>JAWDJD010000003.1:324702647-330127647 GCA_035047305.1 Bradypodion pumilum
GCAGATCTCATTCTGATAGCGAGCTTGATAGATGTGGTTTTGAGTAAACCCTGTGGATCTTCCTGATGCATGAAAACAGTTCTTACTCACAGCCATAAGATTTGGTACACATTGAATACAACAACATAACATAATGCAGCTTACTATAAAAACACCTATGGCAATTAGTAGATACATCATTAGTGATAATCTCCTACAGATAGAAGTTCTTTCTCAATCTGGCCTAAAACCAATCAGGGTCAAAATTTATCTAAACAATATCTGGCTTTCAAATCAATTGACTATCTATGTCAGGTGATGAAAGATGAGCATCTTCATCCATAGTAGAAAACATTTTTTTAACACCATAAAGTTGCAAGAGGGAGTCAAGAGGCCCACCTACAGGGCAACCAGCTCCTCTAAGAAACATGAACATGCCATGTTTGATGACCAGTGCCATGTTATTACAACCCTCTCCACAAGAGATTGCACCATGGAACTAGACATGAAACATGCCTGACATATCGAATAACACCATTGCAATATAACAAACTCAATTACATATGTAGGGTTACAGTGAAAAACTCTTCCAGGCATTTTCATAATTGTATTACAGGTACAGCAAAGTCCCAAAATAAATTCCAGTAAAAGATCAAAAACACATAGTTAAAGCAGTCTGTTGTGGGGGGGAGGAAGAAGGCTGGTCGCCCCCCCCTTTCCAAGAGACTACATTTTGGCTGTTTGCCAGCCAGTTTTTCAAGAGCGACTCCTTGAATGTGTGAGGGTCTCCTCCTCTCGGACAAGACCCATCCCATCAGGATCCTCCCTTTTACCCTCCTCCTTAGGGTTTACCCCCATGGACCTTCCAACAAGAAGACATGTCAATCACACACCAGGTTCCATCCCTTCTTCCCCAAGTCTGCCATGTGGCCATGACTCCCAGGTGTTGCCATCTTGCAGGGGCATCTCCCCCCCTCTTTTTCAGGAGGCAGGAAACATGGAATGAGCAGGATCTTCATTCCACGACATCCCCCCTCATTAAGGTGACAAAAACCATGATCTTCTTGTAAAATCATGCTTTTTGTCATAGTTCACTGTATGCATTTTTAAAACAGGCAAGCACATTTCTTTTCTTCCTTACAAGAAAGTTTCTCCAAAAATTCTAGCAAACAAACTACACATATCATTTTAACAACATTTCCCACCAGCAGAACATTTAGAAAATTTTAAAGAGGTTTTCAGGTTTTATAATGCAAACAAGGCCAATTCATCTTTGGAGTCCAAAGAAAATTTTTAGTCCAGAGTAAAATGTCCAAATTAAGAGTCCAAATGTTGATTGAAGATCTCTTCAGACTAGAATTTAAACACCATCTTCCCTCCAGCACAGTTCTTGGTCACAAAACAACCAGGCAACCCTCTGCCCTCCAAACAAGCACATCTTTCAGCTTTTCAGCTACTCACTCAGTCCTTCACTCTCCAGGCACATCCATCTGTATTTCAGCAAGTAGAAAATGTAGAACCCAAAAGAACAGCTTCTCCAGAATTTGCAAGTAACTTAGCCAAAAACTGGAGTATATCCTCTCCCACCTTGTATTTTGGAAGAAACCTGCCATCCATAGAGGAAGGATCCATGCCACGTTTTCTCTGGGCTTCTTTCAGTTGCAGTATTTGAATCTTAACCAAGTGAAAAACTGTCATGTTGGATTTGCGAGAAGACCCCTTTCTGATTTTGGGTTTTCTGCTCTCCCCCTCTGGCTCATCCTTCCAATTCCTGCCCCCAAGTGAGGAATCAAGCTTATCACTCGGCTTCTCCTGCTTGGTCCTCTTCTCCACCTTTCGTGATGGGGGGCACTTCAGGGATGAGCCAAGGTCCTCTGTGCTGCCCTCAGAACCCTCTCTGCCTGCCATTCTGCATGCAGTAATAGCTTCTATCTGCGATGAGGTGGCAGGGAGGGCTAGAGCATTTGCAACTATTGAGGCACGGCTGATGATTGGAAATGTAGTAGCAGCCTCCAAGTCCAGAACAGCCGCAGTTAAAACAGCAGAGAACGGGGTAACAGTACTTGATTGCTGCAAAGCAGGATAAAACGTTCCACCTTCATCAGGGGTTTTTGGAGGCAATTGTGGCCCATATGGCGGGGGTGCTGTTGGGGATAGAGGATCTCCAGTAGCAGGTGGCAGTATTTGTGGCATGGAGGTGGTCAGGCTTTGGGCCAAAAAAATGTTCTTCGGTTGTTTATTATTCAGATCAGGAGGATCTGGTGGGGTGGCATATGGTGGTGGTGCCGTAGGATCAGAGTCCCGTTTTAAGTCCGGTCTTTGTAACGGACATGGCGGCAGAATCTGTGGCAGAGATACTGTCACTCCTTGCGCCAACAAAATATTTTTCGGGGTGAGATTTTGCAAGCAGATTCGTACTTTGCACCACAGGAGTTGTACGGTTACACTGACTCTGGGGTGGTTTTGAAATTGAGTCCCAATTTTTTCCCACACTTGTAACTTTAAGGTCCCGTTTTCTGGGACCCATGGACAAAAATCGTAAATTGCCTTAACGAGTTGCTCTATTTCATTGATTGATACTGCATGTCCATTTTTCTGCAGGAGGTGTTTAAGATCCTGACAATACTTTTGTTGCAGAGAAGAGAGACCACTGCCCATGTTGTCTTATCTTGTCTTGTCTAAGTACTCTAACTTGACTGTGTCACTCACCCGGGATCCTTACACGGATGACGAGGGACGTCCTGGACCTAGCCGGTCGTGGGTGAGGACTGTGGGGCCGCAGCGCTGAAGTCGTGAGCGTGGTCGAAGTGAAGGGAGATTGTAATCTGGATCCGTTAGATTACAATCTGATTTGCCTCACACGGGGGGCACCAGATGTGGAGAAATTCTAGCCAGAAGGTGGCTACAGAAAAGGAGATCAGGTCAGAGATTGACCAAGCACTTGTTGAGAATCCAGCTCAACAAGGGTGTAAGCATAAAGTCAGAAAAAACTGAAACAGCAGTCAGAGTTACAGGTGCGCAAGAAAGAGAGCGAAGTGCTCCGGCACCGGGGAGCAAGTTTTTTATTGAAAAATACACAGGTTCCACAGGATGTATTACGACAGCATACACAGGATGTATACGCAAGCATAGGTGCAGTGGTATTCAGCCAATAATATGACATTCTCTATAGCATAACCATATATGGCATGACCTATATCTCTTACTAGTACATGCGCAGTAGCTTATATCCTGCCAGACTAGGCCAAAGCCTATTCTCTGTGGCGGTACCCTTGCAAAAGCTGTTACCTGTATATTCAGCAGTAGCTACGATCTAACTTCAGCTATGAATGGCTAATACCAAAAGCATTTATATGAAGGTTACATAGAGGCGCCTTTCTGCATCAAACCTGATTCTCTGCATAAAGGTTGAATCTCTGCAGAGGCAGGAAGCGCTTATTGATGCAGGAAGTAGCTAACCTCAGCTCTTTTTTGTGGTCAGCGCAAGAAATGCTAACCACAATTGCCAGCTATATGCCTCACATGTTTAAGCTAAAAGTTTCCAGCTAAAATGTTTTAAGCTAAAAGTATAATGAACTCCCACATGTGTGTGTGAGAGAGAGAGAGAGAAAGAGAAGCTGTGTGTGTGTGTGTGTGTGTGAGAGAGAGAGAGAGAGAGAAGCTGTGAGTGTGTGTGTGAGAGAGGGGCTGGCTTCCCTGGCTGGCTCGAGGTAAGGAAGCCCAGCGGGGTGTGTGTGGGCTTCCCTTACCGGGGGTTGCCTTGCGGCCCGTGGTAAAGAAGCCCAGCGGTGGTGTGTGTGTGTGGGCTTCCCTTACCGTGGGCTGCCTTGCGGCCCGCAGTAAGGAAGCCCAGTGGCGGGGTGTGTGTGTGCGCTTCCCTTACCGGGGGCTGGCTTGTAGCCCGTGGTTAGGAAGCCCAGTGGCGGGGGGGGGCTTTACTTACCGGGGGCTGGCTTCCCTGGGAGGCCACGGCGTGCAGGACACTGGGGATTGTATTTTTTTCATTTGTGCTTTCCCTTTGTGCTTTTTCCCCCCGTGCGGCTCATTTTTGATTGGCTGCGCCGCGTTTCCCCACCTTTTTTGTGCTCCCGCCTCTCAGCCTGATTGGCTGTGGTGCAGCGCGGCGCAAAGAACGTTGGGAAATGAAGTTGTTTCCCTTTTTTCACGTTTGTGGGGCTATTGCCCCACTGCCACTTTACTCAATCCTTCGTTGACCTGCGGACCCAGTCTGCCCATGTTCCTGAAGGGTGAGTGCAGGCAAGTAGGGCCAGCCGTAGGAACCTATAGCAAGTTCCAACGGTTAACCCTTGGTTTTATAGGTTAAGATAAAGAGAAAGGCAAGTCATAGCATCTGCTCTTTTCTTGGCTGATAGCAAGGGCAAGGAGGTTAACTTTCTTATGGCTCCTGGTACTCTGACAGATGGAAAAGATGTGCTTTCCTTCTACCCACTGGCAAAGTTCAAGCTGAAGTCAAAAAGAGATTTAATGACAAAAAGTGTCTTTTAAACGGAACATACTCGTATTCTGCCTTTAAAACCTTTGTATTTTACTTTGTATGTTTCAGAAAATTAATCCTAAACATTCCACAAATTAATAAAGTTAGTATGCCAGCAAGTACGGTAACTGAAAACATGTGAGGAGCACATAAGAGCCAAAACTGGTCCTATTAGCATATTTGAAAATAAAAACAATACACTTGCATCAGATGATTGTGTTCCCAAATATAAAAATACTCACTCCTGGTGGCTTTAACCATAGCCATTTACCGGTATTTCACATTAATCTTATTTTGGATTCTTTATAGTTCCCAGACTATTGGTTGAGAAAAATCTTATTACACACACACACACACACACACACACACACACACACGGACACATGGACACGGACACGGACACACACAACCCTCTGTCGCTTGAAATTCATCAATGCAATGTACAACTGATGTACTTCACCACTATTGCAACATGCTTATAGTGTGCAAGGACACACATAAGCCCTACTCCCTGTAATTGTCTTAATGTCAAAAATGCAGCAGTCTGAAGAAGGGAGGCTGGGTCACACAGATAGACTATTGAGATACAGAAGCCCTTCCCTTTCCAGACTGTTGTGAGTTCAAGATTAACACAATGATGGAGGAGGCAGAACTATTGCACATGCGTTCGGCACACCTGAATAGGGCTTTAACTGCCTTCTGAATGACAAATACTGCACTATTCCAATGCAAGCTGCATATGGCATTTTGTTGTTGTTGTTCAGTCGCATAGTTGAATCCGACCCTTTGTTACCCCATGGACCACCACATTCCAGGCACCCCTATCCTCCATCCTCCTCCTCAACTTGCCTAACTTTGTGCCCATTGTGTCAACAATACCACCTAGCCATCTCATTCTCTGCCGCCCCCTTCTTCTTTTGCCCTCAACCTCTGCAATACACTGGGTAACATCTAGCAACATTAATTAACAAGTCAGAAATATTGTTTATAGCACATCAATCTTGAAGTTGCAATCCTTCCAACTGTCAGTCTCAGTGTAATATAATTTAATTTAACAGATTTATATACCGCTCTATCCAATGGACTCTGGGCGGTGTACACAAGTTAAAACCAATATAAAACAATTAAAAAAACCTTAAAACAAAGTAATATTACCCACCACTGTGCCATTTACTATCTAAAAACAAATCTAAAATCTATAAAACCTTAACATCAATTTTTTTTAAAAAAGTTGTTGATAGTGCCAGTTCAGTACCAACAGTTCATGATGTTGTGGATCTGTCCTTGCCTTCCCTCTTCAATGAACTGTGTCATTCTCCATTAGTATTCACCAAATTAGAAGCAGAAACATTTAATTTCTTTCCTCTGGCATGCAAGAGGGGAAATAACAAGCTGCATACTCAAGGCTTCTCATTATATTTCATGGCTAGTCAATATGTGGCTATACATACGAGCTTCCTAAGAACTGTTCCTGCAAGATTAGTATTATATATTCACGAGAAACAGATTTTAGTATATAATGCTTCTCTTTTTAAAAAAATCTGTACTTTCAGTTAACCCTTCCTGTATCTACAAAGGATAATATATTTCTGAAAGAGGGAGAACAAGGAATTACACTAAGTGATCCACACTAAGCAAACATACGTTTACAACCTGAGAGCAGTTTCAGAGCAATTATCTTCAGATGTTTCCAACTAACTAATCCTCATAGACCAGCCTGAAAACAATCTGGTCTAATTTTGTTATCCGATAAGCAGATAAATCTGCTTAGGCATCCTACAGCCACTTCACTACCAATTTAGAGAATATTCTCAACAAGAATTGTGTGCCCTGTGATACATTTCAATAGACTGTGCACAACTGAAATATATCACAGTGAGCAAGTGTGGCATAGTCTATTGAAAGGAGCAAGTACTGTACGGCGTGTCAAGAGACCTGGGTTAAAATCAATTCTCAGTCATGGAAACTTGCAGCATGGAAAATAGGAAATCATTACTTGAATATTTCAGATATGTCAAAAACCTATTAAGACTGCAGGGGGGAAATGGCAATACTAGAGACTTCCTACATCTGTTCTTTAGAGTATCCACTTTGTACACAACCAATTTCATTGTATGAAAGCCACAAGGATCTTGGAATGAAGTCTTTTAATATTGGGAAGGGGGAACCCACACGATGATACATCTCACAGGAAGAGATTTTAGGTATTTAGACTTCTTCCTTTCATCTCAGAACTCCTATGCTTTCCATGCAATGAAACTGATTGTACATTAAAATATTTTAATTTTAATTACTGAAAATTGCCACCTCCAGGATGACTCTACTGGCAGCAGTGATATTTGGGAATTAACAACTTCCTCCTCCCATCCCATGGCTTTCACAGCTTCCTGACACTGAAAGGAGGCTTGAGAGACAAGTCAATAAAGTTTGATTTCCAAAAAACCAGCTTTATTTAGCATAAATTACACCAGGATTTGAATTTCACTGCTACTTTTATTAGAAGTTTTTTTACTATAGCCATCATAACTACATATTAACTGATAAAAGGTAATATGTTTTTTAATAACTAATTACTAAAGAACACCTATGTTATTCCAGGCTCATAATGACAGCAGGAGGTGTTGATCTTCGTAATTGGCTAGTTTGAGATATATATTGCCCAACTTGTCTAACGCTCATATCTATGTATATTCTACCACTGTGTGTTATCTGTGTACTTTATACAAACGCTGTGATCCTTTTTAGGCTTTCATCATCCTTCCTCTAATTCTGTGGTTCCCAATATGGGACACACAACCCACAAGGGGGCAATTAAATTTTTAAGGGGACAATTCAAGAATGAGTTATTAACAGTGATTGGCCTTTTAGGCTTCCTCCATGTGAATAGGAGTTTACTTTTTGGATAATAAGAATTATATGTCATGGAGTAGTGGTGGTCAGGATTTTAGAGATGCTTAGGTGGGGCATGGCAAAAAAAGGTGGGGAACCACTGCATTAGACAGACAGGATAAGAGTGGCCACCTCATCCAGCCTACCACTGATTTCTCAGCATTATTTATATGCTGCATTCTTCACTATTCTTAACATCTTTGCAATTAATTCACTGGAAGAAATTTACTAGGCATAATGTAGTGTTATCCCAAAATTGTTCCAGCTGGGGATAAGTCTTTAAAATTAATGTTATGCAGCTTGCAGCAACCTGAAATTGTAGTAAACTTTAGTCAGTATGAATATAAAACAGAAGTATCAGTACATATCAGATCATCTGAGAAAGTAAGCCAAATTGTGCATTACAATTTGTAATCATATGGATTATACTGTATAAACAAAAAATCATGTACAAAACTGTCACATAAATAAAAAGCCCCTTTAAATATTTTTTCTCATCAGGACCATCATTATCCAATTTAATAAAAAAAGGGACACAGCAATTGTTCTTGTTCTAGATGTTGGGAGGGTATATAAAAAAGGATCTCTCCTCTATGAATGGAGGCTTCTCCCATGCTTGGAAAGAGTGTTGTCAATCAAGGTTCCCATCACAGTAAGAACCAACCTTTGCTGAGCCTCCGTCTGCATTGAGAATGGCAGAGGCGCAGGACCAGCAAATACAACCCGCCTCTTTATTCACCCCTCCATGTAATTATGTGATGCTCAGGCACCATCTTTAAACATGTATATGCAAATTCACAAAAACAGCAAGGTTGAGACCTTGCAACTGGTACCTGAATCTTACTCAGTCCAGAGAAATCCATTTACTTTTGGGCACCCAACACCCAACAAAGCACTAGTCAGCAATTCTCCTTTCCATTCCTGTCCTCACCAAGTAGCACATACTGGACACCACTGCCCACATATTCTGCACCATCTTAAATTGAATCTTAGATTCCTTATGTTCATGTTTAAATTGAAAGAAAAGCTCTGCTTTATCCTTAAAGTTTTATAATAATATAAGGTATCAAAAAAGTATGTACAGTATTAGGTGCAAACATGACTGGAAACATAAAATTCACAGAAGCATCACTGTTTTTCACTTACACATGTTTTTTGTGAAATTCAAGTATTTTTCCTTGCAGTTTTTCCTGGTTTGGAAAGTACTGGTTGTTTTTAAGATGTTCTCGGTCCCCTGATTCATCAAAGTCTCCAATTTCAGCTGTGGTCCAAGACAAAAATATATTGAAAATAATATATTACTATTATATTGCTTTGAAGACATTAACTTTAAAACTTAACACTTGAAAGTACTGTACTGTACTTTTATTTACAAAAAATATTAGATTTTCCACATAGCACTATTCACTTGACTTTTTTTAAAAAAAGATAGGATTATTAGTGTCTTTTGGAATTTCCTTCGTCCAAGATGTGGAATTTCCCTTTTAACTAGTGCGGAATCCTATTGCTTTACAACAGGGATTCTCAACCTGCAGCCCACGGCACCATTTCATGTGGCCCTCCACCGCCTCCACCACACCAGGAAGTGCCATGTGGTGGAGGAAGGGCAAAATGGCTGTCCGGCTCCCGAAGCTGTCTGAGGGAACGTGACCTGGCCCTCCGCTTAAAAAGGTTGAGAACTCCTGTTTTACAGAACCATGCAGGGACTATCATACAAGAGAATGCCTTTGTTTCTTAAGACGTCATGTGCTCCATCTTCCAAAAGCTGAACAACTGATTGTGTGACACGACGTTAGAGAAACCAGTTCTCTGATTGCTTTACATATGATGTTTTTCTTCCACTAGACTTTTGCCAATTAGTTATGTAAGTTTAGGCTACAGATATGATCTGAATTGCAACATGACTACTGTTTGCTGAAATTTTCATTGAGATATTGCATTTATCTACTAGTTTGTCCAAACAAACCCTGTGATAATATTAAACAATGGCGGGCATAGCTCAGTGGCCAAGTTTATACACTGCATGGAGAAGACCCTAGTTTAATCCCTGGCATGTCCAGACAGGGCTAGAAGAGTCCTGCCTGAAATCCCAGAGAGCCCTGGATTGTAACTGTTAATGGAACTAGGCGAGAATAGAGGTCAGCAAACTCGGCTCTCCAGGTGTTCTTGGACTTCAATTACCAGAAATCCAAGTCTAAGGGAGGTTAACTGAGGTGACTCTTGGTTGTTGGTCCTCTTAGTTCTCTTGGCAGCTTTTGATACTGTAAATTGTTCTATTATGACAGTTGCTATACTTATGCTTTAATAATTAATTTTTTTTGTTTTCAATTGTACTTTAAAAATTATGCTACAAGCCATCTTGGGTCCCAGTTTCTGGAACAAAAATAAGAGATGAATCAAAATATATAAACAATCAAATGTATATGTTGCATTACCACCACTCCCCAGACCAATACCTGCTTTGCTTTAGTAAGGCTGCTGAGGTGTCTGCAGTTAGACCATGCCAATGTAATCTTAATGCCTTATTTATCAGTGTTTATGAAACAATAAAATGCAGTAATCTTATCCTATATAAGGAACATCAGGTACTAACATTGCAGAAGATGAGAAATGATGAGTGCTGCAGTGTTGTCATTGCAGGTAAGGTGTTCCTCTGCTAGGTCTCTCTTAATCTGCAGTGCAAATAGATACCTAGAAGAGAAGAACCATATTTTATTAATTAAACTGTGGCAAATTATTCATTCCTGAGCAATGATGGCACCTTTGACGCTGGCTGATGCCAAAGTAGTGGCTAATGCAAGACAGCTGTGGACCAGGATAGTAAGCACAATCTTGTAGCACAAAGTTACAATACACTAGCATGAATCAGACAAGGCACCAGAAATAATGTACATTAATTGAAAGCTTTCTATTTCCTCCCTTCTTTCCGTCTGAGGCTTCCTAGGGCCACCTTTTGCCCTGGTATGGGGAAGCTTTAAATGTCAATTTTTCTTGTTGGCAGTCCCAATCCTGCTGCTAGAGGTCCAATGGCAATTTCTGATTATTAAATATACACATGCATACACACCTCAGACTCAAGACTCCCAAATGCTTCACCAGGACAAAAGTGACCTCTAGGGAGCTTCAGAACTAGGGGTGGGAGGGAGATAGAAGGCTTCTAATTCATTTAAAATAAATATTTCCAGTGCCCAATCTGGTTTACACTGGCATAATTTATGCAGTAGGATTTTGCCCAGAGTTAGCATTAATTCCAGTGCCTCTGAATATCACCCAAGAGGACGAATGTATCATCACCACTATGACTCTTAGTAACTGCAGTCCAGTGACAATGATTTACTATAAGTACTGTACATCATGTGACTCTTTGTGATTCAGTCATATGACATAACTAGGTACAGCCTGGGGAAAACGTCACCTCTATCAAGACATATAGGTATACAATACCTTTAAGTTTGGTGGGCTTTGTACAAGAAGTGGCTAAGACTCTATATAATGGGAATTTGCTTGTTCTGCATAAACTAGCATCAACCTATCTCAAAATTTAAAGGAAATCAAACTACTGTCAGCCTACAGTACTTAATGACATCACACCTTTTTCAGTGTATTTCCTACCCTGAAAATAGCCTATATAAAAAACTCCACAGATAAGTTAAATGTTTAAATTTTAAAATCATACTACTACAGAAACACACCCACTATTTTAATTACTCTATGATTGCTTTATCAAGGAGGAAAAGCCTTGGTCCTTCATATGACTGCATTAAAAGCTGTCATTGCCTCTGACCATTGGTCATGGGAGCAAGAATCCAACACCAGTTAGAGGACAAGAAGTTGCCCATCCTTGCTATATATATTTAGACTCTATCCTATACTGAATGTGGCACAAACATGTAAAAGTTTCCACGGAACACAAAAGAAGCCACTTATTTCCCAAGCCTGATCAGAAACTCTGGAGAACACATTTCTCCCAATATTCCAACATCTCCTCTACAGAACCTAAAGTCATCTATAGCAGGGGTGCCCAAGCTTTTCAGGTCATGGGCCAATCACGTGGTTCAGGAGGCTGGTCATTATGGCCAATGGGCCAGATCCAGCCCCTGACGCCAATTCATCTGGCCCACGATGCCCTCGTTGCTTCCGGAAGCAAAACGTGCCCATCTGGGTGCATTTTACTTCTGCGTCCTGGAGCAACGAGGGCTTCACAGGCTGGATGAATTGGTGCCGGGGGTGGATCCGGCCCGTGGGCCGTAGTTTGGGCATCCCAATCTATAGCATGTATTAGAAGAATGTAAGGAAACTACAAAAATCTCAAAACAACAGAGTCAGTAAGCACAAACAGATGGGGGAAATGATTAGCACTGTGTTTGTAGAGATTTGTAGGTGGGATGAAGTAGACAATATGAGAAAATCAAAGCATACATTGGCAGAAATGCAGGTATAACCAGATTAGAAATGCTGAAATCTGCAAAAGTGTCTTTGAGTAAAGGTAAAGCTTGCCCTTGCTTGAAAGCCAGTCATATCCAACTCTAGGGTTCATTGCCCATCTCTGTTTCATAGACGGAGAGCCAGCGCTGTCTGCTTCTGCAGACATGTTTACCTTCCCACCGAAGTGGTCCCTATTTATCTACTTGCAATTTCTTGCTTTTGAACTGCTAGGTTGGCAGGAGCTGGGATAAAGATGGGAGCTCACTCCGTCCTTGAGTATGAGGAAGCATAAAGGAGGAAGAAGCGTGTTCTTGATAATATCTGTTCAAAGCAGTCATGAAAGCCAACATTAGGAAACACTGGCCTTTCTTTTGAGAAAAATGGCCACAAATTGAGATTTTAATGATATTCTTAGCATGCAAACTTCCTCTTTTGTTGTTAAATTACATTAGGAAAACTCTGGTGTTATTCAAGGCAACCCGTAAAAATGTAAATCTGCCTGAGCCTTTTGATTTTGAAAGTTTTTCATTAACCTTTCTTTCCTTTCTATACATCTGTACTTCTAACTGTAAATAATTCAGAAATTAATACAGAGTCTTTACCTGGTATACTCCTCTTGCAACTGACCAGGATCAGGTGGAAAGAACTTTACAGCTAGACGAAGTACTGCATTCTTTGGTCCTACAAGAAAGCCAATATATTACCTTTTAGCTTCATATTTGTAATTCATTTAGCAACTCATATGTTGTATTCTACTCTGGTGTTTTATTTTTGGAATCAGGTTTATATACAGTGGTACCTCGCTTAAAGAGCATAATGCATTCCACGGGATTGCTCTTTAAGCGAGTTTGCTCTTTAAGTGAAACACCATTGTAAGTGACCAATTATGCCTTCGGGTGGGGGGGGGCTTGCAAACCCCGATTTAGTTGTTAAGCGAGTTTTTGGTTGGTTTAGTTGTTAAGCGAGGCAACCATTCAGAGAAAGTTCTGCTCTTTAAGCGAGTTAGTCTCTAAGTGAGGTGCTTTTTATGCGAGGTTTTACTGAAATTCTATTTCTAAAACCTTAATCAGTCTTATCTTGTCAGAGAAAGCCTACAGTACAAGAAAAAATATCACATAACATTTAAAAACCATCAATTCTTAATCAACTCCAGTATATACTGGCTTGAAAGAAAAGATGCCATTCATTTGTCTTACATCAGTGTTGTATAAATTTAGTTTCAGTGAGTCCTTTAACTGGGGCTTTATGATTTAATAATCATATGTCACATGTAAATGCGTTAAACAAATCACATGCCAACACTGTGAAAATAGAGCACATAGAGATTTAAGAACAAGAAGTGTTACTGTGAGTCTCAATATCTGCAACAATTGGCAAAATACTGGTAATTTGTTCATCAAGAAAATTTCACATTAGCTTCTTGACAGAATAATCAAATGAAAACAGCATAATAACACTAAAATGCTAAGGAACAAATATGAATAGTTAAATAGCATAAGTCTTAAAACAATAGATTAAAAAAAAGAACAAAGTGACATGGTCTCAGAAACTAAAGAAAAAGAGCTATAACACTGGACATTTAAATTTCATCTTTTAAAAAATATGAGGCCGAGATTGGGGGGGTGGCTTTGCAGAGGGTTCCCAGAGCATGTGCAAAGTGCCCGCTCCTTGTCGCCCCATTTTGCCCCCCTCTAGGGGGGACATCTGGGGACAGAAAAAGGAAAGTGTTTCCTCAAAATCTCTCTCTGCCTCTCCACACTCTCCTCACACACAAACATGCATGCAAAAATAAATCCACCCACTGTTTAATTCTTTCCAGACAACACACACATGTCGATGCATGTAAAAAAAAACCACAAACACACAACAGCACGTCTCAAAGGGGCAGGAGATCTGGGGGTGTCTGCCAGCATCCAGAGATCATCATCCCGTTAGCCGGCTGGGACCAGAGCCCAACTGCATGAGGAGGAGGAGGAGGACTCTGGATGGGCGGCCATGAAGTGAGGCTGGGTGGGGTAAGGAGGGGGAGGTTAGATGATGTGGCAAATCTTGGGCTGGAAATGAGGGCTGGGTCTATACCCCCACCCCCCAACACACACACACACACCATCTGTCCGTACCTCCTCCTCCACACACCCAGGAGGGAAGAGGGGGCTTCAGAAAGGATCCCACTTTCTGTGGGACTTCACAAAGGAGGGGGGGTTGGGGGGGGGTAATGCTTTGTTGCTGTGATACTGATACTTTTTGATACTGTGATTTGTGATGATTTGTGATGAAGATAGGTTGAAAAAAATATTATGATAATGTGGATAATTTATTTGTATTCTTCTTTATTTACATTGTATCTTGTTATTAAATGTTGTAAATCGCTTTGAGTCTCCCATTGGGATGAGAAAAGCGGTATAGAAATTTAAATAAATAAAAATAAATAAAAAATAGATTGCGATCCCAAACATTTTTCAGCCTATATAACATCCATCAATGGTATCAGTATAGCTCCAAAGATTTGTTAACAGGTCCAAGATAAACCATTAGACTCCAAAAGAGATTTGAAAAACTAGGAAGCAATATGTATTATTTAAGTGGTTGCTGATGCTATATATCATTAAGTTGCTTCTTACTTATGGCAACCCTTATGAACAATAACCTTCAAAATGTCCTATCATTAACACCTCAGCTCACCTCTGACAAATTCAAGGCTGATTGAAGCACAACACAAAATTTTAAACAATTATAATTTCTTCACTTTCAACACTGTAGTTATTTAGTTCTTTTGTAGTCGATATATATAAGTGTGTGTAAAAATCTGCCATCTTAAATTATTGATGTTCTTCCATCAATTGTTTTCTTCACCTTTATTTGAATCTAGTCCAACTTTCCATATAATATGTTTTGCATACATATTGAACAAACAGGGTGTCAAGAAATTGATTTAGCCAGCCAAGGAAAAGTCGTGTCTTCCTGTGTCTTTCTAGAAGACCAGATTACTTCAGCTGCCAGGCTGAGAAGGAGGTGCTAAGGAGCGACAATGCCCAGCTGGCGTCCTTATCTATGTCTTGCCTCTCCAAGGCCATACCAAGAGGTATTCTGAATTTTTAAATTAGCAAAGATCAGTACCAGCTGGAGTGGGCTGTGTTAGAGGAAAAGTTACTTTGATTTGTAAGTTTCTGGCAATTGGTGGAAAAGCCTAAAAGGAGGTGTTAGGTATAAATGTGAGGACTAGAAAAGTCATTTACCCCTATTTATGTTGGCCAACCTATTAGAGAAGGATTTTGTGGGTATTTAGGCAAGTAATACATCACAGGACTGGCATGCAAGCTTAAGGCACCAATGTGTGATAAGTTCTGGCTTTGGTCTCCGAGGAACACAAAGTCTGAGAACTAAGACTGGGAGAAAGGAGGATTAGAGATGTTTCCCCAAAGCCCTAACATGTCTGCAGCATCACCTTCCACTGCTGGTACTGCCAATACCTAACAAAAATCTACAAAAATTATGGTTTGCTTTCGTGACTGAGCTAGTGACAGCTCTATTTGCAGAAGCTACTTTAAAATATATACCATCTTTATTTTTCTGTGAGTAGAAAGAATATCTCCAATTCTTCTCACATTCATTCTATATAGTATGAATGCTGACTTATTTTTGCTTTCTTCAAGAGTATGAGCAAAGACTCTATCAACATTAGCATTCAAGAAAATTGTGTCCACCGTTTTCAATTTACTTCTGAAAAGAAATTAAATGTGTAAAAGAAGTATACTTACTTCGTATTTGTTTAATGATAGGTTTCATAGGCTCAAGCCAGATCTGAAATAAAAAAGATAAAATAAAATAAAGAATTAATCTTTAAAGCAAAACCCGCTGCAAATCCCATCTCAACGTGGCACAGCGGTGACTCTGGCCGTCCGACACCTATGCTGCGGGGGAGTGTATTCTCCTGGGAGGTTCAACATTGCCACAAAGGTATTGGCTAGTAGTCTAAAACGGTTCTCCATTCTCGAACTGCAGGTCAGCTAAGTGGGGTTCTGTACTCAGACAATGCACCTGGCCAGTGCATTGCTCTAACATGGCCAACTTCAACATGAGCCCAGCCAGCTGTGTTGTCATATTTAAAATGGCTAGAGGAGCATTGAAAACATGGGTCTCAGTCCCCTGTGCACCATTGGATCCTGCTACGGTAGTGGTAGGACCTCCCAATGGTGAGATCTCACTAAACTCATGGGAGACAATGTTTCGAGCCATTATGTTAAAAGCATTATTTTAGCTAGACAATAATCCTCAAAATAAGACTGTAAACAGTGATTACAAAAAGATAATGAGAGAATGGTATAAAGAAAGTCAAATGAAAATATATATACATATTTTGATTTATTTCAGAGAAAAAAAGCTCTGTATAGAATACTTCTGCTATAGATTCCATGACCCAGGAAACTTGCTACATTCTTTCTCAAGCTGTCAAAACTGAGACTAAATAAAATCTCTCCTAGAGCTGAGATACAGAGAATTCTCATGGTAAAAAAGGCTAGGAAACTTATTGCTGGGAGTCCTTTTCACTATGTGGGCACGTATATTCATGTAAAAAGATTTTTTCAGCCAGCTGGCATACCACAAGAATAAGTCATATAAAGCTTTAGTAGAGAGATTGACAAACTATGCAAACGTAAATAGCCAAGACCGCTAAACAGAAGCATGTATATTCTACCACCAAATTAAATATATCTAGCATATTTGTGAGAATCTTTATGAGACTAAGATTTTTTTTAAAAAATATCCTACATACTTCAAGATTACATTATTATGGGAACCCATGGAGTAAAGTTTTTAGCATATTTATACAGTCAGTGACATAAACATATGAATTTTTATGAATACAAAGTTAGATCTCTCTCACCAAGTGCAATAGCTTCTAGTTCTCTTCTTAACTGAACAAAAGATTTTAAAATTGGGAGAATTTCAGTGTCTACTCTTAAACCTAGCTTTCAGAATATTTAATTCTTGATCCCAACAAACTAGTTCTTAACCCTTTCTGTTTCATCTACATTAGGTCAAGGTCACCCTTGCCCGAAAGCCAGTCATATACAACTCTAGGGGTCAGTGCTCATCTCTGTTTATAGCCAAAGAGCCAGCGCTGTCTGCGTCTGCAGGCATTTCCGTGGACATGTGGCAGGCATGCCTCAACACTGGAGTGCACTGAACATTGTTTACCTTCCCACCAAAGTGGTCCCTGTTTATCTACTTGCAATTTCTTGCTTTCAAACTGCTAGGTTGGCCAGAGCTGGGACAGAGACGGGAACTCACTCAGTCATGCAGTACCCAGGAATCGAACTCCAACCTTCCAGTCAGCGAGTTCAGTGACTTAACCACTTGAGTCACCACAGTCCCTCACAATTTATGAAACCTACAGTTAAATTCAGTAATGTTAACTAAAAGATAAATTGTATTTCTGTAAATACAATTATCTGAAACATGGCATAACTGAAAGACACACAGAGGATAAAATGCTGAAGGCTCAATGAGCAAGCAGCATGTTCATATAAAGTGGGTAGCAATTGTTCGAAACGTCAAGGACAAAAAGCCACTACAGCTCAGTTTTTCTTACTCATAACAATGTCCTCTTCTCATATGTTAAACACAATTCTGATGCAATTTGAATCTAGTATGAAAAATGTACATTCAGATAAAGACAAGATACATACCCAATATGACTGCATATTTTGGAACTCAATTCCAAAGTAGTCACACTCAACCAAATTCAGATGACTGAATACTTCTGTCAGCAGTTTCTGGCCATAACTTTTCGACTGGAAAAATAAAAAAGTAAAAATGTAAAGCTAAATTTATTACAATTCAAGAGCAAAATATATTACATCTTGAAAAGCATTGGTTACTACTTTCATAGTTTCACCTTGAAATAAGAAAAAGGTGCAAACTTATGATAATTAAGACCATAACAGTATACATATCTGTCAACATAATTTGATAACATTCCTTTATTTGATTTATCTGTCATTTCCACATGGCTCTCACTCCAAAAGATAGTTTACCTTAAACTGTACTTCTTTAAATGACCATCTGTGCAGATACAAATTTAGACTGTACCCATGCAGGACCTGTTTCTGAAAATTTGATAGTAAGTGTGGGTAGCTATTCTATCTTGGGGCCAAAATGTGTTCCAGGTCATGCCCAGATGCTGGAGGAATGAAGCTCTCCTTAGAACAATAAGATCTAGAAAAACCTTTCCCCCCAAAAAATAAAAAATAAAAATAAAATTATTTTTCCAGTGGAATAAATGCTAACTTTGAAAAGTGCAGAAACTTGGGCAAATGTAGAAATTTTAGTTGGACAGACTGTCCGTGTAAGAGCAATACTGTTTCTGTTGAAATGATATACATTTTGATTATTACAAATCTGACATTTCCACCCTCCTTTCCCTTTCAGATTGCAAAAAAGTTAAAATATATATGCAGGGTATGGCTGCTTGCAGTTATCACTTTAGTACAGAGTAAGCATGCAATCATACAAGCATAAAACTAAAGCTTTTTATATTGTTAGTGTCATAAACAGTACGATTTTAAATGTGAACTAGGTTATGGAACATTATACAATGCTGTGAGGCATAAGGTGCCTCCGTGGGCAGGGAGATATAAATTAAAAAATAAAATAAATAACTAATAC
Source organism: Bradypodion pumilum (assembly GCA_035047305.1). Taxonomy (NCBI): domain Eukaryota; kingdom Metazoa; phylum Chordata; class Lepidosauria; order Squamata; family Chamaeleonidae; genus Bradypodion; species Bradypodion pumilum. The sequence continues at coordinate 324,721,105 of JAWDJD010000003.1, forward strand.
TGTATAGGGATTCCTCTTTCTGTACTACAGAAACACTTCCTTTCTTCTACACTCAAAAAGGATCAGAAAGAAGGGTCAGTGCTAGATGGGAATTTCATGGGCTGAATTTGGCTTGCAGGCAATAAGTTCATTATTATTCTCCTATTCTATACCCAAAGTCATACCTTTCAACTCTATCAGATACAGTACCTCCAACAAATGATATGACTGTGAGAAAGAAAAGTGGAAGTCAAGACCAGTGGTGGGCATCAGCAGTTTCGCACCAGTTTGCCAGAACCGGTAGCAGAAATTCTGGTTGGCCCCGCCCATCCAAGTTTTGAAATAAAGTAGTCCTAATTCAAGTGCAACGCAGGGCTTTTCCCCTGGCCACGCCCACCACACCACACCCACAGAGTAGGTAGTAAAAAAATTTGTAGCCCACCAACAGTAGCAAGACATGACTGCACAGAAAATCACGGAAAAAATATCAGTGAGTAAACAAAACAGTAAAAAAAATAGACAAAAAAAAATGCCAGGACACCTTAAAGCACTGGTGACCAAACTATGGCCCATGGGCCATATACAGCCTATGAAGCCATTTCATCCGGCCTACGATGCCCTTGCCAAACCAGGAAGTGAATGCGGACGCTTCTGCGCATGTTCGGAGATATCCATATTCACTTCCTGGTTTAGCAGGATGTGCTCGCACATGTGCAGTAGTGTCCATATTCACTTCCTGGTTTGGTGCAGACGTGCTCGCGCATGTGCAGAATAATCGTGCCAAACCAGGAAGTGAATATGGATGTGTATGCGCAAACACACCTTGCTCTGGGAGCATGGTCTGGCCCAGTCAGCTGTTCCAAGGGCATGGTCAAGCCCCCGGCCCAAAAAGTTTGGGCACCCCTGCCTTAAAGACCAACTCCTGTACTTAAATGTGAGCTTCTGTGAATCAAATCCTAATGAAGTGGATTTGATCTACGAAAGCTGACATCTAAATACATGAGTTAGTCTTTAAGGTGCCACAACATTTTGTCTTTTTTGCTGTTTTGTTTACTCTCTGATATTCTTGCACAGACTATCACGGCTATCACTTCAACATTTCACTGAAAAGAGTGAGTTTCAGGTAAGTAATTATCCTTTTTTGTGGTCTCTGTACCATTTCATTTGTGGGCAGAAAAACACATTTATAAAGGCAATGCAAGTATTTTAAGTGTAGAGAACTAAGCATAGCTTTTCAAAAAGAGATGTATCTCCTGATTTGGATATGAAGCCCAAAGCAGCATAAATATAGAAGACTGAGTACATATAGCAGTCCAGCAGAGGTTCACTAGCATAATTCCCTAAAAGAATATTGCAAATGTTGCAAACTGCTGATGGAGCTGACCTGAACCATCTTCAGGACTGGAAGTTTGAAAACCATTCAATAAAGGAATCCATCCAAAATTAAACAAAGGAATGGCTTCATCAACTCTTTAATAACTGTTGGACAGGCAAACAAATCCCAAAAATAAGGCAGACAATGAAAGTAATCACTTGTCAGAGTCAGGGACATAGGCGGCTGACAAGTATCATGAGCAGCACCAGGGCAACAGGCCAAATAGTAGCCATATCACAGTTGAAATCCAAAATTAAGCCTGAGGTAAGGAAGAATACAGGGTTAGTTGGGACAACAGGGTGTAGTCCAAGCAAGTCAGAGGTCAGGTGACTGAGAGAGCAAGGCAGAGTACCTTCAGGGACTGGAGCAGGGCAAGGATGGGGCTCAAGGAGTAAGGCTCCAGATGAAGAAGAACAACAGTCTAGAGAAGGGATCGGCAAACTTGACTTTCCAGGTGTTCTTGGACTTCAATTACCAGACTCCCAAGTTAGTAACCTGCTGATCAGGGCTTCTGGGATTTGAAGTCCAAGAACATCTGGACAGCCAGGTTAGCTGATCACCGGTCTAGAGGACCTAGGAACAGAGCAGAAAGTGTCCAGAAGTGAGAACTAAGAGCAAGGCAAGAGATCTCTGAAGGCAGGAACAAAGCAAGCAATTCAGAAGCCAAGCAACAGCAAGTCCAGTGATCAATGCTTTTGCGAGGAAAATCCAGATCTTATATAGCCCATCCTCCCAGGGCTTCCAGATGGAGCCCATCATGGTCCAGAAACTTCCTTAGGGTGGGGCCTAGCAGTTGCCACAGGGTGAGGATCCATCCCAGCAAGCACTAGAGCTGCCCTCCAGGCTGGGGGTCCAATTCTGTAAACATCAAGTTACCTCTAGGAAACTCATCCTGCAAATACTGGAGCTGTTCCAGATCCTGACATCACTCTACCGAAACCAGGCATAAAACTATCAGATCCCAAAAGCTTCAGGTTAATCGCCCTACTATGTGACCTACTGTATACTGTCCGAACTAATTATATTAAATCATCCAGCTCTATGATGGCGAACCTTGGAACTCCAGGTGTTCTTAGACTTCAATTACCAGAAGTCCAAGCCAGCAATCCTGCTGCTGATCAGGGCTTCTGGGAATTAAAGTTCAAGAACAGCTGGCATGCCAAGGTTCACCATCACTGATCTAGCCCTTGTTATGCATTACCAGTGTTGCTATATGGAGTCTAAGCTTGGACATTGACTAAAGCATCTGAAGAAAATTGAAGCTTTTGAAATGTGGATCTACAGATGGCTGCTAAGGATATAATGGGTTGGCCATGTTACTAATGTAGAAGTGTTGTGCCGGATGGATAAAGAACAAGAACTGATGAAGACCATTAAGCAAAGAAAGTTCCAATACCTTGGCCATATCATGAGTACCAACATAAAAGTACAGAATTCTCCAAATTGCTCTGCAAGGAAAGATCCCTGGGAAGAGAGGCCCTGGATGTAGATGGACTTCATGGTTGAAGAATCTGAGAGATTGGTGTGGCAGGTCCTCAGAAGAACTGTTCCGAGAAGTTAAGAACAGGAAGGCTATTGCCATGATGATAGCCAATATCCAGAATGGATACAGCACCTGAAAAAAATAGGGTTGCCATACGTCCCGGTTTTCAAGGATTTTCCCGGATTCAAGCTGTCCCGGCTGGTTCAAGAAAAAACATGTAAAAGTCCCGGAATTTTAAATTTGAACAAAGGAAGCAAGATCACCCCTCACCAAGGGATTTTTGCAAAGAGTTCATTCGCTGCCTCCCTGCCTTTCTTTCAATTATCCTGCTTGAAAGCAGCGAAGGCAAAACAGCACCCTGAGAGACCTGTCAGGGAGAGGAGACACTTGCAAGCGAGATAATTGAAAGAAAGGCACGGAGGCAGTGAAATAACTCTTTGCAAAAATTCCTTGGCTCGCCTTGAAATTTGGGGGACAAGGAGTCATCCTCAACCCTTTTCCTCGAAAGCCAAGAGGGAGCAAGAAATACTCATATCTAAGAAGCCAAACCTCCACCATGTCTGGCCATTGCGAGTGGGTGGCATACAAGTGGAAACAAACAATAAATTATAATAAACTAGCATATTTTGCCCGGCAAGCCAGGCATGTATAATGTGTGTGTTGGTGGCTAGGGGTGGTTTGGATGGTGGTGACTAAATTTGGAAGAATGGTTTTGTTTTAGTTTTCTCTGTTGTTGTTTTTTCCTAAAATAAATTAGCTTTTCTGGTTTTGGATTTTGTGTTTTTTGAATTTATTTGATTTTTTAAAATTTGGTTATATTTTATTTGGATTTCTTAAAGATTTATTTGGCTGTAGGATACTCTTCTGGCCTCTTGGTGGGGCTGTGATTAAGAGTTTGATTTTCTTTGTTTCTTCAGTTTTGCTGCAGAGGCATGGAGGAAGGACCTGTTTTGTAAGTTCTCTTGTGTTATTATTTTTTTCTATTTTGTTAGGATTTTGGGGTGCTGGGCTGGGGGGTTTAAGTAGAATTTAAGTAGAGTGTTTCTGTATTTAATTAAGTGTTTCTGCTTGTTGTTTTGTATTTTTATGCGTTTTATTGTGTTGAATGTTTCTGGTTGTTATTTCTTATTTTGAATTTCTCCATTTTTATTTTTGTACATTGTGGTGTTTCTGGATTTTCAGTAAGGTTTTTTCATGTTGTTTTTATGCTGTAGATAGGTGTTTTTAGTGAGTGTTTCATGTTTTTTCGTTAGCTTATTGGATTTTGGATGTGCTTTGTTGTGTTTGTTGTTTATTGTTTTGTCGTTTACTGGCTTTATTTGCATTTTTGTTTACTTATTTGTGTTTGTATTTTTGATGGTTGGTTGTTTTTAAAACTGATTTGTTTTGTTGTGGTTGTGTTTTCCGGGGTGAAGAACGGCCTGTCTGTCGTTGCCTCTTTTCCCCATTGCTGTTTCGACATTAGCTTTCGATGCAGCGATGGGGAAAATGAAGAGCCAGCAGTCAGCTCGCTCTTCTTCCAGTAACGTTCGTTAGGTCGGTCAGGGGAGAAGGAGGCAGAGAAGAGCTATCTGCTTTACGATGGTTCTCTCCTCTCAGTCTCCTTTTCTCCTGGCTTACCTAACGGGAGATCTGTGTTTATGGCTGTAAAGCTGTTTTTTTTTGTAAAATTGTAGTGCGGCAGGCAACGATCTGTAAGGGGTGGTGCTCTTCCTTGTGGATTGCTGGGTGCTGCTTTTCTATTACCTCCACCACTGCTTTGTGCTAGTTCTCGAAAGTGGTGCCAGTAGTACAAAGGCAGCAGCCAGTCATTTGCCAGGAAATGTGCCTCCCCTGACGAAGTGATGTCTGCTGCTGGTTCCACCCCCTTGAGGCTGGTGGTGGTCTCACTGTGTCTTCGGCGAGGTAGTGGGGAGGAGGGGGAGTCCCTTTTCTCCCCATTGCTCCGGGGAAGAAGGCCAGCGGTGGCCTCTCCGTGGCTTTGGCGGGTTTGGGGTAGCGATGGCGTGAGGCACTGTGTCCGCCTTCGGTGGCCTTGCGCTCCCATTGTGTGAAGGGTTATTTTATTTTATTTTTCACGTGCCGGCTTTTACGTTCTATGTGCTTGCGTTCTTCAGCCTGATTGGCTGAAGTGGTCACGTCGTGGAGGACGCTGGAACTTGTAGTTGGATTTTTTCTGTCATTGGGTGGCTCCCCACTCGCGGCTGCCGGACCCTTGCGGTGATGCTCGGACAGTGTAAAGGCAAGTGTAGGGAGCTCGGTATGGGATAGTAGAGACAGGTGCGGGCACGTATGCCGGACACCAACGGCCCACGCTCCTCCTTATAGGTAAAGATAAATAATAATACACTGGGATGGAGGATTCCTTCTTCACATGACTGCAAAAGGTTAATTGCATAGGGTCGGTATTCCTAGAAAGGGAACAGGGTGGACAGAAAGTGAAGAGTCCTCCATCGCAAAGGTCCTCCTCCAAAATAAATTTCTTCCTGTCTCTTGCTTTTCTCCTTCCAGAGGGAAACAGAGGCGCCATTGACTGCATTGCCATTCCAGGCCCCTCTTTAGAACTTTCTTATAAGGGATCCTCGTGTGGGGTTTGAGGGTGCGTCTATTTCAGTTGGGGGTGTGTGTGAAGGGGAGGGGGGGTGACCTCAGGGGGAGGAAGGGTGGTTTCAAGAGTGGCCCAAGAAATTTTATTCAAAATAAAAATAAAAATAGAACCATCAAGAATAGTCTTTTGCAATTAAAATCACATGAGAAAAAACCTCTGACTACAGTTTATTTTAAACTGACAAAGGCTGTCCGCCCTGGACAAGGATTCCACGGGGTCTTAGAGCTGTGGTCTTCCTGAGAGCCCCGTCCGACACATGCACAATTTGAAGAATGCAATGACGTCACGTGGCTGTCCCGGTTTGGTGGGAGAGAATTATGGCAACCCTAGAAGAAGAAGATCTAGCCCCTAAAATTGAACATCTTGTAACTCCAGAAAAAGCAACCCTTACATCTGGTAAGAGCTATATGGCTCAAATTTTAAATCTAATACAATATAGAACATGGTTTTGAGAGGGGGAAAACACACAAACTGGACCAGCATTTGTCATCCTTATAGTGCATATTACACTGCCCACTATCAATTGCTGTTCAGGAAGCTCTACTTCCTTACTAAAGAAGATGGATTAACAGAAATCATGGCTGTTCTACTTCAAAACAGAATAATTTTTGTTGAATTTCAATTGAGGCACAGTCATTGGAAAAATCAAAGGGTAGCATCCTGGAACCATTACTTTTTAACATTTGCACAAATGATCAACCAATGTTCTCATATGCCAAGAGTTGCATCTATGCCATTGCTCTTGCTTTGATAGTCTGGGAGAGTCCATCACACACCAGCTAACCTTTGCATTAGGAGAGCTTTCCTTATGCTATAATAATAATCAGCTGAAACCAATCTTTTCCTACACACAAATATGTAAAACCCCACACACACCCCACATACACACAAAATTAAACATCAGAAAAGCAGAAAGGAAGGTTCAAGTTAGCTGGGAAGGCAAGATTTTAGGATATTGCCCTATCTCAAAGTATTTGGGAGTCACCATGGATTGAACCCTGACCTACCAAAAACATTGTCTAACCACCAAACAGAAAGTTGCCACCAGAAATAGGAAACTGGTTGGTTGAGACTGAGGTAGGCACTCACAAACAATGAGGACAAGAGCTCTGTTCCTGTGCTACTCTACAAAAGAATACGCAACTACCATATGTTACAAATCAGCACACAGCAAACAAGTGGATGTAGCTCTTAATGAATCACACAGGATTATTACCATCTGCCTAAAATTTACCCTCAAGGAAAAATTCTATTATCTGGCTGGCATTGTCTCTCTGGAAGAACTTTGAGAGGTGCTAGCTAGCATATAATTACAACTCATAATCGTGGAATAATCTTTCTAAAATTATTTCATCATTAAAATAATAAAAAGTACTAAACAAGGACTTGACAATTAATCAAAATTAGAAATTACAGTACTGTATATTGATTGATTGTAAGAGAACAGTAGTATAAGATACTTCACATTTAAGCAAATATGTGTCATAACCCTAAGAAAAGCATCTTTAAAATTACTAATAAATATCATAACTACTAATTATAAATACCTAATAATTTCTGATAACTACTTCTTCTTCCGTGTCTAGGCCAGATGTGAAACTACCAAAATGAAGGCACATTTTGGTGAGTTCATTCTACAGTTCCTTTCACCTGACCCAGTCTGAGAAAGATTAGCCAGCAACACAAGGTTGCCGTTACCAAGCTACGCCTGATTGTGGTTCAAAGATACAGTACCACAATCTTTGAGGAGGCTCTTTCTGATAGCTACTGTATGCATGTAAACCTTCCCTACATGATCCCTTATTTCCAGCACTGATCTATACCCACTGGAAACATTCTAGATATTTCAAGAAATATGGTCATGATATACAGTAGTGATCTTTATTAACATGTGCATGTAAGACAAAATAAGGGGGAGCAGGCAACTCATGGGTCATATGTATTCTCATTAATGCAGACCTAGGTAAAAACTAATTCATTAATTTAAAAGGGACATATATTCCTTGAAGTTTCAGGATTAGTGATTCCCGTTTAAAATAAAGCACTGTACAGTATCTTACTTTCATATGTGGATGCATGCATCCACTTTTCCCCACTCAAAATCAGAAGCAATTTTTCAATGATTTCTGATTTTAGAAAAAAATGCGAATCCTCCCTCATTTCTAAAAGAATCACAATCCACAGGAAGTCTGAGAGAACAAAATTCACCTTTACTGTGTCCAATATTTTCTCCTAAGGCAGGGGTTCCCTACCTTTTTATGCCATGGGCCTGACCATGCCCCCCCCCGACAGCTGAGTGGGCTGGATCACGCCTCTGGAAGCAGACACATTTACGGCTGTCGTAAATGCAGCCACTTCCACATTTACAACAGTTGCAGGAGCATTTCATGGCTGAAGTAAACATGTCCGCTTCCACTTCCGGGTGCAGCAGTCTGGATGGAATGGTGCCGTGGGCAGGGGCCGGCCTGTGGGCCGTAGGTTGGGAAGCCCTGTCCTAAGGAGCTCTTTCCAACCATACTCTATTACAATACATATTACAAAGTTTGTACATATCATAAAGAGGTACTTTAGCAAAGGAAAACATTTGTAACACCCATAATGCCATCATTCACTAATATCAGCACTGTGGCTTTTAGCTCAGCAAATCTACTAATAAACTGATCTTTTTGCCTAGATAACTTGTATCTGGAAGTCATCTTATATAGAATCTATCACTCCATAGACATAGCACCAGGTGTAAGAAAATGAAAAACATGATGATGCAGTTGGATATTGACATGAACATTGGTGTCTTTCAGATTTATGGTCCCCACACAGTTAGAATATCACTGTGATATTGGCAAGGGCCATCTCAACTTTCTGGGCTGGACTCTGCTGAAATTCTGGTGCTACAGGATGCGACGAAGTTTAAAATCCCCCTTTGGAAGATAAATAATAATTTTGTGTCAAAGATTACTCTGAGTTGAAAGGATTTTTGCTGGAGAAACTCTGCTCAGGGAACGCCTGAATGAGGCTCCTTTCATGTCCCCAAGCGCAGCACTTGGGTATCAAAACCCGACATAAAATACCTTTTATACAACAATCTCACTTCAAACCCTATGATTTTCCTACTTTTGACATTGTTTTAGAAGTGTGCAAGGTATCTTCTTTCTCTAAGGACAAAACAAGTTAGTAAAGCAATGTCTGTGTGAGGGGAAAGAGCCAAATTATTACTAGATGCTAATAAGAATCTAGCATTCCATTCTGATTCTTCCACTATACCGCTGAAAAATCCATGAGGTTGTGATGGATCTTGGATGATGCTGATAAGTTACACAGTTGAAGTTAATGTCCTGAAGAGGTCTAACATTCATATCTATTAAAAGAACCCATTAGAAATATTCTCAGTAAGTCTGTTTAACAAAAGTATTTGTATGCTGTTCAACTCAAGGAGAATCCCAGCTAAAGATTGAAGCATCTGAAATTGATTTGCTGGCTTGCGATACTTATAGTCTCTGTTCTCAGTCCAGAGTCTTATCAATAGATTCATCAAAAAGATTTTCCTATCCAAAGGAAGATCTTGTGATTTGTAGTATTTTAAGTAAGAACTGTAGATCATAGCCAAGCACACCACCTTCAAACTAAGACAGCTGCCACAGATTTGGCCTTATGCCATGAGGTGCTAATCTGATTTTCAGCTAAGGAGGAAACGCACACAAGCTGAAACACTGATGTGAGCTTCTGTTTCTCATCTTGTAAGTGTTCAAAGTAGAAAGCAGCTCTCCCACCCCCCACCTCAAATGTATTGACACCTAGACAAACTTGATTATTAGACAAAATGACTATTGAGTAAAGTTTACTTTTCACAAATCACGTGAAGACAGTGAAAGCCAGGAGAGTTGCTGCTTTAGATAACTGATTCTGCCTATTTTTAATTGATATTCTGTATGTTTACTATATTTTGGTTTTGTTATATTGTATCTTTGATTATGTTGTAAGTCGCCCTGAGTCGGCCTACAAGCTGAGTAGGGCGGGGTACAAATTAAAAACTGAATTGAATTCAACTGATTCTGCCTATAGGCCAGAGAGAAGCTCACAAAAAAAACCAACCCCTAATAAAATGGCCATTTATCACCCTGCTTATTCAACATATCCACAGAGCACATAATGCGCAATGCAGGGATGGAGGAATCACAATTTGGAATCAAAATTGCTGGGAGAAACATCAACAATTTGAGATACGCAGATGATACCACCCTAATAGCAGAAAGTGAGGAAGACCCAAAGAAGCTGCTGCTTAGGTTGAAAGAAGAGAGTGCAAAAGCTGGCTTGAGACTCAACATCAAGAAAACCAAGATAATGGCAACAGGCCCTATAAGTCCCTGGAAAATAGATGGGGAACAAGTAGAAGCAGTGACAGATTTTACTTTTTTAGGATCCAAGAACACTGCAGATAGAGAATGCAGCCATGAAATAAAAAGGCGACTGATTCTTGAGAGACAAGCTATGAGAAACCTGGGGAACATAGTGAAAAGTAGAGACATCACCTGTGAGGATGTTCACAGCACGATCGCTGTGGCTATTGGCAAACCATGGTCATAAATCGTGGGTGATCGTTCTCCTGCCTCATCTGTTTATGCCGTAACTTAGATGCCTGGTGCCTAGGCCTGGGCCCCCAGCTTGGGCCTCTGACCATGACTCAAGGCTGTCTAGCCTTCCCTACTATACCCAGGGATGGCACGCAGTCACTTAACCAACACGCAGCTGTTTAACCAATCAGCAAGGTGTGCACGAGGCAGGCACGCTGATATTTAGCCAATTATGTAACCTTATGTTATCGCAGGTAACCAATAAGGATATATTGCATACTCTTCTCTGGAATGTCTTTGTCCTGTTATTCCTAATAAACTCCGTCCGGGCTATCTTGCCCTATGCCTCTTCATGAATCAAGCCTCCGCTGTCTCCTTGATCCCCAAACACATCAATCACCTTGCAAACAAAAATTTACATAGTCAAAGCAATGGTATTCCCAGTGGTGAAGTATGGTTGTGAGAGCTGGACCATTAGGAAAGCTGAGCGCAGAAGAATAGACGCCTTTGAGATGTGGTGTTGGAGGAGAGTTTTGAGAATCCCCTGGACAACGAGGAGAACAAATAGGTCAATCTTAGAAGAAATCAACACTGACTGCTCCTTAGAAGGTCAAATAGTAAAGATGAAGCTTAAGTACTTTGGACATAAAATGAGAAGAGAGGATTCACTTGAGAAAGCCTTGATGTTGGGAAAGGTGGAGGGCAAAAGAAGAAGGGGGTGGCCAAAAATGAGATGGCTAGATGGTATTGTAGATGCAATGGGCACAGAGCTGTGAGGGTTGAGGAGGGGGTGGAGGTGCCTGGAGGGCAATGGTCCATGGGATCGTAAAGGGTTGGAATCGACTGTGCGACTGAACAACAACAAATAGCTATGCAAAGCAAAAATTTCAAATTCAGTTTTGTTTCAGGGTTGTTGGTTTTTTTTTTTGGGGGGGGATGTCTCTACCGTGTGTGTGTCAGTTTTGTGGTCCAATCTTTTAACTTATCACATAATGGAACACCTATTTTTTCCATTCCTTTTTCTGGCACTAGTAGTTCAATAGAGTCCAAAGAATCCATAAAAACTATCCTAAAAACAGAGGCAGGAAACTCAGTGTAGCCATCAACATCATCAAACAAATCAGTCCCACCTTCCTACCTAAAATATACACTTTCAACAGAATGAATACCCAGTAAATGACTCACATCAATAACAAGCATCTCCCAAACATATACACAAGGAAAAATAGCAAAATAAAGCACATATATAGGACTCCTTTTAAAAATAGAGAGGAAAAGATTAAGCAAATAAATAAAGGCAAAAAATATAAGGCTCATTAAACAAAAACCACTAGGAAATGGGGAAGATTTCTCTAACCCCAACCATTTGATGTCTTCCTTCTCTTCTTTGAGTAAGTAGAAGCAGACAGTTTGTAAAAATAATTCTCAAAGAAATGGGGGGATCCCCCTTCACTATGAATCAAAGAAAAAATGAAACAATCTGGAGGTGTAGGCAGTCAGGTAGAAAGCACAAGATGGGGAGTGCCAGGAACAGGTAGAGTGAAACATAAAAACCATCCCAGAGTTCAACCCATCCTGGTTGTTTTTCAGTTTCAAAATTCCCGCTCCTTTTCAGACAGTGGCATTGCTCTTGACAGCGTGATGCTCTTTGATAGGAAATCACCTGGCAATTTGACACATACACTGAGTAAAAGAAATGTCAAGCAAGAGACGGTATATGAAGGGGGGAAAGTGAATGTTCATGTTGTTGAAATGAGTCATTCATTCTTAACAGGTCCTTATTTGTAGATCAGTTAAATTTATTTATTTATAAATATTGCCTGTCTGGGGAATATTCCCACTGAAAAGAGGTCAAAGCAAACAAACAAACTAACCTCTCTTCTTTGTGTTTTTCCTTTTGTCTTTCACCTGCTATGGTAAAAGGGAGCAATAAGCAGCTCCGCGCTATCCATCCTATTTAAGAACTATGCGGACATATTAATATACAGGCTGCACGTTTCCAAGCTGAATTCCATAAGCAAACTTCTTCACCAGGAGTTCTCAACCTTTTAAAGCTGGGCTCCAGCTCATACTCCCTCAGACAGCTACAGGGGCTGGATGGCCATCCTAGTGCCACATGGTACTTCCTGGTGTGGTGGAGGGGCTGGGGGCCCACATGAAATGGTGCCGTGGGCCACATTTGACCCACGGGCCACAGGTTGAGAATCCCTATTCTACACTGACTCCAAGACATTGCAGATCATATGGCTTGTGTCTAATTACTCCAAACGTATCCGTATCTTCCCAAAACCTAAAATTCTTAAGCATAACTTGACAAATTACTGAAATTTTGTAACACTACAAAAACACAGTACAATACTACCATTAAGTAAGAAATAACCAGCCAGGATATGAGTCTGTTACCAAGGTTAAGGAAACAGAATTCCTATTTAAAAAACTGTGACCGCTATTTGGAGAACTTCTTCAAACATTTGAAGAGTATATGTAGAAGCTGTAATATCTGTCTCATACAACCTAAATTTAATTACTGATACAGAACAAGTTTTAACTCCTTCATTTTCCAAATTCTTGACATTATGGACATATCAGTAATTGCAGCACCAGCAAGAATTACTTTATTTATAATTAAACTGGCAAAAAATGTGCCTTTCCAAAAAATAGAAGAAATTATATCTCACAAAGCTGTCAACATTCACTTCCATGTCTGCACTGCATGAAGTTTTTTTTAGTATTTCTGAGGGAAAATATTGCTTTAAAATATAAATAGCCGTGCAATTTTATTTTTGAAGTTCTGAGACCTTGCCAGAAAAACTGCCCTCTAGAGACCAAGACTTTCTGTAGAATGATTGCTTCTAAATTAATTTCACAAACCTAACTTAATAGAGGTTAAAAGGGAATGGCAAACCACTTTTGTGCTCTATCTAGAAAATCCTGGAAAGGGTCACTGTAAGTTGGAAATGACTTGATGACATGCAATTTACCAGTTCCATACCTTCAGTGAGCTTCGTGACTGAGCAGGGATTCACATCCAGACCTCGAAAGTCATGGTCTATCACTGTAGACACCATACCATAATGGTTATCCCCCAACCAAACATACACCAATGAAAATGTTTCAGGGGAGAAATAGTGAGAATAGTGAGAAAAATTTCATTCAGCTCAAATTGTTGCTTGAACTTTGAATTTTCCATCTTGATTGCCAAGATCCAACCATCTTATGTAAAGGAACATGGGCCTTTCACAGGATTGGGAAATATGGTTTATTCTTTCAGCTTGTCCATTTATCTGCATCCAAGCTGCACAATGTAAGAACTCTTATATTCTACAGCAGTGTTACAGAAGTTGATGACAATGCAGAAAGCTCAGAAGATTTTAAAGGTCAATTTTTTAAAAAAGCCTTCTCATTTCAGTTCATTTTCCAAAACATGTTAATGATATTGCCAAGTATTTTTATACCTTACCATAATTGTATCACATATTACAACATTATTATGGTATTGTTCCTAATATTCCATAGATTCTGTTTTAAACTTCATAAAATAAAGAATAAACAGAAGACCATATTAGCCTTTTACACATCAAACCACCCAAAACAAAGGAATGCAGGCTTTTTACAGCAGTTTCTCTGATTATTCCTTTGCATATTCCATTTTGACTAAAATATGCTCTTAAGAGAAAATAATTTAATTTAAAATATATTCACAAAAGCATTCACCATGCCAGTTGAATCAAAATGGTTACAGTTAAAGACTGAAAGAGTACATTCCCATGGTACAAACAAATGCAGTTCCCACCCTTCAGTCAATAAAGAATCAATTTAGTCAGTTGGGTAAACAAAGGCCCTATTCAACCATTAGTCAGTTATGTCAAATAAGCATGTAAGGACAGCAAAGATGTCAATCCCGCCCCTCCACCATCATTTCCATCCTCCTCCTATGCCTGAAACACAACTTTCTGAACAGGAGAGCCTCTACTATCCATAGATGCAGCTCATTCGAATTAAAACCCTTATCTTGGAAATTCACATGAAGTACCTCCACAGATATTGGATCCCCTCCTTTTAAAAATGCCACATCCTGTTTACAGGGCAACAGAACAAATATCAGAATGGGAAAGATACTGTAGTATGCTTTGTTAATGTAATCAGTTTACATTAATGTTACTGTAACTGTCAGGCTCAACAGACTACAGAGAGGGGCTCTTTTTATTCCATTTTCTTCCTATCAGTAGCACCATCAAGCTTTGATGTGGTAGCTGGAAAACTTACTGGTGCACTTGAAAAATTAGGACAGTATTACAACAACAACCATTTGAAGCCTAATCTAAAGAAGACTCAACTGTGTGCTTTCCCCCTTCGAAACCGATACGCAAGGGTTGATTTGGATGTTACAGTATTGTTCAGCACCAAAATACCTTGACGTGACGCATGACAGGACACTCTTTTAAGAAGCTTGACAGGGCACTCTTTTAAGAAGTACTGCCTGAATACCAAAGCCAAAGTTAGTATAAGGAACATCATCAAGAAACTCAAACTATAAACTCAACCATCCACAACACGTACATCAGCTTTGGCCCTGAGTGTCTTCGCAGCAGAGTATGCTGCTCCAGTATGGAGCATATCCATACATCCAACAAAACAAGTTGACATCACTGTTAATGAAGCCATGCATATAATGATAGGATGCCTCAAACCTACACCAGTTGAGAAAATATACCGTCTTGTTGGTATCACTTCACCTAAGATAAGGGGAGAAGTAGCAGCAGAAGCAGAGAGAACTAAGCAAGAAAATGACCTTCGACATCCTCTGAATGGATATGAGCCTCAAGTCCACCATCTCAGATCCAGGAAAAACTTTATGGCAAGAACAAACATTCTTGAAAGCATGCAAGAGCAAAATCAAATTAAAAGATGAAGAAAGAAGCTCAATGGACAAGGAATAACATTAAAGGAGTATATGGCTGAGGAACTCAACCTCCCCAACATCACTAGGAGGACCCTGAGTAGACTGAGGGTCGGAGTCCCAGTCCCTAAATACAAGACCACCATGCTCAAGTGGGGGCTGCTGGAGGACAACAACACACGCTATGAATGTGGAGAGATACAGAATCCGGCTCGTTTACTGGTCTGCCGATTACTACCAGAAACATGCACCGATGAGGACTTAAGTTTGGCTAATGACAAAGCCAAGAAAGTGGCTTCATTTTGGCAGTTCAGGGTTTGATCAGGACACGAAAGGAGTAGCACCTATCTCCCCAACACTGCTTTTTATACATTGCATCTAAAATTTCTCAGCAGCCCATTTTCCCTTGAACTCTTCTCTACCTTTCCCTTTCCTTTTTATTGCAGGATTCTATATACTGTACTTAATTTATCCTTCACAACTTCCACTTTTCACAGTCTTTTATCTTAGCCAACAAGCATACAGAGCACACTTTCTCTCTCTTAGTTTTTCAGTCTCATAACACAGATTATCTACCTTCATACAATCCACTTCTATCTTTAGAGCCTATGTAAAGTTTTTTTCTAGAAGAGAACATGTAGAAGCTGCATTATTTTTCAAGATTCGACTGCTGTCGGTTTCACCCAGCCACCAGCCAAAAGAAAAGGTGAGTGAATTCTTAACACAGAGAAGTAACAACTCTTTAATAACTAGGTATGATTGTGACATCCATTGTGAAACATCCTCTGAAGGAACATTGTAATAAGAACCATAACAGGACTTTGTGTAATTTACCCTTCTAAAATAAATAACTATACAGTACATTCATATTGAGTAATCAGCATCAAGCTCAATAAACAGACACTCTTTTTCTAAGTATACCTTTGCACATGCCATGAGCAGTCTGAATTCTTGAGTAGCAACCCCAATATTCCCACAGCTGTTAGCTATTATAATTTTAATATTAGAGGAATGTAGCCCAACATTCAGAAAGAAGAATTCAATATGAACAATCAACTGGCTGATACATGTTTCACCATCCAGTCAAAACTCTGAAAGCCTGGATAGTGCTATCTTCATTTACTGACATACAGCTAATTATGTAACTGTGCTTTCCATATCCCTTTTTACTTTGCAACATACTGTAGAATACTGGCTTAATTTGCTGTTTTCTGTTCTATTTTAAAAATTCAAGTAAACTGCAGCACTTTAAAATGTATTCCAATCAATGAATTGTTTTTGTATTACAGTATTTGGAAGATAATGTACTAAGTTTCAATGAAACATACATCAAATATGAAACATATATCAAATATATGGAGGGGTATTTTAACAGTTTTTAATGCTTTTAATTGTTATTGTGGGGATGCTTTTATATTTTAGTATTCTCATTGGTTAGACTGTAAGCTGCCTCAGCGAGGGGGTGGCGATAAAAGACGAACAAAATAAGTAAATATAGAACCTAGATATGTCAGAGTATAACCAAAAATAAAGTAATGCTTTTCTTTTTTTCTATTAAAGTTTTGAACTCTTTCTTGCAAACTCAGAATAAATCCAGATGATAATTATGTGACTAAACAGTAGCTATTGCTACTAAAAGAAATATTTGCAATAGCATCTATGTTGAAGAAATTCTGAGATGTCTCCTGAAGAGAGTACCCCATTATCAGAATACAATTATTCTGTGAACCTGAGGGGACTTCTGGAAGCAGGTAATACAGGGGTTCACAACATGCGGGCCGTCACAATGCTGTTCCATCTAGTCTGCGGCGACAACCGTGAAAGCAGATGCGCCTGTGCATGTGCAAACACACCCACCGCCATTGCGTCCGGCCCACTCAGCTGTCTGAGGGTGAGTTGTCCAGCCCATGGCGCAAAAACCTTGAGAACCCCTTTGTTAATGTTATGGCATACTGCTGTAAGGAGGAAAAAGTGAATATGTTGCCTGGCTGCAATATCAAGGATTTAGGGAAACCCAAGGTAGCTCATTAACTAGCTATTCTACCCTTCTTTCAAGGAGCGAAATAATTGACATACTTGAGATTCTGATTTTATTGTCACATCAACTCTGTAAAGTAGACAGGAGAAACTAACTACATGGCATTTGATCTACTGTATGGTCTGCTCTGGGGATGGGCAGGTTGCTCCTTTGGCCAACAAGCAGATGACAAATGTCATTACAAACTAGCCTATCCTCATAGTGTTTCTGCCTGCACCTTTCTGGTGCCTTTTAGAGCTACCCTTTTAAGGTATGAGTAGAATCACTCTGTTTTAATTCCTTTCCAGCATGTGCAACTGCTGGGATCAAATCAAAGTGTGCTTGCTGCTTTCAATTTCCTAGGATCATTTACTAGCTTAATAAGACAGCTTCAAACTTTTTAACTTTTCCAGCTCCCACCAAAATCAACCTCCCTCCCTCCCTCTTGCCAACTAAAAACCTATTCCTGAAGACCGAAATAAACATTGAGCAGATTTTTGTTGCCATGAAAAAGTGTGTTTGGGCACACAAAAAGTTTTGAAAAATAAAAAGTAGTTATTCTCTAAGATGCCACAAGAATTTTGCTTTCTCTATTACAAGAGCCCTTGTGGCTCTTGTGGTTAGCCTTGTGGTTAAACAGTTATACTGTACTGCTGCCCAAACTGCTCATGAGCTGATTTTTATTCCATCCTTCAGAGGTTTGTAAAATGAGTACCAGCATGCTGGAGACAAATTGTCATTTATCTTGTGAACTACCCAGAGAGCGCAAAAGCGCTTTGGAATGGTACAGTATACAAGTGTAACTGCGCTACTGCTATTTTGATACAACAGATCAAGATGGCTACTGAGAATGCGATGTAAAACAAAAACTCATGTCAAAAATAAAAAAAAAACAACAACAAAATTCTTATGAAGTAATCTGTTGCAAATTAGTTCCCATCACCCTACATGAACAGGAGTGGAGGGCTCTTTGGAATTCAGGTTCAAACAGTGGTCAAAATTATGTTGCTTAGCACAGTAAGTCATAGTTAGAGTAGGTCAAGAATAGAAGAAACCTCCTGTCGAGGAATGGGTGAAGCTGGGAAATGTGCCGCAATAAATTAAGAAAAAGTCTCCTGAACTGAGACTGGTTACTCCCCACCAACATGACCTTCATCTTGTCCAGATTCAGCCTAGTCCTCTCCATCCACTCTATGCCCACCTACAGACAACACTCCAAGATACAGCCAACATCTTCTGTTGAAGTGGAAAAGGAGAGACAGAGCTGTGTATCATCAGTATACTGATGAAAGTGAACTGCAAAACTTCTGATGACCTCCCCCCAGTGGTCTTAGGTAAAGGTTTCCCTTGCTCAAAAGCCAGTCGTGTCCAACTCCAGGGTTCAGTGCTCATCTGTTTTATAGCCAAAGAGCCAGCGCTGTCTGTGTTTGCAGACGTTTCCATGGACATGTGGCAGGTATGCCTCAACACCTAAGTGCACAGAATGGTGTTCACCTTCCCACCGAAGTGGTCCCTATTTATCTACTTGCAATTTCTTGCTTTCAAACTACTAGTTTAGCAGGAGCTGGGACAGAGATGGGAGTTCACTCAGTTGTGCAGTACTCGGGAATCAAACTCCGACCTTACAGTCATCAAGTTCAGCGTCTTAACCTCTTGTTCACTGCAGTACCTTACATAGTGCTCTTACATAGATGTTAAACAGCACTGGGGAGACAGCCAAATCCTGAGGTACTCCATGCTATTGTACCCAGGATTTTGACATTTCCATGCACTTTATCCTCTGGATGTTAGAAGGGTAATGGTTACTGAAAAGAAAATATACAGCAGTAGATATAACTCACTATATTTACAGAAACTAAGCAGCTTCATAAAGAAACATTTCTTGTTGTGTGATCTGATATCAAGATACCTGTACTCTGTTTCCAGAGAGCCCAAGAAAATTGTCAACATGTACATACTAATTAGAATAGGCAACTACTAAGCTACTGATTTGATAAATGATGGTATGCAGGTGTAATATACAGTATTCCCATCTTTCTCTCTTGTCTCTTTACAAGATGTACATTCTTCTATTTTCAATTAACATGAAGTTGGCTAAAAAATGCCATTCATGTTACAGTACTACATACTGTAAAAAAGCAACAATCAAGAAGAAAAGCAGCATACTGTGCTACCTACTCATACATATAAAAATGAACAACCAACCTACTGGCCAACTTTGTTGAGGAGGGAATTTATACGATTTCCTATGGGTTTGCTTCGAGTTACATAAAGATTCTTTTTCCTATGGGTTTGCTTTGAGTTACGTAAAAAATTATTTCCCTATGGGTTTGCTTTGATTTACATACAAATTTCATTTTTCCTATGGGTTTGCTTCGAGTGACATAAAAAAACGATTTAAGCAAAAGCCTATGGAACAGACTTTTTTTCGTAAGTAGGGGTTTTACTGTAAATGTTCTCAAATGCTGCTTCAAAGAAAAGTCAGGCCATTAAGAAAATAACAGGTTCAGCAATACAACAGAACAAATAACAGAGAGAATGTAAAGCCTAAATTGCTTTCTTAAAAGAACCTGTAATATCCACAGCCATGAATTACTCACTGCTTTCTGAAGGGAGATAAAAATAAGCTCTTGGCAGTTTACTGGCCATATTTAGAGTGCTCAGTCATGAAAAACATCTGCAATGATTCCTGCTGGAATTTTGTCTATTTTTTTCCTCCCCAGTCAACAAGACACTGACTATACTTAAGCATTTCGATTCCTGCAGTACAGTGTTTAATATGATTTGAAAAGGTCTGTCCTCCCACATTCTGCATTTTAAAAGCTGTTAATACTTTTGCAGTAAGAACAAGGAGTCTATTTTTCTCAGGAACCCCCCCCCCCCCTTTATAGTTTTTCCTTCTTTGGGAGCATTTAGAAAACCTAGGCATGGGTTGCTGTTCCCAAAACTACTGCATGTAGAAAACAATTACTGTCAAATGTTCTAACACAACTGGCTTCTATAAGATGTTACCCAAATGCTCTCTAAATGAAACCTATTTGTTCCCATCAATCTTGTAAAGAGTGAACCTTGCATCTGCTGATGTCTAACTGCACAGTTACATTTGTTGATTGAATTTTTATCCTACACCAATTAGTTCAGATGCATTACATCTCTCTCTAGTTAGCAGCGGAAGTTTTCAGTAAAACCACAGGAAATCACAGGCGAGTATAAGAACTTCCAGATTACTTCCTGTATAGCTCAATAGTAAATGTTCTAAGATCCAAACATAATTGATGATTTTAGATTTCAGAATACTGTACAGTGATTTATCTGTACCTCTTCACTTGCAAAACCAAAATGTGGAGAGGCTACTACACCATCAAGAATCTCTGGATCAATAACAAACAGCTTACTTTTCACATAAACCAGATGGCTAAATACTGACCCAAGATAACAACACCTAGGAGTTCAGTTTTTATACTGCATCCTATTGATGAAGCATACACTCCAAGAGATATAATGATATCCGAATATTCCAACTGACTTGAACAATATAGGGATACTTTTAACAAATCTAACGTTACTTTTCTGTTTCAGAATTAGATGTCATACAAAGACTCTCCTGTAATTAGACAGAAAAACAAAATAAATGTATTTAAAATGTTTCAAATACAGAAGAGTGATTGGATCCAAAATTGCAATTATAGAGTTCCACTGATACTGGAGACGACAGGTGAACCAATTATTTTGATCCTCCCAATTCTCAGAATACCTCAACAACTGCATCTAGGCTATTTGGAGGGTTAAATGTTATGGCAATATATTTTGTTAAGCACCCACTAGATAGAGACTACCAGAAATTACCTCCCTTACTTCACTTACAATACTACTACAAATCACCACTTCGAAGTTGAACAATACTTAGGTTCTCAAAGTGATTTTAGGACCATAACTCTTTTTCATTTTACAGCTAGTCAAGGGTGCGATATTATTTATTTATTTTTATTTATTTTTCACGCTTATATACCGCCCACTCAGGTACAACCCAACTCAGGGCGGTTTACATAGCGGACAGTAAATACATAAAAAGACACATGATAAAACAAAGTTAAAAGTTAAAAAACCCACCCCTAAAAGGTGCGCAAGTACCGAAGTTTAATACTGAAACAAAGAAGAAATAGGATGGCAGAAGACTCATACAAAACACAATCAGTGTGCATCAATATACCAACATGAAAGCATAGGTAACTGATTTGCATCTATCAGTAGAGGTGTTATTTGGTACGTTAGCAAACCCAAAACTGCCTACATCAAATGATACATCTGGAATTCTCCTAATGTGAAAAAGGATTATATACAAATCACACATTTAAGATTAATCTGTACCTCTTCACTTGCAAAAATTTGCTCCTCTTATACTATGGGTGAATTCAACTGCATTTTTTGTTGCCTTTATGGCGCAATGACTGAATTGAATTATTTGTGTGCCTTTTTCATTCAAAACAGCCTTTTCTGTGCCACTGGAAGGTTTCTGCTTTTTCATGTCAGTATGATTTGACAGGTTTTTTTCCATACTGATCTGCTAGATGCCTAATGGAGGGAGAGAGGGGAGGTGTCTGTAGGTGGACTTTTGGTGATGATGGTGGGCTCTTGAGTATGATGTTCAGGACCATAGCAACACACCCCAGCAGTGCTTCCTCTGTCCTGATCATTCTCTACTTTTTAAATTTTAATATACAAGGATATCACTATAACACTAAGTCAATGGCAAACCTTTAAGAGACTGAGTGCCCAAACTGCAACCCAAAACCCACTAATGTATCACAAAATGCCAACACAGCAACAGGGGAAGAAAGAAATGCTCCCACTGGGCTGCTGGACCAAAGGGAGGACCGAACTCTGTGCTGGGGGAGGGAGGAAGCGATCAAATTGGTCTGATGGGCAGAGGAGCAGGGCAAACTCTGTGCTGGGGTGAATGCACGGGTGCTCACAGAGAGGGCTCCGAGTGCCCTGGCACGTGTGCCATAACTTCGCCACCACTACACTAGGTCTTTGTCCTAAATATGGTAAAGCAGGTGTGGAGCACTGGGGATGCGGTGACCCCCATCTGCTGGCTAATATAGTAATATCGCTCCCTTGCTCTGTTTAGTTGTTGTGCTAATTTTTTATTGTATTTTCTATTGTTTTTTAACTGGTTTTAAGGTTTTTATAGTTCTCTAGTGGGATTTATGTAGTTCATGATGTAATTGTTGTACGCCGCCCAGAGTCACTTGCCGAGTGGGCGGCAATACAAATGTGGCTAATAAATAAATAAATATGGTGCTATAGCACTAATCTCATCTCTTTAATAAAATAAAAATTAAAAAGCAGCGATCACACAAAGGACAGACCCAAAGTTTCACTTGCCCTGGATTTTCCTCTTCATTCCTGTACTCCCTTCCTTTCTCAGCCACACTTTTCATGAGATGTTGCAAGGATTGGTGGTGAGGAGGAAGGAAAAGATCAAAGGACATGGAGATAAATAAGGGAAATAACCATCAGCTTCCTGCTGAGCAGCAATGCAAAGAAGCCTGCCTCCTTTGTTTTGTCTGAGCTAGAGTGACTCCCTTAGCCATCAGCTGTCCTCTCACTCCCCACCTCACACCCCACTGCCTCTCTCTTCCTCCTTCTGGTTCATAGAAGGGTATGTGCAAGTGTCTCCCTCACTCTGTCTCCCTCTCTTCCTGGCTCAGCCTTGGAGAGATGAAGGTGCCGCGCTGAGTGTTCATAACTTCTGATAACTGGTAAACAACAGCACCCATCCTCCTCTTCAGGGGTACACAGAAAGAACCTCCTTGAAAAATGTGGGTTTTTTGAACCACAATCAGGTGTACTCTGGTAGCGGCTACCTTGTGTTGCCAGCTAATCTTTCTCACATTTGGTCAGGGGAAAGGAACTGCAGAATGAACTCACCAAAAGGTGCCTTCATTTTGGCAGTTTCACGTCTGGCCTACACAAGGAAGAGAGAGAGTGCACGTCTCTCTTATATAATATATTTCCCTCAAATCAGGCTTTGTGCCTGATGACTGGAAGGTAGCGAATGTAACACCAATTTTCAAAAAAGGATCCAGGGGTGATCCAGGAAATTACCGACTGGTCAGTTTGACATGTGTCCCAGGTAAAGTGATGGAAACCATCCTAAAAGATAGAATTAATAGGCACATAGAAGAGAAGGCGCTGCTAAAGGAGAGACAACATGGCTTTTGCAAGGGCAAATCATGCCTCACTAATCTGTTGGATTTTTTTGAGAGTGTCAACAAGCATGTGGATAAGGGGGATCCAGTTGACATTGTTTATCTGGACTTTCAGAAGGCTTTTGACAAGGTCCCACACCAAAGGCTCTTGAATAAACTTACCAGTCATGGAATAAAGGGACAGGTCTTGTCCTGGATCAGCAACTGGCTAAGGGACAGGAAACAGAGGGTAGCACTAAATGGATACTTCTCCAAGTGGAGGGAAGTAAAGAGTGGGGTCCCCCAAGGTTCAGTACTGGGACCCCTGCTTTTCAACCCCTTCATAAATGATCTAGAAGTAGGAGTAAAAAGCAAGGTAGCCAAATTTGCTGATGACACTAAATTATACAGGGTAGTGAAAACTGTGAGAGATTGTGAGGAGCTCCAGAGGGATCTCTTGACACTGGGGGAGTGGGCAAAACAGTGGCAAATGAGCTTCAACACTAGTAAGTGCAGAGTGATGCATGTTGGGGCAAAAAACCCAATTACATTTATAAACTGATGGGGTCTGAACTCTCTGTGACAAACCAGGAAAGGGACCTTGGTGTCCTGGTGGACAACTCAATGAAGGTGTCAACCCAGTGTGCCTCAGCAGTGAAAAAAACAAACTTAATGCTAGGGATCATTAGGAAGGGTATAGAAAATAAGTCAGCAAGTGTCATTTTGCCTCTTTATAAATCTATGGTGAGGCCCCATCTGGAATACTGTGTACAGTTCAGGTCGCCATACCTCCAGAAGGATATTATGGAGTTGGAAAAAGTCCGGAGGAGGGCAACCAGAATGATTAGGGGACTGGAACACCTTCCTTACCATCTGAGGCTGCAACGGTTGGGCCTTTTCACTCTTGAACGACGGCGTCTAAGAGGTGACCTGATTGAAGTTTATAAAATCATGCACGGTGTGGACAAAGTAAATAAGGAAAAACTGTTTTCCCTATTGCACAACACTAGAACTAGGGGACACTCGATGAAACTTTTGGGTACTAGTTCTCAAACAAATAAGAGAAAGTACTTTTTCACCCAGAGGATTACTGGTCTATGGAACTCCCTGCCAGAAGAAGTGGTGACAGCTGTCAGTCTTGACAGCTTTAAGAAAGGATTAGACAAGTTCATGGAGGACAAGGGTATCAATGGCTATAATTATGGATACTTAAGGACAACCTCCGGGTTGGAGAGATAGGCAGGATATCTCTCAATGCCATTTCCAGGGAATCCTAAGCAGGTGAAGGCATCTCCTTGGGAATACCCTGAAGGAAATGGTGAGCCTCTGTGTGAGACAGAATGCTGGACTGGATGGGCTGTGGCCTGTTCCAGCAAGGCTGTTCTTATGTCTCTTTCCACCTATCAGCCTTGCGCCTTCTTTCCCAACTTTGAAACTATTTTCATGCTGGCTCTTTCCTGTACTCAAGTTCAAGAAGCAGCAGCACAGCAGTAAGTCTTGCTTCAAAGATTAAAGTGTGATATGGGGTCCCTGTTTATTCACTCTTTCTCTCCCCCTCCCCACCAACACCCATGAATCAAGAACTAGGGATAAGGTGGTAGAGTGAACTAACAAAAATCCTCTATTAAAAAACAAATGAAAGGATTTGTAGAGGCAGGACTCCAGGAAGGAAAGACAAAGGAGGAAGGATCATAGAAAGGAAGGAAAGAAGGGGGCTCTGGTTGGATTGGAATACCAAATACAGGATCATAGACTTCTGATTCAACCCGCACATCCAACGTGAGCATTCATTACAATTTTATTTGTAGTTGAGGCTGCAAATCAAACCATTGCAAAGCCAAATCACTCTGATTCAGCTTTTCAATGTAATCCCTTCAGTAAATTTAAACACATGTTTTAGAAGTGAGATGTATAGAAGAACTTCATTTAGGAACATCTGGGTCCTTGAAGTCTGCATAACTGTTGTTATAGACACTAATCCTATGCTTCTAAAAAAGAAGAAGCATCTTTAAATATATCAAAATTGCCTACAGCTTTTTTAAAAAGCAACTGTTTAATAAAGAACTATACACAGGATTTTAGGGCCACCTCAGCAGCTTTAGGCCAAAGCATGGTCTTTTTTTAGAATAGGAAGGGACTGGAATTCAGTTCTACCAATGAGAAAGTGCCCCAGGCTTAAACAGGTTAAGGAACAAAAACAAAAATGCCCTCGTCCCCACAGACAGCTTGAGGGCTTTAAAAAAATCAAATATAAAAATATTCTTGAGACAGGAGTTCACTGCCTCACCTCTCCTTCTTACCAGTAGCAAAACACAAAAGATCATCAAATAAGAAAAACTTTTCCCAGCATTTCAGAACAACAGACAACACACCATCATTATTGGGACACAGTTAACTATCACCAGCAGACCTATTTATACTTCTCACACAGAATATATGGCAATCCAAATGTTTTAAGCACAATGGTAATCCTCCATTGTTTTTGATCCCTAGATAATGAATCTTCAAAGAAATGATAATTAAACAAATAAGGAATTCCATTCAATCTGGATAGTCTTATATGGTACTTTGATGAGTGATTGTCTAACACCTGAAAAGTAGATGTGTCATTGGAATAGTTTAAAGCAGGGGTGCCCAAAGTACAGCCTAGGGTTTTTACTTCCACTTCTGGGAGCGACAAGGGTGGTGCAACCCGGATGAATTGGTGTTGGGGGCCAGATTTGGCCCCCAGGCCATACTTTGGGCACCCCTGGTTTAATCAGAGAAAATGGCAGCCTAAAATCTATCCCATCCTGTTGCAAAACAGATTGCAAGGAGTGTTTTACTTCCGCTTCTGGTGGGAGGAACCATGTGACTGGCCGGCCCGTGACCCAAAAAGTTTGGGCACCTCTGGTTTAAAGCCTTTGCCCTAGTTTATACCCTAATTCATTTTCTATATGAATCCCACACTATCAAATTACAGTAATATAGTATCTTACATGAAAGCTAATTACAAACTATATATTCAAACTTCTAGTGAAAACCTACCTCAATATCAAGTACCTCCACAGTGTTGTCCAAAAGCTTCAGCTTTATATGAAGAGACCTCTCATTTGTTTTGCTAGATGATGATTCTATGGTGGAAGAGAGGCTCTGACCTGGTTCCAGAGTACTTACTCCACAATTTTTCTGGACTCCCAAACGAGAACCTGGAGTCTGCAGTACTCTGTAAGTGCCTTCTATCTCCCCCATTTTTCACCACTGAGTAATAATGCAGCGACCTAATAGATAAAAGAGATAAATTAAAAACAATTTTATAATATACTTGTACAAAAATGTAATGCAGGTATCTAGCTGTTTGAAACATTTTCTGTGCATGAGTAAAGAGCTGTTGCTATGTTTACTTAATGGCCAAATCGTAACTACTTTCAGCATTCTGCTGCTTGAAAATTTGTAAAATGAACAGAAAGAATACTGAAGTATCTAAATCAGTGGTTCCCAATGTGGGGCCCATGTCCCACAGGGGGACTTCAATTCCCAGAAGCTTAAGTCAGGACATTGGCTGATCAGTTTTTTGGGAAACTGACTTAGGCTTCTGGGAATTGAAGTCCAAGAACCAAAGGTTGGGAAGCACTGATCTAAATGAAGTTTGGCATTCCCTTGCAAGATATAGTTCTATGTGTCAAGGGTAAACACCAGCTAAAAATCCCTATATCTGTTCAAGTGTGCCAAAAAAGATACAATGCACAGTACAGTACCTCTTTTCATAAAGGGCAGAGTAATAAAAAAGGGGGACTGGAAAGTGAGTAGATGAAAGATCCCTTGTCTTATTCAAAGCCCAGTGTGGGTTGCCCAGGCCACTGATTGGATAGCTATCTTTCCCAATGGGTTTATCGGGCTTTGCAAACAATCCCGAAACCATCCTGGCTCGACCAGAAAGGTGATTGGGTACAGGCAAATTAGTAATAGGGAGCAATAGTGACTCCATGTTTACTTGGCTGAGGGCACTGAAAGATGTAGGACAAGTGTCATAAGGAAAGAGACCCAAGGTCTCGTAAACAGCATATGGTGTCTAGCTCACATCCGTGTAAAGGGCTGAGCAGACACCAACCACAGCTAGACTAAATAGCTATGCATAGGTACACAGAGTCTTTTAGGACTTAGATAACATGAGAACAGTGAGTCTCACTGCAATCCGCTGATTAAGTCTGCTTATGGGCAACCTGGGCACGCAGGCTGGTAAGTGTAACCCAACCAGCCAAGTGCCACACAGTAAGCCTTCTGTCACGGGGGTCGCACGCAGGTTTTGTGTGTTGACTCCCAATTATAGTCAATAAATACAGACCACCTCGGGGGTATCAGGGCTGGCCTTTTTCATCATAGCCTCATCTCTTGCACCTTCCTTGAGTTCAGCACCTCGACTCCCGCAGACCATTACAACAGCCCAGGCAGCGTGTCAAGCTAGGATATTTGCTATACCAATTTCAGACTAACATGAAGAAATGGTCCAGGTGTAGAGATCCTCAGTGGAATCCAAAGTTATTGCTATCCTGTTCTCCAAATACTACATTTCATTTTGGATAAAAGTTCCATTAAGTTAGAACAGGGATGCCCAAACTATGGCCTGGGGGCCAGATGTGGCCCCCAATGCCAATTCATCCAGCCCATGAAGCCCTCGTCGCTCCAGGAAGTGGAAGTAAAATGGCCCCTGGGCCGTAGTGACCGGCTCCCTGAACCACGTGACCGGCCTGCAGCCTGAAAAGTTTGGGCACCCCTGATTTAGAATGTGTCCAACTGCAAACTATGATATCATTTTGGAGAACGTAATTTTTACCAAGAGTTCCAGAGTAAATTTTAAGTATAATATATTAAGTTTGCTGTAACATAAACACTTGGCAAAACTGTTATCCAGAAACCTAATACTTACACTTGGTAGCACAGGTCTACCAGCATAAATGTCAGCAACCAATTAGTGCAAGTTAAAAAGTTGATATAGGTACAGTATTTACTGTTGTACACCAGCCACACGATTCAGCTTGCAAAAGCAAATGTCTCTATTGACTTTTTAATGTGTGGCAATCCACAGCTGAAATGTATAGCAATAGACTTAAACCAGAGTAAAGTTTCAATTGGATTCTGACAGTTGTTACAAACTACAGGCATATTGACACAATGAATCCTTGCAAGCAATACAATGAATTGGCCAGTTAATTGTGGCACTGTTTCTAAACAATTCAGTTACAATACCAGTTGGCAAAATCAGTTCAGGGCATGGTCACCTACATGATTCCCACCTTTCATTAAAAAAAACACCAAAAGTGACCAGCCCTTGCACGTACTACAATGTAAGGTAAAATGTGCACCAACTATTCTTCCCATTTCCCCCCACAAAAAACTACTGTACTCTGCTTCTGGTGTGATTCATTGGTTTCAGTCAATGAATAAAGTCATAGTAATCATTAACACACTCATCATCTGGAGGCAGAACTTCCTGGTTCATTTGAAAGCCACCTTTTTTCTAATTTCCCGGTTTGGGAGTGATTGCTACTTAAGAGAGGAAGAGAAATATATTGGACTCTAGCATCAACGTAGCTGAGGACTAATGCATCTCTACCTTCTCTTAAGAAAGGCAGAAGTAAAGACAAGAGCATTATGACTCAGATCTTATTTTAAACAATTTAAATATTACCCTAGCTGTTCATATAAATAAAATCCATAACATATTACAGAAGGCACAGATACAGTTTAAAAACTGAGATTATTTGATTTACATCCTTTCCTCCTCTCAGAGGTGGAACAAGGCAGCTGACAAGATTAAAAACAAATTGGGTTAAAAGCACAAAAAAGCCACAGTGTAAAACAATTAAATAAAATACAGTACATGCAAATATTCTTGAACTAAGAGCAATTTTTAAAAAATCATTGTAATACGTATGGGTCATACCAGCACTGCCAAGCTTGTTATACTCAGTTCGTTATGGAGAATGAGAGTGTTGTACAACAGTATCATGCTGTACTCCAGTGTTACAATACAACTTTATGCTGGGTTTGGTTTTTTTTATTTTTTGGTAGGAAAATATGTCTGGGGGGAGTGGCATATTCTTGACTGCAGCCAGAGTATAAATTATTAAAGATAGAGGGATTGTGTCATATATGCCAGTATATAAAGTTTGCAGAGACTGTAATCCCACCACTTTACATTTTTTCTTTATACTCGGGCCATGAGACACTTCATGAGTTCAACATGTCGTCAAGAAATACCGTACTTTCCCTTCTTCCTCTTCCCTTGTTCTGTAACAACATTCCTGATTTGAAAAGCTAACACATTTTTGGGCCTTCATATGTGATCTAAAACAGTAGTGCTCTGATATGGATTTCAGTATTGTTCTCGGCTAAAAAGGAAACATTTACATTATTTTGTGAATGTACTCTTCTTTTCTGTATGTTGTCCAAACAGAATAGGGCAATGTAAACTATGTAGTTGCACTTTGAAAGCCAAAAACTCACCTTCAATATCAGATTATTAATAACTCCAAAGAATGATAAGTGAGTTAAGAGAATCGGTGAAGTAAATCAGGATTTCAGCTGCTGAAAAGATATTATCCAAATACCAGATCTATTCTCAGAGAAACAACACAGTAAACCTAATACAATACTGTATCTCAAGATGCAAGATCTACCTACCATAGTAAACATATTCTCTTTTACTTTCAGACAAGCAATTCAAAATGCAAGTAATATAAAACTTTTTTCACCGGTCAATGGAAAAAAGAGGTTCCAAACAATATGGGAGGCAAAATGAATGGTCCAGAGACCCCTAGGATCCCAAATCCTAATCAACTGTATCTACTTCTACCCCAACCAAAGAATATAAACTCCACAAAGAATATAAACTATTGACTTTGCACCTATCATTCCAAGATGAAGGAAATCATTCAGACGATTGCAATACTTTTTCTTAACTTGTCATATGAAGTTGTCAATGTTATGAAAAATTAGTACCAAGAAACAGCAATCACATTCTTAAGACTGCTATGCTGCAGTTATCCTTCTGGGTGTTTTGCTTCTCTGAATTTTTAAAAGCATCTCTAATTTGAAATAGTTTTGATGGGGCATGGTCATGTGAGGCTAGAATATAGCACTGTTCTGTATCAACATGCCAAATTCCCAGGATTTTCTTCTGCTCTGCGTAGGCTTCTAAATGCCATAGCAAATGACACCAAAACACACAATATTTGCAAGTGTACACACCAAGCAGATGCTGAAGCACATTACTTACAACTGCAGAACCCTGTGCAACTCAGAGAAAAATTCCTAGAAACATCAACTATGTAGGGATGCTTTCCCCCTTACTCTTCTCCCCCTTGTTCTAATACTGCATGGCAGTACATGTGAAGCATGCAATAGTCAATGTAATCCTATTGGATATATTTCACCCAATCTGCATTTTCTGCTCGGAAATAATATTACATTCATTTATTAACCATCAGGTATTCCACCTGCTTAATAATCGATAAGCAATCGTATAGTACAGATCTCTATGCAGCACTGCTTTCTACACAGCAGACATATAACTTGTGATATGATCACTAGATTACAATCAAGCACACATACAAAACTGTAAATGATAAAATGAGCTACAATAGGTGCCTAGAGTTAGACTCTTCACTATAGCCAAATAACGTTCAAGGAGGAACAGTGAGCAAAAATGACACAGCATATTAGAAAAATGTACTGTGGATATAATTATCCAATTACAAACTTAAACATAGTGTCCAAATGTTGGTTGTATAAGACTTTGGGAAGGGGAAAAAATCAGGCATATCATTTAAAACCAACTTCTTGGAAAAACTGACGTACTTGCACAAAATCTACCATAATGACAGCCGCATGGGTCAGATTTGCTCAAAAAGGAAATTGAGGGAGAGCAATATGCCTTAATATATTCATTTAGAACCATACTTGAATCGCTCAAGAGGCTGAGATTCATAAACCAAAGGGAATTTTCTGAAGTGGTGGGTGTGTTAGTCTGTGTGCAAGCCATAATAGAGAGCAAACCAAACAAAAACAAAACAAAACTTTGTGGTACCTTAAAGACTAACTCCTGTATTTTAACTTTAGATTTTATGGATGAAGTCCATAAGAGCATAAGATGTCTAACAAGTCCTTTTTCACTGGCCAATGGGGAAAAAGTGGTTAGACAGGTCCTTGTCTTATCTCTGATGACGTGAACTTAATCCCGGAAAGCTAACTCTACATACATAGATTAACACTGTTTCTATTTTTTAAAAATCAATAAAAATACAGGAGTTAGTGTTTAAGGTGCCACAACTTTTTTGTTTAACTCTCTGATAACGGCCTGAGTCGGCCTTGGTTGAGTGGGCGGTATAGAAATTTAACAATAAATAAATAAAAATAAAATAAAAATAACACAAAGGGAAACAATGAGGGGAGGGGGAGAAATATTCTAGTATGTGAATCTCCCTGGAACACACACACACACACCTCCTAAATGGCACTTCAGAAACCCGATCATACAACGGCATCGAAAATGGAAAGAAGAGAAAATACCAACAATTGAGAAGTGGTATAATGAAATGTGGACAATTGCACTTAAATGACAAACTTACCTCGGAGTTACATCAAATAAAGGGAATGATTAAAGAAAACAAATTTTATGAAATTTGGAAATGTTTCTTGGAATATACATTAAGTGTCGGGGAGTAAATCCAGTGCCAGATCAACTCGGATTTTAGAAGTAAAATAAGAAATAAAGGGTTTACTTAGTCGCCAGGGCATTGTAAATATCACTGGGTGTTATAATAGTATTGTAAGTTTTCTTTCTTGTTCTGTTTTTATTAGACAGATATGTTAGAATTGCTTATTCATTTAATGTTTGTTTGTGTTTATTGTATTGAAGTGATGTTTGTTTGTATGATTAAAATTTGTAATAATAAAAATTTAAAAAAATGTTAAAAAAAGAAACCCCATCCTGTTTTAATAAGGCGGGACACAAAACCCTCATTCGACACCTATCGAAAGGAACCCAGTGTCCCGCCCTGTCGAGGAGTAACGGAGGGGCAAGAGAAATGGTCTCGTTTTATCCCAGGCAAAGGAACGGCTGCTTAATCCGTTCCCTCACCGATTCTCTCACACCGCCTCCGCCAGAGTAGCTGAAGCGGTGAACCCCATAAGAAAGAAGCCCAGCCTTGTGAAGCCCCCCCCCAAAAAAAAAAAAAAATAAAAACTACTCTGAGAGGAAAAAGTGGGCGCTACAGGTCCAAGAGTAGCTCCGACATCTCTTTATTTCCGCCCATAACTAGTCCGTAAAGAGGGGGAAGAATGGACCCCCACCACAGTGCGGTGGCTCAGTGGTTAAGAAGCTCGCCTTGCCTAGCTGGAAGGCTGGCAAGTCAGCAGTTCGAGACCCGGGTGCTGCCTGACGGATTGAGCGCCCGTCCTTGTCCCAGGCTCCTGCCAACCTCGCAGATCGGGACGGGGGGAGGGGGGAGGAGATCTTGGGCACATGAGAAAGAGCCTCATTCGGGCGTCCCGAGTGGAGTTTTTCCAGAGAGAAAAAAAAAACCGTTTCAACCCAGAATAATTTCTCACACGAAATCATCATCATCATCATTATGATGATGATTACAGTCGCCCGCTCACCTCACACCAACGCCTCAGGTGGCGCGACCGCCATGGTTCGCTCCCTTCGCCCGCTCTCGCCTTCTCCGACCCTCCTACCCCCGCCAAGTTTGCCCGCCTCAGGAGGAGGAGGAGGAGGAGGAGGAGGAGGCCTCTCCGCCATCGGTTCTCGTCAGACAAGTTTCCTCACTGGCTCCCTCGGCTTCTCGGGGCGGGGTTTGAACCCTCGCCTCGCCCTTCTCCACCAGAGTTGGCAATCTCGGCGGAGGCTGCTGGGCCGCCTGGCAGGCCGAGCCCCAGGCAGAGAGTACCGCGCACCGGGGATGTGGGAGTGGGTGGTGGTGGTGGTGGTGGGGAGGGTGCTCTGCTCTCCATAGAGCTGGCAATAAACGTGGCGCCTCAGGCCGCCGCCGCCTGAGGAGTCGCTCATAGTACGGTTGACTGCTGGCTAAATAAAGGCCTATCTCGGCCTTGTTGCCCCGCGTTCCGTACGTGCCGCCCTGTCAGAAACAGGTTTTCTTCCCCTGTGGTGACTTGAGGGACGGTCTTTAGCAAGGCGTGGTGGTGGTCGGCATTGGGCAGCGAACGTGGGTTTTTTCGTTTTTTTATTACTGCGGACTCCGTGGTGGACAAGAAGGGCGGGAGAGGCCGTGCCGCAACCGAAGGACAGCGGAGGAGGCCACAAAGCAGTTTGAAAGTCTTTAATTTAGGCTCAGTGGAGTAGCGTCTCCGGCAGGGCCGGATTTAGGATCTGTGGGCCCCTAGGCTGAACCTGAGGCGAGGGCCCTGCCGGGGAAAGTATTTTTCTAAAATTAACCTACAAAAACCACATTTTCAGCAATTATCCAGTTAAAAACTGAAAAATAAACGTTTCAAGTTTGTTATTAAATTATAGAAATTTTATGTACGACATTCCTATACAGTACAGTACTGTATTTAGAATTTGATGAATTCATGAGGTGATAAAAATGAAAAGAACATCATTAAGGTAATATATCTTAATGGTATTTAACATGATTTATTAACATTGCTACAAACAACGGAAGGTCAACAGTTCGATTCCTGAGTACTGCAGGACGGAATGAGCTCCTGTCTTTGTCCCAGCTCCTGCCAACCTGGCAGTTTGAAAGCAAGAAATTGCAAGTAGATAAATAGGGACCACTTCGGTGGGAAGGTAACAGCGTTCCTTGCGCTCCAGTGTCTAGTCATGCCTGGCACATGACCATGGAAACGTCTGCAGAAGCAGACAGTGCTGGCTCTTTGGCTTAGAAACAGATGAGCACTGCACCCTAGAGTCGGATACGACTGGCTTTTGAGCAAGGGAAACCTTTACCTTTACAAACTACTATATTATTTTAAAAAAAGAATACAAAGTTGAGATTCAAGTCCATGGTTCTAAATATGCAAATATGAGTATTACGGTTTTAAAAATAACATATCGTAATTTTAATTAAACATGTTAATAATACAAAACGCAAGATAACAAAAAGGAATGTAATGAACAAGCAACATATTCACTTAACCTATACAACATCCATATTATTTAATTCAAATACAGAACTTTTCCAAACAATCTTAACTATAACGAAAGTGTCACATAATCTTAATGGCTAATTAGTTTACGCCTACATTTCATATTAATGAAGCTACTTATAAAATCATGCATGGTGTAGACAAAGTAAATAAGGAAAAACTGTTTTCCCTATCGCATACCACTAGAATTAGGGGGCACTCCATGAAACCTTTGGGTACTAGTTCTCAAACAAATAAGAGAAAGTACTTTTTCACCCAGAGGATCACTGGTCTATGGAACTCCCTGCC
Source organism: Bradypodion pumilum (assembly GCA_035047305.1). NCBI lineage: Eukaryota > Metazoa > Chordata > Lepidosauria > Squamata > Chamaeleonidae > Bradypodion > Bradypodion pumilum. The sequence goes on from JAWDJD010000003.1 coordinate 324,755,671, forward strand.
AGAAGAAGTGGTGACAGCTGTCAGTCTTGACAGATTTAAGAAAGAATTAGACAAGTTCATGGAGGACAAGGATATCAATGGCTATAATTATGGATACCTAAGGACAACCTCCGGGTTGGAGAGATAGGCAGGATATCTCTCAGTGCCATTTCCAGGGAATCCTAAACAGGTGAAGGCATCTGCTTGGGAATAATACCCTGAAGCAAATGGTGAGCCACTGTGTGAGACAGAATGCTGGACTGGATGGGCTGTGACCTGTTCCAGCAAGGCTGTTCTTATTTATGTTCTTATGTTAAGGCTATCAGAGTTTTAAAAAAAAAGACAAAAAGCACTTTAAAGACTAACTCCAGATTTTTTTTTTATCTTGTCAAAAGCACACAAAGGTGTTTTCTGGGTTGAAATTATTTTTGCTGGAGGAACTCCGCTGAATGAGGCTCCTTTCCTGTCCCCAAGATCCTTTCCCACCAAAGTCCCTATTTATTGACTTGCAATTTCTTGCTTTCGAATTGCTAGGTTGGCTGGGGCAGAGACTGGCACTCATTTTGTCATGTAGTACTCAGGTCTTGAACTGCCGAGTTGCCGACCTTCCAGCTAACAAGGTGAATTTCTTAACCAGTGAGCTGCAGTCCCCCAATCCAGCATAGACAGGGAGAGAGAAAACATCCTTATTTTCTTGTGCTCTTGCTTTTATAGTGTCTGAAAATGAGTGGGTACTGTATATTGGTTGTCAGACTTTTTTAAAAAATTGTTTTTCTAACTAACTATAGAAAGGTTAACACCCTATCATTTGTACTTTTTGGAGAACTTACTGTAACCTTCCTGCCCACATGAAACCAGTGTAGGTTTCTTAGCTTTTAAACAGTATAATACAAAATGCCTAAAATTAGTATTACGTGTACCCAAGTGTCCAATCTAGCATTTGCTCTAAGAATCCATGCTCTTAAGCATTTCTACCTTTAGTGGCTATTGTCTGAAGCACAGAATCTTCATATTCTTCATGAATGATAATAAACAGAAGTCCAGTTTATATATGGTCTTGGAGGTTCTTTGTATTGGGGCACAGAAAATAACTAGAATGACTTCAGTGTCAGAGATAATCAACTCAGCAACTGTCTATTTTACATACAAAAATTAGCACCAGCAATTACTTACATGCAGCAGCTTGTTCTCAAGATATGATGGCATAGGACAGTGATGACGAACCTTTTAGAGACAGAGCGTCCAAACTTCAACCCAAAACCCACTTATTTATCGCAAAGTGCCAACACAGCAACAGGAGAGGAAGGAAATGCTTCCATTGGGCTGCTGGGCAGAGGGGGCGGGTGAACTCTGTTGGGGGAGGGAAGAAGCACTCCCATTGGGCTGCTGGGCAGAGTGAACTCTGTGCTGGGGTGACTGCACGGGTGCCCACAGAGAGGGCTCCAAGTGCCACCTATGGCACGTGTGCCATAGGTGCGCCATCACTGGCATAGAACAAGCATCTGGAAAAATATTGATCAGTGAAATGTCACATTTATGCAACTTGATGGCTATGTACTGCACATCATGTCTTTTAGACCATTTTGTTTCTTTTTTCAGCTTACCGTCACTTCCCAAAGTATTAGTTTAAAGCTAGTCTAGACATTGCTATCATCCATCAAGCAAGCACTAGGAAACTTCCGTGTATGTATTTTTAATTGGAAGAGTTGCTGGTGTTCCTGAGGCAGAGGCTGACAGCAGAGATTAGGGATAACTGATTCTCACTACCATGACTGATGGGAAAGGAAAGTAATTCTGATAGATGCCAGTTTCTCAATAAGAATGCGCAAGCTGGTTTCTTCCCTTTTTGTGGGTGAAAGGCAGTCTTCTTTACTAGTTGGGGTTGCCAACTAGTCCAAACACAAAGCCAAAGAAACCAGTCAGCAGAAATCCAAGTAACTTTCCATACTTAGTACTGTATAAACAATTATAATCCTGTTGTTGCCTAAACTAGAGAACTTTTAGTGGTTAGAGCTGGACAGTGCCCATTTTTGAGGCATCAGCAGCAACTGTTTTATAACTTTTATACTGTACTACAATTCATGAAAAGAAATATCACATTGGGTAAAATTCTGTTCACACCACAAGCCAAAGCTTCTGTTCCTCCTTGGTAAACAAATGTCACTGCTGTGATTTTCCAGCATTTGTGTGCACACACCAACTTCGAGCATGTATCTCCCACCCAAGAAACACAGCAGTGGCAGTTTCTTTAAAAGGGAGGAAGGGTTCAGATGTTATGCTTAGGCTTACACAATGAACAAGATTTCAGCCAATGCATTTGTTAAATCACAAGCTTAAATGTTCCCGATAGAAACATGGCCCTCAGATCCCAAAACGTGATGGTACAGAAAAGTAATATTTCCACGTTGCCTGTGAGTTCCAGGGTGGAAGCTTTCCTACCCCAATTCTTTCTCCGTTCAGGGGAGAAGAGAGATAGGAAGAGTGGGAAGCAATTTAGATTATTAAAAATATCACACTAAAACCAAAGCAAAGAGGTTTGTGTGTATTCCCACTCCTCTAAACACAACAGAGGGATAGGGAGTGCAAAAGCCATGTCTAGTGTAAATATCAGAGAAGCAGGGGCGTAGCCAGGGGGGCCCGTGGGGTGGGGGGGCAAAAACCCTCCTGAGCTAACAGTCTGCCCCCCCAACCCAACCTGTGGTGCCAATGTTATATATATGAGTGTGACATTGTTGACCCTCCTGAAAAAAAGTCACCCAAATCTAGAATTCTGGCCACGACCCTGCAGACAAGGAAATCATGTGCTTCCTATATTCAATCTATTTTAGGGCTAATCTTTCTCACACTGGGTCAGGCCAAAGGAAATGCAGAATGAATTCACCAAAAGGTGCCTTCATTTTGGCAGTTTCATGTCTGGCCTAGACACGGAAGAAGGGAATAAATAGCGGGAAACTGTTTGAGATGGTTGAAGAATTTGAAGGGATTTTGGAGATGGGATCAAAAACTAATGTTAATGATTTTTTCCATATGTAGTTGCAGTCTTGATTTTTTACTTTTGTTTGCCGTCTCAGTAATTGTATGCCTATATATTATAGCAACAACTTTAAAAAATTTTTTTTAAATAATTAAACATTGGAAGCAGTAACTGCATTATATATTTGATTTTAATCATACATTTTGACTGCTTAGAAATGCTTGCAACTTTAGCGAAGTTTGTAGAGGACAGCATAATACTATTCAAAGGCATTTGATACCTGTTTATGAACATTACTTGCTCTTCTACTTTTCTTTCAACAGTCCGCTAGTCCAAACAGGCAATTACTCCCTAAAGCAGGGGTGCTCAAACTACAGCCCATGGGCCAGATCTGCATGGGTGCGTTTTACTTCTTCCAGGAGCAGCAAGAGCAGGTGGGCCGGATGAAATTGTGTCAGGGCCAGATCTGGCCCATGGTCCGTAGTTTGGGCACCCCTGGTTTAAGCAGAGAAATGGCAGTCTAAAAATCTATCTCATCCTGTTGCAAAACACATTGCAAGGCACGTTTTACTTCCACTTCTGGTGGGAGGAACCACATGACCAGCCCATGGCCCGAAAAGTTTGGGCACCCCCGCCCTAAAGAATCAGGTTACAGAAAATGAAGCTAAGGAAACAATCCAAATACCTGAATCAAAAGCAAATACTGTTAGTAATGCATCTAGTTTTTATATCAGCACTGTACTAAATCAACAACAACAAAAGATTCCTTTTGTTAATGATCACGACACAAATGAAATGCAAAAAAAGGATGTAGCACCCTCCAGTGGGAAGGATTCTTGATTGCAGGATGCTATGTTCAGTACAAACGTGCACATTCACTCAGAACTGAGTGCTGGTAATCACTCGGTGGACAGGAATGCCTGACTCTAGAGCCTGGAGTTATTTACCAAGCTGTGGAACCAGAAGTTGGCAGTCTGATTCTCCACTGCGCCTCCCTGGAGAAAAACCAACATATGTACCCTTCCCCAAGCACATTCCCAGTGCTTCTAGAAAGGCATGGTAAACAATATATGAGCATGCTATACTTAATTAAAACACTGAAAAGTGCTGCTGTAAAGTCAGAATCAACTTGACAGCATGTAACTTATTCCTGGAATAGGGGACAGGCAAAACCACTATAGCCATGATGGCGAACCTTGGCACTCCAGATGTTCTTGGACTTCAATTCCCAGAAGCCCAAGCCCCCATGAATCCACATGAATGGGTTTGCTGTGATTCATCTGGCGGAAGTAAAATGCACCATAAAACACGTCTGCAGCTGTCATAAACATGTTTACGACAGCCGTGGGTGCATTTACGGCTGCCTTAATGAGTCTGCTTCTGCTTCCACATGAAATGGTGCTGTGGGCTGGATCGTAAGTTGGGAACCCCTGCTGTAAAGGATTGTGGCCATAAAGCTATTTATTTAACTATATAAATATCGTTATTTACTATTTAAATAAAAGGAAAAAGTTCCCCTGGTTTAATATTTCTGATAAGAATAGGTCCAAAATGAGGCTATTTGCAAGTTCAAAACTTCTATGTAATGCATAGATCAATCCAAAGGATGCATATTTATCTGGTACAGTACTTTGCTACATGAAATTAGGATTAACCTTTATAGTAAGTTATCAATCAATCACTTTTAATTGTATACCGATTTTCTCAGCCCGAAGGCGACTCAAAGCGGTTCACAGCAAAGCATGGTGGCTGTGTGGGGCTTTTCCAGAGCCCAGGAAGCTTTTCCAGTGTCTGGCGTGGCCGTGCATTGCTTGTCCAGGCGGTGGCAGGGCCTGGTGTAGCAGCAGAGGCTTGTCTGGGGGGTGGCTTGCCAGGGGGACAGCATGAAGTTGGGTGGTGCAGGGTGTGTGTGCATGCACACACAGCTTCAGGTGTGCCAGTGACATCACGTGGGTGCACACCCCCACACGACATCACCGGCATGTGTGATGCCTGCCACCCATCTACCGTGCCTCCTTGGGCACTCAGTCTTTGAAAAGTTCACCATCACTGGGGTAGGATATCCAGTGTGGTGTGGAAAGAAAAAAGGACTAGGACTTGGAAAACGTGGGTTTAATTCACCAGCTTTATTATGTAAGCTCACTGGGGGTGTGGAATTGGTAAAACCAGCCCTTAAATAGCTCACTTACCTTGAAAACCTTATTAAGGTTGCTGTCAGTCAGTTCTGACTTGATGACATGTAATAAGAAGCATACTGTATGTTTGGGCTATTAAAATGATTATGAATTTAAATCTAAAGTCTGTCCATCAATAGAACTGTACTTGCCAGTAGAAAGAACAGAGAAGTTCTGTTGTATTGAATGATGCTAACTGAAGAAATACTACAAGGGTATAAGCACATTGACAGAAAAAGCTGATTTGTTTTTTTCATTCCTGCTCCTTCTAGCCCCAAGCAAAATACACATCTACTGTATGTGCACACTTTTGTTCCTAGAAGCAGAAAACCAGGATGCTTGGACAGATCTCTAGCTCAAGGAAAGGTGGACTGGGAAAGAGAGGTATTGATTTTCAGTTCAAAGCCTTTTCTTCATGCTTCAAACTGAATGCTAGGCTCATCTACTGCTGACTTGTTTGCAGTAGGGCTGAGACCAGTGTTTCACAACCTTTGGTTTCTGGACTTCAATTCCTAGAAGCCCAAGTCAGTTCCCCAAACCACTGATCAACCAACGTACTGACTTGGAAGTCCCCTGTGGGGCATTGGCCCCACATTGGGAACCACTGGCTTAGACACACTCTGGTAATTGGTGTGGAGTAAAGCTAACACTGATCATGCTTAGACAGAATATAACTGGCCCCTGCATGGTAAAAGATTAGCAAATATTCCAGAAATTTAGAAAATATACTTGTTCTTCTAAAGACATGTCCTAATATGAAATGCTTTTTTAAATACTCGGTATGAGTTATTCTGACTCCCAATGCCATAAATAATATTTGCAAGCAAGCATCTTTAACACAAGCAGAAACAACGCTTACATCTTTTCTGCCATTATCTATTATTAATTTAACCAAAGAATTCAGCAAATACACACATCTGAATTTTTAATGTTTATTAATAGTCTTGGCAAATGTTAAAAGAGTAAGGGAAATCAATTACATGTCAATATTGTCTTATATAAAATACTTATCTTTGGAGTATCTAAATACAAAAACCAGAAAAATTGTAACAATATACTCCCTAAAACTGTAACAATGATATTTATCTTTAATAAAAGTACTTAGTACTTTAAATGTTCTGTAAACTGTTTAATATCATAAAGAACAGCAGAGACCGTTCCTGTGCCAACTATGAATGTCTTAAGAAATTAGTTATTCCTATATTTCCTCAAAATTTAGTATCACAATGGGTCTTATTCCAAACAAAGAGAATGTAGAAGTATTTAAAAACATTAAATCAAAAGTTAAATTCAAAGGAATAATTCATAACTGTTTATCGTAACTGTTTAGCAACTTGAATGGTTAAAAATTATCATAAAAAGCCAAGACACTTAAACATACAATTCCACAGGTAAAGAGTATACTACGTAACCAAAGTCTAATCACAGCAAGCAACATGCACATGCAAATGAACTGAATACAGTAGTTCTGAATGTATGTAAGAGTTTCTTAGACAATTTAATAAAAATTAAGATATTACACAAGGTTAAATTATTTGGCACATGTTATGTTGTCAGAGCTTTTCTGGAGCTGGTGAACATTTCAGTGGTGTATTACTTTTAGTAATAATCTCATACACAGAACACTTATAATGTCGCTTCCATGTTTCCAGACAGAAAGGGCTTCCTAAATATGTTCAAACAAATAGCATTATTTAACCACAAAATATGTATACATTATGTTATAGAGGACACAAAAAGTTTTTACTGGCTATTTTTGAAGAAAAATGGAGAGCAAATAAAAAAATCTGCTCTATTTATGTCCAGATTTTAGTGACTAGTTTGGAAGAGTGAAAAAGTGGATTTCCTTGTTTTTGCCTATTATGTGAAAGATCTGGATTAAGTCTAGAGAAGCATGAGCAAAACTGTACTCATGGAATAGTCAAGGAAAAGGATGAGAACAGAAAGTCATAGTTGTGCTAATTGCCTCTCACTGTAATTCCAACAGGTGTTCCAGGCAAACGGCAGATGCATTGGGAAGTGGTACAGAAGGTTTCAGGCAGGAAGGACAATCAGTAGAAAATAGTAGCCTTTTTATCGTCCATTTGAAGCCTTTTTTCATAGCAATTCTATTGTCTATGAATTCTGTATTATTCATAAATATTTCATTTTAACAGAAAATTAGGTTTTTTTTCTTGCTATTTAAGATTTTGGAGATAAGCCCACAAAGTAGCGTAAAAAGTACAGCTATTTTCTAGGCATTAACTTTGTTTATTTGGAAGTTTTCTGTGATAGTAATTGAGACCAATGTAATAGTTTATAGAATTGTAAAATATGGAAGTTTATATAACAAAAGATGGTGTCATCCTTTTGAGACATACCTCCATTATATTTTCTCTCTAAAATATTTTATTGATGGACTATAGACTAGCAATGATTGAACTAAATATATTAAACATAGTAAAGGTAAAAACAAATAAACAAAAATCATCCTATTAGTATGTTAGTAATCTCTCTCCAACTGCAGCCCTACAATTTCAATTTGAGTATTTACTTATGGAAATATGTACTTAGTCCAGAGCAAACAGCTATTACATAAAAAAAACCTAAGCTTGGTATAAATATTTTGGTAATAAAAACTTTGCTACCACTTCAGCAAAATCCCAAGGCTTTCTTATGATCCCCTTAGTCCTGGAGAAACCTTTGGGTATAGCAGGATGGGGCCAGGAAATGTAAAATGTCTGAAAATTGCTACTTGTGATCATAGCAGAATCAATTGTGGCAATTTTAAGATACTTAAGACTATTTTCAGAAACTTAAGACGTCTTCTATCTTGCAGGACTCAAAGGCTTCCATAGAATCAAAGGGATCATAAGGGAGCCTTGGAATCTGGAAAGGGGGTTGGAAATTTTTAAATAAGGTTGTAACTGCTGACATGATCAGACTTCTGCAACATAACTTTATATTTGGGGATTTTAGTCAATCAATTGGATGATATCCAATAGGAGTTATAATTTTAGGACAATCATTTTAATCTTAAGGAAAATAAAATCACTTTCACATTAACTGTTTTTCACTTCAAATATCTACTGTATATATTTTCTGTCTCTTTCACAGAGAGAAAATATGGAAAATGTATTTACTACATCCCATTCAGTCACTCAGTTCATTTCTGGAGCCCACACAATGAAAGGATAGGGACTCCACATGCTAAATGATAAGACAGGGTGCATGTATAATTGTGTATTTAAGGTATGATTTTTTGTGTGTGTGCAGAAGTAGCTATAACACTGAAATGAAACTTCCCTTGCTATGCTTCTGGAAGGGAAGTTACTGCTGTTTGAAGGAACCAGTAAAGCTTATTCTGTATGTACATCATTAACTTGGTTTGTCAGTGAATGCAGAGGGAAAGAATAATTTGGCATGCTGTAAAATGCACTATATGGACATGAAACATACTAGAATACCCCCCAAAAAAATCAGCATGTGACAGTCACCATGAGAATGTCAACACATAACTGGGAGATTTCCCAGTGGTTCCACTGGAAGACTAAACGACAGGAGATTTAGTTACTCTTTTTCCTGCCATTTCAGCTACAGTGCAAATGCCCACACAGGGATACTATGGGACAACTGGTAGCAGACATTCTTCTGATACAGCAAATCCTATCTCTTTAATTCAGGAGAACATACACTTAAAATGCATTTTGGTCTTTTTTAAAAGGAAAAAATGCAAGAAACCAAATCTGAATATATAATAGTGATTACTTTCTACACTGTATTTTGCTTTTAAGAGTTATATTCTTGTTTCTTAAGATTTTAAAAGGCGTGCACATGGTATTTATTTCAGAAAAGACTGGTAGTGCAATTTTGGAAGTGTTTGAGGCAGACAGTCCTAATATTTTATCAAATGTAAGGAAAAATTATTCTAAAGGGAAAAAAATTGTCACTTCTTTTTGTTGAGTACATGCCTACATGCAAAGGACACTCCTTCAAGACCCAAATGGTTTCTCATGATTTTCTTCACAATCTTTTCTAGCAAAATATCTCTAGGACTAATTTTTCATTTGCCCAAATCAAATGTGTTATTTGTGGGGAAAGTAGATCATAAATGGTTGGTTGTTTTATGTGTACTCAAGCCAAACACAGTACATAAATGGAAATGCTATAGAGAAAATGCACATGCAGGTTTTGGCCTTTGAGACCGTGATCAAAATCAATTGATTCCTCCAGTGCAAAAAAGAAACTCAAACTAGTGACAGTAATTTGTCACTGAGTAATATCAGATTAGGAAAATCTGAGTATTTGTGTGGAACAGAGTAATAAAAAAGTTCAGAAAGAATAGTATCCATGTTAATAAATCACCACTCTACATTATATAATTAAAATGATGACCAAGTCTTGTTTACAAAGTAGGTATTACAAAAATGAGCACAATATATTTGCATGTTGAATGCAAACAGGCCCTCCAACTCACAGCATGAGGAGCATTTCTCCTCACAATATGTCAACGTTTCAAATGGCTCCAATTAATGAAGGTACCTGTCAAAAAGAAAAATATTGATATGATCAACTCTACTTAGTTAAGATTATGAAAATCAGTTAAGATTATGAGGAACTATAACACAAAAATGAATTTAAGCAATAATGATTCAGCTTCACATCCACGTATCTATGAAGTTGTAATGAATCACACAAATACTCTCCCTACAATTCTTAATTTTAGAAACTATCATGCATTGTGTGTGTGTGACAGAGAAAGGGAGAGAGAAAGAAAGATAGAGATAGATTATATGGAATATTTTTCCTAGAGAAATTTGTAGGAAGAAGCTCTTGTCCATTATTCTGTATTTTCCTGAGTGAACTGTTTAGTAGAAAAAAGCTACTAGTATTTTAGCCATTATCCTACTGCCCCACAGCCTATGCATTAAACTTGTTCCTATCCCTTCCACCAATTAAATGATGACCATTTGTCAAGGGACAAATGAGGTTTCCTAACCTTCCTAAGCTTTTGTCTGCATCCTCTAATTAATAGCAAAACTATTATCTTCATTCTTTTAGAAAGCAATAAAGACACTGTGGGATTCCTGACTCTCCTCTCCTTTTTGTGTTATGAAAAAAGCCAATAGCTATGTTAAGTTTTTCTGCAAAATACAGTGCAACAAATTTAATGGAAATGCAATGCATTTCAATGCATCTTTTACCTCAAAGTCTGCCTCTACTTCTGTGCACAAGTTCATGCATGGTTATTGATTCAGAGCCAAATATTTAAAGGATGAAACTTAAGCATTATGCAGAATTTAGAACTGCAGTTCATTACTTGCTTGATCACTCAGGATAGTGTTTCTCAAGTTCAGGATCTCAATGTTCTCAAATAGGTCACACAATGTAGATTCTTTTTTATTAGGCTGATAGAACAGTACTGTGCATTTACTCTTCCTCTATGACAAAATGAGCTATATTACAACTACGTCTAATTAATCAAAACATACATTGCCTGTATGAGTTCCTGTAGGTTTGTATACTCATATATACATCTGCTCATATGTAAAGTAGTATTAAAATAAATTGAAAAACCCAAAGTGGTTCAGTGTTGACCTTCTAATGTGATAGTTATGCATTTGTCAGTTGGAGTAGTCTTACACAAAACATTTTGTCACAAAAGAGCAGGCTTGAAGTACTAACTCAGCACAGGTGGAGTAAAAACGACTTTCCACTTTTTTTTAACTTTAATAGCACATGCAACACTCAGAAATGTAAACTCTGGGCAGAGATATTAGCACTTTCCCTGCAGTGTTGGGTTAAGGGAGCATTGAGTGCAGAAGCTGTAGGACAGTTATGGCCAACATGGCACACCAGGTGTACTTGGACTTCAATTCACAGAAGACCAAGTCTCTTTGAATCCACACGAATGGGTTTACTGCATGTCAAAGCACACCTGGATGGCCAAGGTTTGCCACCACAGCTGTAGGATATCAAATCTGATATGAACCTTATGAAGGCAGAACTGGGCTCAAAAGTGGAAATTAGTTTGCAATGAGTTCTTGAAAGGCTGAATAGTTTTGAAGATGTGTTCTATTTCAAAACATTTGAGAAACACACATCTAGAGGAAACTGCACCAATTTCTTCTTTTTCTATCTATTCCATTTTTGTGGTTTTGACTATTTACTAGAGAAGGGCAGCCAAACAAATTTCCAAATAACCATCTGCAGCTTGGAAAACAGGAATACAATGTGGAAGCTCAAAGCTTGCCCTCTTCTGACCTAATTTATTGAAACTAGATTGACTGAAAATAGTTTTTATTTGATAAAATATTACTGATGTATTTTTTAATGCTGTAAACTACCTTGGTAAAACTTTAATCTGGAAATGAGGCAAACTAAATCAATTATATTAATAAATGAAGTGATAGCTGTGTTAGTCTTATGTCTGATGTAAACAACTTGGTCCATGAAAGTTCACACTTAAGTATAGGAGTTAATCTTTAAGGTGCCACAACATTTTTTTTGTCTTTTTTGCTGTTCTGTTTTATTTACTCTCAGATATTAATAAATGAATAAATGTAATGCAAAGATTCCTGTGTTGAAAAGGATGGAAAAGATAATACAGTGTGGATGCTGTCTATAGTAACTTTTTAGATTTTTGTAGGGTATTTAAAATCATGATCTTTCTGACATAATAGCTGATGCCTATTTTCATTAAAATAGGTTTATACATCAAGAGAAGCACCTAAGCATTTCTACACAAAGATGAGCTCATCCAAAAGTAAAAATCAGCAGTGATATCTGTAACACTGTTTAATTTACATACTTTCTCATTGGCTTTCCAATAAAAGGTAATCTTACCAAATAAATTAAACTTTATGCCCGTACGTCATAGCAGCATCTCCTTCACCTCCCTGTCTCTGCATCTGTGCTTGCATCCTTGCAATCATCTCTTGCATGCGACGGAGCTAAAAAAATATAAATTTACTGTTTTATTTTTATTCCTGGCAAATATGAATCATCTGAATTCTGTCAAACAAAGTGTATAACATACTGGTTCCTTAATTCCCTATTATTGTAACATGTAAGTCAGAACAGGAAGAAACACACCAAAACAAAAATAGTGGGGCGAAATTGTCCTTGGCATGAAACCAACTGATCAAAACTGCCCCCACACATGATCCATGATTCAATTTTAAAACATTTACTCTGACGTTCTGGCAAATCCCACTGCATCCAGTGGAATTTACTTACAATTAAGCATGCCCAAAGCTGTATCCGCACTTAGTTTAAATCAATAGATTAAAGTTTCCAACCCCAATTACTATCAAGATAAAAATAAGCTTTCATTTATGCTTTGTGTAGGAACAGACTCAGTATGTGCAGCTTCAGTAATTCATTAATAAACTAAATTTTAGTTACATTAAGGAATGTGAGTTTGTTTTATAATGTTCAACAATGGCTATCCAAAATGAAAGATGACAGATTGATTGATAATCTTTGAGGATAAATTATGGTCTAGTACTAAAAAAAAGGATACAAAAACTTTTAGGTTCATATTATATTAACCTCCCAAAACTGTCAGAAAACTAAAAGCATTTTCTTTGTCTTCCAAATCCTACACAACTATTTAAATATGGAAAGATGGGGAGAAAACAGCTTCATAAACTACAGGGTGTCCCAAAAGCACGTCACACATAACACATATCTTGGAACATGTTTGCCAAGAGTGGGGGGAAAGACTTTGTGTAGAAAGAGGTGGCCAACATGCAGATAATATTTTGCAAGAATTTGTAATGATTATTTTATCAATAAAGGTACATTTAGTTACAATTTCCCATTTTCCCTATGTATGGTGGCTTTTGGACCACCATGTATAGTCTGAATTTGGCTTATTTCAACAAACTGTAGATAGTACAGTATTTACTCCAGTTTGCATGACAAACTGCAGTTAATCTTGTTGCTATACCAGAGGAGAACAGTGTGGGGACACTCCATGAATCCAAATCTTGCTGTAAATCATTCCCATAGTACACCACAGTTTAGCAAAACTGTTACATATCTGTCAAGAAGCTTTGCACTCCAAAGCCCTCAAAATAGCAAAAAATATAATTTCTAAGGATGAAATCGCTGGGATTTGGAATAATGAAGCATAAATGATAAAGAGTGTGTGTGCATGTCTATATAATACAAACATCTTGAAAAATGGTTTCTTACCAACAATTATTTTCACTTTAGTTCACAATAGCCCATTTTAGGAATCTTAACAAGCCTTACTCTTTATTATACTCTGGGAGTCACAAGTGATCTATAGCTCAATATTTTAGGACAAGATGTCAGTTGTAGGAGTAAATGAAAGGGCTTTGGTTTCGAATCAATGTTAAGATTCCTGAAATAAGCTAATATGAGTGTTTCTCTCTCGATATGTGTTTGCATCTGTGCATTTCTATATGCTACCATTTAAAACTCATGAACACATTTATCTGATGGCCAACCATATTGTCTACAACCAGCTCTTTTGCTTCTGTATACTAAAAAGACAGACGAATTGGATATAGGCCCAATATAGCTTGTCATGAAAAGTACTGTTTTTGTCTCTAGGAGAAAACAAATAACTTTCGTACTTCAGCTTCCTTTTCCAGTAAGATTTGGTCTTTATTGACTTCCTCATCTTCTACCTTCCTAAAATTAGGGAGAAAAAAGAAGCATAATTATAACTGGCACAAAATCCCTCACAAAATGTAATTTTCAAAGCAACAGCACTATTTTGCTACATAATTCTATAGGCAAGATTTTGTTAAGGGTTTTCATTCACCTATCATTTAAAACTATCACACTACAGTATTAGGTAAAGATCGCCTTTGCTTGAAAGCCAGTTGTATCTGACTCTAGGGTTCTGTGCTCTGGAATGGATCGGCAAAGTAATTAAACATTAATTTGATTTGCCAGCATGCGAAATTAGAAATATGCTTGGTTGGTAGCAAAAATTTTTTGGGAGGCTTCAGACTTTAACTGAACTTTAGGCAAAAGTCTTTCCGAGCTGTCAAATTACATATTTAATTTTTAATGAGGTGAATGGACTGGTTGATTATCAGAAAACAAGATGTTTTGAAGGCCAAAACTATAGTGTTACATGTGTTGCTTCACAACGGTACTATAGTATACACATGAATTTTAGAAGTTGGATGTGTTGTTCTATGCAGAATAAAGCCAGTGATGAAGCTTCTCCTCCTGCTGTTGAATTTGTTCTTAGGTAAAGGTCACCCTTGCTCAAAAGCCAGTCATATCTGACTCTAGAGTTCAGTGCTCTTTTCTATTTATAGTCAAAGAGCCAGTGCTGTCTGCGTCTGCAGATGTTTCCATGGACATGTGACAGACAAGACTAGACACAGAATGCTGTTTACCTTCCCACCGAAGTGGTACCTTTTTATCTACTTGCAATTTCTCACTTTCGAACTGCTAGGTTAGCAGGAGTTGGGACAGACAGGAGCTCACTCTGCCATGCAGCACTCACATCTCGAACTGCTGACCTGCCGACCTTCCAGTTGTCAAGTTCAGCGTCTTAACCACTAAGCCAACGCAGTCCCTACCACACTATTAACTAGACAGTAATTGTCTAAAGGACAGCCAAGATTTAAAAACAGAGTGCGAGGAAACCCAGGGCCGAAGGTGCGCTTTCATCTCAACATATCCCTTGCGCCTTTGGCCCTGGGCGAGGCAAATTGGATGCGTTTCTGGCGGCGCTGGGAGAGGGAGGACAACGCAAGCCCACCAACTCGCCCCACTCACCTCCCAGCAGCGCCGCTGCTCTGGGACTCATCCTCCTCATTTCCGTGAAGCAAGCGAGCAAGGTAGGTTTCTTTCTTCCTCTTTTTTTTTTGGGGGGGGGGGGTTTGAGGCCATGCCCACAAATAGCCACGCCCACCGAGTGGATGGTAATTTTTTTACAGTGCATCACTGGAGAGAACCACTCCCAGATCGATGACATGGCTGCGGTGACCTTAAGTGGACATTATTCCAGGTGATGTCTGACCAAGGCAGAACGGGTGGTACTATTAATACCTTTAACTGGACTGTTCTGTTAATAAACTACTACTGTATTCATTTTTTATCTTGCTGCTACTCACATTCTTGACTCACATCTAAGATCTGAAAAACTTCTCCACATATTACAGCCAAGGTTTTTGTCACCCACCCTGCATTTATCTACATCTGTTTTTTCTGCCTTTATGGAGACCTTTAGAATTTTTTCTCTGCCTAAATCTTATCTCTTGCTCTAGGCTAAGATATCTGGGTATGTGTTAGGAATGGAGAGCAAAACAAAATTGCTTAAAAACTCAGTCAATATGTACTTATCAACATATACAAATATAGAAAATGTCAGTGCTCAAAACATGTAGAAGCAATAGAAGTTACACTTTTATACTGCCCCATAGTGCTTAGTGCACTCTTTGAATGGTTCACAAGTTAATTAGCATCTTGCCCCCATGCTAGGTACTCATTTTACCGACCTCGGAAAGATGGAAGGGCTGAGTCAACAATGAACCCTGTCAGGATTGAACTCATACTGTTTTGGCTGCAGTACAGCAGTTTAAACACTGTGCCAGCAGGGAAGAAAGATTAGTCATCAAGAAAGAAAGGAAAGAAAGTCATTAAATAGAATCATAGTTGCAATTAAAGGGGTACTAACCGGCCACCTTTCTTAAGCCTTTCTGAACGGAAGTTCTCATAGTGAAGATCTTGCGTCACTTCCTGGAGATCCTGCATATGGGTGCTAGAATGATAAAATCCCATATTCATTTTAATGGCTTATTTTAGCCCCTAAATAAATGTATATATAGAGTGAAGGAGAAAAATATATATAGAACAAACAGAATAACCTAAACAAAGTTTAAAATGATTGAAAACAGTAGTGTCTTCATAACTTTGTACATCTCAGCCTGTGGTGATCCAAGCGATGCAGTTGAAGTCCTATCCACGTGTCTGGAGGCTGTAAGGGTCTGGATGAGGGACAATGGGCTACAAATGAATCCTGGCAAGACTGAGTGGCTGTGGGTAAGGGGCCCCACGTTATCCCAGGAGTTACCACCTTTGGTACTGGATGGGGCTCTTCTGACTCAGACAGACCCGGTGCATAATTTGAGGGGTCCTCCTGGACTCACAACTCCTACTTGATGAACAGGTGGCAGTCGTGGCCAGGAGGGCTTTCGCCCAACTGCCCATGATTCGCCAATTATGCCCGCTCCTGGACCAGGACTCCTTGCTTATGGTCACACATGCTCTGGTCACCTCCAGACTAGATTATTGTAACATGCTCTACATGGGGCTGCCCTGGATGACCATTCGGAGGCTGCAACTGGTGCAAAATCTGGCTGCCCGCATGGTGATGGGGTGTGGGCGTTATGCCCATGCCTCACCCCTGTTGCGGGAGCCACATTGGCTGCCGGTGCCTCCGGGTGAAATTCAAAAAGATGCTAGTGATTACCTTTAAAGCCCTACATGGTAGTGGACTTGAGACCGTGTTACCCCAAGGACATCTGCCTATCCCACCAGAGCAGACTGGAGGGGCTCCCTAATGGTTCCATCGGCTAGAGAGGTTCACCTCTCTAGCACGAGAAGGGCCTTTTCGGCATCTCCTCTGGCCTTGTGCAACCTCCTGCCGACTGAGCTGCACCTCCAGGCGCTCTAAAGACCTGGCTGGCACAGCGGGTATGGGGTGCTGCCGGTGGGGCAGCCCCCCCCCCCTTTGCTGGCTTATATGAAAGCGGTTTGGGTTTTTAGTCTTAGTTTTTAATTTATTGTGGCTGGGAGGGTATTTTAATGGTTTTTAAACGTTAAATGCTTTTGTGATTTTATTGTGTAGGGATATTTTATATTGAATGTTTTTATGGTGATTGTGAGCTGCCCGGAGTCGCTTAGACGAGGGGGCGGCAATAGAAATCCAAATAAATAAATAAATACTTTCCAATCCAGCTGGGAAGGTAATTTTAGCTTTTAAGTTCTGTATCAAGATCAAGTAACCTGTTTCATATCTAAATCAAGAGTCAAATTTGCCAACAAATTACTAGCAGATTGCCAAGTATTACAGCATTTACAGGATGCTTTGAGCAGTTTTGTCCCACATTGTTTCTATCACAATAATGATCAGAAAATGATACAGCTTCTTAACAATTCCTAAAAGTTCAACAAGAAAGGAGCATTCTTCCATTTCTGTAGAAGAGAATATGGGACAGGCCAACATCGGATCAAGTTAAGAGAGAAAAGCTATTACTTTTATGTAAGTATGTAATGTAAATAAAGGCTACTTACATTAACATGGTTCTTAGTTTCAAGAAATCATTATGCTCTGGGTTCTCCACTTCAACAACTCCCCAAGGATAGAGGCGGCCTCTGACCTTTCTACCTTTGGCTTCAATTAGCTGATTAGATCCCACTACACAAAATGGAATGCTTGTCTAAAAAAAATTGATAAGAATATAAAAATAAGTCATAAATACATTATATTTTCTTGAAATCATAAAAAACTCATTACTGTCTTACACATGACACAGATTCAGAGATGTTATTAGAGATGAAAATTTATGAGCTTTAGTTTTGTTAAGCCAATAGTTACTAACTGGATTGTTTTGCTGGCCAAACAGCAGTCAGAAGGGGGGAAAGCGCCTCTTTCCTTTTTAGTTCTGATACATGTCAAAAAAATGATCTAGACCACTGTTTCCCAACCTTTGGTTTTTGGACTTCAGTTCCCAGAAGCCAAAGTCAATTCCCCAAAGCATTGATCGGCCAATGTGAAGGCTTCTGGGAATTGAAGTTCCTCTCCGTGGGGCATGGGCCCCATCTTGGGAACCACTGATCTAGACTCGAAGCCAGGAAATCCCTTGGAATAGATTTTCAAATGGGGCAGGGAAGTGCAAGGAAATGGGAGAAAAAGAAAGTCTTTTTGGCTTCTAGTGTGATACTGGATTTAGGCCTGCACTACAACACAGCTGGTAATGCAAGCGATTTTATTTACATTCTGAAGACAACTGAGAACAATCTAATAAGAGGACACATACCTTCAAAAGCCTAGTTTGTTCTTTAAAGTCCTCATCCTCATCTGATTCAGCATCAGGCAAATGATAAATCTTTATACTATGCTCTTCAATTTCATCCAGAATCTGGGGGAGAAAACAACATCACAATGTGGGCTAAGATTAAACGGCTACAAGTGTGTTTGCATGTATTCCATATCCCTTCATGTCCTTGCCTCACTGCAACCTAGATGACTCAAATAGCAGTCAACATGGCAAAAATGAGGGCAGGTTGATTATTATCAACAATTATTTAAGGAGAGCAATTAAAAAACTGGCTCAGATAAATAATTTCATAAGCATTTCGCACATGTACAGTGGGCTGTTTTGATCTCAGAGTAAACATGTATTATCAAATTCATTTTCATAGTGAAGAAAGATAAAGGTGGAATGAAGATACAATTTAAAGTGCACACTGGATTCCTAAAGTACAGTCCAACCAGGACTAGGGAAGCTTAACAATTAACAGGCTCATTCCATATCTCTCTTTTTTATTATATAAAATATTAGTGATGAAGCATTATAAGTGTTTCCTGTAAAAAGCAACTCACCCTTTTCTTCAGTCTTTCCCGCTCCTTCAGAGTAAGAGTGTCAGCTTTTGCAATCACAGGCACAATGTTCACTTTGTTGTGTATGGCTTTCATGAACTCAACATCCAAGGGCTTGAGACTATGAAATAAAACCAAATTTTTACAGCAGGTAGATCCCTAATTCATTCACAACTGAAAGGTTTATATTAACAGTCAATAGGGAAACAAACGTTTGTAGACAAAAAAGGTTAACTCTAATTATTACTTTCCATTATTTTCTGCAACTGACCTTCATTTATATTTAGGAAATAAAATAAAATACCTATTAGAATTAAAATGAAACACAAGTCTTCAACCACTATATACTTTCATCTCTAAACCACAAGGAGTATCATACCTACCCATGACCAAATGGTGAAATGAAATAGAAGCAGCAGTGAACGCGATTATCTACAATATGCCGTCTGTTCAAACCACTTTCATCATGAAGGTAACGCTCAAATTGCTCGTCAATATAGGAAATAATAGTCCTGAAACTGTTTTCAAATATGAATTAGGTTTACATAAGCATTCCTTCTATTTTCTTAAAAACAGCAGTATTTGTTTTTTAAAAAATAAATAAAAAAAACTGACCAAGATTACTGGTGCACTACAAAAAACAGAAGAAATTATTGCAAAAGTCACTACAAGAAGTACACATTCCCTTCTGTATTGGTTTAGAATAACTAGGATAGGCATTCATCCATGACACTACAGTTACCACTGAAGAAAGTTTCCTTTCTTCTCCCTCAGTGCTGCCTAAAAACCAACTTAGAATGCTTTAACAGCCCTCTGAAGTAGCTTTGCTTCATGGACACTTAAGTGGGGAGATGGATTCTATGTTGCATCTGTTGGACTCTTCTGCAAAGGTACATCATCAGTCTAACCACTGCCTTCCATTAGGTGACTTTTCTAATGCCAACTAATTCTTACAAATCAAAAATATTTATATATCCCTGTTCAAGAGTAATATGTGCAGAAAAGCACTAGGAAGTGTTTACATTCACTCCCGTCTAGAGAAGGATCCCATAACTCTAACGACAGGATAAGAACATAAGAACAGCCTTGCTGGAACAGGCCACAGCCCATCCAGTCCAGCATCCTGTCTCACACAGTGGCTCACCATTTGCTTCAGGGTATTATTCCCAAGCAGATGCCTTCACCTGCTTAGGATTCCCTGGAAATGGCATTGAGAGATATCCTGCCTATCTCTCCAACCCGGAGGTTGTCCTTAGGTATCCATAATTATAGCCATTGATACCCTTGTCCTCCACGAACTTGTCTAATCCTTTCTTAAAGCTGTCAAGACTGACAGCAGCCACCACTTCTTCTGGCAGGGAGTTCCATAGACCAGTGATCCTCTGGGTGAAAAAGTACTTTCTCTTATTTGTTTGAGAACTAGTACCCAAAGGTTTCATAGAGTGTCCCTTAGTTCTAGTGTTGTGTGATAGGGAAAACAGTTTTTCCTTATCTACTTTGTCCACACCATGCATGATTTTATAAACTTCAATCAGGTCACCTCTTAGACGCCGTCGTTCAAGAGTGAAGAGGCCCAACCGTTGCAGCCTCAGATGGTAAGGAAGGTGTTCCAGTCCCCTAATCATTCTGGTTGCCCTTCTCTGCACTTTTTCCAACACCATAATATCCTTCTGGAGGTATGGCGACCAGAACTGTACACAGTATTCCAGATGGGGCCTCACCATAGATTTATAAAGAGGTAAAATGACACTTGCTGATTTATTTTCTATACCCTTCCTAATTATCCCTAGCATTGAGTTTGCTTTTTTCACTGCTGAGGCACACTGGGTGACACCTTCATTGAGCTGTCCACCAGGACACCAAGGTCCCTTTCCTGGTTTGTCGCAGAGAGTTCAGACCCCATCAGTTTATAAATGTAATTGGGTTTTTTTGCCCCAACGTGCATCACTGCACTTACTAGTGTTGAAGCTCATTTGCCACTGTTTTGCCCACTCCCCCAGTGTCAAGAGATCCCTCTGGAGCTCCTCACAATCTCTCACAGTTTTCACTACCCTGTATAATTTAGTGTCGTCAGCAAATTTGGCTACCTTGCTTTTTACTCCTACTTCTAGATCATTTATGAAGAGGTTGAAAAGCAGGGGTCCCAGTACTGAACCTTGGGGGACCCCACTCTTTACTTCCCTCCACTTGGAGAAGTGTCCATTTAGTGCTACCCTGTTTCCTGTCCCTTAGCCAGTTGCTGATCCAGGACAAGACCTGTCCCTTTACTGCATGACTGGTAAGTTTATTCAAGAACCTTTGCACCGTGCAGGACCTTGTCAAAAGCCTTCTGAAAGTCCAGATAAACAAACTGACCAGTCGGTAATTTCCTGGATCACCCCTGGATCCTTTTTTGAAAATTGCCGTTACATTTGCTACCTTCCAGGCACAAAGCCTGATTTGAGGGAAAGATTATATATTTTGGCTAGGTCAGCAATTTCATCTTCAAGTTCCCGGAGAACTCGTGGATGGATGCCATCTGGTCCTGGTGATTTGTTAGCATTTAGTTTAACAAGATATGCAAGGACCTCCTCCCTGGTTATTTCTATCTGGCTTAATTCTTCGGTTTCCCTCCCTATGAAGATAGGCTCTGTTTTGGGCATGTGGTCTCTGTCTTCTTCAGTGAATACTGAAGCAAAGAATTCATTGAGTCTCTCTGCAGTCTCCGTTTCCTCTTTAATAACCCCTTGCCTTCCATTGTCGTCCAATGGCCTTCCTAGTTGGGTTCTTACTTCTAATGTACTTAAAGAAGTCTTTGTTATTTCTCTGAGTGTTTTTAGCTATACACTCCTCAAAGTCTTGCTTTGCTTTCCTGATTGTTGCTTTCCTTTCCTGATTGTTGCTTTGCATTTGTTCTGCCAGAATTTGTTTCTGCCTGTTGTCCTCATTCGGTCAAGCCTTCCATCTTCTAAATGAGCTTTTCGTCACTTCCCGAACAGCTCCTGTAAGCCACATCGGAGTCCTCTTGGACCTGGCAGTGCCCTTTTTCCTTTTGAGTATGCATTCCAATTGGGCCTCTGTTACTGTTTTTGTAAACAGCCTCCATGCCTCTTTGAGTGTTTGGACTCTCTCAATTTTCCCTTTCAGCCTCTTTTTTACTAGTTTCCTCATCTTTGGGAAATTTCCTTTTTGAAAATGTAAGGTCTCTGTGTTAGATTTTGTGTGTTAGGATGTTATGGGGCATGCAATACCTTCCCACCTTCTTCAACTAGTTATCTACTTGCAATTTCTTGCTTTCAAACTGCTAGGTTGGCAGGAGCTGGGACAGAGATGGGAGCTCATTCCATCGTGCACTGCTCAGGTATCGAACTGCTGAACTGCCACCTTCCAGTCAGCGTCTTAAACACTTGAGCTGCTGTGTGTATATAAGGTGATAACTCTGTTTCCAAGAGAGTTAGGCAATAATATGCAGCACATATTCAGCTTTGCAAGTGATAATCAGAGATGAGTATAATTAGATCAACCAATACGACTTGCCAACAGAAGATTTAGAATAGAAATAGAACATCTTTGCACAGCATACTGCTATATGCATTGGGAAGTCATTACACCCAGAGCAGAGAGAGATCAGTTTTTGAAGCAAACTGGGATGGGAGAGAGCAATGAAGATGATATGTCCCCTGTCCATTCCTACTTGGACATACTTTAAAGTACAGTAATACCTTGCATAACGAAAAACTGCATTCTATGGAGCTCTTTGCTATGCGATTTTTAGTGTTATCTGAAGCGAATGTGAGATACCCCAGATAACATGGGGGGGGGAGGGGAGATGTTCATTATCTGGGCTTCCCATTCAAAAACCCCAGATAACATATTTTTTTTTGTTATCCAGGGTATCTCCTTTGCATGACGAACGCATCATTATGCGAATCATTCGTTATGCGGGGTATTACTGTACTATTATATAAGCCCATGATTATAAGTTTTTCAACAATACATAAATGGAACCTGTAGCTTTCTAGGAAATAAGAACGTTAAAAATGCTACAATAATCTGTGGGTGATTGGTATAAATTACTATTTTCCAATATTTTATCAGTGCCTTACTTGGTTCAGTATGAACTGAATTTCAAAAAACCTAATATGAAACCGTAGACATTTGAACAGGAAAAAATGATCAGAAAATACATACCAATCTCGACAATTGATTGCATCACCATAACCTGGTGTATCTACTACAGTCAGACGGAGCTTTACACCCCTTTCCTCAATCTCAACAGTAGAGGCTTCAATCTGCACAGTTCTTTCAATTTTCTCTGGAATGAACAGCAATTCTGATTTTAAATCAATTAAAGTAAACCTTTGAAACTAATGATCTTTGAAACAAAGTTACTGAATTCCATGAGTTTTCCTGCTGAGCAAATATATGGTGATGATAAAGAAAAGGAAACTAAATTTACAACAGGAATAATAAAAAATTCACAAGGCAGTACTTCAACTAAGGTTGAAATTGTAAATAAGCATGTTTATACTGCCAGCCCTCACCAGGAATACTGCATTATTATTTTTATTTACTGCTTTTGGGGAATTACCAAGAACCTAATCAGGATGGAAAAAAAACACCACAGATTATATATGATTTATGATTTAACACTGTACAATACAATGTATTTTACATTGTATGTCCACGGAAGAACTGTTTTGAGCAACGAACAGGAAGACTATCACCATGATGATAGCCAATATCCAGAACGGAGACAGAACTTGAAGAGGATACAAGAGTTATATGGGACAGTATAGCATTGATGAAACAATGATCAAATATAGAAAAAAATCTCTCTCTCTCTCTCTCACACACACACACACCACACCACACACTTTACCAGCTGCTCCTGGGATAATTCTTTCTGGGTAGAGATCTGTCAAGAATAGGCTGTTTATCAGAGTAGACTTTCCCAGCCCTGATTCACCTATAAATATGAAAATATAACAAAGATTAAGTGTTACACTGGTTATATATCTGCAGCTTTAAAAATGTTCCAAGTATTAAATTGATTTGTAACCTTCAATGAGCAAAATCTTGTGTAACTCTGTACTGGCAAAATCCAGATTGGAGAGGAAATATTTAATTTATAGCAATTATAAACTTTATGTTGCCCTCTTTTTAGGTGTCTAAAGCTACTTCAGAAGCTTTGGGATATGGTGGATGGTAATCCTTCTCCTCCTCCTTCTATACTTCCTCTTTTACCCCTTCTGGTGTCAAGGGAGATACAAGGTTCTTCTACTTCTAGAAAGACTCCATCGGCATTATAATATGTAATTGTTGTAATATGTTTCTGATGTTACCTCTCCACCTTCCTCTGGGCCTGCCTTGTGCTCTTTGTCCTTCTTCTCTTCTCACACATGCCTTGTATGGTATGAAATCCCAAGACGTTCTTTCCACAGTGTACAAACTGCTTTTTTTGTTGCCTTTGTATATAGTTTAAGATTGGTTCTATTTCTTTTCCTTATCTCATTCCTGATTTTATCCCTTCTAATCACTCCAGCGGCCTTCCTTAAACATCTCATTTCCATGGTGACCAACTTTCATTTATGTTTTGTTGTAAGTGTCCATGTTTGGGACATAGAGGTATACAGAATGCACCTCCTTGAAGATTGTGGTACAGTAAAACCCCTACTTACGAAAAAAAATCCGTTCCCTAGGCTTTTGCTTAAATCGAATTTTTATGTAACTTGATGCAAACCCATAGGAAAAATTATATTTTTACTTAACTCAAAGCAAACCCATAGGAAAAATGAAATTTTATTTAAATCGAAGCAAAGCCATAGGGAAATGAATTTTTATGTAACTGGAAGCAAATCCATAGGAAATCGTGTAAATCAGGACACAGTTTTAGCACAAAATTATGTAAGTCGAATTTTATGTAACTCGAAGCATTTGTAAGCCTGAGTTTTACTGTATTTTTGAACCACAATTAGGTGTACCTTGGGCAATGGCCATCTTGTGCAGGCTAATCTTTCTCACACTAGGTCAGGCAAAGGGACTTACAGATTGAACTCACCAAAAGGTGGCTTCATTTTGGCAGTTTCACATCTGGCCTAGATACAAAAGAACTGGTAACCCAAGATGGGAAAGAATATGCTTTGTATGAGGTATTTCTTTGTGCTGGTTGGTTTTGCCATATGTTGTATGAGCGGAGCCAAATGTCCCAATATTTGGTTTGCCTTACTACACTGTAAGTTAATCTCTTCGTCCATTTTGCCATCTTCAGTAAACGTTGTTCCTAGGTATTTGAACTCTGTCACTTGTTTTCTACTTATTCCCTCTATTATGATATTTAAACAGATATTTATTCTGAATTATTTATGAACTATCCAAGGTACTCAACCTTTCCCCATGAACAGTTTCTGCATCTTGGAGAGTTCTTTCAAGATTCAGAATAAATCCTGAAATATTTATTTATTTATTTGACTTATACCCTGCCCATCTGGGATGCACTCCCACTCTAGGCGGCTCACAATGTTAAAAAAGCAAAACAACCAAAATAAAACCATAGAAAACCACCCACCCACCCAGTTCAATCAGCACCAAGGACCACTAGTTCATGTGGCCACAATGGGAGGGTCTCCTATTTAAACTTCAACAAGCTGCTGAATGCCTCCTTGAAAAGAACAGTTGTCAATTGCTTCTTAAAGGACTCTAAAGAGTCAATGAAACATAGCACCGCAGGTAGAGCATTCCAGTTATCCGGAGCCGCTACTGAGAAAGCCCTTCAATGAATAATGGACTTTCTAGCAAACCTAGAAATCGATACTTGGAGTTGAGGTGTAAGAGTAGTGCAATTCTGTCAGGACTGGGGAGAGATGTACAAATTTTCTCAGTCCAGTAACCAACCTGGCAGCCGCATTCTGTACCCTTTGAAGTTTCTGTCTCAGGCACATGGGGAACCCCACGTAAAGAGCATTCCAGTAATCAACACGAGAGATTACCAGTGTTGACTGCTTTTGTGGAATAGATTTCTGTTGGCTCCACTCCTCTCAACAAAAGAGAGCCCCACTATCAGAGTCATCAAAATTTAAGGGACATAATCTGTCACAGTGATAGACATATTGAGTTCAGTCCCATAAATACTAGTTCTTCTCAGTAATTTAGATATAATGGTTATATGGCACATTCATGCTGCTGAAAATTCTTAAACTGTAATATTTATTAAGGAAAGGAAAGTTATAAGGAGAATTTAGCTTACCAACAACCATTAGGGTGAATTCAAAGCCTTTTTTCACAGATTTTCGATGAACCTGATTTGGAAGGTTTGCAAATCCAACATAACCAGGAGTTTCTGGGTTTGTAAATTTTTCTGCAGGCTGTTGCTGAAATTACAAAATTTTCCAAAGTTTGTTAGGTATTCTCGCATGTTGGAAGCGTCCTATCTACACTCCAGCCCACTTCTTATTGCTACTCCCCTTATTTCTGCCACAGGTGAGGCTCTTCAGACTTAGATAGTTCTTATACTGATTCCTTATGAGAAGTACAGTATTATAACGATATACATTTAAAGTGCAACTTATCTTTGAAGCAATTCAAGGATAAAGACCAAATTTCTTCTCAAATAACTAAATCACAAAAAATAATGTTGTTGGTGTTTTTACTCAATGACAGAACATATTGTACTGAAAACATTAAGACCAACTTCTCTTAATGATTGCAATTATAATTTTCCTGATTTAATTTTACCCATTTTCCAAACCCAAAAAGAACTGAAGAACTTCCAGGAAAACTTTCTTTTTAAATACCTGCCATTTGCACAACTGAGACAGAAATTGTTATTAATGTACTGATTGCACCAAAAAGTCTGTATTGCAAGCCACTAAATAAAAGCTTATAACTTATTTCTGTTCATATTGTGTCTGGAAACACAGCACAATACTATTATGTCAAAGATAATCTGATTTCCTGAAAACATCAAGATGATGCAAAAATATGTTAATGATTACTTATTTATTTATTACATTCATATCCTGTCCATCTGGGATATTTTCCCACTCTGGAGTAAGTGAAGAAGTCAAATGTTAATTGCATTCAAAAATGATAGATTTTAAGTTGTGATATGGTTCTTTTCTCTTAAATTTGTGTAACAAAAATGTAAAAGATAAATATTTTATTATTTACTAAATGCAAATATTAATAATAAAACAGCACCAATGCAGATTACTGGATGGGAACAGACTCTAGTCTCCAACAAGCCAAGAAATTCACTTGATGACTTTGGGCCAGTCATAGTCTCTCAGTTTTACCAAATGGTTTTGAGAACAAAGTGACAGGAAAAAAGCTTACATCACCTTGATTTTAGAGAAGAAAAGGCAATCTACACATGCAAATAATTACTACAATTACTGTTATTAAACACATTTATATCCTTCCTCACCCTCCATTTATGTTCGCAGAAACCTTCTGAGGAAGACAAGTTGTAGACCAAAATTATTAAATAGTCACCTTCATGACACTGGGGACTAGAATCTAGTCATCCTATATCTCAGCCCAACATTCCAACCACCATGCCACAGTGGAAAGGAAATGTTGAAGATTACACAGAATAATACGAAAATATGTTGTAAGTGCTTCTCACGTTTGATGGATCCTGTACAAAAGTGGCTTAAATAGCTATAAGACCATGACATATGGCAAAAATCCAGGGGTAATGGCAGACACAAGAGCATGTCTTCTGGTTTTTATTCAAGTACAGTGGTACCTCGGATAAAGTCCGATTCGGATAAAGTCGTGGTCTTCATGCACACGCAATGCATCGCATAAAGTCCAAAACTGCTAAAAATGGATGTTATCCGAGGTACAGTATTTGATATAGGAACCTCAGATAAAGTCCATTTTTGGACGTTATCCGATGCATTGCCCATTTGATTCGGATAAAGTCCAAAATTGGATAAAGTCCAAACTTGTGGAATGGAGTTTGGATTTTATCCGAGGTTCTACTGTACAGTAAAATGTACATCTTGTTTTCTTTAATTTTATTTAAAAAAACATACACCTTTGTTTTCTAAATCTCATACAGTATATCTATTTTAAAAATCACAACATTCATTGCCAAACACCAGTCAAACTCAGCAGTTTTTATGCTTCCTAGAAAACCAAGTCAACATTATATGCCTTCTTCATTACTACAGGTTGTCAAACTACAATTAACTTTTCATTCTTATCTATAAAGGAAGAATCAAACCTCATATATACTTTTGAACTGACAGTCCGCATGGAGAATAACTGCAGACGGGTTCCTACTCATATATGCACACTAACAAAATCCCTCTTTTGTGTGGAGATATTACATAAAGCAGGAAAAGCTTTTCAGCAGAAATGTCACTCTGAGACTACGACCCCACCCCTTGTTGGATAGAGCTAGGTAAGTAATTATTGAACTCAGTCTTTTTTTTTAATGCTCCCATAGCTTCTCCCATCTTTCCTCTTTAACCAATTGTCTCTGGAAAGAGAAAAGACTGAATAACTACAAAGTGGTTGAAATTCAATATCACTTGCCACCGGCTCCGGGAGGAGAAACAGCTGCGCCCAGCGCCCCTCCCCTTGACCCGCAGTGAAGATGCCGAATGTCGCCACCGCTGCACCTCGGGCCCACCTTTCATCACTCGCCTCCGGCCAGGACTTTAAAAAGGCTGTGTGAGGCACTAGAACTTTCATTTTTGTATTTTTATCTGCTGGCGGGGTTGGATTGAGTGTGTGTGACAGTTGATGTTGTTAGTGTGGCTGTAGTGCAGTCACACTTTATATTGCCTATATTGTGTTTTTGTATTATTGTATTTTGTAACTGAGAATTGCCACTTTGTGGAAATTTCTATTGTACCTGTAATTTATTTGTGTTTCTGGGTTTACATTGTATCTTTACTATTTGTTTGGGACTGGATCGTCCTCTTCTTTGGCTTTGTTAGGGACCTATGAGCTATGGGGTTATGTTTTGGGGACATTAGTAGTTGAGGGATCGTGTTTATGTTTGGGTCTGTATTAAACGTGATAATGTTGTATTGTTAACATTGTAGAAATTGCCATTTTGTAGAGAATTCTAGTGTAATTTATTTGTATTACCTGTATTGTACTTACTGTTGGTTTTGTTTATATTTTGACTGTATATTGTGTATTTGATTATGTTGTAATGCCGCCCAGAGTCGGCCATGTGCTGAGAGGGGCGGGGTACAAATTAAAATTATTATTATTATTATTATTATTATGTTGTAACTCCAATGGAGTCACTGAATGAGTGAGGATTTTAAATTCCACTGATTCAATGGGCCTATTCTAGTTATGACTTACTAGATTTCAGCCATTGTCTTTTAAATGGTAGCAGGGAATCCCCTTTTCTGAAAGCATTCCAGATTGGTTCATATATATTCAATATAAATACAATTAAAACACTTTAAAAGATGTGCATTCACAAGGAAAGAGTTGTATCTTGCATACAACAGGTTTTAAGATTTACTATAGTTTAATGCTATATTTTTATACACTTTTATCCACTTTGGAAACATCTGCATTCCGACAAATGTTTATAATTAATATGCTTAAATACAAACAAACTATTACCATTGACACTGTTCTTACCTTTGACATCTTGATGGAGACACAGTCAGTCTGTTAAAAAATATTTTCAGTGTATTACTAGTTAGAACAGGTACTATGCAAATACCAGTCAAGTAAGCAATTTCCCCTCCATAAAGTGATTATTTTTGCACTAACTGTACTGTTTTCTCTAAGCTTGCAGTGCAACACATGGAAATTCTAAATACTTCACTGAAAGTTAAGTCCTAACTCCTTCAAAGAGACTTTCAAAGACACAGTGGTCAGAATTCCTTTGGTGCAGTTTGACACACTTAAGACTAATGAAACCATCAGCCTTACACATGCAGAGTTGCACCAAAAAGATTCTCTTACCCTTTTTAGGACCAGCCTATATACCTTCTTCTTTGCTTCTTTTACCCCATCGGGTGTCGAGGGGACCAAGTGAGTCTGAAGACTATCACACTCACAGAGTTGTGTTAAAACAATATCATCAGTAAGTTCTATGGATAGAGACATACCTAACCAGCAACAGGAATACCTTTCACTATAGAACTCTCTTCTGTCAAAGTTCTCCCAAACTCAATACATCCTATAGGTAGTTTAAGTCTCTTTCTCTGGGGTAGCAACAACAAATTGGGAGCTGTGGCAGAGAAAATAACTCAAGACATGTTTGAACTCCTAGTATTTCATGTCTACTACAGTAATACCCTGGATAACGTTAAAACTTGGTTCCACGAGTCTTAACGTTATGTGGTTTTTAACATTGTGTGATACATGCACTGCACAACGTTAAAAC
Source organism: Bradypodion pumilum (assembly GCA_035047305.1). Taxonomy (NCBI): domain Eukaryota; kingdom Metazoa; phylum Chordata; class Lepidosauria; order Squamata; family Chamaeleonidae; genus Bradypodion; species Bradypodion pumilum. The sequence continues at coordinate 324,785,733 of JAWDJD010000003.1, forward strand.
CCTATGGGATGTATTGCGCAATGTCAAACTCCATAGAGATACATCAGAGCACATCATATGCCTCCTGAGAAATCTGTACATGAACCAAGAAGCAACAGTTAGGACAGAACACGGAATGACAGAGTGGTTTGGAATAGGAAAAGGAGTAAGACAAGGCTGCATTTTGTCACCCTGCTTATTCAACTTATACACAGAGCACATAATGCGCAATGCAGGGATGGAGGAATCACAATATGGGATCAAAATTGCTGGGAGAAACATCAACAATCTGAGATATGCAGACGACACCACCCTAATGGCAGAAAGTGAGGAAGACCTAAAGAATCTCTTGATCGGTTTGAAGGAAGAGAGTGCAAAAGCTGGCCTGAGACTCAATATCAAGAAAACCAAGATAATGGCAACAGGCCCGATCAGTTCCTGGAAAATAGATGGGGAAGAAGTAGAAGCAGTGACAGATTTTACTTTCTTAGGATCTAAGATCACTGCAGATGGAGATTGCAGCCATGAAATAAAGAGGCGGCTGATTCTAGGGAGACAAGCCATGAGAAACCTGGGGAACATAGTGAAAAGCAGAGACATCACCTTGAAAACAAAAATTAGAATAGTCAAAGCAATGGTATTCCCAGTGGTAATGTACGGATGTGAAAGCTGGACAATTAGGAAAGCTGAACGCAGAAGAATAGATGCCTTTGAAATGTGGTTTTGGAGGAGAGTTTTGAGGGTACCCTGGACAGCGAGGAGAACAAATAGGTCAATCTTAGAAGAAATCAACACTGACTGCTCATTGGAAGGTCAAATAGTAAAGATGAGGCTAAAGTACTTTGGGCATCAAATGAGAAGGGAGGATTCACTTGAGAAGGCCGTGATGTTGGGAAAGGTGGAGGGCAAAAGAAGAAGGGGGAGGCCAAGGATGAGATGGATAGATGGTATTGTAGACACAATGGGCACAGAACTGGGAGGACTGAGGGGGATGGTGGAGGACAGAGGCGCCTGGAGAACGATGGTCCATAGGGTCGCAAAGGGTCGGAATCGACTGTGCGACTGAACAACAACAATAGAGATACATTGTAACCAGCAGACGTCATTTCATTTTTTTCATTTTACTTTATTTTTTTATACCACTTAACTCAACCATAGGTGACTCTAAGCGGTTTACATCAAGGAAAGTGCAAGAAACAATAATAACAATAACAATATACAAAATCAAAAGCATCAATAATCACACAATAAGCTAAATACAGCAATGCAACAAATACAGACAAGATGCTATAAGCACAATGACTCAACCCAGCCCCCCCAGAAAAGTCCCAAAGTGGGAGAAATGGACCCATTGCCATCGTGGCCCTAAGTCCTAGCCAGCGGCAAGAGGATGGTGGTGAGGTATCCTGGAGCGCTGACAAGGATAACCCGCGGCATCTCCCACCTGTCTCAACTCCCGGGAGCCGGTGATGTGGGCTCCCGGGCGAGACAGGGAGTCTCTTGCGGCAGCGGCTTCCCTTTTCTGCTCTCTGGGCAGGCAATCCTGGAGAGCTAAGTCAGCTGTGGCAACGGCATATCCCACCTGTCTCCACTCCCGGGAGCCGATGGCATGGGCTCCCGGGCAAGACAGGGAGTCAGGGAGTTCAGTGGGCGTTGTGTGATACATCCCATAGGGTTTTAACGTTGTGGGGTGCATATTTGTTCTTCAGATTCCTTAACATTATGCAGTTTGAACGTTGTGATCTCTCCCTTCTGCCAGCCACAGCTTGAATATGGGCAGTGTGATACCTCACTGCAGTCGGGGCGTGGAGCCCTGATGTAGCTCAAAAATAAGGAGGTCCCCAGCCACCTGCCTATCTGCTATGTCTGAAGCCTGTGCTCTCGCCCCGTTTGCTGTACAGACCCGGCAGAGGACGCTGAGGACAGAAGGCAGCCATTGGGGCTCCCAGCACCACCCACAGCCCAGTTCAGGACAGCTAGCGGCCCGGTGGTTGGGGACCCCTGTATTATACTAACCAACCATTGTGTACCTCCACATCTAATATGTATAAATTGATTCCATGAAGTCTCACTCCTATGACTGATGAAGTGGACTTGATCCACGAAAGCTAACATTTAAATACTGTACAGCAGTTAGTTCTTAAGATGCCATAACGTGTTTTGTCGTTTTGTTTTATTGACTCTCTGATATCCTTATGTCATAACGGTTTTTTGTCGTTTTCTTTTTACTCAATGACATCTGCAGTGGCTCAAGTGGCTAAGACGCTGACTGGGAGGCGGAAGGTCAGCAGTTCGATTCCCGAGTACTGCAGGACGGAATGAGCTCCCGTCTTTGTCCCAGCTCCTGCCAACCTAGCAGTTCAAAAGCAAGAAATTGCAAGTAGATAAATAGGGACCACTTTGGTGGGGCGGTTAATAGCGTTCCATGCGCTCCAGTGTCTAGTCATGCCTGCCACATGACCACAGAAACATCTGCAGAAGCAGACAGCGCTGGCTCTTTGGCTTTGAAACAGAGATGAGCACTGAACCCTAGAGTCGGATACGACTGGCTTTCGAGCAAGGGAAACCTTTACCTTTACCTATGATATCCTTATGTCTGACGAAGTGGACTTGATCCAGGAAAGTTCACATTTAAAATACAGTACAGGAGTTACGTCTTTAAAGTGCCATAACGGTTTTCGCCCCCCCCCTTTCTTTTTTTGCTGTTTTGTTTACTCTCTGTCTGATATCTCTTTCCCCCAACTTTTATACAAAAGTCCGGCCTGCAGCTGGCCTTCCAACGGCTGAGGCTTTACAGCGCCCTGGGATACTTCCGACGACGACCAGGCCTTCCCAACCCCCCCTCACCCTGTTCGTTGCCTGCAGCCCCTTCCCCTTTCCCCTCGGCCTGCTTTTCTGTTTTGTACTTCGCGCCCAAAACATAATGACAACCTCTCTTGGGGACTGGGGGGAAATATGAGGCTGGAGTGGGGCACTCAGTTAGGGACCAGCGGCGACATCAGGGCCGCGTCCTCCCCCGCCCCCGCCCATCCCCCCCAGAGCAGGGCTGGCTTTTTCCCCTCAGAAAAACCTGCCGAGGCCCCTCGGCTCTTTCTGTCACGCCTACATTCCCCCCCTTCTCTCTCCCCACCACCAACCGGTGCCCCAGGGCCCCCCAGTAACGAAGGGGAAGCTCCTGAAAGGGGCACCGTCCATCTCACCTCGTAGCCGCTACAAGCTCCCAAACCACCGCCGCCGCCTCCACAACCTTCGAAGCCTTCCAACTGCCGCCCTGCCCCTCACAGAGTTCCGCGCGTGCGCAGTAGCTGCTCCTCTCTCTCTCTCTCTCTCTCTCTCTCTCTCCCGGCGACGTCTCCAACAACCTCACCCTGCCCGGCCGGTCAAAAGCTTTGAGCGCGCGACCCCCTCGCGTCAAGGGCTGCCCGGCCGCGGTAACAAAAGCGCATGCGCAAGCCTTGGCCCAACAGCGCGCGCTGCTGCCGCCGCCGCCTCAGGTTGCCATAGTGATGCTTAGAGGTCGACGAGAGAGAGGAGGAGCTTTCTTTCGCTCCGCCCCTCTCCGCGCGGCTTAGCGGGGCGTCACACGCCCACACACACACACACACACGCACGCACAGCTCGCTTGTTGGCCTTTTCCTTCACCAAGATGGCGGCAGCCTCTTCGTATTCGGCATAGTTGTGTTGGCAGCCCATGCGAGGTAAGAAGAGGGTAGGTCTCGGCCTCCTCCTCTCCCCCTCCGCACAGAACGTAAGGCTTCGAACAATAGGCTGTTAATCGGGGGGAGAAAAACGGGTTGGTTTCTCTCAGCTTCTGTGAACTTTAAATGTCCATATTAAGGAGGGGGGGGGTCGTACTAATGGAAAAGGGACCCCCAAATGCGGGAACTCTATCCCGGGATTCTCTAGAACTCTATGGTGTTTTCCGTTTCAATTGGCTCCTCAGGGTCACGTGGGTGGAATTATCAGGTACTACCATAGAGATGGTGGGAACGAGAAGTCCCTTTGACAACGAGTCTAGCCTCCCACCCACCTACTGCCTTTCTTTGCCAATCATTAAAAGAAGTAAAGGTCGCCCTTGCTCGAAAGCCAGTCGTATCCAACTCTAGGGGTGGGTGGTCATCTCCCTTTAGAGTAGTGTTTCCCAACCTTTGGTGCAAAAACCAAAGGTTGGGAAAGGGAAACGCTGCTTTAGAGCCAAAGAGCCAGCGCTGTCTACGTCTGCAGACGTTGCCATAGTGGACATGTGGCAGGCATGACTAGATTCCAGAGCGCCCGGAACGCTGTTACCTTTCCTGCCAAAGCAGTACCTGTTTGGCTCCTTGCAGTTTCTTGCTTTCGAACTGCTAGGTTGGCAGGTGCTGGGGAAGATGACGGGTTCTCACTGTTGTGCAGTAGAGTGATACCTCATACAACGTCCAAACTTGTGGAACCAATTTTATACGGACTTTATACGGATTTGGACTTTGTATGAGGCATGCAAAATCCTAGCCGCGATACCTCATACAACGTCCAGATCCTTGCCGCGATGCCTCATACAACGTCCAAATCCTTGCCGCGATGCCTCATACAACGTCCAAATCCTTGCCGAAGATGACGGGTTCTCACTGTTGTGCAGTAGAGTGATACCTCATACAACGTCCAAACTTGTGGAACCAATTTTATACGGACTTTATACGGATTTGGACTTTGTATGAGGCATGCAAAATCCTAGCCGCGATACCTCATACAACGTCCAAATCCTTGCCGCGATGCCTCATACAACGTCCAAATCCTTGCCGCGATGCCTCATACAACGTCCAAATCCTTGCCGAAGATGACGGGTTCTCACTGTTGTGCAGTAGAGTGATACCTCATACAACGTCCAAACTTGTGGAACCAATTTTATACGGACTTTATACGGATTTGGACTTTGTATGAGGCATGCAAAATCCTAGCCGCGATACCTCATACAACGTCCAGATCCTTGCCGCGATGCCTCATACAACGTCCAAATCCTTGCCGCGATGCCTCATACAACGTCCAAATCCTTGCCGAAGATGACGGGTTCTCACTGTTGTGCAGTAGAGTGATACCTCATACAACGTCCAAACTTGTGGAACCAATTTTATACGGACTTTATACGGATTTGGACTTTGTATGAGGCATGCAAAATCCTAGCCGCGATACCTCATACAACGTCCAGATCCTAGCCGCGATACCTCATACAACGTCCAGATCCTTGCCGCGATGCCTCATACAACGTCCAAATCCTTGCCGCGATGCATCATACAATGTCATTTCCATAGAGATACATTGTACTGTAACAGCACAGACTTCAGGGCAAAGTCAAGGAAACAGCCAGGAAACTGACAGAACTTTAAGAAATCATTGTTTAAAGGCTAAATACATTACAAAAACATGTCAAAATCCAAAATCGCGCTCAAAACCACTCCCTAAACATTTTTCGCCTCGTGCAAAAACCACAAGAGCATTGCACGCATGCGTCCTGCCTTTTATACTGCCCAGGCACAATGCAACCTGGGAAAAACCCAAATGCTTCATACAAAGTTGCAGTGACTTTGTACAACGCAACTTTTTTCAAGGAATTAGACGATGTTCTACGAATTGGATGTACGAAGCGGACTTTGTATGAGGTATTACTGTACTGGGGTCTCGGAACTGCTGACCTGTTGACCTTCTGGTCGTTAAGCTCAGCGTCTTAACCACCAAGCCACCATAGATCCCCATTAAAAGAAGTAGAAATGTAAATTAACTGGGAGCTACTCTTTGACAACCTAATAGAAGACATACTGACCGCATAGCATTTCTCATTGCATGGTGGACAGATAACAAATGAAAAACAGATTGTGTTATTCTGTATGTGATCTGGAAAAAAAAAATCCTGATTTTTTAAATATCTCTGTACCCCAAACAAATGTTTCCTAAACAGCTATTTGTTGTTCTTTTGTGCTGTCAAGTTGCTTCTGTCTTGTGGTAGCTTTATGAATTAATGATCTTCAGAAGGCCCTACCATGAAGAACCACTATGTTCAGGTCTCGCAAATAGAATACCTTCATTTATTGAAGCCATCTCATGTGAGGTAGTGTTGTGTTTGAATACATTTATTGCTGTAACGTATTGTAATGTAATTGGAATCAGTACGATCCTCCATTTTGTCTCCTTCTTCTTGGTCTTAAAATACCGCAGGACTGCGTTCCCGCATAAACTATGTAGTCATGTACAGTCTTCACTCCGGTCTGTTGACCTTCCAGTCACCCCACTTCTCTCCCGTCTAATCCTGTTGTTTCCCACCCAAATGTATCCATTCCTGAGTGTATATATTTAGCAGTCCTGCGCCATTGCTCCCCATGTTCTGACTGCCTAATAAGGTTGTTTGGCCCTGTTATGCTGGCTGCTTTGCATTTCTACCAGAACATCAAAGGTAGTCTTTTCTTGCTACTTTAAACTTGCCTGGCTGGGTACTGTATTCGTTATATACCAAAAGTGGGATAGCCTCAGTTAGATCTCTTCCCCCTACAAGTTCAGGCTTGAATAGCTCTAAAATAATAATAATTTGCTTTAGCACACACTTGTTACTTTTTGGTGGTCAATGGTAAAGTTCTTCAACACTATTTTAAATGAATTATTTTCCTGTTCACTTTCATCACTGTGCAGCTTCTACGTCTAGACATAGTACCAGAGAATACCATACAGCTGATAATCTTGACTTTGGTTTCCAGTGACACATCCTTACTCTTAATGATCTTTTGTAATTGCTTTATAGCTGACCTTTAAAGTCTAAATCTTTTTCTGATTTTTCCACTGCATTGTTTATTTGTATTAATTATTGGACTTTGGTTTAGAAAATCATAAATTATTTTGATTTCTTCATTATCAAAACCAAAGTTCTGTAATTCACATGTGTAGCTATTATTTTTGTAGCTATTATTATTGATGTTAAAGTGTCTGGCTTTTGTAGCTTTTTTTTTTTAAAAAAAAAAACTTTCCTCAATATTTGTTTCAAGTCATTGTTTTTCTTGCGGCCACCCCCCACCCCGTAATATGGTGTCATCTGCATATTTTAAATTATTGATGTGTCTTCAGACAATTCTCATTCCTCTTTCATTTGAATCTAATCCAGATTTCTGTAGGATATATTCTATTTTTAAATGGAACAGATTGGATGACAGAATACTTCATATCCAGAGTATAATTTAAACAAAAGGACATTTCCTTTCCAACTCAATTATTCTATGATACATGGCTTTTTTGAAGTCAGTTATTAAGGATATAGAAATCTTGTTCCTTTTTATGTTAAGAGAGGGGTTTCAACTTGCTTCTAAATAGAGTCAGGTCTGTTAACAAGATCCAATATGCTGGGAAGTAGACTGAACTCTTCATTGGTAAAATTTACTTCAGAAGACATTATAAAGAGACTGCATAGCTCTTTCAGGAAGTTATCTTCACTTTCTCTAACTACATATCCTCAGATCTTTCTTTGTTCATATCGGAGGATTGCACAATTAGATTAGTTTATTTTACCAGAAGAGAGATATTTCAATGACATTATCTCTGCCATTTATTAGCTGTTTTGTACATATGGTGAGACATAAATAGCATTCAACCACTTCAATATCCTCTGGTGATGAATTTTATCTTATAATGTTTCTGTTCCTATCTGAAACCTATTGTATGTGTGCTGTAATGTCTATTCTAACTTATGGTGCCCTTTTCCAGGGATTTTTAGGTAGAGAGTACTCACAATTAGTTTACCATCCCATTCTTCTGGGGGTGTCCTGAGACTCAGCAACATGTAACACAGGCTGAGTCTTCTATGATGCACAGAGATTGGATTCCAAATCTCTGGCACCATAGCCAGATACTAGTCTGAGAGTAAACAAAATAGAACAGCAAAAAAAGAAGAAGAAGAAAGAAAGAAAAGCCACAGTCTGATGAAGTGGACTTGCTCCACGAAAGCTCACATTTGAATACAGGAGTAGTCTTTAAGGTGCTACAACATTTTTTTTTTTGCTATTCTGTTTTATTTACTCTCAGATATGCTTGCACAGACTAGCACTGCTACCACTTCAAACATAGCCAGATACCTATCTCTATTGGCATGACATTAGTCTCTCGCTGCATTGCAATCTAATGTAAATAAATGGGAAATTTGTTCTGCTGAGCTTGGTGAGCTTCTGAGTCAGCATACATGGAATTGGATTGTTTACATATAAGCCAGTGTATTCAGAGTGCAATTGATACGTATTTCATGTGTCTTTTGCCCTCTAAACCCTTCTTTTATCTGGCATGTCTATTTTAAATAAACAATTATTTCCTCAGTAATGAAATGTTTCTAAAATGATACTTGAAGTCATCTATTATTGGAATCATTTGTTCCAGAAAGCTGGGAGATATCTTATTTTTTCTGAGAGTAAACAAAAAAGAGAGACAAATATGTTGTGGTACCTTAAAGACTAACCCCTGTATTTTAATGTTTTTGTTTGCTTATTCTCTGATAAGCTTGCACAGACTAACATGGCTACCACTTTAAAAATTTCTACTTATTTTTTCTGAAACACTTGTTTTGTTCTGTATGTTTTGTTCTCCACTGCTGTTAAGCAATGCGTATACAGTACCTCAAATTACAATAGTATTCATGTTTCAAATAAAAGAAACACATTGATATTAAAATGGCTTATATATAATGTCCTGGTTTAGGTAATCATTGCTCTGTATAATAAACTGATATATGCCTGAGTGTTTTGTTCATTCTTGCAGTCATTTTGCTCTTCACGAAAAAGTATCTACCGTATTTATTCGAGTATAACGCGCACTCGTGTATAACGCGCACCCCTAATTTTCCATGAAATCTCGGTATAAAATTTTTTTCACACCACGCATTGAAATTGACATAAGAAACGTGCCTACCCTTGCCGGCTCTTGAGTCGCGTGGCGCGGGAGCGCGGGTGGCTGGCGGTAGCGCCTCCCCCAGAGGGTTCCCGTACCGTTCCAGTGGGGCAGCGGCGGGTGGAGCTCCTGGGCGCTAGACGACAATTGGGGAGGAGGGCCGCAGCGTGCTCCGTGCCTACCCGGTGCCGGCTTCAGTCGCGCGGCCCGGGAGCGCGGGTGGCTGGCGTTAGCGCCTCCCCCTTACCGTTCCGGCGGGTGCGTGCAGGTGAGCGGCGGCGGCAGCGGGACCTGGGCGCCTGCCGCCGCCTGGGAGGAGGGCCGCGGCGCGCTCCGTGCCTACCCGGCGCCGGCTTCAGTCGTGCGGCCCGGGAGCGCGGGTGGCTGGCGTTAGCGCCTCCCCCTTACCGTTCCGGCGGGTGCGTGCAGGTGAGCGGCGGCGGCAGCGGGACCTAGGCGCCTGCCGCCGCCGCTCACCTGCACGCACCCGCCGGAACGGTAAGGGGGAGGCGCTAACGCCAGCCACCCGCGCTCCCGGGCCGCGCGACTGAAGCCGGCGCCGGGTAGGCACGGAGCGCGCCGCGGCCCTCCTCCCAGGCGGCGGCAGGCGCCCAGGTCCCGCTGCCGCCGCCGCTCACCTGCACGCACCCGCCGGAACGGTAAGGGGGAGGCGCTAACGCCAGCCACCCGCGCTCCCGGGCCGCACGACTGAAGCCGGCGCCGGGTAGGCACGGAGCGCGCCGCGGCCCTCCTCCCAGGCGGCGGCAGGCGCCCAGGTCCCGCTGCCGCCGCCGCTCACCTGCACGCACCCGCCGGAACGGTAAGGGGGAGGCGCTAACGCCAGCCACCCGCGCTCCCGGGCCGCGCGACTGAAGCCGGCGCCGGGTAGGCACGGAGCGCGCCGCGGCCCTCCTCCCAGGCGGCGGCAGGCGCCCAGGTCCCGCTGCCGCCGCCGCTCACCTGCACGCACCCGCCGGAACGGTAAGGGGGAGGCGCTAACGCCAGCCACCTGCGCTCCCGGGCGTGCAGGTGAGCGGCGGCGGCAGCGGGACCTGGGCGCCTGCCGCCGCCTGGGAGGAGGGCCGCGGCGTGCTCCGTGCCTACCCGGCGCCGGCTTCAGTCGCGCGGCCCGGGAGCGTGGGTGGCTGGCGTTAGCGCCTCCCCCTTACCGTTCCGGCGGGTGCGTGCAGGTGAGCGGCGGCGGCAGCGGGACCTGGGCGCCTGCCGCCGCCTGGGAGGAGGGCCGCGGCGTGCTCCGTGCCTACCCTTGAGGCTCGTTTAAAAGAGGCGCGCACCCAGTCCTCGTGTATAACGCGCACCCAAACTTTGAGTCCTTTTTTGGGTATAAAATTTTGCGCGTTATACTCGAATAAATACGGTAGTTTTCTTTTCTGTCTGAACTAGGAAACTACGGTTACCAACTTTGAAACAAGCCAGGATATTAAACTAACTGCAAAATATGCTTTAACATCCTACCTTTTATATTTGGTAACTAGTTTCATAGTTCCCATGAAACAATAAACTATGGTTAGACAGATACTTTCTAGCTTGATTACTCTTGCTGTAAAGGGAAGTGTGAAAAGAATGTAAGTGTAAGCAAAATGCTCTTCTACACCTTTGCTTATTAAACTGAGATACATTCTTTCTGTAGCATGGAACAATTCTGAAAGTATTGGTGCACTGGCAGCAGTGTAGATTCACAAATGAAGCAAAAATAAATAAGATACTTTCCAGGATTTTAATTGGGCAGGAAAATCTTAGTAAATTTTCAGACACTGTCCAGAACTCCATCAAACCACTGAAGGAGAGCACTCCTCAGAAAGTGTGAAGAAAGTACACATAGCCTTACCAAAATAAATAGCAATAGCAATTACACTTATATACTGCCCCATTGCGCAAATGTGCCTAAGCAATGAAATCGAGAAAGGAAATCAATTTGAATTTCCAATGTTTTAAAATTGTTTGTGCCTGTAACAAGAATTATTATGGTGCAATCAGATGGGCATTTAGCCTGATGTTTGGTCTGCTGCATGGATGGGATGGGTTGATTTACTCCTTTTTTTCATGAGCTCATAACTTAATCACTGGAGCAAACCATCTCATCCCCAGAGTGTTCCTATCAACACCTTGAGTGGGTCCCTGTCAGGGCTTATATTTTCTTGGTGCAGGTAAGATCACTCAGTTTTGGTGGCTTTCTTTCTTTCTTTCTTTTTGTAGCACATGCAGTCACTGGAAATGAACCAGAGCAAGCTTGGGTCTGTCAAGGCTCCTTCCACTGTCAATATTGTGTACAGTATCATAAAATGGCTTTAGAAGACAGAAGCTTCTGCATCTTAACCTATAAGAAAGGGGTTGGGCTGTGTGTGTGTGTGGAATGCTTACCTTACTTCCCTGACATCATCGCCGCAAGGGTCTGGAGAACAAGAGTGGGTCCTGCGGAAATGCAAAGGCACCAGACAGGGATCCGCCAGGGAAGGGACTTCCCCTGACGGATACCTGCCTCTCGCCCTTGCTGTGTCTTTGGCCGTCCCCTTCTTCCTTTGCCCTCAACCTTCCCCAGCATCAAGGCTTACTCAAGTGAATCCTCTCTTCCCAATTAAGCCACCCCCAAAAAACCACCCTACCACCAACACAAAATCAATACCTGTCCGGCAAAGTCGGGCAATCAGCTAGTATTGTCATATTAAACACATTCTCTGCTTTGTGGAGGGGCAGAAGTGATTTTATGTTTTAGTATTAATTTTTTTGAAAACTTCCTTCCTGGAAGCAGGAGGGAGCAACAACCCCCTCGCCCCTTTTAACTTGTCTTACAGATCAGGTCAAGAACTTGCCTACAACAAAATCCATAGTTGTAATAAAGCGGGAAAATAGTTTTGTCTCCACAGACCAAAAGAAGTGCTTAATTTACCAATATCCTGAAACAGCTGTCTTCTGAAACCACTTCGGCATGTGGCAAATTGATAGCAGAAGGACCTGAAGTAGGATTCTTGAGGTGTGTATGCCATTTAGATATGGTAACTGCTCAAATGGCATACCAATTATCCGTTATGCACCACCAAATTGGATACTGGACCTCTCCATAACATCTGGCAACCCTATTTAGCCTGACCCAGCACACTCCAATGAGCACCTGTAGACAAGCCCTTTGATAGCTTAAAATTTGGCTAGTTATAGGTCAAGTATACCATGAATGCCAACTTTGAAATTCTTACTCACCTAACAATTTCAAGCAACATAAGCTTAAGATTTATCATGGACAAACTCTTCTTTTGGCTGGGGCAATCCATCTTAACTGAAGGAACATGCCTTTGGGTTGATAACATTGCCAACATGTCCTTCTAATGTAAGCACAATTCCTCCAAATAGAAAGAATGAATCCTTCCATTTTTAAGTAAATGGTATGGTTGACGTTCTGTCTCTAAAAACAAGGAAAGTTGGACCACAAATCAACCCCATCTCAATTTCTACCCAAGTTACCATTATAGCATGGTCACATTAGACATCTAGCTTCCTACATAGTGTTTCACTAGTTAGAAGAGCTGAAAATAAGCATCGGCTTTGAAGATGAGACTATGAAACAACACATTAGCAGTAGGGCTTACCAAAAGTGACAATCAGTCCAAGTGATTTGTACTGAGGGAGGGAATGAAGTTGTTCTCCATATAAGAGGATGATTTCTGTTCTAAGGGAATCAGAATGGAGCTCACCTCTTGCATTTACTTGGGATAGAAATTAAAGGAGAAAAGGGTTGTGTCAATATGACCATGGTTTGAACAAGAATCCTGTCTTAGGCAAACCTTTGCAGTAAATTAGGGGAAGCTTATCTGCTGTGGGATATCTGCAAACAGGCATGACCCTGCTAGTAATACATATCCAAATTGCACTGCTTTTTTCTTTGTTTTAATCCAGTATGGGTGGAAAATGCACACTATCACCATGGGTGTGTCAGAGAATGGGTGTAATCCCACATGATGCCATGGGTCAAGTTTCAGGTGCCATGCCATGCTCCATCCCTGTTTATTTTTTTAAAAGTGTTTACTTGGATATACAGTTTTCATTATAGATTTTTAAAAGAGTCACACAAACTTCATGTGAAAACAGAGGCAAAAAGGAAATTAATAAATAGATGGTGGGAATGGACATATAGGATGGCCACGAAAGGAGTAAGGTGGTAGTGAGTGGAGCACGGGGAAAGAGTTAGGTAGACAACTGGTAAGGAAAAAATGACGGTCTTGAACCACCTGAAACTTGACCCAAAATAAACTGGAGCAGAAAGGAAAATACTGTATTCGGTTACAGTGTAGGGCTTGGTGTTATACACTGTGACGCGAGTTGCTGCATATTAGATTTAGCTTTTTGGAAGGATGTTGTTTCAGCCTGTTGTAGTTTCTCCTTGCTTCTACAAGTATAGCTTCAGTCATAATTTATTACTTCAAACAGGAGCTTTGTCTCTTCTTCCACGTCTAGGTCGGGTGTTAAACTGTCAGAATGAAGCCTCCTTTGGTGAATTCATTCCTTAGTTCATACCTGTCAAGTTTCAGGAAATTTCTGTCAAACCCCCATATTTTACACTCTTTCCCACCATCATCCCATATTAGTTAGACTGGAGGCCAGCCACAGGATAAGCATAGTTGTCCAGTTTCCTGTTTTGGCCGGGAAATTTCCCTTATTTGACAGAAATTTCCCGAAACTTGACAGGTATGCCTTAGTTTCTTTTGCCTGACCTAATGTAAGAAAGATTATCTATCACAACAAGCTTGCCATTGCCCAGGGTATGCCCGATTATGGTAAAAAAAACAACAAACCACAATCTTCAAGGAGGCTCTTTCTGTATTCCTCCTGCTATTTGAAACAGGAACAAATAAATACCAACATTAGGAAAATACAACCTGTCTTTACCTAAGAGATAAAGGTGCGACAAATGTTTTTTAGAAGTCGCCATATAAATAAACAAGATGAACAGTCAGTAGCAACATAAAAATTGGGACTCACAGTACAAAACTGACCTGGATTGAAAAACCACTTCCATTTACAAAGGAGAGATAATTTCCATTTAAAGGTGTCTTTTAGGAGAGGGACCTTGCTTACTGTAAGATGGTAATGTACTGCTCAAAGTTTCCAACAGAAGAAAAAAAACATTCCAGGATGAGATATGTTCTGTCATAAATTAGTCCTTCCTTGTGATAGTGGGGGTTGGGCTTATCCCATAATTGCTACTCTACATTGTCCATTCCTCACTATAGCAAAAGGAACAGAGACTTTAAGCTTTCAGAAGGCAGCAGGATTGAGAAGTGGAGCAAATAGTAATAATTAATCATATCTCCTACATGCACAAATCACTGCACAATTTTCCGTGGGGGAGATAACATAGAAAGTGTCATCAGCCTGTCACTCGTTGCTCTCCAGATGTACTGGACTAAAACTTCGTTCTCCAGATGTTTGGGGTGTTGGTTAGAAGAATAGGAATTGTACTCTAGTCCATCTGAACACTGCTAGGTCACAGAAAGCTGGGTTATGCCATTATAGTCTATGAAAGTGTTATAACAAAAGGCAACAAAGATAATCATTTTACTTTTAAAGGTTTTTTTTCCTTTGAAGTGGAATTCTGTAGAAGACTAAACATTTAGCAACATTGTGGCTATTTTAGTCCACACTTCCTTTTACTATGTCCTTGCCTGTTAAAAAGCATCCATATCTTCTAAGCCCACATGCAAAATGTCCTGTTTTTCTCTTTATTTATTTATTTATTTTATTACATTTCTATCCCACCCATCTGGGATATTTTCCCACTCTGAGCGGCTTGCAACATATATATTTTTAAAAACCCTTTCAATGTTTTATGTCATTCTGCTCTTCGGAAAATGGGAAGAGCCTAGTAAATACTGCTTTTGATGTAGCAAAAACAGGAGTGAACAAGGGAAAGTCAGTCTCACTGAGATTCAGAAGGAGCACTAGCAGATCAAAACAAATGTCTTTCCTTCTCTTAAGATTTCTTCCTTTTATCCTTCTACAGGATATGTCCAGTCATGATATGAGGACAGCAGAAGTTATGCCAGGTTACCCTTCCCTTTTGAAACCTAATCCCTATGGAAAACTTGCCATGACATGTTCACACAACAAGAAATCCTACTTTAAAAGCATAATAATAATAATTTTGTGTCAGATATTCTGGATTGAAAGGATTTTTGCTGGAGTAACTTGGCTCAGGGGGTGCTCGAATGAGGCTCCTTTCATGTCCCCAAGATCTTTTCCCACTGAAGTGGTCCCTATTTATCTATTTGCAATTTCTTGCTTATGATCTGCTAGGTTTGCAGGAGCTGGGACAAAAATGGGCACTCAATCCGTCATGCAGTACCCGGGTCTCGAACTGTCGACTCCCAGGCCTTAACCACTGAGCCACTGCAGCCCCGTAAAGGCAGAATAATGGGATATAAGGCAGATATCTTCCAAATATTTTTCTTTCCATCATCAACATTGTAGACCCTTGAGTCATTTTTCATATTTTAATAATACATTTTGATACATTACAAGAAAATACTGTGAATTAGTGCTCATAATTATTTTGATCAAGCTCCAAGTTTCGTATTTTACAAAGCTAAAAGTAGTGCCAGAGCTCACAACTCTTCACATGCTGGCTGGAGCGTAAAGATCCAGATTTGTTTTAATATAAAATTCTCCATTACATCTAAGATAACCAGTGTGGTACATAGTAGGATTGAGGAGTAAAGGTAAAGGTTTCCCTTGCTTGAAAGCCAGTCGTATCCGACTCTAGGGTGCAGTGCTCATCTCTGTTCCTAAGCCGAAGAGCCAGCGCTGTCTGCTTCTGCAGACATTTCTGTGGTCATATGGCAGGCATGACTAGACACCGGAGCGCACGGAACGCTGTTACCTTCCCACCAAAGTGGTCCCTATTTATCTACTTGCAATTTCTTGCTTTTGAACTGCTAGGTTGGCAGGAGCTGGGATGAAGACGGGAGCTCATTCCGTCCTGCAGTACTCGGGAATCGAACTGCTGACCTTCCGCTTCCCAGTCAGCGTTTTAGCGACTTGAGCCACTGCAGGATTGAGGAGACCTGGATCCAAATTCCTAGTTGACAATGGATGCTCACTGGGAAGTGGCAGTAATAAATCACTTCTTGAACATCTCATATACAGTTCCTTGAACATACAGTAGATTATGGTTACCATTCATTAGAAGCAACTTCACAAAAACAGCACTGAAAGCAGACATTGTTGGTTTAATCTTGGTTAACAAATGAGAACATAAACCAGGAAACAGTTTGCTTTATTTGTTTGTGGGTAATCCACTTCCCCATATACTGTCCTGATATGGCCACTAAAATTGAGATTGAGCACTTAATTGCCAGCAGAGGCATCAATATTCTTGCACTGAGATTGAAGAAAGCTGTTAAGTGCTTTTTGATTGGAAAGGGTTGTTGCGAATTGGTGGTATTCTTAAGCAGCCCCTGTGAAATGACAATAAGAGAGCTCCAAGCTGTAATGAAATCTGATAGATAGTTGAACTGTATACCTGGCTGCACTGTTCTCTCTCCCTGGCTTGTGCACATGAAAAAGGTGTCTCTGTGTTTATATGTGTGATGTATGTGATCACTTGCAAGAACTATACAAATAGTATATTTTGATTAAAAGTAGAGACACAAAATTGACGGTGCTTCTCACAACTCAGTTTCACTGTGTTTTTTAAAAGTAACAGGTAGTGAGGCTAGATGGGAAGGGCTTTGAAACATTTTGTTTGGTATGAATCAGTAAGGAAATTAAAAAAAAAGCTAGAAGCTACTCAGACTGTGATAGTTAACATTAGGGCCTAGATCCAATGATCATTATAATGTCAGAATTTTCAGTTTTTCTACCTGACCTTCTGGAACAGACTTTAAAAGTGAATGGGGGGCTGGGGTGAGGGTGGGGGTTTTGCAACAGGCAATGTATATGGAGTTTTTTTAAAATTCAAGCAATTCATTTGTGAAACCTATAGTTTGCATAACTGCAACAGGATTTCAACCGTTGTGCACTGAGCAATATGAACGTAACATGTTCTTTCATTCTTAAAAGGTAAGTTAGCTTTTCAAGAAGTTTGTTTTGTTAGTAGCCCATTTCTTCAGTATCTCTTCCTGTTCTCAGTTGCTGCCTAGTTTATATTTTCTGCAGAAATAGAACCCATATTTAGCAGAAGGTATTGTAATAGGCAGGCCAAGCACCAAAATACAGTTAGAGGAAAAAATGACAGTGTGTAGGAGCAGAAATGCCGATAATTGTCAAATTTAAAAACATATCAGAGAAAAATGGTTGTTTATTTGCTGAAGATGCGAGAACTGGATTTTAAAATCGTGGGTAGATTTAGGTTACTAAAGATTTGTGTGATGCACCATATAGTTGTGTGGGATACTGTTCCAGTGCTTCTTAATTGCACAGGAGAATGATTCTGCTGGAGTCTTGAAAGCATTTCATTGTCAACCTGTTGGCATTGGATACAGTAGGGCCTACCACTGTGTCCTCTTCCCTTCCCCACATTAATTTAACAGAGCTACTTTCAGTTATAGGGAATCATCCTGTGAAATGTCAACTGGTTAAATGTTAATTCAAAGAGTTGGGCTTGTACTGTCAGGGCATTCCAGCATAACTGTCTAGGTTTCTGCTTGAGTAGCTTAGGGATCAGAGAAAAGGGCTTTGATTTAGTGGGCACCTTCAAGGTCGACAATTAAACTGAACACGTGTCCAATTCTGATTCTTAGGAGACTAAGAAGTCAATCCCACAAACTGAATGAGTTCTGCAGGGCTTATGCCCTACCCAGTGGGTGAGTTTAGGAGAGGAGCTAAAGCCCAACATGGTCGCCGAGATGTAACTTTTGCAGAGTTGTGTATATATTGTCCACACCCCCATCCACGGTTTGCTACTGAGGAGTACGCACTCAAGAGTTAGTAGCAGAAGATCCCTAATTGGGGTTCAGATTTATTTTCTGTGAAGTTTGGTTCTGTTCGGTTGTAAATGGTTAGTAGGTTTCTCTTGCTCGAAAGCCAGTTGTGTTTGAATCTTGGAATTGATGTTCATACAGCCAAAAAGCCAGCACTGTCTGCGTCTGCAGACATTTCCATGGCCATGTGGCAGGCATACCTAGACACCGGAGTGCTCTTTACCTTCCCACTGAAGTGGTACCTATTTATCTGTTTGCAATTCCTTGCTTTACACATCTGCTAACAAGTGAATTAAGGATGGTATGAGTGACCTCACCAGAGGCCAGTTGCTTATTTTGTTCTGCGGAGTGGCCAGAGAATCGCTAGATGCTAACCATCCTTTCTGAACCTCAGGGGGTAGGGATTTGTTGAGAGTGTGTGTGTTCCTTTGTGTGTTTTCGTCAGAATGGCAGAACTCTCGCCCGAACGGGCTTGCCGAGTGGCGGCTGTGGCTTTTTCTTCTTCCTCTCTCCTCTTTCTCGGCTGTGCTGCTCCATCCAGCTAGAACAGGGGTGCCCAAACATTTGGGCCTGTGGGCCAGTCATGTGGTTCAGGGGGCTGGTCACTATGGCCAGGGGCCCGGATCTGGCCCCTGATGCCAATAAATCCGGCCCACGAAACCTGTCGCTCCCGGAAGCAGAAGTAAAACGCACCCGTACATGCCCAAGGCTTTAACATGGTTGCAGAGAAGTAACTTTTGCAGAGTTGTGCATATATTGTCCGCACCTCCATCCACGGTTTGCTACTTAGCAGCACATGCTCAAGGGGTTGTAGCAGAAGATCCCTAATTGGGGTTCAGATTTACAGTAAAATCCCAACTTACAAATGCCTCGAGTTACATAAAATTTGACTTACATAATGTTTTTGTGCTAAAACCATGTCCCGATTTACATTTTCCTATGGGTTTGCTTTGAGTTACGTAAAAATTTCATTTTCCCTATGGGTTTGCTTCGAGTTATGTAAAAAAATTTTTTCCTATGGGTTTGCTTCGAGTTACATACAAATTTGATTTAAGCCAAAGCCTACGGAATGGACTCCCCCACCCCCACCCCCGGTAAGTAGGGTTTTTACTGTATTTTCTGTGAAGTTTGGTTCTGTTTAGTTGTAAATGGTGAGCAGGTTTCTCTTGCTCGAAAGCCAGCTGTGTTTGACTCTTGGAGTTGTCATTTTTTCCCCTCTAACTGCAGTGGCTCAAGTGGCTAAGACGCTGACTGGGAAGCGGAAGGTCAGCAGTTTGATTCCTGAGTACTGCTGGACGGAAATGAGCTCCCGTCTTCGCCCCGGCTCCTGCCAACCTAGTTCGAAAGCAAGAAATTGCAAGTAGATAAATAAGGACCACTTCGGTGGGAAGGTAAACAGCGTTCCATGCGCTCCGGCATCTAGTCATGCCTGCCACATGACCATGGAAACGTCTGCAGACGCAGACAGCGCTGGCTCTTCGGCTTAGAAACAGAGATGAGCACTGAACCCTAGAGTTGGATACGGCTGGCTTTCGAGCAAGGGAAACCTTTACCTATTTTGGTGCTTGGCCTGACTATTACAATACCTTCTGCTAAGTGCGGGTGCGTTTTTACTTCAGCTTCCGGGAGCGACGAGGGCTTCGTGGGCTGGATGAATGGCCTTCGGGGGGGGGGGGCCCACGTAGTTTGAGCACCCCGGGTTAGAAGAAGCGCGGCTGGCTGGACTCAGGCAGGGAGGAAGAAGCGGCGGCGGCGGCGCTCCCTCTCCCCAAGCCGTGGCTGGGCCGGGCCTTCTTCCCAGGAAGGGCAAGGGACGGCGTGTGTGTGTGTGTGTGTGTGGGGTGGGTGGGGGTGTGGGGCGGCGGGGGGGGGCGGCCTCTTCTGACGTGCGGGCCCGGGATTGGCAGCCGCTCCTCCATATAAGCGACGGGAAGGCGTCTCGCCGCTTTCCCGGGAGAGCGTTTTCGGGGCTTTCTCCAGCAGAGCGAGCTAAGCAGGCACGGGCCGGAGTGAGTGAGTGTGCCACGTACCGGGCGGGCGGCGGGGCGGGAGGGGAGAGGGAAGCCACGCCACGGTGGAGCCTGGGGGCAGGGTGGGGGGTGAGTAGGCCCGGGTCGGTGGAGATCCTTGGCACTCCAAGGTGGTGGACGACTCCGATTCCCAGAAGCCCAGCCAAGTCTCTGTGAATCCACACGCATGGGTTCCCCTGCGCGCATTCCTGTGGATTCACAGAGACTTGGCTGGGCTCCTGGGAATCGGGAGTGCAACCAACACCAGGAGGAGTGCCACGGTTCGCCACCACCCAAGGGCCGACGTGGAAGCCCAGCGAGCCTCCCCAGCCAGCCCTGCCTCGCTTTCTTGGCCCGGGAGAGACGCAGGCAGGCTAATCCGGAGCGGGGGTGGGGTGGGGGGTGGGGGTTGCCCGCCTAGCGCGCCCTCACTGGGCGCAGGGAAGGAAGGCAAGGCAGGAGGAGGAGGAGGAGGGGGGGAAGGGGGGGCGGGGGAAGCGATCGGGCTACGTGTCACAGGCGCGCAGCTGCTGCTGCTGCTGCTGCTGCTGCTGCTGATTCTCTCTCCACCACCACCACCACCACCCCCTCCAATCCGGAGTAAACCGCAAAACTTTGCACCAACTTTTTCCCCCTGGCCAACCAAGGTCTGGCTGCCTCGCTCCTCCGGGATACTCACGACGGTGGAAGGGAGGGAGGGAGGAGGAGGAAGAAGAAGAGGCCACACGCGGCCGAGCCGGAGGAAAGGGCCGGGAAGCAGGCAGGCTTGCTTGCTTTCTTTCTGCACACTCCTCTTTCCTTCCTCTCTCCAGCCCTGCTCCAGTTTCAAGCAGGGCCCCAGGCAGCACTCCTAATCCTCTGGAGGTGGACGCTGCGGAGAGGGGGAAAGGAGGGGCGGGGTGGGGTGGGGGAGAAGCGGCGGCCCTCGCCAGCCCCCTAGATGCAGGTGTTGGAGAGTCGTGGCTACACCCTTTTGCTGGGACTCCCCCCCCCTTCCCCCATTACTATTCCCAACTCAGTACTTTCCACTGTGTGTGTGTGTGTGTAGAAAATAGTAGGCTCCATGCTGCACTGTGGTAGGACGGCAGTAACAGTCACACTTACACACCACCCCCACCCCGCCCAATAGCACTTTAGTGCACTCTCTGGGTGGTTCACAAGTTAATTAGCATTTCGCTCTCAACTTGCTGGGTACTCATTTTACCGACCTCGGAGGGATGGAAGGCTGAGTCAACCTTGAGTGCTGGTCAGGATCAAACTCGCAACGTTCTGGCTGCACTACAGCAGGAAGAATAAGTTCCTAGGACCGTGATGGCAAACCTTGGCACTACAGATGTTCTTGCACTTCAATTCCCAGAAGCCCCCGTGAATCCACACGAATGGGCTTACTGTGATTCATCCGGCCCACACCACCCTTGTCGCTCCCGGAAGTGGAAGTAAAACGCTCTTCCAGGTTAACCCTCCGTGCGGGCGCGTTTAACTTCTGCTTCCAGGAGTGACGACGGTGGCGTGAGCCGGATGAATCGCAGTGAACCCATTCATGTGGATTCACGGGGGCTTCTGGGAATTGGTCCAAGAACATCTGGAGTGCCAAGGTTCGCCATCGCGGTCCTAGGGCATGTCTTTGCATGCTTGCTATTTCTCTGGAAACTGCCCCAGGTTGCAGGCAAAAAGCTCTGGCAAATGTTTGGTTGGTGGCAACCACTTTGCAAGGAGTCGTGGCCTCACCCTGCAGCATGCCCACTTACACTCTTCTATCCAGTACAGCAGTAAGAACTAAGCCCACTGAGTCCAGTTTCTTGTATTGCATGTCAAAGAAAGAACACATTTAATTAGTTGTCGATGCTCTGTCCCTGGTGGTCCTGATCCTTGGCTAGAGGTCTGGTCGCCACACTCTGTGCAGTAATGGCCACTTCCAAAACTAACGAACTTTGAAGCTGTAAGATAGAAGGCATATGCCGCTGGTTCTTGGAACCTAGGGATACCTCCCAATGTTGAGCCCCTCTCCCTTGTTTGTTCCACAAACCTCCCTGGTGGATTGGGAATCACCTTGGCAGTTGTGCAGGTATCTCTGCCAGCTCCATAGTGGAGAGGAAGGAGGGGAGTTGTTTGGCAGCCGCAGAGCCAACGTGTCAAAGAACATTGGCCTTATGGATGCCTAAACAGCAGTCTAGCTGCCAAACAGGGGAAAAGTGTACACACAAACTGGAAGGTGTTCACAGTGCCTTTAGAGTAAAAGGAGCTCAACTGGCATCTGTTACTTATGCTTCCTTTAGGAGACGATGGAGTAGGGAGTACGTCAATGTTGCTGCGAAGCCACATGGGCATCTTCAGTCCTCAACAGACAGGTCCCTCTTTCATTTTCTTTAAGGAGGAGAAACAATAGCATGCAGCGAGGGCTGATGACTACAGTGTTTAGCTTGACTTTCAAGGCTGTCCCTACCTTTGTGCCTACCTTTGTGCCTCCCAGTGTGGGCTGAGCAGGAAAGCGGGTGAGGTGGCAGCTGTTTGAGGGAGGAACTGATACTTGTCCTCGGCTTTTGACTGGGCAGCCCCAATCTTTTCTGCAGTACTTGGGACAGGAAAGAGGTCAGAAGGTATCCGTCACATGGGCTCTCATTGGGTCCCAGGGCCCAGGTTTCCCTCCTTCAAGAGAATGGGAATGAAGATAAAGCAAACTTCCTCTAGTTTGTACAATTTTCCTGGGTCACTCCAATGGCTCACATCTTCTGCCATGTCACTTAGGTGAGGTGGGGAGGATAAAGAGTAAATAGACAGAGACTACTTTCTCATGCTTTAAAGAGTAGAGGTCACCTTTGCTCGAAATCCAGTCATATCTGACCCTAGGGCTCAGTGCTTATCTCTGTTTATAGCCAAAGAGCCAGCGCAGTCTGTGTCTGCAGACGCTTCCATGGACATGTGGCAGGCATGACTAAACATCAGAGTGCACAGAACACTGTTTACCTTCCCACCAAAGTGGTACCTATTTATCTACTTGTAATTTCTTGCTTTCAAGCTGCTAGGTTGGCAGGAGCTGGGACAGAGATGGGAGCTCCCTCCATCGTGCAGCACTCAGGTCTCGAACTGCTGACCTTCCAGTCATCAAGTTCAGCATCTTATCCACTAAGCCACTGCAGTCCCATTCTCATGCTTTGGGCGGAACCTAAAGGCCTAGTCCTTGCTGTTGCCACTCTCACAGTGAGCATGTGGAGGCAGCTGTTTCTTCTGGAATAGCTAATATTTATCTGCCCTGGGGGTTTGTAGACAGCAACTTTCCTCTGCCCCCTTACAGCAGCTGGGTGAGGGTTGGGATGGATGTAGCTTTTGGAGACACGGGGACTGTGGAGCTAGAATCGACAGCTTTAACTTTTCCTCTTTGCCCCTTTTCTATGAGCTGCTGCTTCTTTCGTGTCCCAATCAAACCCTGAACTGCCCAAATGAAGCCACTTTCTTGGCTTTGCCGTTAGCCAAACTCAAGTCCTCCTCAGTGCGTATTTCTGGCAGGAATTGGCAGACCAGTAAATAAGCCGGATTCTGTATCTTCACATACACACCACGTGTCGTTGTCTGCCAGCAACCGCCACTTGAGCATGTTGGGCATGCATTTAGGGACTCCGACCTTCAGCCTATTCAGGGTCCTTCAAGTGACATAGGGTTTATATGAGCTTCCATACTATTGGTAACCCTCATCTCACTCGGACAGAACAGCTCTGCAATGGACAAGCTAACTTTCTATGGAGTAGTTGCCACTCTTAAGTTTATATGGGCATTTGTCCAAAAATTATTGCAAGTTGTTCTGAAGCCAAGCATTTTGAATCATTCAAAACACACATGCCTGTAGAATTCACACAGAAAGCATCCTTGCTCTTCTCTTCTCTTCTGCTCACCTCTAATTTCGCTAGAAATCAGCATAGCAATCCTTCATTAGACTGTTGATACACTAGTGCCTTCCCAGAGTGTAGTGGTTGCTTGAGTGGGTGTATAGGCCTATCATGGGAAAGCAGGTTTAATTATACGCCTTGACCTTCTTTCACAGCACACTTAAGAAACAATTAATAAAAGCAAAGCCCAAGGAAATAAACAAGGCAGGTTACAGAATCTTAAGTTTTGCTTTTCCTCCAGCCTGGGAATAAGGGCTGTTCACCCAGAGAGCCAGTTTTATCACTCAAAATTAGTTCATGTTCAAAAGTAGCATTAATGTTCGCTCTATGGAGACTTCGCTGTGCCTTTGAAGTTCTTGGGCTGGGTGTTGCCTAGCAAGGACGTAGGTGTGTTTGATGATAAAGAATTTGAGTAGCAATGTTAATAAGAAAGATGCAAGGGAAGATGTCTTGATCCTGATCTTGCAGAAACTTGCGTTCATTTGTGGCTGCCCACAAATTCCCAATACCTTGATGTCAGTATTAACACAGTATTTGAGGCATGGTTAAGCTTTTGCAAAATTTGTAGTTTTCAGCTTCTTAAATGTTATCAAGGTTTGTGAGTGGAAAGCTGTTTGACCAACATCACCCAGTTTGGGCAGCTAGACCAACACAACACAATTGGGGATATCAAATACCATACACAGTACAGTAAAACCTCACATAAAGAGCACCTTGCTTAGAGTCTAACTCACTTAAAGAGCAGAATTTTCTCTTAAATGGTCGTCCTCGCTTAACAACTAAAACCAACCAAAAACTCGCTTAACAACTAAATTTGGGTTTTGCAATCCCCCCCACCAGGAATCACAATCGGTCACTTACAATGGCAGTGATGGCACTTTTTCCAAGTGTTTCACTTAAAGAGCAATCCCGTGGAATGCATTATGCTCTTTAAGCGAGGTACCACTGTAGATCCCAGTCAAGCACATGTATGTAATGTATTCATTCAGTTTATATACTGCCTTATTATTTCAAACACTACCCTGGGTGCTGTACAAAAGGTTGCAACTCAAAAACCCTCAGTACACCTGCAATGTGACTTTTATAAGTGATCTTTGAAGGATTAGTGATAGGAAAAGTTAATTTTTTTGTGCTAAAATCATTTTTTATATTTAAGCTTTTCCAGTTTTATAACTTTTTATTTCCTTCTCAGAAGATGCTTTTGAAGCCAAATGATTTTGAAAAGCTCTTAATATAAACTTTGTTATTTGCTGTCAATTCACATTCAGTTTATGGTGATTTTAATAGGATTTTAAACATGTATGAGATATTTAAGAATGAGTTCACAATCCAAACCTCTTCCCTCATAAACGTCTATGAACAAGTTGGGATTGGACCCAGATTATCCACTATCCATTATTGAATTGATTGAAATTTCTTCTTATATACAGCTTTCCTCGTCCAGCAGACAACCCAAAGCGGTTCACAATGCATAACATACAGAAATACACTGCACTGGTTTAGTATAGGCCTAGATTTGTATAATCTGATTCTTATAAATTATAGTTATAAAAAGTATTTTGTATTAGTATTATTATAACTTTAACACTTTCTCAAAATCAATTATTTGAATATATGAATAGAACAGCAACAAGTGTAGAAATATTTCTCTTTTAGAAGTCATTTATGAGAGCCCTTTCCAAACTTTCTGCTGTATTCACAAGTAAAAAATGTGACTCGCCTTCCATATGTATGTGTGGTGTATGCACATCTTTTGCCTTTGTCTAGCAGTTGCTACAGCTTCCTTGTTCTCTCTTACTGTAAATTAAAATTTTACAAGAGTAATGTTGCTGCTAGTGGCCAGTCAAGATGTGATATGGTTTGTACAGTATCTGAAATGTGCTGATTATGGAACGGACAGCCTTTTGGATCTGTGCTGTATGACGTAGAAGTGCTTGATAGCAGTTCAAAAATTGTTGCTTAGCTTTTTTCAGTGGTATATTATAGATAAGGAGCTGACTGGATAGTTCAGTAATTTAGGTCTCTGGTTATGGAGCTAAAAGTTGGGAGTTCAATTCCCCATTGTACTTTTAGAGGAAGAGCCAATCTGTGTGGCCTTGAGCAGACTGTGCAATCCTATTCCCCATAAAAAATAGGCCTCTTTTGAACATTCTCTACTTAGAAAACCCTGGGAAAAAGTCACCATAGGTCAGAATTGACTTGATGGCATGCAATTATTATTAATATATTATAGATAGATCAGGGCACAATATTCTGTTTATACTTCTTCTAGGCCAGATGTGAAACTGCCAAAATGAAGCCACTTGGTGAATTCATTCCGCAGTTCCTTTCGCTTGACTCAGTGTGAGAAAGATTAGCCGTCAACACAAGGTTGCCATTGCCCGAGGCACACGCGTTTGTGGTTCAAAAATACCATAATCATCAAGGATCCTCTTTCTGTGCCATATACCTTTATTAGACATTCCATATATCTTGAACGCCTGACAGATCTGTATAGTAAAGCTAGTAGCCTCAGTACAATGAAGACCACTGTCATGCTATTTCTACAGCACTCTTCAACATGGTGATAGTTTAATAATCCTTAACTCCTCTCAGATCCTTGCTAGCCCTTTAACATTATCTCTCTCTCTCTCACTCACCCCCACCCCTCCGTTGGAGCAGTGAATGATGGCTGGTGCAAGTATTGCTGAGGTGGCATTTGTAAAGATTACATTCAGTTCTGTGCTGACACTGATACTCTGTGAGACACTTCTGAAGTTCCTCCCTACAAAAAATGGTTGGGAGATGTGCCCACATGCTCCTATACATGAATATACACTTTTGCTTTTAAAATATTTCTGTAAATATATACATATTTTTTGTATACATATATTTAATTTTTATATCTAATCTCCTTTCCTATATTGTGTCGTGGCTTTTGTTTATATTTTAGCATTTACTATAATAAAGATAAACAGTATAGTTTCAATAAAGAGTGTATTTTACAGGCATGTAACTGAATAAAATTGTTCTTTAGTAGAATATTTATTTGGTCGCTTAGTCCTATAAGAATTCATTTTTATTTCTTGACTAAATTTTGGTTAATTTGCTGGGAGATCAAGATCATGAGTGTCCTTTAGTTTGCATATCAATTCTATTATGTTACATGCTGTGTTTCTTTCCAGGGATGTGCAATCAACATGTGTAGTAATCAAGATAACTTTGACTAATTTTTGTAATTGTATGAATAATTTTTGTCAAGATAATCTAACAGCGTTCTAAGAGTATGAAATTTCTATGGAAAATATGTCTTTCATTTATTAGTAAACCTGAACCAGAAGTTCTAGATAACAAAACAAGTCCACAGATACAGTATGTGCTAAGTACCATCCCCACCACCACCACCATGCTTTACGCATTTGTTTAAAATCTATTGTTCTTAATACATATGTTCTTACTAGGGTAAGCTACAAGAAATCCCTCACTTTAATTGCAATCTTATGCAGACTTGAATTCAGTGTGTTTTCAGACAAGACACATACATGGTTGCACTGTTAAAATTAATTGCATTTTTCAGCAGTTAGTGTACTGACATTGCACAGAGGGACTGGTCCACATCATACCTGTCAACCTTGCCGATTTGGCCGGGATTACCCCGTAAATTGATGTTGATTGACGTCATAACCCGGCCCCCGCTGCCAAAACCCCGTAATTTGGCAGCGGGGGAAATGCTTTCCGCACATGCGTGGAAGGGTTTTACCCCTTCCGCGCATGCGCGGAAGCGCTACGTCGCTTGCGTAAGGGCTGCACAAGCGGCGTAGCGCTTCCGCGCATGCATGGAAGGGGTAAAACCTTTCCACGCATGCGTGGAAGGTGACCTGTGCACAAGTGATGTGCGCAGGTCCCGTTTTTCCGGAGCCGCGGGTTGACAGGTATGGTCCACATTGTTGACACAATTTCATCTGAGGTAGATTGTTCAACCAAAAACATACAGTACTTTTATTTGTGTTAATGATCAGTGTGTTCCTTTTACATAATCAAAGCTTTCACCTTCTGAACATTTGCCATAAGATTTTTCCCCCCTTTTAAGACATAATTCCATAATGAAATGCTAGCCTTTATTGAGCAATTTGATAAGTGGAATGTCCTTTTCTAATGCTTTTGTTTTTCTAATGATGTTGGAGTCTGTGTTGAAAACAAACCTATGAACATGTAACCGTACAATTCAGACTACTATAAATTTGAGCAAATAAAGTTAAATTATCTTCTAAAATTCTATTCATCAATGGTTGTATTTTCAAGCAGCGGTTCCCAACCTTTTTTTTTGGCCATGCCCCACCTAAGCATCTCTAAAATCTTGTTGCCCCCTCCCTCCATGACATTTAATTTTTATTACTCAAAAGTGAACAACTGTTCATGCGGAGGAAGCCTCAAAGGCCATTAACTTGGTCTAACTCATTCTTCAATTTCCCCCTCCTTAAAAATCAAATTGCCCCCCTGTGGGGCGAGTGCCCCACATTGGGAACCATGACTTTACAGCAAACTTTAGTTTGAGGAATGACCAGATTTTCTCATTTGGAAAATAAGAGGCAAAATCACATGTTTACGTATGGTACAGCTGCAAACATTTCTCCCTCTACCGTCAACACAAGATAAGCGTCACAACTTGGCCTACCAGTGCCAAGAGAGAAATCTTAGGTTGTGGATTGTTGTACAGGGTGTCCCAAAAGTTGCCATGTATAGACAAAATTGCATAACAACGGATATCTTAGAATGCCGTGAGTGGGGGGTGAAGACTTTGTGAGTGTGTAGAAAGAGGTCGCCAAAACATAGAGAATATTTAGTAACAATTTGGGATGAATATTTTGTACATAAAGGTACATTTAGCTATAATTTCCCATTTTCCCCATGCGTGGCGACTTTTGGGACACCCTGTAGATACCCAACAAATCTCACTGCCACAACCAGTATTTCCTCCTTATGTTTCTGTTGTCTTGCTGCTGGGTTGTCAACTGAAGGTCCATTTGTAATCCTTAGGGAAACGTGCTGGTGCTGGTCTGGCTACTTTTAGGCTTATCCTCACTTCCCCTGAAACCTTTACCCCACTGCTTCTACCCTTTCGCTCTGTCTTGTACTTTTTTCAGCCTTTGCCCTGCTGCATCTTCCGTGTCTAGGCCAGACATGAAATTGCCAAAATGAAGCCACCTTTTGGTGAGTAAGTTCATTCTGTAGTTCCTTTCGACTGATCTAGTGTGAGAAAGATTAGCCGGCAACAAAAGGTTGCCGTTACCAGGTTACAGCTGATTGTGGTTCAGAAATACCACCATCTTCGAGGAGGCTCTTTCTTTGAAGATGTCTGCATTGTTTTCTCAGCCCCTCTTCCTCCAGGTCTTTTTATCTTCACCTTCAAGCTCTTTTGGACTCATTATGTGATTAGGAATGTGAGGAGCCAAGGGCAAGTCAAGTGGCTTAGATTCATTTTGTAAAATGTTTTGATTTATGTATGCATTTTTTTGGAACAGTAGCCATCATACCTGTCAACCTTCCCAGATTGGCCGGGATTTCCCGTTTTTCAGCGCCGATTTTCGCCATTTCCCGCCCAGAGCTGCCGAAACCCCGGAATTTGGCAGCGGGGGGAAAGGCGTTACTGCGCATCTCTTCTGCGCAGCTCGCTTCTACACATGCGTAGAAGGCTTTTACGCATGCGTAGAAGGCTTTTACGCATGCGTAGAAGGCTTTTACGCATGCGTAGAAGGCTTTTACGCATGCGTAGAACCCTTCTACGCATGCGTAGAAGGCTTCTGTGCAGAAGGGGATCGTAGAAGCCTTCTACGCATGAGTAGAAGCGAGCTGTGCAGAACTGTTCTGCGCAAGTCGCTTTTACGCATGCATAGAAGGCTTTTACGCATGCGTAAAAAGCGACCTGCACAGAACCATTCTGCGCAGGTCCCGGATTGTTCTGAGCCGCGGTTGACAGGTATGGTAGCCATGTTAGTCTGTGTTTCAGACATATCAGAAAAGAAAATCTCTGCAGCACTTTAAAGACTAACTGCTATATTTTTAATGTGATCTTTCGTGGATCAAGTCCACTTCATCAGATATAGGAGTGAAATAGCAGGCATTTCTCAACCTTTGGCACTCCAGGTGTTCTTGGACTTCAATTACCAAAATCCCAGGGCTTCTGGGAATTGAAGTTCAGGAAGATTTGGGGGCCCAATTTTGAGAAACCCTGTAGTAGAATATTCTATGCATTGTTTCTAGGCAAACATCTAAATAATTTATCTATTTGATTGCACCAGGAGTCGCCCTTAGAAAATCTTCACTATTGCCCTCATATGATATAAGGCAGGGGTCCTCAAACTTTTTAATCTGGGGGCTGGTTCACGGTCCCTCAGACTGTTGAGGGGCTGCTGCCGCTGGAGGAAACGGAGGAGGTGGTGGCAGGGGCAGGTTCACTGTTGAGGGGCTGCCACCTCCTCCGCTTGGCTTGGCATTTATCTGCTATCACTCCATGGTAGAGCGGTTCATGATCCCTCAGACTATTGAGGGGCCATAACTGCTGCTCCTGCCACAAGGTCATGGACTGGATTATTTGATGCTGTGAGTCAGATCTGGCCCATGGGCCGTAGTTTGGCGACCCCAATGTTGCTCTAAGGTTACATTGTTCTATAATATGTTGCACAGTCTGTTGTGATGCCTCACACTCACATGCTGGTAATGGTAGTTTCCCCCATTTATGCACAAAGTCCATACATCTACCATACCCTGTATGTATTCTATTAAGGCTAGCACATATCTTGAGAAGTTGATCAAAACCAGGTGGTGTTTCGGTTATACATTGAACCTTCTGGTACTGGTGTGGCGCTTTTCCCAACCATTTTCTTTTCCATGCATCCTGCAGTTTGAACTTTTCTTTGCCTCCAATAGTAGCACTGGATAAAGGTGGATGTCTTGAGCGGAGTCTGTTAATATTCACATCTGACATGTCAGAATTTGCTGATAGTTCTGGATTCTGAACTATTTTGTGGGACCCTCTTAAAAGAGCATTTTCCCTGCAAAGTTCTGGTGGAGGAATGTTAGTTTACATTGGAAGCCAAAAATCAGGTGTGGACTTTATTGTTCAGGATATAATGTGCATGGTGTTATTAAGCTGCACATGAACCTTGCTTACATGGGCACTGTTTAACCAAAGGGGGACAGTATTCTGCTGCGGAATAAACTAGACTTAGTTTTAGGTTACAAGTACTGCAAGAGAGGATGAGGGTGAATAAGAGGCATTAAAATCCTTTTGACTAATCCAGTATCCTGTTTATTCAGCTCTTTACAATGTTTAAAATGGATCTTCAAGGCATTGTTTTCTAAGATATGAGCCTTTTGTACTGTCCTCCTGAGAACATTGTAGTTAAAGCAGTTGGGACGTACTGCCTAACTGATGTCATTCTGACATTTTGATTTCATTAGCCAACTCATTCATCAAATAACACTTTTGTCCTCAAATGCAGCATGATAGCCAAAGCTGAACTTTATCTTCTGAAGTAGAAATCCAATAGAATTTTGTTTAAAATGCTGTTAACAACATAACTCTGTCCCACAGTAGTGTGTCTTTTATTGCTTGGGAGGTGTTAAGTCTTTTGGCATTAACAGAATGCAAACTACCTACTTAAATTAAAATAGATTAAGATTATGCATCATGTGTCCTTGCACTTTTGCACTCCCCCCCTGTCTAGGCCAGATGTGAAGCTGCCAAAATGAAGGCACCATTTGAGGAGTTTGTCCTGCAGTTCCTTTCACCTGACCTAGTGTGAGAAAGATTAGTCGGCAACATAATGTTGCTGTTACCAGGGTACGCCCGATTGTGACTCCTCTTCGAGGAGGCTCTTTCTGTGGACCCCACTATAGTACTGTAATAGGATCTATAGTACTGTACTTTAGCACTATAGATCTTATTACAGATATATGTTGTGGCTGGAAGGGGTAGCACTTTTGTGTTATTATCACACATTCCTGTGTTAGTAGCAGGACTTATAAAGCTCAGTACTGTATATAATTTATCTGTTTCTCCACTCGAAAATTCTTGTTTGTTTCTCTTACAATTTCTGAGTATAGAAGTTTCTTTTAGCTCTGTTCCCCCCCCCCCCCCCCAATTGTCATATGCCTATTATGGCTAGGCATGCATAAATCTCTTACTTTTTCCACACACCCTGATTCTGTCACTGCTTCTACTTCTTCCCCATCTATTTTCCAGGGACTGATCGGACCTGTTGCCATTATCTTGGTTTTCTTGATATTGAGTCTCAAGCCAGCTTTTGCACTCTCCTTCAATCCAATCAAGAGATTCTTTAGGTCTTCCTCACTTTCTGCCACTAGGGTGGTATCATCTGCATATCTCAAATTGTTGATGTTTCTCCCAGCAATTTTGATCCCATATTGTGATTCCTCCATCCCTGCATTGCACATTATGTGCTCTGTGTATAGATTGAATAAGCAGGGTGATAAAATGCAGCCTTGTCTTACTCCTTTTCCTATTCCAAACCACTCTGCTCAATCTCTTTTACAGTTTTCTCTTTGTCATCTGTATCCATTGTTTGTAGGAGTTTCTCACCTCAGTTCTCTGTCAGAAGAAAGATCATACATATGGTAAGTTTCTGCCCTTATTTGCTGTGTTAAGCATCTGTAACTCTAGATATCTACCAGTTGACATAAACTTCATGAAACAATCTTAGTTTCAAATTTTTCAGATTTTTGCCTTCCTTATGGCTAAATTTAAGCACTCATTCTCTCTTCCATACATCTTAATAGCTTACTTTCAAGCAGTAGTTGGCTTCTACCTGACTCTTTCCTAATCTGTTGCCCTCCAGATGTGTTGAACTTCAATCCCCTTAATCTCTAGTAAATTACAAAAGGTGAGAGTTCAACACATTTGGCAGACACAAGATTGAGGAAGATGGCCCCAACCAATATACCAGTGGGGGGGGGGGGCTATGGCATGCATGCCAAAGGTGGCACTCGGAGCCCTCTCTGTGGGCACCTGTGCAGTCACCCCAGCACAGAGTTCACTCTGCCCTTCTGCCCATCAGCCCAAGGGAGTGTTTCCTTCCTCCCCCATTGCTGTGTTGGCACTTTGTGGTAAATAAGTGGATTTTGGGTTGCATTTGGGCACTCAGTGTCTAAAAGGTTTGCCATCACTGTAATATACTGTAAGTGTGAGGAACAATTGTTTTATTTTATGAAGCACTAAACCTTTAAATGTTTTTCAAATATTTGCTTCGAATTAAAAATACATTTTAGCAAATCAAATTAGAAAAATAGTCAAAATAGAAAATGGGATGTGTGTGGCAGGAATGGAAGTGACAGCATTTGATTATGGAATACAGTATCAGGACATATTTTAAGCTAATTCTAATTACATTTAGTAGATGTCATTCAGTATCCAGGGATTTTTGTTCACCCTAACTCTGGAAAATGAGAATATTTTGGAAGAGAAGTTTTGTGTTGGAGTAAGATATCCTCCTCTCCAAAAGCAAAAAACAAAAACAGAGAAGGGCACAGCCACAGGTTACGTTATCATGTTGCAGGAGGTGGGCTGAATGGGTAACTTAGTAAATGGTATGTAAAGCCGTCTACTTTTCTTTTTCGCTATGTATGTCACCTGAGGATTTTGAAATGAAGAAATGTTTGACCTGCTATGATGAAAAAGATCATCGCTAGTGTAACTCAGAATCTCCACTATCCGAAATTACCAGTCTTATTACAATCAGACAAAATCTGTATGAGTGACAAATAATGACATGGTTAAATTGAGATTTTCTTTTAAAAATGGGGGCTGCGGTAACCTAGTGCAACACTCAGGTCTTGAACTGCTGACCTTCCAGTCGACACTGAACATGACGACTGGAAGGTCAGCATTTCAAGACCCGAGTGCTGCACAATGGAGTGAGCTCCCATCTCTGTCCTAATTCCTGCCAACCTAGCAGTTGGAAAGCGAGAAATTCCAAGTCGATAAATAGGTACCACTTCGGTGGGAAGGTAAAAAATGCTTTGTGCAGTCCAGTGTCTAGTCATGCCTGCCACATGTTCATGGAAAGGTCTGCAGATGCAGACTGATGTCTCTGACTGTAAAAGCAGATGAGCACCAAAACCCTATAGTCGGATACAACTGGCTTTCAAGCACGTTTACCCGACCTTTCGAAAATGAAATTGTAGTAAATTACTTTAAATTATTTTAAGAAATAATTAGAAAGAATGGAAGTGATGTAAATAGGGTACAGTAATGGCAAAACTACTTCTGGTGACTTAAGTCTGTTAAAGTTACAGAATCAATGCTTTGTCTATTGGTGCATTAAAAAAAAACCTTTTGGATGGTCGTAGGAGGTGCCAAGCTGTCATGTGTTGTACTGTCATGTGGATCCTACTATATCCAGCCACAAGAAGGTTATGCTGTGTTTCTGCTTCTTCAAGGCCTTAAGCTGGTTCATTTCCAAGTTTGAAATATTGTTCTAAGTAATCAGCATGGCAGGAATCTAGTGGCTTACCTTCTTAAAAAGAAGCAGCTACTTGCAAAAGTAGAAGATGATAATCCTCCCAAGTGCATCTCCTTTTGTGCATCCTGAAGAGTTAGAGGATGTTCTGAAACAGGTCTTCCGTGCTGTGGAGAACTATATGGAGTGACAAAGAAAGATCTGACACTAATGCAAGTGTACAGCTGGGACTGTAGTCCCCTACATGCTTACTTTTGAATAACAGTAACTTCCGGTGTAACACAGAAAATGTCCCCTGCTCATGGAAAATAATAAATGCAGCCTAATACTGGGCATCACTGCTTAGGGGTTTATTGCATTCAAGTAGCTTTGCCCTGAAAGATGTTTTTGCAAGATTTCAGTCATAAATAAATGCACGTTCCTTGCATGTCTACACAAAATAAGTAGATACAGTGGTACCTCAGTTTATGAACACCTTGGTTAATGAAATTTTCAGCTTATGAATGAAAATGCATTGAAAATAATGCCTCGGTTTATGAATCAATTGAAAATAATGCCTCAGTTTATAATTTTATTTTATTTTTTGTTTTCAATGCATTCCTATGGGAAACAAACATGGATAAGATTTACATAGATATTTCCACAAAAGAAATCATAGTTACATTCTAAAATGCATCTACATTCCACATGTACAGAGTTTAGATGCATTGTGGTAGCATTTTTCTTATTATATACCCTGATGCCTTTTTTTACAAGTTCTGTTTGTTTTCTGCTTTTGAAGGGATATCTAACATTTTGTTTGCTGGATCTTGGAAAATGTGCCTTATTAGAAATAAAGGCTACACTGCCTTTGGGACTAAATACCATTTAATTCAGAGGGGCCTTTTTCTGATTAGACAGACTTATTGCAGTGCTGTATTTTAACAAGAGATATTTTTAAACTGAGGATAGTAGACAGAGACAGGTCATGGGTTATATCAGTTTTCTCCGTAGTAATCTCTTTCACTCCATAGTCACTGGGCACTTTATTTGTAAAAATTATGGTTGACTTTTTTTGGTCCTGAATTAGAATTCTTTCCTTTCCTACCTATTGGAGCACTGCACAATTTAAAATTATGGATTTAAATGGGATACAGATTAAATTTAAGCAAATTAAAATGTAAAAATGATTAGAATAGTTGGATATGTCAGTGGTTTAGGTATCTGAATGTGGAGCCAGAAGTTTGGTTCTTTGATTCTCCACTATGCCTCTTTCATAGGGGCAAATGATCCATAGGCTGCCATCCAGCTCTGCCGTTCTAAGATGCTGCTGATCAATTATCAAGTGTATACACAGTTAGTTGTTGTTGTTGTTATCATCATCATCATCATCACCATCATCAAGCTATTTCACTAGTGTTATCTTGATCATTTACAATAGGAGTTCTCAACCTTTTTAAGCCGAGGGCTGGGTCACGCTCCCTCAGACAGCTTCGGGGGCCAGATGACCATTTTGCCCTTCCTCCACCACATGGCACTTCTGGGTGTGGTGCAGGTGGTGGTGAGCCACATGAAATGGCACCACGGGTCGCATTTGGCCCACAGGCCTCAGATCCTTTTTCATAGCCTAGTAGAGCATAAACTGAATGCATATCAATGCTGTATTTTTCCACATTCACAGAAAATTTGCTTGTAACTAAGTAACCCCATTTCCCTTGATTAGTGAGTTTCATATGGTCCAGACAGAATCTTATCTAGTGGGGGACACTCTTGATAATTCATTGATTTGGCAAAGTATATTGTTTTTTGCTGAACTGGAATAAGTCAATTAAATTTCAATTAGATAGCAAAGGAATTAGCATGTGAAATAATCTGTAGCACTGAAAGAAAACTACCCAATTTATGGCCTCTTAATCAGAAAATGGAATTATGATTAACAAGGCTATCATATGTTGGGAGCAAAATGCTAATTCACTTGTGAACTGCCCAAAGAGTGCACCAAGTGTACTAAGTGTGTTTGCTTTGCTTTAATTGCATCCAGAAATAAAATCGTTGTATGAGGCATCCCATAGCAATTGTTTCGTACAACAACAAACCCCGTTGAATGGATTAAAATCATTGTATGAGGTACCACTGTATATATATCAGAGTAAACAAAGCAAAAAGACAAAAACCGTTGTGGCACTTTAAAGACTAACTGCT
The DNA here is from genome assembly GCA_035047305.1 of Bradypodion pumilum. Taxonomy (NCBI): domain Eukaryota; kingdom Metazoa; phylum Chordata; class Lepidosauria; order Squamata; family Chamaeleonidae; genus Bradypodion; species Bradypodion pumilum. Next base: position 324,822,056 of record JAWDJD010000003.1, read on the forward strand.
GTATTTTAATCTTAGCTTTTATGGATCAAGTCCACTTTGTCAGACTAACACGGCTGCCATTTCAAAAATTTCAGATGTATATCTATACCTATAAAATCAAGCGTTAACCGTTGGAACTTCACATAGGATCCTAAGCCAGGCCCTACTAGCCCACACCAACCATTTGTGCACACGCCCGAACTGTGTCCGCAGGTCAACAAAGGATTGAGAAATGCGCCAGTGGGGCAAAAGCCCCACAAACGCAAAAAAGGGAAACAACTTCATTTCCCAACGTTCCTTGCGCCGCGACGCGCCAGAGTCAATCAGGCTGAGAGGCGCGAGCAAAAGGAACGTTCGGAAACATGCCACGGCCAATTAAAAGAAAACCACAGGGAAAAAATGATGCACAAGCTGAAAACGCAAACGCCAAACTACAAGCCACAGCGTCCTGTGCACCATGAGCACGCAGAACACTGAGGAAGCTGGCGAGCGAAAAATAAAAATAAACACACCGAGAGCGGAAGTCCACCGCAGCCGGACACACACTGCCTCACAGAAAAAACAAAAACAGGGGGGGCAAGGGGGGAGGCACTGCCCCCCCTTGAAAGTGAACCCATTCCCAGGTAAGCAAAGCTATCGGACGGCGCTCCGTCCGCTGACTTTACTTACCGCAAAAGGGTTTCACTTTCAGTGAGGCCAAGCTGCGGGAACCAAAGCCCCCCTCCCCAATGGCGCCTGAAGCTCCCAATCGGAGTTTCCCCTTTAATATCACGCCTGAAGCGGCGTGGGGATTTCCGCGGTCCGGTCAGCAAGGCCGGCTCGTGGAAAGGAACCCCCTCCCCAAAGCCACAACAACAAACAAAACTTTTAAAAATAAACAAATTATTTAAATAAAAAATCCTTAAAACAAAAAACACAAAAAAACCAATCAAAAACATCCAAAAATACACAAAAACAACCAAAAATAACACCAAAAAACAATACGAAGTAAACAAAAACAAAAATTTCCAAACACACACAGCACACAGCCAAACACCACAAAATCCAAACACCCCCCCCAAAAAAAAAAAAAGAAAAGAAAGAAAAACAGCCAACTCAACAGCACACGACCTCACTCCATGACGACCGGAAAAGAAATGATTAAAGAAAGAGACTACTTACCTGAAGAAGTTCCACCCAGAGGCCACGAGAGAAAAAAACAGTCAAAATACAAGATAACCCCTACCAGCCCCACCTGCTGGCCACAATAGTAAAAACAATTCAAAAAGACACAACAGCCCCACACAAAAGGCCCCAAAAGCAAAGCAAGACTTTGAGGAGCGTATAGCTAAAAATACTCAGAGAAATAACAAAGACTTCTTTAAGTACATTAGAAGTAAGAACCCAACTAGGAAGGCCATTGGACCATTAGATGACAATGGAAGGCAAGGGGTTATTAAAGAGGAAACAGAGATTGCAGAGAGACTCAATGAATTCTTTGCTTCAGTATTCACTGAAGAAGACAGAGGCCACATGCCCAAAACAGAGCCTATCTTCGTAGGGAGTGAAACCGAAGAATTAAGCCAGATAGAAATAACCAGGGAGGAGGTCCTTGCATGTCTTGTTAAACTAAACACTAACAAATCACCAGGACCAGATGACATCCATCCACGAGTTCTCAGGGAACTTAAAGATGAAATTGCTGATCTCCTAGCCAAAATATATAATCTTTCCCTCAAATCAGGCTTTGTGCCTGATGACTGGAAGGTAGCGAATGTAACACCAATTTTCAAAAAAGGATCCAGGGGTGATCCAGGAAATTACCGACCTGTCAGTTTGACATGTGTCCCAGGTAAAGTGATGGAAACCATCCTAAAAGATAGAATTAATAGGCACATAGAAGAGAAGGCGCTGCTAAAGGAGAGCCAACATGGCTTTTGCAAGGGCAAATCATGCCTCACTAATCTGTTGGAATTTTTTGAGAGTGTCAACAAGCATGTGAATAAGGGGGATCCAGTTGACATTGTTTATCTGGACTTTCAGAAGGCTTTTGACAAGGTCCCACACCAAAGGCTCTTGAATAAACTTACCAGTCATGGAATAAAGGGACAGGTCTTGTCCTGGATCAGCAACTGGCTAAGGGACAGGAAACAGAGGGTAGCACTAAATGGACACTTCTCCAAGTGGAGGGAAGTAAAGAGTGGGGTCCCCCAAGGTTCAGTACTGGGACCCCTGCTTTTCAACCTCTACATAAATGATCTAGAGGTAGGAGTAAAAAGCAAGGTAGCCAAATTTGCTGACGACACTAAATTATACAGGGTAGTGAAAACTGTGAGAGATTGTGAGGAGCTCCAGAGGGATCTCTCGACACTGGGGGAGTGGGCAAAACAGTGGCAAATGAGTTTCAACATTAGTAAGTGCAGAGTGATGCATGTTGGGGCAAAGAACCCCAATTACATTTATAAACTGATGGGGTCTGAACTCTCTGTGACAAACCAGGAAAGGGACCTTGGTGTCCTGGTGGACAACTCAATGAAGGTGTCTACCCAGTGTGCCTCAGCAGTGAAAAAAGCAAACTCAATGCTAGGGATCATTAGGAAGGGTATAGAAAATAAGTCAGCAAGTGTCATTTTGCCTCTTTATAAATCTATGGTGAGGCCCCATCTGGAATACTGTGTACAGTTCTGGTCGCCATACCTCCAGAAGGATATTATGGAGGTGGAAAAAGTGCAAAGGAGGGCAACCAGAATGATTAGGGGACTGGAACACCTTCCTTACCATCTGAGGCTGCAACGGTTGGGCCTCTTCACTCTTGAACGACGACGTCTAAGAGGTGACCTGATTGAAGTTTATAAAATCATGCACGGTGTGGACAAAGTAGATAAGGAAAAACTGTTTTCCCTATCGCATAATACTAGAACTAGGGGACACTCCATGAAACTTTTGGGTACTAGTTCTCAAACAAATAAGAGAAAGTACTTTTTCACCCAGAGGATTACTGGTCTATGGAACTCCCTGCCAGAAGAAGTGGTGACAGCTGTCAGTCTTGACAGCTTTAAGAAAGGATTAGACAAGTTCATGGAGGAGAAGAGTATCAATGGCTATAATTATGGATACTTAAGGACAACCTCCGGGTTGGAGAGATAGGCAGGATATCTCTCAATATCATTTCCAGGGAATCCTAAGCAGGTGAAGGCATCTCCTTGGGAATACCCTGAAGGAAATGGTGAGCCACTGTGTGAGACAGAATGCTGGACTGGATGGGCTGTGGCCTGTTCCAGCAAGGCTGTTCTTATGTTCTTATGTTCTTATGAGTAAAAACAAGTCAAAAACATAACACAAAATCACAATTTTACACAAATCACAAACATATGTCAATAAAATAAAATAAAATAAAAACTATTCAAAAATCCTGTGCTGAATTTTAACTCAAATAAAAACCAAAAACATCTAAACACAGTTTAAAAATATTTATTGTAAAAAAATATGTACTTTCATATTTTTAAAATTATTACCTATGGTACAACTATTTAAAAAATACATACTAAAACATTATTTGGTTAAATATTTTTTTTAAAAAAGTATATCATCCTTTGTTCTTTTTTTAATCCACAAAACCAAAACACCAAACAAAACTGATCACAGTTTATAACAGCCCGCCCCAAAAAAATGTGTATAAATAAAAATTTTAAAAATTTCAATTATAGACTAACCTCTTCTTTACAAACATTAACAACAACAAAAAAATCTTCCAACACCATTTAAAACAGCCCGGCAACGCCGGGCAATCTCTGCTAGTAAGCATATATAACTGGGACCTGATGTGCAATATATTAATGCAGATTTAATAGGAACGTGTACTTGCGTTTATACTGTATTTTCATTTTGAGGTCCAAAATTCAGTTTTGAATTGTCAGTCCACTGTAGCTATTGCATCCTATGTAATCAAGTTGCTCTCCTTTTAAAAAGTATATAAGTCTTCCAGTATAGTAGCAGGAATCTTATTGCACTTCGTATAGCATAAAGTTGCACCTCCAGAAGTTTGCAAGAAGTTACACCCAGGCAATCTGCATTGTATGCCTGACTGCACAGTTGATCATCTTCTGTGTCTAGGCCAGACATGAAACTTCCAAAATGAAGCCACCTTTTGGTGAGTTCATTCTGCAGTTCCCTTCGCCTGACCTAGTGTAAGAAAGATTAGCTGGCAACACAAGATTCCCATTGCCCAAGGTACATCCAATTGTGGTTTAAAAATCATCAAGGACCCTCTTTCTGGGCCATATACCTTTATTAGCCATTCAATATATCTTGAATGCTTGCTTGGCATATCTATATGGAGTAAAGCTAGTAGCAACAGTCAGATGAAAACTACAGGTGAAACTCGGAAAATTAGAATATTGTGCAAATGTTCATTCATTTCTCTTAAAAGGTGAAACAAATATATGAGATAGACTCACTACATACAAAGCGAAATGTCATGCCTTAATTTGTTATAATTGTGATGATCAATGGCGTACAGCGTACATGAGATTATGTGATGATTATGGGGTACATGAGATTGGGGGGTTGGGGTTTTCATAAGATGTAAGCCATAAGCATCAATATTATACAGTAACAAAGTAAGGCTTGAACAATCTCGCTCATATATTTGTTTCACCTTTTAAGTTGCATTACTGGACTGAATGAACATTTGCATGATATTCTAATTTTCTGAGTTTCACCTGTACTGTCCTTCTGTCATTTCTATAGTACTCTTCAACATGGTGATAGTTTCATAATTCTTAACTCCTCTTAACAGTAAGGTTGCCACTACTAGGGTACGGCCGGTTGTGGGTCAAAAATACCACAATCTTTGAGGAGGCTTTTTCTGTGTACCCTTGCACAGTTGATTGTGCAACTAGTTGTGCACTTTCACCTGAGTAACTGCTTGCTGGATATGATTGCACTTTGGGAGGGGACTTTGGAGTAGTTTGTACAACTTTTAGTTACACAGCTGTAGCTATACAACAGGCTTTAAGCCAGTGCCTCTCCTTCCTTCCTATCTCTTTCTGGCCAGTCATAGAAACGAAACCAGTAATGACATGCCATCACTAAACTCAGGTTGCATATTTCCTTATCTTATTTCTTACTTTGAGACAGACTTTTTTTTAGCAATTTTACAACAGTAATGAGTGCATCCTTCTTAAGGTGGTGAATGTATGGGTTTCAAATTTTGATTTAAAGGTGAAGGGAATAACTGAATGATCCGGCATCTGTTTCCTTTCTGAAGTGCTTTTGCTTAGGACAGGTATTATTTATTGTTCCAGTGTCTTAAGTAGGTGGTGGCCCTACCCAGAAATGGTGACTAGAGTCTCGCCAGTGCAGCGGCTGCTGTTTTGTAAGATGGTTTGAGCAAGTTTTCCCAGTGCCACAGGTATTTGCAGTTAGACATCTGACTCCCACTGAAATGCTGTAATAAATCTATTAGTCATTAAGCTTCCGCAGGACTTTCTGTTACCTTATACAGAATAATATAGAATTTCCGAGAGACAAACTGTGTGTGTGTAAAAGTTGGTTGTTGTTGGAGTGCAGAGTTATGGGGAATATTTACTTTCTGGGTTCTGCTTGGTAAAGGTAAAAGTTTCCCTTGCTCGAAAGCCAGTCGTATCCGACTCTAGGGTACAGTGGTCATCTCTGTTTCTAAGCCGAAGAGCCAGCGCTGTCTGCTTCTGCAGACGTTTCTGTGGTCATGTGGCAGGCATGACTAGCCACCGGAAGCGCACGGCACACTGTTTACCATCCCACCAAAGTGGTCCCTATTTATCTACTTGCAATTTCTTGCTTTCAAACTGCTAGGTTGGCAGGAGCCTGGGACAAAGAGACGGGAGCTCATTCCGTCCTGCAGTACTCGGGAATCAAACTGCTGACCTTCCGCTTCCCAGTCAGCGTCTTAGCCATTATTGTACTCCAAAAAATATCTTCCCTGAACTCAATTGGAATAGAATATGTGTTAGTAGATTTTTGCCTAGAGTTTCTAGAATCTAGTCTCATAGGTTTGTACTATTCTGTAGCTCTGATTTTAAAAAAAAAAGTCTGATTCAGTCAGGCTCAACTATATTTCTGTCTTCTTGACTGAGTTCAGTTTCCTCGGTTGGTTTTAAAACTTTGTTTTTCTGACCGTGTCACATAGTCCAATATTCTTTTACGCTCTTGAGAACTCAGACTCCTACAACTTCTACTAATCTATAGTTTCTCAGCCAAACTTAGGGTAATCTTTTGCAAGAAAATAGCCAGCTAGTCCTTTAAAAAGTCCATAGGAAATCGAGCTTGGCGATTAGACTTCACAGTAAACCTGATAACATGAGTGACACATGGCTCTCTGCTGTGCTTAAACAGTCAGGATGCTCAGACACAAAGGCTGATATCCTGTTGGTGTAAATTTGTACTATGCAAGCCAGATAACATCATCATCCATTGATGGATGTCTAAAATTAAATTAAAGCTTCCTATTTGCCAGGACTTTGAACTGCCGGATGCAGAATTATGGATGATGTTACCTCCTTCTTTGTTTTTAAAAAAGAAGTTCGTCGTATGGATTTTTAAATATTTATTTATTTATTCCTTGAGTGAGGGATTCTGTTGTGAAAGGTAGATTGCAAACTTTATTTAGAAGTTAATGGCCAGAATCATTCTAGATTTGTGTGGGGGTAGACCCAGAGTTACGTAACTGTTTCTTCTCCTTCGTATAGTTTGTGAATCCACACTCATGGGTTATGCGCCTGCGCAGAACGGCCGATCGGAGGCTTGAAAAGCTATTGGTCAAAAGTTTTGGCGGTAAGACCGCCCACCGTACCGCCCACCCTGAGGCGCCCGTGCGCCATTTTACCTCAGTTCTCTTCTTTCCGCCGTAGCAGCAGGACGATCGTTGAGAGCTTCCTCAATTTTTTCGCCCTTCTGAGGGAAAGTCTTTTGGCAAATTTCAACAATTTTTCTCGGTGATCTTGTCCTTCGGGCAGGATCGCCACCCCAGTGCTGTTTCTTCCTTCTGGTGGACTCAGTTACCTACTCGCTTCGGTCACCGTTTCCCCCCTCAAGGGGGTGGCGGCTGGCCAGCCCTTCGGGGTAACCGCGTTCCAGAAACTTCCATTGGAAGAATTTTTTCTTTGATGGCCGCGGCCTTCAAACAGTGCTCGGCTTGCCTGAAAAAGTTTCCGGCTTCCGACGGGCATAGCCTCTGCCTTTTCTGCCTCGGAGAGTCTCATCAGAGCCAGTCTTGCCCCCACTGCAAGAAATTCACCCGTCTGGCCGTGCAAAACCGGAGCTACCGGCTCAAAGCGCACCTGATGGAACTCTCTCTGGCTCCCGTTGTGGCCGCTTCTACCTCGGCTAGCGTCTCTCAGCCTCCGCCGCCTTCGACCTCTTCTTCCGCCACCATCAAGAAGAAGAAGAAGAGGGACAAGAACGGAGACAAGAAAAAGAAGCGCGGGTCGGAGAAGAGGCGATCGCTCCCGCCTACTCCGCACACCCCTGTGTCTCCGGGACCTTTGCCACCATACTCGGTCGTGAGATGTCTGTCTCCTGGGTCCTCCATCTGGGGAGGACGGTCCTCCTCGGGTTCGCCTGAAAAAGGACGCAGGGCTGGGGCTCCAGCTCGCCCACTTCAGGTACTCCCGTCACCGCCTCGTGGGAGGGCCCGCTCGCCTATGAGGCAGGCCTCCGTCTCCCCAAGGCCCAGGACTCCGACGCTCGACGACGCGGCGATCACCATGCCGGCCACCATTTCGTCGCCGATTTTACCGGCCACCGTTTCGTCGCCGACCCAGCCAGCCACCGTTTCGTCGGCCACCGTTTCGTCGCTCCCGGCGGTGGGGGACCCATCCCACAGGGAGTTCCTGAAGGAGATGTTTGAGGTCATGGCTCAGACTTTTGCCAACCGGTTTCAGACCTCCATGCCTGCGGCCTCTGCGGCTCCGGTACCGACCACCGCAAGCCCCAGGGATGCTGGCCCTGCTGTGGCCCCACCGACCTCCCGAGGGTCGAGTGTCCGCTCCGCTGACCCACCCACATCGTCGCGGGTTGGTCCAGTCGTTGAAGCGGTGGACTCCCATCCCGTCGGCCCACCCAGGCTGTACTGGCGCGGTCCCGACGTGGATGTAAGAGTTCCTCCCTCGTCCTCCGATGACTCCAGCGCCTCTTCGGAGGAGGACGAGGGAGACGTCGACGCCGAGCGGACGCCGGACCAGGCCATCGGCACGGTTGACCCACCGCGTGGTGAGGATCTACGCTCGCTCACGGCCATGCTGACGCGCCTGGGGACCGCGTTGAACCTGAAGGTGGACCAGCCACCACTGGAAGGTGAGGACCAAATGACCGCAAAACTGGACAGGCGTGCGGTACGGCCGGTCCATATCACCATGCTTCCGTCCATGCTGACGTCGGCGAAGGCAACATGGAGGAAGCCGGTGTTGGCGCACTCCGTTTCGTCCAGGCTCGACGGCATGTATAGAGTCCTGGACGAGAACGTCGAGTTCCTGCAGGCACATCCCCTGCCGAATTCCCTGGTGGTCAAGGCCTTCCAACACAGGACGGCCACCAGCGGGTTCCCGGTTCCGTCGACCCCGGAGGGGAAGAAGCTGGACGCGGTGGGCCGCAAATTCTACGCCACCGGTTCCCTCTTCCTCCGTGCCGCCAACTACTCGGCTGCCATGGGCCTGTACCAGTCTCACCTCTGGGAGCGGGTGAAGGCCGAAACGGCGACGTTACCTGCCGACGCCCAGAAACGGATCGACGCGCTGGCATCCGAGGGCGATTTCCTGGCGGAGCAACAGATGCGAACCGCCAGGCATATAAATGACTATGCGGCGAAGGACATGTCGTCTGCGATCCTGCTCTGCCGCCACGCCTGGCTTAGGGGCACCTCCCTCGATGACGCTATGAAGAAGCTCATCGAGGAGTTTCCCTTTGACGGGCAAGGCCTTTTTGGGCAAGACACGGACAAGGTCCTCAATGAAATGCGGCAGACCAACTCCGCCGCCAAGTTTCTGGGGCTCACCACGCCGGCTCCGCCTGCCAGGCCGAGGTTCCAGCCCTTCACGCGGCGCTACCAGGGGAACCCGCAACAACAGGGTGGCCCCGTAGAGCAGCCCAGATCTGGCTCTTACAAACAACGACACCAGCACAAGCCGCGCTACCAACCCTACGGACACGGCAAGCGTTCGGACGCTAAGTCCAAGTCGCGCATTTGAAGCTGTGACGGCCGAGTCTCTCACGCTCCATCTCCCGTACCTCCCCCTCCGGAACTTCCTTCAGGTATGGTTGGGCATCACGGACGACCGGTGGGTCTTAAGGATCTTGTCCTCTGGCTACGCCATCGGGTTCGTGCTGGCGCCTCGGGTAGGAAGACATCGTTTCACCACCTCGTCCCCCCATTTGGAGGAAGAAATATCAACTCTTCTGTCCAAGGGAGCCATCGAGCAGGTGGCCCCGCCCGATTGGGACAACGGCTTCTACTCGAGGTACTTCGTGGTCCAGAAGAAGGACGGAGGACTTCGCCCGATCCTGGACCTGCGCCGCCTCAACAAATGCATCCACACCAGAAAGTTCCGGATGGTGACCCTGCAGACCGTCCTTCCCCTCATCAACAAAGGGGACTGGTTCATAGTCATAGACCTCAGGGACGCTTACTTCCATGTCTCCATCCTCGAGGAGCACCGGAGGTTCCTACGATTCCGCATCGGCGATTCGGTTTACCAGTACCGATGTCTACCGTTCGGTCTGGCCACGGCACCGCGGGTCTTCACCAAATGCATGGCTCCGGTGGCCGCCTTCCTTCGCCAGCGGGGACTCAGGGTCTTCCCATACATCGACGACTGGTTGATCGTATCCCCCACCAGCTCGTCAGCCATTCGGGACACGCAGTTCACGGTCCACCTCATGGAGAGTCTCGGCCTCAGGATCAACTTCACCAAATCGAAGCTGATCCCCTCTCAACGCGTCGAGTACATCGGAGCGGTACTCGACTCGCTTGCCACCAGAGCCTTTGCACCCCAGAAGCGCCTGCAGGACATCGCGCAGGGAGTGAACGACCTACGCACCAAACCGTGCATCCGGGCGAAAAAGGCTCAAAGACTGCTAGGCCTTATGGCCTCAACGACGGCTGTGGTCCCTCACGCCAAGTTAAAGTTCCGGTCCCTACAGTCGTGGCTTCTGCACAAATTCGATGCACTCCGGGAGAGTCAGTCCAAACGGCTAACTCCGTCCCCGGAGCTGAGGGACCAGCTGGTGTGGTGGACGACACCACTCAACGTGGCAACGGGGAAGAGTTTTTACCCCCCGCAACCCTCGCTGCAAATATTGACCGACGCAAGCAACCTCGGCTGGGGGGCTGCCTGCGGGACTCTCACGGTCAACAACCCTTGGTCGCCTCAGGAGATGGTGCACCATATCAACTACTTGGAGCTGCTGGCCATTTGGAAGGCCCTCCGTTCCTTCGAGACCTTGCTCATGGGCAAGGCGGTCCAAGTGGCCTCGGACAACACCACGGCTGTGGCGTACCTGAACAAGCAGGGAGGAACACGATCCACCACCCTTCTTTACCTCGCTGTGCAACTCTGGGAGTGGTGCCTGGAGAGGCACATTTTCCCGATTGGAGTGCACATTCAGGGCAAGCTGAATGTCCTGGCCGACCATCTCAGCTGCCTCACCTTGACGACCCACGAATGGGAACTGAACGACGAGGTGTTCCAGTCGCTCTGCGAGGCCTGGGGGACTCCGAACATCGACCTCTTCGCATCGGAGTCCAACACGAAATGCCACAGGTACTGCTCCAGGGCGGGCATCGGTGCCAACTCCGAGGGCGATGCCTTCATGAAACGGTGGGATCAGGACTATTTCTACGCTTTTCCTCCGTTTCCCCTGGTCCAGAAGGTCCTCACCAGAATGCTCCAGCACAGGACCAGAGCCATCCTAGTGGCCCCAGCATGGCCTCGCCAACCATGGTTTCCGCTGCTGTTGCGCATGTCATCTCAGTATCGCATGCTACCGGAGTCACCGACGCTCCTCCAGATGGAGCAGGGCCAGCTCCACCACTCGGACCTGCCCAGCCTCCACCTCACCGCGTGGAGGATAACCCCAGACTGTCCAGGATCCTGGAGCTAGCCAGGCGCCCGTCCACAAGGAAGTCCTACGCTTCCAAATACAGACGCTTTTGTGCTTTCCTGGCATCTCAGCAGACCCCCCTCTCGCAGGTGGAACTGCAGGACGTCTTGACCTACCTCCTCCATCTGGCGGAGTCTGGCCTCAGCATCGCCTCCATCCGAGTACACCTCGCAGCGGTGGTGGCTCACTCTCCAGCTGGCTCGCCCGCTTCTGGCGCTTTCCGCGACCAAACGGTGAAACGCTTCCTCAAGGGATTGCAGAACGCCTTCCCGCCGGTCAGGACTCCGACGGCCCAATGGTCACTCTCTACCGTCCTTAACGCGCTCACCAGGACTCCTTTCGAGCCCATGGCTACCGCAGATGCTCGTCTCCTCACATGGAAGACGGCCTTTCTGGTGGCCATCACGTCTGCTCGACGAGCTGGTGAACTGGTCGCCCTGCGGGCGGACGCACCCTTTCTCCAGTTCTTCAATGACCGTGTGGTGCTCCAACCGGACATCACCTTCCTCCCCAAGGTGGTCTCCCAGTTTCATATGGCACAGACTATCTCCTTGCCAACATTCTTCCAGAACCCCGCTAACGCCCAAGAAAGGACTTGGCACACGCTGGATGTCAAACGGGCTTTATTGTTTTACACCAGCAGGACAAGGGAGTTCAGGAAGTCGCAACGCCTTTTCGTGGCATATGGGGGCAAGTCCAAAGATGAACCCATCTCAGCGCAGCGGTTCTCCAAATGGATCACCTCTACCATCTACTTGGCCTACGAGTCGGCATCGCTGCCCCCTCCACCGCATGTCAGGGCGCACTCTACCAGAGCGGTTGCAACATCCACGGCCTTTCTGGAGGGCACACCGCTTGAGGACATCTGTAAGGCTGCCACCTGGTCCAGACCTTCTACATTTGTCCAGCACTACAGGGTGGACACCAGAGCCACTGCGGACGCCAGGCTTGGCCGTGTCGTCCTCACTCGGGGTCTCCGGGCCCATCGCCCTTGACAGTTCACCCTGCCTGACCGTCATCATCTTCATCGTGGGATCATCTCATCCGACTGCCCACCGACCAAGTAAGTGTGAGCTTGCTAATCTCCCATGAGTGTGGATTCACAAACTATACAAAGGAGAAAGTTCGGTTTCACTTACCAGTGATAACTTTCGTTCTTCGAGTATATAGTTTGTGAATACACACTACCCACCCTGCCTCCCCTCTTGAGCTGCACGGATGAGATCAATTGGTTTATCCTGTGCTTGGCTTAAGTATGGAACTGAGGTAAAATGGCGCGCGGGCGCCTCAGGGTGGGCGGTACGGTGGGCGGTCTTACCGCCAAAACTTTTGACCAATAGCTTTTCAAGCCTCCGATCGGCCGTTCTGCGCAGGCGCATAACCCATGAGTGTGTATTCACAAACTATATACTCGAAGAACGAAAGTTATCACTGGTAAGTGAAACCGAACTTACCTGTCTCTTACGTGCTTAAGCATAACCCCATTTCGTTGTGCCACAGTGTGCATGTTGGATAGCCAAAAAAGGATAAAAATCCACATTTTTCTCTGCTGTGCCAGCAATTTACACTTTGGATCCTGGGTCAGGTTTATCTGAGTGACAACTTGTTCATTGTAATTACATTTTTTTTATAATAATGTTTTTTTTCCTTTTCTGAAAACCAGAAGCTGGCAGGCTGACAAACAGGCAACTTACAGGACGGACTTTCTGGCTACTGACCATTTAGCTGGTGAGTTTAATTATGTGTATGGTAAGAAATGTTTATATCAGGATTTTGGCTCCTAGTCTTCTCTCTCTCTCTCTTTTTAAAATGCCTGCTGTTTGTGGGCTTCATAAGTCTACATGTTGTATTATACCAATTTTTGATATAGAAGAGTCATTTTTAAAGAAGATATTGCACCTTGGCATCTCAATTATGTTTCCAATACAATAACTGCTGCTTGAGATACACACCCAATCTTTTTTTAACTAGCAAACTTAATAAAATGTGAAACAATGTAAATCCTCCTAGAGTCACTGTCTAAGGCCAGGGTTCCCAACATTTTCCCGCCAAGGGCTAATTCAAGCCACTGCGCTCAGCTGTGGGTGCCAGAGGCATGGCTGCACCCACTACTTACGTTTTCAGTGGTAGCAGGAATTGCGCCATTTTACTGGGTTCTTGGACATGCTCCGTCGCTTCCCAGGGCGGTGGGAGGCTTTTTGAAGCATGTTCGTTCTGGTTTGGGATTTTTCTGACCCTTCTCTACTGCGCATCGGCAGCTAGAGCATGACCGTGAACAACTTCTTGGTTCCACGCTGAGATCCCAGATGCTGACGTAAGCTCCGCCCGCCACCGGAAATCATCCACGGTCGCTCTCTAGCTGCAAAGTGCAGCCAAGAAGTGTCAGAAAGAAACCGAAACTAGGGCGAACATGCTCGGAAAAGCCTCCTGCTGCCCTGGGAAGCGACGGAGCGTGTCCAAGAACCCAGAAAAATGTCACAATTCCTGCTGCTGCTGCAGTAAGTGACGTATTGCAACTTCTGATGGTGGTGGGGCAGATCTAGAGGTGCCCGGGTGGCAACTGTGGGCCAGATTAATAATATGCTCAAGCCAGATTAGGCCTGTGGGCCAGGGGGTTGGGAGCCCCTGGTCTAATGAATAAAGACTATTGTATCATACTGACCACAGACACCAACAGATTACCTGTTTATATTTATTTGCTTTAAATCTACTATATGAAATGTACTGATTATTCTACTGTAACTCACATAGGTGGCTACTGCAAAAAATTGTTATACAGTGGTACCTCATACAATAATTTTAATCTGTTCCACGGGGCTCGTTGTTGTACGAAACAATTGCTATATGATGCATGCATCGTATAGCGATTTTCCCTGTGGGATACATCGTACAACGATTTTTTTTTTTTTGCTAAGTGGTTTTTCCCATTGAAAAATTGTATGGATTTTTTCCATAGGGAAAATTGTTATGCGGGACACCATTTCCCCAAAAAACCTAATTGTTATGCGATTTCATTGCTGTACGGGATGATTGTTGTATGAGGTTCTACTGTAGTTGGGTTTTTTTTGTCCTGGGTTTTAAAATCTATTTGTGGGGACCATGAGTATATTTAGCTTCACTGCTATTACTAGAGGGAGAATAAGTATAACAGCTCCATGTTGTGATTTTAAAATTAGTGGAGCCATACTGTGCCATGATGAGATCAATGTATCAGTCTTTTGCCAGGCTGGCTAAAAAAGATAACACAGCACCACTCTCATCCCTAAAAAGATTTTGGTGGCTATAAGGGACCTGATCCCCCTTGTTTGCTCAACCAGAGATACTTACTGCAAGTAGCAGGCGAGTGGCCAAGTATGCTATTTTTTACAGCATTTTCTGCAGCCTGTTTGGATTTGTTTTGTTTCAAATCAGTGAATATCTCGAGCTTCTTTCCTTTCCTACCCCTTTCCTTTCCTACCCCCAGTGGCATACCCGGATTGCGTGTGAGTGGGAAATCGACCATGAGCTCCGTGGCAGTTTTGACCCAGGAAATCTTTGCTGAACATCGCAGCGGTCTTACTCAGCAGCAAGTGAAAGGTGAGGCAATAAGGCCAGGGTGATTGAAAGTTCCTATTTGATCACTGTGTTAAAAAATAATAATAGTACAGTGGAACCCCGGATAACAACAAAACTTGGTTCCACAAGTCGTGTCGTTGTCTGATTTTTGTCGTCGTCCAGGGTGTACATTGGCTAACGCTTTTGAAAAAGCCCGACTGCCTCGGTGAGGGTCGGGGGAGTCTCTGCCCACCCCTACAAAAAAGACAACATAATCTCCTACCTGTTCATACTGGTTGGAGACGGGGGGAAAAAACCCACCATTTTTGGATCTCTGTTTCCGGCTCCCCAGCAAGTTGTGGGAGGCTGGGAGGAACTATTCCGCACTATTTCTGGCTCCCTAGGACTTTCCTGTGCCGCACAACAGCTGATAATAGTTGTGGCCGCCATTTTGATTTGCTTGGGCTTCTGGGAATTGTAGTCCAAAACAAAGAAATCAAGATGGCGGCCACAACTATTATCAGCTGTTGCGCGGCACAGGAAGGTCCTAGGAAGCCAGAAATAGCGCAGAATAGCTCTTCCCAGCCTCCCTCACCTTGATGGGGAGCCGGAAACAGGGACCCAAAAATGGCGATCCCCCCCTCCCCCCCATCTCCAACCAGCATGAACAGGTAGATAGATCTTTATTGACATTGTCCTGCACAGAACAACGAGATGGGGGGGCACTTAACAACCCAACAAAACCTAAACAAAATACAACTATACAAAATTATCAACATACTCCCACCTCACATATACACATTTAACCCCTAAAAGCTTTAAAACTCTAAAAACTCTAAAACCCTAAAAACTCTAAAAACTATATACAGAAGCTCCCTCATAGACTGCATTGTACTGTATTCAAAGCCAGAACCGCTTTTGGGTAGAAACTACTTCTCAAGCGGCTGGTCCTGGTCTTTAAGACCCTATACATTCTTCTAGAAGGCAGAAGCTGAAAGAGATCATTCCCGGGGTGTGTACTATCTTGTGCAATCTCTACAGCTTTCTTATAACACCTGGTGGCATAGATTTGATCTAGAGTGAGAAGAGTACGCCCAATTATCCGCTCCGCAGACTTTATGACCCTGGACAGCATTGTTCTTTCCCTAGCTGTTCAACTACCAAACCATACACACAGACCATAGGTTAACGCGCTCTCTATGGTACAGTGGTAGAATGGCAACAACACAATGCCAACAACACAATGCATCGGATAACGACGCAATGTCGTTATCCGGTGCATGACTTTTTAAAAAAAATCGCGTCGTTATGCGGTTTTGTCGTTCTCCGAATGGATTCTTATCCGAGGTATTACTGAATCTTGCTTTCTTTTGGTAGAGGTCCAAGCTGATTTTCTGATGGGCCTTTTAGTTCTTTGACGCTTGAGTGGGAAAATAAAAACAATACTAATGTGACACTGAGTTTAACAAGCATAAAGAATACAGGTATTCTAAAATATAGGTTACCAAATCTGAACAGATTTATTTCATTTCTTTAAATTTGCCAGCCCGTCCCTTCCAAGCATCTCTGTGTACTGCATACATTCTCTGTGCAAATGGCACATTTGCATACTCTAAGATACAAAGCTGAGGTCCCAGATTTTGTTAGATTGCAGTAATAGGATAGCTGATGATTGGCTATGCTGCCGAGGGCTCATAGGAGCTCATACAAGTCCAACAATGTTTGATATCCAAGGTTCAGAAAACCACTGGATCATACAGTTTTTAATACATAGCTATATTTGCGGGGATCAGTTTGCAAGCCAAAGTGGAAGCGTTTGTGAATGCTCCAGTGCACTAGCAAAATATCTGTGACTATCAGTGAGTCTGGTTGTAGCTGCTAATCTTCTGTGCCTCAATAGAAAAATAACTTGCTAATTCAGCAAGCAGATGGAGATCTGCATAGTAACGTGTTTCAATGAATAGTTTGAGATTAATTATGAGGTGGAGCTATGTAGCACTAGAGGTTATTGAACTAGTCATTTGCTTATTCCTTGGGACAAAGTTGTATGTCACAGGCTGTCATGAGGAGGTGGTGCAACAGGCATTGATATTAGGTAAAGGTCGCCCTTGCTCGAAAGCCAGCTGTATCTGACTAGGGTTCAGTGCTCATCCCTGTTTATAGCCAAAGAGCTAGCACTGTCTGTGTCTACAAACATTTCCGTGGACTTGTGGCAGGCATGACTAGACATGGAACGCTGTTTACCTTCCCACCGAAGTGGTACCTATTTATCTACTTGCAATGTCTTGCTCTTGAACTGCTAGGTTGGCAGGAGCTAGGTCAGAGACGGGAGCACACTCCATTGTGCAGCACTTGGGTCTCAAACTGCTGACCTGCCAACCTTCCAGTCATCAGGTTCAGCCTCTTAACTGCTAAGCCACTGCAGTCCCTTCATTGGTATTATATATGTGTAAACCTCTTGTGGTACAGTGGCAGGGTAAGCTGATTTCTAAGAGAGATGTGGCCTTCTTTATCTTTCAAGAGACCAAAGTGATGACTGTCTGGCTTAGCAAAAATGAAGTTGGTCGCATTTTGATGCAGTAATGCCAGTAATGTAACTTTCAGCCTGTGTGTTGTTCTGCCATCATGCTAGAGAATGCTAAATATCAGCAGGGGAGGAGAAAATTCTGATGAGCACTGCCTGTTTTATGAAACCCTTCTTTGTTGCCTTGCTCTCTCCACTCTAGTTACAGCTTTAAATGCTGAAGAAGAGAATGATCCTCCAACTTACAAGGATGCCTTCCCCCCTCTCCCTGAGAAAGCAGCATGCTTGGAACCAGCCCAAGAACCTACTGGTGCCTGGAGCAAAATCAGACCAATCAAGGCTTCTGTTATCACTCAGGTTGGTACAAAGGAGATTTCCCCTTTCATACCCAGTGATTTGCTTCATCTTGAATTAAAACAACAACAACAGATCAGATTATTTTAAAGGAGCTGCAGCCAAATCTTTTCCCTTTCAGTGTAATGTTGTGTGAAAGGGGTTGTCACAAGCAGACCATGCTGCTTGGCCAGAACTGAAGCTTTTGCTCAAAAGGTAGACAGCATATTTGAGCTTCCCTTGGTCAAAAAGTAGGGTTGGGCAACTACAGAGGGTCTGAGGTCAGCATTTGTATCAGAAGGAATTGCTGTAGACTATGCTAGCCCTAAAATATGGGGGAAGTAAAATAATAATCTGGAAGCCCATTTCATGTTTCATTCTGGGGTCCTTGGAAGAAAAGAAGGACTCTGTGCTTTGGTTGCAACTCCTGGAGTAGGAAAAAAATTGTTTTTTTTTTGTTTTTTTTTATTAAGAAAAGAGTAAAATAATGAGTGAGATGTTGCTATGAGTACAAAAGAAGACTTCCTAATTCACACCAATAATTTTGTGGTGCCCAGAATTATGTATCAGTTTCATGCTTGACAACGGAATCCAATTTTTGCTGGTGAATGCAGTGAAGGTTATTCACATGTATATGGGTGCATGCTTGTCTTCAAGTATGTCTTCAAGTCATCTTGGCTGTTAAACTACAGGAGGAGGAGGAGGACTGAGCATTTAGTCTAAACAAAACAAAGTGTCATTTTGCCTGAGCAGGTGTTCCATGTGCCATTAGAGGAGAGGAAATACAAGGACATGAACCAGTTTGGAGAAGGGGAACAAGCGAAAATCTGCCTGGACATCATGCAGAAGACAGGTGCCCATCTGGAATTGTCCCTTGCGAAGGACCAGGGGCTCTCGATCATGGTTTCTGGCAAGCTGGAAGCAGTGATGAAGGCTCGGAAGGAGATTGTAGCTCGGCTTCAGACACAGGTGAGTGACTCAGTGCTTTGATCTTCTCCTGTAAAACTTTCATCAGGCATGGAAGCTTCCAAATAATGGGTTCTCATAATGTCACAAATTATTTCAGTATATTACTCCACCCTTTACGCTGCATCTTAACTGTGTAACAGATAAGCTGTAAGAGTTCAGGATTAAAAGGAAAGTTCAGAAGTTAGGTACAGTCCTGAGCAAAAGTGCAACCCAATTTTGCTGGGGGCAGGGGAGGGAGCATCTCAAGAAAGTCCCTAATGCCCTCTTAAGAGGAGGAGAAAAGAATATTATGATGTTTTGCTCCCACACCAACACTGCCTCCACCCAGAGTTTTAAAAATTAGGGTCATTTCAATTAAAATGTTTTAAAATGATAAATGCAAAGGTAGTTGGGAGCAGGGACTTTGGTGGCTCAAATGGTTAAGACGCTGAACTTGATGACTGAAAGGTCGGCAGGTCAGCAGTTTCAGACCCGAGTACTTCACGATAGAGTGAGCTCTTGTCTGTCCCAGCTCCTGCCAACCTAGCAGTTGGAAAGCAAGAAATTGCAACTAGATAAATAGGTACCACTTTTGTGGGAAGATAAACAGTATTCCGTGCACTCCAGTGTCAAGGCATGCCTGCCACATGTCCACGGAAATGTCTGCAGACACAGAGATGAGCACTGAACCCTAGAGTTGGCTGTAAACAGATGAGCACTGAACCCTAGAGTCGGATATGAATGGCTTTCGAAGGCAAAGGCAAAGAAAGATCTAAATGTAGAGACCAGTATCGTATTGAGATATACAATTTAGAGAATGGGAGTAGCATAAGCATTACCACCACTCCAGCAAAGTGTCATTAGTGTGTCTAATTTCACACTGATTCTAAGATTGATTGCACAGCCAGCTGTGTGAATGATTGTGTGATAGGTGAATGCTTTACCTAGTTGGGAGCAAGTGCAGCCCTCCAGGGTCCAGAGTATGTGGTTATGAGGAATCTTTGAATCTTTGTGGATGTAGCTCACCTTGATACAGTCCTTTATTTTAATTGTTGCCTCTCCACAAGGTTTGCCAGTGGCCAGGATGCGACAGAAGCAGAAATCTGTTGATGCTTATCTTAACCTATAAAACCAAGGGTTAACCATTGGAACTTGCTATAGGTTGCTATGCCTCGCCCTACTTGCCTGCACTCACCCTTCGTGCACACGGCTGATCTGGGTCCGCAGGTCAACAAAGGATTGAGAAAACAGGCAGTGGGGCAACAGCCCCACAAACGCGAAAAAAGGAAAACAACTTCACTTCCCAACATTCCTTGCGCCACGCCAGAGCCAATCAGGCTGAAAGGCTCTCGCGCGGCACAAGGAATGTTCGGAAACGCGCCGCAGCCAATCAAAAGAAAACCATTTTTAAAAAAAAAAACAGCACGAACACAAAGCACAAACCCATAACTACAAGCCCCAGCGTCCTGCGCGCCATGAGCAAAAATTAAAACAAACAAAAACACCGGGAGAGCAAGTCCGCCAAGCCGCGGGAACCAAAGCCCCCCTCCCCAACGGCGCCTGAAGCTCCTAATCGGAGTTTCCCCTTTAATATCACTGTGGGGGGGGGGGGTGTGTGTTGTGCTCCCCCTCTCTACTGGCTCCCCTGGGGTTGGGAGGGTTGGGGGGACCAAAGGAGTCTGTCTCCCCAACCCTCCTGACCCCAGGGAAACTGGCAGAGAGGGGATTCCCCTCCCCACACACACACAAACACACACACACACACACCATATTAAAGAGAAGAAACCAAGCGGTTGCTTCTCTTTAAAAATGGAGTTGGGGGAGAATCCCCCTCTCCGATGGCTCTCCTGGGTCCAGAAAGGTTGGGGAGACAAACCCCTTTTCTCCATCCAACCCTCCCAAACCCAAGGAAGCCAGCGGAGAGGGGGATCACACCCCCCCTGATATTAAAGGGGAAACCACAATTTTCCCTTTTAATATCAGAGGGTAGCCTGGATTCGATCCCCTCTCCTGGGTCCCATGAGTCTGGAAGGTTTGGGGGGACCAAAGGGGTCTGTCTCCCCAACCCTCCTGACCCCAGGGGACCTGGCAGAGAGGGGATCCCCCTGTAGGACACCAAAAAACACAAAAACAAACAATCAAAAATATTCAAAAATACACAAAAACAAACAAAAATAACACCAAAAACAATACAAAGTAAACAACAACAAACATTTCCAAACACACCCAGCACCCAGCCAAACACCACAAAATCCAACCACCACCACCACCACCCCAAATAAAGAAAAACAGCCAACTCACCACCACATGACCTCACACCACAACGACTGGAAAAGAAATGAATGAAGAAAGAGACTACTTACTGGAAGAAGTTCCACCCAGAGGCCACAAGAGAAAAAACAGTCAAAATGCAAGATAACCCCTACCAGTACCACTTGCTGCCCACAATAGTAAAAAAAAAAATCAAAAAGAGACAACAGCCCCACACAAAAGGCCCCAAGAGTAAAAACAAGTAAAAACAAATAACACAAAATCACAATTTTACACAAATCAAAAACAGATGTCAATAAAATAAAACTATTCAAAAATTCTGTGCTGAATTTTTACTCAAATAAAAAACAAAAACATCAATACACAGTTTAAAAACATTTATTGTGAAAAACATGTACTTTCACATTTTTAAAATTATTACCTACGGTACAACAATTTAAAAAAATACATACTAAAAAATATTGCGTTAAATAATTTTTTGGGAAAAAATATATCATCCTTTATTCTTTTTTTCATCCACAAAACCAAAACACCAAACAAAACTCATCACAGTTTATAACAGGCCACCAATTTTTTTTGTATAAATAAAAATTTTAAAAATTCCAATTATAGACTAACCTCTTCTTTACAAACATTAACAACAACAACAAAAACTTTCCAACACCATTTAAAACAGCCCGGTAACACCGGGCAACCTCTGCTAGTGGGTGATAAATACATTGCTTGAGTTTGGGGAGCGGGAGGGGCGTACATTAAGACTATTTAGAGATTTGCAAAGTTCCCAACTCTGACACAGTTCTTCTTGAGGGGGGCGTGGGATGCTTTGAAATTGGGATTGCTTCTTTTATTAAAGCCCTTGTCAACAGTTCAGAAAAGATGCCACTTAGCCTAGTACTGTGGTGGCGAACCTTGGCACTCCAGGTGTATTTGGACTTCAATTACCAGAAGCAGTAAACCAATTCATGTGGGTTCACAGTGACTTCAGCTTCTGGGAATTGAAGTCCAAGAACACCTAAAATGCCAAGGTTCACCACCACAGGCCTAGCATATGTTTGCAGCCCCATATGCCTCACTCTTTTGATGGGTCACACCATAAGAAATTGACTATGAATTCAAGACAGATTAAAGAACATACTTGTACATAGAGTGCAGAATTATGGTCTGTCTTCATTTTTGAAAGGGGATTAGACAAGTAAATTCACGGAAGATTGGTCTGTCTGCAGCTGCCAGCTTTGAAAGTTAATTTAAAGAAAACCTCTATATTTGGGGCAATCTGCCACATCAACTTCCCCAGACAGGCAGAGACATTGCCCTCTTTATGATCTGTCTTTAACGGTGGCTAATTGGTCCCTGCCAGAAATAGGAGCTTGGGATTAATGGCTGGCTGGTTCTAGCCAACTGCAATTTAAAGAAATAATTTGATCAGAAGGCAGGAGCTTCAAGTCTGGTGATTACCCTGCATTTTAGTTCTTGTTTCGTTTCTTCATAATTAGAGATTCTTGAAATATGTGTTAGCACAGTAGGTAAAGGTAAAGGTCGCTCTTGCTCAAAAGCCAGACTCTAGGGTTTAGTGCTCATCTCTGTTTATAACCAAAGAGCCAGTGCTGTCTGTCTCTGCAGACGTTTCTGTGGACATGTGGCAGGCATGACTAGACACCAAAGTGCATGGAACGCCGTTTACCTTCCCACCAAAGTGGTTCCTATTTATCTACTTGCAATTACTTGCTTTTGAACTGCTAGGTTGGCAGGAGCTGGGACAGAGATGGGAGATCACTCCGTCGTGCAGCAATCAGGTCTCAAACTGCTGACCTGCCAACCTTCCAGTCATCAAGTTCAGCATCTTAACCACTAAGCTGCTGCATTCCTTCTTATGACATTTATGTTTCTGGCATCCTCATTAGCACAGTACAAAATGCCAGGAACATATAGATGCCATTCTTTTGCCACATCCACACAGACTAATTGTGTTAGAGTCCAAAGATAAAAATCTTACTAAATTTTCTTAATGTACAGTGATACCTCATACAACGTCCAAACTTGGTTCCACAAGTTTGGACTTTATACGGATTTGGACTTTGTATGAGGCATGCAAAATCCTAGCCGCGATGCCTCATACAATGTCCAAATCCTTGCCGCAGTGCCTCATACAACGTCATTTCCATAGAGATACATTGTACTGTAACAGCACAGACTTCAGGGCAAAGTCAAGGAAACAGACAGGAAACTGACAGAACTTTAAGAAATCATTGTCTAAAGGCTAAAACATTACAAAAACATGTCAAACAACCCTGATTGTCCAAGAACCTGAAGAATGCTGCAAAAATCCCAAGAATGCTTCTAAAAATTCTGATGAAAAAATTCAAAAAAATCCAAAATCGTGCTCAAAACCACTCCTAAACACTCTTCGCCTCATGCAAAACCCACAAGAGCAATGCACGCATGTGTCCTGCCTTTTATACTGCCCAGGCACAATGCAACCTGGGAAAACCCCAATGCCTCATACAAAATTGCACGACTTTGTATGAGGCAACTTTTTTCAAGGAATTAGGCGATGTTGTATGAATCCGATGTTGAATGAAGCGGACTTTGTATGAGGTATTACTGTACTTTTATGGTTTTTTTTTAAAGGAACAATATTTGTCCTTAATTCCTGGGAGTTTCTCAGGGTTTCATGCATGCATCTCAAAATCATAACCAGAGGGTTGACTGCCAAGGTACAAGCTGTAGGAGAGAACATACTGGAAAATCTAGATGGGCATCATCATTGTGAATTGTCTGCTTCCCATGGAGAAAGCCAGATAGATATGCCTGTGTCCTCTCAGTGAAATGATCTAAAAGAGGCACAGAGTGGTAAACAAAATATTTGACTATATATACATTTATGTATATATAAATGCAGATAAGATAAGAATAAAATAAGATAATTGTTATAATGAAGGCAAAGAAAGATCTAAATGTAGAGACCAGTATCGTATTGAGATATACAATTTAGAGAATGGCAGTAGCATAAGCATTACCACCACTCCAGCAAAGTGTCTTTAGTGTGTCTAATTTCACACTGATTCTAAGATTGATTGCACAGCCAGCTGTGTGAATGATTGTGTGATAGGTGAATGCTTATACAATTTCCCTTATGCTGTACAGTGGACCCTCAATTAACGACGCGTTTGTATAGCGTCATTTTCGATTAACGATGCTACGACGCTCCCAATGTGATTGTTTGAATAACGTCATTAATTTGAATAACAATGGTATTTTTACTGTCATTATTCGAATAACGACAGTATTTTTACCGTTGTTATTCGAATAACGACGTTTTTGTCGTTATTCGAATAACGACATTCGAATAGCGATGCTACTTGGAGAGCCAAGTAATGTCGTTATTAGAGGGTCTACTGTATATAAGATAATGTACATGCTACATGCATGAATACTGGGAGCCAATAAATAAGTTTGAAGCTAATAAATAAATAAAAAGGAAGAACTGAAAAGCCCTGAACACTTTATAAGGTATTGTTTTAATCAAGCACTCAAAAGAATATACTATATCTGCTGAAGGGAGGGTGTTCTTGAGTTAAGTGCCATAACAGGGAGAATGCATTCTTATGTGGGTGACAAATCTATTTCTCTTATTGATATCATTGGTCTTTTGTCATAAGTGCATTCATAGAGAAATATTCCAAAATATTGAAATTTATTTAGTATCAAGTCAGTCAGACAAATTCCTAACCACATATCACAGAAATATTGTTTTCCACAAGCTAAGGAATGTGTTTTAGAACTGAAACACTGCTTGGGAATACTGATGGCTAAGATATGATTTTTTTTAAACAACTTCATGTCCAATGATTAGAGCTCATAATTGGATGCAGTTTCATGAATTCACAGTTGCATCCTCGTGCAGGGCAATGTGGCATCACAAGACATCCTAGCAGAATATCTTGGAAATGCCCCAGCTTTGAGGCCTCTGTGTGTTTGTAACTGGCTGACCAATTGTAATCCAGGCTTTATCTTCAGGTCTTTGTAATAACCTGATTAGTTTAGTCTGATCAAAAATAACTTTATTGGCTGAAATCTATTTTGCAGTTACATAGGAGGAGTAACTTTTAGAGGTGAATTGCTATAACTTAAGAAATCTCCTTACACATTATCTGTTGCCTGCTAAGTTATCGCACACTTCTTTGGGAAGGTAAACAGCGTTCTGTGCATTTTGGTGTTGAGGCATGCCTGCCACATGTCCATGGAAACATCTGCAGATGCAGACAGAGCTGGCTCTTTGGCTAGAAACAGAGATGAGCACTGAACCCTAGAGTCAGATACAATTGACTTTCAAGCAAGGGCAACCTATATATGAGTACTCCTCCTTTTCCATGTCTTGAGTATAGAAGAATGGTACCTTTTTTTAAAAAAAGCCAAGTAGACTAGATTCTATGCAGGGAAGTCTAGGCAGGGATTTTTAAAATTTATTTTTTAGTAATGGGAAAGTGGTCAAATCCGCCTCCAAAGTTAAACTGGTACCATTCGGAGACATCCTGATTATTTGATTTCGCTGAATATACAGACAGACATCCTCCTTCTGACAGTTGCTTGCAGTAATGAGCTTTGGCATATATCGTTACCGTATTTTCTGGCGTATAAGATGACTAGGCGTATAAGACGACCCCCAACTTTTCAAGTTAAAATATAGAGTTTGGAATATACTCACCCTATAAGACTACCCCTCTTCCAATGCCGGCAGACAGCCAGTGCCTGCCTACACTGCCCCTTTAAGGCGGCCCACGGCCCTTTATTCCTCCTGGTAGGAGCGCCGCCACAGCTGTAAGGGGTCCTGCCTCTCCCTCCCTGCTCCTACTAGGAGGGATAAAGGGCCGTGGGCCGCTGGGGCCAAGCTTTTATTCTAAAGCTTAGAAATAACTACCGGTAATTATCAAGTGGCTAAGACGCTGACTGGGAGGCAAAAGGTCAGCAGGTTGATTCCCGAGTACTGCAGGACAGAATGAGCTCCCGTCTTTGTCCCAGCTCCTGCCAACCTAGCAGTTCGAAAGCAAGAAATTGCAAGTAGATAAATAGGGAAGGTAACAGCGTTCCGTTCGCTTTGGTGTCTAGTCATGCCTGCTACATGACCACAGAAAGGTCTGCAGCAGTAGACAGTGCTGGCTCTTCAGCTTTGAAACAGAGATGACCACTGCACCATAGAGTTAGATACGACTGGCTTCCGAGCAAGAGAAACCTTTACCTATTATTATTATTATTATTATTATTATTATTATTATTATTATTATTATTATTATTATTATTATTATTATTATTATTATTATTATTATTATCATGAAAGCAAGAAATTGCAAGTAGATAAACAGGGACCACTTTGGTGGGAAGGTAACAGCATTCCGTGCACTCCTGTGTTCTGAAGGCAACAGATTGTTTCATGTCCTACGGTGCTATCTGCCTCTTTTTACATCAGCTCTCACAAAATTTCATGCCTGCCACATGTCCATGGAAAACATCTGCATAAGCAGACAGCGCTGGCTCTTTGGCTTTGAAACAGAAATGAGCACTGCACCCTAGAGTCAGATACGACTGGCTTTCGAGCAAGGGAAACCTTTACCTTTACTAAATAGGGACCACTTTGGTGGGCAGGTAACAGCGTTCCGTGCACTCCGGTGTCTAGTCATGCCTGCCACATGACCACGGAAAGGTCTGCAGAAGCAGACAGTGCTGGCTCTTCAGCTTTGAAACAGAAATGACCACTGCACCCTAGAGTTGGATACGACTAGCTTTCGAGCAAGAGAAACCTTTACCTTTACCTATTATTATTATCATGAAAGCAAGAAATTGCAAGTAGATAAACAGGGATCACTTTGGTGGGAAGGTAACAGCATTCCATGCACTCCTGTGTTCTGAAGGCAACAGATCATTTCATGTCCTATGGTGCTATCTGCCACTTTTTACATCAGCTCTCACAAAATTTCATGCCTGCCACATGTCCATGGAAAAGGTCTGCATAAGCAGACAGCACTGGCTCTTTGGCTTTGAAACAGAGATGAGCACTGCACCCTAGAGTCAGATACGACTGGCTTTCGAGCAAGGGAAACCCTTTACCTTTACCTTTAAGCCATGAGCATCAATATTAAAGTAAGGCTTGAACCATCTCACTATGCGTGCAATGAGTCAATCTCATATATTTGTTTCACCTTTTAAGTGAAATGAATGAACATTTGCACAATATTCTAATTTTCCGAGTTTGACCTGTAAGTAAACCAGATAGACGTCTCTCGACCCGGGCCAGTGGAGAGGTGGGGGGAGTCTGGACTCCCTCCTGCCCTCTGAGCATGATACCTGCCTTTTTTCCCCGTCCTCCTCCTCCTCCTCTTGTCCCCTCAGCGGGAAAACTCGGAGACTTCAGGGCAGATTCAGAGCAGAGCGGCGATTAGTAGCCGCTTTAAGTGCATGAGAAAGCAGCAGCAAAGCTTGGGCGAGGGCGCCGCTTCCCTCCCTCCCTGCACACTAGAGTCGGCTACGACTAGCTTTCGAGCAAGGGAAAACCTTTACCTTTACTAAATAGGGGCTACTTCGGTGGGAAGGTAACAGCGTTCTGTGCACATGACCACGGAACTGTCTGCAGAAGCAAACACAGCACTGGCTCTTTCGGCTTTGAAACAGAGATGAGCACTGCACCCTAGCCGGGGGAGTGAGGAGGAGGAGGCGCGACGGAAAGGTCTCCGGAGCAAGGGGCCGCCCGGATATCACCACTCTCAGCCTCGCAGCAGCGGTGGCAGATGGCTTTCCCCGCCGGTCAACTGGTCCTGCACCTCACCACCTGGGGTGGGGGGGGTGGGAGCAGCAGCAGCAGCAGCTGACCGGTGGGGAAACTCGCCACAGCCGCAAGGCTGAGGGTGGTGATATCCGGGCAGCTCTTTGCTCCGGAGACCTCGCAGCAGCTGATCGGCAGGGAAAGCCACCCGCCCTCACCACCACCGCAAGGTCTCCAGAGCAAGGGGCCGCCCGGATATCAGCACCCTTAGCCTCGCAGCAGCGGTGGCGGATGGCTTTCCCCGCCAGTCAGCTGGTCCGCCACCTCACCACGGGGGGGTGGGGTGGGGTGAGGAGGAGCAGCAGCAGCTGACCGGCGGGGAAAGCCACCCACCCCCACCACCACCGCGAGGTCTCCGGAGCAAGGGGCCGCCTGGATATCACCACCCTTAGCCTCATAGCAGCGGTGGCAGATGGCTTTCCCCGCCAGTCAGCTGGTCCTCCACCTCACCACGGGGGGGGGGGTGAGGAGGAGCAGCAGCAGCAGCTGACCGGCGGGGAAAGACACCCGCCACCAGGCTGAGGGTGGTGATATCCGGGTGGCCCCTTGCTCCGGAGGCCTCACGGCGGCAGCGGCACATGGCTTTCCCCGCCGGGCGGCCCCTGGCTCCGTAGTACCCGGTGTATAAGACGACCACCGACTTTGGCACAGATTTTTCGGGGTTAAAAAGTCATCTTATATGCCGGAAAATACGGTATTTCCTCTTGTTCTATTGTATAACAGGGGAATCTGTACCTCTTCAAATTCTAGTTTCCCCTCTGGAAGTAAAGCATGTCCTCTCGTTGGAATGGTTGAACTGACCGTTAAAATGGTAAGAAGGCATCTTTGTTAAGAATCGGTTTGTAATTCCACCCTTACAGGCTTCAGCAACAGTCGTTATTGCTAAGGAACATCACCGCTTTGTGATTGGTAAAAATGGAGAGAAGCTGCAGGATCTTGAGCTCAAAACTGCCACTAAGATCCAGATTCCCCGCCCGGATGACCCCAGCAACCAGATCAAGATCGCTGGCACCAAGGAAGGGATTGAGAAGGCTCGACATGAAATTCTATTGATCTCTGCTGAGCAGGTAAACTGTGTTGTCTCTGTGAGTGACTAACCCAGTGATGGCGAACCTTGGCACTCCAGATGTTCTTGGACTTCAATTCCCAGAAGCCCAAGCCCCCTGTGAATCTACACAAATGGGTTTGCTGCGATTCATCTGGCCCACGCTGCCCTCGTCGCTCCCGGAAACGGAAGTAAAACGCGCCTGCACGCAGTAAACCCATTCGTGTGGATTCATGGGGACTTCTGGGAATTGAAGTCCAAGAACATCTGGAGTGCCAAGGTTCACCATCACAAAACTAACCTGTTTCCTGAGGGAGCATTCTAGGACAAGTTAGTTCTAATTCTGAATTTTGAAGTATGGCTAAAATAGTGCCCGGCAATTTAATTAGTTTTATGAACAGCTGCCCCTCTTTTGTTCTCCCTGACCATTGAAGACCTTGATCCTATGCACATATATCTAAGAAGCAAGTTCTAGTAACATCAATAAATTTTTGAGCAAGCTATGCTGAAGACGTGGATAGTTTGCTTAGAGGAGCTAGGTCTAGCCTGTATGATGGAACACATGTGTTTGGACTTACTGACCATCAGGTTAAGAATTTCTTGGAGTAAAAGTCCCATCATTCTGCATTCTGGGAGTTCCACTTGACAGACCCGTCTACAGAAAGCTAATTGGCTCAACTGAAGGAATGGTTTCATAGTTGCAGCATGGGCTTAGCTCTGCCTTAGCTTACTGTCAGTGCAGCTTTAGAGTGCAGCTAGACTTGATCGAAGCCATGAAGTCTTCTCAGCTAGGCCTTTACTTCAGGGGAGCCACAATTAAGTGTCTGTAGGTATGGGTCTGTCAGGTGCAACTCCAAGAATGGAGCATTATGGTATTGTACTCCAAGAATTTTTTTAAAAAAATCCATACCTAATGATGATTTGGTTATCTTGAGAAGATACAGGTTATTGTGCACTTCTATGCCATGATGAGTATTGTGTAGCTTCCATGTTTTTTGTAACAGTCATCAACACACAGAGTAGCTGCCAAGACCTCAGTTGACTATTGAGTTATATTACCTTGCCCCCCATTCCCCTTTCCTTCTGTTACTAGACTCTGTTCAAAATGATCTCCATCTTTAAAATAATTTATTGGAAGGTACATTTCTAAATACAGTGGTACCTCATACAACGATTTTAATCCGTTCCATGGGGCTCGTTGTTGTACAAAACAATTGCTATACGATGCATGCATCGTATAGTGATTTTCCCTATGGGATGTATCATACAACAATTTTTTTTCGCTAAGTAGTTTTTCCCTGTATTTCTAACAGCCATGTGTCTCTACTCACATACTAAGGTGGTGGTAGAGGGGGATCATGTGGCATTTTATGCAAAAACTAGGAAGGTGTGAGTTTTAGCCTCAAGAACTTCAGACCCTAGATGCATAGGAATTTCAGTAAAAGTTAAGGCTAAGACATCCATTGCTAATGGTCACTTAGGAATCTTTTTTGTATTGTCTCACAGACACTGGAGTATATGTGTGTATGTATAACAATAAAATATATTAAAACCTTTGTTTCCCAGGATAAGCGTGCAGTAGAAAGACTTGAGGTAGAGAAGGTATACCATCCTTTCATTGCTGGGCCGTTCAACAAGCTGGTGAGTGAGATCATGCAGGAGACAGGGACGCGCATCAACATCCCACCTCCCAGCGTCAACCGGACAGAGATAGTCTTCATTGGAGAGAAGGAGCAGCTAGCCCAAGCAGTAGCTCGTGTAAAGAAGATCTATGAGGAAAAGGTATAGTTCTTATTAGCTTCCAGGTGGTACCATCTTCTTTTTCCATATCTAGGTCAGATGTTAAACTGCCAAAACAAAGCCACCTCCATAGTTCCTTTCACCTGACCTAGTGTGAGAAAGATTAGCCAGCACAAGGTGGCCATTGCCCAGGGTGTGCCCGATTGTGGTTCAGAAATACCACAACCTTCAAGGAGGCTCTTTCTGTGTAGCCTGGCACCATACTGAGTGGCTTCGAGTGGTGCTTTCTTACTGTCTGTGAAGAGTTCCTGCCTGTCTAGTTTTTCCATAGGTATAAAGGGAGTATTCTCCCTCCCTTAGTTATATTTCCTTCTCAGCTTCTTCTTAACACTTTCTTCTACAACTGATTTAAACATCCCAGCTACAAAATCAACTGTTCATGAACACATCTGGTCACTGCCATGGAACTAAAACACAGCACTACAGTAGACCCTCACATAACGACGTTGCTTGGTTCCCCAAGTAGCGTTGCTATAGGGGAAATGTTGTGCGGTTTTCAATGGCAGCTGAGCCATCTAACGGTAAAAAAAAACTGTCATTATCCGCACAACGACGTTAAAAAAACGTTAATCCGCACAACGACGTTTTTTCATCGTGTGGATAGTCACGTGGCGAGTGACAACGCGTCGTTAAGCGGAAATGGGGGGCAAGGTAATTTGAACACGTCGTTAATCGAGGGTCCACTGTACTGCTTATTTGTTAGTGAGCTAATCAAGATTACAGAGTTGTAGAAGACATCATAGCAGAGGCAAAACCACAGCAAGCATGCTTTGAGTATCAAACTTGACCCAGAAATGCTATCTCTGTTTTGCAGTTTTTCTCTGCTTCATATATTAAGAATGGAGAAAATAAGATGCAGGTTTACTGTATTTCATGGCTTATCTTAAAATATTCTGTGATTAACAGCCTTTCTTTCTGAATTCTTTACTGCCTGAGGTGTGTCAGGCACACTCCTTGGGGGATATTGGAAGGCCGCCCGAAGTTGCTTTGGTGATTGGGCAGCTATACAAATCTAAATAAATAAATAATATTCAAGAAACAACTTAAAACTTTGCTCTTTAGAGGCTTTTGGGGCATCCTCCCCAATGCTGTTTAATTTTGATTAGATTTATTACATCACTTTGGTTTATGTGCATGTCGCCTCTGGAATATGTTTGGCCTCAATTTTCAATCTCAGTTGTTTATATTTGTATCTTTTTAACATATACTCTTTGACGAGTGGGCGGCATACATGTCCAAATATAACAACAACGTATTCTTATGTTTTATTCAATTTTGTACTCCATGCAGAGTAGGCAGGCCACCCAGGTGGGCAGTGTACAAATGGGAACAAACAAACAAGTAAATAAATAATTTTGTAGAATACACACAAACCAAAAAGTTTCCATGTGTCTGTGTCTATTGTTTCTTTTGGAGCATTTATTTATCTCTGACTGGCTATTCCCTCCCCCCCTCCTTTCCCACTGATTTTATGCATGCTGCCTAACTTCTTTTTCCTCACAGAAAAAGAAGACTACCACTATTGCCGTGGAGGTGAAGAAATCCCAGCATAAGTATGTTATTGGCCCCAAGGGGAATTCCTTGCAGGAGATCTTGGAGAAAACTGGAGTCTCGGTCGAGATCCCACCCACTGACAGCAGCTCGGAGACTGTGATACTGCGTGGCGAACCTGAAAAGCTTGGGCAGGCACTGACTGAAGTCTATGCCAAGGTAAGCAGGGTGTGGTTCAGCTAGACATTCCTGATGCTTCCCTTCCCAGACGTTGCTGTCAACGTTGTAACAATTTCAAAGTTGTCAATGCTAAGGAAGCCATCGGGACCCTTGAATGTTGCCTGAGCTCAGTAGTGGACGGAATGAGCATGAAGAAGCTAAATCTTGACCAGATAGAGATGCTTCTTTTCGGTAGAAAGTCAGATCTGGGAATAAGAATTCAACCAGCTCTAGAGCAGATTGTTCTTCCCCTGACAGGCCAGGTTTTTGTAGTCTGGGAGTATTTCTTGATTGCATTTTTGCTGGACTCCAGTTAGCAGCAGTCCATTCATACTATAGTAGCATCCCACTGTATTCAGTTGTAGTTCAGGAAGCATACACTGTATTCAGCTATAACATGAATATTCACCAATCTGACATAAAATATTTGTAGTTGATAATTAGAATGAATAGCATGGTGGTCTAATTGTGCTATTGTGAGTCACCGAAGACTGCAGAGATGTCTTGTCTGGCACCTGGGTTAAGAATCCTGCACAAAACTCTTGGGTTGAGATGAGAATAAGTAGACAAGTAGCTATATATTTGGGATAACATAAGTTGTCTGTGGATTTCTGTAGTTCTTCATGCCAACAATTTCTTTTCTAGGCCAACAGTTTCACAGTCTCCTCTGTCTCTGCCCCCTCTTGGCTTCATCGTTTCATCATTGGCAAGAAAGGACAAAACCTGGCCAAAATCACTCAGCAGATGCCAAAGGTATGAGCTCTTGAATTGTTAATAACAACAGCAGCAGCAGCAGCAACTCAATTCATTAACATTAGAGTTGAGGAATTGCTAGGGGTGGTTGACTTCACTGGACATTCATGTGTGTAGCTGTAAGGTGGGTTAAGATTCGAGGGAAATAGTCTACCAAAGCATATTGTGTGCACCCCCCCCCCCCCAACCATTCATCCTTCAAAAAAGTATAACAAATGAGTTTTACTCTTTGAGAAAGAGATCGTGTCTTTTTACAATACATTATTGACAGTTCTGATATATGAAGTAATAGATTCTATGGGATGTCTATATTTCTGAAGTCTGGGTGAGAAGTAGGAAGACGTTAAATTGACAACAACTAGAAATAAGAAAGCAACTTCCTTTTGCTGAAACCTTTTGTAAGCACCATTTTAAACAGGAGTAGATTTGAGAGGGTTGGACTGTGATGGCTTAGAGCTTAAGATGCCGAACTTGATGAGTGGAAGGTTGGCAGGTCAGCAGCCTGAGACCTGAGTGAGCTCAACCATCTCTGTCCCAGTTCCTGCCAACCTAGCAGCTTGTAAGCAACAAATTGCAAGTAGATAAATAGGTTCTACTTCGGTGGGAAGGTAAACAGTGTTACGTGCATTGTGGTGTCTAGTCATGCCTGCTACATGTCCATTGAAGTGTCTGCAGATGCAGACAGTGCTGGCTCTTTGGCTATAAATGGAGATGAGCACCAAACCCTAGAGTTGGATACGACTGGCTTTTGAGCAAGGGTGACCTTTACCTAGATTGGGGGGGGGGTGGCTTTAAGTTTTTGATAATTGATTTATTTATTTTTAAAAAGCAATATTTCATCTATTTCAAGATAGACAAGCAAAATCTTCAGTTAATTTGCCCGTGCTAATTGCCAGTCAAAGCTCAAATACACTTTTAAGTTGATGCCTAAATTTTAGTTAAATAGAGGCCTGTCAAATGTGCCTGGGAAATAAATTCTACCTGTGAAGGTGCCAAATAAAAAACTCTCCTGACTATTTTTGAAGGAACAGCAAGTCAGAAGTAGAACCCGGACCACAGAGTTCTTACAAATAGGCAGTTGTGTGGATTTCATGCATTACACTTTGATGGCTATGCCTTGTTTCTTTCAGTGAAAGTCTACCCATTGACATTCATATTTCCAAAATATAAATGCAGAGGATGCATTGAGGCATCTCTACTTGGAAGATAAAATAGCTTTTACTCCTTTGCTATTTCCCCTGATCAAATTTCAGCAGACTTATCATACTAAAGCTGAATTGTTTCCTTGACTCTCAAAGGTTCACATAGAATTCACTGAAGGAGAGGATAAAATTACTCTGGAAGGACCTACAGAAGATGTGAATATGGCTCAAGAACAAATTGAGATCATGGTTAAAGATCTGGTGAGTTGACAGGCTAGAGTGTCTTGCTGCTCCTCTCAACTGGAAAATTTGGTCAATTGTTGCAAATGCAGCACAGTTTTGTATTTCACTGTTTATGTTGCCCAGCCCTGCATCTTTATTTATTTATTTATTTATTTATTTATTCAATTTATATCCCGCCCACTCAACACAAGGCCGACTCTGGGCGGCTAACAACATAAAAAGTAACCCCAGGGCAACCCAAGGAGTTTACAGACAATATTCACAAATACAACAATAATCCTAAAAACAGTTAAAACAGTAAAAAAGTTAAGACTACCCACCCCCTAAAAAGCAAGGGCTGCAGGATCGAAAAGGCACCATGGGGAAGAGTTCCTCTATACCAACCACCCCATGGTGGTTACCCTTCCACCCGCACCCCACATCCCATCTTTATCTCATCCCATCTTTATCTCCTGTTGTGAATAAATGTGGAATTTATATTTGGCAGCAGAGTGAATCCACTGTGCTTAGCTGAATTTATATCTGACTAGCAAGGGTTGCCCGGCGTTGCCGGGCTTTTTTTGGGGTTTTGTTTTTTTAAAAAATATGAGAAATGGTTTTGGATGATTTTTGTTGTATGTGTGTTTAAATGAGTTATGTTTTTTTAAAAAAATATTGTTTTTTTATACATAGGTAGCTTTTTAAACTGTTATAAATAAATTTGGATTTTTAAAAGTGGAAAGGTTGATATATATTTTTCCCCAATAATTGCATTTTTAAAAATAATTTGTCATTTTTTTTTGGTGATAGGTGTACTTTGGATAAGATTTTTTTAAAAAATGTGTAAGTGTAATTCGAATTCATTGAGTGTCATTTTTCCTGTGGCCACTTGGTGGTGCTGTTGCGTAATGTTTGTCCTGTCATGTGTATTCTTCCTGTTCTTTTGCCATTTCAATTCTGTTTCTCGGCATGGCTGGACCTGTGTTGGTAAGTTGTGATCTCCGATATTTAAGTGAAAAGGACGCTGGGATATGAATTTTGTTGGGGGGGGGCTGTTGTTTTTTGGTGTATGTTTTTCCTGTCTTTGTTTGTGTTTATTTTTTAAAGGTTAGATTTCTTTTTTTGAATGGTTTTGAATTGATTTTTGGTGTGTCCTTTTTTTAGGGGGGGGGGTGCCTTTTGTTCTCACGGACCATGCTTGGTGGCCCGTGGGAAGGTTGGCTACTTGCAGCGGGGGTGCCTTTTCTTCCCATTGGCCATGCTTGTTTGCCCGTGGTTAGGAAGGGCACTTGCGGCGGGGGGTGCCTTTTGATCCCATGGGCCATGCTGGATGGCCCTTGGGAAGGGAGCGTTGTTGCGGGGAGGGTGCCTTTCGTTTCCACGGGCCATGCTTGTTTTCCCGTTGGGAAGAAGGGCAGTTGCGGGGGAGGGGTGGTGGGTGGATTGTTTTTATTTTTGGCGCGGTGGCAGTCCCTTCGAACGGAAGAGCAGGGGCGGCGGGTTTGTTTCATTTTCTTCCCCCACGGGCCATGCTGGCTCGCCCGTGGGGATGAATGGCGGCGGAGCCGGCTTTCTTTAAGTTTTGTTTTCGCGCGCAGGCTGCCTCAGCGTTCTGCGCGCTCATGGTGCGCAGGACGCTGGGGCTTGTAGTTATGGGTTCGTGCTTTGTGTTTGTGCTGCGTTTTTTTAACATGCTTTTCGTTTGATTGGCTGCGACGCGTGTCCGAACGCTGCGGCATGCGTGAGCCTCTCAGCCTGATTGACTCTGGCGCGCCGCGGCGCAATGACTGTTGGGACGTGAAGTTCTTTCCCTTTCTTGCCGTTTGTGGGGCTGAGGCCCCCGTGCCGGATTTTTAAATCCTTCATTGACCTGCGTAGGGAATTCGGCCGTGCACACGAAGGGTGGGTGTGGGTCAGTAGGGCGACGCATAGCAGCCTATAGCCAGTTCCAACGGTGAACACTTGGTTTTATAGGTTAAGATATGTATATTTAAGATTGCAGTTCTGGGAACAAAAGGAGACTGTTAAGTTTGGAATGGCCATTAGGAGAGGCTATGTTAGGATATCTTTTGAGTAATGCAATAGCAGATCACCTCTAAGCTGTGTCTTTTCATTCAAACTTGAACTACTTAGCTCAGTGGGACATCTGGATGTGTTTGTCCTTAGTTATCTATTGTGTTGTAGTTAATGTTGCTGTTTTTTGTTTGTTTCTGAAATAGACATTGCTCCTGCTTTTGATTAACTGTGGTCTGTTTTTTTGCAGATCAACCGGATGGATTATGCTGAAATCAATATTGACCATAAATTCCACAGACATCTCATTGGAAAGAATGGAGCCAACAGTGAGTTAAAAGTCATTTCATACTTCTGCATGATACGTATTATTTTTGCCCTCCATTTATGCTTGCTATAGGTAAGCAAGAGTAGCCAGATACACATATTGTTGGTTGTGCAGATGGCAGTATTGGGAAAGCACACATTTACTTACAGTATATGTCTCCTGTTCTTTAAATTTCCTGTTGGCCAATGAATTAAACTGAACCCCCACTTTTCCCTTCCATATTTTGTGATCTCCATATGACAAGTCAGTCAGTGTTTACCAAAACCCAAGCAATTCTCCAAGAAAGTGATGTCTTGTTCTGAAACAGGATTGGATTGAAAAGGAAAGATAGGATAGCTGTTCATAATAGAATCTTTCTATTTGCAGTCAACAGAATTAAGGATCAGTATAAAGTATCTGTACGAATCCCTCCAGACAACGAGAAGAGCAACCTCATCAGAATTGAAGGAGACCCTCAGGGAGTTCAAGAGGCAAAGAGAGAGCTGTTGGACCTCGCGTCACGTATGGTGAGCTATGGGAAACTGAATTGTATCCAAGAAGAGAAGGGTTAAGGATTTCTGCCCTCTTTTTTCATTCCTGCTACCAACAGGGACATCCTTATCTGAGTGCCTGAGTGACAGATCCATATGATAAGACTCATGGGTTGGCAAACAAGGCAGTTTAATTAGTTGGTAAAACAGTACCAGCTACAATGTGAGGTTAGTAAAGGACAGCGTATCTCTTTGTCCTGTACATCATGAGCACTTTTTTAAAAAATTATTTGCAGGAAAATGAACGCACTAAGGACCTGATTATTGACCAGAAATTCCATAGAACTATCATTGGACAGAAGGGTGAACGGATTCGGGAAACCCGTGATAAATTTCCAGAGGTAACACATGACTTTTTCTTAAATTCATGTCTTCCATGTTTATTTTTATATTTATGCCCTTTCTTTCAGCTCATAGCAGTTTCTCTCTGAGATTGCCAGTACCTTATACTTTACATTGCCATCTGTTCTCAATTGGGCTGAAATAGACTCTGTTATAGGTGTTTCGTAGGTCCTGTTTCAGATGGGAAATAGACCAGAGTTTCTCCCTTTTCAGTCAACCACTCTTTTGTTATGATGCTGTGCCAACTTACCCAAACACGGTGCTTAATGTATCATTGCTTTATGATCAGTGAAAGGGTTTGTTGATTCCATACTATGGAGATAACTGTCTGGAACTTAGTTCGTATCACCTCAGTAGCTTGTTCAATCTTGAATTGACTTTTTCTTGTAGGTTATTATCAACTTCCCAGATCCGGTACAGAAAAGTGACATTGTCCAATTTAGGGGACCCAAGAATGAGGTGGAAAAATGCACAAAGTTTATGCAGAAGATGGTGGCAGACCTGGTAGGAGGCAGTTTTTTTGTTTTTCACATTTTATCTATTTTTTTAATTGAATCAGAACTGTAGATAACCTCATTTAAGAAACTAGAGCACTTGAAGTAACAAATAATTTGTTCTCCGTCGTGGTCCATGAGCATACATACACTGGGTTAGTCTCGCACATGTGTGAAAGATCGACTCTCCCAAGCTAATTTGAATAGCTATATCCCAACCTGCCTAGCGCTGGCATCCCGCTCCTTTCCCCCAGTTTCATTTTTTCCGTTGCTGTGATCGGTCGTGCTCTCATCCTCCCAGTTATGTCGCAAATGTTCCTCATCTTATCTATACTTAAGCACTGTTTCTTAAAAAAAATTATAGTTTTCTCTTGTTGTCATTAGTTTGTTGTAAAAAAAAGTTTATATTTTAGCGCCAGTGAATCCACGTTTCCCTGGTGGGCGCCCTGCACCGCACGGACTCCACTGAGGGATTTTTTCTTTCAGTACCTAGTTACCTATTATTGTATTGTTCCTATGTGAATTTTATTCGTATTTTCATATCAAATTTCTGTACTTATTGTATGCCTTCTATTTCAAAGTTTAAACACTGTGCTTCTTGCAGGGATCTAATCCCTTTTCCGGATGGGCATTCTCTTTGTGTAATTTGTTTAGGAGAAGCACATTTGGTTATTACAACTTGTCATTACTGTAGAAATTTAAATTCAACTGAATATAAGTCCAGGGTTGCTTGTTTGAGAGATTTTTTGTGGTGCAATTCTCTATTCCCGCCAGAAGTGCCAAAAATGCAGGCAGCCATTTTAGATTTAACAGTCCCTGCTAAGAAGAAAAGGGCTGACAGTGAGAAAGTTAAGCAGCCTAAGAAGGCTAAACCTACCACTGTCTTGTTGTCTAAAGAAAAGCCTTCTCATTCAGTTTCACCAATCTGAGGCTATGGGTTTTAATCCTAACATGTCCCGTAGCCCTTCAGTGTCTCAACCTACTACTTTTGGTCTGGAATCTGATGCACCTCTTCCGTGCAAACAACCATCTCCTGTGAAGTTAACCACTTTGTCTTCTCAAGATTCTGGCAATGTCTCCTTACAGGTTAGAGAGAAAGGATCATGTCACTTCTCCGTCATGTTCTCAGTCATGTTCTCCCTCACCCTCTGTTACAGCTGCCAGACCAACTTGATGTTATGGCTAGCACCCCACTGGGTAAAGAGCAGGAAAAAACTGAGAACCTGGCTAAAAAGCTTTATGCCAGTTCTTCTTTAGGTATTAGGATCTCTAACTACCAGGCAGCTCTGGGCATGTACCAAGAATGTCTATGGAATAGACATGCCTCATTATCCCCTAATCCTGCTGAGGCAGTAACGGCAGAAGCCTCAAGGATTCATCAAGAAGCTTTATTCGTAGCTGACCACATCATGCTTGCTTCTTGTCATGCGTCAGAGGTCTTTTCTCGTACCATGCTGGCAGTGGTTGTTTTCCACCGCCAAGCCTGGCTACAAGCAGCAAACCTGGGCGAAGATACCAAAAATAAACTGGAGCACATGCCTTTCGATGGGACAGGATTATTCCATAGCTCTGCAGATGAGTCCATTGACAATCTGACAAAAAAGCACCTGACCGCTAAACGAGCGTATCAAGGCCCTAAGACTGCTCAAACACCTCAATTTCAACAGCCTTTCCGTAGACAGGCATGGAGGCAGCCATTCCAATATTGCCCACCATCTTACCAACCTCCTGCTTACCAGGCACCTGCCTTTCAGAACCAGCCCAGGCAACCTGGGCGCATCCAGAGGAACTCCGCTCAGAGATCTAAACCTAGACATTCTTCCTTTCGTCCTGATAGGTCCTCAGGCAAGAGATTCTGAACTCTCTTTCCCAGGATTCAGGCAATGGATCACCACCGACTCCTTGGTAATAAAAATAGTTTTTCATGGCTACGCCATAGAGTTTTCACAGTTACCTCCAGTAGGCGAGGTCAAAGTTACTCAGTCAAACCTCATGTTCGTCCAAGAAGTTCTTTCCCTTCTTGCAGAGGGGGCCATTCGCGAGGTTCAAACCTCAAATTGCTACCCAGGTTTTTACTCCTGCTATTTCACTGTTCCGAAGAAGGACAGAGGCCTTAATCCTATCTAGACTTAGGGGAACTAAATCTGTTCATCGTGTTTTGGAAGTCCAGAATGGTTACTCTTCAATCTATTATACCACTTCTCTTCCCAAGTGCATGGTTCACTACCATAAACCTCACCAATGCTTACTTTCATGTAGCAATGCACGAACGTCACAGGAAGTACCTTCAATATGTAATATCAGGAAGGACCTACGAGTACACCAGACTCCCATTCGGCCTCTCTTCTGCCCCCAGGATATTCACGAAGGTGGTAGTGCCAGTGGTGGTTCACCTGTGCACCTTAGGCCTACATGTCTTCCCGTACCTGGACGACTGGGTCATCCTGTCCAGATCTGAGGAAGACGCCCACACAATAACCTCTACAATTCTGTCCCTTGTATGACATCTTGACCTCAAGGTAAACCTGACAAAATCTTGTCTCAACCCAAGCCAATCTGCCAATTTTATAGGGGCAGTTTTAGACTCCAGAACACAGAAGGTGTATCTCCCACCCAAGAGGAAGGAAGACATCTGCAAGGCAGTCACCCGGGTGATTTCTCTTCCCAGACCGATGAAATGGTGGAGCCCCAATCCAAACAACTTACCGTATTTTTCGCCCTATAAGACGCTCCGGCATATAAGACGCACCCAATTTTAAAGGAGGAAAATCTAGAAAAAAAGATTCTGAACCAAATACTGTACTAAAAGGGAAGAAAAAAAACAATCTTTTCAGAAACCCCACATGTCCAGGTACAATAAAGCCACCACAAAAATACTCAAAGTCAAAAACTACCTGCCCTAGTCAACCTCCAAGAGGAACAAAGGGCCGGGAGGGCACGATGCTTCGCAGCAGCGGCGTCTTCGGAGCCACGGAAGGCTCCCTTTATCTCCCCGCCGATGGTGGGGGCAGGGAGAGCGCGCTGCGGCAGCGTCTTCGGAGCCTCCCGGGCCACGGAAGGCTCCCTTTATCTCCCCGCCGATGGTGGGGGCGGGGAGAGCGCGGCGGCGTCGGCGTCTTCGGAGCCTCCCGGGCCACGGAAGGCTCCCTTTATCTCCCCGCCGATGGTGGGGGCGGGGAGAGCGCGGCGGCGGCGGCGTCTTCGGAGCCTCCCGGGCCACGGAAGGCTCCCTTTATCTCCCCGCCGATGGTGGGGGCGGGGAGAGCGCGGCGGCGGCGTCGTCTTCGGAGCCTCCCGGGCCATGGAAGGCTCCCTTTATCTCCCCGCCGATGGTGGGGGCGGGGAGAGCGCGGTGGCGGTGGCGGCGGCGTCTTCGGAGCCTCCCGGGCCACGGAAGGCTCCCTTTATCTCCCCACCGATGGTGGGGGCGGGGAGAGCGCGGTGGCGGCGGCGTCTTCGGAGCCTCCCGGGCCACGGAAGGCTCCCTTTATCTCCCCGCCGATGGTGGGGGCGGGGAGAGCGCGGCTGCGGCGGCGTCTTCGGAGCCTCCCGGGCCACGGAAGGCTCCCTTTATCTCCCCGCCGATGGTGGGGGCGGGGAGAGCGCGGCTGCGGTGGCGTCTTCGGAGCCTCCCGGGCCACGGAAGGCTCCCTTTATCTCCCCGCCGATGGTGGGGGCGGGGAGAGCGCGGCTGCGGCGGCGTCTTCGGAGGCTCCCGGGCCACGGAAAGCTCCCTTTATCTCCCCGCCGATGGTGGGGGCGGGGAGAGTGCGGCGGCGTCGGCGTCTTCGGAGCCTCCCGGGCCACGGAAGGCTCCCTTTATCTCCCCGCCGATGGTGGGGGCGGGGAGAGCGCGGCGGCGGCGGCGGCGTCTTCGGAGCCTCCCGGGCCACGGAAGGCTCCCTTTATCTCCCCGCCGATGGTGGGGGCGGGGAGAGCGCGGCGGCGGCGGCGTCTTCGGAGCCTCCCGGGCCATGGAAGGCTCCCTTTATCTCCCCGCCGATGGTGGGGGCGGGGAGAGCGCGGCGGCGGTGGCGGCGGCGTCTTCGGAGCCTCCCGGGCCACGGAAGGCTCCCTTTATCTCCCTGCCGATGGTGGGGGCGGGGAGAGCGCGGTGGCGGCGGCGTCTTCGGAGCCTCCCGGGCCACGGAAGGCTCCCTTTATCTCCCCGCCGATGGTGGGGGCGGGGAGAGCGCGGCTGCGGCGGCGTCTTCGGAGCCTCCCGGGCCACGGAAGGCTCCCTTTATCTCCCCGCCGATGGTGGGGGCGGGGAGAGCGCGGCTGCGGTGGCGTCTTCGGAGCCTCCCGGGCCACGGAAGGCTCCCTTTATCTCCCCGCCGATGGTGGGGGCGGGGAGAGCGCGGCTGCGGCTGCGTCTTCGGAGGCTCCCGGGCCACGGAAGGCTCCCTTTATCTCCCCGCCGATGGTGGGGGCGGGGAGAGCGCGGCGGCGTCGGCGTCTTCGGCTCCCTCGGCCAGGGAGCCCTTTTAACCTCTCCGCCCGGTGGGCCCGGTGGCAGGGAGGGACGGCTTCGCTCGGCACGGCTCGGCTCCCTTTATCTCCCCGCCGATAAAGGGAGCCGTGCCACGCCGTGCCGCGCGAAGCCGTCCCTCCCCGCCCCCTGCCACCGGGCGGGGAGGTTAAAAGGGATCCCTCGGCCAGGGAGCCCTTTTAACCTCACCGCCCGGTGGCAGGGGGCGGGGAGGGACGGCTTCGTGCGGCGCGGCGCGGCTCCCTTTATCTCCCCGCCGATGGTGGGGGCGGGGAGAGCGCGGCTGCCGTATATTTGCCGTATAAGACGCACCAACTTTTCCCCCCCAGTTTTGGGGAAGAAAAAGTGCGTCTTATATGGCGAAAAATACGGTACATTACCACCACACATTGCTTCCCAACTTCACTGGTGGCTCGATGAACACAACTTGGGCCAAGGACATCCCTTCCGGGATCCTTGTCCAAGTGTTCAGTTCACAACAGATGCCAGCAATGTTGGCTGAGGAGCCCACCTAGGCTCCCTACGTATCAATGGTCTTTGGCTTCCGGCAGAACGGAATCTCCACATCAATCAACTGGAGCTTTTAGCAGTATTCAAGACACTGAACATACCCGTCAAGCGCCGCTCTGGAAAATACAGGAACTGCTCCTGCCCGGATGCGCATGCACAGCAAAAACTCCTGTGCGCATGCACAGAACCCCTTTGTGCATGAGCAGAACATGTTTGCACATGCACAGATGGGTTCTGCACACGTGCGCAGTAACCCCTTCTCCCGCCGTTCTAAATATGGGATTTCCCGGCCAATCCGGGATACTTGACAGATATGGCACTGAAAACCTTTCAGTCATCCCTAACAGACAGGGTCGTCCAAGTTGTCTCAGGCAACATGACCACAGTATCTTAACCTATAAAACCAAGTGTTCACCGTTGGAACTGGCTATAGGCTGCTATGCGTCGCCCTACTGACCCACACCCACCCTTCGTGTGCACGGCCGAATTCCCTACGCAGGTCAATGAAGGATTTAAAAATCCGGCACGGGGGCCTCAGCCCCACAAACGGCAAGAAAGGGAAAGAACTTCACGTCCCAACAGTCATTGCGCCGCGGCGCGCCAGAGCCAATCAGGCTGAGAGGCTCACGCATGCCGCAGCGTTCGGACACGCGTCGCAGCCAATCAAACGAAAAGCATGTTAAAAAAACGCAGCACAAACACAAAGCACGAACCCATAACTACAAGCCCCAGCGTCCTGCGCACCATGAGCGCGCAGAACGCTGAGGCAGCCTGCGCGCGAAAACAAAACTTAAAGAAAGCCGGCTCCGCCGCCATTCATCCCCACGGGCGAGCCAGCATGGCCCGTGGGGGAAGAAAATGAAACAAACCCGCCGCCCCTGCTCTTCCGTTCGAAGGGACTGCCACCGCGCCAAAAATAAAAACAATCCACCCACCACCCCTCCCCCGCAACTGCCCTTCTTCCCAACGGGAAAACAAGCATGGCCCGTGGAAACGAAAGGCACCCTCCCCGCAACAACGCTCCCTTCCCAAGGGCCATCCAGCATGGCCCATGGGATCAAAAGGCACCCCCCGCCGCAAGTGCCCTTCCTAACCACGGGCAAACAAGCATGGCCAATGGGAAGAAAAGGCACCCCCGCTGCAAGTAGCCAACCTTCCCACGGGCCACCAAGCATGGTCCGTGAGAACAAAAGGCACCCTCCCCCCTAAAAAAAGGACACACCAAAAATCAATTCAAAACCATTCAAAAAAAGAAATCTAACCTTTAAAAAATAAACACAAACAAAGACAGGAAAAACATACACCAAAAAACAACAGCCCCCCCCCCCAACAAAATTCATATC
This sequence comes from Bradypodion pumilum, assembly GCA_035047305.1. Lineage (NCBI taxonomy): Eukaryota > Metazoa > Chordata > Lepidosauria > Squamata > Chamaeleonidae > Bradypodion > Bradypodion pumilum. The sequence continues at coordinate 324,866,298 of JAWDJD010000003.1, forward strand.
CCAGCGTCCTTTTCACTTAAATATCGGAGATCACAACTTACCAACACAGGTCCAGCCATGCCGAGAAACAGAATTGAAATGGCAAAAGAACAGGAAGAATACACATGACAGGACAAACATTACGCAACAGCACCACCAAGTGGCCACAGGAAAAATGACACTCAATGAATTCGAATTACACTTACACATTTTTTAAAAAAATCTTATCCAAAGTACACCTATCACCAAAAAAAAATGACAAATTATTTTTAAAAATGCAATTATTGGGGAAAAATATATATCAACCTTTCCACTTTTAAAAATCCAAATTTATTTATAACAGTTTAAAAAACTACCTATGTATAAAAAAACAATATTTTTTTTAAAAAACATAACTCATTTAAACACACATACAACAAAAATCATCCAAAACCATTTCTCATATTTTTTAAAAAAACAAAACCCCAAAAAAAGCCCGGCAACGCCGGGCAACCCTTGCTAGTATTATATAAACAAACAGCAAGGCACACGTTCTCACCAGCTCCTAACGCTAGTCATGACGCTATGGAACAGGTGCATCCCACGATCTACCTTTCCAGTAGCAATTCATCTCTCAGGGGAATGCAATGTTGTAGCAGATTCGCTGAGCTGGACCACTTACAGTCGCACGAGTAGGAGTTGAACCAGGAAGTGTTTCTCAACCTGACTCGATGTTGGGGGACCTCAATCATCGATCTCTTCGCGACACAGCTCAACACAAAACTTCCCCTGTTCGCCTCCAGGGCGGGTCACGACCCAGCCTCCCTAGTGATGCATTCCTACTAGACTGGACTCAGGGTATGATTTATGCGTTTTCTCCACTACCATTGCTTCACAGAGTAGTATCTCTCTTGACGTACCTCTCTGTGAATGCAATACTCATTGCTCCATGGTGGCCGAGGCAGGCTTGGTTGACTGCACTCCGGAACACAGTGCTGGAGTATCAGTATCTACAGAGATACCACAATCTCCTATCCCTGGATCGCCAAGTGGTTTTCAACCCTGACATCGAAGCCCTTTACTTGACAGCGTGGAGAATTCTCCATCGCTAATTCGCGTCTTCACAGACTCCACCAAGCTGTCTACTCGCAGAGCCTACAAATACAGGTGGGCCAAATTCAGCAGTTCTCTTCATCCTTGGGCAAAGCCTCAATATCTCCACGCCTCTCTACTGTCCTAAAGTTCCTTCTCCATCTAAAACAATCTGGCTTCTCTGTATCATCCCTTAGAGTCTACCTGTCAGCCATAGTTGCCTATCAACCATCTGTCGCACCGGCTAAACACTTCTTCAAAGATCCTAGAATTAAAAAAATCCTAAAGGGACTGGCCAATACCTATACAGATGTATGCCAACCTCCACCTCAATGGTCTCTCTAAATTGTGCTGGACCAACTCACCAAAAATACCTTTGAACCTATGGGCACATCGGCCCTCCATCTCCTAACATACAAAACTGCCTTCTTACTAGCCATAACATCAGGCCATTGGGTTAGCAAACTCTCAGCCCTTCGTGCTGACTAGCCTTATACTAAATTCTTCACTGACAAAGTGGTGCTCCACCTGGACATTTCCTTTTTACCTAAGGTTGTCTCGGCTTTCCACCTTCAGCAGCTGATTGTTCTCCCGACATTCTTTCCATCCCCGTCTACGGACGGAAGATGTGAGGCGGGCCTTAGCCTTTTACCTGCATAGAACCAAGAACTTTAGGAAAACGCAACATCTTCTGGTCTGCCACACAGACCACAATAAGGGCCTCCCAGTGTCAACTTAGCGTCTCTTTAAGTGGGTTGCAGAAATGATCAAGCTTACCTACCAACTAGCACAACTGGAACCACCAGTGGCTCCATGAGCACATTCCACCAGAGCGGTTTCCACTTTGTTCGCCTTCACAAGAAGTGTTACTCTGCATGACATCTGTCTAGCAGCAACATGGGCCCAACCATCTACCTTTGCCAAGCATTACCGCATGGACGTGAGACAATCCCACGAGGCAACCTTTGGCAGAAGGTTCCTGTCTGCGGCTCTACGCTGATGCTCCCTCCGTCATGGTAAGTCAAGCTTGTGAATCAACCAGTGTATGTATGCTCATGGACCACGATGGAGAAGGGTAGGTTACGTACCATAAACGTAGTTCTCCGAGTGGTCCTGTGAGCATTCATATGTCCTACCCTATCTCCCCTCTTCACATTGTAGAGCTGCCCTCTCTTGCGGCGATGCAAAGAAACTAGGGGGAAAGGAGCAGAATGCTGGCGCTAGGCAGGATGGGATATAGCTATTCAAATTAGCTTGGGAGAGCCAACCTTTCACACATGCGCGAGACTAACCCATTGTATGAATGCTCACAGGACCACTCGGAGAACTACGTTTACGGTAGGTAACCTACCCTTCACCTGTACAACATTACTAGCTTGGATACCTTTCTCCGCATTATAACAATGTCACAACTGCAGCTGGCTCACAAAAGAGTATCTGGTGATGATTCAAATATTGCAAATGTTGAACTTATTCTTGATTGAAGTGAACATTCCAGTGATTTAGTCACAGGGGGTTTCCCTGTCTTTATTCTGTTATCTATACCTATAAGAAGAGAGTTGGGCTGTGCGTGTGCGGAATGCGTGTCCACACACATGCAGCCTATCCCATAATGCGCCGGCCACACTTACCTTTTGTCCTTGACACCACCGCCGCAAGGATCCGGAAGCTGAGCAAGGGGCCAACACTCCACGAACACGCAAAAACTACGCTTCCCAGTGTCTTCCACGTTGTGGCATGCCTCAGCCAATCAGGCATGAGGACACGAGCGCAGAGGAGGCAGGACAGCCGGCACATGTGAAAAATTGGCTGACACGTGAGCGCCTACCACGGGGTAGGGGCTGAAAGCACGCCTGCCTTCAGCCCCCACCTACCGAGGGAAGCGAGCCACATCCCCAGGAGGCGAAGGCAGAGAACAGCACTCCATTCCATCTTCGCCTCCTGGAGGGAAGCGAGCGCCTACCACGGTGGGTGAAAGCACGGCTGCCCTCGGCCCCCGCCTACCAAGGGAAGCAAGCCACTTCCCCGGGAGGCGAAAGCAGAGAATGGCACTCCGTTCCGCCTTCGCCTCCTGGAGGGAAGTGAGTGCCTACCACGGGGGTGGGGGGCAAAAGCACGGCTGCCTTCGGCCCCTGCCTACTGAGAGAAGTGAGCCACTTCCCCGGGAGGAGGCGCCAGGCAGGGATCCACTGGGGTAGGCTCCTCCCCTGACGGATTCCTGCCTCTCGCCCTTGCCATTTCCCCTCCAGTGTTTCGAGGGCTGTCTTTGAAACAGTGGAGGAAGAATGGCAAGGGTGAGAGGCAGGAATCCGTCAGGGGAGGTGCCTTCCCTAGCGGATCCCTGCCTCTCGCCCTTGCCGTGTCTTTGGTCGTCCCCTTCTTCCTTTGCCACCACCATCCAAAAAAACACCCCAATGCCCCAAAAAAATCAATAACTGCCCGGAAATGCCGGGCAAAATAGCTAGTACTGTATATATTTGCCTTCATCATAAATTAATATATGTCACCTGGTCTTCCCTTTGTGATATCTCTTTTTTGCTTTCTGTTCTTGTAATTCTTACACCTCTCTTCTAAGATGAGATGGCTTAAACTTTGACTCAAGAAGTCTGGTTCTTACTCCTCATATTGCCATGTTGGACTTGCAATTCATACATGATGGGGTGGGCATAATGTCATCCACTCAACACACACACTGGGGTTTTTTTAAGCTACTGAAGAAAATGGTGTGAACTGTTACTTAACATCAGCAGCACGTTTTCCAGTTTATATTGAGTTCTTTGGTACCTTGGATACCGTTGGTATTTAATTTTATTTGTTTAAAATTATGTAGTAGTCAATTATTGTTCTCAGTGTTTGTTTGTATTTAAAAATTATATTTCTTTATTTAACTCTTCTGATTAATGAAGTCTTTGACTAAGCAATTCTGGTTTCTGACTACCAATTAACCCAAAGAGAAGCCAGGAATTAGCTAGTCAGAGGGAAGATTTTAAAAATCAGTTAAGAGAATTAAAGTAGCGAAACATAATTTTAGAAACATTTGACCACTGTTCCAGTATCCTTTTTCCAACAGTGGGAAACTTGGCAGTAGCCCTCTGCTGCTCTTCTAAGCAACTTTGTAATCTGCCTCTACATCTGAATGTTTGTGTAGCTGAACAGCTACTGAGAAACCTGTTTCTTCATAAACTTGTGTAACTACAAAACCACGTTGAGGTGGCAAATTCCATTAAGTAGTTATGAAGTTGTCAATTGGAGGGGAGTCCTCTTCATTCTACTACCAGCCAATTTCAAGTTCTTCCTTTCTCTTATGAGAGAGGAAGAAATAGATTTCTGTGTATTCGTACCATGCAAATCTTGATAAACCCTTCCCTTGTATGAAGGGAAGGCTTATATGAACACAGGTAAGCAGCTGTGGCCTTTCAGATGTACTGGGGGGTCCATCTCTGATCATATGCCATCATTGGCTAGGGCTGGTAAAAGTATAGGACAAAAATATCTCTATATGGTTGCTGTTGCCCATCCTTGTAGGAAAATACTAAGATAGAATGATGGTTTTGCCTTGTCCTGCACCTTTTCCAAATTCAGAAAAAGGATGCCATTGATATTATACTGGGTCTAGGTCAGTGATGGCAAAGCTTGGCACTTCAGGTGTTCTTGGACTTCAATTCCCAGAAGTCCTGATCAGCAGGAGTGTTGACTTGGGTTTCTGGTGATTGAAGTTTTTGTTGTTGAATGTTTACATAAGTTTTATGTGTTTTAATGTGGATTTTATCTAGGGTTTTTAGCTGTGAATGTTTTTAATTGTTTTATATTGTATTGTATTTTTGTTTTTGTTTTCCCTTTTTCCTCTTTCCTCTTTTGTTGTTAGCCGCCTGAGTGGTGTTTCCCACCAGGAGAGTGGGATATAAATTACAAATATATTTTTATTAAAAACACCTGGATTGCCAAGCTTGGCCATCATGGGTCTAGGTGATAAACCTGTTGCATTTCTAATATTTTTGGATTCCAGTCCCCATCAAATTATGCCTGTATGAGTAGTGGTTAAGAATTGCAGCACTCTGACAATGTTTAGGATGCTGCAGATTGTTGCCACTGGCACAGTGCCTGTTCGGGGTGGGGGGTAGCAGGGAGGAAAAATTGATGCCATGCAAGTGAAATCAAATTTGCTGGTATGGCTTTGCATCCATATTTATTCCATTTTTTGTTTTTCATAAGGTGGAAAACAGCTATTCTATTTCTGTTCCAATCTTCAAACAATTCCACAAGAACATCATTGGCAAAGGAGGCGCAAATATCAAAAAGGTGGGACTTGCTTGCTTCTTGTTATCCATTTTTTTAAAAATTTATCCCGAGCATTCCTGCATCGTCTGTTCCACATGAAGTTTCATGCTAAAAGCTGCTTCCTGTTTCACTTAGAACAGTGTTTCCCAACCTTTGGTTTTTGGACTTCAATTCCCAGCCTAAGTCAGTACATTGGCTGATCAGTGCTTTGGAGAATTGACTTGGGCTTCTGGGGATTGAAGCCCAAAAACCAAAGTGAATTCCTTTGTGAATCACTGACTTAGAGGGCAATTCCATATCTGTTCATTTGACATCCCCCTTTTCCAATTTGTATCATAGATCCGTGAAGAATGCAACACCAAGATTGATCTTCCAGCAGAAAACAGCAATTCAGAGACTATTATTATCACAGGGAAAAGAGCTAACTGTGAAGCTGCTCGCAGCCGGATTCTTTCAATCCAAAAAGAGTTGGTAAGAGAACTAACTCCCTTAAATTCTTAAAAGCAGTTCATTTCAACTAAGACTTAATCTAACTAACATACTGTATTACCAATAGCAATTATATTAAAATTAAAATGAGGATTAAGTTTATTTAAAGCAGTCTAACCTGGTGCTCAAGGACTGCTGTGGCTTAGCAGTTAAGATGCTTAACTTGATGACTGGAACATTGGCTGGTCAGCAGTTCGAAACCCGAGTACTGCACAATGGAGTGAGCTCCCATCGCCTGCCCCAGTTCTTGCCAAACTAGTAGTTCGAAAGCAACTAATTGCAAGTAGCTAAATAGGCACTGCTTCAGTGGGAAGGTAACAGCATTCCGTGCACTTTGGTGTCTAGTCATGCTTGCCACATGACCACTGAAACGTATGCAGACGCAGAAAGCGCTGGCTCTTTGGCTGGAAATGGATATGAGCACTGAACCCTAGAGTCAGATACGACTGGCTTTCGAGCAAGGATGACCTCTATCCTGCTGTTCACCAGATATTAAGGGCTAACTCCGATCAGTTTAACAGCATGTTTAATGAGTATTATACAGTCCTGGTCCAAATTCTCTAGAGGACACCAGGTTGAGAGCAGTTGTAAAGGATTTGCAGTTGCTTGACAATGGGTGTTTGGGCTGAATTGTGTCCTCTTTTGTCTTTCTGATAGTTCCGCTAGTCCCAAGTGTACCAGGTGAAGTGCCATCCAGATATAATATAATATTGACATAATTCCAAATCCATTCTTATCAAATGTTTAAATAAAGGGGGGCCCTTTATTTTAAACATTTATTAAGAATGAATGGAGAATTTCCTTAGTTTCTCGCTAAGGATAGAATTAGTTTGTGTTAAGTACTTCTCCCCATGACAGGAGGAAGAGAAGCAACTTTCAGGCTTCCCTTCTTACCCTCCTTGCCCATATCTTTGCTTCTAGGCTAACATTTCAGAAGTGGAAGTCTCCATTCCATCCAAGCTACATAACTCACTCATTGGTGCCAAAGGTCGCTTCATCCGCTCCATCATGGAAGAGTGTGGTGGGGTCCACATCCATTTCCCCACAGAAGGGTCAGGTAGCGACACTGTCATCATAAGGGGCCCAGCCCAGGATGTCGACAAGGCTAAGAAGCAACTTCTGCAACTGGCAGAGGAGAAGGTGAGAATTTGGGGATAAGGGGGAAAGCAGTACTGGCTGTAGAGTCTCTGGTCAGCGCTTAGTTTTATGCTGGAATGTACATAAAAGTGACTGAAGTGCTCCTGTTACCAGCAGATGCCTAGTTTGTATTAACTTTGGCAAGAGTGTGACTGGAATTATTTATGTGAAGGCCTAGCTAAGGATACTATAAATAAAGCATGTGTTTATGAATAACCACTAAATGTTAAGTTTTTGCTTGGAGGTCTTGTTTCTTACACCCTCTTACATAAAACATCTACTGAGTTTCCTCATTCACACTTAAACAACAGATCAACATTTCTGCCTTTCAGAAAACTTTTAAATTGCCCCTGCCCCAACACTTCTTTAAGTTGTACCAATTAATATAATTTCTGTTTAGCATTTACTGTAGAGATTTAGGCTTTCGTGTGATGTTTTGTTATCACTTTTAATTAAAGGGTCTGTTGTGGTATTTGTTTAAAATGTTTCATTTTGCCATTGTGTCCTTATCTGGAACTCATAAGAGAGCTAACTGGCTGCAGTACCGGTAAATAGTAATGGTGCCAATTTCAAAGATGACAAATGGCAATGAAGTCAACAGAAATGGTTGCACATTTATTTAGTGCATGAATCCTCATTAGTATTAGCATAGCTCCACGTGCATGGCAAGATTGCCTACAGAACAGGCGGAATATACAGATATAGATGCTAACTTACTTGTTTTGCATGATTAATACAGAACATGTAGTTTGGCTTTTTCTGGACCATATTTTTGTTGTTGTTGGCTCTGCTCCTGTGTATTGTATATTTCTACCTTGACTCTTTTAAAGTAAAATTTTTTAACCTGATTGATTTTGGCCGTTTGGGTGCCAAAGCTGTTAAACTCCCCAGATGTCCCTTTACTGAAGAACAGGTTTGTTAGTTTCTCACAGCAAAATGGCAAAGAGAATTTGAAGCCATAGGAATTAAATCTTTTGTATTGATTTTTATTTATCCCTTTCATGTAGCAAACCAAGAGTTATACTGTAGAATTGCGTGCCAGGCCAGAGTACCACAAATTCTTGATTGGCAAAGGAGGTAGTAACATTCGCAAAGTACGTGATAATACTGGTGCAAGAATTATCTTCCCCACTTCAGAGGACAAAGATCAAGAGCTGATTACCATCATGGGAACAGAGGAAGCCGTCAAAGAGGCCCAGAAGGAGTTGGAGGTGCTCATCAAGAATCTGGTGAGGAAGGGTTTGTTTACTATATAAGAAATTACCTTTTGATGTTGACATCAATTTATTGGATATCATTTCTCTGGAAAAGTCCAGCTCCTGATATCCCTCTGTGTGTTTTTTCAGGATAATGTAGTTGAAGATTCCATGACTGTGGACCCGAAACATCACCGTCATTTTGTCATCCGGAAAGGGCAGGTTTTACGGACCATTGCAGAAGAGTACGGGGGTGTGATGGTCAGCTTTCCACGCCCTGGCACACAAAGTGACAAGGTCACCCTTAAAGGAGCAAAGGACTGTGTTGAAGCAGCAAAGAAACGCATCCTGGAGATCATTGATGACTTGGTGAATGTCTAACTTAGATGGGCTCTCTTTACCATTGATATTGTTTGCTTTTTCATCTAGCATGCAAATGTGCACAGCTATAAAACTTTTGGCATGTCAGATTATTCAGGCTTATAATAGTAGTAGTAGTAGTAGTAGTAGTAGTAGTAGTAGTAGTAATAATATAATAATAATAATAATAATAATAATAATAATAATAATAATAATAATAATAATAACAACAATAACAATAACAATATACAATATACAATAATAATAACAATATACCACCTTCCTCACCCTGTGGGTGACCCAAAGCGGTTTACAGATATTTAAAGCTACAATATGACAAAGAGCAAAGATACAATATAGCAGAACACAGTACAGAATACAATAGAAAACCGTAACAGTAACAATTCCATAGTACCCTGCACAACTCACTCCAGCTCCAAGCAAGTCCAAAAGAGAAGCTGCCACCTCAACGGTTTTTAAAGTCCTGGCTGGGGGCAGGCTCGGAGACTGTCATCCATCGCACAACAATGCAATACACATTCCAAAACAATACCCGTTTCAAAATAAACCCCAAACAAAAATACATTACACCAACTTCGACTTATCCACATCCCTCCAGGCTAAACAGCCGAGGAAAAAGTCCAGCAAGTCCTCATCTCCCTCCGGCTGAGGGAGGAAGTGCGGTGGCATTGACGGCAGCTCCTATAGCATGAATCAAAGGAATAAAGAATCAAAGAAATAAGACCCTTTGGTGTGTTTCAAGCTTCTTGCAGAGATTTTTAATTTTTTAAGGGGTTTGCTTGAACTATTTGGTAAACTCAGTCTTGCTTGGGTTTACTTCAGGTAATTCTGACATGTGTTTCTTAGGCATGGAAAAAAATCAGTCTACTATTCCTTGGTTATGGTTTTGATTTCTAAGAAAAATGTATTGAGTACGGTAGCCTTTCATTTTACATCTTAATGAATTAATAAAAAGGTAGGGAACCCTTCCTTAGGTTGAGTCTAACTTCTCTTCATAGCTTTGTAATAAAAATTTCCTCAGTCAGATCTCTAGGGTTATCTGAAGAAAGGGAAAAAAACATTATTTTTCAAAGGCACACATCTTTCTGGGCATAGCATGGAGTCTTGTATTCCACCTTTGCTTATTGATGCTGTCAGCTTATTTGGTGAGCTGTTCATAAAGCTATGCTATGTATGTAATTACAGGACTTTTTACTGTAAACCAAGTTGTAGTGTTTAAACAAACATACATGCTTCTTTAAGTTTGCAGTTGTTTGTTGAAACTGATATTAAGAATTCCCGGGAACCTTGACATCTCTTATCCTTGATAGCATGCAGTGTTAAAGTGGCCTCTACTAGATCTTTAAACATTTTAATGGGTTTTAATTATTATCATAGTTTAATCGCTCTTTAATATTTAATTTATTGTATTTTAGTATTGTTTTAACATTGTGAGCTGAGTTTGGTTCACTCACTGGAAGAAAGTTAGCTAATAAATGATAATAAATAAAGGGGGCAGATTGGACTTCCTTGTACAAGGAAGCACAGCAAGCTTAGTTCCAGAGGTTCAGTTGGTCCATTTTGTAGGTGCATCCATAGTAATGAATCATTCTTTATTGAATGGAAAGTTAACTGTTGATGTTGTCTTTTTCAGAGGCAGGATTAATTGGGAATGACCTCTGAAAATCATCTTTTCTTCTATTTGTAGGAAGCCCAAGTGACCATTGAATGCACCATTCTTCAGAAGTATCACCGCTCTATTATGGGCCCCAAAGGTTCCAGGATTCAGCAGATCACTCGTGATTATGGTGTTCAGATCAAATTCCCAGACCGCGAGGAGAACACTGGTATGCAGTCCTGCTAGACCACCCATAACATCACAAGTGTGGCAATATGAATTATCCTTTGTTTATATAGATCAGTGATGGCCAACCTTGGCACTCCAGATGTTCTTGAACTTCAATTCCCAGAAGCCTTGATCATCAGGTTTGTTGACTTAGGCTTCTGGAAATTAAAGTCCAAGAACCCCTGGAGTACCAAGGTTGGCCATCAATGATATAGATGCATTTGGAACTGTGAAATGTATAATTCTGATTGAGAAGGAAAGTACCTAAAGCAATTATTCATCCAAAGTTTCTTAGCAATATGATTACCTTTATGTTTTGACCAGTGTAGCAGTGAGCTAAATATGGCTTCCAACTGCTGTAAAAGCAGCATCCAGTACTTAAGATTTCATATGTGACCTAACTAATACCTGTGTGAAATGGAGGATGAGAATTGAAACACTTGCTTCCTTGCCTTGTTAAATACCACTATCCCAGCACGAACTGAAAACTGTTTAATGGGTAGCTCTTTGTAGCTGTTGCATAGAATTTAGAGTTCCAGGACTAAACTTTGCTCCTCAGATATTGGTTACTAGCTGGGGTACCCGCTTCTCTGGGTACTGGATCCTTACTTGTGCTCTGGGCCGCATTGACGTGAGGGGTGCTGCGGCCACCTCTGGCGGCCTTGCATTCCTGGTCATGGCGAGGCAGACGCTGAGGGGCGGCAGGGCAGAGGCAGTGCCTACGGCAACGCCTCGCCCGGCCGCATCCTCAGGTGGCGTGGCTGAGCATGGGAGGGGTGGCAGGGCAGAGGCAGCGCCTACGGTGGCGCCTCGCCTGGCCGTGTCCTCAGGCGGCACGGAAGGGGCAGCAGGGCAGAGGCAGGGCCTACGGCGGCGCCTTGCCTGGTCGCGTCCTCAGGCGGTGCGGCTGAGGGCAGGAGGGGCAGCAGGGCAGAGGCAGCGCCTACGGTGGCACCTCGCCCGGCTGCATCCTCAGGCAGCATGGCTGAGGGCAGAAGGGGCGACAGGGCAGAGGCACGCAACATGCACATCAGCTCTCTCCAACATTCTATTTCCAGGCCTTGCTGTTAAACCAATCACAGTCCAATATGCAAATCAGCTCTTTCCAACATTCTTTTTCCAGGCCTTGTTGTTAAACTGCTGTTTTTTTGGGAGTTGTAGTTCCCATTCCTTTTCCCATTTTGTGGGGCAGAGGCCTCACTCATGGCCACCAGAACCTCGTGGGGCTGATCTCAGTGGCGTTAGGTATGTGTGCACGAAGCATGATGGGATAGGCTTCAGGGGTGTGAGCATGCCTGCCGGACACGCACGGTCATGCCTTTCCTTTATAGGTATAGATAGATCAGACATGGTGGGAAATACAGCAGACTTGCACGTATCATGAAATATATCGGCTGTATTTCTAATAAGGGAGACTGATAACTATCATTCTGGACATCACTTGAATAACCTTTGCTGCAGGCTGCCCTTTTACAGTGTGGACCCTCCAGCCTGCTAATTATTGCACCATGAATGACATGGTAGCTGAAAACTTCAAGCTTAGCTTGTCATTAACCTTGTCACTGTTTCTTTCCTGCAACCACAGCTTCCACTGCAGAGGTGGCAGCCCAGGAGGAGAGCAAAGAGAATGGTGAAGGGAAAGAAAGCAAGGAAGCCGATCCCAGCTCACCAAAGAAATGTGACACCATCATCATCTCTGGCCGTCAGGAAAAATGTGAGGCAGCAAAAGAGGCCCTGCAAGTAAGTGAGGTGGATGCTGAGAATGGGTGTGTGTGTGTAGGGAGGGGGGCATATTGTGCAAAATTAGGCATTAGTACCTTTGCTTTCTTGAAGGATGGACAGTGATCCAGCCATACATGAACAAAATAAGTTAAGTGTGGCTACCTTTAGAAGTGTAGATTCACTGTGAGAGGATGGCAGTATTAAACCATGGCCACTGGCCGAAACAGGATGATGCTAGGCTGGACAGATAAGGTGTGATGAAATAGTCGCCCCTTGAGATAATGAGCTGTGGAGTTTCTTATGCTGTCTGTGGTTTTTTAAATTCTTCATTTCCCTAGGTTTGAGATTTGTTAGCTTCCCATACAGCTAAGAATGAGAATTTGTTTAATAAGCCCATTATCATAGTAACTTTCACCCTTGCATTTCAGGCTCTTGTTCCAATTACCATTGAAGTGGAAGTTCCCTTTGATCTTCATCGTTTCATCATTGGTCAAAAGGGGGTTGGTATCCGGAAAATGATGGATGAGTTTGAGGTGAGTGGGCTCTTGGTTGCCTTTCCTTCTTCAGATAAGGAGTAAGCAACACATGGCCTATGCAGGGATGGCCAACCTTGGCACTTCAGGTGTTCTTGGACTTCAATTCCCAGCAGAGGTGCTGATTTGGGGCTTCTGGGAATTGAAGTCCAAGAGCACCTGGAGTGCCAAGGTGTTGGCCATCACTGACCTATAGGTTTCATGTATGTCCCACCAATCCATTTTGCAACTCATCCACTCCCCCTTGTTCCAATGCCAGTGGGAAACTGTTACTTTGTTAAAGAAGATAAAACTATTTGTTTTTCCCCTAAAGCAAGGCATAGGGAACTTTGTGTGTGTTTATACAGTACAAACATCTTTACTGCATTTATAGTGGGGTTGTACCCAGCAGCCAATTTGGGTGTGTATGTGTCAGAATTCACTCCTAGACTTTCTGAGGCTGCCTACCCTGCTTTAGGCTTTGGACATGGATTGGTTTATCTTTCCTGTTCTGCTTCAAGGAAGATCAGCTTTCCTTTTAGATGTGTTGCTTATAAATTAAGTGGGAGGCAAAATAAGAATGGGCGACTCTTACTAGTTATCCAAAAGCATGCAAAACTGTTGAGAGATCAAGCATCATTTTCATGTTGTGCACTTGAAAATCTATCTACATTGGGCAATCATGTTATTCTTTACCATTCATTTTCTGTTGTGTTGTGTGCTCCGGAGATGTAGCCTAAAGAGCCTTACAACAGCCTTATGATATATTTTCTTTTCTTGAGCAATTAGAAGCTCCCGGTTCTTTGAAGTAATGATGTACCCTCTAGGGTTAGCTGTATAAAATCTCACAGATTGCTTAATGTTAAGGTAATGATTACTTGCCTGGGATTTTTAGGTCAATATCCAAGTTCCTGCTCCTGAGCTTCAATCCAGCATCATCTCTATAAGTGGACTCGCTGCTAATCTTGACCGTGCCAAGGCCAGACTTCTGGAAAGAGTAAAGGAACTGCAAGCTGAGCAAGAAGACCGAGTATGCATTGGAGTCACTGTTCCTTCTGCTGATCTCTTTTAGTTGCCTTTCCATATTAGAACAGCAACAACATTCAGATATATAGATTTAATTAAATGTGTTGTCCTAGCAAGGGATCGCAGACTTGCAGACACAGTTTTTAGCAGGAGAAGTCACTTCAGGTAACTTTCTAGGGCTTGATGTGCTAGAAAAAGGGAATTGAGTTCTCTGTTGATAAAATGCTGTGGCTGCATCAAACCTATGGTTATCTTAGCAGTGTCCCAAGTGGCAGAATATGAAATTTACCCTAGGTTCATCTTCCGTGTCTAGGCCAGACATGAAACTGCCAAAATAAAGCCACCTTTTCGTGAGTTCATTCTGTAGTACCTTTTTGCCCAACCTAGTGTGAGAAAGATTAGCCAGCAGAAGGTGGCTGTTGCCCCGGGGTATATGCCTGTCTCTTGTCCCTGCCAACCTAATAGATCTTACTTCAGGGCGCATGTGCAAAGCTGATTTTAGAGCCTATGAAGATCCACAGTAGGTGCAGCCCTCAAAATGGCATCATCTGAGAACCCCTTTTAAAAAGCAAACTTTGATATTTGTCAAGGTTGCCGCAAATTCTTCCAATCTGAGGCAGTAGGTATGTAGACCCTCAAACTTCTTTGTTATTCTAGGCCTTGCGCAACTTTAAGTTGACCGTTACTGTGGATCCCAGATACCACCCTAAAATCATTGGCAGAAAAGGCGCTGTGATCACTCAAATCCGCACAGAACATGATGTAACAATCCAGTTTCCAGACAAGGATGATGGATCCCAGGTGAGAAACTGCATATGTGGAAAAGATTGTAGATTAGTGGGGCTTGTCTTTGAATAGTATTGCCAACTCCTCTGTTTCACCTGCTGTGTTATCAGAGTGACATCCTCTTGGCTGGCTCGACAGCTGTCAGATCCTTGATAGAGATAGTCCACACGTTACTCACAGGAAGACCTGATGGTGTCAGACCACCTGGAATGACTCGGAAGTCCCTAAGTCAGTGGTGGCGAACCTATGGCACGTTTGCCACAGAGGGCACACAGAGCCCTCTCTGTTGGCACGCCATCATCCCAGCACAGAGTATGCTCCACCCCTCTGCCCAACAGCCCAATGGGAGTGGTTCTTCCCCAGCACAGAGTTCACTCTGCCAGCAGCCCAATTGGAGCACTTCCTCCCTCCCCCCGGCACAAAGTTCACCCCGCCTCTCTATTTGGGCACATGGGTTCTAAAAGGTTTGCTATCACTGTCCTAAGTTCTTCCCCAGCTGGCAAAGTTACTTTATGAGCCAGTTACATCCTGAGAAGCAGTTTGATATTGCAATAATGCAAGGCAAAAACAGCTTGGCTATTCTACAAGCATTTTATTCTTTATTGCTGCTAAAGCAGCTCAAAGTTATTGAAATCATATAACAGGTTCAAAAAGTCTTAGCATTATCTTACAGGTATAAAATATCTTACAGGTACAAAATGAACCCAAGTTACTAGCAAGTACTTTGAAAGTGAAAAGACGTTCTTTAAAACATTTTTAAAAAGGCATTTTTAGCCTTTAAGCATGTTAAAAGAACACACAGAAAAATTATATTAGCATCTCACCCAGCCGTGCCTGCTTGAATCTATGGAGGGAAATTATGCTCTCCTATCATGCTCCTCCTTCTCCCCACCCTGGGTTTGGCTTACTTGAGATGTCATATTTATATGTTTTTCTAACAGATTACAATCACCTATCAATGATCTTATACCAGATGTGACTTGTTTTTCCATACCAACTTTGACATAAGCCTAACATGAACAAACTTACATAGTCTGATCACTGATGACACCAAGCTGTCTTTTTTTCTCACAGGACTCATGTTGAAAAATGAAAGGCTTCTCCCTTTGTCTGCCTTTGCCCACGCACAACACCTATGTGATTTCTCAGACATAAACAAGTTTGGCTTTCATAGTTCAAGGATGCTTTCTCACAAAACCTAACCCATGCACAGCAGAGTATTTTACGTGATACATTTTTTCTCGTTACAACTATTGACTGCTTTTCCTGTAGATAGCGTTTGATCAGATATGACAGTCTCCCTACAAGTCTCTTGCCCAAAAGAGCCTGTATTTTATACCTTGGTGGTTGGAAGTATTTGGCACTAACTGGCACAAACTTGCCGTGCAGGCTCAGGATCAAATCACCATCACTGGCTATGAGAGGAATACTGAATCTGCCCGAGATGCCATCATGAAGATTGTTGGGGAACTGGAGCAAATGGTCTCTGAAGACATCACTCTGGACCATCGTGTTCATGCCCGCATTATTGGGGCACGTGGGAAAGCCATCCGCAAGATCATGGATGAATTCAAGGTAAGAAAAGGGTGAATGATGTCTAGCGTATAAGGAGAGAGAACTACACCTCTTGTTATCAGCACTCACATTCTCTGTACTGACTCATTAAATGATTACAGCACTTGCAAAGGATCTAGTTTGGTTATAGGACTTACAAAGGTTACATATTTGAGACATTTGGGAGTTTCTGGGAGGAGTTAAGTAACTTTTCACAAAAGTTGGTCATGCCAAGAAAAGCAGGTTTAGCCAAACTGACATCTACCTGTGCGTTTTTCTTCTATGCTTGGATAAAAATCCAACACTTAAGGTACTTCAGAATTATTGCAGACCTGTAATTAGTACAAAATGTCCTTCTATGCTTACTTTTAGAGTAACTCTGGATTGATCAGAATATCTTTAAGAGCAGAACAAATCTAATTCTGGTGATTGAGCTTACTCACTATGAGACAGGATTTTCACTGCTCAACACTCAATATTTAACTGTTGAGCTGTACAGCTTTGGCTATGAACAAGCTGACCTTTAAAAAGACAGAATTTGGAGGCTTCTTGTGTCCTGCCAATGCATTCATCCTGTCCTGCCCTGTCTTTGGGGCCATTCAACAATTATGTGAACCTCAAAGGGGGAGGAGGTCTGCCATCCAAATTACAGAAAAATTACGTGGGGTCAGGGGGGGTTGGGGGATTACGTGGGGTCAGGGGGGATTACGTAATCCATTTGGAGCTGTTTCTAACCGACATGAAACCAAACCTGTGCATAAAAAGAAAGGGTTTTATTTACCTTTGTGCCTTGCTCCATGCGGTGAAAATGGAGGGGGAAATCCATGCTTCCTGGTTGCAGGGAGAGCAAGAGGCTAGGCTAGAGCATCACTTCCTGCTTCAGTGCAATTGGCCTGCCCACCCATTTCCCCTGCAGCGCCACCACTGCTTGGTGGTGCAAAATACAGTACTATTTGGTTCAGATCTCGTAATTTTAAGGGGGGGGGGTGTCAAAGCGAAAATTATGGTTGGATTACATAGGGGGAGGGGGGGTCAATTTTCCCCAGAAAAAGGATCGCGTAATTGTTGAATGGCCCCTTTAGTGTTTGAATATATAGAACATTGAAGGAATCAGGAAGGAGACCAGGAAAGACCTTTCCTTTTGTTTTCCATTTCCACCTTATTGAAACCTTTCTTGAAACCTCCTCATTCTAGGTGGACATCCGTTTCCCCCAGAGTGGGGCTGCTGATCCAAACTGTGTGACTGTGACCGGACTCCCTGAGAACGTGGAGGAAGCTATTGATCATATCCTGAATCTGGAAGAGGAATATGTGAGTGCAATCCTAGGTGGATGGATGGCTTCCAAGTGCTTATCCACTTTTTGTTCAAATACAAGCATGCAACTAACAAGGACATCAAAAGAGTGAGAGAAAAGTGAGAGGGGGGAAAAACAAAAGGGAAGGAAAAGATAAAGGGTCCACTAATGCTAAATGAGCTTATTGCAGAGTCCCCCTTATCTGGACTTTGAAGTCTTAGCAGTCTAACTGAATTGGATGGGGCCCTTTAGGCCACCGGCTCAATGCAGAATCAAAACTGGGATCCTTTTTGGTTGAGAAGATACTGTAGAAATGGGAAAGGACAACTAAAATGTTGAATGAAATGAAGCCACTCCTGTAGTAGGAACAGTTGTTTTGTTTGACTGTTTAACCTAGAAAGAAGGCAATTAATGGAAGACAGGCTAGAGTAGGGATTCTCAACCTGCGGCCCGCAGCACTTTCATGTGGACCACCACAACCACTTCCACCACACCAGGAAGTGCCATGTGGTGGAGGAAGGGCAAAATGGCCATCCAGCCCCCGAAGCTGTCTGACGGAGCATAACCCAGCTTCCGGCTTTAAAAGGTTGATAACTGCTGGGCTAGAGCAGTGGTTCCCAATGTGGGGACCATGCCCCACAGGGGTACTTAGGCTTCTGGGAATTGAAGTCCAAAAACCAAAGGTTGGGAAACATTGGGCTAGAGCAATATAAGGTGAAACTCGGAAAATTAGAATATCATGCAAATGTTCATTCAGTTCAGTAATGCAACTTAAAAGGTGAAACAAATATATGAGATAGACTCATTACATGCAAAGTGAGATAGTTCAAGCCTTACTTTGTTATAATAGTGATGCTTATGGCTTACATCTTATGAAAACCTCAACTCCCCAATCTCATGTACGCTGTCATCACAATTATAACGAATTAAGGCGTGACATCTCTCGCTTTGCATGTAGTGAGTCTATCTCATATATTTGTTTCACCTTTTAAGTGAAATGGATGAACATTTGTATGATATTCTAATTTTCCGAGTTTCACCTGTATAATTAGACATCATGGGGAGAAAACAGAGACAAGATTTTCTATCTCCTCAAACTCTCAACCCAGATTCTACTGCTGAAACTCAATAGCAGGAGATTTAGGGGGGAAATAACATACTTCTTTACACAATGTATTGTTAAATTGAGGAATTACTGCCACAAGATGTAGTAGTGGCTACCAACTCAGACAACTTTTAGACAGAGGTAGATTAATCCATCACAGGCCGGGCCACAATATGTAGTCACCCTGGTTGCTACTCAGGATGGCTATATATAGTTTTCATTAGCAGAAACAATTATGCATTTGATTATCAGTTGCTGGAGACTGAGAACGAGAGTGTGTAGTTGCACTCATGTGTGAATAGACTATCGGAGCAAATAGGATTTTATAGATATTTTCCACTGTTAGAAGCTGAGCTTTCGAATTCTGCATTTCTTTCCCCTTATCTTTTGCCATTTTCACCTCTTCTCTGTGGTGAATATCATTTACAAAAATTTTGGTCCTTTGTTTTCCTTTTTTGGAGAATAAGAAACCTCCTCTATAAATAGATTGCATTTGTGCAATTTGTTGCAGCTGGCTGATGTTGTAGACAACGAAGCAATGCAAGGCTACATGAAAACTCCAGCCCATGACGAAGCTAAGGCGGCATCCAAGGGATTTGTTGTGAGAGATGCTCCCTGGACAGCAGGCAACACTGAGAAGGTACGTGTTGCTTATGCTGAAATGGAGCCGCGGGTGGGGGCACACAACCTTTTCAGCCCCAGAGACTATATCGTGGACTAGAAAGATTTTGACAGCTTTTCTTGTGGCCTGCTGAAATCTAGATCTGTGATGGCGAACCTTGATGTTCTTGGACTTCAATTTCCAGAATCCCCCATGAACCCACACGAATGGGTTTACTGCGATTCATCCGGCCCACGCTGCCCTCGTCGCTCCTGGAAGAAGAAGGAAAATGCGCCCGGACGTTTTACTTTTTCTTCCAGGAGCGACGAGGGCAGTGTGGACTGGATGAATCACAGTAAACCCATTCGTGTGGATTCATGGGGGATTCTGGGAATTGAAGGCCAAGGACATCTGGAGTGTCAAGGTTCGCCTTCACAGATCTAGAGATTGCTGGGGACAAGGATGGAAGCGGAAACTGGCACCATCTCCTCAGTGGCAGGCAACAGCAATGATGAAAGCTTTGAATGGTTTACTGTGCAGCACTAGATTTTGAGGCCTGCGGTGGCTTAGTGGTTAAGATGCTGAACTTGACGCCTGGAAGGTCAGCAGGCCAGCAGTTCGAGACCCGAGTGCTGCAGGATGGAGTGAGCTCCCGTCTCTGTCACAGCTCTTGCCGACCTAGCAGTTCGAAAGCCAGAAATTGCACGTGGATAAATAGGGGCCACTTCGGTGGGAAGGTAAGCAGCTCTCCGTGCACTCCAGTGTCTAGTCGTGCTTGCCACATCTCCGTGGAAACGTCTGCAGATGCAGACAGTGCTGGTTCTTCGGCTATGAAACAGATAAGCACTGAACTAGAGCACTAGAGTTGGATATGACTGGCTTTTGAGTAAGAACGACCTTTACCTTACTAGACCCATGTGTTTTTCCATGCAGGCCCCTGACATGAGCAGCTCTGAAGATTTCCCAAGCTTTGGAGCTCAGGTGGCCCCGAAGACTCTGCCTTGGGGTCCCAAGCGGTAATGACTCGGGAGAACAGCGATCTTGTCCAGCCACCTGCCACCAGGTTTCCTTTCTGAATTCTAACCTCATGGCTGGATCTAGTGCAGTTTGTCCATGTGGGGGGTCTCTTAATGAAACTAGAGTGCTACCCCCTTCTTGAGGTTTTCTACTGTCCTGTGCTTTAGGCCCCTCACTATGCTTCAGTTTGACCTTTTTCCTTCCTCCTTGCCCTGGAAGAAACTTGTCATGTGGATTCCCAGCTAAAATACATTTCCCCCCCTTCCAAATTTCAACCTCTCGCTTTCATGTCGTCCTTGCTGTAGTAGCCGAACCTCTGCAGGTACTTCTTATAAAGAGCACTCTAGCCTCCATTGGGAGATCTCCTTTACTGCAGCTAGGAATCTACTTCCTGTCTCTCAACCTCAGGAAACACATTTCCTTGACTTTCTACAAAGCCAAAATATTTGCTCTCTCCCTCCCACCCCTTTTCCTGCTCTGTTTGTTCAAGGCCTTACCTTTGTAGAGTGCAATCATCCCCCCCCCCCCATTCCCCCTTCTCAACTACCATCCCTTTCCCGTCCACTACTATCGGCCAGAATGGGTGGGAGATTTTGCCCTAACCATGGGAGGCCACCCGGAAAGCCCTAAGAGAGTCACACCCCTGCCTGTGCTAGTCTGCAGCACAGAGCGTACCAAGATCATCAGTGTGAGTTATGAATTGCAGCTTGTCGCCACTTTTGACCCTCATCGCCCGTGGTTATTTTTTTATTTTTATTTTTTTTGTTCTTCCTGCCCAACAGCAGTATGGCTGAGTGGAGCCAGAAAACTGACAGTATTACTGGGTCTTTTCGGAACTGGGTTCAACCAAAAGTGCCATGGTAGCATGCTGCAGAAAACGCTGGATGATTTAGCTTAGAGTTCAGAAGGGTATACAACACAACACACACCCAACTTAATTTTGATGGCATTTACATACCAGGGTTAAAGAGTGTGTCTTTTGCTTTTTACTATTGCCTTCTTTCTACCTCAAGCCAGTATGACAGTGGCCTGCTTCTTCAGACAAATCCCCTCTTGCTTTCTGTTATCATGACTCTTGTTCCTTTTTTTTTTTTTTGAGATGAGAAATGGCTCTGTGGCTTCTGCCCCCAGGATATAGGGCTGTGATGGCGAACCTTGGCACTCCAGATGTTCTTGGGCTTCAATTCCCAGAAGTCCCCATGAATCCACACGAATGGGTTTACTGCAATTCATCCAACCTGCGCCACCCTCGTCGCTCCTGGAAGCGGAAGTAAAACACGACCAGATGGACACGTTTTACTTCCGCTTCCAGGAACGGTGAGGGCAGTGCGGGCCGGATGAATCGCAGTAAACCCATTTGTGTGGATTCACGGGGGGCTTGGGTTTCTGGGATTGAAGCCCAAGAACATTTAGAGTGCCAAGGTTCGCCATCACAGATGTAGGGTATCAAACCTCTCCTCCTGCAAAGAGGGTCTTAACTACAGCCACGTGCAAATGCTGTCAGTAGTCTTGTGACAAAGGTTAGGCCTTGGAGTGGGGAGGCAGGCGGATAAAGAGTGGCTCTCAGTTAAATGGAAGGAAGCCGATTGCAGTTTAGTCTTAAAAACAAAGCTACTCCTGGAGTGAGAGCACATTTACTGTGGGATGATGAAGGGTTTGGCTTGGCCTTGAACTACCAGAAGCCCCAGCCAGCATGGCCAGTGATAAACTTCGGAGTCACCTGAAGGGCTAAATGTTCCCTGCCCTGACCTACTCCATTCAACCGAAAGCCTTTTGTCGTCTTGCAGCAAGTGTTCTGTCTCATTGTCTTAGCAGCAGGAATTGCTGCTTTCTAGCTGCTGCTGCTGCCATAAATGGATTACAAGGCTGCTTGTATTTTAAAGCTGCTCTTCCTGCCATTGACACGGTTGTCTGTCCTTTTCTGCCTGAAGTGCTGTTGGCAGTGATGGGTCCAGTGCCAATTCTGCTCTCTGTCTCCCCTCCCACCCCACCACCCGAGATTACTTTTTCCTGAGCCACTAGCTAGGATCCCAGCCCCTGGATCATTTATATCCCCTGAATACAGACGGGATAGTTTGGTAAAGCTCTTGACTTTCTAGATCTTTTGTGCCCCACAGAAAAGAAAAGCAACCTTTTGGTTTTTAGTGAGAAGTGGCAGGAGAAAAAAAAACATTTCTCTAGGGCAGGGGTGCCCAAACTTTTTGGGCCATGGGCCGGTCACGTGGATCCTCCCACTGAAAGTGGAAGTAAAATGCGCCTTGCAGTCTGTTTTGCAACAGGATGAGATAGATTTTAAGCTGCCATTTTCTCTGCTTAAACCAGGGATGCCCAAACTACAGGCCAGATCCACCCCCAATGCCAATTCATCCAGCCCGCGCTGCCTTCATTGCTCCTGGAAGTAGAAGTAAAACATACCACTTCCGGGAGCAACATGGGTGGTGCGACTGGATGAATTGGCATGGGGGGGGAATATGAATCTGGCCCATGGGCACCTCTGCTCTATTGCAATTCCACTTGGGGCGAGGAAAAGCCCTATTGCCACCTGAGCAGGAGACTGAAACAGGGTAGTAGTGTGTAATGTCTTGCCAGTGGTACCTGGTGTCCTGAATGTGTCATACATCACTTGCACATGTGTTTTAGGGTTGAACTGCCATTGAGCATGGCTCTATCCCTGCCACATTTGTTCCAACTGTTGAGTGTGCTCCACCCCTTTGTCGCTCTGTAGTGTGCAGCAGATGATGCTCTCTGGAGGTGTGCTCCATGTCTTCTTAATGTCTTCCATATTATGTTTCCATGGCAATGATCCCTTGGCCTTAACTTTGGAATTTGGAGATTATATGCAAAACATGTATAAAGGCTCATGAGTATGGATGACACTGGAATTTTATAAATTCTAAAAAATAAAACCTGAAACAGCTTTGAGTAGTTTATATTCCTTCTCTGTATGCGTTTATTTAAAAACTCACAAAAATCAGTCAAATTCAAGATTCGTACCCGTCTCTTTGACTTCCAAACAGCTTCAAACTCCAGTATTTCTAAGTTCTTTCAAATAGCAGTCAAATAACTTACTATATCTAATTTCAGCTGTTCATGTTGAACTGTTGAGAAGATCTTGTCCATTTGTTTCCACGAAGCCAACTATACAGGCACAATTATGCTCACAAGTCTTTGGCATATGCAATCCTGCTGAAGCTTGTGGCTTCAACCAAAAGCAGATCCAAATGGTTACACAGAAGATCATTACAGTAATGTGCTGTTTTTGCAGGTGGCAGTGAAGCACAAGGCTTCTTGGATGGCTGAGAAATAGCTTTCACAAATGCTTCTGTCTCAATCGAGTAATCTATTTTAAACTTGTCATCACATGCTAAGAAGACTGCACAACTACACTGGACTACACATCAATTAATCTGCTCTTAATTCTACTGCAAGTATACTAGTACTAAGATTGCACCTTTCATTCCTATAAGCCATTCTAATGCTGCAGAGACCTATCTCTATGGAAAATGTTTCATCCAAGCCATCATTTTGCAAGAGTCCATCTCCACCAAACAGGAGTGCTAATCCATACTTTATTCCAGACTTCAAAAGGTTATAAATACCTACTGAAGTATTTCTTTGTTGGACGGGGGAGAGCTCAGAGCTTTTCACATTTAATGCCCAATTTGGCTGCTTGGGTTAATCTTTACTCAGTCTGTTCCTTGGACTTCCACCATTATCACTTTTTTCTTCAAAATGGCCATGACCGTTGGCTGGTGGTCATATGAAGTTCCAAGCACTGTTGTACAGTGTGACACATGAAACATGTTGAATTTAGGAAACAGACACTATTGTAAAAGCTGGAGCAGGCTGCTGCCTCTTCCTGACAAATATGGTTCCTCCAAGGTCTTGGTAACTTGGCTTGGACAAAATGCAGTCTCTCAGAGGATTCAGATTCCCATTATGGTGCCTTTTCTGCCAGAGGGGTTGGCTTTCTCACATCTATCACCTCAATGAGGGCCTGTTCCAAGGAAAAGAAGAATTTAGGTACACAAGAATTCCCTGTAATTCATATTCATAATATGGATAATATAATACATATCATCCATAATATGAAGGTCCAATAGCATAGTTGTTTCCCCTTGAAATGCAGATAAATGCATTTTAAATCAGAATCAAGATGGCTTCAAAAATATGTGCCATTCTCTTTAAGATCCGTTTTAATTTTCCCCTCTGTGGTTAATATGGTAGGCTATAATTAAGTGATTACTGCTGAAAGTCTGAAGTCAACGATTTAGTACATATGAGTGTCTGACTGGGGTACACAGAAAAAGATTCCTCGGAAGATTGTTGTATTTTTGAACCACAGTCTGGTGTACCCTGGTAAAACTGTGTGATGCTTTTGTCCAGCTTCCAAAGGAGGCATCTCAAAATATGTGAGGAGGAGGTTATATTAAAAGAAAACTATTATGATGGGAATTTAAATGTCAAAATATTGAGGTAAAAAAGAACAACAAAAAATATTGGAGATGGGAGATGTTTGTACAGTAAAATCCCAACTTACAAATGTCTCGAGTTACATAAAATTCAACTTGCATAATGATTTTGTGCTAAAGCCATGTCCCGATTTACACAATTTGCTATGGGTTTGCTTCGAGTTACATAAATATTCTTTTTCCTATGGGTTTGCTTCGAGTTACGTAAAAATTCATTTCCCTATGGGTTTGCTTTGATTTACATAAAATTTCATTTTTCCTATGGGTTTGCTTTGAGTTATGTAAAAAACCAATTTAAGCAAAATCCTACAGAACTCTAAAGATTCTTTTAAAATTCTACATTGGTTGGTTTTTGTTCCATGATAATGACCAGTGGAAAGAAACTTGCACATTAAGTAAAGAAAGAGACAGCTGGAGGATATGATAAGGATAGTCTGTGGCAACTTCATGAAATATCTTTTATTGAATTCAGTCTGTACCTGGTTTAGTTTAGGCCAGGATTTCTCAACCTAGGGGCCCCATGTGTACTTTGGACTTCAATTACCAGAAGCCCAAGTCAGCATGGCTGCTGATCAGAACTTCTGGGAATTGAAATCCAAGAACATCTGGGGGGCTAAGGTTGGGAAACCCTGGTTTAGGCCATGGGTAGACAATTTTGGTTGTTCCAGATGAGCAGTGATCTCTGCTGAGCAGAGCCAATGAATGGTGAATGCTGATTGGAGATGAAGCGTCAACATCTTGCTGGCAGGGGCATAAATTGTCCTCCACTGGTCTAGGTTTACACGGTGCAGCAAAGTATTAAAGTCTAATTTTTACCACAGAATGAAAGGCTATTTACTGGGAAAGAAAACAGAGGCCAGGGCATGGCAGTTTAGAGTCCAAATTCTAAGTAACAATTGCAATTTCACCTTGCTCTGTGCAAGGGAAGCTTTTCTTCCAGGAAAGCAAGTAAGATAGATGGCATAAGAGCCACTGACCCAATCTAGGTGATGGTTTATGTTGTTACGTGCTGGACGTCTTTGGAGCAGAAAAGCAGTGTACAAATTCAACATGTATCTATTAAATATTTACCTTATTCTCAGACAGAGCTTGTTTAGCTAGATAATGTTCTCGCTTCACTTTTATCTCCAACGCTTCTGGAACATCAGGCACCATCATATCTATCATCCGTGCAATGAAGAAAACCACGTGCTGAAAATAGGACAGAAAAAGGTTGGAGGAAGTCTATAGTCTACTTCCTCCTGAATGGCGGCAGGCCATTCAACCATCTGTCAGATCTGAGTTGATTCGGATTCCTACATTGAGCAAGGAGTTGGACTCCATGGCCTAAAAGGCCCCTTTCAACTCAGTGATGCTATTATTTAAAAGTGCAGCAGTACTACATCCTTACTGTCATGGTGTAAACCAGTGCTTTTCAACCTTTGGTTTTTGGACTCCAATTCCCAGAAGCCTAAGCGAGTACTTAGGCTGATCAGTGTTTTGGCAAATTGACTTAGGCTTCTAGGAATTGAAGTCCAAAAACCAAAGGTTGAGAAGCACTGGTGTAAACACAGAAACCACCTCCATGCAGAACAGCTAGTGTCTGTATTCCAATCTCGAATTCTGGTTATATATAACATCCAGTAGAAAAGCAGCTGAATTTTTTTGGAGGGGGTCTGACATCCACCAGGAAGGATACACATAGAACTCAAGGAGAATTGGTTAACCTCACAATATAAATAAACACAGAGCAAACTACAAGACAGTGAATTGTGTTTCTCCTTGCATCAGCTGGGAGAGGATTCCCACTTAATGGCTAAGAAAGTGTAGCTATATTCCCAAGGTGCACTTAATAATTTAGAGAAAGAAGCTGGAATCACTGAATCTACAGAGCTAGTTGGAAATACTGCATAAGATGTAAGTGAGCAATGTACGGCCTTTAGTCTGTTCTTATATGTGTCTCTGGCTAATGTCAAAAGGCTTCTGCAGATGAACAGAAAATGTTTCTGTAAGGAACAAATTGGCTTTCCCCAAGAGCTGCCTAGGTAGAGGAAACAAGGGAAGAGAGCAAAAGGGAGTGAGTTCACTTGGCCTCTTGTGGCTCCTGTCCTGTCCATCTGTGGCTTCAGTAATGCTCTATACAAGCTGCTTGCTTGTTCCTAAGATCAGTGACTCATTTGAACTGGGAACAGCAACAGTACTGGCTATATTGATCAACTTTTTATGGTTAATCAACCAATTCTGCAAAACTGTCAAAATTCTCCCCGGCTTCCCCCCCCCACCACCACAGCCTCAGCCATTCAGGCAATGTCAGTATAAAATAGGATGGTCACTATCTCAACAACCATTACATCGTAGCAGACTTGCCTTCATGATGACCCATGAAGTATGAATTAATAAATGAAGGTGGCATTCTCACAGACAAGACTATTATTAAAGAAATAAAAGAATAAGTGGAGTTGTGGATAGTAGTAAGCCACTAAGAAGAGGAACTGGGAGGGTGACGTTATTTGAAAACCACTGAAGCTCCATTTCATACAGCTCACTCCTCAATATGCACTACAGCAGGGGTAGAGAACCTGGATAACCTCCCAAAGTCCCTTACCACTGGCAGAGTTGCATGGAATTGATGGAAGGTGCTGGTCAAAATGTCTAAGAGGAAAATGCTCCCCTATTCTGAAATACTGCCTCTGGACATAGGTGAATAGGACCTTGAGGGCATAACACAGGGGTTCCTGCGGTGCTGTTTCATGTGGGCCTCCACCCCTCCAAGGGCATTTGAGAAACAACATGACTGCCCCTTTGAAGCTGTTGGGACAAAATGGCCACCCCATCATGCAGGCAGGGGAAAATGGCCATCTGGCCCCCGAAGCTGACTAAGTGTGATCTGGCCCCTGGCTTGAAAAGGTTGAGAACCCCTGGCATAACATTCGGAGTATAGTATCAGCACACTTGGAAGAAATAATACCTCAAATACAATAATGAAACCCAGACGGATTGCCAGGAGGTTCCAATATGCTAGTGAATACCTGCCACTTTGTTCTCTGTAGGCTCGGTACCTGTGGAGAAACAAACTACCAGTTCAATAGGACAGCAGCTTAACACTTCCAGGATACAAACATGTTTGTTGCAGCAAAAACAACAAATAGTCTTATGGCACAAGAGACACAAGAGTGCCTTTCTTGTGGCCTTCCTTATCTTCCAGTAAGGCACTGCTCAATTCCCTTTCAGTGAATAGGGACAGCACTAAATCTTTTGCCCTCATGCCTGCTGTCCACTTGGCTATGAGTAAAGCAAAAAAGCAGCCAAACATCTGGATTCCCAAGGCTGCCGTCCTATGCAAAGTTATTTAGAAGCAAGTCCTGTAGCAAGAGACACACTTGGGGCTTACCTTTAAGTAATTGTACACAGCAGGAGACTAAACCTATCACTATATTTGGCTTAAGCTTCACAATGAATCTTAAATGGTAAATTAAACTACAGTGGAACCTCATACAACAATTGCCCCATATAGCAATGAAATCGCATAACAATTAGGTTCTTGGGGGAAATGGCGTCTCACGTAACAATTTTCCCTATGGAAAAAATCATACAACAATTTTTCAATGGGAAAAACCACTTAGCAAAAAAAAAAATTTGTACGATGCATCCCATAGGGAAAATCGCTATACTGTACGACGCAATTATCGTATACCAATTGTTTCGGACAACAACGAGCCCCGTGGAACGGATTAAAATCGTTGTATGAGTTACCACTTGTACTTTGTACAGAAGGAATGGTTGCTGTAACATGTAACAAGAGACACCGCCAGCAGTTCAAAGTATTCAGGTATATTATTCCATAGGCACCAGGCTATGATCCTCCCTTACGAACAAAACAAATACTAAACTCATTTTCAAAGGGAGATTGCTTTGTCTCCAATATACAAACCTATTCCCTCTAAGCCAGTGCTCCCCAACCTTTGGATTTTGGACTTCAATTCCCAGAAGCCTAGGTTAATTCCCCAAAGCACTGATCAGCCAATGTACGGACTTAGGCTTCTGGGAACTGAAGTCTCCCTGTGGAGCGTGGCCCCCACGTTGGGAAACACTGCTTTAATTTAATCTTCCAGGATCCATCCTGTATCGTGATATGAAGTATCCATCCAACAACTCTCCTCTCTCTGCCAGCCAAAAGTAGAATGGTGGAAAGTCTTACCTGCAGGTAACATTGTACTGTGAGACGTAAGATTTTGGGGCATAGGCCAGGCTGAAATCGATGTAACCCTGTAGGTTGCTGGAATGAGTGTACTGGTAATAAAGCCGAGGGAGGAAATCGGATGTGAAGGCAATAAGGAAGGCCTGAAAGTAAAAAAAAGCAAATTTAGGGTTCAATCAGACAAGCTTTGTTATCCTGTTTGGTGCACAGCTGGGTTGGGGTGGTTCACTCTTACCACCCCCCAACCCCCCCATAATCAGATGACCTGATTGCTTGAGCAAACCAATCCAACCCAAGAGTATCTCTACCCACACCTTTTTCACCCCGTGACAGAACTTCTACTTTTTGGTGCTAGAAATTGTGCTCTGGTTTGATCATTTCCCAAAGCATGTGACTGCTGTGAATGGACCAAAATCAAGCCTTGCAGCTGTCAAAGGTGCTCAGGCATCTTTTGCTCTCAATTTCCAGTATTGTGAAGTGGTTTAATAAGCGAGCTACTTCAGGAGATTGGCAAATTGAACATCTCCTCTGCTCCTTTGCAGAGGAAGTAAAAAATAATGTTTAGCCTGCACTTCACCATCAGTAACGTGCTAAATCAGATTATTTTAAATATATACAGTAGTACCACGCTTAAAGAGCATGATGCGTTCCACAGGATTGCTCTTTAAGCGAGTTTGCTCTTTAGGTGAAACACCATTGTATGTGACCAATTGTGACTTCTGGTGGGAGGGATTGCGAACCCCAATTTTGTTGTTAAGCAAGTTTTTGGTTGTTTTTAGTTGTTAAGCGAGGCGACCATTCGGAGAAAATTCTGCTCTTTAAGCGGGTTAGTCTCTAAGCGAGGCACTCTTTATGCAAGGTTTTACTGTATATACAGGTGAAACTTGGAAAATTAGAATATCGTGCAAATGTTCATTCATTTCAGTAATGCAGCTTAAAAGGTGAAACAAATATATGAGATAGACTCTTACGTGCAAAGCGAGATACAGTAGTGCAAGCCTTACTTTGTTATAATATTGATGCTTATGGTTTACAGTTTATGAAAACCCCAACCCCCCAATCTCATGTACCCCATAATCATCACATAATCTCATGTACTCTGTACGCCATGATCATCACAATTATAACGAATTAAGGCACGACATCGCTCGCTTTGCATGTAGTGAGTCTATCTCATATATTTGTTTCACCTTTTAAGTGAAATGAATGGACATTTGCACGATATTCTAATTTTCCGAGTTTCACCTGTATATTTGCTTTTCTGTGAAGTGCTGCTTGAAACTGCAGCTGTGGACAATTTCTTGATCAGCACTATATACAGAGGAAATGTATTTTTAATTCAAGTGATTCAGTGTATCAGCGTTGGTCTAGCACAGGCTAAAATATAATCTCACTTCAGGAAGGAGTTGTTTGAGAGCCGTGTATCATTTGGATGTGAAGGCAACTCAGGGTGGCGCACTTACACATAGATATTATACTTACACATAGATATTATATAATTCAATAAAAATTATTTAAAACCATCTTGCAATTAAAAGACCCTTCCCATCCAACAATAAAAAGGGACATATGATTCTAACAGAGCCAACGAGTGGGAGTCAGCACCCCGTCGGCCCCCAATACTTGCCATGCCAGCCAGGTTTTCAGCCCTTTCCTAAAGGGCAGCAATTCTGTCTGTAGCCGTAGGTCTGCTGGCAGGAGGTTCCACAGAGAAGACCCTTCTCCTTGTGCTAGAGAGATGAGCCCCTCTAGCCGATAAAACACTGAGAGAGAGCCGCTCCGGTCCGCCCTGGTGGGGCGGGCAGACTCCCTTGGGGCGATGCGGTCTCTTAGGTAACCTGGCCCACTACGATGAAGGGCTTTAAAGGTCATTACCAGCACCTTGAATTGCACCCGGAGACAAACTGGTAACCAGTGCAGCTCCTGAAGCAGGGGCGAGGCACAGACATAACGCCCGCACCCCAACACTACCCGGGCTGCCGCATTCTGGACCAGCTGCAGCCTCCGAATGGTCATCAAGAACAGCCCCATGTAGAGCGTGTTATAAGGAGAAGGCCCTTCTCCTTGTCCGCCCCAACCCTGTGGAACTTCCTACCAGCAGACCTACATTTACAGACAGAATTGCTGCCCTTTAGGAAAGGGCTATATAATCACACATCCATTGCATTTCCCCACCACAAAAAAAGGTAACTGGGTCTTCTTGGATTCGACTTAATTCCCATTGAAATGGCCTTTCAGAAGGAAGCCCCAAAGGGAGTAAAGGCTATGAAGTAAGCATCTTTGGATGGAAAAATTGTAATCTAGCCACAAACTTTCTGGCATGGCACAGTTGTTCCTAATTAAGAACTCCAAACTAATCCAGCCTCTTCTTTGCAAAGCCCTGCTTTGACTACTTCTCCTCTGTCATACTTGAACACACATTGCTAATGACTGCCAAGTTTGTGATGACTTCCAGGATGTTGAACCAGATGCCAATGCCTTGGGTCCGCTCTACCACGGGGCGTCGGTATTCGCAAACAAACTTCTGGGCATCCAAGCGAATTTCAACCCAGTTATTCAACAAGGCAAAGAGAGGTGCCAGTGGGCAGGCAGCCACAAAGATGGTAATGAAGCCAAACTGTATGACTGAAGAAGAAGACATCAACCAGAGAGAGATGACAAGTACCAAGAAATCATATACAGGATAAAATGCAGGTAGTCCAACACAATAATTCTGTAAACAGCAGTAGTATAGAAAATGCTTTGTTGTAAAGTTCTGGAGAATATTGATAATTTGTTCCTTTGCTTAGGAATATATACACTCTTGCTGTTTTCAGGTGGATAAAGCTAGTGGTCCTTAAAATATTTGGCATTTTTAAATCAGATTTCAAGGACAGCCCTGCTTGGTCTGGCACTATTTAGATATGGGATTCTCAACCAGTGGCCCACGGCACCATTTCATGTTGGCCCCCCACCGCCTCCACACCAGGAAATGCCATGTTGTGGAGGAAGGGCAAAATGGCTGTCCAGCCCCCAAAGCTGTCTGAGGGAGCATGACCCGGCTCCCAGCTATAAAAGGTTGAGAACTCCTGTGCTAGAGTAAAACTCCCAGAAACAAGGAATACCATAGAGATGGAGGGTTCTGGGAGATAGCCTAACACAGGGGCTCACAACCTACAGCCTGTGACAGCAAATCATCTGGCCCACAGCAACCCTGGAAGCAGAAGTGGATGCATTTATGTCAGCCATACATTTATTTCTGTTTATTTTGTGCCCATGAATGCGCAAACGCACCCGCCGTGGTTTACGGTGGGAGGGAAAACCATGTTTCTAGCCCACTCAGCTGTCTAAGGGGGAGTGGTCCAACCCATGGTACAAAAATGTTGAGAACAACTGGACTAACATCTCCTGAGGTTATCAGCTTGAAAAAGCTATTACTGTTGTTGTTGTTGTCGACTGCAACTCGTATCCAAGAATGCATTTTTCCCTAGAGCAGGAAAAAATGTCATTGGCGTGAATTTGTTTAAGGTGGATCCCTGTATAGGACTTTAAAATGGTACGAAGTTTGGCTCTTTAAAAACCTCAAACAGGTGACATTAAATGGGATGGCTTATGTAATTAAAAGGGAAAGGTCCAAGAATCAGATATGCGCCCAACCTATTTATGCAAATCAGGTCCTCAAGTATGTTGCAGTTTACTTCTATTAGACATCAAGAATGCTTAGCTACACAGATACAGGGCAGCCTTAGTTAACATTTTTTCCAGAATCTCAAGAACCTCAGCTCTCATTTATAGTGAAAACCGCTGAGTTTTTAACTCAAAACAGAGGCATTCAGATGAAGTTTACATTGTGGAGGCACAATCCTGAGCTAGATTTGGGGCCAGCCAGAGAGCTGGATTATTCCTGGACTCTGTATATGCATCTGGTGGGAAGATGGCAAGACTTTCACCTCATATAGCACTTTCACCTCATACAGAACTCTCTGATGTCTCTCAAGCTGTGTCTGCAGTAATGCTACTCCATAGGCCTGTGATGGCGAACCTTGGCACTCCAGATGTTCCTGGATTTCAATTCCCAGAAGCCCAAGCACCTTATGAAGCCACACGAATGGGTTTACTGCAATTCATCCATCCCACGCTGCCCTCGTCGCTCCCGGAAGGGCGCGTTTTACTTCCACTTCCGGGAGTGACGAGGGCTTTATGGGCCAGATGAATTGGCCACCAAATGACTGGATCCGGCCCATGGGCCATAGTTTGGGCACACCTGTACTAGTTCAATGACAGACTCCTGTTAAGAGGTTTTCCAGGCTTCTGGAAGTTGAGCTGGTTTTGCTCAATTGGTTTTAGAGATTATGAATTTCTCTAATGTTAGGCTTTTCATCATTCTTCAATTATGATCTCATAGATGATTACATTGGAATTCTCAAGGCAGCAGCAAAAGCAAGTGAGGTACGGGCACATTTTACTTCCACTTCCGGGAGCGACATAGTTGAGGACCTCTAGTGTTACTAGAGGGGATCAATATATACATCATGACTAGTAGCTTCTGGACTAAATGAACTAGTCCAGCCCTCTTTTAAAGCTTTAAGTGCTGGTAGTCTTTTTGGAACACCACTGCGTAGGGAACAGAGCTTTCACAGAACTGTTCTCAATTAATTGTCTCTTTCTTCCCCAGATGACTCTTACCCATTTCCAAGTATTCGTTAAAGAGACCATCATAGGGCAACAGTTCATAATCACTCTCCCAGAGCTGCTTCGTGGTTTTATCCTGGCTTTTCTTACTCCTTTGAGAGAGACTGCCTCGATTATGCCACCATGATTTCAGCTTCCTGTAGAGAAACATGGATCACTAGGAGAACATCTAGGTCTCTTTCACCCACACCCACCCCATCAAGGGGCGGTGACCAAGTTGGGAGTGCCCAGCTATTTTGAACAAAGACATGGTTTTAGCTTGTACCTATAGCTTAGTGGTTTAGATACCTGGTTTCAGAGCCCAAGACTGGGAGTTTGATTCCCCACTGTGACCTCTGGGAGAAATGTGGCTTTCGGCAAGTTTCACAGTCCCAAGACACTCCCAGATAGTAAACCAATTCTGTGTATTCTCTCCCTTGGAAACCCTGAAAATGTTCCTTCAAGGAACTCAGTGACATGAGAAGAAAACCATGTTTACTCTTACAACAATATTGTGGGGTAGGCTAGGCTGATAGTTAGTGAATGGCCCATAGCTACCCAGTTGGTTTGATGGCCAAGTGGGCTTATCAGCCTTGGTCTATCACTCTAACCACTACTGCAGCAAAACCTAGAGGAGATTGGGTAGTATTTAATTTAATTTAATTTTAATTTAATAGTCATATTTATATATGCCGCCCACTCAGGCAGAACCCGGCTCAGGGCGGTATTCTTATCCTATCACTTCCGAGCCAGTGGTTTCACAGCCTTGAGTCCCCAGATTGTATTGGATTACAGCTCCCAGAAATTTTGGCCAGCACAGTCAATGGCGAAGGCTTCAGGAAGCTTTAGTCCAAGAATATTTGAGGCCCTAAGATTGGGAACCAGCACTCTAAGCCAAGGCCATGTATGTGTACTGCACTGGCAAAATCTTCCCTCATTAGATAAACCATTAGGTAAATAGATATTGCAGCAGCCATTTATTATGCAGGTACTAATACAGTACAGTATAACCAAACCAAAGCCAAAAAACAACAACATGAAAAACCATTAATCGCAGGTTCAAAGCAGGTAGTACTAGAGAAGGACTAAGCATGAAGTAATAAAAAGCATGAAGGACCCGCCTTCAAAGCAAAATTTAAAAACCCAGTCCCTGAGTAACTATCAACATCACTGGAGAATATTACTTTATAGTAATGTTAAAATATCTGTCCATTCTAAACTATTAGCAATTGAAACCAAAGAAACATCAAGGTGTATCTGTAAGTTTCTACTTCTGAACAGAGAAATGTTGCTAAAGTCAGAAATGCTTTGGTATGTGATGAAATGCCTCAGAATTGGATTCAGCTACAGGTAGTTTCTGGACAGGCCTTTCAGACAAAACAAAGAAAATGTTCTTTTAAAAAAAATTCTAAGTGGTTCAATGCATCAGCAGTGATCTAGCACAGGCAATAATAATAATAATTTCTTCTGTTCTTCCACCAAGGAACAGGGGAAATGTTCAATTTGCTGAAATCCTGAAGTTGCTCACTTATTAAGTCACTTCACTATATTGGAAATTCAACCAAAAATGAGCTTTCAACAGAAGGCTCACTTTTGGTCCTTTACTAGCAATCACACATTCTGGAAACAGACCAAACCAGAGTATTGCTACCTGCACCAAAAAGCAGAAGCCCATGACAGGGGCTCAGAAAGGAACACTCTGGGGACAATTTGGTTCACTCCAGTGATCATTTTGTTTAATGCCAGAAAAATAAACGAACCAACCCATCCTCAAAGCAGACCAAACAGCAGGCTAAATGCCCTTCTGATCACACCTTCACCTAAAGAACTGCTCTCCTACCACACATTTCAACACAGTAATGTAATTTTACATCACTTTATTGAAAAGGCAGTGATAGGAAGGAAATACATAAGAGGAACGCCCCTCTTACTATTTGGTTCCTAAGGTGCAGTAAGAGCTACATACCCAGTCTGTCACCAATTCTCACAGGAAAAAAACCCTCTCTTATGCTCTTGGCTCTGTAATTTCTTTGTTTTGCATCTCCTCTGCTTCAGAATAATTTCTCTAACACTGAGCTGTGAGCTGGAGTCACAGATCAGTGTTTTCAGTGTCCCCATATTATTTCGAGCCCAATTGTATTTGTTTCTGTGTGGAATGTTAAGAAGTTGGCTTTAGCAGCTTCTTACCACATATCTTCCTGTGTTTTTACAGTAATTGCAAGAAGGTAGTAGCTATGTTAGTCTGTTTCATGCAAACGGACAAAGAGTCTGGTAACACCTTAAAGATTAAGCATTGTCACTAGGCTTATGTTTTTCCTGACTGTAACCTATACATCTGAAGATGGGATGAAATCCACAAATATTTAGGGCAAATAAAACTGGCTGCTCTTTAAGGTAGAAAGCCTGGTCAGGTTATCCTGCTATGATAATAGAGTAGACCATACTGCCATTGATTCAACACCAATTGTCAGGCATTGGTTAAAAAACCTTATAAGCCTAAGGACTTACTGTCTTGGGTGACAAAGTCCACAGGGAAGGGTGATGGTCCCCAGGTGGATTAAATCCCACTTGAACCCATCTTAATGGAGGACAGCAGCTTCATTAATACTGGCCAGGGGCTGAGGAGGACTTTATGTGCCAAAAGTGCTCAGGACCGGAAAGTGACTCATAGAACTGAATCAGTGGTACGGGTGTCAATGCGATATAGAAGGCAAATGAAAGACCACTGCGTTATATTGTACCCAGGACAATCTTCCTGACTGATCACTACAATAGCCACTATTTGGAATTGGATACAGCATTTGAAGAACTCTTTAAGGTGCCACAAAATTATTTTTGTTATGTTTACACTGAAATAGAACTGTGCCAGTGTAATACTTTCATTGGGACAACTTAAAGCTTACCAACAAGGTGCAAGGTTTGAGATTTCCATATCTCAAATAAAGATGGTGGTGAGGGTTTGGGATGGGGATGGGGAGAAGGCAAGAGGTAAAAAGAAGGCTGGCGTGTCTGACCAAGGCTCAGAGTTACGTCCCTACACCCATTCCAGCCAAGCACAAGATCACAGAAGCTCCACTCACGGGATGACGATCTCCTGTATGTTGTTAATTATTTGCTTTCCCACCATGATGACAAGCAGCTCCTGGGCAAGTTCTATGAGACATCCACCTGCACCACACTGAACACAGAAGACAAGAGACCTTAGAAGATTAGTATTCAATGTGCAGCAGATCTCCTTTTAATGGTCGCTCATATTTGAGGTCCAACTTCCAAGTGATATTGTTGGACAATAAAAGCCCACATGCTGAAATACTATCAGAAAACCAGAACATTCTCCCTGAAATCTGGCGATTTGATGTTTTTCTATAGAATGGCATTCAGTTATTCAAGTCTCCCCTCGCTGTGTGGTATTCTACTGATGGCAAAAATTAGTCACATTTTTTTCCTTCTTTTAAAAGCAACACATGCTCATGTCAGACCACCTGTTTCACCAGTTTTCCAAGATCGCAGCAGATTACAGGAGGCAGGAGTGTGGTCTGTCTCAAAGCACTTGTTTTTGAACTTTTCAGCTTTTGGGAGAATATCCTCCCAAATCCTGAACTAGAAATTAATACAGCTTCACTCTCTAATCTGTCCTTTGCCTTTAGAATGTCTGCTGTCAGCTTGATCCTATTATTTTAATTAAAAGAACTCTGTGCGATATCATTTTATGCTGCTGTTCATATAACAGTTCTGGTGAGGCTGCCATATAGTGTGCCTAACTATGATTTTAAGACAATTTCCCCTCCCCTTGTTTCATTTGAAAAACTCACATCCTCGTTGCGGATACCCAAGAGTTTATTGTAGTGCCCTGGATAGCCTACAAACCTGAAGGGGAAGAAAAGGAAGAAGGATGAAACAGTCTGAGCTCAGATTTTCTTTGCTGTCAACCCTCATATAGTGGGACATAGTACAGTATATAGAAACACCAAACTGATACAAACCTGAGTGGCATTTGCTATATGTGCATCACACAGACTAAGATGGCTACCACTTAGTGCATTTTGGTTTGCTTTAGGAGAACATTTGCATGGGGAAGAAGCATGGAGCGTTGAGAGGGGCAATTTGGAACAGAGTATTGATAACTCAAAGAATGGTCTATGGTTCACATTGCTCAACCCCAGATTCTCTTAAAGAGGATTGCACATATACACAGCCAACAAAAACTGTTAGGTAATTTTTTTCTCTTCTTGGAATAATTCACTTGACATTGTTTCATTAACCTGCAAGTAGCATGGAGAATCTTAAGAGGAAATTTGCACACAGCTCTGCTTATTAAACCTAAAACGTGGATTGTGTAGACTGAGTCATTTGAGTCAGTGGCTTAAAGACTAACTGCATCCAGGATTTAAACTGATTAATTGCATCCGGGCAGTAGATGACACTACAAACTCCCAAATTACATTAACAGAGTAATTACTTGCAATTTGGCTTGTTGCTGAATTTGGAGTTCTGGTATATCTAATGAGTGTTCTTAGATGTGCGATACATCTACATATCTCAGAAGTATCAGTTTTTGAAAGTCATTTAATAGGCTATGGACTGGTGTTGGTAGAATCAAGGAAAATTAGACTTTTTCACTGATAAAGTTCTTTGAGAGTCCAAGGAAAACCAGGTTTCAACCCATGTCAATTTATTCTATGTCTGGGGTTGGCAACCTATGGCCCACAGCGCCAAATCATATGACCTGTGCTCTCACTTCAGCCGCTGCTGCTGCTGCAAGCGGCCACGGACACATTTACAACAGCTGTGGATGCATTTATAGCAGCATTTATGGTGGTGTGGGACACCAGTCCAGCCCCTTCAACTGTCTGAGGGAGCATAACCCAGTCCCTAACCTAAAAAGGTTGCTGACCCCTGTTTTATGCTGTTCAATACATACTATGGAAAATTTAATGTTAGATGCCTCAAATGCTCTTGATATGTCCTGTTATTGGGCGCTCTATATATATATATGATACTGTATATTTATTAATTATACTGAGGGTGCTTCTGGCATGAATCAAGAAAGATACCACCACTGTACAACTAGCTGAAGGCAAATGCATGATGCAGCCCAAAAGTACAATCTAGAGTGGTCTTTATGAACCTTATTGTTTCTAAAGGCAGGACTGGTTTCTTTCAACTGCAATTAAGCAATTTACATTTCAGAGCAACATAGCAGTTGATAATGAAGCTACTTTATTGGAGGAAAGGGGCATGGTTTACCATTATGTTCAAAAGGTAGAAGGGCATTTTAGGCCTTTCTGAAACATTTTGACAGGACTCTTTAAGTTTTTAATCTATTTTCGCACCAATCCTTAACTTTTCTTTTCAAAAGAAAGAAAAAATAGCAATGAGAAACAGTGAGAAAATAAGGATCAATGGAACAAGCTACTGTTCAAGAGCTAATGAGTATTGGTGACAAATTGCATTTTATAATTATATTTATTACATTTTTACCCTCCCTTTCCATTATCACCATTATGAAACTTATCTTACCCTCTACTGCCAATTAAATAAGATATTACATTATAAAAGGGGACCTGTGAGATAGAAAGGTTACATATACAAGGTGAAACTCGAAAAATTAGAATATTGTGCAAATGTTCATTCAGTTCAGTAATGCAACTTAAAAGGTGAAACAAATATATGAGATAGACTCATTACATGCAAAGCAAGATAGTTCAAGCCTTACTTTGTTATAATATTGATGCTTATGGCTTACAGTTTATGAACCCCCCCCAATCTATTGTATTCCATAATCATGTAGTGAGTCTATCTCATATATTTGTTTCACCATTTAAGTGAAATGAATGAACATTTGCATGATATTCTAATTTTCTGAGTTTCACCTGTAAATGTAAGCACATTTGGGAGCAGTTTTCCCCCTCTACACATGAGCATTTTCACATTTCTGAGCATGCTGGTGTCATAAAGGAAAGCTGCTTCCCCTTTGGGCTCAGAAATCTATCAATTCCCATAACAACTTACCTGCCTTTAAAGAAGGCAATGTAGATGGGAGAGGAATAAAAGTTGACAAACTCAAAGACAAACACTTTAAAGGTGAATGCATCTTCAAACATGGTCTGGGTACGATGCATTTCTGTGGCAGAGATTGGAGAAAAATGGGTTCTGTTAGAATGGTGACCAGCTTCCAAGTCTCCCTAGATGATAAGAACAACTTCAACTGCTTATTTGAACAAAGAATCTAAGCAAATAATCTGAATGATTCAAATCCCCTTCATTACCTCCATTAAATCTTCAATGCCCTCCATTTCACTAAATTCTAATGTACATTGTAGGTTATAAGGTTAACTGAAGCCCTTTTCTTAGAGTCCCTACAATGGAAGGCTAACTGCTCCCACATCGACATTGCATACCTCCCAATGTCTCTGTGTGAGTTCCTAATGTCACTAAGAGTGGCCTACACATGGACAGAAGGGACTTACCCCACTTGGTAAGAAGAAGTGCAAGGGCAATATAAATTTTGGAGAGAATGAGAATGAAGATGAGGTTCACAACAGAGCCTGTGAGGCTTGCAATACGAGAAGCCTAAGAGAGGCAAAAAGAAGAATTATGAATTCAAATGCAAAAAAACTTTGATGGAGCCAGCTAGGAAAAGAGCCTCCAAGGTACTCACTGAAGCCACAATGAGGAAGTTCCCAGACTTGGATACAACTACAGCGATGATGGCGCGGTAAAGGATAATGGAAATTAAGAACATCATTACCACAGCAATCTGCAAAATCAGAACACATGATGAAGCTGACAACAACAATGGTTTCTCCTGACTGGTTACTGCAAACAGACATGTTGTTATGGATTTGTCCAATTAGAATAGATTTATCCAAAAGGGTTACCACTGGATGTGTTGAATAATAACTCCCATCATATCCAGACAGCACAAATTAAACTAGGAGTGGGGAATCTGTAACCCTCCATATGTTTTCAGACTCCCACTCTCATCAAGCCCAACTAGAATAACTGGTAGGGGATGAAAGGAGGTTACGATTCAACATCTTGGAAGATCACATCTTCCACAGTCCTGGGTTAAAGTCTCAAATTTTACTGATATAAATCACAGTATTATGATTTTACATTCATGGCTATCCCCTTGAAGAAGCAATTCTTCTGCAGGGAACAATCTGAGAATCAAACCAGACATTACAGTGTACTTGACATTAGACACAAAGTCCCCTTAATAGATTTAATTTGTTTGTTTCTCCTAGAATTTGATCTCTTAGCTCCATAATTTTGCAAATGGGCTTGTTTTTGTTTCGTGATTGTTTATTGATTGTTGTTCACCTCAGGATGAAGGAAATCATGAACCTATAGAATTCAAAATGCTTTAGAAAGTTCAAAGTGTTTACAGAATGGTTGCCTCATTGATCCTTATAAGTGCCCTGTAAAGTGGTGACTATTGCCTGAATTGATTTTGGGTCCCCTCCTTAAGTAAGAGAGACACTGAATTGTGCTGAAAGAGTCTCCATCTGTGGCAAATGGTACCTCAGGAAAGTAACCAGAATGCTTCTCCCGAAGAGCGATCAACCCAATGGAGAAGGTGAAGAGGCCTCTTCAGATAAATCAGCCTAATATTTTGTTCTGAAGTATCCTGAGAGTGAGGTACCAAGATGCTTGGCTCTTCTGAGATTCACCTGATGTCTTATTATGAAGACTTTTCAAAGGAAGGCACTCTTATGCAAATATACTTTCCTGCTGCGGCATTTTGTGGCTCTTCCAAGATTTCACCAGGCATCAAATGCATCATTCTGAGAGGTTCGTTCTTAGCAAAAGGTATTGTCAGTGTGGATAGCTAGGAAGACTGCCTATATGTGCCAAAGTGAAGATATTTCAGAGTGAGTTTTTGATAGCCTGATTCTGGTAGGGGGCAGAGAAGAAGAGACAGTTGTGGTGATGTGGGTCATATCCTATCATTCTAGATCAGGGGTTTCCAACCTAAGGCCCGTGGGCCAGATCCAGCCTGTGGCACCATTTTATGTGCCCCCCAACTCTCCAAGGGTATTTAAGAAACAAAATGGCCATTCCTTTGAAGCTGTTGGGTCAAAATGGCATTCCCATCATGCAGGCAGGGCAAAATGGCCATCCGGCCCTTGAAGCTGACTGAGATAACATGCCCCCCCCCCGGCTTGAAAAGTTTAGGAACCCCTGTTCTAGATGGTGAAACAACTTGTGCCAGCCCTAAACAAATGTTACATGCAGAGATATAGCATTATCACAACAGCAACCTTCTTCTAGACAGCTTTTGGAAAGGCAACTGGGATTCCACAAAATGACATGGGAGCAAGTGAAATTTAGTGAAAATTGTGGCAGGTACAATTTGTAACTAGAAAACAGGCAGGGAAAGTTTAGGACTTTTTCTGCAATTTCAGTATCCATCTAATAGTAGCCTTTTAAACAAAAAAAATGTGAGGTAAAGTTTATATGCATGTATGTATAATGTCTAGTTTGGAGCCCCGATAGGTATTTTCTTTCATATTACAAATGAAGGGTCAAGACTGAACAACAGCAGCTTTTGTAAGAGCCAAAAAGTATGTTTGTGGATGAGATAAGAATCGAGACTGAGATCTTTCAGCTTGACTTCACAGTAGCTTCTTCTTCTGTGTCTAGGCCAGATGTGAAACTGCCAAAATGAAGGCACCTTTTGGTGAGTTCATTCTGCAGTTCCTTTCATGTGACCTAGGTGTGAGAAAAATTAGCCGGTACAACAAGATTGCCGTTGCCCGAGGTATACTCGACTGTGGTATACTCTTTCTATGTACCCATTCACAATAGCTAAGAAAACCACAGTCTAAACTAGGGGTGTGCACATTGTAGTTTTAGATTACAACATCTTAAGGGATTCTGGGAGT
The DNA here is from genome assembly GCA_035047305.1 of Bradypodion pumilum. Lineage (NCBI taxonomy): Eukaryota > Metazoa > Chordata > Lepidosauria > Squamata > Chamaeleonidae > Bradypodion > Bradypodion pumilum. The sequence goes on from JAWDJD010000003.1 coordinate 324,908,462, forward strand.
TTAAAAACACAAATCTGCATCCATCTAGCCAAAACTATAGGGAACTAAGGGTGAAATAAGATGAGGAAATAGCTCACAGTTTGGACCACTTGTGGAGGTGTTCTGTGTCAGACATTTTCTTGTGATCACGGGACATGTGAGCTATAGTGATCCATCTTGAACCCAATCTCTAACCAAAATGGACCCTTTTAATCCAGTGACAAAGCTGGACTGGAGCAATTCCAATATAGATGAAACGTTTGCTTTAAAGGAGATTGCCCCGAGCAAAGTGACCTCCTCTGGTGCAATCAGACACACAATTTCTTCTTGCCATCTAATCACACTCTAAACCAGGGGTTACCAACCTATTTAAGTCGGGGGCTGGGTCATGTTCCCTCAGACTGATGGTTCCCTTGCTGTAAACGCTGCCGTAAAATGGGTCTGCAGCTGTCGTAAACATGTTTACGACAGCTGCAGGTGCATTTACGGCTGTTATAAACGCGTCCGCTTCTGGTGGCGGCGGTGCAGGCTGGATGATTTGGCGTCATAGGTTGCCCACCCCTGCTCTAAACTGTATATAACACTCTCAGCTTTCAAATACCATCTCCCTCACCATCATTATGATGACCATTGATCCAGCAATAATTCTTTTGAAACGATTCCGCTTAGGGAAATAGGGTTCCTCCTCTCCAGTAATTGGATTTTGAGTTGTCATGGGAGCCAGGGCTGTAAATTGGGGCCGTGGACGTTCCTAGAACAGAGGAAACCAGCAGTAATCCAGCAGAGCAACAAGAAAGGACTTCCTATACAAAGAGATAAACTACGAATTCTACCACAAGATGGTTAATGTGGTGTAGTAGTTAGACTGAAAGATTAGGACTCCAGAAACTCACTGGATGCCCTTGAGTCAACCTCGGTCTTGTTCCTAGGGCTGTTATAAAGAGGAGAGGAGAAAGCCATGCATGTAGCTTCATTTCATTGGAGGAAATGTAGGTTATCAATGTAACACATACAGCAACAGTAAGATAGCAGCAACTATTACTGATGGCTGCTGCTGATTTGGGTGGCTTTGAACAGATTTTTACAAAAATTAATGCAAGATAAGGCTAGCATTTACTGCTAATTATGATGATTATATATTCCTCGCAGTCTAGAGGCCTTGCATACTAATTGATGTAGAAGATGAGCAGGGGGGTGTACAACTGTACTCGTGTTCCGCTGGTGAACCTGTAGGTGTCTTGTTGGCCAACATGGGAAGATAATGCTAAATTAGATAGGCCTAGCACTGTTCTCTTTATATACTTAAAAGCATTACATTTCCCTTTGGGGCCATAGTTATGTTACAAACTAAAAAAACAAATAAAAAAACACCTCAATATCTTCAAAGTCTGAACAGTCCCAGCGGTATGACAGAGTAGCATTCTTTCGTTTCCAGTACTCGAGGAATGTGACTGCCCACAGAGACATAAAGATGCTGAAGAAGACTGTCCCACCATGATCAAAGAGACGACCAACCTGAAAAGAAGAGACAGGAATTGCAGCTGAGCATGTCTGAAGTATCCCCTCCCCACCCCCACCCCTATATACATAGGATGGGATTGAAGGGCAATACACATAGAATCAGGGATCCATTGCACCACACCTACTTCAAATGCAAGTGTGACCTATAAAAATAAAGTACAGGGATTGAGGATGTGGTTTAAGCCTCTACAGACCGTGCATTCCTTCTCACTTCAAAATCATACTCTCGCTCTTTGTGAGTGTCTAGGACATGTTTACATTTGCAAACATGGTCCTACAGCTGTGAATGTTTAAGCAACCATTTAATGCTGAGAGACTGTGGTGGCTCAGTGGTTAAGAAACTTGCCTTGTTAGCTTGAAGGTTGGCAAGTTGGCAGTTCAAAACCTGGGTATTGCATGACGGATTGAGACCCAGGTACTGCATGACGGATTGAGTGACCATCTCTGTCCCAGCTCTTGGGGACATGAAAGGAGCCTCATTTGGGCGTTACCTGAGCAGAGTTTCTTCTGCAAACATTCTTTCAACCCAGAATAATTTCTGACATGAAATTATTATTATTATGCTGGTGAAACATGTTGCTATTGAATTTTGCCCAATGGACAATGGACAGAGGCTAAAACAAATTATTTCACGTGAGCTGCTGTTGCACGATGGGCATCTGTGGTGATTTGCTCAAGCCCAGCACAAATGGGCAAATACAGGTGAAACTCGGAAAATTAGAATATCATGCAAATGTTCATTCATTTTACTTAAAAAGTGAAACAAATATATGAGATAGACTCACTACATACAAAGCGAGAGATGTCATGCCTAACTCATTATAATTGTGATGATCATGGCGTACAGCGTACATGAGATTATGTGATGATTATGTTAGAGGGTTTCCGAATGGTTCGGCCCAAAGACCCCAGTACTCATTCATTGCCTTTATAGTTCTTTATTTCCACTGGCCGCATGGCGGTCAGTGAGGATCAGTGGTCAGGATAGGAGAGAGGGTCGTTGGGTAGGTGAGGGTCCTTTAATAGGGTTAGGTGAGGTCAGAGGAGGTCAGAGGGGGTAGGGTTACACGAGCGGTGCATTACGGTACATGTAGTTCATGGCAGTATGATATCATCCCTGACAAAACCCCTTCTGAGATCATACGGACAGAACGTGATGTGATTTGGATTTGTTGTTCTCCTACTCACTAAGGCGTAGGCCATTTAGCAAATAACTGTGTTGGGCTAATGGGAGTGGTTTGGTCAGGATATCCGCTACCTGTTCTTGAGTTTCACAATGTATCAGGTCTATGAAGCCTCCCCCTATGAGTTCCCTTACTTTTTTGTACTTGATATCGATGTGTCGGGATCGCCTGGCTAAACATTCGGCCCTTGCCATGTCTATGGCTGCTTTGTTGTCCTCGTGAATGATAATGGGAAGGCTGGGTTTTTCCCAGATGAGGGAGATCAGCTCGTTTATCCAGATCAGGTCATCTGCTGCGTTAGACAGACAGACGTACTCTGCTTCAGCGGTGGAGGAGGAGACCAGTTTTTGTTTTTCAGTGCGCCAATATATGGGGCTGCCATTCAGCATCACTATGTAGCCGGATGTACTCCTTCTGGTTTTTGTACACCCGGCCCAGTCGGCATCAGCATAGCATGAAATGTTTATCCTGTCATTTATTTGAGGGGTTAGCAGTAACTTTCTGTCCATGGTACCCTTCAAGTACCTCAACAGCCTTTTGACGGCCACCCAATGGTGGGCCCTTGGGTTGCCGGAGTGACGTGAGAGAAGGTTCACTGCCAACGAGATGTCCGGTCTGGTCCAGTTGGCGATGTGCAAGAGTGATCCGATGATGGATCTATAGAGTGTGATGTCCTCGAATGGTTCTCCCTCCTCGTGGGAGTTTTTTACGAAATCCGTCTGCATGGGGGTCCCACATGGGTGGGCGTCGGTCATATTACACTTGTTGAGGAGCTCGATTATCTTCTCCTTCTGAGATATGGCAAAGCCGTCCGTTATCCTTGACACATGTACCCCTAGGTATTTGTTCACCTTTCCTAGACTCTTCAGTGAGAACTCGTTTTGTAGGCCTTTGGCGAACTCATCGCATCTAGACTTGCTTTTCCCAAAGTATAACAGGTCGTCGACGTAAACCAGAACCTTTTCTACCCCTTCTGGAGATTTTCTTAAGAAGACACATTTGTCTTCTCTAACTGGAGAGAAGTTCAATTTCTTCATGGTTTCAGCTAGGCACTCGTACCATCTTCTACCAGATTGCTTGAGTCCGTAAAGGCTCTTGTTTAGCAGCCATGTTTCTCCACTGCTGCGTCCAAAACCGGGTGGAGCCCTGACGTATATCTCCTTATCCAGTTGTGCGTGTAAGTATGCTGTCTGTACGTCGAATTGATATACTTGTTCTCCAAGTACTGTTGCCATTACTAATGCGGCCTTAACACTTTCTGGTTTCACCGTTGGAGAATATGTGTCCTCGTAGTCATCTGGGTATCGTTGAGTGAAACCTTGGGCCACTAGTCTGGCCTTGTACAGGATCTGTTTGTCCTCTAGCTGTTTGACCTTGAATACCCACTTTGTTCCCACCGTCTTTTGTCCTTCAGGTACCCTTGCAGGTGTATATACGGCGAGGTCCTTGAGACTTTTCATTTCCTTCTCCATGGCCGCCCTCCACTTGTCCTGTTCTTCAGGTGGTAGCTCTGCTATGTCTTCGTAGCTCGCTGGTGTTTCGGGGTAGGTCTCCATGCTCAGAACATAATCCTCCAGTCTTCTCGGGGTTTGGTTCTTGGTCGACCTGGTTGACCTTCTAGGCGCTTCTTTTGTGGGACTTGGGGATTCGACGTCTCCTGCGTCTGTGGTGCTTGCGCGTGCTCCTTGTGTTTCAGACTTGCCACATATTGTATCTCCTGGTTGGTCAGGCCTTGCCACGGGCAGTGCTGCCTTGACCCCTTCATGCTCTGGATCGCTCATCAATACTTCATTCGCGTGTATCTTGCCCCAGTTCGCGTGCTCGTGGAATGTGGCTGATCTTGAAACTACCAGCCTCTGGTTGTGATCTATGAACCGGTACGCCTTCGAACCTGGCTCATAGCCTAGGAACCTTAGCCTTCTGGTTATCTTGTCCCCTTTCTTTCTAAGTTGCTTGGGTATGTGCACGTCTGCAGGTACGCCGAAGACGTGGAGGTGCGCCAGCTTGGGTTTTCGGTTGTACATTGCCTCATAGGGTGTCTTACCGAGAACACTAGACCACAGCCTGTTTAACGTGTAGTTGGAGTACAGCAGCGCCTCTCCCCAATATGAGAAGCTTAAACCTGCGTCTTCTATTGCACATCTGATCATGGTTTGTAGTACCCCGTTTCTTCTCTCGGCCACCCCATTTTGGAAGGCTGAGAATGGTGCAGTCTTGAAGTGCAGCATCCCCTTCTCCTTTATCCATTCTTCAAACTCTTTTGACAGGAATTCCGAACCTCTGTCCGTCATCATTTGCTTCACGTTCACGTTGTGTTGAGTCCACACCCTTGTGTGGAATTCCTTAAACTTGCTGAACGCCTCATCCTTACTGTTAAGCGTGTATACGTAACCGTACCTGCTGAAGTCGTCAACTATTGTTAGGAAAAATCTCTTCTGGCCTATTGATCTTCTGAGAGGTCCTACCAAGTCGAGGTGTACGAGCTGGAATGGGTGATCTGACTTCCTGGCCGAAGTTTTTGGTCGTGGCTCAGTTTTGGACTTCGAGCTCTTGCATACAGAACAGTCCAGGTAGTTCTTGCAGCCTTTGACCTTCAGTCCCTCTGAGCATTCCAACATTTTCTTGACGGTGGGAAAACCTATGTGTCCTAACTTTCTGTGTAGTAAGTGTGCACACTCATCATGGTCTGGTTTCCCTATGGTTATCCTTGGTGTTTTTTTCTTCATTTTGTTGACCTCTCCATCCCTGGTGGAGTTGTGGAGGTCATCCGCTTCCGCTTCTGGTCCTTCATTTTGTTGTTCCTCGGGTTCATCTGATGTGCCTTCCTGTGCTTCTTCTTCTTCATTACTGTCGAGCGATCCTATGGTGACTTGTTCCTCTTCGTCTTCCCCTGCAATAAAGTATGGTAGTCCGCCTATGATTTCCACTCTTCCAATTTCCTTTCCCCTTCTTTCAATGGATGCTTTCTTGTTTCCGAAGATTATTCTCAGGTCTGGGTCCTCTGTGAGTCTAGTAGTAGCTAAAACATTATATGGAATGCGTGGGGCATAAAGGACGTTTTGGACCAGTCCAATTTCAGGGATGTGTATGTCGCCTCTGCCTTCTACCTTAGCGTGTGCCTGATTGGCAACCTTGATGCTAAAAGAGTCTTCTTCAAAAGAATCAAATATTTCTCTGTGGCATGATGTGTGTGTATTGGCCCCGGAATCGATCAGCCAGCGTTGCGGGTGGGTGCCCGTGGGCCTGGTTGTCTCATGGCGTCTACTTCCCTTGCCGTGTTTCACTGCATTTATAGAATCAGGCTCGTGTCTCTCTTGGTCTCTTTGGGGCCTAGGGCGCCTGCCTGGACTGGGTGATCTCCACCGTCTATTATCTCTATCCTCGTTGTCTCTTAGTTTGCTTGAGTACTCGTCTCGTGACTCGCGTCTCGGCCTCGGCGTGTCATCATGGCGTGTTCGGTCATGTGAAGGGCTGTATCTCGCATCCCTCCTGTCTTTGGCATATCTTGGGCAGTCCCTTTTTATATGTCTTCTGGAACCACATGTGTAGCATTCCCGTGTTGGGCTGGTTTGCTCTGTGAGTACTGTCCTCCTGTGTGGCCTGTCTTCCCTACGTGTTGTGGGTTCTGTGAAAACTACCCTTTTGTGTGGCCTATTCTCCCTGCGTATGGTGGCCCTGTTTCTCCTGAGGTTGTCTTCGGCTATAAGTTTCCTGGTGACATAGTCCAGTGTGACATTGTCACCGCTGGTGTTGTCTAATTGGGTCAGGAAGTCATCCCAACTTGGGTCGAAAGAATTGTAGATGATGCTGATTAGGTGCTGTTCAGTAACGGTTTCGCCCCTTCTTATGAGATCAGACCTCATGTTGCTTAATCTCATCAGATGCTCACCCATGCTATCTCCCTCTTTAATCTTGTATGCGTACAGCTCCCTCAGCAGTAAGCACGTTGTGCTCCTGTTCTTGCAATAAAACATGTTATACAATTTCCCCCAAACATCATAGACAGTTGACTCATTTGGAATACACCCATACATAGTTGCATCTATGGTACCCAAAAGCAGGCAAAATGCCCTGTGATGCAGTCTGTCCACCTCCATGGACCATGGCTTCTCTGGTGGGTCTTGAATTAGGTGTAAAGCCCCCTCCCTCATTAACAGTACCTGAAATTGTTGGTTCCAGTCCATAAAGTTCTTCCCAGTCATGCCAAGGGTTGGGAAGTTATTTGGCAGTTGGCTCTGTTGGGCTTGGTTGCTTGAATAGTTCTGGTGTCCTGGTCTGCCTTTAAACTGGCAGAAGGGTATGGGTACGCATATTGTTGGTTTTGAAAGTCCCGCCTGTTCCCCTTTTGGTTGCCAGTAGGGGGAGCCCGTTCTCCTCTCGGTGCTTGGCTGGTCTGTTGGGGCTTGTACTTCTCCTTCTTCGCCAGTGGGGGAGCTCTGCTGCCTTATCTGCGTCTGCGCAGAGCTCATTCGTTGTTGGTCTTCGAGGTGGGTGGATCTCTGTTCCGGAGGTCCTGCTTGCCGTGATTGGATCCTCACTGGGAGTGCAGTTCCGTCGCTGGGGCTGCTTTCCTGGTTGGGAGGCCATGCGGAGTCGTAGGAGGGATGTCGCCTTCTTTGTTGGGCTGGGGGAGTTCCGTAGCGCCAGGACTCCGCCTCCTCAGATCGTGGCCTGGCGTGGGGGTCTGCATCATCCTCGGAGCCTCTCCCGCGGTCGGATGGGATGGGCAAAAGGTCTCGGTAGGCTTCTGCTTTTCTCATTTCCCTTGCTTGTGTTCTCAGTTCCCCATGCCCCTCGCGTCCGCTTTGGCCCTTTGTCATGGGGGAGGCCTCTGCCCCCCCTTGAGACTCAGCCATGCTGCTGGTGGTGTCCCTTTTAGGCGCTTGTCTTCCTCTTGGGGTTTCCCACTCCCCTTCTATTGTCTGGGGGCTGAGGATTGGCATGGCCCACGTTTCTGGGGTATGTGCATCCAGGCTCCCGGGTCTCAGGGTCCCTTCCTTTTTATGCATTGCCGGCCCGCTTGGGTTGTCCCTGGGTATCATTGGCCCGATGGGGTTCCCCACCAGATGATTTGAATCTGAGGCCACCATCTGTAATTGGTCGGCCAGATTTGGGATCGGCGTTGTGTCTGGTGTTCCCGCCACAGAGGTCCCCGGGGTGGAGCTTACCGCGCTGTCGTTGGAGCGTTCGCCTCCGTCGTTTATCAGGGCCAGTAGCTCTGCCATGGAGATTGTCTCTTTCCCAGCGATTATTTTCTGGAGCTCGGTTACCTGGATCGTGTGCGGGTCATCTCCGGTTTTGGATCCATCTTTGAGCCCCTTGGGTTTGGCCTGCATCTTGGCCCCCCCTTTGTTCGTCTGGGTCTTCCGTTTGGTCATTTTTGCTTTCTGGGGTTAATTATGGGCAAAAACCAAAAAACTCTGCTACCAATTGTTAGAGGGTTTCCGAATGGTTCGGCCCAAAGACCCCAGTACTCATTCATTGCCTTTATAGTTCTTTATTTCCACTGGCCGCATGGCGGTCAGTGAGGATCAGTGGTCAGGATAGGAGAGAGGGTCGTTGGGTAGGTGAGGGTCCTTTAATAGGGTTAGGTGAGGTCAGAGGAGGTCAGAGGGGGTAGGGTTACACGAGCGGTGCATTACGGTACATGTAGTTCATGGCAGTATGATATCATCCCTGACAAAATATGGGGTACATGAGATTGGGGGGTTGGGGTTTTCATAAACTGTAAGCCATAAGCATCAATATTATAACAAAGTAAGGCTTGAACTATCTTGCTTTGCATGTAATGAGTCTATCTCATATATTTGTTTCACCTTTCAAGTTGCATTACTGAACTGAATGAACATTTGCACAATATTCTAATTTTCCAAGTTTCACCTGTACATACACAGAGCAGTTTACCTGAGATAAAACATCTGAACCATGCAAATTAAACCTCCCATCCCATGTTGGCAATATTATGTACAATAGCCTCCATCTTTTTGTAGTAGGGAAGTGAATCAATAGGTAAACTAACATGGACATGTGAACCGAGCAAATGTTTTTCCTATTGTTGGATTAGAAGGGTATTTGAATGGGTTGTTACAGTTTCCACTGGATCCACTAAGCAAGACTTTGCAAAACAAGGAAAGGGGCAAAGCTTGGTAATAGGGTACAGGCTTTGATGTTTACACTGTGACTACGGGAAGATCACTGTTGTGTCTAATGGTTTTACCTTCCACAATGTATCTGAACCAATGTAACCTTGCCTATAGCAACAATGTAACCTTCAGCTGCATCATATGAACCCTGTAAGAGGACGCGAGCTAATGACCACCAGCTGGCAGCAGCGAGCGTCCAAGCTCCCTTGGTCCAAACTCATCAAAGGCAACAGCGCGGGAAGTTTTCCCGCCATCACCTACACCTGGACAAGAAGGGCGTGACCCGCAATGACGTCACGCAGACAGTAGCCAATGGGCTACCATGGAACCACGTTCAAATGTATTACTACTGTATATAAAGAGCTATCGATCCGCCATTACCTCATGTTCCCTCTGTCCACGATGCAATAAACCTGAGTTAACCCAGCCCGAGGCTGTGTCCTGTGTCTTGGTTTGCATACACCAAATTGGCGACGAGGATGGGATAATGGATCCCCACGGAACAGCCAGGGCACAGAGCGGGTTCAACATCACCAAACCGCAAGACTGGGAGCTGCTTGAGATGGACTTCCAGGCGGCACTGGTGGAACTCAAAGTCAAAGAAGACGACGAGGAGAGGAAGAGGGCCATCCTCACCAGAATGCTCGGGATGGAAACCAAGCGGACGCTGGTGGGCATCATCGCTCCGAAGAAGGTGAGCGAATTTAAGGCGGACGACATCATGAAGCTGCTGCGAGAGCGCTTCCGTCCCTCGAGGGCAATGTTTCCCGCTCGGAGCGCGTTTTGGAGGCGAGTCCAAGCGCCGGACGAGTCGGTTGAGGCATTCGTGGCCGCCATGAGGATAGCCGCCGCCCCCTGTAAATGGGGCGACATCCTAGAGATGGCCCTCAGGGACGGAGTGCTGTGTGGCCTGAAAGACAAGGAGGTGCAGCGCAGCTTGATGAACAAGGAGCCGCCACCCACGCTGGCAGAGGTCGTAGAGGCCGCGGAAGCCGCAGAGTCCACGAATGCTGGAGTGGACGAGATGCACCAGTGGCGTGAGTGGCGTCCTAGAGCCGGCAAGGCGGAAAATTCGGTGCATGGGAAGTCCGGACAGTCGGTGCACGCAACTCGACGGGCCTCAAAGTCGTCTACGGAAGGCAGCGACGGCGAGGAGGTCCAGAAGGTCCGAAAGGGTGGTCGACGCTGCGAGGGTTGCGGAGCGGCCCATGAGCGCGCGAGATGCCCGTTCAGGAAGGCCGAGTGTTACACCTGCGGCCGTCGGGGGCACATCGCCAAGGCATGCAGAAAACGGAAGGAGGGCCGGAGGCAGTCACAAGACCGTTCGGCCAGACCGGACCGTCCAGCGAGGCCCAAAGATGGCGCCCAGACCACGAGGAAGCAGGATGGCGTGGGCCGCGTCTCGGACGACAGCGAGGACGACGCCCCAGTGTTCAGCGTGTCCGCGGGACAGTCCCATTACTTCGTTGAGGTATTAGTACAAGGGGCCCCTATTAGGATGGAAATTGACTCGGGGTCCTCCTATTCTATAATTCCCCAGAAAGAGTTCTTGAAAATTGACCCCCACGTGCGGCCCAAACTTAAAACGTTGAGGTCCACGCTACGAGACGTACAGGGAAACAGCATTCCGGTGTTGGGGGTCGGGAAATTTCGGGTCAATTTTAAGAGACATTCTGCGGAACTGCCCCTAGTTGTCCTTAAGGGGGGAAGTTGTAGCCTCCTAGGGACACAGTGGTTTCAGCCCTTAGGTTTGTTCATAGGGGGAGTGCATACAGTGGGGGTGGACCCAATACAAGCGGTTTGCGATGCGCATCCCGCCGTTTTTAAGAAAGGACTCGGAAAGTTCAAGGGACCCCCTGTAGCCTTCGACCTAGACCCGGAGGTCCGCCCGATAAGACTCAAACCGCGCAGGGTGCCGTTCGCACTCAAGGACAAGATAGAGGCAGAACTGGACAAACTGGTGGGCCAGGGGATTCTTATTCCTGTTGATTCCGCGGAGTGGGAAACTCCAATTGTAACGGCTCTAAAGGCTAACGGGGAGGTGCGCATTTGCGCTGATTATAAGTGTACAATTAACAAGGCGATCCGCCCTAACGCATACCCGGTGCCGGTGATCAGCCACCTTTTGGCCAGGCTGAATGGGGGAAAGTGTTTCGCTAAACTCGATTTGGCACAAGCCTATCAGCAACTTCCTGTGACCCCCGCCACGGCCGCGGCACAAACGATAGTTACACATAAAGGGGCGTTCCAGGTGTCGCGTTTACAGTTCGGCGTGAACTCGGCACCCGGCCTTTTTCAGTCGCTTGTGGAACGCCTCCTGAAGGGACTGGAGGGGGTGTTGCCTTATTTTGATGACGTGTTGATAACAGGGGGGAGTGAGGCTGAACTGGCAAAGAGATTGGACAAAGTACTAACCGTGTTCGAGAAAGCGGGGCTGAGACTGAGGAAGGACAAATGTGTTTTTTTCGAAACTGAGGTCGAGTTTTTAGGGTTCCGGATCACGCCCGAGGGGATTAAGCCGTCTAAATCCAAAGTAGCAGCCATAAAAAAGGCCCCTCGCCCCACATCCAAAACCGAGCTACAGTCTTTCCTGGGGCTCCTCAATTTTTACCATACATTCCTCCCGCGGAAGGCGTCCGTGGCCGAACCGCTCCATCGGTTACTTAAAAAGGAGGAGACATGGATGTGGGGTGACGAGCACGAGAGGGCGTTCAAAGAGCTAAAGCAACTCCTAACATCTGAGGCAATCCTGACGCACTTCGACCCCAAACGGCCAGTGGTCCTAGTCTGTGATGCATCCCCGGTGGGGGTGGGGGCGGTGCTTTGCCACGTGTTGGATGACGGAAGGGAGGCCCCGGTAGCGTTTTATTCAAGGTCCCTGTCCCAAGCGGAGCGCAATTACGCACAAACCGACAGGGAGGCATTAGCAATAGTAGCGGGAACCAAAAAATTTCACGATTTTTTGTATGGCCGCCCGTTCAAAATCGTGACTGATCACAAGCCACTGTTAGGGATTTTCACGGCAAGCCAGCCCACGCCGCAGATCCTGTCCCCGAGAATGCTGCGATGGGCTATTTTTCTCAACGCATACCAACATGAGTTGGAGTACCGGCCCGGAAAGGAGATCAGCCATGCTGATGCACTTTCGAGATCTCCTTTGCCCTTGTCGGACGACCAAAAGGCGAGAGTAGAAAGAGACCGCCAGGTGTTGCTAATTGAGGTCTTAGACGCACCCCCAATAGTACCAGCCGACATTGCTAGGGCGACAGGAAAGGACAGAACGCTGGAGAAAGTTAGTTCATGGGTACAGAAGGGGTGGCCGGCATCGTCCCCGAGTACAGAATTCGACCCATTTTTTCGGAAAAAGCTAGAGTTGTCCCTAGAGAGGGGGTGCCTTTTGTGGGGCCAACGGGTGGTGGTCCCTACGCCCCTGCGGCCGAGGGTGCTCGAACTGCTGCACGTCAGCCACCCGGGCATAGTTCGTTCAAAGGCGCTGGCCCGGAGTTACTTCTGGTGGCCACAGCTGGACGCGGACATTGAGCACATGGTCGGCACTTGTGAGGCATGCCAGGGATCCCGACCAGAGGCGGCCCGTCTTCCGCATAGGGAATGGGACACAGCAAGGGGGCCATGGTCCAGAGTGCACGTAGATTTCGCTGGCCCATTCCGAGGAACCATGTTTCTCCTGGTGGTGGATGCGTTCTCCAAGTGGCTGGAGGTTATCCCAGTAAAGAGCAGTCCTCCGCCACGACAATTAGCCAGCTAAGGAGAGTCTTTTCCACGTTCGGTTTACCCGACACTTTAGTCAGCGATAACGCTAGTTGTTTCACCTCCGCTGAGTTCGGGGCATTCATGGAGGCAAACGCCATTCGGCATGTCACATCCGCGCCGTTTCACCCGGCCACGAATGGCCAAGTGGAACGGCTGGTGCGTACAACAAAGGAGGCGCTGCGGCGCATGGGCCCGGGGGACCTGAATCACCAAGTATGCCAGTTCCTCTTAGCGTATAGGGTGACCCCCTTAGCGTCAGGCTACTCGCCGGCAGAGCTCTTGATGCGGCGAAAACTGACCACGATCCTGTCCAGGCTAGACCCGACGAGAGTCGAGGATAAAGGGAAAAACATAGGGTTGGCAGTCTCGAAAGGTTTCGCCGCCGGCGACCCTGTTCACTGCAGGAACTATTCCAGCGCAGGGCCAGCCTGGGTACCAGGGACGGTTGTAGAACAGACGGGGCCAGTGTCGTACCGGGTCGAGACTAACACCGGCCTCCTCTGGAGGAGGCACGCAGACCAACTGAGGCACCGAGTGAGTAGGCCAGTCAGTGGGGCTCAGCAACAGGATTCAGCGTTAGGGTTCTCCCCCACCCCCTTAACCCAAGGGGGAGACAGCAGCGGACAACAGTCCCAAGCAAGGGGGGAAGGCAGAAGCAGCGGCCCCGACTCATACCCTTTTGATACACCAGTCCTATCAGAGGCCGGGGAAGGGGGAGAGGAGTTCGCGACCGCTGCCCCCGATTGTAATTTTGATTTTGATTTTGCGAGCCGGGGGGGTTTTCAGGAGTGTTCCCCCACCCATCCAAGCGAGAAGAGGGGTTTTTCGTTAGCCCCCAGTGCCCCCGGTTCCTCCCTAAGAAAGAGCACACCTCCCAACAACGCCGCGGAGCCGCGGCGAGTCACTAACGAGTCTCCCTCTCCAATTACAGGACAGGAAACCAGGGGACAAAGAGAAGGTAGCAAACCCGGGGAAAGGCAGCCCGCATCGAGACCCCAGCGTGTTCGAAATAAGCCATCTTGGCTGAGAGACTTTGTCTCCTAGGGGGGGGAGTGTGTTTAAGTGTGGGCTCGAGACGTTGTCTCGTCCTAGGGGGGAGGGGTGTTGTGTCTAATGGTTTTACCTTCCACAATGTATCTGAACCAATGTAACCTTGCCTATAGCAACAATGTAACCTTCAGCTGCATCATATGAACCCTGTAAGAGGACGCGAGCTAATGACCACCAGCTGGCAGCAGCGAGCGTCCAAGCTCCCTTGGTCCAAACTCATCAAAGGCAACAGCGCGGGAAGTTTTCCCGCCATCACCTACACCTGGACAAGAAGGGCGTGACCCGCAATGACGTCACGCAGACAGTAGCCAATGGGCTACCGTGGAACCACGTTCAAATGTATTACTACTGTATATAAAGAGCTATCGATCCGCCATTACCTCATGTTCCCTCTGTCCACGATGCAATAAACCTGAGTTAACCCAGCCCGAGGCTGTGTCCTGTGTCTTGGTTTGCATACACCAAAATCACAGGGAAATATCCCCGATTCTCTCTAGATTTTTCGTTACAAAGATTTGAATGCTAGAATTATTCCTCTCCTGTTTCTTTCTCTTTGTAAAGTGTCAAACTCATGTGCTGCAGTGGCTTATGTCTTTTTAGTTAGATAATTCTTCACTTTGGGGATTTTTTAAGTACACTGTCTTTTCTTTTAACTAGAGCAGTGGTGGCGAACCTATGAAACACGTGCCAGAGGGGGCACTGAGAGCCCTTTCTGTGCACATGCATGCTGTCACCCCAGCACAGAGTTTGTCCCGCCCTCTGCCCAGCAGCTCAATGGTGTGAAAGATTCTCATCCAATCATACTCCTGTTTGTCAGGAATTGCTCCAGTCCAGACTCAGAAACTCGGCAGCTCTACAGATGGCCCCAAATGGTTCAGTTTGAGCACAGCTCAGGATTGGTCTGGAACACAATTCCCCGTTGTATGTGATGGCCAGGAAACAGACCACATCAGACTGCTCCACAAGCAGTCCAAAATGCAATCTGTGCGATCATACCCTACAGTCTTCACAAAGACCCTTTTTTATTTACTGTAGAAAAGGAATATTTCATAGTAAGCACTGTCTTGTTTTCTGCATGTCATTTCACACTGAGAATCCATTTGAAGTACAATACACCTGCGTATAAACTGTACCTGAAACATTGGGCAGATGGTAGAAAGGTTCCAGTAAGGACAGACTTTGCAAAGTGGGCACATCTGATATTTGCCACCACTGTTACAGATCTCCCGTCTGGAGTTTATAAAGGAAACAGAAATAAAAGTAAGGATAAATAATAACAGAATTAATCCACTATATTAAAATATTTAATTTCTAGCTGATATCAAAACCTTTGTTTCTCTACTCTATGCTTATTTTGTTCCTAATTTTACATTTTCTTTCAATCTTTCAAGAATAAAAGTGACTGTATTGGTCTCAATTAAGAGTGGTAGCACAGGCATTTGATAGCTAGCAAAACCATGATTCATAACCTTTATGTTGCGGAGCAACAAATAGCAAATAAACTCTGTAAACCTAGACATCAGAAATTGAAATTACAATATTTTCCATTTGTGGATTGGAGTTCTTCAACTTGATTCAAGGAATCTTGATGCACTAGCCATGCAAAAATCAAGGGGTATGACATCATACAACTTAGCTGGAGGTCTTCAACACAATGGAAGAGAAAGGACAGGTGGGGGAAAAGTTGACACTTACGTAGGAATGTCATCAAACATCATAAAGATGCCTATTATGAAGACTAGAGTCCCAACAATAGCTGCAGGAAAAAGCCACCCAGTGTAGAAACCTTAAGGTAGAGAGAAAGCACCATGTTAAAAAATACAAAGGTGCAGAACCTTTAACACTTTATATTTTTAGAATACAGTACAACCCAGGGTTACAACGGAGGTCTGTTCCAACAGCCACTGTTGTAAGCCGGAAAAATGTAAACTGAAACATCCATAGGGATGCAGTGAAAAATAAAAAATAAATGGTCCTGAATTGATTGTTGTAAACAACAAAAAATAATAATACATGAAACATTTGTAAATCGGGACAACATTTCCATAGAATTTGACGTTGTAAACCTCAGCAAACTTAAACTGAGGTGGTTGTAACCTGGGGTTTTGCTGTACTTTCTAATATGCTTTATATTTTTAG
The DNA here is from genome assembly GCA_035047305.1 of Bradypodion pumilum. Taxonomy (NCBI): domain Eukaryota; kingdom Metazoa; phylum Chordata; class Lepidosauria; order Squamata; family Chamaeleonidae; genus Bradypodion; species Bradypodion pumilum. Next base: position 324,924,249 of record JAWDJD010000003.1, read on the forward strand.
ACTACAACTTTTGTCACTCAAACAGAGTTTGGGTATACCAACACATTTTTAAAAAACCCATCCACATAATAATAATAGTGGTGGTGGTGGTGGTGATGTGCTGTCAAGTCAACTCTGACCTATCATGACTCTTCCAGGGCTTTCCAGGTAGATAATACACTGTTCCAGTTGTATCCTTCAGTTCTTTACTTGTCGGTGTAGTCACTCAAAATGGTGTTTATTTGTAAAATATGCATATCTCTTCAATGCTTAAACAGGCTCTGCCAGTAGAGTAAACAGGATCAGTAATTTATTCAACAATAACTTCCTCCATGTAGGGAAAAGAACTAGGATGTCACTGTTTTATCACTTGAGAAAACTATTTTATGAAATAAATGTGTTAAATGTAGTATAGTTAGGAGCTATACATTATCAACAAAGTTTTATTTGAAGAGGCAATTCCTTTAGTTCTGGAAGCAGCTGGTTGTTAGACCAGGAGCTTTTACGTACCCTGTAGTTTTCAAATTAGCTTGCTTTGTTTTGTAGTTGGTCTTCTATGTTTAAACACAGGGTTTGTTTGCTAGTCTAGTATCTGAAAAATGAAGCACTGGTGGAATCATGTATCTGGAACTCTCATGTGTTTTCAGCTAGACTGGGATGTTATCTGTCACATACTATTCGTCTCTGCCAACAAAAGTCCGCAAAGTTAAAGCAATGGTCTTCTCAGTAGTAATATTTGGCTGTGAGAGCTGGACCATAAGGAAGGATGAGCACAGAAGAATAGACACCTTTGAACTGTGGTGCTGGAGAAGACTTTTGAGAGTCCCCTGGATTGCAAGGTGATCAAATCAGTCCATCCTGAAGGAAATCAACACTGACTGTTCCTTGGAAGGGCAAATACTGAAGCTGAAGCTCAAGTACTTTGGTTATCAAATAAGAAGTGAGGGCTTGTTGGAGAAGACCCTGGTATTAGGAAAGATTGATGGCAAAAGGAGAAGGGGACAGCAGAAGATGAGATGGCTAGACATCATCATTGACACAGTGGGCGTAGATCTGGCCAGACTCCGGAGGACGACAGATGACAACAATTTTGTCCCTCAGAGTTCAAGTGAGCTAGGGAGTGCTGCTCAAAGAGCCTTATACTCACCAAGCCAGGCAAAGTAGAGAGCGATCTTCTCCCCAAAGTATCTACGGATGTGATCCAAAGGCTGATACTTTTTCCACTTACTCCATTGGGCCCAGTAGTGGAAAAGAATCTGTCTCTGATTCAGCTCAGGGGGAGTCATCTCTTCTGATGGCACCTTGTAGGGTCCCTTTTTGCAGAGAGTAAGATTACCAACATCAACTACAAATTGGTTAATATAAGCTGCATTTTAAATTAACAACCAATGCTTTCCTCTTTTAGTATTGTATTTTTAAAAATATAACAATTTGTCATTATAAAATATAATTAATAATTATAGAATAAGATCATTAATCCTAAACCAGGTATTAATGAATACTATACATTGAGTTCAAAATAATTACAGTCATAAATAAATATGTGATTCACTTGTTTTATGAACAAAATTGAGATTTAGATCAGGCATTCTCAACCTACGGCCCGTGGGCCAAACCCAGCCCCCGACACCATTTCACCTGGCTCCTGACACCCACATTGCTCCTGGAAGTGGAAGAAAAACATGGTACACACATGCGCAGAATGCAGAAATGCGTTCTGTGTGTGTACAGGACACGTTTTATTTCCACTTCCGGTTGGGAGGAACCACGTTAACAGCCTGCTCAGCTGTCCAGGGAAGCATGCTCTGGCCCCTGGCACTAAAACGAAAAGCCTGATTTAGATGAGTGAAAAACAAGAATTCTGCTTGCATAATCTAGTCAGAGTGCTGCGTTGGACAGTCAAAACTATTCATGAGCTGTAAGACACCCGCAACAAGCCTACTTATGTTTTTATAAAAGCAAATAACTCTTTAGCTCTCAGTGGAGGACATAGCTAAAATTTCTAAAGCTCAGACAAAGCCTTGCAAATTGAGCCTCCTCAAAGATTGTCGTACAGTACTGTACTTTTGACCCACAATTGGGAGTACCCTGGTAACAACAACTTTGTGTTGCCGGCTAATCTTTCTCACATTAGGTCAGGCAAAGGAAACTGCAGAATGAACCCACCAAAAGGTGCCTTCATTTTAACAGTTTCATGCCTAGCCTAGACACGGAAGAAGAAGAATAGGAAAAAGTAAGCAAATCCAATTAATATTCAGTATTGAGGACCAGTGGGTTATGCTCTTTTAAATAGGCTTTTTGCTACCTTAGGATAATTTAAAAAACTTAAAATAACATTCCTAATTTGATTTGCTTACTTACAGAAAGAAAAAGTTAATGTATTCACAAAAATGAAAATAAATTAGACTAGAAGGTGCTGCCATGTATTTATCCAACACTCATCAGCAGATTTACCTCAAGATTTTGGTACCCTCCAAACTTCACCACTCTGGGGCAAAGACACAATTGATCCTCTCTAGTTAAAGTCCTGACTGCAACTCCTGTCAACTCTAAGCAGCACAGCTTATGAGGAGATGATGGGAGATAGGAGTCACAAACCCCACAATCACAAATTAGAAGGTTTAAGGCATAGTGACTGAATTGAGACAAGTCAACCTGCTTCTTCTACAGCCATAGAGGTAAAGGTAAAGGTAACCCTTGCTCAAAAGCGACTTGTATCCAACTCTAGGGTTCAGTGCTCATCTATTTTTGTAGCCAAAGAGCCAGTGATGTCTGTGTCTGCAGACGTTTCCATGGACATGTGGCAGGCATGACTAAACAACAGAGTGCATGGAACGCTGTTTACTTTCCCACTGAAGTGGTACCTATTTATCTACTTGCAATTTCTTGCTTTCAAACTGTTAGGATGGCAGGAGCTGTGGCAGAGATGGGAGCTCACTCCATTGTGCAGCACTCACATCTCAAACTGCTGAGCTGCTAACCTTCCAGTCACCAAGTACAGTGTCTTAACCACTAAGCCAATGCAGTCCCCTAGGGACCTACAAACATCAAGCTAAAAATGATCCCAGAAAAGAAGGACCCGGTCCTGTCCACAAGTACATGTCATTACATCTCAACAGCTTCTCTGCTACTGATACAGAATATGGAAACAGGTAGTCCTAAAACTGTTACATGAAACAGAAGACTAAGCAAACTCATGTATGCAATCTTTTAAAAAGAACATTTGAAAGCAATATTTTGACAAATGTAGGGAACTTTTGGGTTTGTACTACAAACTCCATCATGCTTTAATATTGGCATACGGGCTAGGGATGATGAGAGTTGTAGTCCAAAACATTTGAGTGGATCATTTTCTCAACCTTGTTACATATCCCTGTCATCACTTCAAATCTCTTTCCCAATTCAAATCACACAGGGAAGAGTCTCATGGCTACAAATTTGGACTTGCACTCCTTTATCCAACCTGCTGATGCAGGCTATCAGAGATTGACCTATAAGAGGAAAATAACTAGAAAATGGGAGATTTCATTTACTGCCATCTATAACAGTAGGCAGGAAATAAATATTTCAGCCAATGTAATAAGCAATGGCCTGCAGGAAAAACTTGTGCTGTTAGACAGAATTTGCTATAATTCTTAGTTTACATTCCACTGCAAAGTTGGACTCTGTTCTCTGCATATACTTTGTTTCCTACCATTTTAAGAAGGATTTATGTACAGTATTATAATACAGTATAGGCAAGATTCCTGTTGGGATTTTTCCCTGGAATAAGAGAAATTACCAAAGCATGGGGGCAAATTGTAGTCAGTTAACAAGTTGCCAGTTGTGTGCGTGCCTAATCACATGATTGATACACAGCCAACATGTGAACAGATATGGGTCATTAGCTGCAATTTATTGCCGTGGTTTACACAATTTAACTTCTTTGGGAATAAAATTCTAATAGGATTCTGTCCGTAATGTATTACCTGTTGATTTTACTCTAAGCAAGATATTCCCTTCTAACCCATTTGAGAAACAAATGAAACAGGACAGACACTTTTCAACTTACATCATGCAGTGGGAATGCAGCTGTGAAAACATCCTCACTCAATAATCTTTCTATTCCAACCTGTCCTGTGTTTGGGTTCCCATACGATGTGGTGGCCAGGATCTCATAGAGCTGAAAGGAAATAGAAGTTAAATACTGTTGCACTTTGAGATACAGTTCACACTTAGCAATTGTGATACACATGGTATTATCCGAGTCTAATGGGGACTGTTGGTGGGGACTGGAGTGGCTCAGTGGTTAAGAAGTTTGCCTTGTTATCTGGAAGGTCGGCAAGTCAGCAGTTCAAGGCCCGAGTACTGCATGACAAAATGAGCACCCATCTCTGTTTCAGCTCCTGCCAACCTAGCAGTTCGAAAACAAGAAATTGCAAGTAGATAAATAGGGACCACTTCGGTGGGAAAAGATCTTGGGGACATCATTTGGGTGTCCCCTGAATGGAGTTCCTCCAGCAACAATCCTTTCAACCCAGAAAGCATCTTTGTGTGCTTCTGACTTGATTTTTAAAAAACATCTGAGTCTAAGACCTACAAAAATTGCATTTAACATTTTGCTTCCAAACCACTGATCCCTCACCATTATTGCTAGCTATATAATCCCAGATTTCTTTCTATCAAGATCTACACTCTAATTTGCAGAACTGCTTTTCTTCTTCTTTTGCCATTATGTGGCTAATGTGGAATGATCGTGAAGTAAGGTTCACAGCCTGCTCTATGGGCTACACACATCTTAGAAATTGGGAAATGAATCTTGAGACCCATGAGACTGTAAAACAGCCAGGGTGCAAAGTGAAGGATTTGGATGAGAAGCAATGGGAAAAAGTAACTTGAGAGGTTGCTTAAAGCAGGGGTCCCCAACCACTGGGCTGCAGACTGGTACCTAGCCATGGGCTGTCCCAAAATAGGCCACAGGGATGAGGAACCTGGCTACCTAATGAGTAATAAGTAAAGTACAGTACTGAGTTCCTTTTAAAAGTAACATTCTGAGGGTTAACAACAGAGGCACCTTAGGATGAAAATCATGGAGCCTGAAGCCCCTATGGTTAGTTAGTAAAAACTACATTGGTTGGATGGCACAGCCTACTTATGGAGTTAAAAAAGTGGGCAAGCCCTGTTGGGCCAGTCCCACAATGTCTTGCAAAGGGGGTTGGGGTGGGGGCATCTGATGCTCCAGTTTGGATTTAATGGTACTGCATGGATTGGTACTTATTTACCAGAAGCAAGCAATATTATGGAGTTGGAAAAAGTGCAGAGGAGGGCAACCAGAATGATTAGGGGACTGGAACACCTTCCTTACCATCTGAGGCTGCAACTGTTGGGCCTTTTCACTCTTGGACGACGGCGTCTAAGAGGTGACCTGATTGAAGTTTATAAAATCATGCACGGTGTGGACAAAGCAGATAAGGAAAAACTGTTTTCCCTATCGCATAACACTAGAACTAGGGGACACTCCATGAAACTTTTGGGTACTAGTTCTCAAACAAAGTACTTTTTCACCCAGAGGATTACTGGTCTATGGAACTCCCTGCCAGAAGAAGTGGTGACAGCTGTCAGTCTTGACAGCTTCAAGAAAGGATTAGACAAGTTCATGAAGGACAAAGGTATCAATGGCTATAATTATGGATACCTAAGGACAACCTTCGGGTTGGAGAGATAGGCAGGATATCTCTCAATGCTATTTCCAGGGAATCCTAAGCAGATGAAGGCATCTGCTTGGGAATACCCTGAAGCAAATGGTGAGCCACTGTGTGAGACAGAATGAAGGACTGGATTGGCTGTGGCCTGTTCCAGCAAGGCTGTTATTATGTTCTTAACCTGTGGTCCTCTGGATATTTTTAGGCTGTTAATTCCCATCGACTGTACTCAGCATAGGCAGTGGTGAGGTATGGCAAAAGCTGTAGTCTCACTTCAGGAAGGCTACATATTTCCAATTCTAAGTGCATTAATTTAAGGCAGGGGTTCCCAAAACACAGGTTGAATCTGGTCCCCGATGCCAATTCATCCGGCCAACGCTGCCCTCATTGTTCCCGGAAGTAGAAGTAAAATGTTTCCGGGGGTGGCATGGGCTGGAAGAATTGGCATCAGGGCCTGGATCTGGCCCACAGGCTGTAGTTTGGGCACTCCTGGTTTAAGCAGAGAAGATGGCAGCCTAAAATCTATCTCATCCTGTTGCAAAACAGATTGCAAGGCGCGTTTTACTTCCACTTCCAGTGGGAGGAACCACATGATCGGCCCGCTGAACCACGTGACTGGCCCACAGCCTGAAAAACTTGGGCACCTGTTTAAGGCCTATGTTTGCTTCAGCAGGAATTTCTCAGACTTACTATTCTGTGTCGTTGTGTGCTGCTGAAGAAGGTCTCATGGTGATCACTCCCAAGAAACCTAGGAAGAAAAACACTTCTGAGATCACACTGGATATGAAACCTAGAGCTTGTAAGAAGAACCAGAGATCTCAACCAAAGCCTGTTTTTTTCATGGCTCTATTTAGGCGCTGCTTTGATACACCTGATTGCTATGAATAATAATAATAATAATAATAATAATAATAATAATAATAATAATAATAATAATAATAATAATAATAATAATAATAATAATAATAATAATAATAATAATAATAATAATAATAATAATAATAATAATAATAATAATAATAATAATAATAATAGGGCTAGGATTCTCTGGCACAGGCAGAAGCAGCTCCTCTGACCTCTGGGATCCGGCCTTGGAGACACAAACTCTGACCAGCAGAATCCCACAGTTTGGAAGTACCGTAATTAGTTACAAATAATGAGCTACCTGCAATGAATTCCTTTACTCAATGACAAAAGTCTAACTAATGTACACCAAGACCGTAACTGGATAGGAGATAATTTTGTTCTTATAGTATAATTTTTTATCTACTGCTACAATTATAAGGAATGTGGTGTCACTCAACGATAGAGAAGGAATATCACAGGGTTCAAATGCTAGATCATATTGCTGTAATCAAGTGGTTTTTTTAACTTTGAGAACAAGAAAAAGGAAATTAAACTTCACCTTTAAGGAATTACAATTGTAACAGTACCCATGTGGTAGATGACTGGAACGATATCTGTAACTAAGTACTTCTTAGAAGCAGCTTCCCAAGCGCTAGAAAATCTTATAGTCATAGTGTCCCACTGAAATACAGAGATTGTCCAAGAAATATAGACATGTCTATAGTTTTGGTAAAACAGTCTCAACTCCATGAACCTAATCTGTCCTATGTGCAGTGGTGGTCTCCCAAAAAAATTACTACGACACTGTAGGCGTGGCCAGGAGAAAGCCCTGCATTGCACCTGAATTAGGACTACTTTATTTCAAAACTTGGAAGGATGTGGATGGCCAGAATTTCTGCTACCGGTTCTGGCAAACTGGTGCAAACCTGCTGATGCCCACCACTGGTCCTATGGTAATTTAATGTGGTTGCAGATTAAAGAGAGGTGACTGTGTGATGCTCTTGGATTTATCAGCTGAATCAAGGACTCAGACATAGCAATCATCACTTGGCAAACTGCTTGATCAAGATGAAAACTATTGTTTTAACAATACATTTGTCAAGTGAAGTGCCCCTCTATTAAAACAGGTGAGGCAGCTGCCCTTGGGAGCTGAGTATTAGTTATTAAATCTTGCTATTATTGTTAGGTGGAGCAGGAGTAGAAATTGTGAGATTTTCTTTCTCCTATGCCAAAGAAGCTTAACTGGCTTTAGATATTATGTACCTTGCATTGTGGAAGTAGATGCACATTTGCTGTTCTGCATTCTTGCTAGGTAAAGGTCACACCTGTTCGAAAGCCAGTCGTATCTGACTCTAGGGCTCAGTGCTCATCTCTGTTTATAGTCAAAGACCCAGCACTGTCTGCTTCTGCAGATGTTTCCGTGGTCATGTGGCAGGCATGATTAGACATCGGAGTGCACAGAATGCTGTTTACCATCCCACTGAAGTGGTGCCTATTTATCTACCTGCAATTTCTTGCTTTCGAACTGCTAGGTTGGCAGGAGTTGGGACAGAGATGGGAGTTCACTTTGTCATGCAGCACTTGGGACTTGAACTGTTGTTCTGACGACTTTCCAGTTCAGCGTCTTAACCACTAAGCCACCACAGTCCCATCTTGCTAGTGCAATATAATACATGATGGGGGAAAAATCTCATTAGGATTGTGCTAGAAAGAAAACATGAACTGAAGGCGTTTTTGGAATGGGATGTAGCATCTTTACTCTTGTATAGCACTGCTAATGGTTGGGAAAGGAAAACGTTGAGAAATACCGCTGGTTTTTGATAACGAGTTTAATGATGAGGCACATCAGCAAGAACAGAAGTTTTGTGTTTTTAACATTGCCAAGTTGGAGGCAACCTACTGCCAACCTAGCAGTTCGAAAGCAAGAAATTGCAAGTAGATAAATAGGGACCACTTCGGTGGGAAGTTAACAGCATTCCGTGCGCTCCGGTGTCTAGTCATGCCTGCCACATGACCACGGAAACGTCTGCAGAAGCAGACAGCGCTGACTCTTCGGCTTTGAAATAGGATGAACACTGAACCCTAGAGTTGGATATGACTGGCTTTCGAGCAAGGGAAACCTTTACCTTTACTAAGTTTGAGGCTTGACAGTGATAACAGTTTGAGCTTTTCTCTGAGAAAAGACAATTACAATGATGCAAGCTGTGTAATTTTAGTATTGCCCATCAACATCTTCATGAGATAGGAGGAATATGACAGATACTATTGGGCAGTGACAGGACAGACCAAAGAACAAGCATTCATTTCAAACTCTTACCTGGGCAACTTGTTTGTCTTAAAGTGGCAAGTGTAATAATCCACAGGAAAGTCAGGAATCTCATCATAAAGTAGGTTAGAGATGCCCAATTTCGACAGAACCCTGTGAGACCAATTTGTTACAGCCTGATTGGGCACAACCTGGGGATATAATACGTAGAGAGGAAGGAGATGGGTAACAGCCAGTAGTCTGCATCCAAATTAGGGAACAAAGACTAAGAATAGACAAAAAGATCAAGTAAAAGGGGATAAAGTAGATCGCTACGTTACTCAGTTACTCCTAAAGACACCTAGATGTAAAGAATAGAGACCATAAAAGGGGAGCAAACCAGAAAAAGGGGCAAAATTGAGGTCTGGCTCCCATATAGGGCAGAAAATGCCAGCTGCCTGGAAAATGGGGTACTGGGAACAACCTCATGGTGCTGACACACCTTCTTTGAGTCTGAAATAACAGGCCAGTATGGAGATGAATACATAACGTGTAGACCTCTGGAAATGATTGCCCTATTACTGTGATGGCTAACCTTGGCACTCCAGATCTTGGACTTCAATTCCCAGAAGCCCCAGAAGCGCCCCATATGGGCGCGTTTTACTTCCACTTACAGGAGAAACGAGGGCGGCACGGGCCGGATGAATTGCAGTAAACCCAATCGTGTGGATTCATGGGGGCTTCTGGGAATTGAAGTCCAAGATCTGGAGTGCAAAGGTTCACCATCACGGCCCTATGAGCCTGGATGTACCTTTTACAGAGCTATGATGTCTATGGTTACATCAACCCCTGAAAACAATGGAGAATAGTTGCCCGCAGACTGTGGTTTCACCATGTTATTTGCCAATGAACAACCCGTTTGTGGTTAGTGTTGTGTATGTAACAGTATTACTTTAAGAATGTATGAATGTAACCTGACAATGATTACAATGTAACCCAGCTGTTTAAGGAATGCGAGCTAGCTGCCAATAGGGGGCAGCTGCGAGTGTTCAGCTCACATGGTTCAAATTCCCCCAATCACCGGCAGCCGCGGGAACCTTCCCGCGCAAGGATCACCTGGAGAAGATGGGCGTGACTCAGAATGACGTCACGCAGGTAGCAGCCAATGAGCTACCGTGCAACCCTTTTCAAATGTATTACTGCAGTATAAAATGAGCTGTACTTCTGCCATTACCACATGTTCATCTTGACCATCAGGCAATAAAGCTGTGTTTTAGCCCTCACTGCGGCTCCTTCTTTGTCTTCCGTGCAAGACACTAAATTGGCGACGAAGGTGGGATCCATGGCGTGTCCCAAGATCAAACCTCACTAGTTTGATATCAGCGATCCAGAACAATGGGAGCTGTACGAGTGCCAGTTTCAGCATGCAATGGATGCTGCAGGCATCGACGACGAGGGGAAGATGCGCTCGCACTTCCTAGCCCAGGTGGGGCCGGCCACGCTGCGCATCCTGATGAACCTGGTGGCTCCCCGGAAGGTCGACGTGGTGCCCATCGACCGCATCCTTGCGCTACTGAGGGAGCATTTCCAGCCGCCCGTTTCCATTTTTCTGGCACGGGTCGCGTTCCACAGGTGGGACCAGCGCCCGGGAGAATCCGTATCTGCCTACACGGCGGCCCTCAGGCCGGCGGCCGTCAATTGCCAATGGGAGGACCTGGACATGGCCCTCCGAGACCGCATGCTGTGTGGCCTGAGGGACGAGGAGGTCCAGAGGAAGTTGATGACCCGCGACCATCGCCTCACGTTCAACGAGGTACTGCGGGAGGCCCAAGCGGCCGAGGCAGCGAGGAGCGGGGTCAGAGTTTTTAAGTCCCGAGGGGCCGCACCTGAGAGGGCCAAGTCACCCGTGCAAGCGGCCCAGCGGATTTCAGCAAAAACGGCCTGGTGGGCACCCCGGTCGCCCGCAGGCACCCCAGCAACCTCCGAGAAGTCTTCCACGACGACGGACTCCTGCTCCAGCGAGGACGACGACGTACAGAGGGTAAAGAAGCGCAGAGAGAGGTGCCAGACCAGCGAGCGAGGAAGCCACCATTGCGATGCTGTGGGGCATCTCACGACCGGACGAGATGCCCATTCCGGAAGGCCGAGTGCCACAACTGCGGCCGGAAGGGCCACATTGCCAGAGTCTGCAGGCGCGGGCGAACCAAAGACAAGGGCACACCGAGACACCCTCAAGTACACCAACGCAAGGCAGCCGGCATCGGAAAGGTCTCAGCCAACAACGGCGCGGCAGGCGTGAACCGCGTGGGCCTGGAGCCCCAGCGTTTCTACGTAGAGGTACTGTTACAAGGGGTTCCAGTGAGGATGGAAATAGACTCGGGGTCGTCCTACTCCATCCTGTCCCAGAAGGAGTTCATGCGCATTCCCCCAAATGCGCGGCCCAAGTTGCGGGCCATGAAGTCATACTTACGGGACGTGCAGGGTTATGGGATCCCAGTATTGGGGGTGGGGAACTTCACGGTGAAGTTCAAAGATTACACAGAAAATCTGCCCTTAGTGGTTCTCAAGGGAGGAAGATGTTGCCTTTTGGGAACCCAGTGGTTTGCTCCTCTGGGAATTGAACTGTCCGGCATTAACGCCATAGAGACTGACCCAATGCGGGATGCGTGCAATGCGCACCCGGACATTTTCAAGAAGGGGCTCGGGACTTACAAGGGGCCCCCAGTCTCCTTTGAGTTGGACCCAGAAATCCGGCCCATACGTCTCAAGCCAAGAAGAGTGCTCTTCGCCCTCAAGGACAAGATTGAGGCGGAACTGGACAAATTGGTGGGGCAGGGGATTTTGGTTCCAGTTGATTCAGCAGAGTGGGAAACTCCAATTGTTACAGCCTTAAGATCCAACGGGGAGGTCAGGATTTGCGCTGACTACAAATGTACAATTAACAAGGCTATTCGGCCAAATGCATATCCAGTGCCAGTGGTTAGCCACTTACTGGCCACGTTGCATGGGGGGAGGTGTTTTGCCAAGCTAGACCTGGCGCAAGCATATCAGCAGCTCACAGTAACCCCAGCTGCCGCCGCTGCGCAAACCATCGTTACGCATAAGGGGGCTTTTAAGGTAACGCGCCTACAGTTCGGTGTAAATTTGGCCCCTGGATTTTCCAGTCCCTCGTGGAACGCCTTTTAAAGGGGCTTCCAGGCGTGCTCCCATATTTTGACAACGTCTTGATAACATCGGGGAGCGAAGCAGAACTAGCGAGGAGGCTAGACAGGGTCCTCTCTGTATTCGAGAGAGCGGGACTTAGGTTGAGAAGGGACAAGTGTGTATTCTTTGCGAGGGAGGTTGAGTTTCTCGGGTTCAGGATAACCCTGGAGGGTATCAAGCCTTCCGAGTCCAAGGTTGCGGCTGTGCAAAACGCCCCTCGCCCCACCGCGAAACCGGAGCTGCAGTCATTCCTAGGACTCCTGAATTTTTACCATTCCTTCTTACCAAGGAAGGCATCCGTCGCGGAGCCACTGCATGGGCTACTTAAGAAAGAAGCGGTTTGGCGGTGGGGAGATAGGCAGGAGAAAGCATTCAAAGCGCTCCTATCCTCGGATGCTGTTCTGACTCATTTTGACCCGAGGAAACCAGTAGTTTTGGTCTGTGATGCATCACCAGTGGGGGTGGGGGTGGTGCTGTGCCACGTGTTAGAGAGCGGGCAGGAAGCCCCGGTTGCCTACTATTCCAGATCACTTTCAAAGGCGGAGCGCAACTACGTGCAGGCAGATAGAGAGGCCCTGGCCATAATCACGGGAACAAAGAAGTTCCATGATTTCCTATATGGCCGTGAGTTCATGATTGTGACTCATCATAAGCCCCTTTTGGGAATCTTTGCTACAGGCAAGCCCACCCCACAAATTCTGTCCCCCAGAATGCTGCGTTGGGCGATTTTCCTTAACGCCTACCAGTATGAGTTGGTCTATCGCCCAGGGAAGGAGATCTCCCATGCGGATGCGCTGTCCCGGTCTCCCCTCCCTAGTTTAGGAGACCCCGAATGTGAGGTAGAGCAGGACCACCAAGTCCTGCTGATCGAGTCTCTTGACTCGCCCCCCATAGTTCCGGCAGACCTCGCCAAAGCCACGGCGGCTGACAAAATCCTGTCCCAAGTCAGTTCCTGGGTAAGGAAAGGGTGGCCCACAACTCCCCCCGAGGAGGAGTTCAAATCGTTTTTCAGGCGCAGAGTAGAGCTTTCCCTTGAAAGGGGCTGCCTACTCTGGCGCCAGCGGGTAGTCATCCCAGAGAAATTACGAGCAAAGGTGCTGAGGCTACTGCATACCAGCCACCCGGGAATAGTGTGCTCCAAGGCACTGGCCAGGAGCTACTTCTGGTGGCCCCAGATAGACGCGGATATAGAACACTTAGTGGGCACGTGTGAGAGCTGCCAGAGCTCTCGGCCCAAGGAGTCCCGGCTGCCCCATAGGGAATGGGACACGGCCCGCGGGGCATGGTCCCGAGTACATGTCGACTTTGCTGGCCCCTTTCGCGGGTCCATGTTTCTGCTGATAGTCGACTCATATTCCAAATGTCTGGAAGTCATTCCCATGTCTAACACCTCCTCTGCGGCAACCATTAAACACTTGCGCAGGGTGTTCAGTTGTTTCGGCCTGCCGGACATCCTTGTGAGTGATAACGCCAGTACTTTCACCTCCGCGGAATTCAAGGCATTCATCGAGAGGAATGCCATCCGGCACATTACCTCTGCCCCGTTTCACCCCGCCACAAACGGCCAGGTAGAGCGCCAAGTGCGCACTATGAAAGACGCACTGTGGCGCATGGGTCCCGGCGAGTTGAACCTCCAACTGTGTCAGTTCCTCATCTGTTATAGTGCAACTCCCCTAGCTTCAGGACTTTCGCCGGCCGAACTCCTCATGAGGAGGAGGCCAGTAACACTTTTTATCGGTTGGATCCAACCAGGGTGGAGGATGAGGGGAGAAATATAGTGATAGAGAGCTCCAAAGGTTTTTCGGTAGGGGACCCGGTTCACTGCAGAAACTACGCGACCTTGGGACCAACGTGGGTCCCAGGAACGGTCATTGAACAAACGGGGCCAGTGTCCTATAGGGTCGAGACTAGCACAGGTCTACTCTGGAGAAGGCACGCTGACCAACTCAGAAGGCGAGTTACCAGTGAAAGGGAGTCAACGTGAGGGTCCTCCCCCACCCGCGTAACCCAAGGGGGAGACACGGGGACGTCCTCGGGTAAAAATGCATACCCTGGGTTCTCAGACGAGGAGGAGGATACTTTGAAAGAGTGGAATGAGTTTGAATTTATGTTGCCATACCAGGGGGGTGTCGCGGAGTGGTCCCCCACCCGTCCGAGCGGGAAGAGGGGTTTTAGTTCAGCCCCTGGTACCTCCAGTCATCCCAGCCCTTTTGTTTTAGAGTATACCCCGTCACCAAGGCCCCCGAACCAGGCAGCAGGGGGAAGTTCATTCTCTCCATCCCCAAGAACTCTGAGTCAGGCAGCAGGGGGAAGCACAAGTACGCTGGTTGCAGGCGCAAGAAGCCGGGGGGAGACAACAAGGGTCTCCTTCTCGGTTCCAAGGTTCATGCTCGGGGGGTCCCCAGGTGCCACCAGCAACAGGCAGGGGTTCACATCTCAGCTGCATGTTCCGTTCCCTTCTCCCAATGCAAGGTTGTCGCAGAGTCCCCATCAGACGACTAATGAGTCCCCCCTTTCCATTGCAGGATGAGAGTCTGCGGAACTCGGAGCCCCTAGTTCCCCTGAGCTCAGCCAAGCAGTCGTACGCCCCAAGCGCACATGCGGGAAGCCACAATGGTTGAGGGACTTCGTCCCATCCTAGGGGGGAGGAGTGTTGTGTAACAGTATTACTTTAAGAATGTATGAATGTAACCTGACAATTATTACAATGTGACCCAGCTGTTTAAGGAACGCGAGCTAGCTGCCAATAGGGGGCAGCTGCGAGCGTTCAGCTCACATGGTTCAAATTCCCCCAATCACCGGCAGCGGTGTGAACCTTCCTTTGCAAGGATCACCTGGAGAAGATGGGCGTGACTCAGAATGACGTCACGCAGGTAGCAGCCAATGAGCTACCGTGCAACCCTTTTCAAATGTATTACTGCAGTATAAAATGAGCTGTACCTCCGCCATTACCACATGTTCATCTTGACCATCATGCAATAAAGCTGTGTTTTAGCCCTCACTGTGGCTCCTTCTTTGTCTTCCGTGCAAGACACTAAAGTTAGCAACTGGGGAAGGAGGTAGAGGAGCCAATCAGAAAGGAAGAAACTTTGAAGGTGTCAGTGGGAGAAAAATCCACTGAACCCCAAGACAAGGATCTCTTTTCTCTCCCCTCAATCCTATTCTCAAATTTTGGTTTCTAAACACTTTCCTTTATGAAGGGAGAACTTTCCCAATCTGTGATCAATCCTTCTCCATACCAACACTCCTCTGGAGCCTTTCCAGGAAGCTCGCCTTGTCAGTTGGAAGGCTGGCAAGTCAGCAGTTTGAGACCTGGGTACTGCATGACGGATTGAGTCTCTTCCCTGTGTGATTTGAATTGTGAAAGAGATTTGAAGTGATGACAGGGATATGTAACAAGGTTGAGAAAATGGTCCACTCAAATGTTTTGGACTACAACTCTCATCATCCCTAGCCAGTATGCCAATATTAAAGCATGATGGAGTTTGTAGTACAAACCCAACTTTTGTCAAAATACTGCTTTCAAATGTTCTTTTTAAAAGATTGCATACATCAGTTTGCTTAGTCTTCTGTTTCATGTAACAGTTTTAGCACTACCATTAGCCTGTTTCCATATTCTGTATCAGTAGCAGAGAAGCTGTTCAGATGTAATGACATGTACTTATGGACAGGACCAGGTCCTTCTTTTCTGGGATCATTTTTAGCTTGATGTTTGTAGGTCCCTAGTAGACTGCGGTGGCTTAGTGGTTAAGACACTGAACTTGGTGACTGGAAGGTTGGCAGGTCAGCAGTTTGAGACCTGAGTGCTGCACAAAAGAGTGAGCTCCCGTCTCTGTCCCAGCTCCTGCCAACCTAGCAGTTCAAAAGCATGAAATTTCAAGTAGATAAATAGGGACCACTTTGGTGGGAAAAGATCTTGGGGATATGAAAGGAGCCTCATTTGGGTGTCTCCTGAGCGGAGTTCCTTTAGCAAAAAAAAAATCCCTTCAACCCAGAACAATTTTTGACATGAAATTATTATTATATCTGGGATCTAGGAGGAAGTGCTGCAGATCCTTCCAATCCAGACCTATGATACCCAGCCTTCTGCATCTCTGCACTGGATTACGTAGATATAATATTTTAGCTTCTGTTTTATTCACATTTTAATTTGCCAGCTTTGTTACTATATAGTTGAGAACTTTTAGGCCTACTTCTAAAAGTGAGGACTGGAGGTAGTTTAGGTGGTGCTAGATAATATTTTAAGTTTATGGTCTTGTTATGGTAAACTCTCTTGCTTCATGTAATACAAATGATTAACACAAAGTTAATTTTAGTAAGCAATAAGAGAGTCCCAGCCATGCTTGTTGACTATGACAGTGATGGCAAACCTTTTAGAGCCGAGTGCCCAAACCGTAACCCAAAACCCACTTATTTATCTCAAAGTGCCAACACAGCAACAGGGGAGGAAGGAAGAGCTCCCATTGGGCTGTTGGGCAGAGGGGTAGGGCAAATTCTGTGCTGGGGGAGGGAGGAAGCACTCCCATTGGACTGTGGGGCAGAGGGGTGGGGCAAACTCTGTGCTGGGGTGACTGCACAGGTGCCCACAGAGGGGGCTCCAAGTGCCACCTCTGGCACGCATGCCATAGGTTCGCCACCACTGGTCTATGAAGTCATGGCAAGCTGCACAGTCCCAGGGCACCCCCTGAAGAAGAGACAGGTAAACCACTTTTGTATACTCTCTACCTAGAAAACCTTGGAAAAGCTTATCATAAATCAGAATTGACAGCATATCATTATCATAATTATAAAAATCTACTGTTAGATTACATAGTCAAAAACTGGTATAAAATTAACAGTTAAAGATCTAACCAAGGATATAAGAATTGATAAGGTAACATCTAAATATATAGGCAGTTCCTAGTAAAGTTGTTTTTTGTAAAGTTATGATAGTCAAGTCCAATAAATCCAAAATTTCCAAATATCTAAGGTTGAGGTTCCCAACCTTTTCAAACCAGGGGCTGGGTCATGCTCTCTCAGTCAGCTTTGAGGGCCAGATGGGCATTTTGCCCTGCCTGCATGATGGGGGTGGCCATTTTGTCCCAACAGTTTCAAAGGGGTGGCCATTTTGTTGCTTGAATGCCCTTGGATGGGTGCGGGGTCACATGAAATGGTGTCGTGGGCTGGATCCGGACCACAGGCCTTAGGTTGAGAACCCCTGATCTAAGGAGTCCTTTATGTATTGCTCCAAGGGATCTGATTACTATGGGTTCATCACCACCACCATCATCACTTTGCTGCACACTAAACCCCATGTACAAGCTAGGACGAAGATCTAGTTTGACATCATGGCATTAGGCCCCATAACATGCTCACCTGCAAAGGAACTCTCAGCCTGAGATCCTCAGCATAATAACAGAGGACACTCCAGGGTGCGCTCAACAGTACGAAGTGCACCAGCTTCTTTGCATTTTGGATGACATGCTAGGAAATGAAGGAGATAAAAGGTAGGAAGATCAGTCAGCTACCTGGAATGCCTCTGCCACATTATACCTTGTAGCAATGTAGTGACAAACAGTGGCAAAAGTATCTTTTTCTTTTACCGTGATCTTTCCTCAGCCAGTGTTTAGTAAAAAGAAGTCCAGTCTGGAAAACCAGTCTAGAGATTATGTGTTTTGGTAAATTACCTGGAATGATCTGACACAAAATATGGAACTAAATGTTTTTAAGCAAATCAGTACACAAAAAGGCAAGTTTAGATCCTTATACAGTAATACCTTGAATAACGAATGCATCAGATAAGGTTAAAATCGGATAACGATGAGAAATTTTCAAAAAAAAAAAAAGACATCGGATAACGTTCTTTTAGCATTATCCGATGCATCGTCTTTGTGGCTGCTTCCCTTCCGGGAGTGCCAGAGGGTGAGTGCAGATTCACTCTCTGGCACTCTAGGAAGGGAAGCGGCCACTCGCCTGGCTCATTCCCTTGCAGAAGGGGCTGTGGGTGGGTCTGCACACACCCATAGCCCCTTCTGGAAGGGAACGGGCACCACTGGAGATCCAAGCCGCAAAGAAGGCAGTTCCCAGGTAGAGACCAGTCCTGCTGGCTTTGCGGCTTGACTCGATCCGCCTGCCTCTTTGGAAAGGGCAGTGGGGATTCCATGCATCAAATCTCCGCTGCACTTTCCAAAGAAGCAGGCGAGAGATCCAAGCAGATGGCCCCCTTCTGTTGTGTTCTGATGGTTTTACCTTCCACATGGATTACAATGTATCTGAGCCAATGTAACCTTGCCTATAGCAACTATGTAACCTTCAGCTGTATCATATAAACCCTGTAATAGGACGCGAGCTAATGACCACCAGCTGGCAGCAGCGAGCGTCCAAGCTCTCTTGGTCCGAACTCATCAAAGGCAACAGCGCGGGAAGTTTTCCCGCCACCACCTACACCTGGACAAGAAGGGCGTGACCCGCAATGACGTCACGCAGACAGTAGCCAATGGGCTACCATGGCACCACGTTCAAATGTACTACTACTGTATATAAAGAGCTATCGATCCGCCATTACCTCATGTTCCCTCTGTCCACGATGCAATAAACCTGAGTTAACCCAGCCCGAGGCTGTGTCCTGTGTCTTGGTTTGCATACACCAAATTGGCGACGAAGGTGGGATATGGATCCCCACGGAACAGCCAGGGCACAGAGCGGGTTCAACATCACCAAACCGCAAGACTGGGAGCTGCTTGAGATGGACTTCCAGGCGGCACTGGTGGAACTCAGAGTCAAAGGAGACGACGAGGAGAGGAAGAGGGCCATCCTCACCAGAATGCTCGGGATGGAAACCAAGCGGACGCTGGTGGGCATCATCGCTCCGAAGAAGGTGAGCGAATTTAAGGCGGACGACATCATGAAGCTGCTGCGAGAGCGCTTCTGTCCCTCGAGGGCAATGTTTCCCGCTCGGAGCGCGTTTTGGAGGCGAGTCCAAGCGCCGGATGAGTCGGTTGAGGCATTCGTGGCCGCCATGAGGATAGCCGCCGCCCCCTGTAAATGGGGCGACATCCTAGAGATGGCCCTCAGGGACGGCGTGTTGTGTGGCCTGAAAGACAAGGAGGTACAGCGCAGCTTGATGAACAAGGAGCCGCCACCCACGCTGGCAGAGGTCGTAGAGGCCGCGGAAGCCGCTGAGTCCACGAATGCTGGAGTGGACGAGATGCACCAGTGGCGTGAGTGGCATCCTAGAGCCGGCAAGGCGGAAAATTCGGTGCACGGGAAGTCCGGACAGTCGGTGCACGCGACTCGACGGGCCTCAAAGTCGTCTACGGAAGGCAGCGACGGCGAGGAGGTCCAGAAGGTCCGAAAGGGTGGTCGACGCTGCGAGGGTTGCGGAGCGGCCCATGAGCGCGCGAGATGCCCGTTCAGGAAGGCCGAGTGTTACACCTGCGGCCGTCGGGGGCACATCGCCAAGGCATGCAGAAAACGGAAGGAGGGCCGGAGGCAGTCACAAGACCGTGCGGCCAGACCGGACCGTCCAGCGAGGCCCAAAGATGGCGCCCAGACCACGAGGAAGCAGGATGGCGTGGGCCGCGTCTCGGACGACAGCGAGGACGACGCCCCAGTGTTCAGCGTGTCCGCGGGACAGTCCCATTACTTCGTTGAGGTATTAGTACAAGGGGCCCCTATTAAGATGGAAATTGACTCGGGGTCCTCCTATTCTATAATTCCCCAGAAAGAGTTCTTGAAAATCGACCCCCACGTGCGGCCCAAACTTAAAGCGTTGAGGTCCACGCTACGAGACGTACAGGGAAACAGCATTCCGGTGTTGGGGGTCGGGAAATTTCGGGTCAATTTTAAGAGACATTCTGCGGAACTGCCCCTAGTTGTCCTCAAGGGGGGAAGCTGTAGCCTCCTAGGGACACAGTGGTTTCAGCCCTTAGGTTTGTTCATAGGGGGAGTGCATACCGTGGGGGGGGACCCAATACAAGCGGTTTGTGATGCGCATCCCGCCGTTTTTAAGAAAGGACTCGGAAAGTTCAAGGGACCCCCTGTAGCTTTCGACATAGACCCGGAGGTCCGCCCGATAAGACTCAAACCGCGCAGGGTGCCGTTCGCACTCAAGGACAAGATAGAGGCGGAACTGGACAAACTGGTGGGCCAGGGGATTCTTATTCCTGTTGATTCCGCGGAGTGGGAAACTCCAATTGTAACGGCTCTAAAGGCTAACGGGGAGGTGCGCATTTGCGCTGATTATAAGTGTACAATTAATAAGGCGATCCGCCCTAATGCATACCCGGTGCCAGTGATCAGCCACCTTTTGGCCAGGCTGAATGGGGGAAAGTGTTTCGCTAAACTCGATTTGGCACAAGCCTATCAACAACTTCCTGTGACCCCCGCCACGGCCGCGGCACAAACGATAGTTACACATAAAGGAGCGTTCCAGGTGTCGCGGTTACAGTTTGGCGTGAACTCGGCACCCGGCCTTTTTCAGTCGCTTGTGGAACGCCTCCTGAAGGGACTGGAGGGGGTGTTGCCTTATTTTGATGACGTGTTGATAACAGGGGGGAGTGAGGCTGAACTGGCAAAGAGGTTGGACAAAGTACTGACCGTGTTCGAGAAAGCGGGGCTGAGATTGAGGAAGGACAAATGTGTCTTTTTCGAAACCGAGGTCGAGTTTTTAGGGTTCCGGATCACACCCGAGGGGATTAAGCCGTCTAAATCCAAAGTAGCAGCCATTAAAAAGGCCCCTCGCCCCACATCCAAAACCGAGCTACAGTCCTTCCTGGGGCTCCTCAATTTTTACCATACATTCCTCCCGCGGAAGGCGTCCGTGGCCGAACCGCTCCATCGGTTACTTAAAAAGGAGGAGACATGGATGTGGGGTGACGAGCACGAGAGGGCGTTCAAAGAGCTAAAGCAACTCCTAACATCTGAGGCAATCCTGACGCACTTCGACCCCAAACGGCCAGTGGTCCTAGTCTGTGATGCATCCCCGGTGGGGGTGGGGGCGGTGCTTTGCCACGTGTTGGAGGACGGAAGGGAGGCCCCGGTAGCGTTTTACTCAAGGTCCCTGTCCCAAGCGGAGCGAAATTACGCACAAACCGACAGGGAGGCGTTAGCAATAGTAGCGGGAACCAAAAAATTTCACGATTTTTTGTATGGCCGCCCGTTCAAAATCGTGACCGATCACAAGCCACTGTTAGGGATTTTCACGGCAAGCAAGCCCACGCCGCAGATCCTGTCCCCGAGAATGCTGCGATGGGCTATTTTCCTCAACGCATACCAACATGAGTTGGAGTACCGGCCCGGAAAGGAGATCAGCCATGCTGATGCACTTTCGAGATCCCCTTTGCCCTTGTCGGACGACCAAAAGGCGAGAGTAGAAAGAGACCGCCAGGTGTTGCTAATTGAGGTTTTAGACGCACCCCCAATAGTACCAGCCGACATTGCTAGGGCGACAGGCAAGGACAGAACGCTGGAGAAAGTTAGTTCATGGGTACAGAAGGGGTGGCCGGCATCGTCCCCGAGTACAGAGTTCGACCCATTCTTTCGGAAAAAGCTAGAGTTGTCCCTAGAGAGGGGGTGCCTTTTGTGGGGCCAACGGGTGGTGGTCCCTACGCCCCTGCGGACGAGGGTGCTCGAACTGCTGCACGTCAGCCACCCGGGCATAGTTCGTTCAAAGGCGCTGGCCCGGAGTTACTTCTGGTGGCCACAGCTGGACGCGGACATTGAGCACATGGTCGGCACTTGCGAGGCATGCCAGGGATCCCGACCTGAGGCGGCCCGTCTTCCGCATAGGGAATGGGACACAGCAAGGGGGCCATGGTCCAGAGTGCACGTAGATTTCGCTGGCCCATTCCGAGGAACCATGTTTCTCCTGGTGGTGGATGCGTTCTCCAAGTGGCTGGAGGTTATCCCAGTAAAGAGCACGTCCTCCGCCACGACAATTAGCCAGCTAAGGAGAGTCTTTTCCACATTCGGTTTACCCAACACTTTAGTCAGCGATAACGCTAGTTGCTTCACCTCCGCTGAGTTCGGAGCATTCATGGAGGCAAACGCCATTCGGCATGTCACATCCGCACCGTTTCACCCGGCCACGAATGGCCAAGGAGTGGTAGAAGTTGAGCAGTCCGAGGAACGACTGCAATTCGGGCTTGGAGGTGGGGCGAGGGGCCTTTTTGATGGCGGCTACCTTGGATTGGGCTGGCCTAATTCCCTCGGGAGTAACACGGAACCCTAGGAACTCAACCTCTGTAGCGAAGAAGACGCATTTGTCTTTCCGCAACCTCAACCCCGCCTTTTCGAATATTGTCAGGACCTTTCCCAACCTTGTTGCTAATTCGGCCCGGCTCCCCCCTGTAATTAATACGTCATCAAAATAGGGTAACACCCCCTCCAACCCCTTCAGGAGGCGTTCCACCAATGACTGGAAAATCCCACCATTACCTCATGTTCCCTCTGTCCACGATGCAATAAACCTGAGTTAACCCAGCCCGAGGCTGTGTCCTGTGTCTTGGTTTGCATACACCAAACCTTCCTTCCCAATCAAGCTGGAGGGTCCTGGCTTGCTTGGGAAGGAGGGAGGGAGGCGAGTGGGTGGCTCCCCTCCTTCCCATCAAGCCAGGCTTCATAGCCTTGAGTTCCAGCTTGCTTGGGAAGGAGGGGAGCAACCCACTCACCTGCCTCCCTCCTTCCCAAGCAAGGTGGGACTTGAGGTTACAAAGCCTGGCTTGATGGGAAGGAGGGGGGCCACCCACTCGCCTCACTCCCTCCTTCCCAAGCAAGCTGGGACCCTCCGGCTTGCTTGGGGAGGAAGGGGGCCACACGCTTGGCCAGTTCCTTTACAGAGGGGGCCACGGGTGGGTCTGCACTCACCGGCAGCCCCTTCTGCAAGGGAACAGGCTACGCACTTGGCTGCTTCCCTTCATGGCGGGGTGGCAGTGGGTGTGTCTGGACTCATGCGCCGGCCCTCCACAAAGGGAACTGGCCAGGCGCTTAGCTGTCCGGGCTGTCCACTTTTGGATCTGGGTGGCAGGGGTGGGTGGATGCACCCTCCCATGGCCTGGATCTCAAAGAGGACAGCACTCCCAGGCTGTCTGCTTTCAGATCCGGGCGGCAGGGGTGGTGGTGGATGCACCGTACCGCTGCCTGGATCCCAAAGCAGACAGCCCAGACAGCCAAGTGTCTAGCCAGTTCCTTTCATGGAGGGCTGGCAGGTGAGTCCAGACACACCCACTGCTGCCTCTCTGTGAAGAGAAGCAGCCAAGCACCTGGCTGGTTCCCTACATGAAGGGCCAAACACACCCGTGGCCACTTCTGAAAGGGAACAGGCCACGCACCTGGTCGCTTCCCTTCCTGGAGGGCCGGAGAGTGTCTCTGCACTCACCTGCTGGCCCTCCAGGAACTGGGATTTTTTAAAATGTTATCCAATGCATGCATCTGATAACGCTAAAAATCAGATAACACTAATACTTGTGGAACCAAGTTTTAATGTTATCTGAGGTATTACTGTATTTGCACAGATAATACATCATACTACTTGCAAGCAGTGCCTTTCTATTCAACCTACCCTAGTATGTCACCAAAAAAACTCCAGAATTTAAAGCAACAGAACTTCAAAAGGTATTGAGAAGAGAAGGAGCAATACAAAATATTTTTATATTTTTCTTTGATGGAAAATTGCATAAATAGGATCAATATTATTTATTTTTTCATTCATCCTTCCCAACTTAGTACATTTACTTCTCTGGGCAATCATAACACTATGATACAAAGAAAACTGAAGTGGAAAGTCTGCTTGTCTGTCACGTTCCGAAAGCAGAGAGTTGGCTACCTTCTCCATTTTGAGTCCTTTCATATGGAGGTTATTCAGAAACGTCTCGCGCCATGCTCTTTGCATTTTGGTTGATCTCTTTTGCCTGGATTCTACATTCTCATCATCTTCAGTTGGACCCTCCAAATTGTGGTGATCAGATTCCCACACAAGGACAAAATCTGAGATAAAGCACATATGCATACAACAGAGATATAATAAAGATTTGCAAAGAGGAATTCAAAGACAGCAAAGAGCTATAGGAAAAGTCTTTCTTATCACCTTTTCCTGTTGATTAAGACACTCAGACATATATTTTTTTTACAAAATGGTACAAAAAAAGGGAATCAAGATAATTGAGTCACAGCTGCTTAGAATGTATTGCATTCCAACAGTAGCTTCAAAATAATGTTACAAGTAATTATGTTCCATGGAACACATTGCTTTTGTGGGATGTAATGAGGGGACAACAATATTACTTTCTAATTTTGATGTAGTGACTGCTAGCATCATTTTGTGTGCGTAACAAGTTAGTCTTTACTTGTTACTTCAAAACATTATTTTACAGGATTGTTCTGAAAATGCATGTTGCCACTTTTTTGTATTTTTATAAAATTATTGAAATAATATTATTAAAAGCACTATATGAGTACTATTTTGCTAACTAACAGTGCTGCCACATACAAGTGACAAATTACTTTAAAAAGAAATGTTAATGTGTCAAGTTCTGAATTTGTAACAGATTTTTCAGGTAATGGCCAGCATACTTAAGATACTGTATCTATGAATCCTATTATATAAATCCTAGCAGGTCATTTGTGTACAGTATGTGGAAATTTCCAATACAAGGTATTTACTGACTCTTCTCAGCAGTTATTTTCCCACCACATTCCCTTATGATATGAATGAATGTACAATAAAACCTCACATAAAGAGTGCCTCGCTTAGAGACTAACTCGCTTAAAGAGCAGAATTTTCTCTGAATGGTTGCCTCGCTTAACAACCAAAACCAACCAAAAACTTGCTTAACAACGAAATCAAGGTTTGCAATCCTCCCCACCCCCCACCGCCAGAAGCCACAATTGGTCACTTACAATGGTGTTTCGCTTAAAGAGCAAGCTCACTTGCCAAAGCATATGGAGAACTACACTTGCAGCAAGTGCAAGCTGGTTGCACTACTAGAAGAGAAGGTCCAGCAGCTAGAGGCCCGCATATCTAACCATCAACAAATTAAGGAGCTTGAGCTGTTCTTCGACAGAGCGGAGCAGACTATGCTGGACAAAGAAGAGACAGGGCACAGTTCTGAAGGAGAAGGCCCTTCACTAACTCAGGAGGGAGATGTTTGGAGGAATGTGACTCAAAGGAGGAGAAGAGTAGGGGATCACTCTGAGAGTCTGAAATTACAGAATAAATTTGAGGCTCTTTCCCTCATCACACCTGATGAGGAACACGCAGAGGAACAACTGGTTCCACCTGATGATCTCTCCTTCATCACACTTGATGAGATCCAGGAAGACAAACAACAGGAACGAACTGAGGTTCTCTCCCTTAATATGGTTGATGAGGTGCATGTAGATGAACAGATTGCAGGAGAGAGGCTCCTTGTACTAGGAGATTCAATAATTAGAAATACCGAGAAATGGATTTGTGATGCACATGATAATCATATGGTGACTTGCCTGCCATGTGCAAAAGTTGCAGACATCACAAGAAATCTAGATAGATTGTTAGAGAGAACTGGGAACGAGCCAGTTGTCATGGTACACGTTGGTACCAATGATGTTGGGAAGGCCAAGCGGTCTGTCCTGGAAGCCAAATTCAGGTTGTTAGGAAGAAGATTGAAGTCCCGGACTTCCAAGGTAGCATTTTCAGAAGTGCTGCCTGTCCCTTGCGCAGGACCTACCAGGCAGGCAGAGCTCAGAAGCCTCAATGCGTGGATGAGGCGGTGGTGTCGAGAGGAGGGCTTCAGAATTGTCAGGAACTGGAGAACATTTTGGGACAAGCCAAATCTGTTCAGGAGGGATGGGTTGCATTTGAACCATGATGGGACCAGATTGCTGGCACTCAACATCAAAAAGGCTGCAGAGCAGCTTTTAAACTGATAACTGGGGGAAAGCCGACAGGAGCTGGGCAGCATCCGGTTCAGGAAAGTGTGTACTTGAGTAGTGAGGAGGATGCAAAAATTACTGAGTAGAGCAAGGAGCTAGTCACTAGCATTCTAGCAGAAGGATGCAAGAGGCAGTCTAACAATGCAACTGGACTCAAAAGACTGTATCAGGAAAGCATACATAAATGCTTGTATACAAATGCCAGAAGCCTCCGGAACAAAATATGGGAGCTGGAATACTTAGCAATAGATAAGAATATTGATATTATTGGTATCACTGAAACCTGGTGGATGGATGATAACCAATGGGATACAGTTATCCCAGGCTACAAACTGTACAGGAAGGATAGGAAGGGGCAAACGGGAGGGGGTGTAGCCTTGTATGTCAAAGAAGTGATAAAATCGTATGAATTGGAATATCTAGGTGATTTGGAGTCACCATTAGAAGCTCTGTGGGTAAGAGTACCAGGCCACAAGGATGGTCTAACAGTAGGCATATACTATCGGCCTCCAACCCAAACTCCTGAGGGAGACTGGCAGTTGGAGGATGTTGTAAAGGAGGCATCCAAGAAGGGAAGCCTGGTTATAATGGGGGACTTCAATTACCCTCACATAGACTGGGTGAACTGTTGTTCAGCACATGATAAAGAGATAAAGTTCCTAGATATGCTAAATGATTGTTCCCTGGGACAGATGGTTGAAGACCCAACTAGAGGTACAAGAATCCTTGACTTGATCCTGAGTAATAGGATCTGGTGCAAGATGTTAATGTGACTGATGCAATAGGGAACAGTGACCACAACTCAATTATGTTTAACTTGATCATAGACCGCAAGTCACTGATAAAATCTAACACAGACCTTAAATTTTCAAAAAGGAAATTTCCCCAAGATGAGGAAACTAGTAAAAAAAAAGCTGAAAGGGAAAATTGAGAGAGTCCAAACACTCCCAAGAGGCATGGAGGCTGTTTACAAAAACAATAACAGAGGCCCAATTGGAATGCATACCCAAAAGGAAAAAGGGCACTGCCAGGTCCAAGAGGACTCCGATGTGGCTTACAGGAGCTGTTCGGGAAGTGATCAAGAGCAAGAAAAGCTCATTTAGAAGATGGAAGGCTTGTCCGAATGAGGACAGCAGGCAGAAACATAAATTCTGGCAGAACAAATGCAAGGCAACAATCAGAAAAACAAAGTAAGACTTTGAGGAGCGTATAGCTAAAAATACTCAGAGAAATAACAAAGACTTATTTAAGTACATTAGAAGTAAGAACCCAACTAGAAAGGCCATTGGACCATTAGATGACAATGGAAGGCAAGGGGTTATTAAAGAGGAAACAGAGATTGCAGAGAGACTCAATGAATTCTTTGCTTCAGTATTCACTGAAGAAGACAGAGACCACATGCCCAAAACAGAGCCTATCTTCGTAGGGAGGGAAACCAAAGAATTAAGCCAGATAGAAATAACCAGGGAGGAGGTCCTTGCATGTCTTGTTAAACTAAACACTAACAAATCACCAGGACCAGATGCATCCATCCACGAGTTCTCAGGGAACTTAAAGATGAAATTGCTGATCTCCTAGCCAAAATTTATAATCTTTCCCTCAAATCAGGCTTTGTGCCTGATGACTGGAAGGTAGCGAATGTAACACCAATTTTCAAAAAAGGATCCAGGGGTGATCCAGGAAATTACCGACCTGTCAGTTTGACATGTGTCCCAGATAAAGTGATGGAAACCATCCTAAAAGATAGAATTAATAGGCACATAAAAGAGAAGGCGCTGCTAAAGGAGAGCCAACATGGCTTTTACAAGGGCAAATCATGCCTCACTAATCTGTTGGAATTTTTTGAGAGTGTTGTGTTCTGATGGTTTTACTGTACACATGGATTGAAATGTATCTGAGTCAATGTAACCTTGCCTATAGCAACAATGTAACCTTCAGCTGTATCATATAAGCCCTGTAATAGGACGCGAGCTAATGACCACCAGCTGGCAGCAGCGAGCGTCCAAGCTCTCTTGGTCCGAACTCATCAAAGGCAACAGCGCGGGAAGTTTTCCCGCCACTACCTACACCTGGACAAGAAGGGCGTGACCTGTAATGACGTCACGCAGACAGTAGCCAATGGGCTACCATGGCACCACGTTCAAATGTATTACTGCTGTATATAAAGAGCTATTGATCCGCCATTACCTCATGTTCCCTCTGTCCACGATGCAATAAACCTGAGTTAACCCAGCCCGAGGCTGTGTCCCGTGTCTTGGTTTGCATACACCAAATTGGCGACGAAGGTGGGATAATGGATCCCCACGGAACAGCCAGGGCACAGAGCGGGTTCAACATCACCAAACCGCAAGACTGGGAGCTGCTTGAGATGGACTTCCAGGCGGCACTGGTGGAACTCAGAGTCAAACAAGACGACGAGGAGAGGAAGAGGGCCATCCTCACCAGAATGCTCGGGATGGAAACCAAGCGGACGCTGGTGGGCATAATCGCTCCGAAGAAGGTGAGCGACTTTAAGGCGAGCGACATCATGAAGCTGCTGCGAGAGCGGTTCTGCCCCTCGAGGGCAATGTTTCCCGCTCGGAGCGCGTTTTGGAGGCGAGTCCAAGCGCCAGACGAGTCGGTTGAGGCATTCGTGGCCGCCATGAGGATAGCCGCCGCCCCCTGTAAATGGGGCGACATCCTGGAGATGGTCCTCAGGGACGGCGTGTTATGTGGCCTGAAAGACAAGGAGGTGCAGCGCAGCTTGATGAATAAGGAGCCGCCACCCACGCTGGCCGAAGTCATAGAGGCCGCGGAAGCCGCAGAGTCCACGAATGCCGGAGTGGACGAGATGCATCAGTGGCGTGAGTGGCGTCCTAAAGCCGGCAAGGCGGAAAATTCGGTGCACGGGAAGGCCGGACAGTCGGTGCACGCGACTCGGCGGGCCTCAAAGTCGTCTACGGAAGGCAGCGACGGCGAGGAGGTCCAGAAGGTCCGGAAGGGCGGTCGACGCTGCGAGGGTTGCGGAGCGGCCCACGAGCGCGCGAGATGCCCGTTCAGGAAGGCCGAGTGTTACACCTGCGGCCGTCGGGGGCACATCGCCAAGGCGTGCAGAAAGCGGAAAGAGGGCCGGAGGCAATCACAAGACCGCGCGGCCAGGCCGGACCGTCCAGCAAGGCCCAAAGATGGCGCCCAGACCACGAGGAAGCAGGACGGCGTGGGCCGCGTCTCGGACAGCAGCGAGGACGACGCCTCAGTGTTCAGCGTGTCCGCGGGACAGTCCCATTACTTCGTTGAGGTATTAGTACAAGGGGCCCCTATTAAGATGGAAATTGACTCGGGGTCCTCCTTTTCCATAATTCCCCAGAAAGAGTTCCTGAAAATCGACCCCCACGTGCGGCCAAAGCTTAAAGCGTTGAGGTCCACACTACGGGACGTACAGGGAAACAACATTCCGGTATTGGGGGTTGGGAAGTTTCGGGTCAATTTTAAGAGACATTCTGCGGAACTGCCCCTAGTTGTCCTGAAAGGGGGAAGCTGTAGCCTCCTGGGAACACAGTGGTTTCAGCCCTTAGGGTTGTTCATAGGGGGGGTGCATACCGTGGGGGGGGACCCAATACAAGCGGTTTGCGATGCGCATCCCGCCGTTTTTGAGAAAGGACTCGGAAAGTTCAAGGGACCCCCTGTAGCTTTCGACATAGACCCGGAGGTCCGCCCGATAAGACTCAAACCACGCAGGGTGCCGTTTGCACTCAAGGACAAGATAGAGGCGGAATTGGACAAACTGGTGGGCCAGGGGATTCTTATTCCTGTTGATTCCGCGGAGTGGGAAACTCCAATTGTAACGGCTCTAAAGGCTAACGGGGAGGTGCGCATTTGCGCAGATTATAAGTGTACAATTAACAAGGCGATCCGCCCTAATGCATACCCGGTGCCAGTGATAAGCCACCTTTTGGCCAGGCTGAATGGGGGAAAGTGTTTCGCTAAGCTCGATTTGGCACAAGCCTATCAGCAACTTCCTGTGACCCCCGCCACGGCCGCGGCACAAACGATAGTTACACATAAGGGAGCGTTCCAGGTGTCGCGGTTACAGTTCGGCGTGAACTCGGCACCCGGTCTTTTTCAATCGCTCGTGGAACGCCTCCTAAAGGGCCTGGAGGGGGTGTTGCTTTATTTTGATGACGTGTTGATAACAGGGGGGAGTGAGGCTGAACTAGCGAAAAGGTTGGACAAGGTACTGACCGCGTTCGAGAAAGCGGGGCTGAGATTGAGGAAGGATAAATGTGTTTTTTTCGAAACAGAGGTCGAGTTTTTAGGGTTCCGAATCACACCCGAGGGGATTAAGCCGTCTAAATCCAAGGTAGCAGCCATTAAAAAGGCCCCTCGCCCCACATCCAAGACCGAGCTGCAATCTTTCCTGGGGCTCCTAAATTTTTACCATACATTCCTCCTGCGGAAGGCGTCCGTGGCCGAACCGCTCCATCGGTTGCTGAAAAAGGAAGAGCCGTGGATGTGGGGTGATGAGCACGAGAGGGCGTTCAAGGAGCTAAAGCAACTCCTAACATCTGAGGCAATCCTGACGCATTTCGACCCCAAACGGCCTGTGGTCCTAGTTTGTGATGCATCCCCGGTGGGGGTGGGGGCGGTGCTGTGCCACGTGTTGGAGGACGGAAGGGAGGCCCCGGTAGCATTTTACTCAAGGTCCCTGTCCCAAGCGGAGCGGAATTACGCGCAAACCGACAGGGAAGCGTTAGCAATAGTAGCGGGGACCAAAAAATTTCACGATTTTTTGTATGGCCGCCCGTTCAAAATCGTGACCGATCACAAACCGCTGTTAGGGATTTTCACGGCGCACAAGCCCACGCCGCAGATCCTGTCCCCGAGAATGCTGCGATGGGCTATTTTCCTCAACGCGTACCAACATGAGTTGGAGTACAGGCCCGGAAAGGAGATCAGCCATGCTGATGCGCTTTCGAGATCCCCCTTGCCATTGTCGGACGCCCAAAAGGCGAGAGCAGAAAAGGACCGCCAGGTGTTGCTAATTGAGGTTTTAGACGCTCCCCCAATAGTGCCAGCCGACATTGCTAGGGCGACAGGAAAGGACAGGACACTGGCGAAGGTTTGCTCATGGGTGCAGAAGGGGTGGCCGGGTTCGTCCCCGAGTACGGAGTTCGACCCATTCTTTAGGAAGAAGCTAGAGTTGTCCCTAGAGAGGGGGTGCCTTCTGTGGGGCCAACGGGTGGTGGTCCCTGCGCCCCTGCGGACGAGGGTGCTCGAACTGCTGCACGTCAGCCACCCGGGCATAGTTCGTTCCAAGGCGCTGGCCCGGAGTTACTTCTGGTGGCCGCAGCTGGACACGGATATTGAGCGCATGGTTGGCACTTGCGAGGCTTGCCAGGGGTCCCGCCCTGAGGCGGCCCGTCTCCCACATAGGGAATGGGACACAGCACGGGGACCATGGTCCAGGGTGCACGTAGATTTCGCTGGCCCATTCCGAGGAACCATGTTTCTCCTAGTCGTGGATGCGTTCTCCAAGTGGCTGGAGGTTATCCCGGTAAAAAGCACGTCCTCCGCCACGACAATTAGCCGGCTACGGAGAGTCTTTTCCACGTTCGGTTTACCCGACACTTTAGTCAGCGATAACGCTAGTTGTTTCACCTCCGCTGAGTTCGGGGCATTCATGGGGACAAACGCCATTCGGCATATCACGTCCGCACCGTTTCACCCGGCCACGAATGGCCAAGTGGAACGGTTGGTGCGTACAACGAAGGAGGCGCTGCGGCGCATGGGCCCGGGGGACCTGAATCACCAAGTGTGCCAATTCCTCTTAGCGTATAGGGTGACCCCTTTGGCATCCGGCTACTCGCCGGCAGAGCTCTTGATGCGGCGAAAACTGACCACGCTCCTGTCCAGGCTAGACCCAACGAGAGTCGAGGATAAAGGAAAAAACGTGGGGTTGGCAGTCTCGAAAGGTTTCGCTGCCGGTGACCCTGTTCACTGCAGGAACTATTCCAGCGCAGGGCCAGCCTGGGTGCCAGGGACGGTTGTAGAACAGACGGGGCCAGTGTCGTACCGGGTCGAGACGAACACCGGCCTCCTCTGGAGGAGGCACGCAGATCAACTGAGGCACAGAGTGATTGGGCCAGTCAGTGGAGCTCAGCAACAGGATTCAGCGTTAGGGTTCTCCCCCACCCGCTTAACCCAAGGGGGAGACAGCAGTGGACAACAGTCCCAAGCATGGGGGGAAGGAAGCAGAAGCAGCGGCCCCGACTCATATCCCTTTGATACGCCAGCTCTAGCAGGGGCCGGGGAAGGGGGAGAGGAGTTCGCGACCGCTGCCCCCGATAGTGATTTTGATTTTGATTTGGCGAGCCGGGGGGGTTTTCAGGAGTGTTCCCCCACCCATCCAAGCGAGAAGAGGGGTTTTTCGTTAGCCCCCAGTGCCCCCGGTTCCTCCCGAAGAAAGAGCACACCTCCCAACAGCGCCGCGGAGCCGCGGAAAGTCACTAACGAGTCTCCCTCTCATATTGCAGGACAGGAGACCAGGGGACAAAGAGAAGGTAGCAATCCCAGGGAGAGGCAGCCCGCACCGAGACCCCAGCGTGTTCGAAATAAGCCATCTTGGCTGAGAGACTTTGTCTCATAAGGGGGGGGGGAGTGTGTTAAGGTGGGCTCGAGACTTTGTCTCGTCCTAGGGGGGAGGGATGTTGTGTTCTGATGGTTTTACTGTACACATGGATTGAAATGTATCTGAGTCAATGTAACCTTGCCTATAGCAACAATGTAACCTTCAGCTGTATCATATAAGCCCTGTAATAGGACGCGAGCTAATGACCACCAGCTGGCAGCAGCGAGCGTCCAAGCTCTCTTGGTCCGAACTCATCAAAGGCAACAGCGCGGGAAGTTTTCCCGCCACTACCTACACCTGGACAAGAAGGGCGTGACCTGTAATGACGTCACGCAGACAGTAGCCAATGGGCTACCAACTCATCAAAGGCAACAGCGCGGGAAGTTTTCCCGCCACTACCTACACCTGGACAAGAAGGGCGTGACCTGTAATGACGTCACGCAGACAGTAGCCAATGGGCTACCATGGCACCACGTTCAAATGTATTACTGCTGTATATAAAGAGCTATTGATCCGCCATTACCTCATGTTCCCTCTGTCCACGATGCAATAAACCTGAGTTAACCCAGCCCGAGGCTGTGTCCCGTGTCTTGGTTTGCATACACCAAAGAGAGTGTCAACAAGCATGTGGATAAGGGGGATCCAGTTGACATTGTTTATCTGGACTTTCAGAAGGCTTTTGACAAGGTCCCACACCAAAGGCTCTTGAATAAACTTGCCAGTCATGGAATAAAGGGACAGGTCTTGTCCTGGATCAGCAACTGGCTAAGGGACAGGAAACAGAGGGTAGCAATAAATGGACACTTCTCCAAGTGGAGGGAAGTAAAGAGTGGGGTCCCCCAAGGTTCAGTACTGGGACCCCTGCTTTTCAACCTCTTCATAAATGATCTAGAGGTAGGAGTAAAAAGCAAGGTAGCCAAATTTGCTGATGACACTAAATTATACAGGGTAGTGAAAACTGTGAGAGATTGTGAGGAGCTCCAGAGGGATCTCTTGACACTGGGGGAGTGGGCAAAACAGTGGCAAATGAGCTTCAACATTAGTAAGTGCAGAGTGATGCATGTTGGGGCAAAGAACCCCAATTACATTTATAAACTGATGGGGTCTGAACTCTCTGCGACAAACCAGGAAAGGGACCTTGGTGTCCTGGTGGACAACTCAATGAAGGTGTCAACCCAGTGTGCCTCAGCAGTGAAAAAAGCAAACTCAATGCTAGGGATCATTAGGAAGGGTATAGAAAATAAGTCAGCAAGTGTCATTTTGCCTCTTTATAAATCTATGGTGAGGCCCCATCTGGAATACTGTGTACAGTTCTGGTCGCCATACCTCCAGAAGGATATTATGGAGCTGGAAAAAGTGCAGAGGAGGGCAACCAGGATGATTAGGGGACTGGAACACCTTCCTTACCATTTGAGACTGCAACGGTTGGGCCTCTTCACTCTTGAACGACGACGTCTAAGAGGTGACCTGATTGAAGTTTATAAAATCATGCACAGTATGGACAAAGTAGATAAGGAAAAACTGTTTTCCCTATCGCATAACACTAGAACTAGGGGACACTCCATGAAACTTTTGGGTACTAGTTCTAAAACAAATAAGAGAAAGTACTTTTTCACCCAGAGGATTACTGGTCTATGGAACTCCCTGCCAGAAGAAGTGGTGACAGCTGTCAGTCTTGACAGCTTTAAGAAAGGATTAGACAAGTTCATGGAGGACAAGGGTATCAATGGCTATAATTATGGATACTTAAGGACAACCTCCGGGTTGGAGAGATAGGCAGGATATCTCTCAATGCCATTTCCAGGGAATCCTAAGCAGGTGAAGGCATCTGCTTGGGAATACCCTGAAGGAAATGGTGAGCCACTGTGTGAGACAGAATGCTGGACTGGATGGGCTGTGGCCTGTTCCAGCAAGGCTGTTCTTATGTTCTTATGTAAATAGCAATCCTATGGAACGCATTATGCTCTTTAAGCGAGGTGCCACTGTATGATAAAAGGAGAAAAACATGACAATTATGAAGACTGGGGTGGTGGTGGGGGGCTTGAGAACCCCAAGCTTTGGAAGAAGTTAAGCATACAATTGTGTTTGTTGATGTATTCCTTCAAACACTCCCCTTCCACACCTCTCATGAGTATGGCATGGGCAATATAGGGGAAGAGATCTCAAAGTTTTCTTCATGGTCTGCATGTTGGCTCTAAGCATGGATTCTCAACCTGCGGCCTGTAGCACATTTCATGCCCCCCCCCACTGCCTCCACCACACCAGGAAGTGTCATGTGGTGGAGGAAGGGCAAAATGGCCGACCAGCCCCCAAAGCTGTCTGAGGGAGTGTGAGAACTCCTGCTCTAAGTTGTTCAACGAGCACTGTATGTTCAGGAATAATAAATCAGAGCTGAGCGGGTTGAGGAGGATGGTGGAAGATAGGGTGCCTAGCGGGCAATGGTCCATGGGGTCACAAAGGGTTGGAATCAACTGTGCGACTGAACAACAACAACAAAACTCAGTTTGCCAATCACTGTATTTCTGATTGTTTATTTTTGACAATGGAAACCACCTCCCCAAACCAAATGTAAACTAACATTTCTGCAGAAGCCAAGATACAGTACATGTAAAAGTTGCAGATATGCTTCCTACGTATAAGATGAATGCTGAGCTCTGAAGTGGAAAGATGGGTGAGAGGGGAAAGGAGTTTTGACATCTTTCTTTCAAAAGTAATGTTCTTCTGTTGTGCGCATGAATAGCAAACAATGACCTTCCTTACCTATCCTAGTTTTCTCATCATTGAAGAAATTTGAAGTGCTCTTGACAACATGGCCTGGTGGTATTTCATTCTTCAGCTAAAAACAAATGGAAAAAACAGATGGTTTCAATTTTCTCAGCCCAGCAAAAGAGACAAGCAAAATGGTGTCTAAAAGGGAGTAATAATAGAACTTCTTGCTGTATCTCTGAGTGGCATGTCTCACTCCAGCAGTGCTTAGGCCGCCACAATTATGAAAATACCTGGCAAGAGGGTTTTTCAATCAGTCTAGTCTTTCTAAAAGCAAAGTAATCACACATATACTGCCCCATTAGTACTCAGTGCACTTTCTGGGCCATTCACATGTTAATTAGCATTTTGCCCCCAAAATGCAGGGCACTCATTTTACCGGCCGCTAAAGGATGGAAGGCAGAGTCAATATTGAGCCCTGGTCAGGATCAAATTCACAAACTTTTGGTTGCAGTACAGCAGTTTAACCACTATGTTACCAGGGCTCCTAAAGATAAAGGGTTACCCTTGCCTGAAAGCCAGTTGTATCTAACTCTAAGATTGGGTACTCATCTCTGTTTATAGCCAAAGAGCCAGCATTATCTGTGTCTGCAGACATTTCTGTGGACATGTGACTAAACACCAAAGTGCACAAAATGCTGTTTACCTTCCCACCAAAGTAGTACCTATTTATCTACTTGTAATTTCTTGCTTTTGAACTGCTCAGTTGGCAGCAGTTGGGACAGAAACGGGAGCTCACTCTGTCATGCAGCACTCAAGTCTTGACCTGCTGACCTGCTGACTTTCTAATCATCAAGTTCAGTGTCTTAACCACTAAGCCACCACGGACCCTCTAGTCTTTCTAGAAGGAAGAAAATCTTCCATGCAGTGTCACCCAGGATGTTTTGTTGCTTGGAGAAGAAGCACCAAGTGACATTGTTTGCTATGCATCCCTGTTTTAAAGTGTCTCACTCAACCATTTGGGCATCTGTTCCTGCCTTTTTCTATCCACCTCCATTCCACTACCTAAAGCACCAGGTTTCACTGAGTGTAACACACTGCTACATTCCCCTTCAAAGAAAGACAAATGGGACACTCATCTCCATACATTCACATAGGATAACTCATACCTATAGTGGAAATCCATAAATTATTACTAAAATATGAAGAGCAACATATCTTACCATACTAAGATAGGTAAACCATTTGGTTGCTTAATCTGTTGTCCAGGCTCCTGTTCTCCTTTCTTAGAATTTGTTAGTTTCAAACTAGATTTAAATTGCACAACCTTTCAAACGGAGGATGCCTTTTTAAATAGAAAACCATCCCCTATGAACTGTAGCACTTGGTCACCCTGCTACTTGCTACATGGGAGCATGTCCTTGCTGCCAATTGGCTCTTCTCAGATCTCGGCTGAAATCCCACATTGAAATCTGTGCATTGCCCTTCCCCTTTTCATTTGAACAGGCTAGTTTGCATAATGTACAAGTCAGCTATAGTAACCATGTAAATTATTTCCCCCTAGCAGTTTCCTCCTGCCAGCCAGCAGGGATTTCTTATATTAGATCTAGTATTTTGAGACAATAGTCTTTGCTGAAGGGATGGAGTGGTCTGTGCCAATATTCCTTATTCTCAGCTAAAGTTCAGGGTCAGTGCAAATTCTTCCCAAGCTGTGTTCCTCTCCATTAAAACAGAACCGTACATGGTCTGATATTCTACTAGAAGATGTGCCTGTCATTTTAAGAAGAAAGAAACTTTCCAAGAATCAAAGTCACAAACAAAAAAGACAAGCAGCTGATGTGTGAAAATAAATAAAAGTGCTTAGGTGTCATCATGTTTATACTTCTACATCTAATAATTATACTAATTGTTTGTCAACTAATAACATTATAATTTGTGACGAAAAAGGTAGAAGTTATAATCTCAGAGAAAAAGTTGTGGGTAGTTGTTGACACGAAGTGTGTTCATGATGGAATGTGTTGAATAAAGTTGTGCCAGTTTACAACTAATGGTTTGCCTTTTGAGTTAGTAATGCATAGTGTTGTGTTCTAATGGTTTTACCTTCCACATGTGTTGTGTTCTAATGGTTTTACCTTCCACATGGATTACAATGTATCTGAGCCAATGTAACCTTGCCTATAGCAACAATGTAACCTTCAGCTGTATCATATAAACCCTGTAATAGGACGCGAGCTAATGACCACCAGCTGGCAGCAGCGAGCGTCCAAGCTCTCTTGGTCCGAACTCATCAAAGGCAACAGCGCGGGAAGCTTTCCCGCCACCACCTACACCTGGACAAGAAGGGCGTGACCCACAATGACGTCACGCAGACAGTAGCCAATGGGCTACCATGGCACCACGTTCAAATGTATTCCTACTGTATATAAAGAGCTATTGATCCGCCATTACCTCATGTTCCCTCTGTCCACGATGCAATAAACCTGAGTTAACCCAGCCCGAGGCTGTGTCCTGTGTCTTAGTTTCATACACTAAATTGGCGACGAGGATGGGATCAATGGATTCCCAAGGAGCAGCCAGGGCACAGAGCGGGTTCAACATCACCAAACCGCAAGACTGGGAGCTGCTTGAGATGGACTTCCATGCGGCGCTGGTGGAGCTTAAAGTCAAGGAAGACGATGAGGAGAGGAAGAGGGCCATCCTCACCCGCATGCTTGGAACGGAAACCAAGCGGACGCTGGTGGGCATCATCGCTCCAAAGAAGGTGAGCGAATTTAAGGCGGACGACATCATGAAGCTGCTACGGGAGCGCTTCCAACCCGCGAGGGCGATGTTTCCCGCTCGGAGCGCGTTTTGGAGGCGAGTCCAAGCGCCGGACGAGTCGGTCGAGGCATTCGTGGCCGCCATGAGGGTAGCCGCTGCCCCCTGTAAATGGGGCAGCATCCTAGAAATTGCCCTCAGGGACGGCGTGCTGTGTGGCCTGAAAGACAAGGAGGTGCAGCGCAGCTTGATGAATAAGGAGCCGCCACCCACGCTGGCAGAGGTCGTCGAGGCCGCAGAAGCCGCAGAGTCCACGAATGCTGGAGTGGACGAGATGCACCAGTGGCGTGAGTGGCGTCCCAGAGCCGGCAAGGCGGAAAGGTCGGTGCACGCAACTCAACGGGCCTCAAAGTCGTCCTCAGAGAGCAGCGACGGCGAGGAGGTCCAGAAGGTCCGAAAAGGGGGGCGCCGCTGCGATGGTTGCGGAGCGGCCCACGAGCGTGCGAGGTGCCCGTTTAGAAAGGCCGAATGCTACACCTGCGGCCGTCGGGGGCACATCGCCAAGGCATGCAGAAAACGGAAGGAGGGCCGGAGGCAGTCACCAGACCGTTCGACCAGGCCGGACCGTTCAGCGAGGCCCAAAGATGGCGTCCAGACCACGAGGAAGCAGGACGGCGTGGGCCGCGTCTCGGACAGCAGCGAGGACGACGTCCCAGTGCTCAGTGTGTCCGCGGAACAGTCCCATTATTTCGTTGAGGTACTAGTACAAGGGGCCCCCATCAGGATGGAAATTGACTCGGGGTCCTCCTATTCCATAATTCCCCAGAAAGAGTTTTTAAAAATCGACCCCCACGTGCGGCCCAAACTTAAAACTTTGAGGTCCACGCTACGAGATGTACAGGGGAACAGCATTCCGGTGTTGGGGGTCGGGAAATTTCGGGTTGAGTTTAAGAGACACTCTGCGGAGCTGCCCTTAGTTGTCCTCAAGGGGGGGAGTTGTAGCCTCCTAGGGACACAGTGGTTCCAGCCTCTAGGCCTGTTTATAGGGGGAGTACATGCAGTGGGGGTGGACCCAATACAAGCGGTGTGCGATGCGCATCCCGCCGTTTTTGAAAAAGGACTTGGGAAATTCAAGGGACCCCCTGTAGCTTTCGACCTAGACCCGGAGGTCCGCCCGATAAGACTCAAACCGCGCAGGGTGCCCTTCGCACTAAAGGACAAAATAGAGGCGGAACTGGACAAATTGGTGGGCCAGGGGATTCTTATTCCTGTTGATTCCGCAGAGTGGGAAACTCCAATTGTAACAGCTCTGAAGGCTAACGGGGAGGTGCGCATTTGCGCTGATTATAAGTGTACAATTAACAAGGCGATCCGCCCTAACGCATACCCGGTGCCGGTGGTCAGCCACCTTTTGGCCAGGCTAAATGGGGGAAAGTGTTTCGCTAAGCTCGACCTGGCACAAGCCTATCAGCAGCTTCCCGTAACACCCGCCACGGCCGCGGCACAAACGATAGTCACACATAAAGGAGCGTTCCAGGTGTCGCGTTTACAGTTCGGCGTGAACTCGGCACCCGGCCTTTTTCAGTCGCTTGTGGAACGCCTCCTGAAAGGGCTGGAGGGGGTGTTGCCTTATTTTGATGACGTATTAATAACAGGGGGAAGTGAGGCCGAACTGGCAAAGAGATTGGACAAAGTACTAACGGTGTTCGAGAAAGCGGGGCTGAGACTGAGGAAGGACAAATGTGTCTTTTTCGAAACCGAGGTCGAGTTCTTAGGGTTCAGGATTACACCCGAGGGTATCAAGCCATCCAAATCCAAAGTAGTAGCCATCAAAAAGGCCCCTCGCCCCACATCCAAAACCGAGCTACAGTCATTCCTGGGGCTCCTCAATTTTTACCATACATTCCTTCCGCGGAAGGCGTCCGTGGCCGAACCGCTTCATCGGTTGCTTAAAAAAGAGGAGACTTGGATGTGGGGTGACGAGCACGAGAGGGCGTTCAAAGAATTAAAGCAGCTCTTGACCTCTGACGCAATTCTAACACATTTCGACCCCAAACGGCCGGTGGTCCTAGTCTGTGATGCATCACCGGTGGGGGTGGGGGCGGTACTTTGCCACGTGTTGGATGACGGAAGGGAGGCCCCGGTTGCATTTTATTCAAGGTCCCTGTCCCAGGCAGAGCGAAATTACGCACAAACCGACAGGGAGGCATTGGCAATTGTAGCGGGGACCAAAAAGTTTCACGATTTTTTGTATGGTCGCCCGTTCAAAATCGTGACGGATCACAAGCCCCTGTTAGGGATTTTCACGGCAAGCAAGCCCACCCCGCAGATCCTATCACCGAGAATGCTGCGATGGGCCATTTTTCTCAACGCTTACCAACACGAGTTGGTGTACCGGCCCGGAAAAGAGATCAGCCATGCTGATGCACTTTCGAGATCCCCTTTGCCCTTGTCGGACGACCAGAAGGCTAGAGTAGGAAGAGACCGCCAGGTGTTACTAATTGAGGTTTTAGATGCACCCCCAATAGTACCAGCCGATATTGCGAGGGCGACAGGCAAGGACAGGACACTCGAGAAAGTCAGCTCATGGGTACAAAAGGGGTGGCCGGCATCGTCCCCAAGCACGGAATTCGACCCATTCTTTCGGAAAAAGCTAGAGTTGTCCCTAGAAAGGGGGTGCCTATTGTGGGGCCAACGGGTGGTGGTTCCTGCAGCCATGCGGCCGAGGGTGCTCAAACTGCTGCACGTCAGCCACCCGGGCATCGTTCGTTCGAAAGCGCTGGCCCGCAGTTACTTTTGGTGGCCACAGCTGGACGCGGACATTGAGCATATGGTCGGCACTTGTGAGGCATGCCAGGGATCCCGACCAGAGGCGGCCCGCCTCCCGCATAGGGAATGGGACACAGCAAGGGGGCCGTGGTCCAGAGTACATGTAGATTTCGCTGGCCCATTCCGAGGAACCATGTTTCTCCTGGTGGTGGATGCGTTCTCCAAGTGGCTGGAGGTTATCCCAGTAAAGAGCACGTCCTCCGCCACAACAATTAGCCAGCTACGGAGAGTCTTTTCCACGTTCGGTTTACCCGACACTTTAGTCAGCGATAACGCGAGTTGCTTCACCTCCTCGGAGTTCGAGGCATTCATGGGAGCAAACGCCATTCGGCATGTCACATCCGCGCCGTTTCACCCGGCCACGAATGGCCAAGTGGAACGGTTGGTGCGTACAACAAAGGATGCGCTGCGGCGCATGGGCCCGGGGGACCTAAATCACCAAGTATGTCAGTTCTTGTTAGCGTATAGGGTGACCCCCTTAGCGTCGGGTTACTCGCCGGCAGAACTCTTGATGCGGCGAAAACTGACCACGCTTCTGACCAGGCTGGACCCGACGAGAGTCGAGGATAAAGGAAAAAACATAGGATTGGCAGTCTCGAAAGGGTTCGCCGCCGGCGACCTTGTTTACTGCAGGAACTATGCAAGCGCAGGGCCAGCCTGGGTGCCAGGAACAATAATAGAACAAACAGGGCCAGTGTCATATCGGGTGGAAACGAGCACCGGCCTCCTCTGGAGGAGACACGCTGACCAACTGAGGCGCCGAGTGAGTGAAGGGCCGGTCAGTGGGGCTCAGCAACAGGATTCAGCGATAGGGTTCTCCCCCACCCGTTTAGCCCAAGGGGGAGACATTGAGGGACAGCAGTCCGAAACCGGGGGGGAAAGCGGTGGTCCCGACTCATATCCTTTTGATACCCCAGTTCTATCAGGGCCCGGGGGGAGGGAAAAGGAATGTGCGGCCGCCGCCGCGTCCCCCGAATGTAATTTTGATTTTGATTTTGGTTTTGCGAGCCGGGGGGGTTTTCAGGAGTGTTCCCCCACCCTTCCAAGCGAGAAGAGGGGTTTTTCGTTAGCCCCCAGTGCCCCCGGTTCTTCCCCGAGAAAGAGCACACCTCCCAACAACGCCGCGGAGCCGCGGCTAGTCACTAACAAGTCTCCCTCTCCAATTACAGGGCAGGAAACCAGGGGACAGAGAGAAGGTAGCAAACCCGGGGAAAGGCAGCCCGCATCGAGACCCCAGCGTGTTCGAAATAAGCCATCTTGGCTGAGGGACTTTGTCTCCTAAGGGGGGGGAGTGTGTTGAAGGTGGGCTCGAGACATTGTCTCGTCCTAGGGGGGAGGGATGTTGTGTTCTAATGGTTTTACCTTCCACATGGATTACAATGTATCTGAGCCAATGTAACCTTGCCTATAGCAACAATGTAACCTTCAGCTGTATCATATAAACCCTGTAATAGGACGCGAGCTAATGACCACCAGCTGGCAGCAGCGAGCGTCCAAGCTCTCTTGGTCCGAACTCATCAAAGGCAACAGCGCGGGAAGCTTTCCCGCCACCACCTACACCTGGACAAGAAGGGCGTGACCCACAATGACGTCACGCAGACAGTAGCCAATGGGCTACCATGGCACCACGTTCAAATGTATTCCTACTGTATATAAAGAGCTATTGATCCGCCATTACCTCATGTTCCCTCTGTCCACGATGCAATAAACCTGAGTTAACCCAGCCCGAGGCTGTGTCCTGTGTCTTAGTTTCATACACTAAAACATGGATTACAATGTATCTGAGCCAATGTAACCTTGCCTATAGCAACAATGTAACCTTCAGCTGTATCATATAAACCCTGTAATAGGACGCGAGCTAATGACCACCAGCTGGCAGCAGCGAGCGTCCAAGCTCTCTTGGTCCGAACTCATCAAAGGC
Source organism: Bradypodion pumilum (assembly GCA_035047305.1). Taxonomy (NCBI): domain Eukaryota; kingdom Metazoa; phylum Chordata; class Lepidosauria; order Squamata; family Chamaeleonidae; genus Bradypodion; species Bradypodion pumilum. The sequence continues at coordinate 324,966,914 of JAWDJD010000003.1, forward strand.
AACAGCGCGGGAAGCTTTCCCGCCACCACCTACACCTGGACAAGAAGGGCGTGACCCACAATGACGTCACGCAGACAGTAGCCAATGGGCTACCATGGCACCACGTTCAAATGTATTCCTACTGTATATAAAGAGCCATTGATCCGCCATTACCTCATGTTCCCTCTGTCCACGATGCAATAAACCTGAGTTAACCCAGCCCGAGGCTGTGTCCTGTGTCTTAGTTTCATACACTAAATTGGCGACGAAGGTGGGATGAATGGATTCCCAAGGAGCAGCCAGGGCACAGAGCGGGTTCAACATCACCAAACCGCAAGACTGGGAGCTGCTTGAGATGGACTTCCATGCGGCGCTGGTGGAGCTCAAAGTCAAGGAAGACGATGAGGAGAGGAAGAGGGCCATCCTCACCCGCATGCTTGGAATGGAAACCAAGCGGACGCTGGTGGGCATCATCGCTCCAAAGAAGGTGAGCGAATTTAAGGCGGACGACATCATGAAGCTGCTACGGGAGCGTTTCCAACCCGCGAGGGCGATGTTTCCCGCTCGGAGCGCGTTTTGGAGGCGAGTCCAAGCGCCGGACGAGTCGGTCGAGGCATTCGTGGCTGCCATGAGGGTAGCCGCTGCCCCCTGTAAATGGGGCAGCATCCTAGAAATGGCCCTCAGGGACGGCGTGCTGTGTGGCCTGAAAGACAAGGAGGTGCAGCGCAGCTTGATGAATAAGGAGCCGCCACCCACGCTGGCAGAGGTCGTCGAGGCCGCAGAAGCCGCAGAGTCCACGAATGCTGGAGTGGACGAGATGCACCAGTGGCGTGAGTGGCGTCCCAGAGCCGGCAAGGCGGAAAGGTCGGTGCACGCAACTCAACGGGCCTCAAAGTCGTCCTCAGAGAGCAGCGACGGCGAGGAGGTCCAGAAGGTCCGAAAAGGGGGGCGCCGCTGCGATGGTTGCGGAGCGGCCCACGAGCGTGCGAGGTGCCCGTTTAGAAAGGCCGAATGCTACACCTGCGGGCGTCGGGGGCACATCGCCAAGGCATGCAGAAAACGGAAGGAGGGCCGGAGGCAGTCACCAGACCGTTCAACCAGGCCGGACCGTTCAGCGAGGCCCAAAGATGGCGTCCAGACCACGAGGGAGCAGGACGGCGTGGGCCGCGTCTCGGACAGCAGCGAGGACGACGTCCCAGTGCTCAGTGTGTCCGCGGAACAGTCCCATTATTTCGTTGAGGTACTAGTACAAGGGGCCCCCATCAGGATGGAAATTGACTCGGGGTCCTCCTATTCCATAATTCCCCAGAAAGAGTTTTTAAAAATCGACCCCCACGTGCGGCCCAAACTTAAAACTTTGAGGTCCACGCTACGAGATGTACAGGGGAACAGCATTCCGGTGTTGGGGGTCGGGAAATTTCGGGTCGAGTTTAAGAGACACTCTGCGGAGCTGCCCTTAGTTGTCCTCAAGGGGGGGAGTTGTAGCCTCCTAGGGACACAGTGGTTCCAGCCTCTAGGCCTGTTTATAGGGGGAGTACATGCAGTGGGGGTGGACCCAATACAAGCGGTGTGCGATGCGCATCCCGCCGTTTTTGAAAAAGGACTCGGAAAATTCAAGGGACCCCCTGTAGCCTTCGACCTAGATCCGGAGGTCCGCCCGATAAGACTCAAACCGCGCAGAGTGCCTTTCGCACTAAAGGACAAAATAGAGGCGGAACTGGACAAATTGGTGGGCCAGGGAATTCTTATTCCTGTTGATTCCGCGGAGTGGGAAACTCCAATTGTAACAGCTCTGAAGGCTAACGGGGAGGTGCGCATTTGCGCTGATTATAAGTGTACGATTAACAAGGCGATCCGCCCTAATGCTTATCCGGTGCCGGTGGTCAGCCACCTTTTGGCTAGGCTAAATGGGGGAAAGTGTTTCGCTAAGCTCGACCTGGCACAAGCCTATCAGCAGCTTCCCGTAACACCCGCCACGGCCGCGGCACAAACGATAGTCACACATAAAGGAGCGTTCCAAGTGTCGCGTTTACAGTTCGGCGTGAACTCGGCACCCGGCCTTTTTCAGTCGCTTGTGGAACGCCTCCTGAAGGGGCTGGAGGGGGTGTTACCTTATTTTGATGACGTATTAATAACAGGGGGGAGTGAGGCCGAACTGGCCCGGAGATTGGACAAAGTACTAACTGTGTTCGAGAAAGCGGGGCTGAGACTGAGGAAGGACAAATGTGTTTTTTTCGAAACCGAGGTCGAGTTCTTAGGGTTCAGGATCACACCCGAGGGTATCAAGCCATCCAAATCCAAAGTAGTAGCCATCAAAAAGGCCCCTCGCCCCACATCCAAAACCGAGCTACAGTCATTCCTGGGGCTCCTCAATTTTTACCATACATTCCTCCCGCGGAAGGCGTCCGTGGCCGAACCGCTTCATCGGTTGCTTAAAAAAGAGGAGACTTGGGTGTGGGGTGACGAGCACGAGAGGGCGTTCAAAGAATTAAAGCAACTCTTGACCTCTGACGCAATTCTAACGCATTTCGACCCCAAACGGCCGGTGGTCCTAGTCTGTGATGCGTCACCGGTGGGGGTGGGGGCGGTACTTTGCCACGTGTTGGATGACGGAAGGGAAGCCCCGGTTGCATTTTATTCAAGGTCCCTGTCCCAGGCAGAGCGAAATTACGCACAAACCGACAGGGAGGCATTGGCAATTGTAGCGGGGACCAAAAAGTTTCACGATTTTTTGTATGGCCGCCCGTTCAAAATCGTGACGGATCACAAGCCACTGTTAGGGATTTTCACGGCAAGCAAGCCCACCCCGCAGATCCTATCACCGAGAATGTTGCGATGGGCCATTTTTCTCAACGCATACCAACACGAGTTGGAGTACCGGCCCGGAAAAGAGATCAGCCATGCTGATGCACTTTCGAGATCCCCTTTGCCCTTGTCGGACGACCAAAAGGCTAGAGTAGGAAGAGACCGCCAGGTGTTACTAATCGAGGTTTTAGATGCACCCCCAATAGTACCAGCGGATATTGCTAGGGCGACAGGCAAGGACAGAACGCTCGAGAAAGTCAGCGCATGGGTACAAAAGGGGTGGCCGGCATCATCCCCGAGCACGGAATTCGACCCATTCTTTCGGAAAAAGCTAGAGTTGTCCCTAGAAAGGGGGTGCCTGCTGTGGGGCCAACGGGTGGTGGTCCCTACATCCATGCGGCCGAGGGTGCTCAAACTGCTGCACGTCAGCCACCCGGGCATCGTGCGTTCGAAAGCGCTGGCCCGCAGTTACTTTTGGTGGCCTCAGCTGGACGCGGACATTGAGCACATGGTCGGCACTTGTGAGGCATGCCAGGGATCCCGACCAGAGGCGGCCCGCCTTCCGCATAGGGAATGGGACGCAGCGAGGGGGCCGTGGTCCAGAGTGCATGTAGATTTCGCTGGCCCATTTCAAGGGACCATGTTTCTCCTGGTGGTGGATGCATTTTCCAAGTGGCTGGAGGTTATCCCAGTAAAGAGCACGTCCTCCGCCACGACAATTAGCCAGCTACGGAGAGTCTTCTCCACGTTCGGTTTACCCGACACTTTAGTCAGCGATAACGCGAGTTGCTTCACCTCCTCGGAGTTCGGGGCATTCATGGAAGCAAACGCCATTCGGCATGTTACATCCGCGCCGTTTCACCCGGCCACGAATGGCCAAGTGGAACGGTTGGTGAGGACAACAAAGGATGCGCTTCGGCGCATGGGCCCGGGGGACCTAAACCACCAAGTGTGTCAGTTCTTATTAGCGTATAGGGTGACCCCCTTAGCGTCAGGTTACTCGCCGGCAGAACTCTTGATGCGGCGAAAACTGACCACGCTTCTGTCCAGGCTGGACCCGACGAGAGTCGAGGACAAAGGGAAAAACATAGGATTGGCAGTCTCGAAAGGGTTCGCCGCCGGCGACCTTGTTTACTGCAGGAACTATGCAAGCGCAGGGCCAGCCTGGGTGCCGGGAACAGTAATTGAGCAGACGGGGCCAGTGTCATATCGGGTGGAAACGAGCACCGGCCTCCTCTGGAGGAGACACGCTGACCAACTGAGGCGCCGAGTGAGTGAAGGGCCGGTTAGTGGGGCGCAGCAACAGGATTCAGCGATAGGGTTCTCCCCCACCCGTTTAGCCCAAGGGGGAGACATTGAGGGACAGCAGTCCGGAACCGGGGGGGAAAGCGGTGGTCCCGACTCATATCCTTTTGATACCCCAGTTCTATCAGAGCCCGGGGGGAGGGAAAAGGGGGAAAAGGAATGTGCGGCCGCCGCCGCGTCCCCCGAATGTAATTTTGATTCCGCCGCGTCCCCCGAATGTAATTTTGATTTTGATTTTGGTTTTGCGAGCCGGGGGGGTTTTCAGGAGTGTTCCCCCACCCTTCCAAGCGAGAAGAGGGGTTTTTCGTTAGCCCCCAGTGCCCCCGGTTCTTCCCCGAGAAAGAGCACACCTCCCAACAACGCCGCGGAGCCGCGGCTAGTCACTAACAAGTCTCCCTCTCCAATTACAGGGCAGGAAACCAGGGGACAAAGAGAAGGTAGCAAACCCGGGGAAAGGCAGCCCGCATCGAGACCCCAGCGTGTTCGAAATAAGCCATCTTGGCTGAGGGACTTTGTCTCCTAAGGGGGGGGAGTGTGTTGAAGTGTGGGCTCGAGACATTGTCTCGTCCTAGGGGGGAGGGATGTTGTGTTCTAATGGTTTTACCTTCCACATGGATTACAATGTATCTGAGCCAATGTAACCTTGCCTATAGCAACAATGTAACCTTCAGCTGTATCATATAAACCCTGTAATAGGACGCGAGCTAATGACCACCAGCTGGCAGCAGCGAGCGTCCAAGCTCTCTTGGTCCGAACTCATCAAAGGCAACAGCGCGGGAAGCTTTCCCGCCACCACCTACACCTGGACAAGAAGGGCGTGACCCACAATGACGTCACGCAGACAGTAGCCAATGGGCTACCATGGCACCACGTTCAAATGTATTCCTACTGTATATAAAGAGCCATTGATCCGCCATTACCTCATGTTCCCTCTGTCCACGATGCAATAAACCTGAGTTAACCCAGCCCGAGGCTGTGTCCTGTGTCTTAGTTTCATACACTAAACATAGACAACAGTATAGCTTACTGTTGGTTGCCCAGTTTCTCCTTGAACATGCCACCATTCCTGCATGCAAAATTTCTCCCTTAGTTTCAATCTGAAAAGAACCTGAACATCAACTTGAATGCCACACTGTATTTCTCCAACTTCTACAGAAGCCTATTGGCTGTGTTCAGACATAACACATTAAAATAGACACATGCGCGCGCATGCACACACACACATACCTGTGGAACCACAAGAAAGTTGAATGAAATTTTTCCACGCTGGCCTTTCTTTGTGTTCTCCTTGTCTCTGATGGGAGTCTGTGTACTCAACTCAGTACCTTCGTTGTCTAGGCTTTCATAAGTAGACATTACAGGCCTCTCAGGAAAAGCTACAGTTTCATAAATGGAGTCTTTTGTTTTTGACTCAGAAGTCTTCTTGACACTCCCATAACCAGGACCCTTGAGAGCGGCATCATCTGTGATCAAGTTTTCATCTTCTTTTTTCCTCCGCTGCATCTTTATTTGTCATGCTACGGCCAAGAAGAGACCTTGTGGAATATCTAGGGAGAAATTCAGCAGCAGATCTGGATTGGCACTATTCAAGTACAGTAGGTGAGCTACGACAAATTCAAGCATTTGTGCTGCAAAAGAAGAACCCTCCCTCACACAGATAGATATGGGTTAACACTTTTCCTGGTTTGCCATGAATGCTACTACTATTGGTAAATGCTCCCTGTCTAACCAGTCACGCTGCTCTGAAGGCAGCAGAATGTCCCTGCTAATTTAGGAGGAAGTACTAAGAGCAACTAATCACTGCAAAGGAAAAGCAAGAGGAAAATGCGGCCTTCTAAAAGTTGCCTCTAAGCCAGTTCTCTTCTGTGAAGGCCATTTGGGCAATGAGAATAAACAGTTGAGTGTAGCTACCACTGAAACAGCCAATACCACCTCATGATAATTCTTTAAATCGCACTTTCATTTATGGTAAATGGAAGGCCAACTATGAATTTTAGTACAGTATTGATTTTATTCTCAGACCACAGGGAATAGGTTAAAAACTCACTTTAAAAATGCTTTCTTATTTAATGGTTTTAGCCTATCCTTCCTCATATCTTCACTTCCATCCAAAGACGAACACATGTCTATACTGCCCCACGGCACTCAGTACCACCACAGTTTATGGCCGTGTTTATGGCAGGGGGAACCCACGTGTCCGGCCCACTCAGTTGTCTGAGTGGCCGTGGTCTGGCCTGTGGCACGGAACCATTGACAACTGTAGGAATCAGGGCCACTGGGGGCCGGAGGAGCCCGGAGGAGGACTGGTCAAGTAACGACACGAGGCAAACGGAGCGAGATCAGATCAGTACTTTATTGGAGAAAGGCAACATCATTTATAGGGAAAAAAGCGCAACGGTGGCAAGCTGTCATCTGACAGGAAAATTACCTCACTCACGTACATGGGTTAATGGGGAATTCTTCAAAGGGGAGTTTAATCAGCTGGGGCAAACATGGATTCAGGGACCTCATTGTCCTGGGGGATTAGGCAGGGACAAACATGGTTTATTTGCGCCAGGGATTTCCCGAGCTGGGAGATGAACTATGTACTTAATGCTTGACAGAAGTCAGCTATCTGCTTACTTGGCCGAGTCGCAGGTCAGGTCACAGTAATTGGGTGAATCAAACCCTATATTTTATTCACCCCCCTTAATTTGGTGGCCGCAGAGCCCACGGGCTGGGAGCGTCTCTCACCGCGGTGGCCTCTGGCGGGCCGTTCCATGCCCTGCGGGGCATGGGGAAACCGCATCTCCCCTTTATTTTCTATTTAAGGACCTGACTGGCGACCTTGCGCAAGAGCGGCATCAGCTGTTGAGCGGGTATGACGTCACGGAGTTTCTCTCTGGGGCGGCACTTGGAGATCAGCGAGGGAATGCACTGGGCAAAGCAACAAAGCGTAATGCCTAGTATGGCTATCCCCACCGCTACCTTAAGCACCGTTTGCAGCCACCCCCAGGGAATCCATGACCACATCCAACTCCACAGGGAACTCCACCAAGCCCCCCATGCGGAACCCTCAGTGATACCCTGGACTATGGTGTGGAGGTTCGTGATCTGGCTTTGGATCTTACGGGAGTTATCAGTAAGATTGAAGCAGCACATTCCACGGACAGACTCGCAACCCAGGTGGTGCAGCAAGAGGAGGTAGTCGATAGCCGCTCGATTGTCAAGAACGGCATGGCGAAGTTCTGCCTGCTCCTGATTGAGGAGCGCTATCGCTGTGGAGGTGTGGTTAATGGCTTTGGCCAAACCGCAAGCCAAGCGGCCAATCCTCCGTGCGTTGCCGACGGCCAAGCCTGGCACGCCGACAAGGCTGACTGCTAGGGATACATACTCAGCGGGACTCAGTACTCTGAAGCTGCTGTCACAAGAGCTGTCTAACTGGGTTGTGCGTGTGTGCCGTATGAGTGGGGAGACATTTGAAGCATTGGAAACATGTGGAACATTAGAGACATTTGTGCTTGGGGCAATCATGTCCTTAGTAGGAAGTAACAGTGTCAAACGGCTGATACAACACATTGAGTCCGACAGATTCGCAGGAATATAGTTCCATGTGAACTGGTTGCAGGTGAAGAACCACCCTGAAGGTAGGGTGACGTGAGCGTACAGCGAAGTGAGTGTCTCTGGTTTATTACAAGTCCAGTTGCCGCTGCCGGGGTCAAGGCAGCGGCGCCGAGTCTGACCGCCTGAGGTGCAGCCGGTCATTCGGGTGCAAGCAGCGTCCGGGCTGATCGCCACTCGGGGGGTATGAAGAGTGGCGGCGTCAGCCGGCAAGGTTGACACAAGTCGCATTCCCCCCCAGCGTGCGTATGCTGAGAAGGTGGTAGGAGTGTGTGGGCCAAAGAACGCCTTCAGCAGCCAGTCGCCATCCTTGGTGCGCGCGTCCAGAGTGTGGCACACGGGGATGAGACAGGTGCTGAGGATAGATGCAGAACCAATGTCCTGCTGTAGACAAAAATCGGACTGGTTGACGAGACCCGCCAACCTTTCCCACAAGTTGTACCGCATTCGTGCGGAAAGATCTTCGCCAGGCGGCAAACCGTCGGCCTGGATCGGAGTAGCCTGAACGCCTCCCCCCAAGAGCAGGGAAAGGGCCAGGATGATGGTGATCGCCGCTGTGTTGGCGTGAATCAGGGCAAAAACTGCAGCTGTGAGGTTCTCCGGTGTCGGCTCTTTTTCCTCGCGCTGAACGGCGTCCTGGGCGTCACTGCAAAGAGCCTTGACCATCCCCCAGGTGATCTTGGGCATCGGCGGCCGTTTCCTCCGGCGGGTCCTCCCGGTCAGGGTGAGGTCCTCCATCTCCGGGATCGGACTCGGGCCGGCCTGGTTCCACGCCATGCGGTTCCAAGTGGGGCTTGACACACCGGGCTGGAACCCAAACGACACCTGTAGGAGACATAACTGCAGCATACCCTCTTCCCCAGGTTATGAGCGGCACCGGGCCCCTCCAAGAAGGGTCCGGTGGCACTCGGTACCGGACCATAGGTCGCGGGAGAGCTTCCGAACGGCGGAAATGCTTCTCCTGCGGCGTGCAGTCCGAAAAAACATTAAGGTGATTGTAAGTGAACAATACCTTGTTGAGACACATCTGTGCTTCTCCCTGTGACTTGGGGAGGGCCGGTGGCTCCCCCCTTTCTGTTTGTTTATCAATATAGGACTTTAGCGTCCGATTGGCCCGCTCTACAATCGCCTGCCCTTGCGGATTGTAGGGGATTCCAAATGTGTGCTTGATGTCCCACGTAGCCATGAAGGCGGCCAACTGCCTAGAGCTGTAAGATGGCGCATTGTCTGTTTTCACGTGCCGTGGTTTGCCCATGGCAGCTATGCAGGAAAGGAGGTGCTGCTCCACATGGGAGGCAGTCTCCCCCTTCTGCGCCGTCGCCCAAACGAACTGTGAAAAGGTATCTATGCAGACATGCATGTATTGCCACCTCCCAAATTGTGGCACATGCGTGACATCCATCTGCCACACCTGATTAGCCTCTGTCCCTCGTGGGTTGACCCCCCACGAGGGCCCCCCCGGTGCCCCTGCACAATGCTGGCAAGAGCGAACTATGCCTTGGGCTTGAGAAAGTGGCAGATTGAACTGTCTGGCGAGTGCCTTGGCATTTTGGTGAAAAAAGGCATGACTTTGGATTGGAGTAGTGAAAACTCCCAAAACCGAACGCTGCTGAATTTCCTTTGCGGCCGCATCCGCTCTGCTATTGCCCGCGGAAATCGGACCCGGTAGGTCTTGGTGACTTCGAATGTGGGCGATATAGAGCGGCTCCGTGCGGTTTCGCAAGTGAAATTGAGCAGTGAGAAACAGACTGAGCAAGTTCTTGTCTATCGCGGGAGTAATGTAGGCTCCCGGTAGACTGTGAAGCAAATTCCGTACATACAGACTGTCAGTAATGATATTTAAACGTTCCTTGGCGAAGGTGCGCAAGGCAAGGTTCACGGCTGCCAACTCTGCCCGCTGAGCGGACTTCTGTGGAAGAGTTAACAGCGTGTGCCAAGCTTCGCCCTCCTGCCAGGTCAAAACACCATAGGTGCGACCGCCATCAGAGAAAACTGTTCTGGCCCCCTGAAGCGGGACCAGCGAGAGCAATTCGAGCAAGCTGACTGTTCCTGTTTGCAGTGAGACAAGCCTGGGGTCTTTGGGCAAGTGATATGCTAAGCTGCCGGTGAAACCTTCCAAAGCTATCGGAAGCGAGTCACCCAGCTGCATCAACTGATGGATTTGTTCCTTGGTAAACGGAACCACAATTTTGGCCAAATCATTTCCTGAAATGTCCCTAGCTCTCAGCCTGCCGCGGTAGACCACCGCGGAGACCAGTTCTTGGGGCGGAACGATGTTCCGTGAAGATGTATTAGGCAAGTAGACCCATTCCACAATCTTCGCTCCCTTCTCTGAGTCTACTCCTAGCGCCCCAGTGAACATGGAACCTGACCGTACGATGTACAAATTCAGGGTCGGGGCATATGGCCCCGGGGCGATCCTATCCACCCACCTTTGGCTGAGAACTTGGTTCACCTTCTCGAGCGCCAAGCGCGCGTCTCGAGAGATTTTTATCCGGTCTGCCGGCTGCTTACCTAGGGTGAGCAGCGAGAAGAGCGGTTTTAGAAGATCCGTATCTAAGCGAAAATACGGTCTGGCCCAATTGATATTCCCCAAAACTTGCTGCAACTCTACAAGGGTGACTGAGTCTTGTAAATTTATCTGAGGCAGGACTGGTGCTGCAAAGGAGCGGAGAAGCCGATGGCCCAAGTATGAGAAGGGCTCGGTTCTCTGCACTTTCTCAGGGGCAATAAGTAAGCCTTTGTCCCCCAGGCTGGCCTGGAGGTCAGAAAACATTTCGCTGCCAAGCTGCGGCAACGCTACTAAAATGTCGTCCATGAAGTGACAAACAATAGCTTTAGGGTAAAGGCTTCGGAACTTTGCCAGTGCGCCGTGAACGTATATTTGGCACAGGGTGGGCGAATTGAGCATGCCCTGCGGCAAAAATTTCCACGCGTAACGCTGCGTGGGCTCTCCGTGGTTCACGACCGGCACCGTAAAGGCGAACCTTTCCCGGTCCCTGGGGTCTAAGGGGATTGTATAAAAGCAATCCTTGAGATCTACAACTAGGATCTCCCACCCCTCGGGAATCATATTAGGATTTGGGATGCCGCATTGAAGCGGACCCATCGGCTGAATGCATTTATTGATCTCCCTGAGATCGTGGAGGAGTCGCCACTTCCCCGACTTCTTCTTAATCACAAAAATTGGCGAATTCCAGGGGCTTGTGGACTGCTCTATGTGTCCTGCGTCTAGCTGTTCTTTTACTAGCTGCTTGAGAGCAACTAATTTCTCTCCCACTACCGGCCATTGTTCTACCCAGACCGGGGTATCGGTGAGCCATTTAAGTGGCAACGCCATTACCCGAAGGTAAGCGTAGCACCGTACTGCTGGAGAATGTCTCGCCCCCAAAGATTGATGTGCACGTCAAGAATGTGCGGCCGAATTACCGCCGTGCCCTCAGCCTTTGGGATTGTGACTTCCACCCACTCTCGGCTCCTGAACGCTTCCTGAACGCCCCCTACCCCCCACACATCGGAGACCGGCTCAATGGCCCACTCTCTTGGCCACTGGCTCCTGCTTATCATGCTCACATCCGCTCCGGTATCGAGTAACCCTGAGAACACCCTTTTGTTCAAAAATACCTCGATAACGGGGCGCTGCTTCCACTCAATGTTGGTCTCCACTGTCGCTAAGACCTGGTATCCTTGCACTGCCTCACTCGCGCTCGAGCGGTCTGCTGAACCGGACTCTGAGCTGTCCCTGAGCCTTCCCTGGCTGCCTGCTGGCGAGTGACAAGGAACCATGATCAGTTGCGCTAACGTGTCTCCCTTGTGGATGGTTTGGGGCAGGTGTGTCCAAAGCTGGACCTGGAGAATGCCTGAAAAATTCGAGTCAATGACTCCTGGAATTATGAAAATTCCGCGTGCTCCAGCTACACTACGGGGCAAAACTAAACCTAAAAAGCCTCTGGGCAGGGGTCCCATGTACTGGGTGTCGACTAGACAGACTGTGCCTGGCAGGTCGCATGTAACGTCCGCCTGGCAAGTCAATTCCAGCCCTGTACTACCCTTGGGGCTGGCCTGTGCCCTCGCAGTGCCTGGGATGTGCCTAGAATCTAGTCTTGGTCTGGGGAGTTCTGGATCTGGGTGAAGGAAGCCTCTGTTTGGACTGGGGCCAGAGACGTGCCCGGATTCCGGTTTCCCGAACTCGGACAAAACCTGGCCCAGTGGTAGCCTTTCTTGCACCTCGGACAGAGGGTATTCGGAGCCTTAGAATGGCCGGACTTTTGTCCGCCTCCCTTGGATCGGCATTCCCTAGCGAAGTGGCCGACCTTGCCACAAGTGTGACATGCCCCTTTGGTCTTTCCATTAGGATGAGATCTTCTGCCTCCTTGCACGGCTGCCGCTAGCAGACCCATTTTATAGGAATCTGTGCCAACGTCAGCACATGCTCGGATCATGTCCGTTAAGGTCAAGTCAGGACGATTGCCTAGCGACTGCAAAACCTTACGGCAGTCCAAGTTGGCGTTGTCCTTGGCTAGCTTAATCATGAGCTCTTGCTGGGCTTGCTCGTTATCAATCTGCCTGGTGATTGCTTCTTCCAAGCGATTGATGAAGTCCATGTAGGGCTCCTGGGCTCCCTGCTTAATGGAGGTGTAATTTTTGGCCGCTTTGCCAGACGCTGGGACCTTGAAGTAAGCCCTAAAGGCTGCCTCGGCTGACATCTCGAGAGTGGCGAGAGGCAGGTTGATCTGAGCGTTGATTGACTCAAAGGCACCTGAACCATATAGCTGTTCAGCGATTACCGCGCCTCCCATCCTGGCGGCCCTGGCCTGAGCCTCGAGCCGATACTCGCTGTCCCAGATCATGTACTGGCTAGGGGTCAGCATCATCCTCATGACGGCTTTCCAGTCATGGGGAATCCACATGGTGGTCTCGCACGCCTGCTGAAGCGTGCCCCTGGTAAAACGGCTTTGGAGCCCTGTCTCTGAGATGGCTTTCCGCAAAGCCATGAGAAGCTTGTACGGGACTGGGGAATGGACGATTTGTTGAGCGCCTGTGAGCGCGTCCATCTCCATTCGGATTGGGCATATCTGTCTAAGCTCAGCTAGTTCTTCCGCTGATAATTCCCCCTTTTTGAGTTCTATCTCTGCTGTGCGCTGAAGGGCACTTTTCACGACTAGGGAGCTTGGAGCTGTCAGAGAAGCGCCTGCGCCTCTCATCCCTTGCATTCCTTCGGTGACGTCTGCAGCTGTCACCGCGGGAATGCTCCCTGCGCTACTATGCTGATAGCTGATTGACGGATAGAGCGCCGTGGGCGCAGTCAGCTCGACTGGCCTGCCTGATGACTTTTCTAACGGGGGTTCATTGGCCTCTACCCGGACTGGCTCGATCTGTTCTAAGAGCTTCCTACACTTCCTCCAAGTACGAACTATCCCTCCTGGAGCTTTGGGGGGCTGCTGAATGCAGTCTCCTATCTGATCCCAGAGCTGCAGGGTTAACGTACCTACTTCTGGGTAAAGTAGGCAGTGTTCCCTGAGGTACGCCAAAAGTCTCGCTAGTTCCCTGCTGTGAAATCGTAACTGAAATACCCTGGCCAGGATTCTGAACTCTTGCTCCCGAGTTCTTTGGCTAGCGGACGGACTTGGTCCATGAGAACAAGTCCCCATATTACCTGCGATGGTCCTCTGAAGTTTCCTCCTCGGGACGAAGTTCGACGCGTCTTTGCAGGCAACAGGTTCGGGCGTCGGGTGTCTGGGGTAGACCTCGGAGCGTGGACCTTCTGCCACGGGCCCTCGGCGGCCTCTGCGCTGTCAGGGGCTCACAGCCTGCCCTGAGCGGAACGCGTTTTTCCCTTTGCGCAAGCCTCCCCGAAAGCTGGGAGCAAGCTGTAGGAATGCCTCTTTGGAATGCCTCGCCGCTGGCCGTCTCTCTGTCCGGCTGGCTGCCGACCAGAGCGCCGCGCTGTCCTCCGGGCTGGTTTTGGTCGCGGTTCAAGCGCAGAACCGGACCGCGTGGATCGTTACTCGCGAGTAGACCTCTCCAGGGTCCCTTTACTCACGAGTAAATCACGTCGGGGTCACCAGATGTAGGAATCAGGGCCACTGGGGGCCGGAGGAGCCCGGAGGAGGACTGATCAAGTAACGACACGAGGCAAACGGAGCGAGATCAGATCAGTACTTTATTGGAGAAAGGCAACATCATTTATAGGGAAAAAAGCGCAACGGTGGCAAGCTGTCATCTGACAGGAAAATTACCTCACTCACGTACATGGGTTAATGGGGAATTCTTCAAAGGGGAGTTTAATCAGCTGGGGCAAACATGGATTCAGGGACCTCATTGTCCTGGGGGATTAGGCAGGGACAAACATGGTTTATTTGCGCCAGGGATTTCCCAAGCTGGGAGATGAACTATGTACTTAATGCTTGACAGAAGTCAGCTATCTGCTTACTTGGCCGAGTCGCAGGTCAGGTCACGGTAATTGGGTGAATCAAACCCTATATTTTATTCACCCCCCTTAATTTGGTGGCCGCAGAGCCCACGGGCTGGGAGCGTCTCTCACCGCGGTGGCCTCTGGCGGGCCGTTCCATGCCCTGCGGGGCATGGGGAAACCGCAGACAACCCTTGCGGTAGATGATAAGCATGAGTGGCCATTGCAAACCTGTCTAACCAGAAATGTACCAGGAAAAAGCATAATAGGTTATCGGTTATTGGCTCCATCACTTCAAAAGGAAATTCCAGTCCTGAGTTGGGATGGAGAGATTAGAAAGAAAATGTTGGACTCTGAGAAAGAGATGTCACACAGTGGAATCACCAGTGCTGCACTCTGAAGAAAGGAGGTGTAACTCACAATATTTTGAAATAACTTAAATCAGAGGTGCCCAAATTTTATGGGTTGTGGGCCAGTCACGTTGTTCAGTGGGCCAGTCACGTGGTTCCTCCCACTTGAAGCGGAAGTAAAACATGCCTTGCAATCTGTTTTTCAACAGAATGAGATAGATTTTAAGTTGCCATTTTCTCTGCTTAAACTAGGGGTGCCCAAACTACAGCCCATGGGCCAGATCTGGCCCCTGACACCAATTCATCTGGCCCGGCCCAGCCTCATCACTCCTAGAAGTGGAAGTAAAATACGTCGATATGAGGGCAGGTTGGGCCAGATGAATTGGCATCAGGGACCAGATCCAACCTGTGGGCTGTAGTTTGGGCACCCCTGACTTAAATAATATACATACCATATAAGACTATCACATCCAGAATCTAAAATTGCCCAATGACATTCTTATGCCCAAGGGCAGCCTTTTTATGACTTAATATAAATCTCACATCTCAGTCACAAAGCCAGAGGAGCAATGATTCTCCTTCTTCTTCCATTTCTAGGCCAGACATGAAACTACCAAAACAAAGGCACCTTTTGGTGAGTTCATTCTTGTTGTGTATTCAGGCAGAATTGCAAGTTGCTCAAGCAACACCTTGCAAAGACAAAATGGTGATTTCTCGCCATCAGAATTAGGAGCTAGATTTGGCGCGCAATCTCCCCTTCAGGGCGCGATCATTATAATTAGAGTTCTGTGATTGGTTACAACTTTGGATCCTGTTCCTGATTGGTTAATACTCATATATCATGTTATGATTGGTTAGTTATGATTGTCTGGCGGGTTACTACTTTGTAGCAAGGAGTCACCGCCGGGGAGACACTATAAAAGCCCCATGGGTAAGCAAGGGTGGGGCTGGGCCGGATCTATGCTTCACATTACCGCTGCAGGTTAAGCCACGGAGGGCTAACCTGAGGTCTCCTCTATATGTGCACCCACAGGGTGTAGCTTAGTGCATTGCCTGCTATGGTGGAATTCAGAGGGACCGATTACTTGGGACTGTGCAGCCATCCGATGTCCGGATAGCCTTGTAAGAGTAACCAGAAGGACTTTACAATAAACTCTTGTTGTTCTGTTCATCATTGCCTAGACTATTCTTTCCAAGGGCCGGACACGACAATTCTGCAGTTCCTTTTTCCTGACCTAATGTGAGAAAGATTTTCTGGCAACACAAGGTTGCCGTTACCAGGGTACACCTGATTGTAGTTCACAAATACCACAATTTTCAAGGAGGCTCTTTCTGTGTATCCCAGGAGCAATGATTTGTGGCCACAAACACCACTACTTGAGAGGGCCTCTGCTTTTGCCTTAGCAAGGAACCGTGGCAGGTGTTTTGGAGAACTCCACTGTCACAGGAGTGTGGCTGGTGAAGCTTCTCAGAGCACCCAAGACCTTTGATCTATACAGGCAGCCACCAAAGAGCCACCTTTCTCACAACGCTTCCTTCTGAAGAAAGACCATTCAGAGCAGGGCATTTGTGCCTTAGCTGCTCTCCAAGTAGCATCACAGGGAAGTCTGAGAAAAGTGATGGTGGGAGTGAGGGTTCTTGTCTACTAGCAGGACATCGTACAGCACCACTACCACTGAGGTCACATTGTGAAATTGTCAGGAACAAGCCACAGTAATGAAGTGATGTTAAGACTTGAACGAATATGTTCAAGTATACAAAAGAATTTGAATGGGGTTTGAATTCTGAACTAGATGTGCAAATGAGGAAATCAAGTGCAAACATTAACTTCCTTGTGACGGATGTCGATTGTTTGTAGGTGTCTATTTCCTTCTTATTTCTCTGGAGCAATACAGATTATGCTTGCCGTTTTATGCACATTTAATTTCTCCGTGACATTTTTTTAAAAATGAGAACAATTTCCATTTGAACTCAGCAGGATTTAATTCTGAGTAAACAGCATCTCAGCTATATATATATCCCCTCTGCAATATTCAGCTGGCGTCACTCTTGTTTCTTTTTTGTTTTGAGAATTCCTTTCAGAAGAATTGAGTTCTAAGATGAGTGGGCATGAGAACTCTGACAGAATCCTCAGCACCTTATGGTTCCTGATGCGGATTCCCCATGCCCCGCAGGGCATGGAACGGCCCGCCAGAGGCCACCGCGGTGAGAGACGCTCCCAGCCCGTGGGCTCTGCGGCCGCCAAATTAAGGGGGGTGAATAAAATATAGGGGTTGATTCACCCAATTACCGTGACCTGACCTACGACTCTGCCAAGCAAGCAGATAGCTGACTCCTATCAAACATTAAGTGCATAGCTCATCTCCCGGCTCGGGGGAAATCCCTGGCGCAAATAAGCCATGTTTGTCCCTGCCTAATCCCCAAGACAATGAGGCTCCTAAGTCCATGTTTGCCCCAGTTAATTAACTTCCCTTTGAGGTGTTCCCCATTAACCCGGGTACGTGGGTGAGGTAATTTTCCTGCCAGGTGACAGCTTGCCACCGTTGCGCTTTTTCCCCTATAAATGATGTTGCCTTTCCTCAATAAAGCACTGATCTGATCTCGCTCCTGTTGCCTCGTGTTGTCATTGATCAGTCTCCTCCAGGCTCTAACGCCGCCCTAGCGGCCAGACATCGCTACAGCTGGTGACCCCGACGTGATTTACTCGTGAGTAGGAGACCCCGGAGAGGTCTACTCGTGAGTAGCGATCCACGCGGTCCGGTTCCACGCTTGAACCGCGACCCGCCAGCCCGGAGGATAGCGCGGCGCTCTGGTCGGCAGCCAGCCGGACAGAGAACGGCCCGCCGCGAGGCATTCCAGAGAGACATTCCTACAGCTTACTCCCCGCTTTCGAGGAGGTTTGCCATAGAGGGAAACGCGTTCCGCTCAGGGCAGGCTGTGAGCCCCTGACATCGCAGAGGCCGATAGAAGGGCCCGTGGCAGAAGGTCCACGCTCCGAGGTCTACCCCAGACACCCGACGCCCGAACCTGTTGCCTGCAAAGACGCGTCGACTCGTCCCGGGGAGGAATCTTCCGGAGACCCAATCGCAGGTAATATGGGGACTTGTTCTCATAGGCCAAGTCTGTCCGCTAGCCAAAGAACTCGGGAAGAGGAGTTCAGAATCCTGGCCAGGGTATTTAAGTTACGATTTCACAGCAGGGAACTAGCGAGACTTTTGGCGTACCTCAGGGAACACTGCCTACTTTACCCAGAAGTAGGTACGTTAACCCTGAAGCTCTGGGATCAGATAGGAGACTGCATTCAGCAAACCCCGAAAGCTCCAGGAGGGATAGTCAGCACATGGAGGAAATGTAGGAGACTCTTAGAGCAGATCGAGCCAGTCCGGGTAGAGGCCAAGGAACCCCCGTTAGCTGAGCCATCAGGCAAGCCAGTCGAGCCGACTGCGCCCACGGCACTCTATCCGTCAATTAGCTATCAGCAGAGTAGCGCAGGGAGCCTTCCCGCGGTGACAGCTGCAGACGTCACCGAGGGAACGCAGGGAATGAGAGGCGCTGGCGCTTCTCTGACAGCCCCAGGTTCCCTAGTCGTGAAGAGTGCCCTTCAGCGCACCGCTGAGATAGAACTTAAGAAGGGGGAATTGTCAGTTGAACAGCTAGCTGAACTTCGACAGATTTGTCCCATCCGCTTGGAGATGGACGCGCTCACGGGCGCACAGCAGATAGTACATTCCCCAGTCCCGTACAAGCTCCTCATGGCTTTACGGAAAGCAATTTCAGAGACAGGGCTCCAAAGTCGTTTTACGAGGGGCACGCTTCAGCAAGTGTGCGAAACCACCATGTGGATTCCTCACGATTGGAAAGCCGTCATGAGGATGATGCTTACCCCCAGCCAGTACATGATTTGGGACAGTGAGTTCCGCCTAGAGGCGCAAGCTCGGGCTGCCAGGCTGGGAGGCGCGGTAATCCCTGACCAGTTGTATGGTTCAGGTGCCTTTGAGTCCATCAACGCTCAAATCAACTTGCCTCTCGCCACCCTAGAGATGTCAGCCGAGGCTGCCTATAGGGCATACTTCAAGGTCCCAGCGTCTGGCAAAACGGCCAAAAATTACACCGCCATTAAGCAGGGAGCCCAAGAGCCCTACATGGACTTCATCAATCGCCTGGAAGAAGCAATCAGCAGGCAGATTGACAATGAGCAGGCCCAACAAGAGCTCATGATCAAGTTAGCCAAAGACAACGCCAACTTGGACTGCCGTAAAATCTTGCAGTCCCTGGGCAATCGCCCCGACATAACCTTAACGGACATGATCCGAGCATGCTCCGACGTTGGCACAGACTCCTACAAGATGGGTCTGCTAGCGGCAGCAGTGCAGGGGGGAAGAAGACCTAATGGCAAGAACCAAGGGGCATGTCACACTTGTGGCAAGGTCGGTCACTTCGCTAGGGAGTGCCGATCCAAGGGAGGTGGGCAAAAGTCCGGCCGTCCCAAGGCTCCGAACACCCTCTGCCCGAAGTGCAAGAAAGGCTACCATTGGGCCAGGTATTGTCCGAGTTCGGGAAACCGGAATCCGGGCACGTCTCTGGCCCCAGTCCAAACAGAGGCTTCCTTCACCCAGATCCAGAACTCCCCAGATTTAGACTAGATTCCAGGCACCTTCCAGGCACTGCGAGGGCACAGGCCAGCCCCAAGGGCAGCACAGGGCTAGAATTGACTTGCCAGGCGGACGTTACATGCGACCTGCCAGGCACAGTCTATCTAGTCGACACCCAGTACATGGGACCCCTGCCCAGAGGCTTTATAGGTTTAGTTTTGCCCCGTAGTGTAGCTGGAGCACGCAGAATTTTTATAATTCCAGGAGTCATTGACTCGAATTTTTCAGGCATTCTCCAGGTCCAGCTTTGGACACACCTGCCCCAAACAATCCACAAGGGAGACACGTTAGCGCAACTGATCATGGTTCCTTGTCACTCGCCAGCAGGCAGCCAGGGAAGGCTCAGGGACAGCTCAGAGTCCGGTTCAGCAGACCGCTCGAGCGTGAGTGAGGCAGTGCAAGGATACCAGGTCTTAGCGACAGTGGAGACCAACATTGAGTGGAAGCAGCGCCCCGTTATCGAGGTATTTTTGAACAAAAGGGTGTTCTCAGGGTTACTCGATACCGGAGCGGATGTGACAGTGATAAGCAGGAGCCAGTGGCCAAAAGAATGGGCCATTGAGCCGGTCTCCGATGTGTGGGGGGTAGGAGGCGTTCAGGAAGCATTTAGGAGCCGAGAGTGGGTAGAAGTCACGATCCCAAGGGCTGACGGCACGGCGGTAATTCGGCCGCACATTCTTGACGTGCACGTCAATCTTTGGGGGCGAGACATTCTGCAGTAGTACGGTGCTACGCTTACCTTCGGGTAATGGCGTTGCCACTTAAATGGCTCACCGACACTCCGGTCTGGGTTGAACAATGGCCGGTAGTGGGAGAGAAATTAGTTGCCCTCAAACAGCTAGTTAAGGAACAGCTAGACGCAGGACACATAGAACGGTCCACAAGCCCCTGGAATTCGCCAATTTTTGTGATTAAGAAGAAGTCGGGGAAGTGGCGACTCCTCCACGATCTCAGAGAGATCAATAAATGCATACAGCCAATGGGTCTGCTCCAATGCGGCATCCCAAATCCGAACATGATTCCCGAGGGGTGGGAGATTCTAGTCGTAGATCTCAAGGATTGCTTTTATACAATCCCCTTAGACCCCAGGGACCGGGAAAGGTTCGCCTTTACAGTGCCGGTCGTGAACCACGGAGAGCCCACGCAGCGTTACGCGTGGAAATTTTTGCCACAGGGCATGCTCAATTCGCCCACCCTGTGCCAAATTTATGTTCACGACGCACTGGCAAAGTTCCGAAGCCTTTACCCTAAAGCTATTGTTTGTCACTTCATGGACGACATTTTAGTAGCGTTGCCGCAACTTGGCAGCGAAATGTTTTCTGACCTCCAGGCCAGCCTGGGGGACAAAGGCTTACTCATTGCCCCGGAAAAAGTGCAGAGAACCGAGCCCTTCTCATACTTGGGCCATCGGCTTCTCCGCTCTTTTGCAGCGCCAGTTCTGCCTCAGATAAATTTACAAGACTCAGTCACCCTTGTAGAGTTGCAGCAAGTTTTGGGAAACATCAACTGGGCCAGACCGTATTTTCGTTTAGATACGGATCTTCTAAAACCGCTCTTCTCGCTGCTAACCTTAGGTAAGCAGCCGGCAGACCGGATAAAAATCTCTCGAGACGCGCGCTTGGCGCTCGAGAAGGTGAACCAAGTTCTCAGCCAGAGGTGGGTGGATAGGATCGCCCAGGGGCCATATGCCCCGATCCTGAATTTGTACATCATACGGTCAGGATCCATGTTCACTGGGGCGCTAGGAGTAGACTCAGAGAAGGGAGCGAAAATTGTGGAGTGGGTATACTTGCCTAATACATCTTCACGGAACATCGTTCCGCCCCAAGAGCTGGTTTCCGCGGTGATCTACCGCGGCAGGCTGAGAGCAAGGGACATTTCTGGGCACGATTTAGCTAAGATCATAGTCCCGTTCACCAAGGAACAAATTCATCAGTTGATGCAGCTAGGTGACTCTCTTCCGATAGCTTTGGAGGGATTCACTGGAAGCTTGGCATACCATTTGCCCAAAGACCCCAGACTTGTCTCACTCCAAACAGGAACAGTCAGTTTGTTCGAATTGCTTTCGCTGGTCCCGCTTCAGGGGGCCAAGACAGTTTTTACCAATGGGGGACGCACATATGGTGTCCTGACTTGGCAGGAGGGCGAGGCTTGGCACACGCTGCTAACTCTTCCACAGAAGTCCGCGCAGCGGGCGGAGTTGGCGGCCGTGAGCCTTGCCTTGCGCACCTTCGCCAAAGAACGGTTAAATATCATTACCGACAGTCTGTATGTAAGGAATTTACTCCACAGTCTACCGGGAGCTTACATCACTCCCGCGATAGACAAGAACTTGCTTAGCCTGTTTCTCACTGCTCAATTTCATCTGCGAAACCGCACGGAGCCGCTCTATATTGCCCACATCCGAAGTCACCAAGACCTACCGGGTCCGATTTCCGCGGGCAATAGCAGAGCGGATGCGGCGGCAAAGGAAATTCAGCAACGTTCGGTTTTGGGAGTTTTTACTACTCCAATTCAAAGTCATGCTTTTTTCCACCAAAACGCCAAGGCACTCGCCAGACAGTTCAATCTGCCGCTCTCTCAAGCCCAAGGCATAGTCCGCTCTTGCCAGCATTGTGCAGGAGCACCGGGGGGGGGCCCTCGTGGGGGGTCAACCCACGAGGGACAGAGGCTAATCAGGTATGTGCCGCAGTTCGGCAGATGGCAATACATGCATGTCTGCATTGACACTTTTTCTCAATTCGTTTGGGCGACGGCGCAGAAGGGGGAGGCTGCTTCCCACGTGCAGCAGCACCTCCTTTCCTGCATTGCGGCGATGGGCAAGCCGCGGCACGTGAAGACGGACAACGCGCCGGCCTACAGTTCCAGGCAGTTGGCCGCCTTCATGGCTACTTGGGACATCAAGCACACATTCGGAATTCCCTACAATCCGCAAGGGCAAGCGATTGTAGAGCGGGTCAATCGGACGCTAAAGTCCTATATTGACAAACAAACAGAAAGGGGGGAGCCACCAGCCCTCCCCAAATCACAGGGAGAAGCACAGTTCTGCCTGAATAAGGTATTGTTCACATACAATCACCTCAATGTTTTTTCGGATTGTACGCCGCAGGAGAAGCATTTCCGCCGTTCGGAAGCTCTCCCGCGACCTATGGTCCGGTACCGAGTGCCACCAGACCCTTCTTGGAGGGGCCCGGTGCCGCTCATAACCTGGGGAAGAGGGTATGCTGCAGTTATGTCTCCTACAGGTGTCGTTTGGATTCCAGCCCGGTGTGTCAAGCCCCACTTGGAACCGCATGGCGTGGAACCAGGCCGGCCCGAGTCCGATCCCGGAGATGGAGGACCTCACCCTGACCGAGAGGACCCGCCGGAGGAAACGGCCGCCGATGCCCAAGATCACCTGGGGGATGGTCAAGATTCTTTGCAGTGACGCCCAGGACGCCGTTCAGCGCGAGGAGAAAGAGCCGACACCGGAGAACCTCACAGCTGCAGTTTTTGCCCAGATTCACGCCAACACAGCAGCGATCACCATCATCCTGGCCCTTTCCCTGCTTTTGGGGGGAGGCGTTCAGGCTACTCCAGTCCAGGCCGACGGCTTGCCGCCTGGCGAAGATCTTTCCGCACGAATGCGGTACAACTTGTGGGAAAGGTTGGCGGGTCTCGTCAACCAGTCCGATTTTTGCCTACAGCAGGACATTGGTTCTGCATCTATCCTCAGCACCTGTCTCATCCCCGTGTGCCACACTCTGGACGCGCGCACCAAGGATGGCGACTGGTTGCTGAAGGCGTTCTTTGGCCCACACACTCCTACCACCTTCTCAGCATACGCACGCTGGGGGGGATTGCGACTTGCGTCAACCTTGCCGGCTGACGCAGCCACTCTTCATACCCCTCGAGTGGCGGTCAGCCCGGACGCTGCTTGTACCCGAATGACCGGCTGCACCTCAGGCGGTCAGACTCGGCGCCGCTGCCTTGACCCCGGCAGCGGCAATTGGACTTGTAACAAACCAGAGACCCTCATTTCGCTGTACGCTCATGTCACCCTACCTTCCGGGTGGTTTTTCACCTGCAACCAGTTCACATGGAACTATATCCCTGCGAATCTGTCGGACTCAATGTGTTGTATCAGCCGTTTGACACTGTTACTTCCTACTAAGGACATGGTTGCCCCAAGCACAAATGACACGAATGTACCAAATGTTGACATTTCCTCACTCATACGGCACACACGCACAACCCAGTTAGACAGCTCTTGTGACAGCAGCTTTAGGGTAATGAGTCCCGCTGAGTACGTATCACTAGCAGTCAGCCTTGTCGGCGTGCCAGGCCTGGCCGTCGGCAACGCACGGAGGATTGGCCGCTTGGCCTGCGGTTTGGCAAAAGCCATTAACCATACCTCCACAGCGATAGCGCTCCTCAATCAGGAGCAGGCAGAACTTCGCCATGCTGTTCTTGACAATCGAGCGGCTATCGACTACCTCCTCTTGCTGCACCACCTGGGTTGCGAATCTTTCCATGGAATGTGTTGTTTCAATCTTACTGATAACTCCCGTAAGATCCAAAGCCAGATCACGAACCTCCACACCATAGTCCAGGGCATTACTGAGGGTTCCGCATGGGGAGCTTGGTGGAGTTCCCTGTGGAATTGGATGTGGTCATGGATCCCCTGGGGGTGGCTGCAAACGGTGCTTAAGGTAGTGGTGGGGATAGCCATACTAGGCATTACGCTTTGCTGTTTTGCTCAGTGCATTCCCTCGCTGATCTCCAAGTGCCGCCCCAGGGAGAAATTCCGTGACGTCATACCCGCTCAACAGCTGATGCCGCTCTTGCGCAAGGTCGCCAGTCAGGTCCTTAAATAGAAAATAAAGGGGAGATGCGGATTCCCCATGCCCCGCAGGGCATGGAACGGCCCGCCAGAGGCCACAGCGGTGAGAGACGCTCCCAGCCCGTGGGCTCTGCGGCCGCCAAATTAAGGGGGGTGAATAAAATATAGGGGTTGATTCACCCAATTACCGTGACCTGACCTACGACTCTGCCAAGCAAGCAGATAGCTGACTCCTGTCAAACATTAAGTGCATAGCTCATCTCCCGGCTCGGGGGAAATCCCTGGCGCAAATAAGCCATGTTTGTCCCTGCCTAATCCCCAAGACAATGAGGCTCCTAAGTCCATGTTTGCCCCAGTTAATTAACTTCCCTTTGAGGTGTTCCCCATTAACCCGGGTACGTGGGTGAGGTAATTTTCCTGCCAGGTGACAGCTTGCCACCGTTGCGCTTTTTCCCCTATAAATGATGTTGCCTTTCCTCAATAAAGCACTGATCTGATCTCGCTCCTGTTGCCTCGTGTTGTCATTGATCAGTCTCCTCCGGGCTCTAACGCCGCCCTAGCGGCCAGACATCGCTACATCCTGAACTCTTTGTGGAAATATGTGACAGTTAAAACTGGTACAAAGCTGACATGTCAAATAGGCAAAGGAAGAAAACAGCAGTAGCATATTCCTACCCAGAGACATTAGAGGATCTGTGGTTTTCAGTCAGAGCACTGAATAGGCTGGTCCGTTTTCTCAGAAAATTTTCTTTGGGAAGTTCTGCAGTGGGTAGTCAGAGAGAATAATGCATTCAAAGTCTGACTAATTCTGTGCTTTAGATTTTGAGAGGATTCTTTCTCTCCTAGTCCTCATGGTTAGATCATTTTCGTGATTTATGTGGAATGTTAGTGGGATAGCTCATGTATGTTCTTGAGCTTGGGGTGTCTGGGGTGGCATAACACTTTTTAAAAATGCAATGATAGTGCTGTAGCTTATATGTTTTATATTGTGGTGCCCCTGGTCAAAGAGATATAAAGAGAAAGAAGACCAGGAATCAGACTATGATTTATGAGTTTCAGGGTGTTAGACGTTTTCAGCTGAGACCTACAGTGGAAAAAACACTGAGGAACTTTGAAAGCTTTGTTGCAGTAGCAACAAAGAAGGAAGTAGATCAGGGGTGCCCACTCCCAGGTGTGATGAGGGATTTGCAGGCCGAATGAATTGGCATTGGGGGCTGGATCTGGCCCCCAGGCCATAGTGACTGGCCCCCTGAATCATGTGACCAGCCTGTGGCCCAAAAAGTTTGGGCACGCCTGAAGTTCAAAATTTTAAACATACAGCATATCTTCCAAACAACTCAGCATTATTCCTCCCCAATTTATACATAGTATACTACAGAAATATTAACTCAATAAGGTACCTGACAATAGTGACGGGATTACTGGATCCACACCATTCCTCCTCCTGCCGAGTGACTGTCAGAGGGCATTTTAGACCCCTAAGAGATGCCAGGGAACCACAAATGATGCCAAGCATGCTGTTCTCACTTGTTTTCCCATTGGATATTCTTCCATCACCTCAATTTCAAAGAAAACAAATTGTCATTGCTCACCTCTGACGTGTTCACCTTCTTTTCGAATGAATTTCTGCTTTGGCGAATACCTGGGTGTATGCATAAGGTGGAAGAATCTCGCAGGCAGGTTCCCAAGAGTATTTGCTTAATTGTTTTCTAGCTGACCTTGCCTTTGTTTGATGTGAGGGTGTAGACGTCCGGATCTATACATAAATGAAAGTATCCTCATTTTATTATAGACTTCCTTAAGCCTTTAGAGGGGGAATGAAAGGGAAAGAAATAACCTTATTTCAAGAATGTTCCTGCTTTGAGCAATGTGAAGGTGTAGAAAGAAAAGGAAGAACTAACTTCTGATCAGCTAAATATGTCTCTCTTTACCATGCATCCTTTTCTTCTCTATCATGTCCATTGAGACTCTATGCCAGTGGCTCCCAATGTGGGGCTCACACCCCACTGGGCGACTTTAATACCCAGAAGCCTAAGTCAGTACATTGGCTGATCAGTGCTTTGGGGAATTGACTTAGGCTTCTGGGAATTGAAGTCTAAAAATCAAAGATCGAGAAACACTGCATCTATGCCATAGCATTTAGTTAAAATGTGATCTGCATAAATTTATAGTACAGTACATTACTGTAATATTTATAGGATGGAACAGCTAAAATATACTCTTTTAAAAGGGGTCACATTATCTTGTCCTTGTAAATCAGGAGCAGTCCAAAGACAGTCCTGTAGATATTGTAGGGTTGTACTGGGGCAGTGATGAGGAATTATTGGAATTTGCGGCCCATCAACACTTGTACGGGTGAACTTTGTCCCGAGGGTTCTCCAGGCTGGAGGTTCACCACCTCTGAGCCAATATTTTCTCACAGCTGAAAAGCAAGAACCTCTGGTGCACCACCAGTTAAATGAATGAATGAATGAAATAATTGTAGCTTCAGAGGTTGTGTTAGCCTAGCCGTACATATCAGAAGAAGGTAAATGGTAATGTAGGATATGAATGCTGCTAAGTTTCTAAATCATTCTTGCTACAAATTGCAACCACTATAGTATAGACTAGTGGTGGTGAACCTATGACACACCTGCCAGAAGGGTCACACCGACCCTTCTCTGTTAGCATGTAGAGTTGCACCAGCACAGAGTTTGCATCACCCCTCTGCCCAGCAGCCCAATGGCAACACTTCCTCTCTCTCTCCTTAGCACAAAGTTCATCCTGCTCTTCTGCCCAGCAACTCAATGGGAGCTTCCTCCCTCCCCCAGCACAGACTTCACCCCACCCCTTTGCACAGCTGCTCAATGGAAGCACTTCCTCCACCACCACTCGTCCCCCCAGCACAGAGTTCGCCCTGTCCCTCTGTTTGGGCAATTGGTCTCTAAAGGTTTCACCATCCGTGGTAAAAACTATAGAGTTAGACAGCACTGATACCATAATTACAGTTTGGACTGGGGCTCAAGAGGATTCAGGTTCAAACTCTTCCCTGCCCCCCTCATCCCTGACTCAAAGAGTGATCTTGGCCAGTTACTCAAAATCAGCTATCTACAACACAGGGTTGTTGTAAGAATAGAGGGGGAAGCAATGTGCACTACCATATGCTAACTGAAAATATGTAAATAAAATTAAAAAGCAAATATTTTCTCAAAGAATTGGGGCCATAAAGTATTCCCCCAAAAACTATAACCAACATTTATCTGGAATAACTCGACCATGTCCTCATCACACCAAGAAAAGTAAAACTTACTTTTATATATTTCTAATTTCCTTAAAAGGCCCTTATTCTGGGCAAACAGGTTCCTAGAACAGGAACACCAATTGCTGGAAGTCTCGTCCATTCTACACTTAGATAGCTCTAATTATCGTAGACCTAAGGTTTTCCTAAAGTTTAGGATCTAAATAGTTACACATGTATCCTACTGCCCATTGAGAGTTCAAGACAGTTATCTGTGTTATGAGCACAGGAAATCTGAGACAGAAACTATTGTGATTTTAGGAAAACTATCAAGAAAGCCTGTGATGACACATCAAAAACCACTCAACTGTGCTACATATGTCCAAAATGTGCCCTTTGGTAAGATGAAATGGGTCTTCCATCTCAATCCGCATAGCCACAGGAGCCTGAACTGCACACACCGCTTTCTGCAAGAACAAACCAATTACAAACTGCATTAACTACCAGACAGCTACTGATCCTATAGAGTTGTTAAAGCCTCACCTGCTTTTGCTGCTGCCTTGAGAGTTCCAATGTAATCTTCTATGAGATCATAATTGAAGAATGATGAAAAGCCTAACATTAGGGACATTCATAATCTCTAAAACCAACTGAGCAAAACCAGCTCAACCTCCAGAAGACCTCTTAACAGGAATCTGTCATTGAACTAGTACATGGGTGCCCAAACGATGGCCCGTGGGCCGGAACCAGCCCTCGGTGCCAATTCATCCGGCCCACAAAGCCCTAATCGCTCCTGGAAGCGGAAGTAAAACGCGTCCGTATGGGCGCATTACTTCCGCTTCTGGGAGTGATGAGGGCTTCGTAGGCCAGATGAATTGGTGTTTAGGGCCGGATCCAGCCCTCAGGCTGGAGTGACCAGACCCCTGAACCACGCCACCGGCCCATGGCCTGAAAAGTTTGGGCACCCCTGAACTAGTATGTAAAATTGACTGATAGTAAATGGAACGACTTAAAACCATGACATCTGAAGTGAAAAATGGTAGTTTCATAGATTGTGCATTCATTGTGCTTAAATGGAGACTTTTTCTTCCTGCCAGTTCCACTGGCTCTTCTCCAAGTCTTCTGTCTTCTTCCAGTTCAGGCAAAGGTGAGTCTACCTTTACAACAGTTTAAAGTGGAACAGACTCCAGAACAATCAGAATGTCTGCCCCAAATTAAATACCACAGTGCCTCTTCTTGTTATGTTCTCGGGACTTAAAGCATCTTTACCATCTAGGCTAGAACATGAGCTGTCCTTCTAAGAAAGCACCAGCACACAGGTTAGTTGTACAGTGACACAGCGACTCTAAGATTTGGGCTCAAATCCTAATTTGGCCATGATATTCATGGCATGCACTTCCTTGAAGAAGAGACAGAAAGATCTTTTTTAAAAAGCATCTAGATTTTCTAATTAATGCTAGGAGTCCTTACATGACTATTGTAAGATACATATGCCGTACGATACAGCCTAGAATGTTTGTTAAATTCCTCTTCATAACAAGCAGCTTTAAGGGGCATGATGGAGATAAAAGTACGTACAGTATTGGTTTCAAATTCTTGCCTAAAATGGGTCAATTACTCCAATTTAGCATATTCTCTGTCTACCAGATAAAAGTAAACCTAAAGGATGTTGACTTTTCAACAATTCAAGTCTCAGTAGTGGCAATATTGTAAAAATATACTGTGCACTATTCTATTTCGCAGCTTTGATGGCAAGATTCGGATAAATCAAACCCTTTAACAGGATTGCTCCTTCTCCTTGACCTTATTCACATATATTATCTCAAGCTAAATTTCACACACTGACAGTGCAGTTTTTCTACTAAATTTTCCAGGAGCACTTACAGTAAAAAAGTCTGTATGAGATGCACAAGGTTTTGACAAAAAGCAACTTCAGCCTGTAAGAGAGCATTCCATAGGAACGCAAGTTTGGAGATTAAATGGCTAGAATGTTAAATAAGAAACATCTGGTACAATATACCCATGCAGTGCTATACAATGCAAAGTACCAAGAAGTAGTTAACAAATTATCATTTGCAGTACAAATATTGACAGGTGCAAGCAATAGCCTGGCTCTTATTTTGTGACTAATGAACTAAGTTTAGACTGGGTGTTGTTAAACTATGCAATTCAGCCTCGTTTATCTATGCTTATCTCTATGTTCTTAGCAACCATAGAGAAATTTCAGAAGAGACAGAGAGGACGCGAAACACAAGAGTGATATTGCAAAAACTCCCCTGATGAAATTTATTGAATGAAATGTCTAATTAACCGGATAGACGTCGGGAGTTTGGGGCCAATTTATATGGGAGTTTGACTTCCCAACTGAATACGAGTTTATGAGCTGTTTTGGACGAGAGATAGAAAGTGTAATAGAGGAATGAATCATTGTTTCATATTGTTACAAAGGACATAGAGAAGAAGTTGAAGAGAACATATTTGAATTTGGTTACTATTGTCAAGATTACAAAAGGAACTTGAAGACTTTTTGTGCAGAGAAGTATCTGAGTTTGGTATCTGTTTGATGACATTACAAGTTAATATACAAGAGTTTGCAAAATAAAAATAACATTAAGAATACAAAGACCTTATAAGAAGATTCGTTTATTATTATCTTCATCATTTTTGGGCATACACAAACGGTACATTGTGTTTGTATCTCTATGTTCACCACACACACAATAGCTTATGGCACAAATAGGGAACCCTGTATCCATTCAGATTTTGTGAGATCCCTTTCTTCCTGACCACTGGGCATGGTGAACATAAGAACATAAGAACAGCCTTGCTGGAACAGACCACAGCCCATCCAGTCCAGCATTCTGTCTCACACAGTGGCTCACCATTTCCTTCAGGGTATTCCCAAGCAGATGCCTTCACCTGCTTAGGATTCCCTGGAAATGATATTGAGAGATATCCTGCCTCTCTCCAACCCGGAGGTTGTTCTTAAGTATCCATAATTATAGCCATTGATACTCTTGTCCTCCATGAACATGGTGCATAGGATTGGTACCTTACCTTGGAGTCATTATTCAGCGAGGAGTCCGCACAATGGTAGACATTTCCGTGATGACATTCTACACATGCAAATGGACTTGAGAAATCAAGTCAACTTGCATGTTTTTATTTTTATTTTTTAGCAATTTGGACATCACGTCACCCGCTGGCTAGGTGGACCATGATGTGCCCTCTGATTTCATCTTACCCAAGGGATCTGATGGAATATGCTTTGATGAGTTTTAGTCCCAGCCTAACATCATTGACAAGAGATGGGCAACACTGCCTAGTAGTTAAGATTGCTCAATCCCCCACGCTCCAACAAGGCTCTCAGCTATTGGGGGATAGGGTTGGTAGAAGTTGAAATTTAATAGCACCCGAAGGAACAAAGGTTCCCCATCATGAATAATAATAATAATTTCATGTCAGAGATTACTCTAGGTTGAAAGGATTTTTGCTAGAGAAACTCCACTCAGGGGACGCCCGAATGAGGCTCCTTTCATGTCCCCAAGTGCAGCTCTCGGGTATCAAAACCCAACCTTCCAGTCTCCAGCTCAGTGTCTTAATCATTTAGCCACGGGAGAAGCTGCAATAATAATAGTTTCGTGTCAGAAATTATTCTGGGTTGAAATTATTTTTGCAGAAGAAACTCCACTCAGGCAACACCCAAATGAAGTTGGGACAGAGGCAGGCGCTCAATCAGTCATGCAGTACCTGGGTCTCGAACTTCCAACTTGCCAGCCTTCCAGCTAACAAGGTGAGCTTCTTAACCACTGAGCCACCACAACTCCGATTTCCCTGTATTCAGCTTAGGAAAGGGTCAAATTAAATATGTCTCTTCTCCACTAAAGCAGCTCATACTGCTGCTCCAGCCCCACCCCCATTTTGTGATTTCATTTCCAAGCACAACCTTGCTGGTGCTATACAGCCTTGAGCAATTGCTAGCAATCAGAAGGGGAGGGAGCCAACTTTAATGGATTAAGGAGTTGCTAATTTATAAATACTCTTGCCTTAGAGCCTTGATGGCGAATCTTGGCACTCCAAGTGTTCTTAGACTTTAATTCCCAGAAGCCCGTCTCTGTGAATCCACACTAATGCGTTTACTTGGATGTACGTGCAGTAAACCCATTTGTGTGGATTCAGAGACTTGGGCTTCTGGGAATTGAAGTCCAAGAACACCTGGAGTGCCAAGGTTTGCCATGACTGCCTTAGAGATACTGCTAAATTGATCAGTGGGAACAAACAATGTCACAGCCAGGATATCTCATTCGTTAAGATTTAATAATAATAATAATTATAGCAATATTCAAAAAACAACAAGAGTGTGCATTATATGCAAGGTCTGCAATCAGTGCTCTTGGTTGGCCGTTTTGCTCTGGAAGTGTCAATGGGCTGAAGACAGAGGATGTGGCGTGGATAACAATCCAGCAGTGACGCTCTGAGAGAGAGGAAGGAAGGCAAGGAAGGAGGGACCAGGGGCGAGTCAGAACCTAACAAAGGTGGCGTCAATCTGCCGGACAGATGGCAGGGCCAGCATAATTTTGCGTCGATATTGGGGGTCCTTCTGGAGGGGGTTCCGCTCTAAGTAGACCGTTTCCAGGTTCTTGGCTCCTTTCAGCTCATCCAAGTCACTCCAACACTCAATGAGGTTATCATTCAACTGGAAGGGCATACAAGAAAAATGAGATTCACAGCAATGCTTTAAAACAGAGACAGCGTAATATGTTCAATATGGATGTTTTCATTGCCAATGGGATGCCCATTTGGGAAATCATTGTAACTCCTATAGACAAAGAGAACATGAGCACTGAAGTAAAGAGGTACAAAGGAACATGAGAATTATATCATGCTTGATGTTCCATTAGAGCTGATTCAGGTAGCTTTGGAGCCTTTCCTTTGCTCATAGTGTAGGGTTGTTGACTGAAGAGCCCTGGTGGCACAGTAGTTAAAACTGTTGTATTGCAGCCAAAACTGCTGACATTGTAAGTTCGATCCTGACCAGGCTCAAGGTTGACTCAGCCTTCCATCCTCATTCTTTGCCTAATAGTTTCAGACTTACCCAAAATTCCTGGAGTTCTGTTAGATGGCTGATATTTTCAATCTTTCTGATCCTGTTTGCCGCGATATCCAGCATTGTAAGTTTATTCTAAGACAACCAAGAATAATAAAAAAATTAAGTCTGCATTTCTATTGTCTTTTTGTATATTTTGTAACTCTGGATTGAACACTACTAGAAGCTAAAACATCTAAGACGTGAGACACAGAAAGATAACTGTTTAACAGTGGCCTTTATTTTTGAAACTTTTCTCTTGAGGACATGCCTCTTGGGGCAGAAACATGTCCATTCATCTTCTAGCAAGTGTGACATAGGTAGTCAGTGTCAATGAAAAACAGAAAGCATCTCACATTGTTTTCCAGGCCCTCAATGACTTCTATGCCATTGTGGCTAAGATATAGTTCCCGCAGGTTCGCCAGGTTCTGCAGCCCTTCAATCTTGGTCAACCGATTGCTCTAGAGTGATTATAAAAAAAACTAGGTTGAAGTCACAGTTTCTTTGAAAAAAACAACAGATAATATATACAGTATTAGGGATCCACAACCTGTAGCCTGCAGTACTTAAGCCTGCCTGTTTGTTAGTTATCACCCTCAAGGCATTTTCTCTCAAACCCACACTGTTCTTCTTGCCTCAAGTGGCAACATCTACTAGTGTTTCTCCTCTCCCCTTCTTACAAAAAATACAATAGTAACATTGTTTTTCCCCTCAGGTCTCCATGGTTCCTTCTGTCAGCCTCCTCTTGGTCCTAGATATGTGCTGGAATGCCTCTCCTTGATGGAACATGCCTGGGCAACATGTTTTTCTCAGGCTGGTAGGCTGAGAGTTGCAACACCAAGGGAAGTTCTAAAGTCCACAACGAGAGCCTAGCGCCATGATGGCGAACCGTGGCACTCCAGATGTTCTTGGACTTCAATTCACAGAAGCCCAAGCACCCTGTGAATCCACACGAATGGATTTACTGTGATTCATCCAGCTCACGCTGCCCTCGTTGCTCCCGGAAGCAGAAGTAAAACATGCCGGGATGCCACATGCCTGCCTCCAGCCCAAAAAGTTTGGCCACCCCTGGTCTAAATTACAATTGCTGCAAACTTTATAGAGGGAAATATACTTGTACAAGCTAAATGATGAGTCTATGAGTCTTGAGACTCAACATCAAGAAAACCAAGATAATGGCAACAGGTCCTATCAGTCCCTGGAAAATAGATGGGGAAGAAGTAGAAGCAGTGACAGATTTTTACTTTCTTAGGATCCATGATCACTGCAGATGGGGATTGCAGCCATGAAATAAAAAGGCGACTAATTCTTGGGAGACAAGCTATGAGAAACCTGGGGAACATAGTTAAAAGTAGTGTACTGTAGAGATATCACCTTGCAAACAAAAGTCCGCATAGTCAAAGCAATGGCATTCCCAGTGGTAATTATGTTTGGAGAGCTGGACCATAAGGAAAGCTGAGCGCAGAAGAATAGATGCTTTTGAAATATGGTGTTGGGGGAGAGTTTTGAGAGTCCCCTTGACAGCAAGGAGAACAGAGTCCCTTTGACAGCAAGGAGAACAAATAGGTTGATCTTAGAAGAAATCAACCCTGACTGCTCCTTAGAAGGTCAAATAGTGAAGATGAACCTAAAGTACTTTGGACATCAAATGAGAACATAAGAACATAAGAACAGCCTTGCTGGAACAGGCCACAGCCCATCCAGTCCAGCATTCTGTCTCACACAGTAGCTCACCATTTCCTTCAGGGTATTCCCAAGCAGATGCCTTCACCTGCTTAGGATTCCCTGGAAATGATATTGAGAGATATCCTGCCTATCTCTCCAACCCGGAGGTTGTCCTTAAGTATCCATAATTATAGCCATTGATACTCTTGTCCTCCATGAACTTGTCTAATCCTTTCTTAAAGCTGTCAAGACTGACAGCTGTCACC
Source organism: Bradypodion pumilum (assembly GCA_035047305.1). Classification (NCBI taxonomy): domain Eukaryota; kingdom Metazoa; phylum Chordata; class Lepidosauria; order Squamata; family Chamaeleonidae; genus Bradypodion; species Bradypodion pumilum. The sequence continues at coordinate 325,001,073 of JAWDJD010000003.1, forward strand.
ACTTCTTCTGGCAGGGAGTTCCATAGGCCAGTAATCCTCTGGGTGAAAAAGTACTTTCTCTTATTTGTTTGAGAACTAGTACCCAAAAGTTTCATGGAGTGTCCCCTAGTTCTAGTGTTATGCGATAGGGAAAAGTTTTTACTTATCTACTTTGTCCACACCGTGCATGATTTTATAAACTTCAATCAGGTCACCTCTTAGACGTCGTCGTTCAAGAGTGAAGAGGCCCAACCGTTGCAGCCTCAGGTGGTAAGGAAGGTGTTCCAGTCCCCTAATCATTCTGGTTGCCCTCCTCTGCACTTTTTCCAGCTCCATAATATCCTTCTGGAGGTATGGCGACCAGAAATGTACACAGTATTCCAGATGGGGCCTCACCATAGATTTATAAAGAGGCAAAATGACACTTGCTGAATTATTTTCTATACCCTTCCTAATGATCCCTAGCATTGAGTTTGCTTTTTTCACTGCTGAGGCACACTGGGTTGACACCTTCATTGAGTTGTCCACCAGGACACCAAGGTCCCTTTCCTGGTTTGTCGCAGAGAGTTCAGACCCCATCAGTTTATAAATGTAATTGGGGTTCTTTGCCCCAACATGCTTCACTCTGCACTTACTTATGTTGAAACTCATTTGCCACTGTTTTGCCCACTCCCCCAGTGTCAAGAGATCCCTCTGGAGCTCCTCACAATCTCTCACAGTTTTCACTACCCTGTAGTGTTGTCAGCAAATTTGGCTACCTTGCTTTTTACTCCTACCTCTAGATCATTTATGAAGAGGTTGAAAAGCAGGGGTCCCAGTACTGAACCTTGGGGGACCCCACTCTTTACTTCCCTCCACTTGGAGAAGTGTCCATTTACTGCTACCCTCTGTTTCCTGTCCCTTAGCCAGTTGCTGATCCAGGACAAGACCTGTCCCTTTATTCCAAGACTGGTAAGTTTATTCAAGAGCCTTTGGTGTGGGACCTTGTCAAAAGCCTTCTGAAAGTCCAGATAAACAATGTCAACTGGATCCCCCTTATCCACATGCTTGTTGACACTCTCAAAAAATTCCAACAGATTAGTGAGGCATGATTTGCCCTTGCAAAAGCCATGTTGGCTCTCCTTTAGCAGCGCCTTCTCTTCTATGTGCCTATTAATTCTATCTTTTAGGATGGTTTCCATCACTTTACCTGGGACACATGTCAAACTGACAGGTCGGTAATTTCCTGGATCACCCCTGGATCCTTTTTTGAAAATTGGTGTTACATTCGCTACCTTCCAGTCATCAGGCACAAAGCCTGATTTGAGGGAAATATATATTTTGGCTAGGAGATCAGCAATTTCATCTTTAAGTTCCCTGAGAACTCGTGGATGGATGCCATCTGGTCCTGGTGATTTGTTAGTGTTTAGCTTAACAAGACATGCAAGGACCTCCTCGCTGGTTATTTCTATCTGGCTTAATTCTTCGGTTTCCCTCCCTACGAAGATAGGCTCTGTTTTGGGCATGTGGCCTCTGTCTTCTTCAGTGAATACTGAAGCAAAGAATTCATTGAGTTCATTGCAATCTCTGTTTCCTCTTTAATAACCCTTTGCCTTCCATTGTCATCTAATGGTCCAATGGCCTTCCTAGTTGGGTTCTTACTTCTAATGTACTTAAAGAAGTCTTTGTTATTTCTCTGAGTATTTTTAGCTATACGCTCCTCAAAGTCTTGCTTTGCTTTCCTGATTGTTGCCTTGCATTTGTTCTGCCAGAATTTATGTTTCTGCCTGCTGTCCTCATTCGGACAAGCCTTCCATCTTCTAAATGAGCTTTTCTTGCTCTTGATCACTTCCCGAACAGCTCCTTAAGCCACATCGGAGTCCTCTTGGACCTGGCAGTGCCCTTTTTCCTTTTGGGTATGCATTCAAAGAAGAGAGGATTCACTTGAGATGGGCTTGATGCTTGGAAAGGTGGAGGGCAAAAGAAGGGACGGCAGAAAATGAGATGGCTAGATGGTATTGAAGACACAATGGACACAGCAGGGTGGGTTGAGGAAGATGGTGGAGGACAGAGGTGACTGGAGGGCAATGGTCCATGGGATCGCAAAGAGTCAGAATCGACTGTATAACAAAAATAAGTTAATAACTTTGGAAGTCCATAACTGGTACCTGTATGCTGAGTACTGTCAAGTTTGTCAGGGCATCCAAGTTCTGCAGTTTGGTGATTTTGTTCTTTCCCAGAAATAGGCTGTCCAGATTAGTTAATGCATCAATATTTTGAATTGCCTGTAAAATAACCCAAGCAATCATGAAAAATGAACCTTTTTGTCAGTGAACAAGACAAGAATAACCAGCAAACCAAAGTTGTCTCATACAGCTTTTTAAAAAAAACAAACCATAATCTTACCTACTTAAGCCTAACATGAAATATTAGATACTGGCTGAAAACATATCAAGTCACAACCAGATTAGGTCCACTGAACCAATGAAATTTAGGGAAAAGTTGACTCACCCGATTTCCATTCATTCAATGGACCTACTCTAGCTTATGACTGGATTTCATCCACTATTTAAAATATAATTTCCATTTTGCATTTACCAATAAAGCCAAAATTTCAGAGTAATTGTTTTGGGGGGGAAATCACATTTTAAGCCAGCAATGAAAGAGGAGGAAGAAATAAATCAGCCTTAATCCCATCTTATTAAGGTGGCTCTGCTGTACTGTACATGATTTGGTTTGAAGGGAATTTATTTTAAAGGAGAATAACCCTTTTTTCATCATATTATCACTTATAAACGTTTTTTGGATGATCTTTATTTTATTGTTGATGATTTGGGTATAGCACCTCAGTTTGTGTCTTGGGTAAATAGTTTGAATAACAACCTCAAATTTACTTATAATTTTGGGGCAGAATCAATTCCGTTTTTAGATGTAAGCACTTATGTTTCTATGGAGCGGAGAATGATGGTCAGACTATTTAGAAAAACTACGGATAGAAACGCTTACTTGGACTTTAAATCATTTCACCCATATCATTTAAAATACAATTTGCCTTATGGATTGTTTTTAAGAGCTAAAAGGAACTCTTCCATTGAGAATGACTTTGATAGGGCTAGCAGTACTATCTCCTCGTATTTACATCATAAAGGCTATTTGGATAAGATCATTAAGGATAACCTAGCGAGAGCTAGGGCAGTACCTAGGGACAGATTGCTTCAACACACTGTTAGGACATCGGAGAATAGATTACACTGTTCATTTGTATTTTCACCATTGTCGGGTCAAATACAGAATATCATTAATAGACATTGGCACATCGTTAATCATATACCGGGTTGCTCCTCTCCACCTAGGATAGGGTTGAGGAAATCTAGATCAATTCAACAAATAGTGAGTAGAACAGACCATGAGTCCCGTCTCTCACCCAAGCAACCATCGATAGTGGGTCATTTTAGATGTGGACAATGTATACATTGTGCTTTAGCCTGGCAGACCAAAATGGTCTCGATCCGCAGCAGCAATTACGTTTTATATTTAAGACAATTTTCGAATTGTAACAGCTCGGGTTGCATTTACCTATTGATCTGTTCCTGTGGATTAGGTTATGTGGGGTGACTTCCCGCAAAATAAAAACTAGGGTGGGGGAACATAGGTCTAAAATTCGTAACAATAACCTGTCTGCACCGTTAGTCAGCCATTTTATGGAAGTAAATCATAATGACCAGGACTTTAAATTTGTAGTGCTTGAATGTATCAAACAGCAACTATATCACCATATTAATTTGGATATTGCTTTAAGACAGAGGGAGAGTTTCTTCATTCACCGGTTCAACACGTTGCACCCATTTGGGCTTAATCAAGAAATTGACTATACTTGTTTCCTGTAATTAACCAGCTGTGTAAAAGGATAGCTTTAAAAATGTTCTTTGAGTAACTGTTGATAACGTCCATCGACACTAAAAGAACAAACGAGTGAGGTCTAGGACGCGATAAAACTGATAAATAATATTATAAATTGGACTTTAACATCATAGGTAATGTATAATTCCTTATTCCAAGATCATGTATATATGTATATTTTGTATACAATTGATTAGTAATTATGTTTAAATTGTTGTTTAGATCCCTGAGGAAATTACTGAAAAATCCTATATCGAAAGGATTTCGGATCTTTTGTGTTTATATTTTGAGAAGACTGCAGTATTAAATCTGTGCCTGACAAACGGTTCCAGTGATTTCTCTGCTGTACTTGTGCCTCCAAATGCTTAGAGCAGAACTAGTTTAAGAAACTGCAAACAAGACTAGATGCCAATTTCCTCTTCCTCTCTACACTGTCCCCTGTATTGTCAACTGAACCAAATCAGCTCAGGGAAACCCAACTTCCTAGGTGTAATTTCACAGAAGATCTATTTGCTTTTTCCTTTTGTAGCTATATACCATTTCAGAAAGGGAAATAACATTTTCTCTAGGAATCACAGAATCAGATGAGGAAATAGCTTGGATGCCATATGGATACACACACTCTTCAAGTGCTCCTTAGATTAACTTCAAATGTTATTTTATGTATGGCATGTAACACATTCAGCAGATCTGTAACAGTAGGTTAGCATTCATTCCTTTCCTATAATGGCTTCTTAGCTGCATCCAGAAAGGATCCTTAGAAGTAAATACCTACCCTGATTCTATTAGAACCCAATTCTAACATTTGTAATTGTTGCAAGTTGCTTAGGTTCTCGATTTTGCTGATTTTATTGTTGACCAAGAAGAGTTTCTTTAACTGAGTGAGCTGATCCAGCCCTTCTATGTGTCGCAATATGTTAAATGAAATATCCAGGACCCTAAAAGGAAACATAGGATGTTAAGTAAATAGTAGCAAAAAACAAGAGGGAACCCCATCATATTTCTATCCCATTCTTTTTTCTCCAAGAAGCTGCATTTGATATATATATATATATATCTATATATCTATATACACACACACACACAAAAGGAAAAGGATAATTAGGCTGCAATCCTATACCTCATAGATGGGGAATGTATGGCTCTCTAGATATTTTAGTTCCAGTCCCTACAATCCTTTATCTAGGCAAGTTCTCAACCTTTTTAAGCAAGGGCCGGGTCACGCTCCTTCTGACAGCTTCAGGGGCCGGACGATCATTTTGCCCTTCCTCCACCACATGGCACTTCCGGGTATGGTGGAAGACCACATGAAATGGTGTCACAGGCTGCATCCGGCCCGTGGGCCACAGGTTGAGAATCCCTGATCTAGGCCTTCTAGGACTGATGTTCAAAAGCATGTGGAGGACCAATTTATTCAGCCAGCAAAAAGGCTCCTGAACTTAACAAGACTCCCGTCTGAGTAAATATGTACAGCAAACATGGGCAACCTGCAATTTATCATCTGAACTCCTATACTCCTCTGCTGAAATTCAACAGCTCATTGCAAGTGATCAGTTCAAATTCCAGCCCCGAAGGCAGTGCAAGAAGGAAAGAGATGGAGAGACACAAAGATAATGGAACTATGGAACAGGATTTAGCTCAGCCAATCATCTATGGCTGTGGGGTTGCAGAGGCTCAGTGGTAAAGAAGCTCGCCTTGTTAGCTGAAAGGCCGACAAGTTGGCAGTCCAAGGCCCAGGTACTGCATGACAGTTTGAGCACCCGTCTCTGTCCCAGCTCCTGCCAAACTCGCAATTCGAAAGCAAGAAATTGCAAGTAGATAAACAGGGACCACTTCGGTGGGAAAATATCATTGGGGACATGAAAGGAGCCTCATTCGGGCATCCCTTGAGCAGAATTTCTCCAGCAAAAATCTTTTCAACCCAAATTTCTGACACAAAATTATTATTATCATCTACTGCTGCTTCAACCCACCACTACATGCTTTTTCTTTAATAACACAACAGCAGCTGAAGCCTTTCAACAGAAGAAAAGTTGCCTGGTTGTGACACATATTGCACTAACAGTGTATATTTGAGGAGAGCACTTTACAGGGCTCTGAGGGGGAAAAAAGAGATATGTCTGCATTGATTACTCAAATGGCCTCTTTGCTTTTTGTCCAGATACTCACTCCAGACTTGTCAGTGCCTCCAGGTTTTCAATCTTTCGAATCTGATTGTCATAGAGATCCAACTCTTTCAGAGTCTGTACCTGGTCCAGGTTCTCAATACGCTTAATCAAGTTCTGACGGAGACAAAGAGTCTGATGGAAGGAAAAGAAGATAAACAGAGATAAGCGAATGACACTCATGCCCCATTCTCAATGTACATGTAAATGTTAAAAATAAATAATTTACACCCATTGAGTCTGCCTAGCCTCCCCACAAAAAGTAGGTTTCTGTAGCAACCAGACCATCCTATTCCTATTGTGCATCTCTACTGGGACAATCAGCAGCACAATGATGTTGTTACTGGACTGGGCAGTCTCTGGACCATGGAAGAGACCAGCATTTCCATTACAGCATACCTCTCCATTTCGGAGCTAAGGACACTGAAGACCAAATGACAAGTGACCTGAGAGAAGCCTTTTTCAAAGACTAAAAGCAGTCACTGTTGGGGGAATGCCTGTTGTCTTATGAACTACATAGAGCAGGGGTTCCCAACCTTTTCAAGCCGGGGGCCGGGTCATGCGCTCTCAGTCAGCTTCGAGGGCCGGATGGCCATTTTGCCTTGCATGCACGATGGGGGGTGGCCATTTTGTCTCAACAGCTTCAAAGGGGCAGCCATTTGTTTCTCAAATGCCCTTAGAGGGGGCCACATGAAATGGCGCTGTGAGCTGGATCTGGCCCACAGGCCTTAGGATGGGAACCCCTGACATAGAATCTGACTCAAGCAGAATGTCTTTGCTTTGGGTGACCTGTGTTTCTAATTCCTCCTATTATGGGCACCACTTCTGACCCCAAGCCAAAGTTGTCTCCTAGCTGGGAAAGCCCCCACCCAGGTCTATAGCAGCTATGGGCACACAGGCTCATGTGACAGAAAGGGAACTATTCTGGCTCAACAAGAGAATACTCTTTAAGAGTCTCACCTTTACTTTCTTGAGCACTTCAAACCCCTCTATCTTGCCAATTCGGAAATGATTCAAATCAACATCCTGCAAGGCAAAGAAGCTGTGAGTTGCCTTAGCACTGATGCAAGAGGGTTCGTCTCAATAGGACTTCTAAACCCAGATGACAAGATACAAGTTGAATGTAGCACAGACCTCAAGAATCCTTTCAAAATAAATTTAACAATAGATATATACACAACAGCTAAGCTTTTGTCTGAATGCTGTTTTTCTTAAGGCGTTAAGAATGTTCAAACCCGAAAGGTATAAAGAATGTAGAAACAAATCTGCACTCGTAGCCCAGATCCCATGCACAATCCTGACTATATAACTTCATTATTCTTTAATATATATAAATTCCACGACTACCTGCTTCCTTTGACTTTTCAATATTATACATAAGACCAGGCCTTAAGACCTGGCTTGTGCAGCGGGTGTGTGGGGCGGCTGGGGAGATAGCCACCCTGGGCTGGCTTGTTTAAGTATTGCCTGGGCTGTCAGCTTCTGTAATCTTGTGATGCATCATTGGAGGGTATTTTAATTTTTTTAAATTTTAAACAAATCTAATTTTTAATGCTTTTAAATGTTTTTTTTATTTGTTTTATTTGTTTTATTTGTTTTATGTGTAAGCTGCCTGGAGTCGCCTCGGCAAGGTAGCGGCGGTAGAAATGCGAGTAATAAATGAATGAATGAATGAATGAATGAATGAATAAATAAATAAATAAATAACATCGATTAGCTGCTCTTCTCCTGCCAGTTTTCTAAATGCCACAAATATATTCATGATACCAATGCATATCTATCGACTTTATGATGTTGCTACTGCTGATAACTCTGGGGAGGGATAGCAGGTGATGTGTTCATAGAGGCCAACCAATCTGCAGCGTGTCCCATCAGCTTCCACAACAAAAGAAACAGAAAGAGTTCTCAGCATCCTTGGCAGAAGTCTTTACATCTAAACACTACGCTGTGGGGGAACTTTCTCAGCAGTCCTTTTGCTTTCAATCTCTACAAGCAATACAGTACTTTCTCCAGGCACTATGGTTGTTGCAATTCAGAGTGGTGTCTGAAATGTTTTTTTTTTCCAACAGAACACTGCTTATGGCAAAATTTTGCCTGGGCACTTTGAATCTGGTTGCCTAAGATACAACTGTCAACAATTGGCCTCCTTTTCACCCAGTAAGCAATGACACGTCCTCACCAACACATATATCAGGGGTGGCCAAACTTTTTGGGTCGCGGGTCTGACCACGGCCCCCTGAGCAGCTAATCAGGCCAATCATATGGTGTAACAGAATGAAGTATATCCTGGGCTTTATTCTCATTCAATATGGTGATTTCAGATCAGGGGGAGAGAAAATGGAATGTAAACAATATGAGCCTCATGGTTTAGAAGAAATGAAACTTAATGTGTGATTGACATGTCTTATTGTAAGATTATTGGTTGGAATCCCTAAGGGGGAGGGCCAAAGGTGGACCCTAAGGGAGGAGATATAACCCAGAGATGCACGTGCACACACTCACACTCTCTGGAATGCTGTGCTTTTAACCTGCAAAAATGTAGAGGCTTGAGAGAAAGGGGGGGGGCTCATGGGCTATCCCTTAGAGAACCAGTTTGCTTTATTTCCTTGCTTTGAAATGCTTCCTGATCTTTTGATGGACTGTATCCTGTATCTTGCTATGCTTTCAATATATTTCTAAAATACCTGAAGAGACATGGAGTGGTTATTTGGCTTGACGCTACCTTATCTACACATATCTGATGCCTAGGTTGTCCAGTCAGGGAGCAGCAATTCAGAATAACAATAGGGCCTACTCGAGAGTAAAGCATCATATTGTTACATATGGTTCCTTACACTAGAAGCGGGAGTAAAATGCACCCCGCGCATGTGCAAAGCATTTACGGCAGTGTTCTGCGCATGTGCCGGCAGTTTTATTTCTGCTTCTGGGAGCGGTGCATGGCATCTAATGTAGTAATTAAAAAAAGACTAAACACCGTTTACTTACTTACACAACATATTTATGTTCAATGTTGTATGTACTCCAATGCACCTGGAGTGGATGCTAAAAGAATGGTGGAGCAGTGGTTAAACTGCTGTTCTGCAACCAAAAGGTTGTGAGTTCAATCTTGACCAGGGTTCAAGGCTGACTCAGCCTTTCATCCTTCTGAGGTCAGTAAACTGAATACAAAGCATGTTGGGGGCAAAATGTTAATTAACTTGTGAACTGCCCAGAGAGTTCACTAAGCAGTATTTGTGATTGTTTTGCTTTGCTTTAATGCTAAATTAACTATTAGGCCAAATCTTTTAGAGAAAAAAATTCTTTTAGGAAAAAAAACATGAATGGAGGGGCAATCATGCAATGGCTCTTTCCAGTCGTCTTTATGCAATTAGGTCATGTGTCCCATTTCTAAACCAATTTATGAATAGCTGCATGTCCAACTCTAGGGGTTGCTGCTCATTTAGTCAGTATCTGCAGGCATTTTCATGGTCACGTGGCAGGCATGACTAGACGCCAGAGTGCATGGAATGATGCTACCTTTCCTGCCGAAGCGGTACCTATTCATCTACTTGCAATTTCTTGCTTTCTAACTCCTAGGCTGGCGGGAGCTTGAACAGACGATGGCAGCTCCCTCCATTGTCCAGCACTTGGGTCTCAAACTTCTGATTTGATCACCTTTCGGTCATCAAGCTCAGCATCTTAACCACTAAGCCACTGTGGCCCTTACATGGTCACATTTAGCCACAAACACATAAGTGAGCAAGAGTCCTAGTCTTAAAAAAAACACCTTGATTTTTAACTCCACTCCAAAAAATCATGTAGTAGTAAGCATGCTCAATGGCCACAAAAATGTGGACAGATTGGTGGTGGTAGTGAGCTACAGGCAGAGAAGTAGAAAAGCGTGGCAAGAATCTTTGAAGAATGCTGCCTACTGCAACCTTTTGATGCCCATTTCAGGTGTAAATTCTGTTTCTACTTTTCATTTTGGCATGATACAAACTTTGCACACATCCTGCCCCACAAGACGGCTATGGTACCTGAGCTTGAAAATCAGGTGGGAGATTGACAACACTATCCTCTGCCTTGTAGCACTGCAATTATTTGTTGGAACAGAGGAACAGCCCATGTGTGATGCTTTGCAGAAGGGGCAGTGAGGGATGGAAATGTTCACACTCATGTAATAATAATCCCTGTGTGCCATCAGGTAAATTCTGATTTATGGTGACCCTTTCCAGGCTTTTCTACGCAGAGAATACACAGAATTGGTTGATCATCTGGTCATCCCTCCTGTGACTGTACAGTTTGCCCGTGATTACACAAACTGTCCCCCCCCCCCCTCTGGAAGTACAAGGGAGAATCAAACACCCAACCTTTAGTACTGCAGCCAGATACCTAAACCACTGTATTATCCAGGCCGCCCACACACACGTATGACGCTCTAAATATAAACCTCTCTGAGTGACTCCAGATGAAGTCTTTGCTATCCTTCTGCCTTGCCTCATTCCCTTCCATGGGCTTCTGAAGTTACTTCCTGACATAGTCCTCATGTTTTCTACAATATGGTCTTTCTTTCTTAATAAATGTGTGTTGAAGAGACAAAGATGAACAAACTGTATACAGTAAAATCCCTACTTATGAAAAAAAGTCTGTTCTGTAGGCTTTTGCTTAAATCATTTTTTTATGTAACTCGAAGCAAACCCATAGGAAAAAGAAACTTTATGGAACTCGAAGCAAGCCCATAGGAAATCATGTAAATCGGGATATTGGTTTTAGCACAAAATCATTATGTAAGTCAAATTTTATGTAACTCGGGGCATTTCTAAGTCGGGGTTTTACTGTAGTTCCTTTTCATTAGCACAAAAAGCCCTTGGTCTGAAAAATGCTCTTTAAATTCTCCCCTGAATATTCTTTAACTGGATCTCTTGCCTGCTGACTAATCAAAGTTTTCCACAGCACCAATGCATTATGTATATTTTGAAAGCACAGATCTTCAAAGTAAAAAAGACGGACACCTACGCTCTCTTTAGAGTTAGACCTCAGTAAGCAGAGGAAGAAGAAGAGGAAAAAGAGGAGGAAGAAAGAGGAAGGAGGAGGTGTTTCAAAGAGAGATTCCATAGCAGAAGGATAATACTTGATTGTCCAAAGTTTAGAGATCATTTCCCAGAGACCTCTCTTTGGGTCTTCTAAAGTGGAATCAAAAAGTAAAAGCTGAATTACCTCTGCTTCTGGATCCAAGTTAATCGTCTCCATATCCACTGGTGTCTCTGCTTCAACTGCAAAAGAGCAAGTACATCCATGTAAGTATATTCTACTCATAACTGAGAGCACAGGTAAAGGGTGCCCTTGCTCAAAAGCCAGTCATATCTGACTCTAGAGTTCAATGCTCATCTCTGTTTATAGCCAAAGAGCCAGTGATGTCTGTGTCTGCAGATGTTTCCATGGACATGAGTGCACGGAATGCAAAATCAAATTTCCCACAAGACAAAACATGCCTTAAGGCCGTGATGGTGAACCTTGGCACTGAAGATGTTCTTGGATTTCAATTCCCAGAAGCCCAACCCCCCCGTGAATCCACACGAAGGGGTTTGCTGCGATTCATCCGGCCCGCGCCGCCCTCGTTGCTCCCAGAAGCGGAAGAAAAATGGGCGAGTTTTACTTCCGCTTCTGGGAGCAACGGGCACGTTTTACTTCCGCTTCTGGGAGCAACAAGGGCGGTACGGGCCGGATGAATCGCAGCAAACCCCTTCATGTGGATTCACGGGGGCTTGGGCTTCTGGGAATTGAAGTCCAAGAACATCTGCAGTGCCAAGGTTTGCTAGCATGGCCTTAAGGAGAAACAGAACATATTATTTACTGCTGCTATTGAAAGCTCACCATAGTCTTTCTTAGGTTAGCTTAAAATACAAGATAATGATCTTTGTGGTACAGTGCAAGTAGCACCACAGCATTTTTTTTGGTAAAAATGAACATGTTACACACTGTATTTCAGGGCTAAGAGAAGCAAGTGAGAATTGTGAGCACCACAAACAAAATACAGTAATAAGAAATATTAGTTTCTTGTACAGTCTGACCAAGTTATCTGACTTCCACAGTGAGAAGCAACATATTCTCTTTGAGCAACACCATTTAGCATTCACAAAAGAAACAATTGTGTGACATCAATTCTAGAGACCCTTTCCAAGCTTTTCCAGGTAGAGAATACAAAGAAGTGGGTTACCATCCTCTTCTTCTGAGACCCCCCCCCCGTGACTCTTCAGCTTGCCCATGGCTACACAGGCTGGGTCTTTTTGCAGGAGGCACATTGGGGAATAGAACACCCAACCTCTGATTAAGCAGCCAGACATCTAAACCACCGAGGTTTCCAGCAAGCTTTTCCTATAGCTTATTTAGCCCCTAAAACTGAACTTGTTCTGATTCTAGAACAGGCATATTTTAGACTTGACAAAAGCTGTATGGCTCGAATCTTATACCTGAGACATATACAGGTGAAACTCGGAAAAATAGAATATCGTGCAAACGTTCATTCATTTCACTTAAAAGGTGAAACAAATATATGAGATAGACGCACTACATGCAAAGCGAGAGATGTCATGCCTTAATTCATTATAATTGTGATGATCATGGCGTACAGCGTACATGAGATTATGTGATGATTATGGGGCACATGGGATTGGGGTTTTCATAAACTGTAAGCCATAAGCATCAATATTATAACAAAGTAAGGCTTGAACTATCTCACTTTGCATGTAATGAGTCTATCTCATATATTTGTTTCACCTTTTAAGTTGCATTACTGAACTGAATGAACATTTGCATGATATTCTAATTTTCTGAGTTTCACCTGTAGAAGACAGCTTTTAAACACATAAAATAACTGAGCCAGCATTTGCCCAGTCTAACAGCAGCCTATGATCTTGCCTACCATCAACTGCTGCTCAAAAAGCTCTACCTCTTTACTAAAGATCATACTTTCTACTTAAAAACTGAACATTCTTTGTTGAATTTCAAGGCATGCAGTCGGTGAAAAGAAAAATCAAAGGAACAGTTTTATACATGGTAGCATTCTGGCACTATTATGTTTTAACATTTACACAAATGATTAACTGATATTCCCATATGCCAGAAGTTTCACTTATATTGATGCTCTTGCCATGACAGTCCAGGGAGAAACCGCTTAGTCAACTGAACTTGTGCCTTAGAAGATCTTTTTCTTACATTATTAAAAAAAAACCAGCTAAAAGCAAATTAATTCAAAACAGAGTAGCAGAGAGGAAGTTCCAAATGAAACAGGGAAGGAAAGAGGAATCCTTTGAAACCTATTTTCCCCCATCCCACAGCTGCTGGCCACCAGGAACCGAGGAGAGTGGAATGGGGTGGAAAGAGGCATCCTTTGAAGCCTGTTTTCCCCCACTCCAGAACCGCTGGCTTCCAGGAGCATGGGAGGGTGGGATGGAAGGGGAAGAGGGCTACTTTGGAAGCCCCTTCGCCCAGCTCCTGATGATCAGCGGCGGGTGGAACCGGGCGAAGGGGCTTCCAAAGGAGCCCTCTTCCCCTTCCATCCCACCCTCCCTGGCTCCTGAAGTTAATTTTGGAAATTCACGAAAAATGTAGAAAATTATTTTTCTCCTTAAAAATGTGTATTAAAAAGAGGATGTGTCTTATACTCGGATGTGTTGGAAAATAACCTTATATTAGTTATTATAGTATATTAGCTTAATGGTAACTGCTTTAAGTTTTCTATACCCTTCTGAAAGGGAGCTGCTGGACCCACATGGTCCAGTATAACATTAAGAGTTTTTCTCTTGATGGTTTCCGGGTGGAAGATGGTACAAGCAGTCCTTTGCCTCTTTGAAGCTCTCTAATCTCCTGGCCTTTTGAGAATACATGTTTGTGTGGGCCAGATGCCACTAGGAGACTGGGTGACATGTTCTATGTGAAAGGTTAGGTCAAGCCAGCTCAGCCACTCTGGTGCCAGATAAAAAAGTGTATGCCTTCTTATGCCTTTACCCCGGAAAGATTGCTTGTTATGACTTTTGCTATATCATGCTCTTTAGTTTTGTGCAAACCACGTGACTGCCTTATGCGCATGGGGGTTTAGGATTTTAGGAATAAATAGGAGCAGTGGATCCTTTGTTGGATTGTTCTGCCTTCTTGCACCCACATCCTGGCGTGTGTGTACATCTCTACACTGATGCATCTTATACACTGGCAAATATGGGACTTATTTGCCTAACTAAGTTAGAGTAAGTTAGACCTATACTCTTATTTTCTTCAGTAGAAGACAGCCAAATAAAGAAGCAAGTCATTCTACTACACTTCATTTTCTAAATAGAATACACCATGCCTTCTCTTGAAGAGCACTGCTAATTTTAGCAGTTGATAGCTCTAATACGTCAAATAAAACAAGTCCTGCCTGCTAAATGCATGTTCTTGCTGTCATTCTCACCTTCTTTTTTAGAATGTGAGCGGAGGTGGACCTCCGAGATTTGTGCTGAATCATTCATAAATACTGTACTCCGTTTGGAAGGTGGGTTGATTCTCTCTCTTGTATTGTATTGTATTGAGCAACAGACAGAAATGGTGTACATCAAAATACAAGATGTGCACTTGATGTTTCATTGCCCTTCTTTTTTTGTGCAAATTTCCTGCTCTCTCAAAAGGCTCAAGTCACACTCCCTTGTTCAACCTTTACACTAAAACTGATTTCCAGGACTGTTACATGGTGCCATCTCTATAACTCCATTCAAATGGAGTCCTTGTCTTCAATCTTAGTCCTCAAAAACCAGACAAAATTCAGTTTAGGAGTGTGTAATTGCATTGGTTTGCATCCCTCCTTTGGCGCCTGTGCTTCTTTCTGTCTCTGGCCCCATCTGTAGTATGCTTCCACAATTAGGCAAAAAAACACTTCACTTCAAGCAGACTGACTGGCCGTTTAAGAGAATTTTTTTTAAAAAGAGGGAATGTTTGTAGTCTTAGATCTGTTTTAAGAACACTTTTATCTCATTCTTTTTTTAAAATTCTAATTTTCAAAGCTTTTAATATCCCCTTTAACGATGCAAGCCCCCTTAGGTCCTTTTTAGGAGAAAGGTTAGATAAAAATAGTTTAAATAATAAATAAATAAGCGTTGGGATAAAGAAAAAGAAAAAGTCAAACTTATTCTCATTGCTGTTCTCTTGTACTACTAATTTTCCTGATGAGCTTCACTATATTTTATTGTTTTTCCATTGTGATTTATGTTGTGATTATTTTATCAAAAGCTGCTTTGAGCATCATTTTATTTGAAGAGAAAGAAGATGACATCTTCAAATTGCTCACACTACAGGCACAGTTATTAACTGAACAGAATCGAGGAGGCAAGAGAGATTGGCGTAGGGCAGGGGTGCCCAAACTTTTTGTGCCGGAGGCCTGACCACACCTCTGGAACAGCTGAGCGGGGCTGACCACGCTCCTGGAAGTGGGCACGTTTGTATATGTGTGTCAGGAACCACTATCGGAAGTGGTTCTGGACATCTCTGCACATGTATGAAGGCACCGTTGGGTGAGTTCATTCTGCAGTTCCTTTCACCTGAATTAATGTGAGAAAGATTAGCCAGCAACATAAGGGATATTTAAGGGACCGCGTCGCCCCTAGGTATTCTGCCCGTCCTACAAGGGCGGACCGGAGAGGCTCATTGGTGGTCCCACCCACTAAAGAGGCACATATGGTAGGGACCAGGAGAAGAGCCTTTTCAGTGTTTGCCCCGGCCCTGTGAAACCTCTTACCACCAGAATTGCGCCTCCAGACAGAGCTACTCCCCTTCAGGAAGGCGCTTAAGACCTGGCTGTGCCAGAGGGTGTGGGGCTCGACAGCTGCGACGGCCCAGTCCTACTGGCTGGTATGATGGCCTATCTTGAATCATTCCTGTCCCCTTTTCCCCTCCCACCCACCCCTTTTTATTTTATTTTAATCTTTGTAATTTTATTCTTCTTGTTGTTTATTCTATTACCTTCTAATTTTTTTAACTTTTAATAGTTATAAATCCAGTTGTGTTTTTTTCTTATTCTAAGGGGTTAGGGAGGGTACAAGGTGTTGTTGTTTTAAACTTGTATGTCTTTTTAACCTTTATGTAAGCCGCCTTGGGTCATCCAAGGATGAGGAAGGCAGGGTAGATGTTCTGTAAATAAATAAATGTGCAAATGCATCTCCACCACTCCCGGAAGTGGTTTCGCCGTTCCCAGAAGTGGTTATGGGCATCTCTGCACATGCACAAATGCATCCCTGCCCCTCCCGGAAGTGGTTCAGGATACACAGGTGCACTGGTGGGGGCATCCCCCATCCACTTCTGGAAGTGGTGACGGTGTCAGGGAGTGGATGAATTGGTGTTGGGGGCCTGATACAGCCCATAAACCATAGTTTGAGCACCCCTGGCATAAGGTAACAGTGAAAAAAAGGTAGAGGGCACTTCAGCTGTTCTTGAACTTCAATTACCAGAAGCCCAAGTCAGCACTCCTGATGATCAGGGCTTCTGGGAACTGAAGTTCAAGAATACCTGGAGTGCCAAGGTTCATCATCACTGTTCTATGGGATGGAGGAAGGAGTGAACCGAGGTCTAGAGTATGGAAGCTAGGAAGGGATGTTGAATCTAGCATTTTCTCTGTCATGCCAACTTGTACATCCAGAATTACCACATGTTCAGGATATTTAATAAGGCTTTTCACAACTGAGAGTTCAATTAAATAAACATTTTCATGATTACAAAATTCAGTCACCCAAACGATCAATCCCCTAACATCCAAAAAGAATAAAAACTACTCTTGAAACAGTGAGCAGAAATGAATTCCACCAGTGTGAATTCCACACTGTGAAAATGTCATCACACACTTAATATCATGAATGCATACAAAGCAGACACCTAACTTTACTAATTTGACAGCAGCATATTATTCATGACCAAAAGAGTTGTCACAATAGGCTGGGAAGTCAACCGATGAGTTTGACAGTACTGCATGTGGTAGCAGCTGAATGCAAGCTCCCTCCATGAGCCCTGCAGGTTCAGGCAAAATACTGTAAATGAATTGATACTACTACTACTACTTACTTACTTACTTAGATGAAAGATAAATTGCAATCTTCAGCTCCAACTGTTCAGAAAGAAACAGACTGGTGCACTGAGCCACAAACCAGATTATAGATTCGCTGACCAGGATTAGGAAAAAGAGACACCTTGAGAATCTGTTTAACAGGGGTTCTTTGTGTTGTGGTTTGCTATCGAGTAATCAATAGCCTAGTAGAAGAGGTTGCTTAAACTGTCTCCAACGTTCTCAGTTTTATTCATTTTGGCACCATGATTTAATCATGAGGCTTCTGCCAGACAACTGCTTCCATCACGCTCAAACTGACAGCAGCTGCTCCACTCCCGGAGAATGATCATGACACGTGAAAGAAGAATAATTCATAACAGACGACCTCAAACTGGCAACCAAGTTGATGGGGAAGTCTCTCCTTTTTCCAAGGACTTGTGGATGGAAATGCACACAATGCTACTCAAATTCTGAAGTCAAATTTCAACCGTTGAGTTTCCAAACCCAACGATGCCATTTGCCCCAATAAACCTCACATTGTGTCCTCATGACAGCATTGGATGCCACTGCCACCTTTCTATCTATATATGTGATGGTGAACCTTGGCACTCCAGGTGTTCTTGGACTCCAATTCCCAGAAGTCCAAGTCAGCACTCCTGCTGATCAGGGCTTCTGGAAATTGAAGTTCAAGAACACCTGGAGTGCCAAGGTTGGTCATCAATTATCTATATTAACAGCAGAGCATAACAGCACAGTTGTAGATATTTTTGAGGACAGGACTCCCACCTTGCTGTTTCATCACTCCCACAGTATCTAAACTACCTGAAAAATATACAAGAAGCAAGAGATGTTCCTTTTCATTTAGTTCACATGCTTTTAGTGCATACAAGAGCTACAGCATTACTACTTATTTAAAATTAAAAGTAATACTTTCAATAGGTGACATCCTAAATGTAGAAAAGCATTTGTAACACAGGAGAAACAACAAAAACAACACCTTGCAGCAGTGGTTCCCAACGTGGGGCACATGCACCACAGGGGGACTTCAATTCCCATAATCCTAAATCAATACATTGGCTGGTCAGTGCTTTGGGGAATTGACTTAGGCTTCTGGGAATTGAAGTCCAAAAAACCAAAGGTTGGGTAACACTGCCTTAAAGCTTGGTACCTTAGAACAGTGTTCCTCACAACCTTTGGGTTTTGGACTTCAATTCCCAGAAGCCTAAGTCAATTCCCCAAAACACTGATCAGCCAATGTCCTGACTTAGGCTTCTGGGAATTATAGTCCAAAACCCAAAGGTTGGGGAACACTGCCTTAGAACACTTTCACTCATGTCCTACAGCTGCAAGAAGAGCCATGAGAGGTTCTCAGTTGAACTGCAGTCTCCTTATCTGCAGATGATTATGCTTCCCTTTGAATAACACTTTACCTGTTGAATTCTCACAATGCTGCTCATCCTTCAAGCTCTGTTGACTGAGATCGGATACTATGCAAACAGCTTGCTTCTTCCCTTCATCATCTCCTGACTCTTCAGACTCAATTCTCCTGTCAACTGAGTAAAAGGAACACACCATAATTACCATGTCGGCGTATAAGACGCACTTCCCCCCTTAAAATACACCAGAAAAACAGTGCTTTTTATATGCTGGTAACAGCCCCCCCCCCCAATGGTGTGGTTTGGCGGCTGGACAGGAAAGGGCTATTTTTAAAGCCATCCTCACACACACACCGCTGGTGCAGTTTAGTGGTCACAGATGACCGCTAGGAGCTGGGCAAAGGGCAGCTTCCAAAGGAGCTGTCTTGCTTGGCCGATCCAACCCTCCCTTCTTCCTGACAGTCAACGGCTGTGGGATGGGATGGAAAGGGGCTTAAAGGATCCTTCTTCCCCGCCTATCCCACTCTCCCCTTCTGGTGGTGGGAAGGGGTGAAACAGGCTTAAAGGATCCTTCTTTCCCCCCCATCCCACTCTCCTCAACTCCTGGTGGCCAGTGGTGGTGGGATGGTGGGGAAATGGTGTTCAAAGGAGCCTTCATCCAACCCCAATCCCACCCTCCACAGCTCCTGGAGTTAATTTTGGAAATTCATGAAAAATGTAGAAAATTATTTTTTCCCTTAAAAAACCAGGATGCATCTTGTACTCCGATGTGTCTTATACGCAGGCAAATACGGTAAGTTTATTTCAGGGGGGGGGGAAATGATGCAGGCAAAGAATGAGGTGCTTATCAAATGCTTTATCATCGCAGCTTCTAGATCTGAAAAAAAAATCTTACACATTCTTCCTTAGAAGTACACTTAATAAAGTTCAACTGTATTAACTCACGAACCACTGTCCAGATTACAGCTTCAGATTCAAGATGTAAAAAGTAACAGCACTAGTAGGAATTCTAATACAGTACAGTATACAAATATATCCAATTTAAATATTAAACTCTAAATTGGCAATGCATCATGCCTGGAATCATCTTATATGAGGCATAGATTTGTAGAACATATTGAGCATATATGATCTTTGTATTTATGGATTGTGAAAAGTTGTGATAATCCTTATTATTTATTTATTTAAAATATGTATACCGAGTCTTCTCAAGAGGACCCAAAGTGGTTTACAATATTAAAGCAAACAATATTAAATACTCCCACTTTTAAGATCTTCCTCTTAAAGCAGCCAGTTACTTTAAAAATCTTAGTTTAATGAACAGGCTTCCTTGGGCATATCTAATGTTATTTTCTTGAGGTGTACAATTGAATAAGCTGTACCACCAGGAGACACCAGACCTTCAGGATTCAAACTTATGAGATGCATTAGTAATTCCATCCCATAACATTAAAAAGAGAGAATGTAATTCCTTCTCAAATGTACTGACTTAGGCTTCTGGGAACTGAAGTCCAAAACTCTTCATTTCCACCTTAGGCAGGGAGATACTGCTGCTTGCAAGACCAGAGGAGATTCATACAAACAGCCCATGATCACAAGCCCGTATGGGACTTCCATTCATTAAAGCACTTAGGCAATTTTTTTAAAAAAGCATTGGAGTTGGAGGCAGGAGGGAACAATCTAATAAGCAACTAATGGGAAATTAAGAAATAGAGGAAAATAAAAGGAGTTATGCAGAGGGGAGGCACTGTTCCCATGAGTCAGTAGCTGCATCAATCGCCAGCGTCAAAGATTCCTGTAAGAGGTGCTGGAAATTGATGGGAGGCTGACCCTACTGCATGCATGCCCTTTCTTTTTAAAGACTCCTCTCTTCCTCCAATCAAAATGGTTACACCTTACTCATGAAGGTTCACCCTGAAACCACACGACTTCACAAAGAAAGGAAGGTACCTCCGTCATTTCTCAGAACAGTATGTGCACAATGGATCTCAGACGCCTCTGCTTTATTCTTCTTTTGTGCCCCAATCAAACCCTGGACTGACAGTATGATGCCACCTTCTTGGCTTTGTCACTGGCCAAACTTAAGTCCTCATTGATACATGTTTCTGATAGTAATCAGATTAGCAAATGAGCTGGATTCTGTATCTCTCCACATTCACACATCATATTGTTGTCCACCAGCAGCCCCCACTTGAGCATTTTGGTCCTGCATTTAGGGACTCAGACACAGCCTATTCATGGTCCTTTGAGTTACGTATGAGAGGTCGAGTTCCTCAACCATATCCTCATTTAATGATGCTCCTTGTCCAGGGAGCATCTTCCACTAGCTTCTAATTTGATTTTGCTCTTGCATACCCACAAGGATGTTTCTTCTTGCCCTAAAGCTCTTCCTAGATCTGAGCCAGCGGACTTGATGCTCATGTCCTTTCAGAGGATGTCGAGAGTCATTCTCTTGCTTAGTTCTCTTGACGTCCACTGCTGCTTCTCTCCTTATCTTAGGTGGAACGATAACAACAAGAGGATATATTTTCTCAACTGGTGTATGTTTGAGGCGCCCTGTCACTATATGCACGGCTTCATTAACAGCAATGTCAACTTGTTTTGCGTGTGCAGATGTGCTCCACACTGGAGCAGCATACTCTGCCGCAGAGGGTCCTGCTCTACTGAAGAACAGGGAGAGATATGGTACAACCACGCATTGTTTTGTTGTCTGTTGTATTATGTTGCTGTTGCTTAATTGCTTGTACCCTGTTCAGAGTGGGAAATTATTATTATTATATTTCAACTTGTATGCCACCGGACTCACAATGTGACTCTGGACGGCTAACAAAGATAAAGAGTATCACAAATTACAGTTACAAAGTATCACATTAACACAATAAAAACATTTCAAGAGCAATACACAGGGGGAAAAGGAAAAATATGCCTTATATGGTAGTGGGCCAGGTTACCTCAGAGACCGCATCGCTCTAAGGACGTCTGTCCGTCCTACCAGAGCGGACCGGAGGGGCTCTCTAATTGTGCCATCGGCCAGGGGGGCTCGCCTTTCTGGCACAAGGAGGAGGGCCTTCTCCGTGTCCGCACCGGCACTTTGGAACCTCCTGTCAGTAGAATTGCGCCTCCAGACAGAGTTGCTGCCCTTTAGGAAAGAACTAAAAACCTGGGTGGCGGGCCAAATTTGGGGTGCAGGTAGAGGGGTGGCTTCCGTTGGGTGGTTGATATAGAGGAGTATGCCTTCCCCCACGGTTCCATCGGTATCTGCACCCCTTTAGGGGGTGGGTTTTTAAATTCTGTATGTTTTTATCTGTTTTTATCTGTTTTATCTGACTGTGAACTGCCCTGAATCGGCCTTGGTTGAGTGGGCGGTATAGAAATGTAACAAAATAAATAAATAAATACATTGCAAAAACTCAGACATCCCAGAAATATCCCAGATGGGCAATATAGACACCTAATTAGCTAATTCACCTGCAGGAGAAGGACCTAGAGTGGGTCGGGGACATACCTGTCAACCACGGCTCCAGCCAATCCGGGACCTGCGCAGAACGGTTCTGTGCACGTCGGCTTCTACGCATGCGTAGAAGGGTTTTACGCTTGCGTAGCCCCTTCTACGCATGCGTAGAAGGGTTCTACGCAAGCGTAAAACCCTTCTATACATGCGTAGAAGCCGACCTGCGCAGAAGGGCTGCGTGTTACCTCCTTTCCCCTGTTGCCAAATTTTGGGGTTTCGGCAGGGCGGGAAATGGCGCAAATCAGCGCCAAAACCCGTGAAATCCCAGCCAATCCGGGAAGGTTGACAGGTATGGTCGGGGATGGTGGTGGGAGATCCTAGGAGGCAACAGCTCTTCTACCTTCAGGGGGGAAATTCTTACCTCACCTGCCTCCTTTGCTTGTGCTGCCCCTCTGTATAGTTAAAGGTAAAGGTTTCCCTTGCTCGAAAGCCAGTCGTATCCGACTCTAGGGTGCAGTGTTCATCTCTGTTTCAAAGCCGAAGAGCCAGCGCTGTCTGCTGCTGCAGACGTTTCCGTGGTCATGTGGCAGGCATGACTAGACACCGGAGCACATGGAACACTGTTTACCTTCCCACCGAAGTGGTCCCTATTTATCTACTTGCAATTTCTTGCTTTCGAACGGCTAGGTTGGCAGGAGCTGGGTCAGAGATAGCTGCTCAATCTATCATGCAGTACCCAGGTCTCGAACTGCAGACTTGCCGGCCTTCCAGCCAGCGTCTTGAGCCAAAGCCATTCAAGAGAGATGTTTTATTAACCAGATAGGGGCTGCATGTAAAGGTGACGAATTTTATTGATAAATTATTTTGAATACATTTTACATCTCATTTTTGTGTGTGATTGTATCATCCTGCTTTTAACCTGTTTTTATCCTGGTTTATGTAATCATATTTATTATCTAGTGTATTTTATTTTAACATGATATGGTCAGATGACTAATCAGTTAATAAAGGATGATGATGATGATGATGATGATGATCATCCCCATGCCCCCCTGCACACACACAAAACCGATTCCCCGTCGACCACCAGTCCTTCCCCTTCCCCAGCGCCCCTCGCCCACGCCAGGCCCTCTCGGCTCCGGATTGGAACCCGCAGGCTCCCCCCGCTGATCCGCCCTCCCCGGAGTGAGACCGGCCCGGCCCCTCGCCCACATTTGGACCCCGTCCGCGACCTCTCACCCTCCATCATCTCCTGCGCGCCCTCCCCGCTCTCCGTCTCCGAGCCCGTCGTCGCCATAATGATTCGCACCCCCTCCCCTTTTCGACATCGGGTCCTCAGCAGCCTGGGACAGCCAATGAACGGCCCGCTTGGAACCACCTCCAACCAATCGCCGAGTCAGCTTGGACGCAGAGGGTTCCGTGGGAGCTCTTGCGCCGGCGCACAGCCCCGTGGCCCCCTGGGAAATGTAGTTTCGCTGAGGGACATGATTGGCCACTAGCCAGGGACATACGGACGGGAGGATTTTAAAGAAATTGGACCGTCCCTGGGCATCAGCAAGAGTTGGGAGGGAGCACCTCACCTATAGGCCATTGTTTCCATTCGGCTGGAATTTACAGGCCAGCTATTTTTTATTTCTGATCGAGAATGATAAGGGAGGAGCAAAAAGGTGACAGGCAGTGGTGGAGAAAGAAGAGTCCACCACGCATTATTATTATTATTATTATTATTATTATTATTATTATTATTATTATTATTATTATTATTATTATTATTATTATTATTATTATTATTATTATTATTATTATTATTATTATTATTATTTTCATGACCACGGAAACGTCTGTAGCAGCAGACAGCGCTGGCTCTTCGGCTTTGAAACAGAGATGAGCACTGCACCCTAAAGTCGGATACGACTGGCTTTCAAGCAAGGGAAACCTTTACCTTTATTATTATTATTGTTGTTGTTGTTATTATTATTATTATTATTTCATGACCACGGAAACGTCTGCAGCAGCAGACAGCGCTGGCTCTTCGGCTTTGAAACAGAGATGAGCACTGCATCCTAGAGTCGGATACGACTGGCTTTCAAGCAAGGGAAACCTTTACCTTTATTACATAAGAACATAAGAACAGCCTTGCTGGAACAGGCCACAGCCCATCCAGTCCAGCATTCTGTCTCACACAGTGGCTCTCCATTTCCTTCAGGGTATTCCCAAGGAGATGCCTTCACCTGCTTAGGATTCCCTGGAAATGGCATTGAGAGATATCCTGCCTATCTCTCCAACCCGGAGGTTGTCCTTAGGTAGCCATAATTATAGCCATTGATAGCCTTGTCCTCCATGAACTTGTCTAATCCTTTCTTAAAGCTGTCAAGACTGACAGCTGTCACCACTTCTTCTGGCAGGGAGTTCCATAGACCAGTAATCCTCTGGGTGAAAAAGTACTTTCTCTTATTTGTTTGAGAACTAGTACCCAAAAGTTTCATGGAGTGTCCCCTAGTTCTAGTGTTGTGCGATAGGGAAAACAGTTTTTCCTTATCCACTTTGTCCACACCGTGCATGATTTTATAAACTTCAATCAGGTCACCTCTTAGACGCCGTCGTTATTATTATTGTTGTTATTATTATTATTATTATTATCTCATTCTAAGATTGTTTTGAAAAAGCTGCTCCTTTCCCAGTTATTCAGATGCTGGTGGGTGGTCTCTGTAAGAGGTCTATATATCCATCTATTTTTATTCATTTCTCATTATGTTTTTTATCCCCCCCCCCCCCAATATGATCGCTATATTCAATGCATAATTATGAGTGAATATACATAAGAGTTGTGCTGGTCCAGATTAATTATTATTTTGTCTAGTATTCTGCTTACAGCAGCAAACTTGCAGTAGACCTTCTCTATTGCCATCCAGCCAGCAACATATTTGGTAACATATTAATAATTGCATGCAGTCAATTCTGACCTATGGTGACCTTTTCCAGGTTTTCTAGGTAGAGAGTACTCAGAAACGGTGCACTATTCCCTTCTAGTCCAAGGCTATGAAGGCTGGCTCTTCTGGCACTGTGGAGAACCTTTAGAATGACATGTAAACCACTCAGCTATGCAGCCTGCATGTTGGATATATTGCATGCTGTCAAATCATTTCTGACCTATGGTAATTTGAGAATATACAGTAGTGCTTTACTATTCCTTTCTCTGAGCACCCTGACTCGCAGGAGGTACAGTGGGTACTCAAACTCCCAACATCCAGTTTTGCAGCTAGATATCTAAACTAGCTAGCACTAGCCAGTATAATATTGCTGGATATGGAGATTCTATATAGGTATTCCCTTAAACTAGCTCTCCATGGCATGTGTAATTTCTTTTTAAAACCACTGGCCTAGCTGCCAACCTCCCATTTTCTGAGACTCAAGAAGCAAAACGCAAGGCTATAGAGGCTAATCCTTTATGATGTGAGGTGGGCAGAACAAGCAAGGTTTGGAAGAGAATCAGAACTCCTTTTGAGGCAGTTAGTTGTAAGAATACAGGTAATGTGGGCCATTCCCTGCCTTTCTCCAGATGGCATGATGGGTCCAAGTGTATCCATGCACTGGAACTTTGCCCAATTCCCCTCACATTCCTTTTTGCTTTGCTTAACATATGCAACAATAATACAACATACAGACATTTGCATCGCATTAGTGAGTAAACAGCATTAGTAAAAAGCATTAGTAAACAGTGTTCCGTGCGCTCTGGATATCTAGTTGTGCCTGCCACATGACCATGGAATCGTCTGCAAAAACAGACAGCACTGGCTCTTTGGCTTTGAAACAGATGAGCACTGAACCCTACCTGTAGAGTCGGATACGACTGACTTTCGAGCAAGGGAAACCTTTATCTTTTCTCGTGAGCTCTGACATACTCTGGGAATGAGTGAAAATGTATATCCAGCATTAAAACTATTTCACTTACAACAGTCAAATGTTCCCCCTTTTCCAGTGCTCTTCATTCGGAGATTTGTCTCTTTACCTATAGACATGCAGAAGACAGCAGTTCTCTGATATTTCTGCCAATGTCTTGAAATTTCACAGTCTTGTCAACATGTTTTATTTGTGCATTCCAACCTGGAGTCTTCCATGTGAAAATTATGTACTGTGCCACTAGGCTATGACCTTTCCTGATCTCTACAATGCTAGTGACACCACAATGCTTCAACTGTCTTAATAAATTCACCAGCAGTGAAAATTGATATACACATCTGGAGTACTCATGTGTCTCCTATATCAAGATTAAAATGGTGATGGTTGATATTGGCCTGTAAATTTTACCAAATAAATATTATAGTCAATGCATGCTGTGTTATTTTGGATGCACCGCTGTCCTTCATTTGCAAGACTTTTACAAGGAGAAATGAAGAGAAATGATTATTTTAAAAAGAGATAACAACACAATCCTATTAAAATGTCTACTCAGAAACGTATCTCATTTTGTTCAGTGGGATTTCCTTTGGTGTAATTGGATATAGGATTGCAGTTTAAGTGGTAACCAAAAAGTCTCTTACAATGAAATATACAGTACTGTATATCACAAATCACAGAACTTCTAGGAAACTGCAGTGAAGGCACATTTTGCTTAGCTAGGTTATGTTTAATGTATTCAGTTTCTACATACGATGATGAAATGTCAAGAAGATATTACTTCCTTATTTACAACAAAAGTGCGCTGCAAGAGCTTGCAGAGAAAATTCAAATGAAGCTGTTTTAGCTCCGATTAAAAACTATGACATCTATTGCAAATGCATTGAAACCATGTAAATAAAAACAAGAAATGTTTTCTTTGAGACTTTCTGGGAATATCTTTGAGACATTTTGGAAATACAGGTATCTCCATCATAATTCTTTTTTTTTGCTGCAATTTTAAACATACAAATTAGAAAGGCCTCACTGAATAAAATATGGCTTATTTCTGGGTAAACAACTGTAGGATTGTACAGTTTTTTGGGGGGAATTTCAAAGTTCTAATGGTTAAGGAAGCAAACAGAAAAGCAATATGGTGTAGTACAGGGATTCTCAACCTGTGGCCCATGGGCCGGATGCGGCCTGTGATACCATTTCATGTGCCCCCCCCCCGCCTCCACCATACCAGGAAGTGCCATGTATTGGGGGAAGGGCAAAATGGCCATCCGGCTCCCAAAGCTATCTGAGGGAGCGTGACCAAGCCCCCAGTTTAAAAAGATTGAGAACTCCTGGTGTATTAGCTAGAATAGCAGATTGGGAAAGAGGAGTTCAAATCCTGATTTGGCCATGAAAACTCACTAAGGGGTGGTGCTAATAAAACCCTTCCTCAAACCTCTAACGAAACTGGATGCTACTACAACTTGTAGACTCCAAGTTCTTTTCAGGTGTTGCCTGAAGAATGAAGAATTCAAATGTCTTTTTGAACCCAAAAGAGGACAAAGTCCAAGACAGATTTATCAATATAAGTAGGAAATCCAAAACCTAGGAATTGGCTCCACATACATAGTCTCTTAAAAAAACACCCCTAAACCAAGATGACAATGACCTCATCATCTTCAATGTGAACATATTTCCAACTAACTCAAATCCAAAATCAGAGCCATCTTCTTAGGATTTCCCTACCCATTGGGCAGAACCAAAAAGCCCATAAGGGTTACATGAACTCCTTTGCATCAATCATCATCAACACCTTCTCCTCCTCACCAGATCAAATGTTAAACTTCCAAAATGAAGGCTCAAGTGGCTAAGATACTGACTGGAAGGCGGGAAGGTCAGCAGTTTGATTCCAGAGTACTGCAGGACGGAATGAGCTCCCGTCTTTGTCCCCGCTCCTGCCAACCTAGTAGTTTGAAAGCAAGAAACTGCAAATAGATAAATATGGACCACTTCGGTGGGAAGGTAAACAGCGTTCCGTGCGCGCTGGTGTCACTGTCTAGTCATGCCTGCCACATGACCACGGGAACGTCTGCAGAAGCGGATAGTGCTGGCTCTTCGGCTTTGAAACAGAGATGAGCACTGCACCCTAGAGTCGGATACGACTGGCTTTCGAGCAAGGGAGACCTTTACCTTGCCTGTTAAAAATGCATATACATATGCATGTCCATAGAGGAAAAGAAAACAAGCTATTTAGAATTGCAGCTCTACTTCTTAACTTTATTGATTATGATAAAAAAATAGTGACTGTAAAACGCGTGTGGTTTCCTTATTTGATCATGGAAGACATCCGTGCTGGGATGGGGAACGCGTGGTGGGCTTCCAAGCATGTTGTACTACAATTCCCATCTGTCCTAGACCTATACACAGCAACGGCAAGGGTGGGTGAAGGATGATGGGAGAGGTTCAGTATTTATTTTCCTTGCGGGGGGGAGAGGAAAGTCGGTCCATGAGCCTTAAGAGGCCAAAGGTCTTGGGCTGAGTCTGGGCCTCTCCTCCTACCGAACCGTCCACCCGCTGAAGGTTGCATAGAACGGCCCTGGCGCGTCCCTAGCAACCATATTGGCGTTTGGCGCGGGATTATTTCACTTCGAACGTTGGGGCGACTCCGCCCCTCGACGCGGATTGGATGGCCGGAGTGTCAGTCCCTCGTCCCGTCGCCTCCAGGGCAACCAAGGCGGCGTTTCTCCCGCCTATTCCGTTCGATTCATTCCTATCGGGGCGGAGAGTTGGGTGGTGGGAACTTTCGTAGGAGCTGAGCGGGAAAAAAGAAGGCTAAGGCTTGGCTTGCCTTTTGGGCGGCTTAGCCCTCTCGAGCCTGGTTGTAGCACCGGGGAGACATGAAGGTCCTGGAAAGGATGATGGACTACGGCTGCCCCTGAGAATGTACAGAGTGCGCGTCCCTCTCGGCCAGGTAACCGGAGTTCACCTACTCCCGTGATGGCGAACCTTGGCACTCCAGATGTTCTTGGAATTCATTCCCCAGAAGCCCAAGCACCCTGTGAATCCACACGAAGGGGTTTACTGCACTTCATCCGGCCCGTGCCGCCCTCGTCACTCCCGGAAGCGGAAGTAAAACGCGCCTGTACGTTTTACTTCCGCTTCTGGGAGTGACGAGGGCGGTGCAGACTGGATGAATTGATGTCGGGGGGCCAGATCTGGCCCACAACCCATAGTTTGAACACTCCTGCTCTTACCTCTCCGCCAAATTGTACTGATGACTTTTTCAGTAGTGACATTTGGGTCCCCCAGTTTCCTTTTTGCCACTGGTTGTCTTTCCCACTTCCTCTTTCCGTTATCTCTGTCCGATAGAGAGGTATTAAGGGGGCCGTGGTGGCTTAGTGGTTAAGGCATTGAGCAGGTCAGCAGTTGAAGCTCCTGTCGTCTTGCCCCAACTCCTGCCAACCTGGCAGTTCAAAAGCAAAAAATTGCAAGTAGATAAATAGATACCACTTCAGCAGGGAAGGTAATAGCGGTCCATGCTCTCTGGCATCTAGTCACGCTTGTCACATAACCATTGAAACATCTGCAGACAGCTCTGGCTCTTTGGCTGTAAGCATAGATGAGCACCAACTTCTAGAGTTGGACACGGCTTGCTTTCGAGCAAGGGAGATGTTAGCTTCACTATAGAGAGATGGCATCATCTGTTTGACTCCCTCTCCATTTCCCCCACAAGATGAACCACTAATCTTTTTGGGTGTGTGGGGGGTGGGGTGACTTTTCTTATAAAAAGAGGGAACTTTCCCATCCCTCCTCGCCCTGCCTCCACCTTAGGACCCCATTGAGCCAGTCTCCATGCCGCATATTTATCCTGGGTCTCTCTGATGGCTTCTTTTTTTTTTAATTTTTATTAAGTTTTTAATAAACATACAAAAAAGAAAAGAAAACATTAACAATACGTTAACAATACAATACACTAACAAATCCATAGTATCTTACTAACAAACATTACTGTATGTTAGCACATAACAATATCTATACTCATCAATTACTATTTAACTACCAAATATTAAGAGCCATTGTTTCAAAGTCCAAAATGATAGAAAAAAAATTTTTTTTCTGTACTACCACAAATCTTTTTCACAAATAATAATCACCCTGTGAATATGTACAATGCCCGGAGAGTTTATTTTCTACTCAACTCCAAAAACTTCTTTGAGATGGTACTGGTCCTGAACTACCATTTGCCATAATAGAGTGATCCACGAACGGTTTCCATATATTCCAAAATCTATTCTCTTTTAAATTATCTCTTTTGACTTTAATCTCCCATGTCAATTTATCGTTCAATGCTAAACTCCACATTTCTTTATACCATTCTCCAATCTGTATATCTACATCGTTTTTCCAATTTCTAGCTATACATTGTCTACCCGTTGTCAGTGCGATTTCCAATAATTCTTTTTCCTCCTTGTTTAAACCCAAGCCTTCCACATTCGTTAAAAGAATAGTACCCGACACCAACTTAACACTTTTACCCAATATTTCACCAAACTCATTTTCTATTCTTCCCCAAAAACCCCTTATTTTTTTACAACTCCACCACATATGTTCGTATGTTCCATCAATTTCTTTACATCTCCAACATAACTTATCTCTTTTATTATCCATCTGGTAAAGTCTTAATGGTGTCAGGTACCATTGCCACAACATTTTAAAATTATGTTCTTTAATTCTTACAGACATTGTTCTCATAATCCTCTTTTTCCATTTATTTTTCCATTCAATCTCCCCGATCTTTATATTCAAATTTTGTTCCCATTTCCGTTTCAAGTCCTCCTGTGGATCTGCACCTCTATTCAGTATATTATAAAGCTTGCTTACAAGACCTTTAATACTGCTTTCCCCTTTTCTAATCTTCCTTACCAATTCCTCAAATTCCGTATGTATTCTATCTATCCCTATTTCTCTTTTATATTTTTTATTCCAATTGTCCACCTTTAACTTCTGAAACCAATTCAGATTTAATATCTCAAACATTTTTTTCCGCTCGGCATCAACATCACACGCTTTTAACCAATCCTTCAATAACAACGTCCCATTTTTATCCAATATTTCCATTTTTTCTTTGTCTAATTTTATTGGGAAACACATCATATCAGTCAATTCCAAAATTGGAGAGAGATTCGGAACCATATCTTTTTTTACCTTCTTCCACACCTCCATGAGACCTTTCATCATAAAATTATTTGACCTTTTCACCTTATCCTTCATTCCCAAAAAAATCAAGTTTCCAATATTTCTATACTCTTTCATTTCCAATTGTTCCCAAATTACCTTTTCTCTTGCCAAGATCTTCACAACATTCTTAACTTGAAATGCTCGATAATATAATAACAAATTTGGCATACCCAAACCCCCTTTTTTCTGAGACCAATACCATAATTTCTTTGGAAGCCTAGATTTTTTACCTCCATTACAAAAACCATTAAACATTTTTTGAAACTCATTAATTTCTTTCTCTTTTAAGTGGATCGCTAGTGTATCGAATAAAAAGTTAATCTTTGGTAACAATATCATTTTACACATGGCAATCCTTCCGAACCATGACAGTTTTAACTTCTGAAGTTCTTGTATTTTATTCTTAAATTCAATTCTCAAGCTGTCATAATTCAATCGTTTGAGTTCTTCTAATTTATTTGAAATGATTATCCCCAAATACTTCAGCTTATCTTTGATTTGTATATTAAGTGTCGACACCGTGCTACCCATCTCGCTCGGTTTCAAATTGCACAACATCAATTCAGATTTGTCCCAGTTTATCTTTAATCCAGTTATAGCTTGAAATACTTGTAGATGATCTTTAATCCTATCCATTACCTGCTCCGGGTGCTTCACCATAAGCAATGTATCATCTGCATACATACTCACTTTATTACCCATAATCCCTTCTATATTTGAGTCCTCCCTTATACTTTTAGCTAAAATCTCCATTGCCATTATAAACAAGATAGGAGATAATGGGCAACCCTGCCTAGTACCAGCCTCTAGCTTTACCACATCCGTAAGCTCCTCGTTTACTCTAACCTTGGCATTTCCTTTTTGATATAGTAAATCTATAACCCTGTTAAATTTATCCCCGAACCCATATTTTCTAACTATTTCCTTAATTGAAGACCACTGCAATGAATCAAATGCCTTAAAATATCCAATGATAGTAATCCCACTTTTTCCTTTGTTTGATTAACATTGTCTATTAAATCTAATACCCTTCTAGTCAAATCCGCCATGTGTCGTCCTTTTAGGAACCCAACTTGATCAACATTTATATATTCCCCCATAAAACTATTTAAACGGTTAGCCAATATTGCCGTGAAGATCTTCGCATCTTGATTTATAAGCGAAATTGGTCTGTACGAATCCACTCTTTCCAAATTCTTACCAGATTTTGGCAAAAGAACAATTGTAGTGTTATACCATGAAGTCGGGATTGATCCTCCATCTAGTATATAATTATATAACTTCATCAATTTCGGGACCACCACCTCTTTAAATTCTTTGTAGAACTCTGTTGATAATCCATCATCCCCCGGGGCTTTCCCTATCTTCAATCCGTTTATTACCCCCTTAACCTCTTTATCAGTTATCTTTTCCTCCATTTTCTCCCTATGCTCTTGTTTTATCCCATTCCCTAACTGCCTCTCCAATATCCTTTTAAGCTTTTCCATATCTATTTCTTTCTTTGCATATAACACCTGGTAAAATTCCCTAACTATTTTACATTTATCGCTATTCTTATTACACCTTGAACCTTGCTTATCAACCAATACCCCTATTTCTCTTTTTTCCCTTTTAGCCTTAGCTGCTCTTGCTAATAATTTTGAACTTCTATTACTAAATTCAAAATATTCTCTGTTTAAATAAATCAAATCTCGTTTAACTTTATCAATATCTTTACCCATTACTTCTGCCTTGAGTCCTTGTAATTTCAAGAGAATTTTTTTATCTTTACTTTTTACGTGTTCTTCCTGTAATTGTTTTATTTCCCTTTCTTTTTCTATGTGTTCTGCTTTATACTTTTTATATTTGTGGCTTGCCAATTTTATGCTTTCCCCCCTAAAAACTGACTTCATGGTATCCCATACAATGTTAAAATTAACCTCATTGTTATCGTTCCAATGCCAACTTTCTTTCCAGCTTTCCATAATTGCCTCTTTGCTTTTCTGATCTTTGAACAAATTAGGATCGTACCTCCAATTTCTAACTCTTTGAATATTTTTTGTGCTTTCAATTCCAAATATACTTTAGCATGATCTGATTCCTTAATAATCCCAATTTCCGTACCTTCTATGTCCCCAATTAAGTTTTCCGACAGAAAAACGTAATCTATTCTCGAGTAGGTCCCATGTACATGCGAATCTGATGGCTTCTATTTTCATTCCAGAGGCTGGATTTTTGGAGGACATTCGGACATGGCCATGGCAGCCAAGGAATGGTCACCCTCCAAAGTGGCCCTTGCAGGCTCTTCAATAACCCTGGGTCTTCCTGGGATCTATGAAGAGTTGAGCAAGTCCTTTCCCAGGGTCAAGAAAAGGAAGGATGGCCTTTCCAGGCTCTGTAAGAAGAAAACATCTTTGTCAGGTGACTACTTGGCCTGTCAAATTTCATGTACTTGTTAATGAAAGAAAAGGTGTTGTTTTAAACAATGTTGGTTTGTTGCATTGCAGCTGGAGGAAACAACCTTCCTTAATCTGGCACACTCAAGACATTATGGATTACAAGTTCCCCTCCACACCTACAATGGTGGTGTTAGGTGTGGATAGTAGGAGTTCTTGTTTGATCTATCTGTAGGTTCCAAATTTGGAGGAGAGAGTGGGGTAAAAGGAACAGAACATAGTGAGGCATTTATGGGGAGGGATGCAGTGTCTCAGTGTTTAAGAAGCTCACCTTGTTTGCTGGAAGGTCAGCAAGTCGGCAGTTCAAGACCCAACTACTGCATGACAGAATGAGCACCTATCTCTGTCCCAGCTCCTGCCAACCTAGCAGATCAAAAGCAAGAAGTTGCAAGTAGATAAATAGGGACCACTTCGGTGGGAAAAGATCTTGGGGACATGAAAGGAGTCTCATTCGGGCGTCCCCTGAGCTGAGTTCCTCCAGCAAAATAAATAAAAAAAATCTTTTCAACCCAGATTAATTTCTGACATGAAATTATTTATGGGGAAAGAGCGAACCATAAGATTTTCATTATGAAAATATTCATGGGTTTTTGGTATCTGGCCATTATTGCTTGTTCCCCATACCAATGACATCTGTCAACATAATGATTGACACTCTGTCCATGTGAGCTGTCTTGTTCTGCTCGGAAATTTAGCTCATTAACTCTACCCCTTTTGAGTTTATGAGGAAGCAGGACATCCTTTCTAACCTTTTTAAAATCAACGTGAGTCTCCACAACATTGCTTAGTCCTTTCATTGTACTGTAAATTTGTTAACATTTTGGGTCCCAAAGTGTGATTTTTAAACTACTCATAAGCTGTTGTTTTGAAAACTGCCTCGGATGAACACAGTTAAGACCATTGTTTTCTTTCTTCTGTAGAAAACGGATGGAGTTCCTACTGCTTATCTTCTTTAGCTGCCCAGAACATCTGTACTACCAAACTGCATAGCTCTCGAAACCATTTGGAATTGCATTCCTATACTTGTTCAGTATGCAACACATCTTCATGCTCTCTCTTAAATGCCCTGGCCTTGGGAGAAGCCACTCAGGGCTTGCCAATTGTTGTGCGCAATCCAAACAAAGCTGTTTTCACTGTGGATGTTAGAACTACTGAGGTATTAAATTAAGTTATCTATCTATTAAGTTAAGGCATGGGGTGGGGATCCTGTGTCTCTACAGATGTTGCTGGCATACAATTCTTGTTCTCCATCGCCATTGGTGATGTTGGCCTTTGGGAGGGTCATCAGGTGTCATCCATGACTTCCACATTCATAAGCATAGTGTATATGTAGAAGGCCAGTAGAGAATGTGTTATAATTGTACAATATGTTACAGTGTTACAGCTATTCATTTGTATCATATGATGCATTTTTATTTGTTACAAAACAAGTGAGAAAAAAAACGTAAAGAATTCATAGATATAGATTGTAGAATATATACAATAGTGATTTAAGAGAATTATGCAGAGAACTTCAGGTCCGCCGCCCCATCTTATGCCTGCCACATGACCACGGAAACGTCTGCAGAAGCAGAGAGCGCTGTCTCTTCGGCTTTGAAACAGAGATGGACACTGAACCCTAGAGTCGGATACGACTGGTTTTCAAGCAAGGGAAACCTTAACCTTTACTATGTTGCTCAGACCCGTACAAGTTACTTCAAGCACCATAGTATAAAGAAATGCTTCTACCATTACATAAGTACTGATCCTGCAACCTGGGACAAAACATCTAGCAAACTGTAGTGGGGGAGGCATAATTATTGAATGGGAATGGGCTGTGTATATTAATTTTAATAGTAATTCAGTTCTGAGCATAGGATATCATGGAAATGGGCCTGTGTGTTCTTAAATCTGTCTTAAATCTATTCTGAAGATGAAATGGAAGCTACAGTATAAGGATTAAACTTTGTCAGGTGCTGTGGTTCCAATGAAAAGTCCTCACTTCATGCCGAGCATAATCGATTTCTTTTTAAAAAATTGATATGGTTGTTAGCATCATATGCATTTTGGTGTTTAGTGGCTGCAATCTGTTGCATAGCTCCACATGGGCCAAGAGAAATACATCATTAGTTGTGGCAAGTAATCACTGATTAAAGGTTTCATTTGGTGATTTTTGGGGTCCAAGTAACTTGTATATAATGTAACACCAAATGAATCCATTAATTAGTAGCAATTTGCCACTACTTCCCATTGCACATGCAAAGGCATATAACAGGATTTTAGCCAGTTAGTTTTTTAAAACGTGTATAAGAACATTTTCAGGCCAGTAGAATAAGCAGGACTTGTTCGCAGAAATCAGCGGGACTTGATATTCTCTCTCTGTATTGCTATCACTAGTTATATAGAAAATCGGGTGCATTTGTTTTACTGTTTAATAGCAGTGGGGAAAATTCCTCTAACTTTTCTTGTTCTGCATTTTAGATTCTAGTTGCAAATGACAAAGCCTGCAAGCTTCTTGGTTATAGTACTCAGGAAGTGATTGGCCAGAAATTATCACAGATGATTGCAAAATCAAATTGGGATATTATGGAAGCACTGAAAGAAGACCGTGTTGATGCTGACGAACATGAAACAGTAGTGCCTGGAATAGTGGTATGTGTGATGTGGAATAAATGTGCTCTAGCAGAAATATTTGTGTTGACATTTCAGTATAAACATCCCATACCCTTTGTAATAATAATCGACTGTCAAGTCTGAGTTATGGTGACACTGCTTAGGATTTCTTGGCAACCTGGGACAAAACAGTAACAGACCCATTACTCATGAGTAGAACCTTGGTCTATATAGAAGTGGGACCACACCTGAACTGATGCCCTCCAGCTAAGCAATTCAAGATTTTAATTTGCCTTCTCACGTGTCTTGATCTAAGTCCCAGCTGTAAGTAAGGTAGCACGTAGGAAATTAACCCATTCTAGTCATCTTCATGCCTTTTAAAAGTATATTTCAGCATAATTTACAGATTCTCTAGTCAATGAAGCAATTTTAAGTCAGTGGCTCAAGTGGCTAAGACGCTGACTGGATGGTACAAAATACAAGCTCCATACAGAGACCCTTCCAGTGGTGCCACCTAAGTACTCCTACTTCCCCGCGGCCAATGCCGGGCCGGGGAAGGAGTTTGGATGATAACCGCTTTCATCCCCACACCGGTGGAGTGGGCGATGGGGGAAACGCGGCAGGAGTCTGGTCTTGGCAAGAGTCCTACAGCGCTGCGGGCATATAGTAGTAAAGTATGTTTGCTTATATGCTTGCATTACTCATGTAGTAAAGATATTACATTTACTATGTTCATTATTTTTGTGCACTAGCAAAACAAGTTGCTATATATGTATTTCTTTACTATGAACAGAGCACAAATAGACAATTTCTCATATATTTGGGTAGCCTTAGAGTTGGCCGTTCTGAATGAGGTCCTCAAAAGGTGTAGATGCATTTTCAAGGAAAGCATAAACAACGGGTAAGAGAAATCCAGTCTTTTCTTTTCTTTTCCAACCTTGATTTGAGCTGGAGTGCCACTTCTTCATCCTGCCAGTTCTGCAATAAGAACAGCCATGGATATTGGGTGTAAGCGATCTGTAGTTCTGTGGGTCAGCATCTGCCAGGTATCTTTGGGAGGATTCATCTGTTTAGATAGACTTTTCTTCCTCTGAATGGGCTATCAATAACAAGAAAGAGTGGCTGGGTCTGCTCCTGTATTTCTAATAGCAATTGCACTGCAGAAAGTGAAGCTTTTCATAGAATCATTGAATCACTGAGTTGGAAGGGGCCTTTTAGGTCACCTAGTCCAACCTTCTGCTCAATGCAGGAATCCGAGTCAATGCAGATATGACAGATGGCTCTCCAATTCTCTCTTGAATGATTTTGGTGTTAGAGCTCTCGCCACTTCTCGAGGCAGTTGGTTCAACTGTTGTACTGCTCTAACTACTATTTTTTCCTGATATTCAGACTATATCTGGCTACCTTTAGTTTGAGCCTGTTATTATGCATCCTGCACTCTGGGATGACTGAGAACATATCCTGCCCTTCCTCTTTATTATTATTATTATTATTATTATTATTATTATTGTTATTATTATTATTATTATTATTATTAGCATTAGCATTAGCATTAGCATTAGCATTAGCATTAGCATTATTACCATCTTTTAACAAGTGCCCCTGAAAGAAAGGAATGGTAAAGAACTTCTGAGTATTCTCTACCTAGAAAACCCTGAAAATGGTCACCATGTCAGAATTGATCTTTCTATGATATGCAGATTATAAATTTAAAATTGTTCTTTCTGAACAGGTGGAGGTTATTTCCTGCACCAAAGAAAAGATCCCAGTTTCTGTGTGGCTGAGAAGACTTAAAAACCATTGCAATCAATACTGTGTGGTGGTCCTAGAGCCTGTTGAACGACTCTCCGCCTCTGTGTTTTTCACAAGTATTGTGAGTAACGTTTCAAAAATGGTGGTATAATCTGAGCTAAAATCTCAGCACATAAATAAAGTAAAATGCCAGGAAGTTGTTTTTTTAAAAAGTGCAAATGTGATCACTTCCCTCAGTGATTCTGTACAAACTGTTTCTCTGAATGGCTTTTTGTTAAAACACATGTTGGGAACTGAAATTATTTACATACTGTAATAAGACTATGCTGATTCTACCTGGGTGTTGCCTACTTTCTATTGTAATTTAAGATATGTAAAGCTTTAGTTAACACGAACTGATTACCCGGCTTTGCTCGGGATTGTTTCCTTAATGCAAGACTTGTTGGTAATTAGTTTTTTTAGCTGCTTACATGGCCTTGCCCGGTGTTTTCTTGGTTTTTCCTGGCCAGGGAGGGTCTCCCTCCTCCGCCTCCTCCGCTACCTGGGCTCCCGCTGAGGCCTTCCGGGCCTGGCCCAGGGCCTTGGCCGCTGCTCCTGTTGCCCCCCACCACCACATGCACATGCGCACGCACACACATGCACACACACACACACTACTCGTGTTTTTGTTTGTTTTCTTTTTAGCTGCTTACCCGTCCTGGGCTGTACTTCCTGTGCCACTGCGGCTGGTGGGAGTACCTCTGGTGTGTCCTGATGCCGGCCTTCATCCTCCTGCCCTCGGTGCTGGGAAAGACCCTCCTCTTCTGCTGGGCCATACAGGAGTAACCCGGCAGAGGCCTGGGCAACATGCAAGGCCTCAGCTCCCACGGCCCACCCATGTCGGGCTCCGTCGGGCGGTGGGCTTGGGTAACCAATGCCATTTCCGCTCCGATGTCACCCACCTCGCCCTTCTTGACGCCACTGCTGCTGCAGGGGGCCGGTGGGTCCGTGACGCCTCCCGGGCCTCCCCCCACCATCTGGCCCAGCAGGTTCCCCGGAGGCCCAGCGCCCCTGCTGCCTTTCCGTCTGGACCGGTCTGTAGATTCAGGTCAGCTGGCCGTTGGGCGCAGGGCAGCTGAGGTGCACGCGCGCGCACCCTCTGTGACGCCCACACCCGCACGGCCGTTTCTCTTGGGCCAGCAGTTGGTGGGGAGGGTGTTGGAATGTTTGCACCGCACATGCACAGTACAGTTTTGTCTCCTGCTCCTCAATTTTGAGTGTGGGCACCCCAAAATTTTGTTCCAGAACCCCACAGTGCTGATCTTGCTAGTCCAAACTACCTTTGTGCCAAGTTTCACCAGGATTAGTTCATGGGTGTGGGAGCCTTTGTGGGACTTACATATCCACACTTCTGTTTTATATATACAGTATAGATGAAGTGGTTACAAAGCTCTCAGGCATTAATTAAAGTAAATATATGTACACTGGTACCTCGTATAACGAACGCATCGTGTAGCGAAAAATTCGCATAACGAAGCTTTCGTTATGCAAAGGCGATACCCCGCATAACAAATTTTTTCGTTATGCGGGGTTTTTGGTAACCAGGGTATACCCGCTTAATGGGAACCCCAGTTACCCCCCCCCCCCCGTTATGTGGTGTATCTCCCATAGGGAACCACATAATGAAAAAAAAACGCATAGCAAAGAGCTCTGTGGAACAGTTTTTTCGTTACGTGGGGTTCTACTGTATGTTCTTATATTTGTTATTACATTCTCTTCCTCCTTGGAGGTCTATTGTAATACTGAAAAATATCAGAAATCCACATAGACATTTTATCAGACAAGAAGGTTTCCCTTGCTCGAAAGCCAGTCGTATCCGACTCTAGGGTTCAGTGTTCATCTCTGTTTCAAAGCTGAAGAGCCAGTGTTCTTTGCTTCTGTAGACGTTTCCGTGTTCATGTGGCAGGCATGACTAGACACCGGAGCACACGGAACGCTGTTACCTTCCCACCGAAGTGGTCCCTATTTATCTACTTGCAATTTGTTACTTTCGAACTGCTATGTTGGCAGGAGTTGGGACAAAGACGGGAGCTCATTCCGTCCTTCAGTACTCGGGAATCTAACTGCTGACCTTGCGCCTCCCAGTCAGCATCTTAGTCACTTGAGCCACTGCAGTCAAAGCTCACATTGAAACATACCATTCGATCTTGAAGGAGCCATAATGTTTTTGTCTTTCTTTTTTGTTTGTTTTTCCAAACAAGATACAAAACAAAAAAAGAAAGACAAAAACATTATGGCTCCTTCAAGATTGAGTGCTATGTTTCAACGTGAGCTTTCATAGATCAAGTCTATTTCAGACCTGAGGCAATGGACTTGATCCATGAAAGGTCACATTAAGACATAACAGTTAGCCTTTAAGATGCCAAAACAATTTTGTTTTTATTTTGCTTTGTTTCTTGTCTGATGTGGCTGCACAAACTAACATGGCTACCTCTTCAAAAAACATAGATGTTTCCCTGGTCTCTTTGAGTGTATTTGGGACTTGTTCTCTTTAATTCTGTCATATCTTGCTGCTTTGAAATGGAACATTCTGCATGTATAAGCTGAAAAATCCTATGTATTTCTCATCTAAAGGGAGAGATTACTTCTTGTGACACCCTTTTTGCTCATCTTCATGGCTACTCAACATCAGAAGATGTGGTTGGTCATTATATAACAGACCTTATCCCTTCTATTCAAATCCCTGCACCTGGCAAGAAAATCCCAAAGGTACGATGCTGTGAATTGCTGAAGTTATTGTCGTAAATAATACTTGGAAGCTAGATTTCTGCATAGGTTGATACAGGCACAACTGGTGGATGGGGATGAGGTATGCCTCCCTTCAAAAGTTTGAGTGGGGGCAACCTCCCTGCTCCAGTCATGAGCGGCCCTTAGGCTGATACTTGTATATAACTTTATGGTAGTACTTTGAGGCTTCTATCCAATCAAATTGATTGGATTGACTTCCTAACCACTGCCAATGAATGCTTTATTTGTGTAAGGGTATGGGTTTGGGATCTATTCTGCCTACACATCTACCTGTTTCTTCATCCTCACCATTAAAAAAAGGCTTTAAAATGATGCATACTGTCTGGACGTAGTGACCAAACCCTACATGTCCTTGTAATGCAGACACAAACATATGTGTGCACACTCCCAAATTCACATGTGTTAGTGTAGAAAGTGGAACTGGAGGGAGAAGAGAGAAGAAATCTGTCCTGATTCCATTCCCTCCACCCTTCATGTGTAGGCAGAACAGATCTAGCCGTACCCTGGAGTGATATAGGCCAGGGATCATCAAACTTGGCTCTCCAAATGTTGTTGGACTTCAATTCTCAGAAGTACCCAACTAACAGGAGTACTGACTTGGGCTTCTGGGAATTAAAGTCCAAGAATACCCGGAGAGCCAAGTTTGCTGACCCCTGGTCTAGGTGATGGCACCTGGGGTGTGTGTGTTGATTTGGATTGTTCTTAATTATTCCAAATAGACTCCAACCGCAGAACAACTTGGGAAGGATTGTTCCCCATTATTGACAGGTTGGAGAGCTCTAACAAGCATGTTGTGTAGTCAACATTTTTAGAGGAGTTCCAGTTGTTCTAATTGGGGAAGACCAAGCAGATGAACTACCTTCCATGTTACATTGTTATATGACATACAACTTCTCTTCTCTCAGAATATCAGGATTCAGAGATCTGTTGGTCGAGCGAAGGAAGGGACAACATTCCCTCTCAGCCTGAAGCTGATAGTGAAATTTCCTGTTGAAGACTGTAACCCAGGACAAGATATTCCTGTGCCAAAGCGTGATGCTGGTGCTTCAGACGATGGTCCAACTTCCTTTCCTGTAGGTTGTTCCTTCTGTGCTACTATCTGGGTGTTCACCACCATCAGCGGGCTGATCACTATTCAGGCAGACGGTACAATTTATGGAATCAACAATACATTTTCTCTGATGCTGTTTGGTTACGAGAAAAAGGAGCTACTAGGGAAGGTAACATTTTAATTGCTTTCCTCTCTAATGAAAA
Source organism: Bradypodion pumilum (assembly GCA_035047305.1). Taxonomy (NCBI): domain Eukaryota; kingdom Metazoa; phylum Chordata; class Lepidosauria; order Squamata; family Chamaeleonidae; genus Bradypodion; species Bradypodion pumilum. Next base: position 325,042,895 of record JAWDJD010000003.1, read on the forward strand.
AAACAAATCCCTTTGTAGACATGAAGTGTTATCATTTTGCTCATTTTAGAAATAATATTACTCCCTTTCTCAGTGCTGAGAAGTCAAAGAGGCTATTCAGAAGACGGATAGAAATATTATATAATCCACAAACTGGTGCATTTTAGTTAAATACCCAGCTCAAGTGCAGGGGTTTGAGCAGTCTAACTAGGCAAGGTTGCCCCTCTTTTGTCACTGATGTTAGGCCAGGACTAAAACTTACCAAAGCATCCTCCATTGGATCTCTTGGGCAAGGTGAAAGCGGAGGGCACACGTCATAGTAGGCGTAGCCAGCGGGTGACGTAATATCCCAATGGCTAAAAAACCCCATGCAGATGGACTTGATTCTCAAGTCCATTTGCATGTGCGGAATGTCATTGCAAGACATCTTAATGCACATACTCCTTAATTAAATTAATTAATTAATTAATTAATTAATTAATTAATTAATTAATTAGATTTATATACCGCCCTATCCAAAGGACTGGGAGATGTACATTAAGACCAATATACAGGTAAAACAATTTAAAAAACCCATAAAAACATAATATTACCCACCCACCCCCGCCATGACATCTACTATCTAAAAACAAATATAAAATCTTAAAAACCTTTTAAAAAATTAATTACAGGAGGGGGGAAACCTCAGATGAGCCAAAAAGGGGAGCTTGTTGACAATCCCGGCCCCCAGACCCATTTTGCTAACCACGTCTTCAATTCTTTCCTAAATGGTAGCAACTGGGTCTGGAGGCATAGTTCTAGTGGGAGGAGGTTCCATAGTGTGGGGGCTACGACTGAGAAGGCCCTTTTCCTTGTGTTGGAGAGGCGAGCCTCCCCAACAGATGGCACCTGAAGGGTTTACTCTTGTGTGACAGGTCGATGTCCTAGGGATGATACGGTCCTTGAGGTATCCTGGTCCGTTGCCATGAAGAGCTTTAAAGGTGACAACCAGCACCTTGAATTGCACCCGGAGACATAGGCAGCCAGTGCAGCTCCCGCAGCAGTGGTGAGGCGCGGGCAAAACGACTACACCCCACCACCGCGCGGGCTGCGACTCCTTGCTGAATAACGACTCCAAGATATCCAAGGTAACTAGCCAAAGTTAGTGTTCCTCAAGCACAGAAGGAGGAGAAACATCAAGCTTCCTGGCACCTTTTGCAACAGTGGTTCCTCTGCATTTTGGACATGGGGTACCTTTTATAGAATTCTTTTAAATCAAAATATTATATTGGTATTGATCACTACCTGGTAAGTATAAGGGGGTAGGTTTAATTGTGGTTAATTTTGCATTCTAGAACATCACATTCTTGATTCCTGGTTTTTACAAGTACATGGATAGATCTGAGGGCTCCTCTCTGCTATTCCGACACTCTAGAGGAAGTTGTGATATGGATGTAGAAAATGTGAGCTTTTCTGTTGACTTTGACGGAACTCAGGAGAACGGCTGTAGTACAGGCAAAGGTAAATTTACTGGTGGGTAGGAAGGTGGGATAACAACAGCATATGTTTATCCTTTTCTTTAAACAGTTTGTATAGTACCATGATGGCGAACCTTGGCACTCCAGATGTTCTTGGACTTCAATTCCCAGAAGCCCCCGTGAACACACACGAATGGGTTTACGGCGATTCATCCGGCCCACACCGCCCTCGTCCCTCCTGGAAAAAGAAGCAAAACGCACTCGGACGGGCGCATGGGCCGGATGAATCGCAGCAGACCCATTCGTGCGGATTTACGGGGGCTTGGGCTTCTGGGAATTGAAGTCCAAGAACATCTGGAGTGCCAAGGTTCACTATCACAGGTATAGTAAATGTAGGGACCGTGGTGGATTAGTGGTTAAGACGCTGAACTTCACGACCAGAAGGTTGGCAGGTCAGCAATTTGAGACCAAAGTACTCCACAATGAAACAAGCTCTTTTTTCTGTTCCAGCTCCTGTCAAAATTGCAGTTTGGTGGGAAGGTAGACAGTGTTCTGTGCAATCTGGTGTCTAGTTATGCCTGCCACATGACAAGGGAAACATCTGCAGACGCAGACAGCGCTGGTTTTTTTAGCTATAAACAGAGATGAGCACTGAACCCTAGAGTTGGATATGACTGGCTTTCGAGCAAGGGCAACCTTTACCTATAGTAAATGTGGCCTTACTGTTCTCATCTTTTCTTTGCAATAGCCAAGAGCCTCCTCGAAGATTATGGTATTTTTGAACCACAATCAGGTATAACCCAGGCAAAGGCCACCTTGTGCCGGCTAATCTTTCTCACACTAGGTCAGATGAAAGAAATTACAGAATGAATTCACCAAAAAGTGGCTTCATTTTGGCAGTTTCATGTCTGCCCTAGACACGGAAGAAGGAGGAGGAGAATTGCAAACTCTAAAGAACATCAGCTTTGAAATGATTAAACAGCTAATATTTTGCATTTGGCTAGAACAGTGATGGCCAACTGTGGCACTCCAGGTGTTCTTGGACTTCAATCCCAGAAGCCCAAGTAAGCACACCTGCCGATCACGGCTTCTGGGAATTGAAGTTTGAGAACACCTGAAGTCTGAGAACACCTGACCAAGGTTAGCCATCACTGGGTTAGAATTTCCAAGATGGTAGTCTTGTTAATTTCTTTCAGTATAGATCAAAACAAATAAAACACAGAAGTATTGTGGCACTTTTAAGACTAACACATTTGTTTTAGGCTTAGCATTCATGTACAGTATTACAATTTGATAAAGGATGCTTGCTGGCCTATTCAGGGAGTTATAGCTTTAAAAGGGACCTGTTCCTATGTGTGAATTTACAGTGTATGCCTGGCTGAAAAAAATCACTGTGTGTCACTGTTTTTGGCTGGGTTTAATTTTTGTTTTTGATCCAGGCACCAGGGCTTGCACTGCTGAAGAGGCGAGTTTCCTTGGCCTGCAAAAACAACAGGAATTGGCAAGGAGTGATGGAATGGAGCTCCATATTAGTCAACCAGCAAGCGGTCATGATTTGCCCTCTGGTCTGTCATCTTCTCTGGAGGCACTTACATCACTGAATGGGTAGGATACATCATTAGGCTGGAATGGAGACAGTGAATATACTATGGGAAATGTTTCCTTTCTCATCACAATATAACTACAGTAAAACCCTGATTTACGCATGCCTCTACTTATGTAAAAATAGACTTACATACTTTTTTTTTTGCGTAAATCGGTGTCCCGGTTTATGCAAAAAAATTGACTTACATAAGGGGTTTCACTGTCTTGTAATTCTAAGATGGCGCTGCCGCAATCATAGAATTACAAATTCTACGCCGTGCCACCCACCCCACCACCGGAAGTCGCAAGAAATCACTTACCTTGGTGGTGGAAGCAGCAGTGGCGGTGAAGGCACTTTTGCTGCGTTTTCTGGAGTCCCCGTTGCTTCTAAGGGGACTAGGTGAGTGCTCAGCTGTTTGTTGGAGAATAGCTTAAAAAGTATGTGTGTGTGTGTATTTATTTATATTTATTTGCTTATTTGTACCCCGCCCTCCTGGTGCATGCACCACTCAGGGCGGCTAAACAACAAGGAAAATAAATACAATATAAACGACAACGATAAGGGGGATCCAGTTGACATTGTTTATCTGGACTTTCAGAAGGCTTTTGACAAGGTCCCACACCAAAGGCTCTTGAATAAACTTACCAGTCATGGAATAAAGGGACAGGTCTTGTCCTGGATCAGCAACTGGCTAAGGGACAGGAAACAGAGGGTAGCACTAAATGGACACTTCTCCAAGTGGAGGGAAGTAAAGAGTGGGGTCCCCCAAGGTTCAGTACTGGGACCCCTGCTTTTCAACCTCTTCATAAATTATCTAGAGGTAGGAGTAAAAAGCAAGGTAGCCAAATTTGCTGACGATACTAAATTATACAGGGTAGTGAAAACTGTGAGAGATTGTGAAGAGCTCCAGAGGGATCTCTTGACACTGGGGGAGTGGGCAAAACAGTGGCAAATGAGCTTCAACATCAGTAAGTGCAGAGTGATGCATGTTGGGGCAAAAAACCCCAATTACATTTATAAACCGATGGGGTCTGAACTCTCTGCGACAAACCAGGAAAGGGACCTTGGTGTCCTGGTGGACAGCTCAATGAAGGTGTCAACCCAGTGTGCCTCAGCAGTGAAAAAAGCAAACTCAATGTTAGGGATCATTAGGAAGGGTATAGAAAATAAGTCAGCAAGTGTCATTTTGCCTCTTTATAAATCTATGGTGAGGCCCCATCTGGAATACTGTGTACAGTTCTGGTCGCCATACCTCCAGAAGGATATTATGGAGTTGGAGAAAGTACAGAGGAGGGCAACCAGAATGATTAGGGGACTGGAACACCTTCCTTACCATCTGAGGCTGCAACGGTTGGGCCTTTTCACTCTTGAACGACGGCGTCTAAGAGGTGACCTGATTGAAGTTTATAAAATCATGCACGGTGTGGACAAAGTGGATAAGGAAAAACTGTTTTCCCTATCGCACAACACTAGAACTAGGGGACACTCCATGAAACTTTTGGGTACTAGTTCTCAAACAAATAAGAGAAAGTACTTTTTCACCCAGAGGATTACTGGTCTATGGAACTCCCTGCCAGAAGAAGTGGTGACAGCTGTCAGTCTTGACAGCTTTAAGAAAGGATTAGACAAGTTCATGGAGGACAAGGCTATCAATGGCTATAATTATGGCTACCTAAGGACAACCTCCGGGTTGGAGAGATAGGCAGGATATCTCTCAATGCCATTTCCAGGGAATCCTAAGCAGGTGAAGGCATCTCCTTGGGAATACCCTGAAGGAAATGGTGAGCCACTGTGTGAGACAGAATGCTGGACTGGATGGGCTGTGGCCTGTTCCAGCAAGGCTGTTCTTATGTTCTTATTAGCAACTAAAAACTTATCTAAAAACCCCCAACTAAAACCAAGTTAAAACACATAAAATTGCTATTTTCACTTAAAACTACCCTCACCCTCCCTCCACCCACAATTAAAAACAATCAAAAACAGGATTGCCAGGACAATAAGAATCCCCCACACGGGCTAGACCAGCCATCATGGTTGGGTAGAGGAGCCACACGTGCCCCACACCCGCTGGCATAGCCAGGTCTTTAACATTCTTCTAAAGCAGTGATGGGCAGTCTTGGCCCTCCAGCTGTTCTTGAACTTCAATTCCCAGAAGGATCAGGGCCTCTAGGAATTGAAGTTCAAGAACAGCTGGAGGGTCAAGACTGCCCATCACTGTTCTAAAGGGAGATAATTCAGATTGGAGACGTAGTAAGAGGTTCCACAGGGCTGGGGCAGACACGGAGAAGGTTCTCTTCCTGGTCCCAGTGAGATGTACTTCTTTTGCTGATGGGACCAGCACTGAGCCCATCCTGTCTGCCCTCGTAGGACGGGCTGAGTACCTCGGGGTGATGCGGTCTCTTAAGTACCCTGGTCCCGTGCCATGAAGGGCTTTAAAGGTCAATACCAGCATCTTGAATTGCACCCGGAGGCACACCGGTAACCAGTGCAACTCCTGAAGCAGTGGCGACGCACGGGCATAACGGCCGCACCCCATCACGGGCGGGCAGCTGCATTCTGGACCAGCTGAAGCCTCCAAATGGTCATCAAGGGCAGCCCCATGTATTGCATGTCATTACAGAGATTGCCACTAGGGACACAAAGTGCAATTCTCCATAGGGATTCATTGAAAACCAATTTCAAGCCTGTTTTTAATATAATATTTTCAATGCATCCCTATAGAGATGCGTCGATTTACATAAAACCCCTATTTATGTAAGAAGCTACAGAACAGACCTTTTACATAAATTGGGGTTTTACTGTAATAATTGTTATGCTTCACAGCAGAGAAGATGCACCAAGGATTGATGTGCCAGTCCTTGATGGCGTTCTACCTTCTGTTAATCCACATGAAGAAGCTGTGAGTGAGATACATATGACAAACTTCCAGTTTCCAGCCACGTGAAACATGTTCGCTAAAATAGTTTCTTTCAGAACCATGCATGTTGGAAATTAGAACTGATCAGGAAAATAGGAATCTTGTCAGCAGTTGTTGTGACCTATTTCAGGAAAAAGACAACCCTTTGGATATCCACAGGTCTGGTTCACCACATGACATTGTGAAGCCTACCACTACAACAAAGAATGATAGAACAGAACCCCATGATAGGAAGGACACACAGTGGAAGAGTGGGTGTTGCTTGCCTTCCTTTGTGTCCGCTGTCCTGGAACCACATGTATCACCAAACGAGTAAGTTTCAGATACTGTACATGGAATGGAGGTTTTGTCCTGGTGGCGCAATGGTTAAACTACTGTACTGCAACCAAAAGGTTGTAAGTTTGATCCTGACCAGGGCTTGAGATTGACTCAGCCTTCCATTCTTCAGAGCTTGGTAAAATAAGTTTGCAGAGCATGTTGGGGGCAAAATGCTAATTAACTTGTGAACCGCCCAGAGAGTTCACCAAGTGCTATGGAGCAGTATATAAGTGTGATTGTTTTTGCTTTGAAGTTCATTGGTCACAAAACTGCCATAGATGTGTTATTTTTACTAGAGGGGCAGGATATAAGTTTAATAAATGAATGAATAAATAAATATATAAATATTTTTAGGTAGGCTTAGCTAGCATGCATATTCGTAATGTGTTTGTTTATGGATTATTAGGGATCTCATGGTATAATGTATACATTTGTGCATAATTATCCCCTGTGTTTCAATACTTTGGTATATTTCTTTAAGTATCAACAAGCTGGATAAGTGCAGTTGTAGCTTTAATCTATGTTGATAAAAGGCTAAGCCTCCCTGGGACTTGGGGCTTATTATTTTCCTCAGTGTGATAAAGAGAGTTTCTGTGAAGGCCTTAATTATTATTCTAAAACAGGGGTGCCCAAACATTTCGGGCCGCGGGCCATTCACATGGTTCAGGGGTGTCCAAACTACAGCCCAGGGGCTGGATCCGGCTCCCAACACCAATTCATCTGGCCCGTGCCACCCTCGTCGCTCCCAGAAGCGGAAGTAAAACACACCATATGGGTGTGTTTTACTTCCGCTTCTGGAAGTGACGAGGATGGTGCAGGCCAGATGAATTGGTGTTGGGGGCCGGATCCAGCCCCTGGGCCGTAGTTTGGGCACCCCTGTTCTAAAAGAACAATGATTGCAATCTATTCCTCCAGTAGTTGACAGATCTGTGGAAACATGCACTTCATTTATACTCAGAATAAATGCCAGACTCCCCCTTCTCTATGAAAGGAGAAAAGTGACACATAGTTCTTAAAGGTGTAATCCAAAAATTGGGGTGTGGGGAAGGGAGGAGAGCAAGTGTTTAGGAATCTGTGGGGTTTCATGAAGGGCAGATTGCAGTGTTACTTCAAATAAAATGTGCTTGCCATTTGAGTTGCTTTATCCAACCTATTTCAATAGGGCTTACTTTCAGGCTGGGAAAGGCACAATTCCTATATCTATATTCAGCACTTGATAAGTCAACTAATAAAGTTCGGTTTCACTTACCAGTGATAACTTTCGTTCTTCGAGTATATAGTTTGTGAATACACACTCATGGGTTATGCGCCTGCGCAGAACGGCCGATCGGAGGCTTGAAAAGCTATTGGTCAAAAGTTTTGGCGGTAAGACCGCCCACCGTACCGCCCACCCTGAGGCGCCCGCGCGCCATTTTACCTCAGTTCCATACTTAAGCCAAGCACAGGATAAACCAACTGATCTCATCCGTGCAGCTCAAGAGGGGAGGCAGGGTGGGTAGTGTGTATTCACAAACTATATACTCGAAGAACGAAAGTTATCACTGGTAAGTGAAACCGAACTTTCTCCTTCGTATAGTTTGTGAATCCACACTCATGGGAGATTAGCAAGCTCACACTTACTTGGTCGGTGGGCAGTCGGATGAGATGATCCCACGATGAGCTGAAGATCCTCTAGGTGGACCCGTCAGGGGCGTTGAGTCCGGAGCCCTCTGGTGAGGACGACACGGCCAAGCCTGGCGTCCGCAGTGGCTCTGGTGTCCACCCTGTAGTGCTGGACAAATGTGGAAGGTCTGGACCAGGTGGCAGCCTTACATATATCCTCAAGCGGTGTGCCCTCCAGAAAGGCAGTGGATGTGGCAACCGCCCTGGTGGAATGCGCCCTGACATGCGGTGGAGGTGGCAGTGAGGCTGACTCGTAGGCCAGGTAGATGGTAGAGGTGATCCATTTGGAGAACCTTTGAGCAGAGATGGGTTCACCCTTGGACTTTCCCCCATAAGCCACAAAGAGGCGTTGCGACTTCCTGAACTCTCTAGTCCTGCTGGTGTAAAACAATAAAGCTCGTTTCACATCCAGTGTGTGCCAAGTCCTTTCTTGGGCGTTAGTGGGGTTCTGGAAGAAGGTTGGCAAGGAGATAGTTTGTGCCATGTGAAACTTGGAGACCACCTTGGGTAGGAAGGTGATGTCCGCTTGGAGGACGACTCGGTCGTTGAAGAACTGGAGAAAAGGTGCGTCTGCTCGCAGGGCAACCAGTTCACCAGCTCGACGTGCAGACGTGATAGCCACCAGGAATGCCGTCTTCCATGTGAGGAGACGAACATCGGCGGTAGCCATGGGCTCGAAGGGGGTCCTGGTGAGCGCGTTGAGAACGGTGGACAGTGACCATTGAGCCGTCGGTGTCCGGGCCGGCGGAAAAGCATTCCTTAGCCCCTTGAGGAAGCGCTTTACCGTTTGGTCGCGGAAGGCCCCAGAAGCGGGCGAGCCAGCAGGAGAGTGCGCTACTACTGCTGTGAGATGCACTCGGATGGAGGTGATGCTAAGGCCAGACTCCGCCAGCTGGAGGAGGTAGGTTAAAATGTCCTGCAGTCCCACCTGCGGGGGGGGGGGGGGGCGTTTGCCGGGAGGCCAGGAAAGCACAAAAACGCCTGTATTTGGAAGCGTAGGACTTCCTTGTGGAAGGGCGCCGCGCTAATTCAAGGATCCTGGACAGTCTGGGGTTATCCTCCACGCGGTGAGGTGGAGGCTGGGCAGGTCCGAATGGTGCAGCTGGCCGTGCTCCATTTGGAGGAGCGTCGGTGACTCCGGCAGTGTGCGATACTGCGACGACATGCGCAACAGTAGCGGAAACCAGGGTTGGCGCGGCCATGCTGGCGCCACCAGAATTGCATTGGTTCTGTGTTGGTACATCCTGGTGAGTACTTTCTGGACCAGAGGAAACGGAGGAAAGGCATAGAGATAGTCCTGATCCCACCGTTTCATGAAGGCATCGCCTTCGGAGTTCAGTCCGATGCCTGCTCTGGAGCAGTACCTGCTGAGCTTCCTGTTGGACTCCGATGCAAAGAGGTCGATGCTCGGCGTCCCCCAGGCCTCGCAAAGCGACTGGAACACTCCGTCGTCCAGCTCCCATTCGTGGGTCGTCGAAGTGAGACGGCTCAGGTGGTCTGCCAGGACATTCAGTGTGCCCTGAATGTGCACTCCAATTGGGAAAATGTGCCTCTCCAGGCACCATTCCCACAACTGCACTGCCAGGTACAGGAGGGTGGTGGACCGTGTTCCTCCCTGCTTGTTGAGGTACGCCACCGCCGTGGTATTGTCCGAGGCCACTTGAACCGCCTTGCCGGTGAGCAGAGTCTCGAAGGAACGCAGGGCCTTCCAAATGGCCAGCAGCTCCAAGTAATTTATGTGGTGCACCGTTTCGTGCGGTGTCCAGGTGTCGTTGACTGTGAGAGTCCCGCAAGCAGCGCCCCAGCCGAGGTTGCTCGCGTCGGTCAGTATCTGCAAAGAGGGTTGCGGGGGGTAGAAACTCTTCCCCGTGGCCACGTTGAGTGGTGTAGACCACCACAGCAGTTGGTCCCTCAGTTCTGGAGATGGGGTCAACCGTTTGGACTGGCTCTCCCGAAGTGCGTCGAACTCGTGAAGGAGCCATGATTGCAGGGACCTGAATTTCAACTTGGCATGGGGAATCACTGCCGTCGTTGAGGCCATCAGGCCTAGAAGTCTCTGAGCCTTCTTCGCCCGGATGCACGGTTTGGTGCGCAGTTCGCTCACCCCCTGCGCAATATCCTGTAAGCGTTTCTGGGGGGCGTAGGCTCTCGTAGCAAGCGAGTCGAGTACCGCTCCGATGTACTCGACGCGTTGGGAGGGGATCAACTTCGATTTGGTGAAGTTGATCCTGAGGCCGAGACTTTCCATGAGGTGGACCGTGTATTGTGTGTCCCGAACGGCCGACGATTTGGTGGGGGAGACGATCAACCAGTCGTCGATGTACGGGAAGACCCTGATGCTCCGTTGGCGGAGGAATGCGGCCACCGGAGCCATGCATTTGGTGAAGACCCGCGGTGCCGTGGCCAGACCGAACGGTAGGCATCGGTACTGGTACACGGAATTGTCGATGCGGAAGCGGAGAAACCGTCTGTGTTCCTCGAGGATGGAGACGTGGAAGTAGGCATCCTTGAGGTCTATGACTGTGAACCAGTCCCCTTTGTTGATGAGGGGGAGGACGGTCTGTAGGGTCACCATCCGGAACTTCCTGGTGTGGATGCATTTGTTCAGGCGGCGCAGGTCCAGGATAGGGCGAAGGCCTCCGTCCTTCTTCTGGACCACGAAGTACCTCGAGTAGAAGCCGTTGTCCCAGTCGGACGGTGTTACCCGCTCGATGGCTCCCTTGGAGAGAAGGGTTGATATTTCTTCCTCCAAATGGGGGGACGAGGTGGTGAGACGATGTCTTCCTACCCGAGGCACCCGCACGAACTCGATGGCGTAGCCAGAGGACAAGATCTTTAAGACCCACTGGTCGTCCGTGATGCCCGACCATACCTGGAGGAAGTTCCGGAGGGGGAGGTACGGGATGTGGAGCGAGAGAGACTCGGCCGTCGCAGCTTCAAACGCGGGGCTTGGGCCTCGCGCCCGAACGTTTGTCCTGTCCGTAGGGTCGGTAGCGGGGCTTGTGCTGCCGCCGCTGTTTGTAGGAGCTGGATCTAGGCTGCTCCGTCGGTCCCTGCTGCTGTGGGTTGCCCTGGAACCGCCGTGTGAAAGGCTGGAACCTCGGCCTGGCGGGCGGAGCCGGCGTGGTGAGCCCCAGGAACTTTGCCGTGGAATTGGTCTGGCGCATCTCATTCAGGACCTTGTCGGTGTCCTGACCGAAGAGGCCCTGCCCGTCGAAGGGAAACTCCTCGATGAGCTTCTTCATAGCATCATCAAGGGAAGTGTCGCTGAGCCAAGCATGGCGACGGAGGTAGATTGCGGAGGCCATGTCCTTCGCCGCATAGTCGTTGATATGCCGGGCAGTGCGCATCAGCTGCTCGGCGACGAAGTCCCCCTCGGTGGTCAGCGCGTCAATGCGCTTTTGGGCGTCGGAGGGCAGTTTCGCTATCTCAACCTTCACCTGCTCCCAGAGGTGAGATTGATACAGGCCCATGGCGGCCGAGTAGTTGGCGGCACGGAAGAATAGGGAGCCGGTGGCGTAGAACTTATGCCCCACTGCGTCCAGTTTCTTTCCCTCCGGCGTCGACGGGACCGGGAACCCGCTGGTGGCCGTTCTGTGCTGGAAGGCCTTGACCACCAGGGAATTCGGCAGGGGGTGAGCCTGCAAGAACTCGACGTTCTCGTCCAGGACCCGGTACATGTTGTCGAGCCTGGACGAAACGGAGTGCGCCGCCAAAGGTTTCCTCCATGTCGCCCTCGCCGAAGTCATCATGGAGGGGAGCATGGTTATGTGGACCGGCCGCACAGCACGTCTGTCGAGCTTCGCGGTCATCTGATCCTCACCCTCCAACGGCGGTTGATCGACCTTCAGGTTGAGTGCGGTGCCCAGCCTTGTGAGCATGGCGGTCAGTGAGCGTTGGTCCTCACCACGCGGTGGGTCCACTGAGGCGATAGCCTGCTCCGGCGTGCGCTCGGCGTCGACGTCTCCCTCGTCCTCCTCCGACGACGAGCTGGACTCATCGGAGGACGAGGGAGGCAGCCTTTCATCCACGTCGGGACCGCGCCAGTACGGCCTGGGCGGGCCCGCGGGATGGGAGTCCACCGCATCAACGTCCGGACCACACCATGACGGGTTGGGTGGGCCGGCGGAGTGGGCACTCGACCCACGGGAGGTCGGTGGGGCCACGGCAGGGCCGGGATGCCCGGGGCTTGCGGTGGTCGGGACCGGAGCCGCAGAGGCCGCAGGCATGGAGGCCTGGAACTTGGTCGCAAACGACGCCATGACCTGGAACATTTCTCGGACGAGGGCCATCTGAGATCCGTCCGAGTCCGCTGATGGTGGAGCCCCGGTAGCCGGCGGGATGGTGGCCCACGAAACGGTGGGCGTCGAAACGGTGGCCGGTGTCGGCGTCGGCGAAACGGTCGTCGGAACGTTGACGACCGCGTCGTCTGTCGGCGTCCTGGGCCTTGGGGAGACGGAGGCCTGCCTCGGCGAGGGGTTTCTTCCCCGAGGAGGAGAGGGGAGCACCTGAAGTGGGCGAGCTGGAGCCCCAGCCCTGCGTCCTTTATCAGGTGACCCGGAAGACGACCGTCCTCCCCAGATGGAGGATCCCGGAGAAGGACATCGGGCAGTCGAGAACGGCGGCGAGGGCCCGGGCGAGGCGGGTGTGCGCGGGGTGGGAGGAAGCGACCGTCTCTTCTCCGACCCACGCTTGCGCTTCTTCTCACCGTTCCTGTCCTTCTTCTTCTTCTTCCTCATCGGAAGCACGGAGGAAGAGGCCGGCGGCGGCTGGGCGGCAGCGGCGGATGTGGAAGCGGACGCGGCGGGAGCCAGAGCGAGCTCCATCAGATGAGCCTTGAGGCGATTGCTTCGGTTCTGCACCGCGAGGCGCGTAAACTTTTTGCAATGCGGGCAAGACTGGCTCTGATGCGACTCTCCCAAGCAAAAAAGGCACAGGCTGTGTCCGTCGGAAGCCGGGAACTTCTTAAGGCAAGCCGTGCACTGTTTAAACGCTGCAGCCATCAACCGCGGAAAAATTCTTCCAGTGGAAGTTTCTGGAGGCAAGTACCCCGAAGGGCAGACCAGCCGCCACCCCCTTGAGGGGGGAGACGGTGATCGATGCGAAAAAATTGGCTACTGAATCCACTCGAGAGAAGAGACAGAGCCGGGGTGGCGATCCTGCCCGGAGGACAAGATCACCGAGAAAAATTGTAGAAATTTGCCAAAAGACTTTCCCTCAGAAGGGCGAAAAAATTGAGGAAGCTCTCAACGATCGTCCTGCTGCTACGGCGGAAAGAAGAGAACTGGGGTAAAATGGCGCGCGGGCGCCTCAGGGTGGGCGGTACGGTGGGCGGTCTTACCGCCAAAACTTTTGACCAATAGCTTTTCAAGCCTCCGATCGGCCGTTCTGCGCAGGCGCATAACCCATGAGTGTGGATTCACAAACTATACGAAGGAGAACTGTTATATGTGTGAAGCATCCTCCCAGGGAATTGCTCATAGTACAGTATAACTGTTGCCATGGCTTTTCTGTCTCCTCTATTTCAAACAATAACCACTGAGGTAACTGAACAATTAATTTGTGAATCTTTAAGTAATTTTCACATCTGTTTGGTGTATTAGTACTAAACCAGTCACTTGAAAAATCATCTTACATGATAACTTAAAAGGAAAGACACTAAAGTAGAAGAGTAGGTGTAGCCTACTAGGAGTACTGAAACTTCTCATATGAAACCCTAGCGCCATCTTGAAAGGAGTTGTATTACGAAAGTCAACCATTGCTTGATTTTATTTAAAGGCTACCTGTCGTGTGCAAGAAAGCATCTAGATGCTTTGTAGTAGAGGGCAATCAGCAAGAGAAAACAATATCAAACTTAATATTTAAAGCTTTACTACCTTTAATAAGGCTGCACATCATTGGAAGACAGGATGCATCCTCTCAAACATAGAAAGACACAAAATCTTAACATAAAAATGCTCAATCAATTTTTCCAAAATGGCCAATAATTTGGAACTGGGTTCTTCTGTGGAAGGATATTTTACAGTATAGCTGAGCTGGTCCCCCAAACTGTGGCCTTGTGTGAATTTACCTCATCACAAAAGGTAGTGTCATTGAAAATTAGTGTCATCTCATGGCATTCAGGCATTTTAGATTACATTTTATTTTTTTGTAATGCTCCCCAGTTTAATTCAAAGGAGACTCTAGAACCGCAGGTCCCAATGTGGGTCACATGCCCCATAGGGGGGCAATTTGATTTTTAAGGAAGGGGGCAATTCGAGAATGAGTTATTAACAGTGAATGGCCTTTTAGGCTTCCTCCATGTGAATAGGAGTTCACTTTTTGAATAACAAGAATTAGATGTCACAGGGGTGGGGTGGGGATTTTAGAGATGGTGAGGTGGGACATGGCCAAAACCACTGCTCTAGAATGAGTTATATTCATTCACCACCCAGAGGAAGGCAGGAATCATGTGCTCTCAGATCTAATTCTGGAGCCAGTAGCTCCTTTCAAATTATTTTCTCATGGCATTAATCTGATTTTGATTAGGTTTTCTATTGAGGATTTATTTTATAGTGTTTTATTGTGTTATTACTGATAGTTTTACTTTTATTCACCATCCTGGCATTCTGTTGATGAAAAGACAGTTAAATATTTTGAGAAATGTTAAATATTGAATATACACAGAGGGGATACATATTGGCAGAGATCCTTCTCTCTATATATCAAAACCAGTCACTCTTTTCTTTCATAACAGGCATGATTCTGGTGGCCGTATCCTGGCCCCTGAAGAAGTACCTTCTGAGCTTCTTTCACATGATGGAGACTACAGTGAGACAGAGATGACAAAATTTGTTAATTCTCAGCATTATGATGCACATCTTCCTAAACAATTTCATTCAGAACCTTGTGTGTTAGAAAACAGAATTTATCTGCAAGGCAAAGATTTTGTTGGGAGTAGTTATGATCTTCAAAAAGAAAACAACAGCCTTATGAGCAGACATGATTCTGGTATAGCCCATGACATTATGAAGTCTCAATCAGCTCCTACATGTTTGAGAATGGCAGGTTCTGTCCTTGCTGATCAGACCTTTGTGGCAGGTGTATTAGAAGACGATTTGGGGCCTGTGGCAAGTCGTGAAGTCCTCAGCGTCTCTTTTGGCACTCCCACACTGGATGAGCCAGCATATAACACAGCGTCCAGTTCTAAGCAACCCTGTAAGGCGACAGGTTCCCTGTCACGTGGAAATCCGAGAAGTAGCGCAAGGAATTTGGGATTTGAAAATATCACACACACAAAACCAGCAAATGATTCATTGGTCTTTGGGTCCGAGGGAAGAAGTGATGCTCCTGTTCCTGCCAGATCTTGCATGCCTTGTGTTGATTCCTCAGCTGATGGGGAGGGTAAAAAACTGCCAGCTGACATAGAATCTCTGTGTTGTGGTCTGAGGGACATGACTCTCGAGCTTAGTCAAGACATGGTTTCAGGCATAGGGCCTGCTTCTAGATCAACGCAGCTTTCTTTGTTAAACAAGGAAGATCTGGTCCAGTCTCCAGACCTGGCAAGTAATACATCAGCGAATGATCAAACAGAATTCCTCTCGAGGGGTGGTTCTCCAGAGGTTTCTCCGAAGGACATAGTATTTAGTCAGCATGCTGGTGTGGATTTCTCCACATGTTCTACTTCTGACTTTCAAAGTGCAATAGAGGACACAAGGAATATTTTAGAAGTATGCTCAACAAACAATATTCAGTCTCAGGAAGAATTCATGGATTCAGAGCAGAGGAATATGGCACAGACAACGTCAACTCCTGTGAAACCAGAAGCTGTGCTACCCCCGGCAATTATTTTAAACAGTGAGATCTTGGAAGGCAGCTATTTCGGTAACTGCTACCACAGAGATGGTTCCCGATTAAGTGAGTTAGAAGTGGTTGTTATTCTTATATTCATGTTTTTATTTGAGAGATCCTTTTTTTGCTCTGCTTGGAAGTATTCCAAAAATGCATGTTTAGTATAGGCTCAGAGTATAAGGTAAATATGTGTACAAGAAGATGTAGAATACGCATGTGCTTTAATCCATTTTCCATCAGCTTTGGAATGGATCAAAGTAATCAATGTAAACATTAATTTGATTTGCCAGCATCTGAAATTAGAAATTTGTTGGGTTGGTAGCAAAACTTTTGGGAAGGCTTCAGAATTTACTTGAGCTTTAGACAAAACCCTTTCCAAACTGTTAAATTACATGTTTAACTTTTAATTAAGTGAATGGGATGGTTGGTTATCAGAAGACAGGCCAGCCTATATGCAGATGAACAGGAGGTTTTGAAGTCCAAAAACATAGTGTTCAATCATGTGTTACTTCACAATGATACTGTACACATGAATGTTATAAATTGGATGTTTTCTGTGTTCTATGCAGAATAAAGCCAGTGATGAATCTCCTCCTGATGAATTTGTTCTTAGTTCTCTATTAATTATGTTAAGAGATATCTAAAGAAATGTGTTTAGCTGTGTAGTTAGAACTTCAGCAAGAAAACATTTGCAAATTTCAGATAATTGGTCTAGACCAGGGGTCAGCAAACTTGGGTTTCTAGATGTTTTTGGGCTTTAATTCCCAGAAGCCCTGATCAGCAGGAGTGCTGACTTGGTCTTCTGGGAATTGAAGTCCAAGAACACCTGGAGAGCCAAATTTGCTGACCCCTGGTCTAGACTAAGGGTACTATGTGTTAGAGTGCCCACTTGTTTTATTCTGTTGTAGGCATACTCTTCGAAGTGAAACGTGTGGAACTACATGACCCTGCTGCTGCTCTCTTCTGTATTTGGGTTATGAGAGATCACTTCCACAGCCAGAAACAAACAGCAGCAAAGACTCAGTTACTTCTTTCTAGTTTGGCCAGTTCTTCTCAAACCCTTGGTGATGTCTCTGTACTTAGCTTGGCAGAAGTAAGTATACCAGAACTTCTTTTTATTTTAGCCATGGCAGATGTTCTCAAAATAAAGAATCACAACTCCAAGGAGTGGTTTTCCTCTTGAACCAAGGAAGTTCTCATATCTTGTTTCAGCAAAATAACCATATTTTAAAAACCAAAAACAAGTAATTTTCTGGTCCTTTTAGTTTTGTTTGGAACATGGAGCTTTCTCATTCCTTGTTTAATGTTGATTCAGGAGACCTAATATTTTGAATAACTGATCCTGGAGGTATTTCTAATGCTCCACTTTTTCATGGCTGTTATGTGATGTGTTTTCCCCTTTAATTACTATATTGGTTCCTTCTTTAAAATGTGCACCATCACATACTGTACATATATTTATCCCCATAGGTTACATTTCACTTTCTTCTAGCAGAGACTGTTGTGGGTTACTTCAAATCTCCCACTTTGCTATCTAGCCTAGTATTGTTAGCTCTGCTGGCAGTGGCTTGCCAAGGTCTCAAGAAAGATTATTTTTTAAATTCCTACCTGGAAATTCCTGGTATTCCTACCTGGAAATTCCTGGTATCCTCCCATAAAGTTACTAAGCAAATCTGATCTCATTTACCTTCTGAAATCAGATGAGACCTGGTATATTCAAAATTTCATGGTGACTGCATTACAATTTAAATCCTGCTTGAGTTTGCTTTACTAGTTTCCACTACTGGATTCTTTCTGTTTTGCAAATTGTGTTTCATCTACAAGAATATTCTAGGTGCAACTTCACATTTTTTTAAAAAAGACGGAATGAGCTCCCATCTTTGTCCCAGCTCCTGCCAACTTAGCAGTTTGAAAGCAAGAAATTGCAAGTAGATAAAAAGGGACCACTTCGGTGGGAAGGTAACAGTGTTCCGTGCGCTCCGGTATCTAGTCATGCCTGCCACATGACCACAGAAACGTCTGCAGAAGCAGACAGCGCTGGCTCTTCGGCTTTGAAACAGAGATGAGCACTGAACCCTAGAGTCCCATAGACTGGCTTTTGAGCAAGGGAAACCTTTACCTTTATACCTTTACTAAGTTCAGGATTTATTAAGGATAGTGTGAACATAAGTACAGTACTGTATTTTAAAGAGAAAAATGAAGTGTGATTGGATGCAGAAAAATTGATAATGTCTGAGACAGGGTTGGCAATATCACACTCTGTGTCTGCTGCCCAGATGTTTTGGCCATCAAAAAATATGTAAGATGGGAAGATTGGTTTCTCCCTTCTGTTGCAGTGTCAAAATCCAGCGTCCTGGTTCAGTAGCGGATAAAGGCACATTTTTGCTATGGGAGCATTTGCCTTGTTATTAAGCAAAACTGCGTTCTCTAGGGCGTTCACAAGGTTATTAGCATTTCCCCCCACAACATGCTGGGTACTCATTTTACTGACTGCAGAAGGCTGAGTCAACCTTAATACCTATCAGGATCTAACTCACAATGTTGGCAGTTTTGGCTGCAGTACAACAGTTTAAGCACTGGGCCACCAGGGCATATGTCAAAATAGATGACAGAAACAGTGGATACCGTATTCTGAGTGGTACAAACTGAGTGGTATCAAAAGGTGAAGCTGAGTGGGCAGTTTCAGCTTATGATACCAAATGCCCTTCAAGATATTTTTATCAGAGGATTTTTGTCCCTTTTTGCAATTATATGCACACTGACGAGTTTACTCAAGTTTTGTAATTTGTTTTCTGTTGCAGGTAATCAAAACAACACCCTTGTTTGAGAATTCACGCCGAGCGGAAGAACTAGAGATGCTGAAGGCTTGTGAAGGAGAATACGTAAGGATGTATGATACACTTGCACTCATTGGCAAAGGAGCATTTGGATTTGTGTGGACAGCCAAGAGCAAAAAGGATCAAAAGGAGGTGAATGAACAAAACAAAAAGAAAGAAAGAAAAGAAAAACTCTCAAGTCTTTCTTTAGCCTTAGCTTAACTTTGTCTTTTCTAATTAACAAGGCAGGGTGGAGGAGATTTATATATGGTATCCTGACACAAGTAATGAACTCTTGGGCTAAACCAGGGGTTCCCAATCTTTTCAAGCCAGAGCCCGGGGCACACTCTCTTAGTCAGCTTTGAGGGCCAGACGGCCATTTTGCCCTGCCTGCATAATGCGGGGTAGACATTTTGTCCCAATAGCTTCAAAAGGGTGGCCATTTTGTTTCAAATGCCCTTGGAGGGATGGGGTGGGGGAGCACATGAAATGGTACCAAGGGCTGGATCTGGCCTGCAGGCCTTAGGTTGGGAACCCCTGGGCTAAACCATGTATTCACATGCATCCATTGATGGGCATGAGCCAGATTGGACCAGTATGTGTGTACCGGTAGTAAAAATGGCTGGCCCTGCCCACCTCCCTGTCCCGCCGACCTCCTGCTCCTCCTAGAAGAGGCTTTGGAGGGGGCTAGCTCCATTTCTCCCTTCGTCCAAGGCTATTCCTGGGCTCCGTTTCACCCCAAAGTGCATCCCCAATGGTTGGGGAGGCACTTGGGGGTGAAACAGAGCCCTGGAAAAGCCTTGGACAAAGGGGGGAATGGCTTCAGAGGGGGCTCTTCACTATAGAGCTATGAAAATAGAAGCCTCTTCTATTTTCATCACTCTATAGTGAACCTCTGAAGCTATTTCCCCCTTCTTCCAAGACTTTTCCTGGGCTCCGTTACACCCCAAAGCACATCCCAAGCTCTATAGCGAAGAGCAGTCACATGGCCAAAAGGCCACAGCCTCCCAGTCAAAAGGCCACAGCCACCGTGTGGTAGGAATTTTTTTTTATTCCCACCACTGCATGCATCCTATTTTTTCACTTGAACTCCTGAGCATTACATGTAAACCTGAGTCAACCTATCAGACTCGGAGATTCTATTAATACACTGACTACCACCATCAAAGAAGTCCAAACACCTGAGCTCTTGCCACCTATAATGAAGAACAGGGAAGGGGACATTTTAGACATTTTTTGGATTGCAACAATTTGTTTGTCTACACAGGCACACCCTGGGATACAATGACTAGAATCCCCTCAGCTGGTCAAAATACAATACCATGCAAAAATCTTAGGCCACTACCAGCTAATTTGGTGGACCCATAACTTGGACATCTTAAGACCTAACTTGGAAATGGTTAAGAGGAAAGTCACTAGAAGACGCTCTCCAGTTTTGGTGTGTCTAAGTAGCTCAGGGGTTGAGTTATAACCCCCACCCCAACCCACAAAAACATTGAATTTTCCCCAAACCAGCTGGTGCTGGCCTAAGATTTTTGCACTGTATTTCATAGCTATTTAAGAAGAAGAAAACCACAAAATGTAAACAAGGTAAGATAGTTTTGCTCTTTGATTGCCCTTGTTTTTAAATATGTAAACCATCCCGATTAAGATAAAATCCTAAATGGGTGGTATATACATATAATAAAAAAAATGTTCCCCAGAGCACTAAACACAAACACTCACATATTAGAAAACAAAAATAAAATAAAAACACTGCAGCACTTTAAAGACTAATAGTAAGAGGTTAAACATATTAGCATATGTTCTGCTTTGCAACTTCACACTTTTAAGATTGAAAAGGGGACACTTAAAACTAAACTGAATAGCAAACCATAGATAATTTGTTACTGCTAGCTGTAGGAAGCTGTATTGATATGCATGCTTATCTGTCATTCTGCTTGATTACTTTTTACCTCGTAACCTCTTTACCTTGTTACCTTTACCTCGTTACCTCTGTATCTGGTGTATATAAATCATGCCTGGAAATTTCGCTCCTATGTCTGAAGAAATGGACTTGATCCACAAAAGCTCACAGTAAAAATATAGCAGTTACTTTTTAAAGTGATGCAGTGTTTTTATTTTTGTTTTTTTCTGATATGCCAGAACCACAGACTAACAAGGCTACTATTTTAAAAAAAAAACCTCACATGTTAGTGGCAATGTTTGTTCTTTCTTTCTTTCTTTCCATACACCCTCCTTTAACAGATCCAACTGTGTCGATTTAGAATTTGTATCCCTTGGTATCATTTACAGGCTGTAGTGAAGTTCATTTGGAAAGAAAGAGTATTGGATTACTGCTGGGTTGAGGACCCAGAGCTGGGAACAATCACCCAGGAGATTGCAATTCTGAGAAAGCTTCAACACCCTAACATTATTAAGGTACAGTTCATCTAATATAAGTAAGTGCTTAGCTTATTAATTCAGTTCTCTTTCTGTTTGCATCTTAAAACCAATTTTCAATGGTGATAACAATTTGTTAGATATGGAAGAGACTGCAAGTTTTTATTCGGTTTTTACCTAGTTGTTCGTATAATGCTATCCAGTACAAACAAGTGAGTTAACAGCCTAATGGAAAACCCCACTCAATGTTAACTTACATCGTCACCTTGTTATTCCTTGGTAAGGAATATTATTTCTCCTAAAACAGGGGTGCCCAAACTTTTTGGGCTGTGGGCCAGTTATATGGTTTAGCAGGCCGGTCACGTGGTTCCTCCTATTGGAAGCGGAAGTAAAATGCACCTTGCAATCTGTGTTTTGCAACAGGATGACATAGATTTTAGGCTGATATTTTCTCTGTTTAAATCAAGGGTGCCCAAACTACGACCCATGAGCTGGATCTGGCCCCCAACGCAAATTCATCCACCCCACGCTGCTCTCGTCACTCCTGGATGCGTAAGTAAAACGCACCTGTACAGACGTGTTTTACTTTCGCTTCCGGAAGTGATGAGGATGGTGTGGGCTGGATGAATTGGTATTGGGCGCCGAATACTGCCGGTGCGCCGTAGTTTCGGCACCCCTACTCTAGTGTTTATTATCTAAGATAGCCTTTTCTAAATGGGTTGGACTACAATCTGATCATTCTCAGCCATAATCCTATTAGTTAAAATACTGGGAGTTAGTCTGGAGAGTGTCTTATTGAAGAAGCATTGATGGGCACCTGTGGTCCTTTGGAAGTTGTTGAATCTCTCCCTTTTGGCTCTGCTGGCTATGGCTGATGATGAAAAATATTTGGAGGTGAAAAATGTCTGACAGGTTACAGTTTCTTAGCCAGGTTCGTGGGGGTGGGGGTGCGGTGGGGTGTGTTATAATATGACAGTGCCCTTTCCTTTGTGAGACATGCACTGGAATGTGAAGTTTCTTACATTTTTTTGAGAATCAAAAGTCACATTGTACGCTCTGTCACCAGGTGCTAGACGTATTTGAGAACCAACAATTTTTCCAGCTAGTGATGGAGAAACATGGGTCAGGCATTGATCTTTTCACATTCATTGATCATGACCCTAAGATGGATGAGCCTCTGGCAAGCTATATATTCAGACAGGTGAGATGTCGCTGAAGTAAAAGCTGCAAACAGATACAGTACTTGAAAGATGGGGATAAGCATCTTTTTAGCTGATAAAATGATAAAACGTTGAGGGAAACTGTTATGATACACCTAGGAGGGAGAGGAGACCTGGATCAGAACCAAGATGGTATAAAAACAGGGCCATAGCCAGGATTCTAGATTATTATTATTATTATTATTATTATTATTATTATTATTATTATTATTATTATTATTATTATTATTATTATTATTATTATTATTATTATTATTATTATTATTATTATTTTGGGGGGGTCAGGAAGGATAACAATGTCACACACATACACAACATTGGCATCCCGGGGTGGGTTGGGGGGGCTGTTAGCTCAGGAGGGTTTTTGCCCCCCTCTGATTACGGCCCTGTATAAAAGAGTTAAAGTTCCTCCTTTCCATGTTACAGTTCCTATTTAGATCAGAAGCACCCGTAGTTACTTCTTAACTTTTTAAAGCTATGAAATTGGTAACTGGGTAAATAGTGATACATCTGTTTTTGCTGTTATTCCTCTTACTCAAAAATACTTTTCAATAATGAGGAAACAAGAAGTAATTAAATGGCAGACAGGGAACAGCCTTGTTTTGCTATCCTCTGAATCAGGGGTTCTCAACCTACAGCCCACGGGCCGGATCCAACCCATAGCACCAAATCAACTGGTTCACGCCCTCACTCCAGCTACCACCATTGCTGCCGGATCAGCCGCGGACTCATTTATGGCTGTTGTAAATGCATTTACGATAGCTGCGGACTCATTTGCAGGTGTTGTAAATACATTTACAACATCTGTAAATGAGTCCACGGCCAATTCCGGCAGTGGCTTCAGCAGCTGCACCACCAGTCCGGCCTGCCAACTGTCTGAGAGAACGGGACCTGGCCCCCGATTTCAAAAGGTTGAGAACCATTGATTCAGATTGCCTTTGACCCATCTGATTTAACAGGGTCTTTGCCATATTGGTGGAAACAACGTAGAATACATATTAAGTGATGTTCTTCCACTCTTGTGGCTTTATTGACTATGAACACATGTGAATAACTTTTATAGAGTCATGTTCCATAATTATAGCATGGGAGAATGAATCATGTTAAGTGTTATTTTGTATTCCCCTTAGAGCTGGTTATATAACAGTGAGTTGGATTACCTTGGTGCTAAATTAGGGTTGAGATTGATTCCTTGATTCTCAGGAGAAGACCCAGGCTGTGCAGCCTTGGACACAACTACACAGCTACAAATGCTAATTAACTTGTGAACTGCCCAGAGAGTGTATTAAGTGCTATGGGGCAGTATATAAGTGTTACTGCTATTGCTACATGGTCTCAGCGTGACCCCAGAAGAAAGGAATAGTCATCCACTTCAGAGTAATCTAAACTGAAAAAAGCCTAGCAAGGGTCACTATAAGCCCAAACAACTTGACAGCACATTTCATTATCATCATCATCATCATCATCCACTTCTTATTTCTCAGCACTGTTGATGTATGGGAACAGGCCAAAAAGTCACACCTAAAAATCAGGAGTCAGGTCTTAAGAATTTGTGGGTGAGATGACATGTTTGCAAAATCACTGATTTTTGAAATTCGGAAAGGAAAAGTATCTACTATTGAAAATTGCTTTGGATTGGTAACTAAAGATTTTAGGTAAAAGTTGCCCTTCTCGAAAGCCAGTTGCATCCAATTCTAGGGTTCAGTGCTCATCTCTGTCTATAGCCAAAGAGCCAGTGCTGTCTATGCAGAGGTTTCCGTGGACACGTGGCAGGCATGCCTAGACACAGGAGTGCATGGAACGCTGTTTACCTTCCCACCAAAGTGGTACCTATTTATCTACTTGCAATTTCTTGCTTTCGAACTGCTAGGTTGGCAGGAGCTGGGGCACAGACAATGTCAGTTCATTCTGTCATGCAGCACTCGGGTCTCAAACTGCTGACCTGCTGACATTCCATTTGTCAAGTTCAGTGTCTTAACCACTTGAGCCACCGCAGTCCCTTATATGATTCTAATTGCTGAAATATTGGAATATCTTGTGTGTTACTAATAGGATATCTTTTCAAGTAAAAAAGCTAGGCAGAAAAAAATCTAGGTACTGTATTATGTATAATGCTTCATTTTCAGACTACAGTTAGTGAATATGAATATTCGCTTCTGATTATTGTTTAAACATAAAGCTTATTGTTAATCCTAGTGGGAGTAAACCTATTGAATCTATTGTTGAATGGCGAGTCAACACATATAAAGTTAGACTACCAATAGTATTCTGGCTTTAATACTTTGTATCTTAATGTTTGCACTTTTCATGTACATACAACATCGCCTAATTCCTTGAAAAAAGTTGCCTCATACAAAGTGCGGCATTGGGGTTTTTCCCAGGTTGTATTGTGCCTGGGCAGTATAAAAGGCAGGACACATGCATGCATTGCTCTTGTGGGTTTTTGCATGAGGCGAAGAATGTTTAGGAGTGGTTTTGAGCACGATTTTGGATTTTTTTGAATTTTTTCGTCAGAATTTTTAGAAGCACTCCTGGAATTTTTGCAGCATTCTTCAGGTTCTTGGACAATCAGGGTTCTTTGACATGTTTTTGTAATGTATTTAGCTTTTAGACAATGATTTCTTAAAGTTCTCTCAGTTTCCTGTCTGTTTCCTTGACTTTGCCCTGAAGTCTGTGCTGTTACAGTACAATGTATCTCTATGGAAACGATGTTGTATGAGGCATCGCGGCAAGGATTTGGACGTTGTATGAGGCATCGTGGCTAGGATTTTGCATGCCTCATACAAAGTCCAAATCCGTATAAAGTCCAAACTTGTGGAACCAAGTTTGGACGTTTTATGAGGTATCACTGTATTTGCACTAGTGCTCATTTTGATCTCTGCTTCTTTTTGAGTATCAGTTGGTGTCTGCAGTGGGCTACTTGCGCTGTAGAAATATTCTTCACAGAGATATCAAGGATGAGAACATTGTAATTGCTGAAGATTTCACTATCAAACTAATAGACTTTGGCTCAGCTGCTTACCTGGAACCTGGCAAGCTATTCTATACCTTTTGTGGGACAATTGAGTACTGCTCGCCAGAAGTGCTCTCAGGAAATCCGTACGTATAAAGTCTGAAGTAAAATTTTTACCCCTTGACAGCAGTTCCTTGATTTAGATGAGGAAAAGGTGCTTAGAACAAACCCAAGAGTGAAATAGGGGATGAGAGTAGCAAAGTCTGAATGATTATGTAGTGCAATGGTGGCGAACCTATAGCATGCATGCCAGAGGTGGCACTCAGAACCCTCTCTGTGGTCATGTGCACTGTCGCTCCAGCATAGAGTCTGCCCCTTTGCCCAGCAGCCCAATGGGAGCGCTTCCTCTCCCCCAGAACAGAGTTCACCCCGCCCCTCTGCCCAGCAGCCCAATGGGAATGCTTCCTCCCTCTTCAGCACAGAGTTTGCCCTGCCCAACAGCCCAATGGGAACGCTTCCTCCCTCCCCCAGGACAGAGTTCACCATGCTGTGTTGGCACTTTGCGATAAATAAGAGGGTTTTGGGTTGCAGTTTGGGCACTTGGTTTCTAAAAGGTTTGCCATCATTGATGTAGTGGATTAATAAGGTGAGATACAGATGAATCTTTTAGCCACCCATCTGATAGGCAAATAAAGAAGTAAAATATTAATTCCCATGTAGACAATGGTTAATTGGCTTGCTTTAAAGCTGTTACCTGTAGTTTCTAGGTTTGGGAAAATGTGAGGAAATTACATGAGATTTTGGGGTTTATGTTTGTAAAGGGAATACCAAAGAGGCTGCATATTTCCTCTACTTATCTTAGAATCTTTAGAAAGTATGAATTAGAGAAAGAACAGTTCCTTGTTTGATAGATTAGGGAAGAACAAAATTCTCTTTTTGTGATGGATCCTTTTTCTTCTTCTAAATTATACTTAAATATTTTTTCTTTCGGTGCATTCCTTTTGTTTTAAATTTCTGTGGGCTTTTGGTGCTTAAACTCCATATTCTTCTGCAGATACCTAGGACCAGAACTGGAGATGTGGTCGCTTGGTATTACCCTTTATACCATAATCTTTGGTGAAAATCCTTTTTGTGAGCTGGAAGAAACTATGGATGGTGTATTAAGACCTCCATTCAGTGTGTCAGAAGGTGGGTATTTAAGTAACAAAATGAAAATTGATTGGTAGAAACTTGTCTTGTTCTTGTAGAGGGGGCTGAAAATTGCATGTTCAGACTTCATGTATCATGGATAATTTGCAGAGAGGTGCAGCTAGTATTAACCAAAAGATTAAGGCTGAATACAGTGATACCTCGTACAATGTCCAAACTTGGTTCCACAAGTTTGGACTTTATATGGATTTGAACTTTGTATGAGGCATGCAAAATCCTAGCCACGATGCCTCATACAACGTCCAAATCCTTGCCGCGATGCCTCGTACAACGTCGTTTCCATAGAGATACATGGTACTGTAACAGCACAGACTTCAGGGCAAAGTCAAGGAAACAGACAGGAAACTGAGAGAACTTTAAGAAATCATTGTCTAAAGGCTAAATACATTACAAAAACATGTCAAAGAACCCTGATTGTCCAAGAACCTGAAGAATGCTGCAAAAATCCCAGGAATGCTTCTAAACATTCTGGTGAATTTTTTTTTAAAAAAATCCAAAGTCGCGCTCAAAGCCACTCCTAAACACTCTTCGCCTCGTGCAAAACCCACAAGAGCAATGCACGCATGCGTCCTGCCTTTTATACTGCCCAGACACAATGCAACCTGGGAAAACCCCAATGCCTCATACAAAGTCGCAGCAACTTTGTATGAGGCAACTTTTTTCAAGGAATTAGGCGATGTATGAATTCGATGTTGTACGAAGTGGACTTTGTATGAGGTATTACTGTACTTTGAAATGCAAGCCTTCCTTGATTCTCCTTTCCTTCTTAGTTCCTCTTGTACAGATACTTGGGCACAGTTCTGGCAGAAGGAATACATGTTTACTTACAAAGCTTGTGTTGGAATAAAGTTGCCAGGTCGATGGCAAAAATATAATATAGCAGTTCACATCAAATTCATCTTGGTTGCAAAAAGCAAGAAGAGAAATCTCTCAAGCAAGAGGGTAGTGACTTACTAGCTTGCTAAGACTATAAGACATTTTGAGTCAGGAAGAACTAGACTGATGAACTCAACCACTGAGTCTGACTAAACAAAACGAACAAAACACCCACATACAGATCCTAGCATATATAAACAGAGTGGAAAGGCAGTTACTTTTGGAGGGAAGAAACATTTAACCTACTGATTGGCTGTTTAGATTCAAAAACAGTCAATGACAATGTACATTAAATGCTGGCCCTTCCCACTCCGTGTTAGCATTTCTTATTGTAAGTCAGTAAGTAACAAAAGGACCGTGGTGGCTTAGTGTTTAAGATGCTGAGCTTAAAAACAAGAAGGTTAGTAGGTCAGCAGTTTGAGACCTGAGTACTGCACAATGGAGTGAGCTCTCATCTGTTCCAGCTCCTGTCAACCAAGCAGGTTGAAAGCAAGAAAGTGCACATAGATAAATAGATACAGCTTCAGTGAAAAAAATAACAGTGTCCCGTGTGCTTTGGCATCTAGTCATGCCTGCCACATGACCATGGAAATGTCTGCATACCCAAACAGTGCTGGCTCTTTGGCTGTAAATTGAGATGAACACTGCCACCTAAAGTCAGACACCACTGGCTTTTAAGCAAGGGAGACCTTTGCCTAAGTAACAAAAGCTTAACAGATAAACAACTTGGGGAGTGGGATTTGGAAGAGAGAAACATTGTGGAAAGGAGAGAGTGCTTGCTTCTTTCATACTGCTTATTCCCAAAACCCAGTTGTCTGTCTCTGAGAAAACCCATTAGTCAGTGTTTCATTATGCATTATTGCCATTACACTCAGATGTACTTGAGGAAGATTGGAGCTCCCCGTGTGGTCTTTGATTGTACTTTCATGTGCTTGAGCTATTCTGCTGTATCCAAATCCAAATATAGGTGATCATCATGGCGATCAGTCATGAAAACTGTCCTGAGAATATAATGCAGTGGCCATTGATTTGCCTTCTGCATTGCAGCATGACCCCCCCCCTTCCCCCACATACCACTGATCCAGTTCTGCGAGTCACTTTCTGGTCCTGAGACCTTTTGGCGCACAAAGTCCTCCTCAGCCCCAGGCCAGTATTGAGGAAGCTGCTACCCTCCATCAAGATGGATTCAAGTGGGACTTGATCCACTTGGGGAACATCATCCTTCCCTGTGGGCTTTGCCACCTGAGGCTGTTAGTCCTCAGGGCTATAGTCACGTGGAACTAATATTTGATACAGCTGCTAATCTAAGCAAAAGTAGTCCCTTCAGAATAGTCCTGAATAAGATCTTGCAGTATATTTCTCACTCTCTAAGATGTGAATTCATCAGGTGGTGTTAAGGGCATGGTTGTATTTCAGCTGTCTTCACAGGCAAGCAGAAGAAGGAAATGGACAGATCAGTTGTGGTCAACTGGCTAAATTCCCAATGATATTTTGCTGTCTCCAGCTCCAAGAATTTTAAAACATTGAAAAACAAAGTTTGCCCAGAAAATTCATTCAAACATCTAGGAAGTGTGGGGCATAATTCTGCAATATTTTGAGGATTCCCATCACCCTAGCCATTATACCTGCCCAGTGTTCTCTTTTTGTAATGATCAGTATGGAAGGTATTTTCAGTTTTTTAAAAATCATTTAAAAATTAAACCCATTTTACCCATATATTTGTGGGAAATATATATTGCAAAATATAAAAAATCCAATAACTTTTAAAGCTAAAGAAATTAAACATATAAATTATGAATTGCAGCCCCATAGGCTGCTAGCAAGTCTGAAAATTTTTATTTGACCTGGCTGAGATTGCTCACCTTTGCTATAGAAGTACTGAGTTTAAAATGTGTTTGTTCCAAGCTGTTGAACTATCTGAAACTGAAAGCCAGCACAAAAGCTACTGACATTGTTTTTCTTCTTTCTTACCCTCAGACCTAATGGATCTCCTGTCTGGACTGTTAGAGCCTTTTCCTGAGGAACGCACAACATTAGAAACAGTAACGGAGGATCCTTGGGTGACACAACCTGTAAATTTGGCCAACTACTCATGGGAGGAAGTATTTTCCAAGCCAGGTAGGAAGCAAGTTTCTGAAAGCTACTTTGAAAACTTGCCTTAATTTCCAACTGTGCAAGATTTACTGGGAACCTGGCTATAAAAGGAACAGGTAAATGGTAAGGTTGCCCTTGTTCGAAAGCCAGTCATATCTGACTCTAGGGTGTAGCCTTCATCTCCGTTTACAGCCCAAGAGCCAGTGTTGTCTGCAACTGCAAATGTCTCTGTAACCATGTGGCAACCATGACTAGACACCGGAGTGCATGGAACACTGTGTACCTTCCCACCAAAATGGTATATATTTATCTACTTGCAATTTCTTGCTTTGGAACCTCTAGGTTGGCAGGAGCTGAGACAGAGACGGGAGTTCACTCTGTCATGCAACACTCGGGTCTTAAACTGCTGACTTGCTGACCTTCCAGTCGACAAATCCAGAGTCAACCACTAAGCCATCACAGTCCCCATAAAAGGAACAGCTTCCTACTAAACTCAAAGTGTGTCTACACCAGACACCAAATTGGAATCTGCTTTGCTTTAATAGAAGTCTGAGAGTGACATTTACAATCATAAGAAATTGTAAAAGGAGTTTGCATAACACTTGTGGAGTTTTGCAGGTATTTATTATTCACACATCGTCCAAAGCAAGGTTAACTCCTTCAGCACAGCACCTTGCCAGTGTTTGTGGCTCCAAGATGGAGCCCAAGGTTTGGACATTTGACTTTCCATGCCATAGAGCAATTTCTTGCTTTTGAACTGCTTAGTTTGGTAGGAGCTGGGGCAGACTCTGTCGCATGGCACACAGGCCTTGAACCACCAACCTTCAAACATCGCCAAGCTCAGCGTTATAGCCTCTAAGCCGCCGCCGCCCTACCATGCCATAGTGAGAGACTAGCAGTGGTGAGGAAGGACTGAGAGATCAGATGGGAAAAAGAGGAATTGATCAAGACAAGGTTGTGTGTGTGTGTGTGTGTGTGTGTGTGTGTGTGTGTGTGTGTGTGTGTGTGTGTGTGTGTGTGTGTGTGTGTGTGTGTGTGTGTGTGTGTGTGTGTGTGTGTGTGTGTGTGTGTGTGTGTGTGTGGTTCTTCACTTGGGTGACTGACTCCTTAGAAAACAGTCCTCTACTGAGCGATTGTCTCTTCACACCATGAGGTGCTGCTTTTCTCCTGCCAGTTTTATGGTAGGCCCTATGGGTAGCCTTTACCACCTCCATCATCTCCACACAGCCCCCAGTGCTATCTCATCTTGCCAAACCTATTCCCCACAAATCCGTCTGAGATTTAAAAAGCAGCTCTCCAGAGATTAAGAACAAAAAGACACTTTGCAAAAGAAAAGCCACAGTTGTATTCAATTCTGCCTTTGTGTCCTTACCTTGGATACCTTGGCATCGTTACTCAGCGAGAAGTCCATGGATGGATAGACGTCTCCGTGACAACATTCTGCACATGCAAATGGACTTGAGAAACCAAGTCCAACTGCATGTGACATTTTAGCCATTTGAATATCACGTCACTCACTGGATAGGTGGACCATGACACGTGCCCTTCACTTTCACCTGGCCCAAGGGGTCCGAAGGAGGGCGTTTTGGTGAGTTTTAGTCCTGGCCTAACATCATTGACAGAGATGGGCAACAATGCCTAGTTAGACCGCTCAAGCTTCCGTGCCCCAACAAGGCTCTCACCGAACCTTTGTGTCATGCGGGCATAAACAAGTACAGTACAGTAAAACCCCGACTTATGAATGCCTTGAGATACGAATTTTTCGACGTACAAAATGTCCCCCTGGTAAACTGGGGTCCTGACTTACGAAAACCCAAATTACGAAATACCTTGGGTTACGAAACTTCAGCTTTTTAGTGCCCAAAATGGCGCTGGCGCCATTTTGTGCACTAAAAATCACTCCCAGCCACTCACCCACACTGCCGGAAGTGTAAGAAAGGGAAGCAGCAGCAGCCAGAAGGTAGGAAATCTCCGTTTTTTTAATGCATGCTTCGAGCTACGAAAAAAATCAAGTTATGTAATAGGCCAGGGAACAGAATTTTTTTGTAACTCGGGGTTTTACTGTATTTCAAATTCACCCATTTTATAAGCATAGCAAATCCTGACCTTATTGATGGTTTAATCGCTCACTTAATTGGTTGGGGACTTTAAATACTGCTCATTTGAAATATTTCCGTATGATTTTACAGTACAAACCTACGTGTGTGTGTCTTCGTAAATAGAGCCCTGGTGGCACAGTGTTTAAACTGTTATATTGCAGCCAAAACACTGTGAGTTCGATAAATGAGTATCCAGCATGTTGGGGGCAAAATGCTAATTAACTTGTGAATTGCCCAGAGAGTGCACCAAGTGCTATGGGGTAGTATATGTCATTGCTATTGCTATAAATATGTTACTGTTTCTAATGTGGATTACTTCTCTTGGCTATAAAGGATTATAGTGCTTACTGCTGAAGTATCTGTGGCTCAGTCACATTAATGAGTACAGTATTTCAATTTTTTTAACTCCTCAGAAAAGACTCATTGCAAAATGCATTTGTCTGACTGCAGTCATGCTGGCATCTGGGCAGTTCCAAGCCGGGAGAGTGAGCAGAGTTTTAATGATGATTCGAGTATTAACGAAGCAATCAATCCTCAGCTGGCAAGAACTACAACTTCTGCGGATCAGGAGGCATCAACCTCGCTCCAAAATCGGGACTAAAGACATCTTGGACATCCCCTTGCTCTTCCTTGGACACGTTTTCCCTTTTGCTCTGAGGATATGGATTTGCTTTTACTGGTTACATGCTTTGAGACCAAGCAGTTCATTCTGCCCATTGTGTGCATCTGTTACACCTACAGGCTTTCTGAACTTCTACATGCCTGGCATCCCATGAGGCCTGTGCCCTAATGATCAAACACCCATAGGGTTAAACTGTGGTGATAGGTATGCAACATAAAAACCAAGGACTAAACCATACAATTCAATCCTAGCTGTTGGTTTTTCACATGCAGGCATTATTTAAATGATATCCACACCTGGAAGTCTGACAGCCTAGGTATAGGCATTCCAGGCAGAGGGGCCCAAAAAAAATATCACAGTTCCATTTCTTTACCGTACTGAACTGTGCCATTCATACATTAACGTTCTTCTTGCTGTAATTACTAGCTACAACAGAAGACTGTGTTAATGAAGCAGCTTAGATTGCTGCTCTAAAGTGCACTTTTGTGTTTTTTCTTATGGGAATATCTGAGCATCCTTTGACCAGTCAAAGATTATCGGCAATGTGAATCAACTGTGAACTGACAAGATTGCAAAATGAGTGTGGGCTGATGGCTAGAAAGGATTTCTAACAGTTATACGGTCTAACTTCCTCCTGTGGCAGATCATTTGATCCTGAGTCCTTCGTTTATACTTGGTATAAAGCAGCCATTACAACATTTATATTGAACTAGTCTGGTACAATGCTCCCTCTTTAGAAAACAATTTTACAATGTGTTTGTAGATTATTTGTAAAAATTTTAATCTTGATAACAGCATTAGCAATTTTTAAAAATCCTTAAACTACATTTTATAATTCTCCTTTGCATTATTTTTTGGAATACTGCTCTTTTCCTCCTAAAGGGAGTATGGTCTTTAGTGCAACACGGAATCATCTCTCAGTACAGTTTGCATGTCTTGGATAACTTGGCGGATAAATATTTGGAAAATGATTGGTATGGTTCTATTCAGTTGTAATGTATTAGGACAAGGGTTCTCAACCTTTTCAAGTTGGGGGCCGAGTCACACTCCCTCAAACAGTTGGGGGGGCAGACTGGTTGTCCACCATGCCCAAAACAGAGCCTATCTTCGTAGGGAGCGAAACCGAAGAGTTAAGCCAGATAGAAATAACCAGGGAGGAGGTCCTTGCATGTCTTGTTAAACTAAACACTAACAAATCACCAGGACCAGATGGCATCCATCCACGAGTTCTCATGGAACTTGAAGATGAAACTGCTGATCTCCTAGCCAAAATATATAATATTTCCCTCAAATCAGGCTTTGTGTCTGATGACTGGGAGGTAGCGAATGTAACACCAATTTTCAAAAAAGGATCCAGGGGTGATCCAGGAAATTACCGACCTGTCAGTTTGACATGTGTCCCAGGTAAAGTGATGGAAACCTTCCTAAAAGATAGAATTAATAGGCACATAGAAGAGAAGGCGCTGCTAAAGGAGAACCAACATGGCTTTTGCAAGGGCAAATCATGGCTCACTAATCTGTTGGAATTTTTTGAGAGTGTCAACAAGCATGTGGATAAGGGGGATCCAGTTGACATTGTTTATCTGGACTTTCAGAAGGCTTTTGACAAGGTCCCACACCAAAGGCTCTTGAATAAACTTGCCAGTCATGGAATAAAGGGACAGGTCTTGTCCTGGATCAGCAGCTGGCTAAGGGACAGGAAACAGAGGGTAGCACTAAATGGACACTTCTCCAAGTGGAGGGAAGTAAAGAGTGGGGTCCCCCAAGGTTCAGTACTGGGACCCCTGCTTTTCAACCTCTTCATAAATGATCTAGAGGTAGGAGTAAAAAGCAAGGTAGCCAAATTTGCTGATGACACTAAATAATACAGGGTAGTGAAAACTGTGAGAGATTGTGAGGAGCTCCAGAGGGATCTCTTGACTCTGGGGGAGTGGGCAAACCAGTGGCAAATGAGCTTCAACATTAGTAAGTGCAGAGTGATGCATGTTGGGGCAAAAAAACCCAATTACATTTATAAACTGATGGGTTCTGAACTCTCTGCGACAAACCAGGAAGGGACCTTGGTGTCCTGGTGGACAGCTCAATGAAAGTGTCAGCCCAGTGTGCCTCAGCAGTGAAAAAAGCAGACTCAATGCTAGGGATCATTAGGAAGGGTATAGAAAATAAGTTAACAAGTGTCATTTTGCCCCTTTACAAATCTATGGTGAGGCGCCATCTGGAATACTGTGTACAGTTCTGGTCGCCATACCTCCAGAAGGATATTATGGAGTTGGGAAAAGTGCAGAGGAGGGCAACCAAAATGATTAGGGGACTGCAACGGTTGGGCTTTTTCACTCTTGAACAACGGCGTCTAAGAGGTGACCTGATTGAAGTTTATAAAATCATGCACGGTGTGGACAAAGTAGATAAGGAAAAACTTTTCCCTATCGCATAACACTAGAACTATTGGACACTCCATGAAACTTTTGGGTACTAGTTCTCAAACAAATAAGAGAAAGTACTTTTTCACCCAGAGGATTACTGGTCTATGGAACTCCCTGCCAGAAGAAGTGGTGACAGCTGTCAGTCTTGACAGCTTTAAGAAAGGATTAGACTAGTTCATGGAGGACAAGGGTAACAATGGCTATAATTATGGATACTTAAGGACAACCTCTGGGTTGGAGAGATAGGCAGGATATCTCTCAATGCCATTTCCAGGGAATCCTAAGCAGGTGAAGGCATCTCCTTGGGAATACCCTGAAGGAAATGGTGAGCCACTGTGTGAGACAGAATGCTGGACTGGATGGGCTGTGGCCTGTTCCAGCAAGGCTGTTCTTATGTTCTTATTTGCGGCCGTAGTAAACGTGTTTACAATGGCTGCAGACTCATTTACACTGGTCATAAATGTATTTACGATGGCTGTAAATGAGTCTGCTGCCAGTTCCGGCAGCAGCTGGAGCGAGGATACGGATCGGATTATTTGGTGCTGCGGGCTAGATTTGGCCCACGGGCCGTAAGTTGAGAACCCCTGTCTTAAGGGGTAGGAAATTCAATAATACAAGTATACTCAAGCAATTATTAATGGAATAATATTAATGGAATAAGTCTTACTGGTTTTAATTTTACGGAATCACAGTTAAAGCTTGCTTCGGTAGAGCGCAATTCCAGTACAGTGGTACCTCGCTTAAAGAGCATAATGCGTTCCATGGGATTGCTCTTTAAGTGAGTTTGCTCTTTAAGCGAAACACCATTGTAAGTGACCAATTGTGACTTCTGGTGAGGGGAGATTGCAAACCCCGATTTAGTTGTTAACTTTTTAAGCGAGTTAGTCTCTAAGCGAGGCACTCTTTATGCGAGGTTTTACTGTAGTTCTATTTCTAAAATCTTTATCAGTCTTACATTGTAAGAGGAGGCCTACAGTAAGAGGAGACCTACAGGTGACAATCTATCCAGCATTAGCCAATTGTTCCTTCCCAGCTCTGATTTCAGAGAAAAACCCACTTTCCTTTGCTCTGTATTAAAGGAAAACCCACTTTTCTTTGCTCTGTATTCTTTTCCTCTCTTTTGTTGGTTGCTGTCAGTTATTAGTTGCTGTTGATCTGCTTTGTTGGTTAGCATACATGCAGTAAAGAAAGCAGCGTGCACAGTGCTGTAATTAAAAGTAACTGTAAGTGGAGATACTTTTTTTATATTTCCATGTTGACAAGGAAGAAATTGAAATTCTTAATTCAATCATCAACTGAGATGAATTTGCTATTCAAATCTTGACATGGTTACAGAAGACATGGTTACAGAGTTAGGCTCCAGATGTGAAAATGGGTAGAATGATAAGATGCTGATTTCTCACAGGTAAAGGTAATGGTCGCCCTCTCTCAAAAGCCAGTCATATCTGACTAGGGTTTGCTGCTCATCTCCATTTATAGCCAAAGAGCCGGCGCTGTCTCTATGCAGAAGTTTCCATAGTTGTGTGGCAGGCATGACCAGAGGCTAGAGTGCACTGAACGCTGTTTACCTTCCCACCAAAGTGGTACCTATTTATCTACTTGCAATTTCTTGCTTTCAAACTGCTAGGTTGGCAGGAGCAGGGACAGGAGCTCACTCCGTTGTGCAGCACTCGGAGGTCAAACTGCTGACCTTCCAGTCATCAAGCTTAGTGTCTTAACCACTAAGCTACTGCCCTCCTGTATATTTGCTTATATGCTTGCATTACTCAAGTAGTAAAGGTACTACATCTGCTATGTTCATTATTTTTAAGCCACCACAGTCCTTGATCCCTTGCAACTAGCCTAAAATTGCAGATAAAGGTGAAAAAACCCCAATAGTTTCCTTACAGGAGAAAGTAGCTTAAGGAGGAAGTAATGAATGTATAGTTACCTGTAAAGATGATACCCAAGCTTACTTGCCTACCTCTCAGTCACCGGTTATTCTAAATGCAGCTTTGTTGCACTTGTTCTAACAGGTGTAGGCAACTTGACAGTTCCGGGAGCCAATGTTCTGAATGCCATTACATTTCAGAATTCACAGTCTGTCCAAAATACTGTATCACCAGTTGCAAAAAAAGTAAAGGAAACATCTGTAGGAGGCTAGAAGGGCTAGATGTTACTTTGGCATTTAAAAGTAGATTTTAAAAATTCTGTAATAATAAGGGGGCTCTGGTAACCCCATTTCAAAGGTTTTATCATTGCTGCCTAGAGTTGTAGTCCACCTTTTCTGACAGCAAAAAAGCTAGGCGTATCAGAGCTAGGTGCTCCAGCAACTAAACTAGCTTTGGACCTTGCAACCTTCCCCATCCTGTTCTAACTAAGGAAGAACGATGTGAGGTTTTGCGAACCATTTCTAATCAAAGATTATTAGTCTTAGTTTCGGGCTTTGTGGAGCTTGAATCGATATGAGGTAACCTGATGAAACTGTAAAATCAGTGTGCTCCTTCCTCTCCCAACAATTCAATTATCCATTAATTTTACTAGAGAGTTTTCCTTGCTTCCTAGTTTCTCTCATTGCTATTTCTTGCAAAGGGAAAATGTATGATTCTTTTATGTAGTATAAGGCAGCAAATCCGAGTTTGATACTTTATTCGTATCAGAGCGTTGCACAGTGAAGTGCAACACTTTTTTTTTGCATCGACAAGATTTGACAGGTAAAGATGCAGCTTTGGGGAAATCCATCTCCTTGACAGGTGAGCGCAATACACGTACGAATTCGGATTTTGGTATGGTCGCGCTCTGCAGATTATTGGAACCCCAGTGGTGCAATGGTAAAAACTACAGCAGCCAAAACGTTGTGAGTTCGATCCATCCTTACGAGGTCGGTAAAATGAGTACCCAGTATGTTAGAGGCAAAAAAAAATATGCTAATTAATGTGTGAACTGCCAATAGAGTGCACTAAGATGTGTAATTGCTATTTCTATTCTCACAAGGGGGTACACAAATAGTTTTAGGTGGTTTCCTACATGTCAATTGTGGACTTGTTTAAGACTGAGAAACTATATTCGAGTCGTTTGGAAAACAACATCTCCATCACATTTTGCACGCTTAACGCCAACGCGGGTTGCCTGCGACAGTTAAGCAAGTAGCTACTAAGACGCTGACTGGGAAGCGGAAGGTCAGCAGTTCGATTCCAGAGTACTGCAGGACGGAATGAGCTCCCGTCTTTGTCCCAGCTCCTGCCAACCTAGCAGTTCGAAAGCAAGAAATTGCAAGTAGATAAATAAGGACCACTTCAGTGGGAAGGTAACTGCGTTCTGTGCGCTCCTGTGTCTAGTCATGCCTGCCACATGACCACGGAAACGTCTGCAGAAGCAGACAGCGCTGGCTCTTCAGCTTAGAAACAGAGATGAGCACTGCACCCTAGAGTCAGATACGACTGGCTTTCGAACAAGGGAAACCTTTAGCACAACGGAACGTTTCTTTCGAGTTTCCGTTCCCGGGAGGGCCGAGTTTGCGCGAACACCTTCCCCCCTCAGATGTTTTTTTTCTGCAGGCGAGGAAACGAGGCAACATGGCGGCGAGACGACTCTGCGGACAGGTAGGTCTATTTCCGCTCGTTTGTCTGCTTGGAAATAAGCCCGCCGACGAACACTCACTTTCATGTTCCCTTTTAGGGCAACGACCCCTGCAGATCTTCAAATACCTGAAAGATAACCAAGAAGAGGAAGGGCAGGATCTTTGCTCCATCATCCCAGAGTTCAGGACGCGTACTTTTTATTTTATTTATTTATATACCGCCTTCCTCGCCCTGGGGAGGGTTGAATTGAAACTACAGGAAGCCATGCTGAATATCAGGAAAAACTTCTTAATGGTTAGAGCAGGAAGCAGTCAAGAGAGAATTGGACAGCCATCTGTCGTATCTGCTTTGATTTGGATTCCTGCATTGAACAGAGGGGTTGATCTCTATGGCCTAAAAAGTCCCTCCCAACTCAGTGAGTCTATATCAGGGGTGCCCAAACTATTGCCCGTGGACCAGATCCGGTCCTCGACACCAATTCATCCGGCCCGTGCCACCCTCGTCGCTCCCAGAAGCGGAAGTAAAATGTGCCCGAACAGAAACTCTTACTTCTGCTTCTGGGAGCGGTGAGGGTGGATGAATTGGTGTGTGTGTGTGTGTGTGTGTGGGGGGGGTCTGGCCCATGGGCTGTAGTTTGGGCACCCCGGGGTTAAACAGAGAAAATGGCAGCCCAAAACATACCTGTCAACCTTCCCGGATTGGCTGGGATTTCTCGATTTTCGGCGCCGATTTGCCATTTCCCACCCACAGCTGCCAAAACCCCGGAATTGGCAGCGGGGGGAAAGAGGTACTGCGCATCCCTTCTGTGCAAGTCGGCTTCTATGCATGCGTAGAATTCTACGCTTGCGTAGAAGGCTACACAAGCGTAAAAGGGTTCTACGCAAGTGTAAAAGCCTTCTACGCATGCATAGAAGCCGACTTGCGCAGAACCGTTGTGCGCAGGTCCCGGATTGTCCGGAGCCGCGGTTGACAGGTATGGCCCAAAATCTATCTCATCCTGTTGCAAAACAGATTGCAAGGTACATTTTACTTCAGCTTCTGGTGGAACCACATGACTGGCCAACTGAACCACGTGGCCAGCTCACTGAACCACGTGGTTGGCCTGCTGAACCACATGACCCGAAAAGTTTGGATCCATGTGGCCCAAAAAGTTTGGGCACCCCTGTTCTATATTTTTTGCATGTCACAAAAGCAGCTTGTGGACCTAAGCAAAGGTAGCTTATCTCCCCATATTTTGGGGGAGTATATGCATCAGCTCCCCTGTTCAGTTACAAGCAATCCACAGGCTCCGATTAAAGTGGCACCATGATAATTCTGCAGGGGCAGCAATCCGTTGGCTTACAGGTTTAAGAAACAAGGTTTCCTGTCGACCTTTGCTGACAATACAGCTGGCTCGGTAGCTCGGTGGTTTAGCCATGAGATTGGGAATTTGATTCTCCCACTGTCTCCCAGAAGAAGAACCAGTCTGTGTGGCCATGGTCAAACTGCAGAGTCCCAGGGGTGCCTGCAGACGAAGGGAATGGGAAATGCTTCTGTGTGCCTAGAAAACCCTGCAAAGAATAACCAGAACGCAGAATTTACTTAACAGCGACATAAGACTCACAAACGCACCAGCCAAGAGGGCTCAAAATACAAAGTCAGTCTGGGAGTCAGTACCGCAGTTACAAAAATTGTTCACTCTCTAGTGGTGATTGATTGATTGATCTAGTGGTAATCAGGTTAATGATGGAGATATATAAGAGATGATTATCCAATTCACTCTTGAATGATTCCAGTGTTGGCGGGCTCACCACCTCTTGAGGCAGTTGGTTCCACTGTTATACTGCTCTAACCGTTAAGACGTTTTTCCTGATGTTCAGCCTATATCTGGCTTCCTGTAGTTTCAGCCCACTATTACATGCCCTGCACTCTGGAATGATGGAGAATAGTTCCTGCCTTCCTCTATATGGTTATCTTTCAGGTATTTGAAGAGTGCTATCATATCCCCTCTCAGTCTCCTTTTCTCAAAGTGGGTTAGGGCAACCTTGTGTTGCTGGCTCATCTTTCTCACACTAGGTCAGACGAAAGGAACTGCAGAATGAACTTACCAAAAAGTGCCTTCATTTAGGCAGTTTCATGTCTGGCCTAGACACTGAAGAAGACTAAACATGCCCAGTTCCTTCAGTCTATCCTCATTTGACTTAGTTTTCATTCTTGTTACTATGTAGTAGTCTTATCATTTACTTGATGTTCTTAGAAGTAACTAGCAGAGATTGCCCGGTGGTGCCGGGCTGTTTTAAATTGTTTTGGAAAGGTTTTTTTAAAATGTGTATTTTTATATAAAAAGACGTAAAATTGTGTTGGATAGTAAAGGGTTTTTTTTTCTTTTCTTGAACAAATGGTGCTGGGCTGTTTTAAATGGTGTTGAAAGGTTTTGTGATTTTTAAAATGTTTATTTATATGCACGGGCTGTTATAAACTGTGATCAGCTTTTTTTGGTTTGTTTTTTTGGATTAAAAAAAGAGTCCCTCTCCTCCCCATTGCTCCGTGCAAGAAGGAAAGGATGA
Organism: Bradypodion pumilum; assembly: GCA_035047305.1. Lineage (NCBI taxonomy): Eukaryota > Metazoa > Chordata > Lepidosauria > Squamata > Chamaeleonidae > Bradypodion > Bradypodion pumilum. Next base: position 325,083,443 of record JAWDJD010000003.1, read on the forward strand.
TATAATTTTTTACATTTTTTTTAACCAAATGTTTTACTATGTGAATTTTTTTAATAGTTGTACTTTGGATAAAAATTTAAAAAATGTGTAAGTATATGTTTTTTCAAATTTAATATTTTTAAAATGTTGTGTTTTTATTTTTGAGTGAAAACTGAACACAGGATTTTAGAAATGTGTGAATCATTTCTGTGAATATTTTGACAGTTTTTTCTCCTGTGGCCTCTGGGTGGTGCTGTTCAGGTTTTCTTTTGCTTTGACTGTTTTTCTCTACTGGCCTCTCGTTGTCGCTTCTTCCGGTAAGTAGTCTCTTTCTTTCCTCATTTCATTTCCGGACGTTGTGGTTTAATTTCTCTGTTTTTTTGGGGGGGGAGGGGTGTGGGGGTCTGTGTGTTCTGTCTTGTTCTTATTTTTGGGTTTGATTTTGATTATTTTTGAATGTTTTTGATTCTGATTTTTGTGTTTTATTTTTGGGGTAAGTAAAGTCAGCGGGCGGAGTGCCGTCTGCTGCCTTTGCTTACCTGGGAATGGGTTCAATGTGTGTGTGTGTGGGGGGGGGGGTTGGGAGGGTTTAACGTGACCTTGCCTTGCTGGCCAGGCCGCGTTAAATCCTTGCGTTGGGGTAGGGATGGGGATTCTTTTATTTATATGTATGTATTTTTTTACAGGGGGGCTGGCCAGTGCCTTGCCGTAGTCTGGGTTTGGGGGGGAAGAAGGGGGTATCCCCTCCCCCCAAGCTACGGGCTGGCTTGGGCAGGCCTCCGAGGCTGCGGGGGAAAACATAGTTTTTCCCCATTAACTTGCCGAAGTATGGGTGGGTGGGGGTTTGAAGAGAGGGGTATCCTCTTTCCCCATCCCCCATGCTACAAAGGAGGAATTGTTTCCCTTTCAAGGGGGGGGAGGCAATGATGCCTTCGCCCTCCCTTGAAAGCGAAACACTTACTCGGAAAGTAAAGGTACCGGGCAGAGCGCTGTTCCTTTGCTTTCCGGAGGAATTATTTTGCTTTCAAGGGGGGCTGGCGAAGGCATCAATACCTCCCCCCCCCTTGAACTCCCTCTGTTGTTGTGGTTTTTTTCCACTCCGGCTCAACTTTTGTTGATGCCGGTGGTGGTCTTGCTGTGTCTTCGGCGGGGTAGCGTGGAGGAGAGGGAGTCCCTCTCCTCCCCATTGCTCCATGCAAGAAGGCCGGTGGGTGTTTGCGTGGCTTTGAGGCGCTGCGTCCGCCTGTGGCGGACTTGCGCTCCCAGTGTGTTTTTTATTTTTATTTTTCGTGCGCCGGCTTCCTCAGCGTTCTGCGCGCTCATGGTGTACAGGATGCTGGGGCTTGTAGTTTTGGGTTTGTGTTTACCGTTTGTGCGTTTTTTCCCCTGCGGCTTCATTTTGATTGGCTGCGGTGCATTTCCGAATGTTCCTTTTGCCTCTCAGCCTGATTGGCTGTGGCGCGGCGCAGCCCAAGGAACGTTGGGAAATGGAGTCCTTTCTTTTTCTTTGCAGCCGGGGGGCTTCTGCCCCACTGGCGCAAAATTCAACCCGACAGTTACCTGCGAACCCCGGTCGGGCGAGTGCACGGAGGCTCGGTCGGAGCTAGTGGGGCCTGGTGCAACATCCTTTGTCACATTCCAACTGTTAACGCACAGATTTATAGGTATAGATGTGGTAAGTATCTATAATAGTTTACCATAACAAGTAAGCATTGTTATTTCTACATTGCAGAGGACAATGAAGTTGAGGTGGACATATGGGGGTGGGGCTTGTATTTTGTCTAGTAGTTGTCACCTAATGAATATGTGGCAAAGGAAGAACTCGGAGGCTTTCTGATTTGTAGGTTAGTCTCTACATTTCATTCCTGTTATGACCCCTTTATAATTTTGTGCTCTTCTGTTATGCAGTAGCAGGTCTGGCCGGACATCCTGGTATGGTAATGGAGTAGACAACACAGCCAGCGACTCAATTCCGAGTGTTGGGTGGCAGTAAATAACCTGACTCCCTAAAGGGGCCAACAGCTACAGGGAGATGAGCCCCTTTAGGTGGGGTGATGGTCTTCTCAGTGGAGGAAATGCCACTGGAAACCATCATATTGGGCCCAATGGCAAAATGAGCAGAGGAAGAACCACTTCATTATTCTGATTCTCAATGGTCATGGAGGTGGAAGAGGCCATGCCAGATAGGCTTGCTGTGAAGGTGCACTTTGTCCATATCCTCAAGGCTGTGACAGTCCATTGCAGTCCTGGTGTCAAATCTGGTGTCTCATTTCATACATGGCGCAGGAGATGGCTCCATGATCATAGTGTGTGGATCACTTCATGGCAAGCTGGGATCCACCTTAAACAAATTCATGCCAATGGCATTTTTCCTGTTTGTCATTCTTTTTTTGTGAAAATGATTTTCAGAAAAATATGTATACAGTAAAACCCGAGTTATGAAAAAAATGGTTCCCTGGCCTATTTCGTAACTCTATTTTTTTCATAACCTGAGGCATGCATTTAAAAATAAAAATATGGAGAGATTTCTTACACTTCCGGTGGTGCTGGGAGTGATTTTTAGTGCAGAAAATGGTGCCACTGCCATTTTGGGCACTAAAAACAGTTTTTTTGAGATGCAATTTTTCTTCTTAACATGGGGTATTTCATAAATCGTTTTTTTCCCGTAAGTCGGGACCCCAGTTTACGAAAATAACAGTTCATAAGTTGGAAAATTCGTATCTCCAGGCGTTTGAAAGTCGGGGCTTTACTGTACTCAGACACAAGGAGCAGCTGACGGCGATGCAGTAGGCAACTCAAGTTACTCAAAAGCAATATGCACTGAACTCATTTGGTGTTCTTCAGCTATTAATGAAAGTAATGTTAAATTAAAAACTAGTTAACCTGCATTGTGATTTTGAAACTGCACAAAGAGGGCAACTTTATAGGTTGTTGAGAAGCTGATGTTTTGCCAGTCTAGCCAGATAGATGTGAGTTGATTCCTTCCATCAATGAAGGTTCCCATGTTATTTGAGATGCAGTGATAGGGTCATCACTAAATACCACAGGTGTGACAGCTTCTGTCTGTGATATGCACAGTAAGAACAAAAATATGTCTCTTTAAAAAGTTTTAAAATACTCCTAGAACAGGAGCATAAATTATAAGGTATTGCTACATAATCTCTGACAGCATTAGGCAGCAGAACGATGAAATTTTATTCCATTTAAGATTAAAACATACCCAAGGCTAAAGGTTTCTTTTCCTATCCCTTTTGGGGTGTAGGTGGCCATTATACTTTACCAAGTGGTTTTGTTAAAACGCACTCCCATAGCTTGTGATGTAGACCAGACCTAAACTGATTTGTGCAATATAAACTGCAAATTCTAAAGAATATGGTAAATTACTCTTTCTGCATGTGCTGTACAGAAATTAATCATTTGCCCACATGATATAAAGCACAGTTGCAGCCTGTTCTTTTATGCGTGACTAATGCAAGCAGTGAATATGGATCAGCACATAATGATATTTTAGTCTGTGGTTGTGAATAATGGTAAAATTTTGGCTTTATTTTTGCAAGTCTGCATTTGGCGCCCAGTTCTTTTTGATCTTTTCTGTGTGCAACATAAGTATTTTATTAAATTGAGTTTTGTTGTCTACGTTTGTAGGTCTTTCAGAGGCACGGTTCCATTTCCCTTGTCTATCATTGTATCCAGTCAGCTCTGAAAGCATCATCAGTTGCTCATCTGTGTTCTCTTCGGCACCTGAACAGATTGAATGGTACTAGTTCTCTTGAACAAAGTGAAGCTAGTGTGGCCCTTCATAACTTTAAAGTACAGAGCAATGAAAGTTCTCAGAAGTTGGAGGCTTGTACTAAATCTCTTGTGGAACAGGAAAAACTGGACAGTGTGGACAACCTGAAGCTAAAAGAGGTAGAAGATTTACTCTTGAACATGGGATTCAGCTCTGCTGAGATACAGCACTTGTTCAGCTTGCAGCCTATCCTCTCACCTCAACCCATATTGGCTGTAGTTTCAGAGCTACTCCTTCTGGGTATAAGCACTGACTGCATACTGAAGGCTCTACAGAACAACCCCGAACTGGCAAGAATGCCAGAAAAGCACATGAAGGCTCGTACAACTCTTCTGCGAAGATATGGCTTTAGAGAAGGTATTATTTTATTTGCATTCTCTAAAACATACTAGATTGTTAAAACCTGATTTGCTTGGACTTTGTAGGCATCCTATTTAGGTTTTGTAGCTTATGTGCAGTTTGATACGGAAGATTATGTATGTAGGAAGGATGCAGATCAAATTATTCTAATGATGGTAAGAAGCATGGCTTGTTTGTATTGATCAGAATATGTTTGTGATCATTGTCCAGACTTCTCCCCCTACTTTATCCTCACAACTTTGTGAGGTAGGTTCAGGCTGAGAGGGGGTGACTCAGTGTTTCGTAGCTGAACAGGGGTTTGATCCCAGATCTTTCAAGTCCTAGTATAACACCTTAACACACTCATCATCTGTTTTTGTGAATCCTAAGCAGATGTCCCAAGAAATATTTTGGGATGCTAATCCAAAGATCTTTCTTCTCTGCATTAGTTCTGGACGTGAGCCTGGACGTGGATTTCTAATGAGGGACATCCCTGAAGATAAAGAGCAACAACCTACCTCAATCCTGGGAGAGCATTTGGGGTGTGGAAAGAGCTGTGCCCTATCTAACATGTGTGTTCCTCTTCTTTTTAACAGGTAGATTGAACCACATGGCAGTCAATTTTCCAGATATCTTCACGCTGCCTGAAAAAAGATTTGTGGCTCTAGAACGTCTCCTCCATGAAAACTGTCTCTTCACGATGGAGCAGATATCAAAAATCTTACAGTTGTGCCCAAATATCCTACTAGAAGAACTAAATGATGTGGAATATAAGTTCCAGGTAATGTATGTTGACTGCATTTTTCAAGGATGGTTTGCTAATGTGAGTATGTCAAGAGGTGTATGAGGGGCGGGGAAAACCTTACAAAGGTTTAGCCAGCATTGCTCAACTCACATTCTCTGCAAAGGAGATTTTCATAGGTGACAAGATTAGATGAATGGACACATTGACCAAAGTAATGTTTTAATAGGGCACTAACCAGGGACTGTGGTGGCTCAAGTGGTTAAGATGTTAACCTCACTGATTGGAAGGTCGGAGTTCGATTCCCAGGTACTGCATGATGGAGTTAGCTCCCGTCTCTGTCCCAGTTCCTGCCAACCTAGCAGTTCGAAAGCAAGAAACTGCAAGTAGATAAATAGGGACCACTTTGTTGAGAAGGTAAACAGCATTCCGTGCTGCCAGGTGTTGAGGCATGCCTGCCACATGTCCACAGAAACATCTGCAGACAGCGCTGGTTTTTTTTTTTGCTATAAACAGAGATGAGCACTGAACCCTAGAGTCTGATATGACTGGTTTTTGAGCAAGGGCAACCTTTACTAACCATATATACATCTTATTTTCCCATCAAAAACGGCTGTGCTTTAAAAACTTTTTACAGTCCTCTGCCCTTTCTGAAATAGGGGTAAATACATCACAGTAAATTTGTTTTTGCTTTCTGTTTCATTTTCCTTGTTGCTAGAATCTGCCATGTGGATCCTAGTTAATGAGAATTCCTCTCACCATCTAGTGGATCTGTCTTTGACTGTATTTTAATAAATACAGTAGCTTCCTTTTTAAATTAGATTTCTATGCTGTTTTATTGATTCTCAGAAGTTGGTTGGTTGGTTAAGAACATGGCTATTGATGTTTTCAAACGACTCTTCCACTGTCTCATTCTTTTTATTGCAAGGAATGAGGGAGTTCTGTGAAAACAATCCATTTTCCTTTTACTCTGTCTCCCCCAATATGGCCAGTGCTTTGCCTGTTTTGCATTAAAGACCTCTGGTGCTTTTCCAAATTTAGGAAAAATTGTCTAAAACCAGTGGTTATTATGTGAGCTCAAGACTTGTTAAATCTGATTGTAGTGCTGCCAGGGCAAAACAAAAGTGGAATAGTAGGGAGGTATATGTAGAGGTTCTGGAACTTAAATAAATAATTTGCCTCCTTTTACAACTCTTGGTCCAAAACTCTATAGAACAGGGGTTCTCAACCTATGACCCAGGGGCTGGATGAGGCCCACAATATCATTTCATGTGGCCTCCCACCGCATCCACCACACCCAGAAGTGCCATGTGTAGCAGGCAGGACAAAATGGCTGTCCGCCCCCGAAGCTGTCATGACCCGGCCCTCAACTTGAAAAGGTTGAGAACTACTGCTGTAGAATATGACAGACAGGACTGTTGACTTCAGTAGGCTTACATGTAGCCAGAGTCTGTGCTGGATTGTGTCCATGGCATACAATATTAACAAGAGCCCATCTAAGTAGTGATTTAAGAATCCTAACCATGCCTGTTTTTCTCAGTTTGCATATTTCAGGATGGGAGTAAAACAGAAAGAAATAATGAATTCCTGTTTCTTCCAAGTACCACTGGAAAGGATAAAGAAGCGGGTCCTTTTCCTGGAGCGCTTGGGACGCTACCAGACCCCTGACAAGAAAGGACAGACTCAGGTTGTCAATCCCAAACTGAAAGCCTTAATTAGAGCATCTGAAAGTGACTTTGTGTCTAAAATCGCCCTCTCCTCTGTTGAGGAGTACGAGATTTTTAAGGAACTGCTGGCTCGTGAAGAGGAGCAGGCGTGGTTAGAGGAAGAAGGAATTGGACATGAACAATCGGATTCAGAGAACGATGGAGAAGGATATGATTCAGAATAAAGACATGATTTTTTTAAAAAATGTGCAATACATTTTCCCCAATCTCGTTGTTCTGTGCAGGACAATGACAATAAAGAGTTATCTATCTATCTATCTCTATCTACTGGTGGATTCTGCTCATGTCTTTTGTCATTTTTCTGAGAGAGGGAAAGTTTGAAATGGGAAGGAATGAAAATAAGTCTGTATTGCAGGGGTGACCAGCATTTTTTATTGTGGGCCTGACTACATCCCTGGACAGCTGAGCGGGACGGACCACACACCCCAGAAGTGGGCACGTTTATGGCTGTCATAAATACGCCCACTTCCGTGTTTACGACAGCCACATGTGTGTTTTACGGCTGACATAAACACACCCACTTCCACTTCAGGGTGCAGTGGAGGTGGTGACGGGCTGGATGGGATGGCGTCTGGGGGCCGGGTCTGGCCTGCAGACTAGGTTGGGAACCCCTGCTGTGTTGATTCCACAGAAAGGGTGATCTTTGTAGTTAATACTTGCTTATAGTCAGCCTACTACTGTAATTGGGAACTTTTCTTTGTTTTTATTTTCACTTTAAAACTTACAATAAAAATATGCTAAAAGTATAGTGATACTATTTTGTCTACACAAACAGCATCACTCACAGTATGGGTGATAAGGGAGAGAAAATTTTGACTACAACACTTCTATAGGAATTTGTGTTTCATTTTAAAAATGTGTCTGAACAAGGGTCTTTACATCTTTCTAAACCATGATTTGTGTTAGCAGTCATACATATAAACCTTTTTGTTCAGCGTCAATAGCCCTGTGCTAGTATGGTTCCCTTGCCTAACCATGTGTGGGGAAATCACACACACACACAACTCATTCTCAAATGTTGTTGCTCTTTTTAAAATTATAACGACTTTTATTTCAGGTTTGGAACTGGTAGAGGTGAAAGGTATAGGTCACAGAATGGGCAAAGCTGTGGTTTGAGATGCCTTTACCAAATTCAATCTTGGTTTTAAAGTAAAATTCTATGATGGTGCTTTCAATTCAGTCATGTAGGCTTGTTTTTTGGAAAGGCAGCATAAACAAAAGTATACGAGAGAGAAAATGTGCAAGGAGAGATTTTGGCTATTAAACAGCTCTGTTTGAACAGAAAGTAATTTGTTTTGCTAGATGTAACTTAAGTGTGGTTATATTTGTGGTTAAGAAAGAAAGAGGTAGTTTGGAACCAACTAGGACAGTGATGGCGAACCTTGGCACTCCATGAGTTCTTGGACTTCAATTCCCAGAAGCCCAAGTCTGTGAATCCACACTAATGGGTTTACTGTGTAGTAAACCCATTTGTGTGGATTCACAGAGACTTGGGCTTCTGGGAATTGAAGTCCAAGAACACCTGGAGTGCCAAGGTTCGCCATCACAGAACTTGGATCTTCCCATTCTTAAAAAGAAACCAGACTGTTGTTTTTTTAAAATAAATTGTATTTTAATCTAAATTAGAAGACAAAATTACCTTGACAGAATAAAATCTTTTAAAGTTATTGCTGCATTATATTTGCCTCTCTGGATATAGAATATTAGCTTGATAGAGACTCCATTCTACTTTAGACTATGCAACAGATAAACTGGCTATGAAGCCTTCTCTCTGGCTTAATCAACTGCTTTAAAGCTCACTTGGATTTAGAAAACTATGCTATTTTGCCAACAGAGTTATCGCCACCCAACCTCACTTTCATTTTGTATCCCGGAAGCTATTTGCAATGATGAGAGAGTCTTTGTATGCTCTCAAGCCAGGGAAACAAGTACTTTGATGTAAATGCTTGTGGAATGGACCTGCAACAAAATGTTCCATTGTGGAGTGCTGTGGTTCAGAATCCTGGCCACTTCATCATAGTCCTTGTTTTCCTTGACCTCCTACCTTCACCAACAATCGGCCTTCTGTGATCACTGCCTATGCCCAGCCCTCGCTCACTGAAAGGTTTTTAACCTCCTGCTTTATGGTTCTTGCCTAAACATCTTTCTATAGTCTTTAATCTACCCATACTCTCTCTCTTGTTGTGACACAATTTCTACTACATAAACAACAGAGCTCACAGCAGAAGCATATGAAATAGCAGATATGATAAGCTTCCTCTGCTTTTAATGATACATGCTAATGATTTTTTTTGATGCCCAGAATCATTTCTCACATGTACCAGGAACATGGCTTTGGAGAGAAAGTAGCATTTAAAATGCCAACAAAAAAAAAGTTTAAAATGTACATTTTAAACTATGTATAATGCAATCTGTTCTTCCTCTGGTTGCACCAGCTCACCACTTCACAATCTAAGGTGGCTAAGCCACCACCTTTATCTTACTTTTTATCCTCTTCTTCCCAGTGATAAATCACAATTTGGATTTCATTTATAAAGATCAAGTAACAAGACTGCCCCACTAAATACTGGAAGTAGTAATAGAGAAAACTGAAGGATTCTTCTTTCCTAATTCTCTTCAGCAGCGCACTTTCCTGTTATGTCCAAAGAGTAGTTCTCTGTCCAGTGCTTCACTAGGGCTATAGTGGCAGGGGCTGCTCATCCCTTTACAAATATCTTTCAGCTGATACCACTGCCTAAAACTATGTAAATACTGTCCCATCCCCAACCCTGTAGTTTCCACTTAGTAATGAATCTAAGATTCTATTGATGGCCTTTTAGGAGCATGAATTCTTTGGAGCATTTTGTGCTACCTCAGGTGAGGAGTTCTGTTTTCCTCCAGGGAATTTTATTCCCTTTATAATATGCACCTCTTCAGAAATGCTCAAAATTTGCCAGGATTTGTGCTCCAGGCCACAGGACTGTTCTCTCTCTCTCTCTCTCTCTCTCTCTCTCTCTCACACACACACACACACACACACACACACACACACACACACACACACACACACACACACACACACACACACACACACACACACACACACACACACACACACACACACACACACACACACACACACACACACACACACACACGCGTACTCACCATGACCTGCTAAAACTCCACTGCTACTTAAGGGACTACAATTTAAATCAGTACCCGAACCTCTGCTTGTATTAATTTATAAAATATACAGTATGTATATTAACACATTTTTTATATTTAACTAGTTATACAAACTCACAAAAGCTGTTGAAAACATAAATCCTCTTTGTTTGGCCATTCTTACTTTCTATATAGCAAGCAAACATCTGAGAAGAAAGATGGAGGAAATCTCCTGGTTTACTTCTTTCTCCTCCATTTACATAACAATTCTGTATTATTTTTTTAAAAGCTGTAAAGGAAGTACTTTACCCTTTAAAGAATTAGAGACAAATTAAAGTGTTTTAAACATTTCTGTTTAGGCGCTCAGTTTTATGAAAGAGCATGTTCAGAGGCTTCTCAATTAGAAGGCTTGACTTTTTCTTGTTGAAAGTGGATACAACAGACTCACTGTTTCTACACAAATATACCTCTGACGTGCTACACTAGAAAAGCACTGAGAGTAGCTGGCTCTCAGAATTGTTTGCTAATCTAGCAAAAACCAACGAGGTAAAGGAACTAAATAATTTTTTTAAAAAAAAACCACGGTAGTGCTTTTGCAAACAGGGATAGTCTAGATGCGCAATTGACTTCAAAAATGGAACTGTATGGCAGTGAAATTCTTTCGGTTGTAAGACAAAAACACCAGTTGTTTTTTTAAAGAGCTGCCTTTTCTATTAAGGCGATCCATTAGCCTTGGATTATTGAATCAGTTTTGAGCCCCATACATGTGGGCAAATGGTCCACAAACGACTTGAGATCCTGAGACTTTCCTAACGTGTCACTCAACTTGCATTTAGAAAATTCAGGTGCTACAAAGAAAAGGCATCTGAAAAGGCAAGCGGGTCCTTATGACCTTGCCAGAGCGAGGGGCGTATGGCTGTCTGGTGAACACCACCTGAACAAGACAAAAAAGAAGTCCATAGTTCTTGCTAGCGAGATCCCCCCTTTTTTCAATCCAGTTAGCAAAAATTCTGAAAGGTTTGGTTCCTATGAAGAAAAAGGAATAAATAATGAGAGACAGACTACAGAAGGCATATGCATACAAAACCCTGATATAACGATAACTCCCCTCATTTAATTGCAAGATGCTGACATTTTGAATGCAGAGTTAGTAAGCAGATTTAGTTCCTAATTCACTGATGGCTAACCTTGGCACTCCAGGTGTTTTTAGTCTTCAATTCCCAGAAGCCCTAATCAGCATGAATGCTGACTTGGGCTTCTGATAATTGAAGTCCAAGAACACCTGGAGTGACAAGGTTAGCCATCATTGTCCTAGTTGCAGCAGAAATCTGTAGGAAGCCATATATTGCTTAATACCCTAGCTGAGTGTTTTGTTGGTGCACCTTTGAAGAACATCAGCGGAAGAACTGGAGTACTTGATTCGGGGAAAGAGAGCTTCTTTTCCTTCAAGGAATGAGACAAAAGCCTTTCCACTGCTTTCCATGAGCAGGATAGCAAACAGGTGTTCTCTGTACTTCGTATTACTATTCAATGTGTGCATGAAAACAGGTGCAAAATTGGCTGAACAGCATCCTTGTAATAGTAAAAAAGGTTAGACATAAGGATAAGATATGAATATGATCTATGGAGGTGTTCCCTGGAATTTTTTTATAAAGGTAATGGTAACACAGTATGCCTGACTTGATATTACAGATGTCCAACAACTGCTTGTAACCAAAGAACCAGGCAATTTTTCCTGTGTCTTTAATCCTGCTCAAGAAATATCTGTAGTCTGGCCAGGTTATCCTGCTATGGTAATAGAGTAGACCAGGGATCTCAGCCTGCAGCCCGTGGGCCAGATGTGGCCCACATCACCATTTAATGTGGCCCACCAACACCTCCACCACACCAGAAAGTGCCATGTGGTAGAGTAAGGGAAAAATGGCTGTCTGGCCCCTGAAGATGTCTGAGGGAACATGACTTGGCCCCTGGCTTAAAAAGGTTGAGAACTCCTGAAGAAGACCCATACTGCAAGTGACCCAACCACAAGTGTCAGGCGATAGTTAACTAACCTGACAACCCTGAGGACTAGCGGCCTTGGCGAAGCCCACAGACAAGTGTGATGGTCTCCAAGTGGATTAAATCTCACTTGAATCCATCTTGATGAGGGGCAGCAGCTTCATCAATACTGGCCTGGGGCTGATGATGACTTTGCATGCCAAAAGGGCTCAGGACCAGAAACTGACTTGTGCAACTGGATCAGTGGTACAGGTGTCATGCTACAATGTGGAAAGCAAATGAAAGGCCACTAGATAACATTCTCAGCACAGTCATCATGGCTGATCGCCATGATGTTTGCCAATATTTGGATTCAGATATGGAAGAAGAAAGAGAAGGAGAAATATCTGTGGCATTAACGAGCACAATCACTTTTCCTAGTAGGCAGGTCACTTGTAATCAGTATCCTATTGTGAACCACAGTATGCAGTTACTCATACCTGGGAATCACTCATTTAACATATTAGCAACAAAGGCCCTAACTCTATGTTAATGAAGCTCTCATCCTATCAAAATCCAGCAGGGATACTTACTATATGGCTTCAGTGTCTGTTACTTTGTTTCCTGAAACAATCAGAGAAGATTTAATGTGTGAGACAGATACTTTCTGATTCTACACAAATTTTAGTTGTAGGGACCTCATTATTCAGGACATTCCTTAGTCTAAACAGTATCTTAGAGGTGAAGACAGTGGACGCTCCCGCCGCCGATGTTCAGGTGTTCCTATATTTTGTATTTTTATTGATTGTATTGTATGTTATTGATTGTATTGTTTCCAATTAACTGTTTTCTTATGCTATTATATCGTATTGTACTATTGAAGTTAGTGGTGTATGTAAGCCGCACAGAGTCACGTTGACGATTGGTGCGGCATACAAATCTAATAAACGAATGAAATGAAATGAGCTAGCAGAAGTAGCACTGACTCAAGTTCCTAGACATAACCTTAAGGCTATACACAATTTCAAAGCTCTTATTTCAAGGTATGTGGGTACCGAATTGCAGTCTTAAGGACCATATTAGTTAAACAACTCCAGATTTTAAACCCAGGTTGGTTGGCTGAGAACTAGTATTAAAGAAATCAGGGATTGGGCAATAAAGGGCAAAGAATTCTAGTTTTAGTTGTTTGCCTGCAGCAATGGTTTGCCATACAGCCACCAAAGGTAGATTACCTGCTGAGTGCTTTATTTGTACCAGTGCTCTCACAGGTCTCCTTGTAGCACACATCCTGGTGCACTTTGTAGACTCTCTTGTATCTATCAAAATAACAAATATATGTCAGAGAACAGGCATCAGTGGAAGTCTAGGTACTGTGGTGGCTCATTAGTTAAGAAGCTCACCTTGTTAGCTGGAAGGTCAGCAAGTCGGCAGTTCAAGACCCAACTACTGCATGACAGAATGAGCACCTATCTCTGTCCCAGCTCCTGCCAACCTAGCAGTTTGAAAGCAAGAAATTGCAAGTAGCTAAATAGGGACCACTTTGGTGGGAAAAGATCTTGGGGACATGAAAGGAGCCTCATTAAGGTGTCCCCTGAGTGGAGTTCCTTCAGTAAAAATCCTTTCAATCCAGAAAGCACCTTTGTGTGCTTCTGATGTGATAAAAAAGTGGAAGTCTATATGGGTATAATAGTGTGTTGTTCATTGTGAATCACACATATAGAGCTTGAGCTTTCTTTACCATTAAGAGCCAGTTGGTGTCATGGACAGAGTGATGAACTAGGACTCCAGAGATCTTGGTTCAAATCCCTGCTTCTCCACACAGACTCACTGGGGAACAACACTGATAAACCACTCTTTGGACAGTTCACATATCTTGAAAACCCAATTAATTAATTAATTAACAGAAGCAACTTAGCAACATCATCTTCAGTGGCCTTTCGTCTTTGAAAGAGAAACCTCACGGATAGCCAAGACAGAGTTCCCCATTATTCCCCAAGAAGCTTCTACCTCATCCTTTATCTCTAGTATCGTGTCTTGGAAATTGGTCAGCAATGGGACCTAGCCTGAAGAAGTGGATTTTTGCCCACAAAAACTTGCCGTTTGTTCGATTTTTAGTGGTCTAATAAATTTATTGTGATCTCATGCAATTGTGTAAACTGAAGAACCACATAGCCTTTCTGTAATTCTTTCTGAAATATACTAGCAGCTCTTAAAATCCATCAGTCATGTAGAAGAGAAAATATTGACATATACACCTTCTCATCCTGTATTGCTGAAGTTTAAAGAGAGCTACACTGGTTAAAGGAGCCTTCACCTAAAACAAATGGAGAAGATGTGGTCCTCCAGTTCCATCCCACACTACTCAGGAAGGTAGGTGGCTGCACAGGGAAGGACACCCCCCCCCCCCCCACACACACACTCTTCTTAAGGTGATCCAAGCCATAGTTTACTAGTTGAGTTAGGAATGGGCAATCTGTACTTCTCCAGATTCACATACCTCCCAGCATTGTTTACCATCGGCCATGTTGGTACACATGATGGCAGCAAAAGCACAACAATTTTTAAAGGTCTACACTTTACCACTCCTGAGGTACAAGAATCCAATAAGCATGATGTGGCTGCTTAAGTCCTTCTACTGGGCCATGGAACTGTTTTTATCCAAGGCTAGCTTGTCAGAATGAGAGGATAGGGCTACCTAACAGGGTGCTAAAAGCTAATTCTGTGGAAAGTACTTACAGATAATGACAGACACCTCCCTCCCAGACTGGAAAGGATTTGGTTTCTGAGTAGAGCCGAGTGCAAGACTGAGGCACTTTCTTGCAAGCTAAAGAGAAAACAGGGAGAGAAAGAAAGAACTGAGTGTTTAAGGCAAGTAGTAGAAAGTGCCCGGCACACTTTGGTCTTTGTTTCCCTTGCATTCAGTCCTATAATGAAACATTTCACTCTAGAGCTGTGATGGCGAACCTTGGCACTCCAGATGTTCTTGGACTTCAATTCCCAGAAGCCCAAGCACCCTGTGAATCCACACAAATGGGTTTACTGCGATTCATCTGGCCTGCGCTACCCTCGTTGCTCCCGGAAGCGGAAGTAGCTTTTAAAAGGAATAACTTTCATTCCTTTTATTTGGATTATTTCGTATTACATGATGATTTTTCTCTCTGTTAGTATCCTACAGAGTATCCTACAGAGGGAAGAGTTCAGAAAAGCATCCATACCTGTTAACTCACCTAGTTCACACTGTCTGCCCTTGAATCCAGGATTACAGTCACAGTGATAAGACTCTGAGCCTGCAATACAGGTCCCCCCATTTTTGCAGAAGTTGATGGAGCAATTCTGTTTGTTACCTGGTGAGGCAAAGAACGGGGTGAGATGCCCTTGGCTTTAAACACAACTCACTTAAAATGCACCAGGATTGTTCCTCTGGAGAACAGCAGAGTGCCATGTCTTGTTCAGGTTACTAGGCAGAATGGGCAGCAATATTTGGGCCCTCAAGGGAATGAATCAAGGCAGGTTCCTTCCTGTTACTTCCAAATATTTCCATCCTGCACACAGGAATCATCCCACAAGATCTCCTACAGTGCAGGAAATCTCCTTTGATAGTTTATGTGCATTATCACTCTATAGAAAGGGTGAAGCCTGTCATCTACTGTCATTGACTACAGCTAACAACTTTTAAATGTTTGTGTTATGACCATGAATAAATCTGCTGAGTTAAAACAGAACTATAGCTAAATTAGTCCACATCATAGTTTACAACAGCCTTTACTATATATTAATAGTAATGTTTAGGAGTCACCTGTTTGTGCATGCACATTTCTTTTGCCACCTACATTTTTTGGAAAAACAAAAAGATGTTTGCCAGATATGAAAGTGCAATACAGAGAACAGACTATGAGGAGTAGCAGTCTTTTTAATTGTCTCCCATTTTGTAGGGGAAAGGTGATACAGTAAAACCTCGGATAACGCTAAAACTTGGTTCCACAAGTCCTAGTGTTATCTGATTTTTAACGTTATCTGATGCATGCATAGGATAACATTAAAATCCTATGGGATGCATTGGATAACGTTAAAACTCCATAGAGATTCATTGTAACTGGCACAGGCTTTAGCGAACATTATCCGATGCATCCCATAGGATTTTAACGTTCTGCGAAGCAATTTCTCTCTCCAGATTGCTTAATGTTATGTGATTTTAGCGTTATCCGATGCAAATGTTATCCGAGGTATTACTGTAGTCCTTTTCCAGTTAACAATAGAGTTTCCAAAAACATGATTCTCTTGGACAACAAGTATATGAAAAAGGCATACCACCTTTAAGGGCAAGTAGACCTACTGTTACATATGTATTTTTTTTTTACAATATGGGACCTCACACTTCTTCTTCTGTGTCTAGGCCAGATTGGTATAAAATTATAATAAATGAATGAGTGAATTAATTAATGACATGAAGGCATGTTTTGGTGAGTTCATTCTGCAGTTCCTTTCACTTTACCTAGTGTGAGAAAGATTACCCCGTAACTCACAGCTGCCATTACCAAGGAACGCCTGACTGTGGCTCAAAAATACCACAATCTTTGAGGAGGCTCTTTATGTGTACCCTGAGCCTCTCACTATAAGACAACTAATAGTGAAAACAAAGGTAGCCTTTTTGGTGGGATCACAGTAATTGTGGGATTTATTCCCCTTTGAGGTTCACTGGGTGCAAACACTGTTTATCCTTTTGGTGCCATGGGAAAATACCTTGAATGCCCCTACTCTTGACATGTATATTTCTTTTTAGTACATTATCTTGTGTCTCTAAAACATTCAGCTCCACTAAAGGGTACTATATAATCTTATAAATAACATCAAATTCTCTAGATTGCTCAATACAGACTGGCTACTCTTTAACATCTAAAAGATCTTAAGCATAATGTTTTCCTTTATAGATGGTCTATGCAAGACTGATGTCAGCCAAACCACAATATATGCCATGTATTGGTGTCTTTTCCAGGAGACATAGAAGGAGTCGCAGTAAGGACTAACACAGGTTTATTGGTTGATGATCAGAACGAACATGTGGTAATGGCGGAGATACCTCACATTATATACAGTGGTACAATACATTTGAATCTTGCTGCACGGTAGCTCATTGGCTGCTACCGGCGTGACGTCATCCGGGTCACGCCCATCTTCAGTGGTGGCTTGGTAGTAGTTTGTTGTTGCGGGGAGTTCCCGCGGCTGCAGGTGATTTGAGGAATGATAACCATGTGAGTTGAACACTCGCAGCTGCCCTCTATGGGCAGCTTGCTCGCGTTCCTTTAACAGCTGGGTTACATTGTGATTGTGGCCAGGTTACATTCATACATTTCTTAAAGCGACATTGTACATTCATATGAAGCAACATTGTACATACACAACATCCCTCCCCCCTAGGATGGGACGAAGTCCCTCAACCATTGTGGCTTGCCGCACGTGCGCCTGGGGCGAGCGGCCGCTTGGCTTAACACAGGGGAGCCTGGCTCTGCGGAGTCCTGTCCTGCAATGGAAAGGGGGGACTCGTTAGTGGCTCGGCATGGGCTCTGTGGTAACGGAACGGAACCAACGGAAGGCGGCCGGCACCAGGAAGGTCGCAGCCAGCTACAGTGAGGAAGGCGTGAACCGCGTGGGCCTGGAGCACCGGCGGTTTTTCGTTGGTGCGTCTGGGAATGGCTGGAACTCCCCCTGTCCTCGACTTGCCCGCGCCTGCATACTCGGGCGATGTGCCCTTTTCGGCCGCAGTTGTGACACTCGGCCTTTCGAAACGGGCACCTCGTGCGGTCGTGGGACGCCCCACAACCGTCGCAACGGCGGTCCTGCCGTTCTTGGGACTGCCGCTTCTCACCACGCTTCTTGATCCTCTGGACGTCGTCGTCCTCGCTGGAGTAGGGGTCCGCTGTCGTGGACGACTCCTCGGACGACGTTGGTGTGCCGGCGGGCGGCTTGGGGGCCCGCCAGGCCGTTTTCGCTGGTGTCCGCCGGGCCGCCTGCACTGGTGACTTGGCCCTCTCGGACGCGCCCCCTCGGGACTTGAACAGTCTCACCCCGCTCCTGGCCTCCTCGGCTGCTTGGGCCTCCCGCAGTACCTCGTTGAACGTGAGGCGTGACGTCATCAGCCTCCTCTGCAGCTCCTCGTCCCTCAGACCACACAGCATGCGGTCACGGAGGGCCTGGTCCAGGTCATCCCACTGGCAGTGGACCGCCGCAAGTCTGAGGGCCGCCGCGTAGGCGGACACGGATTCGCCCGGTCGCTGGTCTCGCCTGTGGAACGCGACCCGTGCTGGGAAGATTGAGACGGGCGGCTGGAAATGCTCACCCAGTCTCTCCAGGATACGGTCGATGGGGACCTCGTCTACTTTCCTGGGGGCCACTAGGGTCATCAGGATCCGCAGCGTGACTGGCCCCACTTGGGCCAGGAAATGGGAGCGCATCTTCGAGTCGTCCTCGATGCCCGCGCTTCCATCGCGTGCCGAAACTGGCACTCGTAGAGCTCCCATTGTTCGGGCTCGCTCACATCGAACTGGTACGCCTTGACCTTGGGATTCGCCATCAATCCCACCTTCGTCGCCAATTTGGTGTCTTTTCCAGGAGACATAGAAGGAGTCGCAGTAAGGACTAACACAGGTTTATTGGTTGATGATCAGAACGAACATGTGGTAATGGCGGAGATACCTCACATTATATACAGTGGTACAATACATTTGAATCTTGCTGCACGGTAGCTCATTGGCTGCTACCGGCGTGACGTCATCCGGGTCACGCCCATCTTCAGTGGTGGCTTGGTAGTAGTTTGTTGTTGCGGGGAGTTCCCGCGGCTGCAGGTGATTTGAGGAATGATAACCATGTGAGTTGAACACTCGCAGCTGCCCTCTATGGGTAGCTTGCTCGCGTTCCTTTAACAGCTGGGTTACATTGTGATTGTGGCCAGGTTACATTCATACATTTCTTAAAGCGACATTGTACATTCATATGAAGCAACATTGTACATACACAACAATATGAGTATGAGAATGAGAGAGAAACAATTCCTAGTGAGAATACATTGGACCCCCGAATAACGATGCATCCGTACAACGATGAAACCACATAACAATGCTATATTTTTGGAAAAGCCATGACCTGAATAACACCATAGCATTGTTATGTGGTTCATTGCGTTTGATCCCCTACCTTTTCAGCTGATTGCGGGTGAAAAGAAATTGCCATTTTCTGGTCCCTGTTTCCAGCTCTCTGGGTCAACAGCAACTTGGGGGGGGGGCTGGGAGGACCTCCCCTGCACAAACCCTGTCTTCCTGGGATCTTCCTGAGCAGCGCTAGAAGTGAAAATAGTTGCGCCTGCCATTTTGGAAACAGAAAAAACAAAAAGCAAAATGGCGGATGCAACTATTTTCACTTCTAGCGCAGCTCAGGAAGGTTGTAGGAAGATGGGGTTTGCATGGGAGAGGTCCTCCAAGCACCCCCGACGTTGCTGTGGACCTGGAGAGCCTGAAGCAGGGATCCGAAAATGGCGATTTTTTCCACCCACAATCAGCTGGAAAGGTAGGGATCAGTCTTCCTTGTGGGGGTAAGCAGCCTTTTTGTGGGGGTGAGCAGGAGTGGCGGAGACCCCAAAATGTGCAGAAAAACATCTGTCATGAGATATTTTTTTGCACATTTTGGGGTCTCCTCCACCCCTACCACCTCTGGGAGGCTCAGGGGACCTGATCCATGCTGTTTCTCACACCCCCTGGCCTTTTCCGATGTTGATGCAAGCCAAAACCTGCAGCTGATGAAGGAGTTTTTCCCAGGTCCCCCGAGCCTTCCAGAGGTGGCAGGGGTGGAGGAGACCCCAAAATGTACAAAAAAATCCGTCCATATAACGACAAAATCCAAATAACGACATGACTTGGGGAACCAAGCTTTATCGTTGTTCGGGGGTCCACTGTACTTACTAGAATAAAGCCCCTCATTTTATTTTACATCCTGAGTCTTTTGTGCAAAAAAAAAAAAAAGAGAGAGAGAGAGAAGTGAGTAGGTTTCATCTTCTGAAATGGCCTCCTCTCCAGACTTATTTTCTGCATCTTGTCACCCTTAACATACTTTATCTATTTTGGATTCTAAATGATGCCCTTGAAAGCAAAGGCTATGGGCAACTGGAGGGCAAGGAGATGTCTTGTCCAATTCAATTTGATCTTGGTTTCTTATGACTTACTTTCCTTCTTGCTATTCTCAGGTCCTGATAGCTGTAGTGCCTGGTTGGTTGACTCCTCTACATTTTCTTCAACTTTTGCGGGAGCCTCAGGTTCTAGATGTCAGAGACCACAAACTGTTAGCCTAAGGAATTATCATATGTAGGGTTGCCATAATTATGTCCCCCCAAACCGGGACTCCCTTGCTTGAAAGCCAGTCGTATCCAACTCTAGGGTTCAGTGCTCATCTCTGTTTCAAAACCGAAGAGCCAGCATTGTCTGCTTCTGCAGACGTTTCCGTGGTCATGTGGCAGGGATGACTAGACACCGCAAACTCTAAGACCCTTCCTCTCCCTGAGGTCACCCCTTTCACACACACCCCCATTGAGTTGGACTCACCTTCAAACCCCACACGAGGATCCCTTGGAAGAAACCTCTAAAAAGTCTGGAACAGAAAAATATGTAAAAAGCTACAGAGGATTCCTTCAGACTGCAAAGGGTTAAATGCATAGAGTCAGCATTCCTAGAAAGGAAGGGAAGTGAAGAGTTGTCTTTCTCACTTCCTATCCATAGTGTTCCCTTTCTTTCTAGGAATGCTGACTCTATGCATTTAACCCTTTGCAGTCTGAAGGAATCCTCCGTAGCTTTTTACGTATTTTCCTTGAACCGGGATTTTTACATGTATTTTCTTGAACCGGACGGGACAGCATGAATCCGTGAAAATCAAGGAAAAATGGGACGTATGGCATCCCTAATCACATGGCACACAGTGGTGGGCATAAAAAAATCCTACCACACTGTAGGCATGGCCATGTGACTGGGTGGGTGTGGCCTGTTGGCCATGTGACTACTCTTTGCTATAGAGCTATGAAAATAGAAGCCTCTTCTATTTTTATCACTCTATAGCGAACCTCTGAAGCCATTTCCCCCTTCCTCCAAGGCTTTTCCTGGGCTCCGTTTCACCCCGAAGTGCCCCCTCAACCATTCCTGAGTGGCTGGGGATGCACTTTGGGGTGAAAGGGAGCCCAGGAAAAGCCTTTGATGAAGGGGGAAATGGAGCCAGCCCCCTCCGAAGCCTCTTCTAGGAGGAGGAGGTGGTGGACGGGAAGGTGGGCGGAGCCAGCCATTTTTACTACCGGTACACACGTACTGGTGTAAACCTGCTGATGCCCACCAGTGATGGTACCAAACAACAGTGGGGTGGATAAAGGACACCTACGTGTTCTGACAGTGACGGTTCTGCTTGGCGAGTTACTGAATTTAGTGGTGATCCTTCCTCTGCCATCCACAAGCTCTGTAAACCTTTAAAAGAAAGAAAATACAAGGTTGTTCTTATCAATGATGTAATGCCAGCTGAAGCAGAGCACCGAGACTTCAGTACTTTATGAACCATGTGTGTTTATTCTGCTTCTCAGCAGAGCTGCATTCTTTACCTGGGTGCTAGTGAGGGTTCCTCGGGAGTATTGTGGTCTGCAAGCAGACGCAGTTCTGGCAGGAATGATGGAGGGAGCCGGTTCCTCAGAACGCGAGGATGGCCTGTTTGGCTCCAGCGTCTTTCTGAGGTTCCATCCTTCTGCACTGCAGACCAGAGAAAATAATGTGTAATGGACTGAATGAATGCAACTTGCGACATAAGGTTTAAACATCATTACTCCAAGTCTATCCCCAGGCTGAATTCAAATCAGTGGTATTGATCTATAAAGCCATAAACAGCTTAGGATCTTGATACTTCAGGGATTGCCTATTCCTACATAAACCTACCCATGTACTGTGACCTGTTTTGGGGCACATCTCCACTTGGAGTCCAAACTGCTTTGAAAAGAGAATGGAAACTATAACAGTAGTTGTTAGGGAGAGGCAGTTTGAATCAGATTAGACAACATGGGGTTAAATATAGCTCCTATGATGATCTGCAGGGATTATTACATTGCCGATACAAGGAGATTTGCAATATATCTGATATTTAAGAAGGCCCTTGTGAGTTTATACTTGTTTGCTTCTTGATGTGCGAGAAAGGAAGAAGCAAACAGAAATTCTCAGTTTCTGCTAAAAAAAATCTGTCCCACCCTCATCGCAGAGAATAGTTGTGCATCAATGCAAGCTGTATGACAGGCGCAGACAAGGAATACTTGTTCTCTTGTTGAAAATGCCTGCTGCCCTCACAGGTAACCTCCCCATACAAAAGAAACAAGGGCTTGCATGGACCAGTTAACAGAGAGAATGTGGTGTACACTTACTGGCTGTAATATAAAGATGGGCAGGTTCACTTATCACTTGCCCTTGATCTGTGTTTTGAACAGCCATCACAGATAAGCGATATCGTTGACCTGGGTTCAGGTCACGTACTGTGTAGGAAGAAAGCCTTCCATTGGGCACGTAGCGGCTCTTCATGTTCTGACTGGTGGTGACATTGATGATGTAACCATCACCTGAGCCAACTAGAGGCTGTTCCCAGACCATCTGGACAGAGGTAGCTGTAACTCTGGATGCAGTGAGGTTTCTAGGAGGAAGAGGTCCTGCTCAAGGAAAAGAAGGGATTATAAATAGATTTCCTTTAACAGAGGTGGGGAAAATACACCTCTCAAAATCACTTGTGCACTCACTATCTCCCAAAATATTTGCCCAGAAAAACATTGATGTATTCTGTCTCCTGAAAGACGCCAGGAGCTGTAACTCACTTTTAAAATAAGTTACAACCACATCTCAGTACTGTTTAATATCTCACAAATACCCATTTTCCAAAACCAGATATGGACTTCTGCAGACAAGTGTCATGTCTTATCTCTAATTAATGATCAGAGGTAATATTTAAACGTTTTTAAACAGAATACTATGCATAGAACTAAGATGGGCTTTGTGGTTAAAACAGCTGAAGTGACTTGTGCTTTGTACTGGGATTATTGCTGAGCAGACATGCTGAGAATTGATCTCTGCATTGCACACTTGGTGTGAAAATGCTCAAACTCGTAAGTATTATCTTTGGATTTTATAGTCCCAACATAGCAAAATGCATTATAGTAGCTCACGTATTGCATATAACACTGCAAGATTAAAGAAAAGCTGTTGCTTTAGGTGGTTTATAAATAATAAAGATGAAAAAGCAAGAAGAAGGAAATAGATTTTTCTGTTAAAAAACTCACGAGTCCACACATAGACAGGCACTGTGGCAAAGCTTTCAGTGGGATGCTCTTCTGTACTGAGGCCACTCAAGGTCCACATGTGAACAAGATACTTCTGTCCTGGATGAAGATCCCTGTTGGGGAAGGATGAGACATGTTGGGGAAATCTCAATCAGATGCTATGATTCTGGAAGAATAGGCTATTTCTTAGTGACTGCTGCTGAGCCAGAGATGCGCATAAACTATCCACTCAGAGAGAAATGTGAGCAAGTGTCTACTATACAAAGGGAGTTGTTGAACACAAGAGGCAAATATCTGAAATCAAATTCCTTACTGATCTACCCAACCCTGCCTCAGTTTTCTTTCTAATTTGAGTCTTGAGATATATTTAAATAGAAATGAAAAACAAACAAAATTTAACCAAAGCAAGGGTATCTATTAAAAGCTTCCCAGAAACTGTTTGTTACCACCTCTCATTGGCTAAGCTTATTTATTTATTCATATTTAGACTCTGGGCGGTGTACACAGTCCAGTGAACACCTCACTGGCTGCTCAGCAAAACAATATAAAAACAGTTAAAAGCTCTTCAATAAAACCAATTACAAGAGAGGGGGAAACCTAAGACCAGCCAGAAAGGAGAACTTGTTGGCAATCCCGGCCTCCAGACCTGTTTCGCTAACCACGTTTTCAATTCTCTCCTAAACGGTAGCAACTGGGCCTGGAGGAGTAATTCTACCAGGAGGAGGTTCCATAATGTGGGGGCTACAACCGAGAAGACCCTTTTCCTTGTGTTGAATGTATGCTCCAGTTACCTATTCACACATTTTGGATTTTGTTTTAAAGGTAAAGGTCACCCTTGCTTGAAAGCCAGTCGTATCAGACTCTAGGGTTCAGTCCTTATCTCTCTTCACAGCCAGAGCTGTAAGCGGAACGGGTCTGGGGGCCAGGATTGCTGGTTAGCAGAATGGGTCTGGAGGCTGGGATTGCCAACAAGCTCTCCTTTCTGGCTCGTCTGTGGACATGTGGCAGGCGTACCTAGACACCGGAGTGCGCAGAACGCTGTTTACCTTCCCACCAAAGTGGTCCCTACTTATCTACTTGCAATTTCTTGCTTTCGAATTGCTAGTTTGACAGGAGCTGGGACTGATACGGGTGCTCACTCCGTCATGTAGTACATAGGTCTCAAACTGCTGACCTGCCAACCTTCCAAGCATCATCTTAACCACTTGAGCCATGGCAGCCCCCTGTTTTAATGGTATATAATGGTACATAAAGTACTTGATAACAGAGCTGACAGATTGTAGTTCCTGCACTAGAAAAAACACAAGAGTGCAGAAAATGCCATTATCTGGGCTAGGTGAT
Source organism: Bradypodion pumilum (assembly GCA_035047305.1). Lineage (NCBI taxonomy): Eukaryota > Metazoa > Chordata > Lepidosauria > Squamata > Chamaeleonidae > Bradypodion > Bradypodion pumilum. The sequence goes on from JAWDJD010000003.1 coordinate 325,107,811, forward strand.
CTAAATTTGGTATACTCGCTGCTACTTCCATTTCCTGTCTACAGTGGGATCTCCTCAAAGGTTTATATGGCTCTCTTGTTATAATGTGCTCTCTGACCGTATCCAATGAATAGAGCTCCAATGGGGTTTTCAAGGTATGTGAGATATTTAAGGAGTGGTTTTATCACTGCTGACACCCAATGAGTTTCCATGGCTGGGTGGAAATGTGAACCCAGATCTCCTGAGTCCTAGTGTGATACTCTACACCATGCTCTCTCTCATATACCTTTGCAATCATTAGCAAGTTTAACCCATGCCACATTAAATGAAAGACATGTAGGCCAGGGAAATCTGTGTTCTTTTGCCACCTGAGAGAATGCTTCTGCAAAAGATGCAATAAACCTGTTTTCTACTTTCAGCTACAGACTTTCCTAAAACAAGATGAACTGCCTAATTGACAGCCTGCAATTGCAGCTATTCATTATCATGTATTTATTCACCTTAATCTCCTGCCCATAATTCACTGCAAATGTCTTGCTTTTCGCTCACCAAAATGTGTATTTGGTCACAGTATTGTTCAATTCCACCGCACGATCCTCCACATCGTCTGGCTTCCGTATGGACACACGCAATTTGCTGACAGTGGCGTGCTTGAGCCTGTGGAGAGCCCATTGCACAGTAATGGTTGTGGCAGTCACATTGGCAATTTCAAATCCCTCCACTGGGTGAGGTCCTGGCAGGAGGAGAGAGGGGAAATGCAGGAGGCAGTTACGACTCACCCCACTTGACAGTGACACACTCACTCGATCGGCTTGGGTGAGCACTGCCAGGCTGGAGGGCCTCTTTCCCATCTCAGTAGGTTCCTACAGGAGAAAAATGTCAGTCTGGGCTTTTGACAGGACTTCTACAACAGAATGCTCATTCGCCTACTGGGAGTAAAGCATATGGCTGTGATGGTGAACCTTGGCACTCCAGATGTTCGTGGACTTCAATTCCCAGAAGCCCAAGCCCCAATGAATCCACATGAAGGGTTTTACTGCAATTCATCTGGCCCGCACCACCCTTGTCGCTCCTGGAAGCAGAAGTAAAACACGCCCGCACAGTTAAGGCTCTTCCGGGTTAACCCTTCCTCCGTACGGGCGCGTTTTACTTCCGCTTCTGGGAGTGACAAGGGTGGCATGGGCCAGATGAATCGTAATAAACCCCTTTGTGTGGATTCACAGGGGGCTTGGGCTTCTGGGAATTGAAGTCCAAGAACATCTGGAGTGCCAAGGTTCGTCATCACGGCCATATGGGATCTTCTGGATCTCTGTGGTCCCATCTGGTTCCTGTAGGTAAAGGTAAAGGTCGCTCTTGCTCGAAAGCCATCCATATCCGACTCTAGGGTTTGGTGCTCATCTCCGCTTACCAGCTTTTGACATTGATAAAAGAACACTTCTCCTATTTCATCTGGAAAAATGGCTGTTGTTTCTTGTGTCCTTCAAAGCACTCTCACTAATTAATGCAAAAAAAAAAATGCTGTTTCATTTTCTCTGTCACAAACTTGGGGCAAATAGGGGAAAGATGGCAAGATACAGTCCGTCATTTACCATTTTACTTACATCATTTTCTGGGCCACTTAAAAGTAATGATTAGCCTTTGATTAGATGACAGTAGTTCACTTACAACCACACTAGGACACTGTGCAAAACCATTTCAAATAAACACCACTGTCAAAGTTAAAATTCATCAATCTATTAATGCTTATGTAATAGTAATAGCAATTACACTTATACACCACCTCTTAGTGCTTAGGGCAGTTCACAGGTAATTCGTCCCCAACATGCTGGATACTCATAAGCTTTCTAAGTTATTCCATTATATTTTCTGTCTACCTTTTAAAAGACTTCATACATCATAATCTGACATTTTAGATGATATGCTGTTAAAATGTTGTAAAAATTTACAAATAATCCATCTCTGACACACTCCTTTTCCAGTCTGCCTGGAAGAGGGACACAAGAGAAAGGCGTGCCACACAAACACCTTCTAACAAATGGGGGGACCTGGGGAATTGTGAATCAGTGTCCTTTTATTCCGGGAATCACTTAACTTATATATAGAGGAGGATGGAAGCCTCTTCTCAGACACATAGGAAAATGGAGTGACATGTAGGAGGGAGTTTTCCCAGATAATACAATTTTTTTGACAATACATCCTGCTCTTACATTTATCCATCTATATTCATTTCCCCCATTTTCATATATGTATAGGAATATATTTCCTATATTCATTTCCCCCACTCCGGAGTGGCTGGGGAGGCACTTTGGGGTGAAACTTAGCCCTGGAAAAGCCTTGGAGAAGGGGGAAATGGCTTCAGAGGTTCGTTATAGAGTGATGAAAATAGAAGCTTCTATTTTCATAGTTCTATAGCGAAGAGCAGTCACATGACCAACAGGCCATGCCCACCCAGTCACATGGCCACGCCCACAGTGTGGAAGGATTTTTTTTAAAATGCCCACCAGTGTCTGATATGCTATCATGGAGCAAGCACATTAATACCTCCTTGAAGGCATCTTAAACACTGCTTGAACACCCAAACAGATTAATCTCCTTCTGGCCTCTATCACATGAATACAACAAAAGAAGAAACAAAATTATCTTAGGTGACCAAGGGACAATTTTTTAATATAAATATATAGACATAGAATGTGCTCTTTTTCTTATGTAAGTTTGGGAAATCTGCTGCGTGCCTCTTGCGTCTGAAAGACCCCTGCTAACACAGTTCCCTCTATCACTGATGTCTGGCATGTCTGAACCCACAACCCTATTTTCCCTAAAGGAGCTACTCACTAGTACGGGTGACGAGCATGACGGGCCTGCTGATATCATTCTTGTTGTTCGATTTGCGTTTGACTGAAAAGACAGAAATATTGTAGGCTTTGCCGGAGGCTAGTGCCCGCAAATGGTGGGCAGCACGGCTTCGGTCCACATAATCAGTCCAGCGGTAAGAGCCGTCGAAGGATACGTACGTCACGGCGTAGCCGTCAATCATATGCCTGGCAGCTGGGTCCTTGGGTGGGCGCCAAGAGATTGACAGCCCAGTCTCTTCCACCTTGTCCACCTTTAATGATGTTGGTGGCAGCAGCTCTTCAGGGGATCAATGCAAACAAGAAGACAGACGACATGTAATTAGCTGCCATGCAACATCACTCTTTTCCTCTCTCTCTCTCATTCCATTATCACATCTTTATGACAAGGAGCAGCAAGGAAGCAGTGGCAGTAAAAAAAAAAGGCATAGCACATGCCGGGTATTTCATATGTACAAATTGTTCCTTGGAAGACTTTTTTGAAAGTTTAAAATAATAAGCATCCCACAGAAAAGCTTTGCTTCAGATGCTGGTCTGGGCCAAATACCTGTTCCCATAGAATAGGAACACACCTGTGTCCATCACATTCATCAGCTTTGCATAAATGGCCATGGGCATAGAAAGTCAGAATGTATCCTTTCTCTCTGCATTCATTTTTATAGCTTTAGGAAGAATCATCACACAGTTCAGGCTGCTATGACCCGAGGTACCTTCACAGAGCATCAACACCACAAGCTGCATTAGAACCTATGAAAATGGGCATTTGGGTTCAGATAAACATTTATATAGCATCTTTGCTGGGTTGTAGCAAGATTCTATAGGCCCCCGTGCTCCACTGAGTTCTTTAACTTGATCTCCACAGATCTAGTACTCACTCCTGGCAGAGTACTATATTCTTACTTCAGTCCCATTCAGTTAGATAAGTAAAGCTAAAGGCCTCCCTTGCTAAAAAGCCGGTCGTATCCGACTCTAGGGTGCAATCCTCATCTCCATTTACAACCAAAGAGCCAGCACTGTCTGCATCTGCAGACATTTCCTTGGTCATGTAGCACGCATGACTAGACACCAGAGCGCACAGAATGCTGTTACCTTCCCACCAAAGCAGTCCCTATTTATCTACTTGTAATTTCTTGCTTTAGAACTGCTAGGTTGGCAGGGGCTGGGACAGAGACGGGAGCTCATTCTGTCATGTAGCACTCAGGTGTTGAACTGCTAATCTGCCGACCTTCCAGTCATTAAGTTCAGTGTCTTAACCACAAAGCCACTGCAGTCAGAAAAGTACAAGTGAGTACAAATATAAAAACTTTTTGTCACTCTATCCCCCCAAGGAGCAGACAGGTGATGATTTCTTTGGTAAAAACTTGGGCCACTTTATTTGAATATAACAGATTATAACCAGTGGTGGGCTCAACATTTTTTTACTACCTACTTTGTGGGCATGGTATGGTAGGCGTGGCCAGGGGAAAGCCCTGCGTTGCACCCAAATTAGGACTACTTTATTTCCAAACTTGGATGGGCGAGGCCAGCAGGAATTTCTGCTACCGGTTCTGGCAAACTGGTGCGAACCTGCTGATGCCCACCACTGATTATAACACAACATTAATATGACCTGCAATGTGGCATTGTAGTATGAAAATGGCCAGTTATTTATGGGTATGCCTACCCATCTCATTATAACTGGTTATTCAATGTGGAGGGCTGTCCCCCTCCATGTCATACGCTTATGGGATACGATCCCGTGATGCAAGGCTGCCTAGCCTGCTATCACAATTTTAGACATATGAGGGTCCCCTTCGTCAGCCAGCAGATGCCACCAGCGCCTATGTTTTTTCTGGTCAACGAAAAGACCCCCATTCTCAATAACCCAATTCCGGATAATTTAGATCACCATTTCCCACACTACCACCACAGTGACCAGTGTACAATACTAACCTCGTTCTCCCCCATGTAAGTGTGGAGTGGGCAAAAAACACCACCACACATGCCAATTAGTGATGGTGAAAAAATTCCAACTTGGCCTCAAAGTGACCAAATTTCACACTTAAGTTAAAGGGAGGGAGGGACAGTTGTGAATGGTTTCTAGAATGAGAGAGAGAGACCAAGGTGAGAAGGAGTCACCCTTATATACAGGGCTTGGCTCCTCCCCGTAACACCAGTGGCCACTAATGTGATCGCCTGCCTGGGGGGGGGGGAGAACAGCAAATCGCGTGCACCCATTATCTCTGGCGCCGTATCCAATGTTGAGCATACTGTTATGGGGACCTTGCTTATTTTAATTTCTGTGTGTGGAGTGAAGGGGACTAAATTAATTGAATGTACACATCTAAGATTAGAAGATTTCTTTTCTCCTTTCTCATAAGGCTGTTTCTTGAGAAAAGTGGGATCTATAATCAAGCCCAGCACACTGAGACGATTCAGTGCAACAATAATACTGTAGTCTCATTTAACACATTTTCGAATCCAATAGAACATCAGTCTTGAGGTTCCATTTACTAATATCAATCTGTACATTATGAGGAAGGAGATTTTGCTTCTCCCCAGTGAGCAGCGGAAGGGAAAAAGATTAAAAAAAGAGAAAAAGCATAGCGTTTTACTGCCTTTTATGCATCTATCATTTTTGAAGTAATCAGCATGGGTTAGAAGCAACTCTATTCTAGACAATTATGGGAGTGGCTTTTTATCTAGTTACCTTTCTCACAGTTCTTGCCAGTATAGCCCACTTTGCAGGTGCAGATATGAGATCCATTACTGGGCAGACAGTAGCCTCTGCTCCCACAGGGGTTGGAGAAACAAGAGTCACTAGCTGGGGAAGACGTGCACAATGAACAGTTCAAAACAGTACTTCTTAAAGGCGACACAGGCCTCTCTAGGAAAACATGGACATTTATCAGGGGGTGATCATACTTCCTCCATTAAATTATTTATGTACTTATTTATTGCACCAACCTTTCCAAAAGGCTAATGAGGACATCTCAATTTACTACGTGCCTTCCCACTTTGTCTCAGCTTACCTATTTCGCAATGGTAGCCAAAGAAGCCCTCTGGACAGACACACAGATAGGAACCACTGTAATTTTCACAATCTCCTCCATTCCGACAAGGGTTTGAATCACAGGCATCCACTTCTGGAGGGCATAAATACACTCACTCAGATATCTGTAGGAGGTGTCACATGGAATTAAGAGGATGATTCTGAATCTGGTGGAGGATCCCCTTGCAAAGGTGCCTGCTGTCTTGCAGCACAGTGAAAACCCTCCCTAGGGCCATCTACATTTAACCCCATCCATCTTCCCAGCAGAAAAGAAATTAGAAATTTGGGGTAGATAGCAGCTTAATTTCCTGCAACCCACTCAACTATAGGATGCATACTGGCTTCAAGGTGACTAAACCTACGGTTCAAGATTTTGGAAAGGAAAAGAAAGGAAATGATATTTTCCCACTGACTGCTAGACATGCACACATTAATATCCCTGATCAATGTGCAATTCCAATTTTTTAAAGAACAAATCCATGTTCGACTGCTGAAACTGATTGTTTTTAAAAAAGCATTTTTGCAGATATAATGATTTGAAAATTTTGAGATAATTTCTGCTGATAGAATCAAAAGCTTGGGTGATAAAGGAAAGAAGGTATAAGGATATGATATGGGAGAAGAAAGGGTTTCTGTAAATGATAATGTGCTTAGATGGAATCAAACACTGCTGCTTAAAACTTTATCAAGCAAGATGAATTTGACTGCTTGAAGTTAGTGGCCTTTTGTCAATGATTTCCTGTAAGAAACTGTCAATATTCTGGTCCCACTGTGAGATTATTACAAGTTTCCTTCATAGCATATCATCCAAACTCTCTGTAAGCAGAAAGTATCAAGACTGTAGATCAGGGGTGCCCAAACTTTTTGGGCTGTGGGCTGGTCATGTGGTTCATAGGGCTGGTCACTTTGGCCTAGGGGCAAGATGTGGCCCCTGACACCAATTCATCCAGCCCATGAAGCCCTCGTCGCTCTCTGAATCGGAAGTAAACGCGCCTGTACGGGTGCATTTTACTTCTGCTTCCAGGAGCGACAAGGGTGGCACAGGCGAGATGAGTCACAGTAAACCCATTCATATGGATTCACGGGAGCTTGGGCTTTTGGGAATTGAAGTCCAAGAACATCTGGAGTGCCAAGGTTCACCATCACAGGATTAAGCACAGCTGCAAGGATGTTAGCGAGTTCTTGGCAGAAGAAAACAGCTATGCTGGGATGAGTTCCTGGCAAAGGAAGGTAGGCACACAATGATGACATAACCAATGTCCTAGACTGATAATGAACTTAATATATAATAATTTCGTGTCAGAGATTACTCTGGGTTGAAAGGATTTTTTAGAAGATGCCTGAATGAGGATCCTTTCATATCACCAAGTGCAGCTCTCAGGTATTGAAACCCGACCTTCCAGTCTCCAGCTCAGTGTCTTAACCACTAAGCCACTTGGGGGAGCTTTCTTCCACAAAAATCATTTCAACCCAGAATAATTTCTGACATGAACCTATTATCACTCACACTTGGTCGAGTGTTGTGCCATCCCAGTGTCCTTGGCTGATAATGATTCAGTAATGAGCCTGATGTAATCCACACCTGCAGGTTGTTATGCCAATTAGTCCATATCAGACACCATTTGTCTTAATTTAGAGATATCTACAAATCTCTCAAGCAAAGGGACTAGAGAAGGGGTGGGCAACCTACGGCCCATGGGCCCACCCTGGCCTGTGGCACCAAATCATCCAGCCCATGCCACCCACGCTGGAAGTGGACGCATTTACGACAGCTGTAAATGTGCCCGCATCTGTCGTAAATGCATTTACGACAGCCATGGATGAGTTTTATGGCAGCGTTTACAGAGGGGGGAACCAAAAGTCCAGCCCACTCAACTGTCTGAGGGAGCGTGATCTGGTCCCCGACTTAAAAATGTTGCCAACCCCTGGCCTAGAGCCAAGGAGGCTGAGGGTATAAAAGAAGGTATAAAAGAAGGCAGATTCAACATCATTATGCATCTGTCTGTTTCTGTTTCTTGCTCTCTGTTAGTTGTTAGACATGTTAGTTTCTTGCTTTAAGATTTGTCTAATAAAGCTTTTTTTTTAACCACTGAGTGCTTATTGTCTCTGGGATCCTAAAGAACCTGAGCACAACAGGCCTGGTCAGCTTGCTTTCTTGCACATAGTCCATACAAACTCCAAAGTTCAGTCCCTGGTATCACTGGAAAAGTGACTGCAATCAGTAATGGTGTACTAGGCCAGGCAGCTCAATGACCAGACCCAATATACTTCCTATGTCCCTAAACAACATAGTAACTATATGCTAAAGAAATGAATCAACAAAGAGGATGGAGTATCTTTAACAAAAGTCTAGTTTCAAGATGGGGATCTAAGTTAATCAACTCCAGCAAAGATAACAAGAAGTCTTGTAATATCTTAAAGAGTTTTTAAGTGGTGGGGAAAAGAAACACTGGAAATTGCAAGAAGGGTTTTCAACAATTCATTATTTACCTGTTTCACATTGAGTTCCAACAAAACCTTCTGGGCAGTGGCAGCTAAAAGATGCAAGCAAATCTTTGCAGGTCCCACCATTTTTGCACGGAGCAGATCTGCATTCATCAATCTCTACAGATGCAAAATAAATAATAATAATATTTATACAGGGTTCATCAGTACAACATCAATGGTTGAAGGTAAAAACTAGAAGCACAAGAAAGATATGCAATGCTTTGCATAAAATCAAGTCATGACCATGTTCTTTCTTTAGAATGAATTCTTTATGTGCAAGCCATTCTTTCCTCTGATCATGCTGTATCAAAAAAAAAAGCCAAAATATCCCAGCAACCTTTTACTTTCAATGGCCATAGCATCTCTGCTGCATCATCTAGTGTTTTTAAAAGCTAAGTTCAATAAACTGGTCATTGGGAATCATGTGAAGCAACTCTTATTTAAACTTATGAATGATTATTTGTACAAACAACAGAAAAGGGGGCAAGGATGTATTCAGTTACACATTCCTTAAATAATCAGTTCAAGAAAAAGATGTTTTACAGCTTCTGCATTTATAGCTGCATTTCTCTTACTCAGCAGGATAACACAAGACTGGGCAAAATCCATGGTAGCCTTTCAGGGAGAGTAACAAACACACATCCCATGAAGGGGTCCCACTTTCAGTACTTCTCCAGACAGTCTCCCCCTCTGCATCTAAACAACTTTAATTGTAAGGAATCTAATGTACATTTACCAGGCTGTGAACCTCGTGAAATTTTCAAAGCAGTCCCAATAAAAACCTGGAAGTAATGCTATAAATGTGCATTTGCATAAACCCCTCTCCATAGAAAGCCTGACAGTATATGCTTCAGTACATGCTTCTACCCAGAAGCAGTTACTGAGTGGGAGAATACCTAAGATTATCTTCAAGGTGTTTTGAGTTATTTTTTCTACACAAAAATTCCCTCCCTAAGGAAAGGAACATACTGTATTCAGGGACAAAATCAGACTTTACGGATAGTCCATCATTAGAGCTGAAATCATGTTAGTACTACAGTGAGTTCATAGAAGCCTTGAGACCACTCACAAAGAAAAACCAGCTGAGGTGAGGAAAGGTAGTCCTTTAACATTTACAGACAAACAACTCTTTAACATAGTCCAGCTCTAAAGACAGGCAGTCTATAATACATGCTGCTGTCCCAAAGGACATAATCCAGTGGGCATACTGCATAAAGAAAAATTCCAGAAACAGATGATCGATAATGGAATCCTTAACTCCTTGTTTCTTCCAGTGCCTTAAATCAATTAGCAGTTATCTTTTTATATTTCAGTTCTTAGCATTTTTAAATTGTAACATTTTTTTTAGAACAGCCAATGGCTGCAACAGCACTGTGGTCCTCTAACCATACTAACTGTGTGAAAAGACTGCAGTAAAACATTCTTAACCTCTATGCATATTAATTAAAAGATCCAATGACAAAGCCAAGAAAGTGGCTTCATTTTGGCAGTCCAGGGTTTGATAGGGACACGAAAGAAGAATTAAAAGATACACATGCAGTGTACTACTGTATTTGCACAGTCTCTTACCCAACTCACAGTGGTATCCTGTATAGCCAGCTTTGCACAAGCAGAGGAAAGAGGCAATTTGATCTTTGCACAAGCCCCCGTTCACACATGGCTGAGATTGACACTCGTTAATTTCTATAAAAATATGGTGGAGAGACAACTGTCATTGATATGCAGTGGAAACCCCAAAGTCTAGGTAAGTTCTGGGACAGAGTAGTTCTTAAGTACAAAAGGTATCCCACCTTAACTTGGTAAGTGAAGATTTATGTAAAAAGAGATTAATGGAACAAGAAAGAAAAATAGTTCCATGTTTCAAACTAAGTTCAGAGACAAAAGTCACATTAAATGGGAATGGGCTCTAGCTATGTAGGCGAACATGTCCTTCACAAGCAACATCTCAAGCTGAATCCCTAGCAGCCCATTATAGGCAGTGGTGGGATTTATTTATTTTTACTACCTACTCTGTGGGTGTGGTATGGTGGGCGTGGCCAGGAGGAAAGCTCTGCATTGCACCTGAATTAGAACTACCGTACTTTATTTCAAAACTTGAATGGGTCGAGCCAGCCAGAATTTCTGCTACCAGTTCTGGCGAACTGGTGCGAACCTGCTGAATCTCACCACTGATTGTAGGGCGTGAAAACGTTCCTGTCTAAAACTGTGAAAAATTCCTGTGAGTCAAAGCACAGATCAGTAAAATTCAGGACTACCCTAGGAAATCTGCTGTTCAGCATTAGGGCTTCCTGCCCTTTTAAGCTTCATGAACATGCCTCCCCCCAAAATAAATACACCATCAGTCAAGTTACCATTACATTGTGGAGGGTCACTCCAGGCACCTTGTGCTCTGCAAACAGTGGGGTTATTTCGAGGACTCACAGTGTACCCAAGATCACAATGATATTCTGCCAGAGATCCCATCTTTGTTGAGTTGAATGTCACATGAGCATGCGTCACCTCACTGGGAACACCACAGTCTATCACTAAAAGGAAGAAAAAGAGATAATAAGAGGAGGATGGTGTGGAAAGGCAAAAGTTATGGAGAAGTTAATCAATTACACTGTTTATGAGTTACAGAGTGAAGAAAACTAGCTAAAAGCATTGCAATCAACAACTCTTTTGGGGAGAATAATGACCAGTTTTCCTCTACAGCAAAGAGACATAAGCATCTTGCTGAAAGCAAATCAGGAAAAGATTTTAGTAAATTATTATGTTTCAGTTTGCCTTAATCAGATCCTTGATCGAAAACGGCTTTTCTGGTTCCTCAGATTAGAGTATCTAGGGCAGGTATTTGAGGACGCACACAAAGCATGTTTATTTAAAGGATGACCTTTGTTCTCAATACAATTTGTGGACAGATAGCTATTACAGTAAAACCATGTGTTATGAACGGCTCGACCTACAAAAAACTCACGATATGGAAGGAGATCTTGGAAAAAATTTGCTTTAAGATACGAATTTATTTCGAGATACAATTTTTGATATTTTGACACTTCCCACAGCTGTGGGAGAGTGTTTAGAGCATTTCCGCTCCATTTTTGGATTTTTTTCATCGGGTTTTGGCACCCCTAGCTTTCCCTGCAACTAGGAAGTTCTGAAAATTCTCCGTCCCCTCAACAGCTGATCGGTGTGTACTATTCCTGCAATTACCAGAGGTGGCCTCTAGATGATGCTGTTGGAAATGTGCCAAATAGGCATTGAAAACCAAAATAATAAGTTCTGAAGCTCAGAAAAAGCCAAATAAACGTCTTTTGTTCGTTAAAATCTCTTTATAAAGTCGCCAAAATGCAGTGAAAAATTCCAAAGTGCACTTTATGAAGAGTTCTGAACAGAAAAAAAAGGTTGGGGTTATTATTATTATTTGCTTTTTCTGAGCTCTGGAATGGATTTTTTGCTTTTCAGTGCATTCCTATGGGAAACCACGTTTCAAGATACAAAATTTTCAAAAAACCTTGAGGAATGAATTAATTTCGTATCTTGAGGTTTTACTGTATTCTGCGGAGGTTGGTCATTAAGGTAAATAATGAGTGGCCCTATCTTAGGCTCTGGCTAATTCCAGATGAATCATTCCTGGCCTGCCTCCTTACCAGAAGAAAGAGTCAGGGCCCCACCCGTGTGTCCCTGTAGTTCCAGTTTTATAATACTCTGTGTGAATGGATAAATGAATGTCTGGGGTGTGAAGAGGAAGAAAATGAACAAATGGATGGACAGACACACACACACACACACAGGGTACACAGAAAGAGCCTCCTTGAAGATTGTGGTATTTTTGAACCACAATTGGGTATAACCCAGGCTAGGCAAAAGGAAGTACTGTACAGAATAGGAGAGGTGACATCTTATGTTTTCCTTTTCCAATGATAAGAATCGGTGTTTGATTTAAAGGGTGACCTGTATTTTTACCTGCTTGGCAGTACCTTCCTGTGTAACCAGCTGGGCACATGCAGACATAGCTGTTACCAAGGTCCTCACAGGTGGCTCCATTTTCACATGGTTGCAAGTGACAAGGAGAAGGAGCTGTGGAAACATTCCCCCCCAAAAAAAATTTTTTTCATTTACTACTATTAGCAGAGTTACAAAGTCATGCTAAAAGTTATTAGAACATAGCCACATTGTCAGCCATTTTAGGTCAACCACATTAAGAGCAGCTATGTTCTCAGCATCTGAGCCTAGATCATACCTGTCAATCCGCGGCTCCGGAAAAACGGGACCTGCGCAGATCGCTTGTGCGCAGGTCGCTTTCCATGCATGCGCGGAAGCGCTATGGCATTTGCGTTAGGGGCTGCGCAAGCGGCGTAGCGCTTACACACATGTGTGGAAAGCATTTTCCCCCGCTGCCAAATTACGGAGTTTTGGCGGCGCGGGCCGGGTTATGATGTTAATCGACGCCAAATTATGGGGTAATTCCGGCCAAATCGGGATGGTTGACAGGTATGGCCTAGATCACTAAAGCAGTGCTTCTGGTTGCTGCTCACAATAAATCTAAATTACAGTATTATGTATTTCAGATCATGCCTTTTATCTGACTTTCTTTGTAAACCTCTGCAGTGGAAAGTAACCAAATCTATTATATTATATCTATACCTATAAAAAGGTCCCTTAACCATTGGGTTTGTTCAAAGGCTCCCACACCCGGCCCAATCATCCCCGACCGAGCCCACTGCACTTACCTTAACCCCTACCTCACCAACGCTGCGGGGGTCTGGAGGTTGCCAGTGGGGCAGCCGCTCCACGACCACAACCAAAAAATAAAACTATGAGTTCCAGAGTCCTCTGCGCAATCCCTCAGCCAGAGGAGCAGAGGATGCTGGGAAAGTGCGGCGTGGCGGTTTTAAAAGACAAACTGCGTCGGGAGGGAGACTTGAAAGACCCAGCCGAAGCCAGGAAAAGGTAAGTGCGGTTGGTGGGGGTTAGGGATTGTAGGGGGGAAGGCATGGCCCCGGTAACCACGCCATCCCCTGCCCCACCACCTAGTCCCCTCCCTAACCCCCACTGACCGCACTTACCTTTTGCTGGCTCCGCTGGGTCTTTCAAAGTCTCCCTCACAGCGTGGCCTTCTACGTAGGGAAAAGCACCGGCCTCTCCTTCGACTCTGCGGGCGACGTGGCCTCGACACCCGCACAGACAAAGGACAGGCCGGTGCTTCTCCCTGAGGGAAGCGGTTCGTCTTCCTAGGAGGACGGAGGCCAAAAGATTCAGTCCCGGTCTTCCAAGGAAGACAAACACCTTACAAACAGGAGATGAAGGCCAAGCACGGAGCACCATTCTTGGCCTCCGTCTCCCAGAACCGCCCCCTCCCCCCCCTCAGGCTTCTCAAAGACAGCAAGGAAAAAAAAATTCCCCACAGCCTCGGAGGCCGGCACAAGCCACCACCGTAGCATGGGGGGTGAGGAAAGAGGATATCCCTCTCTTCCCCCACCCTGACCCATGCTTCAGTGAGGCAGCGGGGGAAAACTTTGTTTTTCCCCACAGCCTCGGAGGCCAGCACAAGCCGGCCCGTAGCTTGGGGGGAGGGGATACCCCCCTCTTCCCCCCAACCCAACCCAGGCTACGGCAAGGCACCGGCCGGTCCCCTATAAAAATGAATAAATAAATAAATAAATAAATAAAAAATCCCCCCAACGGCAGGATTTAACGCGGCCTGGCCAGCAAGGCAAGGTTAAACCCTCCTACCCCCCCCCCCCAATACACACTAACATAAACCCCTGTCACCCACAACAACAAAAACCCCTAGAACTCACCTACAGGGAACAACCGATACAGACATTCTACCTCCTCGAACGCCTCCTCGCACTGAATGTTAGTGAATGTAGTCCACCAGAGGGTGCTATTTTTAGTTAACTAAAAAAAAATAACTAAAAATATCACCCTCTGGTGGATTACATTCACACACAGACACACACACCACTCCTGCCATAATAATTTTTTTAAATGTGTGAGTTGGTATCTGGAGTAGTTTTTTACGTAGGAGTGGTGGTTGTGCAAAACCAAAACCACCCCAAACCACCAACACACACATTAAAAATGTCCAGCAGGGCCGGGCAAAATATGCTAATTAAGGCTAAAATCCTAGCAATGTTTTTGTAAATTACAGCAGCTAGTTGCAGCCAACTGACCAGATGCCAGGTCAGCTCAACTGCATGGTTTCTTATATGCCCAATTGTACAGCTAGAGTGCACTTTGTTGATGAGATACAGGAAGTTATTTAAACCTTACACAAAAACCAATAGGATTTTGGCCTATGTCTTGGCCATTGGAGAATATCATAGACCTCTTGCCAATGTCCACAACTGGATACAAGTGCAATTTCTGGACACACATCAAGTTTTACAGATAAAATCTCATTCACTGAACATAATTCTTAATGAAGACACCCACCCCCCTCATTCCATACCTATCTCACAGTGGCGTCCAGCATATCCTGGGAGGCAGTCACATTTGTATTTGCCAATATAGTGGAAACAAGTGCCACCATTCTGACAGGGTCCTGAGGCACAGGGGTCAGGTTTACCTTTAAGAACAGAGGATGCAGGTTATACAGTGAACACTCCAAAGACATTGTACTTGGTTTGAGTTGCTAAAAAACATGCAGGAGGTACCTATTTCACAGTGCTTTCCTGTGAATCGGTAGGGACAGGTGCAGTGGTATTCACCATCGGATTCCTTACACGTCCCTCCATTACGACAGGGTCCAGAACTGCACAGCTTGGGCCTTGCTGGGAAATGAAAAGCATCAATACTCGACATAAACTCTTTTAAATTATGTCTCTTCTTCTACAGAACTAGATGGATAGAAGAATGCCACTCTAAGTTCCTCTAGTTACATTAAGTTATATTAATTACTAACTAATGCACAGAAGCATTTGCAGTATATGCGAATGATTATGAGAAACGGTAATACCTGGATAGTTTCCCCCCCTGCACTACAGTTCTCCAAATCCCCCAAGCCACCCTGGCCAGTAGCTCTCCCTCTTTTCCTTCATGGAAATCCTAATTAATTCTGTTGAACTGGCTGTAATGCAATATGGAAATCACCTCTTGAATGGAAGATTTGAAAAGGAAACTTATCCATCATTGGGCTGTTATTCAAAAAGTGTGTGAACCCAGATTTGAAGGTAGGATGCTGCTGAATTCTAACTAGTAAAGATTCAGAACTAGCAATAGCAAGTGAGGTTTATTGTCTGCATATCCTTGCTTGCCTCCTCTCTGGAAGTATCTGTTTGGTCAAGAGGCAAAATAAAATGATGGACTAGAAAGACCTTTGGTCAAATCTAGCAGGATTCTTCTTATACTAATCCACCCTGCAGTGTCAGCGATTTATACAGACCCTAAAAGTATACACAAAATACAAATAGACAACTACTGGACTTTTATTTGTAAGCTTTTTAAAAAGCTCTTTAGAGTAAAGCCCAACCTCTGCAATTTAAATCAGACAAAACTGCTTTTAGTTCAATGTGCCAGCATCCTACTGGTGTCTGTGTAAGATCTGCATAATTTTGTAGTTAACTACAGATAATTGTAGCTATTTCATAAGGTGCTGGTTGTATATCTGGTCGCTCATCCAGCGATACAGCAGAAATGCTCTCTAGCTCCTTGTCAATTAACTACAATTAGCCATTGTGAATTATGCAAACCTTACCGAAACTCCAATGGATTCTGGCCATTGCAGTTTAATACTGTAGTTTGACTTTCATTTAATTGTATAATTTTTTGTTTTTCTATCTGTACCTTCATTTTAGGAATTATTTAGAATACCACTTTCAGGTGATATTTGGAATGTAAATCAAATCAATCAATAAAACAGTCAAAAATCCTTCTGTAATAATTTAGAATCTCATGGCAGTAACTTTTTTGCCAACTCTCTTCAACTCTTTTCCCTGTTCTTTGCCCACACTGTGAATACTGCAGCTATATTATTTGAAGCCACTGTAATTAGTCTAGCCATAAGCCACCAGTTCATAAAATACTTCTATATAAACCACCTTGAAAATTTTGATGAAAACTAATACACTTTTAAAAGAAATACATTTCTTTACACAATTATATCTTGAGAATAATTGCATAAAGTAAAGGTTAGCAACTGTAATCTTACACATATTGTCTGGGACAGCCAATGATGAGGGAATATGGGTTGTGGTTCAAAAATATTTGGTAGGTCACAGATGACCACAAGAAATATTACCATCTGGCTCAAAGTAAATGATAACACTCTTTCTCTCCGTAGTTCACAACCAAAAGCTGACTGGATTAGCAGTTGAATCTTACCTCAGTACCAACAATGAGATAACGTCCATTTTACAAGTACAGTAAATGCATTTACTTGAAAACATCACAATGTAGTTTGCTTGCTCTCATGAAAGAGCATTGTTTTACTTGTTCATTCTTAGCAATGTCACACTATTATGGCTGCATGGAAAATAGGTTATTCCTGGCTAAACCCTGTTAGACCACTGAAGAGGTACATTATCTCTGCTCAGTTCACTCAACCTATGCTCAGGGGGGAAACATGGAATCTCACATTTTCAGTGAGGAAGTACAGTATTAGGAATGTAATTACATGGTGTCACATACCTTTCTCACAGTGCCTGCCAATGAAGCCTCGGGTACATTCACAGGTATAGGAGTCATCGTGCGCTTCACACAATCCACCATTCAGGCACGGTTCCGAGTCACAGGGAGAAGGTGGCTCAGCTGCAAAAGCAGACATGGCTTCACATGGGCTGATGCTAAATGAAAACCCCACCTGCCCCACGGAAAGGAGCTCAATTAAATGACATGACAAAAAGGGACATATATATTTGACTTTAAAAGTGTGGTGGTCCTCTAGCCCATAATGCTGTGTGTGTGTGTGTGTGTGTGTGTGTGTGTGTGTGTGTGTGTGTGCATGTGTGCAAGATTTTTGAAAAGCAAGTAGGCCTAACAAGTTGGAAGATGAAGCAGAAAACTGTGAGAATAGCAATATATGGAGTAATTTTTATTCTTTTCTTCCCTGTTGCAGCCGTGAGGAAAATCCTTTCTCGAATAAATATTTCTAAGCGAAATTCTTCTACTGGGCATCACATTCCTCACACATTTTGTCTCTATGTTTCCTTGTCATACCCATTATCACCTCTACTTTCAATCTAAGCATTCTACCAATGAGATCACACTTTCCCAGAGTTCACACTCCATTCTCATCTGTGATGTAACTTCATTCATATTTCACACTACCAGAAGGGAAAATTGGCTTTTGTTAATAATACTAGAGTTCCTTGCATACAGAGCAACCATTGATCCTTTCGGGCTTCCAGTCCTACTTACTGTGGTTATTAGCACCATAATCCGTATGGCACACACAAAGGTAATTGCCGCCATACTCCATACAATAACCTCCATCTGGACATTGGGTGTTCATATTGCAAGGTGTGGCAGTCACTTCTGTATTGGGAGGAAAACAGATGCACATGGTAATGCTCTATCACACAGCTCAGTACCTTTACACATCTAGGTCAGAAGTGGTTGACTTTTATTTTTGTTTGCTTTAACTCCCATAATAATAATTACGTGTCAGAGATTACTCTGGGTTGAAAGGATTTTCAGGGGATGCCCGAATGAGGCGCCTTTCATGTCCCCAAGTGCAGCTCTTGGGTATCGAAACCTGACCTTCCAGTCTCCAGCTCAGTGTCTTAACCACTGGGATAGCTGTTTTAACTTCCATAACCCCCACCCTTTGGCTTCACTGGCTACGGCTGATGGGAATTGTGGTCCAATAGTATCTGGAGGGTCATGTGTTCCCCAGCCTGAGCTCAGAGATTAGCAGGATCAATTCTCTAGCTGACATCTATACCTATAAATCTGTGCATTAACCGTTGGAATGTGACAAAGGATGTTTAGCCAGGCCCCACAAGCCCCGTCTGAGCCTCTGTGCACTCGCCCGACCGGGGTTCACAGGTAACTGTAGGGTTGAATTTTGCGCCAGTGGGGCAGGAGACCCATGAACGCGAACAAAAAGAAAGGACTCCATTTTCCAATGTTCCTTGGGCCGTGCCGCGCCACAGACAATCAGGCTGAGAGGCGCGAGCAAAAGGAACATTCGGAAACGCGCTGCGGCCAATCAAAATTAAGCCACAGAAAAAAAACCGCTGCACAAACGGTAAACACAAATGCCAAACTACAAGCCCCAGTGTCCTGCGTGCCATGAATGCGCAGAACGCTGAGGAAGCCGGTGCACAAAAAATAAAAATAAAAAATGCAGCGCCTCACAGCCACAAAAAACAAACAATTCCCCCCGCCGCTGCAGTTCCCGTGGCCCGGCCAGTGAGAACTGGCTGCAGGAAAGAACCCCCCCCCAATGCCGCCAGAAGCGGTGCTGGCCTTCCCACGGCCAGGCCAGCAAGGCCAGGCCAGGGGAAGGAAAAAAGCCTCGGCGCTGGCCTTCCCGCAGCCTGGCCAGCGAGGCCAGGCCGTGGGAAGGAAAAAAAACCGGCGCTGGCCTTCCCGCGGCCCAGCCAGCGAGGCCAGGACGCGGGAAGGAAATACCCCCAACGGTGCCTGAAGCACCGCTGGGGTTACCGCAACCAGGCCTCGCTGCCCAGGCTGCAGGAAGGAAAGCCACCCCCAACGCAAAAACACAAAACACACAAAAAAATCAAAAACATCAAAAATACACAAAAACAGTAACAAACACCAAAATATAAAACGAAAAAACCACAAATTCCAAAAATAACAAACACAAACACCTCCCACCCCACCACCACCCAAAAAAAACCAACAGAATAAATAAAACGAGAGAACTCACCAGTTCGTCCTCCCTCAATGACAACCGGAAAGGAAATAAAAAAACAGACTACTTACTGGAAAAAGCACCACCCAGAGGCCAGAAGAGAAAAAACAAAGTTAAAGACAACCACTAGCAGCCCCACCTGCAGGGCACAATAGAAAAAACAACTCAAAAAGACTGAACAGCCCCACCCAGAGGCCACAAGAGTAAAAACAAGTCAAAACATAAAAAACAATTTTACACAAATCACAAACATATGTCACAAAATTTTTTTTCTAAAATCCTGTGTTGAGTTTTTACTCAAATAAAAGCCCAAAACATCTAAACACAGTTTAAAAACATTCAATGTTAAAAACATGTACTTTCACATTTTTTAAAATAATACCTACGGTAGAACTATTTAAAAAATTACATATTAAAAATATTTGGTTAACTAAAAAATTTAGAAAGAATTATATTATCCTTTGGTTTTATTTTAATCCACACAAAAAAAAAACACCACACAAAAAATGATCACAGTTTATAACAGCCCGGCAAAAAATGTATATAAATAAACATTTTAAAAATTTCAAATATAGACTAACCTCTTCTTTACCAACATTAAGAAAAAAACCCTTCCAAAACAATTTAAAACAGCCCGGCACCGCCGGGCAAAATCTGCTAGTTCTTTATAAAGTGAAAAGAAAAAAGATGCACAGAGAATGCATCCGAGCAACAACTCCATGCTTTAAGTTCTAACTTGAACAGTCTTTCCAACTTCTCTTATGGAAAAAGATAAATTAGCTTTGGTGACTTAGGTTTGGGCCCACCCTTTGTACAAAACAGTAGCACAAGGCACCTCCTCTCATGCTGCTTAGAGTGTGAGCTACGAATAACTTCAGTACCTGTTGTTAAGCTGATAACAAGGTTAACATACACCACACTGTGCACATTTCATGAGGGCACTCACCAGCAAACCACTTTTCAAAGTGGTGCAATGTAAGTAAAGGTCGCCCTTGCTCGAAAGCCAGTTGTATCTGACTTTAGGGTTCAGTGCTCATCTCTGTTTCATGTCTGCTCCTGCAGATGTTTCCGTGGTCATGTGGCAGGCATGACTAGATACCAGAGTACATGGAATGCTGTTTACTGCCTACCGAGGTGGTCACTTATTTATCTACTTGCAATTTCTTGCTTTTGAACTGCTAGGAGCTGGGACAAAGACAGTAGTTCATTCCATTCTGCAGTATTCAGGTATCGAACTGCTGACCTGCCGTCTTCTAGTAAGTGTCTTAGCCATATGAGCCACTGCACTCCCTTGGTGCATAGCACAAAGTTTTTAACCACCACCAGTTGGCTTGAGGAAATTCAATGAGTGATTTAGGGGATACATAACTTGGACACCCTAACTCTAAAATTCACCAAACCCAGTGATGGTTGAGATGGGAGTCAGCAGAAGACTCTCACCAGCTTTGGTGTGTCTAAGTGGTTTGGTAACTGAGTTATGCCCGCGTCCCCACTCATTGAATTTTCCCCCCAAACCAGCTGCTGGTGGCCTAAGACGTTTGCACAATTCTGCATTTGATAATTACAGCTCTCATATGGAGGATGTTGAAAAACTCTTCTTCAAGATAGCACCCTTGGTAATAGCCATAATGTCTATTAGAGATTTGCTGTACATATCATCCTCAAAAATCTAAACAACCTGAAATATTTGCATGACAGCGAAAGGCCCACAGCATGAATCAAATAAAACCCCGACTTACGAGAAAAAAACCTGGTTCCATGGCCTATTTCGTAACTCGGATTTTTTCGTAACTTGAGGCCCCCCATAGGGACGCATAGAAAATAAATTTTTAAAAAACAGAGAGATTTCCTACCTTCTGGCTGCTGCTGCTTCCTTTTCTTATACTTCCGGAGGTGTGTGGGAGTGGTTGGGAGTGATTTTTAGTGCACAAAATGGCGCCACTGCCATTTTGGGTGCTAAAAAACTGTATTTTTGTATGTCGGGTCTTTTCGTAACTCAGGTTTTTCCGTAAGTCGGGACCCTGATTTACGAAAAAACCATTTCGCAACTCGAATTTTTCGTATCTCAAGGCGTTCATAAGTCGGGTTTTACTGTACCACATCATCATGGGCTATGCTCCTTCATGGCATGCAGATATTAAAAGGTTCTTTTGGACTGATGACTAGCAATTTTACACAGAACTTCGATGTAAGGAATTAATTAACCAAATGAAGGGATAACCTAACCTCTTTTTATTAATGAATTTGACCATGCATAAGGTTTCCAAATGGACCCCCATTCAAGCACTGATCACACCAAGATTTGCTCATGTTCAGTGAGGCTGCTGTACCTTGAGCCATCAATCAAGGTGTTCTCAACCTATGGCTTGGGGGCTGGATGCGGCCCATGACACCATTTCATGTGGCCCCCAACTGCCTCCGGCATACCCGGAAGTGCCATGTGTGGAAAGCAGGGCAAAATGGTTGTCCAGCTCCCGAGCTGTCTGAGGCAGCGTGACCCTCTTGAAAAGGTTGAGAACCCGTGTATCAAACCATGGCTCCAAAACACTTTAAGATTTTAAGAGTTACAGGGCATTATTTTAGAGGCTCTAATCATGAATCCTTTGTGCATAATGTTATTATTAAAGCATAACTGAAGTATTTTAGGCAGCAATTCAATAGAGTGCCTTTTGTCACCACCAAAAATTGTCTCTGTTGTTGGCAGGCAAGACATATTGTTTTCTATTCCTCAGGGATGGAACATCTGGGGGCCAGTTGTGTAAAGAGAGAGAGAGAGAATGTATGTTTCCATTTTCCTTGGCTTGTATTCACAAAATGAAAATGTCAGCAGTCATCTTAGGCAAAAGAATTTTCAGCTGACATGACATCAACATGAACATAAATAAGTTTACCAAAAAGGCCAGTATGATGTGGATAACAAACACTTCATTCCAATTGTTAGTTCTAACTAAAGCAAACCCATAAAGTTTGCAAAAATTAAATAAGTATTAATTTACAGCGTTTCCACAGTCCTATCCCAGGTCAGAATAATAAATCGATTTAAGATAAGTATTGTACTGTACTTTGAAAGACACCTCCATGCAGTGGTTAGAGTGTTGAAAGAAGACTTTATAGTCCAGGTTCAATTCCCAGTAAGACACAAAGCTTGCTGGATGAACGTGGGCCAAGTATACTCACTCTCAGTAAAACTACGTCACAGTGTTGACATATAAACAAACTGAAATAAAGGGAGAGCGAGCGACTCTGAACTCGTTGGAGGAAAAGTGAGATATAATCAAGGATTTTTGCTAGCAAAATTCACCAATTCCTAACTTTCACACCTAGCTTTCACACCCATACATGGTGATCAGAAACATAAGGGCAAGGAAGATTTGGGGTTTAATCTTGAGTGATACATTCTTACTCTTGATTATCTTTTCTAACTCCTTTATTGTTGCCCTTCTAAGAGTCAGTCTTCTTCTGATTTTTCGGCTGCAATCTCAATTTGGATTTAATATTGAACCATTGTCAACATTAAAGTTTTGTAGTTCTTCTGTAGTCATGTTTTCCTAATGTTCAACCATAGCCCTGTTTCAGTACTTTATTTTATTATGACAAGTCATTTCAGGTTATTACAGATTTCTATCAATAAGATGGTATCATCTGCATTTCTTAAATTACTGATGTTTCTTCCACTATTTTTCACTCCTCTTTCATTTGAATTTTTCCATATGATATGCTCTACATACAAAATAAAATGCACTTCTGTCCTGTTTGATACACTTGCCTATAGGAAATTTTTCTGTCGCTCCATATTCTATCCTAACAGTAGATTCTGGGATCGGCAACCTTGTGTTGCCGGCTAATCTTTCTCACACTGGGTCAGGTGGAAGCAACTGCAGAATGAATTCATCAAAAGGTACCTTCATTTTGGCAGTTTCACATTTGGTCTAGTCACGGAACAGGAAGAAGTAGATTCTTGTCCACAATGCAGGTTATGCATCAGGACAAATAAGTGTTGAAACACCTTCATAGTTTCTCATGATCCATACAGTTCAAAGCTTTGCTGTAGTCTACCAAAACATAGGTTGAGTTTCTGAAATTTTTGGTGCAGTCCAGCAGCCAGGGGAGATTTGCAATATTATTTCAAGTGCCTCTCCCTTTTTGGAATCCAGGTTGAACACCAGACACTTCTTGTTTCCTATAAGATAGAAGGTTTTGTTGCAGCATCTTGGGCAGGAGTTCTCAACATTTTAAAGACAGGAGCCAGGTCATGTTCCCTCAGACAGCTTCAGGGGCTGGATGGCCATTTTGCCCTTCCTCCACCACATGGCGCTTCCTGGTGTGGTGGAGGTGGTGGTGGGCCACATGAAATGGGGCTGCAGGTTGAAAATCCCTGATCTTGAGCATCAACTTGATTTTATTGGAAATTAATAGCAATAGCAATTACACTTACCGGTATATACCACCCCATAGTGCTTGGTGCACTCTCTTGGTGGATCACAAGTTAATTAGCATTTTGCTACCAGAATGCTGGATACTCATTTTACCAACCTTGGAAGGCTGAGTCACCTTGATCCCCATCAGGATCGAACGCACAACGTTTTGGCTGCAGTACAGCAGTTTAGCCACTGTGCCATCAGCGCTCCTTAAAGCAATGGTCCTATAGTTAATTCACTCCTTGGCATCTCCTTTCTTGAGGAATGGAATGTATATTGAACAAGTAGAATAGGCTACTTGTGGCTTAAGTTTTCGTGGACAACACCCTCTTGTACCAGATGCATAAAGAAGAAACTAAAAGAACATAACGAAGGAGTCATACAGATCAGAAAAAAAGTATTCCTACCAAATTCACAGAGAAGACCAAAATATCCTGGTGGGCACTGACATATGGTAACATTTCCATCTAGACATCTTCCCCCATTTCGACACTCACAGTCCTCTGAGAACTCTGCAAAAAATAAAAAATAAGGGCAAAGAGAGCCACGGATGGGGGAGGGGAGACTAATTAGGCTCATCTGTGCCAGCAAAGACTCAGCAATTGAGGCCTTCACAACCTCCACCAATAACCAACACAGTACTGTTCATGTTGCTGTAGGGAGGGTTTTGGATGAGGGCTGGCTGCAAGTGTTGTGGTGACAGAACCTTTACTCCCTTTTCTCATGACCTCAGATATTTACCTTAATTAACACCCAAGAGACAGCAAATTACCAACCAGCCCGCAGCTCCCCACTGGAGTCATCAAGCTCCACCTATCAAAGGCTCCCTTGTGGTCATATCTGTGCTCTGTTCAGCAACTCTAATGAGCCTAGCTATTTCTTTTAAAAGCAATACCTCACACTCAGCCTGTTCCCCCTCTCTTTCTGCAGAGTGACAAGCACCAGTGTTTCTTAGCCATCGGGTAAGAGGAGTGCAAAAAGCCTAATGGGTCCAGTGGGGTTGGGAAGAGGGAGAACAGGAGGGGCAAGAAGAGGATTGGTGAAAGCTAAGGCTCCCCCAATACTGTAGATGAGCTCTTGCACCGGAGACTGTCCATTTAAAATGAGCACCTCTTGATCAGACAGGGTGCATTAGCACAACAATGAGTACCAACAATGTAATGGTGGTTGGGAAGGCAGTGAGCCTCTGCTCTTTGCATATTCATAAAATCTGAATCACCTGAATAAGGACCTTTTTAATTAATTAATTAATTGGATTTATATAACCGCCTTTTTTGCCTAAGCGACCCAAAGAGGCTCACAACATCAGTTAAAACCCATACCAATACTAATTAAAACCAAATACTATGAAATTCTCTAAAAACATCCATAAAACCTCCCCAATCCCCTTAAAAAGAGGGGCACCTGGGCAGGAGTAAAAAAAAAACTCCGGGCAGGGCTGAACAAGCCAACAGGGCTGGATTGTGGTACCAGTTGTACCACACAACTGCTGGCATAGCCACGTTTTTAAGGCCTTCCTGAAGGAGAGTAACTCTACCCTGGAGGCAAGTTCAAGTGGCAGGAGGGTCCATAGGGCCGAAGCAGATACCAAGAAGGCTCTCCTCGTGGTCCCAGTGAGATGTGCCTCCCTGGCTGATGGGACCACTAGGAAGCCCCTACGGTCCGCTCTCGTAGGATATGTCGAAAACCTTGGGGCGATGTGGTCTCTTTAGTATCCTGGCCCACTAACATGAAGGGCTTTAAAGGTCAAAACCAGCACCTTGAATTGCACCCGGAAGCACACTGGCAACCAATGCAGCTCCCGTGGCGAGGCATGAGCATATCAAGGACTCTGCTTACAGTTTCATAACCCAGTGGGGACTCTGTGTGTGTGTGTGTGTGTGTGTGTGTGTGTGTGTGTGTGTGTGTGTGTGTGTGTGTGTGTGTGTGTGTGTGTGTGTGTGTGTGTGTGTGTGTGTGTGTGTGTGTGTGTGTGTGTGTGTGTGTGTGTGTGTGTTCTCTATTATGGCATCCACCAATGTAGAATGATTTCACTGTTGAGATGTTTTGGGCTCCCAGCACTGGGTGTTTCTGCTTATTCTCCTTATTTGTTTGACTATATATTTCCTTGACTGTAAAAACTGTCAGTTATCCTTGGTCCTTAAGGCACTGGTTTTATTTTTACAGCTGTTTTTTATTATTTTTATCGATTACTTTTAACTATTAGGGACTGCAGTGGCCCACTGGTTAAGAAGCTTGCCTTGTTAGCTGGAAGGCTGACAAGCTGGAGGTTCGAGACCCAGGTATTGCATGATGGAATGAGTGCCTGTCTCTGTCTCAGCTCCTGGCAACCTAGCAGATTGAAACAAAGAATTTGCTAGTAGATAAATAGGGACCATTTCAATGGGAAAATATCTTGGGGATGTGAAAGGAGCCTCATTCGGGCATCACTGAGCGGAGTTTCTCCAGGAAAAATCCTTTCAACCGAGAAAAAATTTCTGGCACAAAATTATATTTTGTAACTTTTATTATAGTAAAAATTTTGGAGATATTTTAAATGAAAAGTGATTATTAAACGTTTTAAACAAACCAACATGTAATAAATCATCATAGGAATAAAGTTCGCGAACTAATATCTTAGTTTCATAATGCCTCCTCTGATGGTGACTGATTTATGCAATTGTTTAAACAAAGTGATAGCAATTACACTTATATACCATCTTATAGCACTTAGTGCACTTTCTGGGCAGCTTGCAAGGTAATGGTAATCAGCACAAATTTGCAATCTTTTACATTATCAACTGATATAATAGTCTTTTACCAATCTTTTGGCACTTGTCTTAGATTTCTCCATTAGAAATCATTATAGCTATAGTTTAAGTCAGGAGTTCTCAACCTTTTAAAGCCGGCTGCCAGGTCACACACCCTCAGACAGCTTTGGGGGCTGGATGGCCATTTGCCCTTCTTCCACCACATGGCACTTCCTGGCGGTGGGGGGCCACATGAAATGGTGCCGTGAGCCTTATCCGGCCCATGGACCGCAGGTTGAGAATCCCAGGTTTAAGTCAATTGGGGAATAAATGATAGAAATATATACCCCCACAAACTAACTTTGCAGTGGCATTACCATGTCATCCTAGGTTAAGGTCATTCTTGCTCGAAAGCCAATCGTATCCGACTCTAGGGTTCAGTGCTCATCTCCATTCACAGCCAAAGAACCAGCACTATCTGTGCCTGGATATTTCTGTGGTCATTTGGCAGGCATGACTAGACACCAGAGCACATGGAATGCTGTTACTTTCCCACCGAAGTGGTACCTATTTTATCTACTTGCAATTTCTTGATTTCTAACTTCTAGGTTGGCAAGAGCTGGGACAGAGATGGGAACTCTCTCTGTCGTGCAGCACCTGGGTCTCAAGTTCAGCATCTTAACCACTAAGCCACTGCAGTCCCTTACCATGTCATCATAACTGTATGTAAATGAGTATATAATTAACGGTTTAGGAACAACTAACATGAGATTTTACATTGTATGAATGTTTTCAATGAGAGTCTGAAATGTTTTTCTGCAAACAAATGCCCAAACAACAGTGGAAACATGCCTGACTCAGACATTTGCAGCAGGGGTGGGGGGTATTTATTTTTCCTGAAATCCTTTTGTCCCAGAACCAAATCATCTGCTTTCAACTACTTTTTCCTAATGGATTATAGTGAGATATGACTACCTGTACTTTGTCCCCATCATAGTGAAAATTAGACTCAACAGGATAATATTGGCAAAGAATATTCCTCTCTCACGTGAACTCCTGGAATTTGTCTTCCCGTTACATATGTAGTAATTCAAGGCCATCCCGCTGCTAAGAGGACCCTTGACACTTCTCACAGAGAGTTATATTGATCCAAAAAAGTAGACACGTGGTCTTCAGAGTTTGTCAAGTGCCTAACGCTTCATTCTAGGAGGTTCCCAGAGCAAGGCATTGTGGGTAGGATGGCCTAGGACCGTGATGGCGAACCTTGGCCCTCCAGGTATTTTTGGACTTCAATTACCAGAAGCCCAAGTCAGCACTCCTGCTGATCAAGGCTTCTGGGAACTGAAGCTGAAGAACACCTGGAGTGCCAAGGTTCGCCATCACTGGCCTAGGAGGTAGTATGTGTCATTGCAGCACAAGTATCCCCAATCTATAACTGTCAGATTCTGAGGTAGACCAAAATAAGACAAGGTTGACAGCAACAGAACAGCATAGACCACTGCTGCAAACTTCTTCTCCAGAGTGCTTTGAGTATAAGTATATCCAAATCAGACTTATATGTAAACATTCATATTACTGAACTTCATCTGTGTACAGTATGGCCCTAGGAATTCAATACTTACTTTCCCTGCAATCCATGCCGGTGTATCCATTGGTACATTCACACACGTAGCCTTGGCTGGTTTCAAGGCAAGTGCCCTCATTTTGGCATGGATTGGAGATACACGGACTGGGCATTCTGGGCCCACCTACAAAAGATTAGTGAAAACTTCACAGTGTAAGGAAACAGGTAAAGAACCAGGCTTCTCCAGCACAAAGAAGACTGAATTACGTAATAAAAGAAATTAGCTTGAAGAGAAATAAAGTTTAGTAAATAAACTTCCTTATCTATCATGGGGCATAGAAATGGCCATACACTACAGTCCCCCCCTGCCCCCCGCCCCCCCACAAAAAAAAAGACTATGAGGATAACCTTTCCCACATAAGGTAACTATGTGCTTTGGAAACACAGGTTCTCTTTAAGAAGAACATAAAGAAATACATGCTTAAATCTATTCAGTGAACTGGAATAGAAAAGTTCATGAGACAACTTTACAGTGCTGCAATTAAAACATAATAGTCACTAGAAATGAATGTGAACAGGTTTCTTCACTGAAGGCACTACAAGAACTATTTCAAGAACTATACATATGATGATATAACCCATGAGATCCCTTCCAGTTATTTTACTATGGGATTATCCGAGGGAACAAAACCATGCTATTTAAAAACTATACCAGTGGTGGGCATCATCAGGTTCGCACCAGTTCGCCAGAACCAGTAGCAGAAATTCTGGCTGGCCCCGCCCATCCAAGTTTTGAAATAAAGTAGTCCTAATTCGGGTGCAACACAAGGCTTTCCCCCTGGCCACCCCACCATACCACGGCCACAGTGTGGTGGTAAATTTTTTTGGAGCCCACCACTGAACTATACATCTACATTACATACATCTGATCCAATACCAGCAAGCTCTTCTTTAGAAAGCAAACTAGGACTACAATTATGAGTCTCAACATTTAACATATCTGGTCTGTTACATGAGTTTGGCACCACAATATTTGAAGGATCTGCCTCATGAACCTACACACACCCCAGTTCCACCCTGCCTCTGTCATCTCTTCAACCATATTGACCAGGGGCTAGATATTGACCTATAATAAAACAGAAGCTAATTACTGGTTGAAATGATTACCTTTTTTTAGTTTTTAATGCTTTAATGCTGTTTTAACTATTTAATGCATTTAAATTATTACTCAAGTTTAATTATTTTTAAATTGTACAAATACTATCTTTTAATTTGATCTTTTTAATATTGTGAGCCACCTTGAGTCCCCCATCAGGAAAAAGGTGGTCTATAAATAAACCAAACAAATACTGTAAATAAATGAAATGTCAACCAGCATTGGCCTAAGTGGTGAGGAGCTTTGATATTTCCATTAAATAGCATGTTATTTATCACAAAGGCTTGTTATTTAATTGTCTCTTTTGGATAGCATGAGATGAAGTTGGAAAAAGTGTTTGGTTGAGTTTTTTTTCCTTTTCTAAAATATCTAGAATCTCCCAGTCAGTATGGCTATTGGTGATGAAGGGGCTCTGGGAGATATAATTTCAAGTTATATGATGGATCAATTTACATTCAACATCTGTTTCATATGCTATGTTGTCCTTTTCAGTATAGTTTGCCTCTTCTTCTTCCATGTCTAGGCCAGATGTAAAACTGACAAAATGAAAGCACCGTTTGGTGCGTTCATTCTGCAGTTCCTTTCGCCTGACAGTGTGAGAAAGATTAGCCAGCAACAGGTTGCTGTTACTAGGGTACTCCCAACTGTGGTTCAAAAATACCAGAGGACTATAATACCTGGCATTACAAAAATGGCAATTCATAGTCTCTTACCAGGCATGATTATGACTGGAACATGTGGAAACCACTTGATAGACTTTTCAAAGTGAAATAGGAAGATCAAAGAATAATCAAGTAAAATGGGCTACTTGGGTACAGGACAAATTTGCTATGAGTTGGAGAAATTCATTCAACGCAGTTTTTATGTGTATGCAATTTATGATCCACCACTTATACAAAAGAAGATCTAGTAAATAGCCAAGATAATGCTATTGAAGTAGCCTGTTCCTGATAAAAAATGACCTAACTATTTTAACATTTTATTTTGTTTTGATTTTTTACCTACATTTCACATATATCCATAATTTCAAACTGTGCAATGCTCTGATCTGAATACAGAAAGGTCTGTCTCACACATATTCAGTCAAAAATATATTCTGCATAATCTTCACACTAGTTTGCATTTATAAATAAAACAGGATGGTATGGAGATTAGACAGAATATATTTTTCACTGCATATGTGTGAAAGAGACATTGAATGTAACTTATTCTATCCAAGCATGTGAAATTACAATACTCAGAACCCATCCATCAGCAATGGGCATACTGACTGGGATGTTCTAGAAGTGGTAACAAAAAACAAATAAACCCAAAATACCTTTCCCAAGCTCTAGTATGTCCCATCTTATCTCACAAATAAAATAATAAGTCTTTTTAATAAATGACATGCGATCTAGTTGAGGCCTCAAAGAGGCCTATCCATCCACCAACCCACCAACCCATTTGTTCAGTTGCATAGTCGAGTCTGACCCTTCACGACCCCAAGGACCACTGCACGCCAGGCTCCTCTATCTTCTGCCATTATCTGCAGCCTGGCCAGATCTATGCCCATCGCTTCAACAATTCCATCTAGCCACCTCATCCTCTGCTAACCCCTTCTCCCTTTGCCTTCAATCTTTACTAGCATCAAGGCCTTCTCAAATGAGTCCTCTCTTCTCATTTGGTGGCCAAAGTACAGTGATACCTCATACAACATCCAAACTTGGTTCCACAAGTTTGGACTTTATACGGATTTGGACTTTGTATGAAGCATGCAAAATCCTAGTCGCGATGCCTCATACAACGTCCAAATCCTTGCCGCGATGCCTCGTACAACGTCCAAATCCTTGCCGCGATGCCTTGTACAACGTCGTTCCCATAGAGATACATTGTACTGTAACAGCACAGACTTCAGTACAAAGTCAAGGAAACAGACAGGAAACTGACAGAACTTTAACAAATCATTGTCTAAAGGATAAATATTATACATTACAAAAACATGTCAAACAACCCTGATTTTAGGGGACAAACCATACAACAAGTTTTTAACTTTTGAAAACTTTACGAAGTGCAGGTTTAAAAGTTAACATGTCCCATCATGCAGCACAGTGTTAATCTGCAGCCATGCGGCCGATCATCCACTGCAAAGTTACTGTAAAGTTACTGGATGGAAGCAAGGACAAAATGGATAACAACATGTCCCATCATGCAGCACAGTGTTAATCATCCAAACAGCAGCAAACACCAAACAATTAAAATCGCGCTCAAAACCACTCCTAAACACTCTTCGCCTCATGCAAAACCCACAAGAGCAATGCACGCATGCATCCTGCCCTTTATATGCCCAGGCACAATGCAACCTGGGAAAAACCCCAATGCCTCATACAAAGTTGCAACGACTTTGTATGAGGCATCTTTTTTCAAGGAATTGGGTGATGTTGTATGAATTCGATGTTGTATGAAGCGGACTTTGTATGAGGTATTACTTACTTGAGCTTCATCTTCAGTATTTGTCCTTCTAATGAGCATTCAGGGTTGATTTCCTTCAGGGTTGGCTGATTTGATCTCCTTGCAGTCCAGGGGACTCTCAAGAGTCTCCTCCAGCACCACAGTTCAAAGGCATATATTCTTCTTTGCTCAGACTTCCTTATGGTCCAGCTCTTGCAGCCAAGCATTACTACTGGGAAGACCATTGCTTTAACTATGCAGACTTTTGTTGGCAGAGTGATGTCTCTGCTTTTTATTATGCTGCCTAGGTTTCTCATAGTTTCCTCCCAAGAAGTCTCAAGAAAAAATTCTTATTTTCCGAAAAAGAATTACTTAAAATACATGTTTTTCTATACAACTTGCAGCTTTTGAGCCTAACAAAACTTAGAAAACTTAGATAAAAGTATATAATCAGAAGAAAAACTGTATTCCGACCTAAATAATAGCCCAGAAAGCAAAGATAATGTCTGTTTGCTTCAAAATAGAGACTACAGTATATAAAGTGTTCTCATACCCAAATATGCTCACCATATTGACAGTTGTTCCCATAGTAGCCTGGGGAACATGTGCAGATATACCGTCCTGGGCGGATATAGTTACATGTTTGCCGATTTCTGCAGTTCCTACCCTCACAGACTGTAGGATCTAGAGCGGAGAAGTCAGAAGCTTCAATGAGTAATTAAATACACAGTCTGACTTGACTACTAGAGCAAAGAAAGCAGGAGGGAGAGAAAGGCAGGCAAGATTTGGATGTGTGTGAAGATGAAGGTGCCAACATACAGTTATTAAGTCAAAGTACCTGTTTCACAGCGCTGTCCTGTGAATGGGGGCACACACAAACAAGTGAAATTGTCAACATGGTCTATACATTGCCCACCATTGAGGCATGGGTTGGATTCACATTCATTTATTTCTGCAAAAACAACAATGAAAAGATCAAATTGGAGGGGTGGGGGAGGCTGCAAGCTTACCTGCAAACAAAACAACTATGTACTGTATATTAATTTTAAGGGCTTTCATTAATATTTTTTGATATGAAATAGATACTATTCCATATAGTATATAGTTTAAGCTACGCAATTTGCTAGCACAGGATATAGTTATGACTACCATTTTGGAGAGTTTTGACAAGGGATTAAACAAATTGATGACAGATCTTCTTCTATTTGTGCTGTATCTGATTCCAAATACAGTATTGCGATCCTCATAGCAATCATCCATGAAGACTGTCCTGTGAAAATAATGCCGTGGCCTTTCATAGCAGCATGACACCCATACTACTAATCCAGCTTTGCAAGTCACTTTCTGGTCCTGAGCCCTTTTGGCACGCAAAGTCCTCCTCAGCCCCAGGCCAGTACTGATGAAGCTGCTGCCTTCCATCAAGGTGGATTCAAGTGGGATTTAATCCATTTGGGGACCATCACCCTTCCCTGCGTTCTTTGCCAAGGCCACTAGTCCTCATGGCTGTCGGGTTAGTTAACCACCACCTGACACTTGGTGTTGAGGTATTTGAGATGTTCAAGGATGGGTTTACCATTGCTACCATTCCCCAGTGAATTTCCATGGCCAACCAGATCTCCTGAGTCCTAGTCTATTCATCATATCACTCTGGCTCCCAGCAACGAATGGAGGGGGCTGAAGAATCACCATAATTGGACTTCCATGCAGTTAGTGCTGAACACAACTGTACTTGCAAAAGCACGCATGGGCACTGTAGTTTATGGATTGCAGATGTAAACATCTATGATTTCTGAAATCTAACTTCTGATACCAGAGTCATACTGACTTACCTCAGAATATCCCCCCAATTCATCTTTTTGCCCAACTGATTAGTCATCTTCTTTAGACATGGTTCCTATTTGCTTACCTATCTCACAAACGTCTCCGGTATAACCTGATTGGCAAAGGCACACAGCTGTTTGGTTTCTTGCTTGACATTCTCCACCATTCTGGCATACTTTGGCTTCACATGGAGACTCCTCTTTCATGGTCCAGGAAGAAAGGAAGATTATATTGGAGCAAAAAGTCATTGCTACTCCACTGATACAAACAAGCATATTAAAAACTTATCTCACAGTTGCTCTACTGATGTTTCAGACAAAAGATTTGTTTTGTTCCCCTTTTAATCTCTAAACATAGACAACACGTCAGATGTCAAAATTAGCAGTAGTTTTTTTAAAATAAATAAATAAATAAATTCAAAGCTAGTCTGGAATAAAAAAAAACCGAAACAAATTTGCAGCCAATGGTTCTTGTAAAGTTGGAAAAAGTAAACTGAACTTCTGAATCCAAACACGTTTGAAATGCTGTGTTGTTTTTTAAGAACCTGATCTCATAATGTGAAGCGGGGGGGGGGGGGGAACAGTCCCACCTGATTTCTAAATTTAGATGCAGCTCCCACTTTCATTTAATATAACTGTCATTAAACAAAATAACACACCTTCAGGGATCTTATATGGTTATTTCTCTATCCACAGGTGAATGAATCAGTCACTGTATTTAATTTAAATTAATTTCATATATTTCATTTTAATTTCACTTTTACATTTTGTTGTTGTCGTCGTCATATGCCATCATGCCATCTTTGACTTATGGCAACCCTTTGAATGGGAGATCTTCAAACTATCCAGTTCTCACCACCCCTGCTCAACTCTTGTACATTATAGCCTGTACCTTCCCTTAGGAAACTATGCCCAAACTATGGCTAGTGGGCCATATCTGGCCCCCGATGCCAATTCATCTGGCCCATGCCACACTTGTCGCTCCCGGAAGTGGAAGGAAAACGCATATGGGCACGCTTTCCTTCTGCTTTTGGGAGTGATGAGGGCAGCATGGGCTGGATGAATTGGTGCAGGGGCTGGATATAGGCCATGGGCCGTAGTTTGGGCACCCCTGGTTTAAGCAAAGAAAATGGCAGCCTAAAATCTATCTCATTGTTGCAAAACAGACGGCAAGACATTTTTTAAATTCTGCTTCCCGTGGCAGGAACCACATTACTGGCCCGCTGAACCACATGACTGGCCCACTGAACCACATGACCAGCCTGCAGCCTAAAAAGTTTGGGCACCCCTGCCTTAGGGAATCAATCCATCTTGTGGTTGGTCTTTCTCTTTCTCTGTTGTCTTCCACCTTTCCCAGTGTTATTATCTTTTTTCAGAGAGTCTTGTCTTTTTGTTAAAAGGAGGTTGGATGACTCTAAAGAAGGGGTGTGGATGAGTGTTAACAGTTTCGCAGAAATCAACAAGGAGGTGTGATGTTGAAAAGTCAGAAACCACTGGCATAATAGTTGTGTGTACTATTTCACTCTTGTGCAAACTATGAATACACAGATTGTCAATAAATACAGACATTTAGTTTCCAATTGAAAAAAACAACCCTCAGTTGTTATTTAAATGGACCGTGTTTCTGAAAATACCATAGTTTAGAGTACAACTTGAAAATTGCAGGTTTTTTTTGAGTATGACTCCAAGAACCTTGAAGTCAATAAGATTTTCTACCATAATGGCTGGAAGGATTTGAAAACTATATTGCAGATAACTAGCTTTTGCAAGCTTTGTTTGGGGTTGGTCACATATCCTCGTTCCTTGTCCAGTCCCACAACTGGAAGAATCATAATGAAGAGATTTTGTTGCCTCTATATTCTCTTTGCCCATCTACACCGACTTGTAAGTTGCTAGGCAATTTCCCTGTGCCTGTCATTACACTGTGTTTCTCACCAATTTCACAAGTTGCTCCTTTAAATCCTGGAGGACATTGACAACTGAAGCTGTTGACATCATTGATACAAGTGGCTTTGTTTTTACACGGGTTGGAAGCACACTCATCCACATCTAGAAGAAGGTAAAAAGGAAGCTAAAAAGTGTACTTGTACATTTCATTCATTGCTCCACAGGAAAAGAACACTTCAAATGCTCTGCCATGTGTAATAAACAAGGCATATCTGTGATGGATGCCCAGATCCCAAGAAGTGTGAACTGCATGCAAAGATACACCACCTTTCTTTAAATCAAGGCTGCCCAAAAATTTTGGGCCAGGGGCCAGTCATGTGGCCGAGCATGCAGGTCACATGGTTCCTCCTACCCAGAAGCGGAAGTGGAACGCGCCCACGCATGAGCAGAACACGCCTGCACATTTTACTTCCATTTCCAGGAGCAGTGAGAGTGGTGCAGGGCTGGATTGATTGGTGCCAAGGGCAGGATTTGGCCCACGGGCCATAGTTTGAGCACCTCTGCTTTGAAGCAAGGGTGAAAAGCTCTTGTGCATGAAGAGACCTTATTGCCACGACTGTCCCCAAGCATCCAGGAATTGCACCTTGCCTGTACACAGTCAAAATGGAGCAGCATATTGGCAGTAAAGCTCATCTTGTACTTTAACAAAGCACTACTCCTTTTAAACAAAGTATACAGAGAGAGTGTGTGGAAGCCAATTAGCAATTTCTAGGAGGCTTTGGGCCACTATAATTGGCTCACCCAAAAGGTTCACACTCCCCACAGAGCTTATTTTAATGTGGAAGGGTCCTGCTTAACAGCAAAAATGGTAGGACTTTTCCAAACGCTTGTGCACAGTGCCAGTAATGATAAGGGCAGACAGAAACAGTAGGACAAACAACATGAGGTTTACAGGTCACATGATGCCCACTCCCACATTAAATGTTTCCCATGATGCTAAATTGCTTTGGGTTATACACTCCTTGCTATAACAACAGTTCAGAAGACTTTAGCAGAGGGCTGAACAGTTGAGGTTTAAAAATGTCCTTGAGATCCTTCTTGTCCAACTCTCTCAAAATATAGTACCTAGCTTCCATAGTGGTAGCAACCACCTGACCTTTTAAAGAAAGGGACATAATGGTCCAAATCTTGTTGCTTAGTAGTAAATCACACTAGAATAGGCCCACTGAATTAAGGGGATTTAAGTAGTCAACTGCTCCATACATTCCATTGATTCAAACACACCTACTCTAACCGCAACTTACTTTAGTATAGTAAGTGCCACTTAAAATAGGCACATTTGAATCAGTGAAATTTGTGGTGTGGTTAACTTATTAAACCTCCATTTACTCAGTGTGCCTACACTAGTGACATTTACCATGCTAACTAACAGGATTTTGGCCATTATGCCCTTCTGTCATATTTTGTTATGCAAGGAACTGACTAATTACAGTGTACAAGAGGCAAGTAAACAACTTCTGTTTAGCCTACACCTTGAAAACCCTGGAAGGGATTACCATAATTCAAAATCAACTTGACAGTACATAATTGATATATTTAGAGAAAGTACAAGGAGTCTTTATGGACACCAGTTCTTCAGGAATGGAAGACAGTGAGATGGTTAGAGATGGTCAATAGGCCTACCCAACCCCAACTCCCAAATCCCCAACAACCCAAAGAGTTATTGCAAAATGGTGAGCAAGCAAACTGGCCGTAGGATGTCCATTTGTACTATATGGACTTCCTAGTATATGGACTTCCAGGGATTACAATGGCTCAAGTGGCTAAGACGCTGACTGGGAGGCGGAAGGTCAGCAGTTCGATTCCTGATTACTGCAGGACAGAATGTGCTCCCTTCTTTGTCCCAGCTCCTGCCAACCTAGCAGTTCGAAAGCAAGAAATTGCAAGTAGATAAATAGGGACCACTTTGGTGGGAAGGTAACAGCGCTCGGTGCGCTCCGGTGTCTAGTCACATGGCCACGGAAACATCTGCAGAAGCAGACAGGGCTGGTTCTTCGGCTTTGAAACAGAGATGAGCACTGAACCCTAGAGTTGGATACGACTGGCTTTCGAGCAAGGGAAACCTTTACCTTTACTAGTATATTTCCAGTTCTGGTTGTCTCAAGGTCTTACACACAGACATTTCGCAGATCCTTACAACTGGATATGTAAGGAATTAGATTGCTGACTTATGGCAAGCAAACCAGATGTTCCATCACTGTACCAAAGCCAACCCCCTATAAAGCTGTAAACAAGGAAAGAACAAAACTCACCAAGGTGACATTGTTTTCCAGTGAAACCAGCAAGACAAGAGCAAGTATAGGAGGGGTTTCCTGTGATGCAATCCTCAATACATTTTCCTCCATTTAGACACGGACGGAGTGTCAGACAGACAGAAGCTGCATAGAGAAATAAACCCAGTAATCAGCCAACAGTGGCAAGAGCAAAAAATCCTTAGAAAGTGTTATAGCAACAAGAATACTGGGCTGATCCAACTTTCTTTCTCCTCATGGCCTTCAGCCCATTTGCTTTTTAAGTAACACATTAGGCTTGTAGACTGAGCAAAGATCCATATAATTCAACTTAACCTATCCACAATTAATCTGAATTGATGTTTCACAGGAAATGAAAGTCTGGTCTAGATCAGTGTTTCTCAATCTTTGGTTTTTGGACTTCAATTCCCAGAAGCCTAAGTCAATCCCGCAAAGCAATGACCAGCCTTCTGGGAATTTAAGTCCCTTTGTGGGGCATGAATAATGGTCACACAAACATTTTCAGATCGTTCTGTATCCTTCTGATATAGAAGAGCACAGATTTGCTCATTGCTTTTTGTTATTACAGTAATACCTCATACAAAGTCCACTTCATACAACATCGGATTTATACAACATCACCTAATTCCTTGAAAAAAGTTGCCTCATACAAAGTCGTGCGACTTTGTATGAGGCATTGGGGTTTTTCCCAGGTTGCATTGTGCCTGGGCAGGATAAAAGGTAGGACACATGCGTGCATTGCTCTTGTGGGTTTTGCATGAGGCGAAGAGTGTTTAGGAGTGGTTTTGAGCACGATTTTGGATTTTTTTGAATTTTTTGTCAGCATTTTTAAAAGGATTCCTGGGATTTTTGCAGCATTGTTTGACATGTTTTTGTAATGTTTTTAGCCTTTAGTCAATGATTTCTTAAAGTTCTGTCAGTTTACTGTCGGTTTCCTTGACTTTGCCCTGAAGTCTGTGCTGTTACAGTACAATGTATCTCTATGGAAACGATGTTGTACGAGGCATCGCGGCAAGGATTTGGACGTTGTATGAGGCATCGCGGCTAGGATTTTGCATGCCTCATACAAAGTCCAAATCCGTATAAAGTCCAAACTTGTGGAACCAAGTTTGGACGTTGTATGAAGTATCACTGTATTTGTAAAATTTTAACGAGAAACCAAAGAGTTAATTTAATAATACTTTTTCTTGAAATAATACTTCTTAAGAAAAAAAAAGTACACGTGCATGTGTGAATTTAAAAAGTTCTATACTTTCAAAAATTGAGGTAAGCAGTGCTATAATGCTTTAGATCAGGGGTGCCCAAACTACAGCCCGCAGGCCAGATCTGGCCCCCGATGCCAATTCATCTGGCCCATGCTGTCCTCATCACTCCCGGAAGCGGAAGTAAAATGTGCCCGTATGGAAGCAGAAGTAAAACGTGCCCGCTTCCAGGAGCAACGAGGGTTGCACGGGCTGGATGAATTGGCATCGTGGGCTGTATCCGGCCCATGGGCCGTAGTTTGGGCACTCCTGGTTTAAGCAGAGAAAATGGCAGCTTAAAATCTATTTCATCTTGTTGCAAACAGATTGCAAGGTGCGTTTTACTTCTGCTTCTGGTGGGAGGAACCACGTGACCGACCCGCGGCCTGAAAAGTTTGGGCACTCCTGATTTAGATAAAATCAGCTTCTGGACCACTGGAATTCCCAAATTATGGTGGTGGTCATCATGCAGGAAGTCAAGATGAAGAGCCAAAGAGTTGCCTTTGAGGAATAGAATCCTGGAATGGCTAGATCAGATAGCATTTAGGTGAAAGCCACAACAGACTTCATAAAAGCCTAAGGACCCAAGTTTCAGATATAAAAAAAATTGTGTGCATGTTTTTGCCTGGAATAAGGTGCTGGTGCTGAAAAATGAATAATTACAAAAAGTTGGGAAATGTTATTATCTCACACTACACATAGCTGGTTTGGGGAAAACAATTATACATAACATGCATACTGTTTTAACATCTAAACAATATAAAATACCATTTCATGCATCCTATAATGACAGAGTTGTAACTGGCAATATTTCCTTGTACAGTACAATCTAAAAATATTTTCCTTTCTCTAGTTACAACTATGTGGAACAGAGTTAACTCTCTTTGAATTCCACCAATTGCTCCCCAAGCAGAGAGAACTGCTGTTTGAATCTGGGCTGCAAGCCAGTGAAAAATGTTATTTTAATGAATTAATAATCTGCTTTCCTACCCAACAATGGTACATTTTCAGATAC
Organism: Bradypodion pumilum; assembly: GCA_035047305.1. Lineage (NCBI taxonomy): Eukaryota > Metazoa > Chordata > Lepidosauria > Squamata > Chamaeleonidae > Bradypodion > Bradypodion pumilum. Next base: position 325,147,530 of record JAWDJD010000003.1, read on the forward strand.
AATTTAATCAAAATTTATACTTCTAGTTCATTAAAAAAAGAGTATGTTTCATTTGCTCTTTTTAAAACTCCGTTTTATGGTAATAAATGAGAACTCAAAACCACTTCAAAAACAGAGAATCACACCCTTAACTAAGTGCTCCAATCGGTTAAATGCAAATTGCAATCCTATACACATTTACATGGAAGTAAATCCCCACTAAGATATGGGAGACTTATTTCTGAGTGGGTATGGATAGGACTGTGCTGTTGTTTGTCACAGTCAATCAAACCTATTCAGCTGATTATTCCACTGCTTAAGGTTTGTAACCCAGCCCTGACAGACTTATTTCAGAGCTTGTGAAAGCTATTCTTTTGGACTACAACACCCAGCATTTCTTTCCCCCTTCATCAGGCGATTCTAGAAGTCACAACCTCCTCACCTTCTTTCCAAGTTGTGCCTTTGAACACAGAGAACATTTCAAAGAACTAGGCTGAAGTTTCATTTTCACTTGTTTCATTCTTAAGGGCTAAAAACAAAAAAAACCCCTTTAACCGGTGGTGGCAGAGGAGATCACAGCTACTGATGTGAAGATGCATTCTTGAGTTTTATGCAATAGTATAGTATGGTTGTTTCTTTCCCTACAATGTGTAACTGAACTTCAATCCTGTATCAATGCATCCCGTGCCCCTCTGGCCATATTCGTGTCACTGCATTAACGGCACTGGAGCAAAGTCTTCAGAGGTCCACATATAACATGCAAACTACTCCCACTGCATTGTTGCTGCTTTTCACAAGCACTGGGGTTTCCACACAGGGACAAAGAGAAGGGCTGGAAGAATTGGTTTGATTAAGTAAACCTAACTGCTGTCCTCTTACTTGTGTTGTTGCAGCCCCCCACTTGCACCTGGGCATCATCGATTCTGAACACCCAGCGCCCGGGGATACCCACATTTGTTGTCATCTCCACGTCGACAATGTCATCAGTACGGGATCCGGGGATGTTAAAATACCGTTTTCCATCACCGGCATTGAAACCTGCCTAGGAAGACAAGGGCAGAGAGTGAAACCAAGGGACTTCTCTCTTCTACTGGCCCCAGTGCCCTGAGGAGGAATGGACTGCAAGAACATAAGGAAGAGAAGCATCAGATTTCCTTGTGTGTTTCCCAATGCTAAATGGACAACCACTTCTTACTTGAAAGACTACTGTACTGCTATACTCAGAAAAAGGTGCAGCTCCTCTAGCACTGCAGCAATTCCTATCTTTGATGAAAGGCAGCAGTTTTCAAGATGAGTCTAAGATGACGTCACTTTACTCTGCTAGACTGTGCTCAAGTGGGTACTGCTGGCAGATAACAACATGCTCTGGGAATGTGGAGAGATACAGAACCTGGCTCATTTACTGGTCTGCTGACTACTACCAGAAACATGCAACAATGAAGACTTAATTTTGGCCAACGACAAAACCAAGAAAGTGGCTTCATTTTGTCAATCCAAAGGTTGATCTGGACATAGAAGAAGGGAGAAGGAGAAGATGACTCTGCTGGAAGTTCTGCATGGACAAATTTCCCACCCATTCAGAGCCCAGGGCCATGATCTAAAGGCATGAAGTATAGTAAATTTTGCATCTGGTTAGCATTCAGAAGGCAGATAGCCTAGGAACATTATTCATACTATCTTGATTTTCATTGGAACAAGAGTTACACACATAGTAAATAATTTTGGACTGAGAGTTCAGAACAGGTATTTCTGGACTACAACTCCTAGAGTTCCCCAGTCAGCCACTGACCAAGGTACCTGGGGGCAGTCTGGGAGCTAGAGCCCACAACACAATGTTCTGCAACTTTGCCCAGAATTCAGAATTCAGTTTCCATGAATTGCCTGCATGCAGTCATCTGCCTGTATACAGAGTAATCTCCTTCTGACCACATAAAGAAACTCAACAGCTGATTCTTTATGTTCATCAGGCCAAAAATGAGAAATATTGGCTGGATGCTAGTATGCATTTCTGTGGGCTACTAATTTTTGGAGGTTTATTTCAAGCCTGCTTTAAGACAAGCCTTTCCTACTTCCCAGAATACCTACCTCAGCAAGGCCCTAGTCTCTGCTATTTTACAGGCACAGGCAAAAACTGAGCAGTTTAGCATCTTCAAAAGCCTCTCGTACTGTTTTGCATGTCACTTGTGATTAAAGACCTTGGCCGTGATCAATGCTGAACTGTCAGCATTACCAGTGGGGAGGGAAGAGGGAGAGCTAAAGAGGGAGATCAAATAGTCTACTTATTGTAACCCTTCTCCCAAATGGCTCTTGGCACCATGCAGCCTCGGCAATCCCCACAAGATCCATGACTCAGTTGCTGGAAAGCACACAAAATGCTGAGCCTATTTTCATCCCCATTCATCTGCAGAGGGTGAATCCAAGAGAATCTTGGACTTCGGTTTGCTCTTTCCCATGAAACAAGCACAGCTCTGCAAATTCAAGCCAAGCTGCAGCCTTTGCCATGCTGAGCCTCGAGGTGCTCATGCCGAGCCACCCTATCGCCTTAAGAGAGTTATAGCAGCACGTTCTTGAAAAACTTGGTTGCAAGCCGAAGCCTGGTGAAAAACTTTTCAACTTCCTCTCTCTCTCCCACCCCTTTTTTTGGCTAGAGTTGGGCAGGGTGTCCCTGCAATACTGCATAGTATCCAAAGCATGTGGTTATTGCTCTGTTTACAGTCATAAATGTCTGCACTTCTGAATTTCTGGGACTCCAAACGTGTCTGTTTCCTTTGCACCTGCAATTTCCTGCTTACAGGAGACACCCAGTTGAGAGCCGGCAGCCAGCCAAACACAGATCAATTAGTGGTAAATTCACACATCTAAATAGTCACTGGTTAAAATAAAGAAAATAACACATTGGGATAATAATAACAATTTTATGTCAGAAATTATTCTGGGTTGAAAGGATTTTTGCTAGAGAAACTCCGCTCAGGGGATGCCTGAATGACACTCCTTTCATGTCCCCAAGATCTTTTCCCACTGAAGTGGTTCCTATTGGGATGAAATAAAAATACTAAAGGGAAGCTTTACTTGCTGCAGCCACTGCAGGATGACTTGTTTTAAAAGTCTGAGGCTTTGAAAAGAAAGGCCTATGAGGCAGTGGAAAACACAAAGAGCAGTGGTTCCACTATAACAAAACCCTTCTATGATATTTGCTCTTAAGGAACAGAGGGAATACACAAAGTCATTATTTAAAATGCTGGAGCTAAGAGTCACCTTGCTATCCTGCAATTCTGACAAATTTTAATAATCCAAAAGGGACTATTTTCTGGAAGGAAGCATGTCATGTATTAGAAAGGAGACTTGCTTGCAATGTGTGACCATGGAGTCTACCTGGGCCGCAATGCCTCCCAGGCCTGCTGAATCTCCTCCGCTGCTGGCATGCATGCCAGTGGTCCAGGTGATCGATTCATAGTTAAAGATAGTGAAAGAAAGCATGCCATCTGTGATGAGGACTATCTGGAAGGTATTTACCTAGGAGAAAAACAACAAAAACAACACACAAAACAAAGCCAAAAGTAACGTCACCACCAACTGTAGCCTTGGTTATTCAGGCAATCCCCCCCCCCCCCAATTAATCTGCTTTAAGGGCTGGATTAATGCTTCTTCGTCTCTTTTGAGGTCTCTGGATCTGTATTTTATACAATCCAGCTACAGAAGAGATGGAGGTTGGACCTGGAATTTTAAGCAAGGCCACTGATTTTTAGAAAGGTCATCTGAGTTTCAAATACTTGAACCAACTTTTCTTTTTTTGAGTCATCATAAGCTATGATGGTTTTCTCATTTTTTGTTTCAGAATTTTTCAACTAATGTATTCTGTTGCTGTAATAGTTTTGCATTTTGTTATTTGATCCATCATGAAGGCTTTTACACAGCATAAAACAGAAGGTTAATATATGAAGAGAACTGCTTCATCTCTGAAGTCTGCTTTAATTTAACTGCAAAGCATAAAATATAATATTTCATAAGACATTATCTAGTGTTTTGACAATCCCTGAAATCCCAGATAACTGACCATGGTAGCTGAGATTTGAGGGAACTGAAGTTCCAAAACATCTAGAGAGAACTAGTTTGTTTATTGCTATGATCCTCTTACTCTGTTCCAGCATAATGTTAACACCCTGACATAACCACTTACTGGAGATACTGAGTTTCCTCCAAAGAAGGTGACCTGGTACCAAGTGGCTACAAATACCCATTGGGAAGAGAAGTCTGGGAATTCTGGGAAATATTGCAAGATGTCTTTAGTGGCTCTCTCCAAGATTGCTTGGTCCTTGGTCTCCCGGTAATACACTTGCCCGGAACGTCGGTTATCCACATCGGCCCAGAAAGCTGCTACCACACGCCGGTCATTGGAGATGGGGAAAGCCACTGGTGTAAACTGGGACACCTCTTTCAAGAAGGAAATTATTCCATTGTTGTTTACCTGGACAGAAGAAAAGGAAAGTGAGACACTGATCAACAATCAACAATCCAGGGATTTCAATGAGATCAGTTCCCTTTAGCCCTCATATTGTGCAAAGGACAAGGAAGACTTCTATGCACACAGGTTGTCCTCTTCCATACTGATTAAAATGTCTGGAGAGATGATAGAAAAATCCCCAACACAGGTCTCATTTTATTTTGAAGCAATTTTATTCAAGAAAGTATGTGCTCCCCTTCTCATCCTTTGAAGTGCAAGCATGCCAGAAAATAAGCTAGGGAACAGCATCTCCCTTTAGACATCCCCCTTCATACTTTCTCCACCCCCTGCCACTTGTTTGCTATGTATGAGGGCTAGCGAGCCATAGCGCAGGGGTCTGAAAACCAATTTAGAACAAGCCATGCCCTGTTCTCCGGCCGGAGATGGGCCAAAGGAAGGAGGAACAGCTGAGAAAACTGCAGCGGCCTTAGTGATGAGAACAAACAGGGTGCAGTTCATTTGGGTCAGTCTCACCTCAGAAGGCAGCAGAACTTAGCATTCACCTTCTTGGTTTTTTTTTTAAAAAGGCAGAAATACTTATTCTGAAGAAACAAGGAAATGGGGGTGTTTGGCATTGTCTCTTTAGTCAAATCAGAACAGTTGTGATGTACAGTACATGCAAGCAGCTAAGTGGAAGCAGAAGGCAAACAACCTTCTTTTTGAAAAAGAAAATACTGTAATTACACATAAAGGTGTTTCATCGTGGAGGCATACTTACAGCCCTTACTACTCTATACCCATTCATATACTCCTGTTGATCCAGACCCCACTCCAGAGCTTGGTAATAACTAGTTACAATTAACACAGTTACATGTAAGTAACTTACTTCCGGTAACAAGTGGTAAGCATAAAATTGCTTCTGGGTATGACTAGTTACCATCAAAAATTTAAGGCAAGTCAAGGCATTTTTCAGAACATCTAACTGTGCTTTCAGGTTTCACACCATTCTCCTATAAATCTTACATGGCAAGGAATTTACCCTTCCCTTTTTTATATTTGTATAATTCCTTCTAGGGTCCAATGTCAAAGGCTAATCTGTACATTTAGAGGGGTCAATATGTTACAGCCTTCATGGGATGGGACATTTCAGAATCTAAGATAATGCTCCCCTATAGCCGTGATGGCGAACCTTGGCACTCCAGATGTTCTTGGACTTCAATTCCCAGAAGCCCCAGCACCCTGTGAATCCACACAAATGGGTTTACTGCGATTTATCCGGCCCGTGCTGCCCTTGTCGCTCCCGGAAGCAGAAGTATTACCCGTGTGGGTGGGTTTTATGCTGCCTAACCATCTCATATTCTTCCACCCCCATCTCCTTTTGCCTTCAAATTTTCCTAGCAACAAGGTCTTCTCTAGTGAGTCCTCTCTTCTCATTTGGTGTCCAAAATATTTGCATTTGCTTCACACTGTAAGCCGCTCTGAGTGGTGCTTGCACCAGTAGGGCGGGGTATAAATATAATAAATAAATAATAAATAAATAATAAATAAATAATAAAGTACTTGAGCTTCAGCTTCAGTATTTGCTCTTCCAAGGAGCAGATGGCTTTATTTTGCTCCTCCAACTTGTTACTTAACACAGTCCAAGACAGCAAGACTGGATCTGCTTATATTTATACTGTATCTCCACTTTGGTGGTTTGGTGAATTGTCCGAATGATATAAAAATATTTGTAGCTTGTAGTTTGGCCAAGCAACAAAGACAGATTCTATGGTTGGCAAGTAGATTTCAAAGGGAAGGAACAGGTAGGCTCCTAAATTAAACCTCAAACTTGATTTAGGTTGGGCAGGCTGTGCTGCAAAAGCGTTCTTCAATGGCTCTGTCTCCACCTTAGCATTTTCCAAAGCATACCAGAAGATACTAGATGAATACCCCCATCTTGTATATCAGGGGTGCCCAAACTACAGTCCGGGGGGCAGATGCGGCACCCGATGCCAATTCATCTGGCTTGCTAAGCCCTTGTTGCTCCTGGAAGCGGAAGTAAAATGCGCCCATACAGGTGCGTTTTACTTCCACTTCCAGGAGCAATGAGGGCTTCACAGGCCTGATGAATTGGCATTGGGGGCTGCATCTGGCCCCCAGTGACCAGCTTCCTGAACCACATGACTGGCCCATGGCCTGGAAGGTTTGGGCACCCCTGTTGTATATCAATATTTTTCCATGTGGTGCCCTGCTCATCACAACAAGAAAAAAGAAGTACAGTAAAAAACCTACTTACGAAAAAAAGTCCGTTCCATATGCTGTTGCTTAAATTGGTTTCTTATGTAACTCGAAGCAAACCCATAGGAAAAATTATTTTTTTACGTAACTCAAAGCAAACCCATAGGAAAAATGAATTTTTAATGTAAATCCAAGCAAGCCCATAGGCAAATGAATTTTACATAACTCGAAGCAAACACATAAGAAAAAGAATCTTTATATAACTTGAAGCAAACCCATAGGAAATCGTGTAAATTGGGACATGGTTTTAGCACAAAATCATTATATCAGTCAGATTTTATGTAACTCGAGGCATATTTAAGTCGGGGTTATACTGTACAGTAGAACCTCATACAACAATCATCCCGTATAGCAACAAAATCGCATAAAAATTAGGTTTTGGGGGGAAATGGCATCCCGCATAACAATTTTCCCTATGGAAAAAAATCGTACAACAATTTTTTGTGGGATCCGTGCACACAATGGCATACTGTCCCTGACAGAACCATGGCTTGGGGGAACACTCCTTGAAGCCCTGGTTCCGAAGGGACAGAAATTGGGGAGCGGATTAATAGTCATAGTTTAATTCACCGATCGCTGACCTGGCAGGCAGCTCGGACAATAGAGGGCGAAAGATCACTGGGTGATGAACTCGATAAGCATGTAATGGGTAATCTTGTATCCGCAGAGGCTCTTAGTCCAAGAGTCAACCTAGGCACATGTTTACTCCCGATAGCAGTAGACAATGCATGTCCCCCGGTAGTAAACTAGATAGATAAGGAACTTCCCCCCGGTGAGGTCACCCCTGATGAGCAACTTGTGTAATCTTAAAGTGCAGACCTGCAGTTTTCCTATAACGGCCACACACAACCTATGCACGCGGTCGAGCTAGGCAGGGTATAAAGATTAGAGCCTTCTGATCAATAAACATTGGTCTTCGCTCCATCTTGCCTCGTGTGCCTTTACTTGACCAGTCTCCTCCGGGACCTTCCAACTTGCCCCGGGCCCCGATCCGACATCTTTCAACCCACATCGGGCCCCAATCCAGCAATTTTTCAATCCCATAGGGAAAATTGCTATACGATGCATGCATCATATAGCGATTGTTTTGTACAACAACGAGCCCTGTGGAACGGATTAAAATCATTGTATGAGGTACCACTGTACTGTAATTCAAAAGATAAAGCCACCCTAACTCAGTCTTTTGCTTTCTACCTCCTTCATGTTTTAAGCACACACAAATTTCAACTCACTTCTCTGGAATGAGAAGAAACCACAAATCTTTCTGAACTCTGGCCTGTACTGAAAGCAGCAGGAAACATTCTGCTGAGGAAGAAGCCCAGCCCTTGTTTGTGGATGGAATGTGGTCTGAGATGCAGGTGTGACATAGGGTGTGTGTGGAGGTGGTTGTTTCACCCTGGTGAGCAAACTTAGAATTCAAATAATGCTTTGTGTGTATGTGTTACTGGCCAGTCCCAGGCTTGGAATCTTAGCAGAGCCTGCAAATCACAGCATCACTGGGCAACTCAGTACATCAAAGCAAAGGTAAGATCCAATGGCTTTTCAACAGTAGAACAGATGAAAAGCAGATTAAATAATTGTGTGCCATCAAGTCAATTCCAACCCTTTCCAAGGTTTTCTAGGTAGAGAATACAAAGAGGTGGTTTCCCAATCCCTTCTTTTGGGGGGTGCTCAGGAATTGTGCACCTTGCACATGACTGTATAGGGCGGCTCTTCTCCCTTGAAACACAAAGGGGAACTGAACTCCAAACAACTGGTTCTGCAGCCAGACATCTAAACCACTGAGCTATCCAGCCAGTTAAAGGTAAAAGAAGGCCGATGTGTATTTTTCTTGAAAGAGGTTGGCTTTAAAGAAAGATAATATTTTCACCAATGAAAGCAGTCATAATAAGGGTCAGTGGCAACCAAGGTGTGATCCTTAGTACAAAGACTGTCACTCATATCTTGAGTACGTTAATTATTGAGGTTTTAGTCAATTAATATTTTGATTAAATATTTGTATTAAAATCAATAGTTTTTAAGCAATAAACAAATATTTTTTGCACATTTAGTTTTATAATAAGGATTCTTTTCTATGAGAGATGAAAGATTTGATTTCTTTTTAAAAGATAATGCTTATGCGTTTTTTTTAAAAAAATCCATTTAATTTTAATATATATATTTTAGAAAACTTAATCTGTTGCTTAACTAACTTTCTTTGACTGAATGCAAGTTTATCTAACCAATGCATGAGAAAGATTACAATTCTCTGCACACTTGCCTCGTTCTAGTAAAGTTAAAGGTCTCCCTTGCTCGACAGCCAGTTGTGTCTGACTCTAGGGGTTGGTACTCTTCTCGGTATATAACCAAAGAGTCAGCACTGTCTGCGTCTGCAGATGTTTCTGTTGTCACTGGCAGGCATGACTAGATGCCAGAGCGCATGGAACACTGTGACTTTTCCCGCCAAAGAGGTACCTATTTATTTACTTGAAATTTCCCTGCTTTGGTCCATTACCTATAAACATAGCTGAAGGAACTGTTGTTACAGCACAATGAAATGAGGTTGGAAGGAGTCAGTTAAGAGGTTGCTTTAATTCTAAGATATGGAGATTTTAAAAAGGTGTCCACCACTGGGCTACCTAATATGGCTGGACTAGAGCATCAACATTCCTAACCATTGGTCATGCTATCTGAAGATGACAGGAGAAACTGCAATGTGGAGCTGATCTAGCAAAGAAAGAGAGAGTGGAAAGGAAGAATTGTAGGATACAACTCACCTACCTTGGAGGCCATGGTCGGCTTTATAAAGTGTAAAGAAGTCTTTTTGACTCAATAAAACAAAACTCACCCAGGCATAAGGCAAGAGTGCTAATATTACTTCTGGCACTGTTCATAAACATTAACTGGGCTAATTTAAAGCAACATCTTATGACCGGAACAGAAAAAATGGAATCCCATTAGGATTAGTTCATTAGATTGCCCTTGCTGAATTTACAGCCGGAATTGAATCATGCAAGGCACTGCCAACCCAAAGGCTTTTGTTCTTTTAAAGATTTATGTTAGAAAGAGAGAATTTGTGGTGGGTACAAGGGTGGAGGGAGGATAATAATGGGCAGGAATGTAGCTGATGGAAGGAGATCCATTTACAAGGAAAGCAAAGGTTTTTAGCCCCTATTATTTCATATATCAATAGTCTGTTTAAATGACCCCACTACGCCCTAATACCGCCTGGTTTCTTCACTCAAACAAGATTACTACCCATACCAACTATGCATCTCTAAATCTGGTCAATTAAACAAGTCGGCTCCAATAATGGGTGTGCATTTGGAAACACACTAATTCATTTGCAGTTATGCATTATACCAGGGGTGCGCAAACTAAGTCCCATGGGCCAGATCCTGCCCCCGATGCCAATTCATCTGGCCCACGCCACCCTCATCATTCCTGGGTGCGGAAGCAAAACATGCATTTTGCTTCCGCTTCCAGGAGTGAAGAGGGTGGTGCGGGCCAGATGAATTGGCACTGGGGCCCAGATCTGGCCCATGGGCCATAGTTTGGGCACCCCTGGTTTAAGCAGAGAAAATGGCAGCTTAAAATCTATCTCATCCTGTTGCAAAACAGACTGCAAGGTGTATTTTACTTCCACTTCCGGTGGGAGGAACCACTTGACTGGCCTGCTGAACCACATGATTGGCCTGTGGCCCGAAACGTTTGGGCATCCCTGCATTATACTTTTTGACATCCTAGTCACACTTTTTAAAAATAGAAATAAGCCTCACTGAGATTTTATATAAAACAAAATGAAAGAGTGTTAAGAACAATCAACTCCATAAAATTTTGATTGCCGTTAAGTTAAAGTTAACACATCTGCTTTTTGGAATGCACCTCTGAGAGTTGCTCAACCAACCTAACAATGCTGGATAGAAGATTTGGGCAGTTAACCCCCAAAATGAATTTTTCTGAGCTTACCGCTCAGAATGCTGAACAAGTGAACTTCAAACACTTTCCCTAACCAACTGAAGTATTTTTCCCTTCGGTAGAAAGATTTTGTCTCCTAAGGGAGCACTCCCAATCTCCTCTCCTCAATTCAAACTGAGAAACTGTTGTGTATTGAGGCACTATTGCAAGTAGCCCAGGGAGCGCTCTTGCAATAGGAAAATGGCGGTTTCCTGCCATACTAATTAGAAGCCTTAAGTGGTGCGAAATCCCCTGCAAAAGGACACGCTAGTTATGCTAATCCAAGCCCTATCATTGGTTACAGTTTTGGATCCTGCTCTCCATTGGTTACCTTCATATATCCCCTGTACTGATTGGTTAGTTACGTTTGTCTGGCGGGTCGCTACCTTGTATCAAATAGCCACCACCGGGAAGACACAATATAAGACCCACGGACAAACAATGGTGGGGCCGGAGTGGATCTATACTTCCTACACCATACAGGTAGCCTGGGTAGTGCTAAGCCTGGGTCCCTCCATTATGCTACAATTATCGGTAGCTAGTTTATTGCCCATTGCCGGGTATAGGTTCGGAAGGACTTACTCCGTTAGGATTATATAGCCATCTCGGGATCCGGAACACCTTGTAAGCTAATCTCTACTGACTGTTATAATAAAGCTTGTTGCTGTTGTTCATCGTTGTCCTGGACTCGTGCTTATAAGGGCCGGATCTAACATTGGCGACGAGGATGGGATTGAAGAACTACGAGATGGCTGCATCCGTTCGACATCAACAAGCCTCGCCTGTGACCATACTACTAAGTCCAGATGGAAAGTTACTTCACAGTAAGGAAGGTTGAGGCAGCATTATGGAAGGTAAAGTTTTTGGTCCACTGCAGGCTAGAGGTTCTGGATGTTGTTGTGAAACTTCTGCCACCCGACATGCTCCAGCAAGTCTCCTTATTGGCCTTGCTACATACTTTGCGCAAGCATTTTCAGCGCTTGTCGACTCTCAAGGGTTAAGAGTCGCCCGGTCTGACTACGTCCGCGTCCATTTTGTCTGAAGCATCCGGCCATGTCCGCGAAGACCGCGACAGTTTACCACAGGGAACGAGGGCACCAATGCCAACACCAGGGTCGGTAGCACTGTGCCGAGGATGTGGGAAATACCATCTTCACACAGAGTGTCATTTCAAAAACACCCAGTGCCACCGTTGTGGGAAAACAGGCCACATCTCCAAAGTCTGCAAGCAGCGCATCGAAACTTCGTCGAAACTCCAGCCGAAGCTCCAGTTCTACATTGCCACGGTCTTCACAAGCTATGGGGTCGACGACGAGCAGCAAGACCTGAAGGATGGGTACAGCATGCACCTCCGCATCGAAGGGATACCTTTCCATCTCCAGGTGGACTCGGGATCTTTCCTCTCTGTCGTGACCGATGAGGAGTACCGGAGCATTCCGCCTGACCTGTGGCCCAAACTCAAAAGTCTTCCAGGCAAGTTAGCGGACTTACAGGGTTGCAACATTCCAGTATGGGGAATAGGGAACTTCAAGGCCTATTACAACTATGTCTATGCGCACCTACCCCTCATTCTTGGGCCCCACTGGTTCGGGGTCCTAGGCATTCACTTCACGGAATCAGGTTAGGGGAGGGAGAACCCATCTTGCGTATTGAGGACGAGCCCCAAGCTTTGTTATTTAACAGGAGGGATTGTCCCAGGGCCCCCTGGAAGCGATTCCTCCATGGAAGAACTTGATGCAGTATTTTCCCAGCGAGCGCATGTGGCACACATGAACAGTAAACTTGCAAAAGGGACTGGACAGTCAGATGTGTTTGAATTGCAAGAACTTTTGCCGCCTGACGCCCTAGACTGGGAGAATCCTGACTTTTGGGACAAACTTGCAATTTTCTCACTCAAAATGTCCCTGAACTTTTCCACAGCTTCTAGTTCTGATCCGTTACTGTCTGATGTTATTGTGTGGGTGGACATCGGGCGGCCTCCTCCTCCTTACAATCGGAGGCTTGTGTGTATTATCAGGACCGCGACAAACTCTCCGTCCTATGATGGTGCTTATATAGGCTTTGCAAGACAGTGGTTCCCTATGGGTTGCGGGCCAAACTACTTGAGCACTTGTTAAGCGGGTCCCAGGATTTTCTTCGCTCCCAAGACATTATCCGTAGCTATTTCTGGTGGCCAGGAATCGAACACGCCATTGAGATTTTGGGGTTACAATACAGTAGCAGGAGTACATCGGGTGCAGGAAAATTCTCAGTCTCCCCAGCGGTGGGTGGTTCCTCGCCGTCCCTTGGGGTTGGAGGGGGAATGAGGGTCCCACAATCACCTTCTAACATAGATTGGCACGAGAAGGAACACCAATGTGCAGGCTCGCAATCCCCGAGGAATTGGGAGGGGTTGCGGGAGCACTCTCAGTTCCCAGGGAAGGAAAGGGACGACCAAGGTTCTAAGGATCTCCGTATGCTGGGGGAACAGGCGCTTTCCTTGGGGGGTGCCAGAGAGTGTTCAACAAGTCCATTAGCGAAGGCAGCTTTGGGGGGTAGACCGGGAGTGGTCCACTCTTTAGAGGCCTCAGTTAGTTTACATGGGCTAATAGTCCCGGGTTGTTGCTAAGTCTTGGGGCGAGTATTGGGAACATGGGGATTCTTTGTATGCACCACACATGGGATCTCTCACAGCCAACATAGCCCAGGTAGGGAAGGAGCTACGCGCCTCACCAAAATGCTTTGTTTCAGGTTGCACACACACCAAGCCTCCCTGGATGCAAAAGTCCTTTCACTCTGCGGAGCTCCAGCAAAAACCATGAACCTCAGGACACAGGCAAGGAAGGAACAGACAGAGTTCCTGTTCACAAGATAGAACACTCTTCGGGTGAGGATCCTATGTTTTGAGTTATACCCAAGGCTCCTACTGAAAACTTAGGGGGGAGGATGTATTGAGGCACTATTGCAAGTAGCCCAGGGAGCGCTCTTGCAATAGGAAAATGGCAGTTTCCTGCCATACTAATTAGAAGCCTTAAGTGGTGCGAAATCCCCTGCAAAAGGACACGCTAGTTATGCTAATCCAAGCCCTATCATAAGAACAGCCTTGCTGGAACAGGCCACAGCCCATCCAGTCCAGCATTCTGTCTCACACAGTGGCTCACCATTTGCTTCAGGGTATTATTCCCAAGCAGATGCCTTCACCTGCTTAGGATTCCCTGGAAATAGCATTGAGAGATATCCTGCCTATCTCTCCAACCCAGAGGTTGTCCTTAAGTATCCATAATTATAGCCATTGATACTCTTGTCCTCCATGAACTTGTCTAATCCTTTCTTAAAGCTGTCAAGACTGACAGCTGTCACCACTTCTTCTGGCAGGGAGTTCCATAGACCAGTAATCCTCTGGGTGAAAAAGTACTTTCTCTTATTTGTTTGAGAACTAGTACCCAAATGTTTCATGGAGTGTCCCCTAGTCCTAGTGTTATGCGACAGGGAAAAGTTTTTCCTTATCTACTTTGTCCACACCGTGCATGATTTTATAAACTTCAATCAGGTCACCTCTTAGACGTCGTTGTTCAAGAGTGAAAAGGCCCAACTGTTGCAGCCTCAGATGGTAAGGAAGGTGTTCCAGTCCCCTAATCATTCTGGTTGCCCTCCTCTGCACTTTTTCCAGCTCCATAATATCCTTCTGGAGGTATGGCGACCAGAACTGTACACAGTATTCCAGATGGGGCCTCACCATAGATTTATAAAGAGGCAAAATGACACTGGCTGACTTATTTTCTATACCCTTCCTAATGATCCCTAGCATTGAGTTTGCTTTTTTCACTGCTGAGGCACACTGGGTTGACACCTTCATTGAGTTGTCCACCAGGACACCAAGGTCCCTTTCCTGGTTTGTCGCAGAGTTCAGACCCCATCAGTTTATAAATGTAATTGGGGTTCTTTGCCCCAACATGCATCACTCTGCACTTACTAATGTTGAAACTCATTTGCCACTGTTTTGCCCACTCCCCCAGTGTCAAGAGATCCCTCTGGAGCTCCTCACAATCTCTCACAGTTTTCACTACCCTGTATAATTTAGTGTCGTCAGCAAATTTGGCTACCTTGCTTTTTACTCCTACCTCTAGATCATTTATGAAGAGGTTGAAAAGCAGGGGTCCCAGTACTGAACCTTGGGGGACCCCACTCTTTACTTCCCTCCACTTGGAGAAGTGTCCATTTAGTGCTACCCTCTGTTTCCTGTCCCTTAGCCAGTTGCTGATCCAGGACAAGACCTGTCCCTTTACTCCATGACTGGCAAGTTTATTCAAGAGCCTTTGGTGTGGGACCTTGTCAAAAGCCTTCTGAAAGTCCAGATAAACAATGTCAACTGGATCCCCCTTATCCACATGCTTGTTGACACTCTCAAAAAAGTCCAACAAATTAGTGAGGCATGATTTGCCCTTGTAAAAGCCATGTTGGCTCTCCTTTAGCAGTGCCTTCTCTTCTATGTGCCTATTAATTCTATCTTTTAGGATGGTTTCCATCACTTTACCTGGGACATGTCAAACTGACAGGTCGGTAATTTCCTGGATCACCCCTGGATCCTTTTTTGAAAATTGGTGTTACATTCGCTACCTTCCAGTCATCAGGCACAAAGCCTGATTTGAGGGGAAGATTATATATTTTGGCTAGGAGATCAGCAATTTCATCTTTAAGTTCCCTGAGAACTCATGGATGGATGCCATCTGGTCCTGGTGATTTGTTAGTGTTTAGTTTAACAAGACATGCAAGGACCTTCTCCCTGGTTATTTCTATCTGCCTTAATTCTTCGGTTTCCCTCTCTACGAAGATAGGCTCTGTTTTGGGCATGTCATTGGTTACAGTTTTGGATCCTGCTCTTCATTGGTCACTTTCATATATCCCCTGTACTGATTGGTTAGTTAAGTTTGTCCGGTGGGTCGTTACCTTGTATCCAATAGCCACCGTCAGGAAGACACTATATAACCCCCACGGACAAACAAGGGTGGGGCCGGACTGGATCTATACTTCCTACACCATACAGGTAGCCTGGGTAGCGCTAAGCTTGGGTCCCTCCATTATGCTACAATTCTCGGTAGCTAGTTTATTGCCCATTGCCGGGTATAGGTTCGGAGGGAGTTACTCCGTTAGAATTGTATAGCCATCTCGGTATCCGGAACACCTTGTAAGCTAATCTCTCCTGACTGTTATAATAAAGCCTGTTGCTGTTGTTCATCGTTGTCCTGGACTCGTGCTTATAAGGGCCGGATCTAACAGATACCAAAAATTCCATCATCCAATCCTACCTGCATTCTACCCAGTCAGGATTACCCCAGGCCTTCTAGCCAAGTTGCTGCTGTCTCACAGCTTCATTGCTTTGTCTAAAGCCGTGGTTCCCTACGTGGGGCAAAAGTCCTACCCGGGGGGGGGGGGGCAATTTGAGAATGAGTTATTAACAGTGAATTCTTTGGAAGCTTGTTTAGACAAAGTTAATGGCCTTTTAGGCTTCCTCCACATGAGTAGGAGTTCACCTTTTGAACAATAAGAATTATAGGGAGTGGGGGCATCAGGATTTTAGAAATGCTTAGGTGCAGCTTGGCCCAAAAAAGGTTGGGAACCATTGGTGTAAAGGAAATAAAAGCAGATGCAGTTTATTCCACATTTCTCTCCTTTTGGGACCCCTGAGATGCCCTGGCACCAGAGGAACAATGGTAAACTTGGAAATGCACTTGCTCATCATGACAGTCTCCATAGCCAGCTCCCCCATACAAAGTTTAAAAATGCAAGCAGATGGAGCAGCCCATATCAATGAATATTTAACATATAATTTGTGTTACTAATGGTTCTAAATCGCCTATTTTAAAATCACACGCAAATAATTTAGGATATACCAGGGATGCAATAATATATTTTTCCTAGGAAAAGTCCCTTTTCTTCAAGAGTTATGTACCAGTGTAAAGACCAACACATTTATTATGGCATAGTAAGGAGCCCTGGTGATGCAGTGGTTAAAACTGCTGTACTGCAACCAAAACTGCTGATGCTGTGAATATGATCATGACAAGGATCAAGGTTGACTCACCTTTTCATCCTTCCCAGGTTGGTAAAATGAGTACCCAGCATGTTGGGGGCAAAATACTAATTACCTTGTGAACCACTCAGAATGAAGTGCTATGGGGGCATTGCTTTTGCTATCTTTTTGCGAACTAGATTCTAGTGTCCTTGGGAAGCGCTTTCTGGATATGGCTGGTGCCCTGCAATAACCCTAGAGAGCGTGCAGTGAAGACTTCCAGGTGTCATCCCTGCTGCCAGCAGAGGAAGATCCAGGACAAGGCTCTCCAAAGGAGAGCCACTGGTGGTGCAGTGGTTAAATTGCTGGACTGCAGCCAGAATATTTTTAGTTCAAGCCTTCCATCCTTCCAAGGTTGGTAAAATGAGTACTCAGCATGCTGGGGGAAAAATGCTAATTAACTTGTGGACTGCCCAGAGAATGCACTAAGTGCTATGAGACGGCATAGAAGTATTGCTATTGCTAAATGTAATGCCCACCCCCACCCCCCAGTGGAGGAAATGCTACTGAAAACCATCATATGCCAGATTCACTGGCTTTATTGTTTGCAGTGCTTTTCAGGGCCTTCCTGACTTCACTCCCTAGGATGTCTGTCTCCAGTTCAAAACTCTCGTCGCTGTGATTATCAGGAGTGTTGAGGACCTTTTTGTAGAATTCTTCTGTGTACTCTTGCAATTTTTCTTAATCTCTTCTGCATCAGCTAACTTCTTGCTGTTTTTGTCCCTTATCAGGGTCATTTTTGCTTTAAACATTCCCTTGATTTCCCAATTTTTTTTGAAAAGATCTCTAGTCCTGCTTCTTTTGTTGTTTTCCTCTATTTCTTTGCACTGTTCATTTAGGAAGTTTTCCTTATCTCTCCTTGCTTTTCTTTGAAAGTCTGTATTCAATTGATTGAATTTTTTCCTTCCTCCCTTGCCTTTTGCATTCCTTCTTTCTTCTGCTATTTTAAGAGCCTCCCTCATCAGACAACCACTTTGCTTTCTTAAGCTACTTTTCTTTTGGTATGGTTTTCTTTGCTGCCTCCTGTATGATGTCCCGCATCTCTGTCCATAATTCTTCTGGCACTCTATCTGGTCCAGACCATTAAATCTGTTTCACACCTCCACCATGTATTCCTTGGGTATGTTGTCTAGGTCATACCTGTCTGGCCTACTTGTTTTTCCTATTTTCTTTAGTCTAAGCCTGAGTTTTGCAATCAGTAGATTATGATTTGAGCCACAGTCAGCTCCAGGTCTCATTTTTGCTGACTGTATGAAGGTTCTCCATCTTTGGCTGCAGAGTATGTAATCTATCTGGTTTTGATGTTGGCCATCTGGTGATGTCCATGTGTAAAGTCGCCTCTTGTGTTGCTGGAAGAGGGTGTTTGTTATGACCAGTGCATTCTCTTGGCAGAACTCTATTAGCCTTTGCCCTGCTTCTTTCTGTGTTCTGAGACCAAACTTGCCTGTTATTCCATTTACTTTTTGATTTCCTACTTTGGCATTCCAATCTCCTATGATAATGCGTACATCATTTTTTTGGTGTCTGTTCTATGAGGTGTTGTAGGTCCTCATAGAACTGATGAATTGTAGCCTCATCTGCACCAGTGGTTGGTGCAATGGCATAGCTACCGGTAATGTAGTATAGTGGATACAATAGCAGACTGGGACGCAGGAGGCCTAGGTTTGAATCCCTGTTCAGCCATGGAAATTCAGTCGGGGTATGGAACTTGTAAAATAATTTCCCTTACCTCGAAAGCCCTGTTAGTGTCACAATACATTGGTTCTTTCAACTGGCTGAAGGAGCATGACCCGGCCCCCGACTTAAAAAGGTTGGCAACCCCTGCGCTAGCAGTTTGGAAAAGTTACTTTCCCCACTTTTTCTACTAGAACTTGTAGAATCCCCCAGCCTCTATGACCACCAGTAAAAAAACTAACTTTCCAGAGTGCTGCATTTGCTTTACATAGTTCTACAATTCTGCAAGAGAGAGATTGACAAATCACCTAAAGAAAATTAAATTTGCTTATTGTCATTTTTGTTGTCATTCCTACGCAGATGGAGCCACAAATACGTTTCCTGACAAAGACTGTAATTTTGCACAGATTTCAGTTCAGCCTGACCGTACATCTCAGTTTGGGGAGAAACACAAAATGAAAAAAAGAAGACATCCTTACCTATTGTGGACATTAGGGCTACCGCTTGCCCGAACATATTGCTGAAGAATTTGGTACAGCAACCCCTCAGGTCAGCATTTTGTATGAGGCAACCCCTTCTATGTAAACACATGTTGAGTTATTGCCATGACTAAGGGGAATAAGATTACTGTTTCATAAATTCTTAGTAACCTTTTAATATCCACATGGGAACATTCTTCCTATTATTAAAGCAATATGGGATGAGGCAGAGGCCAAGATTTTTAGAAGAAGCTGCCTAAAACTAGTTGGGATTTTCAAAGCAACTCAAGTTATTTAGATTCCAGGAGCATATCCATAGAAAAAACAAGAGGTCATCGCAACAGCCACTGCAAACCAAAGCACATTTACATAGAAGAGAATGTACAACCAGATAAGGCCAACCTAAGGTGTTTTGTTGTGTGAGGCAAAACTTTTTAGATGGTACCCCCCTCCCTGCATTCTACATACAGAAGCTGACCGACTTAGCAAACATTAGCAATAGAATAACCTCCAGACTTGAGGGCAGCAGTTTGGGGCTTAAAAAGAACTGCTTGGAAGTGATGCTGCTAGCTCTTTTTTGCCTAATGTTAGGGCCAGATCAAATGCCAAAAAGCTTATGTAGGTTTGTGTTTTTCATTTATCCTTTACCCAGGGGTGGTCAACCTTGGTGCCCCAGGTGTTTTTTGGACTTCAATTCCCGGAAGCCCTGATCATCAGGTGTGCTTACTTGGGCTTCAGTCATATCTGGTTTTGGATTATAAATTAAAAGAGCATTCCCACAAAGGTTGGCTCTATAAAACTGGGGTGCCCAAACTTTTCGGGCCATGGGCCGGTCACGTAGTTCAGTGGGCCGGTCATGTGGTTCCTCCCACTGGGAGCAGAAGTAAAACATGTCAAATGTTCTGTGCATGTGTGGGTATGTTTTACTTCTGCTTCTGGGAGTGGTGGGGCCAGATGAATTGGCATTGGGGGCCGGATCGAGCCCGGAGTTTGGGCACCCCTGCTCTAAGACATGTGGCAAGGAAAGGAGCTTTATTTGTGCTATGAGAGGCCACAAATCTTTTTTCACCTAAATATACAGAGAAACCTTAAAAGATTTCATGGTGAAATAACTTTATATTTAGAGCATAATTCTAAATAACATTATTTAAATAAAAAAAGAAATAAGCCCCAATTAATTTAACAATAACAACAACAAAAAGTGCCCTTAAGCTAATTCCAAGTTATGATGATGCTTCTCAGGGTAGGTGTAGACTTCTCAGAAGTGATTCTAGAGGCAACTTTCTGTTTGGAATTTAGCTGGTTGTTTTTATAATACTGTACTGTACAGTATAAAGAAATATTTTCTAATGCTGAGGTTAGCTGGTGCTCAGTGGACTCAAAGTTTTCCTTCTGAGTGTCAAGGCAGATCATCAGTATAGATGAAAATTCTGTAGTATGGGAATGATGGTTGATCATCTGTGTAAATATTAAAACATATTGGGGCCAGGATGCTAACCAGTGAGAGGCATTTCTTTGATTTTTCCAGTGACTGTGCCTCCCATGAAATTCAACCAAGAACCTTCAGTTTTGAAATAAAATGGCAATCAAAGTTTGAGATTTTTAATAAAAGGAGGTAGAACTTTTTTCTGAGCAGCAATTAATGGTAAACAGTATCATATGCTGCTTAAGGGTGACAAATGCTGTTTCAGTTATTTTAAGTTTTTCAAAAACCATATTCTATATACTGGGTAAGAATTTTAAGATTTGAGTCATCCAATTCGTGCCATGTTTAAATCTTACCTGTTCTAGAATTAGAAGAGGTTCCATTTTAGGAGCTAGATTAATTAATATAATTTGTTCAAGTACTTTGTATGAATGACATAGTAGGGAGATTGGCCTGTAGCTTTTAGAATCTAATGGTTCTTTTCCTGGTTTCAATACAGTGATTACTCTAATCTTATTCTGTATTTTTGGGATTTGCTTTCTCATCCAGCAGTTATTAAAGAGTTAAATGAGCCATTCTTTGGTGTTTTAACAAAAATGTTTAATTTGCTCAATTCAGATCGCATCGAGTCCACCTACTTTGCCATTCCTACACCTTCTTGTGCCCTTTTCTGTTTCCACAAATATGAAGGTAACAGAAAGTTCATCAGAGTCACTCTGAACATTCTTTTGATTTTTTAAAAATTGTGTGTTGGTTGGTCTTCTCTGCCAGGAGAGGTTGTTATGGATTAATATTTGCAAGGTGTACTTTTGTTTGGATCATTCCTCAGTCTTTCCAGTAGTTTCCAAACTTTCTGACTACTTTTTACCATGTCAAGTCCTGTTATAGTGTCTATCTATCATTTTGCAGACTACAGTGGCTCAAGTGGTTAAGACGCTGAACTTGCTGACTGGAAGGTCGGAGTTCGATTCCCGGGTACTTCATGACGAAGTGAGCTCCCGCCTCTGTCCCAGCTCCTGCCAACCTAGCAGATCGAAAGCAAGAAATTGCAAGTAGATAAATAGGTACCTCTTCGGTGGGAAGGTAAACAGCATTCCGTGGACTCCGGTGTTGAGACATGCCTGCCACATGTCCACAGAAACATCTGCAGATGCTGATAGCACTGTCTCTTAGGCTATAAACAGAGATGAGCACTGAACCATTTTCGTTGTATCTATTCTTATGCAAATAAGTGGATTGAAAATGTGCACACTCTGTTAGCCAATGGGCTTGTTGTATTATTGTTACTGTTACTGTTTATAGTGTATATAAGTCCGAGATTTGCCCCATCCAAACTGTGTTCAAACCCCACTAATAAAGAGATACATGAGAAAAGATACATTCCACTCCAGTAGGAAAACATAGTTAACATACATAACAACCATAGAATCAGATATGACTGGCTTTCGAGCAAGGGTGGCCTTTACCTTTATCTAGCATTTTGCTTCTGTAAGAGTCTAGCGTTCTCCCAATTTTTACTGTATATTCACTAAAAAAGATTTTCTTTGCAGTGTATTAGTCATGTGTTTTCTGAATGATACCTAGGATAAAGTTGGTCCAACACCCTCTTGGAATGGAGGCAGGGGAACCTTTCAAAATAGAAGTTACAAATCCATCATAGTTCTCTGGTTGAGGGTCAATCTGAAGCACAGTGGTGTCTAGTATTGTTGTAAACTTTCCCCAGTTGGCTTTCTTGAAATTATACCTTCTATCAAATGGTACAAATTGAGGTCTGATGATTTGAGTAGTTTGACATACAATGGGACTGTGTTGAGTGTTGGGTTTGGATTACCTATGTTTTTAATGCACTGTTTTGCTATAGGCTAACTAATAAAAATTATAGCTGGATTGTAGTCTCTCTGCCACTTGTCACCATTAAATGAACTGTGTAGTTTACGATCATGTATAAGGCAAATTGAATTGGAATTTGACCATTTTATAATGGCTTCACCATTTTCATTTTCTTATTCACAGCACTAAATGTTGCTATGGCTGTTGAGATCTACAACTAGAAACTGAGTGTTTTGGTTTTCCATATTAGATGCCTTCTTAAAGCAGAATGGTATATTATGTGGTTTATAAATTGATGTTACTATACACCCAGCCAGTTCAACCATCTAGATTGTCTTCTTCAGTATAGTCTGTAGAAAGGCCAACAATACTTGGTCTTACAAAAATGGCGTTTCTGTGTTGTTTATGGAGCCTTTGCCAACTAAACACATCTTAGCAAATTTTGATTGAAATCGTTCAATTTCTTTGTGAGTTTCTTGGGTACAAAGGCTATCACATTTCTGTTCACTGGTAAATGAATCCAAGTGTTCCGCTTTAGGTGAAGAGATGCCCTCTATATGACTGGGAATTATTGTCATTTGTGGTCCTTAAAAGGACTTTTGGGTCTTATTGCTCATCAGCAAGTTTACAGTGCAATACTTCTGGGTAGGAAGGATTAGCTGGCTGCATGCCATTTTCTAGGGATACCTAGGTGTACTTGCAATTCTATCTAGTCTTTGGGAAGGCTTCTTCTGTGTCTTCCAGGACTCAAATTAGGATGAACAGTGGAAACTGTAGCAATTCATAGGTTATTAGGATTGGCTGAATGCTGCTCTATAGGTTTTTAAATACTGTATTCCTTAACAGGTGGTTTCCAATTTATAAAAATAAATAAATTTGCAGCTAGATCTTTTTTGAAAAGGTACATTTAGATTAACTGCAGATGCCTTCAAGATATGTATATACTGTGTGTGTTAACTACAATCAAGTTAAAATTGACTTACAGTTAACCCTAATAGGGTTTAAATGAGATATTCAAGATGTGGTTTTATCAGTTAAATGCCCCCTCCCCTCCCTGTGAGTTTCTATGGCCAAGCAGGGACTTGAACATAGGTCTCCAGGTACCTAATCTATCACTGTATACACTACAACCACACCGGATATCCCATATACAAATTATGGGTATAAAAATAATAAAATCCCCTATTTGTAGATATTGTAGCAAACCACATTGGCAAGGTTTACAGCCTCTCCTCTACCCAAGAATGCCCAATTCACACTGTTGGCATCTTTCAGAGCACCAAAGAGCTGCCCACTGATTACAAATGTCATGGACAATTCATTGATAAAGAAACCATTTCTTCAGTCAAAAAGAAACTAACCAGGGAAATGATAAACAAAACATATGAAAGCAGAACAATTAGGAGAAAATCTTAATTAAATCCAGAAACATCATGGAGGAAAAAACAATTCTAAGCCAAATAAAACATAGCCCCCATGAAAGAGATCCAACTAGGACATACACACACATAGAGAGAATCAGACACCACCCATGTCTCCCACACAGAAAACATAACCTTAGCAAAATGGCAGCTGGTGTTCTTATGGAGCAATGGGCCCCTTTTATTTACAGTTGGAAGATTTCTCTTTATCTGGAAAAACTGCAGCCCCCACAACTGAACAAACTTCTTTACTTATTCCAGATGAGCTTTTGTCATATCTCAGCTCATGTCTTTAAAGATAAAAATAGAACATTCCCAAACTCCATATAGTGGTGCAAAGAACAGCACAATCTTCTGGACCGAACCCTGCAGCTGATTATCACTCATGGTGGAGCGGGGGAAGACAAGGAAAACAAAGAGCAAACATCAGTTTAATGTGCCGGGAAACATGTGGTGCCCTTCTCTGGCAACTGACATATGAGAAGAAAACACAGAAACACTGAAACTATACACTCTCTTACAACAGTATCACGATTTCCTTGCATGGAAAAACAACAAGCAACCAGTGCTTGGGAATCTTCTGACCACGACACAATAAAGTTCAATCAATGTATTCTGGCAACAGGTTCTTGTAGTCTAAAGGCTCCTTTACCAAATGCAAATGATAAAAATCTGTTAACTTTAGATACTACAGTAGTCTGCTGTTTTTGCTAATACACTTTACCAAAAGAAGTCTCTTCTAATGCATTATAATGAACTTCTACTCAGAAGTCTCACTGAATTGAATAAGAATGGCTCCAAAACAACTCTGGATAGCCTCATTTGAATTAGATATTGAAATCAAGGGAAGCTAACTGTTATCTAAAAATGGGAGTACAGTTCTCAAGATCTCATACCTCAGAGACAAGCATTTTGTGCCAAGTCGGTACTACAGCCAAAGAGATAAGAGATAGGATGATTGTGTGTCATTTTGTATGGAAGGCAGTTCTCTGTTTCATGGGTAAGCAATCTGCAGTCCTTCACACATTGTGGGACTTCACCCCTCTCGTAGATGTAGAAGTCCAACAACATGTGAAGAACTGTAGGCTACACATTTCATCTGCAGGACAGTCAGTAGACAGTCCTCTCTTTTAAGGTGTTCTCTGTTTGAACAACTACCCAGTCAAAGTTTGGTTTAAAGATAAAGAATCATAAGAAAGGAGATGAGTGGCTGTGAAACTGGTTGCCAACAGTCAGCACTTGGACAGCAGTCTGAACAGCCCGTTACTATCTTCCCCATCAAGTGGTACTACAGCCAAAGAGGTAAGAGATAGGATGACTGTGTGTCATATTTTCTGGAAGGCATTTCTCTGTTTCATTGTGTTTCTATTTAAATTATATCAATTATTTATATTATATTTCTTTTTAAAATTACAGCAACTCAGATTAATGAAACTAGAACACAAGACCCTTTAGAAATTTAGCATTATCACATTTGGGATAAGCAGTGAGATGCTCATTTTTCTAACATCCATTCAATTTATTTACACACTGTCTTTATTCTAAAAGAGACTCAAAGCAACTTACTAAATTATTTTTAAAAATGATTTAAAATTATAATAGTTTAAAACTATATTTAAAAGACTTTTAAAAATACATTAAAAACCCTTCATAGGCAGTTACTTCCTAAAACACTAGCCTGAAAGAAAGGTCTTTCACTGTTGGTGGAAGGACAACAAAGAGATTACTCAGAGATTACTATAGCTGGGGAGCAACAATAAAAAAAATCCTCTCTAGTGTCCACCCTAAACTCATCAAGAGTGAAAGGTTTTCAACATAGATCTTGCTATTCAGGGAGGATCATGTGGGGAGGCAATTTTTTCAGATAGCCTGAAGCAAAACTGCTTATAGTTTTATAGATCATTAGCAGATTGGTGCCCAGCCTTGCTGGGCAGTTTCTTGTGTGTGTGTGTGTGTGTGTGTGTGTGTGTGTGTGTGTGTGTGTGTGTGTGTGTGTGTGTGTGTGTGGTTTTTTTGTGGGGGGGGGTTGGATAGGGGTGGTTTGGGTGGTGGTGTTTTGAATTTGTTGTTTTTGACTTTCTTTGAATTTGCTTATTTATTGTTTATTTTGTTTTAATTATTTTTGACTGTTTTTACTCTTGTGGCCTCTAGATGGGGCTGTGCTTAAGAGTACTGTGTTTGGTGTTTTTAAATTGTTTTTACTCTTACGGCCTGAAGGTGGTGCTGTGGTAAGAGTTTTCAGTTGTTTTTTTTAAATTCAGTTCATTTTAGTCGGCATGGAGAGAAGACGTCTCCGTAAGTGCTCCCAGTTTTTTTGTTGTGGGTGGGAGGGTTTTATGTTTGTATGTGTGTGAGAGAGAGTTGGGGTGGGGTTGGGAGGGTTTAACGTGGCCTTGCTTTGCTGGCCAGGCCACGTTAAATCCTTGCGTGGGGTGGGGGATTCTTTTATTTATTAATTACAGGGGCCCCGGCCAGTGCCTTGCCGTAGCCTGGGTTTGGGGGGGGGGGAAGAGGAGGGTATCCCCTCCCCCCAAGCTACAGGCCAGCTGGGGCAGGCCTTTGAGGCTGCGGGGGAAAACATAGTTTTTCCCCGTTGCCTCACCAAAGCATGGGTCTGGGGGGGAAGAGAGGGGTATCATCTTTGCTCACCCCCCTATGCTACGGTGTTGGCTTGTCCTGGCCTCTGAAGCTGTAGGGGAAATTTTTTTCCCCTGCTGTCTTTCCGAAGCTTGGGGGAGAGGGGTTACCCTTCCCCCCAAGCTATGGGGCGGTTGTGGGAGACGGAGGCCGAGAACGGTGCTCCGTGCTTGGCTTTTGTCTCCCGTTTTTAAGGTGTTCGTCTTCCTTGGAAGACGGGGGCCAAATCTTTTGGCCTCCGTCCTCCTAGGAAGACGAATCGGTTCCCTCTGGGAAACACTTTCCCTCCCATTGCGGCCTTCTGCATAGGGAGAAGCACCAGACTGTCCTTTGCCACATCACCCGCAGAGATGAAGGACAGTCCGGTGCTTCTCCCTACGCAGAAGGCCACGATGGGAGGGAAAGACATTCAAAGACCCAGCCGGAGCTGGCAAAGGGTAAGTGCGGTTGGCAGAGGTTAGGGAGGGGGGCTAGGTGGTGGGGCAGGGGCGGCGGTGTGGTTACCAGGGCCATGCCTCCCCCCAACCCTCATCGACTGCACTTATCTTTTCCCGGCTCCAGCTGGGTCTTTGAAAGTCTTTTTTGGGCCGGGCCGGCACAGTTTGTCTTTTAAATCCAGCGCACCGCGCTTTCCCAGCCTCCTCTGCGCTCGCATCCCTCAGCCTGATTGGTTGCACAGCACAGAGGACTCTGGGAATCATAGTTCTTTTTTTGGTTGCGTTCGTGGGGCTGCTTCCCCACTGGTGACCACCGGAACCCCACGGCGATGGGAAGGCATGGGTTATGGTGAGTGTGGAGGGCTAGGTCGGGGATGGTTGGGCCTGGTGTGGGAGCCTTTGAACAAACCCAACGGTTAAGGGCACTTTTTATAGGTATAGATAACCAGTATTTTGGCCAGAAATAAACTGGAGCTGGTGGATCTATTGCAACAAGAAATTTTGATCCTGTGTACACACAGTGTTAGCAAAGAAGAATGATTTGTTTGTTACTCTCACCACAGTGGAATAGGCTTCTGGATGGGCTTTAGCCCATGTTTGATGGTACTCTAGTGGCTTGGCACCAGTCTCCATCTGACTTGTTTCATTATCACCACCTTCCATAGTAAACCGAGGGGCCAGTTTGGTTCCGCTTTGAAGGAAGGGTGCTTAGGAAGTACTTTTCCATTCTGGCTGCAGTATTCTGGATCTGCTGAAGCTTCTAACCAGGGCTTTAACAAGGTTGCCTGCCAAAGTAACAGAAAACTCCCCAAGAGCTGCCAGGAACCATTTACATCCATTAGCCTCCAAGGTGTGCATGGGTCATGTTAATTGGCCCATAGAGGTTCTGAGTTCCAGTGAATGAAAACCCTGCCAGATAATGAAAACAGAACTATGGGGACTTCTTCCTCACCTAGACCCAGGCCCATGCTGGGGTGCCAAATTACCGGGACAGGCAGCCACACAGCTCTACTGAGAACCCATAACTTAAAGGGCCACACCACCTCGGCAGTTTCTGCTTCGGCTCCTCCCGCAGGGCTTCCCTTGGCCCTGTGGGAGAAAGTCTGAAGTGCTTCGGCAGTGGGAGGATGCAGGTTCAGGTGGGTGGGAGGATGCAGTGCAAGTCTCGGCTGCTGCTCTGCTTCGCCTTCCTCTGGGTGTGAGAGGAGCCAAAGCGGAAACTGCTAGGGTGGCTGGCCCTTTAAGTTATAGGTTCTCAGTAGAGATTCACAGCTGCCCGTCCTGGTAATTTGGTGCCCCAGCACGGGCCTGCCTAGACCACCAATATAAGGAAGCAAGTCCAAAGTATGCCCGACAGTATGAATAGGTCCAAGTACTACTTTGGAGAGAATCTGAATGGAAATGTGAAGTCCTGAGCCATTCCTGACAGGCCATGAATTATGTGGATGTGAATTCCCCAAGCTCAACAAACTGATGGGACTCCAATGCTACTGCTGAGACAAGCTCAGTTAACTCACACAGGAAACTTATTTCCTGTCAGTTCGATCCAACAAATAAAAAAATCATTATCATCACAGGCATAGGACATAAGGAGCAAGCAGGGTTGGGAATGAGATTGACTGTCTTCAGGTTACTCTTACTTCATTCTGGATTCTTCACCACAGTGCACAGTTGTAATGGTGTTAATGGGGTATGCAGAAAGAGCCTTCTCAAAGACTGCGGTATTTTTGAACCACAATTAGGCATACCCCAGTAATGGCAACCTTGGCTAATCTTTCTCACACTAGGCCAGGCGAAAGGAACTGCACCAAAGGGTGCCTTCATTTTGACAGTTTCACATCTGGCCTAGACACGGAAAAAGAATGGTGTTAATTCCGCCTATTACAAAAAGAGCTTGGCAAAACCCACAAAACGTTCCCATTCAAAGCTTGTGAAGATGTGGGAAGCACTAGCAGGCCCTTCACACAGTAACTCCCTCCAGAGCTGTCAGTGGAAATCAGAGCTCAGTATGCTAATTAGGCAAAGCCTGCTTTAAAGTTACACCCCTTTAGTTCCCGAAGGGCCCATGCATCAAACTATTTCATTTTAATGGATCCCAGTTCCCCCGAGTCATCTCTGTGTGATTGCTGCCAAATAAAACATTGCTTAGGAGAACATTTGCAACGCAGGCTGCAGGGGTCAGCTCTGAAATCACATACTAATGGAAACTGAAGTTTAAACCTTTTGCTGCTAATATCTGTGAAAATGGGAGTACAATATAGTGTAACATCATATCTCTTCTTATACCTGAAACAAGAAGAGTTCATATATTATTCTCAAATTCTTAGCACTGCTCATAATCTGCCACACAGGCCAAAATTCTTAGATATGAGTAACCGGAGGCTGCAGACAGAGACTATGAGTTATGTAAGCTTAGCAGCACAGGCACTCACAGGTTGTTTGTCTCCTGTTTTACTTACCTGAGGGCAATTATTCTGTCTGACAATAAAGATATGTGGAGATTTACATAACAAGAGAGAATCCTCTCATACTTTAGATATGTATTTTTAACTAACTTCTAATAACCTGGCTACAGATCAAGAATGGGAACTCCAAGGTATGTTTTTTGTTGGCAATTAATTCAAACAGCCAACAGCAGCATAGGATGTTTTGGACTTGTTATTCAAATGCAACCAGTAGGAAAGCTAATAACAATTGCCATCATTGTATATTTCAATGAGTCTTTCTTTAAAACCATAAGAAAAAAGATGCTGTTCATTAGGATTCAGGCAGTCACATTATTGTAATTACAAATTGTAACCAATCAGAACTCCTACTATCTATTAATAATTACAGATTGGAACTGTGAACTCTACTCTGTGCCCAACATTCTGGAGCCATTTCAAAACTTCCACTACTTATTTAGAATCCAGTCTTTTTCCACAATAATAATCCTGGATAGAGTAAGAGCAAAATAATGCCACAAAGGGTTGTTAAAACAGGCCTTGTATGTAAGACTCTAATTAGAGTTGAAAACTTATTAATCAGGCATCAAAGGAACCCCATGTCTTGAATTCTGAACCTGTCATCAAACTAAGCAAGCTAATTTGCAAATTTTAGGAGCTGAAAGAAGATCCTGCTGTGATACACAGAATTAGCTTTCAAAGATTTCCATTTTCCAATTACAGGTATCAGGTATCTAGAAATCTTGCTGGCATGTGTGTGTCAATAGAACAGGTACTTGAGGAAAAAGCCGATCCTGCTATAAAGCACCATGTAAACATAGAAAGCCCCAAAGCAGTGCAATCCGGAATGTTACTTTATAAAGCATTTCCCCCCATTTATAATCAGAAGCAAATGCAGGAGACTGAATCCTTACAAAGACTCTGGGGGTGGGAAGTGTAGATTTTAGCCCTTTGATCTCTGCTTTAGCCGTACTCACAGTCCAGGTCACAGAAGCCTGTGCCTGCCTTCTACTCTGCCAAAAAACTGATCCAATTATTTTAATTATATTGTGTAGCAGACCTCCAGGATAAATTTCCTATCATTCAATTCAGGGTTATTGAGGTGTTATTGTTTTTTTTTTTTTTTTTTTGAGATTGCAGAGCTTGATCCTAAATCTTTTCACATGTAAAGCAAATGTACTAACACTGAGCTATGATTCCTTGTGAAAATGTTGGGGCCAAGAGGACAAAGAAAGGAATCGATTAAAATATTTTGCCCATGGGAAGCATCTCAGATGAGGGCAGTATCTTGATTAAAAAACACACTGATTTCCTTAACCATGTGCAAGACACTTATTGAACAGTATGCTGCACTATTCCCTCCCAACATTGAAATACAGCAAAAGGGAAGCAAACTGGGATGCCTTTTTGCTGTGTTCATGAATAATAATAGGCCTGTTTCATGCTTTTTTGTGACAGAGGCAACACTTGAAAAAGTTATTTTTTTGAAGCTCAGAAAAGTAACTTTCCTTAGCTTTGGAAAAAGGAAATTCCTAGTATGTCAAGTCTTAGGAGTGAGTTATTATCAGTGACCTGGACTATCTATGCAGCTTGTGGAACTAAGGCAGAGTCTTTAGATAGGATTCGTGGAGTTCTAATTAATTAATTAATTACATTTATCTCCAGCCTGTCATTTCTTCTGCTAACTCAAGTTAGCATACCTGATTCTCTTAAAACCATTCTGTGAGAGAAGCCAGACTGATAACTTGTGACTAGCACAAGAGCACTTGGCAGAACAGTTGGGCCAGTTCAGTGGTTTGAGCCAGAGGTTGGGAGTTTGACTTCCCACAGTGCCTTCTTGGCAGAAGCTGGATTCAATGGTCCATAGGGCCCCTTCCAGCTCTCCAGTTCTAAGATCTAAGAAGATTCTACATTCATGGGCACATGAAAACTAAAATATTGCTCCCCAAAGTTCTGATCCCAAATGCTAAGCATCCTATCAGAATGACCCTCTTCTTCTTCCTATGTCTATCTGATTCCGAATATTGGTGATCATCATGGAGATCAGTCATATGACTAACATGCAAATATAATGCTGTGGCCTTTCATCTGCCTTCTGCATCGCAGCATGACACCCTTACTACTGATCCAGCTCTGCAAGTCACTTTCTGGTCCTGAGCCCTTTTGGCATGCAAAGTCCTCCTCAGCTCCAGGCCAGTATTGATGAAGCTGCTGTCCTCCATCAAGATGGATTCAAGTGGGATTTAATCCACTTGGGGACCATCATCTTTTCTTGTGGACTTTGTCAAGGCCGCTAGTCCTCAGGGTTGTCAGGTTAGTTAACCGCTGCCTGACACTCGGTGTTGAGTCGCTGGCAGTATGGTATACAGTACTCTATTACCATAGCAGGATACCCTGGCCAGACGTAGATGACTCTCTAGAGCAGTGGTTCCCAACCTGGGGCACATGCCCCAGAGGGGGGACTTTAATTCCCAGAAGCCTGTTAGTACATTAGTGATCAGTGCTTCAGGGAATTGACTTGGGCTTCTGAGGATTGAAGTCCAAAAACCAAAGGTTGGGAAACACTGATCTAGAGGGTTCTAGTCCCTCTAAAGGTCTTTTTTATGTTCCAACAGGAAGAAAGGCTTTGTTACACCAAGAAAAACTTTGCTAGTATTGGCTTTCTTTGCCTGACTCATCTTTGCCTTGCTCTTGGTGTTGTTGTTTTTTGCACTGCCAAGGGCAACCCACTAAAAGTCTGGCTCAGTTACAAAGGATAGGAGCATTTTACAGCCATTCCATGCAAACTGGACGTGAGCCAGCATGGTCTGGATGGGGGTAGGGGAGAGGCTGAAATATGCAACTGGGATGTGAGTTTATATTGATTTGAGTTTTAAAAACAGGCCTAACAACAAGTGATGAAAGGAAAACAGTACACAATGAATGCATGTTCTCCAAAACCATATGCTGGGCAAATTTTCAGAAGGATTATAATATTATTACATATTATTATTACAAGCTACAATACTACATATTAAAGTAACAAAGGGAAAAATTAAAATGGTAAAACCATGTAATAAAATGAGAGAAGCGAAGGAGTGGAACACAAGTCCACATTTTCAGATTAAAGAGGTGCATAGTACAGAATCAGTAGAGTGCAAAAGGTGGCTTTAAACTCAATATAAAAAACCAGATCATGGCATCCAGCCCCATCACTCCCTGGCAAATGGAAGGGGAAAGAAATGAAAGCAGAGGCAGACTATACCTTCTTGGGATCCAAGATCAGTACAGACGGTGACTGCAGTCGTGAAATAAAAAGACGCTTACTCCTTGGAAGGCAAGCTATGGCAAACCTAGGCAGCATAATAAAAAGTAGAAACATCACCTCGCTAACAGAAGTCTGCATAATTAAATCAATGGTCTTCCCAGTAGTAGTAATGTATGGCTGAGAGCTGGACCATAAGGAAGTCTGAGCGCAGAATAGATGCCTTTGAACTGTGGTGTTGGAGAAGACTTTTGAGAGTCCCCTGGACTGCAAGGAGATCAAATCAGTCAATCCTGAAGGAAATCAACCCTGACTGCTTTTTGGAAGGACAAATACTGAAGCTGAAGCTCATATACTTTGGACACCAAATGAGAAGAAAGAAGTCACTGGATAAGGCCCCGATGCTAGGAAAGATTGAAGGCAGAAGGAGAAGGGGCAGCAGAGGATGAGATGGCCAGATGACATCATTGATGCAATGGTCATAGATCTGGGTAAACTACAGAAGATGGCAGATGACAGAGGAGACTAGCGTGCTGTGATCCATGGAGTCACAAAAGGTATGACTTGACTGTGTGACTGAACAACAACAAAAGTACAAAATCAACCAGACTAAGGGATACTGTGGAAGACTGGGGAGGGAGAAATCCATCTCACTGATAGCCCCATTCTGGGCACATGAAATCTTTCTTCACTGACTGAAACATGTGTGTGTTTGCGTGCTAAAACATCTGCTTCTGGATTTTGAGCTATATACATCAAAAAACATTTTGCAAGATGAATAAATACAATTTTAGTTTGAATTTTAAGGATGCTCTTTAAGAGTTAGTTTCTCAACCTGCCTCTTTGTTATTAGTTCGTGTCTTAGAATGTTGGGAAGGTTGTTAAAACTGAATAAGCTTTTATGCCTTTACTGCTATTATACAGAAAGCTACTCAAAATTGCAACATATTCTTCCTGAATCTTCTGCCTCAGGTGCCAATATCATTCCGCTGGCTTTGAGTACTATACACCTTGACCTGTGGGAGGCATCTGCCATGTGGTGCTCAAGCAGCAACAAGCCTTAGGTTTGGGCTCCGCTCAAGAACAATAATGTTTACTAGAAATCCAAATTTAGAGCAGAAACTTAGGAAAGCTTTCTGTGCCTTCAGGACTGTGTGGTTACATTTGTGGTCTACCATTATTCAGAAAAAGATTAAGCAGCAAGTACATCTCATTTGGGAAATATCCTTATAGTAGAGTGACAGCAAAATCTATGTGCAACTAAATAAGGAAGTGAATGGATTAACCAATCATTTGCAGGATATAAACCAATATGTCACAGGAGACTTTGATGTGTTCACAAGCCAAATGTGCAAGTAGATGAAAGACTGCCAGAGGAAAAACTTCAAATGGGAAATCAAAAGCTGCTCAGAAATAAAGTAGAAATAGTCAACTAATATAATATAGATACAGTTTCATAAATTGTCTTGAGCTTGAAAGTAACAAAAGGTGCTGGTAAATAAAAACAGAACCGACAGGAATGTAGATAGATCAATAGGATCAGATGTAAGGAGCTAAAATAAACATTTAATGGCACTGTACCATGGGCCTATAGTATGAACTAACCTGTAATGCAAAAGTGGGAAGAAGCTATTAACGAGCGGAACAAGGATATTAGGCAGTGAGGGTGGAAGGTGGAGCACCTTTATTATATACAGATACAAGATATGCAGTGTTTCAAGCATTATCAATCATTCTTAATCATTATACATGCTGTATGAAGTACAGTACAGTAAAACCTCACATAAAAAGTGCCTCGCTCAGAGAATAACACTTAAAGAGCAGAATTTTCTCTGTTCGCCTCACTTAACAACTAAAAGCAACCAAAAACTCACTTAACAACTAAATCAGGGTTTGCAATCCCCCCTGCCAGAAGTCACAATTGGTCACTTACAATGGTGTTTCACTTAAAGAGCAAACTTGCTTAAAGAGCAGTCCCGTGAAACGCAATATGCTCTTTAAGTGAGGTACCACTGTACCATCAAATGCTAAGTTTAGCGGAAACACTAGTTGTTTGTTGACAAATCCCATAATTATTTTTGTCAAAAGTACACCTCTTCCTTCAGCACATTCAAAGACTCAACAAAATGTGTTATTTTTATATTTATAAAGTTTCACTGATTTGTGTATTCCATACGTCTCAATTTTGTTAGGAAATGGGGGGAGGGAATTGGTATACATAGAGAAAGCCACTTTTAGAAAAAATTCAATGTTACATAAAGCTTTTTTTAAAAGGAGAAATATAAACAAGTGGTGTTCATTATATAAAAATGTAGTCTTGGTTTTGGTGCTATTTAAAGAATTAGCCTTGTAGAGAGACACTAGACTTAGTGATAAACTGAATGATCAATATCCACTAAGTCCCAGTTTTAATCCTCAGCATCTAAAGCAGGGGTTCCCAACCTAAGGATCCGGCCCACCATGGCACCATTTCATGTGGCCCCCCATCCCTCCAAGGGCATTAAAGAAACAAAATGGCCACCCATTTGAAGCTGTTGGGACAAAACCCCCATCATGCAGCCAGGGCAAAATGTCCATCCAGCCCTCGAAGCTGACTGAGAGAGTGTGACCTGGCCTCCGGCTTGAAAAGGTTGGGAGCCCCTGATCTAAAGCACCAAGAGGGATCTCCGGCAGGAGATAATAATGGGCAACATAGATCAAATGTCTGATTCAATATAAGGAATTTCAGTAGGCAGGTGGCATTTTCAGATATTACTACATTGCAGAGAATGGCTTCACTTTATAGTGTAGAATAACTTCAGCATCCTCATCTAGACTGGTCTATTTGTATTCTGAAGAGCATATCCATAAAACCACTCTACATTGCAAATCTAATCCTCATCACTCTACACTGTAATTACAGGTCCCATTTATTTTGGCAGGGAATTCTTTGGATGAGGCACACACAGGATCAGACTTCACATGAGACAACCAGCTACCATACCAAATGTTAATGGATGAGAGACTATAATTCCTGGAATGGTTAAACAAGAGCTACTTTAGCACTGAGAGCTCTGAACGTTTAGGCCCAGAGTCCCAATGCTTTTGACAGGGCTCTATTTTACACAATTTATTTAACCTTAAGCTGCTGTGATGCCAATGGCTCTTTAAACAATTGTTCTCCTTCCTGTGACACATTTTTTTAATATCTGAAAAACTGTAAAATTAATCCAAGCAGTTCTGCTGCCACTCACCCAATTAATCTGGTTTCTGTTTCTACAGCTGAAGCATGATACTCCCTCTCTTCTCTTCATGTCATCCCTATAGATACCTCATTGACAGTCTCATCCAAATTCTTCTGTAAATGTCAACATCTTTCCAAGCTTCAGAGCTCAGGAACTGAACACCATATTCCAGATGAGGTATTCTCAGTGCTATTTTGCACATTAATTGTATTCAAATGTGCAAATTAAACACAGCCCTCTAATTGTCTATCTGTACTACAGTCTTGTGCAACTAATAAGTCATCCATTCCTAGCCTAATGAGCTATCTAATGTTGCAACCAGGGTTCTTGGCATGTAAGCCTTTTCTGAATTTCTGCAACAAACTCAAGACTCATTACTGCAGAAACCCTGAGATTAGCATCCTCTGATGCCTTCTACTTTTTTTGTGTGTAAAGTTGCATTGTTCTGTCTTGACATACTCTTCCCAAAATCCATGGTTATATGCAGCTGTCCTTATTTTCAGAATATTACTTCCCATCTCAACAAGCAATTGAAGAGACAGAAAATCAAAACAAGTTTTTATTTTAAAAAAAATCTGATTGTGCCAAGCATCAATGTTAGACAGGTGAATTAACTTGCTGCTCAGAGTTGGAGGGGTGGGGCAGGGGACACCTTTTCTGGTCTACAACTCTCTCCCAGCCAGGAAAGCTAATAGTCATCATGGCATGATTTTGAAAACAGTATTTCATTTATTTGTATTTGTTTGTTTTATTTATAGGACCCCCATGGTATTTCAGAAAGTAATTTTTCCAACCTCTGTGCTTGCATTATATGTAAGACTTACAAAATAATTATAGCTAATGCTTCCATCTTCCTCAGCTGACAGAAATCTGTTTTGGTACCACATGTCTCTCCGGATGTCTGACAAAATAAGCAACAGGGACATATGACATTAATTAATGTAATTTGCATTCATCCTCTTGGAGCATATATACAAAAATGAGTTTATTCTCACACATAAAATGATGTGGTGGGTTAGGTTGACAGAGCATATAATTGTCCTAAAACTATGTATATACTTCAAGGCTGAGTAATATTTTGAATTTGGTTCTCCCCATTACTAATCCAATGCCCTAGCTACTATATATTAGTTCACAATTTTATCTATAGCCTGTTGTGCTTTTGAAAAAGATGCTCAGAGTAACACAAAGATTAGACTGCATTCCATAACATGAAGGTAGTGTTGAACATATTTCTGTCTTAAGAACAGGCACACTTAGGGCTAAATTTTAAATTACAGGTAGCATGTTGCTAGAAAACAAAATTTAATTAGTGTTCTACAAGTGAGATTTCAATACATCTTCGTTGCCTGAGCAATCAAATGTCTAAATCAGGGGTCGACAACCTTTTAAAGTTGGGGGCCAGGTCACGCTCCCTCAGACAGTTAAGGGGGCTGGACTGGTGGTCCCCCTATAAACACTGCCCTAAATGTGTCTGCAGCTGCTGTAAACACGTCTGCAGCCACTGTAAACACATCCATGTCTGCTTGCGGCAGTGGCAACTGAAGCGAGGGTGGGGGCAGATGAGTTGGCGCTGTGGGCCGTAGGTTGCTAACCCTGGGTCTAAATGAAACTTGTGTTATTTCCCAATAAGCAATCAGTAAACAAAGCAAGATAATTTGTAAACTGTAGGGTATAAATATATTTTTGCTATGACAATTAGATGTCTATCAAGACTTATGTTATTGTCTTTTCTAATGGTGGATCATCTGTATATAAAATTTGACCCTAACCTCAGTTAAGCTCCCTGGTCAGAGATAATCAAATCTGGCTGTTTCATTGTCTACAACTTTTTTGAAGTAGTTTTTTCTCCATTTCATTCATTTCAACATCAGTTTCAAAATAACAAGCTTTTTCTCCAAACATTTGTACATTTGACATAATTTTGTTCATGGTCCGCATTTTAATCCATGAATTGGATCACAAGATTTAATGAGGTATGAGTACCAAAGGATAATAGTGCTCCAGTTTCTGTTAGTTCATTTGTATTAGATTGTGAATGAAACCAATTTCTTCCCAATCACAGTTTGGAATCAAAAAATGTACAAGGAATCAGCTAAATTGAAAAGCCTGTTGTAGTACATTTAAAGCGGCTGTTCATTGAGCTTGCATTGCATGCCACATTTCACAAAGATTCCTTGGTATTTAGGATGGAATCTCCTTGCATTGAACAAGGAGCCACAGGCCATATTAATAGTTGCTTGTGTGCCTGGCCTGTGGTTGGATAAAATATGGAATGCACAATAGGTTTACTTTGCTATGAGAAATTCAATGTGTGTGAGGTTTCAGAATACTGTATCTCCCAGTACACACTTTTCAGAAGCCCCTTCACGGGAAATTTACAGGATCATCTCCAAGTTGAAACAAAATTAAAGAGTAACTCTTCTACAGAATGCTTCAAGTGTAGGGCTGCTATTTACAGTTCCAGGCATCCATTATACACTGCTTCCCTGCCATTCTAGCCCCAGTAAGTTAGCATTCTGTGTACCTACTGGGACTACTCGTGCTCAATGAACTGTTTTCTTGTATTTTCTTCCGTAAAGTTCCTTTCATAAGAGTTGCTTCTACCTCAGCAAACTCTGGGGTTCCACCAGCATGGATGGGTACTGATTTTGAGGCATAAGTACCAGTGCTTCCTTCTGCATTTTTGAAGTTGGCACCACATAATATGTAGTAAGAATGTTGCATCAAGATGGCTATAGGACAAAATTGTGCAACTGAAGACTTGGATCAATACCGCTTTTGATTCCTCTGTGGTGAAAAGTGATAATCCATAAAATCAAAGTTGAGTAGAATAAGGAGGAAATGTGGTTTCTGTTCTGGTGCTTCTTCAGCAGATATATGTTTTTCAACATAGAACACTGTTCCTTTTAAAATCTGTAATGCTGAGCCTATGTTTGCTGTTGATTCTACCATGGGATCAAAACTTTTGCATGGTTCTTGCACTGAGGTTCACAGAATTCCTTAGTCAAGGGTGCCAGAGGCCATTCTGATTAACCCATAAAGTAACTTTTCCAAGCTTTGCCCATAATTCTACTACCTGGGACTTGGAGTGGGAGGATAGGGGTGAAGATAGGAAAACTTTATTTCCTGTTTTTCCTCTCCTACTCAGAAACCGGTGCTACTGCAAGTGGGTCAAGCAAAATAAACTACTGCTTACAGGAAATTGTTTTCTGCTCTCTCCCTGTAGGAGGAAAGAAAAACCCATCAGCAGTGGCCCTAGATAACCCTTTAATAATTTGAATTCACCAGCTGAAAGCAACTAGCATATCTCTCTGTATTTCCCTCCAAAGACTAGAATACAACTCTTAACTCTCATTGACACGTTGACAAGATAATTTGAGGAGTTATAGTCCTAGCAAGGAAATTTTCCAAACTCTGGGCAGACCCACACATGGATGGGCTCAGTGTTCTTCACAAACATTTTCTCTAAAATATTCCCTGTTTATGATACTAGCGTCCAAAGGTTTCAGTTTGTCCCAGCCAACCAGAGCATGTAGTTGGTATTTTAAAGAATAGAATGCTTAGTTTATCTTAACCATAGTCTTAATTAATTAATTGTATCTAATTTTAAAACTTCTCTATTAAAAGTTTTTGGTCTGAACAATTTAACATTTCTTTACAGGTGCTTTGAGGTCTTTTTGTTTTCTGGGCTTTATGGCTTTGTCAAATTTAACACTGTGCCCAGTTGCCCAAAGTGACTAGAATGCCCTACCAAACTCTATTTTGCCATTCTTAACACTCCAGCTATTTGTTGGGTGTTTTACAACATTACTCGTTACAGTATCCTAACGGGGTACAGATTTCAAGTACTGTACAAGATAGTAGTTTTCTCATGGCAGTACTACAGTACAAACTTTCTGAAGATGTCACTTGCTCAACTTACTCCCACCATGGCAAGGGACCAGTGAAATACTGATGAATAAGAAAAGCCCAACATTTCATTCTAACAGTGGAAATACACGGGAGACAGGATGAATCCATAATTTAATCTGTTCTAATTTTGGTTCAACGACCGCCTGTCTCACTGATGGGTATCAGATTACCAGCTGTTGGAGTATGGTAATGTGGCTCATCAGCTCTGAATAGCGGGAACAGAAGCAAAGAAAAGTTGGTTTCTCCCAGACCTCATGCCACATTTCTAAGATTCAGCAGACGACAATAAAAGAAAGAGATAACAGGTCACCTTCCCACCTTGTTGTGGGCCATATTTTGTTGGACACAAATTCTTGATTGGCCACCAAAGCCTCCCAAATAATTTGGCCTTTGGCATATTAGCCATTTCTAAATTAAATGTGTAGTTCCAAGAGCACACCACCTAAATGTTGCCCTGTTCTAACAAGAGCCAGCATGATGTAGTAGTGATTTGAATGTTTGACTGGGGGATCCGGGTCTGTATTCTCATTAAGCTAGAAAATTTCTGGGGTGGTCTTATGCTGTCATTCCCTCTCATCCAAATTCATCCTCAAGGTTGTTTTGAGGATAATGTGGGGAAGAGTGGATCCATGCATGTTGCCTTGATGAAACTGGAGAACAAGCAGAATGTAAATGTAACCAACAAATCTTAAATGAGAGAGAGAAAAGCCATGGGAAAAAATGTCTATCTGATTTTGAATTTGGAGATATTTTCAAAAATCTTTCTCACAAGCAGACATGTTTATGATAAAAAATGTCAACTAGTAAGTAATTTGTATTTGCTTGGAAACTGCTGAAGTTTTCATTTACCTTGGCTACAGTACACACAAGATCAAGTTCACATATAGATGTCATTTCTATAGAGAGAATTCATGCATTTTACATGTACACTACTATATCCAACAGTATTTTGTTCTGTGAACATATGAAAGAAGGCACTATTTGGCAACTGCATTCTAGAATTTGTACCTTCAAGAAAACATAGACTAAGGCATGTTGCATATGATTATGGAGTGCACAACTGGAAGCAACACAGAAACAATATCCATGCTGGAAATATCTTGCAAATTTAAAGCACTGGGACAGATTGTCATCCAAGAGGTTGAAGCTTCAAGGTTGACTCAGCCATAAGATTCTGCTTCATTGACCTATTTACAGGCCAAGCAAAGCAACAGGATTATGTCACTGCAATAGAAGACTCTCCAGAGGTAAGATCAGCATCCACTATTCTGTCCAGGAAATTAGATTTTGTTTGGTCATCACTGTAAGCAATTTCCTGTCCCCAGACGTGGCAGGGAAGGGAAATCTTTACAGTCATCTAGTTCTTACACTTGCTTTTTTTGAGAATGTATCTAGTTCTTGTTGAGAATTTCAACCAAACATGCCAACACACTTGCATGATGATGGACCACTCCAAGGTGCAATAAAGTACAAGGTGCCTGCAGATTGCATGCAGAACTTGTGATTGGGTGTAGACAAAGCTCTTGGACAATAGTTCTCTGTATTCCTATGTATTCCTACAATTAGGTCCACACCTACTTACCAGCTTCCTGTGTAAAGTAACATTCATCCACCAGAACTTTGCAGGAAAAAATGCTCTTTTAAGAGAGTACCACAAAATAGTTCAGAATCCAGAACTACCAGTAAATTTTGACATATTAGATCTGAATATCAACAGACTCCGTTCAAGACATCCACCTTTATCCAGTGCCACTATTGAAGGCAATGAAGAGTTCAATCTGCAGAACACATGGGAAATGGTTGGAAAAAGCGCCACACCAGTACCAGAATTTTCAACCTGTAACTGAAACACCATCTGGTTTGATCAACCTCACAAGATATGAGCTAGCCTTAACAGAATACATACAGGGCACGGTAGATGTGTGGACTTTTTGCATAAATGAGGGAAATTACCATCACCAGCATGTGAATGCGGGGCACCACAACAGACTGTGCAACATTTTCTAGAACAATGTAACCTTAGAGCATGAGGGCAATAGTGAAGATTTTCTAAGGGCAACTCCTGGTACAATCGAATATATAAATGGTTTAGATATTTGTTTATAACTTAATGTTTAGTTTTATACCCATAGAGATGTACTTCTCTCTTGACTCATAGAAGCCAAGGAGTATATCTGTATATTATTAATTTCTTATATTTATATATCACCTATTGGCGAAAGCCATGCAAGGCTTTGTATCATTAAAACTACCATAAAATATACCAACATAAGATAATAAAAGCCTAATAAAACCAATTGAATTCTAATAGATGTTTGCAGTCAGGTTAATTACAGTAAATGTAAATACCTGTACTCAAAACCAAACACTGGTTATGTCGTACTAAGAGAGAGGTAAAATGCTACTGAATGCCTCTCTAAATAGCTTGGCCTTTGCTAGTCTATGAACAGCCAAAAGAGTGGGGGCCTGATATATGAACCCTGGGAAAGCATTCCAGAGTGTTGGAGCCAACACTGAGAAGGTC
The DNA here is from genome assembly GCA_035047305.1 of Bradypodion pumilum. Classification (NCBI taxonomy): domain Eukaryota; kingdom Metazoa; phylum Chordata; class Lepidosauria; order Squamata; family Chamaeleonidae; genus Bradypodion; species Bradypodion pumilum. The sequence continues at coordinate 325,189,467 of JAWDJD010000003.1, forward strand.
TGGCTCCTTATGGCAGGCTTAGAGGCCTTCCTAGGGATAGGAACTTAAATTCCCAATACTGTACCTGGAAAGGCCAAGTAGTCTTTGCTGAATTTAGACAGGAGACACTTTCCCAGGTCCCAAGGTTGTGAAGGAAGCTGAGGCATGCTTATTTTTTCTTTGAACCCTGACCTTTTTAGATCATTATACTGCCCAGGCTACCAAGTGCCTAATACAGCAAAGGCATTCCGATTTCCACCATCCTGTTACTGTTTTGATGCCTTATGTTAAATTAAGAGTATTTGATTGTCACCAAGTAAATTCAGATGCCTTTGGAACAAACTGAAATAACTATAAACAAAACCAGGAATCTCAAAAGTAGGCAAATGGCAATTATGTGGAAAATTAATTCATTTCCAGCAGAAAATACAGAGCTTATATGAAAGAGTGGGGCTCCTCTCCTCTTTCAAAACTACCTGTCATGTTAGAAGGTCTCCAAAGTTTATACAGCAAGAACTATCACAGTCTGTGGATGCTGAGCCATTGCTTTGACCCCAAATTAACTCAGATTAAGAAAGCCCAGGAAAGTAAACTGACGCTTCACGTCTTTCATTTTCTAGCAGAATTCTACAAAAGACTATCCTTAGAGACATGCCCCTTCCTAAACAATGTAGGACCAGGTATCAATTTGACAACAGAAGAAAAAGAAAAGTTTTGTTCTATAAACATCCTTGATTCATCTTAAGATACAAGGCACTGAGTTCTGGGTTGATTGGATACAGGTTTTTTATTGGAGCACAGTGATTCATAGTGATTACATGCAGCAGAGAATGAGATGGCTAGGTGGCATTGTTGACACAATGTGCACAAAACTGAGCGGGTTGAGAAGGATGGTGCAGGATAGGGGTGCCTGGTGTGTGGAGGTCCATGGGGCCGCGAAGGGTCAGAACCGACTGTGACTGAAGAACAAAAAGTGAAATCATGTAACTCACAGCAGCAATTCACTTTGGCATGCCTTCAGGCATGCAAGCAGCAACTTGCTAGTTAGTGACAATTTCCTACTGGAAGTTAAACAATTTCACAAAGTGCCAGTAGGATTTTAGGCCAGTGAGACACAGCATTGGTCTATACCAGTGATGGCGAACCTTTTAGACACAGAGTGCCCAAACTCAACAGGCTGCCATCCATGCCACACCCTCGTGCTGCATGTGAGCCCCCGCCTTACCCCAGATAGTGGAGGAAGCACTCCTATTGGGCTGCTGGGCAGAGCAAACTCTCTGCTGGGGCGATGACGTGCGTACCCACAGAGAGGGCTCTGAGTGCCCCCTCTGGCATGCGTGCCTTAGGTTCACCACCACTGGTCTATACAGTGTTTCCCAAACTTTGTTTTTCGGACTTCAGTTCCCTAAGTCAATTCCCCAAAGCACTGATCAGTCACTGTACTGACTTAGGCTTCTAGGAATTGACGCCCCTTGTGGGGCATGGGCCCCATGTTGAGAACCACTGGTATATTAGCAGAAATGATTGACAGCAGTTCTATAAATGTATTTATTTTAATTTAATTACATTTCTATACTGCCCCTCTGACTTAAATGTCACTCTGGGCAGTGAACACAATAGATAGAAGATATATATAACATAAAATCCATCTCCCAAACATTCAAGCAAGAATTTATTTATTTATTGTTACATTTCTATACCGCCCACTCAGCCAAAGCCGACTCCGGGCGGTTCACACAGTGGGTAAAAACAGATAAAAACAAATAAAAAGAGATAAAAACCAGCAATAAGAACCCACCCCTAAAAAGAAAGGGGTGCAGGAACTGAAGAAACCGTGGAGCAGGCATCCTCCCCTATATTATTTTATTTATTTATTTATTGTTAAATTTTTATACCGCCCACTCAGCCAAAGCCGACTCCGGGCGGTTCACAACAGTGGGTAAAAACAGATAAAAACAAATAAAACAGATATAAACCAGCAATAAGAACCCACCCCTAAAAAGAGAGGGGTGCAGGAACTGAAGAAACCATGGGGCAGGCATCCTCCCCTATATTAACCACCCAACGGAAGCCACCCCTCCACCTGCACCCCAAACTTGGCCCGCCAGCCAGGTTTTTAGTTCTTTTCTAAAGGGCAACAACTCCGTCTGGAGACGCAGTTCCACAGGCAGGAGGTTCCAAAGGGCCGGTGCGGACACAGAGAAGGCTCTCCTCCTTGTGCCAGAGAGCCCCTCCGGTCCGCTCTGGTTGGACAGACAGACGTCCTTAGGGCGATGCGGTCTCTAAGGTAACCTGGCCCACTACCATATAGGGCTTTAAAGGTCAAAACCAGCACCTTGAATTGCACCCGGAGGCAAACAGGTAACCAGTGCAGCTCCCGCAGCAGTGGTGAGGCATGGGCATAACGTCCACACCCCATCACCACCCAGGCCGCCGCATTCTGGACCAGCTGCAGCCTCCGAATGGTCATCAAGGGCAGCCCCATGTAGAGTGCATTATAATAATCTAGTCAGAAGGTCACCAGAGCATGAGTGACCATGAGCAAAGAGTCCCGGTCCAGGAGCCTGCGCAACTGGCGAGTCACCCGAAGTTGGGCGAAGGCCCTCCTGGCCACAGCCGCCACCTGTTCTTCTAGCAGCAGCCGCGAATCCAGGAGGATCCCCAAGTTGCGCACCAGGTCGGTCTGGGGCAAAATAGCCCCATCCAAAACCAAAGATGGTAGCTCCCGGGATAGCACAGGACCCCCCATCCACAGCCACTCAGTCTTACTAGGATTCAGCTGTAACCCATTTGCCCCCATCCAAACCCCAACCGCCTCCAGACAACTGGAAAGGACTTTGACTGCATCACTGGGGTCCCCACGGGCCGAGATGTACAACTGTGTATCATCCGCGTACTGATGGTACCGCACCCCATGGGAACGGATGATCTCACCCAGCGGCTTCATGTAGATGTTAAATAGGAGAGGAGAGAGTACCGAGCCCTGAGGCACCCCGTATTTTAGGGACCTAGGACTGGACTTCTCGCTCTCCATACTTCATTTCCTCATCCATCTATGTACTGTAGTTAATTAATTAATGTATGTGCTAACCAGAATGGACTGATTAATTTCTAAAATGTGAAGTGCTCAATCATGTCCAAGATATAAGAGCCTCTAATTCAAATTACACTTTTGTATAAATCTACCAGCTCCTCCATTCCTAAAATTCAGATTATTGTGTTTGTGGAATCCTACTGTAACACCTTACAGTAAAGTTTTTCCGAATTATTCTGAGAACTAGAAATCCTTATACCATGGAACCCCATATAACAAATGCTTCATATAACAAATTGTTTGTATAACGAAGCGTTTTTGCGCTATTAACGATACCCCGCATAACAAAAAAATTCTGTTATTCGGGGTTTTCGTCAAGCGAGGTATACCTTGCATAATGAAATGCCATATAATGAACATTTTATTTTTGTTATGCGGGGTAGCGCCAATAGCATTTCACATAACTGAAAAAACCGTATAACGAAGAGCCCCATGGAACTGAGCTTTTTTCGTTATACGGGGTTCTACTGTATCACCATTATGGATGTTGCTACCGATAGCACGTGGAGTGTTTGCTCTGAAGCCACAATGAGTTAGAGATGGTCTAAAAGACAAATCAGTGTTTTTTGAACACATTCATTCTGTTACTAGCAATATCAACAATTTAAATAAAACTTAAGCATATGGCTTTGTTATCTAACTATCTTGGCAAACAAAAAATTGCTTTTGGTTGCAAAACATCTGGTTCACTGACTATGTGGTTTCCATGGCAGTAGTACATTAAATTTTTAGAATTCTAGCAATCTGTTTTTGTTTTGTTTTTTGAGATGGGGAGAAAAATAGGAATTAAAATATAATGATCATGAATGCATTGGTGTGGAAGCTTAAAAATATGGCACACTGTTTTAAAAATTCAAAACTCTCCTTATTTCTAAACACCACCTTGTGATTTTGTGGAATCAACTCAACAGTCCTTTATACTAAATGCTAACCCTTTTAGTCACTCAGCTGACTAAGAAACAATCTTGGGAGTCAAGGAAAAGGTAGATTCTAAGATTGAGGTTGATAGCATCCATTCTGGTATACTGGGTAGAATGCTGGACTAAGATTTAGGAGACCTGGATTCAAATCCTCCCTTGGCTATGAAACTCAGTGGGCAACCTTGGGTCAGTCATCCTCTCAGCCAAACCTCATATAGTTGCTATTATGAAAATAAAATGGGAAGAAGGAAGAGAACCACATATGCCATCTTCAGCTCATTGGAGGAATTTCTTACATAGCAAATTGGGGAAGCAAAGATCTTTATGCATTTTCTTCTTCTACAGGATGTCCCAAAAGTTGCCATACATAATAAAAGATATCCTGGAATGTGTTTACATGAGCGGGGGAGAAGACTTTGAGTGTGTGTGTGTGTGTGTGTGTGTGTGTGTGTGTGTGTGTGTGTGTGTGTGTGTGTGTGTGTGTGTGTGTGTGTGTGTGTGTGTGTGTGTGTGTGTGTGTGTGTGTGTGTGTGTGTGTGTGTGTGTGTGTGTAAAGAGGTGGTCAACATGTAGAGAATATTTCGTAAAGGTTTTGTAAAATTTTGTAATGAATATTTTGTCAATAAAGGTACAGTTAGCTACAATTTCCCACTTTCCCTATGTATGGGTGGCTTGTGGAACACCCTGTAGTTAAACCAATAAAAACAACTAGTGCAGATGTTCAGGCTGGTATAACAAGAGACATGTAAATCTTTGATAACTACTGCCATTCCAACTCACCATCCTGTCTTACAGCGTAAGGCCTGATTTTCCCTTATGGCCTTCCAGGATGTCTTGGGCATTTTATTTTCCCCTGATTTGCCTTACCTGATTAAGCAAAATTTATTAGATAAACTTGCAGAGCCTTGTCTGTTTGCCAGATAAACTCTTGGAAATCTACCAGAAAGACACTTATTACTTACATTTTAATACATTTTACACTTTAGTAAGTCACCTTGAGTGCACATTGGCAAAAATGCAGAATAGATATGTGGAAAGATATATAAAAAGAAATATGTATGTGTTTATGATAGCGTGTGAACAACCTGGTTTTCTATGCAGCAGGTGGCTGATACCAACACCCCCATATGTTCTCCCTTGTTCATCAGTACTGGATGCTCATGAATACTATGCAGATGTAAATCTCTGCTAATGGATGGGACTGAGTAACTTTCTATTAATATGGCTTGAGACACAGAGGTCATCTACATGGATATTTGTCCTGCTCTTTTGGAGCACTGATGGGACAGGTTGGCTCTTTATTTTCAAGTGCTTATACATGCACATTGCTGGAGCAGATCAATCTGTCCCAATCTATACCTTTCTGAGCCTGGGCCGTAGGTTCAACTATTTCAGTATGGTTGATGGGCTGTAGTTAAGTCCATTCCAGAACATATGGTTGCTTGGAATGGACTAAACAAGAGCCTTACAGCTGTTGAAAGTGCAATCTTTTAATTTTTTTTTTATTTAAATCTAATTGATTCAGCATCTCAACAATGATTTACTAGATGTAATAAAAAATTTACACTTCCCCTGCCCCTTTGCAGATGAACAGGGGAAGAGTTCAATTAAGAGCAGAAGGAGTGTGGGGAGGAGTTGATGGAGGCTGATATGCCATCTGGATGCTACGATCCTACCAAACATCACATTACTCCTTCCCCATCAATCGCTGAGTTGTAAAAAGCTACAATGTTACTTTCTGTAAGGCTGACCAGCCATTGTGTGCTTCTGTACCTGATGTGTATAAATTAGGCATTTTCAACTTACGGCCCATGGGCCAAACCCAGCCACTGAATCCTTTTCATCCGGCCCCTGACATCCTCCTCGTTCCCACTGCTGCCGCTGCCTGGAAGCAAACTGGCAAAAATATGCTTTTTTTGTGAGATCTCACGAGATCTCACCGAAAATGCATGTTTTTGCACGAGAACTCGCATGGAAACATGTGACTGGCCCATGCAGCTAGCTATTCTGAGGAGAGTGATCCGGCCCCCACCCCAAAAAGGCTGAGGAAGCCTGGTATGAATTGATGCCATGAGGTTTTACTCTTATGTCTGATGAAGTGGACTTGATCCACAAAAGCTAACAAGAGTTAGTCTTTAAAGTGCCACAACTTTTTTGTTGCTTTGTTTACTCTCTGATAAGCTTGCACAGACTACCACTTCAAAAATGTTTACACATGGCCAAGCTGCACCCAAAGAGCCACTATAGACAGACTCATACTTTTTAAAGGCCTCCCACCATCATCCTTCCTACAATTGAGAAATAAAAAGAAGGAAAAGCAGTTACTCAGCTCAAGTACATAGCATAAGGCTTATCTTTGCCCAGCACTCACCACTATAAAGTAGATAAAAGCTAAACTTTCTTTTGGCCCAATTTAGGTACCTTAAAGCTAATTCCAACACTAGCTGTCTGGGACCAGGACTAAAGTGTCAAGGGTTCAAACCTCCACTTCATCACAAAGCTCCCAGGATGATTTTGGACCTGCCCCCACCATCTCTTTAGGTAACCTTGCTTCCAGGCAGATCCAGAAGTTGAAAACAGAGAGAAGAGCTGTGTAAGGTGTCTTACACTCCTATGAGGAAATGAGGAATATAAAGGCGACATCTTGGACCGTTTTAAGGACTATTAACTGGTAATAAGTATCTGTTTCACAGCAACTTTTTCTTGGATAGCCCGCTAGAGTTCTTGACCTGGACCATCCCTATGGGTGAAGCCTGTGAAGGGAAAAAAGGGAGCAGCAGAGCCAACATGTGGTTGTTATGTTGTATCAAGCCATGTACAACTTATGGTGGCCCTATGAATGAGTGATCTCCAAATTGTCCTGTCCTCAACAGCCCCACTCAGCTCTTGCAAGCTCAAGCCTATGGCTTCCCTTATGGAGTCAATCCACCTCATGACTGGTGGCGCAGTGGTTAAACTGCTGTACTGCAGCTAGAACATTGTGAGTTCAATCCTGATCAGGGCTCAAGGTTGACCTATCCTTCCATCCATTCGAGCTCAGTAAAATGAGTACCCAGTGTGTTGGGTGCAAAAGGTTACTGGGTGTAATTGCTAATTGCAATGTCAGGTCTTCCTCGTGTCCTGCTGCCATCCACACCAAGCCAACATAACCAGGTTGGTCAGCATCACTTTGTGGCAGCAATTCAGCTGGGTAGGTAAGTCAGCATTAGGACAGATAGGACACTCGGAGTGGTGGTGGGTAAAAATATACCAGTGTAAGAATATCTTTCTATAAGTAAGCAATAGGTGTGTTATTAATTATAAAATAAGCATGCTTTTGTTTTTTCTTCTGACTAGTTTGTCATAGAGCATAATTATTACATAATCTTGCTTTTATTCTGTTAAAAGTCAATATGCACCATATACAATCATTCCTATAAAAAGTAATCTCACTTTGAATAAATGTTAAAAAGGAAAACTTTTTTAAAAATGTTTCTTCTCTTTTTATACATACTGTATTTAAATACAAGTATGCTGGGACTACCGTGGCTTAGAGGTTAAGATGCTGAACTTGATGATTGAAAGGTTGGCAGGACAACAGTAGACTGGAGCGATGCACAACAGAGTGAACCCATCTCTGTCCCAGCTCCTGCCAACCTAGCAGTTTGAAAACAAGAAAATGCAAGTAGTACTGCTTTGGCAGGAAAGGTAACAGCGCTCTGTGTGCTCTGGCGTCTAGTCATGTATATGGAAACAGCTGCAAATGCAGACAACACACGGGCTCTTTGGCTATAAACGGAGATGAACACTGAACCCTCGAGTCGGATATGGCTGGCTTTCAAGCAAGGGCAACCTTAATTGTTACCTATGCTGAGATATTTAAAAAATTCTTGGAGAATTCTGAGTTTTGGGGAAATAACTTAATTTGGTTCCGAAGTAGAGAATCAGTGTTTACTGCATATCAGAGAGTAAATGGGAAAAAAGACAAAAAAAACCCCCACCATTGTAGCACTTTAAAGACTAACTGCTGTATTTTAATGTTAGTTTTCCTGGATGAAGTTCACTTCGTCAGACATGAGAGTGAGACTTCATGGCAGCAATTGACTGTGCATCCTGCATAGGGACATTGATTCCCACTTGGGTTCAGATTCTTGCCTCTTCTTCTTCTGCTGTATCCGAATCTAGGCGATCATCATGGCGATCAGCTATGAAGACTGTCCTGAGAATATAATCCAGTGGCCTTTCATCTGCCTTCCGCATTGCAGAGAGACACCAGTACCACTGATCCAGCTGCAAGAGTCACTTTCTGCTCCTGAGCCCTTTTTGGCAAGCAAAATCCTCTTCAGCCCCAGGCCAGTATTGACCAAGCTGCTGCCCTCCATCATGATGGAGTCAAGTGGGATTTAATCCACTTGGGGATCATCACTCTTCCCTGTGGACTTCGGCACCCAAGCCATTAGTCTTCAGGGTTGTCAGGTAGGTTAAGTAAAGGTTTCCCTTGCTTGAAACCCAGTTGTATCCGACTCTAGGGTTCAGTGCTCATCTCTGTTTCAAAGCCGAAAAGCCAGCGCTGTCTGCTTCTGCAGACATTTCCATAATGATTTCCATGGTCATATGGCAGGCATGCCTAGACACCGGAGCACACAGAACACTAACATCACCGACATGGTACCTATTTAAAGGTAAAGGTTTCCCTTGCTCGAAAGCCAGACGTATCCAACTCTAGGGTGCAGTGCTCATCTGTTTCAAAGCTGAAAAGCCAGCGCTGTCTGCTTCTGCAGACGTTTCCGTGGTCATGTGGCAGGCATGACTAGACGCTGGAGCTCACGGAACACTAACACCACTGAAGTGGTCCCTATTTATCTACTTGCAATTTCTTGCCTTCCAACTGCTAGGTTGGCAGGAGCTGGGACAAAGACGGGAGCTCATTCCGTCCTGCAGTCCTCGGGAATCGAACTGCTGACCTTCCGCCTCCCAGTCAGCGTCTTAGCCACTTGAGCCACTGCAGTTCCATCAGGTAGGTTAACCGCTGCCTAAAAACTGGCAGTATAGTCTACACTTGTGATGGCCAACCTTGACACTCCGGATGTTCTTGGACTCCAAATCCCAGAAGCTCAAGTCAGCACACCTGCTGATCAAGGCTTCTGGGATTTGAAGTTCAAGGACACCTGGAGTGCCAAGGTGGGCCATCCCTGCTACTACTCTATTACCATAGCAGAGCAACCTGGCCATGCTTGCCTCGGCAGACCCCTAGTCTTACACCACCAGGAAGAGAGCGCTTCTCTCTCCTTCGGGGCTTCCTACCTACTCCGCCGGGCGGGCGGGCGGGCGACCACCACCACCTCCACTACTACTACTACTACTACTACTACTCACGTAGAGCGCCGTGTGCGCCGCGCCGAAGAAGGGGAACTTCACGGCCACGGGCCGGAGCCCCGAGCCGCCGTCGTCTTGCTGCGGGGTGGCCGCGTCGCCGTGCGCCGCGCCGAAGGGGTAAAAGTCGCCCAGGGGCACGGCGGCGCCCTTCGCCCGCAGCCGCAGCCAGCCGCCCAGCGCCAGCACCACCAACCAGCCGGACAGGCCCCGCATCTCTACCGGCAGGGGGCGCCGCCGGAACCCGGGCAGCCGGGGCGCTTGGGGGGCGGGGGTGGGGGGCGCGTGGACTGGAGCTTTGCCTTTCCCCGCCCGCGGGACACAGCAGCGCCGCCTGGCTCTAACCACGCTCGACTCCGGAGGAAGGCAGGCAGGCAGGCAGGCAGGCAGGCACTAGGAGAGAGAGCCGCTAAACTAGCGCCCTGCGCGCACTCTGAGCCTCTCTCTCTCTCTCTCTGTGTGTGTGCAACGCCGACGGGAAGGGACGGCGGACGAACGACTCATTCACAGCCTGGTCAGGGCATACATATTCATGCTGCCCGGGCCAGCCAATGAGGACGGGGCTTGGGGGAGGCGTGGGGGCGGAGGGTTGGGGGCGGGCCCAGGGACAGCAGCGCTCTCGCCTCGCCTCTTAAAGCGCTAAGAAGAGCCGGCGAGGAAGAAGAAGGAAGGCCCAGGGTGGGCGCCTCCTCGCCTCTCAGGAGCCGCGTGCGTGGCAGGCAGGCAGGCACGCAGACACTCAGACAGGCACGCACTCAGGCAGGCAGGCACGCAGCCAGGCACGCACTCAGGCAGGCAGCGGAGTCGCCCGCTCGCTGGTTCCAGTGTGCCGCGCTTGGCAGAGTATAATAATGATGATGATAGTACACTAAAAGGTAAAGGTTTCCCTCGCTCGAAAGCCAGTCGTATCCGACTCTAGGGTTCAATGCTCACCTCTGTTTCAAAGCCGAAGAGCCAGCGCTGTCTGCTGCTCAGCAGACATTTCCGTGGTCATGTGGCAGGCATGGCTTGACACCCGGAGCGCACAGAACGCTGTGTTCTATCTACTTGCAATGTCTTGCTTTCGAACTGCTAGGTTGGCAGGAGCTGGGACAAAGACGGGAGCTCATTCCGTCCTGATTAATAAGAATAAGAATAAGAGTAAGAATAAAAATACTTTCGTGTCAGAAATTATTCTGGCTTGAAAGGATTTTCGCTGGAGAAACTCCGCTCAGGGGACGCCCGAATGAGGCTCCTTTCATGTCCCCAAGACCTTCCCCGCCCCCCACCGAAGTGCTCCGCATTTATCGGACTTGCCATTTCTTGCTTTCGATCTGCCAGCTTGGCAGGAGCTGGGACAGAGACGGGCGCTCACTCCAGTCACGCGGTAGTACCCGGGTCTCGAGCGGCCGACTTGCCCGCCTCCCGCCTTCTGGACCCAAGTGGGAATCAATGTTCCCTAGGCAGGATGCGCAGTAAAATTGCTGCCATGAAGTCTCACTCTCGTGTCTGACGAAGTGAACTTCATCCAGGGAAACTAACATTAAAATACAGCAGTTAGTCTTTAAAGTGCCAGAATTAGGGGCGGGGTGGGTGGGTATCTTTTTGTTTCGTTTACTCTCTGATATGCAGTAAATACTGACTCTGTACTTCGGAACCAAATTAAGTTCTTTTCCCAAAACTCAGAATTCTCCAAGAAATTTTTTAAAATCTCAGCATAGGTAACAATTGCCCGCCTTCTTAACCCCCGAGCCACACACCGCAGTCCCTCGCTGGACAGAGTGAGTGAGGCTCCCTTTGTTGAACTCCCCTGCGGGAAAGATAACAGCATTCCGTGCGCTCTGGCGTCTAGTCATGCCTGCCACATGACCGCGGAAACGTCTGCAGACACAGACAGCGCTGTCTCCTCGGCTGTAAATGGAGATGAGCACTGACTTCTAGAGTCGGATACGACTGGCTTTTCAGTAAAGGAGATCTTTACGTTTACCTACCACCCCATAGTAATTAGTGCACTCTCTGGGCGGTTTTACAGGTAATTAGCATGTTGCCCCCAATATGCTGGGTTCTTATTTTACCAGCCTTGGAAGGATGGAAGTCTGAGTCAACCTGGATCCCTGTCAGGATGGATCTCGCAACATTTTGGCTTCAGTACAGCAGTTTAACCACTATGCCACACTAGGGCTCTTCCCCTTAGTATGGGAAAGGTGGCTTTGCCATAAATAAAGAGACCCCTCCAAATTATTGTTATTCTTCAAAAGGGCAGGGGCCGTCTTGGGTGGTAAAGCCAGAGTATTCTGTCAGAGGTACCCAGTTCAGTTCCTGAAGGATACCAAGTTGGGCCGGGAAAGACAGCTCCACTTTTCTAGCTCAAGAGAGCTGCTGCCCATTAGAGTGGTCCGTGGTGAGCTAGTGTGAAAAGTGGCTGCAAGAACCACTTGTTTGCCATGGTTTTGAAAGGTTGGTCTCTAGACAGAATAGTGATGCCATCTAGGTATTTTGGGCTAGTGTCCACAGTCCGTTATCCCTGCGAATACAGGACATAACGTTTGGACGTGGTAGACCAAAAATCTGTACTGCCAAAGATGCACTGGCCCTGGTCTGAGAAATGAGACAGATCTTGGTTTCAAGTCTTTACTGAACCATGAAATTCACTGGGTGGTATGGCTCAGCCATTCTGAGGACCCAGCTCTCTTGCAGGATTTATTGAGAGGAGAAGTGCCAATGCACCTTGAGATCACTAAGGGTAGTTACAAATGTCAGTTAACCACCACCTGAGGGTAGTTATAAATGTACTTAATAAATATACCTTCTCACCTTCCTAATAGTGATCTGTGGTAGGTGCACAGAAAAAACTGACACTGAGTATCATACAGTACTGCTACTTCATTGTGTGCGCCATCAAGTCAATTCTGACCTACAGAGACCCTTTCAGGGTTTCCAAGGTAGACAGTCTTCAGAAGTGGTTTACCATTCCCTTCTTCTTCTGAGACTGCAACTTGCCCAAGGCTGCATAGCCTGGCCCTTTTGCATGGTGAGGAATTCAACTCCCAACCTCTGGCTCTGCAGCAGTTACCAGCAAATATAATAATACAGTAATAGCAAAAGCTTATTGGTTTTTATGTGCCTTCAGATCATAACTGTCTTATAGTGGCTGCAACAGGTATTTCAAATATTTGAGATATTTAAGGAATAGTTTTACCAGTTCCATTTCCATAGTGAGTTTCCATAACATTTGGGAAGGGCAGAGTTCTTTCCCCACTTTTATTATTCACCTGTCAATAAATCAAAAAGATTTCGAGAAAGAGGCTCAGCTGGTAAGATGTAGCATTATGTTGATTCAGATCACTGGCCCACCTAGCTATGCACTGTACACATAAAGACCACAGCAACTCCTTGGAGGGGTTTCCCCCCACCAAAATATTTCCTGACCTCATCTAGAGGTGACAGAGTTAACCACTGTACCTTCTACAAGTAAAGTGTGTGCCCTGCTCCTGAGATAAGAAGTTTCTTCTCCAGCTGGAGAGTTTGTAAAATGCGGTAAATGTGGATGATGCCATTTGTTTCCAGTCTTTTCCGAATGATGATTTTGGCATCTTTACTGATTGATTGTTCATCCACCAATTCTTAGTGTTATGAAGGAGTAAACACAAAGAGCCTCCTCCAGGATTGTGGTAGTTTTGAATCACAATTGGGTGTACCCTGGTAACAGCAACCTTGTGTTGTCGGCTCATCTTTCTCACACTAGGTCAGACGAAAGGAACTGCAGAATGAACTCACAAAAATGTTCCTTTTTTTTGGCAGTTTCATGTCTGGCCTAGACACGGAAGAAGAAGTGTTATGAAGTCCTTAGAGTGACCAAATGGTTAACAGACTGGTGTCCCAAATTTCCTAGAACATCAGAAAGTGATGCCTTATCGTATGAGGTAAGGCTTGAGCTGCTGGAATTTCTTACAATCTTCTGATATTTTACTAGGATAGCTAAGGCTCAGAAATTTGCAGGTGACAGGGCCTTCCTCCAACAGATCCTGCTACTTTGCTTAGCAGAGGTTGGGGCCAGATTTGGTATACCAAACCTCATGGAGAATTTGTGATGTGCGTATTTCTCAGTATGTATTGGGGGTACACAGAAAGATTGTGGTATTTTTGAACCACAATCGGGTGTACCCTGGTAATGGCAACCTTGTGTTGCTGGCTAATCTTTCTCCCACTAGGTCAGGTGAAAGGAACTGCAGGATGAACTCCAAAATGGTGCCTTCATTTTGGCAGTTTTATGTCTGCCCTAGACATGGAAGATGAAGTATGTATTGCTTTTGCAATTGTCTGGCCAGGTTATCCTGCTATGAGAATAGAGTAGACCATACTGCCAATGACTCAACAACGATCATGAGGCGGTGGTTAACTAACCTGACAACCCGAGGACTAACAGCCTTGGGTTGCAAAGTCCACAGGGAAGGGTTGTGGACCCCAAGTGAATTAAATCCCACTTGAATCCATCTTGACGGAGGGCAGCAGCTTCATCAATCCTGGTCTGGGGCTGATGAGGACTTTGTGTGCCAAGAGGGCTCAAGACCAGAAAGAGACTTGTGGAACTGGATCAGTGACACAGGTGTCACGCTGTGATGTGGAAGGCAAATGGACGACCACTGCATTACATTGTTCCCAGGACAATATTCATGGCTGATCGCCATGAGGATGGCCAATATTTCGAATTGGAATCAGCACTTGAAGAAGAAGGTTGCTTTTGCAACAAAACATTCCCCATCTGTTTGTTTCTTTGATTGGTTAATCCACCTGGTATACTTTGCAACTGCCTGATGCTCTTCTGATGAATGCATTATGTCAACCCTATGTATCCATCAGCTGGCTGGGTAGCTCAATGGTTTAGATAAGTGGCTGTGAAACCAGAGGTTGGGAGTCTCCTGGCAGAAGAGCCACTCTGTGTGGCCTTAGGCAAGCTGCATAGTCCTACAGTGCCTCCAGAAGAAGAGAAAGCCAGTCGTATCTGACACTAGGGTTCAGTGCTCATCTATGTTTATAGCCAAAGAGCCAGCACTGTCTGCGTCTACAGACATTTCCGTGGATATGTGGCAGGCATGCCTCAACACCAGAGTGCATGGAATGCTATTTACCTTCCTATCAAAGTGGTACCTATTTATCTACTTGTAATTTCTTGCTTTCAAACTGTTAGGTTGGCAGGAGCTGGGACAGAGACGGAAGCTCACTCCATTGTGGCTGGGGTTATGTTAAAAATCAGAATACCATTTGTTCTAGTTGGTCTGCTCTAAATGTGGATGGAAACAAAATTATTCTGCTTATTTTATTCTGTCTATTGCCTTCTATATTATTTTTCATGCCAACTAGAATTATGGTGGTAGCTCTTCAGAAGAGCTTTGCAACTATATATACAGTATGTACTTCAGTCTTCACTGTTCCCAAGGCCCTGAATGTGTGTTTTAAGCATTATTGTTGCCACATCTGGATACATAACAGCAAGTGTTACACTAAAGTCCCCCCCTTCATTTCCCCCCTATAGGAAAAAAACGGTTTTATTTATTTTTCCTCAAGGTGCTAAAATATGATCAAGACATTCTTGATGTTTTACGTTACATATCAAACTCAAGTAGCTCTTTGACTTGCCTTGATTTTTTTTTGCAACATTTATCATTTTATCAAGGAGGTTCAAGTTATTCTTGCAAAGGCAGCACAAAGCTCTTTCAGAGTCACAAAAGCTCTGTAGCATGCTGGATTATAATACAATTTTTTTTAATTGAACTCCAGTTTAGAGCTCAAACAGAGCAGCGGTTATCTGCTTAATGACAATTTATCAATTATGACCCACAGAAGGGAAGAAAATGATTTGAAATTGCTACAGCAGATTTATTAATAGTTATCCATCCGTCCTTGCTCTTCTTGACCTCTCAGCGGCCTTCGATACCGTCGACCACAGTATCCTTCTGGAACGGCTCAAAGGACTGGGGATCCAGGGCACCGTGTTGTCCTGGTTTTCCTCTTTTCTGGAGGGCCATACCCAGTCGGTGTGGTTAGAGAGTGAGAGGTCCAGCCCTAGGCTCCTCAAGTATGGGGTGTCTCAGGGCTCGGTGCTCTCTCCTCTCTTATTTAACATCTACATGAAGCCACTGGGTGAGATCATTCGTTCCCACGGGGTGCGGTACCATCAGTACGCGGATGACACCCAGTTGTACATCTCGGCCCGTGGTGACCCCAGTGATGCTGTTGAAATCCTATCTGGATGGCTGGAGGCCATTGAGGTCTGGATGGGGGCCAATGGGCTTCGGCTGAATCCCAGCAAGACAGAGTGGCTGTGGATAAGGGCCCCCGTGTTATCCAGGGAGCTACCATCTTTGGTACTGGATGGGGCTGTTTTGCCCCAGACAGACCCAGTGCACAACTTGGGGGTCCTTCTGGACTCGCGGCTGCTGCTAGAAGAACAGGTAGTGGCTGTGGCCAGGAGGGCTTTTGCCCAACTTCAGGAGATTCGCCAGTTGCGCACGCTCCTGGACCGGGGCTCCTTGCTTATGGTCACCCATGCTCTGGTCCCTTCCCGACTAGTTTATTGTAATGCGCTCTACATGGGGCTGCCCTTGACGACCATTTGGAGGCTGCAGCTGGTCCAGAATGCAGCAGCCCGGGTGGTGATGGGATGCGGACGATATGCCCACGCCTCACCACTACTTCGGGAGCTGCACTGGTTACCAGTTTGTCTCCGGGTGCAATTCAAGGTGCTGGTGTTGACCTTTAAGGCCCTATATGGCAGTGGGCCAGGATACCTTAGAGACCGCATCGTCCCAAGAGTGTCTGCCCATCCAACCAGAGCGGACCGGAGAGGCTCTCTAATAGTGCCATCACCTAGGGGTGCCCATCTATCCAGCACCCGAAGGAGGGCCTTCTCCGTGTCCGCACCAACCCTCTGGAACCTCCTGCCAACAGATCTAAGACTTCAAAGAAAATTGCTGCCCTTCAGGAAAGGATTGAAGACCTGGCTGGCAGGGCAGGTGTGGGGGGGCTCTAATGGGAACACGGTCCCTGCCTGCTGGCTTATGTAAACAATTAAGAACTCTCTCTTCTTCTTTTTATAGTGGTTGGGATGGATGGGTGGGATATGGGTCTTTTATAGTGGGTGGGATATGGGTCTTTTAAAGTGTTTTTATGTGTTTTTAGAACTTGTTGTAATGCTGCCCTGAGTCGGGTTCTGCTTGAGTGGGCGGCCTATATAAATATGACTATTAAATTAAATTAAAATTAAAATTATGTTGTGGAGATGTACACACCAGGACTTTACAAAATCAGTCTTAGGGGATTTCTATAAGATGTAATCCTCCCTTTATTTTTTGAATGTGGTATGAGGTCATCACATTTTCCATTTACAGTTCATTTATTACAGGTGAAACTCGGAAAATTAGAATATTGTGCAAATGTTTATTCAGTTCAGTAATGCAACTTAAAAGGTGAAACAAATATATGAGATAGACTCATTGCATGCAAAGCGAGATAGTTCAAGCCTTACTTTGTTATAATATTGATGCTTATGTCTTACAGTTTATGAAAACCCCAACCCCCCAATCTCATGTACCCCATAATCATCACATAATCTCATGTACACTGTATGCCATGATCATCACAATTATAATGAATTAAGGCATGACATCTCTCGCTTTGCATGTAGTGAGTCTATCTCATATATTTGTTTCACCTTTTAAGTGAAATGAATGGGCATTTGCACGATATTCTAATTTTCCAAAAGTTTCACCTGTAGTTACATTTATATTCCACCTTTCCTCCAAAGAGATCTAGATGATGAGAATGGCTTTTCTCCACTAAAAAAAAATCCTATGAGGAAGTCAAGGGTAAGAAAACAAGGTCACCTGGCCAGTTTCATATCTCAGTAGAGACTTGAACCTCTACCACAACACTTCCTAGTTTTATTTTAGGAAAATTCTGGAGCCCTGTGTCAGAAATTATTCTAGATTGAAAGGATTTTTGTGGAAGAAACTCCTCAGGGAATGCCCAAATGAGGCTCCTTTCATGTCCCCAAGAGCTGGGACAGAGACAGGTGCTCAATCCATCATGCAGAGATGAGCACTCATTCCGTGCAGGGGCTGTTGTGGCTCAGTGGTTAAGAAGCTTGCCTTGTTAGCTGGAAGGCTGGCAAGTCAGCAGTTTAAGACCCGAGGTACTGGAACCCTGAGATAATCAGTTGCTCACTCATATAGCTCTAAAATAGAGTGGACCCCCAAGTACAGCTATCAAGCCTTTTCTTGTATAAGAACCCCCGGGATGACATTCAAATGCCTGAATATCAATGTAAAGCCAGTCCCCTCCCATATTTTAATCCTAGTTTTATTTTGGGAAAATATTTTGGAACTTTCTCAAAACACCTGCTGATATCCATTCATACAGATTTCCAGATCCAGAAGGTGACAGGAAGAACTGAAAAAGTAACACAATAATTAGGCATAAATACATGAGCCTTTATGTACTTGCTTTTTCCATAAAATGAATTAATCACTAGTCTTAATTCTGTAGTTATGTGCCATTTCCCTCCTTTCTTGCTTTCTCTATTTCTGTCCATCCCCCCCATTTCTCATAACTCTAAACTATACTTTGGCTTTCTAGGGCGTTTATTTTTTAAACCCAATTTATGAAGTGGGTGAAAAAAACTGTACTAGAGACCATTAAAGCAATAATTCCTTATTAATTTATTGATACACACCATCTGTGCTTTGGTTTGGTAGATGAGGTAAAATAATAACTGCATCAGAAATGCCCAAGAGAATTTGCTTCCAAAAGCAGGGAAGAAATCTACCGTATTTTTTGCCTTATAAGACGCACTTTTTCTTCCCCAAAACTGGGGGGGAAAAGTTGGTGCGTCTTATATGGCAAATACCTCTTCCCGGGGGTCCTCGCCATTCGGCCCGGGAATGGGAGGCAGGCGATGGCGGGGCTCCGGCTGCGTCTCCTTTTAAGCCCTCCCGGCAGGCAGGGCTCGGAGGGCGGGGAGACGCGCCTGCCTCCCATTCCCGGGCCAAGCAGCGAGGGTACCGGGAAGAGGCAACGCGGCGGCGGCGATGGCGGGGCTCCGGCGGCGTCTCCTTTTAAGCCCTCCCGGCAGGCAGGGCTCGGAGGGCGGGGAGACGCGCCTGCCTCCCATTCCCGGGCCGAATGGCGAGGGCACCGGGAAGAGGCAACGCGGCGGCGGCGATGGCGGGGCTCCGGCTGTGTCTCCTTTTAAGCCCTCCCGGCAGGCAGGGCTCGGAAGGCGGGGAGACGCGCCTGCCTCCCATTCCTGGGCCCTCGCTGCTTGGCCCGGGAATGGGAGGCAGGCGCGTCTCCCCGCCCTCCGAGCCCTGCCTGCCGGGAGGGCTCAAAAGGAGACGCCGCCGGAGACCTGCCATCGCCGCAGCCGCGTTGCCTCTTCCCGAGGCCCTCGCCATTCGGCCCGGGAATGGGAGGCAGGCGATGGCGGGGCTCCGGCGGCGTCTCCTTTTAAGCCCTCCCGGCAGGCAGGGCTCCGTGGGTGGGGAGACGTGCCTGCCTCCCATTCCCGGGCCAAGCAGCGAGGGCCCAGGAATGGGAGGCAGGCGCGTCTCCCCGCCCTCCGAGCCCTGCCTGCCGGGAGGGCTTAAAAGGAGACGCCGCCGGAGCCCCGCCATCGCCGCCGCTGCGTTGCCTCTTCCCGGTGCCCTCGCCATTCGGCCCGGGAATGGGAGGCAGGCGATGGCGGGGCTCCGGCGGCGTCTCCTTTTAAGCCCTCCCGGCAGGCAGGGCTCCGTGGGTGGGGAGACGCGCCTGCCTCCCATTCCCGGGCCAAGCAGCGAGGGCCCAGGAATGGGAGGCAGGCGCGTCTCCCCGCCCTCCGAGCCCTGCCTGCCGGGAGGGCTTAAAAGGAGACGCCGCCGGAGCCCCGCCATCGCCGCCGCCGCGTTGCCTCTTCCCGAGGCCCTCGCCATTCGGCCCGGGAATGGGAGGCAGGCGATGGCGGGGCTCCGGCGGCGTCTCCTTTTAAGCCCTCCCGGCAGGCAGGGCTCCGTGGGTGGGGAGACGCGCCTGCCTCCCATTCCCGGGCCAAGCAGCGAGGGCCCAGGAATGGGAGGCAGGCGCGTCTCCCCGCCCTCCGAGCCCTGCCTGCCGGGAGGGCTTAAAAGGAGACGCCGCCGGAGCCCCGCCATCGCCGCCGCCGCGTTGCCTCTTCCCGGGGCCCTCGCTGCTTGGCTGAGTGAGGCAGCAAACGGAACAAACGCGCGGGGCGGCCTCCACTCCAGCTGACTCTGCTCGCCGGCGGGCATTCATTTGCCACCTTACCCCGTCCGCTTACAGCATTCCCCCCCCCCCGTTGGCGCGAGCATACCCGCCCCATAGACTGTCAGAGGAGTGGTTGTTTTAGTCAGAAAATGGTGGGGGAGGAGAGAGAGAAAGGCTTCTCCGTCTTCGTGGCTCCTTGAGGGCTCTCAACATTCCTCCGAAGGAGGTTTAGGAAGATACCGGACCTCCTCTCTCTCTCACACACACACCCCTTTCTGCCGTTGTATGCCCCCACACACACGTATTCTCCCTCAAGCCCAGGCGGGTTCGCCCTCCTCCACCAGCTGCCTGGAGGGGTCTTTTTGCCCCCTGCTCGGACTCCCGACCAGCGCCTACTTGTGTGGAGAAAAAGAAGAGGTCGGGTTACTGAGGGAGCCAGGCAGGAGGGAAGGAGGGGGCGGCGGCTGGAGGAGCGAGCCGAGCAGGCTTCTTCGGCTCGCAACCTCCTCCCCCGCCCAAAAAGAGCGAGCCGAGGCAGGCAAAAGCCACGGGCGATTAAATGCTCCTGACTGAGTCAAGGAGAAAGTGGGGAGGGGGGCGAGGGTCGCGGGGAGAGGCGGGTGCCGAGGGAGGTGGCGTAGCTGGACCATTAGGAAAGCTGAGCGCAGGAGAATAGATGCCTTTGAGATGTGGTATTAGAAGAGAGTCCTGAGAGTCCCCTCGACGGCAAAGAGAAGAAATAGGTCGATATTAGAAGAAATCAAGCCTGACTGTCCATTGGAGGGACAAATAGTGAAGATGAAGCTAAAGTACTTTGAACATCAAATGAGAAGAGAGGATTCACTTGAGAAAGCCGTGATGCTGGGAAAGGTGGGGGGGCAAAAGAAGAAGGGGGCGTCTAAAGATGAGGTTGATAGATGGTATTGTAAACACAATGGGCACAGAGCTTGGTGGGCTGAGGAGAATGGTGGAGGATAGAGGTGCCTGGAGGACAATGGTCCATGGGGTCGCAAAGGGTCGGAATCGACTGTGCCACTGAACAACAACAAATGTACAGAGTTGCCAATTGCGCGCTCTTCCCCATGCACAGGCATCCGCGGCTTATTATATTTCCCCCCCCCGCGCTCCGCGGCTCTTCCTTCCCCCTCTTTCCGTGGGAGGAAAGCGGAGTGATCCATCTTTCCAGGTGATCCATCTTTTAAGCCCTGCCTGCCGGGAGGGCTTAAAAGGAGACGCCGCCGGAGCCCCGCCATCGCCGCCGCATTGCCTCTCCCGGGGCCCTCGCTGCTTGGCCCGGGAATGGGAAGCAGAAAAGGGATGATGATGCCAGCCGCCTCGAGCAGCTCCCTGTCCCACCCCGGCAGCCCATGCCACTGGCCCCATTGGGGAGAGACAGGTACAGTACAGTATTTGGTTCAGAATCTTTTTTTTCTAGATTTTCCTCCTTTAAAATTGGGTGCGTCTTATATGCCGGAGCGTCTTATATGGCGAAAAATACGGTAAATCTAGCTGGATTGGCAGGAGTACCTTTCTTCAACCCTGGCAATATCCTCCACTGCACCAGGAGGCAGCACTCTAGTTTAAGAGGAATGGGGCAAGCCATGTGGTATACAGCATCCTCCTTCAACAACTGTTTGCCACTTTCCTGAATCTACTCTTTGAACAGGCTGTCACACTCTGCCTAATGCCAGGGTTGGCTTGACTGTCTTAGTTTATGAAGATTTCAGTAGCAGCAAAGTAGTTGTGCAGTTATTGTGCTAGCCATCATATTCCTAACAATGTTGTTATCAGATCACTGCTTCAAAGACAGAGGGTAAAATAGCTGCTCATTTATAGTGCAATCCCAAATACATAAGAACATAAGAACAGCCTTGCTGGAACAGGCCACAGCCCATCCAGTCCAGCATTCTGTCTCACACAGTGGCTCACCATTTCCTTCAGGGCATTCCCAAGCAGATGCCTTCACCTGCTTAGGATTCCCTGGAAATGATATTGAGAGATATCCTGCCTATCTCTCCAACCCGGAGGTTGTCCTTAAGTATCCATAATTATAGCCATTGATACTCTTCTCCTCCATGAACTTGTCTAATCCTTTCTTAAAGCTGTCAAGACTGACAGCTGTCACCACTTCTTCTGGCAGCCTAATTTATAGGCTGAAATCTGGTAGTAAGTTGAAAGTAGAGTAGGATCACTGAATCAATGGAACTTATGGAAGAGTTGGCTCACCAAATCCCCATTGATTCAATGGGCCTACTCTAGTTGCCCTTTAGTAGTGGATTTTAGCCACAGTGTCATATGAAGTAGATTAGAACATACAGTAATACCTCATACAAAGTCCGCTTCGTACAACATCGAATTCATACAACATCACCTAATTCCTTGAAAAAAGTTGCCTCATACAAAGTCGCTGCGACTTTGTATGAGGCATTGGGGTTTTTCCCAGGTTGCATAGTGCCTGGGCAGTATAAAAGGCAGGACACATGCGTGCATTGCTCTTATGGGTTTTGCACAAGGCGAAGAGTGTTTAGGAGTGGTTTTGAGTGCGACTTTGGATTTTTTTGAATTTTTCCGTCAGAATTTTTAGAAGCATTCCTGGGATTTTTGCAGCATTCTTCAGGTTCTTGGACAATCAGGGTTGTTTGACATGTTTTTGTAATGTTTTTAGCCTTTAGACAATGATTTCTTAAAGTTCTGTCAGTTTCCTGTCTGTTTCTTTGACTTTGCCCTGAAGTGTGTGCTGTTACAGTACAATGTATCTCTATGGAAACGATGTTGTATGAGGCATCGCGGCTAGGATTTTGCATGCCTCATACAAAGTCCAAATCCGTATAAAGTCCAAACTTGTGGAACCAAGTTTGGACGTTGTATGAGGTATCACTGTACTTATAAATTCCATTGAGTTCAGTGGCGCTTTATTCCAGCTAAATGTACATAAAATGATATCCTAAGTTTGCTAGACAATTAAAAACAGTTGTGGTCATCCCATAATCAGTGCTAGATGGTCTGCAAGCTGAGTTCTGCTCAATTGTTCATCATTCATCTCAGTCACAACCCTCCTTCTCAATATGTCAATACATCTGTGCAAATGGGCCGTGGGTGCCTTACTTTGTAAATATATATATTTGGCATAATTCAAGTAGATCCCACTGAAGTCAATTAATCCTCTTAACAGTCTTGGAGATTCCCGAACCTGAAATAAACATCGCTAAATTCAGCAGAACTTAAATTCCACTGACTGTGTAAAGTGTACAGAACCCTTGTCTAGGTTTCAATTTTCTCAACTCCAGCCCTTTGAGCAACTAGCCTGAGCTCTAAATTCTTAAGTGAAGCTCGTGATCCAGTGGGGTGGGAAGTGGCATATCAAAGCTGACATGGTGTTTAATCCCTTTACATTCTGTGAAAGGAAATAAAGACCACACAGTTGCAAATGCTACAATACATGTAGGGATTGTAACAAAATAAAGCACAATGAAAGTCCAAGAAAGTTTGCTGGTAGCCATGGCAGAGTGTTAAGCTTCTGGAGTTTTGAAGATAACACTTTTCCCTACTGGGACCATGCTTTGAAACTGCTAAGATTAAGCTGGTGGCATCATCATCACCATCACCATCACCATCACCATCACCATCACCATCACCATCACCATCACCAGCTACTACTACTACTACTACTACTACTACTACTACTACTACTACTACTACTACTACTACTAGAAACATACTTTGAAACTGCTAAGATTAAGCTGGCATCATCTACTACAACAACAACAACTACTACTACTACTACTAGGGAGGTTCCCCTTGCTCGAAAGCTAGTCATATCTGAATCTAGGGTTCAGTGCTCATCTCTGTTTATAGGCAAAGAGCCAGTGCTGTCTGTATTTGCAGACATTCCCATCGACATGTGGCAGTCATGCCTAGACACCGGAGGGCACAGAACGCTGTTTACCTTCCCGCCGAAGTGGTACCTATTTATCTACTTGCATTTTCTTGTTTTCAAACTACTAGGTTGGCAAGAGCTGGGAAAGAGGCGGGAACTCACTTCGTTGTGCAGCACTTGGGTATTGAACTCTGACCTTCCAGTCTTCAAGCTCAGCATCTTAATCACTAATCCACCACAGTCCCTTAATAATAATAATACAAAAGGCAATAATAATATCCACCATAATAATTTTTGCAAGGTCTGTGTTAATGTTGAATGGAGGCCAAGAAAGAGATTCCTGTGTAAAAACTGAAACTGAGCAGAAGAGCACAGTGGAGCTCAGAAGGAACAGCAAAAGATTAGCTCAAATCCCCCATGGAAACTTTCCCTCATTGAAGTTGAACTGTGCCAACTACGCGTACACATTTCCTGGGATTCCCAGCAAGTTGCCTACGCAGAACAAAAACTGCTGGTGGAAACTGGGCAGTATCCAGATTCTTCTAAAACACATGGTAACTAGGACTGATAAAGTATTTCCCCTGATCTTTGGCTCTTAATCTTCTAGGTAGCAAAAGGTTCAAATGAATCTGCTACTGCTATTGCTTCTGTGCAGAAAACTGGGTCAGGAAGAGATGAGGCAGCAACTCCTCCGTGGCGCTCAGCTAAACTCATCCTAACTTGAGTTTAAAGAGCTAAACTGGCCACTTTTTAAGCAGATCTCTATGCATGTTGTTGGTGAACCAGTGTAAATGAAAGTAGGCTTTGACATGAAGAGCTGAAGAGTAGATCGAGTTCTAATGATCTGTATACTTTGCACCAGCATGAGCTACACCAGATTCACAAGTAAAATGGATATTGAGATACATGGCTGCAAACATTACTGAACACTAAATGTGCTTACTCTTGATTTGTTCCAAAATACAAACTATTGGCAGTACTGTATATCTACTGTAATATATGGAATCTAGTCTGAAGCAATTTTTAATCCTTGCAGAGATGAGATCTTTATTTTGGCTTGCCATTCCTCACTCAAGGGTACTGCAGTGGCTCAAGTCGCTAAGACGCTGACTGGGAAGCAGAAGGTCAGCAGTTCGATTCCTGAGTACTGCAGGACGGAAATGAGCTCCCGTCTTCATCCCAGCTCCTGCCAACCTAGCAGTTCGAAAGCAAGAAATTGCAAGTAGATAAATAGGAACCACTTCGGTGGGAAGGTAACCGCGTTCCGTGCGCTCCGGTGTCTAGTCATGCCTGCCACATGACCACGGAAACGTCTGCAGAAGCAGGCAGCACTGGCTCTTCGGCTTAGAAACAGAGATGAGCACTGCACCTTAGAGTCGGATACGACTGGCCTTCGAGCAAGGGAAACCTTTACCTTTACCTATTCCTCACTCGCACAATTATCAGAGGAGAGAGAAGGACTGCGAATGGGCAGTGACTCTATGCAAAAAGGTCAAATTCTGTAATGTTTTCATAGTGATATCTTCATTCATAAAAACTCTCCTTGGACCCCAATATTTTACATAATTTCCTCCCCAGTGTCCATTATTCCATTTCCAAGCAAGTTGTTGAAGCCTTCGGTGGCATAAAACTTTTAAGAGTTTTTATCTACATCCATTTTACTGCCTTCGGAATATGGGGCAAAGACTGAAGATCTATTTTGTTCTCTCAGGTCCTCAACATATCAAGGTAACTGGGGAAATTCATTCAAAGTTTTGGGGTCTAGAAGATTTGGGACACATCGGTACACTAACAACACCCAACTTCTTTCCACTTAAATGAAAGATGGGCAAAGTACAGCCCATAGATAGTGCTCGACTTCAACTTCTATTAGCCATTGCCAGTGTTTTAGTGACAAAGAATAGTGGGGTATTTGCATGCTTTGTTCATTCTGATTTAAATCCAAGGACACTTTACCAACCAGTGTCTGATGTCACTAACTGACTAGATGAAATAAAACATAAACTCAGGCTTCATCTAGACCAGTGTTTCCTAACCTTTGTTTTTTGGACTTCAGTTCCCAGAAGCCTAAGTCATTCCCTCCAAAGCACTGATCAGCCAATGTCCTGACTTAGGATTCTGGGAATTAAAGTCCCCCTGTGGGGTGTGGGCCCCACATTGGGAACCACTGATCTAGACAAAAGTCTTCATGTTCTGTCAAAAGATCAGGAAATAGAGGCTTATCATGGGTTGGATACAGTTGCCTGAAGACTTGGTTTGCAATTTGGGTGTGCTCTGGGATTCAGCCCAAATTTGAATGCCTGGGTTTTGATTTTGCTACTACTGGTATAACTAGCTATATGTGCAGTTGCCTTGGAAAAGTGTTTCAGAAGTACTGCAGTAGGAATATTGACGAGGACCACTAG
Source organism: Bradypodion pumilum (assembly GCA_035047305.1). Taxonomy (NCBI): domain Eukaryota; kingdom Metazoa; phylum Chordata; class Lepidosauria; order Squamata; family Chamaeleonidae; genus Bradypodion; species Bradypodion pumilum. Next base: position 325,215,333 of record JAWDJD010000003.1, read on the forward strand.
GCTAATATATGTAATTCCCTTGCTATTATTTAAAGTGCTATGACTTATAAAATCCTATAATTTGGGACCAGGCTATTTGAGCAGCCATCTTTTACAACATGAGCCTGCCTGGGTTTTAAAATTCCCAGGAGAGATAATGTCTTATCATTATGGGTGACATGGTGTATGCAGCATGGAAGAGAGTCTTCTTGGTGGCTGCTTCCAGGCTCTGGAACTCCCTGTTATGCTAGGCCCATGATGGCAAACCTTGGCACTCCAGATGTTCTTGGACTTCAATTCCCAGAAGTCCAAGCAGTCTGTGAATGCACACGAATGGGTTTACTATGATTCATCCGGCCCGCACTGCCCTCATCGCTCCCAGAAGCGGAAGTAAAATGCGCCCATTTGGAGGAAGGGTTAACCCGGAGAAGTCTTAACCGTACAGGTGCGTTTTACTTCCGCTTCCGGGAGCGACGAGGGCAGCACAGGCTGGATGAATCACAGTAAACCCATTTGTGTGGATTCACAGGGTGCTTGGGCTTCTGGGAATTGAACTCCAAGAACATCTGGAGTGCCAAGGTTCACCATCATGGTGCTAGGCCAAGGTAGTTTTGTTGCCTTTGCCTCTTCATGGAAGAACAATTTTATTAAGAAAGGATTTTGTGTGTATAAACCTTTGTTTACTACTAATATAGGCTTTAACTGGTGGTAGGGCAATGTTTATTTCTTTTTCAAAAGTTCATTTAATAGAAGTCCATTTATTACAATTTTGAGTTATGATCTTTAGCAAAATTGAGTACAATTTTTAGTGGAACCTATCTAAATTTAAAATTCCTCTGATGAACACAAGGAACATAGCTTTCTGGAAGTTCTGAGAGTTCTCAGCAAACCTTAGCTCTCTGTATAAAATGAGGTTAAATGTGTTTCCAATCCATTTAAATCTACAGGTATATAGCATGAAATGAGCTATACAAGATGGGTTTACACTCAGGAAATGAGTCTTTCTGCTGCATTCCATCAACAAACAGAAGAATTTTGTCATGCTAAGGACCAAACTATATACTAAAGATAATCCATCAATAGAAGCTAAAGTCTGTTATCATTTCACAGACACGATTCAAGTAGACCTTTGTAATTATACTTTGCAACCATACTTCTAACACAACCTGCACTTACTACTAGTGATCAATCATTAAACAAAGAAATATATTCTGCAAGCTATGCAAACTATGGGAGGTATGAAAAGCTTCTGTTGTGACAATCATGCAGCTTTCGACACTTAAGGATACTTCTTCTTCTAACAATGCAATATCTATAATGAACACCTTGATCAGAAGATGTACAATTTCCAGAAAGATAGTCATTGGTCTGTTGCAACAGAAGACAACAAAGAGTCTTGTGACTTCCTGAAGACAAACAGGTTTATTATGAAAAATGTTTTGTAGATTTTTCCTGAGAATTTCAAAACCCAGTCAGGCTCATGTTGAAAAAGGTGGTCTATTTCATCAGATGCAAAAAATAAAATAAAAATGTGATCCTTCTGGCATGCAAGGCCATGGTATAACAAGCCTGTAAATATTTTAAAATTCTTACAAAATTGTTATTGAAAGCTGTTTCCAGGACTGTATAACTGAGAATATGTAAACCAGGGGTGGCCAACCTTTTCATGACGTGGGCTGGACCACATCCCCTCAGACAGATGTGTGGGCCGTAGGTGTGGTTCCTCCCTCTGCTTCTGCCGCTTCTGGTGATGGTGGTGGCAGGTGCAATCACAGCATGTGTTCTGCTTTTTGTGCCGCTTCTGCCGCTTCCCGTGGTGGTGGGAGCAAGTGCAGTGCATTTTCAGAGGTTATCAGTGGGTTTTCAGGACTTCTGGTGCATTTTTGTCGTGTTTTCATTGCTTCTGGCACGTTTTCGCCAATTTTCCATCACTTCTGGTCTGTTTTCACTATGTTTTTGGCACTTCTGGTGTGTTTTTGGCGCTTCTGGGGGCAGGGTCCTCACCATGGGCCGGATTAATTGGCACCATGGGCCAGGTCTGGCCCATGGGCTGTAGCTTGGGAACTCCTGATTCAAACCATTAAGGCAATGTATTTAAGTAACAAAACAGTAGGAACTGTTCTCCATTTCGCTGGGAAATATTTTCATTTCAATAATTTGTATTACATATTCAGAAAAACAAGCATTTACAAGGAAAAATGTGGAACAATGCTAACAGGTGATGTTCACAGCAACTTCAGGATAGTTTCCTGTCATTGCCAAGGAAACCAAAGTTTGATTCCTAAAGGGATTTCCTTGGAGCCTGTTAGCCGGCAGAGTGGGTGGAATGTTGAATGCTAACACTCTGACATATCTTGAGGCCAGCAAGTCATAAGATGACTTGGCTTTGAGTTAATCCCAGCCACCTGCCACCATGAAAATGGCTTGATGTTCACAGACACAGCAAAGGATTTGATCAGTCTCCGAATGTGGGCACCCTCTACTTTTTAACCTTTCTGTATAGGATAGTGCAATTTTTGGTACCAGCATGAATACTTGCTTCTTCATCAGATGCAAGTCTCTGTGTCTAGAATGTCACTGACTGAGCAACCACAATCAGATAGACATTATGTCCATTGCCATATTAAGTATGGTTATGCTATTGTGTGATGTACCAAGAAGTTATTTGACAACAACTCTCTTCTAATCCAAAGGAAGAATAAAATCCAATTAGTGATGGAAAATGCAGAGGTATTTCAATAATAAGTGCCCCAAGATTTTACACTTTGTATAGAATCCTGCAGAGATCATGCAGGGATACACTACCCAGAGACCAAAGGAACTGAGAATCCCCTCTTTGTCAAATATCCTAAATTAATTCGTTAAGCATCAATGCCTTGGGTTCCAAGCATCTTAGAGAGAACAGCTGCCATCACAGCAGGGCTTCCTCTTGGCAGCGTGCTGCCTAGTCATTTGTTGGCTTTGCTATGCCTTCCAAGTGTTCAATTAGTGTTATGTGCTATCTCTACTTGTTCAACCTGGAAGCAGGTTTCTTTGATTGTGAATCAGCTGCATGCATTAATCATGTGAGAGATAGATAAATTCAGTGACTGAGCACTAAGGTTCCACCGCAGGGTTAGGGATTTAATGTTTTATTTATCTCAGGTCAGAGGGCAGGGCTTGTTGCCGAATCATTTCACTGTGTGAAGCATTTGGTTCATGTATGCTTGTCTTCTTCTCACTTCTTGATCCAACTGTACTTTCAGAGCATTGACCTAGGAGAACATCAACACAAATATTAACATGTTGGGTTTATTCTTTAGCTTGGTATAGTGACTCTTCCAACAGTGGCCAGTACCAAATCCATTATAAGAACCAGAAGGAAAGGTTGGGATGACACATCATCTGCTTATTATTACATTTTATCCCATAATTTTTCCAAGGACCTCTAAGCATCATACAGTATATCATCTCCTATTCTCATTTTAGCTTCCTAGCTATTCTGTAGAGATAGTGACAGGTCCAAGCCAATAAGGGGAGCTTTATGGCTGATTGAGGATCTGAATCCTGGACTGAAACCTTGCAGTTCAGACTGTTCCATCCACTATGACAGACTGCTTGTTCAGCTTAAGGGGGAAAATGTAGAGATAGTCCATGAAGCACCACCAATTTTCTCAAATAATATCCATCACTGGATTCCTACTCATTCCTTAGTTTAGTTTTTTTAAAAACTGGAGAAATACAAACAAGGAACTATAACAAGCATGGATTCAAGATACATATGTACAGTAGAACCCTGTATAATGAAAAAACTCTGTTCCGCAGAGCTCTTCGCTATACATTTTTTTCATTATACGGAACCCTATGGGTGATGCATCGTATAACAAAATTTTTTTTGTTCGTTATGCGAATTACCATTGATGATACCCTGTACAACAATTTCCCCCATTATACGGGATCTTGCCAATGGTGATTTGTATAATGAAATTTTTTCCCCCGTTATACGGTGCATCGGCAATAGCGCAAAAACACTTCATTGTACGGATTTTTCATTATACAAAGCATTTGTTATATGGGGTTCCACTGTACCTCAGTCTACCCTGTGAAAAAGACTCCTCTTTTGTGTTTCCAGGCCCTTTAGTGGTTTAAACAGGGTACACAGAAAGAGCCTCCTCGAAGATTGTGGTATTTCTGAACCACAATTGGACATACCCTGGTAATGGCAACTAATCTTTAATTTAATTTAATTTAAATTTTTAGATTATGTGCCGCCCACTCAGGCAAGCCCAACTCAGGGCGGCTCACATACAATAAAAACAGATAAAACCCCCACATAAATAAAAACCCACCCACCCCAACCCTAACAAAGCAGGATATCTCTCAATGCCATTTCCAGGGAATCCTAAGCAGGTGAAGGCATCTGCATGGGAATACCCTGAAGCAAATGGTGAGCCACTGTGTGAGACAGAATGCTGGACTGGGGGGGCGTGGCTAAGATGGCCGACGAGTAACATCTTGATCTGGGCGCTCACGCTTATCAAAGTGGTAATCAATGAGAATGAGTAAAATGGGACAATTTTAAAGAGATATTTTGTGGTGATAAGACTCCTGCTTGGAAAGTTTGCAGTTGGGCGGTCGAAGTTCGGGAGGTATCCCCGGCGGGAGAGGCGCACGACGGAAGCCGCGGCTTCCCCTGCCGAGGAGCCGAGAACGGGACCAGCGAGACGGCGGAGATCCGAGGAAGTAGCAAAATCGGCAAGAAAGTGAGTTAATGAAAGTTTATGTTGACGGGAGCTAAAGGCAATTGGGGATTTTGCTTTGAAGAGCCTGGACTTGGCAGTGTGTGCAGAAGTGGATAAAAGGGTGGTAGTTGAAACGATAATGGCGGCGGTCCTGGAAAACGAAAGTGGTTGCTTTTTGGACAATGGCTTTCTTGCGTCCCAGGAGAGCCGCGGCATGGTTTGGAGGCAGTGAGAAGCGGATAAAGAAGAAACTGACTGGGCTTAAGTTTTTGGTTACCCCACTGCTTTTTGAGGTTAAAATAAGGGAGAGCGGTCTTTTTTAAAAAAAAGGGGGGGAAGTTTGCTGATTTGGAGAGGAAGAAGGGGGGGTTTCCCCCTGAAGCCGCCGCAGCCGCTGAGAAAAGGGTGCTTTGTTTCGTTCGTTCCAAGAGAAGGATCATCAACCTTTTTTACTCCTTCGCTGTGTGGATTACAACTTTCAAATTTTTTTTATATACACTTCTCCTCTTCTCTTTTTTTATTATTACAAGTTGGAGTTTGGGATTTTTGGCTTTCCTTCCCTGCGGTCCTTACACAAGTGGATATATTTGGGCGTCTGTCTCCTTGGAATTCCTGTCTTTGCGGTTGGGAGTGTTGATACCTGGGCTGACTATTTCTGGGGACGGGCTTCCTGTGGATTACAATATTTTTTGTTTGGGTTGTTTTTGGTTCCTGCTCCTTTATGATTACAATAATTAAATTCTTTGCTGGACCTCTTCTTTTCTTCAAGCTTTAACAGAATTAATGGGACTGTTGTCAGTTTTGGCTGCATCGGAACAGGTTTAAGTGGAGTGTGTAACGAACTTACAATACGCTGCAGCATTAAAACTTTTTAGGGGTCGCTACCATGGATAAAGGCACAAGAGGAAAAGCAAAGGAGGAGGAGCCAGTGATGAAATCTAAGAGGAAAGAAAAAGCATCAACAGAAGAGGTCCCTCCGTCATCATCACCACCACCCGAACCCTATGATCATACTCAAATTATGGTGGAAATTGGTAAATTGTTTCAGAAGATGGAGAAAAATGAGGATTCAAGGGTGAAAGATAGAAATGAAATGATGAAAAAACAGGATAAGGTGGTAACATCTGTTATGGACTTTAAAAAAAAGTGGAATTAAGTTTGCAAAAAACAGAAGGAAATGTGAAATTGGTTCAAAATGAGGTGAATGCCATGAAAAAGGAAATAAAAGGGACTCAGGAGGCGGTGAGGGAGAATAAGCTGAAAATGGATGAACATGAGAAAAGGATTGATGCTGTGGAAGATATGATGAGAAAGCAGAACATTGTGACCCGTCAGGTGGTTGAAAGGACGCCAGACCAGCTAAGAGAAAGAGTGGTTCAGTGGTTAAATAATTTGAGCATGGGAAAGGAATTTGTACAGGAGGACATTGTAAGTGCATATAGGGTGGGTCCAAGAAGAGGGAAGACGGCTCAAAGAAATGTTCTGGTAAAATTTGCAAATTGGGGAGACAAACTTAGCGTAATGGCTTTCTTGAAACAAGCTGGTTCTGGCACCCTGAAAATTGATGGTTCTGATGTGGAAGTATATAATGATATTTCAATGAAGGAAAGAATTTGGATATATAAGATGAGACCGGTAACTAAACTGTTGATGAGTAAAGGCGTAAGGTACAATTGAAGATTCCCACAGCAATTGCGATTCTTTTATGAGAAAAGAATGCAGGTTATTGATGAGGGGACTGACCCATTGGAATATTTGAGTCTGCTGGAGCTTGTTAAAGCGGGTTCGGAAGAGTGGTTAACTTTTAGGAAAGATTTGTTGGAATCGGGGGCTATAAGAAGGGAGTATGAGGGGCAGATGCCGGTGGTGCTACAGGTGGAACCCCGCAGGGAAGAGAAGGAGAGGAGTTGTCATTGATCATGGTAGAGGAGGAGGCAAGTAAGGAGCATTAAGCAATAGATTAAGATGGAAATTTTTTTTTTAAAATATCACTTAAGTACTATATAAAGGTGGGTGACGCGAAGCACTAATCTGTACGTACATCTTCCATGTCCCCCCTCTCCCCTCTTTGGTCATCGAAGGCGTCTTTTTTTCCAGAGAAAGTGGGGAGAGAGATATTGTGTGTTTTGTGTATAATTTTGTGTTTTAGTGGTAAGGGGTTGGTGGTGGCACGCCCAATGGAGAGTTTAGAAGTTAGAAAGGAAGAAATCGTAATAGATTATGGGAAATATTAAAGTATTAACCTGGAATGTAAAGGGTACAGGCTCTGTTCTTAAGAGGAGGAGGTTAGAATTGGCTTTGAAGAAAGATAGACCTGATATAGTGTTTTTACAGGAAACGCATCAAAAGTCAAAAGATACAAACAAAATTTTCTTGGGATGGATACAACATTATATGGCGTTTGGTACTTCAAAAGTAAGAGGAGTGGCAATTATGATTTCTAAAAGATTAGGATTTGAGATAATAAAAAGCATTGCCGACCAGGAAGGTAGATACTTGATCGTAAGAGGAAAAATAGACGATGAGGAAATAATGTTGGTGAATATTTATGCTCCAAACGAACACCAAGCGGAATTTTTAGAAAAAGTCCGAAAAGTTGTGGAGCTAGAAAAAGTGGTAAAAATGATTGTGGCCGGAGATTTTAATTTGATAAGGTCAAATTTAGACTGTACGAATTTAGCAAGGTGTGGAACTGGATTGAAAGGGAAGGTTTTAGATAAATGGATGGTTGCGATGGGATTGAAGGATTCTTGGAGAGAGATCAAGGGTTCGGAAAGGGCATACTCTTATTTTTCACATGTTCATGGGTCCTATTCTAGAATAGACTATGTTTTGTTAACGGAAAATATGATTAAAAATATTGAGGGAATGGAAATAGGGATCTTCAAGGAATCAGACCATACTAAAGTACTTTTGGAATTGAGATTACAAAGGGATAATCAGAGAGGAAGAAGTTGGAGGTATGATCCCAATTTATTCAAAGACCAAAAATGTAAAGAACAAATTATGGAAAGTTGGATGGAAAGCTGGCAGTGGAACGATAACGAAGAGGTAAACTTTAATGTGGTTTGGGATGCCATGAAGTCGGTTTTTAGAGGAGAAAGTATAAAGTTGGCAAGTATAAAGTACAGAAGATATAAGGCAGATCAGGTGGAAAAACAAAAAGAAATAAAACAATTACAGGAAGATCACTCAAAAAAGAAGGATATTTTTTTTTGCTAAATTACAAAGACTTAAGGCAGAATTAATGGGTAAGGATATAGATAAAGTTAAAAGAGATTTGATATATCTAAATAGAGAGTATTTTGAATTTAGCAATAAAAATTCAAGATTATTAGCAAGAGCGGCTAAAGCTAAAAAGGAAAAAAGGGAAATTGGGGTGTTGGTTAACAAACAAGGGATAAGGTGCAATAAGATTAGCGACAAATGTAAAATTGTGAAGGAATTCTATCAAGCATTATATGCAAAAAAAGAGATAGATGTTGGGAAGCTTAAAGGGATATTGGAGAGGCAGTTAGGGAATGGAATAAAACAGGAACACCGGGAAAAAATGGAGGAACGGGTTACTGATAAAGAGGTAAAAGAGGTAATTAGTGGTCTGAAGTTGGGAAAAGCCCCGGGAGATGACGGATTATTGACAGAATTTTATAAGGAATTTAAAGATGTTGTGGTTCCAAAGTTAGTGAAGTTATATAACTATATTTTAGATGGTGGACAAATTCCAACCTCATGGTATAATCGTTCTGCTGCCAAAATCGGGAAAGAATTTGGAAAAGTTGGAATCATATAGACCAATTTCTCTTATAAATCAGGATGCCAAGATCTTCACAGCAATACTGGCTAATCGGTTAAATAGATTTATGGGGGAATATATAAATGTTGATCAAGTTGGTTTTTTAAAAGGAAGGCATATGGCTGATTTGACTAGGAGGGTGTTAGACTTAATTGATAATGTTAATCAGACGAAGGAAAAGGTGGGTCTATTATCTTTAGATATTTTTAAGGCATTTGATTCGTTACAATGGTCTTCGATCAAGGAAATAGTTAGAAATTATGGATTTGGGGATAGATTTAGAAGGGTAATTGACCTATTATATCAAAAAGGGAGCGGTAGGATCAGAGTAAATAAAGAGGTTACGGATGAGGTAAAGCTTGAGGCAGGCACTAGGCAGGGTTGTCCATGATCTCCTATCTTGTTTATTATGTCAATGGAAATTTTAGCTAAAAATATAAGGGAGGATTCAAGTATAGAAGGGATATTGGGTAATAAAGTGAGTATGTATGCAGATGATACGTTGCTAATGGTGAAACACCCAGAGGCGGTAATGGATAGGATTAAAGAACAAATAGAGGAATTTGAGGCTATAACTGGATTGATGATAAATTGGGATAAATCAGAAATGATGTTGTGCAATATGGGGGAAGAGGAGAGGGAAAAGTTGGCGGGGTTATCTAATATACAAATTAAAGAAAATTTGAAATATTTGGGGATAATTATTTCAAACAGATTGGAAGAACTTAAAAGACTGAACTATGACAACTTGAAAGCAGAATTTTAAAAATAAAATACAAAGTATTCAGAAGTTGAAGTTGTCATGGTTTGGGAGGATTGCAATTTGCAAAATGATGTTGTTGCCGAGGATTAATTTTCTATTTGATGCACTTGCAATCCAATTGAAGGAAAAGGAGATTAATGAGTTCCAAAAGATGTTCAATAATTTTTGTAACGGAGGTAAAAAATCTAGACTTTCAAAGAAACTCTGGTATCTGCCTCAGAAAGAAGGGGGTTTGGGAATGCCAAATTTGTTAGCGTATTATCGAGCATTTCAAATTAAGAATGTTGTGAAGATCTTGGCAAGAGAAAAAGTAATTTGGGAGGAAATGGAGATGAAAGATTATAAGAATATCGGTAAAATGATTTTTTTGGGGAACTAAGGTTAAAATGATAAATACAAGTAACACTATGATGAGGGGACTCATGAGGGTGTGGAAAAGATTAAAGAAAGATTTGATCCCAGATCTCTCTCCAATTTTGGAATTGGCAGATATGGCGTGTTTTCCGATTAAAATAGACAAATAAAAAAAGGAAATATTGGATAAAAATGAAGTTTTCCTGGTGAAGGAATTGCTAAGGGTTTGCGAAGATGAAATTAAGAAGAAAAAATTATTTGAACAGTTAAAATTGGATTGGTTTCAGATATTGAAGGTTGATAATTGGAATAAAAAATATAGAAGAGAACTAGGTATAGATAGAGAAAAGACCGAATTTGAAGAATTGGTTTTAAAGATCAGAAAAGGTGAGAAAAGTATCAAGGGTCTAGTAAGTAAACTTTATATTTTAATAAACAAGGGTAGTGATCCACAGGAAGATTTGAAATTGAAGTGGGAACAGGACTTGAATATAAAGCTAGGAAATGATGAATGGAGAAATAAGTGGAAAAAGAGGATAATGAGAACAATGTCAGTAAGAATTAAGGAACATAACTATAAAATGTTGTGGCAATGATACTTGACACCACTGAGGTTGCATCAGATTGATAATAAAAGGGATAATTTATGTTGGAGATGTAAAGAAACTGTTGGAACTTATGAGCATATGTGGTGGAGTTGTAAAATGATAAATGAATTTTGGAGAAGAATAGAAGGAGAGATAGGGGAAATAATGGGTAAGAAAATTAAGCTGACGTCAGGTACCATTTTGCTAACAGATGTGGAAGGTATGTGTTTGAATAAGGCGGAAAAAGAGCTATTAGAAATAACGTTAACTACTGGTAGACAATGTATCGCTAGAAATTGGAAAAATGATGTAACTATACAGACGGGAGAGTGGTACAAGGAAATGTGGAATTTAGCATTGAATGACAAATTAACATGGGAGATAAAAGGAAAAAGGGATAAATTGAAGGAAAATAGATTTTGGAGTATTTGGAAGCCGTTTGTTGATCACTCTCTTATGGGTAGGGATAGTTTTAGACCTGTACCATCTCAAAGTGGTTTTTGGAGATAATGCAGACACTAAACTCTCCAGGGCAATGTAAATATTCACTGGGTGACTTGTAATTTGAAAAGAAGGAGTTTGATGGTTGTTAACAAATAATTGTAATATTGATAGCTTTTATGAAGGTTTTGGTTACAGTACTAACCTACAATGTGGACATCTAATTGTGTGTGTACCATGACAAATAATCAGTTCAACTATCATGTATGTGCTATTTTTTTTACGAGTTTTATGTATTATTGTCATGATGTATTGCTTTTTGTATGTTTGTTTTTTCTTTTGAAAATAAATAAAAAAATTATTTAAAAAAAAAAAGAATGCTGGACTGGATGGTCTGTGGCCTGTTCCAGCAAGGCTGTTCTTATGTTCTTAAACTCACCCACCCCATTCCTAAAAACAGATAAAACCACCCATCCTATACTTAAAAAAGGAAGAGAGAGAGGATTCTTCTTATTAAATAAGCCAGCGGGCAGGGGTCACACCTCCATCAAGTCCCCATACTTGCCCCGCAACCCAGGTTTTAAGACCCTTCCTAAAGGGCAGCAACTCTGTCTGGAGACGTAACTCTGTTGGCAGGCGGTTCCAGAGGGCCGGTGCGGACACGGAGAAGGCCCTCCTCCTTGTGCTAGAGAGACGGGCCCCTCTAGCAGATGGTACAACATGAGCCCCTCTTTCTCACACTAGGGCAGGCGAAGGGAACATCAGAATGAACTCACCAAAAGGTGCCTTTATTTTGGCAGTTTCATGTCTGGGACAGACATGGAAGAAGAAGAAAAAGAAGCCTGCTGCCTTATACATGTTGATGGGCACCATTCCACTGCTAATCTTTGTAGATGTCTATATGTGAAGTGAGAATGGGGCACCATTATGTCTATCACTTCAGGGAGCAAAATATCTTACCCTACATCATGAGCAAAACAGAATTATAATTAGAGGAGATATCAAAGCTAGAGGTCTAATCATACCAAACAAATCATCAAACATGTATTGTGTTTGGGCTGTCAAAGCAAAGCAGACACCCATCTTATGATCTCCACAATGAGATACAGTAATCCACCTTTAAGCAGTGGAGTGGATCTGATCTCTAGCTTATTCTAGGGCCAACCTTCTCATTAAGCCAAGTGAGGCATCAGACTTTGGATGTCATTTTAAAAAAGCAGCAAACAGTTAAATTCTTTACAGTACTGTTAGTGGATTTCCCTCCTGTAGTAATGGGAAGACGTGCTAGTGGAATTTTCTGTTTCTGGTGCCAAAATAACTTGGCTGCTCTGCCCCTCATCATGGGGAAGGCACCAGTTGCTATTATACCTCTGGCAGCAAAATATTTGCCCCTACCCTCAATTCTCTTGAACGCCTAATTCTTCTTTTAAAAAAAAGCTCTTGTGTTGTGAAACTTTGAAGGCTAGCTCACGCTCTGCAGTAAGAGATGCTGCACACGTATTCTTCTTATGTAAAATAATGGGACTTTCCTAAACTCAAGTACTTGGGATTAATCTAGCATTCATCTGGAGAATTTGATGGGCACAATAGCAGTTTAACAGGGTCGATTTCAAATGATCTGAGGAGTTAAGAAAGACTCAGAAGAGGAATGAATTTAAAAGCAGCCCCTTTAGTTATTTTTCAATTTATTTACCAGTTTGCTTTCAAAACATGCTAGTTGCCCAAGTTCTTTCCTCACTCTTCCACTGACATGCTAGATTTTATGACATGTTTTATATTATCTTCTCATATGTGAAAACTTTCTAGTCAGAGCTCAGGTGTTACTGTGGAACCTGGACATGAAAACTCTTCTATCTCTCTAGTCCAGGGATGACCAAACTATGGTGTTTCAGGCCAGATCCAGCCCACGGGCCATAGTGATCATGTGACTGGCCCACGGCCCAAAAGGTTTCGGCACCTCCTGCTCTAGTCTCACCTGCTCCTCCAGGCTTTTTACTTTTTGCCGGTGAATCCTTTCCCGGGACTCCAATATTCGTTCAGCTTGGAGTTGGGCATTGCGCAGTCTCTCTGTTTCTAGCTCCATGTCAAGTTGATGTCGGGATGTCAGTTCCATCAGACGCTGAGCATGGGTCCGTTCGAGGTCTGCATTCTGAGCCTAGAACAAGTACACAGAACATGGTCTAGCTCCTCAAACTCCATGATGCTGTAATCCTCATAGTTTGAACACCTCGAAAGTCTGGTATTTTTAGCAAAAAAAGATGGATCTTAGAGTTTAGTGCTCTGAAATCTATTGTTTTCTTACTACAATTGAATGTGGTTCCACAAGTAAAGCAATGTAATTGCCTTTTTTATTGTTTCAATCCATACACAGGGAGTGGCATGGTGTAAATTATAAAGTGCAGCTGCTCATCATGACAGTTCTCATAGCCATGCCCCAAGGAGGATCCATAACTGCATGCAGCTGTGCTGATCTTTATTAACATACCAGCCCTAGCAGGCTTCATCCCCCAGAAAAAGCACCATTTTGTAAAGATAATGTCTTCATTATTCCCAAAAGATCAATTCACACTCAGATACTTTGCACAGTCACAGAGCTGCCTCATAGCAGGACACTGCTACCTGGAAAAATACATTTCCTCCCAGCTAATAAGATTACTGTATATCTGTTAGAGGGAACAGAGAAGTCTGGGAAGGAGCATAGATTATTTTTACCTCCCCAGCTAGTCAAAAATCCTGGTGCTCCAACCCCATATCCACCGGCACAATTACACTACTGTACAAGGTAGATTTTAGTAATCAATTTCTCACTTTTATACCCTCTTTACTCATAGGTCCTCCGAAATGGGTGACTGTCAGTTTCTGGAATGTATGTTCTACAGGCCTACAGTATCAATAGACTGAGATCTCAGAGGGAAACTTAGCTCCAGCTGGGAAGGGGACATAATCTAAACATGTTTAGCTAGCTTGCTCTTCCTATTCATTTATTTTCTCCATATTATAAATATCTGCCCACCAGGCAGGTCGCAAAGCACACAAGCAATTCTTTGTTTTCTACTTTTTCATGTTTTTTATTTCACCCTGTCTTATAAAAATAAATGCTAAAACTGAGAGGCTGACTACACAGATATTTAAATGGTTGTCTGGTGTGCTGAAGGGATGGGCTGATGCACTCTTAAAGAAGGCAATGACCATGTCTTTGCTAGAGTGCACCATCCCACTCCCTTAATGTTCCTACTCTGGGCCTCTGTGGTTTTCTGGGTGGGTGGGTGGTTCTGTTTTTCTGGTGCAGGTAAGATTGCTCTGCTTCGGATCAGTTCCAGCATTTGTGGTCACTGGAAATGATCCAAGGCAAGTCTTCTACTTTGAATTTGCCAATTTTGTTAAGTGCCTTATAAGTACTTCTGGATATCAGCAAATTAATTTCTTCCTCTGCTCGGCAGAGAGAAGGGGAAGTGAAAATATTTTTGACTGTTTTTAATACTACCATTGGTGTGGTATGTCAGATATTAAAAAGTTTAAAATCTTTTTTTTTTTTTGCCCTGCCGGTTGAGAAACCACTTGCAGTTAAATCCATGGTGATGGCTTCCACAATAGCCTTGAATAGTAAAAAAAAAAATCTTATTTCACTTGTCTTCTATTGAACAGGGGAAACAATTAATTTTTCAGTATCCAGAAGTGGCTCGCTTATAAACCACTTCTCGATATTGATTGTTGGGCATGATCAGATAATTCTAATCAAGTCTACTTTCCCAAATCAGCCCAAAGTAGCTTGCTCTCCGCTGTTAATGTAGCGACACCCTGAGTCCTTTATTTATCCACTAATACAACAGGATTTTACACTTTCAGAAATTCTGATGATACTAAAGATGAGCATTTACTGGTTTCTCCTCTGGCTGGCATGTTTTGAAACAAGTGAATTGATGGTGCAAATGTATAGTGAGGGAAATGCAAATTAACTCTCATTCTCTCACTGTGAAGTTACACCAGGGAATTTGGTTATAAATGGCCACACAGGTCCGTTCCCCCCCTCGCAATAAGCCTTAGTATTGCATTTCTAGTTGAAGTGCATGCATTAGTATTAGCGTAATTCAAAGGAACCGATTTAAAAAAGGGTTTTCCTGCCTCAGTGAATCTATTTGCTTATCTTATTTGACCAACTGTCTGACCAATAGTTCTTAAACTATTTAAGAAGAAAGCTCTGCCCACCCAGAAGAAGCTGTAAAAAATGCCTTGAGAGAGAGGCTTTGCAGAGAGAAGTGCTAGTGCTGCATGTATGCATATGTGCTCATTCTCTGATGATCCTCTCTTGAGAGGCAAGAGGGAAGATACTTTGCCAAAGCACTGCTTTCTGGGTTCATATGAGTTCAATTGGTCTTTGCTTTCTGTATCAGTTCAAAGCAAGCTTTGAACCAAAGCAAAAAGATTTATATATTTTTAAAAAAGTAGAAGGGCCTCTGGTGGGGAGGAGAAACTGCAGACTGGGAATGTAGGGACTCTGGGCTGATTCACATTGTGTTATGTGGTCCCCCCCCCATTCTTCCATGTCTAGGCCAGATGTGAAACTGTCAAAATGAAGGCACCTTTGGGTGAGTTTGTTCCATAGTTCCTTTCGCCTGACCTAGCGTGAGAAAGATTAGCCAGCAACACAAGGTTGCCACAACCAGGGTACACCTGATTGTGGTTCAAAAATACCACAATCTTCAAGGAGGCTCTTTCTGTGTACCCCATATTATGTAGTCAATGGAAAACAATTACAAATTAGGACACTCTTCTAAAAACATGCTAAGTGTATCATCTAGTTTAGCTCCCTTGTTTTTAGACAAGGTTTTTATTATGCAACTCACAGCCTTGTTAAGAGAAATTTACATCCGTTTCAATTTGTGGACCTTTTTGTAATTTCCCCTTTGTTGCTTTCATCTTATTCTTACCAGAGAATACCTGTTCCCTGAAAAAAGACAAACTAGTTGCAGTGTTTGTTCATTTTAAGCAGGAGTCCTCTGGAAGCTGAGGTATTATCCATAATGCCCTGTAAGGCAAAATTGCCTCAGGCAAAATGAATCACAATAGTTAGCAATGAATGTCCTGTAATGCTCCCACACAGGGTTCAGTGAGTCCACCTGACCTTCAAATGTTCTTTTTGTCTCCGAGTGTCTTCCAATTCCTGCTGCAGATTGCTGACAGACTGGTCCAGTTGCTCTCTCATTTGACTCAGCCTCAAGCCATCACTTTCCTTCCTGAATTCCTCTTGTTTTTTCTGCAAAGGAGACACCATTGGCTTAATATTTTTCTGGTATTTTTCAAAAATATTTTGCAGAGGGACATATTCATGAAAGTATATTAATTCCCACCTTATGTTACCAGTGCCAAACATGCACACGTACAACAAAACATAAACAAAAGTTGGTCACCATGGAAATGAGATGTCTGAGGAAGTCCTCTGGAGTAACTAGAAGGGATAAAATCAGGAATGAGATTATAAGGGAAAGAATCGGAATAGAACCAATCTTAAATTACACACAGAGACAACAAATAAAGTGGTTTGCTCATTTGGAGAGAATGTCTTGGAATTCCATACCATACAAGGCATATGTGAAAGAGGAGAAGAACAATGAGCATGAGACAGACCCAGATAGAGTTGCCATAATTCTCTCTCACAAAACCGGGACAGAAGTACAAAATAGCCTTTTTTGAAAACAAACATAATATAATGATAGCTATTTTTCCAACCTTGGATCCGGGACAATCCCGGTTTTCCGGGACATATGGCAACCCTAGACTCAGAGGAAGATGGAGAGATAACATCAAAGACATGTTACAAGAACACCAGATAATGTCGGCGGAGGCTGCTAGAAGTGCCAGAGCAAGACACATGTATCTCCCTCAACACCCAAAGGGGTGGAAGAAGAGGAAGAGGAGGAGGAGGAGGAAGCGGAACCCGCAGCAGCCGCAGGGAGTTTGCAAGCTCTCTGAGACAGGACAGAATATGTTTAACTTTCTTGAAGAACTTCAGCAAAGTGCTATTCTAGTTTTTAACATTCATTATAAAGAGGGGTCTTAAATTTCCAGCAGCAAATACTCTCTTAGCTCAAGGGCAGACACAAATATGCTGCCATGTTTTCCTTTTGAAAATAAAAATCAGATTCCAGCATATGAACTTGCATCTTGTGGCTCAACGGCACAACTGCTTCATTATCTAATATCTTGCCGCAGATTTGGTGTTAATGTGGAGAGCACTGGAAGCTCCTCCACCCAGATAAGGCTAATTATGGTCAGAGAAGGATGGATTTCCAGGACTATGCTGAGAAACAGCCAGAAATGAGAAAGAATGAGGACGAGAGGGAATTAAATGAGTATCAAATGCAATTCTCAGGAAACAGCTCCAAGAAACCCATGATGGAGGTCATGATGAGACACAAAAGCAAAACAAAAAAAAAAAACCTAGAGAAAAACCCTTCACCTACAGCCAAGAAGAAAAATATCCAGGGTCTCTTTTTGGTCTTCATGAAGTGGCTGCTGTACATTTCAGTGATCAAAAAGAGAGACATGGATAAGCTATTTTCACCAAGATTAACAGATTCAGAAGAGGACAGATTCAGGCAGCTGAATGATCAACAGTTCATACACCAGTCTTACGATTATGGATCTCATCATTCACTCTGAAGTTACCCAATCAAGAGTGGATCAGGATTTCATGTTCTATGAAAACCATTGAAGGTACCTGAAGGTAAGGGGTCATGTGTGACTCTAAGTCTGTCTTCACAGGCACATAGCCCACTCTTTGGTGTGCATTGGTTCGGTCATGTCCACATGCCAATTAGGCTAATTTGCCAAAATCTGCCCCAAACCTGCTCCATTTTGAGATCCTGGGGCTCAATTGAACTATCATGTGTATGTGCATGCTGGGGATGGGATAAAATAGAGGATGATAACAGCCGCTTCACAGCTGATGGTGAAAGCCCTTCCCCCATCAGCTACAAAGTGGCTGCTGCAGGGTTGCTGGAGCTGCTGTATCCCACCAGAGCAGCAAAATGTTGTCTGTAAATGGAGA
Organism: Bradypodion pumilum; assembly: GCA_035047305.1. Classification (NCBI taxonomy): domain Eukaryota; kingdom Metazoa; phylum Chordata; class Lepidosauria; order Squamata; family Chamaeleonidae; genus Bradypodion; species Bradypodion pumilum. Next base: position 325,233,019 of record JAWDJD010000003.1, read on the forward strand.
CTGCACCAAACAACATTTTGCTCCCCTCCCTGATCTCAAGCAGTTTTAAAAAAGCTGCTCTACACTGACTTGGGAAGGCAAGTGTAGATAAGCCCTCTGTTCTCATAGCCAGACCACTATATTGGTTGTAATTTTGAAGTTTGCAAGGGTAGAATATCAGCTGAGAGTGCAGCAACACAGCAGGGAAAATAAGTTTGGATCCCATGATCTGCAGTCCCCACCAAAATAAAAAAAATAAATAAAAATCTGGCTTCCATGGGAGAGACTACTGTAGCCATCCAGACAGCAAACAATTTGCAAGACTCAGCCAACATGGCCAACAGCAGTAGATGACTGGAGCTGCAGTTCAATGACAATTGGTGGGTCATATGTTGCTCACCCCAGTAGCAGAAGGATCTCTAGTGTACTCATTGCTAAACAGGGCTGCAGTGACTCAGTGGTTAAGAATCTTGCCTTGTTAGCTGGAAGGTTGGCAAGTCAGCAGTTCAAGACCCGGGTACTGCATGGCGGATTGAACACCCATCTCTGTCCCAGTTCTTGGGAACATGAAAGGAGCCTCATTCGGGCGTCTGCTGAGCGGAGTTTCTCCAGCATAAATGCTTTCAACCCAGAATAATTTCTGACACAAAATTATTATTATTGCTAAACAAACAAAAGCATTGAGGGACTGTTCTCTAAAAAACTGGAATCAGCAAAACCATGTGATTTTTTGGGGACCTAAGTCTTTTTTCTGTAGTTCTTTGTGGATAATGGCCAGAATGTCTGTCATGACAGAAGTGAAATAACATAAGGATAGCCTCTGCTAGACCAGATGAGGATGCATTTAAGTCTGGCATTTTTCTTATCATCCGTTTGTCACTAGAATACTCACAATGGAGGATAATGGGAATAGCCATCTCTTTCTTGAAAAAACATTCTTCTGTGTATCTATGTAACGTATACCTTGGTTATATGTTTATCACCACTAGATCTGACTAGAAAATGGCCTTGTTGGGTTGGTGAGGCCAGAAAAATATTTTTCCAGTTTTTCTTAGGAAAAAGCCCTCCCATTTCTTTTCTCAGCCCAGATCTCAACAGGGATCCCTTTTTTAAAACCATGCCTGCTCACAACAAGGCATGGAAAACTACCTAGTATATTGCCTTACTCTACCATACTATTTCAGCTACTAAGTCCTCTAGGACAGACTTGAGATCCATATCAAGAGAACACAAACCATGATACTGGAAGAGACAGGGATCCCATAGGGCAGGGGGTGGGGGAAGTGACAGAGTTGTAGTTGAGGGAGCACAGCTCCCCATCATTGTGTTCAGTGAAGAGGAAGGGCTGTGAGCTGTGAAAAGGCTTCACACGTAACAGTTGTGGTGGGGATGGGATATTCTGTCCTTGTAATATGGCATGCGAATTTACTAGAAGAGAATGTTAAATGGAGCTGAGGAGAGGCAAAATCCAGAATAAATAAACGGCCACATCCGGATTTCGCCTCTGGAGACATCAGTAAAGGGTTTTATGAGCTTGATATGAATTACCCTCCCTGGCCATTTACAGCTGATCTTCTGGAACTCATTAACTAGCTTCTCTCTTTCCACAAGCTCAGAGAAAGAGGTTGAGCTTGGGGGAATTCAGGGGCACATACACAAAGCTGTTTCATGCTTGCAGAGATAAATACTTGTAATACTGTTTTGCCATAACAGGAAAATATCACATTCATCATCCTTTTCATTTCCCCAGTTAGTAAAATCCATTAAAATGAAAACAATAAATACATTTCTAACAATAGCCAGGCCGGATTCTTCCTACCACTTCTGGAGGGCTCTGGCATGAACATTTTTTAAACCTTCCTCAGTGAGGCTCACATCTGCCTAGGGATGGCATGTCCACATCAGCTGACTCTAAAGTACAATTCTAACATAGAATTATTATTATTTTTTTACAGAAAACCTTTCCAGGGGCTATAAAGGAAAAATTACATATTTCAAGGATCAGCAAAGCAGTACATTCCCTCTGAGCTGCTGGATCAAAACCTAAGTGGAAACAAATTAAATTAAAATTAGGAATGCTTTGGAAATGCAATGTGTGACAGAAGAAAAAATCATTGTGTCAGGTTTTTCCCCCTTTTGTATCCCACAGTGAAAAATAGCAACAAGGGATACCCATTGTGTTTTAGTGTGAAAACAGAAGGTTCTAGAAAAAGGGATGGCTTTTTTAAAGGTCAGCTTGCATGCCATGACCACTTATTGTTTTTTCATTCACTTCATCCAAAATATCTCTTCCATCTGAGAGACAAAATCAATTCAGGAGGAAAAAGTGGGCAAATAAGTACTATAGGGACAGTTTCAAAGATGGAACATAATGGCATGCAAATTGATGACAGAGAATTGCCTCTGAAAGATAGCTACTTGGCTAAACCACACAACATACCAATGAGAGAGAAATAATCAAAATCTATGTCCACAGGATCCAAGCTGAACTAATGACTAGACAGTTGTGCTGGGTAGCAATTTCCATCATTTACATAGAGCACAGGCAGGGAGGGGGGACAAGGATCTTTAACAAAAGTGATAGTATAGTCTCCAAAACATATGAGGTACAAGTCTCCCTCTATTCAGCACTAGTAGGACCACATCTAGAGTACTGTGCCCAATACTGGGCATCCCACTTTAAGAAAGATGCAAACAAACTAGAGCAGGTACAGAAAAGGGCAACAAAGATGATCGGAGGACTGGAAACCAAGCCATATGAGGAAAGACTGAAGGAACTGAGCATGTTTTAGCCTTGAGAAAAGGAGACTGAGCAGGGAGATGATAGCTTCAGATACCTGAAAGATAATTATAAAGAGGAAGGACAGAATCTTTTCTTGATCATCCCAGAGTGCAGGACACATAATAATGGACTAAAACTACACAAAGTAAAATATAGACTGAATATCAGGAAATACTTCTTAACTGTTAGAGCAGTACAACAGTGGGACCAATTACCTCTAGAGGTGGTGAGCGCTACAATCCTAGAAGCATTCAAGAGAGAATTGGACAGCCATCTGTCAGATCTGCATCGATTTAGATTCCTGCATTGAACAAGGGGTTGGACTCAATGGACTAAAACACCCCTTTCAACTTAGTTATTTTATGATTCTAAGTTTCTAACTTTTACCAAGCCCAAACTGAACCACTAATCAGAGGCTCAAAGAAGACAAAGTGTTCAGCACCAAAGCAAGGTTTGGGTGCTAAACTGAATGTCTGGACAATGGGAAAAGATGTTTTGAGTCCTGTACCTGCAATTTCTGGTTTGGATGCTATCATGGCTACAGTAGGGCATTTCCACCAGTCTTTCAAACAAAGAAAATGGGAAGATGCAAAAGGGTGATAGATAGATAGATAGATAAATCTTTATTGTCATTGTCCTGCACAGAACAACGAGATTGGGGGGATATCTCCTTGTGTGACTTGGTTATTAAAAGTTGGAACTATACTAAAAGAATTTAAGTCACTCTAGGCTAAGTATAGCTTTAATGATATTCAGTAGAATCCTAAAGTTGGCTAATCAGAAGTAAGCTCAATTATGTTCATTGGGATTTCCTCTCAGGACTATATCCATAGTCTCTTAATAAAATTAAATACTTCTCTACCCTGGAGACAGTAAAGGCAGAACATGCAAATTTCCAGGAGTCCCTGATTTCTTCGAAATTGCTGAGGATTAGCTGTGTTGGTGCTTTTTGATCCTGGGGTGAGGCGGAGAGTTCTACATTTATTTCTCCTGGTTCCTTCCTGGCCATCTGAAGGGAGTACATAGCAATATATACCTTCCTCTTCTTCTTGTGCTGTATCCGATTCCAAATATTGGCGATCCAAATTGCGATCAGCCATGAAGACTGTCCTGTGAATAAAATGCCATGGCCTTTCATCTGCCTTCAGCATCGCAGCATGACCCCCATAGCACTGATCCAGGTCTGCGAGTCTCTTTCTTGTCCTGAGCCCTTTTGGCACACAACGTCCTCCTCAGCCTCAGGCCAGTATTGATGAAGCTGCTGCCCTCCATCAAGATGGATTCAAGTGGGACCATCACCTTTCCCTGTGGGCTTCACCAAGGCCACTGGTCCTCAAGAGTTGTCAGTTTACTTAACCCTTGGCACTGAGTCACTGGCAGTATGGTCTACTCTATTACCACAGCAGGATAACCAGGCCAGACACCACGTACAGAAAATTGCTTCTTTATAGGAAATCCTTTAAAACTCTTTAATCAATATACAGGAATCTATTTCTCTCCTGCAATTTCTCTTCCAGATCATTTCCCCCACAAAATTAATTGATTGAAAAACTGAAAGCTCCAAACCAAGAAGCTCTGAGCATGAACATGTCTTCATGGGAGGCACCCACCACAGTACTAAAATTGGCACCTGGAACAAAATGAAATGCCTTTCCCGCTCATACCTTCCAGCAGGGGACAAAAAGTGTATATGAACTTTTGAAGCTACTAAGACATTTACTACGACAATACTTGTGCTGTAGTGTAAAAATACCGGTAACTTCAGTGAGCAATGAACAGAAAAATACATTTCAAAGAACAAATGTTCTATTTAAAAGAGTTCCTGCTTCATTGTAGTGAAGCTTATGTCAAATAAAATTGGCCAGCCTATAAGGTGCTGCAAGATTCTTCACTTCTGATTCTTCACTGCTCACCTTGGAATTAAGGAGCTGCAGTGGCTCAGTGGTTAAGAAGTTTGCCTTGTTAGCTGGAAGGCTGGCAAGTCGACACTTCGAGACCCGGGTACTGCATGACAGATTGTTCACCAGTTTCTGCCCCAACTCTTGGAAACATGAAAGGAGCCTCATTTGGGCGTTCCCTGAGCAGAGTTTCTTCCACAAAAATATTTTCAACCCAGAATAATTTCTGACACAAAACTATTATTACCTTGGAATTATTTCTGGTTCTTCTTTTTCTTCTGTGTCTAGGCCAGACGTGAAACTGCCAAAATGAAAGTACTTTTTGGTGGGTTCATTCTGCAGTTCCCTTCGCCTGACCTAGTGTGAGAAAAAATAGCTGGCCACACAAGGCTGCTGTTACCAGGGTATGCCCGATTGTGGTTCAAAAATACCACAATCTTCGAGGAGGCGCTTTCTGTGTACCCCTCTGTATTTCTGGTGGCAGCTGCATGTAAGTTCTTACTACATTGAACTAACTGGAAGTTGAGGTAACAACTCCAGAAACTAGAAATGCTGTAGAAAGATCATGTTTGGGGCACTAGAAGAGAAAGACATATGTTGACATACAATGTGGATGCTTTTAAAACTAATAATAATAATAATAATAATAATAATAATAATAATAATAATAATAATAATAATAATAATAATAATAATAATAATAATAATAATAATAATAATAATAATAATAATAATAATAATAATAATAATAATAATAATAATAATAATAATAATAATAATAATAATGTGCTGCCAAGTCGATTCCAAGTTATGGCAACACTTTCCAGGATATTCTAGGTACAGAGTATTCAAGTGTACTTTACCATTTCTTTTTTTTTTAGGGGGACAACCTGGGGTTGTGCAACTTCCCCAGGGTCACACAAGTGGGTTCTTCTCTAATGGATAATGGGGAATCAAACTCCTGGTCCCTGGGTACACATCCAGGTGCTCCAACTTATTGAGCTGTACAGGTTTTGGGGTGTGTGGTGGGAACATGGACAAAAAGGCTTCCATTGACTTTAGGATCTGGTACATGGTTGGGATTTTGCTAATTGGGCTGATTCAGGAGTGCCTCCACTGATACCAAGCATATGTGAGATATTACTTCTATGGAGTAGAACCAGTGCCTTGTGGTTTCATTTTCATTTCATTTCACTTTTTATTTATGTACTGCTTTATTCGGCCTGAAGGAGACTCAAAGCAGTTTACACCAATGCACAACAGACAGCATCAGAAAAAAGTGAAAGAAATACAATGTAGTACATATAAATAACAACCAACAAAATATCAAACAGCAATGCAAAATACAAATACAATATAGTTACAATCACAGATAAAAAAATACAAAAGCACAGTATACAATACAATAATCGCCCCACTGACAAAAAATACATCACACCCAGCAACTCACCCCAGAAAATCCAAGATGGAAAGTAATGGAAGCAATGGACCCCTGCCACCAAGGTCCAAGTCCAAGTCCTGGCCAATGGCATGGGGGAGGGGAGAGTCTCAAGTGCCGGCACAGATAGTCTGTGGTGGCTCCCACCTGCCTCCACTCCCGGGAGCCGATGGAGTGGGCCCTGGGGTGAGGCAGGGAGCATCTCCGGCTCCGGCGGTGTCTCCCTTTGGAAGCCTACCGGGTGGGCGAGGCTCATTGGGGCTGGAGGAGACGCACCTGTCTCTCATTCCCAGGGGTGATGGAGTGAGCCCTGGGGAGAGGCAACGCAGCAGCAGTGGCAGCAGAGCTCCTGGCGTCGTCTCCCTTTTGAAGCCTCCAGGCGGGCAAGGCTCGGCGGGGCTGGAGGAGATGCACCTGTCTCTCATCCCCAGGGCCGATGGAGTGAGCCCTGGGGAGAGGCAACGCAGCGGTGGTGGGGCTCCTGGCGTTGTCTCCCTTTTGAAGCCCTCTGGGCGGGCAAGGCTCAGTGGGGCTGGAGGAGATGCACCTGTGTCTCATCCCCAGGAATGATGGAGTGAGCCCTGGGGAGAGGCAATGCAGAGGTGGCAGGGCTCCTGGTGTCATCTCCCTTTTGATGCCCTCCAGGTGGGCGGGGGAGGCTCGGCGGGGCTGGAGGAGACACACCTGTCTCTCATCCCCAGGGCCAATGGAGTGAGCCCTGGGGAGAGGCAACGCGGCAGCGGTGGTTGTATTTTAGTTGCTTCTTTGAATAGGAGAGAATAGCCGATAGCTCAGGGAGGTATATGTCAAAGAGCCTGTATGTGTGTGAGAAACATGATACTTTTCTTTAATGAAAAGTTGTGAATGCATTATTTAGACTTCATTCAAAACATCTGAGAGCAGTAATTATGTGTACAGTATTGGCAAATTACTGGATATGAGCCATAAAGAAAGTTATATTTACACATTCTCCTTTTGTAGAAAGACACAGGAATTGCATGATTCTAAAAGGCCAAAAAGGCCCCGAGTAAAGTTCTTTCCCCCCACCCTCATTTTTGTTTTTTTTCCATGAAATTACTTCCCACTAATAGCATTATGAAAAGTCCAGATACTATAGTATGTATATTATATCACCAAATATTAATCATATCACCAGCATTTATGTACACAGAGCTGCAGAGTCCACCTCATTTTGGGTCTACAACTATGTAAGAATCAACAATCTAATTTTTTTTACTGCTCACACAGTCTTATTCTTATCTATATTAAGAGTAAAAATGAAAGAAGGAATAAAGTAAAGAAAAAAATAAATAAAGGGGAAATTGAGAAAAGTAGGCATAGCATTGTATCTCAGTGGCATTTGAGTACAACGACAGGAGAACCACATGTCCATCTTGCTTACAACCAACGTTGTATTTGAAATAATATCAAAGCTTCACTTGCTTAACCCTGTAACGATAATTATTCCTAACTTTACAAAATGTTAGACAGATCTTGAGTATGTTACAGCAATTCTCCTGTAGAACTGCTGGAGGCCATTATGAAAAGAGGAAGACTGGAGATGACGTGGATTGATTCCATAAAGAAAGCCATAGACGTGAGTGTGTAAGACTTGAGCAAGGCTGTGAAGGATATGAGTTTTTGGAAGTCACTAATTTATAGGGTCATCAACAAGCTGAAAGCATTTGGATGCCATATAACAACACAGAATGGATGGAAGGGTCGAAGTAAGGGGAACTAAATGCTGACTTTTTGTTTTCATAAGTAAAGAAAAATGGCCACGAAACCAATTAAGGCAGTAGTTCCCAACCTTTCTATGGGCATGCTTCACCTAAGCATCTCTAAAATCCTGATTCTCCTCCCACACTGTGATATATAATTCTTATTATTCAAAAAGTGAACTCCTATTCACATGGAGGAAGCCTAAAAAGCCATTCACTGTTAATAACTCATTCTTGAATTGCCCCGGTGTCCCCCAAAAAACCAAATTGCCCCCCTGTGGGGCACGGGCACCATGAATCTAAGACATTAGAAGAACCGCAGCTGAGCTGCCAGCTTCAACTGCAGCTTCTGTTGATCTTTCCCACTTCAGGGCTATTACCCACAGTTGCTTTGTCAGCAGGACTGTAGACCAGGGATCCTTAACCTACAACCTGTAGGCCGAATCTGGCCCGAGCCACCAAATCATCCAGCATTCGCCCTCACTCCAGCCGCTGCTGCCTCAATCCTTGTCTCCTCTGCTTGGCGTGTCCCTAATGGCACTCTGTAGCAGGGCGGATGTTGTAAGTCTTACATCCGCCCTGCTATGGAGCACCATTAGGGGCACGCCAGGGCAAGCGGAGGAGACAAGGATTGAGGCGGCTGCGGAGGTGGCCACAGGGGAATTTCTGGCAGCTGCGGGGGCATTTCTTTCACCTATGCGATACAGCTCCTCCAGGCCAGTAAGCAGGGAAATAGTAGGAGGGGGGTTGGGGTGTGTGGTGGGCTTGGGGAGATGGTGACAGTGGGGGGACCACCAGTCTGGCCCCTCAACAGTCTGAGGGAGCATGACCCGGACCACAGCTTAAAAAGGTTGAGGACCCCTGCTGTAGACCAAAGGAGAAGACAACAGGCAAAGACCACCACAGAACTTGCTCCAGATAGACTGCCCTTCTCTGACTTAGTTAACTACAAAATTCAAATCTGGAAACCCCTCAACACCTAGCCTAAGATTTTGTCATTGTTTTGCAGCACTTTGCAAAGGATTGTGTTGTTTCTAATGGACTTAGTAACCTACCCCCCATTAATGCCAGTTTCATTAGTTTGGGAGATGCTTTGAAACATGGCTTTTGTGTTGCAAAATATTACAAAACGAATGCAAAACTTTGGCATAAGTTTCAAGTGAGAAGGACAATGCTGAGTTTTGTAGTGTTAACTAGGAACTCCTATTTGATCTATTAGTTACTTTGTTTTGAGGTTTGCTATAAAACGTAGGGTGCATGTTACAAAATGTACCAAATGATTCCAAATTTTGACTTAGATTTTGAAGGGAACTCAAATTTCAGGGTTCATAGTTAACAGAACCTCTTTCATTCCCTAGGGCCTTTATTGCCATCACTTGCCCTCTGAAAAGAAACTTTATGGAATATTATACTATGTATTATGTTTTAATAATGTATTTTGTGTTATTATTAAGATGCTTTGTTAAGATTTCAGTCCAGAAAGGTGGGAGTAAAAGAAATGTAATAGACCAACTGCTGACTGGAAGGCGGAAGGTCAGCAGTTCGATTCTTGAGTACTGCAGGATGGAATGAGCTCCCGTCTTTGTCCTAGCAGTTTGAAAGCAAGACATTGCAAGTAGATAAATAGGGACCACTTTGGCCTTGACCACCCTCTTGGACAACCCCTGCACCTCTAGTACGACTCCACTGGCTCCTGACCTCCGGACTGGTAACAATCTGCTCTGCTCCTTCTGAAACCTGAAGTTAGGAGAAGCTCCCCTTCCCCCATTGTAGTTCTAACCAGCTATAGAGCTCTGCTGGTGTTGGGCTCTGACAGTTACATAATTGTATGGAATCAAAGGATGGGATTTTACTGCTCTCACTAGTGGTGGCCTCTCTCCAGCAGGCCTCTACTGACACTTGATTTGCCACATATTACAAAATCACAAGTCCACGTGGAGCCCCCACCGCCACCCCCCAATTTGAGGCCATTCTAGGATCACTGTAAAGAAAAGCCAAAACCTCTTGCTTCCTCCTCCTCCCTCAACATTACTCACATCTTGGAGATGTTCTATCTGCTCTTCCAGTTTTCTGCACCTTAGCTCCATCTCACCCAGTTGATCTTGCAACAAATGGATTGTATCAGTTAAGTTATGGTTCTGTCTCTTGCTATCTGACACAGCTTGCCGCATAGAGTCCAGGCGATCCTGGCAAAAGATCAAATCAGAATGCTGCAAAGTCACTTGGTTGCATAAATATAGTCACTTGGTTGCATAAATATAGCAGCCTCTGTTCTGCACAAGACTATTTCAGCAATTCATGCACTAAATCAGGGGTTCTCAACCTTTTTAATCCGCAGGCTGGACCACACCCCCTCAGACAGCTGAGTGGGCTAGGCTGGTGGTTCCTCCCACTGTAAATGCTGCTGTAAAACATCCACAGCTGTTGTAAATGTGTCCACTTCCGCCGCCGGCGGTGCGGGCCACATGAAATGGTGCTGCACGTCGTAGGTTGAGAACCCCTATACTAAATGATTGAGATAGAAAGATACTGTCTTGATACAAAGAGGCAGTGGCTGAACATTTATAATAGTGTGATAAGATGGGGGTTTGTCCCACAGTTTCATGTGGTGTTGAAATGGGCTGGTTCACTCCTTTCCCCAGTGACCACACTTATCTAAGCCTACCCACACTTTTTAGGTCCTTGTCAGGGCCACTGTTTTCTTGGTGTGAGTAGAATCACTCCATTTTGGTTCCGTTCCAGCATGTGTGATCTCTGGAACAAACCAAAGTGGATGGCTTTAAGCTGTCACAAGCTGTCATTTCATAATACTGGGAATTTGAAAGCTTCCTTCAAATCCACTGTGAAGGGAAAGAGAGAAGATGCAAAGATGTCCCCACTCAAAGCTATTATATACATTAAAAAAACCCTGTGCTGATTTGCTCAGCAAACCAATGAAGTTCTATGGCAGTAAAAAAAATTTTTTGAAATTGAAAGATTTCTTCTGCTCCCCCACAGAAGGGGGGGAGTAGAATCTTTTGTTATTATTTGTTTCTTCTTTTCCTTTCAAGAAAGAAAGAGCCAAATAGGTTCCCTTGAGGTGCAGTATGGTTTCTTGCACCGAAACCCCCAGATCCTTGCATATGGATGCAAGGATTGCCTTAAATGATTTATTGAACCTCAAGCAACCTGGTTCAGGATAATCAAGCCTAGGACAAATTGTCAGTCTAGCCATACCGCAAGTATCGCTACCTGAAGTAGCCGACGGTCTTGCTCTGCAGCAGTCAGAGCTTTCTGGAGCTGTGAGATGTTCTCCTTCAGAGAAGAGGAGCCAGCAGTCGCATCAGAGAGGGCTTGAGACAGGCTCTGCACCTGGTCTTTTAGGTGGCTTTCTGTGCCCTCTGTCCTGGCTAGTGAGTGGCTCAGGTGATCAAGCTCCTGCTGCAACAAGGCTGTTTTGCTCTCTCTGTCTCCCAGCTGGTAGCGAAGCACCCGGATTTGCTCCTGTAGGGACTGGATCTCTGTATCCCTCTCAGTCAGGCTGAGCTGGGCCCGCTGTTGCTCTCCTTCCGCAGCTCTTTGGTTCAGTTCCAGCTTGGCCGTGCGACCTTCTGTGATCTCCAGTGCTTCCTTCAGCTTCCTCTTCTCTGCCTCCAGCTTAGCCTCCTTGGCTTTCAAGTTATTGACTTTCTCCTAAAATGGAAAAGAAGAATCTGGACACTGCATCATGCTCTACTTTGGACTTGTTTTTCTCACTCTCACAGACTTTTTTTAAAAATGGATTTTTTAATTATAAAGTTCATTATTGGGGGGGAAGGGGAGAGGGAAGTACACAGGCTATGATAATAACATAAGCAGATCATAAGCCCACAAAAAAAATTGCTTGTAGTAGGCTTTGGTAGACTAGGCATTTATGGTAGATCTCTTGACCACTGAAAATTGGTCAATAAGTACAGTATTGTACGACGCCACTCGCCAGCACTCCCTGCTCTCCCAGAGCCCACCCCACCGGCTTCGGGATGGAGAGCAGGTGGGAGCCGCCACCGCTGCCTCTGCCACTCGGGCTCAGCCCGCCAGAGGGGCGGATAAGCCCGAGAGCTCCATGGACAGATCGGAGAGGCGTTGGGCTTAATTGACAGCCTTGCCACCTGCGTACTGGACCTTGCTTCAGCTGGAGCGCAGCTGTGACTTCATTGTATTATATTTTTTATGCTTGTTTGACTTGCTTATGCACATTTTTATATTATTGCATATCCAGTTTGTATTTTGATGATGTATATTGATTGTATTGCTTATATTTTGTTGCATTGTATTTTTGTATTGTTACTTGTTGGGAACTGCTCTGAGTCGCCCATTGGGCTGAGATAGAGCAGTATATAAATTAAATTGATTGATTGATTTATCTTTGCAAACTTAGAGTATGAGTTTTTAGTTATTGTGAAAGTGTGCATGATCCAGTCACATGGATAGTCAGGTGAACCCCAAATCATGGGGATGTAGATTTAAAACACATGCATTTGTACAAATACCAAATTTGTAGAAATTCATATATTTTGTCTATTTCAAAATTTACATATATGCACTTTTTTTTTTACAAAATTAATGTTCAGTGATGCATCCAACCAGACAGTGGGCAAAGCAGCAGCGTATGTTTGGGAAGGCACTGAAAAAATTTGCTTTGCAGATTAGACCTCCCTCAATTACTGGTCTAATACAGAAGTTAGCAATTTTTGGCAGCCCCACCCATTTTTGTTCCTCCAAGAGACCATCATTTTTGTTGTTGTTAAAACATAGAGACTCACACTCCAAGTTAACAATTTTCTTATAAACCAAAATCCACAACCCCCGTGTGCCTTATTTTGTTTAAAATAAATGAGGGAGAAAGGATTTAAATATATGCAGTGGCCTTTGCAGGCCTTTCTGGTTTAAGTGAAATTGGGTGGGGCAATGTATAAAGAGAAGAAAATTGATCCTTGGACTCCCTGATGCTACCCAGCTGTAGTCTGATATTAACTTTTTCTGGATGGAGAGAATTCTCCAATTGCAATGAGTTTAATTCCAAATACCTATTTGTTGTGAAATCTCAAACTATAGTGGACAATTTAAACTATGCCCAGAAAAGTGAAGAAATAAAATTTCCAGTACAGTGGAACCTCGGTTGACAAAATTAATGTATTCTGCGGGATGTGTCTTACGGCGAAAATTACTTTAACTGAATTTTCCATAGGAATGCATTGAAAACCATAACTGAAATGCGGTTTCCCATAAGAATGCATTGAAAACCAATTAATCCATTTCAAAAAAAAATCTGTAAACCGAGCCACTATTTTCTATGAATTTCCTTTGGTTATGTGATTTTTATGTTAATTGAGCCGTTTGTTAACTGAGGCTCCACTGTACTTTTGAAATATTATGACATTTGTGACCAAAGGATAATAAGAAGTACAGTGGTGTGAAACATACCTGTCAAATACCCTGAATTGGACAGGATTTCCCATATTTTTGCGCCGATTTTTGTCATTTCCCGCCCGGAGCTGCCACTACCCCGTAATTTGGCAGCAGGGGAAATAAGTTACTGGGCATCCCTTCTGCGCAGCTCACTTCTACACGTGCGTAGAAGGCTTTTACGCATGCGTAGAAGGCTTCTGTGCAGAAGGGGATGCGTAAAAGCCTTCTACGCATGCGTAAAAGCCTTCTACGCACGCGTAGAAGTGAGCTGCGCAGAACGTTTCTGCACAGGTCCATTGTACGCATGCGTAGAAGGCTTTTACGCATGCGCAGAACGGACTTGCACAAAAATGTTCTGCGCAGAAACGTTCTACGCATGCGTAAAAGCCTTCTATGCATTCGCACAGTGGACCTGCGTAGAAACGTTCTGCACAGGTCCCATAATCTCCGGAGCTGCGCTTGACAGGTATGGTGTGAAATAAATGGGTGGAATCCACTCGTAAATAATTCATAGTAGTTTCACCAGATATATGATTTAGGTTTATTATTAGCTAATCTGAACATATGAAGTATGGGGCAAAAATAGAATGAAAATAACTCTGGGTTTGTCAATACATTGTGTGACTATCATGAGCAAATAAGAGTAAGAGAACCCTTTGTTGTAAAAAAAACCTGAAGAAGTCTGTAAATGGTGAAAATATTACTTATTTTCAACAAATGGTTCAGAAAATGAATGCATATATTTCTAGGTTTTGCAGTATTTTCCAATTAGACATACTACCCAGGCATTTACCAAAAATGCTGTTTGATTAGAAAATTATCAGGATAACTTTATCTAGCTCTAGTCAGCCAAGAGAATTAGACAGTATGAGATATGCAATAATAAAAGATACAAAAACCACATAATTCTTATCAGCAAAAACGCCAACAAGATTAGGGAATGTCTTTCCCCTGGGAGCTTTGGCAATGAATTGTACCATATATACTCGACTATAAGTTGTCCCAAAAATAAGTTGAGGTACCTAATTTGGACCACTAAAACTAGGAAAATAGATTGACCCAAGTATAAGTCGGGGGTGGAAAATACAGCAGCTGCTAGTGAGTTTCAATAATTAAAATACATGAAAATACGGTAAAATTAATTAATTTAGACATGTGTGTGTGTGTATGTTTTTGAATTTTATGATTCGAAAGCAAGAAATTGCAAGTAGATAAATAGGGACCACTTCGGTGGGAAGGTAACTGCGTTCCGTGCGCTCCGGTGTCTAGTCATGCCTGCCACATGGCCATGGAAACGTCTGCAGAAGCAGACAACGCTGGCTCTTCGGCTTTGAAACAGAGATGAGCACTGAACCCTAGGGTTGGATATGATTGGCTTTCGAGCAAGGAAAACCTTTACCTTTACTATGGTAGAGTTAGTGCTTTTTAAAAAACTATATGTTTGAATTTGCACTGCAGTTTTGGGACCCTCGGTATAAGTCGAGTCCCCTTTTGGGAACACATTTTGGGGGCTAAAAAACTAGATTTATACTCGAGTATATACAGTAAATGCTGGATAATGAATTTAAAATAAAGCATTTAAAATAGAAGCTTAATGGAAATTTAGTGCTTATAATTTAGATATAGATTAGAACAATAGGGTCCTGGTTACATGCATGTATTTTGGAATTGTGATAAAAGTATTCTATTTGAGACTGAGCAAAGAACTGACAATACACTACCAATTGTTTCCTTAATATGTTTAGCTAAACTATCCGAAAGAATCTTTATAAAGTAATGATACACAGCTGACTATTTTATTTAGTGTTGCCAAAATCTGTAGAGTTTTGTGCAGGGAGAGATATGATTTGGCTCCTTTTATCAGATTGTTTTTTTAAAAAGAATTTGAAATATTTCAATTACCATGACATTAATCTAGTGTCTGGACTCCAATGGAAAAATTATGCCAGCCTAAGTCCATCATCAGCACATTTCAACTGCAAATTGTTGCTGCCATCTCCAGAGGTTTGGGGAGGTGGGTGGTCTCTGGATCTTGTTTCTTCCTCTCTCAAATTTTCTGTAATCAGAAATGGACTTTTGGCCACTTTCAGTTTCATGCAACGTTTCCATTGCAAGGGACTCACTCAACCTGATTAAGTGTTTGTTGCTGTTTTCACTTTTGGTTTGCTTTTAAATTAGTGATCACATCCAAGAACTGGAGAGTATGATGATGGTAGGATATGTTCTCAATACTAAAAATACAATTGTCCATAGGCAGAAAGGAAAGCTAGCCATCAATACTTTATCCTGCTTTATTGTTCTTCAACCAACATGGCTCTATGCCTGGCACACTTCATGCACCCTCAGTTTCTATTTTTCAGACAAAAGGACCACTTACCACATTGTCAGGTTCACACTGAGAATTACAAAACCATTGATTTTGGGATTACATGCCATACAAGGCATATGTGAAAATAGGAGAACAACGAGCAAGAGAAAAAAATGGAGAGATGACATCAGAGAAATATTACAAGAACACCAAATAATGCCGGTAGAGTCCACTAGAAGTGCTAGAACAAGAACCTTGTATCTCCCTCAACATCCAAAGAGGTAAAAAAAGGAAGTAAGAAAAGAAGAAGATTGACATGGAAACTTACCACTTCACAGTCTCATGTTAGCATTAAAGAAATGAAAAGAATTAGTGTTTCTGTGGAGACAGAAGACAGTGAAGCTACACTCAAAGAGTTCATGTCAGTGTAACCAGTAGTAACACAATTAAATTATTAATAAGAGTGATAAGTGGAATACATTATAGGACAAAAGCTCTTGATGAGACGACTCCATCAACCAGTGATTCTATCCTTGGTAGAGCCCCCTAACTTTAATCTGTGTGCACCTCTTTTATTAAGAAGAAAGGGTGGCTATTTTTGTGTGTATTAATCTGGGGATTTTCCGACAGACATCTCCCAGTACCAATAGTCATAAAGGACAGTGAAACTATTCTATCCCTTTTCCTTAACACACTTTTTCTGGTAAAGCAATAGATAGAAGTGGTGGGGAAATGAAGAAAACAAAGTGAAAATGGCTTCACCATGATCCCTTGTCAAATTTCATGAATGAGATAAGGAGATTGCATAATGAAAGATTAATCTGGAAGCATACCTAATTGTGTGAATGTCAGATTTGCTACACAAAATAGGAACCTGAACTCCAAAATAGAAATGAAATAAATGGTGATCCTTATTATTGATATCAGGGCAAACTAAAGTAAGTGGGCTACAATGGCAGCCCTTAAATCCACTGGGGATAAAGTATTCTCCCCATTTCTAGTAAATATAATGAAAAGGTCACTATTGGTCATACCCGTCAAGCACTGCTCCGGAAAATACAGGAACTGCTCCGGCCTGGGTGTGCATGCACAGCAAAAACTCATTTGCGCACACGCAGAACATGTGTTCTGCGTATGCACAGATGGGATCTGTGCGTGTGCACGTGTGCAGTAACCCCTTTCCCTGCCATTCTAAATACAGGACAGCACCGGGAAAGGGGAGGAACGCGCACCAAAATACAGGATTTCCCGGCCAATCTGGAATACTTGACAGGTATGCTATTGGTTTCTTTTAAAGCAAGTTGCATGCTCTTTTTCAAGTTACTCTAGCAGAAGGAATCCTCCAGCTCAGCTCTTTACAAACACTCTTTATCTTTTACATATATTTTAGCCCTAATGGCCATCATGTAGTGTAAAAGAAATAACTACAACCCAAGTCCAATTAATTCCTTTTTATTCCTTTAAGGATGAGCATTATTAAAAAGAAAGTCCTATTGAGATTAACAAAATGTACTTCTGCCAGTTTTGATTTATCATGACCATTTCCAGGATGTTTTAGAGTACTCAGAAGTAGTTTACCAGTGTTTTCTTCTAGGGATGCTCTGGAACTGTAAAGTTTGCCACTTTTAAAAAGTGTACACTTAAAATATACAGTGTAAATGGGGCAAATATGTGTTTGGTTGTGTTTAATTCATGGGCACTAATCACAAGGCAATGGGTAGTTGTTCTAGGGCAATGGTGGCAAACCTATGGCACATGTGCCAGTGGGGTCACTCCCAGCCCTCTCTGTTGGCACACACGGACGTTGCCCCATCACAAAGTTCTACCCGCCCCTCTGCCTAGCAGCCCAATGGAAGTGCTTTCTCCCTTCCCCCAGCACAGAGTTTGCCCCATCCCTCTGTTTGGGCACTCAGTCTCTAAAAGGTTCACCATCACTGTCCTAGGGTATGTCCCATGGCAAAGCTGGCTTTCCTGTCATGTGGCTCATTTGTGCTCACCTGTAATTCTCTGTTCCTTTCCTGATAAATGTTCAAATTGCGTTCCAGGGTGGCCACCTGTTCTGCAAATACCTGTCGCTCCCTCTCTGCTTTGCGAATGGTCTCCTCTTGCATCGTCAGTGCTGCATGTGCACTGCTCAGACGGCCATCTGTTCCCCGTTTGCCTAGAGGTGAAAAGAAAGTGATATTATTTTTAAAAAATGATTACTGTAAATTTCTATGTGTGCTGGAGTGCAGAGAGGTTGTCCAAAAGAAGCATCTGTGTAGTTGTTGTTGGTAGACAATGGCATTGTTCTGCTTGTTTTACCATCTTAAATTCATGATTCAGGACTACTAAATTAAGCTCACTAAAAAAAATCCCCTTATAGAAAATCATTTGTTAGAAAGGAGAAAGCTATCAAATACCCAGAAACTTCATGAAGGATATATCTGTCCAAAGCTAGAACAGAGATTCCCTATTGGAAATGATAGTGAACTGATATCCTACTTGTATTTTTCTCTAACTCCTTTGATATCTACTTACGTTAAGGAAATTTAGGGGGCAATCAGATGAATGTATAGCTTGCTATTTGGTCCAGTTCTGGTGCAGTTTGGCCCACCCTATTTTACAGTGACTACATGTGTTTTAAGCAAGAGCAATCTAACCTGCCCCTTTTGTGAGCTGCTCCACTCATTTCCGGTACAGTGCTAGGTCTGCAGTCTATTTAGCATGACGGGGAACACCCAGATTACCCATTTTTACAGTCTGTTTGGTTGCATAGTTTGCTCCCAAACAGAACTTTAGGTGGCATTCTCTTTGGTAACAAATCTGTGATATCTGCAGTGGGTTGTGGCAATAGAAAAGACAATGAAGAAAACCTCTCATCTATTTTGCTTTTCATTTCATTTTGTTTACTCTCTGATATCCTTGCACAGACTAACATGGCTACCATTTCTATTTTCTTTTTCTCACAATTTAAAAACAAATATTCTTTTAAGTGATACAGTGCAGTTTCAGATATAAGGGAGTATCCCACTTACTAAAGCAGGGATTCCCAAGCTAAGACCCGGGGACTAGATTTGGCCCATGGCTCCATTTCATGTGCCCACCCACCCCTCCAAGGGCATTTGAGAAACAAAATGGCTGCCCCTTTAAAGCTGTTGGAACAAAATGGCCACCTCCATTGTGTAGGCAGGGCAAAATGGCCATCTGGCTCTCAAAGCTGACTGAGAGAACGTGACCCAGCCCTTGGCTTGAAAAGGTTGGGAACCCCTGTACTCAGTGATGCACTGTAAAAAAATTTACTACCCACTCGGTGGGCGTGGTTATCTGTGGGCGTGGCCTCAAACCCACCCACCCCCAAGAAAAAAAAAGAAACCTACCTTTCTCTCTTGCTTTGCGGAGACAAGGAGGAGGAGTCCCAGAGCACCCAGGTGCTGCTGGCGGGTAAGCCCCTCACTGTCCGGGCAGGCTTTCACCAGCGGTGCTGCTGGGAGGTGAGAAGGGTGGGTTGGTGGGCTGGCGCCAGCCTCCCCCTCCCAGCGCTACCGGAAACACATCCCATTTGCCTCACCCAGGGCCGAAGGTGCACGGGAAGTGCAGAGGTGAAAGCAGCGCCTTTGGCCCTGGGTGAGGCGCATGGGAAGCATTGCCAGCGGCGCTGTTGGGAGGTGAGTGGGGTGGGGTGGTGGCCTGGCATCGCCCCCCCTCCCAGCGCTGCCGGAAATGAGTCCTATTCGCCTCGCCCAGGGCCGAAGGTGCGAGGGAAGTGCGGAGGTGAAAGTACGCCTTCTGCCCTGGGCGAGGTGAATGGGATGTGTTTCCGGCAGTGCTTTTAAAAGATCTCCCTCCAGCTTTATTTTTACTGTGCCAACAAAGAAGCAAATAACCCTATTAGTAAGGAAGATGGGAGGAACATTCAAAAAAAAGTATAGAAGATACAATGGGGTGGAGGTGGTAGAATAAAGAAACATAGGAAAAGGAGAACAGGCCTTCCTCGCAGTCTGCTAAAAACTTTTGGAGCTGCAGGATACGACTCTTTGTCCGGTCATGATCAGATTCCATCTCATTCATCTTATGGGTCATATTCATCAATTGAATTCTTAGATCATCCTAGGAAGATGAAATACACACACATTCATGTTATCTTTCGTTTCTCACAAGGGGAGACATACTTAAGGTAGCATGTAACTCTTTTGAAAAAGCATTTGCAGGTTATTCTATCAGCGTCACAGAATGCAGAAGGCAACTTAAAATATACTGTACATCTAAAAATAGCTACACAATGCCTCATGATAAAGCTAAATTCAAGAAATATGAAAAATCAACATGATAAGATGAAGTCAATCTCTGAAACTATTTTTCTTTAGGGAGGGTTTTTAAGAGTATCATGAGGTCCCCCACTCAACACAACCAATCTGTTTTGAGAAAAAGAAGTAATTCAGATCAAGACATAATTCACTGCATTTACAGATACACCTCAGTTTCAGGTGGTTCAGGACTGGTCCTTTCCCTCACCATTTGTTTCCCTTCCTCCCACCCTTGAACACTATAATTCCTTCAATTTTCTCTTGTCTGCCTCATTTGCACATGAAGATGTGTGATTCCCTTTCTAAAATTGTAATTAAAATCACACAGCTAAAGATATGCATTAGAGCAGGAGTTCTCAACCTTTAAAGCTGGGGGCCGGACCATGCTTCCTCAGACAGCTTCGGGGGCTGGACGGCTATTTTGCCCTTCCTCCACCACATGGCAATTCTGGGAGTGGTGGAGGCAGTGGGGGGCTGTTGTGTCCGGAGCTTGCAATGAAGAGACCAACAAGCGGTGAATCAAACAACGATGTAACAGTTTATTGACTACTCTTGGAAGAACAACAATACAGCTTATCCGGACATGAGTTGGCTGCATTCGTTCCCGCTATTCCGCTTCCCCCAGGATCAGTTCCACGCCTGCACCAATCTGGAAGTAGCCCACACGTGTGTGAGTTGTGCATGCAAACCAAGAGCCGAAACCCTTTTGCAAGTGGTGCTTATATATAGCGTTCAAGCGGCAGTTACCCAATGATACAAAGTAGCAACCTTTTCAGATAACCTTAACTAACCAATCAGAAATGCAATATTCAAGTATTGACGAATCCCCAAAAGGATCCAAAATAATAGCCAATCAGAGATTACACATTTACATAAAGAGCGCGCCTTAAAACTGGGGAAAGTCACGCCAATTTTACCTTTAACCAGAATGGCGTGAATCGCCATTTTAACAACAATGTTGTACTATAATAATAATGCTATATATTATTTCAATACACAACAGGGGCCCACATGAAATCGCGCTGTGGGCTGCATCGGGCCCATGGGCCGCAGGTTGAGAATCTTTGCATTAGAGGGTGCAGAAGTGGGCCATGACATTCCTGTTATGTGAGGTTGGCCCCAACATGGCTCCAGCAACAATGTGTACAACCAGACCAGGTTAAAATAAAGAGTAAAATAATTTTGGACTAGTATTATGAGAAAAGTCATGCCTGTTTGCAGCTAGCCTGCTGCAAATATACTTTCTCCGGTTGATTGCCAACATGTAGTGCCACCTTCAGAGAAAGACAGTATGAAGAAGACATTCTTTTCTACACATGGGGCTTTAATATGAGACTGGAACTTTAATTTTCCAGATTCCCTTTCCAATCATGTGAAGAACCTTGACAAGTATCAGATGCTTTCCTTTTCAAATCGGGGGTGGGTGGGTTTGAATGTTCTGATGAGGTCTTTTCGGAATGGCTGTATAGCCTGTCATAGCTCCAGCCTAAAAATAATAATAATCCTCAGACGTTTTAGTTGGTGACATACTTAGAAATCTCTTTTAGATGGCTCTAATACATCCCTTGCACTACAACTATAGAGTTTGACAGCAGAGAATTGTATGTACTTAACCAAACCGCAAATAAAAGGATTAATTAGCATGGAGCCATAGCAGTTAATATGGTATCAAACTGCTGCAACTGTGTGATGTCTACAACACTTCCACAAAAAATGTGCCACTGACCACATCCTGGAGCAGTACTGGTGAACTTTGGCACGCCAGCTGTTCTTGGACTTCAATTCCCAGAAGCCCAAGTCTCTGTGAATCCACACGAATGGGTTCACTTGGGCTTCTGGGAATTGAAGTCCAAGAACACCTGGAGTGCCAAGGTTCGCTATCACGGTCCTAAAGGGTCAAACTACACAAAATATTTACACAAGGTAAGAAGCTAATAGCTTGTTTGCCCTCCAGGGTCAAAAATCCTCCAAAACACTGTGCCTGAGTGCTCAACTTTCAAATGAAGGCCATGATTACCAAGCTGGTTTGAAACGTGTGGAGCTCAGGAAAGCTTATACTAAGACAGTGAGGTGAACCTTGGCACTCCAGGTGTTCTTGGACTTCAATTACCAGAAGCCCAAGTCAGCACTCCTGCTGATCAGGGCTTCTGGGAATTGAAGTTCCAGAACACCTGGAGTGGCAAGGTTTGCCATCACTGTACTAGGATAAACAGACATCTTTCAGTCTTTTAAGACCAGAGGTTTCCAACCTAAGGCCCGTGGGCTGGGTCCAGCCCATGGTGCCAATTCATGTGGTCCCCCACCCCTCCAAGGGCATTTGAGAAAAAAATGGCCACCCCTTTGAAGCTGTTGGGACAAAATGGCCACCCCCGTCGTGCAGGCAGGGCAAAATGGCCATCTGGCCCTCCAAGCTGACTGAGACAATGTGACCCAGCCCCCAGCTTGAAAAGGTTGGGAATCCCTGTTTTAAGACAGTCTCTGTTCTATACGGTTTAATCCAGAGCTGCAGTGTCCAAAGTACTGTAGTCAGATTCAGTGTCTCAGTTTAGTATTTCATGCAGCCGTGTCCTTTGAAGTCCAATTGATATGAAGCACAGGGCCGTAGCCAGGATTCGATATGTCATGTATATTAGCAGCTGGGGGTTTGAGGGTGAGCAAACTGCTAACTCAGGGTGGGTGATGCCCACCCTGGCCACCCCTGGCTACGGCCCTGATGAAGCAACATTCACTAGTTCAGGGGTCAGCAAACTTGGATCTCCAGATGTTCTTGGACTTAAATTCCCAGAAGCACTGATCAGCAGGAGTGCCGACTTGGGCTTCTGGTAATTCAAGTCCAAGAACACCTGGAGAGCCAAGTTTGTTGACCCCTGCGACTAGTCCAACAACATGGGCTCCTTTAGCACAAAAGTAGCAGAGACTCAGGTGATAATCACAGGTATAGCTATAGCCTGGAAGAGGTTTTCTTTTTTACTACAATTGTCAGAATGACCAGCTTAATCCCAATAGGCATGCTGGCTAGGGATTCTGGGAGTTCAGTTTCATAAAAAGCAAACTTTTCAAGTTGAAGATAGAAATAGGTGCTCATAAGCATGCCTCAACCTTTATCTATGAAACGTGTGGCAGGCACAGTCTTATTTTGCTAATTGCACTTTCCTTGAGAGGAGGAATTAAGCAAGTAATAATACAAAACTGTCAGCCATTTCTATGTTTTTAGTGCACAAAAACTCCTTCCCTTTTTGCTGTAACGTTATGTAGATTTTTCTGAAAGTAACTACTACTGAAAAAATCTTCTAAGCAAAAATGTTAAGAAGTGCATTGTTACGATTACAATGATTTGTAATTTTCAGTAAAGGTGAATAGTTTAAAGCTAGAAAAGTGTTAACTGAAACTTTGGGATCTTGTGGAATAAGATATGAATGCTTTAGATTTTATGCAAACTGAAAAGAATTAACTGATTTCTTTATTTGTTATAAAAAGGCCATTGGATGATCTGATGCTATGATTATTATGACAGCCCATGTTTTTTTAATTATTCTGGTACAGTATAAATATTTATGCAATTTTACAAGAGGCATGCTTTTGAGCAATAAATAGCACATGACAGAGAAAGGCTAAACTGCTCTTGAATGTTGCTAAACATATGTCTTGGAGGTTAGCTTGGGGTCAAGCTAAGCAAGGTTGGCTTATATGATCCTGCAAAACAGAACTAGGATAACTGTGGTTTTCAGTGCTGGGCAAATGAACCAACAGAGTAGCTTAATCTGACAATCCTTAGGTTAGCTCCATTTAACATGGAATCTTATGTACCCCTTTTTAGCTCATGTTTAGAGAAGCACAGAAGCATTCTCGGAAGAACAACATGTATTCGTGAGATGTAATGTTTTGTGCTTAAACTAATTAAAAACTGTAGCTGTAATAAATCACATATTTCTGCACATATTTACTTAATTTGCATTATTTGCTTTAGTTATAAATTGTTTGCAGATCTAATGCTTATGTTTTTGGCCTGGAAGGAAAACCACTGAAAACTTTGCAGAAAAATATCTGAAGTAGGAAGGAAAAGGAAAGCTACTACTGCCACAGGGAGAAATGTGGAACACTTTACTAGTATTAGATCTCACTTGAATATCCCTGATATAATATTGATCAACTCTGTCTTATGCCAGTGTAAAGAATGTAAACCAAACTTGGAAGAGTGTGCCCAATATAGTTTTTTCCCTAAAACCACATAGTGACTCAATTGCTATTATATAATATGAATATATTCCATATTGATTTAAGGCCACTTTAACTTTGAAAAACCTACCGATATGTGGCACTTTTGAAGCAGCACATCAGCTGTCTCAGTCATTTGGAGCGAAAACTGCAAAGACTTAAACCCAATTTTTAGTTCCAGCTAGAGTAGACTCACTGATTCATTGAGAATCTGATAAGTCAAAAGCACAGCTGCAGCTTCTCATTTTACAAAACAAACCGAGAAACAAAGGATTTTTAAAAATTAAAGTAAAATGATGCATCAAGGCCACAAAGATGATCAGGGGACTAGAAACCACACCCTATGAGGAAAGACTGAAAGAATGGGAATAATTAGCCTCGAGAAAAGGAGATGGAGGGGGAATATGATAGCACTTTTCAAATACTGTACTTGAAAGATGGTCATAAAGAGGAGCAGCAGGATCTGTTCTCAATCATTCATGAGTGTAGGACATGTAATAACGAACTCAAGCTATAGGGAGCCAGATATATGCTGAATAGCAGGAAAAGTTTCTTAACTATTAGAGCAGTATGACAATAGAACCATTGGTGAGCCCTCCAACCTTGGAGGAATTCAAGAGAAAATTGGGCAACCATCTGTCAGATTGGCTTTGATTTGGATTCCTGCATTGACTGGGCAGTTGATCTTGATGGCCTCATAGGCCCTTTCCAACTCTATGATTCTATGATCAATGATAATGGGAAAGATGTATTAAAAAAATGCTTCTTCTGAGCATTTAGAGATTACACTGAAGGTTGGTTCCTGTTTAGACAGGAGGTGTATGCTGAATTGCCCATTGCCCCACTGCATAGGAACTGACACTTTTTTGGCCTATCTAGGTGCAGCTACACACGTAGTCTTATTTATTTATTCACTTTTATACCCCATCTTTTTGGTGCAAGCACCACTGGGCAAGCTCACATTAGTTTCATTGATTAAATGAGTCTATGCTATTGAAATTATCATAAAGATTTAACCCAAGGAGTCTTTTGTCATATTCAAGACTATCTAGTTTTATCTGACATAAGGTCCTGTGAACAGCAGCTCTCCTAAGCAGAAGTATGATGATGAAGTGGGCTGAAGTCTACAAAAGCTTATGCCAGATAAAACTAGTTAGTCTTTAAGGTGTCATAAGACTCTTTATTATGTTGTAATTTGTAGCATGATCATGTGTATTCTTGAAGAATACTGCAGTTGCTTAGCATCCAAATGAGATGCTTTATTTGTGAATTTATACAGATACACTGTACCCAGATTAATCTTACTCTTATACACTTTTGGCATTCATTGGATAAGATCCAGAGAAGGTTAAATGGATTTTATATATACAGTGCTCGACAGACACCCAAGGACACATCCAGAAACTCCAGAAACTAATATGACATTGAAAACAGCATGGCATGTTATTTTAAAAGAAGTGTCTTAAGAAGAAAGTGACTTGTGGAACTGGATCAGTGGTCATGCTGCGATGCGGAATGCAAATGGAAGACCGCTACATTATATTCTCAGGACAGTCTTCATGGCTGATCGCCATGAGGATCGCCAATATTCAGATTCGGATACGGCAGGAAGAAAGCTTAAGAAGTGGGCATTCCTAAGGAACTTAAACTATGATGAAATAAAATGAAAGCTTTAAATATCCTTTCTTAAATGTAGATAGAGAGTTAAAGGAGGGGGAAACAACTTTCCTGGTGTGTAGTAAAACAATTTTGTGCATTGTAGGATGTCCCTACAACATGAGAGTGCTAATCAAATGGTAGCTAACCAGGCAGACTACAGAAAATAATATGATTAACTAATCAGTCCTGATGGCTAACATGCTGACTGGGAGGCGGAAGGTCAGCAGTTCGATTCCCGAGTACTGCAGGACGGAATGAGCTCCCGTCTTTGTCCCAGCTCCTGCCAACCTAGCAGTTTGAAAGCAAGAAATTGCAGGTAGATAAATAGGGACCACTTCGGTGGGAAGGTAAACAGCATTCTGTGCACTACGGTGTCTAGTCATGCCTGCCACTTGACCACGGAAACGTCTGCAGAAGCAGACAACGCTGGCTCTTCATCTTTGAAACAGAGATGAGCACCGAACCCTAGAGTCGGATACGACTGGCTTTCGAGCAAGGGAAACCTTTACCTTTACTAGCATGAGTCTAATTGTCTTCTATGCTTATCTTGGGGTGGTCTATGTTCATATTATCTTATCTTATAAATAAAGACTAATATCCAGTGCAGCAACAAGGGTGAATATCTCAAAGACCTCTAGTCCATACTGTATAAAAAATAGCATCATGGCCTCATCCTTTGCTGAAAATCATGAGGGCAGAAGGATTCTGAAAAAACAGTATCTCCACCTACCCTCTCTCTCTGAGTGTCTCGCAGCTCTTGAAGAAAGTCCTTCAAAGCATCACGGACTATTTCTGGGTCAATTTCACTTGTAGTTTGCTCATTTCTGGAAGGAGAAGGTTGGTGAAAAGGAGAATGTGAACGACTCCTCTCCGGAGACCCAGTTCGGGAGGCAGGGGTTTGTCGGCCACCAAGTCCTGTGGAAAAATGAAATCTAGAAGTGAATCTAGACAGAAATCGGGAGATGTGTGCATTTTCTTTAACTATCCATCTGCTATTTTGGCAACAGGACTTCCTCAGAAGCACGGCTTTGGCAGCCGGACTTTCCAATTAAGCCCATGTGTACCTTCCTGTGGCCAATCATAAAACAAAATATGCTAAATGCAAGATGCAAAATTGAGGGGGGGGGGAACAAGTTATGAGAAACAGATGTATGCTCCTACCTGGGGGAGTACCATGCTAAAAATATTGTCTAATTTATTCCTCAGAAGCCAAAGGTAAAGGCAATAGAGGTTTCTAGAGACCAGAGGGACGGATTTCAGTGTGTTGTGTAAATTAATAAAAAGTGTTTTTCAAGGTTTTGAATGTAAGAGACTCTCTTATTCCAAGTCATACTATTTGTCCACCTTACCTAGTATTCTCTATCCTGATCAACAATGACCCTCCAATGAACTGAGGGATCCTTCTTTGCTACCTGAACCTTTTTAGCTGGATATGACAGGGCTGAACCTGGGGCCATCTGGTGTTAGAAACACACAAAAGTGCTTTCTGGGTTGAAAGGATTTTTGCTGGAGGAACTCTGCCCAGGGGATGCCCGAATGAGGCTCTTTTCATGTCCCCAAGATCTTTGCCCACCAAAGTGGTCCCTATCCATCTCCTTGCAATTTCTTGCTTTCGAACTGCTAGGTTGACAGGAGATTGGACAGCTATTACTTAGCGACAGTCCCTATTTCTGAATGAGACCCAATGGATACATAGCAATTAGGTGCATAGCAGTTGCATAAGACAAGTAACAACGTGAAGGATAAAAACATCACAGTCAGTACCTTGGAGGCTGTCGTTGTCTTATCATGAGTAATCACCCCCACAGGGCATTCCACAGCATTTGCTACATGATGAAAATGAAATCCTTGCCCAGCAATGGACATATGCAATCATTTCATATAGAGCAGAGCATGGTTTCTCTAGGAAGAGACTTTAATACAGAACTAGGCCAATGGTCTATTTATCTCTGTGTTAAAGTTTAGCTAACGGTGTCTCCCATCAGTCTTTGGAAGAGGTCTTCTCCATTCCCTTTTGCCTGATATCTTTAGAACCTGGGAAGTCGGTGGAGGGGGGATCCTTCTTCATGCTATGCCTCTGCTTTACCAATGGTCTTGGATCCCTGTTGCGTATGCAAGCTAATCACCAGTCACCGCACGCAACTCAGCTGCCAGCCAAAGCGCAGCTGAGGAAGCTCAGCCCATGCGACCCCAATCACCGAATTAGCAACTAGCACGGGAAACCTCCCTGTTTTAGGTGATCCTTAGGAAGGTATGCAATTAACCTTAGTTAGGTTAGGTGAACCTTAGGAAGGTACATGGTACGTCCCTAATGACGTCACCGCCACCGCAACCAATGAGTGCCTTTGGGGGAAAATTCAAATACAATGTCTGCTATATAAGGAGCTGCGTTTCCACCATTTGGTTATGTACGAATTGACTATGCAACAATAAAGAAGTGTTTGGCCCGCCTGCTGGCTCCATGTGCAATCAATCTACCTACATCAAATTGGCGACGAAGGTGGGATAATGGCTTCCCACAAAGTTACCCTCACTCCATTTCCGCCCGAAGGTGTCCGTGTTCCTGGCATGGCTGGCCTTCCACTGGCGTGACCAATGGCCCAGAGAGAGCGTGGCGGAGTACGTCGCTGTGCTGAGACTGGCAGCCATCCATTGCCGGTGGGGAACGTTCCTGAGCGAGGCGCTGCGAGACCTCCGGCATGCGAGATGAGGAGGCCCAGCAGAAACTGTTGGCCCAGGATGAGGACATCATGTTTGAGCAGGACCTCTGGGCTGCCCAGGCTGCTGAGGCGGTAAAGGATGGAGTACGGGCGTGTTGGGCGAGAACCGCAGCCTCAGGGAACCCGTCGTCTGCCGTGCAGGCCCACAGCTGCTCGTCTCGCAGGGAGCGAGAACCGAGTGCCGCGGCAGCTGCCGCTACGTCCTCATCTGACCTCAGCGAGAGTGAAAGTGAACCCGAGGTCCAGAAGGTGAGGAAACGACCTTCTGAGAGGAGAGACACCGCCGGAGCAAGCAGACGCTGCAAGGGGTGTGGGGGCACACACGACTGGAGGCGGTGCCCCTTCAAGAAGGCTGAGTGCTACAACTGCGGACGTTTGGGCCACATCGTGAAGGTGTGCAGACAACGCAGAAGCCGAGACCCTGACCGGACCAGCCGCCGGAAGAACCAGGAGGTTGGAAAGGTGCACGCGGGAGACACAGTGGTGAGACGTGTGTCAGACCGGCGCACCCGTTTCTTCTGTAAGGTACTATTACAGGGGGTCCAAGTGAAGATGGAGGTGGACTCAGGGACTGCCTACTCCATTATCTCGCAGACCAAGTTTCTGTGAATACCCCCTAGGGACCGCCCCAAACTTAGAGCCCTCAAAACGAACTTGCGGGATGTTCAGGGAAATTACATCCCAGTCCTGGGGTTGGGGGATTCCACCGTCCGGTTCAAGAATTTCACTAGGAAGTTACCTAGTGAAGGGGGGGGGAGGGTCCAGTTGTCTCCTGGGGACCCAGTGGTTTGAACTGCTGGGAATTGCATTGACTGGAATCAACGCTGTCTGAGGCGACCCCATCCAAGATGTGTGCAACACACACCCGGCAGTCTTCAAGAAAGGACTCAGGAAGTACAAGGGGCCTCCTGTGGACTTTGATATGGACCCATCCGCCCCGTGCGCCTCAAGCCGCACAGAGTGCCCTTCGCACTAAAGGACAAAATAGAGGCAGAACTGGACAAACTGGTGGGTTAGGGGATTTTGATTCCAGTGGACTCCGCGGATAGGAGACACTGATTGTAACTGCCATGAAATCTAACGGGGAGGTTAGGATTTGTGCTGATTACAAGTGTACTATCAATAAGGCAATCCACCCCAATGCCTACCCGGTGCTGGTAGTTAGCCACTTGGTGGCCAAGTTACATGTGGGAAGGTGTTTTGCGAAACTGGACCTAGCACAGGCGTACCAGCAGTTAACAGTCACACCTGCGGCTGCTGCTGCCCGGACAATAGTTACGCACAAGGGTGCGTTTAAAGTGACATGCCTCCAGTTCGGCGTGAATTCAGCTCCAGGTATATTTCAGGTGCTTGTGGAATGCCTACTTAAGAGACTCCCCTGGGGTATTGCCATACTTCGATGATGTATTGATAACAGCTGGGGACTAGTCAGAGCTGGCCCAGAGGTTAGACCGGGCGCTGTCTATGTTTGAGAGGGCTGGGCTATGCCTGAGAAGGGACAAGTGTGTTTTTTATGCAAATGAGGTAGAGTTTCTGGGGTTCCGGATCACCCCCGACAGGGTTAAGCCCTCAAAATCCAAGGTCGCGGCTGTTCAGGACCCCCCCCCCCCACACCAGCTACTAAGACAGAGCTGCAGTCATTCTTGGGGCTCCTGAATTTCTACCACTCCTTCCTCCCACGGAAGGCATTTGTGGCAGAGCCGCTACACCGCCTACTACAAAAGGAGGCACTCTGGCGGTGGGGGGAGGCTCAAGAGTGAGCGTTCAGTGAGTTAAAGCGGCTCCTCTCTTCTGAGGCGATATTAACTCACTTCGACTGCAATAAGCCCATAGTGCTAGTGTGTGATGCCTCACCGGTGGGGGTGGGGGCTGTCCTCTGCCACGTGTTTGAGAATGGGAGGGAGGCTCCGATTGTGTTCTACTCAAGATCCCTCTCAAAAGCAGAGCACAACTATGCCCAGACAGACAGGGAGGCCCATGCGATCATCTCAGGGACCAAGAAATTCCATGACTTCCTGTATGGGATGGAGTTCACCATTGTCACAGACCACAAGCCCCTCCTAGGTATTTTTGTCACAACCAAGCCCACCCCACAGATCTTGTCCCCTAGAATGTTAAGGTGGGCGATCTTCCTAAATGCGTACCAGTTTACGCTGGTGCATCACCCAGGGAAAGACGGATGCACACGGATGCGCTTTCCAGGTCTCCCCTACCAAAGCTGGGGGAACCCGAGTGTGAGGTTGAGCAAGAGCACTAGGTGCTGCTCATCGAGTCCCTCGAATCACCTCCAATTGTGCCGGCGGATATCGCCAAGGTAACTACCAAAGACAAGGTTTTGTCCCAAGTGCTGGCCTGGGTTAAGAAAGGCTGGCCCTTAACGTCCCCTTCCGAAGAACTCACACCATTCTTCAGGAAGCGTTTCGAGCTTTCGCTCGAGAGAGGGTGCCTCCTCTGGGGCCAGAGAGTAGTAATTCCTGAGGTCTTGCGAGCCAAGGTGCTCTGTCTGCTCCACATGAGCCACCCGGGGATCGTGAAGTCAAAAGCTCTAGCAAGGAGCTACTTCTGGTGGCCCAATATAGATGATGATATAGAGAAACTGGTGGGGTGGTGTGAGAGTTGCCAACAATCATGGCCCGAGGAGCATAGGCTACCCCCCGGGGAGACTCCCCCGGGGTGTTGCCATAATTCGATGATGAATGAATGAATGAAATTTTAATTTATATACCGCAATTCTCAGCCCAAGGACCGACTCAATGCGGTTTACAAGTTAGACATACAACACAATAATACAGCATAATAATGTCACAATAATCCCACCAAAAATACAATATATCACAATACATTACAATATATTCAATACAATTCATTAAACAGTTACACCAAATGCAAAGTTCAAAAGCAAATACAAATATAAATTATACAAAATACCATTAAATACAGTACTGAATCCCAAGAACAATTGCCCAAACCCTCAGATCCCTCCCGTCCATGAGAAAAAACCCCTGGCTTCGAAACATTCTCACCGAAGCCCTAAAGCCCCCACTATTGGGAAAACAGTCCCAGCTGTGCTCCCACCTTCCCTGACCGGGCGGGCCGGGGAAGGGAGCCGAAGATGTAGCGTGGCTCTCGGGGCTTGGTGGCGGCGGCTATTCATAGCCCCGCGTCCAGCAAGCAGTCCCAGCTGTGCTCCCACCTTCCCTGACCGGGCGGGCCAGGGAAGGGAGCCGAAGATGTGGCATGGCTCTCGGGGCTCGGTGGAGGCGGCTATTCATAGCCCCGCGTCCGGCAAGCAGTCCCAGCTGTGCTCCCACCTTCCCTGACCGGGCGGGCCGGGGAAGGGAGCCGAAGATGTAGCGTGGCTCTCGGGGCTCGGTGGCGGCGGCTATTCATAGCCCCGCGTCCAGCAAGCAGTCCCAGCTGTGCTCCCACCTTCCCTGACCGGGCGGGCCAGGGAAGGGAGCCGAAGATGTGGCATGGCTCTCGGGGCTCGGTGGAGGCAGCTATTCATAGCCCCGCGTCCGGCAAGCAGTCCCAGCTGTGCTCCCACCTTCCCTGACCGGGCGGGCCGGGGAAGGGAGCCGAAGATGTAGCGTGGCTCTCGGGGCTCGGTGGCGGCGGCTATTCATAGCCCCGCGTCCAGCAAGCAGTCCCAGCTGTGCTCCCACCTTCCCTGACTGGGCGGGCCAGGGAAGGGAGCCGAAAATGTGGCATGGCTCTCGGGGCTCGGTGGAGGCGGCTATTCATAGCCCCGCGTCCGGCAAGCAGTCCCAGCTGTGCTCCCACCTTCCCTGACCGGGCGGGCCAGGGAAGGGAGCCGAAGATGTGGCATGATGTATTGATAACAGCTGGGGATGAGTCAGAGTATAGGCTACCCCCCAGGGAGTGGGACACTGCCCGTGGTCCGTGGTCCAGAATCCTCGTCAACTTTGCGGGGCCCTTCAGGGGCACCATGTTCCTACTCGCAGTCAACGCATACTCGAAATGGCTTGAAGTCATTCCAATGCAAAACACGTCCTCCGCGGCCACAATCAAACATCTGAGAAGGATGTTCGTTTGCTTCGGTATTCCCGACGTGCTAATTTCGGGTAACGCATCCACTTTCAGGTCCGTGGAATTCCAGGCATTCCTCGAGCGGAACGCGATCAGGCACATCACCTCTGCCCCCTTTCACCCGGCCACGAATGACCAAGTAGAGCGCCTGGTCCGCACTACGAAGGAGGCACTAAGGAGGATGGGTCTGGGGACCTGGAGCTACAGCTCTGTCAATTCCTCATACGCTACAGGATCACCCCTTTAGCCTTGGGGCAATCCCCCTTGGAGCTCCTAATGCGGAGAAGAATCCCAACATTGCTTGACCGCCTGGATCCTTCTAGGGTGAAGGATAGGGATATGAATGTGTCAGTAGAGCAGAAAAAGGTGTTCGGGGCAGGTGACCCGGTCTACTGCAAGGAATTATGTGAGCTCAGGACCAGCGTGGGTACCTGGGGAGGTGGTAGTGCAAACCGGGCCAGTATCATACAAAGTTTTAACAGACTCAGGGTTGCTGTGGCACAGACACACTGACCAGCTTAGGAGAATGGTCACGGGAGCCACCCGGGTGAGCAATCTAGAGGCACCCCCTGAGGGAGATGACACAGAGGAGTCAACGTTAGGGTTTCCCCCCACCCATTTAAACCAAGGGGGGAATACAGGATTGAGCATGACAGGCTGCAGGGAACCACAGGAGTCGGTCTTTCAGCTCGAGGAAGCAGACCCCCAGTTTGACTTTTTGTTTCAGGATGAGGGGAGTTTTTGCGAGTGTTTCCCCACTCGTCCCAGTGAGCAGAGGGGCCTTGAATTCTCCCAACGGTCCCCTCATCCTCCCCGAGCCAGGAATACCCCATCCCCTCCTTTGCTAGGATTCGATGGGACTCTTCAGTTCTCTCGAGGGGAAAGTCCAAGCATTGCAGGCGGCCCGGGCAGCACCGCTGAACCGGTGGGTCGGCCGCAGCGAAATTGCCGGCCCCCACAATGGTTAAGGGACTTCGTCCCATCCTAGGGGGGAGGAATGTTGTGTATGCAAGCTAATCATCAGTCACCGCACGCAACTCAGCTGCCAGACAAAGCGCAGCTGAGGAAGCTCAGCCCATGCAATCCCAATCACCAAATCAGCAACTAGCGCAGGAAACCTCCCTGCTATAGGTGATCCTTAGGAAGGTATGCAATTAACCTTAGTTAGGTTAGGTGAAACTTAGGAAGGTACGCGGTACGTTCCCTAATGACGTCACTGCTGCCGCAACCAATGAGTGCCTTTGGGGGGAAATTCAAATACAATGTCTGCTATATATGGAGCTGCGTCTCCACCATTTGGTTATGTACGGATTGACCATGCAACAATAAAGTTCGGTTTCACTTACCAGTGATAACTTTCGTTCTTTGAGTATATAGTTTGTGAATACACACTCATGGGTTATGCGCCTGCGCAGAACGGCCAATTGGAGGCTTGAAAAGCTATTGGTCAAAAGTTTTGGCGGTAAGACCGCCCACCGTACCGCCCACCCTGAGGCGCCCGCGCGCCATTTTACCTCAGTTCCATACTTAAGCCAAGCACAGGATAAACCAATTGATCTCATCCGTGCAGCTCAAGAGGGGAGGCAGGGTGGGTAGTGTGTATTCACAAACTATATACTCGAAGAACGAAAGTTATCACTGGTAAGTGAAACCGAACTTTCTCTTCGTATAGTTTGTGAATCCACACTCATGGGAGATTAGCAAACTCACACTTACTTGGTCGGTGGGCAGTCGGATGAGATGATCCCACGATGAAGATGATGTCGGTCAGGCAGGGTGAACTTTCAAGGGCGATGGGCCCGGAGCCCCCGAGTGAGGACGACACGGCCAAGCCTGGCGTCCGCAGTGGCTCTGGTGTCCACCCTGTAGTGCTGGACAAAAGTAGAAGGTCTGGACCAGGTGGCAGCCTTACAGATGTCCTCAAGCGGTGTGCCCTCCAGAAAGGCCATGGATGTTGCAACCGCTCTGGTAGAGTGCACCCTGACATGCGGTGGAGGGGGCAGCGATGCCGACTCGTAGGCCAAGTAGATGGTAGAGGTGATCCATTTGGAGAACCGCTGCGCAGAGATGGGTTCGCCTTTGGACTTGCCCCCATACGCCACGAAAAGGCGTTGCGACTTCCTGAACTCCCTTGTCCTGCTGGTGTAAAACAATAAAGCCCGTTTGACATCCAGCGTGTGCCAAGTCCTTTCTTGGGCGTTAGCGGGGTTCTGGAAGAATGTTGGCAAGGAGATAGTCTGTGCCATATGAAACTGGGAGACCACCTTGGGGAGGAAGGTGATGTCCGCTTGGAGTACCACACGGTCATTGAAGAATTGGAGAAAAGGTGCGTCTGCCCGCAGGGCGACCAGCTCACCAGCTCGCCGAGCAGACGTGATGGCCACAAGAAAAGCCGTCTTCCACGTGAGGAGACGAGCATCCGCGGTAGCCATGGGCTCGAAGGGAGTCCTGGTGAGCGCGTTAAGGACGGTCGAGAGTGACCATTGGGCCGTCGGAGTCCTGACCGGAGGGAAGGCGTTCCGCAATCCCTTGAGGAAACGTTTCACCGTTTGGTCGCGGAAAGCGCCAGAAGTGGGTGAGCCAGCTGGAGAGTGAGCAACCACCGCTGCGAGGTGTACTCGGATGGAGGCGATGCTGAGGCCAGACTCCGCCAGATGGAGGAGGTAGGTCAAGACATCCTGCAGTTCCACCTGCGAGAGGGGGGTCTGCTGAGATGCCAGGAAAGCACAAAAGCGTCTGTATTTGGAAGCGTAGGACTTCCTTGTGGAAGGGCGCCTGGCTAGTTCCAGGATCCTGGACAGTCTGGGGTTATCCTCCACGCGGTGAGGTGGAGGCTGGGCAGGTCCAAGTGGTGGAGCTGGCCCTGCTCCATTTGGAGAAGTGTCGGTGACTCCGGTAGCGTGCGATACTGAGATGACATGCGCAACAGCAGCGGAAACCATGGTTGGCGAGGCCAAGCTGGGGCCACTAGGATGGCTCTGGTCCTGTGCTGAAGCATTCTGGTGAGGACCTTCTGGATCAGGGGAAACGGAGGAAAAGCGTAGAAATAGTCCTGATCCCACCGTTTCATGAAGGCATCGCCCTCGGAGTTCACACCGATGCCCGCGCTGGAACAGTACCTGTGGCATTTCGTGTTGGACTCCGATGCGAAGAGGTCGATGTTCGGAGTTCCCCAGGCCTCGCAAAGTGACTGGAACACCTCGTCGTTCAGTTCCCATTCGTGGGTCGTCGAGGTGAGGCGGCTGAGATGGTCGGCCAGGACATTCAGCTTGCCCTGAATGTGCACTCCAATCGGGAAAATGTGCCTCTCCAGGCACCACTCCCAGAGTTGCACAGCGAGGTAAAGAAGGGTGGTGGATTGTGTTCCTCCCTGCTTGTTCAGGTACGCCACAGCCGTGGTGTTGTCCGAGGCCACTTGGACCGCCTTGCCCATGAGCAGGCTCTCGAAGGAACGGAGGGCCTTCCAAATGGCCAGTAGCTCCAAGTAGTTGATATGGTGCACCATCTCCTGAGGCGACCAAGGGTTGTTGACCGTGAGAGTCCCGCAGGCAGCCCCCCAGCCGAGGTTGCTTGCGTCGGTCAATATTTGCAATGAGGGTTGCGGGGGGTAAAAGCTCTTCCCCGTTGTCACGTTGAGTGGTGTCGTCCACCACAGCAGCTGGTCCCTCAGCTCCGGGGACGGAATTAGCCGTTTGGACTGACTCTCCCGGAGCGCGTCGAATTCATGCAGAAGCCACGACTGTAGGGACCGGAACTTTAACTTGGCGTGAGGGACCACAGCCGTCGTTGAGGCCATAAGGCCTAGCAGTCTTTGAGCCTTTTTCGCCGTGATGCACGGTTTGGTATGAAGGTCGTTCACTCCCTGCGCGATGTCCTGCAAGCGCTTCTGGGGTGCAAAGGCTCTGGTAGCAAGCGAGTCGAGTACCGCTCCAATGTACTCGACGCGTTGAGAAGGAATCAACTTCGATTTGGTGAAGTTGATCCTGAGGTCGAGACTCTCCATGAGGTGGACCGTGAACTGCGTGTCCCGAATGGCCGACGAGCTGGTGGGGGATACAATCAACCAGTTGTCAATGTATGGGAAGGCCCTGATTCCCCGCTGGCGGAGGAAGGCAGCCACCGGAGCCATGCATTTGGTGAAGACTCGTGGTGCCATGGCCAGACCGAACGGTAGACATCGATACTGGTACACCGACTCGCCGATGCGGAATCGAAGGAACCTTCGGTGCTCCTCGAGGATGGAGACATGGAAGTAAGCATCCTTGAGGTCTATGACTGTGAACCAGTCCCCTTTGTTGATGAGGGGAAGGACGGTCTGCAGGGTCACCATCCGGAACTTCCTGGTGTGGATGCATTTGTTGAGGCGGCGCAGGTCCAGAATCGGGCGAAGTCCTCCGTCCTTCTTCTGGACCACGAAGTACCTCGAGTAGAAGCCGTTGTCCCAATCGGGCGGGGCCACCCGCTCGATGGCTCCCTTGGACAGAAGAGTTGATATTTCTTCCTCCAAATGGGGAGACGAGGTGGTGAAACGATGTCTTCCTACCCGAGGCGCCCGCACGAACTCGATGGCGTAGCCAGAAGACAAGATCTTTAAGACCCACCGGTCGTCCGTGATGCCTGACCATACCTGGAGGAAGTTCCGGAGGGGGAGGTACGGGAGGTGGAGCGCGAGAGACTCGGCCGTCGCAGCTTCAAATGCGCGACTTGGACTTAGCGTCCGAACGTTTGCCGTGCCCGTAGGGCTGATAGCGCGGTTTGTGCTGGCGTCGTTGCTTGTAAGAGCCAGACCTGGGCTGCTCCACGGGGCTACCCTGTTGTTGCGGGTTTCCCTGGTAGCGCCGCGTGAAGGGCTGGAACCTCGGCCTGGCAGGCGGAGCCGGCGTGGTAAGCCCCAGAAACTTGGCGGTGGAGTTGGTCTACCACATTTCATTGAGGACCTTGTCCGTGTCCTGTCCAAAGAGGCCTTGCCTGTCGAAGGGAAACTCCTCGATGAGCTTCTTCATAGCATCATCGAGGGAGGTGCCCCTAAGCCAGGCGTGGCGACGGAGCAGGATCGCAGACGACATGCCCTTCGCCGCATAGTCATTTATATGCCTGGCGGTTCGCATTTGTTGCTCTGCCAGGAAATCGCCCTCGGATGCCAGCGCGTCGATCCGTTTCTGGGCGTCGGCAGGTAACGTCGCCGTTTCGGCCTTCACTCGCTCCCAGAGGTGAGACTGGTACAGGCCCATGGCAGCCAAGTAGTTGGCGGCGCGGAGGAAGAGGGAACCGGTGGCGTAGAATTTACGGCCCACCGCGTCCAGCTTCTTCCCTTCTGGGGTCGAAGGCACCGGGAACCCGGTGGTGGCCGTCCTGTGTTGGAAAGCCTTGACCACCAGGGAATTCGGCAGGGGGTGCGCCTGCAGGAACTCGACGTTCTCGTCCAGGACTCTATACATGCCGTCGAGCCTGGACGAAACGGAGTGCGCTGACACCGGCTTCCTCCATGTCGCCTTCGCCGACGTCAGCATGGACGGAAGCATGGTGATATGGACCGGCCGTACTGCACGTCTGTCCAGCTTCGCGGTCATTTGGTCTTCACCTTCCAGTGGTGGCTGGTCCACCTTCAGGTTCAACACGGTCCCCAGGCGCGTCAGCATAGCCGTGAGCGAGCGTTGATCTTCACCACGCGGTGGGTCAACCGCGCCGATGGCCTGGTCCGGCGTCCTTTCGGCGTCGACGTCTCCCTCGTCCTCCTCCGAAGAAGCACTGGAGTCATCGGAGGACGAGGGAGGAACTCTTGCATCCACGTCGGGACCGCGCCAGTACGGCCTGGGCGGGCCGGCGGGATGGGAGTCCACCGCTTCAACGTCTGGACCAACCCGCGACGATGTGGGTGGGCCAGCGGAGCGGACACTCGACCCTCGGGAGGTCGGAGGGGCCACAGCAGGGCCAGCATCCCTGGGGCTTGCGGTGGTCGGTACCGGAGCCGCAGAGGCCGCAGGGATGGAGGTCTTAAACTGGTTGGCAAAAGTCTGAGCCATGACCTCAAACATCCCCTTCAGGAACTCCATCTGGGATGGGTCCCCCACCGTCGGGAGCGACGAAACGGTGGCCGACGAAACGGTGGCTGGTGGAAACGGCGGCGAAACGGTGGCTGGTAGAATCGGCGACGAAACGGTGGCCGGCATGGTAATTACCGCGTCATCTAGAGTCGGAGTCCTGGGCCGTGGGGAGACGGAGGCCTGTCTCGTAGGCGAACGGGCCCTCCCACGAGGCGGCGACGGGAGTACCTGAAGTGGGCGAGCTGGAGCCCCAGCCCTGCGTCCTTTTTCAGGCGATCCCGAGGAGGACCGTCCTCCCCAGATGGAAGACCCAGGAGACGGACATCTTGCGACCGAGTATGGTGGCGAGGGTCCCGGGGACACAGGGGTGCGCGGAGTAGGCGGGAGCGATCGCCTCTTCTCCGACCCGTGCTTCTTTTTCTTCTCTCCGTTCTTGTCCCTCTTCTTCTTCTTGATGGTAGCGGAAGAAGAGGCCGAAGGCGGAGGAGGCTGAGAGACGCTAGCCGAAGTAGAAGCGGCCGCAACGGGAGCCAGAGAGAGTTCCATCAGGTGAGCTTTGAGCCGGTAGCTCCGGTTTTGCACGGCCAGACGGGTGAATTTCTTGCAGTGGGGGCAAGACTGGCTCTGATGAGACTCTCCGAGGCAGAAAAGGCAGAGGCTATGCCCGTCGGAAGCCAGAAACTTTTTCAGGCAAGCCGAGCACTGTTTGAAGGCCGCGGCCATCAACGAAAAAATTCTTCCAACGGAAGTTTCTGGAACGCGGATACCCCGAAGGGCTGGCCAGCCGCCACCCCCTTGAGGGGGGAAACAGTGACCGAAGCGAGTAGGTAACTGAGTCCACCAGAAGGAAGAAACAGCACCGGGGTGGCGATCCTGCCCGAAGGACAAGATCACCGAAAAAAAATTATAAAGTTTGCCAAAAGACTTTCCCTCAAAAGGGCGAAAAAATTGAGGAAGCTCTCAACGATCGTCCTGCTGCTACGGCGGAAAGAAGAGAACTGAGGTAAAATGGTGCGCGGGCGCCTCAGGGTGGGCGGTACGGTGGGCGGTCTTACCGCCAAAACTTTTGACCAATAGCTTTTCAAGCCTCCGATCGGCCGTTCTGCGCAGGCGCATAACCCATGAGTGTGGATTCACAAACTATACGAAGGAGAAAGAAGTGTTTGGCCCGCCTGCTGGCTCCGTGTGCAATCAATCTGCCTACATCAAAATCCCTCTCCATATCTGCTCACCAAGGCCACTGGTTAAATGGTAACAGATGACTTCCACTTTTGGAGGCAATCATACTTCCCACTGCTTTTATTGAGGCTCATCTCCTTGCATCTAGTCCACTCCCATTACAACAGCTGTACTGGTTGAACTGATAAGAGCTGGGAAAAACTAATTCTTTGGAATCTTAACTCTCAGAATCTCCCATCAGCCTGGCCATTGGATAGGATGGCTGGGAGAATCTGGGAAACGGCACCCAAAAGAACATTTTCAAGCTCTTGTAGACTTGGTGTTTTCACTATGAGTGTGCTTCACTCCTGGGACCAGGGGATCATGCCTACTTCTCAGTTATTGCCATCACTGAAATCCAGTTCACAGTAGGAATAACAGACTGACCTTTTACTGGAGAAGTGGCTCTTTGTGGAGAAGGACTCCTGCTGCCAAGCCCCAATGTGCGGCGCAAAGTAGAGTGCAGTGCCACCAATTTCTGCTCAACTTCTCTCTTGGCTGCCTCAGCTTTGACCAACTCCATTTCTAAGCCATGGGCACGCCCTTCACAGGTACTAAGGCACATCTGGAGGCTCTCATTCACCCTGCTGGCTTCCTGCAGCTTCATCTCCAAGTTGTGGAGATCATCCTTCAACTTCTTTTCTCTGCCAAGGCTCCCAGCAAGGCTCTGAGTTAAATCCTGTTCCTGAAGGCGGGCCTCTGTTTCTGTAGTGGACAGCTTCTTCTGCAAGCTCAACACCTAGAAGAGAACAGGGTCTGCAGTCTACAGCAGTATATGCACACTTCCCTCCTCCAAATGAATGCTTGAAAAAGTTACTTTTTAGGCTACCAGTACCTATCCAAACATGCTGGTCATGCTAGCTGAAGAAGCTGAAGAGTCTGGGAGTAACTTTTTTGAACTCTACCTCCACTTCCCCAGGAACTCTGGTAACAGATTTCAGTGACATATGTATCTGTACATTAAGGCATAGCTTCAAGGGATGTCTTTAGGAAGATTGAGGCAAACATTGCTAGCTGATGGGGAAAAGGCAGGAGCAACTATTCTCTCTCTTGGTGACAGAACTTTGTGTTCCACACAGTGTGACCTGCCTCCCCTAAGTCAGTGATGGCGAACCTTTTAGAGACCGAGTGCTCAAACTGCAACCCAAAACCCACTTATTTATCACAAAGTGCCAACACAGTAAGAGGGGAGGGAGGAAACGCTCCCATTGGGCTGCTGGGTAGAGCGAGGAAGTGCTCCCATTGGGCTGCTGGGCAAAGGGGTGGGGAGAACTCTGTGCTGGGGTGACTGCATGGGAACCCACAGAGAGGGCTTTGAGTACCACCACTAGCACATGAGCCATAGGTTCGCCATCACTGCCCTAAGTTATCCTGATGCTCCAAAGTCAGATAAAGGAATGCTGCATTTTTTCTAGTGTTAAAATTAGACTGCATTTTCAAATTTGTATCTGTTTTAACATTGTTGTGAGGCAACTCATGTCTCAGTATGGGAGAAGAAAGAAATCAAAGGTGTATAAACAAGCAAGCAAGTAAACAAACTCAAACCCCAGTAAGTTTCTATAGATGGGGGAGTGTTGTGTACGCATGAACTCATCCGCCACCGTACGCAACTCAGCTGCCAGCTATAGCGCAGCTGAAGGAGCTCAGCCCACGTGGCTCAAACCACCCAATCAGTAACAAGCGCGGGAACCTTTCCCACCACAGGTGAACCTTAGTCAGGTATGCAGTACGTCCCAATGACGTCACTGCTACCGCAACCAATGGGCGCCCTTGGGGCAAAATTCAAATGTACTGTATGATATATAAGGAGCTGCGTCTCCACCGTTTTGCCATGTACAGATTGACCATGCTGCAATAAAGAAGTGTTTGGCCCGCCTGCTGGCTCTGTGTGCAATCAATCTGCCTACATCAAAGGGAGTGAGTGCCATTTTGTCAGTTGCCTCAGGAAGCAAAATGTCTTGTTTTTGCACACTCCGTGTATCCATATCAGTGTTTCATGTCTACTCCCCTATTACTACAGTGATATATACTTAGAGCTAAATTAGAGGAGATGGTAGGATATCTGTGAATTTCTCAGTTGCTGTTTTTTGAGCGGCACAAAAAACTGCATGTATGAGAGAGAAATTGAGACTTATTGAGAGGAAGTGAGTAACAGATTCTGATTAGAATTCTGTGGCATGGAAGACTGGGAGCTACATGATTCCCATCAAATCCAAGATCTCTCTTCAAACTAAAGGACTTTAGCTTGCACTGCCCTTAGAAAATAACCATACCAACAGATGCAAATCTGTCCCACATGCCTTGCAGATGTAATATGGCTTATTGTTTCATAAAAGCCCCTGAAATTTTGAAGAATATGTGCCATCAAGCTGCCTCCAACTTATGGTGATCCTATGAATGAGCATTCTCCAAAACGTCCTGTCCTCAAGAGCCCAGTTCAACTGTTGCAAACTTAAGTCTATGACTTCCTTTAGGAAATCAAGCCATCTCATATGTGGTCTTCTTCTTTTCCTGTGCCTTCAACATTTCCCAGCATTACTGAATTTTCTAGAAACCCTTGTTTTCTCATAATATGCCCAAAGTAGGGCAGCCTCAATTTCATCATTTTTGCTTCCAGAGATAGTTCAGACTTGATTTGCTCTAGGATCCACTTGTTCATCTTTTTGGCATCCAGAGTATTTGCAAAGCCCTCCTCCAGCATCATATTTCAAACAAGTCAAGTTTTTTTTTAACTGTTCAACTTTCACACCAATACATTGTGATTTAAAATACAAGAGTATAGATAGGATCACTTGATCTCTAGTGATGCATCTTTATGCCTGATGATATTTTCTAATTTGCACTTCTTCTTCTGGATCTAGCCTGGCTTTCCATATGATATGTTCTGCATAGAGATTGAACAGATGAGGGAATAAAATACTCCCCTATCTGACACCTTTGCCTATAGATAGCCATTCTGTTTTTCCATAGTCTGTCCT
Source organism: Bradypodion pumilum (assembly GCA_035047305.1). Lineage (NCBI taxonomy): Eukaryota > Metazoa > Chordata > Lepidosauria > Squamata > Chamaeleonidae > Bradypodion > Bradypodion pumilum. The sequence goes on from JAWDJD010000003.1 coordinate 325,275,742, forward strand.
AATGGTAGCTTCTTGCCCACAATGCAAATTATGCATCAGGACGGACAACTGCAAAATACACCCCCTTCTTTCTGAACCCATAGTTTCTCATGATCCACACAACCAAAGGCTTTGTTATAGACTATAAAGCACAGATTGATCTTCTTTTGAAATTCTTTGGTGCACTCCAGTAGCTAGTGAATATTTATTTATTTATTTTCTAATTTGTATTGCCGCCCAACTCCGAAGAATTTGGGTGGCTCACAGAAAACAAAATAAAACCAACAGCAGTTTTAAAAGCAATAAAAACCTATTAAAAAACTACTGACAACAATATTAAAAAGATTTAAAGTAATACAAATTTACAAATTAGAAAATAATAAAAATATTTGCAAGATGATCTCGAGTGCCTCTCCCTTTTTGGACTCCAGCTTGAATATCAGGCATTTCTTTCCCCATAGAAGGTTAAAGAACTTGTTGCAACAAAGCATCACTTTGTTCACCAAAGTCTATAGGCCACCAAGAGAGAGAGAGAGAGCGAGAGAGCGAGAGAGAGAGAGAGAGAGAGAGAGAGAGAGAGAGAGAGCGAGAGAGAGAGAGAGAGAGAGAGAGAGAGAGAGAGAGAGAGAGGCGACAGATAGGGAAAAAATGAGCATTCATACAGGCAGGCAAGGAAGAAAACATTCATATATAAACACAGAGAGGCATTTACTCAGATATTCCCTTGTCCCCAATCCATTTATTTACTCCACAGCTCAGCTGAGGAGGGGGAAAGTAACACAGTCCCCCAACTATGTCCTTCTTGCTTTTTGCTCCTGCCTTTGCTTGGAAGACCCTGACTCTCCATCTGGGATACTTAAGATATTGGACCTGCCTATTGCTTCCTCCATTGTCTCTGCTGACTTTCTCAGGGATACCTCCTTATGAGCAGATTCATGAGCTATTTCCAGTGCCATTGTCTTCTGTTTCAGATCCAGGGCTTCTTTACTATACTGCTGCTCCTGCTTTTCTTCTTCCTGCAAACGATGCTGCAATTCACTGATTTCTCGGGCACTCTTGCTTCTCTCACTCTCCAGGCCTTTCACCTACAAAGGAACATTTAGAATACATGGTATCCTCCAGGGTACACTCTGTTAGTGAACTCAACTCACATGTAGACCTCTTCTATATAAAACAACTACTGCATACCTGTCAACCATCCTGATTTGGCCGGGATTACCCCGTAATTTGACATCAATTGATGTCATAACCCTCCCTGCGCTGCCAAAACCCTGTAATTTGGCAGCGGAGGGAAACACTTTCCACACATGCGTGGAAGCGCTATGCCGCTTGCGCAGCCCCTACGCAAGCGGCGTAGCGCTTCCACGCATGCGTGGAAAGCGACCTGTGCACAAGCGATCTGCGCAGGTCCCATTTTTTCCGGAGCCGCGGGTTGACAGGTATGAACTACTGCTATTAATTAGTAACTGCAGTGACTGAGTGTACACCATCCTTACTAATTTCTATCCAACAGAAAGCTACCAGCCCCTATAATGTAATGATGAATATACAGTGGAACCCTGACATACAAATGGTTCTACTTACCAAAAATTCAACATACAAATAGAAATCCTGGCTAAAAAATCGACATACAAATTTTTAATAGGAAAAATACGACTACAAAAAATATATGGGTGACATCTAGTGGCCTATTCTGGTAATCCAATGTGTTTTCGACATACAAATTTTTGACATACAAATAACCTTGAGGAACAGAAAAAATTCGTATGTAGAGGTTTTACTGTACTCTTATTTGCTACATATGTAATGAACAAAGGATGCCACCAGGTCTGGTAAGGGTACCAGGTACAAGGAGGACCCAAATGGGGCAAAAGGTAGCATGAAGAGCCCTAGGAAAGCATTACACACCTAGAGATATTCAGCAAGAGAGGCATTGAGAACAGGAGTTATAAGGGGTAGCTATATTCTTGAGGCTTTTTCAAAGGGACTTTCAGAATGAAGTTCAATAAAGGTATGATTGCACTGAAAAGTTGTATTGGAGTCATTTGGCTCCATTAAAGTTTGATTTCGAGTTTCAACTACAACTGAAATTGTAATGAGCATGCACACTAGGCTTGCAGATTGAATTAGATGTTCATGCTAGTGATGTGACTGGCATTCCATTCCAATGCAACCGACAGCCCCCTTCCTTCTTGTGATCCCATATCTGCCTGCCTTTTCTTCCTGCAATCCTACCTCTGCCAGTCCTTTCATGGCTCTCTGTGTTGTCCTCCAGTTTTTGAAAGACTTACATAGTGTTCTGGAAATGGTGGCAGCCTCAATGATTGAGAATCACTGCCCTATAGAAGTGCTTATATCCTCAGAATTGACCTAAGCAGAGACAAGTGGGGTGGGGGTGGGGGTATGGGATGCAGCTACCTGTCTGCGCAGCTCCTGTAGCTCCCTTCGGGCTTCCATGTGGGACTTTCCCACTTCCCGTAGATTTGCTCTGAGCTCTCCCAACTCTCCCTCCACTGCTGCTTTTGCTTCTTCCAGCACAGCAATCTTCTGCTCCTTTTCCTCCTTGGTCCTCTGTAAACTTCAGAAGATGCATGCTTTTATACCATTTGCTATATCTGAAAGCATTGCTTGCTGACATCTAGGTCAGCACAATGTCTAGGATGTTTCTTCCCAGCCTGTCCTTATGCTACTGTCCAATAGGGTTGCTAGGTAAACAGCACCCCTTCATCTCACATGATACCTAGGGATGTCTCTATATGGTGTAATGGGGGTAGATTCTTCTTCTTGTTGTTCTGCTGTATCCTATTCTGAATATTGGCGATCATCATGGCAATCATCCATGAAGACTGTCCTGCGAATATAATGCAGTGGACTTTCATCTGCCTTCTGCATCACAGTGTGACACCCTTACTAATGATCCAGCTCTGCAAGTCACTTACTGGTCCTGAGCCCTTTTGGCATGCAAAGTCCTCTTCAGCCCCAGGCCACGATTGATGAAGCTGCTACCCTCCATCAAAAAGGATTCAAGTGGGATTTAATCCACTTGAGGACCATCATTCTTCCCTGTGGGCTTCGCCAAGGCTGCTAGTCCTCAGGGTTGTCAGGTTAGTTAAACACCTGACACTTGGTGTTAATTAACCACCTGACACTTGGCGTTGAGTTGCTTGCAGTATGGTCTCCTCTATTATCATAGCAGGATAACCTGGCCAGACCTCTGGGGGTAGATAGCAATAGCTATTATACTTCTATACCACTTTGTAGTGATTAGTGCACTCTCTGGCCGGTTCACAATTTGCTGGGTACTCCTTTTACCAACCTAGGAAGGATGGAAGGCTGAGTCAACCTTGATCCCCATCAGGATCGAACTCACAAGATTTTGGCTGCAGTATGGCAGCTTAACCACTGTGCCACCAGGGCACAAGGATCAATTTAAAAGGCAGTGAAGCATTTGTCTCATAGAATCAGTTGGAAGGGATTTGCAAGTTAAAGGCTATGATGTAAAGTGGGAAACAAGTGTGTCACTTAAAAGAAAAGGAACAGGAACACTGACTTCTGAACATGGAGCAAAAGTAAATCTCTGGGCAAACTGCAGTGTGTCAGGAGGAACCTCCAAACCTTATGAGGGTTTCCAGGCCAGTAGCATCCTGAGATTTTAGGATAAAGCCTTGACCTAGAGAACAAACCATCAAATTTGAACCTCAGTGCTAAAGGCTAAGATCTAGGAAAATGTACTGTCTTCCTACCTGAGTCTCTCATTCTCTGCCTTCCTAATTGCTGCTCTGAGATCTGTGTTGGACTTTTGCAATGCTTCCTTTTCTCTGCTTTCATCTGCCATGTCCCTGTGAATCTCCTGCAGCTTCTTCTGTTGGTGTTCACGGGCCTCTTCAATCTCCTGCAGTCTATGGTGAAGCTCAACCAGTTCCTTGCGCTCTCCTGCATGAGTCTCCTCTGCCAGCCGTAGTTTTGATTTCAGCTGCTCTGCCTGAAAGAGAAAAGCATGCTGGGCTGAGCCAAGGATCCTAAACCCATCTTAGGGTTTACTCTGAAATCAGCCTACTTATTTCAGTAGGATTTACTTCCCAGTATGAAATTTTGAAGCTCACAGGAGTTAGTGTTTAATGTGGCACAACTTTTTTGTTGTTTTGTTTACTTTCAGTATGGATACGTTTGTTTGTGGCATTAGTGACTTCTTCTTTGCTTCCTCTTTTACCCAATTGAGTGTCAAGGGAAGCATGAGTGACAGACAATGAAACCGACACTGGTATAGTGCCTTGAAAGGTGCTGCAAGTGTTTGAGATATTGATTTCAGTTCTTCTGTCACAAATTTTTTTACATGTCCTGAAGATACTTGTCTGTATGAAGTGTGTTTCACTGATTTCCCATAAAGCATCTGCTCTGCAGCAAATATGGTAACCTGTTATTGACACTATGAAAGCCTGTACTTATGCCAGGGGTTCCCAACCTTTTAATGCTGCGGGCCAGAACACGCTCCCATGACAGCTGAGTGGGCCGGTCACATCTTCCCCCCCACACTGCTGTAAAACGAGTCCAAGGCTGTCGTAAATGTGTTTACGACAGCCATGGGTGCATTTATAGCTGTTGTAAATGCATTTATGACAGCCGTAAATGCATCCACTTCTGCTTCTGATGTGGTGGCAATGTAGGCCACATGAAATGGTGCTGCAAGCAGGGTCCAGCCCATGGGCCATAGGTTGGGAACCCCTTGGCTTATGCAGTCCAAGATCTATTAATTTAATAAGCAAAATCCTTTCTGCTAACTCTGATAGCAGCAAGACAAGACTTTTTTTAGAAAAAGAAATATGGAAGGATGGACAACAGCAATTTCCATATCAACAGATTGGGAGAAATAAAAAGCTCAGAGAAAAGTTACTTTTCTGGGCTACAAATTCTAGAATTCTCCTAGCTATGCTGTCTGAGGCATTCCGGCCCCTATGGCCAAAACAAGGAATTTTTGCATGTTCTAAAACTGATCCCAGTAGAATAGCAGAGCCGAATACAAAGGCAAGATTTTATCTCAATGCTGGTGAGCTAATGAAACTTGTAGAAAGGGCTAGAAACATGGCCAGAGCTGAGCCATCACATCTTTACCAATGCCAGAACCACACATGTGCAAGGATGCCTGTACCTTCATGTGTTTACATTCTGTTCCTGAGGTTGCACAGTGAATTCCTTGGGGAAAATATAACTATTTCATAGGTGATCATTAAATGCAGGAGAAAAAGCATTCTGTGTTTTAATTTTGACTCTTTGGAAAATCTGAGCCTACTGTTCCCCGTATGTCACTAGATCAGGAGTGGGCAGGCAAATTCTCTACAAACCCCAGTCTCCATGTCTTTCCTTACCAGTTTTTCTCTCCTAATCCTTTACTTTTTTAAGTTGTAACATTGTCCAGATCTTCTGTGTTGGCTGGACTTACTTCAACTAGCTCTGTGTTATTGTTGTTCTGTTTTTTAGGAGGATTCGGGTGAGCCCCCTTCCCTCCCTGCCCCCTCCTACATATGGGATCCACAAATGCACTTAGCTGTTTTCAGCTGAGCTCAGCAGAAATGTACTAAGAAAGGTCAGTGACCAAAGAGCGGGACGATCCATCATAAAATAAACTGTTTTTATTCCCCAGGATAAGGGAAGGTGGGCGAGCAGGAGGGGTGGGATTGAAAAGAAAACACAGCACACGTGTGTGTGTGTGTGTGTGTGTGCACGCACGCATGCACGCACACTCGCACACATGCACACACACACACTCCTTCTCTTTTCTGGCTCAATCGCTCTCTGTGAAACAGCTTTCTACATTTACAGGAACATTGCAGCAAAGCTCTTAATGTGATTATTATAATTATATCTTGACTGGAACGTTTTATAAACAGCCTCTTTTGAAATCATGCCTGGGCAGCCAAGCCTCCAGCTGAGCCCTGGACACATGGAAGAGGGTATTTCAGGGTGGGAGTGAGTGAGAGAGAGAGAGAGAGAGAGAGAGAGAGAGAGAGAGAGAGAGAGAGAGAGAGTGTGTTCCAAATATATGTGTGTGGGTGTGTGAGAGAAATGTGACTGTGCATTTTAGAGCTAATTCATGCAGCTATCTCCAGATAGCAAGTCTCATTTTCATATCTATCTATCTATCTATCTATCTATCTATCTATCTATCTATCTATCTATCTATCTATCTATCTATCTATCTAAAGTAAAACCCCTACTTACGAAAAAGTCCATTCCATAGGCTTTTGCTTAAATCGTTTTTTTACGTAACTCGAAGCAAACCCATAGGAAAAAATGAATTTTTTATGTAAATCAAAGTAAACCCATAGGAAAATGATTTTTTAAGAATTTTTAACCCATAGGAAATCATGTAAATCGGGACATGGTTTTAGCACAAAATTATTATGTAAGTCAAATTTTATGTAACTTGAGGCATCTGTAAGTCGGGATTTTACTCTATCTATCTATCTAGCTACCTATCTATCTATGTGTACATATAGGGACTGTGGTGGCTTAGTGGTTAAGATGCTGAATTTGATGGCTAGAAGGTCAGCAGGTCAGCAGTTCAAGACCTGAGTACTGCACAATAGAGTGAGCTCCCATCTCTGTCCCAGCTACTGCCAACCTAGCAGTTTCAAGGCAAGAAATTGCAAGTAGATAAATAGGTACCACTTTGGTGGGAAATGTAACAATGTTCCACGTACTCTGGTGTCTAGTCACGCCTGTCACATGAACAAAGAAATGTCTGCGGACGCAAACATTGCTGGCTCTTTGGCTGTAAACAGAGATGAGCACTGCACCCTAGAGTCGGATACGAGCAAGGAGGACCTATGTGCACGTATATGCATGAAGACGCATGTACTTAATAGGACTATGTGGATGTGCCAAAGGCATTCATCACTGCTCACTTGTCAAGGTGGGGGCATATTTGAGAGTGTGTGTGTGTGTGTGCGCGTGTGTCACATATATGTATTGCTTCATGCATGTGTCCTGACATGGGAGACTTAGTGAGTGTGCTTGCCTGTATGAAAAGGCAAGGCTGACAATGAGCCTGACTTCCTCAAGTTAAAAGGCTGTGAAAATGTTATGGTTCCCATGGCGATAAGTAGGCCAGTGCTGGCGCCTGTGAGGATTTTGCTCTGTGTTTCTAAGTTTGCCCTCAGCTTGTTATATTAGTCCTGCAACTGCCCTCTCCCACTCCCCTCTCACTCTTTCTCTCATCTGCTCTCGTCTCCCTTCCCAAGCCGCGTTAGTCTTTCTCTGCCCATTCTGTCTCCATCCCCGAATCTATGCAGCCCCTTTACCTCACCCCCCATTCCTTCTGCCCTCTGAAACAACCCTCTCCTGCTTGCTTGTGTGGTCCCTCCTGGGGCTGGACTTTGAAATCTGTTGAAAGGAGGCCATTTTTTTTGCCAAAATAAACAGCCTGTCATGTTAAATTACTCTCTCTTCCTCTTTTATGTCCTTTAATTTTCTATTTCCCCCTCACTCCACCCCAATCTTTTCAGGCTGGGGTCATTCCCTTGTACTGCTGCTCTCTCCCTGTGTTTGTAGAGTACTGGAGCCCTGGATGCATATGGCAGTGGGTGAGGGTTACCACCTGGGGATAGGCTTCAGAGAGGAAGGATGTTTTTCCATTGCAAGAGTCGCCATCTAGAGACAGACATTGGAATGAGAGGACATGCCAGGGTGGGCAGTGAGTCCTTCTTCCAGTTTCATCAACAGCAGCCCACTATCAGAACTGGTATAAGGGCACTGATCGGCTGAAGCCATTCCCTGCCCTTCTATTTCATACTTACCTTGGGAGGACATATGCTGCTGCTGATGCTCTGTAGGAAACTACGTTCGTCCAGTTCAACCCCAGGCTTCGGACCGGTGATAGTTTCCCATGATTTCCAGAAAGCCATATGACTGAAGTGTCAGTATTTATGGGGTACAAATGACTAGATTTTGTCTCACTGTTACCCCAAACCAAAAAGGTTTTACAGGTGATAAGATCTGACAGTGCTATGCGAGGAGTGGAGAATATATGGCCAGATGATGTTTGGGCTACCGTCACCATCAGCTCCCACTGAGTTGTAGTCTAACAACACAAGGAGAACTATGTGTTCTTCCTCCTTGTGATCTATGCTTGTACTCTCCCTGTAACTTGGTGCCATTATACCTTTACCTGTGCAAAATATATTTGCCTCCAGCGTTGGTTTTCCGAAAATTGTCAATCACAATCATTCTGCTATCATAAGCACTCTTTGTGAGCAAAAGGTCTGAGGTTTACTCTGTTGTCTTGGGCTCACCGGTTGTTATGTATTGAATGAATGTTGCAAGGTTCCCTTTAACAGAATGTAACCAGTCAATGTATCCAATTGTATCTAATCAGAGACACATTGTAGCAAGCTGCATAAGATGCGAGCTAAGTGGCCACAGGTGGCAGTAGCGAGCATCCGGCTCACATGGTACAGATTCCCCGAATACCTGAAGAGCGGGAAACCTTCCCGCCACACCACACTTGGAGAAGATGGGCGTGATGATCTATGACATCACGTGGACAGTAGCCAATGAGCTACCACCCGGGATATTCAAATGTACAGTGTACTACAAATAGAGCTGTTTTGTCCGTCATTACCTCATGTTCACACTGACCATCATGCAATAAAGTTGTGTTAGCCCTACTGCGGCTCCTTCTTCGTCTTCCTTGCAAGACACTAAACCGTTATAAAGAGAAATCTTGCTTTCTTGTAAAGTAACTTATTCACCGTTTGTAGTAATGGCTCAAAATGTGACAAATACCTTTCTATTAGAAAGGGGACATCTACCACTCACCCCGTTGGACCATATAGAACAACCACAAATGCACTCCTTAATGGCCAAAAGAGTTGTCCAAGGAGCACGGGTAACCTAGGTGGATCAATCAGTATTGCCTTCCCTTCAATTCTGGAGTAAGGCAAACTCCCATGAGCCGAAACAGCCAAAGAGACATACATACCTCCCTCCCAATAAGCTCCTTCTCTCTTGCCAGTTCCTTTATATGTTCATTCAAGCGTTTGACTTCCTTCTGGTGGGCAGCCACTGCATCTTCAAATTGTGCCTGGAAGGTTGTTAATTCACTAGCAATGCTGGCAACTGTGTTCTGTATTTTTAAAAAAATCCACAGGAAGAGACACAGTGTAAGCTACTGTTGTCTTGTAAAGATACAGTGTTTGGCAAAAGCACTTAACCATAGCATCTTTGACATGATCAGATGCAGTCTTGGACCGGATCCCACACTACTTAGCCCACTGAGCTAAATTCAGTGGTAGATGACTGCCTTGGCCAGTGATGGCGAACCTTGCCACTCCAGCCAGTGGTGGGCTTCAGCAGGTTCACACCAGTTCACCAGAACCATTAGCAGGAATTCTGCTGGCCCCCCTGCCCATCCAAGTTTTGAAATAAAGTACTGTAGTCCAAATTCGGGTGCAATGCAGGGCTTTTCCTCTGGCCATGCCCACCATACCACTCCCACACCACTGGGCAGGCATAACTACATTGTCCACCCAAAGTAGGCCATGCCCACAGTGTGGTAGTAAATTATTTTTGGAGCCCACCACTGACTCCAGCTCATACCTGACAAGTTTCGGGAAATTTCTGTCAAATAAGGGAAATTTCACGGGAAACTGGACAGCTATGCTTATCCTGTGCTGGCCTCCAGTCTCACTCCAATCGAATTGCAGTCAAACTAATATGGGATGGCGGCAGAAAAGAGTGTAAAATACGGGGGGGTTGACAGGTATGCTCCAGCTATTCTTGAACTTCAATTCTAGAAGCCCTGATCAGGTGGAGTGCTGACTTAGACTTCTGGTAAATGAAGTCCAAGAACAGCCCAAGTGCCAAAGTTTGCCATCACTGGCCTACGCATACCTGTCAAGTATCCTGGATTGGCCGGGATTTCCCATATTTATGTGCCGCTTCCACTACTTTCCCGCCACCATCCCGTAATTTGACTGGCGGGGAAAGTAGGTACTGCACATGCGTGTATACGCAGAAGGGTTCTGCCGCAGGTCCCATATTTTCCGGAGCCGCACTTGACAGGTATGGGCCTAGGTCATTTAAAATTTGCTGGTCAGGCCATAATCCTTACAAGGTAACAAGATGGCTGGCCTGTTTCAAGATCTTAGCAGAAATTAACTTAAGCTCTGTCAAGATATTTCTCTGTATAGGAGGAAATGTAAATACTGTACAGTACTAGTCACCAGGTGAAGGAATGGAAAATTCAGCTGCTCCACACACATAACAAAACTGTCCCCATTCAAATTAGGAAAACAGGAAGTTGGCAATTGCAGGCAAGCTTATCTTACCCATATCATGAAGAAGTCTTTCTAGAGATTTTGGTTTGCCTAATGTTTAATGAAAGAACACAGCCACACTGCCCCCTGCAGCTATCCTTACAAAAGCAATTAAAAACAGCCTTCAGGGCAGTGGAAGTCCATTTCCTAGTTCATTCTTCTTTTTTTGCAGCTTTACTTGGAGCAAGACAATTACAATATTTGAGATTGCGCCATGCTTAAGGGCACAGTATATTTATTCACACAAGGCAATAATACACACAAAAGATGCAAAAACAAGCAAAGCAACATTCATCTGGAGACCCAAATGGTATTCAAGCCAACTTTCCAGCAGAGAAATACAAAGCTAGTCTAAAGAACTCTCAGAACAGTACAATTTGCTCGTATGACTATATCAAAAAGTAAACAAAACAAAAAAATACCCAAAAAATGTTGTGGCACCTTAAAGACTAACTCCTGTATTTTAACGTTAGCTTTTGTGGATCAGGTCCACTTCATAGACATGGGAGTGAGACTTCATGGCATATAAGTATACACGTCAGGTACAGAGATTCAAAATGGTTAGTATAACAGATAGGTATGTGGGTTTTTTAACAGGTGGTAATACCTGTTATTCAGATTAGTGGTGAGGCTTCACCCTGTTGAATTGCAAATGTAAGCAAGACAACCATTACACATTTGCTAATGAGTTTACCCTTCAGGACTAGGCTCTATTGTGTGAGTGGCCTAGGATAGTGATGGCTAACCATGGTACTCCAGGTGTTCTTGGACTTCAATCCCCAGAAGCCCCAGAAGCCCCATGGCTGAAAAGGTTTGGGCACCCCTGATCCATACCTGTGAAGTTGGCTCCATAGAAATCCGGGAACTTCTCTGGGTGCAGCGCACATGCACAGAAACCTCTTTGTGTATGCGCAGAAACCCCTTCACGCATGCGCAGAAACCCCTTCGTGCATGCACAGAAACCTCTTCATGCATGTGTAACGCTGCCTCTGTGGGCGCGCATCCGCAGAAACCCCTTTCCCCAACTGCCCCAATAAGGGATGACAGTGGGAAAGAGGGAAAAGGAGGGCCAAAATACGTGATTTCCCGGCCAATCCGGGATACTTGACAGGTATGCCTTCATCTAAGCTATAAACTGCCAATAACCTTAACCAGTAGAATTCTGCGGCATACTGTAAGATGTCTCCCATAAATCTAATATTTATAGGGGGCTCTGTTCGTAATAGCTAATGATTTTATTAATAGAAATAAATGTTTTTAAATTATTACATGCTTAGAATATGAACAAAACATGCTGTCTTAATATAGCAACTGTCTGAACAAAGTCTGAAAATATGTGTCATTTTGTGTTTCAGTGACAGACGTAGCGAGGTATTAATATCAGAAAGAGCCTCCTCAAAGATTGTAGTACTTTTGAACCACGAACGGGCATACCCTGGTACCAGCAACCTTGTGTTTCCGGCTAAGCTTTCTCACACTGGGTCAGGTGAAAGGAACTGCAGGATGAACTCACCAAAAGGTAACTTCATTTTGGCAGTTTCATGTCTGGCCTAGACGTGGAAGAAGAAGAAGAAGATCACAGATAAACATATCAATCAACATTAGTGGCGAAGTTGCTGTTATGATTCTAATCTCTTTTTGCTGAACATCCAGTTCTTCACATTATAGAACTATATCAGTCCAATAGCCAAGTCCCAGAATTATGAAAAAAATATTCAAAACACGAATATTGAGAATTTAACATGGGGTGGGGGTGGAGAAGTTCAATCAAGGCAGAATTAAACATGAAAAAAACATTTTGCCTGTTGTAAATCATGGTATGTGTGTTTCCTCCTTCCTCAGTTCCACAGGCTCATCTCTAAACTAACAGAAGTGTGACATGTAAATTAGTCATTGAGGGAGGGAAAAAACCCAATTAATTGGAACATTTGAATTCTTTATGGGAAATGACCCACTTGGCTTAAAAGTGAGAAAAGGCACAGAAAAATGTGCCAAAAAGTTTAAGGGAAGTTGAGAAATGTGTGAACAGCAAGTGACTGGCTTTCAGCTGTTGCATAGTAGTAGGAAAGAATGTAAACTTTAGGGCAGTGGTGGTGAACCTATGGCACGCGTGCCAGAGATAACACTCAGAGCCCTCTCTGTGGGCTTCTGAGCAGTTGTCCCAGTACATAGTTTACCCCGCTCCTCTGCCCAGCAGCTCAATGGGAGCGCTTTCTCCCTCCCCCAGCACAGAGTTTGCCATGCCCCACTGCTCAGCAGCCCAATGGGAGCATTTCCTTCGTCCCCTGTTGCCATGTTGGCACTTTGCAATAAATAAGTGGGTTTTGGGTTGCAGTTTGGGTACTTGGTCTCTAAAAAGTTCATCACCACTGCTTTATGGTACAATCTCAAACAAGATTTAGTGGGAATGAGAGAAGGTAGGGTTGAAGACCAATTAAGTTCAGAAAATATTGTGACGTGAACACACTTAATTTTTTTGCCAGCTAGGTATTCAACATAGAATTCTTTTTAGCTGAAATGGGTCTCAGTCATTAATAGTAAAGGTAAAGGTAAAACACTGTCATAGCCTAGACCACAGAGTCTGCAAAAGGGCATATGGGATGATGTTAACTAGTGAATCTTTGGTAGCCAACTACTAATGTCTGAGGAACTGTGGTGGTTTAGTAGTTAAGATGCTGAACTTGATGGCTGGAAGGTAGGCAGGTCAGCAGTTCAAGACCCGAGTGCTACATGATGGCGTAAACTTCTGTCTCTGTCCCAGCTCCTGCCAACCTAGCAGTTTGAAAGCAAGAAATTGCAAGTAGATAAAGAGGTACCACTTCAGTGGGAAGATAAACAGCATTCTGTGTTTAGTCATGCCTGTCACATGTCCACAGAAACATCTGCAGACACAGACAATGCTGGTTCTTTGGCTATAAACAGAGATAATGTTTAACTGTTTAGGTTTCTGGGTTTTTAACATTGTTTTTAGCGGGGGTTGATTGTTTTTAGCTAATGCTGTTTTCATTGTGTTGTTTTGTATTGTATTGCATGTTGTTTGCCGCCCTGAGTGGTGTCTCCACCAGGAGGGTAGGATACAAATCCATTAAATAAATAAATAAGCACTGAACTCTAAAGTCAGATACAACTGGCTTTCGAGCAAGGGTGACCTTTACCTTTACTGTTAATGCCTGAGTCCCATTTCAGCTAAAAAGAAGGTCCTGGCTGAAATCGTTGGAGTGAGGCAAAGGCAATACTCACAATATACATGATTAAGGCATCACATGGGCACTAAATATGCAGAGAGGAAAAGAAGTCCACTTTATTGACAAATATGGTGGAAAGGACCACATTGGTCTTTTATTTTGTCAGTCCAATTTCCTAGCATGAGCCAAACAAAGTATGGATATAGCCTCACTGAATATATATCATAACAACTATCCTAATCAGGGAAATACTTTTTCTTTCCTTCTTTTTAAACAAACCAAACAATTTCGTGCTGGCCTCTTTGTAAAAAAAAAAAAAATTTGGAAAGGAAAAATTAAAGGGACATGTGATGCTTCTCTTTTGAGTCCCTCGTACATAAAGGCTTTTCACAATTTTCACTCCTTTCTTTTAAAACAGGATGGAGGTGATAAGAAAGCAAGAGAATGCCTTATTGGGGGAAAAGTAAAAACACTAACACACAATCCTTAGCTCTTGTGGAAGAAAAGAAAAAGGGAAAGGACCAATACCACAGGCATGGAAACAGGGACACTCCTGCTTCTCTTGCTGAGTCTGTGAAGCTCTGTTTTGCCATCTAGCCTGAAGGAAGCTCCACTGGGAATTCAGGGAGGGGGAACTGCAGGAAATGAGATGCTCTTGGGCAAGGTCTTTTCTTCTGGTGCCAAGGACTTTGCTCACGACAGCACAAGCCACACACAAGCTCCTCCAAAGAGGGGAGAAAATCAGACCATGCATGGCACGCAGCCATGCAGCTCCCAACTATGAACTGCAACATTTTTACACACACACATCTCCCCTAGGGAGGAGGTTCGGGCTCAAGTTTGGTGCCTTGCCCTCCTCTGTCCCAACTTGAAGAAGACTTTCCTGTCATGCATGGACCTTGCAGAAAATTGCTTACTGTCTCCACCATAAATTCTCTGCCTCAGAAATGGATTGTAATTTACTGGTGGTGTTCCAAGTCCTTCCACCAAGTGGGAAGACTTAAGAAGGCTAGCATATTTCAGAGCTAGTGTCCTTGCAGTGTTCCCCAACCTTTGGCTTTTGGACTTCAATTCCCAGATGTTTAAGTCAGTACATTGACTGATCAGTGCTTTTGGGGATTGGCTTAGGCTTCTGGGAATTGAATTCCAATCGCCAAAGGTTCAGGAACACTGCTCTAGTGCTGTGATGGTGAACCTTGGCACTCCCGATGTTCTTGGACTTCAATTGGACTTCAATTCTGGGCGCGTTTTACTTCCGCTTCCAGAAGCCACGAGGGCAGCACGAGCTGGATGAATCACAGTAAACCCATTTGTGTGGATTCACAGGGTGCTTGGGCTTCTGGGAATTGAAATCCAAGAACATCTGGAGTGCCAAGGTTCACTATCATGGCTCTAGTGTATCAAAGGAGATTGCCAGTAAATCCCAGTGACAGAGCAAGGCCACATCCACTCTTGTCCTTCTGTGGTGCTTTCAGCATTTTGCAGGGTGGGAGGTGGGGGTGGAGCTGCTGTTTATAGTCCTTTGGGGAAATTACTTGTTTCAAGAATTGGCTCTCTTTTGCTTCCCAGTCAATCTTTCCAGCTGAAATGCTTTTCAGATTTGTTCTGGTGGGGGTTCCCTTATGCTTGTTGTGCTGTTTGTTTGCTTTGTCTTAATAGGCTGTGCCTTTTAGAAAGCCTGTGAACTGATCTCTCCCAAGATACTGCATGGCCTGGGCTGCGATACTGCCAATGTGTTTTTTATTTAGAAGCAGAACCAAACGATCACATGTTGGACTATGTTTAAAAATGGAAAGGAAAAGAAAAATAAGGCGTGGTGCATTCTGGGAAACAAGCTGTGCAGAAAAGTCAGTAGAAGCCAAAATCCAGAGCTTGGTAGCATTCATTTCCTTGGATGAGCACAACACCTGGATTTGGAGACTTGCCAGTTAGAAAAGTAAGTTCTCTAAGTGCTGCCCAAATCAAGCAAAAGCATTGGACAGGAGTGTCCCTGTTTCTACACATCTTCATGACATCAACAGCATCTACAATCTGCATTATTCCTGCATTACACATGTCTGGTCAAGACGCTGGACTTAATGACTGGAAGGTTGGCAGGTCAGCAGTTCATGACTTGAGTACTGCATTACAGAGTGAGCTCCCATCAATGTCCAGCTCCTGCCAACCTAGCAGTTTGAAAGCAAGAAATTGCAAGTAGATAAATAGGTACCACTTTGGTGGGAAGGTAACAGTGTTCCGTGCACTCTAGGCTTGCCTGCCATATGTCCACGGAAACAACTGCAGGTGCAGACAGCGCTGGCACATTGGCTATAAATGGAGATGTGCACCGAACCATAAAGTCAGATGTGACTGGCTTTCAAGCAAGGGTGACCCACACCTGTCAAGTATCCTGTATTGGCCGGGATTTCCCGTATTTCAGCGCTCGTTCCTCCCCTTTCCCGCCGTCGTCCCGTATTTTGAACGTTGGGGAAAGGGGTTACTGCGCATGCGCGCCTATCAGAGGCCATTCTGCGCATTCGCAAAGGGGTTCTGCACATGCACAAAGGAGTTGTTGCTGTGCATGCGCACCCGGGTCGGAGCAGTTCCTGAATTTTCCGGAGCCGTGCTTGACGGGTATGGGGTGACCTTTGTTGAAACCAGATAAATAGGGCTGTCTGCACCAGCTCTATTCTTTCAAACATTTCCCAGAAACAACTGAAATATGATACTTCTTCTTTAGTAATCTCATTTTTACACATTTTAAAAGAAAGAAAGAAAAAGAGAGGATGCAGTTAGATGGATGAGACTGATCACAACTGCTGCATTAAAAACAAACAAACAAATGGAACTAAAATAGCTGTGGAATCCCATAGGGCAGAAATGGGCCATTGGGGGCAGAAGGTTTTTAACATTTAAAACACATGTACAGATAGTGTGGCTGTCCCAAAGTTATTGGATTGTAACCTTCTTGAACCTTAGGTGGCAGATCTCACACTATGATACAGTGGAGGCTCCAGTCCAGCACCTGGAGAGTCATATATTTCCCTTCCCAGAGTGAAAACTTTTTTGCCCTTGTTATCTTTCTCATCTAATTTGCCCTTTATTGAAGCTGCTCTTTGTTTTTTAAGGGGGAAAAACTCTCTGATTCAGTCCTGCTATCTCCCTTCAATGGGAAGTTTTATCACAAATCTCTTGAAATCTTGTACTGTTTGAACCTGAGGTAAATCTCACGCACTCCCCACTTAAATTTCATAATTAAGGAGGCAGGCATCGTAAATAACATTAATCACAACAGTTCCATTTCTTTAAAAGTGTGCTATTTACAGCAAGGTAAAGGTCTCCCTTACTTGAAAGTCAGTTGTGTCTGACTCTAAGGTGCAGTGCTCACCTCTGTTTACAAGCAAAGAGCCAGTGCCGTCTGTGTCTGCAGACATTTCCACGGTTGTGTGGCAAGCATGATTAGATGCCAGAGTGCATGGAATGCTGTTCCCTTTCCCATCAAAGCAATACCTATGTATCTACTTGCCATTTCTTGCTTTCGAACTGGGAGGTTGGTAGGATCTGGGACAGACGACAGGAGCTCACTCCATTGTGCAACACTCGGGTCTCAAACTGCTGATCTGCCAACCTTCTGGTTATCAAGCTCAGCATCTTAATCACTAAGCCCCCAGCCCCATTTACAGCAAAGGGCTCCTTAACTCAGGGTCTGCAGATCCTCCTTCGAAGCAGATTTGCTGTGGATTTTACCCCAAATCTCTGTAGCATTATTCATAAAGAGGCAAGATGGTGTCTGTCCTGGTCAGCAGTCCCAAGTAATTCTTGTACTGCTCTTTGCCTCAAAAGACCGTGAATTTTAACCTTTTGAGCCAAAACTTTCAAAATCCCCTGCAAATTCTGAGGATATTTGAAGTTCAAAAAAATAGTTTTCCAACATCTGTGATTTATTTATTTATTTTATATTTATAGTTCAAATTTCTATGCTGCCCAATCAGGCGAACACGACTCAGGGCGGCTCACAAGAGGATTAAAACAGACATAAAGGGCAGAAACAGATAAATAGTTGGAAATTGATAAAACATTGTCCCTCCCGAGACTGTGTTTTTGAAAACTGTTATGTTTGTACAATCCATATAGAAGCCAAGAAGGCAATTTTTCTAATATTCTGATAAAAGGGGACTTTATGTTTTAGAGAAGGAGTGGGCGGCCTTTTTTCTGCTGTGGATTCATTTGCTTGGAGGAAATCTCAGAGTGGGATGCTGCTCTTAAGATCACTACCACCAACCACCCTGTTTCTCATGTTGCCAAATTATGTGTTACAGATAGCCTCTCATTAGAAATTGAAGCATTTTCATGTTCCAAACACTTTGGGAAACAATTGGACATTTCTAGCTCTTAAGAAATTTGCTTTCCTAATCACAGGCTATCTTTCTTATAAACAGGAAGGAAAGGATCTGTTCTCGATCATCCCAGAGTGCAGGATGCACAATAATGGACTCAAACTAAAGGAAGCCAGATATAGGTTTAATGTAGGCAGATTTAATGTAGGCAGATTGCACTCGGAGTCAGCAGGAGGGCAAAACACGTTTCCTTCTTTATTGCATGGTCAATCTGTACATGGTTTGCAGTAGGAGATGCAGCTCCTTTTATAATACACTAGCAGAGATTGCCCGGCAGTGCCAGGCTGTTTTAAATTGTTTTAGAAGGGTTTTTTAAAGTTAATGTTTGTAAAAAAGAGGTTCGTCTGTAATTGTCATTTTTAAAATGTTTATTTATACACACGGGCTGTTATAAACTGTGATCAGGTTTTTTTGTTGTTTTTTTTTTTGTGGATTTTAAAAAGAACAACGGATGCCATATATTTTTTATATTTTTTTATTTAACCAAATAATGTTTTATTATGTGTATTTTATTTTAATAGTTTTAATGTAGGTAATAATTTTAAAAATTTGAAAGCACATATTTTTTACATTCAATGTTTTTAAACTGTGTTTAGATGTTTTGGGTCTTTATTTGAGTTAAAACTCAACACTGGATTTTAGAAATGTTTTTTATTTTGGTTAGGTTTTATTTGTGATTTGTGTGAAATTGTGATATTTTGTTATGTTTTTGACTTGTTTTTACTCTTGTGGCCTCTGGGTTTCTTAGTTTTTCAGCACGCAACAGTACTTCTGATCTTGCACAAACTGACTACACAGACTGAAGCTATCTCTGGCTACAAAAGTGCTGGGACAATTTACATCTGCTCACCTCTGAATTCTAGAGTAGCCATTATCTCTATGTCAAGGCCATTCCTGAACAAACCTCTCTGTATTCAATCAACTTTCACA
Source organism: Bradypodion pumilum (assembly GCA_035047305.1). Taxonomy (NCBI): domain Eukaryota; kingdom Metazoa; phylum Chordata; class Lepidosauria; order Squamata; family Chamaeleonidae; genus Bradypodion; species Bradypodion pumilum. The sequence goes on from JAWDJD010000003.1 coordinate 325,294,525, forward strand.
AAAAGATAGGTGGGGAACTGTTGAAAGTACCCTTGAATTGAATTTGCAGGTACAGTAGAACCCCACATAACGAAAAATCTCCGTTCCACGGAGCTCTTCGCCATGTAGGTTTTTTTGTTATGCGAAGCTAATGGGAGATGCCCTGGATAACAAACAAAAAATGTTTATTATCCAGGGTTCCCATTGACCGGGTATACCCTGTTTACCAAATTTTTTGAATATTATGCGATTTTTTTCGTTATATGAAGCGTTTGTTATGCGAGGTACCACTGTGCTCTGTTGCAGCACTCGTTATATTTTCTGATATTGGAAAAAGGAAACACCTGAAACGATGTCAGATAATTCTAAAGTACAGGATAGGTTCCAGGGTCTTATGAATGGTAAGTTAGAAATATAGAAGTAAAACCAAAACTAGCCTCAACATAGAAAAGCAACAAGCTTATACAATGATTTTCTGTTAAAAATATATTAAAATTTTAAAATTCTTATCTTCTATGCATAATGAAAAACAAAAACAAAATATAAACACATACAATTCTTTCTTAGTACAACAAATGTCAGAAAAATAAGTTATACTTATAACACAACAAAAACTGCATACCAAATCCCTTTACCTTCTGATCTTACAGTTCAGCATCTTATAAATCAAAGCTACCTCATAAAATAAGAGAGCTGCTGTGTACAATTTTTTGGATCTTTCTGTTATTTCTCTGCGGAAAAGATTAATAAAGATGAAGTTCTTTATTAGCTTCTGAATGATCCTTAAAAGAGCAACAATGCATTTTTGTTTTTAAAAATTGCTTTGAAATACTGTGATAATGTAGCAGCCATTTTAAATGCCATGGAAGGTCAGTAAGGTAATAAATGACCAACTGAATATATCAGACAATACAGTTACAGGAAAAATTAAAATCAACTTTTCCAACATGCCATAGAACAAAAATGTTTTTCTAAGCATCTTTTGAGGACTGAATCTGGCTGATTTCCTCTGTGAGGAAGTTTCAAATACTGTGATGTACATGGAGAAGAAAAATATTCTCTTTTGGGGGGGGGTAATAATCAGATTTTTGTCATTTGAAGTGCACAGCCTTAAAAGACCTGGATATTTTGGCATCAGAGGAATGTGAGAAAGATGTTCCTGACACAGAAAAGCTGATAACTCACCTTATCCTGCTCCTGGCGGTTCAGAGCTTCCAGTTTCACCCGGTCTACCTCTGACTTGGAAGACGCTAGTTCTTGCTGCAACTCATTGAGCTTTTCCAAAAGGAGATTCTTCTCTGCTTCTTTCTGAGACAGAACCTGGGAGAAACAAAAAGAAAAACCTCACACAGATAAGACATTACAGTAAAACCCCATTTTACAGAAGTGTCACTTTACAGAAACCCTGTTTTATAGAAGTTTTTTTTTGCTGAAAACGTGTCCCGTTTTGACGGAAAAATCCCATTTTACAGAATGCGATTTCCCAGAGCACATTGTGCCTGGTGGGCTGTAAAAGACCACCCGCAGCCATTCTGGCCACTGTGGGGTGGCAGTAGAGTGGTCTGGAGAGGATTTAGAGTTTTTTATTTTTATTATTTTTTGGGGAGGGGGTCGGGAAGGTTCCCCCCCCCAATGCGTTCTTATGGGAATGCCTCATTTTACAGAAAAAAAACGAGTTAAAGGAAAAGCTACGGAACGGACTTTTCCTGTAAAACGAGGTTTTACTGTATAAGTTTTTACAGAGATTTTATTTTTCTCACTTATTAACAGTATTTCTTCCCTATAACAGAATTCTCCAGAAACAAAACAAAATAAAGGGTTCTTTTGTATAGCTGATGGACAGAAAAGGAAACATATGTGGACGTTAGGTTTTTGCTCTTTATATGCAGTCTCCCCCCATCTGGTACCTTCCAGAAATGTGGACTTCCACAGTAGAAATGGCTACTGCCACAAGTTGTGTTGGCTAGAGATTACGGGATATGTAGTTGAACACCCGGGGAGGCTGCTATGGCTGTGTCTGGAGCAGAGTAACCAACATCCAATTCCCCAGTTGTTATTAGACTGTAACCCCCAACATTCTTTAACACTGATCACACTGACTAGGATTGATGGAAGATACAGCCCAACAGCATCTGGAGGGCCACACTTTATTGATCCCTGCTATGCACCCGGCCAATAAGGCCTCTTGTGCCTCTTTATTTCTCTGCTTTCTCTTTCTCCTTGCCTTTTCTCTATGGCACACAATGGTAGCTGCTAGTGTTCCAGACCTATCTATATTTTCTTACAAATCTGCACACACATTACACTTTACTGAATTAAGGAGACTGGCCTGTAGAATCAAGATAGATAATGTTGATAGACAGACAGACAAGACAGATAGAGAAGTTCTAAATTTCAGTGCATACAACAGCATTTTCAAATTGCATGAAATTGTATTAATCCTGAATATTTTTATTGCAAAATTGCATTTTTATGTGCATTTACCCTCCAATGCAAAGTTTGGTATGATTTATTCAATTTTAAAATAGATTTGTACACATGTTTCTGCATTTTTTAAAGCTGAGAACACATCACTTAATTCAGAGAAGAACAAAAGTCCAAGGATGATTGCATTCCAGTCTGTTTGTTCATCCAGGAAGTGCATGTCAAATCAGTCTGCTTAAAACCAACTGGAATCTTCAACATAATAATAAAAAAACCTTTACATTGGAATAAAAACAGATACTGTACAATTCTGTGGCTACCTACTACATGAATATTGATGAAATGTCACCCTCCCCCTACCATTTCAGAGCCTTAATCAGTATAGAAAATTGGGGGGGGGGGGGGGGAGAATCATTTTTAATGATTTATACAGAAAACCCCACATGAACCACATGAACCATTCCTAGTAAGATCTTGTGGTACAAGGGACTAAGACTATAGAACCATGATGGTGAACCTTGGCACTCCAGCTGTTCTTGGACTTCAATTTCCAGAAGCCCAAGTCCCTGTGAATCCACACAAATGGGACTTTGGCTTCTGGGAACTGAAGTCCAAGAACAGCTGGAGTACCAAGGTTCGCCATTACTGCTATAGAATGACTATTTTTCCTAGCTGATGTTCCTCTTTTATCCTTCTCTCCACAGTCCTTCTCACCTTTTGCTTTTCATTCTCTAGTAGGAGAAGGCTTTCCTCTCGATTCTGCTGCAAAGTGAGGATTTCCTCCATCAGTTCCCTCTTCTCTGCTTCATACTTGGTTGTGAGCTCTTTCTTCTCTTGCTGGAGATGGCTCACAGCCTCATCTTTCTCCTCGATCAGTGACAAATGCAGAGTCTCCTGGGATCAGCAGTGAAGCATGGTGTTATCAGACAAAGTCAGTGCTTGGATGAGAAGAATGTAGAGGAAAATAGAGTCCTACCCTCCCCAAGCATGTATAAGCCCTCTGTTTTAAGACTGAGCATATTGGGAGTTACCAAATAATTAGAGTGAGAAAACAGCACTTATCAGATGTACATCAAAGCAACTCAGCACTTGTTTACATGGGCTCATTTGGAGCAGGCTGATGCAGGCTAAATAGACTCCCTTAAGTTTGGGTAGAAGTCTAGTATGTCATTTGATATAGTTCTTGTATATAAATGGCATATGCACCTCAAATAAATGTATTTGGTCTGGCTCTTTGTAGTGTCAATTTCTCATTTCATAAAGTAACTTAAGAAGAGAACAAATTCAGGAGTACAGTACTGGCAAATTAAACTCTTCCTCTGCTCCATGTATGAACACAAGAAGTTAACAAATATATGTTATTAGGGCAGCACTGATAGAAGGGGAAAAACCAATTTCTTTCCAGATGTGGGAGGCAACAGAAGGGAATGAGGGAATTTTTCCCCCTTTCCTTTTATACTTTCCTTAAAGGTCAGATTGACCACCTCCAATTCCATAAACTATGTTAATACTCAGGTTGCAGAAATGATGAATCAAGTTCATTGTTGCATGTGTTAGAAGCTAAAGTACCAATTCTTGTATAAAATAACCTGAGCCCTTTGGAGTGATACACAGAGAGACAGCTAAGTGGGCCCAGGAACCTTCCTCTTGTCATTTCACAGTTAACTACTTATCAATATGAAGATTACTATACTCAAGCTTCCTTCCTTCCTCTTGGTAGTCAATATAGATCTTATTCTGTTTTATTAGAGATAATTTACACATGGGGCCGATGGTGATTCAGTATTTCTTTGCACCTAATTATGAGTATTGTAAACTTGGAGCTAAATAACTCAACTCTTTAGTGCTTTTTTGGATATGTATATAGGATTGGAGGCCTGGGCCCACACCATGCACCTTCTCTTTTCTGAGACGCCTGAGATCCTCTTCAAAACTCAGCTTGTTGTTCTTGATAGCCAGGTGGCATTCATGTTCTGTCTGAGTCAACTGATGTTTCAACATGTCTACCTCTCTCCTCAGTTTGGTTTCTTGGAGCTCAAATTCACGTCGAACATTATCCAATTCCACTATGAGAGAACACAAATCCCATTCACAACACGTCCTCTGAAATGGTGCAGATAACTCAAAGACACAATTAAGTGAGCCTGTTATATGATGTATTTTAATGTAAGATATTGTAAGATATCTTGAGCAAGTGGGAAAAGGATAGGTAAAAGTAAAGGTCTCCCTTGCCAGAAAGCCAATTGTGTCCAACTCTAGGGGGTGGTGCTGATCTCCATTTATAGCCATAGAGCCAATGCTGTCTGAGTCTGCAGATGTTTCTGTGCTCATGTGGCAGACATGACTAGACACCAGAGCGCATGGAATGCTGCTACCTTTCCTGCCAAAGCAGTACTTATTTATTTACTTGCAATTTTTTTGCTTTTGAACTGCTGTATTAGCAAGAACTGGGACAGACAATGGGAACTCACTCTGTCATGCAGCACCTGGGCCTTGAACTGCTGACCTGCTGACCTTCCGTTCATCAAGCTCAGCATCTTAACCACAAAGCCACCACGGAAAAAGGATGAAATGTATCAGTTTGGACACTTATCCATCAGCTAACTTTAATTTAGTATTGCTAAACAGTAACTTTAATCCATATTTTTCTCTACTTCCCCTTTTACCACTTCGGGTGTTGAGGGAGTTACATGCCTACAATCAACAAACATCTACCAGGTTTAGCAAAGCCAGAGATCACAACAGAGACATTTTAAAGTAAATATCACCAGACACTTTTAATGGAGCTTTGGCATTCCAACCTGTTAACTAAGAATTAGACTGAAAGATTTCCTCGCCATAGAACACAAGCATTTAATACACAATAATCAGATTTCAAGTTTTGAAGGAGATTTAGTGTTGCACATACTGTACCTTGGAGAGCCTTCTTAGAAAGGTCAATGCTTTGTTTCTCTCCTTCTAGTCGTTCCTTGCAAGCCTCCAGCTGGGCTGCTAGTTCTTGAGTTTCAAAAAGGTTGGTTTCCAGGGATTCTTTCTCTTCCCTAAAGCACGTGAGAAAACAAACAGTGCCAAACAATTAAGCTGTAAATAACCTGGCTCCCTAAAGGGGCCAATGGCTATGGGCGGATGATCCCCTTCAGGTGTGGTGATGGTCCCCCTCAGTGGCGGAAATGCCACTGGAAAACATCATATTGAGCCCACTGGCGAAATGAGTGGAGGAACCACTTTTTGATTCCTAACGGTCATGGAGGTGGAAGAGGCCATGCCAGATGGATTGGCTGTGAAGGTGCACCTTGTCAATATCCTCAAGGCTGTGGCTGTCCATTGTAGTCCCGGTGTTAAATCCTGCATGTCTCATTTCATATGTGCTGCAGGAAATGGCTCTGTGATCACAGTGTGTGGGTCACTACATGGCAAGCTGGGATCCATCTTAAACAAATTCACGCTAAATGGCATTTTTCCTGCTTCAGGAAAAAAATGCATTCTCGGACACGAGTTGCAGCCGACGTCGACTGGTGGAAGGAAGCAGGCTGAAGTGAGAACAGTATAGTACAGTCCCCTCTAGATATTGTTGGATTGCAGCTCGTGTTAGCCTTGGCCCATATGGACAATGGCAAGGAACACTGACAGCTGCAGGCAAACAACATCTGAAGAGTTGCACTTTGCACACAACTGAAGTAGATAAAAGAAGGGAAGGGTGGCAGCAGAGACATATGAAAACACAAAGCCATGAGGAGAAAGATAAAATTGTTGTTTAAGGAACTTACATTATTTATAATCACCATCAGCAGGAGACAAAAAGTCAGTATGTGTCATAAAGCTCAAAAGCTAAAAGATGAAGGACCTTAGCAGGCCTTTCTCTGGGCTGAGGCTGTTGATAGAGCTGCTGGCCATCCAGCCAAAAAGCTAAAGATTAAATGGACCTGGGCAAGAAAAAACCTGCTCCAAATGAACTACATTTCAGCAACTACATCATCTGATCATTGAAAAAAGAGGCAAACCGCCCTGTCCCTACAGCAGACCAAACAGCAGGAAACCTGCCTTTCTGATCACACCTTATTTTTCAGCCCCTTGTGATTTTCTTTTCAACTGTTGTTTTCAATTCAAGGGCTACTAGTATAGATAGTGCAAGGCCATTTTACCAGACTATTAACAAAAGAACTGAGTTTCCATAACTGTAAAGGTAAAGGTTGCCCTTGCTTGAAAGCCAGTCATATCCGACTCTAGGGTTCAGTGCTCATCCCTGTTTATAGCCAATGAGCCAGTGCTGTCTGTGTCTGCAGACATTTCTGTGGTCATGTGGCAGGCATGCCTCAACATCGGAGTGCATAGAACGCTGTCTACCTTCCCACCTAAGTGGTACCTATTTATTTACTTGCAATTTCTTGCTTTTGAACTGCTAGGTTGGCAGGAGCTGGGACAGTATTCGGGAATCGAACTCCAATCTTCCAGTATCTGAGTTCAGCGTCATAATCACCTGAGCCACTGCAGTCCCGTAACTGACACTATCCTTAAATCATGTTGCAGTCCAATCTTCAGGGGCTTACCAGTAGTTTCACAGAAGATGGATATTACCTGAGAGTGTCTGCCTCCTCTGTTAACAACTTCTTGTTTCTCTCCAAAGCAGTGAGCTCCACAGCCAGCTTTGCCTTTTCCTTAGCCACCTCTTCTTTCTCCCGCAACGTGGAGAGCAAGGATTCTGCTTGAACCTCAATTTCTTGGTGACTCTGGCTCAGTTGCTCACTAAGGTTTTGCTTCTGGCTGTTCAGCTGGCACCCACCGGGAGGAAGCAAGGGAGAGAGAAAGAAGTTATAAACAGATTGAAGCTGAAGAACCCAATAAAGCTTATGGTTACACACCATCCATCTTGAAGGCAGTAGACTGGAAAAATGACAGCTTTGACACAGCAATCTCCGACCTGGTGCTGCCTAGGTCTTACTTCGGTAAGCTCTGTGCATATTCAGGCCATAGTCCTGGTTTATCTTTAATCCAGGACTGAAAAACATGCTGACTGGTGTATTGTGGGAGTTGATTCAGAAAATAGAACTATTTTGGACTCCGCTCCAAGAATATATCAGCCAGCCTATTGTTCAGTCTTGTTGGAGAAAGGGCTAAGCTGTACCAGATCAGGAAATCTCCATCAAATATTGTTTACTAATAGAATAAGCACAAAATAAATATAGTAAAGGTTTCCTTTGCTCGAAAGCCAGTCGTATCCAACTCTAGGGTTCAGTGCTCATCTGTTTATAGCCAAAGAGCCAATGCTGTCTGTATCTGCAGATGTTTCTGTGGACATATGGCAGGCATGCCTAGACACTGGAGTGCATGGAACGCTGTTTACCTTCCGACCGAAGTGGTACCTATTCATCTACTTACAATTTCTTGCTTTTGAACTGCTAGGTTGGCAGGAGCTGGGACAAAGATGGGAGCTCATTCTGTCCTGCAGTACTCGGGAATCGAACTGCTGGCCTTCCGCCTCCCAGTCAGTGTCTTAGCCACTTGAGCCACTGCTCAATATACTATAATCTGTTCAAAAGGCAATATTTTTTGTGCCTGGGTGTCTCATTTCATCTATCCCATACAGAGCCATAGCCAGGATTGTAGACTTTTTTTTGGGTGGGGGTGGGTGGGATTTGTTTCAGGAGGGGCAACAAATTTTCAGGAGGGACAACAACATATATAACATTGGCACCACGGGGTGGGCTGTTAGCTCAGGAGGGTTCCCCCCACCCCTTTCTGCACCCCCTGACTACAGCCCTGGTCACATATGTTTCAATTTTCCGGCATAAGATCTCCAACATGCTATTGCAGAAATGGAGCTTCTAGGTCTTACGGTAGCAGATAATTTCGAAAAATTACTGAACATTCAATAGTTTCTGCTAAGAATTTAAAAATCAGGCAGGATTTCAGTCGGTAACACAGGGCTGTTTGTATATCCTACATAGATCCTTGACACATAGCTCCCAAGGAACCTAGAACATCTTTTCTTGTCCTCATATGCCTGCTTATTGCCTCCAGGTTTTTAAGAGGTCATGCATGACATGCCAGGACTTTAGCTAAAATCTGAGAGGAAATGAGAAAGTATGTACTTCTTCTTTCCAAATGTTTCTCAAACAGAAAAGCAATAAATGGGGCCAAGCCTCACATTTTGGTTGTAGGTTATTTTAAGCCGCTATTTATTGTATTCACTATTTTCTAAGATTTGCTCTCAGGGCGCCACAAAGCACAACCCAAACAAAATTCACACCAAAAACCCCCCGAGAAAACAGAACAAATTTATCCACAGAGTAAAAGCAAGAGAAGCTAACAACAGGCATCACAGAACTACTGTCGGAGATAAAAATCAATTACAAAATACAATATTTCAGCAGTAAATGGAGGATTAAAATATGGGGTGAGTAGTATATTCCTGCTTGCTTGGCATCTTCCAGCTAGAGTTACAAGGCTAAAACAAGGACCAAGCTAATCCAAGTCAACTCTTATATTTATAAAGTTCTCAACAGTGATAACAGGGTCTTGGATACTCTGCAGATGAACCTTTTGTACCTGCATTATTTGGTCTTGTAATTGGACCCTCTCCCTGCGTAACAAGGCCATTTCTTCCTCTATTCGCTCCTGCTTCTCTTCAGATGCCTGGTAGCTCTGCTCTAGCCCTTGCTTCTCTGCCCTCATGCGCATGAGTTCTTGATCCAAGTGTGCAAACTGCTCACGCCAAACAGCGTGCTCTTGTTCGAGCTCCCGCTTCCTGCTGAGCAGCCGGCTCTTCTCCTCTTCAAGCTGCAAAATGAGAAAAAGCACCATGGTTGAACAATTCTAAAAATGATGGTGCTTGGGAAGGGATGGTCTGACTGGAATACAAAAAGCAGGTAGGCCTTCGGACACAATCCATCAGGAAGGAATTGCTCTAAGACTGTGATGGCAAACCTTTGCACTTGAGATGTTCTTGGACTTCAATTCCCAGAAGCTCAAGCCCCATGTGAATCCACATGAATGGGTTTACTGCGATTCATCCAGGCCACACCGCCCTCATCGTTCCAGGAAGTGGAAGTAAAACGTGCCCAAACAGCCCATGCGCCACAGAACACACCCACGCATGCACAGAATGTTGCTGTAAATGACCCGTGGCTGTCGTAAGCACATTTACGACAGCTGTTGTCAGTTATGGGCTGGCAGCATACTGCACATGCATGGGTGCATTCTGTGCATGCACATTTTATTTCCACTTCCAGTGGGAGGAACCATGTAACCAGCACACTCCACCATGTGATTGGCCCGCGGCCTGAAAAGTTTGGGAACCCCTGACTTACACTCTTCATCCTGAACCCCTGTTGCTTTTGCTTGATATTATAATTATTTTTTTAAAAAAATGTTAATTTTCTCCAAGAAATTAATAACATGTCTAATTTAGACTGAACGTTTTTGTCACCTGTTTTCATTCTGCCTCCTTCTGTTAAAACAAAAGGCCTGATTTATCTAAATATGCAAAAGGAAATATTCAAACACAATTTCAAAAGATTTTCTAAACATCCTAGTAAAGTCAATGAAGTTGTAACATCAGTTTTTTTTTATTTCATTTGTAATGGAGCACTGGTGTAAATCCAGGCTATGCATTCCAATATGGCTCCTTTCACTTGGTTTCACTTGGTATTGTTGTTGTTGTTCAGTCGCACAGTTGATTCCGACCCTTTGCGACCCTATGGACCATTGTTCTCCAGGCGCCTCTGTCCTCCACCATCCCCCTCAGCCATCCCAGTTCTGTGCCCATTGTGTCTACAATACCATCTAGCCATCTCATCTTTGGCCTCCCCCTTCTTCTTTTGCCCTCCACCTTTCCCAACATCAAGGCCTTCTCAAGTGAATTCTCCCTTCTCATTTGATGTCCAAAGTACTTTAGCTTCATCTTTACTATTTGACCTTCCAATGAGCAGTCAGGGTTGATTTTTTCTAAGATTGACCTATTTGTTCTCCCCACTGTCCAGAGTACTCTCAAAACTCTCCTCCAACACCACATTTCAAAGGCATCTATTCTTCTGCATTCAGTTTTCCTAATTGTCCAGCTCTCGCATCCGTACATTACCACTGGGAATACCATTGCTTTGACTATTCTAATTTTTGTTTTCAATGTGATGTCTCTGCTTTTCACTATGTTCCCCAGGTTTCTCATAGCTTGTCTCCCAAGAATCAGTCGCCTTTTTATTTCATGGCTGCAATCCCCATCTGCAGTGATCTTTGATCCTAAGAATGTAAAATCTGTCACTTGGTATACGTTGGAGGAATGTTACTCAATGTCCTCTGAAACATGGCAGGTGCTTTACTGTGAGACAGTGGCTTATCAGCTAGGATAGCAGGTTCTGGGCGAATTTTCCAATGGGCTGTGTAGGCAGCAGAAAAGTTTCGACGACGAGGCAGCAATACCATGCTTGGACTCTTCTGGAAGTTATAAATATTGTTGGACTAAGCTGTGGAGTGTGTGAGGCACTCTAAATCTCCCCCATTTCAGGCCTCACTGCACGTTACAAGCTTTCAGTGGTTACAAGCCCTGCAGGACAGTGCTCATGAGGCTGAAAGTTTTCTGGCACACCATGGGCTCAAGGAAAGTGTGCATTTTGGCAGCAAGAGAAACCACAGAGGAGTAGCTCTGTTTGCTCTAAGCAGTGGACACTCAGGGCCTGGCAGGCAGACTAGGATTTGGGGGCATGTCCTGTGAGGATGCGACCACCACAGAACCAGACCTTGTCACCTTGGACAGGGACCCTGGATTGGGCTTTATTTAGTTTTCAGCTTTCTCCATCATAAACTGGAAAAGATGCTGAAAATAGATGAGTGGATTATCTATTTACTAATATTATTTGTATTTGTGTGTGCATGATTGTGTGTGTGTGTGTGTGTGAGAGAGAGAGAGAGAGAGAGAGAGAGAGATGACCTGAACCATAACATTTGAGGAAGGGATATTTATCTCTCCCAGTCATGTTGGTTTCCTGTCTAAAGCCCCTGCTGTCCCACATTCCATTTGTCTTAGAAAAGAAAATTAATTGATACATCTAAGTTTTCCTTAATGAGGTTAAAAAAAAATCAGAGAGAGAATTCCTAAAGTAAAATAGCATGTTATGGAGAGGGGGATCTATAACCTTGTCTCTTCCAACCCCAAATCTTTGACCATTCCCAATCACCAAAGGGCAAGTGAAAGTCCTTTTTACTTTCTTTTCCCTTTGGTCCTCATTCTCCCATTAGACTGCCATGGTAAGGGGAAGCCCTAACAGGAATCCAGCAGGCTTAGGACCAGAGTTCTAATATATGCCAAATGCAATTTGAAGTACTGTAATACTGTAAAGTAAAGACGAGGCTAAAGTATTTTGGACATCAAATGAGAAGGGAGGATTCACTTGAGAAGGCCCTGATGTTGGGAAAGGTGGAGGGCAAAAGAAGAAGGGGGAGGCCAAAGATGAGATGGCTAGATGGTATAGTAGACACAATGGGCACAGAACTGGGAGTGCTGAGGGGGATGGTGGAGGACAGAGGTGCCTGGAGAACAATGGTCCATAGGGTCGCAAAGGGTCGGAACCGACTGTGCGACTGAACAACAACAATACTGTAATACCCTAAATAGTTTCTATTCTGTAACAAACTTAAGGAGATTTTCCCCATTGTCAGCGCTACCATCTCAGCTTTTCCGTTGATGTCCTAAACCCATGATGGCGAACCTTGGCACTCTAGATGTTTTTGGACTTCACTTTCCAGAAGCCCAAGCCCCCTGTGAATCCACACGAATGGATTTACTGTGATTCATCCAGCCCACGCTACCCTCGTCGCTCCCAGAAGTGGAAGTAAAATGCGCCCGTATGGAGGAAGGGTTAACCTGGAAGAGTCTTAACTGTACGGGCGCATTTTACTTCCGCTTCTGGGAGCGACGAGGGCAGCGCGGGCCGGATGAATCGCAGTAAACCCATTCGTGTGGATTCACAGGGGGCTTGGGCTTCTGGGAATTGAAGTCCAAGAACATCTAGAGTGCCAAAGTTCGCCATCACTGTCCTAGACCTAGGCCTACCTAGGGTCATCTCTGCCTACACAGAAGCTTGCATATGTGACCTGCTTCTACTCTCTGTTACAGCCTGGCTAAAGGAAGCTGTCCTAGTGTCTTGTTACCTGTAGGACTATGCGATTCAGGTTGATTTTGTCTTGAGCCAGCCCTTCATTCAAAGCTCCCATCTTGGCCAGCGAGTCCCTCAGTTCAGCATCTTCGGATTTCATTTTGTGTATGGAGAGCTCAAGCTCAGTGTTGGTAGCTTCAACCTGATGGAAGGCAATTGGAAGCATGATTGAATTTTACCGCCTTGGCCATTCACATAGTTGTTAATTCCATGACATTTAAGTAGGAAAGACATAGCTTATCCTTCTTCCATATTTCTCAGTGAAATTTAGAGCAGGTACAGGTTTATAGGACTGCAGTGTATATAGTATATAGGACTGCAGTGGCTCAAGTGGCTAAGATGCTGACTGGGAGGCAGAAGGTCAGTAGTTCCATTCCCGAGTACTGCTGGACGGAATGAGCTCCCGTCTTTGTCCCAGCTCCTGCCAACCTAGCAGTTTAAAAGCAAGAAATTGCAAGTAGATAAATAGGGACCACTTTGGTGGGAAGGTAACAGTGTTCAGTGAGCTCCGGTGTCTAGTCATGCCTGCCACATGACCACGGAAACATCTGCAGAAGCAGACAGCGCTGGCTCTTCTGCTTTGAAACAGAGATGAGCACTGAACCCTAGAGTCGGATATGACTGGCTTTCAAGCAATGGAAACCTTTACCTTTACAGGTATACTGCTCAGCCTCCTTTTATTTTGAGATACAATAAGGGCACTTCAGAAAAGAAGATACACTCTGAGGATAACTTTTAACCACATCAAATATCTGGATAAAAGTCAACCTTTTAAAAACAAGCACATCCTGCCGCTCTGAAGTCTGATTGATGGCATTTGATACAACATATCAGAGTAAACAAAACACCACACTGATTTGTAAACATATCTGTTATGCTAGCCAACCATTGTGTGCCTCTGTACCTGACATGTATAAATTGATGCCATGAAGTCTCACTCTTATGACTGATGAAGTGGACTTGATCCATGAAAGTTAACATTAAAATACAGCAGTTAGTATTTAAAGTGCCATAATGTTTTTGTCTTTTTGTTTTGCTTACTCTACAATATGCTTGCACAGACTAACACAGCTACCACCTCACAAATTTGATACAACAGTCTTTATAAGCATTGTTAAACTACTCGTAGCAATAGATTTCAGAAAAGGTTTTAGACTATACTCCACAAAAGTAATTTAAGATCTGTAGGGCAGATTAAGACATTTAATTAATAAAATAATCTATTTGTTTTACGCTCAGTTTAATGGCAGAGCAGCATCCATTATTTTACTTCTAAGCAGCAAGAAGTGGAAGAGGAGAATCCATAGCCATTTGCATCTGCAACTGTGAATGTTATTTTCCTAAGTTAGTTATGTAATCAGAGAATATTCCATTAGGAAAATGTATCCCCCCTCCTTAAATTTCATGCTGGCCAAAGTGTGGGTGGTTTTTTTTTTATTTTTAAAAAACCTACTACTCACTTCAGCTTGAGCCAATCTGTGAAGTTCAGGCAGTTTTCACAAGGGAATGTTCCCAAAATAATTACTCACCCAGGGCCTTTACACCCTATTGGACTACGGCCTTGGTGGGCATGTTATTTCTGAGAAAAAAGCTTAAACACAGCATACGATTCCACTGTTTTGAAATATCAAGCCCTGATGACGTGATGGCATGCAACAGTACCTCACCCACAGTTCAGTTTTCCCATTTTATTGTACACACAATGTCCCAAAGCTGTTGACCATGGAATTTGGCTCTTCTTCTGGATGTCAGTCTGACTTCCGGTATAACAATTTACTTCTTGGATTTATCTCTGGGATTCTTAGCCAGGATAAAATGTCTGACTAGTTCTGACTCTCAGAGGTAATACAGATTTTGCACTCCCCCCCCGCCCCAACCTAATGAAAGCACAACCACAAAGATATGATATATTTAATTATATTTTCTAGATAAAGGGGACACTGTGCCTTTCTGTCTATCATGATATTGCAATAAAAGACACTGTTTCAAGCTCTTTCACCACACCACCCTCCCAGATTAGAAGTGGAGGGCAAGTGTTGACAGTAGAGCTGCACCCTACTACCCAGCATGGAATTTAGGCTGCATATTTTTGGACTACAGTTCCCCCTTGCCATTAGTCACCACGGTCAGCAGTCAAAATCCAACAGGGTTTTGTGTTCTCATAATTAGACATCAATTCTAGATACAAATAATCATACCATTTGGTAGGTTTATATATACAACCAATGATCTCAGCATTTTTGAACAACACGTTTGACCAGTCCTATGGGTGGAAAGAAACCCACAGCAAGGGCAACAGTAAGAAGCAAGGATCTTTGGCTTGTAGATTGTACCAGTTAGTAATCCTTACCATGGTCAGAAGCCATGTTGGCTGGGGAATTCTGGGAGTTGCAGTTCAAAAAAGTAATATTTTCCAAATTTCCCACTACCAACATGCTAATTAAACATACCAGTAACTTTGCAAAAGAACAAGTGGCAGAGGATGGCAGATTTAAATACACAACACAAACAGATGTGTATGTGACATATTGATTAAGTCACTGAAATTCAGAGTGGCACAAGATCATGAAGGTGTTAGCAGTTGAGTACCAAGTCTTGTGACAAATAGGGGGTAAAGGAAAAATAAACAAGTAAATCTAACTACCTCTCCCTTCCCGTCTACATAACTACTTGTTGATAGCTTGATCGTTGTTCCTGGGCTCCATTTCTTTCTTGCTCTTCTTCCAAGAGATTTTGACCTGTCTTTGTCTTAGAAGGAGGTAGTCACATGCCCCTTTTATAATGACTGTGAGTGTATCCCCACTCATGGAACCAAACTTTAATTAAAATCTCTCTTCAGATCTAGCCCCAAATGGCTTTCTAAGAAAAAAATAAATGTAAGTTCCTCACTCCCCAATTATCAGATCCTAGAGTACTTTTTCTCTCCAATGGACTGAAATTCCCCATCAAACCACTATACTCTGCTGTACCTGAAAATTTCCTATAAAATAAATGCTGAGACCTTTTTCCTTGAGTAATGACCAGCAGAATATGGCTCCAGTTACCAAACAGGATTTTGTGTTCTCATAATTAGACATCAATTCTAAATACAAATAATCATACCATTTGGTAGGTTTATATATGGCTCCCTTAATATGGTTGATGAGGTGCATGTAGATGAACAGATTGCAGGAGAGAGGCTCCTTGTACTAGGCGATTCAATAATTAGAAATACAGAGAAATGGATTTGTGATGCACATGATAACCGTATGGTGACTTGCCTGCCAGGTGCAAAAGTTGCAGACATCACAAGAAATCTAGATAGATTGTTAGAGACAACTGGGAACGAGCCAGTTGTCATGGTACACGTTGGTACCAATGATGTTGGGAAGGCCAAGCGGTCTGTCCTGGAAGCCAAATTCAGGTTGTTAGGAAGAAGATTGAAGTCCCGGACTTCCAAGGTAGCCTTTTCAGAAGTGCTGCCTGTTCCTCGCGCAGGACCTACCAGGCAGGCAGAGCTCAGAAGCCTCAATGCGTGGATGAGGCGGTGGTGTCGAGAGGAGGGTTTCAGATTTGTCAGGAACTGGAGAACATTTTGGGACAAGCCAAATCTGTTCAGGAGGGATGGGTTGCATTTGAACCATGAAGGGACCAGATTGCTGGCACTCAACATCAAAAAGGCTGCAGAGCAGCTTTTAAACTGATAACTGGGGGAAAGCCGACAGGAGCTGGGCAGCATCCGGTTCGGGAAAGTGTGTACTTGGGTAGTGAGGAGGATGCAAAAATTACTGAGCAGAGCGAGGAGCTAGTCACTAGCATTCTAGCAGAAGGATGCAAGAGGCAGTCTAACAATGCAACTGGACACAAAAGACTGTGTCAGAAAAGCATATATAAATGCTTGTATACAAATGCCAGAAGCCTCCGGAACAAAATAGGGGAGCTGGAATACTTAGCAATAGATAAGAATATTGATATTATTGGTATCACTGAAACCTGGTGGACGGATGATAACCAATGGGATACAGTTATCCCAGGCTACAAACTGTACAGGAAGGATAGGAAGGGGCAAACGGGAGGTGGTGTAGCCTTGTATGTCAAAGAAGTGATAAAATCGTATGAATTGGAATATCTAGGTGATTTGGAGTCACCATTAGAAGCTCTGTGGGTAAGAGTACCAGGCCACAAGGATGGTCTAACAGTAGGCATATACTATCGGCCTCCGACCCAAACTTTTGAGGGAGACTGGCAGTTGGAGAATGTTGTAAAGGAGGCATCCAAGAAGGGAAGCCTGGTTATAATGGGGGACTTCAATTACCCTCACATAGACTGGGTGAACTGTTGTTCAGCACATGATAAAGAGATAAAGTTCCTAGATATGCTAAATGATTGTTCCCTGGGACAGATGGTTGAAGACCCAACTAGAGGTACAAGAATCCTTGACTTGATCCTGAGTAATACTCAGGATCTGGTGCAAGATGTTAATGTGACTGATCCAATAGGGAACAGTGACCACAACTCAATTATGTTTAACTTGATCATAGACCGCAAGTCACTGATAAAATCTAACACAGAGACCTTAAATTTTCAAAAAGGAAATTTCCCAAAGTTGAGGAAACTAGTAAAAAAGAAGCTGAAAGGGAAAATTGAGAGAGTCCAAACACTCCAAGAGGCATGGAGGCTGTTTACAAAAACAATAACAGAGGCCCAATTGGAATGCATACCCAAAAGGAAAAAGGGCACTGCCAGGTCCAAGAGGACTCCAATGTGGCTTACAGGAGCTGTTCGGGAAGTGATCAAGAGCAAGAAAAGCTCATTTAGAAGATGGAAGGCTTGTCCGAATGAGGACAGCAGGCAGAAACATAAATTCTGGCAGAACAAATGCAAGGCAACAATCAGGAAAGCAAAGCAAGACTTTGAGGAGCGTATAGCTAAAAATACTCAGAGAAATAACAAAGACTTCTTTAAGTACATTAGAAGTAAGAACCCAACTAGGAAGGCCATTGGCCCATTAGATGACAATGGAAGGCAAGGGGTTATTAAAGAGGAAGCAGAGATTGCAGAGAGACTCAATGAATTCTTTGCTTCAGTATTCACTGAAGAAGACAGAGGCCACATGCCCAAAACAGAGCCTATCTTCGTAGGGAGGGAAACCGAAGAATTAAGCCAGATAGAAATAACCAGGGAGGAGGTCCTTGCATGTCTTGTTAAACTAAACACTAACAAATCACCAGGACCAGATGGCATCCATCCACGAGTTCTCAGGGAACTTAAAGATGAAATTGCTGATCTCCTAGCCAAAATATATAATCTTTCCCTCAAATCAGGCTTTGTGCCTGATGACTGGAAGGTAGCGAATGTAACACCAATTTTCAAAAAAGGATCCAGGGGTGATCCAGGAAATTACCGACCAGTCAGTTTGACATGTGTCCCAGGTAAAGTGATGGAAACCATCCTAAAAGATAGAATTAATAGGCACATAGAAGAGAAGGCGCTGCTAAAGGAGAGCCAACATGGCTTTTGCAAGGGCAAATCATGCCTCACTAATCTGTTGGAATTTTTTGAGAGTGTCAACAAGCATGTGGATAAGGGGGATCCAGTTGACATTGTTTATCTGGACTTTCAGAAGGCTTTTGACAAGGTCCCACACCAAAGGCTCTTGAATAAACTTACCAGTCATGGAATAAAGGGACAGGTCTTGTCCTGGATCAGCAACTGGCTAAGGGACAGGAAACAGAGGGTAGCACTAAATGGACACTTCTCCAAGTGGAGGGAAGTAAAGAGTGGGGTCCCCCAAGGTTCAGTACTGGGACCCCTGCTTTTCAACCTCTTCATAAATGATCTAGAGGTAGGAGTAAAAAGCAAGGTAGCCAAATTTGCTGACGACACTAAATTATACAGGGTAGTGAAAACTGTGAGAGATTGTGAGGAGCTCCAGAGGGATCTCTCGACACTGGGGGAGTGGGCAAAACAGTGGCAAATGAGTTTCAACATTAGTAAGTGCAGAGTGATGCATGTTGGGGCAAAGAACCCCAATTACATTTATAAACGGATGGAGTCTGAACTCTCTGCGACAAACCAGGAAAGGGACCTTGGTGTCCTGGTGGACAACTCAATGAAGGTGTCAACCCAGTGTGCCTCAGCAGTGAAAAAAGCAAACTCAATGCTAGGGATCATTAGGAAGGGTATAGAAAATAAGTCAGCAAGTGTCACTTTGCCTCTTTATAAATCTATGGTGAGGCCCCATCTGGAATACTGTGTACAGTTCTGGTCGCCATACCTCCAGAAGGATATTATGGAGCTGGAAAAAGTGCAGAGGAGGGCAACCAGAATGATTAGGGGACTGGAACACCTTCCTTACCATCTGAGGCTGCAACGGTTGGGCCTCTTCACTTTTGAACGACGACGTCTAAGAGGTGACCTGATTGAAGTTTATAAAATCATGCACGGTGTGGACAAAGTAGATAAGGAAAAACTGTTTTCCCTATCGCATAACACTAGAACTAGGGGACACTCCATGAAACTTTTGGGTACTAGTTCTCAAACAAATAAGAGAAAGTACTTTTTCACCCAGAGGATTACTGGTCTATGGAACTCCCTGCCAGAAGAAGTGGTGACAGCTGTCAGTCTTGACAGCTTTAAGAAAGGATTAGACAAGTTCATGGAGGACAAGAGTATCAATGGCTATAATGATGGATACTTAAGGACAACCTCCGGGTTGGAGAGATAGGCAGGATATCTCTCAATATCATTTCCAGGGAATCCTAAGCAGGTGAAGGCATCTGCTTGGGAATACCCTGAAGGGAATGGTGAGCCACTGTGTGAGACAGAATGCTGGATTGGATGGGCTGTGGCCTGTTCCAGCAAGGCTGTTCTTATGTTCTTATGTTCTTATATACATCCAATGACCTCAGCATTTTTAAATAACAAGTCTGACCAGTCCTAGTAGGACTTGTTCTAAAGTGGGTGGAAAGAAACCCATAGCAAGGGCAACAGTAAGAAGCAAGGCTCTTTGGCTTGTAGATTGTACCAGTTAGTAATCCTTACTTTGGAAAGTGCTCCACTCAAGCCTTCCTTAGCGCTCTCTAGCACATCCTTCTCCAGCATGGCCTGATTCAGAGACTCTTTGACAGTCACCAACTCTTTCTTCAGGGCTGACATCTTTTCTTCAAGCTGCTCCAGGGACCTTTGCCTGAGTAAGAAGAAAAGGTCTAACTGCCCTTTGCATCTTTACCAATTATACCAGGTTTCAGTGTACCCCTTAACCAAGCACTCTGTCTGAAAATCATACCACTTTTATGTATTTTAGAATCATATTTTTCTTCCCCTAATTACAACTTACATTCATGATCATTCCCTTCTCCACCATACAGAGCTCGGGTATGAGGGTTATTCTAGATGATACAGCATGTCATTAACAAGAAAGCTTCCTTAAGAGATGCAAGAGTTTCTCTTAGCTGTATCTGCATGTTGTTTTACAATTGGGGATCGGAAGGTAAATATGAACTTCATTTGCAAATATGATTACTCAGGCGTGGAGCCTTAAAGGAATGTGTACCAAGAATAAAAAAAATTGTAATAGCAGGAAGCATACATTTACCCCTATCTGGAATTTGATGGTGATTTTAAAGGTCACTTTCCAAAACTTGCATTTGAAAATGAACCCCCTCAACTGGCTAAGAGATTCAAAGATTTAAAAAACACAAAAGTTTCCGAATCCAGTGAAGTCTTATTATATGTTCTGCTGGTCTGCCCTTTTGTGTAGCTGCTCTAGATCCCAGGTTTGACTGCTGAGATTTGACATAACTCCGGCATCTCACCCCCTTTCCAACTCCTTCCTTGTTCTCTCCCTTTCTTTAGTCACATCCTCCTTCTGCTCCTCCAGTAGTTTTCGCTGTCTCTGGAGCTCTCCATTCACAGTTTTCAGCCGCTCTGCTTCCAGATGGGAAGAATCAAGCTGTTGAGTCAGGGTTTCCATTGTCATCTCCAAGGCCTCTTTCTCTCTGAGGAAAGAAATAAACAAAACTGAGCAACCTGAGGTGGAGATAAGGCAGCCCATGAGATAGGCCCTAGCTTATTAGGGTGGAAGGACATGTTCTGCTTCCTTTAGGCAGAGATGCCACTTCTCTTTTGCAAAGTAGGGTTTGCAGGGCAGGGTGGAGTCATTTCCCAATAGAGGCAAGACCTATATATTTAACAGAGTCCCCCACTTTCTCTCTCTAGTTAATTGCCTTCATTGCCGTTTCTCCAGCTGCAAGGGAGACAGAGGTCTTGCATAGGGGAGGTGTGGGAGATCAGAATCCTGCTTTCTACTGATCTTTTTTGTTTTGTTTTGCAGAAAGCTCCTATTTTGTCTTTCGGCTTTCTTAGCTTTAGCCTAGAACAGTGATGGCGAACCTTTTAGAGACCGAGTGCCCAAACTGCAACCCAAAAAACACTTATTTATCGCAAAGTGCCAACACAGCAACAGGGGAGGAAGTAAATGCTCCCATTGAGTTGCTGGGCAAAGGGGTGGAGTAAACTCTTTGCTGGGGGGAGGGAGGAAGCACTCCCATTGGGCTGCTGGGTAGAGAGACGGGGCAAACTATGTGATTGGGTGACTGCACGAGTGCCCACAGAGAGGTCTCCGAGTGCCACCTCTGGCATGCGTGCCATAGGTTCACCATCACTGGCCTAGAACCATGATGAACCTTGGCACTCCAGCTGTTCCTGAACTTCAATTCAGGGTTTACGCACAGTAAAGCCATTCATGTGGATTCACAGGGACTTGGGCTTCTGGGAATTGAAGTCCAAGAACAGCTGGCATGCCAAGGTTTGCCATCATTGGCCTACAACCCTTGCTGGAAGGAAAACAGCAAAGAGCGGGAACTGGAGGAGGAAAACAATGGCTGTGTTAACTTTAAGCAGACTCCCAGATCTTGGAAACCTTATTTTACTAGAGTACAAGTCTTCAGAATTCCCCAGCTAGTATGGCCAGATTATAAACACTGGCACAACTCAGAGTGGAATAATACAGTCTGCCAGTAATACGTGTGTAAATGACACTGGTCACCCATACTCTCTGGGGTTTTTAGAAACTCTAGTCCAAGCTCTATCCCTACTGCTTGAAGCCTGTTGGTATTATTTGCGAAGGGGAGGTTTGAGGCTCCAGAGACATGTGTTACAGGCAGAATGTGTTCTTCCACTCTGAACTGTGCCAATATTTGTGATGTGAGTAACAAAGGACTGGATACTAACTGGCTGTGGGATGTTTCGTGAGTTTCTAGTCTATTAACACATGAGTGAAGAAACACTGACAGAAAGAATTGTCTCCAGCTAAATTTCCATAAAAAACAAAAAAGAATCCTTTTGAACTACTCTCATGGAAAAATGTTGACATGTTCAGATAAATAAAACATGTATTTGTTTATGCATTTATTTAAAATTTGATGTCAGACAGGCACATTGGCCCAAGACGTTCCTCCAGCTGAGCTGAAGAACAAAATTAGGCCTCCTTCCATTCCACGTGCAAAACTCACTGGACTAACAGGTGAACATTTATATATATATTTGTTTAATTCTTTTTAAATATTGCAACTATTTATCATTTTTAACTTTTAATATTTCTTTTTTAATACTATAAACCACCTTGGGTCCTTTTTAGGGGAAAGATGGGATATAAATATTTTATTTAGGCAAACATTTCTTTGATGCTCAAATTTGTTTGCAAATTTGTTTGCTTTGTTTTGTGATTAGTCAGCAGAAAGTAACATGAGCATTGTTTATATCTCTGATTCTGTAGACAGAATATTCTACCTAAACCATGTCTCCAAAACACTGGTGTAATTTAAGTTCCATGACAGGTTGGCTGAAGCACATTGTCCCATCATTTGTCTCCTACACAGAAGTTTATAAACAGTCATCAAATTTGGTTCATTTATATCTAAGATCTACCTTAACCTCCTATGACAGGGGTTCCCAACCAGGCCATGCTCTTTCAGTCAGCTTCGAGGGAAGGTCAGCCATTTTGTCCCAATAGCTTCAAAGGGGCAGTCATTTTGTTTCTCAAGTGCCCTTGGAGCGGTGTGGAGCCACATGGAATGGCATCAGGCCTTAGGTTGGGAACCCTTATTCTATGAGTACTTGGATGGAAAGAAGAGGATGGATATATGGTTCGAGGGCATTGCAGGGATAAACAAATCCTGTAGTCTCCTCATTTTCTCATCACATATCAGCCAACGATAGTAGTAAGAAGCAAGTGTGAACTCAAGGGTTCTTCTCCTCTTATATTTGGTATGAAAACAGAATGTGTTTGCCCAAACACAGTGAAATGTTCATCACTTGAAAGTTACATCCATCCTAGTTTGTTTCTGAACCGTCTGTTTCCATGCCATAATTAGCTGAAAGTGTTTCTATTATTTTAAAGTGAATAATCATATCAGTGGCAGAAGGCCATGAACAGACAGCAAAGATATTTGTCACCAGCATGGGAGAAAATCTTAGAAACAGAATTGGTTAAAGATCTACAAGCTGCCTGTTAAAGCCTTAGTTCAAAGGTAAGGCTATCTTTTACTTCAGTCCAAATTCAAAATGTGCTGTAAACGTAGAGCAATACCTTACGGAAAGGCACCCACAGCAAGAAATCTCTTCAGGTAATTCACATAAAGAAATAGAGCATGAAATATAGTAAAAGGCAAATAAACCAACAAGCAACTGGTGGTTTCTCTACCCAGCTCCATCTACTTATCCTGTCACTCATTCCAAATGAACTTTTATGGGGTACCATTCTTACCAGTCAAATAATGTTCTTAGGATAAACTAAGGGCACAGATGCTTAGATATATACCCAAAGTAAACAATTTCACTCTAATACTGTTGGGAGAACAGTACTAGAAAACTGCGGAGAAACATGATAGCATTTGGCAGTCATAAATGCCAATTTTAGGCATAACTGCAATGTTCACTTTTTATCTGCCTGGTTGATATCATTACAGAAAGTGGTGGGGAGGAAAAAATCATGTCATCAGAACAGCAGATTGTTTTATATTATAAAGAAGAAAGTGCGCCACTACTCTGCTGAAGCAAAAACAAGACATCTTGTAGAACCTTAAACACTAAGTTGCTTTATTTGGCGCAAACCATTTGTGGACTGCAGTCTGCTTCTTCAAAAGCAGATGGGTTGTACCAGTTGGTGCCACAATATATTATTAATATAGTATTTTATTGCAGAGAAAGGGCAGAAGCATTTGATAGCTATTTAGTATAGGAAAATTATCCAGGATTGTTTGTTACTATCACAGTCGCAAAGGGTTGGACTCAACTATGCGGCTGAACAACAAAATCACAACAGGCACTTCTCTCTCACTGTTGTGTATTAATGCAGAATTGTAAGTTGTGCGGGCAGCGCCTTGCAAAGAGAAAATGGCGGTTTCCAAATTAGGAGCTAAAGTTGGTGCGAAATCTCCCTCTCTGGGCGCACTCATTATGCTAATCAGAGTTCTGTGATTGGTTAGTTTTGGATCCTGTTCCTCATTGGTTAATACATATATATCGTGTTATGATTGGTTAGTTATGATTGTCCGGCGGGTTGGTACTTTGTATCAAGGAGCCACCACCGGGGAGCCACTATATAAGCCCCATGGGTAAACAAGGGTGGGCCAGACTGGATCTATACTACCCATTTTGTACAGGTAGCCAGTAACATGCCAAGCCTGGGTCTCCTCCACATGTTACTGCTTCTAGTGTAGCTTAGGCACTGCCTCTTCTACAGCAGATTCCAGAGGGACTGATTTCATGGGATGCGTATAGCCATCTTATGTCCGGAGCACCTTGTAAGCATAACCTGAAAGACTGTTAAATAAACTCCTGTTGTTGTTCTGTTCATCGTTGCCGGACACAACACTCACCTAACTGAGTTTGCAAATTAGCTAGTTCTGTTTTGTGATCAGTCTTCAGATTTTCAGCATTGGGTTCCTTTGAAGTTTGATTTCTCAGATACGAAAGATTGTTTGAAATTGTGTTTCTCCAAGACTAATATGCTTTCAGCTCTTAATGACCAGATATCTATAATGTGTATTTCTTGTTCAAAGGGATAGAGGAACCATGGGATTCTGGGAGCTATAGCTGAAACAAAAAACTTTTCAAAGTTCTGAGACAAAGCTAGAGAAAAGCTCCACAACCTAGTTAAATATTGCCCACACCCCAATTGCCCTTCAACAGTTCGGAGAGAAGTGTTCCCTAGCCCTGCAAAGAAAGCATACATCTACCTCTGAACCATGTGAAGAGATATGTACCATATGAAGAATTTCTGGTTACTGGCACATCTCTACAGAGGGAGGTGGCCTCTCTTCTGTAATACATATCTGAAGGTCACAATTTGCGTAACCCTCACAAGGCTGAGTCAGATAGCCACATCCCTTGAGAAAGGTCATTAACAGATCTGGAGCCTCCCTCTCTCTTTCTGCTGTCACCTTCCCAGAACCTCAGCAGAGGTTTTCCAGCGCTGCAGTTCCCGCTTGCAGTTCTCTAACATCCCGGTCATTTTTTCACATCCTTGTCTCTGTTCCTGCAGCTGCTGTTTTGCTGCCTTTGCTTCCTGCTGGCAGTCCGAAAGCTGCTTCTTGACAGATCCCAGGGCATCCTGGCAAGAGGCCAGTTGCACATGCAACTCCTGTTTGTAAAAAAGAAGAAGGATCAAGCCAGAGGTTTCATCCAAGCCATCTAACACAATATTCTCAGGGGACCAGACACCCCATTTAACAGATGAGCCAAGCAATCTGGCCAACAGCAGTTATATCCACCCAGTATAGCAGAGCCTCTATACAGTAGGGGTTCCAAACATAAACACTGAGATCGGCATTTGGGAAACAGTGTGTCTAAAAGGGACAGTACTGTATGTTCATATGTGCAAATGCCCGTATCTTGGCTTTTGTCATTCAGTTATGCTGCCCTTCAGATGGGAAGTGCCTGCCTGTGTTAGGGGTGTGCCTGCTTTGCTTCTTCTTCTTCTGTGTCTAGATCAGAGGTGGAACTGCCAAAACGAAACCACCTTTTGGCGAGTTCATTCTGTAGTTCATTTCACCTGACCTAGTGTGGCTGTTGTTTGGGGTACACCCAACTGTGGTTCAAAACAACAACACCACAATCTTCTTTCTGTGTACTCTGCCTGCTTTTCTGCAGCCAGTACCTGAAGAAGTGTCATCCTGCCATGCACAGACTATGCTCCTAAGTTCTTAAGAAAGCAAACTGATTCTGAACTGTTCCAACCTTTCTTTCAACATATCTACACTACTAGATTACAACGATGTGTTGCACTTTAACAGTCATGGTCCCAACACACCGAATTTAGGGACTTACTGTTTGGTGAGGCACTTAGGATTCTCTGCTACAGAGCTTTAGTGCACACTCTTGAATCTTCTAAATACCTCACGAAACCATAAGATCCAGGGTTCTATCAGATGGAGCCATCACAGATAAAATGGCATCAAACTTTTGTAACTTTGTAGGATAGATATACAGAGTAGGCCAAAAATGTATGCACATTTTAAGAAAGGGAAAAAACTGTATTAAAATTGCAATTCTCAATATAAACCAATAACAAAAGATGAATAAAAGTCATGTTTGACTTCTGCAATTACAATAAGTGCTCAAAGTTTTTGCCATCAGCATTCAGACCCTTCTGATTACCGTGAACTACTGCTTGAGCAAGGTTGACCAGTGTCCTGGATCCTCCATTGTGCACATCTCACACAATACCATGCATCTCTAACTTATCACAAATGAGTGCAATTGTTAGGCATGTTGGAGGTTCTGTTGCACACTCACATCTCCATTGTCATTGTACTTCCACAATGTTCTCAAATTTCAAATACCACTTCAAAATGGTTTTGCTCTCCTTTGACAACAAGTGTGCTTCCGCCATTTTCTTTGATTGTCCTGCCTGTTGCATGGTGGCACTAGCATTCATTCTTTTGAGTAAATGTCATACTACATATTGCTACCATAATTCAATTCAACTTTGAAAAGATGGCGGCAGCGGCAGCAATGGTGGCTGGAGTGAGAACATGGGCTGGATTATTTGGTGCCACAGGCCAGTTCCAGCCTATGCCATTGCAGTCCCATACCATATTTGTACACACATCCTAATTATAAACACATCAGAAGTTAAAATCAGGATATATAACCTGCTCATACTGTTGTGACTTCAAGATAGCAGCTTGTACTGCTTGCAATGCCGCATGCTGACATGATGGTGAGCGTGCCCGCGATGATATCCACTGATGGTGAGGAGTGTTAGAGTGCAGAGAAGTTTGCCATATGGTGTCTTCCTCTGGAGAAGACCCTATGCTTTTAGAGAGAGCTAACTGGAGGTGGGGGAGAAAAAGTAAATCCTATGGTCAAATTATATTTTAAGGAAACTATGATAGTTCTTCTGATATATAGTGTTTTCCCACCAGGAACACAATTCCTTCTGAGCTCCATGCTTGAACAATCAAACTTGCAAGTGAAGCCCATAGTAATCTCTTCCTCATCAGTGACTATCTATGGACCAATCAAAATGTGAGTGTTAGAAGAAAGTTACCTTCTTGTTCTGTATCTGAATCCAAATCTTGGCGATCATCATGACAATCAGCCATGAAGACTGTCCTGAGAATATAATGCAGTAGCCTTTCATTTGCCTTCTGCATTGCAGTATGACCCCAGTACCACTGATTCAGTTCCATGAGGATCTGAACCCTTTTGGCACGCAAAGTCCTCATCAGCCCCAGACCAGTACTGATGAAGCTGCTGCCCTCCATCAAAATGGATTCAAGTGGGATTTAATCCACTTGGGGACTATCACCCTTCCCTGTGGATTTTGGCACCCAAGGCCATATCAGAGTTGCCAGGTTATATAATGTGACCTGATTGAAGTTTATAAAATCATACACGGTGTGGACAAAGTAGATAAGGAAAAACTGTTTTGCCTATCGCACAACACTAGAACTAGGGGGCACTCCATGAAACTTTTGGGTACTAGTTCTCAAACAGATAAGAGAAAGTACTTTTTCACCCAGAGGATCACTGGCCTATGGAACTCCCTGCCAGAAGAAGTGGTGACAGCTGTCAGTCTTGACAGCTTTAAGAAAGGATTAGACAAGTTCATGGAGGACAAGGGTATCAATGGCTATAATTATGGATACCTAAGGACAACCTCTGGGTTGGAGAGATAGGCAGGATATCTCTCAATGCCATGTCCAGGGAATCCTAAGCAGGTGAAGGCATCTGCTTGGGAATACCCTGAAGCAAATGGTGAGCCACTGTGTGAGACAGAATGCTGGACTGGATGGGCTGTGGCCTGTTCCAGCAAGGCTGTTCTTATATTAACCACCGCCTGACACTCAATGTTTAGTCACTGGCAGTAATACTAGCATAAATAGATGCCTTTTACCTCTTAAGGGCAATTTACTTTTAATAACATGGGAACTATATTAGCTAGTTTGACCCCTACTTGAGCCATACCCAAGTTATCATATGCATTACAGTACAATATTCTGCTACATGGCTAAGATCAGTAAAACTTAGAAGTCAAGATTCAAATGTATTTTAGGTAGCAGTTTGTATATGAATTCTACTTGTACCTAGTGTGGTGTACTGTATAGAGTGACAGACTAGGAATCAGGAAACCTGGATTTCAATTCTCATTCAGTCCTGGACGCTCACTGGTGGTGTGTGCTGGTAAAAATACTACTTAAATACTAAAATACCATGAAAGCCTTATTATAGTTCCTATAAGCTAGTTCCAACTTGACAACACATAATATAACATGAATCTAGGCAACATTATGGAGCACAACAAAATATGTTTAGAAGCAGGCCATCCTTTGTAATTATATTTTGAAGCTATAGTCAGAAGTACTGTAATGTAGATAATAGTATTGCTTTGCTCTCACTTTCCACCCGATTTTCAAATGATTGCTCTCTGTGGTATAACATTCTACAGCTGCAGTAAAGTTGTGAAATGAAAAACATTCCTTTAAAGCTGTATTTCAACCACTGGTTGCTTGTTTTCACACATTTGCCTCTTGACTGACACTTATGCAGTCCTGTTGGGATCTTAAATCAGAATTCTGAAAGTCCTGGACTTTATGTTTATGAAGACAGCTGTATTGATTCCATTTTTAGCTGTTCTTTTCCTACAAAAGGAATGTAACTCAGGTTTTATTAGAACTTTAAAAGAGTAGCACTAGAGCCAGGTATGTACATACCAAATTAACCAAAAAGAAACACTAAAATTAACAATAATAAGCATCCTACCTCTGGGGACCATTTGAGAGTAACCACTTCTACTCTTATGGAGTATCATTCTTCCTTCCAAAATGGTATAGATTCCTGTGTTGATCTTTGCCCCTTCCCCATTCCCAATACAAAAATCAATAAACATTCTCCATATATCTGAAAATACATTTCTATCAGTCTTCCCATTGATAGAGCCCTGGTGGCGCTGTGGTTAAACTGCTGTACTGCAGCCAGAACGTTGTGAGTTTGATCCTGACTCGAGGATGACTCAGTCTTCCATCCTTCCAAGGTCGGTAAAGTGAGTACACAGCATGTTGGGGACGAAATGCTAATTAACTTGTCAAGTGCACAGAGAGTGTGCTAAGTGCTATGGGGTGGTATATAAGTGTACTGTAATTTCTATTGCTATTTTCACTTTTAGATTACATGTAGGTTCATTGTTAATTGCTATATCCAACACTTCCCTATGCTAATCCTTTAATAAAATATTACACACTGTTTAGTTCCTAGCAATAAGAAATTTCATTACTGTTAGGAAATAGGAAATTTCAACAAATACATTCCCAATACATGTGAAAATATTTGTCCATTTTCTGGCACATTCTCCAACACATCTTGGAGTGTATGCCATCTATTTGATTAAGTTTCATTGGTACTAGATACCATCTCCAGAACAACTTCTATATTTTTTTCTTTTATTAACAAAGATTTTAGCATATTAGTATACCATACTTTTCTATGCACTGGAACTCATCTCTTTCCCCAGGCCTAAATCTCATAACAATTTAAGTAAATCTTTTGGTTCATCTGCTTCCAACAATGTATTATAAGTTTAGCTTATTATTTCCTTCAGGAATAACCTTTGCTTTCATTTTGAAATATATTTTCTCCATATTTCGTACATTCACTATAATCACCATTTTTTCTTATCCAATTTATTGCCCATTATTCTAATTCAATAATATTATAAGATATTTCATCCTTAACTAACACCTCCATCATTTTCTCTTTATTCTTAATTTTTTTCTAACTAATCCTTTAATCTAATAATTCATCACTTTATTAACAGGTTTTCAATTGGTCTTTTTTAAATTTGTGGGAATTTTTTTAGCACTATCACCAGGATAAGTGAAGATGCAGATGGAATAAATAATGTTCTGCATTTATTCCAAACTGATACTTGTTGTTGAAAAAGTTATTTTCTAATTTTTAACTATACATTTATGATTTTATAAAAAAGGATATTATTAAATTTAAATGTAATTCTTGTATAGTAATACCCTGGATAACACTAAAACTTGGTTCCACGAGTCTTAGCATTGTCCGATTTTTAATGTTATGTGATACATGTATCACATAAAGTTAAAATCCTATGAGATGAATCGCATGTTAAAACTCCATAGAGATACATTGTAACCAGCACAGACTTCAGCAAACATTATGCAATACATCCCATAGGATTTTAACGTTGCGCGATTCAATTCCGCCCCCCCCCAGATTCCTTGACGTTATGTGGTTTTAGTGTTGTGTGGTGCAAACGTTATCCAAGGTATTACTGCATTTTTATATTTGCTATATATCTTAATTTATTAACAATATTATATAATCTTAAATTAAGAGGTCCTAGACATCCACTTTTCTAAGATTTGTACCACCTGATTTGTATCAAGCCTGAATTTCTTATCTCTACTACAAAATTTATCAACCATATTTCACCAGTCTTTTAGCTCTTCTTCACTAATTTTGGTTGGTAATATCCTAAATACAAAATTGTTTTAAAATGGCCAAAATTCTGTTGCTTATTGTAGTAAATTGCACTAGAGCAGGCCCATTTAAATTAATGGACTTACCAAAGAATTGACTCACTAAATCTCCATTGATTCAATGGACCCGCTCTAGTGCAATTTACTATGCTAAGCAACAGGATTTGAAGCATTATTTAAACGTAAAGATCACCCTTGCTTGAAAGTTAGTCGTATTCAACTCTAGGGTTCAGTGTTCATCTCTGTTTATAGCTGAAGAGCCAGCACTATGTGTGTTTGCAGACATTTCCATAGTCATGTGGCAGGCATGACTGGACACCGGAGCGTGCGGAATGCTGTTTACCTTCCCACTCAAGTGATCCCTATTTATCTACTTGTAATTTCTTGCTTTCGAACTGCTAGGATGACAGGAACTGGGATAAAGACAGGAGCTCACTCCGTCCTGCAGTATTTGGGTATCGAACTGCTGATCTGCCACCTTCCAGTCAGCATCTTAGCCACTTGAGCCGCTGCAGTCCCCTAAAGGCAGACTATTAATTGAACAGGGAAATAACTCACCCAATCTTCCTTGAGGGTGCTTAATTAAAGGTGAGTACATACCATGAATAGACAAAGATGGAGCTTGTAGGATTAAACCTATACTCAGAAAGTATGGGAAAACATTTTTGATATGGAATACTTACTCTATATAGCCATAAGTTTCATTTTTCTATTTTTAAAGACACACACTAGAACTGATTATCAGCCAAATATACAGGTACAGTATATATATCCGCAGACAAGTCTAAAACTCCTAAGTATTAACACAAAGGAAAAGTCTATGATACTGGGTTATAATCTCCTGGGAGTTCTTCTGAAGCAGCCTCCAAAACTATCCTATTTTGCACCAGACAATAGGATGTACACTGCATTTCATTGAGAGATAACTTCTGGATTCCTATTCTATTTGAACTGTATAAACAGACTTGTTATTAATTTACCTTTACAGTGATTCACAGCAAAGGGACTTAATTCAGTAACTACATGACTAGATCTATTGCAGGTGTAGCTATAGATGAAATGTTCACACACCTTTGTGATGCTATTCAAGCTATGTTGCAAAGATTCAATTTCTTCTTTCAGGTCCTTCATCTCTTCCAGATCTCCAGTCTTACTGGCCTCCTAGTGTTCAAAGATAAGCACTTTCTCAGAAATGGGCAGGAAGAAAGAAGAGAGAAAGGTATGAGAGGGCAAGCATGTGCGGTGGTGTGCCTGGAGGTTGTGTATTTTTGTGAGGATGTATGTGTCAGTAAAGGCATTGCATTTTTTTCTGATAGAGCAACAGGAAGAGAGATTTGTGGGTGAGTGTACCAATTTCTGAATGTCCATATTTAGGGCAGAGATGATCTTCTCTTTCTTTGTGTTCTGTTCTTTTAGTTTATCGCCTAAAGTAGTCAGCTCTGTAATCCTGTAAAACACAACCCACACACAGATGAAAGATTGATCAGTAGATAGAACTAATAATCTCCCCCCCCCAAAAAAAAACCCACCACCACGCACTTCTTCATAATCTTCGGATCTTTTAAAAACATTCTCTGTATAGCGTTAGAGTTATTATATGGATATACACTGTCCGTTCAATACATAGACTTTTTATTTTCATTGGAATGCCTTCCCACCCTGGACTGTATCCTCTTTATTGAAGTGCACAGATTAGTTCTGCTAAAGTTATTGTCTGTGTTCACAACTGAGCACCCGAAACGGTGAGATCTTTGGTACTATTAATACCATTAGTCCACTGGAGAAATCCCTACTATTGTATCCAAAACACTTGAGGCATTCAAGAAAAAAACCTAGACAGACAGCTATTAGATATAATTTGATTCAGATTCTTGCATCGAGCAGGAGGTTGGACTCAATAGCCTCATAGGCACCTTCCAACTCCACTATTCTATTCCAAGGTCTTTAAACTCAGGCGTCTAGAGTTCAGGGAACTCCTGCCTATTAGACTCAGGCTTAGTATACAAGCCTACATTTAATAATATATGCCCATTTGGCATCATAGTCTTCCCAAACCTGACTTGCCTTCCCCATTTGTCAGTGAAAGTTCTGCAGGTTTTTGAAACAACAATCTGAAGTTGTTTCCTACAAGTGAAAATCTTCAAACAGTGCTCCCTAACATATCCAAACTGCTTTCAATTCTTTGTCTACTTACCCTCTACTTCAGCCCTGTTTATAGAGCTAGATTGGCTTATTCCTCATGTGTGTTACACACAGAACAAGGAGGGACTTTGAGGCCTTACACCAGGGGTGGTCACCTCCTGAGAGTCAGCGCCATAGCCAGAGGGGGGCCAGAGGGGGCAAAAACCCTCCTGAGCTAACAGCTCCCCCAACCCACCCTGGGATGCCAATGTTATATATGTGTATGTTACATTGTTGCCCCTCCTGGACACCCCCACCCCCACCCCAGAATCGCGGCTACAACCCTACTGGGAGTCCAAGGACAAATTCTGCTTCGTTGTCACCCATGCTGCAACTGCCTCACCCCAATTAACTTCAGTTACAAATCAAGCATCAACCACCATTTAGAACAGAGGTTCCCAAAAATATTGGGCCATGGGCAGGTCATGTGGTTCAGCGGGCCAGTCATATGGTTCAGTGGGTTGAACATGTAGTTCCTCCCACTGGAAACAGAAGTAAAATGCACTTTGCAATCTGTTTTGCAACAGGATGAGATAGATTTTAAGCTGCCATTTTCCCTGCTTAAACCTAGGGGTGCTCAAACTATGGCCCACGGGCCAGATCTGGCCCCTAATGCCAATTCATCCAGCCCACACTGCTCTCGTCGCTCCCGGAAGTGGAAGTAAAATGCACCTGTATGGGCGTGCTTTACTTCTGCTTCCGGGAGCGACGAGGGCAGCGCAGGTTGGATGAATTGGCATCGGGGGCCAGATCAGGCCTGCAGGCCCTAGTTTGGACTCCCGCTGATTTAGAAGAAGGGGTTTGCCGGTTGTCACTTCATTTCAGCAGCACTGCAGCTCAGGGAAACCTATCAAAACAGCCAGCGGTTTCCTCCATGGTGTATTTGCCCTTTGACAGTCTGCATTTGGGAGACCAGAAATCCATTAGCACTCTTCTCACCTAGAGTTTAGTTCAGTCTTTTCTGCATCCCAGCGACTTTGCAACTGGATCATTTCACGGACTTTGTCCCGAAACTGCTTCTCCACCAGAGACGCAGTGCTACTTTCAGAGAGACGCAGGTTGGAATCCAGATTGTGACAGGAAGTCTTGAGGCGGCGTGCAGCTCTGGCCATGTCAGTTCCCACCGCAGCAAAACCTCTGTGGTAATGAGGGAGTTAAATGTTTTCTTGTTCAGAATTTACACACATCAGCAACTCACAACTCCAAGTCTTAGTTGTGTGGCCAAGGTTCATAATATTGCCACAAGACTGGGATGCCAGGAATGTTCAGGAATTTTAGGCTATTTATTTTCTTTATTTTCTTCTTTTAAAAACTAATCGGATGCAACCTAGCATGAGAAAAGACATCCTTATTCTGCTTCAAATTCCCTACTATTGCATCTAAAATTATGCAGATATGTTTCACATCATCTATATAATAACTTACATTTTAAAAGCCAAAATGTTTCTTAAAATTCTCAGTCCAAGTGGAACACTGTTTTGTTTGTCAGTGCCAAAATATCTGAACTGTAAGGATGTAATAACTTTTTTTAAGCTCCTGACTTGGGATTTCATTGTGTCTTTCACATATTAAACACACACATTTATATCTGTATGTAAATAAAATGGCTATTGAGCTAAATATTCCTGCTGGCGTCTGGTACTGGCATGGTGAATCTCAAAAAATGTACATTTTGTTACAGCTAACCACTTTCAAATGCTATCACCCCAGTGCTAGCCTATTTCACAAGTGAGACAACTGCGTAAAAGAGGCAGAGTTTGGAAGGCTGAAACCCCAGGATCTTCTGAGTAGTACAGACTATGATTTCATCAAATCCATCTCCAAGCTTCTCAGTTGCTTCTGAGCTCAGCTGCAATTCTAACAACTGGCAAAGAAATGGATTTGCTTCAAACTACCTCTAGTATAATATAAAATATTTGAAAGTGGGTTGCTTTTGAGAACAGACATTAACTTCACCATTAAAAATGATCCTCAATTCTTGATAGGAACTGGTCAAGCAACCTGAATTTTGTACTGTCATGTTGGACACTAAACTTTCATGGGTGACAGTACACCATTCATGGAGAGTGTCCTATATTGGCACTTCTGAGTTAGTATTGAGATTATACTGCAAATAAGAACAATAGGACATCTTTGATGCCATCTACTAAATTAGAAACAAAGAAATACTGGGACAATCTAGTTGTGCCAACCAAACTATATCTTCCATATACATCAACAGTCCTGTGACTTTGTCACATCATGCCCCCCCCTTTGATATGTGAGAAACCCCCATCTCTTCTTAATCATTACCCAGCCGTCTTTCAACAGAAAATTCAATTCATAATTTAAAATTTAAGATAAAAGTAAATCAATTTATTTAATTGTTTTTTTAAAAAAATAAGCTCAAATTGTTTTTCTTGAGAAAGCCTACATTCTAGAACTGATACCTATCATAGACATTTGTTTAAGCTCATTTAAAAAAAAATCTGCATGAAATTCTCATAGTCAGTTTGTTGATTGAGAGCAATATTCATGTATTGCTCACTCATATAATCAGTCTATTGGTCACTCATATAATCAGTTTCCTCATGCATATATAGTCAGAAGCAGCTCTTTGGTCTGCAGAACATAAACCAGTTAAACCTAGGATTATCTGACTTTAATGGACCTGAGATGGATTCTATTGGGCCACAGATATCCTTTCCACTGCTCTTTTTCAGGTTGGTAACACCTAATCTGGTAAAAATGAAAGGTCCTAGTATAAAGGCATCACGAACTTTGTTCAGTGTTTCTTCTTCTGATAACTATCTGCAGAAAACATTGGGGTCATTTTGATAGCATTCATTTATTTATTAGATTTGTATGGCCTCCTTTCTCGTCTCAGCAACCCAAGGCGGCTCACATTGGTTAAAAAATCATCCCCATACAATAAAACCAAATACTAAGACTATAAAATGTTTAAAAAATCCTGAAAACACCCTAACCCCTCATTGAAACCCCGGGCAGGGCTAGATAAGCCAGCAGGGCTGGGTTGTGGTGCCAGATGCACCCCACACCTGTTGGCAAAGCCATGTTTTTAGAGCCTTCCTGAAAAGGGGGGGGGCAACTCTGCCTGGAGGTGCAGTTCCAGTGGCAAGAGGTTCCATAGGGCTACAACAGATATCAAGAAGCAGGGCCGCCATCAGAAATTTCTGGGCCCCATACTGAGCAATCCTATTGCCCCCCCAAAAAAACCATACTTTTCACTGTTGCCACACTCTTATGGCCGGCGGCGGCAGGGCCCATATCATCTCCAGGCCCTATAAGGCAGTAGTACTGGGAGTACTGCCCTGATGGCGGCCCTGCCAAGAATGCTCTCCTCCTGGTCCCAGTGAGGCATGTCTCCCTGGCTGATGGGACCACCAGAGAGCCCCTAAAGTCCGCCCTCGTACGACGGGTTGAAAACCTTGGGGCAATGCAGTCTCTTAGGTATCCTGGCCCACTACCATGAAGGGCTTTAAAGGTCAAAAACAGCACCTTGAATTGCACCTGGAAGCACCCACCTCTCTACTACTGTGCGAAGCTCTGTGAAGTTGCCACGGAGTGTGGCAGCCTGACGCCATAGCAGGAGAATCCCACTGTGCTCATTGCTTAAATATGAACTGTAGTTCTGGGAAAGATAACAGAAGAACATGATTGGCACGTGGGGCAGTTTTCATCAATATTCCCACATGCTATTCAAGATCCTATATGAGTAACAGGAACAGGGGTGTGCAGGGCACCATGGGAAGGCGCTGGACAGGGAATGGTGGGCACCTATTGGGAGGAGTTGGGGGGAATCCCATACATTACTATTGGAGCCCCTGGGTGCCTGAGGTGGGACAAAGCCCTATTACCCGATATACCAGCATGCACCTGAACAGGAACACATATGGAGCATGGGAAATACAATGCAAACACACCTATTGACACAAATAACTAGAAACAATTCTGAAGGCATTATTTACCTATAGCCGATTGAACTGTGTCTGATGAAGTAGGCAGCTGTCTGCAAACACTTACATCACATAGAACCTCTGCCAGTTAGATTTGACAATACTGGTCTAGATGATGATTTACTACATGGCAGTTTTTTTGTTTATGTTTTTAAGGTGCAAAAGACCCTTTGTTGATTGCCTGCAATAGACTTAATCAAGGCTGCCCCTCTGGAAATGGCTGAACTGATTTTATTTGCTTTTCTTGTTTTCAGAGCTGGTGTTGATTTTGTGAAAAGCAGGAAAAAAAGAAATGTTAACTAACTCATATGTGACTGACCTTCAGTTTCCAATAAATTGTACTTTCCAACTGGGCAGGGATATTGCTCTACCACCCTCAAAACATACAACAGAACTGCTGAAGTTAAAACACAGAACATGCTTCCTTGCCCCTGTGGTAGTGAGGTTGGCACCAACTCTGGCTAAGCAAATAAGAAGTCTGAGCTCAGAACTTGGCCAAAATATATATGAGCTAATATTGTGCTTTATAAATGAGCTTGTCTCAGTGCTTGTAAATCTATATGAATTATTCAAATGGCAGTATCAACACTACAACCCCCACCCCCCCAACAAATCTAGCTGTTGAGGACTGGAAGTTTTAAAGTTCCCATTGGATTCAGGCCCCATCTCGCAGGGAAATTTTAAGAAAATACTGGAAGGGTTCCAGTAAAGTCTTGGTGGTCCCAGCTTCACAGAAAGGTAATTCAATAGCAATCTCCAACGGGGGCACTACTGCAGCTGATTACTGATGCCGAGAAATACTACAGGAGAGACAAACATATGTTTCCGGAGATAGATCTGGAACTGAGTTGAATAGTTCTAAAAAGTCTCAACAATAGATGGAACCAGAATGGCCAAGATCATTGCTTGTGTCCTGGGAGGTATAAACAGCTTCCAAACCAACACAGGCTGTGTCCAGGGAGACATTTACTAAAAGAGAAGGTCCTATCAAAACAGGCCAGTGTGAGAGCTTGTCCTTCATAAATATGTAGAGACAGGAATATTCAAATTTAGTGGTCTAAATAAACCAATGCCAAATGAGCAGAAAGCCTAAAAGAACAACTGACTCCAGTGTAGCAGTTCCCTTTGAAATGAATAGGCCATGATGAAGAGAAGTGATGGGAAAAGGCCAAGCATTACATATTTTGGTACACAGTTTGTTTGCAGGCAGCATTTACAGGCTAGATATTGTTAAGATTAGGTCGTCCTTGCTCGAAAGCCAGTCATATCCAAATCTAGGGTTCGGTGCTCATCTCTGTTTATATTATACTAGCTATTGTGCTCAGCCTTGCCGGGCAGGTTTGGAATGTGCAGCCCAGCAGGTGTGTGTGTGTGTGTGTGTGTGTGTGTGTGTGTGTGTGTGTGAGAGAGAGAGAGAGAGAGAGAGAGAGAGAGAGAGAGGAGGCTGCAGGTGAGGAGGCTGCACCTGGGTGAGTAGGGAGGGAAGGGGGGAGGCGGAAGCATTTATTTCCCCCTTTCCCTGTGGGGGGGGGGGGGGAGCAGGGAAGGATGGGAGGCGGAAGCTTTCCGTTTCCCCCTTTCCCTGCTGTGGGGGTTGGGAGGCCTTTGTTCCCCCTCAATTGTTTCGATGGGTTTTTTGGTGTCAACCTTCAAAACAGTTGAGGGGGAAAT
Source organism: Bradypodion pumilum (assembly GCA_035047305.1). Classification (NCBI taxonomy): domain Eukaryota; kingdom Metazoa; phylum Chordata; class Lepidosauria; order Squamata; family Chamaeleonidae; genus Bradypodion; species Bradypodion pumilum. The sequence continues at coordinate 325,332,880 of JAWDJD010000003.1, forward strand.
ACAAAGGTGGCAGGCAGCGTTTTGTAAGGGGAGGAGCTCTCCCTGGCGGATCGCTGGCTGCCGCCTTTGTAGAGCTAACCCAAAACAGCGGTGGGGGTAATAGAAAGGCGGTAGCCAGCAATCTGCCAGGAAGAGCGCCTTCCCTGACGGATCACTGGCTGGCGCCTTTGCATTTCCCCATTAACTGTTTCGAAGGTTGCTAGCCTTCATTGTTGGAGTAATATGAAACATATGGATCTCTAGTAATGCTGTTGAAAGGCATTTTTAAAGGTAAATAACATTATACCTCCCTGCCATTGTACCACCGAGACTCCTTCTGCTCTAGTTCATTCCTCAGCCTCTGCACATCAGCCACTGCCCTCTCTAGTTCCCCTGCCAGTCTCTGTTTTGAGGATTTCATCTGATCCAGCTGTTCCCGAAGCAGAGTGTTCATCTTGGAAAGGTTGGTGCTTCTAGGGCAAAAAACAAAACAGAATTCACCAGCCAAGGACAATGTTTTCTTCCATGATCGCTACAGGGCATAACAGTTCTTTTATGTTCCAAAACTCGTCAATGTCCTTATGTCTTCCTATCAAACTGTCTTAACAATTACTCTACTGTCACATGGTCTTTTTTTGCAAGGAACTGTTGGGGAAAAACTAATAATTTGCCCCAAAACTGGGCAAACTCTCTCCCCACCCCCGCTAAGGGCTTTCTCTTGGGAAGTGTGATTAATTGGAGATTGTCCTCTCCCACATGCTGCTGAGCAAAACTAGGATAATATTAATTGAGAAAGAAAAATGGCTATTAATGAAGTGTAGGGCCATAGACAACTACCAAACATTCACCATGTGATCTGGTGATGAGTAAGTAGGATCAAACTATATGCTACAGGCAGCACTTCATTAGAAGATGGCATTCCTTAAGTACTGAGTATGTGGGATTGCCACAGCAGCAGATTTTGACACCTACCATACGTTGCGAATTAAGCACACTTTATTTATCAATTGCAGCTCCTCCAGTGGCTTAGTGGTTAAGATGCTGAGCTGGAGACTGGAAGGTAAAGTTTCGATACCCAAGCGCTGCACTTGGGGACATGAAAGGAGCCGTGTGCTGGTCACGTGGTTTAGGGGGCCAGTCGCTATGGCCCAGGGGGCAGATCCGGCCCCAATGCAGCCTGCAAAGCCCTCATCACTCATGAAAGCAGAAGTAAAACGTGCCCATATAGGTGCATTTTACTTCCATTTCCGGGAGCAACAAAGGCTTCGTGGGCCGGATGAATTGGCATTGGGGTCCGGATCCAGCCCCGGGGCCGTAGTTTAGGTACCCCGGCTCTATAGAAATGCGGCTTCCTCTCAAGCAGCTAGAACCATCTGCTCCAACTCTATGCCTTCCAGTCTCCCTGTATTAGATTACAACTCCTAGTCAGGATGCATTATCCTTCCCACAAACAAAAGGTTGCCATAAAGAAGAATAAGAATGTATTGACCTAAAAGCTACTTAGCTGGAGGACAATATATAGACTAAATAAAATGAAGAAGCCACTGGAAATGAGCACCCGACTTACCTTTGCTGTTCTTCTTCGAGGTCAATGAGGGTGCTCTCCAGCTCTGTGCCATGACCCTGCTCAAAACGGTGTAAACGTGACTCTGTAGAGTCTAACCTTGTCTGCAGCTGAAAAGGAGGAAATGTGATGACGTGAGCAACAACTTAAGGCACAGAAACATTTAGTTCAAACCATGGGTACATTTGTATATATCATGTGTATGTCACTAGTCATCAAACATGGCTTTTCCCTTGTTCTTAAACTGCCTTTAGAGGAGCTGTTTTGCCCTGTTCTGGAGGGGGGTGGGGCCTTGACTTCCTCTTGCAATCTTTTGTGATGTTGATAGCCAAGTGGTGCTAAAGAATGTTGTTCACAACCCTGGCTGAAGATCTTTCATCACCTGACACAGATAGCCAATTAATTTGGAAGCCAGGTGTTGTTTATTTATTTTTTGACCTTGATTGGCCTTAGGCCAAAGGGGGAGGTCAGTTCAGGCCTCCTTTGTTTTACTGGACGGACCTCATGGGCAGTCTGATCCAGAAAGGTGGAGGATTAGCACCTTACTTATGGTTCATTATGGTGACTTAGAAATAGTTAGATTATGTTTCTTTGGTGGGGAAAGCCTGTTGTGTGGAAACCCTGATGCTATTTTTGATTAGCTGTATCCTGATCAATTTTGTATCCTGAACTATGATCCTGAAGAATAAGCCACTTTGATTCAACTACTTGCCTGATCTTTGGAACTGGGTTTAAGACAAGAGTTCAGCCCATTTACATGCTAGCTGATTTTTCTGTAACTTTAATTCTCTCCTTTTTGTTTTGCTGGGACATCCTGAGGCAGGAACCCAGGTAATTGCAGCCTTGGGCTGCACCAGGCTTTGAGGACTACAGGTCGGAGTCTTGGGGCTGGAGAGACCCTGGAAGGCAAGGCCTGGAGAGGTCTAAAGCTTACATCATGTGCACAGAATCTGTTTGCAGGAACATGATGATTATTTTAAAATTCTGAAACCCTGTCTTTAAAAGTAATAACTAATATTTTAATCCATTGAGCTTTGGAGAAGAGAGCAATTTACATTTGAAAAAAAAATGTGTTGCAGTCCACAAAACCCTATGTCAAACAAAACTGGTTAATTTTCAAGGAGCCTCCAAGCTGAATCTGCCTCACCTGACACAAAAGAAACTAATGTATACCTCATGGGTAACATTGCCTCTACTACAGCATTTTCAGCTTGCTTTGAAAACAACAGCAACAACAAAAATTTCATTGATAGAGGAATACAGGTGAAACTCGGGAAATTAGAATATCGTGCAAATGTTTATTCAGTTCAGTAATGCAACTTAGAAGGTGAAACAAATATATGAGATAGACCAGTTACATGGAAAGCGAGATACAGTAATACCTCATACAAAGTCCGCTTCATACAACATTGGATTCATACAATATCGCCTAATTCCTTGAAAAAAGTTGCCTCATACAAAGTTGTGCGACTTTGTATGAGGCATTGGGGTTTTCCCAGGTTGTATTGTGCCTGGGCAGTATAAAAGGCAGGACACATGCGTGCATTGCTCTTGTGGGTTTTGCATGAGGCGAAGAGTGTTTAGGAGTGGTTTTGAGCACGTTTTTGGATTTTTTTGAATTTTTTCGTCAGAATTTTTAGAAGCATTCCTGGGATTTTTGCAGCATTCTTCAGATTCTTGGACAATCAGTGTTGTTTGACATGTTTTTGTAATGTTTTTAGCCTTTAGACAATGATTTCTTAAAGTTCTGTCAGTTTCCTGTCTGTTTCCTTGACTTTGCCCTGAAGTCTGTGCTGTTACAGTACAATGTATCTCTATGGAAACAACGTTGTATGAGGCATCGCAGCAAGGATTTGGATGTTGTATGAGGCATCACAGCTAGGATTTTGCATGCCTCATTGTTGTTGTTGTTCAGTCGCACAGTCGATTCCGACCCTTTGCGACCCTATGGACCATTGTTCTCCAGGCGCCTCTGTCCTCCACCATCCCCCTCAGCACTCCCAGTTCTGTGCCCATTGTGTCTACAATACCATCTAGCCATCTCATCTTTGGCCTCCCCCTTCTTCTTTTGCCCTACACCATTCCCAACATCAAGGCCTTCTCAAGTGAATCCTCATTTGATGTCCAAAGTACTTAAGCTTCGTCTTTACTATTAAACCTTCCAATGAGCAGTCAGGGTTGATTTCTTCTAAGATTGACCTATTTGTTCTCCTTGCTGTCCAGGGTACTCTCAAAACTCTCCTCCAACACCACATTTCAAAGGCATCTATTCTTCTGCGTTCAGCTTTCCTAATTGTCCAGCTCTCGCATCCATACATTACCACTGGGAATACCATTGCTTTGACTATTCTAATTTTTGTTTGCAATGTGATGTCTCTACTTTTAACTATGTTCCTGTTGTGTTCTCAATTCTATGCATTAAAACAACCACCAACTGTATCAATGTAACCCGTTGTAATTAGGACGCGAGCTAATGACCACCTGGTGGCAATAGCGAGCGCCCAGCTCACAAGGTTCCAATCCCCAAAGAACTGCAGCGCGGGAAGATTCCCGCCACTACCTCACCTGGACAAGAAGGGCGTGACCTGGAATGACGTCACGCCAGCAGTAGCCAATGGGCTATCGTGGAGCCACATTCAAATGTATAGCCACCGTATATATTGAGCTGTTCGTCCGCCATTACCACATGTTCCCCCAGACCACCATGCAATAAAGATGTGTTAAGCCAACACTTCGGCTGTTCCTGTGTCTTGGTTCTCATACACTAAATTGGCGACGAAGGTGGGATTATGGATCCCCACGAGATCAAGACACACGCTAGTCATGCCGGTTTCGACATCAACAAGCCGGAAGATTGGGAACTCTTCGAAATGGACTTCCAAGATGCGCTGGTGGTGTCCGACATTACGGACGAGGGAAAGAAGAGGGCCATCCTCACCCGGATGCTCGGGAATGCCGCCAAAAGATTATTGGTGGACCTGGTATCACCAAAGAAGGTGAGCGAGCTGACGGTCAAACAGCTCCTGAAGGCGATGCGCGACCATTTCCAGCCCTCGGTTTCGATGTTCTCGGCTCGAGACGCATTCTGGAAGAGAGTCCAAGCGCCTGGTGAGTCCATCGCCGCCTTTGCAGCGGCCCTGCGGTTGGCCGCCGGCCCATGCAAGTGGGAAAACCTGGAAATCGCCCTCAGGGACCGCATGCTGTGCGGCCTGTGGGAAGAGGAGGTTCAGTGAAAGCTGATGAACCAGGAGCCACCCCCAACGCTGCGCGAGGTTGTGAAGGCGGCGCAGGCCGCGGAAGCCACGAGGGCCGGAGTCAAGGGGTTCAGAGAAAGGCCCCCACAGTCCGACAAGGCAGCGGGGTCGGTGCATGCGGTCAGACGGACGCCGAAATCTTCCACGAGAGCAGCGACGACGAGGATGTCCGGAAGGTCCGGAAGGAAGGCCGACGCTGCGACGGATGTGGAGCGGCCCACGACCACATCAAGTGCCCATTCCGGAAGGCCGAATGCCACAACTGCGGCCGCCGGGGGCACATCGCCAAGGTCTGCAGACGGCTGCGCAGGGACCGGAAAAGCTCGTCAGACCGCTCGACGAGGACCAAGGAAGGCGCCCGGCCCGCGAGGAAGCAGGACGGCGTAGGCCGCATCTCCGACGACAGCAGCGACGACGCCCCAGTGTACAGCGTGTCCTTGGGACACCCCCGTTACTTTGTTGAGGTACTGGTGCAAGGGGACCCTGTTAGGATGGAGATAGACTCGGGTTCCTCCTATTCAATCATGTCCCAGCGGGAGTTCTTGGGAATTCCCCCCCCCCCACGTGCGCCCTAAGCTCAAAGCGTTGAGGTCCACGCTGCGGGACGTACAGGGGAATAGCATTCCGGTGTTGGGGGTTGGAAAATTCAAGGTCCAGTACAAGCAGCACGCCGCAGAACTGCCCCTGGTTTTTCTCAAGGGGGGAAGCTGCAGCCTCCTCAGGACTCAATGGTTCAAGCCCCTGGGTTTGTTCATTGGGGGAGGGGTGCATGCCGTTGGGACTGACCCAATACAGGAGGTGTGCGACGCGCACCCTGAAGTATTCAAGAAAGGACTCGGAAAATTCAAGGGACCCCCAGTAGCGTTCGACCTGGACCCGGAGGTCCGCCCAATAAGACTCAAGCCGCGCAGAGTGCCTTTCGCACTAAAGGACAAGATAGAGGCGGAACTGGACAAATTGGTGGGCCAGGGGATTCTCGTTCCTGTTGATTCCGTGGAGTGGGAGACTCCGATTGTAACTGCACTGAAGGCCAACGGGGAGGTTCGCATATGTGCTGACTATAAGTGCACCACTAATAAGGCGATCCGCCCTAATGCGTATCCGGTGCCAGTAGTCAGCCATCTGTTGGCCAGATTACATGGGGGAAAGTGTTTCGCAAAACTTGACCTGGCGCAGGCCTATCAGCAACTCTCAGTAACCCCAGCTGCAGCTGCTGCGCAAACAATAGTCACGCATAAGGGGGCGTTCCAGGTGACGCGCTTACAGTTCGGCGTGAACTCGGCGCCTGGCATTTTCCAGTCGCTTGTGGAACGCCTCTTGAAAGGACTGGATGGGGTCTTGCCATACTTTGATGACGTATTGATAACGGGGGGGGGGAGTGAGGAGGAGTTGGCTGAAAGGCTAGACAAAGTACTGGCGGTGTTTGAAAAGGCGGGGTTGAGGTTGCGGAAAGACAAATGCGTCTTCTTCGCAAAAGAGGTTGAGTTCTTGGGTTTCCGGGTAACCCCTGAGGGAATTAAACCCTCCAAATCTAAGGTAGCCGCAATTCAAGGTGCCCCTCGCCCCACCTCCAAGCCCGAATTGCAGTCGTTCCTAGGGCTCTTAAATTTCTACCACTCCTTCCTGCCTCGGAAGGCTTCGGTAGCAGAGCCGCTGCATAAGCTGCTCAAAAAGGACGAGGCGTGGAAGTGGGGCGAGAGCCAAGAGAGGGCATTCGTTGAACTGAAACAACTCCTAGCGTCTGATGCCATTCTCACCCATTTTGACCCCAAGAAGCCGGTGGTTCTGATATGTGATGCATCCCCAGTGGGGGTGGGGGCGGTGCTGTGCCACGTGCTGGAAAACAGGAGGGAGGCCCCGGTAGCATTCTACTCCAGATCCCTGTCCCAGGCTGAGCGAAACTACGCCCAAACAGACAGGGAGGCGCTAGCTATAATAGCGGGGACTAAGAAGTTCCACGATTTCCTCTACGGCCGCCCGTTCACCATAGTTACCGACCACAAGCCTCTGCTAGGCATATTCACTGCGGACAAGCCCACACCTCAAATCCTGTCCCCTAGGATGTTACGGTGGGCCATCTTCTTAAACGCGTATCAGCACGCGTTGGTGTACCGCCCAGGGAAAGAAATAAGCCACGCGGACGCCCTGTCGAGGTCTCCCCTTCCCCTCACTAGCAGCACCGTGGGCGAGGAAGAAAAAGACCGCCAAGTGCTCCTGATAGAGGTCTTAGATTCGCCCCCCATTGTGCCCGCAGACATCGGCAAGGCGACCGGAAAGGACAAAACGCTAGCTCTAGTCAGCTCCTGGGTGCAAAAAGGGTGGCCAGCGTCCTCCCCGGCGGCTGAGTTCGCCCCGTTTTTCAGGAAGAGGCTAGAGTTGTCCATAGAGAGAGGGTGCCTTCTGTGGGGCCAGCGGGTGGTGGTCTCCGAATCCCAGAGGCCGAGGGTGCTCAAACTGCTGCACGTCAGCCACCCTGGAATTGTCCGCTCCAAGGCTCTGGCCAGGAGCTATTTCTGGTGGCCCCAGTTAGACGCCGACATCGAGCACATGGTAGGCACTTGCGAGAGCTGCCAATGCTCCCGACCCGAAGAGGCGCGTCTGCCGCACAGGGAATGGGATGCGGCGAAGGGGCCGTGGTCCCGGGTGCACATTGATTTTGCGGGCCCATTTAGAGGGACGCTTTTTCTCCTCATAGTAGATGCTTACTCCAAGTGGTTGGAGGTCATCCCAGTTACGAGCACCTCATCGGCAACGACAGTGAAGCATTTGCGTAGGGTTTTTAGCACGTTCGGTATACCCGACACCCTAATTAGCGATAACGCGAGTTGTTTCACGTCCGCAGAGTTCAGGGCATTCACTGAGATCAACGCCATTCAGCACATCACCTCCGCCCCGTTCCACCCGGCAACAAACGGCCAGGTCGAGTGCCTCGTGCGCACTACCAAAGACGCGCTGAGGTGCATGAGTCCCGGGGATCTCAACCTACAAGTGTGCCAGTTCCTGCTGGGCTACAGGGTAACCCCCCTAGCTTCTGGGTACTCGCCCGCAGAGCTCTTAATGCGTAGGAAGCTGACCACGATTCTGACCAGGCTAGACCCCACAAGGGTGGAGGACACAGGGAGGAATATCGGGTTAGCGGACTCGAAAAGTTTCGAAGTCGGTGCCCCGGTGCATTGCAGGAATTACGCCAGCGCGGGGCCAGCCTGGGTCCCGGGCGTCGTCGTTGGACGGACGGGTCCTGTGTCGTATTGCGTAGAGACCGTCACGGGTCTGCTATGGAGACGACATGCAGACCAACTCCGTAGCAGGGTTCAGGAACACCAGAGCGCGGACGGCGCGGAACAGGATTCAGCGTTAGGGTTCTCCCCCACCCGTTCAGCCCAAGGGGGAGGAGAGGGGGGCCAGTGGTCCCCACCTAGGGGGGAGGGGAAGGAATCTGTCCTCATAGATATCCTGAGGAATCCTTCTAATGACACCCCAGGCATAGATATCCTGAGGAATCCTTCTAATGACACCCCAGGTGATAATTCTGATTTTCATTTACAAAACCGGGGGGGTTTTCCGGTGTGTTCCCCCACCCATCCAAGCGAGAAGCGGGGTTTTTCGTTAGTCCCCAATGCCCCCGGTTTTTCCGTCCCTTCCCAAAAAGCCGCAGAGCTGCGGCAAGTCACTAACGAGTCTCCCTCTCCCGTTGCAGGACAAGGAACCAGGGGACAGAGAAGCAGTAGCACTCCCGGGACAAGCCAGCCAGCATCACGCCCAAAGCGCGTTTGCAATAAACCATCTTGGATGAGAGACTTCGTCTCATCCTAGGGGGGAGGGATGTTGTGTTCTCAATTCTATGCATTAAAACAACCACCAACTGTATCAATGTAACCCGTTGTAATTAGGACGCGAGCTAATGACCACCTGGTGGCAATAGCGAGCGCCCAGCTCACAAGGTTCCAATCCCCAAAGAACTACAGCGCGGGAAGATTCCCGCCACTACCTCACCTGGACAAGAAGGGCGTGACCTGGAATGACGTCACGCCGGCAGTAGCCAATGGGCTATCGTGGAGCCACATTCAAATGTATAGCCACCGTATATATTGAGCTGTTCGTCCGCCATTACCACATGTTCCCCCAGACCACCATGCAATAAAGATGTGTTAAGCCAACACTTCGGCTGTTCCTGTGTCTTGGTTCTCATACACTAAAGTTCCCCAGGTTTCTCATGGCTTGTCTCCCAAGAATCAGTCGCCTTTTTATTTCATGGCTGCAATCTCCATCTGCAGTGATCTTTGATCCTAAGAATGTAAAATCTGTCACTACTTCTACTTCTTCCCCGTCTATTTTCCAGGAACTGATTGGGCCTGTTGCCATTATCTTGGTTTTCTTGATATTGAGTCTCAAACCAGCTTTTGCACTCTCCTCCTTCAGCCCAATCAAGAGATTCTTTAGGTCTTCCTCACTTTCTGCCATTAGAGTGGTATCGTCTGCATATCTCAGATTGTTGATGTTTCTCCCATTGCGCATTATGTGCTCTGTGTATAAGTTGAATAAGCAGGGTGACAAAATGCAGCCTTGTCTTACTCCTTTTCTTATTCTAAACCACTCTGTCATTCCATGTTCTGTCCTAACTGTTGCTTCTTGGTTCATGTACAGATTTCTCAGGAGGCATATGAGGTGCTCTGGTATTCCCATCTCTTTAATTACTTGCCACATCTTGTTGTGGTCCACAAAGTTAAATGCCTTGGTGTAGTCTATAAAACAAAAGTAAACTTGTTTCTGGTATTCCTTTGTTTTCTCCATGATCCAACGTATGTTGGCAATGTGGTCTCTAGTCCCACTGCGTCTTCTGAAACCAGCCTGCACCTCTGGTAATTCTCTCTCCACATTCTGCTGAAGTCTATCCTGTATTATCTTGAGCATCACCTTGCTGGCGTGTGGGATGAGTGCATTGCTTTGGCATTGCCCTTTTTTGGGATTGGAACATATACTGATCTTTTCCAATCCTGTGGCCACTGTTTTGTTTTCCAAATCTGCTGGCATATTGAATGAATTAATTTGACGCCATCATCTTTTAGAGCTTTGAAAAATTTAGTGGGATACCATCATCTCCACTAGCTTTGTTGTTTGCAGTGCTCTTTAGGGCCTTTATAACTTCGCTCTCCAGGATGTCTGGCTCAAGTCCAAATTTTTCATCATTGTGATTATCAGGAGTGTTGAGGTCCTTTTTGTATAATTCCTGTGTACTATTTCCATCTTTTCTTAATCTCTTCTGCATCAGCTAGCTTTTTTCTGTCCTTGTCCCTTATCATGCTCATTTGTGCTTTAAATGTTCCTTTTATTTCCCCGATTTTTCTGAAGAGATCTCTTGTCCTGCCTCTTTTGTTATTTTCCTCCATTTCATTGCACTGTTCTTTTAGGTAGTTTTCCTTATCTCTCCTTGCTTTTCTTTGAAATTCTGTGTTCAAATGATTGTATTTTTTCCTTTCTCTTTTGACTTTTACATTCCTTCTTTCCTCTGCTATTTTAAGAGCCTCATCAGACAACCATTTTGCTTTCTTACGCTTCTTTTCTTTTGGTCTGATTTTCTTTGCTGCTTCCTGCATGATGTCCCTCATCTCTGTCCATAATTCTCCTGGCACTCTGTCTATCGAGTCTAGGTCATTATATCTGTTCATCACCTCCACTGTGTATTCTTTAGGGATGCTGTCTAGGTGATATCTGTCTGGTCTCCTTGTTTTCCCTATTTTCTTTAGTCCTAACCTGAATTTTGTGATCAGTAGGTTGTGATCTGAGCCACAGTCTGCTCCAGGTCTTGTTTTTGCTGACTGCATGGAGGTTCTCCATCTTTGTCTGCAGAGTATGTAGTCAATCTGGTTTCGGTGTTGGCCATCTGGTGATGTCCATGTGTAAAGTCGCCTCTTGTGTTGCTGGAAGAGAGTGTTTGCTATGACCAGTGCGTTCTCTTGGCAGAACTCTATCAATCTTTGCCCTGCTTCATTCTGTACTCCAAGACCAAACTTGCCTGTTATTCCCTCCACTTTTTGATTTCCTACTTTGGCATTCCAGTCTCCTAATATAATTTGGACATCATTTCCTGGTGTCTGTTCTATGAGGTGTTCTAGGTCCTCATAGAACTGGTCCACTGTGGCTTCATCTGCACCAGTAGTTGGTGCATATATTTGGATCACAGTGACATTGAAAGGTTTGCCTTGAATTCTGACTGATATCATTCTGTCATTTTTGAGATTGTATCCCATTACTGCTTTTCTCACTCTTTTATTGACAATTATGGCTACTCCATTTCTTCTAAGGTTTTCTTGCCCACAGTAGTAGATATGAAGGTTTCCAGAGCTGAATTCACCCATCCCTGTCCATTTTAACTCACTGATGCCCAAGATGTCAATGCTTATTCTTTCCATCTCATTTTTTACCACTTCCAGTTTACCTTGGTTCATTGATCTCACATTCCATGTCCCTATGCAGTATTGTTCCTTGCTGTTGTGTTCTGATGGTTTTTATTGTACACATGGATTACAATGTATCTGAGCCAATGTAACCTTGCCTATAGCAACAATGTAACCTTCAGCTGTATCATATAAACCCTGTAATAGGACGCGAGCTAATGACCACCAGCTGGCAGCAGCGAGCGTCCAAGCTCTCTTGGTCCAAACTCATCAAAGGCAACAGCGCGGGAAGTTTTCCCGCCACCACCTACACCTGGACAAGAAGGGCGTGACCTGCAATGACGTCACGCAGACAGTAGCCAATGGGCTACCATGGCACCACGTTCAAATGTGTTACTGCTGTATATAAAGAGCTATCGATCCGCCATTACCTCATGTTCCCTCTGTCCACGATGCAATAAACCTGAGTTAACCCAGCCCGAGGCTGTGTCCTGTGTCTTGGTTTGCATACACCAAATTGGCGACGAAGGTGGGATAATGGATCCCCACGGAACAGCCAGGGCACAGAGCGGTTTCAACATCACCAAACCGCAAGACTGGGAGCTGCTTGAGATGGATTTCCAGGCAGCCCTGGTGGAACTCAGAGTCAAAGGACAGGACGCTGGAGAAAGTTAGTTCATGGGTGCAGAAGGGGTGGCCGGTTTCGTCCCCGAGTACAGAGTTCGACCCATTTTTTAGGAAAAAGCTTGAGTTGTCCCTAGAGAGGGGGTGCCTTCTGTGGGGCCAACGGGTGGTGGTCCCTGCGCCCCTGCGGACGAGGGTGCTCGAACTGCTGCACGTCAGCCACCCGGGCATAGTTCGTTCAAAGGCGCTAGCCCGGAGTTACTTCTGGTGGCCGCAGCTGGACGCGGACATTGAGCACATGGTCGGCACTTGCGAGGCTTGCCAGGAATCCCGACCTGAGGCGGCCCGTCTGCCGCATAGAGAGTGGGACACGGCAAGGGGGCCGTGGTCCAGGGTGCACGTGGATTTCGCTGGCCCGTTCCGAGGAACCATGTTTCTCCTGGTGGTAGATGCGTTCTCCAAGTGGCTGGAGGTTATCCCAGTAAAGAGCACGTCCTCCGCCACGACAATTGGCCGGCTACGGAGAGTCTTTTCCACATTCGGTTTACCCGACACTTTAGTCAGCGATAACGCTAGTTGCTTCACCTCCGCTGAGTTCGGAGCATTCATGGAGGCAAACGCCATTCGGCATGTCACATCCGCACCGTTTCACCCGGCCACGAATGGCCAAGTGGAACGCTTAGTGCGTACAACAAAGGACGCGCTGCGGCGCATGGGCCCGGGGGACCTGAATCACCAGGTATGCCAGTTCCTTTTAGCGTATAGGGTGACCCCTTTGGCGTCAGGCTACTCGCCGGCGGAGCTCTTGATGCGGCGAAAATTGACCACGATCCTGTCCAGGCTGGACCCGACGAGGGTCGAGGATTCAGGGAAAAACATAGGGTTGGCGGTCTCGAAAGGTTTCGCCGCCGGGGACCCTGTTCACTGCAGGAACTATTCCAGCGCAGGGCCGGCCTGGGTACCAGGGAAGGTTGTAGAACAGACGGGGCCAGTATCGTACCGGGTCGAGACTAACACCGGCCTCCTCTGGAGGAGGCACGCAGACCAACTGAGGCACCGAGTGAGTGGGCCAGTCAGTGGAACTCAGCAACAGGATTCAGCGTTAGGGTTCTCCCCCACCCGCTTAACCCAAGGGGGAGACAGCAATGGACCACAGTCCCAAACAAGGGGGGAAGGAAGCAGAAGCAGCGGCCCCGACTCATATCATTTTGATAGCAGCGACCCCGACTCATATCCTTTTGATACGCCAGTTTTATCAGGGGCCGGGGAAGGGGGAGAGGAGTTCGCGACCGCTGCCCCCGATAGTAATTTTGAGTTTGATTTTGCGAGCCGGGGGGGTTTTCAGGAGTGTTCCCCCACCCATCCAAGCGAGAAGAGGGGTTTTTCGTTAGCCCCCAGTGCCCCCGGTTCCTCCCTAAGGAAGAGCACACCTCCCAACAACGCCGCGGAGCCGCGGAAAGTCACTAACGAGTCTCCCTCTCATATTACAGGACAGGAAACCAGGGGACAAAGAGAAGGTAGCAAACCCGGGGAGTGGCAGCCCGCATCGAGACCCCAGCGTGTTCGAAATAAGCCATCTTGGCTGAGAGACTTTGTCTCCTAAGGGGGGGGAGTGTGTTTAAGTGTGGGCTCGAGACTTTGTCTCGTCCTAGGGGGGAGGGGTGTTGTGTTCTGATGGTTTTTATTGTACACATGGATTACAATGTATCTGAGCCAATGTAACCTTGCCTATAGCAACAATGTAACCTTCAGCTGTATCATATAAACCCTGTAATAGGACGCGAGCTAATGACCACCAGCTGGCAGCAGCGAGCGTCCAAGCTCTCTTGGTCCAAACTCATCAAAGGCAACAGCGCGGGAAGTTTTCCCGCCACCACCTACACCTGGACAAGAAGGGCGTGACCTGCAATGACGTCACGCAGACAGTAGCCAATGGGCTACCATGGCACCACGTTCAAATGTGTTACTGCTGTATATAAAGAGCTATCGATCCGCCATTACCTCATGTTCCCTCTGTCCACGATGCAATAAACCTGAGTTAACCCAGCCCGAGGCTGTGTCCTGTGTCTTGGTTTGCATACACCAAACTTGCAACATTGCATTTCCCCTCCCCCTTTCCTGTCCCTCCCCTTCCTCCACTCTGTGGTGCTAAGCATCCTGTATCATCTAACCTGCTCCTTTCTTTTGCCTTTTGTTTTGCTTCATACAAAGTCCAAATCCGTGGAACCAAGTTTGGACATTGTTATGTATGTACAATGTTGCTTTAAGAAATGTATGAATGTAATCTGACCACAATTACAATGTAGCCCAGCTGTTAAAGGAACGCGAGTAAGCTGCCCATAGAGGGCAGCTGCGAGCGTTCAACTCACATGGTTCTCATTCCTCAAATCACCGGCAGCCGCGGGAACTCTCCCGCACTAGCAAACTACTACAGAAGAGGGGCGTGACTGGGACGACGTCATGCCGGTAGCAGCCAATAAGCTACCGTGCAACAAGATTCAAAATGTATTGCACTACTGTATATAATGTGATGTACCTCCGCCATTACCACATGTTCACCCTGATCATCAACCAATAAACCTGTGTTAGTCCTCATTGCGACTCCTTCTTTGTCTTCCGTGCAAGACACTAAATTGGCGACGAAGGTGGGATGATGGCGAATCCCAAGGTCAAGCCTTATCAGTTCGATGTCAGCGAGCCCGAACAATGGGAGCTCTACGAGTGCCAGTTCCGGCACGCGATGGAAGCCACGGTCGCCGCCGCCGCCGCGAGAATGCGCTCCTACTTCCTGGCCCAGGTAGGGCCGGCCACGCTGCGCATCCTGATGAGCCTGGTGGCCCCCAAGAAGGTAGAAGAGGTGCCCATCGACCGCATCCTGGTGCTGTTGGGCGAGCATTTCCAGCCTCCCGTGTCAATCTTCCCGGCCCGGGTCGCGTTCCACAGGCGAGACCAGCGACCGGGCGAATCCGTGTCCGCCTGCGCGGCTGCCCTCAGGCTTGCAGCGGTGCACTGCCAGTGGGACGACCTGGACCAGGCCCTCCGAGACCGCATGCTGTGTGGCCTGAGGGACGAGGAGCTTCAGCGGAAGCTCATGACCCGCGACTACCGCCTCACGTTCAACAAGGTACTGCGGGAGGCCCAAGCGGCCGAAGCGGCCAGGAGCGGGGTCAGAGTGTTCAAATCCCGAGGGGCCACGTCCGAAAGGGCCAAGTCACCAGTACAGGCGGCCCGGCGGACACCAGCGAAAACGGCCTGGCGGGCCCCCAAGCCGCCCGCCGGCACACCAACGGCGTCCGAGGAGTCGTCCACTACGGCAGACCCCTGCTCCAGTGAGGACGACAACGTCCAGCGGGTCAAGAAGCGAGGAGAGAAGCGACAGACCCGCGAGCGGCAAGACCGCCGCTGCGACGGTTGTGGGGCGTCCCACGACCGCACGAGGTGTCCGTTCCGAAAGGCTGAGTGTCACAACTGCGGCCGAAAAGGACACATCGCCCGAGTGTGCAGGCACGGGCGAGTCGAGGACAAGGGAAATTCGAACCATTCCCAGACGCACCAGCGGAAGGCGGCCGGCACCAGGAAGGTCTCAGACGACCACAGCAGGGCAGGCGTGAACCGCGTGGGCCTGGAGCACCGGCGTTTTTTCGTAGAGGACAGGACTCCGCAGAACCAGGCTCCCCTGTGTTAAGTCAAGCGGCCGCACGCCCCAGGCGCACGTGCGGCAAGCCAAAATGGTTGAGGGACTTCGTCCCATCCTAGGGGGGAGGGATGTTATGTATGTACAATGTTGCTGTAAGAAATGTATGAATGTAACCTGACCACAATTACAATGTAGCCCAGCTGTTAAAGGAACGCGAGTAAGCTGCCCATAGAGGGCAGCTGCGAGCGTTCAACTCACATGGTTCTCATTCCTCAAATGACCGGCAGCCGCGGGAACTCTCCCGCACTAGCAAACTACTACGGAAGAGGGGCGTGACTGGGATGACGTCACGCCGGTAGCAGCCAATAAGCTACCGTGCAACAAGATTCAAAATGTATTGCACTACTGTATATAATGTGATGTACCTCCGCCATTACCACATGTTCACCCTGATCATCAACCAATAAACCTGTGTTAGTCCTCACTGCGACTCCTTCTTTGTCTTCCGTGCAAGACACTAAAGACATTGTATGAGGTATCACTGTAGTTCAAGCCTTACTTTGTTATAATATTGATGCTTATGTCCATACCTGTCAACCATCCCGATTTGGCCGGGAAAACCCCGTAATTTGACGTCTATTGATGTCATAACCTGCCCCCTGCTGCCAAAACCCCGTAATTTGACAGCGGGGAAAACGCTTTCCGTGCATGCGCGGAAGCGCTATGCTGCTTGTGCAGCCCCTATGCAAGCGGTGTAGCGCTTTCCGGGCATGTGTGGAAGGGTTTTATCCCTTTCACGCATGCGCGGAAGCGCTATGCTGCTTGCATAGGGGCTGCGCAAGCGGCGTAGCGCTTCCGTGCATGCGTGGAAGGGGTAAAACCCTTCCACACATGCGTGGAAAGAGACCTGCGCACAAGCGATGTGCGCAGGTCCCGTTTTTCTGGAGCCACGGGTTGACCGGTATGCTTATGTCTTAAAGCTTATGAAAACCCCAACCCCCCAATCTCATGTACCCCATAATCATCACATAATCTCATGTACGCTGTACGCCATGATCATCACAACTATAACGAATTAAGGCATGACATCTCTCGCTTTGAGTGTAGTGAGTCTATCTCATATATTTGTTTCACCTTTTAAGTGAAATGAATGAACATTTGCACGATATTTTAATTTTCCAAGTTTCACCTGTATATAGTGAAACAGAAAATCATGTAGTATCATTAAAAATCCCCAAACTCTGATCCAATGGGAGAAAAATATTCAGTATATGGACAAACATGCTTTCAAGGTAAAACAACAAAAATAATCCAATTGGACAAAGCTCTGACAAACACAGAAACAAACTAACACAGAAAGAATAAAACTACTTTTGTAGGTTGCTACACACATTCTTGGGACTCAGTGGCTTAGTGTTTAAGACGCTGAACTTAACGACTGGAAGTTCAGCAGGTCAGCAGTTCAAGATCCAAGTGCCATACCTTCGAGTGAGCTCCTGTCTATGTCCTCATTCCTGTCAATTTAGCAGTTCGAAAGCAAGAAATTGCAAGTAGATAAATAGGTACCACTTTGGTGGGAAGGTAGACAGCATTCTGTGCACTCTAGGCATGCCAGGCACATGTCCACAGAAACATCTACAGATGCAGATAGCGCTGGCTCTTTTGTTATTAATAGAGATGAGTACTAAAGCCTAGAGTCAGATACGACTGGCTTTCGAGCAAGGGCGTATGGTGTTCATCTCCGTTTACAGCCAAAGAGATGTTTCTGTGATCACATGGCAAGCACGAAGGTAACAGAACATGGTTACCTTTTCATCGAAGCAGTACCTATTTATCTGTTTGCAATTTCTTCCTTTTGAACTGTTAGGTTGGCAGGAGCTAGGACCTTCCACTTTTCAAGTTCAACATCTTAACCACTAAGCCACCGCAGTCCCGAAGTGAGGTAGATGACCTCAAAAGGGAGGGTCTTTTATGTGGTGGCACAACAGTTCTGGAGCAGACTCCTAAAAGAATTTGGACTGTTAACATCTTTGTTTTTGGGCTACTGGGGGAAAACCATTTTTAGTCTTGCTTTAAAAGGACCTATTCTTCCTAGTCTCAGTTTCTCAATGTAAAGCTCAATATTTTAATAATGTGTTCAATTTAAATAGTTGGTATTGTTTTATAATAAACATTGTTACATTTGCTTATGAGTCACACAGAGAGTTTCTATTATGGGATAGCTATATAAGTGCAACATAAATGAATGCGCTCTATTGAAGTTCATACCCTGCTGGTAAAGAAAGCTCTGAGCTCAAGACTTTTTTATGAAGTCATGTGCCTAGTTTAGTCTAGATGGCCCATATATTACCAAGAAACACTGGGTGTTTATGAAATCTGCAGGGCTCTTTAAATAATATAAGCTATACAACGTTTATACCAAGTTATGTCATTAGGCTAGGCCAGGGGTCAGCAAATGTGGCTCTCCAGATGTTCTTGGAGTTCAATTCCCAGAAACCCTGATCAGCAGGTGTACTGACTTGGGCTTCTGGCAATTGAAGTCCAAAAACACCTGGGAGCTTTAGTGTTTGGGAATCAAGACAATGGAAGCAGCTGTAAACTAGCCTAACACATCTTTATTGCATGGGGTACAGCACGAACATGAGGTAATGGCGGACACACAGCTCCTTTTATGCAGTGGCTATACATTTGAATGTGGCTCCTCGATAGCGCATTGGCTACTGTCCATGTGACGTCATCCTTAGTCACTCCCTTCTTGTCCAGGTGAGGTGAGGGGGGGAATCTTTCCCGCGCAGCTGAAGGTATTTGAGGAATGTGTGCCATGTGAGCTGAACGCTCGCTATTTCCCCCTAGTGGTCACTAGCTTGCGTTCTATTGTGGTTTGTTACATTGTTTCTATTGCAAGATACAGCTTGTTACATTCGCTCATTCATGTGGTTACAGATTGTTACATTCGCTCATTCGTGTGGTTACAATTACATTCAATACACAACAGGAGCCAGGTTTACTGACCCCTGGGCTAGGCAAAGCCCTCATTCCAGTTAAGTGAGCACAGGATGATGGGAAATTGATATACAAATTGCTAATAATGCTAACAGTCAAATTGGCACAAGCGTTATCATTATCATTTATAGCAAGGAAAAATATATATATACAGACCATCTGTTTATGATGGTCACTCTCAGAGGATTTTTCTAGCAGCTGTAGCTCCATTTCTCCACATCTTTTCTTGTACTGCAACAACTAAACCATGAAAAAAGTAAAGATTTAGGTCAGGATTAAGAGAAAGCAAAGGAAGAAAAAGGAAAGAGGAAACAGTCAAAGTAACATTACTTGCTTGATTTAAAGAGGAACAAGTGATTCTGATTTACAGACAAATTAGGTAAATTAGGCAGATTATGGCAGTGATGGTGAACCTTGGCACTCTAGATGTTCTTGGATTTCAATTCCCAGAAGCCCAAGCCCCCTGTGAATCCACACGAATGGGTTTACTGCGACTCATCCAACCTGCGTTGCCCTCGTCGCTCCTGGAAGCGGAAGTAAAACGCGCCTGTACAAGGGCAGCGTGGGCCGGATGAATTGTAGTAAACCCATTCATTTGGATTCACAGGGTCCTTGGGCTTCTAGGAATTGAAGTCCAAGAACATCTGGAGTGCCAAGGTTCGCCATCATGGGATTAGGGCCTCATATTATGAAGATCCTCTGTGTTTCTGTTAGGATAATAGGTAGGATAATATGATAATACACACAGGGAAGGGTTAAGCTAATGATGCTTGTTAAACCTGTCACAGAAGAGGAGTTTAGTAGGTCTTAATCCAGTCCTGTGCATAAATCTGATGTACTGGAATACTAGCAAACATTAAAACCCAATCCGGTTTTCAATAAATCCTAAAAAAAAGTATGGAAACCTTCTCGGACTACTGTGAATAAATCTGGAAATTTTGTACCATCAGTGTAATAAAATATAGGCTATGACAGGAGCAAAAAATAAAAACAAAAACAGAATCTGCAGCATGCCTAAACTGAACTTTCCGGCAATACCCTTAACATTAACATAGCCAATTTCTATGTTAACACTACCTCTACCCTGTGCAACCACCCTCTTAAAGAATGCATAAAATTATGCTTCAGTCTTGTCTGAAAACATCAAGATTGTTGGAAGTGTTACAACTAGGCTAAAGACAGGGCCGTAGCCAGGATTCTAGATGGGGGGGGGATTTTCAGGAGGGGCAACAATGTCACACACACACACACACACACACGTATATAACATTGGCATCCCGGAGTGGGGTGAGGGGGGGGCAGGCTGTTAGCACAGGAGGGTTTTTGCCCCCCTCGGCCCCCTCTGGCAATGGCCCTGGCTAAAGATGGCACTAAAGAGTGAAGAAGGATGCTCCCAGGTGCATTCCCTAGTTGTGGCATACTCCATAGATTTGTATGCCTAGGTGAAAGAGAAAGCCACACAGTTTTTGGGATGTTCCATGTTCAGTCCCCAGTCTCTTTTCTTAACCTCAAGGTTCTAGGTCAGTTTCTCAGATTTGAAGAATTTCCACTATACTTACTGTACTCGTACTAGTTAAACACTCTGGTAAACATACTAGTAAAATGGAGCCTACAGGAGTGGCTTGATCTAGACCAGTGGTTCCCAATGTGTGGCCCACACCCCATGGGATATTTCAATTCCCAGAAGCCTAAGTCTGGCAGATCAGTGCTTTGGGAAATTGACTTAGGTTTCTGAGAATTGAAGTCCAAATACCAAATGTTGGGAAACACTGGTTTAGACCTAGAATAGAGAACAAGAATTGGATGAAGGGCCAAATTATTTCCCTGCAGCTCATTCCACTATGGGCCAGATATTATCTAAAGGGACACTGGGCAGATATGGATTCCTGCACTGAGCAGCAGGTTAGACTTAATGGCCTCATAGGCCCTTCCCAGCTCAATTATTCTACGTGTCTGTGATCTGAAGACAGAAGGTCAGTCCAGTCCTACTGGAGCCAAACTATCATGCTGATTATCAAGAGCATACAGCTTCTTCTCAAGAGGGCTGTTGGTTGACCCAGGGAATGATGTCTTATGCACCTAAGGAAACCCTCAGACACAACAGTGTTTTGCAAGTGTAACTGCCTAGAAACAGGGATGGCTGTAACTGTAGAGGAGGCATACCCCTCACTCTGGGAATATCACTCCTAACATCACTTCCAGAGGTCAATCAGACTTTTGCACATTCAGCACCAAGGCCTGAAGAGGCACTCCTAAGCATCACTGGCAAGCATTCGTTTGAACACACAGCAGTTGTGACATTGGGAGTCTCCTTAGCCATGCTCAAGCATTATGCCCAAGTCCATTTAAGGTTAAATGGTTGATGAGTGTATGGGGAGACACACAAAAAACACATTCATATCCCCATCCCATTAACCCCATCCCATCCCATTAATAAGACCTTTTTATGTTTAATACCAACGTCTGTAATGGATCCTATACACAGGCTAAACATGTTTCCAGTGCTGCTATGAATGGGATATCTGCCTTATCAGGACTCCTAATCACATGGATGCTTGAAAAATATTCATCTGAATGTACTTCTTTCAGATCAGACCCATGCATTAAACCCTTGTCTTACTTGTCTTACTGATTGGAGTAGGGATGTAGGAAATTCCACTTAACTGCAATTTTTTTGTCCTTATTACTGATTTGGCTATGCAAGAATTCAAGCATAATGATTGGATGGGGCTAAGTAGACTGGAACCCTGATCAAAGGAGTAGGTAGAATCAGTGCATGCAACATGTTTACAGGCTACTCTACAGAGCTTTGCACAGAAAAGATGAATGTGTGTCTCATATTTTGGGGAGCAGGATGTCAGGGGCAAAATGTAGATGCATGCTTACATCCCCCATCACTATCAGAGTCCTCCATGTTTTCAGTCATAATGTCTGAACAGTGTTTAGGTTCAGTTAGCTAGGATTCCAGTTGGAAATTCCTCCAAACAGAGCTGAAAAGGCAATGTAGGCTTGCCATGTTATTAGGTAGTTAAATCCAATGTTAATCTCAATTAGAGTAGACTCAATGAAATCAACAAAATTTCCACTACCTGTGACAAACAAGCCCTGTTCATTTTAACAGTACACTTTCATTGGAATAACACTGGATTTCTCTCCTAGTAATTTATGATTGAAAGTGTACCTTGTATGTGGTGTGGCCTTGTATATCAAAGAAGTGATAAAATCGTATAAATTGGAATATCTAGGTGATTTGGAGTCACCATTAGAAGCTCTGTGGGTAAGAGTACCAGGCTACAAGGATGGTCTAACAGTAGGCATATGCTATCGGCATCCGACCCAAACTCCTGAGGGAGACTGGCAGTTGGAGAATGTTGTAAAGGAGGCATCCAAGAAGGGAAGCCTAGTTATAATGGGGGACTTCAATTACCCTCACATAGACTGGGTGAACTGTTGTTCAGCACATGATAAAGAGATAAAGTTCCTAGATATACTAAATGATTGTTCCCTGGGACAGATGGTTGAAGACCCAACTAGAGGTACAAGAATCCTTGACTTGATCCTGAGTAATACTCAGGATCTGGTGCAAGATGTTAATGTGACTGATCCAATAGGGAACAGTGACCACAACTCAATTATGTTTAACTTGATCATAGACCGCAAGTCACTGATAAAATCTAACACAGAGACCTTAAATTTTCAAAAAGGAAATTTCCCAAAAATGAGGAAACTAGTAAAAAAAGAAGCTGAAAGGGAAAATTGAGAGAGTCCAAACACTCCAAGAGGCATGGAGGCTGTTTACAAAAACAATAACAGAGGCTCAATTGGAATGCATACCCAAAAGGAAAAAGGGCACTGCCAGGTCCAAGAGGACTCCAATGTGGCTTACAGGAGCTGTTCGGGAAGTGATCAAGAGCAAGAAAAGCTCATTTAGAAGATGGAAGGCTTGTCCGAATGAGGACAGCAGGCAGCAACATAAATTCTGGCAGAACAAATGCAAGGCAACAATCAGGAAAGCAAAGCAAGACTTTGAGGAACATATAGCTAAAAATACTCAGAGAAATAACAAAGACTTCTTTAAGTACATTAGAAGTAAGAACCCAACTAGGAAGGCCATTGGACCATTAGATGACAATGGAAGGCAAGGGGTTATTAAAGAGGAAACAGAGATTGCAGAGAGACTCAATGAATTCTTTGCTTCAGTATTCACTGAAGAAGACAGAGGCCACATGCCCAAAACAGAGCCTATCTTCGTAGGGAGGGAAACTGAAGAATTAAGCCAGATAGAAATAACCAGGGAGGAGGTCCTTGCATGTCTTGTTAAACTAAACACTAACAAATCACCAGGACCAGATGGCATCCATCCACGAGTTCTCAGGGAACTTAAAGATGAAATTGCTGATCTCCTAGCCAAAATATATAATCTTTCTCTCAAATCAGGCTTTGTGCCTGATGACTGGAAGGTAGCGAATGTAACACCAATTTTCAAAAAAGGATCCAGGGGTGATCCAGGAAATTACCGACCTGTCAGTTTGACATGTGTCCCAGGTAAAATTCTATCTAAAAGATAGAATTAATAGGCACATAGAAGAGAAGGCGCTGCTAAAGGAGAGCCAACATGGCTTTTGCAAGGGCAAATCATGCCTCACTAATCTGTTGGAATTTTTTGAGAGTGTCAACAAGCATGTGGATAAGGGGGATCCAGTTGACATTGTTTATCTGGACTTTCAGAAGGCTTTTGACAAGGTCGCACACCAAAGGCTCTTGAATAAACTTACCAGTCATGGAATAAAGGGACAGGTCTTGTCCTGGATCAGCAACTGGCTAAGGGACAGGAAACAGAGGGTAGCACTAAATGGACACTTCTCCAAGTGGAGGGAAGTAAAGAGTGGGGTCCCCCAAGGTTCAGTACTGGGACCCCTGCTTTTCAACCTCTTCATAAATGATCTAGAGGTAGGAGTAAAAAGCAAGGTAGCCAAATTTGCTGACAACACTAAATTATACAGGGTAGTGAAAACTGTGAGATTGTGAGGAGCTCCAGAGGGATCTCTCGACACTGGGGGAGTGGGCAAAACAGTGGCAAATGAGTTTCAACATTAGTAAGTGCAGAGTGATGCATGTTGGAGCAAAGAACCCCAATTACATTTATAAACTGATGGGGTCTGAACTCTCTGCGACAAACCAGGAAAGGGACCTTGGTGTCCTGGTGGACAACTCAATGAAGGTGTCAACCCAGTGTGCCTCAGCAGTGAAAAAAGCAAACTCAATGCTAGGGATCATTAGGAAGGGTATAGAAAATAAGTCAGCAAGTGTCATTTTGCCTCTTTATAAATCTATGGTGAGGCCCCATCTGGAATACTGTGTACAGTTCTGGTCGCCATACCTCCAGAAGGATATTATGGAGCTGGAAAAAGTGCAGAGGAGGGCAACCAAAATGATTAGGGGACTGGAACACCTTCCTTACCACCTGAGGCTGCAACGGTTGGGCCTCTTCACTCTTGAACGACGACGTCTAAGAGGTGACCTGATTGAAGTTTATAAAATCATGCATGGTGTGGACAAAGTAGATAAGGAAAAACTGTTTTCCCTATCACATAACACTAGAACTAGGGGACACTCCATGAAACTTTTGGGTACTAGTTCTCAAACAAATAAGAGAAAGTACTTTTTCACCCAGAGGATTACTAGTCTATGGAACTCCCTGCCAGAAGAAGTGGTGACAGCTGTCAGTCTTGACAGCTTTGAGAAA
Organism: Bradypodion pumilum; assembly: GCA_035047305.1. Classification (NCBI taxonomy): domain Eukaryota; kingdom Metazoa; phylum Chordata; class Lepidosauria; order Squamata; family Chamaeleonidae; genus Bradypodion; species Bradypodion pumilum. The sequence goes on from JAWDJD010000003.1 coordinate 325,357,082, forward strand.
GGATTAGACAAGTTCATGGAGGACAAGAGTATCAATGGCTATAATTATGGATACTTAAGGCAACCTCCGGGTTGGAGAGATAGGCAGGATATCTCTCAATATCATTTCCAGGGAATCCTAAGCAGGTGAAGGCATCTCCTTGGGAATACCCTGAAGGAAAAGGTGAGCCACTGTGTGAGACAGAATGCTGGACTGGATGGGCTGTGGCCTGTTCCAGCAAGGCTGTTCTTATGTTCTTATGTTCTTACCTTTCTTCCATTGTTATCCTTAAAATATAGAACAAGACATTTCCCGTGCTTTGACTTACAGTATACTTAACAGCATATTATGCATCACCCTTTGCAGGAGCTGTGGGGTATTTTTTTAGAAGGCATCCTCATGAAAAAAAGAGGAGTCCCCTCCCCTTCTAGCCTGTTCCGTATTGTTTATATGGCAAATTAGCCATATAAATAGCTCAAGAGCAGAACAAATATTAAAACCCCACAGCTCTATATAATCATTTTGCTTTATTCAAAAAAAATTATTTCCTGCCTTTTGTACACTTGTGTAGCACCACATTTAGAAGTTCAGGAGCTCAACATGATAACCATCACATGAAAAGTAATAAAGGCAGGTATCACCCTAATGGCTTTTAATTGCCCATTCAACATCAGGAACCTCAAATCCTGTTGGGTAACAGCAGTCTTGCATGAACTAACACTGAGTATCAGTAGGAGGGTAGTACACAGAAAGAGCCTCCTCGAAGATTGTGGTATTTTTGAACCACAATCAGGAGTACCCTGGTAACGGCAACCTTAATCTTTCTCACACTAGGTCAGGCAAAACAAACTGCAGAATGAACTCACCAAAAGGTGCTTTCATTTTGACAGTTTCAGGTCTGGTGTAGACATGGAAGAAGAAGACATGGGAGAGGGTTTTGCAGCCCAATGTGATTGTCCTTTACCACTAATCTGGTCAGTAAAGGGTTTTTCCTCTTCTGGTGGCATACCCCTGCCACCTCCTCCTGTTTGTTATTTTTTGCTTCCATTGTTTTAATTGCCCTATCTTCTTTCTTTGACATCCCTCCCAAAAACAAGCATGTACAGTATGCTCTTCCACATGCAGAGGCTTTCTCTCTCTTTTGCTCCACCCTCCTTCTGACTGTAATTACAGACGGCAACTGCAAGTAAAGCTACTCTGTTTTTTACTTTAAATGATTCTAGAGTAATTTCATCATACAAAGTGCTAGCTTATCATCATCATCATCATCATCAACAACAACAACAACAACAACGCCTATCTTGAAAAGAATGAGTTCATCTCTCTGGATTTCTGTGCTGTTCTTTTTTCTGCCAGATTCCTGGAAATGTCCAGCTCTCTTTAGTTACTGGGAAGACTACAACTAAGATTAGGAGAAACAGGAACACCTGAATAAATGGGAAGATGATGTCATACTGCAACATAGTACTGAAAATCTTGGGGATTCAACCCTGCAACTCTTGGCTTATCTACACTATTGCTTTTTGGGGGAGAAACAAAAATCTTCAGTTTTGGCTTATATGACAAGAAGGGAACAATGGACTCTCTTAGGGTAGGCAATCCAAGGTTAAGGACTAGTAAACTAGTGGGACCGGCATTCCCACCAAGCTGTTAATGTGATGTCCAATCAGGGAGCATCTAAATATGACCATAGAGAGTAAGTAGTGAGATGTAGTAGAGGGCAGCGTCTTCAGAATCTCAGTACTAAGCCATCAAGGGGTAGTGGTACATAGAAAGAGCTTCCTCAAAAATTGTGGTATTTTTGAACCACAATCAGGTGTACCAACCCTGGTAACGGCAACCTTGTGTTGCCGGCTAATCTTTCTCACACTAGGTCAGGCAAAAGGAACTGCAGAATGAACACACTCAAAGGTGCCTTCATTTTGGCAGCTTCACGTCTGGCCTAGACATGGATGAAGAAGAAAAAGAAGCTGCTTTTAAAGTGATGACCAACACTGATGAGTTAATTCAAACAAATGCAGGAGGGAGACGATACCTTTTAGAGGTCACTTTAAAAATTCAAAACTTTACTGATGAGTTACTTTCCCAAAAGCAATGAGTTCCAGGTTGCATTCCAAATCCTATATCCTGCATTTATACAGCAATCTGAGTCAGAAAGAATTTATAACTAGACCTAGGACATGAAGCATCTATTTTTTCTGAATGGAGAAAACAAGACTGAAAAGATTAAGGGGAAGTTGTTGCAATTTCAATACTGTATTCCGTTCTTACGGAATCCATCCAAGACACCTTTAATTTTGCTCTTTGGGCAAGGTTCTTCTACCCACCTTGTTCTGCATCTTCTGAACTAGCTGAGCCTGGCGCTGATGCCCATCTCGGAAGGCTTGCAGCTTGTGCTGGTATGCCTTCTCATCCTCTTTAAACTGCTGCCTCATCTGCAGGAACATGGTGCTTCCTTCCACTTCTCCTTGCAGTGCTTGCTCCAGCTACAAAAGCAAAGGCCTTTCCTGATCCAAATGGCAAAGCAAAGATCAGGAGCCAAAGAGCAAGAAATCGAACTCTGGCTCCTTAGACATCATAAGGTACAATGGGTCGAGACTGCGGTGGTTCAGTGTTTAAGATGCTGGACTTGATGACTGGAAAGTCAGCAGGTCAGCAGTTTGAGACTGGAGTGCTGCATGACAGAGTGAGCTTCCATCTCTGTCCCAGCTCCTGACAACCTAGCAGTTGGAAAGCAAGAAATTGCAAACAGATAAATAGGTACCACTTCAGCGTGAAGGTAAACAGCGTTCCGTGCACTCTGTTGTCTACTCATGCCTGCCATATGTCCATGGAAATGTCTGCAGATGCAGACAGTGCAGGCTCTTTGGCTATAAACAGAGATGAGCACTGAACCCTAGAGTCAGATACGACTGGCTTTCAAACAAGGGTGACCTTTACCTTACAATGGGTCAGGATACAACCGTGTGAGTGGAAAAAAAATCTGCCTTTAAAAACAAGCTGCCCCTCTGCAAAAACTATAACATTTCCAGCAAGGCTTCTGTCTTTTTTGAGACTTTTTAGCCGGAGACTCTCCTTTTCTCTGAAATACAGAAGCTGAAACACTTAACATCTACATTCAATTATGTAGCATAGCCACAACTCTGATCATTTGGATACCCCTGCTCTAACCAGGCATGCCTCCATCAAACCCAGAGCAAATTTGAAACTGGTCTCCCTAGTTGCTCAACCAGGGCTCTGACATACAGCACATTCTTCTTAATGCATTGTTCCAGAGACTATAAGCCACTCCAACAACAGCAATAATGTTCTGTATTTTATTTTGTTTTATATACATCCAGCAAAGACAGATGTTCCGTACATCATCCAATGCCATGTATTGCAGTGAAACATGAATATTATCAAAATCTACATACAGTATATGCTAAATGTTGTACATGTAAATATGAATATGGCTAGACAGTATTGTTGACGCAATGGGCACAGAGTTGGATGGGTTGAGGAGGATGGTGGAGGATAGAAGTGCCAGGTGTGCAATGGTCCCATGGGGTTGCAGGGGGTCGGAATCAACTGTGCGACTGAACAACAACAACAGGTTTATAATGAGCCTGAAATTCAGCTTAGTCCCCCACCCCCAAAATACCATATGCCTCAAATCAACTTTTCACCAGGAGAAAATTAAAAAGAGGAAGGTTATTTATGGACACATAAAAAATGTCTACATTCCTTTAGTAAGAAGGAAGCTCCAATGGACCCATTGGGACTTACTTACATGGAAAGATTGCACTGCACACCTCAAAGAGTGTCCTAAATGCTGGGTTACAGGGTTCCTCTGACAAATGAGAGACAAAACTAAGCAATGGTTCTGGAGCTGTGGAAAGAATGATATCCTGAGAGAGATTTGCCTAACTCCTACATTATCTCCCTGGGCACTTCAAATTTTAAGTTTAAGATGTTTTAGGGGTTTCAGATGTATCCATTTATGTTTACAGAAAATGCAAAAATTGTAGGAGGAAGGCAATGTCCTTTGTTTGCCATTTATGTTTGTTATTGCTGGTTTCATTCATTTTTATCTTGTCTGATTATGTGGTTGTGGCTTGATTGTTTCCATGCTTTAAACATTTTAGCTAGAAACCTATTGTGTGTTGCATCTGGCTAAAATGTTTAAAGCATGGACTTTTCTATAATGTCTCCAAGGAGACATCTAGTATCCACTTGAGCAAGCACAACTCCTCTGAAAACAAGGTCAATTTCACCTTATTTATTTATTTATTATTTTTCTAATTTGTATTGCTGCCCAACTCCAAAGACTCTGGGCGGCTCACAGAAAATAAAACCAATGGCAGTTTTTTTGAAAAATGGCAGTTTTTAAAAAAGCAATAAAACCCATTAAAAAACTACTGACAATTTTTTTTAAAAAAAGATAAAAAACTTAAATTGTAATTGCTATTGTGATTGCCCAATAGCAATCACAATAGAAATTATAGTACAATTATTCAATAGCCAATATCAATTTGTTGTTGCTTATCTATTTAAGCACAAATCAACTGAATTCCAAAATGTTCTATCCTTTGCCTTCTGTTTCCATCTCTGGTGGAACAGCTTTACCATTGGCTCATCCCTCCTCAAAATATGCTGAATACAAAATTACACCGCAGATCCTGGCTCCGGCTGGGGCGAAGAGGCCCTTCCCATCCACTCCACCTGCTGGGACTCTTGCCCCCCCCCCCGGACATAAAAGGCGGGGGGCAGGCTGGACACTGGATGCCACTGCCACCGCCGCGGATCCTGGCCCCAGCTGGGGCGAAGAGGCTCTTCCCGACCACTCCACCTGCCAGGACTCTTCCCCCCCCGCTCAAACTTAAAAGGCAGGGGGCAGGCTGGATGCCAGATGCCACCACCACCACCGTAGATCCTGGCCCTGGCTGGGGCAAAGAGGCCCTTCCTGGCCACTCCACCTGCCGGGACTCTTGGGGGCCCCACCTCAGACTTAAAAGGCAGGGGGCAAGCTGGATTTGTAGCTATTATACTTGTCTTATATATTTACTGCAGAATTTGTATCTATTTGTAATAGCATTGTATTATGTATTTTATTGCATTGTATTATGTATTTATCTTTGTTGTATCCTCCAGCCGAGACACGGAGCTCCTTCCCCTGGTCCTGTTGATGGGGGGGAGTAGAAGCACCTGTGCCGGTCTGTACTGCATTTTTGTATACTTATGTATCTTATTGTATTTTTTATATTTTGTATTTTATATCTTGTATGTATTTGCTTTGTATTTTATATTCTGTATGTAAACCCCTTGGGTTACCTTGGGGTATGTATATGTTGTTAGCTGCCCTGAGTCGGCCTGTGCTGAATAAAATAAACTATACTAAACATATACCACCTCATAGCACTTAGTGCACTCTCTGGGCAGTTTACAAGGTAATTAACAGTTTTGCAACCCAACATGCTGGGTACTCATTTTACCAAACTTGGGAGAATGTAAGGCTGAGTCAACCTGGAGCCCTGTCAGCAGGATGGGGATTAGGAAAGGAAATTTATGTTCCAGGTGTGATTTTTATTATTAACTGGAAAGAGTATGTTGCTCGGGGCTGCTATACAAATAGCAGAAATAAGTAACTTCATGGCAGCTGCATTGTACAAAACAGGCTATGCCCTCTTCATTCCTCATAGATGTTATCATAACCAGCTGTCTTGCAAAGAAGAGGCAACTAGGATACATGAAAGGCTAGTGCTCAGAAGTCCATCAAAGCTCATTAAACTTATTTTGCTTTCTCTCTTGTGGTTGAAGGATAATTGAACAGGTTTCTGTTTATCCTGTCATACTGTAGTTTTGCACCTGGAAGCCACAGTTTAGAGAAAACTACATTCCTGTTGAGATGTTTTCTCTAAATTATGGTATCTAAAGTAAAAAGGTCTTAATTGTTATACACCAACCAGAGTGGTGAAATATCCTAGATGTGTGGGTATAAAAATTTAATTTTAAAAAAATGCAAATATGAAAAGCTAAGGATAAACCTGCTATAACTAACAGACTTGAAAAGGGGACATTTAGAGCTAATCCGAATAACAAACAGAGATCATCTGCTACTGCCAGCTGTGGGAAGATCTATTGATTTGCATGCTTATCTGTCATTCTGATTGATCACCCTGTTCCTCTGTATCTGGTGTATGTAAATTCATGCCTTGAAGTTCACTCCTATGCCTGATGATATGGACTTGATCCACGAAAGCTCACATTAAAAATATAGCAGCTAGTCTTTAAAGTGCTGCAGTGTGGTTTTTTTGTGTGTGTTTTCTCCCTGATATAACAGACTTAAGACACTCTGCAACTATGACAAGAAGAAGACATAGGATCCAAAACCTGCATGAACCAAGACCTCACTCATTCATCCCGCCTGCTTCTGCCTTCCTGACACTATTCATTTTCTTACTACCATTCAGTTACCATGAGCAGCTGGGTTCTGGGCAGCAGTCCCAATTTGTTGGAATAACTTTTACGAAGGGTTGATGCTGAGTCAGGCCTAGAACTCCATGCTTGTCATGAGGACTGGGGTGAGGGATTGTTTGGACTTACAATTATTAATGCTCTTCTGGATGGGAAACTTTGTCTGGCCAAGAATGTACCCCATGCTTTCCAGCCAGCAAACCAAACTTCATGCATTTGTGTGGAGGAAGAGGCTCCACAGTTTAACATGATGACCAGCTGCAACAGCAGCCTCTCCAGAAAGTAGCAGTGTGTGAAATCAGGGCTAAACATCCTGTCCACTCTAGCACGCCTGAGAAAATCCCAATGAGCTGTGTTTGCACACCATAATCTCCTTCCATTTGCACACCAGAATGTGATTCCTGGCTGTTCCCCTTCAAAGGGTCTCTGCTACAGTAGACTGCAAGCTGGCTGGTTGGACTTAGAAGCAACTGCTTTGCCATAGGACCTCTGAGACTATGTTTATAAGAAACACTTTTTCTAAAGAAAGAACTATTACCCTCATCTGTGCAATGATGTCACCATATGATGCTTATTTAAATGTTTACATATTTTGCTCTTAGAAATAACATGCTCACCCCTTCTGTCATGGGAAACAAATAGCAGCGGGCGTTGCTCTAATGCAAGTTCTATAGAGAAAACCAAACTCTTAAGAACACACATTTTCACAAGAATAGCAAAGAACGCACGCCTAGCAGATGAATCAAATAAAATGGTTATAAGAGTTTGTTAAAAAAATTAAACTGCTGAGATTATACGTTGTACTCATTTCATTTATAAAAGCAAGTAATTTTAGAAATAATAAAGTGGGCAGTAAGAAATATTTCCTTTAGTGTCACTTGTAAAAACATCCTCAATTCCTGCTTCTCAGAATGAATTCAGCAACAGCAGACAGACTCTAAGCTAGCACACATTTATGTTGATTTGGGCACAGCAAGTCCAAAGGAAGGAGAATGTAGAAGTCCATTGCATGTTTTGGCTTGGTTCCCACTGCAATCAAGAGCCTGTGGAGTACAGAGGATAGAGCACTGGAATAGGATTTAAAAGTACTGGGTTCAAATCTCCATTCAGTAATGAAAAGTCACTGGGGTGTTAGCAATGGTAAAAATCATTCCTTAAACATTTCATACACTTCAAAGACCTTATTAGGGGTGCCATACAGTACTTCACAAGAAATTTAGCAGCACAGAGCAGCAAGACTGCAATTACTTTCAGTGGAGGGAATTTACTGCACAAGCTTTCAGGTTGATACAATTTTGTTGGAGCTTCAAAAAAAATATTTTGTGGGGATTACAACTCCCATTTTCCACAGGTGTTTTCACCACCCTGAACTTGCTCTCCAGGGGGCACTAATGTGTCATTTGAGAGTTGGTCTGCCAATTCTCAGTTCACTCTGAGAAGCAGAAATTCCAGATACAGTGCAGGTACCCACAAGCTAATGCACATGGCTGTACAGACACTTTAAAAACACTTGTAATCTTTTAGACTGTGTCTCCAGACGGAGTTGTTGCCCTTTAGGAAAGAACTAAAAACCTGGCTGGTGGGCCAAGTTTGGGGTGCAGATGGAGGGGTGGCTTCCGTTGGGTGGTTGGTATAGAGGAGTATGCCTTCCCCCACGGTTCCTCGGTACCTGCACCCCTTTTTAGGGGTGGGTTTTTTACTCTGTTTTTATCTGTTTTATTTATATGAACCGCCCTGAGTCGGCCATGGTCGAGTGGGCGCTATAGAAATCTAACAATAAATTAAAAAAAATTATAAAAAAATAAATATTTAAAAATAAATATTTTAAAGTAGCAATTAATGACAGTCAATAACTAACTTTAGGATGAATAATAGAAAAACATATGTTCTAAGAGTTTTTCTAAAAGTCTGTCATAACAAGGCCATGAAGGGCTGCCTGAGCTACAACTCCACCCTACTGGAGCTCAACTTCTAATGTGTTTTCCACTGGTGGTGATTTTCCAAAATTAAAGACTCTGCCTTGTCCCCCATCCCCAATGACTTTGCCATAACAAACAGGGTCTCAAAGGGACCTCTAATAGTGAGAGAGGAAATCACAATTTTTTAATTTCTGAAAAACCCCTGCAGCTGAATGACATCATCAGCCTTATGCAGCATAAGTTTAAAAGGTAAAGATATTTCTTGCTTTCAAGTTACTAGGTTGGCAGGACCTGGGGGAGATAATGGGAGCTCATTCTGTCACATGGTACTTGGGTCTCAAACTGCTGACCTACTGGTCATCAAGCTCAGTGTCTTAACCACTTAGCCACCACTGCCTTGCACTGTAAATTACATTAATGAAATTTGTCTTCTGTATCAGCAGGCTCTGCCCTACAAAATGCGAGTACAGCATATGAGAAAATGGGATGGGAGGTTGTTCTGATCATCACAAGATCCTTATCATTGGAAAGAAACCTGAGACTTTTTCTGGTTGTCATAAAGTAGCTGAAGTCAGAAAGACTGTCTTCTCCTAGTTAATATTAGATTTAATCTGCCTTTGTAGTTCTAAATTTAGTTAAGTGCCACAAAGCCCAGTTGTTTCTAAGATAAAATAACCCCTCCCAAACTTAATATCCTCCAGATGTGTGGGACTACACTACCCATCATCACCAGCCAACACCAGAAAGGTGCCACATTTGGGGCAGGCTGATGTATTTGACATGCGCAATGCATTGGGGTTGCTCAGAGTGTGAGGATTTTTTTAAAAAGTGTGTACCATCAAGGTTTGTCTTGGTGGTGTAAAGTTTCTGTGAATTCACTAGTGAGCTTCCTAGCTTCATTCCCCACATACTGTCAATCATATCACTAGCTGGGTATCTACAACAGCCACAGGAAATAATACTAGATAGTCATTTTGTCATTAAATACCTCCTTGCATTTATAGCAGGGATTCTCAACCTGCAGCCCACGGGCTGGATGCGGCTTGCGGCACCATTTCATGTGACCTCACCACCACTTCCACCACACCAGGAAGTGCCATGTGGTGGAGGAAGGGCAAAATGGCCATCTGGCCCCTGAAGCTATCTGAGGGAGTGTGACCTGGCCCCTAGCTTTAAAAGGTTGAGAACTCCTGATTTATAGTTTGAAAGACAAAAGCACTGCCCGGAATCATTCAATACAAATCTTAGTGTTTAAAAAGGAATCTTACTCTCTCATTAACAGCATGGTATTTACTAGCCAGCTCATCCTTCTCTGCACGAGTTTCGGCCAACAGATCTTCAAGGCGTGAGAGCTCTTTCTGCAACATGCGGTTTTCTTCTTGCATGTTGACTGAAGAAGTTGTTCCCGTCAAAGCTGGAAACAGCGATAAAGGGATAAATTAGCTAAGCTGTAAGACAGACAACTTCAACCAAAGTTTGGCTCATTCTCTACATTTTTTTTACAAAGAAAGTACACAGATGATTGTCCTATCACAACCACCTCATAACCACTCCTGATCAGCAGGAATCCTGACTTGGGCTTCTGGTAATTGAAGTCCAAGAACACCTGGAGTGCCAAGCTTAGCCATCACTGCTGTAGACTATCTTGACTTCTGTCTTTGATACTGTCAACTTTCAGGCTATTTTTTGCTAGCAATGTGGGCAAATATTACACAGCAATATTGAGCCATTTCCTGGCATTTTATTCATGGATTCAAAAGCACAGCCTCATATTCATAAATCAGAGGGCTTTTTTAAAAAAAGAATTGAGTATCCTCGAGGGGTTAAAACAGATTCTCTGGGGCTGGAATCCTAGCTTAATTGATAGAAGAGATGCCGGAGATGCCGGTCGTGGACGTTGAGCCCCAGGCTCTGTTAGAAACGCTGAGCGGGAAGGACCTTGTGATTGACTTTTAGTATTAACTGTGTTTATTGTATGTTATCATGTGATATTTTGTACTTTATTGTTTTACTGTATTGCATCTTTGCTTGATATGCTGTGAGCCGCCCTGACTCGGCGTTTGCTGAGTGGGCGGCATACAAATCAAATAAATGAAATAAAATTAAATATCTGGCCAAAAGTGCAACTATGGATTAAAGAAGTTGCATGAGGAATTGCCTGGAGAAGTCTTCTTAATGGTAGATTTCATGATAGCCCAACCCAGCCATTACAGAGAGGGTGATGATCTTTCATATGGGAATTGGGACAATTAGGCTTCTATTCGAGCCTAGACAAGTTGAGAGTTGCTTAATGTGTTGCTTAATAGTTCATCTCATTATTTATGAAATGTTGGCAAACAACTTGATTTTGTTTCCTAGAATGGACAGGGCTCTAAAATGTCACTCATTTTCTAACTGACCAGTACTTGACACTCTTCAAAGTCTTGATTCCAGAATTTCCTGCATCTGACCCCTTTCTGTCCTCTAGTTACATAATAGCAAGTGCTGTGACCTCCATCCAGTGCAAGGCAGTACCTTGAGGTGCTGGTTCAGACAAACTCTGTGTGACTATCTGTCGAATCCTGGCTGGGATAGTTGTAGGTGCAGCGATCTCTCCTTCACTTCTCACAGTCAATGCTTTATCATCTTGGCTTGCTCTGGGATGAAGCACTGTATCCTCTAGTTTCTGAAATATAGCTGAAAGTCAAACCATGACCATAACATTTGTTGGGTGTTATTTTGATTTTAGGAAATAATAATTTCCAAATGGCAATATAAAACTTATACCCCATCACCAGAATTATTGCTTCACATGATTAAAAGAGGTACTGGGGACACATGGCCTTTCCCCCCTAAAGTCCCCTTCTTATCTGTGTTTTGAACATGTATTATTTGAGAAGGGCAACACAATCTGTGGGACATCCATGTCTTTAGGCTTCCAGAGAAAATGGAACCCTGTATGATCTGCATCCGCAGACATCTGTGGGCATAACCCTCCAGTTTATTAGATACCCACCTTTAATATATGGCTTTGTCCAGAGATGTGTGTGACCTTGGGATGGGACTAGCAGGATGGGGTCCTGCAGCCTCTTTAGTCTAACTAAAGAGGGGTTAATGTCACTCTGATTGGATGAAGTGTTAAGCAGATCTAAAACTGTTGAAATGAATGATCAGGATATGGTGCAAGGTACAGTATATGTAAAAGTAGCTACCTTGTTGTATGCCTATAGATAATGAAATCATAATTATTAGAATGTATTTTGTTGAAATGCTTTCTGATCCAGGCAGCACATTCTAAAGCCAATCACAATGAACTGCCATGATTGTGATACTGTACTACTAAACCACAACCAAAGGTAGGCTGAATGTAACAATGTAATAATTCTGGTTTTCCAGTCATGAAACAATGTCATTTCTTGTTTATACTTGTTTGCAAAGTTGCCCACTTTTGCATATGTCAGGCATTACATATGCCACTATTCATAAGAACATAAGAACAGCCTTGCTGGAACAGGCCACAGCCCATCCAGTCCAGCTTTCTGTCACACACAGTGGCTCACCATTTGCTTCAGGGTATTCCCAAGCAGATGCCTTCACCTGCTTAGGATTCCCTGAAAATGGTATTGAGAGATATCCTGCCTATCTCTCCAACCTGGAGGTTATCCTTAGGTATCCATAATTATAGCCATTGATACCCTTGTCCTCCATGAACTTGTCTAATCCTTTCTTAAAGCTGTCAAGACTGACAGCTGTCACCACTTCTTCTGGCAGGGAGTTCCATAGACCAGTGATCCTCTGGGTGAAAAAGTACTTTCTCTTATTTGTTTGAGAACTAATACCCAAAAGTTTCATGGAATGCCTCCTAGTTCTAGTGTTGTGCGATAGGGAAAACAGTTTTTCCTTATCTACTTTGTCCACACTGTACATGATTTTATAAACTTCAATCAGGTCTTAGACACCGTTGTTCAAGAGTGAAGAGGCCCAACCGTTGCAGCCTCAGATGGTAAGGAAGGTGTTCCAGTCCCCTAATCACTCTAGTTGCCCTCCTCTGCACTTTTTCCAGCTCCATAATATCCTTCTGGAGGTATGGCGACCAGAACTATACACAGTATTCCAGATGGGGCCTCATCATAGATTTATAAAGAGGCAAAATGACACTTGCTGACTTATTTTCTATACCCTTCCTAATGATCCCTAGCATTGAGTTTGCTTTTTTCACTGCTGAGGCACACTGGTTTGACACCTTCATTGAGCTGTCCACCAGGACACCAAGGTCCCTTTCCTGGTTTGTCGCAGAGATTTCAGAGCCCATCAGTTTATAAATGTAATTGGGGTTTTTTTGCCCCAACGTGCATCACTCTGCACTTACTAGTGTTAAAGCTCATTTGCCACTGTTTTGCTCACTCCCCCTGTGTCAAGAGAGCCCTCTGGAGCTCCTCACAATCTCTCACAGTTTTCACTACACTATTCACTATCTCTATAAACCTTTTTTTAAAACATTCTTCAGGTGTGACTTAACCAATCTTTAAAATGCGTATTAGCTGAATTTTGAACAACATTGCGGGTTGGGGGAAATAATTGTGGCAGTAGCTTTGCTTACTTTGGGCAAACAGGCCTGTCATTGCTCCCATGTTGTCTTTTCAATATGTGACCAAGTCAGCTTTCAGTCCAAAATGGGCTCCTTCTCCTTGTTCTAGTAGGTCCCATGCAAGTTTCAAACTATACTGGCTCCCAAAAACCAAAACCATAGTTGGAAGATGGTTTTTAGAAAGTGGTCCTGTTTCTTTAACAACTCGCCCATTCCCATTTAAACCATTTTTAGAGCTACCCCCCCCCCACTTTTTTTTAAAAAAACCAAGAGATGCCACATGTGAATATGAAAACTGCAAGGGTTGCAAAAATTCCAATCACGTAACTGTAACATTCAGGCCACCTATCAGCAAAGGTATTGATTAAAACACTTTGGCTTGGTAATGAGTTGCAGCTGAAACACAGACTCTGAGCAGGACCCATGGAGACAGCTACTCCCTCTGCAGCTGGTGAGGTCAGCACAGCTGTAGCAGCTGTGCAAAAAACAGCTACTAGTGAAGGATCCCTGTGTAAGTTGACACTGTCCATTCACAACTAAGGGGAGGAAGCAATATACACCATTAAGTGTACTATAAAATGGTTCACTAGAGTAACCTGCCATTCCATTTCTCTCAGGCTACAGACAGATCATTGAAGCAACATTTCAACTAATGCCCTCCACTTTTAGTATAAAATACTTTAACATTATACCAAAACAGCAGCTTAACTGTTAGGTGTGAAAATGCTCCCCAAATGTTGAGAAGCAAGCGACAAGCCTTCTTCTGTTTCATGTCTGGCAAATAATTGTGAAGAAGGTTTATAGGCAATTTACTGCTCTGTTCCAGTTACAAGATTCAAAAAATGGGAAATTTAGGAGAATGGTATTATTATAGGATTATCACCACATATCCCTAACATTATCTCAAATTCAGTTTTTTGAGACTGTCACAGTATCTCACCCAGTATCTTATTTCAAAGCCATTTGCCACATTGATGCAGCTATGGTAGTAGATTAAAAATTATTTGTACTAGACTCTTTTTACTATGGTTTGGAGAGTTTGTCTACCTGAGCTGGAGATCTCTGGATTATTAGGAACTGGTCAGGAAATCCACCACACAACAGAGAGAAGTTGTATAGTAATGTCTGTTGAATGTAATGGCTCAAGACAAGGTATGGTGGCTGTAATGTGCAACTAGTGTAACATGCAGGCAAAATTCTTTACCTTAGACAGGGTCAGCCTTTCTGTTAGGCAGATTGTGGCAAATACCTCAATGACAGAGTGGCAAGGGCAGGAAGTGGCTGTTCTACCATGGTGTGTGTGTGTGTGTGTGTGTGTGTGTGTGTGTGTGTGTGTGTGTGTGTGTGTGTGTGTGTGTGTGTGTGTGTGTGTGTGTGTGTAAGAAAGAGAGAGAGAGAGATTGACAACAGGGACGACATCTTTGAAAGCCTCTCTAAAAATGTTGTTTGGGGATATATATACACAGAACACATAATACACAATGCAGGGATGGAGGAATCACAATATGGGATCAAAATTGCTGGGAGGAACATCAACAATTTGAGATATGCAGATGATACCACCCTAATGGCAGAAAGTGAGGAAGACCTAAAGAATCTATTGATTGTGCTGAAAGAGGAGAGTGCAAAAGATGGCTTAAGACTCAATATCAAGAAAACCAAGATAATGGCAACAGGCCCCATCAGTCCCTGGAAAATAGATGGGGAAGAAGTAGAAGCAGTGTCAGATTTTACCTCCTTAGGAGCTAAGATCACTGCAGATGGTGACTGCAGCCATGAAATAAAAAGACGATTAACTCTGGGGAGACAAGCTATGAGAAACCTGGGGAACATAGTGAAAAGTAGAGACATCACCTTAAAAACAAAAATTTGAATAGTCAAAGCGATGGTATTCCCAGTGGTAATGTATGGTTGTGAGAGCTGGACCATTAGGAAGGCTGAGCGCAGAAGAATAGATTCCTTTGAGATGTAGTGCTGGAGGAGAGTCCCCTGGACAGCGAGGAGAACAAATAGGCCAATCTTAGAAAAAAATCAACCCTGACTACTCATTGGAAGGTCAAATAGTGAAGATGAAGTTTAAGTACTTTGGACATCAAATGAGAAGGGAGGATTCACTTGAGAAGGCCTTGATGCTGGGAAAGGTAGAGGGCAAAAGAAGAAGGGGGCGTCCAAAGATGAGATTGATGGATGGTGTGGTAGATGCAGTGGGCACAGAGCTGGGAGGGCTGAGGAGGATGGTGGAGGACAGAGGTGCCTGGAGGGCAATGATCCATATGGTCGCAAACGGTCAGAAACTACTGTGCGACTGAACAACAACAACACAGACACACACAGACACACACATATATCCTCCCTGTCGTCAATCAGCCCCTAGTGTCAATTTTCTTGGTAAAGTTTATTTATGTAAAGTTTTGCATACATTTTTATTTGTAGTATGTTGCCACCTTCTGTTGTGTAGTGTGTCATTTTAATGTCATTTAATTTTCCTATGTATAGTTGTTATATGTTTGTAAACTGCCCAGATTGGGAATTCCTCCCAGAGTGGCAGTATATATATGTATTTATTATTATTATTATTATTATTATTATTATTATTATTATTATTATTATTATTATTATTATTATTATTATTATTATTATTATTATTATTATTATTATTATTATTATTATTATTATTATTATTATTATTATTATTATTATTATTATTATTATTATTATTATTATTATTATTATTATTATTATTATTATTATTATTATTAACTGCTAATAGAGCCTGAAGTACTGTGATTGCTTCAGATAATAATAATAATAATAATAATAATAATAATAATAATAATAATAATAATAATAATAATAATAATAATAATAATAATAATAATAATAATAATAATAATAATAATAATTTCATGTCAGAAATTATTCTGGGTTGAAAGGATTTTTGCGGAAGAAACTCCACTCAGGGAATGCCCAAATGAGGTTCCTTTCATGTCCCCAAGAGCTGGGACAGAGAAAGGCGCTCAATCCATTATGCAGTACCCAGGCCTCGAACTGCCAACTTGCCAGCCTTCCAGCTAACAAGGTGAACTTCTTAACCACTGAGCCACCGCAGACCCTTATTAAATAAACACACCCAAATTTGGAAAAGTTTAAAACTAGAATAGACATTGAAGTCTCTACACTGGATAGAACTGACAGAGGGGCTGGTTTTGGGGAAAGTTGAGAAGTCTGGAAATCACTAAATGAGCAAAGCAAGATCTAGAGATACTGTATGCTGAATAAATGGGAATACCTGGTGATATCAGTCCTCTATGACTGCAGAGAGATGCAGACAACCACACTTATGTACACCTGCTCTTTGTGCCCTGATCAATGTACATTTGGGGACCTCATGACACTTCAACAGAATGCAATTAATGTTGCTCACTTTGGGGCAAGAACTGTCTAATTCAGACTCTTAAATAATATAAATGCTATATTTTAAAAGTAAATCTTACTTTTTAGCATGTATTTAATTGTGATGCTTCTGGCACGATTAAAGAAAGAAAGAATAAGTAAATAAATCTTGTCCTGAGTACCAGGTGGTAAAATGTATTGGGCTGCGCCTGGCTCTGGAGTGGTGGAGATCAAAAGGGAATATGACCAAACAGAACTAATGGCTTTAAGGGAAAACTGTAAATCAAATGTTTCTGGTTAGTTTTTCTGAAAGGATGAAATGCAGGGTTTTTAATTTTAACTACCCCTTGTCCACAAGATTATTAAACATTCAGTTTAGTGAGAGAGAGTTCTACAATGTAACCCTCTTTACAAATCTTCCCATCTCACTATATTTATTCTCATTTTTGAAAGCTTACTGCCATCTAGTGTCTTTTAAAATGCCAACAAAAAAATCACAGTGCTTCAGGCTCTATTAGCAGTTACACTTATATACTGTACTACCCCATAGCACTCAGTACACTCTCTGATGGTTCACAAGTTAATTAGTGTTTTGCCTACAACATGCTGGGTACTCATTTTACCAACATCAGAAGGATGGAAGGCTGAGTCAACCTATTAGAAAACTGGCCATCACGGTCAATCTATGGTGTTATGAAAACACACACACAAATGTAGCATTAAAGATGTAAAAAAAAAACATTAAATATTGACGTTTATATATCATATCCCTCAACCTTCCCAGCATGCCAAATGCATGCACCCACAACAAGAACACATCTACTCAGAGAGCAAAGAACAGGCAAGAAATGTTTGGTCTACCAGACTATAATAAGGTTTCATTCTTCTTATTACTGTATAATAAAGTCTCCATGATCCATGGAAAATGTAGAACCCAGTCTTTACACTGATCAGATCCTGACCTTTAGGTAAAGGTAAAGGTTTCCCTTGCTTGAAAGCCAGACGTATCCTACTCTATGGTGCAGTGCTCATCTGTTTCAAAGCTGAAGAGCCAGCATTGTCTGCTTCTGCAGACATTTCTGTGGTCATGTGGCAGGCATGACTAGACAGTGGAGCACATGGAACGCTGTTACCTTCCCACCAAAGTGGTCCTTATTTATCAACTTGCAATTTCTTGCTTTTGAACTGCTAGGTTGGCAGTAGCTGGGACAAAGACGGGACTGCAGTGGTTCAATTGGCTAAGACGCTGACTGGGAGGTGGAAGGTCAGCAGTTCGATTCCCGAGTACTACAGGACGGAATGAGCTCCCTGACCTTTAGCTCACTATTAATCCCTCTGATCAGCACCTCAGTTTTAGAGAGAAATTGTTCCCCAAACAACCTGGAGATACTGGGGTGGAAGTTCACATCTTTTGCAGAAGAGTGCATGTTTTGCTGCTGAATTATGGACCACCTCTTGTACAGCAACAATATGAAATGGGACAGGATGAGGAATAGCTACCTGTCCAAGGACACTCACTGACCCTCATGGTTGGGTAGGGATTTGAAGATGGAACTCCCTTTTCCACCACTTTAACCACTAAACTATAATGACATTTGCACAGCATACAAAGATTGCCAAAGGTAATTGGGACCCCTAGAATTTAAAAATAGATGCAAGTCGTGATCTTTGTCTGTTCCTTTAAGGGGCCAGAAGTCATTATCCCATCCAAAGAAGTTGCCCAAGGTAGGAAGAATATGACCATTCCACTATTGCCTTGGCCATCCGAAGGAAATGCAACCCTTTCCTTTGCTGGCTGATGTTTTGCACGGTAAGGGGAGCCCTCGACGGGACACAGGGATGCAGCCACTTACTCTCCTTGGAGATAAAACTGGCAGCCAAACATTGTATTGGAAGAGTCTTGGTGGCGCAGTGGTTAAGCTGCTGTACTGCAGTCAAAACGTTGTGAGTTCAGTCGTGACGGGGATCAAGGTTGACTAAGCCTTCCATCCTTCCAAGGTCGGTCAAATGACTACCCAGCATGTTGGGGGGGGCAAAATGCTAATTACGTTGTGAACCACCCAGAGAGTGCACTAAGCGCTATGCGGCGGCATGTAAGTGTAGTTGCTAAGCTCTTCGTTCTCCCACTGACCTGGATTGCAGCCTCCAACTGCAAACTCGGCCTCTGCTCGCTCATTGCTCCAAACCGAAGAGGAACCGGCGCTGGCAAAACCCTCGCCGTGCAGAAAAGCACAGGCCCGACGGAAAGAGACGGCACCCTGGGAAAGACCGTGACTCTCTGTTGAGTTCTCCCTTCTTTGCTGTTCGGAGCGGAAGAGGTCGCTGGAGAGGCCCGGCCGGGGTTGCTAGGGCAACGGGGACGCCGAGTGCCCCCTCTTTACCATAGCAACAGAACGCGGCCCGGGGTTGCCGCGGAGACCAGGGGACGCAGCAAACGGAAACCTGCCAAACTGAGGCGCAAGTGCAAGTTTGGCCAGGTTTATCCTGCTGTGGGAATAGAGTAGTAGACCATAGTGCCAGCCACTCCACACCTGTCGTCAGGTGGTGGTTAACTAACCTGACCACCCTGAGCACTTCTGGCCTTGGGTGGCGAAGTCCACAGGAAAGGGTGATGGTTCCCAAGTGGATTAAATCCCACTTGAATCCATCTTGATGGAGAGCAGCAGCTTCATCAATTAATTACTGGCCTGGGGCCTGGGGGTGAGGAAGACTTTGTATGCCAAAAGGGCTCAGGACCAGAAAGTGACTCACGGAACTGGATCAGTGGTACAGGGGCCATGCTACGATGCAGAAAGCAGATGAAATGCCACTGCATTATATGGTTCCGAGGACAATCTTCATGGCTGAATGCCAAGAAGATAGACAATATTCGGAATTGGACACAGTACATGAAGAAGAAGAAGAACTCCTGACCTGCCCGTTAACCATCACCCCCTTTGCTCCTAACACCTGTCATTATGACAGTCACCCTATTACAACCTGAGAAGCTAACACGCTGACTGGGAAGTGGAAGGTCAGCGGTTCGATTCCCGAATACTGCAGGATGGAATGAGCTCCCGTCTTTGTCCCAGCTCCTGCTAACCTAGCAGTTCGAAAGCAAGAAATTGCAAGTAGATAAATAGGGACACTCCGGTGGGAAGGTAACAGTGTTCCGTGCACTCCGGTGTCTAGTCATGCCTGCCACATGACCATGGAAACGTCTGCAGAAGCAGACAATGCTGGCTCTTTGGCTTTGAAACAGAGATGAGCACTGAACCCTTTCAAGCAAGGGAAACTTTGACCTATGACGTTATTAATTATGTTCTTCTCTCTATTAAGGCAACATTATTATTTAGGCTGCCACCCTAAATCTGAGCTTACTTCCTAGAATTTTTTTCATTCTCTGATTTTCTGCCTCAACTAACTAGACAAGCAGATCTTGGGAAGTTACTTTCTCTTTTCTCTCAGTTCCTTTTCTTTCTCACCAGTGTTCATCACCTCCTATGGCGGTACTTCCCTAACTTATATCAGCTTTTCTTGGGTTGAGAAACTCTTAGCCTCTGCTCACAGTCTTGGAACTCTGTTGAAGACAGAAACCCACCCACAAAACCTCCCTATCCTTTTATTATTTAAGATAATATTTACATGTCATACCCAATCATCCAGAATGGCAATGAATTGGCACAAGGGAGAAAAATACTGAATTGCTTCTTGGTGACACAGCATGAGACAGGATTTTAAAATATTGTTCTACTATGAGAAACATCCCACATTGTTCTGGAAGTGTGAACCTGCTTCACTTGTTTTGCAGAATTCCATTTTGCACGATGCAACCTATGCTACTGCAAGAAAGGCTTTCTTAAATGCTGGAAATTCGTCATTATGAAAAATATTTGGACACTATAAAAGAAATGGCTATGTAATAGCTAGTGACAGCCTGATGTTTGTTTCCACCCTATATTGATGAAAGCTCTTGGAATGCAGGAGTAGCTTCAAGTCTGTAATGGAATAGGTTATGAGGTTTATTTGGGGTTTCCAAGGAATTGAAATGATGTGAGTACATACATGGTAACTAATCAGCTTTTTTTTTTACCCGTTGCCTAAGGAATTAATCCTATATTTTATTTCCTTTCCTTGATCTATCAGAATTGGCCTTAAAAATCACTCCGAACTGAGTACATCATTTTGCAACGTAAACTTTCATGCTATGTTACTTTGGTGTATGCAAACCAAGACACAGGACACAGCCTCGGGCTGGGTTAACTCAGGTTTATTGCATCGTGGGCAGAGGGAACATGAGGTAATGGCGGATCGATAGCTCTTTATATACAGCAGTAACACATTTGAACGTGGTGCCATGGTAGCCCATTGGCTACTGTCTGCGTGACGTCATTGCAGGTCACGCCCTTCTTGTCCAGGTGTAGGTGGTGGCGGGAAAACTTCCCGCGCTGTTGCCTTTGATGAGTTTGGACCAAGAGAGCTTGGACGCTCGCTGCTGCCAGCTGGTGGTCATTAGCTCGCGTCCTATTACAGGGTTTATATGATACAGCTGAAGGTTACATTGTTGCTATAGGCAAGGTTACATTGGCTCAGATACATTGTAATCCGTGTGTACAATAAAACCAACAGAACACAACACCCCTCCCCCCTAGGACGAGACAAAGTCTCGAGCCCACACTTAAACACACTCCCCCCCCTTAGGAGACAAAGTCTCTCAGCCAAGATGGCTTATTTCGAACACGCTGGGGTCTCGATGCGGGCTGCCTCTCCCCGGGTTTGCTACCTTCTCTTTGTCCCCTGGTTTCCTGTCCTGTAATATGAGAGGGAGACTCGTTAGTGACTTGCCGCGGCTCCGCGGCGTTGTTGGGAGGTGTGCTCTTTCTTAGGGAGGAACCGGGGGCACTGGGGGCTAACGAAAAACCCCTCTTCTCGCTTGGATGGGTGGGGGAACACTCCTGAAAACCCCCCCGGCTCGCAAAATCGAAATCAAAATCACAGTCGGGGGCAGCGGTCGCGAACTCCTCTCCCCCTTCCCCGGCCCCTGATAAGACTGGCGTATCAAAAGGATATGAGTCGGGGCCGCTACTACTGCTTCCTTCCCCCCTTGCTTGGGACTGTTGTCCCCTGCTGTCTCCCCCTTGGGTTAAGCGGGTGGGGGAGAACCCTAACGCTGAATCCTGTTGCTGAGCTCCACTGACTGGCCCACTCACTCGGTGCCTCAGTTGGTCCGCGTGCCTCCTCCAAAGGAGGCCGGTGTTAGTCTCGACCCGGTACGACACTGGCCCCGTCTGTTCTACCACCGTCCCTGGTACCCAGGCTGGCCCCGCGCTGGAATAGTTCCTGCAGTGAACAGGGTCCCCGGCGGCGAAACCCTTCGAGACTGCCAACCCTATGTTTTTCCCTTTATCCTCGACTCTCGTCGGGTCTAGCCTGGACAGGATCGTGGTCAGTTTTCGCCACATCAAGAGCTCCGCCGGCGAGTAGCCTGACGCTAAGGGGGTTACCCTATACGCTAAGAGGAACTGGCATACTTGGTGATTCAGGTCCCCCGGGCCCATGCGCCGCAGCGCCTCCTTCGTTGTCCGCACCAGCCGTTCCACTTGGCCATTCGTGGCCGGGTGAAACGGTGCGGACGTGACATGCCGAATGGCGTTTGCCTCCATGAACGCCCCGAACTCGGCGGAGGTGAAACAACTAGCGTTATCGCTGACCAAAGTGTCGGGTAAACCGAATGTGGAAAAGACTCTCCTTAGCTGGCTAATTGTCGTGGCGGAGGACGTGCTCTTTACTGGGATAACCTCCAGCCACTTGGAGAACGCATCTACCACCAGGAGAAACATGGTTCCTCGGAATGGGCCAGCGAAATCCACGTGCACCCTGGACCACGGCCCCCTTGCTGTGTCCCACTCCCTATGCGGGAGACGGGCCGCCTCAGGTCGGGATCCCTGGCAAGCCTCGCAAGTGCCGACCATGTGCTCAATGTCCGCGTCCAGCTGTGGCCACCAGAAGTAACTCCGGGCCAGCGCCTTTGAACGAACTATGCCCGGGTGGCTGACGTGCAGCAGTTCGAGCACCCTCGTCCGCAGGGGCGCAGGGACCACCACCCGTTGGCCCCACAGAAGGCATCCCCTCTCTAGGGACAACTCTAGCTTTTTCCTAAAGAACGGGTCGAACTCTGTACTCGGGGACGAAGCCGGCCACCCCTTCTGCACCCATGAACTAACTTTCACCAGCGTCCTGTCCTTGCCTGTCGCCCTAGCAATGTCGGCTGGTACTAGTGGGGGTGCGTCCAAAACCTCAATTAGCAACACCTGGCGGTCTCTTTCTGCTCTCGCCTTTTGGTCGTCCGACAAGGGCAGAGGGGATCTCGAAAGCGCATCAGCATGGCTGATCTCCTTTCCGGGCCTGTACTCCAACTCATGTTGGTACGCGTTGAGGAAAATAGCCCATCGCAGCATTCTCGGGGACAGGATCTGCGGCGTGGGCTTGCTTGCCGTGAAAATCCCTAACAGCGGCTTGTGATCGGTCACGATTTTGAACGGGCGGCCGTACAAAAAATCGTGAAATTTTTTGGTCCCCGCTACTATTGCTAACGCTTCCCTGTCGGTTTGTGCGTAATTTCGCTCCGCTTGGGACAGGGACCTTGAGTAAAACGCTACCGGGGCCTCCCTTCCGTCCTCCAACACGTGGCAAAGCACCGCCCCCACCCCCACCGGGGATGCATCACAAACTAGGACCACAGGCCGTTTGGGGTCGAAGTGCGTCAGGATTGCCTCAGATGTTAGGAGTTGCTTTAGCTCTTTGAACGCCCTCTCGTGCTCGTCACCCCACACCCATGGCTCCTCCTTTTTAAGTAACCGATGGAGCGGTTCGGCCACGGACGCCTTCCGCGGGAGGAATGTATGGTAAAAATTGAGGAGCCCCAGGAAAGACTGCAGCTCGGTTTTGGATGTGGGGCGAGGGGCCTTTTTAATGGCTGCTACCTTGGATTTAGACGGCTTAATTCCCTCGGGTGTGATCCAGAACCCTAAAAACTCGACCTCGGTTTCGAAAAAGACACATTTATCCTTCCTCAATCTCAGCCCCGCTTTCTCGAACACGGTCAGTACCTTGTCCAACCTTTTTGCCAGTTCAGCCTCACTCCCCCCTGTTATCAACACGTCATCAAAATAAGGCAACACCCCCTCCAGGCCCTTTAGGAGGCGTTCCACGAGCGATTGAAAAAGGCCGGGTGCCGAGTTCACGCCGAACTGTAACCGCGACACCTGGAACGCTCCCTTATGTGTAACTATCGTTTGTGCCGCGGCCGTGGCGGGGGTCACAGGAAGTTGCTGATAGGCTTGTGCCAAATCGAGTTTAGCGAAACACTTTCCCCCATTTAGCCTGGCCAAAAGGTGGCTGATCACTGGCACCGGGTATGCATTAGGGCGGATCGCCTTGTTAATTGTACACTTATAATCAGCGCAAATGCGCACCTCCCCGTTAGCCTTTAGAGCCGTTACAATTGGAGTTTCCCACTCCGCGGAATCAACAGGAATAAGAATCCCCTGGCCCACCAGTTTGTCCAGTTCCGCCTCTATCTTGTCCTTGAGTGCGAACGGCACCCTGCGTGGTTTGAGTCTTATCGGGCGGACCTCCGGGTCTATGTCGAAAGCTACAGGGGGTCCCTTGAACTTTCCGAGTCCTTTCTTAAAAACGGCGGGATGCGCATCGCAAACCGCTTGTATTGGGTCCCCCCCCACGGTATGCACCCCCCCTATGAACAAACCTAAGGGCTGAAACCACTGTGTCCCTAGGAGGCTACAGCTTCCCCCTTTGAGGACAACTAGGGGCAGTTCCGCAGAATGTCTCTTAAAGTTGACCCGAAATTTCCCGACCCCCAACACCGGAATGCTGTTTCCCTGTACGTCCCGTAGTGTGGACCTCAACGCTTTAAGCTTGGGCCGCACGTGGGGGTCGATTTTCAAGAACTCTTTCTGGGGAATTATGGAATAGGAGGACCCCGAGTCAATTTCCATCTTAATAGGGGCCCCTTGTACTAATACCTCAACGAAGTAATGGGACTGTCCCGCGGACACGCTGAACACTGAGGCGTCGTCCTCGCTTCCGTCCGAGACGCGGCCCACGCCGTCCTGCTTCCTCGTGGTCTGGGCGCCATCTTTGGGCCTCGCTGGACGGTCCGGTCTGGCCGCGCGGTCTTGTGACTGCCTCCGGCCCTCTTTCCGCTTTCTGCACGCCTTGGCGATGTGCCCCCGACGGCCGCAGGTGTAACACTCGGCCTTCCTGAACGGGCATCTCGCGCGCTCGTGGGCCGCTCCGCAACCCTCGCAGCGTCGACCACCCTTCCGGACCTTCTGGACCTCCTCGCCGTCGCTGCCTTCCGTAGACGACTTTGAGGCCCGTCGAGTCGCGTGCACCGACTGTCCGGTCTTCCCGTGCACCGAATTTTCCGCCTTGCCGGCTCTAGGACGCCACTCACGCCACTGGTGCATCTCGTCCACTCCGGCATTCGTGGACTCTGCGGCTTCCGCGGCCTCTATGACCTCGGCCAGCGTGGGTGGCGGCTCCTTATTCATCAAGCTGCGCTGTACCTCCTTGTCTTTCAGGCCGCACAACACGCCGTCCCTGAGGACCAACTCCAGGATATCGCCCCATTTACAGGGGGCGGCGGCTATCCTCATGGCGGCCACGAATGCCTCAACCGACTCATCCGGCGCTTGGACTCGCCTCCAAAACGCGCTCCGAGCGGGAAACATTGCTCTCGAGGGGCAGAACCGCTCTCGCAGCAGTTTCATGATGTCGCTCGCCTTAAAATCGCTCACCTTCTTCGGAGCGATTATGCCCACCAGCGTCCGCTTGGTTTCCATCCCGAGCATTCTGGTGAGGATGGCCCTCTTCCTCTCCTCGTCTTCTCCTTTGACTCTGAGTTCCACCAGGGCCGCCTGGAAATCCATCTCAAGCAGCTCCCAGTCTTGCGGTTTGGTGATGTTGAAACCGCTCTGTGCCCTGGCTGTTCCGTGGGGATCCATTATCCCACCTTCGTCGCCAATTTGGTGTATGCAAACCAAGACACAGGACACAGCCTCGGGCTGGGTTAACTCAGGTTT
The DNA here is from genome assembly GCA_035047305.1 of Bradypodion pumilum. Lineage (NCBI taxonomy): Eukaryota > Metazoa > Chordata > Lepidosauria > Squamata > Chamaeleonidae > Bradypodion > Bradypodion pumilum. The sequence goes on from JAWDJD010000003.1 coordinate 325,382,482, forward strand.
ATTGCATCGTGGGCAGAGGGAACATGAGGTAATGGCGGATCGATAGCTCTTTATATACAGCAGTAACACATTTGAACGTGGTGCCATGGTAGCCCATTGGCTACTGTCTGCGTGACGTCATTGCAGGTCACGCCCTTCTTGTCCAGGTGTAGGTGGTGGCGGGAAAACTTCCCGCGCTGTTGCCTTTGATGAGTTTGGACCAAGAGAGCTTGGACGCTCGCTGCTGCCAGCTGGTGGTCATTAGCTCGCGTCCTATTACAGGGTTTATATGATACAGCTGAAGGTTACATTGTTGCTATAGGCAAGGTTACATTGGCTCAGATACATTGTAATCCGTGTGTACAATAAAACCAACAGAACACAACAGTTACAGAACAGCTTGTTTAATGAATGTAATGGTCTGGAATGCTGCCATCTCTATAGACTACTCTGTACAGTATACGGCCCACTTTGATTTTCATCATTAGTGCACCATGCTCTTTCTAGTTGTATGAGGCCTTTAACTGTTACCTGTATAGGTCCTTGGCAGTAATAGGTGTTGACGTTGATTAGCCAGGTTGAGAGGGAAATAACTTCTTTTACTGACAGCAAAGTTTGTATATTTCATGTTTGTCTGTCTGTTTGTTACATTTCTAGGCCCCCTTTCTCCCAATGAGGGGACCCAAGACAACTCACAATTATTAAAACAAAGTCAGACTAAAAAAAGCAATGGCCAAAATTCTGTTGGTATAACTCTATGCCAGCAAACTCAAACTGAGTGCCTGCAATATTTAATTTAAATCATGGAAACATTCTTGTCCACCCACTCCTTTCAGGTTCTGAGGCTCCCTGGAGTTCCCATTTTAAACAGAAGCACTGAAACAATATTTAGTGTTTCCGAGAGCCCATTTTCAGTTTGAGTGCAACTTGGATTGGTTCAGAAACTGGAAAATACCATTGCTTTGCTTTGGGTTCTGAATAATTTTTAACCTGAAGCACATTGCTAATGAGAAAAAACATCCTGCATCTTAACTCTTTCTTCCCGCCCTTGGCAATAAAATATGGTAATAACAAATTAAACAGCTAACAAAATATGCAGTCCTTTTATGATGCCTCAAATCTGCTTGTGGTGGTGGCTGTACTTACTCTATCTAATGATAGGGATGATTACGGGCCAGAACTATACTCTTCATAACTAAGGCTGCAATGCAAAACCCAGAGAGTAACCATCACTGGCTGCATCAAGGATTGGGATGTGTTGCCCTCCAGTTGTTATTAGAGTGATTATCTACCTTCCTTTCAGAGCATTGCACTTTCTTCTTCTTCTGCCATATCCAGATCTGAATACAGTATTGACAGTCATCAGGGTGATCAGTCATGAAGACTGTCCTGAGAATATAATACAGTGACCTTTCATCTGCCGTCCGCATTGCAGCATGACACCTGTACCACTGACTCAGTTCTGCGTCTCACTTTCTGGTCCTGAGCTCTTTTGGCACATAAGGTCTTCAATGGCCCCAGGCCAGTACTGATGAAGCTGCTGCCCTCCATCAAAATGGATTCAAGTGGGATGTAATCCACTTGGGGACCAGCACCCTTCCCTGTGGATTTCGGAAACCAATGCTGTTAGTCCTCAGGGTGGTCAGGTGAATTTAAAATTTAATTTTAAATTATGGATATATATGAAATATAGATATATAATTGCAAGTAGATAAATAGGGACCCCTTCAGTGGGAAGGTAAACAGCGTTCCATGCACTCCGGTGTCTAGTCATGCCTGCCACATGACCATGGAAACGTCTGCAGAAGCAGACAGCGCTGGCTCTTCGGCTCTGAAACAGAGATGTTGTGTATTGAGGCACATTTGCAAGTAGAGCAGGGAGCACTCTTACAAGAGGAAAATGGTGGTTTCCCACCATTCTAACTAGAAGCCTAAAGTGTCACGAAACCCCTGCAAAAGGGTGCGCTGTTAGGCTGAACCAAGCCCTGTGATTGGTTACAGTTTTGGATCCTGTTCTCCATTGGTTAACTACATATGTTCACTGTTATGGTTGGTTAGTTACGTTTGTCCAGCGGGTCACTACCTTGTATCCAGGAGCCACCGCTGGGGAGACACTATATAAGCCCCACGGGTAAACAAGGGTGGGGCTCGACCGGATCTATACTTCCTACTCCATACAGGTAGCCAGGTAGCACTAAGCCTGGGTCCCTCCATTATGCTATGCTTCTATGGTAGCTAGTTATTGCCCATTGCTGGGTAAGAGTCCGGAGGGACTGAATCCACTAGGAATGTATAGCCATCTCGGGATCCGGAACACCTTGTAAGCTCATCTCTAATTGACTGTTAAATAAAGCCTGTTGCTGTTTGTTCATCATTGTCCTGTACTGGTGCTATAAGGGCTGGATCTAACAGAACCCTAGAGTCGGATACGACTGGCTTTCAAGCAAGGGAAACCTTTACCTTTAATCTTGTCAGTTGGAATTAGTTAATAATAATTACTGTGTGTCATTAAGTCAGTTCAAGCAGGGATTTAAAACCAGATCTCCAGCATCTTAGTCTGCCACTCCATTTCTGGCTTTCACACAGTAGTAGTAGTAGCAGCAGCAATAGTACTGTACTTTGATTACAAGTAACAACTCCTCATAAGAGCCAAGTAATAATAGTAGCAATAGTGATATTCTTTAATTTCACTGCATTATTTTTAAAATGTTCATTAGGTTTTATTTACAGAAGCAAGACACAAATCTTAGCACAAAACCTATTATATCCCATGAGTCTATGTAATAATTTTGCCAGTTGGAGTTAGTTAATAATAATAATTACTGTGTATTTTTTCAAACTGATTTATGATCATGTGGAATATGAATCAATGTTCACATACATGGTGCATTCCTTTAAATCACTTTATTATTGTAGCTCTATACCAATACTCTGTGGTATTGAACATGTCCCTTAGTAAATGTATTTCTATATATATTGAGGGAAGTATAAACTGATTCACCTGGGCACATAGACAAAATTGGTTAAATTTAACGTGACACAAATATCAGTTTAAAATAAACAATCACCTCAAGAGTGTTCCAGATATCCTGCATTAAGGGCATGTGATGTGAGATTAACTGTCACGTTGTGGCAGAGACCCTAGAGCACAAGGCAGCCCATCATCCCTTGCAGATGAGGGTCCAGAATTCAAGACCTCTAGCTCCCCAGTAAACTGGAGTCAGAGTTTACTTTGAAGAGACTGGCTTTTTTATTGTTGAAGTAGTAGTTGGAGAGGAGGAGAGGAAAGGCTTGAATCTTATAAAAGAAGGGCTAGAAGAGTTACAATTGGATGAGATAAAAGAGGGTGAAAAGTGGGGAAAGAATGGAGGAAGATACCCAGAGCAAGAAGACCAAGTGTTGCATGTAGGGTGGATATATACTGTATATTCCAGAAAGATCCTTGGATTGGGGCTCTAGTTCAAATGAAATTTCCCTTGGAGGTAGCTAAGCTACAAGCCCAGGATAAAATACCCGGTAAGCCTTCCTATTAGGAGGGAGGGAGAATTGAGAACTATGCCATGCCAGGGTTCAGGAAAGACTACATTCAGGCTGAGCCAGTGGACAGTTCATTGAGCTGAGTGCAACAAGGGAATACATTGCCATGTGCCCTCATTTCTGGCTTGTCATATGACATTGAGACAGCCATGAGAGACTAATGGGCATAGGGAATAGTGAAGTAACTGCTCCCCAAATTTCTGTCTGTAAAGAGTTGAAAGTCTTTACTGCCGGGCGGAAGGAGTAAACAAGTACAGTAATTTTGAACTGATATCACCAGTGTTAACTCCTAGGCAAATGTGGTACTTTTAAAGCATGTAATCACACTCTTACCAAGCTATCCAGCCAGCTTGGAGTTGGCTAGCCTCACTTTAATATTAAAAAGGCCCAATTTCCCCAGTTTTTCAGGTTTGACAGACATGACAGGGCTAGAATACATGGGCAAATAACTAGATGTCTCTCAGTCACTTCATCTGAACTTACCAGTTTGACGATGATTGTTTTAAAACAACTTGGCACTCTGTCAACTATGTAACAGGAAAACACTAAATTTATTCATGCTTCAACGGAGTTTCATTCTATATGCTGCTACTCCCTGCTCCAGTCCTCTATGCCTTGCCCCTCCCATCTGCATGCATATCTCTGTGTATACACAGCTGCAGCATTGTTTTGTTTTTCAGTAATAACTTGTACTTGCTCAGCAAGGGAACGTTTGAGAGGATCTCTTCTCTGCCACCCATCAGTCATGGCAGCGAAGGTCCAGCACTGGCATAGTTACCTTCGGGTGCTTCAATCCCGTGGAAGTCAGAGAGTGGAACATTTCCAGAAGGCAGAGAACATTTTGTTGATTGTCCTGGAGAAAGTCCATGCAATGGATCCTAGGTTTACAGTGGAGTATTCAAGAAATCTGGAAGCGTTAGAATTTTCCCTTTCTGCTGCAGAGGATGAAGTAAACATGCAGGTTCCCTTGCGTATTGATGCAGATGCTCTCCTGATTCAGGAATGTTCAGATAAACAGAGTGATGCTGACAAGGTTACTCATGGGAATGACCAGATGCAATGGTCTTGCTACTTAGGTGTACCCAAGGAAGGAACTCACTTTGAAAATTGGATCACAGAAGATGTGTTCAGTGAGATGGACAGTACCCAATCTAGAGGTCACATTGTACCTGGAAAAGTTCTTTGCCTCCTGAAAAAATTGATTGTTGCTGCCATTGTTCACTGCAAGCGCCAATCCCTCATCAGGCCAGGTATTGTCTGGGAGAGGGATGGAGAAAGTGTATATCTGTATGTTTAAAAAAGAGGAAAAGGAGCTGCAATTTTATGTACGTGTACCTGAGACTAGGGATGCAATCAGCATGAAAGGTGCACATCTAATCATACTGGAAAGGGTTGCATCACTGGGAGCAATCTCCTTGAAAATGATCCATTTATCCATCAGGGAATTGTTCCAGCTTTGCTGGACCAAATCCCCCCCCCCCCCAAGTTTGGTATAGATTGGGGTTGAGGTGGAATGCTAATTCTCATATATTGTGGGATTGCTAGAAAATAGTTCACACCAAACCATGCCATGAGTGATCAAAAGGGCAAACTATATGCTGATACTATATAATCACACACTTAGCCACTGCATTTAGTGAAGTTTGTGAGCAATTGTGTATGGGACTGGGTTTGAGGAGAGCAAATGGGAGGGAAGAACTGAGGAATATGAATATGACTAGATATGAGTGGTCACTGAGACTGAGGTATAATGGAAATAGGGCGTGCAACGCTGATGTGTTTGGGTTCCAGTTTGTTCTTCTGTGTTTTCACACACAGTGTTTGCTTGAACTGTATTGTGTAGATGAAAAGGTTGCACACAATGTTAAATGATCAATGTATTTCAATGGGCCACGTCTCACACATGGAAACTTTTCTGTGCAAAGGATCCCTTAATAATAATTTAGCATTTGTTCAATACTACCAGAACTGTGCACTGTGGTTGCCTGCAAGGAAACAAGGATGCTAAAGTACTACTGCTTATTGTAAAATAACAAAACTTTGTCTAGTTACGTAACTTCAGCATAGTGATGGTTATGTACACAATGCCCAGATAACAGTGTAGCATTTCATGGAACATTCAAGAAATATATTATATTTTGTGGATGGAGTAAGGGGCTAGGACTCAGGAAGCCTGGGTTCAAATACCTGCTCAACCATGAAAACTCCCTGGGAGGGTAAAACTGGTAAAATCATTGTTTAAACAGCTCACTTGAAAGCCCTGTTAGGGTCTCTATAAGTAGATTCCAATTTGGTGACACATAACTCAATGAGGAACACATTCTGTTTTTTTTTAAACATGATAAGGTGTTTATTATTGTCTCTTCTTGGAGAGGTTGTCAGGCGAGCAAACTGGCTCTTCTAATGCTGGGAACAATGTGGAAAATGCATGCTAATCATTTGATCCAAGAGAAGTTAACCAGTAATGGGACTGTAAAACTCTAGCTTGAAACAATGCAATTTTGAATCTCACTTAAAATCTGAGTCTGATTGACTTCAGTTAGCAAACATGTAAACCAGGGATTCTCAACCTGCAGCCCATGGCACCATTTCATGTGGGGGCCCCACCACCACACCAGGAAGTGCAATGTGGTGGAGGAAGAGCAAAATGGCTGTCTGTCCCCCAAAGCTGTCTCTTCTGGGCACATTTTTATTTATTTATTTATAAAAATGCATTCTGACATTTTTTTCTGAGTTGAAGAAATCAAAGGCTGTTAATTTAGCTGTTGGCATGATGTGCTAATGCCAAATTATTGTGGCAGAAAGTGTCGATAGAAACTGGGGGGGGGGGGGGGAGAGAGAGAGAAACCCTCATTTCACTGTTTTCCAGAAAATATGGCATCTTGAGTTTGGAACTTAGAACTCCTGTTGGAGATGCAACCCATAATAATTACTTTCCAGGGATAGTTCTTCCAATGTTATATTTAACATTACATTTGGAATTCTTCTTTCTTCAAGGAAGGGTATGGATTCCCCATACACGAGGCATCACTCTAGCTGTGGAAATCAGAGCTATAACACACCAAGGAGTTTAGATTACACACAAAATAATCTTCCTTTGACAAGATTTTGTGTTGATTTAGTGATCATACAAATCAAATAAGTCATAAATGCTCTTAATACATTATCATAACAGGAGTATTTTTGAACTGGTGCAACAGGTTTATTTCAAGGAGCATGGAACGTGCTGTGCTTGGTAGGAGTGGAGCCCTGAAGAGATACTACTTAGTCTTGGCAGCTCATCAAAAACCACTGCTCTTTAAAAAAATGAACACAAGGAACAGAAATTAAGGGAGGAGGCAATTCTTTTTCTTTTAAACAGAGAGGGGGACATGGTTGCAGCAAAATCCTATCCTACCTCTCAGATTTTTGAAAATTATTTCTATAATCAGCCATTTTCCAGATCTCAACAATGACATGTCTATTTTATTTATATATTCACATTTATACCCTGCCCTTTTGGTGCAAGCACCACTCAATTATATATTATTATATATTATATATTGTTGCGGGAGGAAATCCTGATACCATGAAACGCCCAAGCAGATATGGTCCAGCTGGCTGCTTGGGGAGAGCTCTCTCAGAACTAACCCCAACCAGTATCTTTTATTGCAAAAACTCAGCAGCAGATAAGAGTACAGTAACAATAGTGCATTCAATAGAAAGTGAGCAAAATGGGTTGCATACATGAACAATAGAGAGTATTCAGCCGTAGGTATGTTGTGTATTGAATGTAATTGTAACCACACGAATGAGTGGATGTAACAATCTCTAATTGTAACACTGTAACCTTCTGTATGAGGACGCGAGCTAGTGGCCACCGGGGGCAGTAGCGAGCGCCCAGCTCAAATGGTACACATTCCTCACATTCCTCAAATGCCTTCAGCTGCACGGGAAAGATTCCCGCGCTCACCTCACCTGGACAAGAAAGGCGTGACCAAGGTTGATGTCACTTGGGCAGTAGCCAATGCCTGTCGAAGAGCCATATTCAATTGTATAGCCACCGCATAAAAGGAGCTGTTTGTCCGCCATTACCACATGTTCGTACTGTACTCCATGCAATAAAGATGTGCTAGACTAGCTTACAGCCGTTTCCATTGTCTTGATTCCCAAACACTAAATTGGCGACGAAGATGGGATAATGGATTCCCACGGGGACAAGACAACTTCAAAGCAAACGGTGTTCGACGTGACCCACCCCGAGCGATGGGACTGGTTTGAAATGCATTTCAAGAATACGGTAGCGTTTGCCGGCATCACCGACGCGGGAAAGAAGAGAGGTCTTCTCATCACGATGCTCGGTTTCCATGCAGTGCAAGCGCTGATGGACCTGGTGGCACCACAAGAGGTGGAACAGGTTTCGGTAACCGAAATACTGGCGACTCTGAGAAACCACTTCAAGCCCAAGGTATCCTTCTTCTCTGTCAGGGCGGCCTTCACAAGGAGGGACCAAAAGCCGGGTGAGTCCGTATCTGAGTATGCAGCGGCCCTCCGTTTGGCGGCAACCCCATGCGAATGGCGGGAAATTCTAGACGTGGCCCTGAGGGACAGGATGCTCTGCGGGATGAAAGATGGGGAAACCCAAAGGAAGCTCATGACCCGAGGCCACGACCTCACCTTTAAAGAGGTACTACAAGAGGCCCTAGCTGCTGAATCCACGAGGGCCGGGTACAAGCTTCTCAAGGCAAAGCCTCCACAAGTAGAGGCAGCTGCATCCGCAGTTCAGGCGACTTGGAGGGCGGCCCCTGCCCCGCGCTCGCCCACATCCTCAGAGGCCTCCGCCACCCCAGGCTCCAGTGAAGATGAGGGAGTCCGGAAAGTCAGAAAGGGGCTGAGCGAGAAGAAAGGGAAAGGGGGTCGGCGCTGCGATGGCTGCGGGGCGTCCCATGAGCGGAGCAAGTGCCCATTCAGGAAGGCTGAGTGCCACAACTGTGGACGGAAGGGCCACATTGCCAGGGTCTGCAAGCAACGCCGGGACAAGAGCAAGCACCCCATGAGGAGACGGGATGGCATCGGCAGAGTCTACGATGGCGGCGACGACCCAGAGGGGGACCACGTGTACCGAGGAGTACATGCGGAAGACGACTTGGCCGTCCACAGCGTGCCTCTAGGGCAACCACGTTTTTATGTTGAGGTACTGTTGCAAGGGGTTCCCGTTAAAATGGAAATAGACTCGGGGTCCGTATACTCCCTCATTTCCCATAAGGAGTTTTTGCGCATTCCCCCCAAGGAGCGACCCAAACTCAAAGAGATGAGGTCGAACTTAAGAGACGTGCTTCACCAGTGGGGGTGGGGGCGGTCCTTTACCACGTGTTAGAGGGCGGGCGAGAAGCCCCAGTTGCCTTCTATTCGAGTTCATTGTCCAAGGCAGAACAGAATTACGCCCAAACAGATAGGGAGGCCCTTGCTATTGTGGCGGGCACAAAGAAGTTCCATGATTTTTTGTATGGTCGTCCATTCACCATTGTAACCGACCACAAGCCACTATTGGGTATTTTCACCTCAGACAAGCCCACTCCACAGATCCTCTCCCCCAGGATGCTTCAGTGTGCTATTTTCCTCAATGCATACAAGGGTTCATTAGAGTACCGCCCCGGGAAAGACATAAGCCACGCTGACGCACTCTCAAGGTCTCCTCTTCCCCAGCTGGGAGACCCAAAGTGTGAGATAGAGCAAGACAGCCAAGTCCTCCTCATAGAAGCCCAAATGCACCCCCCCATACTTCCCGTGGAAATCGCTGCAGCCACGGCAAAGGATAAAACTTTAGCCCTTGTTAGATCCTGGGTACAGAAGGGGTGGCCCACGGCTCCCCCCGCAGACGAGTTTGCTGCGTTTTTCAGGAAGAGGGTTGAGTTGTCCACAAAAAGGGGGTGTCTTCTGTGGGGGGAGAGGGTGGTGGTCCCAGAAGCATTAAGAGCAAGGGTGCTACAGCTTTTACATGTCAGCCACCCAGGGATTGTGCACTCTAAGGTGCTGGCCCGAAGCTATTTCTGGTGGCCACAGCTAGACGCAGACATTGAACACATGGTGAACACCTGTGAAAGTTGCCAGAGCTCTCGCCCCGAGGAGTCCCGCCTTCCACACAGAGAATGGGACACAGCTAGGGGGCCGTGGTCCCGCCTCCACATAGACTTCGCAGGTCCATTCAGGGGTTCCTTTTTCCTGCTGGTAGTGGATGCATACTCCAAGTGGTTAGAGGTGATTCCAATGCGCAGCACCTCATCAGCTGCAACCATAAAACAACTGCGCAGGCTGATAAGTACCTTCGGGATACCTGACGTTATTGTGAGTGACAATGCGAGTACCTTCACGTCGGCCGAGTTCCAGGCATTCTTGGAGTCCAACGCCATTCGGCACATTACCTCAGCCCCCTTTCACCCTGCAGCAAATGGCCAGGCGGAACGCCTGGTGCGCACAATAAAAGAGGGGCTGCGGCGCATGGGACCAGGGGATCTGGACCGGCAGCTCTGCCAGTTTCTATTGGCATACTGGGTGACGCCATTGGCGTCGGGATTCTCCCCCGCTGAACTCCTCATGAAAAGGAAATTGCACTCATTGTTAACCAGGTTGGATCCCACCAGGGTGGAGGATAGGGGAAGAAACATTGAGCATAGCCCCACAAAAAACTTCCAGATAGGTTAACCTGTACATTGCAGAAACTATGCTACTACAGGGCCAGCCTGGGTGCCGGGTGTAGTCATTAATCAAACGGGACCAGTGTCATACTATGTCGAGACCAACACGGGTCTCCTCTGGAGAAGGCACGCTGACCAACTAAGGCATCGAGTGATTGGGGGGCCGGACAGGGGTTCCCAGCAGCAGAACTCAACGTTAGGGTCCTCCCCCACCCGCTTATCCCAAGGGGGAGAAAACGAAGGGCAACAGTCCCAAACAAGGGGGGGAAGCACAGGTTCAAATCCGTATCCTTTAGATACACCAGTTCTACCCAGTCCTTTGAAAGAGAGGAATGAGTTTGCCCCTGTTGCCCCTGAATTAGATTTTGAGTTACCAAACCGGGGGGGGGGGGGGTTCGGAGTGTTCCCCCACCCGTCCAAGCAAAGAGCGGGGTTTTTCTTTAGCCCCTAGTGCCCCCAGTTTCCCCACATCCGCATCAGAAACACTTCCTCCCCCTTCTCCTACCCATACCAAAGCTGCAAGTCCGCAGCGAGTCACCAATGAGTCATCCTCTCCAATTGCAGGACAAGAGCCAGGAGGACACAGACGAGGGGGCATGGCCGAGTCAAGCATAACGGCCGCACGCCCAAAACGCACATGCGGGAAACCAGTTTGGTTGAGGGAGTTTGTCCCATCTTAGGGGGAAGGGATGTTGTGTATTTAATGTAATTGTAACCACACGAATGAGTGGATGTAACAATCTCTAATTGTAACACTGTAACCTTCTGTATGAGGACGCGAGCTAGTGGCCACCGGGGGCAGTAGCGAGTGCCCAGCTCAAATGGTACAGATTCCTCAAATGCCTTCTGCTGCGCGGGAAAGATTCCCGCGCTCACCTCACCTGGACAAGAAAGGCGTGACCAAGGTTGACGTCACTTGGGCAGTAGCCAATGCCTGTCGAAGAGCCATATTCAATTGTATAGCCACCGCATAAAAGGAGCTGTTTGTCCGCCATTACCACATGTTCATACTGTACTCCATGCAATAAAGATGTGCTAGGCTAGCTTACAGCCGTTTCCATTATCTTGATTCCCAAACACTAAAAGGTACATTCGGCATACATTGTTTCTAACATTAGGGTACCGTGTGAGAATCATGCAAGCTACAGTACGTGCCTGATTGGTTAGAACAACTAAGATAGCATGCTAACCTCGTGAAACTTGCGTGATCAGTTTCTCTATAGCAGAAAGCTATATATATTACATATAAAATAATCTTCCTTTGACAAGATTTTGTGTTGATTTAGTGATCATACAAATCAAATAAGTCATAAATGCTCTTAATACATTAAGAGCAGCAGATACATTACCATAACAGGATATATGACAGAATGTCACGTGGTTGAGCGGGCCAGGTCACGTGGTTACTCTCACCGTAAAATGCGTCTGCAGCTGTCATAAGCACGCGCGCACACATTTTAATTCCGCTTCTGGTAGCGGCACAGGTGGCATGGGCTGGATGATTTGGCGCCATGGACAGGGTCCAGAACATGGGCCGTAGTTTGGTCACCCCTGCTGTAACACATCATTTTGTTGTGGGATGTTTCCAATTTAATTCATTTTTAAAACCAACATTAGCAACTAGCAACACTGTTCCATTGTATTGTAACAAGAAATAAGTACTTGTTTCACCTTTAATGTTGATTTTTGTGGAGTGGGTGTGTCATTCTCTTTTTAGAAAATAATAATTAACTCGAAAGCATCACATTATTAGCATGTCAGTGAGTTGTCGCTCGTTTAAGAACCATAGCAACTTGGTACGTGGAAAGGTAATGAGTTGCCTTATAAAAAAAACAAAATGCCAACCTCTTCTGAGTTTAAACACTTAGACTTGATGGCAGTTAAAAGTTGGCGGCCTAACCAGGCATCACTAAAATGTAGGAAATGGGTCACCAGTAAAAGGAGGAGACATGATTTGTGTGAAATTTGAATGTGCCACTGTCTTGTGTTCCTCCTCATTTGGCCATCCAGGTACTGACTGTTAATGGGCAACATGAAGACCTCTGATCTACCTTCACAGAGTTCTTTGCTTTTCAGCTGGTCTTGGAGTGGGCAAATGCCATAGCCTGACTTCTGCAAAAAAGAATACACAGCCTACCCAGACAAAGCTGAAAATATTGTTACACATCTTTAACGTTTATGAATGGTATGTCATCTAGGGGCAGTACTGTAGGCTGTCATTTACTTTGGATTACACTCAAGACTTATGCTTCCTTGAGAAGAAACCATTCAAATAAAACTTCCTGGCTATGGCATCCTAGTAGAGAAGAAAGGCGATGATGTACAAGCAAAACATAGGAAATACGGAGATCCTCTTAGAGTTGTTTTTAACTTGTATGTATTTTAACTGTTATGTAAACCACCTTGGGTCATCCATGGATGAGGAAGGCAGGGTAGAAATTTTATAAATAAATAAATAGGAAGCAACTTTATTAACTGTACATCAGAGCTGCACGTCTTCACAACAATCATTGCCTCAGTCCTAGTATACACCCATTTCTCTATCTTTCCCAAGAATCATCTTGCAAAATGAATGCCAACAGGTTTTCTGCCATTGCCGTAATGCCGTCAGCTTTGAAGATTGGCTTTCAGGTCATAAGTTAAATATTTTCACACATTATAAAGATCATTAGAGTTATAGATATAATCCTCCAGCCAGCAGCTTTTACTCTATCCTTTGTGCTTGGAAACAAGTAACAGTTCTTACTATACTCACCTTGGTTTACTGGTGTTGAAGAAAAGGCTGTACTTGGTTTCTTTTGGTTGGTAGCTAAGTTGTGTTTCTTCCTTCTTAATCTATTCTGTGTTACCTTTGTACCCTATGGCAATGTTGTCTCATTCTAGGTGTCTGTCAAACTAAGGGGGAAATTATTCCAAAAATGAACCAGAATTTTAGAGGGCTGCCAAGATTCAGAGCCTGGTTTCAGTTCTCAAGGTTTTGAGCTTCACCTCTGCTTTTAATGACCCCCCCCCACACACACACACACCCTTTATCAGGAATGATAATGATTTTGTGGTGGTGGGAATGAGAAAATATCTGACGACGTAATGTTTTTTGTAGGAAGGGTGAGATATTTATTTCTATGGGTTAAAAGATTGATGAGATTGATGAGAAGGTTTTCTAGGACTTTACACAGTTTATTCTTAGCCTCACCCTCTTCAGGGCATGGTGCTCTTGGAGGAAGAAGGAAAATAAAACATTGAGAAGTGGTTGATGCAGAAAAGTAACCAGCAAGTAAGCATGCCATCATAAATCTTCACAAATTAGATCAGAGCCTGGAAAAAAAATCAAAGCCACACCCCCTTGTTATAAACAGTCTTTGTATAAAGGACCTCATGCACCCACATTTAATTTAATTTTAATTTAATTTAAGTCACACTTATATGCCGCCCACTCAGGTAAAACCCACATTATGAATGTTACAAAATTTGGCAGGTGGTCACCAGCCCATCACTCAGCTTCCTAAGTATCCTACAACAACAGCTAAAGTTCAGAGTCTATCTGCTGTAATTTCAAAAGATCCCCAAACCCTCTGATTTTTCCTACAGTGGCTTTTACACAATTTCTATAGGCCCTGTGACAATAAAGTACAAATGTATTATATAATTTGATGCAGGCATATTTCACTGGTTTGGTATATGGGACCAAAGACAACAGGACAACCGAAGGGTTGGTTTAACGCAGGTTTATTGCATAGTGTTCCGGTGAAGCATGAGGTAATGGCGGTGATACATCTCAATATATACAGTAGCCCTCTACATTTGAATCTTGTAGCACGGTAGCTCATTGGCTGCTACCGGCGTGGCCTCGCCCAGGCACGCCTCTTTCTTCTGCTGCTGAATGCGGGGAAGGTTTTCCCGCGGCTGTCCGTGATTGAGCAATGTGAACCATGTGAGACTGAACGCTCGCAGCTGCCCTCTATGGGCTGTCTGCTCGCGTTCCTTTACAGCTGAGATCGTTGGTATTTGGAGTGGTTACATTCTTGCCTTTACAGTATAATGAACATGCACACATACATACATAACAACTGGCTACCCATTTCCTTCTCCTGTGCTGAAGCAATCAGGTTTTTGACTAGAGGAATTCCTAGAAAATTCTGTTTTGTGCCAAGTAGGCAACATGTTGTACTGTTTGTTTTGATAGAGCAGTCTCAATGTCTTTTCATGGACGATTTTACTGTTTTGGTCACTTTTTAAAAAGAATGCACATTCACCTTAGCTTAGTAGAATAAAGATGTATGTTTTCAGGCTCTTTTGTTTATTCTTTCTCTTAGCTATAGCAAAATTCCTCACTTCCTGCACGGGTAGTATCAGAGTTAGCTTAAGGCATTTTGCTACCTGAGATCATACCCGTCAAGTGCAGCTCCACAAAATAAGGGAAATTACTGTGCATGCGTGGACGCGTATGCTCAATAACCCATTTGCGCATGCACACCATTGCCGCACATGTGCAGTATCCCATTTGCGCATGCACACAGTGACTGTGCATGCACAGTAGCCTGTTTGGGAATGCGCACTATGGCCACGCATGCGCAGTAAACCCTTTCCCTGCCGTTCAAATATGGGACGGCGGCGGGAAAGGGGAGGAATGAGCACTGGAAAACAGGAAATCCCGGCCAATATGGGATACTTGACATGTATGCCTGAGATACCTGTAGGTAGCAAATGGAAGTTCCTATCCACCCAGATGAAGATGCATAGTATTCAAACCCAATCAAAATATCCTGGCATATTTGGCAGAAAAAGCAAACACCTCTCTATATCTCTGTTGTTGTTGTTGTTCAGTCGCACAGTCGATTCCGACCCTTTGCGACCCCATGGACCATTTTCCTCCAGGCACCTCTGTCCTCCACCATCTTCCTCAGCCTGCCCAGCTCTGTGCCCACTGTGTCTACAATACCATCTAGGATACAAACACAATGTACCGTTTGTGTATGCCCAAAAATGATGAAGATAATGATAAACGAATCTTCTTATAAGGTCTTTGTATTCTTAATGTTAGTTTTATTTTTTATTTTGCAAACTCTGATAATAAACTGATGTATATTAACTTGTAATGTCATCAAACAGAAACCAAACTCAGATACTTCTCTGCACAAAAAGTCTTCAAGTTCCTTTTGTAATCTTGACAATAGTAACCAAATTCAAATATGTTCTCTTCAACTTCTTCACTATGTCCTTTGTAACAATATGAAACAATGATTCATTCCTCTATTACACTTTCTACCTCTCGTCCAAAACAGCTCATAAACTCGTATTCAGTTGGGAAGTCAAACTCCCATATAAATTGGCCCCAAACTCCCGACGTCTATCCGGTTAATTAGACATTTCATTCAATAAATTCCATCAGGGGAGTTTTTGCAATATCTGAAAGGTTACAAAACACATGTCTGTTACAATATTATATGTTCAAACCAGCTGCAAGCCCCCATGCTCATTATCCAGTCCAAGCTTACCACTCTTGTGTTTCGCGTCCTCTCTGTCTCTTCTGTAATTTCTCTATGGTTGCTAAGGACGTTGCATACCATTAGAGTCATATCTCTTAAATACAGCTTGCTGCCTGCTCCTGACTGAATCTGCAAGCTCACATTGCCACCTGTGTACTGACTGTTTTACTTACAAGGAGCACCATGGTTCTGATTCCTGTGTACTTACAAAAAGCAGGTTAAATCAGTTTCATAGTTTAAACCCTTAGGATGCATGGTTCCTAGTGTTATGTATGTACAATGTCGCTTTAAGAAATGTATGAATGTAACCTGACCACAATCACAATGTAGCCCAGCTGTAAAGGAACGCGAGTAAGCTGCCCATAGAGGGCAGCTGCGAGCGTTCAACTCACATGGTTCTCATTCCTCAAATCACCGCCTACGCGGCGGCCCTCAGGCTGGCAGCGGTGCACTGCCAGTGGGACGACCTGGACCAGGCCCTCCGAGACCGCATGCTGTGTGGCCTGAGGGACGAGGAGCTTCAGCGGAAGCTCATGACCCGCGACCTCCGCCTCACGTTCAACAAGGTACTGCGGGAGGCCCAAGCGGCCGAAGCGGCCAGAAGCGGGGTCAGAGTGTTCAAGTCCCGAGGGGCCGCGTCCGAAAGGGCCAAGTCACCAGTACAGGCGGCCCGGTGGACACCAGCAAAAACGGCCTGGCGGGCCCACAAGCCGCCCACCGGCACACCAACGGCGTCCGAGGAGTCGTCCACCACGGCAGACCCCTGTTCCAGTGAGGACGACGACGTCCAGCGGGTCAAGAAGCGAGGAGAGAAGCGACAGACCCGCAAGCGGCAGGACCGCCGCTGCGACGGTTGTGGGGCGTCCCACGACCGCACGAGGTGTCCGTTCCGAAAGGCCGAGTGTCACAACTGCGGCCGAAAGGGGCACATTGCCCGAGTGTGCAGGCGCGGGCGAGCCGACGACAAGGGCAACTCGAACCATTCCCAGACGCACCAACGGAAGGCAGCCGGCACCAGGAAGGTCTCAGACGACCACAGCATGGCAGGCGTGAACCGCATGGGCCTGGAGCACCGGCGTTTTTTCGTTGAGGTACAGTTACAGGGGGTCCCAGTGAGGATGGAGATAGACTCGGGGTCATCCTATTCCATTCTGTCCCAAAAAGAGTTTATGCGCATTCCCCCAGATGCGCGGTCCAAGTTGCGGGCCATGAGGTCACACCTACGGGACGTGCAAGGGAACGGGATCCCAGTGTTGGGGGTGGGGAACTTCAAGGTGAAGTTCAAGAATTACTCCTAGAAACTGCCCCTAGTGGTCCTCAAGGGGGGGAGGTGCTGCCTTTTGGGAACGCAGTGGTTCGCTCCCCTAGGAATCGAACTGTCCAGCATTAATGCCATAGAGACTGACCCAATGCAGGACGTGTGCAACGCACACCCGGACGTTTTCAAGAAGGGGCTCGGGACTTACAAGGGGCCCCCAGTTTCCTTTGACCTGGATCCAGAAATCCGACCCATACGCCTCAAGCCAAGAAGAGTGCCTTTCGCCCTCAAGGACAAGATCGAGGCGGAACTGGACAAATTGGTGGGGCAGGGGATTTTGGTTCCAGTTGATTCGGCGGAGTGGGAAACACCGATTGTGACCGCCCTTAAATCAAACGGGGAGGTTAGGATTTGTGCGGACTATAAATGTACGATTAATAAGGCCATTCGGCCAAATGCATATCCGGTGCCCGTGGTCAGCCATTTACTGGCCATGCTTCATGGGGGGAGGTGTTTTGCCAAGCTAGATCTGGCGCAGGCATATCAGCAGCTCTCTGTAACCCCGGCTGCTGCCGCTGCGCAAACGATTGTAACGCACAAGGGAGCATTTAAGGTGACGCGCCTTCCGTTTGGCGTGAATTCGGCCCCCAGAATTTTCCAGTCCCTCGTGGAACGCCTTTTAAAGGGGCTTCCAGGCGTCCTCTCATACTTCGACGACATGTTGATAACAGCGGGGGGCGAGTCAGAATTAGCACAAAGGCTAGACAGGGTCCTTTCTATATTCGAGAAAGCGGGCCTCCGACTGAGAAGGGACAAATGTGTTTTCTTTGCGAGGGAGGTCGAGTTCCTTGGGTTCAAGGTAACCCCGGAAGGCATCAAGCCCTCCGAGTCCAAGGTTGCGGCTGTGCAAAACGCCCCTCGCCCCACCACGAAACCGGAGCTGCAGTTGTTCCTAGGGCTCTTAAATTTTTACCATTCCTTCCTGCCGAGGAAGGCATCTGTTGCTGAGCCACTGCACGCATTATTGAAGAAAGAGGCGGTTTGGCGGTGGGGAGATAGGCAAGAGAAAGCGTTTAGGGAACTGAAGGCACTCCTATCCTCAAGTGCTGTCCTAACCCACTTTGACCCTAGGAAGCCAGTAGTCCTAGTCTGTGATGCGACCCCGGTGTGAGTGGGGGCGGTTCTATGCCACGTGTTGGAGAGCGGGAGGGAAGCCCCGGTAGCGTACTACTCAAGGTCCCTCTCGAAGGCCGAGCGCAATTACGCGCAAACTGATAGGGAGGCCCTAGCCATCATCGTGGGAACGAAAAAGTTCCATGACTTTTTATACGGCCGCGAGTTCACGGTAGTGACGGATCACAAACCACTTCTGGGGATCTTCACTACCGGCAAACCCACACCGCAAATTCTCTCCCCCAGGATGCTGCGTTGGGCCATCTTCCTCAACGCCTACCAGTACGAGCTGGTCTATCGCCCAGGGAAGGAGATCTCCCATGCGGATGCACTGTCCCGATCTCCCCTCCCTAGTGTAGGGGACCCCACATGCGAGGTAGAGCAGGACCACCAAGTCCTACTGATCGAGTCTCTTGACTCACCCCCCCATTCTCCCGGCCGACCTCGCCAAAGCCACGGCGGCCGACAAGACGCTAGCCCAAGTTAGTTCCTGGGTGAGGAAAGGGTGGCCCACTACTCCCCCCGAGGAAAAGTTCAAGCCATTTGTCAGGCGGAGAGTAGAGCTTTCCCTGGAAAGGGGCTGCTTACTCTGGGGCCAGCGGGTAGTGATCCCAGAGAAACTGAGGGCCAAGGCATACCAGTCACCCGGGAATCGTGCGCTCCAAGGCACTGGCCAGGAGTTTCTTCTGGTGGCCCCAGATAGACGCGGATATAGAACGTTTAGTGGGCACGTGTGAGAGCTGCCAGAGCTCTCGGCCTGAGGAGTCCCGGTTACCCCATAGGGAATGGGACACGGCCCGCGGGCCGTGGTCCCGGATTCATGTTGACTTCGCTGGCCCCTTCCGCGGGGCCATGTTTTTGCTGGTAGTCGACTCCTACTCTAAATGGTTGGAGGTAATCCCCATGAGCAGCACCTCCTCTGCGCAACCATTAAACAGTTGCGCAAGCTTTTTGCCTGTTTCGGCCTGCCAGACGTTCTTGTTAGCGATAACACTAGTACTTTCAAGTCTGCAGAGTTCAAGACGTTTATTGAGCGGAACGCCATCAGGCACATTACCGCTGCCCCATTTCACCCCGCCACAAACGGTCAGGTAGAGCGTCAAGTGCGCACTACGAAAGATGCACTGTGGCGCATGGGTCCCCCCTAGCCTCAGGATTTTCCCCAGCCGAACTCCTCATGAGGAGGCGTCCGGTAACACTTTTTGACCGGATGGATCCGTCCAGGGTGGAGGATGAGGGAAGGAATATAAACATAGGGGGAGAGAGCTCCAAGAGTTTTGCAGTAGGGGACCCGGTTCACTGCAGGAACTATGCGGCCTCGGGGCCAGCGTGGGTTCCAGGGACAATCATTGAGCAGACGGGGCCAGTATTCTACAGGGTCGAGACTAGCTCGGGTCTACTTTGGAGAAGGCACGCCGACCAACTCAGAAGGCGAGTCACCAGTGAAGGGGAATCAGCGTTAGGGTCCTCCCCCACCCGCATTACCCAAGGGGGAGACACGGCGGAACCCGCGGATACAAATGCATATCCTGGGTTCCTGACCACAGAGGAGGATACTTTGAAAGAGAGGGATCAGCTTGATTGTGATTATGATTTGCAGTACCAGGGGGGTGTAGCGGAGTGGTCCCCCACCCGTCCTAGCAAGAAGAGGGGTTTCAGTGCAGCCCCTGGTACCTCCAGTCCCCCAGTCCTTTTGTTTTGGAATATCCCATAGCGCCAGCTTCCCGGAGGCAAACACCCCCAAGACAGGCAGCAGGGGGGAGTCCGCCCACCACAGTCTCTAGAACTCCCGGGCAGGTAACCGGGGGTGGCGTGGCCACGAGGGCCTCTTCGTCGGTCCCGAGATTCGTAATGGGGGGGACCCCAAGCTCCTCAAACGGTAGGCAGGGTTTCACTTCCCAACTGTTCATTCCATTCCCGTCCCCCAACGCAAGGCTACCACAGAGCCCACACCGAGCAATTAATGAGTCCCCCCTTTCCGTTGCAGGGCAGGACTCCGCAGAACCAGGCTCCCCGGTTTTAAGTCAAGCGGCCGCTCGCCCCAGGCGCATGTGCGGCAAGCCACAATGGTTGAGGGACTTCGTCCCATCCTAGGGGGGAGGGATGTTATGTATGTACAATGTCGCTTTAAGAAATGTATGAATGTAACCTGACCACAATCACAATGTAGCCCAGCTGTAAAGGAACGCGAGTAAGCTGCCCATAGAGGGCAGCTGCGAGCGTTCAACTCACATGGTTCTCATTCCTCAAATCACCGGCAGCCGCGGGAACTTTCCCGCACCAGCAAACTATCACGGAACAGGGGGCGTGACTTGGAACGACGCCACGCCGGTTGCAGCCAATGAGCTACCGTGCAACAAGATTCAAATGCATTGTACTACTGTATATAATGTGATGTATCTCCGCCATTACCACATGTTCATCCTGATCATCAACCAATAAACCTGTGTTAGTCCTCACTGCGACTCCTTCTTTGTCTTCCGTGCAAGACACCAAACTTAGTCTATGAATATAGTATGCCTCCTTTTGTAATAGCAATTGTTCAATGTTGACACCTCTACCTGTCGTGACCGTGAGTTTTTCTAACACTACAAATTTAAAATCTGTGTCAAGATGGTTTTTTTCCATGTAATGATTTACCAATGGTGCATTCTTGTAAGTACACAGGAATCAGAACCATGGTGCTCCTTGTAAGTAAAACAGTCAATACACAGGTGGCAATGTGAGCTTGCAGATTCAGTCAGGAGCAGGCAGCAAGTTGTATTTAAGAGATAGGACTCTAATGGTATGCAACGTCCTTAGCAACCATAGAGAAATTACAGAAGAGACAGAGAGGACGCGAAACACAAGAGTGGTAAGCTTGGACTGGATAATGAGCATGGGGGCTTGCAGCTGGTTTGAACATAATATTGTAACAGACATGTATTTTGTAACCTTTCAGATATTGCAAAAACTCCCCTGATGGAATTTATTGAATGAAATGTCTAATTAACCGGATAGACGTCGGGAGTTTGGGGCCAATTTATATGGAAGTTTGACTTTCCAACTGAATACGAGTTTATGAGCTGTTTTGGACGAGAGATAGAAAGTGTAATAGAGGAATGAATCATTGTTTCATATTGTTACAAAGGACACAGTGAAGAAGTTGAAGATAACATATTTGAATTTGGTTACTAGTGTCAAGATTACAAAAGGAACTTGAAGACTTTTTGTGCAGAGAAGTATCTGAGTTTGGTTTCTGTTTGATGACATTACAAGTTAATATACATCAGTTTATTATCAGAGTTTGCAAAATAAAAAAATAAAAATAACATTAAGAATACAAAGACCTTATAAGAAGATTCGTTTATCATTATCTTCATCATTTTTGGGCATACACAAACGGTACATTGTGTTTGTATCCTTTTCTCCGTTTGGCCAATTTTTGCTGTGCTTACAATACCATCTAGCCATCTTATCTTTGGATGTCCTCTTCTTCTCTTGCCCTCTACCTTTCCCAGCATCAGAGCCTTCTCAAGTGAGTCCTCCCTTCTCATTTGATGTCCAAAGTACTTTAGCTTCATCTTCACTATTTGTCCCTCCAATGAACAGTCAGGTTTGATTTCCTCCAGTATTGACCTGTTTGTTCTCTTTGCTGTCCAAGGGACTCTCAGGAGTCTCCTCCAACACGACATTTCAGAGGCATCTATTCTTCTGCGCTCAGCCTTCCTAATGGTCCAGCTCTCACACCCATACATTACCACTGGGAATACCATTGCTTTGATTATGCGAATTTTTGTTTTCAAGGTGATGTCTCTGCTTTTCACTATATTCCCCAGGTTTCTCATAGCTTGTCTCCCCATAATCAGTTGTCTTTTTATTTCATGGCTACAGTCGCCATCTGCAGTGATCTTAGATCCCAGGAAAGTAAAATTTGTCACTGCTTCTACTTCTTCCCCATCAATTTTCCAGGAACTGATCGGACCTGTTGCCATTATCTTGGTTTTCTTGATATTAAGTCTCAAGCCAGCTTTTGCACTTTCCTCCTTCAATCCAATCAAGAGGTTCTTTAGGTCTTCCTCACTTTCTGCCATTAGGGTGGTATCGTCTGCATATCTCAAATTGTTGATGTTTCTCCCAGCAATTTTGATCCCATACTGTGATTCCTCCATCCCTGCATTGCGCATTATGTGCTCTGTGGATAGATTGAACAAGTAGGGTGATAAAATACAACCTTGTCTCACTCCTTTTCCTATTCCAAACCACTCTGTCATTCCGTGCTCTGTCCTAACTGTTGCCTCTTGGTTCGTGTACAGATTTCTCATGAGGCATATGATGTGCTCTGGTATTCCCATCTCTTTAATTACTTGCCACATCTTGTTGTGGTCCACACAGTCAAATGCCTTAGTGTAGTCAATAAAACAAAAGTACACTTGTTTAGTGTAAGGGACCAAAGACAATGAAACAGCCGAAGGGTTGGCTTAACACAGGTTTATTGCATGATGATCCGGAGGAACATGTGGTAATGGCGGATGGGTAGCTCAATATATACAGCTGGCTATACATTTGAATGTGGCTCGTCGACAGACTATTGGTTGCTGCCTGCGTGATGTCGTAGGAGGTCACGCCCTTCTTGACCAGGTGAAGAGGTGGCGGGGAATCTTCCCGCGCTGCTGAACCAGGTGAATATGAGCCAAGAGAGCTGGGCGCTCGCTACTGCCCTCTGGTGGTCACTAGCTCGCGTCCCCTTATCAGGTTTACATTGATACAGTTGATGGTTATAATGTTGCACACAGAAAGGTTACATTGATAACACATGGCAAAGGTACATTGTTAAAGGCACAGCTTTACAGAACACAACATCCCTCCCCCCTAGGATGAGACGAAGTCTCTCAGCCAAGATGGCTTGTTGCATGTGCGTTTGGGCCGTGACGAGGGCTGCCCCCCCCCGGGGGCGTTATTGCTTCTTTGTTCCCTGGACCCTTGTCCTGAAATGGGAGAGGGAGACTCGTTAGTGGTTTGCCGCTGTCTGGCGGCCTTAGGGGAAGGGAAAAACTCCATTGTGGGCAGACCGGGGGCCGTCGGGGCTAACGAAAAACCCCTCTTCTCGCTTGGACGGGTGGGGGACCACTCCGAAACCCCCCCCCGGTTCTGGAAATCAAAATCTAACTTGGTAGGGGTACCCGCATCTGTGGGGACTTTCCGCGAGATATGTATGGGGTCGGGTTCCTCCTCCTCGGAAAGATCCCCCAGGGTATCTATGAGGATATCCTCCTCCCCCCTTGGTGGGGGCCCACGGTCCCCTTTTCCTCCCCCTTGGGCTGAACGGGTGGGGGAGAACCCTAACACTGACTTATTTCCTGCTTGATCCGTGCCCTGCTCATCGGAGACCCTGCGTCGGAGCTGGTCCGCGTGCCGCCTCCACAGGAGCCCTGTGCTGGTTTCCACTCGGTACGACACAGGGCCGGTTTGCTCCACAACTACGCCCGGCACCCAGGCTGGGCCCGTGCCGGCGTAATTCCTGCAATGCACGGGGGCGCCTATACTGAAACTCTTTGTAGCCTCTAGCCCGATGTTCCTCCCTTTGTCCTCTACCCTCGTGGGGTCTAGCCTAGTGAGGATGGTGGTCAGCTTCCTGCGCATTAAAAGCTCTGCGGGGGAGTATCCTGACGCCAATGGGGTCACCCTGTACCCTAGCAGAAACTGACACACTTGTAGGTTCAGATCCCCTGGGCCCATGCGCCGCAACGTGTCCTTCGTGGTGCGGACGAGGCGCTCTACTTGGCCGTTGGTGGCCGGGTGAAACGGGGCGGAGGTGATATGCCGAACGGCGTTAATCTCCATGAATGCCCTAAACTCGGAGGACGTGAAACAACTAGCGTTATCGCTAATTAACGTGTCGGGTATGCCGAACGTGGAAAAGAGCCTCCGCAACTGCCTAATGGTCTGGGCCGAGGAGGTGCTCGTGACTGGGATAACCTCCAACCATTTGGAGAAAGCGTCCACTACAAGGAGGAACAGGGTGCCTCTGAACGGGCCCGCAAAATCAATGTGCACCCGGGACCACGGCCCCTTAGCCGCGTCCCATTCCCTGTGGGGAAGGCGGGCCTCCTCTGGTCTGGAGCATTGGCAACTCTCACAGGTGCCGACCATGTGCTCGATGTCGGCGTCTAGCTGGGGCCACCAGAAGTAACTCCGGGCCAGCGCCTTGGATCGCACGATGCCGGGGTGGCTGACGTGCAGCAGTTTGAGCACCCGCGGCCGAAGGGAAATGGGAATCACCACCCGCTGCCCCCACAAGAGACACCCCCTCTCTAGGGACAGTTCTAGCTTTTTTCTGAAAAATGGAGCGAACTCCTCCGCTGGGGAGGACGCGGGCCACCCTTTCTGCAGCCAGGAGCTGACTGTCGCTAACGTTTTGTCCTTCTCTGTCGCTTTGGCAATGTCGGCGGGCACTATGGGGGGCGAATCCAGCACCTCTATCATGAGAACCTGATGGTCCCGCTCCCCCATGCTCACCTGGCTGGGCGTTAGGGGGAGGGGAGACCTAGATAGGGCGTCCGCATGGCTGATCTCTTTCCCGGGCCGGTAGATCAACGCGTGCTGATGCGCGTTGAGAAAAATGGCCCACCTGAGCATCCTCGGAGACAGGATCTGTGGGGTGGGCTTATCAGCGGTAAAAATGCCTAGCAAGGGCTTGTGGTCTGTTACAATGGTGAAGGGGCGGCCGTACAGAAAATCGTGAAATTTTCTCGTCCCTGCGACTATTGCTAGTGCCTCCCTGTCTGTCTGTGCGTAGTTCCTCTCTGCTTGGGACAGGGACCTGGAATAAAATGCTATCGGGGCCTCCCTTCCGTTTTCCAACACGTGGCACAGCACCGCCCCCACCCCCACTGGAGATGCATCACAGATCAGAACTACTGGGAGCTTGGGGTTGAAATGGGTCAGTATAGCGTCGGACGCCAGGAGGCTTTTCAGCTCGTCAAATGCCCTTTCTTGGTCATCGCCCCACTTCCATGCCTGATCTTTCTTTAGCAGTTTGTGTAGCGGCTCAGCCACCGCTGCCTTTCGGGGAAGGAAGGAGTGGTAGAAGTTGAGCAGCCCTAGGAACGACTGCAACTCGGGCTTGGAGGTGGGGCGGGGGGCTTTCTTAATGGCCGCCACTTTGGACATGGATGGTTTTATTCCCTCAGGAGTCACACAAAACCCTAGGAACTCAACCTCGGTTGCGAAGAAGACGCATTTGTCCTTTCGCAACCTCAGCCCCGCCTTTTCGAATATCGTCAGGACCTTCCCCAACCTTTTGGCCAGTTCAGCCCGACTCCCCCCCGTTATTAACACGTCATCAAAATAAGGCAACACCCCCTCCAATCCCTTCAGGAGGCGTTCCACGAGTGACTGGAAAATTCCAGGCACCGAATTCACGCCGAACTGGAGGCGCGTCACATGGAATGCTCCCTTATGGGTGACTATGGTCTGCGCAGCAGCTGCGGCAGGGGACACCGTGAGCTGCTGGTAGGCCTGTGCTAAGTCGAGCTTAGCGAAACACTTTCCCCCGTGTAACCTGGCCAGCAGATGGCTGACTACCGGCACCGGATATGCATTCGGGCGGATCGCCTTGTTGATGGTGCACTTGTAGTCGGCGCATATGCGGACCTCCCCATTGGCCTTTAGAGCGGTTACAATTGGAGTTTCCCACTCCGCAGAATCTACAGGCACAAGGATCCCCTGGCCCACCAACTTGTCCAGTTCCGCCTCTATCTTGTCCTTGAGTGCAAACGGCACCCGGCGTGGTTTTAGGCGAATTGGGCGGACCTCTGGGTCCAGGTCGAAAGTCACTGGGGGCCCCTTGAATTTCCCCAGTCCCTTTTTGAAGACTTCGGGGTGCGCCTCGCACACCTCCTGAATCGGATC
Source organism: Bradypodion pumilum (assembly GCA_035047305.1). Lineage (NCBI taxonomy): Eukaryota > Metazoa > Chordata > Lepidosauria > Squamata > Chamaeleonidae > Bradypodion > Bradypodion pumilum. Next base: position 325,408,482 of record JAWDJD010000003.1, read on the forward strand.
AGTCCCAACGGCGTGCATCCCAACGGCGTGCACCCCCCCAATAAACAACCCCAGGGGCTGGAACCATTGAGTCCCAAGGAGGCTGCAATTTCCTCCTTTGAGCACGACTAGGGGAAGGGATGCGGCGTGCTCCTTGAATTTGACCTGAAATTCTCCAACCCCCAACACTGGAATACTGTTCCCTTGCACGTCCCGTAGTGTGGACCTCAATGCTTTGAGCTTGGGTCGCTTGTGGGGGGCAATTCCCAAAAACTCCCTCTGGGAAATGATTGAATATGAGGACCCCGAGTCAATTTCCATCCTAATGGGGACCCCTTGGACTAGTACCTCAACAAAGTAGTGGGGGTGTCTAGTAGACACGCTGAACACTGGGGCGGCGTCCTCGCTGCCGTCGGCGATGCGGCCCACGCCGTCCTGCTTCCGCGTGGCCTGGGCGCCATCCTTGGGTTTCGTTGGGCGGTCTTGTCCCATGGAACGGTCTGCGGAGCTCCTCTGGGTCTCGCGCTTCTTCCTGCACACCTTGGCGATGTGCCCGTGGCGGCCACAGTTGTGGCACTCGGCCTTCCGGAAGGGGCATTTCACGCGGTCGTGGGCCGCTCCACAGCCGTCGCATCGCCGGCTCTCCTTCCGGACCCTCTGGACGTCCTCGTCGTCGCTGCTCTCTGTGGACGACCTCGAAGTTCGCCGGGCCGCCTGTACCGGAGCCTCTGCTTTGCTCGCCTTTGGCCGCCAGTCCTGAAGTTCTTGGACCCCGGCTTTCGTAGCTTCTGCGGCCTGGGCCGCTCTTACGACCTCCTGCAACGTGGGAGGCGGCTCTTGGTTCATTAACGTGCGCTGGGTTTCGGCGTCGTTCAGGCCGCACAGCACACAGTCTCGGAGGGTGATTTCGGCATTCTCCCATTTGCACGGGCCGGCCGCCAGCCGCAGGGCCGCCACGAATGCGGCGACCGTCTCCCCGGGCGCTTGGACTCGCCTCCAAAATCCACTCCGAGCGGGAAACATCGCTGTGGCGGGCCGGACGTGCTCAAGCAGCATCTGCATGAGTTCCTTGGCCTTGAATTCGCTCACCCTCCTCGGTGCGATCAGGTCCACCAAGGTCCTTTTTGTTTCTTGCCCGAGCATTCTGGTGAAGATGGCTCTTTTCTTCGCCTCTTCCGTGACTTCGGACTCGATCAGTGCGGCCTGGAAGTCCATCTCGAAGATCTCCCAGTCGCCCGGTTTCCTGATTTCGAAACCGGCGCATGTCTTGGTCCCGTGGGCTGCCATATCCCACCTTCGTTGCCAATTTAGTGTAAGGGACCAAAGACAATGAAACAGCCGAAGGGTTGGCTTAACACAGGTTTATTGCATGATGATCTGGAGGAACATGTGGTAATGGCGGATGGGTAGCTCAATATATACAGCTGGCTATACATTTGAATGTGGCTCGTCGACAGACTATTGGTTGCTGCCTGCGTGACGTCGTAGGAGGTCACGCCCTTCTTGACCAGGTGAAGAGGTGGCGGGGAATCTTCCCGCACTGCTGAACCAGGTGAATATGAGCCAAGAGAGCTGGGCGCTCGCTACTGCCCTCTGGTGGTCACTAGCTCGCGTCCCCTTATCAGGTTTACATTGATACAGCTGATGGTTATAATGTTGCACACAGAAAGGTTACATTGATAACACATGGCAAAGGTACATTGTTAAAGGCACAGCTTTACAGAACACAACAACTTGTTTCTGGTATTCCTTTGTTTTCTCCATGATCCAATGTATGTTGGCAATGTGGTCTCTAGTCCCCCTGCCTCTTCTGAAACCAGCCTGCACCTCTGGTAATTCTCTCTCCACATGCTGCTGAAGTCTATCCTGTATTATCTTGAGCATCATCTTGCTGGCGTGTGGGATGAGTGCAATTGTTCGGTAGTTTGAACATTCTTTGGCATTGCCCTTTTTTGGGATTGGAACATATACTGATCTTTTCCAATCCTGTGGCCACTGTTTTGTTTTCCAAATCTGCTGGCATATTGAATGCATTAATTTGACGTCATCATCTTTTAGAGCTTTGAAAAATTCAACTGGGATACCATCATCTCCACTAGCTTTGTTGTTTGCAGTGCTCTTTAGGGCCTTTATGACTTCGCTCTCCAGGATGTCTGGCTCAAGTTCAATTTTTTCATCATTGTGATTATCAGGAGTGTTGAGGTCCTTTTTGTAGAGTTCCTCTGTGTACTCTTTCCATCTTTTCTTAATCTCTTCTGCATCAGCTAGCTCCTTTCTGTCTTTGTCCCTTATCATGGTCATTTTTGCTTTAAATGTTCCCTTGATTTCCCCGATTTTTTTTGAAAAGATCTCTAGTCCCGCCTCTTTTTTTGTTTTCCTCCATTTCTTTGCACTGCTCTTTAGGTAGTTTTCCTTATCTCTCCTTGCTTTTCTTTGAAATTCTGTGTTCAGATGATTGTATTCTTTCCTTTCTCTTTTGACTTTTGCATTCCTTCTTTCCTCTGCTATTTTAAGAGCCTCATCAGACAACCACTTTGCTTTCTTATGCTTCTTTTCTCCTGGTATGGTTTTCTTTGCTGCTTCCTGCATGACGTCCCTCATCTCTGTCCATAATTCTTCTGGCACTCTGTCTATCGAGTCTAAGCCATTAAATCTGTTCATCACCTCAACCGTGTATTCTTTAGAGATGCTATCTAGGTGATATCTGTCTGGTCTCCTTGTTTTCCCTATTTTCTTTCGTCTAAGCCTGAATTTTGCGATCAGTAGGTTGTGATCTGAGCCACAGTCTGCTCCAGGTCTTGTTTTTGCTGACTGTATGGAGGTTCTCCATCTTTGTCTGCAGAGTATGTAGTCAATTTGGTTTCGGTGTTGGCCATCTGGTGATGTCCATGTGTAAAGTAACCTCTTGTGTTGCTGGAAGAGAGTGTTTGCTATGACCAGTGCGTTCTCTTGGCAGAACTCTATCAATCTCTAGTAGTAAAATAAAATTAGTTGTTCAGTCGCACAGTCAAGTCTGACCCTTTATGACCCCATGGAGTACCGTACCCCCGGCTCCTCTGACATCTGACATCCTCCATAGCCTGTCCAAATCTACGGTCGCTGCGTAATTGATGCCATCAAGCCATCTCATCCTGTCGCCACCTTCTCATTTTGTCTTCTATCTTTCCCAGCATCAGAGCTTTTTTCAGTGAATTCTTTCTTCTCATATGGTGGCCAAAGTACTTGAGCTTCATTTTCAGTATTTGCCCTTCGAAGGAGCAGTCAGGGTTGATTTTATTTAGGATTGACTGATTTGATCTCCTTGCAGTCCAGGGGACTCTCAAGTGTCTTCTCCAGCACCACAGTTTAAAGGCATCTAGTCTTTTGCATCTCAGCCTTCCTTATGGTTCAGCTCTCTTAGCCATTCATTACTACTAGAAAGACCATTGCTTTGACTATGTGGACTTTTGTTGGCAGGGTGATGTCTCTACTTTTTATTATGCTGCCTAGGTTTGCCATAGCTTGCTTCCCAAGAAGTAAGCGTCTTTTTATTTCATGGCTGCAGTCACCATCTGAAGTGATCTTAGACCTCAAGAAGGTAATGCCATTTCTTCAATTTCTTCCCCTTCTATTTGCCAGGATGTGATGGGGCCAGATGCCATGATCTTGTTTTTCCCATGTTGAGTTTCAGGCCAGCTTTTGCACTTTCCTCTTTCAACCTAATCAAGAGGTTCTTTAAGTCTTCTTCACTTTCTGTTATTCCAGTTACTTTTTGACTTCCTACTTTGGCATTCCAATCTCCTATGATGATAAGGACATCATTTTTGGAGTCTGTTCTAGAAGGCGTTGTAGGTCTTCATAGAACTTGTTGACTACAGCCTCTTTTGCATCAGCGGTTGGGGCATAGACTTAGATTACTATGGTTTGCCTTGAATTCAGACTGAGATCTTTTGTCGTTTTTAAGATTGTATCCCATTACTGCTTTCCTCTCTCTTTTATTGTCTCTAAGGGCCTCTCTATTTTTTCTAAGGGATTCTTGCTCACAGTAATAGCTATAATGGTCTCCTGAGTTACTTGTCCTCCGCTCTTCCCCAGTAGCATATTGGACACCTTCTAACCTGAGGGGCTCATCTTCCAACATCATACTGTTTAGCCTTTTGATACTGTCCATGGGGTTTTCTTGGCAAGGGTACTAGCATGGACTGCCAGTTCCTTCACCAGTGAATTGTGTTTAGTGTACGATGGCCTGTCCTCCTTGGCTGGCCCTACATGGCATAGCTCTCATTGAACCACGTGAGCGCCCCACCTGCCCAGCCACAGCAAGGCAACAATCCTTGAGGGGGAAAAATTTAATACTCACAAATTAAATAACAAACAAGCCACTCCCCTTTCATGACTTCAAAACTAGCTTTTTGAAACTGCAGCCTTTCTCTGTCAATATTAGGGTTGGACCTGTTTACTACACAGGCTGGATATGCAGAGATACAAATTCTTCTGAAGTGTCCTTTCTGTTAAACAGCAAGGGGTTGCTGTAAGACCAGGTTTCTCCTTTTCCTACTACCAAAATTCCTATGCACAGAAATGCATTTTTTTTTAGAACTTTGCTCTGCCAAGCTACTTTGTCAGTATAATGGTAGGTAGTGTTGGCGTCTGAACATTTTGCAAAAAGTTATCCTTTTTATGCTAAGAATGCCAATATCTGGAAATTCTGATTCTCATTTACCAACTCCCTCTCACTTTGTAGACAAACAGTTGCCAGATAGCACAGTAAATCATATTAGAGAGTAGGCCAATTGAATCAAAGGGAATTTGGTAAGTCAACTCCATAAATTTCATTGATTCAAATGGGCCTACTGCTACAACTGTTACTTTAGTACAATAAGTTGTAGTTAGAGAAGTCCCATTTGAGTCAATGGGTCTTATGGAGTTGACTCACTAAATCTCCATTGATTCAACCAGCCTACTATGTTAAGCAACAAGTTTGACCAAAACAAAAAGAGAAAAAAGCTCACGTTAAAATACAGTAGTTAGTTTTTAAAGTGCCACAATTTTTTTGTCTTTTTGTCTTGTTTTGTTTACTCTCTAGTATGCTTGAAACACAGACTAACACAGTGACCATTTCAAGAGTTTGACCAGTGTTTTAATGGAATTCCACAAATAGTTTTTAGGAGCCACTCTGGAAATTGTCACAATAATGCAAAAACTAACAAGTTCATCAATAAATTGGCCACTGCAGGTTTGATGTTCGGGAATTGAAGAGAAGCAGCCAGCATGAAAGGGCCAAACACATCTTTATTGTAAGCAAACCGAACATGAACAGCAATGGTGCAACAGCTCCTTATATACACTGTACAATGGATACATTTGGGTGGGAAACAATATGATTGGTTAGGAGAGGAGTGGGGTGATTGCGGGGTTACCGGACCTGAATGAAGACTTCGTGTGTTTTGTTAGAAAGGGCGGGAACGCAAGTCCCGCGATAGTTCAGTACCAAGAAGAAGACAAAATGGAGGATCACCCCGATCCCATAATAACAATTACACAACGTTACAGCAATAATTAAAGTTAAATACACAACAGCAGGGCTTTGCAGAAAAGATATCTAACATTGAGCATGACTGAGATTTAAGTGTCAAAAATCTCCTGTACTGAACTTTTGGTATATACCATGCAAATTTCTTCCCAATCTCTGTGTTTGGTTATGAGGAATACTTTGGTTTGTAGTTTTCAAAACACAAGCAACAGGAAGGAACTTTGTCCCACTGATTGCCAATGGTGTTGATTTCAATGGGATTTAAATTAAATGCCCCTTTCTTGGACTGTATACAGACTGTATCTTGTGTGTGTGTGTTTGCATTTGTTCCTCTGGAAGATGACTGCCAGGAGAGCTCTTTCCAAGCTAAAGAGATCCTAAGACAACTGCAGCCATAGACTGAAAAAGAAGAATGATGTGCAAGGAAGAATGATAGCATGCAAAGATGATACAGCTTTCTTATTCTCCTTATAATTGTTCTCTTGACCATCTCCAGGTGAAATCAGTGCTGAGAGACTAAAGGAGGACACCCTGCAGCTGCCATTGCTGGTGTCAAGTGGTTGGAAGATGCTCTGTTTCAATATTATCCCTGTAGTGAGAAGAAAGCAGGGTACTCCTGAACTCAACAAGAATTGGCAAGAGAGAGGTTTTCCTCAAGGCAGCATGAGCAAACTCACGGAGGCAATTGACTTCATCCCTGCCAGTTACTATCATTGGAGGTAAAATCTAATGCGGATGCTGTATTGATTCCAATTATGGATGCTGGTTTATAGAAAAGCACCCTTCATTTCCCGAGGATATTATCTTGAGCTTTCTGAAGGGAGGGACAAAGGTAAAGGTCTCCTTTGCTCGAAAACCAGTCATATCTGACTCTAGGGTTCGGTGCTCGTCTCCATTTACAGCCAAAGAGCCAATGCTGTCTGCATCTGCAGATGTTTCCCTGGTCTTGTGGCAGGCATGGCTAGACACCATAGTGCACAAAGTACTGGTACCGTCCCACCAAAGTGGCACCTGTTTATTTACTTGCAATTTTTTGCTTTCGAACTGCTAGGTTGGCAGGAGCTGGGACAGAGCCAGGAGCTTTCAACGCCATGCAACACTTGGGTCTCGAACTGCTGACATGCTAGTCGTCATGTTCAGCAACCACTAAGCCAACACAGTCCCTTCGAAGGGAGGGGATAGGATAGCATAGGAAATCCTGGTGGATCCTGGATGCCATATCTAACCTGCCATTACAAAAAAATATTGTTATTTCTGCAGTCATGATGTCTGGGAACACTGTCATATTTCTTCTTAAATAAAAAGGAGACATTCAGTAGATATTAATAGCTTTTTTACTCTAAATCTGAAGAATTCTTGTGCAAATGTATCTGCAGAGCAATGGAAACAAAATGCTGCACAAACAAAAAGTTTAGATTTGAAGTGTTCTGTTTTACTTTGCAGTGTTTTCCTTACCATTTCAATGGCTGCTAGAGTGAAAGCTGCTCCTCGTTCAGTTTAGGCTAGTTTAATGTCAGAAATATGTAAAGAAGAGCTAGAATATGGATTTTGCATTGTGAATGGTTTTTTTATTGTTGCTTATTTTAAATATTTACATCTCATTTTTCTGTGAATCATACCTAGGGTGGATGATAAAAATAATAAATATGCAGAGTATGGATTTGGTGAAAATGTGATATTTCTATAACTGTACATATACGCTTATCTCTTATAAGCCCATGTTATAATTAGATACAAGCTATGCTATGCATCTTTTGTGAGATATAATGATGATTGGGCAACTGTTAGGGACAGTGTCTTAAAACACAATTTGGGTTGCTTACATAATCTGCCATGCCCATCATTAAGAACATAAGAACAGCCTTGCTGGAAAAGGCCACAGCCCATCCAGTCCAGCATTCTGTCTCACACAGTGGCTCACCATTTCCTTCAGGGTATTCCCAAGGAGATGCCTTCACCTGCTTAGGATTCCCTGGAAATGGCATTGAGAGATATCCTGCCTATCTCTCCAACCCGGAGGTTGTCCTTAGGTATTATAGCCATTGATACCCTTGTCCTCCATGAACTTGTCTAATCCTTTCTTAAAGCTGTCAAGACTGACAGCTGTCACCACTTCTTCTGGCAAGGAGTTCCATAGACCAGTGATCCTCTGTTGAAAAAGCACTTTCTCTTATTTGTTTGAGAACTAGTACCCAAAAGCTTCATGGAGTTCTAGTGTTGTGCGATAGGGAAAACAGTTTTTCCTTATCTACTTTGTCCACACCGTGCATGATTTTATAAACTTCAATCAGGTCACCTCTTACATGCCGTTGTTCAAGAGTGAAGAGGTCTAGACATTGCAGCCTCAGATGGTAAGGAAGGTGTTCCAGTCCCCTAATCATTCTGGTTGCCCTCCTCTGCACTTTTTCCAGCTCCATAATATCCTTCTGGAGGTATGGCGACCAGAACTGTACACAGTATTCCAGGCGTCCCTTCTTGGATGCCTCCTTTACAACATTCTCCAACTGCCAGTCTCCCTCAAGAGTTTGGGTCGGAGGCCGATAGTATATGCCTACTGTTAGACCATCCTTGTAGCCTGGTACTCTTACCCACAGAGTTTCTAATGGTGACTCCAAATCACCTAGATATTCCAATTCATACGATTTTATCACTTCTTTGACATACAAGGCTACACCACCTCCCGTTTGCCCCTTCCTATCCTTCCTGTACAGTTTGTAGCCTGGGATAACTGTATCCCATTGGTTATCATCCGTCCACCAGGTTTCAGTGATGCCAATAATATCAATATTCTTATATATTGCTAAGTATTCCAGCTCCCCTATTTTGTTCCGGAGGCTTCTGGCATTTGCATACAAGCATTTATATATGCTTTTCTGATACAGTCTTTTGAGTCCAGTTGCATTGTTAGACTGCCTCTTGCATCCTTCTGCTAGAGTGCCGGTGAATAGCTCCTCGCTCTGCTCAGTAATTTTTGCATCCTCCTCACTACTCAAGTAATTCTATGAACATAGGCTGTTCTATAAGGTGAGAACTCAGGTAATCTTGTACCATACAGTATCATAAAAGAGCAATACTTTCCTGACAGTTAAGGCTTGATAGCATCACCTTTAAAATTGCAGAAATTACAGATCTGCAGCTTTCTGAGGCAACTTGTTCAGGCAGGAGATTCACTGGCATTATCTTCTCATAAAAATCTCTGAAGGGTGGGAATTAAAGAGGAGGTTTGCTCAATTAGATTTGCACTCATTTTAGCAGATGAAAGGATACTGTTTGACACTCTTAATTGCTGTGCTGTTAATACTATTTCTGAGCAGAAGAGTATAGAACAGAGAATGTATGCATTCTACTTCTACTAGAATAGAAGTAGGTTACTGTACTGTATATGGTATTTAAATGTAACTAGATTCTTCTGCAGTGGCTCTAGTGGCTAAGACGCTGACTGGGAGGTGGAAGGTCAGCAGTTCGATTCCCGAGTACTGCAGGATGGAATGATCTCCTGTCTTTGTCCCAGCTCCTGCCAACCTAGCAGTTCGAAAGCAAGACATTGCAAGTAGATAAATAGAGACCACTTCGGTGGGAAGGTAACAGCACTCGGTGCGCTCCGGTGTCTAGTCATGCCTGCCACATGACCACGGAAATGTCTGCAGAAGCAGACAATGCTGGCTCTTCGGCTTTGAAACAGAGATGAGCACTGAACCCTAGACTCGGATATGACTGGCTTTCGAGCAAGGGAAACTTTTACCTTTACTAGATTCTTTTGTTGCAAAACATACCTAATGTTTTGGACTTCACCTCTCTTCTGTAATAAAGGTCTGGGGTGGATTTGTATAGCAAAATTGAAACATTATTTCCAGGTACCATAATGTAATAATATGAGCTAGTTCATTTTCTGGTGGATACCTGGTTGATCCTTGTTGTGCGGTCATCACTACCTCATGATGACCTATAGGAGGTAATCCGCAATTGGCCTAAATTTTTAGTGCAGTGGTTTATACTACATCACCATATGGTATACTAATTTGTTTTACATGCCCTAATCCTACTTGGCATGAGTACAGCAAGAAGCTGTTCTCACATTGCAAAGAGGTACATCATGCTCCCTATGGGTTGGTATGCCCCCAAATGCCTTAAATGGGGTCACCATGGTTGCTCTGATCCAATCATTAGTGCCAAATCCCCTTTGATTTTTTTTCTTATACGTTTTATAATGACTGTTGTTTCCCTGCTGCTCTCAGTACCCAGAAAAGTGATGGGCATTTCAGGATTGCAGGATGGGGAAAAGCTTTCCATCCCCTTACAATTATGAAAAGTTATTACTGGTGTAAATGTGTCTGTGTGCACCAGGGATGTGCTGAAAAGGGGAAGCACTCCACCATGCTAGAATTTTGTGTATACCTGAAGTTGTTTCAGCACATGAGGTAATCTCTCTTTCATACTCGTCTCATTATTATTATTATTATTATTATTATTATTATTATTATTATTATTATTATTATTATTATTATTATTATTATTATTATTATTATTATTATTATTATTATTATTATTATTATTATTATTATTATTATTATTATTATTATTATTATTATTATTATTATTATTATTATTATTATTATTATTATTATTATTATTATTATTAATCTATGCTGCCCAAACAACAAACGTGGCTCCGGGCGGCTCACAACAGTACACAATAAAATCACAATATAAACACTCACAATAAAATACCAGTTGTCCAAGTACAAAAGTTCAAAAGTGGCCACAGACAGTCCAGGAGCTAGGCTGGCCGGGCTGGCCAGGGGGGCGATGTCCGGCCCCCACCCCAACACCCAAGTCCCAATGTCTTTTCTGAAGCCTCAAATATTCAATCTTTAAGGCTACACCTCCCTAATGATCAGTCATCTTGGAAAGCATAAACAAAGAGAGAGGTTGGAAGATATATGTCTTTGGGGCCAACAATTGATTCAGGGAGCCTGTAAAACACCGCCAGTCATAAAAATCTTGCCACAGGTTGTAATGCAGGAAGGTCATATCCTATGATGAGGTTACAATCAGACCACTCTGAAAGCCATCTTTTCACTACATTGGTTCTACCTGCTCTTGGTGGTAAGAAAAATCCTGATTCAAATGTGCAGCTACTCATTTCATTGGCATGTACAATTGAAAAAGTGATTTTCACCCACAGGAAGATGGCAGTTTTTGGCGGCAAGTTCTAAAGCATTTGTTGCAGTTGAATTCCCATTGAATCTTGCCATAGAGACCTCCAGTCTTTTTTTAAAAAAAAAATCTCACAAATCAGCAAGTCTCCTTATTACATGAATAAGACACATTGCCCAGAATAATTTTAGAGGGAAAGCAGGAGGGTTAGATTTGACTGAACACTCATGGAAGATAATGGGTGGGACAGCCTCGTCAAGAGCATGAATAGCTTCTTTATGGGTTGGTGTGTGTGTGTTGACCATTGTATGCATGGCTGATTTTCATGTTACATACATACCTGTCAAGTTTTGGAATTGGAAATAAGGGAAATTTCCCGGCAAATATGGGATACTTGACAGCTACGCTTATACTGTGCTGCCCTCCAATGGTGACAATAGGGCATTGCAGTCTAATTAATATAGGATGACGGCGGGAAAGAGGGTAAAATAAGGGGTTTTCCCGGCCAATACGGGATACTTGACAGCTATGTTTACATATTTGGAGGTATTTGCAGAAAAGGGAATAACTTGAATAGCTCCATAACAATAACAGAAATAGCATACAAAGTGGTAACATTGGGTAAATGTTGAGACATGGTTACTGTATGTGGCCTCCCCACCCTTGACTGTCATACCTTTATGGCAATAGGGCATTGCAGTCTAATTAATATGGGATGACACATCTAATATTCATGCATATCATCTTATTTATTTTCATCCAATAATGCACTTTCAACCTAATCAGCTCTTACCATTCAAAATTCAGCAAATAATATTAATGCATTATTGAGCATAAATTTAAAGGACCTTCTCTCTATATGTGCTACAGAGATGTAGGAGCAAATGGTTTATAGCTTTGTCATATACTAACTCCAGTCACTTTGCCCAGAAATGTGTACTCATCTGTTAACTTTTCTGTCAGAGCCTTTACTCCTTATGTCTGAAAGTGTGGTGGGTTGCTGCTAATCTAGACAAATCTGTATATATTGGTATTTATGGGGGATGGGGGGGGGATTTTGAACATTTGCCTATCTGTGTCTGAGACTCTCTCTCTCTTAGTTATTAACATTTAATGTGACTTGTTGTGTTAGAAGTTTTGAAACAATGCAATCTTCCCCAGACTAATCTTTCCCAAGTTGGCCATACCTGTCAAGTATCCTGTTTTTCCTGGGAAAACCCCTTATTTTTACCCATCTTCCAGCCCCCTCCCATTTTATTAATTTCCCTGTAATATCCCCCTTTTTTTAAAAAAAAATCCTGATCGGAACCCTCACAGGTGAAGCTGCAGTATGTTTTTCCGGCCACCAGAGGTCGCTGTGTGGCTTTTCGCTTGTGGAAGGGAAGAGTGAGAAGGTGGTGGGGGTATTCTGTAGTTTCTCTTTCATTTCCCTTCCCTGCCACATGGTCATGGAGGCTTCATTTTTGCTGCTGCTGTTCGGAGCCACCATGGGACGGGAGTCTACTCTAGAGGTGAGTGATATTTCATATATATTTCATATATGCAGGGGCAAATCAGTGAGAGACTTCTCTCTCACTCTCATGGTTTATTGAGCTGTTTCTGCCCTGCCTTCTGTTCTAGAGTTAACTTGGGAGGGGGGGGGGGATGTTGCTTGATCACTATATGAGAGAGAGAGAGAGAGCGCACCCCACCTTCTAACAAGACATCTGGAGGCTTGGAGACTACAGAGGTTGCTTTTTACTTCTTTACTAATTCCCTTCCTTAAGCTGGATCCGACATTCTCAGGTGTTGGTGCTTCAACTAGTTGCAGTGAGGAACAAATAGATTGGTTAATTTGGGGGAATTAATTCCTTGTTCCACCACCCTAATGGTGCGGGTGTGTGTCTAGCCATGTGCAGGGCTAGTTCATTAAAGCCAAGCTGCTTACAAGCAGTTGGTAACCCTAGGGGGCTGGTTTACTATTCTGCACTTTCTTTGCTTCCCAGGAAAAAATAATAATTAAAAATGAGTAAGGTTTCCCTTGCTCGAAAGCCAGCCGTATCCGACTCTAGGGTTCAGTGCTCATCTCTGGTTCAAAGCTGAAGAGCCAGCATTGTCTGCTTCTGCAGACATTTCCATGGTCATGTGGCAGGCATGACTAGACACCGGAGCGTACGTAGCACTGTTACCTTCCCACCGAAGTGGTCTCTATTTATTTACTTGCAATGTCTTGCTTTCGAACTGCTAGGTTGGCAGGAGCTGGGACAAAGACGGAAGATCATTCCATCCTGCAGTACTCGGGAATCGAACTGCTGACCTTTTGCCTCTCAGTCAGCATCTTAGTCACTTAAGCCACTGAGTAAATAAGAAAGAAAACAAAACAAAATTCCCCCAAGAAGATGGGGAAAGGGTTCTTTGGCCCACATAGCTTTGTGCCCATTGCATCTACAATACCATCTAGCGATCTTATTTTTGGCCACCCCCATCTTTTGTCCCCCACCTTTCCCAGCATCAATGCCTTCTCAAGTGAACCCTCTCTTCTCATTTGATGTCCAAAGTACTTTAGCATCATCTTTACTATTTGACCTTTAATGAGCAGTTGTGGTTGATTTTTTCTAGGATCGACCTATTTCTAACACCACATTTCAAAGGCATCTATTTTTCTGCGCTCAGCTTTCCAGCTCTCACAGCCATACATTAACACCGGGAATACCATTGCTTTGACTATGCAATTTTTGGTTTGTAAGATGATGCCTCTCCTTTTAATTATGTTCCCCAGGTTTCTCATAGCTTGTTTCCCAAGCATCAGTCGCCTTTTTATTTCACAGCTGCAATCACCATCTGCAGAGATCTTTGATCCTAAGAAAGTAAAATCTGCCAGTCTTATCCAACTCTAGGGTGCAGTGCTCATCTCCATTTACAGCCAAAGAGCCAGTGCTGTCTGTGTTTGCAGACATTTTCATGGCCATGTGGCAGGCATGACTAGAGCCCAGCAAGTCACATGGCTATATTTGGCTATGCCCACAGATTTGGCCATACCCACAGAGGGGTGTGGCCAAAATTTCCCTTATTTTCAAATCCAAAACATGACAGGTATGAAGTTGGCATTGACCTCCTCCTCCATGGTTCCTACACCCCCTGTATAGCCTTTATCTCAAAAGATGACTAGCTGGGAGTATTACAGGACTTCAGATGTTATTGGACTGTAACTCTGTTGTGTTCTGTAAAGCAGTGCCTTTAACAATGTACCTTTACCATGTGTTATCAATGTAACCTTTTCTGTGTGCAACATTATAACCATCACCTGTATCAATGTAAGCCTAATAAGGGGACGCGAGCTAGTGACCACCAGAGGGCAGTAGCGAGCGCCCAGCTCTAATGGATCATAGCCACCTGGTTCAGCAGCGCGGGAAGATTCCCCGCGACTTCCTCACCTGGTCAAGAAGGGCGTGACCTCCTACGACGTCACGAAGGCAGCAACCAATAGTCTGTCAACGAGCCACCTTCAAATGTATAGCCAGCTGTATATATTGAGCTACCCATCCGCCATTACCACATGTTCCCCCGGATCATCATGCAATAAACCTGTGTTAAGCCAACCCTTCGGCTGTTTCATTGTCTTTGGTCCCTTACACTAAATTGGCGACGAAGGTGGGATGGCAGCCCACGGGACCAAGACATGCGCCGGTTTTGAAATCAGGAAACCGGGCGACTGGGAGATCTTCGAGATGGACTTCCAGGCCGCACTGATCGAGTCCGAAGTTACGGAAGAGGCGAAAAAAAAGGGCCATCTTCACCAGAATGCTCGGACAAGAAACAAAAAGGACCTTGGTGGACCTGATTGCACCGAGGAGGGTGAGCGAATTCAAGGCCAAGGAACTCATGCAGTTGCTGCGTGAGCACGCCCGGCCCGCCACGGCGATGTTTCCCGCTCGGAGTGCGTTTTGGAGGCGAGTCCAAGCGCCCGGGGAGACGGTCGCCGCGTTTGTGGCGGCCCTGCGGATGGCGGCCGGCCCGTGCAAGTGGGAGAACGTCGAGATCACCCTCCGAGACTGTGTGCTGTGCGGCCTGAACGACGCCGAAACCCAGCGCACATTAATGAACCAAGAGCCACCTCCCACGTTGCAGGAGGTCGTCAGAGCGGCCCAGGCCGCAGAAGCTACGAAGGCCGGGGTCCAAGAACTCCAGGACTGGCGGCCAAGGTCGAGCAAAGCAGAGGCTCCGGTACAGGCGGCCCGGCGAACTTCGAGGTCGTCTACAGAGAGCAGCGACGACGAGGACGTACAGAGGGTCCGGAAGGAGAGCCGACGATGCGACGGCTGTGGCGCGGCCCACGACCGCGTGAAATGCCCCTTCCGGAAGGCCGAGTGCCACAACTGCGGCCGCCGCGGGCACATCGCCAAGGTGTGCAGGAAGAAGCGCGAGTCCCGGAGAAGCTCCCCAGACCGTTTCGCGGGACGAGACCGCCCAGCGAGACCCAAAGACGGCGCCCAGGCCACGCGGAAGCAGGACAGCGTGGGCCGCATCGCCGACGGCAGTGAGGACGACGCCCCAGTGTTCAGCGTGTCTACGGGACACCCCCGCTACTTTGTTGAGGTACTAGTCCAAGGGGTGCCCATTAGGATGGAAATTGACTCGGGGTCCTCATATTCAATCATTTCCCAGAGGGAGTTTTTCGGAATTGCCCCCCAAAAGCGGCCCAAGCTCAAAGCATTGAGGGCCACACTACGGGACGTGCAAGGGAACAGTATTCCAGTGTTGGGGGTTGGAGAATTTCAGGTCAAATTCAAGGAGCACGCCGCGTCCCTTCCCCTGGTCGTGCTCAAGGGAGGAAATTGCAGCCTCCTCGGGACTCAATGGTTCCAGCCCCTGGGGTTGTTCATTGGGGGGGTGCATGCCGTGGGGATGCACGCTGTTGGGACTGATCCAATTCAGGAGGTGTGCGAGGCGCACCCCGAAGTCTTCAAAATGGGACTGGGGAAATTCAAGGGGCCCCCAGTGACTTTCGACCTGGACCCGGAGGTCCGCCCTGTTCGCCTAAAACCACGCCGGGTGCCGTTCGCACTTAAGGACAAGATAGAGGCGGAGCTGGACAAATTGGTGGGTCAGGGGATTCTTGTGCCTGTAGACTCTGCGGAGTGGGAAACTCCAATTGTAACTGCTCTAAAAGCCAATGGGGAGGTCCGTATATGCGCCGACTACAAGTGCACCATCAACAAGGCGATCCGCCCGAATGCATATCCGGTGCCGGTAGTCAGCCATCTGCTGGCCAGGTTACACGGGGGGAAATGTTTCACTAAGCTCGACTTAGCACAGGCCTACCAGCAGCTTACGGTGTCCCCTGCCGCAGCTGCTGCACAGACCATAGTCACCCATAAGGGGGCGTTCCAGGTGACGCGCCTTCAATTCGGCGTGAATTCGGCGCCAGGAATTTTCCAGTCACTCGTGGAACGCCTCCTGAAGGGACTGGAGGGGGTGTTGCCCTATTTTGATGACGTGTTAATAACAGGGGGGAGTCGGGCTGAATTGGCCAAGAGGTTGGGGAAGGTCCTGACGATATTCGAAAAGGCGGGGCTGAGGTTGCGAAAGGACAAATGCGTCTTCTTCGCAACCGAGGTTGAATTCCTAGGGTTTTGTGTGACTCCTGAGGGGATAAAACCATCCAAGTCTAAGGTGGCAGCCATCAAGAAAGCCCCCCGCCCCACCTCCAAGCCCGAGTTGCAGTCGTTCCTAGGGCTGCTCAACTTTTACCACTCCTTCCTTCCCCGGAAGGCAGCGGTGGCTGAACCGCTACACAAGCTGCTAAAGAAAGAACAGGCATGGAAGTGGGGCGATGACCAAGAGAGGGCATTTAGTGAGCTGAAAAGCCTCCTGGCGTCCGACGCCATACTGACCCACTTCGACCCCAAACGCCCAGTAGTTCTGATCTGTGATGCATCTCCAGTGGGGGTGGGGGCGGTGCTGTGCCACGTGCTGGAGAACGGAAGGGAGGCCCCGATAGCATTTTACTCCAGGTCCCTGTCCCAAACAGAGAGAAACTACGCACAGACGGACAGGGAGGCATTAGCGATAGTCTCGGGGACGAAAAAATTTCACGATTTTCTGTATGGCCGCCCCTTCACCTTTGTGACGGACCACAAACCCCTGCTAGGCATTTTTACCGCGGATAAGCCCACCCCTCAAATCCTGTCCCCAAGGATGCTCAGGTGGGCCATTTTTCTCAACGCGTATCAGCACGCGTTGGTCTACCGGCCTGGGAAAGAGATCCGCCATGCGGACGCCCTATCTAGGTCTCCCCTTCCCCTAACGCCCAGCCAGGTGAGCATGGGGGAGCGGGACCATCAGGTTCTCATGATAGAGGTGCTGGATTCGCCCCCCGTAGTGCCCGCCGACATTGCCAAAGCGACAGAGAAAGACAAAACGTTAGCGACAGTAAGCTCCTGGCTACAGAAAGGATGGCCCGCATCCTCCCCAGCGGAGGAGTTCGCTCCATTCTTCCGAAAAAAGCTAGAACTGTCCCTAGAGAGGGGGTGTCTCTTGTGGGGGCAGCGGGTGGTGATTCCCACTTCCCTTCGGCCGCGGGTGCTCAAACTGCTTCACGTCAGCCACCCCGGCATCGTGCGATCCAAGGCGCTGGCCCGGAGTTACTTCTGGTGGCCCCAGCTAGACGCCGACATCGAGCACATGGTCGGCACTTGTGAAAGTTGCCAATGCTCCAGACCGGAGGAGGCCCGCCTTCCCCACAGGGAATGGGACGCGGCTAAGGGGCCGTGATCCCGGGTGCACGTTGATTTCGCGGGCCCGTTCAGAGGCACCCTGTTCCTCCTTGTAGTGGACGCTTTCTCCAAATGGTTGGAGGTTATCCCAGTCACGAGCACCTCCTCGGCCCAGACCATTAGGCATTTGCGGAGGCTCTTTTCCACGTTCGGCATACCCGACACGTTAATTAGCGACAACGCTAGTTGTTTTACGTCCTCCGAGTTTAAGGCATTCATGGAGATTAACGCCGTTCGGCATATCACCTCCGCCCCGTTTCACCCGGCCACCAACGGCCAAGTAGAGCGCCTTGTCCGCACCACGAAGGACGCGTTGCGGCGCATGGGCCCAGGGGATTTGAACCTACAAGTGTGTCAGTTTCTGCTAGGGTACAGGGTGACCCCGTTGGCGTCAGGATACTCCCCCGCAGAGCTCTTAATGCGCAGGAAGCTGACCACCATCCTTACTAGGCTAGACCCCACGAGGGTAGAGGACAAAGGGAGGAACATTGGGCTAGAGGCCACAAAGAGTTTCAGTGTAGGCACACCCGTGCATTGCAGGAATTACGCCAGCACGGGCCCAGCCTGGGTTCCGGGCGTAGTTGTAGAGCAAACCGGCCCCGTGTCGTACCGCGTGGAAACCAGCACAGGGCTCCTGTGGAGGCGGCATGCGGACCAGCTCCGACGCAGGGTCTCCGATGAGCAGGGCACTGATCAGGCAGGAAATAAGTCAGCGTTAGGGTTCTCCCCCACCTGTTCAGCCCAAGGGAGAGGAAAAGGGGACCGCGGGCCCCCACCAAGGGGGGAGGAGGATGCTCTCGTAGATATCCTAGGGGATCTTTCCAAGGAGGAGGAACCCGACCCCATACATATCTCGCGGAAATTCCCCACAAATGCGGGTACCCCTACCAAGTTTGATTTTGATTTTCAGAACCGGGGGGGTTTTTCGGAGTGGTCCCCCACCCGTCCAAGCAAGAAGAGGGGTTTTTCGTTAGCCCCGACGGCCCCCGGTCTCCCCTCAATGGAGTTTTTCCCTTCCCCTAAGACCGCCAGACAGCGGCAAGCCACTAACAAGTCTCCCTCTCCCATTTCAGGACAAGGGACCAGGGAACAAAGAAGCAATAATGCCCACGGGGGGGCAGCCCTCTTCACGGCCCAAACGCACATGCAACAAGCCATCTTGGCTGAGAGACTTCGTCTCATCCTAGGGGGGAGGGATGTTGTGTTCTGTAAAGCTGTGCCTTTAACAATGTACCTTTACCATGTGTTATCAATGTAACCTTTTCTGTGTGCAACATTATAACCATCACCTGTATCAATGTAAGCCTAATAAGGGGACGCGAGCTAGTGACCACCAGAGGGCAGTAGCGAGCGTCCAGCTCTAATGGATCATAGCCACCTGGTTCAGCAGCGCGGGAAGATTCCCCGCAACTTCCTCACCTGGTCAAGAAGGGCGTGACCTCTTACGACGTCACGCAGGCAGCAACCAATAGTCTGTCAACGAGCCACATTCAAATGTATAGCCAGCTGTATATATTGAGCTACCCATCTGCCATTACCACATGTTCCCCCGGATCATCATGCAATAAACCTGTGTTAAGCCAACCCTTCGGCTGTTTCATTGTCTTTGGTCCCTTACACTAAAAACTCCAAAGATTCCTCACCATTGGTTAGGCTTACTGGGGATCATGGGAGTTACAGTTCAGCAACATTCAAAGGGATACAGTTGACCACTTCTGTGCTAACATGAGTGTTGGTTTGAATGTTAATATGAATGCTGGAACCTTGTCCCAGAGGAAGGAAAGATGTGGGGATGGCAACTTTTATCAGTCCTGGATGCTATATATTCACAATGGCGAACCTTGGCAATCCAGGTGTTCTTGGACTTCAATTACCAGAAGTCCATGTCAGCACTCCTACTAATCAGGGCTTCTGGGAACTGAAGTTCAAGAACACCTGGAGTGCCAAGGTTCACCATCAGATATAGTAATGATGGTGAAAAATAATCCACATTCCCATCTGGGATCATCTGAAAGATCACATATTCCTTTGTCTCTGCTCTGTTCCACAAGTTTCCCTCTGTAGGTAACTACTCCAAAGCAAAGAGAAGTCTGAAATGAGATTTCAACTTCTAGCTTCATCTTTCTCTTATTAGGTTCTCCACCAGTCGCTCCATCCTGAAACTTATCCAAAATGTGAGCACCCTAAAGGGGTATCGTCTGGACAGCCTCCGTGTCCTAGCCCAAGTCAACCAAGAAAACTGGAGGGAGGAAGACAAAGAAAGGGGGCTTACATTTCACCACTTGAAGGTAGTTTTTTCCCCCCTCACAATAGATTGCTAATGTATAGCCTTTTGATGTGGCTTTTTTGTCTTGGAGCAAGTGGGTTTGTGCTATGGTTACCAGGATGAAAAAAGACATACAACTCTGCTTTAATTGCAATTAACAAAAATACCTATAATTTTTCAGTGAGGAACACCAGGTCCAGAATACTGCTGTTGTTTGTAATACCTATATCTGTAAATAGACTATAACAGGGATGGAGGACCTCTGACCTCCAGACTTCAAATCACAGGATTGGCCATGGCATGATCAATGGTGAATGGCTGTGGGAGTTCCAGTTCAAAGCATCTCAGTGGTCCTAAACCTTTGGTTTTGGGACTTCAAATCCCAAAAGCCTAAGTCAGTACTTTGAGGAATTGACTTAGGCTTCTGGAAATTGAAGTCCAAAAACCAAAGGTTGGGGACCATTGATCTAGAGGACCAAAGATTCTCCATCCCTATCCATAGCCTGTCTGGATCCCTCTCCCCTTTGATCCCCCCCCCTTCAACAAGTCAGAAAACCCTCCTGAACAACACATAGCAGACACAGAGAGGGAAGGTGGGAATACTGAGGAAACTTGAGAGAGATAAATTCTAGTTTCATAACAATGCAACTTTTATGTGCATCTAAAATGGTTTCTTTCTCTGCGCGTGTTGTGTTCTGATGGTTTTACTGTACACATGGATTGCAATGTATCTGAGTCAATGTAACCTTGCCTATAGCAACAATGTAACCTTCAGCTGTATCATATAAGCCCTGTAATAGGACGCGAGCTAATGACCACCAGCTGGCAGCAGCGAGCGTCCAAGCTCTCTTGGTCCGAACTCATCAAAGGCAACAGCGCGGGAAGTTTTCCCGCCACTACCTACACCTGGACAAGAAGGGCGTGACCTGCAATGACGTCACGCAGACAGTAGCCAATGGGCTACCATGGCACCACGTTCAAATGTATTACTGCTGTATATAAAGAGCTATTGATCCGCCATTACCTCATGTTCCCTCTGTCCACGATGCAATAAACCTGAGTTAACCCAGCCCGAGGCTGTGTCCCGTGTCTTGGTTTGCATACACCAAATTGGCGACGAAGGTGGGATCATGGATCCCCATGGAACAGCCAGGGCACAGAGCGGGTTCAACATCACCAAACCGCAAGACTGGGAGCTGCTTGAGATGGACTTCCAGGCGGCACTGGTGGAACTCAGAGTCAAACAAGACGACGAGGAGAGGAAGAGGGCCATCCTCACCAGAATGCTCGGGATGGAAACCAAGCGGACGCTGGTGGGCATAATCGCTCCGAAGAAGGTGAGCGACTTTAAGGCGAGCGACATCATGAAGCTGCTGCGAGAGCGGTTCTGCCCCTCGAGGGCAATGTTTCCCGCTCGGAGCGCGTTTTGGAGGCGAGTCCAAGCGCCAGACGAGTCGGTTGAGGCATTCGTGGCCGCCATGAGGATAGCCGCCGCCCCCTGTAAATGGGGCGACATCCTGGAGATGGTCCTCAGGGACGGCGTGTTATGTGGCCTGAAAGACAAGGAGGTGCAGCGCAGCTTGATGAATAAGGAGCCGCCACCCACGCTGGCCGAAGTCATAGAGGCCGCGGAAGCCGCAGAGTCCACGAATGCCGGAGTGGACGAGATGCATCAGTGGCGTGAGTGGCGTCCTAAAGCCGGCAAGGCGGAAAATTCGGTGCACGGGAAGGCCGGACAGTCGGTGCACGCGACTCGGCGGGCCTCAAAGTCGTCTACGGAAGGCAGCGACGGCGAGGAGGTCCAGAAGGTCCGGAAGGGCGGTCGACGCTGCGAGGGTTGCGGAGCGGCCCACGAGCGCGCGAGATGCCCGTTCAGGAAGGCCGAGTGTTACACCTGCGGCCGTCGGGGGCACATCGCCAAGGCGTGCAGAAAGCGGAAAGAGGGCCGGAGGCAATCACAAGACCGCGCGGCCAGGCCGGACCGTCCAGCAAGGCCCAAAGATGGCGCCCAGACCACGAGGAAGCAGGACGGCGTGGGCCGCGTCTCGGACAGCAGCGAGGACGACGCCTCAGTGTTCAGCGTGTCCGCGGGACAGTCCCATTACTTCGTTGAGGTATTAGTACAAGGGGCCCCTATTAAGATGGAAATTGACTCGGGGTCCTCCTTTTCCATAATTCCCCAGAAAGAGTTCCTGAAAATCGACCCCCACGTGCGGCCAAAGCTTAAAGCGTTGAGGTCCACACTACGGGACGTACAGGGAAACAACATTCCGGTATTGGGGGTTGGGAAGTTTCGGGTCAATTTTAAGAGACATTCTGCGGAACTGCCCCTAGTTGTCCTGAAAGGGGGAAGCTGTAGCCTCCTGGGAACACAGTGGTTTCAGCCCTTAGGGTTGTTCATAGGGGGGGTGCATACCGTGGGGGGGGACCCAATACAAGCGGTTTGCGATGCGCATCCCGCCGTTTTTGAGAAAGGACTCGGAAAGTTCAAGGGACCCCCTGTAGCTTTCGACATAGACCCGGAGGTCCGCCCGATAAGACTCAAACCACGCAGGGTGCCGTTTGCACTCAAGGACAAGATAGAGGCGGAATTGGACAAACTGGTGGGCCAGGGGATTCTTATTCCTGTTGATTCCGCGGAGTGGGAAACTCCAATTGTAACGGCTCTAAAGGCTAACGGGGAGGTGCGCATTTGCGCAGATTATAAGTGTACAATTAACAAGGCGATCCGCCCTAATGCATACCCGGTGCCAGTGATAAGCCACCTTTTGGCCAGGCTAAATGGGGGAAAGTGTTTCGCTAAGCTCGATTTGGCACAAGCCTATCAGCAACTTCCTGTGACCCCCGCCACGGCCGCGGCACAAACGATAGTTACACATAAGGGAGCGTTCCAGGTGTCGCGGTTACAGTTCGGCGTGAACTCGGCACCCGGTCTTTTTCAATCGCTCGTGGAACGCCTCCTAAAGGGCCTGGAGGGGGTGTTGCCTTATTTTGATGACGTGTTGATAACAGGGGGGAGTGAGGCGGAACTAGCGAAAAGGTTGGACAAGGTACTGACCGTGTTCGAGAAAGCGGGGCTGAGATTGAGGAAGGATAAATGTGTTTTTTTCGAAACAGAGGTCGAGTTTTTAGGTTTCCGAATCACACCCGAGGGGATTAAGCCGTCTAAATCCAAGGTAGCAGCCATTAAAAAGGCCCCTCGCCCCACATCCAAGACCGAGCTGCAATCTTTCCTGGGGCTCCTAAATTTTTACCATACATTCCTCCCGCGGAAGGCGTCCGTGGCCGAACCGCTCCATCGGTTGCTGAAAAAGGAGGAGCCGTGGATGTGGGGTGATGAGCACGAGAGGGCGTTCAAGGAGCTAAAGCAACTCCTAACATCTGAGGCAATCCTGACGCATTTCGACCCCAAACGGCCTGTGGTCCTAGTTTGTGATGCATCCCCGGTGGGGGTGGGGGCGGTGCTTTGCCACGTGTTGGAGGACGGAAGGGAGGCCCCGGTAGCGTTTTACTCAAGGTCCCTGTCCCAAGCGGAGCGAAATTACGCACAAACCGACAGGGAAGCATTAGCAATCGTATCGGGGACCAAAAAATTTCACGATTTTTTGTATGGCCGCCCGTTCAAAATCGTGACCGATCACAAACCGCTGTTAGGGATTTTCACGGCGCACAAGCCAACGCCGCAGATCCTGTCCCCGAGAATGCTGCGATGGGCTATTTTCCTCAACGCGTACCAACATGAGTTGGAGTACAGGCCCGGAAAGGAGATCAGCCATGCTGATGCGCTTTCGAGATCCCCTTTGCCATTGTCGGACGCCCAAAAGGCGAGAGCAGAAAAGGACCGCCAGGTGTTGCTAATTGAGGTTTTAGACGCTCCCCCAATAGTGCCAGCCGACATTGCTAGGGCGACAGGCAAGGACAGGACACTGGCGAAGGTTTGCTCATGGGTGCAAAAGGGGTGGCCGGGTTCGTCCCCGAGTACGGAGTTCGACCCGTTCTTTAGGAAAAAGCTAGAGTTGTCCCTAGAGAGGGGGTGCCTTCTGTGGGGCCAACGGGTGGTGGTCCCTGCGCCCCTGCGGACGAGGGTGCTCGAACTGCTGCACGTCAGCCACCCGGGCATAGTCCGTTCAAAGGCGCTGGCCCGGAGTTACTTCTGGTGGCCGCAGCTGGACACGGATATTGAGCACATGGTTGGCACTTGCGAGGCTTGCCAGGGGTCCCGCCCTGAGGCGGCCCGTCTTCCACATAGGGAATGGGACACAGCACGGGGACCATGGTCCAGGGTGCACGTAGATTTCGCTGGCCCATTCCGAGGAGCCATGTTTCTCCTAGTCGTGGATGCGTTCTCCAAGTGGCTGGAGGTTATCCCGGTAAAAAGCACGTCCTCCGCCACGACAATTAGCCGGCTACGGAGAGTCTTTTCCACGTTCGGTTTACCCGACACTTTAGTCAGCGATAACGCTAGTTGTTTCACCTCCGCTGAGTTCGGGGCATTCATGGAGACAAACGCCATTCGGCATATCACGTCCGCACCGTTTCACCCAGCCACGAATGGCCAAGTGGAACGGTTGGTGCGTACAACGAAGGAGGCGCTGCGGCGCATGGGCCCGGGGGACCTGAATCACCAAGTGTGCCAATTCCTCTTAGCGTATAGGGTGACCCCTTTGGCGTCCGGCTGCTCGCCGGCAGAGCTCTTGATGCGGCGAAAACTGACCACGCTCCTGTCCAGGCTAGACCCAACGAGAGTCGAGGATAAAGGGAAAAACGTGGGGTTGGCAGTCTCGAAAGGTTTCGCTGCCGGTGACCCTGTTCACTGCAGGAACTATTCCAGCGCAGGGCCAGCCTGGGTACCAGGGACGGTTGTAGAACAGACGGGGCCAGTGTCGTACCGGGTCGAGACGAACACCGGCCTCCTCTGGAGGAGGCACGCAGATCAACTGAGGCACCGAGTGATTGGGCCAGTCAGTGGAGCTCAGCAACAGGATTCAGCGTTAGGGTTCTCCCCCACCCGCTTAACCCAAGGGGGAGACAGCAGTGGACAACAGTCCCAAGCATGGGGGGAAGGAAGCAGAAGCAGCGGCCCCGACTCATATCCCTTTGATACGCCAGCTCTAGCAGGGGCCGGGGAAGGGGGAGAGGAGTTCGCGACCGCTGCCCCCGATAGTGATTTTGATTTTGATTTGGCGAGCCGGGGGGGTTTTCAGGAGTGTTCCCCCACCCATCCAAGCGAGAAGAGGGGTTTTTCGTTAGCCCCCAGTGCCCCCGGTTCCTCCCTAAGAAAGAGCACACCTCCCAACAGCGCCGCGGAGCCGCGGAAAGTCACTAACGAGTCTCCCTCTCATATTGCAGGACAGGAGACCAGGGGACAAAGAGAAGGTAGCAAACCCGGGGAGAGGCAGCCCGCACCGAGACCCCAGCGTGTTCGAAATAAGCCATCTTGGCTGAGAGACTTTGTCTCATAAGGGGGGGGGAGTGTGCTAAGGTGGGCTCGAGACTTTGTCTCGTCCTAGGGGGGAGGGATGTTGTGTTCTGATGGTTTTACTGTACACATGGATTGCAATGTATCTGAGTCAATGTAACCTTGCCTATAGCAACAATGTAACCTTCAGCTGTATCATATAAGCCCTGTAATAGGACGCGAGCTAATGACCACCAGCTGGCAGCAGCGAGCGTCCAAGCTCTCTTGGTCCGAACTCATCAAAGGCAACAGCGCGGGAAGTTTTCCCGCCACTACCTACACCTGGACAAGAAGGGCGTGACCTGCAATGACGTCACGCAGACAGTAGCCAATGGGCTACCATGGCACCACGTTCAAATGTATTACTGCTGTATATAAAGAGCTATTGATCCGCCATTACCTCATGTTCCCTCTGTCCACGATGCAATAAACCTGAGTTAACCCAGCCCGAGGCTGTGTCCCGTGTCTTGGTTTGCATACACCAAAGCGCGGTAGTTCAGATCAACTGGCTTCTGTGGAACAGAGAAACAGCTCCTTTATTGTAAGGCATTGAAAGGCTTTTGCCTTTAGCTCTCAGCAAATGGCTAGATCTAAGAAAAATGTTTGCAAAATGGGAATATGTGACCCAGTATGAAGGGGCATACATGAGGCCTGCTCAAGAGATATGCCTTGTATAAGTTCATCTATGAGGCATAGATGGGTCATGGTCCGTGGCAGCACTTCTCCAGAGTTTGGGTCAGAGACTATCAGGCTGTGTATGGTGTTATAGAAATGGCATGGTCATACTTACTGGCCACATACATGCATCACATCTTTGTCCCAACCTTGCTTTGCCT
Organism: Bradypodion pumilum; assembly: GCA_035047305.1. Lineage (NCBI taxonomy): Eukaryota > Metazoa > Chordata > Lepidosauria > Squamata > Chamaeleonidae > Bradypodion > Bradypodion pumilum. The sequence continues at coordinate 325,434,445 of JAWDJD010000003.1, forward strand.
ACATATGCAAGTATGTGGATGTTTGCCAAGAGATGCTATGTGGATTTGGTGGTCTGTATGATTTACAGTCTTGATCCTGTGGGCTCAGGGCCTAGGGAAGTTATTTAATGGGATTGCAACTCACATTATCTCACAGCCAGTCTGGTCACTGACTGGGAGGTTCTTGAAGCTGTCATTGCAAACATGTAACTCTGTAAAGTTCTGCACTGGGCTTTGGATCATGTACAGGTATCTAGGTAATGTGTGGCCAGAGAAACTAGTGGGGAACATAATGCCATGGAATGTGGCTCTGCCTTTCGTATGGTCCTTGAGGAATAATGCCCAATGAAAGGTGACAAAAGAGGAGGGGGAGCCTAAGGCAGCTGTTTGGAGTGGTTTCTGTCATCTCCTTCTCTAGACAAAGAAAAAAAAGGTCCTAATAGAGTTAAAAGGTGACAAAAAAGGTTAACCAAGCTGCAAATCGGTAGTGTTAAGACTTTATAAGTGGTGGAATTTTTTGGACATTCTCTTTTGTCCATTCTCTTTATTCTGCTGAACTCAAAAGTGAAAGGAGACCACTACCAGTCCTAGTTTTGTATTTTTGTAATTTTGAAAAAAAGAGTTGTTTTAACCTCTTTTCCATTATGCTTCTTCTTCAATGCCAAACCCTGAGCTTCCTGCTTCTATTACCCTGGAAGGAAATGAATAAATGTATACAACCTCTATCTTTCGCCCTTCTTTGGTTAATAGCAGCTAGTGAGGTTAGGAGTCTGTTTCTCAGAATCAGGAGTTAAACTCTTTCACCTTTTTCTACAACAGCTCTGATCTTATCTCTCCTTCTTAAGTTCTCCTTGTTGAAAGATTCTAGCAGGAATTCCAGCTGTGGAACTCCTCTGTCATATCCTTCCATATCCCATGTTGTGATTGGGATAGGATGGGCAAATTGCTTGTTCTGCTGTTATCATCTGTTTAGACTTTGCAGAAATGTTCACATGTTGAGAATACCAGCATCCAGCTGTATGTTCTGGCTGTATTACACTCAGACTATGCTGTACAGTTGCAATGTCAGACTTGATCTTTTTATATCATCTCGTTGGGCTAACAGTAGGAATATCTATATTGTTGAATTGCTTGCTTTTCACTGTCTGGACATGGTTCATCTGTTTCACAACTCCAGTACTGGAACATGGAGCAGCAAAACATGTTGTACAAAAACATGGGTATGTGCCATTCTGCTCACAGGCAATTTACTTCATTAGTTGCACCTTGTAATTCTTGCTAAGAACTGTAAGACCCTGTTAGGAAGGTGGGCCAGATTCAGAACAATCTTATTTTAGATGTATGTCTTGGTTTCGTTTAGCTCCGTTTGTGGATTATTTTCTTATGGTCTGTACTTTCATAAGCTTTCTTTCATTTTCTTAATGTTAGGAGGTTGCTTTGGTTTGATAAAAAGATTGCTGCCTGCAATGTTTGTTATTTTTCATTGATTAGCTTAATTGCCCTAGGAACTGCCTAAGGGACTTGAATACAGAAGCACACTTCAAACATAACATGAATAAGGTTGGTATCTTTCATGAAGTGGGCTGCATGGTCTTTCTTCCATTAGGTTATGTTACTAATTTGGATGTAATTTGGGACTCAATACAATTGAGATTTTCCCTTTCTGAATATGCTGTCTCAAGGACCTAATCTCTTTTATTGGCAATGGAAGTACTTAGATGTTGCTTTACAAAGTTTGCAGACAATGTGCATGTGACTATTTGGGAAGAGTCGGAAGCCAGCTCTATGACTTCTTCTTCAAGTGCCGTATCCAAATCTGAATACAGTATAGACAATCATTGCTTTGTTGTGCGAATTTTTCGCTATACGATGCGTTTGTTATGCGAGGTAACACTCTATCTTAAAAACTAATAGGAAAAAATTAAGATTATAGGCAACAGGAATCACTTAAGGAGGATTATCCCAGTGGAGATGTCACCATCAACATAGTTACATGTCACCATAGGACAAACCCTTGATTCCTCCACTGGGCCGAGACAGCTGATCACACATGCCAGGGAACGAACAAATCTGATGCCAGATGAGTCAATAGTTTTTTTTTAAAAAAAACTGTTAGCTGTTCAGAAAGAGGCAAATGACCCTAGAAACAGTGTAGATTTCCACGAAATTAGTTTTATATTATATAGTCAATGGGAAAACCATCAATTTTAAACATGCCAGATCCAACACAAAGCTAGAATTATAATGTGGTGTAGTTGAACCTGAAGCCACATACTCTACAGTACATCAACTGCAGGACATTTATTACATCTTAATGATTCCACAGGCATTTTCTAGTTGGGACTAGCATCTGGCTTCAGACCTAGACTATACTTTTATTTTTTTTGATCAGGAGATAAGTTTAGCAAGGCTCAAATACAATTCTGTCAAATAAAAAGGGTAGGCCATTAAAGGAAGCAGCACTTCAGATGATACCTGACAGTCAAGATTTTCAAGGTAGCACAGATTCCTGTTGTCATTTTACAGTGATCCAAATGAATTCTAAAGGTACCACGTCATTAGAAGCAGAACTCCCTAAAAGGTGGAAGATGTCTGTTTATTTCAACAAGGGCTTACCTCACTCTGTAAGCTGCTAAAGAGCTTGGTTTTGTTTGGCCCTTGGTCATCAAATGGTGATGGACTGACTTCACTTGCAGATCCAGTTGCACAGGCATGTATTGAAAGATGTCTCCAGAAGAAGGGGCTGGTAAACATCTACTGAGTTCAGTACTCTTTATCTGAAAAACCCTGACAAGGTTCACCATAGGTCAGAATTGAGTTGATGGCACATGATGATGAAGTGTTTGGAGGGAAAATGTGTTGAGTTATTTATATAGATGCAGATACAGCACAGCAGTAGGCGGGACAGCTTAACAAATAGTTATAGTTAGCAAGTTCTCAAAATATTATACTCCCATTCTAGCCTAGCAAGATTAAACTCTCCACATGTCTTGTAGTATAAGAATGACAGTTCTTTACTTACAGTTACATTTCTTTTAGATAGAAGAGTAAACAGTTGCTTTGGTAGATAAACAGTTCTGTACAATAACTTTAGCAGATAAACATACTTTGCTTGTAAGGCAAATTGGAGGAGAGAGAGAGAACAGCAGAATAATAATACTATGATTGCAAAAACAGAAAACTGAATAGCAAGCATTCTAATACAGATCAGGTGACCCTACAGGTGGAAAACTAGAGAACTCTTCTGATTGGCTGGTTATGTGCATAATTTACAATAACCCATTGCATTGTGGGGTTGTGATACCTCATACAACGTCCAAACTTGGTTCCACAAGTTTGGACTTTATACGGATTTGGACTTTGTATGAGGCATGCAAAATCTTAGCCGCGATGACTCATACAACGTCCAAATCCTTGCTACGATGCCTTGTACAACGCCGTTTCCATAGAGATACATTGTACTGTAACAGCACAGACTTCAGGGCAAAGTCAAGGAAACAGACAGGAAACTGAAAGAACTTTAAGAAAACATTGTCTAAAGGCTAAATACATTACAAAAACATGTCAAACAATCCTGATTGTCTAAGAACCTGAAGAATGCTGCAAAACTCCCAGGAATACTTCTAAAAATTCTGATGAAAAATCCCAAAAAATCCAAAATCACACTCAAAACCACTCCTAAACACTCTGCCTTGTGCAAAACCCACAAGAGCAATGCACGCATGTGTCCTGTCTTTTATACTGCCTAGGCACAATGCAACCTGGGAAAACCCCAATGCCTCATACAACGTCACACGACTTTGTATGAGGTAACTTTTTTCAATAAATTAGGCGATGTTGTATTAATTCGATGTTGTATGAAGCGGACTTTGTATGAGGTATTACTGTAGTCAACAAAATGTAGTGGTAGGAAATACAAATTTTCCCCAATGAATGATTTGACAGATAGTTCAGCTAGCTTTCCTTTTCCCCGTGTGCCACTTTCTTAAATGAGCAGTACTAGTAAGTCTACTCCCCACCCACCTGGTTTTAATAAAAGTCTCAGAGGGAGCAGTTTTTATGTTGTTTTCCTCACTGCTTTTAGCAACTTCTCATGTTTCCTCCTTCCTCCCCTCCTAGATGGTGTTGCTCTGGGCGACTCACTTTTTCCCTTCTGCTGAAGACTGGATGAATCTAGAAGGATCAGTCTACCGTCTGCTGGTCATCTTGCTTTGCTGCTTAGTGACCAAAAATCTCCCCCATTTTCTGTACCCAAAGCAGAATTTGTTTCAAGGAGATGGTTTGGATCTGAATGACTTGTACACCAAAGTGGAGAGCTTTGCTTATAGTCCTGCAAAGTTCCTAAAGTTTTATTTTATCATAACAGAAAGCAAAGGATGCCATCAGAAGGACAATGGTCTCAAAGACTTACTTCAACTTACAGCTGATGATAAAACCTACTGGGACACAGCCTTCTTTGACATGCTGCTTAATAAGGTAACCTATATAAGCAAAGCTTGCAATTTGCAACCGGAAAGTCATCGGTTGTCTTCAAATGTATGAATGAGGTCTTGGGACTTCTTCATGGGCTCCAACAAAAGCTATTAAAAATGCTGATTCAGATTTTTTTGATTTATTTTATTTAAAATATTTGTGTACAACTCGTCAGTATTGCTCCCACGACACTCAATAAAGGAAAGTTAAAATACAAAAAGAGAAATGAAATTTAAGTATATTAAAGTAACAATACATTGAAATGCTTGGGGAAATTAAAAACTGTCTTTGACGCTCAGAAGATATTTAATACATGTATATACGTACTGTCCATCTGGGAGGAATTCCCACTATGGGTGGTTCACAAAAATAGAACAAATAGACATGGGAAAATAAAATGACACTAAAATTACACACTACACAACAGAAGGTGGCAACATACTAAAAGTAAAAATAAATCCGAAACTTTCCAACAGCTAAATATTGATTCCAGAAAACAGTAATACTCAGGGCTGATTGACTACAGGGAAAGTATATTTGAATACTGCTCTAAACAATGTTCTTTTAAGATGTGTTTTTTAAAAAAGATAATAATGATGGCACCAGGAGAAATTTTTTGGGGAGGGAATTCTATAAAACAGGTAGTTAGCTGGGTTTTAAGTTAATCATGGGTAAGCATTTCAAAAAAGTATCAACACATAACTTACCCAAATACTGTACTGTATAGTAATGCTATTGCAAAACACAAAACCCACACATTAATGTACAGTAAAACCCGACTTACATATGCCTTGAGTTACATAAAATTCGACTTACATAATGATTTTGTGCTAAAACCATGTCTTGATTTACATGATTTCCTATGGGTTTGCTTTGAGTTACATAAAGGTTCTTTTTCCTACGGGTTTTCTTTGAGTTACGTAAAAATTCATTTCCCTATGGGTTTGCTTCGATGTACAAAAAATTTCATTTTTCCTATGGGTTTCCTTCAAGTTATGTAAAAAAATATTTTTTCCTATGAGTTTGCTTCGAGTTACATAAAAACCAATTTAAGCAAAAGCCTACAGAATGGACTTTTTTCGTAAGTAGGGTTTTTACTATAATACATATTTGTGAGCAGAAACAGATATTATAGGTAGCCCATTATTGGAGTAAGGGCACCTTAGTACTGATGTTTCTGAGACCAAAGGAATTATCTACTTAAGTCCTGAAGACCAAACATAGACCAAAAGAAGTTAATTTGCAAATACTAATTTGTGCTCCTGTTGTGTCCAAGCGTTATTTGTTATAACCGCTTGAGCGCCGTAAAGTCTACGGCAGAATCATGCGCCTTTTACAAAGGCACCATTTTCAAATGTATGCCAAAATAGCTGATTCATCAGTACAAACTTCCCCGGAAGGCCGCCGAAATGTATCAACCTGTGTAACTGCCATTACCACTGTATATAAGCTGGCCACCTTGTACATGTTCCCCAGTCTGGTATTATGAGCTGAATAAACAATCACTGTGTTTGACCCGATCCTGCTGGTCAGAATACTTCTTAAGTGCCGGACTCAACAGCCCCCCGAAGTGAATGCATATAATTTGTTTATAGGCAGTTATGCCTCCTAAAGTGCCTATAGGTTTGTTCTGGATGCTTAGAGATTTGTTTGCATGTACTGTATCTGTGTACACTAAGTGTGTTTTATTTTTATTCAGTTTCAGATGTACCAGATTAAGGATGCAGAACGGATTTCTGCTAAGCAGTGAATAGGGAGAGTTGAAAATATAACCATAACAATTATATACCTTTTGAATTACAAGTGAATGCACACAGTAATCTTATGTTATATTTATAAATATATTAGAAAAATTAAGAGAAAGCATCAAGAATTTCAGTAAGAAAAGCCAACCCTGAGGAATCAACAGAAAGATACAAAGTACCTCATGAAATATGGGATAGGCTTCTTTTCACTTTTACCGGCTGTAGCTAAGTGTTTGGAAAGCTGTTGCACGCGCGCGCGCTGCACACGCACACATGCACACACACACACGCACACACACACTCACGCTGCCATTATGGAAAGTACAACTTTATCTAATAGTGGCAAGAATCCTTTTGGTGATTTACGTGTTTCTAAGTTAAACTGTGTAACTCAACATGCTGAATTGCTACTAATTAATGAGCTCCATCATTAGGCAGGTACTTGTTGTACAATTGGTTGTATAGAGCAACCTCACTTAGTGGCAATTCACAATAATCAGTTATGCAGTTTAACATATACATACATAAACCACCAGCAGGATTCCAGCCAATGTTACAGACCATTTGGTATAAAATATGCTCTGTTGAAAGCATAAGTTACACTAGACCTTATATAATGTTACTATTGCAATAGAATATTTATCTACATGTGAATGATTCATGAAAGGATAGATAATATAGCATGTATTTGTGTAGTTGTATGAAAAGATATACTAAAGGGGCTCTCTTAAAGTCTACTTATTTATAAAGTCTTTATAGTACTATGGAAATTCATATTTGCGAGAAAGTGTATAGTGCTAATGGACCTCTGCATGGAACATGAAATCTAGTACCTAATAATTAATAAATTGTTTCCTTTTGGCCGATTCAAATTATTATTCCTGATACAAACTGCCTATGCTAACGAGGTACAGTGAAACATATATTAAGCAGTGGTGGGCATCAGCAGGTTCACACCAGTTCGCCAGAACCTATAGCAGAAATTCTGGCTGGCTCCGCCCATTCAAGTTTTGGAATAAAGTAGTCCTAATTCAGGTCAGCAGTTCGATTCCCGAGTATTGCAGGATGGAATGAGCTCCCATCTTTGTCCCAGCTCCTGCTAACCTAGCAGTTCGAAAGCACGAAATTGCAAGTAGATAAATAGGGACCACTTTGGTGGGAAGGTAACAGCATTCCGTGCGCTCCGGTATCTAGTCATGCCTGCCACATGACCACGGAAACATCTGCAGAAGCAGACAGTGCTGGCTCTTCGGCTTTGAAACAGAGATGAGCAGTGAACCCTAGAGTCGAATACGACTTGCTTTCAAGCAAGGGAAACCTTTACCTTTAATTCAGGTGCAACACAGGGCTTTTCCCCTGGACATGCCCACCATACCATGCCCACAGTGTGGTACTAAAAGTTTTTTGAGCCCACCACTGATATTAAGTAATCAATAATCCACATGTTTGTAAACCCCATGAGAATTAGCCTGTAGCATAAGATATTGTACTGCAAAAATATGGTCTTAGTGCTAGTCTATGAAACTGCATACATTTCTGCTAATATGTACATGAACTGTTTAAAAATCTACAGATCCCGTTTTTTTGCAGTGCAACATTCCCATAGTGTTTCATTTTCTTCACAAATACCAGTTAAAATCCCAAGTCCCCATGGCTTTGATTGACCACAGGAGACTCCAGCCAGTGAATCTGGCACATTGGAATCAAGCTCCTTTAAGCTGTGAATGATTGTTCCAAAAGCTACTGTGAGCTCATGTTCTATAGATTCTTTCAAGTTCTCTACTACTTCTTTCTCTTGCTCACACACAGAGATAAGTGCAGGTCTGGACAGTACCTTAGCCCACCTCCAAATAAACACTGGTAAGTGCTCAGTCACCTAAAGCTAATATTGTTCATCTGTTGTTCAATGATTGTGTACTTTTTTGCCATCTCCAGACATTCAATAAATATTATGCTTTAAACTGCCTTTTTTTAAAATGGAACATTTCAGAATATTTTGGTTCCTTGGTTTTTTCAATGTAAAATTTTACATATTCTACAGTATTTTAACACACTTTTTCAAGAAGTGATAAACATGTTTCGAAAGAGAAGAGCACATCTAATTGAAGCACCCACTAGATTTGCCAAACTACTGTTACGTTTTATGATATATGAGGGAACATCCAGAAAAAAAAATGCTCCATCAAGTATTCTGGGTCCGGACCATAAATTTATTTAAAGACAAAGAAAAGTGACCTATATCAGGGACAGGACAGCTCGCTTGAAGAGTGGGAGTGTGTGAACACCTTCAGACACCTCTCAGGCAATAACAGTTCCCTGTTGGTTGATCCTTCCACTCTGGAATTTCTGACATGAAGAATCAGCAGCAACTTGTGTTTAGTACAAGAATGATTGTTCAACCCCTAGAGCCTTGATAGCGAACCTTGGCACTCCAGGTGTTCTTGGACTTCAACTACCAGAAGCCCAAGTCAGCACTCCTGCTGATCAGGGCTTCTGGGAATTGAAGTTCAAGGACACCTGGAGTGCCAAGGTTCGCCATCATTGCCTTAGAGGCTATATTGAGATAAATGATCTACATGAAGCCGCTGGGTGAGATCATTCGTTCCCATGGGGTGCGGTACCATCAGTACGCGGATGACACTCAGTTGTACATCTCGGCCCATGGGGACCCCAGTGATGCCATCAAAGTCCTTTCCAGGTGCCTGGAAGCTGTTGGGGTCTGGATGGGGGCTAACGGGCTACAACTGAATCCCAGCAAGACTGAGTGGCTATGGATAAGGGGTCCTGCGTTAACCCGGGAGCTACCATCTTTGGTTCTGGATGGGGCTATTTTGCCCCAGACAGACCCGGTGCGCAACTTGGGGGTCCTCCTGGATTCGCGGCTACTGCTAGAAGAACAGGTGGCGGCTGTGACCAGGAGGGCTTTCGCCCAACTTCGGGTGATTCGCCAGTTGCACCCACTCCTGGACCGGGACTCCTTGCTCATGGTCACTCACGCTCTGGTCACCTCCAGACTAGATTATTGCAATGCGCTCTACATGGGGCTGCCCTTGACGACCATTCGGAGGCTACAGCTGGTCCAGAATGCAGCAGCCAGGGTGGTGATGGGGTGTGGGCGTTATGCCCATGCTTTGCCACTGCTCCGGGAGCTGCACTGGTTGCCAGTTTGTCTCCGGGTGCAATTCAAGGTGCTGGTTTTGACCTTTAAAGCCCTATATGGTAGTGGGCCGGGTTACCTAAGAGACCGCATCGCCCTGAGGACGTCTGTCCGTCCAACCAGAGCGGACCGGAAGGGCTCTCTAATTGTTCCATCAGCCAGAGGGGCTCGCCTCTCTGGCACAAGGAGGAGAGCCTTCTCCGTGTCTGCGCCGGCCCTCTGGAACCTCCTGCCAACAGAGCTACGTCTCCGGACGGAATTGCTGCCTTTCAGAAAAGAACTTAAAACCTGGCTGGCGGGTCAAGTGTGGGGTGCAGGTGGAAGGGTAACCTCCATTGGGTGGTTGGTGTAGAAGAACTCTTCCCCATGGTGCCTTTGGATCCTGCAGCCCTTGTTTTTAGGGGGTGGGTAGTTTTAACTGTTTTTAACATGTGTTTTTTAATTTTTATTGTGAACCGCCCTGAGTTGGCTTTGGCCGAGTGAGCGGTATATAAATGTGACAATTAAATTAAATTAAATTAAATTAAATTAAATTAAATTAAAATGCCATAATTAAGGGCCTGATCACATGAAAATATAGATCATAGCTATCATGTGGAGTGGTCCACTAGGATCTATTTCCTGGCGATCATATGACATATGGCGCATTGTGCTCCAGACTGATCTATGCCCAAATTGGGGCTTTTTTGGTCCACCTTTAAGGATACTACTTTTGGGGCCCACACTGCAGCAAATCTCCAGAAGGCTTGCTTTAAAGGAGATCACTGCCTGCGCTTTCCAGTGCAATAGGATATGTGCCCTTTAATTTCATGTGATCATGCTCTAACCTAGCTATCCCTAGGTACAGTATGTAATTGCTTTTCTGCCAAAACAACACAAAACAGAAAAACAAGAAACTACAATTCTTATGGTGGCATCTTACATAAAATGACAATTTATCTGAAAGTAAGAAAAGCACAGGGGCTGCAGAGTGACTTAGTGGTTAAGATGGTAAGCTTGATGACTGGAAGGTCGGCAGGTCGACAGTTCCAGGCCTGAGTGCAGCTCTCGTCTCTGTGCCAGCTCCTGCCAACCTAGCAGTTCCAAAGCAAGAAATTGCAAGTAAACAATAAGTACCACTTGGGTGGGAAATGTAAGTGTTCCATGATGGCAGGCATATGTCATGCCTGCCATATGACTACAGAAATGTCTGCATATGCAGACATGTTGGATATGACTGGGTTTCAAGCAAGGGCATCCTTTACCTTACAAAAGGCACTAGGTATATTAACTTTCATCATGTTTGGGAGAAAGTCTCCTTTCCAAGAGGCATTTTCACAATACAGATAAACCGATCCACACTTTTATCCTTCTTCCCATTTATTACTTTAGTAGTTGAGAAACAATCCACAAGTTCTAGCGATCAGTCTGTTTTAGTGCAGAATGAACTCACCCGAAAGTGCCTTCATTTTGGCAGTTTCACAGAAGAGGCACATCCTTAACCTAAAGCGTGAAAGGGATTTTCGTATTTAGATTATTTCAAGTCCCCATTTGAATAGGAACAGAGGCATTCTGCTTTACACCCTCCAGAGCCCTTAAGCTTAGGGGGCGGGGGGGGGGGGGGGCGCGGGGGGAGGGCAGTGCGTGTGGGGTGTCCTCCAGAGCTTCAGGCATCCATTCCCCCCCCTGGCAGTAACAAACACCATTGGCTCAAGGCAACGATATTAATTTTAGAGGTGACTTTATTAAAGTTTAAAGAGCCCTGGTGGGGCAGTGGTTAAACTGCTGTTCTGCAGCCAGAACGTTGTGAGTTCGATCCTGATGGGCCTCAAGGTTGATTCAGACTTCCATACTTCCGAGGTTGGTAAAATGAGTACCCAGCATGTTGGGGACAAAAATGCTAATTAACTTGTGAACCGCCCAGAGCCGTGATGGCGAACCTTGGCACTCCAGATGTTCTTGGACTTCAATTCCCAGAAGCCGAAGCACCCTGTGAATCCACACGAATGAGTTTACTGCGATTCATCCGTCCCGCGCTGCCCGGAAGTGGAAGTAAAACACGCCTGGACGGAGGAAGGGTTAGCCCAGAAGAGTCTTAATCGTACAGGCGTGTTTTATTTTTGCTTCCGGGAGCGATGAGGGCAGCGTGGGCCTGATGAATCGCAATAAACCCATTTGTGTGGATTCACAGAGTGCTTGGGCTTCTGGGAATTGAAGTCCAAGAACATCTGGAGTGCCAAGGTTCGCCATCACGGGTCCAGAGAGTCCACTAAGTGCTATAGGGTGGCATATAAGTGTAATTGCTTAAGGCAGTATTCTCCAACCTTTGGGTGTTTTTTGGACTTCAATTCCCAGAAGCCTAAGTCACTTCCCCAAAGCATTGATCAGACAAGGTACTGACTGAGGCTTCTGGGAATTGAAGTCCAAAACCCAAAGGTTGGGGAACCCTGGCTTGAGGAACACCCTTAAAGCATCTCAAGCCAACATACCAACGGAACGCCAAACAACTGCCCAACAGAAGTTGCTATGAGGGAGGGGGGGGGGAGGGCGACTGAAGCCCCGCCCACCGTTTCCATCTTTCCCCGCCTCCGTTTCTAAGGCAACCTTAACGCGGTGCAGCCCAAGTGGGAGTGAAAAGGAGGGGGGGGGGGGTCCGGAGTGGCTGCTGCCCTGCCTGACGCTGAATGGTAGCGGCGCTTTGGCCCCTGCAGACCTTTTGTTGTCTGTTACGTCCGCAGCCCCTTTAGAGACAGCCGGTCGGGGAAGCCACGGCCGGAATGGACGCTGCCCAGACTGCCATTAGGTGGGTAGAGGCTCTCCCAGCAGCAGCCCGGGACTTCTCTGCCGTCTCTTCTGGGAAGGAGGCGCTTTCCGGTACTCTGGCGACCCCTGGCGGGAGTCTGGGAGCACGGCCGCCTCTTCTCTTCATTTCCCTGGCTTGGCGGCCGGACTCAGTGGATGTGTGTGTCAGTGGATGATGGATGGAGTGGCCAGGGTTGTGTGGAAGGGTTTTTTTTTCTTCATCGTCACTTGGGGCGTTTATATTGTTAATCGAGGTAAAGGTAATGGTCACCCTTGCTCGAAAGCCAGTCGTATCCGACTCTAGGGTTCAGTGCTCATCTCTGTTTCATAGCCTTGGAACACTTGAGTTGCAATTCTTAGATATAGCAGCACTAGGGCTTGAAAAAGATACTTTTCTAAAATCATGCTGGCTTGGCAATTATGGGGAGTTGAAAGCAGCACTGTCTGCTTCTGCAGACGTGTGGTCATGTGGCAGGCATGACTAGACACGGAGCGCACGGAGCACTGTTTACCTTCCCACCGAAGTGGTCCCTGTTTATCTCCTTGCAATGTCTTGCTTTCGAACTGCTAGGTTGGCAGGAGCTGGGACAAAGACGGGAGCTCCTTCCGTCCTGCAATACTCGGGAATCGAACTGCTGATCTCTCACCTTCCAGTCAGCATCTTAGCCATTGGATCACTTCTTCACTTAGGTCCATTGGATCACTTCTTCAAGTGCCAGCCCGTATCCGATTCCAAATATTGGCTATCCTCATGGCAATTAGCCATGAACATTGTCCTGGGAACAATACTGTATAATGCAGTAGCCTTCCATTTGCCTTCCACATTGCAGCATGACACCCATGCCGTTGATCCAGTTCCGCAAGTCTCTTTCTGGTTCCTGAGCCCTTTTGGTACACAAAATCCTCATCTGCCCCAGGCCAGTATTGATGAAGCTGCTGTCCTCCATCAAGATGGATTCAAGTGGGATTTAATCCATTTACGATTTCACTGGAATGTACTTATGTTTGACTTGCCCATCTGCACTGGTTCTGGATCTACTCTAGCTTGGACTTGCAATTGAATTTAGGCTGATGATTAACTTTGTGAACTGCTGCCTCCTCATTGTATGCTGTCAAGTCAGTTCTGATTTATGGGAACCCTTTCCAGGGTTTTCTGGGTAGAGACTATTCAGAAATGATTTACCATTCCTTTGTTTTGGGAGCATTCTGGTAACTTGCAGTTTGCACATTACTATACAGGTTGGCTCTTCTCCTTGGAAACACAGTGAGGAATCAAACTCCTAACTCTAAACCATATCTTTTGTGTCCAGATCAAACTTTAAACTGCTAAAATGAAATCTCCTTCTGGGCCAAAATTAAACCTGTTTCCGGTAGCAACTGGCAGACCAGCAAATAAACTGGATTCTGTATCTCTCTACATTCACACTGTATGTTGTTGCCTGCCAGCAGCCCCCACTTGAGCATTTTGGTCTTACATTTAAAACCCTCAGCCTATTCAGGGTTCTCCAAGTGACATAGGGGAGGTTGAGATCTTCAGCTATATTTCATTTCAATTCATTTTATTGGATTTCTGTACCGCCCATCTGGGTGTTATCCCACTCTGGGCGGTGAACAAACAGAAAATGAATAACAACAATACCCACAACAAATCAAAACCCACCACCAACAAATACATCATAGACTAAACTAAAAATAATTGGCGTCAGAGGACATCGGGACTAAACCTAACTGTCAAATGTAGGGGAACAAAGTGTTTCATGGCCCAGTGAAGAGTGAAAGAAAGCTCTCCCCAGCCCCGTGGATGACTGTAGCCACTAGATCATCAGTGATGGTGAATCTTGGCACTCCAGCTATTCCTGGACTTCAATTACCAGAAGCACAGATCAGCACTCCTGCTGATCAGGGCTTCTGGGAATTGAAGTTCAAGACCAGTGGGCTAAGGCACTGCACGCTTGAATACAATGGATTGAATATATCCTCCTTTAATGTTATTTCTTGTCCAGTGAGCTCCTTCCTCCATCTTCTAATTTGGTTTTGCTCTTGCGTATCCCCAAAAATGTTTGTTCTTGCCATAATGCTCTTCCTGGATCTGATCGGCAGACTTGAAACTTATATCTGTTGAGATGATGTCAAGGGTCATTCTCTTGCTTAGTTCTCTTGGCGTCTGCTGCTTTTTTTCTCCTTATCTTAGGTCAAGGGTGCCCAAACTTTTTGGGCTGCAGGACAATCATGTGGTTCAAGGGTGCCCAAACTACGGCCCGGGGGCCCATGCCAGTTCATCCGGCCTGCAACGCCTTCGTCGGGCGTGTTTTACTTCCGCTTCTGGGAGTGACGTGGGCGTCGTGGGCCGCATGAATTGCGTTGGGGCCTGGATCCAGCCGCCGGGCTGTAGTTTGGGCACCCCTGTCTTAGGTGGAACGATATCAAAAAGAGGGTATATTTTCTTTACTGGTGTAAGTTTGAGGCAGCTTGTTGCTATACACATTGTTTCATTAACAGCAACAACTTGTTATGTATCATAATAAAGGTGAATAAAATTTTGTTGTTGTTGTTGTTCAGTCGCACAGTCGGTTCCGACCCTTTGCGACCCTATGGACCATTTTCCTCCAGGCGCCTCTGTCCTCCACCATCCCCCTCAGCCCTCCCAGCTCTGTGCCCATTGTGTCTACAATGCCATCTAGCCATCTCATCCTTGGCCTCCCCCTTCCTCTTTTGCCCTCCACCTTTCCCAACATCAATGCCTTCTCAAGTGAATCCTCCCTTCTCATTTGATGTCCAAAGTATTTTAGCTTCATCTTTACTATTTGACCTTCCAATGAGCAGTCGGGGTTAATTTCTTCTAAGATTGACCTATTTGTTCTCCTCGCTGTCCAGGGGACTCTCAAAACCCTCCTCCAACACCACATTTCAAAGGCATCTATTCTTCTTCGTTCAGCCTTCCTAATTGTCCAGCTCTCACATCCGTACATTACCACTGGGAAAACCATTGCTTTGACTATTCTAATTTTTGTTTTCAATGTGATGTCTCTGCTTTTCACTATGTTCCCCAGGTTTCTCATTGCTTGTCTCCCAAGAATCAGTCGCCTTTTTATTTCATGGCTGCAATCCCCATCTGCAGTGATCTTTGATCCTAAGAAAGTAAAATCTGTCACTGCTTCTACTTCTTCCCCATCTATTTTCCAGGAACTGATGGGGCCTGTTGCCATTATCTTGGTTTTCTTGATATTGAGTCTCAAGCCAGCTTTTGCACTCTCCTCCTTCAGCCCAATCAAGAGATTCTTTAGGTCTTCCTCACTTTCTGGCATTAGGGTGGTATTGTCTGCATATCTCAGATTATTGATGTTTCTCCCAGCGATTTTAATCCCATATTGTGATTCCTCCGTCCCTGCACTGCGCATTATGTGCTCTGTGTATAGGTTGAATAGGCATGGTGACAAAATGCAGCCTTGTCTTACTCCTTTTCCTATTCCAAACCACTCTGTCATTCCATGTTCTGTCCTAACTGTTGCTTCTTGGTTCATGTACAGATTTCTCAGGAGGCATATGAGGTGCTCTGGTATTCCCATCTCTTTAATTACTTGCCACATCTTGTTGTGGTCCACACAGTCAAATGCCTTGGTGTAGTCAATAAAACAAAAGTAAACTTGTTTCTGGTATTCCTTTGTTTTCTCCATGATCCAGCGTATGTTGGCAATGTGGTCTCTAGTCCCCCTGCCTCTTCTGAAACCTGCCTGCACCTCTGGTAATTCTCTTTCCACATGCTGCTGAAGTCTGTCCTGTATTATCTTGAGCATCACCTTACTGGCGTGTGGGATGAGCGCGATTGTTCGATAATTTGAACATTCTTTGGCATTGCCCTTTTTTGGGATTGGGACGTATACTGATCTTTTCCAATCCTGTGGCCATTGTTTTGTTTTCCAAATCTGCTGGCATATTGAATGCAGTAATTTGACGCCGTCATCTTTTAGCGCTTTGAAAAATTCAACTGGGATACCATCATCTCCACTAGCTTTGTTGTTTGCAGTGCTCTTTAGGGCCTTTATGACTTCGCTCTCCAGGATGTCTGTGTTGTGTATGTATGCGTGCATGTTCATTGTACTGTAAAGGCAAGAATGTAACCACTCCAAATACAAACGATCTCAGCTGTAAAGGAACGCGAGCAGACAGCCCATAGAGGGCAGCTGCGAGCGTTCAGTCTCACATGGTTCACATTGCTCAATCACGGACAGCCGCGGGAAAACCTTCCCCGCATTCAGCAGCAGAAGAAAGAGGCGTGCCTGGGCGAGGCCACGCCGGTAGCAGCCAATGAGCTACCGTGCTACAAGATTCAAATGTAGAGGGCTACTGTATATATTGAGATGTATCACCGCCATTACCTCATGCTTCACCGGAACACCATGCAATAAACCTGTGTTAAACCAACCCTTCGGTTGTCCTGCTGTCTTTGGTCCCATACACTAAATTGGCGACGAAGGTGGGATATGGCTGCCCACGGGACCAAGACATGCGCCGGCTACGAGATCAGGAAGCCGGGAGACTTGGAGCTGTTTGAGATAGACTTCAACGCAGCGCTGGTGGAGCTCGAAGTCTCAGATGAGGCCAAGAAGAGGGCCATTTTCGTCCGCATGCTCGGACACGAGACCAAGAGGACCTTGGTGGACCTGATCGCGCCGAGGAAGGTGGGCGACCTCAAAGCCACAGAGCTCCTGGCGGCACTGCGCGCCCATCTCCGGCCAGCGATAGCGATGTTCCCCGCTCGGAGCGCGTTCTGGAGGCGAGTCCAGGCGCCCGGGGAATCGGTCGCCGAGTTCGCTGCGGCCCTGCGGCTGGCCGCCGGCCCATGCAAGTGGGAGACCCCAGAAGTCACCCTCCGGGACTGCCTGCTCTGCGGTCTGAGGGATACCGAGACTCAGCGCGCGCTGATGAAAAGAGAGCCGCCTCCCACGTGGCAACAAGTCCTCGACACGGCGCAGGCCGCGGAGGCCACGACTGCCGGGGTGCAAGAGCTTCAGCACTGGCGCCCGAAGCCCGCCAAGGCAGAGAGCTCGGTGCGCGCGGCCCGGCGAGTTTCGAACTCGTCTGCGGAGAGCAGCGACGACGAGGACGTCCGGAGGGTCCAGAGAGAGGGCCGGCGCTGCGACGGCTGCGGCGCCGCCCACGCCCGCACCAAATGCCCATTCCGCAAGGCCGAATGCCACAACTGCGGCCGACGCGGGCACATCGCCAAGGTCTGCCGGAAACGGCGCGAGGCCACAACAAGGAGTTCTCCAGACCGCTCGGCGAGGCAGGACCGCACCACGAGGCCCAAGGACGGCACCCGGACCATGAGGACGCGGGACGGCGTTGGGCGCATCTCCGACGACAGCGAGGACGACGCTCCGGTTTGCAGCGTTTCCACGGAGCACCCCCGTTACTTCGTTGAGGTAGTAATACAAGGGGCCCCTGTTAGAATGGAGGTGGACTCGGGTTCGTCATACTCTATTATTCCCCAGGGAGAGTTCATGAAAATCGCCCCCCGCCTGCGGCCCAAGCTCAAAGCGTTGAGGGCCACACTAAAGGACGTGCAAGGGAACCGCATCCCAGTGTTGGGGGTTGGGAAGTTCCAGGTCCAGTTTAAAAAGCACACCGCAACGCTTCCCCTAGTCGTCCTCAAGGGAGGAAAGTGCAGCCTCCTCGGGACTCAATGGTTCCAGCCCCTGGGGTTGTTCATTGGGGGGGTGCACGCCGTGGGAGCACACGCCACCGGGACTGATCCAATACAGAGCGTGTGCGACGCGCACCCCGAGGTTTTCAAAAAGGGGCTCGGAAAATTCAAGGGCCCCCCAGTGACTTTCGACCTGGACCCTGAAGTACGTCCAATCAGACTTAAACCGCGCAGAGTGCCTTTCGCACTAAAGGACAAAATAGAGGCGGAGCTGGACAAGTTGGTGGGCCAGGGGATTCTTGTTCCTGTTGATTCTGCGGAGTGGGAAACTCCAATTGTAACAGCGCTCAAGGCCAATGGGGAGGTCCGCATATGCGCTGATTACAAGTGCACCATCAATAAGGCGATCCGCCCTAATGCTTATCCGGTGCCGGTAGTCAGCCATTTGTTGGCCAGGTTACACGGGGGGAGGTGTTTCGCTAAGCTCGACCTGGCCCAAGCCTACCAGCAACTCCCGGTGACCCCCGCCGCAGCTGCTGCGCAGACCATAGTCACCCACAAAGGGGCGTTCCAGGTATCGCGCCTCCAATTCGGCGTGAATTCGGCGCCCGGGATTTTCCAGTCACTCGTGGAACGCCTCCTGAAGGGGTTAGAGGGGGTGTTGCCCTACTTTGATGACGTATTGATTACAGGGGGGAGCCGGGCCGAATTAGCAAGCAGGTTGGGAAGGGTCCTGACTATATTCGAGAAAGCGGGGTTGCGGTTGCGGAAGGACAAATGCGTTTTCTTCGCAACTGAGGTCGAGTTCCTAGGGTTCCGTGTTACTCCCGAGGGAATCAGGCCATCCCAATCCAAGGTGGCCGCCATCAAGAAGGCCCCTCGCCCCACCTCCAAGCCCGAGTTGCAGTCGTTCCTTGGACTGCTCAACTTTTACCACTCCTTCCTCCCGCGGAAGGCAGCAGTAGCGGAGCCGCTACACAAATTGTTAAAAAAGGACGAGGCATGGAAGTGGGGCGACGACCAGGAGAGGGCTTTCAATGACCTGAAGCGACTCCTGGCATCAGATGCGGTACTGACCCATTTCAATCCCAAACGCCCAGTGGTCCTGATATGCGATGCATCCCCGGTGGGGGTGGGGGCGGTGTTATGCCACGTACTGGAGAACGGGAGGGAGGCCCCGATAGCGTTCTACTCTAGGTCCTTGTCCCAAGCGGAGAGGAACTATGCCCAGACAGACAGGGAAGCCCTAGCGATAATTGCAGGGACTAAGAAATTTCATGATTTCGTGTACGGCCGCCCCTTCACCATAGTGACTGACCATAAGCCCTTGCTAGGCATTTTCACCGCAGATAAGCCCACACCCCAAATCCTGTCCCCGAGAATGCTCAGGTGGGCCATTTTTCTCAACGCGTATCAGCACGCGTTGGTATACCGGCCCGGGAAGGAGATCAGCCATGCGGATGCCCTGTCGAGGTCCCCCATTCCCCGGGATTGCTGCCACGTGGGCGAAGTAGAGAGGGACCACCAGGTTTTAATGATAGAGGTCCTAGACTCCCCTCCAGTAGTACCGGCCGACATCGCTAAAGCGACCGGCAAGGACAAAACGCTGGCCACAGTTTGCTCCTGGGTACAGAAAGGGTGGCCCGTGTCTTCCCCAGCAGCGGAATTCGACACATTTTTCAAAAAGAAACTAGAGTTGTCCCTAGAGAGGGGCTGCCTTTTGTGGGGACAGCGGGTAGTGATCCCCACGTCTCTCCGGCCGAGGGTGCTTAAACTGCTGCACGTCAGCCACCCGGGGATCGTCCGCTCTAAGGCGCTGGCCCGCAGTTACTTTTGGTGGCCCCAGCTAGACGCTGACATCGAACACATGGTCGGCACTTGCGAAGCGTGCCAGAGCTCCAGGCCAGAAGAGGCCCGCTCGCCACATAGGGAGTGGGACGCAGCGAGGGGGCCCCTGGTCCCGGGTACACGTAGACTTTGCTGGCCCGTTCAGGGGAACGCTTTTCCTCCTTGTGGTGGACGCGTTCTCCAAGTGGTTGGAGGTCATCCCAGTCTCGAGCACCTCCTCGGCCACAACAATTAAACAGCTACGGAGGGTCTTTTCCACGTTCGGTTTACCCGACACCCTCGTCAGCGATAACGCTAGCTGTTTCACGTCCGCCGAGTTCGGGGCGTTCATGGAGCGAAACGCCATTCGGCACATCACCTCCGCCCCCTTTCACCCGGCCACCAACGGCCAGGTAGAGCGCCTTGTGCGCACCACGAAAGACGCGCTGCTGCGCATGGGCCCCGGAGACCTCGACCTGAAATTGTGCCAATTCCTGCTAAGGTACAGGGTCACCCCATTGGCGTCAGGGCACTCCCCCGCAGAGCTGCTGATGCGCAGGAAGCTGGCCACGGGAATCTCCAAGCTAGACCCCACGAGAGTAGAGGACAAGGGGTGGAACATAGGGGTGGAACCTTCAAAGAGTTTCAGCGTAGGCGCCCCGGTGCACTGCAGGAACTACGCCAGCGCGGGGCCAGCCTGGGTGCCGGGCACCGTAGTAGAACGAACCGGCCCCGTCTCATACCGCGTGGAGACCAGTACAGGTTTCCTGTGGAGGCGACACGTGGACCAACTCAGGCGCAGGGTCCCCGGAGAGCAGGACGGAGACGAGACAAGCAGTGAATCAGCGTTAGGGTACTCCCCCACCCGTTTAGCCCAAGGGGGAGGGAAAGGGGAACATGGGCCCCCACCAAGGGGGGAGGAAAGGGAATCGATCCACAGAGATCTTTTGCGGGAGTTCGCGGCAGAAAGGAAGAGCCCCGACCTCACACATACCCCCCGGAATTTTCCCCGAAACACAGATGCCCATAGAAGTTTAGACGTTGATTTACAGTACCAGGGGGAGTTAGCGGAGTGGTCCCCCACCCGTCCTAGCGAAAAGAGGGGTTTCAGTTCAGCCCCTGGTACTTCCAGTCCAAGTAGTCCCTGTGAGTTAGAATGCAATATAGCGCCAATTTCCCGGAGGCCGACACCCCCAAGACGGGAGGCAACAGCAAGTCCGCCCACCACAGTCTCAAGGTCCCCCGAGCAAGGATCGCAAGGTAGCAGGACCACAAGGGCGACCTCATCGGTTCCGCGGTTCACAATAGGCGGGTCCCCGGGGTCCGAGAGCAACAGGCAGGGGTTCACCTCCCAACTATTCATTCCGTTCCCATCCCCGGACGCAAGGCAGGCACGGACGCCCCACAGAGCCACTAACGAATCCCCGTTTCCCGTTGCAGGACAAGCACCCGCGGAATCAGGGATCACAGGCTCTCCAGTACTAGGTCAGACGCAGGCACGCCCCAAGCGCACGTGCGGCAAGCCACAATGGTTGCGGGACTTCGTCCCATCCTAGGGGGGAGGGATGTTGTGTATGTATGCGTGCATGTTCATTGTACTGTAAAGGCAAGAATGTAACCACTCCAAATACAAACGGTCTCAGCTGTAAAGGAACGTGAGCAGACAGCCCATAGAGGGCAGCTGCGAGCGTTCAGTCTCACATGGTTCACATTGCTCAATCATGGACAGCCGTGGGAAAACCTTCCCCGCATTCAGCAGCAGAAGAAAGAGGCGTGCCTGGGCGAGGCCACGCCGGTAGCAGCCAATGAGCTACCGTGCTACAAGATTCAAATGTAGAGGGCTACTGTATATATTGAGATGTATCACCGCCATTACCTCATGCTTCACCGGAACACCATGCAATAAACCTGTGTTAAACCAACCCTTCGGTTGTCCTGCTGTCTTTGGTCCCATACACTAAAGTCTGGCTCAAGTTCTACTTCTTCATCATTGTGATTGTCAGGAGTGTTGAGGTCCTTTTTGTAGAGTTCCTCTGTGTACTCTTTCCATCTTTTCTTAATCTCTTCTGCATCAGCTAGCTCCTTTCCTTCTTTGTCCCTTATCATGGTCATTTTTGCTTTAAATGTTCCCTTAATTTCCCCAATTTTTTGAAAAGATCTCTGGTTCTGCCTCTTTTGTTGTTTTCCTCCATTTCTCTGCACTGTTCTTTTAGTTAGTTTTCCTTATCTCTCCTTTTCTTTGAAATTCTGTGTTCAGATGATTGTAGTTTTTCCTTTCTCCTTTGGCTTTTGCGTTCCTTCTTTCCTCTGCTATTTTAAGAGCCTCATCAGACAACCACTTTGCTTTCTTACTCTTCTTTTCTTTTGGTATGGTTTTCTTTGCTGCTTCCTGCATGATGTCCCTCATCTCCGTCCACAATTCTTCTGGTACTCTGTCTACCGAATCTAGGCCATTAAATCTGTTCATCACCTCCACCGTGTATTCTTTAGGGATGCTGTCTAGGTGATATCTTTCTGGTCTCCGTGTTTTCCTTATTTTCTTTAGTCTAAGCCTGAATTTTGCGATCAATAGGTTGTGATCTGAGCCACAGTCTGCTCCAGGTCTTGTTTTTGCTGACTGTATGGAGGTTCTCCATCTTTGGCTGCAGAGTATGTAGTCAATCTGGTTTCGGTGTTGGCCATCTGGTGATGTCCATGTGTAAAGTCTTGTGTTGCTGGAAGAGAGTGTTTGCTATGACCAGTGCGTTCTCTTGGCAGAACTCTATCAATCTTTGCCCTGCTTCATTCTGTACTCCAAGACCAAATTTGCCTGTTATTCCCTCCACTTTTTGATTTCCTACTTTGGCATTCCAGTCTCCTAATATAATTTGGACATCATTTCTTGGTGTCTGTTCTATGAGGTGTTGTAAGTCCTCATAGAACTGGTCCATTGTGGCTTCATCTGCACCAGTGGTTGGTGCGTATATTTGGATCACAGTGACATTGAAAGGTTTGCCTTGAAATCTGACTGACATCATTCAGTCATTTTTGAGATTGTATCCCATTACTGCTTTTCTCACTCTTTTATTGACAATTATGGCTACTCCATTTCTTCTAAGGTTTTCTTGCCCACAGTAGTAGATATGATGGTTTCCAGAGCTGAATTCACCCATCCCTGTCCATTTTAGCTCACTGATGCCCAAGATGTCAATGCTTATTCTTTCCATCTCACTTTTTACCACTTCCAGTTTTCCTTGGTTCATTGATCTCACATTCCATGTCCCTATGCAGTATTGTTCCTTGCAACATTGCATTTCCCCTCCCCCTTTCCTGTCCCTCCCCTTCCTCCCCTCTGTGGTGTTAAGCATCCTGTATCACCTAGCCTGCCCTTTTGTTTTGCCTTTTGTTTTGGTCAATAGGGTTCTCTTGGCAAGATTTGTGGCGTGGTTTGCCGGTGTCTACGCCATTTTTCTCTCCTCATACATTTTATCACAGTTTTTAAAAGTTTAAAACATTTAAGACAACATATTATCATACATATTATCACACTTTAAAACACAGTCTCTATGTTAGTTTCTATGTTTAGTCAGTATAAAGTCTCTATGTCAGTTGCTATATTAGTCTTCTACATTTGCATATCAGCTACTTATCCTTTGCCTGGGACTCTGGCTCTCCTCCTCCTCCTCATCTCCCCACCCCCCCTGGGGGTGGCTGCCTGGCGGCGGCGGCACGCCCTTTAGCCGCTCGCCCGGCTCTCCCCCTCTTCCTCACCCCCCGGCTGGGGATGGCTGCCCGGCGGCGGCGGCGGCAGGCCCTTTTGCCACTCGCCCGGCTCTCCTCCTCTTCCTCACCCCCCGGCTGGGGATGGCTGCCCGGCGGCGGCGGCGGCAGGCCCTTTTGCCGCTCGCCCAGCTTTCCTCCTCTTCCTCACCCCCCGGCTGGGGATGGCTGCCCGGCGGCGGCGGCGGCAGGCCCTTTTGCCGCTCGCCCGGCTCTCCTCCTCTTCCTCACCCCCCGGCTGGGGATGGCTGCCCGGCGGCGGCGCGGCAGGCCCTTTTGCCGCTCGCCCGGCTCTCCTCCTCTTCCTCACCCCCCGGCTGGGGATGGCTGCCCGGCGGCGGCGGCGGCAGGCCCTTTTGCCGCTCGCCCGGCTCTCCTCCTCTTCCTCACCCCCCGGCTGGGGGTGGCTGCCTGGCGACGGCAGGCCCTTTTGCCGCTTGCCCGGCTCTCCTCCTCTTCCTCACCCCCCGGCTGGGGATGGCTGCCCGGCGGTGGCGGCGGCAGGCCCTTTTGCCGCTCGCCCGGCTCTCCTCCTCTTCCTCACCCCCCGGCTGGGGATGGCTGCCCAGTGGTGGTGGTGGCAGGCCCTTTTGCCGCTCGCCCGGCTCTCCTCCTCTTCCTCACCCCCCGGCTGGGGATGGCTGCCCGGCGGCGGCGGCGGCAGGCCCTTTTGCCACTCGCCCGGCTCTCCTCCTCTTCCTCACCCCCCTGACTAATTGAGTAACAAAGAAACATTGTTTTGCTTTCTTTCTTTGCTGGGTGCTGTGACATGCACAGTTGAGAGTAGAGCAATCCAAACTCACCATACCAGTGGTTTCTGAGAGAGAGAGGTTGTATTGTATACCAGCAAAGGGTCATGTCCACAAGTTTCTTCTAGTTTAGTCAACAATCCCTCTGCTCTGCTATCACCAGCAGGTTGTGCTCTTTTCATTCAAACAGGCTGCTCAAATCTAAGCTAAGTTGCTGCTGAGGATGCCTTTGACTGGTAGCACTTTTTCTTAATTTTTAATTTGTTTTTTTTAAAAAAGAATGTTGAATGTTTTAAATTTTTTTAAAAAAATTCAAGTTGATTTTATTTGAATTACTACTCTTAGGTAAAGGTAAAGGTTTCCCTTGCTCGAAAGCCAGTCGTATCCGATTCTAGGGTTCAGTGCTCATCTCTGTTTCAAAGCTGAAGAGCCAGTGCTGACTGCTTCTGCAGACATTTCCGTGGTCATGTGGCAGGCATGACTAGACACCGGACTGTACAATGCTGTTTACCTTCCCACCGAAGTGTTCCCTATTTATCTACTTGCAATTTCTTGCTAGGTTGGCAGGAGCCTGGACAAAGATGGGAGCTCACTCCATTGGGCAGTAATCAGGAATAGAACTGCTAACCTCCCGCCTTCCAATCAGCATCTTAGCCACTTGAGCCACTGCACTCCCTACTACTTTTACTGAGTTAATTTTTTTTGGCAGAAATGGAAGGTATAAAGACATTTGTTAGTGTTCTGTGCTGTCAAGTTGTTGCTGCCTTACAATGACTTGAATAGTTTTTACTCTAATGGGTACACAATATTGCAGCTGAAATGATGGGTTGTCATATTATGTGACACCACTGTTGGGTTTGTGGCACATTTAATTTCGCCCGTGTATTTTCAGGTAAAACTGTAGAATTGTTCTTTATGGCTATAAATGGTTTGGGTTGTCTTCTTTCTTCTTATGTCCTCGCACACGAGGGCATGTATTGAGTTATCAAATTGAGTTAACAAATTTGATTTGCTGCTGCATTCTGTGTTTCTTCCCAGAGGACATGTAGATTATTCAAATCTTCTCAAAAAGTTGCTCTTCATGTTTCCTTTGGTCTACCTATGGACTGCAGTGGCTTAGTGGTTAAGACACTGAACCTGACTACTGGAAGGTCGGGAGGTCAGCAGTTCGAGACCTGAGTACTGCATGACGGAGTGAGATTCCATCTCTATCCTGCCAAACTAGCAGTTTAAAAGCAAGGAATTGCAAGTATATAAACCAACTTTGGTGGGAAGGTAAACAGCATTCCGTGCACTCCAGTCTTTAGTCATGCCTGCCACATGTCCACAGAAATGCCTGCAGGCACAGACAGTGTTGTTTCTTTGGCTATAAACAGAGATGAGCTTAGTAGTTAAGATGCTGAATTTGATGACTGGAAGGTCAGCAGTTCGAGACCTGAGTACTGCATGACGGAGTGAGATTCCAACTCCTGCCAACCTAGCAGTTTGGAAGCAAGAAATTGCAAGTAGATAAACCTACTTCAGTGGGAAGATAAACATCATTACATCCAGTTTATTTGCTGGTCTGCCAGTTACGTGTTTAGTCATGCCTGTCACATGTCTACAGAAATGTCTGTAAACACAGACAGTGCTGGCTCTTTGGCTATAAACAGAAATGAGCACCGAACCCTAGAGTCGGATACGACTGGCTTTCAAGCAAGGGTGACCTTTATCTTGGTCTGCCTGGTTTCCTTTTACCTGCTTGTGACACCCAGTCCATCGCTATTTTCAGGTGCTGGTGTTCAGGTAATCTCAAAATATGCCCTGCAAACCTCATTCTTCATTTTGTTATAATGTGTTCCAGGATGCATGACCATTTGGATTTAGAACCTCTTCATTTGTAGTCTGAACAAAGTATGTGATGCCAAGAATCTTTCTGAAACACCTCTGTTGGAAAACATATAGCTTCTTCATTGCAATTTTCCATGTCTCACTTATATATATTGCTATTGGTAGGACAATAGTATTAAGTGAAGTTTAATATGCCTTAGATCAAGAGTCTGCAAACTTGGCTCTCCCGTTGCTGGTCAGAGCTTCTGGGAATTACACCTGATCTTAGCCAAAAGGCTGAGAAGTGATAATTGAAGTCCAATAACATCTGGAGAGACAGGTTTTGCAGATCCCTGCCCTAGATGGTCAAATATGATTCATTCATTGAAATATAGCTGCTGCCCTTCCAATCCTGGATTTTTCATCTTCTTTGGATCCCCCATTGGTTGTTGTAATCCTACCAAGGTAGGTCAATTTGCAAACCTCTTCAATTGTTTGGTTCCTGTTTGTAATTCTGGCCTTGGTTTGACAATTGATACTTATTACTTTGGTCTTTTCGCTACTGATTCTCAACCCAACGTTTACTGCTTTGGTTTCCAAGCTAGTAGTCATAACTTGCATTGTTGGTTTAGCTTTTGCCAGTAAAGTTATGTCATTTTCAAAGTCAAGATCAGTTAGCTTTTATTTTTCCATAGCACTCCCCATTGTGGGTTATCTGTTGAAATTCTCATCGTATAGTCTAGACACAGTGAGGTGGTTGTGGTGGTGGTGGTAAAAGAATACTCCTTTGTTTAACATTAGTTTTGATGTTGAAGAAATTTGTACACTTTGAATCACCTTTTGCTATGCCAGGGCTCTCCTGCAAGATCCACAGTTGAAGACAATCTGGTGTGCCTGCCTGTAAGAACAATTAGGTTTAGCAGATGCACCACTTATAGGTTTCCGGTGCAGCTGCAACCTGATATAATCCATTGTCACATTCCTGTAAGCCAGGAGTTCTCAACCTTTTTAAGCCAGGGGCCAGGTCACGCTCCCTCAGACAGCTTTGGTGGCTGGACAGCCATTTTGCCTTTCCTCCACCACTGTGCACTTCTTGGTATGGGGACAAGAGCCCTACAAACGCGAACAAAGGGAAAGAAATTCAATTCCCAATGTTCTTTGCACTGCGCAGCGCGACAGCCAATCAGGCTGAGAGGCGCGAGCAAAAAGAACATTGGGAAATGTGGCGCGGCCAATTAAAATCGAGCCGCAGAAAAAAACCACAAATGCAAAACTACAAGTCCCAGTGTCCTGCACGCCGTGAGCATGCAGAATGCTGAGAAAGCTGGCATGCGAAAAATAAAATTACAAAACGCAACGGGAGCGCAAGTCTGCCACAGGCG
Source organism: Bradypodion pumilum (assembly GCA_035047305.1). Lineage (NCBI taxonomy): Eukaryota > Metazoa > Chordata > Lepidosauria > Squamata > Chamaeleonidae > Bradypodion > Bradypodion pumilum. The sequence goes on from JAWDJD010000003.1 coordinate 325,461,750, forward strand.
GATGCAGCACCTCACAGCCTCGCAAAACAGAAAGCCACAAAACTCCACCGCGAGACACCCGCCGGCCTTCTTTCCCAGAGCAATGGGGAGAAGAGGGACTCCCTCTCCTCCACGCTACCCCGCCGAAGACACGGCGATACCTCCACCGGCCTCAAGGAAAGTTGAGCCGGGGTGAACCCCCCCAAATAAAAAATAAATAAACAGGCAGCAGTTCGTCAGGGGAAGGACCCTCCCTGGTGGATGACTGGCTGCTGCCTTTGTACTTCCGAATACAAAAGCAGCAGCCAGCAATCCTCAAGGAAGAGCACCACCCCTTACGGATTGCTGCCTGCCGATCTCCGGTTAGGTAACCCAGGAGAAAAAGACAGAGAGGAGAGAACCATCATTAGGCAGAGATAGCTCTTCTCTGCCTCCTCCTTCTCCCCCGACCTACCTAATGAACCTTCCCAGGAGAAGAACGGGCTGACTGCCTCCTCTTCCTTTCCCCCATTGCTGCATTGAAACCAAAATTTGAAGCAGCAATGGGGAAAAGAGGAACCGACAGGCAACCTGTTCTTCATGTTAAAGTAAACACCAAAAACAAACACAAAAATTAATAAAAAATAATAAAACAAAAATAATCAATAATTAAAAAACCCATTAACAAACAAAAAGTAAACCACAAAATACACAAACAAAAACATTCACAATACCACAAAAGCACATACAAAACACCTAACTACAACATGAAAATACCACAAATACCACAAATAAACAACAATGAATTACACAAATAAACAACAACGAAATAAGAAAAATTAAACAAAACCAGAAATAACCAAACCAATTAAACAAACCTAAAATTCAACCAAAACAAAAAAGAACAAACAGAAACGCCTCCTAGCCCACCACCACAAAAACAAAACAAAGAAAACCCCCAGAAGAAAGAAAACCAGAGAACTCACTAGCATGTCCTCCCTCCACGACGACCGCAACAGAAATGAAGAAACAAAGACTACTTACCGGAAGAAGCCCCACCTAGAGGCCAGGAGAGAAAAAACACGTGAAACGAAACCAAAACCACTAACAGTCCCACCTGCAGGGCAGAATAGTAAAAACAACTCAAAAACACAACAGCTCCACCTAGAGGCCACAAGAGTAAAAACAAGTCAAAAACATAACAATAAATCAAAATTTTACACACATCACAAAATATGTTAAATAAATAAAATAAAAAGATTTATAACATCCTGTGTTGAGTTTTAACTCAAATAAAAACCCCAAACATCTAAACACAGTTTAAAAACATTGAATGTAAAAAACATGTACTTTCACATTTTAAAAAATATTACCTACGGTACAACTATTAACAGAAAAAATCACAAACTAAAACATTATTTGGTTAAATAAAACAATTTGAAACAATTATATCATCCTTTGTTCTTTTTTTTTAATCCACAAAAAAACCCTCAAAAAGCTGATCACAGTTTATAACAGCCCGGCAACGCCGGGCAAACTATGCTAGTAAGTAAATAAATAAGAGACTCACTTGTAATTTCCAGGATCATTAATTAATTAATTTAATTTAATTATCACATTTATATACCGCTCACTCGGCCAAAGCCAACTCAGGGCGGTTCACAATAAAAATTAAAAACACAAGTTAAAACAGTTAAAACAGTTAAAACTACCCACCCCCTAAAAACAAGGGCTGCAGGATCCAAAGGCACCATGGGGAAGAGTTCTTCTACACCAACCACCCAATGGCGGTTACCCTTCCACCTGCACCCCACACTTGACCCGCCAGCCAGGTTTTAAGATCTTTTCTGAAAGGCAGCAACTCCGTCCGGAGACGTAGCTCTGTTGGCAGGAGGTTCCAGAGGGCCGGTGCAGACACGGAGAAGGCTCTCCTCCTTGTGCCAGAGAGGCGAGCCCCTCTGGCTGATGGAACGATTAGAGAGCCCCTCCGGTCCGCTCTGGTTGGACGGACAGACGTCCTCAGGGCGATGCGGTCTCTTAGGTAACCCGGCCCACTACCATATAGGGCTTTAAAGGTCAAAACCAGCACCTTGAATTGCACCCGGAGACAAACTGGCAACCAGTGCAGCTCCCGGAGCAGTGGCAAAGCACGGGCATAACGCCCACACCCCATCACCACCCGGGCTGCCGCATTTTGGACCAGCTGTAGCCTCCGAATGGTCGTCAAGGGCAGCCCCATGTAGAGCGCATTGCAATAATCTAGTCTGGAGGTAACCAGAGCGTGAGTGACCATGAGCAAGGAGTCCCGGTCCAGGAGTGGGCGCAACTGGCGGATCACCCGCAGTTGGGCGAAAGCCCTCCTGGTCACAGCCGCCACCTGTTCCTCTAGCAGTAGCCGTGAATCCAGGAGGACCCCCAAGTTGCGCACTGGGTCTGTCTGGGGCAAAATAGCCCCATCCAGAACCAACGATGGTAGCTCCCGGGTTAATGCAGAACCCCCTATCCATAGCCACTCAGTCTTGCTGGGATTCAGTTGTAGCCCGTTAGCCCCCATCCAGACCCCCACAGCTTCCAGGCATCTGGAAAGGACTTTGACGGCATCACTGGGGTCCCCATGGGCCGAGATGTACAACTGAGTGTCATCCGCGTACTGATGGTACCGCACCCCATGGGAACGAATGATCTCACCCAGCGGCTTCATGTAGATGTTAAATAGGAGAGGAGAGAGCACCGAGCCCTGAGGCACCCCCCATTTGAGGGGCCTAGGACTGGACCTCTCACTCTCCAACCACACCGACTGGGTACGACCCCTCAGAAATGAGGAAAACCAGGACCACACATTACCCTGGATTCCCAATCCTCGGAGCCGTCCCAGAAGGATACCGTGGTCAACGGTATCGAAAGCCGCTGAGAGGTCAAGAAGAGCAAGGACGGATGGGTGACCACCGTCCCGCTCCCGCCAGAGATCATCCATCAGTGCGACCAATGCCGTCTCGGTACCATATCCCGGCCTGAATCCTGACTGAAAGGGGTCCAGATAATCCGCTTCATCCAGCACCCCCTGCAGCCGACACGCCACTGCCTTCTCCAACACCTTCCCTAAAAAGGGGAGGTTAGAGACTCTCCAACCACACCGACATTGTTGATATGATGTTAGTGAGTTTGTTAGTCCTGAATTTATCATAAAAAAAACAAAAACAGTACTTCTTGCTGTTTTATGAAACTTTGTGGTTTAAGTTTTGTTGTATGGCATTTTAGGAGATTTTGTTCTATAAGGCATCTCATAAACTTTCTAAATAAATAACTTGTGAAATTGGAGGGACTCTCACTGTGTGATCAGAACAACAGAGTCTGTCAGTCTTTGTTTTGCAAATGAGCTTTCATAACTGTTTATCATTTCAGAGGGAATGAACACAAAGGTGGAGGTGGCAACTTCTTCCAGGAAGATGAACCTGAAATTGATTTTGAACCAGAATCTGCTCTTGGTTATGAGGGTGATGGAGAAGATGAAGAGAGTAATGAGGAAGAAAGTAATGAGCAAGATGTATTTACTGAACATGACCTGAATAATAACAAGATCGAATGTAAAACTGGTGTGCAAGAGTGGCCAGATGGTTCCAGCTATAAAGGAGAATTTGCATTTGATTTAAAACTTGGATATGGGGAATTTACTTGGGGCAATGGTGAGGTAAACTGGTCTATGATTTAAATATCTTTATTCTATATGTTGTTATGTTCCAAAATATTGTTGCATCCTATACTGTAGCAGTAGCCGCTATCTGCCAAATACTGCAGTTGTTGAATGCCAGATGGAGAGATGCAGTTATCAAGAGTTGAATGTAACCGCCATCTGATTTTGTAATGCTCAGAAATTATAACTTGCCCAAATTTTGTGAAATATGCCATATTATCACACTGAAGTTAAGGAGACCTACATATTTTAGACAGCCAGAGTGACTCAGAGAATTAAGTTCTTTAATCCAATGTTGCCCAAACTTTGATTTTTGGACTTCCCATGACCTGCTCCTTTCAGCTGGTTTTTAAACCTGGGATTTTTTTTCATGTTTATCCCTATGATGGTTATTTATTTATTTATTTCCCCCCAGAAACAGGGGTATATCCTAAAGCTAGTTCTTAGTTTAAACTAAAGTAGACCCACTGACTCAGTGGAACTTGCATAAGTGTTTGCATAAGCCCAGTGTTGAGCTGCTCCAGTTGCTGACACGTGCCCGGACACCACTAGCGGAAATTCCCCCAGGCCACGCCCACTTGGCCAGCCACACCCACCTCCCTACCCCAGGCCATGGCATAGGGAGGCCAAGTGGGCATGGCCCACAGAGTTAGCCATGTCCACAGAGTTAGCCATGCCCATGGTGGGGGTAGTAAATTTTTTTGCAGTGCATCACTCATTCATTCAGTGAGGCTTCATTCAGTGAATCTTCTCAGTTTGGCACTAATCTCTGGATTTAGCCCATAATATTTTCTTAGAGTTGGGTATAGTGTGCACTAGAAATATAAATCAGTTCTTGATCCTGATCCAAAGATACCTTATTTTTTTAACTAGTAGTCCTTTTAATTGTTTACAGTATTTACAGTGCTGGACATTTCTTTAGTGATGAGTATGAAATTCAGTCTGTGCATGTGATGCAGTCAAAGTCCTTTCCAGTTGTCTGGAGGCTGTTAGGGTCTGGATGGGGGCAAATGGGTTACAGCTGAATCCTAGTAAGACTGAGTGGCTGTGGATGGGGGAGTCCTGTGTTATCCCAGGAGCTACCATCTTTGGTTTTGGATGGGGCTATTTTGCCCCAGACCGACCCAGTGCGCAACTTGGGGGTCCTCCTGGATTCGCGGCTGCTGCTAGAAGAACAGGTGGTGGCTGTGACCAGGAGGGCCTTCGCCCAACTTCGGGTGATTCGCCAGTTGCGCACGCTCCTGGACCGGGACTCTTTGCTCATGGTCACTCACGCTCTGGTGACCTCCAGACTAGATTATTGTAATGCACTCTACATGGGGCTGCCCTTGATGACCATTCGGAGGCTGCAGCTGGTCCAGAATGCGGCGGCCCGGGTGGTGATGGGGTGTGGACGTTATGCCTATGCCTCACCACTGCTGCGGGAGCTGCACTGGTTACCTGTTTGCCTCCGGGTGCAATTCAAGGTGCTGGTTTTGACCTTTAAAGCCCTATGGTAGTGGGCCAGGTTACCTTAGACGCCGCATCACCCTAAGGATGTCTGACCGTCCAACCTGAGCGGACCGGAGGGGCTCTCTAATAGTGCCGTCGGCCAGGGGGGCTCGCCTCTCTGGCACAAGGAGGAGAGCCTTCTCTGTGTCCGCACCAGCCCTTTGGAACCTCCTGCCTGTGGAACTGCGTCTCCAGACGGAGTTGTTGCCCTTTAGAAAAGAACTAAAAACCTGGCTGGTGGGCCAAGTTTGGGGTGTAGGTGGAGGGGTGGCTTCCGTTGGGTGGTTAATATAGGGGAGTATGCCTGCCCCACGGTTTCTTCAGTTCCTGCACCCCTCTCTTTTTAGGGGTGGGTTCTTATTGCTGGTTTTTATCTGTTTTATTTGTTTTTATCAGTTTTTACCCACTGTTGTGAACCGCCCGGAGTCGGCTTTGGCTGAGTGGGCGGTATAAACATTTAACAATAAATAAATGTGCCTGCTGTATTCCGGTCCGTCTCCTTTCCCAATTGGGCAATAAAGCTTTTGCACTACCTTGTGCTTAATAGTTTACCTGGTCACTATAGTCAAAGGAGTTCCAGGTAGCTAAATAAATGGAAGAACACCCTATCCCTCTTCTATGAGGCCAGTTAGTGGCCAGCTCAGAAATATACGGGGCTTGTAAAGGAGGAGTAGATAACTGAACTTTTTCCTCAGTTTGCTAAAAGGCCATTTATATTAATCGAGTCAGTGGCTAGTAGTTTCTATGGCGGCTGGGGAAGAAGAGGACTATTTATTTTTCTGAGCATATTTACAAAGCTACTTTTTCCTATGCAGAGTTGGATTCATATTGTACTAACTGATTTTATTTGCAAGAGATCCTTCCAGTTTGATAGAAACGTTGTCTTTTTATATGAATAAAAGTCACAGATGCCTTTGATTGGTCAAATGTAATTTCATGAACCCTATTTAATCTTTTGGATCAGTAGTTGGTCCAGAAGTTGGTTCAACTTCTTTGTGTATGCACAACAGTGTTTAGGTTTCCTTGCTCGAAAGCCACTTGTATCCGACTCTAGGGTTCAGTGCTCATCTCTGTTTCAAAGCCAAAGAACCAGCGTTGTCTGCTTCTGCAGACGTTTCCGTGGTCATGTGGCAGGCATGACTAGACACCGGAGCGCACGGAACACTTACCTTCCCACCGAAGTGGTCCCTATTTATCTACTTGCAATTTCTTGCTTTCGAACTGCTAGGTTGGCAGGAGCTGGGACAAAGACGGGAGCTCATTCCGTCCTGCAGTACTCGGGAATCAAACTGCTGACCTTCCTCCTCCCAGTCAGCGTCTTAGCCACTTGAGTCACTGCAGTCCCAACAGTGTTTATTAAACCAGAATTTAATCAATATCTCTCTGGAATATTGGATCATGCTTTTATTTAGTTTTCTGAATTGCAATGAAACTAATTCACAGTAAGAAAACTAATATTAATGAAATGTTCCAAGAGGGTAAATCCTGGATTGAAAAGGGTTACTAACTTTGTTTGAACTCTACACTCTACATATTCAATTTTTATTAAAGTCATAATTTTCAATAAGTTTCAGTGCTGTCGTATCCCCTGGATGATGCCAGGTGGAATAGCCCCCCTGACATGCAAATGAATGTAACTATATTCCAACTCTGTTGAAAACACTAGTTAAATCTTCTCTCTTTTTCTTTCCTAGTGTGAAGATACTACGGTGCATACTTGCAGTAATTTGTCTTCTGCTACTTTTCTTGCTTGTTAACTTTCTCTGAAAGTCCCCAAGAAATCTTTTACTGCCTCCAAAGCTTGGAGTTAGAGGTTCATGTCTGTATATACAAGCAAATATGGGGGATTTTTTTATTTTTGGCACTGTATTCTGGTATTGCTATGATGCATCCTTGATGGGAAGGAAACATATTTTATGCAGTGCACAATTATGAAATTGCTTGCCCAAAGATGTAGTAAGTAGCCTGAAAAGAATGAGACAATTGAAGGAGGAAGATAGATCTATCAATAGCTACCAGCCATGATGGCTGTATGGACCTTCTGGATTCAGAAACAGGATGTTACTGAGACCAAGAAAAGTACAAAGTTGTCCACCCCACCTCACCTATCTTTCTGTCAGCTGTACAAACAATAAAAAGAATGTCCTTTACCTATAAGGAAGGATGTTAACCATTGGAATGTAACAAAGGCTCCCGCACCCGGCCCAACCATCCCTAACCGAGCCGCCTGCACTCACCTTACCCCAGCCTCACCACCACCGCAAGGGTCCGGAGGTCGCCAGTGGGGCAGCAGCCCCACGAATGTGACAAAAAACAACAACTACGAGTCCCAGAGTCCTCTGCGCTGCTCAACCCCTCAGCCAATCAGGCTGAGGGACGCGAGCGCAGAGGAGGCCGGGAACGCACGGCACGCCAACTTAAAAAAAAACCACCAACGCGCCGACAACTTCCCTCTGGCTCCGGGAGACACTTTGTCTCCTGAAGGAAACCTAAGTGAGGCGGGGGAGCGGAATGGGCCAGGTTACGGGAAGGAAACCACCCCCTCACCCCAGCCTGAAGCGCCGCTGGGGTTCCCGTGACCCAGCCAGCGAGGCCAGGCTGCGGGAAGGAAAAGACCCCCCCGCCCAAAGCACCATTGGGGTTCCTGTGACCAGGCCAGCAAGGCCAGGCAGCAGGAAGGAAAAGCCCCCCCCTGCCTGAAGCGCCACTGGGGTTCCCGCGGCCTGGCCTCGCTGGCCAGGCCGTGGGAAGGACCCCCGTGTGCAAAAGGTAAGTTGGACAGGGGAGAGGGACCTGGTGGGAAGCGCCAAGGAACCATGCCACCCCCAGCCCCCCCCCAGCCCCTGTCCCTCACCCCACTTACCTGATGCTGACTGGCCCTTCCGTTGCCTGGCCTCCCAGTAACGCCTTCCCTTCTGCTCCTCGGAGTCCTCGGCTCCTCGCTGAGGCTGTGCGGGGGAGAGAGAGGGAAAACCCCTCACAGCTTCGGCAAGTGTGTGTGTGTGTGTGGTCAAGGCTTCAGGGGGGGAGGAGGGGGAGGCCCTCCTCTCCCCACGGAGCTATGGCGTGTGTGTGATTGTGTTGTGGGTGTGATTGTGTTGTGTGGGTGTGTAATGAGTGTGTGTTGTGTGTGTGTTTGTGTTCTGGGTGTAGTTGTGTTGTGTATGTGTGTGTGTACTGAGTGTGTGTTTGGTTGTGTTGTGTGCAGTGTGTGTATTGTGTGTGTGCATGGTTTTGTGTGTGTGTACATTGTGTGTGAGTGGGGTTGTGTGTGTGATTGTGCTCTGTGTGTGGTTGTGTTGTGTGTGGCTGTGCATGTGTGTGGGGTTGTGTGTGTGTGTGTAGTTGTGTTGTGTGTGTGTTTGCATTGTGTACCCCCCAAACGAAAAAAACAAATGAAAACTGCCCGGCTTGCCCGGCACAAAAATGCTAATGTCCTATGAAACACAGGTAATAGTAGAGAAGAAAGAATAGCAAAGAAGAAAGAAGAAAGAAAACATTGTTTGAGTTGGGGTATAGTCCAACTCCTAAAAGTTTTATTATTTTCAGTGGAAGCTATTTATCACTTCCCCTACAAAAGTTGGTGGGACAAACTGTTTTAAAAATCCATTGCTGAGTTTGTAGTTTTGTTATATTATGTATAACTTCAATGGGTACTATTTTTATTATATAGCTCGGTGGTGGTGGTGGTAGTAGTAGTAGTAGTTACTATTATATTTTCACTCCCTTTCCCCTCTAGTAGTAGGGCGTGGAGCATATCTTTTCCCTGGTTTAGTGCTCAGCCTTTTCCAAGGGGATTTTGCATTCACAGCCATTCACCCCTCCAGGGTGAAAATAAAGGACACCCCAAAGATAACCTCAAGTCCTCTAGTTCTGGTCTTTCTGTGGTCTTCTATCTCTCTTCCATTGTCTGATCTTTTATCTCCTTCCCCTCCTTCCTGCTCTCTTTCTTCCACCAACCCTAGAAGCACGGTCCCTTCACTGAACACTTTGAACCTTTGTTCTTCTCCACAACCATTACTCTTCTTCGCTTTTCTTCCATTTCTTTTCTATCACTGTGAAACCTCTAGCCCCATCTGAATCATCATGGTCCGAATCAACTGGGGAGCTAGATATCTCAAATCCAGGCCCTCCTCTGCAGGGGGCAACAGGCCACCTACTTCTCTGTTGTCCCTCCACATCACCACAGTTGCTGGAACCAATAGAATGGGATGCGTAAATTGTTGCATATACTTATGGACTTGATTGCGCAAAGTATTGGTTAGTTACTTCCATAAAGTTCAAAACCAGTTTCCCACAGGCAGTAGAAGCTTCTTGCTAGTAATGGTTGAGATACACTACTGGGTATAATCCTCTATTTCTGACATTTTCATGTATATTTTTTCCAACAGTTGCTGGAATATGTAAATCTATAAGTACCACAAAGTATATTACAGTGGTACCTCATGCAACGATTTTAATCTGTTCCACGGGGCTCATAGTTGTACGAAACAATTGCTATACGATACATGCTTCATATAGCAATTTCCCCTATGGGATGCATCGTACAACATTTTTTTTTGCTAAGTGATTTTTCCCATTGAAAAATTGTTGTATGATTTTTTTCCATAGGGAAATTTTTTATGCGGGATGCCAATTCCCCCCAAAACCTAATTGTTACTTGGTTTCGTTGATATACGGGGCGATTGTTGTATGAGGTTCCACTGTACTTTCTTTTTCCTGCTGTGCCAAGGCTTTATTGCAACTTACACAACAAAACAATATTATTTGCATAAATTTCTTGTCTTTTTTATTACAGAGGTATGTGGGACAGTTTTATAAGGATCATCGCCATGGCAAAGGGGTATACTTTTGGCCTAATGGCTCTAAATTTTCAGGTTCATTTTACCTGAGTCGTAAAGAAGGCTATGGGACCATGGAATTTAAAGATGGAAGAAAATTTCAGGTAATTAGAAAATATTTATTGTACTGCAGTGAGGAAGTGAATACAAAATGGTTGTTATATATAACACATATAATATGACCTGTATGTCTGGACATCCCACTACGGTAATGGAGTAGACCATACAGCCAGTGACTCAAAGCCGAGTGTCAGGTGGCGGTTAACTAACCTGACTCGCTAATGGGGCCAATGGCTACAGGCGGATAAGCCCCTTTAGGTGGAGTGATGGTCTCCTCAGTGTAGGAAATGCCACTAGAAACCATCATATTGGGCCCCAATGACAAAATGAGTGGAGGAGGAACTCTGATTCCCAATGCTCATGGAGGTGGAAGAGGCCATGCCAGATGGACTGGCTGTGAAGGTGTACTATGTCCATATCCTCACAGCTGCGGCGGTCCATTACAGTCCCGGTGTTAAATCCTGCATGTCGCGCTTCATGTGTGCCATGGGTGATGGCTCCGAGATCATAGTGTGTGGGTCACTTCATGGCAAGATGGGATCCACCTTAAACAAATTCACGGCAGTAACATTTTTCCTGTTTCAGGAAAAAAAATGCATTCTCGGATATGAGTTGCAGTCAGCGACAATGGCATAATATGAAGAATAGAAAAGGAAGACTTCAACAGATAATTGGATAGTTTCTAGTTGAATTTTTCATTTATAATTTTTAATTAGGGCAAACTTTATAAAGGTTAATTGATGAGTATTTTTCTTAATGCTGAAGATATCATTGGACTCATATTATGTTGGCAAAGAAAAGTCAGCTTGCACAGAATTTCAGCATTCCTATGAAAATAAAAGATCTCATGAAAGGGCTGCCTGAAATGCATAGAACACTTCTTTATTATGTGGATTGAGCATTCATTCATTCATGTTAAAAAAGCAAACTATAAAACCGAGAGGTAGATCTCAAAGTATACACTTTTATTTCATGGTCAGTGAACAATAATTTGTTTACTTCTGTTACTTTAAGTCCATTCTGTCATTGCTGTTTAAGAAGTGGTTCTTAATGTCTTGTTATACTGACCCTTTCTTTTTGCAGCAATTTCTGCATTTAAATATTAAACATTGTTAAGTATTTATTTGATAGTGGAACATATGCAGAAATGGAGTAGGATTACTTATAAATTTGGCAGAATGGAAGATAGAAATGTTTTATTTTATTTTATGAAGTGCTTAAGTAAACTTGTTGTGACAATTTAATACAAAACTACATTTAAAATTGGATACAGTTTCAGTATCTACAGCTTATCTTAAAATGTTCTGGATCCTACTTTGAATTATCTTTTTTGGTTTCATTTGCTAATGGTAATAAAAATTCAAGATAAATAATAAAAATCAATGTAAACCTAACTTAAAGAATGACTAAAGATGATTTTTTTTGGCAACAGGGCCATATTGCTGCATCTTGGTAGGCTGTGAGTCTGTAATTTATTGTCTATTAAAGGATGACTTTAAATACTTTTGGATATGTACACATATACCATATTTGCTGGCATAAAAGACTCACTCCCCCCCCATGGAAAAATGGAGTGCGTCTTGTACTGTATAAAGTGTTCTACAGTGGGCTATTTTGGTAATAATGGTGTGTGTCTTATACAACAGTGCATCTTATATGTCAGCAAATACAGTACATTGTAAGCCGCCCTGAGTGGTGCTTGCACCAAAAGGGCAAGGTATAAATGTGAACAAATAAATATTTTTGAAAGATGAACTGTGCTATGATTTTTTTGCTTGTGTGTGTGTGTGTGTGTGTGTTTACTTTTTCCAAACTTTTTTTCCTGATTTTTTAAAATTTTATATTTTTCTGTTGAAGGGGCTTTACAAAGCTGATGAGCGGTTTGGACCAGGAATTGAAACATATCCAGATTATACTCAAGATGTTGGCTTGTGGCATCGAAGTCATATAGTTAAACTCTGTACAGAAATACCTGGGCATTTTATTCTTTCGAATTTTCCAGAACTCAGTGTTTATTTTGATGCTGAATCCACTACAGAGTATATTTCAGAAGAGGGCAATACAATGTGGGATCTGAATGAGGAGAATGACCCATTTTTCTATAACTTCAAGCGTCTTCTCTTCAATGATGACAGCTACACATTGCCTGAAAATATGCACATATACTCAATTGATGCAGATCATCTTCCTCTCACTCGGACCTTTTTAAAAGAATTTGATTTCCAGTATTTTAAGAAAAAGAAACGATTGGCTTATGAAAAACGATGGCCTATCACAAATATAACCCCCTTTCTTCTCAGGATGCAGAAACATATGTATAAATATAGGTAAGCATTATTGTGTGCAGTAAATAGCTGAGTTGGTATATAATTTATACCAGGGATTCCCAACCTTTTCCTGCCAGGGGCCTGACCACACCCCCTCAGTCAGTTGAGCAGGCTGGTTATGTGTTTCCTCCCAATGGTGCCGCCGCTTGCCTTTGTGCCATGTTTCTGGGCATTTTCCCATCTCTGCCACTTCCCTCGGAGGAAGGAGCGAGGGAGGAACATTTTTGTGCCATTTTTGAATATTTCTGCCGCATTTTCACTGCAAAAATGTGGCAATTTTGGCACTTCCGGTGATGTCAGGGCACTTCCAGCATTGGTGGCAATCCAGCCTGGGGCAGGATGAATTTGGCCTGAGGGCCGGATCTGGTTTACGGGCCATAGGTTAGGAATCCCTGTTCAATACTGCTGTTGAAATCCCATTTCTTGTATTGCTTTTGCAATTGTGATATTTTTGAACCACAGTTGGGCATACCCTGGTAACAGCAACCTTCCGTTGCCAGCTAATCTTTCTCACACTAGGTCAGGCGAAAGGAACTGCAGAATGAGCTCACCAAATGGTGCTTTCATTTAGGCAGTTTCACGTTTGGCCTAGACACAGAAGAAGAAGACAGAGATGGGTACCTTCTGTTTTGGCGCTTTAGATTGGTGTTGGGCCAGAGAATTCCTCAAATAGGAGTCTGTTATGTTAAAAAGAAAGGTCAGCTGAACTTCTCCCTGTTCATTAATTTGGTGAGTTTGGAAATGTTATTATGTGGAGGGGCCCTTAGTTCTGTAATATCACACATATACTGTACTTACATTCTGAAGTGTTCCAGTTCTGATATAAACTGATTATTTCAGTGAGAATTAAATCAGGGACAGAGATGTAAGGTGAAGAAAAGGACTATACCCATCCTTCCACCTTACAGAGAGTTTTAAGAGGCTGTGGTGGCTCAGTGATTAAGATACTGGCCTTGTTAGCTGGAAGGCTGGCAAGTCGACAGTTCGAGACCTGGGTACTGCATGATGGATTGAGCACCTGTCTCTGTCCCAGCACTTGGGGACATGAAAGGAGTCTCATTTGAGCATTCCCTGAGCAGAGTTTCTCTCACAAAAATCCTTTCAACTTAGAATAATTTCTGACATGAAATTATTATTATTACAGAGAGTTGTGAGAAGGTCAGAATTGTGGGGAATATTCATGCTTATCCTCCATGTTTTTGCTCACTTCCAGGCATTGTCGGAAGGACGTAAACTGGGATGTTAATTTCATTGTGGAAGGGCACCGAAATGGTTTTGGAGCCAAAGGTCCCAAAGAATGTGCTGCAGAGGAGCTGATTGAGAAGTCAGCGGAAGGAGACTATAATAGAGTGTGTGAGATTCTGAGGAACAACCTGGCCCATCCTGACATAGCAGATTCCCATGGATATACTGCCCTTGCTGCTGCTGCTGTAAGACTCCCAATTGTATTCTGGATTCTGCTGCTTTAAGGCAGACTTTATTGTATTTAATTTTCTCTTACTGTGATACTGTTCTTTGTTTTAATGTAGTAGGTCAAAGAACTGACGATAAACTTCAGAACAGCAGATGCAAACACTACAAGGATGCCAGGATTCCAAAGCTTGTGTTCCGTTTGTATAAGAATATCTAACATAGTTTTCTTGTGCAGATGCATTACCAAGATGACATCATCAACCTCCTTCTTGACAGCGGAGCTGATGTGAATAAATGTAGTGATGAAGGATTGTCCGCTTTGTCTATGTGCATAATTCGTTACCTCCCTGCAGAATCATTTCAGCCCAATATTGCTGAGAGGAACCGCAGGAGAAGAGAGGTCAGTCCTTCTTAAATCTGTAAATCTGAAATGGGCTTCTGTAAAATACACAATGCTTCTTTTTTCTTCCAGTTCCTTCCCTTTCTCTTTTCCTCCAGGATAAAAAGGGGACTGAATGAATGGGGGAAGCTTTTAAATTACTTATTCACTTCACCAGTGTAACATGTACCACCACTCTTTTAGATAGCGTGGAGAGAGAATTACCAGAAGTGCAGGTTGGGAGAAACATCAACAATTTGAGATATGCAGACGATACCACCCTAATGACAGAAAGTGAGGAAGACCTACAGAAGCTCCTGCTTAGGCTGATAGAAGAGAGTGTAAAAGCTGGCTTGAGACTCAATATCAAGAAAACCAAGATAATGGCAACAGGTCCCATCAGTCCCTGGAAAATAGATGGGGAAGAAGTAGAAGCAGTGACAGATTTTACTTTCTTAGGATCCAAGATCACTGCAGATGGAGAATGCAGCCATGAAATAAAAAGACGACCGATTCTTGGGAGATAAGCTATGAGAAACCTGGGGAACATAGTTAAAGGTAGAGACATCACCTTGCAAGCAAAAGTCCGCATAGTCAAAGCAATGGTATTCCCAGTGGTAATGTATGGTTGTGAGAGCTGGACCATTAGGAAAGCTGAGTGCAGAAGAATAGATGCCTTTGAAATGTGGTTTTGGAGGAGAGTTTTGAGAGTACCCTGGACAGCGAGGAGAACAAATAGGTCAATCTTAGAAGAAATCAACCCTGACTGCTCCTTAGAAGTCAAATAGTAAAGATGAAGCTAAAGTACTTTGGACATCAAATGAGAAGAGAGGATTCACTTGAGAAGGCCTTGATGCTGGGAAAGGTGGAGGGCAGAAGAAGAAGGGGGCAGCCAAAGATGAGATGGCTAGATGGTATTGTAGACGCAATGGGCACAGAGCTGGGCGGGTAGAGGAGGATGGTGGAGGACAGGGGTGCCTGGAAGACAATGGTCCATAGGGTTGCAAAGGGTCGAAATCGACTGTACGACTGAACCACACACACAAAAAAAACATGTCTGTATGAGATTGTCAGCTTATGGAATACTGTTGCATCGGTGTTTTGCAGGCGCACCCCCCAATAAAGGACTCAGACACCAATGAAAGTGGATAACGGCATTGGGCCACATTTATTGATTCATGCCCTAGTCCGAATTATAAATTTCTATTGGTAATTGACCAATCATAATTCTTAAGGCAAGCAGGCCGAAGTAACACTGGTAAGGTACCACCCAAAATTGCCAACGGCAATTGCTACAATGTATCCATTTGTATCAATTTGTTTGTTGACCACAAACAAATTGTTGACCGTAGTCAATATCTAACTAATGACCCCACCCTCTGATGCGTATCCGTAAAATCACAGGGTGATGCATGCTGTCTAGCTATAGCCATCACCCCGTCGCCTAGTTCGTCGTTGACCGGACAACGTTTAACCAACTTATGCCTGTCTAGTGTTGTCCAGTCAATTGCGAACTTGCCGGATACCTGTGGGTCATAATGTTTACCTTACCAGTGCTACCCGCCACACGGAGGGGCTTCAAAGAAGGCTCGACGCCCCCCCCCAGACCGTCAGCTCGGTCAACAGGCCTGCTCGCCAATCACCCAACAGGAGGTCCATACCTCCTCGCGACAGATGGACCCCATCCCCTGCATACAAGTCATAACTTTGGAGGCTAATAGCGGGGTGACGACTGACCCTGTCGACAAGGAAACGTGCCACTGCCCTATTCACCATGCGTCTAGCGCGGTCAAGGGCCAGGAGGTCAACACCCCCTCTGTAGGAATGGCGCGGGACCATGTCCGACCAAACAAGGGTTGTGGCGGGCCAGACGTAATGCAGGTAGGCGAGGTCCTCTCAAATCGCATGCTTCAGCGACAAGCCGGTGACCTGGCCCAAATCATTGCCCCCCAGGTGTATGATCAGAATGTCAGGCGGGTCAGCATTCTGGCCTGAAAAAAGGAAAGGCAGCAGCTCCCGCCATAACATCCCGGGCTTACCATGCCATGTGAGACTTGCGTATGCACCCAGTCCCAGTCGGGGTCCCCACTCTGTCGCCGCAGCATAACGCACTGCCCTGTGCACGTAGCTATGGCCCACCAGCCATACTGTCACCGGTGTAATACGACACCCCGGGTCTGTAAAGGAAAAAATGAGGGAAAGTAGGTAAGGTGACTGGGTTGGTACTCACGGCGGGAGTGGGTGCACATAAAATTGAAAACATTGCGAACCCCACCGTCCCATGCTACGTATGTCAGCCCCTGAGTACCCGAAAGCCGCAGCGGTCGAGGCCGCCCCTATACGGAATGAATGAGTGCCATAGCGGGCGCCTGGGAGGCCCACACTGGCCAGCGCTTTGCCCGTCACCTTCCAAAATTGAAATTTAGTAAGGGGAGACCCATCTTGGTGACAGAAAAACGGGCCATGGTGCGTGCCACGCAGTGCCAGGAATTCCTGTAGGGCACCAACCGGACAGATGTCTGCCAAAGAACACCGTAGCAGTCGCACACCACTGCCGACGCCATGCTGATCGGTCTTAGAGGAACGTATCCTCAACTGAGCCCAGTCTTTGGCTACACAGACATCCTCGAGTTCCAGTGCCCTACGACTTGCATCCGCCTTAGACAGCATCACAAGCTCGCTGATGCGGAGCGCTCCAAAAAATGCCACCGTTGTGGCTGTATGGAACAGGGCTGCCTCATATGCATCAAAACAGAGGCAAGGCCAGCCCCGGGCCAACTGGGTAAGGACCCCTGGGGAAATCGGGTGGCGGTCGTCCGGGCAACGCCCGCGCTCGCGCACCCACCCCTCCAAAACATGTCTCACACGGAAGTCAGAGGTGCTGTCCACATGACCCCCCACCTTGGCCATAAAAGCCAACGCTGAAAGCTTAGATGCTATGGTGCGAGGTGCAAGGCCCTGAGAATGCAGGTAAACCATGAACCGCAGCACATGGTTTACCGGGATCGGCCAGGTTCCTGGCAATTGAAATTGAGTACAGAATGCCCTGAAAGAATTAATTGCGTGGTGATACGCCTTACGGGTGCGTGGTGCTAGCGACAGGCCAATCGCCCGGTTCACCTCTCCTTGCCAATGGTCCATATCTCCTCCTGGAGTGGCGAGGGAAATTCCTCCGCATCCGGGGCCAAGGCACGGAACCGGGAGATCTGTAGGCGGGACAAAGCGTCAGCAATATCATTATTAACCCCTGGGACATGCCTGGCCCTGAACAGTACGTTGAGGCGCAGGCTGCGCAACACAAATTGGCGCACTAGATCCATAACCCTGGGCGATTTGGAAGTCTGTGCATTTACAATGTGGACCACAGCCGCATTGTCACACCAGAAATTCACGACCGAGTTGGACCACTCCTGGCCCCATAGCATCAAAGCACCCAGGATAGGGAAAAATTCCAGATATGTGAGATCACGCAGGCGACCCGTGCCTGCCCAGGCCGGTGGCCACCCACCATAGGCCCACTTCCCATTGAAGTACATCCCACAACCGAGGGCTCCCGAGGCATCAGACTGAATCTGAAATTGAGGGGAAGCCAGGAGGTCCTGCCTCCAAAATGAGACCCCATTGAACTCCCTCAGGAACTGTAACCAGACAAGCATGTCTGCCCTGATACCCCGGGTAAGCCTGACCCTATGGTGAGGCCTGGATAATCCTGCCATAGCGTCGCACAAGCGCCGGGCAAAAGCCCTGCCCGGTGCGACCACTCTGCAGGCGAAATTAAGGTGACCATGCAGCACCTGCAGTTCCCTCAGTGATGCCTTGCGCTTGGCCAACAAGTCCGAGATAAGGGCCACTATCCTTGACACCTTATCCCGCGGTAACCTAGACGCCTGCGCTATCGTGTCAATCTCCACCCCCAGGAAGACTAGCTGTGTAGATGGGCCCTCGGTCTTTTCGGGCGCTAAAGGGACACCGAGTTCCTCCATTAGCGTCTGAAATGTGTTGAGGAGACGTGTACACGTGTCCCAGCCCCGTTCACCCCCGAATAAAAAGTCATCCAGGTAATGGGCTACAGACCGGGACCCTGACCTGCGGACGAAAGCCCACTCTAGGAAGGTACTGAAACGCTTGAAAGCCGAGCATGATACGGAACAGCCAAAAGGCATGGCCTTATCAAAATAATATTCGCCCCGAAATTTGAAACCCAGCAATTCAAAGTCGCCCGGGTGCACTGGCAAGAGGCGAAAAGCCGACTTAATGTCGCACTTAGCCAGCAGCGCACCCGGGCCACATGAGCGCACCATGCGCAGCGTGTGGTCAAAAGATGTATACCTGACTGAGCAAAGGTCGTCAGGGATAGCATCGTTGACCGATCGGCCGGCTGGGTAGGACAAGTGATGGATAAGGTGAAACTCGCCTGGTGACTTCTTGGGAACCAAGCCCAGGGGCGATACCTTGAGGTTAGGGAACGGGGGTGCAGGGAAAGGGCCAGCGACCCTGCCCGCATTGACCTCCTTATTAATGCTGGCGGCAGCCACCTCCTCCCTCCCCCTAAGGGACAAAAGGTTGGGGGCATCCTGAGGGGACCTAACACCCATGAAAGGAATACGGAACCCCTGTCTAAAGCCCTGAAGGAGATAATCTGCATCCTCCCCCTTCGGGTACAATGCGAGCCAACGCTCCAGCATGTCCACATTAATTGGGGAGGGAGCCTTTCGGTGAACCAGCTCCATCTGCGGCAGTCTTGCCAGCCCACTGTCCTCCCCTCCCTCTGCCCCGCGTCCCTCCAGGCCTGGGACAGGCAGAGGCTGCATGGGGGCCCGCACAGGTGGGACACTCATGTCTGTACTTGCAATTCTTCTTATTGCATGAACCATTAGACGAGAAAGTCCAGCACAGCAGGCGGGCTGGAACCCCCTGCCCCGCCACTTGGCGGGGAACCTGTGCTGGAGCCACTCGCTGGACCGCATGTCCACAATGGTATCTTTCCCCTGGCGCGGGGCGCGTGGGCGTCATGTACAGAAGCCAAAGCCTCTGGCATGGCTCATCCCACCTCATCTCAGGGTGCAGGGGAATTCGCATACGGAATTCCTCGTCATAAGCCAACCATGACGGGCCCGGAAAATCAACCATCGCCCGATAGATATTGTCCAAATACTGGACCATCGGAATCACCAGATCCGGCCGGGCCCTCAGGTACACCGCCATGTAGATGAGGTAAGCCGGCAGCCAGTTGGCCCACGTTCGTGGTGGCTTGCGACGACGTGCCTGTTCCTTATCCTTCTCATCCTGCCCCTCCCTCTCTTCCTTGGTGGGCTCCCTGTTTAGGAGTGAGAAGATATCAACATACTCCCCTCGCCATATTTTCTCTCTGGTGGCCTGTGCCAAGTGGTCACCCAGTGGCAAGGAATAGCCCGCTGTCGGCAAGGCCGAGACAGGCACAGCAGAAACTGCGGGCATCTGGAAAGGGGCTTGGACCAGCCCAGCCACCCCCAAAACATTCCCCACAGGGTAGCAAATGCTCCCCACCCCGGGGCCCTGGGTGGTGGTTGACGTCGCCTGGTGGTGCGTCATCGGCTGTACCGCCGCACCACCCATGCGAGGCCAAGGCCATTGGAAAGCCCCCCCCAACGTAGCCCCATGTGTAGGTGCACTAGTTTGTACCGCATACTCACATGCTGCACCCCCGCGGGCCGCCCCCACCGGGGGTTCCGGCCCACTGGGGGCGTCAGAGCTCACGACCGCCGTAGAGCTCGCCGCCAGGGCTTGACCCGCGCTGGCCTGTTGGTTGGGGAGCTGCGAGGCAGTGGCCGAAGTCGCGCCACGCGCCTCAAGCTGCTCGACCCGTCCCGTCGCCTGCCGCTGCCCAGCAGACGACGCGTCAAAGTGCACCCCAAAAGGAGCCCCAGCGTGGCTGGCCCGAGCAAGGGAAGCCTCGAGTGCCGCCACGCGGGCCAGCAAGGCCTCCACACTGGCGTGGGGCCACGGGCCAGCCGGCCCGCCCGTTACGGGCGTGGGTACAGGTCCTTGCACCCCGGGGCCCGAATATGGCCATGACCCCACACCCAGGCCCGGCAGGGCTGGCGTAGGCACCAGGAGCGGTGTCCGCCGCTTGCGGGCCGCGGGCCGCAGCCCATACTGGACCCCTGCTCGGGTCCCCAGCCTCCGGCCAGGGGGTAATAGACCCCATCCCACTGGTCCTGGTGGGAGCCGGCAAAGGCGGCTGGTGGGAAGGCGCAGCCGCGGTCCTCCGACCCAGATTGCGCCTCCGAACCGCCCGAGCCGCGCTCGCGGCTGCCTTCTTCTTCGAAGGCATCTCAGTCGGACCTGGGAAGCCGAAAAGAGGAAGGTCAGCAGCCAAAAGGCTTCCCGATCAAGGTAAAAGCGACGGAGTAAGAGGAAAAACTTCTCCGCTCCGTCGCTTCGCAAAATGGCAGCTCGGCTGCCTCGTGGCCACCCCTTTTATAAGGGAGCTGGCCATGCCCCTAACTACCCGGATGCCTTCGTCCTGTGGGGGGGGGGCTCCCGCAAAGAGCGCGGCGGCCATTTTGGCGCCGCGCTTGCATTGTCAGTAGTACATAGGCATAGTACTACAATATTTTTATTTGGCAACTCTCATTTTTATACAACTTCAATCGTGAAATAGAAGGAACCACATTGGTTACCATTTTTGTTTCCAAATCCAGCAGAAGGTGCTGTTGTTGAATTAATTTTAAAGTCCTAGGTGAGATTTGGGTTGAGTCTGAGAGTACCTCCTTCCCCACTGGCTGACCTGTAGCTGAAGACTGACTGGGGAGGCTTTGTTTTCCTCAGCCACTCTATTATGTCAGATATATATTCTCAGGTAGAAGCAGGGCTTTTAATGTTAGACATGTAGCTATAGAACATCTTTACATGGGTTTTCTGTTCTCATCCCTGACATAATTGTTCTGTCTTGCTGTCAGAATCCATCCTTCTGCCTTTTTTACATGTTACCTGATATTTGTTGAGTTTGGATTTTGTTTTGACTTCTAAATTGACCTTTTAAAAATGTACATGTCATTTTGTGGAACAGTTATTGAAAAGTATTTGTCTCTCAACTGTACTGAAGACTCACTTCTTACACTTTGGGTTTTCAGGTACTCAAATGTTTGAGTTATTATTTTGACATTCAGAAAATTTTTACCTATAAACCCCCTCCCCCCAAAAGGGTCTCTAATAGTACACGAATATATCAAACATGGTTTAAAGCAGGGGTGCCCAAACTACTGCCCATGGGCCAGATCTGGCCCATGGGACATCATCATCCGACCCATGAGGCGGATTGCCATTGATGCTGGAAGTGCCCCAACATCACCGGAAGTGCCAAAAATGCGACAAAAATAATAATAAAAAATGGCACAAAAATGTTTCTCCATCGCTCCCTCCTCCAAGGGAAGTGGTGGGTGAGGGAAAAACACCTGGAGATGCAGTGCAAATTCATGTGCTTCCACCGCTGCTGGGAGGAAAAGCTCAGCCATTTGAGGGGGCATAGTCAGGCCCCTGGCAGGAAAAGTTTGGGCAGTTCTAGTTTAAAGAAATGCCATCTAGCAGTCTTTCTCAAGTTAGACCAATCTGTTTGTTACCTGGAATGGGAAACCATTTGAAAACTCTGTGTTCCCTACCTTGAATCACGTGGAAGACAATAGAAATGAAATAAATGAACTTTAATGTGCAATAGCGGAAGTAAAGAAGCCCAGGGCAGCTTTTTCATTATTTTCAGCATGACAACTCAGTATTGTGGGCATGATCATGTTTTAGAATTTAAACAGTACAGAGCGATTTTTTTTGGAACAGTTATGTCTTGTGTATGTATGCTTTATATAGGCAGCAGAAGTTGGAGAAGAAATATCTATAGACTCTGCACGATTATCCCAATCAGAGCTGTCTCAGCCTTCTGCGGGAAGCACAGAAAACAAAATTTCCTCAGCAACTACTCCTGTATCACCTGCACTATTGACATTTAGTGAGAAAACTGAAGGTGGCACAGATAATGAAGCAAAGTCATCAGAGGAGACAGAGTGTACTGTGGGAGAAAAGAGCTCTGAGACGAATTGTGGTGTATACAACTACAAAATCAATGTTACTGCAGAAGCCATGCAGCAAGGTGCAGCTGTTCTGAGCCACAATATGTTAAAAATACCCTGCTTCCTTGACAGTGAGGAGATTTTCCAGCATGAAGGTACTGTCAGGAGAATGGCAGTATCAATATCAGAGTAAGTGCCTGTAGAAGAATACAGAGCAAATGTCTGAACTGGAACTGTGTCGATATTACCATTTAGGCCAGTCCCATCTGGACTTTCTTTAGGATGGCCTGCTTACACGATTTGATTCCACAATGAGGGAATTTCTCTGAAGACAAGTTGAGGGGACCCGCAGCTCAGTGGTGGCGAACCTATGGCACGCGGGCCAGAGGTGGCACTAAGTGCCCTCTTTGTGGGCACCCATGCAGTCACCCCAGCACAGAGTTTGCCCTACCCCTCTGCCCGGCAGCCCAATGGGAGCATTTCCTTCCTCCCCTGTTGCTGTGTTGGCACTTTGCTATAAATAAGTGGGTTTTGGTTTGCAGTTTGGGCACTTGGTCCCTAAAAGGTTCACCATCAGTGTCATAGCGCAACTAAAACAACAGAAACTGAAAATGTTCAGCAGTATTCAGCCATGGTATATGTAGAGAGTGGTCACGTAATGTATTCTACTAGGCCTGGGGTTCTCATCCTACAGCCTGTGGGCCGGATTCAGCACCTGACCTTGCTCCAACCGCCCCTACTGCAATCAGTCGTGGACTCATTTACGGTTGTTGTAAACGCATGTAGGACAGCTGTAAATGAGTCCGCAGGCATTGTAAACACATTTACTACAGCTGTAAATGAGTCCGTGGCTATCGTAAATGCATTTATGATGGCCATGAATGCGCTTTATGGCAGTGTTTATGGTGGGGGGAACCACCATTCTGGCCCACTCAGCTGTCTGAGGGGGCATGGTCCAGCCTGTGGCTAAAAAACATTGAGAACCCCTGTACTAGGCACTTGTCAAGCAGAAACAAAGGAAGCCCATGGTCTTACTGCTACTATTGGTGAGGACATGGTGTCCATTCTGTAGGAAGGACTGGTGGTATCTGCTGATAAAGATGGGACTAAGCATCCTGCACTCTTATGTGCTGCCTATGACTTTGTATACATTCTTTTGAAAATTCTTTTCTAACTCTTCAGGAATCTGTTTATGAAATAATTAAACTCTTATTCCTTACTGATATAAAGAATGATATTCTCATAGCTGGCTGTGTGATTTGTGAGGCAACAGTATTCACAGGTCAGGCAAATAGTTGGGGTGAAAGCTACCAAGGGATGTCACTCCTTAGCATGAACATCAGGTTTCGTATCATATCCAGAAAATTGTTTTATGGTTCTCATAGCCATTGCCGTTTGATTGAATGGTTCCTCTCGGCTTCATATACTGAAAGTGATCGAGGGGTATTGACCCAGTATTACACTGCTCTAACTTAAATAACTATGAGTGTATTGTGTAGATGTTTATTATCTAAGGTGGATGACATTTCTAACTTCTTGCAAGCTTTTCATCAACTGGGTAAAACTAGTGTCAATATTAATGTTGCATTTATAGCAATAACAATAGCAATTACACTTCTGCACCACCCCATAAGCGACTGCGGTGACTTAGCAGTTAAGATGCTGAACTTGACCACTGGAAGGTTGGCAGGTCAGCAATTTGAGACCCAGGTGCTGCATGACCTGAAGCCTCCAACCAGCTGAGGTGAGCCCCGCCCCTCCTCCCTTTGCCAGGAGAGGTAAAGGGCCGTCGGGCCGGCAGAAGACAAGAAGCCTCCGACCAGCTGAGGTGAGCCCCGCCCCTCCTCCCTTTGCCAGGAGAGGTAAAGGGCCCTCGGGCCGGCAGAAGACAAGAAGCCTCCGACCAGCTGAGGTGAGCCCCGCCCCTCCTCCCTTTGCCAGGAGAGGTAAAGGGCCGTTGGGGCCGGCAGAAACAACAGCTTCTGCCCCTCCTCCCTTTGCCAGGAGGTTGTTGGGACCACCCTCACCATCGGCGTCCCGGGCTTCCGCCTCCCTGCGGGGGGCTCAAACGGCTGGCGGCTGTGGATGAATTTCCACCGCCACCCTGGAGACACCTGCGGCCAGTCTGGAGCTCGCTGGGGCCACCACACCATCGGCATCCCGGGCTTCCGCCTCCCTGCGGGGGGCTCAAAAGGCTGGCAGCTGCGGAAGAACTTCCACCACCGCCCTGGAGACACCTGCGGCCAATTTGGAGCTCTCCGGGACCATCCCACCATCGGCGTCCCAGGCTCCCGCCTTCCTGCGGGGTCTCAAAAGGCCAGCAGCCATGGCGGGATTTCCACCCCGCCCTGGAGACACCTATGGCCAGTTGGAGCTCGCTGGGACCACCTCACCATCGGCATCTCAGGCTCCTGCCTCCCTGCAGGGGGCTCAAAAGGTGGGCGGCCACGGAGGAACTCCCACCGCCGCCCTGGAGACACCTGCGGCCAGTTGGATATTGCTGGGACCACCCCCATCATTGGCATCCCAGGCTCCCGCCCCCCTGCGGGGGGCTCGGTAGGCCGGCGGCCGCGGCAGAGCTTCCGCCACCACCACACTGGAGACACCTGCGGCCAGTCGGAGATTGCTGGGACCGCCCCACCATTGGCGTCCCGGGCTCCTGCCTCCCTGCGGGGGGCCCAAAGGGCCGGTGGCCGCGGCGGAATTTCCCCTGCCGCTCTGGAGACACCTGCAGCCAATCAGAGCTTGTTGGGATCACCTCCACCATTGGTGTCCTGTGTTCCCACCCCCCTGCGGGGGGCTTAAACGGCCGGCGGTCACACCGGAATTTCCACTGCTGCCCTGGAGACTCTTGCGGCCAGTCGGAACTCGCCGGGACCATCAATATGGGAAGAGAGACTGAGAGGGTATGTTTTAAGTGGGTTAGGGAGGGAGGGAGGGAGAGATGGCCCTGCCAGCCGGGAAGATGGGGCGACACTCCGTCTGGGTTAATGGTGGAGGTTCCAGGGGCCCATTTAGAGGTTGTGACGGGCATGGGGCGTTATAGCGGGAACCGTGGGGCGGGCCGCACTCGGGGAAGGCGGGACCGATGCTTAGTATCTGTCCCACGTTCTGGCCCCCCGGTTTCACCTCTAGGTCCTGAGCAGCTGATCCAGGGTGACCCCACCCTTAGGCTGCTGCTGATGAATGCCAGGTCGGTCTGTAGTAAGGCGCCCCTAATACAAGATTCTATTCTGGGAGAGAGGGCCGACCTGGCATGCATCACTGAGACCTGGCTGAGACCAGAGGATGGGGTGCCTCTATCAGAGATGTGTCCAGCCGGGTTCGGTGTTTGGCACCAGCCTAGGGATGAGGGCAAGGGCGGTGGTGTTGCCATTATAGCCAGGGAGTCACTAGGAGTTACCAGGGCCACTGCTTCACAAATTCTGGGTTGTGAGGCCCTGCTCCTGCGGCTGGGCCCAAAGGGTCAGTTGGGGGTCCTACTCTTGTACCTGCCCCCTTGCAGGGTAAGGGACTCCCTACCTGGGCTCCTCGAGGCTGTCTCAGCATTGGTGTTGGAGTTCCCTAGGCTGATGGTTCTGGGGGACTTCAATTTGCCTTCGCTGGGGTCCGGTTCCGGGGTGGCTCAGGAGTTCATGGCTTCCATGGCAACTATGGACCTGGCTCAGGTAATTCGGGGTCCTACCAGGGGCAGTGGCCACACACCAGATTTAGTCTTTTTGTCGGAGCGGTGGCAGAATGATCTGAGTTTACAAAAGCTAGACATAACACCTGTGCCATGGTCAGATCACTATCTGGTGGCTCTAGACTTTCTGGGGGCGACACTTCATCGTAGGGAGGCAGGGTCTATTAAAGTGGCCCGACCCCGGCAACTGATGGATCCGGATGGATTCCAGAGGGAACTGGGGGCTTTTCCCCTGGATCGGCAACACGATTCGCCCGAGGCACTTGTTGACCTATGGTGTGGGTCAACGACAGCTGCCTTGGATGTAATCGCTCCACTACGGCCTCTCAGAGCCCGTGGAGCTAGGTCATCCCCGTGGTTCACGGAAGAACTACGGGAGCTCAAACGGGCAAAGAGACGCCTTGAGCGCCGCTGGGTGAAGACCAGGAACGATTCCGATTGGACACTAGCTAGAGCCGCTATTAGGGCCTACCTAGTGGCGATGGGGGTGGTGAGGAGGCAATACTTCACCTCCCTTATTGCCTCTGCTGATAATCGCCCAGCCACCCTGTTTCGGGTGACCAGGTCCCTCCTTGGTAGGGGGGGGCTGTGCCTGGTTGGCAGGGATCGGCTGAGGACTTTGCTGACCATCTGGTGGAGAAAATCGATCGGATTCGCTCAGGGTTTAATCTTGGCGTGGATGGGGAGGGTCAGGGGGGAGCCAGTGCACAGTCGTGCTGTGTTATCTGGGATCAGTTTGATCCTGTTGCCCCAGATGAAGTGGACAGGCTCCTTGCGGCGGTCCGTGCCACTAATTGTCCATTGGATCCCTGTCCCGCCTGGCTGGTAAAAGCCTCAAAGATGGTGACAGGTGGCTGGGTCGGGGCTATAATTAATGCATCTTTTCGGGAAGGGATATTTCCTGCACCATTGAAACATGCTTTGGTGCGCCCCTCCTGAAGAAGCCATCCCTCGATCCAGCAGTCATAACCAACTACAGACCTGTTTCCAACCTCCCCCTTTTGGGGAAAGTATTGGAAAAGACAGTGGCGCGTCAGTTGCAGGGGGTACTGGATGAAGCGGAATATCTGGACCCCTTCCAGTCAGGATTCAGACCTGGATATGGTACTGAGACTGCATTGGTTGCGCTGATGGATGATCTCTGGCGAGAGCGGGATGGCGGTCATCCGTCCGTCCTTGCTCTTCTTGACCTCTCAGCGGCCTTCGATACCGTCGACCATGGTATCCTTCTGGAACGGCTCCGAGGATTGGGGATCCAGGGCACTGTGTGGTCCTGGTTTTCCTCATTTCTGAGGGGCCGGACCCAGTCGGTGTGGTTGGAGAGCGAGAAGTCCAGTCCTAGGTCCCTAAAATATGGGGTGCCTCAGGGCTCGGTACTCTCTCCTCTCCTGTTTAACATCTACATGAAGCCGCTGGGTGAGATCATCCGTTCCCACGGGGTGCGGTACCATCAGTACGCGTATGATACACAGTTGTACATATCGGCCCGTGGGGACCCCAGTGATGCAGTCAAAGTCCTTTCCAGCTGTCTGGAGGCTGTTGGGGTCTGGATGGGGGCAAATGGGCTACAGCTGAATCCTAGCAAGACTGAGTGGCTATGGATAGGGGGTCCTGCGTTATCCCGGGAGCTACCATCTTTGGTTTTGGATGGGGCTATTTTGCCCCAGACCAACCCGGTGCGCAACTTGGGGGTCCTCCTGGATTCGCGGCTGCTGCTAGAAGAACAGGTGGCGGCTGTGGCCAGGAGGGCCTTTGCCCAACTTCGGGTGATTCGCCAGTTGCACACGCTCCTGGACTGGGAGTCTTTGCTCATGGTCGCTCATGCTCTGGTGACCTCCAGGCTAGACTACTGTAATGCGCTCTACATGGGGCTGCCCTTGATGACCATTCGGAGGCTGCAGCTGTTCCAGAATGCGGCGGCCCGGGTGGTGATGGGGTGTGGACATTATGCCCATGCCTCACCACTGATGCGGGAGCTGCACTGGTTACCAGTTTGTCTCCGGGTGCAATTCAAGGTGCTGGTTTTGACCTTTAAAGCCCTATATGGTAGTGGGCCAGGTTACCTTAGAGACCGCATCGCCCTAAGGACGTCTGTCCGTCCAACCAGAGCGGACCGGAGAGGCTCTCTAATTGTGCCATCGGCCAGGGGGGCTCGCCTCTCTGGCACAAGGAGGAGAGCCTTCTCTGTGTCCGCACCGGCCCTTTGGAACCTCCTGCCTGTGGAACTGCGTCTCCAGAAGGAGTTGTTGCCCTTTAGAAAAGAACTAAAAACCTGGCTGGTGGGCCAAGTTTGGGGTGCAGGTGGAGGGGTGGCTTCCGTTGGGTGGTTAATATAGGGGAGGATGCCTGCCCCACGGTTTCTTCAGTTCCTGAACCCCTCTCTTTTTAGGGGTGGGTTCTTATTGCTGGTGTTTATCTGTTTTATTTGTTTTTATATGTTTTTACCCACTGTTGTGAACCACCCGGAGTCGGCTTTGGCTGAGTGGGTGGTATAAAAATTTAACAATAAATAAAATAAATAAATAAAAATGACAGAGTGAGCCCATCTCTGTCCCAGCTCCTGCCAACTTAGCAGTTCGAAAGCAAGAAATTGCAAGTAGATAAATAGGTACCACTTCAGTGGGAAGGTAACAGCATTCTGTGCACTCCAGTGTCTAGTCATGCCTTCCACATGTTCACGAAAATGTCTACAGACACAGACAGCACTGGCTCTTTGGCTGTAAAAGGAGATGAGCACCGGACCCTAGAGTCGGATATGACTGGCTTTCAAGCAAGGGCAACCTTTACCTTTACCTTTCCTTCAGTGAGTTCAGGATGGCATATACATCTGTCTTTTCATCACTTTACTCATACAACAACCCTGTGATGAAGATCAGACACAGACTGTGACTGGCCCAAGGACCGTCCATAAGTTTGATTGCAAATGAGAATTTGAACCTCAGGTCTTCAGAGTAATGATCCAATACTAACCATTACATCACACAGGCTCTTACCATTGTATCATCAGATGAACCCCATTTAGTAATTTGGATAGGGTTCCTCTGCCATCACATTTGAAGACACCAGGCAAGCCCTCCCCCTTTCATTTCCTTCCATCATTTTTGTAACATGTTGCTTGATGAACAGGCCACTAATCCTGAAAGCTTGTACTCTTGTTTAAACTGTTTTGTTGATTAAATTTGTTGTGGAATTTGAAATTTGGTTGAATGGCTGCCTTGCCTCTAGCACCTGGATTAGAAACACCGACCTTCACAACATTTCAAGCAATTGACAAGGCTCTGTTTATTTCTGTTTTTCAGACGGAAGAAAAGGTTGGCTACCATCCAAGCGCTGCTAAGGAGAGGTGCTGATCCTAATATGTGCAGCATCCCTATGTATGTGCTCTTCTTTGCTGTTAAAGCCGCCAATGCAAAAATAGTGAGAATGCTTCTAGAAGCTGGAGCAAAGACTGATATACGACTGCCAACCAGAGTAAGGATATTTTATTTGTAACAGCAGAACTATTATGGTATCTTAAAAATACAGAAGGAATTTAGAAGAAAACCATATCCTGATGGTTTACTTCCAGTTTTCTTCTGTATTTTTAAAATATTTTCACTTCAGAGACCAGCCAGTGCTTAAATGATGGGCAGTTTACTCTAGGATATTTGTGTAATCAATACTCACATAAGTCATTACTTGTCTTAATAAGGCATGTTAAAATTTCATTTTCTGTCATTGTATTCATCTTTAGTGGTTCCTTTCCTCCACAAGGCCTGTTTGTATCTAAATCTTTAGCTGCAGTCCCTCTGTAAGAAATTATAGTTCATGGAAATTCACAATGAAAATATCTGTTGATATTTAAGATCCATTTTTTGTTTTTATTTTCTTTTTGTTATACAGGCATGTCTAGTGGCTTGCTAAGTATTTATCATATCCTTATTTTTCCAGTATTAGGAATAAAAAACAAACCTGATTGTTCTTGAACACTTGTTTGGTTTTTGCCTTGTTTGCTGGGTTACAAGTTGTGCGATATGAGTACAGTATAGTAAATTAGTTGACTGGTAGACTCAAGCTTGAGGGGGCTACTGAAGCATACCTGTCAACCTTCCCGATTTGGCCGGGATTACCCCGTAAATTGACGTCGATTGACGTCATAACCCGGCCCCCGCTGCCAAAACCCCGTAATTTGGCAGCGGGGGAAACGCTTTCCGCACATGCGCGGAAGGGTTTTACCCCTTCCACACATGTGCGGAAGCGCTACGTCGCTTGTGTAAGGGCTGCGCAAGCGGCGTAGCGCTTCCGCGCATGCGTGGAAGGGGTAAAACCTTTCCATGCATGCGTGGAACGCGACCTGCGCACAAGTAATGTGCGCAGGTCCCGTTTTTTCGGAGCCGCAGGTTGACAGGTATGTACTGAAGTGACATGCTTGAACTGTTGGATGAAGCATTTGCCTGAAAAAGATGATCTTTAAAAACACATTTATTCTCTCAATATCCCGAGTTCTTGCTTATGTTTTGAGCCTATGGAAAAGCTGACTCCTCCTATGCAGACTTGGTGGTGTTGTCACGAGCAAAGTGTTGACAGAGGGTGTGGGGCTATGCACTCTTCTCTAAGCCTGTATACTAATCCTTTAGATATATTTAATTGTAATTCTTAGCTGACACGGTACATGTATATTCCACAAAAATTAGGATGTCCTAGTGCCAGAGTTTGATATGCCATGGATACTCAGTTGTTAAAACTTTTTATATTGGAAGTTAATGCAGCATTCATTTTTCAGCTAGGAGGAGTAACCCCTCTTCATATTGCTTCTGCTCTTCCTGCTGACGAAGGGGTTGAAATAACAGAACTTTTACTTCATTCTGCTACGGACCCTGATGTAAGGGCAGAAGATGAGAATGATATATACAGGCTGGACAGGGTTCCCAAGGTATGTGTCTGTAACATATTCTAATTCCAGTACTGTAATATGTAGAGAAGAAATGGAACTGAGCAAAAATGTAGCTTTTTATAACAAAATGGTGTGAAAAATAACTGCATGCTGATGCAAGAATTGTATTCTTTGCCCTGACATAGTGTTTCTATCAGGATATGAATGTGTCATTCTAAAAGTAGGGCCCTAATAATGGATTAACTCCTTATACCAGGCTTAAATAGGCCAAAACCAATTAAGAAAGAGTAGAGGGACACAATCTGAAGATTTTATTTACGAGATTAGTTAGGAACTACCCAGTGGGTTCCAAATGTTTTGCAGGCGCACCCCCCCAATAACGGACACAGACAACATTGAAAGTGGATAACAGCATAGGGCCACATTTATTGATTCAATGCCCTAGTCCGAATTATAAATTTGCATTGGTAAAACGACCAATCGTAATTCCTAAGGCAAGCAGGCCGAAGTAACACTGGTAAGGTACCACCCCAAAATTGCCAACGGCAATTGGTTACAATGTATCAATTTGTATCAATTTGTTTGTTGACAACAAACAAATTGTTGACCGTAGTCAATAACTAACTTATGACCCCACCCTCTGACGCGTATCCGTGAAATCACAGGGGTGATGCATGCTGGTTAGCAATCGTCATCACCCCATCGCCTGGTTCGTCGTTGACCGGACAACGTTTAACTAATTTATTCCTGTCTAGTGTTGTCCAGTCAATTGCGAACCTGCCGGATACTTGTGGGTCATACTGTTTACCTTACCAGTGCTACCCGCCACACGGAGGGGCTTCAAAGAAGACCTGACGCCCCCCCCAGACCGTCAGCTCGGTCAACAGGCCTGCTCGCCAATCACCCAACAGGAGGTCCATACCTCCTCGCGACAGATGGACCCCATCCCCTGCGTACAAGTCATAATTTTGTAGACTAATATCGGGGTGATGACTAACCCGTCCCCAAGCCCTGTTGGCAAGAAACCGCGCCATTGCCTTATTGACCGCGCGCCTAGCGCGGTCAAGGGCCAGGAGGTTAACGCCCCCTCTGTAAGAATGGCGCGGGACAATGTCCGACCAAACCAGGGTTGTGGCAGGCCAGACATAATGCAAGTAGGCGAGGTCCTCGCAAATCGCATGCTTAAGCGATAAGCCGGTGACCTGGCCCAAATCATTGCCCCCCAGGTGGATGATTAGAATGTCAGGCGGGCCAGCCCCCAGGCCAGAAAAAAGGGAAGGCCGCAGCTCCCGCCATAACATCCCAGGCTTACCATGCCATGCGAGACTGGCGTGGTCACCCAGTCCCAGTCGGGGTCCCCATTCTGTCGCCGCAGCGTAACGCGCTGCCCTGTGCACATAGCTGTGGCCCACCAGCCATACTGTCACCGGTGTAATACGACACCCAGGGTCTGTAAGAAAATTGAGAAAAAAGGCGGTAAGGTGACTGGATTGGTACTCATGGCGGGAGTGGGCGCACATAAAACTGAAAACATTGCGAGCCCCACCTTCCCATGCTGCATATGTCAGCCCCAGAGTACCCAAAAGCAGCTGCTGTAGAGGCTGCACCAATCCGGAACGAATGTGTGCCATAACGGGCACCTGGTAGACCCACCCTGGTGAGGGCTCTGGCTGTCACCTTCCAAAACCGAAATTTAGTAAGGGGAGACCCATCTTGGTGACAGAAAAACGGGCCGTGGTGCATGCCACGCAGTGCCAGGAATTCCTGTAGGGCACCAACCGGACAGATGTCTGCCAAAGAACAACGTAGCAGTCTTACACCACTGCCTACGCCATGCTGATCTGTTTTAGAGGAGCGTATCCTCAACTGGGCCCAGTCTTTGGCTACGTAGACATCTTCGAGTTCCAGTGCCCTACCACTTGCATCCGCCTTAGACAGCATCACGAGTTCGCTGACGCGGAGCGCTCCAAAAAATGCCACCGTTGTGGCTGCGTGAAAAAGGGCTGCCTCATAATGATCAAAACAGAGGCCTGGCCAGCCCCGGGCCAACTGGGTAAGAACCCCTGGGGAAATAGGGTGCCGGTCATCCGGGCAACGCCCACGCTCGCGCACCCACCCCTCCAAAACATGTCGCACACGGAAGTCAGAGGTGGTATCCACATGACCTCCCACTTTGGCCATAAAAGCCAACGCCGAGAGCTTGGATGCTATGGTGCGAGGTGCAAGGCCCTGTGCATGCAGGTGAACCATGAACCGCAGAACATGGTCCACCGGGATAGGCCAGGTCTCTGGCAAGAGAAATTGAGTAGCAAATGCCCTGTAAGAATTGAATGCTTGTTGATACGCCTTACGCGTGCGTGGCGCTAGTGACAGGCCAATCGCCCGGTTCACCTCTCCTTGCCAATAGTCCACATCTCGTCCGGGAGTGGCGAGGGAAATTCCTCCGCATCCGGGGCCAAGGCGCGGAACCGGGAGATCTGCAGGCGGGACAAAGCGTCAGCAATATCATTATTAATCCCTGGGACATGCCTGGCCCTGAACAAAACGTTGAGGCGCAGGCAGCGCAGCACAAAATGGCGCACTAGGTCCATGACCCTGGGCGATTTGGAAGTCTGTGCACTGACAATGTGGACAACAGCAGCATTGTCACACCAGAAATGCACCACCGAATTAGCCCACTGTTCGCCCCATAGCATCAAAGCCCCCAGAATGGGGAAAAATTCCAGGTATGTGAGATCCCGCAGGCGACCTGTGCCTGCCCATGCCGGTGGCCACCCACCACAGGCCCACTTCCCATTGAAGTACATCCCATAACCCAGGGATCCTGAGGCATCAGACTGGATCTGGAAATTGGGGGACGCCAGGAGGTCAGACCTCCAAAATGAGACCCCATTAAACTCCCTCAGGAATTGCAACCAGACGAACATGTCTGCCCTGATACCCCGGGTGAGCCTAACTCTGTGGTGGGGCCTGGATAACCCTGCCATGGCGTCGCATAAGCGCCGGGCAAAAGCCCTGCCCGGTGCGACCACCCTGCAAGCAAAATTAAGGTGCCCATGTAGCACCTGAAGTTCTCTCAGTGATGCCTTACGCTTGGCCAGCAATTCCGAGATAAGGGCCACGATCCTGGACACCTTATCACCCGGCAACCTAGAAGCCTGCACTACTGTGTCAATCTCAACCCCCAGGAATACTAGCTTGGTCGATGGGCCCTCGGTCTTTTCGGGCGCTAAAGGGACACCAAGTTCCTCCATTAGCGTCTGAAATGTGTTGAGGAGACGTGCGCACGTGTCCCAGCCCCGTTCACCCCCGAATAAAAAGTCATCCAGGTAATGGGCTACAGACCGGGACCCTGACCTGCGGGCGAAAGCCCCACTCTAGGAAGGTACTAAAACGCTCGAAAGCCGAGCATGATATGGAGCAGCCAAAAGGCATGGCCTTATCAAAATAATATTCCCCCTTAAATTTAAAACCCAGCAACTCAAAGTCGCCCGGATGCACTGGCAAGAGGCGAAAAGCCGACTTAATGTCACACTTGGCCAGCAGGGCACCCGGGCCACACGAGCGCACCATGCGCAACGCATGGTCAAACGATGTATACCTGACTGAACAAAGGTCATCAGGGATAGCATCATTGACCGATCGGCCGGCTGGGTAGGACAAATGATGAATAAGGCGAAACTCACCTAGGGACTTTTTGGGGACCAAACCCAGTGGCGAGACCTTAAGATTGGGAAACGGGGGTACGGGGAAAGGTCCAGCGACCCTGCCCACGACTAACTCCTTTTGAATGCTGGCCGCAGCCACCTCCTCCCTTCCTCTAAGGGATAAAAGGTTGGGAGCATCCTGAGGGGACCTATCACCCACAAAAGGGATACGAAATCCCTGCTTAAAACCTTGAAGAATATACTCCCTGTCCTCCCCCTTCGGGTACGATGCGAGCCAGCGCTCCAGCATGTCCACCTTAATTGGGGAGGGAGCCTTTCGGAGAACTAGCTCCATCCGTGGCAGCCTTGCCAGCCCACTGTCCACCCTCCCCTCTGCCTCGCGCCCCCCCAGGCTTGGGGCAAACAGAGGCTGCGTGGGGGCCAGAGCATGTGGGACACTCATGCTTATACCTGCAGTTCTTTCAATTGCAGGAACCAATTGACGAGAAAGTCCAGCACAGCAGGCGGGCTGGAACCCCCTGCCCCGCCGCCTGGCGGGTAACCTGCGCTGGAGCCGCTCGCTGGACCGCATGTCCGCAATGGTATCTATCCCCCGGGGCAGGGCGTGTGGGTGTCATATACAAAAGCCAAAGCCTCTGGCACGGCTCATCCCATCTCATCTCGGGGTGAAGGGGAATCCTCATACGGAATTCCTCGTCATATGCTAGCCATGAGGGGCCCGGAAAATCGACCATCGCCCTATATATGTTGTCCAAATATTGGACCATGGGAATAGCTAAATCCGGCCGCGCCCTCAAATATACCGCCATGTATATTAAATAAGCGGGGAGCCAGTTGGCCCAGGTACGCGGCGGCTTACGGCGGCGTGCCTGCTCCTTGTCCTTCTCATCCTGACCCTCCCTTTCCTCCTTGGAGGGCTCTCTGTTCAGGAGTGAGAAGATATCTACGTACTCCCCTCGCCATATCTTTTCCCTAGTAGCCTGTGCCAGGTGATCACCCAATGGCAAGGAATACCCTGCCGTCGGCAAGGCCGAAAAAGGGACAGCCGGCCTGGTAAAAGGGGTCTGAACTAATCCAGCCACCCCCAGAACATTCCCTGTAGTGTAGGGACCAATGCCCACCCCAGTGCCCAAGGTGGTAGTCGTCGTCGCCGGGTGGGTCGCCGACAGCGTGGCCCCCGCACCACCCGCGCGAGGCCAAGGCCATTGAAAGGCCCCCCCTAGATTGGGAATGTGTGTGGATGTACTCGCTTGCACCGTATACTCACACGCTGCACCCCCGTGGGCCGCCCCCACCGGGGGTTCCGGCCCA
Organism: Bradypodion pumilum; assembly: GCA_035047305.1. Taxonomy (NCBI): domain Eukaryota; kingdom Metazoa; phylum Chordata; class Lepidosauria; order Squamata; family Chamaeleonidae; genus Bradypodion; species Bradypodion pumilum. The sequence goes on from JAWDJD010000003.1 coordinate 325,497,489, forward strand.
CTGGGGGCGTCGGAGCTCACGACCGACGTAGAGCTCATCACCGGGGCTTGACCCGCACCTGGTTGCTGGCTGGGGAGCTGCGAGGCAGTGGCCGAAACCGCGCCACACGCCTGCAGCAGCTCGACCCTCCCCGCCGGCTGTTGTCCTCCAGCCGACAGCGTCTCAAAAGGAACCCCGAAAGGGGCGCCCGCCTGACTGGCCCGCGCCAACGACGCCTCCAGGGCCGCAATGCGGGCCAGCAAGGTGTCCACGTTGACCATGGGCAAAGGGCCGGCCGGCCCGCCTGGCCCAGGCATGGGTACAGGTCCCTGTACCCCGGGACCCACATATGGCCATTGGCCAGCACCGAAGCCCGGCAGGGTTGGTGGAGAAACCTGCCAAGGCAGGGGGCCGCACCACCCCCCAAGGCTAGAGGGCCCCGGGAGAGGCCGGAGCCCAAGAGGAGTAGGCCCGACAGAGTGGGCAGGAGCGGGAGCGGTGTCCACCGCTCGTGGGCCGCGGGCCGGAACCCCTTCCGCGCCCGCCCTCTGATCGCCCACCCCGGGCCAAGGGGCAATAGACCCCATTCCGCCGGCCCCGGCCGGGGCTGGCAAAGGTGGCTGCTGAGGAGGCGGCACCGCGGTCCTCCGACCTGGGTTGCGCCTCCTAACAACGCGAGCTGAACTCGAAGCCGCCTTCTTCTTCGAAGGCATCTCCACCGCAGCAAAAAGGGAAGCCGGAAAGGCAGAACCGCTACCAAAAGGCTTCCCGGTAAGCTAACGAGCGACGGAGACGCAGGGGAAAAAACTTCTCCGCTCCGTCGCTGAGGTAAAATGGCAGCTTGGCTGCCTCGTGGCCACCCCTTTTATAAGGGAGCTGGCCACGCCCCTAACTACCCGGATTCTCTGTCCTGTGGGGGGGCCCCCGCAAAGGGCGCGGCGGCCATTTTGGCGCCGCGCTTGCATTATTACCACACTGTGGGTGTGGTATGGTGGGCGTGGCCAGGGGGAAAGACCAGCGTTGCACCCAAATTAGGACTACTTTATTTCAAAACTTCGATGGGTGGGGCCAGCCAGAATTTCTTCTACCGGTTCTGGCGAACTGGTGTGAACCTGCTGATGCCCACCCACTGGAACTACCTCAAAAATCATAAAAATCAAGCATAGGATTGCTGCACTTCTTCATTCTGGTGTGGATTTGTTTGCTGCTTCCCTCTGCTTGAAGCCTCCACTTCCTGATGGCTTCTTGCTGAATCTAACTCCCCTCTTGAGTAGTTCTCTAATTGTGAGTTAGTAAGTCCAATGTTTCTTAAGGCACACAACTGCCATGGTTCAGATCTCACTTTGGCTCAGAACATATGTGAGATTATACTTGTGCCCTAAAAGCATTCTGGTCAACTCTTTATCTGATCTTCTTTCCCATTTCTCCCTGTAGATTGAACTTACAGAAGCACCGTCTATGATGAAAATGTTTAATGAAACTGGTCCACCAAAGTCTTATTACAGGGAATGCAACATTACCCCAGAGGAAGGTGGCAGGACCCCTCTTCATATTGCTTGTGAAAGGAAGGATAACTTTAAGGTGACGTATAACTGTCAAATGCTTTCCACAAGCTAAACTCTTTTTAGCTAGCTTTTGATCTTTGCTTGTTTGTTCATGTAACTTGTATCTCCCCACAATTTGTGCAAGGCATGTTTTTGAAGTGGGAGTTGCAGGATTTCCATTCTTACTAACATAGAAGGGCTAATAGTCAGGCCTCAGATCTGGTAGCTTGAGGAATTTGAGAAGAGACTCATCCTCAGCATAAAGCAGGTACAGAGAAGGGCAATAAGGATGATCACCGGACTGGAAAGCAAACCATATGGGGAAAAACTGAAGGAACTGGGCATGTTTAACCTTGAGAAATGGAGACTGAGAGGGAATATAGTACTCTTCAAATACCAAACGATAATCATAAAGAGGGGCAGGATCTGTTCTCGACCATCCCAGAGTGCAGGATGCATAATAATGGCCTCAAACTAAAGGAAGTCAGATATAGGCTGAATATTCTTCTAACTCTTAACAGTTAGAGCAGTACGACTATGGGACCAACTACCTAGAGAGGTGGTGAATGCTCCAACCCTGGAAGCATTCAAGAGAGTATTGGACAACCATCAGTCAGATCTGCCTTGATTCGGGTTCCTGCATTGAGTAGGGGTTGGACTCGATGGCCTAAAAGACCACTTCCAACTTATGGCACACAATTATTATTATTGAATGTTTCTAATTTCATATCACTAGAACAGGGATTCTCAATCTGTGGCCCATGGGCCAGATGTGGCCCACAACACCATTTCATGTGGTCCCCCACTGCTTCCACCACACCAGGAAGTGCCATGTGGTAGAGGAAGGGGAAAATGGCTGTCTTGCCCCTGAAGCTGTCTGAGGGAGCGTGACCTGGCCCACAGCTTAAAAAGATTGAGAACTCCTGCGCTAGAGCATGTCTTCGTAAAGCTGAGTATTAAAATTGCTGTACCCCTCATTCCCACAACTACTGTACTTGCAAATACTATACACACATGTCATCTCTCTGTGGAAATACACTTCTCTTGTTCATTGTGTAATAGTAGGATATTGTGGCTTTTATCACTTCTTCTTTACATCCTCTTTTACCGTTTTGGGGGTTGAAATTAGAAATAGAGCAAGTTCTGTAGTAAACCATCTCTTGGAGTGTTATCTGACATCTACCACTAGAGGCCCTTAGCATTTCATTGGATTGAAAGTCAGCATCCTTTTTGAAGGCTAGGAGAAGCACAAGCATAACATGAATAACAAAGCAGCACTTATGTTATAGTTGTTAGGGGATGGATAGACAATTTTACAGCTAATACAGAAAAAAGCTAATTAAAAAAATGTCAACCATGGCACAAAAGTAATCTTATAAATCTTTCTGATAATTAGTTTATCCCCCCAAATTTGGCTATGAACTAGGTAACTACATGTATTTTTGAGAAGTTACTTTTATAGCATCTAATCATAGTTTAACTCCTGCTGCTGTTCCCTCAATATCCAGGCTCCCCCTTGATTTCCTCTTCTGTCACCCTGTAGTTGCTGTTAACTTCAGTTAGAAAACTGCATTAGATCCCGATCAAGAGTTCCTGTGCTGCATCTGGTTGCACACAACAAATGAAATGATTTGAGTGTATGGTTGAAAAGATTCTTGTACAATTCTACACATGAAGAGAAAAGCAAATGAATATGATCCCAAGCTTGCTCTTTGCCTTAACTTTAACGTGTAATATTTAGTTCTGTCCATCCTTTTAGGCATGAAATCTATTGAAATTTGATTTTTTGCTCTACTTTAGTGCCATTTTCATGCATTATTGGAAGATAATGTATTCCCTTGGAGATGAAAACTCATCTCTAGCTCTTTCGTTACCCTGGCCCTTTTGTTTGTGGTGCACATTTCCAGTTGTGTGGAGCTCAGATATGATGATTCAAAAGGAATAAGATAGGATGTCATATGATGTTTAAATTAGCATACAGTATGGTGGTTTAGTGATTAACACACTGAACTTGATGACTGGAAGGTCAGCAGATCAACAGTTCAAGACCTGAGTCTCGGTCCAGCATTTGCCGTGAGGAAGTTGAGCTCACCTGGGCTCCCGGATGCTGTGGACTTCAAAAGCTGCCCTCAGTGCCGCCTTGCTCAGCTCTTGGCATTTTTCGGTTGCTACGTTGTACTTCCTGATTGTAACTTGTATTTTATATTTGCATTTTTTGATTGTAACTTGTTCTTGTAATTTTTTATTGTATTTTTTGAGATTGCTTGTAAACCGCTTTGGGTTGTCGGAAGACAAGGAAGGCGGTATATAAATACCTTAAATGAATGATAAATGATGGAGTGAGCTGCTGTCTGTGTCCCAGCTTCTGCCAACCTAGCAGTTCAAAAGCAAGAAATTGCAAGTAGATAAATAGGGACCACTTTGGTGGGAAAATAAGCAGCATTCCATATCTAGCCATGCCTGCCACATGTCCACGGAAATGTCTGCTAGCTCTTTGGCTATAAATAGAGATGAGCACTGAACCCTAGAGTCGGATAAAACAGGCTTTTGAGCAAGGGCGACCATTACCTTTACCTAAATGTGTACCAGTATGTGGGAATCCATTATAACATTTAGCTTATTAGGCTTAGCTGTGAAACATTTAGCATTTGTGGTTAGCTCTTCCTGCGCTTAGCCACAGTTTCCTGAACTAGCAATTGCTTCCTGCATCTGTGCAGAGCAATTGCTTCTTGAGTTAACAGTCGCTTCCTGGCTCGGTGCAGAAAAGCACCTTAATGTAATCATCTAATATATGCTTTTGGTATCAGCCTTTTACTGCTGAAATTATATCTTATTTACAGGTAACAGCTTTTGCAAGGGTACCGCCACAGAGAATAGGCTTTGGGCCTATTCTGGCAGGATATAAGCTACTGCTCATGTACTAGTAAAAGATATAGGTCATGTTCCATATATGGTAATGCTGTAGAGAATGTAATATCATTGGCTGAATACCACTCACCTATGCTTTCGTATACATCCTGTGGAACGTGTAAGTTCAATAAAAACTTGCTTGCTTGATGCGGCAGCAGACATAATTTTGCATCAGATATCTGAGACTGATTCCTTTCTTTTCCTGGTCTCATATACTTGCTGAGCTGGATCTCAGTGAGTATTGGGTATTATTCCCAGAATTTCCCCACACCAGTAAATAGTTCATTCAGGGTGGAGGCCCTAGTAACTTAAGTCGAACTGTAGATGAGAGGGCATAGGACTGTAGCGTAAGACTAATTCTAGAGAGGGAGAAATAGAGAAAGGCAGGAAAAATTGCTGTAGGAGACAGCAATTATATTGTTATTATGTTGGTTAAAAAAGGAAAACATTAAATATTGTTGAGTACCATCTGAAAATTATTTAGAGATTTTTAATTTAAGAATGTGTCTAATATATGATCTCATTTCAAGAGCTGATTGCTTCATTGATATAGGTCTCACTTTACAGTTTTGTATTGCTGCCATCAGTTACATAAATAAATAAAAAATCAATAAACTAATTTTATCTCTTATCATCTTATACATAATTAACAGTCTGTAATTGTGCCAGCCTTTTGTTTATAGTTATTTCTATTTTAATGTTGTGCTTACTTGTAGAAATACATTGCATTGAGTTGGGTTTAATTTCCAGCTAGGTGTATATAGGACTGCAGCTGTAGATTTTTTTTCTAGTATTGATTTGCACCTGCTGAATTTGCAAATTGCAATAGAAAATGCACCCTTTACTGTATTAATATTTTCTCTTCCATCATTCAAAAGAGTTCAATAAGCAATACACAATTTATTTAGGTTCAGACAGAATTTTGATTGAAAGTTGTCTAGTTTTAAAAGCTGTCTAGTTTTATATTCTTTTTGTATTTATACTGTCTGCTCAATCATCCAAGAGAGTTCAAGATGAAATGCACAGTGTATTTTAGGTTGAGATTTTTGACTAAAATTTGTCTAGTTTTGTACTTGGATGCCTTTCTCCATACTTTTCTCCTTTTCTCTTTATTCCTTCCTGATTACTTTCTATTCTAATTGTTTTAAAACTTCATTACTAAGTGTCATATGTCACAGTTGTTCAAGGAGTACAAGACTGGAATCTTCTCAAGTATGTCAAACTATTCAGTTTTGTAGTTCCAACCAATTTTTTGACTCCATTATCCTGAGAGGTTTTGCTTGTCGTCAACTTGAATAACTACATTAATATCTAATGGCACAGAACAAGGGTTCTTGTGGCTGATCAGTTTGGTACATTCAGGGTTTAAGTGGAAAAAACAAAGAAGTCAGAACCTTTGCTTTGCCTAGGCAAGTCATTTTTGCCACTTCATAACACCCCAAAATTTAATGGCCAAGATGCTCTTTGTAAGTTCCATAAAATGAACTGTACAGAAAACAGTGCACAAATCTCCTGCTTGTGTCATTCATTCATTCTTTTCTGGATTTGCAATTTCTGCCCTGACCATGAACCTCAAAGATAGTTGGCATTGAGAGAAAACTTCACCATTATAAATGAAGAGTGCTGTGACTGTTGAATGATAATGACATAGAGTTTACTTTCTCCATTCATTCCATGATGGTTGGCCTGCAACCACCACAGCCATGTGGTAGAAATTCCTTTCTCTGGCTGTTGGTCAGAAGGGCTTAACTTGCACAAACCCTGATCAAGAGGTTTTTGGAGTTGTTTCTCTGGGATTTAAGATAGTTGCTGCTTTATTAGGCTAATACCTCCTTTGGATGAGAGGTGAGCAATGAGAGCAGAAATTACTATACAGATCAACTGAATAGTAGTAAATAAGGTAAAGGTAAAGGTTTCCCTTGCTCGGAAGCCAGTCGTATCCGACTCTAGGGTGCAGTGCTCATCTCTGTTTCTAAGCCAAAGAGCCAGCGCTGTCAGCTTCTGCAGACGTTTCCGTGGTCATGTGGCAGGCATGACTAGACACCGGAGCACACAGAATGCTGTTACCTTCCCACCGAAGGTACTTGCAATTTCTTGCTTTCGAACTGCTAGGTTGACAGGAGAGTAGTAAATAAGCATCCACCCAAATCCCATTGAAGCAAAAAATACCTCTGGATCTAATTTGAAAATTAGGTTATGAAAAGATCTTAAAACCTGGCTGGCGGGTCAAGTGTGGGGTGCAGGTGGAAGGGTAACCGCCATTGGGTGGTTGGTGTAGAAGAACTCTTCCCCATGGTGCCTTTGGATCCTGCAGCCCTTGTTTTTAGGGGGTGGGTAGTTTTAACTGTTTTAATTGTTTTAACTTGTGTTTTTAATTTTTATTGTGAACCGCCCTGAGTTGGCTTTGGCCGAGTGAGCGGTATATAAATGTGATAATTAAATTAAATTAAATTAAATTAAATCTAAAAGAAGTAAAATCATGAGTGGGATTTTCCCGTTACATTTTGGTAAGGCTTCTAGTGTAATAATGTAATATAAATGTAAACACAAATTTAAAATTAACTTTAAGAAGTCTCTCCATGTAAATGTCATCAAATTAGATTTTTTAAAAAAAATTAATAACCTAACATATTCACCTTTTCTACCAACTCTCCTGTCTCTGTTATATGTAAGTGAAATTTGCCAATATTTCAGTTTAATTTGTGTAAGGGGGTAAAAGCTTAAAACATAGCAGAAGGCTTTGTAGGTATAATATATAATTATGAAAATATGACCTCTCTATGAAAGAACTGAACTGCAATGCTTACTGTTACTTTTCTTGTGTAGTCATCTGATTTTTATGATTGTTTGTACAGTGGCTCTCCTGTTTGAAAGTGTTCCATTTACAAATGCTCAACCAAGATGTTTTTCAGCTGCTGGGTGGGTCTTCTATACATACAACGATCTACATAGCCACACTCAGTCAATGAATATATATGTGTTATTTAATTTTTATTATCTGGGTTGCAGCTTTAAATCTTTACCATCTAAGAAATTATTCTGAGCTGAAGCATTTTATTGGTATGCATTTAGGCAAGAGTCCAGCTCAATATTACTATTTATACTTTGCTTCAGATTAAAATGGAACTGTAACTTTATATTAGTAGATTTTATTTTAATATATTATTATTTTTTGAAATAAATGCTTGATAACCTTATTTTGACTTTGAGTTAGAAAAAATGTGTTTCTTCTCATTGGTTTTATTTTATTTATTCCTTTCAGAATGCAGCTGAAGTTATCCATCTTCTTTTAGAACATGGTGCAAATCCAAATCTCCTTTGGAGTGGCCATTCCCCTCTTTCATTGGCTGTAACTACTGGAAATGATCAGGTATGCTTTATTTTCTCTCCACCATATTTCACCGAATAGGTGAAAACTTCTTTTTAAATGTTACCTTGATTATTGCAATCCTGGATGGATAATTCGAAGTACTGTACAGTGGTACCTCATACAACGATTTTAATCTGTTCCATGGGGCTCGTTGTCGTACGAAACAATTGCTATATGATGCATGCATCGTATAGCGATTTTTCCCTATGGGATACATTGTACAACGGTTTTTTTTTTGCCAAGTGGTTTTTCCCATTGAAAATTGTACAAATTTTTTCCATAGGGAAAATTGTTATGCGGGACACCATTTCCGCCCCAAAACCTAATTGTTATGCGATTTTGTTGCTATACGGGATGATTGTTGTATGAGGTTCCACTATATGTTTAAATTGTCATGTGTGAATACATCATGCACTACTATTCAGAACAGCTAACTGGATAGCTCAGTGAGTTAGGTAACTGGCTGCAGAGCCAGAGGCTGGGAATTCAGTTTCTCATTGTGCATCTCAGAAGAACCAGCTATATTGCTTGGTCAAGATGCACAGTCCTAGGGTGCCCCTAAAAGAGAGGAATGGTAGACCATTTCTGAGTACCCTTTAACTAGAAGACCCTGGAGAGGATTGCCATGAGTCAGAATTGACTTGGCTAATGGCATTTTTAAGGCCAGATTAGAGGATGGGCTGGTAATGATTTTTTCCCAAAAAGCAGGGTGATCCCTCAGATAGCTTGAGAATCAGCATCAAAACCTTCTGTCTTTGTTATTTTCCTGATTGCTACCCATTCCTCTTGCCCCCGGTTCCAACCAGGATTATAACAGAAGAAAGAGTTAAATCATCACTCTTTCATGGTGAAGCTCTATTATAGGGAACCTCAGGTCCTGGGACAGAATCTGGCCTCTTGGGGTCCTTATCTATCCTTCCAGAATTCACTGGGTGACCACATCTCCACACTCCATGACTCTATGATTTATTGGTTTCCCTGCTTTTGCTCAAGATAGTTCTCATTCTACAAGTCAAAGGCTCCTTTCCTACTTAGTTACTAGCAACAAGAACGTTAAGTTAAAATAAGCTGGTATTTTTGGTCCCACCCTTTTTAACCTTTGGCAAACTGAAATGTGGCCTACAAGGACACCTTCTTGGAAACTGGATACAACTCTGGCCTCAAAGTATTTCCCACACCTCTTCTAAATCATGATGATAATGATGTGCTAGCAAGTCAAATCCAACCTTTGCCCAGACTTCCTAGGTATAAAGTACTTAGAAATAGTTTACCATTTCCTTCTTCTGGGGGTGCTCTGGGACTGTGCAGCTTCCAAAGGTTATACAGGCTGCCTTTTCATCTGGGAAGAATAGTGGGGAATTGAATTCCTACCCAACTCACTGAACTATCTAGATAGGTCTTCAAGATCATATTGTGTTGTAAAAACATTTTCAATAAGGAAATGGCTTCTGAGACCCCTCCCCTTTCTGTTGCACCTAGGCTGTAAATGAACTTCTGGCCAATGGAGCTGAACCAAATCTTCCATTAAGTCAACATATTGGAAATGCCCTCTGTGCTGTTACAAATCCCGCATATGAACACAACCGAACATTAGCAAATAAGATCACTTTGGTAAGGAAAGTATGAAACATTCTGATACAGGTTTTCCCATACAGAGAGATCTATAGTATGTAGGAGCAAGCAAGAAGACAATGCATGTAAATAAGTACAAAGATGGAAATGCTGTAGGGTGTTAAAAAAAGAAGGGTAACTGAGTAAAGGGGTTGAAAGGAGATCTAGAAATTAAAGAAGAAACAGGGACTAGCAATGTAATCCTAACTTAAAAGATGCACTGAAGGTTGAAGAGAGCTAAGATTAGGCATAACTATCTTGAGCAAAATCTCTTCCCTCCTGGCGGGGGAAAATCCAATTTTGATGACAGATTTCTCTTATGTTCTGCTGCAGAGTGGTCAATAGGAGGATTTGTTGTGACGTTGTCTACTGGTGGGAGGAAAGGATAGATAAGCCAAGTTAACCAGATACAAGTATTCTCTGGCCCAGGGACACAGCCAGAATGCTGGTACAAACTTAGACAAGGGCATGTATAATATTTAATGATTTCTAGCATTCTTAGTCTGGAATAGGTTTTAATTGCCCAGAATTTCAGCAGAGCTAGAATCAGCTTCGCAGGTCTTTGCCTGTGTGGCCAGTTAGGATTGTGCTATAGAATAAGGCAGTAGTGTTGTAAAGAGAGAAGAGCACATGCTGAGGGACAGTATGTACTCTTGAAGAAAAAGTGAGATGATGGGTTAGAATCTCCATGCTTAAACTGAAATAATAAAATAATGTTTTTGTGTGATTAATGAAGCCCTTTGCGTTAGTTCTCTAGGTAAAGGTAAAGGTCGCCCTTGCTCGAAAGCCAGTCGTATCCACTCTATCTACTTGCATTTTTTTTTGTTTTTGAACTGCTAGGTTAACAGGAGCTGGGGAAGAGACAGGAGCTCACTCAATTGTGCAGTACTCAGGAATCTAATTCTGACCTTCCAGTCGTCGAGTTCAGCATCTTAACCATGACCTCACTCAGATGCATCATAAATTATCTTCAGCCATCTTGGACAAGAATACTTTACTCTCCCAAGCTCTTAGAGACATGTCTATGTTTACTTACAGACAATCCTCCAATCTCAAGTAACTATTGACATGTAACTACACAGCATTTAATACAGTGACAGGGACTATATCTCACTAGTAACCTAGATGCCAGCTCTGCTTTTGCATTTACTTTGGCAACAGAATTCCATGTCACATGCAACATCAATTGCACTTTTACTTGTTCCTTTGCTAATATGATCTGTGTCATATTTTGCCAACAATGCTCCTCTGCACACTACATAGAACTTTGTGCACATTTTTTGACATAAACTGAACATCAGGAATGGTAATACACAGAAACCTTTTTTTCAAATAATTTTAGTCTACCCAGACATTCTTCATAGAATGTGAAAGTTGTTAATCAGGAGAAAAGATATTACAGAACAAGGATCCAGAGGAAGCTGAGATAAAATATAGACATATGCCTAATACCCATCTCAACAAATTAAATATTAGTCAGAGTTCCTAAGGCATTATCAGATGTAAAATGTTACAATATTTATAGCATTTTCTGCTATTACTTCCCATAACCCAAGTTCCTTCCCAACTGATCACTGCCACTTTTTTCAGAATAAATGTCCAAGGATAAAGGTTTACTAGGAAGTAACTGAATATCACATAAAGGCCCTAATTTATCTCTAGATGTGAAATGCCACATTGACGTGCATGATTTGCAACTTAGTCTAACCAATCATTGTCTGAAACTTCCAAATTAGAATACACTAGTTCACAATCGTAATAATTTATCACTATGTCTTTATCTTGAGGTCACAAAGCCATGTAATTTCACTTTAATATCCACGGAAGTGGGCTTGAGCCTCAAAAGCTCACATCACAATATAGGCGTTAGTCTTTAAAGTGCCACAATGTTTTAGTCTTCTTCATTTCCCCCCATTTGTTTTTTTTAATCCAATAGGCTAACAGACTAACACAGTTATACCAGAACTGAATGATCTTTCTTCTAGGTGGTCTAAGCATTGTGTTTCACCAAGTTGTAAAAAAAGGACTTTAATACTAGTTTTGAATTCATTTTATGTATTGAGATTCTGTACTGGTTTGAACTGGGTACAGCATTCATGGTTGCTCTTCTGTATTTATTCATTTTCTCCTTCTGTCTATCCAGGTTGATACTCTAATAGCAGGAGGTGCAGAAATGTTAATGCCGATTACTATTGGGGATGAGACTAGAAGTGCAGTAGGAACAGTAGTGGACTATGCATATTTCAAATACTATAAGGTATTTTCCTCTGTGTTTAGAACTTCAAAATCATGGTGATATAGTTGACAAGTCTTGGTTTTAAATGTTAAGAGATTTCCATGTTTGCTGTAGCTTCTCTGCTCATTTTCCTTAGAACTCAAACACAGCTTTCTATTGACCTTTTACTTCAACAAAAGTTTACAGAGATTTAAACCGGAGATTGTTTTTGGGGAGGAAATTAATCTGCACCACATATTGAGGTTCTTTTTACCTTAGGAAATATTGCCAGGAACAATTCCTTTAGAAGATCAAAGACTGAAAATGGTTAAAAATGACTCTTAAGGACCAAAGTAAGCATGACATTAAACGCACCTTTGCGTTTAATCTACATTTTAAGCAAATATCTACCATGTTGGGAAGGATATGCCTGATAATAGTTGGCAAATAGAAAATGTGGAAAGGAAAGTGTAACCCTTTTGCTTCCATGCTGTAGTCCTAACACAAATAAATCCTTTGAAATTGTTTTACCCACTTTGCCATGAAGTTTATTTGGAGGCTTTGGGCCAGTCAACCTCTCACCATTGTAATGGGGATCATGTAGAAAGGAGAAGGCCCAAATATAAGTCCTGTATATAACAAGCAACCTATGATAGAACCTAATCAGTGGAAATTGCTGTGAGGAAAATACCGAATTGCTGCATTATAGAAAAACAATTAGCCGAAAAGTTGAAAGTTAAACACTTTTTGTTTAATGTCAAACACAAATAATTTAATGAGCATTTTATGAACATTTTGTGGTTTTAATTATTAACTCTGTGCTTGTTCTAGTACCACTTTGCGGCATATTCCCTGCTAATATAAGGAAGGATTAGATCTTTGTGACAGCATTATGTGGTGTTTGTGTGCTGCAGGACAAAAGAATGATGCATGTACCATATCATGCTCTTTCGCCACAAGAGCGGGAGGTATATGGGGCTCGCCGGAAGTTGTTGGAATACCTCAGTGAACAGCTTCGAGAGGCTGTCCTCTTGAGAGAAAAACAGTGGGATAAAGAGGAACTTCGAAAAATCAAAATGGGTGAGTCAAAATTAAGCTTTCAGAGTATAAACATATTGCATAACTAGACATGAAATGGTACAAAATCTGAAGATGATGTTGGAAGTGTGTGCTGAAGAAATTGACACAGTTTTATTGGTTCCAGAAGAAGTATCTTATTGCAGATTAGGCCATGCATACAAAACATCAGATGACATGCTTGCTAACTGATGGCACCTCTCTCCCAGTTTGCCAGTGTGAGAAAATCATGGTATGACAAGGTGTGGGAATCTGTGAAGGCATGAATCACTGTGGCCCCCTGAACTTCTTGTTACCCTGGATGGATGCCTTTGCCCCTGAGAAATAGCCCCACTCCCATCTCTTTCCAAATTGGCCTAATGCTGTGGTTCCCAATGTGGGGCACACGCCCCAATGTGGGGCACACATTTGATTTCTAAGGGGACAATTCCATATCCTTTGGAATCTTGTTTAAACCAAGTTAATGGTCTTTTAGGCTTCCTCCACGTGAATAAGAGTTCACTTTTTGAATAATAAGAATTATATCTGGGTGGGGGGCAGAATCAGGATTTTAGAATTGCTTAGGCATCATTTCCTGATGCCTTATCTGGCATAGTGCCTTAACCAGCTGACAAAGTTTTGACACAATAGATACAGTACCAGTGAGATTCATGTGACCTGTATGGGCAGTGTAGGTTTGGAAGATCTGAGGGAAACTACATCATTTTAGTGGTTTTGAGGCTGCAACTACATGGTCATTTGTGGAATTTGCTGTGGGTGTAAAATGGATGAATTTGCTTTTTACTGATCACATGATGCAAGGGCCAATTTGAATCTGTCCAACCCTTTTGGTTCTGACATGGAGATCAAACTGACACCCCCCCCCTTCAGTTGTTTTGTTCTCCAGAATGATAGGTGGGGCATGACTGTGTATGCTACTTCTGGTGATATGCGAAGATGGTAGTTGCTCCAAGATAGTTAATTAAAAAAAAACTAGTGAGTTTAGCACTAGATCACTTTTGCCACTTGATATCCTAGTTTGCTACTAGATCATCTCTGCATAGACAAAAAATTAAAATATTAATATTGATATGAAATATAAACAACTCTGGTGAACTACAGCAGACTACAATGTTTCGATGTAAGTATGTATCTGTTTGTATGTTGTGCAGAACTTTGAATCCCCTTTTCTCCTAATTTGTGTGTTTGTATGTTTTTCTCTTAATTTATGTGTTTGTATGTTTCTTATGTTTATATCTCGCCCATCTAACATGGCAGAATCATGGTTTTGTTTTGGCTTTATAATGGACCATAGAAGGATGGGCAGGAATTGGTAGTGGGTGGGATCAAAGGAAGGGGGGCTGTGGGCTATGTTGCATATCGAACCACATTGAATTGAGGGGCCAGTGTGGACACTGGCACCAAAACAATCCACAGTCTTCATGTGATCACCTAATCCAAAAAGGGACATAAATAGGCTGCATCTTAAGTCTATGTAGCTGCAGCCTGAGATGGAACCTCAATTCTCAGTTCTATGCTGAGATGTTTTCCTCCCTGACCAAGTCAGTTCTTTACAGTGGACCCTTGGTTAACAGATGGATCGGTTAACATACAATTTGCATAACAAAAGGAAATTCATAGAAAATAGTGGCTAGGTTTACAGATCTCCCCCAGAAAGGATTAATTGGTTTTCAATGCATTCCCATGGAAAACTGTGTTTCAGTAAACATATTTTGATTTTCAATGCATTTCTATGGAAAATTGAATGCAGTGCATTCCTATGGGAAATTTGTTTTAAATAATTTTTGCCTTAAGAAACATCCTGGGGAACGCATTATGTTAACTGAGGTTTTACTGTATTTATTTGGCTTAATCAGCTGTGGTAGGCTGTGGCAATGGTCTATTGGTAAAACCATGCTAGGCAGCAGTGAGCAGGAGATCTGTGCCATGAAATTCACTGGGTGGCGCTGTCTCTGACCTACTTCACAAGTTACCATGAAGATACAATGGGAAGTAGGAGGTCTATGTACAGTATGCCCCTTTGAGTACACGGGAGATAGCCAGATGAAATGTTACAAATAAATCATTAAGTCATAAATAAATTTTGTGTCAGAAATTACTCTGGGTTGAAAGGATTTTTACTGGAGAAACTTCATCATGCCAGTTATTTTAATTTACCAGGTATCACAAGGTTGATAGGGACATGTAAAGCTGCTGCATGTGGTTATGCCCATGTAATTTTGAAATGTCCAGTTTCAGCCTGAGACTTCAGAAATTTGGCTGGTTCTGTTCTTGCTAAAGGATTGACCTTTTTTTCCTTTTGAGTTATGGTAGAAGCAAGGAGACATTTGACCAAATAGTACAAAGCCCACACTTAATCTGGAGATACTTAAAAGATCCTCAGGTATACATAGCTTGTGGTTTTAAGTAAAAAAAATCTTTAATTTTTACATTAATGTGTTTATTGTCATACAGCCTCAAAAGGGCAATCTACACTTGGGTCTGGAGTGGCATTACCTGAAATGGATCCATCCAGGTAAGATCAGTGAATCAAAAATATGAATTAATTCACATTGCTGTGCAATATCTGTAGTGTGCGATCATGCAGTCTTGGCATCATTTCCCATTTGATCCACTTGTATAAGTTGCCTTTCCCTTTTTTGTTTTAGTATTCAAAGAAGTAGCTATGGTATGTTTAGCTCTTCATTAACGACAAAAGCAGAATAAAAAATGAACAAAGCAAAACAACAAAAATGAAAGAAAAATGAAGGTTTTGTGGCACCTCTGAGATGAATAGATTTGTTTCAGTCAGATGTTTGGGGGATTACATTTTATGGATTGATGTTTCTGGAGAGTGGATTGTAATGCATGAAAGCTCACACTGAAATAAATGGGTTGGTCTTAAAGATGCTGTAATAGTTTATTCTTTTTTTTTTGCCTTAAGAGTCAGGATAAAGATCTCTCTTTGCCATTCTGTCCACCAAACACATACTGCTTGAGATATGTCACCCTAGTTGGTAATATCACTGGTCTTATCTAGGCGTAAGTTGTGAAACATATTTTAGCCATTGTGTTAGTTGTTCCACAGCTTGTCAGTACTTTGTTATTTTCAGGGGGAGAAGGGGGATAGGAGAATAGAATATATTCTGGTACTGTATTGAAAAAACCTTAAAACAACTTTTTAAACTAAATAGAAAATGTTACTTGTTATATCAGTAAAGGAACATCAAGCCTACTTAATATATAACTCTTGAAATGTACTTGTTACACTCCAATTGATTAAAGAAAAAACTGCTTAAAAGATAACTTGGAATTCAGTAGCAAAACTTCTGTTAGCGTTCACAAGGTCTGTGTATTTTGCCCTGGCTGATGGATAGGGCTATGGAGTGTGTTTTGTTTTCATGCTTTGCCATGCACTGGTTGCACAACCAAACTGCCCCCTTGTGGTTAGTTTAGGGATTGTTTATTTTATTGTAATGTGTATTATATTGCATATTTTGCTTATATAGATATCAATTTTGCTTGTATTTTTCACTGTATATTGTATTTTCAGTTATGTTGTAATGCCGCCCAGAGTCGGCCATGTGCTGAGTGGGGCGGGGTACAAATTAAAATTGGAATTGGAATTGGAATTGCTTGACCATTTTGCTGCAATCAGCAAGTGAAACAAACCTTATGCAGACACCAATGGCTTGTGGCTGTTAGCTCTTGAGTGGTGTGTGAAAATTATCAGATGAAATGAATATTTAGTAAATGAGTATAAGAGTGTTGTGACAGTTGCCTATTGAAATTACTGGGTTTTAGAAACCACACAGGCCGTTATATTCAACTTGGACATGTGTGGAAGCTTATCTGGAAGAGGAAGGTGTTGTAAGTAATTTTTGAAATAAAAAGAAGAGTAAATTAGGTAAAGCACAAAACAACATAGAATCTAACATTCCACTACTACTGATCGCAGTTGTATTTGTAACCAAAGTTTTATACACTATATTAAACACTTTTATACTTTATATTTTTATCTTATTATCTGTATGAAAAAACCCTGTTTGTTCCAAAAAGTTAACTAGCATAATGACATTGGTATTTCTTTCATTCATTCATTCTTTCTTTCTGTAGGTTGTCCTTCTTTAAATTTTGTTATCAGTGTGGGCGATCAGTTGGTGTAAACCTCTCACTATGCACTCGATGTTATGAAACCTACACCTGTAGCAAGACTTGTAAAGCAAAGTTTTGGAATGAACATCATAAACGAGAATGCATGCAAGCAGGTAGGTTGGTGTCTTTGCAGGTGTGCATAGCAAGCTGTATGAGTGATGTAGGTTAAGGGGGTTGGATTGCATAGCTGAAAGATCTCTTGCTAGTGAAACTACTGGGTTAATTTCACACAAGACTACCATAGCTAATGCCTCTAAATGGGAGGGAGCCAATTTGTGAACTTGGGCAATATGATTTCTTGTTTTTTCTCTGGCTTCCTGACTAAGAAATATAATAGTATTTTGTTAAGTTTTGTACATTCAGTATTTATAAAGAGAATGATGCTACCACCCAAAAGAATTTGCTAAACCTTTCACCAGAGGATTCTTATAACAGACTTGCAACATGATATATTGTCTTACTACACATGTAGATTTTCATGGGACTTCAGATATTCACTATACAGGAAAAACTACTGATGAAAATGGGTTCTTTGGTCCATTTCAAGTATGAATGTTCATTTATGTTATTTTGGAAAGAAATAATGAAACAATACAGCTGAAATGCCGTCAAAGATTGAAATAATCAACTACTATTCAACTAATCTCTTCTCTACAAATATCAACTCAATTATTCATCTTTCTGAAGAAGTGCTAAGTATTCACTAATAGAAATTAACATTGCCTGGAACGTTGGACATAGCATTTGAGAGACAACAGGTACAACACGAAGGCCAGGAACGGTCTGTTGCATGAAACAAAAATCTTCCATCGTACACACTCTGGATCTCAGGTTGGAACCTATGCTTAAAAAAATCACAGTGTACTTGTGATGAAATATTGCAGCATATTTTGAACAGCTGAGCCCCATTTTGGATGCCGTTGTGCTATAGCAACATGATTTTAAAGTTCCTTTGTTAGTGCAATGTCATTCCTGTTCATGGTAGGATGAGAAGCTTATGGATTGTGCAACTTATTGTGTAATGCAGTCTGTGCTCTGAGCAAAACAGGATGATTAGTTTGGATATTTCCCCAATTCGTGGTTGTTTGCAATTGTCCTGGGGATAGATGATTAATTAGGATCAGAATAATTGCTTTTCCTCTGGACCTAATTAATATTCCTTTGGACTGGTACTTTCTAGCAGCCTAGTGTGTTGTAAGAGATTATAGTTTTTAGAACTGAGAGACGACTTATTTTCCTTTGGCATGCTGTAAATTGCTTCAAGCATGATCTGCACAATCCACCTTTTTCTGTCACCTTCAGCATTTTGTGTCTTCTCAGGAGGGAGAAAATGAAGTTGCTCACATGGAATTGTTTTTCCTTTGTTTTTAAATTGTACCCCCCCCCCCTGCATCTCTACTGGATAACATCCATTTTGGTACCTTGCTGGGTATCATCTATCACAGTGATGGTGAACCTTGGCACTCCAGGTGTTCTTGGACTTCAATTCCTAGAAGCCCAAGTCTCTGTGAATCCACACAAATTGATTCACTGAGATTTGGGCTTCTGGGAACTGAAGTCCAAGAACACCTGGAGTGCCAAGGTTCACCATCACAGATCTATCACAGCACCCATTTTATTTAGAAAAAGGAATGGTGTTGTTATCCAAGATCTCATTCAGTCATTAATGTGCCACATATATGCTGCTGGGTGGAAAACACACTACCTTGAAACAAGCTACTGCATTGAAAGAGTTGATCACAAAAACATTTCTATGCCAGCCTTATTCTTTTTGAGGTTACTATTGATGCTGTTACCTGATCAGCTCCAATTGACATAATACCTTCTTTATGTATCTTATGGCTTCTGGGTGGAAATCCAGTATACATAAACATTGTGGCTGGCAATAATGTTGGAGCTATCATATTAAACTTGTCCATTATGTACCAGTACCTTATTTCCAAGGCACAATGGTAAGGACATGGTTCTGCACTTATTTCAAAATAATGGATTTCACCCAAAGCTATGCAACTTTCTTCTTGATTCTGCAAATTTCTGTCAGTCTTTCTGCATATATGTTAAGAATGAGGTGTCAGATTTGTTGAAGTTTCAGATTTACTGGCATCATTAATCCTAAGACTATTTGTGCATGTTACGAATTCCTATTTGAAAATATGTTAATTCGTTTTGAAAGTTTTTTTTAAATCTTCTAAAGCTCTTAATAAATATTCAACTTATTGCAAAGCAAGGGTCCTAAAATTCAGCACAAAACACTTCTTCCCACTTTAGTGAAGTGATTATGCCCAAATATACTTGATCGGAATACATCTGGGCTTCTCTAGAATATGGCATTTTGGAAATCATGAGTAAGGTGCTGGGTAGAGTGGATACACTGGATTTTGGAAATCCTGTTTTTCTAGCTGTATTGGCTGAGAATGATGAAAGAGAGATGGATAACGTGATATTTTTGTGACCAGTAAAATGTACAAAAAGTCATTGTCTTATTTATATATCTAAACTCTTGAAACATAAGGTCTTAAAGGCCAAGCAAAAAGCTACCAAAAGAATGGCATGAAGGACAAAAAAAATTTCTAATAAGGTGGAGTCCCCCCCACCCCCCACCCGGACTTATTTGCGGCTGGAGCAGAGAGGCTGCTGCAGTATTGTGAGGTGGTGGTGTTTGTTTAAATTGAATACTGTATATTGTTTGGATTGAATAATGTATAATTATTGTGCATTGAGTATTGTGTATATTGAATATTTGTTTCGATTGAATACTGTATAACTATTATGTATTGTGTATCGAGTATATTGTATTTTTGTATTGTTATATATATTGTATGATTATGATATTGTTTGTGATTTGTGATGATGATATGTATTGTGATTGTTGTTAGCCGCCCTGAGTCGCATTGCCGAGTGGGTGGTATACAAATCCAAGAGATGAAATGAAATGAATGGAGTCAAGAGAACTTGAAAGAAGATTGTTGATGATTCTGATCATAATTAATCTACCCCCAGGACACTTAAAAGTAGATATTAAAATACCTACTCTTTATGTATTTGATTTGGTCATAACAACTCTTTGATTTCATAAAGGGTCCTGCTTGGTTTTCTTGGAATTAATCTGGAAGTCCAAATCTTGTCCTAATATTACGGGGGGAAACCATTGTGTGTTTAAGAGTGGAGATACAAAGAATGGAGCACCTGGTATCATGAAGCAGTTGTGGCAAAGACTTTCCTGGGCTTTTAGACACTTGAAATAAGAAGACATTCATTTTGAAGATCAGTCAAATTATGTCTGTAGTTATGAAAATTTAACTTTCTGCCTCTATGGAAAAAATGTGCGACAGACAAAAAGGGCTTCCAGATACTATAGGATACCTCTGATATTGCACTGTCAATAAGAAGCCAAACAGACAGATAGATGTGGGTATTTCCCCCCACCAAAAATTGCACCAAGCTGGCATCAGATAAAGTCAGCTTTATTCTTCTTAAACTTCATTCCACTGGAGACTATGAGCCGCAGATGGATGTGATACTTGCCTGATTTAAGAAGTAAGATGGAAAACATAATCCCACTCATGATTAGTTCTGTGCAAGCATTTCAGTATGTATGATGATAATTTTATGTGCTGGCAAGTTATCATGATTTAAGGCAACTCTTGCCACTTGCCAGCATTTTCTAGGCATACATAATGATTTCAGAAGTCCCCTTTTCTGGTGGCATTCTGGGACTGCATAGCTTGTTTAGGACTATATAAGATGGTTCTTCCAGGAGGCACAGTGGGGAATTGAGCTCCTGATTTTTGGCTCTACAGTCAGATATTCCAATGCACTAAACTATCCAACCAGTGCTGAAAATTTATGGGACAAGTATTTTTTGTGGAAGAAATGGCCATCACAGCTCTGTTAATCCCAGCATTTAGATATTAAATTGGGATTGAGAGCATGTTTGAACAACCAGTTTCTATGGATATGCAGAGATTAGAATGATTTAAACAGCATTTTTCATGTGTTGGACCACACTATACCACCCAATGAGATTTCCATGATACAGAACAAATTATCAAAAGGAGAAGACCTGCATCAGAAGTCTCTAGCACTTTCATAAAAGCATAAAGGCAAAAATCCCATCAAGTTTGTTGAAGGCCAACAGAAAATTGGTGGTGACTTTTCAGATACATGTACCAGTTGATTTTTTTATTTATAAAGTTTCCAACGATTGATGGTTCAGTAATCTGAGGCTATGCACACATGAATATATTTGAACAGTGTTTGTTAGGCATCAGCAGTGATGGCTGTAATAGTCACACATTTTTGTTCAGAAACATACATTTCCCCCACGAGGATCATATTGAGAAAAATGAGATAAGATCTGTTTTTTATATTATTTGCTTTTTAAAAGAGGGAGTGGGGTTTGAATACATTTCCACAATTATGTAGTGCATTTTACTACTAATATATGGACCCATCTGTTCCTTTTTAAATAAGATCTTTGCACCCTCCTTACAGTATAGTTCTCAGAGAGCAATACTGGAGATAAGATATGTAAAGGTAATTAAACTGAAATATGCTATTCATGTGAACATAGTCTAAGGATCCTGCACCTGTTTATATACAAAATGCACATGACTTTAAATTGTAATTTCTGTATTATGTATGTTGAAATTACTGCTCAAATGAAAGCCTATGTACTCTAGGAATGTATGTAAAATGATCAGAATCCTTTGTAAATACAATTTATTGCAATAAATTAAATGCAAATCTCATAATCTATGTCAAGCACTGTATGTAAATTACTGTAGTATACATATCCATAGAAGGCAAAGTTACTTTGAGGCACTCATAATATTTGTATATTGGTGAATGTTCTGAAATATCTTTGCAACTTATTTTATTGCTGCAAAAGATGCTTCTGAGTCTGATGAAGCAGAATTCACACCACCTTTGTCCGGTAAGTAAATCTTCACACTGACTTTCTCATTAAGCATATTTATTTTTTGCTTTCATTTTCTGACGTTTCAGATAGCCACTAATTGCAAATGTTTGCTTGCCTTTTTTATCTCTTGCTAAAACTAGATGGTGGTGTATATTTTTGTTATTGGTTTAGCTTCTGCAGCCGCATAGTTCCTATTATTTATTCACTGTTTTTAAATATTGACATTTTCTTTCATGTGTTGTATTTTTATATTACAAGCTGCCATGACTAAAGCATGACTAACTTTGTCCGTTATATTTGTTTTACTGGCTTTCTTTGGAGCCCTATATGTAGAAATGTATTTGCTGCCTGGTGTTGTTCAAATGGTATGAATGGTTCCTATAGAACAGTGTTGGCGAACCTTGGGCTGCTGAGCAGAAGGGCGAGGAAAACTATGCTGGGGGAGGGAGGAAGAACTCCCATTGGGCTGCTGGGTAGAGGGGCAGGGCGAACTGTGCTGGGGTGATGTGCTAACAGAGACGGGTGGACAGGCCACATCTGGCATGCGTGCCATAGGTTCGCCACCACTGCTATAGAAGAATAGTCCGTATAAAAGTAGCACCTATTTTGTATTGGTTTGGAGAGTATAATATGGACCAATAACTTCTAAATTCATGTAACTCTTTTTCAGGTTGGAATTTAGGCAAAGGAAATAGTTGACTGAAATTCTGTTGATGTAAATTTACACTGCGTGAGCTGGATTATAACATCATCCAGTGATAGGATTTTTTTTTTTTGCTTTAAATAATTTAAATATTTATCTCCACTTTTAGGTTCTGAGGCTCTCTAGGAACTCTTTTTGCTCTTGAGAAGGCTTTGGGAGCCCCAAGACAAGAAGGAGCTTTTAATATCTGGAAATTGTCACTGAAGGTCTAACTGCTGGATCAAGATTTGTGATCTGGAGGCAATTTTCCAATATTAAAGCCTCTTTCACTGTCCCAAAAGCTTCCCAAAGATATTGGGCTGTGCTTTCTAAATAGGTGAAAGCTTTTGTTCCTGTTGTAAGAATCTCCAAAAGATTGCTAGAAATATGAGATATATTTTGACGAATGGTAAACTACACATAATAACAGTTCTAGTCCAGAAGGGACTTAGAAACAAACAAGAATATTGCTCTTATTTATTTATTGTATTTATAAACAACTCTGCATTTATAAAAACCTGAGTAGTATATAAATACAGTAATGAGAACATCAATGTTTCATGAAAAATAAACAGCCTTTTAAAAATATAGATTGGAACAACTATTTAGATAAGTAGTTTAGTCAAGCAAGCTTTGTTTAAATAAAAATGGCCCTGGATACCTGAGTCTTAGTATGCCGTTGCCCTCATTCCTCCTGACAGTAAGCAATCTGGGCATGGTGATAAATTTCTGGTTTATATCCCATTTAGGCTACCATAACATGCTCCATGTGGTGCTTCCTTTTTGAAAAGTCATGAGCTAAAAAGCATCCAGTTGCTCCAGAATGTTGTAGCTGGACCATTGGCCAGGGCAGTTACAAGGAATGCCAACTCCCTTGTTTACAACAGCTTAAAAAGATGTCTGTCTGTTTCTGGGGACAAATCAGAATACTGTCTATGATCTATAACAGGGGTGCCCAAACTACGGCCCGTGGGTTGGATCCAGCCCGTAGCGCCAATTAATCCGGCCCGCAACCCCCCCCCGGAAGTGGAAGTAAAACATGCATACACATTTTACTACTGCTTCCTGTGGGAGGAACCACGTGATCGGCACACTCAACCACGTGACCGGCTCACAGCCCAAAAGGTTTGGGCACCCCTGATCTATAAAGTCCACTACAATTTAGGATCTGGCTATGTAGAAGGTCATATTCTCCTGTACCAATTTCCCCAAGCTTTGAAATCTTCAAGGGAGATTGTTTTGTCAGTTCTACTATCCTGTAAGGCATTTAAAGTGTAAACTTTTCAGTGGCTTCTCCTTGTGCTAGAACCTCTGGCCAAGAGAGGCTACACGGACAGTTTCCCTGCAACAAGCACAGACTTTAATAGATTGTCTGGCTTATTGAAAGGAATTTAGTTGTACTTATTGGCTTTTCTGTTATATTGTGATCAAAATCTTGTCTTTATTTGTGTATCTTTGGTAGAAAGGCAGGGTACAAATTTGAATAAATAAGTAAATAGATACATGAAATCCCTTTCACAGATTCAGGCAACTGCATGTGAGTGGCCATGGCGATTGGAAGTTCTGGGAAGCTGAGCCACCAAAGTATCATTTTATTCATTATTTCATTCATTTAACATCCTACTGTTCTCCCAGTGAAGACTCCCAAGAACTGTGATGGTGAACCTTGGCACTCCAGATGTTCTTGGACTTTAATTTCCAGAAGCCCAAGCCCCAGTGAATCCACATGAATGGGTTTGCTGTGATTAATCTGGTCCGCAACACCCTCGTCGCTCCCGGAAACGGAAGGAAAACATCTGGAGTGCCAAGGTTCGCCATCACAGTCCAAGAACATTTCCAAAGTCTGAGTCAACCTGCTGCATTCCAAATATGTGAATTCCTTTATTGCTAACCACACAGCATCTTAACTCTAGGCTTGGATTCTCTGAAGAAAAAAATTATAATAATACAGTACAGCACTTTTAGAGAGTTACAACCCACAGGGTCATAAAGGGCAAAAGGCAGACGGGGGAGATTTAAACCAGTGACAACAGCATCTTCTTGCTGAATAATATTTTTAATCCCATATTTTGTAATTCAGTACATTCTTGCCTAAGATTATCACAAAAGTCTTACCTATCATTTTCTGCTTTACAAAAGGCCAATTGAGTATTTATACATATGTATATTTTTGGCAGTGAAAAAGCATAAGGGCGGTCAGAAAAAAGGCAAAGAGGCTTCTCCACCCATGAAGGAGGCAAAGGACAAGAAAGCAGTGTCCAGGTATAAAATGGACGGGAAAAAGACCAAGCAAGAGGACAAGTGGAGAGAAAGACATGAAAAGTGGAAAGGAGGTCCTGAGAAGAGCAGCAGCCTTGCAGACCTTCCTTACACAGGGAACTACAGTTTCATTTAAATGCTGGTGCTTTGCCTTGGCGTTGGTTAGCGGCAATTGGACACCGAAAATGCTGTCTAAGGGAGACGGGAAAATAAGAATGATTTTGATATCCAAGTCATCTTGCAGCTGCATTGAGAGCCATGTGCTGTGTTTCAAGCTATGCCAGGTAGTTCTGGTCATGGATGTAGTTGCTAAACATCTAAATCTTACTAAAGTAAATTCTACACAAGTGTGAAATCAAAGCTTATGTCATTGAAAAAATATAGACGCACATAAAATGTTACTTCAGATTCTACTGTGGATCTCCTGAACGTGCCACATAAAAATACCCTCTTCTTGTTTTTCAGCCACTTGTGGCCTCCCAGATCCCTCAGTGTTTGGTATAACATTAGTAAACATAAATGCACGTGTTTTGTGGGCTATTCTATTCCTGGTGGTCCATTCAGTACAGCAATATGTACTTTTAGAAAACAATTACTCCTGCCCAATTGAAAGAGAAGATTTGTTCTATAGGCTCTAAAGACCACAGACTTCGAGTACCTATGTCCATGACGGTGAACCTTGGCACTCCAGATGTTCTTGGACTTCAATTCCCAGAAGCCCAATCACCCTGTGAATCCACACGAATGGGCGTTTTACTTCCGCTTCCGGGAGCGACAAGGGCAGTGTGGGCCGGATGAATTGCAGTAAACCCATTCGTGTGGATTCACAGGATGCTTGGGCTTCTGGGAATTGAAGTCCAAGAACATCTGGAGTGCCAGGTTTCACCATCACGGATCTAGGTAGGTTCAGTCACTTTGTTTGCTTCAGACAGACATGAGTAAAAAATAGATAAGACACAAACCTTTTGTTCTATTGGGGTGGCTGGAGCTTATACAGGCTGGCCCAATAAACTCAAATACATTCAGTTCCTAGTCTTTAATCCTGTGACCCCCCTAAACAGACTTCAGGATTATGTCTGTGGGATCCAGAGGATCAATATAGAGTACCATATGGCTCAAATTCTGTTATGAGGAAAGCACAGAAGCTATCTTAATTTAAGCTATCATTGTATTATTTGAAGCCTTTATTTTCAGATTTGGAAATAATACAAATATGCCCCAGTGTATTTGTATTAGTGACTTTTGCAGTTAACAGATCCTGTTGTAACCAGTAGATTTCTTTGGAGCTTGCAATTGAGCATTGAAAGGAGGAAGCATTGTACTTCTGGGCCATAATCCAGTGGAGTGCTGTTGGGTTGAAGGCTACTAATTGTTGTTGCAATATTCTAGTATTGGAATGGCAAAATCAATTGCTTGTTTTTGGTCTGTGTTGTAGATTCCGATTTTACACAATAAAAATATTTCAGAAATATTTTTACTGTTTGCTTTTTTAGTAGTTGCTACAGTATGAGTTTACTCTACACCAGTTCTCAACCTTTTTAAGCCGGGGGCCAGGTCACACTCCCTCAGACAGCTTCAGGGGCCGAACAGCCATTTTGCTCTTCCTCCACCACATGGCACTTCTTGGTGTGGTGAAGGCAGGGGTGGCATGAGAATCTCTGCTCTACACTGTAATCCTGTTAAGTATCTAACTATAAGATCCATTGATTTTAATTGGATTTATTCTCAGGTAAGTATATTTAGGACTGCAGCCTAACAAAAGGTCATTTTGTGTGAAATTATTATTTTCTGGCCCTTGCTCAACCTGACGAGTAGCAACACTTGTTGTTGCATGGTGCGACTGATTTTAGACTACATCACCATTCATCAGTGTATACTTGTACTGAGCTGTAATGAATTGGGTTGTTCATTCTGTAGTTTATTATGATAATGGAGAAGTTTGTTTTCATGTTTTCCACAGCAGACCATCATAGTAAGTCTGTGAGGCCTGTGAATGTTCTTTATTCAGAAAAATTCAAATCAGGGATTTAAGTAGATAATACTGTATTTGGCATTCCTGATAAAAACATGCACATGGAGATGGCCTTCCCATTGTGAAATTCTCTGGCTTTATTTCCTTGAACTGTGAGCATAACAAAAGTCTTCCCATATTTTAGTTCAACTTCTGGGTTAATGCATACACCCTCCTGGAACAGTGTTGGTCCCTTGACATCTTCATTTTGACCTGTTCAGAATTTTTCTGCTCTGTACTTTTCTAAAGATATCGGAAATTCAGATTGGGAAGATTGTTGTATAGTTAACTATGTATGTGTGGTGGAATTGTGCCCATAAATGAACTGGATACAGAAGCAAGTTATTGAATGTGGGTATTTATTTCCTATGCAAGGCTCTTTGGCTGCCAATGTATCTGGTCTGCATGTCCATCTGTTTTACAGTTAAAACACAGATTTCAGCTGAGCGTGTGGACTGTATAAATTGGATTGGAGAACTCAGTATGCAAGGAGTGTTCATGCACAAAACAGATTTGTGTGTGAAACCCCATTCCGTACTAAGCTCTGCAATCCAGTTAAGAGTCCAGATGGTAGAGCAAAACAACTGTATGAACATTTGCCGTTGAAATTAGTCCAAGGTCATTTGGAAATATTGACTGATTCAGATGTGACCATTACTATGTATGCATGTGTAGGGAAGGAGTCACCATGTGAGAGACCAGCATGGTGGGAATAATATCTGCAACGGCTCTTAACTTTGTGCTAGTCTCAGTATGTATAGTTTCTACCTGGCTGACAGAATTTTGCCTTTTGTACCCCTTAGCAATATTGTACGGACACAACCTCGTATGAATACTGAATCTTTTTGTGTGGCACCATTATATCTACATGTTGGTATTGATTAAGACAAGTCAAGGCTACTATATGTTAAGATCAAATCAGGTCAGAATGATTGTGACTTTAAATAAATAGGCAGGTAGTGCAATGCCACATACATCCTTTTCCTCACATAAAGCACAAGACAATAAATAGAAAGCAGGTGCAACACAGAAAAGAAGAAATAGCCAGATGACTTATTGTTGCCTTCAAATTTTAGGATTAAGGCTGCAATTTAAAAAATATTATCTAAAGACACAGGCCAACTGAATTCTGCCAGGGGCGATAACATGCTGGCTTTGACGTGTGAACAGTACTCACTGAGCAACCATGCTGATTTTGGCGGAGATATATACCCTTGGACTCCCAAGCTGTTTAATCACTTCCCTACGCTGTTAATATAAGATGGCTGACTGACACACACTTTTGATATTCTCTGTAAAAACAAAGAAATCAAACAATACCTTGCTACAAGCAACATTCATAAAGATTTAAGTCTCCAGCCTTTTTCTTTATTTATACAAGGATTCAAAGAACAGAGTTGAACAGTGCAAGATAGTTGTTACAATTACCTTGGTAATCAAAGCAAAAATATAAATGGCCACTTTTAAATGAAATAAATCTAGTTTTGGGGGTTGAAGTGTACTTTCCTTTTTTGAAAAAAATCGTGTTTTCTGGATACATTTATACTTTTAACTCCTGAACAACTACCAGCAGAAAATAGTTTGTTTTTCACTTGTAAAAGGTGAAACAGAAATTGTGGCACAAACAATGCACTCAGTAGCCAAGATGCTGGTTTCCGGCTGATAGTTTTGAAAGTAGTCTGGTGTTAAGCTTCTTTGCCAAATTGTTAAGTCCACCAGGAGAAACCACGGCCTAGTCAACAGTGCTGCCATCTTGGCAAGAAAAGGGGCTTTCTAAAGTCCCCAAGACATCCAATCCCATAAGCGCAGGGCATAACACTTATCAAGACATTCACATTTTGTGAGACAGTGGCCTGTTTATTTATTTGATTCTAGGTCTTCCCCACTATGTCCAAAGCAAAGGATTCGACATTTGCAGTTTAGAGCAAAAGGAAAGTGCAAACATAGGGTGCTAAAAGCCCATAGCTTGCTTCTGGGCAGCCTTGCCTCCCATGTAAGTGTTTATTCCTTGAAACTGGCTAGGATAAAGATGCCTACACATCTCAAAAATCATGTAACTAGCTGATTCTGGGAGCTGGAGTTTTGCCCAAGTTCCATGTGTCCAAGATGAAGAGGCTGTGGTAAAGTCAGTGGAAGGTGCATCAGCAGTCTCCATGTGCAGAATGCTTTTGCTCTAAAAAATTATCACACTTTTAAAAGCATGTGATTTGGCCAATCCTTACATATCTTCAGGAGAAAAAAAATCTCTACACTGATGACAAAACATGTAGTGTAAGTCTTAAATAGGGTCCTGAAATGGGTTGAGTTCATAGCTCCCCAGCAGCTTGGCAGAAGAGTTTCATTAACTGGGAAGGAAATGACATGTGTGCCATTTCCTCCTGCATTCTGTATGGCAGCTCACCTCTTTATATTTTTGCCCAAAGAAGGCTAGGTATGAAACACTTATTTGAATGTGCTGCTCTATTTTATCTGGCATTGGAGTTTACATTCAAAAGAGGCAGGATATTTGATTTTCAAGGGTTGTTTGTATTCTGAACCGTCTTACAGACTGTACAACTAAAAACAAAAACAGATTAGATTGACTAGATCAATAATAAAAGTGGATGCAGGTATTGTTCTGTGCACACTTTAAATAATGTGTGCAAAGCAAGTGTAGTTTGGAACAAAAAAAAATTTTTTTTTTTGCTGGAACCAGACTTTTATTAATGTTTTCACCACTCAAGCAATGCTACTGACAATCTCCAATACTGATTGGATTGATTAGGAAACTAATTTCTTTCATTGCTGCATAGAAACTGACAGGACCAGGCACAGAATTAATTTGTTTGCTCACTGTTTCACTGCTTCTAAAACCCTGATGCTGGAAGTGCTCTTTTTTTTTGTAACTAAGTTTATTTTACAATGCATAAATTTCTGCCTTTTTGAACATTGTGGTTAAGAAACACAACCGTTGTCTTTGATGCAAGACAACATAGAAATGTCCCAACATTTATGCAAAGGCTGTATTACTTTTAATGTAAAAATGTAAAAAATACATTTTCACACCCCTTGCTCCCCAAAAGAAAAACCATGTTAAGAAACAAATTGAATTAACATCAAAATTCATGACAAGGACTTCCCATCCTTCAGTGAATTCAATAGGATTACCTTGATGCACTAAGTCTGTTTGGTGAGAGAAAAAGAGCAAAAGTATGTTTATGGCTACAGGTCAAATACACGTAAAGGCCCAAAACAGATCGTTGTGGAAGCACAGCTGTCCCAACAGAGAAATACACATGCGAGTGCACATGCACCTGTGTGTAGATCTGTGGCTGGGTTATACTTCTTTCCCCATCCTATCCCAAACATCACCTTGTCAGATAATATTTCTGAAAAATATGCAACACATTAAAAAAAAAGATGAACTTGTTTGATATAATGGACAGATAGCATTAGGTTAGCTAAGCCAACATGAGATGAAAAGAGGGCAATTGGATTGTTCTGATGCTGCATGGTATGGCTTGGGTCTGCTTAGTTTTTCTGTCAACATGAAAAATGGACCTGGTGGTGGTGGGGGCAGCCTCAAAGACTGGTAATGCACATTTTTGAAAATCTGATGCATTCAAACAAACATCCATGTATATTTGACAGGCTCTAACGGCTTCTTGGGTGCCTCCATTCATCACTTCCAGGCTTTGCTAACAGGACAATATTACACAGAACCTCACAAAACAGTTTCTTTGTATTGTCCCTTGGGTAAACATTGACTGCTGTCACTGTTAATGATAGGAAGATTTTCAGCCTCAAACTGAACCAGGATATTTCTACTGCCGCGTT
This sequence comes from Bradypodion pumilum, assembly GCA_035047305.1. Classification (NCBI taxonomy): domain Eukaryota; kingdom Metazoa; phylum Chordata; class Lepidosauria; order Squamata; family Chamaeleonidae; genus Bradypodion; species Bradypodion pumilum. The sequence goes on from JAWDJD010000003.1 coordinate 325,528,018, forward strand.
GCATATTATCCAGCTGCATTGCATTTTTATCTGCTGGACTTCTACTTTCATAGGATCGTGCAAAACCTAGATCTCATTCCAATCCGCTTGGATGTAGGAGGATTATTAAGCAATTTCTGTCACTAAGTTTAGCAGCGAAAGAAGTTGAAAATCAGAGGACTTCCATTCCACGTTCTGAGATAACGAATCTTTCTGCTAATCAGCACTATGCAGAACCAGTACATCAAAAGAAAGACCACTTGCCAGTTGTTTAATGGAAAAATACAAACTGCCCCCTGCCATTTCAGAGTGTTGGAAATCTTTAAATTTAAAAAAGTGTACTGTTCTAAATGTGAGTAGCACGTTCTTGGCTGTTAAATAAAAGTATGAAATACTTGCATATTTTGTTGAAGTCACTAAAAATGGTTTTTGCATTGAGGGCTGTTTGTTCCTTTCTCCATTAAACTATCTGCCAAAATCTGTTGGAGCCCCTTGGGTGGCTCTTGGTGGCAGGTTAATTACTTTAACTCCTTTTCCTTTTATTATGAGGTACAGAAAGAAGGGCCCAGCATTCGAAAAAATCCCTCACCAAAAATAAAAAGACCAGTTCTACCACTGCCAGTTTATCACAAACAATCAAGACCTCTGATTTCCCATTTTGCCAAGATGAATTAAATATGTCCACATTTTTTATTTGGCAAAGTTAAGACCTCAACCCCAGAGTCTCTCTCATGGCTGTGCAAAGTTACCGCCATAGGTATGGCATTGCAAAACCAGCCAAAGAAAGTATTGAAAGAAAGCAAGAAGACAAAAGTATGCTCTCGCTGCTGCTGCTGCTAGTGTTTCCTCCAAGACCTTGTCCTGATTTAGGCATAACATGTATCTCTGGTGGCCTGGTGCTCACGGTCTTGGACAGTCTTTTCCCGCAGACGTCATCAAAGCAACCATCACCACTTCCAGACCCGCTGATGTCGTCACCTGCACAAGAGAAAGTTCAAGCTAGTGTTGCAGTTCTTACACATTTTTTTGGCACAGCTCCTAAAGTGTGCTAACAGTCTTCGCTGAAACCTGGAGAAAGGTCATTCCCAGTAGTGTAATAACATCTTAAGAGCGGACAAATGAAGAATTTGATAGGTAGTGCAAGAGGTGTGACTATATTGCCCCACATACTTTATTGTCAGCTTTACCCACCCAGTAAGAAGCCACCAACATGCTGTTGAAAGTGGGTTCAACCATAATACAGAACTCAGTCATACCCTGCCACGAATCCATCAAACTCCTATTCATAGCAAAGCAGTGTGGATACACTCTCATTGTAGGGAGTTGTATCTATTGTCTCAAAACAGGACAGCCACCACATAGTATAGAAAGGAGTGAGATAGCATTTTTTAAAAAAGAACTTATCAGAAATAAATACCATCTGCTAGTCCCTGAGTCACTAACAATAGGAGGAAGAAGACGAGAGAGGAAGCAGGCTAATTCTGGAGGAAGACTAGTTCTGTTTGGTTAATCCTGTTATTGAACTATTCTACATTTGGTCACAGTAGGAACTGCTACTTAACTTTCAGAACTAGCCTGAATGTACTCCCTGGCTTCCTTTCAAATACCCTTCTCTTGTTTTTTTTTTTAAATAAGCAAACTGTATTGATTGCAATATGCTGTCTTGGAAGTCTTTTCAGCAGAAGAGCAAGATGAAAAAAAAATACTTGCATAAACAAATAAATAACAAATCATTAATGCCATTTCGAACATCCACTCCATTAATAGGTTTGCAAAAGCAGCAAATGACTAGAACAGTTTTGAACAACCAGGCTGAGAGCAGCTTTCCAAGCCTGCAGTCTGTACTAGAGGTGCACATCCAGAAGATGGAATGAGTCAAGTATTAATTGCTATATAGAACCTGAGGAAATGATAGGTAATCAGTAGGGAGCCAAAATCTAAACATTGCATATGTGTGCAAACTCTGGGGGCATATGTGTAAAGATACAGTAAAACCCCTACTTACTAAAAAGTCAGTTCCATAGGCTTTTGCTTAAATCGGTTTTTATGTAACTCGAAGCAAACCCCATAGGAAAAATTATTTGTACGTAACTTGAAGCAAACCCATAGGAAAAATGAAATTTTTATGCAAATCAAAGCAAACCCATAGGGAAATGAATTTTTACGTAACTCAAAGCAAATCCATAGGAAAAAGAATTTTTATGTAACTCGAAGCAAACCCATAGGAAATCATGTAAATCGGGACATGGTTTTAGCACAAAATCATTATGCAAGTCGAATTTTATGTAACTCAAGGCATATGTAAGTCGGGGCTTTATTGTACTGAATGTTGGGAGTAGATATGGCAGAACAGGGGTGCCTAAACTATGGCCCGCAGGCCAGATCCGGCCCCCAATGCCAATTCATCTGTCCTGCGCCACCCTTGTCGCTCCCGGAAGTAGAAGTAAAATGTGCCCATACAGGCACATTTTACTTCTGTTTCGGGAGCGACAAGGGTGGCATGGGCTGGATGAATTGGCATTGGTGGCCGGAGGCGGTCCACAGGCTGTAGTTTGGGCACCTCTGATTTTAAGCAGATAAAATGGCAGCCTAAAATCTATCACATACTGCTGCAAAACAGATTACAAGGCACATTTTACTTCCACTTCCGCTGGGAGGAACCACTTGACCAGCTGACAACCACATGACTGGCCCGCGGCCTGAAAAGTTTGGGCACCTCTGTGGTAAGGAAGAGAAATTGAAAAACAAAGGTCTGGGCTACATTATGAATGTTCATTCACTATGGATGCAATGGCAGTGCCTAATTCTAGAGTATTTTTTATTTATTTGACATATATTCAAGCTTTCACCCAGTACTGGTATTCAAGACAGCTTATAAACAGCAGGTACAGGTAAAGAAAAAACACAAATAAATGGTATTACTAAGGAACTTTTGAGATGCACTTTCAACCATCACTGCCACCAACAAAAATATTGCATCAATCTGTTACAAAGATTCTTTCTTAGCTGGCTAATTTCTAAAGGGCTGTCTGAATCGGCAGGGAATTAAACTAGCCAATCCCTGAGTGTTAGCGGAAAGGGGCAATACTGATAGCAGCCAAATTGCTCCCACTTCAAAATGCCTGCCATATATTAAATACAGAGTACAGTATAACCCCGACTTACAAATGCCCCGAGTTACATAAAATTCGACTTACAAAATGATTTTGTGCTAAAACGATGTCCTGATTTACACAATTTCCTATGGGTTTGCTTCGAATTACAAAAAGATTCTTTTTCCCATGGGTTTTCCTATGCTTCGATTTACATAAAAATTCATTTTCCCTATGGGTTTGCTTTGAGTTACATAAAATAATGTTTCCTATGGGTTTGCTTTGAGTTACATAAAAATTCGACTTAAGAAAAAGCCTATGGAGCAGACTTTTTTCGTAAGTAGGGGTTTTACTGTATTATGAGTTGACCCGCTATAATATTGTGCTATTTCTTGAAAATTGAATTCTACAGATCCCCCACCCGCCTTTTGAACAAATAAGTTCATCATCTTCCCTGTGACAGAGATTCATCTTCTCAGAACCATACTTACTTGTATCCTGGAAATCCACATCATTCCCATTATATGCATTGCGCAAACGACTTGTCATGATCTTCAGCTGCATGATTTGCTGGCGAATGGTTGTGTCTGGTTTGGTGACATCTACATCAACCTCTGGATTATTGATTTGATTGGCCAGACCATCTCCCATCACATCTGGAAGATATCTATAAAGAGAGTATATTCAACTAGGAAATCAGTTCTGGAATATCAGACATCACTAATAGATATAATATACCTGCATTGACTGTTTGTTCTTTCCCCAGCCATCCTTCCTTGGAATGACCTCAAAGAAGTGGTATGCACTCACATCTGTTTTTGAACTGGTAATGGGGCAATTGTGGGCCTCCAAATGATTTTGGATCACAAATGCAGTCCTTTTATGGAGGGTGGTAGAAATGGGTGATAGGGACAAGGTTGCATGGTGTTGCTCCTCCTAGAGCTTCTTCTGATGTGTCTGTTGCATTGACAACACTGAAATTGGTTTGGAATAGGCTCTTGGCTGCCTCTGTCAGGTGGTGAGGATGCCATACCTGAGTTGGTGCTGAAACATCTGGAGGCTGTGTTGCTAGAACCTCAGGTTTCCAGACTCTTCCTTGGTTGAAGAGGCTTGGCGGAAGGATGGGTACAGAAGATGGGATCCCAGTGCTCAACTATCTTTCCACACACTTCCCCTTCATCCCATGTGGGTGATTATGACCCCAAGCCCTGCAAACCCCACTCTCCTAGTCCTTCTGTTGCAGCCTCCTCCAACTGTTTCACATCAAGCACTTTCCCTTCCTCTGCCTATGGCATTGCATCCCCAGTGATTAGGAGCCTACCAGACTGGCTTAGTCCTGGGCTTTTCTGGGCCTGTGATGTGGGGCCAGATGGCTCACTGGGAGTACTTGAGGTGGTAAAGGTCGCCCTTGCTTGAAAGCCAGTTGTATTCCACTCTAGGTACCCACTGAAGCGGTACCTATTTATCAACTTGCAATTTCTTGCTTTCAAACTGCTAGGTTGGCAGGAGCTGGGACTTGGGTCTTGAACTGTTGACCTGCCAGGTTTAAGGTCATCAAGTTTAGCTTCTCAACCATTAAAGCCACCACAATCTCTACTTGAGGTGACTCCCCCTCACAAAATTCCTCACACTTTCCTTCCCATGCACAACCCCCATTGCCATCATGGTTTGCCTTTGCCTTTATGTCCACCACTAACTTTGGTTATATCTTATCCAGCCTTGGTAAACATCCTTCTTCAAACCCAAACTGATTCTAAACTGGATTTTAAGAGTGACCTTAAGCAGAAATTTAGGGGTCCCATGAAGCTAAATGTGTGTGTGTAGATTTCTGATTGACAAAAGGAAATACTAATATAATGCACAGATAAATTGTGAAACCAATTAGCACAAAATGTACTAATGGCTGCCAAACCAGATGGCTTTCAAAGTTCCTAATATGTGAACTAGTTGTAATGGACAAACAATGTTGTCTTTTAGCCTAGAAACATTTCTGGGTGATGAAGTGATAACATGTCTCCTTTCAACAAGAGTAGACCAGAAAGCCAGCGATTTATAATTTTATATCCCTCACTAACAAGGCCTTTTTTCTCTTCGTAACAAAATGAGCATAGAGAGAATGTTAATTTATGAAACAAAATACTTTTCTTCATACTCTGAATAGTTCAGATTTTGAGAAGCCTTACCTGCTCTTGGTCATTCCGTTCCAGCACCTATCCTCGCTCACAGAACCAGATGAGATTTTTTCATTGCAAAGTATGGTTGGGAAGGCAACCCAGAAGTCTCTAATTTCCCTCAACTTCCCTTTGGCATCTAATACCTGACAGATGAGGAAAATCAAAGCTCAGGAAAACATTTTAATGTTGAAGCTTCTACATTCCTGCTTTAATCCAGGTAAACTGATCCACACCTTAGATGTTAAAATATGAGCAATGATCATTCCAGTAAAAATAAATACAAAACTTTCACGACGAGATCGTCACCTGTTTTATCATGCAATTAAAGATAAATTACTTAACTAAACCAAACCTCCTGCTTCACAGATCAGAAAGCTATCAGCATAATACTTCTGAAAGTTTTCCCAAGTAAATTAAGGAATAGGAACACGGACAAAACATTTCAGATGCTGGGTCAGAAATATGAGTACAAGTATGGCAGAAAGGTTTGAAAGGAGCAGGGTTGACAAGGAAGAGAAGAGATTAAGCAGGTAATTTGGAGTGATACAGTTGTAAGACCAACCTCCTGATTTCTAGATGGATAGCTAGATGGGTAAGGTGTGGTGGTGGGGTTTTTGGCTGCAAAAAGAAGACAATCTAATGGATATTTTATGATTAACAGATATATTATTGCATAGGTTTATGTTGATTAGATTCTAGGTCAACACCTAAATCTGCAGATCTTTAGGTAAAGGTCACCCTTGCTCGAAAGCCAGTCATATCCAACTCTAGGGTTTGGTGCTCATCTCAGTTTACATCCAAAGAGCTTTAGGTTGTAATAAATTAGAGCCTTAGCAGTTGCATAACTCTCTTCTTTGTTTCTGGAGAAGATGGTTGATCATGAAAAGTAATTTAGTTTATGTCAGTAGAAATGCTGAATAATGGATAAATATACATGTTTTGTTGGTAGTGGAGGCTGAACCTCATTGACATTGTTATATGTTCGCTCCAAATCTCTCTCTCTCTCTCACACACAGCAATATTAACATTATTCAAAATTCACTAAATAGTTGTTTTTACTACTTTTTTGAATGCTAGATACCACTGGCCTATGGTACACAGTACACTTATGCAGTGAGACCACATACACTCTGCAACTATATAAGTAACCGGGAGTTACAGTTAGCCACAAAGGTTATACCTTGTTAAATTACAGTCTTAATATAAGTTAGTTATACTTCAATGTTTTTCCCCCAAACAATTAAGTCATTCTTTCTAAAATGTAATTTCCAAGCTCTGAGCTACCGAGAAGCAACTCACGAAAGAATGCAGTCATGACTGCTAGAATAGCAACAGCAGATTATGTGCTTCATAGTGTTGAGACTATTGTGATCCACGTTTATTAAAAAAAGAAAAAAGGAACAACGTAGTACTTGATGCTGAAAAATAATTAAACTAGGAAGAGAAGTCATATGATTTCAGACTAGGTCCAAAGAGACTTGCTGTTGTTCAGTGTAGAATATATACAGGCTATTTATTGAAATTCTGTTGATGCTGATACCCAAAAAGAGTAATGCTAGGATACAAATTGCTCCATAGACATTATCTGTTGCAAGCTCATTTGTATAATTCGGTATGCAACAAATAAAGTCTACAAAGTTTTTTTAACTTGAGGCCATTTTTCTTCAAAAGTTACACTTTTCTGCATAGCAGCACAATAGGATTCCAGCCTCTGTGTGGCTGGAAAAAAATTAAGGGGAGAACTTTGGCTTGGGTTTCTGGAACAAGATTAAGATGTACTAAACAAAATTAAAATTAAAAAACACAGCAACTTGTTCTTAAAGCATCCTTGGATGCCTTCAGCAGGTCCAACAAGCATTCTAAGCAACAGGAAACTCAATTGATCCAGCACAGAAATTCTTCTAAAATATTTGGAGATCTAAAATTCCATACTCACAAGTTTCTCTGAATTAAGTGAGGAAGGTTTATCTTCACTGACATATTTCCCCCGCCTCTTCTTATCTTCGATGTTGGAAGCTTTAGGGTTGCTTTTAGGATTTCCACAGCCTTGGAAGGTCTGCAAAAAAACAAACCAAAACAAAAACCATCCACAAAAATCTTTGAAGGCAACATGTTTCTCTGTGGAGTCATAGCTACACTTTATTTTTGCCTGTTAAATCAAATTTCTTAACTAATAAGACTTTTCTCCCTTCTATCATTCTCTGATATACCAAAGTACTGTCCAAGTATCTCACTGCTTTAAAACAGAGGCAGCTTTCTTCTTTGAAGATAAATCACTGCTCACCTTGCACAATAATGGCAGTAGCTCTCTCTGGGGCTTCAGAGAAGGGTCTTTCCAGAACAAACTGGAAATGCTGGTGATTGACCTGGGATTGTTTTGCATGCAAACCATGTGCTCTACCACAAAGCAACAACTGTGGAAATTTCTTCCAGGTAGAATTCAACCACTGAAGTAAAGATTCCTGGGTAGGACAGACCTTGCAGACTTTTGTTCCAGCATCTGAACTTGGAGTTCTCAACCTTGTTTAAGCTGAGGGCTGGGTCAGACAGCTTTCCTCAGACAGCTTTGGGGACCAGACGGCCATTTTGCCCTTCCTACACCACATGGCACATCCTGGTGTGGTGGAGGCAGTGGGCCCTCCCCATGAAATGGTCCCACAGGCTGCATCCTGCCCATGTGCCACAGATTGAGAATCCCTGATCTGAACTATCAAAAAGGTAATAAACCCCACCAAAGTATTTTTGTTCTTTTCTTTAAGAACGATGAAAACCATGTAGTATGAGAATAAGCATTAGTTGATCATTGAGCTGGTTTATTCCAGAATTGCATTTGAGTTAATTATCTCTTATGTTGTCATCTATGGTGTTCCTTGGCTATTGTCAGCTATTTACCCAACAACAGGAAGCCTCTGCTTGCATTGCTAGCCATGTCTTTTTAATAACTGTACATTAAGGTTTCTGGCATTTGTTTTACAAAGAAACATGGATTCAGCTTCATCACTGTAGTTTATCCATTTATAGTTGTTTACTGTGGTTATTGCAAGGCAATTCTTTTGGAGCATAAACCATGCAAGAACAATTTAAAATCTTCTGAGAGATAGATTCATTCATTCCCTTATGCTGTCTCTTCTCAAATTGATGGCTCTATTTCAACACTGCAATAACATGGTATTTTTTGCAATATTGCTGTGCTTTATCTCCCCCTACCCATTCTCTTTCACCCTTTCCCTACTGGCCTATTAATGACTAGTCTACTTGCCAGTAAGTTCCCGATTAATTCTACATTAGCACCTGTAAGTTTAAGTTCTCGGGAGTCATGGAGAAAGCAACTGGGCCTTAGGAACACAAATTATTCTGTCATTAAATCAGGCTCAGTTGTACAGTGAACTATAAGATTTCTAAAAATGGTGACACAGCAAACTCCTGCCACACAAGACTAATGTATCACATTTTGGTCAGAATCACATCTGTGGGAATCTTCTGGAACCAAGTGAGTGAAGAAAGAAGAGGTGGAATTTTCCTGCTAGAAGAGTTTTCAGTACAGGGTGCACCAAATGAAGAAAAACATAACTGATCAATGCTGGACGTGTTGCCAGGGAAGGGAGACTTTCATCCATATGTGGTGGGATTGTCAATATAGTAGAACTTACTGGAGGGCAATTGAGCTAGAAATAGGAAAAATATTGAACACAACAATCCAACTTCAACTAAATGTGGTTTTATTAGGAGAGGTTGACGACCTGGCATTAGATCATACTAAAAAATAATAATTATTGCTAACTCTGCTTTTGGTATCAAGACAAATTATAGCTAAAGATTGGAAAGAGAAGCTGGAGTTTAATAAACAGGTGGTATTCTGAAGTCTGGCAGTTAGCACTGAATGAAAAATTAACAAAATATATGCATATGAAAAGAGGTATAAAAATTAAAAGTGCTTTTTGGAGGATTTGGAACTCTTTTGTCTCATATGCCCTACCCAAAGAAAATAATATTGGCCCGAACCCGGTAACATGTAAATTCTGGGGAAATAACAAAGAGGAATAAAGAATATATAATCTTTTTCAGATCCTATGTACAGCATGGGTGAAATCTCTCTTACTCAAATACATGAGTATAAGCTATACAATGAAAGCGCGGTGCCAAAATGGCCACCACGCTCTTTGCGCCCCCCCCGGACTCAGACATCCGGGTAGTCATTTGGGGATCATTTGGCCCAGGCAACGAGGGAAAAGATTTGGCGGGGGGAGTACGTCGATATTTTCTCCCTATTGAACAGGGAACCCACCAAGGAGGAGAAAGAGGGGCAGGATGAGAAGGACAAAGAGTTGTCCCACCGTCGCAAGCCACCACACACATGGGCCAACTGGTTACCCGCATATCTCATCTATATGGCGGTGTATCTCAGGGCTCGGCCTGACCTGGCCATTCCTATGGTCCAATATTTGGACAATATTTACAGGGCAATGGTGGATTTTCCTGGCTCATCGTGGTTGGCTTACGATGAGGAATTTAGAATGAGAGTGCCCTTACACCCAGAGATGAGGTGGGATGAGCCCTGTCAGAAGCTGTGGCTTTTGTATATGACCCCACGCGCCCGGCGCCTGGGGAGAGGTACCATTGTGGACATGCTGTCCAGCGAGTTGCTCCAACTCAGGCTCCCCGCCAGCTGGCGGGGCAGGGGGTTCCAGCCCGCCTGCTGTGTTGGAGCTTCTCGGCCAATGGTGTATGCAATAGAAAACAGTGCCGATACAAACATGAGTGTCCCTCTTGCGCTGGCCCCCACGCCGCCGCTGCGTGTCCACGAGCTGGTGGGCCACAGGGCAGAGGTAGAGGTGGACAAGGAGCGGGCAGACCTGCCGCTGAGGGAGCTGGTCACTCAAAAGGCCCCCTCCCCGGTTAACGTCACTATGTTGGAGCGGTGGCTCTCAACTTACCCGAGGAGGGAGGATGCTAGGTACGTCCTCGAAGGTTTCCAGTGGGGCTTCCGCATCCCATTTAGAGGGGAGCGGTGCCCACAAGATGCCCCTAATTTACTTTCCCTGAAGGGCAGGGAGGAGGTGGCCGCCATTAGTATTGCTAAGGAGGTTGCGGCAGGTAGGGTTGCTGGCTCCTTCCCTATGCCACCCTTTCCCAATCTGAAGGTTTCCCCTTTAGGGTTGGTGCCCAAAAAGACCCCTGGGGAGTTTCGTTTAATTCACCATCTGTCATACCCGGCGGGCCATTCGGTCAATGATGCCATTCCTGATGACCTTTGTTCGGTCAGGTATACATCATTCAACCAGGCCCTGCGCATGGTGCGCTCTTGTGGCCCGGGTGCACTTTTGGCCAAATGTGACATTAAGTCAGCATTCCGTTTGCTGCCAGTGCATCCGGGTGACTTTGAGTTATTGGGTTTTAAATTCCAAGGGAAATTTTATGTTGATAAAGCCATGCCTTTTGGCTGCTCTATTTCCTGTTCAGCGTTTGAACGTTTTAGCACTTTCCTTCAGTGGGCCTTTGTTCGCAGGTCTGGGTCCCCGTCTGTAGCCCACTACCTCGATGATTTCTTGTTCGGGGGTGAACGGGGCTGGGACACGTGCACGCGTCTCCTAAACACATTTCAGATGCTAATGCAGGAACTTGGTGTCCCTTTAGCGCCCAAAAAGACCGAGGGCCCATCAACTAAGCTCACATTTCTGGGGATTGAAATTGACACGGTCTCGCAGGCATCCAGGTTGCCCATGGATAAGGTCACCCGGATCACTGCATTGATTTTGGCCTTACTGGCCAAATGCAAGGTGTCACTTCGTGAGCTCCAGGTTCTCCATGGTCACCTTAACTTCGCCTGCAGGGTGGTCGCGCCTGGCAGAGCTTTTGCTCGACGCTTGTGTGACGCCATGACTGGCCTATCCAGGCGCTATCATAGGGTCCGACTGAACAAGGGCACGAGGGCTGACATGTTCGTTTGGCTTAAGTTCCTGAGGGATTTCAACGGGGTATCATTTTGGAGATCTGACCTTTTGGTTTCCCCTAGGTTCCAGGTTCAGTCGGATGCCTCGGGGTCCCTGGGCTATGGGATTTACTTTGAGGGGGGGTGAGCCTACGGCCGATGGCCTCCAGCTTGGAGGAGCACAGATCGTTTACGCGATCTTACATTCCTTGAGTTCTTCCCAATATTGGGAGCTTTGATGCTATGGGGCGAGGAGTGGGCCAATTCAGTGGTTCATTTCTGGTGCGACAATGCTGCGGTAGTGCACATTGTCAATTCCCAGACATCTAATCACACAGGGTCATGGAGTTAGTTCGCCAGTTTGTGTTGCGCAGCCTATGCCTCAATGTGCTCTTCAGGGCCAGACATGTGCCAGGTATTAATAACGATATTGCTGATGCTTTATCCCGCCTGCAGATCCCCCGGTTCTGCGCCTTGGCTCCGGACGCAGAGGAATTTCCCTCGCCGTTCCCGGATGAGATTTGGACGTTTGGCAAGGAGAGGTGAACCGGGCGATCGGCATGTCGCTGGCGCCCCGCACGCGTAAGGCGTATCACCATGCATTTAGTCAATTTACGAATTTTCGTGCGCAACTCCGGTTGCCCTAGATGTGGCCCATTCCAGTTACACACATTCTCCGATTTATGGTCTACCTACACAGTCAGGGCCTAGCTCCCCGCACCATAGCATCCAGGCTGTCAGCACTGGCATTCATGGCCAAGGTGAGGGGCTCTGCTGACAGCACAAATGATTTTCGTATACGACATGTTTTGGAGGGGTGGACACGGGAACGTGGACGCCGCCCGGACAATCGCCACCCTATTTCTCTAGGGGTTCTTACCCACCTTGCACGAGGCTGGCATGACCTGTGTTTTCACAGGTATGAGGCAGCTCTGTTTCACGCGGCTACCACGGTGGCCTTTTTTGGAGCGCTCCGCATCAGTGAGCTGGTGCTACTGTCTAAGGCGGATGCGGCGCGTAGGGCACTGGAACTCGAAGCTGTCTATGTTTCCAATGAGTGGGCTCAGTTGAGGATACGGTCCTCAAAGGTTGATCAGCACGGGGTAGGCAGTGGTGTAAGACTGCTACGATGTTCCATTGCAGACATCTGTCCGGTTGGTGCCCTACAAGAGTTCCTTGCAATGCGTGGTACGCACCCTGGCCCGTTTTTCTGCCACCAGGATGGGTCTCCCCTTACTAAATTTCAATTTTGGAAGGTGACCGGTAAGGCACTGTCCAGTGTTGGCCTCCCCGGGGCTCGTTACGGCACCCATTCTTTCAGAATAGGAGCTGCTTCTACTGCAGCTGCATTTGGGTACTCGGAGGCTGATATATGCCATATGGGGAGGTGGGGATCGAAGTGTTTTGAATTATACGTCCGCCCTCTTCAAGTATGAGTACCAGTTAAGTCACTGTCCTGTATCTTTTTATTTTACAGACCCTGTGTGTCGCCACACACCGGTGGCAGTATGGCTGGTGGGCCACAGCTATGTGCACTGGGCAGCGCAGTACGCTGCGGTGACAGAGTGGGGACCCCAGCTTGGACTCCATGCATCCGCATGTATCAGGTGGTATGGTAAGCATGGAATGTTATGGCGGGAACTGTTGCCATTCCTTTTCTCCATCAGGGATGCTGAACCGCCTGATGTCCTGGTGCTGCACCTCGGGGGCAATGACTTGGGCCAGGTCACTGGCCTTTCTTTAAAACATACGATCTGCAGTGACCTAGCTTATTTGCATTATGTGTGGCCTGCCACAACCCTGCTATGGTCGGACATCATACCGCGTCACGCTTACAGGGGGGTATCAACCTCCAGGCCCTTGACCGCGTTCGTCGCTCGGTGAACAGGGCAGTGGCCCGGTTCTTTGCTGACAAGGGTTCGGGGCGGGTCATCCGACACCCCACCATTAGTCTCTAAAATTATGATCTTTACACAGGGGATGGGGTCCATCTGTCGCCCAGAGGTATGAACCTCTTTTTGGAAGATTTGGAAGCAGGCCTTTTGACCGAGCTGACAGTCTGGGGGGGGGGGGGATATAAAGCCTCCCCATGTGGCGGGTAGCACTGGTAAGGTAAATATTTATGACCCACAGGTATCCGGCAGGTTCGCAATTGACTGGCCAACACTTAGACAGGTACAGGTGTAATAACGTTGTCCAGTCAACGACGAACCAGGCAATGGGGTGATGGCAGGAGCTATTCAGCATGCATCACCCCGTGATTTGACGGATACACGTCAGAGGGTGGGGTCAGTAGATAGTTTATTGACTACGGTCAACAATTTGTTTGTTGTAAACAAACAAATTGATACAAATGGATACATTGTAGCCAATTGCCATTGGCAATTTTGGGAGGAACCTTACCAGTGTTACTGCGGCCTGCTTGCCTTAAGAATTATAATTGGCTGAGTACCAATTGAAATTTATAATTCGGACTAGGGCATGAATCAATAAATGTGGCCCAATGCCGTTATCCACTTATACCGGTGTCTGAGTCCTTTTTTGGGGGGTGCGCCTGCAATGAAAGCGCGGCGCCAAAATGGCCACCGCGCTCTTTGCGGGCCCCCCCCACCCGGACTCAGACATCCGGGTAGTTAGGGGGCGTGGCCACCCCTCTATAAAAGGGGTGGCCACGAGGCAGCCGAGCTGCCATTTTGTGAAAGCGATGGAGAAGGAGAAGTTTTTCCCTCCACCCCCTCCCTAGTGAACAGTGTGATATTTTGGTCACTTCGGGACCGGGTGGGAATTTTTGGCTGGAACCTACAATTGGCTTACTGGTTCTGGCTTTTTTGCCCATCCCACACTGTTGCTACGGTTTGATATAGGGGCTTTGATATTGACTTTGGTCACATGGGCGGGTAGCACTGGTAAGGTAAATATTTATGACCCACAGGTATCCGGCAGGTTCGCAATTGACTGGCCAACACTAGATAGGTACAAGTTGGTTAACGTTGTCCGGTCAACGACGAACCAGGCAATGGGGTGATGGCAGGAGCTATTCAGCATGCATCACCCCGTGATTTTACGGATACACGTCAGAGGGTGGGGTCAGTAGATAGTTTATTGACTACGGTCAACAATTTGTTTGTTGTAAACAAACAAATTGATACAAATGGATACATTGTAGCCAATTGCCATTGGCAATTTTGGGAGGAACCTTACCAGTGTTACTGTGGCCTGCTTGCCTTAAGAATTATAATTGGCTGAGTACCAATTGAAATTTATAATTCGGACTAGGGCATGAATCAATAAATGTGGCCCAATGCCGTTATCCACTTATACCGGTGTCTGAGTCCTTTTTTGGGGGGTGCACATGCAAATTGCTGACATTAAGCGTTATAATTGAGTTAAGGGGACTTTATGTATTTTCTTCTTTTTGTATAATATTTGTTGTCATGTTTTATTATGTTGTGTAATGTAATTTTTTACAAAATTCAATAATAAGGAGGAGTTTTCAGTAAATGTGTGCAGATTTTTAAAAAGAGGGGAGGTTTAGGATTCTTATTAATTAACAGAACACTACTATCACCATTTGTCCTGCATTCAAGAAAGGAAAATCAGGGCTTAATACTACTGGTAGAAATGGTGGGAATTCTTTGTCGCTGATTTCCTGATATCTAAAAATGACAAGGCCTGTGGACAAGGACATATTCAAAGAGTTCACACAGTATAACCCAAGATTTGTGAGACAGCAACAATGTGGAAGTTAAGTGATGTCTAAATCTGATGTGTACCTGGATGAGAGGCTGTCTGGAAACTCACCATGTAAGCCATTGATATGTATCAATTAAACACGCAGTGTCAACCTTGCTCTTACCTTGGCTTTTATAGATTCTTTGTTCTCCTGCATGTTAGAAATGGCTTCTGCAATCCTTGTATGAATTGTACCAATGACTACATCTACATTGGATGGGCCATCAAAACGATCAGCTACCATTAGCAATGTATCTATCAGGGTAAACAAAATGCAGATACCATTGAGATCATACAAATTACATATCAGATATAAACATGAATTTTCATCATAAAGAGACATTGGTTATTTCAATAGAATAATTCCAGGGGCAAGGTAGCTATATTAGTTTGTTGCATTAAAAACAAAAAGAGATTCTTGTGGTACCTTAAAAACTAACAAGCTTCATTTGCCACTCCATCATCTGATGAAATGGATTGCAGTCCCTGAAAACATGTGTTAAATAAAATGTACTGGACTTTAAGATGCCAGAAGATTCTTGTTTTTGTGGGAGGAAACTAACATGGCCACCCTCCTCCTCAAATTTTTGTGTTACATTAATTCTTTTTTAACAACTAGTCTGTTAGAATATAGTATATGCTATATTCATTTACAGATGCAATCAATATCCATTCCCTTAACCAAAGAAGCTATACTGATATTTCTTGAGGTAAATATTATTACTTGGTTTAATGTACACTTAGTTTACAATTTAAATGTTGGTTTATATAGCATTTATTCACTGTAGCTATTGTAGGGATTTATCCTTTCCCACAATAATTACAGGTCATATGGTATAGATGTGGTGTCTATATCTTATCCTCATATTCTCATGACTGCATTTGTGCCAGGAAACAATTTTTAATGTACTCATTTCCATTAGCTGAAGCAAAGTGAACCCATTACATTCATGCCCAAAGGCTGTCTCTCAGGGAATTTATAGGCTGAATCTGAGCATTTACAGTCCGACACCAACATTTCTGTGCATTGGATCTCCCAAATACATTTAAACTGACAGAAATGTTGGTTCCTAGAGGTCCAAGAATCTAGCAGTTAAGATTCCATATAACCATACAACTTTACTGAAAATAATTCTCCAAGGCAAAGAACAAACATAGGTATTGTACTTTTTATTGTTCTCTCCGTGCAGGTGGGCTGCCTGTATCAAATGTTCTCAAAACTTTTCTCCATAAAGAAAATAAACACTAGCTTGCCTTTTAAAAGACATCCCAAGTATGATAACTGACAGAATAGCAATTTCATCTGATCAGACTTTAAAACCACACCCACTAGAACCAGTAATTATGGGAAAATATTGCAAAGGTAGAGTCTCTCCTTGGTAATATCAATATCAATTACACTTATATACCACCCCATAGTGCTTAGTGCACTCTCTGAGTGGTTCACAAGTTAATTAGCACTTTGCCCCCATTATGCTGGGTACTCTTTTTTACCGTCCTTGAAAGGATGGAAGGTTGAGTCAACCTTGATATCTGGTCAGGATCGAACTCACAACGTCCTGGCTGCAGTACAGCAGTTTAACCATTGTGCCACCAGACTCATGCTAAACTTAGCAAATGTACTGTTCCCTTTATTGATCTCTGTTATTCCTTCCTGAGTTTCTGTATGAGTGTGCTGAATTCTTAGGAGAAAAAGTACTGACCAAAATTCTGTTGCTGTTACAAAAATGACCTATTTTTTGATATGAACTTCCATTAGAAATCTCTGTAGATATTAACTGTTACATGCTGAGTCATACAACTCAACATATAACAGATAATGTCTAAGAATATTCCTTAACTTATGGCAATTCATGTCTAAAAATTACATCATTTGTGTAACTGCACAACAGAATTTCAGCCAGTCTTTCAGAACTAAACTATTCTCACCAGAAAAATGGCCAATCAACCAAAGCACGAGTACATTTTCAATAGGCAAATTTGTACCTAAATGACATCCACACATCTCCCATCATTGTTCCAAAGTCACAATTTCCAAGATCTTCCTCTTCCTCACAGCTGCTTGTAAAATTTTGGTTTCTGAACAAACTGCTAGGTTGGCAGAATTCCCCTAGCCAGCTCCTGCCAACCTAGCAGTTTGAAAGCAAGAAATTGCAAGTAGATAGATAGGTACCACTTTGGTAGGAAGGTAAAAAGCGTTCCATGCACTCCGGTGTCTAGTCATGCCTGCCACATGTCCATGGAAATGTTTGCAGATGCAGACAGCACTGGCTATAAACAGAGAAGAGCACTGAAGCCTAGAGTCAGATACATCTGGCTTTCGAAAAAGGGCCACCTTAACCTTTACAGTACCTTTACACTAAAGGGTAGGGGATGAAGTGGTGTTTCAAAGCTAATTACATATATTGGCCAAACATCTGTTGATTAATGTAGTAAATTGCATTAGAGTAGGTCTATTAAATCTTTAGCACAATATATTATAGATAGTTAAAGTAAGCTCATTTGAATCAATAGATTCAATAGAACTTACAGAGAAGTTGGACTCACCAAACCCCCATTGATTCAAGGGGCCTACTCTAGTGCAATTTATTCTGCTAATCAACATGATTTTTCCCATTGACATTTTTAAACATTTGGTTGCTCGGCATGGCTTCCAGATACTTTCTTTTCATGAACATGAACAACATGCAGAATCATGACCAGAGTGAAATTTATTTTTGTACAGATAGTGGCAGTTCTTACCTATCAGATTCTTCCACTCAGGATCGAGGTCTGCTTGATTGGCCACACAGCCCTTCAAGACATTGTGGCAGTAGCTGTTACATGGCTTTATATTTGACATGCCTCTGCAGTGGGCACAATACATCAGCTTCATAATGGCCCGACTGCAATACTGGCTCAGTGGGACCTTAAAAAAAAACCACAACATATTGTTTCTTTAAGTGCCTGAATGGGGTGAGAATAAAGATTGTTGCACAATAAAAAGCAAGATAAGATAGAACACAGCAGTGAGAATAGGCAACGGTTTTTGATAAGGGGATGTATACAGTTTGAGAAGATTTTTACCTAGAAACACATATTTTATTTTCTGAAGTTTTTGGACACCACCGTATTTATTTCAAATGCTGGCTTATTACAAAATATTTCACATTTGGAAATGCAGATTTTGACTAAAAATTGTTTTGGAAAGTCAAAATGTAGTGAAATCCTAGTAATTAGGAATCTTTAGCCATGCTAGATTTCTCTTTTGATTATTTTAGTTTTGCCAGATATGAAAAATCAAAGGCCAAAAGGAGGCAGTTATCAGAAGCTGTTTAAGATCCTAGCAATAGCTGTCAAACACTGGCTGGACTCTAATTGGGAATTGCTTAACATCTGTGTGACATTTTGTGACTAAATGTGAAGAGGTACTGGAATATGCCTCACTTGTGGGCACAGTCATGCACTCTGGAATCTTCTCAGTTAGCCGCTATTAGCAATGACAAGTTACATAAACCTTATCATCATCAAATGACAGTGGTAAATATGAAGTAATGAACCCAACACCTAGTACTGTTAAAAGTCAAAGCAATATGTCAAATGATCACTGAATAATTTTCTCTCAATCTCTCAAGCATCCATTTGCTTAGCTCAGTCAGGATATACGACTCTAATCTTTGTGTTTCTCTTTATATAAAAAATTCAATCATCTCTGGTTATCACCGGGTGGCGCTTTAGTTTTGCTGTCAATGGCAACCAAATTAAAGGATGCAAGTTTCAGGAAGGTACACTAAAGGTACACTAAAATAACAAGGGCCACTAAAATATTATTTAATATGCAAGGCATTCATTTAACTTTTAGGGTTGATTAAAATTATTATGATGTTGAACAAGGATAGCACAACAGAATATAAATGCCTTAAAAAGGAGAGAGCAAGAAAGATGTGGACAATTCAACTGGAAGGAGAGTTGATAAAGCAGGAGTTCTCTGCTCTTCCCATTTAACCAGTCTTCAAGAACAAGGACTTGCATTTAATTTACTGTAATGATGACTATCCCCATTTTTAATTCTTGCTAATCTAAGCAGGGGTCTCCAAAATCAGGGGAGAGACAATTCAGACCACAGAGGTATCTGTAACATATAAGGTGATGGACAACATTTGTTGAGGTGGGCAAAAAGCTTATCTTAACCTATAAAATCAAGCGTTAACCATTGGAACTTCACATAGGCTCCTAAGCTAGGCCCTACTAGCCCGCACCGACCATTCGTGCACACACCCGAACTGGGTCTGCAGGTCAACAAAGGTTTGAGAAATGCGCCAGTGGGGCAAGAGCCCCACAAATGCAAAAAAAGGGAAACAACTTCATTTCCCAACGTTCTTTGTGCCGCGCCACAGCCAATCAGGCTGAGAGCCGCGAGCACAAAGAACGTTGAGAAACGCACCGCGGCCAATCAAAATCGAGCTGCAGGAAAAAAAGAACACAGCACAAACACAAACCACAAACCCATAACTACAAGCCCCAGAGTCCTGTGCGCCATGAGCACGCAGAACGCTGAGAAGACCGCTGCACGAAAAATAAAAATTAAAAACCCAGTGCCTTACAGCCACACAAAACAAACAAGTCACCTCAAGCACCACAGGGGTTCCCGCGGTCCACCCAGCGAGGCCGGGCCACGGGAAGGAAAGCCCACCCACCCCAACGCCACCTGAAGCGGTGCTGGGATTCCCGCAGTCCGGCCAGCGAGGCCGGCCTGCGGGAAGGAAAGCCCACCCCCCAAATGCCGCCTGAAGCAGCACTGGGATTCCCGTGGTCCGGCCAGCGAGGCCGGGACACGGGAACAAAAGCCCACCACCACACACACACGCCGCCTGAAGCGGCACTGGGATTCCCACAGTTCAGCCAGCGAGGCTGGGCCGCTGGAAGGAAAGCCCACCCCACCCCCAAATGCCACCTGAAGCGACGCTGGGATTCCCGTGGTCCAGCCAGTGAGGCCATGCCACGGGAAGGAAAGTGTTTCGCTTTCAAGTGGGGGCCAAGGCACCAGTGCCTTCCCCCCTTGAAAGAGAAACAAAAGTAAAAAACAAACACCAAAATAATTAAAATAAATAAACCATTAATTTAAAAAACACATACAAAAACGTCCAAAATTAACCAAAACCAAAAATAACAAACAGAAAAAACACACATAAAAACACCAAAAAATAAAAACAAAACAAACCCACAAAAGAAATTAAACCAGACAACTTACCAGCACACATCCTCACTCCACGACAACTGGAAATGAAATGAGGAAAGAGACTACTTACTGGAAGAAGCGTCACCCAGAGGCCAGTAGAGAAAAAAACAGTCAAAGTAAAAGAAACACTCAACAGCCCCACCCAGAGGCCACCAGAGAAAAAACAGTCAAAAACATAACATTACATCACACATTCACACAAATCACAAACAAATCACAAAATAATAAAATAAAAACATTTCTAAAATCCTGTGTAGAGCTTTCACTCAAAAAAACCCCCACCCCAAAACATCTAAACACAGTTTAAAAACAATGAATGTAAAAAAAAACCATGTACTTTCACATTTTTAAAATTATTATCCAAGGTACAACTATTTAAAAAAATTGACATACTAAAACATTATTTGGTAAAATAATATAATTGTACAAAATTATATCATCCTTTCCTCTTTTTTTAATTCACAAAAACAAACCCAAAAAAGCTGATCACAGTTTATAACAGCCCAACACTATTTAAAACAGCCCAGCAACGCCGGGCAACCTCTGCTAGTGCTAAATAAAAATGGTTAGTTGTAAAGATGCCACAAGGTAATTTGTGACTTTTACAAGAAAACATAGCAAAAACACTTGCCTCATTTTGGTTGAATGGCAAGTGTTCTTATGCAGTTTATCTTAAATAAAATAATGTAAGTCTTGGACATGCTATAAAGATGATTGTTTCTTTTCTAATTATACAACACCAAGCAACCAAGGCTCTAAACTTTTACCTAAATGACAATAATGAATGAATGTCCTAATAATGCAGGGGTTCCCTAACTTTTCATGCCGTGGACCAGTCATGTGGTTTAGTGAGCCAATCAGTGGTTGCTCCTGCTATAAAACATATCTTTGGCTGTCATAAAACGTGTTTATGGCATGTACAGGCATGTTTATGCATGCACGGGCATGTTTTACGGCAGGAAGAACCACGTGACTGGACTGTTCAAAGACATGACTGCTTCTGGGAGTGGCGAGGGTGGCTGCGGGCCATATGAAATGGTGCGACGGGCCAGGTCCAGCCCATGGGCCATAGTATGGCCACCCCTGTAATAATGGGTCACAGCAACTACAGGTCATCCCCGCAATTCCTGCGGTTCCAGTATCCATAGCTTCAGTTATTTGTGGATCTAAAATTATTCAATAACAATTCCTGAAATATATAATATGACATATTGCCAGAATTGGCTACTAGAGGTCACTGTCTGCAATATAAAATATCGGGTTTGTGGTTTCAGGTATCCACAGTAGGTCTTGGAATGTATCCTCCACAGTTTTGGGGGTGGGGGTGGGGTGGGGACAGATGACCAGCAGTTACTATAATAAGCAAGTGTGAAGAATGGGAGGAAATGATTTATTTGAGACAGATCTTGTTTAAAGAATTCTCAAATAAATGAAAATTTAAGAAAAATACCATAGTATTGTCTGTGATTGGCAGCAGCAGTCCAGGGTTTCAGGCCAGTTTCTTTCCTAGACCTATCAGGAGAATCTTAGTGCTCTCCAATCCTAATACTGATGAGGTTAAACCCTGTTTTGTTTCCAAAAAAGATAGAATTGGGTGTGTTCAATGCAAAATGGAGGAGGAACCTCCAGGCTATTATTCTATGCTCACATTAAGATCAATTCACCTCAGAATATGGGCTGACATAGGGAAGAATATGTTAGGTACAGTATAATAATATCAGAAAACATGTTTATACCATGTTTTATTCCTTTAACTTCAACTCCCATTATACATTTACTAGCCTGTTTAACAACTAATAATTGTTAATGCAAATAACAGTGAAAATAGCAGTCTTGTTGCATGCCCCTTGTGGGTTCGGTGATTTAGTCTACATAATGTGTGTACATTATTATTTCTATGTTTTGTTTAGCCTATGGAGCAATGTAGTAAATTGTTGTGCAAATCTCATTTTTTTTCTAATAGTTCAATTAATTAAGGCTATGCCATGCAGTCAAAGGTCTTGAGTGCATCTAGCATGGCTACTGTCATTGGTTGCTTTAAAGGGGTTTCAGTGTATCCCACATTTAGTGTCTTCCTAATCTGCTCTGCTATGTTTTTGTTTGGTTTACATTCACCATAGTTATTTGTTAATATGGTTCCATATTTTCTGAGTCAATTTTGGATTAAGGAATTATTAATATCCTTGTCACATTCCAACTCATTAGTATCTTCCCCTCAAAAACGTACATCATTAAAGAGAACTGTCAGATATGGGAACAAAATATCCTTGAATGTTTTGTAAAATCCACTTGTCTAGCCATCCACCCCAGCAACTTTTTCAGTTTTAAATGACCCATGACTTTCTGTACCTTTGCTTCTGTTACAGGTAACTATAATAATATTCTGGGTTCATTTGTAATCTATTTTAGTGGAAACCAATTTACAAAGTTCAGAACTGCATGACTGCCTGGCAATTCTGACCTAGACGTCTCTATGTTTTATTCATTTCTTTTGACAAAGTGATTAGAGCTCCTTCTTTGTTTCAGATTTTCCCTGTATTATTTTTGTTTCTCCTTCTCTCAAGTACATCTGCTAATAATTTTGAGTTTTTGTCAATGGATTCATAGAATTGCCTTTAAAAAAAAGAGCATAGATCTTCGGACTGTGCCTAGGTCATGTGTGTTTAGTTCTGCCTTTTCCACAGGTAATTTTCTGCGGACTTTTTGTCTCCCAAGTTTTTATGCTTGGCTGTGAATTCCTGTATTTGAGCTATTGATAGCTTTTTAGCCCTTGCTGTTTCCTGTATGACAGCTCCACTCAATCCTGCTTTGCAGGCGCACCCCCCAAAGAAAGACTCAGACACCGGTATATGGATAAAGGCATTGGGCCACTTTTATTGAATAATGCCCTAGTCCGAATTATAACTTTCAATTGGTATTCATCCAATTGTAATTCTTAAGGCAAGCAGGCCGCAGTAACACTGGTAAGGTTCCTCCCAAAATTGCCAATGGCAATTGGCTACAATGTATCCATTTGTATCAATTTGTTTGTTGACACAAACAAATTATTGACCAGAATCAATAAACTATCTACTGACCCCACCCTCTGACGTGTATCCGTCAAATCACGGGGTGATGCATGCTGAAAAGCTCCTGCTATCACCCCTTGCCTGGTTCGTCGTTGACCGGTCAACGTTATTACACTTGTACCTGTCTAAGTGTTGGCCAGTCAATTGCGAACCTGCCAGATACCTATGGGTCATAAATATTTACCTTACCAGTGCTACCCGCCTAAGTGACCAAAGTCAAGAAAAAAAAACCTATGTCAAACACTAGCAACAGTGTGGGATGGGCAAAAAAGCCAGAACCCAAGGGCCAATTGTAGGTTCAGGCCAAAAATTCCCACCCGGCCCCGAAGCGACCAAAATATCACACTGTTCACTAGGGAGGGGATGGAGGGAAAAACTTCTCCTCTCCGTCGCTATTTCTAAAATGGCAGCTCGTCTGCCTCGTGGCCACCCCTTTTATAGAGGGGTGGCCACGCCCCCTAACTCACCCGGATGTCTGAGTCCGGGTGGGGGGGGACCCGCAAAGAGCGTGGCGGGCATTTTGGCGCTGCGCTTTCATTGCAGGCGCACCCCCCAAAGAAAGACTCAGACACCGGTATATGGATAAAGGCATTGGACCACTTTTATTGAATAATGCCCTAGTCCGAATTATAACTTTCAATTGGTATTCATCCAATTGTAATTCTTAAGGCAAGCAGGCCGCAGTAACACTGGTAAGGTTCCTCCCAAAATTGCCAATGGCAATTGGCTACAATGTATCCATTTGTATCAATTTGTTTGTTGACACAAACAAATTGTTGACCGGAGTCAATAAACTATCTACTGACCCCACCCTCTGACGTGTATCCATCAAATCACGGGGTGATGCATGCTGAAAAGCTCCTGCCATCACCCCTTGCCTGGTTCGTCGTTGACCGGTCAACGTTATTACACCTGTACCTGTCTAAGTGTTGGCCAGTCAATTGCAAACCTGCCGGATACCTATGGGTCATAAATATTTACCTTACCAGTGCTACCCACCACACGGGGAGGCTTCAATGAAGACTCACCGCCCCCCCCAGACCGTCAGCTCGGTCAACAGGCCTGCTTGCAAATCTTCCAAAAAGAGGTTCATACCTCTAGCCGACAGGTGGACCCCATCCCCTGCATAAAGATCATAATTTTGTAAACTAATGGTGGGGTGTCAGATGACCATCCCCAAACCCTTGTCTGCCAAGAACTGGGCAACAGACCTGTTCACCGAGCGGCGAGCGCGGTCAAGGGCACGGAGGTCAATACCTCCCCTGTAAGAATGACGCGGTATGATGTCCGACCATAGCAGCCTTGTGGACGGCCACACATAAGGCAAATAAGCTAGGTCACTGCAAATCGTGAATTTTAAAGAAAGGCCAGTGACCTGGGCGAGGTCATTGCCCCCGAGGTGCAGTACAAGGACATCAGGCGGTTCAGCATCCCTGATGGAAAACAGGAATGGCAACAGTTCCCGCCATCTCATTCCGCGCTTACCGTACCAACGTATGCGTGCGGTTGCACGCAGTCCAAGCTGGGGTCCCCACTCTGTCGCCGCAGCATACTGCGCTGCCCAGTGCACGCAACTGTGGCCCACCAGCCATACTGCCACTGGTGTGCGGGGACACACAGGGTCTGTAAAAGAAGAAAGAGAACAGTGACTTAACTGGTACTCATACCTGAAGAGGGCAAACATATAATGCAAAACGCATAGATCCCCATCTTCCCATACGGCGTATATCAGCCTCAGAGTACCCAAATGCAGCCGCAGTGGATGCAGCACCTATCCTAAAAGAATGGGTGCCGTAACGAGCCCCGGGGAGGCCAACACTGGATAGTGCCATACCGGTCACCTTCCAAAACTGAAATTTAGTAAGGGGAGACCCATCCTGGTGGCAGAAAAACGGGCCAGGGTGCGTGCCACGCACTGCCAAGAACTCCTGTAGGGCACCAACCGGACAGATGTCTGCAATGGAACATCGTAGCAGTCTAACTCCACTGCCTACGCCGTGCTGATCAACTTTTGAGGACCGTATCCTCAACTGAGCCCACTCATTAGAGACATAGACATCGTCGAGTTCCAGTGCCCTACGAGTCGCATCCGCCTTAGACAGTAGTACCAACTCACTGATGCGGAGCGCTCCAAAGAAGGCCACCGTGGTAGCCGCGTGAAAAAGAGCCGCCTCATACCTATCAAAACACAGGTTATGCCAGCCTCGTGCAAGGTGGGTAAGGACCCCCAGTGAAATTGGGTGGCGTTCCCGTGTCCACCCCTCCAAAACATGTCATATGCGGAAATCATTCACGCAGTCAGCAAAACCCCTCACCTTGGCCATAAATGCCAGTGCCGACAGCCTGGATGCTATAGTGCGAGGAGCTAGGCCCTGACTGTGTAAATAAACCATAAATTGTAAAACTTGTTCAACTGGAATGGGCCACACTTTGGGCAACTGAAGTTGCACACAAAAAGTTCTAAATTGAACAAAAGCATGGTGATATGCCTTACGCGTGCGGGGCGCCAAAGACATGCCGATCGCCCGGTTCACCTCCTTGCCAAATGTCCAAATCTCGGCCGGGAGTGGCGAGGGGAATTCCTCTGCTTCCGGAGGCAAGGCACGGAACCGGGGGATCTGCAGGCGGGATAAAGCATCCGCAATATCATTATTAATACCTGGTACATGTCTGGCCTTAAAAAGCACATTCAGGCGTAGGCTACATAAAACAAACTTGCGGACCAACGCCATCACTCTAGGTGACTTAGACGTCTGAGCGTTGACAATGTGCACTACCGCAGCATTGTCACACCAGAAATGGACCACTGAGTCGGCCCACTCCTCGCCCCATAGCATCAAAGCTCCCAGGATTGGAAAGAACTCAAGGAATGTAAGATCGCGGAGGCGATCTGTGCCCCGCCATGCTGGAGGCCATTGGCCATAAGCCCACCTCCCCTCAAAGTAAATCCCATATCCCAGGGAGCCGGAGGCATCCGACTGTACTTGGAACCTAGGGGAAACTAAAAGGTCGGATCTCCAAAAGGAGACCCCATTGAATTCGCGCAGGAATTTAAGCCAAACCAAAAGGTCGGCCCTCATGCCCCTGGTCAGTCGGACCCTATGATGGCGCTTTGACAGGCCAGACATGGCGTCGCATAGGCGCCGCTCAAATGCTCTGCCGGGCGTGACCACCCTGCAGGCAAAGTTAAGATGGCCATGAAGTACCTGAAGCTCACGAAGTGACACTTTACGTTTGGCCAGCAAGGCCAAAATCATCGCGGAAATCTGGGTGACCTTGTTAATGGGTAACCGGGATGCCTGTGCGACCATGTCAATTTCAATACCCAGAAATGTGAGCGTAGTGGATGGGCCCTTGGTCTTTTCGGGCGCTAAAGGGACACCCAGTTCCCGCATTAGCGTCTGAAATGTAGTGAGGAGACGCGTGCATGTGTCCGAGCCCCGTTCACCCACGAACAAAAAGTCATCGAGGTAATGGGCTACAGACCGAGACCCGGACCTGCGAACAAAGGCCCACTGAAGGAAGGTGCTAAAACGTTCGAATGCTGAACATGAAATAGAGCAGCCAAAAGGTATGGCCTTATCTACATAAAACTTCCCTTGGAATCTAAAACCCAATAGCTCAAAGTCCCCCGGGTGCACTGGCAGTAATTGGAATGCCGATTTAATGTCACATTTTGCCAGGAGGGCACCAGGACCACAAGAGCGCACCATCCGTGGTGCTTGGTCAAAAGACGTATACCTGACCGAACAAAGGTCATCAGGAATAGCATCATTGACAGAGTAACCCGCCGGGTACAATAGATGGTGGATTAAATGAAATTCCCCTGGGGCCTTCTTGGGTACTAACCCCAGAGGGGAAACCTTCAGGTTGGGGAAGGGTGATACAGAAAAGGGGCCCGCTACCCTCTTGGCCTCTACCTCTTTGGCAATACTCAGGGCAGCCACCTCCTCCCTACCCTTCAGAGAAAGTAAATTGAGGGCATCTTGGGGTCCCCGCACTCCTTTGAATGGGATACGAAAGCCCCACTGGAAACCCTCCAGGAGGTACCTCGCGTCCTCCCTCCTTGGATAAGTTGAGAGCCATCGCTCCAACATATACACATTAACTGGGGAGGGGGCCTTTTGACTGGCTAGCTCCATCAGCAGAAGCCCTGCCCGCTCCCTGTCCACCTCTACCTCTGCCCCGTGACCCACCGGCCTGCAGGCACGCGGCGGCGGCGTGGGGGCCAGCGCAAGAGGGACACTCGTGTTTATATCGGCACTGCCGATTATTGCACACGCCATTAGCCGAGAAGCTCCAACACAGCAAGCGGGCTGGAACCCCCTGCCCCGCCGGCTGGTGGGGAGCCTGTGTTGGAGCAGCTCGCTGCATGGCATGGCCACAATGGTACCTATCCCCAGAGAGATATGTACAAGAGCCACAATTTTTGACAGGGCTCATCCCATCTCATCTCCGGGTGTAGGGGCACCCTCATTCTAAATTCCTCATTGTAAGCCAACCACAATGGGCCAGGGAAATCCACCATCGCCCTGTAAATATTGTCCAAATATTGGACCATAGGAATGGCCAGATCAGGCCGGGCCCTAAGGTATACCGCCATATAAATAAGATATGCCGGCAACTAGTTGGCCTAGGTGCGCGGTGGCTTACGACGACAGGACAGCTCTTTGTCTCTGTCGTCCTGTCCCTCTCTCTCCTCCTTAGTGGGCTCACGGTTCAATAGGGAGAATATATCCACGTACTCCCCCCGCCAAATCTTTTCCCTTGTGACCTGGGACAAATGATCACCAAGGGGCAAGGAATAACCAGCCGTCGGCAAAGCCGTCACCGGCACATTAGGTATATGGGGCATACACAGCGGGACCTGGACAGCCCCTGTGATGCCTGGCACTGCACCGGGGACGGAAACCCCCACCCTCAATGAGGTGCCATTTTGAAACCAAGGGGCACTGGGATAGACTGGTAACTGATGCCCACTCGCCTCAACTTGACGAGGCCAGGGCCACTGAACCCCACCACTGGAAGTGGGCTGTGATGTAGGTGCACTAATTTGAACCTGATACTCACTAGGTGCACCTCCGTGAGCCGCCCCCACTGGGGGTTCCGGCCCATGGCGGGCGTCGGAGCTCACGACCGGAATCGAGCTCTGGGGCCACACCTGACTGCTCCCTGTCTGCAGCTCTGGACGAACAGGGAGCTGCGAGACACCGGCAGGCACAGGCCGGAGCGTCTCAAGCAGCTCAACCCGGCTGGCCGCCTGGTGCAGTGTGGCAGCCGTCGAGGTAGCCGGTGGACACGAAGGACCCCCGACAGAGAGAGAAGGGCCCCCTCCCATAGGGGGCTGTGCAATCCCCAAGGATGCCTCTAGCACTGCTAAACATGCTAGTAAAGCATCCACTGCCACAGATCCCCCAGCATAAGGTGGGCCGGAAGGCCCACTAGGCATTTGAAAAGGAACACCGAAGTGAGAGCCTGGGCCAGAATAGGGCCATGCCCAAAACTCCGGCCCATGCGGGGCCGGAGGAGGAACGGGTTGCGCGCCCGCACCAGGCCCTCCCCCCGCTGTCCTGACCTGTGGCCGGCAACTGTGGGCCGAGGGCCGAAGCCCCTGAAGGGCCGGCCTGAGGCTGGCCAGCCAAGGCCGGCTGCCAAGTACCAGCCTGAATCACCCCACCGGTATCGGTGGGCAAGGCTGGGATAGTGCCCTGCCGCGGGAGCGCAGCCCTCGTCCTCCGACCTGAAGGCTGCCCCCCCCGTCCTGCGCAGGGCCCGACAAAGTCCTCCCCTTCGGCCGTGGTTTCATCGCCGGGGCCTTCCGTTTGGGAGGCATATCCTCGAAGAAAGAGCAGGATCCCTTTCCAGGGATCAAAAACCTAGCGCCAAAAACACAGAGCAGCCAGCAAGCTAAGGCTCTATGCTAATCCTCCCTTCCCAGCCGGGAAGGATCAAGGGCTAAAGAGCCGAAGACTACGGACAAACAGCGACGGAGAAAACTTCTCCTCTCCGTCGCTATTTCTAAAATGGCAGCTCGTCTGCCTTGTGGCCACACCTTTTATAGAGGGGTGGCCACGCCCCCTAACTCACCCGGATGTCTGAGCCATTTTGCCCTGCCTGCATGATGGGGTGGCCATTTGTCCAAACAGCTTTAAAGGGGGGGGGGCATTTTGTTTCTCAAGTGCCCTTGGAGGGGTGGGAGGACACATGAAATGGTGCCACAGGCTGGATTTGGCACACAGGTCTTAGGTTGAGAACCCTTGTTCTAGTGCTTCACCAATTTCTATCAGTTCATCATTAGCTAATACAATCATAATTTTCTTTTCATGTTGAATCTTGAAGGAGAATCCCTATTTACAATTCCCTGCTTTTCGGGGCACCCTGGAACTCTGCAGCATGCCCAAGATCACACAAGCTGGCTCTTCTGGGATGCACAGTGGCAATTCAAACTCCTATCTCTCACTCTGCAGCTGGTTATCTAATCCACTGTATTATCCAGACAGTCACAAGAGATTGACAATTTCTGATTGAACACCAATAAAGCAGCCATCCAGTTCGTCTCTAATTCCAGAAGGTCTTTCACAGATTCTTCCAGTACTCAGTCTGTTTTGTTGCCATTCTTGCATGCTTAGCACTTATAGTGTTCCCTGAAATCATATTTTCATCAGATTTTTCTGTCCTCTCCATCTGATGCCTTCTTTGCTTTTTTCAATCCAACACCATCTTTCACTCTCTTCCCACCCACCCCCCTTCTGCCACCCATTTTATTCCTTTCTATGTTGTCATTGCTGATCTGTTGGTTTCCCTCCCAGACATCTAGATTATTGAAACTGTTTGAGGAATTTGCAGAGCAGTTAATGTATGTTACCATTTTGTTTGACAGCTATGCCCTTATTGCTTCCCAAATTTTCTGGGTACAGTATCTAGTACTGTACTGTATTTTGAAGTGGTTTACTTCTTCTGGGAGTACTCTGAGACATTATAACTTACTCAAGGCTTCGTGCAACATACTAAATGCTGGCTCTTTTCAGAGGAGAAATAGTGTGGAATCAAACTTCCAACCTGTGGACTCACAGCCAGGTAAGCAACTCACTCAGCTATTCAACCAGGTTTACCCATAAGGTTGGGTTGTCTTATCTATGCCAGCAGTTTTTCTCATACTATGCCAAGTTCAATCTCCAGTATTCTCTTAATGTATCTGTGCCTTCTGGATGATTACAAACCTGACACCTTATCTAGATGTATCATAGGGTGGAGTTGTGTTCTGTCAGGTAATGTGTCAAACCACATCAGTTCTGACATGAACAGTTCTCAGCAAACAATAACTTCATATTGTATCTTCAAACAGATGTCAAATTACACAATCAAAGTAGATGCGACAGCAAAGGGGTAAATGAATTCAGGTTTTCTGGTTAGAAGGTGAACATTCTATTCCTATGCCAATTATGCCCTTCAAAACTCTAAACTAACTATGGTACCCCTTTTGGCTGAGTTAACTCTCTTGTCAACCCATTCTTCACTTGCAGTTAAAATGCCTATAAAGTGTGATCTGCCGCTGCAATTAGAAAATAATTGCAACTCAAGGCATTACATCTCTGTGTTCTCTACATAGGCTTTTGGTCTTGGTTATGATTTAGTGCCTACTATTCCAGTCTGTCACACGTCATGTCATAGCCAAGAAGTCTGCTCAAAATGCATTCAAAAACAACAAACAGTTTTAAATGTTTTACATGTATTTTCAGGTCAGAAGCAGGAGATCAAAATGATTATGTCAACAAAGGTAACAAAAGAATAAAAATGAAGTGTTCATAAAATATAAACCAGACAACACATAATGGAACCCCCTCACAATCCTCAACCCTTTGGTATAATGCTAAATCTCAATGTTATATGTAAAGTGTAATAAGTAACATAGAAAGCAGGGCTCTGCCCACCACCCTAACTTCATACTGATTGTGTAATTTGACTAAAATTCCCAGTGTCAGAATTTTTTTAAAAAATAGATGATGTTCCCAGTTTTTTCCAATTGCTGCTGATTACTACTGTGGCTGCCATGAAACGTGGCTAAGACGCTGACTGGGAGGCGGACGGTCAGCAGTTTAATTCCCGAGTACTGCAGGATGGAATGAGCTCCCATCTTTGTCCCAGCTCCTGCCAATTTAGCAGTTCGAAAGCAAGAAATTGCAAGTAGATAAATAGGGACCACTTTGGTGGGAAGGTAACACCATGTGCTCCGGTGTCTAGTCATACCTGCCACATGACCACGGAAATGTTTGCAGAAGCAGACTGTGCTGGCTCTTCGGCTTTGAAACAGAGATGAGCACTGAACCCTAGAGTTGGATACGACTGGCTTTCGAGCAAGGGAAATCTTTACCTTCAACCTTAGAGAGGATTCTCTTAAACTACAAAGATCAAGAGAGCTGTAATCAGGTTAAAGCCTGCCATTTCTGGGTAGTTGGCAAGAACAGCCGAAGAACTGCAGCATAAATAAAGACGGTCAACTTAACATGTTTGTTTTAAAATATTCTTGTTCAGCAGGAAGGCAATACATGACAACTGATTTTGCCAAGGCCTGTCAACCCCATCCATTCTGGTGACTTGCATCTGTACTTCTTCTGTGAATGCATTTTTTTTCTGATGGCAAGAACTTCATTAGGAACATTTGATACCAAGTCAAATCTTCAGGATCACATCTCTCCTAACAGTGCTTGACAACTCGTCAAGAGCCACATCAATGCAATCTTTATGCACACACAGCCCTCTTAAATGTGTTTGCCTTATGGTCTCACTCAGCGGCAGTTGCTGCAGGGACAGGGCTTAGCAAATGTGTTCTTACATGCTTTTGTTGAGCAGGTGTGGAGAATCACTCTGCCAGACACTTGAGATCTGTCTTTACCTTTTAATTCTGGGGAATTAAACAGCTATTTTCCAAGGGTCATAGGAGGGAGGGCTTAGAGCTTGTTTGGACTTTCTTTCTTTCTTTGTGAAACAGCTCTTTGTTTATAAGAAATATACACATAATCTCTTAGGTATAAATGAACAATTCAGGTAAGCAACAAATCAAGTGAAATGTAATTTGTTGTGTTTTTGACATGCACATTTCATGATTACTGTGCCAAGGTATTATAGCCAAGATGTCAATCAAGGGTTTGGCCATTCATTTTAAATATACAATAACCTGCCATCTCCTCTTTTTGGCTTTCTGAATAACTAACTCAGAAGAGAGTGAAGGTCTGTTCTATGTGTCTAAAGCTGACACAGATCCAATATACAGTATGCTGAAGAAGCATAATTTCAGATTTGATACATAAACTAAGCATTGTGATGACTTTGCTTGGTGCTTAGAATTGGCATAATCTAAGGTAGCATGACTCATTGTGAAGAAACTATTTAGTTTGGTTAAACATATAAGCAGAATGCAATCCCTAAAACAAATATATGCATATAGCTAATATGAACATACACACAAATATACAGATAAACAAACAAACAATCTGACAGCGTTAGTTATGCCAAAGTATTTGAGCATCACTCTGGATTGAACAATGATTTACATAAAACACTGTTTAAATACAAAATAGAAAGTTGCTTCCAAAAATAACATACTTAGGAAACTGGCTGGGTCAGAGTGGTGAACAACCATAAACAATAAAAACAACAGCTCTGTCTCTGCACTACTCCACAGCAGAATATGCTAGTTCCATATACAGTAAAACCTCGCATAAAGAGCGCCTCGCTTAGAAACTAACTCGTTTAAAGAGCAGAATTTTCTCTGAATGGTCGCCTCACATAACAACTAAAACCAACCCCAAACTCACTTAACAACTAAATCAGGGTTTGCAATCTCCCCCCCGCCCGCCCAAAGCCAGAAGTCACAATTGGTCACTTACAATGGTGTTTTGCTTAATGAGCAAACTCGCTTAAAGAGCAATCCCGTGGAATGCATTATGCTCTTTAAGCGAGGTAACATAAATCAGAACATGCCAAACAAGTAGGTGTAGCTCTTAATGATTCATGCAGGATTATTATTGTTGTCTGACACCCCTCTCCCTGAAAAAGTCTATTACTGTATTTGGCTGTCATCGCTTCTCTGAACATCGAGAAGTGCTAGCAAATTATAAACAAAATAAGGTAATAAAGCAAAGCAATCATACTTATATACCACCCAAAGCACTTAGTGCACGCTCTGGGTGGTTGACAAGTTAATTAGCATTTTGCCCCCAACATGCTGGGTACTCATTTTAACGACCTTGGAAGGATGGAAGGCTTGATCACTGGTCAGGACTGAACTCACAATGTTTTGGTTACAATACAACAGTTAAACCACTGCACCACCAGAGCTCCTACAGCTCCAAACCCATCTACTTTATGGACCCCCAAACCCCAGATGATAGTTAAAACTGAGGACAAGTTTCCTGCTTAGATCTTGTGTCAAATATTAAATGAGAAAAGGCTAGGTTAAACCTATGGAAAACAAAAACAATATACCTTGCCAAATGGAAGAATGCTGGTCTCTCACCAGGACAAGATACTGGCTGGACCACCTGGAAGTCACTTACAGATTTTGACACAAAGCAGGGGGAAAAAATCAAGTAAAATGAGGCTACATAGATAAGATTTTCTGTGAATATGAAGAACTACAATTGATGCAGCACTAAATGCATGTAATTTATGCTCTACCATGGGTGCAAGAGAAGAGCTAGTAAATGGCCAAGATAATACTACTGAAGTAGCCTGCTTTTGGTAAAAAAACAATAATAGTCTAATCATTTTAAGGTTTTAATTTCTTTTAATTTTAATTTTATCTATATTTTATATATGTCTATACTTTTAAATTGTGCAGTGCTCTGATACAAATAAAGTTCTGCCTCCTTATAGTTTCTGAACTAAACCAACTGCTAGTCCAGGAGTTCTCAACATTTTAAAGCCAGGGGACGGGTAACGCTCCCTCAGACAGCTTTGGGGGCTGGACAGCCATTTTGCCCTTCCTCCACCACATGGGACTTCCTGGTGTGGTGGAGGTGGTGGTGGGGCCACATGAAATGGTGCCATGGGCCGCAGGTTGAAAATCTCTGTACTAGTCCCTGCTAGACCCACTCAGTAGATTTACTGTCAATTGATGAACAGAATATTTAATGCTTTTCTAAACTCCATTGATTCTTTTTGTCTACTTTAGGTTGGACTATCAACTGGGTGTAGGCCTCTGTCTTCTGCCACTTCTACTGCCAATATGGCTGCCTCATTTCATCTTCTTTCAACCCTGAACTACCTCATTTGAGGTCTATTTGAAATTATATTTGAGTTCTTCTGTTGTATTCAGAAGGACACGGAAAGGCATAAGGCCTGTGTACTCATCTCTGCAGAGTACACTCCCGCTCCCATTTCTCTAGTTCAGCCATTAAGTATGGAATATAATGGCAGGGATTCACATTGAGCATGGACCGACACAAATCAATAAGACTTGAGCTAGTCATGCCCCTTCAGACTGTTTTGGGCTGGACTGGTGTTCCCCCTACCACTGCCTCTGGGACAGAGTGGCAGTGTTCCCCCATCACTGCCATTTTACTTGACCACCCAGAGCCCACACCACTCTCCTCCTGCTGCCGGCACTGCCTTTGGCAGCAGCGGTGGCAGTGGGGGACACCAGGTTGGCCCACCAACACTCCCACCCCCTGCAGCCACCACCACCCATGCCACCAGTCCAGCCCACAAACACTACCCCCATGTCGACACCATCACTTCCCTGCTTGCTGGCCTCCTGTAGGTGAAGGAGGGGTCCTGTCTGTTCATGCCCATGCTCGGGGAAAGACATGGGCATCTGACGCTTCAGCTTCTACAGCCGGCTTCTTACAACATCCACCCTGCTACGGAGTGCCATTAGGGACACACCAAGCCAGGCGGAGGTGGAAAGGACAGCGGCAACAGTGAGGGCATGGGCCAGATGGAATGGCACAGCAGGCCAGAACTGGCCTGTGGACCGCAGGTTGAGAACCCCTGAATTAGAGTATCATGGATTTCAGTGGTTCTGTTTTAAATCATGATTAAATCCACTATGATAAAACTTACTATTGGCATATTTATATCACTAGGCACAAAGCTAGACAATGCAAGGTTCTCAATTACAGTATGTATATAGACCTTCACTAAAATAGAAATGAATCAGAAGACTTAATGATTCAAGGGCACTTCCTCCTTTAAAGCACTTCAGCCTTCTATATACTTTGCAAAATCAAAACCAGAGAAATGAATTAATGCCTTGTCGCAGACACCTCAGTACACAAAAGCAGGATGAACGAGGATGCTGTTTCAAAAAAGCCAGATGTTGATTTCAAATGCTAATGCAACACAGCAAGCAGACCACTAGATATTGCATCTTGTTCACCAGCGACACCAACATTTCAAAAACGCTGACACCAGCCATTATTTTGTAGTTATGTGTTGTAACAAGATACACACTCAGCATTCCTTTGTGGCTATTCTGGAGATGGGCGGAGTGCAGTGCTGGGCATCAGCCGGTCCGCTCCGGTCTGACCGGACTGGTAGCAGACCTGGCTGACCACACTCCCTCCCCACCCCTTCCTGGGAGAGCGGGGGACCCGACGGAATCGGGTCACGTTCCTGGACCGTTCCTGGACCGGGACTCCTTGCTCATGGTCACTCATGCTCTGGTCACCTCCAGATTGGATTATTGTAATGCGCTCTACATGGGGCTGCCCTTGGTGACCATTCGGAGGCTTCAGCTGGTCCAGAATGCGGCTGCCCGGGTCGTGATGGGGTGCGGGCGTTATGCTCGCGCCTCACCACTTCTCCAGGAGCTGCACTGGTTGCCGGTGTGCCTCCGGGTGCAATTCAAGGTGCTGGTTTTGACCTTTAAAGCCCTTCATGGCATTGGTCCAGGTTACTTAAGAGACCGCGTTGCCACAAGGAATTCAGCCCGTCCTACTAGGACAGGCAGGGGGGTTCACTGGTGGTCCCATCAGTGAAAGGAATACATCTTATTGGGACCAGGAAAAGAGCCTTTTCCGTGTCTGCCCCAGCCATGTGGAATCTCTTACCACCTGATTTGCGCCTACAGACGGATCTACTCCCCTTTAGAAAGAGGCTGAAGACATGGCTCTTTCAGCAAGTTTGGGGCACGCTTGACTCTACCGGTGGCTGATTTAGCCTATGTGAGGGGCTGCCCCCCAGGCTTGGTTATTCTGTTTTAACAGGGCTAGGGTGGGGGTGGGTTGTTTTTTAACGACGATCTGTTTGTGTTTTAATGCTGGTTTTAATTGGGATGTTAGGTTTGTTTGGTTTGTTTTTAGTTATTGTCATTGAATTGTTTTTATTGTAATTTTTATTATATTGTTAGCCGCCCTGAGTGGTGTACCCACCAGGAGGGCGGGATATAAATGTGCAATCAATCAATCAATCAATCAATGATAAATAAATAAATAAATCGGGTCTTCCAATCCTTCACTTCCATAGCGGCTGCTGCTGCCTTCTTAATAGGCTGCAGGTGCTGCTGGGTGTGTGTGTGTGTGTGTGTTGGAGGTGGCAGCGTGTGCGTGCTTGGTCCTGGGGGAAGGGGAGGGGGACCTGACATCACGCCACCCAGAGCAGCTCAGACGCCCACCCCCACCGCCGCCCCCCTTGCCTCCTTCTAGCAGCAGCAGCAGCACAACTTTCGTGATGCCTGGAGCTAGTCCTGCAGGAAGAGAACTTCCTGCAGGATGTCTGTCTGACTCTGGGCATTGTGAGAGGTGTCCAGGCAGCATGATGGCGCAAGCAGGGCAACTCTCGCAATGCCCAGAGTCAGACAGACAGACATCCTGCCGGAAGTTCTCTTCCTGCAGGACTAGCTCCAGGCATTGCGAAAGTTGTGCTACTGCTGCTAGAAGGAGGCAAGGGGGGCGGCGGCGGGGGTGCCCGGGGCGGGCATCCGAGCTGCTCTGGGTGGCACGCACACGCAGCAGCAGCAGCTCTGGAGGAGATTGGAGAAGGAAGAGCCGTTGTTGCTCTCCTGGGAGGAGGTGGGCGGGATCGGGAAGCAGCAGAATGGCTGGACTCGCTGGTCCTGGAGGACTAGAGGAGGAGGGAAATCCAAAGCCAACACGTGAGCACTCCTTCCTCCCCCCATGTGTCTTTTTGTTTTGTTTACTCACCCTGTGTGTGTGTGTGTGTGTGTGTGTGTGTGTGTGTGTGTGTGTGTGTGTGTGTGTGTGTGTGTGTGTGTGTGTAGAGGGGAGCAGAGGCTAAAGGGATTTCCCAGGGCGGGGGTGGGGTGGCAGTGAGTCTTTAAGGTGCCACAACATTTTTGTGTTTTTGTTTTGTTTACCTCCTGATCTGCTTGCACAGAATAAAACTTTAGAATTTGTGGCATTTTATTCTGTGCAAGCATATCAGAGAGTAAACAAAAAAAATGTTGTGGCATCTTAAAGACTCACTGCTGCTTCGAGGTAGACTGCAGTTGGCCCAGGGCACTCCACGGTAAAACAGAGATGACCACTGAACCCTAGAGTTGGATATGACTGGCTTTCAAGCAAGGGATACCTTTACCTTGCTTGAAAGCCAGTCATATCCCACACTAGGGTTCAGGTTGCTCATCTCTGTTTCAAAGCCGAAGAGCCAGCGCTGTCTGCTTTTGCAGACGTTTCCATGGTCATGTGGCAGGCATGGCTAGACACCAGAGTGCACGAAACACTGTTTACCTTCCCACCAAAGTGGTCCCTATTTATCCACTTGCAATTTCTTGCTTTCGAACTGCTAGGTTGGCAGGAACTGGGACAGAGACGGGAGCTCACTCCAACATCCAGCACTTGGGTCTCCAACTGCTGACCTGCCACCTTCCAGTCAGAGCCTTAGCCACTTGAGCTCAGTGGTTAAGAAGCTTGCCTTGTTAGCTGGAAGGCCGACATGACCGTTTGAGCTCCCATCACTGTCCCACCTCCTGGCAACCGCAAGTTGATAAATAGGAATCACTTCGGTGGGAAAGGTAACAACATTCTGGTGTCTAGTCATGCCTGCCACATGTCCACAGAAACATCTACAAACAGACAGACTCTTTGGTTATAAATAGATGAGCACTGAACCCTAGAGTCAGATACGACTGGCAGCTTTGGATCTAACAATAGGTAAAGGTAAAGGTTGCCCTTGCTCAAAAGCCAGTCGTATCTGACTCTAGGGTGCAGTGCTCATCTCCATTTACAGCCAAAGAGCCAGTGCTGTCTGTGTTTGCAGATGTTTTCATGGGTTATGTGACAGGCATGACTAGATTGGCCACCCAGTCACATGCCCACCGTTTAGGCCACACCCACTAGCTAGGCCACACCCACCAATTAGGCCACACCCACCAGTTAAGCCACACCCACAGTGTGGTAGTAAAAAAATTTTGTGCCCATCACTGGAGGGGTGGCGTAACTGAAAGAAAGATAATGTTATTTTGTTCTGTTAAACACAGTTATAGCACCAGCATCTTGACTGTGTGGTCTCAGTTCCAAGTTGAGTTGCAGTCCAAAGCATTCAGAAAATCCCATCAAAAACCATGGTAGAATTTTAAAGCTCACACCACCCATGGTACAACCACACATATGTTGAGATTTGCTATCTGACAGACCTTCAAAAAGGGAAGAAAAAAAAGAATCATGCAAGTCTCCTATAAAATATAGGTGCACTTGGAGATATTATGACAGCAAAATGAGAATGTGTCATAATCATTTGTATTAGAAATGACATTTATTTTCCTTATTCTCTCCCTCCCAGCACAGTGTTATTCAAGTCATTTATGCTAAAAAGATGTGTTGTTTTAGAATGATCTTTTTCTCTCTAATTCTTTTAAGTGAATGATCACAATTTGGAAGAATGTTGCATTCAATATGATAAATACTTATTGAGTATAATTATTCAAGTTCTTTTCTGAACAACCCCATGAAAATGGCCATTCTGAGATGCAGCTTGTCTTAAAAAACTGATTTTCTAGGTCAGGAGTCAGTAAACTTGGCTCTTCAGATGTTGTTGGACTTCAATTCCCAGAAGCCGTGATAAGCAGGTGTACTGTCTTGGGCTTCTGGGAATTAAAGTCCAAGAACACCTGGAGAGGCATGTTTGCTGACCCCTGGTCTAGGGCAATAAGTGGGTAGAAAATGTTCCCGGCTATGGACGTCAACTCTCAAAGCAGTCCAATGTCTTTTGATTTGATGAGTGAGCATTGGTTACTTATGTTTATATTTTGTTTTTACCACCCAAAGAGAGGCGGTTTGTCATTATGTGGGATAGTATATAAATTTAATATATAAATATTTTTCAAAAATACCATGATCCCTTTTAGCAGAAGGGCATACTCTTGTTATGAGCAATTTGGCCTAATGGGGAGAGATGATGGATGACCAGTATTTTCAAAAATCAGCAAATACAAGAAATGTACACCGAATCTGTACTCTATCCCTGATCTTGGGCACACTGTTAGCTCCTTTGCTAGCTCTCAATTCACTGGACTTCTTACTGGGATCAGAAAATAACCCACAACTCATTCAGAAAACATGTCACAAGGTAATTTAAAACAACACCCTCTTGCATTAGGGTTAATTACTTATTATCATCTTTACCACGGATCAGATAAAGATAAAGCCAGCTGGTACAGTTTAGGGCCTAAGAGTTGGACTAACACTAGCAAGCATTCAAATCTCATCACAATAGTAATGGAACTGAACCATTTGGATCAGTCACTCTGTTAGCTTAACATAGGTCAGTAATGGTGAACCCTGGCACTCCAGGTGTTCTGGAACTTCAGTTCCCAGAAGCCCTGATCAGCAGGAGTGCTGACTGGGTCTTCTGGGGTGGGGTGGGGGGGAATGATACTTTTTTGTTTCTTTTGTACCCAATTTTGAATCTGATCATAGCTAACCTGATTTTAGTCATGCCCGCTCTAAACAGTGATGCTGTGTTGCATCAAAACCAGTCTTTATAGAGAAGTTTCTTTTTAGGACATCTTCTCCAATATAGTTTACCCTAAATTATCACTTGTAACAACCAATAGTTTTTGTTACTCACTGCAAAGTACCCTGACTTTCTACATTTTATGTACTTTATGATTTCTTTATCTTTGCTAATTTGCTTTAGTACTTCCTCACTGCTTACCCAAATGATCCAAAAAATTCATAGCCGTAGAAGATGGATGTAGTTTCCCACTGATTAGCTAATCTGAGTCAACCTGTGTAGTTTCTCTAGTCTACACAATACTGGAAGAAAGGCTCTGTCCTACGACACTGTGGTATAAAATTCTGATTGGCTATATAGTATAATTGTTTCATTCACTATGTGATATCTCAGTGTCTAGGACAGCGTGGTGGCGAAGCTATGGCACGCGTGCCAGAGGTGTCACTCGGAGCCCTCTCTGTGGGCATCTGTGCAGTCATCCCAGCACAGAGTTCATCCCACCCCTCCGCCTAGCAACCCAATGGGAGCGTTTCCTTCCTCCCGTTACTATGTTGGCACTTTGTGATAAATAAGTGAGTTTTGGGTTGCAGTTTGGGCACTCAGTCTCTAAAAGGTTCGCCATCACTGGTCTAGGATCATGTAGAGAAGCAGAAGATCAAACTTTGCCAGAGAATTAATGAGGAAAACTGCAGCTGTGAACAGCTATGCAGAAATTTTAAAAAAAGTATGCTTGGAGGTTTCAGGGGCAATTGTGTCCCCATAACTCCCCTTTTTTCTTTGAAAAAATTACTTTGAGTCAGCCCTAATTACTCGCTATCTCTATCTTTTTCTGCAAACCTGTCCTTGAATAATCATCTATCCCTGGAAACAAAGGCTCGGCTAGAAAGCAGCACCTACAGACACAAATGATAAATGAAAAGATAATTATGAAGGAGGAAATGGGCAGAACTCAGAGTATCATGAGGTGGATGCAGTCAAAACTATAAATGTGATGACTGGAGAAAAATCTATAAAAGCATAGGCATACAAAGCCTGATGATTATGCATCAGAATGTGAGGTTTTTCCTCATTGGAAAAAAGGTACATTGTCTTCAAACAGAAGTCTGTTCACTTCTTCTCTTGGCAGAATGAAACACATCACAGTGATATACACTCTTTCTGAGTTCTATAGATCATTGAAGAATAGAAGGGGTTTATTTTTTTGCTCCTTTCAGACCTGGAGATAATGTCTAAAGGAATGTAGGCCATGGACTGCAGTGCATGCTGGGTCTTTTACTTAGTCTACTTCCACATGGATCTCACCACAGGATGACTGATATAAAAATAAATTTGTGGGTCAAGAAGAGGACTTTCATGAATCCATTCACAGAAGTTTCCCCTAGTAATGGCCTATTTTACTTAATTTTGCTATCCTGTCAGTAGAAGTAAAAAAGATATTGAAAAGCATGTCATTCTCCAGATAATATAGACTGCTTTCTTAGGAGAAAGCCAAAATCATTTGTATTCCAGAATCTGGAGCATTCTAAAGAACAACCTGCTAGCTATTCCACACTCAGGCCTTTTTCATGATACCACTGAACTGCATAACATTCTTAACTTTGTAGGTGAAGGGAAAAGATATGCAAAAATGATTTCTAGGCTCAATTATGAAGCTTCAAAATCTAGTACTACAACCTCTCCCCCATCAAGGATGACTT
The DNA here is from genome assembly GCA_035047305.1 of Bradypodion pumilum. Taxonomy (NCBI): domain Eukaryota; kingdom Metazoa; phylum Chordata; class Lepidosauria; order Squamata; family Chamaeleonidae; genus Bradypodion; species Bradypodion pumilum. The sequence goes on from JAWDJD010000003.1 coordinate 325,569,821, forward strand.
TCATGGACTATCAATTGAATAACTCTGCATGCCCTTTCTGCACTAGAGACGTTGGGGTTTGTGGGTACAGTTGAGTGGCTGAGTCTACTCTAAGGTGCACTTCATTAGACAGCTTCGAGCCTGTTCTCTCTCAGCAGAGCCTGCACATATGCCTTTCAATCACCACAGAGCTCCTACAGACAGACAGGGCTTACTGAAGTGCAAACAGAAAAAAGAAAGAAAATGTTACAGCCATATGAGATCTGGCAGCTGGTGGTAAGGAAAGGACACTGACTTGGGCAAAATGTGCAGGCTGAAGTCATTAAAAACAAATAAATCACATAGCCCTGTTTGTGGCTTGACATGTGGTCAGTAAAATATTCTGGCTCTCCAATTATTTGCTAGTTCTCTCAGAGGACCTGTTAAGGAATAGCACCTTCCTCTTTGTTTGGTTTCTATGAAATCTACAGGCTGAGGATCACCATAGCTGTAATGAGGTGCAGAATAGGTTGACAGAAACTTCGTTGCAAGCATGAACAGAAACATGGGTGAAAAAGACGAATAAATTTGCTGGCCTTAAGACATCAGATTTATTTTAGGAAAAGGGAGCTTTAGTTGAAGCTCTTATTTGGCAACACACAAGGAGTGTTGGAATTCCACGTCTGCATTAACAAGCATATTCTTGTTGCTGAACGAAAGGTAAACTTGTTGATTTTACTATTCCACACTTGAAGAAAAGTCACATGAAGTGAGAGCACCTATTAAAGTAATATAGCATATCTTTTCTACAATGGAAAGGCTGAGGGGAAAATAAGGGATTGCTATTGTCTAGATAGCTTTGGGAGACAGGACTTTGATAAACACTTGGCAACTCTTGAAAAGGTGAGCTATTTCAGTTAGAGAGGGTGATAATTTTTCTTATATTTGTGTTTGATAAGAATTTATCAAAATTGGCAAATGTCTTCTTATTTAGAGTTAAGGGAACTTGAGATTTTTTAATAAATAAATAATGTGAAACAAACTGAGACCAGATTCATCAGTCCAGGGTTTCTGCATGCTTAACTCTCAAAGGTTTGAGGTCAAATCCATGTGTATTCAATTACTTTAGTGCAGAATTAAAGTTGCTGCCTCTTTCTTTTCCCTCTTCTGTAATGACTACATGACAGGCAAGCACAATAAACACTCTCCTCTCCTGCTGGGATAAGCTGCATCTATCCCAATTGGGCTGGTCCAGTGTATGGTGGCTGAGAGAAAATCCACAAATATCTTCACATTTGGCATAAAGTAGTTGAGGCTTAAAAATTCAACTTCAGCAGAAAACAAACCATACTTATTTTCTCAAAAATCAGGCTGGCTTGTGACCGCAGCACAGAGTGTCTACCCAAAATGGGGGTGAGGGAAATGCCACCATCCTGGACCACAATCTGCCCTTGCTCTCTTGCTTGGAAACAACATCCATTGTGGTAAGGACAGGGTACAAAAGATGAATTAATTTCTGTATTGGTAAAGAATTGTCATGCAGGAGGGTGTTGTATGTGGAAGTCTTGGAATTCATGACAGTGATACATTTTACTCTGACTCTTCTTTTTCAAGCAACAAAGAGGAAACAGGAGAAGGAAAAAAAAAACCTAATTAAATAGGTCCAAAATTACTATCACTGTAATGCAAATTAGGGTGAAAAGCCAAAGATGGGAGGAGAGAAAGAAATGAAAGGGTTTTTTAGAATTCTCATCTGAATTATGTCATTTCCCTTGGTTTTTAAAAAGAAAAAAACAGCTTGTTGTGTGATGAGAACATAGTGCTAATAAGATGTACAAAAGTTCTGCCACTTTTGAATGACTTAATAAAATCACATTTATAAATCAAAGCTTTAGCCACTATGACTATTTGAATGTTTCTCTTTCTTGAATCTGATTTTAGCGCATCAAAGAGCACTCTCTTCTTTTAACCCTGCTGCTGGATGAGATCAATTGCAATTACAATTCAAGCATTCATAGTTTTGTTACACCATGATTCATCTTCAATGCCAACTGGTTTTGTGGCAGAAAATATGTAAGTGATATTAGCCTACCACTGTTTCCTTTAACCCAATCCTTCCACCTGTGCTCTACAAAATAAGTAACAAATGGCAAAGCAGAGCAAAGTGTGTGACATTGTGTTGAGAAATAGCATAACTTTTCACAGGGAGATGAACCAACACAAGTATAGACTTCAAATGCCACATGTGTCTGGCGAAAAATAAGATGATATATTTTACAGAGCTGAAAAGGTTACTTTTTTTGAAAACTTCTAGAAACCTTAGCCGGTATAATTACTATTGATGTTATTTCGGGGATTTTCCTGTTTCCAGGTAGCATTGGCAGGTCCAACCAGAGGAGTGTGGATCAGGGTTAAGACATAAAGCAGAGGTCTAACTAAGAGAGTCTTAAGAGATAAACCAAATATACAAGATCCAAAACAATTGTCCAAGAACAATTGAAGATCAGGTCAGTCCAACAGCAATAGCAAACACAGTTATAGTCAAGTTGTTCCAAAGTCATACACAGTCATGGAGGCAATAGCAAGGGTCAAGTCACATTGCAAGTGTGATTTGGACATAAATAAGGCATTGTCTCTAACAAAGTCAAAATCACAAGCTGACAGAGCCCTTGTAAAGTTTAGTGGCAGATATTGGCCAACTTGTACTGGTGCTCAGCTGCATAATGTCACCTGCTGAGTCTCTCACTGTTTTCTTTCAAGACAGCCTCTTATTCCCTTCTACAGAGAAATCCCCCCCCCAATAACTGAGTAACTCTGCCTGGGGTGGTGGTGGGTGTCTAGCCAACTTCACATCTTCATTCACTGATGTTCTTGTGGGCTGAAAAGAGATTCAGCCTCACCCTCTTCTGCTGACACACAGCCACCTCTAGCTGACACTTAGCTTTGTGGACCTTCAAAAGAAGATGTTAGACCTGGCTATTTCTCACTCATGTCAAGTTAGGTGGTGGAGGTAATGTGTTATTTTCAGCTCTTCCTCTCTAGAGGACTCATCTAGTGGAACAAGATAACTGTAGCCCACAAAAGTCATATTTTATAGGAAAACTGGAAATAATCAAGGGCCTAAAATCTATATCTCCAAATATTTTAACAGGGGGAAAGCCATGTTGAGATTTCTTCCTTCCTTATGGCATTCTAAAATGCCAGAATGCATAGGCCACATGGGAGGATCCCACAAAGTCGCTCCATCTCATATACTCCCAGTGATAGTCCACTGGGAGGAAGTGATACTGCTCCATTTAACCTCAAGCTATGCTTAGTGAAACCACAACTATCTGCCTTCTAACCAAAAGCGGAGGGGTATGGCTTGCCTGTGTTTCCCTCCTGCTGAGATGCCAGCAATCTCTGGGAGTGTATGGGAAGGAGAAAGAGCAAAATAGTAGCATCCTGGCTGTCTCCGCTTCGCTTCACCTACTCCTAGCTGCTGATCTGCCCCATCAAGCCTAATGGGAACCAGCCGCCACAGTTCCTCTCATATGAACTTCAGTCTCCATCATCAGTGATGGACTAGGAAAGAAGCCATGCTGCAACAGTTGCCATGTCACGGGGCTCTCAGACAGCTATTTTACTGGGGCAGAATTTTCTAGATGTTAGTCATAATTCTTAAAGAATATTAATTTGATTCTCATGCTGCACTTGTAAGTTTTCAAAGATATCTGGTTGGATACACTGCTTATCATAACTTATTTTTGACATTTTCTCTCTGAATTTTAACATAAGCATATGGCATCTCTGGGCAGCTTCTTGGCTAACCTTAAGTCGCACAAACCTACCAAGCTGGCGCCTGCCTGCCCACGCGGGCACTGCAAGAGTATTGACTTTTGGCAGCCAGCATTTTGTTTTGCAGCTAACACTACCTTTTGCATTATTTTAGTGTACAGTGGAGAAAGAGAAAACAACATTTTCTGGAGGCCGCCTCTTAGTAACTTATCTACTCTGTATTCTTTAAAAAGCAGATTCATTATGTTCAGATACAAGATGAGCCCTTTTAGAAACTTGTAGGAAATGACTTTATAAAAAGAAGCTCACTGAGAACACATATACTGTATCTTAGCAGACCTTCAAAGTTAGAGCCCTTTTGTGAAATAATTTTCTTATATAAACCAAAAAGGGCTCTATCCATTCGAGATATATTAAAAACAATTGCCATCACAGTAATTAAGAGTCCCAGTCTGACCAGGTTATCCTGCTATGGTAATATTGTATACCATACTGCCAGTGACTCAATGCTGAATGTCAGGCAGTGGTTAACTAACCTGACCATTCTGAGGACTAACAGTCTTGGGTGCCTAAGTCCACAGGGAAGGGTGATGGTCCCCAAGTGGATTAAATCCCACTTGAATCCATCTTGAGGGAGGGTAGCAGTTTCATCAATATAGTGCTGGCCTGGGGCTGTTGAAGACATTGCATGCCAAAAAGGCTCAGGACCAGAAAGTGACTCGTGGATCTGGATCAGTGGTATGTGTGTCATGCTGCAATATGGAAAGCAGATGAAAGGCCATTGCATTATATTCTCAGGACAATCTTCATGGCTGATCACCATGAGGATAGCCAATATTCAGATTCGGATACAGCAGCAGAAGGAGGAGGAGCGGAGAGAGGAGAGGAAAGAAGGAAGAAGAAGAAGAATTAAGAGTAAAGAAATATGGGAAAACGTATCAGGAAAGGTGATCACATATGAATTCTAGTTAATGACCTACCTGAGAGACCTTTCGGACAACATCATTGCCAACACCAAGGCCCTGGACAAAGGATCGGACTGCGATGAAGGCCCTTGTGGCTTTCAGCTTCAGGTCTCTTGGAACCTCTCCAAAGGGTTTATGTTGTTCTGAGTGCTTCAACATACAGTCCACATACTCATCAGGGAGGTGGTACTGAGGATTCATCAACTTGAAGAGCCGCTCTAGCAGGCGAGTCCAAAATTCAGTGAGAGCCTCTTCTAGGTTGATGTTGGAACCCCGGTAATAACGGCGTAGTTCACTATATAAGTCTTTGAAAAGCTTTATGTTCTGGATGTAAAGGTCTCCATACATACCAGGAAATGTGTCATAAAGGGTCTTTTCTGACTTGTTTAACAAATCCTGGAAATAACCTGTAAGAAAGCAAAAAACAAAAGGAAAGGTGAACAATCAATCATAATTTCAGGAAAGATTTTAAAAAGAGATCATTTGAAATTTTGGTTGCCCCATTGTACTAGGAAAAATGACAATTGGAAAAAAGGCAGATATCCTGCAATTTCTATTGCAGTCACTGAAAAAGTCATATTTATCATAATCTGCTCTCTTCTTTCTGCTCCCATATAGATGCAAAATGATTTCATGCTCCAATCTGTGAAAGAGTATTTTCTTTTTTACAATTTGTTTTTTGAACCAGTACAACTACAGCTAAACATAAAACAGGCTGAATATATATATACATGTAAACCTGGGGTTCTTAACCTTTTAAAGCTGGAGGCCGGGTCACGTTCCTTCAGATAGCTTTGGGGGTCAGACGGTCATTTTGCTCTTCCTCCGCCACATGTCACTTCTGGGTGTGGTGGAGACAGTGGGGGGGCACATGAAATGGTGTTGCAGGCCACATCTGGTCCCCGGGACACTGGTTGAGAATCTCTGATCTAAACTGTGTACCTCTGAGACCATTTGGGAGTAACCACTTATGCCTTTTATCCTTGTGCAGCCCCATTCCCTTTTTGGAATTGTACAGATTTTTGTGTTTGCCTTTTCCATTCCCTGTTATCAATACAAAATGGCACCCTATCCAACACACCTTAAGACTGTTTGTCATCTATTTGATTAAGTTCATTGGAGTTAAGAACCAGTTCCAGATCACCTTATAGAAATCTTCTTTTATCTCTATTGACAGACTTCAATATACTGTACTAATATTCCACACATGTTTCCTAATAACATCTCATATCTAATTGCCATAATGATTTGGATAATTCTTCCTGATCATTGCTTCCAACAATATGCTATAAATTGTGCTTACTATACCCTTCAAAACATTGTCACCTTTGCTTTCTTTTTGAGATATAATTCCTTTTTATTTTGTGAATTCCCCGTATTAAGCATTTTAAAAATCCAGTTCCTTGACCACTGTTATAACTGAACAGTATTGTTTGCTTTGCTGGTTTGATTGACTGATTTGTCTATTGCCCCTTTGGTAATTTCCTTTCTCAGCTGATAAATTGTTTATTTAGTAACAGATTTTCAATTAGTTTTTTTAAACATTTCTGGGAATTTTTCCGTCACCAGGGATAATTGAGATACAGACAGAATAATAGTTTTCTATATTTATGCCACATAGTTAATTTTTATTTTTAACTATATTATTATCTTGTAAAGAGACTACTGTATTTACCAAATTCAAATGTAATTCTTGCACTTCTATGATCAACCAAATGTATTCATTGAGATAAGACATCTGATATATTGGTTAACAATAAAAATAACATTAAATTAGGAAATCCTAAATCTCTACCTTTTTTGACATTTATACTACTTCCTTTTAGTAATCTTAGATTTCTAATGTCACTACAAAATTTATTAATCATATAATTATAATTTCTACAATAATCCCATGAATCCATCAGACATGGAATAGTGTATCCAGTTTTGAGCATCACAGTTTTCAGAGAGTATTGACAACATGGAGTGTGTCCAAAGGAAAGCGACCAGGAGAGTAAAAGGTCTGTAAGACCGACCCCTATTATTTATTTATTTATTTATGGTTCAAATTTCTATGCCGCCCAATCAGGTGAACCCGACTCAGGGTGGCTCACAACAAAATTAAAACATACATATTAAAAACAATTAAAAAACCCAACATACCCACCCACCTATTAAAACTAACCACATTAAAACTGCCCACATTAAAAAGATGGGGGCTACTCTTCCATCTGAGCCCCACACCTGCCCCGCCAACCAGGTTTTTAATTCTCTTCTAAAAGGCTGCAGCTCCATCTGCTCCTGCAACTCTACTGGCAGGAGGTTCCACAAGGCTGGTGCAGACACAGAAAAGGCCCTCCTTCGTGTGCCAGAGAGGCGAGCCCCTCTGGCAGATGGAACAATTATAGAGCCCCTCCGGTCCGCTCTGGTTGGATGGACAGACACTCTTGGGACGATGCGGTCTCTTAGGTATCCTGGCCCACTACCATGTAGGGCTTTAAAGGTCAAAACCAGCACCTTGAATTACACCTGGAGACAAACTGGTAACCAGTGCAGCCCCCGAAGCAATGGTGAGGCACAAGCATAACGCCCGCACCCCATCACCACCCGGGCTGCTGCATTCTGCACCAGCTGTAGCCTCCGAATGGTCGTCAAGAGCAGCCCCATGTAGAGCGCATTGCAATAATCTAGCCTACAGGTCACCAGAGCATGTGTGACCATGAGCAGGGAGTCCCGGTCCAGGAGTGAACACAACTGTCGGATGACGCGAAGCTGTGCGAAAGCCCTCTTGGCCACGGATGCCACCTGATCTACAAGTAGCAGTCCCGAATCCAGGAGGACCCCTAAGTTGCGTACTGGGTCTGACTGGGGCAAAGCAGCCCCATTCAAGACCAAAGTTGGCAGCTCCCTGGATAACACGGGGCCCCCCATCCATAGCCACTCAGTCTTGGAGGGATTCAATTGTAGCCCGTTGTCCCCCATCCAGACCCCAACAGCTTCCAGACATCTGGATAGGACATTGACTGCATCACTGGGGTCCCCACGGGCCGAGATGTACAGCTGGGTATCATCAGCATACTGATGATACCTCACCCCATGGGAACGGATAATCTTGCCCAGCGGCTTCATGTAGATGTTAAATAGGAGAGGAGAGAGCATCGAGCCCTGAGGCACCCCATAACGCAGGGGCCTAGGGTTGGACCTCTCACTCTCCAACCACACCGACTGGGTCCGGCCCTCCAGAAATGAGGAAAACCAGGATAACACAGTACCCTGGATCCCCAATCATTTGAGCCGTTCCAGAAGGATACCATGGTCGACAGTATCGAAAGCCGCTGAGAGGTCAAGAAGGGCAAGGATGGACGGATGGCCACCGTCCCGCTCCCACCAGAGATCATCTATCAGTGTGACCAATGCCGTCTCTGTACCATATCCAGGCCTGAAACCTGATTGAAAGGGATAGTTAAGTATTAAGTATAGTTGAGAGAGCTGGATCTGGATATGTTTAGCCTAGAGAAGACAAGACTGAGATGTGACATGATTGCCATCTTCAAATATCTGAAAAGTTGTCATGTGGACAAGGGAGGAAGCATGTTTGCTGCAACCCCAGAGGATAGGACCTTAATTAATAGCTTCAAATCACATAAAAAGAGATTTTGTCTAAATATTAGGAGGCTCTTCAAATTAATAGCTGTTCAAATGTGGGCCACATTAAATGGTGCCATGGGCTGGGTCCAGGCTGTGGGCCGTAGGTTGGCCATCCATGTGTTAGACTCAGTGACCCCTGGGGTCCCTTCCAAATCTATGACTCTGTTTACTATAATGGTAGGAAAAAATTAAGACAGATGAGAAAGAGAAAGACCAAATATGAGATTGTTTGACTCAGTAAGCCCTGAGCAGGGCTTTTGATGACATAATATTTCAGAGAGTATTAATTTATAAGGTTATTATAAGTCCAAAGCAACTTGATGGCACTTAACAACAACAGCTATTCTATTTGTTCTCATTCATCGCACTAGTACCAGCACTAGCTCTAGCATTTTTCTACCACACTCTCTTGGCCAAAGGAGACAAATTTATTCCAACATACTTCACAAAAATGTTAAGGTGGTGGCAAAATACACCAGTTAAAATTAATTATGATCAAACTACTCTAACTATTTTAACTTTCAGGATAATGTATGCAAATCACTTTGTAAATCAGTAGAACAAAAGGCTGACAGGATTAAAAGATCCTAAAAGCTACTTCTCTGTACCAATGTTCCTGTCAGGAACTCATGAGCATAAGCTAAAAAACCTATTTAAGAGAATATACCAAAAATTATCACTAAGTGGGAGGGGGTCCCTAAGCAGCTCTCAGTTTTAAAGAGACATGAGAAAATGCTTGACACCTTACAAGATGTTTGCTTTTAAGAGAAATGACACAGCTGACATTAAACTGGGATATTATCATTGATCTTGTAATTAACAAATGAGAGCAAATGTTAATGTCCTTTCAAAGCATTTTGCCATGGGTACAGTTGACATTTAGCAGCAGTGAGCATTAAGACCAGGAATAACAAGTCATTAAAAATCCAAAGCAATACTACAGTTTGAATATGCAGTGTAAAATTTCAAATACAAAATGGAAACAAAGAACTTCAAGGTTTCAGCTAAAATGTATATACCCAAATGCTGACTGCTGGCTGGCAATTTCAGAACACTGAGCAGAGAATTCTGACTCAGTGCTTGATATCCTTCCATTTGGATAGCAGTGGGATAGAAATTAAATAGAAAAATCAAAAGTAATAAGGCCAACCATTATTGTTAAAGTGAACCTGGACATGGCACCTTTGGGTGTAGATCTGGGTGGACTGCAGAGGATGACAGATGACAGAGGAGCCTGGCGTGCGGTGGTCCATGGAGTCGCAAAGCGTCAGGCTTGACTGTATGACTGAACAACAACAAACTGCCCTAGATGACCAATTATGATTCATTCATTGAAATATAGCTACTGCCTTTGGATTGGAAAGGTCTATTGTTATTAAGGACATCCGTGGCCAAATTCGATTTCTTCAGGAGAGGGTGTATCACAGTCTCTTTTAGATCAGAAGGCATAAAACCTTCGGTCAGCGAGGTGTTACTGATGTTTCAGCCAACAAACCTCCTTTGTTGATTTCACTAACCACGAAGGGCAAGGATCAAAACAAGAGGTGGTGGGTTTACAGCAACCAAGTGCCTTGTCCACTTCCTCAGATGATGCAAGCTGAAACTGCTCCCAAAGGACCCGAGCGGAAGTCTCACTGGACATCTCCACCTGAGCTACCATAACAACTTTGGTGTCAAGGTCCCGGTGGATAGTTTCAATCTTAGATTTAAAGTGGTTTGCAAAAGCCTCACACCTATGTTGATCTTGATATGGGCCCGGAGGCTGACCTGCTATGGAGAGGCTGCAGACAATCTTATAAAGCTCTGCATGTTTATTGGCTGCCTATTAAACTTTGCTAGTTTAATACTGTACTATTGTCCTACCAACTGTGATATATGAAAGTGAGACATGGAAAATTACAATGGAGATAACCTAGAAGTTAAATGTGCTCCAACAGAAATACTTGAGAAAGATTCTTAGCGTCACATATCAGATTACAAATGAAGAGGTTCTACATAGAAGTGAGTTATTGCAGGGCATATCGTGAGATTGCCTGAGCACCAGCACCCAAAAATAGCAATAGACTATAAGGAGGTAAAAGGAAATCAGGTAGAACAAAGAAAACTTGGAAAGAAGATTTTAGAGCAGCTTTGAATAGTATACAATTCCCCTGGGAAGACTCACCCGATATAGCAGCAAATCTAATTTTTTGGAAGCAATTGGTCAACCAATACACACCCTAGTGTGCAAGGATATAAGAAGAAGACATTAAGACAGATTCTGGAATGCAGAACCCTGATCTAGACCAGTGTTTTCAAGCCTTTGGTTTTTGGACTTCAGTTTCCAGAAGGTTAAGCCAATTCCCCAAAGTACTGATCAGCAAATGCACTGATTTAGGATTCTGGGGATTGAAGTCCCCCTGTGGGGCATGGGCCCCACAGTGGAAACCTCTGATCTAGACTGAACTTGGATCAGTCTTTTCTAAGGACAGGCAATAACAACATCAGCTGTAGCCCTTGCCACTGCATTCCAACCATGCATTGAGACCTCCTTGGTGCCCCTTTTCCATGGCATCACTTTCTGAAAACAGTGGGCAAATCAATGAAAAAGGAGGGGAAGCTTTTTTGCAAGGGATAAAAAAATGTAGCAGAGGCTAAAGCCTAAAAGCTTTGCAGTATGTGTCCAGAGATGCTAGAAACAAGAGGAATACAAAGCATACCTGTCAAGTTTTGGATATGGAAATAAGGGAAATTTCCCGGCAAATACGGGATACTTGACAGCTATGCTTATCCTATGCTGTCCTCCAATGGTGGCAATAGGGCATTGCAGTCTAATTAATAAGGGATGACGGCAGGAAAGAGGGTAAAATAAGGGGTTTTCCTGGCCAATAAGGGATACTTGACAGCTATGATACAAAGTATGTGCTGTGTTGCAGATATTGCAACATGGACCAATGTGTCCAGACCCTATATCAGTGATGGTGAACCTTGGCACTCCAGCTGTTCTTGAACTTCACTTCCCAGAAGCCCTAATCAGCGGGAGTGCTGACTTGGGCTTCTGGTAATTGAAGTCCAAGAATACCTGGAGTGCCTAGGTTCACCATCACAGCCCTATATGCTTTTATGTTGGGTGGGGGCAAAGAAATCAAAATGGATCTACAGTACTATAGACCAAACCACATACGGCCTGCAATTTCATGCAAAATGGTTCAATAGGTCCTAACAAGTACAACTCTATAATAATTAGCAGTGAATGTTCTCAAAAAGCATTGCATATTTTTCTAATCTAGTAATCGCCTTGTAATACAGATCAGGATTACTCTTCATATTTTTTAAAAATATGGAAGTACCGGAGTCCTGAAATCTCTTGTCATTAAGTATTTATCCAAACACTAATAGTTTTAAACCTGGAGGAAGCAAGTTCTGCTGGGAGATACTAGGTATAAAGATTTCCTGTTTGCAAAGAAGATAATCTCACTGGGAATACTGCCACTCCTTAGTCATTTTTTTCTATTTACATAGAAAGAAGCCACAGAATAAGCAGAGTATAATGAAAATGGTTTTCAATTGTCAAAAAAGAGCAAGCTTTAGACTGTGAATTCAGATATCACTCAGATATATCCTGAGGGCCAATTTTCAACATGCATATTTTAATTTCCAGAATCATGTCCTCCCTCAAGCAATCTCCACAGGAATGTGAACATTTCAAAGTTTACAGTGTCCTCCTGCTGCTAGCTAAGGGACACTTTTCCTGCTCAGGGGCACCTTATTTGCATTAGTTCAAGCAGGTGCAAGTACTGTAGTAGGCTTTTTAACAGAGCAAACAATATATAACTGATTGTTGCATTTGATTAACATCATATCTCTCCAAGGTTTTATTGCACTATTCAGTAATGTGATATTGAATGGTTCTGAACATAGGCTTATAGGTATTTGAATAAATAAAGTAAAATATGATCAGAACCCCCTGCTAGGCGAGAGCCTTGTTGGCGCACAGGGGCTTGAGCAGTCTAACTAGGCAGAGTTGCCCATCACTTGTCAATGATGTAAGGCTGGGACTAAAACTTACCAAAATGTCCTCCATCAGATCCCTTGGGCAAGGTGAAAGTAGAGGGCACATGTCATGGTCCACCTAGCCATTTGCATGTGCAGAATGTCATTGCGAAGACGTCTGCCAGTGTGCGGACTCCTTGCTGAATAACAACTCCAAGGTATCCAAGGTATGATCAGAACACTCTAAGTCAGTGGTGCACAAACATTTTTTTGGTGGGCCAGTCCCACCCCCAGCTCGCAGCTGTGGGGGCCGGAGGTGGACTGCTCCCGCTGCTGACCATTTTGACATCAGCGGTGGTGGGGGTGATCGTGCTTCGCCCCTGCTGGTCTGAGCAGCTTCCACTCATTCCCAGCACTGCAGAAGCCTTTAGCAATGTGAAACGCCATGTTGAAGAAATTTTCCAAGCCTTCTCTGTTTCAAAATCTGCGGCGCTGGAAGGGTAAACTTGGCATGGCGCGCTGATGTCAGCAGTGCTTCTGCAGCGCTGGGAACGAGAGGGGTGAAGTACAATTGCTGCTGCCGCTGCAGTAGGTGACGTATTGGGACATCAGGCAGTAGGGGCAGGGTGGGGGCAGTCCAAAGAGTGCGAGTTCTCACTGTGGGCCTGATTAATGAGATGCACAGGCCTAATTGGGTCCACGGGCTGTAGTTTGGGCGCCCCTATTCTGAGTAATAATAATGACATACAGTCAAGTCAATTCCAAATTTGGATGGCTTTTTGCTGGGCATTCTAAGTATAGAATGCTCAGAAATGTTTTACTATTCCACTTTCTTGGGGTACAAGCTTCTTAGAAACTACAGAGGGTACCAAAATGGTATACATATTTAAAGAGATGTTTTCTATGTCATAATTTTTCAAGTTGAATTGAATGACAGCAGCAATGTGTAGTATGCAGTTTGCTCAAAAGAATGAATGCTAGAGTCACCATGCAACAGGTAGCACAAAGAAAATAGTGGAAGCATGGTTGATATTGCAGTATTCAGTAATGCCATTTTAAAGTGAAATTTGAAATTTGAGAATTGTGAAGTACAGTAATACCTCATACAAAGTCCGCTTCATACAACATCGAATTCATACAACATCGCCTAATTTCTTGAAAAAAGTTACCTCATACAAAGTCGTTCGACTTTGTATGAGGCATTCAGTTTTTCCCAGGTTGCATTGTGCCTGGGCAGTATAAAAGACAGGACTCATGTGTGCATTGCTCTTGTGGGTTTTGCACAAGGCAAAGAGTGTTTAGGAGTGGTTTTGAGCGTGATTTTGGATTTTTTAAAAAAATTTCATCAGAATTTTTAGAAGCATTCCTGGGATTTTTGCAGCATTCTTCAGGTTCTTGGACAATCAGGGTTGTTTGACATTTTTTTGTAATGTATTTAGCCTTTAGACAATGTTTTCATAAAGTTCTGTCAGTTTCCTGTCAGTTTCCTTGACTTTGCCCTGAAGTCTGTGCTGTTACAGTACAATGTATCTCTATGGAAACGACGTTGTACGAGGCATCGCAGCAAGGATTTGGACGTTGTATGAGGCATCGCGGCTAGGATTTTGCATGCCTCATACAAAGTCCAAATCCGTATAAAAACCAAACTTGTGGAATCACTGTACAGTACAACTACAATGGAGGCATGAGTATGCAACAAAGTCTCCAACACACTTAACAATTGCATGCATTTGTGATAATTTTGAGACACATGATACTGTGTGTGATGTGCACAAGGGAAGAAATGGGAGGCCCTGCACACCAACAAGTCCCGCTTCTTCTGATATGGTGTTGGAGCAGTGTACACTCTCACCACAGAAGTCTACCAAATAATGTGCATCTGAGATGAGGTAGCAGAGCAAGGATATGACACATTCTTAAAACAGTAAAATGCTGCATGTGCAGCAATACAAGTGGACACTTTGGTCAACGTTGTTCTGGTAGTAGTTCACCATAATCAGAAGTGGTTCCCAACATGGGGCACAGGCCCCACAGGGGGACTTCAATTCCCAGAAGCATAAGTCAGTGTTTTGGGGAATTGATTTAGGCTTCTAGGAAGTCCAAAAACCAAAGGTTGGGAAACAGTGGTCTAGACGCTGATGGCAAACACCTCTTGTAATTGCAGAACTCAAACATGACATACTCATCTTTTGTCATCGGTATATATTGAGTATTACAATTTTAATACAGTTTTCCCCTTCCTTAAAAAGTGTATACATATTTTGTGCCCTCTGAATCGTCTGGATTTTCTCCTCAGAGGCACAATGGGAAGACAAATCCCCAACTTCTGGCTTCACAGCCATACCTGGCTTACTGAGCTATCTAGCCAACTATATGCAGTGGGATAAAATTGTCATATTAGAGCCCTCTTTTGTTCAGCCCAGGAGTGCAATCCAGGTTATTTTGGTATGGAGCGCATTCACACCACACATATTTAAACAAGTTGACATCACTGTTAATGAAGCTATGTGTATAGTGACAGGATGCCTCAAACCTACACCAATTGAGAAAATATACCCTCTAAGATCAGGAGAGAAGTAGCAGTGGATTCTGAGAGAACTAAGCAAGAGAATGACCCTTGACACCCTCTGAATGGATATGAGCCTCAGGTCTGCTGGCTCAGATCCAGGAAGAGCTTTATGGCAAAAACAAACATTTTTGAGGATACACAAGAGCAAAACCAAATTAGAAGATGGAGGAAAGAGGTCGCTGGGCAAGGTACATCATTAAAGGAGGATATGGCTGAAGACCTCAATCTCCCCTATGTCACTTGGAGGACTCTGAATTGGCTGAGGGTTGGAGTCCCTAAATGCAAGACCAACATGCTCAAGTGGGGACTGCTGGCAGACAACAACACCCTGTGTGAATGTGGAGAGATACAGAATCCAACTAATTTACTTGTCTGCTGATTGCTGCCAGAGACATGCACCAATGAGGACTTGGGTTTGGGCAATGACAAAGTTAAGAAAGTGGCTTCATTTTGGCAGTCCAGGGTCTGATCAGAACATGAAAGAAGAAGAATCTTGGAGTTAAAAACTCTTCCTTCAAATTTTTAATGCTTTGCATTCTTTTTTGTTTTGAAGAACCTGTAGAGTGCAGTGGATTTAGCAAAGAACAGAACAGGAGGTTTTAGTTCAAAATCCCCCTCAGCTGTGGAAACTTACTGTGGGATAGAAATCATAAACAATTCTTTGAACAATTCACATACCTCTAAATCCCTACTAGGATCATCATAAGTCTGAAGCAACTCGATGGCCCATAACAATAACAATTTCATTTTGTTTAAATTTAGGCTTGATGACTTGTATCACCATGTTTCACAACAGGTCAAAAATAGCTGTATGTTGCTTTGAGAGGTAGGATTGAGCCCATAGATGCAAAACTGAATTATATGGAACATGCGTATGAGAAAGGATACCCATTCTTATGTTTTTCTTATATTTCAATAATTTTAGCAAACAATGTGAACCATATCAGAGAATAAACAAAACAAAAACAAAAAATGCTGTAGCACTTTTGTTTTGTTTATTCTCTGATATGCCTGAAACACAGACTAACACAGCTATTACAAACAAATTCAAATGTGAAACATATCTAGATTTTATAACTATAGTTGAGAAAAGGATTTTTAAAGATCCCCTCTCTATCTATATATGCGTGTATGTCTAAAAATAGGCTTCAAGAGGGTATTGTTTTCCGTTCATTCTTTTTCAGATTGTTTATTCAGTAAATAAAGGAATTAGAGGGAAAAGACATGGACTTTGAAGCACCACTGCCAGTTTAACTTCCCCTAAATGCTATGACTTAAACTGTTTTTTTTTCTTGTTCTTCCTCAAACTCTTGGATCAATGAAGTTATAGCAAAAGCAGATGGACTCCATATGTGAGGGGGGAAAAGGGAACATCTGTGTTACCACCTGTTTCTGCTTTACTTGGGCATGTACAGGATGCTGTGAGCCATCTAAACAACAGTAGCAATGGCACTGGCTTAACGATGGACAAACATCTGCTTGCATAGAAATGTCCACATCAGTCACTGCTTAGAAAGAAAGCACAATGAACATGAAGCTGGAAAGAATATTTTCCTTAATGGTTGGCCCAATATCCTTTTCTGACTGAGGCATAGAAGCAAATGCCATTCTTCCACATCAAGGTGCATGATATGAACAACCAGCCAAGTTATACTTTTAGCAAACAATGTGAAACACTGTAGCACTTTTGTTTTGTTTATTCTCTGATATGCCTGAAACACAGACTAACACAGCTATTGCAAACAAATTCAAATGTGAAACATATATCTAGAAGAGCCCACTAGGGTGAACCAATTAATTCATAGGGGTTGCATGTGCTTCACATGCATGGAGGTGAGTCCAGAGTCCTATCTCTCACTCCTTATGTCATTCATTATAAAATAGAAATGTGTTTAAAGAGAGCTCCTATTGTATCCATGGGAATTCTACAAATGAGCCACAATATAGGAAAAACAGGGTTCTGGTAGAAGCATGCATGGAGGCTGTCAGGAGAGAATTTAATCTACCAGAGCAAGAAGGAAACACAGTATGAAACAAAATGTGGGTTTTGGCAGAGATTGACCTACACATAGCAGAGTTAGTATGTCATGAAATAAGAAACAAGACATTTACTGCCAGGAACTGTGGAAATTGTATGTGGGCACGTCTGCAGAATCTAGTTTGGGTTGTGTTTCTGTTATTGTAGTTATTGCTTTGATGAATAATAAGGGAACAATCATATTTTTGTAAGGTCAATGTGTCTGCAGTATTCATGTTAAGAAAGCCTCATAGATCCCAGAGAGAGCGAGAGATTATACACACACTTTGTTGGTACATGAATAGGTCTTTAAGTTGCAATCTTAAGGAAAAGGAATTCTGATGATGGAGCATTTAAATCCATCATGTCCATAGTCTGCAAGACTGTTATCTCCACCATGGAAGTCACAACACAGCCATGTCCTCCTCTGTGGGGCTTTAGAATGACTTCTTCTACAAAATTCCTTCCCATTGCCGGTAATGGAGCAGAATTCAGTTAGATCAGCTTCAGTTGCAGACCCAAAGAGATGTCTATTGAGAAGCTTCACATCCTTTATCTTCCCACCCTTCCCTATTCCCTGGCACACTTTCCTTCTTTGATGCTAGACTTTTAACTCAGATAGGGGATGACATCTTCATAGAAATCTATGCAGTGGTTGAGCAGTATCAGGAGATGGACTCAAGAAACTTCCACTTCTGATGACTCCCACGAAACTGCCATGGAGCACAGGATTGTACTTT
Source organism: Bradypodion pumilum (assembly GCA_035047305.1). Taxonomy (NCBI): domain Eukaryota; kingdom Metazoa; phylum Chordata; class Lepidosauria; order Squamata; family Chamaeleonidae; genus Bradypodion; species Bradypodion pumilum. The sequence continues at coordinate 325,587,449 of JAWDJD010000003.1, forward strand.
AATTATGTCACTGCAAACCATATCAAGTTTTTGCATTCTTTTAAGTGTAGGTGCAGCGCCTGGATTTTAAAAATCAAGACCATAGCTCTGAGAAGGAGAGAATTTAAACTTCCTGCTCCAACTAGTAACTTTATGACACTCCCCCAATGCAATTAATAACAGGAAAACAAATCTTTTTACCTCCAGTCACTAATTGGGGGATTTGAGTGGATAAGTGGAGTTTTTAAAAAAGAAATCATGCCTAGGGAGGTGAAGTTTAAATTTTGTCATAAAACCTCTCTCTCTCTCACATACACACACCCGCCCGCCTGCCCGCGCGCACACACACACCAAGCAAAACAAAAGCAGGAAGGAAAAGTGTATGCAATCTTCTGAAGAATTTCATTTCTATTAACTGTGGTCAAGTGAATAGCCCCATAAGGGCTGCATTAGCTCACAGTGTTTTAAGAGCTGCCAACCATTTCTATCTGTACAACCATAAAGATTTAAAAGATCTAAAGATATTCCTGTGATCCCTTTCACATTTTATTGGTAATATCTTTTAAAAACTGCTGGTATCCATTAGGATTTTCCTTAAAACAGATAGTATAATTTAGGCTAAATTCTTCCCTGAGTAATTCTACAATCGAATTTCACAGTAAAACAATGCAGAAACAAATGTGTTAATCTTAAAAAACAGTAAATAATTACTGGTTTACAGAGACCTCCCTGAATAATATGAGTCCTAATTAGCTGTGATTTTTATTAAGTCTATATTTACAAGGCAAGAATACCTTATACTAGCATATAGGCACTTTGAACTTTTCCCATAGAATCCTGTGAACTCAGTATGATACTAAAAATTATCCATTCTGCATCTTAAGCTTCTCTTCTCAGAATGGCAATTTTCAAGTCCTATAAAGAGGGTAAGATGATTAAACAAGTTTAAGTCTATCGTGGAGGTATGCTTTTTGTGGTGAATTAAAAATGCTGGTACTGCTTTTAAATTATTTAGAATCACTGTAATAAAACTTTTACAAGGTTAGGAGGCAGACATTCATGTACAAATTTTATGCTTCAGGATGCCCAGGCACCTTGACCCAAAGCAGAAACAAATTAAGTAATTATCAATCCAACTAACCAAGGTCTTTTTTTAAAAAATGTGACAACATATACACATAGCTGCAGTTTTCAAAGCAGTATTCTGAAAAGTTTTAATGGACATAAATCAGACATCAGGAATGGCAATACTGTATACAGAAACCTGTTTCATTTTATCTGAAGACTCTTCATGGTATTTGAAAGTAACTATATTGGACCCAGGTTCCTTTCCACTAAACATTGTTAATTTTACAAAACAAGCTTCAAAGGTAAAGCCAAGGACTCTTAACTCATTATCAAATGTGTAATGTCACAAGGATTATGTTGTTTTGGATGTTTTGCTATAACCTGGGGTTCTTTTATCTATTAACAATTCTCTCTTTTTATAGTACAAAGCTTCAAAGGAAAATAACTGAATATCAAACAGGGGTCTTAAGTCATTAATAATAACTGTATGCCATCAAATCCTTTCCAACTCATGGCAACTCCTTCTAGGATTTTCTAGGTAGAGAATACACAGAAGTGGTTGATCATTCCTTTCTTCTGGGGATTTCCAGGGACTGTACAGTTTGCCCAAGGTTACATAGGTTGGCTCTTCTCCCTGGAGGCCCAATGGAGAATCAAACTCCCAACCTCTGGATCCATAGCCAGATACCTAAACTACCCAGCCATCCAATCAATTCTTTGAATCATTAACAGGTATGAAATGCCACACTGACTCATACAATTTGTCTCTTTATCTTGGGGCCTTGTATAAGTGATTGCCATGTAGTCTCATTCTTATATCTGAGGAAGTAGATTTGATTCACAAAAGCTCACATTAAAATATAGCTGTTAGTCTTTATGGTGCCACTACATTTTTGTCTGAGGTAGTATGACCTGGCCCCCGGCTTTAAAAGGTTTAGAACTCCTGACGGATACGAAGACTAGCCTCTGTATATTTCTCAACCAGAACTGACTTGATGCCACATAATATTATGATATCAAGAATGTCCAATTAAAGCAGAATTCTGTACGCGTGAGTCTGTGTGTGTGAGAGAGAAAGTTGAAACATAAAATTATAGGATTTTCTGACAGGTTTATGAGGAATTAGTCTGGATCAAGGAACTTAACTGTAGACAAGGTTTTCAAAGCTGTTTCTCAAACTGCTCATAAAGCTGTTGTTATACCAAGCAACTGTGCTTTAAGCACATTCTGGGCAATCCCATTCTCAAATGTTAGAAGCTTAGCAACAATTTCCTTTCTACAAAGCACAATTCTATAGTATTTGTAGCTTGATGTTCTCTGGAGAGTTAGACCTCTCAGGCATGCACTGGGATTTTCCCAGATTAATAACTGAGCAGTGGTTTTCTACAACAATAAGTGCTTCTCTGTACTACTAGATGCTTCAGTTTGAACACCATGTAATCACATCAGGATGCGACTTCTCAATTTCTGTTTATGTCTACCAATCTTTCATTACTGAACAACTATCTCCAAAGTTCTCTCTTTTTAGTTGATGGTATAATTCCAACCATTTGTGGTGATGAGGGTATTGGCCACGAGGTTGACCATGTGTTCTTTCACATCACTCTTCCCATACACAAAGATCATCTTTAGAAGGTCCATTTCAGATGAGATAAGGTGAGTAGAAACTGGGCTTTTTCTTTCTATCTTGTGATCTATCAGGAATTTTCTCCCTAAAATGTCTCATCTAACATCTGCATCAAAAGGAATCAAATCCTCATGTAACCAATCAGTCTGTCAGAGGGAGTACAGGACTGTGCCAGCTCCCAGACATCTAGGTACACACATTGATTTCACTGCCACCAGTGATGAATGTGAAACCCAAAGTCTCTGTAATTGTCTGGCCAGATTATCCTGCTATGGTAATAGAGTAGCCCCAGCGAATCAACGCCAATTGTCAGGCATCGGTTAACTAACCTGACAACCCTAAGGACTAATGGCCTTGGGTGGTGAAGTCCAAAGGGAAGGGTGATGGTCCCCGAGTGGATTAAATCCCACTTGACTCCATCTTGATGGGTGGCAGCAGCTTCATCAATACTGGCTGGGGGCTAATGAGAACATTTTGTGCTAAAAGGACTCGGGACCAGAAAGTGGCTTGCCGAATGAGTGTAACGCTGTGATGTGGAAGGCAAATAGAAGATTCTGCATTATATTGTCCCATGGACAATCTTCATGGCTGATTGCCATGATGATAGCCAATATTCATAATTGGATATGGCACTAGAAGGAGGAGGAGGAGGTCTCTGTGTGCACATAACATGCTATGCATCCAGCTGGTGTAACCATGCCCCTCCAAGATATGAAAAATATTTGAAAGATCATATAGATAGATTTTGAATCCAAATATATAGATTGGAATATATTGAAAACTTGATTTAATGCTACCAAAATATATTTTCTATCAAAGAAAGAGATAAAGCTGCAGACTGACTTCAGTTATTTGTCAGTTCATCTTAAGCCAGTGCTTTCCAGAGAGGTTTAATTCTCCAGAAAACATCAAGCTACATATATGATAAAATTCTGTTCATTCTGAATAGAACCCTCTACAGATGCTATATGACTATTTCTAAATTCAAAATGACTTTTCATCTTTCAGAAATAGGCAGGTGCAGCAGAAGGTTTTTCTATTCAAGATAACCTCATAAGAAACGTATGTTTCTCATTTGCTCAGCTATTTTATCTTCAGTGTTTGGAGATGTCATAAAAACAATATAATAATTGCACATCGTCAAGCTGATTGTGATTTATGGCAATCCTTTCCAGAGTTTTCTAGGTAAAGAATACTCAGAAGTGGTTTACCATTCCCTTCTCCTGGGGGGCAACCTGAGACTGTGTAGCTTGCCTTAGCTACACAGGCTGGCTCTTCTCTCAGAAGGAACAGAAGGGATCAAACTCCCAACCAGATACTTAAACCACTACTTAAGCTATCCAGCCAGCTTCCTTAAGAAGAGGAAAAGGACACTAAGAAATATACTATGCAACATTAACAATGTTGGAAAAAATGGGATGAGAGAGTTGTCAAAATTCCCATGGTTGCATCCACATGAAGAGTATCTGAAGACTGCATCTACCATCTTGCTTTTAGTGTCTAGCATGTTTTGTGAAACTGGCTTTTATACACCCCCAGATGAAATTGTAGAGGCCAAAAAGTAAAAGATAAGATGCAATTCTTTGGCATGTCAATTTCTACCTCAGTTGTGTGGCAAAAGATAACCATTTATTTTTAGTGGAAACGTGGAAAGCTCTACTGATCATCTTTTAGAAGCAGGTTTTGTTTGTTAATTATCCACTAGATTAGGGGTTCACAATTTATGGCCCGTGGGCTGAGGCCAGCCCTTGTCTGCAAATAATCTGTCCCCCAGCAACGACCCCAGAAGCGGATGCATTTATGACAGCCATAAATGTGCACTTGCATGTGCAAATGTGCCTGTAAATGCACAAATGTACTTGTTGAGGTTTGCGGCAGTGTTTACCGCAGGTGAAACCACGTGTCCGGCCTGCTCAGCTTTCTCAGGGGGAGTGGCTTGGCCTGTGGCGTGGAAAGGTTGAGAATCCCTGCACTAGATAAACACTTTCTTATCAAAAACTAGGTCAGGAGTCAAAGAATATTGTAATCAGTTCCATGTATCCAATCAGAATTTGGACTGCCAAAATGAAGCAACTTTCTTGGTTTTGTCATTGCTCAAACCCAAGTCCTCATCGATGCATATCCCTGGTAGTAATCGGCAGACCAGTAAATGAGCTGAATTCTTTATCTCTCCACATTCACACCATGTGTTGCTGTCCGCCAGCAGCCCCAACTAGAGCATGTTGGTCTTGCATTTAGGGACTCCAACCCTCAGCCTATTCAGGGTCCCCCATGTGACATAGGAGAGGTTGATATCCTCAGCTATATCCTATGATGTTCCTTGTCCAGTTAGTTTCTTCCTCCTTCTTCTAATTTGGTTTTGCTCTTGTGTACCCTCAAGTATGTTTGTTCTTGTCATAAAGCACTTCTTGGATCTGAGCCGGCGGACTTGAGGCTCATATCTGTTGGTAGGTTGTTGAGGGTCATTCTCTTGCTTAGTTCTCTCAGTGTCCACTACTTCTCTCCTGATCTTAGGTGGAGCGATATCAACAAGAGGGTATATTTTCATAACTGGTGTAGGTTTGAGGCATCATGTCACTATATGCATGGCTTCATTAACAGTGATGTCAACTTTTTTTGTGGGTGTGGATGCACTCCATACTGGAGCAGAATACTCTGCTGCAGAGATGCTCAGGGCCAAAGCTGATGTGAACATTGTGAGAAGAACTCAGACAGTCAAAAGTGATGACAGAAAAAGAAAGCCATGCTAGGAAATCTTGCTATTACCTCCTGAACAGACCACAGATAGTTTGTAACATCTTACAATGTCTTCTGTAATGTTGCTTTAATTGTACCTTCTTTGAATGCATTGATATAAGTGCAGCAAGCAAATAAAATATAAATAATGCAATCTGTTTTCCATGGTGGGCTCCCTTTAGTTTCCTGAGAAGTCAATTTGGTCTATTAACTGGGCTTTTCTCATCTTGAGATAATGTAATGGAGAAGCATAATATACATATACACTTTGTTTCTCCATTACATAATCTACAGTTGAGAAAATCCCAATTACATAATAACAACAACACACTAAAATCATTCCAATTTTTGGCAACTCCTTCCAGAGTTTTTTTTAGGTATAGAATATTCAGGAGTGCTTCACCAATTCCTTTTCCTGGAGGTGCTCTAAGAATGGGCAGTTTGCCCAAGGTTACACAAGTTAGCTTTTCTCTTGGAGTTATAGTGAGGACTTAAACTATTTTTTTGTGTCAGAATCAAAGAAACAAACAAAAAAACACACACACCCTAAACCATAATAAAATAGAAACCCACCAATCAGTCTTAAGTTCATTTGTGAAAACACTGATCAAATATCTGTAAGACAATTGTGCAGAAAATTTGGCCATCCAAAAGTTTCAGCATTTGATTCTCAGGAACCCTATTCAACAACACAAATGACAAGCAATACACCTGAAATTTAAAACATTCCAAATTGTCCTAGTAAAGAGTACTTGAAGTAATTAGTCAAATAAAAGGTTTCAAAGGAACAGAATATAATTGTTTTGCCAACAAACACATATATATATATTCTCTCAATGTATGGGTGTTTTTTTAATGTGTTGTAAGCTACCCAGAGTTGGAAAATATTCCAGTTGTGTGGGGTGTAAATGTAATAAACGAACGAACAAACGAAAAAATAACACTTGCACCAAGAAAACACCCACACATCCTACAATTGTAAGTCAACAAAAGAGGAAAATATGCTTGGCTTTGAGATAACCTTGTTGCTTAATGCTTTAAGGTGGGCAAACAGGCATCTTCCTGCAGCCATCCAGACTGCAAAAAGGTCCGGCTTATTTAACTTTCACGTTCCAAAAAGACCAAAGAGTTTTCTGCTGTACAGTCTGTTTGACATGGCGATTTTCCCAGGAGAGAGGAAATAAGAGGGGATAAACCAGCAGCTGGAATATCATTCCTGTTTTCAGGCAAGATTTTCTATCACCTGTTCTTACATGATCTTTCACAGCTTTATTTATTTATTTTCCTACTTGGAAGGAAATAATGCTAAGAACTTTTAGATTTAAAAAAGAATATCAGAATCACCACTCAACACTCCCACACTTTTTACAATGTGCAAAATCGATTGTTTCACAAATTTGATGATTAGGTATACTGAAAAAGTTAAGGTGACTAACTTGAGTGCACATTAATCTTCAACTAATAATGGGTAGGTCTACACTTAAATACTGCTTGGGAATACCCTGAAGCAAATGGTGAGCCACTGTGTGAGACAGAATGCTGGACTGGATGGGCTGTGGCCTGTTCCAGCAAGGCTGTTCTTATGTTCTTATATTTATTTCAGGGGAACTTGAACGATGGAGGAGCCTCTCTCTGCCAAGAAACAAACCTTCGGTTCTGTATGTACTAGTGACTATGAAAATTGCTTTGGAAACAAATCATGTTCCAATCATTGGCTGCTACTCGTGTCTGAGTATACATTTCTCCCCCTCAAAATGTATTCAGGAACAATGTCATTGGCATGAATTTGTTTAAGGTAGATCCCAGCTTGCCATGAAGTGACCAACACACTATGGTCATGGAGCCATCTCCTGCAGCACGTATAAAATGAGACATGCAGGATTTGACACTGGGACTGCAATGGACTGTCACAGCCTTGAGGATATTAACAAGGTACTCCTTCACAGCTAGTCCATCTGGCATGGCCTCTTCCACCTCCATGACCATTGGAAATCAGAATAGTGAAGTGGTTCATCCTCCACTCATTTTGCTGTTGGGCCCAATATGATAGTTTCCAGTGGCATTTCCTCCACTGAGGGGACCATCACCCCACCTAAAGGTGCTCATCCGCCCATAGCCATTGGCCCTTTTAGGAAGTCAGGTAATTTACCACGGCCCAACACTTGGCATTGAGTCACTGGCTGTATGCTCTACTCCATTACCATAGCAGGCTGTCCGGCCAGACAGTCCAATTATGTTTCAATAATTTTCTTATAAGTGGAAAATCATGAAATAGGACCTTCCAGGAGCAGGGCAGAAATAGCCTTGGCTCTGCTTAAATCTGAGCACCTGTTGCTTTCCCTTAAACCATGCATCCTTTCCCAAAGCCAGTTTCACACCGATTGCTAGTGCCATCATCTTCTTTTCCTGACACTAATAGCAGGGGCCATTTTGAAAAAAAGAAACCATTGGGCACAACAATCTCTCTCTCTCTCTCCCAATCCACCACTTCTGGTCAGTGTGAGTCAGCAGCAGAACTTGGAAAATGTCAGAGAATTTGCTATCCAAATTCTTGCACTTCATAAAAACACAAGGAGAGAATGCTAATATTAACCTCCTCAGTCACTGTCAGTCAGAGCAGGTAGTTCTCAAACTAGGCTTACCTGGTACCTAGCAGAACTGTCATTTGAAAGTTGCTTTCTGTTCTACTGTGACAGTGATGGCCAAACCCCAGAGGTTGAAAGGCATCCATCCTTGAACCTGGGAGGGCCACAGCAACTTCCGCATTTCACTCATTCCAAAAATATTTTCCTATAAACTGAAAAAGCTGCTCATACTCTAGTGACCATTTTATTTCACAGAAAAAAATACATTGGGGGAGTTGAGGTAAATGCTGTCATAATAATACAGTAAAACCTTGCATAAAGAGTGCCTCGCTTAGAGACTAACTCACTTAAAGAGCAGAATTTTCTCTGAATGGTTACCTCGCTTAACAACTAAACCCAACCAAAAAGTCGCTTAACAACTAAATCGGGATTCACAATACCCCTCGCCAGAAGTCACAATTGGTCACTCACAATGGTGTTTTGCTTAAAGAACAAACTTGCTTAAAGAGCAATCCTGTGGAATGCATTATGCTCTTTAAGTGAGGTACCACTGTAATTTTGTGTCAGAAATTATTCTGGGTTGAAAGGATTTTTGTGGGAGAAACTCCACTCAGGGAATGCCCAAATGAGTCTCCTTTCATGTCCCCAAGAGCTGGGACAGAGATGGGTGGTCAATCCGTCATGCAGTACCTGGGTTTTGAACTGCCAGCCTTCCAGCTAACAAGGCAAGTTTCTTAACCACTGAGCCACTGCAGCTCCATGTAAATGCTGTTGAGAGCCACAAACACAGAAACGTAACTTACAATGCAAGGTTTTCTAAGCCAAACTTTTTTAATATTAAAAAATAGGGTTATATGTTGGGATGGTGAGTCAGGGTCCTGGGGTGGATAATTCAGACCCGGGGGGGGGGGTGGGGGTGGGGTGGCCTGCATTTACCCTCCATGACAATATGCTGTGGCTAACGCCACATGGTTAGTGTCATCACTGTGTGGACTGAATGATGCCTCCCCTGTATCCACCATCTGACTTTTATAAGGGGTTAATGAAGTCTGTGGCTGTATGAAGAAAACCACTGTACTGCTTGCTAAGTTAACACAACCAAAGCACTTAGTTACTATGAACTAGAAAAGAGCCCAAACAACAGACTATATCATGCTTAAGGAAGCTCCAACTGAGGAAGCTGCCATGACAATCTGACAAGTTGCAGGATTTCATCTTTTATTTGTTACTAGCTGATTACCCAGCGTTGCCCGGGTTCACACACAGACACACACACACACACACACACACACACACACACACTCAGAGAGAGACACATACATGTGCGTGCACCGAGGGGTTTCTATCCCCGCTCTCACATGCACACACACACACACGACACAGATGTGCGCGTGGGGTGGGATTTCTCTCTCTTTCACCTGTTGATTGACCTGCGGCCAGCTGGCCTCACGTGCACGCACGCATGCACACACACACACAGATAGAGATATTGACACGCACACAGATGCATGCGCACAGAGAGAGAGAGAGAGGTGGGTGGGATTTCTACCCCCCTCTCTCACACGCACATACGCGTGTGTGGTGGGATTTTTTTCTCCCTCTCTCCCTCTCTTTCACCCCTTGATTTTCCTCAGGCAGGCAGGCAGGCCGGCAGGCCAGGATCCCCAACCAACTCCCCTCTTCCCTCCCTCGGTTGCAGCTCCCCAAGGCTGTGGTGTGGGTGTCGGGTCCGGCATGCCTTTAGTGGCAGCGGCCAAGCGAGGCAGGAGGCGGCGGCAGAGGGAGAGCAGGACCAGCAGCCTCCTCTCAACCCAGCAGTAACAGCATTGTGGCGGCAACCGGAGGCAGGGCGGGCGGGCGGCGGGGAACCCATGGACTGATTGCGCATGCACCTACAGGGCATTCTGGGATATGTAGTTCTCTGTCTCCCCTGCACATGTGCAGTTCTTTTGTCCCATTTTTGGTGCGTACGCCCCACCTTTTCCCGTGGGACCCCAACAGTCCCCGGCACAGATGGCTAAGGTAGGTGTGTGCCAGGTTTCAAGGGGTTACGTCCAGGGGTGTGGATTTCTATACCGGACCCACAAATGTACACCTCTCTTTTATATATATAGATTGTCAAAGCAAACCTCTTTTCTTTGGCATGCCTTTGAGTTACTTCACTGAAATGTCATCGGTTTTACCCATGTGCTTCTGACACTGAAAGCTGCTCAGTGAGAGACATATGCAGTGATGGGCACAAAAAAATTTACTACCACACCGTGGGCATGGCCTAATCGGTGGTCGTGACCTACGCGGTGGGTGTAGCCTAATTGTTGGGCGCGACCTAATCTGTGGGCATGTGACTGGGTGGCCAATCTAGTAATGCCTGCCACATTGCCCATGAAAACATCTGCAAACACAGACAGCACTGGCACTTTGGCTGTAAATGGAGATGAGCACTGCACCCTATAGTGGGATATGACTGTTTTTTGAGCAAGGGCAAACTTTACCTTTACCTATTGTTAGATCCAAAGCTACCAGTCATATCTGACTCTAGGGTTCAGTGCTCATCTGTTTATAGCCAAAGACTCAGCACTGTCTGTTTGTAGATGTTTCTGTGGACATGTGGCAGGCATGACTACACACCAGAATGTTGTTAACTTTCCCACTGAAGTGATCCCTATTTATCTACTTGCAGTTGCCAGGAGCTGGGACAGAGACGGGAGCTCAAACCATCATGTCAGCCTTCCAGCTAACAAGGCGAGCTTCTTAACCACTAAGCTGCAGTGGCTCAAGTGGCCAAGGCTCTGACTGGAAGGTAGCAGGTCAGCAGTTCAATACTCGAATACTGCAGGATGGAGCAAGCTCCTGTCTTTGTCCCAGCTCCTGCCAACCTAGCAGTTCAAAAGCAAGAAATTGCAAGTAGAACAATAGGGACCACATTGGTGGGAAGGTAACAGCATTCCGTGCACTCCGGTGTCTAGTCATGCCTGCCACATGACTACGGAAATGTCTTCAGAAGCAGACAGTGCTGGCTCTTTGGCTTTGAAACAGAGATGAGCAACCTGAACCCTAGTGTGGGATACGACTGGCTTTCAAGCAAGGGAAACATTTACTGCTTCAATCCAAAGGTTATGAGTTCAATCCTGACCAGGACTCTAGGTTGACTCAGCCTTCCATCCTTCCAAAGTCACTAAAATGATTACCAAGCATGTTGGGTAAGGTAAAGGTTGCCCTTACTCAAAAGCCAGTTGTATCTGATTCTAGGGTTTAAAAATTAAATTAAATTCAGTGCTCATCTCTGTTTATAGCCAAAGAGGCAGCGCTGTCTGCATCTGCAGACATTTCCGTGAACATGTGGCAGGCATGAGTAGACACCGGAGATGCACAGAACGCTGTTTACCTTCCCACCAAAGTGGTCCCTTTTGATCAATTTGCAATTTCTTGCTTTCGAACTGCTAGGTTGGAACTTGGCAGGAGCCAGGGCAGACAATGGGCGCTCAGGTGTCTAGTCAGGCCTAGAAATCCCTGGTGGGCATGCAGACCCTGTCCCCCTCCCCCTCCCTATTTACCCTCCCCTAACACACACACACAGAGGCGGAGACTCACGGCCACGTTGTCATCATGATCGTCTCCTCTTCTTCATCCTCTGCCTCCCCACCCTACCCCGCCCTCCTCCTCCTGGGAGAGTGGCTCTTCCTCCTCCTCCTCCTGTTGGTGCATCCTTAAGAGGTTGCTGGTGCCGCTCGTGCAGTGGTGGAGGCAGTGGCGTATGTGGTGTGGATGGGGGAAGGGGAGAAGAGCTCATGCCGTGCCTCCTGGAGCAGCTCCCCACCCCCGCCATTGCTCCTTCTAGCAACAGCACACCTCTCGTGATGCCTGGACCTCCTGTCTGGGCATCGCGAGAGTTGCGCTGCCTGGGCATCCTACTGCCGGGAAACTTGGGGAAGAGCTTGCGCCGCACTGCCTGGACCAGCGCACATGCTGCTGGAAGAAGCGGCGGCGGCATATGGGCTGGTGGTCTAAGCAACGCAGCGCAAGCTCCTCCCTTCCCTGGCAGCGGGATGTCCAGGCAGTGCGGCACAAGCAGGGAAACTCTCACAATGCCCAGACAGACATCCTGCAGGAAGTTCTCTTCCTGCAGGACTAGGTCTGGGCATTGCAAACGTTGTGCTGCTGCAGTGCTGCTGCTTCTACCACTGCTAGAAGGAGCAGCGTCGGGGGGGGGGGCAACAAGCTGCTCTGAGGGGTGCAGCATGAGCTCCCCCTCCCCTCCCCCATCCGCACACACTGCTGCCTCCGCCACCACCAGAGCGGCACCCACACAGCCTGTTAGTCTTAAGGAGGCAGCAGCAGCCGCTGGAAGAGAACGAGCCAGCGCAGTCGCTGCTATCCCGGGAAGAGGTGGGTGGGGTAGGGATGGGAGGGGGCATGGCCAGCTAACTTTACTACCGGTTTGCCCGGACCGGGATGGACTGGCTGATGCCCAGCACTGGATGTATGGAAGAATGCATAGGTCAGATAATTTTACAAGCACCAAGCAACTGTAAAGCACTAGTGCAGCTGAGAAGACAAGGCTCAGAGAGCCTGCAGAGGTCTTGGAAGTGAGTGCTTGATGCTGAAGAAGCTGTGTGAAGGAAGTCAGCTGGGCCAAGGCCCAGGTGATTTCCCATGCTATGGACACACAATGTTGATTTCCAAGCCATATTATATGTTGCTACTGTTGTTGTAAACATCCCATCAAGTAATTTTTTAAAAACTTACAATTGCTCTGATAGGGTTGTTAAAGTATGTGAGGTGTTCAAGGAGTAGATTTCCATTGATACCAAACAATACATTTCCATTACTGAACAGGAATTTGCACTCAGTTCTCAGTTCTCCCATGTCCTCAGTTCTCCCATGTGCTATTTCACATTCTCAGTATCATCTTAAAAGTACATAATTTATCTCAAGAATTTATATCATTCTTTCAACAGCAATTATAGTAGAAGGTCTGGGTCAATGATGTTTCTGTTACCTAGAGATTGGTTTAAAGCTATTTCTGGCAGCACATCTCTACACCATTCCATCTGACCATGCATGGTGGCCTTGCAAACTGCTGGGTTGCTATTTTTTCCCTTCATACAGTCCTTGCTTTCACTCAGGATGTGGCCACATTGCATCAGTCAAAAAGCATACTAATTCCAGGTTTCTAATGCAAACCAGCTGACTCAGGCGCAGTTATATATCTGACTGCATTTTGATTATGGGGCTGTCATCAGCTTTGACAGTCCAATTTTGCAGACACAGCCCAACTGACTATGAACAATCCTGTGTCTACTATCCTCAGCAGAAGCTGATGGGCTGTTTTGTAGACATCCGCTGTCTTGTCGGGGAAATGGCATTTTCTCTCTTTCCAGCAAAGGTGATCAGTCATTTCAGTAAAATCCAATAGATAGCTCTAAGATCAGCACATTCACTATTAAATTCAGTAAAATGTAAAAATGTAAAATGTAAAAATGTGAAATGTGAAATCAGCGTATCAAAAATACTAGTGCTGTGGATATGTACCATTGCTAGACACCACTAATGTCAGCTCTGCAAAAGAAAGAAGTGATTTGTTTTTATCTGGCAAGTGCTTTCCGACAACCTCACACAAGTCATTATTTTCAGGCAAAGCTTATTTTGTTTTTTGCTGCAGATGTTAGGGACAAGATGAAGAGACAGAATCTTCATGAAGAAACACTGTTTATGCTGTTTTGTGTGTAGAAGTGCTGGGCCTCAGAAAAACAATGTACAGGGTTTTCTATGAGAAAATAGGAAAACCATCTCTTGAATTGTTTTGTGCAAGAAAAATAGCTGTTGTACCAGTAGAAACCTGTTTCCAAGGACAGAAGATAATCTCAGAGTTCTCTTCACAACTTAAAATCTAATTTTACAGGCTGTATAGTAGGAACAGCATCTTGAAACAAGAGTTGTACTGTCAGGACCTCTACTTTTACTTTCCATATCTCATTCTACCTTCTGTGTATTACAGGAGTTGTCAACCTTTTAAAGCCAGGGGCCGGGTCATGCTCCCTCAGACAGCTTTGGGGGCTGGATGGCCATTTTGCTCTTCCTCCACCACATGTCACTTCCTGGTGTGGTGGAGGTGGTGCCCCCCCCCCAATGAAATGGCACTGGTTGAAAATCCCGCAGATTGAAAATCCCTGGTTTAGACTTCTAGTTTCAAGGTTGTTTTAAAAAAGTTTTTTGAGCATGATTTTCCTTACGCAGCTGCCCAGCTGAAGAGATATTAAGGCCACAGTTCTGTTGACTCTTACCTAGCAGTAAGTCCTTCTGAATTCAGTCAGGTTTACTTCTACATATATGTATATAAGGTTACAGTGTGACAGAATTATTGTGGTCTATCCTTAAATGATATTTTGTTAGTTCCATTCCTTGTGAGGATTGGATTTACTAGGAAGTCATCATGGTGATATGGTTGTTATGTGCCATCAAGTTGTCTCTGACTCATGGCGATCCTATAAATCGGGGTGTCCAATCTTTTTGCGCCGTGGGCCTGACCACGCCTCCCAGAAGCAGAAACATTTATGACTTTTGTAAATGCACCCACTTCTAAATTTACAACAGTCATGGGTGCATTTGCACATGCACAGGCACGAGCCTGTGCATGTGTAAACACATCTGCTTCCACTTCTGGGTGAGGGGGAGAAGGCAATGGGCCTAATGGAATGGTGTTGCAGGTTGGGGCTGGACTATGAGCCGTAGGTTGGGAAACCCTGCTATAAATGAATGATTGTCCTATCCTCAACAACCATGCTCAACTTTTGCAAACTCTAGCCTGTGACATCCCTCATGGAGTCAATCCATCTCATGTTTGGTCTTCTTTTCCTGCTACTTTCCTCCTTTCCCATCATTATTTTTCCAGAGAATCTTGCCTTCTCATGATGTACCCAAGCTTCATCATTTTTGCCTCCAGAGACAGTTCAGATTTGATTTATTCTGGAAAGCAATCTTGTCAAAATAAAGATTTGATCTCTCTGTGGTTCTAGATTTAGCTTCAACAGTTAGGTTCAAATGTGCTGGTTGTCACAGTTGGAATATATTAGTTCAGAAATGTCCCTACAGTTAACAGTGAGTTAAGTTTAGTTCATTGTAGACAATACCTGAGGGAGTGGAATGGTGGACAGGCTTAACAGTTGCCTCAGCACTGGAGAAAATGTGCCCTGAGAAGGACCGCTGTGTAAGGCAGCTGTGGTCATGATACCAAGCTAGATTAGTATGATATGAATAGATGGAAGGAGCTTTGAAAAGGTTAAGGATAGGACCAACACAGTTGTTTTAAAAAAAAAATCCCGTGACCCAAGCAAGGCTTGTTGCAGCAATCCAACTGACAGATGTCTGTCATAATCTCTTTCAGTCCTAAAGAACAACCAATTGTGGTTGCATTCCTCTGCATGCTTCACATTAACGCTTGATGTTTGATCTTTTACCCAGGAATTCAGTATTCATCTGTCATTTAAATTTATTCCAGTCTTTCTGTTTCCTCCAGCTGAACAATAGCACTGCAAATTTAAACAAAATGTGAGTCACCTTCATTTTCCATCAAAAATTTGTTGTTTTGTTTCATCTGTTGACATCTGTTTTTCAATAAGATTGTTACTTCATCTTAGTTTCAATGTTTATTCCAAATGATTGAAAAAAGATCTGGTTGTAAACTGGCCAAATTTAAATATTGGACACATTGGACATAATGATTAAAGGTATAGTTTTGTGTATATTTATACAGCAGCAGGTTGTATTGAAGTCCATCTGTGTCACGGCTCGTAAACTCAAAGGTGCATTGCTAAATAAGTCATAACTAGAATAAGCCCATTTGAATCAATGGGACTTACAGAGGAATTCACTCACCAAATCCCTACTGTTAAGTGGGCCTTATTTTATACAATTTACTACTTTAAGTGACAGGGTTTTGGCCATTAACATTCAGAAATAACTAGTAATACAGCAAGTTTCAAGGTGTAATTTCAAATTTTCCAGTGAAGCAGTGGTTCCCAACCTTGGGTCCTCAGATGTTATTCTCCCAGAAGCCTTCACCAAGAGCTCTGCAAGCCAAAATTTCAGGGATCTATAGTCCAAGAATGTCTGGGGAACCAAGTTTGGGAAACACTGCACTAGAAGAAACTTTAAAATCACATATTTGAAGAATATACCTAGCATAGACATGTCTGTTCCCTGCTTTCTTTCTATCTTTTGCTTCTTCTAGTACTTAAGTGCATTTTTCTAGCCTGTTGTAAGAATATTATGACACATTAATCACACATAACACAACAGATTATTTAGATGATTGCAGTGACAATAATGGCAATGTTGTTGATGACGAGTAATGAAGAATGTAGCATGCCTATTAAAATGCAGTATTCAACTTCCACTCTATATACCAAAAAAGCAAACACCAAAAACAAATCAAAGTATTCTACGTACTGCTAGATGAATGCACATGGTTTTAGTAACATTATATGGCCTCTTAAAATGACATCTTAGTGCCCTCTTCATCTGTGTTGGGCTGCAATTCCCATTGTCCCCTGCCACCAGGAAAATGGCAAGGCTGTCTGAGATGATGGGATTTGTAATAAAACACAGCTGGGCAGTGGTGGGTTGAGGAATACCCCATCAAAGTAATGTAGCTATTGATGCTGAATGTACTATGGAACAAAATGTGGGCAGTATTTTAAAGTGCGATTGAAAAGGAAGTATTGCATATGCTTGCTGTTCCATAGGGTCATGGGAAATGTTACTAACCGTCTCAAGATAATCATTTCCAATATTATGTAATGATCATGGAATTCCCCCTCCTCCCACCCCATGTGTTCCTTATGGGAGTGGGTAGCCTCTGTTTGACCTCAGCACTTCACATACTGGGGAGAATCATAGAGCTTGGACTCTTTTAAAACAAACATAGTAGTGTTTTCTTTTCATTTAGACAGAATAATGTAGAATAAGCTTTTCTCATGTTCTGGCTCTTTTAGGTTTATTGTTGATTTGCTCAGCACAAATTAATTCAACATGTTCCTGAGCCAGCAGAGGCAACAGAGCTCCACCAGAAGTCAATATCCAATTCAGTAGCAAATTCATTCTCCTCCTTCCCTTCCCCTCCTCTTATAAAACATATTAAAGAGTGCAAGGCAGCAAGCCCCCATAGGGAGAATTTCATTGTTCCCCTCTGGCAATGAGGTATGCAAAAACCTTGGGGTAGAAAGCTTTGAAGAAACAATGAGATTTCATTATTTTCTATGATGGGCTTCTTTTGTCTATTATACTGAGAGGGCTGAAATATTTTCCCCTTCCGCAAATAAATGTTCCATGCCCTGCCCTCAATTTCTATATGTGAGGACAGTGGGAAATCAACACTTCTTTCCATTCCACGGCACATCCTCTCCATGCTTTACTTCCTTAACTGAGTATTTTTTCCAGAACTTGTAAAAGTTACTTTCTTAGACAATGGCTGAAATTTTGTTGCTTAGCATAGCATGCTGCAACTAGAGTAGGCCCACTTGAATCAATGGAAGTTATGGATGAGTTGTCTCATCAAATCCCCTCTGCTTCAGTGGATCTACTTTGGTATCACTTACATCAGTGCTTCTCAACCTTTGGTTTTTGGACTTCAATTCCCAGAAGCTTAAGTCATTTCCCCAAAACAGTGATCAGCCTAAGTATTGGCTTAGGCTTCTGGGAATTGGAGTCCAAAAACCAAAGGTTGAGAAACATTGAAACATGCTAAGCAGCAGGATTTCAGCCTATAAATTCTAGAATCCCCTAGCCAGCTGTTTTTCCATATTCTTTTTTAAAGCATTGTAGTATCTTAGGCTAATATATATGTATTTATTTTATTTATATTCAAATTTATATGCCGCCCAATCAGGTAAACCCGACTCTGGGCGGCTCACAACAAGTTAAAACACACATAAAACAGTACAACCAATTAAAACCAATTAAAACCCAACATACCCACCCACCCCATTCCTCTTAAAACCCAAATAAACCCACAATAAAAAAAGTCAATTAAAAGAAATGAGGCCTTAATTTATAAGCCAACAGGCAGGGGCCACTCTTCCATCTGGGCCCCACACCTGCCCTGACAACCAGGTATCAAATGTGTTTGTTTATTAAGCATACAGAAAGAGCCAAAGGCTTCAATTTAATTCTGGTTAATAATTTGGTTTGTGTGAGGGTGTTCACAGCACGATCGCTATGGCTACTGGCAAACCATGGTCATAAATCGTGGGTGATCGTCTTCCTGCCTCATCTGTTTATGCCGTAACTTAGATGCTGTTTCCAAGGCCGAGGCCCCCTTCTTGGGCCTCTGATACCATGACTCAAGGCTGTTAAAGCCCTCCCTACTATACCCAGGGATGGCACGCAGTCACCTAGTTAACACGCAGCTGTTTAACCAATCAGCAAGGTGTGCACGAGGCAGGCATGCTGATATTTAGCCAATTATGTAACATTATGTTATCGCAGGTAACCAATAGGGATATATTGCATACCCTTCTCTGGAATGTTCTTTGTCCTGTTATTCCTAATAAACTCTGTTCGGGCTATCTTGCCCTATGCCTCTTCATGAATCAAGCCTCCGCTGTCTCCTTGATCCCAAAACACATCATCTGGTGACCCTGACGTGATTGCTGGATCCCAACTCCCCGACTCACCAGCTGGAATAGCCCCCTGGTGCACCTCAGCTTTCAGGCTAACCCAGCCTTTAGGCTCCCTCAGCTTTCGAGCTCCCGATTGTGAGTATGGGGGGGGGACTTTCTTTAGGGCAAAAGACCCATGCAAAAGAATTGCAGAGAATCATCAAGGAGAGCGGATGTCCAGACATCACGCTTAATAGTCTTGAAGACTTCATTAAGGAAGTCGAATGCCAATGTCCTTGGTACCCAGAAATTGGGTCACTCAAACGGGATGATTGGCAATGAATTGGAACAATTTTATTGGAAGAACCTAGGGCAGCGGTTCACCATTTATTGATTTGGCAAAGAATTAATGAGGCAGTCAGGAAATTAGTACCAGCAGAGGCATCCCTGACCAATTCCCTGACTCATCCACCCGAGGACCCACCACCTCCTTATCCAAACGTGCTGCCCGCTATTTTACCACCTACGGCACCATTGGTGCTGCCCATCCCGAGCCTGGTTCCCCGGGCGCCGCCTGCCTACCCTGGCGGTGTGATGGGAAATGTTCGCTCCGCCATACATCGAGCCAAGAGCGATGGGGTTTTGTCCCTGGAGGAGGAGGAAGAGTGGCAAGGAGAGAGTCCTTCTGCTTTTCCAATTACGGTTGAGGTGGGGGTGGGGGCGGATGGGAATCCAGAGGAACGTATCCATTGGCAAGCTCTGTCATATACAATAATTAGGGAACTTAATAAAGCTGTTAGAGAGGCTGGTGTCCGATCAAATTTTGTGCAAGGGTTGCTTGAGGGAATTGGGAATGGGTACACGATGTTGCCCCAAGACTGGAAAGACTTGTTCCGAATGATTTTGACTGCTTCACAGTATGTTGTTTGGGACAGTGAATTCCGAGCGGCTGCAGTGGCGGCTGGTACGCCACAAAACACCCCTGAGCAGATTTATGGAGCAGGTGCATTTGCTACCCTCCAACAGCAGATGCAGCTCCCTCGGGAGTCTTTCTACCGCACCTTTATGTGTGTCATGAGAGCCTTTAAAAGGGTCCCCGTCTCTGGGAAACCCACACACTCCTTTACTTCCACACGGCAGCAGCCCACTGAACCCTACTCACAGTTCATTGATAGATTAAAGGAAGCCATACAAAGACAGATAGACAACCCTGATGCACAGGGAGAACTCCTGAAATGGCTGGCTTTTGAGCAGGCCAATGCCGATTGCAAGAAGATTTTGCAAAATGTCATTCACCGCCCTGAGTATAGTTTGGCTGACATGATTCAAGCTTGTATGGAGGTGGGCACTCAAACACATGCAATGGCCCTTCTGGCTGGCGCGCTTCGTGCCGGAAACAAGCCCACTGGCAATTGTTTCAACTGTCAGAAACCGGGCCACTTCAAGAAAGACTGTCGCGCCCCCGGAGGGGGAGCGCATAAGGGAGGTGGAAAGGATGTCAGGCGCCCCAGCAGGAAGTGTCCCCAGTGTGGCAAAGGCTACCATTGGGCTAGCCAGTGCAGAGTCAACCCCTCACCACAGGGAAACTAGATACCGGGCCCTCCTCGGGCCCCGGGAAAATAAAGGGGACACAGGTCGATCAGCGCAAGGCTGCTACTGCTGGCAGCGCTGGTCTCGATCTCGTTAACACACAGGACATGACAACTGCGTTGCCTGGGGAGCTTATCCTGATGCCTGCCGACCTTACTGGCCCCTTGCCAAAAGGGACCATTGGTTTGGTACTGCCACGTTCATCAGCAGGCAAACATGGCATCATGATAGTTCCTGGCGTGATAGACGCAGACTACACAGGCATCATTTATGTACAATTTTGGAGTCACCTCCCATTGCTACTGCGCAAGGGGGACTCCTGGGAACAATTGATCATCGTTTCTTATGGGACCCCAGGGGGAGCGGAGCCCAGCCTTCGCAGAGGGGGGTTTGGTTCCACCCGTGCCGGGGCCGATGGAGACACCTATCATCCACAGGTTGCCGCCCTTCAAGAGCAGATAGGACAACAGAAGCCGACCCGTAAGTATTGGGTAAACGGTAAGTTGCTAGAAGGACTGTTGGATACGGGGGCGGATCTTTCTGTGATAGCCGCTGGGCACTGGGATCCCTTGTGGCCAACCGAAACTGCTCCCTCAGTTTGGGGCATCGGTGGTAGCCAGGCCTCCCGGAAAAGTGCTCAGTGGTTATCTGTCAGTCTCCAACCTGGCGGGCCTGAGATTGCTCGCATCAAGCCCTGTGTTTTGCAAATTGATCTCAACTTGTGGGGGAGAGATTTGCTGGCACAAGTTGGCACCACCCTCATAACCCATGAATAGCCATCAACATTGTGCTCTTCCACTCACATGGAAAACTGATCAGGCCATGTGGGTGGAGCAATGGCCACCTCCGCAGGAGAAGTTGACTGCGCTTAAGCAGCTTGTTCAGGAACAACTGGACGCGGGTCACATTGAGCCAACTAGTAGTCCGTTCAATACCCCGGTGTTTGTCATCAAAAAGAAGTCCGGGAAGTGGCAGTTGCTCCATGACCTGCGGGAGATTAATAAAATAATCGAGCCGATGGGCTCGCTCCAGTGTGGAACCCCGAACCCAAATTTGATACCCCATGATTATGAGATGGCTGTCATTGACCTCAAGGATTGTTTTTATACCATTCCCCTTCAGGAAAAGGACCGGAAGTATTTTGCTTTCACGGTCCCGGTGTTGAATAACTCCCAGCCCACAGTTCGGTACCATTGGAAGGTATTGCCAATGGAAATGCTCAATAGCCCCACCACCTTTGAAGCTTTTCCATCTCCTCTCTCCCATGCCCCTTTTGTCGGCTCTCACTGTCTTCACTGATGGCAGCCCGAGCCGTGGGGTGGTTGCCTGGCAGGAGCAGGGGACATGGAAGAGTCAATTTACGCTGCCGCTGCGCTCGCCACGGCGCGCAGAGCTTGTGGCGGTTGTCCTTGCCTTTAGTCTGTTTCAGGATCAGCCTGTCAACTTGATCTCTGATAGCCTATATGTCACCAATGTTGTGTCCAACATTGTGGGAAGTTATGTGTCACCTTCAGTGGATAGCAACTTGCTGTCACTGTTCCTGTCTCTACAAATATTGCTCCAACGGAGAACAGTGCCCTTTTTCATTGCACACATTCGTAGTCATCAGCCATTCCCCGGCCCCTTGGCCGAAGGGAATGACCGTGCAGATGGCGCACTACGTGCCATGTATTGTTCTCCCATTGAAAGCCATGCTTTGCATCATCAGAATGCCAAAGCTCTTGCTAAAGAGTTTAACATTCCCCTTGCGGATGCAAGAGCCATAATTCAGCAGTGTCCACAATGCTCACAACAGCCCCAGAATCCTGCTGCAGGAGTAAATCCTCGCGGTCTGGGTGCTAACCAGCTTTGGCAGATGGATGTTACCCATTTTGCACCTTTTGCACCATGGAAGTATTTACATGTTTGTGTTGACACCTACTCTGGCTATATTTGGGTCACGCCCCAGAAGGGAGAAAAGGCCAAACACGTTTGCAATCACCTTGTCCGCTGCTTCGCGGTCATGGGAAAAACTGACCGTTTGAAGACCGATAACAGCCCCGCCTACTGTTCTACTGCCCTAGCAGAGTTTTGTGCCCACTGGCAGATTGTCCACACATTCGGCATCCCTTATAACTCTCAGGGACAGGCCGTGGTCGAACGGGCCAATAGAACACTGAAAGAGGCACTTGATCGCCAAAAAAGGAAAGGGGGGACTGTCCCCCTCTCACTCCCAGAAAAGGAGGAGTGGCTTGCTAGTGTACTGTTTACTCTAAACCACCTTAACTTATCTCAATTTAATTCTCAATTTTTATCCAGGGCTCAGCGTCACTACCGCCAGCTTGAGGTTCTGCCTGCCTCCCAGGTCCAGTACAGACGCCTGCTGGACCCGGAGTGGAAAGGGCCTGTTCCCCTCATAACCTGGGGAAGGGGCTACGCCACCGTGTCTATGCCAGAAGGTCCTCTTTGGGTCCCTGTCCGGTTTGTTCGACCGTGGAAACATGGCATGGCATCAGGGTCTCAGCAACCCCATTCCAAACTTCAACCTTCACCTGCACGAGCCCCCGAAGGGGAGACGGAACCGAGGGAGAAGGCGAAGGGGGCAGAACCCGCCGATAACCTGGGGCCAGGTGAAAGCATTGTTGGATGAAGCCCAGTCCGTGCTAGACGAGATCCGAGTGGAAAAGACTTCTGAGAACTTTGTTGTTGCTATCATAGCTTGTCTAAATGCTAATTCTATAATGATTCTTTGTTGCTACATGCTTCTCTTTCCAGGGGCACTCGCCATCCAAGGGGAGCTGTCCCAACGCTTTGAGTATAACCTGTGGTATAAGCTTGCCCGCATTTCTAATCAAACTGAGTTTTGCCTTAAGCAAAGCGTTGACTCCTATCACCTGTTAAGCACCTTTCTCATTCCCATTTGTTACACTCCCCAAAACGTCAGTAGGTCAGTGTTGGGTTACAATATGGCCGACTTCAATGACAAGGTCAAAAACAAATATGCTCTTAGCCCCCTTTGGGGAAAGGCAACCAAAAGGCTGCCCCTTGATGCCCTGTCTCTCTATACTCCTATTGTAGCTGTTAGTAATACCATTCTGCAGTATGGTTTAATTACTCTTGCCATTCTGATAACTGCCTGTTGCTTTATCCAATGCATACCTTCATTGCTAGCTACCTGCCTGCAAGGATTTCGCTTGATGCCTCGTGCACGCAAGGACCAAATTTATTATGCTTATAAGCTTCTTAAAAACAGAAGGGGGGAGATGTGAGGGTGTTCACAGCACGATCGCTATGGCTACTGGCAAACCATGGTCATAAATCGTGGGTGATCGTCTTCCTGCCTCATCTGTTTATGCCGTAACATAGATGCTGTTTCCAAGGCCGAGGCCCCCTTCTTGGGCCTCTGATACCATGACTCAAGGCTGTTAAAGCCCTCCCTACTATACCCAGGGATGGCACGCAGTCACCTAGTTAACACGCAGCTGTTTAACCAATCAGCAAGGTGTGCACGAGGCAGGCATGCTGATATTTAGCCAATTATGTAACATTATGTTATCGCAGGTAACCAATAGGGATATATTGCATACTCTTCTCTGGAATGTTCTTTGTCCTGTTATTCCTAATAAACGCTGTTCGGGCTATCTTGCCCTATGCCTCTTCATGAATCAAGCCTCCGCTGTCTCCTTGATCCCAAAACACATCAGGTTTGCTTTTTAAGCCATTGTTTACTGGAAATTTTGTTTACCAAATACTGTACTATACTGTTGCTTACTAAAGGTCCTATTTAATTTGGAAGGGAAAAAATAAGAAACAGTCAGAGGAATTATATTCATCTTATGTAGCTATTATATTGGAAGATGATGGTAAAAGGTTTCAAAATATAAATAATAAATGAAGAGCACTAGGTTTTAAGTGCAGTTTACTCAAGCCTAATGCTATATGTCAAGATTTGACAGGTCCATAAACTACTCCGCTGGCTAGATAGCTCAGTGGTTTAAAAATCTCATCGGGAGTTTGATTCTCCATTGTGCCCTCTGAGAGGAGAACCAGTCTTTGTAGCCGTAGGCAAGCTGGACAATCCAAAGGCACCGAAGCAGAAGAAAATGGTAAACAACCTCTATACAGGTGAAACTCATTTCACTTAAAAGGTGAAACTAATATATGAGATAGACTCACTACATGCAAAGCGAGAGATGCCGTGCCTTAATTTGTTATAATTGTGATGATCATGGCATACAGCGCACATGAGATTATGTGATGATTATGGGGTACATGAGATTGGGGTTTTCATAAACTGTAGGCCATAAGCATCAATATTATAACAAAGTAAGGCTTGAACTATTTCACTTTGCATGTAATGAGTCTATCTCATATATTTGTTTCACCTTTTAAGTTGTATTACTGAACTGAATGAACATTTGCACAATATTCTAATTTCCCGAGTTTTACCTGTATATTCTCTACCTAGAAAATGCTGGGAAAGGTTACAGTAAGTCAGAAGTGACTTGATGGCACACTATTATTATTATTATAAACTGCTCATTAGATAACTATTATTGTGTTAAAATATAGAAACCACCACCGTCCGGTAAAAGTATGTGCTCTTCTACAGGTAGATAACTTCAGAACAACTGGCCATTTGACTTCAGGTGGGAGGTATCCAAAGAAAAGGTCAGCTCAGGTTCCTAGTTTATAAAATTCCATCATGCAAGTTTCTAAAGGCCTGAACTGAATGGCTTTTTGGCACAGGATGAAGGCCTTTCTGTTTACTCAGGACTCCTAAAATGCTTAATTGCTGATGCTGCCATTTTTAGTTGCTGATGCTGTTATTACTGCACTTCTTTTTGATGTTTCAGTGTTATTCCACTCAATATGTTGTCATTTGAATATTTTCTTTCAACCTATTAGCTACCTCACCATTTTTGAAAAAGTAAAAGCTGAACTACAGATGTTTATTTTAAAATAAAGAATCCCAACCATATCCTATAATGATCAGTATCTCAAAAAGTACTTTGGGAGTAAATATGGGGTGATGTGTTGGGGTGATGTGGAGGAAGAACTGACAGTTTCAGCTTCAGAATATCAGGTTGCGTGAGTTTCCATCCTCTCATTACCATTTTTCTGCTCTTAAAAGGGATGACTGATTTTAAGAGGCAAAGAGATGGTAACAATAATGCAACACTGTGGTTTATAGCAGGGAGAGGGGTTTTCTCTCTCTTAAGGGCTTGCATTTCCTCAGATTCTTGGGTGACGCATAATGGGGGAGGAGTGAAGTTATTGGTCTGTGGTGTCCATCAGTGCTCAGTCCTGTCCCCCATGTTATTCAGCATGTACATGAAACTGCTGGGAGATGTTTCCCAACAACACTATGTTAAGCAACAGGATTTTAACTAATAATGATAGAGCCCTCGTGGCACAGTGGTCAAATTGCTGAACTGCAGCCAATCCTGAGGAGACTCAAGGTTGACTAAGCCTTCCATTCTTTCAATGTCAGTAAAATTGACCCAGTATGTTGGGTGCAAAATGCTAACTACCTTGTGAACCACCCATAGAGTGCAGTAAGCAATATTGGGTGGTATATACCATATATACTCAAGTATAAACTGATTTTTTTAGCCCCCGAAAGGGAACTCAGCTTATACTCAGGTCAATGGCCACAAGGGTCCCTGAACTGTGCCAGATTGAGATGTGCCAACAATTTAATTAATTTTACCATATTTTCATGTATTTTGATTATAAAAACTCACTAGTAGCTGCTGCATTTCCCACCTTTGGCTTATACTCAGGTCAATCTAGTTTCCTGGGTTTTCAGGTCAAAATTAAGTACCTCGGCTTATATTTGGGTCGGCTTATACTCGAGCATATATGGGCAAGTGTAGTTGATAATAATAATAATAATAATAATAATAATAATAATAATAATAATAATAATAATAATAATAATAATAATAATAATAATAATAATAATAATAATAATAATAATAATAATAATAATAATAATAATAATAATAATAATATTTATTGGATTTATACCCCACTCTACTCAAGCACAAGGCTGACTCAGAGCGGCTATAACAATCAATACACATACAATTACAATATCATAATAATACACCAAATTATAAATGAAATTATTATTATTATTATTATTATTATTATTATTATTATTATTATTATTATTATTATTATTATTATTATTATTATTATTATTATTAATAATAATAATAATAATAATAATAATAATAATAATAATAATAATAATAATAATAATAATAATAATAATAATAATGTCAGAAATTATTCTGGGTTGAAAGGATTTTTGCGGAAGAAACTACATTCGGGGAATGCCCAAATGAGGCTCGTTTCATGTCCCCAAGAGCTGGGACAGAGACGGGTGATCAATCCACCATGCAGTACCTGGGTCTCGAACTGCCAAATTGCCAGCCTTCCAGCTAACAAGGTGAGCTTCTTAACCACTGAGCCACCACAGCCCTTATTGCTATTACTAATATATGAACATTTTATTTATAATGTGAAGGAACTTGCAGCACATTCATCTGATACTTGAGCTGAGCTTATTTTAATTGTAAAATTGAGTACTCTGTACAATTGCATCTTTATAAATTACTTTTGTTGAGGATAAAACTACAACTGAGGATATTTGGCCCAGAATTCTCCATGGAGGCAGAAAGTGCACTCTCTAAAACAGAAGTGGTTTAACTGTCAATCAACAATGCTCTCCATGGAGAAGAAGAAAGAGAGAAAAGGGTACATAATACAGTGCCATATTTGTATTTTATAAATGGTTGTTTGAAACCAAACTAAGAAATGATAGTCCCCAAAGTTTAACACAACAGATCACTTTAATGCTTTTTGTCATGCACAGATAAATGGGTAATAAATGTCCTAATTATTCTGTTTCTAAATATTCCCTTGTCCTGCAGTGCTGGATTGGAGAGCTTAAATTCCCTCCATCCTGCAGAAAGTGCTATTTTGTTTGAAGATGAAAGTTAATGGCTTTAATTATCATCATCTCATAGCAAAAAAGGTTCAAGTCTTTTCATTTTGAAAAGTCCCCAGTGTGAAAAAAATAAAGAATTATTGGAACAGGCTAGTTAGATAACAAGAATAATTTTGAACATATTTAATAAATTCTGTTTACTAAATTGCTGGCACATTATTTACCCCCCCCCTCTCCATAGCAAAAAAATAATAATAATAACAGTGGAGTA
Source organism: Bradypodion pumilum (assembly GCA_035047305.1). NCBI lineage: Eukaryota > Metazoa > Chordata > Lepidosauria > Squamata > Chamaeleonidae > Bradypodion > Bradypodion pumilum. The sequence continues at coordinate 325,614,843 of JAWDJD010000003.1, forward strand.
CATCAGTACATACCTGTCAAGTTTCAGGAAATTTCTCTCAAATAAGGGAAATTTCCTGGCCAAAACAGGAAACTGGACAGCTATGCTTATCCTGTGCTGGCCTCCAGTCTAACTCCAGTCTAGTTGCAGTCTAACTAATCTAGGATGATAGCGGGAAAGAGTGTAAAATACAGGGGTTTGACAGAAATTTCCCGAAACTTGACAGGTATGCATCAGTATGTGCTTTCAACCAATTTAGATGGACCAGCGAAGGGTTCAGAGAATATGGGTTCTTGCAGACGCAGTTCCTAATGCGTTGTAAAGCTGTGGCATACTATTTGAGCATTAAATTGATAAAAAATTCCAGAGTTACCAGTCTACATCAGAAACAGCCACTTATTTCACCCAATTTTCACAGGAGAAAAGAATTCCTGAGAAGAGTACCCTAAGTGGTGAGTTAGGATGGCTCTGAAGTCAAGATGCAGCCAGTGAGTAAGAAGAAAGAAGTTCATTGTTTGTAGTATTATTATTCCTTTTTAAAATGTAAATAATAATAATCAGGGAGCAAAACAAATAGCCCAGCACAAAATGCTGCAAGTTGGGGATGGGGAATGGAACATTCGAAAGAAGACATAACTAGATAGCACATGACCACACTTTTTTCAGGCCCAGCAGTTGTTTCTACTTGTAAACTAGCCATCTATCTGGAAGAAACAATTAAATTCATGTTATCTATGCTTATATAGAACACTCCTCTTCCTCCTCCTCTTGTAAAGTCCATCACTGGGACAGCACCATTCCATGTGTTCATTCTGTGAACATTGTTTCAGAAAGTGCATTAAAATTTTAAACCTATACTGTGATACCAAGTGACCCGGGACATGGAAAATTGATGAAAAGATCATCAAGAAAGCTTGGAATTCTTGTTTAATACCTTTGGCTTATATTAATGTTCAACACCTGCTGAGGAGGATTTAACCAAATGCATTGAAAATGGATAATCTAACAGACATGCCAACTGGTTGAGGCCAGAAAAAGAGAGGAAGAAAATTGCACTCCATTTGAGGAAAGGCTTAGGAAACTTTAACCTGACTATACCTAAAATGGTAAGGAATGACCCAGAGCATAGAAAAAATGCTGCGACAATGATGCGAACAAAAAAACAGGAATTTGCTCAGCAGCCAAAAACGCCCACATTCTGAACCAAGATTTGCAATATAGATATTCTATAGTTTTTGTTTTTATTTTTCTATTATTTTTGCTTTTATTTAGCCACCTTTGGGTTAATTTAAACACCATTTCTTTCAGTGATGTCTCCATATTCTCATGACTGCCTCCCCAAGATCCTGATAAAAGCACATATCAAATGGCACTGATCGCTTTCCAATATTTTCTCAAAAGCAAACCTAGTCCTCTATGTATTTATTCATCTGGTTCCTTTAACTCAGAAGTTCTCAACCTTTTAAAATTGGGGGCCGGATCATGCTCCCCCAGATAGCTTTGGGGGCCGGTTGGCCATTTTGCCCTTCCTCCATCACATGGCATTTCCTGGTGTGGTGGAGGCGGTGGGGGCCACATGAAATGCTGCCATGGGCTGCCTCTGGCCCACAGATTGAGAATCCCTACTTTAACTGGAAATTGACACTTGGCTAATGGTCAGGATATTGTTTGTGAGGCATATACATTAAAACACATAGTCACAGAAATGATTGATTGATTCATTTGATTTGTATGCCGCCCACTCAGCATACGCCGACTCAGGGCGGCTTACAAAAATCACAACATATCAAATATTACAGTACAATAAAATCTAACAATACAATAAAATGTAACAATTTAATAAAACTAAAAGACCAACACATACATTGGCAACTGTGGCCAAGGGACCATCATCTCCTGAATCAGTCACCGGCCCTCCCCAGCTGTTTCTCCTTCCTCAGGTAGTGAGCATTGCGACCTTCAGACATTTTGGAGTTCAACTCCTTTTGGTCACAGCCAACATAGTCAAGGATTATATGAGTTGTAGTCTCTTGTGGTTTGTAGAGGTGGTTATAGACCAGTGAAGGGCAGTCTTGGCCCTCCAGCTCTTCTTGAACTTCAATTCCCAGAAACCCTAACCAGCTGGTGTGTTGACTTGGGCTTCTGGGAATTGAAGTTCAAGAACAGCTGGGGGCCCAAGACTGCCCATCACTGTTATAGACGCTGAAATAATGGACAACTTTTATCTAAATCATTTTTAGAAAAAAAATCAGCTGTTTCTGACAGTTGAATTTCATGTAATTCTTCATAATCAGGGCAAATGTTCAATAAATAAATAATTTACGAGAAACTACCTGACCAATAGAACTGGCTGAATAGCATTCCTGTTTGTCAAAAGGTACCAATTTGATACATATCAACTTAGAAAAATAAATATTTTATTCAAAGCAAAACACAAGTAAATATCGAGGTAGGGAATTTTTCTATCCATTGCTCACGGAATGGTTTATCTGGCTGGTGTGTATGACTGAAACGTGAAAGACAAATACTGCACAGATAGAAAGAAAGAAAGAGGAATATCAAACAAATGAATGCAGAAGGTTGTTATATCTGATTTAAGACTACATTTTATTATTTTCCCCTCTACACCTTACAGATTGTAATTATTCATATTCTCAACTACTCAGCTTAAAGCCAATCTAATTTTTTTCTTTAAATGCTTACTATTATAGTCTATTCTCACTGCTGTATACTGTTCCACTTTTATAATGTCAAGTCTAATTGCATGCACATACATTAACTACAGGTGAAAAATAAGAAACATCTTGTAACTCTCTGCGAAGAACTGGTTCAGTCAGAAGGCACATGCTGGGTGGGGAGGACAAAAACAAGGAATGGACTCTGTTTTAAGTGAAGAAGTGCTAGGAATAAATATATAGTCTATTTTCCCCCACAGACTAGGACATTTTGTTCAATAAATTAGACTCCATTCACTCAGATTATGTCTTCAACCACGATCTCAAGAGAATAGTTGTGCTACTAAGAGGAAGGCTGCTTATGTACTGCCATGTGAATAAAAGTGATAGATGGATTAAAGTTATTGTAATTAAGAATTTATTTGATGGGATTGATGTTGCTTCTCTAAACGATTCATGGCTTGCCAGCCATTACTTGGGTGATTGTTGTTGTCTTCATAGTAATTTGTTGTTCAACTTTTTATGTCACTTTCAGGGCTGCCATCAGAAATTTCTGGGGCCCATACTGAGCAATCCTATTGCCCCCCACCCCCCCATAGTTATGGCTGGCGGCGGCAGGGCCCCTGTCAGCTCCGGGCCCTATACGGCAGTACTGGTAATACTGCCCTGATGGCGGCCCTGGTCACTTTCTTTGTGCTGCTTTGGAGATGACAATTTGTGGACTTGGAATGAGTTGTTTTTTTTTAACAAGGCATGTTGTGAGAAGCTTCCTTGTTCATAACTATTCCTCTTCCTCTTTTTTGCAGCAGGAAATTGGAAGCTTTTTATTCGATCTAGGTTCTGGACTCCAGATATTTGTATAAGACTAGGCAACAGAAGTGATGGTCTTTCAGCCAACTCCTTAGGCAGTAACAAAACAGCACCGCTCTGCTACCCATCAAAGAAGATGCATGGCTTTGTCTCAAAGGAGGCAAAGCAGCTGCATGGCTTTGTCCCATCTCAAATAAACAGGTACTGTACTGGGAAAGATTGCATGGCCCAGAAAGTTATAGCTTAACAGACAATAGCTCTGAGAGAGACTACAAACTAGTAAGATGACGTACACAAAACACACATGTAAATCCCCCCTCAATAACCTGTAGCAAAGTACAAAAATCATTGTCGAACTAAAAGACAATATCTAAAAGTCTAATTTTAGCATTAAAGTGTTGGTGAAGGGGAGAAACTCAGTTGTTTAGGTATCTGGCTGCAGAGGCAGACATTGAGAGTTCAGGTCCCCTCTGTGCCTCCATGGAAAAGAATCAACCTGTGTAGTCATGGGAAAGCTGCACAGTCCCAGGACACCCTCAGAAGAAGAGAATGATAAACAACTTCTTTGTATGCTCCATCTAAAAAATCTTGAAAAGGGTCACCGAACGTTGGGAGTTGATTTTTTTTTAAATTTTTATTAATTTTTCAAAATATATAACATACATTTAAAGACATATTAACAACGTTCAAAGAAAAATAAAATAAAACGAATCATCTGGTTACAAAATGGATATAAACTGTATATATAAAATAAAAAAAAGACAAAAAATATACATGTACAAAGGTCAGAAGAAAAAAGGCAAAAAGAAACTATCATGACCTATTCTGTTTCAATATGAAATATTCTTACTTACGCTCTATACTTTTATCTTATTATTAAACTTATCTTCCATAACTAATCCACCTTTATCAGCTCTACTTTAATATCCATACTATACTTTTATTAAACTCTTCTATCTTGCCAAAATCTATTATATTTCAAACACATCAGATTGCATACCAAATCACCCTGTGCTATGTACATTGTCCTGGAGGATGCGGGATTTCCCATTAATTTCTATTGTACCCAAAATTTCATTTGGTCTGGTGTCAATTTATTTGTTCCCTCTCTCGTCAATGAATGATCAACAAATTTTTGCCATATATTCCAAAATCTATTTTCTTTTATTATACCTTTTTTAAGATTTAGCTCCCATGTTAATTTTTCATTCAATGCGAGATCCCACATCTGTTTATACCACTCCTCCACCTTTAACATTAAATTGTTTTTCCAATTTTTTGCAATACACATTCTGGCTGTTACCAACATCATGGACAACATTTCTTTCTTGTCATTATCTAAATTCATATTGTCTACATCCGTCAACAAAATAGTATTTGGCCCCAATTTGAGACGCATTCCCATAATTTTATCTATTTCATTCTCAATTTTTGCCCAAAAGTTTTCTACCACCTTGCATTCATACCACATGTGGACATATGTACCCAATGTGTTATTACATCTCCAGCACATTTTATTATTCTTTTTATCTATCTGATGTAATCTCATAGGGGTCAAATACCATTTCCATAACATTTTAAAATTATGTTCCTTTACCCTAACCGACAAGGACCTCATAATTCTTTTTCTCCATTTATTTTGCCATTCCTTTTCTGTTATCCTCATATTCAAATCCTGTTCCCATGTATTTCTTAATGTTTCTTGTGGGTTAATTTCTATATTTATTATTTTATAAATTTTACTGACCATTCCTTTAATTCCGATTTCTTTCCTCCTTATCTTCCACACTAATTCCTCAAATTCTGTCCTATGTCTTTCCAGGTTCTCCCTCATATATTTATTATTCCACTTGTTCACCATCGCTATCTGAAACCAATTCAACTTCATCTGGGTATATAACTCTCGTTTCATCCCATTATCTCTGCAGACTCGTATCCAATCTTTCAGCAGGAAAACCCCATTCATCGACAAAATTTCTCTCATTTCATTACCCATTCTTATTGGAAACTTTTTCAGATCTTCTATTTCAATTATCGGTGAAGTATTTGGGACCAATTTCATTTTAACTTTCTTCCATACACCCAACATTGACCTCAGCATTCTATTTTTAACTGGTGCTTTCCATATTTCCTTATCTAAGAAGAGGCTCTTACCCACTTCCTTTAATTCCTTCATTTCAATTTCCTCCCAAATAACCGGCTCCTTTGTCAAAATTTTAACTACGTTCTTTATATGAAATGCTTTATAATAGTTCTTTACATTAGGGATTCCTAAACCCCCTTCTTTTTGAGATAGATACCACATTCTCTTTGGGATTCTAGGTCTACGTCCCCCGTTACAATAGTTATCCAATAATTTTTGAAATTCCTTAATTTCTTTATCTGTCAGTTGAATTGGGAGGGCATCAAACAGAAAATTTAATTTTGGTAGTAACATCATTTTAGTCAATGCTATTCTGCCAAACCAAGACAACCTTAATTTTTGATATTGCACAATTTTTTCTTTTAGTTCTTTCTTTTGTTTATCATAATTTAATTTTTTCAGATCATCCAGCCTATTGGAGATATTTATCCCTAGATATTTCAAACTCTCTTTAATCTGCAATTTAAATTTACCTCTTATTTTCTCTTGCTCTTCTTTTTCAATGTTATTTAAAATCATTTCAGATTTATCCCAATTTACCTTCAAACCTGTTATTTGTTCAAATTCTCTTAAATGCTTTTGGAGTTGATTTGATGAGGAACAATTATTATAAAAGGGAAGAGGGACTAGACTTGAAAAAAGATTTGAAGGTATGCCAAACAGTAATAATGTCTGCTTTTAATAGCAGTAGTCATTACACTTACTGCGCTCTTTGGGTGGTTCACAAGTTAATTAGCATTTTGCCCCCAACATGCTAGGTGGTCATTTTATTGACCTCGGAAGGATGGAAGGCTGAGTTAACCTCAACCCATCAGGATTGAACTAACAATGTTTTGGCTGCAGAACAGCAGTATTTAACCACCACACCACCAGGACTCCTCTAATGTATTTCAGTTGTGTATCCGTAAATAAAACAGATATTGTTTTACTATGTTCTCCCCCACCCCCCACACATGTAGTCTAAACTGGGTAGGTCATTTTTAAAATTACTCACAGCTCAGGGAAATGGAAATCATAAAAGTGACATATTTTCTTAACTGCGGCACTGGCCGCCAACGGGCTAGCAGGGGCATACCTCACATTGCTAGGAGACACACTCTTCCAACTTGGATTACAACCACCAGCTTTGTCTAGTCCAATGTGCCACCCTCCTGAATTTCAGAGAACATTTGTATATGGTATCATAACCTTCAATCTGGATGAGGACTTGAAAAAAGGCAGAGCTCTTATTGAGCTATTAGCCTTATTCAGGCAGTCTGTCTAGTTTCACTATACCAGTGATGGTGAACATTTTAGAGACTGAGTGCCCAAATTGCAACCCAAAACCCACTTATCACAAAGTGCCAACATGGCAACAGGGGAGGGAGGAAACTCTCCCATTGGGCTGCTGAGCTGAGGAGTGGGGCAAACTCTGTGCTGGCTGGGGGAGGGAGGAAGTGTTCCCATTGGGCTCCTGGGCAGAGGGGTGGGGCAAACTGTGCTGGGGCAATCACATGGGTGTCCACAGAGAGGGCTCCGAGTGCCACCTCTGGCACATGTGTCATAGGTTTGCCATCACTGCACTATACAGGTGAGAAAGGGTAGTAGTATGGAAAGTGAGTATGAATAATGAGTCAAATGCGCATTACATTAAGTAGTTACTAAACTGAATATATACTTAACCTTGATAGTGCTATGTATAGAGAGTAACCAGTCTGAAAAGAAAAGCCTCTTCTATCCATGGGGATTCTCCATGTGAGTAGGGCCTGACTGATGGACAATGGAGGCTACCTTCTTCAGACTTGCTGCTCTACACATATAAAGCAAAGCAAAAGCAACATAAACACACTTATATACCACCCCATAGCGCTTAGTGCACAAGTTAATTAGCATTTTGCTCCCAACATACTGGGTACTCATTTTAACGACCTCGGAAGGATAGAAGGCTGAGTCAACCTTAATCCCTGGTCAGGATCGAAATCACAATGTTTTGGTTACAATACAGCAGTTTAACCACTACAACATCAGAGCTCCTACAGCTCCACTTCATGGACCCCCAAACCCCAGATGACAGTTAAAACTGAGGACAAGTTTTCTGCTTAATTCTCGTGTCAAATATTAACTAGAAAAGGCTAGGCTAAACCTATGGAAAATAAAAACAACATACCTTGCCAAATGGATGAGTTCTGGTCTCCCACCAGGACAAGATTCTGGCTGGACCATCTGGAAGTCACTTAACAGACTCTCAACCTTTTGGTTGCAGGACAGAAGTTTAACCACTGCACCACCAGGGCAAGACAGCAAGAAAATAAGAAACAGAGGAAGATGGTACTGAAAGGTTGTCCTATACTTGTGATAAGCATATTCTACTTAATCATGAATGGAGAGCCTCCATGAACACAGAAATCTCTCTATTTCAGACAGAGGGTGTGTGTGTAGGGGAAGCTACAAAAATCCCCTTATTTAAACTTGTTAGACTATCTGAATATATAATCTGTTTCCTTGCACTGCACATTTGCTTTCCAGTGTAGGACACAGAACCCCTGCCTTTAGAAAGGGGTGCAAAGGAATGTAATCCCAGCTGGCTCTGAGCCTAAGAACGTCCATGAATTATTGCAGAAGGACAAGAAGCCAACAATTGGAGAAAGACGTTGATGCAAGGATAACATTCTTTTAAAATAGAAGGTATAAAGTGCCAGAAAATACCAGTGACCGCAGACAAACTGTGTATATGAAAGAAACTATGAAACAACTGAAGTAGATGAAATTATGAAACTATTAAAATGAAAATACATGTACCAGTTTCTGAAGCTGAAGTGTCCGTAGAAACAAAGTTCAATTTTCTTGTACTGTACTTTGAATCCATGTATCTGTTTCAGTCCAGCAGATGCAACTCAAATGGAGGAAGCTGTCTTCCTCTTAACAAATACTTTATCAAAGATAAACCACAATGCCATAACATATTTCCTCTATAATTGCATACTATGATAAGGGAAGAGAGGGGGAAGTATTCCCATTTTAGCTGGAGCAGCATGTCTTCATAGAATCGTTACTTATCCAGGAAGCTAACTTGTAGGATATGTTCTCCACATGAAGTGGATGATAAAGAGCATTAGCAGTACTCATGTCCAGTTCATTCTACCCACACATATGAATTTTCTTCAAGTGTTATCTAGGTATATTTATTAGCCTTTCTTCAGAGAAAGCACAAGGACTGGACATTTCCAAATATGATATATTCATCAAGTTTGAGCAAGCATTGGAAAGATGTTGAAAGACGTATGGAATTCTCAGCCATTTAGAAAAGACACGGTGTGACTGGCTCATGCAAGGCTTGTGAACAAGGCCCTGTATTATTGATGCTTCTGGTAAATGAGAATGACCACTAGCAGAAACAGTTGCTGCACTCATTCTAATGGTCTTAATAGCAGGAATGGCAGAGGAATTTGATATTGGTGAATCTTGTACTGTATCATCCAAACCAATGTGTATACAGTTTATTGGAATGTAAAACTTTAAGATGTTTTTCTCTGCTCAAAACAGTATGAAAATGCATTCTTATTTTAGGATACATTGTGTTAAGAAATGTCTACATTCAGATATATTATGTTTGTGTGCTTATTTAAATGAGAAAATACATTCAAAGGTTCAAATTAACATGTCGTTATGTTTTCATCATTTTTAAAAAATGTGCTCTAAAAGAAAAAAGTGATGGGACAATTTATGAACAAATGCTTGCATGAACACATAAAACTGATGCAGGACGTGAAAAGACAGATAATTCCACATCTACTCAATAGTGGTAACAATCAACAATGATACGAAGCTATCAAAAGACATATAAAGAAGGGGACACTATCAGAATGTATACTGACTTCAAAAATTACAGCAGATTTACTATTAAATTATGGTATTTATATCTAACATTATACATAATCCTACCACTGGAATTATAGTACTTGGAGGCATCTATTCCCTTAAGTACCTTGTTTTTCAAACATGAGCTCTCTATCTTCCCAGACAAGCTCTAGTGCTATAAATGTTTGTTAAGTGAAAATGGGATAAGTTGTTGTTTTACAAGCCCTACAAAGTAATAACTCATGAATGGTGAAAGCCTTTGCAGAAACCCATGCACAATCGAGACCAAAGCCAATGAGAGTGTGGTAATGAAGCAAATTCAACCACGTTAAAGTTGGGCTTCCTTTATTTGGCCTCCTTCCACATAAATATTGAACCAGTTGCTTAAGGGACTTTTGCTCTAATATCACTTGGTTATTTCAACAGTAGCGATAGATCATCCTTGGGAAACAAAGGCATGTTGTTTAAATCCAGCTCATAATTTCTGGTCAATACAGCTGGGGTGAGATGGTCTCAGGGTTCCATTTCATAAGCGGCTCTCTTCAGCTGCTAATCCCACCAACAGTGTTTTGCTGTAATAAGAATATGATATATCCCTGATACAATGGGTTATGCTGGAATGCAGTCTCAAAGGGAGGAGTGGAGACACATTTTAATCTCTACATCTTTTCACATGAAGAAGAATGTTTACAAAAGCTGGGAGTGTATTTACTTATTCCAATTCATTCCCATACAAGATTGCCAAAAGCTTCCTTGCTCTGGAATGGAACCTCCCGTTAACAGTGAATGCATCTCAATGCAGAGCCATCCAAGTTGTACCTAATTCGTATTATTTTTTTTACAACATCCTCTTCCAAATGATCATATAAACATTCACAACTGAGGAACATGGCCCATCTACTTTTATTAACTCACTTTCAAGATCTTCACTTGCCCTCTCTATTACAGAATAGATTAGATTCACCAAGGACTTAACATTCCTTACATGGGTACACAGAAAGAGCCTCCTCGAAGATTGTCATATTTTTGAACCACAATCGGGTGTACCTTGGTAACGGCACCCTTGTGTTGCTGGCTATTCTTTCTCACACTAGGTCACATACCTGTCAAGTTGCGGCGATGAAAATAAGGGAAGGTTTCTGGTTGCCGGCGCACGCATGCACAGTAACCTGTTTGCGCATACGCAGTACCCCCTTTGCGTGTGTGTAGAAACCCTTTGTGCATGTGCAGAAACCCTTTGTGCATGTGCAGAAACCCTTTGCGCATGCACAGAAATCCCTTCGCGCATGCATGCGCAGTAACCCCTTTCCTGGCTGTTTCAATTACGGGATGGCGGCGGGAAAGAGGGGGAAAAGATCGGTGAATTACGGGAAATACCGGCCAAAATGGGATACTTGACAGGTATGCTAGGTCAGGCAAAAGGAATTACAGAATGAACTCACCAAAAGGTGCCTTCATTTTGGCAGTTTCACGTCTGGCCTAGACATGGAAGAACAACAACATTCCTTACAATGTGGAATGCTTGAAACAGTTATACAAAGAGACATATAAAAAAAGTTAGTACCAACTAAACATGCAACAAATACTTGTAATCTCTCATCTTTGAGAGCGAAGAATATCTTGACACATATTTGTTGTAAATGACAGCTGCTGTGATATTTTTTTCCCTGATTGACACTTGCAAATACAATGTAGTAGAATGTAGTTTTATGCATAAAAAAACCTTTCTTTTGCACTAAAGGCCATTGTGTTTTGCACAAGAACTGCCCTGAAATTCTTATGCTCTCTCCCACAGAGGTGGTGGTGATTTTTGAACATTTTTGTTCTCACCCTGAGCAACTAAAAATAATAATCAAATCAATAGGATTTTACATAAGTACTAACTTAATGAATTCTACACATTCAGTGGATTTATTCTAGTTGAGAGAAACAAATAGATTTTCCCCTGGGGGTGGACAACCGCATATACTTACCGGTATCTTTGGATCTTGGAGTAGTGCACCTTATTTCATGATCGCCAACCACCATAAAATTTCTTCCAGAAATGTTTTTTATTAAAAGTGAAGAAAACTGTCTAAGACATGCTTATCTAAATTGGGAATTTATCCTGTAGTGACATAGTAATATACCACACGCGGACCACAAATATAATGAATGATACCTTTCCTAGTTCATATTATGGAAGAATAGCCATGCTATTGTATTGCTGCCAAAAACAAATGCTTCAGCTGTTTTGTAGTGTGTTAGTATATGTAGTTATGCTAACGTTCAATCCATAAACAATGACCGTGATGTCGAACCTTGGCACTCCAGATGTTCTTGGACTTCAATTCCCAGGTTCGACATCACAGAACTATGATATAAAGAAACCTCATACAAAATAAATTTCACAAAAACATCAGTTTTTGTCCCCTTTCTTTACTCTTCTAAGAGAGAGTAGTGAAAAGAAGGAAAGACATTTCACATATATTCTTGCCTTTAAAACAACCAAAATTATAGGAAATTTAGTTTTGGAGAAAAATTACCTTCTATTTAAGAGTTCTCCAGATGTTCAGCATTGTATTATTATTATTTTATTTAATACCCCGCTGCAATTGGTGCAAGTACCACTCTGGGTGGCTGACAACAATTAAAAAACAAACAAACATTCATAGGCTCACCATAAATCGGAGGTTGCTTGACAGCACATAACAACAACAACAACAACAACAACAACAACAACAACAACAACAACAACAACAACAACAACAACAACATCCCTATTCAATATGGTAATGGAAATCTTTCAACTCTAATTTGTTGAACTGGTTTGACTTCATGGAAGGTCCATGAATGTTGCCACTTTTTAGGCTAGCAGCAAGATACATACCACCCACTCTTAGAGAATTTACAACTACTTTGGCTTAAATTTAAATTTTAATAATAACTGTATGCCGTCAAGTCAATTCTGACTCATGGTGATCCTTTCCAGCAGTTTCTAGGTGGAGAATACATAGAAGTAGTTTGCCATTCCCATCTTCTGGGGGCATCTTTGGACTGTGTTTCTTGCCCATGACTACATAAGTTGGCTATTCTGCCTGGAGACACAGTGAAATCAAACCCCCAACATCTGGCTGTCCAGTCAGATACCTAAACTATTGAGCTCTCCAGGCTACAAATTTTAGGTTCAGGAGGTAACAGCAGGCTGCAGATAGGAATGTTAAAATGAAATGGATCTGAGCAACTAGAAAACCTAAAGGGAAGAGATCGTAGTGGTGCAGAGGACTAAAAGAAATGGATAAAACAGGTCAGCACACTATCACCTTCTGCCTAAATATATCACTCTCCTCTTACTACCCAAGAATAACCTCTCAGTAGAAAATAATCTGCTAGTATCAGCAGGGTGTTTATTTCTTCCTCTTACATCAACTCCTTAAATGGCATTAATACCATTTAACTATTACTTTACTGTGTCTGGATCCTAAAAGTAATCTATTTAAGTGTACAGCAAAATAGACAGTGATATATGCAAAAGACTATACATGAAAGGTCAGGAGACTACAGAATCTGGTTTGTGACTGTGAAATTGGGATCCCAGTTCTGTAGCTGTCACATTTAAATCCCAATAGATCTCTTCTGCTTTCAAGAACTACACAGAGGGAGACTTGCTAAGACAAGCAAAGAGGGAGACAAGAGTTATTAGGGCAGGAGACGGAATTTCACATACTGTATTTGCTGGCATGTAAGACCCACTCCACCCCTTAAAATACACTGGGAAAATGGAGTGTGTCTTGTATTGTATATAGTGGCCTATAGTGTGGGAATGCATCTGTTTTCTGTCTGGCTGTCTCTGACACATTTTGTAAACAAAAGCCTCTTTGCTTGCATGAGAGACAACACTCCTTATCTCTCCTTATTTGGGTTCTGACATTCTGATTGATTATGTAGGTTAAGTTTCGTTTCTGAGATACTCTGCTTGAATAAAGAGAAGAGATTAGTATCCTTTGTAAAGCCAAAGACTGCAGTCGTGTTTTCTGTCTCTCTCTGTTCGTTCCTTACTCTGAGCCTAATGAAGCTGGACTTCGTGGACTCTTAAGTTTCTATCTTAAAAGATCTGATGATATAAACTGCTGCTTCATGAGACTGATTGAGAAGAGATCTTTACATGAATCAGATTCCTACAACTGGTGCCCCGTCGCGAGGCCATTGAATGAAAGTCAAAGGAATGCTTTGAAGAGATCTGCTTCAGCAATTAGCACCTAATTAGCACCTCATCGACCGGGACAAGGTCTCCTTCACCTACGACCGGGAAGGTCATAAATCGAGCGCTCGAGATTCATCCAAAGTCAACTTTGGGTCCCACACTAGGTGAGTGAAAATGGGGTGCGTGCTTACTTCGCAAATGCATGAACTTTGTAAAGATATCTCAGATCTTTTGCATATGAATGGGCGAAAGGCTGATGAGAAGGAGATACAAAAGCTAGTCAAAGCTATAGGGAAAATCAGTCCTTGGGTTAAATTTGATGAATGCTTGGACTTAAAACAGTGGAAACAGATTGGGAGAGAAATGCAGAAGCATAATGGAATTTCTGTATCAGTGCTATTTACATGGGAGGAAGTCAGAGACTGCCTTCAAAGACTCACTCCAAAGAATATTCTGTTGTCTCAGGGGCTTGCTGGCCCCCTCCCAAAGCTTTTGCCACCAGACAAGGGAGGGGCTATGGCAATTGCCCCTCCATCATATGAGAGACAACAGCATAAGCCCCCTGATGGGGATGGGGGTGGAAAAGAAGATGGGACATTATATCCTGCCTTGCAGCAATCAAGCACTTTTAGCACTACAAAAACACTGTTCTCTGCAGCTTTAACTGCAGCTGTGCTGGATATGGAAACTGTTGCTGTATATCCAGCAACAGTTCTTGCAAATGAGACTGCTGCAATACTGCCTGCCGAGTCTAAAAAACAACTTGTGCCAGCTGATGGGGAACAAATGGTGGGGACCTCATCACAGATTGAAGCTGTTAATGCATGTAGAGTGGCAGGAAGCAAGGAGTGTGTTTCAAAGAGCAGCATAGGAGATCTCAGCCCCCCCCGTGAAGCAACCCTCATCACAAAAGCAGGAGAAGCTGAGTAGTAAACTTGATACCTCACGTTTGGGCAGGAAGATCCTACAGAAGTGGAAGGATGGCCCAGAAAAGGAGGAAAGCACAAAACCCAAGACCAGAAAGTGGTGCAAGTACAAACTAACAGATGCAGTTTGTCATAAAGTTGAGATTCAGAAGCTGCAGATGAAAGAAATGCAGAGGAAAAGGGGCGTGAATCCTGCCTGTATGGACAGCAGGCTGTTGCAAAAATACAAGGAGGGAGAAGACATACAGTTTTTGGCTGATTTTGAACCGCCCAACCCTCAAACAAAGAGATCCAGAGTGAGCTGTCCCAAGTTTCAAGCATCAGGATTGCAGGGAAAGCAACTTGGAATTCCCTGTGATTTTCTTCTGTGTGAAATTACTTGCAACTTCTGGAGAATTTGTTCTTTGTGCCTTCACACCTCATCGGCCTGCCTTAATGCAGATGGGTGTGGCTGGAGCATAAAGGAATGTGTGTTTGCCAGAAAAGCTGAAAAGGGGGGTTGTGTGGGATTGTCTTGTGAAGTCAGTGAGACTTAATTTATGGCTTAATTTCAACTTGCCATGCCAAGAACTGTGCTGGAGAGAAGATAGTGTTTGTTTAAGTGTTTAAGAAGAAAGCTTAATCAACATTTGGACTTTTAATTTGGACATTTTAATTGGACTAAAAGGAAAAAAGTTTGTGTGGACTGTAAAGAAGAATTGGCTTTGTTTGCATTTTAAAACCTGAAAACCTTTTTTAAGCAACCTGCTCATGCTATGAGTGTGAAATGCTCTAATGAGATTTGTACTGTATTTGAGTTACCATGCTATGCTGATTTTAAGTTATTGAATGCTTCTTTCATTTACACCAGTGGGAGAAGAAAAAATTTAATGCCTTACTCATGTACTTGGGGAGTGATAAATGCTTTCTAGAATGCAACAGAAACCTCCTTCATGTAAGGAAGAAGAGAACTGTTCATGTTTTGTTCATGCTTAAATGTTTGCTTATTCTCTTGCAGGAGAAAGACCTGTCTTTGCTTATGTTATGTTTTGCATACTGCATATCTCAAGGTACCTCCAGAAGTACATGGAAGAGTTTTCAGTACCATACACATGTAAATGGGTTTGTGATATTGCATTTGTGTTATATGTCACTCATGTTTCATATCTAGTTACATGGTACTAGTAATAACAGGGCATGCTCCTGTTTCTTAGGGGAGTGTCTTCCTAAGCCATTGGTCATTTATTGGCAACAAGGGAATCCTGAGTGGAAGGATTCCTGCTCGAGCGATCCGCCCATGGAGAGAGAAGAAGGTTACTCAGCTCCAGGATGGTGGTTCACCAGTAAACTAAATGTGCTGACATTTGTTCTTTTCTTTCTTACTGTGCTTCCAGCTGTAAGAACAATACCTCATGGGGGCAACCCCAACTTTTGGCTTCGTCATGCTAACTATATGTTTGAGGTTCATGGTAAGAATGCAACGTTATACTATGAGCATCCACTGGCAGTGTCTCAAATGGCCTTTCTTCCAGCATTGTTCAACACTCCAGAGTTGGTTATTGGACATTTGCAACATGTTGATAGGTCTACACTCTTCTCTAATCCTCCAGAACAATTTAACAACACCCGCTGGCGAAGCATGACATTCAAGAAATACACTAAAGGACTTTGTTTCTGCTGCCATAGTTCTGGAGTCTGGAATAGGAAATGGAAGTACTGGACTCAAGCACAAAGGGTTTTGCGGAGTATAGGGTTGTGATGATTATTTTTGGTTATGGGGTAGTTATAACAGTTCTTATAAGCTTAATTATACCTTGTTTAACACTACTATTGAAGATATATATGATGTGTTTCCTATGTTTACTCCTGATTATTCTGCTATAGATAGTGGTTCAATTTGCAATGGATGGCAAATCAAGGATCCTAACATGTGGTTCTTTTTTAATGGAGTTGCCACGAATTTCCATCCAGGACAATATCAATGTGCAGCATTGGGTTATTTTACCTTACCCGTACAAGTGCAAATGCCGCTTCGGGCAGATGCACGGTGCCGGAGAGCTGCTGCCGGCCCGATGGGTTCTGGTTGCAATGATGAAGTGATAATCGATGTTCAGCTTTCTGATGGTAGCTCCTGGGGGAGAGCTATAGGGAGTGCTATCACTGGAGCACTCACATTGGGATCATACCCAGGTGTCATTTCCCAGGAGAATAGAAGGTCCATTTTGGGACTCACCTGTAGGCTGGAGAAATCAATCAATGCCACAGGGAGGGTCATACGGGATCTTCAAATGGAAATCACTGAGCTTCATCAAGACCAAATGCAGGACAGACTGGCCATAGATTACCTGTTAGCAAAATCCGGAGGATTTTGTAAACTGGTCGGGAACCAGGGATGTCGGGTAAAATTCCAGGATCTGAATAATACTATTGAGAAAGAGCTTCAGAATTTACAGGAGAGCATTACTAACAATGTACGCACTGATGTTAATCTCTTTGATTGGGTGACTTCTTGGTTGCCTGATTTATCTGTCCTTAGACAAGTTTTCTTTTATGGGTTCATTATTATTATCTGCCTTATATCTTTGTGTTTTTGCATTAATTGTATTCCTAACCTTATTTCTATGTGTAACGCATGTCCACTGCGTAGAAGGGAGACATCGAGTTTTGCACAACGGCAATTGTACTCAATGAGGTATCATCCTCCGGAACAAGGTACCAGGAGTCAGGAGGGGTACGATGTCCAGGAGGACAGTGATGATGTATATAGAGGAGTAGTTATGGAGTATGATGACATGCAGGGGTATGATTAGCCGTCCCTCTCTCAAATTTAAATGAAAAAGGAGGACATGTGGGAATGCATCTGTTTTCTGTCTGGCTGTCTCTGACACATTTTGTAAACAAAAGCCTCTTTGCTTGCATGAGAGACAACGCTCCTTATCTCTCCTTATTTGGGTTCTGACATTCTGATTGATTATGTAGGTTAAGTTTCGTTTCTGAGATACTCTGCTTGAATAAAGAGAAGAGATTAGTATCCTTTGTAAAGCCAAAGACTGCAGTCGTGTTTTCTGTCTCTCTCTGTTCGTTCCTTACTCTGAGCCTAATGAAGCTGGACTTTGTGGACTCTTAAGTTTCTATCTTAAAAGATCTGATGATATAAACTGCTGCTTCATGAGACTGATTGAGAAGAGATCTTTACATGAATCAGATTCCTACACTATAGATAGCTATTTTGGTAATAACAGGGTGCGTCTTATACTCCAGTGCATCTTATACGCTGGCAAATACGGTATTTATCTGAGCTAACCAGCCAATTCTTTTGTCACCGTTATTAACAACAATGTTCTTTTACTAGTCCTACCACTACTAACAATAAATATTTTATAGCATTTGAACTAATATTACCTCAAAGATTGTGGTTTTCTTGAACTACAATCAAGCGTACCCTGGTAATGGCAACCTTGTGTTGCTGGCTAATCTTTCTCACACTAGGTCAGGTGAAGGGTACTGCAGAATGAACTCACCAAATATTGCCTTCATTTTAACAGTTTCACATCTGGCCTAGACAAGGAAGAAGAACTAGTGGAAAATATCAATCTTATACATATTTGCTTAAATAGTTTTGTTTGCTGTAGTCATATATGTTTCCATTCAGACATTATACTTTGGAGACGATACTCAACTAGTATTCATGTTCTCACCACCCTGTTTTGAGAAAATAATGACTAAAGGGTGTTGGTCTGGCTTAACTGTATATTATGAGCAACTGGCCTGTGGTAAAAAACACATCTTAGAAGCCAGGTTTTGGTTTATAGAATAGTAACATTTTTTGCCCTGCCCTGCTGGGCAGTTATTATCTGTGTGTTGGTAGTTGGGCTGGTTTTGGGGTATGTGTGTGCACCCCCAAAAAACTACCGAAACCACCAACACACAGATAATAACTGCCTGGCAAGGCAGGGGTGCACGGTGTGTGTGTATGTGTGTGTGTGTGAGAGAGAGGGGGGGAGTGGTGCTCCACATTCGGCCCTTGTCTGTTGGAGAAAGCAAGCCCTTTCTCTGACAGGTAAGGGCTGATTGTGGAAGGGGCTCGCTTCCCTCCGAGAGGCGAAGCCAGGGAACGGAGTGCCGTTCACTGCCTTTGCTTCCCGGGGAAGTGGTTCTCTTTCCTCGGTGGGATAGGGAACTAAGGCACCAGTGCCTTTGCCCCCCGCCCCCTGTGGAAAGCGATGGCTTCCCTCCAGGAGGCGAAGGCAGAGAATGGAGTGCTGTTCTTGGCCTTCTTCTCCCTGAGGGAAGCAGTAGGTGTGCAGGGATAAGATGGGCTCCCCCATCTTCTTCCTGCTATCCTGCCAAAGCTACGGTGAGGCCGGCAACGGCCTTCGTCTCCAGGGTACCAGGGGGAAGAGGGGCTCCTCCTCCTCTCCAGAATCCCACCAAAGCCGCAGCGAGGCCAGCACCACCCTTTGTAACCGGGGTGGCGGGGATGGCTAATGGCTTCCCTGCCTCAGTTGGTTTTTTAACCATGTGCTGGCTGCCCCGCCTCCTCCACGCTAACACCCTTCAGTCTGATTGGCTGAGGGGTGGCGTGGCGTGGAGGATGCTGGGCCTTGTAGTGTTTTTTTTTTGGTCTGCATTTGTGGGGCGAATGCCCCATTCTCTGTTTCCAGACCCTTGTGGGGTTGCGAGTTACGTCGAAAGGTAAGTGTGGCTGGCTCGGTACAGGATGGTTGGGCCGGATGTAGGCTCTAATGCCAGACACTCACCACCCTAACCCCTCCTTATAGGTAAAGATAGAATATAATTAAACCATTTACATACCACAAAGGCAATAAAGTGGTTCTTCATTATGTTACATCATGGTGTAAATTAGTAATGGTAAAAGTGTCCCTTGCTTGAAAGCCAGTTGTATCTTACTCTAGGGTGCAGTGCTCATCTCCATTTACAACCAAAGAGCCAATGCTGTCTGCAGATATTTCTGTGGTAATGTGGTAGGCATGATTAGCCAAAGCACATGGAACACTGTTTGTTACCTTTCCCACCAAAGTAGTACCTATTTATCTACTTGCTATTTCTTGCTTTTGAACTGCTAGTTTGGCAAGAGCTGGGGACACAGACAAGAGCTCACTCTGTCATTCAGCACTCTGGTCTTCAATTGCTGACTTTCTGACTTTCCGGTTGTCAAGTTCAGCATCTTAACCACTAAGCCACTGCAGTCCCATGGTGTAAATTAGTCATGCCTTAATTATAGGCAGAGGGGAAAAAAAGGAATGAGTTCTATCTGTCTTCTGTCTAGTTACTTTCAAGATCTGGCTGGCCCTGAGCAGCTCTTTTGCTTCTATTCCTTGATGGGCAAATTTAAGTATAAAAATGGCCATGTTTGTGACTCTTTATACATATACGACTCCTTATTAAGATGGGAATCAACAAGTGGTAGTTAGCAACTTCAAACCTTGACACTGACATGAGCCCTGGGACAAAGAGAAGCTAGATAATTATTTATAGGTTTGGATCCATTCCTTTTACGCTTTAAAAAAAAGAAATCACTTCACCTAAGGCAATCAGAATGCGTGTGGTCCCTGGTCTTACCCTTCTGCTGTGACTCAACAGTGTTTCCATCACACTGAAAGCTACTGTGTTGTGTGTTTGCAGTTTGGTTACTGTGGCTGTTCATGAGCACTCACCACATGAGAACAGTCTTATGCACCAGGCTAAGAATAAAAGGTCTCACCCAATCTTTCATTGGCTTGTTTCCTTTTCTTGGTAACAGAGTTACTGCAGGTATTAAGCAATTGTATTGCACTTTTAGTCCACCAAGTTATTACACTCTTAACTGCTTGTGTTTGTCTACACATTGTGAGGTGTTAATATGAACAAAGCTGCCAGTAACTCACTGGAGACCACAAGATGACCATAAATGGGATCTGAACTCAAGTTTTCCAGCTCAAGCACCTTTAGTCACTGTTTCCTGCTGACTTACAAATTTCTGATGAGTCAGAATCCTTAAGTAAATTGTTATTTGTTGTTTGGAACAAAACCCTGCATCTAGATGTTTCCTCTACTAGTTGGTTTGAACTTTATTTAAATATGGGAGGTAGTTTTTAGCATTAACCTACTTTAACAAGCAATCCAGAATCCTTAAGAAAACTCAAATAATTTAAAGTTTACTTTTTAAAAACTCGATAAAATTGAGCAAGTGAATTTGTGCATGCTTTGCATGCAGAAGATTCTGACTCCATCACAGATATTAAAAGATCAGTTTATCAAGTTAAGTTAAAAACTTTTGGAAAGTCATCACACAAGTTTTTGAAAAATCACTGCCAGTAAGAACAGAAAATATTAGGCTAGAAAGAGAGTTCGTTTGACCTGCTCATTTAAAAAACACTTCTCATGTTCAAAAACTAAGTTTACTGGGTCTAAAATCAGGCACATTTGGCCATTGAAAACCATCTTGTGTGAGAAAGAAATGTGCCAAGATACACCATCTACTGCAAAATACTTCTCTCTGCGGTCTATAAATTAACAAATCAGATGGCAGAAATGTCAAATCAGAAAGAGGGGTTAGGAGAAATTTCTTCAGCATCAACTGAAGATGGTTACTGAGAGGGTGTGTGTAGGGTTGCCTTCCTTTGAAATTTTAGGGTGAGGTGCCCCTTTGTGCTATGCCACAAAGTCCCAGTGCCATCCAACTGCATGCTGTTGAATGGGATATGAATGGGATATAAAGTGAAATCATTTCTCAAAGTGCTGCAAAGTGATTCTTATATCTTGGGTATATTTGATCATGTTATAAAGACATAGAAGTTTTATACAGTCCTGCATACCCACAGATGGAGACTTGCCATGACAGGATCCACATGGTTACACTACAAGAATCTTCTCACTAAGAGAGATCCTCGTTGTTAAACTTGGCTCATGAGGAGGCAGTTCTGCCTCAGTGTTGGGGAGCCGTGAGAAAAAAACAAGTTTTTCTTTGGGTTTGTAACTCACTTGTGCATTTTTTCTCCCTTCTCTCCCTGTGAGCTGGCTTCCACTGGCAAATTTTATTTCCATTCCAGTTATGGGTGGGTTCCTTGTATAAGAACAAGCAACAGTCCTTCTGAGAGCTAACTAAATCCATACAAGACCGACTGCTGACTGGATAATCTATGGTCACTGGAACTGGCTTCTCTATTAGTTGATCTGGCTGCAGTTAATGTGTAGCAACCTAACTCTGAAGAATAAATTATGGGGAAGCACAAACATATTTGTTGTTCATTAGCTGTTCTTTCCATTAAGGGAAAGAATTATGATGTTGTAATTGCTACTAAAAAGTGGCAGAACGGAACAAGCAACAACAAGTTACAGCAACAGCTGGATGCTAGCAGATGAGAAAGGAGGTGTTATACAAAAGTGTGTTCACTGAAAAAAATCATGATGTCTTAAAATTAACCTTCTAATGAAATATCTATCTATCTATCTATCGAGCGAGCGAGCAAGCGCATGGGTTCCCAACCTTTTCAATCCAGGGACCAGGTCACTCCCTCAGTCAGCTTTGAGAGCCAGATGGCCATTTTGCCCTGCCTGCATGATGGGAGTGGCAATTTTGTCCCAACAGCTTCAAAGGGGCAGCCATTTTGTTTCTCAAATGCCCTTGGAGGGGTGCCACATGAAATGGCACTGGGGCCAGATTTGGGCCACGGGCCTTAATTTGGGAACTCCTGATCTAGAGAGATATAGAGATATAGTTATGAACAGTGTTTATGTATTAAACTTTTCTCCAACTCTCCTCCAGCAGTCAACCTTAAATAGCATGTTTTGTCAGACCTTGTGTTACCCACCTCTTTTCAGTATTAAGGATAAAAACAAGAAATCCAAACCAAAAAACTATTGATGTTACAGTACTTAAGGACTTAATCTGCAGCACAGATATTTGGAATGCAAGCTTAGGTTACAGTTGTTTGCTTTTTGCAGAGCCTAAGGTGTGGCATAACCCATCTCTTCTGATTTACAAGATGATGAAGTTCCAGCTTCTCCTTTGTTCCTTCAGGGGCCTTGGCCCATCAAGGATTAAAGTTTCAAGAAAGCAAATGCAAGCGCGGCGCCAAAATGGCCGCCGCGCTCTTTGCGCCCCCCCCCCCCATCGGACAAAGGCATCCGGGTAGTTAGGGGGCGTGGCCAGCTCCTCTATAAAAGGGGTGGCCACGAGGCAGCCGAGCTGCCATTTTGCGAAGCGACGGAGCGGAGAACTTTTTCCCTCTTACCTCCGTCGCTTTTGCCTTGACTGGGAAGCCTTTTGGCTGCTGATTTTCTTCTTTTGGCTTCCCATAGGTTGGACTGAGATGCCTTCGAGGAAGAAGGCGGCCGCGAGCGCGGCTCGCGTGGTTCGGAGGCGCAATCCGGGTCGGAGGACCGCGGCTGCGCCTCCCCAGCAGCCGCCTTTGCCTGCACCCACCGGGACCAGTGGGATGGGGTCTATTCCCCCTTGGCCGGAGGCTGGGGACCCAAGCATGGGTCCAGCAAGGGCTGCGGCCCGCGGCCCGCAAGCGGTGGACACCGCTCCTGGTGCTTCCCATTCTACTGGGCCTTCCTCTATAGGGGCGCAGCTCAATCCGGGGCCTTCCAGCCTTGGGGGGTGGTGTGGTCCCCTTCCCTGGCAGGTGCCTACATCGGCCCTACCGGGCCTGGGTGTGGGGTCATGGCCCTATTCGGGCCCCGGGGTACAAGGACCTGTACCCACGCCTGTAGCAGGCGGGCCGGCTGGCCCTTGGCCCCACGTCAGTGTGGAGGCCTTACTGGCCCGCGTTGCGGCCCTTGAGGCATCCCTGGCTCGGGCCAGCCATGCTGGGGCTCCCTTTGGGGTTCATTTTGACGCGTCGTCTGCTGGGCAGCGGCAGGCGACGGGACGGGTCGAGCTGCTTGAGGCGCGTGGCGCGACTTCGGCCACTGCCTCGCAGCTCCCCAACCAACAGGCCAGTGCGGGTCAGGCCCCAGCGACGAGCTCTACAGCGGTCGTGAGCTCCGACGCCCCCAGTGGGCCGGAACCCCCGGTGGGGGCGGCCCGCGGGGGTGCAGCATGTGAGTATGCGGTCCAAACTAGTGCACCTACACACGTGGCCACGTTGGGGGGGGCTTTCCAATGGCCTTGGCCTCGCGTGGGTGGTGCGGCGGTACAGCCGCTGATGCCCCACCCGGCGACGACAACTACCACCCAGGGCCCTGGGGTGGGGGGTGTTTCCTACCCTGTGGGGAATGTTTTGGGGGTGGCTTGGCTAGTCCAAGCCCCTTTCCAGATGCCCGCAGTTTCTGCGGTGCCTGTCTCGGCCTTGCCGACAGCGGGGTATTCCTTACCACTGGATGACCACTTGGCACAGGCCACCAAAGAGAAAATATGGCGGGGGGAGTATGTAGATATCTTCTCACTCCTAAACAGGGAGCCCACCAAGGAAGAGAGGGAGGGGCAGGATGAGAAGGATAAGGAGCAGGCACGTTGTCGCAAGCCACCACGTACGTGGGCCAACTGGCTGCCGGCTTACCTCATCTACATGGCGGTGTACCTGAGGGCCCGGCCGGATTTGGCAATTCCGATGGTCCAGTATTTGGACAACATCTATCGGGCGATGGTTGACTTTCCGGGCCCGTCGTGGTTGGCTTATGACGAGGAATTCCGTATGCGGATTCCCCTGCACCCTGAGATGAGGTGGGATGAGCCATGCCAGAGGCTTTGGCTTCTGTACATGACGCCCACGCGCCCCGCGCCAGGGGAAAGATACCATTGTGGACATGCGGTCCAGCGAGCGGCTCCAGCACAGGTTCCCCGCCAGGTGGCGGGGCAGGGGGTTCCAGCCCGCCTGCTGTGCTGGACTTTCTCGTCCTATGGTTCCTGCAATAGGAAGAATTGCAAGTACAGACATGAGTGTCCCACCTGTGCGGGCCCCCACGCAGCCTCTGCCTGTCCCAGGCCTGGAGGGACGCGGGGCAGAGGGAGGGGCGGACAGTGGGCTGGCAAGACTGCTGCAGATGGAGCTGGTTCACCGAAAGGCTCCCTCCCCAATTAATGTGGACATGTTGGAGCGTTGGCTCACATTGTACCCAAAAGGGGAGGATGCGGATTATCTCCTTCAGGGCTTTAGGCAGGGGTTCCGTATCCCTTTCATGGGTGATAGGTCCCCTCAGGATGCCCCCAACCTTTTGTCCCTTAGGGGGAGGGAGGAGGTGGCTGCTGCCAGCATTAATAAGGAGGTCAATGCGGGCAGGGTCGCTGGCCCTTTCCCTGCACCCCCGTTCCCCAACCTTAAGGTATCGCCCCTGGGCTTGGTTCCCAAAAAGTCTCCAGGCGAGTTTCGCCTTATCCATCACTTGTCCTACCCAGCCGGCCGATCGGTCAATGATGCTATCCCTGATGACCTTTGCTCAGTCAGGTATACATCTTTTGACCACGCGCTGCGCATGGTGCGCTCATGTGGCCCGGGTGCGCTGCTGGCTAAGTGCGACATTAAGTCGGCTTTTCGCCTCTTGCCGGTGCACCCGGGCGACTTTGAATTGCTGGGTTTCAAATTTCAGGGCGAATATTACTTTGATAAGGCCATGCCTTTTGGCTGTTCCATATCATGCTCGGCTTTCGAGCGTTTCAGTACCTTCCTAGAGTGGGCTTTCGTCCGCAGGTCAGGGTCCCGGTCTGTAGCCCATTACCTGGATGACTTTTTATTCGGGGTGAACGGGGCTGGGACACGTGTACACGTCTCCTCAACACATTTCAGACGCTAATGGAGGAACTCGGTGTCCCTTTAGCGCCCGAAAAGACCGAGGGCCTATCTACCCAGCTAGTCTTCCTGGGGGTGGAGATTGACACGATAGCGCAGGCGTCTAGGTTACCGCGGGATAAGGTGTCAAGGATAGTGGCCCTTATCTCGGACTTGCTGGCCAAGCGCAAGGCATCACTGAGAGAACTGCAGGTGCTACATGGTCACCTTAATTTCGCTTGCAGGGTGGTCGCACCGGGCAGGGCTTTTGCCCGGCGCTTGTGCGACGCCATGGCAGGATTATCCAGGCCTCACCATAGGGTTCGGCTTACCCGGGGTATCAGGGCAGACATGCTTGTCTGGTTACAGTTCCTGAGGGAGTTCAATGGGGTCTCATTTTGGAGGTATGACCTCCTGGCTTCCCCTCATTTTCAGATTCAGTCTGATGCCTTGGGATCCCTGGGTTATGGGATGTACTTCAATGGGAAGTGGGCCTATGGTGGGTGGCCACCGGCCTGGGCAGGCACGGGTCGCCTGCGTGATCTCACATATCTGGAGTTTTTCCCTATCCTGGGTGCTTTGATGCTATGGGGCGAGGAGTGGGCCAACTCGGTCGTGCATTTCTGGTGTGACAACGCGGCTGTGGTCCACATTGTCAATGCACAGACTTCTAAATCGCCCAGGGTTATGGACCTAGTGCGCCAGTTTGTGTTGCGCAGCCTGCGCCTCAACGTCCTGTTCAGGGCCAGGCATGTCCCAAGGGTTAATAATGATATTGCTGACGCTTTGTCCCGCCTACAGATCTCCCGGTTCCGTGCCTTGGCCCCGGATGCGGAGGAATTTCCCTCGCCACTCCCGGAGGAGATATGGACCATTGGCAAGGAGAGGTGAACCGGGCGATTGGCCTGTCGATAGCGCCACGCACGCGTAAGGCGTATCACCACGCAATTAATTCTTTCAGGGCATTCTGTACCCAATTTCAACTGCCGGGGACCTGGCCGATCCCGGTAACCCATGTTCTGCGGTTCATGGTTTACCTGCATGCTCAGGGTCTTGCACCTCGCACCATAGCATCTAAGCTCTCAGCGTTGGCTTTTATGGCCAAAGTGGGAGGTCATGTGGACAGCACCTCTGACTTCCGTGTGAGACATGTTTTGGAGGGGTGGGTGAGCGAGCGCGGGCGTTGCCCGGACGACCGCCACCCGATTTTCCCAGGGGTTCTTACCCAATTGGCCCGGGGCTGGCCTGGCCTCTGTTTGATAGATATGAGGCAGCCCATTTCATGCAGCCACAACGGTGGCCTTTTTTGGAGCGCTCCGCATCAGCGAGCTTGTGATGCTGTCTAAGGCGGATGCAAGTCGTAGGGCACTGGAACTCGAGGATGTCTATGTTGCCAAAGACTGGGCTCAGTCGAGGATACGCTCCTCTAAGACAGATCACCATGGCGTAGGCAGTGATGTAAGACTGCTACGGTGTTCTTTGGCAGACATCTGTCCGGTTGGTGCCCTACAGGATTTCTTTGCACTGCGTGGCACGCACCATGGCCCGTTTTTCTGTCACCAAGGTGGGTCTTCCCTTACTAAATTTCAATTTTGGAGGGTGCCGCGAAGGCACTAGACAGTGTTGGCCTCTCAGGGGCACGTTGCGGCACCCATTCGTTCAGAAGGGGGGCGGCTTCTACTGCAGCTGTTTTGGGTGCTCCGGGGCTGAAATATGCCGCATGGGAGAGTGGGGTTCACAATGTTTTCAATTTGTGTTCGCCCTCTTCAACCTGAGTACCAGTTTAGTCACTGCACTGTTCCCCCCCTTTTTTCCTTGACAGACCCTGGGTGTCGTATTACACCGGTGACAGTATGGCTGGTGGGCCATAGCCGCGTGCACAGGGCAGCGCGTTACGCTGCACAGGGCAGCGCGTTACGCTGCATGGGGCAGCGCGTTACGCTGCACAGGGCAGCGCGTTACGCTGCACAGGGCAGCGCGTTACGCTGCGGCGACAAAGTGGGACCCCGACTGGGACTGGGTGCACCCGCATGTCTCAGGTGGTGTGGTAAGCGCGGCATGTTATGGCGGGAACTGTTGCCATTCCTTTTCTACATCAGGGATGCTGACTCGCCTGATGTCCTGGTTATGTACCTTGGGGGCGATGGCTTGGGGCGGGTCACTGGCCTATCGCGGAAGCTTGCGATTTGCAGTGACCTGCCTTACTCACATTATGTATGGCCGGCCACAACCCTCAAGTGGTCGGATGTGATGTCGCGGTACGCTTACTGGGGAGCGTTCGGCCTCGAGGCTCTTGACTGAGCCGACGCTCCGTGAACGGGGCTATTGCCCGGTTCCTTTTTGAATAGGGTGGGGGACGCGTCATTCGCCTCCCCACCATCAGTCTGCAAAATTAAGAGCTTTACTCAGGGGATGGGGCCCATCTGTCGCAGGGAGGTATGGACCTCTGGTTAGCAGACTGGCGAGCAGGCCTGTCGACCGAGCTGACGGTCTTGGGGGGGGCGGTGAGCCTTTTTGAGAAGCCTCCCCGTGTGGCGGGTAGCACTGGTAAGGTAAACATTTATGACCCACAGGTATCCGGCAGGTTCGCAATTGACTGGACAACACTAGACAGGTATAAGTTGGTTAAACATTGTCCGGTCAACGACGAACCAGGCGACGGGGTGATGGCTACAGCTAGACAGCATGCATCACCCCGTGATTTCACGGATACGCGTCAGAGGGTGGGGTCATTAGTTAGATATTGACTACGGTCAACAATTTGTTTGTTGTCAACAAACAAATGGATACAAATAGATACATTGTAACAATTGCCGTCGGCAATTTGGGTGGTACCTTACCAGTGTTACTTCGGCCTGCTTGCCTTAAGAATTATAATTGGTCAATTACCAATAGAAATTTATAATTCAGACTAGGGCATGAATCAATAAATGTGGCCCAATGCCGTTATCCACTTTTACCAGTGTCTGAGTTCTTTATTGGGGGGTGCGCCTGCAATGCAAGCACGGTGCCAAAATGGCCGCCGCGCTCTTTGCGGGCCCCCCCATCGGACGAAGGCATCCGGGTAGTTAGGGGGCATGGCCAGCTCCTCTATAAAAGGGGTGGCCACGAGGCAGCCGAGCTGCCATTTTGCGAAGCGACGGAGCGGAGAAGTTTTTCCCCTCCACCCCCTCCCTAAGTTAACAGTGTGATATTTTGGTCGCTTAGGGGCCGGGTGGGAATTTTTGGCTGGGACCCACAATTGGCTCTTGGGTCCTGGTTTTTTCGCCCATCCCACACTGTTGCTATGGTTTGATATAGGGGTTTCTGTTGCTGCTGTTGACTTTGGTCACATGGACGGGTAGCACTGGTAAGGTAAACATTTATGACCCACAGGTATCCGGCAGGTTCGCAATTGACTGGAGAACACTAGACAGGTATAAGTTGGTTAAACGTTGTCCGGTCAACGACGAACCAGGCGACGGGGTGATGGCTACAGCTAGACAGCATGCATCACCCCGTGATTTCACGGATACGCGTCAGAGGGTGGGGTCATTAGTTAGATATTGACTACGGTCAACAATTTGTTTGTTGTCAACAAACAAATGGATACAAATAGATACATTGTAACAATTGCCGTCGGCAATTTGGGTGGTACCTTACCAGTGTTACTTCGGCCTGCTTGCCTTAAGAATTATAATTGGTCAATTACCAATAGAAATTTATAATTCGGACTAGGGCATGAATCAATAAATGTGGCCCAATGCCGTTATCCACTTTTACCAGTGTCTGAGTCCTTTATTGGGGGGTGCGCCTGCAAATTCTTACCGTTGAATCCAAACCAAACAGAGAAAACAAAGGACTTCTTTTTCATGCTCCAGAGAAGAGGGGATTAAAAAAACATTTCAAACAGCCATGAGAAACAGGTCTCATGTCTAAACACAACAGAGTACACCTTGGAGAAAGGATAAGAAACATATGGAACTCCAGGTGCTGTTGGACTACAAATCCCATTTGCTCTGGTGCCACAGAAACCAATGGTGAGTTCATGGAAATTGCAGTCTAAAGTTTATTTATTGCATTTCTAAACTGCCTTTCTTCCAACAGTGTGACTCTAGGAGGCTCATAAATCATTTATAAACAACAACAGCCTAGTATTTAAAAACAATGGATAAGCAACAATTTAAAAACTTTATTACAAAGAATCATTAAAATCACCATATGAAAATAGATTAGAACTATTAAAATATTTTAAGACCTATTAGAAGGATATATTAGCACTGAACATAGGGCAACTAGCTATGTTAAAAGCAAATATTAAACACCCAAAGCTGTTGGAATAAAAGCATACACTTGCCATGGAAGAGGAAGGAGAGGGCCAACCTATCCTTTATGAGGGAGGGCTTTCCATACCTTGGGAGCAACTATCAAGAAAGGGCGGCTCTTGGGTCCCTGCCAAATGTATCCAAAAAAGAAGGGCCACTCAGGACAATCTTAAGATTGGAGGAGGACTATATGGGGAGATGAGGTCCATGAAATAACTTGGACCCAAGATGTATACAGCTTTACAGTAATGACAAGCACTTTGAACTGGGCTCAGAAACAGAATGGTAGCCAGTGAAGCTGCTTTAACAAAGGAGTTACTGTATATGTTCCTTGTAACTATCCTCAGTCAATAGTCTGACTGCAGCACTTGACAGCAGCTGAAGTTTCCAAATTGTCTTAAAAGGCAGCCCATGTACAAGGCACTGCAATAGTCCAAAAGGGAGGAAACTAAGGCATGACAGAAAGGCTTCGGCCTGACCCTTGCCCTGTTATCTCCCCGTTCCTTTCAGAGCTTCCTTGTACCGGCCTGCTCTGTGTGGAAACCAAGACTCCAAGTTCAGGTCACCTAAATGCCGTCCTGCAAATACCTGCAGCAACCTGGGGCTTACCTGAATTGTACAGAGACCAGAAAGTAATGGGGAGAATAATATTAATGTGTATGTGGTAGCATGTGGCTTATGGCTTAACTCTTGTCTTACCCCCTCTTCCAATAAACAGACGTTGTTGATGAAGTAAAAGTTGTTTATTGTTCTTAAAACAATAAAGCGGCAGGCCCTTTTGCGAGCGGCAAAAGGGCCTGCCGCCGCCGCCTCCGGGCAGCCACCCCAGCCGGGGGTGAAGAGGAGGAGGAGAGCCAGGCGAGCGGCAAAAGGGCCTGCCGCCGCCGGGCAGCCACCCCCAGCCGGGGGGTGAAGAGGAGGAGGAGAGCCGGGCGAGCGGCAAAAGGGCCTGCCGCTGCCGGGCAGCCACCCCAGCTGGGGGTGAAGAGGAGGAGGAGAGCCGGGCGAGCGGCAAAAGGGCCTGCCGCCACCGCCGCCGGGCAGCCACCCCAGCCGGGGGTGAAGAGGAGGAGGAGAGCCGGGCGAGTGGCAAAAGGGCCTGCCGCCGCCGGGCAGCCACCCCCAGCCTGGGGGTGAGGAAGAAGAGGAGAGCCAGGCGAGTGGCAAAAGGGCCTGCCACCGCGGCCGCCGGGCAGCCACCCCCAGGGGGTGTGGGGGGATGAGGAGGAGGAGGAGAGCCAGAGTCCCAGGCAAAGGATAAGTAGCTGATATGCAAATGTAGAAGACCTAATATAGCAACTGACATAGAGACTTTATACTGACTAAACATAGAAACTGACATAGAGACTGTGTTTTAAAGTGTGATAATATGCATGATAATATGTTGTCTTAAATGTTTTAAACTTTTAAAAACTGTGATAAAATGTATGAGGAGAGAAAAATGGCGTAGACAGCAGCTGAAGTTGCAAACCACGCCACAAATCTTGCCAAGAGAACCCTATTGACCAAAACAAAAGGCAAAACAAAAGGGCAGGCTAGGTGATACAGGATGCTTAACACCACAGAGGGGAGGAAGGGGAGGGACAGGAAAGGGGGAGGGGAAATGCAATGTTGTAAGGAGCAATACTGCATAGGGACATGGAATGTGAGATCAATGAACCAAGGTAAACTGGAAGTGGTAAAAAATGAGATGGAAAGAATAAGCATTGACATCTTGGGCATCAGTGAGCTAAAATGGACAGGGATGGGCGAATTCAGCTCTGGAAACCATCATATCTACTACTGTGGGCAAGAAAACCTTAGAAGAAATGGAGTAGCCATAATTGTCAATAAGAGAGTGAGAAAAGCAGTAATGGGATACAATCTCAAAAATGACAGAATGATGTCAGTCAGATTTCAAGGCAAACCTTTCAATGTCACTGTGATCCAAATATACGCACCAACCACTGGTGCAGATGAAGCCACAATGGACCAGTTCTATGAGGACTTACAACACCTCATAGAACAGACACCAAGAAATGATGTCCAAATTATATTAGGAGACTGGAATGCCAAAGTAGGAAATCAAAAAGTGGAGGGAATAACTTGCAAATTTGGTCTTGGAGTACAGAACGAAGCAGGGCAAAGATTGATAGAGTTCTGCCAAGAGAACGCATTGGTCATAGCAAACACTCTCTTCCAGCAACACAAGAGGCGACTTTACACATGGACATCACCAGATGGCCAACACCGAAACCAGATTGACTACATACTCTGCAGCCAAAGATGGAGAACCTCCATACAGTCAGCAAAAACAAGACCTGGAGCAGACTGTGGCTCAGATCACAACCTATTGATCGCAAAATTCAGGCTTAGACTAAAGAAAATTGGGAAAACACAGAGACCAGAAAGATATCACCTAGACAGCATCCCTAAAGAATACACGGTGGAGGTGATGAACAGATTTAATGGCTTAGATTCGGTAGACAGAGTACCAGAAGAATTATGGACAGAGATGAGGGACATCATGCAGGAAGCAGCAAAGAAAACCATACCAAAAGAAAAGAAGAGTAAGAAAGCAAAGTGGTTGTCTGATGAGGCTCTTAAAATAGCAGAGGAAAGAAGGAACGCAAAAGCCAAAGGAGAAAGGAAAAACTACAATCATTTGAACACAGAATTTCAAAGAAAAGCAAGGAGAGATAAGGAAAACTACCTAAAAGAACAGTGCAGAGAAATGGAGGAAAACAACAAAAGTGGCAGAACCAGAGATCTTTTCAAAAAAATCGGGGAAATTAAGGGAACATTTAAAGCCAAAATGATCATGATAAGGGACAAAGAAGGAAAGGAGGTAGCTGATGCAGAAGAGATTAAGAAAAGATGGAAAGAGTACACAGAGGAACTCTACAAAAAGGACCTCAACACTCCTGACAATCACAATGATGAAGAAGTAGAACTTGAGCCAGACATCCTGGAGAGCGAAGTCATAAAGGCCCTAAAGAGCACTGCAAACAACAAAGCTAGTGGAGATGATGGTATCCCAGTTGAATTTTTCAAAGCGCTAAAAGATGACGGCGTCAAATTACTGCATTCAATATGCCAGCAGATTTGGAAAACAAAACAATGGCCACAGGATTGGAAAAGATCAGTATACGTCCCAATCCCAAAAAAGGGCAATGCCAAAGAATGTTCATATTATCAAACAATCGCGCTCATCCCACATGCTAGTAAGGTGATGCTCAAGATAATACAGGATAGACTTCAGCAGCATGTGGAAAGAGAATTACCAGAGGTGCAGGCTGGTTTCAGAAGAGGCAGGGGGACTAGAGACCACATTGCCAACATACGCTGGATCATGGAGAAAACAAAGGAATACCAGAAACAAGTTTACTTTTGTTTTATTGACTACACTAAGGCATTTGACTGTGTGGACCACAACAAGATGTGGCAAGTAATTAAAGAGATGGGAATACCAGAGCACCTCATATGCCTCCTGAGAAATCTGTACATGAACCAAGAAGCAACAGTTAGGACAGAACAGGGAATGACAGAGTGGTTTGGAATAGGAAAAGGAGTAAGACAAGGCTGCATTTTGTCACCATGCCTATTCAACCTATACACAGAGCACATAATGTGCAGTGCAGGGATGGAGGAATCACAATATGGGATTAAAATCGCTGGGAGAAACATCAACAATCTGAGATATGCAGACGATACCACCCTAATGGCAGAAAGTGAGGAAGACCTAAAGAATCTCTTGATTGGGCTGAAGGAGGAGAGTGCAAAAGCTGGCTTGAGACTCAATATCAAGAAAACCAAGATAATGGCAACAGGTCCCATCAGTCCCTGGAAAATAGATGGGGAAGAAGTAGAAGCAGTGACAGATTTTACTTTCTTAGGATCAAAGATCACTGCAGATGGGGATTGTAGCCATGAAATAAAAAGGCGACTGATTCTTGGGAGACAAGCAATGAGAAACCTGGGGAACATAGTGAAAAGCAGAGACATCACCTTGAAAACAAAAATTAGAATAGTCAAAGCAATGGTTTTCCCAGTAGTAATGTACGGATGTGAGAGCTGGACAATTAGGAAGGCTGAACGCAGAAGAATAGATGCCTTTGAAATGTGGTGTTGGAGGAGGGTTTTGAGAGTCCCCTGGACAGCAAGGAGAACAAATAGGTCAATCTTAGAAGAAATTAACCCTGACTGCTCATTGGAAGGCCAAATAGTAAAGATGAAGCTAAAATACTTTGGACATCAAATGAGAAGGGAGGATTCACTTGAGAAGGCATTGATGTTGGGAAAGGTGGAGGGCAAAAGAAGAAGGGGGAGGCCAAGGATGAGATGGCTAGATGGCATTGTGGACACAATGGGCACAGATCTGGGAGGGCTGAGGGGGATGGTGGAGGACAGAGGCGCCTGGAGAACAATGGTCCATAGGGTCGCAAAGGGTCGGAACCGACTGTGTGACTGAACAACAACAAAACATAATGTAGAAATAGCAGTTCATTCGTTGGTTCAGGATACAAGGAAATTCAGCAAAACAATACTAATCAAAAAGTACAGGTAGGAAAATCCACACTCAGGCCTTCCCCCCTGAAACAAAAGGAAAACTTGACTTATCTGAGTAATCATGACTAAGCTTGGGTTGGAGTCAGGATTCGGTGTTAGAGTCCCACTCTCCCTTCTGAGGTGTAACTCTCAGAAACTCCAACTCAAATTGATTCCCAAACCCATGTGTCTAAATGAACATGAGCTTGGCTCTCTTAATTAGCATACAGTCAATTAGGGCCCAGGGATGGTATAAACACACCCTGGTTCCCATAACAAATGTCTAGTGTTCCCAGGCTTGGGATGTTGATGCAAGCGAACATTTCAGGCCTGGAGGAAAAGACAAAACATAGGCCTGAAGCTCTGAGAAGCTTCTACTAAGCACACCTGCTTGATAAGCAAAGCAGAAAGAATTATGAGGCCTTTGCAAAAAAGCAAAGCTACATTCTAAGACAGTTTAAAAACCAAAGAGACCCCATATTGAATAACTTGTGACTCTTTCCATCACATAAGGTCTGTGTCACTGTAGACAAATCAGGTATTTCAAGAAAAAGGTGCAGCTGGAATACTAGCATTAAATGTGCAAATGCACTCCTGTCTACCTCTGAGACTTGGGCTTTTAGGCTCAAAAGTGAGTCAAAGGTACTCCCAAACTATAAGCCCAGTTTTTCAGGGGGAGTATACTCCATCCAACACTGGTTGAATTCCTATTTCCTGATCTGCCTTTTGATTGACCAGGAGCATTTCTGTCTTGTCTGGATTAAATTTCAACCTGTTTGCCCTCATCCAATCCATTATCAATGACAGATACTAGCTAAGAACAGAAACAGTGTTCCATTAGGTAGAAAGGAGAGAGAGAGAGAGTTGAGTGCCATTTGAACTCTGGTGACACAGAAATCCAAAACTCCAGACAACCTCTCCCAATGGTTTCATTGTAATTATTAAACAGAATGGAGGACAAAACAGACCCCTGTGAGACAGCACAAATCAATGGTGAAGGCATTTAATAGGATTTCATAGCTGATGATATTGAAAGCTGCTGAGAAGTCCAGCAGAACCAACAGGATCACACTTTCTCTGTCTAGTTCCTGGTGTAGTTCATCTACCAAGGCAACCAAAGCTATCGCTTTCCCATAACCAGACCTGAATATAGACATAAATTGATCCTGATAATCCATAATGTGAAGATGAAGCTAAAGTACTTTGGACATCAAATGAGAAGAGAGGATTCACTGGAGAAAGCCTTGATGCTGGGAAAAGGTTGAGGGCAAAAGAAGAAGGGGGCGGCAGAAAATGAGATGGATAGATGGTATTGTTTACACAATGGGCACAGAGTTGGGTGGGTTGAGGTGGTTAATGGAGGATAGGGATGCCTGATGTGCAAGGGTCCATGAGGTCGCAGAGGGTCAAAATCAACTGTGTGACTGAACAACAACAAAATCCATTACATCCAGGAATATTTCATACAGTCAATTTAAAGCCACTTGTAGGGCAATACATTCCTCAGAAGCCTTTTAGTAGACCTTTTAAAACTATTTATCATATCTGAGCATGGGCGCTTTAATGCTATCCTGCCTGTGACTTATATTCTTGCCACTGGCATACTGGTACACACACACGCACACATGCGTGCATGTGCACACGCGTGCGCGTGCACACACACACACACAAGGTTTTATGGTCCTATTAATTCGAGCTATTCTATCAATACATGTCAACTATAAAAATAATAATAATTTGTATTATAGTATATCCAAAATGGGCAGCTTCTTCAATATCTGACTCATGAGACCGTGGATACAGTCTGAAGTTTAACATGGCTTACAATGAGACCATTCTGAGCTTGAAGCATATGACCCAAAATGGGTCATGAGAATTGAGTGAACTGTTTTTGTCCTGCACTCTTGTATACATCATGCAATCATCTCAACTGGTTACTAAATGACATCTGCTAATTTGGTTATATAAAATGCATAGTGTAACACTATCCACCCACTTGATTTACTGAATTATAAGTTTTGAGTTTATGTGTAAAATGAGGGCTATTTAAAAATGAAGCAGATAGAAGTTTAACATTTGCCTACAATAAGAATGATTTACTTTTGTAGGTCACAGCACATCATCTCATAAAAATACCTATCACTATTTATTAATTGCTACATTGGAAACTTAAATACAGATAGGAGAAGGGAACCTCGGTTGTCATAATTAATGTGTTCTCCAGGACGTTTCTTACAGCGAAAATTACTTTAACCGAATTTCCCATAGGAATGCATTGAGTGCAATTTCCCATAGGAATGCACTAAGAACCAAAATACATTAACCAAAATGCAGTTTCCCATAGGAATGCATTGAAAACCAAATATTATATTCCGGGGAAAAAATCCATAAACCAAGCCACTATTTTCTATGGATTTCCTTTTGTTATGCGATTTTTATGTTAACCGAGCCGTTTGTTATTGGAGGTTCCACTGTATTCCAATTATGTTAGATTATAATATAATGAAAATATAACGTGAGTGTGCATAAATCCCGTAGTGTGTTCCTTCGCCTAAAATGTTCTTATAGCTGCATGACCGAGGTATTTGTTTTATATACAACACAACACCCAAGTTTTAGACTTTTACCTTTGAATACCCCCAGTTTCTCACAAGTTACATCAGGAATAGGGTACGTACAATTTCCAATCTTTCAATGAACTCCCATGACCCTGTATCATGAGGCATATTGACTAGGACTAATGTGAGTTCCAGCCCAACCTCTACAGCAGGCGTTTCCCAACGTGGGGGAACTTCAATTCCGAGAAGCCGAAGTCAGTACACTGGCTGATAGGGCTTTGGGAAATTGACTTAGGCTTCAGGAAATTTGAAGCCCCAAAACTAAAGAGATGGGAAACACTGCTCTAGAGAAAATAAAGTTCGGTTTCACTTACCAGTGATAACTTTCGTTCTTCGAGTATATAGTTTGTGAATACACACTCATGGGTTATGCGCCTGCGCAGAACGGCCGATCGGAGGCTTGAAAAGCTATTGGTCAAAAGTTTTGGCAGTAAGACCGCCCACCGTACCGCCCACCCTGAGGCGCCCGCGCGCCATTTTACCTCAGTTCCATACTTAAGCCAAGCACAGGATAAACCAATTGATCTCATCCATGCAGCTCAAGAGGGGAGGCAGGGTGGGTAGTGTGTATTCACAAACTATATACTCGAAGAATGAAAGTTATCACTGGTAAGTGAAACCGAACTTTCTCCTTCGTATAGTTTGTGAATCCACACTCATGGGAGATTAGCAAGCTCACACTTACTTGGTCGGTGGGCAGTCGGATGAGATGATCCCACGATGAAGATGATGACGGTCAGGCAGGGTGAACTGTCAAGGGCGATGGGCCCGGAGACCCCGAGTGAGGACGACACGGCCAAGCCTGGCGTCCGCAGTGGCTCTGGTGTCCACCCTGTAGTGCTGGACAAATGTAGAAGGTCTGGACCAGGTGGCAGCCTTACAGATGTCCTCAAGCGGTGTGCCCTCCAGAAAGGCCGTGGATGTTGCAACCGCTCTGGTAGAGTGCGCCCTGACATGCGGTGGAGGGGGCAGCGATGCCGACTCGTAGGCCAAGTAGATGGTAGAGGTGATCCATTTGGAGAACCGCTGCGCTGAGATGGGTTCACCTTTGGATTTGCCCCCATACGCCACAAAAAGGCGTTGCGACTTCCTGAACTCCCTTGTCCTGCTGGTGTAAAACAATAAAGCCCGTTTGACATCCAGCGTGTGCCAAGTCCTTTCTTGGGCGTTAGCGGGGTTCTGGAAGAATGTTGGCAAGGAGATAGTCTGTGCCATATGAAACTGGGAGACCACCTTGGGGAGGAAAGTGATGTCCGGTTGGAGCACCACACGGTCATTGAAGAACTGGAGAAAGGGTGCGTCCGCCCGCAGGGCGACCAGTTCACCAGCTCGTCGAGCAGACGTGATGGCCAAAAGAAAGGCCGTCTTCCATGTGAGGAGACGAGCATCCGCGGTAGCCATGGGCTCGAAAGGAGTCCTGGTGAGTGCGTTAAGGACGGTAGAGAGTGACCATTGGGCTGTTGGAGTCCTGACCGGCGGGAAGGCGTTCCGCAATCCCTTGAGGAAGCGTTTCACCGTTTGGTCGCGGAAAGCGCCAGAAGCGGGCGAGCCAGCTGGAGAGTGAGCCACCACCGCTGCGAGGTGTACTCGGATGGAGGCGATGTTGAGGCCAGACTCCGCCAGATGGAGGAGGTAGGTCAAGACGTCCTGCAGTTCCACCTGCGAGAGGGGGGTCTGCTGAGATGCCAGGAAAGCACAAAAGCGTCTGTATTTGGAAGCGTAGGACTTCCTTGTGGACGGGCGCCTGGCTAGTTCCAGGATCCTGGACAGTCTGGGGTTATCCTCCACGCGGTGAGATGGAGGCTGGGCAGGTCCGAGTGGTGGAGCTGGCCCTGCTCCATCTGGAGGAGCATCGGTGACTCCGGTAGCGTGCGATACTGAGATGACATGCACAACAGCAGCGGAAACCATGGTTGGCGGGGCCATGCTGGGGCCACTAGGATGGCTCTGGTCCTGTGCTGGAGCATTCTGGTGAGGACCTTCTGGACCAGGGGAAACGGAGGAAAAGCGTAGAAATAGTCCTGATCCCACCGTTTCATGAAGGCATCGCCCTCGGAGTTGGCACCGATGCCCGCCCTGGAGCAGTACCTGTGGCATTTCGTGTTGGACTCCGATGCGAAGAGGTCGATGTTCGGAGTCCCCCAGGCCTCGCAGAGCGACTGGAACACCTCGTCGTTCAGTTCCCATTTGTGGGTCGTCGAGGTGAGGCAGCTGAGATGGTCGGCCAGGACATTCAGCTTGCCCTGAATGTGCACTCCAATCGGGAAAATGTGCCTCTCCAGGCACCACTCCCAGAGTTGCACAGCGAGGTAAAGAAGGGTGGTGGATCGTGTTCCTCCCTGCTTGTTCAGGTACGCCACAGCCATGGTGTTGTCCGAGGCCACTTGGACCGCCTTGCCCATGAGCAAGGTCTCGAAGGAACGGAGGGCCTTCCAAATGGCCAGCAGCTCCAAGTAGTTGATATGGTGCACCATCTCCTGAGGCGACCAAGGGTTGTTGACCGTGAGAGTCCCGCAGGCAGCCCCCCAGCCGAGGTTGCTTGCGTCGGTCAATATTTGCAGCGAGGGTTGCGGGGGGTAAAAACTCTTCCCCGTTGCCACGTTGAGTGGTGTCATCCACCACACCAGCTGGTCCCTCAGCTCCGGGGACGGAGTTAGCCGTTTGGACTGACTCTCCCGGAGCGCATCGAATTCGTGCAGAAGCCACGACTGTAGGGACCGGAACTTTAACTTGGCGTGAGGGACAACAGCCGTCGTTGAGGCCATAAGGCCTAGCAGTCTTTGAGCCTTTTTCGCCCGGATGCACGGTTTGGTGCGTAGGTCGTTCACTCCCTGTGCGATGTCCTGCAGGCGCTTCTGGGGTGCAAAGGCTCTGGTGGCAAGCGAGTCGAGTACCGCTCCGATGTACTCGACGCGTTGAGAGGGGATCAGCTTCGATTTGGTGAAGTTGATCCTGAGGCCGAGACTCTCCATGAGGTGGACCGTGAACTGTGTGTCCCAAATAGCCGACGAGCTGGTGGGGGATACGATCAACCAGTCGTCGATGTATGGGAAGACCCTGATTCCCCGCTGGCGAAGGAAGGCGGCCACCGGAGCCATGCATTTGGTGAAGACTCGCGGTGCCGTGGCCAGACCGAACGGTAGACATCGGTACTGGTAAACCGAATCGCCGATGCGGAATCGAAGGAACCCCCGGTGCTCCTCGAGGATGGAGACATGGAAGTAAGCGTCCTTGAGGTCTATGACTGTGAACCAGTCCCCTTTGTTGATGAGGGGAAGGAAGGTCTGCAAGGTCACCATCCGGAACTTCCTGGTGTGGATGCATTTGTTGAGGCGGCGCAGGTCCAGGATCGGGCGAAGTCCTCCGTCCTTCTTCTGGACCACGAAGTACCTCGAGTAGAAGCCGTTGTCCCAATTGGGCGGGGCCACCCGCTCGATGGCTCCCTTGGACAGAAGAGTTGATATTTCTTCCTCCAAATGGGGGGACGAGGTGGTGAAACGATGTCTTCCTACCCGAGGCGCCTGCACTAACTCGATGGCGTAGCCAGAGGACAAGATCCTTAAGACCCACCGGTCGTCCGTGATGCCCGACCATACCTGAAGGAAGTTCCGGAGGGGGAGGTATGGGAGATGGAGCGTGAGAGACTCGGCCGTCGCAGCTTCAAACGCGCGACTTGGACTTAGCGTCCGAACGCTTGCCATGTCCGTAGGGTTGGTAGCGCGGCTTGTGCTGGCATCGTTGTTTGTAAGAGCCAGATCTGGGCTGCTCTACGGGGCCACCCTGTTGTTGCGGGTTCCCCTGGTAGCGCCGCGTGAAGGGCTGGAACCTCGGCCTGGCAGGCGGAGCCGGCGTGGTGAGCCCCAGAAACTTGGCGGTGGAGTTGGTCAGCCGCATTTCATTGAGGACCTTGTCCGTGTCTTGCCCAAAAAGGCCTTGCCCGTCGAAGGGAAACTCCTCGATGAGCTTCTTCATAGCGTCATCGAGGGAGGTGCCCCTAAGCCAGGCGTGGCGGCGGAGCAGGATCGCAGGCGACATGTCCTTCGCCGCATAGTCATTTATATGCCTGGCGGTTCGCATCTGTTGCTCCGCCAGGAAATCGCCCTCGGATGCCAGCGCGTCGATCCATTTCTGGGCGTCGGCAGGTAACGTCGCCGTTTCGGCCTTCACCCGCTCCCAGAGGTGAGACTGGTACAGGCCCATGGCAGCCAAGTAGTTGGCGGCGTGGAGGAAGAGGGAACTGGTGGTGTAGAATTTGCGGCCCACTGCGTCCAGCTTCTTCCCCTCCGGGGTCGACGGAACCGGGAACCCGCTGGTGGCCGTCCTGTGTTGGAAGGCCTTGACCACCAGGGAATTCGGCAGGGGATGTGCCTGCAGGAACTCGACGTTCTCGTCCAGGACTCTATACATGCCGTCGAGCCTGGACGAAACGGAGTGCGCCGACACCGGCTTCCTCCATGTTGCCTTCGCCGACGTCAGCATGGACGGAAGCATGGTGATATGGACCGGCCGTACCGCACGCCTGT
This sequence comes from Bradypodion pumilum, assembly GCA_035047305.1. Taxonomy (NCBI): domain Eukaryota; kingdom Metazoa; phylum Chordata; class Lepidosauria; order Squamata; family Chamaeleonidae; genus Bradypodion; species Bradypodion pumilum. Next base: position 325,656,062 of record JAWDJD010000003.1, read on the forward strand.
CCAGTTTTGCGGTCATTTGGTCCTCACCTTCCAGTGGCGGCTGGTCCACCTTCAGGTTCAACGCGGTCCCCAGGCGTGTCAGCATGGCCGTGAGCGAGTGTTGATCCTCACCACGCGGTGGGTCAACCGCGCCGATGGCCTGGTCCGGCGTCCGCTCGGTGTCGACGTCTCCCTCCTCCTCCTCCGAAGAGGCGCTGGAGTCATCGGAGGACGAGGGAGGAACTCTTACATCCACGTCGGGACCGCGCCAGTACGGCCTGGGCGGGCCGACGGGATGGGAGTCCACCGCTTCAACGTCTGGACCAACCCGCGACGATGTGGGTGGGCCAGCGGAGCGGACACTCGACCCTCGGGAGGTCGGTGGGGCCACAGCAGGGCCAGGATCCCTGGGGCTTGTGGTGGTCGGTACCGGAGCCGCAGAGGCCGCAGGCATGGAGGTCTTAAACCGGTTGGCAAAAGTCTGAGCCATGACCTCAAACATCTCCTTCAGGAACTCCCTGTGGGATGGGTCCCCCACCGTCGGGAGCGACGAAACGGTGGCTGACGAAACGGTGGCTGGCTGGGTTGGCGACGAAACGGTGGCCGGTAAAATCGGCGACGAAATGGTGGCCGGCATGGTGATTGCCGCGTCGTCGAGTGTCGGAGTCCTGGGCCTTGGGGAGACGGAGGCCTGCCTCATAGGCGAGCGGGCCCTCCCACGAGGCGGTGACGGGAGTACCTGAAGTGGGCGAGCTGGAGCCCCAGCCCTGCGTCCTTTTTCAGGCGAACCCGAGGAGGACCGTCCTCCCCAGATGGAGGACCCAGGAGACAGACATCTCGCGACAGAGTATGGTGGAGAAGGTCCCGGAGATACAGGGGTGTGCGGAGTAGGCGGGAGCGATCGCCTCTTCTCCGACCCGCGCTTCTTTTTCTTGTCTCCGTTCTTGTCCCTCTTCTTCTTCTTCTTGATGGTGGCGGAAGAAGAGGTCGAAGGCGGCGGAGGCTGAGAGACGCCAGCCGAGGTAGAAGCGGCCACAACGGGAGCCAGAGAGAGTTCCATCAGGTGCGCTTTGAGCCGGTAGCTCCGGTTTTGCACGGCCAGACGGGTGAATTTCTTGCAGTGGGGGCAAGACTGGCTCTGATGAGACTCTCCGAGGCAGAAAAGGCAGAGCCTATGCCCGTCAGAAGCCGGAAACTTTTTCAGGCAAGCCGAGCACTGTTTGAAGGCCGCGGCCATCAAAGAAAAAATTCTTCCAACGGAAGTTTCTGGAACGCGGTTACCCCGAAGGGCTGGCCAGCCGCCACCCCCTTGAGGGGGGAAACGGTGACCGAAGCGAGTAGGTAACTGAGTCCACCAGAAGGAAGAAACAGCACCGGGGTGGCGATCCTGCCCGAAGGACAAGATCACCGAGAAAAATTGTTGAAATTTGCCAAAAGACTTTCCCTCAGAAGGGCGAAAAAATTGAGGAAGCTCTCAACGATCGTCCTGCTGCTACGGCGGAAAGAAGAGAACTGAGGTAAAATGGCGCGCGGGCGCCTCAGGGTGGGTGGTACGGTGGGCGGTCTTACCGCCAAAACTTTTGACCAATAGCTTTTCAAGCCTCCGATCGGCCGTTCTGCGCAGGCGCATAACCCATGAGTGTGGATTCACAAACTATACGAAGGAGAACTGATGATTCTTGCCAGCAGTATTTGTATAGGTCTAGGCAAAAGGTATCTGAACCACATACTGGGCGGGATCTAATCCTTCCTTTCCTCCAAATGTACAGGTAGGTGTGGAAAATGTTTTAAGTAAGCATAGTTGTGGGTGATGGCGCTTGTTACTGCATTCTGATGTCAGTTCCTGTTGCCTCATAGAGCGTGATGTCTTAAAGTCTCTAGATTGCAGTCTTATGTGTATTGTGTAGTCTTTGGGCAGCATTTGGCAGGTAACAGACTCTATGTAACCACTGCTCAGAATTTTGAAACACCTCCTCAGAGCACATGTTACGAAAGATGAAATTCAAGCATTTGCTGCATATATTCCCATGTATGTGGTGCTTTGGGTCCTAGCTTTTATTTACATTAATGACAATTCAAAATAAAAGCAAGTAAGCTAAAGTGGAGATCAATATTAGTTTCTAAAGCAAAGCTATTCTGTCTCTCACCATCTGAGTATGCTCAAGCACGAACGTCAAACATATAAAAGAATATGACTAAATTTCATCAGAAATGTTATCCTGTGACCAAAAGCAATGGCAAGTATATACTGAGTGTATAATGAAAAAGGTGGGATATTACAGATAGATATTATTTAAAAGGCCAGTAGGAGAGAGCGAGAGAGAGCTGGATTGAGAGGAATACAATCCCCCTGTCCCAGTAAAAGGACTTGTAGCCATATACAGCACAAGTTAGAAACCCAGAAATGGAAATAAAAGCAACAGCTAACAATTACACCAAGGAGATTACAGCAAATACCCTGGTTACTTCTATTTAGAGCCAATAGAAGCCTTTAATTTGAAAAGCATCCATTTTCAGTTTCTCAGTCAGAGAATCAAGAGTAGCTCTACTACCTTACAATATAGTAGGCCAATTTACAGAAAATGTTTTCTTCAGATATTGGGTGATGCTAAGTATTTTAAACGTAGCATTAAACAGCTTCTCTGGTTTGTCTTCCCAGCATCCAGATAGTTCTCAAAAGGCTCAGTGATGCCTATGAAACAACCCACTACGTACATCAATGTAAGGCAAGCGTAGCGGCAGACAGTAACAGGAGCTGAAACATCTCATTGTCAGCTCTACCACAACCCACTACGAATGAAGATAAGGAGTTCTTCTCTATGTGACTCTATGGTCTATGATGCCTTCTCTTTTGAAATACAGAGCAGTTTAGGATTGTAGTCTGTCATGAGAACCACAGATGATCATAGAAATAATTCAAACTGCACTTCAAATACTTCTGGACTATTCTCTACACTCAAAGGAAAAAAATAAATCTCCACAAGGGATTTTTAGAACATTGACTAAAGTTTTTTAACAGATCACAGAACAACACATTTTATGAGAATTTTCTGAAATATCCACCCCCCCCCCGGTACAGTCTCTGGCTCTGTTCCGTAACAAGAACCTTATGGATAGTTTGCCTTTAAAGAATGCACATTCCTTCTGTAAAAATACTCAGGAAATGTCTGTGCTATGTTCTCTAAACATTTTTAACTACAGTGCAGAGAGATAATTAATCATCTGTAGCTGATATAAAGGTTCCTTGGGGATTCTCATATGACTTGAAGGAAAGGCGTGATTTCTGCTGATTTCCCCATCCAGTGGTAGCCTAATTCTCTGCATCTCACACTGTTTCCCAGAGACCTCTGAATCAGAGCTGGCTCTTCATGGAGCTAAAAAATGCTGCAGCAGGTGCAGCAAAGCTTGTTTTTCCTCGAGAAGACTTTTGTTCATGGTTGTTAAGATCCCCAGCCCTGTTGTCCTTCTCCATTAAATAAGCACCAACCCATGTTTATGTTTCTTTAGCAAATACAAGAGAACAGATCCCCATGAAAGATACAGTTGGAATCTAATGTGAGAATGATAGAAGAAGGGAAGAAGGAGATAAGAGGAAACTGGCAACACACTAGGCTAACTGCTACATAATCCTATATTTCCTTTACCTGTACACTTCTTTGTATTATGATAGGTTCCCAGGATAATATTGGGGCTGCGGTGGCTCAGTGGCTAAGAAGCTCGCCTTGTTAGCTGGAAGGCTGGCAAGTCAGCAGTTCGAGACCTGGGTACTGCATGACGGTTTGAGTGCCTGTCTCTGTCCCAGCTTTTGGGGACATGACAGGACCCACATTTGGGTGCTCCCTGAGCAGAGTTTCTTCCACAAAAATCCTTTCAACCCAGAATAATTTCTGACACACACACAAAAAGGATGATGTGAACAAGAATACATTTTTCTGTAGCTATTACCTTTTCTATAAGACCTCCACCTCTTGCTTTGCACTGTTATTACAGAACATTATCATTTTGCACAGTTTCTTAAGGCTCAGTAGTAAAAATGGTGAGAACCCAAAATAAAATATAAAATATATAAAACCCATAATATAAAATATAAAGACTTAAAAATATCTCAATCTCATGCTTACAGGACTAGGAATTTAAAAGACAATTGTCCCAAAGCTACTTTTGAAAAACAACAACTTCAAACTTTAACTTTTAGCTGTTAGAGGCTGATTCAGCTAGGTAATAATGCAATCCTTTGTTCAACTTCTAGGCATTGAATTGAATGCTAAGTTGTGAGTCTAAGCATGAAGCAGATCCTAACAGGCCGTCTGGCTTTTACACTGGCTCTTTGGGGAATTATCAAAGACATACATCCAAGAAACTATGAAGTAAATTTTCATGTACTGTAATGACCTTTTTCTAGAACTAAGTCACAACCTGTTTTTGTTCATGCCTCGCAGGAATTACAGCATTTAGATTCATCTAAGGGAAGAAAGCAGGATACAGTTTATGATGACAGAAATTATTTATAAACACACACTCCACAAAAAAGCAATTACAGTTACTTAAAAAACTGGTTGCAAAAGGACATAACATGGAATACATCACAGCAGGATAGTATTCTATTCTATACTGTAAATATTTTAAAATATGTTGATTTACCTCAACTAAAAGTGCACTTCCATTTCTTGCTACTCTGTACATACAGTCCTTTAATATCAGGGTGATTCAAAGAGCTGTTCAAATAGAGACTGGCAGGAAAAGATACCAAGTTGTTGTTGTTGTTCAGTCGCATAGTCGACTCCGACCCTTTGCGACCCCATGGACCATTTTCCTCCAGGCGCCTCTGTCCTCCACCATCCCCCTCAGCCCTCCCAGCTCTGTGCCCATTGTGTCTACAATACCATCTAGCCATCTCATCCTTGGCCTCCCCCTTCTTCTTTTGCCCTCCACCTTTCCCAACATCAATGCCTTCTCAAGTGAATCCTCCCTTCTCATTTGATGTCCAAAGTATTTTAGCTTCATCTTTACTATTTGACCTTCCAATGAGCAGTCAGGGTTAATTTCTTCTAAGATTGACCTATTTGTTCTCCTCGCTGTCCAGGGGACTCTCAAAACCCTCCTCCAACACCACATTTCAAAGGCATCTATTCTTCTGCGTTCAGCCTTCCTAATTGTCCAGATCTCACATCCATACATTACTACCGGGAAAACCATTGCTTTGACTATTCTAATTTTTGTTTGCAATGTGATGTCTCTGCTTTTCACTATGTTCCCCAGGTTTCTCATGGCTTGTCTCCCAAGAATCAGTCGCCTTTTTATTTCATGGCTGCAATCCCCATCTGCAGTGATCTTTGATCCTAAGAAAGTAAAATCTGTCACTGCTTCTACTTCTTCCCCGTCTATTTTCCAGGAACTGATTGGGCCTGTTGCCATTATCTTGGTTTTCTTGATATTGAGTCTCAAGCCAGCTTTTGCACTCTCCTCCTTCAGCCCAATCAAGAGATTCTTTAGGTCTTCCTCACTTTCTGCCATTAGGGTGGTATCGTCTGCATATCTCAGATTATTGATGTTTCTCCCAGTGATTTTAATCCCATATTGTGATTCCTCCATCCCTGCACTGCGCATTATGTGCTCTGTGTATAGGTTGAATAAGCATGGTGACAAAATGCAGCCTTGTCTTACTCCTTTTCCTATTCCAAACCACTCTGTTATTCCATGTTCTGTCCTAACTGTTGCTTCTTGGTTCATGTACAGATTTCTCAGGAGGCATATGAGGTGCTCTGGTATTCCCATCTCTTTAATTACGTGCCACATCTTGTTGTGGTCCACACAGTCAAATGCCTAAGTGTAGTCAATAAAACAAAAGTAAACTTGTTTCTGGTATTCCTTTGTTTTCTCCATGATCCAGCATATGTTGGCGATGTGGTCTCTAGTCCCCCTGCCTCTTCTGAAACCAGCCTGCACCTCTGGTAATTCTCTCTCCACATGCTGCTGAAGTCTATCCTGTATTATCTTGAGCATCACCTTGCTGGCATGTGGGATGAACGCGATTGTTCGATAATTTGAACATTCTTTGGCATTGCCCTTTTTTGGGATTGGGACGTATACTGATCTTTTCCAATCCTGTGGCCACTGTTTTGTTTTCCAAATCTGCTGGCATATTGAATGCTGTAATTTGACGCCATCATCTTTTAGCGCTTTGAAAAATTCAACTGGGATACCATCATCTCCACTAGCTTTGTTGTTTGCAGTGCTCTTTAGGGCCTTTATGACTTCGCTCTCCAGGATGTCTGGCTCAAGTTCAATTTCTTCATCATTGTGATTATCAGGAGTGTTGAGGTCCTTTTTGTAAAGTTCCTCTGTGTATTCTTTCCATCTTTTCTTAATTTCTTCTGCATCAGCTAGCTCCTTTCCGTCTTTGTCCCTTATCATGGTCATTTTTGCTTTAAATGTTCCCTTGATTTTCCCATTTTTTTTGAAAAGATCTCTGGTTCTGCCTCTTTTGTTGTTTTCCTCCATTTCTCTGCACTGTTCTTTTAGGTAGTTTTCCTTATCTCTCCTTGCTTTTCTTTGAAATTCTGTGTTCAAATGATTGTAGTTTTTCCTTTCTCCTTTGACTTTTGCGTTCCTTCTTTCCTCTGCTATTTTAAGAGCCTCATCAGACGACCACTTTGCTTTCTTACTCTTCTTTTCTTTTGTTATGGTTTTCTTTGCTGCTTCCTGCATGATGTCCCTCATCTCCGTCCATAATTCTTCTGGTACTCTGTCTACCGAGTCTAAGCCATTAAATCTGTTCATCACCTCCACCACGTATTCTTTAGGGATGCTGTCTAGGTGATATCTTTCTGGTCTCTGTGTTTTCCCTATTTTCTTTAGTCTAAGCCTGAATTTTGCGATCAGTAGGTTGTGATCTGAGCCACAGTCTGCTCCAGGTCTTGTTTTTGCTGACTGTATGGAGGTTCTCCATCTTTGGCTGCAGAGTATGTAGTCAATCTGGTTTCGGTGTTGGCCATCTGGTGATGTCCATGTGTAAAGTCGCCTCTTGTGTTGCTGGAAGAGAGTGTTTGCTATGACCAGTGCGTTCTCTTGGCAGAACTCTATCAATCTTTGCCCTGCTTCATTCTGTGTTCCAAGACCAAATTTGCCTGTTATTCCCTCCACTTTTTGATTTCCTACTTTGGCATTCCAGTCTCCTAATATAATTTGGACATCATTTCTTGGTGTCTGTTCTATGTAAGTCCTCATAGAACTGGTCTATTGTGGCTTCATCTGCACCAGTGGTTGGTGCGTATATTTGGATGACAGTGACATTGAAAGATTTGCCTTGAAATCTGACTGACATCATTCTGTCATTTTTGAGATTGTATCCCATTACTGCTTTTCTCACTCTTTTATTGACAATTATGGCTACTCCATTTCTTCTAAGGTTTTCTTGCCCACAGTAGTAGATATGATGGTTTCCAGAGCTGAATTCACCCATCCCTGTCCATTTTAGCTCACTGATGCCCAAGATGTCAATGCTTATCCTTTCCATCTCATTTTTTTACCACTTCCAGTTTTCCTTGATTCATAGACCTCACATTCCATGTCCCTATGCAGTATTGTTCCCTGCAACACTGTATTTCTCCTCCCCCTTTCGTATCCCTCCCCCTTTTCAGATCTGCTGTGCTGAGCATCCCCTTGTTTTGCCTTTTGTTTTGGTCCATAGGGTTCTCTTGGCAAACTTTGTGGCGTGCCTTGCCGGTCTCTACGCCAGTACTGTATACCAAGTACTGTATATAAATTAAGCCTAATTTATAAGCAAATCTTGTTTGAGACATTTGCTGTCTGAGATAAAGAATAAGATGGTGCCCCTTCCCATTCCACTCCAAATGCAAAAAGCCACCTGAATCACCAGCTAAATCTTTCTTCAGCCATATCCCCATCCCTTTAAGTTTTCATAGCTGAGCAGGGCTTCAAATCTAAATATCAAGTCCTAGGTTTGTCCCTCTTTCCACTACACCACATTAGATACCACAGAAAATCTCTTAGATTTGATTCTTTTTAAAAAACAAAACACATGCATACATACATAAGGCTCGGAACTTCGTGCTATGTAAGATTGGTGTTGCATTTTCTTTCAGTGTACTGCACTACTAATTTTACTTATTAACTTAGCCAGCTAAGGTTAAACAGGTATTGTGACTGATGTGGCATAAACACCGTAAATTATTATTTAAATAGATGAAGATGAGAAAGGATGAAACAGGCCAAGGTGGGCTACACTTTAGATCAGGGGTTCTCAAACTGTGGCCACTGACGCTGCCACCGGAAGTGGACACATTTACGACAGCTGTAAATGTGACCACAGCTGTAATAAACGTGTTTACAACAGTCACAGTTTACGGCAGTGTTTATGGCGGGGGGGAACCACCAGGCTGGTCTGCTCAGCTGACTGAGAGGGCGTGGTCCAACCCATGGCTTAAAAAGGTTGTGAACCTTTGTTTTAGATGCTGCTGGACCACAAGTCCAATATCCCTTATTTTTGTAAGCCAACACAGTGTGAGAACAAGCATGTTCTAATCAGTGGTTGGAACTAAGGGTTCTAGTTAATTACCTTGTAACACATTACTTTTATGGACAATGGGGACATAACAGCTTTTATTTTGCAAAATATCCTAACTGGCAATGCTGTGGTTTCTACAATGTAACAAATTAAGTTTCCTTTCTCTTTTCTCTTTACTTTGAGAGAGGGCAAAATTCTTTCAGAGAACAATAACATGAAATTCCTCCCCCACCACTTTTAGGCCTTTCCCCCTCCATTTATGAACTTAAATGGAATGGAAAAGCAGTGAGTAAAGTTAGTGAAGCACTAATTTTATTTCACAACATCAACAAATTACTCTTCTGTGGCTTCAGTTTTAATATGTGAGGTTTACATTAGTTTTTCCATATACCTATCTTTAACATCAGTATAAAATTTGTATTGATTAGATCAGTGGTTCCCAACCTTTTTTTGGCCATGACCCACCTAAGCATCTCTAAAATCCTGATGTCCCCCCATGACATATAATTTTTATTATACAAAAAGTGAACTCATATTCATGTGGAGAAAGCCTAAAAAGACCATTAACTTGGTCCAACTCATTCTTGAAACCATGGATTTAGATATTTTCCTTAGATACTTGTTATTTTACAATTCTGCAAAAAACATCCACATATTGGATTCATCCAATGTGCCAAATACTTTAGGAATAAATTTATTATAAAGCTTTGTACACAATAAGTTATACTGCTTTGATCTACAAGGATATACATTTAGTGGACTGCTTAGTGTACCGGGAAGGGGGGGATATCAAAAACAGTCCAACTGGAATGACAAAGTGCTTAGTTCCTGTGCAGTGGCTGATCACTTTGATCTAGTGGCAAAACATTTCAGCCAAGATATCCGCACAGATATCAGCTGTTATTTTGGACTAGTTGTGCCTTTTAAATACATTAGACAAGAAGGAGTTAGCCATTTTTATGACAGCACAGTTTCCAATCTATTTAATTCTTTCAATAAAAATGAATTGTTTCGTTCTTTGGAAAAAAAATTGTCCACCAATACGCTGTTGTAACTCATTTTATTTTACTATTTCAGAATATTTCCTCCCCCACCTTTTCTGGCTATGCATTTCTATCTCTTTCAGAAATAATGAATCAGGCAGATGTGTTATGATTACCATATTTGCCGGCATATGAGACACATCTGAGTATAAGACGCACCCCATTATTACCAAAATATACCACTATATACAGTATAGGACACACCCCATTTTTTCAGTGTAGTTTAGGGGGGGGGAGTGGGTCTTATATGCCAGCAAATAGGGTACTCACAATCTGGTACCACAGGCCAACATAATTTATACAAAATTGTTTTAGAAAGTCCATAGGCAGTTGTTTGGCAGATTATCAAATGCAAAAGACAGATAAGTTGACCAAGTGATGAGGAATGAAGTGAAGTCTACTGAGAGACTCCTGTGAAGTGGTCCCCTGAGTAACTTATCCTTCAACTGCCCCTATTTATTAAAGACAGGCTCTGGTGTCAGAGTTTGGCAAACTAACTTTCTGGGACTTTAGCTCTCTTTCGCTTTCAGGGATGCCAAGCATGGTTACGCTGACCAGCGATTCTGGGAGTCCAAAGGCTCTATTTTTACTACCTGCTCTGAAAGAATCCCCATCACTATTTCTGATAGAGTTTGAAAAAGATACTTTTGACTAGTAAATGTTTCCCTTCCTCAAAAACCAGCCATGTCCGACTCTAGGGGTCGGTACTCATATATGTTTACAGCTGAAGAGCCAGCGCTGTCTGCATCCACAGACATTTCCATGGTCATGTGGCAGACATGACTAGACACATGAAACACTGTTACCTTTTCTACTGAAGCGGTACTTATTTATCTATTTGCAATTTTTTGCTTTCAAACTGCTAGGTTGGCAGGAGGTGGGAGAGACAATGGACACTCACTCCATCAGACAACACTCAGGTCTCAAACTGCTGACCTGCCAACCTTCCAATCATCAAGCCCAGTGCCTTAACCATGAAGCCACTGCAAACCTACATTTGACTATAAAACCACATATCCTGTAACCAGCAATCCTCTAAATAGCCTGGGTTTAGGAATATTAGGAGCTGTATTCTAAGAAATAACATTTCTGAGTTCCAGCTATTGGTACATTAAAATGTCATCATGGTGAATTTTTGGAGGGTCTTTAGAAAATAAATCTCTGAGTAGGGGATAGTAGACACATTAAGTAGCTAATAACTGTGTGCTATTAAGTCAATTCTGACTTAAAGGGGACTTTTTTTGGGGGGTGCACACATTTCTACATACAGAATACTCAGAAGTGGTTTCCCATTCCCTTCTTCTGGGGGTGCCCTGGGGACTATACAGCTTGCTCAGGCTGACCTTTCTCCCAGGAGGCACCACAGTGGGGAATCGAACTCCCAAATACCTAAACACCAAAGAACCCTGCAGAAAATTGCTTGCCATTTCAAAAGCATGGTTTTTTTCAGGATGTAATATTGAACCATGAGCCTGCAAAATACAAGAAAATTTGTTTATAACGCTGTGGATGTTTATTTGGAAATTTAGCCAAGCTGTGTTCAATGGGTCTTACCGGTAGGAAAGTATAAATAGATTTGTAGCTTTAATATGCACTCCTAGTAATGAATCCAAACAGTAAGAAATCAATGTCAAGACTAGTAAGTAATAATTTACTAGTCACTAACAGTAGAAAGAGTCAAACATTTTATTTCTTGTGCTGGGCTAAAATCATTCTGAGTGTATTTCATGGCACTTTGAACTTATTGCAAGGTCATAAAACATATTTATACAGCTGACTCAAGTCTCTCAGTAATAATAAAAAAGCTATCAATACAGAGCCTTAGGTGTCCAATTGGTGACCTTCTACACATTAATTGAAAGAAAATAACAATAACCATATAAATTAAGACCATAAAAAGCAGATCACCTAACATGATTGAACTAATGTGGAAATAGAGCCTCATTCACCCACTCGCAGACAAACCTTCCCTCCCAGTCCCAACTTACCTGTACGCAGCCTCAGCAGGTATCCTCCGTCCTCCTCTCCTGTCTCCTCCCTCGATCTAACTCACTAACCCCCTCTGGTGGTCTAATCTAACTATCTGTCACTCTCTCTTTCTCTCTCTCTCTCACACACACACACACACTCTCTCACAAACACACACTGCTTCTCTCTCTCTCTCTCTCTCTCACACACACACACACATGACACTCCTGCCTTGCCAGGAATTTTTTATGTGTGTGTTGGTGGTTTGAGTGCTATTTTATGTGGGGGTCGGGGTTGTGCACACCCAAAACCACCCCTAACCACCAACACACACATTAAAACTGCCCGGCTGGCCGGGCACAAATACGTTAGTGTTCTATAAAATAGTGCCTGCAAAGCACTTGTTTGGAGGATTAAATTTGGAACTCATGTTGGAACAATGAAGAGGAGGTCAGGCGAAGCTCTTCTAAAACTACACAGGACTAAACCTGCACTGGACTGCACTGGATGTCTAGCAGAGGAAGCATTCTGAGTAAGCACTGTCTGTTCTCTCTTGCTAGAATGTTTGTTTGTGCTTGAATGCTAAACTGCTTGGTCAGCGTACTTGAAGCCTGAAAGGTTCTTGGCTTCTATCCTTCTGAACTGCTGTGAAGGAAGTTGTTTTGCTGTCAGACTATCTACCGAGGAAATGTAAACTATCTACAAGCATCTATCTGAACTGTTTCTAGTTAGCCTTTTGAAGGACCTTGAAAGTTTTCAACGTCCGTCACTGCTGAGGCAAAGAGACTGTTTATTCCATGTATACATGTTTTGCAGAGACTATATCTATATTTACGTTTGATCACTGTAAATATACTAGCACAAGAAAGTAAAGCTGTTTTTCCGTTGCACAACGCTGCCGTCTTCCTTGTGTGTGGGCAGTCCATTGGCACACCTCTCCGTTTGCGTAAGGCTTACACGCACTTTGCTAACCCATACAAAATTAGGCACCCATTTTGCTAAAGTAGAAGGAGATCTTCCTTTGAAAATAAAACAGCCCATGCTAAAGAATAAATGAAAGCGCGGCGCCAAAATGGCCGCCGCGCTCTTTGCGGGCCCCCCCACCCGGACTCAGACATCCGGGTGAGTCAGGGGGCGTGGCTACCCCTCTATAAAAGGGGTAGCCACGAGGCAGCTGAGCTGCCATTTTAAAAAGCGACGGAGCGGAGAAGTTTTTCTCGCTCTTCGCCGCCTTTAGGGAGCTGTGCTCGGCACCGGAGCCTGAGCTGCTCTATTTCATCTTCGGCTTTCCAGCCATAGGCTTCTCTCCCTGCACGGGGATTGCTTTTGGAGCCTTCGCTGCTCGTTGATTTACTCTTCTAATCTTTCCAAAGGGATCACTTTCCTCATGCCTCCTAAGAAGAAGGCCATGGCGACCCAGTCTCGCCCAACTAGGAGGCAGCAATCGGGTCGGAGGACCACGACTGCGCCCCCGCTTCAGGCTCCCGTGCCGGATGCACCCACCGGGACCGGTGGGATGGGGCAGGTTAGCCCGTGGCCCGTGGCTGCCCAGCCTCAGGCGACCCCCATTGGGGCTCCGGCCCCTGGCCCGCAATGGCCAGCCCCGGCCCTTCAGCAGGGGGGTGGGTATGGTGCGGGTGGGGCCTCGGCCCCCGGCCCGCAAATACAGGCCATGGGTTTTGAGCATGGTGGGGGGTTTGGTCTGAATGCAGGGCAGGGCGTACCACCGGCCCAGTATGGGTCAGAGTTTTGGACATGGCCATACTGGGGACATGGCCTCCAAGTAGGCAGCCCCGGACCATTGCTCAGCGGGCAGTCTGGCCCACCTGGCCCCCTGTATGCGGGGGGTTCCGCAACGGTGGATGCCTTGCTGGCCCGCGTAGCGGCGCTGGAGGCATCCTTGGGGATCACCAACAACCCTGTTGGGGGGGGGGGCTTCACCCTCGTTGGGGGTATCCTTCACCCAGCCTCCTGCCTCGACAGCCATCACTCTTCAGCAGGCGACCGGTCGGGTTGAGTTGCTGGAGGCGCGCCGGCCTCTGCCCGCCGCAGCCTCGCAGCTCCCTGTGCCGCAAGCGGCGCAGACGGATGGTGGTCGGGGGACCCGCCGAGCTCGACTTCGGTCGCGAGCTCCGACGCCCGCCGTGGGCCGGAACCCCCAGTGGGGGCGGCTCACGGGGGTGCACCCAGTATCAGGTTCAAACTAATGTACCCACACCACACTCCGCCATCGGGGATAGGTTCCAGTGGCCGTGGCCTAGTACCGTAGGGGCGGATGGGCACCAGGTCCTGGCTTACCCGGGTGCAGCTTGGTCCCATGGGGGCATACCCTGGAGTGCCGGGGTTTACCCCCCCCCCCGGGGCGGCGCCGGGGGTCGCAGGGACGGTCCAGGCTCCTCTCCTGATGCCCCGTATCAACACTGTGCCAGTGTCGGCTCTGCCTACAGCCGGGTATTCCTTGCTCCTCGGGGATCATTTGGCCCAGGTCACGAGGGAAAAGATTTGGAGGGGGGAATATGTCGACATTTTCTCTTTATTGAACCGGGAGCCCACCAAGGAAGAGAAGGAAGGGCAGGATGATAAGGACAAAGAGCTGTCTCGTCGTCGCAAGCCACTACGTACCTGGGCCAACTGGCCTATCTCATATACATGGCGGTGTACCTCAGGGCTCGGCCGGACCTGGCCATCCCTATGGTCCAATATTTGGACAACATTTACCGGGCAATGGTGGATTTTCCTGGCCCATTGTGGTTGGCTTACGATGAGGAATTTAGAATGGGAGTGCCCTTACACCCGGAGATGAGGTGGGATGAGCCATGCCAGAAACTGTGGCTTTTATGCATGACCCCCATGCGCCTGACGCCTGGGGAGAGGTACCATTGCGGGCATGCGGTCCAGCGAGCGGCTCCAACACAGGCTCCCTGCCAGCTGGCGGGGCAGGGGGTTCCAGCCCGCCTGCTGTGTTGGGGCTTCTCGGCGAATGGCATATGCAGTAAAAAACAGTGCCGCTATAAACACGAGTGCCCCTCTTGTGCTGGCCCCCACGCCGCCGCTGCGTGTCCGCGAGCGGGCGGGTCACGGGGCAGAGGCAGAGGTGGACAGGGGGCGGGCAGACCTGCCACTGATGGAGCTGGTCACTCAAAAGGCCCCCTCCCCGGTTAACGTCCCTATGTTAGAGCGGTGGCTCTCAACTTACCCAAGGGGGGAGGATGCTAGGTACCTCCTCGAGGGTTTCCAGTGGGGCTTCCGCATCCCATTTAGAGGGGAGAGGTGCCCCCAAGATGCCCCTAATTTACTTTCACTGAAGGGTAGGGAGGAGGTGGCTGCCCTGAGTATTGCTAAGGAGGTCAAGGCAGGTAGGGTGGCTGGCCCCTTCCCTTCACCACCCTTTAACAATCTGAAGGTTTCCCCTTTAGGTTTGGTTCCTAAAAAAGCCCCTGGGGAGTTTCGTTTAATTCACCATCTGTCGTACCCGACTGGCCGTTCGGTCAATGATGCCATCCCTGACGACCTTTGTTCGGTCCGGTATACATCATTTGACCAGGCCCTGCACATGGTGCGCTCTTGTGGCACGGGTGCACTTCTGGCAAAATGCGACATTAAGTCAGCATTCCGTTTGTTGCCTGTGCACTCGGGCGACTTTGAGTTGTTAGGTTTTAGATTCCAAGGGAACTTTTATGTAGACAAGGCCATGCCCTTTGGCTGCTCTATTTCCTGTTCAGCATTTGAACGTTTTAGTACTTTCCTTCAGTGGGCCTTTGTTCGTAGGTCCGGGTCTCGGTCTGTAGCCCACTACCTCGATGATTTCTTGTTCGGGGGTGAACGGGGCGGGGACACGTGTATGCGTCTCCTCAACACATTTCAGACGCTAATGCAGGAACTCGGTGTCCCTTTAGCGCCCGAAAAGACCGAGGGCCCATCGACTAAGCTCACATTCCTGGATATTGAAATTGACACGGTCTCGCAGTCATCCCGGTTGCCCATGGATAAGGTTACCCGGATCACTGCGTTGATTTTGGCCTTACTGGCGAAACGCAAGGTGTCACTTCGTGAGCTCCAGGTTCTACATGGTCACCTTAACTTTGAATGTCGGGTGGTAACGCCGGGCAGGGCTTTTGCTCGACGCTTGTGCGATGCCATGGCTGGCCTCTCCAGGCGCCATCACAGGGTTCGACTGACTAGGGGCATGAGAGCTGACATGTGGGTGTGGCTTAAGTTCCTGCAGGACTTCAACGGGGTGTCATTCTGGAGGTCTGACCTCTTGGTTTCCCCTAGGTTCCAGGTTCAGTCGGATGCTTCGGGGTCCCTGGGGTACGGGATTTACTTTGAAGGGAAGTGGGCCTATGGCCGGTGGCCTCCTGCATGGGGGGGCTCGGATCGTCTACGTGATATGACGTTCCTTGAATTCTTCCCGATCCTGGGTGCTCTGATGCTATGGGGCGAGGAGTGGGCCAATTCTGTGGTTCATTTCTGGTGTGACAATGCTGCGGTGGTGCACATTGTCAATTCCCAGACTTCTAAATCACCCAAAGTCATGGAGTTAGTTCGCCAGTTTGTGTTGCGCAGCCTACGCCTCAACATGCTCTTCAGGGCCAGACATGTACCAGCTATTAATAACGATATTGCTGATGCTTTATCCCGCCTGCAGATCTCCCGGTTCCGCGCCTTGGCTCCAGACGCAGAGGAATTCCCCTCGCCGCTCCCGGACGAGATTTGGACATTTGGCAAGGAGAGGTGAACCGGGCGATCGGCATGTCGCTGGCGCCCCGCACGCATAAGGCGTATCACCATGCATACAGTCAATTTAGGGAATTTTGTGCGCAAATTCGGTTGCCCGAGGTGTGGCCCATACCAGTTGCCCACCTTCTACAATTTATGGTCTACTTACACAGTCAGGGCCTAGCTCCCCGCACCATTGCATCCAGGCTGTCAGCTCTGGCATTCATGGCCAAAGTGAGGGGTTTGGATGACAGTACGAACAATTTCCGTATAAGACATGTTTTGGAAGGGTGGGCGAGGGAACGTGGGCGCAGCCCGGACACTCGCCACCCTATTTCCCTAAGGGTCCTTACCCACCTTGCACGAGGCTGGCATGACCTGTGTTTCGACAGGTATGAGGCAGCTCTGTTTCATGCGGCTACCACGGTAGCCTTTTTCGGAGCCTCCGCATCAGTGAGCTGGTGCTACTGTCTAAGGCGGATGCGGCTCGTAGGGCACTGGAACTCGACGATGTCTAAGTCTCCAATGAGTGGGCTCAGTTGAGGATTTGTTCCTCCAAAGTTGATCAGCACGGAGTAGGCAGTGGTGTTAGACTGCTACGATGTTCCATTGCAGACATCTGTCCGGTTGGTGCCCTACAAGAGTTCCTTGCAATGCGTGGTACGCACCCTGACCCGTTTTTCTGCCACCAAGATGGGTCTCCCCTTACTAAATTTCAATTTTGGAAGGTGACCGGTAAGGCACTGTCCAGTGTTGGCCTCCCCGGGGCTCGTTATGGCACCCATTCTTTTAGAATAGGAGCTGCTTCTACTGCGGCGGCATGTAGGTACTCAGAGGCTGATATATGTACGATGGGGAGGTGGGGCTCCAAGTGTTTTGAATTGTATGTTCGCCCCTTTTCGAATATGAGTACCACATAAGTCACTGGCCTGTCTCTCCCTTCTTTATCTTACAGACCCTGTGTGCCCCCGCACACCAGTGGCAGTATGGCTGGTGGACCACAGCTATGTGCACTGGGCAGCGCAGTACGCTGCGGCGACAGAGTGGGGACCCCAGCTTGGACTACGTGCATCCGCATGTCTCAGGTGGTATGGTAAGCGTGGAATGTTATAGCGGGAACTGTTGTCATTCCTGTTCTCTATCAGGGATGCTGAACCGCCTGATTTCCTGGTGATCCACCTCGGGGGTAATGACTTAGGTCAGGTCACTGGCCTTTCTTTAAGGCATAAGATCTGCAGTGACCTGGCCTATTTGCGTTATGTGTGGCCTGCCACGACCCTGTTATGGTTGGACATCATACCGCGTCATGTTTACAGGGGGGGAATTAACCTCCAGGCCCTTGACCGCGCTCGTCGCTCGGTGAACGGGGCAGTGGCCCGGTTCTTTGCAGACAAGGGGGCGGGTCATCCGACACCCCAACATTAGTCTTCAAAATTACGAACTTTATGCAGGGATGGGGTCCATCTGTCGCCCAGAGGTATGGACCTCTTTCTGGAAGATTTGCAAGCAGGCCTGTGGACCGAGCTGACGGTCTGGGGGGGGGGGCGGTGAGCCTTTATTAAGCCTCCCCGTGTGGCGGGTAGCACTGGTAAGGTAAATATTTATGACCCACAGGTATCCGGCAGGTTCGCAATTGACTGGACAACACTAGATAGGTACAAGTTTGTTAACGTTGTCCGGTCAACGACGAATCAGGCAATGGGGTGATGGCAGGAGCTCTCCAGCGTGCATCACCCTGGGATTTTACGGATACACGTCAGAGGGTGGGGTCAGTAGATAGTTTATTGACTACGGTCAACAATTTGTTGTAAACAAACAAATTGATACAAATGGATATATTGTAGACAATTGCCATTGGCAATTTTGGGAGGAACCTTACCAGTGTTACTGCGGCCTGCTTGCCTTAAGAATTATAATTGGTGAAGTACCAATTGAGGTACCAATTGAAATTTATAATTCGGACTAGGGCATGAATCAATAAATGTGGCCCAATGCCGTTATCCACTTTTACCGGTGTCTGAGTCCTTTTTTGGGGGGTGCGCCTGCAATGAAAGCGTGGCGCCAAAATGGCCGCCGTGCTCTTTGCGGGGCCCCCCCACCAGGACTCAGACATCCGGGTGAGTCAGGGGGCGTGGCTACCCCTCTATAAAAGGGGTAGCCACGAGGCAGCCGAGCTGCCATTTTAAAAAGTGACGGAGCGGAGAAGTTTTTCCCTCCACCCCCTCCCTAGTTAAAGTGTGATATTTTGGTCGCTTTGGGGCCGGGTGGGAATTTTTTGCTGGAACCTACATTGGCCTCTTGGTTCTGTTTTTTTCGCCCATCCCACACTGTTGCTATGGTTTGATACAGGGTTTTTTTGCTATTGACTTCGGTCACATGGGCGGGTAGCACTGGTAAGGTAAATATTTATGACCCACAGGTATCCGGCAGGTTTGCAATTGACTGGACAACACTAGATAGGTACATGTTTGTTAACGTTGTCCGGTCAACGACGAATCAGGCAATGGGGTGATGGCAGGAGCTCTCCAGCGTGCATCACCCTGGGATTTTACGGATACACGTCAGAGGGTGGGGTCAGTAGATAGTTTATTGACTACGGTCAACAATTTGTTTGTTGTAAACAAACAAATTGATACAAATGGATACATTGTAGCCAATTGCCATTGGCAATTTTGGGAGGAACCTTACCAGTGTTACTGCGGCCTACTTGCCTTAAGAATTATAATTGGTGAAGTACCAATTGAGGTACCAATTGAAATTTATAATTCAGACTAGGGCATGAATCAATAAATGTGGCCCAATGCCGTTATCCACTTTTACCGGTGTCTGAGTCCTTTTTTGGGGGGTGCGCCTGCAATGGATGATGGTAGGATACATTTGGACATTACCACTTCAGAGGTGTGTGTTAACCAAATAGCAGTCTATGCCCTGCAGACGTTTATGTCAACAGCATGTTTACCACATCCTGCAAAGTAATACAATTAATTCTATTTAATACTCCTCAAGGACCAATTGGTTGATTTTTTTATTGGCATTTTAAAAAGGCTTTATGTTTTACAAGGAAACCAGTCTGCTTTTTTAGGCCATCATAACAGATTTGTTGGCTCTGTCATTTCCAACTCTGAATAGAAATATTTTCTAGGATTTTACACAGTATGGAAAATGACTTATTGGTTATTTTAAAAACATATGCAGCCATGTGAAACCTGAAATTCTTGAGAAAAGAAATCTCAAGTTGATGTTATTTTCTTGTCAAAAGATGATGAAATCTCACCAATATCCTATTTATGGCCAGCCATCTCAAAATGGCATAACAGCTCGTGTAAGATTCTCCAAGCTTCATAACAGTTCCTAGGAATAAGAAACTTTTTCATTGTGGCTTCCACATCTTGCTCCAAGTGTTATTATGCAAAAGTAGTGCCTTTTTACTATGTTCACAAGCAAAGCAAGCACAAATGATCAAAATGCTCAGTTGATGAGAAACAAAAAGAATTAATACGTTACTATTATGTTTGCTAGTTTGTGCAAAAAAGGCAATACTTACTGCATTTCCTATTATAGGCAATATAAAGAAATTTACAAAAATCAGTTTTCGAAATTTACAAATTCTATGTAAGATACTCTCACTCTGTGGTGAGGAAAACATTTGTAGTCCCCCCCCCCCTATTTATCACGTGGCACATGTTTAGCTGCCTAGCGGGATGCATAATGCTTTCACAGAGCAGTACAAATTGCCCAGGTCATAAGAGCTGGTAGTGGGGAAATTGCAAGAAAAGCCAATCCTGCATCCTTTTATATCTTCCCTGAGGTCATCAAGCCAGTCTGCATGTGAAAATAAAACTGAGGAAGAGACACAAAGTTGCTTTAACCTCTGGCCTGAAAAATGGGCATATCAAGGGGTTGTTTATATGACTATTGGAGAGTCATAAAATCACTTCCACAAATGACTTGGTTCACACACGATACTCCCTTACAGTAGGTCAGGGGTGGCCAACCTTGGTGCCCCAGGTGTTCTTGGACTTCAATTCCCAGAAGCCCAAGTAAGCACATCTGCTGATCAGGGCTTCTAGGAATTAAAGTCCAAGAACACCTGGGGCACCAAGGTTGGTCACCCCTGCAGTAGGTCAAGCACTTGTTCACATAGGCTCAATACCCTTCATTCTGACATCGTTCACCCTCACACAACTATTTCAGCCAGAGTTGTCAGGGACTAAACCTTGAAACTTTGCATATTGTTCATTCTAGAGGTGTGCAGATTTGTGTTGTTGGACTGCAAGTTTGAGAATCCCCCACAGGTTATAGCCCCAAAATATAAAGCTGCACACCTCTGGTCAATTCTGATGATCCCTCCTCCAAGGATACTAATTTCCCATCTGATTTGAATGATACAAAGAATATGCAGAAAATAATCTGTAGTTAGCACTTGTTAATTTTCTCACTTGAGACCAGTCCAGAAAAATGCTATTTAAAGGCTTAAGGATAACTACTGGAGGCAGGGGAGAATCAAAGTTCACAGCTGGGCAATGACTATGTTACAACCAAACCAACATGTCACAGTAAGGTGAAAGCTCTCTAGAACTCTTTGTGAAGTTAGGTGATGGATCAGTGCAAGATGCATTGTAGCTTGCCAGCATGCTTTCAACAGGGCAGTGAAGAGCAATACTTTGTTCTAGTCTGATAATATCTCCTCAGGATGAGACACCTCAATTATATGCATAGCAGGTGCTATTGAACTGGCTTCCTTAAGGGCAGCATAAAGAAAAAGCAGCCTAGCACTTTTAAAATGAAGAGATCAGGAAATCCTCTAAAATGTGTTTTGCTTCTCATCACTCATTCAGTTTTTCTGCTTGAGTTGGCCCTGTGCCCATCTGCAATGAGATAGGAAGTATTTACAGGACCACTATGGAATTATACAATTCACAGGGTTGAACCTGTGTGGTGACATGACCACACATTTCTCCTGGACTACAACAAATATTTGCTTTAGAAGTAAAAAAAAACCCCAATCTGTTTGAGTACAAAAAGAGAAAAATATGTAAAACATCTAGGGTTTTGGCAACAATTTAATTTTTACATAAGGCCAAGCATAAAGGAGACACTATATCTCTTTTGCCTTTTTGTCTGGCAGTCTTGAAAAAAGCTTAGTCTAAGCTTTGGAATGATTAAAGACTAAGGTTACAGGAATTAATTGATTAAGCACTGTGATTACAGTTTAATGGCTTGTTCACAAACTCAGAATGAAATTCTGATTAATTGCAACAGGCCATCTGGATTCTAGTTACAGGCACTCTTGGATCCTGGTCAGTTTCCCCCACCATTCTTTTCCCTACATCTGAAAATACACACAAACACACACACCAATATCCCTGCCACCAAGGAGTCTGTCAGATTGTAAGTCTATTTCTTACATGAATTTGATGATGCATCTGACGACTTACAAGCATCACTCAATGGCAAAATCCTGTTGCTTAGTGTACTAAATTGCAATAAAGTAGGCCCACTGAATCAATGGGTATTTACAAGTCAACTCTTCCATAAATTTCATTGGTCAAAATGGGCCAATGGTAAATTTTTCAACAGTAAATTACAGTTAATCAGGCCACTTAAATCAATAGGACTTACATAGGTGTTGGCTCACCACATTCCCATTGATTCAGTGGACCTTCTTCAATATTATTTGGTATGCTAAATAAAAGGATTTTGATCACTGGGAAATACTAAATGAGGCCATTTGGGTTTTCTTACTTATTTATTCATGGTGTCCATGAAGTAGGTGGGTCTCGTATTACCTTATTTTGTTTGTTATTTGCTAGCACTTCTTGACATACTTCTGGAGGGGCAGTACCAGCCAAATAATAGATTTCTTCAGTGGGGGTAGGTTTCAAGCAGCCAGTAATAATTCTGCATTTTTCATTAAGAGCTATATCCACTAGTTTGACAGGTGCTGGTTTATACCATTCGGCAGTAGCTATATCGACTAGTTTGACAGGTGCTGGTTTATACCATTCGGCAGTAGCATATTCTGCTGTGGAGTAGCACAGGGACAGAGCAGTTGTTCTTACTGTTTGAGGGTGTGCACCCCAGTCTGACCCAGCCAGCTTCCTAAGTATGTTACTTCTGGCAGTGATTTTCTGTTTGGTGTTTAAATAGTATTTTTGTAGGTCACAGTTCGTTCCAGAGTGACACCTAAATGGAGAAAGGCAATGTTTACCATTCTTTGAAGTCATGAAGTCATTCTTTCCCTTAAACAAGATTGGGCAACTAAGACCCTCCAGCTGTTTCTGCAACCTCCACAGTCCCTCACCGCCAGCCATCCTGGCCATGACTGAGGGAACTTTAAGGCTAAAATGTCTTGAGGGCTACAGTTGCCCAGACCTAAGTGACTTAATAAAGCAAATAAAATTGCAGAAAAGAGGTTTGGGGAAATTTCTGGTGGTCTGAGATCCTGTAACAATCCTGCAAGTAATGTAACAATCAGCACACTACATTTATGACTTAATCCTTTGCCTACTACCCTTCTTGGATCAAAACACATTAGATAAGAGATGAATCTCAAGTCTTTTTTCTCTAGGGATCTCTGCAAATATTAACAGAGATATAATTTTGAAATGAGATCAGCACTGTCCTACCTTGTAAGGATATTATGAGGTGGAATTACAAGATTAGCATGCCTTTCTCTTTCAGTGGCAACTAGGTTTAATACTCAGTTTCCAATTAAGTAAGCACTTAATAGTAGAGCATGGGACTGCAGTGGCTTAGTGGCTAGAATGCTGAACTTGACAACTGGAAGGTGGGAAGGTCAAAAGTTCTTAATGCGAGTACTGCACACAGAGTGAGTTCTCATCTCTGTCCCAGCTCCTGCCAAACTAGCAGTTCAAAAGTAAGAAATTGCAAGTACTGTAGATAAATAGGTACCACTTTGATGGGAAGGTAAACAGCATTTCATGCACTCCGGTGTCTAGTTATGCCTGCCACATTTCCACAGAAACATCTTCAGATGCAGACAGTGCTGGCTCTTTGGTTATAAAAAAAAGGTGAGCACTGAACCCTAGAGTTGGATATGATTGGCTTTCGAGCAAGGCCAACCATTACCTTTGCCTAATAGTAGAGCAAGCTTTTTTTTTTGCATTTGGTATCAGCATATACTTTATCGATATACTTTTAACAAATGTTTGATTGGATTGTGGTGGTGATGGCGGTGGCAAGAATGATGGGAGCTGTTACATGAGGGTTGATTTCTGTTAACTGTAGTCTTGTGCATCTGATCTTGGCTGCTGCTACTAGGATTCTTGTAAAGGAGCTGCGGAAAGAGCTCAGGGGTTCCTATCTCATTCATCTGAACCCAAGCCAGCTGGATGACTGCAACCATATTTATCTTGATGACTCCCCAGTTTCTGGTGATAATATTATGCTTTTTAAATCACAGCTTGGATGATTGACTGTATATTCCAGGAGACAGATGGTTTCAATGGGATTTAGATATTAGTCCTTCTGAACATTAAAGTGTTATCCTCATGCTGTCCTCTGAAACAACTGACTGTACTTCATTAAGTTAGTGTGTGCAATTGTATATCACAGTATAAGAAAAAGCTGTTTTGAAGTCCCGAAACAGATGTCATTCCATTTTTGTCTCAACACCATAGATTCATTTGAGATATAACATGGTAACATCTGTTATGCCACTGTGCACAGAGCTGAAGCTCACACTTCACTCTTCTGGCCTAAATTCAGGATATTTTAAGCACAGTAGCTCATGATATATGATAGGTTTTGCCGCCTGCATTCGGTTTGTTATTCATTCTCCACTCAACCCAAAAGGAGAGTCTTCTTATCTATTCAGCAGAGTTTTTCCAAAAGAGAGAAGATGGCTAGAGAGACTACTTGCATCATCCTTTAAAACAAATATACAAACACACACTCCCAAAATTGTGAAGATGTGAAGAAAAAGCAACCTTTCCAGTGCTTGGGGCACATTATAAGTGAATAGAAACCTTTGCTTCTCTGAGGCAGCTTTCTGTCAGTTTAATCTCCCCAAATTGTGCAATGTGCTTTTGATAGACACCATGTGCCATTTCAGGTAATTTGTAACTACTGTGAGAGTTACAGCTACTCACTATATCAGGAAAGAACTCCTGCTAAAAAGCAGCAGTGATACCACACTAGAGCTCCTTTCTATTTTTACAGGTTTTTTTTTCTTGTGAAGGTAGCTCTTTCTCCACCTCCTCCTATATCAGACAGACAGCAGGACTTCTCAAAGAATCTATCAGCTCTTTTCCAAGAGGAATAAAAGGGAGCACTCCCCTTTATTCTGAGACTTTTCACTTTTTCTACATATGCCTCAGACTTACCACTCTGTGGGACAACATGCTGTGCCCTCAAGTTAAAATAATCTGCTTTTCAAACAATCTCAGCAAAAGAAAGCAAGACAGATTGATAGAACTGATTCTGAGAAAGTTATTATATTGTCACCGAGACTGCTTACTTCTTGGTTAATAAGGCTTTTCTGTGTGTTCCAAAATACTGGCTCTTTCTAACACACTATTTTTTTTTAACCTGAAGATGACCACTGGAGCAGACTGACTCTTGCATTTATCCAAGCCCATGGCTGAATAGCAAATATCAAAATGCAAGGGCTTATCCAGTTGCAATAGTCGTAACTGTAAAGTGTGTCCAAAAATGCAGGCAGCGGTGACAATATTTCCCTCAGTTTTTGTGTTTTACATGCATGTTTTATATGTACACACACACACACACACACTCCCACTCCCACACACACACTCCCCCCACACACACACAGAGAGTGCATACACAGAGAGAACTGCATAGCACAATATCCAATTTATTAAAAGCAGACCATCAAAGAACAGCTGGCTAAGAGACAGAAATTCCTTTTGTTGGACTATATATCCAGAACGTTTTTTGAACTGCAACTCCTAGAATGCCCAAGCCACTGTAGCTATTAAACATGGCGCCTAAAATATTCTAGGAACTACAGCTGCAAAGAAGTGATTTTCTCAATCTCTTTTAAGAATAATTTACTTACAAAGGTGTGTGTTAAAGGACACTATTGTCTCTCTTGACCAACAAGTCCCAGTGTTTTGATTCGGAATGCCCTGACTGTGCTAGAACACAGTGGGTGTGTATTTTGGCATTAATTTAAAGCTGAAAAAACTGCAAAAATAAAGGTGATATGGTCTGTAAGTGGACTGTAATTGACAACAACTCAAACTGCATGTTTTTGAAGTGACAGCTGTGTTAGTCTGTGCAAGCATATCAGATAGTAAACAAAACAAAACAAGACAAAAAAAAGTATGACAAAGTGGACTTGATCTACGAAAGCTAACAGTAAAATATAGTAGTTAGTCTTCAAAGTGCCATGTTTGTTGTCTTTTGTTTTGTTTTATTTACTATCTGCTACTGCTAGTACAGGGACTGCAGTGGCTTAGTGGTTAAGACGCTGAACTTGACAACTGGAAGGTTGGCGGGTCAGCAGTTCAAGACCTGAATGCTGCATGCGGAGTGAGCTCCTGTCTCTGTCCCAGCTCCTGTCAACCTAGCAGTTCGAAAGCAAGAGATTGCAAGTAGATAAATAGGTACCACTTCAATTGAAAGGTAAATAGCATTCCATGCACTCTGGTGTATAATTTGCCTGCCACATGTCCACAGAAATTTCTGCAGATGCAGACAGCATCGGCTCTTTGGTTATAAACGGAGATGAGCACTGAACCCTAGAGTTGGATACGACTGGCTTTCAAGCAAGGGCAACTTTTACTTTTGATGTTAATGTAGTGTTGTAAAGTTTTAACATAAAGAAAAACAATAATAAGAAATGCATACAACCCTCCCACTTGCAGCAACATACATAAACAAAATTCAGCCTATAAAATTATCAAATGGTATGTGATGCAGCAGTTTAAATAAATGGCTTGTTACCCCAAAGAGCTTTGGCTGCACAGGTTATTAGTGCTTGTTAGCCCTTGATGATAATAAGAAGAACAGCATGGGTTATGATCATGTGCTTGACAGGCTAACGTGTGAAGATTATGTGGGTATTCCATAGAGAGGGCCCTTGTATTTATTTCCCTTCCTTCCAACTGTTATTTGCACCACACAGCCAAGATTATAGGAAGTTGCTGCTTACCATATGCCATGAAAGCTGCAGTAGTGATTCTGTCAAAAGATTGCTGGATAATGAGACAACACAAAACTTTGCTCACTAGAACTACAAAATCTTGTTTCTCTCTTCTTGGAAGCTGGACGTTATTACCATTGAACCAAAGTGTTAGCCAATGAATTGACTAGTTAACTCGAAATCTTTAAATATTCTGGAAAAAATTGTTCAATTCAGGTGCCATGTGCAGGTTCCTGGATCTGTTGACCTCTAAGGACTGTCAGAACACACCAAACAAGGATTAGAACCCAGGTTTCCTGAGCCCTAGTCCAACATGCTATCCACTACATTACCATGGTTCTCATATGTATTAATCACTTTCCCTTCTAATACATTACAGGTTGGATTGCTGACTGCAATTGTGAAGATCGAAAATGCCAAGACCTCACAAATGTCTTAGAACAACTGAAAGACAAAACTTTATAAAAACAGCACCAAAATAATCTCAGGAAGTAAAGGTAAAGGTTGCCCTTGCTCAAAAGCCAGTCGTATCCGACTCTAGGGTTCAGTGCTCATCTCTGTTTCATAGCCGAAGAGCCAGTGCTGTCTGCTTCTGCAGATGCTTCTGTAGTCATGTGGCAGGCACGGAATGCTGTTTACCTTTCCACCAAAGTGGTCCCTATTTATCTACAATGGACCCTCGATTAACGATGCGTTCGAATAGCGTCATTTCCGCTTAATGACGTGTCATCACTCGCCACATGACTATCGGCACAATGACGAAAAACCGTCGTTGTGCAGATTAACGACGTTTTTTAACGTCATTGTGCAGATAATGACAGTTTTTTGCCACTAGATGGTGCAGTTGCCATTGAAAACTGCACAATGACGTTTCCCCTATAGCGACGCTACTTGGGGAACCAAGCAACGTCGTTATGTGAGGGTCTACTGTACTTGTAATTTCTTGCTTTCAAACTGCTAGGTTGGCAGGAGCTGGGACAAAGACGGGAGCTCATTCCGTCCTGCAGTACTCGGGAATTTAACTGCTGACCTTCTGCCTCCTAGTCAGTGTCTTAGCCACTTGAGCCATTGCAGTCCTAAATCTCAGGAAACAGAACAATAAAAACCCATCCCATATAGATATGTATATGTTTGTTTATGGTGACTTGTTGTTCGTTGGACCACAGACTCTGGCTTTTCAATTCTCAGTTTCCTGCATATCTCCTTCCTGTAAGCAGCCCTCAGTGTCCCCACTTCCAATTTTCAGACCAATTTTCTCTTTGTTGGCTTTGTTTTTCCAAATCACCATTTCCCAGAGCATCCCAAGACCCCTGTTTCATCCTTTGATCCCAGAGCACAAAACTGACCTTAATACTATGAGGCCTCATCAGGACCCCTGATGGAATTCCCCCCAGTTCTTCTGCACACCTTAGCACCACTGTAACAGATGCAGTGCCCACATCAGTTTGGCTTACTCATGACCAAGGACTTGTGGTTACAAACCTAAGTAACATATAGATTAGGAGTTCCCAACCTTTTTAAGCCTGGGAGCTGGGTCACACTCCCTCAGACAGCTTTGGGGCCAGACGGCCATTTTGCCCTTCCTCCACCACATGGCACTTCCTGGTGTGGTGGAGGCCGTGGGGAGCCACATGAAATGGTGCTGTGGGCCACATCTGGCCCACAGGTTGAGAATCCCTGATACACTGCCTCTAGTGAAGAGTTTTTCATGGGATAAACCGGAACCCTAATGCACTTTTCTTGTTCCTGTGCTTGCTCACATATCCCACTGGACACATCAGACAAATCATTTATGTTAAGGACATGTTTTCCCAGCAAGGTCTATGAAGATTTTCAGAGCTTGAAAATTTTATTTTGGGGGCTACAGCTGCCAGGGTTCCTTTGCTAGGGTGCCTGGTGTCTTTGGCGAAAGGGTCTAAAAATCAAGTTTTAAAAAGTCTCAGTTTGATGTGCCTATTTTAAATTGACCCTACAGAAGATAACATTTAATCATCTTTCCCTCTTTTTTCAAAGCAGGGGCTGAAGGTGGAGGAGGGGAAAAAGAGAGAATATAAAATTTTCAAACTCTCTTCCTCCAAACTTAGTTTCTGAAGCCCACTAAAAACAGTTTATGTGTTTTGGACTGACTCTTTCATTCCAAAATCTTCAATGTTTTCATGATTAGAATAACTACACCAAACCCTACCATATAAAGACTATTGAAAAGAATGCAGTGTGTTTGAAATGTAAATGAATTCCTTTTACAAAGCAGCATTTGTTTGGGCTTGAAGTCTGAGGCAAGACTGCTGAAAAACACTGTAATTTATTAATAGTGAGACTGTTAATCTTTAGGTCACGACAATGTCCAGCATAATCTTCCTTCCTTTTACTCATCTGAATTAGTGATTCAGTGGCCAAAGAATATGCAACTGTCCAAATAAAATGCCACAGTCAAGATTTCAGTTGTCCTCTTTGCCTATTCATTCATCAATTCAGAGCTAACACAAGGCCTGCTAAAAATACATACTTACAATACCATTTACAGTAAAGGAGCTTAGAAGTACTCTACATTGAAAGCTTTATTTCTTTTTTATAAACTATCCAGCTGGCTCAAGATTATTTTTTAAATTGGACATTAACATTTCCATAAAAAGACTAAATAATGTTGAAAAACCAAGTGTCCTAGCTCCCAGCTAAAGGTCAACTGTCTCATACTCTTTATAACTGGGCTGCACATAAGTGTCTGGAGGAGAGGAACAGTGCAAAAGCATAAAGTGGGAAAGAAGGGAAGGGTGGGGAGATATTAAGACTTTTAACAATCGCGCTTTGATTAATTCCATAACAGCAGTGCTGTTCTTTTCAACATTCACTGTCTCTTACTGACGAACTCCTGTATTATTCATTGCTTTCAATTAACTGTGGATAATGCCCAACAGAGACTACGCACCAGTAAAAAAGTAATTCTGCCTACTACTTTCACCCCTTAATCTGCTCTGGGAAGTCCCATTTTGCAAAAGGAAGTCCATTTGTATAATTCTGGAGGCAGTCCAATGTTACCATACAGTATAACATACTATTGTGTGCCTTAGACATCTCAGGAGTCTTGCTGCCCAAATAAAAGGGATATAGTTAATTGTAGTCCCAGGAGTGGCATTTAAAATATTGGCGGCATTAGAGTATAACAATTGGAATGAAATGACCTTTTAAGATTCATATGTTGTTTTTTGTATTGTCTTAGAAGACTTTATTTACTTTTCTGCATACAACTCAAGATTGTTAATGGGCTTAATTCAAGTTTCTGATCAAAACTAAGCTATTATAAAGTTTGATTGACAAATAGCTAAATTAAATTTGTAAAAACATCTGCTTATACACATATGTCTATACAAAGGCATATACATAAACTCTTGCTAATGTAAGAAAAAAAACAATGCTTAAGGCTATAGAGTTGGGCACACTTTCTAAGCTGTGACTCTAACTGAAATAATTTCCCTCTAATAAATTTTACAAAGTAACGTAACGTGTGGAAGGTGTTATGAATTCTGTGGCGATTGACTAGCGATGGCATAATAGAAACATATCAAAGAGTAAACAGAACAAAACAAAAGACCAAAAAAAATGTGGAATTTTAAAGACTAACTGCTGTATTAGTTAGTTAGGCTTTAAAGCCCCACAGCGATTTTGTCTTTTTGTTTTGTTTACTCTCTGAAATGCTTGAAACAAAGACTAACACGGATGCCATTGCAAACATTTCATAATAGAAACAGTACAGTTTGGCCAATAACCAGTAGAGGGCGTCTGCCACTTTCTACTAATCTGTACAATTACTGTAGAACAAGTGTTGTTTGTCACTGTTTTGGTGTCAAAAATTAAGCATGATTCTGCCTTAATGTGCAGAACTTAGAAATTTTACTTTTACAAACCAGAATCCTCTGGAAGATTCATTCGTTCATTACATTCATTTATTTGATTTGTATGCCACCCACTCAGCATACACCGATTCAGGGCGACTCACAGCATATCAAACAAAGATGCAATACAGTAAAACAATAAAGTACAAAATACCACATGATAACATACAATAAACACAGTCAATACTAAAAAGTCAATCACAAGATGCAGTCTAAAAAGTGACATTTATAAGGGCTGCTAATTTACAACAGCAGGTTGGACAGCACAGTGACTAAGTTGAAATTTTTAAAATGGTAGCCATGTGCAAGCACCTGATACGTATAAATTAAAGCCATAAAGTCTCACTCTTATGTCTAACGAAGTGGACTTGATCTATGAATGCTAACATTAAAATATAGTAGTTAGTCTTCAAGGTGCCACAATGTTTTTTGTCTTTTTTGTTGTTTTGTTTTATTTACTAACTGTTATGCAGTGACTTGTGAATCTGATAGTGGTGCTAGAGCAGGAGTTCTCAACCTTTTAAAGCCAGGGGCCGGGTCATGTTCCTTCAGACAGCTTCGGTGGCCAGATGGCCATTTTGCCCTTCCTCCACCACATGACACTTCCTGGTATGGTGGAGGCGCCGCAAGCCGTATCTGGCACGTAGGCCGCAGGGTGAGAATCCCTGTGCTAGAAAAACCAGCTGGCTGGCTTTGGGCAAGCTGCACAGTCCAAAGATGACCTGAGAAAAAGGGAACGGTAAACCAACCATTTCCATTTTGCTACCTAGAAAATACTGGGAAAGGCTTGCCATAGGTCACAATCGACTTTATGGCACACAATTATTATTATTTGATTTACAGCATTGTAAGCTGTATAGATTTTGAGGTCAGGGTTTGTGCCACACTGAAGTGCCCTCTAAATGAACCTCAGAAACAAAAGAATGCAAGTGTAGAGCTTAGTATGGTTGTCCTTAGAAACTCTCCAAGTATTTCCCACCCAATTTGGAGGCAAAAAAACTGTGGAAATAAGTGGGGTGGGTGGGATGGTCTCCTTTTCCAAGGCAAGGATGTGATTGCCATCTTACAACAATTCTTACAACTATAGGAAGATGCAAATAAAACTGCATTAAAAAAGTCACATCATAATAAGGTTTTAAAATTGCAGGAGCTTACATTAAATGAAAGGTTAAATGAACACAGACTTGTGATCTCCTCCCCCCCCCAAGTCTATAAAACTGTGCAGGGTTCTTAGGAGGATGATTTGGCATCAGATTCCAACACTGCTTTGGTATAAGTCTTATTATCAGTTGTGGGAATACCACAGCCCCCCACCCCCCCAGCACAATGTTTTTGCAGTGGCACCTGCAGCAACTATGTCTAGCAACCTGGCCACTATTTTGCATTCTCTATAATGTTCCAGATCTAAGCATTATTTTAGGATACAGTGGTACCTCGTACAATGATTTAAATCCGTTCCACGGGGCTCGTTGTTGTACAAAACAATTGTTATATGATACATGCATCGTATAGCGATTTCCCCTATGGGATGCATCGCACAACTTTTTTTTTTGCTAAGTGATTTTTCCCAATGAAAAATTGTTGTACAATTTTTTCCATAGGGAAAATTGTTATGTAGGACCATTTTCCCCCAAAACATAATTGTTATGCAATTTTGTTGCTATACAGGGCAATTTCTGTATGAGGTTTCACTGTATTTGGTTAAAAGGGCGAGTGACCACCACAAAACCCAGTAGAAAATATAGAGAAAGAAATCAAGAAAAAGCTGCAAGTGGCCTTTATTTTCCTAGGAGTAATGAAAATTAAAATGTTAGAAACCCTCAGAAGAATGTCATCCAAATTTGGCTCAGATTTGATTTTCAGCTCTAGAGAGACAATTTTCAACGTACAGTACTTTGAATTTAGCCGTTCTAGATTTTCCCAAAAAGTTGATTAAACTCTGTTCCCCAATCAATCCAGCTTCAAGGTATTCAAGACAAACAAATACAGTACTTGGCATTCTCTGAGTATGAATAGCTTGGTCCTTTTGATAACTCTTTGGTTTGTTCGTTTGCTTTTTTAGAGTTTTCATTGAGTAGAATACATTTTTATCATGTCAGAAGCACACAAAGGTGCTTTCTAGGTTGAAAAGATTTTTGCTGGAGGAACTCCACTCAGGGGACACCCGAATGAGGCTTCTTTCATGTACCCAAGATCTTTCCCCACTGAAGTGGTCCCTATTTATCTACTTGCAATTTCTTAAAAGACTGGCAGGAGCTGTGACAGAGACGGGCTCATTTCGTCATGAAATACTTGGGTCTCGAACTGTTGACTTGCTGACCTTCCAGCTAACAAGGCGAGCTTCTTAACCACTGAAACACTGCAGTCTTAGTAGAATACTAATTGTAGGGGAGCACTTCATTAATGGGTGGCAATTTGATGCCAAGGCTAACAGGACTTTCTTGACACAACATAAATTGACACTAGGATTCTGACCATTATATTTGAACTATCTTGGTACAACTACTAATACTGAGAAAATGTACTGTTATCTTCTTTCAGCCTATGGGTTAGAGTAGGATATATATCGGTAAGAATCAGTGCCTTGAATTGATAGGCAACTAGTAGGTCTTCCAATATTAGGGTGACATGATCACAATACAGTGCATCAATTAGCAGACTATCTGTATACAGTAAAACCCCAACTTACAAATGTCTCGAGTTACATAAAATTCAACTTACAAAATGATTTTGTGCTAAAACCATGTCCCAATGCACACAATTTCCTATGGGTTCACTTCAAGTTACGTAAAGATTATTTTTCCTATGGATTTGCTGCGAGTTAAGTAAAAATTCAGTTCCCTATGGGTTTGCTTTGAGTTATGTAAAAAAATTAATATTTCCTATGGGTTTGCTTCAAGTTACAATTTTTTTCAGCATACAAATAACCTTGTGGAACGGAAAAATTCGTATGTAGGGGTTTTACTGTACTACATTGGACCTTCTTCAAGGGGTAGCCCCATGTAAAAAAAGTGCAGCGGACATATGATATAACTAAGTATGGATTACTTTTTCCATGCCAGGTCACTTAGGAAAGGCCACTGCTGGTGCCCTCACTAGAGTTGCACTAAAACACATTTAACCAAGGAAAACTCCCAGAATATAAACCTGATCATTGGGGGACTGCAACCCCGTTCTAGAAATGTTCAAATTCCAACCCCTGTGTCTTACTTCTTACCTACCAGCAGCACTTTCATCTAGCCAGAATGAAATTTCGGCTTGTCCACCCTCATGCAACCCCTTACTGAATTCAGGTAATTTTCATGGGGCTTGAATGCTCCCTCAGTGTTAAGTGACAAGGGACAGTAGAGCTAGACAACATCAATGTACTGGTGGTACCTCTGATGCTTTGGCTGAGCTCTCCTACTGGCTTCAGTGCTTCTGTGTAATTGGCACCACAAACACACACCACACCATTTCCACTGCAGCAGTCTTCCATCCTTCTGAGGTCAGTAAAATGATTACCCAGCATGTTGGGGTAAAATGTTAATTATCTTGCGCACCACCCAGAGAGTGCACTAAGCACTATGAGGTGTTGTTGTTATTGTTCAGTCGCACAGTTGACTCCGACTCTTTGCGACCCCATGGACCATCGCTCTCCAGGCACCCCTGTCCTCCACCATCCTCCTTAGTCCGCACAGTCCTGTGCCCATTGTATCTACAATACCATCTAGCCATCTC
Source organism: Bradypodion pumilum (assembly GCA_035047305.1). Classification (NCBI taxonomy): domain Eukaryota; kingdom Metazoa; phylum Chordata; class Lepidosauria; order Squamata; family Chamaeleonidae; genus Bradypodion; species Bradypodion pumilum. The sequence continues at coordinate 325,690,040 of JAWDJD010000003.1, forward strand.
ATCTTTGGCCGTCCCCTTCTTCTTTTGCCCTCCACCTTCCCCAGCATCAAGGCCTTCTCAAGTGAATCCTCTCTTCTCATTTGATGTCCAAAATACTTCATCTTCATCTTTACTATTTGACCTTCTAATGAGCACTCAGGGCTAATCTCTTCTAATATTGACCTATTTGTTCTCCTCGCTGTCCAAGGGACTCTCAAAACTCTCCTCCAGCACCACATCTCAAAGGCATCTATTTTTCTTCGCTCAGCCTTTTTAATGGTCCAGCTCTCACAACCATACATTACTACCGGAAATACCATTGCTTTGACTATGCGGTCCTTTGTTTGCAGTGAGATGTCTCTACTTTTCATTATGTTCCCCAGGTTTTTCATAGCTTGTCTCCCAAGAATCACTCGCCTTTTTATTTCATGGCTGCAATCTCCATCTGCAGTGATCTTGGATCCTAAGAAAGTAAAATCTGTTGCTGCTTCTACTTCTTCCCCATTTATTTTCCAGGGACTGATATGGCCTGTTGCCATTATCTTGGTTTTCTTGATATTGAGTCTCAGGCCAGCTTTTGCACTCTCTTCTTTCAACCTAATCAAGAGCTTCTTTAGGTCTTCTTCACTTTCTGCCATTAGGGTGGTATCATCTGCATATCTCAAATTGTTGATGTTTCTCCCAGCAATTTTGATCCCATATTGTGATTCCTCCATCCCTGCATTGTGCATTATATGCTCTGTGTATAAGTTGAATAAGCAGGGTGACAGAATGCAGCCTTGTCTTACTCCTTTTCCTATTCCAAACCACTCTGTCATTCCATACTCTGTCCTAACTGTTGCTTCTTGACTCATGTACAGATTTCTCATGAGACATATGAGGTGTTCTGGTATTCCCATCTCTTTAATGACTTGCCACATTTTGTTGTGATCCACACAATCAAAGGCCTTGGTGTAGTCAATAAAACAAAAGTAGACTTGTTTCTGGTATTCCTTTGTTTTCTCCATGATCCAACGTATGTTGGCAATGTGGTCTCTGGTCCCCCTGCCTCTTCTGAACCCAGCCTGCACCTCTGGTAGTTCTCTTTCTACTGCAGTCTATCCTGTATTATCTTGAGCATCACTTTGCTAGTTTGTGGGATGAGCGCAATTGTTCGATAATTTGAACATTCTTTGGCATTGCCCTTTTTTGGGATTGGGACATATACTGATCTTTTCCAATTCTGTGGCCACTGTTTTGCTTTCCAAATCTGCTGGCATATAGCATGTAGTAGCCTGATTCCATCATCTTTTAGGGCTTTGAAGAATTCAACTGGGATACCATCATCTCTACTGGCTTTGTTATTTGCCGTGCTTTTTAGGGCCTTTCTGACTTCACTCTCTAGGATGTCTGGTTCAAGTCCAATTTCCCCCTCATTCTTATTATCCGGGGTGTTTTAGTCTTTTTTGTAAAGTTCCTCTGTGTACTCTTTCCATCTTTTCTTTATATCTTCTGCATCTGCTAACTCTTTGCCATCTTTGTCTTTTATCGTGGTCATTTTTGCTTTGAACGTTCTCTTGACTTCCCCAATTTTTTGAAAGAGATCTCTGGTTCTGCCTCTTGTGTTGTTTTCCTCTATTTCTTTTCACTGTTCATTTAGGTAGGTTTCCTTATCTCTCCTTGCTTTTCTTTGAAATTCTTTATTTAAGTGATTGTATTTTTTCCTTTCTCTTTTGCCTTTTGCGTTCCTTCTTTCTTCTTCTATTTTAAGAGCCTCCTCCGACAACCACTTTGCTTTTTTGCGCTTCTTTTCTTTTGGTATAGTTTTCCTTGCTGCCTCCTGCATAATGTCTCTCATCTCTGTCCATAATTCTTCTGGTACTCCGTCTATCTGGTCCAGACCATTCAATCTGTTCCTCACCTCCACCGTGTATTCCTTGGGTATGTTGTCTAGGACATATCTATCCAGCCTAATAGTTTTCCCTATTTTCTTCAGTCTGAGCCTGAATTTTGCGATGAGTAGATTGTGATCCGAGCCACAGTCCGCTCCAGGTCTTGTTTTTGTTGACTGTATGGAGGTTTTCCATCTTTGGTTGCAGAGTATGTAGTCAATTTGGTTTTGATGTTGGCCATCTGGTGATGTCCATGTGTAGAGTCTCCTCTTGTGTTGCTGGAAAAGGGTGTTTGCTATGACTAGTGTGTTATCTTGGCAGAACTCTTATCAGTCTTTGCCCCGCTTCATTTTGTGTTCCCAGACCAAACTTGCCTGTTATTCCGTCCACTTTTTGATTTCCTACTTTTGCATTCCAGTCTCCTAAGATAATGTGGATGTCGTTTCTTGGTGTCTGTTCTATAAGATGTTGTAGGTCCTCATAGAACTGGTCTACTGTGACTTCATCTGCACTAGTGGTTGGTGCATATATTTGGATTACAGTGATATTAAACGGTTTGCCTTGTAGTCTGACTGACATCATTTTATCATTTTTGAGATTGTATCCCATTACTGCTTTTCTCACTCTTTTATTTACAATTATGGCCACTCCATTTCTTCTGAGGTTTTCTTATCCACAGTAGTAATGATGGTTTCCAGAACTGAATTTGCCCATACCTGTCCATTTTAGCTCACTGATTCCCAAGATGTCAATACTTATTCTTTCCATTTCCTTTTTTACCACTTCCAGCTTTCCTTGGTTCATAGATTTTATATTCCATGTCCCTATGCAATATTGTTCCTTACAACACTGTATTTCTCTTCCCCTTTTCCTGCCCATCCCTTTCTGTCTATCTAATGTGCTGAGCATCCTTCCTGTTTCCTCTGATTTGTCCCTTTGTTTTGCCTTTGCTTTGGTCAATAGGGTTCTCTTGGCAATAGGGTTCTCTTGGGGTGGTATATAAGCGTAATCGATAAGTATAATTGCTTGCTTTCTGTAGAAAATGTAGTAAAAACAGTTGCCTTTCCTATGTATTTTTTCTTTGCTAAGTGTAAAATAAATAAAGAAATAACAAGAAGACCAATTAAAAGAATAAACGGCGTCTGCTCTTAAAGAAAACAAATGCATGCCATGGGGTATTTTCTAAATGTCTTCTCTATCAACTGATGTTGTTAAATAATAGTAGGGGTTCTGGATGAATTGTTGGGTTTTTTAAATTATTGTTGTAAAGTTTAACAAAGGATTGATGGCTTAGACAGTGTGTGCAGCAACTAGTTCAGTTTTATTTATAACATTATTGCTCCTGGACTCGCCAGTGCATGACTACCATAAAAGAAGCTGTCTTGGAGAATTTCTGTCTTTTAAAACCAGATGCTTTTATTGTAATAATGTTCTTGCACCACTGGAACACATTAAAGCAGTCATAGCTGTGAATATTTTGGGAAAGATAAGCAATATTTGCATATTGTCAACTCATAAGTAAAGGTTGCCCTTGCTTGAAAGCCAGTCATGTCTTAAGTCTAGGGGCGGTACTCATCTCCATTTACAACCAAAAAGGCAGTGCTGTCTGCATCTGCAGACATTTCTATGGTCATTTGGCAGCCATGACTAGATGCCAAAGTGCACTGAATGCTGTTACCTTCCCTACTGAAGCGGTAACTATTTATCTGCTTGCAAATTCTTGCTCTCAAACTGCTAGGTTGGCAGGATGAGACAGAAGATTGCAGCTCACTCTGTTGCGCAGCACTCTGGTCTCAAACTGCTGACTAGTCATCAAGCTCAATGTCTAAACCACTAAACCACAGTGGACCTTATTGTCTACTCATACAATTGCAGAAATCCTGCTGAATAAAATTATGCCCATGGAAGCTGATGATGTCATCAGCCACACACTTTTATCATTTATTAAAAGTTTCCTATTCCACCCCACTAGGTTCCAGGATACCTTGCAAGGTGGCCTGATAACTTTGTTTAGTGGTTTCCTTACATACTTTACAGAAACCCCACTAGAAAGGGCCCTTGTCTAAAGGAAAGGGATACCAGGCCAAGCAATCCACATGATCTTCTGTACAGATGGTAGATACTGAAGCCCCCACTGCACTGCCATGTCTTTTTGAATAGAAAGAGCAGCTCGGGTGTAGGGAGTGATATTTAATTTAATTTAATTTAATTGTCACATTTATATACCGCTCACTCAGCCAAAGCCGACTCAGGGCGGTTCACAATAAAAATTAAAAAAAAAAACAAAAACATGTTAAAAACAGTTAAAACTACCCACCCCTTAAAACAAGGGGTGCAGGATCCAAAGGCACCATGGGGAGGAGTTCTTCTACACCAACCACCCAATGGAGGTTACCCTTCCACCTGCACCCCACACTTGACCCGCCAGCCAGGTTTTAAGTTCTTTTCTGAAAGGCAGCAATTCCGTCCGGAGACGTAGCTCTGTTGGCAGGAGGTTCCAGAGGCCAGTGCAGACACAGAGAAGGCTCTCCTCCTTGTGCCAGAGAGGCGAGCCCCTCTGGCTGATGGAACAATTAGAGAGCCCCTCCGGCCTGCTCTGGTTGGACGGACAGACGTCTCTTAGGTAACCCGGCCCACTACCATATAGGGCTTTAAAACCAGCACCTTGAATTGCACCCAGAGACAAACTGGCAACCAGTGCAGCTCCCAGAGCAGTGGCAAAGCACGGGCATAACGCCCACACCCCATCACCACCCGGGCTACTGCATTCTGGACCAGCTGTAGCCTCCGAATGGTCATCAAGGGCAGCCCCATGTAGAGTGATATTGCAGGACACAGCTTATCGGTGATGAGCCAAATAACCTCTTCCATGTTCAATTTCCCACTAACCAGCAAGTGTGTCATGGGGTTCTAAAACATCCTTTCTTGTAGTGAGAGTCAACTGCCAGATTCTATGTTTTTGTACATATAACAGGGGCAGCTTTCTGCCCTTTGCTTTTAGAAAACAAAAAGTCTTTGACAAAATCTTTGCTAGTTCCAAGACTTTTGCTGTAAAACTGTTGTCATGATTCCATGGCAAAGATGACATTATTTTATGTTATTAATCATAGCTTCATGTATGTTATCATGTAGCAATGCTATGTACTTAATTTTGTTTCATTCTGAGTTAGTACACTTAGCCTAAGCGATGCCATTTTGTAAGAATATTCCACCATTTTCTAGAAGGCTTAACTTGCCTGCCTACTGGCCGGTTGTTCAAGGTCGTCCCTAGGCAACCAGCCTTGAATATGTTCTCTCTCATGGAGTTAGATGGAGAACACTGGTAAGGAGCCATCTGGATCTTTGATCTATGGACTTGACTTGTCACTTTGACAAGCCAATTAGCCCTGCTTATCTATCTTTTCTCATCAGAAAAGGTATATAAACAGAAGCTTAATTCAATCTTGATGATCGGAGAGATCCTACTCTCTCTAACGCATACTTCCATACATTCGATACGCTTGCCTAACCATCGAGGAAGCTATCAAACCCATCTTTCATGGGGTGCCACAGAGTGCCATAGCCTAGCTTAGGTTAGAGTACTGCTATGCTCTATTTCTTAACTTTGATTTCTTTGATTTATGTATTACTAGCATAGGTTGCCTGGAGTTGCTGGCCTGTTATAAATTGTGTTTTGCTTTTTAGGGGGGGAGGGGGGTTGTTTTTGAGTTAAAAATCAACAGAGGATGCTATAATTTTTTAAATTTTATTTATGTAACATATGTTTGTTATTTGTGTAAACTTTTGATATATTGTTTTTTGTTTGACTTGTTTTTACTCTTGTGGCCTCTAGGTGGGACTTTATTGTTTTTGAGTTGTTTTTACTATTCCACCCTGCAGGTGGGGCTGTTAGTGGTTTTGTTTTTGTTTCACGTGTTTTTTCTCTCCTGGCCTCTAAGTGAGGCTTCTTCCAGTAAGTAGTCTTTGTTTCTTTATTTCTATTCCGATCTCGTGGAGGGAGGAGGTGCTGGTCAGTTCTCTGGTTTTTTCTTTGTTTTGTTTTTGTGGTGGTGGGCTGGGAGGTGTTTCTGTTTGTTCTTTTTTGTTTTGGTTGGGCTTTAGATTTGTGTAATTGGTTTGTTTATTTCTGGTGTTGTTTATTTTTGTTATTTCATTTATTTGTGTAATTTGTGGTAGTTGTGTTGTTAGAGTTAGGTATTTTTGTATTGTAGTTAGGTGTTTTGTCTGTGCTTTTGTGGTATTGTGGATGTTTTTGTTTGTGTATTTTGTGGTTTACTTTTTTGTTTATTAATGGTATTTATTTATTTATTTATTTATTTATTTATTTATTATTATTATTATTATTATTATTATTATTATTATTATTATTATTATTATTATTATTATTATTATTATTATTATTATTATTATTATTATTATTATTATTATTATTATTAATTTCGGTGTTTGTTGTTGGTGTGTAGGTTTGTGTGAAGAACGGGCTGCCTGTCGGTTCCTCTTTTCCCCATTGCTGCTTCGAATTTTGGTTTTGATGCAGCAATGGGGGAAAGGAGGAGCCGGCAGTCAGCCCGTTCTTCCCCTGCCTGGTAAGGTTCGTTAGGTAGGTCGGGGGAGAAGGAGGCAGAGAAGACCTATCTCTGCCTGACAATGATTCTCTTCTCTCTGTCTCCTTTCTCTCCTGGCTTACAACTCCATAAGGAATGGTGCTCTTCCTTGTGGATTGCTGGCTGCTGCTTTTGTATTACCTCTGTCGGTAGTACAAAGGCAGCAGCCAGTCATCCGCCAGGGAGGGTGCTTCCCCTGATGAACTGTTGCCTCCTTTTGGTTTTTTTTCCACCCCGGCTCAATTTTCCTTGAGGCCGGCGGTGGTCTCGCCATGTCTTTGGCGGGAAAGAAAGCCAGCGGGTGTCTCGCGGTGGATTTTTGTGGCTTTTTGTTTTGCGAGGCTGTGAGGCGCTGCATCTGCCTGCTGGGGAATTGCGCTCCCATTGCGTTTTGTAATTTTATTTTTCGCGCACCGGCTTTCTCAGCATTCTGCATTCTGCGTGCTCATGGCGTGCAGGATGCTGGGACTTGTAGTTTTGCGTTTTTGGTTTGCGTTCGTGCGGCGGTTTTTTCCTGCGGCTCTCTGTGCCACGTTTCCCAACGTTCTTTTGGCTTGCGCCTCTCAGCCTGATTGGCTATGGTGCGGTGCAGAGAACGTTGGGAAGTGAAGTTCTTTTCCTTTTTTCGCGTTCATGGGGCTCTTGCCCCACTGGCGCCTTTCTCAACCATGCAGTAACCTCAGGACTGGGTTCGGGCGAGTGCAGGAGGCTCGGTAGGGGATAGGATGGATGGGTGCATAAACGTATAGCAAGTTCCAATGGTTAACCCTTGGATTTATAGGTATAGATGTGCATTTATTTTACAATTCTGTAATAAACTCGTTAAATTGGCTTTTGAGTCAATCTGAGTTCTTGCTCTCAAACCCAAGCCGAGAGCAAGATATAGAGAGTGGAGGTTTTTGCATTACAAAAGGTTCATTATTGCAGGGAAGTTAGCAACTTTCTCCTGTGAGGTTTACAAGGGGAATTCTTCCAGCTGTCCGAGGGAGGATCCGCCGTCTCGCCTTTCCCAGCCAAGAAGCAGCGAGCCATCTTTGAAGAAGAAGGTAACGGGCAACCCCTATGCACCCACAACACTTCCAAGGCCAGCAAGCTCTCACCAATTTTAGAGATAAGGGTGTCGTTCTGTGGGAATTGGCACAGCCTGTCCCAGAGGTCTTTGCAGCCACATTAGACCTGCGACATTAATTTGCTTTTGCCATCTTCCCCGGAACCTATGAACCAGATTTGCTGGATATGTCTTTCTCTGCCGAACTAAACCTGAGCATAGGGAGCACACCTTTAGGCCATGCAAACCAGTGGCTGGCCCCCAGCTCATGCTGTGGCCATCAGCCTTACCAAAGTTTGAGCACTCGAGGTCTACAGGTGAGTAAGCAACCTTCTCCCTGGTGGTCCCAACAACTGTAAGATACTGTGGCACATGTCTTGTTATGTTTTGTGGATAGTGTGGTCTGCACTGGTGCTGTTATGTTTAGCCACTTGATACTGACAAAGATGGAAGACAGGGAATGGTTTTGCTCAGAAGAAACATGAGCATTCCTATGTAATAATAATAATAATAATAATAATAATAATAATAATAATAATAATAATAATAATAATAATAATAATAATAATAATAATAATAATAATAATAATTTCGTGTCAGAAATTATTCTGGGTTGAAAAGATTTTTGCAGAAGAAACTGCTCAGGGAATGCCCAAATGAGCCTCCTCACTTGTTTAAATTGTATATCAAACACTGATCACAGCAGTAGCTAAGTAAGCAGAAAAACACATGATAGGCATAGGAAATACCTTTGGTGGCTTAGGGCTTCAGATGAGGATATGGTTTCTGAACAGAAGTAGTGATTTATATATTATGATTTGCTGTTGTTCAGTCGCACAGTTGGTTCCGACCCTTTGCGACCCCATGGACCATCACCCTGCAGGCACCTCTGTCCTCTACCATCCTCCTCAACCCGCCCAGCTCTGTGCCCACTGTGTCTACAATACCATCTAGCCATCTCATCTTTGGCCACCCCCTTCTTCTTTTGCCCTCCACCTTTCCCAACATCAAGGCTTTCTCAAGTGAATCCTCTTTTCTCATTTGATGTCCAAAGTCCTTCATCTTCATCTTTACTATTTGACCTTCAAAGGAGCAGTCAGGGTTGATTTCTTCTAAGATTGACCTATTTGTTCTCCTCACTGTCCAGGGGACTCTCAAAACTCTCCTACAACACCACATTTCAAAGGCATCTATTCTTCTGTGCTCAGCTTTCCTAATTGTCCAGCTCTCACATCCATACATTACTACCGGGAATACCATTGCTTTGACTATACGAATTTTTTGTTCGCAATATGATGTCTCTACTTTTCACTATGTCCCCCAGGTTTCTCATAGCTTGCCTCCCAAGAATCAGTCGCCTTTTTAATTCATGGCTGCAATCCCCATCTGCAGTGATCTTAGATCCTAAGAAAGTAAAATCTGTCATTACTTCTACTTCTTCCTCATTATTTCCCAGGGCCTGTTGTCATTATCTTGGTTTCCTTGATGTTGAGTCTCAAGCCAGCTTTTGCACTCTCTTCTTTCAACCTAATCAGGAGCTTCTTTAGGTCTTCCTCCCTTTCTGCCATAAGGGTGGTATCATCTGCATATCTCAAATTGTTGATGTTTTGATTTAATGAAGTAATATTTTGCTAAAAGTTCATTGGACCCAGAGGGGGACCAATAAATGAAGTAAATGAATTAAAAACTAAGAAATCAGAAAACCTATAAAATGTGAAAAGCTAGAATACTTTGGAAATGAAAAATACAAAGTATAGGTTGTTCCAGCTGATCATTCAAGGTAAGCTAGTCAGGAAATGGAATGCAGGAAAAAAATGAACTTTTTTATTTGAAGAACCTGAGAATAGGTTTGGATGCAATACTTCCATCAGTGTTTAAAGCTGCCTTATCCAAAGTCAGATAGTCACAAGTACTTCCAGCTTTGAGGAAAGGAATGGGAAGACTTATTTTGTTCATTGTAACAGATGACACACATTGCTTCAGGAACAAGATAAAATACAACTTTCATAAATAAATTAAGAAATATTTCCCAAACCATTAGAAAAACACAGATAAAGAAAGCATGCAACACCAAGCAGAAGTTTTAAGATAAAAGCAAGACTTTGGTTTCAAAAAACCAGCCAATTATCCAACAATGTACACTGTGTTCCCTTATCAGACCATTTGTTTGGTATGTTATACATTATATAGCAGATTTTGCTTTTAATTACATTTGAGGCAAGAGATTTGAGTGTTTTACAATATAAACACCATTAATTCATGGCCAAAACATTAAATTAAGGAGCAATTTTTGAGGCTGAAGCCTATATTCCTTCAGATTTAAATACTTTTTAGAGATATGTAGAAATCATATGTAGAAAATTAGTTAAAATATAACGCATATTGCTTCAGTCTTTAAGTATTATTGTTAATAATAATAATGGCAGATTGGCAAATAGATGCCAATTTACAGTGACTCTTTCCTAGGTGCACCAAGGCGCTCTCCTAGCGCTGCGGATTTTGCAGTGGGGAAGGCTCCGAAAATTTCCCCAAGGCAACAATCCACGTCCCCAAAGGCTGCTGAAGCGAGGGGACCAAGCCAGAGGCTGCTCGGAGCAGCGGGGACAAAGTGTGACTGCTGCCTCTGGCCCCCACAGCTGTGTGTCAGGGCCGGGGCCGGCCCACAGCAGAAAAAGTTTGGGCCCCACTGGTGTAAAGGGTTAAGGTCGCCCTTGCTCGAAAGCCAGTCATATCCAACTCTAGGGTTCAGTGCTTAGCTCTGTTTACAGCCAAAAAGCCAGCATTGTCTGCATCTGCAGATGCTTCCATGAACTTTTGGCAGGCATGACTAAACACCATAGTGTACGGAATGCTGTTTACCTTCCCACCAAAGTGTTGCCTATTTATCTACTTGCCATTTCTTGCTTTTGAACTGCCAGGTTGGCAGGAGCTGGGACAGAGGCGGGAGATCACTCCGTCATGCAGTTCTTGGGTCTTCAGCTGTTGATCTGATCAAGTTCAGCATCTTAACCACTAAACCACTGCAGTCCCTGTGTATAGTGTACTGAGAAACAATTTACCATTCCTTTCTTCTGAGCACCCTCAAAATTGACACTATAAATGAGCCATTCGCAACTTCCAGCCCATGGGCCTAACCAGGCCAATGCATATCATTAATCCAGCGCACAGTGGCCACCCAGCAACCTCTAGGACCGCCCCCAACCACCCTCCACCACCAGACGTCGAGATACGTCACTTACCACAGTGACGGTGGCGGCGATTGCACATTTCTTCAGGGCTTTCGGACAGGCTCCATCGCTTCCCAGGGCAGCAGGAGCCTGTGCAGATTCCAATCACTCCATTTTTAAAAATTTCTGCTCTGCAAATTTTAGGCTCCGCAATGGCTCATGCCACCCTAGGAAGTGGCGGAACCTGTCCAAAAGCCTTGAGGAAACATGTGATTGCCACCGCCACACACCACCAATGATGACGGAAACGTAAGTCAAGAAAGGAAACATGCCTCTGGCCCCTGGTGGGAGATGACAGGAATGGGTCTGGCCCCTGGCAGGAAAACGTTGCGAGCACCTGCTATAAACTATTCAGTTCAATTCCTAATGGACATGGGAAACATTACTTTTTAAAATTTCAAGCATCCTATAGTCAGCAAAACATGAGTATTCACAGTACTTTGCTCAATGCTACACAGGCTGGCTCTTCTTCCAGGAAGCACAGTGGGGAATCAAATTCCCAACCTCTGCCTCTGCAGTCCATGCCCAACTAGCTGAGCTATCTAGTCAATGTCTCTATTTTTAAGTGGTCAGATAGAAACAGATGGGTTCATATGTATGAATATAATTTTAAAAAATGTAGAGGAGACAGATGGGCAAAACCTTGAGTTCTGTAGGACAGCACCTACAATCCTGATATATTTTCCAGGGTATGTCCAGCTACTTTTTAGTGTCTACTTGTCTCTTCAAATTCTGGCTTTAGAAAAACTTTAACCACAGCCTGACTTCAGAGATACTGTACTTTATAACTGCCATCTACAAAGCAGCAACCATTTCAACATGTGCCTTCATAACAGCTCTGACAGTAAAGAATATGAGCATTATGTGTGTGTCTCCGATACCAGGAGTGTAGACTTTGTTCTTAAGAACCAACGGGCAGATTTTGACATTTCCTGTCTTGCTTTGCAGTCCATTATCTGTCCTAGAATTCTTCTGAGTTCAATTTTCCCATGTAATCTTCTGCCATTCCAATTATTCCACTAAATAACCCCCTTGCCAAAGATCTTATGGAAATGATATCTAAATTAGAGAGGATAATTAATGATATCTTCTGTTCCCCGCTTCCCATGATTGGGCAGTTCTAGCCCACATTTCAAACCCATTAAAACAAATGTTAAAAAAGAGAGAAAGGTGCAACATCATAAGTGACAGCAGCTAGCCTCCCATTTCAGGCCAGGCTGTTCTTTGCATTACTTACCATCAAAATTCTTGTATTGGACTGTTAAGATTATTTGCACTGAGCGCATGGCCTCCTTCAGCATGCTTTCAAATTCACTCCTACTTTTATTTGCAAAGTTCTCTTCCATCTCACTAGTACAGCAAGTATAACCTTGTGGACAAATCCTCAAATGTTCACCTGGAGAGAAAAGAGAAAGTACAAAAGTATTTTATTTATTTGTTTATTTCAATTTTTATGCCGCCCACTCAGGTAAAAACCCAACACAGGGCGGCATTTATTCATTTATATTTCTAACTGCCTTTCTCCCAAAGAGAAACTCATGGCAGTCCTTAATAATTAAATGTAATTAAATTGAAAAGTACAATATATTTTAATTGAATTTTTGTTATGTGCTCTTAAGTTGGAACTGACTTATAGTGACCCCAATAGGACTCTCATGGTAATTGAGATATTTAAGAAGTTGTTCCAAACCTTCAGTGAACTTCCATGACCGAGTGGGGATTTGAACCTAGGTCCCTTTAATCCTAGTCCCTCACTCTGTTTATTATACCACACTGGGTATCTACATTAAACACAGAATAGTATAACAATCATCATTTAAAACAAATATATATATATACTTAAAACACACTCCAAAATTATATCCACAAAACCACTGATGGGTTCCCTTTAAATGCCCAGTGTAGGTAAAAAGTCTGCTTTAAAAAAAAAGTCCTTATATGTCAATAGAAGAGTAAGAGAGGGAGAATAGCCTAGCCTTCACAATGTGGGAGCAACCCCAGAGAAAGCCAGCACAAATGCCAGAGAGGTTGGTGAGACCAAAACAAACACCTTCACTGAAGACCCTAAGACAATGATCGCCAACCTTGGCACTCAGGTACTCTTGGACTTTAATTACCAGAAGCCCAAGTCAGCACTCCTGCTGATCAGGGCTTCTGGGAATTGAAGTCCAAGAACACCTGGACTGCCAAGGTTGGCCATCACTGCCTTAGGAGCTAAGAAGGCTCATATAGGGAGATATGTTTTTTCACGTAGCCTGTATACAGAGCCATCTAGGGTTTTATATATAATAATCAATATTGTGGATCAGGCCCAGTAATGTGCAGGCAAGCAGTGAAGACATTGAAGTAAGGAGTTTATAGGCTTCTTGTAACTCAGCAGCATGTCTGCAGCATTTTGAACATTGCAATAATTCAAGTGACTAAAGCATGTGTCACCATGCTTTAGTCACACGTCTCAAAGAATTAACACAGCTGGGCAACTACATAAATGTACCTCTGGTTACTGCTGGGTATTGAGACTCAGAGATGGGTCCAAGAACATGCCCAAGCTGTATGCTTGAGTCCTCAGAGGGGTGAATGCAGCACAGTTTGAATTCCTATTCCCTGATCTGCCTTTTGAATGATGAAGAGCACTCTGTCTTGCCTGAATTCTATCCTTTTGTCCTCATCAATCCCATTACCAATGCCAGACGCTGGATTAGAATAGGAACAGCTTCCATAGTATTGGACAGAAAGGGGAGAGAGAGAAAGAGAGAGATGGATATCATCTGTACACTGAACTCTAGAACTTCAAAATCTCCCAGGATGTTCAATAGCCATGGGGAACAAAATGGAATCCTGAGGGACATCATAGGCCAGTGGTGAAGATGTTGAACAAGATTTTTCCAGTGTCACCTGGTTCTCCCATCCAGGAAGGACTGGGGCCATTCTAAAATAGTTATTCAAAGTCCCATCTCACAACTCAGAAAGATAGCATGGCTGATGGCATTAAATGCTGCCAAAAGGTTCAGCAAAACTTGTCCAATTGCAACAGTAGGCCATCCATCAAGGCAATCATAGCAGTCTCTCTCTCATAATCCGGTATGAAGCTGGACTGAATTAATCTATCTCAACTAACAACCCCTTAGAGCTGAAATGTTATCATGTACTCCAATTCCTTGCCACAAATGAAACATTCAATTGTTGTTGTAGGAATTGATATACATAGAGTTTGTACTAAAGTAATATCTGTGCATGTATGTTCAAATAATACTGTGAGGGAAAGTGTACAGTTTTTAAATCTGATCCCAAAGTTTGTACATCCACTCTTTGAATGCAATCCTAACTGCCCAAAATGTCTATGGGCCAGATGATCTAACATCAGCCCACCTGCATTGAGTCCAAATCTGTCTCAGTCTAGGCATGCTGGAAATTACTTAGGCCTAATCTCATCCTTCTCCAATTTACTCCTGTCCCTGGGGCAGGTTGAGATTTGGATCCGTCATAATTCAAATCCTTTCCCACTTCGTCTCTTCTCTACTCTGTTTTTGGCTCTTCTGACAGCAGTTCTTAAACCAGCAGAATAGTTCTACTGGCAGATTATTTGTTGATGGGTCTTTGACATCAGTTGGCAAAAGAGGATTCTGCCGGCGTAAGGGGATTTTCACTGGCAAAAGAGTCTTTTGTCTAATCCAAACCTTTAAATGATACCTGCATAGTTTATTAGTGGAAAATTAGAAGCCAGAACTGTACATGTAAAAATACACTTTAGATTCTTCCTACCCTTCTTGTGTTGACAAGCTCAAATAAAGTCAACTGCTAAAAAATATATCTTGTTGATCCATGTCATGTACTAATATAGTCTAATTAGGAAGAAGTCAACACAATAAATATAATTTTATTACAGCTGCAACAATTTTACAGAATGACTGCTTTTAGTGTCATAGCCGAGTCACAGTGAATATTGAAACCCATGTCTCATTCTGCTTGTTTCAAGGACCAATTCTAAACTGTGCTGCAAATTGAAAGGTTGCTATCAAAATGCACACACTCCACTTCCAGCATATACTTTTCAGCATCAGAGCCTTAGGGCTTGTGTTGTAGGAGGTGATGAATGTTTCTTGGCCTGTAAAGCGCTGTGCAAACTGTGGAGCTGGAGAAAATACTGTCAGTGATATTTCAGATTGACTAGATAGATAACTGTTCAATATTTGGCAGCAACGAAGTAATAGCTTATCTCTGTCTAGAATTTATTCTCTCCGAGTCACAATAGGAACATCAGGCTGTAAAAACCACTGCTATGTATCATTACGGCAAGCCTATTGCACCTTCCCTTCTTTTCTTCTCTTTTTTCCTCATTGTAACCATGCATATTGTCCTCAAACATATTTTCTGGATGCTTTCCTAGTCAGGGTGGCAGTAGGAGAAGTTATTAAAGTATTCATAATCCTCTAGGATCCAATGAATATTACAGAAATTCTATTTGCTTTTGGTGTCCTCGAAAGATCAAATACAGTTGGCTCCTAAACTGCAACAAATTTATATTGATTGACATTGCTTGAGTACCCTTTCTGTATTACTGTAGAGTCTGGTGCTTAAGAAGTATTCTGACCAGTAGGATCGGGTCAAACACAGTGATTTATTATTCAGCTCATAGTACCGGACTGGGGAACATGTACAAGGTGGCCAGCTTATATACAGTGGGAATGGCAGTTACACAGGTTGATACATTTCGGCGGGCTTCCGGAGAAGCGGGAAAGTTTGTACTCATGAATCAGCTATTTTGACAGACATTTGAAAATGGTGCCTATGCAAAGGTAACACACCACTGGATGACTGTCTGGTGGCATGGCTTTGCCTTCCTCCCCCGGGCAAGGCAGAAGTTAGGCACGCCTAGTGGTGTGCCGAGCTGGGAGAGGGGAGGAGCTTGCCCAATTATGGGCTTGTCCTCCCTGATCCCAGCTCAGTCGGAGAAAAGTAGGCGAGCGAACGCCCACCCGCCCGCCCTCGAAACAGCAGTGTGGGATTAGCTGGTCGCTTCGGGCCTGAGTGGAAATTTTTGCACACATCCCTGATTGGCTGTGGGATGGTGGTGTTTTTGCCCACTTCACACTGGTGCAGACTGGGGTAATTGGCTTGGCGGTTTGATTTCTGGTCACTTGGCGGGTAGCGCATAGTTAAATGGGAGGTGAAAGCCTAAGATTATTCGGAGTAACCTTGGGCATGTCTGTTGGCCAGAAGCTGGAAAACCTTTGGCTTCCGCTTCCGGGTGAAGGGCATGCTCAGGGGTTGAATGAAGTGCTGTTGGACTACAGCCTTGAGGCTTGAGAACAGCACTTAACATTATACCCGAATGGTGAACCGGGATGGGGACTGTTAAAGAACAGGACAATCCCGGCAAGCCGGTATTCACCTGGACGTGAGTGGAGTAGGTAAAGTGATCACCTTGGCTCCATCACTTGGAATCGCGCTACTCAGTCCCTGCCATAGGCAAACAGTTAGTTTGAAGTTTACATTAATAAAGTGGCCCTGAGTTTAAATCCAGCACTGTGTCTGTCTCATTATTCTGGGGGTTGGGGGGGGGGCAAAGGCGTACGATTCCGCTGTAGACTTTACGGCGCTCATAGCGGTTATAACAAATAATGCTTGGACACAACAATTACCCAAAATGCTGCAAAACAGTATGGAAACTGTTGAAACAGAAATGTGATCCTCTTTCCAACTTTGAGCTCAGAGCTGACAGTTTCTAACAGAGCTGTAACAAGGGGAAGGCAAGTGAGCCCTTTGTCTCAGGAATACAAAGCCGAGGGCCCAAAAAAATCATTTTATATATAATTACTGAATGGGACTATATAGTTCAGGGATTCTAGACCTGTGGCCCACGGTACCATTTCATGTAGCCCCTCACCGCCTCCACCACACCAGTAAGTGCCGTGTGGTGGAGGAAAGGCAAAATGGCCGTCTGGCCCCCAAAGCCGTCTGAAGGAGTGTGACCCGGCCCCCAGCTTTAAAAAGTTGAGAACTCCTTTTCCTAATGGTATGGCAAGGTATACTTTAATTTAATTTAATTTAATTTAATTTAATTTAATTTAATTTTAATTTAATTTAATTTAATTTAATTTAATTTAATTTAATTATCACATTTATATACCGCTCACTCGGCCAAAGCCAACTCAGGGCGGTTCACAATAAAAATTAAAAACACAAGTTAAAACAGTTAAAACAGTTAAAACTACCCACCCCCTAAAAACAAGGGCTGCAGGATCCAAAGGCACCATGGGGAAGAGTTCTTCTACACCAACCACCCAATGGCGGTTACCCTTCCACCTGCACTTAGGAGTAACAGAAGTATACATGTGTGTATCTGTATCTTTTTTTCTGGAAAGTGGCATATCAATGGCAAACATCTGCCTGCTTATGGCTCTGTATATGAGCAAGACTCCTGGGTGGTATGATGTTTATCTAGGTAGCAGGTGACCGAATAGGGCAGGGGTGGCCAACCTACAGCCCATGGCACCAATTAATCTGGTAAGGACCCCACCGCCAGAAGCACGAAAATGCTAAAGTGCCAAAAAACACACCGAAAATGTGCCAGAAGTGCTCCAAAAACACAGAAACAGCCATGAATGCACCCACTGCTGCCGCCACCGGAAGTGACGAGAGGAACAATACCTCTGGAATAGGGCTTATAAATTTGAATGGAATGAAGTGATGCAAATGTCAAACTTTGTGTGGCATTGTGTACATTCATGGTTCTGCATTTCCCATTCCTCTCTTTGCTCTGCTCTTTTCAAGACTAATGATCTCTTCGTTGCATTAGTGGAAGTTTGTCATGGAAATGGTTAAGACTGCACAAATCACCAGTGTCTCATATTAATGTCACTTGTTGGATGGCGGTAAGTACTTTTTTTTGAAAAATCCTGATTTTGATGAATGTTTTACAAATATCACAGACCTGATATAAACAGGGATGGTAGAGTTACCACATACAACAAATGTGTAGTTATGTAACTGAAGTTCATCCTTACATGCAAAGTATCACATTAAATAGGATGTTTGAGAGTATTGGGAAGGAGAAAGTAAAAACCTCTATTGAGAGGGCGTAGGAAGAAGGAGGTACAATTACAAACACATACTAGATTCAATGAGTATAACAAGTGTTCCTTCAAACGTTGACTTTTTATGTCTGCCCTGTAATTAAGAACACTTTCAGGGCAGTTTACCATATAATCTGGAGAATACAGCAACAAAACAAGAATTAAAGGCAACATTAAAAATTATTCAGGAGAGGTAAATTGCACATCTTGGCAAAAATATGAAGATCTTCATGTCATCTTTGAACTTAGCAACACTTCATCCAGTTCAAATTCTATGTGTACCATGTAACCTTTCCTAGGCAGACAGCTCCATTTATGTAATGCCATAGCGTGAAAGCTGGAAAGAATTGCTAAGTTTTTCCTTCACTTTATTGTCAGCTGTCTTGACATGATGAGAGATCTCAGAGAGGAATTTTAAAGTCTTGTAAGTGCTGTTCCTCTGCAGAAGGTCTCTATAATTCAGGGGTGCATGCAGCTGTGCGGGCCAGTGGCATAGTTGCTCCCAGTGCTTACATTTTCGGCGGTGGCAATCATGCTGGTTTTTTCAGCTGTTTGCACAGCATCTGCCGTTTTCCACAGTGGCAGGAGGAGTTTCACTCCGTCTTGGGAATTTTTCGTCACATTTCTGCTGCGTTTTGGCAGCTAATATGTGGTGGTTTGGGACTCCCTGGCTCCACGGTGGTAACCAAGGCACTGCCAGAAGCTCTGCTCAGTACCAGAAGTCCTCAACTGCTGTGGTTTAGTTGCCGAAATGCAGCAAAAAAATTCCAAAGCAGAGCACAAAATGCTCCGAAAACCCTTCTGCCACCGTGGGAAGTGGCAGACGCTGTGCAAACAGCTGAAAAAATGGCACAATTGCCACCGCCACCCATAGAAAGTGACATTTTGGGACTTCTGGTGGTGGTGAAAGCTTCTGACAGTGCCTAGGTCACCACCATGGGCTGTATTAATGAGCTCCGTGGGCCAGATTAGGTTGGGAACCCCTGCTATAATTTATACAAAATTTCTTTGCTTCCCTCTGTCTTTCACAAACAAAGGATGCACACACACATGTAGATGCACAGATCACATATGGATTGACTGCTAAGAAAGACCTAAAAAAACTGCTTCAAAATACTAAACCAACAGTCATCCTCATTCTCAGTGATCTGTGCAACTGCAAGAAGTGTGCAATTATGTGCACAAAATATTGCTCTTTTCAGTGGAAAAATGCTGCTGGAAGTGTCAGGGAATTCTTCAGTGTTTTCTAAGAACAGAATGTTGTAGTTGGCATCCATCTTCATGTCATGGATGACATAAGCAAGGCTTTATCTCCCTACTCACCTCTTCAGTCACTCTCCACTTTACCTTAGCTTACTAGAGATACCCAGCGCAGAAGCTTAATTCTAAACAAAATGATAAATCTTTGTCCCTTTGGATATTCTGAATACTAGTTTCCAGAAGCTCCAGCTATAACTGGGTATGATAAGCATTTATGAAAGTCATAACAGAAAACGTCTAGAGGACCAAAGGTTCATCATGTTTGATGCAGGTGAAGACAAGACCAGCTCCCAACAAAAGACTGCACAGGACGCTGTTTACCTTCCCACAGAAGTGGCACCTATTTATCTACTTGCAATTTCTTACTTTCAAACTGCTAGGCTGGCAGGAGCTGGGACAAAGATGGGAGCTCACTCTATCATGCAATATTCAGGTCTTGAACTGCTGACCTGCCGACCTTCCAGTCATCAGGTTCAGTGTCTTAATCACTCAAGCCACCACGATTCCTTTTGCAATCAAACCGCAAACTGGTATTTTCAAGTAACGTGAACAATGACATCAATTCTCCCACAAAATCCAACAATGATTTTTATCTGTTCTAGGGCAGATTTGTATCATTTAGATTAATTAGTTTTTAACCCAAGAGGAAAGGAACTACTGTACTTCTTATTTTCTTTCTGCAGTTTAAAGTGAGGCACAAAAGATAATACAAGGAGAAATTTGCTTTCAAAGACAATCTTATTTTTAAGCAGACCACACGATGGTGGTGTTCTTTCCCATTTCCTCACTTTTACTTGCTGCCCCCAAAATATTAGCTGCACTCTTGGCTTTGCTTTCTCCAATCATTGTCTTTATTTTGTTCATTTCTTCTTTGCTGAAACAGCACTCTCCTAAGGAAAATTGCAGGATGGGGTGGTGTTGGAGGGGAGCATGAGTCCTTCTTCAACTGAGAGCACGGAACCTCCTAGAGTGGTTGCTGCTTTCATGCTGGGATCCTAGCCAGGATCTCACAATGATTAACAGTCAGTGATCCTTGGGGCAGGGCAGCTATTTCCCTCTCCAAGGCCACAGCTGACTTAGCAAAACAGCTATGCCAATAGGAATGAAATATTCTGAGAACTGAATAATGAAAGGGATGAAATAAAGGGGAAATAGTTCTCTTAGGTACAGGGCTGTTCTACAGATAAGATTCCTGGCTCTTGGGGTTCACATTTAGCCAAAAAGTTAGACATAAAAACATTGACTTTCACGACCATCCATTTTACCTGCAATTTGTACACTTTTGGGGAGTGATTGATTTGACTTCCAAGATGGCACCCCACCATAGTTCCACCAAGACGTGAGAGTTTACCTCAATGAGAATTTGTCAGGACAATGGCTAGGACGAAGAGGTGTGGTTCCCCTATGTTCTCCTGACTTAACACTCCTTGACTTCTACCTGTGGGGGACCTTAAAGGATGTGGTGCACCATAGAAAACCGGCTACTCAAGGAATTGAAATGGTATGTACAGCAATACACGTGAACACTTTGGTCAACGGTGCTCAAGCAGTAGTTTGCTGTAATCAGAAGTGTCTGGATGTTAATGGTAATCACTGAAACAGCATTCTCCCAGCACTCAACTTACTAACTAAATATAATAAAGCAAACTTAGTGAAATCAATGGAAAATCTAATAAAGTTCGGTTTCACTTACCAGTGATAACTTTCGTTCTTCGAGTATATAGTTTGTGAATACACACTCATGGGTTATGCGCCTGCGCAGAACGGCCGATCGGAGGCTTGAAAAGCTATTGGTCAAAAGTTTTGGCGGTAAGGCCGCCCACCGTACCGCCCACCCTGAGGCGCCCGTGCGCCATTTTACCTCAGTTCCATACTTAAGCCAAGCACAGGATAAACCAATTGATCTCATCCGTGCAGCTCAAGAGGGGAGGCGGGGTGGGTAGTGTGTATTCACAAACTATATACTCGAAGAACGAAAGTTATCACTGGTAAGTGAAACCGAACTTTCTCCTTCGTATAGTTTGTGAATCCACACTCATGGGAGATTAGCAAGCTCACACTTACTTGGTCGGTGGGCAGTCAGATGAGATGATCCCACGATGAAGATGATGACGGCCAGGCAGGGTGAACTGTCAAGGGTGATGGGCCTGGAGCCCCCGAGTGAGGACGACACGGCCAAGCCTGGCGTCCACAGTGGCTCTGGTGTCCACCCTGTAGTGCTGGACAAATGTAGAAGGTCTGGACCAGGTGGCAGCCTTACAGATGTCCTCAAGCGGTGTGCCCTCCAGAAAGGCCGTGGATGTTGCAACCGCTCTGGTAGAGTGCACCCTGACATGCGGTGGAGGGGGCAGCGATGCCGACTCGTAGGCCAAGTAGATGGTAGAGGTGATCCATTTGGAGAACCGCTGCACAGAGATGGGTTCACCTTTGGACTTGCCCCCATACGCCACGAAAAGGCGTTGCAACTTCCTGAACTCCCTTGTCCTGCTGGTGTAAAACAATAAAGCCCGTTTGACATCCAGGTGTGCCAAGTCCTTTCTTGGGCGTTAGCGGGGTTCTGGAAGAATGTTGGCAAGGAGATAGTCTGTGCCATATGAAACTGGGAGACCACCTTGGGGAGGAAGGTGATGTCCGGTTGGAGCACCACACGGTCATTGAAGAACTGGAGAAAGGGTGCGTCTGCCCGCAGGGCGACCAGCTCACCAGCTCGCCGAGCAGACGTGATGGCCACAAGAAAAGCCGTCTTCCACGTGAGGAGACGAGCATCCACGGTAGCCATGGGCTCGAAAGGAGTCATGGTGAGCGCGTTAAGGACGGTAGAGAGTGACCATTGGGCCGTCGAAGTCCTGACCGGCGGGAAGGCGTTCCGCAATCCCTTGAGGAAGCGTTTCACCGTTTGGTCACGGAAAAAGCGCTAGAAGCGGGCGAGCCAGCTGGAGAGTGAGCCACCACCGCTGCGAGGTGTACTCGGATGGAGGCGATGCTGAGGCCAGACTCTGCCAGATGGAGGAGGTAGGTCAAGACATCCTGCAGTTCCACCTGCGAGAAGGGGGTCTGCTGAGCTGCCAGGAAAGCACAAAAGCGTCTGTATTTGGAAGCATAGGACTTCCTTGTGGAAGGGTGCCTGGCTAGTTCCAGGATCCTGGACAGTCTGGGGTTATCCTCCACGCGGTGAGGTGGAGGCTGGGCAGGTCCGAGTGGTGGAGCTGGCCCTGCTCCATTTGGAGGAGCATTGGTGACTGCGGTAGCATGCGATACTGAGATGACATGCGCAACAGCAGCGGAAACCATGGTTGGCGAGGCCATGCTGGGGCCACTAGGATGGCTCTGGTCCTGTGCTGAAGCATTCTGGTGAGGACCTTCTGGACCAGGGGAAACGGAGGAAAAGCGTAGAAATAGTCCTGATCCCACCGTTTCATGAAGGCATCGCCCTCGGAGTTGACACCGATGCCCGCCCTGGAACAGTACCTGTGGCATTTCGTGTTGGACTCCGATGCGAAGAGGCCGATGTTCGGAGTCCTCCAGGCCTCGCAAAGCGACTGGAACACCTTGTCGTTCAGTTCCCATTCGTGGGTCGTCGAGGTGAGGCGGCTGAGATGGTCGGCCAGGACATTCAGCTTGCCCTGAATGTGCACTCCAATCGGGAAAATGTGCCTCTCCAGGCACCAGTCCCAGAGTTGCACAGCGAGGTAAAGAAGGGTGGTGGATCGTGTTCCTCCCTGCTTGTTCAGGTACGCCACAGCCGTGGTGTTGTCCGAGGCCACTTGGCCCGCCTTGCCCAAGAGCAAGCTCTCGAAGGAACGGAGGGCCTTCCAAATGGCCAGTAGCTCCAAGTAGTTGATATGGTGCACCATCTCCTGAGGCGACCAAGGGTTGTTGACCGTGAGAGTCCTGCAGGCAGCCCCCCAGCCGAGGTTGCTTGCGTCGGTCAATATTTGCAACAAGGGTTGCGGGGGATAAAAACTCTTCCCCGTTGTCACGTTGAGTGGTGTCGTCCACCACACCAGCTGGTCCCTCAGCTCCGGGGATGGAGTCAGCCGTTTGGACTGACTCTCCCGGAGCGCATCGAATTCGTGCAGGAGCCACGACTGTAGGGACCGGAACTTTAACTTGGCGTGAGGGACCACAGCCGTCGTTGAGGCCATAAGGCCTAGCAGTCTTTGAGCCTTTTTCGCCCGGATGCACGGTTTGGTGCGTAGGTCGTTCACTCCCTGCGCGATGTCCTGCAAGCGCTTCTGGGGTGCAAAGGCTCTGGTGGCAAGCGAGTCGAGTACCGCTCCGATGTACTCGACGCGTTGAGAGGGGATCAACTTCGATTTGGTGAAGTTGATCCTGAGGCCGAGACTCTCCATGAGGTGGACCGTGAACTGCATGTCCCGAATGGCCGACGAGCTGGTGGGGGATACAATCAACCAGTCGTCGATGTATGGGAAGACCCTGATTCCCCGCTGGCGAAGGAAGGCGGCCACCGGAGCCATGCATTTGGTGAAGACTCGCGGTGCCGTGGCCAGACCGAACGGTAGACATCGGTACTGGTAAACCGAATCGCCGATGCGGAATCGAAGGAACCTTCGGTGCTCCTCGAGGATGGAGACATGGAAGTAAGCGTCCTTGAGGTCTATGACTGTGAACCAGTCCCCTTTGTTGATGAGGGGAAGGACGGTCTGCAGGGTCACCATCCGGAACTTCCTGGTGTGGATGCATTTGTTGAGGCGGCGCAGGTCCAGGATCGGGCGAAGTCCTCCATCCTTCTTCTGGACCACGAAGTACCTCGAGTAGAAGCCGTTGTCCCAATCGGGCGGGGCCACCCGCTCGATGGCTCCCTTGGACAGAAGAGTTGATATTTCTTCCTCCAAATGGGGGGACGAGGTGGTGAAACGATGTCTTCCTACCCAAGGCGCCCGCACGAACTCGATGGCGTAGCCAGAGGACAAGATCCTTAAGACCCACCGGTCGTCCGTGATGCCCGACCATACCTGGAGGAAGTTCCGGAGGGGGAGGTACGGGAGATGGAGCGCGAGAGACTCGGCCGTCGCAGCTTCAAACGCGCGACTTGGACTTAGCGTCTGAACGCTTGCCGTGTCCGTAGGGCTGGTAGCGCGGCTTGTGCTGGCGTCGTTGTTTGTAAGAGCCAGACCTGGGCTGCTCCACGGGGCCACCCTGTTGTTGCGGGTTTCCCTGGTAGCGCCGCGTGAAGGGCTGAAACCTCGGCCTGGCAGGCAGAGCCGGCGTGGTAAGCCCCAGAAACTTGGCGGTGGAGTTGGTCTGCCGCATTTCATTGAGGACCTTGTCCGTGTCCTGCCCAAAAAGGCCTTGCCCGTCGAAAGGAAACTCCTCGATGAGCTTCTTCATAGCGTCATCGAGGGAGGTGCCCCTAAGCCAGGCGTGGCGATGGAGCAGGATCGCAGACGACATGTCCTTCGCCGCATAGTCATTTATATGCCTGGCGGTTCGAATCTGTTGCTCCGCCAGGAAATCGCCCTCGGATGCCAGCGCGTCGATCCGTTTCTGGGCGTCAGCAGGTAACGTCGCCGTCTCGGCCTTCACCCGCTCCCAGAGGTGAGACTGGTACAGGCCCATGGCAGCCGAGTAGTTGGCGGTGCGGAGGAAGAGGGAACCGGTGGCGTAGAATTTGCGGCCCACCGTGTCCAGCTTCTTCCCTTCCGGGATCGACGGCACCGGGAACCCGCTGGTGGCCATCCTGTGTTGGAAGGCCTTGACCACCAGGGAATTCGGCAGGGGGTGCGCCTGCAGGAACTCGACGTTCTCGTCCAGGACTCTATACATGCCGTCGAGCCTGGACGAAACGGAGTGCGCTGACACCGGCTTCCTCCATGTCGCCTTCGCCGACGTCAGCATGGACGGAAGCATGGTGATATGGACCGGCCGTACCGCACGCCTATCCAGTTTTGCGGTCATTTGGTCCTCACCTTCCAGTGGCGGCTGGTCCACCTTCAGGTTCAACGCGGTCCCCAGGCACGTCAGCATGGCCGTGAGCGAGCATTGATCCTCACCACACGGTGGGTCAACCGCGCCGATGGCCTGGTCCGGCGTCCGTTCGGCGTCGACGTCTCCCTCGTCCTCCTCCGAAGAGGCGCTGGAGTCATCGGTGGACGAGAGAGGAACTCTTGCATCCACGTCGGGACCGCGCCAGTACGGCCTGGGCGGGCCGGCGGGATGGGAGTCCACCGCTTCAACGTCTGGACCAACCCGCGACGATGTGGATGGGCCAGCGGAGCGGACACTCGACCCTTGGGAGGTCGGAAGGGCCACGGCACGGCCAGCATCCCTGGGGCTTGCGGTGGTCGGTACCGGAGCTGCAGAGGCCGCAGGCATGGAGGTCTTGAACTGGTTGGCAAAAGTCTGAGCCATGACCTCAAACATCCCCTTCAGGAACTCCATCTGGGATGGGTCCCCCACCGTCGGGAGCGACAAAACGGTGGCCGACGAAACGGTGGCTGGCAGATTCGGCGACGAAACGGTGGCCGGTAGGATCGGCGACGAGATGGTGGCCGGCATGGTGATCGCCGCGTCGTCGAGCGTCGGAGTCCTGGGCCTTGAGGAGACGGAAGCCTGCCTCATAGGCGAGCGGGCCCTCCCACGAGGCGGTGACGGGAGTACCTGAAGTGGGCGAGCTGGAGCCCCAGCCCTGCGTCCTTTTTCAGGCGAACCCGAGGAGGACCGTCCTCCACAGATGGAAGACCCAGGAGACGGACATCTCGCGACCGAGTATGGTGGCGAGGGTCCTGGAGACACAGGGGTGTGCGGAGTAGGCGGGAGCGATCGCCTCTTCTCCGACCCGCGCTTCTTTTTCTTGTCTCCATTCTTGTCCCTCTTCTTCTTCTTCTTGATGGTAGCGGAAGAAGAGGCTGAAGGCGGCGGCGGCTGAGAGACGCTAGCCGAGGTAGAAGCGGCCGGAACGGGAGCCAGAGAGAGTTCCATCAGGTGCGCTTTGAGCCGGTAGCTCCGGTTTTGCACGGCCAGACGGGTGAATTTCTTGCAGTGGGGGCAAGACTGGCTCTGATGAGACTCTCCGAGGCAGAAAAGGCAGAGCCTATGCCCGTCGGAAGCCGGAAACTTTTTCAGGCAAGCCGAGCACTGTTTGAAGGCCGCGGCCATAAAAGAAAAAATTCTTCCAACGGAAGTTTCTGGAACGCGGTTACCCCGAAGGGCTGGCCAGCCGCCACCCCCTTGAGGGGGGAAACGGTGACCGAAGCGAGTAGGTAACTGAGTCCACCAGAAGGAAGAAACAGCACCGGGGTGGCGATCCTGCCCGAAGGACAAGATCACCGAGAAAAATTTTTAATTTGCCAAAAGACTTTCACTCAGAAGGGTGAAAAAAATTGAGGAAACTCTCAACGATCGTCCTGCTGCTACGGCGGAAAGAAGAGAACTGAGGTAAAATGGCGCGCGGGTGCCTCAGGGTGGGCGGTACGGTGGGCGGTCTTACCGCCAAAACTTTTGACCAATAGCTTTTCAAGCCTCCGATCGGCCGTTCTGCGCAGGCGCATAACCCATGAGTGTGGATTCACAAACTATACGAAGGGGAAGCCTCATTTCAAGAGAACTATACTAGGAATGACTAATGCTGGATGTAACCTAGTGCATCTTTTGAGTTCAAATACAGGTGTCTCTTCTCTAAACAGATATGCTCAATAGTACAATTTTATATGCTAAATTATGCATGGTGTATTTTATCTTGTTAAAGCAGTAAAAGAAGTTTGACAAACAAGCATTATGACCTGCCAGAACATTTTTGTTTTTATTGCCTCGGACGGGGGAGAGGGACAGAAATACTCCACATGTCTATCCCTAATTCAACTTTTCCAGAAACTTCACATTTCTAAGACTTACTCTAAAGGAAGTGATCTGCTGTCAACAACAAAGGCTAGGGAGAAAAAAAGGACAGACCCAATCAATTAATGCTCCTTAACATCTGGCTGATCATTGCTTGCATTTTTATTACTGGACAAAACCCATTTACTGAGCTTCAATGCATTTGTAATCTTGAGATAGGCAAAGTTGTTATTATGGACTCCAGTTCATACCTGTCAAGTTTTGGATTTGGAAATAAGGGAAATTTCCTGGCAAATAAGGGATACTTGACAGCTATGCTTATCCTGTGCTGCCCTCCAATGGCAGCAATAGGGCATTGCAGTCTAATTAATAAGGGATGATGGCGGGAAAGAGGATAAAACAAGGGGTTTTCCTGGTCAATAAGGGATACTTGACAGCTATGCTCCAGTTCCTAGAACAGCTTCCCTCCAGGAGAAAGCAATTACATAGAAGAAATTTGGGGAGAGAAGGTAAAGAGAAAAAAAGCATAACATTTCTGCCCACAAATCAAAGTTGGACAGTAGGTGTTTGATCTGCCATCCAAGATTCTGATTTTCTTTTTCACTAGTGCAGGGTTAAGAGACCATCCCCCTCTACATGCACTTAAGTCCCATTAAATGTCAGCAAAATGTCAAATGTTGACACTGATAGGGAAGCAGAGCTGTCATTATTGGCACCTCCTGCTGCTTTTGCAGTCATCAAGACCTGGGCAACATGTGACAAACAACACAGGACAGCATGACAGTGTGTGTGTGTGTGTGTGTGTGTGTGTGTGTGTGTGTGTGTGTGTGTGTGTGTGTGTGTGTGTGTGTGTGTACACAAAACATACATTAAACACAATCCTGGATGGAAAATACAGTGTTTTATTTTCAGAAAGTTTTTATTTGAATAAGTTCTCATCTTTCCCAACACTCCACATAAACGTGTCCATGTATGTTCATCTATATGTGTCTCTGTATTTGTACTGATGTGTCTATGTTTATGTGCATGATTGCACACACACGTTCAGTGTGAGTCAATCTCAATACATTGGTTTCTTCCCATTCTCAATATGTAGATAAACACTTTGAGGCGATTAATTGTTCTGCCTACTCTGACAGTGAGATCAGTAGTCTTACAGTTGTAATCCAGAAATGTATCATTTTTCAAATCTACAGTAAAGAAAATCTGGGGAAGAGGAAGAGATAGGAGAAGAAATTGAAGCGTACACTTTATGTAGGCTTTGCCACTAAGACAACAAAGATTTGGTTAACTTTGGTCATTGGCCAGTGCTGACTCTCACCCTATCTCTGGAAACAAAATGTTTTCTCCACTATCACACTGACCTTCAGAGGGATTTAAAATGTTTCCCTCAGAAGCACTCAAAAAGCAGTTAAACATCTTTGTTGCTACTGGACTGCTGGCAAGGTACAGAGCGGCATCAGGAAGGTTATCTGTTTCCCCTCAGTCTCTAGAGAAGAGTAGACACTCTCATCTATTTTAAAAAAGAGTGTTGGCAAGCAGAGCTACCAACCCCTGGCCCAAATTCACCACTAGGGTGGCCACATAACTTCTTTAACTCTTTCATTTTAAGGCAGGGATTCTCAACTTGCGGTCCATGGGCCGGATGTGGCCCACAGCACCATTTCATGTGTTCCCCCACATCCACCACACTAGGGAATGTCATGTGGTGGAGGAAGGACAAAATGGCCATCCAGCCCCCAAAGCTGTCTGAGGGAATGTGACCCGGCCCCTGTCTTGAAAAGGTTGAGAACTCCTGCTTTAAGGGCTACCAGAGGACAGTCCTCCATTTGAAGCTATCCTCCATTTAAATAGCTGTCTTGCCCCAGTTAGACTGAAAGGTATAGTAGAACTATGAGAAACAGTACAGACTCGGAAGTTGCTCATCCACAGTCTTGAGAGGTAGCACATGCTACAGGTCAGAGTCTTCCTGTAATTCTGTTGAGATTATAAAAATAATATCTCATTTTGAATCTGTGCATATAAATTAGCACAAGATTTTGCAGATCAGTGTCCTCTGTTGCACTTTTTAGGTGGTACCTTTTTACGGTACCTTTTACACACATAATAAATCAGTAATTGTCACCGCAAATCTAGAGCTAGCAATTTAGATAAACCAAAGCCACTTCTCCTTTCACAACTAGCTGTTTTAGTTAAGACATCTACCTGGGGTCATAGGTCAAGAATTCTGACAGACCCCCAAGCTTTAACTACCCAAACCCTGCAAAGAAGTATGACTTCAATACAGATACAAACCCCAATGGTAGAAATATTAGCATTAATGCTAACATGTGTCAGGATCTGAGGCATTTCTGGTATTTTGTAGGATGAGTTATCCTTTGATGCTCACAGGATTGGGCTTCTAATCTGGAGAACAACTCTAGTGCTTGCAGGGTTGGACCCTCACTCATCTGCATCTGCTAGGCCCCATCAGGTTCTAGAACATGATGGGCTCCACTTGGAGGCTCTGCAATGTTAGACTATTTAATCGCACCCACCATGCTGCCTCAGCAATGAAAGTTGTTGTTTGGCTTCTAATCTTCTCCCTTTCTCCTGCCTTTGAAAATATATTGTCTTGCTTCTGGGTCCTGCTACTGAAGACTTTCTTTGTACTGTGGTCAAAGAATTTTGGAGAAAGGTGTAGAAGGAGATTAAAGATATAATGACTAAGAGAATTAAACTGGGGTCGGGTTCCACCATGTTAACAGATTTAGAAGGTTTTAACCTAAACAAGGATGAAAAAGAATTATTGGAAATAATTCTTACAACGGCTAGACAATGCATAGCTAGAAATTGGAAAAATGACATAAATATAAAGATAGAAGAGTGGTATAAGGAGATGTGGAATTTAGCATTGAATGATAAATTAACTTGGGAAATAAATAAGAAAAAGGGTATTATTAAAGAAAATAGATTTTGGAATATTTGGCGTGCTTTTGTGGATCACTCTCTTAGAGGGGGAGAAGTAAGCAAACCTGTACCTGATCAAATTGCCTTCTGGATGGAAAGTATTAAGAATCTCTGATTTCTCTGGACATTGTAAATATCATGGGGTGAGCATGCCCATATAATTTTATATGGGTATGCATGTATGTAGGTTTGTATGTGTGCGTATATGTGCGCAGGTGCATGTATGCACTGGTGCACATATATGCATACTGTAATGTTTTATTATAAATAATAAATTTGTAAAATAAAGGGTATATCATGCACATTACTTGAGATTTAAAGTTTAAATCACCAGCTATAAAGATTGTTTAATAATGCACTAATGTATTAGTTTAAAAAGATATTGGTGCCAGAAGGTAAAATGATATATTGTGTATGTATTGGCAAAATGTATTTTCTATTTTCCTATATATATATGTGTGTGTTATATTATTTGTTGTAATTTTGTTTGAAAACCAATAAAAATTAATTTAAAAAAATACTGAAGACTTTCTGTCATGTTCCGGTTTCCTATGGACTGTTGGCATGCTTTGCCAGGATTCTCACTCCTTGAACCCTGCATCACCTTCTCTCTTGGTCACTTGACTTCTGGTTTGCTTGGACTATGCTGTGCTGTCCAGACCAACCCTGTCTACCTCAAGCTTGATTTTGAACTTGGACTCTGGGTGGTGATATGGTTACTGTTTGGTCTGTTGCTTGGTTGTGCTGGAGCTTGTATTACTTGCCTGTCACCCATGCCCTGGACATCAACAGCATGTTCCAGTCATGGAAGAACATTAATTCATTAATGTTAAAACTGTATGTCTTAAATCTTAGGTGTTAAAACTTAAAAGAATGTTAAAACATTATTGATGAAACTATCAGCTTAGTTGTATTATGCATTAATAGAAATGGTTAACTGCCAAATAAATTTTGCTTTAAATTAATAACAGTGTTCAAAAAAGATATTCCCCATATTATATCTCAAAATAATGTGAAAAATTAATGGCACCTCAAGATATTTAACACTTCTAGCATTTAATAATTAAAAACCCAAATATGTAAAATGAAGATTTTTTTTACCAATTTGGGTAACAAATTAATTTTAATGCATTGCTTTGATACTCTGACAAAATCTAACAGATATTTATATTTCAAAATACAGCAATGCTCCTAATTCTACACTGTGTGGTCCAAGATTCAACAATTTTATTCTAATTTCAAATGTACTAGTCCAGTGGTGCCCGACCTTTGGGTTTGGGACTTCAATTCCCAGAAGCCTAAGTCAATTCCCCAAAGCAATGATCAGCCAATGTACTGACCTAGGCTTCTGGGAATTGAAGTCCAAAAATGAAAGGTTAGGGACCACTGTATAAGCCTTTGAGGGGTGTTAAATGGGTAGAAAAGCTCTCTCTCTCTGTGTGTGTATGTGTGTGATTTGAACATGCAGAGCAATAACAAATGCAGCATTAAATAACCAATGGGAAACTGCAAACAAACAAACAAACAAACCACATCCTATTAAGATACTACTTAAATGATTGATACATAAAGAATATTTGGAAAGAGGGACAAATATGATTTGTCATATTGCAAAGCCCTCAACAACTTTTTCACCATTCATTCATCTGACCTTTCTACCTCAGGAGAAACATAGCTTCTCTTATTCATTAGTCCCTTCTATGCATGTTGTTTGCCTAGACATACCACACTAAATTGATTCCCAGAGAATTTTCATCAATATTATTTTCCAGTGTTCACACTGCCAGTCAATATACAGTGACCCATCAAGCATTCATTCTTCTAATCTATACAAAAATATTGGACAATGATTGTTATTAGCTGCTTATTGGAAATCTCTCATATAGCAAAAGGCTACTTTTATTATCTTTTGTTTATATGGCTTTTAATCAGCAGTTGCAGCCTTAGCATAAGAATAGATAATACATCAGCTGCTACTCTGCACCCATAGATATGGCCTTTTCCATATCAGCAATTGTCTGGTGCAAAATAATGAGGAAATAGGAATCATCAACTGCAGAAGTAAAGAAGCTTACAGTAGATCCTAAGGGAGAATTCAACCTTCCTGGGTCCCAATGCCAGCAGCATTTGGTTGGGTTCTTAACGTCTGTATTGGTTTTTCACCAACTTAGCGGTTGAAGTGGCTCAAATAGACTGGCTGGAAAACATAGTTATCAACAGAAAATGCTGTACACTAAATTAACAGCTGCATTCCATCAAGTCAATTCTGATTTAGGGTTTTCTAAGCACAGATTACATAGATTTGGTTTTACTATTCCCTTATTCTGGAGGTCTGGGACTGTGCAGCATTACCATGACTAAACAGGCTGACTGTTCTCTCTGGAGGCATAGTGGGGTATTGAACTCTCAATCTCTGTCGTTGTAACCATATGCCTAAACCACCAACCTATTGAGCCAGCTGTAAGCAAAACCACATTACAACTTTTGGTCCCAGGCACCAGTGCAGCAAGACTTTTGAGTTACCATTGCCAACCATCAGAGAGTTTGCATGGCTGACCAGGGATGTTAATACATCATATATCCCTGAATCCTTTCTTTTGTACATCATGCAATTGAGCACCTGCAACAAGCTCTCCACAGAAGGCAGGTTTTGGGTGACAGTCATCTGACATACTAATGACATGGCAAGCCCACTAAAACAGCTATTTTAACATTGTAAAAATGTTTGTCATCAACCATCAAATGTTTGTCATCTGTTGACTACTGTGTCAAGTACTCTATATTACCCTTTGAGGGAAAAAAATCTCCAAAGACAAGTACTGTACAGTAAAATGAAAATGACTGAGCTTTTTTCATGGTATTGATGCTCCATGTCTTTGCTCCATAGAGAGGAGAGGTCAGAACAAAAGCTTTCTATATTTTCAACGTAGCAGAAGGATTGATTCCATTTCAATTCCACACAGAGCACTAAAATCTTCAGAAGGCAGTGCTGGATTTAGAGATTTGTGAAGTCACTTCATTATCAGTGAGAATACAGCAGGAGACAGTGCTGCAAGATACATGAACTTATCCAGAGCAGAAAGGGGATATTCATAGAAGAATTGGTTTATCATAAAGTACCTGGCTGGTATATCACCACTATCTTATCAGTATTGATCTTCACACCAAAATTGGTTCAGGCAGAGGAGAACAGATTGGGAGGGTTTTTTTCATAGCCAGAAGCAAGGCTATGTTAAGAGCACAGTTGTGGGCAAATTAAAGCTCATACAGTGTGCAAAATGCTATTTTAGTCATGGCCTTCAGATGTCATGGATTCAACAGCATCCTATCAGAAAAACAAGAGTATTTTCTTTCCTGTAAGATTCCAAAGCATCACAGAAAACGTAAGTTGAAAAGAAATGGAGCCTTGTTTTACACCAGTGTTTCCCAACCTTTGGTTCTTGGACTTCAATTCCCAGAAGCACTAAGTCAATTCCCCAAAGCACTGATCAGCCAATGTACTGATCTAGGTTTCTGGGAACTGAAGTCTCCCTTTGGGGTATGTGCTCGACATTGGCAACCACTGTTTTACACCATTTGTAATAGGGAAGGAATCTGAGAGGGTGCTGTTGTTGAGGCACAAACTTGCATAGGTAAAGGTCTCCCTTGCTTGAAAGCCAGTTGTATCTGACTCTAGGGTTCAGTTCTCATCTCTGTTTATAGCCAAACAGCCAGTGCTGTTTGTGTCTGCAGACGTTTCTGTGGACATGTGGCTGGCATGCCTCAACACCAGAGTGCATGGAACAATGTTTATCTTCCCACTGAAGTGGTCCCTATTTATCTACCTGCAAATTCTTGCTTTTGAACTACTAGGTTGGCAGGAGCTGGGAAAGAGACAGGAGCTCACGCCGTCATGCAGTACTCGGGAATCAAACTCCAACCTTCCAGTCAGCAAGTTCAGCATCTTAACCACTTGAGTTACCGTAGTCCCACAAACATGCATACCATGATGGAATTCTTGAATTACATGTGTGAATTTCTCAAGATATCCAAATTTCTTCATAATTTTCCAATCCTTCTCTGTTTACCATATCAAAAGCTGAGTTTGAAATGCTGCTCTTGATGCTTTTCTTGTAGCTGTCAAATGGCAGAGATCATGCCAACAGTCCCTCATTCTTTTAGATGCCATACTACGTTTGTGGTAAAATACCTCTCTTCAAGTGTTCTTTGAGTCAACTCAGAAGGATTCTTGCAGTGTTTAGAGGTGAGATGCCTCACCTTTGGATAGACTTGGAGCTATCATCTTTTCTCAGCTCACCCAATCTCACAGGATGGGGCTGTGGAGGCTCAGTGGTTAAGAAGCTCACCTTGTTAGCTGGAAGGCTAGCCGAGACCGGGGTACTACATGATGGATTGAGCACCTGTCTCTGTCCCAGCTCTTGGAGACATGAAGGGAGCCTCATTTGGGTGTTTCCTGAGTGGACTGTCTTCCACAAAAATCCTTTCAACCCAGAATAATTTCTGACATGAAATAATAATAATAATAATAATAATAATAATAATAATAATAATAATAATAATAATAATAATAATAATAATAATAATAATAATAATAATAATAATAATAATAATAATAATAATAATAATAATAATAATAATAATAATAATAATAATTATTATTATTATTATTATTATTATTATTATTATTATTATTATTATTATTATTATTATTATTATTATTATTATTATTATTATTATTATTATTATTGGAAGAGCAGCAGGATATAGATATAATCCCAGAATAACAAAAAAGCTATGAATGCAAACCACAAAGATCGGGGTGCTGAATAAGTGTCAACTGGATGGTGGCCTATCAGCATTTCAAAAGATTTAGGTGTAATTTGGCAGCAAGTATTAAAAATTCTTTTTTTAAAAAATAAGGCAGAATTACACTCCCTCCCCATTTAAACATGCTTGGGTTTGCTTTTACTGGCTACATTTAAAATGCTGAATAGGTTGAGGAATTAGAAGAGACCCCTACTTGCAAAAAAGAGTCTGTTCCGTAGGCTTTTGCTTAAATCGGTTTTTTATGTAACTCGAAGCAAACTCAAAGGAAAAATAAACTTTTTATGTAAATTGAAGCAAACCCATAGGGAAATGAATTTTCACGTAACTCGAAGCAAGCCCATAGGAAAAAGAATCTTTATGTAACTCGAAGCAAACCCACAGGAAATCGTGTAAATTGGGACATGGTTTTAGCACAAAGTCATTATGTAAGTCGAATTTTATGTAACTCGAGGCATATGTAAGTCGGGGTTTTACTGTATATGTGAAATGTTTACATTTACCAGTGGGCTAGAAAAGATTGAGAAACACTGCTCAAAGCTTTATAATTGAGATGAAACCTATCCGATCCATCAAAAAAATAAACTCAAAGTTGTTGTTATGTGTCATCAAGTTGGCAAACCTATGAATGAGAAATCTCCAAAATGTCCTGTCCTATCCTCAGCAATCCTGCTCAGTTTTTGTAAACCTAAGCCTGTGGCTTCCGTCCCTCAAAATACAACTGGCAAAAGCTGTGCTGAAAAACTCCTTCTCTGGCAACTGATGAAACCATATAAATATTTTGGAAACAATATCAGCATAGGTGGGGAGTGAGACACAGAGACTTAACTTGGCTTCTGTTGAGCCATGTAGCAGAAAACCAGTTTGGTACATGAATGTGTTTTTATTTTCTATAAGACTCCAGCACCTAACAAGAAAATAGAAAAACCACTAAACTAAGCAGAGGTTGCATATCTGTACTGCTCGATCTGCCGTGCAAGCCTATATTTGTTTACTCAGAAATAAGTCCCACTGAATCCAACAAGACATACACTCGGGTAAGAGAATTGAGAAACATCTACCAGGAACAAAGTTATTTTTAAAAGAATTCTTATGATGTTTCACTAGTACCTACCCTGAAATGTTGGTCTTACATTATTCCCATCAATATGTACATTATTCCCATCAATATGTATGGCAGCTTCATCGAAACATGAAGAAAATTATCAAATGAATAAAATATAAACCATCAAGCAACCAGAATGCCCTCTCCATTCTGTTTAAAATTTATGTAGAACCTTTCAAATTCAAGACTACGTTTCTCTTAGAAAAAGAAGCTATTTTAAGAAACAGCCCTTTGAAAGACCAAACGAAAATGTGCTGAGTCTCAACCTACAGAAAGATCTAACTGTTCTGCAACATATGACCAGGGAATTTTTCCAGTCTTGGTCTTCTGTAAAATTAGTGTTCAGATTCTGTGGGTTCCTATATATAACTTTGACGAAAAGCTTGCACAATATTTTTGTGGTTAATCACAGTTATTTGCACAGTTCCTTACTGCAGAAATACTAACTAAAATGTGTGTGCCAGAAATCAAATGCACAAAGAGAGAAGCAGACCACATAGTAAAACATACTCTCTGTATCATCAAACAAGGGGTGGGGAAAATGCAGGAGTTATAGCATGATCAGGTCTTGGTAAAAGCATGTGGTTAGTAATTACAGTTTCTCCATTTATAAAACCATGTACTTATAGAGTTAGTCAAGGTTTCCATTAAGGATATTGTTTTCAGAAACATTTATAACTCCACTATAAAATTAAAATTAGCCTTCCGTGTAACTTGGCAAAGAGGCTTCTATACATGAAAGATATTTTATATTTGTGGCCTATTCATTTCTTCTTAAATGAATTTTAAAATGAAGATCTGTTCATACTCTGTTGCCCATCCACTAGTTTGTGCTTCTTTAAAAAATGGTTTTGACAGTACAGAATCCTTCAGAATTGGATACGTATAATAATCTCTACCATGGCCAAACTGAGGTGCCAAATCCAGCAAAGGGGCTGCCATCTCAAAGTGTGTATGTGTGCTCTTCTTATTTTCCCTCATGAGATGAGAGGTGAGGGGAAAGGTGCCTTGCCAAAACACTGCTATGTGTGCGCGTGTGCACATCCTCGTGGGCTTACTTGGTCTTTCTTTTCTGCATCACTTCAAGCAAACTCATGCTTTGAAACAAAGCAAAAGGATTCAACATTTTAAAAAGTAGAAGGGTCTCTGGTGGAATAAAAACTGATTTCTATTTCCCATTTCATCAACTGAGCAATAAGGAAAAAATGCCCTCCACAAAATCCCAGTACAGTAAAACCTCGCATAAAGAGCGCCTCGCTTAAAGAACAATCCCCATGGAACACATTATGCTCTTTAAGCAAGGTACCACTGTATTTTTGCCTCTCCCCCTGTGTAGTCAGGTACTTAAACAGAATGATAGCAAAATCCAGATGGTATTTAATCCCGTCAATATTAAAATGACATGGCAAACTGACATTAGACTATATGGGGAAGGGACATTAAAGAAAAGGTGCTTAGTTACATATGTGGTGAAGTTGTTTCACAGGGAGAAAAAGTGTGTTATGTGCACTCAAGTTGAAACTGACTTCTAGCAACCTTAAAAGGACTTTCAAGGAAGTAACCTATTTAAGCTTCCAAAATTGGGTGAGTATTTGAACTCAGGTCTCCTGAGTCCTTGCCTATCACCCTGTCCACTACACCAGAATGAAAAAATACAGAATGGGTATCCTAAATGTTCTAATTATTGTGACTAGAGATGTAAATTACCAGGTTCATCTGAGCTACTAAGATATATTTTGGATGTTTATTGAAAACATCAATGACTAGATTACAGTGATGGCCCCAGAGATTTGACAAGTCAAATTAAGGAAATAATGGTTTGACAACTAAGTAATGAATAATTAAAATCTGAGATATAGTCACTGTGAAAACAATATAGCTTTTATTAAAGCAAGAGCATATAAACCTGATTGCTTAAAATAAGTGATATTATACTATTTATAATATGTTGAAACAATGGCCAATGTCCTGTTGTATGGCAGTGGTGTCAACAGCACTGGCAGATTGGCACTAATTGAAGAGCTCATTTTGTGACTTTGTATCTATGCAAACAAAAGAAAGTATAGAATAGAAAAGATACTATTACTATACAAACACTTGTATGAACTTCCAGAGTATGAAGATAAGTACTTTGGTACTTTGTATAGAGTGGTTTTCAACATAAAGTAATGCAACCATTCTTGTTTGTTTCCAAAATAGCAACCAAAGTGATGAAAAGTAATTCATCTACCACTTCTGATGTACCTGCAACTGCAATGCTGTCTTTCACAGCATGGGTTTAATTGCTGCTCAAGAAAGATTCCTTGAAATTCCATATGATACATTATATATACTGAGCAGTGGAAAAATGTGAAAAGAAAAGGGACTACTACCATCAGTTGATGATCTGCACTTGGCATTCTGCAGATAAACTAAACTAGAGGTTTCCAACCTACGGCTCATGTAGGGATGCTATACGTACTGGAAAACCGGGAATTTCACGGGTTGAACCTGTCCCGGCCCGGTTAAAAAAAAATCATTGAAAATTCCCACCTTTCAGACCAAGGGGCATGCTTGGTTTTAAGAAGAAAATTATGCCTTTTGCTTGCAATAGAGCGGCACCTCTATTGAAGCACCAGCAAATGGCACAGCAGCAACAGCTTTGGTGGCCAAGGGAAGACAGAGAAAAAATTGTGCGCCATTTTATTGCCCTTAGGGTGGAGCCTCTATGGAAGTTGCGGCAGCAGCAGCTTGCGGAATGAGCTCCTGTCTTTGCCCCAGCTCCTGCAAACCTAGCAGTTTGATGGCAAGAAATTGCAAGTAGATAAATAGGGACCACTTTTGGGGGGAAGGTAAACAGTGTTCCGTGCACTCTGCTCCGGTCTCCAGTCATGCCTGCCACATGGCCATGGAATATGTCTGCAGAAGTAGACAGCGCTGGCTCTTTGGCTTTGAAACAGAGATGAGCACTGAACCCTAGAGTCAGATACGATTGGCTTTTGAGCAAGGTGACCTTTACTTCTGTCCTGGTTTTGTGGGAGGGAATTATGGCATCCCTAGGCCCATGGGCCAGACTCAGCCCACAAAATCATTCCATCTGGCCTATTGCTGCCTCCATTGCACCTTGAAAACGTGCCTGCACATGCGTAAACACGCCCGTGGCTGTCGTAAACGTGGAAGTGGGCACATTTACAACAGCTGTAAGTGCACCCACTTCTGCTTCCGGGATGTGTGGTTTGGCCTGCTCAGCTGTCCCGGGGCGTGGTCAGGCCCATGGTGTAAAAAGGTTGGCCACCCCTAAATAGACCAATCAAGGGATTTTCCTATGAACCCTTATGTCCACGTGTTGTCTAAGTTTGGATATTATATATGGCAGCATATGTGTGTTACAAAGCCAAGAAAGTCTGAAAAGTAACTTTTCATCTGACATATTCATCTTTATATAGGCCAGTAAGCTTAATCTTGCAAGTCTTTTCCTCTCCATTACCCTGGAAAGCTCTGGTTTAACTCCACAACCAGGCTTGGCTTGTGCCAAACCAAAATGAGAGCTTGTATCATCCAAAACTATTATCTGTAGCTCTCCAAACAGCTGAAATAACTTTAGTGATGAATACAGGAAGGCCTGAAATTTCTATTTGCTAGAATGATGTCCACTTGATAATAAGTGGCACTACCTTTTGAGGAATGCCTGGATATGCTGGAACTTCTCTTGATCTGGGATTCAGAAAATGAGTGACTGTATCAGTCTCGTCCACTAATTTTAAAAATGGATGACTAATAATTTTAATAAATTTTAATAAACATGCAACATTCAACGTAATACTGAGGGAAGGCTTTCAAGATCTAAAAACAAGCACTCTACAACATATGACACCAAAAGTACATTTTAAAGAAATATACTAACACTACTAAAAGAGGTTATTACAACAGTTATCACAGCTTATTATCTCTTATTATATTTTTTTTCCTTTTAATGTTTTTATTCTTCTTTCTTGTAAATTTCAAGCAGAGGCACCTAAATGATGTAGGGTTAAGTGATTTTTCCCCAATGCTGACAATCTTCTATTACTGCCTGTCCCACCTCATTATTAGTCAGTGTATATTTGGGACCTAAATAAGCTTACAGAATCCTCACTAGATTGTGTGTGTGTGTTGTTGTTGTTGTTGGGGCAAAGATTTCTTCATTCACCCCTGAGATAATTTTGTATTTCTGTAAATTCTGGGCTGAAAACATATCCTCTTGTGTACGAGAAGCACCATAAGCAACATCACTACAAAAAGTCAACTGATTTGTTTTAGTAGATGAGGTAGAAAATCCCACAACCTTTGTCACCAACTGGCAATTTGCTTCCTATCAATGATGCCTACTGAGGCAGTTGCCTCACTTTGTCTAAAGGCAGTGCTGGCCCTGCACAATGACATTATTATAACATTTACTGATGTTATGTATATCTGTATATAGTACTTCACTTTTCTTCACAATTTAACCTCACATAAAAGAATTTAATTGCATAACAATAGCAATTGCACTTATATACTGCCCCATAGTGTTTAGTGCACTCTCTGGGCAGTTTACAGGTAATTAGCATTTTGCCCCTAACATGTTGGGTACTCATTTTACTGACCTTGAAGGATGGAAGGCAGAGTCAACCTGGATTGCTACCATGATCAAACTCACAATGTTTTGGCTGCAGTACAGCAGTTTAACCACTGCATCACCAGGGCTTCATGGAGAGGAAAAGAACTGTATCTAGTAACTTCATACTGATTTTTGATCTTATGTCCTCTGCTCACATTCAACTCTATTCAGAGGTGCATTCTCCAAAATGATATTATGGACAATCACCTAGATGTCTGAA
The DNA here is from genome assembly GCA_035047305.1 of Bradypodion pumilum. Taxonomy (NCBI): domain Eukaryota; kingdom Metazoa; phylum Chordata; class Lepidosauria; order Squamata; family Chamaeleonidae; genus Bradypodion; species Bradypodion pumilum. Next base: position 325,730,618 of record JAWDJD010000003.1, read on the forward strand.
TTTTGAGTATAGTGTCCAGAAAGGGTGGAACAATACCCAGTTGCAATCTTTCTGGTCCTAATTCATGCTGCCATAATATTCTGGATTCTGAGTAAACAAGGTTTCCATGCATACCAGAATACACCTGGGAGGTCTGAGTCACTTCTCAGATCAGTTGTAGCTTTGGTGCGAGTTCGGAGCTTCTACTTCACACCCTAATCAAGATGCAGTCAGTTAAGCCTTGGGTTCCTGCAGGAAGAGGTAACCTGCTTCCACTGGGTAAAGAGAACTACAGAGTACAGTTTATCCAATGTGCCCTGAAACTTGCCATGCACCCGGCTCTTGCTCATCATGATACACATTCAATATGGGTTCTAGTGCTGAAGAAATTCAAGTCCCTGCCATAGTTTTCCAATCATCCAACAGTTTACATTTAGAGTGAATTTCAAACTACAGTGGAACCTTGGTTAACAAATGGCTCGGTTAACATAAAAAAATTGCATAACAAAAGGAAATCCATAGAAAATAGTGGCTCAGTTTACAGATTCCCCCCGGAATGGATTAATTGGTTTTCAGTGCATTCCTATGGGAAATTGCATTCAGTGTATTCCTATGGGAAATTTGGTTAAAGTAATTTTCGCTGTAAGAAATGTCCTGGAGAACACATTAATTACGTTAACCGAGGTTCCATTGTAGTTACATTACTGCCCTGGAAAGCAGTTAAAAGTTCACAACTCATTTTTAATTTCTACTTTACAAATCATTCCTACCCTGACTTGGAGAGGTTCTACACCTGTCTTAATATGATATTTATAAATACAGTAATACCTCATACAAAGTCCGCTTCATGCAACATCGAATTCATACAACATTGCCTAATTTCTTGAAAAAAGTTACCTCATACAAAGTTGTTCGACTTTGTATGAGGCATTCAGTTTTTCCCAGGTTGCATTGTGCCTGGGCAGTATAAAAGGCAGGACACATGCGTACATTGCTCTTGTGGGTTTTGCACGAGGCAAAGAGTGTTTAGGAGTGGTTTTGAGCGTGATTTTGGATTTTTTTTGAATTTTTCATCAGAATTTTTAGAAGCATTCCTGGGATTTTTGCAGCATTCTTCAGGTTCTTGGACAATCAGGATTGTTTGACATGTTTTTGTAATGTATTTAGCCTTTAGACAATGTTTTCTTAAAGTTCTGTCAGTTTCCGGTCCGTTTCCTTGGCTTTGCCCTGAAGTCTGTGCTGTTACAGTACAATGTATCTCTATGGAAACTACGTTGTACAAGGCACCGCAGCAAGGATTTGGACGTTGTATGAGGCATCGCAGCTAGGATTTTGCATGCCTCATACAAAGTCCAAATCCATATAAAGTCCAAACTTGTGGAACCACATTTGGACGTTGTATGAGGTATCACTGTAACAAAAACTGCACTCTGATCAGCTGTTGCCTTAAGCAGGAGAGATGCTGAATTACAAACTTCTAAAACTTCATTTGACGAAGCAAGCAAACAAACAAGAATTTTATCTGATCTCCATTCAGATGAGCTGTCTTTTTTAAAGAATCTTGATTTTGATCTTTTTAATATGACAGGAAGAATTTGTTTTAACTTTCTCTTGATATTCACCTAAGAAATGCATCTATTCTTACACAAGTCCACTGTAGCAGTGGATATGAAGCCCCGTTGTTTCGCTGCATTATGGTGCAAATTTCTCAAACATCTTTCTCATGGGATAGTCAAGTACCTTGGAATGGTATGTTTAAAGGAAAAGCCTAAGCCCTTTTGAATGAACAATCTTTCAGGGTTTTCTACTCTTGAAAGTTAGTTGGAGCACTGCTTTGTTTTCAGTATGCAGTGGTTTGTTAAGGAGAGAGAAACCGTTACAAAGAATGAGTACATTTTCAAAGTTTAGGAAAATTACTTTTATTTCAGCTACAACTCTTGGAATCTCATGGCTAGCATAAGAAGTTGTAGTTAAAAAATACTGTAGGATTTGCCAGCTACAACCTGACTAATCTATTAGTAAATATCTTGAGATTAGGACACTACCTGAAAAATAAAATGTAGTCTTTGGCAATTTGTTGGTTGAAATGTTTTTTTTTATTTAAAAAAACCCCCATAAAGCAACAAATGAGCTTTAGTCCATAACTAATGAAATAATTCAGTAAGAAGAAATACATAGCTACACAGTAGCAGGAAAAAAAACCAGTCATCCTGAGACAGACTAAGTGAATACAGTATTTGAAAAGCCTCTCAAAAAGCACTTTTTTTGCAAAGGAAAGGAGATTTAGGTTAAGACAGGTTGTATGATGGTTTTGTTCCATTGCATAAATCAGGCGTTCTCAACCTTTGAAAGCCGGGGGCTGGGTCATACTCCCTCAGACAGCTTCAGGAGCTGGATGACCATTTTGCCCTTTCTCCACCACATGGCACTTCCTGGTGTGGTGGAGGCAGTGGGGGTCCACATGAAATGGTGCTGTGGGCTGCATCCGGCCTGCGGGCCACAGGTTGAGAATCCCTGGCATAAATACTGAAAACCAAAACAGACCATGCCTTGGAACATCTCAGTCTTAGGTAACAACAGCATTGTTGGATCGTGTTCTGAGGCACCATGCTAAGAACTGCTGCCTTCATTTGTTGCGAGCTTCCACTTGCAAGAGCCTATCAATTCTAATGCTCAACTGGATAGGGCTGTGAAGCTGCTCAGTGATCTATATAAACATCTTGGCTGATGTAAGGCATGTGGCTCCTCAAAGAACCAAAACACTGAAAGCTGCCAAGAATTCATTTCAAGAAAGAAGTACATGAAATGGTTCAACAAACAGAAATTTGTCTCAGATCTCTTTCTTCTCCATCACATGGACCGTTCTTGATTTGTACAGAGTTCACATGATTTATTTCTCTTAACTGCTATAAATTCAACATCATCTGCCAACAGTCATTCAGCTGAAGAGGTTATAATGGGACAGATAGCCTGTACAAACAGAGATACTGTCTGCTGTGAAAGAACCACAGACATACAAAGAGAACCATGGATCTGGCAACAATGCACTTTTACAAGGCTGAAAACATACATACATCCGGACATTTGTACATGTTTCACACAGTTCTGCATTATTGGTGTCTGCTTTGTAAACGGAGAAGTTTGGCTAGATTGGTATTCCCTCAACCTGGCACCCTCCGTATATTTTGGAATATAACTTCTAGACTTGCTAGCTACAATGGTTGAAAGTGTAGTTCATCGCATTTGTAGCACACTGGATTAGATATTACACTGGTTTACCTAAACTGAACTTTAACTAGGGTGCAGAGAACACAGCTACAGTCTTTCTGTCTGGAAAACTAGGAATATCGCTCCTGGTCAGAACAGAAAATATGGAACAGATCAGTGGTTCGACTGAGGGGTGGCTCATAGACTGAACAAGGGAACACTTCATCTCCCAAAATGCTGAGTGAGCTCCACACTTTTTACCACAAAATTCCCAGCATCTAATCTATATAAGACAGGAAGAATGAAACAGAGTGCCAAAAGCAGGAGTGGAAAAAACGTAGCTACCAGATGGTGTTGGATTCTAATTCCTGCTAGTCCAAATCATAATTAATGGGTTGGGATGGTGAGAGAAATGGTTTAACTAAATCTGGAGTGCTACAAATGGTTTAAATAACCTAAAAGACACTAGGGCAGTTGTGGCGAACCTATGGCATACATGCCAGAGGTTGCACTCGGAGCCCTCTCTGTGGGCACCTGTGCAGTCACCCCAGCACAGAGTTCACCCCGCCCCTCTGCCCAGCAGCCCAATTGGAGTGTTTCTCCCCTCCCCCTAGCACAGAGTTCACCCGGCCCCTCTGCCCATCAGTCCAATGGTAGTGTTACCTTCCTCCCCTGTTGCTGTGTTGGTACTTTGAGATAAATAAGTGGGTTTTGGGTTGCAGTTTGGGCACTCGGTCTCTAAAAGGTTCACCATCACTGCACTAGGGTGCAGCCTTCTTCAGATATTTCTCTTTATGTTATATCTTAACTGTGGGGAAAGGGTGAATAGGACAACAATGGCTAATATTGCCCCACCACACTGGCATGGTGAAGGGAACTTCTAAAAAGCCAAATCTACTGTCTATGCTTGCCTCATGCCCTCCGTTATATGCAAGTGGAAGCCAATGCAATAATCATTCCAAATCATGGGGAAAGCCTACATGCATATACAGGTACTGTACATCAGGTTTTGCTTTACAGGCTTTCTCCCACCAAACTATGGGTGATGAGGACATCACAGTGGGCCAGAAGGTGATTTCCCCATTCCTTCACTCCACATAACAACCTTTGCATAGGCAGAGAGCATCTAAAAGGGTCTTGCAGCAGGTGACCAATTGAACCAAACTAAAAGTAGGATGTCAATTAAAAACAATGCCAGAAAAGGAAAGGCAAGAAGATCATTTGGCATTTAGACTGGAGGGAATTGGAGTAAATAAAGGTATATGCACCAGGACATGATAAAGTACTGAACATAGTATGGAGGAGGTGTACAAAAATTAAAAAAAGGAAGAACACCTGTTCCCTTTCTAGACACCAGATTCTGTGCCTTCCTAATACATTCTTTTCAATATTGGGAAGGATGCGATTAAGTGGATGAAACAGATAAACAGAAACACAGTTTCAGATTTAAAATAGTTGTGTATTCTTATTTCATCGGCTTTAAATCTTCTCTCCCCATTTGATGGGTATCTCATTTAATTATAAAACTAAGATTGGGTTATTACCCCCCCCTCCTTCATTCTTACTTAACTGCATTGCCAGAGAAGAGCTAAAATAAATCATGAGAAGATGCCTGTGGGTAAACGAAAAATCTCTCCAGCAATATATAATTGTGGATTGCATGTTCTGACGGAACTCTTATAGTACTAATATGGTACTTTAAACTTAACAAGAAAGATGGCTAAAATATTTTTAATGAATTTTATAAGGATTTTCAGAAACGGTGTACATGTTTCTTCCTGCCCACTGTGACAGCACATTTTTGCTTCACCTTTTGCTCCTTTTCAACATTGTTAGTTTCTATTACATGAAAAGTCAGATGCTGAAGATAGCAGTGGGGCAGGTAGTGGGGAAGAGATTCATGAATAAATTGTCTGCTGGAGAACAAAGACGCAATACTTTTACATTAATACACACAACACAAGTTTCATCTGTATGTCACACTCTAAAATCCATTCTTTCATTGAGAGTAAAGAGTTTCAAGCAATAGGTCAAAGTATCATTAAACAAGACAGTAAATTTGGAAGAAACTCTGTGGAAAATCAGAGAATACAAGACTAAAGAGCTTTTGCTGGAAAAAGCATTAATACTGAATACTTTTCTATTGGAATAAAAATAGACCTTCCCCAAGGAATTAATGTGTTACTGTAAACTTAAGCAGTTTTAGAAACACTGCTGTGTTGTTTTTATCCTGAAGGCCAATTTTCTCAATGGAAGCCAGATTAGTACGCATCAAGCATTTGCCACAATGAGCTACATTAATAGGCAAACAAGATGCACTAATATGAGCTACATGCATACTAGGGAAATGTAAGTTCCCCTTTGCTTGAAAGCCAGTCAAATCTGATTCTGGGTGTGGTGCTCATCTCTGTTTACAGCCAAAGAGCCAGGACTGTCTGTGTCTGCAGATGTTTCCATTGTCATGTGGCAGCCATGATTTAGATGCCAGAGTGCATGGAACACTGTTACCTTGCCTGCCAAACTGCTAGGTTGGCAGGAGCTGTGCTTGGGCCTCCAACTGCTTACCTTCCGGTCATCATGTTCAGCGTCTTAACCACTAAACCTGTATATCTCCAAAGCATGCTTACAGACTTATGGTCCCATACCTGAATTCACAGTGTTTACTAAGAATACCTGTGGAAAACAAAACTACTCTCTAAATTTGATGTTCAGGAATTGATACACAGCAGCCAGCATAATAGGGCCAAACACAACTTTATTTTGGGAAGTGAACATGGAGAGTAATGGCGCAGCAGCGCCTCTATCTTAACCTATAAAACCAAGGGTTAACTGTTGGAACTGGCTATAGGTTGCTATGCCTCGCCCTACTTGCCTGCACTCACCCTTCGTGCACACGGCCGATCTGGGTCCGCAGGTCAATGAAGGATTGAGAAAACCGGCAGTGGGGCAACAGCCCCACAAACGCGAAAAAAGGGAAACAACTTCACTTCCCAACATTCCTTGCACCACGCCAGAGCCAATCAGGCTGAGAGGCTCTCGCATGGCTCGGCGTTCGGAAACGCGCCACGGCCAATCAAAAGAAAACCATTTTTTAAAAATGCAGCACAAACACAAAGCACAAACCCATAACTACAAGCCCCAGCGTCCTGCGTGCCATGAGCACGCAGAACACTGAGGAAGCCGGCGCCCAAAAAATAAAACAAAAACACCGGGAGAGCAAGTCCACCAAGCCGCGGGAACCAAAGCCCCCCTCCCCAATGGCGCCTAAAGCTCCCGATCAGAGTTTCCCCTTTAATATCACGGGGTGGGTGGGTTGTTGTGCTCTACCTCTCTACTGGCTCCCCTGGGGTGGGAGGGTTGGGGGGACAAAAGGAGTCTGTCTCCCCAACCATCCTAACCCCAGGGGACCTGGCAGAGAGGGGATTCCCCTCCACAAACACACACATGCCCCATATTAAAGAGAAGAAACCAAGTGGTTACTTCTCTTTAAAAACGGAGTTTTTTGGGGGGAATCCCCCTCTTCGATGGCTCTCCTGGGTTCGGAAGGGTTGGGGAGACAGACCCCTTTTCTCCACACAACCCTCCCAAACCCAAGGAAGCCAGCGGAGAGGGGGATCACAACCCACCCACCCCACTGATATTAAAGGGGAAACCACAAATGAGATTTCCCTTTTAATATCAGAGGGTGGCCTGGATTTGATCCCCTCTCCTGGGTCCCATGAGTCTGGAAGGTTTGGGGGGACAAAAGGGGTCTGTCTCCCCAACCCTCCTGACCCCACGGGATCTGGCAGAGAGGGGATTCCCCTCCCCACATACACACACGCCCCATATTAAAGAGAAGAAATCAAGCGGTTACTTCTCTTTAAAAACGGAGTTTTTTGGGGGGGAACCCTTCTCCAATGGCTCTCCTGGGTCCGGAAGGGTTGGGGAGACAGACCCCTTTTCTCCACCCAACCCTCCCAAACCCAAGGAAGCCAGCGGAGAGGGGGATCACAACCCACCCACCCCACTGATATTAAAGGGGAAACCACAAATGAGATTTCCCTTTTAATATCAGAGGGTGGCCTGGATTCGATCCCCTCTCCTGGGTCCCATGAGTCTGGAAGGTTTGGGGAGACAAAAGGGGTCTGTCCCCCCAAGCCTTCCAGAGCCAGGGGAGATGGCAGAGAGGGGATCCCCCCCGTAGGACACCAAAAAACACAAAAACAAACAATCAAAAACATCCAAAAATACACAAAAACAAACAAAAATAACACCAACGAACAAGACAAAGTAAACAAAAACCAAAATTTCAAACACACCCAGCACCCAGCCAAACACCACAAAATCCAACCACCACCACCATCCCAAATAAAGAAAAACAGCCAACTCACCACCACACGACCTCAGTCCACAATGACTGGAAAAGAAATGAATAAAGAAAGAGACTACTTACTGGAAGAAGCTCCACCCAGAGGCCACGAGAGTAAAAATACAAGATAACCCCTACCAGCAGCACTTGCTGCCCACAATAATAAAAAAAATTCAAAAAGACACAACAGCCCCACACAAAAGGCCCCAAGAGTAAAAACAAGTAAAAACAAATAACACAAAATCATAATTTTACACAAATCAAAAACAGATGTCAATAAAATAAAATAAAAACTATTCAAAAATCATGTGCTGAATTTTTACTCAAATAAAAAACAAAAACATCAATACACAGTTTAAAAACATTTATTGTGAAAAACATGTATTTTCACATTTTTAAAATTATTACCTATGGTACAACTATTAAAAAAATACATACTAACAAATTATTGGGTTAAATAAATTTTTTGGAAAAAGTATATCATCCTTTGTTCTGTTTATCATCCACAAAACCAAAACAGCAAACAAAACCCATCACAGTTTATAACAGGCCGCCAAAAAAAATGTGTATAACTAAAAATTTTAATTATAGACTAACCTCTTCTTTACAAACATTAACAACAACAACAAAAACTTTCCAACACCATTTAAAACAGCCCGGCAACGCCAGGCAACCTCTGCTAGTATACAATACAGGGAAGATACATTCAGGCGGGAAGCAACTGGATTGGTTGGGAGAACAGTGGGGGTGATCATGGAGTGACCCAAGACTATGGAGCCTTCACGCGTCTTCTTAGAAAAGGGCGGGAGCCCAAGTACCACAAGAGCTTAGTTCCAAGAAGAACACAAAATGGAGAATCACCCAATCCCAACAATTACTACAAACTGTTAAAGCATTATATTCAGTTACACACACAACACTAAGTGAATTGACCTGTTCCCTTTAAATGACTAAATCTTGGTTTAAGTCTTGTATATAAAGTAAAGTATTTGGTATGGGATACCTACAAAACATACTGACAGTCCTCTAGGACACAAAACTTTCAGCATTCAGCCATGAAAAAACAGTCTGCTGGGACTTGGTGATAGCATCATTTTTAGTCGTCCTTGTTAAAGTCCTTCAGGTGCCATTAAACAACTCTATTCATACGGACAAAGTACAATTTAGAACTGTCTGTCACTGCTTCTTACAATCAGCAATTGGCTGCTTTTAAGACCATTTCTGTCAGAAAATTGAACTTTGTTTCCGGGGAAGGGGGGGCGGGCGATAAACCCCCATCCAATGCAGAGAAGATATTTCATTTTATTTTTATAGTTCCTTGTCCTTCCTATCAGCTCCCTCTAGAGCCATGGTTCCCAATGTGGGAGTTATTAACAGTGAATTCTTTGGAAGCTTGTTTAGACTAAGTTAATGGCCTTTTAGGCTTCCTCCAAGTGAATAGGAATTCACTTTTTGAATAATATGTCGGGTGGTGCTGGTGGTCTGGATTTTAGAGATGCTTAGATGGGGCATAGCAAAAAAAAAACAAAACACACACACACACTCACACACCTGGTTGGGAACCACTCCTTTAGAGCCTCACATGGATATCAAACTAGAAAGATGAAGTAACATATTTTTAATGAGTTACTTTTGGACTGAATTATACTCTGCATTAACAAACTGGAATTAAGTTATGTTTTAAATTTGTAATGGCCACTGCTGTAATTTGCTAGTTTTCAGTGAAAAAAGAATGTCTGCCTATTCCTCATTACTGTGGAGGAGGTAGGTGGGTGGAGAGATGGCCTGGAGGTGAGAAAGGATGAAGAAGGATTCTATGGATAGTTTGTTTTGTACTGCTTTGGAGGAAATGTAGGGAAATGGAAACTAACAGAGAAAAGATAGGGAGAAAGAGATAGGAAGGAAATGCAAACACTCATGCACTTCCTTGTTAAATGTACCAGTCATAATTAAACCACTATTGCTATTTACTAATACAAACTATAAACATTTCTGTTTTTGTTGTTGTTGTCCAGTTGCACAGTCGAGTCCAACCCTTTGCGACCCCATGGACCACCACACGTCTGGCTCCTCTGTCATCTGCCATCCTCCGCAGCCCAGCCAGATCTACACCCATCACATCAATGATTCCATCCATCCACCTCATCTTCTGTCTCCCCCTTCTCCTTTTGCCTTGGATCTTTCCGAGCATCAAGACCTTCTCAAGTGAATGCTCTCTTCTCATTTGGTACTTGAGCTTCAGCTTCAGCATTTGTCCTTCCAATGAGCAGTCAGGGTTGATTTCCTTCAGGATTGACTGATTTGATCTCCTTGCAGTCCAGGGGACTCACAAGTGTCTCCTCCAGCACCACAGTTCAAAAGTCTCTATTCTTCTGTGCTCAGCCTTCCTTATGGTCCAGCTCTCACAGCCATACATTACTACTGGGAATACCATTGCTTTGACTATGGGGACTTTTGTTGGCAGGGTGATGTCTCTACTCTTTATTATGCTGCCTAGGTTTCTCATAGCTTGCCTCCCAAGAAGTAATTAAACATTTTTTGTTTAACTATGGTTAAAATATCATTATTGAAATAGAAACTTGAAGCTTGAAGGACTACTCCAGGGTGTTTAAAACTGTAGACCTGCTCTATCCAATGTCTACGTATTCTCCAAATATGTTTCTTAGGTCTTTTAAGCAAATGTTTTAACTTTGGTTTTCTGACAATTGAAGTTCGTTACAGAGTAACAACAACCAAAGACTGGTCCCTGTCTGGATGCATTTGCAACTTTAAGTTTCAAATGTTTGGAATTATACTCAAATATAACGTTAAGCTGGACATACTTTGTCAAATAGGAAACATGAATTCTTAAGAGCTGATAAATTTATATTTATAAGGGTTGTCATAAGTCAGATGCAACTTTATGGCACATAATAAACAATAGGCATTATAATGAATATCTAGTGACTAACAGAGGGAGTTAAAACAAATAATGTATGAGAAGGCAAAACAAACGTTTGTAGCTAGTGATCTCCAAATTACCCAATTATTTACAGCCTTGTTCAGCTATTGAAAACTTAAGGTTGCAGCTTCTTTGGGTCACCCTTGCTAGAAAGCCAGTCATATCCGGCTATAGGATATCTCTGTTTACAGCCAAAGAGCCAGAGCTGACTGCATCAACAGATGTTTCCATGGACATGTGGCAGGTAGTTCCTTTTTATCTACTTGTAATTTCTTGCTTTCAAACTGCTAGGTTAGCAGAAGTTAGGACAGAGACGGGAACTCACTCTGTTGTGCAGCACTCAGGTCTCAAACTGCTGACCTGCCAACCTTCCAGTTGTCAAGTTCAGCATCTTAACCACTATGCCACATTTTACTAAATCAATAACTGGTCTTCCTGGTTTCCTGCTTTCTTCAACTTTTCCCAACATTATTATTTCCAGTTAGTCTTGTCTTCTCAAGATGTGCCTCAAGTACAATAACTTCCTTTTAGCCATTTCTGTTTTTAATAGACGGGTGATGAAATAAAGCAGATCGCATTGCTAGCAACCTTGGATTGGAAATTGTAGAATAGGAAGAATGCAAATTAGATGGGTGGATGGTTTTAAAAAATCAGCAGGACTGATAACAGAAAATATCAGTATCTCCCAACCTTTGTTTTTGGATTTCACTTCCAAGAAGCCTTAGTTAATTCCCCAAAGCAGTGATCAGCCAATGTACTGACTTAGGCTTCTGGGAATTGAAGCCCCCCTGTGAGGCATGTGCATCACATTGGGAACCACTGGATTAGATAAAGGTCTCCCTTGCTCAAAAGCCAGTTGTGTCTGACTCTAGCGATGGTGGTAGTGCTCATCATCTTTTACAGTTGAATAGCCAGTGCTGTCATCATCTCTGCAGCTGTTTCCATGTTGCAGGCATGATTAGATAACGGAATGCACAGAATGCTGCTACCTTTCCCACTGAAGCAGTACCTATTTATATACTTGCAGATGTCAGGGTGTGTGTGTGAAGTGAGCCATAGTGACTAGGGTCAGTGGGTTAGGACTGTTCATGAAGCTGACCGGGTGACCTTAGGCCCGGTACATTCTCCTAGCTTACTGGACTGTTTAGAGCACTCACTGAAGAAAGCCTTGAAGCTGGGAAAGGTTGAGGGCAAAAGAAGAAGGGGGTGGCAGAGAATGAGATGGTTAGATGCTATTGGGCACATAACTTGGCGGGTTGAGAGGATGGTAGAGGAAAGGGGTGCCTGGTGTGCAATGGTCCATGGGGTCGCAAAGGGTCGAACTCGATTATGCGACTGAATAACAACAACACTGAAGGTGCTGCTATGAAATATAGTAAATCAATAGTTTAACTGTCTCCCTGATATACTAACCTATTATATAAAGAAACTTTTATTGTTACTGCTGTTGTGGAAGCAATCAGCTTTGTCTCACATATCCCTCATCTGTTTCTTGGAACAGCATAACCCATATTCAGCTGCATGACTTCAGTGGGAACTAGGCATGAGTCTCTGCAGTGCCTCATGATGCCCTCTTATCCACTCTTGTGCTGACAGGATGTGGGAGACGAGTAAGTTATCTTGTGCTCAGTGAATTACTTTGTGCCATGCTCATATAACAATGTCACTGCTTCTGATCTCTTGCTGACAACTGGCAAAGGGCAGTTTTCCCCTCTATGCCACGCTATCTCTGATATGTGGAGAGAGGTTGGCAGTTGAGAGAGCAGATCCGCCCAGCAACGGCAATCATTAAAGTGTCTGGAGAATTGGAAACAACTCTCAGTCATGCATGTGCAAGATGGAAGGGCAATTTGGGAGACAATGTCAGTTTCAAAGAACTCACCGACTCTAACTAACGACAGTATTGTTGAGCCTAATGTGGAGGCTTTAAAGGAGAAAGAAGCCTCCTCTCCACTCATTTAATTTCAACTATCCTACAGCCCTGTTTATTTTATGCTCATGCTCAGCTATACCTAAGGACCACTGCAGGGCACAAAACAAGGCTGCATATTTGATAAAGCAGTGGTTCTCCTTAACCTTGTTGGAGGTACTGGACCCCAGCAAGTTTCATACATGCATTCACTCAACCCTTTGTAGAATTTGCCATAAATACCCTGGTGAATGACACACACACACACACACACACACACACACACACACACACACACACACACACACACACACACACACACACCCGCTGAACCCCTGAGACTGACTCACCAAACCCCTGGGGTTCAATCGAACCCAGACTGACTCACTGAACCCCTGGGGTTCAATCGAACCCAGGTTAAAAACCACTGTGATAGAGGTTTGCATCAAATGGATTGTAGAACATGCCTGCTGAGGAACATACCAAAACAACATGGGCATTTCCTTAGCAGATAGGATGCACAGATTTGCCCTTGCCCATCAGAATCCAAAGAGATCATTTCATGATTGGGTAGTGCCATTCACAACACTGATCCATTGTCATGTAAAAGTAAATATTCCACATTTCCTTTGATCCTGATTGTTTCCATGATGCATTTACAGATTAAAACAAAGTAATCTTCAGGGGAGAATAATGAGAATCATTCATATAAACATCCAGAGGAGTCCACAAAAGAATGCAATGTATGGGCCACAATGCATGTTCTAAATAACATGTTATTAGAAGAGGGAAACATATGATTGCCACAACAGGAATTTTAATTACCTCCCATGTCTTACAAATTAGTTTGCTTTCTTTCTAAATGACAAATCTCTGGGACCTAAGCAGAGCTTTGTTTGCAAGCCTGATTTCTCAGATATGAAGATCTGCCCAGGTCATGTGTCTGGGATACTAATGTGCTTTCTAATGATGAGTTATTCATAATATGTATCTTGACCTTGTGATTGCTGCCACAGCCCACACAATATCATTTTGATACAAAGATAACTTGAGCACCAGTATGAATGCAACAGCACAGACCTTTTATGTGTATGAGACAGTACTGCAGAATGGAAGTACTTCCTCAGTATTTACACACAGGTGCTATAAATAAGCATCTATTCACATTAAGCTCAGCTCTCCAGATTTCACACAAAGAGGTTTAGATCTTTTGAGACCCATTTGGGTATTTATTTAGCCCTGCTTGGGGTTCTTATTTACTCCTGCTCCCGAGTGTCCTTCTTTTTAAGGGGATTGGAGAGGTTTTATAAATGTTTTTAGATAGTTCTATAGTATTCAGTTTTAATTAGCTTTGGGAATAGGTTTTAGCTGATGTTGTGAGCAGCCCTGGGTTGCTTAGGTGAAAAGGGCGATTATATAAATCAAATAAATAAATAAAATCCATTGAGACATTTTTTAAAAAGCCATTTAGTCTTCAACTAATACTTATGGATGATGGATGATTTTCCTATGTTTCAGTCCTAACATCAACAACAGCAGAAAACCTGCCCAGGTTCCAACCTTAAAATTTCAGTCCCAGGATAATTCATTATTTCCACTCAGTGAGCCTGGCCAGGTGATCACAGGAGTAGTAAAGGGTGAGTTAATGGTATTCCATACTAGATCCATTTTCTGCAGCTGCACTTTGCTATCAGAAGGTTCTTTGATTTTGAGCGTTTTAGGAATATTTACATTGCATACATTAATTGCTTTCTACTATGGGAAATGACTCCACATAGCTTTGATCAGGAACAGCTCCACCGGCGTCACAGGCAAGTGTTGCTATCTCCAGGAATCTTACTGAATCAGTGAAGTGCAAAGAGAGCTGGGAAAACAGCTGTGTTATTACCCATGGTGTATAAATAGTAAATATATCAAATATCTTTAATTGGATAAATTAAGAGCTTCTGGGACAGTGAAAATTCAATCTTCCATGGTATTTATTGAAAGGCATAGAATACACTGACATAGGTGTGAAGTTGTGTGTCTGTAGCCTATTAAGTAATTTGCAAGCAACCTGTATGACCAGAGGCTAAACTTTGCTGGAGGTCAATCCATTTTAAGAAGTGGGTAGTTCTTTCATTCCACCTTAGAGTCCTGGATTTTCTTCTGTTCGCTTTAAGGTTCACAGATGCCCTGACAAAAACCTTTTTAGCATTAGTCTGAGAGAAGGAGAGATGTCAGTTGTACATTCGCTGTAGATGTCTTGAGTCTCTCTCTTTTAGCTGCTGAATCTTAGGTAATTGATTTTATCAACAGGGGTTGGCTTCAAGCATCCAGTAATAATTCTGCAATTTACATGGAATACTACACCTACTCACTCCCCACCCACCCTGCAATGGGTTGAACTCTATAACACAGGTTGACATATTTGCCTGGAGAGTAGCACAGAACCAAGGCTGTAGTTCTCAGTGTTTATGGTTTTGTGCTTCAACTGATTTCCAACAGCTTTTGAAGATGGCATTGGACAGAGCAATGTGGAATGAAAGCATGGGAAGCTATCATCTTAGTTACCCTTAACTGTAGCACCATGGCATCAGAGACATGAAAGTGGAATGAAACTAATACTCTTTTTTTGCTATTGCAGTGACTCAGTATTCTCAGCACTGAAATGTGAGGTTTATTTATTATAAATTTCCCACTCTGGGTGGTATACACACAATATCAGATAATACAAAAAACACACACAACAAATCAAAAACAGAATAACCAAACAAATACATCCCTTGTGGATTGCGTATCAGATTTGAATGTGAATAAGGGCCTATCCTTTTCACTACTTGCAGGAGGAAAGTGATAAAAGAAGGGTATGGGGCTAATCCTGCCTTAGAGCAGCCTTGAAGATTCTAGATTTTATAATGACTGAATAAGGCTTGAAAAGTAAGCTATTGGTCTTATTGGTCTTTGGTGTATGAAATCCTTCAAATTCCTTCACATAGGCCCTTTTATGAAGGTGTTCCCTTTTTTTTTTGCTCAGTGATGAGAGCCAGGCATCATAACGGACAAGAGTTTATTCTCTTTGCAACACCCCGATATAGAATCCTTCCTATGCTAGAGTATATTGGGGAAGGTTTGAATTGTTGATTTGTCCTCTAATCACAGAACTTTCCTCTGCATTGAGTCTGTGTTTTGGGATGGAGTGGGGTTCAATCTATGAAATTCTGGGATTCCTTGTCAAAAAGGGTAAATTTTTAAAGCTCTGATAACTACTCAACATGCCTCTGAGCAAAGGCTGTGCACAATTCTAGAAACTATACATGATCACACTTAGATACATACAACATATGGCAAATAGCACACAGTCCTCTGAGAATCTTGCAGAAGTTTTTAGCTCAAGCAACTATGGGAATAAGCTTCATTTACGATGGTTGTCAACCTGGAGAATCAATTTTAATTTTTCACACTGCAGCAAAAGAGGCAGCTAGCAGTGTGGGAAAGCAGGCAGTATTCAGCTGTCATGACTGAGCAGTGAGTGACAAAGAGGACCCCCACCAAGTGCTCCACAGGCACAAAAAAAACACAGACAGCTGTGAGAGTTGACCAGCCTGACGTGGCCAAAACCCTTAGTACACTCAGGAAGTAAAATAATAAAACTTTTTCTAGCTTGAGACAGACTTCTAATGCTTGAAAATCTCAAAAGTCATATGGGACCTGAGCAGAATTTGTAGTATTCAGGTGTGGGCTTTATTGTTCAATATCTCCCCCTCTGTGCCTAGCAGTCGCATGATAAACGACACAGTATAAATAGATGCATGCAAATCCCCATATCCCATATTTGTTCAGTATCTTTGCTGAAAGCATAATTGGAAAGATTGCAAATGAGCACTGAAGTACCTGCGATAACTGTATCTAACTGACTGCTGTTACCATGCAGCAGTCTGCCAAAGATCTGTTCCTAGGTAGGAGGTCCAAAGATTTGTGAATTCCATCATCAAATTCTTAGTATCAGATCACAGCAACCACTATGCAGAAAGGCAAAATAAGTTAATGATGCTTTTAGCTCTAGCAAGTGATATGCTGGGATAAGAACACATCAATACCCCTTACACATTATGTATTGCCTTATATAAAAAAGTAAAAACATTCCTATCTACAGCAGGAAAAAAGAAAAGGAGAAGTCAGTCAACTCTAGGCATCCTGGGTCAATACTTTACATTACAGATTCATTTTATCAGCTAGGCATTTCTAGTGCTCAGCCTGGAACTACAGGGAAATGGGCTAAACATGACAACAAGAAATCAAGCTATGAATAAGTAGGCATTGTTTAGTGACAAAAATGGCCAGTACAGTATTCTGTTCATGTTGGTATAATATAATATTTTCAAATGCATATTTGGAACAAATGTTTTGGTTTTACACTCATTCAGAAGAAAGAAGAAAGTCAAGAGCCTGCTATGCAATGTAGGAAGACAAAGATAAAAACCATGACATGGTATATTTATCAGGTATCAGAAAGAAAAGATATCAGAAAGAAAAATGTATTTAAATTGCTCTGAACAATTGCACTGGCACAATTTCATAAACCAATACACTACTAATACTGAATAATGATAGGAAAGCATGTAGAGAAAATAGCAAAAACTTATGCAACCTGCAACTGATGTCCCAAAATTCTGAGATCTGAAATAACCTCTTTGTAACACCAAACATTGACACGTTCCCTGAAACAGCAAATCCATAAAGAATCAAAATATATTTTGGAAGCTGTATAACAAGCAGTTTCTTTGTAGAATTCAGAATGACTGAAGAACTATGGATGGAGGTTCAGGACATTGTATGGGAGGCAGCATTTAGAACCATCCCCCCAAAAAAAGAAATGGAAGAAAGCAAGGTGGCCATCTGACGAGACTTTATAAATAGCTGAGGAAAAAAAGAAAGTGAAAGCCAAAGGTGAAAGAGAAAGATTCATCCAACTGAATGCAGATTTCCAAAGAAGAGCAAGGAGAGATAAGGAGGCCTCCTTAAATGAACAATGCAAAGCAATAGAAGAAAACAACAAAATGGTAAGAACTAGAGATCACTTCAATAAAATTGGAGAAATCAAGGGAACATTTTGAGCAAAATTGGCCATAACAAATAACAAAAATGGTAGGGACCTAATAGAAACAGAAAAGGTTAGGAAAAGGTTGCAATAATGCATAGAAGAATTGTACAAGAAGGACCATAATGTCCCTGACAACCACAATGATGTGATCGTTGACCTTAAGCCAGACATCTTGGAGTGTGAAGTCAAGTGGGCCCTAGAAAATGTTACTGACAACAAAGCTAGTGGAGATGATGATATCCCAGTTGAGCTATTTAAAGCCCTAAGAGATGATGTCGTTAAAGTACTCAATATGCTAGCAAATTTGGAAAACTAACAGTGGCTACAGGATTGGAAAAGGTCAATTTACTTTACAATTCCAAAGAAGGACAATACCAAAGAATGTTCAAGCTATCGTATAATTGCATTCCTCTCACACACTAGCAAGGTCATGCTCAAGATCTTACAAGCTAGGCTTCAGCAATATGTGAATCGAGAACTTCCAGAAGTAAAAACTTGGTTCAGAAGAGGCAGGGGAACTAGAGACCAAATTACCAACACTCGCTGGATTATGGAGAAAGCAAGGGAGTACCAGAAAAATGTCTACTTCTGTTTCATTGATTATGCCAAAGTCTTTGACTGTGTGGATCACATCAAACTATGACAAGTCCATAAAGAGATGGAAGTACCAGACCACCTTACCTGTCTTCTGGGAAACCTGTATGTGGGTCAAGAAGTACAGTTGGGACTGGATATAGATCAACTGATTGGTTTAGAATAGGAAAAGGAGTATGACAAAGTTATATATTGCCACCCTGCTTATTTAACTTATATGCAGTGTACATCATGCATAATGCAGGGCTGGATGAATCGCAAGTCAGAATCAAGATTGCAGGCAAGGGGGGGGGGAATATAAACAATCTCAGATATGCCAAAGGCACTACGCTACTGGCAGAATGTGAACAAGATCTAAAGAGCCTCTTTGTGCGGGTGAAAGAGGAGAGTGAAAAAGTTGGCTTGAAACTCAACATTTTTTAAAAAAAGATCATGTCATCCAGCCCATCATTTCCTGGCAAATAGAAGGGGAAGAAATGAAAAAGTGACAAACTTTACTTTCTAGGGGTCCAAGATCACTACAGATGGTGACTGCAGCCATGAGAAAAAAATACTACTTGGGAGGCAAACTATGGCAAACCTAGGCAGCATAATAAAAGTAGAGACATCACCTTGTTGACAAAAGTCCACATTGTTAAAGCAATAGTCTTCCCAGTAATAATGTATAAACCATAAGGAAGGCTGAGTGCAGAAGAATAGACACCTTTTAACTGGTGCTGGAGAAGATTTCTGACAGTCCCCTGGACTGCAAGATCAAATCAATGAATCCTAAAGAAAATCAACCCTGACTGCTCCTTGGACAGATACTGAATCTGAAACTCAAGCATTTTTGCCATCAAATGAGAAGATGGGAAAGATCAAAGGCAAAAGGAGAAGGGGCAGCAGAGGACAAGATGGTTAGACAGTGTCACTGACATGATGGGCATGGATCTGGGTGGACACTGGACAAATGCAGATGACAGAGGAGCCTGGTATGCTTTGGTCCATAGGATTGCGAAGGGTCAGACATTACTGTGCAACTGAACAATAACAACAACTGTTTGGGACTTTCAGATTTTTACAGTCATTATGGCTTCTATTTTTCAATTACGGTAAGCATCAGCAGAAATATGTTTGGAGAATGAATTTTTTCTCCATTTTTGCATTGTTTCTGCTCATTTTGTAGAGAAAGCTATTAATCCAGGAAACACAGATACCAACTGTTCCTCGTGCAATGATAGATGTTTCTTTAAGAAGTATATAACAAAGACCTTCAGCATTTTCAGTTTCTTCTGGAGGAATGATTTATATGTCAGAAAAATTACTTATTCACCCAAGCCTGTAAGTGAACAATGACCGCTATTTCCAAATGATTAATGGTTTTACTTGAGGCAAAAACCACAAAGAGAAAATGAAGAAATCTGTAAGAAGATAGCATGTTTAAACTCTGTCTCAATTATTCACACCATAAGACCTCCATATCTTTTGAGGTGTGATAATCTTTTATTTTCAAATAGTTCTGCACAAAATAGGAAAAACTTTACAATTGGTTGCTGGAGGAACTTAATTCTTGCTAATAATTAATATGTTTGTTGTACTAGTTAAGAAATATGTCTTTAAAAATACATCTATTGAAATTACCACAAAGAAAGCTCCATATTTTAGTCAAAGTTCAAAACAGAAATGCATCTAACATTTTTCAAAATGGTTTCCCACCTGTTAATGCCTGTAAATAGAAGTCCATTACCCCAAGAGTAAGATGGGGGAAATATATACTTTATATTCATTTCACATAAATTGTAATGGGTAAAGTGGCAATTTGTGTGCCAGAACCAGGGGGTGGCCAGGGTGGGCTTTGCCCACCCTGAGTTAGTAGTTTGCCCATCCTCAAACTCCCGGCTGCTTATATATATGACACATATATATGACATTGTTGCCCATCCTGAAAAATATTCACCCACCCACATCTAGAACCCTGGCTACAGCTCTGTTGTGTACCTTTATATTCCAGCACAAAGAAAAATATAAGTGTAAATCAGGAGTTCTCAATCCTTTCATGCCGTGGGCTGAGCGGGATGTACTGGTGGTTCTCCCCACCATAAACACTGCCATAAAATGCATCTGTGGCTGTTGTAAACTACCATAAATAACACAAATTAAGCAAATTACATAAATGTGTCCGCTTCTGGTGGTAGCGGTGACAATATGGACCACATGAATTGGTGTTGCAGGCCGGGGCCGGCCCGCAGGCCATAGGTTGTGAACCCCTGGTGTACAGTGTATACCCCTGGTATACAGTGGAACCTCATATAATAAACACCCCCTATAGTAACTAAATCGCAGAACGAATAGGTTTTTAAAGAAAATGTCACCCTGCATAAAGATTTTTTCTATGGGAAAAATTGTACAATGAATTTTCAATGAGAAAAACTGCTTAGCAAAAATATATATATCGCTGTACAATTTTTCCATGCAACAACAAAATTGCATAGTGGACAGACCCATAGAATGAATTAAAATTGTTATGTGGGGTTTCACTGTAGCTAGTTGTGTCTACTGGAAAAAAGGAAAGATAAAAACTTTAGTTACAAAATAATATGTATGCTAGGTGAACAAGGGAGAACAGTTACTTTCTTTCATTTTCTTTGAGCTCAGCAGAAGAGAGACCATCTGTACCTGTACATTAATCATAGCTCCAATCCTTGTTTTAAACTTGGCTTATTTAGGCATTATTGGTTAGTATTGATATATATATATATAACATTAGACTGTATTAAAAGAAATAATGGACAGAGATATAAATTTCCAAATGGGCCCCCTTTACCTTTAAATACAGTAATTGAGAGTTTTAGTTCTCCAATGGATACTTGTAGCATCAAAAGTTATAAGGATAAAAGCTATTGACAGAAAGATCTAAATCAGCACCAAGGTATTGGGGGAGACAGTCTTAATCTTTCTTCATGTTATTTCCTTAATTTTCTCTATCCTCTCATTGACATTAAACAAAAACAACAAAGCATATTAAATCTGAACTAGAGTAGGCCCATTTCAACCAACGAAACTTACAAAGAAATTGATTCACTAAATCTCCATGGATTTAATGGGTCTACTCTTAGTGCAATTTCTATGATAAACAAGGATTTTGGCCAATATGTTTTAAATATTTCATCTAGCTTTATCATTACTATTAATTCTCTTTAATTATTACTAAACAATTAAAAATATGCTGCTCCATTTCTAAAGCTGAAAGAGTACTTATAGCTTGTAGCAAAATAAATGATGTAACATAAAAATGACATTACATGGCTTTATAATAAACTGTATGTGAAATGTGCAGGATCTAATTATGAGCAGGAAGAAACTAGGGAAATCTGTGTGAATCTCAAGAGAACTCTGTATGCCATCTAAGGGATGCTGTAGAATTGTTACTGATGAACTCTTATTATAGTAGTATTTGTCCACAATGCAAGAAGAACATGCTATAATCCAGTGTTTCTCAACCTTTGGTTTTTGGACGTCAATTCCCAGAAGCCTAAGTCAATTTCCCAAAGCACTGATCAGTCGATGGACTGACTCTGGCTTCTGGGAATTGAAGTCCAAAAGCCAAAAGTTGAGAAACAATGCGTATAATCCCTTACTTGTATGCCTCACCAATTTTGATAACCAGCTCCTTTGGTTATGAGCCAAAAGGATTGTTGTTACCTCCTTCTAAGAAGATGACCTTTTCATTTAGCTGTTAAGTTCTATAATGCAATATAGGTAATATAAAGATGGTTAGGTCTCATGAGCTTACTCATTCAGGTGCTAACACTGTGAGATCTGGTACAAAATATGGTCTGCAGTGCCATGATTGCTAGAAGGATCTGCAAATAGGATACATGATTTGGCTTGTTCTCTGATAGAATACTGGTCTATTGTGAAATACACCTTGTGGGCCAAATATCTATTGTGAAGTGTATTTTGTGGCTCAGATTTTAATATTTGTGATATATAAGCATTTTCAGCAGGGAGATAAGAGGGGACAGGGAACTGCTTTATACTGAATTAAGAAAGAGACAAAAACCACTCAAAAGAACTGTTCCACAAGTTTAAGTTTAGTATCTTCAAAAAATATATTAGAGTAAAGTATTAACTTCATACAGTACTGCAAACTTAAAGAGTCAATATTCAGAGGTCATATCTTCAAAATTTCTTCAAAATTTCATGTTGTAAATAAAGTAGAATCCTTCTTCAAATACAAAAACCCTTAATAATTTCAGTAGTAAAGCAATATAGGGGCAGAAATACTAAGATAAATCCACAGTAAATCGAAACTGTTCCAGTATAACCAGCCTTTCACATATAGCTTCCTCAGGATAAAGGTTCTGTAATTTGCGTTAAAGAGCCTCTAAATGTGTGTTCTATTAGTGCTCAAAACATTTTGTATCATATAGCAATTGTTTCATATAACAACGAGCCCCGTGGAATGGATTAAAACCGTTGTATGAGGTACCACTGTATATGCAGTCCTATTTTAATGAGCTCTGTGCAGAGCATGTAATTCTCACTCTTCCCACTGTTTCTTCACAATAAGCAAAGCAAAACAATCACACTTTCTATACCGTCCCATAGCACTTAGTGCACTCTCTGGGCGGTTCACAAGTTAAATAGCAAAAATTTTGCCCCCCAAAGCAATGTATGTCAATCTTAAAATCACCTAGTGAGTTTCAAGCTCCATGAGGACTAGGCCTCCCAGGTCTTAGTTCAATATTCTCATCCTTACAAAACTTTAGCTTTTGCAGTAAACATTACGTAACAGATTTCAGATGTCAGAAGGCTTAGGAACAATACTTACATTAGTGAAATCTACCGTATTTATTCGAGTATAACGCGCACTCGTGTATAACGCGCACCCCTAATTTTCCATGAAATCTCGGTACAAAATTTTTTTCACACCACGCATTGAAATTGACATAAAAAACGTTGCTGAACACGTGCGACCATGAAAAAAACATTTATTAACAACGTAAACTGGTGTAAGCACAATGCCAAAAAGCATTAAAAATGCTTCAAACTCTTTTCCACTGACTATATCCTGAGTGCTGTTAGGATTGGCCGCAGCACATCACCTACGACCACTGAGAGAGAGCTCCACTCATTCCCCTTACTTTAAAATGCATCAAAGTCAGAATCATCATCAGATACACCAAAGAGTTGTTCCCATTCTTCTCGAGTTAATTTTTCATCAGTGTCCCAGTTGGCAGGAAAATCTGTTTCTCCAGTTTCTTCGCTTTCTTCTGAGTCTGAATCCCACAGTAAGTCGTCTTCTATGCCGTCCATTTTATTGCTGATGCCTGTCTTCAAAAAACTCTTGATGATCATTTCTTTTGGAATATCTTCCCATGATGTTTTAACCCAGGATGTCACGAGAGCTAGGTCAGGTTTCTTGAGGTTTCCTTTAGCAGTCAATTCTTTGTCGTCGGATTTCATCCAAGTAATCCACTTTTCCCTGACTCTGTCTTTGAAGGGTTTGTTTACAACGACATCTAGTGGCTGAAGAATAGAGGTTAGTCCACCTGGAATCACAGCTTGCAATGTTTTTAGACTTTTTAGTTTGTCTTTCACAGTGTCTGTCAGGTGTGAGCGGAACTGGTCCCATACAAGCATGGATTTCTTCAGTAGTGCGCCTGGTCTAGTATTCCAAACTCTATTTAACCATAAAATGATGCCCTTCTCATCCATCCATCCTTTAGGATGACAATGGACCACGACACCTGGTGGAAATTTAACTCCTTTTGGGATAGTCTTTCTTTTAAAAATCACCATTGGTTTAAGTTTAAATCCGTCTGCCATACAGGATAACACAACGGTGAAATGAGTTTTCTCATGGCCTGTGGTTCTAATCTGGATTGTGTGCTTCCCTTTGCTGTCAATTGTCCTGTTGCCTGGTATGTCAAAACACATGGGGGTCTCATCCATATTGCCTATCTGTGATAGTTCAAAATCAATCTTCTTGCGTTGGTTTATTATAAAGGTATGGAATGAAGCGATCTTATCTTCTAATTCTTTAGGCAGCTTCTGTGCTATCTTTGTTCTCTGGCGTATAGCAAGAGCATACCTTTTCATAAATTTTTGTGCCCATCCATTAGAGGCTTTGAAGTTTGCATCTTTGCAAAACTTTTGGGCTTGAAGTCTTATGTGGAGTGATGTGACGATGTACCCACTACTTCTTTGGTCAATGATCCATTCATAAAGTTCCTTCTCCATGTCTGGGTACATGGCTTGTCTCCCTCGTTGTGCTTTTTTTGTTTTATTCATATTTTTCAGGATGACTTTCTGTTTTCTCCACTCTCTAACATTCGTCTCTGGTACAGTGAATTCTCGGCTAGCTGCTCGGTTTCCATGCATTTCAGCATGATCAACAACTTTGAGCTTGAACGCAGCGTCATATGCACAACGTTTACGCTTGATACCCTGAGATGCCATCTAAAGGGGAACCAGTTACCGGTATATCAGTGAAAATGAGCACGCCTTAAAATATTGAGGGAGGGGGGGATAATCAGGCCCACCTGTTGCAGAAAATGCAATCCGAAACGACCCCCAGGAGCCTCGCT
The DNA here is from genome assembly GCA_035047305.1 of Bradypodion pumilum. Lineage (NCBI taxonomy): Eukaryota > Metazoa > Chordata > Lepidosauria > Squamata > Chamaeleonidae > Bradypodion > Bradypodion pumilum. Next base: position 325,755,254 of record JAWDJD010000003.1, read on the forward strand.
CAAAATACCGTACGAGCTACCGTACCTCCGGGCCACGCCTCGTCTCCCGCGCCACCCAATCAGATCCCGCCAGCCGGAGGGAAGCGCGCCCCTGGGCCCGTGGGTGGGGCAGACGGCGCATCTCATCAGTGCCTACTGTACCCAGCGCCGGCTTCTTGAGTCGCGCGGCCCGGGTAGTGCATGGAGGTAAGCGGCGGCGGCAGCGGGACCTGGGCGCCTGGGAGGAGGGCCGCGGCGTGCTCCGTGCCTACCCGGCGCCGGCTTTTTGAGTCGCGCGGCCCGGGTAGTGCGTGGAGGTGAGCGGCGGCGGCAGCGGGACCTGGGCGCCTGGGAGGAGGGCCGCGGCGTGCTCCGTGCCTACCCGGCGCCGGCTTTTTGAGTCGCGCGGCCCGGGTAGTGCGTGGAGGTGAGCGGCGGCGGCAGCGGGACCTGGGCGCCTGGGAGGAGGGCCGCGGCGTGCTCCGTGCCTACCCGGCGCCGGCTTTTTGAGTCGCGCGGCCCGGGTAGTGCGTGGAGGTGAGCGGCGGCGGCAGCGGGACCTGGGCGCCTGGGAGGAGGGCCGCGGCGTGCTCCGTGCCTACCCGGCGCCGGCTTCTTGAGTCGCGCGGCCCGGGTAGCACGGAGCACGCCGCGGCCCTCCTCCCAGGCGCCCAGGTCCCGCTGCCGCCGCCGCTCACCTCCACGCACTACCCGGGCCGCGCGACTCAAAAAGCCGGCGCCGGGTAGGCACGGAGCACGCCGCGGCCCTCCTCCCAGGCGCCCAGGTCCCGCTGCCGCCGCCGCTCACCTCCACGCACTTTTAAACGGGCCTCAAGAGCACGCCGCGGCCCTCCTCCCAGGCGGCGGCAGGCGCCCAGGTCCCGCTGCCGCCGCCGCTCACCTCCATGCACCCGCCGGGTCGAGAAGGGAACCCTCCGGGGGAGTGCCGCGGCGTGCTCCGCGCTACCCGGGCCACGCGACTCAAGAAGCCGGCGCCGGGTAGCGCGGAGCACGCCGCGGCACTCCCCCGGAGGGTTCCCTTCTCGACCCGGCGGGTGCATGGAGGTGAGCGGCGGCGGCAGCGGGACCTGGGCGCCTGCCGCCGCCTGGGAGGAGGGCCGCGGCGTGCTCTTGAGGCCCGTTTAAAAGTGCGTGGAGGTGAGCGGCGGCGGCAGCGGGACCTGGGCGCCTGGGAGGAGGGCCGCGGCGTGCTCCGTGCCTACCCGGCGCCGGCTTCTTGAGTCGCGTGGCCCGGGTAGCGCGGAGCACGCCGCGGCACTCCCCCGGAGGGTTCCCTTCTCGACCCGGCGGGTGCATGGAGGTGAGCGGCGGCGGCAGCGGGACCTGGGCGCCTGCCGCCACCTGGGAGGAGGGCCGCGGCGTGCTCTTGAGGCCCGTTTAAAAGAGGCTCGTGTATAACGCGCACCCAGTCCTCGTGTATAACGCGCACCCAAACTTTGAGTCTTTTTTTGGGTATAAAATTTTGCGCGTTATACTCGAATAAATACGGTATTTTTCTTTTCGTCGACTACAACTCGTATCCAAGAATTTATTTTTCCCCTGAAGCAGGAAAAATGTCACTGGCATGAATTTGTTTAACATGGATCCCAGCTTGCCATGAAGTGCAACATGCAGGATTTAGTGCCTGACTGTAATGGACCACTGCAGCCTTGAGGATATGGACAAGGTGCACCTTCACATCCAGTCCTTCTGGTATGGCCTCTTCTGCCTCCATGACCATTGGGTATCAGAGTTCCTCCTCTGCTCATTTTTCCGTTGGGCCCTATATGATGGTTTCCAGTGGCATTTCCTTCACTGAGGGGACCATCACCCCACCAAAAGGGGCTCATCCACCTGTTGCCATTGGCCCCTTTAGGGAGTCAGGTTAGTTAACCGCTGCCTGACACTCGCCGTTGAGTCACTGGCTGTACGGTCTATTACATTACCATAGTGAGATGTCCGGCCAGACTGGCTACCAAAACCCAAGAAACATGATTCATCACTCAGTTATGTCACAATTTGAAACTAACATTTTTTCGCTTGCAGTGTTAAGACAATACAATGTACAGTACCTGCTAACCATACAATGTACCTGCTAACTATTTCATAAAAAGCACAATCAGTTTTTGTGTGGAGAGGGGAAGTCAACACTGCAGCAGAAAGCCTAGTTTGTATGCTGAACAAGTGCGGTTATGAACTTTGGTATCAGATTAAACACAACACAAGAAAAAGTCTATAAATGAGTGCAAAACTAGATTGTTAACATTTGCTCTGCAAATGCAAGCGCGGCGCCAAAATGGCCGCCGCGCCCTTTGCGGGCCCCCCCCCACAGGACAGAGAATCCGGGTAGTTAGGGGCATGGCCAGCTCCCTTATAAAAGGGGTGGCCACGAGGCAGCCGCGCTGCCATTTTGCCTCAGCGACGGAGCGGAGAAGTTTTTTCCCCTGCGCCTCCGTCGCTCGTTGGTATTGCCGGGAAGCCTTTTGGGCCGATTTTGCTTAGCTAGCTTCCCTTTTTGCTCGAGATGCCTTCCAAAAAGAAGGCTGCTGCGAATTCAGCTCGGGCTGTTAGGAGGCGCAACCCAGGTCGGAGGACCGTGGTGCCGCCTCCTCAACAGCCACCTTTGCCATCCCCGGCCGGGGCTAGTGGCTTGGGGTCTATCGCACCTTGGCCCGTTCAGAGTGCGGGCGCGGAGGGCGCTCCGGCCCGCGGCCCGCGAGCGGTGGACACCGCTCCTCCTTCCGCCCAACCCGTTGGGCCGCCTACTTCTGGGCCGCAGCCTCTCCCGGGGCCCTCTAGCCTCGGGGGGTGGCCCGGTGCCCTGCCTTGGCAGGTTTCCTCACCAGCCCTACCGGGCTTTGGCCCTGGCCAATGGCCATATCTGGGCCATGGGGTGCAGGGAACTGCCCCCATGCAAGGATCAGGTGGGCCGGCCGGCTCTTTGCCCATGGTTACTGTAGACACCTTACTGGCCCGTATTGCGGCCTTAGAGGAGTCTTTGGCTCGTGCCAGTCAGGCAGGTGCCCCTTTCGGGGTACCTTTGGAGGCGCTATCGGCAGCAGGACAACGGCCGGCGGGGAGGGTTGAGCTGCTGCAGGCGGGTGGCGCGGCTCCGGCCACTGCCTCGCAGCTCCCCAGCCAGCAACCTGGCGCGGGTCAAGCCCCGGTGATGAGCTCTACATCGGTCGTGAGCTCCGACGCCCCCAGCGGGCCGGAACCCCCGTTGGGGGCGGCCCGCGGGGGTGCAGCATGTGAGTATATGGTCCAAACGAGTACATCCACACACATTCCCAATATAGGGGGGACCTTTCAGTGGCCTTGGCCTCGCGCGGGTGGTGCGGGGGCTACGCCGCTGGCGACCCACCCGGCGACAACTACTGCCACCATGCCCGCTGGGGTGGGCATTGGTTCTTACACTGCTGGGAACGTACTTGGGGTGGCAGGGTTAACTCATGTCCCTTTGGGTAGGCCAGCTATCCCCTTTTCGGCTTTGCCGACAGCAGGGTATTCCCTGCCATTGGGTGATCACTTGGCGCAGGCTACCAGAGAAAAGATATGGCGAGGGGAGTACGTGGATATCTTCTCACTCCTGAACAGGGAGCCCACTAAGGAAGAAAGGGAGGGTCAGGATGAGAAGGACAAGGAGCAGGCACGCCGCCGTAAGCCGCCGCGTACCTGGGCTAACTGGCTCCCCGCTTATTTGATATACATGGCGGTGTATTTGAGGGCGCGGCCGGATCTAGCTATTCCCATGGTCCAATATTTGGACAACATATACAGGGCAATGGTAGATTTCCCGGGCCCCTCATGGCTAGCATATGATGAGGAATTCCGTATGAGGATTCCCCTGCACCCCGAGATGAGATGGGATGAGCCGTGCCAGAGACTGTGGCTCTTGTATATGACGCCCACACGTCCTGCCCCGGGGGATAGATACCATTGTGGGCATGCGGTCCAGCGAGCAGCTCCAGCGCAGATTACCCGCCAAATGGCGGGGCAGGGGGTTCCAGCCCGCCTGCTGTGCTGGACTTTCTCGTCCAATGGTTCCTGCAGTCGGAAGAACTGCAGATATAAGCACGAGTGTCCCACATGTTCTGGTCCCCATGCAGCCTCTGCTTGTCCCAAGCCTGGGGGGGTGCGAGGCAGAGGGAAGGGTGGACAGTGGGCTGGCAAGCCTGCCACGGATGGAACTAGTTCTCCGAAAGGCCCCCTCCCCAATTAAGGTGGACATGCTGGAGCGCTGGCTCGCATCGTACCCAAGGGGAGAGGACAGTGAGTACCTTCTCCAAGGTTTTAAGCAGGGATTTCGTATCCCTTTTATGGGTGATAGATCCCCTCAGGATGCTCCCAACCTTTTATCCCTCAGAGGAAGGGAGGAGGTAGCCGAGGCCAGCATTAAAAAGGAGTTAGGCGCGGGCAGGGTCGCCGGACCTTTTCCCGTACCCCCTTTTCCCAACCTGAAGGTTTCCCATTGGGTTTGGTTCCTAAAAAGTCCCTAGGTGAGTTTCGCCTTATTCATCATTTGTCCTACCCAGCCGGCCGATCGGTTAACGATGCGATACCTGATGACCTTTGTTCGGTCAGGTATACATCGTTCGACCATGCGATGCGCATGGTGCGCTCGTGTGGCCCGGGTGCCTTGCTGGCCAAGTGCGACATTAAGTCAGCTTTTCGCCTCTTGCCGGTGCACCCGGGCGACTTTGAATTGCTGGGTTTCAAATTTAAAGGGGAGTATTATTTTGATAAGGCCATGCCTTTTGGCTGCTCCATATCATGCTCGGCTTTCGAGCGTTTTAGTACCTTCCTGGAGTGGGCTTTCGTCCGCAGGTCAGGGTCCCGGTCTGTAGCCCATTACCTGGATGACTTTTTATTCGGGGGTGAACGGGGCTGGGACACGTGTGCACGTCTCCTCAATACATTTCAGACGCTAATGCAGGAACTGGGTGTCCCTTTAGCGCCCGAAAAGACCGAGGGCCCGTCGACCAAACTAGTGTTCCTGGGGGTTGAGATTGATACAGTACTACAGGCTTCTAGGTTACCGGGTGATAAGGTGTCTAGGATAGTGACCCTTATCTCGGAATTGCTGGCCAAGCGTAAGGCATCCCTGAGGGAACTGCAGGTGCTACATGGGCACCTCAATTTTGCCTGCAGGGTGGTCGCACCGGGCAGGGCTTTTGCCCGGCGCTTATGCGACGCCATGGCAGGGTTATCCAGGCCCCACCACAGAGTCAGGCTTACCCGGGGTATCAGGGCGGACATGTTTGTCTGGTTGCAATTCCTGAGGGAGTTTAATGGGGTCTCATTTTGGAGGTCTGACCTCCTGGCATCCCCCAATTTCCAGATACAGTCTGATGCCTCAGGATCCCTGGGTTATGGGATGTACTTCAATGGGAAGTGGGCCTATGGTGGGTGGCCACCGGCATGGGCAGGCACAGGTCGCCTGCGGGATCTCACATACCTGGAATTTTTTCCCATTCTGGGGGCTTTGATGCTATGGGGCGAACAGTGGGCTAATTCGGTGGTGCATTTCTGGTGCGACAATGCTGCCGTGGTGCACATTGTCAATGCACAGACTTCTAAATCGCCCAGGGTCATGGATCTAGTGCGCCATTTTGTGCGGCGCTGCCTGCGCCTCAACGTCTTGTTCAGGGCCAGGCATGTCCCAGGGGTTAATAATGATATTGCTGACGCTTTGTCCCGCCTGCAGATCTCCCGGTTCCGCGCCTTGGCCCCGGATGCGGAGGAATTTCCCTCGCCACTCCCGGACGAGATGTGGACTATTGGCAAGGAGAGGTGAACCGGGCGATTGGCCTGTCACTAGCGCCACGCACGCGTAAGGCGTATCAACAAGCATTCAATTTGTATAAGGCTTTTGCTACTCGATTTCAATGGCCAGAGACCTGGCCCATCCCGGTGGACCATGTTCTGCGGTTCATGGTTCACCTGCATGCACAGGGCCTTGCACCTCGCACCATAGCATCCAAGCTCTCGGCGTTGGCTTTTATGGCCAAAGTAGGGGGTCATGTGGATACCACCTCTGACTTCCGTGTGAGACACGTTTTGGAGGGGTGGGTGCGCGAGCGCGGGCGTTGCCCGGATGACCGGCACCCTATTTCCCCAGGGGTTCTTACCCAGTTGGCCCGGGGCTGGCCAGGCCTCTGTTTTGATCATTATGAGGCAGCCCTTTTTCATGCAGCCACAACGGTGGCATTTTTTGGAGCGCTCCGCATCAGCGAACTCGTGATGCTGTCTAAGGCGGATGCAAGTGGTAGGGCACTGGAACTCGGAGATGTATATGTTGCCAAAGACTGGGCCCAGTTGAGGATTCGCTCCTCCAAAACAGATCAGCATGGCGTAGGCAGTGGAGTAAGACTGCTACGGTGTTCTTTGGCAGACATCTGTCCGGTTGGTGCCCTACAGGAATACCTGGCACTGCGTGGCTGGCACCATGGCCCGTTTTTCTGTCACCAAGATGGGTCTCCCCTTACTAAATTTCAGTTTTGGAAGGTGACAGCCAGAGCCCTCACCAGGGTGGGACTACCAGGTGCCCGTTATGGCACACATTCGTTCCGTATTGGCGCAGCCTCGACAGCAGCTGCTTTTGGGTACTCTGGGGCTGACATACGCAGCATGGGGAGGTGGGGCTCACAATGTTTTCAGTTTTATGTGCGCCCACTCCCGCCATGAGTACCAATCCAGTCACCTTACCTTCCTTTTTCTCAATTTTCTTACAGACCCTGGGTGTCGTATTACACCGGTGACAGTATGGCTGGTGGGCCACAGCTATGTGCTCAGGGCAGCGCGTTACGCTGCGGCGACAGAGTGGGGACCCCGACTGGGACTGGGTGACCACGCCAGTCTCTCATGGCACGGTAAGCCTGGGATGTTATGGCGGGAGCTGCGGCCTTTCCTTTTTTCTGGCCTGGGGGCTGACCCGCCTGACATTCTAATCATCCACTTGGGGGGCAATGATTTGGGCCAGGTCACCGGCTTATCGCTCAAGCATGCGATTTGCGAGGACCTCGCCTACTTGCATTATGTCTGGCCTGCCACAGCCCTGGTTTGGTCGGACATTGTTCCGCGCCACTCTTACAGAGGGGGCGTTAACCTCCTGGCCCTTGACCGAGCTAGGCGCGCGGTCAATAAGGCAGTGGCGCGGTTTCTCACCACCAGGGCTTGGGGACGGGTTAGTCATCACCCCGATATTAGTCTACAAAATTGTGACTTGTATGCAGGGGATGGGGTCCATCTGTCGCGAGGAGGTATGGACCTCCTGTTGGGTGACTGGCGAGCAGGCCTGTTGACCGAGCTGACGGTCTGGGGGGGGGCGTCAGGTCTTCTGTGAAGCCCCTCCGTGTGGCGGGTAGCACTGGTAAGGTAAACAGTATGACCCACAAGTATCCGGCAGGTTCGCAATTGACTGGACAACACTAGACAGGAATAAAGTAGTTAAACGTTGTCCGGTCAACGACGAACCAGGCGATGGGGTGATGATGATTGCTAACCAGCATGCATCACCCCTGTGATTTCACGGATACGCGTCAGAGGGTGGGGTCATGAGTTAGTTATTGACTACGGTCAACAATTTGTTTGTTGTTAACAAACAAATTGATACAATTTGATACATTGTAACCAATTGCCGTTGGCAATTTTGGGGTGGTACCTTACCAGTGTTACTTCGGCCTGCTTGCCTTAGGAATTATGATTGGTCGTTTTACCAATACAAATTTATAATTCGGACTAGGGCATTGAATCAATAAATGTGGCCCTTTGCTGTTATCCACTTTCAATGTTGTCTGTGTCCGTTATTGGGGGGGTGCGCCTGCAATGCAAGCGCGGCGCCAAAATGGTCGCCGCGCCCTTTGCGGGCCCCCCCCACAGGACAGAGAATCCGGGTAGTTAGGGGCGTGGCCAGCTCCCTTATAAAAGGGGTGGCCACGAGGCAGCCGCGCTGCCATTTTGCCTCAGCGACGGAGCGGAGAAGTTTTTTCCCCTCCACCCCCTCCCTAGTTAACAGTGTGATTACGGTCGCTTCGGGGCCGGGTGGGAATTTTTGGTTGGGACCCATATTGGCTTCGGGTCCTGGCTTTTTTGCCCACCCCACACTGTTGCTATGGTTTGATATAGGGGTCTTTCTTCGTTCCTACTGTTGACTTTGGTCACATGGGCGGGTAGCACTGGTAAGGTAAACAGTATGACCCACAAGTATCCGGCAGGTTCGCAATTGACTGGACAACACTAGACAGGAATAAAGTAGTTAAACGTTGTCCGGTCAACGACGAACCAGGCGATGGGGTGATGATGATTGCTAACCAGCATGCATCACCCCTGTGATTTCACGGATACGCGTCAGAGGGTGGGGTCATGAGTTAGTTATTGACTACGGTCAACAATTTGTTTGTTGTTAACAAACAAATTGATACAATTTGATACATTGTAACCAATTGCCGTTGGCAATTTTGGGGTGGTACCTTACCAGTGTTACTTCGGCCTGCTTGCCTTAGGAATTATGATTGGTCGTTTTACCAATACAAATTTATAATTCGGACTAGGGCATTGAATCAATAAATGTGGCCCTTTGCTGTTATCCACTTTCAATGTTGTCTGTGTCCGTTATTGGGGGGGTGCGCCTGCAATAGGTCAGCTCAGTGACTGCAAAAAAAAAAAATAATGTTTCTCATTTGTACAACAGGGCTTACCAAACTGGATAATGACACTGGGTCACTAACAAAAGCGCTCTGGAAAACAAGAAGCCTCTTTTAGGGACACTGTATTAATTCAGTGGGATAAGATTAAAGGTCAAATAAGAATCTGAAGGTTTCTTTGAGATTCTCACAACTTTGATAGCCCCTAGAGACAGTAGCGTGTTTCATCTGACCACTCTAATAAGGTTCATTGTCAAATTATTTTTCACCTGAAAAGCATTAAGCTGCTGGCACTGGTCTTAGACTATGGCTGTAGAGTTGATAAGAAATTCTGCAGGGAAAAATATAAACTCCCTCAATAATCACTTGACAGCACTAATAAATTGAGGGAAAATAATATGTTGATCGTTTACTCTGTGCCCTCTGTTTGTTGCTCAAGGAGAGCAGCTTAGTTTTACACAGTTTAAGCCACCATTTTTTTTAAAGGGACATCTAGATAGGAACACTTTGTTACTGTGAATAAGCCATGAAATTTATTTCTAATCGCTAGGTTAATTAAATTATTTAATTAAGTTATAAAACCATATGGAGCTAGAAACATGAAACATTCAATGGTGTCCAATGAATTGGTGTGTATTGTTAAGCGAGAACGACAGCCACCCAGGAAACAAAGGCTGGGTAGAGTATGATGGGTCAATCCTACAGGACATGCCTACTCCAAGCCAGTCTTGATGAAACAAGAGGACGTTGTACATAAGACAACATAACACAAGCTTCCTGGAATTCAAAACATAACTGGAAAATAAAGCCCTCTGATAATAGCCTGTATTTCAAACTATCAAATGGTGGCTCATTGAGTAGCAAGCAAGTTAATGGTTAGACATAATGAACTAATTAATGACATGCTTTCTGTTCTAGGTGACTACTCTAGGTGAGATTCAACAACCTTTTTAGCCCAGACTATTGACATCAAGGGAGGACAACTATAATTGTCCAAATGTTTTTGTTTTGCTACTTTTATAACACATTATTAGCCGGACAGGCTGTTGGGAGCTGTTGGCCAAAAATATATCTAGAGATAACCATGTTCCCATCTCTTCTCAACCTGACAGTATCCTACCAGTTCCTTAATCTGCTGTAGGTCCCATGGATATTGGCCATCCCTACCCATTTCCCTCTTTTTCAGCTTATGGAAGTCACTCCAGAGAAATTTTTTTGCTGAAGTACTTTTTGGCTACAGGTTATAAGAATTTTGCCAGGGTGAATCTTGAAAGCTGTAGTGAAAGAAAAAATCCAAGAGTCCTGAGCTTGTCTCCAGCACTAGGTAAAAGTCTCCCTTGTTTGAAAGTCAGCCGTATCTGACTCTATGGGGCAGTGCTCATCTTCATTTACAGCCAAACAGCCAGCACTGTTGCACTCCTCCTCCAAGTACCGTATCCATTCCAAATATTAGCTATCATCATGGCAATAGTCTTCCTATTCTCCTGAGAACAGGTCTTTTGAAAACAATCCACACCAATCTCTCAGGTACTTCTGCCACAAGGTCTGTCTATGTCCAGTGTCTCTCTTCCCAAGGATCTTCCCTAAATATCATAATCCATTCATGGAGAGGGGGCACTGTAGTGCTGTCCTGGGCAACTTTAAAAGTCTTGGTCAATGTCTGTTTTGAGGATCCATTGGTGGCAATATCGGCCCACATGCTCTGAACACCTGAATTGGACTCAAGTCTCTGTACTGCAGCCATCCCCAACCTGGTGCCCTCTCGCTATACTGGGTCAGGTCTCTCATCTTTCCCAGCCAACATTAATCAGGTTTTTTAATATTCCCCACATATCTCATACAGTGAATTCCTAACTATTAGAATTCTGTGGCAAGCTCCATTTAACCAGTTGCCTGCATATTTTGCAAGTTTTCCCCAAGCAACGTAGCTGAATATTTATGAGATACTGTACTTCCTTTTACCAAAAAAACCTTAAATAGAGGTAATCAATCAGATTCCTTCCAAAAATAGTGCTGTTCACACACTACCATCCAGATTTTAAGCAATATTTTAATGCTACTGAATAAATCCTGCCCTTTATTAGAGTGATGAAAATGATGGTGGGCAGAATTTATTCTACTTTAATAAATATCATCTATTGGTCTTCAACAAATCTAAATACACATTTCATTAGAGATGGAAGAATACTCACTCACGTTAATCTCATGTGATTCATCATTGTACAGGTTTCTTTGCTATAAATTTATATAGTAGGATTGCAAACCACGTTTAGTATCAAACAACACTGTATATCAGGGGTTCCTAACCCCCAGCCCGTAGCCCTAATCCGGCCGACACATATCAATCCAGCCCACGGTAGCCACCGAGGCACCACTAGGACTACCCCTACCTGCCCTCCAACGCCGGAAGTCATGGTATGTCACTTACCTCAGCGGCGGTGGTAGCAGGAATCGTGTAGCTTTTGCTGCTTCTTGCACAGCCTCCGCCACTTCCCAGGGTGGCAGGAGGCTTTTGGGAGTAATTTCACGCCAGTTTTGTAATTTTCTGATGCTCCTCCCCTGCGTTTTGGTGGCTAGAGCGGTCTGATGAACTACTTCAAGTGCCGGGCAGAGCTTACCTCAGTGCCTGGGATCACAGTGCGCAACCAGGAAGTAGTTCACCGGCCTGCTCTAGCTGCCGAAGAGCAGCAGAGGAGCATCAGAAAATTACAAAACCGGCATGAAATTGCTCCAAAAAGCCTGCCACCACCCTAGGAAGTGGTGGAGGCTGTGGACCAAGCAGCAAAAGCCATGTGATTCCCGCTGCTACTACTGCCGCCAATGATAACAAAAACATACGTTGTAGGCACAGGCACGCCTCCAGTCCCCATAGCTGAGCGTGGTGGCAGGAACTGGCCCGTGGCGTGAAAACGTTGGGAACCCCTGCCATGTTGAAATGCAACTCTGTGTCACTTTATTTTTCACAGTTAGGTACCTTGAGCAAATATTAGTGAAATGACTTCTATAACTGTTTTTATTAGTAGGTGCTCATGCACTATAATTAAAGGCTGGATGCTGGAGCAAAGAACAATCTAAATCAGTTAGCCAGACACCAATTGCTTTGGAAAGTGCATAATGTGCATAAAATAAAAAGGGGGCCATTAAGAACTTAACCCCATGAACAAGTATCTGTTCTCTCACAGCAATTGATTGGGTGAGTGACAGAAAATTCCTGAGCATTAAAGAGAGTATTGGAAATCTTTACCTTTCAAATTTATCTCTTCGTTGTGGAAGGCTAGGAATATCTTGACAATTTTGAAAAGCAACAGAAAGTAGTTATGGGAATATAAAGAAGGGCCAGAAGGAGGCAAATGCCACAAAATGTCTGCCACAAAAAATTGAATGGTGAAGCACCTATTCCATTACACTGTGATGGACATATTCTTCATATCAGCATTCTCCATTAAAAATTCAGCATTCAGTGACATGTAGATAAACTATTTTTAAATGTTTGTCAGTTTTCCATGTGGAAAGAAATCCAAGGCATGTAACGTTTACCTGGATTGGGTCACCTTTAAAGGATGGATTGCTGGAGGTGCCATGTGTTTTGGAATACCTTGAGTTCACTTACAAATGCATAGGACAGAATCCTGTTCAAGACAACACTGTTTTTTTTTAAAACTGACCTGCATATGATAGCTAAAGACTTAATCTTGTTAACTACCCACTGCTCCATTGCATGAATCCAGAATGCTATGTTGGCTGAGGTATCAAGATACAGTGGAACCTAAGTTAACGAACAGTTTGGTTAACATAATATTCCGTTAGCAAAAGGAAATCCAGAGAAAATAGTGGCTCAGTTAATAGATTTATTTCACATAACAAAGCTTTTTTTGGCCTTCTTGGGTACCCCCCTGCTACTTTCCATGGCAGCAGGAGGGTATTCATAGAATTTCTGCTCCGTTTTTGGAAAATTTTTGTCATGTTTTCAGTGCGTTTCAGCAGCTTAAAATCAGCATTCAGCACTCCCGGGGTGGTGGGGGAACTAACAGCTGACTGTTGGGTCATTACCAGAGCTGGCCACTAGACGGTGCAAAGCATGGTTTCCTATAGGAATACATTGAAAACCAATTTTTTCGCCACTTTATAAAGTTTTGAACAGAAACAATAGGTGTTTTTTCCCCTGACATCCAGAATGGATTCATTGGTTTTCAATGCATTCCTATGGGAAACTGCATTTCAGTTGAAGTAATTTTCACTGTAAGGAATGTCCCATGGAATGCATTAATTAGGTTAATCAAAGTTCCACCGTAAAAGCATCAAAACACAAGTCACCAGTTGACTATCTGCCCCCACCCAATCCCTGCCACTGAAGAAGAACACAAATGGTTCACTTAGCATGCCTTTAGGAAACAGAAGGCCTCCTAAAAGGAATGACAAGCAGGTCATAGGTAGCTGAATGGAAGGAAACAAAAAACTGCAGAAATTATTCTCCTTGAAAATTCTCTAAAAACAATGCAGTTACAATGAGCAACACAGAGAGGTTTTTTTTTAAAAAGTACACAAAATAGGATGGGAAATAGGAGCAAAAAACAGACAAACTGAGGAGGTTTGTGGACTACTGCCAGGCATTGTTATATATTCTGACTGCAGGCTTGCTAACAAACCGATGTGGAATAAAAGCTATCTAGCAAGTCTTGCATGGGACTGCGGTGTCTCAAGTGGTTAAGATGCTGAACTTGATGACTGGAAGGTCGGAGTTCGATTCCTGAGTACTGCATGATGGAGTGAGCTCCCGTCTCTGTCCCAGCTCCTGCAAACCTAGCAGTTCGAAAGCAAGAAATTGCAAGTAGATAAATAGGTACCACTTCGGAGGGAAGGTAAACAGCGCTCTCTGCACTCAGGTGTTGAGGCATGCCTGCCACATGTCCACGAAAACGTCTGCAAATGCACACAGCGCTGGCTCTTTGGCTATAAACAGAGAGGAGCACTGAACCCTAGAGTCAGATACAACTGGCTTTCGAGCAAGGGCAACCTTTACCTTTACCTAGCAAGCCTTGCAGCGTAATTCCCTAGCTAACTTCTCATCTTATTTGGAACATTTTAGTGATGAGAACAGGAGGTGAATATATACAGAGAATAAGGGAAACCATCAAAGGGAGCCATATGTGGTCAAGTGCTCTTTATATTTGAAAGAAAGAAGCATGGTGACCGGAACTTACTTGTTAGCCACTTTTTATCTGTTTTCTTGGAAAACAGCTTTTTTCTGTAACTACACACACACATCCTTTTATCAATTCATACATTCCAGGGCTAACCTTCCTAGCTGAACTTTGGTTTACATTAAGCTGTCCCTCCATGGGAGAACCCAGACTAAAAACTGTGCGCAATGTCAATTTATCCTTTCTTATTTCTTTGGCATCCAACATTTACCCTTACTGGTGGCTGCTTGTCAAATAATACCTGTCAAGTATCCCGTTTTCCCCAGGAAAACCCCTTATTTTTACCCCTCTTCCCGCCCCCTCTCATTTTATTAATTTCCCGTAATATCCCTTATTTTAAAAAAAATCCTGACCGGAGCCCTCACAGGCAAAGCTGCATTATGTTTTTCCTGCCACCAGAGGTCGCTGTGGCTTTTCGCTTGTGGAAGGAGAGAAGAAGGTGGTGGAGGCCATCCCTGTAGTTTCTCTTTCATTTCCCTGCCACATGGTCATGGAGGCTTCGTTTTTGCTGCTGCTGGTCAGAGCCACCATGGGACGGGAGTCTACTCTAGGTGAGCGATATTTCATATATGGAAATTAACTCCTCAGCTGCTGGGAGGCTTGGAAACTACAGAGGTTGCTTTTTACTTTACTAATTCCCTTCCTTAAGCTGGATCTGACATGCTCAGGTGTTGATGCTTCAACTGATTGCAGTAAGGAACAAATAGATTGGTTAATTTGGGGGAATTAATCCCTTGCTCCTCCACCCTAATTGGGGAGGGGGGGTCTAGTCACATGCAGGGCTAGTTCACCCTAGGGGGCTGGTTTACTATTCTGCTCTTTGCTTCCCAGAATTTTTTTAAAATTAAAAATGAGTAAACAAGAAAGAAAACAAAACAAAAGTCCCCCAAGAAGATGGGGAAAGGGTTCTTTGGCCCACACAGCTTTGTGCCCATTGCATCTACAATACCATCTAGCCATCTTATTTTTGGCCACCCCCTTCTTTTGTCCTCCACCTTTCCCAGCATCAAGATTTTCTCAAGTGAATCCTCTCTTCTCATTTGATGTCCAAAGTACTTTAGCATCATCTTTACTATTTGACCTTTAATGAGCAGTCATGGTTGACTTCTTCTAGGATTGACCTATTTCTAACACATTTCAAAGGCATATATTTTTCTGCACTCAGCTTTCCTAATGGTCCAGCTCTCACACCCATTACCCATACATTACCACCGGGAATATCATTGCTTTAACTATGCAATTTTTTGTTTGCAAGGTAATGCCTCTACTTTTAACTATGTTCCCCCAGGTTTCTCATAGCTTGTTTCCCAAGCATCAGTCGCCTTTTTAATTCACGGCTGCAATCACCATCTGCAACGATCTTTGATCCTAAGAGAGTAAAATCTGCCAGTCGTATCCAACTCTAGGGTGCAGTGCTCATCTCCATTTACAGCCAAAGAGCCAGTGTTGTCTGTGTTTGCAGACATTTTCATGGCCATGTAGCAGGCATGACTAGAGCCCAGCAAGTCACATGGCTATAGTTGGCCATGCCCACAGATTTGGCCATGCCCACAGAGGGGTGTGGCCAAATTTTCCCTTATTTTCAAATATATATGCACCATATGTTATTCAAATGGGCAAACCATGCATTCCAGTCTATGCCATGTTGCCAACACACAGAATTGGCAATACTCAGCAATGTTATTTTAGCTGCATGAATTTAGCTATATTTTGATGCATCCAAATACATTATCATTGGCACTTTGCAATCTTCCAAGAATGGTAGGATGATGGCTCTGACTGGTAGGATGATGGATCTAATCTATTACCAATGGCCATGCTGTTAGCACTGATTAAGGTTACAGTTCACCAGCAGAGACCACTCTGAGTTGTATTCCCAACTTTAAAGCAACTATCCAAAGTGCTACAGCTGCACAAAGGATGTGGTTCAATACCTTAAAACAGATCCTGAACAAATTGTAGACTAAAATCCAGAGAAAATTCATTGCCCTTGCACAGTCATAGCCATCCACCTTCAATGAGTTAGAAGATTACAACATCTGGAGGACCACAAACTACCCATCCTTATTGTACATTGGCGTTCATGCTGTGACATTCATTCTCCACCCTAGCGTGCAGATACATGGTAGCCTTTCTGGTCTGTCTTCCCCCACTCTTTCCATGTTGCTGTTGAGTGGTAACAAGGGTTGGGCTATTCAGGTCTTGACCCGGAATGCTAAAGCTGATCTTGTTTGTGTCACCGAAACCTGGATAGGTGTAGAAGGTGTTGCCCTGTCTTTCATGTGTCATCGCGTTTTCCTATTACACAGGGCAGACCAGAGGGCAGGGGTGTCAGGGTGGCTGATATCACTTGAGATATGATGTAAAATTTAGGAGACTGTCATCTCTGTTGAATTTCGGTCTGGAGTGCCTGCATGTGGAAATAGGAGTCAGAGGTAGAGTATGAATTGTGTTGGTCTACAGCAGTGATTCTCAATCTGCAGCCTGTGACACCATTTCTTGTGCCCCACCACCACCACCACCACCACACCAGGAAGTGCCATGTGGTGGAGCAAGGGCAAAATGGCTGTCCGGCCCCTGAACTGTCTGAGGGAGCGTGACCTGGCCCCTGGCTTTAAAGGGTTGAGAACTCCTGGTCTACAAGGCTCCTCGCGACACAACATTATTCCTTCCTGAGCTGACAAACTTTGTCACTGTGGCTTTCCCGAGGTTCCCAAGGCTTTTGGTTTTGGGGGATTTCAATGTGCATGTGGGACAATGTGCATTGTCCAGGGCAGCTTCAGACTTTGTGGAAATCATGAAATCCATGGGGCTATCGCAACATGTCACTGGCCCTTCCCACATTGCACAACGCAGGTTGGACTTTGTTTTCTTAACAACATAGAGGGATGATCTAAGTGTGTAGGATTCAGCACCACTCCTTTCTCATGGTCAGATCACTAGGCTAGAGAGAGCAAGTGGAGGCAGGCTCCCACAGATGACAACCCAGCTGCAGTTAAGAAGTGCTCCAGAAACTATGTAAAAGCTCTGAAATTGGCCAGGGGACAGTACAATTTAGACTGTATTATCAGCTCTAATAACCAACAACAGGAACTCTATAAAGTTATCAGGGAGCTTCTTGGAGCTGAGCAGTTTTGTTGTTGTTGTGGGGGTTTTTTTTTGGGGGGGGGACTCCCTTGTAATGTTAACAACTGCAATCAAATTGCATTTTATCTGAGGAATAAGATCAATGTTATCCAGAGGTACCTGGACTCTACTGTTAAAGCAATAGGTCATATGGAGATGTCTAGCACATCATCCGGTCCATGTTTGTTGGAGGCTGTAGAAAACGTAAGGTCCAAACCATTGTGTCCAGTACAGAGACATGAACCAGAAACCTGGGATTTTACTCCCAGAACACTAGTCTGTTCCATTCCATTCCATGGTCAATATATACACGCCGCTGCCGCCGCCGCCGCACCGCGCGAAGCCGTCCCTCCCCGCCCCCTGCCACCGGGCGGGGAGGTTAAAAGGGCTCCCTGGCCAAGGGAGCCGAAGACGCCGCCGCCGCCGCGCCGCGCCGCGCGAAGCCGTCCCTCCCCGCCCCCTGCCACCGGGCGGGGAGGTTAAAAGGGCTCCCTGGCCGAGGGAGCCGAAGACGCCACCGCCGCGCCGCGTGAAGCCGTCCCTCCCCGCCCCCTGCCACCGGGCGGGGAGGTTAAAAGGGCTCCCTGGCCGAGGGAGCCGAAGACGCCGCCGCCGCCGCGCCGCGCGAAGCCGTCCCTCCCCAACCCCTGCCACCGGGCGGGGAGGTTAAAAGGGCTCCCTGGCCGAGGGAGCCGAAGACGCCGCCGCGCCACTCGAAGCCGTCCCTCCCCGGCCCCTGCCACCGGGCGGGGAGGTTAAAAGGGCTCCCTGGCCGAGGGAGCCGAAGACGCCGCCGCGCCGCGCCGCGCGAAGCTGTTCCTCCCCGCCCCCTGCCACCGGGCGGGGAGGTTAAAAGGGCTCCCTGGCCGAGGGAGCCGAAGGACGCCTCATGATGACGTTCTCATCCGTGGCCCCACCATGGTTGTGGGCTTGGCTGCTGAGGACATTGCGGTATTTGTCTTGTTTCTTTTCCAGGGGATCCTAAGCAGGTGAGGGCATCTCCTTGGGAATACCCTGAAGGAAATGGTGAGCCACTGTGTGAGACAGAATGCTGGACTGGATGGGCTGTGGCCTGTTCCAGCAAGGCTGTTCTTATGTTCTTATGTATTTTGTAGAGTGTATTATGGTACTATTGCTTATTACTGAGCTGAGCTCCAATGTAGTTGTTGAGCCCGGCTTGTATTAAGGGTTGTGTAAGGTCGTTGAGCCTTGGGCTCCGACCCTCCCCCCCTTTTGGATTATTATTTTCTTTTCCTGATTATATCTTGTAACATTGTAAACTGTTATTATGTTCTGTATTTGTTTATTTTTTATTTAATTGTTTATATTATGTTTATGCTTGATATGTTGTTATTGCCTTGTATTGCATAATGAACTGTATTGTGTCGTATTTCCCCTTTTCCCTCCCCTTTCCCTTTACCCTACTTATGTTTAGTAGCTGAGGGATCGTGTAACCGTTTTGTTATGTTACAATTTAAATGTTATTGCACATTTTATTGTTTCACTGTTGTATTGTAACATTGTATCTTTTGTAATTTTGTATATTGTATTTGATTTAACTGTTGTAAGCCGCCCTGAGTCGGCCCTGGTCGAGTAGGGCGGGGTATAAATCGAATAAATGAATGAATGAATGAATGAATACAAGATGCATGAAATACAGGTGAAACTCGGAAAATTTGAATACCGTGCAAATGTCCATTCATTTCACTTAACAGGTGAAACAAATATATGAGATAGACTCACTACATGCAAAGTGAGAGATGTCATGCCTTAATTCGTTATAACTGTGATGATCATGGCGTACAGCGTACATGAGATTATGTGATGATTATGGGGTACATGAGATTGAGGGGTTGGGGTTTTCATAAACTGTAAACTACAAGCATCAATATTATAACAAAATAAGGCTTGAACTATCTCACTTTACATGTAACGAGTCTATCTCATATATTTGTTTCACCTTTTAAGTTGCATTACTGAACTGAATGAACATTTGCACGATATTCTAATTTTCCAAGTTTCACCTGTATAGGGTAAGTTACACACCAGTCCACATCTATCCAATATCAATTTCCTTAACAGTTGTTGCCTCAAAATTTCCAGATTTCTTGGGGTTTTAGTATTTCTAACTTCTTGTTTAAAAGCTTTCACAGCTACCAATTGTTATGCTGGTGGCAATTAACTGTGATAAATTGCCAATGCCAATGGCAAATTAATTAAAATTGAAAAACAAGAGAATATTAATTAAAGACAGGTTAAAGGCATCTCATGACAACTTGTCCCTTCTGCACAGAATGCAAGGAAAACTTAAAATTCCTTGGGGTTGGAAAAGCAGCTTTTCTACTTCTACTAAAATTTTCTTACTGTTGTGTTTAACCAATTCTGACAGACTTAAACCAACACTAGACATCATGTTGGAGTTTATTTAGAGGCACCACTAATGTGTTTGTGTAGCATGTTTCTAAGGCTACAGACCAAAACAGACCCAGGTAATACCTAATTGCTGAAGAAATTCCCCAAGGGACAGACTACAAGGCTTAGGGGCTGAATGCATCTTATTCAGGAGAGAAGCTGACGCTTCTTTAATTGTTCATCAATCAATTAACTGGACTCTCAAATGTCTAATTAAGCAGACAAGTGGAATGAAACAAAGGGCATCTTTGAAAGGCTAGCTTCTCGCTGTAGTATTCAAGCGATCACTTGATTAAGGTGTGCTCTCTTGGAAAGAGTTGTGTGGTTTGAAAGAGCACTCTGCTCCCACCCCCCCACCCCCCATTAGTATGCCATTCAGGCAGCATGGTGGAGGATGGGGGAGGAGGAAAAAATCAATCTTTTGTAATGCAACTTAACCTTCACATCCACCAGTCAGTGTTTAAGAAAGACTGCGAAGTGCAAAATGAATTAGGCTCACTTAGCATAGAAGACTGTGGCACAAACATTGAAATGCCCTCTCAGCCAGCACATCAGAGGGGAATATATAAACTACGGTTCCCAACCACAGAGAAGAGGCAAGAGCAGTAATGGGCAATAGTCTTGATGACAACAAAAGACTGCAAGAGGATCTCTTACATACAACATCCCATCTGTTAACGATCTCCCCCAGCTGTAGACATCCAGGTCAACTGGGCGCTTGACCCTCTTTACATATAAGGAAGCCAGCACCCTGAAGGAAAAAGCATAGCTATCAATCAGTGACCTCAGCAACAGGAGCAAAAAGTTCAGCCACTCCTGGTCAAGATATATCAATCAAAAGTGGGTAGAAAGAGTAAGATAGGAGGCGAGGAGAACACAGGATCTCCTCTCATGACCCTGGAAGGCAAGTTCCAGCAAACTGTTAAGTGATCTGTTACAAGAATGAAACAAAGATACTTTGATAAAGCAAATAAGGATTGTTCTGAAATGATTCTGACTGCTAAAATCAAAACGGTGAAGAGGGATGTTCTCAGGGTTATCGCAGACAGTTCCCTGGGAGAAAGAGAGATAAGCAATGACCACAGCAGCTTTCCATGAGAGAAAGGATAGCTTGAGGAACGAACAGAATGTGCCTGATAAACAGTAAGCATTATGCTAGAAGTAGCAAATTGTAATTCCATTTTGGTTTCAAGTGTTCTCTTGTCTTACTAAAAAGATAGACAGAAGACTGTTACTTGCTGAGAACTTGCTAGCATTGAACTTTAGACTAGGTCAGTGATGGCCAACCTTGGCACTCCAGATGTTTGTAAACACCAATTCCCAGAAGCCCTGATCAGCAGGTGTGTTGACTTGGGCTTCTGGGAACTGAAATCCAAGAAAACCTGTAGTTCCAAGGTTGGCCATCAATGGACTAGGTCATCTCATTCAATTGTACTGTTAGCAGGGCATTTCATAACCCCTCAAAGGGCATTTTCTATCTTCTGGGTGGCTTATGGAATGGTTTCCTCATAGGTGCATCTGAAGGACCAAATATTCCCCATCCCTGGCTTGTACAGACCAAAAGACATTCTGAAATGAGGTCTTTCACAACAGAGCAGCTGGGTTGCCCGCACTCTTTTTGCTATAGACGGTTTTGCTGTGGAACAGGTGGAGATTTGTAATGAAGGTCTGAAGGCTCAAAACTCTTGGAGCTCTAACTGCTTGCAGATAGCAATAAAGGAAAGTACAACCTCCAAGCCCCCCCTCTTCTTCCTCCCCCTTACCTAATTACTCATCCTTTTTTCTTACCTCCAGTAACAAGTGAGATGTACCACAACAGGCATAAGACAACACTGAGCAAAATCATCAAATAGAGACAGAGGGAAGACACTTAGCAGTCATATTCATTTCTCTTTGGCTAGAGGCAATAACAGCAACAACATCAGGAGATGCTTGACAAAAATGCTGAAACAATGGCAAATGGTACTGAATTAGGAAACATGAAGATCAAGAGAGGTATATTTCAAGGTGATTCATTATCACCTTTGCTATTTGTAATAGCCATGATACCAATGACAACACTGTTGAATAATACAGGATATGGGTATCAAACTTTGAGGACATCTGGAAGGATTTCACACCTACTCTTTACAGATGACCTTAAACTATATGGGAAAATAATGCAGGGAATCAAATCATATGCACACATTTCAAATATTCAACAATGATATTGCAACAGATTTTAGAATAGAAAAGAGTGCAACCTTATCAATAAGAAAAGGAAATTTGGCGAGTCGGAAGAAATACAGCTGGCAGAGGGAAGAACCATTTTGAATCCTGGATATGATGAAAACTGTAAGTACTGTATTTGGAAATTTTACAAGCAAGTGACATAAGACTTAATCATGAAAAGGAAGACTAATGCAGAATATTTCAGGAGAGTAACAAAAATCTTGAAATTGGATCCAAATGGTGAAATAATCATAAAAGCAATAAGTACCTGGGTGGTACCAGTGATAAGATGTAGTGTAGATGGTGACTGAGTCAGGTGTTTTGGATCAGAGAGCAAGGGAATTGATGACTGCAAATCATGTTGTTCATCTGCAAAGTTAGTACTGTACAATACTTAGGTGAATAAATTTATCTTAAGTTATCACTCTATTTTCAGGACAGAAAACACATTATCTTTTATGACATTCCAAGACTCCTTAAATATGGGGATGCATTGAGTTACGAAAGAAATCAAGTTACGAAAGAGGCCAGGGAACTGATTTTTTTTTGTAACTCGGGTTTTTACTGTACATGCAAAAAGCAAGCTGGTGTCTGAATGTACAACTGGAATTGGGTCCTGATTGAGTGTACCCAACTTAATTTCAATAAATGAATCATCAATTGAGTAGAACAATGATGGTGAACCTTGGCACTCCAGTTGTTCTTGAACTTCAATTCCCAGAAGACCTGATCGGCAGAAATGTTGACTTGGGCTTCTGGTAATTGAAATCCAAGAACATCTGGAGTGCTAAGTTAGCCATCACTGAGCTAGAACATTACAAAGAATCTGAATAAAAATAGTTGAGTGAAACTAAAGACCTCATTTTACTTGGAAAATGAAATAAAATCAAGAACTTTCTCTGGTGAAAACTGTTGGGCAGAAGGAAAACTATGGACATGGTATTAGAATAGCAGCACACAAATCCTAAGCCCTCAGAGGCATTTTTAGTATCTGCATCACTCTAGGTATCCTGTACTTATGAGAATGCCACAATGCAGCACTGCAGAGACATGAAAAGGCAACCTTAATATTTGTCAATTGGAAAGCTTTTTCCAGCTACTCTTCTAAGCCTCACACGCCAGGTTGAAAACCACAAAATGTACCTGGCTCTAGTACAGAAAATGAAGGCTTTGTGATTAAAGGAGGGAGGGAGTGAAATGTTCAATGGAAGTTCAGTGACAAGAGCAGAAGGAAGACAGTGTGATGGATTGCAGGAGATAACCCTTCTTGTAATGCTGAGGCAAGTGGCACACAAAAGAAGGCTGATTCTCAAGAGTGGAATTAGACAATTGCCAGTAACTTCATGAGCAAGCACAGCACATCCATTCTCTTGGTTCTGTACATTAAAGCTCTCAAGATAGCATTTTACAAAAGAGACCAATGTTTATGTTCCACCATGGAAGGTTGCAAGGAAAACATTCTGCTTGATAATCCTCCATTTAAACCACTCCACCTAACACGTTGATTAGCTTCCTACTGCTGTTCTAATGACTGCAGTACAATATGTCACCTGTCACTGGTTAATATGAAGCACCAGTGCCAGAATACAAGTGCCTTTTCCTGGCTCCCAACCAACTTCTTTATTTCAAGTTGTTATTTCTGAAGCCTTTGCTTTGCAGATCTGCAGTCAGTCTTTGTATCTGTGGGGAGCAGGAGGAATTGACCTCTACCCTGTGTCATGTATCCCTTCATATACAAAGCATTACTGTATCCCCTGCCATCTACACCTTCATTAGCTCTTTTAAATTGTTGGTATATTAAACAAATACAGATGTGCATGATGTAAGCTGTACTTTTTTTGCTCTCTTTCCTTTCTTTAAGCAGTTTCCTTTCTTCATGGGTCTGTCTGAATCAACCCCCAACCCTCCCCCCCCCCCCCAATTTCAACTGAACACTGGCAACCTGAAATGTCTGCGGTTTTTTACCACAGGAATGAAAGCCATGTGGTTTCACCCTGAAATGTAAAGTATCTTTTTTTAGCTTTTGGTTACAAACTGAAAGCCATCTTTTAAGATTATGTTTCATCAAATCTGGCATAAGGAATAGAGAGCCTGTATGTCTCGGCAAACATACAGACTTATCCACTAATTGGTGGGCATGGGCAAATCTTAAATTATAGCTGCAGTGCAGCTATGTCATTGTGCAGCATAGCAAATAAGCATTTTACAAGGCAGTTCTAAAAATGGGGGAACCCAAATAAAAAAGTTACAACTTTGAAACCGGGCTTATGATCAGGACCAGATTTGGCATAGATGTAGCAGTACGCTCTTGCTCTGTGCCAAATTTGGGGAGGTTTGGACCAAGGCTTTTCAAGTTATGGTTTTTAAATTTAAAGCTATTTTAACCATCATGCAGAAATAAGCAACTCTAAACATCCCCAGATTTAAAACAGCTCACATAAATTGAAATCTTGCTTATCTTGAAATAAGATGATTGGTCCCACTAGTTGTTTTTTTTTTAACCTGGAAAGAATCCAGGCTGCAGGGGCTGAAATACTGATCCTCAAAAAATGGCTTTTCAAAAGGGAAAAATAAGCATGTGTTATAAACAGTGCATGGGTGAAACAAGCTTGCAAGCTAGAGCTCTGGAAAGTAGACACATTGCCACCCCATCTGCTCCTCCTTGCATTCTCTTCCTTTGGTGTATGCAAACCAAGACACAGGACACAGCCTCGGGCTGGGTTAACTCAGGTTTATTGCATCGTGGACAGAGGGAACATGAGGTAATGGCGGATCGATAGCTCTTTATATACAGCAGTAATACATTTGAACGTGGTGCCATGGTAGCCCATTGGCTACTGTCTGCGTGACGTCATTGCAGGTCACGCCCTTCTTGTCCAGGTGTAGGTGGTGGCGGGAAAACTTCCCGCGCTGTTGCCTTTGATGAGTTCGGACCAAGAGAGCTTGGACGCTCGCTGCTGCCAGCTGGTGGTCATTAGCTCGCGTCCTATTACAGGGTTTATATGATACAGCTGAAGGTTACATTGTTGCTATAGGCAAGGTTACATTGGCTCAGATACATTGTAATCCATGTGTACAATAAAACCATCAGAACACAACACCCCTCCCCCCTAGGACGAGACAAAGTCTCGAGCCCACACTTAAACACACTCCCCCCCCCTTAGGAGACAAAGTCTCTCAGCCAAGATGGCTTATTTCGAACACGCTGGGGTCTCGATGCGGGCTGCCTCTCCCCGGGTTTGCTACCTTCTCTTTGTCCCCTGGTTTCCTGTCCTGTAATATGAGAGGGAGACTCGTTAGTGACTTGCCGCGGCTCCGCGGCGTTGTTGGGAGGTGTGCTCTTTCTTAGGGAGGAACCGGGGGCACTGGGGGCTAACGAAAAACCCCTCTTCTCGCTTGGATGGGTGGGGGAACACTCCTGAAAACCCCCCCGGCTCGCAAAATCAAAATCAAAATCACAATCGGGGGCAGCGGTCGCGAACTCCTCTCCCCCTTCCCCGGCCCCTGATAGGACTGGCGTATCAAAAGGATATGAGTCGGGGCCGCTGCTACTGCTTCCTTCCCCCCTTGCTTGGGACTGTTGTCCACTGCCGTCTCCCCCTTGGGTTAAGCGGGTGGGGGAGAACCCTAACGCTGAATCCTGTTGCTGAGCTCCACTGACTGGCCCACTCACTCGGTGCCTCAGTTGGTCTGCGTGCCTCCTCCAAAAGAGGCCGGTGTTAGTCTCGACCCGGTACGACACTGGCCCCGTCTGTTCTACAACCGTCCCTGGCACCCAGGCTGGCCCTGCGCTGGAATAGTTCCTGCAGTGAACAGGGTCCCCGGCGGCGAAACCTTTCGAGACTGCCAACCCTATGTTTTTCCCTTTATCCTCGACTCTCGTCGGGTCTAGCCTGGACAGGATCGTGGTCAGTTTCCGCCGCATCAAGAGCTCCGCCGGCGAGTAGCCTGACGCTAAAGGGGTTACCCTATACGCTAAGAGGAACTGGCATACTTGGTGATTCAGGTCCCCCGGGCCCATGCGCCGCAGCGCCTCCTTCGTTGTCCGCACCAGCCGTTCCACTTGGCCATTCGTGGCCGGGTGAAACGGTGCGGACGTGACATGCCGAATGGCGTTTGCCGCCATGAACGCCCCGAACTCGGCGGAGGTGAAACAACTAGCGTTATCGCTGACCAAAGTGTCGGGTAAACCGAATGTGGAAAAGACTCTCCTTAGCTGGCTAATTGTCGTGGCGGAGGACGTGCTCTTTACTGGGATAACCTCCAGCCACTTGGAGAACGCATCTACCACCAGGAGAAACATGGTTCCTCGGAATGGGCCAGCGAAATCCACGTGCACTCTGGACCACGGCCCCCTCGCTGTGTCCCACTCCCTATGCGGGAGACGGGCCGCCTCAGGTCGGGATCCCTGGCAAGCCTCGCAAGTGCCGACCATGTGCTCAATGTCCGCGTCCAGCTGTGGCCACCAGAAGTAACTCCGGGCCAGCGCCTTTGAACGAACTATGCCCGGGTGGCTGACGTGCAGCAGTTCGAGCACCCTCGTCCGCAGGGGCGCAGGGAGCACCACCCGTTGGCCCCACAGAAGGCATCCCCTCTCTAGGGACAACTCTAGCTTTTTCCTAAAGAATGGGTCGAACTCTGTACTCGGGGACGAAACCGGCCACCCCTTCTGCACCCATGAACTAACTTTCCCCAGCGTTCTGTCCTTGCCTGTCGCCCTAGCAATGTCGGCTGGTACTAGTGGGGGTGCGTCTAAAACCTCAATCAGCAACACCTGGCGGTCTCTTTCTGCTCTCGCCTTTTGGTCGTCCGACAAGGGCAGAGGGGATCGCGAAAGCGCATCAGCATGGCTGATCTCCTTTCCGGGCCTGTACTCCAACTCATGTTGGTACGCGTTGAGGAAAATAGCCCATCGCAGCATTCTCGGGGACAGGATCTGCGGCGTGGGCTTGCTTGCCGTGAAAATCCCTAACAGCGGTTTGTGATCGGTCACGATTTTGAACGGGCGGCCATACAAAAAATCGTGAAATTTTTTGGTCCCCGCTACTATTGCTAACGCTTCCCTGTCGGTTTGCGCGTAATTTCGCTCCGCTTGGGACAGGGACCTTGAGTAAAACGCTACCGGGGCCTCCCTTCCGTCCTCCAACACGTGGCAAAGCACCGCCCCCACCCCCACCGGGGATGCATCACAAACTAGGACCACAGGCCGTTTGGGGTCGAAGTGCGTCAGGATTGCCTCAGATGTTAGGAGTTGCTTTAGCTCTTTGAACGCCCTCTCGTGCTCGTCACCCCACATCCATGGCTCCTCCTTTTTAAGTAACCGATGGAGCGGTTCGGCCACGGACGCCTTCCGCGGGAGGAATGTATGGTAAAAATTGAGGAGCCCCAGGAAAGACTGCAGCTCGGTTTTGGATGTGGGGCGAGGGGCCTTTTTAATGGCTGCTACCTTGGATTTAGACGGCTTAATCCCCTCGGGTGTGATCCGGAACCCTAAAAACTCGACCTCGGTTTCGAAAAAGACACATTTATCCTTCCTCAATCTCAGCCCCGCTTTCTCGAACACGGTCAGTACCTTGTCCAACCTTTTTGCCAGTTCAGCCTCACTCCCCCCTGTTATCAACACGTCATCAAAATAAGGCAACACCCCCTCTAGGCCCTTTAGGAGGCGTTCCACGAGCGATTGAAAAAGGCCGGGTGCCGAGTTCACGCCGAACTGTAACCGCGACACCTGGAACGCTCCCTTATGTGTAACTATTGTTTGTGCCGCGGCCGTGGCGGGGGTCACAGGAAGTTGCTGATAGGCTTGTGCCAAATCGAGTTTAGCGAAACACTTTCCCCCATTTAGCCTGGCCAAAAGGTGGCTGATCACTGGTACCGGGTATGCATTAGGGCGGATCGCCTTGTTAATTGTACACTTATAATCAGCGCAAATGCGCACCTCCCCGTTAGCCTTTAGAGCCGTTACAATTGGAGTTTCCCACTCCGCGGAATCAACAGGAATAAGAATCCCCTGGCCCACCAGTTTGTCCAGTTCCGCCTCTATCTTGTCCTTGAGTGCGAACGGCACCCTGCGTGGTTTGAGTCTTATCGGGCGGACCTCCGGGTCTATGTCGAAAGCTACAGGGGGTCCCTTGAACTTTCCGAGTCCGTTCTTAAAAACGGCGGGATGCGCATCGCAAACCGCTTGTATTGGGTCCCCCCCCACGGTATGCACCCCCCCTATGAACAAACCTAAGGGCTGAAACCACTGTGTCCCTAGGAGGCTACAGCTTCCCCCTTTGAGGACAACTAGGGGCAGTTCCGCAGAATGTCTCTTAAAATTGACCCGAAATTTCCCGACCCCCAACACCGGAATGCTGTTTCCCTGTACGTCCCGTAGTGTGGACCTCAACGCTTTAACCTTGGGCCGCACGTGGGGGTCGATTTTCAGGAACTCTTTCTGGGGAATTATGGAATAGGAGGACCCCGAGTCAATTTCCATCTTAATAGGGGCCCCTTGTACTAATACCTCAACGAAGTAATGGGACTGTCCCGCGGACACGCTGAACACTGAGGCGTCGTCCTCGCTGCCGTCCGAGACGCGGCCCACGCCGTCCTGCTTCCTCGTGATCTGGGCGCCATCTTTGGGCCTCGCTGGACGGTCCGGTCTGGCCGCGCGGTCTTGTGACTGCCTCCGGCCCTCTTTCCTCTTTCTGCACGCCTTGGCGATGTGCCCCCGACGGCCGCAGGTGTAACACTCGGCCTTCCTGAACGGGCATCTCGCGCGCTCGTGGGCCGCTCCGCAACCCTCGCAGCGTCGACCACCCTTCCGGACCTTCTGGACCTCCTCGCCGTCGCTGCCTTCCGTAGACGACTTTGAGGCCCGTCGAGTCGCGTGCACCGACTGTCCGGTCTTCCCGTGCACCGAATTTTCCGCCTTGCCGGCTCTAGGACGCCACTCACGCCACTGGTGCATCTCGTCCACTCCGGCATTCGTGGACTCTGCGGCTTCCGCGGCCTCTATGACCTCTGCCAGCGTGGGTGGCGGCTCCTTATTCATCAAGCTGCGCTGTACCTCCTTGTCTTTCAGGCCACACAACACGCCGTCCCTGAGGACCAACTCCAGGATATCGCCCCATTTACAGGGGGCGGCGGCTATCCTCATGGCGGCCACGAATGCCTCAACCGACTCATCCGGCGCTTGGACTCGCCTCCAAAACGCGCTCCGAGCGGGAAACATTGCCCTCGAGGGGCAGAACCGCTCTCGCAGCAGTTTCATGATGTCGCTCGCCTTAAAGTCGCTCACCTTCTTCGGAGCGATTATGCCCACCAGCGTCCGCTTGGTTTCCATCCCGAGCATTCTGGTGAGGATGGCCCTCTTCCTCTCCTCGTCTTCTCCTTTGACTCTGAGTTCCACCAGGGCCGCCTGGAAATCCATCTCAAGCAGCTCCCAGTCTTGCGGTTTGGTGATGTTGAAACCGCTCTGTGCCCTGGCTGTTCCGTGGGGATCCATTATCCCACCTTCGTCGCCAATTTGGTGTATGCAAACCAAGACACAGGACACAGCCTCGGGCTGGGTTAACTCAGGTTTATTGCATCGTGGACAGAGGGAACATGAGGTAATGGCGGATCGATAGCTCTTTATATACAGCAGTAATACATTTGAACGTGGTGCCATGGTAGCCCATTGGCTACTGTCTGCATGACGTCATTGCAGGTCACGCCCTTCTTGTCCAGGTGTAGGTGGTGGCGGGAAAACTTCCCGCGCTGTTGCCTTTGATGAGTTCGGACCAAGAGAGCTTGGACGCTCGCTGCTGCCAGCTGGTGGTCATTAGCTCGCGTCCTATTACAGGGTTTATATGATACAGCTGAAGGTTACATTGTTGCTATAGGCAAGGTTACATTGGCTCAGATACATTGTAATCCATGTGTACAATAAAACCATCAGAACACAACACTTCCTAGATATCTTGACCTCTTTTTTCAACAAAGAGCTTACACAAAATGTGACCTTCTTCATTGAAAAACTCCTACGCAATAGTCAAACAGTACAGAACAATTCGAACTTCCCCCCGAACTCCACCTACTCTGCGAGCCCCAATCAAAACCCTCCACACTGATGGTGTGATTGTCAAATACCTTGGGAGGCATGGCAAAGACCCTTCGTTCTCCATAGACATGGATGTGAAGGGCACCCTTGTTGTGATTTCATGTATGGGGAAGGCTGTCGGAGGGCTATAAAAGGTCAAAAGAAAAGTTTTCTTTAAAGAGACACCCCCTCACCCACTAAAAAGGCTTACTTTAAAGAAAATAATTGAACTAAGGTTCTCCAGAAAGAGGGACATTTTGCCATACATCTCCAGGAAATTATTATACTATTTTGTAAGGTATTTTTGCATTATAAAATCACAGAGCAATTGTGTTTGCCCGAGCCCTGAGTACTTTCAGTAAACACTGTCTCAGGATCTCACATGTTTTCAAGGGGAAAATGAGCCATAGTTCTGGGACAATCTAATCTTTTGAACCAGCCAATCAAGACCCAATTGAATTTTTGACTCTTTCCTGGCTCAACAGGGATTGGTGCTTACAAAGGGATTCTGTGTCTGGTTATAAAAATATTTTAAAAAGAAGACAATAAATATTCAGAAGCTCGCTTGATTAAGGTGTGAAATTACTTTTTTGTTTTGTGGCTAGGAATGGTCTTTACTTGATATTGGCATGAATGCTGACAACAGCAATGGCATCCAGGAAATGACCCAATACTACTACAGATATTGTGCTTGCTGCCATTCACACTTGTTGAAAAACAGCTATGTAATTACCTTGAGTTTGGGTGGGAAATGATTAACTGACAAAAAAAAGTCAAGTTATGGGATTTCCCCCTGCTTGGTGTCTCTTTGTGAAGGATAAGACAAGAAAGTGCCCTGTAGACCATCTTGATTTCTGCCTTTAGTATTGTCAACATTCAGGCTACTCTCTAATACAGGGGTTCCCAACCTTTTCAAGGCGGGGGCTGGATCATGTTCTCTCAGTTAGCTTTGAGAGCTGGGCAGACATTTTGCCTTGCCTGCACAATTGGGGGGAGGAGTTGGCCATTTTGTCCCTTAAATGTTTCTTAAATGACCTTAGAGGGGTTGGGGGGCCACATGAAACGGTGCCGGGAGCCAGATCCGGGCCACGGGCCTTAGGTTGGGAACCCCTGCTCTAATATATAAAACCTGGCAGACCTTTTTCTGTTAGCTTCGCAGGCATAATATATTATGCAATATAAGGCCTTTTTTTGGCATTTAAAATTGTGGATAGAGATGCGCAACACTGCACATTCATAATCTGGATCTTTTTTTTAAAAGAATTGAATTTACAATTCAGCTACAATCAATTCAAAGCTTGCAACACACAAACATAGAATCCTCCCTCCCCCCAGCACCAACATATAACATGAGCTCAAACACACATGCTGATGGAACTGAATTTTGTGTTTGCTGGCAATTATGGTTGGTTGAACTTTATCATACAAGAATCACAGTCAAAATGCAATGCTAATAATGTTTTTGTGCCCTGGAAAGGATTCTATTCTCCCTCTTCCACCCCAACCTGTTTTGTAAGAATTTGAAGAAAAACATGGAAAGGTTGCCATCACAACTTCACATCACTAAATATATGCTGGAGCACTCAATGCAGATCTTGAAGGAAAGAAATTTGGGGTGGGATGAGGGAGTGTTATATCGTTGCTCTTTGCACATGTCATAGCTGTAGGCATGTTAGCATTGCAGATCAGCTATCTTTCATTTCTAAGATAAAGCATATGTTATAAGTTCTGCATTATTGAGGGCCAGAGGTTTGGAATAACAACATGTATTCTTCCTTTCTTCATCTTAGAGCAGTGATGGTGAACCTTGGCACTCCAGATGTTCTTGAATGTCAATTCCCAGAAGTCCTGATCAACAGGGGTGCTTTCTTGGGCTTCTGGGAACTAAATTCTAAGAACATCTGGAGTGCCAAGGTTCGCCATCACTGTCTTAGAGCATTGCACAGTTGAAAATTGTGGGTGTGTATAGAATACAGTATAGGTAAAATTCAAAACAGATTAAAATGTTAAATTATATTATTTTGATCAGAAAGCATTGTATTCTAACAATTATAAAAAGGTCAGTATTGATATAGGCCAGTGATGGCTAACCTTGGCATTCCAGCTGTTCTTGGGACTTCAGTTCCCACAATCCCTGATCAGCAGGTATGCTGACTTGGGCTAGAGTGCCAAGGTTATCCCCCAGGGATATAGGCAATCTCTCTGTACAAATGTTATCACCGGCATACAATGGACAACCATGCTATTTTCAACCCAAGGACTGGAAACATGGCTTTGTAAATTACAACTTCCAGAATCCTCCAGACACCACGACCACTAGGAGTTGAGAGACCAACATTAGCAATAAAGCTAACAACAAACTTCCCATGCTCTAATGTAGACCATTAGAATCTCTCTCTGTTATGTATGTTAACTGTGTTTTCTGACTGGAGCGGAATGTATCTTTTCTCATGTATCTATTCTTATGCAAATAAGTGGACTGAAAACGTGCACACTCTGTTAGCCAATGGGCTTGTTGTATTATTGTTGCTGTTACTGTTTATAGTGTATATAAGTCCGAGTTTTGCCCCATCCAAACTGTGTTCAAACCCCACTGATAAAGAGCTGAATTTCACTACTTCACTCGTCTGCTTCTTCATTCCCTGAACACTAAACTCTCTCAGCATGCTTGGAAAATGACAATGGCATCCCTGATAACCCTGGAGCTGCCTTTTAAAGGTCGTCATTTATTTATTTATTTATTTATTTGATTTATATAACCGCCTTTTTCACCTAAGCGACCCAAGGTGGCTCACAACATCAGTTAAAACCCATACCATTACTAATTAAAACTAAATACTATAAAATTCTCTAAAAACATCCATAAAACCTCCCCCATCATGCATATGTTACAAGGCAGAAGAAAATTCATTGGCATCTTGGGCTTAGATCTTGAAGAGATGCAATAGCTTTTGCCCAATGAATTGTCTAGTCAGCAAAAGAGTGTTTACTCTGAAGTGGTGAACTGACAATGCTGTTCTGAATTGATACGTGTCTGTTTTCTACAAAAAGAAATGGCCTCCTGTGTTGGCAGGGGGTGGGGAGGCATGATCCAAATCTAGGAAACATGAACTTGTTTCAGTGGACAATTTAACACCAAATGCTGAATACTGTCCCACTGAGAGACTAATATACCATGGTTAGTGCCAATTGTTTCTTGCACATTCACAATACAACTGCTGAACCATTTAATGCCAAAACAAAGGGAAGACTTTAATAAGAGGATCTCCCTCAGCAAGAAAAATCCCAGACGGGTGGATGAGGGGGACAGGGACTTTCCCCAATTTTATTATTGCAAAAGATGTCAAAATTTCATTTCCCTCCAGTAAAGGAAAATACTAAAAATGGGGAAATTATGAGACTTGAAATGGTATCTATTGTTCTTTTCTTTCCATCTTTCCTTTCTCCTCCTAAATGTCAACTACACCAACTTCTGATAGACATGGAAGCAGCTGTCAATCATGAAGAAGCCATTTTCAACTGCCACTTATTTTGCACAGGGACAGCTGGGAGTTTGTGTGGATCAAACAACTGTCCACGAGCAAATGAGTAAACATAAATTCCCAAAACACCTTAAAATCAAAATTAGGCACTCATTCATAGCTTTCCCCATCAGCAACCTGAGACATGTTTAACTAATATTTCCTCAGAAATATTAGGCTAACGGTTGCATAGAGCCTCTGCTAGGAGACTCCGGCCCATGTTCAAGTAATTTAACAAGTACAGGGTCAACATTTTCATAATTTCATTTCATTTTCTTTGCTTTTGTTCTTTTTTAAAGCAGAAATTCGCCCTTCCACCTTACAGACAAATGCCAACACAGTTTTACAAAATATTCCCAAATTATTATTATTATTATTATTATTATTATTATTATTATTATTATTATTATTATTATTATTATTATTATTATTATTATTATTATTATTATTATTATTATTATTATTATTATTATTATTATATTTACATTTCTATACCGCTTACTTCCCCTAAGAGAACTCAAAGCGGTGTGTGTGTGTGTGTGTGTATGTGTATATATATATATATATATATATATATATATATATATATATATATATATATATATATATATATATATATATATATATATATATATATATATATATATATATATATATATATATATATATATATATATATATGCCTAGCACAGTCCTTCTAGTGCTTCTAGGGGGGGGGGGAGTGAGACAAAAGCGTTCACAAGTCCTAGAGCTCCTAGCCGACCGGCCTCTTTGCCCCCACCGAGGCCAGATCCATAAGCGACGATGATGGTAAGTCCACCGCGGCATCATCCTTCCATATTGGCCCAAGGTGAGGACCGGAAACGCAAGGAAAAGAGAGGCTGCGGTGGGCTTCAGCCTGATGTGGCGGCCCACGGCCCTTTGTCCCTCCCCGCAGGGGACAGGAGAGGAGGGTGCCCCCCCCACAACTATTGCAATGGTCCTAGGGGCAGCGGTGATTGCTCTCTCAGCTGTCCTCACCCTCCATTGACCTGGGGGAGGAACGCGGAGCTCCAGTGTCCAGCATTTACATGTCGGCAATCTCTATTCACACACACACAAATTCTTCTGCCCTACTCATTGCGAAAACATTCCAAGGTATTTTTGTCTATGTATGGCAACTTTTGTTACACCCTGTAAAAAACAGCTTTAAATAATTCTGTTCTTACTAATTTATTAAAAACTGTGAGTTGTGGATAGTGTTCACAGTACAGAAATCAGCAAAAAGGCATTGATTTTTGCAACAGTACATTGTGCCTAAAACAAAAAGATTTATTCAAGAAATGAATTTTGAATGCCTACCAGTTAAGATAGTTTGCATATAACCAATAAATTTTTTATCTTTGTAGCTGAAAATATGAATCTATATTTGATTCACGGTGGTTTCTCTAACCACCATGAAGAGTGAATTTTTCAGCGTAAAGTGTGTTATACCTTACCTAGTGAAATATAAGAAAAAGACATCAGCATTTAGTAGATCCCAAACCTTTCAGTGCTAAAACCAAAGAAAGTAAAACGCAGAAGAGGACATTTAGAAGGCGAATGCTACAGCATTTAATGGGACATTGAACTTGGGTGTGTGAATTTTAAGTAATTACGGTCCCTGCATACACACAGGGATATTCAATATCACCTGATATTTGCTCAGAGAAAGATTGTCCCTCATGATTACAGGGTCAAGCAAGCAGAGGCGATATGAGAGTTGTGTACAGCCATTAAACCTCTTGAAGTGGAAGAGATTTATTCAGGGGCAGCAACAGAAAAGGAAAAAAAAGGACTATGTGACCTGACTTGCAATAATCTTCCATAAAAGAAGACCCGAGTCCTGAAAAGAGGACAGCGACAACAAAAGGCTCTGAAGGAGAAATAAAAAATGAGGGATTTACACCTAGAGCAGGGCTTCATCCCTGTTATGCTAAACACCAAATAACACACAGAAAGACTGGACACCAGCTGAATGCAAAGGTCAAAGCAATGGGGAAATGGAATTTGTATTTGACCTTGGGGTGCCTCAAGATCAGATGTCTTGCCCATTAATTTTAATTGTCTTGCTTTAAATCAATCTGAAAATGTAGCTTCAGTTTTAGAATTAGTACAAGGGAAGAAGGATATTATGCAGATATTCCCACACAATGTTGAACTAATAGGAGAAAGCAGTTTGAGTATGGCCTTCTACATGTTATTGAACTGAAATTCCCATGATCTGTCACCACTGGCTTAAGCCAATTAGAGTTAATAGGAGTCTAGATTTTTGCCTTCTTACCTTTGGGTCCACCTGTTCATTAAGACTATGTTCTGAGGTCTTTCTCCAGCTCACTTTGGGGTGAGTGATGATAAGGGGACAAAGTCCTCTTTGTTATGACAAACAGATTACTGAATACTCTAAGCTAGTGGTGGCCAACCTTGGCACTCCAGGTGTTCTTGAACTTCAATTCCCAGGAACCCTGATCAGCAGGAGTGCTGACTTGAGCTTCTGGTAATTGAAGTCCAAGAAAACCTGGAGTGCCAAGGTTCACCATCACTAACCCTAACTAGACAAGTCCTATCAACACCAATTTTTCTGGAGTTTAGCCCAGAGGTTCCCAAACTTTTCAGGCTGCAGGCCAGTCACGTCGTTCAGTGGGCTGGTCAAGTGGTTCCTCCCACCGGAAGTGAAAGTAAAACGTGCCTTGCAATCTGTTTTGCAACAGGATGTGATAGATTTTAGGCTGCCATTTTCTCTGCTTAAACCAGAAGTGACCAAAGTACAGCCTGTGGGCCAGATCCGGCCCACAGGCCATAGCCCTTGTTTAGACAGTAGATTAAATAGGAGTTTATCTTGATTACTCAGTGACATTATTTGCTCAATTGGACCCATTTTCTAGTTTACAGTTTGTCGGGAACTTTGTGGTTATTTCCTATACGTTACCTTGCACTACCTGTTATAAATAATACATGATATCTTTGACTCAAGATTGCTGAAAATGTATTATCTCATGTCTATATTCAACAATGTTTGTGTATGTTTGCATGCATGTATGTGTGTGCGGTGTTTTCTTTCCTTACCATTAATTATTAGAACAAATTTGAAATGAGCAGAAATGTACAGATGCCTACATTGCCTTTGCCATCTAATAGAAGAAAATGGTAAGTTAAAATAGCAGCTATTTATATGTACTGGGTTGTGTGCCCTGTAGCTGAAAGGCTGCACATTTTCATCGACAAATCCAAACAAAGCAGAACAGTTGGATATTACATAGCATACAAGGGCAAGATTTTCTGCTGCCTCATCAAAATCAGGTGATAGCTATTTGCCCTGGGCGCTCTTAATTTAAATGCAAGCAGGAGAATTATATGGAGTTTGGTGGACCAGTGCAAAAGTTTTCTCATTTACCATAAAATGAGATTAAAATGAAGGGCAAAAATAAACAAGACAAAAACAAACATACATCCTCAAATTACATGCAGAAGGAAGCTCCAAAAATTATGACTAGAGGTTAAATTAGCAAATATACGTCAGCAGCAAGTGGAATTTTGTTGAGCTGGACTCAGGGGAGCCATTTGCCAAACAACAGATGTCTTATGGAAGAAAAACATATACAGTATTACAAACAACAACAACAACAACAACAACAACAACAACAACAACAACAACAACAACAACAACACACAGACACAAGCACCAGTGTTAAAATGGCTCTTTCCCCCCATTATTTATAAAAGTTCTTATTATTTTCCAATAAATGTATAAAGTGGCTGGCAAAACAGCAACTTAAACTCTTGCTGACCTTTGCAATTTAAACTTTGTGGATAAATGTAGGCTATCCTCCTTCTGCCCAAAGGAGGTCAAGATTGAACACAGGGTTCATTATTTTGTTTTGCGGAAGCTCTCCCCAGGGAACCATGGGTGAATACAAATTACCATTTCCCAAGCAGTACAGTAATTTACTGTAGAGTGCATATCACCACCTCTAAGCTGACTGTTTAAGTCTATGTATAGAGCCATGTTTGCTAGAACACATCTTTCCCCAATGTATGATAAAACCTTCCCACTGGACTAGTTGTTATAACAAGCTGTCTTCTGGATTAGAATGTTCACTACGATAAACAGAGACGGATGAGAATTTTATTTCCTACTAGCATTTTTTTTTTCCTGGCAAGCCGGGCAGGTTTAATGTGTGTGTTGGTGGTTAGGGGTGGTTTGGGTGATGGTGACTAAATTTGGAAGAATGGTTTTGTTTTAGTCTTCTCTGTTGTTGGTTGTTTGTGGAGAGTTTTTTCTCAAATAAATTAGCTTTCTCTGGTTTTGGATTTTGTGTGTTTTGAATTTATTTGATTTTTATTAATTTGGTTATATTTTATTTGGATTTTTTAAATATTTATTTGCCTGTAGGATACTCTTCCGGCCTCTTGGTGGGGCTGTGATTAAGAGATTGATTTTCTTTGCTTCTTCAGTTCTGCTGCGGAGGCATAGAGGGAGGACGTGTTTTGTAAATTGTCTTGTGTTATTATTATTATTTCCATTTTATTGCGATTTTGGGGTGCTGGGCTGGGGTGTTTAAGTAGAGTGTTAGTGTATTTAATTAAGTGTTTCTGCTTGTTGTTTAGTATTGATTTTGGATTTTCTATGCGTTTCATTGAGTTGTATATTTCTGGTTGTTATTTATTATTTTGATTTTTTCCGTATTTATTTTTGTACATTGTGTTGTTTTTGGATTTTGAGTAAGGTATTTTTGTGTTGTTGTTATGTTGTAGATAGGTGTTTTTAGTGAGTTTTCATTTTTTCGTTAGCTTTGTGTATTTAGGATGTGTTTTGTTGTGTTTGTTGTTTATTGTTTTCTTGTTTACTGTGTTTATTTGCATTTTTTGTTTATTTATGTTTTTGTTTTTATTTTTGATGGTTGGTCTGGTTATAAACTGATTTGTTTTGTTGTGGTTGTGTTTTCCGGGGTGAAGAACGGCCTGTCTGTCATTGCCTCTTTTCCCCATTGCTGTTTTGAGATTTGCTTTCGATACAATGATGGGGAAAATGAAGAGCCGGCAGTCAGCTCGCTCTTCGTCTGGTAACGTTTGTTAGGTTGGTCAGGGGAGAAGGAGGAAGAAAAGAGCTATCTGCTTCACAATGGTTCTCTCCTCTCGGCCTCCTTTTCCCCTGGTTTACTTAACAGGAGATCTGTGTTTGTGGCTGTGAAGCTGGTTTTTTTTTGTTTGTAAAATTGTAGTGCAGCAGGCAAAGATCCGTAAAGGGTGGCGCTCTTCCTTGCAGATTGCTGGCTGCTGCTTTTCTATTACCTCCACCACTGTTTCATGCTAGTTCTCAAAACAGTGGTGTGGGTAGTACAAAGGCAGCAGCCAGTCATTCACCAGGGAGTGTGCCTCCCCTGACGAAGTGCTGCCTGCTGCTTGTCCCCCCCCACCTCAACTTACCTTGAGGCCAGCAGTGGTCTCGTCGTGTCTTCAGCGGGGTAGCAGCTTTTCCAATGTTCTACGTGCTCGCTCCCTTCAGTCTGATTGGCTGAAGTGGTCACGGCACGGAGGACACTGGAACTTGTAGTTGCTTTCTTCTGTCCGCGTTCGTGGGGCTGCTGCCTGACTCGTGGCTGCTGGACCCTTGCAGCGATGCTCAGTTGGTGTAAGAAAGTGTAGGGGGCTCGGTATGGGATAGTAGGGATGGGTGCGGGTGTGTATACCGGACACCAATGGTTAATGTCCCTTCTTATAGGTAAAGATTCTGATAGAACATACTGTATGTATTAGCACTCCAACTGTATCAAAATGCAGACCTAGCAAGATTTCTCTACCCTTGCTATAGTGAGCTGGGTACCAAACTGCACTGTCAAATGTCAGGGGTTCAATTCCCCACTGTGCCTTCCAGAGAAGATGCAGCCTGTGCAGAATTTTGCAAGCTGAATAATCCCAGAAAACTTCCAGAAGAAGGGAATGGTAACCCACTTTAGAATTCTCTGTACTCAAAAGCCCTGGAGGGGTTTGCATTATGTTAGAATTGATCTGACTGCATGGAGTTATTAATATATCAGAGTGGGATTTTCAGATGCTTTGGCTTACAACTCCCATCAGTCCCATTCAGTATGATCAATGATAAAGGACTATATGGTCTGTAGTGCAATACATTTGAAGGGCCAATTATTATCTCTGTTCCTAATGGGGCTGAGGTGGCTCAGTGGTTAAGACGTTTGCCTCGTTAGCTGGAAGGCTGGCAAGTAGGCTGTTCAAGACCCGGATACAGCATGAAGGTTTGAGCTCCCGTCTCTGTCCTAGCTCCTGCCAACCTAGCAGTTTTGAAGCAAGTAATTACAAGTACTGTAGATAACCAGGGACCACTCATGAAAACACCAGCCTATTCTGGTGTGGATCAGCAGGTTTCAGGGATAAATAGTGTTGTTTTAGGAGAAAAAAGCTAGAAAGTAAATGTGTCCCATCCATAGCAAAGCAATAGCAATGACAGACTCCAAATACTAACCTCTTCTGCTTCCTTGTACTATCAAATTAAAACTATTTTGCCTTTGGGCAATTTACTATAGAATAGAAAAGTAATTCAAAGGATTACTTATCCATATCCATGCTGGGTTTTCAAAGAAAGTACAGTATAAACTTGGCTTGATATGTTAATCTTCCTATGCCCTAACATGTCTCCACTCCACAGAAAAAGAAAACACGACTTCAGATCTTCACACAATACTTCTTATTTTAAAAGGGCAGCTGTAGGCAACAGGCAATGGAAAATGGCTTCCGGGGTTGGAGAAAATACATGACCAGGCCAGAAAATGTGATAATACTGTACTCAGATCTGGTTCACAACCTTTTAAAAGCATGTGAGATAATGTCAGTGCAACGGTTTTCTGTTTAAAGGGAAAATCCATCTGACAATCACTGAAAAGGAACATTCAGTAAAATGTATAGGGTTCATACTTCATTCATTTATTAAAAGCCTGTTTGTACGTATGTTGAATTATTTAGTGGAAAGAAAGTTGCTAAGTATAAGCAGAAACATGAGCAACTCATGAAGTGAGCAAATACAAACCGATCTACTGTTGCATCAAAATTTGTAGTCCTACCTGTGCAGGGGAATTTTAGAGCAGGGCTCCTGTCCTGTCTCAGCATCATCTACCTCACAGAGCTGAAGTGACAGGAAAACACAGGGATGAAAAGAGCTATACACTTTGAGCACCCTAAGGAAGGTGGGATAAAAATGTAATAAACCTATCCTTTGCTACTTGGAGTATCTTGTCAGGTTTACAGGAAAACCATGATTTCTTGTTGCAGCATAAAGGACACAGGTAGGACATGAAGCAAAGAAACTGACAGGATCCAAGTGAGATCAGCTAAAT
Source organism: Bradypodion pumilum (assembly GCA_035047305.1). Taxonomy (NCBI): domain Eukaryota; kingdom Metazoa; phylum Chordata; class Lepidosauria; order Squamata; family Chamaeleonidae; genus Bradypodion; species Bradypodion pumilum. The sequence goes on from JAWDJD010000003.1 coordinate 325,795,784, forward strand.
GGAACTCTCAAAGCAACATTGGGCTTTCCCTGGCAGTTTTGCTGCTCCTTCACTGCTGGAGAGAACAATATCGTCAAATACACACATGTAGATCAATTTTTAAAAATGTTAATGTTCTCTCCTTATCTAATCTGATTACCATGACTCTGCCCCATATCACTTTGCAAGGCCTTGCTTCTTCTATAAAATTTTGATTAGAGTCTAATGTCATTGTGATGGCTGTGGAAGGTAATAAATTCTGGAGATGAAAGGATACAAGTAAGCTTCTTCACAATCATGTGGTAATTTGCTGAACACTTTTGAGAGGGGGAGGTCACTTCTATTTTCAGCACTGCTGTTTAGCATGCAACAGCTCCTAATATCTGCCATTCAGTTGTTGATGCATTTCTCAATCAAAGGTCCATTGTGAACAAGGATTAAATACTCAGTCTTCTTTTACACAGCTCAGAAATGCTTCTGCTTCCCTCCAGAGGGAACGACATTAACAGTGCAAACAGTATCTGCATCCAATGGCACTTTTCCAGGGTAAATGGTTTTAAGTCTGCATATTTAAGAAATTCAATTGTCTATGCATTTTAATGCATATTATTCTTGTCTGTGAACAAAGAGAACACATAGAAATAAAGGAAAATTCTACATGTGGCATATTGTTTGCACTCCATACTTTCCTACTTTGTTGTGATGTTTGAATTTATGACACAAAGAATATACATTGTGTGTGTGTGTGTGTGCGCGTGTGTGTGTGTGTGTGTGTGTGTGTGTGTGTGTGTGTGTGAGAGAGAGAGAGAGAAAACACAGAAGAGGCTACTGGTTATAGTGCTGTCTTGCTATTTGGGAAATCTGGAATCAGGAAACTCTTAACCATGAACCTCACTGTTGACTTTGGACCAGTTTCTCCATCTCTCTGCCTAATCTACTTTAGTTACTGTGGGAATAAAGTGGGCAAAAAAGAGCCATGTCACTTCACTGAGTTTATTGGAAGAAAAGGTCAGATTTGAATTAACAAACAAATCACCAGTAGACGCTGGTGGCGCAGTGGTTAAACTGCTGTACTGCAGCCTAAACTGCTCACATTGTGAGTTCGAACAAGATGGGGTTCAAGATTGACTCACCCTTCCATTATTCCGAGGTAGGTAAAATGAGTACCTAGTGCAGGAGTTCTCAAGCTTTTTAAGCCGTGGGCTGGGTCACGCTCCCTCAGACAGCTTTGGGGGCCGGATGGCCATTTTGCCCTTCCTCCACCACATGGCACTTCCTGGTGGTGGAGGCGGTGAGGGGGCCACATGAAATGGCCCCATGGGCCTCATCTGGCCTGCAGGGTGCAGGTTGAGAATCCCTGACCTAGTGTGTTGGAGGCAAAAATGCGATTACCTTGTGAACTGCTCAGAGAGCGCACTAAGTCCTTGTTGTTGTTCAGTCGCACAGTCGATTCCGACCCTTTGCGACCCCATGGACCATTTTCCTCCAGGCGCCTCTGTCTTCTACCATCCCCCTCAACCCTCCCAGCTCTGTGCCCATTGTGTCTATAATACCATCTAGCCATCTCATCCTTGGCCTCCCCCTTCTTCTTTTGCCCTCCACCTTTCCCAACATCAATGCCTTCTCAAGTGAATCCTCCCTTCTCATTTGATGTCCAAAGTATTTTAGCTTCATCTTTACTATTTGACCTTCCAATGAGCAGTCAGGGTTAATTTCTTCTAAGATTGACCTATTTGTTCTCCTCGCTGTCCAGGGGACTCTCAAAACCCTCCTCCAACACCACATTTCAAAGGCATCTATTCTTCTGCGTTCAGCCTTCCTAATTGTCCAGCTCTCACATCCATACATTACTACTGGGAAAACCATTGCTTTGACTATTCTAATTTTTGTTTGCAATGTAATGTCTCTGCTTTTCACTATGTTCCCCATGTTTCTCATGGCTTGTCTCCCAAGAATCAGTCGCCTTTTTATTTCATGGCTGCAATCCCCATCTGCAGTGATCTTTGATCCTAAGAAAGTAAAATCTGTCACTGCTTCTACTTCTTCCCCGTCTATTTTCCAGGAACTGATGGGGCCTGTTGCCATTATCTTGGTTTTCTTGATATTGAGTCTCAAGCCAGTTTTTGCACTCTCCTCCTTCAGCCCAATCAAGAGATTCTTTAGGTCTTCCTCACTTTCTGCCATTAGGGTGGTATTGTCTGCATATCTCAGATTATTGATGTTTCTCCCAGCGATTTTAATCCCATATTGTGATTCCTCCATCCCTGCACTGCGCATTATGTGCTCTGTGTATAGGTTGAATAAGCATGGTGACAAAATGCAGCCTTGTCTTACTCCTTTTCCTATTCCAAACCACTCTGTTATTCCATGTTCTGTCCTAACTGTTGCTTCTTGGTTCATGTACAGATTTCTCAGGAGGCATATGAGGTGCTCTGGTATTCCCATCTCTTTAATTACTTGCCACATCTTGTTGTGGTCCACACAGTCAAATGCCTTAGTGTAGTCAATAAAACAAAAGTAAACTTGTTTCTGGTATTCCTTTGTTTTCTCCATGATCCAGCGTATGTTGGCGATGTGGTCTCTAGTCCCCCTGCCTCTTCTGAAACCAGCCTGCACCTCTGGTAATTCTCTCTCCACATGCTGCTGAAGTCTGTCCTGTATTATCTTGAGCATCACCTTGCTGGCATGTGGGATGAGCGCAATTGTTCGATAATTTGAACATTCTTTGGCATTGCCCTTTTTTGGGATTGGGATGTATACTGATCTTTTCCAATCCTGTGGCCACTGTTTTGTTTTCCAAATCTGCTGGCATATTGAATGCAGTAATTTGACGCCATCATCTTTTAGCGCTTTGAAAAATTCAACTGGGATACCATCATCTCCACTAGCTTTGTTGTTTGCAGTGCTCTTTAGGGCCTTTATGACTTCGCTCTCCAGGATGTCTGGCTCAAGTTCAATTTCTTCATCATTGTGATTATCAGGAGTGTTGAGGTCCTTTTTGTAAAGTTCCTCTGTGTACTCTTTCCATCTTTTCTTAATTTCTTCTGCATCAGCTAGCTCCTTTCCGTCTTTGTCCCTTATCATGGTCATTTTTGCTTTAAATGTTCCCTTGATTTCCCCAATTTTTTTGAAAAGATCTCTGGTTCTGCCTCTTTTGTTGTTTTCCTCCATTTCTCTGCACTGTTCTTTTAGGTAGTTTTCCTTATCTCTCCTTGCTTTTCTTTGAAATTCTGTGTTCAAATGGTTGTAGTTTTTCCTTTCTCCTTTGACTTTTGCGTTCCTTCTTTCCTCTGCTATTTTAAGAGCCTCATCAGACAACCACTTTGCTTTCTTACTCTTCTTTTCTTTTGGTATGGTTTTCTTTGCTGCTTCCTGCATGATGTCCCTCATCTCCGTCCATAATTCTTCCGGTACTCTGTCTACCGAGTCTAAGCCATTAAATCTGTTCATCACCTCCACCGTGTATTCTTTAGGGATGCTGTCTAGGTGATATCTTTCTGGTCTCCGTGTTTTCCCTATTTTCTTTAGTCTAAGCCTGAATTTTGTGATCAGTAGGTTGTGATCTGAGCCACAGTCTGCTCCAGGTCTTGTTTTTGCTGACTGTATGGAGGTTCTCCATCTTTGGCTGCAGAGTATGTAGTCAATCTGGTTTCGGTGTTGGCCATCTGGTGATGTCCATGTGTAAAGTCGCCTCTTGTGTTGCTGGAAGAGAGTGTTTGCTATGACCAGTGCGTTCTCTTGGCAGAACTCTATCAATCTTTGCCCTGCTTCATTTTGTGTTCCAAGACCAAATTTGCCTGTTATTCCCTCCACTTTTTGATTTCTTACTTTGGCATTCCAGTCTCCTAATATAATTTGGACATCATTTCTTGGTGTCTGTTCTATGAGGTGTTGTAAGTCCTCATAGAACTGGTCCATTGTGGCTTCATCTGCACCAGTGGTTGGTGCGTATATTTGGATCACAGTGACATTGAAAGGTTTGCCTTGAAATCTGACTGACATCATTCTGTCATTTTTGAGATTGTATCCCATTACTGCTTTTCTCACTCTTTTATTGACAATTATGGCTACTCCATTTCTTCTAAGGTTTTCTTGCCCGCAGTAGTAGATATGATGGTTTCCAGAGCTGAATTCACCCATCCCTGTCCATTTGAGCTCACTGATGCCCAAGATGTCAATGCTTATTCTTTCCATCTCATTTTTTACCACTTCCAGTTTTCCTTGATTCATAGACCTCACATTCCATGTCCCTATGCAGTATTGTTCCCTGCAACACTGTATTTCTCCTCCCCCTTTCGTATCCCTCCCCCTTTTCAGATCTGCTGTGCTGAGCATCCCCTTGTTTTGCCTTTTGTTTTGGTCCATAGGGTTCTCTTGGCAGACTTTGTGGCGTGCGTTGCCGGTCTCTACGCCAGTCTTTTCCCATCACACTTGTTATCACCGTTTAAACAGTTTTAAAACAAAGTATTATCATGCACAATATCACAGTTTATCACATAGTATCAAAGTAAAAGTTGAACTAATTAATGAAAGGGAAAGAAAGAAAGAGAGAAAGAAAAAGTCCACTATATCAAGTCTCTATGTAAGTCAGTTTCTTGTACTGTCACTATGTCAGTTGCCATAAGCCATCTATATTTAGTCAACTATATTATTTCAGTTCGATTACTTATCCTTTGCATGCACACAGCAGCTCTTGCCTCTCTTCGGCCGCATGGAGTCGGTCAAAGGCGCCGGCTCGGGCCTCACTAAGTCCTATGTGGCAGTATATAAGTGTTATTGCTATTGCAATATGCCTTCAAACACTGTAGTCAAGTTGTTCCCAGATTTAAAATTAACACAAAAAAGATGGTGAAAACTCTTGTTTACAAATTGGGGCAGAGAAGATGACAGCACAAAGTTTACAACAGCAAGAACAAGCTTTCAGAACTAGAGTACATAATCATTTTAGGTAACAGGGCTCACATGTTCTCTGTAAAAATTCAGCAAGACAGGCTTTGAAAAAGATAGCAGTAGAACCCCATAACCAAGGTCCCTAGGTAAAATAACAATTCAGAAGAGACAATTTAACAGTTAAGCTTAAACTTTGCTATTTGAAAGAAACTCAAGAGTGCCTAAGGGCATTTGTGAGTGGGGTAGGTGAAGGAAAAAAATCAACCACAATTGGTTCAGGTTTCATTTCTCAAACTGCTCTGTTTTCCACAACTCTACACCTAGCAAAAATGAGTAAATCACAACTTAGTTCAAGAGGGTACTAAACATAACCTTCAACCTTTAGATTTCTGTCATAATGCAGGCATAAAAAATCAAGACAATTTTATAAGTATGCAACGGTATAGTGAGTCCCAGAATGGACTGCTTTCTACTCGTGAGCATTAACACATTCAGCAAAGACCTTCAGGAAATACCCTCCCCTCCTCCCCTCCTCGCTTTCACCCCAAATGAGAGGAGTTTTTCTCTGACAAAAAACTCACAATGAAACACAGTCCTGGTTGAAGAAAAGCACCAGGGGGTGCAAATCAAATCCGGCACATAATGAACAAACCAGAAGTGAGCACTGCTTAAGCTTACCCTCCCGATTTTTCATCTCCACTAGATCTGTGAGGTAAGCTGACAGCAGAACGGGTTTTTCTCACAGAGAAGGAGCTGGGTTAGAGACAGGGACATACACAAAAGCCCCCACAAACCTAATAATAGCTGTACTTCAAACAGATAATACTGCAAAAGCTATACCTTCTATATTCTCATGCCAGCAGGAACCTATTTATGAACAATTCACAAGCAGCATTGGACTCCAGTGCCTGGATTTAGCTCAATGGAAGCACTTTTCAGGCCAGTTGATTTCACATTGGAAGAGAATTAAGCATATAATTGGTGCCACTATTGAACCTAATGAGATTTAAAGATCCCCAGACTTGTCTAGAATATGGTCTCTAATCAGAACTTGTCCTTTTGAGTTCTTTATTTCTGCAAAGTTTCATCTTGATTAATATTTTTTTAAAAAATGTTCTAAATTGATAAGTTTACAGTCATTCCAAAGAGATACAGTGGTTAAAATCCATTAAGGACAGGAGGGCAGTTTGAATCAAAACACAGAAGACTGCAAGGATAAGCAATGTGTAAATGCAGCAAAGGAATAAACTGTCTGAATATTCAAAGTATTATTTCTATTACAGCTGCATTGAAATGGCTTTCAATTCAGAAGAGCAACCAAACAAAGCAGGGAAAGAATGCCTGAAATACATAAAATCATTGCTTTCAAAGGACACAATCTATCATAGAGAAGAGTTCCAATGTTTTCTGTCTTGCATGGACTTGAAGACACCACATCAGTGTTGTTGTTGGTTTTCTGTGACAGCCTTTCCAGTCACCTCAGCGCTCCTGAAAATCACTTCTTTGTCTAAATAATCACCACTTGGAGACACAAGAGAACCAGAAAGGTGATGCAACGGAGTACATGATAAATTAAACAAATGAAGCCATACATATCAACATACTTGCATCATTCTGTCACATAGACAGTGTCCATTTTCCCCCTGCCATATTTTTTATGCTTGTCCATACTGCTTTTTATTTATTTATTTATTTATTTATAGTCATATTTGTATATGCCGCCCACTCAGGCAGAACCCGACTCAGGGCGGCATTACAACAATTCTAAAAATACATAAAAACATTATAAAACCCACATCCCACCCCATTTAAAAACCCATATCCCACCCAACCCCATCCACCTACTATACAAAAGGAAAGAAGAGAGAGTTCTTATAAAAGCCAGCAGGCGGGCACCATAGTCCCATTCGGGCCCCACACCTGCCCTGCCAGCCAGGTCTTCACTCCTTTCCTGAAGGGCAGCAGTTCACTTTGGAGTCTTAGGTCTATTGGCAGGAGGTTCCAGAGAGTTGGTGCGGACACGGAGAAGGCCCTCCTTCGGGTGCTAGACAGATGTGCACCCCTAGTTGATTGCACTATTAGAGAGCCCTTCCGGTCCGCTCTGGTTGGACGGGCAGACACTCTTTGGACGATGCGGTCTCTAAGGTATCCTGGCCCCCTGCCATATAGGGCTTTAAAGGTCAAAACCAGCACCTTAAATTGCACCCGGAGACAAACTGGTAACCAGTGCAGCTCCCGAAGTAGCGGTGAGGCATGGGCATATCGCCCACACCCCATCACCACCCGGGCCGCCGCATTCTGGACCAGCTGCAGCCTCCGAATGGTCGTCAAGGGCAGCCCCATGTAGAGCGCATTACAGTAATCTAGTCGGGAAGTAACCAGAGCATGGGTGACCATAAGCAAGGAGCCCCGGTCAAGGAGCGTGCGCAATTGGCGAATCACCCGAAGTTGGGCAAAATCCCTCCTGGCCACAGCCGCTACTTGTTCTTCTAGCAGCAGCCGTGAGTCCAGAAGGACCCCCAAGTTGCGCACTGGGTCTGTCTGGGGCAAAACAGCCCCATCCAGTACCAAAGGTGGTAACTCCCTGGATAACACGGGCCCCCCTATCCACAGCCACTCTGTCTTGCCGGGATTCAGCCGAAGCCCATTGACCCCCATCCAGACCCCAATGGCCTCCAGGCATCCGGATAGGATTTTAACAGCATCACTGGGGTCCTCACGGGCCGAGATGTACAGCTGAGTATCATCCGCGTACTGATGGTACCGCACCCCGTGGGAACGAATGATCTCACCCAGTGGCTTCATGTAGATGTTAAATAAGAGAGGAGAGAGCACAGAGCCCTGAGGCACCCCATACTTGAGGGGCCTAGGGCTGGACCTCTCACTCTCTAACCACACCGACTGGGTACGGCCCTCCAGAAAAGAGGAAAACCAGGACAACACAGTGCCCTGGATCCCCAGTCCTTCGAGCCGTTCCAGAAGGATACCGTGGTCGACGGTATCGAAGGCCGCTGAGAGGTCAAGAAGAGCAAGGACGGATGGACAACCCCCGTCCCGCTCCCGCCAGAGATCATCCATCAGTGCGACCAATGCCGTCTCCGTTCCATACCCGGGCCTGAACCCTGATTGAAAGGGGTCTAGATAATCCGCTTCCTCCAGGACACTCTGCAGCTGGCGCGCCACCGCCTTCTCCAAAACCTTACCCAGAAAGGGCAGGTTGGAAACCGGCCTGTAGTTGTTAAGGACAGCTGGGTCGAGGGACATTTTCTTCAGGAGGGGTCGCACCAAAGCATGTTTTAGCTGTGCAGGAAATACCCCCTCCCGTAAAGAAGCATTTATTATCCCCCCAACCCAGCTACCTGTTACTTCCTTGGAGGCTTTCACCAACCAAGTGGGACAGGGGTCCAAAGGACATGTAGTGGCACGAACAGCTGCAAGGAGCCTGTCCACTTCATCAGGGGCAACAGGATCAAACTGATCCCAGATCGTACTGCAAGACTGTGCCCCGGCACCTCCCCGACTCTCCCCATCCAAGCCAGGGTTCAATCCTGAACGAATCCGATCGATTTTCTCCACCAGATGGTCAGCAAAGTCCTCAGCCGAACCCTGCCAACCGGGCACCGATCTCCCCCTACCGAGGAGGGACCTGGTTACCCGGAACAGGGCGGCTGGGCGATTATCAGCGGAGGCAATAAGGGCGGTGAAGTATTGCCGCCTCACCACCCCCATCGCCACTAGGTAGGCCCTAATAGCAGCTCTAGCTAGTGTCCAATCGGAGTCATCCTGGGTCTTCACCCAGCGGCGCTCTGGGCGTCTCTTTGCCCGTTTGAGTTCGCGCAGTTCATCTGTGAACCACGGAGATGACCTAATCCCCCGGGCGCGGAGAGGCCGCAGTGGCGCGATTTCATCCAAGGCTACTATTGTCGTCCTATTCCACAGGTCGACGAGTGCCTCGGGTGAATCGTGTAGTCGATCCAGAGGAACATCCCCCAGTTCCCTCTGGAATCCGTCTGGATCCATTAGTCGCCGAGGGCGGACCATTTTAATAGGCCCTGCCTCCCCACGATGAAGTGTCGCCCCCAGAAAGTCAAGAGTCACCAGATAGTGATCTGACCATGGCACAGGTGAGATGACTAAATCCTGTAGTCTCAGATCACTCTGCCACTGCTCCGACAAGAAAACTAGGTCTGGCATGTGACCACTGCCCCTGGTCGGACCCCGAACTACCTGAGTCAGGCCCATGGCTGCCATGGAAGCCATGAACTCCCTTGCCACCTCAGAAGCCATCCCCAGCGATGGCAAATTGAAGTCCCCCAGAACCATAAGCCTCGGGAACTCCAACGGCAGCATCGAGGCGGCCTCAAGGAGCTCAGGCAGGGCATCCCTTACCCTGCAAGGGGGCAGGTACAGGAGTAAGATCCCCAACTGACCCTTAGGGCCCAGCCGTAGAAGCAGGGCCTCACAACCAGCCACTTGTGGAGCAGTGGCCCTAGCAACTCCCAAAGACTCCCTGGCAACAATGGCAACACCACCGCCCCTCCCCTCACCTCTAGGCTGGTGCCAGATACCGAACCCAGCTGGACACATGTCCGCAAGAGGTACTCCATCTTCAGGAGTCAGCCAGGTTTCGGTGATGCATGCCAGGTCGGCCAGCCCTTCCTGGATGGCATCCTGAATCAGGGGGGCCTTATTACAAACCAATCTGGCATTCACCAGCAGCAGCCTAAGGGCGGGGTCACTCCGGATCTGCTGCTCAGGGCCCAGAGATGTACCTGCAGGGCTGGACTGAGGGACCGCATTTAAACATCGAACCCGCATTCCCCGAGTGCGGCCCGCCCCACGGTACCCGCCATACCGCCCCATGCCCGTCACAACACCTATATGATTCTCCTAGATAGAATGCTGCCCCTCCTTCCTGGCTGGCAAGACCAACATTCTCTCTTCCCTCCCCATCCGCCATCCCCCCCCCAATTCCAGCAACAAGCATGGGCTCCCAAAACGCACAGGGAGCGCTAGCGAGTCCTGTCGTCGACATCTCCTTTTTCTTCCCCCCAGGTAGGGAGGACGGAGGCAGGGAGCTGGGGGGGACGTCCGTGCGCTGAAGCAGCCTCCACGGCGGCGTCTTCGGCTCCCCAATGCCACGGGGAGCCCTCCTAAACTCCCGGCCTGATGGCAGGGGGCGGGGAGGGGCGGCCTTGCGCGGCGGCGGCGGCGGCGGCGGCAGCGTCGTCGTCGTCGTCTTCGGGTCCCTTGACCCGTGAGCCCTTTAAACCTCCCCGCCTGGTGGCAGGGGGCGGGGAGGGACAACTTCGCACAATGACTGCGGCGTCTTCGGCTCCCTCGGCCCGGGAGTCCTTTCAACCTCCCCGCCCGGTGGTAGGGGGCGAGGAGGGACGACTTCGCGCAATGGCTATGGCGTCTCTGGCTCCCTTGGCCCGAGGGCCCCTCCAACCTCCCCACCTGGTGGCAGGGGGCGGGGAGGGACAGCCCTGCGTGGCAGCTGCGGTGGCGGCGACGTCGTCTTCGGTTCCAGCGTTGTCTGCTTCTGCCTCCCATTCCCGGGCCGAATGGCGTGGGCCCCGGGAAGAGGCAGCGCGGCGGCCTCAGCGGGGCTCCAGCGACGCCTCCTCTTTGAGCTCTCCCGGCAGGCAGGGCTCAGAGGGCGGGGAGACGCACCTGCCTCCCATTCCCGGGCCGAATGGCGTGGGCCCCGGGAAGAGGCAGCGCGGCGGCTTCGGCGGGGCTCCAGCGACGCCTCCTCTTGAGCTCTCCCGGCAGGCAGGGCTCGGAGGGCGGGGAGACGCACCTGCCTCCCATTCCCGGGCCGAATGGCATGGGCCCCGGGAAGAGGCAGCGCGGCGGCTTCGGCGGAGCTCCAGCGACGCCTCCTCTTTGAGCTCTCCCGGCAGGCAGGGCTCGGAGGGCGGGGAGACGCACCTGCCTCCCATTCCCGGGCCGAATGGCGTGGGCCCCGGGAAGAGGCAGCGCGGCGGCCTCGGCGGGGCTCCAGCGACGCCTCCTCTTTGAGCTCTCCCGGCAGGCAGGGCTCGGAGGGCGGGGAGACGCACCTGCCTCCCATTCCCGGGCCGAATGGCGTGGGCCCCGGGAAGAGGCAGCGCGGCGGCTTTAATTTGTAGAATGGAAAAACCCTTGTGGAACCAGTAGATACCCAACTCTACCAACTAAGAGGCTGTCTTCCTACTCTGTGCTGAAGCGTGATGGGAAAAACATGTGCTCCTAGGCCTAGATCAACAGCACTTAACAAGCATGTCCTGGACAGGAGCATACTTATCAAGTATCCCATATTAGCTGGGATTTCCCATATTGCTCGTTCCTCCCCTTTCCCAGCGCTGTCCCATAGTTTGAATGGCGTGCCCATCAGAGGCAGCGGTGCGCATACGCAAAGGCATTCTGCACATGCGCAAAGGAGTTGTTGCTGCGCATGTGCGCCCGGGCCAGAGCAGTTCCCGTATTTTCCGGAGCCGCGCTTGACGGGTATAGATAGGAGTGATCTGGGGAAGAATTCTTTTACTTACATGTACAAGATCAGAAATAAAAGCTGACGAAATAGGACTTGGTTTTGAAAATCATACAGCTGGGCAACAGGAATTCCAGCTGATATATTTCTGAACACCTTGGTACTGTTTCAGATATTTTCTTCACAGCCTTCCTAGCATAATACTGACTATTGCACTCTCTCCTTTTTTTAGCTTATCAGTGGCTCAATTCACTAAGATGCTGACAGGAAAGCGGGAGGCCAGCAGTTTGATTCCTAAGTACTGCGGGATGGAATGAGCTCCCGTCTTTGTCTAGGCTCCTGCCAACCTAGCAGTTCAAAAGCAAGAAATTGCAAGTAGATAAATAGGGACCTTCAGTGGGAAAGTAAACAGCATTCCGTGTGCTCCGGTATCTAGTCATGTCTGCCACATGACCATGGAAATATCTGCAGAAGCAGATAGCACTGGCTCTTCAGCTACGAAACAGAGATGAGCACAGATACGACTGGCTTTCCAGCAAGGGCAACCTTTACTTTTACATCCTAATTCTGATTTTTCATTATTTGTTCAGAAAGCCGGTTATCTGAAAATCTAACACATGGCTGCAATGAAAAGACGTTGGGGATCAGCATTTTTGAGCTAACTGAACAAATATGGTCGACCAGCAAAATTAGTCTGTTGAAGGGAGAGAGAGGGACTGGTTCCCATTATAAAAACATAGCCTGTTCATTTTAATTATAGAAAATGAAACAGTGGGAGTGCAGCATGATATTCTCTTTAAAACATTGCAGGGCTACAAGGTTCCCATTTTACACGGTTTAATGTGCTACTTTCCCCTCTAAATTAGGGCTCTTTTTGTGAACTGCAAATGTCAGTAGCTACTCACTTCAGTCACACATAGGTATGAAGGTACAGCATGTCCTTTTCATATTTCTGAGTCAAACATTTTGTTACTCAAATTATTTGTTTCATAGTCTATTTTGATCAATGGAAAATTAATATTTTCCCCGGCAATAGCTAGCTAAGTAGCCCTGGTGCCACTGAGCATCACACCAACAGTTTTGAAAACTATCCAGGAAAAAAAAAGAGTTGAGCTCTCCTTTTCAATAACAAAAACATGTGAAACAGAAGAAAGCACAAATGGTTTTTGGGACAGGGCATGAGAAGGTAAAGAATTGCTGGAGAGAAACAATGTTACAGCTGTATGTATACCACAGTGTGATTTCCAATCTAGTGACAACATGATGGTCATTATGACAGCATGATGGTCATGGAGATACCACAGAGCATCTTTGAGTTTTCCTCTATCAATCTGAGAATATATTCAACTGCTCAACAGAAATGAGATGTCTTCTGTAGATACCAAATCCCTTCTTGGTCTGCAGTCAAAAAGTCTGTGGAGTGTGATAGTAAAGATAGACAGAAGCAGAGGGTGGTCATATAGTTCCATAAAAAGAAAAACAAAAGCAGCTCCTCAGCTGGGATATAAAGATGTGTTCCTTTATACTATACAGTTATAACAGCAATATATACAATATAGTTACAGCCTGTTACAGAGAAAGAAGATGATAAAAAAGTTGGAGGGCATTTTAAAAGCCTTCAAATTTTAACATTTATTGTTTGGGTTCAATCCATCATGGTATCCATCAAGATACATGCTGCTTGGTTGTTTCCACCATGAATCTACTTATTATGGTGCTCAAGTGGCTAAGACACTGACTGGAAGGCGAGAGGTCAGCAGTTCAATTCCTGAATACTGCATGACGGAGTGAGCTCCTGTCTCTGTCCCAGGTTCTGCCAACCTAGCAGTTCGAAAGAAAGAAATTGCAAGTACTGTAGGTAAATAGGGACCACTTCAGTGGGAAGGTAAACAGTGTTCCGTGTGCTCTGGTGTCTAGACACATGGAACACTGTAGACAATTTAGTCATGCCTACCACATGACCACAGAAACGTCTGCAGAAGCTGATAGTGCTGGTTCTTCGGCTTTGAAACAGAGATGAGCACTGAACCCTAGAGTAGGATATAACTGGCTTTCGAGCAAGGGAAACCTTTACCATTACCTTTACCTTACTACTCTTTCTTTTCTTTTCTTTAAGAGCTCTGGTGGTGGAGTGGTTAAAGTGCTGTATTGTAGCGTGAACGCTATGAGTTTGATCCTGACCAGGACTCAAGGTTGACTTAGCCTTCCAGCCTTCTGAAGTTGGTAAAATGAGGAATATTTGTTATATAGAACCCATGGTGAAGGAATTGCTCTTAAATACCTTATACATTCTAAATTTGCTGACTCCTAAAAGCTCTGGCTATATAGCTCAGGGAGTTAGGTAACTGGCTGAGAAGACAGAGGCTGGGAGTTCACTTACTACTTTGCATCCCAGAAGAACCAGCCTGTTTGGCCGTGGGCAAACTGCACAGCCCTAGGATAATCCCAGAAGAATTGAATGGTAAGCCATTTTTTAGTACTCTCTACCTAGAAAACTCTGGTAAGGATTGCCATAAGTCAGAATTGTCTTAATGGCACATAATAATATTTATTGTTACAAGCCCTGTGCTCCAACGTAGAATCTCACTCATGTTTTAAATACCAAATGATAAAATTGGATTTTCCTCACATTTTCCTCAATCATGTTATCGTAATACAAATTCTTAAGTCTTTTCACTTTCAGTTAGAGGATTATGGTGCTCTGTTTCCCAGGTTTCAGATGAACACTGAAATATACCTCAGGCAATCATTTTCACAATGGAGCTTTGAAAGCTGCTAGACTGGGTCATAAATAAGACAATACAAACCGACATATGATGCAAGAGACACAGAACAAAGCACACTATCAGCAGAGTAGTTGCTTTCCATAATATTTCTCATCACAGAAATGTTCTTCCACATTTTTGTATAAAATAAAAATTCAACCGTAGCCTGTTTGGTTAAGAGAAAAAACCTTTCACAGCTCATTCAAGCTAAGGATTCCCAAGTTCTCGTATCCATGTCAGTTTCTATCAATATATTGTAGGCTTGCACAGTACATAACATGAATAAAATTTGTAATAGAATGGCACATTTGTACATTCATTCAGAAAACATCTTGTATACCAGCACAATTCCAGCACACACATTATAAGGGAAGATGCTAGTGGTGACTTAATGAATCCTGCCAGGGCTCTCTCAGTTCCCTCATGTTCTACTTGTTTCACATCCCCTGCAGTTTCAGAAAGAGAAGTTAAATTGAGCTTCCATATAGACTAGATTAGGGGTGGCCAAACTATTTGGGCCGCAGGCCAGTCACGTGGTTGAGCTTGCCAGTCACATGGTTTCTCCCACTGGAAGCAGAAGTAAAATGCACATGCACGGGCACAAAACACATCCACGCATGCACAGAACACTGCCACAAATGACTCATGGCTTTCATAAATGTGTTTATAAAAGCTGTGTATCATTTATGACAGCATTATGCACATGGGTGTGTTATGCAGCAGCACATGTGCATTTTACTTCCGCTTCTGTGAGTGGCACGGGCGGCGCAGGCCAGATGAATTGGTGTCAGGGGCTGGATCTGCCCATGGGCCGTAGTTTGCATACCCCTGGACTAGACTCTCTCTGGGCCACTGAACCAGCTAGACCACAGGAAAGTTACTTTTTGGACAATGGCTCCCAGAATCTCATAGCAAGGACAGTCACATGCTGTATTCTGGGATCTGTAATCCAAAACATTTACGCTTCCAGATCAAATAAGCAGGACACGTTATTCCAAAAGAATTTGTGAAGGACAAAGCACTCTTGCCTTTTCCCTGAGCAGCTGTACTAAAAGTTAAATCTTAATTCAATGCTTGAGTGAATCTTAAATTAATGTGAGAGGCATGTAGTGTGGTTTGTGTAGTGGATGAAGACATGGGAGATCTAGTTTCAAGTCCCTCTTAAGATCCCCGGCATTGGCCACAGGGAAGTGGGAGTACTTGGGTGGCTCCTCTTGAAGGGTTTCTTTATGGGGCTTGACTTTGTATTTTGAATTTAATATTGTATTTTTTTCCTGACTTGTAATCTTGTAACTTGATGACATTATTGCTTTATTATTGTATTATTGTGTTATATTTACTTGTGTTATTGTACTATCTTATTGTTACTGTGTACACCGCTTTGAGTCACCCACTGGGTCAAGTAAAGCGGTATAGAAATTAAACTTGAAATGAAATGAAATCTTCAGTGGAGGCCCTTCTCTCAGGTCTGCAACCCACACAGGGACAACTGTTGAGGACACAAGAGAAGGCTTTCCCTGTGGCTGTTCCCAGGTTGTGGAATACTAGGTTGGCCAACTCTCTCTTGTCCATTTATTGAGAGATTAAGACCATCTATTTTAGACAGGTTTTTAACAACTAATTTAGCACTGAAGACTTTGGGATGCTGCACACTATCATTAAAAGAGTTTGAACGTGTTTTAAAGTATGCTCAAGAGGTTTTAATTATTTTAAACTAATGGCTTTAATATCTAATTTAATTTTTTTAAATGTAATAACATATTTTGTTTTTAGCTGGCTTGGGCATTAATAATTTGTGAGCCTCCTTGGGTCCCCTCAATCAGGGGAAAGTAGTGTTAAAGTGAATTAAATAAATATTGTGGCATGAAACACACTGGGTGATCTTGCTCCATGCGCTCCTTCTCAGCTTAGTCTCTCTCACAAGGTCATTGTAAAGAAAGAGAGTTGGATAGGCTGCCTTGAGCTCACTAGGGTGAGTGAGAATATAAAAGTAACCATAAAGTATAAATACAGTGATACCTCATACAACGTCCAAACATGGTTCCACGAGTTTTGACTTTATACGGATTTGGACTTTGTATGAGGCATGCAAAATCCTAGCCATAATGCCTCATACAACATCCAAATCCTTGCTGCGATGCCTCGTACAACGTCGTTTCCATAGATACATTGTACAGCACAGACTTCAGGGCAAAGTCAAGGAAACAGACAGGAAACTGACAGAACTTTAAGAAATCATTGTCTAAAGGCTACATACATTACAAAAACATGTCAAACAACCCTGATTATCCAAGAACCTGAAGAATGCTGCAAAAATCCCAGGAATGCTTCTAAAAATTCTGATGAAAAAATTCAAAAAAATCCAAAATCACGCTCAAAACCACTCCTAAACACTCTTTGCCTTGTGCAAAACCCATAAGAGCAATGCACGCATGTGTCCTGCCTTTTATACTGCGCAGTCACAATGCAACCTGGGGAAAACCCAATGCCTCATACAAAATCGAGCGACTTTGTATGAGGTAACTTTTTTCAAGAAATTAGGCAATGTTGTATGAATTCGATGTTGTACGAAGCGGACTTTGTATAAGGTATTACTGTACAACTAAGCCTTGGTGAGGCGATATCCTGTGCTGCACCTAATGATGTCTCACTGCTTAGAGCAGGGGTGGCCAAACTTTTTGCGCCATGGGCTGGTCACGTGGTTGATCGGGTTGGTCACATGGTTGATCAGGCTGGTCACATGGTTTTCCCATTATAAAATGCATCTGTGGCTGACATAAACACATTTACGACAGCCACGGGTGCATTTACAGCAGCATTTGTGCATGCATGGGCACGTTTTACTTCTGCTTCCCAGTAGTGGGGCATGCATCCTGCACACTCCATGATGCAACCCCTGCTGCCCCCACAGACCACCTTCAGGGTGCAGTTGCAGTCGCTGCTCCCGGGGCCCTGGTTCCCGTTGCGGGGCTCTTGGGCGCCCGGGCCCCCCATTGGCTGCTCGGTCCCCCTTCTCCAGCGGCCAAAGCAGTGGTGGCACCTCCTGCTCCTCCACAGCTTTGGCAGCAGGTGAGCGAGCAGGCAGGCTCAGGTGGGGAGTAGTGGGAGGCGGGACCCAGTCGCGGCCCTTGCCAGGCCAGCCGTGGCTGGAGAAGGAGAAACAGAGGTGACAGCTGGAAGGGAGGTTGCGAGGAATGGAGAAATGGAGGAGAATCCAAAGGCTGTCGCCACCAAAACTGCTGAAGCGGTCTCTCGCCTCAGCTGCCACGTACTACCATTTTAGGAGGACACCCTTTCTGAGGGAAAACTCTCCCTCCTCTCAGGAGGCAGTGGTGCGCATGCACAGTATGGCTTTCTCGAGGAGGCAGTGGTGCGCATGTGCAGTACTGTTGTTCTGTTGCCTTTTCCCCTGTCGGTGGGGGTGTCCCCTTCATGTCCCAATTTGGGGGGCATAGACCCCCAAATGGGCTTTGGGACCCCTACAGTGCTGATCTTGCAAGCCCAAGGTAGGTTTCTGCCAATTTTCAGCGAGATTGGTCTAGGGGTGTGGGTTCCTATAGAGCACATACAAGAACACACCTCTGTTTTATAGATATAGATACCCAATCAGTCAGCAGGAAAACATAGTTTTTGTTTACATGTCTTGTAAAGGAAAAATGTTTGAAATTTAACAGTCCAGAGAGGTGGGACATGACTGAGTGGGTGTAAGAGGCCAGGGTCTCCCAATGCATTTTGTGCCCTCTGTAGTTATTTGAAGCTAGCTCTCCCCAAGTCCTCAGATACTGCTAGACCTCCCTTCATCCCTAAATAGTACAGCCATTTATAAGAATGAGAGGAACAGCACTTCACTAGGATTTGGTGGGCCATTTGCCTTTCACCCTTGGTGCATAGTACAGTACCAAGTATCAGTACTTAAGCCAAAAGCAGACACAAAAAGCTGCTCTTAGTGAGTATCCTGCCCTTTTGACTGGGCCAAAACCCAGTCCTACTATCTGTGGCACTTTATATTCAGTGGAGAAATAATCACCCCACCCCTCTTTCATTTGACTCTGCTTTGTGACAAAGTAATGCAGCAGATGCCATCTGCAGCATTGTGATAAATTGCAGTATTTCAATGGTGTTCATCTTCCATAGATTTCCCTACATCTCAGCTGTTATGTGACTGAAATAATTATGCCCTTGAATTTCTAAGCCTGCACAGCAGACTGAGCAGGCTGGGCACAAACATAAATTCAACACTTCAAAATGGAGAGACACATGAATTGTGTATGCCTTGCCTTACTCCAACGCTCCTCCCCACCATCTCTCTTATGATCCTTATTCACCTTCAGCTCTGTGGAAGGTGCCCAACCTTCCAATTGCTTTTAATTTATAATGTTTCATAATGACTGCAATTAGACCCAATTAAGCAAAGAAAGCATATACAGATCATGCTGCATGAAAGGAAAATGGTCCTCCTCCTCTTCTTCTTTTATATTACATTATCAGCTGCTGGTATCGCTAAATTATTTGGTAAAAAAATCCCGAGATGCAAGTGTTCTATAGTAACATAAAGATGACTCTTCTTTCTACAGTAATTAATACTGATTTATAAACATTTAGGATTAGGGGAAAATATTTAATTCTCCTCTAATCTTTCAACCAGCAGCAGTTTGTATTCAATGTACAGGAATATAGATTAACCAGCCTGAACTTAATAGCATTTGAAGGATAGAACTGTTTGGCTATGCATATTACCAAGACAATTGTAGTCTGCTTCTGGCACAAATTTACTGCAATTTGAGAGATTAGGGCAGATACATCAGACCACCATATTTCTGGTTTATGTGTAATGCAATTTTGATCTTTCATTCTAAGCCTGTGTAACATGAAAATTAGACACATTAAGACTTCAAAATTGTACACTAAGATGATGTTTTTGCACAGACTGGCCACACTAAACTGTTATAACAATGGGCAATGCATGGTTTCTTTTCAGGAGTATTGAAATAGAAACATTACTATTAATTTATTAAACCTTTATTGGCATAAAAAGGATGTGAAAGCCCAGGGAAAACCCGGGGAAAATCAAAACACCCCCCCCCCCGTTTTAAAAAAACGGGTTGTTTTTTTCTGAGCTTCAAAATTTCCAAAAATTTTACATCTGTAGTGGGGACAAAGAGAAGAGTTAACAAATTAGAAACATTACTATTTTCCATTCTTTTAAGGGCTGCTGAATCAAAATTTCAGAAATAAGTATTCTTCTCAATCTGATATTTGAAACAAACAACATTCATTACATTCATTACTTTCAAAGGAGATAAGATCTGGAAAATGGTATAATAATCTAAAATAAGGGACATGGAGCAATTTTATCCTATTAAAGCAGTGTATCCCTGCTTGTAATCTACCTATAACTTTGGTACATTTGTTCATCTCTGCATTCCACGTCCCCATGCAGCACTTTAATTTCTGTGTCTGTTTAAACAACATAAGTGAAGGAGGGAACATGTTTCAGTAGGCACTGTACTAAGAACATGTCATTTTCTAGACTATCATCCCAACCAAAATAAATGTGCAACTGTTAATATATTTTAAAACTGCATTCATATGCTATTAACAAGTTTGCAAGGTTTTGACTGGCCTTTTAGTATATAGCTAGATTTGTGGTCCCAATGACTGATATCTTTGACATCATGCCAAAATTTAGAAATGTCACAAGTATCTCTAATGCATGACACCTGCTCAAAGATGAAATAAAATATGACAGGTGGGATCATCCTCTGGCCCTTTCCCCTAGTTCCAATCTGTTACGTTCCCTAAAAAGATGGAGGAGCTTGTCAGAAAATGGAGAGACATTTTACACATTAAATTGAAGAAGTAGATTTATCCACATCTGAGTAGACAAATATATAAG
Source organism: Bradypodion pumilum (assembly GCA_035047305.1). NCBI lineage: Eukaryota > Metazoa > Chordata > Lepidosauria > Squamata > Chamaeleonidae > Bradypodion > Bradypodion pumilum. The sequence goes on from JAWDJD010000003.1 coordinate 325,815,792, forward strand.
TCTCCTTCACATTACAAACAACTGTTGGACGTTTTCCAAATAAAGCTTCTAGCAAAATGAATAATAATAATATTATCTTAGAGCTGCAGAGCTAAAAAAGACCCTATGAATCACTGAGTCCAGCCCCTGTCAAGAAGGCACAGTAGGGATGAAATTGTCATACCTAAAGTTGCATTGCGAGTGGGGCAGCATACAAGTCTGATGATGATGATGATGATGATGATGATGATGATGATGATGATGATGATGATGATGATGATGATGATGATAATAATAATAATAATAATAATAATAATAATAATAATAATAATAATAATAATAATAATAATAATAATAATAATAATAATAATAATAATAAACAACTACAGAGCTCTCCAGCAGTTCTTTTTCAGCAAGAAGATTAGGTGCTCATATCCAGCGCTGGCTGCATCTGCAGATGTTTCCATGGTTATGTGGCAGACATGACTAGACACCAGAGTGCACAAAATGCTGTTACCATCCCACCGAAGTGGTACCTATTTATATACCTGCAATTTCTTGCTTTTGAACTGCTTGGTTGGCAGGAGCTGAGACGAAGACGTGAGTTCACTCTGCTGTGCAGCACTCAGGCGCAGGAAGATTAGCAGACCCTTAAAAAGGATGGGTCAAGGAAGCACAGCTAAAATAGAGACCTACAAGCAGTGGTGGGCATCAGCAGGTTCGCACCAGTTCACCAGAACCAGTAGCAGAAATTCAGACAGGCCCCGCCCATCCAAGTTTTGAAATAAATTAGTCCTAATTTGGGGGCAACTCAAGGCTTTCCCCCTGGCCACGCCCACCATACCATGCCCACAGAGTAGGTAGTGTGTGTGTGTGTGTGTGTGTGTCTATATATATATATATATATATATATATATATATATATATATATATATATATATATATATATATATATATATATATATATATATATATATATATATATATATATATATATATATATATATATATATATATATATATATATATATATATATATATATATATATATATATATATATATATATATATATATATATATATATATATTGGGGGGGGGGGCACCACTGCCTACAAGAGCTTGCCTATGAGAGAGATTACCAGGACATAAACTTCATAGCTGGTGACAGAGCTGTTTCTACCAGCTCCATGCTATGTATCTAGATATTTAGATTTTGCCTAGAGAAAATAATACATGCTTTTGTTTAGTCTTATTTTTGCAGTAGGATCTGTGTCCATGGCCAGCTACATGAGTAGGAAGGTTACCTCTTCCCAGTGCCACTTCCCTGCTAAATAAACATCTCCCAAAGTTTCTAGTCCTGTTCTAATGGTAGCCAAATGGTTCTTTCAAGAATTCATAACAAGCTAGTGGAGATGCTTAACAAGAAAACAGCAGGAAGAACAGCTCCCCACTGTCACCCAGTAGCAGTTTTGGGAAGATTGTTGTTATACACTTCCAGGTCACTTTCAACTTGTAGCTTGTAGCTACCTCTGAGACCTTTGCAATGGAGTAGCTAGTTGCCCCACATCTCCCCTGCAGGAGAGTTACTGTTATGTGCTGTTGAGATTTTTAAAAAACCTAAGGTGACCCTATGAATTACTGACCTTCACAAGATGTTGTCATTAACAACCCTGCTCAGGTCTTCAAAACTAAAAGAAACAATCTGTCCAAAACAAGGGATGTACATTAGGCTGCCTGTTCAAGATTCCTACAAACAAAATACTCATAATTCTATACATTAAGAAAAGTATAGAGATGTTCTGTGTAAATTTAGTTGAATTAAATCCCACCTGATAAACTGAAAGGGCCATATGAATGTGGCAGGACACACACTTGGCCTAGAGTTCACTTCTAGTCAGGGAATTGATGATACGAGGATGACAGACCTAGTCTCGCCTGTTGAAATTTGGACTTTCATTAGTGGCAAATCTCTGTGGGGAAACAGTACCTATTAGAATGATCTGAAGACTACTAGATTCAGTGGGTTTCCAGAATGACTTTGGAAGAGTTTCCCCCCCAGCTGATCTAGTTGGCATTCCTGTTGAAGCCTTGGTCACTAACTGGTACTCAAAAGTGACCCAGGCCGCCGGCATGATCACACCTACAGTAAATGCCTTCTCTGCTGCAGAGCCCAAGCCTTACCATGGTTTATGGAGAAGCTTTGCACAATGAACCAGGCAAGAAAAAGCTGAAGAGCAAATGAAAGAAAGCTCCTTCATAATCTAATTTAGCTCCTGTCAAGAAGTTGTCCAGAAAACACTATAATGCCACACAAGCTGTGAAAATAATATATAATTCCAAGTTGATCAATGAGGCCAACAGGCAGAACTCTTCTGAGTGGACTGTCACAAATACTTCAGTCTGACATAACTAAGTATAATCAATTGGCAGGTCATTTTAGATCAAAAACTGAAAATACCCAATAGGACCTCATCTCCCTTAGTAGTTCTGTTGACTGAACAAGATGTCCAATGCACAGTTTAATAAAGGTTAACTGGGTCAGTTTCAGTTAGTAACACCTACTGACATTAACAAGGCACTTGGACCTTGTAAAGCTACCATGTCTCTCATTGAATCTTGCCTGACTTGGCTATTAAAATCTGCCCAAGACATAATGGTAAAACGAGCCACTCATATCACAAATTTTTCACTTGAAACAGGCCATATACCTTACTGCTTCAATGAAATCACCATATGACCCATTCTTAAGAAAACTTAAACAATTATCAAATATCTATTCATGGGCAAATTGATTGAAAAAGGTGGTGGCTGATTAGATACAGATGTTCTTGGAGGAGACCGTTAGTCTAAATCCATTTCAATTGGAGTTTAGACAGTGCCATGACACTGAGACAGCACTGCTTGCTCATGACAGGGGATTGTAATCTTATTGACCCTCCTTTCTCCAGTTTTGATATCATTGACTAGGTGTGGGCACAACTGGAAAGGCTATTGGAATTGGGGACTGGAGGTCTAGCTCTTTGATGATTCTGTTCCTTTCTTGATGGCTGCTCTCAGATGGTTCAGCCTGGTGATGCTGTTTCAATCTTATGAGCCCTCTGCTGTGCGGTATCACAAGGGTCAATTATCTCCCCAATGCTTTTCAACATATTTGTGAAGCTAATAGACAAGACTACTCAGACATTTGAAGTCTGCTACCATCAATATGCTGATGATATATAGCTTTCTCTCTCCTTTATATCATCTGCAGAGACCTTGAGCACTGTCTGGAATTGATAATGGACGGAATCATGACAAGAATGAGATCCTATTGTTGGGAGTGGGTCTTTTGATCAGTTAGATGGAAAATTACTTACACTTTCCCTAAAAGGCCAGATTCACAACCTGGAAGTGCTTTAGACCTGACACTCTTGATGGAATTGCAAGTACCGTATTTGCCAGTGTATAAGATGCACTGGAGTATAAGATGAACCTATAGGCCACTATATACAGTACAAGACCCACTCCGTTTTTCCAGAGTATTTTAAAGGGGGGAGTGGGTCTTATACACCAGCAAATACGATATCTGCTGTGGGCAGTAATGCTATTTTTCATCTCTAGCTGATTGCACAGTTGTCTCTACCTGAACTGGAAATCCATGCATTAATGTCTCGTAAATCAGTTACTGCTATGCTGTCTACATGGGGTTGCCTTGTAGATGACACAAAAACTTGGAACAGGCCCAAAATGTGGTGGCCAGGTTGATTTCTGGGGCAGATAAATTTGATTGTGTTTTCCCAATCTTAGCCGACCTTCATTAGTTCCCAGTTAGTTTCTGTGCCAAATTCCAGGTGCTGGCTTTGATCTGTAAAGCCCTGAATGATACTTGCCAGAATATCTCTCCAATGAGGAACTGGGCCCTCTTGGTAGTGGTCCTGCCCCTACTGAATAATCTTCCATTAGAGGTATACCTCAAATCTCCAAAATATTCAGGAAAGCAGTTAAAGAGGAATTTTATAGAGCAGCCTTTAAAACATTGATCTAGAGGTGGTAAATTAGCAAGTAAAATTTAGTTGCCTTATGTTGAATCATCTCCATATTACCCCTTTTTTGATTTTTGTCTAAACAGTTGTTTGATGTGGATGGTGGGGTCAATATTTTTTCTGTACATCACCCAGAGTGGTGAGTTTTTGCTACAGATATTTAAAAAAAATATTAATAAATAAAATAAATGCAAGCTTCTCAAAGGATGTTCTAGTTTTAACTCCCTTCCTTTCATTCCATCCTATGAAATTAACACCCATTCAATGCCCATCTGCCAACTATGAACCAAACCTAGAGAGAAAAACACCCTTTTGTTCCAAGCAAAATTCTACTTTGTTTTAAAGCTCATCATCTCTTGTATCAATTGGTACTAAAAGAAAAACTCACATTTGGATCTCAGCCAAAGTGCAGTAAATGCCTTCTTAAGAATGATTTAAGTTAGGATGAATGTAGCCAAGGCCAACTAAACAACCTACAGGAAGAAAGCATGTACACACTCTGCTTTAATAGCAGTTTCCTAACATATTGTAAGACAAGGAGGAGATGGGAGAGATGAGGCATTATAGAAAGAATAAATGCATTTTGGTTATCTGCCTGAGCCTTTCAATGGTCTTTGTGCTCCATAGAACACTGCATTCTGGAGTGGGAAAAATACGCATGTGCAGATTTAAAGTCAAGTTAAAACAGTTTTCTTCAATCAGGACTGCCTCTCCAATCGGGTGTCCTACCAATGTTTTGGATTACAACCTCTATCATCTCTGTCCACTAGCCATGAAGGCTGGGTCTGATGACATTTATAATCAAAAACATCTGGAGAATGCAAAATCAGGGAAAGGTACAATGAGGAATCTTGTGGGATCATTAAAGAATAAGTAAGGCTTCTGCACACTGAGGTTTTTTGGATCACAACTGCCAGAATTCTAGGAGTTTTAGACCAAACCAGTAACATATCCACCCTCTGGATAGCTGTCTACTTTTATAAAAAGCAGAGCAGACTCCTGTCCAAACTATGGGCACAGAGCACTTACAGGCTGGAATCCTGTTCTTACAACTAAGACTGTGGAGCAATGATAATGTTATAGGTAGAGTGTGATTTTCATAAAATAAATAATTCCTTGCATACTATTACTATTACTATTGTTATTGCTATTGCTATTACTATTATTACTATCATCATCAACATCATCATATTCACCTTTATATGCCACCCACTCAACTATGCAACTCAGGTGGCTAACAAAACAGTGAATAAAACACATAACAGCAAATAAATCACAATACTGTATAAATCACCACATCATAAAACATCATAAAATACTCATAAATGTCCATATTCATAAATGTTCATTTAAAGTCCCATAGCAGCACAAATAACACACCTTCATCCATCACTCCCTGTCACTCCCATGGCTTGCACACAATCTTTTTCATTGTGTGGAAGTAGTGGGAGCCATCCATGGGATGAGAGGAGAAAAGCCACATGACTAGAGAAGGAAATATTTAATTATCAAAAATCGCCACCACAGGGATAAAATTATTGGTGGTGGTAATTTTCAGTAATTAAGGTTTATTCCTTCCATCCTGTAGCTCCCACAGGTTCTAGACCAGTGGTTCACAGGGGGGCTTCAATTCCCAGAAGCCTAAGTCAGTACAATGGCTGACCAGTGCTTTGGGGAATTGACTTAGGTTTCTGGGAATTGAGGTCCAAAAACCAAAGGTTGGGAAACAGCGTTCTGGACTACGAAAGTAACTTCATGACAGCTATAGGACAGAAGTAGAAAGTGTTTGAGTTCTAAAAAAAATATCCCTATTGATGATGTCATCAGCATTCCACAGGTGCATTTGTGCTCATAGGATTTCAGCCAGTGAGTCTCTGTTTTTTATAGAATGGCTTAACGTAAAGGCCATTTCCATTCTGGTAGATTCATACAGCCAGTTGGAGAAATCACGTCGCTGGTTTCCATCATGCCTATCTATTCCTGACAAAATAGAGTCGTTCTCTAGAGTTCAAATAGTGTAAAATAAACCACTTGTTCTGGGAACACTTCTCTTACTGGAGAAATGTAGCCAGCTTAAAATACACATCACTATACAAATGGAAGCAAAATACCTCCTGTAAAAGGTGAAACTGATACCTTGAACTGCTTGCTTCTATTTCCTGTCCCCACTGAGCCATGCTAATAGTTACAAAACAAGTTTTCTGGTCTTGGTCTACCCACTAATGTCAATGTAGCCTATTCAGCAAAAATCAGCCCTGTATTCTCTTACAGTTGGAATCAGTTTTCTTTCCTACTGAAAATCCCTTAAAGCAATGCAACTCTTGTTCAGTGAATGTACTCCTTTGAGTTTGGAAATCCTCAGAGCTCTAAGGGATGAAGTAAATTATTTAGACACTTTTGTATTCCTCTACTAGGAGCCAACAGACAAATAACTCCAAAATTACTTTCATTTATATGTCCAAGGCAAATGGAATTATCTAGGCACAGATAAAAGAGAAACAATACCTAATGAGTAACCAATGGAAGAATAACTCATTGTTATGTCAAATATACCATTCATCTGTGGAAATTATGGATATCCATATATATTCCAACTTGATCCTCTATGGCAGAGATTCTCAACCTGTGGCCCGTGGGCCAGATGTGGACCACAGTGCCATTTCATGTGGCCCAACCACCAACGCCATCACACCAGGAAGTGCCATGTGGCGGAGGAAAGGCAAAATGGCCGTCTGGCCCCCAATGCTGTCTGAGGGAGCATGATCCAGCCCCTGACTTTAAAAGGGTGAGAACTCCTGCTCTATGGCATCCAATGTGCATAGTTCTGACCCTCTGAACAAAAAGGTGCTTGAAATAAGTAAGATTGATTGTGTTGCGCTAATCTGAAGGTCACAATTTCTCTTCAAGCAAATAGCCAGTAATTGCTCACATACCAAATTATTATATCCAACAGTGGTTAATGATTGCAATGAACAGCTGATTACTGCAAAGAGGAGTACAGTTAATAAAGAAAGAGCACCTATATACAACCAAACACAAAATATAAAGACTTATTTCAGTCTTTGCTAGAATAAATGAATTGAAATTAATGGTGTTTGTGCTAATGTTAACAAGTCACATTCATTTCAGTGAGTCTGTTCTAGTTGAGACAAAAATTGGATTTAACTCCAAATTCACAGATATACAATGAGAAAATGCCACATGTATTAAAAAAACAAAACGCCACTGTATTACAGCACATGTACATATGGTGTCTTGGGCATGATATACAACAAGCATCTGAAATTAAGTTTGGGAAAAGAGCAGCAATGGAGACAGAGGAAAGGGAAAGGAACAGGGACATTGTACTTAGCTGTACTTCAGCTGTTTCAGGTAGAAATGTGGATGTTTATTTATATTTATTTATTTATATTCAAATTTATATGCCGCCCAATCAGGTAAACCCGACTCTGGGCAGCTCACAACAAGTTAAAACACACATAAAACAATACAACCAATTAAAACCCAACATACCCACCCACCCACCCCATTCCTCTTAAAAACCCATATTAAAAAACTGCCTTCACTGACAATTAAAAGAAATGGGGGCTTAATTTATAAGCCAACAGGCGGGGGCCACTCTTCCATCTGGGCCCCACACCTGCCCCGCCAACCAGGTTTTTAGGTCTTTTCTGAAAGGTAGCAGCTCCATCTGCTCCCGCAACTCTACAGGCAGGAGGCTCCACAAGGCCGGTCCGGACACGGAAAAGGCCCTCCTTCGTGTACCAGAGAGACGAGCCCCTCTGGCAGATGGAACAATTAGGGAGCCCGTGTACATAAATCAATGGCCCAAAAGGGAAAAGGTGAAGAAGGGTGTGGTATTACATAGAACTTTCTTGCTTTATGGAATTTTATCGATCATAACAAAACTCGTTAAAGGTAAAAGTAAAAGGTAAAAGTTTCCTTTGCTCGAAAGCCAGTCATATCTGACTCTAGGGCTCAGTGCTCATCTCGGTTTCAAAGCCAAAGAGCCAGCACTGTCTGCTTCTGCAGATGTTTCTGTGGTCATGTGGCAGGCATGACTAGACACCAGAGCACATGGAACATTGTTACCTTCCCACCGAAGTGGTCTCTATTTATCTACTTGCAATTTCTTACTTTCGAACTGCTAGGTTGGCAGGAGCTGGGACAAAGATGTTAAGACTCCCCAAAATGGAACATTCTTCATTAAGAATCCCCAAAATGTCACACACAAAACTTTTCTCACTCCTAAGTCTTGGTGAACTGACTGCTCAGAGGATGAGAGACCATCTAAATCAGGGGTCCTCAATCTTTTTAAGCTGGGGGCCAGTTCATGCTCTCTCAAACTGTTGAAGGGCTGAACTGGTAGTCCTGCCACCAATGCTGATGTTGGCGGTGGCGGCAGAGACCCCACCAACCTCCTCCACTCTTGTGGTGGTGGCAGAGACCACCCCAAGGGCCCCCACTCTGTGGTGGTGACCACCCCAAGGCCCTCCCTCCAGTGGTGGCGGAGACAAGGAGGCATTGCCGGGACAACATCCGCCCTGCCATGGAGCACCGACAGGGACATGCCAAGCGAAGTGGAGGAGGGGACAAGGATTGAGGTGGTGCCCGCGCGCCACCCACAGCTGCAGCGAGGGTGCAGGCTGGATGATTTTACGCTGTGGGCTGGATCTGGCCTGTGGGCCGTAGTTTGAGGATCCCTGATCTAAACTGTTGCTCATTCCAAGAGGAGCAAGGGCTCCTTCAGAAAAGGTAGGCTACCATTTCTAATTGTATCCTTAAACAATCTTCATGCTGGCAAAAACCCTAGTTTTCCAGGCCATGATCAGAGATGTTAACAGAAAAGTTGACACATGTTGCTGAATCCAGCTAAAGAAGGACCATTTGAAAAGATCATCTGTTGTACATGGAGCTTCTGCGCTTAATTGGCAATACTGGTTTACCAGGATCCTGAATCATTTGGGGAGACTCCATGTACAGCAAAAACCTTCTTCTTCTCACTATCCTTCACACTGAGATTATAACAGGCATCTCCTGTCTTCCTGCATTAACCTTTTATGAAGACCTAGACAGGGCTATAAGTGTGTTGGCTTCTGGTTCTTTTATTTTAGCTGTACTTTGTTTTAATATTGTATTGCCCCTTGTTTTTACTGAATCCATTGACTTAGGTTCTTGAGTCTGGAGTAGTAAATGAGGAAGTATGTAAGTTTGCATGGAAGTTTGTGATGCTTTACATTATGGATATGTGCATCTGTCAACTTCATTTTTCCTTGCTTTCTTTTTTCCTCAGTCCTTTCTTTTACCCTGTTTTTGCCTCACTGTGTAATTCTTCTTCAAGATCTCACACAAATTTGCTTGCTTTAATAAACATATTGGCTTGGCAAGAATGAACTAGGTATGTTTGCACCTGATTGTGAACCAAACCAATGTCAACCCAGTCCCTACTTTAAACACAACATATAGTACTGGAAACCTAGTAAAAACCTGACCTTAGTAGACAAAACAAGTGAAGAGTCACAGTAGCCTTCTTTCATAACCTAGCTCAGTGATGGCGAACCTTGGCACTCCAGCTGTTCTTGAACTTCAATTCCCAGAAGCCCAAGTGGATTCCCAGGGACTTGGGCTTCTGGGAATTGAAGTTCAAGAACAGCTTGAGTGCTAAGGTGCACCATCACTGTCCTAGCTAAATCTTCAAATCACCAGGCAGAAAACACATAGTAAAGTTGCTAACACACCAATTAGAGGCTAAGATGATGCCATGTGTGTATCCATCTGCTTTATCAATGATGTCCAATTTTGTCTGATGGATACTGAGATGCTGAATGCAATCTCTGGATCTTTAATAGCATGCCATACAGTTCACTATGAAGCCTTGTGAAAGTTATATTCTTTAAACTTACCAGGCAGGATTGATCAACAAAAAATGGAATCTAAATTCCTTCTTGTAGATGGACGGATGGACAGATGGAAGGAAGAAAGGAAAATTTATTCTAAAGTACTAGTAACATAGGACTGCAGTGGCTCAAGTGGCTAAGATGCTGGCTGGAAGGCAGGAGGTCAGCAATTCGATTCCCGAGTACTGCAGGATGGAATGAGCTCCTGTCTTTGTCCCAGCTCCTGCCAACCTACAGTAGCAGTTCAAAAGCAAGAAATTGCAAGTAGATAAATAGGGACCACTTGGGGGGGAAGGTAAACAGCATTCCGTGTGCTCATGTATCTACTCATGCCTGCCACATGATCACGGAAATGTCTGCAGAAGCAGACAGCACTGGCTCTTCAGCTATGAAACAGAGATGAGCACTGAAACCTAGAATCGGATATGACTGGCTTTTGAGCAAGGGTTACCTTTACCTACTAGTAACACGCCTATTTGTTTTTCCGATAAATTAAAAAGAACTTCCATATGACAAGTTGATCTTGTGTTTTCGTCAGCTATAACCTGGATGTTATACAGAACAAAGAGAGATTATACCCAAAACTGTCATGAGGTTAAACTAGTAAGACAGCCAATTTCAGTGGAGTAGTAAAGACAGCTACACTCTGCATAAATATGTGTCTTCAGCGGAGATAAATATTCTCACTTCCTTAAATTTAATGCAAGCTGACAACATACAGGAATATTTGCCAGCTCACACAGAACACTTTCTTGTTGAAGTAACCTGAGAGGTCATGTGCCTGTTGATCAAACTCTTCACTACTTTCAACCCTGAAGAAAATTTTGTAACAAACTGGGGGACGTACACAGCAATGTGGTGATACAAATGAAATGTAGCATAATAATATAAACACAGTATATCTTTCATCCCGGGGAGCTTTAGCCTTGCTACTTCAGCAGAAATGCCATGGGAAAGAACAAGAAGATCGGAGCTTAATCTGAACTGTATACAGTTGCTCTTGTGTCCATTTGGCAAGGAAGACAAGGTAGGGCATCAAAATGGTTATAAAATGGAACACACTGCTATTACAGCCAGTCCTAAGTTCAGCAGAGTGGGGCCCCTCAAACATTAGCCCATGTGTATTAATACCTGAATAGTAAGATTAGCAGTACTGTGGAACACCTTGCCAGTTGAGCCGCACCAGGCCCCGTCCCTGGATGTATTTAAACATCAGCTTTAAAAAGGTGCTGTTTAAGAAGCCGGGCTGTAGCCAGGAAGGGTAAAAACCCTCGTGAGCTAACAGACCCACCCACCCACCCACCCACTCACTCCGGGATGCCAATGTTCTATATGTGTGTGTGACATTGTTCCCCCTCCTGAAAAATGTTTGCCCACCCAAATCTAGAATCCTGGCTATGGCCCTGTTAAGAAGGCTTTTAAGACCTTTCTTTCTCCTACCTAATTTATGTTGGTATGTCTGTCATGATTTCTTTTGTTTATTTGTTCTCCAGATCTTAGCTTTCCTCTAAGATTGGTTAAAGTGTTTGCGTTAAGGTTTAGTCACCAAGATGAGCTAGAAGTATTTGTAATAACTTAATCTTTGATTATTTTGATGGTTACTGTCATGTTTTAATGTTGTAAACAAACCCAGAGTAGGATGATCTCCCAGATGGGCAGCAAACAAAGAAAGGAAATAAAGCAAACAAAACTTAGAAGATAAAACAGGGGTTCTCAACCTTTTCAAGCCGGGGGCTGGATCACACTCTCTCAGTCAGCTTCAAGGGCCAGATGGCCCTTTTGCCCTACCTGCACAATGGGCATTTTGTCCCAACAGCTTCAAAGGGGTGGTCATTTTGTTTCTTGAATGTCCTTGGAAGGGGGGGGCAACATGAAATGGTGCTGTGAGCTGCACATGTTTCTGCAGGGCCGCAACTTTGCAGAATGCTTTGTATACATACATTGGTCTCTTCTGCAGAAGCCCACACTTAACACATGGACACCTAGAGGGAGGCAGAATTCCCCTACACACAAGTAACATGTGAAAGGGAGTTATTTATAATTTTTTATAGATATATACAGATGAACATATCTTCTAACAAAAGGATCAAGAAGCACATTTTTACAAGTGGTGTTCCCGGCGTAAATGGTGAAAGACATGAATTTATATCATGCTATGACACATTTTCTTCACCTCTGAATACTGCATTTAGTATCTGCTTTTGCAATTGGTCACTGGAAGTTTAACATAGGCTTAATTTCCCAGTGGAATTGCTAAGGCACATACATCTGAGGAAATCCTCTATGGCCCTAGTGGCTAACCTTGGCACTCCAGATGTTCTTGGACTTCAATTACCAGAAGCCCAAGACAGCACTCCTGCTGATCAGCACTTCTGGGAATTGAAGTTCCAGAACAGTTGGAGTGTCAAGGTTAGTCATCAATGCTCTATGGGAAAGAAAATGGGTTGACAAGAAGTTCTACACATTTCTATTAATATCTAGTTTGACCCCCAAATCTATGTAGGTGAAACAGGGCAAGTACAAGAATGTACTGAGGGAGGGACAGTGTACTGGAGCATATATGTTATATGTATGCATGGTTGTATATGTTTAATGTATGCTACATTTCTGTCAAAAATGCACTCATGCAGCATGTAAGGCTTTCATCTGATATATTCCAATATAGCTAATCTCAGTGTAGATCCTTTCACTAGCATAACCCACTGTAAATTTGTTATAAAGTTGGAATAGTATATTCAAATCAATTAAATGGCAGAAAGTAACAGCCACTATTTGGGAGGCCTGGAGGCAGGACATGTAAGCATGTCTGAGCAGTTTAAATTATATGTCTTCAGAGCTGCATCCTCAAAATACATTTTAAAAAACAAACAAACAAGAGTTATCAAGTGAATTTTCACTTATAACTGGGGCACATGAAGCACTTTGGAACTTGTTGCTTCTGAAACAGAAAGTCAAGGAACTGTGAGCAAAGTGTCGGGAAAATGCCAGGACACTAAGCAACTTTGATGAGTTCTACCAAGGAACAACCAAGAACTAGTTAATAAGATAGGCAGTCAAAAACCTCATTTGCTACACCCACACAATTTAGTTGCAAGTGAAAGGCTTAAGAGGCCATGGGTAAATTAATTCTGAACACTGTGTACTTCAGAACTCTAGAAATTAGCAAGTAAAAGGTTACAGAAACTGTAACCAAAGCATTAATTTATTGTGAAGGCATAAGAGACAAAGCAGTATTTTAAATAAAGTGAGATCAAGAACTTTTACTAAGCACTTCGTTGCAGGGGATATGCTTCCAACTGCTATGCCACCTATGAACATTAGAAGCTGTTGATATCTGGGGAGCACTTTAAAATAAATTAGCAATGAATGTCATTAGAAGGGTAATAATGCCAAAGAAACTTGAGTCCCAGTAGCAGGATGTAAATGAAAAAATTGTAATTGCAGGCAACAGGGCAAGACGGCAGCTTTATCAGACAACCTATTTTCTCCTAAGAGCTGTAAAGAAATATGGAAAGTGGTATTTTGTGTGTCTGTGTGTGTGCACACATGCATGCCTTTTAGACTATTGCAAGAGATTCTTAGGCAGCCTTGCCCAACCTGCTGCCCTCCAAATTTGCTGGATTACTAATCCCATCATCCTCAATCAACATGGCCAACAGCGAGGGAAGTTTGCTTTTAAGAACATACCACATCACCCAGTTAAGCCTTGAAAAGATAAATGGGTAGTGTCCTCAATACAGAAAGTACTCTTCCGTTCAACTTTGAAACAGGGAACTTTATCATGTGTTCACCCCTTGCCTAATGAATCTCCATGGGGTAATTGAACACCATAGCTGTAACTCAGAAGTTATACTGTTCTTTTTCTTTTATGTAATGACTTTTTTTCAGCTTCTTTAAATTTACAAGAATGAGCAGAACCCCAATGAACCCCAATGAAGGCTGAAATCTTATCGAAATTTACTTGGACCTATAACGTATTGAAGCAAGTGGGAAACATGGAAAGGGTACATTGTGATATAAGAATGGACAATGCTGATTTGGTATTTTGCATCAGCAGGAGTAGGAAGCAAGATCCCAAAGCAGCAAATGCCACCACTCTAGATATAGCTCAGGGACTAAAGCATCATGACTCCCAGAAGGGTCAGCCTGTGTGACCTTAGAATCTGTGCAGTCCCAAGGTACCCTCTGAGGAAGGGAATGGTGAAGCACTTCTGAATATCAGAAAGGGTAGCCATCAATCAAAATTGACTTGGCCACACATAATTATTATGTATATTACAATTCTCTGTCTTCACTAGACACACATGTGCATGCATGTACACATATCTTCCAATTCTCTATCTAAAGATATCCTTCTTGGATTTTCTGGAGTTTGGTGTATATAAGATTTACAAAATTAACTTCCTAATGTCAGAGACTTTGGAAAAACCAAAGCCATTCTGTTTTAGGGTCCAGATCAAACTTTGCATTACCAAAATAAAGCCACTTTCTAGGCCTTGTCATTGGCCAAAATTAAGTCTTCATTGCTGCATTTTCTAGTAGTAGTCGGCAAACCAGTAAATGAGCCGTGTTCTGTATCTCTTCACATTCACAGAGCATGTTGTTATCTGCCAGCAGCCCCCACTTGAGCATGTTGGTTTTACATTTAGGCACGCCAACCCTCAGCCTCTTCAGAGTCCTCCAAGTAGCATATGGAAGGTTGAGTTCCTCAGCAATATCATCTTTTAATGTTATTCTTTGTCCAGTGAGCTCCTTCCAAAGCCATAGATTAATGAAATGGAAGAATTAAACCCAAACTGCATTTACCCATTAAAGCAATTAGTGCAAGTTCTTTCAACTGTGTTTATCAGGCTTGTTTCTTTAGCCTAACCTGCCATACTACCATAAAATACAGAGTATATTTGCAGATGAAAAATGTCAATTCAGAGCAGATTAGCAGATCCAAGAAAGGCACACTTCAGACTTAATTTCTCTGATTTTCCTGTAATACGCTACCCTATTTGATTTCAGCCTCATCAAACCAAATAGCTGAATCATGGCACATTTCCAGGTCTGGACATGCTGGGGGCTGATAATTTAATTCCTCTTGCCTTCCAAGCTTTATGGATGCATACAAGCACACTGTGAGCAAACATTACCTCTCCAGGTTCTCTCTGTCATTCTACTCCATGTGTGTTCAGAAAGTAGGTGGTGGTGGAGAGGAGGAAGCAAGGGAATATGTTTCCTTCCATAATTCTAAATTTGATATTTTTCAAAATGCATCCAGGTACAAACATATACTTCAGCTAAACATTAAGAAGGATGGGCAGAATGCTCTCTACGATCTGTGATATTTTAGTAAGAGAACAGCATGTTCTAGCTAGCTGTGACTAGAACCCCGTGCCCCCTTCTTGAGGAGAGCTGACTGGTCTAGCATACAGCTAAATTCTGATCTAATGATATACTCCCGACCTCTGGATTATTTTTGTGCATGCCCTTGCTCTGCTATCTGGGCCACAAAGAAGAGGCTTTGCAGAAATTTGAGGAACAAATACCCGTGGCACCCATGCCAAGATTAAAACCCTCTGACAATGTTTGTTTTGAATCAGCAAATCAGTGCTGACTATCAATAAAGATTTGTTCTGGTTGAAACAGAAGCTAAGGCAAAAAGCCCAATCCTACTGATTTCAACCATTAAATGCCTGCTGATATTGCATCACCATCTCACTCAGGCATACAAGATTTGTTGTGTTTGACAGAGAAACCTGGGCCTCTTACATCACTCCCTCCCCACCCGTCTTGTACTCACCAGCTGTCCAGCAGAGCTATTTACTGCCCGAAACACAGCTAGCTGTCTCTTGCTTGTCATGAGATTGTTAGCAGAAGACCAATAAGAGTTGGATGCTAGCCTTCTGTTTGCAGTTCATCATTTCGTGCAAGTGCATTCATCCTCAGATAGACAAATTTCAATGACTCCAGTAAAACAACTTCATTTCCAAAGACATCTACCAATTCCATACTGAAAAGTGATGGAGAATGATTGCCAGAAACTCCTATTCTTCACCACTGGTTAGGTTGTCTAAAGATTATGAGAGGCCATACATTCACTAAACCTAATGTATGATATATGTTTTCTTCCACAGTATTTCCAAGTCTCCAAAGAGGCAACACTTTAAGCAAGAGTGAGGATAAATTATTCAGAACAAGCAAATGTATGAATTTAATCCACAGAGACACACCACTGAATTCAGCCTTTCTTAATGCAGGATTTGGTTTACTATGGTCAAGAATATTGCATTCCACTTCCTCCCAGCCCCCCAGCCAAAAGCAGAGATTTAAAAGTTCCTGCTGATGCTTTTATTATTCCAAACCAAGAGCATGTTATATAATTTTAGCTGCATGATCTAAGGCCGATTCTTCATTTCCAATCATGTCTGAGAGCAGACAGTCCAATAACATATACTTAGAAGACTCTTGGTAAAATTTCAACAAGGAACAAGATAGGAATCAATATGTAACCCTAAGATACCTTGAAACTTTCATGGAAACAAAGCCAATGTGGGTTTTTTAAGTGCTGGTTATAACTAGGAAGAGGGAGGACTATTTTCTTGGCTAAAGGACTCAAAATATCTTCATCAAAAGAGATACCGATTTCAATCTTCTCCTTAGCTGTGTAATAGTCAGGAAATTTTCCATTAAGGTAAAGGGTAAAGGTTGCCCTTGCTCAAAAGACAGTCATATCCAACTCTAGGGTTCAGTGCTCATCTCTGTTAGCCAAAGAGCCTGCAATGTCTGTATCTGCAGACGTTTCGGTGGGCACATGGCAGGCATGCCTCAACACCAGAGTGCACGGAATACCGTTTGCCCTCCCACCGAAGTGGTACTTATTTATCTACTTGCAATTTCTTGCTTTTGAACTGCTAGGTTGGCAGGAGCTGGGACAGAGACGGGAGCTCACTCCGTCATGCAGTGCTCGGGAATTGAACTCCGACCTTCTAGTAGTTGAGCTCGGCGTCTTAACTACTTGAGTCACCGTAGCCCCTAATTTCCCATTAGCAAGAAGTTAAAAGAGAGTAAAATGGAATAATATGAAGGACCTTGGCAAACTATCACCTAAGAAGGTCTGAATGTTGGAACCTCTGGTTTCTAAGCCCCTTACCTCTCATGTCAAAATGAGTTAGTTACATTAAACCAAGCTGCTATTTAAACCAAGCTGCTATTTTTTCCCCAGTCTTGACAGAGCATCTTAATTATTAGAAAAGCTGTACAGTGCATCAATATCATGTCTGATGTACAATGGAAACAAGTATAACATTTTTCAAAAATTATGCTACACATGACAAAACTGAAAATACTTGGCTGTCTTGATGCAATTTTCTTTACATAATGCTTTCATGCACACACATACTTTAAAATTGTTTTTTAAAATAATTTTGATTGTGTATGTTAAAGAGTGCAAGTACATATTCCAGAGGCTAGTCTCCAGTGCACCATGCACAAGTATCTTCAGTCTCTCTGTACAGTTTAGACTGTACAGTTGGGTGTTCAGAAGTTATCTCAAAAACTAGGTTCCTGTATGTGGTACAGGACTGAACAGGCTCATTAAAAAATGGAGCAAAGCCCTTTTCATTTTTCTACATAGTAAAAGACAAAAAAATTAAAAGGATTTGGACATTTTGAAGTCTTTCCTAATGCTAATAATGACAATTCTCAGATATTAATAAACACCAAATCAATTCTTTATTTGAGAGACACATGAAAAAGACAGGTAAGACCAGTGATGTGGATTTTCCATAATATTTGAATTGGAAAATCCTCCCCAAATTTTTCCAATGCACAACAGAGGACTTATATGACTTCTATTTACCAAACAAAACATCTAAACATCCAAACTGCTCATATTTATTTGAACTGAAATGTATGATTATGGAAAAAAACATAGCTTGGTGAATGTAATTTAAGCATTATATTCAAGTGCAATCCTTAATGTGGAAATTAATATTGGACTGCTTGCTTACATTGTTATGAAAATATACAGCTCCCTAACATATTGTTTATTTACATTTAAAGTGAACATATCACTGAAACTGTTGCCATACTAAATTTTAAAAATCTATACAGTACACTGTAACTGGCCACTATTTCCAAACAGTGTTCTACTCTCTTCCACTGAGGTCATTGGTCACCTCAAATTTCACCATCACTGCCTATGAAATAATTTGCGGTATCTTAGAAACACTTGCATGACAATACTGCATTAGCAACCACCCATCATCATTGATTAATCTGATGAAACAGTGGTTTTCTTAATGAAAGTTTTTCTATATCCCATCACTTCTGGGCATGCAAGGGACTTGCCCAGAAAAAAGATAACAGCTATCCTTTAAGGTTAAAATTGAAACAAAGGGACTCCGAGATTTATATCAGTGTCTCAGCCCTGAGTTAAAGCAAAATTTAGACCAAGAATGATTGTTACAGAAAACACATTGGTGTAATATCAAATCACAAAACAAATAGTTGAATTTGTAAACTAGATTACCTGTTTACTGTATACTACCTGTATAATCCCAATATAGTAAAACCCCGTATAATGATTTTAATTCGTTCTACGGGTCTGTTCGCTATGCAATTTTGTTGTTGTACAATTTTTCCTATGGAAAAAAATCGTACAACAATTTATTTATTTTGTTAAGTGGTTTTCCCCATTGAATATTTGTTGTATTCCTATGGGTACTGCAGTGGCTCAAGTTGCTAAGACGCTGACTGGGAAGCGGAAGGTCAGCAGTTCAATTCCCGAGTACTGCAGGACGGAAATGAGCTCCCGTCTTCATCCCAGCTCCTGCCAACCTAGCAGTTCGAAAGCAAGAAATTGCAAGTAGATAAATAGGGACCACTTCGGTGGGAAGGTAACAGCACTCCGTGCGCTCCGGTGTCTAGTCATGCCTGCCACATGACCACGGAAACGTCTGCAGGAGCAGACAGCGCTGGCTCTTCGGCTTAGAAACAGAGATAAGCACTGCACCCTAGAGTCGGATACGACTGGCTTTCGAGCAAGGGAAACCTTTACCTTTACCTATGGAAAAATCTGTTCCTATGGAAAAATCATTATGCAGGTTACCACTGTACTTAATTTTAAAAGTGCCATTAGCTAGCAAGTGTGACAAATAGGAGGGGGCACCCAAAAGCAAAAAACTGTGGTAGCATTTTTAAGATTAAGAGATTGATTTTGCATTTAGCTTTCATGGATTACAATCCATTTTTCAGACACCTGGAACATAAATAACAATTAGGACACACTTTAATATACCAAACTCAGAGAACCTGGGAGAGGGTGAGAGCCAAATGAGATTGAGAAAAGGAAGTGACAATTACCCTTGTAAATCACATATCAAGTTTTGATTCTATAGACATCCTGTTAGTAGATGTAAGAAACAGCTTGTCTATAACTTGATATCAATGGTAGGTCACAGTCCGTGATACTGTATTTAGATAGAGCTGTTTTCTTTCTTTTTTTAATTAAGTTTTTTTAAAAGATACACAATATTATAAAAGAGAAATTGCAATAACAATACAAAAATAAGAAAAGCACAGAAAAATAAGCATATAGGATAACCATGTATAGTGGAAATGAATTGAGACTAATAAAACATCTTAAATATATTATAGATAGAGTTGTTTTCTAAGAGTCTTACCAATGTTAGAGTTACTGTATGTTATAGAAAATTACATTTTGGCAGTAACTATATACAAGACAGTATACAAACCAGTCTATTAATACACACAGTATAATAAGAATCCTCGGTCTTCATGCATTCCTATTGATGTACATTAAAATGTATAAGAACAGCCCAGTTCAATTTAAAAAGACAAGGAAATGGGACAACCCAAAACTGACAGATTTCAATATCGGGACAGACGGGGTTGACTTACCAACTAGAGCAGAGATGGCCAACATTTTTTACCATGGACCGGACCCACCCTCGACACACAGCTGCGCTGGCTGAAGGTGTGGTTCCTCTGACTGCTTCTGGTGCTTCTGGTTTCTGTGGCAGTGGAGGCAGGCACAACCACCGCTTTTTCAGCTGCTTTTGCAGACTGTGCTGCTTCCCGTGGTGGTGTTGGTGGTGGTGGTGAGGGTGGAACATTTTCACTTTTTTTTAAAAAAAAAATTGCTGCGTTTTTGGTGAGGGGAACTTTCAGCAGTACCTAGGTACTCACTGCTGGCCGGATCAATTGGCACCGTGGGCTGGATTAGTCCCATGGGCCATAGGTTGGGAACCCCTGAACTAAAGTTTGAGTTCATGAATTATATTATTGCCTAGAAAAGGTCACCACCTCTTTCTTTTTTAGTGAGGTTCTTCTTTCTTAGTAACTACACAACAGATAGGCACTTGTTTTCCTCATGCAAGTAACAGGTTTGCTAAGCTAACAAAAATTGTTTGCTTTATAAGAATTTATCAGCATTCACAAATCTCTTCACAGTGAGGGTGGAAAGATTTTGAAGATAAAAAAAATTCTCAACATGAAAGAAAGTGAAGCTGACGGATTGTTCTGTCTCTCCCCTTAACCTAGGAAAAGATAAGAAGGTCTGGGAGATGCATAGACTAACCTGATTTGAATATGATGTTCTGCAGGAGTTAATTACAAGTGAAAGCAGGGTACTGTATATTGAAGCCAGAGGCCTGCTTCTCTTTTTTGGGAAGCAAACTCTGAACACATCCAGAGTTGTTTATTCCTGAGGGCACTCCATGTGTCAAGAGCTTTAGAATAGACTAGTTAAACTGGTCTAAAGACACTATTTTCTCAGTAAATATTGTTAGCATTTCACACTCAAAAGCTGTGGGCAGCAATTAAATGCAACTGTGCCATTCAATTCTGTAAAATTGGGTTTCCCCCCCTGACAACACTCAAATTTAGTTGATAACCTACTTCCCACAGACTTAACATCAGCCTTCAAATGTGGCAACAAATATAAAAGACAGGAAGTCTTAAAAACGGCTAACATGCCTTAAGACCTATCAAGAAGATAAGTGACAAACACCTAAGGGCAAAACTCTATCTCTGCTCCAAACATGTGTGCAGAAGGACTCATGGTGATGTTAAAATGCTTTCATTGTACTCCTTCTTCTTCAACACCAGTGAGCATTCATGCCCATGTTATTCCCTTCTCAGTCTGAATGGTCCAGGCTTTTCAAATACACACTGGTAGTAACCAAGTACATAACCAATTGCAAATCGACACTGTGAACTTTGAAATAGAGCATATATACCAAGGGTTTTTAACCTACGGTCCGTGGGCTGAATCTGGCCCACAGCACCAAATAACCCGGGCCTCAACCTCACTCCAGCCACCGGTGCCAGTGGCGGAATCGGCCATGGACTCATTTATGGTTATCATAAACGCATTTACGCCAGCCGTAAATGAGTCCGTAGCCGTCATAAATGCTTTTACGACAACCGTGGATGTGTTTTGCAGCAGCGTTTATGGCAGGGGGAACCACCAGTCTGGCCCTCTCAGCTGTCTGAGGGGGTGTAGTCTGGACCACGGCTGAAAAAAGTTGAGAACCCCTGTTATATACAAACTTCTTTCCCCTTGTGGATAACATCGTTGTTTATTTTGGCCAAGACTGAGCATGGTGATTCAAAACAGAAGTTTTAGCAGTGTTCCCAAACAAAAGCATGCATTTCAGATGGAGAACTGTAGTTGATAGACACCCAATTCTAAAACATATATACCCATGCTGTGACATATCAAGAGGCAACTCTCTGTTTTCCAGCCTGTCCTGTGGGCGCAAGCAAAAGAAAACTTTTTTACTATTTGGAGTTTGATTGCTTTCCCTCAATCTGTCAGCTTCTTTCCTTCAAAAGGTAAGTAACAGTGTTATGCATCTGTTCCAAATATAGGTTTAACTTATTTAACTAGGCTGTAAGATTTGCTACATTCTAGAAAACATTAGAATTCAGTAGATATGCAGAACACAATAAGTAACGTAGCTTCTTTTGTCATACCAGAAAGCAAATAGAAGTTTTCATTTAGTGGAAATTTTAGGTTCACACGTTGTTGTTTAAAAAAAAAAAGTTTATGATGTAATGCTCCGATAAAACTTTCTGTGAACATGTACAAGCTTGGGTTCCTGACTTGCTGAGAGCCTCTAGGGGAAAGTGATGTTCAATTTTATTTTCCCCTGAAAGCACCAGCCACTGAAACATCACTAAAATGCTTTCTGCCTCATAGCAAGCAGAGCTCATTAGTCACCAAATTAAACTCAGTAATTAACTAGTAATAATTGAGGAGAAAGAGACAGAGGGGGTGGATCATAAAGAAGTGTTTTGTTATAAGCACAGTAAATGCTTTGAACACCAGAGCTCAGCAA
Organism: Bradypodion pumilum; assembly: GCA_035047305.1. Classification (NCBI taxonomy): domain Eukaryota; kingdom Metazoa; phylum Chordata; class Lepidosauria; order Squamata; family Chamaeleonidae; genus Bradypodion; species Bradypodion pumilum. Next base: position 325,838,044 of record JAWDJD010000003.1, read on the forward strand.
TGGACAAATGCCACCTGTCTCCAATTCAGCCTGGTTAGAAAAATACAATTGAACTCTTGCAAGCAGTACTGCAGAACTTGGCAAGATGTATTTTCTTTCTTTCTTTCTACCTACCAACTTACCTACCATCCATCCATCTGGGTAATTTTCCCACTCTCGACGGTGTACAACATTTAAAACATTTTACAAATACAACAGACAAATAACAAACCAATCAACCCAATCTCCACTGTCAATCCATGTAAATTCCTAGATTATGAAAACCAATTTGTTATGAGTAACCGAAAGCAAGAATTATATTTTCCAGAGTTTAGACAAGGAGACAGGCACCACAGATATTCAAAACATTTCCCTAGTGAGCATCCAAAGATTATTTTTTTTATCTCCTCCACCTTGCTGCCCAGTAAACATGGAGTTCTCAGGGGGAAAGGAAACTGGTAAGTAAGAGCTAGCTTTGTACAGATTAGAAACCCAATGTGTCTTCTTCTTTGCTGCTTCTTATACCCCATCAGATGTCAAGGGCCCAATGTGAGTAATGATACAAGAATCAAAGACTTAGAATAATTATTGTTAGAATCATTGACCCAGCATAGTCTGAAAAATAAAATAAAACAACAACAAAAATCTCTAATTTCTAGATAGAAGATGTATAAAATAGACATAACAAGTCACATCATTCGGTGTGTCTGCTTTAGTTGAAATTAATATTTAGATTCAGCCATAACTGAACACTTAAACTTACTGATATATACCAGGGGTTCCCAACCTTTTCAAGCCGGGGGCTAGGTCACACTCTCTCAGTCAGCTTCGAGGGCTGGATGGCCATTTTGCCCTGCCTGCACAATGGGGATGCCTAGTTTGTCCCAACAGCATCAAAGGGGTGGCCATTTTGTTTCTTGAATGCCCTGGGAGGGGTGGGGGGCCACATGAAATGGCACTGCAGGTCAGATCCAGCCCACAGGCCTTAGGTTGGGAACTCCTGATATATATATAGTGGTACCTTGGATAAAGTCCGATTTGGTTAAAGTCGCGGTTTTCATGCACACGTAATACATCGCATAAAGTCCAAAACCGCTAAAAATGGATGTTATCAGAGGTATTTGGTATAGGAACCTTGGATAAAGTCCACTTTTTGGATGTTATCCGATGCATCGCCCATTTGATTCAGATAAAGTCCAAAATCGGATAAAGTTCAAACTTGTGGAACGGAGTTTGGACTTTATCCGAGGTTCTACTGTACTATCATTTTTTCAGGAAAGAAAAAAGACAACACTTCAAGTACTGTATTACAGAAATTACAAATTGAAAACTGTATGTCATGAGGATCAATGACATTTTTTTAAGTCACAAGAGCTACCATTTCTAGCCCTCTGCAAATACACTTACCAGTCCCAATGAGCAAGCTTCTCTCAGCTCACCTGTTTATGATTTTTGTCTCTCCTACCTTATTCTTATCATTAGACCCTGAAAATCTGCACTTTGAGAACTTGACCTTATTCTCCCTAACTAATGACCTTTCTAATCCAAGCTTACCTTTAAATTTGAAGTGGAAGCCAAAGTCAACTGGAAACAAAGAGTACTTGCCCCAAGACATCATTAGTCTCCAATATATTCTCCTTACAACTAGTCTTTCTGGCTTTTCTCACAAGTGTTTAGCTTGGAATAACTGGGATAAAAATGACTACCAAGCAGATAGAATGCACATTATGCGCCAAACCTCAGCCTCCAAAGGTTTAATTTCAGCTTATTAACAGTGCATAGTTTTTTAAAGGCAGGTGGCGTATCCCAAATCTCCTGTATGCCTAAAATCAGCCATCATTTTTTCTCAGTATGGACAATCCCAGATGTTACACATGGAGAACCTTTCTTAAGTTCTCTATAATTCATGTATGGTAAAGATATTTATGAAGCTTCTGCATATCTCAAAGCTTTGCCATCATGAAGACTCCACACCTACTCTGCAGGGAGGAGAGGGTCACACAGTGGCCCACTTACTAAGACCCTGGAAACCCCTGCAAATTACAACTTCAAACCTATTTTCAATAGAAACTTCCTACTGCTTTGAAGCCTAAAAAAAAGACACACAATTCAGTTTGCAGAAAATTTAAGTGGACCTCTCAAAATGACTCAGAATGTATTTCTGAGCCTAACCAAAAATTCACATGGATTATAATAAAATGTTCATTGCAGTTTCTCTCCCAAAATTCAGCAACATCAGTATTAATTAGATCATTTCATACATGCTTAAAGGCAAATGGAATACATCCTAAATCATCTTCTGAACCCACAAGATTGTATGATCTCTGGAATGAAGAGCTGTTTAATTTAAATCTTTCTCATGAGCTTTAACATGCTGGAACTTAGTGATAAATTTGTATAAATATACTAAATGACAGAGACCTGAAACAGCATTTTTAGATGGAAAGACGACAGCCAAATTTAATTCCAGAAGTAAAGATGCTGAAAATCTGCTGGTGATCATACAATAATGTTGCAGTTATATTTAGGAATTTCAAGTTGAAGTGCTGTCTTAAAACATTATCAGTATCAGAGCAAAATGTTTAATATGTGGCTGTGACATGAAACTGCTTCACTGCAATGGAAAAATCAATTTTACTTATAAAGTACACAATTCAACACCCTAGATAGTTGACCTAGAATTCAGTGGCAAAACAAGAGTATCACACTAAACATAGCAGTTTTCTTTTCTTGATGAAAACAAATCTCGTCTTAATCTCATGCACTTTCCTTTCCATGGCAGTAGAAAGAAGTGGTACTCCTGGCTTTTTTATGTCAACTGTATTCTGGCCTTAAGAACCAGATGAACCAAAAGTTCTGGTTCTTCCCAAATGACATGGCCCTATAATAGAAAAACCTAACAGCGTATCTTCCCTATACAACTAAAGCATCTGGATGCCACTTTAACCATCATAGCTTCGTCCTAGAGAATGTTAGGATTTGTAGTTTGGAGAAGTGCTTAGAATCCTCTGTTGTAATTCAATATTACTGTAATTCAAGTCTATGCACCAACCACTGGTGCAGATGAAGCAATAGTTGACCAGTTCTATGAGGGCCTACAACACCTCATAGAACAGACACCAAGAAATGATGTCCACATCATCATAGGAGATTGGAATGCCAAAGTAGGAAATAAAAAAGTAAACGGAATACCAGAAGTGCAAGCTGGGTTCCGAAGAGGCAGGGGAACTAGAGACCACATTGCCAACATACGTTGGATCATGGAGAAAACAAAGGAATATCAGAAACAAGCTTACTTCTGCTTCATTGACTACACCAAGGCCTTTGATTGTGTGGACCACAACAAAATGTGGCAAGTAATTAAAGAGATGGGAATACCAGAACACTTTATATGCCTCATGAGAATATGGAATGATGGAGTGGTTTTGAATAGGAAAAGGAGTAAGACAAGCTGTATTCTATCACCCTGCTTATTCAACTTATACGCAGACCACATAATTCGCAATGCAGGGATGAAGGAATCACAATTTGGAATCAAAATTGCTGGGAGAAACATAAACAATTTGAGATACGCAGATACCACCCTAATGGCAGAAAGTGAGGAAGACCTAAAGAAGCTCCTGATTAGGTTGAAAGAAGAGAGTGCAAAAGCTAGCTTGAGACCCAACATCAAGAAAACCAAGATAATGGCAATAGGCCCTATCAATCCCTTGAAAATAGATGGGGAAGAAGTAGAAGCAGTGACAGATTTTACTTTTTTAGGATTCAAGATCACTGTAGATGGTGATTGCAGCCTTGAAATAAAAAGGGAGACAAGCCATGAGAAACCTGAGGAACATAGTTAAAAGTAGAGACATCACCTTGCTAACAAAAATTCGCATAGTCAAAGCAATGGTATTCCCAGTGGTAATGTATGGTTGTGAGAGCTGGACCATTAGGAAAGCTGAGGGCAGAAGAATAGAGGCCTCTGAAATGTAGTGTTGGAGGAGAGTTTTCAGAGTACCCTAGACAGCGAGGAGAACAAATAGGTCAATCTTAGAAGAAATCAACCCTGACTGCTTCTTGAAAGGTCAAATAGTAAAGATGAAGCTAAAGCACTTTGGACATCAAATGAAAAGAGAGGATTCACTTGAGAAAGCCTTGATGCTGGGAAAGGTGGAGGGCAAAAGAAGACGGGGGCAGCCAAAAATGAGATGGCTAGATGGTATTGTAGAGCACAGATCTGGGTGGGTTAAGGAGGAGGAGGATTGTGGAGGACAGAGGTGCCTGGAGAACAATGGTCCATAGGGTCGCAAAGGGTCGGAATCTGTGCGACTGAACAACAACAATTCAACAGCATGTGAACTATCTGTCACAGAACTCTAAGTACCTAAAAAAAAACACGTAACTATTTTCTAGGATGGAGCTATGATAGTTAAGGTGGTATCAAGCTGCTTGTACCATATAATGTACGTAGATACACTCAAGTCTCATGACAATAGAACATCATTGAATAACGTCTCCAACATAAATTATAATTAACACAAACTGATATGGGAGGGGATTTCCTAAAACCACTTGCTTCCAAACTATTCACTCCTTGATGGTCAAAACTAGCACTTTCAACTGATATCAGAAACAAACTACCGTATTTTCCGGCGTATAAGACGACTGGGCGTATAAGACGACCCCCAACTTTCCAGTTAAAATATAGAGTTTGGAATATACTTGCCGTATAAGACTACCTCTCTTCCAATGCACACCAAATAAAAATTAACCCACACTCAACCCGAAGATGCGCAGCCCTCCGAGTCGAATGGGCAGGTTCTTGTGGAGAGCCAATCCATGCTCACGTTCTCCTCCTCGAGGTACAGGAAGATGTGTGCAGCTTGCTTCCCCTTGCTTCATACTCCCCGCACAGAGCAGGGACTTGGCCGCGGCACCCCCCACCATATGCGCCGGACATATGAAGCAAGGGGAAACAAGCTGCAGTTAAGTACCTGTCCTATAAGACGACCCCCGACTTTGGCACATATTTTTCGAGGTTAAAAAGTAGTCTTATATGCCAGAAAATACAGTAATTATCTGATTGACAGCTGTATTTTGAATCAATCACAGTTCCCAATTCACATAGAAGCAATGTGAGTAGGGCATCAATGATAAAGTTGCTTGCATAATCACATGCACAAAAAAGGTGATCCACTACAACTGCACTAGTGGAGATTTTTCACTCAAATGACGTTTTGTTGGCTCTAAGTCAAGCCTTATTCATAAGGCTCACCCCATCTATTCTATTACTGATAGAAAAGAAGAGGTCCAACACTTCCACTGATTTTCCTGGAATCAGCAGGTAAACACAAGAGGTGTTATCCTTTTATTAATAATGACCCAGCCAACTTTCCTGTGAGAACTGGCTGGCATTTTTTAAAAAGAGCATTTTCCCCTTGGTCTTCAGCCAACAAGTCTTTCGGGGCAGCTTATGTAAGATCAGTAAAAACAAACCCAGGCTGCAGAACGCAAAATCAAAACTAGAAATCAAACTGAAACGGACTAATGACACCTCTTCTGTAATCCATTTCAAAGGACTAAGGCATACAGTGCAGTGGAAACAAAGAGACAGTGGACACACAATTGGACTAGAGGACATGGCAGACCTGGGTTTAAATACTCATTCAACCATGGAAAGGTTACTGGGAGGTGGGAATGGAAAGCTATCTCTTGACTACCTCATACATTTTGAAAGTCTAGGTTAGGGTCAGGATATGTAGGAAGCAATCTGAGGGCCAAGAACAATTGCAAAAATAAAGGTAGCATCTTTTTAAGATACAGCAACAAAATGGAAAGTTTTACTGTACTCTTATCAACTTCCTTGAACAGAGCTCTGTAGAACTGCTATGTGAATGAAGTTTCTCACTTCACTCTAATCTGATTCAGAAGGACTGCGGTGGCTCAGTGGTTAAGAAGCTCGCCTTGTTAGCTGGAAGGCTGGCGAGTCAGCAGTTCAAGACCTGGCACTGCATGATGGACTGAGTGCCCGTCTCTGTCCCAGCTCTTGGGAACATGAAAGGAGCCTAATTGGGGCATTTACAGAGCAGAGTTTCTTCTGCAAAAATCCTTTCAACTCAGAATAATTTTTGACACGAAATTATTACCGGTAATCTGATTCAGGAATTAGCCTTGTGACAATGCCTCAAAGTAGTAAATAAATGGTTTATGGAAGGCACTGCCAGGGTAGCTCAAAAGTGCTGCCTTCCAGATACTCAACCTAAAGCTTCACCTATAACAATAGATAGTCTACTTAAAGCTTCACCTATCCCCAATACTACAGCAATATATACATTATAATATCACAATATACCACCTACCTGTCTTAATTTATTTCTTCTGAACAGCAATGGGGATCCTAATATCTGGAAACACCAGGCATTTTTGTTTCACTAGAGGAATGTATGCATGTTCTGTACTGTTAGGATGGTAACATCAGCTTGGAAGGGGATCTAATACAGACAATTTCCTTGTTGAGGTTAACTAGCCAGTGAGCATAACATGAATCTGACAGAGGGAGCAGGGAGGCATTGTACCTTCTGACACTCAGCTATTGAAAGATTAATGTTAAATAAAATCTAGGCATGTGGATTAATGTGAAAGAATGATGAGTTTAATTAATCTTACAACAAATTTCCCAGGGCTCGTAAATCACTGCTTGTAAGATACCAATACTTGTTATGTGTACTATTTTGGCTAGACCAATTTTTATAATGCTGTTATAAAGCTTTATTTGTATTTAATGCATATAAAAAGAGTGGGAAATGTGTGGCTCTTCAATTATTGTTGAACTACAGATCTCATCATTCCTCCTCCTTGGCTACACAGGCAAATACAGATGGGAGTTGTAGTTTTCCATCATTCTTTAAACATGGCATTTTAGTAAACTCTCAATTTTGATCTATTAAGGTATTTCATATTTACTCAAAAGAAACCTCACAAATATCTGTTCTATGATGCTGCTAAGCAAAAACAATCAGCACCACCATCATTTAAATGAAAAGGAAAAGAAGACCCAAGCCAGTGTTTCCCAAGCTTGAGGCACTAGATGTTGCTAGACCTCAGCAAATGCTGGTCATCTGATGGTCAAAGGTTTTTGAAGTTATGTTCCAATAAATCTGGGGATCCAAGTCTGGACCCCTGATCCACGCCATGCCATGTGAAGTAATTTCCAGGGCCAGACATATTATGCAGCAGATCAGGCAGCCTGCCCTGAAAGCAAGTTCTAATATACCACTAAGTATATTAATTAACTATTAAGTTGCTAGTTATTTTACATGAAGGCAGAAACCAATTTTAGGCTTTCTATTTTAGTCTATGACCAACCTAAATAAATCAGTTAAACTCACACCATATGGTTCTAACTGCCAGAAGAACTAAGAACAAAATCCCTGCGATCAAACTCTAGGTTTCATTCTCAAAATCTTGTCTGCACTGTACGTTGATGGTTCATTAGCTGTAAATAAAGGCTGATATCTGCACTGTACCTGACATGACCTCATTAACAGAATTTAACAGTTTGTGGCAACTGGCTGCTATTAAATTTGAAGCCCAAATTTTAATCCCATGAGAGTAACAACTTTCTCTTGCATGCTCACTGAAGATGTCATCTAAATTACTCGAGATTAACCCATAATCACATTATTTATTCTAATGTATCACAAGAAAGCCCGTGTACTCTTCTAAACTCCATACAGAGGCTAAAAGATAAGCCAGCCTTTGCCTACAACTTTAGAATATATTTGATACAACACTGATGGAGAATGGGGCAGAACGGTGAAGAGGAAAGTGAGCAGGTACAACAATCTTCTTGCTGGTTGCAGAGGAAGGGAAGCAAGCTCACTGCAGGTGGATGAGGCTGGGGGTCCCAAAGTGTGTTCTATTACTTCCAACTGCTCTCTATAGTGTAATGCTTTGATGTATAGCAAAGGTCATGTTTTTGTCATTTTCTTTAGTTTGTCTGAAGCACTCAATTGTCCACCAGTATTTAGGAACCTGAGCAACATCTTCCTAAAAGAAAAACCCTTAGTGTTTTCCCCCAAACCACAAGCATAGAAATTCATTTCTAGGAACTGCCCATTCTCTGAAAAACTGATGGCTATTTTCAGCCTAGCAGATTAACCTTTATGTTCTTTCCTCCACTCTCCGTCGCTAACATTTCAGGTTCCAATAGGATATGCATAGGATTTCAACCAGATCAAGCATAATTGATTCTACTCATATACCTTTGGGTACCTTGAAGCGATTTAGTGATTAGAATGCTGGATTTGGGAGATCTGAGGTTCAAGCTCTCTTCGAGCACTAACATTGTGTGTCCTTTGGCCAATCACTCCCTCACAGAGTTGTGATGAATACAAAGTAGGAGGAAGAGGGTATAAATTAAAATAGAAATTGAAGAGCCATCTTTACCACCTAGTACTCAGAGGATGGCATACTATCAATGCAACCAATACATTTTTGAAATGGAAAGACCAATCAAAATTGGCTTAAAGGCAATACAACTGTGACCATTTATAAATTTATGCCCTATTTATAAATTTATGCCCTACTTTAGAAACCCATGGAAAGATGGATGGCATGAGAAAATCCACAGAAACATAACCAAGCTGTGAAAGCACAACAGCAGTTAGCAGCAGAATAATATCAAAAAGACGTTAAATCTGACATTAAATCATGACATTAAATATGTAAGAACAGAACCCATATTAACTAGTGTCTCTATGCAACAGTAGTAGTAGCAGCAGCAGCAACAACAAAGGTTCACACTGATGGTGTTAGACCAAGAGGTCTAAGGTGAGTTTTCTAGAGGTTTGGAGAAAAGAAGACGTCCACTCACCAGTAAATACATCCCTAAAAAGTACTCTCATGAAAATGAAGCTCTATAGAAAAAAAAATACAATCAAGTTATTACTTCCCAACCCCAAGGAGTCATTTCTTCTCCCAGTAGTGAGTAAAAAACAGGATTAAAATGAAAGCATGCATGGAAATTGCTTGGTGGATCAGAAAACATGGATGTAAATTACATGTGCAGCTGGTTTTTCCTTTATTACATGTGATCTTTGCAGGTAGGCTGAGAAACAATCACCCTCTTCAATTTGAAGTTTCTCCACATTGTGGCACAACTAGAATGTATCAGGGCAAAGTTATAGAATAAGAACATAAGAACAGCCTTGCTGGAACAGGCCACAGCCCATCCAGTACAGCATTTTTTCTCACACAGTGGCTCACCATTTCCTTCAGGGTATTCCCAAGCAGATGCCTTCACCTGCTTAGGATTCCCTGGAAATGGCATTGAGAGATATCCTGCCTATCTCTCCAACCCGGAGGTTGTTCTTAGGTATCCATAATTATAGCCATTGATAACCTTGTCCTCCATGAACTTGTCTAATCCTTTCTTAAAGCTGTCAAGACTGACAGGGAGTTCCATAGACAAATTGATCCTCTGGGTGAAAAAGTACTTTCTCTTATTTGTTTGAGAACTAGTACACAAAAGTTTCATGGAGTGCCCCCTAATTCTAGTGTTATGCGATAGGGAAAACAATTTTTCCTTATGCACTTTGTCCACACCATGCATGATTTTATAAACTTCAATCAGGAGAACAAGGGTTCTCAACAATTTCCCCCCATGGGCTGGACCACACCCCCTCAGACAGCTAAGCGGGCTGGACATGTGGTTCCTCTGCCATAAACGCTGCCATAAAATGTGTCCGTGGCTGTTGTAAACACATTTACGACAGCCACAGGTGCATTTACAGTGCATTTCTGGCTGTTTTCCCCGCTTACGCTGCTTCCAGGTTGTAGAGAGGATGGAGGGCCACATGAAATGGTGCTGCAGGCAGGGGCCATAGCTTGCGAACCCCTGTTATAGAATGGAAAAATTAAATATGGTATATGGTGGCTAATTTACAAACATAGCTATTATTCTGTAAAACAGAACTACTTTTGAAAGCCAAAATCATTTATTTCCCACACAGCATCTACTTTTTAGTCTCATAAATGACCAATAAATAGTGTCCATGACCACTACCAAACTACCCAACTGTAGCTATGGAAAATCTAATTTTTAAATAAATTAAAGTAAATAAATAGATTTTGAAGGCATATCTGTGTCATAAGCGACAGTACCTCTCATACTATTTGACATATAAGAACACAGGAAATAAAAAGGGAATATGGTTCAGTGGCCTTTAGACAGGCAAAATAAAAGAGACTGACATGTTATATATATATTTAAAAATAGGATCAATACATTTAAACCATTTACAATATAATTCAGCTACTTTATCTTAAAAGTTTATGCCTAAGAAATTGAAGACACATTTTTGGGGGGAGGGGGGAATGCTGCTATTGTCCTAGTTTGCAGCTTTAGCACTCTTTATGAATAGCTGGGCATTTAAAAATATCTTTTAAAATATTTATCCAAGACATTACACTACTTGTTAATTCTGGTCACTAACTTGGTGTGTTTACGGATTAAGCTTGATGTCATGATGGGCACCTCCTCATTGCCTCAAGGAAAGGTTGACAAATTGTGTGTCAGCTTTTAGCAACTTCTGGCCAATAAAAAGGTACCTTAAGAGAAGAACAGTCAATTCCAGGGTAGCTCAATTTTGCATACAGGGTAGTCTCACTAGGGAGTCTTCAGTGTTTGACTAGCTAGAACCACAATAGGAATTAAGGCACATCACTATCTGAGAATTACAAAGAGGATTTGGGTGGCTCTAGGGGTATAGGGACTGTGGTGGCTTAGTGGTCAAGATGTTGAACTTGATGACTGGAAGTTCAGCAGTTCGAGACCAAGTGTTGCATGACGGAGTGAGCTCTCATTGTCTGTCCCAGCTTCTGCCAACCTAGCAGTTTGAAAGCAAGAAATGGCAAGTAGACAAGTAGGTACCACTTTCGTGAGAAGGAAATGGTGTTCTGTGCACTCCAGTGCCGTCATGCCTGCCACATGGCCAACAAAACATTTGCAGATGCAGACAGTACTGGCTCTTTGGCTGTAAATGAAGATAAGCATCATACCCTCTAGAGTCAGAAAAGATTGGCTTTTGAGCAAGGAACACCCTGATCAAACTGACTCAATGAATTTAGGATTGGGGACAATTAGGATTATTGCAGTGGAAGTTACAGGAATGTTTGTAAAGCAGAACACAAAAACTGTAATATTGTAGCAATAATTCCATTGAGTTTGATGGAATCACATCAGATTAAAATGTGAAGAAAATCTGTGAGAATTTGTGATCAGCTCACAGCCAATTCAGCCGGAAATCATGACACTGTTGTTTACATTTCTAATTAAAATAGCCAGAGAAACAAGACAAAAGTATACATACATCTTCATTTATTAACATGATGAAAACGTTTCCTAAGAATATAATTCTCCAGAAAGCCAAGCACATGAACATTTGCACATTTTTCTCCTGCATTGGCCTGAAAGTAAAAATTATATGCAACATATACTTTAGGTTCAATCAATGCTTAAATCCCTCCAACAATTCAAGGAAGAATTTGATCCTTGCTGTCTCCATTACAGAGAAATAAAATAAGTAGCAAGACAAATCTTCAATTTCCCCCTCTCTGCAGATGGTAAGCAATACTTCAGTATCTTCCATCACAAACTGGAGAGCATAAATTGAAACCTGAGAAGGGTGAGAGTTTTTCCAGTGAATTTACTCATACCCATTAAATATTTTCAAGGCTAAGCTTAAATACACAGTAGTGTATGGGGGCAGAGGAACTTCTTGCTTCAGGTCCTCAGCTACTACTGAGGAATACACTTAGGTGAAAGCTGTTTACCAAAAGAAGAACTTATGTTTGAATAATCTGCACTAAATTCTGAAACTAAATACAGTAAAACCTCGCATAGAGTGCCTCACTTAGAGACTAACTCGCTTAAAGAGCAGAATTTTCTCTGAATGGTCGCCTCGCTTAACAACTAAAACCAACCAAAAACTCACTTAACAACTAAATCGGGTTTTACAATCCCCTCCGCCAGAAGTCACAATTGGTCACTTACGATGGTGTTTCACTTAAAGAGCAAACTCGCTTAAAGAGCAAATCCCATGGAACGCATTATGCTCTTTAGGTGAGGTACCACTATATTTGGTTCAATCATGCTGTGTTGCAATTTTTTAAATACAATCTGTCCTCTGACACTTTGGACCAATAATTTAAAAGGTTTAATGGAATTCTTGCTTTTCCTAGGAGATTTTCAGTTTCAACATTATGAACACAGACACACGTACAAACACACCATTCTAAAGCCACACATCTAGGCACACCTAATATAGCTCTCAAACATTTGTCTCAAAAATAATTAAGATCAGATGTTTCATGGTGTCCCCAGATGCCAGAACTCTGAACTGTACATTTTTTAAAAAATAGGAGCACCTCCATGCCCTTTAACATTTCTTCTAGAATTTTAGAATGCCTACAGTTTATTTTGCAGGTAGCAGCACTAACAATTTCAAGTGCTGGTGATGAATTTCAGCCTGAAATATCAACATGATTTTGTTTATTCAACGATCTTGAAATCTAGATATGGATATGAACTGTAAATCTTTGTACCTCTAATAATACATATTCAGGCAATCCCTTTCTTCAAAAGTAGATTTGCTAAAAGTCTATGAAAACATACTCTGAGTGATGGAGGAAAAGAAGAGTACTATATCACCTACATGAAGCTGTGTAGGCAATTTTCTTGTTCCTATCAAAAAGGAACTATTATATTTCAATTCAAAGCCCAGTGTAAACAGGATTGTTGGGTATCAATTAACACCCCCCACTACTGAACTGCAGACCTACTTATTATGGATGCTTATAAAAGTGACTTCTCCACATATACAGATACACACAGAGAAAGCTCCTATACTTCTGGACTTTTCTTATTTAGTCATTTGCTACATTTATATTTTCTCTTCCCTCCAAGGAACTCAGAGCAGCATACATAGTTCTCTTCCTTATTGCAATATCCTTGTGACATAAGTCAGCTTGAGAACGTATGACTGGCTGAAAGTCACCTGGAGAATTACATGTGCAACTGTGTGAGTGAATCTGGGTCTTTCATCAACCACAGCACTTCTCCTAGGCATTTCTAGCAGAGATTTGCATTTACAAGCGTGCAAGGACCTACAAGGCTTCCAGCTGCTTTACACATTGAGCCATCATTGGATGCTTGTTTGGGAGAATGCCTTCTTAAGAGTCCATAAATTCATACAAATGCAGAATGAAGGTATGAATGGAGAGTCCCACCATCCATACCTCTGTACATAAGGATATTTTCTTTTTGCCTGCAGCATACTTGCCAGTTCTAGCAGTCAATAGGTCTCACATTCTTTCAATGCAGAGAAGTCAGGGGCTGCAGTGGCCCAGCGGTTAAGAAGCTTGCCCTGTTAGCTGGAAGGCTGGCAAGTCAGCATTTTTAGACCCAGGTACTGCATGATGGATTGAGTGTCCATCTCTCTCCCAGCTCTTGGGGACATGAAAGAAGCCTCATTTGGGCATTCCCTGAGCAGTTTCTTCCACAAAAATCCTTTCAACCCAGAATAATTTCTTACACGGAATTATTATAATGCACAGAAGTCATACTTAATCCACTACAACCATGCACCAGTAAGTTAAGTAATAATTGAGGAAACATACACCTATGCCTCATACGACAAGAGAAAAATAGAACATCCACTATGATACTAGAAAGAGAAGATCAAACTTTAAAATATGCAGCAGTGCAAAGATTTTGCTTTCACAATAGCAAGCAAAAATCTGAATTGATGTTGATACCTTTATCCCAGGATATTTTTTTACAAAGTACAATAATGTATTAAAAATGACATCCATCTCCACCACAAAAACAGCAAGCAAGAAACACTTTAAAACAGATGTATAATTAGATAAAACAGCCTGAATCTAATAGTGTCATTATGCTGGCAAAACCTGTTGTGCTGGTGGCTATGCATTTATAGACCTTGCACAAGTGGGGTGGGCATCAATCAGTTGCCACTACACAAGCAGTTGTGTAATACTGTATATGCATGTGCACTAGATTACACACCTGCAGCGCAGCTTGTACAATGACACAATCCAGTACCATGGCAATAACACAAATCTTCACTCAGCTAGCATCACACTAGATTTTAGCCACTTTGTATGTGTTGATGCACTGTCAAGTTGCATCAGACCTATACTGACCCTAAGAGGGCTTTCAAGGTAAGTAAGATATTTAACGACCAGTTTTAAAGTGAACTTAAGTCTCCTGAGTCCTAGTCTATCACTGTGTCTACTATATCCTAGCTAGTAAAGTGGCCTAGGGCTACTTTGCCCAACCACAGCACTTTAGGTAATGACAAAACAATAATCCATTGTGAAATAGACAAATCTGGAACAGCCTGCTCTTTAGCCCTGCAGTTTGAATACAGTACTCTGTTCCCCATCTTGCAAATGGCAACAATTATGAAGGAAACAAAAAGAAATACAGACGGACATTGCTTAGGGGATACTAGCATCAAAAATTATAATAGGACACAAAACTGAAACATCTACAGTGAAAACATGATAAGAAACTGAAGCACCGATAAAATCAATGAGATATTTACATTGCATTATCACAACCTTGATGTCTAGCAAAGACTTTAATACAAAAAGATAAGGAGAAGAGAAATCCATAGGGATATGTGTACACATGTCTATTATATTGAATGTGATGCAGTAGTGTTTTCTACAAATTGCTGCATATGTTTCTTGGGCACCACAACGAAAATATCTCTGGATAACCTTAGGTATACTGTTAGTATAAATTAGTGTAGCAAGAACTCATAGCACACAGCCAGACATGGCTGCCAGATTTTATTTGAAAGATATATTTTAATCAAATATTTTCTAGATAATCTTTACATCTTTAAAATGAACAAATGCACAATGAAAAGAAATCAAGAGAAGTTTAGTCTCTCAAAGGCAATTTCTGGTGCCAAGCCGTGTTCCCACAATGCTCTAGAACAGGAATCCTCAACATACGGCCCATGGTACCAAATCATCCGGCCCACGCCCCTGCTCCAGCCACCACTTCTGCCACCTCAAACCTTGTCTCCTCCACTTGGCTTGGTGTGTCCCTAACAGTGCTCTGTAGCAGGGCGGATGTTGTAAGGCTCACAACATCCGCCCTTCTACAGAGTGCTGTTAGAGACACGCCAAACTAGCAGAAGCGACAAGGATTAAATTGGCAGCAGGCACATTTCCAGCAGCCATGGGGTTGTTTCTGGTGACTGCGGGCACATTTCCGGTGGCACCAGTGGCGTTTCCAGTGGCTGCAGGCACGTTTCCTTCACCCACACAATGCAGTGTCTCCAGGCCAGCAAGCAGGGGAGCAGTGGGGGGAGAGTGGGAGGCTTTTTTGGGGGGCTCAGGGAGGTGGGGGCCTCCCAGTCTGGCCCCTCAACAGTCTGAGGGAATGTGACCCAGCCCTCAGCTTTAAAAGGTTGAGGACCCCTGTTCTGGAACATCATAGCTCAGAAACAGCACATCTGTGTTGGTCCCTTGGTCCATTCCCTCTGTCAAGCAGAGACCAGAAAGAATCCTTTATAAACCCTGGAGAGCCTCTGCCAGTTACTATGAACAGTACTAGGCTAAATGGGCCAAATGAGCATAAGGCAGATTTGTCTGTTCTCATGCCTCCTTAGAGCTCCATCCACTTCTCATACCATAATACACTGTTTGATGTTCTCTCATATTAGGAGGTAAGAACTGCATTTATTTCACATATTCCAAGGTTCTTAAACCCCACCACAGCAAAATCCATGTGCACTTTTCTGGGATGTATGAAAAGGGAAGTCAAACATTTTGCTTTTGTTCAAAAGTGCCCAAAGAAATATAAGCTACTGTTTGACTTGTACACTCTTTGGGGAAGCCAAATGCTCATGGAAGGCAGAGAACAACCTTTGACATAACAAGAACAGGAGCAATTTGCTGTCATGTGAGTTCTAACTTACAACTCTTGCCATGTTTTTCTAGGTATAGAGTACTTAGTAGTGGTTGACCAGTCTCTTCCTCTGGGTGTGCTCTGGGACTGGGCAGCCTACGCAAGGTCACACAAGCTGTCTCTATTCTTGGGAGGAGCAGTGGAGAACCAAGCGCCTCAAACCCTGGCTTAATCTTCCAACTCAATGAACTATCCATGAAAATCACAGACCCTTAGAACAGCCTAAACCCAAGTGGGAGACAAATGTAGTGAATACATTTTATTAATGGTAACTCAGTGATTTAGGTATTTGGCTGTGGAGTCAAAAGTTGGGACTTTGATTCCTCACTACGTCTCCTTGGCAGGGGCTCAGCTCAATGATCCATAGGGTCCCTTCCAGCTCTGCAGTTCTAAGACTATATAATCCAGATAAAACAAATGTATACCATAAACACAAAAAGCCAAATGAATTAACTCTATTTATTCTGAGCGTTATATATTAGTGCACTAATAATAATCTTGGCACAGATGTCTCTCTCAATAGGCCTGTTCATTCTAAAGCCTTCTGTTGAGCAAAAAAGCTTACATCTTAGTCACCCTTCTCTTCTTTTAAAATAACTAAGACTAGAGATTAAAATTTACAGAATTTCCATTTCTAAGAACCACAGGAAGTGCCAGTAATTCATTCACACTATTTCAAGAACACCTGGTACTTGACAATTATCCTAATAAATGAGACTAAAAGTGCCTCTTAAATTCAGTGAGATTTACAATAATGTCAAACTTTTTGCGCCATGGGCCGGTCATGTGGTTGAGAGGGCCCGGTCACATTGTTCCTCCCATCATAAAATGCACCCACGGCTGTCATAAATGTGTTGTATGACAGCCATGGGTGCATTTACAGCAGTGTTATACACTTGCACAGGTGCATTTTACTTCCGCTTCCGGTAGTGGCAAGGGCCGGATGGTTTGGCATTGTGGGCCAGGTCCAGACAGCAGGCTGTAGTTTGGCCACCCCAGTCTACATCAACGGTACTCAGGCACATTGTTTTTGGACAACTACTCCCAGAAGCCCTTGGTAGCCCAGCTAAGGATCAATGTTTCTGGGGGTTGTAGTTGAAGATCACGTTGAGCCCTGTTGATCATCTGACCTAGAAGGCCCAGAATGCTGATCTACATTACAACTGCATCTTCTGTTACATTCTCTCCCTCTTTGGTTCTAGTAATGATCATTATACCAAAATAAGGAGTAGGTTGAATGCCTGCATACTGGATCATAAACACATTTAAGGTTCACTCATGAAAACATTCTTACTTTTACTAAAGTGTGATGTTGGGTGGCATTTGATAGGTTGACCAAGCAGAGACAACCTTTAAAATTTTCTTTAGCAGAGCTACTGTAGTAGGGCATACCAAGTGGATTTGGGCCTTAGCTGGAAAATACTCAGTACAGTAAATGAAATCACAGCCTTTTGTTTGCAAACCGCAAGCATGTTAATGATAGGATATTTTTGAGATCATTAATTTCTACATAGTCAGAAGTGGCTTGACAGCACATAGCAACACAACATTGCTGAATCTTGTATAGTTATTGGTGCAATACAGATGTAGCTCTCCACATTCTTACCAATTTGAAGTACATATGTAACCACCAAGGAACAGGAAGAATCCAGTTTCAAGTACCCATCTGGCAGTGGTGTAAACAGATGGCTCACAAGATAGATTTCTATGCTCTCATTTTCTACGGTACACTCCTCTTACCAGCTCTCATAATGGTGTCTATGTAACATCAATGCACATGACAAGATGCTGGCAAATAGTATCAAAGGATGCCTCAGAGAGCTTGTAATCGTTTATTTCTGAGATGAGAATCATAACTCTTCTCTACTCCAGATTCAAATTCAAAGTGGAGAAAAGGTAAACAATGCCTTGCCCTGCTTTCTATCCAACCATGTGTCCAAGGCATCTTCACCCAGGATGCTCTTTCAGAGGCAGCTAATCTCTTCTCTCTCTCCCTCTCTCTCTACTGGCACCTGTCCTGTTCCTACCACAACACCCCAAGCAATGACAGATTCAGAAAAAGCACTTTCCCCCAAGAGGATGCTTTCTAAGTCATTGGCAGAGGAGCACTCCAGATGTTAGCAGGGCCATAGCCAGGATTCTCGATTTTTTTGGGGAGAGGGGGGTTCAGAAGGGGCAAAAAAATTACAAGGGGGCAACAATGTCACACTCACTTATATAACATTGGGACCAGGGGGTGGGTTGGGGGGATGGGCTGTTATCTCAGGAAAGCTTTTGGGGGGGGCGGGGCTGGCTCCCCCTGGCTCCGGCCCTGCATGTTAGAATGACTCTGCCATTCCTCCTTTCATCAGTAGCAGCCATCTTATGTTGGAATTTTGGTGGACATATTTTAGAAGACGATGGAGTTGGGAGAAAGAATGGATCCAAATTGTATCTAGTATACAATCAAATTGAAATGGATAAAATCAAGGCTTTCCCATTCAGGAATAACAGCTTCATTTGCTCAACACTTTTTTTGACTTGGAGGGTCCAAAACAATCAGTGCATCCTTCTACAAAAGCGTCATGGACACTCAAACAAAAACTGTGGATGATGCTCCTAAGTTGCATAAAATCTTTATAGCTATAAATCATTGTTTTTTTAAAAGCCAGAAGGTTAGCATATACATATGTTCTGGAAATAAATGAATTTCAAAATGGGTAATAAGATTTATATTCCTTTGATTTAAATCAATCTACATTGCTGGCAAGAGTTTAGGCATGAAGGTTACTAACAAGGCACCTAAGGAGCCAAACTAACTAAAGTAATGAGATACTGTGAAAGTGAACATATATCATGCAGTTATACTAGGATGCTGTCATTTTATTACAGTCACCCAAAGTGGAGTTCTTCAACATCCTTTTAATATTATTACTAACACATTTACAATTGATTCTACCCTTCATTTGGAATAATGAACTCATGAGAAAAATTTCTGTTTTTGTTGTAGAACAGCAATAATTCAGACCCCTGTTCAAAACACCAAGGAAAAAACAAAATGTGTGCTATTAAAAATCATGGCTACTCCTTGTGGACTATTGATACAGGGCATGCTCAGATACAAGTGACTTGTGAATTTCTCTTGCAAAGAACTTACTGTCCATAAAGTAAGTCCTGGATAAAGCAACTAGTCTCTTCACTGTTTCAGGATTTTTTTTATATATATATATATATATACACATATAAATAAAGAATCCAGACTAACTATAAGCAAGGCATTTCACACTGTTCTGTAGAGGGCACTCTTTCCAGCCTCGAATTCATTTTGCATTTCATTGACAGAAGCATTTATCCCTTTTTGTTTCTTTCCAGCTTTATAGAGGTGAACAGAGTGCCTGGCAAGTCACTGTAAAAAACTGAAATTCTTCCTATTCAAAAATACTAGGTAATACATGCAGACAAAAGAGAAGAGCAATATACCTGGAACCATACACTAATAAAAAAAGAGATCAATCAGCCTACAAATTTCCAATTCACTTTTAGTTTGGGATTTTGACTTCACAGCAAGCATTCTTAGGAAGTGGCTGTGAAGCATAATTTTAATGAAATATTTCCATGGATTAACTTTATTGATTACCTTAAACTACTTACTTTTTGTATTTGTCTGTTAAAAAAGAAATCAGACCTTTGCACAGGTAAAGGGAACAACTCTTTTACAGCAACCCAATCTAGTTCTGTATCATAGTTGTACAAATAACCTCTGTCTTCAAGTGTAGTTTGCCTCCTCAAAGAGTAGGACATGTGTATATCTTTTTTTTTTAATGCAATAGTGTCAGCTGGCCTTTAAGCCGTTTCCTTTCAGAAACAGAACAAAACCCAACATGTTTCTCTTATTACCCTTTGCTGTTTTTCTAAGTTTCAAACAACTCGCAAGAGTTTTTCATTACCCATTGCCACAATGTTACAGCCACAAGTAATTTTATTCCAACAAGACACAGCAACCAACTCCCCACCCCAACTCCAGAGGAAGGAGAGACAGAACCACAGAAATTCCCCACCATATATAAAAATTCAAGAAACACTGTGTCTGGAGGCGAGAGGGTTGACACCAGGAATGATTGCTGAAGAAGGCTGTGGCTTCTTGATTTGAAAAAGAAATGTCTCCAAGCAAAGATTTGAGCACTTCTTTAAATAGAAGATCATCAGCAAATGGTGGCTGTACAAGAACCTACTCAACACCAAGAAAAGCTCGAAGTAACACTGACAACTGAGAGGCAGCAGTGATGGAAGCCAAGACTGACACCTCCCATCAACAACAAAAAGAAGGGAGTGCAGAGAGAATCCACCAAAAGGGAGAGATCTTTCCCTTCTCCCAAAGCTGAAGACAGCAGTCCTTTCCTACCCTCCTGGTCTCCAGATGTGCAAAGCTAGCACTCCCCTTACCCCACCACTGGAGTTTGTTAGTGTTATACGCCTGGACCCCTGGAGAACCCCCACACTCACACCCCCTTGGAGGGCTCTCTCTGTTTAAAAAGAAGATCCATGTGGTGTTAACTATGGGATGCATCCTGCAATACTTGAAAGGAGCAAGTTCTGCATTGAAAGGTATGGGGGGCTCCTCACATCCCCAACTCATGCTTCAGCAAGCAGCCCAGAACCCTAATCACAGCAGCAAGAGCAAGACATTTTTGAGGGTATGCAAGAGCAAAACCAAATTAGAAGATGTAGAAAGGAGCTCACTGGACAAGGAATATTAAAGGAGGAAATAGGTGAGGAACTCATCCTCCCCTATGTTACTTAGAGGGCCTTGAATACAGGTAGATTGAGGGTTGGAGTCCCTAAATGCAAGACCAACATGCTCAAGTGGGGGCTGCTGGCAGACAACAACACGCTGTGTGAACGTGGAGATATACAGAACCCGACTCATTTACTTCTGATGACTCCCAGAAACAGGCACAGCGGAGGACTTTAAGTTTGGCCAACGACAAAGCCAAGAAAGTGGCTTCATTTTGGCAGTCCAGGGTTTGAACGGGACACACACACAAAAAAAAGAATCTGGGCAACAGCCGCTGAAGAGGAAGGGTCCCATACACTCTCTGCACGTGCCCAAGGACCATGTTCCCCGCCACTCCTTCACAGGGTAAGGAAACACAGAGGATGCGGCTCAAGCACCTTCACTCGGGGCGCTCTTCTCGGCACCAAACCCACTTGCCCCGACACGCTCTGGGCCCGTGATGGCAAACCTCGGCACTCCAGATGTTCTTGGACTTCAATTTCCAGAAGCCCCCATGAATCCACACGAATGGGTTTACTGCGATTCATCCGGCCCGCACCGCCCTCGCCGCTCCCGGAAGCGGAAGTAAAACGCGCCCATCCGGGCGCGTTTTACTTCCGCTTCCGAGAGCGACAAAGGCGGTGCGGGCCGGATGAATCGCAGTAAACCCATTCGTGTGGATTCACGGGGGGCTTGGGCTTCTGGGAATCGAAGTCCAAGAACATCTGGAGTGCCTAGGTTCGCCATCACGACTCTGGGCTATGGAGAGGGGCGCGCGCGGAAGAGCGGAAGGCTTTCCTCCGGTTCAAGCCCCGACGGGTCCCGATCTAGAGCTAGGAAAGTTAGCGACATCCCCCCCCCCATCCAACACCCCCTACTCACCGGAGATCTCCGCCTGGGGGACCCCGCTGGGGCTGAATCCTTTGGCCCCGTAGAGTTGCCGGAGCTCGGAGCAGCTCCTCGCCTTGGTGGGGGTGCCGCCGTCACTCCTGGCCCCCGAGGACACGGCCACCCACAGCAGCCAACATCCCCACGGGGAGAAGAAGAAACCCATCCTGTCCGCTCTCCGCCGCGGCGATCTCCTCTCTTTCCCGAGGTGGGGGGTGGGCGTCGGGGGGGGGTGTCTGGCAGCCCCGGAGCGCTCCTCTGTCCTACCGTCCGGTCGTTAATCGTGGGTCCCTTCTTTCTTTCTTTCCTCCCGAGAAGAAGTCACACACACACACACACTCCCCGCCCCTTTGCCCTGACCCCCCCTGTCCACCAGGGGGAGGGCTGGCTGGTCGGCGAACAATGCAAGCCCACCCCACCACTGGGGAGGCGTCGGGTGGCTGGCAGGACCGGAGCAAGGTGTCCGCCCGCCCGCGCGCGCGCGCGCCCACCACCCCCACCCCTGAGCCGCGAGGTCGAGTCCCGGCTGGGTCTTTGAAAGGGGGTGGGGGTGGGGGGTGTTCACGTCAGGCAAGAAAGCGCTGGGGCGGCGGGAGAGGGGCGAGGCTGCCTCAGAACAATGGCACGAGGGGAGGGCGAGACAAGAGGCTGCGGCAGCTTTCGACGGTGAAGAGAAAAGGGGTGTGTGTAAGGCTTGGTAGTCTCCGTCCCAGGACTTTGGGAGGAGGCGAGCCGAGAGGAGCCCGGGCAGCAGCAAGCGACACCGGCGCGCGCCTCGCCTCCGCTGCCGTCGAACGGCACCGAGCGCCTCGGCGGCGGCACTAGAAAGCGGAGCAGCCAGACGCACCGCGCCAGCACCGCCACCTGCCCGGCACAAAAAGAAGCGCTCGCGTCGCGCGCTAGGGGAGGGGACAGCCAGGGGAGGGGAGAGGCTGGGGGCTTTCCCAGCGCCGGACGTGGCATCACGGCCCGGGACAGCCAATCAGGGGCGGAGGGTGGCCCCTTTGGCTCCGCCCCCCTCTGGAGCTCTCCGCTTCCCCTTCTTCCACTGTCCACTCGCGCCCCTGGTGAGCGCGCGGGGCGGTTTCTGTCGCTCTCTTGTCTTCTGGTCTTGCAGACGCTGCTTTGGAGCGGTCGGTGCAGTGGGGAAAGGGGGGAGCCTGCAGGGAGGCCGGACACTGTCTCGGAGATCGGGGCGCTCCGTCCGTCGTAGGCCCCCTTCCTCGTCTCCTCTTCCCGGGTTATTTATTTATTTATTTCCTCAAATTTCTATTGCCGCCCAACTCTTTTTCGCAACCGGGAGGGTCCAGGGGATCGCGCGCCCCCTCCCCTTTTTTTCCACCCGCTCTCTTGCAGAAAACGGGGGTGGACGGCTTCGAGATCCGGTGTCTGGCGAGCCCTGGCTTGCCGTCTCATGCACAATAGCAATTACACTGATCTATATTACCGCCCCAATCTCCTGACAACCTAGCAGTTCGAAAGCAAGAGATTGCAAGTAGATAAGTAGGGACCACTTCGGTGGGAAAGGTAACAGCGTGCCGTGCGCTTCGGTGTCTAGTCATGCCTGCCACACGGCCACGGAAACGTCTGCAGCAGCAGACAGCGCTGGCTCTTTGGCTTTGAAACAGAGATGAGCACTGCACCCTAGAGTCGGGTACGACTGGCTTTCGAGCAAAGGAAACCTTTACCTTATACCGCCCTAATAGCACTTAGCGCACTCTCACAAGTTAATTGGCATTTCCTCCTCTTCTCTCTCCTCCCCCCCCCAACATGTTGGGGACTCACTTTACCGACCATGGGAGGCTGAGGTCAACCTGGATCGAACTCAACGTTTTGGCTGCAGTACAATAGTTTCATCCAGTCTCATCCAGGGATGAAACGGCTGTACTGCCCTGGAGGAGACGGGATGGGAAAGAGTGGGAGAGGATGCTTCGATCCGCCACGTCAAACTGACGTGTGAAACACGGATCAGCCAAGTAACCAGTTTAACCGCTGCACCAGGGCGGTTGCAGGATCGCTTGCGAGGCTCCCTTGGAGCTGCGATCTTCTATTCGCCTGGTTTCCCTATGACAGGGGTGCCAAAACTACAGCCTGGGGGGCAAATCACCCCCCCATGCCAATTTATCCTGCCAGTCAAGCCCTCGTTGCTCCTGAAAACGGAGGTAAAACACGCCCGTAAATGTGTTGTACTTCCGCTTCCAGCAATGACAAGGGCTTTGCAGGCCAGATGAATTGGCATTGGGGGCCAGATCTAGTCTCTGGGCTGTAGTGACCAGCCCCCTAAACCACATGTCTGGCCCGCGTCCTGAAAAGTTTGGGCACCCCTGCCCTACAATCTGGAGACCTTTATAAGCTGATCCAGTCAGGAGAGGAAGAGTTAGCTCTCTTTCCCCCTGATTTCTTCCATGTTATCTGACCTGATCTAAAGTGCTATTTGGCCCTACATTGTTTTTGGAGTGAGCCAGCACAAACACACACCTCACATCTCTGCTGTTGTTTTTGTCTTCCCCTCCTTTGAAATTGGAGTTGGTTGACCCAAGAATTGCAGAAATCCACTCGGGAGCTATGAACACAATTGGCATGGAGAAGAACAAACCATGGACCACATATTTAAGTGTCCCTTACACGCATTCAGAGGCACATTGGAGGGTTTGCATAGTGCCACAGATGAAGCCCTTCAATGGCTTTCAAACCTAGATGTGGAACTCTAGTTAGGAACTTGAGATGGTCAATTTGTGCTCACTGTATATATCAACATTAATGTAAACCAAGAATTCTGAACCTTTTAAAGCCAGGGGCTGGGTCACACTCCCTCAGACAGCTTCAGGGGCCGGATGGCCATTTCCCCCTTCCTCCACCACATGCACTTCCTGGTGTGGTGTAGGCAGGGTGGTGCACATGAAATGGTGCCGTGGGTGGCTTCTGGCCTGTGGGCTTCAGGTTGAGAATCCCTGATGTAGACAACTGAAGTTCATATGATAATAAAATTGACCGAGCATGCAATACACTACTGTCTGTGTATGCAGATGTGGACATGTGGCAGCCATGTTCATGGAATGCTGTTTACCTTCCCACCAAAGTGGTACCTATTTATCTACTTGTAATTTCTTGCTTTCAAACTGCTTGGTTGGCAGGAGCTTGGGCAGAGACAGGAGCTCACTCTATCTTGCAGTACTCAGGTCTTGAACTGCTGACCTGCCGACCTTCCAGTCATCAAGTTCAGCATCAAGTTCCAGTCATCAAATTCAGCTGCCTGAAGGGAAGGACAAAATACACTTCCCTAGTTCTAGTTTTTTTGTGCACATTAACTTTTGTTTTAGTAAACTATGTACAAAATCATTGACCCATTGTTATTTTTTGTTCTGGATTTCTCCCCCCGTCCCCCAATTTATTCAGTAAATGAGAAGTGTGTATTTTTAAATCTTTTGGTTTTTCCAATTTTGTATAGTACGGCAATGATAGTTACACTGAGTTACACATAGCAGTGTATACTAGTGTGATACATCCTTGAACTGAATAAGCACCCTATTTATTAATTCAATCAGTTAAATGAAATGTTACTCTAAATAATCAGCAATGCCTGCAGGCTAAATTCTGAGACTGTGTACAGTATATCTGAAGCAAAAGCAATGGATTGACGTAGTTTGTTTATTAGTCTGCGGACCATCTCCCTTCATTTCCAAAAAGTTCAAGGCACTTTTTAAATGAAACTATTTCAAGCCAGATAACATTTAAATTTTTATCAAGCAGCAACATTTTAAAGAAAACATTGTTCAAACAAATGTTGGAAGTGCAAGTCTTTAAAACAAAATGAAAGACCAGAGCAAGTGTTGCAGGAGAAAATCCTTCTCAGTTTATAGATGTTAACAGGCAATGATCACTGAAGGATAACCATGATTTTCAGGGGAAAGGAGAGGGGTGAGGAGACCTAGAGAAGAACAGTAGCAGAGTAGAATGCAAGACAAGTAGGTGTATGATGAGAGAAAGTGACAAAGAAAACTCCAATGACAGAGGGAGAAAGAACATCCATCAGGCCACAAAGAGCACTGCTCTTCAGTCACTGAGAGCAAAATGATGTCTCCTAAAAAGCCTAGGTAGCATAATAAAGAGTAGAGACATCACCCTGCCAACAAAAGTTTACATAGTCAAAGCAATGGTGTTGTGTATGTAATATTATGTTAATGCTTTTGTAAATAACATCCTCCATTTTGAGTCTCCTCAACATCGTACTACCGCAAGACTTGGTTCGCGCCCTTTTCCCTCGAGAAGCGCAAAGGGTTCCCAGTTTAGGATCACCCCACTATCTCCCCATTCCCAGAAACCAATCCTATTGTTTCCCGCCTTAATGTATCCTTCCCAAATCTGTATATAAGGCGCTGCTGTGCCCCTGTTCTGTGTGTCAGTACCCAAATTGGCGACGAGGATGGGATGGCGTCCCAACAGAACATCATGGGTCCCTTTGATGTGTCGACTCCTGAGCGATGGAACCTCTACGGGAGGCAGTTCAGCCACGCCATGGCGGCTGCAAACATCGTGGAAGAAGACCTAAAATGGTCCTGTTTCCTGTCACGATGTGGCCTGGCCACGTTCGAGCTGGCAATCCATCTAGTCCTGCCAAGGGACATCGATGAAAACATCCTTACGGCCTTGCAAAACCACTTCCAGCCGAAGGTGTCCATTTTCCCCGCCCGGGTTGCGTTCCACCGCCGTGACAAACATCCCGGGAAGTCTTTTGCTGACTATGCTGCTGCCTTCCAACTAGCCGTGCCCCCATGCCAGTGGCCTAACATTGAGGATTCCCTCTGAGACCGTCTGTTAGCTGAAACCCAGCGCAGCCTCATGACCGCGACACACTCACCTTCAAGTCGGTCCTAAAGGAGGCGTTGGCGTCTGAGGCGGCCCGGTTGGGCGTGAAGTCCTTCAAACAGTGGCTCCGGAGTCTGCTGTACAGGCCCACCATTGCTCTGCATTATGTCTCCTAAATAGCATAGGTAGCATAATAAAGAGTAGAGACATTACCTGCCAACAAAAGTTTGCATAGTCAAAGCAATGGTATTCCCAGTAGTAATGTATGGCTGTGAAAGCTGGACCATAAGGAAGGCTGAGTGCAGAAGAATAGATGCCTTTAACTGTGGTGCTAGAGGAGAATCTTGAGAGTCCCCTGGACTGCAAGGGGAACAAATCAGTCAATCCTGAAGGAAATCAACCCTGACTGCTCCTTGGAAGGACAAATACTAAAGATAAAGCTCAAATATATTGGTCACCAAATGAGAAGAGAGTAATCACTAGAGAAGGCATTGATGCTGGGAAAGATAGAAGGAAAAAGGAGAACGGGGTGCCAGAAGATGAGGTGGATAGATGGCATTGTAGATGCAATGGGTGTAGATCTGACTGGGCTAAGGAGGATGGTGGAGGATAGAGGAGCCTGATGCATGTCCATGGGGGTTACAAAGGGTCGGACTTGACTGTGCGACTGAAAAAAAAAAAAGAAGCCAAATCAGGTTTTACAAGATTGGCATGGAATGATGCACCTAGCATGAGGTAGGAATAAAAGGTGGTTAACATTACAGAATTAAATGGTATGTGATATGATTACTGCAAAACAAGTGTAACTTTGTAGTCCTGGACCAAAGATTTATACTTATATGGCACATTTTAGGTAGTCTATAAGCTTACTGTAAATTTAGGTAGGTGAGTAAAATGAGGATTGCAGCAACATAATTCCACTGATTGAATCATGCCATTTATATTTGCTGACTGAAAATTTTTACTGAAATTATTACAATTTACAATTGAAAGTTGTATTTAAAATTGAATATAGGATGGCCATAAACCAACGTCTGAAAATGCTGGAGTTAAAAGGCTTTACTGCTACCAATTAGAAGTGCCCAGCTTTGCAAGGATTAGAAAATCTCACTTTGGTACTCCTTTGATTTCTGCTTTTTCTCCTTGATTTCCTCTAGCTCCACTCATTTGTTTTCTTTCTCTTTCTCCTATTGCTCATTCAGCCATTACCTCTACTCACTTGTGTCCCGCACCTTTACCTTGAACCACCTTCTGCCTTGCAAACCATTTGAAGATTTTAGAGTCTCTACAGAGATAAGTATCTTATCCAGCTGCATATAGGTTTTCTGGATAACAGAATATCCTAGATCTGCCAACAGCTTCATGTGTTAGGAAGATTAGGGTTTCTCTGTTTCCATCTTTTCTTTTTTTATCATAATAATATACTAATTGTGTGCTGTCAAATCAGTTCTGACACATTAGCTGATTTTCCTTTTCTTCCACACATGTGCTCATTCAGTCTTTCTCTCTGCTTATTCTTGTCATCCTTTATCAGGAGGAAGGACTTGTCTTTTTGAAATGTTTGGTGAGTTTCATTGCTTTTGGAGGTATGATGAGAACAGACACATGTATCCACATTCTCTTTCGTTACTATAGATATTATACAATTTATGCCATTGATTATTAGGATATGAGCATGTTTCTAAAAACTGGTGATCATTTATTAACATGTAATTAGAATGTAGAAAAAACCGTTCACAAAAAGTATAGTCCAAAATCGTCAAGTTAAAAATATTTATTAAATCATTCAAGATATGCAAAAACATGGGTGGTCTTCTTTGTATGAACAAAATATGAATATCAAAACTACTCTTAACGTCAGAGCAAAAGTCCAAATTAGAAAAATTTCAAAGTCACTATCCAAAAATTAATGAAACGCTTGTCCAAATATAGAAATCTCAAAACTAAAGTACAATATCTTCCAAATCCAAATTCCAAAGTCCAAATTTGAAGCCTTTCCGGTACTATCAACAATAAGGCTTTTCAGAAAAACAAATTTTTCTTCCTCAGGAATTCTACAAGGAAGAAATACATAAAAAGTAATAGATAATCTCATGAAAACATAGAAAGATACTCTTATAATTTCTTAGCTAAAGTAACAAGTTTAATAACCCACCTCAAATTGTATTAGGAAGTATCTAAACCCAAACTGTATTTATTTTATCACGTCCACAGCCTCTTTGTGTAAGTTCTTAAGGTGCACAGGGACGTTAAAAATCAAAAGACAACTAGAACAATATATATTCTCTAAAATTCCCCACATATGTGGTCTATCACATCATTAAGAGCCATGACCATTACCGTAATGTCTGAAAATTCACAAAAGGAGCTCTTCATAAGTAGCAAGAATGTCATTCAGGGTGTTAAAGCATCCTGAATGATGAGTCTGGCAGCGAGTCTGACCTTTAAAATAAGGACACAGTGGGGCGTCTAACTCTCAACCTCTGGCTCTGCAGGTTGATACCTAAACCACTGAGCTATCCAACAGTATATACTGTTAAACGATTAATTTAGCATTCCAACCAAACTAGGCCAGTATTTCCTATACACAAATAAGTAAATTGCAGTGGTGTTGTGTTTTGGGATCAAGGAGACAGCGGAGGCTTGATTCATGAAGAGGCAACAGGGCAAGATAGCCCGGTCAGAGTTTATTAGGAATAACAGACAAAGGAAATTCCAGAGAAGGGTATGCAATATATTCTTATTGGTTACCTGCGATAGCATAGGATTACTTAATTGGCTAAATATCGGCATGTCTGCCTCGTGCTCACTTTGCTAATTGGCCAGAAAGCTGCGTGCTAGCTGAATGACTGCGTGCCATCCCTGGGCATAGTGGGGAGGGCCAGAAGGCCTGGAGTGAGAGGCCCAAGCTGGGGCCTCTAAGTTACGGCGTAAACACAGATGAGGTAAGGAGAATGATCACCCACGATTTATGACCATGGTTTGCCAATGAGCCACAGCGATCGTGCTGTGAAACTCCTCACATCTTCCCCCTTCTGTTTTTAAGAAGCTTATAAGCATAATAAATTTGGTCCTCGCGTACACGAGGCCGGAAGCGAAATCCTTGCAGGCAGGTGGCTAGCAACGAAGGTATGCATTGAATAAAGCAACAGACAGTTATCAGAATGGCAAGAATAATATCAGAAACAATTTTGGTTAAAGAATCCAATTGGTTTTGTACCTTATTAGAATTATCGGATAAGTTAAAGCAACACATATTATGCACAGACTCACAACCTTGATGATGCAACATCAGCAAATAATCGATCGCGGCGCGGTTATCTAAAATTGCATTGCGAAGCTGAAATTGCTCCCTGTTCAGGAGGCTAATAGCTTGGGAAGTGTGATTAATGGCTTTTACAAATGCACAAGCAAGCTTCCCAAGCTGCCTTGCATTCCCGGCTGCCAGGCCAGGCACGCCAACAAGACTGATGGCTAAGGATGTGTACTCGGCCTGGGAAAGCACCTTAACAGTGCTATCGCAATCAGAGGGTAACTGCTCAGCGGCAGTACCTCGGGCGATGCGTTTGTGGGCGGGACGCTGACGGACCAGCGTGGTGCAGTTGGGAAAAGCAACAATCATACGACTAAGGCAACAAGTGGTTTTAGAGAGGTTAGCAGGAATATAGTTCCAAGTTCGTGACCCACAGGTCCAGAACCACCCAGAAGGCAACAGAATATGCTGAAAGTTAAAATGAAGGTCCTCTGTTTCTCTCCCGGCGCAATTAAGACCACGACCGGGCTGGAAACAGCGAGGCTTTGACTTATGTTGAGTACAGTTCACAACCCTGGCACATTTACTAGCATTGCTAACAGCTACAATAGGAGTATAGAGAGACAGGGCATCACAAACCCATTTACATGTGTAGGGTACTGAAAACTCTTCCATGTACTTCTGGAGGTACCTTGAGATATGCAGTTACATAAGGCAAAATATAACATAAGCAAAGACAGGTCTTTCCCCAAGAGAATAAGCAAAACATTTAAGCATGAACAAAACACGAACATTTCTCTTCTTCCTTACGTGAAGGAGGTTTCTTTAGCATTCTAGCAAGCATTTCTCACTCCCCAATTACATGAGTAAGGCATTACATTTCTTCTTCTCTCACTGGTGTAAGTGAAAGAGGTATTCAATATCTTAAAACCAGCATAGCATGGTAAATCAAATACAGTAGAAATATCATTAGAGCATTTCACACTCATAGCATGAGCAGGTAGACAATTTTTTAAAAAGTATATGACAACATTCAAGACATAATAAAAAACAAATAATCTAACACAATAAAAATAACTATATATATAGAAAAAAACATGAAAATACATATACATCAAGAATAAGGGAAAAACGAAAAATCTGACATGACCTTGAATTCTGTTTCAGTATAAAATATTCTTACTTACACACTATACTTTTATCTTATTATTAACCATTATCTTCCAAGTCAAATCCACATTTTTCAACTCTACTTTTATATCCATACTTTACTTTTATTAACCTCTTCAACCTTGCTAAGGTCTGTTATACTTCCATTTTAAGATTTACAAAGTATTTTCCAAAAACAATATCAACCTCATCACATTACATACATCATCACCCTGTGCTATGTACATTGCCCTGGAGGATGTGGGATTTCCCATTAATTTCTATTGTACCCAAAATTTCATTTGGTCTGGTGTCAGTTTATTTATTCCGTCTCTCGTCAATGAGTAATCAACAAATTGTCGCCATATATTCCAAAATCTATTTTCTTTTATTATATCTTTTTTAAAATTTAACTCCCATGTTAATTTTTCATTCAATGCGAGATCCCACATCTGCTTATACCACTCCTCCACCTTTAACACTAAGTCATTTTTCCAATTTTTTGCGATACACATTCTAGCTATTACAAGCATCATGGACAACAATTCTTTCTTATCATTATCTAAATTCGTATTGTCTACGTCCATCAACAAAATGTTATTTGGCCCCAATTTGAGATGCAATCCCATAATCTTATCAATCTCGTTCTCGATTTTTGCCCAAAAATTTTCTACCACCTTGCATTCATACCACATATGAACATATGTGCCCAACATATTTTTACATCTCCAACACATTTTATTATTCTTTTTGTCCATCTGATGTAATCTCATAGGGGTCAAATACCACTTCCATAACATTTTAAAATTATGTTCCTTTACCCTAACCGACAAAGATCTCATAATTCTTTTTCTCCATTTATTTTGCCATTCCTTTTCTGTTATCTTCATATTCAAATCTTGTTCCCATGTGTTTCTTAATATTTCTTGTGAGTTAACTTCTGTATTTATTATTTTATAAATTTTACTAACCATTCCTTTAATTCCAATTTCCTTCTTCCTTATCTTCCACACTAATTCCTCAAATTCTGTCCTGTGTCTTTCCAAGCTCTGTTCCCTCAAATATTTATTATTCCACTTGTTCACCATCGCTATCTGAAACCAATTCAACTTCATCTGAGTGTATAGCTCTCGTTTCATCACTTTATCTTTACAGACTCGTATCCAATCTTTCAGCAGGAAAACCCCATTCGTCAACAAGATTTCTCTCATCTCATTGTCCATTCTTATTGGAAACTTTTTCAAATCTTCTAATTCAATTATCGGTGAAATATTCGGAACTAATTTCATTTTAACCTTCTTCCATGCTCCCAACATTGACCTCAGCATTCTATTTTTAACTGGTGTTTTTCCATGTTTCCTTATCTAAGAAAAGACTCTTACCCACTTCCTTTAGTTCCTTCATTTCAATTTCCTCCCAAATAACCGGCTCCTTCATTAAAATCTTAACTACATTCTTTATATGAAATGCTTTATAGTAATTCTTTAAGTTAGGAATTCCTAGACCCCCTTCTTTTTGAGATAAATACCACATTCTCTTTGAAATTCTAGGTCTACGTCCCCCATTACAATAATTATTTAATAATTTTTGAAATTCCTTAATTTCTTTATCCGTCAGTTGAATTGGTAAGGCATCAAACAAAAAATTTAATTTTGGTAGTAACATCATTTTAGCCAACGCTATTCTGCCGAACCAAGACAATCTTAATTTTTGGTATTGCAAAATTTTATCTTTAAGTTCTTTCTTTTGTTTATCATAGTTTAATCTTTTCAAATCATCTAATTTGTTAGAGATATTTATCCCTAAATATTTCAGACTCTCTTTAATCTGTAGTTTAAATTCATCCCTTATTTTCCTTTACTCATCCTTTTCAATATTACTTAAAATCATTTAAGATTTATCCCAATTTATCTTCAGACCTGTTATTTGTTCAAATTCCTTTAAATGTTTTTGAATGCTTTCCAAAGTCCTTCTAGGGTGTTTCATGATTATCAAAGTATCATCCGCATATAAACTAATTTTATTTTCCATTATTCCTTCTATACTTTTATCTTCCCTTATTGCATTTGCTAATATTTCCATCGCCATAATAAATAATATTGGTGATAAAGGGCACCCTTGTCTTGTCCCAGCCTCTAATCTCACTTCCTCTGTGAGACCGTCATTAACCCTAATATTGGCGTATCCTTGTTGATATAATTGTTCTATTGTTTTTATAAACGTATCACCAAATCCATAACTTCTAATTATCTCGTTAATTGTTATCCATTGCAAGGAGTCGAATGCCTTGAAGATATCTAATGATAATAATCCAACTTTCTCCTTATTTTGCCCTGCAACATCAATCAGGTCTACAACTCTCCTTACTAAATCTGCCATGTGCCTACCTTTCACAAATCCGGCCTGATCTTTATTTATGTATTTATCCATAAAACTGTTTAATCTATTTGCCAGTATCGCCGTAAAAATCTTGGCATCTTGATTTATTAGAGAGATGGGCCTATATGACTCTACCTTTTCTGGGTCTTTTCCTGGTTTTGGTAACAAGACAATTATTGTTCTATACCATGATGGTGGTATCTGTTCCCCATTAAGTATACTGTTATACAGTTTTAACAATTTTGGAGTTACTATATCTTTGAACTCTTTATAAAATTCTGCAGGTAATCCGTCTTCTCCCGGTGATTTATC
Source organism: Bradypodion pumilum (assembly GCA_035047305.1). Lineage (NCBI taxonomy): Eukaryota > Metazoa > Chordata > Lepidosauria > Squamata > Chamaeleonidae > Bradypodion > Bradypodion pumilum. The sequence goes on from JAWDJD010000003.1 coordinate 325,871,557, forward strand.
TGCTTTCAATTTAGTTATTACTTCTTTTATCTCTTTTTCAGTTATTAACTCTTCCATTTTTTGTTTATGTTCCTGACTTATTTTATTTTTAATTTGCATTCCCAGTTTATCTTTTAATTTATCTATATTTACCTCCTTTTTAGAGTATAAATCTTGATAAAATTCTCTAACCACCTTACATTTATCTTTAATCTTATTATATCTTATACCTTCCTTATCTACTAAAGTCCCTATTTCTCTTCTGCTTCTTTTTTCCTTAGCAGCTCTTGCTAAAAGTTTTGAATTTTTATTACTATATTCAAAATATTCCCTTTTTAAATACACCAAATCTCTTTTCACCTTTTCAATATCTTTTCCTATTAATTCCTTCTTTAGGCCCTGCATTCTTTCATATACTTTTCTATCCTTGGTTGTTGCATGTTTCTCCTGCAGCCATTTAATCTCTTTTTCAATTTCTTCTTGCTTACTTTTTAACTGTTTATTTTTAATGTTTACCAACTTAATACTTTCTCCTCTGAATATTGCTTTCATTGTATCCCATACAAGACCGAATCTAACATCGCATGTATCATTCCATTTCCAATTTTCTTCCCATTTTTCTACCATTTGCTCTTTACACTTTATATCTCTAAACAATTTAGCATTATATCTCCATTTTTTCCTAATCTTTGTAGCATCTATTTTTATTTCCAACAATACTTTTGCATGGTCAGACTCTTTAAAAATTCCTATTTCTATGTCTTCTAAATTTCTTATCAAATTATCAGTAACAAATATATAATCTATTCTGGAATACGTGTTATAAACTTGTGAGAAAAATGTATAAACCCTTTCCAATCCTTTAAGTTCCCTCCATGTATCTTTCAACCCTAAAGATTTCAACCAATTATTTAACACATACATTTTATTTCCTCCCACACATCTTGCTATGTTTGTACTATCTATATTTGATCTTATTAAATTAAAATCTCCAGCTACAATCATTTTTATTGTTTTTTCTTTCTCCAGTATTTGGTACACCTTATCTAAAAAACTATTTTGATGTTCATTTGGCACATACAAATTCACCAACATTATTTCCTCCTCATCTATTTTCCCTTTTACTATCAGATATCTACCTTCTGGGTCTGAGATACTTTTTACCATCTCAAATCCCAACCTGTTTGATATCAGAGTTGCAACCCCTCTAGCCTTTGAAGTGCCATATGCTTTTTCATAAAACTGAGTCCATCCTAAAATAGCTTGTTGGTTTCTTCCGATTTCTGATGGGTTTCCTGCAGAAAGATTATATCCGGTCTATCTTTTCTGAGTGCTGCTTCTAATCTCCTTCTCTTCACTTGACAACCAGTACCTTTCACATTCCATGTTATTACTTTTATATTCCTCATCTATTATTTTCCTCCCATAATTTTTTACATTTCCCACTTCCTCCTACAGGCATGTGATTAACATGTAACATTTCCTTCACCTTAAACAAATAAAGAAAAAAAAGAACAACTAAAAAATACACACTATACATTCTACTACTAACCCTCCCCATTTTTTTTACAAATAGCCTCTGAAATACAAAGGGGGGAGGGGGGAGGTGCGACAGACTGTACGAGCACCGAGGAGATCTGAACCTAATCTCCACCCAGAACAGTTCCTCCTTCCGCACCTTTAGGCATATTCTCATTTCCGTTGTTCTCCCGCCTTTTATATCCAACAGATATAATCAATTCTTCCTTCAGATCAAACCACTCTTTAGTTCCTGCTTCCAATAACTTTGCATCTACCATTACATCCAAAACATCAGGACCTTCGCTTATCAAATAACGTCTTCCCAGGTAGGAGAAACTCAATTGTCATGGGAATTTCCAATTATACCTTATTCCTTTATCCTGGAGTCGCTTTGTGATTGGTTTCATCGATTGTCTCCATAAGCGGTCCTCGATTGGAATATCATTATAAACTTCGATATCAAAGCCTTCCATTTTTAACACTTCTGCACCTTTTTCCCTTATAAGAGCCATTAATCGCAGCTTGTCTGACACATTAGCAAATTTTAACAACACATTCCTTGACCCAGTTTTGCCCCTTCTTGAACCCAGCCTAAATACACTTACAACATCCTGCGGTGTAAAACCATCTTCCATGATTTCGTCCAGCCATTTCACTATTCTTTCTTTTAATTTATCTGGGGAGTTCTCTGGCAATTTTCTAATTATGACATTTGCTCGTCTTAGATGTTCTTCTATAGTTTCCAATCTCTTTTCATGATCTCCAACCTTATTTTCTCTTTCTTTATCTCTTTTTCTCAATTCCATGACCTCCACCTTAATCGTTGCCTGTTCTTTTTTAATATCTTCTTGTTCTTTTTAAAGCTTATCTTGTCCTTTTTTAAACCATCAATTCCCTTCAAAATGTCTGCCAACATATCTTGCATATCTTGTTTTCGTTCTTGTTTATCTTGAGCCAACATATTCCCAATTTTATATTCCAGATTGTCCACCTTCTCATTAAATCTTTCAAAATCAGATTTAAGTCCTTGCCCCCCTTCATTGCCAATGTTGTTGGTGTTGTTACTGTAGCTGTGGTTGCAATTGTTGTCAGTGTTGCCCCTGCTGTCGCCGCTGTAGTTGTTACAGTTGTTGTAGCGGTTGTTGCTGTTGTTACCTTTGCTGTTGTTATAACAATTGTTTTTACCGCAGTTGGTGCAATCATAGTTGGAGATATTATTGTTTTCTGCTGCTGTTGCTGTTGTAGTTGTTGTGCTATCTTCTTCACTGTCTCTTGCTCCTCCAAATCCTTCATCTCTTGTTGTGTTGTTTTCTTCATCTCGTCGTCCTCCTCCTCCAACCTTGTAAGCCTTCTGAAACTCCTGTCCGAAGAGGTTGGTCTTTCCACTCTTGTCCAAGCCAATTTCTTCTCCTTCTCTCTCCCTCTCCCCTGCCGTTTCATCCAAAAGTATTTCCAATTACGTGACTTTAACAATTTACATAAACAATTTACCGTTTAGGCCTACCTTATATATTGACTCTAACCAATTTTAATGTACTTATTTCCAAATACAATATTAGACCTTTGTCCTCCCCTCCCCCTTCCCCCTCTGTCAAATATATATATATATATACCAAAGTTCAAATCAATATAAAGATGGGGGAAAGAAAAAGAAAAAATGAGGAAAAAATCCCATTTCAAACCAAATTAATTTCCCTCTTAAATTTTAATATTTCCCCCGGGTAAACAAAAAAAAAAGAGAGGGGAAAAAAAGAAGGGGGAAGAAAAGAAAAAGAAAACAAAGGAACAAAATCCTAATCAAAAAAAATTATTGATCACTGTTCTTCCACTTTATTCCCTATTTAATCCTCAATCTTCATCTCCCAATGGGAAGGGAGATAAGGAAAGGGAGAAAAAGGAGAAAAAGGAGTCCAAAAAAGCCACAACAGGAAGGTAAAAAGAAAAAATCATCAATATTTGTTCCACAAAAAAAAGAAAAGAAAAAAGAAGAAAAAAAACTGATATTTTAGTTCTCTTCCATCAACTTGCTTTATGTTACTGTTGCAGCTTGCAAACACTATCCAACTTAAAAAGACAAAGAATGAAAAATAACTCTTATATTGTTCCAGGCCGAGAAGAAAAAACAAAAAACAAAAATCAAAGACAAGATCAGGCGTCTGCTCTCCAGGATTCAAAGGAAACAACACTTTGTCTCTCACAGCACATTTCAGGGCCCCAGCACCATCTTACTCTTTTTTTTTAAGCCTCGAAAAAAGTATGCAAGACAAAGCCAGGTCCAATTCTCCAAAAGTCCAAATTCTTCTTCTTCCTCCTCTCTTTCTCTTTAATACCCAAATTTCAAAGTCCAGAACTCAAACAGCAATGAAGAAGGGAAAGTAAAAAAAAGGAAACAAAAAATCCCGGTATTATCACCGTTACTTGGCCCTGACTTATCTGCGCTCCACTGATGTGAAAAGAACAAAAGGTCCGGTCCCAATTACTTCACTTTTCTTCTCCTTTTCTCCTTCCCTGTGTATATTTACAAATTTGCTCACCGTCAGGGCTTCTCCACTTCTCCGCTTAAGCAATTTTCCGGCTCCGCGCGGCTCCGCGCAGCTCCGGTCGAAAGGACCGGCGAGGCCGAGCGAGGCTCACTTCAGCTTCCCCCTTTCGGATCCCCACCGGGCTTACCCTTTTCGATCCGATCGTCCGCTTATCTGTTTGCCTGCGTTTTATCAAACTTTACCAACGAGCCGATCTCCACACTGTTTTCCAAACCATCCGTTCTTCAGCTAAAAACTTTGTTGAGTCAGCGCCATTAAAGGCCGCCCATCCCCCGCTCTCTCCAAGATCGAAACTCACAGTTTTCTCCCTTTCTTGGCGCGACTTCGGACCAACCAAGGTAATTTCCGCAACTATTTTTTCTTATAGATATTCTAATCCATTTTTTTACAGGTCTCAGGAACTATTCTCACTTTTAACAGTCACTTTCGTTTCCCTCCTTTCTGAGCAGAAGAAAGTTCACTCCTCTCAGCTCTCCATCTTGACACGCCCCCCCCCCACCTGATCCTGCTGGTCTGAATACTTGATAAGTGCCGGTCTCAACAGCTTGCAAGAGAATTTAGTTGCTGAGTAACTCTTTATGTTGGCTGATCTTGTGCTCATTTCAGTTTGTGCCTGGAGAATTCTTGCAACTGTGCTGGGGTGCATCTTCCAAAATCTGACTAGTCTACTTAGTGATCCAGTGGATGAATATTCATTGATTCATCATATTTATTCCCCTCCCCACCTCATCAACCCCTTGCCATTTGCAATGTTTGAGGTGGTAGCTGTATAAGTCTGTGCAAGCATATCTGAGAGTAAACAAAACAGAACAGCAAAAAAAAGACAAAAAATGTTGTGGCACCTTAAAGACTAACTCCTGTATTTAAATGTGAGCATTCATGGGCCAAGTCCAATTCATCAGACATAAGAGAGAGGCCTCATGGTATCAATTTATACACACACCAGGTATAAATTGCCATTTGCAGTTTGTGTGTGAACATTTCTGATAGAAAAACAGACCTCTGTCATGCTAAAATCACCAGTGCAAACCTTTCCCCATTTTCCCATTGCCATGCAACACCTTCTCAAGTGTTCTTGGCATTCCTAGTATATAAAATAAACACCCTTTCTTTTTAATGGTTTTATGCCCCCAAATGGTGTGGGCTCTCATAGCTCTCTAAAGATCTTTGACCTATCAAAAGATGCAACAAATCGAAGAGTCTCTTTCAAGAGCATCTTTACCATCGCTCACTCATACATTCAGCCCAAAAGCCAGTTGTCCAAACGAAGAGCAGTGATGACTCTTCCCAGCACTTGTGTTCTTATACCGATGAGTCAAGAGGGTACTTGTGTGTAAATCATCCAACTTGTTGGCCTCTAACAGGCTGTCTTCCAGCAAAAAGAAAGCTCTTAAACTGAGCTCAATACAAAGACACTTCATAGAAAAGGGAAGATATATTTAATAATAAACCCTCAGTGGCTGAAATCCTGTTGCTTAGCATACTGAGTTGCAGCTAGAGAAAGCCAAATGGACAAGGAGGAGCTTGAAATTGGAAATTATGTACTGTACTGAATTTGTATTGGAGAATTGGTTTAAAGAATTATAGAATATAGCTATAAATGATAAATTGTCTTGTGAATTAAAGTTAAAGAAGGGATTGATTAAAAATGATTTTAAAGCTATTTGGGGAGGGTTCGTTAATCATGTATTAGTTAAATCTGAAGGAATAAAATCAGGACAAGAATCTATAACTTTTTGGAACTAGGGGATAAAGATATTAAAGAGAAAGTTATGTCCAGATAATAGGGGGAAGATGAATAATGTCCCATTGGTGGTGGGTGCATATATTTGTTGATGTAATGTTAGTTTTGTTATTTTTATTGTTGTTTTGTTTAAGTGTTTTGTTTATTTTTAGTTGTTATTATGGTTAGATGTATTATATTAGTTTTTTGTTGTCAAGTAGGATTATAGTGTGTAATTTTGTTTCGAACAAATTATAATAAAAGAAAGAACATATGGAGGAGCTGTTGTTGTTTTTGCTGTCCTGTCCTCAACAACCTTAATCAGAACTTGCAAACACAAGCCAGTGGCTTCCTTCTTGGAGTCAATACATCTCATGGTTTAGAGAGAGAGAGAGAGAGAGAGAGAGCGCCTTGACTTCTCATGATGTCCTCAAAGTAGGACAAGCTTCAGCTTCATCATTTTTGCTTCCAGAGACAGTTCAGGCTTGCTATGTTCCAAGACCCACTTGTTCATCTTTCTCGCAGTCCAGGGTATCTGCAGAGCTCTCCTACAGCATCATTAAAATGTATGGATTTTCCCTGTCAGCTTTCTTTATTGTCCAGCTTTCACATTATATACATGGTGATAGGGAACACAATAGGAGACAACTCAACAAATCCCCATTGGTTCAGTTGGCCTACTCTACTAGTGACTTACTGTGCTGAACAACAAAATTTCAACTGATGTTATCTGAGCCAAGGGTGGTCTTTTACTGGGGAAACTATCCACTCATTGGGACAGGCAGAGATTAGGAGCAACTAGTTAACAATAGCTAAAATAATAAATTGTTTGTGATCAATCATTTCTGCCAGTAACCTAAGCTTCAGTTACTGTAACAGAAAAATCTCACCCCTTTTGCAGTGAAATAATAACTGTTACAGTTATTTTTGCAGTTGCAATGGGAGAACATACTATTCATCTAATTCTGGAATTTGTAAAGCAGGTGCTAGTCATGCCTATCTTTCCAGAGGTATGTAGCTGAAGGAAGTAGGCCAACAGTCATTAAAATCTTCTCCTTCTTCTTCAGATGCCGTATCCATTCTGGATATTGGCAACCATCATGGTGATAGCCTTCCTGTTCCTTACTCCTCAGGACAATTCTTTCAAGGACCTGCCACACCAGTCTGTCAGGTTCTTCAGCCACAGTCCATCTATGTCCAGGGCATCTCTTCCCAGGAATCTTCCCTTGCATAGTGAGTTGGAGTTTTCTATATTTATTTATTTATTTGACTTGTTTAGCCACATCCTCACCAAAATGACTCCGGGCAGCTTACAACACAAGAAACACCCCCAACATAACATACTCCAACAACCCATACATATAGATAAACATCATAAAAACTCTAAACTATCTGAAATCTAAAAATATTAAAACCACAAAATCTTGAATCTAAAAGTCTAAAATTACCATTACAAAATTTTCAGATGGTCATTTGAGCTAGCATGGTGGAGTAGATCCAACAGCAGCATTCCACACATGCTGGGCCTGCCATGTCTTAAGTCTTCCCTAAAGGCCAGCAGTTGTGGTTGGAGGCAAAGGTCCATTGGCTGGAGGTTCCAAAGGCCTGGGGCGGATACTGAAATGGCCCTCTGTCTAGTGCTGGAGAGGTGAGCCTCTCCAGCCATTGGTACCCATAGAGAGCCCCTCTTGTCCACCCTATAAAAACAAAAACACAAAAAACAATACGAAGTAAACAAAGACACAATCAAAAACAAAACAAACAGACAAAAAATACAAATTCCAACCCCCCCCCCCGCACACACACACACACACACACACACACAAAAGAAAGAAAACAAGCAAACTTACCAAAAGATGTGCTACCTTCACCAGGACTGGAAAAGAAATGAATAAAGAAAGAGACTACTTACCAGAAGAAGCTCCACCCAGAAGCCAGGAGAGAAAAAAAAGTCAAAATACAATAACCCCTACCAGCACCACCTGCTGGCCACAATAGTAAAAACAATTCAAAAACACACAACAGCTCCAAATAAAAGGCCACAAGAGTAAAAACAAATCAAAAACATAACACAAATTCACAATTTTACACAAAAGGTCACACCAATAAAAACAAGTCAAAAAAATTACACTAAAACACACTTTAGAGACCGCGCCATGTCTTGATGACAACAAAGTGGATTAATTATTCATGTCTGGGCTTTAATATTGGAAGCTGACTAGGAGTTCCCCGGCTTAAACAGCTTGGAGAAAGTTTTTTTTTTTGTTCCTCAGAAGAAGAAGGGTTTTTTTTTTTACCCAAAAGTTAAGGCAGCCGCTGGAAAATGGTGCTTTGATTGTCCGCTTCAAGAGAAGGAGTAGGTGGCTTTTGTTTTTGGTTCCTTCACCGTGTGGATTACAAATACTTGTTTGTTTACTGTGGAATATATTGCCCCTTACCTCCTCTCCTTGCTGGTTGGATTTTGGGCTTTTTCCCCTTCTGGTCTCCCCCCCCTCTTTTTCTTTTCTGGTGGCTTGGCTGTTTTAAAGGAGAAGCTTGGGCTGACTGTTCCCCTGAAGCCTTTTTACTGCAGTTGGAAGAAGACTGATTGGATTATATGCTTTGGGGAAACGGACCTGTTGTGGACCAACATTTTTTGCTCTTCCTATTTCTCCTAAGCTGCCTGTTGGGAGAGTCGTTTCCTTCTGTTTTATCTCAGTGGATTACAGTAACTCGTTCATCTTCTGCTTGCATATAAATTTCCCTATTGGATCTGTGGAACCAGCGGCTGCAGTGCTACAAGCTTTATTTCAGTAACTAACTTCTACAACGAACTGCAGCACTGGGCTTTTTACACATCACACTGTCATGGATAAAGGTACAAGAGGGAAAGCAAAGGAAGAAGAACCAGTTGTAAAGCCTAAGAAGGGAGGAAAAGCACCAATGGAGGAACCCGCTCAGTCATCATCCCCGCCCACAGTGTTATATGATCAGACTCAAATAATGGTGGAAATTGGCAAGCTGTTTCAAAAAATGGAGAAAAATGAAGATTCAAGGGTGAAAGATAGAAATGAAATGATGAAAAAACAGGATAAGATGATGTCATCATTGGCAGACTTTACAAAAAAGGTGGACCTAAATTTAAAAAAATTTGAGGGAAATATGAAATTGGTTCAAACAGAGGTAGATGCCATAAGGAAGGAAGCAAAAGGGACTCAAGAGGTGGTGCGGGAGAATAAGTTGAAATTGGAAGAACAAGAGAGAAGGATTGATGCTGTGGAAGATTTGATGAGAAAGCAGAGCATTGTGATCCGTCAGGTGGTGGAACGCACACCGGATTTGTTAAGAGAGAGGGTGGTTCAGTGGTTAAACGGTCTGAATATGGGGAAAGAATTTGTTCAGGAGGATTTTGTAAGTGTATTTAGGGTGGGTCCAAGAAGAGGGAGTGTGATTCAAAGAAATGTGCTGGTTAAATTTGCGAATTGGGCAGATAAGTTAAAAGTAATGGCTCATCTGAAACGAGTTGGTTCTGCTGCGTTGAAATTTGATGGTTCAGATGTTGAAGTTTATAATGATATTTCACTAAAATAAAGAACATGGAGGTACAAGATGAGGCCTGTTACTAAACTATTGATGAGTAAAAACATAAGGTATAATTGGAGATTTCCGCAACAATTGCGTTTTTTCTATGATAAGAGAATACGAGTTATTGATGAAGGTACTAATCCATTGGAATATCTGAGTATGTTGGAATTGGTAAGAGCAGATTCGGAAGAATGGAAAAATCTTAAGAAGGAACTGATGGACTCTGGAGCTTTGGGGAGGGAATATGAGGGGGGGAAGCCAGTGGGGCTACAGGTGGAACACCACAGTGGGGAGAGGAGGAGGAGGAGCCGTCTTTGATCATGGTGGAGGAGGAGGTAGGTAAGGAGCAATGAGCATTAGATTGTACTGACTTTAAAGAGCTAATAGAGGTAGAATAGGTAAAAGCGCGTAACACCGACAGTAGGGCGCATCTTACATGTCCCCCCTCTCCCCTCTTTGGTTGACAGAGGCGGCTTTTTGCAGGAAGGTGGGGAGAGTGAAAGTGTGTGTTTTATGTAGTGGGTATAGTGGTAGGGTTGTTGGTGGCACGCCCGATGGAGAGTTTAAAATTGGAAGAAGAACTTGGTTATGGGAAGTATTAAAATAATATCGTGGAATGTAAAAGGTACAGGTTCTGTTCTTAAGAGACGTAGATTGGAATTGGCGTTGAAAAAGGATAGACCAGATATATTGTTTTTACAGGAAACACATCAGAAGTCAAAAGATACGAATAAGCTTTATTTGGGATGGATGCAACACTATGAGATGGCGTTCGGTACTTCGAAAGCAAGAGGGGTGGCAATTATGATTTCAAGAAAGTTGGGATTTGAAATTACAAAAAAGATTGCGGATCAAGAGGGTAGATATTTGTTGTTAAGAGGAAAATTGGAGGATGAGGAAATTATGTTGGTAAACATTTACGCTCCGAATGACCGCCAAGCAGAGTTTTTGGAAAAAATCCGGAAAATAGTGGAGTTGGAAAATGTTGCAAAAATTATTGTGGCTGGTGATTTTAATTTGATAAGGTCAGGATTAGATTGTACAAATATAGCTAGAAGTGGAATTGGTGTGAAAGGGAAGGTGCTGGACAATTGGATGAAGGTTATGGGTTTGAAGGATTCGTGGAGAGAGTATAAGGGCTCAGAAAGGGCATATTCTTTTTTTCACACGTCCATGGGACCTACTCAAGAATAGATTATGTTTTTCTTTCGGAAAATTTAATTGGGGATATAGAAGGTGTGGAAATGGGGATTATTAAGGAATCGGACCATGCTAAAGTATATTTGGAACTAAAAGCACAAAAAATATACGAAGAGTAAGAAATTGGAGGTACGATCCTAATTTGTTTAAAGATCAAAAAAGTAAAGAGGTAATTATGGAAAGTTGGAAAGAAAGCTGTCAGTGGAACGACAATAATGAGGTTAATTTTAATGTTGTATGGGATACCATGAAGTCAGTTTTTAGGGGGGAGAGTATAAAATTGGCAAGCTTCAAATATAAAAAATACAAAGCAGAACAGACAGAAAAAGAAAGAGAAATAAATCAATTACAGGAGGAGCATGCGAAAAACAAGGACAATTTTTTTTAAATGAAATTACAAGGACTTAAGGCAGAAGTAATGGGTAAGGATATTGATAAAGTTAAACGGGATTTGATTTATCTAAATAGAGAATATTTTGAATTTAGTAATAAGAATTCAAAATTATTAGCAAGAGCAACCAAGGTTAAAAGGGAAAAAAGAGAAATTGGTGTACTGGTTGATAAGCAAGGCTTAAGATGTAATAAGAATAGGGATAAATGTAAAATTGTCAGGGAATTTTATCAGGTACTATATGCAAAAAAGGAAGTAGATTTGGAAAAGCTTAAAAAGATATTGGAGAAACAGTTAGGGAGTGGGATAAAACAAGAGCATAGGGAGAAAATGGAAGAAAAGATATCTGATAAAGAGGTTAAGGAGGTAATAAGCAGATTGAAGATAGGGAAAGCCCCTGGGGACGATGGATTATCGACAGAGTTTTATAAAGAATTTAAGGAGGTGGTGGTCCCGAAATTGGTGAAGTTATATAATTATATACTAGATGGAGGATCAATTCCGACTTCATGGTATAATACTACAATCGTTCTTCTGCCAAAACCTGGTAAGAATTTGGAAAGAGTGGATTCGTACAGACCAATTTCACTTATAAATCAAGATGCGAAAATCTTCACAGCAATATTGGCTAACCGTCTAAATAGTTTTATGGGAGAATATATAAATGTTGATCAAGTTGGGTTTTTAAAAGGACGACATATGGCGGATTTGACTAGAAGGGTATTAGATTTAATAGATAATGTAAATCAAACAAAGGAAAAGGTGGGACTATTATCATTGGATATCTTCAAGGCATTTGACTCATTGCAGTGGTCCTCAATCAAGGAAATAGTTAAAAAATATGGATTTGGGGATAAATTTAATAGGGTTATAGATTTACTATATCAAAAAGGAAATGCTAGGGTTAGAGTAAATGAGGAGCTTACGGATGTGGTAAAGTTAGAAACTGGTACGAGGCAGGGCTGTCCATTATCTCCTATTCTGTTTATTATGGCAATGGAAATCTTAGCTAAAAGTATAAGGGAGGATTTAAATATAGAAGGGATCATGGGTAATAAAGTGAGTATGTACGCAGATGATACATTGCTTATGGTAAAACACCCGGAGTTGGTAATGGACAGGATTAAAGATCATTTACAGATATTTCAAGATATAACTGGGTTAAAGATAAATTGGGATAAATCAGAATTGATGTTGTGCAATTTGAAACCAAGTGAGATGGGTAGGACAGTGTTGACACTTAATATACAAATTAAGGATAAGTTGAAATACTTGGGGATAATTATTTCAAACAAATTAGAAGAACTTAAACAATTGAACTATGACAGCTTGAAAGTAGAATTTAAGAACAAAATACAAGAGCTTCAGAAGTCAAAGCTGTCATGGTTCGGAAGGATTGCTATGTGTAAAATGATATTGTTGCCAAAGCTTAACTTTTTATTTGATACACTAGCGATCCATTTGAAAGAGAAAGAAATTAATGAGTTTCAAAAGATGTTCAATGGTTTTTGTAATGGAGGTAAAAAAATCTAGGCTTCCAAAGAAGTTATGGTATTTGTCTCAAAAAAAAGGGGGTTTGGGATTGCCAAACTTGCTAGCATATTACATGGCTTTTCAAGTTAAGAATGTTGTGAAGATTTTGGCAAGAGAAAAAACAATTTGGGAGCAATTGGAGATGAAAGAATATAGAAATATTGGAAATTTGATTTTTTTAGGAATAAAGGATAAGCTGAGAAGACCAAATAATACTATGATGAGAGGTCTCGTGGAGGTGTGGAAGAAGGTAAAAAAGGATATGGTCCCAAATCTCTCTCCAGTTTTAGAACTGACTGATATGATGTGTTTCCCAATAAAGTTAGATAAGGAAAAAATGGAAATATTGGATAAAAATGGGATGCTTTTATTGAAGGATTGGTTAAAAATATGTGAGTCTCTTGTTGAGCGGGAAAAAATATTTGAGATATTAAATTTGAATTGGTTTCAGAGGTTGAAGGTGGAAAATTGGAACAAAAAATATGGAAAAGAAGTAGGGCTAGATAGAATGCATACAGAATTTGAGGAGTTGGTATGGAGAATTAGAAAAGGGGAAAATAGTATAAAAGGTCTTGTGAGTAAGCTTTACAATATACTGAATAGAGGGGTAGATCCACATGAGGATTTGAGACGGAAGTGGGAACAAAGTTTGAATATAACAATTGGGGAGATGGAGTGGAAAAACAAATGGAAAAAGAGGATTATGAGAACAATGTCTGTGAGAATTAAAGAACATAATTTTAAAATGTTGTGGCAATGGTACTTGACGCCATTAAGACTTTACCAGATGGATAATAAAAGAGATAAGTTATGTTGGAGATGTAGAGAATTTGATGGAACATACGAACATATGTGGTGGAGTTGTAAAAAAATAAGGGATTTCTGGGGGAGAATAGAAGCTGAATTTGGTGAAATAATGGGTAGAAGTGTTAAGCTGGTGTCAAGTATCATTCTTTTAACGAATGTGGAAGGTTTGGGTTTAAACAAAGATGAAAAGGAATTATTGGAAATTGTATTGACAACGGGTAGACAATGTATAGCTAGAAACTGGAAAAATGACATAGAAATACAGATTGGAGAGTGGTATAAAGAAATGTGGAGTTTAGCACTGAATGATAAACTGACATGGGAGATTAAAGTGAAAAGGGATAACTTAAAAGAGAATAGATTTTGGAATATATGGAAACCATTTGTGGACCATTCTTGTACGGCAAATGATAGTTCAGGACCAGTACCATCTCAAAGAAGTTTTTGGAGTTGAGTAGCAAATAAACTCTCCGGGCATTGTATATATTCACAGGGTGTTTATTATTTATCTAAAGATTAATGGTAGCACAGAAAGTTCTTATTATTTTCGATTTTGAAACAATGGTTTTTTTCTTACTATTTTGTGGTTATATAGTAATTAATGAGTCTAGATATTGTTATGTGCTAACATTCAGTAATGTTTGTTAAGATGATACTATGGATTTGTTTATGTATTGTATTGTTAGTTATTGTTTTCTTTTCTTTTTTTTGTATGTCTTTGAAAAATTCAATAAAAAAATAAAAAAATAAAAAAATAAAACACACTTTAACACAAATCACAAACATATGTCAATAAAATACAATAGAAACTTTTAAAAATCCTGTGCTGAGTTATAACTCAAATTTAAACTCAAAACATCTAAACACATTTTAAAAACATTGAATGTAAAAAACATTTACTTTTACATTATTAAAATTATTACCTACGGTACAACTAATTAAAAAAATTCAAAAAACTAAAACATTATTCGCTTACATAAAACAATTTGAAAAAATTATATCATACTTTCTTCTTTTATTAATCCTCAAAAAAACCCAAAAAAGCAGATCACAGTTAATAACAGCCAAGCCAAATTTTTTTTACATAAATAAACATTTAAAAATTAAAATTACAGACTAAGCAATTTTTAAAAAACATTAACACAATTTAACCTTCCAACACAATTTAAAACAGCCCGGCAACGCCGGGCAACCTCGGCTAGTAAAATATAAAAATCTCTTCAAGCAACTACAGGTATTTGGGTTTTTGACTTAGAGCTGTGATGGTGAACCTTGGCACTCCAGATGTTCTTGGACTTCAAGTTCCAGAAGCCCAAGCACCCGTGAATCCACATGAAGGGGTTTACTGTGATTCATCCGGCCGCACCACCCTCATCGCTCCCGGAAGCGGAAGTAAAACATGCCCACACAGGCACGTTTTACTTCCACTTCTGGGAGCGACGAGGGCAGTGCGGACAAGATGAATCGCAGTAAACCCCTTCATGTGGATTCGCTGGGGCTTGTGCTTCTGGAACTTGAAGTCCAAGAACATCTGGAGTGCCAAGGTTCACCAATCACGGGCTTAGAGGGTTTGTGGTACTATATCCAGGTCTTTCCTCAACCAGCTATTGGGATTTTGGTATTTGTGTGGGTGTGGTGGCATCTCTATGTTGCAAGGTTGGCACATTGATTCTAAGTACCTAGACTTGTGGATTTGTGAAAGCACAATCATGCCTGTGAGACTGGAATATTGGGAGTGGTCCAGTAGCAGGTTGGGTTCATAGTTTCTTCTCCCCAAATGAAGTTTGTGGGCTGCTCTAGGTTAAGCTGAAAGCACACGTGTCACATTCAACAGTCAGTGGGTTTTCAATATGAAGTGGTGCTTACATGTCCATTTTGAAGTTATTCAGCTGTATTGAGAAAATGGCGTTAAGGAACAGAAATCTGTCTTCTGCGCAGTAGGATGTATGGCTACTCCATTCATAAAGGTGAATTGCTCACAAGTTGAAAGTCAAACAAGTTGAATGCATATTCATTTAAAAGTGTGTTTACAACTTTAACAAGGGTAGATGCCAGAAAAGAAGTGCTGAGTTTCCCTCCCAGAATTTTTTATTTGGAAGGTTGTTGTTAAAGCAGCTATTTGCTATAAATTGAAGTTTAGGGGATAAACAACTAAGGGAAGATTTTCACTCAGAAAATGGTCTCGGGGAAAGAGTTAACCTATAGACAAGCCTGCATTCCCAAATTGCTAAAGAAAGTGAGCAGGCAGTTTTTAGTATAATTTCATAGGGACCTAAGAATAGATATTCTCTTTTGTGGTAAGGTGACTATATTTCTCTTTTTAAAAACAGTCTTCAATTTAAATGGCTACTAGAGTCTTGCTTTTGTAACAGTCCTCCACTTTAAAGTTTGTAAGTCCAAACTGAATTTAACAAAAAAGTACACTTAAGAGATTGAGCAAGGATCTTAAAGTTGGCTATCTGCATTTAGCAGATTCAATGTACATTTTCTGTACATATACTATAAATTAGTGCCTGGAATTTTATATAAACCGGTCCTCTTTGTGTCCTCGTTTTATGTGGTAGACACCTTCCTTTTTAAAATTTATGTCAGAAGCACCACAGCACAATTAATAAATAGATCATTTTGATGTTATGTGTGGCTACTCCACCTTATAGACTGCAGTGGCTCAAGTGGCTAAGATGCTGACTGTGAGGTGGAACGTCAGCAGTTTGATTCCCGTGTACTGCAGGACGGAATGAGCTCCCATCTTTCTTTGTCCCAGCTCCTGCCAACCTAGCAGTGCGAAAGCAAGAAATTGCAAGTAGATAAATAGGGACCACTTCGGTGGGAAGGTAAACAGCGTTCTGTGTGCTCCGGTGTCTAGTCATGCCTGCCACATGACCACATAAATGTCTGCAGAAACAGCCTTTGGCTTTGAAACAGAGATGAGCACTGCACCGTAGAGTCGGATACGACTGGTTTTCGAGCAAGGGAAACCTTTACCTTTACTCTAAACTGGATCAGCTGTCTTAAGGCTCAGGTAGATTGGCATCACAGCTTTGATGCAAAGTACAGCATTCCATCTTTGTGTTTAGTTGTGAAAATAACCTACTATTGGGTAAAAGGTTGAATTTGAGGCTGCTCCCTTATGCTGTAATCAAACTGATAAATGAAGATTTTCGCTCATTGATTCTAATAGCACACATCTATACTGGCTTTTATTTTAATATTTTCTTTACTAAAGACATTTCGTGGGCTCATTGGGATCCAAATAAATTTACTTTTATATAGGTTTGCATGGTAAATATCCTATAAGATGACTTATCATCTCCTCATCGTTGGCAGCTGTTACTCATATCCGAATATACATCTCCCCCCTGAAAATCATTTTCATAGTTGATGGATGTGTGAAAGAAGCGTGACAAACAGGAAAAATGCTATTAGTGTGGATTTGTTTAAGGGGGATCCCAGCTTGCTATTAAGTGACCCACACACTATGGTCATGGAGCCATCTCCTGTGGCACGTATGAAATGAGACATGTAAGATTTGACACCGGGACTGTAATGGATTGCCACAGCCTTGAGGATATGGACAAGGTGTGCCTTCACAGCCAGTCCATTTGGCATGGCCTCTTCCACCTCCATGACTGTTGGGAATCAAAATAGTGAAGTGGTTCCTTCTCTGCTCATTTTTCTGTTGGGGGGCCCAATATGCATGGCCATAGACAGGATTCTAGATGTGAGTGAGCAAATATTTTTTCAGGCTGGGCAACAATGTCATATATATAAGCAGCCGGGAGTTTGAGGGTGGGCAAACGGCTAACTCAGGGTGGGCAATACCCACTCTGGCCACCCCCTAGCTAGGGCCCTGCCAATATGATGGTTTTCAGTGGTATTTCCTCCACTGAGGGGACCATCACCCCACCTAAAGGGGATCATCCACCCATAGGCATTGGCCCTTTTAGGGGGTCGGGTTATTTACCACCACCCAACACTCAGCGTTGAATCGCTGACTCTACGGTCTACTCCATTACCATAGTGGGAAGTCTGGCCAGACTCATCATCTAAGCATGTTTTATAAAGCTAATAATAAAGACTACGGTTGCAACCCTGTTTAGAGTTCAGTTGCTTAAATCCCATTAAAGTCAATGTGATTTAGGCACCCTAGAGATCCCAACCTAGATGGGTTTACTCTGTTTATGGAACTTCAACTCTTCTGCCTGCAACCACCTAACTAGTGCAAGTATCTCAGGATCTCTGAAATGTTTACTGTTACATAGGATGACACTCACTTCCATCTAGTGCTTTGATTATAGTTTAGTATATGTTCCAAGTGGTGATGATTCAGTCTAATGTACTTTCACACTTATTACACTTTGATGACACTAACAATATTACCTGGCATTGACAAGAGTTGTCAGCAACAAGCAACAGTATCCTAGAGCTAAACACACCAAACCTGAACAATTACCTGTCTTGTCTTAACACATTCTTCATTGCATATATAACTCTGGCTATTACCTGGCAGAAAAAGAAAGTCAACATTTCATGTAAACTACTTCATATGATAATAAAATCATCTAAGCACCTATGTTATTGCCTGCTGGGCAAGAATAACTGGCTTTCTAGAAATGGAGGGTCAAATGAATACAGAATAAATAGGGTTGTAAAAAGGACAGATTTTATTAGTGTAACTAGAGCACAAACATTTGTATGTATGTATGTATATGTGTGTGTGTGTGGGGGGGCATGCTCAAGAATAGTCTGGATACAGAATTCTTTGTGTGCAGATAGAAAGAAGGGATCAAGCGCTGTAATAATGATAGACATTCATGGTTGGAGCTTGTGTTTCTGTTGTGTTCTGTAAAGCAGTGCCTTTAACAATGTACCTTTGCCATGTGTTATCAATGTAACCTTTCTGTGTGCAACATTATAACCATCACCTGTATCAATGTATGCTTAATAAGGGGACGCGAGCTAGTGACCACCAGAGGGCAGTAGCGAGCGTCCAGCTCTAATGGATCAAAGCCACCTGGGTCAGCAGCGCGGGAAGATTCCCCGCGACCTCCTCACCTGGTCAAGAAGGGCGTGACCTCCTACGACGTCACGCAGGCAGCAACCAATAGTCTGCCAACGAGCCACATTCAAATGTATAGCCAGCTGTATATATTGAGCTACCCAGCCGCCATTACCACATGTTCCTCCGGATCATCATGCAATAAACCTGTGTTAAGCCAACCCTTCGGCTGTTGTATTGTCTTTGGTCCCTTACACTAAATTGGCGACGAAGGTGGGATGGCAGCCCACGGGACCAAGACATGCGCCGGTTTCGAAATCAGGAAACCGGGCGACTGGGAGATCTTCGAAATGGACTTCCAGGCCGCACTGATCGAGTCCGAAGTTACGGAAGAGGCGAAGAAAAGAGCCATCTTCACCAGAATGCTCGGACAAGAAACAAAAAGGACCTTGGTGGACCTGATTGCACCGAGGAGGGTGAGCGAATTCAAGGCCAAGGAACTCATGCAGTTGCTGCGTGAGCACGTCCGGCCCGCCACGGCGATGTTTCCCGCTCGGAGTGCATTTTGGAGGCGAGTCCAAGCGCCCGGGGAGACGGTCGCCGCGTTCGTGGCGGCCCTGTGGCTGGCGGCCGGCCCGTGCAAATGGGAGAACGTCGAAATCACCCTCCGAGACTGTGTGCTGTGCGGCCTGAACGACGCCGAAACCCAGCGCACATTAATGAACCAAGAGCCGCCTCCCACGCTGCAGGAGGTCGTCAGAGCGGCCCAGGCCGCAGAAGCTACGAAGGCCGGGGTCCAAGAGCTCCAGGACTGGCGGCCAAAGTCGAGAAAAGCAGAGGCTCCGGTACAGGCGGCCCGGCGAACTTCGAGGTCGTCCACAGAGAGCAGCGACGACGAGGACGTACAGAAGGTCCGGAAGGAGAGCCGACGATGCGACGGCTGTGGCGCGGCCCACGACCGCGTGAAATGCCCCTTCCGGAAGGCCGAGTGCCACAACTGCGGCCGCCGCGGGCACATCGCCAAGGTGTGCAGGAAGAAGCGCGAGTCCCGGAGGAGCTCCCCAGACCGTTCCGCGGGACGAGACCGCCCAGCGAGACCCAAAGACGGCGCCCAGGCCACGCGGAAGCAGGACGGCGTGGGCCGCATCGCCGACGGCAGCGAGGACGACGCCTCGGTGTTCAGCGTGTCTACGAGACACCCCCGCTACTTTGTTGAGGTATTAGTCCAAGGGGTGCCCATTAGGATGGAAATTGACTCGGGGTCCTCGTATTCAATCATTTCCCAGAGGGAGTTTTTTGGAATTGCCCCCCAAAAGCGGCCCAAGCTCAAAGCGTTGAGGGCCACACTACGGGACGTGCAAGGGAACAGTATTCCAGTGTTGGGGGTTGGAGAATTTCAGGTCAAGTTCAAGGAGCACGCCGCGTCCCTTCCCCTGGTCGTGCTCAAGGGAGGAAATTGCAGCCTCCTTGGGACTCAATGGTTCCAGCCCCTGGGTTTGTTCATTGGGGGGGGTGCATGCCGTGGGGATGCACGCTGTTGGGACTGACCCTATTCAGGAGGTGTGCGAGGCGCACCCCGAAGTCTTCAAAATGGGACTGGGGAAATTCAAGGGGCCCCCAGTGACTTTCGACCTGGACCCGGAGGTCCGCCCCGTTCGCCTAAAACCACGCCGGGTGCCGTTCGCACTCAAGGACAAGATAGAGGCGGAACTGGACAAATTGGTGGGTCAGGGGATTCTTGTGCCTGTAGATTCTGCGGAGTGGGAAACTCCAATTGTAACTGCTCTTAAGTCCAATGGGGAGGTTCGCATATGCGCCGACTACAAGTGCACCATCAACAAGGCGATCCGCCCGAATGCATATCCGGTGCCGGTAGTCAGCCATCTGCTGGCCAGGTTACACGGGGGGAAATGTTTCGCTAAGCTCGACTTAGCACAGGCCTACCAGCAGCTCACGGTGTCTCCCGCCGCAGCTGCTGCGCAGACCATAGTCACCCATAAGGGGGCGTTCCAGGTGACGCGCCTCCAATTCGGCGTGAACTCGGCGCCAGGAATTTTCCAGTCACTCGTGGAACGCCTCCTGAAGGGCCTGGAGGGGGTGTTGCCTTATTTTGATGACGTGTCAATAACAGGGGGGAGTCGGGCGGAATTGGCCAAGAGGTTGGGGAAGGTCCTGACTATATTCGAAAAGGCGCGGCTGAGGTTGCGCAAGGACAAATGCATCTTCTTCGCAACCGAGGTTGAATTCCTGGGGTTTTGTGTGACTCCTGAGGGGATAAAACCATCCAAGTCTAAGGTGGCAGCCATCAAGAAAGCCCCCCGCCCCACCTCCAAGCCCGAGTTGCAGTCGTTCCTAGGGCTGCTCAACTTTTACCACTCCTTCCTTCCCCGGAAGGCAGCGGTGGCTGAACCGCTACACAAACTGCTAAAGAAAGAGCAGGCATGGAAGTGGGGCGATGACCAAGAGAGGGCATTTAGTGAGCTGAAAAGCCTCCTGGCGTCCGACGCCATACTGACCCACTTCGACCCCAAACGCCCAGTAGTTCTGATCTGTGATGCATCTCCAGTGGGGGTGGGGGCGGTGCTGTGCCACGTGCTGGAGAATGGCAGGGAGGCCCCGATAGCATTTTACTCCAGGTCCCTGTCCCAAACAGAGAGGAACTACGCACAGACGGACAGGGAGGCCTTAGCGATAGTCTCGGGGACGAAAAAATTTCACGATTTTCTGTATGGCCACCCCTTCACCATCGTGACGGACCACAAACCCCTGCTAGGCATTTTTACCGCGGATAAGCCCACCCCTCAAATCCTGTCCCCAAGGATGCTCAGGTGGGCCATTTTTCTCAACGCGTATCAGCACGCGTTGGTCTACCGGCCCGGGAAAGAGATCAGCCATGCGGACGCCCTATCTAGGTCTCCCCTTCCCCTAACGCCCAGCCAGGTGAGCATGGGGGAGCGGGACCATCAGGTTCTCATGATAGAGGTGCTGGATTCGCCCCCCGTAGTGCCCGCCGACATTGCCAAAGCGACAGAGAAAGACAAAACGTTAGCGACAGTAAGCTCCTGGCTGCAGAAAGGGTGGCCCGCGTCCTCCCCAGCGGAGGAGTTCGCTCCATTTTTCAGAAAAAAACTGGAACTGTCCCTAGAGAGGGGGTGTCTCTTGTGGGGGCAGCGGGTGGTGATTCCCACTTCCCTTCGGCCGCGGGTGCTCAAACTGCTGCACGTCAGCCACCCCGGCATCATGCGATCCAAGGCGCTGGCCCGGAGTTACTTCTGGTGGCCCCAGCTAGACGCCGACATCGAGCACATGGTCGGCACTTGCGAAAGTTGCCAATGCTCCAGACCGGAGGAGGCCCGCCTTCCCCACAGGGAATGGGACGCGGCTAAGGGGCCGTGGTCCCGGGTGCACGTTGATTTCGCGGGCCCGTTCAGAGGCACCCTATTCCTCCTTGTTGTGGACGCTTTCTCCAAATGGTTGGAGGTTATCCCAGTCACGAGCACCTCCTCGGCCCAGACCATTAGGCACTTGCGGAGGCTCTTTTCCACGTTCGGCATACCCGACACGTTAATTAGCGACAACGCTAGTTGTTTTACGTCCTCCGAGTTTAAGGCATTCATGGAGATTAACGCCGTTCGGCATATTACCTCCGCCCCGTTTCACCCGGCCACCAACGGCCAAGTAGAGCGCCTCGTCCGCACCACGAAGGACGCGTTGCGGCGCATGGGCCCAGGGGATTTGAACCTACAAGTGTGTCAGTTTCTGCTAGGGTACAGGGTGACCCCGTTGGCATCAGGATACTCCCCCGCAGAGCTCTTAATGCGCAGGAAGCTGACCACCATCCTCACTAGGCTAGACCCCACGAGGGTAGAGGACAAAGGAAGGAACATCAGGCTGGAGGTTACAAAGAGTTTCAGCATAGGCTCCCCCGTGCATTGCAGGAATTACGCCAGCTCAGGCCCAGCCTGGGTGCCGGGCGTAGTCGTGGAACAAACTGGCCCCGTGTCGTACCGCGTGGAAACCAGCACAGGGCTCCTATGGAGGCGGCACGCAGACCAGCTCCGACGCAGGGTCTCCGATGAGCAGGACACGGTTCACGCAGGAAATAAGTCAGCGTTAGGGTTCTCCCCCACCCGTTTAGCCCAAGGGGGAGGAGAAGGGGACCGTGGGCCCCCACCAAGGGGGGGAGGAGGATATCCTCATAGATACCCTGGGGGATCTTTCCGAGGAGGAGGAACCCGACCCCATACATATCTCGCGGAAAGTCCCCACAAATGCGGGTACCCCTACCAACTTAGATTTTGATTTTCAGAACCGGGGGGGTTTTTCGGAGTGGTCCCCCACCCGTCCAAGCGAGAAGAGGGGTTTTTCGTTAGCCCCGACGGCCCCCGGTCTCCCCACAATGGAGTTTTTCCCTTCCCCTAAGACCGCCAGACAGCGGCAAGCTACTAACGAGTCTCCCTCTCCCATTTCAGGACAAGGGACCAGGGAACAAAGAAGCAATAACGCCCCCGGGGGGGGCAGCCTTCTTCACGGCCCACACGCACACGCAACAAGCCATCTTGGCTGAGAGACTTCGTCTCATCCTAGGGGGGAGGGATGTTGTGTTCTGTAAAGCAGTGCCTTTAACAATGTACCTTTGCCATGTGTTATCAATGTAACCTTTCTGTGTGCAACATTATAACCATCACCTGTATCAATGTATGCTTAATAAGGGGACGCGAGCTAGTGACCACCAGAGGGCAGTAGCGAGCGTCCAGCTCTAATGGATCAAAGCCACCTGGATCAGCAGCGCGGGAAGATTCCCCGCGACCTCCTCACCTGGTCAAGAAGGGCATGACCTCCTACGACGTCACGCAGGCAGCAACCAATAGTCTGCCAACGAGCCACATTCAAATGTATAGCCAGCTGTATATATTGAGCTACCCAGCCGCCATTACCACATGTTCCTCCGGATCATCATGCAATAAACCTGTGTTAAGCCAACCCTTCGGCTGTTGTATTGTCTTTGGTCCCTTACACTAAAGTTTCTTACAGGATTTATAAGGCCATGATTTATGTGAATAAATGTCTAACCATGCACATATATCCATGTCTAGTAATAAGACTGTGAAAATTTGCACCTGAATCTTTCTTTTCCTGTAATCTGAAAACAGACTACAAGGTCAGTCCATGCCAGCATGCAAAAGATGTGTTAGAGCCAAACATTATTTGCATCTGAGGAGAGGCTGGTTGGATAGCTCAGGGGTCCTCAAAAATGGCTCTCCAGATGTTCTTGGACTTCAGTTCCCAGAATCCCTGATCAGTAGGTGTGCTGACTTGGGCTTCTTGGAATTGAAATCCAAGAACACCTGGAAAGCCAAGTTTGAGGAACCCTGAAACAGCTCACGGAGTCAAGTAAGGTAAAGGTCGCTCTTGCTTGAAAGCCAGTCGTATCCAGCTCTAGAGCTCACTGCTCATCTCCGTTTCATAGCCAAAGAGCCAGTGCTGTCTGCTTCTGCAAACGTTTCCGTGGTCATGTGGCAGGCATGACTGGACACTGGACACTCATGGAACACTGTTACCTTCCCACCAAAGTGATACATATTTATCTACTTACAATTTCTTGCTATCGAATTGCTAGGTTGGCAGGAGCTGGGACAGGAGCTCCCTCCATCATGTAGCACTCAGGTCTCAACCTGCTGACCTTCCACTCTTTCAAGTTTAGTGTCTTACCCACTAAACCACTGCAGTCCCCTTTGAATCATGTATTTGGCTGCAAAGCAAGAGGTTTGTTTGTTTGTTTTTCTGATTAATATTGCCACCAAACTCCAAAGACTCTGGGCCGCTCATAGAAAATAAAACCAATATCACATTTTAAAACCAATAAAAACCCGATTAAAACTGCTACCAAAAATTACCCCAAACCCTACAGATTAAAAGAGATTAAAAGAGGTAGAGAATGTTCTTACTAAATCAGCCAGCAGGCAGGGGTCACCACACTGCAGGTGCCCCACACCTGCTTTGACAGTTGTGCAAAAGCCCTCCTAGCCACAACTTCCCCCTTCTCATCAAGCAGGAGTCGCAAGTCCAGGTGGACCCCCAGATTACACACTGGGTCTGTTTGGGGCAAAATAGTCCCATCCAAAACCAGAGACGGTAGCTCCCAAGATAACTCGGGGGCCCCAACCCATAGCCACTCAGTCTTGCTGGGATTCAGTTGTAGCCCATTGTCCCCCATCCAGACCCCAACAGTCTTCAGATACCCGGATAGGACTTTGACTGCATCGCTTGGATCACCATAGGCCGAGATGTACAGCTGAGTATCATCAGCATACTGATGATACCTCACCCCATGAGAATAGATTATCTCCATTGGAAGTTTGATTCTCCCCTGGGCCTCCATTGAAAAGAGTCAGCTTGTGTAGCCTTATGAAAGCTGCACAATCCCAGAACATCCTCAGAAAAAGGGAATGGCAGTGGCTCAAGTGGCTAAGGCACTGACTGGAAGGTGGCAGGTCAGCAGTTCAATACCCAAATACTGCACGTCGGAATGAGCTCCCATCTTTGTCTCAGCTCCTGCCAACCTAGCAGTTCGAAAGCAAGAAATTGCAAGTAGGGACCCCTTCAGTGGGAAGTTAAACAGTGTTCTGTGTGCTCTGGTGTCTAGTCATGCCTGCCACATGACCATGGAAATGTCTGCAGAAGCAGACAGTGCTGGCTCTTCGACTATGAAACAGAGATAAGCACTGAACCCTAGAGTTGGATACGTCTGGCTTTCGAGCAAGGGTTGCCTTTATCTTTACCTTTAATCCACTTCTGAGTATTCTGCACGTAGAAAACCCAGGAAAGTTTGCCATAATTTAATATTGTCTTGGCCATGCACATTAAATTTTATTCCTCATGCTGTCTCTTTTGTGCATGACAGAGCCTTTCCCACCGTGGTAACTATACTATCCAAGACTAGGATCCTTTTTCCTTTGGGGAAGGCAGCGAGGACTTGGAGAGAAATATGTTTTAGGCAATTTAACACAAACACCTAAAAGCATGCATTATTTTTGTAGGGTGAGCCTGAGAATGCTTTCCATATCTGGCTCCCTTTCTATGCTATGTGTTTTAAAGTGATGGATTTTAGTAGAGACATAAGGATAGGAGCATCATTTTTTTTTGAAATTAAAACAGGTGTTACCATGCAATCCCCCTTTCTGCCTTGAACAGACATTATGAAAACATGCAGGAAACAGGAACATGGGTTTGGGGGTGGGGGTGGTAAGTAGGTTGAATTTACTGGTACATCTCAAATCATTACCTTCAGTTTTACAAGGTAGCTTTCAAACATGGCATTAACATTAAATTGCTTGTAATTTTTGCCCAAGGCTAGAGCTTTTCACTTGTGGCTTAGTAGAATTTAGTGTGACAGTCTTTGATAAAATGATGCTGGCAAAAGGGAAAAAAACTATTCACAATATTTTTTTATTAAAAAAAACCAAAAATGAAAACTTGACGGTGGCTAAAATAAGATACAGAACTTTTGAAGCCCTTGTTACTGTTTTATATAAACTTCCCAGCCAGGTACAATGATTCACTATAAGACTGACATTTGAGGAGAGAACAGTGTCTTTTACAATAACATTGAGATTACCCCATTGATGTCTCAACATGGGGCAATTTAGAATAGAATCATGTAGCGTGGGGTTGAAAGGTCGCAGGGCAGCCACAGAAGGTAGGAAATCATGAGGCCATGAAAGAAATAAAGCTTTGGGAAGGGGTGGGGGAAAGCCCTCAGAAAAAGGGCCAGCTTTTTGAAAAATGTAATCTGAACTCTTCCTGTACTGTACTGTTGTACAGAAATGAAAATAGCAAAGAAGTTCCATGTCACAGTGATATAGGGTGAAGGGTATGAGTAGATGTGTATCCCAAGTTTACTTTTATAGGTCACGGCTGGTGTGGTTGAATGGACATCTCACAGTGTGAAATCTTCCATTCTATATCTACCTGTAGTTACTTTCTAGTCACCTTTTTTGAAGTGTATTTTAATTTCTATGATTACTGGGCTGACTTAACACAAATTAAATTATGAACTATTACATTTGTTGTAGTTGTTCAGACCTGTGTTACCTCCCCCCCCCTCTTGACATTTTACTTTTTGTAAGTAAAAAAACCCCAGCTTGCATTAAATCTATGTGGGCATAAAACCATACAGCTCATTTACACAGTGATGTTTTTCCTAGCTGTTTGGGGACATTCATCTTTTCTGTCTTCCTGATTTGAATTGCTTCAAATTCTGCATCCCATGAAGGCAGTTGTTAGATAAGCTAAGAAAAGTGAATACACTCTGGATGCATAGATCATGACTTACAGTATCGATGTTTTGCTCTTGAACCTTTCTGCTCTCCCCTTTTGCCTATGTTCTCTGCCCTATCTCCATCCAGGTAATCCTCCCACCTTTGTTTCACCTGCTCCTTATCAGTCTATAACAGTGTGGTGTCAAATTAATTCTGATTTACAGCAAACCTTTCCAGAGTTTCTAAGTAATGAGTAAAGAGGTGGTTTACCATTCCCTTCTTCTGGGGCACCCTGATGTTTACCCATTCCTGCACAGGCTGGTTCTTCTCTTGGGAAGCACAGTGGGGAGAACTGAACTCCCAACATCTGGCACCAGGGCCAGACACCTAACTCACTGAATTATCCAGCCAGCTATTAATTTATAGCACACGTTTATTATAGGCAGGCAAGGCAAAACCTTCCAGTTTTGCCTTGTCTGCCTATTTCACTGCATCACAATATTCCTTTTTTATTTTGTTTTATTCATTTTCCTGGTTCTGTGTTGTAGTGTAGCAATAACAATAGCAATTACACTTTGCAGGCGCACCCCCCAAAAAAAGACTCAGACACCGGTATATGGATAAAGGCATTGGGCCACATTTATTGATTCATGCCCTAGTCCGAATTATAAATTTCAATTGGTACTCGGCCAATTATAATTCTTAAGGCAAGCAGGCCGCAGCAACACTGGTAAGGTTCCTCCCAAAATTGCCAATGGCAATTGGCTACAATGTATCCATTTGTACCAATTTGTTTGTTTACAACAAACAAATTGTTGACTGTAGTCAATAAACTATCTACTGACCCCACCCTCTGACGTGTATCCGTCAAATCATGGGGTGATGCATGCTGAAGAGCTCCTGCCATCACCCCATTGCCTGATTCGTCGTTGACTGGTCAATGTTAACAAACTTGTACCTATCTAGTGTTGGCCAGTCAATTGCGAACCTGCTGGATACCTGTGGGTCATAAATATTTACCTTACCAGTGCTACCCGCCCATGTGACCAAAGTCAATAGCAAAGCCCCTGTATCAAACCGTAGCAACAGTGTGGGATGGGCAAAAAAGCCAGAACCAGGAGGCCAATTGTAGGTTCCAGCCAAAAATTCCCACCCGGCCCCTAAGCGACCAAAATATCACACTGGTCACTAGGGAGGGGGTGGAGGGAAAAACTTCTCCTCTCCGTCGCTTTTCCAAAATGGCAGCTCGGCTGCCTCGTGGCCACCCCTTTTATAGAGGGGTGGCCACGCCCCCTAACTCACCCGGATGTCTGAGTCCGGGTGGGGGGGGCCCCGCAAAGAGCGCGGTGGCCATTTTGGCGCCGCACTTTCATTGCAGGCACACCCCCCAAAAAAGACTCAGACACCGGTATATGGATAAAGGCATTGGGACACATTTATTGATTCATGCCCTAGTCCAAATTATAAATTTCAATTGGTACTCAGCCAATTATAATTCTTAAGGCAAGCAGTCCGCAGTAACACTGGTAAGGTTCCTCCCAAAATTGCCAATGGCAATTGGCTACAATGTATCCATTTGTATCAATTTGTTTGTTTACAACAAACAAATTGTTGACCGTAGTCAATAAACTATCTACTGACCCCACCCTCTGACGTGTATCCGTCAAATCACGGGGTGATGCATGCTGAAGAGCTCCTGCCATCACCCCATTGCCTGGTTCGTCGTTGACCGGTCAACGTTAACAAACTTGTACCTATCTAGTGTTGGCCAGTCAATTGCGAACCTGCCGGATACCTGTGGGTCATAAATATTTACCTTACCAGTGCTACCCGCCACACGGGGAGGCTTAATAAAGACTCACCCCCCCCCAGACCGTCAGCTCAGTCAACAGGCCTGCTTGCAAATCTTCCAAAAAGAGGTTCATACCTCTGGGCGACAGATGGACCCCATCCCCTGTGTAAAGATCGTAATTTTGGAGACTAATGGTGGGGTGTCGGATGACCCGCCCCAAACCCTTGTCAGCAAAGAACTGGGCCACTGCCCTGTTCACCGAGCAACGAGCGCGGTGAAAGGCCTGGAGGTTGATACCCCCCCTGTAAGCGTGACGCGGTATGATGTCCGACCATAGCAGCGTTGTGGCAGGCCACACATAATGCAAATAAGCTAGGTCCCTGCAGATCGTATGTTTTAAGGAAAGACCAGTGACCTGGCCCAGGTCATTGCCCCCGAGGTGCAGCACCAAGACATCAGGCGGTTCAGCATCCCTGATGGAGAAAAGGAATGGCAACAGTTCCCGCCATAACATTCCGCGCTTACCATACCACCTGATACATGCGGAGGCACGTAGTCCAAGCTGGGGTCGCCACTCTGTCGCCGCAGCGTACTGCGCTGCCCAGTGCACATAGCAATGGCCCACCAGCCATACTGCCACCGGTGTGCGGGGACACACAGGGTCTGTAAGATAAAAAAGATAGGACAGTGACCTATCTGGTACTCATACTTGAAGAGGGCGAACATATAATTCAAAACACTTCGATCCCCACCTCCCCATATGGCGTATATCAGCCTCAGAGTACCCAAATGCAGCCGCAGTAGAAGCAGCTCCAATTCTAAAAGAATGGGTGCCGTAACGAGCCCCGGGGAGGCCAACACTGGACAGTGCCTTGCCGGTCACCTTCCAAAATTGAAATTTGGTAAGGGGAGACCCATCTTGGTGGCAGAAAAATGGGCCAGGGTGCGTACCACGCACTGCAAGGAACTCCTGTAGGGCACCAACCGGACAGATGTCTGCAATGGAACATCGTAGCAGTCTAACACCACTGCCTACACCGTGCTGATCAACTTTTGAGGACCGTATCCTCAACTGAGCCCACTCATTGGAGACATAGACATCTTCGAGTTCCAGTGCCCTACGAGCCGCATCCGCCTTAGACAGTAGCACCAACTCACTGATGCGGAGCGCTCCAAAAAAAGGCCACCGTGGTAGCCGCATGAAACAGAGCTGCCTCATACCTGTCGAAACACAGGTCATGCCAGCCTCATGCAAGGTGGGTAAGAACCCCTGGAGAAATAGGGTGGTGATTGTCCGGGCGGCGTCCATGTTCCCATGTCCACCCCTCCAAAACATGTAGTATACAGAAATCATTCGTATTGTCAGCAGAACCCCTCACTTTGGCCATGAATGCCAGTGCTGACAGCCTGGATGCTATGGTGCGGGGAGCTAGGCCCTGACTGTGTAGGTAGACCATAAATTGGAGAACGTGTGCAACTGGAATGGGCCACACCTCGGGCAACCGGAGTTGCGCACAATTTTTTTTTAAATTGACTGAATGCATGGTGATACGCCTTACGCGTGCGGGGCGCCAGCGACATGCCGATCGCCCGGTTCACCTCTCCTTGCCAAACATCCAAATCTCGTCCGGGAGTGGCGAGGGGAATTCCTTTGCGTCCGGAGCCAAGGCGTGGAACCGGGGGATCTGCAGGCGGGATAAAGCATCAGCAATATCGTTATTAATACCTGGTACATGTCTGGCCCGGAAGAGCACATTGAGGCGTAGGCTGTGCAACACGAACTGGCGAACTAACTCCATGACCTTGGGTGATTTAGATGTCTGGGAATTGACGATGTGCACAACCGCAGCATTGTCACACCAGAAATGAACCACTGAATTGGCCCACTCCTCACCCCATAGCATCAAAGCTCCCAGTATCGGGAAGAACTCAAGGAATGTAAGATCGCGTAGACGATCCATGCCCCGCCATGCTGGAGGCCATTGGCCGTAGGCCCACCTCCCCTCAAAATAAATCCCATATCCCAGGGACCCAGAGGCATCCGACTGAACCTGGAACCTAGGGGAAACCAAAAGGTCAGATCTCCAAAATGACACCCCGTTGAAGTCCCTGAGGAACTTAAGCCAAACCAACATGTCAGCCCTCATGCCCTTGTTCAGTCGGACCCTGTGATAGCGCCTGGATAGGCCAGTCATGGCGTCGCATAAGCGTCGAGCAAAAGCTCTGCCAGGCGTGACTACCCTGCAGGCAAAGTTAAGGTGACCATGGAGAACCTGGAGTTCACGAAGTGACACCTTGCATTTGGCCAGTAAGGCCAAAATCAATGCAGTGATCCGGGTAACCTTATCCATGGGTAACCTGGATGCCTGCGAGACCGTGTCAATTTCAATACCCAGAAATGTGAGCTTAGTTGATGGGCCCTCGGTCTTTTCGGGCGCTAAAGGGACACCGAGTTCCTGCATTAGCGTCTGAAATGTATTGAGGAGACGCGTGCACGTGTCCCAGCCCCGTTCACCCCCGAACAAGAAATCATCGAGGTAATGGGCTACAGACCGGGACCCAGACCTGCGAACAAAGGCCCACTGAAGGAAAGTGCTAAAATGTTCAAATGCTGAACAGGAAATAGAGCAGCCAAAAGGCATGACTTTATCAACATAAAATTTCCCTTGGAATTTAAAACCCAATAACTCAAAGTCACCCGGGTGCACCGGCAACAAACGGAATGCCGACTTAATGTCACATTTGGCCAGAAGTGCACCCGGGCCACAAGAGCGCACCATGCGCAGGGCCTGGTCAAATGACGTGTACCGGACCGAACAAAGGTCATCAGGAATGGCGTCATCGACCGAATGGCCCGCCGGGTATGACAGATGGTGAATTAAACGAAACTCCCCAGGGGTCTTTTTGGGAACCAACCCTAAAGGGGAAACCTTCAGATTGGGAAAGGGGGGCATAGGAAAGGGGCCAGCAACCCAACCTGCATTAACCTCCTTAGCGATACTTAGGGCAGCCACCTCCTCCCTACCCTTCAGGGAAAGTAAATTAGGAGCATCTTGGGGGCACCGCTCCCCTTTGAATGGGATGCGAAAGCCCTGCTGGAAACCCTCGAGGAGATACCTAGCATCCTCCCTCCTCGGGTAAGTTGAGAGCCACTGCTCCAACATAGCTACGTTAACCGGGGAGGGGGCCTTTTGAGTGAGCCGCTCCATCAGCGGCAGGTCTGCCTGTTCCTTGTCCACCTCTACCTCTGCCCCGTGACCCACCGGCTCGCGGACACGCAGCGGCGGCGTGGGGGCCAGCGCAAGAGGGACACTCATGTTTGTATTGGCACTGTTTTCTATTGCATACACCATTGGCCGAGAAACTCCAACACAGCAAGCGGGCTGGAACCCCCTGCCCCGCCAGCTGGCGGGGAGCCTGTGTTGGAGCAGCTTGCTGGACCGCATGGCCACAATGGTACCTCTCCCCAGGCGCCGGGCGCGTGGGGGTCATGTATAAAAGCCACAATTTCTGACATGGCTCATCCCACCTCATCTCTGGGTGTAAATTCCTCATCGTAAGCCAACCACGATGGGCCAGGAAAATCCACCATTGCCCTGTAAATATTGTCCAAATATTGGACCATAGGAATGGCCAGGTCAGGCCGAGCCCTCAGGTACACTGCCATATAAATGAGATATGCGGGTAACCAGTTGGCCCAGGTGCATAGTGGCTTGCAACGGCGAGACAGCTCTTTGTCCTTCTCATCCTGCCCCTCTTTTTCCTCCTTGGCGGGTTCCCGGTTCAATAGGGAGAAAATATCGACATACTCCCCCCACCAAATCTTTTCCCTTGTGGCCTGGGCCAAATGATCCCCGAGGGGCAAGGAATACCCGGTCGTCGGCAATGCTGACACCGGCACAGTATTAACACGGGGTACCAGGAGAGGAGCCTGTACCGTCCCTGCGACACCCGGAGTAGCCCCGGGGGCGGAAACCCCCCCGCCCAATGTTATGCCAGTATGGGACCAAGCTGCACCCGGGTAAGCTGGGAACTGATGCCCACCCGCCCCAACATTACAAGGCCATGGCCACTGAAACCTATCCCCGGAAGTGGAGTGTGACGTGGGGACATTAGCTTGAACCTGATACTCACTGGGTGCACCCCCGTGAGCCGCCCCCACTGGGGGTTCTCGCCCATGGCAGGCGTCAGAGCTCGCGACTGCAATCGAGCTCTGAGGACACATCCGACCACTACCTGTCTGCAGTTCCTGATGTACGGGGAGCTGCGAGACCGCGGCGGGCACGGGCCTGCGCGCCTCGAGCAACTCAACCCGACTGGCCGCCTGCTGCAGAGTGGCGGCTGTCGTGGTAACAGGCAGGCAAAAGGGGGCCCCAGATGGCAGTGAAGCCCCCCCATGGGGTTATTAGTGATCCCCTAGGGATGCCTCTAGCGCAGCTACGCGTGCCAGTAGTGCATCCACTGTCACAGATCCCCCTGCATAAAGGGGGCCCGGCGGGCCGGACGGCCCGCTGGGCAATGGTCCAGGGCCCCCGACTTGAGAGCCAGGTCCCAAATAGGGCCATGCCCAAAACTCCGGCCCATGAGGGGCCGGGGGTAAGCCCTGCTGTGCAACCGCACCAGGCCCTCCCCCGTGATCAAGGCCCATGGCCGGCAATTGCGGGCCGGGGGCCGAAGCCCCTGTAGGGCCAGTCTGAGGCTGGAGAGCCGCAGGCCATGGCCTAAGCTGCCCCATCCCACCGGTCCCGGTGGGTGCATGCGATAAGGGGTCCTGTTGCGGGGGCGCAGTCGCGGTCCTCCGACCCGACTGCTGTCTCCCTTTCGGGCGAGCCTGAGTCGCCATAGCCTTCTTCTTGGGAGGCATAATGAAAAGCACGATCCCTTTCCAGGGATCAGCACCAGATGGCTGAAAAGCCGAAGATTGAGAGGCAAAATACCCGCTAAGGCTCAACAGCCAACTGCGGCTCTCAAAGAAAAGTAAGAGCGACGGAGAAAACTTCTCCTCTCCGTCGCTTTTCCAAAATGGCAGCTCGGCTGCCTCGTGGCCACCCCTTTTATAGAGGGGTGGCCACGCCACCTAACTCACCCGGATGTCTGAGTCCGGGGGGGGGGGCGCAAAGAGCGCGGCGGCCATTTTGGCGCCGCGCTTTCATATATACCACCCCATAGCACTTAGTGCACTATCTGGATGGCTCACAAATTAATTAGCATTATGCCCCCAACATATGGGGTACTCATTTTACTAACCTCAGACAGATGGAAGGATGGATCAACCTTGAGGACTTCAATTTCCAGAAGCCCAAGTCAGCAGTCCTACTGATCAGGGTTTCTGGAATTGAAGTTCAAGAACAGCTGGAGTGCTAATCTTCCTGCCCAGTGGGAGGGATGGCCTCGCGTCGTCATCTTTGTCTTTTACCAATAATACCTTTCATTATTTTATTTTCAGTTTCTGAACTATAATTTCTTCACACTTTGCCACCCCCCTACATTTATCCTTTCTTTTCACTTGTTCTTTAGTCCATTTGTCTAACTGAATGACAATTCTTCTTTTGTGTCCAGATCAAATTTTAAACTGCCGAAATGAAGCCATCTTATTGTCTTTGTTGTTGGCCAAACTTATATCCTTACTGGCACATGGCATTAAGTATGCCTTAATGTCCCAGAAACAAGAGTTAATTCAGTACACTCTTCTCTCTTCTCCAGGACATCTGCAAAGAGCTCTTCTTTGCCGATGTCTTAGAGAAGAGGGAAGGGTGTACTTCATTAACTCTTGTTTCTGAGACATTAAGGCATAGCTTAAAGTTACCTTGAAAAACAGCCAATGTTCCATAGGAAGCTAGTTTAGAGATTGCAAATTGATTATATGCTGCTATTTATATAGAAACTTTAATTTTACCACTCACAATGAAAATCTTTAAAATGTCAGCAATTTGCATTTAGTGCAATAGCAATCTTGCTGATTCATATTTACATTTTTTTAAACAACATAATGGAATTTTCTTTTATGTTCTAAAAATGTTGCTTCTACCTGCTTTTATTGCCCATGCCTTACAACCATCTAATTTCCTTCCAAAATGAAAAATGAGTCTCCAAAGCTGCATTTTAAAGGCAGAGTGATGGAATGTCTCCAAAATCTCTTTGCCAATATTTTGTGAAATGAAGTGTTCAAGAGCATTCACTTGGAAACAAAACAAAACAAAACACAGCCATGTAAATCTCGTCAAGGAATACCATAATAAATGCACAGATATCTCCTGGAATGTCTTGTAAAAGCCATTAAAACTTCCATTCTGATTTCTAAAATCCATGTTTTGCACTCTTGTATTTTTGGCAGTGTTCTTTAACTTTCTTCCTTTAACTTTTTTTTGCACTTCTGTTCTAAGACAAGGTACAAAACACCTATGCTGGGGAATTGTATATAGAAAGAAGGGCTCTGTCAGCTCTTCTAAAATGCATGTTCTTAACACTCCATGCATCTTACAAAGCAGGGTCTAGACCAGTGATGGTGAACCTTGGCACTCCAACTGATCTTGAACTTCAATTCCCAGAAGACCTGATCAGCAGGAATGCTGACTTGGGCTTTTGATAATTGAAGTCCAAAAACAGCTGGAGTACCAAAACCAGGGTTGCCCAAACTTTTTGGGTCATGGGCCAGTCACGTGGTTCAGCTGGCCGGTCACATGGTTCCACCCAACTGAAGCAGAAGTAATACATGCCTTCCAATCTGTGTTTTGCAACAGAATGGGATGGATTTTTAGGCTGCCATTTTCTCTGCTTAAACCAGGGGTACCCACACTACGGGCATCTTTTACTTTTGCTTCCAGGAGCGACAAGGGTGGCACGGGCTGGATGAATTGGCATTGGGGGTCGGATCCAACCCATGGGCATAGTTTGGGTAACCCTGGTCTAGACCATGAAGGCTTATTCTAGAATAAAACTGTTAACCTTCTAGGTCAGGGGTGGGGAACCTGCAGCCTTAAGGCCACATGTGAGCTTCTAGGACCTTAAGGTTTTTTTGACTGAATCCAGATTTTATAGAATAAATCCTTTTAGTTTAATTAATACATTTTTGTTTGTCTTTTATCTTTTTATTTTAGTAACTTTAACATTAACAAATAGTTTTAATTTTTTAAAATTATTAACTACATAGTAGTTAGTGGGTTTTTAAAACAAAATAATGTACATTTTAAAGTATATCTAACTGAGTTTTGTTGAATGCAGCCTTATTTGATTACAACTAAATTAATGTGGCTCTCCAATGTGGCCTTCCAATGTGGCCTTATTTGATTGCAGCTAAATTAATGTGGCCTTCCAAAAGGAAAAGGTTCCCCACCGCTGTTCTGGTGCTACATCAAAAATATGCTGCGACATGCTAATGCAACTATTCTCTGGCAGTTTACTTTGCTTACCTTTCTCAAACCATTGCAAACAATGGCTGAAATCTTGTGGCTTAGCATAGTAAATTGCACCAGAGTAGACCCATTGAATCAGTGGGGATTTGAAGAATCAACTCTGCATGTTCCATTGATCCATATGCACTTACTTGATTTGAAATTTACTGTGCTAAACTAAGTTGTAACTAAAGTAGCCCATCTGAATCAATGGAGCTTATATCTCAATTGATTGAGTGGATCTACGCTAGTGCAATTTCCAATACTAAGCGACAGGTGTTCACCCAATATGTGGCTATTTTGTATTTTTTCTATATCTTGTTTCTATTTTTTTCCTGTAATTAATTAAAATATGTTTAAAATGTGACTAGTTTGACCATTATAACAAAAGCCCTAACCCCATAATTTCTTCACACACATTGTTCAAAACTAAACCTAACCTTAAGAAAAATCACTCCCATGACTCAAATGTAATTGTGTTTGAAATCTAACTGGAGGTTGACGTCAAGTTTGCTTACTGAAAGAATATAAATGTGAGGGGAATTCAACAGATAAATTCATGACAGAAAATGTCAATACTGTGTTTGGTTTATTGTTAGGGGAGAATGTTCAGTTGACTCTCTCTCTTTCTGTGTATGTGTGTCTTTGCGTAGATAATTCTTTGTTTTTCATCCAATTGATTCATTCATATGTTCTGGTAACATCAGAGTCTCTGAAGAAACAATCAGTTATCTAGGATAAAATGTCCCTCAGTTTCACCTCTGACTTGTTGACCTGTTCAGAGGATAAAGTGATTTTTGAAAGAGAATGAACAATCTTTGGTAAAAAAAAGAGGATAATTTAATTTCTTTTTCATTTTTACAAAAGTGATTGCATTTAATGTTAGGGTTCATGTACATGCTGGGCATACCTGTCAAATATCCCGGATTGGCCGGGAAATCCCGTATTTTGGTGTGCATTCCTTTCCTTTCTCGGTGCTGTCCCGTGTTTAGAATGGCGGAGAAAGGGGTTACTGCACATGTGTGCACACACAGAGCCCATTTGCACATGCACAAACATGTTCTGTGCATGCGCACATGTACAATGGAGTTTTTCCTGCACATGTACACCCAGGCCGGAGCAGTTTCCGTATTTTCTGGAGCGGCGCTTGATGGGTATAATGCTGGGTGTGGTTCCAGCTGCAGAATTTTGAATTTCTGATAAAAAAATTCCTTTTGATGTGCAAATGAAGTACAGAGACCCACAGAAGAAAATAGCTACGAGTCTCCCAAAATCTATGCATTTCTCATTAACTAGCACTCAAAGTCTCAATAGTTCACTCTGTGACATTTGAAGAAAGAATAAAGCATAGTTTCTTTACTTACAGTTATTTGGCATTACAAACATTGCATGCTACTTTCTTTACTGGATACATGCTAACGACTATAGAAACAGATCAGCAACAAAACATTTGACATAAACTGACAAAGAGAGGCAAGAGCGCTTAGCAAAGATAAGTGGGTCTCTCTTTGAATTTAGAGGTGGGAAGGGATGGTTTGTTAGTACTGGACAGTCCCCTGAGGCCAGAAAAGTCACTTCCAGTACAGACAGTAAGCAGAATTGTTAAAAAGAAATGACCTCCAATAGTTCCAAACACCAAAGCTCTGATGAAGAGAGCACAGCAGAGGTTATACTTCTTGAGAATCCTCAGGAAGAACAATCTTTCAAAGGACCTGCTGTTGGCATTCTACCACTGTACCATAGAGAATGTGTTAACCTATGGTTTGTGTGTATGGTTTGGGAGTTGTATAGCTAGGGAAAGAACAATGCTGACCAGGGTCATAAAGACTGCGGAGCGGATAATCGGGCATACTCTTCCCACTGTAGACCAAATCTATGCCACCAGGTGTTATAAGAAAGCTGTAGAGATTGCACAAGATAGTACACACCCCGGGAATGATCTCTTTCAGCTTCTGCCTTCTAGAAGAAGGTATAGGGTCATAAAGACCAGGACCAGCCGCTTGAGAAACAGTTTCTACCCAAAAGCGGTACTGGCTTTGAATACAGTGCAATGCAGTCTATGAGGGAGCTTCTGTATATAGTTTTTAGAGTTTTTAGGGTTTTAGAGTTTTTAGAGTTTTAGAGCTTTTAGGGGTTAAATGTGTATATGTGGGCTGGGAGTATGTTGATAATTTTGTATAGTTGTATTTTG
Source organism: Bradypodion pumilum (assembly GCA_035047305.1). Lineage (NCBI taxonomy): Eukaryota > Metazoa > Chordata > Lepidosauria > Squamata > Chamaeleonidae > Bradypodion > Bradypodion pumilum. The sequence continues at coordinate 325,909,452 of JAWDJD010000003.1, forward strand.
TTTAGGTTTTGTTGGGTTGTTAAGTGTTTTTCCCCCCAATCTCGTTGTTCTGTGCAGGACAATGACAATAAAGATTTATCTATCTATCTATCTATTCTTGAGTCCAGTGAATGCACCAAGATTATCATCATAACCAAGACTTTGCAGAATCTCTCACTCCTGTGGAATAACTTCTCAGTGATTATGTGAACAAGCTCAAATTACCTACTCTTGTTATGCCCATGTTAAGCTTGTGTTCTGGAATGAACCCTATGTGTGTGTCATGTAATGTTAACTACCATATAATTTTGGGCAGACAGTTTAGGCAAAGGTAAAGGTCACTCTTGCTCGAAAGCCAGTTGTATCTGGCTCTAGGGTTCAGTGCTCATCTCTGTTTATAGCCAAAGAGTCAGTCTGCCTCTGCAGACGTTTCCATGAACATGTGGCAGGCATGCAGACAGTTTACATTTAGCTAAAAATGGGAGGTTCAGCAATAAAGACTGTATTCAGACAAGTGAGTTGAAACAGTAGACAATGAGACATGCTGTTGGCAAGGTGAAGTATTCACTATAGACAAGGCAAAACATGGATGCTACGCCTGAACATTTTCACAAAAAGGTTGCCAAAATAGGGACAGTCTTTTACATGACTCAGCAGAAGAAGATGAAATTGTTTACACATTTCTTAGTGCAAATACTGTATAGGAAAAGACATTGTATCTCCATTGCCAATTATCTGGGCTGGTGTAAACTAACTTGCCATTTTATAATTTGTGATGGGAAACCACTTACTTTCTCCTCTTTCAGAGTAAAGGCAATGTGATAACTTTGTTTGCCTAGTGACATTACTGTGAAGCCAGATTTGATTATGAGGAGCCAAGGCATCTGCCTGCTACTTGTGTCATACGTGACTGGTAAAACTCTTCAGACAATTTTGTGAATTTTGATTAGCAGGTCAATTACATTCTATGCCAGTCCCTTTGCTAGCCCATTACACTGTTTTTCCAAACTCGCTGTTTTTGTGACCATCACCAGATTCTTACAAATTCAATATACTGTATGATGTACGTTGCTGTTCTTTGAGGTTACTGGAGTAGTACACAAACACACATAGACACATGGTTTATGACAGGTACCTCAATTTTGAATTTTACCTAACCAATGGGTCCCTGCACTGCAAAATATACTACCACAATGGCTACAAATAAATGAGATGACTTAGAATCTTAAAAGCACAAAATCATAAAGCTGTAGAGTTGTAAGGGAACCTAAAGGCCATTAAAACTGATCCTTTGCTAATTACAGGAAATTTACAGTTAAAGCATCCTTGATAGGTAGTAATCCAATCTTTGTCAAAAAAACACCCAATAAAGGAAAATCCTTCCAGGGTAGCCTGTTCCAGAATTTTACTATCAGGAAATTCAACTTAATGTTTAGTCTGAATCTTCCTTTTGAAAGTCTGAATTCATTGATCTGGATTGTACTCATGAAGCTTCAGAAGACAAGTTTGCCCCATCTTCCATATGAAATATTTGAACATGGTTATTGTACCTTCTGTGAATCTTCTCTCTCACTCACTCTCAAATCTCAGTCACTTTTCAAGTTAGTATATTTGTACTTTTAAAAACTTAGCTGGATAGCTCAATGGTCTAGGTACTGTATATACTCGAGTATAAGCCGAGTTTTTTAGCCACCAAAATGAGCCCCCCAAAAGAATTTAAAAGTTTTATACAGTTGGTCTTGGTATGAAGAAGGTTGGATGGTGTAACAATGATCAACCCTGACTATTCTGTTCATATGCAGAAATACAATTGGTCCCTTCCCCCTTTTCTCAAGGCTGTCATTTTTGACCCAATCATCCTCCACCTTGATTAAAGAGCACTGCTGGCAGTCTGTGATCACTACACTTTAATAACAGGGAGGACTTGTTGTTGGATAATGCATGGCATCCCTTTTCCTCCTCTGACAAAATGGTCACCCATACAGTTGCCAATTGGAGTCATGCAGTTTAGGGAGCACAAAACCCAACTAGATCAAGTGACTCCAGCTCAGCTATATGGCAGCACAAAGAAACATGACTGCTGATCTTTCAGCTACTTGCTCATTTTGCAGTTAAATACATTGTGTTGGAACATGAAGAAGGTTATGCTTTTAATAAGAAGTCAGATGTAAATCTGTGTCTCTCTGCCTGGGATTTTGCTTAGATCTCAGATGCAGAAATACCATTGCCATAGGTTTCATTGAGCAAGTCAATCAAACAGACCATAACATCCAAATCCAAATAGTTTGGCAGGGAAATCAAAACAATGGAAGCCAGGCACGGCTATTTACAGGGGTTTAGGATCTGGATTCAAAAGCCCAATTGGGATCAAAGGGTCAGCGAGGTGGAGTCAGAAATTGCTAGATTAGTAAGCTTCTAAAAGGAAAAAAAGGAAAAAGGAAAGAAACGGGAAGATGAAAGCAGAACTAGACACCAGGAATGGTGAGGAGACGGTGCTTATGGCAGCCACTTTCCTCATTGCTCTGCTTCTCTCACTGATGCTGTTGCCAACTGGAATGGTTTCAAATAGACAGACTATAACTCTATCCACATTAGCTTAATCAATCACACTACCTGATTGCACTGTAAAGTCAACTCAAGTCAAGTTTTATTTATACCCCGCCTTACTCTACCCAATGGGTGACTCAAGGCAGCTAACAAACAAAGCAAATATACAATGTAATACAAGCAAAACAATATCAGCAAAGCAATACATAAATACAGCATAGATTAAACCATGATAAAAACATAGCAATACAGAATACAAAATAATGCATACAATGCATACAGTCAAATATAGGCAGCACAGCAACTCATACAATAGATACAACATTACTGTCTCCTGCCATAGCACCGACCACTGCACGCGCTCTCACCTCCCACAGCCTGCCAGACCACATGAGAAGCCAAGACGGAGCCGGTTGGTGAAGCAAAGGGAGAAGTTGGTATTCCACATGTAGCAGCAGGGGGAGTCCGATAGACACCAATGTCTGGGCTCCCGCCCTTTGAAGCACCAGTCCCACCACAGGTGAAAGTCTTTGGCAGTGGGAACGGGGCAGTAGCACTTCCCTCCTCCAGGCAGGCACCACGGAAAGAGTCTGGCCAGGGCTCTTGCCCTTTGAAGCACCCGTCCCACCACAGGTGGAAGTCTTTGGCGGCGAGGATGGGGCAGCAGCACCTCCCTCCTCCAGGCAGGCATTTGATTCTACCAAAACAGAAGCCCCAGTGATGGAGGGAATACAGATTAGAGGAGAAATTCAGACAACTTCACATTGACTTTTACATCATAAAGTCAACAGAAAATAATGTCAGCCTGTCCCAATCTTTGTTCAATAGACAATGGAGATATATTAAATGCTGCGTTCTGCCAATTTCTATTCACTAGAAGTGGTAGTTATTTTACTTGATACTCCTCATTCTAACCTTTGCCATCCCCCCAAATAAGAAATGCTATGGCAGTAAAGTGTTTCATAGTAAACCTCCCACCCACCCCAAATAATTTACAACAGATCTTGTTGTAGAGGAGAAAATGTTTGAATATGTGAAATAAAAAAAACCTCTGTTTATTAGGTTCTGTTAGCTCAGACTTTCCAAAGATACAAATGGTTTTCCAGTGCCAGACCTAATATACTTCTTGTGTTTTCCCTGATTATAGAGGCACATTTGTAACAACTTGTCTACATAATGTTTTGTGGTGGTAGTACTATATTGGTTTCTATAGCAATTTACAGTGATATAAATAATTGGGTTTAAGCCAGAGGGTGGATGCAGGCCTTCTAATATAAATGCCTCACTCAAGAAAAGAGGGGAAAGAATGAAAGGAAAAGGAAAAATGTTGCTGTGTATTTTACCAGTACTATTTCATTATAGATCCTGCAGCTTGCAAATGTACAAGAACAAAGACAAACCAAAGCAATGAAAATTATATTGGTAGAAAAACATCCATTCACAATACCCTATTGTTGAAACGGAGTGGAAAATAAAGAAAACTGTGAATAGAGTTTGAAAAAATTACTTTCTGAGATTATAACTCACAGAGTCTCCTAGTCACCATGACAACTATATAAAATAAGTTGCAAGACTTTTGTTTGGGACCTTGGACATGCTTGGAGATTCTTTTTTGGGCTAAAGAATGGGGTATAATAATAATAATAATGTTTTTTTTCTTGAAGTAGGTCCTAGAGCTGACTTTCTACTGCCTCAAATTTTGGTCCTGAAATGTTTTTGGACTACAGCTCCCAGAGGCTCTAGCCAGCATAGGCAATGGCCAGGGAATCAGAGTTTTATTATGAATGCTACTGGGCAGTGGTGGGCTCCAAAAATGTTTACTACCACACTGTGGGTGCATACCTGTCAAGTTTCGGGAAATTTCTGTCAAACCCCCATAGTTTACACTCTTTCCTGCCATCATCCCCTATTTGTTAGACTGGAGTTAGACTGGAGGCCAGCACAGGATAAGCATAGCTGTCCAGTTTCCTGTTTTGGCCGGGAAATTTCCCTTATTTGACAGAAATTTCCCGAAACTTGACAGGTATGTGTGGGTGTGGTATGGTGGGTGTAGCCCGGGGGAAAGCCCTTTGTTGCACCTGAATTTGGACTACTCTATTTCAAAACTTGGATGGGTGCGGCCAGCCAGAATTTCTGCTACCGGAACTGGTGTGAACCTGCTGATTCCCACTACTGCTACTGGGCCTCCACATTAGGAGACCACAGTTCTACTGCTGATGCTTAAGATAAACTTGCATTCCTTCTAGGGATGACTGGAAGATAGCCTCTTATAGACCACTCAGAAAGAGGACTTCTTCACCAATAAAAGAGGACAAATTTGCATATTTACACATGCAGATATAAACCTCATGTACAATATTAGTTTATAAAATTAATTTCTGAACAGTGCCTCTCATTCAAGTAGGGAAGAATGACCAATGCACTGTGTCCTTGCTGAATCTGATGCCCATAATGGATGGACAATGTCACTGGTCAGACACCCGAATACCTTTATCCCCGTGTCTAAATGTTCACAACCTAAAACATTTTTGATACCTCTCTAAAAGTATGAGAGTTAAGTAAATTTGCAATAACTCTGTCCATATTGGCATTCCATCTAACTAAGCTTGCTCTGGTTTCTCTTCAGATCACATAAATCTTTTGCCTTTATGTCACTGGTCTCCCTCCTTCTGCTTTTTTATCTTTAAATTAGCCTTTCAAATATTAGGTACTTTCCAAAAGAGGGATGTCAGCCTTTCAAATACTGTCTTCTATAAAAGACTATATTTTATAAAAGAGGACTGTAAATGATTGGGATCTAGCAAGGGCAAACAGGGAAGATGGCTGAACTACTTCTCATCAGGAGAATGCATCCATCAACCCTTATTCTCTTTTGGTGTCATCTATGTATTTCCCTCATCAGCAATGAAAATTAAGAGGTCTAGTATTTCTGAACATGGATGTTCCATTTAGCTGCTACATTTGATTTCTTAATTTTCCATTCCCCTCTAAATATGTTATTAAGGGTTTAGATGATTGGATTGGGACTGTGGAGAGACCAAAATCCAAATTCAGCTAAGCAATTATCTGTTAGACCTAGTGCTCCATACATTGTATTTCATTTTATTGGTGTGCAAATAAAGCCTATCCATAGCCCTAAGGGAATAATTTCACAAATGAATATAGCAATATAGCTGGTTGCACTACTAGAAGAGAAGGTCCAGCAGCTAGAGGCCCGCATATCTAACCATCAACAAATTAAAGAGCTTGAGCTGTTCTTGGACAGAGCGGAGCAGACTATGCTGGACAAAGAAGAGACAGGGCACAGTTCTGAGGGAGAAGGCCCTTCACTAACTCAGGAGGGAGATGGTTGGAGGAATGTGACTCAAAGGAGGAGAAGAGTAGGGGATCACTCTGAGAGTCTGAAATTACAGAATAAATTTGAGGCTCTTTCCCTCATCACACCTGATGAGGAACACACAGAGGAACAACTGGTTCCACCTGATGATCTCTCCTTCATCACACTTGATGAGATCCAGGAAGATGAACAACAGGAACAAACTGAGGTTCTCTCCCTTAATATGGTTGATGAGGTGCATGTAGATGAACAGATTGCAGGAGAAAGGCTCCTTGTACTAGGCGATTCAATAATTAGAAATACAGAGAAATGGATTTGTGATGCACATGATAACCGTATGGTGACTTGCCTGCCAGGTGCAAAAGTTGCAGACATCACAAGAAATCTAGATAGATTGTTAGAGAGAACTGGGAAAGAGCCAGTTGTCATGGTACACGTTGGTACCAATGATGTTGGGAAGGCCAAGCGGTCTGTTCTGGAAGCCAAATTCAGGTTGTTAGGAAGAAGATTGAAGTCCCGGACTTCCAAGGTAGCATTTTCAGAAGTGCTGCCTGTCCCTCGCGCAGGACCTACCAGGCAGGCAGAGCTCAGAAGCCTCAATGCGTGGATGAGGCGGTGGTGTCGAGAGGAGGGTTTCAGATTTGTCAGGAACTGGAGAACATTTTGGGACAAGCCAAATCTGTTCAGGAGGGATGGGTTGCATTTGAACCATGATGGGACCAGATTGCTGGCACTCAACATCAAAAAGGCTGCAGAGCAGCTTTTAAACTGATAACTGGGGGAAAGCCGACAGGAGCTGGGCAGCATCCGGTTCGGGAAAGTGTGTACTTGGGTAGTGAGGAGGATGCAAAAATTACTGAGCAGAGCGAGGAGCTAGTCACTAGCATTCTAGCAGAAGGATGCAAGAGGCAGTCTAACAATGCAACTGGACACAAAAGACTGTGTCAGAAAAGCATATATAAATGCTTGTATACAAATGCCAGAAGCCTCCGGAACAAAATAGGGGAGCTGGAATACTTAGCAATAGATAAGAATATTGATATTATTGGTATCACTGAAACCTGGTGGACGGATGATAACCAATGGGATACAGTTATCCCAGGCTACAAACTGTACAGGAAGGATAGGAAGGGGCAAACGGGAGGTGGTGTAGCCTTGTATGTCAAAGAAGTGATAAAATCGTATGAATTGGAAAATCTAGGTGATTTGGAGTCACCATTAGAAGCTCTGTGGGTAAGAGTACCAGGCCACAAGGATGGTCTAACAGTAGGCATATACTATCGGCCTCCGACCCAAACTCTTGAGGGAGACAGGCAGTTGGAGAATGTTGTAAAGGAGGCATCCAAGAAGGGAAGCCTGGTTATAATGGGGGACTTCAATTACCCTCACATAGACTGGGTGAACTGTTGTTCAGCACATGATAAAGAGATAAAGTTCCTAGATATGCTAAATGATTGTTCCCTGGGACAGATGGTTGAAGACCCAACTAGAGGTACAAGAATCCTTGACTTGATCCTGGGTAATACTCAGGATCTGGTGCAAGATGTTAATGTGACTGATCCAATAGGGAACAGTGACCACAACTCAATTATGTTTAACTTGATCATAGACCGCAAGTCACTGATAAAATCTAACACAGAGACCTTAAATTTTCAAAAAGGAAATTTCCCAAAGTTGAGGAAACTAGTAAAAAAGAAGCTGAAAGGGAAAATTGAGAGAGTCCAAACACTTCAAGAGGCATGGAGGCTGTTTACAAAAACAATAACAGAGGCCCAATTGGAATGCATACCCAAAAGGAAAAAGGGCACTGCCAGGTCCAAGAGGACTCCGATGTGGCTTACAGGAGCTGTTCGGGAAGTGATCAAGAGCAAGAAAAGCTCATTTAGAAGATGGAAGGCTTGTCCGAATGAGGACAGCAGGCAGAAACATAAATTCTGGCAGAACAAATGCAAGGCAACAATCAGGAAAGCAAAGCAAGACTTTGAGGAGCGTATAGCTAAAAATACTCAGAGAAATAACAAAGACTTCTTTAAGTACATTAGAAGTAAGAACCCAACTAGGAAGGCCATTGGACCATTAGATGACAATGGAAGGCAAGGGGTTATTAAAGAGGAAACAGAGATTGCAGAGAGACTCAATGAATTCTTTGCTTCAGTATTCACTGAAGAAGACAGAGGCCACATGCCCAAAACAGAGCCTATCTACGTAGGGAGGGAAACCGAAGAATTAAGCCAGATAGAAATAACCAGGGAGGAGGTCCTTGCATGTCTTGTTAAACTAAACACTAACAAATCACCAGGACCAGATGGCATCCATCCACGAGTTCTCAGGGAACTTAAAGATGAAATTGCTGATCTCCTAGCCAAAATATATAATCTTTCCCTCAAATCAGGCTTTGTGCCTGATGACTGGAAGGTAGCGAATGTAACACCAATTTTCAAAAAAGGATCCAGGGGTGATCCAGGAAATTACCGACCTGTCAGTTTGACATGTGTCCCAGGTAAAGTGATGGAAACCATCCTAAAAGATAGAATTAATAGGCACATAGAAGAGAAGGCGCTGCTAAAGGAGAGCCAACATGGCTTTTGCAAGGGCAAATCATGCCTCACTAATCTGTTGGAATTTTTTGAGAGTGTCAACAAGCATGTGGATAAGGGGGATCCAGTTGACATTGTTTATCTGGACTTTCAGAAGGCTTTTGACAAGGTCCCACACCAAAGGCTCTTGAATAAACTTACCAGTCATGGAATAAAGGGACAGGTCTTGTCCTGGATCAGCAACTGGCTAAGGGACAGGAAACAGAGGGTAGCACTAAATGGACACTTCTCCAAGTGGAGGGAAGTAAAGAGTGGGGTTCCCCAAGGTTCAGTACTGGGACCCCTGCTTTTCAACCTCTTCATAAATGATCTAGAGGTAGGAGTAAAAAGCAAGGTAGCCAAATTTGCTGACGACACTAAATTATACAGGGTAGTGAAAACTGTGAGAGATTGTGAGGAGCTCCAGAGGGACACTGGGGGAGTGGGCAAAACAGTGGCAAATGAGTTTCAACATTAGTAAGTGCAGAGTGATGCATGTTGGGGCAAAGAACCCCAATTACATTTATAAACTGATGGGGTCTGAACTCTCTGAGACAAACCAGGAAAGGGACCTTGGTGTCTTGGTGGACAACTCAATGAAGGTGTCAACCCAGTGTGCCTCAGCAGTGAAAAAAGCAAACTCAATGCTAGGGATCATTAGGAAGGGTATAGAAAATAAGTCAGCAAGTGTCATTTTGCCTCTTTATAAATCTATGGTGAGGCCCCATCTGGAATACTGTGTACAGTTCTGGTCGCCATACCTCCAGAAGGATATTATGGAGCTGGAAAAAGTGCAGAGGAGGGCAACCAGAATGATTAGGGGACTGGAACACCTTCCTTACCATCTGAGGCTGCAACGGTTGGGCCTCTTCACTCTTGAACGACGACGTCTAAGAGGTGACCTGATTGAAGTTTATAAAATCATGCACGGTGTGGACAAAGTAAATAAGGAAAAACTGTTTTCCCTATCACATAATACTAGAACTAGGGGACACTCCATGAAACTTTTGGGTACTAGTTCTCAAACAAATAAGAGAAAGTACTTTTTCACCCAGAGGATTACTGGTCTATGGAACTCCCTGCCAGAAGAAGTGGTGATAGCTGTCAGTCTTGACAGGTTTAAGAAAGGATTAGACAAGTTCATGGAGGACAAGGGGTGGAATATGCATTGTAGGTCAGAAACAAACTAGTATCGCCTATTGTTTAAACTTCCAAGCTATCCTACTAAGTACAAGATGGGTTTCTATTGTAAGCCACTTTATGTATTTGCCTGCAACAGTTTGTGTATACACTGTGTTGTATGAAAACAAACCAAAAGTCCATTTGTTTTTTCCTTTTGAAACAACTCTTCTCTGTGAATTTATTTTAAGGTTTCTTTTGAAAGCGTTGGAAAGTTTTAGTGTTCTTGAAATAACGGGCAGCAGCCAGCATAACTGGCCAAACACATAACTTTATTCAGGGGATAAGAACACAATTTCAACTGCGCCACAGCGCCTTATATACAGTTAGGGAAAGATACATTTAGGAGGGAATTAACAGGATTGGTTGATGGAACTCAGGAGAGAATGGGGTGATCCTGGACCGGGCACCACTCGCGCTTCTCAGAGTAAAATGGCACGAACCCCAATCTCGAGTTACATAAAAACTGAGGAGAACCCAAAATGGTGAATTATTTTATTAAATACACAACAAAAGAGAATAGATATTATTCTGAGGATAGCAAGAGGAGGTGATTATATCTTTAGAGAACAAACTGAGCAGAATAATAACATCACATTCAGAATGAACAATTTCATACAAGACTTGATGTCAAGTTCTGGTGTTTCAACCTCAGGGTATATACAGTCTTCAGTTAATTTAATTAGAAGAGTACTGTAGAAATGTAATACGACATTTAGTCTTGGAATAAATTGACACAAATTATGCTGCCTTTTGTTAGACTTGTGGCTACTTTTTAATTTACAGAAGTAGAAAACGAACACTAATTTGCCTGGCATACAGTAATAGAACTTGAGAAATGTCTAGTAATCTGTAGAAATTGAGGCAATGTGTCAGCAAATTCCGAAGAGGTAAGAAAATAAAGGAGCCCAAAGTAAAGTAGCAAGACAGCTGCAGAATAAAAGCTGGAAAAATGTCTTTTTTGGTAATTTCCTGTAAACAGGATGAGTGTAAAATGAAAGGACATCAATATTTAAATTTTAATTTAATTTAATTTAATTTTCATGCTTATATACCACCCACTCAGGAAGCCCGACTCAGGGTGGCTCACAAAGCAGATTAATCAAAATATACAATAAATACACAAATAAAAACATAAAAACTATAAAAACATATAAAAATATCTTCCCCATTAAAACTCACCCACCCCATTCATAAAAAGAGGGGGGGGGTCTTAATTATTGTACAAGCCAGCAGGCGGGGGCCACATTTCCATCAAGGCCCCACAGCTGCCCTGCCAGCCAGGTTTTCATTGCTTTCCTAAAAGGCAGCAATTCCATCTGCAACCACAACTCTGTTGGCAGGAGGTTCCAAAGGGCCAGTGCGGACACAGAGAAGGCCCTCCTTCTTGTGCTAGAGAGATGAGCCCCTGTAGCCAATGGTACAATTAGAGAGCTCCTCCGGTCTGCTCTTGTTGGATGGGCAGATGTTCTTGGGATGATGTGGTCTCTTAGGTATCCTGGCCCACTACCATGTAGGGCTTTAAAGGTCATAACCAGCACCTTGAATTGCACCCAGAGTCAAACTGGTAACCAGTGCACCTCCAAAAGCAGTGGTGAGGTGTGGGTGTAATGTCCGCACCCCATCACCACCCAGACAGCCACATTCTGGACCAGCTACAGGGAAATATAGCTGATAGTCCTGAAACTGAAGGTAGATAGACACATGAGTGTGGCAACTCAGTGTAATATACTGTACTAGATAGAGAAATGTACTCTTGAGTCAGGATTTAAATCCCTGCTCATACATGAAAACTCAGTGGGAGAGTGGAACTGATAAATGATTCCTTAAATATCTTGCTTGCATTGTTTTAATGTGCTGAACTAAGATCGTTTCATTTACTTAATTAATCTGTAACCTGCTTTTGCTACTATCTATCTATCTATCTATCTACACACACACACACACACACACACACACACACATTTAAAAGACAAGATTACTGGAGTAGTTTAATTGCCCATGCGCTACCTTACTTACAGCCTAGATTTAGGTCAGGAGATGTGAGAAGGCAAGCTTAAAATCCTGGATTCAGGTGCGGTACCACCTATGTGTAGACTAAGGTTCTACTTGTGAGTAATGGGATCATTACAGTGGGAGACTGAGAAGCCAAACTCCTGGAACCTCATCCTTGGAGGACAGAAGGAAGAGAGATAGCGAAAGATACAGAAAAGGCAGGGATTTGCTGGAGTTGAGAAAGGAAGGGGAAATGGACAAACCAATGGGACTGGGAGGGGATACACTGGTAATAGGACAGAGGAAAAATCATAAGATCATCTTAGCTTGTAGAATCCCTTCCACCTATATGCATTATTAGCCAGCATGTGTGGATGTAAAAAGAAAACATTCCCATATAATTTAAGTGTAATTTTAACTTTACTTATTTGCTTGGCAGAGTGATTAAACATTGTCTAAGGTGGAAAGTAATGAATATTATGTAGCACACACTGCAGATATGAATCCTAAGATAATCGCCAGTAGACTTTTCATTAAAATAAACTGAATTAGTTTATTATTGCAAGGTCAAGTTACTGCCAGCCATGAAGCTCAGGCTATTTACTGTAAATTGATGTTAATTTACCCCCCCCCCCCCACCTTAGAATAAATGGTTAATTTGATTTACATTTTAAAGAAAGCAATGTAACTGGCAATCTTCTGCCACTTAGTTCATTTATTATCAAGGTCAGCATTCAAAATGAATAAAAGCTAAGTTTAGGTCATGGTGTTTCTTTAGTGAAAATCTGTGTAAAATATAAAAATGTGACTTGATCTTTTCATGTTGCTCTCATTAGCTGTGAGGTCTGTAATATGCTTTTTGTCATATATTTCTTTTGTTGAGTTTGCTGTTAAATCTTTTCTAGGTAGGATATTGTTCTCTGGGCTATTTTTAATTTCCCACACCCTCCCATGAATTGCTTCAAAAACTATTCCTTAAAGTTAGGAGATCTTTCAGTGCATAGTAATATGGTAGACATCTTCAGATATCTGAAGGGCTCGCTCTCACCTAGAAGATGGAATAAGGTTGTTTCTTTCAGCTACAAAGTAAGGGACTTAATGGATTCAAACCACAAGGAATGATATTTTGACTAAACATCAAGAAGAACTTACTAATGGTGCTTACCAATTGAATGATTTCCTGTGAAAGGTATTAGACTCTCCTTCCTTGGAGATTTTTTAAAAGAGGCTGTATGGTCATTGGTCAGGGATGCTTTAGATATGACAGGGGACTGGATCCTGGTGGATCACTTCAAACTGTACAACTTGCAACTATCTTCTGTTGCTTTAGACTGTGAGGCTTTACATTGTGATATCAATTTGATTATTGTTGTTTGTTGATCCAGGGGACTGGATCCTGGTGGATCACTTCAAACTGTACAACTCTATGACTTGCAAATGTTTTGCAATTGTAACTGAGCCTTTTCATGTACTAGCCTTTGGCCTTTCTCTCTAACTGTTAATGAAAGTAGGCTCACTTTCAGCTATGATATTTTTGTATATACCTGTGTACAGTTGTGATTTCTGTATAGGAAAATCCATGTAGCACACATACACCCCAATGTACGTAGAAGACAAATAGCTGATGTATGTGCTATGTATATATTTTGTGCACATTTCTTTTTGATGTCTGACCTCTTGCCTTCTGGAGTTCTACATGCACATCAAGCATGATGTCACCACCATCAGCAAATTGTCATTATAACAAATTTCTTTTTACATTTCAGAAAGTGCTCAACTCCTATGTAACAAGGCAGTCACATATGCCCCAGCTTTGGAAAAAAAGCAATTTAATTAGTGTCAATCTGCTAGTGGTGGTGACATCATGCCTACTGTGCAGGCAGACCTCTGCATGTGTGGGGAAAATATGTTTGAAAGACTGTTAACGCTGCTGATGTATGCAATCTTGGATAATACTGTTGCTCAGACCACAGTTTAACTAGAGATTACAACTTTCTTGTGCATATCTAGGCTGTTCATCTCCCAAAATGCTTCAGAGAAGCAGCTATAATTTTAGTTCTTGGATACCTCTATGTTAGGGGATCAAAAGAGATGATTTTTTTTGGGGAGGAAGAAACCGCTCTCAATCTGTATGATAAATAGTGTTTCTCCAAGAGATAACATGAATGAAAATCTCCAAATGGTGTAAAAAGAAATAAATTAAGAACCATTTTCAATGAAAGCATTAAATTAGATCTTCAATACCAGTGAAGGTAATTTATTGGAGTGAAATTAAAAGACATAAAATGTACTTTGTTAAGCATGTTATCGTCCTCTGTGATCATCTTACAAGGCAAAGGAAGCTTCCTCAGGCAAGATAGAAGATTATGGAACTTTCCCAACTTGCTCTTTAAAAAACAGAATGTGGAAAGGCAGAAGGGAAGATGGAAATGCTGATGAAAGCTGAACTGAAATAGTTTCTGTCAAAAGGAGGCAGAGTCACCTTTTCAGGCTTCTTTATGATTTGTGACACTTTTCTAGAGAAAATGATGCTGTCTCTGTTTGAGGTTCTTGATGTTTCAGTAAAACGGACTTTAAAGATATTTCTGTCTTTTCCTAGTTCTGTTCTTGCACAGAGTGGTTTAAAAATATATTTTCCATTATTGCTATAATCTTCCCTACAGTTTTGTTTGCCACCATATAAAGGGGGAAAAAATCCAAGATTCCTATTTTTCAAACAACAATAATCAAATTGATATCACAATGTAAAGCCTCACAGTCTAAAGCAACAGAAGATAGCTCATAGCTATCTGAGCAGACATCCACGCAGCATGAAAGTTTCTAGTGACATATTGATGCAGTTACAGAAATGGATTCCTATTTATTAAATCATTTTTAAAATCCCATGATTGTCAAATTGAACATGGGATGTCACAGGCATGTCACTCGATCCTGTAAGCACGGAAGGGGTGGGGTGAAGGGTCTTTGCTGCATCCTGTGTTCACAAGGGGGAATAAAATCTATGTCTTTTTCTGTTTTCATACATCTTGCATGTTCATTCTGGAACTGCATTCATGTCCCTGGAGAAGTAATCCAGATGGAGTTGGGATGCATTGTTCATAGCAGGTCTCATATCATATGAAAAGAACAGTGCATTCATAATATGAATCCAGACTCAAATTGGAGTTCAACGGAGAGAAACAGGGTTTATTTCATCTAAAATAAGACAGACATAGTTTAACCTGTGGCTTATTCACCCACCATCTTTATAATCACATAAAATCATTGGCTAACATAGTATACTTCAGACTATGTAGATGGATAGCAGTTAGTATTAAATTATTACTCTGAAAGCCAACAGGAACTCTACATGGAGTAACTCTGCACCAGTAGAACAAAAAGTCATGTGACCCATGTCAGAACTGGGAAGATGATTTGGAAGAGAAATCGGGCAAGCAGATGAGCAAGCACTGCTGTAAACAGGTTTCTCTTGCTCCTGTATCCACATCCATCATCGACTTTGTTGAACTGGATCCTTCTGATTTTTAAGTACAGTGGAACCTCAGTTAACAAATGGCTTGGTTAACATAAAAATTGCGTAACAAAATTTGATGTTTGCAGATTGATACGCAGTAGGCAGCAGCTATGAGGCCAAACACATCTTTATTGGAGGGTATGCAATCTGAACATGTGGTGATGGCGGAGGAACAGCTCCTTTTATACAGCAATGACACATTTGAATCTGGATGCACGGTAGCCCATTGGCCACCGCCTGCATGACGTCATCCTGAGTCACGCCCTTCTTCAACAGGTGTAGCCGTGGCGGGAATGTTCCCGCGGCTGACAGTAATTGGGGAATTTGTACCATGTGAGCTGAATGCTTGCAGCTGCCCTCTATGGGTAGCTAGCTCATGTTCCATTGCAGCTGAGAAACATTGTGTTCATTACAAGGTTACATTCTTACATCGAAGTGGTTACATTCATTCTTAAAGATATAGTGTTTCCATACACAACCCAAAAGGAAACCCATAGAAAATAGTGGCTTGGTTTACGGTCCCCACCCCCTGGATTAATTGGTTTTCAATGCATTCCTATGGGAAACCACATTTTGGTTAAATCATTTTGGTTCAATGCATCCCTATGTGAAATTGCATGCAATGTATTCCTATGGGAAATTCAGTTAAAGTAATTGTCACTGTAAGAAGCGTCCAGGAAAACGCATTAATTACGTTAACCGAGGTTACACTGTAAGATGAAATTTACAAGTACACAGCTCTGCAGTGCCTGTTCATCAAATAACTCAGACTTCATACAAGTATTTTTTAAAAACTTAAATTTTTTTTTGTATTGTCGATGCAATCTTGCTCTGTGAAATGTGCTAGGATGTATTTATACATCTTGAGAAGAAAAGCTACTGGTTGCAGCAAACTGTTTCCTGAGGAAATGACAGGGAAATGTTGAAGAAAATTGGTCCAGGAGAATTTAGATGGAAAAAAATTAGAATTAAAATAAGTAATAAAATAAGTGATGTTCAGGCTTTGCCTCTGTGTCTTGAATAATGAAAGAATAAAGTGAGGTTATTTTAGGGAATTATAATTTACTCAGAGCAGTCCACAAACCAAAAATTTAGGTCAGGAAAACCTAGCTCTTTGCAAGCAAGCAAGTAAACAAGTAAGAGGAACTCTACAAAAAGGACCTCAACACTCCTGACAATCACAATGAGGAAGAAGTAGAAATTGAGCCAGACATCCTGGAGAGCGAAGTCATAAAGGCCCTAAAGAGCACTGCAAACAACAAAGCTAGTGGAGATGATGGTATCCCAGTTGAATTTTTCAAAGCGCTAAAAGACGACGGCGTCAAATTACTGCATTCAATATGCCAGCAGATTTGGAAAACAAAACAATGGCCACAGGATTGGAAAAGATCAGTATACGTCCCAATCCCAAAAAAGGGCAATGCCAAAGAATGTTCAAATTATCGAACAATCGCGCTCATCCCACACGCCAGTAAAGTGATGCTCAAGATAATACAGGATAGACTTCAGCAGCATGTGGAGAGAGAATTACCAGAGGTGCAGGCAGGTTTCAGAAGAGGCAGGGGGACTAGAGACCACATTGCCAACATACGCTGGATCATGGAGAAAACAAAGGAATACCAGAAACAAGTTTACTTTTGTTTTATTGACTACACTAAGGCATTTGACTGTGTGGACCACAACAAGATGTGGCAAGTAATTAAAGAGATGGGAATACCAGAGCACCTCATATGCCTCCTGAGAAATCTGTACATGAACCAAGAAGCAACAGTTAGGACAGAACATGGAATGACAGAGTGGTTTGGAATAGGAAAAGGAGTAAGACAAGGCTGCATTTTGTCACCATGCTTATTCAACCTATACACAGAGCACATAATGCGCAGTGCAGGGATGGAGGAATCACAATATGGGATTAAAATCGCTGGGAGAAACATCAATAATCTGAAATATGCAGACGATACCACCCTAATGGCAGAAAGTGAGGAAGACCTAAAGAATCTCTTGATTGGGCTGAAGGAGGAGAGTGCAAAAGCTGGCCTGAGACTCAATATCAAGAAAACCAAGATAATGGCAACAGGCCCAATCAGTTCCTGGAAAATAGACGGGGAAGAAGTAGAAGCAGTGACAGATTTTACTTTCTTAGGATCAAAGATCACTGCAGATGGGGATTGTAGCCATGAAATAAAAAGGCGACTGATTCTTGGGAGACAAGCAATGAGAAACCTGGGGAACATAGTGAAAAGCAGAGACATCACACTGAAAACAAAAATTAGAATAGTCAAAGCAATGGTCTTCCCAGTAGTAATGTATGGATGTGAGAGCTGGACAATTAGGAAGGCTGAACGCAGAAGAATAGATGCCTTTGAAATGTGGTGTTGGAGGAGGGTTTTGAGAGTGCCCTGGACAGCGAGGAGAACAAATAGGTCAATCTTAGAAGAAATTAACCCGGATTGCTCACTGGAAGGCCAAATAGTAAAGATGAAGCTAAAATACTTTGGACATCAAATGAGAAGGGAGGATTCACTTGAGAAGGCATTGATGTTGGGAAAGGTGGAAGGCAAAAGAAGAAGGGGGAGGCCAAGGATGAGATGGCTAGATGGCATTGTAGACACAATGGGCACAGAGCTGGGAGGGCTGAGGGGGATGGTGGAGGACAGAGGCGCCTGGAGAGCAATGGTCCATAGGGTCGCAAAGGGTCGGAACCGACTGTGCGACTGAACAACAACAACAACAACAAAGTAAGCAACAAGGAAAGCTCTAATTAGAGAGGCAGTAAAAATTACTTGAGAAAGTAAGTTGGAAGGTATACGTTAGTGTGGATATTTTTTGCTTTTTGTTTCACAGCTACACCTATTTGTACTTCATTCTGAGTGATGTCTTTGCCATCCACACTAAAATTCAGTACTGTATTAGCTGTTGAAGTTAACCTTCTATTTCCAGAAAGTAAAGCATTCCTTTGTCCTGAGACAAATCACATGACTGTAGCACCCTGTCAGTGCTACATAGGTATGGAGCCATGAACAGTACCAAATTGTATATCTTATCCTTATGCTTCCATTGGTCTTTCACCTTTCACCTTTTGGAAGAAAATTGCCATTGCCTTGTCACTAGAGAACATAAGAACATAAGAACAGCCTTGCTGGAACAGGCCACAGCCCATCCAGTCCAGCATTCTGTCTCACACAGTGGCTCACCATTTCCTTCAGGGTATTCCCAAGGAGATGCCTTCACCTGCTTAGGATTCCCTGGAAATGGCATTGAGAGATATCCTGCCTATCTCTCCAACCCGGAGGTTGTCCTTAGGTAGCCATAATTATAGCCATTGATAGCCTTGTCCTCCATGAACTTGTCTAATCCTTTCTTAAAGCTGTCAAGACTGACAGCTGTCACCACTTCTTCTGGCAGGGAGTTCCATAGACCAGTAATCCTCTGGGTGAAAAAGTACTTTCTCTTATTTGTTTGAGAACTAGTACCCAAAAGTTTCATGGAGTGTCCCCTAGTTCTAGTGTTGTGCGATAGGGAAAACAGTTTTTCCTTATCCACTTTGTCCACACCGTGCATGATTTTATAAACTTCAATCAGGTCACCTCTTAGACGCCGTCGTTCAAGAGTGAAGAGGCCCAACCGTTGCAGCCTCAGATGGTAAGGAAGGTGTTCCAGTCCCCTAATCATTCTGGTTGCCCTCCTCTGCACTTTTTCCAGCTCCATAATATCCTTCTGGAGGTATGGCGACCAGAACTGTACACAGTATTCCAGATGGGGCCTCACCATAGATTTATAAAGAGGCAAAATGACACTTGCTGACTTATTTTCTATACCCTTCCTAATGATCCCTAACATTGAGTTTGCTTTTTTCACTGCTGAGGCACACTGGGTTGACACCTTCATTGAGCTGTCCACCAGGACACCAAGGTCCCTTTCCTGGTTTGTCGCAGAGAGTTCAGACCCCATCAGTTTATAAATGTAATAGAGGAACCACATTATGTTCATTCCATAATGGAAAAGTCCAAGCTGAGAGACATCCCCTGTCCTCTTTGTCAACAGGAGTCAGTCAGTCATGCTGAGTATGAAACAAACTAAAGATTTACACTCCATTTAATAAGTAGACCATTCCATTCCCTAGGTCTATGGTCTGTTCCATAGGCTACATATCTGTTGACCAGACTAGGCTATGCGTCCACAGGCATTTTCCCCAAGGTACCATTAGACAGTAAATGTAAGGCCTGATTAACAATTACTTGGAAGAAGTCATGTAGATAAACACTGCACACATATGAGCAGCAACAAATCCTTATTTTCAAGGCAAATACCATAAATAGAATGTAAAATATACAGATTATCCCACCTATTTTGCCTCAAGACATCCTCTTTAACATTACTGTGGATTCAGGACTAGTGGCAGGAAAAACTGTTTGTTCATTACAACACTATTTTTGCTAGTAATTTCTGCTTTTAGCTTAGCACAGCAGTAACTTGTTCATTAGGAAAAACGGGACACTGCTACACTGTTATGTATGTATGCATGTTCATTATACTGTAAGGCAAGATTGTAACCACTCCAGATACAAACGATATCAGCTGTAAAGGAACGCGAGCAGACAGCCTATAGAGGGCAGCTGCGAGCGTTCACTCTCACATGGTTCACATTGCTCAATCACGGACAGCCGCGGGAAAACCTTCCCCGCATTCAGCAGCTGAAGAAAGACCTGCATTCAGCAGCTGAAGAAAGACCTGCATTCAGCAGCAGGAATGGAGGCGTGCCTGGGCGAGGCCACGCCGGTAGCAACCAATCAGCTACCGTGCTACAAGATTCAAATGTAGAGAGCTACTGTATATATTGAGATGTATCACCGCCATTACCTCATGCTTAACTGGAACCTCATGCAATAAACCTGTGTTAAACCAACCCTTCGGTTGTCCGGTCGTCTTTGGTCCCATACACTAAATTGGCGACGAAGGTGGGATATGGCTGCCCACGGGACCAAGACATGCGCCGGCTACGAGATCAGGAAGCCGGGAGACTTGGAGCTGTTTGAGATAGACTTCAACGCTGCGCTGGTGGAGCTCGAAGTCTCCGACGAGGCCAAAAAGAGGGCCATCTTCGTCCGCATGCTCGGACAAGAAACCAAGAGGACCTTGGTGGACCTGATCGCGCCGAGGAAGGTGGGCGACCTCAAGGCCACAGAGCTCCTGGCGGCGCTGCGCGCCCATCTCCGGCCGGCAATAGCGATGTTCCCCGCTCGGAGCGCGTTCTGGAGGCGAGTCCAGGCACCCGGAGAGTCGGTCGATGAGTTCGCCGCGGCCCTGCGGTTGGCCGCCGGCCCATGCAAGTGGGAACTCCCCGACGTCACCCTCCGGGACTGCCTGCTCTGCGGTCTGAGGGACACAGAGACTCAGCGCGCGCTGATGAAAAGGGAGCCGCCTCCCACGTGGCAACAAGTCCTCGACGCGGCACAGGCCGCAGAGGCCACGTCGGCCGGGGTGCACGAACTTCAGGACTGGCGCCCGAAGACCGCCAAGGCAGAGAGTTCGGTGCGCGCGGCCCAGCGGACTTCGAACTCGTCTGCAGAGAGCAGCGACGACGAGGACGTCCGGAGGGTCCAGAGAGAGGGCCGGCGCTGCGATGGCTGCGGCGCCGCCCACGCCCGCACCAAATGCCCATTCCGCAAGGCCGAGTGCCACAACTGCGGCCGGCGCGGGCACATCGCCAAGGTCTGCCGGAAACGACGCGAGGCCACCCGGAGTTCTCCAGACCGCTCGACGAGGCAGGACCGCACCACGAGGCCGAAGGACGGCACCCGGACCACGAGGACGCGGGACGGAGTAGGGCGAGTCTCCGACGACAGCGAGGACGACGCGCCGGTTTGCAGCGTTTCCACGGAGCACCCCCGTTACTTCGTTGAGGTAGTAATACAAGGGGCCCCTGTTAGAATGGAGGTGGACTCGGGTTCTTCATACTCCATTATTTCCCAGGGGGAGTTCACGAAAATCGCCCCCCGCGTGCGGCCCAAGCTCAAGGCGTTGAGGGCCACGCTGAAGGACGTGCAAGGGAACCGCATCCCAGTGTTGGGGGTTGGGAAGTTCCAGGTCCAGTTCAAAAAGTACACCGCAACGCTTCCCTTAGTCGTCCTCAAGGGGGGTAAGTGCAGCCTCCTCGGGACTCAATGGTTCCAGCCCCTGGGGTTGTTCATTGGGGGGGTGCACGCCGTGGGAGCACACGCCGCCGGGACTGATCCAATACAGAGCGTGTGCGACGCGCACCCCGAGGTTTTTAAAAAGGGGCTAGGAAAATTCAAGGGCCCCCCAGTGACTTTCGACCTGGACCCTGGAGTGCGTCCAATCAGACTTAAACCGCGCAGAGTGCCTTTCGCACTAAAGGACAAAATAGAGGCGGAATTGGACAAATTAGTGGGCCAGGGGATTCTTGTTCCTGTTGATTCTGCGGAGTGGGAAACTCCAATTGTAACAGCGCTCAAGGCCAACGGGGAAGTCCGAATATGCGCTGATTACAAGTGCACCATCAATAAGGCGATTCGCCCTAATGCGTATCCGGTGCCGGTAGTCAGCCACTTGTTGGCCAGGTTACACGGGGGGAGGTGTTTCGCTAAACTCGACCTGGCCCAAGCCTACCAGCAACTCCCGGTGACCCCCGCCGCAGCTGCTGCACAAACAATAGTCACCCACAAAGGGGCGTTCCAGGTTTCGCGCCTCCAATTCGGCGTGAATTCGGCGCCCGGGATTTTCCAGTCATTGGTGGAACGCCTCCTGAAGGGGTTGGAGGGGGTGTTACCCTATTTTGATGACGTATTAATTACAGGGGGGAGCCGGGCCGAATTAGCAACAAGGTTGGGAAAGGTCCTGACAATATTCGAAAAGGCGGGGTTGAGGTTGCGGAAAGACAAATGCGTCTTCTTCGCTACAGAGGTTGAGTTCCTAGGGTTCCGTGTTACTCCCGAGGGAATTAGGCCGGCCCAATCCAAGGTAGCCGCCATCAAAAAGGCCCCTCGCCCCACCTCCAAGCCCGAGTTGCAGTCGTTCCTCGGACTGCTCAACTTCTACCACTCCTTCCTCCCGCGGAAGGCAGCCGTGGCAGAACCGCTACACAAATTGTTAAAAAAGGACGAGGCATGGAAGTGGGGCGACGACCAGGAAAAGGCTTTCAATGACCTGAAGCGACTCCTGGCATCAGATGCTGTACTGACCCACTTCAATCCCAAACGCCCGGTGGTCCCGATATGCGATGCATCCCCGGTGGGGGTAGGGGCGGTGCTTTGCCACGTGCTGGAGAACGGTAGGGAGGCCCCGATAGCGTTCTACTCTAGATCCCTGTCCCAAGCGGAGAGGAATTATGCTCAGACAGACAGGGAGGCGCTAGCAATAATTGCGGGGACCAAGAAATTTCATGATTTCGTGTACGGCCGCCCCTTCACCATAGTGACTGACCACAAGCCGTTGCTGGGCATCTTCACCGCAGACAAGCCCACACCCCAGATCCTGTCCCCGAGAATGCTCAGATGGGCCATTTTTCTCAACGCGTATCAGCACGCGTTGGTATACCGGCCCGGGAGGGAAATAAGCCATGCCGACGCTCTGTCGAGGTCCCCCATTCCCCGGGATTGCTGCCACGTGGGCGGAGTAGAGAGGGACCACCAGGTCTTAATGATAGAGGTCCTAGACTCCCCTCCAGTAGTACCGGCCGAAATCGCCAAAGCGACAGGCAAGGACAAAGCGCTGGCCACAGTTTGCTCCTGGGTGCAGAAAGGGTGGCCCGTGTCTTCCCCAGCAGCGGAATTCGACACATTTTTCAAAAAGAGATTGGAGTTGTCCCTGGAGAGGGGTTGCCTCTTGTGGGGACAGCGGGTAGTGATCCCCACGTCTCTCAGGCCGAGGGTGCTTAAACTGCTGCACGCCAGCCACCCGGGGATCGTACGCTCTAAGGCACTAGCCCGCAGTTATTTTTGGTGGCCCCAGTTAGACGCCGACATCGAACACATGGTCGGCACTTGCGAGGCGTGCCAAAGCTCTAGGCCAGAAGAGGCTCGCTCGCCACCTAGGGAATGGGACGCTGCGAGGGGACCCTGGTCCCGAGTTCACGTAGACTTTGCTGGCCCATTCAGGGGAACGCTTTTCCTCCTCGTGGTGGACGCGTTCTCTAAGTGGTTGGAGGTCATTCCAGTCTCGAGCACCTCCTCGACCACAACCATTAAACAGTTAAGGAGGGTCTTTTCCACGTTCGGTTTACCCGACACCCTCGTCAGCGATAACGCTAGCTGTTTCACGTCCGCCGAGTTCAGGGCATTCATGGAACGCAACGCCATTCGGCACGTCACCTCCGCCCCCTTTCACCCGGCCACCAATGGCCAAGTAGAGCGCCTCGTGCGCACCACGAAAGACGCGCTACTGCGCATGGGTCCCGGAGACCTCGACCTGAAATTGTGCCAATTCCTGCTGAGATACAGGGTCACCCCCTTAGCGTCAGGGTACTCCCCCGCAGAGCTGTTGATGCGCAGGAAGCTGGCCACGGGGATATCCAAGCTAGACCCCACGAGAGTAGAGGACAAGGGGCGGAACATAGGGGTGGAACCCACAAAGAGTTTCAGCATAGGCGCCCCAGTACACTGCAGGAATTACGCCAGCGCGGGGCCAGCCTGGGTGCCGGGCACCGTAGTAGATCAAACCGGCCCCGTCTCATACCGCGTAGAGACCAGTACAGGTTTCCTGTGGAGGCGACACGTGGACCAACTCAGGCGTAGGGTCCCCGGAGAGCAAGACGAGGATGAGGCCAGCATTGATTCAGCGTTAGGGTACTCCCCCACCCGTTTAGCCCAAGGGGGAGGAAAAGGGGAGCATGGGTCCCCACCAAGGGGGGAGGAAAGGGAATCGATCCACGGAAATCTTTTGCGGGAGTCCCCGCCAGAGAGGAGGAGCCCCGGGTTGCGGGAGTCCCCGTCAGAAAGGAGGAGCCCCAACCACACTCATACCCCGCGGAAGCCGCGGAAGTCCCCCCGAGGCTCAGAGGCCCATAGAGGTTTAGACGTTGATTTACAGTACCAGGGGGAGTTAGCGGAGTGGTCCCCCACCCGTCCTAGCGAAAAGAGGGGTTTCAGTTCAGCCCCTGGTACCTCCAGTCCCAGTAGCCCCTGTGAGTTAGAATGCAATATAGCGCCCATGTTCCGGAGACCGACACCTCCAAGACCGGAGGCATCAGCGAGTCCGCCCACCACCACAGTCTTAAGGTCCCCCGAGCAGGGATCAGAAGGTAGCCATTCCCCAAGGGCGACCTCATCGGTGCCGCGGTTCACACTAGGAGGGTCCCCGGGGTCCGAGGGCAATAGGCAGGGATTTACCTCCCAACTGTTCATCCCATTCCCTTCCCCAAGCGCAAGGCAGGCACGGACGCCCCACAGAGCCACTAACGAATCCCCGTTTCCCGTTGCAGGACAAGCTCCCGCGGAGTCAGGGATCACAGGCTCTCCAGAATTAGGGCAGGCGCAAGCACGCCCCAAGCGAACGTGCGGCAAGCCACAATGGTTGCGGGACTTCGTCCCATCCTAGGGGGGAGGGATGTTATGTATGTATGCATGTTCATTATACTGTAAGGCAAGATTGTAACCACTCCAGATACAAACGATATCAGCTGTAAAGGAACGCAAGCAGACAGCCTATAGAGGGCAGCTGCGAGCGTTCACTCTCACATGGTTCACATTGCTCAATCACGGACAGCCGCGGGAAAACCTTCCCCGCATTCAGCAGCTGAAGAAAGACCTGCATTCAGCAGCTGAAGAAAGACCTGCATTCAGCAGCAGGAATGGAGGCGTGCCTGGGCGAGGCCACGCCGGTAGCAACCAATCAGCTACCGTGCTACAAGATTCAAATGTAGAGAGCTACTGTATATATTGAGATGTATCACCGCCATTACCTCATGCTTAACTGGAACCTCATGCAATAAACCTGTGTTAAACCAACCCTTCGGTTGTCCGGTCGTCTTTGGTCCCATACACTAAATACACAGAAGTCCATTTACTTCCATCTGCCTACCAACCAGAACAAAATTCCCAGCCCCAGCACACATTGGCTGAAAAACTTCTTGCACAGTTATACAAGTGGTGTAACTTTCAGAAGCATATTGCCATAAGTTCAGAAATTGCAACAAAACATTATGGCTTCCAGAAGTTACAACTTTTGTATAACTGTGCGACAAGACTTTAGTCATTGTGTGAGTGGGGATGGGGTTGACAGAGGAAGAAGAAACATAAAAGAATGAATGTGAATGCTTGATTGCCTGTCATCTCAGCTCCTTCCGCCATTGTTCTGCTACAATGTGCACTACAATGTGGTGTAGTATGATTTATGGTCAGCATATTTAATTCCCTTGCAATTGATGCCTTTGTCGATTCAGCTCCTAGGAAGTGTTTTCAGAAATGTCTTGTCATCTACTAAGGACAGCAGACCTTGGGAGTCCTAAGGAAATGAACTAGAAAACATTACCATCCCACCAGCCTCCCCCAAAGCCCTGGAGTTTTGGTATACAGCAGAAAAGAAGCCATCTCTATCTTTTCAGTTCATTAGCATGGTTGCTAGTAGATTGGGAAGACTTGACAGCAACAGCAGCAGCAGCAGCAGCAGCAATAGCAACCACCAGGCTAGGCCAGTGATGGTGAACCTTGGCACTCCAGGTGTTCTTGGACTGCAATTACCAGAAGCCCAAATCAGCATTCCTGCTGATCAGAGATTCTGGGAATTGAAGTTTCAGTATAACTGGAGTGCCAAGGTTCGCCATCACTGGGCTAGGCTGCTCTGGTCATTTGAACATTTTCTGTGGGAAGAGAAAGGCAGTCTATGGCAGCTAAAATTGGAAATATGATTATTTGGAGAAAAGGAATTCAACCTAAAAATATGAAGCAATTACAACATTCTGAAAAATGAATGTCTGTGGCATGTGGTTGGGTTTTTTCTTTCTTTCAGAATTTTGTGAAATTTTTCATACATCAAAAGCTGGACTGCAACCTTCCTGAGAAAAGTTTTGTGGCTGTTGTTGATGATCTCAATCTATATACAGTATATAAAAGAGAGGTGTTTCTATATGTGTGAGCTATAGGCGGCCACACCCCTGGACTGCCCCCCCCGAATTTTGGTGTACACCTTCCTTGGGTGTGCGAGATGGTTTGTGTCAGGGTTCTGGGGCTGCAGGGCCCCCCCTGCACCCCACAAATCTTAAAAAACATTAAGAACTACAACTCCCAGTGACCAGTGCGTGACACCACAGTCAATCGAAGAGGCTGCACCGAGCACGTAATGGGTGGGGCAAAGGCTGCGTGCATGACACAACAACAGCCGCCAGCCACACATAACATCTCGGCCTACCCCACCCCAGGGGACCCAGGGCAACAGGGAAGAGGAAGAATAACAACTTACCTTTCGGACAGGTGGCACCACACTACCTTCCCTTTCCTTTTGGACCTGAGGTGACAGCCATGGCCCTCCAACACCCGCAACGGCAGCCCAGAAGGAGGGACAGCTTAGATGTCACACTGCCCCCATCACCGCCTCAATACCAGGTGACCCAGTCTGCGGACAGCCAGGGACGTGAACAACACCTGGATGGTGAGAACAGCAAACAGGGCCCTGGGCTCTGTCTGTGGGGCCTGTGTGGGAACATAGGGGATGGAGGAGGCGGAGGGGTAGGTGCAGTAGGGGCCCCGTTATTTGCAGGAAAGCACAGTTCAGACTCCAGGTGCAGAAACCGTTGGAGAATGTAGTTCTGGCAACATTCCCGCACCCGTCCCCCCCATCCAGCCTTCACTTCCCTTTCACCTGCCCTCCAGGCAACTACATATCGCAGTAGACCCTGCGTGACAGAGAGGTTATGCTGGGATGTGTGATAGCCTGTAGGACGGATGGAAGGAAAATGAAGGCAGCGGGGGGGGGGGGGGGCTGAGAATGGACAACTGACTGGAACAACATCTCCCAGCGGACTCTGCGCTTAGAAGCTGGTGTCGTGCTGCTTGCAGTCTGGGGGGACAGCCATGCAGGGGAGTGCCCCTGGGCGAAGTTTAGAATACTACCCATGCTAGTTTAGAATACAAGAGTAAGAAAACAAAAGGAACAATTTAATTCAACAATGTCAGCAGTCGTTAGGAGCATTCCTATTGTATATCCCATGAAAGAGGAAATAAAAAATGCCTACTTATTCAGATCCAGTCTCCTATAGGCTATTAAAACTGAAGTCAAATCTCTGGATTAAAACCTGGCCACTGATGCTTGTTCAGCTGCCACTTGTCAATTTCACACTACTCAGACATGATCTCTGTGCCTCTCCTTGTCATCTTTGTTGTGCTCCTTGTCAATTTTATGCCAAAGAACAGGATAAAATTGGCAACCTGTACAAAGAGATCAGAAACTGAATAATTTGACTGAGGACGTAGCAGAAAAAATCTGCAGCACTTGCCTTTTTAAAAATTGCACTGAAAATAAAGTGTATAGTTGGTGGCATTAGGAATGTTAAACTGTGTCAGAATGTGAGCCACTGGAAATGTGATAATTGTAAAAGAAAAATAGACTATGAATCACACCAGTCTATAACAAGAGGTTAGCCATGGTGGCTTAACGGTTAAGATGCTGAGTCTGATGATTGGAAGGTCGAAAGGTCAACAGCTCGAGAGCTGAGTGCTGTGTGATGAGCTCCTGTTGTCTGTCCCAGTTCCCGCCAACCTAGCAGTTCGAAAGCAAGAAATTGCTAGTAGATAAATAAATGGTGCTTTGGCAGGAAACAGTGCTGCAATCAGGGGGGGGGGGCAAGTAGGACTCCCCTCCCTGGCCCGGAGATGACGGGGGCCCGTTGGCACCAGGAAACAAATGATGTATGCATGTGCAAACAGACAACGCATGTGCAAACAAACCACGGGGGCATGGTGGCGCCAGGAAACCACCGATGTACGTATGCGCAAACAGACCACATATGCGCAGAAACCATGGGGGCGTGGCTAAAATGTGTGTGTGGGGGCGCGTACTGGGCCCAGAAATTTCTGATGTTAGCCCTGCCAGGAAAGGTAACAGTGTTCCGTGTGCTCTGGAGTCTAGCCATGCCTGCCACATGAGCACCCAAATGTCTGCAGAAGCAGACAGTGCTGGCTCTTTGGCTGTAACCAGAGATGAGCACCGCACCCTAGAATCAGAAATGACTGGCTTTCAATCAAGGGAGATCTATAGAAAGAAGTTATATAGAGGCAGTGAACAACTTGGAGAATCTGAGGAATTTCTACAATCAGGAGCACCTCAAATGGGTTAGATTCACTTAATTGTAGGGAAGGAGCAGACATGATGAAATTACTATACCATTTAGACTACAGCTGTCAAAATCTCCTTGCCAATTACTATACAGGCTGGTTATAGTCCAATACAGTTTTCTTTCCTGGCATAAAAATGTTTTTTCCAAGCTCTAGAAGTGGCTAGGACTCATGCAGAGATGTAGTTCATCTTGACCGATTCTGCAGAATAACTATGCATGAAACATAAAAATAAGAAGTGATTGTGTTCTGTCAACCCTTCTTGTTGGATTGGGGCCGTGAAGCGGCCATTGGGTCCCGGAGGAGACTGGTCAGAAGAAGACGTGAGACAAGATGGAGCGAAGACCAGTGGTTTATTGAGGGAAAATCATCATCATATATAGGAATTCAAGGCAGCGTGTGATAGAATCGTCATCTGACAGAAAATCACATGACCCATTTACCCGGGTTAATTGGAAACTTCTCTTGGGGAAGTTAATTAACTAAGGCAAATACTGACAGGGGAAATCCATTGTTCATGGCTTGCACAAGAGTAAACATGGCCACTATTTGCGCTAGGGCTTGGGCTAACCTGCAAGTGTGGAATTACCTAATTCCTAACTTGAGTTAGATATTCAACTTCCTCCTGCTGAACTGCCTGCCAGGTCAGATATGGGTGAATCAATCTTATGACTATTAATCCGCTCCCCAATTTCTGTTCCCGCAGAGGCCAGTGACCAGGAGCCTTCTCGACCGGTGTAACCTCTGTCAGGGACAGTTATGCCAATTGTGCTCGCGGATACCACACCTTCTCAGGGTTTTCTAGAGATAAAGTATCAGGAACTGTTTACCATTCCTCTTTTCTAGGGTCATTCTGCCCAAGGCCATAGAGATTGGTTTTTTACCTGGGAAGAACAGAAAGGAATTGAACTCCCAACTTCTGTCACTGCAGCCAGGTTTCCAACTTAACTAAAATATTCAGCCACCTAAAAGAGGTAAATTTAATTTTAGATTAGAGAAGCTAATTTACAAAATGGGTGGTGGGGTGGGTGGGTTTAAAGGGGGATCAGTGGTGGGATCACCTAGAGATCAGTAGGGGAAATAATGGTTTTTCATTTTTCCTGTAAATAATGTAGAGTTAGGTTTGCCACCTGAACTGGTTGCATTTGCTGATGATACCAAATTACTTATATTGATGAAACAAAACAAAAAAAGTGAACACTCTCCTATGTAGGGATAGTATCCTCTTCTGGGTGGCCAGAAGAGCTGCAAGGAATGGATTAGGTACACACCTCAGTTTGGATGGCCAGGCCATGCTACAATGGAGGTCAAAAAGAATGAGATGGAGCCATCTTTTGCTAGCAATTTTTGGAGAGGTGAGTTTAATACCCACAGATGTTTTGATGATGCATCTGTGTGATAATGATATTGGCCAAGTTATCCTGCTATGGTAATAGTACACCAAACTGCCAGTGACTCAACACCGATTTTTACCTGCTCTAGTACCAGGTTGCACAATACCAGGGCCCTCTGCAGGTAAGGGCTACTAAAATTTCAATAAAGTTGTGGCCCAAGTTCATGTCAAAATTTACCTGTGTGCTGTCCCTTTAATTTGGGGTTGGGAGGGAACGAAAGTCTCTCTGCCTCAGGTTGCAGCTGAAATAAACAGTCCTACACTAGATTAACAAATAGCCTGAGTAGTGTAAGGCAGCTTTTTAAGACTGTAGCCAAACTGTTTTATGCTCACATTCATGTACAACAGGTCTAAATATTATTTCAGATATAACTATTTTTATGTTTGGGACAAAATATATTTTTATATTAAATTTGTAAATGGGATATGAAAGAGCTGCCATAATATTTTCTTTAACAATATAGAAAAGAAGGGGGGGGGGATGAGTTGAAATGCCATAAATCTTATTTGGAATGCCCTGAATCATTTAGCATTTTCGACATGCATGGGTTGCCCTGAAACCAGGACAAATAATGATGCCTCAAAAATGCTGGTAGGAAATTCTTTCCAAGGTGGAATGTTTCAATATAGAAAAAGGACAGCTTTACTGTGGATGCCAGCATGCTACCTCAATGTATTTAAGGAAAGAATGTCAATTCAAAAAATCTGTATAGTCACTCCAAAAGGTTGACCTGTTCAGGAAACAGATTACAGTTGCTTTGCAGCTTTTGTTCTGCTTATAAGAACATAAGAACCTAAGAACAGCCTTGTTGGAACAGGCCACAGCCCATCCAGTCCAGCATTCTGTCTCACACAGTGGCTCACCATTTGCTTCAGGGTATTCCCAAGCAGATGCCTTCACCTGCTTAGGATTCCCTGGAAATGGCATTGAGAGATATCCTGCCTATCTCTCCAACCCCGAGGTTGTCCTTAGGTATCCATAATTATAGCCATTGATACCCTTGTCCTCCATGAACTTGTCTAATCCTTTCTTAAAGCTGTCAAGACTGACAGCTGTCACCACTTCTTCTGGCAGGGAGTTCCATAGACCAGTGATCCTCTGGGTGAAAAAGTACTTTCTCTTATTTGTTTGAGAACTAGTACCCAAAAGTTTCATGGAGTGCCCCCTAGTTCTAGTGTTATGCGATAGGGAAAACAGTTTTTCCTTATCTACTTTGTCCACACCGTGCATGATTTGATAAACTTCAATTTTATAAACTTCAATTATATTCCAGTAAACACATGATCAGTCCTACCAATGCTGTATATGGGATGTCAGTCTCTAATTCAGAACCATATACTCATATATAATTTTTCAGATGAAATGTTATACATTTATTTTAAATGAATAACACTACTGGAGTAGAGAGAGGAAGCAGCATGGCATTTTTATGTTTCATCTCTTTCATGGGGCCCAGTGACTGCCATTATGATGAAAGAGACTTGATATTTTAGTATTGTTTGTTTATACTGTATAGACAGAGTTGTTGTAGGAATAATAAACAGAGGAGATGGAGATCGTGGTGGCAGAAAATATGCATTGCCTTGAACTCATGAGATGAAAGATGGAAAGTATCTAATAACTAAACTAATTGCTGTAAATTGTGTATTTGTTTGTCCAGCAAGATTTCCAAAATAATGACATCTAGACACACATAAATTTCCACCGATATTCCTGAGTGCTCAACAAAAAAATTCTGTACCAATTAGATCTTAAAATAGGATGCCTTAGGACGCTACCTGGCTGCACTTGGATTAGCTTTTATCAGCACTTCCTTAGTGCTACTAAGTAGGAGCATGGTGGACTCTTTTGCTAAGCATGTCATATAAACTGCAACTATAAGATCCTTTCAATCTGGCTAATAACTAAGTAGTTCATCAATTATCTTTTAGTTTATCATGCAACAATGTGCACTGTAATCAATATTTAAGAATACTGGCTTGAGTGACTATATATGCATATATTGTGTGCCATCAGGTGACTGTATGGTTGGCTAAATACCAAAACACTGCATCTAGTATTTCAAAGAATAGACATTTACCTCTCTCTCTCTTTTTGTTTCACTTCTGAATGTGTTCCTTTTATAGCTTTTTTCTAGAGCAGGTACATATTTTTCCTAGATTGCCACCCTTTATTATATTAGACACAAAACAGACTGAGCACTCTGACCTGGCCCAAATCTATTGAGTTGTCCCTTTTCATCCAGGAAGCCTGCTGACAAGGCATGTTTTGATTTTAGTGTACAGTACTTCAATAAGAGCCAAACCTCACATGATACATGGCATAGCTTTCCACTGAGGAGAATTAGATAGATAGGCCAGCAGATAGATAGCCAGAAAGATAGAATGTTGTATGACAAATTAATTATCGTGAAATTATATGTTTATAATTTATCTCTTTGTAACTTTTATATCCTGCCTTTCCTCTAATGGGTTCAAGGTACATGTTTCCCCACTTTATCTTCTCAACACACCTATGAGTCTGAGAATATTTGATCAGTCTGAGAATATTTGACTCAGTGAATATCATGGTCAAGTGGGCATTTAAACATGGGTATCTTGAATGTGATGTATAGTACTGTGCAAAAGTCTGAGGCCACCACCAGCAGGTTTGGCGAAAATACAGTGAGTGATTGGGGAGGGGGACATAACTCAGCCCCCGAGCCACCTAGACAAACCAAGATGAGAAATAATCTTTTGCTGACTCTCCTCTCACCCCTTTCCAAGTTTCTTAAAGTTTGGAGTTACGGTATCCATGTTACGGCCCCCAAATTACCCATTGAAATTTCCCCCAAACTAGCTGTGGTGGCCTAAGAATTTTGTAAAGTACTGTATATATCTAACCACTGCATCATATACACCAGTAGAGTGCACTGTACCAGTACACCACTATGATATGTTGTAGTATGCTTAACTGCTACATACACTCCTCACTGGTTGGTGGTTCTGAAGATGTTGCTATTGTGCCTGTATCCGACTGAGTGAACTGAAGACAGGCACCAGGGGCTACATAATCATTAACAGCAGACACAAATATGACTCACCCAGTACTAATGGTGAAACCTTTATCCGGGAAGAGCTTTATGGCAAGAACAAACATTCTTGAGGGTACACAAGAGCAAAACCAAATTAGAAGATGGAGGAAGGAGCTCACTGGGCAAGGAACATCATTAAAGGAGTATATAGCTGAGGAACTCAATCTCGCCTACATAACTTGGAAGACCCTGAATAGGCTGAGGGTCGGAGTCCCTAAATGCAAGACCAACATGCTCAAGTGGGGGCTGCTAGCAGACAACAACACACTGTGTGAATGTGGAGAGATACAGTTCATTTACCGGTCTGCTGACTACTAACGGAGACATTTGCCGATGAAGATTTAATTTTGGCCACCGACAAAGCCAAGAAAGTGGCTTCATTTTGGCAGTCCAAAGTTTGATCTGGACATGAAAAAAGAAGAATAGGTTATGCAGGAAGGCACTGATGGAAACTGCGAGCAAAAACATTGGTGGGCAGGGGCAAGGCCCCACACCTCTGCTCTAACATGAACATTCCTGTTGCGTCCTTGATTCCTGGATTTATACAAGCAGGTAATAAAAAGAAATACAAAACAAAAACATAATGTTTAGCAAAAACCCAAGCTGCTAATTGTATATGCTAAGATCAGGCACACCTGGCTCTTCCTAGTATTGACATGGCAGCACTTCCTGACCTCAAATAAGGGTTCCTAGGAAGCATCTGTCAAGGTGATAATCATTTTTATCTGAGGGGAAGTATTGCTGTTTCGTGCAAGACTACAACCAGGCTTTAAAATGGCATTAGGTCTACAATTTGACTCCTCCATAATCTCAGAGGTCTCCAGCAAAGCGTCAGATGTTTCTGTCAGAGGTGAATGTACTGGCAGAGTGTCTAAGTATAGGTTTCGCAGGATTGAGTGGTTGGGTGTAAGACCCCTAGAAAGAAGCCTATTAATTTGAAAAGGCTGTGCAACATTTCAATTGCTGGCCCAAGCCTATTTCTTTGTACACCCCCCCCCCCCACACACACACACTTTTGCCTTTAGGTGCACATTTAATTTACCTGTTCTAAACCACAATCTTTGATTAAGACCCTGATTCAGCACTTAAATAAATAAATAAATAAATAAATAAAACAAATGAAAATGAAACACTTTGGCTAGGGCCAATTCAGAAACAGACACGTTTGAGTCATGACCTAAATCTACATTACAGTTTTGAAAACCAAAGTTTAGTGTCTGTCAATGACTGTCAGTGGAAACTGGAGAATGGGTACAACACTTGTTCTGTTTGACAGAATTAGATGGAATCTGTGAGTGGAGTAACCAGTTAGGAGTGTAGTGTGCTTATTCAACTGCATAAAAATATGGAGTATGCCTTAATGCCTGGGTTAAAAAACCCCACAATGTCAGCAACTTGTTAACTTTTGGATGGCACTGGAAGAAATATACAAGCATAGTTGCCTCTTCCAGAGAAATCAAACCAGTGGTGGGCACCAACCGGTTCGCACTGGTTTGCCCTGGAGGGTTTTTTCAGTAAAATTTTCCCCAGGCCACACCCACTTTCCAGCTTGTGCATACACACTGCCAGAGCTCAGAGTGCATGCACTAAGACACAGCTTAGTGCATGTGCGCCAGGCCAAGCATCCATTTTCTGTGCCTGCCTGGGAGCTGAGTGAGGCGGAAGGCAGAGTGGAGCACAGAGCTCTGGAGGCAGCGGTTTTGGTGGCAGAGCACAGAGGCCTGGAGGCAGTGGAGGTCTAGGTAGGCGCAGTGAGGCTTTGGCGCCCATCAGCTGCTTCTAGCAGCAGCAGCAGTGCTTGCAGTTCATGCCGAGTGGGCAGGAAGAGGGTCAATGGCTGAGCCGCTCAGGCGCTGCTGCTGCTGCTGCTGCCTGAAGCGTTGGTGTGTGGACTGGTCCGGGCAGCCTGTCCTTAGGGAGGTGGGGAGAGAGGAGAGCATAGCAGTGGTTGGAGCCTATCTCCGTTTCCCCTCCAGTTCCCCTCCACCTCTCAGCCACTTCCTCCTGGCCATGCACGGCCCCAGCAGCTGGGGTGACATGATGACGGCCGCCAAGGCTAGAGGTGATGATAGCAGCTCGGGAGTGGCCAGAGAGCCAGGGGACACAGCCTTCCGCCATCACCCACCGCCACCTGGAGTGGGACTCATGAAGCCTCTGGCCCAGCCACTGCTACCTTGGTGCCCCCCCGGCTTGGCCGTCTCTGCCGTGGCTGGCTCGAGGCCTGCGGAGATGTCCAAGGCCCTGGTGATGCTGCCCCCCACCCCGAGGGCAGTGTGGCCTCTGCCAGGATTTCCCTCCACCACCGCTTTTCCTGCGTGCTTCACCTGCTGCTTGGCCTTGGATGCCGTTGCGGGGGAGGGGGAGGCTGGGCCATGTCCGCCACTCTTGCCCCTTCTGGGAAAGTCTCTATTTCTAATTCCAAGGTTTGTGTGTGTGTGTGGGGGTGTTATGTGTGTATGTTGTGTGTGTTATGTGGGTGTGTTGTGTCATGTGTGATGTGTGTGAGTGATGTGTGTATATTGTGTGTGCGTGTGCACGCGTGCATGTATAGTCTTTAAGGTGCCACAACATTTTTGTCTTTTTTGTTTTGTTTACTTTCTGATATGGTTGAAACACAGACTAACATGGGTACCATTTCAAAAGTAGCCATGTTAGTCTGTGTTTCCGTCATATCAGGAAGTAAACAAAAAGACAAAAATGTTGTGGCACCTTAAAGACTAACTGCTGTATTTTAATGTAAGCTTTTGTGGCTCGAGTCCACTGTGCACACAATGATTGGCTAGCATAACAGATAAATTTACTAATCTGTGTGGCTTTTTACAACCAGTAATAACTGCAGTGGCTCAAGTGGTTAAGCCACTGAACTTGATGCCTGGATGATCAGCAGGTCAGAAGTTTGAGACCCGAGTACTCCCGTCTCAGTCCCAGTTCCTGCCAACCTAGCAGTTCGAAAGCAAGGAATTGCAAGTAGATAAATAGGTACCACTTCAGCGGGAAGGTAAACAGCATTCCATACACTCTGGTGTCTAGTCATGCCTGCCACATGAACACAGAAATGTATGCAGTGATAGGAACCATAAATTTTTACTATCACACGGTGGCCGTGGCCCAACTGGTGGGCGTGGCCTAACTGGTGGGTGTGTTCTAACTGGTGGGTGTGGCCTAATTGGTGGGCATGTCGGGTGGCCAATCTAGTCATGCCTGCCACATAGCCCATGAAAACATCTGCAAACACAGACAGCACTGGCTCTTTGGCTATAAATGGAGATGAGCACTGCACCCTAGAGTCAGATACGACTGGCTTTTGAGCAAGGGCAACCTTTACCTATTGTTAGATCCAAAGCTGCCAGTCGTATCTGACTCTAGGGTTCAGTGCTCATCTATTTATAGCCAAAGAGTCAGCACTGTCTGTTTGTAGATGTTTCTGTGGACATGTGGCAGGCATGACTAGACACCAGAATGTTGTTACCTTTCCCACTGAAGTGGTTCCTATTTATCAACTTGCGGTTGCTAGGAGTTGGGACAGAGACGGGAGCTCAAATGGTCATGTCGGCCTTCCAGCTAACAAGGCAAGCTTCTTAACCACTGAGCTCAAGTGGAGTGCCCTGGGCCAACTGCAGTCTACCTCGAAGCAGCAGTGAGTCTTTAAGGTGCCACAACATTTTTTTGTTTACTCTCTGATATGCTTGCACAGAATAAAATGGCACCAATTCTAAAGTTTTATTCTGTGCAAACAGATCAGGAGGTAAACAAAACAAAATTGTTGTGGCACCTTAAAGACTCACTACTGTTTAGGAAGCTTCACGGCCCTCATTCCCCCTCTACACCCCTGGGAAATCCCTTTAGCCTCTGCTCACACACACAGACACACACACACACACAGACACACACACAGACACAGACACAGACACACACACACACACACACACACACACACACACACACACACACACACACACACACACACACACACACACAGGGGGGGGAAGTAAACAAAACAAAAAGACACACTTACCCAGAAGGTGCCACGTCAGGCTGTTCCTTCCTCCCACCGGGGGGGGGGGGGAGGGGAGGAGTGCTCACATGATGGCTTTGGCTTTTCCTCCTCCTTTAGTTCTCCAGGACCAGGAAGCCTGTGCCCTGCTGCTGCTTCCCGGGAAGCAATGATGGCTCTTCCTTTCCTTCTTCTCTTCCTCCTCCGGAGCAGCTGCTGCTGCCTCCTTAATAGGCTGTGGGTGCCGCTCGGGTGGTGGTGGAGGTGGCGGCGTGTGCGCGCCTGGCCCTGGGGGAAGGGGAGGGGGAGCTGACATCATGCACCACCCAGAGGA
Organism: Bradypodion pumilum; assembly: GCA_035047305.1. Lineage (NCBI taxonomy): Eukaryota > Metazoa > Chordata > Lepidosauria > Squamata > Chamaeleonidae > Bradypodion > Bradypodion pumilum. The sequence continues at coordinate 325,946,660 of JAWDJD010000003.1, forward strand.
GCTCAACTGCCCACCCCGTGTGCCCCTGCTGCCGCTCCTTGCCTCTTGCCTCCTTCTAGCAGCAGCAGCAGCAACTTTCGCAATGCCTGGAGCTAGTCCTGCAGGAATCGAACTTCCTGCAGGATGTCTGTCTGGGCATTGTGAGAGGTGTCTAGGCAGTTTGGCGCAAGCAGGGCAACTCTCGCAATGCCCAGAGTGAGATAGACATCCTGCAGGAAGTTCTCTTCCTGCAGGACTAGCTCCAGGCATCACGAAAGTTGTGCTGCTGCTGCTAGAAGGAGGCAAGGAGTGGCGCTGGGGGTGCAGGGTGCCAGGGCGGGCAGGCAAGCTCCTCTGGGTGGCATGTGACTTCAGCTCCCCTCCCCTTCCCCCAGGGCCAGGCGCGCACACACCGCCACTTCCACCCCCCCTGAGCGGTACCCACAGCCTATTAAGGAGGCGGCAGCAGCTGCTCTGGAGAAGGAAGATCTGATGCCGTCGGGTCGCCTGCTCTCCCGGGAAGAGGTGGGCAGGGTGGGGTGGGGATGGTGCGTGGCCAGCCAGGTTTACTACCGGTCCGCTCGGACCTGGGAGGACCGGCTGATGCCCAGCACTGAATGTATGCAAATGCAGACTCTTTGGCTGTAAACAGAGATGAGCACTGAACCCTAGAGTTGGATATGACTGGCCTTCGAGCAAGGGCAAAATTTACCTTTACCTAATAACAGAAGATCCCTGATTGGTATTCAAATTTGCTGTGAAGTTTGGCCCTGATTAGTTACAAGTGGTTAGTAAGTAAAGGTAAAGGTCTCCCTTGCTCAAAAGGCAGTCATATCCAACTCTAGGGTGCAGTGCTCATTTCCCTTTACAGCCAAAGAGCCACTGCTGTCTGTGTTTGCAAACGTTTACTTTTCATGGCTATGTGGCAGGCATGACTAGATCGTCCATCCAGTCACATTGCCACCCCCAGCAAGTCACGTGACCAGATTGGGCACACCCACATATTTGGCCACACCCACAATGTTGGTCATGTCCACATATTCAGCCACATCCACAAAGTTGGCCACGCTCATAGTGTGGTAGTAATTTTTTTTATGTCCACCGCTGAATCAAACCCAATATATTTCAGATGAATAGATGTCAAGATTTTGAGCATTACAATACCAACTTTTCCAGTTAAGGAAGTAACCCAAAAAGGACACTCTTAACTTTCTTCCTTTAGGTCAGGGTTGCCCAAACTTTTCGGGCTGCAGGCTGGTCACATGGTTGAGCGTGATGGTCATATGGTTCCTCGCACCAGAAGTGGAAGTAAAACGCGCCCGCGCATGTGCATAACGTGCCAGTGCATGCACATAATGCTGCTGTAAATGACCTGTAGCTGTCGTAAATGCATTTATGACAGCTGCAGGTAATTTACAGCAGTGTTATGTGCATGCGTGGGTACATTATTTGCACACACTGGCACATTATGCACATTATGCCATTATATGCGGTTCGACCAGCAGCTGGCTGGAGGGAGACGAGGAACACCTGAGGGCTGCCCAGCGCCCTCAAAAGCTGCTCCCCGCCGCCACCAGGACCAGTGCTGTTCGACCAGCAGCCGGACGGAGGGAGACGAAGAACACCTGAGGGCTGCCTGACATCCTCAAAATCTGCTCCCTGCCAAGACCAGCGCGGTTTGACTGCCGGCTGGCCGGAGGAAATCCCGCCTTTGCCTGGAGCCTTGAACATTGCGGTGGGTCGATCCCAGGCGCTCTCGGACTGAACTGACTTCACCTCGCCATTCTTCTGCAGCTCAAGGCAGGAACATCTGCAGTAGGGCACTCCTGAAGGGACTTTGAGAGCACCACCGCCACCGCTGCTGAACTGGTCTCGCCTTCTTGGTTGGAGGCAGGTTGTGCAGGATGTCCGGGAGGATCTCAAAAACTGCCATTGCTGTTGCCCCTCCAGGGCCCCTTCCCCAGTGCAGCATTGGCCACGGGGAGGTTGGGATCATCTTGGACCCGCAGCACCACCTTGCTGCCTCGCTCGGCCAATGTTATTAAGGACTTTGAGTCAGGCTCCATCGTGGACATCGAGCCCGGCCCCAATTAGGGACATTGTGTCTGGGCTTCGCTATGGTCCGTTGACGTCATTGAGCCTTGGTCTCCGACCCCTGGACTTATAGCGATGGCACTGCTGTAAGGGCCACTGTATTGGGGTTTGTTATATTTGGTATTTAATATTGTAATTTTTATATTTATATATTCTATGACTTGTAATTTTTGACTTGTGTTTTGTGTGTATTATGTATTGTTTAATTTTTTTATATATACACTGTCAAATTTTTCTTGTTGTAATTTTGCTGCTTTGGGTCTCCCTCGTGAGAGGAAAGCGGGGTATAAATTGACTAATAATAATAATAATAATAATAATAATAATAATAATAATAATAATAATAATAATAATAATAATAATAATAATAATAATAATAATAATAATAATAATAATAATAATAATGATGATGATGATGATGATGATGATGATGATGATGATGATGATGATGATGATGATGATGATGATGATGATGATGATGATGTGTACACACAGTTTACTTCCGCTTATGGTAGTGGCACAGGTGGCATGGGGCAGATGATTTGATGTTGCAGGCCTTAGTTTGGGCACCCCTGCTTTAGGTTCCTTATGGGCTAATAGTGTGAAAATGATAGATGGCATAGGTGGTCATAAGGAATGGAAGTCCTAAGGCTTCAGAGGTATAGGTGTAGCAGTTTATGGGAAGGAAGAACAGTAAAATAAGGCAGGTGATTCATTTCCCCAAACCCTCCATGCGCTTCCAGGGACAATTCTCATAGCAATATTTCACATCACAGAGGCACCAGCCGAAAAGAAAGCGGAGAAGTTATAGAATACAGTACAGGGACTAGGGAACTATGATCTGAAAAGCAGATCAAGGTTTCAAATAGCTAGGTGTGGTTTTATTGCACATATGCCCACCTCACACTCATATCTCATTATCATATAGTTATAGCTCAGTAGTTTGTGTATGTATGTATGTATGTATGTATGTATGTATGTATGTATGTATGTATGTATGTATGTATGTATGTATGTATGTAACTTGTATCCCACCCAATTGGTGCAAGCACCACTCTGGGTGGCTGACAGATATTGCATGAAACAAAAACAAAAACAAAACACTAAACAAATAACATCAACCAACCATTACATAAATAAAATCATATAAGCAGAATATAATGCCTACCAAGATGGCATCCCAATGGAACAACAAATCATAGGACCTGCAACATCAGTGGAGCAGTGACATGTTGGAATAGTCCCATGTATATCATGGCTTCCATGCAGTGATGCGCTGCAATTTTTTCTAATACCTCTACCATGCCCATTTGGCCTCCCTATGCCATGGCCTGGTGTAGGGAGGTGGGTGTGGCCGGCCAAGTGGGCGTGGCCTGGGGAAATTTCCGCTACCGGTGCCCAGGCACATGTGGGCACCTGGAGCAGCTCAATACTGCTTCCATGAGTTCTTCAGCCACTCTGGACAATGGAGCCTCTGCGTGGATGTTGAAGTCCCACGGGACCAGTAGCCTAGGGGACCTCAACCCTGCTGCACAGGTGAAGTCCGCAATCTCTGAAAGGGAGAGAGTTGGGTCACAGAGATCTCAATAAACTAACACAATCCCCAATCTATCCGTGGCTCCCACTTCATGTGGGTAATATGCCCTTCAGATCTCACCTGGTGTATAATTATACTCCCAGGTGAGCACATGAGGAGAAATGGAGCTTCACACACACACACACACACACACACACACACACACACACACACACACACACACACACACACACACACACACACACACACACACATCTCAGTCAGTGATACGTGCCAGATCAGCCTTGGTATCCAGGATCGGGCATTAAGTAGCAACATAGAGGTTTAGGTACCTGGCTGCAAAGCCAGAGGTTGGGAGCTCAATTCCTCACTGGGTCTCCTAGAGCAGGGGTTCCCAACCTAATACCCATGGGCTGGATCTGGCCCATGGCACTATTTCATGTGGCCCTACACTCCTCCAAGGGCATTCAAGAAACACAATGGCCACCCCTTTGAAGCTGTTGGGACAAAATGGCCACCCCCATCATGCAGGCAGTGCAAAATGGCCATCTGGCCCTTGAAGCTGACTGAGAGAGTGTAACCCAGCCCCCGGCTTTAAAAGGTTGGGAACCTCTGTCCTAGAGAAAGATCCACTATGTGTGGCCATGGGTAGGCTGTACATTCCCAGGGTACCGCTCCCTAAATAAAGAAACAGTAAACCACTTCTATGAATTCTCTATTTATTTATTTATTTGATTCAATTTGTATAGCCGCCCCAATCGACATGCGACTCTGGGCAGCATAAAATCCCCAACATTTAAACTCTAGAAACCCTTAAAGTTCCTAAAAACATTGAAAAACTACCTCCCACCCGCACCAATTAAAAATATAGTACAGAAAACCATGGAAAGGTTTTGAAATATGCCGGAATTGACTTGATGGCATGCAGTTATTACTTTATCATATGTGCAGCTCATATTCGACCAGCTTGAATATGTCACAGATATAGCTAGAATTTGTGCTATACACCTAATTCATTTTCAGTCTGCCATTGCCCTCCTGTCAAAATTTTACTCAAGCTGTCACACCAGCAGTTGCTTGACGAGAATAGAAAAAGTGTGTACTATGACCTGGAAGTCCATTGCACCCTTTAGTTAGGCAAAACTCCAGAGAATAGGTCTTATTTTGCTGTGTTACAGACATAATATAAAGAAACCTCTCCTAGAACAGTGAAATGGGCAAATGGCCCATTCGGTAGCCTTCGCAGACGTTGTGGATAATTTAGTAGTGAGAGGAGTCTGGCAGACTGTAAGGAAATGCTCCCTGCGAGTGGGGGAGGAGACCTAGCAGTATAGAGAGATCAGAGGTTTCATTGGCAAGGTAAAGCCCACAGCTTGAAATATGGGGAATAAATTGTGCAAGGGAAGTTACTGTGGAGCAGGTTTGCATAAAGTCAGCTGCAGCAGGCCAGGGAAGAACAATAAAAGGAAGACAAATTATGGACTCTAAATAACAGCAATTTACTATGAGAGTACCAACTGTGGTGTTACTGCTTTCTATCTCTGTCACTTCCAGGCTTGGATGGGATCTCTGAAATACAAATCCAGGATGTGAGCAATTTTTTGTGTGGTGGTGGTTAAGTTTGTCTCACTGGTAGATACTAGCCTTGCAAGCATTATTGTGAGAAACTCCCAGGATAAGCCAGCAATAGAATAAGCCCCTCTGAGTAGTTATGAAACCACTTGCCATAGATCTTTTCAAAAGAAGGTTGTACAATAACAAAAATAGAACCTCAATGGATCAGACCAATGGCTTTCCTAATTCAGCATTCTGTTCACACCATTGCCTACTTAGAAATGGGGAGCATATGTGTTTTGAGATACAGTTCCCAGAGTAGCTGGGACTCAGTCCCACAGCTAGTGTGGCCATTGCTTTGACATTGAGAATCAGGATATGCATGCAATAGTACACACCCATGACTTTATTTCCATAACTGGTGTTCAGATTGATTCTGGAGATAATACATACCTATCTTGACTACTAGCCATTGGTCCATTGGTTGTCTTTTCCTCTCATTTTAAGGTCATTCAAGTTAGAAGCTATCATTACCTCTTGTACGTAATGCTCTGGTAAAACTATGTGTTGTGTGACAAAGTACTTGTTTTTTGTTTGTTTTTAATCTCCCAGCATTCATTTTGACTTGATAACTCTGAATTCTTATATTATGTGAGAAGGCAAACATTTGCTTATCCACTTTCTCCACACCGGTGTATCTTTATTATGTGCCTCTTCGTTTCTTAAAAAGCTTATAATCTGCAAACGTTGTAAATGTTTCTCTCAGGAGAGTTGCTCTAACTCTTTAACCATTTGAGTCGTTCCTTTCTGCACCTTTTGGAGCTCTATTATGCCCTTTGTACATGTTTTTCCCAATAGAAAATTTACCAGACCTAAATGAAAACTATATCTGGCTGGATTTTTCTTTTTTTCTCACAGTTTTGAGGTGAAGGCATGCTACAACAAAGTTAATTGAGGTTTTAACACTGAATCCTATCATCACTTGATGCTCTCTCATGAAAGCAGTATTTAGCATTTATTTTTAAAACTCAATTGCTGTTTATTTTCTTCTAATATACCTCCTATAACATTAGTGACCTGGGTTAACAAAAATGAGAAGAAAAATGTCAAGGGCCTTTGCACCTTGTTTCATGCCACAGATTCAGTGGTGGGCATCAGCAGATTCGCACCAGTTCGCCAGAACCAGTAGCAGAAATTCAGACTGGCCCTGCCCATCTAAGTTTTGAAATAAAGTAGTCCTAATTTGGGTGCAACACAGAACTTTCCTCATGGCCACATCCACCATACCATACCCACAGTGTGGTAGTAAAAAATTTTGGAGCCCACAACTGCACAGATTCCATTGCTTGAGGTAATTTTTCAGGCAATATAATTCGATTTACAAGTCCCTAGAAGGGGAAGACTTGGCTAGTGATTTAGGTATCTGGCTACAGAGCCAGAGACTGGGAATTTGATTCTCCACTATGCCTTCTAGGAGAACAGCCAGACTGTGTGGCTTGTGCAAGTTGCACAGTCTTGGGGCAGTCCCAATAGAAGAGAATGCAAGCACGGCGCCAAAAATGGCCGCCGCGCTCTTTGCGGGCCCCCCCCACCGGACTTGGACATCCGGGTAGTTAGGGGGCGTGGCCAGCACCCTTTAAAAGGGGTGGCCACGAGGCAGCCACGCTGCCATTTTGCGAAGCGACGGAGAGGAGAAGTTTTTCCCCAATTGCTCCATCGCTCTTCCCTTTAGCCGGGAAGCCTTTTTTGGGCAGCGGTTTTTTCTTAGCTCCTTTTCTTCGGCTTCCCAGCAATTCGCGGCAATGCCTTCCAAAAAGAAGGCGATGGCGAATTCGATTCGCCCTTCCAGGAGGCGGCAGCCGGGTTGGAGGACCGCGACTGCGCCCCCTCTGCAGGCCCCCTTTCCGGGGGCACCCACCAGGACCGGTGGGATGGGGTCGATTGCTCCTTGGCCAGAGGCTGGGCGGCCCCAGCCTGGCCCGGAGGGGACCGCAGTTGGCGGCCATCGGATCGGGCCAGGCGGGTGGGCATGCCCAGGCTGGGCCTTCGGAACTTGCCCCGCTGCGTCCAGTGGTGGGCTACAACCAGGGGGGTTGGCTGGGTTCCCTTCCCTGGCAGGGCATGCCCCCGGTCTCTCAGGGGCCGGTGGTTGGGGCATGGCCATATTTGGGCCCCGGTGTCCAGTTGCCTGGCGCGGCCCCTGCCAACAGTGGGCCTGCCGGCCCGATGGCCCCCATTTGCGTCGGGGGCTCTGTGAACGTTGATGCCCTACTGGCCCGCGTAGCGGCTCTAGAGGCATCTTTGGGGTTAGTAAATCCACCCGGGGCACCTTTTGGTTTACAGGTCAACGCAACGGCCGCGGGCCCTAGGCAGGTGGCCGACCGGGTCGAGCTGCCTGAGGCATGTGGGTCGGTGACAGTTGCGGCCTCGCAGCTCCCCGCGCAGCTGATGCCGCCAGCAGGTAGTGGTCAAGCCACATCTACGAGCTCGGTTGCGGTCGTGAGCTCCGACGCCCGCAGTGGGCCGGAACCCCCAGTGGGGGCGGCCCATGCGGGTGCACCTTGTGAGTATCCAAGTCAAGCTAATGCACCCACACCACAACCCACAACGGGGGGGAGGCTTACAGTGGCCATGGCCTCGCCTGGTTGGGCCGGCGGGACAGACACCGCCGGCCCATTCGGGTTCAGCTTTGCACTCCAAGGCCCCACTTGGGGCGGGGGCCCCTATACGGCAGGGAACCTACTGGGGGTGGCGGGGCTGGTTCGGGCCCCTTTCATGGTGCCCAGTGCTGCCAATGTTCCGGTGTCGGCTTTTCCGACAGCAGGGTATTCCTTTCCCCTTGGGGATCATCTGGCCCAGGCAACCAAGGAAAAGATCTGGCGGGGGGAGTATGTGGACATTTTCTCCCTCCTGAATAGTGAACCCACCAAGGAGGAGAGGGAGGGACAGGACGAGAAAGACAAGGAGCAATCACGTTGTCGTAAGCCGCCGCGCACGTGGGCCAACTGGTTACCCGCATACCTCATATACATGGCGGTGTACCTTAGGGCCTGGCCTGACCTGGCCATTCCGATAGTCCAGTATTTGGACAACATATACAGGGCGATGGTTGATTTCCCTGGCCCGTCGTGGTTGGCTTACGATGAAGAATTCCGCATGAGAGTGCCCCTACACCCAGAGATGAGGTGGGATGAGCCCTGTCAGAAGCTGTGGCTACTGTACATGACCCCCACGCGCCCGGCGCCGGGGGAGAGGTACCATTGTGGACATGCGGTCCAGCAAGCTGCTCCAGCCCAGGCACCCCGCCAGGTGGCGGGGCAGGGGGTTCCAGCCCGCCTGCTGTGTTGGAGCTTCTCGGCCAATGGTTCCTGCAATAGGAAGCAGTGCCGATACAGGCATGAGTGTCCCTCTTGCGCGGGCCCCCATGCCGCCTCTGCGTGTCCGAGGGCAGGCGGACTGCAGGGCAGAGGGAGAGGTGGACAAGGTGCGGGCAGAACTGCCGCGGAGGGAGCTGGTCAAGCAAAAGGCCCCCTCCCCAATTAATGTGGACATGTTAGAGCGTTGGCTCACGATGTACCCGAGGAGGGCAGATGCAGCTTACCTGCTTGAGGGTTTCCAGCAAGGGTTTCACATTCCTTTCACAGGGGACAGGTCCCCCCAAGATTCTCCCAACCTGTTGTCACTCAGGGGCAGGGAGGAGGTGGCTGCCGTGAGCATTGCTAAGGAGGTCGATGCTGGCAGGGTCGCTGGCCCTTTCCCTGTCCCACCATTTCCCAATCTCAAGGTTTCCCCTTTGGGGTTAGTGCCCAAGAAGGCACTGGGGGAATTCGGTCAGGTATACATCTTTTGACCAGGCCCTGCGCATGGTGCGCTCTTGTGGCCCGGGTGCACTGCTGGCAAAGTGCGACATTAAGTCGGCGTTCCGTCTCCTGCCGGTGCACCCGGGTGACTTTGAGCTGCTGGGTTTCAAGTTCAGGGGTGAATTTTATTTCGACAAGGCCATGCCTTTCGGCTGTTCCATTTCATGCTCGGCATTTGAGCGCTTCAGCACATTCCTACAGTGGGCCTTTGTTCGCAGGTCGGGGTCTCGGTCTGTAGCCCACTACCTTGATGATTTCTTATTCGGGGGTGAACGGGGCTGGGACACGTGCACGCGTCTCCTAAACACATTTCAGACGCTAATGAAGGAACTTGGTGTCCCTTTAGTGCCCGAAAAGACCGAGGGCCCATCAACCAAGCTCACATTCCTGGGGGTGGAGATCGACACGGTTGCGCAGGCCTCCAGGTTACCTGTCGATAAGGTTTTACGGATCACTGCGCTGATCATGGACTTGCTGGCCAAACGCAAGGTGTCCCTTCGGGAGCTTCAGGTGTTACATGGTCATCTCAATTTTGCTTGCAGGGTGGTCGCACCTGGCAGAGCCTTTGCTCGACGCTTGTGCGACGCCATGACTGGCTTGGCCAGGCCCCACCACAGGGTCCGACTGAACAAGGGCATGAGGGCAGATATGCTCATATGGCTCCAGTTCCTGAGGGAATTCAATGGGGTGTCGTTTTGGAGGTCCAACCTTCTGGTTTCCCCTCGCTTTCAGGTTCAGTCGGATGCATCGGGGTCCCTGGGTTATGGGATTTACTTCGAGGGGAAGTGGGCCTACGGCAGATGGCCGTCAGCCTGGTGGGGCACGGATCGTTTGCGGGATCTCACGTACCTAGAATTTTTCCCCATTCTGGGAGCTTTGATGCTATGGGGCGAAGAGTGGGCCAATTCGGTTGTCCATTTCTGGTGCGACAATGCGGCGGTTGTCCACATTGTCAACTCACTGACGTCAAAATCTCCTAGGGTTATGGGGCTGGTCCGCCATTTTGTGTTGCGCAGCCTGCGCCTCAATGTGCTTTTCAGGGCTCGACATGTTCCAGGTATTAATAACGATATTGCTGACGCTTTGTCCCGCCTGCAGATCCCCCGGTTCCGTGCCTTGGCCCCGGACGCAGAGGAATTTCCCTCGCCGCTCCCGGACAAGATATGGACGCTTGGCAAGGAGAGGTGAACCGGGCGATCGGCATGTCGCTGGCGCCCCGCACACATAAGGCGTGTGACCATGCATTCAGTACTTTCCGGGCCTTTTGTGCCCGATTCCAGCTGCCTGAAAGTTGGCCCATCCAAGTGGCCCACGTCCTCCAATTTATGGTTTATTTATACACCCAGGGCCTAGCTTCCCGCACCATAGCATCCAGGCTGCCAGCACTGGTATTCATGGCCAAGGTGGGTGGTTATGCTGACAGCACAAGTGATTTCCGCATACGGCATGTTTTGGAAGGGTGGGCGCGGGAGCGGGGGCACAGCCCGGACGACCGCCACCCGATTACTCCAGGGGTACTTGCCCACCTTGCACGGGGCTGGCATGACCTGTGTTTTGACAGGTATGAGGCAGCCTTGTTTCATATGGCTACAACGGTGGCCTTTTTTGGAGCGCTCCGCATCAGTGAGCTGGTGCTACTGTCTAAGGCGGATGCTAGTCGTAGGGCACTGGAACTCGAAGATGTCTATGTTTCCAATGATTGGGCTCATCTGAGGATACGCTCCTCTAAGGTTGATCAGCACGGGGTAGGCAGTGGTGTAAGACTGCTACGATGTTCCATGGCAGACATCTGTCCAGTTGGTGCCCTACAAGAGTTCCTTGCAATGCATGGTACGCACCCTGGCCCATTTTTCTGTCATCAAGATGGGTCTCCCCTTACTAAATTTCAGTTTTGGAAGGTGACCGGCAAGGCACTGGCCAGTGTTGGCCTCCCTGGGGCTCGCTACGGCACCCATTCATTCAGGATAGGGGCAGCCTCCAGTGCAGCGGCGTTTGGGTACTCTGGGGCTGAGATACGCAACATGGGAAGGTGGGGATCAAGATGTTTTCAGTTATATGTTCGCCCCCTTCAACCGTGAATACCGTTTTAGTCAATGCCCTGTTTCCTTTTTTCCTTGACAGACCCTCGGTGTCGTCTTACACCGGTGACAGTATGGCTGGTGGGCCACAGCTATGTGCACAGGGCAGCGCAGTTTGCTGCGGCGACAGAGTGGGGACCCCGACTGGGACTGGGTGCTTCCGCAAGTCTCAGGTGGTACGGTAAGCGCGGAATGTTATGGCGGGAACTGTTGCCATTCCTTTTCTCCATCAGGAATGCTGAACCGCCTGATGTCCTGATTATACACCTAGGGGGTAATGATTTGGGACAGGTCACGGGCCTAACGCTGAAACATGCGATTTGCGGTGACCTGGCCTACTTGCATTATGTGTGGCCTCCCACAACCCTGCTTTGGTCGGACATGATACCGCGGCACGCTTACAGGGGAGGGTTTAACCTCCAGGCCCTTGATCGGGCTCGGCGCTCGGTGAACAGGGCTATTGCCTGGTTCCTTCTGGACAGGGGTTGGGGGCACGTCATACGACACCCCACCATCAGTTTACAAAATTACGAGCTCTACACAGGGGATGGGGTCCATCTGTCACCGGGAGGTATGGACCTCTTGTTGGAAGATTGGCGAGCAGGCCTGTTGACCGAGCTGACGGTCTGGGGGGGGGCGGTGAGCCTTTTTGGAAGCCTCCCCGTGTGGCAGGTAGCACTGGTAAGGTAAACATTTATGACCCACAGGTATCCGGCAGGTTCGCAATTGACTGGACAACACTAGACAGGCACAAGTTGGTTAACGTTGTCCGGTCAACGATGAACCAGGCAATGGGGTGATGGCACGAGCTAGGCAGCATGCATCACCGCGTGATTTTACGGATACGCGTCAGAGGGTGGGGTCAGTAGTTAGATTATTGACTACGGTCAACAATTTGTTTGTTGTCAACAAACAAATTGATACAAATGGATACATTGTAACCAATTGCCATTGGCAATTTTGGGTGGAACCTTACCAGTGTTACTTCGGCCTGCTTGCCTTAAGAATTATAATTGGTTGAATACCAATAGAAATTTATAATTCGGACTAGGACATGAATCAATAAATGTGGCCCAATGCCGTTATCCACTTTTACCAGTGTCTGAGTCCTTTATTGGGGGGTGCGCCTGCAATGGCAAACCGCTTCTGAGTATTCGCTACATAGAAAACCCTGGAAAGGATTGCCATAAGTCAGAATCAACTTGAAGGCAATGTACATACTGTACCTATATAGAAGGGGGAAATGTTTACTAAAATCCATTGTTGGTTAACTAGTTTGTTTTGGTCAGCTGTTAATTGTCTATGTGTTTTCCTTGCAGTAACTATTAAAAAGAATATGTAGTTTGTAAATTTGTTTTACTCTGTTCCAGGGGTGGGATTCATTTTTTTTACTACCTACTCTGTGGGTGTGGCCAGGGGGAAAGCCCTGTGTTGCACCCAAATTAGGACTACTTTATTTCAAAACTTGGATGGGTGGGGCCAGCCAGAATTTCTACTACCGGTTCTGGCGTACTGGGGTGAACCTGCTGAATCCCACCACTGCTCTGTTCCTTTGTTATACATTTAATTTAACTAATGTTTTTTTAGGCAACTTGGTTTGTAATTTCTCATAACAACCTGTTTGATATACAGTTATCCCTATTAAATTTCATTCTGTTGTTTTCAGCCCAAAGTCCAAGCCTATCAAGATCTTTTGGAATTTTGTTCCTTGTCTTCCAAGGTATTTCCTATTCCACCTAATTCCATGTTATCCACAAATTTGATAAGTTATGTCCAATTGAAACGTTTATCTTTTGGTTTATTTAGCAGCTACAGAGATATTGATATTGAAATTATATTCTTTATCTCTTTTTTAAAAAAAACTATTCAATTTTACTTACAAAAATATCTCAGAATGAGAGCAAATGACAAAGCCTAAAAGATGTGTGTGAGCAGCTAGTAAACATTTAGTTATTTAAGGGCCTCAGATATCACATGTCTTTCATGTTTTTTTGCAGCATCTAGCCCTTCAAATTGTGATTCTGGTGGATATTCCTATACAATATAAATGTTATTTTTCTACATAGTCAAACATGTTTCCAAGTGCTTATTGAGCCTAAATCAATTTTCTCTCTCAAATGGGAGAAGCATTATTCAAAAGAACTTCATGATAGGAACTCCTAACAAGCTTTTATCCTTTATGGGGATTTTAATGATGGTCTGAATATTGCAATTCTGAAGGAGAGATAAAAACCCAAGGGGAGAAAAGTTGTTTTAATTCCTGTCACCAATAAAGAAACCTAAATGATCAACAAATACTTGTTGCTTCCTGATGAAATGACTCCCCTGCCAACTATTCATTTATAGATGTTAACAATATGGAGTTCATTGCTAAATTATTTTGGAATGAGGTTGAGTGAAAAGAAAAAGCTGGGAGGATTACACAGTTTATACAGAGAAGAAAGGTTGGCCCAGCTGAATACTAGCCAAGTAGTAAGTCAGTAGGACACATTAATTATCTGTACTAAACTTTTACTATACATGTGCTATAAAAGCTAAGAACGAGTCATCTGAGACATACGTGGGAAGTACATGATTTGGTTAAGGTCACCAGGAAATGGATGGTGCTGAGATGAGAACTGAATTAAAGGTGCATGGTCTTCAGTTCAGTGCTTTAACTGTAAAGCAATACTTTCAGTGTCTTCTCTGTTATTCTTAGTCCTCTTAAAATGATCAGAGACTCAAAGGAAACCAGGATAATAACGTACTTCATCCTCTTTTGATTACCTGCTGATACCAGTTTAGATGGCAGTACATTACCTGTACTAACAGCAGTGCAGTCCAATAAATGAACACTAACACATGAAAAATATCAATGTGATTTAAAATGCTTGAAAAAGCATTCTGCAGATAGTTGTGTACTCAACAATAACATGCTCTTTAGTTAGAAGTAAAGAAATGATGTGATGCAATCAATGATAACAAAGTATAATGGTAAGAGAAACTAACATAAAGTAATGAGCTTGTTTAAGGACCCTACTTCCAGAGAAAGACCAGGCCCAACTGCCCAGAAACCATCCAGAAGCCTTGGAGGGAGGTGAGTGAAGAATCGGCCCCTCCCTTCCACCCCATCCTGAAACCTGGGTGTAAGGAAGAAAGAGGCAGAGAAAGACCAGGCCCAGCTGCCCAGAAACCATCCAGAAGCCTTGGAGGGAGGTGAGTGAAGAATCGGCCCCTCCCTTCCACCCCATCCTAAAACCTGGGTGTAAGGAAGAAAGAGGCAGAGAAAGACCAGGCCCAGCTGCCCAGAAACCATCCAGAAGCCTTGGAGGGAGGTGAGTGAAGAATCGGCCCCTCCCTTCCACCCCATCCTAAAACCTGGGTGCAAGGAAGAAAGAGGCAGAGAAAGACCAGGCCCCAATTGCCCAGAAACCATCCAGAGGCCTGGGAGGGAGGTGAGTGAAGAATCGGCCCCTCCCTTCCACCCCATCCTAAAACCTGGGTGCAAGGAAGAAAGAGGCAGAGAAAGACCAGGCCCCAATTGCCCAGAAACCATCCAGAGGCCTGGGAGGGAGGTGAGTGAAGAATCGGCCCCTCCCTTCCACCCCATCCTAAAACCTGGGTGCAAGGAAGAAAGAGGCAGAGAAAGACCAGGCCCAACTGCCCAGAAACCATCCAGAAGCCTTGGAGGGAGGTGAGTGAAGAATCGGCCCCTCCCTTCCACCCCATCCTGAAACCTGGGTGTAAGGAAGAAAGAGGCAGAGAAAGACCAGGCCCAGCTGCCCAGAAACCATCCAGAAGCCTTGGAGGGAGGTGAGTGAAGAATCGGCCCCTCCCTTCCACCCCATCCTAAAACCTGGGTGCAAGGAAGAAAGAGGCAGAGAAAGACCAGGCCCCAATTGCCCAGAAACCATCCAGAGGCCTGGGAGGGAGGTGAGTGAAGAATCGGCCCCTCCCTTCCACCCCATCCTGAAGCCTGGGTGCAAGGAAGAAAGAGGCAGAGAAAGACCAGGCCCAGCTGCCCAGAAACCATCCAGAGGCCTGGGAGGGAGGTGAGTGAAGAATCGGCCCCTCCCTTCCACCCCATCCTGAAACCTGGGTGCAAGGAAGAAAGAGGCAGAGAAAGACCAGGCCCAGCTGCCCAGAAACCATCCAGAAGCCTTGGAGGGAGGTGAGTGAAGAATCGGCCCCTCCCTTCCACCCCATCCTAAAACCTGGGTGCAAGGAAGAAAGAGGCAGAGAAAGACCAGGCCCAACTGCCCAGAAACCACCCAGAAGCCTTGGAGGGAGGTGAGTGAAGAATCGGCCCCTCCCTTCCACCCCATCCTAAAACCTGGGTGCAAGGAAGAAAGAGGCAGAGAAAGACCAGGCCCAGCTGCCCAGAAACCATCCAGAAGCCTTGGAGGGAGGTGAGTGAAGAATCGGCCCCTCCCTTCCACCCCATCCTAAAACCTGGGTGCAAGGAAGAAAGAGGCAGAGAAAGACCAGGCCCCAATTGCCCAGAAACCATCCAGAGGCCTGGGAGGGAGAAGGTCACCATCCACCACTGCAGCCAGAGGCACTCTGCCAGAGGCAGAGGAAGAGGAAGAGGAACAGCTGAGACACAGGGAAAACATCCACTGCCCGCCACTGCGATGCCCCTGGAGCAAGGGACCCAGAGACAACAACCCCACTTGGGGAGTGAGGACACAAGGATAAGTAGCTGATGTGAAAAATGTAGCTGAATTAATATAGAGACTGACATAGAGACTTCATACTGACTTAATATAGCAAGTAACATAGAGACTGTGTTTTAGAGTGTGATAATTATGCATGACAATATGTAGTGTAAACTGTTCTAAACTTTTAAAACTGTGATATGATGTATGATGCGAGGAAAAAAAATGGCGTAGAAACCGGCAAACCACGCCACAAAGCTTGCCAAGAGAACCCTATGGACCAAAACAAAAGGCAAAACAAAAGGGCAGGCTAGGTGATACAGGATGCTTAACACCTCAGAGGGGAGAAAGGGGATGGACAGGAAAGGGGGAGGGGAAATGCAATGTTGTAAGGAGCAATACTGTATAGGGACATGGAATGTGAGATCAATGAACCAAGGTAAACTGGAAGTGGTAAAAAATGAGATGGAAAGAATAAGCATTGACATCTTGGGAATCAGTGAGCTCAAATGGACAGGGATGGGCGAATTCAGCTCTGGAAACCATCACATCTACTACTGTGGACAAGAAAACTTTAGAAGACATGGAGTAGCCATAATTGTCAATAAAAGAGTGAGAAGAGCAGTAATGGGATACAACCTCAAAAATGACAGAATGATGTCAGTAAGAATTCAGGGCAAACCCTTCAATGTTACTGTGATCCAAATATACGCACCAACCACGGGTGCAGATGAAGCCACAGTGGACCAGTTCTATGAGGACTTACAACACCTCATAGAACAAACACCAAGAAATGATGTTCAAATTATTCTAGGAGACTGGAATGCCAAAGTAGGCAATCAAAAAGTGGAGGGAATAACAGGCAGGTTCGGTCTTGGAACACAGAATGAAGCAGGACAAAGATTGATAGAGTTCTGCCAAGAGAACGCACTGGTCATAGCAAACACCCTCTTCCAGCAACACAAGAGGCGACTTTACACATGGACATCACCAGATGGCCAACACCGAAACCAGATTGACTACATACTCTGCAGCCAAAGATGGAGAACCTCCATACAGTCAGCAAAAACAAGACCTGGAGCAGATTGTGGCTCAGATCACAACCTACTGATTGCAAAATTCAGGCTTAGACTAAAGAAAATAGGGAAAACAAAGAGACCAGACAGATATCACCTAGACAGCATCCCTAAAGAATACACGGTGGAGGTGATGAACAGATTCAATGGCTTAGACTCAATAGATAGAGTGCCAGAAGAATTATGGACAGAGATGAGGGACATCATGCAGGAAGCAGCAAAGAAAACCATACCAAAAGAAAAGAAGAGTAAGAAAGCAAAGTGGTTGTCTGATGAGGCTCTTAAAATAGCAGAGGAAAGAAGGAACGCAAAAGTCAAAGGAGAAAGGAAAAATACAATCATCTGAACACAGAATTTCAAAGAAAAGCAAGGAGAGATAAGGAAAACTATCTAAAAGAACAGTGCAAAGAAATGGAAGAAAACAACAAAAAAGGCAGAACCAGAGATCTTTTCAAAAAAATCCGGGAAATCAAGGGAACATTTAAAGCAAAAATGACCATGATAAGGGACAAAGACGGAAAGGAGCTAGCTGATGCAGAAGAGATTAAGAAAAGATGGAAAGAGTACACAGAGGAACTCTACAAAAAGGAACTCAACACTCCTGATAGTCACAATGATGAAGAAATTGAACCTGAGCCAGACATCCTGGAGAGTGAAGTCAGAAAGGCCCTAAAGAGCACTGCAAACAACAAAGCTAGTGGAGATGATGGTATCCCAGTTGAATTTTTCAAAGCTCTAAAAGATGATGGCATCAAATTACTGCATTCAATATGCCAGCAGATTTGGAAAACAAAACAGTGGCCACAGGACTGGAAAAGATCAGTATATGTTCCAATCCCAAAAAAGGGCAATGCCAAAGAATGTTCAAACTATCGAACAATCGCGCTCATCCCACACGCCAGCAAGGTGATGCTCAAGATAATACAGGATAGACTTCAGCAGCATGTGGAAAGAGAATTACCAGAGGTGCAGGCTGGTTTCAGAAGAGGCAGGGGGACTAGAGACCACATTGCCAACATACGTTGGATCATGGAGAAAACAAAGGAATACCAGAAACAAGTTTATTTTTGCTTTATTGACTACACTAAGGCATTTGATTGTGTGGATCACAACAAGATGTGGCAAGTGATTAAAGAGATGGGAATACCAGAACACCTCATATGCCTCCTGAGAAATCTGTACATGAACCAAGAAGCAACAGTTAGGACAGAACACGGAATGACCGAGTGGTTTGGAATAGGAAAAGGAGTAAGACAAGGCTGCATTTTGTCACCCTGCTTATTCAACTTATACACAGAGCACATAATGCGCAATGCAGGGATGGAGGAATCACAATATGGGATCAAAATTGCTGGGAGAAACATCAACAATCTGAGATATGCAGACGACACCACCCTAATGGCAGAAAGTGAGGAAGACCTAAAGAATCTCTTGATCGGTTTGAAGGAAGAGAGTGCAAAAGCTGGCTTGAGACTCAATATCAAGAAAACCAAGATAATGGCAACAGGCCCGATCAGTTCCTGGAAAATAGACGGGGAAGAAGTAGAAGCAGTGACAGATTTCACTTTCTTAGGATCTAAGATCACTGCAGATGGAGATTGCAGCCATGAAATAAAGAGGCGGCTGATTCTAGGGAGACAAGCCATGAGAAACCTGGGGAACATAGTGAAAAGCAGAGACATCACCTTGAAAACAAAAATTAGAATAGTCAAAGCAATGGTATTCCCAGTGGTAATGTACGGATGTGAGAGCTGGACAATTAGGAAAGCTGAACGCAGAAGAATAGATGCCTTTGAAATGTGGTGTTGGAGGAGAGTTTTGAGGGTACCTTGGACAGCGAGGAGAACAAATAGGTCAATCTTAGAAGAAATCAACACTGACTGCTCATTGGAAGGTCAAATAGTAAAGATGAGGCTAAAGTACTTTGGGCATCAAATGAGAAGGGAGGATTCACTTGAGAAGGCCGTGATGTTGGGAAAGGTGGAGGGCAAAAGAAGAAGGGGGAGGCCAAGGATGAGATGGATAGATGGTATTGTAGACACAATGGGCACAAAACTGGGAGGACTGAGGGGGATGGTGGAGGACAGAGGCGCCTGGAGAACGATGGTCCATAGGGTCGCAAAGGGTCGGAAGCGACTGTGCGACTGAACAACAACAACTTCCAATCTATATTTGATGTGCTAGAACCACAACATGTACACCTTGCCCAATCTGTGTCATTTTATGCTGGTAGAAATGTTACCAATGATACCCAGTGTGGTATAGTGGATAATATACCACACTGACTAGGACTCAGGAGAACTGGTTTCAATTCCCTGGCACTGTCAAAGAAACTCACTGGGTGTGTGGAACTGATAAAACTACTCCTTAAATATCTCCCTTTCCTTGAAAGTCCCATTAGAATTGCTGTATGTCAGTTCTGAGTTGATGGTATTTAACATAAACTGTTGTCCATACAATTGATACTTAGAATACTCCTATCTTCATGACTATCTCTAAATTTGTTCAAAAACCATCCTGAAATGACACCTTTTCTTCTTCCTCTTTCTCCTCCTCCTGATTCTGATTCTTCTGATTCTTCATCTGATTCTTCTGATTCTGCTATTGCTTCTTCTTCTTCTTCTTCCATATCTGAATCTGAATATATGCGATCATCGAGTGTCCTGAGAATATAATGCAGTGGCCTTTCATCTGCCTTCTCCATAGCACTGATCCAGTTCTGTGAGTCACTTTCCGGTACTGAGCCCTTTTGGCAAGCAAAGTCCTCATTGGTCCCAGGCCAGTGTGGATGAAGCTGCTGCCTTTCCTGTGGACTTAGGCACCCAAGGCCATTAGTCCTCAAAATGATCAGATTAGTTAACCACTGCCTGACACTCAGTGTTGAGTCACTGGCAGTATGTTCTACTCTATTACCATAGCAGGACAACCCGGTGAGATTGAATAACCTGTTCAATCCTTTTATTAGGCTAACCAAAAAGGTATAGAGAAAAAAAATATATTCAAGGTTTTGATATTACTGATCATTTCATGAGGCATGGTGTTACAAAAGTATGGTTGAGATTAGGCAAAGGCTTGATCTTAACATTTTGTGGTCTTTTTGTGAAACTGGACAAAGAGAAATGGCTATCCATTCTTTTTCATCATTTCCCCCAAAGAATCAGTTCAAAGAGAAAATCTATCATCAAGTCAATGACAAAGAAAGTCAGCAGCTCTTCCCATGGGCAGATTACTGCTGTCAGAGACATAACTTTCTCCTATATGCATTATAATCTATTCATAAGGATAGATTCATGTAGAATGTTATGGTTGCTTACATAGGCAGAAATTACATTGTGATGATGCTGCAGGTCTTCCAGCTAGGAGTTCTAGGAAAATTTTGTGCCTCCATGTTTTTTCTGAAAACAGAAGGCAGTTCTGAAACACCCACTTCCTTCTTTTACATCCTGCTCAATACTTGTAATATTGTGCATACTACAATATGTGTTGTTTCTGGTTATTTCTGAGTTGTTTTGGTTTGTATCTGAATATATTATCCTTGTATTTTCATCCACACATGGGAGGGTGTGTGGATGTCCTTGAGATGTACTGGGTTGTCCTAGTACTGCTTGTCCACAAACGTACAGTATTTCCCCTGACTACTCTATCTTATCTCAAATTGCCATCTTCTTTTTCTCTGTCTTCTTTACCTCCTCATACTTACTTCACTTTCTCTTCTCCTTTCAATCTTTGTTTTACCTTACCATTGAGTGTGGAGGAATGAAGACTGGTCAGCAGAGAAATTCCTATAAAGAAACGTCATTAAAAGACATTAACCCACAAAGTGCATGAATCAGCACACGTCAGTGCAGTATTGGGGTCCATATGAACATATCCTCAATTGGAGCAAATTAGAGCGAAGCAGAACAACAAAAAAAGTGTTAAAATTCATTTTGGTCCCATTTTAATTCTGTTGTGTCTCTTTCCCATGACTCTCCTCCATATCTGTGGCTGAAGCATCCCAAGACCTTCTGCAGATATCACAGATAACAGTAAACCCTATATTTAACACACACCTGAGCAATAGAAGGGAGGGGGTTCAGATGCCTCCATCACTCTATATGAGAGTTACAAAAATGTCTGCCTCCACTTGCTTTTTCCCCTCCATGACACCAGCAACAAGAAAAACAATGGGAAAGAGAGCAGCAGGAGGCAGTGATATAAGGAGGAGGTGGGAAGACAAGGGCACATTTCTGCTTGGAAAAATGATGGGAAGTGATGGCATCTCTCCTACCTCGGACAAAGGGACAGCTTGTCATTATTTATATTTTTTGAGATATAGAAGTTTTGATTTATCCTGCTCATTGTAGATTGTTGTTCCTCCCTTTGGCTATTTGGCAACTGCAAGCCAAACAAGAAATGGCAGGAGATGCAAGGGACGCAGTGGTTCAGAAGTGGATTACTGTACTTGGCCAGTCCTAGAAAATATTGCCTTTAAAAAAAGTAGTTAATAACAGAAAACTACATGAAAGAGTGTATGTCAAGCGGAAAGTAACTGTTTGAATCAACCACACATTCCCTTTTTAAGCACAGCATGGAAAAGTAACTTTTTTTGGATGAGAAGTCCCAAGACCTTATTGGCTGGAGGATTTAGAGAACAGATCTTTAAAAAACAAAACAAAAAAACACCCAAACAGCTGTTCAAAATCTGCTTTCAACTCATCTCCTCAGGGTATTTCTTGTTGGAGCAGAGCATTTTTGAAGATAAAGTGCTGTCCATTCTTAAGCTACAATGGATTCTCTTGGTGGAATGAAACATTTAGTTAGCTAAAATCCTCCTTACATTGGCGCAGAAGCACTCCTGTAATTAAGCCAGGGTTGTATAATTAAACCAAAATTTTAGGCCAATAGATGTTTTTGGATGCAGTGGATAAATTGGGCTACTTCTAACCAACTGCTTTCAGAGAATTACCTCCTGGAGGGTTGCCATATTGTGTATCTTGCCCTGGGGATTCTGAACTTTTAAACTTTTGCTTTTCTGTGTATTATGATTGCCACATTTCCTCCTGCATCTGTGCTGCAGAACTCTCCCTTGTGTACCAGACGCTCCGGCTGGCTTAGCAGATCTCAGTAATAGCCTCAAGGTAGATGTCCCATATGTTAGCTAACCGTTCAGCTGCTAGTGATGTGTTGTTTGAACCAAATTGTTGATGCACAAAACAGCAATCCATGGGGAGGCTGCACATCCACTTTCCTGCATGGATCCTCACATATATATTATTATCTGTAGCTTAATTTTGATTGTTAAAATTTTTACAGTCAGAGAGTCAGTAATGTTCTTCCCATATTTCTTCTCAGCCTTCTGATAGAAATTATCGAAATGCAAGCTAAATATTTTCTAATGATCAATGATATAAACTAGTGGGAGTTGAACGTGAACTTCATAATGTTTTTAGATCATAAAAAGAGTGAGAATGTCCTTTGTCCATTCTATTTTGTGAGATAATTAACTATGTACAGTGGCTCAATTAATTATGTCCTATATTACATCCCCTGCCCTCCCTAGCAGAACTTTTTTTAAAAAACATAATAATCTATTTTTCTACCCAGAGTCCTATGAACAAATTCTGGCATTTCTGGGATGCTGTCACTTGTAGTTGAAGAAAGTAATTTCCAAGCTTGGACAGCACAGTTTAGTCCAGTTTGTGCACCTGGTGAGTCTTAATAGTGCACACATCTGCTAGCTATGCAATGCTAGCAAGCCCAGAAGTTTATATAAAACAGCAATTACACATGAATTATAGGTGGAGGCTTCAAATGTATGTCAGGCATATCAGCTTCCTAGTCAGAACAGTGATCAAACTAAAAGTAAATCAATCACTTTAATGCTACTGTGGAAAAGACACTGAGAAATGATCCCACAATCACTTATGGAATTCTTAGCAGGTTTTATTTGATAAATAAGAGAAAAGACGGAATATGTGATCAGAATTACTGATCCAAGAACTGCATGGGAAGAGGGGTGTGGGGTGGGGTGTGGTGCTACCCTGACATTTTGATGTGAGTTGAATTTTGTACACCATTGAACCATGGGCTGGTGGGGGAAATATGAGAGGACTACAAATGAATGCAATTCCCCCTTCCAATAAAATTCTATAAACAAGGTTGGAAAATTGCACGGTAAATGTCTCACCTGTAAGCACATTCAATAAATAGACCTTGTGTGGTATCACATAATCTTACAAGCATAGCACAGGTGAATTGCTGTAGTGAATTCTTACTGAAGTGGAGGTAAAGCCCAAAACTAAATCTTTTTTTAATTGTTGTTGCTCCCAGCCATTTCAGTTGGAAGTTGCAATGGAGATTGGAACATTACTTTATGTGACTTCTGTAGAGTAAACAAACTCTCAATTTCAAGCTCAATGCAACTTGAGTAAGATACAATATATAGGTAAATAGCACTTTGGTTGCGTAGAGAAGCAAACCTAGCAATCCAGAAGCACGTTATGTTTTCCATTAACACAGTATAATGGAAACATAATGGATGTAAAGATTGATGGAAGTGTAAGTGGTATAGTGGTTAAGTAAAGGAGTTTATATGAATAACTCAGCCTTGTCAAGCAGGGATTCAAATCTAAGGTTTCACTTTATTTAATGCACCTCATTGGATACCCCATTACTAGGACCAAACAGAACCCTAATATCTCCTTGCATCACTCAAATTTTAATGAGGTTGGGAGCTGCAGTTCTACCTCCAGCTACTTGTGGTAAAGAATCACTTGTGGCAATGTGGTAGAGATACTGTATAGCCAATAATTCATTTTACAATCAAAGCTTGTGGGTTGCCCACATTAAATGGATATTAAACCTCTCCCAAGGGGTGCGCCCGGTGGCCACAGACTCGCATGCCTGTCCCCAAATTAGTTGGGGCTGTGCTTGGCTGGAGAGGAAATTGGGAGATAAGCGGGCAGGTTAGGAATAAACAATGGCTCAGGCTGGGGGCAAACAGAGTTGGGCAAGCAGACAGGGGCAAACAAGGGACAAAGCTAGGTGCCCGGGGTCAATCCACATAGGCTCCGAGATTAGTGCAGGAACAATGGGCTTCGTCAGCCCAAGGCAATTAAGTGTGGGTTGTCCATTAACCTCGGGGTAGCTTCCAGAGCCACCATTGTAGCCACACCACCGGAAAATGCCACGTACGCAAGTCTTCTGTACAGGGGATGGCGTGATTATCCTAGATACGCGTCTTCGCCCCTAGGCAGGGAATAAATACTTGCTCCCGACTCCGCACGCTGATCGCACATTTATTAGATACTCGCATCAATAATTTTCCACCTTCTAATTTTCTGCTAGATCTAATAGACATATGTTTCGAAAATAATTTTTTTAGGTTCGAACATACATATTTCGTGCAGACACAAGGGGTCGCCATGGGCTCGAATTTTGCCCCCTCTGTGGCCAACATATTCATGTGTAACTTTGACAATACTTTCATTTTAGATCCCACAGTCAATCCATTTTTTACTAACATCATTTGTTATAAAAGATATATAGATGATTTGTTTTTTATTTTCAAAGATTCCACACAGATAGACAATTTTTGTTCATGGTTAAACTGTCAGCATAGCCAGTTGAAATTTACACATACCACAAGTCCCGTATCCTTGCCTTTCTTAGATCTCACTATATTTATCGAGAATCATCATTTACAAATGAAACTGTATCACAAACCAACAGATCGGTTCGCCTACTTACAATATAAATCTTTCCATCCACACCATCTAAAAGCGAATATCCCATATAGCCTATTATTAAGAGCTAAAAGGAACTCGTCCCATAATAGAGACTATGAAGTAGCGGCTAGAGAGATTTCCACTACTTTAACTAACAGGGGATATCCACGAAACATAATTGAGCATGCACGTAATAAAGCAGATTCACGTGCAAGGAACACGCTGTTTAGAGGTAGTACTAACTCTGAACCCACGTGGCAAGGGCTGTTTTGGTCGTTGGATTATACTCCCATGGCTAGTCGGATCAAAAACATTGTACTTAAACACTGGCATATATTGGACTCCATACCAGGTTGCCAGCAGCGACCTACCATAGGTTTTCGCAAAACCCAGACTATTGCTAACTTTATTTCCAGAACTGACATTTCGCCTCCTAGCAGCATGTCTGCTACAGCAGTCTCCGGGCATTTTGCCTGTGGACATTGCAAGTTTTGCGGCTACATGTGGCGTACCAAGCGTGTGCAATTGCCAAATAGTAATTTTACTCTAGAACTTACCTCGTATTCCAATTGCAACTCTCAGGATTCCATCTATATGATAATCTGTACATGTCAAATGGCTTATGTGGGGCAATCTAGGAGACCCCTCAAGATACGCCTGGGAGAGCATTTATCTCGTATCAGGAATCAGGTTGTCACCGCTCCTCTGGTTACCCATTTTCTCGAACATAAACACACAGTAAGAGATATCAGGGTAGTAGTTCTGGAGACTTTTGTACCTAACAAACATCAGATCGTGGATGTGGAACGATTTCTCTTGCAAAGGGAGGCATTTTACATCCACCGGTTCAATACCCTCATGCCACACGGATTAAACAGTGAATGGGAATTGTCTGCATTTTTGTAGTTTCGCTTTTGCCTCGTTAACTGACATATCCGTATTTGCCCCTTTAAGCAGATCATAAGTTGGATTTGAAGTCAAATGGAACTCGTTTAAACAGTTACATCTGTTTGTAATTATATGGGTGATTTTGCTTGTGTTATATGGAGTGCTCCTCTATAGCAATTAACGCGTGCACACATTAGAAGAATTTTTGTAGAGGTGCGATACGCGCGAGACTATTCGTCGTAGGTATGTAGCCTGTCCATTTTCTCTTAAGAATTGTTATTCATTTGGTTTATATACTGGATATACACGTATCACATGTTTAATGTCATATTGTAGCCATTATGCACCATTGTATCACGGGTTTTATGCTTTTGTATCATGCTTGTAGACGCTTGAAAAAGTTATCCGAAATGACCCATTACCGGAAGGGCATCGCCTAGTTGTCTACAACCTTCTGAGACTGTTCCTCGCACGGACACCCGCCGCTGATGATATTATGGTCATTGGATTCCCCGCAAGCGAGAGAGAGATATATTATTTTATCAGTGACTCGTTGTTGCCCAAGAATAAACCAGGATATATATCGTACAACACTTCGGGCTCCGGGGACATCGCACATATATATATATATATATATATATATTTTTGCGTTACAGCTGTGCGGGTTTTCACACGTGCGGTTCTTGTGTTTGAGGTTATGAAGTTATATTATACTCAGCCCAGCTTGCAGTGAACTTTGGCGTTGGCCACTGATGTTTTTCTTCAGCAACAAACTAGTTTTACGTTGTGAAGCGGAATATTGCATTTACGTTTTTCCTTACCTCTACACAAGTTCATCTCATGTATCCTACTGTATATTAAAGAGAAACATACACTATCGGCATTTCGCGTTTGGGAGTGTTCCTGTTCCACCTGCCCAAATTAGTTGGGGCTGTGCTTGGCTGGAGAGGAAATTGGGAGATAAGCGGGCAGGTTAGGAATAAACAATGGCTCAGGCTGGGGGCAAACAGAGTTGGGCAAGCAGACAGGGGCAAACAAGGGACAAAGCTAGGTGCCCGGGGTCAATCCACATAGGCTCCGAGATTAGTGCAGGAACAATGGGCTTCGTCAGCCCAAGGCAATTAAGTGTGGGTTGTCCATTAACCTCGGGGTAGCTTCCAGAGCCACCATTGTAGCCACACCACCGGAAAATGCCACGTACGCAAGTCTTCTGTACAGGGGATGGCGTGATTATCCTAGATACGCGTCTTCGCCCCTAGGCAGGGAATAAATACTTGCTCCCGACTCCGGTCGGGGCTGGACTTCGCCACACGACTGCCCACCACGTCTCATTGCAACAAAAGCTATCTGAAGTTTGTGGGACTTAATATTGAGCCCCATTCCAGCTTCATAAAGATAGCTGCTGATGCCTGTCTTGAGTTTCCTTTCCAACACTTTCATGAGCATGGAGGAGCCACCACTGTAAATGTCTGTAGAGCCATTTGGTGACCTTTGACATCACAGGGCACTGCAAGCAAATTGCAATGGCAATTCACAGACTCTCATTCCAGGACCTTCTTTCTCCTCCCTTTTTTTTCTAAACCCTTTGGCAGTTAGACAGATTACCTGCCTCCATTTTTGGGGGGTCAGAAATAAATAGGAAATGGAAAAGAATAAGGGCCGGATTTAGCAAAATCACAGTCCTGGTGTCTGGATGTGGCCTTGATGGTGGTAAGGAGGGGCTATGGATCCTCACACTAAGTTCCACTTAAAATTGCCCAAATTGTAATGAAAGTTTCAACAGACAATGTCCTCTGACATTTTTGAAAATCTAATTGCAATAGCTTTTTTCAGGTGTAAATGCCGTAAATTAAACTAATTATGGCAAGAACATTCATGTTATGTGTCTATAGGACTGCTTCTGATTTTTTTAAAAGAATGATTGAGCTTGATTAAAGGGTAAAAAGCCTATAATAATCCTGTTACGACTTTATGGAATTTTATATGGATTAGGTAAACCTGTCGATGTTAGCTCCCTTTGATTCTAAGCAAGTCCTTTCACGTAACAAAGAGCTGCAGACTGGCTGAGAACGTAGAAAACATTATGGAATGAGTAATGTCAAATTGTTCTGCAAGTAAGGGCCAAGATACAGATGGGTTTCTGAGTTAAAAGCTGATCCCACAAAGACATTGACAAGCAGTCCATAATGCAGATAAACGATTATACACAACCCATGGATGATAAGAAATGCTCCTGTGCTATGAATTAGGGTTTAGGCTATCATGTGCTGAAGAGGGCCTATTTACTTCAGAACTGCAATGTTATTGCATTTTGGGAATTTTAAAGCACACATACCTTTTTCTCCTGACACATAAATCAAAAAAGGCATCAAACACTGTTTGCCCTTTTCAACATTTACAGGAACTGAGTTGTGATAACACAGAGACAGGTCCATTTCTGCTTATTTTTAGCTCCGATGGTCTGGTCTACAACATATTTTGTCAATAGGGCTTAAAATTAACTATCCTCAGGCTGGTATCTTCTTGTACCAGGTATTCTTCTTCTTCAACCAAGGTGTACCGATTCTATTGTGCAGCATCCTATACCCAGATTTAATTTCTCCCCCAGATGTTAGTAGCCATTCAATGATCTGAATGATGTGAACAAGCCCTAACATTTTTTGTAACCTGCCTTACCAAATTTGTTGACAAGACGTTAAGCTCAGGTACAAATACTTGTGTTTTCTGATGAAAAGTGATCCTCAGATCTTATGATTCTCAAAAGGTTTCAAAGTACACATTGTAGTTCAAAGAATATTGATTCTATATCATTTCGGGCTTTTGGGGGGCTGAATTGTTTTTACAGCATGTGGCTTTGCTGGTCTTTCAAAATGACAGTACATTAGCATTCAACTAGTAGGGTTCCTGATCCCCCACATTGGTTCTCTTCACTATACTGTGTGCAAATGGCCTCTTAAAATAAGCCACTCTAGTTGTGGTCCCAATACCTGAGTACTGCAGGATGGAATGAGCTCTCGTCTTTGTCCCAGCTCCTGCCAACTTAGCAGTTCGAAACTGTTGTTTGGTGTTAGCTCTTGAAACAGCCGTGGGGGTAATACAAAGGAGGCAGCCAGCGATCCGCCAGGGATAGAGCCTCTCCTGATGGATCACTGCCTGCCACGTTTGCATTTCTCCCTCAACTGTTTCAAAGGTTGTTTTGTGTCAACCTTTGAAACAGTTGAGGGGGAAATGCAAACGCGGCAGCCAGTGATCTGTCAGGAGAGGCACTCTCCCTGCTGGATCGCTGGCTACCTCCTTTGTATTACCCCCTCCACTGTTTCTTGTTAGCTCTCGAAACAGCAGTGGGGGTAATACTAAGGAAACAGTGGCGGCGGCCGCAGAGGAAGAGAGGTGGATTTTTAGGACCACCGGAGAGACCCTTCATGCTGCAGTTCTCTCCTCCCCGCCTCCTTCTGTTATTGTTCAGTCTACCCCGGCCCAACTGCCAGGCAAACTCTGCTGGGGCAGCGGCAGCAACGGGGAGGTGGATTTGCGTGAGTGTGTTGTCTTGGGTGTGTTGAGTCAGGTGTGGTGTGTGTGGTTGTGTGTGTGTATTGTGTGTGTGTGTGTGTGGTTATATTGCGTGTGTGTGTCCTGTGTGTGTGTGTTGTGTCTGTCTGTGTTGTGTGGGTTTACTGTGTGGGTTTGCTGTGTCATGTGCGATGTGTGTGGCTGTGGTGGGTGTGGGTTGTGTGTCAAGCATGTGTTATTTGTGGGAGTATGTGTTTTGTGTGGGGGTGTTGTATGTGTTGTGTCATGTGTGATGTATGTGACTGTGGTGGGTGTGGGTTGTGAGTCGTGTGTGTGTGTGTGTGTGTGTGTGTCTGTGTGTGTGTGTGTGTGTGTGTGTGTGTGTGTGTGTGTGTGTGTGTGTGTGTGTGTGTGCATGTTGTGATTGTGTGTTTGGGAAAAACCACCTTCCCTGATGGATCCCTGCCACCAGCACACAATCCAAACCTGCCTGGCAAGGCCGGGTAAAAAATGCTAGTATCATATAAAATTGCATGTTGGATGTGTCCTTAGGACTTGATAAGGTGATACAGACAACCAGACGACATACAGTACAAGGCCACACATTGGCATACACCGGATAAGCCACCCGATAAATGGTTTGCCTTGCCAGGAAGAACAAAAACAGAATGCTTGTAGCCACAAGTTACTAGAGCACACAAAAAGGGGGACCTAAATTATTAATTCCGAGGCTTGTATAAAACTATCTGAAAACTGCACTGCAGACGCTGTCTTCAAATTCCAAGTCATGTCAGCAAAGACTTCATAGCTGTTAAACGCTTTTTAAGATGCAGGATGAAGAAGTCATATATACAGTACTGACATGGTGCTGACAAACTGAAATTAATTCATGGGCTGCCAGTCAGAAAGATGCAGCTAACATAGTATTTTGATCTTGTTTTCATCTGGGTTACAGACATTTATCTGAGTTTTTTATTCTCTAAATAAGATTTACAGCTGATTCATTTGACAGTAATAAATTGTTCTGTGCAGAGCTGCCCAGATGTTCCCTGATATGTAGCTGTATTGCAGCTGTAATGTCTGATCCATAATAAGGTACCACCAACATAATAGTCTTCACTTTTGATTTTCTAGTAGACAATAGCAATATCAGGGGAGAGAAGAAATTCTCTCCACATTTTGCTCAGTCTTGTTCAGCGTTTGCTATTCTTCTCTTTGGATGAGTCAATGCAGATTCCAGAGCACCAGGGATTATGGAGTGCATGGGATGGAACTTTTTTATTTCTTTAAAATGCACTTTCTGTTTCCAAGTGTGAATGTACTTAGGTATCCGTATGGCTTGAAATAAAACCAGATTTAGAATGGTTCATGCAGCGGTTCTGAATCATCACTCCTTGGGCACACAGGCTTACCACTGGATGCTTCCCAAGTTTAAAAATGTCCTAAAATATTAGGACATGAAAACAGCACCTTCCCCCTCCACACACAAAGATTTCAATTTTGCTTGTAATTTACCATTTTTAATGGTAAATGCATAAATGCATAAATCATAATGCATAAATCAATATACACACAGAAAAACAAAACAAAAATTATATCATATAACCTGATGCTCACTTCAAGACCATTTAAAGCAGTGTTTCCCAACCTTTGATTTTTGCACTTCAATTCCAAGAAGTCTAAGTCAATTCCCCAAAGCACTGATGAGCCAATAAACTGACCTAGGCTTTTGAGAATTTAAGTCCCCTTGTGAGGTGTGTGCCCCACATTGGGAACCAGTGCTTTAGAGTATCCCTTCCTTTTCTTTCAAGTACCGTATTTTCCGGCGTATAAGACGACTGGGCGTATAAGACGACCCCCAACTTTTCCAGTTAAAATATAGAGTTTGGAATATACTTGCCATATAAGACTACTTCTCTTACAATGCACACCAAGTAAAAATTAACCCACACTCAACCCGAAGACGTGCAGCCCTCCGAGTCGAATGGGCAGGTTCTGGTGGAGAGCCAATCCACGCTCACGTTCTCCTCCTCGAGGTACAGGAAGATGTGTGCAGCTTGCTTCCCCTTGCTTCATACTCCCCACACAGAGCAGGGACTTGGCCGCAGCAACCCCCACCATATGCGCCGGACATATGAAGCAAGGGGAAACAAGCTGCAGTTAAGTATCTATCCTATAAGACGACCCCCGACTTTGGCACAGATTTTTCGGGGTTAAAAAGTAGTCTTATATGCCAGAAAATACAGTAATTCTTTTCAATTGCTGTACCTCATTTCTCTACAACATTATTTCTAGTGCTGGAGCTTAGTCTTTTCTTTTTAATAGGGCAAATTCCATAAAATCTCCCCAAACATCTTTAAAGCTACTGTATTAACTTTTTATAATCCTTTTTTAAAATTTAATTTCGCATGTTAATTTATGTATTTTTATCTAATTATCTATTTTTGCTACTGAGACATAGATCCCATTGGGCTGCTGGGCAGAGGGATTAGGGAGAACTCTGTGCTGGGGGGAGGGAGGAAGCACTCCCATTGGGCTGCTGGGCAGAGGGGCTGGCAAACTCTGCACTGGGTGTATGTTTATGTTTATTCAATTTATACCCCACCCTATTCAGCATAGGCCGACTCAAGTGGCTAACAACATATAAATAACTCCAAGGCAACCCAAGGGGTTTACATACATGATAAAATCCAGAATGAATTACATACAAGATAGAAAATACAGAATATAAAATACAATAAGACACATAAATATACAAAATATACAATAAATACACAGTAATACAATACAAGCCAGCACAGGAGGAAGTGCTTCCATTGGACTGCTGGGCAGAGGGGCGGGGCAAACTCTGTGCTTGGGTGACAGTGCACATGCCAACAGAGAGGGCTGGGAGTGTCACGTCTGGCACACCCAGCCATAGGTTTGTCACCTCTGCCCTAGAACCTACACTGATCAAACCTGGACTTTTTAATGGTCCAAAAATTAGCCTTGATGTTTGGCAAGTGGCCAGTCTAGCTGTTTAGGTGGCAGTACCAGGTGCTTTTAAGTGGCCAGTTTGGGAATTTTGCCTGGATATATCTTAAAACGGATTGCAGCGGCTCAAGTAGCTAAGATGCTGACTGGAAAGCGAAAGGTCAGCAGTTCGATTCCCTAGTACTGCAGGACGGAATGAGCTCCCGTCTTTATCCCAGCTCCTGTCAACCTAGCAGTTTGAAAGCAAGAAATTGCAAGTAGATAAATAGGGACCACTTCGGTGGGAAGGTAACAGCGTTCTGTGTGCTCCGGTGTCTAGTCATGCCTGCCACATGACCATGGAAACATCTGCAGAAGCAGACAGCGCTGGCTCTTCGGCTTGGAAACAGAGATGAGCACTGCACCCTTGAGTCGGATATGACTGGCTTTCGAGCAAGGGAAACCTTACCTTTACCTATATCTTAAAACAGACAATCTCCTCAAACAAGCAGTTTACTCAGAAATGGAAACATAAAACATCTCATGAAAGGAGATATAGGCATTAGGTGTGAATGCTGCATCCTTCCTCAGCGTAACATTTATCTTCCACATATCTATTACATTATTAGTAGTACCCTGAGACTACCTGGGTTTGAATCCCCACACCGCCATAGAAATTCACTGGGGTGTGGAAGTGCTAAAATAACTCCTTAAATATCCCACTTACCTTGAAAGCCCTGTTTGGGTCACTATAACTAGCTTCCAAATTGAAGGCATGTAACAAGAATGCCTCAACACTCTAAAGTTAAAAAAATCTTACCTCCATCTCCTGTACTTTTTACTTTTATAGCTTTTAGTTTCATACTCACATGGGAGATCCTTGGTCTCTTTCTTATGTGTAGAAAACAAAGAAAGTGGTGGGAAACAGAAACTAAATATTAATAAATTTCAAAAATAAGATACAGATTTATTTTGGCCACGCTCATGTTGCCCTTTCTCTTACACTGACTCTGTAATCTGTACAACGCCTACACTTTGCTGCAAGTGATTATGGATATACAGTAGACCTGTGTGGGCTTTGCCATGTGCCCTCCAGAAATCTGTTTAATTGAATAAAAAAACACCTACACTAATAAAAAACAGAATATGGGATGTCACTGTAAAAGCTCCCTGCAGAAATGGTTTAATTATTGTCCTTTTAAAAACATTAAGTCCCAGCAGAAATGCAAGCACATACAAAACTGTTCACTTGCCCCAGAGTTGCAAGGGCGGTTATTTAGTTTTCCATTAAGAGAATCTACCTTTGGGAATTTTCGCTGAGAAGCAGACTTTTGAAAGAGGAAGACATACTTTCACACAGTCAGAAAAAAGAATGAATAAATCATACTGTTTATAAGATTGCAGATGTAACAATAAATTCACAGCATACCAAAAGAACATTTTAATTTGGAAACTGGATTTTTATTTAGCCAGGATGGTCCAGCAACTAGAGTACAGTACTTTACTCGATTTTTGGAAATCTTGGTTATTGAAGTTACAGAACTTGCTGGGGTACGTTGACTCATTCATTTTCTCTTAGCCTAACCCAATACTTGGTGTGAGAAGGAAAGGAACCTTTAAGTTTGCTTTAATTCACTGAAAGAAAGCTGGGATATGAAAGTAGCAAACAGATGGAATAAGGTGGGATAAATAAAATAAAAACCACCTGCAGGGCATGGCCACTTTCCCTAAAAACACCATGGCCAAACCCATTTTGGATTCACAGATGTTGGATGAAGCTGAAGCTTGATGGTACAACACATACTCATTGTGTGGAAAATTATGAGTCCAATCTCCAGTTTCTGGATAAGTCTTAAAAGAAAATCATGGCTGAAACTTTGGAGAGCTGCCAGTAGTCAGTGCTGTCTACACTAAGTAAATGGACTAATTATCTGATACAAAAGAAGGAAGCTTCTGATGTTTCTTTGTCTTATATAATGTCTGAAAATATACCAGTTCCTCCTCCGGGAATACTGGGTGCCCTTTCTAAAATTCCACATTGTGTGGGTAAACATGCATCAGATATGCCTCAGTAGTAAAACTAGATCATTAGATACAAATAGATATCATTGCCACTTTATAATGGTATTACACAAGCCTAGCTGTTGAATTTAGGAGGTAGAGTGTGTTTGAATTAAGACAAAAAACCAAACCAAAACAACACATACATTGTCTTCCAGCTTTTCTTCTTGATGAAACATAATTCTCAGTGGTACTGTTGACAAACCTCTGTGGATTAGGCAGTGCTTCTTGAGTATGGCCTTTTGGTGGACTGACTTAGGTTTCATTGCCATTTGGATGCACAGTCTGAATGATAAATTCTCTTAAGGACCAGTTCTTGATGAATTATATTTCCAAAGATACGGCATATGCCATTTTCCTGTTGAGAGATTTGCCTCTATGTTAATTTAAACCAAGACAGAATTGGACTTCATCTTTTCAAGCATGTCTAGCAATTAGTGACATTGCAAGCGCGGCGCCAAAATGGCCGCCGCGCCCTTTGCGGCCCCCCCCACAGGACAGAGAATCCGGGTAGTTAGGGGCGTGGCCACCTCCCTTATAAAAGGGGTGGCCACGAGGCAGCCGCGCTGCCATTTTGCCTCAGCGACGGAGCGGAGAAGTTTTTTCCCCTGCGCCTCCGTCGCTCGTTGCTATTGCCGGGAAGCCTTTTGGGTCGATTTTGCCTAGCTAGCTTCCCTTTTTGCTCGAGATGCCTTCCAAAAAGAAGGCTGCTGCGAATTCAGCTCGGGCTGTTAGGAGGCGCAACCCAGGTCGGAGGACCGCGGTGCCGCCTCCTCAACAGCCGCCTTTGCCATCCCCGGCCGGGGCTAGTGGCTTGGGGTCTATTGCTCCTTGGCCCGTTCAGAGTGCGGGCGCGGAGGGCGCTCCGGCCCGCGGCCCGCGAGCGGTGGACATCGCTCCTCCTTCCGCCCAACCTGTTGGGCCGACTACTTCTGGACCCCAGCCTCTCCCGGGGCCCTCTATCCTCGGGGGGTGGCCTGGTGCCCCGCCTTGGCAGGTCTCATCACCAGCCCTACCGGGCTTCGGCCCTGGCCAATGGCCATATCTGGGCCATGGGGTGCAGGGACCTGTACCCATGCAAGGGTTAAGTGGGCCGGCCGGCTCTTTGCCCATGGTTACTGTAGACACCTTGCTGGCCCGTATTGCGGCCTTAGAGGAGTCTTTGGCTCGTGCCAGTCAGGCAGGTGCCCCTTTCGGGGTACCTTTGGAGGCGCTATCGGCAGCAGGACAACGGCCGGCGGGGAGGGTCGAGCTGCTGCAGGCGGGTGGCGCGCCTCCGGCCACTGCCTCGCAGCTCCCCAGCCAGCAACCTGGCGCGGGTCAAGCCCCGGTGATGAGCTCTACATCGGTCGTGAGCTCCGACGCCCCCAGTGGGCCGGAACCCCCGTTGGGGGCGGCCCGCGGGGGTGCTGCGTGTGAGTATATGGTGCAAACGAGTACATCCACACACATTCCCAATATGGGGGGGACCTTTCAGTGGCCTTGGCCTCGCGCGGGTGGTGCAGGGGCTACGCCGCTGGCGACCCACCCGGCGACAACTACTGCCACCATGCCCGCTGGGGTGGGCATTGGTTCTTACACTGCTGGGAACGTACTTGGGGTGGCAGGGTTAACTCATGCCCCTTTGGTCAGGCCAGCTATCCCCTTTTCGGCTTTGCCGACGGCAGGGTATTCCCTGCCATTGGGTGATCACTTGGCGCAGGCTACCAGAGAAAAGATATGGCGAGGGGAGTACGTGGATATCTTCTCACTCCTGAACAGAGAGCCCACTAAGGAAGAAAGGGAGGGTCAGGATGAGAAGGACAAGGAGCAGGCACGCCGCCGTAAGCCGCCGCGTACCTGGGCTAACTGGCTCCCCGCTTATTTGATATACATGGCGGTGTATTTTAGGGCGCGGCCGGATCTAGCTATTCCCATGGTCCAATATTTGGACAACATATACAGGGCAATGGTAGATTTCCCGGGCCCCTCATGGCTAGCGTATGATGAGGAATTCCGTATGAGGATTCCCTTGCACCCCGAGATGAGATGGGATGAGCCGTGTCAGAGACTGTGGCTCTTGTATATGACACCCACACGTCCTGCCCCGGGGGATAGGTATCATTGTGGACATGCGGTCCAGCGAGCAGCTCCAGCGCAGGTTACCCGCCAAATGGCGGGGCAGGGGGTTCCAGCCCGCCTGCTGTGCTGGACTTTCTCGTCCAATGGTTCCTGCAGTCGGAAGAACTGCAGATATAAGCACGAGTGTCCCACATGTTCTGGTCCCCATGCAGCCTCTGCTTGTCCCAAGCCTGGGGGGGTGCGAGGCAGAGGGAGGGGTGGACAGTGGGCTGGCAAGCCTGCCACGGATGGAACTAGTTCTCCGAAAGGCCCCCTCCCCAATTAAGGTGGACATGCTGGAGCGCTGGCTCGCATCGTACCCAAGGGGGGAGGACAGGGAGTACCTTATCCAAGGTTTTAAGCAGGGATTTCGTATCCCTTTTATGGGTGATAGATCTCCTCAGGATGCTCCCAACCTTTTATCCCTCAGAGGAAGGGAGGAGGTAGCCGAGGCCAGCATTAAAAAGGAGTTAGACGCGGGCAGGGTCGCCGGACCTTTTCCCGTACCCCCTTTTCCCAACCTGAAGGTTTCACCATTGGGTTTGGTTCCTAAAAAGTCCCTAGGTGAGTTTCGCCTTATTCATCATTTGTCCTACCCAGCCGGCCGATCGGTCAACGATGCGATACCTGATGACCTTTGTTCGGTCAGGTACACATCGTTCGACCATGCGCTGCGCATGGTGCGCTCGTGTGGCCCGGGTGCCTTGCTGGCCAAGTGCGACATTAAGTCAGCTTTTCGCCTCTTGCCGGTGCACCCGGGCGACTTTGAATTGCTGGGTTTTAAATTTAAAGGGGAGTATTATTTTGATAAGGCCATGCCTTTTGGCTGCTCCATATCATGCTCGGCTTTCGAGCGTTTTAGTACCTTCCTTGAGTGGGCTTTCGTCCGCAGGTCAGGGTCCCGGTCTGTAGCCCATTACCTGGATGACTTTTTATTCGGGGGTGAACGGGGCTGGGACACGTGTGCACGTCTCCTCAATACATTTCAGACGCTAATGCAGGAACTGGGTGTCCCTTTAGCGCCCGAAAAGACCGAGGGCCCGTCGACCAAACTAGTATTCCTGGGGGTTGAGATTGATACAGTAGTACAGGCTTCTAGGTTACCGGGTGATAAGGTGTCTAGGATAGTGACCCTTATCTCGGAATTGCTGGCCAAGCGTAAGGCATCCCTGAGGGAACTGCAGGTGCTACACGGGCACCTCAATTTTGCCTGCAGGGTGGTCGCACCGGGCAGGGCTTTTGCCCGGCGCTTATGCGACGCCATGGCAGGGTTATCCAGGCCCCACCACAGAGTCAGGCTTACCCGGGGTATCAGGGCAGACATGTTTGTCTGGTTGCAATTCCTGAGGGAGTTTAATGGGGTCTCATTTTGGAGGTCTGACCTCCTGGCATCCCCCAATTTCCAGATCCAGTCTGATGCCTCAGGATCCCTGGGTTATGGGATGTACTTCAATGGGAAGTGGGCCTATGGTGGGTGGCCACCGGCATGGGCAGGCACAGGTCGCCTGCGGGATCTCACATACCTGGAATTTTTTCCCATTCTGGGGGCTTTGATGCTATGGGGCGAACAGTGGGCTAATTCGGTGGTGCATTTCTGGTGCGACAATGCTGCCGTGGTGCACATTGTCAATGCACAGACTTCTAAATCGCCCAGGGTCATGGATCTAGTGCGCCATTTTGTGCTGCGCTGCCTGCGCCTCAACGTCTTCTTCAGGGCCAGGCATGTCCCGGGGGTTAATAACGATATTGCTGACGCTTTGTCCCGCCTGCAGATCTCCCGGTTCCGCGCCTTGGCCCCGGATGCGGAGGAATTTCCCTCGCCACTCCCGGACGAGATGTGGACTATTGGCAAGGAGAGGTGAACCGGGCGATTGGCCTGTCACTAGCGCCACGCACGCGTAAGGCGTATCAACAAGCATTCAATTTGTATAGGGCTTTTGCTACTCGATTTCAATGGCCAGAGACCTGGCCCATCCCGGTGGACCATGTTCTGCGGTTCATGGTTCACCTGCATGCACAGGGCCTTGCACCTCGCACCATAGCATCCAAGCTCTCGGCGTTGGCTTTTATGGCCAAAGTAGGGGGTCATGTGGATACCACCTCTGACTTCCGTGTGAGACACGTTTTGGAGGGGTGGGTGCGCGAGCGCGGGCGTTGCCCGGATGACCGGCACCCTATTTCCCCAGGGGTTCTTACCCAGTTGGCCCGGGGCTGGCCAGGCCTCTGTTTTGATCATTATGAGGCAGCCCTTTTTCATGCAGCCACAACGGTGGCATTTTTTGGAGCGCTCCGCATCAGCGAACTCGTGATGCTGTCTAAGGCGGATGCAAGTGGTAGGGCACTGGAACTCGGAGATGTATATGTTGCCAAAGACTGGGCCCAGTTGAGGATTCGCTCCTCCAAAACAGATCAGCATGGCGTAGGCAGTGGAGTAAGACTGCTACGGTGTTCTTTGGCAGACATCTGTCCGGTTGGTGCCCTACAGGAATACCTGGCACTGCGTGGCTGGCACCATGGCCCGTTTTTCTGTCACCAAGATGGGTCTCCCCTTACTAAATTTCAGTTTTGGAAGGTGACAGCTAGAGCCCTCACCAGGGTGGGACTGCCAGGTGCCCGTTATGGCACACATTCGTTCCGTATTGGCGCAGCCTCTACTGCAGCTGCTTTTGGGTACTCTGGGGCTGACATACGCAGCATGGGGAGGTGGGGCTCACAATGTTTTCAGTTTTATGTGCGCCCACTCCCGCCATGAGTACCAATCCAGTCACCTTACCTTCCTTTTTCTCAATTTTCTTACAGACCCTGGGTGTCGTATTACACCGGTGACAGTATGGCTGGTGGGCCACAGCTATGTGCTCAGGGCAGCGCGTTACGCTGCGGCGACAGAGTGGGGACCCCGACTGGGACTGGGTGACCACGCCAGTCTCTCATGGCACGGTAAGCCTGGGATGTTATGGCGGGAGCTGCGGCCTTTCCTTTTTTCTGGCCTGGGGGCTGACCCGCCTGACATTCTAATCATCCACTTGGGGGGCAATGATTTGGGCCAGGTCACCGGCTTATCGCTCAAGCATGCGATTTGCGAGGACCTCGCCTACTTGCATTATGTCTGGCCTGCCACAGCCCTGGTTTGGTCAGACATTGTTCCGCGCCACTCTTATAGAGGGGGCGTTAACCTCCTGGCCCTTGACCGAGCTAGGCGCGCGGTCAATAAGGCAGTGGCGCGGTTTCTCACCACCAGGGCTTGGGGACGGGTTAGTCATCACCCCGATATTAGTCTGCAAAATTGTGACTTGTATGCAGGGGATGGGGTCCATCTGTCGCGAGGAGGTATGGACCTCCTGTTGGGTGACTGGCGAGCAGGCCTGTTGACCGAGCTGACGGTCTGGGGGGGGGCGTCAGGTCTTCTGTGAAGCCCCTCCGTGTGGCGGGTAGCACTGGTAAGGTAAACAGTATGACCCACAAGTATCCGGCAGGTTCGCAATTGACTGGACAACACTAGACAGGAATAAAGTAGTTAAACGTTGTCCGGTCAACGACGAATCAGGCGATGGGGTGATGATGATTGCTAACCAGCATGCATCACCCCTGTGATTTCACGGATACGCGTCAGAGGGTGGGGTCATGAGTTAGTTATTGACTACGGTCAACAATTTGTTTGTTGTTAACAAACAAATTGATACAATTTGATACATTGTAACCAATTGCCGTTGGCAATTTTGGGGTGGTACCTTACCAGTGTTACTTCGGCCTGCTTGCCTTAGGAATTATGATTGGTCGTTTTACCAATACAAATTTATAATTCGGACTAGGGCATTGAATCAATAAATGTGGCCCTTTGCTGTTATCCACTTTCAATGTTGTCTGTGTCCGTTATTGGGGGGGTGCGCCTGCAATGCAAGCGCGGCGCCAAAATGGCCGCCGCGCCCTTTGCGGGCCCCCCCCCACAGGACAGAGAATCCGGGTAGTTAGGGGCGTGGCCACCTCCCTTATAAAAGGGGTGGCCACGAGGCAGCCGCGCTGCCATTTTGCCTCAGCGACGGAGCGGAGAAGTTTTTCCCTCCACCCCCTCCCTAGTTAACAGTGTGATCATGGTCGCTTCGGGGCCGGGTGGGAATTTTTGGTTGGGACCCACATTGGCTTCGGGTCCTGGCTTTTTTGCCCATCCCACACTGTTGCTATGGTTTGATATAGGGGTCTTTCTTCGTTCCTACTGTTGACTTTGGTCACATGGGCGGGTAGCACTGGTAAGGTAAACAGTATGACCCACAAGTATCCGGCAGGTTCGCAATTGACTGGACAACACTAGACAGGAATAAAGTAGTTAAACGTTGTCCGGTCAACGACGAATCAGGCGATGGGGTGATGATGATTGCTAACCAGCATGCATCACCCCTGTGATTTCACGGATACGCGTCAGAGGGTGGGGTCATGAGTTAGTTATTGACTACGGTCAACAATTTGTTTGTTGTTAACAAACAAATTGATACAATTTGATACATTGTAACCAATTGCCGTTGGCAATTTTGGGGTGGTACCTTACCAGTGTTACTTCGGCCTGCTTGCCTTAGGAATTATGATTGGTCGTTTTACCAATACAAATTTATAATTCGGACTAGGGCATTGAATCAATAAATGTGGCCCTTTGCTGTTATCCACTTTCAATGTTGTCTGTGTCCGTTATTGGGGGGGTGCGCCTGCAATGACTAATTGTCTCTGTAGAGCAAACATTGGGGGAAATGCAGATTGTTACATTTTTGTTATTAATCTTCTGCCTTTGTTACATTTGCTCATGGTTTATCTGGCTTAGAGTGGAGAATCAATGATCAAGTCATGTGCTTTTATTTGTCTGTGGAGCAATTGATATA
Organism: Bradypodion pumilum; assembly: GCA_035047305.1. Taxonomy (NCBI): domain Eukaryota; kingdom Metazoa; phylum Chordata; class Lepidosauria; order Squamata; family Chamaeleonidae; genus Bradypodion; species Bradypodion pumilum. Next base: position 325,987,560 of record JAWDJD010000003.1, read on the forward strand.
CTCAGCATTAAGCAAAAGTTATTTTTCATGGAGTATAGTACATTAATACTTTTCAAGGTCAGAAGGCTTCAAAAGATAGTGGGAGTGATTATTACTTTCATGTTTCCTTCTTTTATCAATGAATGCACAGGGTGGTTAATTTTCTGTTCTTTTTTCCCTTCTTTTTAGTAATTGTTAAGTATTATATTTTTTGTATTAAACTAAAGATTTTGGGGTTTGACTTAGCAGATATATTAAAATGTATTGGTTGTGTACTGTTTTTGAACAAGTTAAACGAGATAATAAGAACATACAAAACAGATTGTAGATATTGAAGGATGGGATTTATGGTATAAAGATTTAAAATTATAATATTTAGATGTACAGATGATTAATTAAAGTTATGAAGGAGATTGTGAAGTTTGTATACTACTAAGTCATATTCAAAATGTATTTTTGTTTTTTTATTATTGTATTAGAATAATGTTTGTGTTATTTTTCTTCTCTGTATGTTATCTTTTATTGATGTTTTATTTTAATGTTGTATTATTGTTTAAAAATTTAATAAAAATTATTAATAATAAAAAACAATGAATGCACAGGGAAATAACCTGGGGAAGGGCCCCCTTAAGTAGACTTGGAAGCATTTGTTAATAAATAAATAAATCAGGAAATGCTACAGGTTTGAGGCAGGCTCATTCTCAATTTATTTTGTTGATCAAACAATGCAACAGAAAATGCAAATCAGCCTAGAGTCCTCTCTTATCCATAGTTTCACCCCTCCACTAAGGATATTTCTACTTTTTAAAATTATGGATCCTTTTGCATTGGTTCAGGCATGTGATTGCTTAAACCAAGGCATAAGAGGAAGATAAGCATCTTTCCCTTCACTTCTTGCGTGTGTTCACAAATTTTCTATTGAACAGTTGCAGCCATGGAAATTGGAAATCTAAAGAACACCATTGTTTGTCAAATATAGACATAGGCATTTGCATGTCTGTTACTCCAAATGAATGCAAGGGTATATACTTACCAGTTCTGCCTGCAGTTCTCTCCTCTCATTCCTGACTTTTTGATATATCAACATTGGGTCCATCATGCCATTTTGAAAAAAAGTATGCAGTGGAATACCAGCATCACAACATAATGGGAGTTTCTGACCAATGTCTGGAGGGTTTTAAATTTCCACCCTAATATATTAATCAAACAGCTAGGATTTTTACACCTAGACTCTCTAGTATGTATGTAAAGAAAATATGTTTTTAATAAATGTAAGTAAGGTTCACCTGACTGACCATGAGCTTACCTAATTATTAAAATTTATAGGAGAAGCACCTCTGGAGAAACCATCACTCAGTGAGGCCTGTTTGTCAAGCAGAGATGAAAAATATCTTGCTATATTGCTCCTGGATTGTTGAATGCTCTCCTTTTAGAATGGAGAATATCTGTTTCAGTTGGTCTTCTAAATGGCTTTCAGTGTCTTTAATGTCATTTTAATGTTTTCATATAGTGTCCTTACTGATAACTATGTTTTTGTGTTGTTTTATCTTACATGTTGTTCATTGCCTTGATAACTTTTGTGAAAGGGTGGTATAAAAGGACTACACATAAAATTCATATCAATGGATTTAAGTGGGCCACTTAAAAGACTGTAAAGAAGGAGGATAAAAATAGAGGAGGCAAAGATTTGCATAATTACTACAATTTAAATAGAACTATGACATTGAACATTGCAGGTAGACTGTATATCTACCCTGTCTCCTGTCCAGATGTTTTCTGCTGATAGGCAGCTCCAAGCAAGAATACTTCAAAGTCTTCTTATGATCCTTTATCTTTAATCCAGACATCGACTGGACAGCCCTTCTAGGGGGCTGTGCTTAGATAAAGGACTGTTGCCCTGTAGTGACATCCATGGATACTGCGCTAGAAGGATAGTTATATTGCTCAGCAGCAGTAGAAAAGAAGATAAAAGATGCTGCAAGCTTACTGTTTCTTAGTGGATATCATTTGCCTGATTCCGAAGAGTGGAGCACATTTCATATATGGATGATGCAATCATTCCAGACTCAGTGTAAAATTAGATCTAATAAATATAGATTGGATAGATGATCATTGTATCATATATACAATGAGTTAGGTCGAATGTCACTATTCCCACAAAAGTACCATTAGAAATTTTTTGTGTAAATTTTGTGTAATTATAAGCTTCTTGCCATGTCTATCCATGGTGATGTGTGTAGTTTCCTCTGCTAATTTGTGTTGTACTGAGGCATTAGTAAGATTCTTTTAGATAGTATTGTTAGTACTAGGTGAAACCTAGGAGGACTGATTTATGGTAGTATTGTAGCCAGCTGGATGCTCAGTAAGTTAGGCATCTGACTGTGGAGACAAAAGTTGGGAATTCAGTTCCCCACTGTGCCTTCTGCAAGTAGAACCAATCTGTGTGGCTTTTGGGAAGTTGTACAGTCCAAAGACGTCACCAGAAGAAGGGAATGTAAACTACTTCTGGGTATTCTCTCCTAGAAACACCTGAAAAGAGGCATCATAAATCCAAATTGACTTAATGGCACACAATTATTATTATTAACATTTGAATTGGCCTTAACTAGACCCTAATTATAGAATTTCTTTCATTTCTTTGGAGAGATCTACTCAAGCCATTTATAGAAAAAACCACTACTGAATTGGAGAGCAAAATATATTTCATTTTTATGCTACCTCATCATCTTTCTTCTGGGATGTTAAGCAATTCATCCCATTCCCTGAAAATCATAACCATAAAATACCTGTAGAGGTCATTATGTCATCTGCTAGTAATGCAAAACATTTTAACCTCTATTTTGTTCTTCCTAACTATCCCTCCAGTCACCTAATTGCTATTCTGTTCTCTCAGCTTCCTTCAATTTGTCTTCATTTTTCTAATAGCAATACACTCAGAATACAGTTTTGCCAGAGTTCAATGGGAAAAGGTGATCTACTTCCTACTTTTGTGATGAGATTCCTTTGCTTCCATGGTCTAAAATGGCACTGACGTTTGTAAAAGGACTGCAAAGTCAGAGATGATTTGGGTCCTTCACTATCATCTCCAAATGTCTCTCAGAATTACCATCTACCCATAATTAACGCATGAGTTCCAGGGGGGGGGGTATTCTGAATCTGAATCAGGGAGCATGAAGTTTTTAAATTTGTCCTTTGAGGATTTTTCCATCCTAACTTTACAGAAATCAGGCTGGCACTTTTGTAACTAGGAAAGATTGCCTACTAACATGCTCACTCAAGTCTTGATATACTTTAACTCAGGGGTTCTTAACCTGCAGCCTGCAGGCTGGCCCTGGCCTGCGACACCATTTCATGTGGCCTGCATCACTGCTGCTGCCACCAGAAGCGGACACATTTGCAACAGCCGTAAATGCACCAATGGCTGTCGTAAACACATTTTACGGCAGCATTTACAGTGGTGGTGGTGGTGGTGGTGGTGGTGGTAAACCACCAGTCTGTCCTGCTCAGCTGTCTGAGGGGGCATGGTCAGGCCTGTGGCTTAAAAAAGTTGAGAACCCCTGCTTTAACTGATCCCAATGTTTGAATTCTGCTCCTTTTACACTGTAAACAATCTCTAAAAAATTTCAGTATTGTCTCAGTAATTTTATATCAAAGGATGAAGTGGTGGAGACACAAATAGTGAGTGAGGTAAATGAGAAAAAATATTTATTTGTCTAGCAAAAAGTACACCCAGTGCAAAGACAAAGGAGTGTGTCGTGACACAGGCACAAAATCTTAATACTCCTTATCAGTAATGGAAGAAATTACCTAAAACTACCAATAGTTGTGATAGGGCAATGTGCCAAAATGTTGCCTTCCCAGCTTACTCTCTGCTTCTCTGTTTTTTTTTTTTAGTAGAGTTGAGAACCAATGGTATCCTATGCACTCATCTAGAAGTATGGCAAGGTAAATGTCCATACAAACAACAGTGGGACAGATTTAAATGCTCTTGTAGGGCCTGAATCAGATGCAGAATTTCCAAAGCCAATAGAAAGGGAAAGAAATACAGCAACTAGGAGCTTCATGTTGATAATATAGAAAAATAAAATTACAGTATGTATATTATGCTAGATAAACTAACATCCATAGATTGTTGAGAGGGTGGGATTACCAGCACATCATCTCTTAACGATTCAGATCCTAACCTTAGATTGTGCCTACTAACTAAATGGCTGCCATGAATGCTATTCACTCTGGTACTTCTTTTTTTTAACAGATAAAGTCTCTAACAGTCACTGTTCTTCAGGAGTCAATGTTGTCTTCCTTGATGTTTCTAGAGCAGGAGTCTGCAAACTTGGCTCTCCAAGTGTTCTTGGACTTCAATTACCAGAAGCCCAAGTCAGCACATCTGATTTCCTGTGCTATCTTTCTAAACAAATGTTTCTGCAAAGTCAGTGATCTTTGCTATTATTTGTCAATGGAGAGGAGGTGGGCATCCAGCAATTAATCCTTTTTCACACAATAAAACCAAACATTCACTTCCTCTAGTGCAGAAAATCTTCCCTGAGACCTGGCAAACCTATTCTTCTGGCCCTCTTCCTGGTACTGTCCTCAGCCAGTCCTGTCAAATCTTGACAAAGTTATCAAGTTCTGACATGACTTGGACTTTTTGGTTATGCTAGGTCAGGGGTGGCCAACCTTTTTTCACCACGGGCCTGGCCATGCCACCTCGGCAGCTGAATGGGCCAGACCACACACCCTGGAAACAGAAGCATTTATGGCTGTCATAAATGCACCCACTTCCATGTTTATGACAGCCATGGGCCCATTTATGCATGAACAGGTATGTTTTATGACTGACATAAATGTGCCCACTTCCACTTCTGGGTGCGGTGGCAGCGCACCATAGGTTGGGAACCCCTGTGCTAGGTGATAGATTCTGGGAGAAGTAACCTCAGAAATAACTTTCTCAAGCTCCAAGCCAGGTAGCTAGGGTTTAGAGTTGGCTTTCATGCCAGACTGCCTCAGCATAATTGGCTTCACTAAGCTGTTTTGACACCTCTCCTTTTTACATTTCTTAATGTACCAAATAATTCTTTTGCATGCTGCTGCTCTAAAGAGTTTGGTAAGTGTAGAATAAATAATGACTTGAATGTTGGTGATAGGAAAGGCTAATGTGGGAAAGAAAACCACACAAGCCCTATGGACTGCAACAGTCTGGAAGGAGTACTTAAATAAAGTACTTTGTATAATAAAGTACTGGATTTGATGTCATGAACCCGAGAGAAGAAGGTTTAATAACGATTGAATAAATGTATGGGAGGCACCCTCATTGAATGGGGAAAATGGTAATGCATGGAAAGCATAATGTAATCAGCATCAATTAAATTAGCATATGCCCTATAGAGATGGATAATAAAGTACTTATGCTAATTTATGTCCAGGCATCAGCAAATTTATGTGCATGGCTATTCTCCAAGTACAGTATGTGGAAGAAGCTGTCTCCATGTCTATAATGATCAATCATAGCTCTCTGTGTGTTTGTGAAATATCAAAGACTTAATACAGTACTACATTTGTGAAGAATTAATGAGTTTCTTAGCATATCAGCACAAATTCACTGTGGTGAGTGCCATCATAGCAAGGTAAGCTCAAGACCACATTATGGGACTTATAATATTTTTTCTCTTATTTTCCTCCTTTCCTCCCAAGACTCTGATGCTTGTATTATACAATAACTGCAGATTAATAGGGAGTTTATAGTGTTACTTATATAATTATTATTCCTACCTGTTTAGGGCTTGACCATGCAGAAATTTGTCCAATGTTGATGTGAACCTCTCTCTGCTGTAACTTTGCTGTACTAACTGTAGCTTTATGCATCAGGTAGAAATTGATAAAGTCATTTTGTAACTTAGGTCCTGGTAATTAGAGTCACCTTTGCCTAGGTCTGTCAGTCTTTCTAGTCAGACCTTCAATGATCCAGTAATTCTTCAATTAAGCCTCTTAGATATCTATCTTTTTAGTCAGAGAGGACAGTAAATAGCCGATTTCCTTCTGCATGTTTCTGGAAGTCAGAAAAGTTCATGCTGTTGCACCATTCATCCTTTTAATATTGGCGTCTGTCCGGAGTTGCAACATTTGTTTTTCTAAGCTCGGGAAAGCTTTGGAATTTTCTTCTTTGAAGGTTTTGAGATATGTTGGTCAAGCTTGTGAAGATTAAAGGTGGGTTAAATTCTCCTAGCTTCTGTTCAGCTTCCTAAGGAGAAAATACAGCATTTTAAAATAGTACTTCAGGAAAAAAACATTTCATATATTTCCCTGCAAGATCCTATCCTGGTTGATCTTCTCTACTGTCATTTCCCCTCTATCCACTCTTGTGAATCTTGTCTCTTTCCTTGTCTCCAAAGAGGTACCTTCTAGTAGCTGTAGTTGAGGGGTGTACAGGAGTGGGGAACTGCTCCTCTGACATCATGAAAATCACCTGTACAATTATTTCTGATAACTGTAGTTTGCCAGAGTGTCTAGACCTCTACTGAATAACCCACAATGCCAACATCATAGCATGGAAAAATTACTTTTTGCAATTCCAATTCCCAGAATCTCTCAGCCCTATTTTTGCAACTGAGAGTTCTGAAATTTAAATTGGTTTTCAGGTTCCTTCTGGGATACACAGTCGAGCCTCCTCGAAAATTGTGGTATTTTTGAACCACACTCCAGCATACCCTGGTAATGACAATCTTGTGTTGCTGGCTAATCTTTCTCACACTAGGTCAGGCAGATTTTTTTTTAAAAAAATCCCTTCTAATCCAGCACTGAATTTGTTAATAAGGCAATTTAGCTCTATGCTACTCAACCTCCTCACCCCCCCCCAATTGAGGAATACTACCTTTGCATGGTGGTGGGGATTGCATGCTCTAATGATGTATAGCATTCCTGGGACAATAGAGCAACAGTAATACTAGTAGTGATAGGAGTTCTAGGACCAATCTCAAAAGGGTTGAAAAAAATCTGCTTGGTATGAATAAGAGCAGTTGTAGAGAGAAGCACTGCTAGATACCAGCTACACTATCAAGAGATACCTCACTGACTCTAAATCTAGGGCTAGGACCTGAGCAGTGGGGTTTTAAAACTCTGATCCAAATATCTGGTGGTGGTGGTGGTGATGTCGATGATGACCATAATTTTAAGAATTGGTTAAGATGATTGATGTGGCAATCCCAGGTAACAGTAAAAGAAATAAAAGAGATGGAAAAGATCCTGAGATATCAAGTTTTGAGAGCTGAAGTATAGTATCTCTGGGAGAAAAGGTTAACAGTAATACCAGTCGTGATAGGAGCCCTGAGAGCAATCTCAAAAGGGTTGAAAAAAAATCTGAGTGTGATTGGCATTGATAAGATTACAATAGAACAGTTGCAGAGAGTAACATTGCTAGGCACCAGCTACATTATGAGGTGATACTTGACTCGTAGATCCAGGGCTAGGACCTGAGCAGTAGTTCTAAAACTCTGGTCCTGGTGTACCATGTATGCTTTTGATAATAGCAATAGCAGCAGCCACCAACCACAACATCAACAAAGTGTGTGTTTATTTCCCCTGTCCCCTCTCACTTTAAAGAGAGGAATGGGCCTGATCTGGTGGAATGAGATTTGATTGAGCCTGATCTCATTTGCCCATCTAGTTGCATACATGCCTTAGAAAAGCTGAGAAGTCCAGAATACAAAAACCTAAGATACGAAATATCAGCATTTGGAAAATAAGAAAACAACCTTTTATCAGGCCTTCACCTCTAGCTGTTGCAGCAAGGAAGAATGCACAGGTATCCAAATGTGCCCCAATAGGTAGGTAATAATAATTTTGTGTCAGAAATTATTCTGGGTTGAAAGGATTTTTGCAGGAGAAACTCCACTCAGGGGACACCCAAATGAGGCTCCTTTAATGTCTCCAAGAGCTGGGACAGAGATGGGCGCTCAATCCTCCATGCATTTCCTGGGTCTCAAGCTGCCAACCTGCTGGCCTTCCAGCTAACAAGGCGAGCTTCTTAACCACTGAGCCACCACAGCCCTCTAATAGGCAGGTGAAATGGCAACATTTCCATCAAGAAACAGTCACTGATTGGTTGAAAGAAATCTGAAGGTAAAAATGAGGATTAGGAAATCTTATTTATTAATGGCTTTGCAGGGAAAGTTTTGTGCATTTTATATTTGTTGTCTCTAACATCTGTGTATAGCAAAATAATATCCTTAGGAATGAAGCACTGAGTCCACTGATTCATTCTCTTGAAATGTTCTGATATAGTGTGTCATTCAGCATTTGTTTTAATGAGGCTTTAAATAAGTGGGTGGCATTTCATAATTGACTCAGCCTTCCATCCTTCTGAGGTTGGTAAAATACTTTTTCAAGAACACGAGCATTTTTACACAAGACACAGCTATACCCATGACTGATAAATTACAATTACCATTTCCATTGTCAAATATAGTAGTGTGCGGCCAATGAAAGGAACTTAAGAGCACAGTACCATCATAACCACTGAGAACATTTACAGGATTCAAGAAAAATTGCATTTAAGTGTGAATAACCATTTAAACATAAGAAAATCTTGCTTGTTTTCTGAAAACAACAACAGCTATGCCATTCATTTAATCCTTAAATAAAAAGACTATGGAAGAATATATCTACTTACCGGAGTGTTTGTCAGCAGCCACTTCCGCAATCAGAATGCACTAGACCACTTGAATCTTTAGGCAGATTAGCATGGGAACCACCTGGCCCTCTTGATGTTATTCAACTACGGTCCCTACCATATCACTGTATTGAATATGTTTATGATAGGCATTGCAATCCATCAATAGTTGGAAGGCCACAATTTAATTATTTACTTATTCAATTTGTATAGCCACCCCAATCGACATGCGACTCTGGGCGGCGTACATAAAATCCCCAATGTTTAAACTATAAAAACCATTAGAATTCCTAAAAACACTGAAAAACTACCTCCCACCTGCAGCAATTAAAATTTAGTTAAAAAGTTTTAAAAACATGAGTGATCCTTCTCTAAATGAGCCAGATTTTTTTTTGGGGGGGGGGGGTTGCTCCCTCTCCACCTCCCCACACCTGCCTTGTCAGCCAAGTCTTCAACTCTTTCCCGAAGGGCAGCAGCTCTGTCTGAGATGTAGTTCAACTGGCAGGAGGTTCTATAGGGCCAGAGCGGATACCGAAAAGGCTTTTCTTCTAGTGGTATTCAGTTGGTATTTTTAAAGAGCCCCTCCGGTCCGCTCTAGTGGGATGGGCAGATATCCTTGGTGTGATGCGGTCTCTTAAGTATCCTGGCCCACTACCATGTAGGGCTTTAAAGGTAATTATAGCACCTTAAATTGCACCTGGAGGCACACTGGCAGCCAATGCAGCTCCCGTAGCAGGGGTGAGGCACAGGCATAATGCCTACACCCCATCACTACATGGGCAGCTGCATTCTGAACCAGCTGCAGCCTCTGAATGGTCATCAAGAGCAGCCCCATTTAGAGCGCATTACAATAATCCAGTCTGGAGGTGGCCAGAGCATGTGTGACCATAAGCAAGGAGTCCTGGTCCAGGAGCGGGCATAATTGGCGAATGACACAAAGTTGTGCAAAAGCCCTCCTAGCCACGACTGCTAATTTCCTACTGTGAGGCAGTGGATCAATAATTTAATACTTATTTAGGCAAAAATATTCCTTGTTTGTGAAAGGCTTCATAGGCTATAGCTCACATCCTTCATAAAGAAAGAGCCCTTGTAATGCACTGGTTAAACTGATGTATTGTAGCCAAAAACTGCTGATGTTGTGAGTCTGATCCTGAAAGGGATCAAGGTTGACTTAGCTTTCCATCCTTCTGAGTTGGTAAAATGAATACTGAGCATGTTAAGGGCAACATGCTAATTGCTTTGTGAACTGCCCAATGCACTATCAGATGGTATATAAGTGTAATTGCTATTGCTATAAGGCTGGCATAATATAATATATCAAGAAGATAATCTTCTCCTTGAAGCTTTCTCTTTCTCCTTGACATGCTAATATGTCAAAATGACAGGCTGCATGAGAGAATTTCAAGTTCATAGACAAAGTTTATTTTTCATTTCTGGAAGGTATTATGCTCTATTATAGAGCATGGAATTTTCTATAGTCCACAAAAACTGTGATGAGAAATATTTGTGTCCCTGGAATCAATGCTTGGTCTAAAAGCTCGTCTAGCCCCATTGTTTTTATTAGAACCATTAAATGCAAAACCACGAAACACCCACTCAAAAGTAAGCTTTGTCAGATTCAGTAGACAGCAGTCCCAGATCAATTGCACAGGACTGCATTCTTCACTAACCAAAAGAAATGTCTTAGTAATAGAGGTTCAGAAGATTTATCCAAGATACAAGGTCCCTCATGACTTCATATCAGGCATTCCAGAATGATATCTTAATTTTGAGTTCCAAGGCAAAGAAACATCATAGGTCATGTCTGGTTGCATGAAAAAAATTGCCAATATTTATAGCAATGTCAATGGGACAAAACAAACAAACAGAGATACATTCATTCTGTTTAATTTCTGACAGACTTTATATTGAGTAAGAAGTAATTAAATGGCACTCCATGGTGTGGATCCATCATAAAACCCATTACCTATGTAGCAATTGAATTATGTCATTTTGCATTTCATAGGCTATAGCTCACATCCTTCATAAGGAAAATGGTATGGGATGTAGTGAATGGTACTACCAGTTGTTTCTCAAATTTGGAAGTTTCAGTATGTTCATGGAGTTTATCTCACCACTTGAAGGCCAGATTAGCTTGATGATACAAATAGTTTTCTCTATTTACAACTAAATAAAGACTCAGAAGGCATCAGGAAAAACTGAATTACAGATGGCATAATTAATTAAATGCAATATGTACAAGTTATCCAAATTTACTGGTGCACTTGAAGAATTAGAATAGTATTACAACATCAGCCATTTGAAGCCTAATTCAAGTAAGACTCAAATATGTGTTTTCCACCTTCGAAACTAAGGGTTGAGTTGGACATTACATGGCAAGGAACCGATCACAGCACTGTTCAGCATCAAAATACGTTGGCATAATGTGTGACAAGACACTCTCTTTTAAGCAGCACTGCCTGAATACCAAAGTCAAAGTTAGTACAAGGAACAATATGATAGAGCTCTATGGCACTTCACAGCTTAATAATTATAGGCCTAAACAGAAATTCCCCAGTAACATTTTCTGGAATTAGCCTTTCAAGAAGTGCAGAATTACAGTGACATACTATCCCTCCTTTTGCCATTCCACAAAGCTAATTCAATAGATACTATAGTTAATGGCATCAGATGTTGCACTAAGATCAAGAAAGATCAATAGGACATCACTTCCCATACCTTTTCTCCAGAGTAGGTAATTTACTATGCTGGTTTTAGTTCATCACCATGCTCTTAATGTAAGTTGAAACTGAGTCATCTTATTATCTTCAAGAGTGAAGATCTGAATATGCTCAACCACAACGTATTTTAACACTTTGCCCCCAAAAGGTGATATGAACTACAGAGCAGTTGTTCTAAAATAATTTTGGCTCCAGTGAGGTCTTCTTCAACAGAGGGTGCAGTCACCTTTTTTCAGTGGCAGACTGTGGTATCCACGGGCACAATTGGCACACTGTCCCTGACAGAGGCCATGCCATGTGAGAATGCTCCAGGCCTCTGGGCTCCGAGGGGACAGAAATTGGGGAGCGGATTAATAGTCATAAGATTGATTCACCCATATCTGACATGACAGGCAGTCCAAGCAGGAGGAAACTGAATGCCTAACTAAGCGGTTAGGTAGTAGGTAATATCGCACCTGCGGATTACCCCAAGCCCTAACGTCAATAGTGGCCATATTTACTCTTGTGTAAGCTAGGAACAATGGACTTCCCCTGCCAGTGTTTGCCACAGTTAATTAACTTCCCCGAGAGAGATTCCCAATTAACCCGGGTAAACATGTGATGTGATTTTCTGTCAGATGACGATTCTATCACACGCTGCCTTGAATTCCTATATATGATGATGATTTTCCCTCAATTAACCACTGGTCTTCGCTCCATCTTGTCTCGTGTCATTACTTGACCAGTCTCCTCCGGGACCCCATGGCCGCTCCACGGCCCCAATCCAACAGGCAGACACCATCTTCTAACATGTTAACACATTTACCATCTATTGTGCCCACTCAGTTGATCCATCTCTGCTAGATCTAAGCCTAGATGGGCAAAGATTTAGCTCCCCTTAGGTGGGATGGCTTGATTTAAGCATCTTATTTATGCTATCAGCAACTGAAATTGATACTAAGACTCCTGGATAGATGGTGAAAAGGATTCTTAAACAGTTTTAGTAGCAGATCTTTGTTTACTTACTTTTTCTCTACTCACAGAAGTCCCAGGTTTCTCAGCAAGAGAGTGCAAAATAACAGTTGGAGGAACAAGAATATGCCAGGTGGAAGCAGTTCAGTTTCCCCCTTTCAGCTTCTTCTCATTAACAGAGAGAAGAATTGGCACCAGGTGAAATAATTTAAGTTAAACCATTTGACTCTTTTTGATATATGGTAGTTACGGGATTAAATTTTCACCCACAGCATGAAAAGATGACAGCATATTTCTATTTGAAGCAGCTCTCAGAAATTACAGCAAATAGTTGGGATGTTTTTCTTCAGTTAATAATCCTATTTCTACATTTCATGAGATAGAAAAGTTTCACTAACCAAATTTGGAACAAACCCGAAGGAGCAGCGACTAAAAATATTTCATTTTTCATTAATAACTGACATTTTAAAGAGCATGTTCTTATGTGCTTACATTTTCTTATTTATCAGCCACTTTCTGCCTTCATTCTGCATATTATATATTAACTGAAGAGACATATCATGAAAACCGGCTTTAGGTTAATCGGATATGTCACCCGAGGAAGTTCCATACTTGCTACTCTTTATTGTAACATGGTACAGTTCAATGTTAGAAATAATTTAAAAGGCTGAAGTAGAAGAGAGTTGTTTTATGATATATATTTTTGGAAGTGGAGAGGTTTTAATTTTAATTCAAAAGAGAGAACACTTCATGGTTCGGAAATGCAGAACGAGGTTTTTAACCTCTCAAATGTAATGTGATGGTGAAGGAAAAGGAACTTTAATGCACAATTTCTATCCATCTGAAGTGGTTAATTATTTTTCCAATTTGGTATGAAGTGCCTCATTCACTTTTGCAAGAACCTTTTGCTAGACTGCAGATTCCCTGTGGTGAAATGCATGAGTATGTGTGCATTTGTGTCATGGGCTTGCAGCCTCAACCAACACCAAATGCAGCCTTTGGGCCAAAAAGATTATTTACTGTGTTGTAGCTCAAGTGGTTAAGACACTGAACTTGATGACTGGAAGGTTGGCACATCAGCAGTTCGAAACCTGAGTACTGCATGACAGAATGAGCTACTGTTTCTGTCCCAGCTCCTGCCAACCAAGCAAGAAATTGCAAGTAGGTAAATAGGTACCACTTTTTTGGGAAGGTAAACAGCATTCTGTGCACTCCAGTGTATAGTCATGCCTGCCACATGTCCATGGAAACATATGCAGATGCAGACAGTGCTAGCTCTTTGGTTGTATACAAAGATGAGCACTGAACCCTAGTGTCGGATATGACTGGCTTTCGAGCAAGGGCAACCTTTACCTTTACCCCTCTCCCATACACTAATGTCAAAACTCTGAATGTCTTGTCACCTGGCTATTTAATTTTGTAGTCTCTTTAAAAAAAAATCACAGGAATAAATGCAATTTCTATCTTCACGTGCTTCCTCTGTTGCCTCTAAGTACATATTTGCCCCTTAGCAGGTTTTGAGCTCCAATCCACTCAGCTTGAATCAATATAGTAAGATTTCATTACAAGAAGACTATCCAAAGGCTGTTATTTATTCATTCAGCACATTTCTTCACTTTCTACACACTCCTTGATCTCTAGACTCCCTCCAGCTATTCGGTTAGTTTCTCCTGGCCAATGACCAACCTTCCTACTAGTATTCCATACTCCTAATTCACCCCTTCTCATTGCATACTCTGCAAACCAATAGATTTCAAAACAATACAATTACTCTCACAGTATTAGTAATTTATTTAAAAATAATTGGGCTTCATATGACCCTGTATTTGACTGTGCAAAAATTATTCTGTCCTTATGCTTTTTTTGAATTGCAATTCAGCCAGCATAGAATATGATGAAGAGACTTGCAGTCTAATAGGATGTGTTAGGCTACTTGTTTCTCATCCCTGGTGAATAACAACAACATCATCAACAACAAGGCTATAACTTGCTTACTAACAATGTTCAAACTGTTCATGGGTATATTAACAGATTCTGTTTATCAACATCTAGTTATGCAGAATCTTATACCAGAAGAACAAAAATTGAATTGTTTAAATTCACACAGAACAAAGGTCCAACTACTTAGCAATAAGATAATATCATGGAACTGTAAATGAAGGAAAACTAATCTGTATGTTGTTTGGATTGATTAAAGAAAGGCATTTGATAGTCTATTGCAGGGATTCTCAACCTGCGGCCCACAGGCTGGATGTAGCCTGCGGCACCATTTCATGTTGCCCCCCCCCACCGCCTCCACTACACCAGGAAGTGCCATGTGGTGGAGGAAGGACAAAATGGCCATCCAGTCCCTGAAGCTGTCTGAGGGAACGTGACCTGGCCCCCAGCTTAAAAAAGGTTAAGAACTCATGGCCTACTGCATACATGGATAAATGAAACATTGCAGATATGTGGAATCAACAACCCAGGAGATGCTCAACAAGAATGAAGAAACAATGGAATATCAGCTTAATGGCAAATGGTACTGAGTGAGGAAATGTTGAGATCAGGAGATGCATATTTCAAGGTCATTTGTTGTTATCTTTGCTTTTTGTAATACAGTATATATTGTTGCCTGGGCAAAATGCCTTCAGTTTCTGGACTTGCTCATTGTCTTCTCTTAGGGTAAACTGTTTTTCTTCTTAAGCTGTAATTACGGTATCAGGCTTATGATCTTTGCTCTACCAAGTGACTCAGCTAAACATTACTATTCTTTTCAACTCCATCTCTCTTCCATCAATTCCCTGGACTGACTACGTGACATCATTGATTTGGTAAGTGCAATGCTGGATTAGGGCCTAAGTATAAGAGTAAATGTAAGGGCATCATTTTACAAGATCCAGGTGACTTCAGTGGGCTTTGAGTCAGCCTGGTTGATCTCTATGAAGCTGTATATATGCTCAAATATATGCACATGCTTAAATGTTTTGTTGGTTTCAAGCCATGGAATCTTCTCATAAGCACTGAGGTTCACTCAGGCTACTCCAAAGGCTACATCTTAGGACAGTACGTGAAGAATCTGAAGCAGGTTTTGGTAAATTTATAATTCTGCTTTAAAGCACAGGCTGAGGGCAGTGTAATTGGGTATCTGTGGAGTTAATTAGGAAAAATACAGGTTTTTAAAATATAAATTTTAAATAGGCAATGCTCATGCAATCACTCATGGGGAACAGACCTATTGCCTTAGAATGAATTATTTGGCAATTGAAGTGTTTGTAGAGTGATGTATCAGAGCAACAGGAATCGATGTGCACAGTCAAATATGGCAGCCTATATCAGTTCAAATGTCAGATTTCATGAGAGGAGAAAGATTGATAATAAATAATAAGATGGTCCACTAGATGAAACTGTTGGTAGACAATGGTAGATTATTCAGCAGGACTGGCAACACTACTTCATGCATTGTAATCTTGGGGTTGAAGTACTACAATTCTTGCTATATGAGGCTGTCCTTGGAGAAGATATTGAAGCCCAAGCAGGTTCGAAATGAAACAGTGCATTTGGTGTTGGGAGCATGGAAATTCGATCATATCTCCCTGATACTAGCCCACCTGCATTGGCTCTGTGTAGGCTTCTGTCCCAAATTCAAGGTACTAGCATGACTTATAAAGCCCTAATGTTCTGGGAACTTGTTACTTATCTGAGCATCTCTTCCACAGGTCATGGGAGGAAGTGTAATGTTGTGGAGGAAGGGCAAATTGGCCATCTGGCTCCCAAAGCTGTCTGAGGGAGCATGACCCAGCCCCCAGCTTAAAAAGATTGAGAACTTCTGCAATAGATTTAGATATAAATCAGACTAATTAATAAATATTAACTGAAAAAATCACTGAGAGGTCAGGGTGAGAACGTATGAGTGCTAACTTGATGCTACCCAGTAGACCACCACATGTTTATGCAGTAGTGTCATCACCTCCCTCCACGTGCTTTGAAATATGGGCGGAAATTATTCCCTTCTCTTTTTGATCATTATGTAATCATACCTGGCACAGATAGGATTTCCCACACCACTGAAACCTTGTACAGTGGATGCTCTTCAGGGATTGTAGAAATCACAACAGCAGGTCCCAAATTTTAATCTAAAGATCTTCATTAGTCTTTGTGATAGCAGGCTCTTCTTTTTTGGAGTTCTTGGTAGCGGTATGAGGAAATCTCCCCATTGCTAAGACTTTAAGTGAGGCAATATGTGACAATCTGAATCCCCATTTGTATATTTTGTTTATGTATAATATGCATATAGATGAATATGCTGTTTGTGTGATGGAATAAATGGGCTGAGTGACAGATGTGTGGAGGATGAATGACAGATAAGGCCATTATGGCAATGGGGAGATAGGAAGAAAATATCTCTATAGAACCTTATTTTAATGTACTGTTTTCCTCAGACAAAAGGGAAGAGGTAGAAGGTATGTAAATGTGATAGGTGTTTAGATGATTAGACACAAAAATAAAGAGATCAGAGGCAGATAGATGAATACTGTACTGGGATGAAAAAGACAGATCGAGTGCAAAATAGTGTAATGGGCAGTGGGGTGGAGGCTGACACAGAGTAAGAATTTGATAGATTTGCATGTAGTTGAGAACATGGGATTGAGAGTCGATAAAAGATGGTATGAAAGATCTTATCCTATTTGCACTGGTTGTCATTATTTGTGTTTTATTCTTTTTATAAATATAAGTTTGCTTTTTATTATCAAACTTTTAAATGGCAGTTGTTATCTAAAACACCCGCTTGGGCTGCTTGGCTACAGATCAAACAAGAAAAAGAAAATAAGAATTTTTCTTTTTCTTTTAAGACATTTCTGGTGGTGACAGCATTACCTAAAGTTTTGAGTTCTTACAAAAGGCTTAGATAAAGTTTCTTCACAGAATAAAATGGAGATCAAACAGAGGGCCCTAATGTCTTAAGAGTGCAGAGGAACATTTTGAAGGAGTATTGAATTGGGAAAAGGGCAGGGTCAGAGCCAAGGGCAAGGGGTCATTTTTACTAATGAAAAGTGGCAACCTAACTAAATCTGAGGGTGTCACACAGCATTTTATGGATTTTCAGCCTTGTTCAAGAGCTATTGCCTCCAACCTGAGACAGGAAAAGGGATTTTTGCCACAACCAATTATGGTGTCTGCATTTTTCCACCTGACATTCATTGCATAAAATTCTTACCTCTCTGCAAAATTAGTGCAATTTCCCTTTTATGGAGCTATGAATAGACACAGCAACCAAACAGGGCAGACAGTTTGATCACAATTATGTTTGCTTTAGTATTAGATCACTGATGGTTGATATTTTACAAAATGTTATTGTTTGCCTATATTTTGTATTTTGTAACACATCAAGGAAATAGTGAAAACTTAAGGATATAACAGATATTACACATCAGTTCTGATTTCCTATCAGGAATATACTATATTAAGTTAACTATATTAACTGTTACTGTATAATATATTAACTAAACTGGATGGATAAGAAATACCTTATTCTACTGCTACTATGTACTTACTATGGTAAGAGTTCTTGTTGGTAATATAATTATTAATGGATTATTTCATCATGTATTTGTTTTAAATAATTTTTCTTTAATAAGGATGCAAACATATGTAATTAGCTTTTTTGTTTTAATTTGATGTGAAATGCTGTGCAGATACCATATTTAGAAAAACTCTATGCATTGGTTATTACTAATGATCTGTGTTACAGGCTAGAAATGAATTTTAAGTTAGACTGATAGCCTCTTGGAAAAACATTCCATCATAGTTGATGCACTGAGACTTATAGTCAATGACTTTATGTCTTTAAAATAATTTTAGCTTCTTTTTCCCCCTTGTCTCTTTTAATGCCCAGATTTCTTTAGTGGTCTGATGAAAGTAGTTACACAAGTAATGATGTTGCTTGCATTTCTCATTGTGTACTAAGTCACATGTCTGGTATGTAAACAGGAATGCAAGAAGCAACTTATAGTTTACTCAATTACACTTATGCTGGCATGAATCTCCATTAGCATCTGGCCATTGTGGTAGATTAGTTGATAATCTTTGGCAGAAAATAGATTATGATGTTCCATGTATGAAGCTCCTCCCAAATGAAAACACTTAAGACCTGATTGGCTGCAGAATGATATCCATATTACTAGGAAGAAGTTTCTTCTTTCATCTGCAATTGAACAAGGCTATAATGAAAGCGCGGCACCAAAATGGCCACCGCACTCTTTGCAGCCCCCCCCAGACTCAGACATCCGGGTGAGTTAGGGGGCGTGGCCACGCCTATATAAAAGGGGTGGCTACGAGGCAGCCGAGCTGCCATTTTAGAAACGCGATGGAGCAGAAAAGTTTTCTCCGTCGCATTTTTGCTTAGAAGTTTTGCCCTTCGTACCTTCTCTTCGCTACTGCGGTACTCAGGGCTCAGGATTTGATCCCTGGCCAGGGATCCTTCAGGAGGTCTCTGGTGGTCAAGCTGTGCCGAGGGGAAGGGCTTTCCCTGCCCTTCATAGAACTTTGCTTGCCTCTTTGCAAGAGGCTTGATTTCATTCCGGACTGCAGTGGCTCGGGTGGCTAAGAGGCTGACTGAGAGGCTGAAAGTCAGCAGTTCAATTCCGAGCCAGAGAGCTCGGATGGCAACCCCGCAGGTCCCACGACCCCAGGCTGTGGGCTCGGGTGGGGGGTGGCACAGGCCTGCCCCGCTGGGGTTCTTACCCCTGCTGCTTATTGGCCCCCCGTAACAATTACCAGGTGGGCCATCCAGCCCATCCGGCCCACCTCTTCTTGGTGGGTTAGGTGTTGTTGATGCTCCCTCGCCTCCACTTCGGCAATGGAGGCATCCCTGGTCCACGTGCTGGCCATGGCTACGCAGTGGGCCGCCAACAGGGTTGAGCTGCCGGAGGCCTCAGGCCAGTGTAGGCTGGTGCCTCGCAGCTCCCCATCCGGCCCGGGACACATGGGAACACGGAGCTAGAGGGACATCGCGGACTCCGACGCCCGCCACGGGCCGGAACCCCCAGTGGGGGCGGCTCATGGGGGTGCACTGAGTGAGTATTCTGGTCAAGTTAGCACACCTCTGACACTAGCTTGTCACGCTGGGGTGTGTGTGTAGTGGCCATAGTTGCAGCAAGGCAATTACACTCTGGTTCTTATTGGGGTTACCGCCCCTATGCTTTTATTTACTTCCCCTGGGCCCGTAGGGCTGGTTATGTGTTTATCACTACAATCAGTGCCAACGGTGGTTCTGCTGTTGGCCGCTTGCTCTATGCCCCTGGGTGCCCTCTTGTACTGGGCTATTAGCTGGGCACTGTGGTCTGGGGAATATATTCACATTTCCCCCCTCCTGCATTGTGAACACACTGATCAGGGGATCAGGGGTAGGACGACAGGGTCAAGATGTTGCCCCATCGCCGCAACCTGCCCCCTCCCCCCCTATGGGGCCGATTGGTTGCCGGCCTATTCGGCATCCATGGCAGGATGTATGAGGGCCCGTCCTTCTTTGGCCGTTCCAATGGTGCAGTGCTGGGACAATGATGGCAGGACCGTGGTTGTTTTCCCTGGCCCGTCATGGTTAGCATACGTCAAGACGTTAGGCTTAGGGCGGCCCCTTCCCCTATGAGGCCAGCGACGACCCCTGTTAGTGTGTGTGGTTACTGTATGTGACTCTTACGCGGCAACGCTTATGCAGCGTGCGGAGAGTCCATTTTCGGGCAACCACTTGTACCTTGATCTGGAGCTCCCAGATTGAGTTAGCTGCCACTACCTTGAATGGGGGACATGTTTTGCAGGGCACTGGCGCTAGATCATGGGTTGTGTGATCAGGAGTGGGCTTTGGTGAGGCTTCGCTCCTCAGGGGCCGATCACCCGGGAGAGGCTACTAGCCTGGCGCTGCCATATGTCTGGTCTCTCCCCCACAGGTGTTTGTGCCAGCCCTTGGTTCGCTTCCCGGCCTGTCGTCTGCCACCAAGCCGGGTCTACCCTGACGGAACTGAAATTGGTACCCATTCCTCCGGGTTGGGGCACCGCATCAGCTGCGGCTCCGTTTGGGTGCCCAGAGCCCGACATAAGTTGCAGGGGCAGGTGTGGATTTGCCCAATTTCCTCTGTCCATTCGTCCCTGCACTGAATGAGTGCCTTGTCTGCCCTCTATTCTCCCTCCTTGTTTTACAGACACAGTGTGTTCCCGCATGCTGGTGGTAGTGTGGCTGGTGGGACACAACTCTGTGCACTGGGGCGGCGCAGTATGCCGCTTTGTTAGAATGGGGACCCCATCTTGGACGACGTGTAACCGCGTGTATGTGTGCATGGCATAGAGGTGGCGGAAACTGTTGACATTCCTGATGTCATTGGGGATGCTGGGCCGCCACATGTTTTAATGCTGCACTTCGGAGGCGGTGATCTTACCGGATTGCTGGCCTGGATTTAAAGACTTCCGAGTGCAGGGACCTGGCGTTTCTTTGCCATTTATGGCTGTCTACAGGATTGCTATGGTCATATATCATGCCGATGCAATATCATGGCTGACACTTTGTCCCAGCATTTGGACCGTGCCCGACGGTCAGTGAACAGGGCTGCTGCCTGGTTCTTTATCTAGAATGGCCTGGGGACAGCCATTTGTAGTCTGGGGATAGGGTTACAGGAATTTGGCCTGTATTCTGGAGATGGGGTTCACTGGTCAACAAGTCGAGGCACCTCTCTTTTGAATGACGTGCAAGAGGGCCAGGTGACCGAATTGTCGGTCAGTGTGAGCGGCCCCTGCTGCAAGGTGGCAATGTTGCCAAGTGGAAGGTGCCTCTACGAGAGTCACATGTGATGCAGGGCCGCATCAACTTCGCCTGCAGAGTGGTAATAACAGGCAGTGCTTTCGCCTAGTGCCTGGGTCACGCTAGGGCGGGTCTCGTTAAACGAAGCTGCGGGGTACAGCTGATTAGGGGTTTGCGAGCGGACCTGTTGGTTTGGCTCACATTACCGCAGGACTTCCATGCTGCCGCATCGGGAGGCCTGAGCTTCTGGTCAGCCCCAGTTACATGTACAGTCGGATGCCTCCGGCTCCCTGGGTGAGGGGATTTAATTAAGGACAGGGGGTCTATGGTCATTGGCCCCAGGGATGTCACGGCACGGATCGTTTACGCAATCTTATGTTTCTAACATATCTTCTCAATTCTGGGTACCCTTTAGGCTCTGGGGGACAGGCGGCCTGATTCTGTGCTTCACTTTTGGCGTGATAATGCTGCGGTGGTGCACATTATCAATGCCCGAACGTCTAAATCACCTGAGTCATGGCCTCAGCTTGCATATTGTTCTGGGGTTCATGCGCTTTAAGGCGCTTCTTTGGGCTAAACATGTGCTAGTCATTTATAACAATATTGCTTATGCTTTCCCCCGCGTGCAGATCGCCCAGTTCCGCGGCTAGGCTAGGGACGCTTGTGGCTACCCTCTCCACTCCTGGCTGTGGTATGGTCATTTGGCTAGGAGATGTGAACTGGATGAATTGCATGTATTGGTAACTCACACGCGCACTGTGCATTGGCATCCAATCCTTCATTTTAGGGCCTTTTTGTTGGTAAAGGCAATTGCCCAATATGCGGCCGACATTGGTCGACTGGGTTTTAGATTGTATAGTCTGCCCTATGATCTGGGGTTGGCTCCACGCACCATAGCCACCAGGCTTTGAGCATTGATACTCATGGCCAAAGCACGGGGCTTCCCTGACTATGCTAGGGTCTTCTGAATAGGCCATGTATTAGGGGGGTGGACACGTGTCCATGGCTGCCGCCTGACACAAGTCGCCCTATTCTCACAGATATTCTGACCCACCTTGCACGAGGTTGGCATAGACTATATCACAGTAGGTAGGAGGAGTCTCTTTTCTTGCAGCTACCGATGTAGCCTTTTTCTGGAGCTCGACGACACAGCGAGCTGGTCCCATGGTCAAAGGGGGACGTGTTTTGTAGGGCACTGGAACTCGAAGATGTCTATATCAAACAAGAGTGGGCTCAGTTGGGGATTCGTCCCTCGAAGGCCGATCAGCATGGAGTGCGCAGTGGTGTATACTGCCATGACGTACATTTGCTGACATTGTTCCAGTTGGTGCCCTACATGCGATTGGCAGTGCCTGCTGTGCGCCCTAGCCTGTTTTTCTGCCACCAAGATGGGTCTATACTTACCAAATTTAAGTTCCAAAGGGTGACCGGTACCACGCTTCCCAGCGTGGGGCCCGTTATGGCACCCATTTACTTAGAATAGGCATCGCATTGACCGCAGCTGCGTTTGGGGTGCTTGGAGGCGGATATAGGTGGGCACGTGGGGGTCTGAGCATAATTTTTCTATATGTACGTCCCCTCACTGTATGAGTACCTAGTTATGTCCCTTCTCCTCTTTTACAGATCCTGTGTGTCTCCGCACACCGGTGGCAGTGGGGCTGGTGGGCCGCAGCTATGTACACTGGGCGGCAGTATATGCTGCGGCGACAGAGTGTGGACCCCAGCTCGGGCTGCGTGCATCCGCACGTATGCGGTGGTATGTATGCACGGCATGAACGGGCGGGAACTGTTGCCATTCCTGATGTCCATCAGGGATGCTGGACCACCTGATGTTCTTATTCTGCACCTCGGCGGCAATGATCTCACATGGATCACTGACCTTTACTTATACTGTCGAGGTGCAGTGACCTGCCGTTTTATACCATTTATGGCTTACACACGGTCGCTATGGTCTAACATCATGCCGAGTCACCAATTTAGAGGAGACGTGGATCTCTTCAGTTTGGACCGTCCCGGTGGTCAGTGGACAGGGCTGTTGCCCAGCTCCTTGCTGAGAATGGCTTGGGGGATAGCCATTAGATATCTGAGGATAGGCTTACAGAAAATTTGACCTGTAGGCAGGATATGGGGTCCACCTGTCGGCTAAAGGCATTGAGCCACTTTTATTGAATAATGCCCTAGTCCAAATTATAACTTTCAATTGGTGTATTCATCCAACTGTAATTCTTAAGGCAAGCAGGCCGCAGTAACACTGGTAAGGTTCCTTCCAAAATTGCCAATGGCAATTGGCTACAATGTATCCATTTGTATCAATTTGTTTGTTGATACAAACAAATTGTTGGCCGGAGTCAATAAACTATCTACTGACCCCACTCTATGACATGTATCCGTCAAATCATGGGGTGATGCATGCTGAAAAGCTCCTGCCATCACCCCTTGCCTGGTTCGTCGTTGACCGGTCAAAGCTATTACACCTGTACCTGTCTAAGTGTTGGCCAGTCAATTGTGAACCTGCCGGATACCTCTGGGTCATAAATCTTTACCTTACCAGTGCTACCCGCCTAAAGTGACCAAAGTCAAAGAAACCCCTTTGCTCAAACACTAGCAACAGTGTGGGATGGGCAAAAACGCCAGAAACCAAGGGCCAATTGTGGGTTCAGGCAAAAAATTCCCACCCGGCCCAGAAGCGACCAAAATATCACACTGTTCACTAGGGAGGGGGTGGAGGGAAAAAACTTCTCCTCTCCGTTGCTATTTCTAAAATGGCAGCTTGTCTGCCTCGTGGCCACCCCTTTTATAGAGGGGTGGCCACGCCCCCTAACTCACCCGGATGTCTGAGTCCAGGTGGGGGGGGCTGCAAAGAGCGCGGCGGCCATTTTGGCGGCGCACTTTCATTGCAGGCGCACCCCCCAAAGAAAGACTCAGACACCGGTATATGGATAAAGGCATTGGGCCACTTTTATTGAATAATGTCCTAGTCCGAATTATAACTTTCAATTGGTGTATTCATCCAATTGTAATTCTTAAGGCAAGCAGGCCGCAGTAACACTGGTAAGGTTCCTCCCAAAATTGCCAATGGCAATTGGCTACAATTTTTCCATTTGTATCAATTTGTTTGTTGATACAAACAAATTGTTGACCGGAGTCAATAAACTATCTACTGACCCCACCCTATGACGTGTATCCGTCAAATCACGGGGTGATGCATGTACCTGTCTAAGTGTTGGCCAGTCAATTGCGAACCTGCCGGATACCTCTGGGTCATAAATCTTTACCTTGCCAGTGCTACCCGCCACACGGGGAGGCGTCCATGATGACTCACCGCCCCCCCCCCAGACCGTCAGCTCGGTCACCAGGCCTACTTGCAACACACCCAGAAAGAGGTACATACCTCCAGCCGACAGGTGGACCCCTTCTCCTGCCTACCAGCAAATTTTTTGTAAGCCTATCCTCAGGTGTCCAATGGCTGTCTCCCAGCCATGCTCAGCAAGGGACCGAGCAACAGCCCTGTCCACTGACTGCCGTAACAGTCCAAACCACGGAGATCCACGTCTCCCCTAAATTGGTGTCTCGGCACGATGTTGGACCATAGCGACCGTGTGTAAGCCATACATGATATAAAACGCCAGGTCACAGCCCCTCGACAGTTTAGGAACAGCAGTGATCCGTATAAGATCGATGCCGCCGAGGTGCCTATTAAGAACATCGGGCGGTCCAGCATCCCTGACGGACATCAGGAATGGCCACAGTTCCCGCCCCCTTGTGCCGTGCATACCATACCATCGCATACGTGCGGATGCACACAGCCCAAGTCGGGGTCCACTCTCTGTCGCCGCAGCATATACTGCTGCCCAGTGTACATAGCTGCGGCCCACCAGCCCCACTGCCACCGGTGTGCAGAGACACACAGGATCTGTAAAAGAGGAGAAGAGGTGAAGGACATAACTAGGTACTCATACAGTGAGGGGACGTACATATAAGAAAATACGCGTACACACATATCTGCCTCTGAGTACCCCAAACGTAGCCACGATCAACGCGACGCCTATCCTAAAGAAATGGGTGCCAAAACAGGCCCCACACCGTGAAGCGCGGCACTGGTCACCCTCAGTAACTGTACTTTGGTAAGGGTAGACCCATCCTGGTGGCAGAAAAACAGGCTGGGGCGCGCAGCAGGCACTGCCGAAAAATAATGTAGGGCACCAACCGGACAGATGTCTCCAATTAAACTTCGTAGCAGTCTGACTCCACTGCCTACGCCGTGCTGAACAACCTTTGAGGACCGCATCCCCAATTGAGCCCACTCATGTGTGACAGAGACATCATCGAGTTCCAGTGCCCTACGAGACACATCCATCTTATGTGTAACTCTGGCACCCACTCACTGATGCGGAGCGCTCCAAAAAGGCTACCGTGGTAGCTTCATGACCAAGAGCCACTTCACACCTATCCGAACATAAGTCATGCCAGCCTCGTGCAAGGTGGGTCAGAAACTCTGGCGAACTGGGGTGATGCGTGTCCGGGCAGCGGACACGTTCACGTGTCCACCCCTCCAAAACACGACGCATGCAGAAGTAACTCACGCAGTCATTGAACCCCCCCCCCCCACGTTGGCCATAAATGCCAGTGCCGAAAGCCTGAAGGCTATAGTACGGGGGGCCAAACCCTGCCTGCGAAGATAAACATGCATTGTAAAACCTGGTCCACAGATATTGACCACACTTGAGGTAACTGTAGTTACTCGCAAAAAGTTCTAAATTGCATGAAAGCATGTTGATACGCCTTACGCGTGCGAGGGGCCAATGACATGCCCGGTTCACCTCTCCTCGCCAAACGTCCAAATATCAGCCGGTAGTGGCGAGTGGAATTCCTCTGCTTTCGGAGCAAGGCATGGAACCGGGGGATCTGCAGGCGGGATAAAGCATCAGCAATATCATTATTAATACCTGGAACATGTGTGGCCCTGAACAGCACATCTAGGCGTAGGCTTCTCAAGACTTGACAAACCAATGCCATGACCCTGGGGGATTTGCACATCTGGGTGTTGACAATGTGCACCACTGCCGCATTGTCACACCAGAAATGGACCACTGAGTTGGCCCACTCGTCGCCCCATAGCATCAGTGCTCCCCAATTTGGGAAGAAACTCAAGGAAGGTGAGATCGCGGAGACGATCCGTGCCCAGCCATGCATGAAACCCTCGGTCGTAAGTCCCCCTACCCTCAGAGTAAACCCCCATAATCCAGGGAGTCGGAGGCATCCGACCGTACTTGAAATCTACGGCAGACCATAAGGTCTGATCTCCAGGAAGAGACCCCGTTAAATCCCTGGAGGAATTTGAGCCAGACCGGAAGGTCCGCCCGTATGCTCCTGATCAGCCGGACCCTGGTGACATTTAACAGGCCAGCCATGGCATCACACAGGCGCCTGGCCGATGCTCTGCCGGGTGTAACCACCCTGCAGGCAAAGTTAAGGTGGCCATGAAGTAGCTGCAGCTCACAAGGGGACACTTTATGTTTGGCAATCAATGCCAAAATCGCCACAGAGATCTGAGCCACCTTATCCCTGGGTAACCCGGATGCCTGTGCGACAGAGTCAATTCCAATGCCTATAAATGTGAGCTTAATAGCTGGGCCCTCGGTCTTTTCAGGCACTAAGGGGACACCCAGTTCCCACATGAGTGTCTGAAATGTAGTGAGGAGACGCGTGCACATGTCCAAGCCCCGTTCACCCCCCGAACCAAAAGTCATCGAGGTAATGGGCTAGAGACTGGGACCCCGACCTGCGAGCAAAGGCCCACTGAATGAAAGTACAGAATCATTCGAATGCCGAACATGGAATAGAGCAGTCAAAAGGCATGGCCTTATCTAAGTAGAATTCCCCTTGGAACCTGAAACCCAATAGCTCAAAATCCCCTGGGTGCACAGGCAATAAACGTAAAGCCGAGCGCGTATCAGACTGTGCCAGGACAGCACCGGGACCGCATGAGCGTACCACCCATAGGGGCTGAATAAACGACGTTCACCTGACTGAAAAAAGGTCATCGGGAATGGCATCCCTGACCGAAGAACCCACAGGGTAAGCTAAAAGGAGGATTAAATGACATTCACCCTGGTTCTACCTCGGTACTAGCCCCATAGGGGAGACCTTGAAATTAGGAAAGGTGGTTCCAAGAAGGGGCCCGCTACTCTCATAGCCTCAACTCCCTTAGCTGTGCTCAGTGGAGCAACCTCTTCATTACCTTTCAAGGGAACTAAATTAGTAGCATCTTGGGGCCCCTAACACCCCCGAATGGAATACAAAAGCCCCATTGAAAACCCTCCAGCAGGTACCCCGCATCATCCCTTCTTGGATAAGCTGAGTGCCACCGCTCCAGCATGAGTACACTATTTGGGGAGGGGGGGGACTTTGACATGACTAGTTCCATCAGACGGAGCTCTGATCGCCCCCTGTGCACCCCTACCTCTGCCCCATAACCCACCAACCCGCGGGCACGCGGAGGTGGCGTAGGGGCCAGCGCAAAAGGGGGCACCCAAGTCGGTAACGAAACTGGCGCTTATTACACACGTCGCAAGCTGAGCAGGTCCAACACAGCAGGCGGGCCGGAACCCCCTGCCCCACCAGTTAGCGTGGAGCCTGTGTCTGAGCAGCCCGCTGCACAGCATGACCACAATGGTACCTATCACCAGGTGCTGACAGGGCTCATCCCACCTCATCTCAGGATGTAGGGCCACCCTCATCCAAATTCCTCATCGTAAGCCAACTGCGATGGGCCCATGAAATCAACCATCGCCCTGTAAATATTATCAAGGGATTGAACCATCAGGGTGGCCCAATCAGGCCGGGCCCTGAGGCATACCACCATATACATAAGGTATGCCGGCCACCAGTTGACCCAGGTGTGCGGTGGCTTACGACGACGGGACAGCTCTTAGTCTCTGTCATCCTGTCCCTCTCTCTCTTCCTCAGTGGGCTCACAGTTCAATAGGGAGAATATCCACATACTCCCCTCCAGATCTTATCCCTCGTGACCTGCGACAAATGATCACCCAGGGGCAAGGAATAACCAGCCGTCGGCAAAGCCATCGATGGCACATTCTGTATAAAGGGCATACGCAGCAGGACCTGGACAGCCCCTGCGATGCTCGGCACTTCCCCAGGGGCGGACACCCCCGCCCTTAATGAGGGACCATTTAGAAACCATGGGATACTGGGATCAGATGGTAACTGATGCCCACTCGCATCAACTTGACGAGGCCAGGGCCACTGAACCCCACCACTGTAAGTGGGCTGTGGTGTAGGTTAAATTGAACCTGATACTCACTAGGTGCACCCCCGTGAGCCACCCCCACTGGGGGTTCCGGCCCACGGTGGGTGTCGGAGCTCGCGACCGGAATCGAGCTCTGGGATCACCCCCGACTGCTCCCAGCCTGGACATCAGGTAGAACGGAGAGCTGCGAGACACCAGCTGGGCCAGCCAGACTGTCTCACGCAGCTCGACCCAGTTGGCCGCCTGCTGAAGCATAGTGGCCGGCAAGGTAGCCGGGGTCGACGAAGAGGCCCCTGGTGAAGAAATAGGAGCGCCCCCCCTCCACAGGAGGCTGTGCAATGCCCAAGGATGCTTCCAGCACTGCCAAACGTGCTAACAGAGCATCCACTGCCACAGAGCCCCCAGCTTAAGGCGGGCCGGGTGGGCCGGACGGCCCACTAGGCAGTTGGAAAGGTAACCCGAAAGGCGAGCCAGGGCCAGAATAGGGCCATGCCCCAAAACTCCGGCCCATAAGGGGCCGGAGGGGGAACGGGTTGTATGCCCACACCAGGCCCTCCCACGCTGCCCTGACCCATGGTCAGTAACAGCGGGCTGGGGGATGAAGCCCCTGAGGGGCTGGCCTGTAGCTGGCCAGCCACCAAGCTGGAGCCCGGCTGCCAAGTGCCAACCTGAGTAGCCCCACCGGTATCAGTGGGCAGGGCTGGCACAGTGCCCTGCCGCGGGGGCGCAGCCCTGGTCCTCTGACCCAAAGGCTGGCCCCCGTCCTGCGCAGGGCCAGGAAAAGTCCTCCCCTTTGGCCGCGGCTTCATCGCCGGTGCCTTCCGTTTGGGAGGCATGTCTTCAAAGAAAAAGTAGGATCTCTTGGAGGGATCAAAACCCTAGCGCCAAAGCACGCAGTAGCCAAGCGAACCAAGGCTCTGCATGCTCGAATCCTCCTTTCCCAGCTGGGAAAGGCTCAAGGGCTAAACAGCCGAAGACTGGAAAGCAAACAGCGACGGAGAAAACCTCTCCTCTCCGTCGCTATTTCTAAAATGGCAGCTCGTCTGCCTCGTGGCCACCCCTTTTATAGAGGGGTGGCCACACACCCTAACTCACCCGGATGTCTGAGTCCGGGTGGGGGGCCCCCGCAAAGAGCGCGGCGGCCATTTTGGCGCCGCGCTTTCATTTGCGATGTCTTTCTGACCTGTTGTCAGTTCAATGTTAGTTATAAATGCTGACTAGTCTCTGGTCTCTTTTGGCTACATTCATGCAAATTAAAAATTGTCATGTGCTGTGTGTTATAATAGGCAAAGCTAAACACTCCAAAGGGTTTGGGAAGAACATTTTACAGGAAATGAATATTTCTGACTAAACAACGGCCATCATAAAAGCCACAATAGATGTATTTGACTTCCATGGCAGAAACACAATGCTGACATAATTATATTATTAACATATGTTCCATATGTTAATATGCTGATCATCTTTATTCAGTTCAGACCATTAATATCAGTGTCCTATTATACCCATGATGGCAAACCTTGGCATTCCAGGTGTTCTTGGACTTCAATTCCTAGAAGCCCAAGTCTCTGTGAATTTACTCTGCGTACGTACAGTAAATCCATTCATGTGGATTCACAGAGACTTGTAATTATACAATAGCCAAACAAAGGAAACAAAGAATAGAAGTGAAAACATGAAATAAAACAACAACAAAAGGTAGAGGTAAAGGTAAAGGTCACCCTTGTTCGAAAGACAGTCTTATACTATATCATGCAGTTATTTAAATAATTATTGATTACAACAATTTTAAAACATATATTATCAGTGGGAGACAATAAACACAATGTTCCTTTTGTTCAAACAATTTAAAGAAAATAGGGTATGATCAGTCCCAACGTTTTGTCAGCTAGGAGGTGGGTTGGTTCCTTTTTTTCTGGCCATCATACAACGTAATTAATTACTAGAGTGAACCTGCATCTGGGACTGCTACTTTTTTGTGTGCTGGTAGGATTGTTCCTTTTGAGTTTATTTCCAGCATCTACAATTTTTAGAAACATTCCAAAGTGATATTTGTAATTGTCAATTTGGCTTCTGCTGTCACTTTGCTAATATTGATAAGTGGCTTAAGAAGAGGGTTTAGCCATTTCTCGGTATTGGAAAATTAAACACTTCCTCTGCTTTGGAGAGGGGTGGAGGAAGCAAAAATCTTCTTTGAAATCTGTACTAGGACAGTGCTGATGGACTGCATCACTTTTGGGGAAAACAAGTGAAAACTTCTTCCTGGACATGGGAGAAGACAGGAGGGGGAAAGTACTTGTTTTCTATTAGCTTTCTTAATGGAGCTGGACCAAATAAGGTTGCTTGAGGTGTTCACACCATTTGGATCTAAGGATCACAGTAAACGGCTAACTGGACATCTACCTGACCACAAGCAACCCTTCTTGGCCTGCATTAGGACGCTGCAGATAAACCAATATATATAGGCCCTTGTGCGGAGTTCAAAACCAAGAAGAGGCACCACATGCCTATCTCTAAACTAGCAAAAAATAGCAATGGCCATTGCATTTGCTATGAATAAATCCCCCAATCCATTCCAAAAGACCAAAATAATCTGTTAGGTCACTAAATCATACATTTCCTCTTACAAATGGCTCAAACTGATATGCCTTAGTTGTATCAAGCGATACGTTTTGGATAATTCTACATCCTCCTTGTCCATTACAAACTTTATTGGAATTTAATTGTATATAAAGAAGTACCAGAAATCTGGCAACTTAATAATCAATATTTTTATATGCAGTATTATATTTAACACACTAGCATAGTTTGCCCGGCCTTGCCGGGCATTTTTAATGTGTGTGTTGGTGGTTTGGGGTGGTTTTAGTTCTATACAACCACCACCCCTACGTAAAATACCTCTTCAACCACCAACACACACATTAATTTGTTTTTAAAGGCAGTAGT
The DNA here is from genome assembly GCA_035047305.1 of Bradypodion pumilum. Classification (NCBI taxonomy): domain Eukaryota; kingdom Metazoa; phylum Chordata; class Lepidosauria; order Squamata; family Chamaeleonidae; genus Bradypodion; species Bradypodion pumilum. The sequence goes on from JAWDJD010000003.1 coordinate 326,018,861, forward strand.
ATGTGTGTTTGTGTGTGTGTCTCTCTCTGTGTGTCTGTGTGTGTTTGTCTGTGTTTGTGTGTGTGTGTGAGAGAGAAATAGAAAAGCACTTTGTGTGTGTGTCTCTGTGTGTGTGTCTGAGAGAGAGAGAGAGAGAGAGAGAGAGAGAGAGAGAGAGAGAGAGAGAGAGAGAGAGAGTTAGTGAATGTAGTCCACCAGAGGGTGCTATATTTAGTTAGAGATAGTGTTCACTGAACAGCATCTCGAACTAATTGTAGCTCCCTCTGGTGGAATACATTCACTAATGTTCAGATGGAAGAGGCAGTCGTGGAGGACAGACGTGTGTAAGGGTGGCTCCGTTTCGGTAAATTTGAATTTTGTTGTTGTTGTGAGTTGGTGGGTGGGTTTGTTGGTTGATTGGGGGCAGGTTTTATGTGTGTGTGTGAGTGTGTGTGTTGGAGGTGGGTTGTGTTGGGAGGGTTTACCGTGGCCTTGCCTTGCTGGCCAGGATGCGGTAAATTTGGCAGCTGTTGCGGTGGCAGTGGGGGAGGGGGTTCCCGTGGTCTGCCTTTGGTGGCCAGACCATGGGAATCCTTGTGGCGGTGTGGCCACGGGGGGGGGTATTTTCCCAGTAAGCAAAGATAGCAAATGGGGCTCTATTTGCTGTCTTTGCTTTCTGGGTGTTTTTTTTAAAAGTTGGGCCAGCCCGGAGGGGGGGTGGGATTTCCCTTAGCTTGGACTGCAAGGACAGGTTTTGGGAAGCTTAGTGGCGGTGTTCCCCATCACCTGTGGGTAAATTTTTTGGCAGGCGTGTTTTTCCCAGCATGGCCTTCTCTGCTAGGATGCGCACTGGTCTCTTCTCTGATTCTGCTGGCGTTGAGGCCTCGACGCCGGCAGGATCGGAGTAGAGACTGGTGCATGTTCCAGAGGAGAAGGCTGGTTTTTTTGGAAAAACATCTAGCTTAAAAAGGTAAGTGGGGTGGGGGAGAGGGTCTGTTGAGGGGGCAAGGTGATGGGGTGGGTGGGCAGCGTGGGTCCTGGGCTGCCCCCTCATTCCCTCTTCCTCTCCTCACTTACCTTTTTGTGGTTGGGTTTTTTTCCGTGGTGGTTTTTTTTTAAAGTCGGCACGCCATGCTTTCCCAGCCTCCTCTGCGTTCGCGTCCCTCAGGCTGATTGGCTGAGGGTTGCACAGTGCAGAGGACTCTGGGACTCATAGTTTTATTTTTTTGGTCGCGTTCGTGGGGCTGCTGCTCCACTGGTGACCACTGGAACCCCGCGGTGTTGGGAAGGCAGGGGTTACCATGAGTGCGGCGGGCTAGGTCGGGGATGGTTGGGCCTGGTGCGGGAGCCTTTGAATGAACCCAATGGTTAAGGCCACTTTTTACAGGTATAGTTACAACGCAGTGATGTTGAATAAAATGACTTTAAGCAGGTCATAAAATGGAGATATTAGATAGTCATTGCTTTTCTCTTTTTGCATTCATATATATTAGGGGGCTAATAGTGTTGCCTTAGTGGTGTCATGACTGAATATTTCCAATGAAAAATGCAAAAGCCAAAGAAAATGGATGAGCCATTTAATGCCTACAACTCCATAGCATACCTTTGTTTGTCCATTTATATGGTATACATCCTTTACATACTTTGAAAAGTTGAAAGCATTATGACTCTCAGGAGGAAACTGATTTCCTTGGGCCAGCACTAATCTGCAATACTTCAAATGGATTATTTTATTATTAAGAAGACCCATGAGAATTGTGATGAGTTTTTTTTTAGCTATTTAAGAATCGTAAACTTTTACCTCTCTCCTAAGTGCTTCCGCTCTCTATGAAATATTCAGAGCTTAATGAAATGAGAGTTTAATTCTGGTCTCATTTCTTTCAATAAAAATGTATATCAAGAGGCACATTTGCAAGTGCAGAATTTTCCCCTGCACCTTTAGAAAGTCATTAAGAAGATACCTGATTGTTTTCTTTTTTAAAAAAATGGGTGGGAAGTATAGTGGAAATGGCACAAATGATATTCAAACAGAAAAATGAAAAGACTTGCTGCTGAGTGGGGAGAGATTTTATAACATTGGCCTTTGATCCCAGGAATATTCACATCCCTCAGCACCACACAACTGGCTAATAATGGTGAAAAGTTTGGATTTTTGGCACTTTTCCATCACACTATTTTTTCTGTGATAATTAAATTTGCCACCAGCTACCGGACTGCGGTGGCTTATTGGTTAATATGCTGAACCTGGTGACTAGAAGGTTGGTAGGTCAGCAGTTTGGGACCCAAGTGCTGCATGATGAAATGAGCTCCTGCCTCTGCCCCAGCTACTGCCAACCTAGCAGTTTGAAAGAAAGAAATTGCAAGTAGATAAATAGGGACCACTTCAGTGGGAAGGCAAACAGCTTTCCATGCCCTCTGGTATCTAGTCATGCTTGCCACATGTCCATGAAAACATTTTCAGATGCAGACAGTGCTGGGTCTTTGGTTATAAACAGAGATGAACACTGAACCCTAGAGTCGGATACGACTGGCTTTCAAGCAAGGATGACCTATTGTTGCACTGAAACTGACAATGCTTTACCAAATGCAGCTGTGCAAGCTTCACAGTCCAGTGACTTCACTTGCTCAGAGCCAAAAAATTTGGTGCTTTCTGGATTTTCTTTGGGTTTTATTGGTAGGAGTATGTGAAATATATGTATGTAGGATGCATGTGTGTCTGTTTTATAGCTCTACTTTTCTCTCCCAGTAAATGTTGTCCCTCTCCTATTTTATTCTTTTATTTTAGCACTGTATGGTTTTACTGGTGTTAATTTTTAAAAATTAAAAACAAATGAACCATGAGATGCAGTAAAAGACAAAACAAAACATGAACCACGCAATATGGCTATTCCACTACGTAGTGAGGTCATGTTCTGTAGCTATAAAATTAAGTTGAACAATTAAGTTGCATCGTAATTGAAATAAAGTTTATCCATCATTAATTTATAATATAATGAATCTTAGTGACCTATTTGTTACTCAAAAAAGAAACCAATTAGCAATAATTTGTAATTTGTAATGAGGTACTTCCAAATATACAAACCTCAGAACTGAAACAGGTAAGCAAACTTTTCCTGCTTTTTGTCTCCTCGGTACACATAAGCAAATACTGCAACCAGGTTTTAAGAGGAATCAAAGGAATGGTGAAATAGATACTGCAGCTTGACTGAGACAATGAACCAGCAGAACATCATCTTTGTTTCCTTTATTAACAATTAGCTGAGCCATGCTGGTGCATTATGTTCAATCAGTCTTCTCCTCTACAACAAAGTATTCTGCAGTTCTTCCTATTAAACACTGGCATTTTTTCCTGAGGATGATTCAGGGCTATCAGTCAATTACAGTTCTTAGCTGCAAATATGCATGCAGTTATTTCATCCATTTAACCATTGCCATGAGTTAGATGGATCATAAGAGTTTTGACACACTCTGAGTTATTTGTAAAGGAATTGTAACTGCCCTCATGATGAGAGAGCAACATGATGTTAATATTCTGCTGTAAGCTGAGGAGAAGGTAGCAGAAGCGATATAGCTAAGACTGAATCTTGGGATAATACCCACATCTTATTGCTTGGATCACCTGAAGTGTGGCAGCTGATGTGTGTTACAAGTGGTGTCTACCCTTCAACTACCCTTCAAGTACCTTGCTGTGTAGAGTGGTAAGTCCAACTAGGAGCCCTCATGGCACAGTGGTTAAACTGCAGCTTCCCCGGTGGTTTAGTGGTTAAGGCGCTAGACTTGGAGACTGGAAGGCAAGTGCGGCGCCAAAATGGCCACCGCGCTCTTTGTGGCCCCCCTCACCCCGGACTAAGACATCCGGGTAGTTAGGGGGCATAGCCAACCCCTTTATAAAAGGGGTGGCCATGAGGCAGCCCCTCTGCCATTTTAGAACAGCGACGGAGCGGAGAAGTTCGCTCCGACGCTGCTAATTTTGCTCTTTTCGATCAGAGATATCTCTCCTCCGATCAGTGCTCCAGGGTTTGGGTGGCCATGGCTCCCAAATGGAAGATTCCCATGGCCGTGCGCAAGGGGAAGGGCTCGCCCTACCCCCTTGACAACCTCACTTGGGCCACCATCGGGCCGGAGGGCTCGTGCGGGGGCGCCAAGGGGGGTGGCAGGGTTCCTTTGACCACTGCCACCAATGTTGGTGACCAGGCCCCTGCCCCTCCGCCCAGTTGTAGGGCTCAAGCGGGGGCTGTGCGGGCCTGCTCCCAGGGGGTTTCTGCCCCATTGACTCATCCGGCTTGGGGCTTGGTGGCCCAATTGGACACAGCGCAGGATCGCACCCTGTTATCGCACCAGCACCCCATGGGCCGGATTATTTGGCCTGGCCATATTGCGGCCAGGAACTGCCGCGTGACTTTCCACCCCCCGCCTAGTCAACCATTGTCTGGTGGGCCACCCGGCCCACCTTATCAGGGTGGGTCTGACATGGTTGATATGTTGCTTGCCCGCATAGCGGCCCTCGAGGCATCCATGGGGATCACCCCATCACCACCGGATTATGGGTTTGGCCATTCTTCAGCCACGGCCCATAGACCTATGCCGGCCTCTCAGCGGGCCGTCAGCCGGGTTGAGCTGCTGGAGGCCGTTAGGCCAACGCATGCTGGTGCTCCACAGCTCCCTGTCCAGCCGCCCCAGTGGGGCATCCCGTCATTGACCGGTCCTACTTGGCCTGGACGCCCAGTGGCTCAGAGCTCGATTTCCATCGCGAGCTCCGACACCCGCCAGGGGCCAGAACCCCAGTGGGGGCGGCCCAGGTGGGTGCAACAAGTGAGTATGCTGGTCAAGTCAGCACACCGTCGACACTTACACATGCTACTGGTGGGGTGCAGTGGCCCTGGCCTCACCAGTCAGCTGCGGGTGGCCAGTTCACTGCGCAATACCCTCTGACCTCCGGGGCTCCCAACTATTCTCAGGTTTTGCCGGGGATAACCGCCCCATCAGCTCCAGCTCAATTTCATGGGGGGCAACAGGGCCCATTATACGTTCCTCAAGTTCACTCTGTGCTGACTACGGCTATGCCAACGGCCGGCTACTCCCTGCCCCTGGGCGAACATTTATCCCAGGCCACCAGGGAAAAGATATGGCGGGGGGAATATGTTGATATTTTCACCCTCCTTAACCGTGAACCTACTAAGGAAGAGAAGGAGGGGCAGGATGACAGGGTCAAGGAATTGTCCCATTGTTGTAAGCCCCCTTGTACGTGGGCCAACTGGTTACCGGCCTATTTAATATACATGGCAGTATATCTTAGGGCTCATCCTGATTTGGCCACTCCGATGGTCCAGTACCTGGACAATATTTACCGGGCCTTTGTTGATTTCCCTGGCCCATCATGGTTGGCCTATGATGAGGAATTTAGGATGAGGGCGGCCCTTCACCCGGAGATGCAGTGGGACGAGCCCTGCCAGCAACTATGGCTCCTATATATGACCCCTACACGGCCGGCGCCAGGTGACCAGTACCACTGCGGCCATGTCATGCAGCGGTCTACCACTACACAGGTTCCCTGCCAGCCGTCGGGGCAGGAGATTCCAGCCCGCCTGCTGTGTTGGAGCTACTCCGCCAATGGAGTGTGCAACAGGTGCCAGTGTAAATTTAGGCATGAGTGCCCATCCTGTTCCAGCCCTCATGCCGCCTTCGTGTGCCCGCATGCCGGTGGGTCCCGGGGTAGGGGAAAGGGATACCAGGGGTCGGCCAGAGCTCCCTCTGACGCCGCTACCCATTCAAAAGGCCCCCTCCCCAATTAATCTTAGCATGCTTCAACGGTGGCTACGCGTATATCCTAGACAGGATGATGCGCTCTATCTGCTAGAGGGTTTTACTTTTGGCTTCCGCATCCCATTCAGGGGTGTTCGCGCACCTCAGGATGCCCCGAATCTGCTGTCTCTTTGGGGAAAGGAGGACATTGCGGCGGAGAAGATAGCCAAAGAGGTTAGAGGGGGTAGGGTTGCTGGACCGTTTGATACGCCCACATACCCAAATTTAAAAGTATCCCCTCTTGGCTTAGTGTCGAAAAAGTCTTTGGGTGAATTCCGTCTGATTCACCACCTTTCTTACCCTGCGGGTGCCTCGGTCAATGACGCTATACCGGATGACCTTTGCTTGGTCCGGTATACGTCCTTTGACCAGGCCTTGCAGGTGGTACACTCATGTGGTCGCGGGGCGCTACTGGCAAAGTGCGACATCAAATCGGCATTCCGATTGTTGCCAGTGCACCCTGATGACTTTGAGCTTTTAGGTTTTTGTTTTCGGGGCAAGTTTTATGTGGACAAGGCTATGCCTTTTGGCTGCTCCATTTCGTGCTTGGCCTTCGAACGTTTTAGCTCCTTTCTTCATTGGGCTTTTGTTCGGAGGTCGGGATCCTGGTCTGTGGCGCACTACCTTGACGATTTTTTGTTCAGTGGTGGACACAACTCGGGCACGTGTGGACGCCTGCTTAACATATTTCAGGGGCTTATGGAGGAACTTGGTGTTCCTCTGGCGCCTGAAAAGACAGAGGGCCCAGCCACCACTCTCACCTTTCTTGGTATAGATATTGACACCATTGCCCAGACATCCAGGTTACCCATGGAAAAGGTGACTTGGATTTCAGATGCAATTTTGGCAATGCTTGCCAAGCGCAAGGTGTCTCTCTGGGAGTTGCAGGTGCTCTACGGCCACCTCAACTTTGCATGCAGGGTGGTGACACCAGGTAGGGCCTTTGCCAGGTGTCTTTGTGATGCTATGGTGGGTCTTTCAAAAAAGCACCACAGGGTCCGGCTGACTAGGGGTTTGCAGGCTTACCTGTCGGTCTGGCTCACATTCTTACAGGGCTTTAATGGCGTTTCCTTTTGGAGGGCTGAGTGTATGGTCAGCCCTCGGTTCCAGGTCCAGTCGGATGCCTCAGGTTCCGTCGGGTTTGGGATTTATTTTGAGGGTAGGTGGGCCTACGGTAAATGGCCTCTGGAATGGCACGGCATGGATCGCTAACGCGATCTTATGTTCCTTGAGTTTTTTTCGATTTTAGGTGCACTTATGCTCTGGGGGGACATGTGGGCTAATTCCGTAGTTCACTTTTGGTGTGACAATGCTGCCGTAGTGCATATTGTTAACGCCCAAACATCTAAGTCTCACAGAGTCATGGCCTTGGTTCGGCAATTTGTTCTTTGGTCCTTGTGCCTTAATGTGCTTTTTAGGGCCAAACATGTGCCAGGCATTAATAATGATATTGCTGATGCTTTATCCCACCTGCAGATCTCCTGGTTCCATGCCTTGGCTCCAGATGCAGAGGAACTTCCCTCTCCACTTCCGGACGAGATGTGGACCTTTGGCGAGGAGAAGTGAACCGGGCGATTGGCATGTCTTTGGCACCTCGCACGCGTAAGGCGTATCAGCACATGCTGCTTAAGTTTAGAGCTTTTTGTAGGGAAAGTCAGCTGCCTGACATGTGGCCGATCATGGTTGACCATGTTTTGCAGTACATGGTGCACCTTCCTGCTCAAGGTTTGGCCCCACACACCATTGTCACCAGGCTTTCGGCCTTGGCATTCCTGGCTAAGGCACAGGGCTTTGCTGATTGCATGGGTGACTTCCGTATACGCCATGTGTTGGAAGGGTGGACACGTGAATGCGGCCGCCGCCTGGACACACGTCAGCCTGTTTCAACGTGTCTTTTGACACACCTTGCTCGGGGCTGGCATAGCCTGTGTTATGATAGGTATGAGGAGTCTCTTTTTTATGCAGCTACCACCATAGCTTTCTTTGGAGCTCTGAGACTCAGCGAGCTGGTCCCACTTTCGAAGGGGAACATGTCTTGTAGGGCACTGGAACTGGAAGATGTATCTCTCAACCTGGACTGGGCTCAGTTGAGGATTCGTTCCTCAAAGGCCAATCAGCATGGGAAGGGTTGTAGTGTGACGCTTCTACGATGCACGTTTGCTGACATCTGTCCGGTTGGTGCCCTACATGCATTTCTGGCAGTGCGTGGTTCATGCCCTGGCCTGTTGTTCTGCCACCAGGATGGGTCCCCCCTTACCAAATTTCAATTCTGGAGGGTTACTGGGACGGCACTTCACAGTGCGGGCATTCCTGGGGCTCGTTATGGTACCCATTCGATTAGGATAGGCGCCGCGTCAACTGCGGTTGCATTTGGGTACTCGGAGGCTGATATACGTTGGATGGGCAGGTGGGGATCAACGCACTTTTCTTTGTATGTACGTCCCCTCACTACATGAGTGCCTCGCTATGCCCTCATTTCTCTCTCCTTCTTTTACAGACCCTGTGTGTTTTCGCACACCGGTGGCAGTGTGGCTGGTGGGCCACAGTTATGTGCACTGGGCGGCACAGTATGCTGCTTCGTCGGAGTGGGGACCCCATCTCGGGCTACATGCATCCGCGTGTATGCAGTGGTATGGTGTGCGCGGCATGAGGTGGCGGGAACTGTTGCCATTCCTGATGTCCATTCCTGATGCCATTCCTGATGCTGGACTGCCAGATGTGTTAATTCTGCACCTCGGCGGCAATGATCTCGCACAGATCACTGGCCTTGCCTTGAAGATGTCGGTGTGCAGTGACCTGCCGTTCCTTCACCATTTATGGCCGTACACACAGTTGCTATGGTCAGACATCGTGCTGAGACACTGTTATAGGGGAGGCATTGATCTCCGTGGTTTGGACCATGCCCGGCGGTTAGTGAACAGGGCTGTCACCCGGTTCCTTATTGAGAATGGCTTGGGGACAGCCATTCGACACCCGGGGATAGGGTTGCAGGATTTTAGCCTGTATTCTGGAGATGGGGTCCATCTGTCGGCTAGAGGTATGGACCTCTTTTTGGAGGACGTGCAAGCGGGCCTAGTGACCGATCTGTCGGTCGGGGGGGGGGCGGTGAGTCATCATGGATGCCTCCCCGTGTGGCGGGTAGCACTGGTAAGGTAAAAATTTATGACCCATAGGTATCCGGCAGGTTCACAATTGATTGGCCAACACATAGATAGGTACAGGGGAAACAGGCTTGGCCGGTCAAGGATGAACCATGAACGGGGTGATGCTAGGAGCTTCACAGCCTGCATCACCTTGATATTTTAACGGATACACATCATAGGGTGGGGTCAATAGATAGTATATTGACTTCGGTCAACAATTTGTTTGTGACAACAAACAAATTGATACAAATTGATACATAATAGCCAATTGCCATTGGCAATTTGGGTGGAACCTTACCAGTGCTACTGCGACCTGCTTGCCTTAAAGAATTACAATTGGATGATACACCAATTGAAAGTGATAATTCGGACTAGGGCATTATTCAATAAAAGTGGCCCAATGCTTTTAATCCAATACCGGTGTCTGAGTCTTTATTTGGGTGGGTGCACCTGCAAAGATGGTTCAATACTCGAGAGCTGCACAATGGGGGACATGAAAGGACCCTGCTGTGGGCACCCCCTACAAAAATCCTCTCAATCCAGAGTAATCTCTGACACGAAAATGAACAAGTGGTTAAACTGTAGTACTTCAGCTCATATTGTTGACATTGTGATTTCTGTCCTGATGGGCTCCAGGTTAACTCAGTCTTCCATCCTAAATTATGCTAAGCAACAAAATTTTAGCCAACGATGCTATAACAAGCATTAAATGTTATCTGGTTTGTTTTTTCTTTATAAATTCTTCTTTTGAAGCCTGCCAGTCTCCCCCTCCCCTGCTCTTCAGTAAAATGAAGAGCATGTTGAGGGCAAAATTGCTAATTACAGTGTGAACTGCCCAGAGAGTGCTCTAAGCACTACGGGGTGGTATATAACTGTAATTGCTATTGTCATTGCTATTTAATGAGTACCAGAGTTGTGCAGTGAGCTAAAACAGTTTGAAAATCTTAGAGGGCTTGATGTAGATCAGATGTGATTAATTTGTAAAGTGTTGTAAAAGTTACTTTTTAAATCTGAACAAACTTTTTGAAACTTTTATTGAGGAGGATGGTGGAGGACAGAGATATCTTCTCCGGGCGAAAGGAGAAAATTTAATGTTCAAATGCATGGAAATGTCAATTGCATTTATAAGATTTATAAGTGAAAGGATTGGGGTGGGGGGACTGTCAGGCTTCAAAAGAAGAATTTATAAAGAAAAAACAAACTAGATAACATTTAATGCTTGTTATAGCATTGCTGGGCTAAAATTTTGTTGCTTAGCATAATAAGTCACAACTAGACTAGCTCCACTGAATTATTAGGAATTTTGTGAGTCACTTCCTCTGTAAATTCTACTTGTTCAATGGGTGTACTCTAGTCTTGACTTACTATGTCAAGCAACTGTACATTTTGTTAGCTAACAGCCTAGCTAACCATTATACTCACTACATGAAATTTGCTCCATCATGGGAGAAAGTTCAAAAGATGTTCCATTAACAAAGAAAGTTGAAAACAATATAGCCACTGGCTTTCCCCCCCAGTCAGTTTGTGTTCCTTTATCTTTCTTTCTCTTTTCTTCCTTGGGGTTAAAAGGGACGAACAGGAAAATGGGTCAACTACAAGATACAGTACGATTACTAGTGGTTTCTTCTCTCTTTCTGCCTATTTCTGGCCCTTCCATCTTTTTTACCTGCTAGTGAAGGAGCTAAAGTTTCTCTGAAGTCTCTCCCAAGTCAGCTTCATTGAACAAGGGGAAAACAGGGAAACATATTCATTAATTTACTAGATTTTGTGTCTCTGTGTGTGCACATATGATTTTCATTGGGAGAGTTTGTGCTTTGCTGTAGGAGAATCAGATACTATTCTTCTTTGGGTAGAGTCTGCAGACAGTATAAAATGTGGGTGTGGTAGAAGAAGTAGGCACTTGCGGGAAGGCCACAGGAATGCTGCCGGTCTCCACTGGGAGCAGAAGAGGAAAAAAATAGCCACACACCTGCCTTTGTTCAGCACTAACACCAGGAAAGAACTGCAGCATTGTGTGTGTGTGTGTGTGTCTTTGTCGTGTAGGTAGCAGAGAAACCTCTGCATGCAACTGATGTCCACATGGGCTGAGTTCATGCACTGTAAGAAGGTGCTCAAGCATGGACAGGACTTGGGACACCTCTCCAATAATAGCCGCTCCTCTCCGCCACCCATTCCTCTGGTGCGGGGAAGGGAAGCAGCTGCAGCTGAGACACCTCACCCCCCTCCCATTCCGCCTTGGCCCGGTCAAGGGATAAAAGGATGCTTGCCGCCCAGAGGACTCCGAAGGATGCTGGCCGCTCCTCCCCACTGCCTATTCCACCAGTGTGGGGAAAGGGAAGTGGCTGCAGCTGAGATGCCTCGCCCCCCTCCCGGCCTGCCTTGGCCGGTCGAGGGATAAAAGGACGCTTGCAGCCTGGAGGACCCCGAAGGACTCTGGCTGCTCCTCCCCACCTCCCATTCCACTGGCACAGGGAAGGGATGCGGTTTCAGCTGACATGCCTCGCCCCCCCCCTCCTGGCTTGCCTTGGCTGGTTGGGGAATAAAAGGACGCTGGAGCTTTCTTTGTGCTTTGCATTTGGGGATTGTTACATTGTATTGCATTGTATTGTTACTGTTAGCTAACTTTGTAATTTGTGCTTGTGGTTTGTACTGTATTTCTGTTGTATATTTCTTTTGTTGTAAGCCACCCTGAGTCACCCTTGGGTTGAGTAGGGCGGGGTATAAATTTAATAAATAATAATAGTAATAATGTTCCACCGCCTGAAGACTCAGCAGAGGGTGTTGCTTTTGGCAAATGAAGTGGGTAATGTGAGGGCAATGGCTTCCTTTTTGTGAAGGGTGAAAGCCATCAGAGGACAGAGGTTGCATTTCCATTCCAGAGAGACAAGGGGGAAGATGCACAAATAGCAAGAAGGTTGGAGATGTGAGATCAACATTTCAAGAATAAGTTCCTTGCTACCCTGGAGGAACTTGGAGGGGTGCAGAAAAGGCCTTCTGCAAACATAAACACACCAGGATTACTCATCATCTAGGAGAGATGATACTTGGCTGGATAGCTCTGGTTTAAGTGCGGTGCAGAACCAGAGGTTGGGAGTTTAATTCCCCATTTACAGAAGTAGTAGGTTATACCTTTTCTGGATCACTAAATAAATAAAAAAAATCATTGCAAGCTTTCGTGATTCATGGCCACTTCTTCAGGCAATGCATTCCAATGTTCATGGCATGGCATGGTGGTCTGCCAGGCTCTGTCTTTAAATGCAGTAGTTGAATTGATGTTTTGCCCCCACTTTCAGACACAGGAAACAGGCCTCTGCTAATAGTAAGAGGAAGCCACATTTACAAGAAGAGGAGAGGAAGGAAGATGAGGGAGGAAATCACCCCCTTCTAAATATGTGCGTGTGGTGCCTATGCTCACTGGATGCCTTCTGTGCTCCTTCAGTCTAGTTCATGAAGAAAGGTAGAAAATACTGCAGTGGCTATTGTAATCACCTCCTTCTCCTTCCTCGTCTGAGACTGCCACAGATTTAGCCAAGCATACCCACATGAAGAAAATAAGAAAGAAAAATGGAGAGAAAGAGAAGATAGTCCCTAGTGCTATTGTGACCCCATCCAGACAAGAAATAACACATGGATCCACCCACATTGCTACTGTATATTCACACAATACTGATAGTGAAATGCAAAACTGTAAGCTGATTAATATGGAGGGGGGAAAAAAAAGGAAAATTTCAGAATGCAGTGGCTAGCCTAAAGGTAATACAGCGCCCACCCTCTAAATACAACTGCATGTAGAAATCCGATCCATGTAAAGATTTAATCAGCCTCATAAGGAGCAGTTTATAGCCCCAGATAAACAAAGGAAGAATTAAAAAGTCTGATGAAGTCCAGCTTCATTAGGCAGAGTAAGGAAGAAACAGAGATAGAGAAATAGAGAGGAAACAGACACACGACTGCAGTCTTGGCTGAACAAAGGAATAATCATGGCGTCTCTTTATTCAAACAGAGTATATCAGAAACAAAACTAAGGCACACACAACCAATTAGAATGTCCGAAACCAAATAAGGAGAATTCTTCTCACTTTTCTACGCATGCCCAAAGTCAAGCGTTGTCTCTCATGTATACAAAGAGGCCTTTGGTTACAAAATGTGTAGAAGACAGGCAGACAGAAACCAGATACATTCCCACATGTCCTCCTTTTTCATTTAAATTTGAGAGAGGGACGGCTAATCATACCCCTGCATGTCATCATACTCCATAACTACTCCTCCATATACATCATCACTGTCCTCCTGGACATCGTACCCCTCCTGACTCCTGGTACCTTGTTCCGGAGGATGATACCTCATTGAGTACAATTGCCGTTGTGCAAAACCCGATGTCTCCCTTCTACGCAGTGGACATGTGTTACACATAGAAATAAGGTTAGGAACACAATAAATGCAAAAACACAAAGATATAAAGCAAATAATAATAATGACCCCATAAAAGAAAACTTGTCTAAGGACAGACAAATCAGGCAACCAAGAAGTCATCCAATCAAAGAGATTAACATCAGTGTGTACATTGTTAGTAATGCTCTCCTGTAAATTCTGAAGTTCTTTCTCAATAGTATTATTCAGATTCTGGAATTTTACCCCACATCCCTGGTTCCCGACCAGTTTACAAAATCCTCCGGATTTTGCTAACAGGTAATCTATGGCCAGTCTGTCCTGCATTTGGTCTTGATGGAGCTCAGTGATTTCCATTTGAAGATCCCGTATGACCCTCCCTGTGGCATTGATTGATTTCTCCAGCCTACAGGTGAGTCCCAAAATGGACCTTCTATTCTCCTGGGAAATGACACCTGGGTATGATCCCAATGTGAGTGCTCCAGTGATAACACTCCCTACAGCTCTCCCCCAGGAGCTACCATCAGAAAGCTGAACATTGATTATCACTTCATCATTGCAACCAGAACCCATCGGGCCGGCAGCAGCTCTCCGGCGCCGTGCATCTGCCTGAAGCGGCATTTGCACTTGTACGGGTAAGGTAAAATAACCCAATGCTACACATTGATATTCTCCTGGATGGAAATTCGTGGCAATTCCATTAAAAAAGAACCACATGTTGGGATCCTTGATTTGCCATCCATTGCAAATTGAACCACTATCTATAGCAGAATAATCAGGAGTAAACATAGGAAACACATCATATATATCTTCAATAGTAGTGTTAAACAAGGTAAAATTAAGCTTATAAGAACTGTTATAACTACCCCATAACCAAAAATAATCGTCACATCCTGTATAATTGCCTACATTCCGCAAAACCCTTTTTGCTTGAGTCCAGTGCTTCCATTTACTATTCCAGACCCCAGAACTATGACAGCAGAAACAAAGCCCTTTAGTGTATTTCTTGAATTTAATGCTTCGCCAGCGGGTGTTGTTCATGACGAAGCCAAAAGTTGGGGTTGCCCCCATGAGCCATTGTTTTTACAGCTGGAAGCACAGTAAGAAAGAAAAGAACAAATGTCAGCAAACTTAGTCCACTGGTGAACCACCGTCCTGGAGCTGAGTAACCTTCTTCTCTCTCCATGGGCGGACCGCTTGGGCAGGGACCCTTCCACTCAGGATCCCCTTGTTGCCAATAAATGACCAATGGCTTAGGAAGACACTCCTCTAAGAAATAGGAGCATGCCCTGTTTGATGACCAGTGCCATGTTATTACTAGCACCATGTAACTAGATATGAAACATGAGTGACATATAACACAAATGTAATATCACAAACCCATTTACATGTGTAGGGTACTGAAAACTCTTCCATGTACTTCTGGAGGTACCTTGAGATATGCAGTTTCATAAGGCAAAACATAACATAAGCAAAGACAGGTCTTTCCCCTGCAAGAGAATAAGCAAAACATTTAAGCATGAACAAAACATGAACATTTCTCTTCTTCCTTACATGAAGGAGGTTTCTGTAGCATTCTAGCAAGCATTTCTCACTCCCCAATTACATGAGTAAGGCCTTACATTTCTTCTTCTCTCACTGGTGTAAATGAAAGAGGCATTCCATAACTTAAAACCAGCATAGCATGGTAAATCAAATACAGTACAAATATCATGAGAGCATTTCACACTCATAGCATGAGCAGGTAGACAACTTTTAAAAAAAAGCTTTCAGGTTTTATAATGCAAACAAAGCCAATTCTTTTTAGAGTCCACACAAACTTTTTAGTCCAATTAAAATGTCCAAATTAAAAGTCCAAATGTTGATTGAAGCTTTCTTCTTCTCAGATTACAACTTAAACACTATCTTCTCTCCAGCACAGTTCTTGGCATGGCAAGGTTGAAATTAGGCCATAAATTAATTCTCACTGAATTCACAAGACAACCCGACAACCCCCCTTTTCAGCTTTTCAGGCAAACACACATTCCTTCATGCTCCAGCCACACCCATCTGTATTAAGGCAGGCAGATGAGGTATGAGAACAAAGAACTTCTCCAGAAGTTGCAAGTAACTTTCACACAGAAGAACAGTACAGGGAATTCCCATTTGCTTTCCCTGCAATCCTGATGCTTGAAACTTGGAACAGCCCACTCTGGATCTCTTTGTTTGAGGGTTGAGCAATTCAAAATCAGCCAAAAACTGGACTATTTCTTCTCCCTCCTTGTATTTTTGCAAAAGCCTGCTGTCCATAGAGGAAGGATCCACACCCCTTTTCCTCTGGACTTCTTTCATCTGCAGCATCTGAATCTCAACTTTATGACAAACTGCACCTGTTAGTTTGTACTTCCCTGAAGACCCCTTTCTGGGCTTGGGTTTTCTGCATTCCTCCTCTGGGCCATTCTTCCACTTCCTGGCCACACGTGAGGAATCAAGTTTACTACTCAGCTTCTCCTGCTTTTGTGATGAGGGTTGCTTCAGGGGTGAGCTGTGGTCTCCTGTGCTGCTCTTGGAATCACACTCCTTGCTTCCTGCCACTTTGCATGCATTACTAGCTTCAATCTGTGATGAGGTCCCCACCATTTGTTCCCCATCAGCTGGCACTAGTTGTTTGTTAGACTTGGCAGGCAGTATTGCAGCAGTCCCATTTGCCAGAGCCTCTCTGTTCACTGGATATACAGCAACAGTTTCCATATCCAGCACAGCTGCAGTTAAAGCAGCAGAGAACAGGTCTTTTGTAGGGCTAAAAGTGCTTGATTGCTGCAAGGCAGGATATAATGTCCCATCTCCATTTCCATTTCCACCCCCACCTCCATCAGGGGGCTTGTGCTGTTGTTTCTCATATGATGGAGGGGCAGTCGCCAGAGTCCCTCCCTTGGCTGGGGGCAAAAGCTGTGGAAGGGGACCAGCAAGCCTCTGGGACAACAAAATATTCCTTGGAGTAAGTCTTTGAAGACAGTTTCTGACTTCATTCCAAGTATATTGCACTGAGACAGAAACCCCACCATGCTTCTGCAATTCATTCCCAATCTTATTCCAATCTTTTAAGTCCAGACAATCATATTTAAACCAAGGACAGTGTTTTCCTACAACTTGGACCAGCTGTTGTACTTCCTTCGTATCAGCCCGTTTCCCATTCTTATTCAGAAGATATGAGATATCTTTACAAAGCTCCTGCTCTGGCGAAGCTAGCACACACCCCATGATAAATTTTTCACTCACCCTGTTGGGATTCTCAAGCGCTTGACTGACCTTTCCTCTGGTCGGACCTTTTCTGGTCGTGGGTGAATGAGACCTTGTCCCTGGTCGCAATGAGGTGCTAATGAGGTGCTAATCGCTGAAGCATTTTTCAAAGCGTTCTTTGAATTTCATTCAAATGCCTCACAACGGGGCACCAGTTGTAGAAATCCGATCCATGTAAAGATTTAATCAGCCTCATAAGGAGCAGTTTATAGCCCCAGATAAACAAAGGAAGAGTTAAAAAGTCTGATGAAGTCCAGCTTCATTAGGCAGAGTAAGGAAGAAACAGATAGAGAAATAGAGAGGAAACAGACACACGACTGCAGTCTTGGCTGAACAAAGGAATAATCATGGTGTCTCTTTATTCAAACAGAGTATATCAGAAACAAAACTAAGGCACACACAACCAATTAGAATGTCCGAAACCAAATAAGGAGAATTCTTCTCACTTTTCTACGCATGCCCAAAGTCAAGCGTTGTCTCTCATGTATACAAAGAGGCCTTTGTTTACAAAATGTGTAGAAGACAGGCAGACAGAAACCAGATACATTCCCACAACTGCAGGGGGATTTGCACACTCCAGTGACCTCACTCTCATCCCTCCTCAAGGTCTCAGTGGCTGGACAGCCCAGGAGAACTCTGGGGCTTCATTGGTAATCCACCTCTCTATCTCCTCCTATTGTTCATCCTCCTCGTACTCTGGTTTCCCCTCCAATGCTTCCACAGTGAACTTGTGTGATCTGTTGGTATGCCTTGAACCCCAAGTTAAGATTGGGAGTGTTCTTGCTCCACCCTGTCTTCTTTAAAATATATATTTTTTGAATTTGTGACTTAAAATGTCAAATAAATTTTTGAAATAATAAAATTCCTAAACTAGATTATTGAGATGGCCTGTCCAGTTAATAAGGACTACATCTCAAAGAGAGTACAAAGGAACTGCAATCTTGTGCCTAAACACCATGGAGAAGGCACCACTGAACACAGTGTTATTTGCTTCAGTGTAAACATGCACAGGGACTGCTTAGTGGTTAAGATGCAGAACTTGATGACTGGAAGGTCACTAGGTCAGCAGTTCAAGACCCGAGTATTGCATGACAGAGTGAGCTCCCATTTCTGTCCCAGCTCCTGCCAACCTAGCAGTTTGAAAGCAAGAAATTGCAAGTAGATAAATAGGTACCACTTTGGTGGGAAGGTAAACAGCATTCTGTGCACTCTAGCTCCTCCTCCTATTGTCATGCCTATGACATGTCCATGGAAATGTCTGCAGACATAGACAGCCCTGGCTTTTTGGCTATAAACAGAGATGAGCACTGAATCCTAGATTCAGATACAACTGGGTTTTGAGAAAGGGTGACTTTTACCTTTAACTAAACATGCAAAGGATTTTATGGTAGACCACCTAACAGCTTTCCCCAACATGGTGCCCTTCAGATGTGTCAGACTACAATTCCCATCATCCTCTGCCAGATAGAAACATTCCCCAGTGTTGTATTGCCAAAAACATTTGCTGTTTCATAACATCATCATGAAATGCCAGCTACTAACTAAAACAGCCATCTGAAAGTACACAGCACAGTGTAGTTAAACTCCCAATCACTTCAGTGGTAGCTGTTCTCATCTTACTGGGACCACAGCTTTCAAATGGTCTGGTAAGCCCTGAGAAATATCATCTCCAAGGAATAATGATTGCTTCATTTGTAAAAGTCATATTATCTATGTTGTGCTATTTGTCAAATTTCTATTATCATGTTCTCAGAGAGAAATGGGCAATCTAATGAATACACTGTAGGCCAGAAAGCCCTAGGCTAGGCAGGCTTGTATAAAATGTTCATATAATTTCTGTTCAGCCTCCAAAAATAGGCAGAAGTGTAAAAATGGCTTCTCATTATTAGCCAATGTGTTAGTTAGAAGTTTAAGTTGCCTCTGATGTAGGAGGTTATCTTAGAACACAGAACACTGAAAACATCTCGTTCAGAGAATTCCTGGTAGCAAGAGCCAAGACAGTAGGTCTGTGATGGTGAACCTTGGCACTTCAGATGTTTTTGGACTTCAATTCCCAAAAGCTCAAGCCCCCATGAATCCACACGAATGGGTTTATAATTTATTTTATTTATTTATAATTCAAATTTCTTGTTGAATACTTTATTAGTAATTGTCACATAAAAAACATATTAACATCAAATTTTAACCAAGTACAAAAACATCTCATATCTCCTCCCCCCATGACTTCCAACAACTACTGTGATTCATCCAACCCGCGCCGCCCTCATTGCTCCCAGAAGTGGAAGTAAAATGCGCCTGTACGGCTTCTGGGAATTGAAGTCCAAGAACATCTGGAGTCCCAAAGTTCACCATCATGGCATTATGCGGAGGTATTGGAAAACTCTTGTGCAGCATAATATTTATTCTATACTTTCCAACAAAAAATACTACAAAACCTCCCAGAAAGCTGATGTGATTTCCATTAGTATTTGTGGGAGGATAATCTCATGTAGAGAAATGCCACTGTAAGGACAAAAAAAGATTTTTCTTTTCCTATCTGCCTTTTCCCTTTCCCTCCGTCTTTCTCCAGGAATGATAATACACAATTTTCACATGTCAAATGTGGTGGTTCCAAATCACATTCAAGACTTCTGCACACCAGTATGAGTACACTGACACTTAATATTCTCTAGTCTCAGAGAGGTTAATCCAGGGGTGCCCAAACTATGGCCTGGAGCCTGGATCCATCCCCCAACACAAATTCATCTGGCCCACAAAGCCCTCGTCACTCCTGGAAGTGGAAGTAAAACACGCCCATATGGGGCTGAATGAATTGGTGTCAGGGGCCAGATCCGGGCCCCAGGCCATAGTGACCAGTTCCCTGAACCACGTGACCGGCCCACGGGCTGAAAAGTTTTGGCACCCCAGGGTTAATCTATGAAGTTTCTGAAGCATAAAGAATATTTTGTGAGAGGCTAGAAAAGATAGATCTATGTTTGAAAATTGAGAAAAGAGAAACAAATGCTAGCATTCCTTGAAACATTTTGCATCAAACCAGGAAAGTGCTGTTACTCAATTATGTGTATATTTCAAAGATGAGGTACTTGAGGCTATGAACATTTTGGGAGAAACAACAGCAAGCAAGGTTTATGCCAACACAGCTTGTGGCTGCTGCATTACACAAAAACATATTTCAGGAAAGGCTGTACATATGGTGCCCTGGATGTCATTTGCCATAAATCTTACTCCTATGTCTGCAAACAAGCCAGCCTACTCCCTAAACTCGTTTTCCCTCTGGCAGAATCTAGGATTGCTGCTATGTAATCTTAGGCAATTTTAAGAGGATGTTTGGAGATAATTTGTAAACTCACTGTATCATCCTTCATAATAATAATATCTCAGAGTAGGTACTTCCTTGTTTCACATTTATCTGTTTGTCTGCAGATTTCCATCTCAGTTGACACTCTCCAGGGAATTAGAGAGATGCCAGAGATGGAAATGTTGCTGCTGCCAATGGATAGATTATCTCCTTATCTTCATGAAATTTACCATATTTATCTGTATAAAATTGGGGGGGGGGAATGCCACATGACAGCTTTCTTCAGACATTGCACTTGCATCAAGGAACTATTTCTTGATTCTGAGAAAATGAGAAATATGTTGCAGTATGTCACTTTACAAATGTTATGTATAAACCCAAAGGCTAGGAAAGGTGTTGTGGAACAGTCATTCTGATATGAAGTTTGTTTCTGGCCACAAGTTATGCAAAGGGAGGTCCTCTTCTTTATACTTTCTCCCTGCCTGTTCTTTGGACTTCTTCTTCTTAAAAAAAGGAGGGAACTCTTGAGTTGGGTTCTTAAAAACATTTGCTTATTTCTTCTTGAAATAAGTAGTCAATTGACCTTAAACAGTCAATTGACCTTAAATAGCCACATGGGGAGGGGGAGAGGGAAGGGAGTTAAAGTTAGTACTAATCCACTATAAATGAAAACAAACAAATATACAACTGAAGATCAAAGAGCATTATTTTTTTTTAAAAAAAGGGTCTCTTCGATGAAGGAACTAAGCCAAATTGGTAAAGCGGCATTTTTGGATAAAGAAAGGAGTAAGTTAGGTGTTAAAAATAAAATGATGAAGGCAGCATTAGACATATGGAAAAAGGTGAAAAAAGACTTAGTCCCTGATATATGTCCGATTATAGAAATAGAGGATTTTAAGAAATTTCCAATCAAGTTAGATAGCAAAGTGAAGGAGACTCTGGTAAAAAACGATATCATCCTGTTGAAGGATTGGCAAAATGTTTGTAAAGATAAAGACAAAAAATTAGAAATTTATTCACAGCTGAGGCTGAATTGGTTTCAGATAATAATGGTAAATAAATGGAACAGCAATTATTTGGAAGATGTTACCCTGGAGAGAGACAAGACAGAATTTGAGGTAATATTAATGAAGATTAGAAAAGGAGAAATGGACATAAAGGGACTGGTGAGCAAAATTTATAGAATGTTAAACAAAGAGGGCAATTCACAAGAAACACTGAGAAAAATTTGCGAGTAAGATCTTAATGTCAGAATCACAGAGATGGATTGGAAAAATAAATGGAAAAAAGGATTATGAGAACTATGTCTGTCAGAGTAAAAGAACATAATTATACAATTCTTTGGAGATGGTACCTGACCCCAATACGGTTACACCAGATAGATAAAAACAAAAGTCAAATGTGTTGGAGATGTAAAAATAAACTGGGAACATATGAGCATATGTGGTGGGACTACAAGGTGGTAAACGAATTTTGGAGTAAAATAGAGAGTGAGATTTCCAGAATTTTTGGGGAGAACCTAAAGCCAGGTACAGCCTTGCTGACAGACACCGGAAATTTGAGTCTAGACAAGGACAAAAAAGAATTGCTTGCAGTGTGTTTGACAATTGCAAGACAATGTATAGCGAGAAATTGGAAGAGCGATCTGACATTAAGGATAGAAGACTGGTATAGGGAAATGTGGAAGATAGCTCTGAATGATAAATTAACCTGGGAGCTGAATAAGAAAAAGGGCATAGTAAAAGAGAATAGATTTTGGCAAATTTGGCATCCATTTGTGGACTCTGCCGGCATTAGAGGTGACTGAAGCAGATCAGCACCGGAACACTACAGTTTTTGGAAACAGTGAATAAATAAGTGCCACCGCATCCTCTAGGGCAATGTACAGTCACATTGGGTGAATCAGTATATATATATACTGGGAAGGGGCACTCTCTCTCTCTCTCACCAACTCACCGCTCCTGCTCGGGGCTTCAGCTCCGATATGCTCCGAGCGCCTCTTCAGCCTCGCAGGAGGCGGTCCCCGCCTCCACCCACGCGCCTCACCCACCTTCGGCCAGCCACGTGCCCGCCTGGACCGGAGACCACCACCCCCAGCCAGGGGTGAGGAGGAGGAGGAGCAGGAGCTGAGCGGTGGGAAGGCCAGCTACCGCTGCTGCTGCAGGGCCTCTGGAGCCGGGGCATCTCAGCTGGTCCTCCTCCTCTTCCTCCCCTTGGCTGGGGGTGGTGGTCTTTGGTCTGGGCAGCCCCCGCCTGGCTCCGGATGGAGGCCTCGTGGCGGTGGTGGTAGCTATCCTTCCCGCCGCTCAGGCTCCTCCTCCTCCTCCTCACCCCCGGCTGGGGGTGGTGGTCTCTGGTCCGGGCGGCCCCTGCCCGGAGGGAAATAAGGGAAAATACAGGGAAATGAATAAAATGGGAGGGGGCGGGAAGAGGGGTAAAAATAAGGGGTTTCCCCGGGTAAAACGGGATGGTTGACAGGTATGGTTTATATATGGCTATCTTCTTGTTTTCTATTTTTCTTATTTTTGTATTTTTATATGTAATATTTCTCCTTTCTTTACTTATTTCATATCTTTAAAATTTAATAAAATTATTTTTTTAAAAAGGGTCTCCTCAATTTTTTTCTAAGTAGTGGTGTTGAGATTAATATTCCAAGAAGATTAAAACCCAAGTAAGCCTCCTTTGTCAGGTTTTGAGACTGGAAGTTGTAAAGGATACAACTAACCTCTCCCCAAATCCACAAAATCCAACAGACAGAACTTTTTTCCACAGGTGTCCCAGTATGTTTTCAAAGAGCTACTGTCAAAAACAGCTGGTTTCAAAGGAAGATCAGGACTTGAGGTTGCCTCATCTCTTGAGATCAAACCCTCAATGATAGAACAAATATCTTCTATAAACAAAACTAAATTTCCCCAAGAAGAAAACAAGACCTTTTTGTAGTATAATAAATTAATGAATTATGAAATGAAAATGTGAGAAAGAAAAGCCTTCTTCAAATTCACAGAGTTGTTATTGACTTCTTTTTTCCTTTGGCTTCATTCAATTTTTATTTTGTGCAAATATTTTTAGAACTGCATCCAAAATTCCTATGAAAATCTGAAAGCAAAGATTTATCATGTTTATAAAAATTTGAGGAAAAGCACTTTGTTTTGTACACTAACATGGAGATGGGAAGGGCCAGCATTTAACAAACATAGTCATTGGCTGTTTTAGAATCTAAACAGCCAATCAGCAGGTTAAATGTTTCTTCCCGCCATAAGGTAACTGCTTATTTATGTTGGCTCTGTGTGTGGATAATGCTACTTCCGCTTTAGTTAGTCTGTCTATCTGATTGGTTCAGTTGTCTTTCTGGCTCAAAATGTTAGTTTCAGAAAGCTAGTAACTCATTCACTCTTGCAAACATAGTTTCGTTGAGCGATTGTTCTTCCTTGTAATTAAGATGAAGTGAACTGCTGTATTATATGTTGGCTTACCAGGGAAATTTATTTGAACACAAGCCTTGTAAGTAAATATATTTTCCATTTTGCAAAAATTGTGCCTGAGCATTGGTACTGTAGGAACCAAGAAGAAAGAAAAGGGCAATAGAGGAGGTCTTGCATTTCAAAAAAATCAGCCATAATCCTTTGGGACAGGGCTTCACTACTCTGAAAAGATTATCCAATAAAAGTATTACCCATTTTATCTCCAAAAATAGGTTTTGCAAATAAGTCTTAAACAAATAGAAAAGCCTTATGAAATAAATAGAACACACTTATCCACATATAACAAAAAAGCATATACCTGTATCGCCAATTCTTAATTTTAACAAGAAGAGACAAAGAAACACCCACCAGCTGTTTTCTGAGATGATAAAATGCATCTTGTATTCCAGAAGTGGGGCTGTTGCCTTAAACAAACTGTAGCTGAAAAATGTTATCGTTCACAATCCTTTAGAAATTCCTTACTGTCTGGAACACATGCAGAGTTCATGTTTCAATATATTGGCCTTTGCAACACAAATACTGTACAAATGATTTAAGTGAAAGTCAAACATCCACATCCACTGGGATTTAATAATGATTAATTATTATAACGCTCATAGTGGTGGTCAGACTGAGAAAACATCTACACTTAGCAGAATCTGGTACCTTGAAAGAATTATATAAATGTGAACAAAGGAAAAGCAGAAAATCTGTGGGTGCATAAAAGCAGAGACGTGTGCCACAGCTGGTACTCTAAAGTAGAAAAGGTACTCATATGCCACTCAAGAAGACATCTCTGATGCTTGAATGGTATGCAGGAAATAAATATGTCCTACATTTAATAGCTGGCATAGATTGTGGTATTTTTGCACCACAATCCGGGCGTACCTTGGTAATGGCAACTTTGTGTTGCCAGCTAATCTTTCTCACACTAGGTCAGGCAAAAGTAACTGTAGAATGAACTCACCAAAAGGTGCCTTCATTTTGGTAGTTTCTTCACAGACAAAAAAGAATAGCTGGCATGCTTTGCAGAGGAGGGTAAGATAGTAATATCAAATTGTTTGTATGGGAATATTTCTAATAAATAGTAATATCACATTCAGACATTTAAACAATAAAATTGTTTCTTTTCTATCTGTTAAAAATATAGAAGTCTAGAAGTGGCCACTGTACCTTTCTTTCCAAACATAGTGAATGCCAATAGGTGACTGCTCCACAGCACCATATCTACTGACAGTCAAAAGAGTAATAAGTTTATTGCCCCCATTGAGGAATGCTGACTCTCCATCTCTGTCTCCCTTAGTGTTGAGATGTATGTTAGCTCTTCAAAAATTATTCATTCCCCAACATTTCTGTATGATTGCCACTGCCAGATCATGGCAGGTAGATGAGGCAAGAAACTCTAGCTGAGCTAAAATGAATGTGCAGAAGAAGCAACAAGGTGCAGGTCTATGTGTACGTGCACCTACCATTCTGCAAAACAAGGTCACGTTTATATGGGATGGGTGACCTGTTGCACCTACAAATTCAATTAAAAAGCAAACTGTGGAAGAGAGTCACACAAAACAATCCAGGAACAGCCTTTCAGAATCAGGTCAAATTACTATCTATGGCAGCATTCTTTTTCCATGATGGCTAATGGGATGCCTACTGGGAACCTCAAAACAGGACATAAGGTTAAAAGCACCTTGTTCTCCACCAGGTGGAACACAGAGCCATATCCATTGTCACACAATGTAACTATCATGACTAATAGCTGCTGTCATGACTAATATCAACTGGTATCTTTATCTTTCATAAAGATAAATATTGCCAACAATATCCACCGTGTCTTGTGGTTAACTATTTGATGGTAGGCAACTTACATTCAATGGGCTACATGTGTCCCCATCTAAATTTTTTGCAACAATGGGGAGGGGGAGGATATGTTGGATACATTAATTTCTCTGAAGCTTGGCCCACTGGATTCAACAACCACTGGGCATCTTTAGACTGGGATTCTCATTATGCTTTTAACACATTCCAAACGTAAAGTGTATGTGCATGCATGAGAGGATGAGTTCCCTTCTCATATAAGAGGAATATCTGTGTTACTTATGTGTAGTTCATGCCTCTCTCTAGCAAGTAAATGCAATAGAATGACTCATGGAACAATCAAGGAGCACCTTCTGCTAAATTTTGGATTTTTGTTGTCACATATGTTCTTTTTTGCTAGTCATAAACCAGCAGTAGAACCATTTGTACAATGCAGCATGTGAGTGAAAGAGCTCAATGAAAATTTCATTTCCCTTTCATTTTCACAAGAATTTGCCATCATTCACAAATAGTCATCATTGTCACTTTTATATACAGTAATACCTCATACAAAGTCCACTTCATACAACATCGAATTCATACAACATCGCCTAATTTCTTGAAAAAAGTTACCTCATACAAAGTTGCTCGACTTTGTATGAGGCATTCAGTTTTTCCCAGGTTGCCTTGTGCCTGGACAGTATAAAAGACAGGACACATGCGTGCATTGCTCTTGTGGGTTTTGCACAAGGCAAAGAGTGTTTAGGATTGGTTTTGAGTGTGACTTTGGATTTTTTTGAATTTTTCATCAGAATTTTTAGAAGCATTCCTGGGATTTTTGCAGCATTCTTCAGGTTCTTGGACAATCAGGGTTGTTTGACATGTTATTGTAATGTATTTAGCCTTTAGACAATGTTTTCTTAAAGTTCTGTCAGTTTCCTGGACTTTGCCCTGAAGTCTGTGCTGTTACAGTACAAAGTATCTCTATGGAAATGACGTTGTACGAGGCATCGCGGCAAGGATTTGGACGTTGTATGAGGCACCGCGGCTAGGATTTTGCATGCCTCATACAAAGTCCAAATCCGTATAAAGTCCAAACTTGTGGAACCAAGTTTGGACGTTGTATGAGGTATCACTGTACTGCATTTCTCACAATGTGTGGTACTCAAAGTACTTTATTATTATTTTTACATGTATCACACATAATAGCAAAACATATTTACACCAGCATGACAATTAATGTAAAGCATTTCAAAAGTTTAAAGCATATGCCATCAGATCAATTTTGAACATTAATATTATTAGCATTGTACTTACTTTGCACAATTTATTAACCAGTTATATTGAGAGAAAAAGTAACACATTTTAATATCAAGTTTACCAGAAGAGAAGGAAAGACGAATGAAACAAACTCCAACTTCTTCAGGTAGTTCATCTCAAGCTGCAAAAAAGGACCTTTCTTTCAGGGGAATCCCAAAACCTGAGTGTCTGTGACTGCTTGCCTTGAAGAAAGGAATAAGCAGCTCCAAGGGCTAAATATTCACCCCTCCACCTCTCAAAGTCCACATCAGCCCCCATAAGTGGCTGAATATGACCAGGAGCAAAGAGGAGAATCAAAGCAGGGAATGACCAGGATGGCCAGAATGCTGCTCAGTCGATGCACAATGAACTTCAACTGCAGAAACTGCTGTGGTGACCTGTTGAGGTGTGCAAGTGGGCACCTGGCTACACATGCTTAGTATCTTGTGAGACCACTACAACAGGACCTGAACTTGGAGTTCTACATGCATAAGTTTTGAGCAGGATACCAGCCTGGATGACTATTTCTGATCTTCAATTTTTATTTATTTGGAGGGGGGCTTAGAGGCCACTCTGACCTTCTCAATACAAATCCTGTTGATCCTGAACATGTCCCAGAGTAGATTTGTTTTAAAAGAATGTTGGGATTGTGGAGAGGGACAGAAAACCTCTGAAATGACCTCAGGATGGAATGAGACCTCTGAGCATACTTTGCCCACTTTTATCTAAGCAACAACTCACTAACCAATCAAAATAGTGAAAATCCCTCCTTCCCTGTATATAATAAGGAAGATATGGGCAGATAGAACATGGTCCTACATACTCACAGTTTCTGGATGAAGACTTCTAGGTCGGTCCATAAGGCAAGGCAGCTGGAAACAAGCCAGCTCCTGATGGTAAGAAATACAGTTTTGCTTGCCTCTTATCTTTTCATTCAGAAGCAAAGAACTTTAGGTTTTAAAAAATGAACGTGGGAGAAATCACATCTGATAAAACTGATTTGTCAATTTCCACAGAGGGGGTCTGCATGTTTATCTTTAAAAACGGAAGAGTTTTCACTCCTAATTTTTAAAGGTGAAGATCTCCTCAAAGTGACAGATTTCTTTTCGTTTCCACATAACGTGTGTGGTTGCCAAAATCCATTCTTCTATACAGAGGCAAATTTTTGTACCTAGTTGCTCAGAAGAGAGGTGGGAAAGGACAGATATATATAGTTCCCTTAAAATTGTGGACTTTTTAATTGTAGACTGGTGTTATGAAATGAATTAAGCCACAGCTGAGTTCTATTTTACTAAAAAAACCTATTATAGAAAAGAACGCATAGTCAGTCTGTTCCTGCTTCCCATCAGCAGCATTTTTTCTTACTATATTCTCACCTCACATTTTCATTTTAGAGCCCGCTAGCTAATTAGAGCACATTACATCCCCTTTGTGCTGTTATACACAGCATGACACCATCATCCTCTTATCAATTGATTGCTCTGTGAAAGAGAAGTGTAAGGCTGCAGGTGGGTGACACATTTCACAGGTGATAATTGAACACCTATTGCTTTCCTAGAGAATATAAAAAAAATAGATGAGAAAAGCTTGCTTTTGTCCTGACAAGATGTTTTTAACAGCATCATTTATTTTATTTTGTATTGTTTTATTTCACCTTATTTTGCATAAAAATTCTCTGTATGTTGGGGTTTTAATGGTTTAATTGTTTCTATGTATGTTTTAACTTGTTGTGAGCCGCCCTGAGTCGGGTTTACCTGATTGGGTGGCATAGAAATCTGAATTTAAAATAAAATTGAAAATAAAAATTCTTGGGTTAGAGATTTAGTGATGAGACAAATAGACAGAAAGCCTCAGCCATGAAAAAATACAGTGAAGATAAATTTCATTGTGAACACTTACTGGGCAATCCCTCCACTGCCTTCCCCACCTGGTTCCATGGCTGGCTTGTCATGGAGGCCTTGAGTCTGGTGGGATGAGACATACTAAATGACATCAGAGTCTCCTACAGAGAGTTGAAATTTTTGAAGTGGTAGCCATGTTAGTCTGTGCAAGCATATCAGAGAGTAAACAAAACAAAAAGACAAAAATGTTGTGTTACCTAAAAGCAGGAGTTCTCAACCTTTTTAAACCAGGGGCCAGGTCAGACAGCCTTGGGGGCCAGACGGACCATTTTGCCCTTCCTCCACCACATGGCACTTCCGGGTGTGGTGGAGGCAGTGGGGGCCCACATGAAATGGTGCCATTGGCCATATCTGGCCCACTGGCCACAAGTTGAGAATCCTTGCCTTAAAGAATAACTGCTGTATTTTATGTTCACTTTCGTGGATCAAGTCCTCTTCCTCTGACTAAGTGGACTTGATCCATGAAAGCTAATGTTAAAATACAGCAGTTAGTCTTTAAGGTGCCATGTTTTTAGTCTTTTTATTTTCTACAGAGAGCATAGCACTGGTGTTCTGAATACAAAAAGAAGAGAACACTTCCAGCCCCTCCATCATCCATCTGTCACAGTTTCGGTTCTGGCTTTGAAGAGGAAAAGGATGTGCTTGCACATAGATTCTACACTCAACTAAGAATCCAGATTTTCCAGGGAAGAAAATGCAGGTAGGAATCTCTCCTGTTCAGACTCAGTGGTGAATGCAGTGATGCAAGTTGTGGAGCTGTTTATAATACATAATTGACTTGTGAGGAGTCAAAGAGAACTGATATTACAACCCCTGAAGGACTGAGCTTGAACATCAGTCAGATAATAACATTGCATTTTCTTTTTTTAGTATTCTGCCCTGCATTTTATTTATTAGAACTGTACAGATGGCACCCATGCAGTAGGTTTAAAATGGCATCCTATACTTTCCAAATATTGAAGGCAAAAGGAGAAGGGGAAGGCAGAGGATAAGATAGTTAGATGGCATCATTGATGCAGTGGGTATAGATCTGGGTGGACTATGGAGGATAGCAGATGACAGAGGAGCCTCGCATGCTGTGGTCCATGGGGGTTGCAAAGGGTCGGACTTGACTGTGCACCTGAACAACAGCAACATACTTTCTAAATCTCATTAACACTAATTATATTTTAACCTGTAATAATTCCTAGCAATTTATTGGATTTTGCTATAACTGCAACAGATATAAAATGTAAATTCAGGTTAAAGTCCACATAGACATAATTTGTGATTTTGCCATCACTGCTATTTCCTGCCAGACTTGAAATGAGGTCTTGTTAGATATTTTCTGACTCACCTCTGTAGCTCATTCATCCATTCATTCTTACAAAGAGCATCAACCTAGGGAACACAGACTATACCTACCCTATGTTAGAAGGTCTCAGGTATGATTAAAAATTAACCTGTTTTGGCTGGTATTTTTCTTAGACTTGTTCTGTGAGATAAAGGCTTTATTTCCCAAGAGACACTGCCATAATGTTGGTGGCTGTACTGACACCTAGAGTTTAAATATTACTAACATTGGAAGCATTTGCAATTGGCTTCAAAGAGTCAACTAAGTAGACTTCTAGAGATAAAGCACACTTAAACAGAAAATCTAACCCTTAAACTAAGTAATAAGAGTACAAAAGAAAATTCATCACCATGCAACTACAGTTAACTTTCACACTCATCTGCATCTCAGTATGTTTTAGGAAAACTCTGATATGATGACATGGCTCCTGCAGTTCTTTAATGTTAAATTGCATTAACAGCTTTTGCTCAAGCAATAAACCACTTTGATGGCACAGTAGGAAGATACTGTTAAGGTTAATGACCAAATGATTAACTGCAGAAAGCAACTTGTAATTGGATATAGAGCCCTAACTGAACATTGAAGCATAAACTTGGATCTGTCTCAATTTCGAACATATGATGTATGGAGAAAGGTGCATATGATTGATTGTTGGATGACCCAGTTTTTAACATAAGAAATTCTAGTTCTATGTTATGACATTTCTATGAAGTAAATTAATCATCTAAATGATAAACATAGCATGCTACTGGATTCCAGAAGCTGTAGCATAAATAAAATAATACAATTCTGTCTGAGCAAATCAGACTTGCAAATCAAGCCTTTGATATATCCAGTGACCATCCATAAAACAAAGTTATCTTTAGCAAGTGAAGATGACAATGAAATATCTTTTGGCATGTTAGGGAATTCTGGCTTCTAAGAATGTGCTACCTGTTTGATTGAGCTGGAGCCTGAATTATAATACCTGGTCAATAGCCAAGTGGAGATCAACTTAACATGATCAACTGAACATGAAGGTGGAGATCAGCTGAACTTAACTTATAGTTTGAAGATAGGTGGAGATGTGATAAAAAGGACTTTGAGAATTCTACCTACCAGCTATGGTGAACAACCAGGCTTATGGTCCAGCTCTCCCAATCATACATTACTACTGGGAAGACCATTGTTTTAACAATGCAGACTTTTGTCAGCAGGATGATATCTCTACTTTTTTATTATGCTGCCTAGGATTACCATAACTTGCCTCCCAAGGAGTGTATTTTTATATTTATTTCATGGTTGCAGTCACCATCTGCAGTGATCTTATATCCCAAAAAAAGTAAATTCTGTCACTCCTTCAATTTCTTCCCCTTCTATGGTATTTGCCATGGAGTGATGGGGCCAGATGCCATGATTTTGTTTTTTTTTTAATGTTTCAACATGTTACTCACAAATACCTATTATTATAGCCACATCATAAAAGCTTGACGTGCTGTATTTTGAATATTGGCATTGCCATCATTTATATTGCATTATATGTTTTTCATTATTATGAACATCTGTGGCTTTTTACTCCTGTCTCTGTCACTTGCATACATTTTGTATTTGTCTGTTTTTTGATTTAATTCTGGAAGGATCACTTGCCATGATCACACTGGAACAAATTAGTAGGGGTAAATGACCCCCTTTTCATCATGATGCAGTATGTAACCAAATATGTTGGGAAAGGGAGCGACTGATAGGAATCTTGAATGCTTCTGGAAACTCTCAATATACTGCAACATTTGTGGCATGTCACACCAGCATTATACAGCAGGAAAATCCTTAAGATATTTCCAGCATCTGAAATGCAGATGGTCATTTTTTGAGTTTCTGATTATGTCACTGACAGCATTATGACTGTCCATATTAACTGACCATGACAGCTGTTGATGGAATGCAGTGGCACAACCTCCATAGGTTTTTTGAGCTTGTGTTGTGGGTGTGGCTGAGGACATTTGGGAGCTTAGTAAGCAAAAACAATGCCATCCAAGCATAAAATCAAACAAATGCAGGAGGAAGATGATAGCTTCTATAGATCAATTTAAAAATTGAAAACTTTGCAAGCTTTTGTAACTCAAAGGTCACTTCATCAGGCACTTTCATGGCATGCTGTCCAAGCCAGGCTCCTATTCTTAGGTGTTCCATGGGAAAATAAAGCAGCAGACTGTATCAATCCAAAAGCAGAAAGCCAGGAATTTGCATATTACCCTTCCCAAATGGACTTTTTTGAAGCTAGTAAGCTTTTTTGTGGGTGGAGGTGCCTATAAAAGGTATTTTCTTCCTTCAGCATTTAGCAGCTTGTCTCTCTTCTGATTACTGATAGCTTTGCAGTGTTAATCACATCTTGTTAGCCTGCTATGTGTAAACCAGATGTGGTGGGGATGTTCCTACTCTCAGTTGGTATTCATTTGATCTATCCATGAATGAGCATGTGGTAAATGTTAGCTGTAGTTAAAGTTAAAACATGTGGATTCTGCACAACAGTGTGGCAAGAGAAATGTCTGCATTGACAGACAGGACAAGGAAGAAAAGTGAGAAGATCTGATAAAAATGGGTATGGTTATCACAGTTGAGACATGCAGTGTTTTAGATGGCACATTTGATTAGGAATGCAAAAGAGGTAACTAGGATTCATAAAACAGTGGTTAGAAAATCTTCAAGGCAAACCACCATGTTTTCGACCATGGGACCAGTCAAAGGAGCTCCAATTCTTAGTCAAATCCACCTGTCTTTTGAAAAATGTCAGTGCTGCTAAAACATATGCTAAACAAACGAGTGTGAAATGTCAAAGCAAAGCAAAACAAATCCATGACCTACAGATAATGGAATAGATGCAAGCCCCATCAATGTCAAAGCAACTTCTTTGTATCTAAGATAGCAGTTCCTTTGAGGTGACAAGGTAGATCTTTCAGTTATATAGACGATGCACACTCTTCTCCTTCAACAGAGTAATGAAAAGCTTTGCAGTGACAGATGGAATAGATTTATGACTGTGTGATGCAGTGAAATAAGCCTATCAAAAATTTAAGTCGACTTCTGATATTGAGGAAAGCTGTAGATGCATGCAGAAGTTATATTCTAGAGTCAATTCAAGAAGATATATTTTATAGATTTATACCTGGACTGTACAAACTGGTTGATGTAGAACATTGAAGAAGAGGATTTTAGTCAGATTTGACACTACTGTGTGTCTACTGGTTGACACTATTTTCAGGAAAAGAGATAACTGGATAATTCAATCCCTCAAAATGAACCCTCTGGTTTATGAATGTGGGATATAAAATCCACAATTAAAAACACCAGGAAATGACCCTGCATTGCTGCTCGAATCATGTCCACATTGCCAGGAGGAAAAAGGGTGTCAAACTTTAAAAATCAAAAGTTAGCTTGAATGTTGATGACAGCAATGTCAGCAGACAAAATGGTCTGGTCTACAAGATGCCATCTTGTGCTAACTACAATTCATGAAGAAACACCAAGCAAGGGGAAATCTCAGAATTTGAATTTCCTCACATCAATTAACTACTTCTCACCTGAATCCAAAGGAATTGTTGGGGCTGTTTATTACTACAAGCTACATAAACACAAATGTCCTACTGAATTCTACCACAGCTCTTTCAAAAACATTGAGAAAAACATTTATGTGAGAAAGTTAACTGATCCACTGCGCTTCCCCCAAGCTCTGTGCTTTTACTGGGAAATTTGTTGCACCTGGTTTGAAGAAAGCTTTTCTCCCCTTCTTCCTTCTCTCTTTCCCCCACTACCCATCATTATATCATGCAAATTGTGCAACTCTGTGGTGTCACATTGGTTGGCTTTGTTTTACTGCTGTTTGATGTTTGGATCACCAATTGTTTCAGCGAACTTTATACTTATTCAGTCAGACCCAATCTGGACTGATTAAATCAAGACTTGATATAAATTGGTTTCAGTTACCCAGTTCAGTTTGGGATTGAGCCAGTTGGTTGTACAGCCCTGATCTTCATTAGAGTGATACACTCTTCAGTGAATGGAAATGTAAGAAATAGTGATAAAAAGTAAAATGTGAATCTCTTGATCCAAATGCCTTTCTAAATACAGTTACTCCAATACTGTACTGTGACGAAAATCTTTGAAGTAAATAAATATTTGCTTCCATTCTAGTCTGTTTATTGCATCTGTGTCTTGCCCATTTCTTCAAAGAACTCACCAATATGTAAACAGGATTTCCCCCAAAGTTATATTTATAACAACTCTGAGACAAGTTAGGGCTGAGACATTCCAGATTTTGAGTAGAGAGATGCTACAAATGTCAATTAAATGCTTCCAAAGTATGTGATGGTGCTCATCATGATATCTTTACTGATTGTGTTCTCACCTGCTTCTCAAGTGAAAAAATCTCCCCACCATTATTTGTATATATGTCTGTTCATCACTAAGCCTTTTTGAATTAGTAGAGTTTTTTTTTTGCTCAGGTAAGGCTTTAAAATAATATAGTTATTACAGTGATTATAGTTATTCTTTCAGCAATCAATCTGCATTACAAGACCACAGATGGAGTTTAAAAGTCCTTACTACCTGCTGAGAAAAGCTCTGCCAGTACAAGTATGTTGATGGTGCAAAATCTGTATGCCGGAAATAGTATTTGTGGTCCATTTTCTGTAGATATGGATGAAGATCCTCACTATGTGCAATAGTTAGTTACTTGTGTGCCTTAAGGCAAGACAGAAGTAAGAAACAGAATGACTCCAAACTCTTCTTTAAGGTATGGCAATAACTGGAGAGGAACAGAACAACTATGACATACCACTGTGCATTCAAATGATCAAATAATTGATCATGCTGGAAATGGTCACTTTCAGGATGCAATCTTTACAGTTACCTTTATGTCTGATCCTGATTGTAACTGCTTGTTTTAAAAAGAGGAGGACCTGCCACTTGGGCAAAAATTTCCAGACAGGAGATGGAGAAGGGTCAGACTGGTTCACTGTTTGTAGCAAATTGTCTAGGCACTGGCAAATAGAGCCAACTAGGCTATGCTGAGAACACACCAAAATTTGGTCTAAATCTCATCTGATTTCAGTCTGATCTACAGGATAACCACACTCAGTTATACACATGAGAAAGTTCAGTATAATAAATGGGGGTGGGGTAGGATTTTGACCACACTGGGGCAAATCTCCATGGGCATACATCTACCCATTGATAGTGTAGGATAGTTTTAATTATATTCTGTGAAGTTGCCACTGACATATGACCTTTCAGCAACAGTCCTGCTTAGTTTCCACACATTCGAGGCTGTGTTATCTTTCTGCAGTTAATTCATTTTACACTTGGTCTACCTCTTTGCATGCTACCTTCAACTTTTCCTTGCATTATTGCCTTTTCCAGTGAGGCTTGCCTTCTCATGATGTATCTAAATGTTTCACGGGCTCTATTTTGTCATTTCTGCTTCTAAAGAAAGTTCAGGTTTTGTTGTGTATGTAATTGTATGTAATGCTTTGTGTAAATAACTGATCCTCCATTTTGAGCCTCCTTCAACAATGTAATATCGCGAGACTTGGTTCGTGCCCTTTTCCTATGAGAAGCGTGAAGGGCTCCCAGTTTGAGATCACCCCACTTGTTCCCCTCCAATCCTGTTGTTTCCCGCCTAATTGTATCCTTCCCCAACCTGTATATAAGGCACCGTTGCGCCCCTGTTCTGTGTGTCAGTACCCGAATAAAAGTTGAGTTTGGCCCCATTATGCTGGCTGCTGCTTCTTATTACTGAACACCAAAGGTTTGATTTAACTTAGGACCCCACTTGGTAGCCTTTATGGAAGTCCTTGGTATCTGCAAAATCCTCCTCCAGTGCCAGATTTCAAATGAATTCAATGGTACATCCTTATAACCCACTACTACATCCTTCATAATCCTTCTCTATTGCTGTAGTTCTGTGAAAAGGTTGCAAAGCAGAAAAATTTGTCAGCTTACACACTGTTTGTGATCTCTTCCTAAGAAGCATGCTAGCCGCTGATATAGTTAATTTACTGATCTTTTTGGCTCGTGTCTAATGGGTACAAGCAGACACTTGGCTCCTATTTTGTCCTAGGAAGCAAAAAGCCACCCATTCACTAATAAGAGACCTGTGCTTCCTATTCCTTCCTTGATCAATGGGCCACCTTCATTCACAATAGCTTTTCATTCCAGCAGTTATAGCTCTCCCGACTGCCATGAATACCTTCTGTACAGAAAGATAATGCTCACTTTCTAGAAGGACACAATTTCTTTTTCTGTACAGAAAAGCACAGATTGTTTGGCAATCAATTCATAAGGTTCAAATTCCCACTTGATTGCTGAGCTGAGTGGGTTTCTTCATGCTAGTGGATAGGATGATTCATTGCTGTTTTTGTTATTTCAGCTACAGGTCAAATGCTTAAATTAGGGAAGGAGAAAAGGACACCTTTGATACTGAGATGAACTCCCCCCCCCCCCAGGCAAATAATACCACAAGCATCATTTCCTATCTAGTATTCACAGCAGGGAAGGAACACGGAGGCCAGGACAACTCAAATGTTCATCTAACACTGCCTGTTTTAATACAGCTGATCCGCTGATTTTGTTAAGTCTGTGTAACTGGGTCCCAAAGAAGAGTGTCATTTAGGTCTATGGTGAAAAAGCATTCTGACATCCCCGAGCAGAGCAGGAAAATGCTGTTCCCCAAAGTCTGATGGGATATTACAACAGAGCAGGTTTGAGGAAGAACCCAGGTCATCAGTAACAACAGACCTGTCATATACTGTATTGTTTTTCATAAAAGTGGCTCTGAAAAGCACTCAGTTCGAAAAGCAAAATATTATCCCGAAAAATAAGGTTTCTTTGCATGCAAAATGCCTCCAGACAGGCCTTAACTATTGAAAGAAGCCATTTGAAGCCTCTCATTCTTCCACCCTCCTCTGTTTTCTGAAAAAATAAAAAGATAGCAACGTGCTGCCTGTTTGAGCAACATGCTGCCTGCTTGAGCGAGCAATTTGCTGATCTCAACTTACAGCTGAAGAGATTCCAGTGTATAGCTGAGAGAAGGGAAACCTTGAATTGCATTACATAATTGTCTTCAGAAGATTTAAAAGCCAGATTCAGGCACCATAGATTTGAGCACTTCTTGGCTGGAATAGCTGCTCCTGAAGCATAACAGGCAGGGCCGCCATCAGAAATTTCTGGGCCCCATACTGAGCAATCCTATTGCCCCCCCCAGTAATGTCACAGTTATGGCCGGCGGCGGCAGGGCCCCTGTCAGCTCCGGGCCCTATACTGCAGTACTGGTAGTACTGCCCTGATGGTGGCCCTGATAATAGGAGAGGCTGTCCTGCTTCCTGCCAGCTGGGTGAGTTAGCTTGATAAGCTATGATCTTTAATTCAACTGTTTACTCTGTTTTGTTTTACAGAATTTGGCCAAAAGGCCATTTGGGGAAGGTAATATGCAAACCCCTGGCTTCCTGTTTTTGGATTGTAAAAAGATGCAAGCTGCTGCTTATTGTCCCATGGAACACCTAAAATTGGAACCTGGCTTAGATAGCATTCCATGAAAGTGCCTGATGAAGTAACCTTTGAGTTATGAAAGCTTGCAAAGTTTTGAATTTTTAAAGTGACCTGTAAAAGGTATCATTTTCCTCCTGCATTTGTTTTACTTTTTATTTTGTTATC
This sequence comes from Bradypodion pumilum, assembly GCA_035047305.1. Taxonomy (NCBI): domain Eukaryota; kingdom Metazoa; phylum Chordata; class Lepidosauria; order Squamata; family Chamaeleonidae; genus Bradypodion; species Bradypodion pumilum. Next base: position 326,056,225 of record JAWDJD010000003.1, read on the forward strand.
TTTGTTCTAACTGTGTTCTGTTTGTCTTATTCAGGCAACAAGTTTAAGCACTGGTAAACTGATAATATATTTCATGTAGAAATTACTCTGGGTTGAAAGGATTTTTCCTGGTGAAACTGTTCAGGGCACACCAGAAAGAGTCTCTTTTTATGTTCCCAAAATTCATCATGAAGGTCATATTTGCCTTAATGTTATAAGTTCATTTGTAATTCTATGCATTCAAGTAATAATGTGTGATATATTTACTCATATTAGTTGCATCTAATCAATATAGGCTCCTATATTCTTACAGCTCAATTAAGTTGTTCAATTACCAAGTTTTTACCATAGATGTATTCAGTTATTCAGTTGCATTTTATGAAGTTAGGAATTGCTTTGCAAGGCAAAATATTCTTCCTACGCTATATAAAGTTTATATTTGCATTATTCATTGATATGTAGTAGACTCTTTTAGTATATTTGCCTGTTATGCTATAATCTAACTCTATTTTTTTGTTTTGTTTTCTCTCTAACTCTAAAGTACTTCATTATCCACATTTACTTACAGTTACATCTAATTGTTCAGTTAATTGCAGGTTTAAATTGCTCGTGCTTTCCTGGTGATGTCGTATTATTCATCCATTATCTATGCTTTATTATTTTTGTATGCACCATATTTGTTTGTAGTTATTCATATTCATATATGTAGTTAAATAAATGGAAAAAGGAACTCTGTTGTTCTTGTCTCACTAATCAATAAAAGGGAGTAGACCTATAAAATAGTTTATGCATGCATGCTGGGACATACATTTTATTGAGCCTTTTTGATTTTTCTAGAATTAGAGATTTCATCAGATACGGGATAGGAAGTTTGCCGTGTTTAAACATTTGGGGCATACGGAATTCCTACCTTATTGGGATGCAGACAGCACCATGACAGAAATCTTTACACCTGACACGGCCTATGACTGTCCTGAGAATATAATGCAATGGCCTTTCATCTGCGTTCCGCATCACAGCATGACACCCATCCCGCTGATCCACAAGTCACTTTCTAGTCCCAAGCCCTTTTGGCACCAAAAGTCCTTATCAGCCCCAGGTCAGGATTGATGAAGCTTCTGCCCTCCATCAAGATGGATTCAAGTGGGATTTAATCCACTTGGGGACCATCACCCTTTCCTGTGAACTTTGGCACCCAAGGCTGCTAGTCCTCAGGGTTGTCAGGTCAGTTATCTGCCACCTGACACTCAGCATTGAGTTGCTGGCAATATGGTCTACTCTATTACCATAGCGTGATAGCCAGGCTAAATTACTGAACTAAATCGTTCAATGTATAAAATGGCCGAGCTAGAAGGAAAAAAAAAGATTCTATTCCTATGAATAAGAATCTTGCTTTTTTCCTGTGATTAATTTGCTTGATTTACTGTCCCCATCTTTCCCCTCAAAACAAGGGCTCATGACAGTTAGCTATAAAATCAATTTTAAAAGTAGTGTCAGGAACATAAAACGATTTAATTAAAACATGTTGTTGTTATGTGCCATCAAATTGGAACTGATGTATACTGAACCCTAGTGAGCTTTCATACTTGAGTGGGGATTTGAACCTAGGCCTCCTGAGTCCTAGTGGGTATCTACAATTGAAATATAGATCAACTTTAAAACTTTAAAAGACATAAATAAAGAAAAAAAGATAGCATCCACTAGCATTAAAAGCCCCTTTTGCTACAATCTGTCTTAATTGCTAGATTTCTGCTTGAATAAAACAGAGGAAAAACAGGGGAGGATGTTAATGTACCTTCGCTTACCAGAGAGTATCAGTCTGTGAATACCCACAGAGATAGCTCAGAAGCAAAGTGCACAACATGACATTTTGAAAGAAACTTGTCATGTTATTCATTCACAAGGGTGTCATCATTTTTATTGTTGTTCTACTTGTGTGAATAATAGTTATGTTGTACATTATTAATGTTGTTGTTTTGCTGTTGCCAAAAGACCAAGAAAATACCTGGAAATTCTCTTTAGCAACCAATTCTAAAATGTCTTAAATGCCTTTAAAAATAACCTCTTAAAGTAGTCTGGTATTACTTATTGGTAAATAATGCATGTGTTTTCATTGCAATTAAACCACAATGTTTTGACTATGCATTACCTTGCTAGTTAACTAAAGTAAATAGTTACAGGCAATTTGGCGGCTTTAATAGTTTCTTTTTAATACTGTATGCCAGGGGTTCTCAACCTTTTAATGCCATGGGCTGGACTACGCCCCTTCAGACAGCTGAGTGGCCAGGACTGGTGGTTCTCCCTGCCATAAACGCAGCCATAAAATGCATCCGCAGCTGTTGTGAATGCATTTGGTGGCGGCAATGCGGACCACATGAAATGGTGCCATGGGCCAGCATGTGGGCCGTAGGTTGAGAATCCCTACTGTATGCCCTCACTGCTTGTGTCTAAAGTAGTGGTTTTTAGGGTAAAATGATTCTTTCACAAAGTAGAAAGGTCTCTGTGTGAACCAAAATACTTTATTACTTGCATTGTTGACAGTGGGTGATATTTGGTATTTGGTATTTTTGGCACACTAGGGTGCCAAAATACATTTTAAGAGATGTTATCTATGTCTTACATTTTGAAGTAAGTCATGCTTACTACACACATCCATTTTACCTGGAATTCACACACTTTTTGGGAATTATCGATGTACAATGTTGCTTTAAGAAATGTATGAATGTAACCTGACCACAATTACAATGTAGCCCAGCTGTAAAGGAACGCGAGTAAGCTGCCCATAGAGGGCAGCTGCGAGCGTTCAACTCACATGGTTCTCATTTCTCAAATCACCGGCAGCCGCGGGAATTCTCCCGCACCAACAAACTACTACGGACACGGGGCGTGACTCACACGACGTCACGACGGTAGTGGCCAATAAGCTACCGTGCAACCAGATTCAAATGTATTGTGCTACTGTATATAATGTGATGTACCTCCGCCATTACCACATGTTCATCCTGATCATCAACCAATAAACCTGTGTTAGTCCTCACTGCAACTCCTTCTTTGTCTTCCGTGCAAGACACTAAATTGGCGACGAAGGTGGGATCATGGTGAATCCCAAGGTCAAGCCTTACCAGTTCGATGTCAGCGAGCCCAAACAATGGGAGCTCTACGAGTGCCAGTTCCGGCACGCAATGGAAGCTGCGGGCGTTGACGCCGCCGCGAGGATGCGCTCCTATTTCCTGGCCCAGGTGGGGCCGGCCACGCTGCGCATCCTGATGAACCTGGTGGCCCCCAAGAAGGTGGAAGAGGTGTCCATCGACCGCATGCTGGGGCTGCTGGGCGAGCATTTCCAGCCCCCCGGCCCGGGTCGCGTTCCACAGGCGAGAGCAGCGACCGGGCGAATCCGTGTCCGCCTACGCGGCGGCCCTCAGGCTGGCAGCGGTGCACTGCCAGTGGGATGACCTGGACCAGGCCCTCCGAGACCACATGCTGTGTGGCCTGAGGGACGAGGGGCTTCAGCGGAAGCTCATGACCCGTGACCACCGCCTCACGTTCAACGAGGTACTGCGGGACGCCGAAGCGGCCGAAGCGGCCAGGAGCGGGGTCAGAGTGTTCAAGTCCCGAGGGGCCGCGTCCGAAAGGGCCAAGTCACCAGTACAGGCGGCCCGGCGGACACCAGCGAAAACAGCCTGGCGGGCCCCCAAGCCGCCCGCCGGCACACCAACGGCGTCCGAGGAGTCGTCCACCACGGCAGACCCCTGTTCCAGCGAGGACGACGACGTCCAGCGGGTCAAGAAGCGAGGAGAGAAGCAACAGACCCGCGAGCGGCAGGACTGCCGCTGCGACGGTTGTGGGGCGTCCCACGACCGCACGAGGTGCCCGTTCCGAAAGGCCGAGTGTCACAACTGCGGCCGAAAGGGGCACATCGCCCGAGTGTGCAGGCGCGGGCGAGTCGAGGACAAGGGCAACGTGAACCATTCCCAGACGCACCAACGGAAGGCGGCCGGCACCAGGAAGGTCTCAGACGACCATAGCATGGCAGGCGTGAACCGCGTGGGCCTGGAGCACCGGCGTTTTTTCGTTGAGGTACAGTTACAGGGGGTCCCAGTGAGAATGGAGATAGACTTGGGGTCTTCCTATTCCATCCTGTCCCAAAAAGAGTTTATGCGCATTCCCCCAGATGCGCGGCCCAAGTTGCGGGCCATGAGGTCACACCTACGGGACGTGCAAGGGAACGGGATCCCAGTGTTGGGGGTGGGGAACTTCAAGGTGAAGTTCAAGAATTACTCCGAGAAACTGCCCCTAGTGCCTCCGAGAAACTGCCCCTCAAGGGGGGGGAGGTGCTGCCTTTTGGGAACGCAGTGGTTCGCTCCCCTAGGAATCGAACTGTCCGGCATTAATGCCATAGAGACTGACCCAATGCGGGACGTGTGCAACGCACACCCGGACATTTTCAAGAAGGGGCTCGGGACTTACAAAGGGCCCCCAGTTTCCTTTGACCTGGATCCAGAAATCCGACCCATACGCCTCAAGCCAAGAAGAGTGCCTTTCGCCCTCAAGGACAAGATCGAGGTGGAACTGGACAAATTGGTGGGGCAGGGGATTTTGGTTCCAGTTGATTCGGTGGAGTGGGAAACGCCGATTGTGACCGCCCTTAAATCAAACGGGGAGGTCAGGATTTGTGCGGACTATAAATGTACGATTAATAAGGCCATTCGGCCAAATGCATATCCGGTGCCCGTGGTCAGCCATTTACTTGCCACGCTTCATGGGGGGAGGTGTTTTGCCAAGCTAGACCTAGCGCAGGCATATCAGCAGCTCTCTGTAACCCCGGCTGCTGCCGCTGCGCAAACGATTGTAACGCACAAGGGGGCATTTAAGGTGATGCGCCTTCAGTTTGGCGTGAATTCAGCCCCCGGAATTTTCCAGTCCCTCGTGGAACACCTTTTAAAGGGGCTTCCAGGCGTCCTCCCATACTTCGACGACGTGTTGATAACAGCGGGGGCGAGTCAGAATTAGCGCAAAGGCTAGACAGGGTCCTTTCAATATTCGAGAAAGCGGGCCTCCGACTGAGAAGGGACAAATGTGTTTTCTTTGCAAGGGAGGTCGAGTTCCTTGGGTTCAAGGTAACCCCAGAAAGCATCAAGCCCTCCGAGTCCAAGGTTGCGGCTGTGCAAAACGCCCCTCGCCCCACCGCGAAACCGGAGCTGCAGTCGTTCCTAGGGCTCTTAAATTTTTACCATTCCTTCCTGCTGAGGAAGGCATCCGTTGCTGAGCCACTGCACGCATTATTGAAGAAAGAGGCGGTTTGGCGGTGGGGAGATAGGCAAGAGAAAGCGTTTAGAGAACTGAAGGTACTCCTATCCTCAAGTGCTGTCCTGACCCACTTTGACCCTGGGAAGCCAGTAGTCCTAGTCTGTGATGCGTCCCCGGTGGGAGTGGGGGCGGTCCTATGCCACGTGTTGGAGAACGGGAGGGAAGCCCCGGTAGCGTACTACTCAAGGTCCCTCTCAAAGGCCGAGCGCAATTACGCGCAAACTGATAGGGAGGCCCTAGCCATCATCGCGGGAATGAAAAAGTTCCATGACTTTTTATACGGCTGCGAGTTTACGGTAGTGACCGATCACAAGCCACTTCTGGGGATCTTCACTACCGGCAAACCCACACCGCAAATTCTCTCCCCCAGGATGCTGCGTTGGGCCATCTCCCTCAACGCCTACCAGTACGAGCTGGTCTATCGCCTAGGGAAGGAGATCTCCCATGCGGACGCACTGTCCCGCTCTCCCCTCCCTAGTGTAGGGGACCCCACATGCGAGGTAGAGCAGGACCACCAAGTCCTACTGATCGAGTCTCTTGACTCACCCCCCATTCTCCCGGCTGACCTTGCCAAAGCCACGGCGGCCAACAAGACGTTGGCCCAAGTTAGTTCCTGGGTGAGGAAAGAGTGGCCCACTACTCCCCCCGAGGAAAAGTTCAAGCCATTTGTCAGGCGGAGAGTAGAGCTTTCCCTGGAAAGGGGCTGCTTACTCTGGGGCCAGCGGGTAGTGATCCCAGAGAAACTGAGGGCCAAGGTACTAAAGCTACTACATACCAGTCACCCGGGGATCGTGCGCTCCAAGGCTCTGGCCAGGAGTTTCTTCTGGTGGCCCCAGATAGACGCGGATATAGAACGTTTAGTGGGCACGTGTGAGAGCTGCCAGAGCTCTTGGCCCGAGGAGTCCCGGTTACCCCATAGGGAATGGGACACGGCCCGCGGACCATGGTCCCGGATTCATGTTGACTTCGCTGGCCCTTTCCGCGGGGCCATGTTTTTGCTGGTAGTCGACTCCTACTCTAAATGGTTGGAGGTAATCCCCATGAGCAGCACCTCCTCTGCGGCAACCATTAAACAGTTGCGCAAGCTTTTTGCCTGTTTTGGCCTGCCAGACGTTCTTGTTAGCGATAACGCTAGTACCTTCATGTCTGCAGAGTTCAAGACGTTTATTGAGCGGAACGCCATCAGGCACATTACCGCTGCCCCGTTTCACCCCGCCACAAACGGTCAGGTAGAGCGTCAAGTGCGCACTACGAAAGACGCACTGCGGCGCATGGGTCCCGGTGAGTTGAACCTTAATCTGTGTCAGTTCCTCATCTGTTACAGGACAACCCCCCTAGCCTCAGGATTTTCCCCAGCCGAACTCCTCATGAGGAGACGTCCGGTAACACTTTTTGACCGGATGGATCCGTCCAGGGTGGAGGATGAGGGAAGGAATATAAACATAGGGGGAGAGAGCTCCAAAAGTTTTTCAGTAGGGGACCCGGTTCACTGCAGGAACTACGCGGCCTCGGGGCCAGCGTGGGTTACAGGGACAATCATTGAGCAGACGGGGCCAGTATCCTACAGGGTCGAGACTAGCTCGGGTCTACTTTGGAGAAGGCACGCCGACCAACTCAGAAGGCGAGTCACCAGTGAAGGGGAATCAGCGTTAGGGTCCTCCCCCACCTGCATTACCCAAGGGGGAGACACGGCGGAACCCGCGGATACAAATGCATATCCTGGGTTCTCGACCACAGAGGAGGATACTTTGAAAGAGAGGGATCAGTTTGATTGTGATTATGATTTGCAGTACCAGGGGGGTGTAGCGGAGTGGTCCCCCACCCATCCTAGCGAGAAGAGGGGTTTCAGTTCAGCCCCCTCCAGTCCCCCCAGTCCTTTTGTTTTGGAATATCCCATAGCGCCAGCTCCCCGGAGGCAAACACCCCCAAGACAGGCAACGGGGGGGAGTCCGTCCACCACAGTCTCTAGAACTCCCAGGCAGGCAACCGGGGATGGCGTGGCCACAAGGGCCTCTTCGTCAGTCCCGAGATTCGTACTGGGGGGGACCCCAAGCTCCTCAAACGGTAGGCAGGGTTTCACTTCCCAACTGTTCATTCCATTCCCGTCCCCCAATGCAAGGTTACCACAGGCCCCACACCGAGCCATTAATGAGTCCCCCCTTTCCGTTGCAAGGCAGGACTCCGCAGAACCAGGCTCCCCGGTTTTAAGTCAAGCGGCCGCTCGCCCCAGGCGCACGTGCGGCAAGCCACAATGGTTGAGGGACTTCGTCCCATCCTAGGGGGGAGGGATGTTATGTATGTACAATGTTGCTTTAAGAAATGTATGAATGTAACCTGACCACAATTACAATGTAGCCCAGCTGTAAAGGAACGCGAGTAAGCTGCCCATAGAGGGCAGCTGCGAGCGTTCAACTCACATGGTTCTCATTCCTCAAATCACCGGCAGCCGCGGGAATTCTCCCGAACCAACAAACTACTACGTGTCACGGGGCGTGACTCACACGACGTCACGACGGTAGCGGCCAATAAGCTACTGTGCAACCAGATTCAAATGTATTGTGCTACTGTATATAATGTGATGTACCTCCGCCATTACCACATGTTCATCCTGATCATCAACCAATAAACCTGTGTTAGTCCTCACTGCGACTCCTTCTTTGTCTTCCGTGCAAGACACTAAACATTTTGAAAGAAACTTGTCATGTTATTCATTCACAAGGGTGTCATCATTTTTATTGTTGTTCTACTTGTGTGAATAATAGTTATGTTGTACATTATTAATGTTGTTGTTTTGCTGTTGCCAATAGACCAAGAAAATACCTGGAAATTCTCTTTAGCAACCAATTCTAAAATGTCTTAAATGCCTTTAAAAATAACCTCTTAAAGTAGTCTGGTATTACTTATTGGTAAATAATGCATGTGTTTTCATTGCAATTAAACCACAATGTTTTGACTATGCATTACCTTGCTAGTTAACTAAAGTAAATAGTTACAGGCAATTTGGCGGCTTTAATAGTTTCTTTTTAATACTGTATGCCAGGGGTTCTCAACCATTTAATGCCATGGGCTGGGCTACGCCCCTTCAGACAGCTGAGTGGCCAGGACTGGTGGTTCTCCCTGCCATAAACGCAGCCATAAAATGCATCCGCAGCTGTTGTGAATGCATTTGGTGGCGGCAATGCGGACCACATGAAATGGTGCCATGGGCCAGCATGTGGGCCGTAGGTTGAGAATCCCTACTGTATGCCCTCACTGCTTGTGTCTAAAGTAGTGGTTTTTAGGGTAAAATGATTCTTTCACAAAGTAGAAAGGTCTCTGTGTGAACCAAAATACTTTATTACTTGCATTGTTGACAGTGGGTGATATTTGGTATTTGGTATTTTTGGCACACTAGGGTGCCAAAATACATTTTAAGAGATGTTATCTATGTCTTACATTTTGAAGTAAGTCATGCTTACTACACACATCCATTTTACCTGGAATTCACACACTTTTTGGGAATTATCGATTTTACTTCAACAAGATGGCACCCCACTGTATTTCCACCAAAACTGTTTACATTGGCAGTACTTCAGGAAGGAATTGGAATGGCATGTGCAGCAATACAACTGGACACTTTGTTTAAGTAGTAGTTCACCATGATCAGGAGCATCTGGACACTGATGGTAACCACTTTGAACGTCTCTTGTAACTGCAAAAGTCAAGCATGACTTGTATTGATCTTTTGTTATCAGAATGTATTGAGTATTACAATTTTAATACAGTTTTATCCTTCTTAAAATGTGTATACGTTTTTTTGACACTCTCTGTATAACAACTGCTGGCTTTGTTTTGGATATACGCTGACCTCCTGGTCATGCCCACCATGTATCCTTGAAGAAATTGCAACTTTTGTGCCTGAAGTTTCTATGTATCTTTGAAGAAAGAACTTTGATTTCATTCGGACTTACCTTGACCTCCTTGTCATATTATTACTGCAACTTTTAGTGCCTATATTCACTGCAACGTTTTGTGCTTAAGTTTACTATGGGTTTTGGAGAATTTATGATACTGTGAAAATACAGAGTTATTTCTTTCAGAGTGGTTCTCTGTTTTCTTTTTGCATTTAACACCCAGCCTCAGATGAAAAATTTCAAGTGAACAAAAGGAAACAAACAAAATTGAGGTGCTTTCCTGCAGCTAAGTGGAAATGAAGGTAAAATGAGTATTTTGGCATAGTTGTGGACTTGCTGCCAGAACTGATTAGACTGTATATTTTACAAAACCTAGGCTGCAATCTTGGCAGCAGGCCCCATTCAACTCAATGGCATACTCTCCAACAGAGCTGGGTAACTTGTGACCCTTCAGTTTTGTTTTACTGCAACAGCTCTAGCTGTTGATGGTAATTACTGCCCAACAATTACATCCACAAATGGTCTGTTCCTCTTCCATAGCAAAGGCTTGACATTCAGGTGTGTATTCCTGCTCATCACTTTAATGGACCAGATCGCATACAATTAACCAAAGTCCGCTGAAGATATATCTGGAAAAAAACCCCAAAAATGTAAAAATTCCAGGATGAAATATAATTTTTGATTACTCTTTATTATTTGTTATCATATAGAAATCATTGTAATTTAACAAATCATCACACATTTGCATTTTTCAGTCTCTCTTTTCCATTCCTTGTTATGACAATAGCTCTTGATGTTTTCAAAACCTGCAGGCTCTATTTCAAAATATACCACAGAAATTGTCAACTGAGTTCAGACACATGTCCTTAATTGAATAGGGTGTGGGATTTTTTTAAAAAAGCCCTAATTTGGTGCATAAAAATCAGCAGTCAAATTAATGTAAAATATTAGAATCATCTACTGTATTTCTGTAAAGGATTGGATAAGAAAAATAGAAAAAGTAGAGATATATTTCAAAGCCATGGCTGCTAACTCTTAATCCAAAAGAAGTCTATATTCAATAGAAAAAACTGATTCCAATGTATTGACCTAGCTTCATTTCAGCTTATGCCAATAGAACTAGGAGGAAAACAAATTTCCCCTCTGTTCTTGAGGGCTGAGAAACCTGAAACAGGTTTTTGGACAGAGTGGAAAATTTGTAGGCAGAACTGAGGACTAAATCATGCTGGACAACAGCTAGTACAATGCTGGATTAAGCAAAATGTTCTGGATCTCTGTGTGTAAACCAAAATATCTTATTACTCACATTGTTGACAATGGGGCACAGAACACAATTTCATGTAAAGTTGTCTTATAAACTGCTTTGAACACCAGAGCAAAACACTTTATTGTTGGTTATGTTTGCCTCTATTAACTAGCTTACAAATAACAAGTCAGACATACAAATTTCACAGGTCAGGCTTGAAAATACTCCAAAACAAAAATCTTTGCACAGTTTTGTTGTAGCAGCTGTCTGGCTTGAAGAAGACATACACTATTCCCAGTGCTGGAAGTTGCTAATAAAGTAGAGTTGGTCATTGGTCACATTAAATCTTTGTTGAACTCTCAACTGAAACTGGCACTGTACACTTAAACTGCTTAAAAACAAGAGAAGAGGTACAATTCCTAGTCAAGTGCTGGGATCCTTTTAGTAGCCAGACCTTGGAGAAGTTATTATTTTGGATCACCTCTCAGAAACCCTCAGCAAAAATGGGAATTGTGAGGGTGGTGGTGGTGGAATCATCAACATCACCATTCAGAATGATATGAAAAGGCTTGTAGTATTTGCAAATATTGATGCTGGAGTAATAAAGGAAAGAAGATGAGTACCAGGACATTAAAAATGACAAAAAGTATTAGAAAGCTGCATATGATTCAAATCAAACCTTAAATAAATACAGGGCAACGGGAGGGGGAAAGTGGCAACAGCTATCCTTGGGCAACGTCATAACATAATATGCACTTAGGATGCTACCCATATATAGACAGAGTGGTTGGCAGCAGCTGGTTTGCACCAGTTCGCCAGAACTGGTAGAAGAAATTCTGGATGGCCCCACCCATCCAAGTTTTGAAAAAAAAGTAGTCCTAATTTAGGTGCAACGCAGGGCTTTTCCCCTGGCCATGCCCCCATACCACGGCCACAGTGTGGTAGTAAAAATTTTTGGTGCCCACCACAGCAGTAATTCTATGGTGGGAACTTTATCACCATTACATAATAATGATGAAACAGGATTTCAGCCGACATGTTAATGGTGTAAAACTGAATTGTCTTCTTGGTAGTCTAATTTACACCAGGACAAGCTGATTTCAGTAACACATATACAGATTAGCTTCCTCATCTACCATATTAGTTTTGCCACAATAATAAAAGATCTTAGTTTTGCTGTTAAGGTAAGGCAGTACAGATGGCTTGCTTAGAGCTGAACAGGCCTAAATTAGAGTAATTTGGATCTTTGATTCAAACCTCTGAATCTCAGTAAGCAGACTCCGCTCCTTAGATGTTGTACTGCTAGATCTTATTTTCTGGTTGTTCTTAGACATTTTGCATACACTTTCCTCCTTATCTTAAAATGTGTACTGTGTTCAAATGTACGATTGGGATGATAGCCTTGTCACAATATTGAGTCTTATGAAGCTGCTGCCTCTTTCTCCATGTTGCCACTTGTCATATGTGTTAGTGTCACACTAAGAGATTTTCCTACTTGCTCATCCATGGTTGAGTACAATATTTGCATGAAGGGCAAGAATGGGTACCTCCCTAAATGCTATATTTATTTACTATTTTAATATAAACTGACACACACATTATATTAGAGTGGTATACGTGATACCTGTGAATTAGGTGAACACACACTATGTCTTGATGGAGGTGAAAATTGCTAAACCTGGTTTGTTAATATGGATCAGCACAGCTGTTTACACATCTGTATGTAGCAGTGATGATGAGAACATGAAGTGTTAACCTGACCAATAGACCACTGATCCAGATGATTCTAAAGCACATGGCCTAATTTCCATCTATTTCAGTGTGAAATTCTTGATGCTCTGACCATTTCATCCCAGCATTTCAGGTGGCAATCAAGTCCTAAGCTCCCTATGCCATTCTACTAATACTCCAATGAGCAGCAGAATTTCTGAACTATGTAACATTTCATATAATTTATCTGAACACTGCAACACATCCAATGACAGTATAAATCATGAATGCTGGGTTTACTGTGACCAAATATAAAGCACATAATATTTATAAAGCACTTCATGCGAGAACAGGATTCTAACAAAAAAAGTAATTGCCAAGTGTACAGTTGCAACGAATGTATGCAGCTAGCACATGTCCCTTCTTGTCCTTACCTCTCTCCCCAAATTAACTCTTTGCTGCTCAGAAAACATTTCACACTTGTGTTAATTAGTTGCACAGAAGAGGGGTGGTGGACAAATTACACTTCCTTTTGTCAAAGCTAAAGAGAGCAAATGTTAATTGCCTATGCCATGTAAGAAATGATTTTTTGCATGGTAGCATTCTATTAGGTGCAACTAGTGTAATTGCAAAATTATTTAATGGCAAAAAAGAGATGAAGTGTAATGATAAAATAAAAGGTGGGGAATGAGGATAACTTTACTGTATTCTAATGGAGATTCTAAGAAGATGGAGATGATTATTGCTCTCTTACTGCATTTTAATGTATTTTATTAAATTCTCGGTGAATTTTGGTTAGCTGTACTGCAGTGGCTCAAGTGACTAAGACACTGACTGGAAGGCGGAAGGTTAGTAGTTCGATTCCCAAGTACTGCTGGACAGAATGAGGTCCCGTCTTTGTCCCAGCTCCTGCAAAACTAGCAGTTCGAAAGCAAGAAATTGCAAGTAGATCAATAGGGACCACATCGGTGACAAGGTAAACAGCATTCCATGTCTAGTCATGCCTGCCACATGACCACAGAAAGGTCTGCAGAAGCAGCCAGCACTGGCTTTTCAGCTTTGAAACAGAGATGAGCACTGAAGCCTAGAGTCGGATATGACTGGCTTTAAAGCAAGGGAATCCTTTACATTTACCTGGAGAACTTCAGGTTAGGGGAGGCTAGTATATACGGTCAGTACACGTATAGCATATGCATGAAAAATATAGTGAGTACTGGATGTGTCATTTAAATAAGTGGGGAATCCATGAAAGCAAATTATTCTGCATGCACATCAAAACTCCAGCAGCTGCAAGGAAGTATTTCAGTTATGTCTTACACTCCCATCTTAAATACATCTGCTTACCAGGATCGGCACACTAGATCGAGTATACATTTATGTAATTCAAATAGCTGAAGTAATTCTTTTTACATACCTCTCTCTCTCTCTCTCACACACACACACACAAATCAAAGGCAAATATTTTACATTAGATCTTATAAAACTGTACATTGTAATATTCATTATCATGAAAACAATTATTCAGTTATATGAACTGCTGCTTTATTAGTAAATATAAATCTGAGAAAAATGGGCTAAATCCAGTGTGAGTCCTATCTAGGGTTGACCCATGGGTCTTTCTAGCCACAACTAATTTGAATGTCAAACTGGATTTTAACTTAGTGACTGTTTCAATTCTTAATTTGAGTCAGATTGCAATGTTTAAATTTTCAAAGGCATAGTAAAAATAACTGTTAAAAGTACATGTATTAGCCCTCTCCTATCTAATGGTAGTACTACAATTACTCATCATGCTGTAAAACACATCAATTTTGTTTAAAAATTAAAAAGTCTCATAATGACATAAGGAAGCACCCCTGACAAGATATACAAGAGCAGTCTCTCCCCAGAACTAGTGTCCTCTAGCTGTTTTGGAGTGCAGCTGTCAGTAATACCATGTCAGCATGGCCAATGAAAGGGTACCTGGGTTAAGAAGGCTGTATTAGCGAGAAAACAGTAAACGATTGAGTTTATCATTCTAGGTTGATGTTTTGTTCATATTTATTTTTGTCCTTTCACAGCACAATAAAATATTAATTGTAACTAAGCGGTACCTATGGGACACACTGCACATTAGAGATCTACAGCAGGGGTTTCCAACCTAAGGCCTGTGGGTTGGATCCGGCCCATGGTGCCATTTCACGTAGCCCTCACCCCTCCAAGGGCATTTGAGAAACAAAATAGCCATCCCTTTGAAGCTGTTGGGACAAAATGGCCACCCCATCCTGCAGGAAGGGCAAAATGGCCAATACGGCCCTTGAAGCTGACTGAGAGAGCATGACATGGATCCAGGCTTGAAAAGGTTAGGAACCCCTGATCTACAGTGTGCCAATATACTTTCTTGAATAAATGGGACAAGCCTTATTTTCTGGTAGCTAAATTGAATCATTTTGCTTCTGTTCCGCACAGGCAATCTGTAGGCCAGCCTTCTTTGGGATCCTGTCTCATGTTTGCAGAAGGGGGAAAGGGTAATTTTGTGTGTGACTGAGGTCCAAATCCCAAAAGCAAACAAAAAACTTCTTGAAAAACAGGCAGGGAGTTAGTACCTTCAGCTTTATCAGTGTAGCTGTTCACCTGTCTGCAATGGCCACTGAAAGGACTGATTGAAAGGACTGTGTCTCCCTTTATTCATATGCAGTCCATACCTGCAAGCTAGGATCTCTGGACAAGGAATTCTGTAGTCCTTTCTCTTGCACCATACAGACACTAGCACCATAACCCAATGGTGTCGCTGAACTAGCACAAGGATTAGGGCACTGATAAAATGATACTCTACAGTCAGTGCAAGGAAAGGAAAGGATCTAGCACCATTTCTATTGTGCAGCTGGCTGTGTTATGCAGTGTATGTGCACGTAATCTTGCACTATTGCTTGTGCAATGGACAATCCAGTACTGTACAAATAACACTAGCTGAAGCTATTGTTACATTGGTAGCATGTTGCATTTAGGTCCAGAAGTTTATCTCAGTGACCATTTTAGTCTTAACAATCTATAATGCCCTCCCTTCTCCCTTTGTCAGATATGCGCAACATGGGTTAAACCTTAAAGCACATGGACTGGAAAATGCTGCTGCATGTTGCAAAATAACTTGGGAAGTGTTTCTACAATGTTGTTAAATGGTAAAGGCAACTATACAGATACATTAAACACAGCATAAGGTTCTTATGTTGCTTTCTACATTCTAAACATTAAAGAAAGAAAATAAGAGATTCAGACATGCTATGATTTTTTAAAAAACCAAATTGGAATTTTATCCAACTGGTAAATAGTGCTGCACTTTCCCCTTTAATATAGTGGCTGTTCCCTACAAATATCTTAAATTTGATTTTCAATGCAACTCATATGGAAGATCAAATGGACAACAGCCTGTTACCCAATAAGTAAAGGAAGGAAATGCTGACATATTAACTTACAACTTCAACATTCTGATTCAGATCTAGTACAATAACTTAATCTACTCAGGTTTCCTGTTTTCAAACCTTTTACATCTTGAGTAGATGAGATGTTATCAAGAGCTATCTCCAGACACCGTGACTATACTAATACTTGCTGTTAGCCAGTCCCGGACCAATATTTAGCACTTAAAACAACATACCACGTAATATGAGAGTGCACGATTTTGAGAGCCATTTAACTTTGCTTTCACTTAGATAAGGCTGTAGGTATAAATGATAGTGAACAAAATTGCACAGTTACTGAAGTGTAACATAATTATGACACAGAATGGCGCACAACGGCTAGTGCAGCCATAATGAAGAGCAAGGAGCTTGAAGCTTGATTGCCTGTATTTTTGTCCTCTTTATGTTTAGGAGATGATTTTATAATAATAGTGGTTGTGGTGTCCATCTTTTTCACAGTTGGTTTTGAATCATTCCTGTCTCCAGGTATAGCTCCAAGGATATCTAAAGGGAAAACAAAAAACAAATAAACATTCTTAGTTACACAGAAGAATTTTTCAATAATAAAATAAAGCTTTCATAGTCCTGGTGGCCCTCTTCCTCCTGAAAATATATATCCTTAAATATAAATAATATCTGCAACAAGTATCTTGAGATTATCAGTCCCCCAACCACAACACAGTATAGCTCAGCTCCTTCATAAGACCAGGATATAATAAGACTCCTTTGTTGGTCCAATTCCTATTATTTTATAATCACAATTGCACCTACAACAACTTACCTGTCTTGCCAAGGTATATTGCAATTATCTGTTGATTGGGTAATAAATGTTTTGACTTTGACTTGCCAAGGTCAAAGAATTTTCTAATTATTCCCTACATCTTTAGTAGGCAATGCTAAGGTAGGTCAAGCTGATTTAAAGCAGATTTCAATGTTCCTGCCTCCACCATACCAGGAAGTGCTATGTGGTGGAGGAAGGGCAAAATGGCCATCAGAGGGAGCGAGATCTGGCCCCCGGCTTAAAAAGGTTGAGAACTCCTGCTGTAGATAAACAATTTGAATTTAATAGCCTGTACTGGGCCAGGTAGAGATGAACAAAACAACTCAACCAGATGTCTATCTTTCCTTTCCTATGGTCCTTGGTGCTGTCACCAAAAAGGCACCCATATTCTTTTCTCACATTGGCTTCCTTACCAACCCTGACAACTCATTGTATTAAACAGAGCAAGAAGGTGGAATAAAAAAGTAAATTTCTAAAAATTCTGGAAAAAACATTATGTAGGCTATCATTATAATGATAATTCTAGGGTGGGGAGAGCAGACATTTCTAAACACGGCAGTTGTTTGTTTTGTTTCTCAAAACTATGTATACTATCATTGGCCCCATAATATCCATATTCTGCTGAAAACCATTGAGAATGATGGAACTTGTTTGCTTATTACAATTTCTATTTCATCCCATTCTTTAAAAGAACATACATGTTAGCATTTTCCCTTTATTTTCATAACGACATAGTGGAAAAACCCAGATACAATACATGCAATGATCTTTGTGGTTCAATGGACACTTCTGGTTAGTCTCCTTGGTCCTATTGTAACACTGGTTCATTATTCGCTCTAGCATGCTATGAAGAACAGAGGTGGCTAGACCATTGTCATACTGACTCTATTTGGTAGACCTTGGTATTTCAGTTTAAAATATAAAAAAAGAAAAAACCCATAAATCTAAACTCTGTCCATCCATTACATGCAACGATACATAAACAATACCTTTATAAAAGCAGATTTCACATCACCATCAGATAAGATAAGATAAATCTTTATTGTCATTGTCCCCTTGCGGGAACAACAAAATTTCTCGGTTGCTATATATCAACTCGAATAAGGCATACCCCTTAATTTAAAACAGCTACAGAAACACCAATTAAGATACTACCAAATTTAAAAAATTTAAAATCTAAAAATTTAAAAAAATTAAAATAAGATAAGATGACTTCCAAGTCCAGAATTTCCATTTAAGGCCAAAATTGCTCTGGAGAAGAAGCTGTTCTTGAGACGGCTCGTTTTTACCTTCATTGTTCTATATCTCCATCCCGATGGCAGAAGCTCAAAGAAGCAATGGCCAGGATGCTATGGGTCTCCTACTATATCTAATGCTTTTCTGTGGCACCTGATGGTGAATCGTATGTATGGTGACATGCATATAATTTGCATTTATATTGTTTATTATTATTGTATATTTACTATTGTATTGTTGCTTTAATATGTTGGGGAACCGCTTTGAGTTGCCTTCAGGCCGAAAAAAGTGGTATTTAAATTAAAAATGAAATGAAAATGAAAAATTAAAAAATCTCACTGCCACTAAAGAAAAAACATTTCATGTTCAGGCCTTTCCAGAGGAATTCTGTAGAATTTATGGTGTTAGAGGACCCTTCTTCTGTGAATTCCTGTTTCTTAAAAAATCAGTTCAGTGATAAACTTTGTTTTGTACACATATACCTGCAAAAAAGTTTGCATCCAGACCTGATGCATCTGAGCATCAATATAACAAATATCTTGTTTGCACAGTCAAGTCTGACCCTTTGTGACCCCATAGACCACCACAAGCCAGACTCCTCTTTCCTCTGCCATCCTCCACAGCCCACACAGATCTACGCCCATAGATGCCATCTGGCCACCTCATCCTCTGCCTTTTGGTCATAACCAAAAGCAGTTGGAGTCTGCTCCATTTTGACTAAAAACTGCTGTTTCGGTTTTGCGGAATTTGAACCATCTGATATTGTAAAGGTGGAATGAACGCTGAACAGTTAAGAATCAATATCTCCAAAGAGCCAAGAAATGAGCTAAATGAGAGCGCTCCAGAAAAAGCTTCCCTAAATACTGCATCCAGTTTATTTATTTATTTGGATTTATATGCCGCCCTCTCGCCATAGGGTGACTCAGGGTGGCGCACCCCCACATAGTTATTATATAAATCCCCTTTAAAAATTCAATAAAAAACTATTTAAAACCATCCCAAATTTAAAAAGACCCTCCCCTCCCCACCCATCAGTAAAAGGGACATATAACTCTAACAGAGCCAACGAACGGGAGTCAACACCCCATCAGCCCCCATACTTGCCCTGCCAGCCAGGTTTTCAGCCCTTTCCTAAAGGGCAGCAATTCTGTCTGTAGCCATAGGTCTACTGGCAGGAAGTTCCACAGGGTTGGGGCAAACACAGAGAAGGCCCTCCTCCTTGTGCAGCTTATGACAGCCTGTTTCACTTTGGCATCTTATAGACTGCTATATCCCTTATCTCTCCACTGAGAACTTATCTTTTAAAGCAGGAGTGGACAGCTTGTGGAGGCTTAAGGCTTAAGTTCTGCATCTGCCAGAGACTTCAGAACTAGCTTCCTTGGAAGTCTGAAATAGGTTGATATCTGCAAAATTGTCACCTTTACCTCCTTGTTGTCTGGGATCTTCCATGTTTGGGAATACAGGGGTTGTTTCATAGAGAATTTGGGGCATAGTATGTGGCCAATGGGATGTACTTTTCCTATCTGTTCCTTAAAAGGATAAAGACTGTTTCAGAAGCTGTGAGCTTTAATTACATAGACACATCAATGCTGCTGTTTTCAAAGTGGCAATATTATCTCCTCTGGATTCTGAGCAGTTAAGCCTGATTGTCTTCCTGGAGAACTACATTAGGCCTTCAGGGAGAAAACTCTTCTAACATTTCTATAACCAAGTGTTTCCCATGATCCACTAATTGAGGAACTTCATCCTATGAGGAAGAAAGACCAGCGTATTGGTCCACAACTCGCTGAAAAGTGGTATGGTGGCATTCTGAAAATATTAAAAGCAAAATGGAGCTCCTTTAAACAATAATTAAAGCAAGCTAATAGAAATTGCTAGTCAGGGTTTCAATGTACACACACTCAGTTGTCAAGCCAGAAAGCCATGCCATCAAAGTCAATTTCCACTAGCCCTTCTTTCCCATAACTATTCCCCAATAGTCAGTGGTTTTCTTGTGGCTGGCCAGCAGGTTTTATCTTTATTGGCCTTTATTGGGTTTGTTTTGAGACTTCTCATTCCTTCATATTGCATGTATGTGATGTTGTTTGGAAAATATAAGGGCTGGTACTCATGCTTGAACATCAGAAATAGAGACAATGATTAAAAATAAATCTTCTGATTTTCTGACAGTGCTTGGCTCCTCTTTCCATCATTATCTTTTTCCAACTGTGGTAAATACTCTATTTCTCCACTTTCTCTTATACCATCTTAGCTTGCTGACTTCAGCTCTCTTGAGCCTGCTGATTAAATAAAGACTTCACTATATTAATTTTTTTTCACTTGGCCATCATCAGTGTCACAACTTCATTGGCCTCTATAAATTGTCAAGGTAGAAATATATTAATTCATTTATTTTTCTTGTATTAACTTAACCAAAACATCAGAAATAAGAATGAATGCTATCAAGAAAAAAAAGAGGCATTGACTTTGAAAAGCTTTCTCCTCAGTACTGCCTGTTTTTAAAGTACTACATAACACACATTAAATAATACATTAGGAAAATCTGTCTTTAACCTTTGTAAGGAAAAGACTTCACTACTTTCCTTGTTTACTCTGGTTTTATATTGCAGATTGTTTTATGTGATGGTATGCATGGTTGTTTAGAATTGAAAGAGGAGATAGCAAGTGCAAATGGGCATTTTGTAAATTCCCCTTTAAAAAATAAATATGTAGAGATTTTTTATGAAGCATTGTCATCTGGTAGGCCTATCCATTCATTGTTAAAATCTTAAACCTAGAATAAATGTAATGTTTTTTTCCATCTCTCGTAGGAATTGTCTGTATTAAATCAACCAATTTCTTCTTAAATATCAGACCACTAGAAGCTAATGCTCAGGAGAATGTAATGCTGAATTTTCAAAATTCCCCATGCTATAATTATTATAAATAACTTGTAAATATTCTCAGTCTCAATGGCAAGAACACATTTAGCAGAGCTGCAGCAACAAATGTGGGAATGTAGAACATTCCCAGGCTCAAGAGAGAGCAAGCAATAATTTTAGCCATTATGCTAGAGATCAGTGAATCCTCTTCTTTCCGGTTCAAATTACTTTCAGTTCTGCATTCTATGGAAGTCTATTCCATATAAAATTCATCTGACATTATACACATTTCATTATATACAGTATATTAAAGCATATTTATTCTCCAAATACACATTTAAATATGTATCCCCCCATATGTATTTAAATTATTCATATGAGAACTCTATTACATCATGTAGAGAAGTACAAAATATAATATGTTGGTAGTTTCTGATTGACATTAATCTAAGAGGTGTAAAACAGGTTATCTTACATTTCAGTTTCCAAAAGCTGAATTCCTCTATCCTCTGTATCCCAGTCTAAGCCTGAATGCATAGCTTTCTCTGACATAATACATGGTGTTCACCCACACTCCTGGAAAGAAGTCCAGTGCTATACTTTTGAACATAGCTTCAGGATTTGAATCCAATATATTTTTATACTGCTGTTCACATAAGAGATGCTGCTGATATAAATTAAAAATTACCATACATAAAAATATAAATAATACTAAAGACAAACTCCTTTATTTGATACTGAACAGATGGCCATGTTGACACCACATGGGTCTTGGAGTGCCACCACCATGGCACCTGAGGAGCTGGTGTTGGCATCGAATGAAAAGCCTCCAATATTAATCTCAGAGAAAGCAGAGGATGGTATGGAGTGCCATGCATAAAATCAATAAAATGTGCTCAATGTGTATGTCCCAGTTAATAAGTGAGGACCTCTTTTCTAAACTGCATTTTCTAGACCATTTTTACTGGCATCTCCATGGACAACACATTACCGTAGAGTAATCTGGAGGCTACCAGAATGAGATTCATACACCCTTGACAAAAAGAAACACAGTATATTTTGTCTTTTTGAGATTGCTGTCCACTTCTACCAAATGTAATAAGTACTGCTTCAAGAGAGATGCACCTGAAAAATGAGGAAGGAAGAGAAATCTGCCTAGCCAGAGGTACATGGATCGTCATCAAGGGAAAACTTTTGAATTTCTATGTGTCTACACTGCAGACATATATAGTTAAAACAGCTTAAATGACAGACAGATGGATGGATGGATGGATGGACAGACATATGTTTTTCAAACATTGTGATGCACACATGCAAAAATCCTATAGGTCAGTGATGGCAAACCATTTAGAGACCTAGTGCCCAAACTCAACAGGCTGATGCACAAGCTGCAGAGGGGCAGGACCAACTCTGTGCTGGGAGAAGGGAGGAAATGCTCCCACTAGGCTACTGGGTAGAGGGGCAGGGTGAATTCTGTGTGTGTGGGGGGAGGGAGGAAATGTTCCCATTGGGCTGCTGGGCAGAGGGCTCTGAGTGCCCCCTCTGGCAGTGTGCCATAGGTTTGCCACCACTGCTATAGTTATCACCGAATGATAATGATGGTCATTTTAAAAATACTTAATAGACTTGTTATAGTATTTATCTACTCACTCACTCATATAGGTGGTGTACATAGTAATATTAACATTCCAAATAAGAAAACATAAACAACCACATAAGAATACAAATACAAAAAGGCAATGGGTACAACATAACTTACAAATAAAATATCTCATCTGCTATAAAAAACCTGTTCTAATAATTAATATTGGCTTATGAAAAAAATTACTTAGAAATCCCTGAAAGCTTCTCTAAAGAGAGCCATCTTCAGCTGGTTGGTTTTTTTATGGCAAATATTATTCATAATGTGAAACACACAAACAAAGATTTTCTCCGCATATAGCCTTACATTGTGGGCTTAGTATTTTGAAATATTGTACATGCACATGTTTTAATAAAGTTCAGTATTTCATGTCTAAAGACAAGTGTTTGGGGAGATATCAAGTATCAGACATCTTTATGTTACTCAGCATTACAAAGCTTGTGGTTCTCTCATCACCTAGAGATAATAACTGTCAAAGTACTAAGGACAGTTGAGATGTTATCTTAAGCACAGCCAATTATTAAAATATGCAGTCAAAAGAAAGACTTCATCAAAAGTTTAATATGGTGGAAACTATGCCAAGGATAGAGAAACTCAGCCAACTACCTTCAAAAGCAAATGCCACAGGATCTAAGGTTCACATGGAATTACTCCTCTTACAGACGCTGAGATTCATCAAAAACTTCAGCAGTTCCTAATCTTAAAAGTCAATAATAAAACAAGGTAGGACACTTTAGAATTTGTATTAAGAATGAAGAACATTTGAAAGCAGTGCTGAGAAAGAAAAAAAACATACAAGTGATGACTAACCAAAGGACGTTCTCTCTGTTTCTCCCTTTCTTCCTACTAATTATACTGTGCCTCCTTGTGGTTTCCAGTCCTGCCACCCTTTCATGGTATCACATAAGTGATGACTAGCCAAAGGTCTTTCTCTGTCCCTCTTTAACTATAGTTAAAACTCTAGATTCCAGAAATATAGACTTAAAACAAACAGTTATGACTAAGCTGTGTCACTGAAAAGATGGAAATTCATAATACAGATCAGTTCCTCTCCTCTTGCAGAACATAGATTATGGTGATGCATCTTCCACTCCATGTAAATAAAAAGTGTAAGTTTCACTTCTTGCTTCCCTACAGATCTAGAACTAAGACTATTAGACACATTTAGAGTTCCTTCCTCCAATAGAGTCCAACACGACAGGGCTTGAAAAGCATATGTAACTGTTCATGGAATGGTGTTGCAAAACTCACACCATTTATTTCACCTTTGAAACACCAACAATCTTATACCTATTGATTATTAGACAATGCATATTAGTATCCCAGTACTATATTCTACAAACTGGGGCTTTAACGAAGCAAGAGCCAATAATTTCTTTCTATTGTTGACCAAGTAGTATTCTGCTAAGGACAGAAATGGCAGGCATAACTTCTGTCCATTACCTTCAGTTCCATAGTATTTGTTCTAGCTCCATGTGGAAATAGATGCGTCTACTATTAGTTGGTTTGGGGTTTGGAATCATGCCATCTGGTTGGTTACTTCTGGCCCCTTTGGGGTGAAGTTCTACCAGTTCAAGTCTAAAAGGCACCTTTCTTGCATGGCACCCTGATTGATAGTTGTCGCGTCCGGCCCTTATAAGCAACAGTCCAGGCAATGATGAACAGAACAACAGGCGTTTATTTAACAGTCTTTCAGATTATGCTTACAAGGTGCTCCAGACATAAGATGGCTATACGAATCCCATGAAATCAGTCCCTCTAGATTCTGCCGTAGAAGAGGCAATGCCTAAGCTACACTCTTTGAGTGATAGCATTTAGAGGAGACCCAGGCTTAGCACGTTACTGGGTAACGTAGTATGGTAATGGGTAGTATAGATCTGGTTCGGCCCCATCCTTGTTTACCCGTGGGGCTTATATAATGTCTCTCCGGTGGTGGCTCCTTGATACAAAGTAGCAACCCGCCGGACAATCATAACCAACCAATCATAACATGATATATAAGTATTAACCAATGGGGAACAGGATCCAAATCTGTAACCAATCACAGACCTCTGATTAGCATAATGAGCGCACTCAGAGAGGGAGATTTCATGCCAACATTAGCTCCTAATTTGAATGGCGGGAAACCACCATTTTCTCCTTGCAAAGCGCTGCCCGTGCAACTTGCAAATCTGCCTCAATACACAACAATCGTGTTCTGTACTTCTACAGCTGAAACAATGGATACAAATCTTACAGCCTACTGATAGGTCCTGGAACTCTTCTATTAGGGGAAGCAAAAAAGGTAGCACCAAGAAAGATTGGCAAGGCAAGGCTGGCCAGTAGGTTATAAGAAGTTGGTGCTTTAGAAGATTAAAACTAAGATGAAATCCAGGAATCTGACTAGGAAAAAGTGAGATATCTTTCAGGTTACCCATGTTACCTTTGAAAAGTATAAGTAAGGTTCAGTTGCACACTTTTCCTGATAATAGAATTTATACCTGTCAAGTTTTGGATTTGGAAATAAGGGAAATTTCCTGGCAAATACAGGATACTTGACAGCTATGCTTATCCTGTACTTCCCTCCAATGGTGGCAATAGGGCATTGCAGTCTAATTAATAAGGGATGATGGCGGGAAAGAGGGTAAAATAAGGGGTTTTCCTGGCCAATAAGGGATACTTGACAGCTATGGTTCTCTGTCTCCCTGTTCAGCCTTTTTGACTTTCCACTATCACTTTCCACTTTCAGTCTGACAGGCCAAACTACTAAAGCTCTGCACCTGTTTTTTTATCCTGTTTTGCTTTGCCTCAAGTTGTTTATCTGCCCCACCATCTTAAAATCTCTACTTCTGATTGATTCTACTTTTGTGTGTGTCGGTGTGTGTGTGTGATTTTCTTTCCATCAAAATGTTCCTATCTATTGCTTTCAATATTTGCTGACTCCAAATCTCAAATAGTTTTGATTTCCATTATATTGCTCTGGCATTCTGTCCTCCTTGGTTGGAGTAATCTCTGTGACCCAGTCTTTCACCTTCATCAATCTAGACAGCTCATCATCTTCTAATTCTTCTTTGCTCAGCACTATTCAAATAATGCACAACTTGCTTGAGCAAAGCAAAATAGCTTTGTTCAGTTGCAATCTTGTAATGAGTTGTCCAAGAAACACTTAGAAAGATGCAAATTTCCATTGGCTGCTCTTCTAGGAGCTGACAGAAATGTTATTTTCCATTTCCATAAACAGACTCTTTTACTCACCATTAGTCATCATGCATTTCATCAGCTCATCCCCTTGAAAAACCATTGCTGCTTTATAACCTTTAGAGAGATCTTTTTCTAATGTTTGGGGCCAAGAAACAAGGCCTCTAAGGTGCAGAAGGTATATCTTGCCTGCAGAGCTCCATGTCTAACAGGACTACCAACCAATCTTTATTTTAGCAAGGCCTATTTAATTTTAAATCTCTTTCTTCTATTTTACATTAACATGTACTGTTAGTTTTATATTTTACCTTGATATTTTTCCCTCAGCTGAGTAAATATGCATACTGTATACATTATAAGAGCACTGAAGCTGCTAGAAGTAGTGTTGAGTCTGCGCATAAATCAGCACTGCCATAGCAGATCGGGGGTTAACCAACAAGTCATTTATTATAGCTCAGTTCGGAGTGCTTTCAGCTTTAGTTGGACTAACAGAACTCTGTCTGTACTGGGTCTGGAAACAGGGACGAGATAGCAACTTATATAGAGACAGGAAGGCAATTACAGTGATACATTTGCCTGGACATCAGTTAACACGGGAAACCCATGCGGAACCAATCAAGGTACATTGAAAACCTATGAATACGGCGCCTTATAGAAAAGGGCGCAAATATAGTGAAGGCTTAATGATTGATGCAATTTAAGCAAACTACGTTAATAAATGTTTGGACACAACAGGTAGTTTTCACCCTTTGGTGATCTTTTATTTATGTCTCTTGGTCTGATTGTAATTTTATTTAGTAATAAAGTTTTATAGTGATTGTATTATTATTTATCTCTTTTACAAGCTAGCTAGCTACCTTAAATATTCTTTGTGGATCAGAAAATAGGCTAATATATTGCTCAAGTGTAGTGCTGGATGCATGTGACAATAGACAGCAAATGAGAATTTTACATTGCAAATTGGATAAAAATGCATAAATACATGTTTGGATTATGGATGTAAAATGTCTCACCAATGTTTTTTTTTCCTGGCTGAGAACAGGCTGATATAATTAAGACAGGTTGTTTAAAGGTTCTCCATCTTCTGTGAATCTAAACTTTCACAATGAGATTGAGATAACAAATAATTACTTCTCTTTGTGTTTTCTGAATGTTGAAGAAAGAGCCCCCCCCCCCACTACCAACCCAGAACAAAACCAGTGTTTCCTCTTTTTTTAAAAAAAACCATGAACAAAGTGTGTACAAAAATATAGGGAGAGTGATAGAAAGATTACCCTAACCAATACTACTAAGCTTGTTAGTTCATTCAAGAAACAACACTTTATCACATTTTCAAAGAACACACAAAAATACTTAGCAAATAATAAATAACAATGTCTAGCAAATGTATGACAACTGAAAGTGGAAGAAATCTTTCTATTCCCGATCTTTTTCTTGTACTGCAGCCTTAAACATTGATCATAAATCTTGAATGCATCATGAAAATTTCCCATCGTAGATCAGAACAATAATGTATGATGTATTGACTGCTGTGTTTGTGACTTATTGCCCAAAAGTAGCCTTGATGCATCCCTCGAATGTTAACATTGTAAAACTTCCTTGGAATAACATTTAAATGTTCAAACCACCCTTGCTCCACTGTTGAATTGTCAAACTGGGAAAGCAGTTTTGTGATTTAAAGCCCAACTACCCATTACCTTTTAATACCATAGCTACCATGCTGAGTTTTAACTTGACAATTCGGCAGTAGGTAACTTGGAAACACAATTCATTGATTTAAGAGTATCTTATTTCCAAGCAAGTGCATTTAAGAATGAGATGCAAATTTCTTGGGCTGCAGTCTATTCACACAATTATTTGGGATTATGTTGTGTTGGATTGAGTAGAGAATTATGTTCAAACAACAATGCTAACTCAGGCTGCATGATGAGTTTTTGCCATGGCCTTGATAAGTTATCACAAGGAGAATAAAAGTCATACAACATTCATTTGGATGAAAACACACACTTTCATGGTGATATTTGGTTACTTGATGAGGTCTCATCTGATCAAAGAGATTATTTTGGTTGACAGCTTTGTAAGAGAATTAAAGAAAAGTACAATCTGGTGGAACAAGTTCTTAAATTACAGTAGATGCTGCACTACTGTTATTACATTTTTTATCACCTTTGCTATCACTAACTGAAATTGCTTTTACATATCCAAAATAAGAAGCCTTCAAAACAAGGTAATAACCATGGAATGTGCAATTTTGCAACGGCACCAAACTATTTCTAAATGATGCATTATCCCAACATCATGACCAATACTAATTATTTTCAAATGCCACTGTAGTAGATAAATGGGGAAAATGAAAGATTATGCCTCTTAGAATGAAAGTGGAAATTAGAGAACCCTTAAACTGTCATGCCTTTAGAATTCATAATGCAAATCTAAGGTCCTAATGAATTCTTTTCTGCCAAAGAACTGGTTGAGGTAGTCAACTGATATTTATTAATGCAGAAATGTGCATGATTAATATAAGCATGCTTTGGATGCTTCTTCTGGTAGTTGCAAGCATTTTATGTATGCCTTTCAAACTACTATGGAAAAGTCTCAATGACTGCTTCTTTAGTACCCAATATATGTAAAGAGCAAGCTATAGTAAACACATAAATATGAATTGTAATGAGGACTTGAATATTAGAGTAAATGGCACAAACAAATAGGAATGGTGACTTCCATCTACTTTCAGTCTGTGTTGCTTCTGAATGTGTTCACTTATAAGTTCATTTTGTCCTATTTCCACCTTAGACTATACTGCATAAATGGCAATAAAGTCATTACTCTGCATCACTGATCTTTACCGACATTAAATTTAAAACTTCTCATCACACATCACTCCATGTTCCGAAGCTCCTAGGAGATCCCATTTTCCCTGGTAAAGTCTTTGAGAATCTTGGGACTGGGTGATTTGACATTGAATAAATAGGGAAAGCCCTGCTGGATCATAATTTTCCTATTTTGAAGGCTCTGACCTGTCCCTTCACAAGAGCAACAAAAACAGGGAGCCGACAAATTAAGATTAATGGTGCTTGTGATGATGTCAACACCATTTATATGACACTGCTGTACCAACTGGATTTCAGATATTTACACATTGACTTGAAGGTCTAAGTCTTTTATAAAGCAAAAGTTTGATTAAAATACACATTTATTATGTTTGCTCTGAAAAACGCATTTTAAAACATGCCTAATTAGGAGTTTCTTAATGCAGAAAACTCTGGTGCAATATTTGGAGTATGATGAGATCCATCAATTATGATCAGCAGAGATGGAGGGAAATACTTAGTAGGATTACAAATCCCAGAATACCCAACCAGCAGCCACTCTGGCAAAGGCTGTTGAGTTGTATTTTCAGCAAATTAAATGTCCCCATCTCTAGTTGTTTGGGAGGACAGATCAAATCAGTTTGCACTGAAATTTGCCAAGACTTAATTCCTTGGTCATCAGGCACAATGTTCTTCAAGAACAAGTTCAGTGGGGTTGTGTTTTTCACCCTTTTGTTGACATTGTAGACTGAACTCCAACATAGATGTACCTAAGAAAGAATTGAACTGTTACTGTCTTGAAATACCATCTTGATAACATGAGACTAGACAACCCAGCCACACATCTAAACATTAATGTCAAAACACATCGATCCAACTAAGAAAAGGAAATGACATAATGAATTTCAAAGTGGCTGTTTTAACAAACAGAACTATAGGATTGGTCTCCCTTTTGTTAGATTGTTAGTCATTAGTCAAATATTGTTTGCCTCAGCTGTTGACAAAACAAAATATTAGATCTCCCTGAGACATAGAAATCAGACCGAACGCTGGCCATTTTTCATTAACTAGAAAAGTGTGGAAAGGAACATATGTTTATTCCTTTGTTAATTGCTGTATGTTGTACTTTTTAGAAAAAAACACAAAAGAGCAGCATATAATAAAAACAACATGATCACACTATGTTTTTTTAAAAAAATCTTTAGTGAGTTGTGAAAATGGCACTAGGTTGGCAATTTGTTCACAAAGAAAATCAAGTCCTAATCTCTAATTCCCTGAGAGCTGCTCCAGTTTCAAATTAAAAAGATTTTTTTCCTGACCCCCAGTGCAACAGAATAAAATATAAAGCAACTTAAATATTCTGTGAAAATAAGATGGAAATAAAATCTACAGCAAGGATGACAAAATCAGCAGCCAAAACTGTAAGCGAAACAAATTATGGATCAAAGATAAGCAACTTTGAGGAAGCAATTGAGATAATGGGAAAAGACCCCTGGAGAATTAATTGAGGGATACACATCACAAGGGGCAGGTTGATGCTCCTTAACAAGGTACTAGTTACTTTCCAAGGCATATACCCACTTTTCAATCAGGTGCTTGCCCAGACATGCCACCAGTATCTTATTAATGAGCGGCAATTTTCTTCCAAGATTTACATAATTTCCCTTCAGCAAGTATAAACTGGCAATATAAACTGTTTCCAAAGAGTGGAGAAATCTTGACAAAGCTGAGCACTCTTTATGCTTTACTCAGGTTGGAATAAGAGGATTAAAAATAATGATTTCAAACCTGTATCCCCCCCCAGATTGGGCTACAGTCTTGGGGAATTGTTGTTCAGTCACACAGTCGATTCTGACTCTTTGCGACCCCATGGACCATCGCTCTCCAGGCACCCCTGTCCTCCACCATCCTCCTTAGTCCACACAGCCCCGTGCCCATTGTGTCTACAATACCATCTAGCCATCTCATCTTTGGCCGTCCCCTTCTTCTTTTGCCCTCCACCTTCCCCAGCATCAAGGCCTTTTCAAGTGAATCCTCTCTTCTCATTTGATGTCCAAAATACTTCAACTTCATCTATGTTTTTTGTCCTTCTAAGGAGCACTCAGGGCTAATCTCTTCTAATATTGACCTATTTGTTCTCCTCGCTGTCCAGGGGACTCTCAAAACTCTCCTCCAGCACCACATCTCAAAGGCATCTATTTTTCTTCGCTCAGCCTTTCTAATGGTTCAGCTCTCCCAGCAATACATTACCACCGGAAATACCATTGCTTTGACTATGCGGACCTTTGTTTGCAGTGAGATGTCTCTACTTTTCACTATGTTCCCCAGATTTTTTTCATAGCTTGTCTCCCAAGAATCAGTCGCCTTTTTATTTCATGGCTGCAATCTCCATCTGCAGAGATCTTGGATCCTAAGAAAGTAAAATCTGTTGCTGCTTCTACTTCTTCCCCATTTATTTTCCAGGGACTGATATGGCCTGTTGCCATTATCTTGGTTTTCTTGATATTGAGTCTCAGGCCAGCTTTTGCACTCTCTTCTTTCAACCTAATCAGGAGCTTTTTTAGGTCTTCTTCACTTTCTGCCATTAGGGTGGTATCATCTGCATATCTCAAATTGTTGATGTTTCTCCCAGCACTTTTGATCCCATATTGTGATTCCTCCATCCCTGCATTGCGCATTATGTGCTCTGTGTATAGGTTGAAAAGGCAGGGTGACAGAATGTAGCCTTGTCTTACTCCTTTTCCTATTCCAAACCACTCCGTCATTCCATACTCTGTCCTAACTGTTGCTTCTTGACTCATGTACAGATTTCTCATGAGACATATGAGGTGTTCTGGTATTCCCATCTCTTTAATTACTTGCCACATTTTGTTATGGTCCACACAATCAAAGGCCTTGGTGTAGTCAATGAAGCAGAAGTAAGCTTGTTTCTGGTATTCCTTTGTTTTCTCCATGATCCAACGTATGTTGGCAATGTGGTCTCTGGTCCCCCTGCCTCTTCTGAACCCAGCCTGCACCTCTGGTAGTTCTCTTTCTACATGCTTGGGGAATATGAATTGATATTTGTGTCAAAGGGGGAAGGGCAGGAGTTCAATTCCTGAGTACTGCAGGATGGAATGAGTTCCCGTCTTTGTCCCAGCTCCTGCCAACCTAGCAGTTCGAAAGCAAGAAATTGCAAGTAGATAAATAGGGACCACTTCGGTGGGAAGGTAACAGTGCTCTGTGCACTCTGGTGTCTAGTAATGCCTGCCACATAACCACGGAAACGTCTGCAGCAGCAGACAGCGCTGGCTCTTTGGTTTTGAAACAGATATTTTATTTATTTATTTATTTATTGTTAGATTTCTATACTGCCCACTTGACCACGGCTGACTCAGGGCGGTTCACAACATGAATAAAACAGAAAAAAACAGAGTTAAGAACACACCCCTAAAAAGGGGTGCAGGTACCGAGGAACCGTGGGGGAAGGCATACTCCTCTATACCAACCACCCAATGGAAGCCACCCCTCCATCTGCACCCCAAACTTGGCCCGCCAGCCAAGTTTTTAGTTCTTTTCTAAAGGGCAACAACTCCGTCTGGAGACACAGTTTTACTGGCAGGAGGTTCCAAAGAGCCAGTGCGGACACAAAGAAGGCGAGCCCCCCTGGCCGATGGCACAATTAGAGAGCCTGTCTGGATAGACAGATGTCATTAGGGCGATGCGGTCTCTGAGCTAACCTGGCCCACTACCATATAGGGCTTTAAAGGTCAAAACCAGCACCTTGAATTGCACCCGGAGGCAAACTGGTAACCAGTGCAACTCCCGAAGCAGTGGTGAGGCATGGGCATAACGTCCACACCCCATCACCACCCGGGCCGCAGCATTCTGGGCCAGCTGCAGCCTCTGAATGGTCATCAGGGGCAGCCCCATGTAGAGCGCATTACAATAATCTAGTCTGGAGGTCACCAGTGCGTGAGTGACCATGAGCAAGGAGTCCCAGTCCAGGAGCGGGCGCAACTGGCAAATCACCCGAAGTTGGGCGAAGGCCCTCCTGGCCACAGCCGCCACCTGAGCACTGCACTGCACCCCAGAGTCGGATATGACTGGCTTTTGAGTAAGGGAAACTAGCTAAAATCTTGTAAATCTCTCTCCTTTCCACCCCTTCTCTCCTGTGTCAACTCTGAATGTCCTGTCTTTTAATGCACAGTTGGAAGTGGTGTCCCTTCCCTTTTCATTATGTCCCTCATGTGACATGACATAAAACAGTTTCTTGGCCTGTGCGGAATCTTAAATTGCCTATGAGTTCATACTGAAAGGAAAGACTGTTATTGTTTTCATGTGTTCACCTGTCAAAACAAAGCATAGTGATTATCACATGAAACAGTAAAATTATATTCCCTCATCAAAGTAGAAAGAAACAGATACACAAATATAAATATCGTGTGATGTACACATGCCAGGTTCTTCTCTTTTCTTTTAAACAAATAATTGAAAAGTAAGAATCAGATATTAATGGAAACTATGTTCTTTAAAAATAGGAAATAAAAATATTCTAACTTGTACTGTGCAGAGACTATTTAAAATGTAGACTGAAAATATGTGCAGAATGAAAACTCCTTGCAAAAATTGCATTCAGCAAGAAGTAACATGTGTGTATTGAAATAAATGATGCAGCTCCTCCGGTGGCTTAGTGGTTAAGACACTGAGCTTGGAGACTGGAAGGTCGGGTTTTGATGCTCGAGCGCTGCACTTGGGAGACATGAAAGGAGCCTCATTTGAGCATCCCCAGAGCATAGTTTCTCCAGAAAAAACCCTTTCAACCTAGAGTAATCTCTGATGCTATATTATTATTATTATTATTATTATTATTATTATTATTATTATTATTATTATTATTATTATTATTATTATTATTATTATTATTATTATTATTATTATTATTATTATTATTATTATTATTATTATTATTATTATAAGAAATGACCACAGAACATTTATGCATTCATCTTCTTTGTAAAAAAAGTTTGTAAAATGATGCAGGAGCAGAGTCCAAGGAGAAATAAAAATTTCAGATTTATGCCTCCTGGGAAATGTTCGTTGTGGACTGTAGCCACCAACTGAGGGATAGGCAGATGGAGTTTGATTAAACAGAGCTCAGGACCACAGTGAAGAGTAGCCTAAGTCCGTACAATTGCAACTGCCTATTCCGCCTCAGCCCCTTGCCAGCATTCCATTACTTTTTTTCTGTCTCTTACTTGCACACACACAAAGCAGAAGAGGTTGAATATCTGAAAGGCACATTATAGACAATAAGTGCAGCCCTGTAGATGATAACTGAAGTCTACATGAAAGGGCTGCCACAGGTTTCTTGTCCCATTTGCAAACTCCTTGTTCAATCTATGCAATCAATGGGCAGAATATGTACACGCTTTGGACAAAAGAAATACTTGTTCCTTAAATATTGTTTGTGATCACCTTCAGAAGGGAAGAGAAAGTGAGAGAAAGACATAAAGAGAGATCAGGGAGAGAAGCCTCAGGAGGATATTTAGTGTATGAGAGTCAAGACACAAGGCACAGCCAAAGGCTGGGTTAACTCAGGTTTATTGCATGGTGGACAGAGGGAACATGAGGTAATGGCGGACGAACAGCTCTATATATATGGTAGTAACGTATTTTGAATGTGGCTCCACGGTAGCCCGTTGGCTACTGGTCCGCGTGACGTCATGGCTGGTCACGCCCTTCTTGTCCAGGTGTAGGTAGCGGCGGGAAACTTCCCGCGCTGCGGTCTTTGATGGGTTTGAACCAAGAGAGCTTGGACGCTCGCTGCTGCCAGCTGGTGGTCATTAGCTCGCGTCCTATTACAGGGTTTATGTGATACAGCTGAAGGTTACATTGTTACTCATAGGCAAGGTTACATTGGTTCAGATACATTGATATCACATGTGGAAGGTTACACTATTAGAACACAACACTCCTCCCCCCTAGGATGAGACGAAGTCTCTCAGCCAAGATGGCTTATTTCGAACACGCTGGGGTCTCGGCGCGGGCTGCCCTGCCCCGGCTTCGCTCCCTCCTCCTTGCTCCCTGGCTTCCTGCCCTGCAATCGGAGAGGATGACTTGTTAGTGGTTTGCCGCGGCTCTGCGGCTTTGTTGGGAGGTGTGTGCTTTGTTTGGGAAGAACCGGGGGCACTGGGGGCTAACGAAAAACCCCTCTTCTCGCTTGGATGGGTGGGGGAACACTCCAAAAAACCCCCCCGGCTAGCAAAATCAAAATCAAAATCGGATTCGGGGGAAGCGGCAGCGGCGGCCGCACACTCCTTTTCCCTCCCCCCGGGCTCGGATAGAACTGGGGTATCAAAAGGATATGAGTCGGGCTCGCTGCTTTCCCTCCTGGCTTCGGACTGGTGTCCCTCTCTGTCTCTCCCTTGGGCTAAACGGGTGGGGGAGAACCCTATCGCCGAATCCTGCCGCTGAGCCCCACTGATCGGCCCCTCACTCACTCGGTGCCTCAGTTGGTCAGCGTGCCTCCTCCAGAGGAGGCCGGTGCTAGTTTCCACCCGATAGGACACTGGCCCCGTCTGTTCTATTATCGTCCCTGGCACCCAGGCTGGGCCTGCGTTGGCATAGTTCCTGCAGTGTACAGGATCGCCTACGCCGAAACCTTTCGAGACCGCTAAGCCTATGTTCTTCCCTTTGTCCTCGACCCTCGACGGGTCTAACCTGGACAAAAGCGTGGTCAGTTTCCTCCGCATCAGCAGCTCAGCCGGCGAGTATCCAGACGCTAAGGGGGTCACTCTGTACGCTAATAGGAATTGGCAAATTTGGTGATTTAGATCTCCCGAGCCCATGCGCCGCAGCGCATCCTTTGTGGTGCGCACCAACCGTTCCACTTGGCCATTCGTGGCCGGGTGAAACGGCGCGGATGTGACATGCCGAATTGCATTTGCCTCCATGAATGCTGCGAACTCAGCGGACGTGAAACAACTGGCGTTATCGCTGACCAAAGTGTCGGGTAAACCGAACGTGGAAAAGACCCTCCTTAGCTGGCGAATGGTAGTGGCGGAGGATGTGCTCTTTACCGGAATGACCTCCAGCCACTTTGAGTATGCATCCACCACCAGGAGAAACATGGTTCCCCGAAACGGGCCAGCAAAATCTACGTGCTGCGTCCCATTCCCTATGCGGGAGGCGGGCCACCTCCGGTCGGGAGCACTGACATGCCTCACAAGTGCCAACCATATGCTCTATGTCGGCGTCCAGCTGGGGCCACCAGAAGTAACTCCGGGCCAACGCCTTGGAACGGACGATTCCCGGGTGGCTGATGTGCAGCAGCTTTAGCACCTTCGGCCGCAGGGGCGTAGGAACCACCACCCGTTGGCCCCACAAAAGGCACCCCCTCTCTAAAGACAACTCTACTCTCTTTCGGAAAAATGGGTCGAATTCTGCGCCTGGGGATGACGCCGGCCACCCCTTCTGCACCCACGAGCATACCTTCTCTAGTGTTCTATCCTTTCCTGTCGCCCTGGCAATGTCGGCCGGTACTATCGGGGGTGACTCCAAGACCTCTATTAGCAATACCTGGCGGTCTCTTCTTACCCCTGCCTTCTGGTCGTCCGACAAGGGTAACGGCGACCGTGAGAGCGCGTCTGCATGGCTGATTTCCTTCCCTGGCCGGTATTCTAACTCATGTTGATATGCGTTAAGAAAAATAGCCCACCGCAGCATCCTCGGGGACAGGATCTGTGGCGTGGGCTTATTTGCAGTGAATATTCCTAACAGGGGCTTGTGATCAGTAACGATCTTGAACGGCCGACCATACAGAAAATCGTGAAATTTCTTGGTTCCCGCTACTATCGCTAGTGCCTCCCTATCGGTTTGTGCGTAATTCCGCTCTGCTTGGGACAGGGACCTTGAATAAAACGCTATCGGGGCCTCCCTTCCGTCATTTAACACGTGGCAAAGCACCGCCCCCACCCCCACCGGGGATGCATCGCAGACTAAAACTATGGGCCGTGTGGGGTCGAAATGAGTCAGGATTGCCTCGGATGTGAGGAGTTGCTTTAACTCTGTGAACGCTCTTTCTTGCTCGTCACCCCACAGCCATTTTTCCTCTTTTTTAAGTAACCGATGGAGCGGCTCGGCAACAGACGCCTTCCGTGGAAGGAAGGTATGGTAGAAATTGAGAAGCCCCAGAAACGACTGTAGCTCGGTTTTGGAAGTGGGGCGAGGGGCTTTCTTAATGGCGGCTACTTTAGATTTGGACGGCCTAATTCCCTCGGGCGTGACACGGAACCCTAAAAACTCAACCTCTGTTTCGAAAAATACACATTTGTCTTTTCTCAGTCGCAGCCCCGCTTTCTCGAACACGGTCAGGACCTTATCCAATCTGTGAGCCAGCTCGGCCTTACTCCCCCCCGTTATCAACACGTCATCAAAATATGGCAACACCCCCTCCAGCCCCTTCAGGAGGCGTTCCACTAGCGACTGAAAAATGCCAGGTGCCGAGTTCACGCCGAACTGTAACCTCGACACCTGGAACGCCCCCTTATGTGTGACTATTGTTTGTGCCGCCGCTGTGGCGGGGGTTACCGGGAGTTGCTGGTAGGCCTGTGCTAAATCGAGTTTAGCGAAACACTTTCCCCCATTCAGCCCGGCCAGAAGGTGGCTGACCACTGGCACCGGGTATGCATTAGGGCGGATTGCCTTATTAATGGTACACTTATAATCAGCGCAAATGCGCACCTCCCCGTTAGCCTTCAGTGCTGTTACAATTGGAGTCTCCCACTCCGCGGAATCCACAGGAACGAGAATTCCTTGACCCACCAGTTTGTCCAGTTCCGCCTCTATTTTGTCCTTTAGCGCGAACGGTACCCTGCGCGGTTTAAGTCTTATCGGGCGGACCTCCGGGTCTAAGTCGAAGGCTACAGGGGGTCCCTTGAACTTTCCCAGTCCACTTTTAAAAACGGCGGGGTGTGCGTCACACACCGCTTGTATTGGGTCCTCGCCTACGGCATGCACCCCCCCTATGAACAGGCCTAAGGGCTGAAACCACTGTGTTCCGAGGAGGCTACAACTCCCCCCTTTTAGCACCACTAGGGGAAGTTCCGCAGAATGTCTCTTAAAGCGAACCCGGAATGTTCCGACCCCCAACACTGGAATGCTGTTCCCCTGAACGTCCCGTAGTGTGGCCCTCAACGCTTTAAGTTTGGGCCGCACGTGGGGGTCGATTTTCAAGAACTCTCTCTGGGGAATTATAGAATAGGAGGACCCCGAGTCAACTTCCATCCTAATAGGGGTCCCTTGTACTAGTACCTCAACAAAGTAATGGGGCTGTCCCGCAGACACGTTGAACACAGGAGCGTCGCCCTCGCTGTCGTCCGAGATGCGGCCCACGCCGTCCTGCTTCCTCGTGGCCCGGGCGCCATCTTTGGACCTCGCTGGACGGTCCGGTCTGGCTGAACGGTCTTGCGACTGTCTCCGGCCCTCTTTCCATTTCCTGCACGCCTTGGCGATGTGCCCCCGACGTCCACAGTTGAAACACTCGGCTTTCCTGAATGGGCACTTCACGCGCTCATGGGCCGCTCCGCAACCATCGCAGCGGCGCCCGCCTCTCCGGACCTTCTGGACCTCCTCGCCATCGCTGCTTTCTGAAGACGATTTCGAGGTCGGCCGGGTTGCATGCACCGACTGACCGGACTTCCCGTGCGACGAGTTTTCCGCTTTGCCGGCCCTCGGACGCCACTCACGCCACTTGTGCATCTCATCTACTCCAGCATTCGTGGATTCCGCGGCTTCCGCGGCCTCTACAACCTCTTCCAGTGTGGGTGGTGGCTCCTTGTTCATCAGGCTGCGCTGTACTTCCTTGTCCTTCAGGCCACACAGCACTCCGTCCCTGAGGGCCATCTCTAGGACGTGGTCCCATTTGCAGGGGGCGGCGGCTACCCTCATAGCCGTTACGAAGGCTTCTACCGACTCGTCCGGCGCTTGAACTCGCCTCCAAAACGCACTCCGAGCGGGAAACATTGCCCTCGAGGGTCGGAAACGCTCACGCAGCATTTTCATGATGTCCCCGGCTTTGAAATCGCTCATCTTCTTCGGTGCAAGAATGCCCACCAGCGTCCGCTTGGTTTCCATCCCAAGCATGCGGGTGAGGATGGCCCTCTTCCTTTCCTCGTCGTCTTCTTTGACTTTGAGCTCCACCAGTGCCGCCTGGAAGTCCATCTCAAAAAGCTCCCAGTCTTGCGGTTTGGTGATGTTGAACCCGCTCTGTGTCCTGGCTCCATGGGGATCCATTATCCCACCTTCGTCGCCAATTTAGTGTATGAGAGTCAAGACACAAGGCACAGCCAAAGGCTGGGTTAACTCAGGTTTATTGCATGGTGGACAGAGGGAACATGAGGATAACACTGTTATATAAAGAATGTCAGTGCTTGAGTTTAAATGAAGAAATATAAAGCATCAAGCAGAAGCATGAAACATTTAGCTGCAGTTTCTCTGAGGAGCTGTTTTTTGGAAAATGCTAAACATACATTTTCCCCTTCTATTACACATTGACAGATCTGTGCAGCCAACCAGAACTTACGCTCTATCACAGTTGACAGTTATTGACAGAGGGGTTGATTAGAAGCACGAGACTGTTGACTGTCTGTATTGAGAGGTACACATTTCACATAGAAACACCAAACTAGTTAGAAACATGATCTTATTAACAGCATGCTATAAAACCAATGAACCCTTATCTCATCCAGCTGGATGAAGAATGCCTAGCTCAACAAGAATGTAATGGAAGTAAACAGCCACAAATGAAAAATAAACTTATTTTTGAATGTTTCACAGAATAGATCTGCTTCTAATATGCAGCTATTCTGCATACTGATATTTTACACTAATGCTTAGCTATACATAGTAAAACACTTTTCTGCAAACACTACAGTTTCAGTTCATTCCTATTTTGCAGTTACACATTATAACAAGCTTGTCAGTTAGGTCAGCTACTGTTTATTTTATCACTTTTTGAAGCAAAGCAACCAAGACTGGGAATGCTGAAGTTTTCTATTCCAACTGTGCATATATGGACCAAAATCAAAAAAATCCTAGGTATGCTTAATTCCCACAGAAACAATGCAAACTTCCCTTTAAGGGTATACTTGGCATCAAAACAGATGTGTAACACCAAATTTAGTAAAATTAGCTGTGTGAGCCTCGGACATACGAGATGGAAGTAGACCAAACCCATTTTTTCAGTTTTGAATCAATCAGTTCCTTGATGGACTTAATCTCAAGTAAATGTGCCTTATTCTAATTATTATTACTTAAGAATGTAGGTTCTGAGACTGTGGCTTGAATTGTGAAGATAAACTCCAAGTTAAAAGATAACCTTCTCGCCTCTTTTTGTTGTCATTTTTATTAAGACCATCAGTGGAATTCATTCAATTGAAAGGGCATCATCTGTGCTTTCTGTCAGCCCAAGCAAAAAGTCAATACAGAGTATAGAACAGAGGAATGGATTTATACCCGTGGTGCGCAAACTTTTTTTTCACGGGCCAGTCCCGCTACTTACACACAGCTGCAGGGGCCAGAGGCAGGCTGCTCCCACTGCTGACAGTTTTTACATCAGCAGTGGCGGCAGCGGTGATCGTGCTTTGTCCCAGCTGCTCCGAGCAGCCTCTGGCTTGGTCCCATCCGCTCTGCAGCCTTTGCCAAAGCTGATCGCCACATCAGGGAAATTTTCGGAGCCTCCTGTGTTTCAAAATTCACGGAGCTGGAAGGGTAAACCTGGCACACTGTGATGACGTCATTCTGGGCGCGCCAGGGGGCTCTCGTAGCACTGCTGATTTTTTAACAGAGGAGGCTCCAAAAATTTCTTCAAAGCTGTGATCGGCTTTGACAAAGACTGCAGAGGGAATGGGACTGAGGCTGAGCCAGAGGCTGCTTGGAGCAGCCGGGACAAAGTGCGATTGCTGCTGCTGCTGCCATCAGGTGGTGGGGGTGGGTGGAGGGGCGGTCTGCAGTGAGCCTGGGTACTTACCGCAGGCCGCATTAATGATATGCATGGGCCTAATTAGGCCTATGAGCTGTAGTTTGGGCGCCCCTGACTTATACTATGGAGACCTAGGTTCTAACTTTGCTCAGCCAGGAATAGATAAAATTTATGCTGCTCCTATCTGGCAGCCAGTTGGGGGTGGAGAACTTGCAGCCTTGAGAGGAGCCTGGGCTTCTGGGAACTGAAGTTCCAGAAGACTTGGAGGACTAGCCTGTTTCCTCTAAGCCAGGGGTGGCCAACCTTGGTGCCACTGGTGTTCTTGGACTTCAATTCCCAGAAGCCCTGATCAGCCCTGGGCTTCTGGGAATTGAAATCCAAGAACACCTAAGACACCAAGGTTGGCTACCTATGTTCTAGGCCAGGGTTTCTGAACCTTGAGCCTCCAATTATACTTGGACTTCAATTCCCAGAAGCCCAGCATCCTCTCAAGGGCACAAGTTCCCCACCCCTAACCTATTCCATGGGGTGGTTATGAGATAAAATTAAACATAAGTAGAGCATGCTCCTTGAGTAATCTGATGGTTTTATTAAATAATAATATTTAGCCTTTCCTGGGGACTTGTCTGTTGGGGACAGGCTAGGAACATTCAGCATAACACTTGATTTTAAAACAAAGGTCTGTGATAGGTCAGGTGCAGTCTGTGATGCATGTTATTTGCTATTCTTTATTCAAGAAGTCCAGAGTGGCTTGTGTGGAGCTCAAGCCAATCTCAATTAAAGATTGTTAACTAAATAATGGCTAGTATCCTGTTTGGTGCTAAGGTAAATTTTGTAAGTCTTTCCTTGCTTTAACAGAATTCCCTAGGCACGAACAATGGAGCCTACAGGAGTCTCAAAACACTAATCTCCTCTGACAGCATAATGCAATCCTCCTCTGACAGCATAATGCAACAGGATACTGTCTGAAAAAAATCACATGACCTGAATCAATACTAAGTATTATTTTGGGAAAGATCTATTTAGCAATCATCTTGAGTATCTTGTGTTTAGATATCTCCTGGTGATAGAACAGCTAGTGGACTAAGTGAAAGGAGCTTTACCATAAACATTTGGCACAAGCGCTGCCTTTTTCAGGTAATGAGCCAACTATGTCTGGTGATCCATTACCAGTCATTATATGGTGCTAGATGGACCAGCAATCTGCTTAGGTATGAGACAGCTTCATTCATCTGAAATGAATGACAATTCAAAGCCTAAATGAACTTTAGGCATTGAGAGGAATCAAGACAGTATCCTGGTGTCCACAACAGTTTTTGCAATTCTTTTACTTAAAGAGATTATCTGTGCAGATAAATGCCCCAAACTCATGTGTTTGTACCCCAAAATGGTCTCTAAGAATCAAGACATTTATGGCCATCTAATTTTTAAATAAAAGAAAATAAATTTAATCAGGTCATGATATGTTTTCCATGTTTTACAAATTGGTGATTCATTGATTTCATTTTGAGAATGTTATTTTTCTTTTTACAAGGATAAAGCATTAATGAACTGAACAAGATAATGTGCTGTATTGAGTTTTTCTGCCTTGTTGTACTTTATTAGGCTAAGTGTTTAAATGCATCTATCAAGGCATAAATTATGCAAATATCTATTCAGGGACAAAAATGGAGCTCACTCCCCTGAAATATGGAGCAAAACAAGACATAAATCAATTGCTTGTGAATTTAGGATAGGCACCATATGCTGAAGTCTGTTCAATATATCCAACAAATACCACGTAGACCTAGTACAGTACTTACATTAATGCTGCAGAAATTAGATACAGTATTATGAACCATAGAGAAAAAGAGTGGCCAAAAACCTCGTTGCTCCAGCTATACCCACAGAAGCCTGATTATAGCATCAGCAGGGAGCAATTTTCAAAAAAAAAAAGCACTTTCTGTACTGTAGTCCCATGGCTTCCATGCAAACAAAGTGATTAATCAAGAGCTGTGGGAGTCACAGCCCAAAAATGTTTTATTTCTGAAAATCACCCCCTAGTGATCACATCATCAGCTTTCCACAGGCATAATTGTACCAAAAGGATTACAGCCGGTGACTTAAGTGATCCTGCAGAACATCATCATAATTGTGTGGCAATCTGCACAAACACCTTTCCATTTATGGCACATAGCAGCTGAAGGATGGCAGAGGTATCTCAGACTAATACTAGATCCGGCAATGAATAGTCAGGGTTAAGGAGGCCAGAGTCTACCCATAATATATTTGTATGACCTATCACTCACTGAGGTCAAGAAACCAGTTTGTGGTGAAGGCATAGAAGATTGGTGTGTAAGGAAACCATGAATAATGATTGATCCCATCACCTGCAAGTAAAATTTCTGCAGATGATCATTATCGCAGCCATATTGGATTTCAACTTCAGTTGGCTTATTCATATCCAGAACACAATAGCTTATTTCTCAGTGAAATGGGCGCTCAGTAGCATCAGAAGGATGGAAGCATAATTCACATTTTCCTCCTCCTTCTACTAACAGATGATCCTTCTCCCTAAATGCCTTCCTAGGATGAAATGATAAATCCAAAATCTCATACACCATCAAAAGAAGCCCGTTTAAACCTGGAGCCAGCCATAAGCAACCATATAGCTCCTGCAAGGCTTTTTGTAGGAGAAAAGGTGACTGGGAGCCTAGTATGATGTAGTGGTCAGAGTGCTAGGAAAGAGCACAGTCGAGCAGGATTCTATCCCCACTCAGTTTGGGTTATGTTGGGCCACTCACACTCAGTGTGGCCTACCTCCCAGGACTGTAAGGATGAAGTAAGCAGGGAAGAAAGTGATGTATACCACTTTGAGTTCAGGGGTAAAAAGGTGGGATATAAATACAGTTAGCTAGCTAGCTAGCTAATTTCTTGTTATCACAGGAAGCCAACGGAAATCTGGAATCTTCCAGGAGGTAAAAAGCGTCATGGCATATGTGATTATTCTGATAGTTCAGTCAAAACAGAGATAGAAATTATTTTAATGATTCGCTGAGGCAAAGGATATTATATTGGCCTTACTGAAAGGTAGGGGAGGCAAACATTTCATATTCCAAGCCTGAAGACATTTTCTGTCATGGTTCTTCTTTTATGTATATGCCTGTTGGATCAGGGCCGCGAAGCGGCTGTTGGGTCCCGGAGGAGACTGGTCAAGCAATGGGACATGAGGCAAGATGGAGCAAAGACCAGTGATTTAATGAGGCAAATCATCAGTATTTATCATGTACAGGCTGCATGCAAAAGAACTGCGATCTGGCAGAATCCATATGCCATGTTTACATGAGTTAATTGGG
Source organism: Bradypodion pumilum (assembly GCA_035047305.1). Taxonomy (NCBI): domain Eukaryota; kingdom Metazoa; phylum Chordata; class Lepidosauria; order Squamata; family Chamaeleonidae; genus Bradypodion; species Bradypodion pumilum. Next base: position 326,099,601 of record JAWDJD010000003.1, read on the forward strand.
AAACTCTTCAGGGGAGTTAATTAACTAACTTAATCAATGACAGGGGAACTCCTTTGTTCCAAGCTATCCGGGGTAAACATGTGGCTGGTATTGGTTTTAGGATTTAAGGTAATCCGCAGATGCGAGATTACCCATTACATGACTAGCGAGTTAGTCATTAGCTTCCTATTGTCCGAACTGCTTGTCAGGTCAGCTGTAGGTGAATTAAACCATATCTAATATTCTGCTCCCCCAATTTCTGTCCCTTCAGGAACCCCTGGTAACGAGGTGATCACCCATCACCGGGGTTCTGTCAGGGCCAGTATACCAATTGTGTGCGTGGATACCACATATGCCAAAATATTCCACTTTCTTGGTCCTTCTAGACCCATGGTTCCCAACGTGGGGCACATGCCCCACAGGGGGGCAATGTGAATTTTAAGGGGATAAATTCGAGAATGAGTTATTAACAGTGAATGGCATTTTAGGCTTCCTCCATATGAATTGTATGTCACGGGGCGGGAGGGGGGAATCAGGATTTTAGAGATGCTTAGGTGGGGCATGGTCAAAACAAGGTTGGGAACCACTGTTCTAAACTGACTGGCCGATAAAGCAGGAAACCAAAGCGAGCAGAGCAAAGTAAATGAATTGTTAAAAGTGTGTCTGCAATGGATTATGGATTTCAGTACATAAACTGTTCTCATTGTTTCAACATTGATAAATAAAACCTGTAAAAGAAATGCTTCCACAAGCCTAATCAGCTCTCATTCCTAATTTGGGGTTAACAAAGTGTATACCATGTGGGCTCTTAGAAACATTTACTTCCAGAAGGAAAAAATGAATGCCCATTTATATTGTGCTTTAATGGATTTATAGTGTATATGGGTTTCCTCTTCCCCATTTATCCTCTAACCCTGGGAATACGTCATGCTGAAATCACTTGCAGGTAGCCTACAATCATGCAGTGGACAAAATTCTATTGCATAGCTATGGGGGCGTCATTTGACATTACGTCTGTGGTACCTATGATAACACCAAAGTACAAGTGCTACTGCAGTGGCTCAAGTGGCTAAGACACTGACTGGGAAGCGGAAGGTCAGCAGTTCGATTCCCGAGTACTGCAGGACGGAATGAGCTCCTGTCTTTGTCCCAGCTCCTGCCAACCTAGCAGTTCGAAAGCAAGTAATAAGTAGATAAATAGGGACCACTTCAGGGGGAAGGTAACAGCGTTCCGTACACTCCAGTGTCTAGTCATGCCTGCCACATGACCATGGAAACGTCTGCAGAAGCAGACAGTGCTGGCTCTTTAGCTTTGAAACAGAGATGAGCACTGAACCCTAGAGTCAGATACGACTGGCTTTCAAGCAAGGGAAACCTTTACCTTTAGAAGTGCTATTCATGAACTACTTCCCCCAGCACTAGTGGGAATCCTGTGACTGATGGCTCAATGGAATTGCACAATTCCTTGTTGCTGGGTGTAATGTCCAGTACCTTTATGCAGGAATAATTTTATGTTACATGTGCATGAGCATGATCTTGCCCATTGAGTTTCATGGGTAAATGGGAATTAGAACCTTGGTCTCCTGAGTTCTAATCCTGCACATGAACTTATATACCAGTTTGGTTATATTTACAAGATGTTTCTATACATTTTATTAAGTAGGTATTTTAGTATATAAAGCTGTCAAAATGAATTAAAATAATAAATTAACTGAGTTGTAAAATGTTAATTGTTTACAGACAGTCAAAGAAAAGAAAGGATCCCAGAAAAGATTTAATGCCAGGTCTAGAATGGGTTGCATTGCAGGACTGAGGAGCAGCTTGAGGCTCGAAATTAGGGGAAAGAAGGATAAAATTAGATTTAAGGGAGGGTTTAATTTGGAAATTCTGAATGGATATGAACCTCAAGTCTGCCGACTCAGATCCAGGAAGAGCTTTATGGCAAGAACATACACACTTGAGGGTATGCAAGAGCAAAATCAAATTAGAAGATAGAGGAAGGAGCTTACTGAATGAATAAAAACAAAGGAAGATATGACTAAGGAACTCCCCATGTCACTTGGAGCACCCTGAATAAGTTGAGGATCAGAGTACTTAAATGTAAAACTAACATGCTCAGGTGGGGGCTGTTGGCAGACAATGACACACTGTGTGATTGTGATGAAATATTGAATCCAGCTCATTTGCTAGTCTGCCAGTTACTACTGGAAACACGTACTGATGACGATTTCAATTTGGCCAACGATAAAGCCAAGAAAGTGGCTTCATTTTGGCAGTCCAAAGTCTGACCTAGACACAAAAGAAGAAGAAGAACTGGAAATGGGTGACATAATAGTTCCTGGTCTTCTATGTTGTCCTTACTCATGCTGATAATTGACTCATGTAAGCTATTTTTCATGTGAAAGAATAACAAGATTTATACATATCCTGCACAATGGTCCAACAAGTGTACATTCTATAGCATGGAAATATGGCCTCCAGAGGTAGAAAATTAAACACAGAGATTGCATGCTTATAGCATAAGTGGAGTGCTTTCCTTGTAGGAAAGATAAAATGTCTATGGCCATTCTATGAGAGGGAGGGGGGAGGGAGAGGGAATGTGTGTTTCTAAGACAGCTGGTCTAGCTATGTGCTTCCCAGCAACTTCCCTGAGGGGATAATGCAGCCAATATTAGCTGCTCTGTATTTGCAGGAAGGATTTTCTTCCTTGCTAATCTCTGCATAATAGATTTACTCACCCTTGTATTTCTTGACAGAAAGGCTACGCAGCAGCCACAGCAGCCTTTTGTTGACAATTCTAAGAGTTAACAAGTAATAGTTCATAACAACAGCAAGACTTTTTTTTACAAATCACCTATGCTTCTCAAAGAGGAGTAGAGCAGAAAATGACACATAGCTCATTTCTTATAGAATAGAATAATCTCCACATTCAAACATTATGTACATATAAGCAGTGGTGGGCATTAGCAGGTTCGCACCAATTCGCCAGAACCGGTAGCAGAAATTCTGGCTGGTTTCATCCATCCAAGTTTTGAAATAAAGTAGTCCTAATTTGGGTGCAACACAGGGCTTTCCCCCTGGCCATACCCACCATACCACGCCCACAGTGGGGTAGCAAAAAATTTTTTTTGGAGTTCACCACTGCATATAAGGCAGGGGTTCTCAACGTTTTTCAGCCATGGGCTGAACCACACCCCCTCAGACAGCTGAGTGGGCTGGACTGGTGCTGTAAAACATGTCTGCGGCTATTGTAAATGCATTTATGATTGCCACGGACTCATTTACAGCTGTAGTAAATGCGTTTACGTGACCACAAATGAGTCTGCAGCCGATTCCGCCTGCAGTGGGTGTAGCAAGGTCTAGGTTATTTGGCACCATGGGCCAGATCCAGGCCACAGGGCACAGGTTGCGAACCTGATATAAGGTAAAGGTCGCCCTTGCTTGAAAGCCAGTCGTATCCAACTCTAGGGTTCAATGCTCATCTCTGTTTATAGCCAAAGAGCCAGTACTGTCTGTGTCTGCAGACATTTCTGTGGACATGTAGCAGGCATGACTAAACACCAGAATGCAAGGAATGCAGTTTACCCTCCCACCAAAGTGGTATCTATTTATCTACTTGCAATTTCTTGCTTTCAGCCTGCTAGGTTGGCAGGAGCTGGGACAGAGATGGAAGCTCACTCCATCATGCAGCACTTGGGTCTCAAACTGCTGACCTTCCAGTCATCAAGTTCAGCATCTTAATCACTAAGCCACTGTAGTCACTTATATACATATGAAGTAAGTGGCAAATAGTGTGAAATGTCAAATTAAAGTGTAATTGTCTCGTATAAAAAATGAAGCTGATACAGGGGACACTTGGCACTTCTTACTGCAGATCCATTACCAGTTTAGATGAAATGATACAAATTATTCATGCAAAAGAAATTGAAGCACACAAATGTCTAATCAGTTGACTAAGCACAGAAAGGAATGGATTGCAACCATGGAGGTCAACACAAGGTATAAAGCTGGGAGAGGGAACTATTGGTTCTCCAAATATTTTGATCTACAACTCCAATGAACCACACCTAACATGGCCAATATTAAGCCATTTTGTAGTCCAAAATATTTGGAAAGCCAAAAGTTCCACACTCCTGGCATGTGAAGTAACAAGGTGCAGTTGATAGAAAAATGGTCATTTCTGGGTTTTTTCTACAACCCACCTTGTATTCTTTGGTACCCCTTCATTAAATATAATAGTGATAAACCCATTGAACTGGCACACGGGAAAACTATTAGGAAATTTTGATTGTTCCTATTCGATAGGAGAGTATGAAGTAGATAACAACAACAGCAACACAGAGAAAACATGGAGAGATAGATCGGTGCCTGCCCTTTTGGTTTCTCTTCCCCCCAAAAATTATCACTTTGCATGATAAAAACACTCTAGAAGCATTTAAAGTTGAAAAATTAGAAGAGAAAAGAGAGGATAAGAGCCCTGGTGGTGCAGTGGTTAAACTGCTGTAATGCAACCAAAATGTTGTGAGTTCAATCCTGCAGCCAAAATGTTGTGAGTTCAGCCTTCCATCCTTCCAAATTTGGTAAAATGAGTACTCAGTGTGTTGGGGGCAGAATGCTAATTAACTTGTGAACCGCACAAGTATTATAAGTGGAATAGCTATTGCTAAAATTTGTGGCAGAAACCAATCACATTTTAAAGTCCCCTTCCATTGATACCCAGTGTTAATGCATGCAACATTGCTATTATCGCAACAAAAACTACAGTAACAATCGAAGTTAAAACACCTCCTGTAGTCTTAGTCCTTTACACATGTACCATGGAGGAAGCCAGGCTGAAACTGGGAGGTGTGCTGTTTTATACATTTGGAAGGCTGCAAGCGGAGTACCTAAAATTCTTTACTGTACATTACAATCAATAGCTGTGATTTTGGTTAGATTTCCATTAAGTCACTTTCACAGGCAATATGTGACATTTGGATCCTCTGCTCTTATTGGTTTTCCTTTGTACATCAAAAGTGTATAGTTACAGATTAGTAGTGTCATATAAGTATATTAGTCATCTGTTATCTTCCCATAACTTTATTTAGTTATTTATTTTTACCTTTCCTCTTTTCTCCAGTTGTTCCTTCTACACTGCTGAATTAACAGCATCTAGAGAAGACACATTTTTACCATGTATCTTCAAAACAAATCACAGTGACATATCTCCATCACGAGTTTAAAGAAAGCATCCCTAGATTTCAACCCAAGTGAAGCTAAAAGGACAGTTTAGTTCTTAGTCCTGTATGGAGTCTGCAACAATTGAAATCTGATGAAGAACAAAAAGAGTAATTGTTCTATAAAGTCTCATGCCTTGAGACTCAAGAAGAAATTACCACAGGAAATCTCTAGTATACAATGAAGGTTGTGTATCCTTTTACTTAGTTAAAAATAGTTAAAATAACCTTGAGCAATTCTTCTGGTCAAGTGGCTGAGATTGAAAAGAAATAATTGCTATGAGATTTGTTTTTATAGTTGCTCTAACATTATATAAAAGTTATGCATCACATCAGTGCTGATCTAGAATATTTAAAAAAAGTTTAACTTCCCCTGATCTTTCATAGATGAACAGAGGTAGTGCTTGATATCCAATATGCAGATGGGGCTTGTGAGCCCCTACATCATACCAGATGTTTACACTGGAAGCAGCCTTTGACAGCAGCAGTGCTCCCATTATATGATATTCTGAGTGTACACATGAGCTGGGAATGGTATATATGGCAATGTCATGAAAAAGTAGGACTCTCTCACTGGAGCTCAAAATATGCATGTGTTTTTTTGGGGTGGATGCATCCACCCCAGCATGCCAACGTGTGAGGAAACAGACCAACCCACCCTGGATCACCCCACAAAGGGGACTTAATATCTGTTTAGACAGTTCCTCAATTTTATGGTTTTGAATATTAAGTCTAACACCAAAACACTATCCTAAACACACTAGATTTTTAATATGATTTCAGAACCTATGGAGGGTCAGTAGTTAGTATTTGATTCATATTTGGATGGGAGAAGCTATGCAGGAATCTCTAGGACTAATCCTGCTGGATCCCTGCAGAGTCTCTGTGAGTTAGAGCTAGATAGACCAATAAGCTTGATTCAGGATGAGCCAATGGTCCTATGAGCACTTGCTACTAGAGAGGCTTGCTGAATTGCAGGATCTAAATCAGGGGTTCCCAACCTTCAAGCTGGGGGCCGGTTCACACACTCTCAGTCAGCTTTGAGGGCCGAATGACCATTTTGCCCTGCCTGCACAATAGGGGTGGCCATCTTGTCCCAACAGCTTCAAAGGGAAGCCGTTTTGTTTCTCGAATGCCCTTGGAGGGGTGGGGGGCCACATGAAATGGTGCCATGGGCTGGATCTGGCCCACGGACCTTAGGTTGGGAACCCTGATCTAGATCCATGGTTCCCAAAGTGGGTCACACGCCCTACAAGGGATCAATTTGATTTTTAAGGGAGGCAATTAAAAATGAGTTATTAACAGTTAATGGCCTTTAAGGCTTCCTACACATGAATAGTTCACTTTTTGAATAATAAGAATTATATGTAACAGGGGGTGGGGGTGGGGTGGAGTCAGGATTTTAGAGATGCTTAGGTGGGGCATGGCCAAAAATGTTTGGGAACCACTGGTCTAGATTACAAAATGAATGTTGTATGCATGTGTGTGTGTGTGTGTGTGTGTGTGTGTGTGTGTGTGTGTGTGTCTTCCTCTTTGTATATATACACATTATATTTGTTTTATCATCTGCATCCTGAAACAGATCACTTCGATCCAGAAATATATATAGACATGCTTTAGCTAATATAACTTGCTTTTTAGCATATGGATTGTTTATTGTCATGTCCCGATAATAGCATTTATGCTGGTACGATTACAAATTTAAGGTTGTTTTATAGCTACTAACATTTATTCTTTTAATAGTGCATGTGCTTATATAATTTTTAAAAGGCTTGTCAGGAGGAAAAGAAACCCAAATAAAGCAACAAAGCCAGAATAAAACTGTTTGAATAAAAAAAAGCAAATGAAATTGCAAAGAACAGTAAAGTAAAACATGTGGACAAACTAGATTCTTTTTTCAAGGTACAGCAGCTAGGGTATGTCTACACTGGCCCAAAACACCATGCTCAAATCAGTTTAACCCCGATTTCAGGTCACAGGTTGTTTGAGATGGTGGGCACATCCATCCATACCCATCTCCATTGATCGGTTGCAGTGGCAGCGAAAACAAGCTCCAGCTTTTGGAGACCAGCCACGGCTATTCCACAATGTCTCCTCTGCCATCATGGATCCCTGATGCTGATCTCCCTATGCTAATCAGCTGGGGCTGGCTATCACCAGAGACCTACCCCAGAGACCTACCCCAGATGACTGATGGCAGGAATGAGGGTAGAGATGAGCAGGAGTGAGAGAGGCATCAGGGTCCAGCTGGGGCTGGTTTCTTTTGTCCTTGCAGAATGCCATTGCTGATCAATGAAGTTGGGCTCAATTGATCTTGGGATACCAGCCCCAGCTGATCAGCTGTAATAATTGTTGTTTGTTTGCTTTTCTTTTTACCTGTTACTCTAGTTCTAGCTTAGCTGTACAAGTCAGATTTTAAAGTAGCACTCCATCACAACTCAAAGATAGCAACAGGGAATGGGAGCATTTGCTACATTAAAAATCTGACCCGATTTCTGTATGCCATGGCACTTAATCTATGCACTAGTGCAGTGATGGTGAACCTTTTAGAGACCGAGTGCCCAAACAGAGAGGTGGGTGAACTTTGTGTTGCTGGAGGAGGAAGGAAGCTCTCCCATTAGGCTGCTGGGCAGAGAGGCGGGGTGAACTCAGTACTGGGGGAAGAGAGGAAGTGCTCCCATTGGGCTGCTGGACAGAGGGGTAGGGCAAACTCTGTGCTGGGGCTACAGCTCACATGCTGACAAAGAAGGCTGGGAGTGCCATGTATGGCACCCATGCCATACATTCACTACCACTGCACTGGTAAAACCAATAGGGGAAAGGGTCATATTTCCTCATAATCTTTTTTATTTATATTTATTACCAGAGCTTCAATGTAAATAGGTACAAAACTAATAATTTTTCTCAAAACTGTGTGTAACTACATTACAAAGTAAGCAGAATCAAGGAAAAAACATTTCAATGCAACAAATGCTTTAATGCAAATGGTGTGAAACGGTGGGTAATCTGAAGGATCACATGTACCCAAGAATTATTTGTGACTTTTTAAAATGATTGGTCAGTTCTGTTGGGCATGCCTCCGTGTGCATGTTTGTGCATTCACATTGCTTCCAAAATGTTTTGTAGAAACATGATGCAAATTATGGAAACACAACAAAACAAATTCTGCCATTCCCATGGTAGCAGCACAATAAAATAAACATTTATAACTGTAGGTCCAATATGAGTCAATATGAATATGAGTAGGGGGAGGCTACTTCCTTATAGGTTTCCCTCAATAACTCAATTTTTAAAACTTTAAAAAAATACCGGGGGGGGGGGGGGGGTACCAGGCACTGCTACCTAGCAATGTCACTTTGTGATTTTCTGCACAAAGTTTAACGGTTAATTAATCAAAATCTGGTTGTTCTTGTTGAACAATGTATTAAAAGAATGTGGCTTTTTTACTTCAGTGCCCATCTTGCAAGTTCTAGCTCAAATCATATGTATATTTATTTGGTTTTGATATATTCTATTCATTGCTACTGTTGAAGATAAGCACAGAAAAAGTAGCATTTCTACTGCTGCTTTGTTTCCAAGTTAAGCTGAAACATGCTATGATGTTCATGCTCTCCAAGCCTGAAGCAGAATAAGACTGGCTATTATTCAGCCATTTTTCCAAGCTGTTAAGCATATGTTCCTATTCAGATGGTATATTTAAGAACAGGTTGTGCCTCAAAGCCTCATTTTGGCGACAAGGCATCCTTCCACAAGGAGCCACAAGAAACCAGCATCAATTTTTAGTACAGCTGTACACCTTTCTTCACAGCTCATGCTCTGGTGAGGAGATCTGCATGAATGAGGACATTACAGTGGCTGCAGCCATCAAACAAACTTGAAGTTTTCAAAAGAAGCTTTCCCCATCCACTTAAGTATCATACAAACTGTTTGCAAAGAAATTACAGTTGATCTCTGGTCAGGCCTTATCATTTACAGAGTAAAGAAGTAATATCTGGTAATACTAGGAATCAAAGTCTGTGCTACTGTTAGTCAAAATGGAGCATTCACCTCAGCTGACACATGTAGAGAGATGGCAGCAGGATGCAGAACAAGGGTCAGCAAACTTGGCTCTCCAGATGTTCTTGGACTTCAATCCCCAGAAGCCCTGATCAGCAGGTGTACTGACTTGGGCTTCTAGTAATCGCAGTCCAAGACCAGGAGAGCCAAGTTTGCTGACCCGTGATGTAGAAGAAAGCTGTGTGGCATAGGCTTATTTGAGCCCCTATAGTTGAAGACCCAACTAGAGGTACAAGAATCCTTGACTTGATCCTGAGTAATACTCAGGATCTGGTGCAAGATGTTAATGTGGCTGATCCAATAGGGAACAGTGACCACAACTCAATTATGTTTAACTTGATCATAGACTGCAAGTCATTGATAAAATCTAAAACAGAGACCTTAAATTTTCAAAAAGGAAATTTCCCAAAGATGAGGAAACTAGTAAAAAAGAAACTGAAAGGGAAAATTGAGAGAGTCCAAACACTCCAAGAGGCATGGAGGTTGTTTACAAAAACAATAACAGAGGCCCAATTGGAATGCATACCCAAAAGGAAAAAGGGCACTGCCAGATCCAAGAGGACTCCGATGTGGCTTACAGGAGCTGTTCGGGAAGTGATCAAGAGCAAGAAAAGCTCATTTAGAAGATGGAAGGCTTGTCCGAATGAGGACAGCAGGCAGAAACATAAATTCTGGCAGAACAAATGCAAGGCAACAATCAGGAAAGCAAAGCAAGACTTTGAGGAGCGTATAGCTAAAAATACTCAGAGAAATAACAAGGACTTCTTTAAGTACATTAGAAGTAAGAACCCAACTAGGAAGGCCATTGGACCATTAGATGACAATGGAAGGCAAGGGGTTATTAAAGAGGAAACAGAGATTGCAGAGAGACTCAATGAATTCTTTGCTTCAGTATTCACTGAAGAAGACAGAGACCACATGCCCAAAACAGAGCCTATCTTCGTAGGGAGGGAAAGCGAAGAATTAAGCAAGATAGAAATAACCAGGGAGGAGGTCCTTGCATGTCTTGTTAAGCTAAACACTAACAAATCACCAGGACCAGATGGCATCCATCCACGAGTTCTCAGGGAACTTAAAGACGAAATTGCTGATCTCCTAGCCAAAATATATAATATTTCCCTCAAATCAGGCTTTGTGCCTGATGACTGGAAGGTAGCGAATGTAACACCAATTTCCAAAAAAGGATCCAGGGGTGATCCAGGAAATTACCGACCTGTCAGTTTGACATGTGTCCCAGGTAAAGTGATGGAAACCATCCTAAAAGATAGAATTAATAGGTACATAGAAGAGAAGGCGCTGCTTAAGGAGAGCCAACATGGCTTTTACAAGGGCAAATCATGCCTCACTAATCTGTTGGAATTTTTTGAGAGTGTCAACAAGCATGTGGATAAGGGGGATCCAGTTGACATTGTTTATCTGGACTTTCAGAAGGCTTTTGACAAGGTCCCACACCAAAGGCTCTTGAATAAACTTACCAGTCATGGAATAAAGGGACAGGTCTTGTCCTGGATCAGCAACTGGCTAAGGGACAGGAAACAGAGGGTAGCACTAAATGGACACTTCTCCAAGTGGAGGGAAGTAAAGAGTGGGGTCCCCCAAGGTTCAGTACTGGGACCCCTGCTTTTCAACCTCTTCATAAATGATCTAGAGGTAGGAGTAAAAAGCAAGGTAGCCAAATTTGCTGACGACACTAAATTATACAGGGTAGTGAAAACTGAGAGAGATTGTGAAGAGCTCCAGAGGGATCTCTTGACACTGGGGGAGTGGGCAAAACAGTGGCAAATGAGCTTCAACATCAGTAAGTGCAGAGTGATGCATGTTGGGGCAAAAAACCCCAATTACATTTATAAACTGATGGGGTCTGAACTCTCTGCGACAAACCAGGAAAGGGACCTTGGTGTCCTGGTGGACAGCTCAATGAAGATGTCAACCCAGTGTGCCTCAGCAGTGAAAAAAGCAAACTCAATGTTAGGGATCATTAGGAAGGGTATAGAAAATAAGTCAGCAAGTGTCATTTTGCCTCTTTATAAATCTATGGTGAGGCCCCATCTGGAATATTGTGTACAGTTCTGGTCGCCATACCTCCAGAAGGATATTATGGAGTTGGAGAAAGTGCAGAGGAGGGCAACCAGGATGATTAGGGGACTGGAACACCTTCCTTACCATCTGAGGCTGCAACGGTTGGGCCTTTTCACTCTTGAACGACGGCGTCTAAGAGGTGACCTGATTGAAGTTTATAAAATCATGCACGGTGTGGACAAAGTAGATAAGGAAAAACTGTTTTCCCTATCGCACAACACTAGAACTAGGGGACACTCCATGAAACTTTTGGGTACTAGTTCTCAAACAAATAAGAGAAAGTACTTTTTCACCCAGAGGATTACTGGTCTATGGAACTCCCTGCCAGAAGAAGTGGTGACAGCTGTCAGACTTGACAGCTTTAAGAAAGGATTAGACAAGTTCATGGAGGACAAGTGTATCAATGGCTATAATTATGGCTACCTAAGGACAACCTCCGGGTTGGAGAGATAGGCAGGATATCTCTCAATGCCATTTCCAGGGAATCCTAAGCAGGTGAAGGCATCTCCTTGGGAATACCCTGAAGGAAATGGTGAGCCACTGTGTGAGACAGAATGCTGGACTGGATGGGCTGTGGCCTGTTCCAGCAAGGCTGTTCTTATGTTCTTATGTTCTTATAGTAGCCTGCTGTCTCCAGTGGAAGACGCTGTCCCATTGCCTCTGTAGAAGGAAGGTTCAATTTTTAATTCAATTGGCTGTTGAACACAGAATGAAGACACAATTGCCTTCTTCACCTCGGAGGTGAGAGTTAATGATGTATCTGTAGTGCAAGAATTCCAATTTAAGCTTTACCAAGTTTGATAAAGCTTAAACGGAGTGATCATACCTTTGAACTACTCATCCCTATATGGTAGTGGAACTGCTGCCCTTCAGAAAAGAACTCAAAACCTGGCTGGCGGGTCAAGTATGGGGTGCAGGTGGAAGGGTGACTCCCATTGGGTGGTTGGTGTAGAGCAGAACACTTTCCCTCAGGTTCCTGCACCTTTTTATGGGGTGGGTAGTTTTAATTAGTTTTAATTATGTTATTACTTGTTTATGATGACAGTATATGTTTTATTTGCTGTTTTACCTTGTGATTGTGAACCACTCTGAGTCGGCCTTGGCCGATTGGGCAGTGTAGAAATTCAACAAATAAAATAAATATAAAACATAAATAAATAATCCCCTCTCTGGTTCATTACTGGTTGCAAGTAACGAAGCATGACTCCAGTTTGGTTATGTACTGTTGCTGGGCAGGTCAGCAGATAGTGTAGTAATGAGAAGCAATACTATGACTCTGGCTGATACCCCATAATTGCTGCTGACTACAGATCTGAACCCTATTTTGTACTTCTGTGGTAAATGAGAAGATGTGAGAGTTTTTCTTTTGGCTGGGGAGATAGCAATATTTTTTGTTAGTGGTGGTGGTAATCCTGGAAAGATTTTGTAAACAGGCATTTTAGGGATATTTCTGAAAATGCTGCATTATCAGAAAATGTGACAAATGCACTCTTCTTGCATGAAGTAGCAAATGGTAGCCTTGGTCTTTTTGATCAAGTAGACCATGGGTGGGGAAGCTTTTCCTGTTGGAAGGCTGCATGCACTTAATAATCTTTTTTAAACATTAAAGTTACTATAGTAAAAATAAAAGTATAAAAGACTAACAAAAAAGTATTACTGTATTTTCTGGCGTATAAGACTACTTTTTAACCCCGAAAAATCTGTGCCAAAGTCGGGGGTCGTCTTATAGGACAGATACTTAACTGCAGCTTGTTTCCCCTTGCTTCATATGTCTGGCACATATGGTGGGGGGTGCCGCGGCCGAGTCCCTGCTCGGTGCGGGGAGTATGAAGCAAGGGGAAGCAAGCTGCACACATCTTCCTGTACCTCAAGGAGGAGAATGTGAGCGTGGATTGGCTCTCCACCAGAACCTGCCCATTCGACTCGGAGGGCTGCGCGTCTTTGGGTTGAGTGTGGGTTAATTTTTATTTGGTGTGCATTGGAAGAGAGGTAGTCTTATACAGCAAGTATATTCCAAACTCTAACTGAAAAAGTTGGGGGTCGTCTTATACGCCGGAAAATACGGTAATCAAAATAAAAGCATTTGCTCTATAAAATGTGAATTCAGGCAAATGGCTGCACTTACAGACCTAGAAGGCTAGATGCGGCTTTAAGGGCACGGGTTCCCCATGCCTGAACTAGACCATCTTTTGGTGTTCATTCTCTATGTGTGTTTAAGAGAAAGCACTAGTTTTCTGGAGTTTTGTGTGTGTGAAAAAATGCCTGCTGAATCATTCTCTCACTGGAGTTAATACCTTTTACAGGGGTTGTAGATTTCTTGACCTTGTGTCACCCATGCTTGTAGGCAAGGAGTAGGAATTGCACGAGTTTCCTTGCCTGTGAGGACCGCCTAAGACAGGAGTTCTCAATCTTTTTAAGCCAGGAGCCGGGTCACGCTCCCTCAGACAGCTTTGGGGGCTGGATGGCCATTTTGCCTTTCCTCCACCACATGGCATTTCCGGGTGTGGTGGAGGCAGGGGGGCACATGAAATGGTGCCATGGGCCACATCTGGCCCACAGGCCACAGGTTGAGAATCCCTGGCCTAAGATGTTATTCCATCCTAAATGAGTGATAACATGTGTCACCTTTTGTAAACTCCAACAGTTACAGGGATAGAGGTATACAAAATACCTATGTCACATTAGAGAAATGAACAGAAAAACCGAACAGTAATCTCAAGTGACATAGTTATATGTTTCAGACACCAAAGAGGCAGGTATGGTTAGTAGTTATGTTTCATTAAGGAGTTGATGGAGCACAGGTTAGTTTTGGTTTTTTCATTGTCATTGCTAATTTGCTACCTTCTTTCAACAGGACCTGACACACCTCTCTGCAGGAGTGGCTTTTAAAAAAATGTTGCATTTGGACCAATGTTGTCTATAATCTAGATTTGGATCACTACCTCCAAACGCTGGAAGTGGAATTTCCCAAATAGTTTTTTTTTAAGACCATGATACCTATGCCATATTATGCATTGCCCCAGAATTGCTAACAATGTGTTCAGGTCCATGCAAACTTTATTGTTTGTGATCGTAGACCACGGATGGTGAACCTTTTAGAGACCGAGTGCCCAAACAGAGGGGCAGGATGAACTCTGTGCTAGGGAGAGGGAGGAAACACTCCCATTGAGCTGCTGGGCAGAGGGGCATGGCAAACTCTGCACTGGAGTGATGGCGCACATGCCCACAGAAGGGCTCTAAGTGCCATAGGATCGCTATCACTATCATAGGCCTTTGCAATGTAGAATATGCAGTATAAGAGAACTTCCATTTGAAAAACATGTACAGTGGAACCTCATACAACAATCGCCCTGTATAGCAACGAAATTGCATAACAATTATTATTTTTTTGGGGGGGAAATGGTGTCCAGCTTAACAATTTTCCCTATGGGAAAAAATTCTACAACAATTTTCCAATGGGAAAAACCACTTAGCAAATTTTTTGTTGTTGTACGATGCATCCCATAGGGAAAATCGCTATATGATGCATGTATCATATAGCAATTGTTTCATACAACAACGAGCCCTGTATGAGGTACAGTACAACTGTAGTTATAATCACTCATTGAGATATTTATCAGCAGACCAGAATCGAATGAGTTCAGGTGACTACTTGTGAATCTAATTACCATTTGATGTCTGGAATTTTATTCTGTTACTCTCTCTCTCGAGCAAACATGATTAGATGAGTAGCATTCATTAAGAATGAACTTATCAGTGTTGTGCCCTGACACCAATTGTTCCTTCTGTAGCTTCTTTTCATTGTAAATGGCATAGTGAGTCGCATTTGGAAGTCATAATTCCATTACTGTACTCTGGAGATTAAAGGGACGTGACTAGTGTTGCAGGCAGAGAACATGAGCTACACTTTGCTAATTGTTGATTAGGCATGATCTGTGATTGGGAAATAGCATGATCATCAATACCACATCAATAGAGAAAATGAAATGGCAAACACAACTACAGCTGGAGTTGATGAGCTCCTCTGTGGGCATTCATTATTTACTACAGCAATGAGGGTTTGGTTTTATTCATATTGCAGCATTGACTCCTTTGTATTTCATATTTCCAGGCAAAAATGAAAGGAGCAAAGCGCTTAAAAAAACAAAAACAAAAAACTTCCCACTCATCTTGGACTCCATTTCTTGAGTGGATGTCCTACCATGGGACTTTACCTATGATTGTTCCAAGTTTATTAAACCTGGTGTTCCTAAAATCCATCATATATGTGCAGATACACTTAGAAATCAAGAATTCCAGGACAACATGGGCACTTTCCTCCAGAGTTCCCCTTATTGCTATTGTTTTAGAGCAAGTCAAAGGATACTTACTCCTCTAGCTTCTTCTTCTACTTTTTATAGGACAAAAGTATCAGCTGCACAAGCAGGAATTCCTTGGTAGGGCTATGTTTGGCAGAAATTTTCTCCCAACAGTTGAATAGATTCCAACTACAATGGTTCTTTTATTTTTCCACCCGTTATATCAATCCATTTACTCTCAAAAGTTAACCAATCACATCCTTCTGTATTTCTGTGCATAAATACAGTGGAACCTCAGTTAACAAATGGCTCAGTTAACATAAAATCACATAACAAAATGAAATTCATAAAAAATAGTGAATTTTTTTCAGAACAGATTAATTGGTTTTCAATGCATTCCTATGGGAAACTGCATTTCAGTTAATGTTTTTTGGTTTTCAATGAATTCCTATGGGAAATTCGGTTAAAGTAATTTTTGCTGTATGAAATGTCCCAGAGAATGCATTAATTACATCAACCGAGGCTCCACTGTATGTTTTTTTTAAATACAATCAATCGCTGTGTTCTAGTCATAGGATTCATCCCACTAAAGTCGTATTTACCCTCTTGAACTAAGATTTCAAGTTCTTGTTTCCCGTACTCTTCCCTCACCCTTCCAATTCAGTTTAAAGCCCTCCTGATAAAAAAATTAATGCTGTGACAAAACACATTCTTCCTAGTCCAACCCATCACTTGTCAGCAGTCCATCTTCCAGGAAGTGAAGCCTGTGGTTCCAAAATCCAAATCCCTCCTATCAGTCCCATCCTTGCAGCCAGTTGTTCACCTGGAATATTTCTCTTTCCATTTCAACTTCTATTCTGAGTTCTGGTATGAAGGATGAGAAGACTATCTGGATCCCAAAATCCTTGGGTTTCCTTCCCAGAGCATCAATGAGAAGAATGAAAGCGCGGCGCCAAAATGGCCACCACGCTCTTTGCCCCCCCCCCGGACTCAGACATCCGGGTGAGTTAGGGGGCATGGCCATCCCTCTATAAAAGGGGTGGCCACGAGGCAGCTGAGCTGCCATTTTAAAAAGAGCGACGGAGAGGAGACGTTTTCTCCATCGCTGTTTGTTTCCCCCTTGGTCCTTCCCGGCTGGGAAGGAAGGATTTCGCACGGAGCCTTGGCTTGCTGGCTCCTCTGTGCCTTGTTGTGCTCTTCGATCCCTGGAAAGGGATCCTGCTCCTTCCGATATGCCTCCCAAACGGAGGGCCTCGGCGATGAAGCCGCGGCCCACGGGGAGGACTTTTGGCCCTGCGCAACGTGGGGCCCAGCCCTCGGGTCGGAGGACCAGGGCTGCGCCCACGCGCCAAGGCTCTACCCCCACCGATACCGGTGGGGCGATGCAGGCTGCTTGGCCCTCGGCCAGTCAGCCTTCGGCTGGCCCTTCTGGGACTTCGGCCCTCGGCCCGCAGATACCGGCCATGGGCCCGGGCAGCGGGGGTGGGTCCGGTGCTGGGGCGCAGCACGTTCCACCTCCGGCCCCTCGTGGGCCGGAGTTTTGGGCATGGCCCTATGCGGGCCCGTGCTCTCATACCGGGGTTCCTGGTCCAATGCCTGGTGGGCCGTCCGGCCCACCCAGCCCACTTTATACTGGGGGATCTGTGGCAGTCGATGCATTGCTAACGCGTTTAGTGGTGCTCGAGGCATCCTTAGGGATGGCACACAACCCCGTGCCTGGTGGCCCTTCATTTGCTGCGGGGGCACCTTTGGGTCCTCTGCCTACCTCAATGGCCGCCACACTACAGCAAGCGGCTAGCCGGGTTGAGCTGCTGGAGACGCTCCGGCCTACCCCGGCCGGTGTCTCGCAGCTCCCTGTTCGGCCAGAGCTACAGCAGGAGAGTGGTCAGGTGCGGCCCCAGAGCTCGATTCCGGTCGCGAGCTCCGACGCCCGCCGTGGGCCGGAACCCCCAGTGGGGGCGGCTCACGCGGGTGCAACTAGTGAGTATCAGGTTCAAGTTAATGCACCCACACCACAGTCCACTTCCAATGGTGGGGTTCAGTGGCCATGGCCTCGTAATGTCGAGGCGAGTGGGCATCAGTTGCCACCTTATCCCAGTGCCCCTTGGTTCCATACTGGTGCAACGTTGGGGGTGGGGGTTTCCGCCCCCGGGCCAGTGCCGGGCATCGCAGGGACTGTCCAAGTTCCGCTGCGTATGCCCCGGGTACCTAATGTGCCGGTGACGGCTTTGCCGATGGCTGGTTATTCGTTGCCCCTTGGTGATCATTTGTCCCAGGTCACGAGGGAAAAGATTTGGCGGGGGGAATACGTGGATATATTCTCCCTATTGAACCGTGAGCCCACTAAGGAGGAGAGAGAGGGACAGGATGACAAAGACAAAGAGCTGTCCCGCCGTCGTAAGCCACCACGCACCTGGGCCAACTGGTTGCCCGCATATCTTATTTATATGGCGGTGTATCTCAGGGCCCAGCCAGACCTGGCCATTCCTATGGTCCAATATTTGGACAATATTTACAGGGCGATGGTGGATTTTCCTGGCCCATCGTGGTTGGCTTACGATGAGGAATTCAGAATGAGGGTGCCATTGCACCCGGAGATGAGATGGGATGAGCCCTGTCAGAAATTGTGGCTGGGGATAGGTACCATTGTGGCCATGCCATTCAGCGAGCTGCTCCAACGCAGGCTTCCCGCCAGCTGGTGGGGCAGGGGGTTCCAGCCCGCTTGCTGTGTTGGAGCTTCTTGGCCAGCGGTGTCTGCAATAAGCGGCAGTGCCGATACAAACATGAGTGTCCCTCTTGCCCTGGCCCCCACGCCGCCGCCGCGTGTCCATGGGCCGGCGGGTCACGGGGCAGAGGTAGAGGTGGACAGGGAGTGGGCAGAGCAGCTGCTGAGGGAGCTAGCCAGGCAAAAGGCCCCCTCCCCAGTTAATGTGTATATGTTGGAGCGATGGCTCTCAACTTATCCACGGAGAGAGGATGCGAAGTACCTCCTTGAGGGTTTCCAGTGGGGCTTTCGAATCCCGTTCAAAGGAGTGCGGGGACCCCAAGATGCACCCAATTTACTGTCCCTGAAAGGTAGAGAGGAGGTGGCTGCCCTGAGTATTGCTAAGGAGGTTGGGGCTAATAGGGTGGCAGGCCCCTTTTCTGTGCCACCCTTTCCCAACCTGAAGGTCTCCCCTCTGGGGTTGGTACCCAAGAAGGCCCCGGGGGAATTTCGTTTAATCCACCATTTATCGTACCCGGCGGGTTATTCTGTCAATGATGCTATCCCTGATGACCTTTGTTCGGTCAGGTATACGTCCTTTGACCAAGCCCTACGGATGGTGCGCTCTTGTGGTCCGGGTGCCCTCCTGGCAAAATGTGACATCAAATCGGCATTCCGATTGTTGCCAGTGCACCCTGAGGACTTTGAGCTATTGGGTTTTAGATTCCAAGGGAAGTTCTATGTAGATAAGGCCATGCCTTTTGGCTGCTCTATATCCTGTTCAGCATTTGAACGTTTTAGCACCTTCCTTCAGTGGGCCTTTGTTCGCAGGTCCGGGTCTCGGTCTGTAGCCCATTACCTCGATGACTTTTTGTTCGGGGGTGAACGGGGCTTGGACACGTGCACGCGTCTCCTCACCACATTTCAGACGCTAATGCAGGAACTGGGTGTCCCTTTAGCACCTGAAAAGACCGAGGGCCCATCCACTACCATCACATTTCTGGGTATCGAAATTGACACAGTCGCACAGGCATCCCGGTTACCCATTGACAAGGTTACCCGGATCTCTGCGATGATTTTGGCCTTGCTGGCCAAACGTAAGGTGTCACTTAGGGAGCTCCAGGTACTGCATGGCCATCTTAACTTTGCCTGCAGGGTGGTTACGCATGGCAGGGCATTTGCTCGGCGCCTGTGTGATGCCATGTCTGGCCTGACAAGGCGCCATCATAGGGTCCGACTAACCAGGGGCATGCGGGCTGACCTTTTGGTTTGGCTCTCATTCCTGCGGGACTTCAACGGGGTATCCTTTTGGAGGTCCGACCTTTTAGTTTCACCTAGGTTTCAAGTGCAGTCGGATGCCTCCGGCTCCCTGGGATATGGGATTTACTTCCAGGGGAGGTGGGCTTATGGCCAATGGCCTCCAGAATGGTGGGGCATGGATCGCCTCCGCGATCTTACATTCCTTGAGTTTTTTCCAATCCTGGGAGATTTGATGCTATGGGGCAAGGAGTGGGCCGACTCAGTGGTCCAATTTTGGTTGACAATGCTGCAGTAGTGCACATTGTCAATGCTCAGACATCTAAATCACCCAGGGTGATGGCTTTAGTTCGCCAATTCGTGTTACGTAGCCTACGCCTCAACGTGCTTTTCAGGGCCAGACATATACCAGGCATTGCTAATGATATTGCTGATGCTTTATCCTGCCCGCAGATCCCCCGGTTCCGCGCCTTGGCTCCGGACGCAGAGGAATTCCCCTCGCCACTTCCGGCCGAGATTTGGACATTTGGCAAGGAGAGGTGAACCGGGCGATTGGCATGTCCTTGGCGCCCCGCACGCGTAAGGCGTATCATCATGCTTTCGTTCAATTTAATAGCTTCCGTGTGCAACTTCAGTTGCCAGGGGTGTGGCCCATTCCAGTGGAACAGGTTTTACAATTCATGGTTCATTTACACAGTCAGGGCCTCGCTCCCCGCACTATAGCATCAAGGCTGTCAGCATTGGCATTTATTGCCAAGGTGGGGGGTTTTGCTGACAGCATGAACGATTTTCGCATACGGCATGTTTTGGAGGGGTGGACACGGGAACGTGGCCGCTGCCCGGACACTCGGCACCCAATTTCCCCAGGGGTGCTCACACACCTTGCACGAGGCTGGCCTAACCTATGTTTTGACAGGTATGAGGCAGCTCTTTTTCATGCGGCTACCACGGTGGCCTTCTTTGGAGCGCTCCGCATCAGAGAGTTGGTACTACTGTCTAAGGCGGATGCGACTCGTAGGGCACTGGAACTTGACGATGATATGTTTCTACTGAGTGGGCTCAGTTGAGGATACGGTCCTCAAAAGTTGATCAGCACGGCGTAGGCAGTGGAGTTAGACTGCTACGATATTCCATTGCAGACATCTGTCCGGTTGGTGCCCTACAGGAGTTCTTGGCAGTGAGTGGCACGCACCCTGGCCCGCTTTTCTGCCACCAGGATGGGTCTCCCCTTACTAAATGTACGTTACGTTACGGCACCCATTCATTTAGAATAGGTGCTGCTTCAACTGCAGCTGCATTTGGGTACTCTGAGGCTGATATACGCCGTATGGGAAGATGGGGATCTATGCGTTTTGCATTATATGTTCGTCCTCTTCAGACATGAGTACCATTTAAGTCACTGTTCTCTTTTTTCTCTTACAGACCCTGTGTGTCCCTGCACACCGGTGGCAGTATGGCTGGTGGGCCACAGTTACGTGCACTGGGCAGCTCAGTATGCTGCGGCGACAGAGTGGGGACCCCAGCTTGGACTGCGTGCGGCCGCATGCATACGTTGGTACGGTAAGCGTGGAATGAGATGGCGGGAACTGTTGCCATTCCTTTTCTCCATTAGGGATGCTGAACCGCCTGATGTCCTTGAACTGCACCTCGGGGGCAATGACCTCCGCCAGGTCACTGGCCTTTCTTTAAAATTCGCGATTTGCAGAGACCTATGTGTGGCCATTCACCAGGCTGCTATGGTCGGACATCATACCACATCACGCTTACAGGGGGAGGTATTGACCTCCGTGCCCTTGACCGCGCTCGTCGCTCGGTGAACAGGGCAGTTGCCCGGTTCGTGGCAGACAAGGGTTTGGGGATGGTCGTCCAACACCCCACCATTAGTTTACAAAATTACGATCTGTACGCAGGGGATGGGGTCCACCTGTCGGATAGAGGTATGAACCTCTTTTTGGAAGATTTGCATGCAGGCCTGTTGACTGAGCTGACGGTCTGGGGTGGGGGCGGTGAGTCTTCATTGAAGCCTCCCCGTGTGGCGGGTAGCACTGGTAAGGTAAAGATTTATGACCCATAGATATCCGGCAGGTTCGCAATTGACTGGCCAACATTTAGACAGGTACAGGTGTAATAACGTTGACCGGTCAACGACGAACCAGGCAAGGGGTGATGGCAGGAGCTTTTCAGCATGCATCACCCCGTGATTTGACGGATACACGTCAGAGGGTGGGGTCAGTACATAGTTTATTGACTACGGTCAACAATTGGTTTGTGTCAACAAACAAATTGATACAAAATGGATACATTGTAGCCAATTGCCGTTGGCAATTTTGGGAGGAACCTTACCAGTGTTACTGCCGCCTGCTTGCCTTAAAGAATTATAATTGGATGAGTACCAATTGAAAGTTATAATTCGGACTAGGGCATTATTCAATAAATGTGGCCCAATGCCTTTATCCATATACCGGTGTCTGAGTCTTTCTTTGGGGGGTGCGCCTGCAAAGGGATCTGCATCCATGGGTTTTATGAGTAATGGTAATCCTTTTGTCACATTCCTGATCCGTCTTTCAGAGAGACAGCATAGCTGACAGATCCAAGGATGTTCCCAGCCTGAGTTCAGTTCCACACAGTGGAATTTCTATTACAACTACTCTTTTGGTGGGTATGGATTCAGTGACTCTGCTTTGCTGAATTTCACCCTCTCTCATGTCCTCCATCAGGGTCCCCTGTGTGCCTTTCTCTACATTACTGTGTGCCAGACTCCTCTTCAAGAATCTGAAAGTGCTTTTGTGGTTAGATTGGTAAAGAGTGTCTTCTTTTTTGCTCATAACTGTGCCTTTTTCCCATGGTGATTCTCTTCTCAGCATCCTCCTCTTCTGCTTTGTTTTACTGTTCTTCCACCTCCAGCGGCTGTTGCCGCTCTATCTATGTACGCTTCTTCTCTTATAGCTTTTAGTGTGGCCACTAGCTGTTCCAGTCCTCCCACTTTATCTTCCAAGAGTGCAACCAGTTTGCATTTGCTATATGTGTATGCCATGTTGTTCTCAGGCAGAGCCATAAATATTGCACACACCTTTCAGGCCACTGCTACGGTTTAGTATATGAGAGTCAAGACACAAGGCACAGCCAAAGGCTGGGTTAACTCAGGTTTATTGCATGGTGGACAGAGGGAACATGAGGTAATGGCGGACGAACAGCTCTATATATATGGTAGTAACGTATTTGAATGTGGCTCCACGGTAGCCCGTTGGCTACTGGTCCGCGTGACGTCATGGCTGGTCACGCCCTTCTTGTCCAGGTGTAGGTAGCGGCGGGAAACTTCCCGCGCTGCGGTCTTTGATGGGTTTGAACCAAGAGAGCTTGGACGCTCGCTGCTGCCAGCTGGTGGTCATTAGCTCGCGTCCTATTACAGGGTTTATGTGATACAGCTGAAGGTTACATTGTTACTCATAGGCAAGGTTACATTGGTTCAGATACATTGATATCACATGTGGAAGGTTACACTATTAGAACACAACACTCCTCCCCCCTAGGATGAGACGAAGTCTCTCAGCCAAGGTGGCTTATTTCGAACACGCTGGGGTCTCGGCGCGGGCTGCCCTGCCCTGGCTTCGCTCCCTCCTCCTTGCTCCCTGGCTGCCTGCCCTGTAACGGGAGAGGATGACTTGTTAGTGGTTTGCCGCGGTTCTGCGGCTTTGTTGGAAGGTGTGTGCTTTGTTTGGGGCGAACCGGGGGCACTAGGGGCTAACGAAAAACCCCTCTTCTCGCTTGGATGGGTGGGGGAACACTCCAAAAAAAACCCCCGGCTAGCAAAATCAAAATCAAAATCGGCTTCGGGGGAAGCGGCAGCGGCGGCCGCACACTCCTTTTCCCTCCCCCCGGGCTCGGATAGGACTGGGGTATCAAAAGGATATGAGTCGGGCTCACCGCTTTCCCTCCTGGCTTCGGACTGGTGTCCCTCTCTGTCTCCCCCTTGGGCTAAACGGGTGGGGGAGAACCCTATCACTGAATCCTGTCGCTGAGCCCCACTGATCGGCCCCTCACTCACTCGGTGCCTCAGTTGGTCAGCGTGCCTCCTCCAGAGGAGGCCGGTGCTAGTTTCCACCCGATACGACACTGGCCCCGTCTGTTCTATTATCGTCCCTGGTACCCAGGCTGGGCCTGCGTTGGCATAGTTCCTGCAGTGTACAGGGTCGCCTACGCCGAAACCTTTCGAGACCGCTAAACCTATGTTCTTCCCTTTGTCCTCGACCCTCGATGGGTCCAACCTGGACAAAAGCGTCGTCAGTTTCCTCCGCATCAACAGCTCAGCCGGCGAGTATCCGGACGCTAAGGGGGTCACTCTGTACGCTAATAGAAATTGACAAACTTGATGATTTAGATCTCCCGAGCCCATTCGCCGCAGCGCATCCTTTGTGGTGCGCACCAACCGTTCCACTTGGCCATTCGTGGCCGGGTGAAACGGCGCGGATGTGACATGCCGAATTGCATTTGCCTCCATGAATGCTGCGAACTCAGCAGACGTGAAGCAACTGGCGTTATCGCTGACCAAAGTGTCGGGTAAACCGAACGTGGAAAAGACCCTCCTTAGCTGGCGAATGGTAGTGGCGGAGGATGTGCTCTTTACCGGAATGACCTCCAGCCACTTTGAATATGCATCCACCACCAGGAGAAACATGGTTCCTCGGAACGGGCCAGCAAAATCTACGTGCACCCTGGACCACGGTCCCCTTGCTGCGTCCCATTCCCTATGCGGGAGGCGGGCCACCTCCGGTCGGGAGCACTGACATGCCTCACAAGTGCCCACCATATGCTCTATGTCGGCGTCCAGCTGGGGCCACCAGAAGTAACTCCGGGCCAACGCCTTGGAACGGACGATTCCCGGGTGGCTGACGTGCAACAGCTTTAGCACCTTCGGCCGCAGGGACGTAGGAACCACCACCCGTTGGCCCCACAAAAGGCACCCCCTCTCTAAAGACAACTCTACTCGCTTTCGGAAAAATGGGTCGAATTCCGCGCCTGGGGATGACGCCGGCCACCCCTTCTGCACCCACGAGCATACTTTCTCTAGTGTTCTATCCTTTCCGGTCGCCCTGGCAACGTCGGCCGGTACTATCGGGGGTGACTCCAAGACCTCTATTAATAATACCTGGCGGTCTCTTCTTACCCCTGCCTTCTGGTCGTCCGACAAGGGTAACGGCGACCGTGAGAGCGCGTCTGCATGGCTGATTTCCTTCCCCGGCCGGTACTCTAACTCATGTTGATATGCGTTAAGAAAAATAGCCCACCGTAGCATCCTCGGGGACAGGATCTGTGGCGTGGGCTTATTTGCAGTGAATATTCCTAACAGGGGCTTGTGATCAGTAACGACCTTGAACGGCCGACCATACAGAAAATCGTGAAATTTCTTGGTTCCCGCTACTATCGCTAGTGCCTCCCTATCGGTCTGTGCATAATTCCGCTCTGCTTGGGACAGGGACCTTGAATAAAATGCTATCGGGGCCTCCCTTCCGTCGTTTAACACGTGGCAAAGCACCGCTCCCACCCCCACCGGGGATGCATCGCAGACTAAAACTATGGGCCGTTTGGGGTCGAAATGAGTCAGGATTGCCTCGGATGTGAGGAGTTGCTTTAACTCTGAGAACGCTCTTTCTTGCTCGTCACCCCACAGCCATTTTTCCTCTTTTTTAAGTAACCGATGGAGCGGCTCGGCAACAGACGCCTTCCGTGGAAGGAAGGTATGGTAGAAATTGAGAAGCCCCAGAAACGACTGTAGCTCGGTTTTGGAAGTGGGGCGAGGGGCTTTCTTAATGGCGGCTACCTTAGATTTGGACGGCCTAATTCCCTCGGGCGTGACACGGAACCCTAAAAACTCAACCTCTGTTTCGAAAAATACACATTTGTCTTTTCTCAGTCGCAGCCCCGCTTTCTCGAACACGGTCAGGACCTTATCCAATCTGTGAGCCAGCTCGGCCTTACTCCCCCCCGTTATCAACACGTCATCAAAATATGGCAACACCCCCTCCAGCCCCTTCAGGAGGCGTTCCACTAGCGACTGAAAAATGCCAGGTGCCGAGTTCACGCCGAACTGTAACCTCGACACCTGGAACGCCCCCTTATGTGTGACTATTGTTTGTGCCGCCGCTGTGGCGGGGGTTACCGGGAGTTGCTGGTAGGCCTGTGCTAAATCGAGTTTAGCGAAACACTTTCCCCCATTTAGCCTGGCCAGAAGGTGGCTGACCACTGGCACCGGGTATGCATTAGGGCGGATTGCCTTATTAATGGTGCACTTATAATCAGCGCAAATGCGCACCTCCCTGTTAGCCTTCAGTGCTGTTACAATTGGAGTCTCCCACTCCGCGGAATCCACAGGAACAAGAATTCCTTGACCCACCAGTTTGTCCAGTTCCGCCTCTATTTTGTCCTTTAGTGCGAACGGTACCCTGCGCGGTTTAAGTCTTATCGGGCGGACCTCCGGGTCTAAGTCGAAGGCTACAGGGGGTCCCTTGAACTTTCCCAGTCCACTTTTAAAAACAGCGGGGTGTGCGTCACACACCGCTTGTATTGGGTCCTCGCCTACGGCATGCACCCCCCCTATGAACAGGCCTAAGGGCTGAAACCACTGTGTTCCGAGGAGGCTACAACTCCCCCCTTTTAGCACCACTAGGGGAAGTTCCGCAGAATGTCTCTTAAAGCGAACCCGGAATGTCCCGACCCCCAACACTGGAATGCTGTTCCCCTGTACGTCTCGTAGTGTGGCCCTCAACGCTTTAAGTTTGGGCCGCACGTGGGGGTCGATCCTCAAGAACTCTCTCTGGGGAATTATCGAATAGGAGGACCCCGAGTCAACTTCCATCCTAATGGGGGTCCCTTGTACTAGTACCTCAACAAAGTAATGGGGCTGTCCCGCAGACACGCTGAACACAGGAGCGTCGCCCTCGCTGTCGTCCGAGATGCGGCCCACGCCGTCCTGCTTCCTCGTGGCCCGGGCGCCATCTTTGGACCTCGCTGGACGGTCCGGTCTGGCTGAACGGTCCTGCGACTGTCTCCGGCCCTCTTTCCATTTCCTGCACGCCTTGGCGATGTGCCCCCGACGTCCACAGTTGAAACACTCGGCTTTCCTGAATGGGCACTTCACGCGCTCATGGGCCGCTCCGCAACCATCGCAGCGGCGCCCGCCTCTCCGGACCTTCTGGACCTCCTCGCCATCGCTGCTTTCTGAGGACGATTTCGAGGTCGGTCGGGTTGCATGCACCGACTGACCGGACTTCCCGTGCGACGAGTTTTCCGCTTTGCCGGCCCTCGGACGCCACTCACGCCACTTGTGCATCTCATCTACTCCAGCATTCGTGGATTCCGCGGCTTCCGCGGCCTCTACAACCTCTTCCAGCGTGGGTGGTGGCTCCTTGTTCATCAGGCTGCGCTGTACTTCCTTGTCCTTCAGGCCACACAGCACTCCGTCCCTGAGGGCCATCTCTAGGATGTGGTCCCATTTGCAGGGGGCGGCGGCTACCCTCATAGCCGTTACGAAGGCTTCTACCGACTCGTCCGGCGCTTGAACTCGCCTCCAAAACGCGCTCCGAGCGGGAAACATTGCCCTCGAGGGTCGGAAACGCTCACGCAGCAGTTTCATGATGTCACCGGCTTTGAAATCGCTCATCTTCTTCGGTGCAAGGATGCCCACCAGCGTCCGCTTGGTTTCCATCCCAAGCATGCGGGTGAGGATGGCCCTCTTCCTTTCCTCGTCGTCTTCTTTGACTTTGAGTTCCACCAGTGCCGCCTGGAAGTCCATCTCAAAAAGCTCCCAGTCTTGCGGTTTGGTGATGTTGAACCCGCTCTGTGTCCTGGCTCCATGGGGATCCATTATCCCACCTTCGTCGCCAATTTAGTATATGAGAGTCAAGACACAAGGCACAGCCAAAGGCTGGGTTAACTCAGGTTTATTGCATGGTGGACAGAGGGAACATGAGGTAATGGCGGACGAACAGCTCTATATATATGGTAGTAACGTATTTGAATGTGGCTCCACGGTAGCCCGTTGGCTACTGGTCCGCGTGACGTCATGGCTGGTCACGCCCTTCTTGTCCAGGTGTAGGTAGCGGCGGGAAACTTCCCGCGCTGCGGTCTTTGATGGGTTTGAACCAAGAGAGCTTGGACGCTCGCTGCTGCCAGCTGGTGGTCATTAGCTCGCGTCCTATTACAGGGTTTATGTGATACAGCTGAAGGTTACATTGTTACTCATAGGCAAGGTTACATTGGTTCAGATACATTGATATCACATGTGGAAGGTTACACTATTAGAACACAACACACGGTTTCTTCCCTCTGTGATCCCTGTCAATGTTTTTACTTCCTTCTACTTGTCTATGATAGCCAGTTTGTCTTTTCTGCCTCGAAAGATTCCTAGAAAGTCCACTAATATATATCATCCTTTGTCTCCTTGGTATCCCATCGATTGTCTCTTCTTCCATTAGACCCCTTCATTATTATTACTACCGCATCAAACTCCTGGTCACTTATTCCCTAAAGACCATCTCAGCTTTATTCTTCTGTTGTACTCTGTTAGTAGTCAGTAAACAAAACTATTCCTCTTTCTACATAAGAGAGTAATTCTAGCATGTAACAAATTATGTGGATCTGGAATCTTAAGTGATTTAAACTGCAGTTCTATACAAACCTGGGTCCTGGGAGTAAGTTTAACTGAGCTCAGTAGAGTTTATTTCTGAAGAGACATATATAAAATTGCATTCCTTTCCCCATATTATAAATGCATGCAGTGTCATATGTTCTAATTTTTATATGTCTCCATTCAAGATGGCTGAATTGTGAATCAGAAGCATCAGCTCTAAGGATGTGGCAGTGAATTTCTGGTAATCTCAGGTCCAATTTACATGTTGTGTCCTACTTCTTATTTTCTTCTTTGTTAATCTCTTGTGAGAGGCTGGCTTGCGTGCAGAGTTAGGTAATGGATGTATGGCAGCAGCAATTTCTCTGGTTTATTAGGCACATTTTAAAACCCCACTGATCATAGAGTTTGGTAGTGTTTTATGGCACATTTCCCAGCTGTGTGGATGAGTGGCGAAAATATAATAAATAGCTTTCATCAAAACATGAACTTTTCCATGACAAGTAGAAAGAGCTTGTCAACAATAAGACTCTTGTGGAATATACATTTCCTCCCAATCCAGAGAAAATGTGCTTCACAAATGGCCTTTGGGAGGGAATTTACCTTGTTTCCTTTGGTCCATTTTGCCTCCTACTGTCAGTACCTACTAGGTGCAGCTCTCCAGGATTTCAAGAAGGAAACGTTCTCAGCCTTGTCTGCAGACTGTATCCAGGACTTCCTCTATACAAACCATGATGACTAGCAACTTTGGGAGCTGTAGTCTAGCAAAACAATATCTCAAAAGTCTAGAACTACCACTGAGTTACGGTAGATTTCTGCACTTTTATTTTCCATCAGTAGAGAATGAGGCAGTCCCTCCTCTGACCAGAATGCAGGCCTTTGAAATTGGAAATAAGAAATGCTTTTCAGATGTAACATGCCATGCTAAATGAATGGGAAATCTATGATATTATGATACAAGTCAGTTATAAGTTATGACTCTTCCAATCACAAAATTGTTTTGTGTATCTCTTTATTTGCAAATGGGAGTTGGGTAGTCAAAACAGATTGTACTTGACTATTGTGGCTGCAGTTGTTGGATCACCCCCAGATTTGTTTTGAGGTGGATCTTCTCTAGGCCTTAATATTCCCTTAAGAAAGTTGTGATACAAAACATAATCTTTTTATAGAAAGGAGTGAAGGTTGTTTGGCTTCATAAACTCAGGCAAATGCATATCTTGCAAGCAACTGAAGCTGCTTATGGGGAAAATAGATCATTTCATTGTGATCCTCACTGACAGTATAAACCAGGAAAAACAAATAGTGGAATTAATTGTTTGCTTGCAAATTGATTTACACCCATGGTGAAATCAGAGTAGGTAGCTCAACTGGTTGCCCTTGCAAATGCTTTGA
The DNA here is from genome assembly GCA_035047305.1 of Bradypodion pumilum. Taxonomy (NCBI): domain Eukaryota; kingdom Metazoa; phylum Chordata; class Lepidosauria; order Squamata; family Chamaeleonidae; genus Bradypodion; species Bradypodion pumilum. The sequence goes on from JAWDJD010000003.1 coordinate 326,129,205, forward strand.
TTTTATGGAGCACTATACATAGTTTAAACATATATATATATATTCTTTTGTAGGAGAGAGTAGAGCTATTTATATTACTAAAATAGATGTAAAAAAGCTTTCTTTAAAAACTCAGCTGAATGAATCAACATTTTTGTACCAGAGTTACCCTTAGATTAAATGTATCCTTTGACATTTAGCTTCATGCCATGGTGCAAAATAATCACAGTTCCTTGAAAAGTCTTCTGATAAGGAATTCTTATCTTGGATTCATAGCACTGTCCTTGCCTCTGCATCAGTAAAAAGGCTATAGTGTGTTTGTTTCATTCCGGTAAAAACGCATGAGAGAATGGTTTACTGAAGATTAATTAAATTCTTTTTGCTGTGGGATTCTTCACCAAATGTGTTTGTTCTCATCATTCTGTCTTCTTGAAAGGCATGTCTTCTGATAAACATGCAGACTTTGTATAATACATCAGGAATTTAAACAAACACTGCCTCAAATTTCTAATTCTTTCCCTTTTAATCCCAGGGACATGCTCCAAAATAGTTGCTTCTGACATGAAATGGCAAGGCCATTTTGAGGATGTTTAAGCTTTAATAAAGCTTTTCAGAACAATAGTTAGATACACATCTTCACACACACACACACACACACACACACACACACACACACACACACACACACACCTGCCCATCTGGGTGTTATCCCACTTTGGGTGGTGAACAAACAGAAAATAAATAACAACAATACCCACAACAAATCAATACCCACCACCAACAAATACATCATAAACTAAACTAAACTAATTGGCGTCAGAGGATATTGAGACTGAACCTAACTGCCTAATCTATTGACAATGGAACAATGCTCCCAATGGCCAATGTATTGTATGAAAAATGGGGGGTGGCCCTCAGCAGTGGTTAGAGCCGGGGAAGGGTGACTTCAAAGAGATTCCTCTCCTCCTTGCCGATCTGCACCAGCATGGTGGCGGCGGGGGGGGGGGATGGTTAAAATTAGCCCTTTCTTACCTCCAGCAGCTGATCCTCTCCAGCCACCAAGCTGCAGCTTCCCCCGCCGAGCCCACCATGGCTATAGCCAGGGAGGGCCGGGGAAGTGGCTCCTTTGCCAGCCTGCTGCCCCCATGGAGCCTGCCACATCTGACCACCTGTAGCCAGGGAGGGTGGAGGAAGTGGGCTCCTTTTGAAGCCACACTTCACTCAGCTTCAGCTGCCACTGATCAACAGGATAATTTTGATTACCAGCACATAAGACACACCTCATTTTCAAGTGTATTTTAAGAGGTGTGTGTGTGTCTTGTACGCTGGCAAATATGGTATAAAGGGAAGGATAAGAAAGCCCTTCATGAAACCCACAACCTTAGCCTAGCTCTCTCATAGTTTTGTAAAAAGAGTATAAAAGTCTAATGTAATGGGATTTCTCCTGTAACTCAGTCATAGATAAATGCTTCTCCATAGTACAGTTCAGGGTGGGCAATGTTCTAAAAATGGGAACTGTAGTTGTTGTGTTTTTTAAATGAGGACCTTGAGATTCACCAACTGAAGTCCAGTTACTTACAAATATCTGAAGACTAAACAGTATTACAGATGTGGAGAACTGAGTGTACAGATGGACACTGCTAGACCCAAAGTGACATGTGCATCCTCTAAAAACACAGGTTCTGCTTCTCTTCTGGTATCTCATACCAGCTACACCATATGAGGCCCAGTGGCCTTGACTTTAGTTATAGCTGGCATAGGATATTTTGAAACTATGTCAATGGAAAAGACAAGATGGCACCTAGACAAAATACTTCATATCCATTCAATATATAGTAGCTCACTGGATCTTCTGTTGAACCTGACTTCAAAATGGTCAGTGGAACAGGAATGCTGCCACTTGAAGGCAGGAGGACAGTTTAAAAAGTATAATAGAAACTGTGTGGAGCACAACTTTCCCCTCTTTCTATGAGGGAAGAGAGTTTGGGGACTCAGATATGGCTTCAAATATGACAGCAGTTCTATTCAAGTCATTGTATTCAAAGTCTGAGCAGGAAAGAAATTCTGCCTCTACCTCTGCTTGTCATTTTCTTTTTTTTCTTCAGAATTCCCAGGAATATTCCATATGTAAAGAAACTTTCCTCTCTCTCTCTTTCTCTCTCTCTCTCTGTGTGTGTGTTTGTGTGTGTGTGTGTGTGTGTGTGTGTGTGTGCGCGCATGTGTGGAACAGTAACAGGAGAGGGAATCGAGATAACTCTTTCCCAGTGTATACTTTCAACTAACCCTTTCTTAAACAATGAACGACAATTAATGTGGCTCAGTAAACTACTTGGATGCTTGAAACAAATGGTATCTTGCTTAGGCCATGTTTTCAGTTATGTCTGTTGTTTTCCATTTCTGATGGGCTGACCAAAACAACAACAACAATGATGATGACAATGACAACAAAAACAACAACAACCCAAAGTCAAAACCAAAAATCAAAAACCCTAAAGTGAGTAGTAGTTTTTGTATTTGACAGAATTACAATATATTCTGATGTACTCAATTTTTCTTTTTGCTTGGTCAATCACATGTAATATAGATGTGGTATGAACATACATATGTTTATTTTGTGGTGACTCTAGTAGGAAAATTACATGGGAGTAATTATAAAGATTGTTTCTTGGGAATTTGTGCTCTGAAAGACGATTATCCATTTGACTATTTACTGGAGCTCTGCCTACAGTTTGGAAAAGCCTGGAATATCATTTGAAGGTCATATAGATTACAGCCTTCTGACCCCAAAGCTGTACATTTTGCATATAATTATTTCTTTAAAATCTAAAGAAGGCTACTTTAATTCAGCTCACTTTCCAGTCAATACAATGAAAACTGCTATTCCCATTTTAGCAAATAGCTACAGAAATGCAATACAGGGAGCAAAACGCTAATACAGAAATCAATATCTATTACAGTTCAAATAACATTTCTGTCTTTTAGCAATCCTTTAAAAACCTACTGCTGATCCTGTTTACATTAGAAATCATTTCAGTTTCTTTCAGGGTTTTAATTTTGCTGCCCCAAAAATTGCCACTTAGAAGCTAACCCGCCTATCTCATCTCATCACCCTACTGCCTTCTAAATAAAATATAGCCAGCAAATAAATAAATAAATAAATAAATAAAGCAAAACCAATCTCAGATCATTGGCTTCACCATATTTACAAAGTATACAACCTGAATGCCTTGCAACATGTGACTGAATGTTTTTATCCTGATTCCACTGAAATGAGATGCTTTTAAATAGCTTTATTGCCTGAGATCTATTGCTACATCTTCTGTGTGAGATGTTAAATTCAATTGTGGTAGGAATCCAAGGGTTAAATAGGGATACAGTAGATTATCCTATGCAAAGTCTTTCATGAATCCATCTAAAATTATTTTTAAAACACTATATATTTTCCCCAAACCATTAGTCCCAATGTAGGCATATTTTTAAATAAAGTAGATTCTTTGATCTTAACTATAGGCACATTCTAACAGCTACAATCTTATGAGCATATCTGGGAGTGAGTCCAACTGAAGTCAGTGGCTGAAATCCATTATTTAGTCATACCATGTTTTCATAGGGCACACTTCAGGTGGCTTTTGATTTCTTGTAGTTGTAAACTGGAATAAATTTATCCATATTGATAGAATATACATCCAGTCAACAATTGGCTCTTGTCTTCTACCCCAGACTACCAACCCTCATGTTACAATCCAGAATAAATAGCAATTATAGAATGATTAATTGGGGAAAATCCACTCGTGGGCTCAACATTTTTTTACTACCACACTGTGAGTGTGGTATGGTGGGCGTGGTCAGGGGAAAATCCCTGTGTTGCACCCAAATTAGGACTACTTTATTTCAAAACTTGGATAGATGGGGCAAGCCAGAATTTCTGTTGCTGGTTCTGGCGAACTGGTGCGAACCTGCTGATGCCCACCACTGGGAAAATCCTTCAAGAACAGGAAGCAGCTCAGATCTGTATGACACAAAATTGGGATTATAAGAATTACATAATTAATGTTGTCAGTTTGGAAGGGCCAGTAAAATGGAGGAAACTCTTATGTTAAATTTCAACGTGAAAATTTCTAGTTGACTTCCTGAGGCTTTGCCTGAGCATACCAACAAGAAACATTAACAAATAATTCCAATTAAAATGAAAAGACCAGTTAATAGATTGTATAAACAGGAACCAGTGCAATAAAAGTCTTATGATTGATTATATGTTTTTAATTATTATAATCTTCACAAGGTTAAATTAATCATTATTATGGAAGCATATTAATATTGAGCTCCAGTGACATATCTCTGCTGTTCAATATGCCTTGAGGAATCATAAAAATGATTATTAAAACAACCATAGCTTGCTTGGATCCTAAGCATGTCATGATGAAAAGGAGATAAGTGAAGAAAAGAATCATGGAAGAAAGAGATTTTAAAATATTTGTATTAATATTTATTAGGAAAGTATGTTTACTTTAAGTTATGTCAATGGAAGAAGGGAGGGCTACAGTAAGTTTGAATACATACAAGACAGCTACCATGTTAAAGCTATGCAGATCAGAGTCTGATTCTGACAAGATTGACCTGTCATCTTGGACGGTAGATGGTTTGCAGACTGAGAACTTCGCTCTGACCACTGAATGTTGTTTTCACACCTCATGAAACTGTGTTAATGATTCCTCTGTGTTTTGATCAACATTGGCTTCGGGTAGCACTGGGTGCCTGTCTTAAAAATATTAAAAGTTTAGGTTTTGTCACTCTTCATTCCAAATTCATCATCCACTCGTCTGCAATCCACTTTTGATGACTTTCAATCCAACTGAGTAGGACACAAAAGTCATCTCAAACTCATATTAACTCATTATAATTTCCTAAAACCTAGAGCAATCTTTGAAAAATGTTTATATGTTCCTTGCCAAGGAACACCTCTATAACATACACCCATTATTTTACAAGCTTAAAAACTCACAGAAAGAGGAAAGGAGAAGGAATTCACTTCCTTTCCCACAATTTGTTTTAACATTCCTTTTGTATTCCAAATTTTTCACATTTTCTAATGAAATTGTTTAGTTAACAAAGACTGGTGTAAGACCAGTGTTTCCCAACTTTTGGCTTTTAGACTTCAATTTCCAGAAGCCTAAGTCAATTCCTCAAAGCACTGATCAACCAATGTACTGACTTAGGGAATTGAAGTATCCCTGTAGGGTGTGTGCCCCACATTGGGAAACACTGTGTTAGACTAATGATAAACTACGTGTAGGCAGCAAACCACCTGTATTTTTCAGGTAATATAACTTTCTCATTAATTATTCACAATGCTTTGGAGTAAGCTATTGTTATATTTAAAAGGTCCATTGTTTGTCACAAGCTGTTTCAAGCTTTCTGGGTAGAAAACAAAGTGAACCAAAGGACTTGACATTCATGAAAATATTATTTTTTGCAGTGGGAGGGGGAGTATTCCAGGTATAAAAAATAGCTGCATTACTGAAGATTTATAGGTGGGCTTTCTCTATCTTCTTGAATATTGCTCTCAGAGCTTGCTAATGTGTACTAACTGTATACCCATATAAGGAAGAAAATGGGGCTAGGGTGGTTAAGTGGTTAAGAAGCTCGTCTTGTTAGCTGGAAGGTTGGCAAGTTGGCAGTTCGAGACCCAGGTACTGCATGATGGATTGAGCACCCGTCGCAGTTCCAGCTCCTGCCAACCTAGCAGTTTGAAAGCAAGAAATTACAAGTAGATAAATAGGGACCACTTCAGTGGGGAAAAGATCATGGGAACATGAAAGGAGCCTCATTCGGGCATCCCCTGAGTGGAATTCCTCCAGGAAAAATTCTTTCAATCCTGATTAATAAATGACACAAAATTATTATTAGGAAGAAAATTATTTACTAGTTTCCAAATTTGGTTAGCCTCATGGACAATACTGGCCTGGGAATATACTGGTGCTGATGCTTTCTTCATTTGATGGCACTGTATGGTGTCATATCTTGACAGGTGGCTGAACTCTTACTATGTACATGCTAAATCTTCATTTTCACTTGAAGGCAGAAAAAAACTTCAATGGGATATTATACCTTGTTCACAGTACTATTGTGAGCTGGAGATGGCAGCTGGGAATAATATTGCTAAACAGGAAATTACAAGCAGCAAAGTCATTAATATTGTCTGGATAAAAAGGCCAAAGCAAAGCCCATTATCTGTTTAACCAGGGAAACTATCATTCTGTCCTGCTACTAACACTGCTATAAAGTGTCTTTAAGACCATTTAAAGAAGCAGCAGACACATGTTTCCAGGGTCTAATGACAGCAGCATGACAGCTGAGAGAACTAAGTTGTTCACTATCACAAATTTAAAAATGTATCATCAGCAGTTAAGTGTGAGACAGCTGCTTTAAATCAGTACAATGGTAGTGAGACAGCACTTGAGCCAACTGGCTTACAGAGGTCAACTGTAGATCAACAATGCTTTAATATGCAAAAGGATCTAAATACACATAAGAACATAAGAACAGCCTTGCTGGAACAGGCCACAGCCCATCCAGTCCAGCATTCTGTCTCACACAGTGGCTCACCATTTCCTTCAGGGTATTCCCAAGCAGATGCCTTCACCTGTTTAGGATTCCCTGGAAATGGCATTGAGAGATATCCTGCCTATCTCTCCAACCCGGATGTTGTCCTTAAGTATCAATAATTATAGCCATTGATACCCTTGTCCTCCATGAACTTGTTTAATCCTTTCTTAAAGCTGTCAAGACTGACAGCAGCCACCACTTCTTCTGGCAGGGAGTTCCATAGACCAGTGAAAAAGTACTTTCTCTTATTTGTTTGAGAACTAGTACCCAAAAGTTTCATTGAGTGTCCCCTAGTTCTAGTGTTATGCGATAGGGAAAACAGTTTTTCCTTATCTACTTTGTCCACACCATGCATGATTTTATAAACTTCAATCAGGTCACCTCTTAGACGTCGTCGTTCAAGAGTGAAGAGGACCAACCGTTGCAGTCTCAGATGGTAAGGAAGGTGTTCCAGTCCCCTAATCATTGCAGGCGCACCCCCCAATAAAGGACTCAGACACCAATGAAAGTGGATAACGGCATTGGGCCACATTTATTGATTCATGCCCTAGTCCGAATTATAAATTTCTATTGGTAATTGACCAATCATAATTCTTCAGGCAAGCAGGCCGAAGTAACACTGGTAAGGTACCACCCAAAATTGCCAACGGCAATTGCTACAATGTATCCATTTGTATTAATTTGTTTGTTGACCACAAACAAATTGTTGACCGTAGTCAATATCTAACTAATGACCCCACCCTCTGACGCGTATCCATAAAATCACGGGGTGATGCATGCTGTCTAGCTATAGCCATCACCCCGTCGCCTAGTTCCTCGTTGACCGGACAACGTTTAACCAACTTATGCCTGTCTAGTGTTGTCCAGTCAATTGCGAACTTGCCGGATACCTGTGGGTCATAATGTTTACCTTACCAGTGCTACCGCCCATGTGACCAAAGTCAACAGCAGCAGCAGAAAAAACCCCTATGTCAAACCATAGCAACAGTGTGGGATGGGTGAAAAAACCAGGACCCGGAAGCCAATATGGGTCCCAGCCAAAAATTCCCACCCGGCCCCGAAGCGACCAAAATATCACACTGTTAACTAGGGAGGGGGTGGAGGGGAAAAACTTCTCCGCTCCGTCGCTTCGCAAAATGGCAGCTCGGCTGCCTCGTGGCCACCCCTTTTATAAGGGAGCTGGCCACGCCCCTAACTACCCGGATGCCTTCGTCCTGTGGGGGGCCCCCCGCAAAGAGCGCGGTGGCCATTTTGGCGCCGCGCTTGCATTGCAGGCGCACCCCCCAATAAAGGACTCAGACACCAATGAAAGTGGATAACGGCATTGGGCCACATTTATTGATTCATGCCCTAGTCCGAATTATAAATTTCTATTGGTAATTGACCAATCATAATTCTTAAGGCAAGCAGGCCGAAGTAACACTGGTAAGGTACCACCCAAAATTGCCAACGGCAATTGCTACAATGTATCCATTTGTATCAATTTGTTTGTTGACCACAAACAAATTGTTGACCGTAGTCAATATCTAACTAATGACCCCACCCTCTGACGCGTATCCGTAAAATCACGGGGTGATGCATGCTGTCTAGCTATAGCCATCACCCCGTCGCCTAGTTCATCGTTGACCGGACAACGTTTAACCAACTTATGCCTGTCTAGTGTTGTCCAGTCAATTGCGAACTTGCCGGATACCTGTGGGTCATAATGTTTACCTTACCAGTGCTACCCGCCACACGGAGGGGCTTCAAAGAAGGCTCGACGCCCCACCCAGACCGTCAGCTCGGTCGACAGGCCTGCTCGCCAATCACCCTACAGGAGGTCCACACCTCCTCGCGACAGATGGGCCCCATCCCCTGCATACAAGTCATAACTTTGGAGGCTAATAGCGGGGTGACGACTGACCCTCCCCCAAGCCCTGTAGACAAGGAAACGCGCCACTGCCCTATTCACCATGCGTCTAGCATGGTCAAGGGCCAGGAGGTCAACACCCCCTCTGTAGGAATGGCGCGGGACCATGTCCGACCAAACAAGGGTTGTGGCGGGCCAGACGTAATGCAGGTAGGCGAGGTACTCGCAAATCGCATGTTTCAGCGACAAGCCGGTGACCTGGCCCAAATCATTGCCCCCCAGGTGTATGATCAAAATGTCAGGCGGGTCAGCATTCTGGCCTGAAAAAAGGAAAGGCAGCAGCTCCCGTCACAACATCCCGGGCTTACCATGCCATGTGAGACTTGCGTATGCACCAAGTCCCAGTCGGGGTCCCCACTCTGTCGCCGCAGCATAACGCGCTGCCCTGTGCACGTAGCTATGGTCCACCAGCCATACTGTCACCGGTGTAATACAACACCCCGGGTCTGTAAGGAAAAATGAGGGAAAGTAGGTAAGGTGACTGGGTTGGTACTCACGGCGGGAGTGGGCGCACATAAAACTGAAAACATTGCGAACCCCACCATCCCATGCTACGTATGTCAGCCCCTGAGTACCCAAAAGCAGCTGCGGTTGAGGCCGCCCCTATACGGAATGAATGAGTGCCATAGTGGGCGCCTGGGAGGCCCACACTGGCCAGCGCTTTGCCCGTCACCTTCCAAAATTGAAATTTAGTAAGGGGAGACCCATCTTGGTGACAGAAAAACGGGCCATGGTGCGTGCCATACAGTGCAAGGAAATCCTGTAGGGCACCAACCGGACAGATGTATGCCGAGGAACATCGTAGCAGTCTACTCCACTGCCTACGCCGTGCTGATACGTTTTAGAGGAGCGTATCCCCAACTGAGCCGAATATTGTTCACTCAGACATCTTCGAGTTCCAGTGCCCTACGACTTGCATCCGCCTTATACAGCATCTCAAGCTCGCCGATGCGGAGCGCTCCAAAAAAGGCGACCGTTATAGCCGCATAAAATGGGCTGCCTCATCTTATCAAAACAGAGGCCAGGCCAGCCCCGGGCCAATTGGGTAAAAACCCCTGGGGAAATCGGGTGGCGGTCGTCCGGGCAACGCCCACGCGCGCGCACCCACCCCTCCAAAACATGTCTCACACGGAAGTCAGTGGTGCTGTCCACATGACCTCCCACTTTGGCCATAAAAGCCAACGCTGACAGGTTAGATGCTATGGTGCGAGGTGCAAAGCCCTGGGCATGCAGGTAAACCATGAACCGCAGGACATGGGTTACCGGGATCGGCCAGGTTCCTGGCATTTGGAATTGGGTACAGAATGCTCTGAAAGAATTAAATGCGTGGTGATACACCTTACGCGTGCGTGGCGCTAGTGACAGGCCAATCGCCCGGTTCACCTCTCCTTGCCGATGTTCCATATCCCGTCCGGGAGTGGCGAGGGAAATTCCTCCGCATCCGGGGCCAAGGCACGGAACCGGGAGATCTGCAGGCGGGAGAAAGCATCAGCAATATCATTAGTAACCCCTGGGACATGCCTAGCCCTGAAAAGAACGTTGAGGCGCAGGCTGCGCAACGCAAACTGGCGCACTGGGTCCATAACCCTGGGCGAGTTAGAGCTCTGTGCATTGACAAAGTGGACAACAGCCGCATTGTCACACCAAAGTGGACAACCGAGTTGGCCTCCTCCTCGCCCCTTAACATCAAAGCACCCAGTATAGGGAAAATTCCAGAAACGTGAGACCACGCAGGCGACCCGTGCCTGCCCAGGATGGTGGCCACCCACCATAGGCCCACTTCCAATTGAAGTACATCCCATAACTCAGGGATCCCGGGCATCGGGCTGTATCTTAAAGCAAGGGGAAGCCAGGAGCTCAGACCTCCAAAATGACACCCCATTGAAATCCCTCAGGATCTGTAGCCAGACAAGCACGTCTGCCCTGATACCCCGGGTAAGTCTAACCCTATGGTGGGGCCTGGATAGTCCTGCCATGGCGTCGCACAAGCGCCGCGCAAATGCCTTGCCCGGTGCGACGACCCTGCCAGCAAAATTGAGGTGACCATGTAGCACCAGCAGGTCCCTCGGTAATGCCATGCGCTTGGCCAGCAAGTCCGAGATAAGGGCCACTAGCTTTGACACCTATCCCGCTGCAACCTAGAAGCCTGTGCTACCGTGTCAATCTCCACCCCCAGGAATACTAGCTGTGTAGGCGGGCCCTCGGTCTTTTCGGGCGCTAAAGGGACACCAAGTTCCTCCATTAGCATCTGAAATGTGTTGAGGAGACGTGTGGATGTGTCCCAGCCCCGTTCAGCCCCGAATAAAATCATCCAGGGAATGGGCTACAGACCGGGACCCTGATCTGCGAACAAAAACCCACCCTAGGAAGATGGAGTAACGCTCGAATGCCGAGCCCGAATTGGAACAGCCAAAAGGCATGGCATCAGTGCAATATTATGCTCCCCGGAACGGGGGCGCAGGGACAGGGCCAATGACCCTGCCCGCATAGACCTCCTTATCATTGCTGGCAGGAGCCACCTCCTCCCTCCCCCTAAGGGATAAAGACTGGGGGCCTCCTGAGGGGACCTATCACCCATGAAATGGATACGTAACCCCTGCCTAAAACCCTGAAGGAGATCTCCGCATCCTCTCCCTTCGGGAACAATGTGAGCCAGCGCTCCAACATGTCCACATTAATTGGGGAGGGAGCCCTTTGGTGAACTAGATCCATATGCGGCAGTCTTGCCAGCCCCCTGTCCACCCCTCCCTCTGCCCCGCATCCCTCCAGGCCTGGGACAGCCAGAGGCCGCATGGGGGCCAGCACAGGGGGGACACTAATGTCTGTATTTGCCATTCTTCCTATTGCAGGAACCATTGGACGAGAAAGTCCAGCACAGCAGGTGGGCTGAAACCCCCCGCCCCGCCCCCTGGCAGTGGACCTGTGCTGGGGCCGCCCGCTGGACCGCATGTCCACAATGGTATCTCTCCCCGGGCGCGGGGCGCATGGGCGTCATGTACAAAAGCCACAGCCTCTGGCATGGCTCAACCCACCTAATGTCGGGGTGCCGGGGAATCCGCATATGGAATTACACGTCATAAGCCAACCACGATGGGCCCGGAAAGTCAACCATCGCCCGGTAGATGTTGTCGAAATACTGGACCATCGAAATTGCCAAATCCGGCCGGGCCCTAAGGTACACCGCCATGTATATGAGGTAGGCCGGCAACCAGTCGGCCCCCGTACGTGGTGGCTTGCTACGACGTGCCTGCTCCTTATCCTTCTCATCCTGCCCCCCCTACTCCTTGGTGGGCCCTCTGTTGAGGAGAAGGTATCCACGTAATCCCCCCGCCAGATCTTCTCTTTGGTGGTCTGTGCCAAATGGACACCCAGCGGTAAGGAATACCCCGCCGTCAGCAAGGCCGACACGGGCACAACAGGAACTGCTGGCATCTGAAAGGGGGCCTGTACTAACCCAGCCACCCCCAAAACATTCCCCACAGGGTGGAAAACACCCCCCACCACGGGTCCCTGAGTGGTAGTTATCGTCGCCAGGTGGGGCGTCAGCGGCTGGACCGCCGCCCCACCTGCGCGAGGCCAGGCCATTGGAAACCCCCCAACGTGGCCACGTGTGTAGGTGCACTAGCTTGGACCGCATACTCACGTGCTGCACCCCCGTAGGCTGCCCCCACCGGGGGTTCCGGCCCACTGGGGGCGTCGGAGCTCACAACCGCCGTCGAGCTCGTCGATGGGGCCTGACCCATACCGGTCTGTTGAATGGGGAGCTGCGAGGCAGTGGCCCAGGTCATGCCACGCGCCTCAAGCAGCTCGACCCGTCCCGTCGCCTGCCGCTGCCCAGCAGACGACGCGTCGAAACGAACCCCAAATGGAGACCAAGAGTGGCTAGCCCGGGCCAGGGATGTCTCGAGGGCCGCAACGCGGGCCAGTAAGGCCTCCACGCTGACATGGGGCAAAGGACCAGCCGGCCCGCCTACTACAGGCATGGGTACAGGTCCCTGCACCCTGGGGCCCGAATAGGGCAACAACCCCACACCCGGGCCCGTTAGGGCCGATGTAGCAACCTGCCAGGGAAGGGGACCGGACCACCCCCCAAGGCTGGAAGGCCTCGGAGCGAGCTACGCTCCTATAAAGGGAGGCCCAGCGGAATGGGCAACACCATGAGAGGTGTCCACCGCTTGCGGGCCGAGGGCCGCAGCCCCTACTGGCCCCGTGCGTGGGCCACCATCCTCCAGCCAGGGGGAATAGACCCCATTCCACCAGTCCCGGTGGGTGCAAGCAAATGCGGCTGCTGGGGAGGCGCAGCCGCGGTCTTCCAACCCAGATTGCGCCTCCGAACCGCACGAGCCGCGCTCGCAGCCGCCTTCTTCTTCGTGGGCCTCTCAGCCAATCGATGGGAAGCCGAAACGAGAGAATTCAGCAGCCAAAAGGCTTGCCGGTAAAAGCCAAAAGCGACGGAGGTAAGAGGGAAAAACTTCTCCGCTCCGTCGCTTCACAAAATGGCAGCTCGGCTGCCTCGTGGCCACCCCTTTTATAAGGGAGCTGGCCACGCCCCTAACTACCCGGATGCCTTCGTCCTGTGGGGGGGCCCCCGCAAAGAGCGCGGCGGCCATTTTGGCGCCGCGCTTGCATTCTGGTTGCCCTCCTCTGCACTTTTTCCAGCTCCATAATATCCTTCTGCAGGTATGGCGACCAGAACTGTACACAATATTCCAGATGGGGCCTCACCATAGATTTATAAAGAGGCAAAATGACACTTGCTGACTTATTTTCTATACCCTTCCTAATGATCCCTAGCATTGAGTTTGCTTTTTTCACTGCTGAGGCACACTGGGTTGACACCTTCATTGAGTTGTCCACCAGGACACCAAGGTCCCTTTCCTGGTTTGTCGCAGAGAGTTCAGAACCCATCAGTTTATAAATGTAATTGGGTTTTTTTGCCCCAACATGCATCACTCTGCGCTTACTAATGTTGAAGCTCATTTGCCACTGTTTTGCCCACTCCCCCAGTGTCAAGAGATCCCTCTGGAGCTCCTCACAATCTCTCACAGTTTTCACTACCCTGTATAATTTAGTGTCGTCAGCAAATTTGGCTACCTTGCTTTTTACTCCTACCTCTAGATCATTTATGAAGAGGTTGAAAAGCAGGGGTCCCAGTACTGAACCTTGGGGGACCCCACTCTTTAATTCCCTCCACTTGGAGGTATCCATTTGTGCTACCCTCTGTTTCCTGTCCCTTAGCCAGTTGCTGATCCAGGACAAGACCTGTCCCTTTATTCCATGACTGGTAAGTTTATTCAAGAGCCTTTGGTGTGGGACCTTCTCAGAAGCCTTCTGAAAGTCCAGATAAACAATGTCAACTGGATCCCCCTTATCCACATGCTTGTTGACACTCTCAAAAATTCCAACAGATTAGTGAGGCATGATTTGCCCTTGTAAAAGCCATGTTGGCTCTCCTTTAGTAGCGCCTTCTCTTCTATGTGCCTATTAATTCTATCTTTTAGGATGGTTTCCATCACTTTTCCTGGGACACATGTCAAACTGACAGGTCGGTAATTTCCTGGATCACCCCTGGATCCTTTTTTGAAAATTGGTGTTACATTCGCTACCTTCCAGTCATCAGGCACAAAGCCTGATTTGAGGGAAAGATTATATATTTTGGCTAGGAGATTAGCAATTTCATCTTTAAGTTCCCTGAGAACTCGTGGATGGATGCCCTCTGGTCCTGGTGATTTGTTAGTGTTTAGTTTAACAAGACATGCAAGGACCTCCTCCCTGGTTATTTCTATCTGGCTTAATTCTTCGGTTTCCCTCCCTACGAAGATAGGCTCTGTTTTGGGCATGTGGTCTCTGTCTTCTTCAGTGAATACTGAAGCAAAGAATTCATTGAGTCTCTCTGCAATCTCTGTTTCCTCTTTAATAACCCCTTGCCTTCCATTGTCATCTAATGGTCCAATGCCCTTCTTAGTTGGGTTCTTACCTCTAATGTACTTAAGGAAGTCTTTGTTATTTCTCTGAGTATTTTTAGCTATACGCTCCTCAAAGTCTTGCTTTGGTTTCCTGATTGTTGCCTTGCATTTGTTCTGCCATAATTTATGTTTCTGCCTGCTGTCCTCATTCGGACAAGCCTTCCATCTTCTAAATGAGCTTTTCTTGCTCTTGATCACTTCCCGAACAGCTCCTGTAAGCCACATTGGAGTCCGCTTGGACCTGGCAGTGCACTTTTTCCTTTTGGGTATGCATTCCAATTGGGCCTCTGTTATTGTTTTTGTAAACAGCCTCCATGCCTCTTGGAGTGTTTGGACTCTCTCAATTTTCCCTTTCAGCTTCTTTTTTACTAGTTTCCTCATCTTTGGGAAATTTCCTTTTTGAAAATTTAAGGTCTCTGTGTTAGATTTTATCAGTGACTTGCGGTCTATGATCAAGTTAAACATAATTGAGTTGTGGTCACTGTTCCCTATTGGATCAGTCACATTAACATCTTGCACCAGATCCTGAGTATTACTCAGGATCAAGTCAAGGATTCTTGTACCTCTAGTTGGGTCTTCAACCATCTGTCCCAGGGAACAATCATTTAGCATATCTAGGAACTTTATCTCTTTATCATGTGCTGAACAAAAGTTCACCCAGTCTATGTGAGGGTAATTGAAGTCCCCCATTATAACCAGGCTTCCCTTCTCAGATGCCTCCTTTACAACATTCTCCAACTGCCAGTCTCCCTCAAGAGTTTGGGTCAGAGGCCGATAGTATATGCCTAGTGTTAGACCATCCTTGTGGCCTGGTACTCTTACCCACAGAGCTTCTAATGGTGACTCCAAATCAGATATTCCAATTCATACGATTTTATCACTTCTTTGACATAGATTGTGAAAAAGAGGCTAAAGCAATAATAAAATGTCAGAAGATTCACTACTGCCCAAATATCAAGTATGTTCAGAAGTATAAAACACTACACAGATTGTTTTTTGGATATCAAGACTAGAACTACTGAATGTGTGCACAGGTGCAATGAAATAGTGACCCTAAGTCTTAGATCCTTAAGCCTACCCATTTTACTGGACTGTGAAAGTGGAGATCCACATGGGAAATCAATGCACAAGAGAATAACATGCAGCTGCTGAGAGTAACATTCTGTTTGCTGACTCCTAACAGATTGCAGCAAAGGAATAAAACTGAGACAGACTCCAGGGGGGTAGTGAGCAGGGAGAGCAAACAGGAATTTGGTAGGGGAGGCCCCTAACAATTTGTTTTTTGTTTATTGCATAAAGTCATATTAGTGAACTATCCCAGGATCCTTTGAGATAGACAAAACAAAGGGTACTCATAGGCAAACAGAAGAAAATTAAAAGGTTACAGAGATTATAGAAGGAAGTCTCTCTCTTGTGGTGGTGGCCTGCAAAATGTGTACAATATTTATGCCTTTGCCTTAGAACATCAGAGGGTACACATGCAGCAAATGTAAGTGAGAGAACACCAGATTTCAGTTAAATATCATGAAAACTCTCCGAACTGTAAGAATAGTATAACAATGGAACCACTTACTTTGGGGAGTGGGGAGTGCTCCAACATTGGAGGCATTGAGGAGAAAGTCAGAAACTTTAACCTGCACTAAACAGAAAGTTGGACTTGATGACTTTATATGCCCTTTCCAACTCGCCTATTATATGATTCTCTGATTTTAAACGTATCTCTATGTTGGAGAATTCTTCACAATTCCTGATTAAACAGGCAAAGCCTACCTGCACAGGATCTGTTCTCATATAGTTAACCTGCTAGCACAAATGATATGCTACAACTGACTGCACAACTAGCTGAACAAGTGGGAGCATGCCCAAGGATAACAAGTGTACTATTACTTGTATAACTAGAAAGAAATCGAACAATACTAATGCACTGTTTCCTCCATGAACGTGGTGTTTGATTCATGTTTTCATATTTTTAGTAACATTCCACTGTGTTTGCTAAATCCAAACACTTCCAGTTATTTTATTTAGATTAGAACAGTATTTTCAGACCAAGCTGATTGAAGGGCCCCTGTAAAATGCCAAGCTATTATTTAAAACTGGGGCTCGTTAAGGCACCCATTCTTTTAGAATAGGGGCTGCTTCTACTGTGGCTGCTTTTGGGTACTCTGAGGCTGATATACGCCATATGGGGAGGTGGGGATCTAAGTGTTTTGCATTATATGTTCGTCCTCTTCAGGCATGAGTACCAGTTAAGTCACTGTTCTCTTTTCTCTTACAGACCCTGTGTGTCCCCATACACCGGTGGCAGTATGGCTGGTGGGCCATAGCTATGTGCACTGGGCAGCGCAGTACGCTGCAGCGACAGAGTGGGGACCCCAGCTTGGACTACGTGCCTCCGCATGTATCAGGTGGTATGGTAAGCGTGGAATGTTATGGCGGGAACTGTTGCCATTCCTTTTCTCCATCAGGGATGCTGAACCGCCTGATGTCCTGGTGCTGCACCTCGGGGGCAATGACCTAGGCCAGGTCACTGGCCTTTCTTTAAAATATGCGATTTGCAGCGACCTAGCTTATTTGCATTATGTGTGGCCTTCCACAACGCTGCTATGGTCGGACATCATACCGTGTCACGCTTACAGAGGGGGTGTTAACCTCCATGCCCTTGACCGTGCTCGCCACTCGGTGAACAGGGCAGTGGCCCGGTTCTTTGCAGACAAGGGTTTGGGGCAGGTCATCCGACACCCCACCATTAGTTTACAAAATTATGATCTTTATACAGGGGATGGGGTCCATCTGTCGGCTAGAGGTATGAACCTCTTTTTGGAAGATTTGCAAGCAGGCCTGTTGACCGAGCTGACGGTCTGGGGGGGGGGGGCGGTGAGTCTTTATTGAAGCCTCCTCGTGTGGCGGGTAGCACTGGTAAGGTAAATATTTATGACCCATAGGTATCCGGCAGGTTCGCAATTGACTGGACAACACTAGACAGGCATAAGTTTAATAACGTTGACCGGTCAACAACGAACCAGGCAATGGGGTGATGGCAGGAGGTCTTCAGCATGCATCACCCCGTGATTTGATGGATACACGTCAGAGGGTGGGGTCAGTAGATAGTTTATTGACTACGGTCAACAATTTGTTTGTAGTAACAAACAAATTGATACAAATGGATACATTGTAGCCAATTGCCATTGGCAATTTTGGGAGGAACCTTACCAGTGTTACTGCGGCCTGCTTGCCTTAAGAATTATAATTGGTTGAGTACCAATTGAAATTTATAATTTGGACTAGGGCATGATTCAATAAATGTGGCCCAATGCCTTTATCCATATACCGGTGTCTGAGTCTTTCTTTGGGGGGGGGTGTGCCTGCAATAGAGCAGGGTGCCCAAACTACGGCCCATGGGCCGAATCCAGCCCCAACGCGGTTTCATCCAGCCCTCGTCACTCCCGGAAGTGGAAGCAAAATGCGATTGTATGGGCGCATTTTACTTCCGCTTCTAGGAGTGACGAGGGCAGTGTGAGCTGGATGAAATGGTGTTGGGGATGGATCCGGCCAACAGGCTGTAGTTTGGGCATCTCTGGTTTAAGCAGAGAAAATGGCAGCCTAAAATCTATCTCATCCTGTTGCAAAACAGATTTCAAGATGCATTTTACTTCCGCTTCCGGTGTGAGGAACCTCATGACTGGCCCGCTGAACCACATGACTGGCCCATGGCCAGAAATGTTTGGGCAACCTGTAATAGAGTGTGGTTTGTTTTTTGTTTTTTGCTATAATCTAAGGGACAAATCTACTTGTAAGCAAACAACATCTTCTGATACTGCAGAATTGTTTCCTTAACAGGAAATGTTGAGCATAAGGGATTAGGCAGGTCACAAAATACAGTCTGGATGGAAGTCTGATCAAGAAGATATGTATATGCTTAATGAGCCTGTTCTCTAAAAGCAGCTGCCAATATCCTGTACAGTAAACAACTGAGAGAAGAGGCGTATAGGACATTGATTGCTGCCTTTGGAGATGACAAGAAAGATGCCTGATTATAGTTTTCAGGAGAATATCATCCACCCATCTTCTTTGAATTGTGGGAGCTGCCAGTAACAGCTTTCTTGTGCCACCTGCAGCACAATTCCTTCCCCTGCCAATAGCAAAGCAGTGTAAGAAGTTACAAAGGCTTCAGTGTTTTAATAGTTGCATTAAAAATAAACCATTTAAATTAAATTCAATTCCCACATTTTGGTGGCATATGGGTGCGCAGGGAATAAAATTAAATAAGACAAAAGAAAAAATGCAACATACTGGTCTGGATAACTCCTTGCCTTTGCTGCTGCCTGCTCAGAAGGACATAAACTCATTTTTCTTGTTTTAAATGTCACATAGTCACAATATGTGACATTCTTCCCTGTATGTGCTATAAACAGATTGAACAACTACAGACCTTTTGTATTAACCCCTCAGAAATGATTTCAATGGTGTAGGAACAAAATGGAAAAAAATGGATAAAACAATGTTTGTGGATTGATGATAGCTTACAAAATCAGAGTAAAATAAACACAGTGGCCAGAATCATAAACTGATATATGCTGGTGTAAATCAAATGATGTAGATTCAACTGGTAAATTGCTACTAGTTAAGAAGTCAGCAGTTGTATTTCTCTTTATGCTGCAAGTCACATGACTGGTGTATGATGAGAAATGATACCTTAAGTATTGGCAGTTCACCAGTGAAATTTACGTCATTTGGCTTACCTCAGCATACTTAATGAACAGGATACTGGCCAGTATTTTTCATGAGTAAAATGCCACTTACACACTCCCATATTGTAAGATGAAATATATGCCAAACATATTGTGCAAATAAACTTTTAGACTGCAATGTTTGCCTTAAAGATTTATGTTTGCAATATTTTCTGAATTCAAAGGGGAAACCCCCATTGTGGTATCCGCGAGCACAATTGGCATAACTGTCCCTGACAGAGGTTACACCGGGTGAGGCAGACCCCTGGCCACTGACCTCTGCGGGTACAGAAATTGGGGAGCGGATTAATAGTCATAAGATTGATTCACCCATATCTGACCTGGCCGGCGGTTCTGCAGGAGGAAGTTGAATATCTAACTCAAGTTAGGAATTAGGTAATTCCGCACTTGCAGATTAGCCCAAGCCCCAGCACAAATAGTGGCCATGTTTACTCTTGTGCAAGCCATGAACAATGGATTTCCCCTGTCAGTATTTGCCTTAGTTAATTAACTTCCCCAGGAGAGGTTCCCAATTAACCCGGGTAAACAGGTGATGTGATTTTCTGTCAGATGACGATTCTATCACACGCAGTCTTGAACATAATATATACTGATGATTTTCCCTCAATAAACCACTGGTCTTCGCTCCATCTTGTCTCGCGTCTTCTTCTGACCAGTCTCCTCCGGGACCCAAGGGCCGCTTCACGGCTCCAATCCAACACCCCATTACTGCCATGTTTTATATACTAGGTCACCAGACAAATAATGTCTGGCCGGACATCCTGCTATGGTAATGGAGAGACTCAATGCCGAGTGTTGGGCGATGGTAAATAACTTAACTCCCCAAAAACCCAATGGCTATGGGCAGATGAGCCCCTTTAGGTAGGGTGATGGCCCTCTCTATGGAAGAAATACTATTGGAAACCATCATATTGAGCCCAACGGCAAAATGAGCGGAGGAGGAACCACTTCACTATTCTGATTCCCTATGGTCATGGAGGCGGAAGAGGCCATGCCAGATGGACTGGCTGTGAAGGTGCACTTTATCAATATCCTCAATACTGTAGCAGTCCATTAAATTTAATTTAATTCTTCAATTTTTATCCCTCCCACTTGGGCGAACCCGACTCAGGGCGGCGTACAAGAATTAAAAACATAAAAACAGGTTAAAAGCCCTAGATCACCCGCCCACCTACCCACCCTCCTACCCCCACCCCATTAAAAAAGCTAAAAGGGGAATAGGAGGAATGCAGAAATACAGAAGGAGGGACACTAACTGGACTCTAGCTGGAGATGAGCCAGCAGGCTGGGGCCATATTCCCATTAGGGCCCCACACCTGCCCTGCCAGCCAGGTCTTCAAACCTTTCCTGAAAGGCAGCAATTCTGTCTGTAACCTCAGTTCTGTTGGCAGGAGGTTCCAGAGGGCTGGTGCGGACACGGAGAAGGCCCTTCTTCGCATGCCAGAGAGGCAAGGCCCTCTAGCTGAAGGTACAACAAGAGAGCCCCTCTGGTCGGCTCTGGTTGGGTGGGCAGACACTCTTGGGACAATGCGGTCTCTCAGGTATCCTGGCCCACTACCGTATAGGGCTTTAAAGGTCAAAACCATTACCTTGAATTGCACCCGGAGGCAAATTGGTAACCTGTGCAGCTCCCGGAGTAGTGGAGAGGCGTGAGCATAACATCCACACCTCATCACCACCACCCCATCACCACCCGGGCGGCTGCATTCTAAACCAGCTGTAGCCTCCGAATGGTCATCAAGGGCAGCCCCATGTAGAGTGCATTATAGTAATCTAGTCAGATGGTGACCAGAGCATGAGTGACCATGAGTAAGGAGTCCCAGTCCAGGAGCGGGCGCAACTGACAGATTACTCTAAGTTGAGCAAAAGCCCTCCTGGCCACGGCTGCCACCTGCTCTTCCAGCAGCAGCCTCAAGTCCAGGAGGACCCCCAAGTTGCGCACCAGGTCTGTATGGGGCAAAACTGCCCCATCCAAGACCAGAGATGGTAACTCACTGGATAACTCCTGACTCCTGACCCATAGCCACCAGTCTTGCTAGGGTTCAGCTGAAGCCCGTTGTCCCCCATTCAGACTCCAGCGGCCTCCAGGCATCCCGACAAGACTTTGACCACATCACTGGGATCACCCCGGGCTGAGATGTACAACTGAGTATAATCCGCATACTGATGGTACTGCACCCCGTTAGACGGAATTAGATGAAGAACACTGATAAGGAGCCATCTGGCTCTTTGATCTACAGATTTGACTTGTCACTTTGATAAATCAATTAGCCCTGCTTATCTATCTTTTCCCATCAGAAAAGGTATTTTATTTATTTATATTTATTTATTTATTTATTTATTTATTTATAAGTCACATTTGTATATGCCGTTTATATATATATGTATATATATTGTATATGCTGTTTATAGGTATATAAACAGAAGCTTAATTCAATTAGATTGATCCAGCTCTCTCTACTTAGACAAAAACGCATACTTCCACACATTCGGTATGCTTGCCTAACCATCGAGGAAGCTATCGAACCCCATCTATTATGGGGTGCCACAGAGCGCCATTGCTAGCTTAGGTAAAAGTACTGCTATGCACTATTTCTTAGATTTCTGTACTATGTGCATTTATCTCATGTTTCTATAATAAACTCATTAAATTGACTTTTTGAGTCAATCTGAGTTCTTCTTGCTCTCTCAGCCAAGCCAAGAACAAGATATAGAGAGGGGAGGCTTTTGCATCACAAAAGGCCATTATTAGCAACTTTCTCCTGTGAGGTTTGCGAGGGAAATTGCTCCAGCTTTCCGAGGGAGGACTCAGCCGTCTCGCCTTTCCCAACCAAGAAGTGGCAAGCCATCTTTGAAGAAGAAGGTAACTGGCAAACCCCTACATACCCTCAACACTTTCAAGGCCAGAGTTTAGAGATAAGGGTGTCATTCCATGAAAATTGGCATTTATAATCCCAGAGGTCTTTGCAGCCTAATTAGACCTGCGACATTAATTTGCCGTTTGCCATTTCCTCCGGAAATGATGAGCCAGACTATCTGGACCAGCCTTTCTCTGCCAAACTAAGCCTGAGCAGAGAGAGCGCACCCTTATGCCACGCAATCCAATAACAGGCGGCCCCTGTTTGTGCTGCAGCTGCGGGTCCAGCAAAGCAAGAGCATCAAAAGGCCTACTGGAGAACAGGCTAGCGGTCCCCCACAGAATACAGCAAACAAAATGCTGTCATCCAAAATGGTGGCTACTCTAAAATCAAATAAATATATGTGTCATCTACAATCCTGTGAAAGTGGGCATTTTTAGCACAGTAGCAAAGTTTTCTTACAACCAAACTACCTTTGCTTTTCACCCAAACTAAAAAGAAAGAAAGGGGCCTCTCTATTGGCTGCAGGCAAGAAGCACTGGCTGAAATTTCAAGAAATGATCTAATTTTTAAGAAAAATACCAGAAAGCTTCCACTATAGTAGGAGTTTAGAAATGGAATATGCTAATCCAGTTCCCTGGGGCCTAATCACCAGTAATATACGTAGGATTACAGCCAAAGGAAGTTGAGGATTTTTCCTTTGAGGTTTTCAAGAAAAGGCTAAAGAGAATCATTCACCACTCAACTGCTTAAATGCAGCAGTTTTTTTTAAAAAAATCACAGTTTTAAAAAGCACATGATAGAAATTGCCTCTGTCATCTCATTGTCACTTTCATGCCTGGACAGTGTGTATCACAACAAATAAACAAAAAACTTGCAGGTGTTCTTAAATGGCAACAGATCTCACTATTTTCATTTTCTGTTTTCTCACATAAACAGAAACTGTGTGGTTAAAATACAAGTCCATGGGGAAAGTCATATACAGTACAATTTTTAGGAAATGACTATACAATCAGGGGATCTGATAGAATATAGATATGGTGTAAGTGGCATTTTAATTCCGGAACAAATATTCTGCACCACAGCACTCTATTTCCTGTGTATGCTATTTGGTTGTGAATTGGAAATAATGCTTGTAACAAACATGAAAGCATCAATCCGCTGCTTATAAAAACAAATTAAAATAAATTGCATGTACATATATATCAATAATTGAGAGTTGGATTTTAGCCAAAAAGCTTGAGACACACACATAGTGCTTATAAATTTATAAAGATATGTTCAAGCACCCTTTATTGCTGGTTTCTCCTGCATTGGCCCTGAATTAAGCTTAGCAATATCCCAAAATAGTTCTACAGTATTTATTTTGTTGTTGTTGTGTGCCATCAAGTCACTGCCAACGTATAGTGACCCTATGAATGAGAGATCTCCAAAATATCCTGTCCTCAGTAACCCTGCTCTGCTCTTGCAAACTGAAGCCTGTGGCTTCCCTCACAGAGTCATTCATATCATGTTTGGTCTTTCTCTTTCCCAGCATTATTGTTTTGTCTAGAGCAGTGTTTCCCAACCTTTGGTTTTTGGACTTCAATTCCCAGAAGCCAAAGTCAATTCCCACAAGCACTGATCAGCCAATGAACTGACTTAGGCTTCTGCGAATTGAAGGCCCATGGTCCCCACGTTGGGAACCGCTGGTCTAGAGAATCATGCCTTTCATGATATGACCAAAGTAGGACATCCTCAATTTTTCATTTTTTGCCGCAAGAGACAGTTCAGGCTTAATTTACTCCTTTTTGGAAGTCCAAGAAAGCTGCAGAACTCTGCTCTGGAAACATATTTCAAATAAGTCAAATTTCCCCCTGTCTGCTTGCTTTACTGCCCACCATTTGCATCCATACATGGTGATTGGGAATACAATAGTACGAATAGTCTTGGTCTCCAGTTGACATATTGTTACACTTCATGATCTTTTCTAATTCCTTCATCGTTGCCCTTCTAAGGCTCAAACATCTACTGCAGTCCCCATTTGGGGTAATGATTGAACCAAGGTATACAAAACCTTTCATTGTCTCAGTTTCTTCATTGTCACCTTGCTGTGATATGAATTTATAACTGTGATAACTGTTACCTTGTTGTATGGATTTTTAAAAATGCCATTGGGTTGCTTCTTTGCATCTTTTTGATCAGTCTTCCTGACTTTTGTGCTTGCTCTGCATGTCTGTGTGAGAGCATCTACACAAAAGTGTTCTAAACAGCATTTTTTTTGCATATAACAGCATATAATATTTGCTAGAAAAGGCCCTGGCACCAGTCATTTGCTGAAGGTGATATCTCTGGTAGTGCTTGAAGAATACCGAATAGCTTGCACAGATGGCCTATCTGGAACAAGCTGAAAGATATTTTTCCACATCTAGTTTTTTTCTTTTTTGAGAGTCTTTCTCAACTTCAGCTTACTTTTAATGGTCTTACACCAGTGTGCTCTTTTTGTTAGAACTTTTAAATATACTTTTAGCTGCTGTTGCTGCTTATTTTTACAATACCATTTTAATTGTTGTTTGCTTATTTTGTTTTATCAATAGCATAATTATAATTGATTTAAGTATTTCTATATATAACAGGTTTTGCCCTAGAAAGATAGTTTCCATAGAAGAAAAACAAATAACTTGCCAAGTTGAAGACAAAGCTCCTGGTCCAGTAGCACAAATCAGAATTCACCAGGGCTTATTTGCTTCTCATTTTACATTCACTTGCAGTGTACTTTGCTTTCAATAACATTGGTTATTTTATGTCAGAAGGGAAACAGTGTTAGAAATTTTGCATGCTACATTGAAAGAAATATCTGAAATTATGATAAAGCGATTAAAGAGAAATGGGAACAGATAGTGTTTTTAATGTTAGCAATTATTTTATGGACATGATGGGAAGAAATTAGAGCTCCTTGCTACAGGGACCAATTATGTGTAAATGTCTATGGGACATTGGAAATACTGTACAGATGGCAATGAAATTACAGCAAAGCAGTGTAAAGATTTGGATGAAATCTCCATATTTCATAAACACTGGCAGTAAGGGTGATAAAATTTTCATGAGTTTTGACTCAAGTGGGGGCAGGATGGAGATTATAATATTAAAAAATCCTTTGTCTTCTGCTCTGAAAGAGAGTAGCAGTGACTTTTGAAACAAAATATAAGTGAACAAGAATCCTATTAGAAATAGCATCCATCCTCAAATATAATTAAGCCAGAGAAGGAAATAATTCCTAATTTTAAAATTTCCTACTATGATAGCATATGAAGAGTGTTTGTTAGATTAGACAATGTTTCATTTAAGAAAGCTAGAACAGTTTTAATAGCTTCAAACTTTTCAACCAAATTGATAGAAACACATCATGCTCAAGAGCCATATCTGTCAATGAATTCCTGAAAAGTACTGTTCATAATGTTTGCTCTTTTCAGATGAATTCCTCTACATATGTACTGAATATATGGAAGAAGCATGAGGATGCCTCCTTTTAATGCCCCTCTCCATTTTCCATAGATTCAGCTGTACACAAAATATGTCTTAACACTTTCCATATATCAGTCAATATAATATATCTTTAGTGCTAATTTAATTATTTGCACGAATCAACGTTAGTAGTTATTTGCATCTTTCTTAAAGTGTCGTGCCCAGGACACAGTACTCTAGATGTGGACTAACTGGTGCTGAATAGAGGGGGACTAGCACCTCACAGGTTTTGAAGAAGTACATAGTATTGGTGTATAATGTATGTGGATTGTGAAGGGGAGGCAATTTAAGGTCTGAAGGATAGGGGGACAAATACTGTACTTAGTTCTGAGAAAGAAGAATATCCAGGCAGTAGCTGAGTTTTCTATTAGCAATTCCCTTCCTTACTTGGGGACAGAATTAGCATAAATCATACAGTCTTAGGGGCACTCAAACAAGACAGAAAACAGTTTGCAGGCGCACCCCCCCCAATAACGGACACAGACAACATTGAAAGTGGATAACAGCAAAGGGCCACATTTATTGATTCAATGCCCTAGTCCGAATTATAAATTTGTATTGGTAAAACGACCAATCATAATTCCTAAGGCAAGCAGGCCGAAGTAACACTGGTAAGGTACCACCCCAAAATTGCCAACGGCAATTGGTTACAATGTATCAAATTGTATCAATTTGTTTGTTAACAACAAACAAATTGTTGACCGTAGTCAATAACTAACTCATGACCCCACCCTCTGACGCGTATCCGTGAAATCACAGGGGTGATGCATGCTGGTTAGCAATCATCATCACCCCATCGCCTGATTCGTCGTTGACCGGACAACGTTTAACTACTTTATTCCTGTCTAGTGTTGTCCAGTCAATTGCGAACCTGCCGGATACTTGTGGGTCATACTGTTTACCTTACCAGTGCTACCCGCCCATGTGACCAAAGTCAACAGTAGGAACGAAGAAAGACCCCTATATCAAACCATAGCAACAGTGTGGGATGGGCAAAAAAGCCAGGACCCGAAGCCAATGTGGGTCCCAACCAAAAATTCCCACCCGGCCCCGAAGCGACCATGATCACACTGTTAACTAGGGAGGGGGTGGAGGGAAAAAACTTCTCCGCTCCGTCGCTGAGGCAAAATGGCAGCGCGGCTGCCTCGTGGCCACCCCTTTTATAAGGGAGCTGGCCACGCCCCTAACTACCCGGATTCTCTGTCCTGTGGGGGGGGGCCCGCAAAGGGCGCGGCGGCCATTTTGGCGCCGCGCTTGCATTGCAGGCGCACCCCCCCAATAACGGACACAGACAACATTGAAAGTGGATAACAGCAAAGGGCCACATTTATTGATTCAATGCCCTAGTCCGAATTATAAATTTGTATTGGTAAAACGACCAATCATAATTCCTAAGGCAAGCAGGCCGAAGTAACACTGGTAAGGTACCACCCCAAAATTGCCAACGGCAATTGGTTACAATGTATCAAATTGTATCAATTTGTTTGTTAACAACAAACAAATTGTTGACCGTAGTCAATAACTAACTCATGACCCCACCCTCTGACGCGTATCCGTGAAATCACAGGGGTGATGCATGCTGGTTAGCAATCATCATCACCCCATCGCCTGATTCGTCGTTGACCGGACAACGTTTAACTACTTTATTCCTGTCTAGTGTTGTCCAGTCAATTGCGAACCTGCCGGATACTTGTGGGTCATACTGTTTACCTTACCAGTGCTACCCGCCACACGGAGGGGCTTCACAGAAGACCTGACGCCCCCCCCCCCCAGACCGTCAGCTCGGTCAACAGGCCTGCTCGCCAGTCACCCAACAGGAGGTCCATACCTCCTCGCGACAGATGGACCCCATCCCCTGCATACAAGTCACAATTTTGCAGACTAATATCGGGGTGATGACTAACCCGTCCCCAAGCCCTGGTGGTGAGAAACCGCGCCACTGCCTTATTGACCGCGCGCCTAGCTCGGTCAAGGGCCAGGAGGTTAACGCCCCCTCTATAAGAGTGGCGCGGAACAATGTCTGACCAAACCAGGGCCGTGGCAGGCCAGACATAATGCAAGTAGGCGAGGTCCTCGCAAATCGCATGCTTGAGCGATAAGCCGGTGACCTGGCCCAAATCATTGCCCCCCAAGTGGATGATTAGAATGTCAGGCGGGTCAGCCCCCAGGCCAGAAAAAAGGAAAGGCCGCAGCTCCCGCCATAACATCCCAGGCTTACCGTGCCATGAGAGACTGGCGTGGTCACCCAGTCCCAGTCGGGGTCCCCACTCTGTCGCCGCAGCGTAACGCGCTGCCCTGAGCACATAGCTGTGGCCCACCAGCCATACTGTCACCGGTGTAATACGACACCCAGGGTCTGTAAGAAAATTGAGAAAAAGGAAGGTAAGGTGACTGGATTGGTACTCATGGCGGGAGTGGGCGCACATAAAACTGAAAACATTGTGAGCCCCACCTCCCCATGCTGCGTATGTCAGCCCCAGAGTACCCAAAAGCAGCTGCAGTAGAGGCTGCGCCAATACGGAACGAATGTGTGCCATAACGGGCACCTGGTAGTCCCACCCTGGTGAGGGCTCTAGCTGTCACCTTCCAAAACTGAAATTTAGTAAGGGGAGACCCATCTTGGTGACAGAAAAACGGGCCATGGTGCCAGCCACGCAGTGCCAGGTATTCCTGTAGGGCACCAACCGGACAGATGTCTGCCAAAGAACACCGTAGCAGTCTTACTCCACTGCCTACGCCATGCTGATCTGTTTTGGAGGAGCGAATCCTCAACTGGGCCCAGTCTTTGGCAACATATACATCTCCGAGTTCCAGTGCCCTACCACTTGCATCCGCCTTAGACAGCATCACGAGTTCGCTGATGCGGAGCGCTCCAAAAAATGCCACCGTTGTGGCTGCATGAAAAAGGGCTGCCTCATAATGATCAAAACAGAGGCCTGGCCAGCCCCGGGCCAACTGGGTAAGAACCCCTGGGGAAATAGGGTGCCGGTCATCCGGGCAACGCCCGCGCTCGCGCACCCACCCCTCCAAAACGTGTCTCACACGGAAGTCAGAGGTGGTATCCACATGACCCCCTACTTTGGCCATAAAAGCCAACGCCGAGAGCTTGGATGCTATGGTGCGAGGTGCAAGGCCCTGTGCATGCAGGTGAACCATGAACCGCAGAACATGGTCCACCGGGATGGGCCAGGTCTCTGGCCATTGAAATCGAGTAGCAAAAGCCTTATACAAATTGAAAGCTTGTTGATACGCCTTACGCGTGCGTGGCGCTAGTGACAGGCCAATCGCCCGGTTCACCTCTCCTTGCCAATAGTCCACATCTCGTCCGGGAGTGGCGAGGGAAATTCCTCCGCATCCGGGGCCAAGGCGCGGAACCGGGAGATCTGCAGGCGGGACAAAGCGTCAGCAATATCGTTATTAACCCCTGGGACATGCCTGGCCCTGAACATGACGTTGAGGCGCAGGCAGCGCAGCACAAAATGGCGCACTAGGTCCATGACCCTGGGCGATTTAGAAGTCTGTGCATTGACAATGTGCACCACAGCAGCATTGTCGCACCAGAAATGCACCACCGAATTAGCCCACTGTTCGCCCCATAGCATCAAAGCCCCCAGAATGGGAAAAAATTCCAGGTATGTGAGATCCCGCAGGCGACCTGTGCCTGCCCATGCCGGTGGCCACCCACCATAGGCCCACTTCCCATTGAAGTACATCCCATAACCCAGGGATCCTGAGGCATCAGACTGGATCTGGAAATTGGGGGATGCCAGGAGGTCAGACCTCCAAAATGAGACCCCATTAAACTCCCTCAGGAATTGCAACCAGACAAACATGTCTGCCCTGATACCCCGGGTAAGCCTGACTCTGTGGTGGGGCCTGGATAACCCTGCCATGGCGTCGCATAAGCGCCGGGCAAAAGCCCTGCCCGGTGCGACCACCCTGCAGGCAAAATTGAGGTGCCCGTGTAGCACCTGCAGTTCCGTCAGGGATGCCTTACGCTTGGCCAGCAATTCCGAGATAAGGGTCACTATCCTAGACACCTTGTCACCCGGTAACCTAGAAGCCTGTACTACTGTATCAATCTCAACCCCCAGGAATACTAGTTTGGTCGACGGGCCCTCGGTCTTTTCGGGCGCTAAAGGGACACCCAGTTCCTGCATTAGCGTCTGAAATGTATTGAGGAGACGTGCACACGTGTCCCAGCCCCGTTCACCCCCGAATAAAAAGTCATCCAGGTAATGGGCTACAGACCGGGACCCTGACCTGCGGACGAAAGCCCACTCTAGGAAGGTACTAAAACGCTCGAAAGCCGAGCATGATATGGAGCAGCCAAAAGGCATGGCCTTATCAAAATAATACTCCCCTTTAAATTTAAAACCCAGCAATTCAAAGTCGCCCGGGTGCACCGGCAAGAGGCGAAAAGCTGACTTAATGTCGCACTTGGCCAGCAAGGCACCCGGGCCACACGAGCGCACCATGCGCAGCGCATGGTCGAACGATGTGTACCTGACCGAACAAAGGTCATCAGGTATCGCATCGTTGACCGATCGGCCGGCTGGGTAGGACAAATGATGGATAAGGCGAAACTCACCTAGGGACTTTTTAGGAACCAAACCCAATGGTGAAACCTTCAGGTTGGGAAAAGGGGGTACGGGAAAAGGTCCGGCGACCCTGCCCGCGTCTAACTCCTTTTTAATGCTGGCCTCGGCTACCTCCTCCCTTCCTCTGAGGGATAAAAGGTTGGGAGCATCCTGAGGAGATCTATCACCCATAAAAGGGATACGAAATCCCTGCTTAAAACCTTGGATAAGGTACTCCCTGTCCTCCCCCCTTGGGTACGATGCGAGCCAGCGCTCCAGCATGTCCACCTTAATTGGGGAGGGGGCCTTTCGGAGAACTAGTTCCATCCGTGGCAGGCTTGCCAGCCCACTGTCCACCCCTCCCTCTGCCTCGCACCCCCCCAGGCTTGGGACAAGCAGAGGCTGCATGGGGACCAGAACATGTGGGACACTCGTGCTTATATCTGCAGTTCTTCCGACTGCAGGAACCATTGGACGAGAAAGTCCAGCACAGCAGGCGGGCTGGAACCCCCTGCCCCGCCATTTGGCGGGTAACCTGCGCTGGAGCTGCTCGCTGGACCGCATGTCCACAATGATACCTATCCCCCGGGGCAGGACGTGTGGGTGTCATATACAAGAGCCACAGTCTCTGACACGGCTCATCCCATCTCATCTCGGGGTGTAGGGGAATCCTCATACGGAATTCCTCATCATACGCTAGCCATGAGGGGCCCGGGAAATCTACCATTGCCCTGTATATGTTGTCCAAATATTGGACCATGGGAATAGCTAGATCCGGCCGCGCCCTCAAATACACCGCCATGTATATCAAATAAGCGGGGAGCCAGTTAGCCCAGGTACGCGGCGGCTTACGGCGGCGTGCCTGCTCCTTGTCCTTCTCATCCTGACCCTCCCTTTCTTCCTTAGTGGGCTCTCTGTTCAGGAGTGAGAAGATATCCACGTACTCTCCTCGCCATATCTTCTCTCTGGTAGCCTGCGCCAAGTGATCACCCAATGGCAGGGAATACCCTGCCGTCGGCAAAGCCGAAAAGGGGATAGCTGGCCTACCCAAAGGGGCATGAGTTAACCCTGCCACCCCAAGTACGTTCCCAGCAGTGTAAGAACCAATGCCCACCCCAGCGGGCATGGTGGCAGTAGTTGTCGCCGGGTGGGTCGCCAGCGGCGTAGCCCCTGCACCACCCGCGCGAGGCCAAGGCCACTGAAAGGTCCCCCCCATATTGGGAATGTGTGTGGATGTACTCGTTTGCACCATATACTCACACGCTGCACCCCCGCGGGCCGCCCCCAACGGGGGTTCCGGCCCACTGGGGGCGTCGGAGCTCACGACCGATGTAGAGCTCATCACCGGGGCTTGACCCGCGCCAGGTTGCTGGCTGGGGAGCTGCGAGGCAGTGGCCGGAGGCGCGCCACCCGCCTGCAGCAGCTCGACCCTCCCCGCCGGCCGTTGTCCTGCTGCCGATAGCGCCTCCAAAGGTACCCCGAAAGGGGCACCTGCCTGACTGGCACGAGCCAAAGACTCCTCTAAGGCCGCAATACGGGCCAGCAAGGTGTCTACAGTAACCATGGGCAAAGAGCCGGCCGGCCCACTTGACCCTTGCATGGGTACAGGTCCCTGCACCCCATGGCCCAGATATGGCCATTGGCCAGGGCCGAAGCCCGGTAGGGCTGGTGAGGAGACCTGCCAAGGCGGGGCACCAGGCCACCCCCCGAGGCTAGAGGGCCCCGGGAGAGGCTGGGGTCCAGAAATAGTCGGCCCAACAGGTTGGGCGGAAGGAGGAGCGGTGTCCACCGCTCGCGGGCCGCGGGCCGGAGCGCCCTCCGCGCCCGCACTCTGAACGGGCCAAGGAGCAATAGACCCCAAGCCACTAGCCCCGGCCGGGGATGGCAAAGGTGGCTGTTGAGGAGGCGGCACCACGGTCCTCCGACCTGGGTTGCGCCTCCTAACAGCCCGAGCTGAATTCGCAGCAGCCTTCTTTTTGGAAGGCATCTCGAGCAAAAAGGGAAGCTAGCTAGGCAAAATCGACCCAAAAGGCTTCCCGGCAATACCAACGAGCGACGGAGGCGCAGGGGGAAAAACTTCTCCGCTCCGTCGCTGAGGCAAAATGGCAGCGCGGCTGCCTCGTGGCCACCCCTTTTATAAGGGAGCTGGCCACGCCCCTAACTACCCGGATTCTCTGTCCTGTGGGGGGGGGCCCGCAAAGGGCGCGGCGGCCATTTTGGCGCCGCGCTTGCATTCTTTCTTTGTCCTTATGAGAGTTAGGGTTAAATGGCTAGGCTGACCTACACTCCAGTCCTTCTGGAATATAACAATGGATCAACATTCTGAGTACTGAATCAGAAAAACTACAGTCATCAGTGTGAAGCAGTCTAGAAACCAGCTGGATCTCAAATAACAGCTCAGTGGTGGACTTCAGCAGGTTTGCACCAGTTCGCCAGAACTGGTAGCAGAAATTCCGGCTGGCCCCGCCCATCCAAGTTTTGAAATAAAGTAGTCCTAATTCGGGTGCAATGCAGGGCTTTCCCCCTGACCACGCCCATCATACCACACCCACAAAGAAGGTAGTAATTTTTTTTTGAATCCCACCACTGCACAGGCATGATTAGATCGTCCACCCAGTCACATGGCCATGCCCACAGAGTTGGCCATGCCCACAAAGTAGGCCATACCCACAAAGTAGGCCATATCTACAGTGTGGAAGTGTTGTGTTCTGTAAAGCAGTGCCTTTAACTATGTACCTGTACCATGTGTTATCAATGTAACCTTTCTGTGTGCAACATTATAACCATCACCTGTATCAATGTATGCTTAATAAGGGGACGCGAGCTAGTGACCACCAGAGGGCAGTAGCGAGCGTCCAGCTCTAATGGATCAAAGCCACCTGGATCAGCAGCGCGGGAAGATTCCCCGCGACCTCCTCACCTGGTCAAGAAGGGCGTGACCCCCTACGACGTCACGCGGGCAGCAACCAATAGCTTGCCAACGAGCCACATTCAAATGTATAGCCAGCTGTATATAATGAGCTACCCAGCCGCCATTACCACATGTTCCTCCGGATCATCATGCAATAAACCTGTGTTAAGCCAACCCTTCGGCTGTTGTATCGTCTTTGGTCCCTTACACTAAATTGGCGACGAAGGTGGGATGGCAGCCCACGGGACCAAGACATGCGCCGGTTTCGAAATCAGGAAACCGGGCGACTGGGAGATCTTCGAAATGGACTTCCAGGCCGCACTGATCGAGTCCGAAGTTACGGAAGAGGCGAAGAAAAGAGCCATCTTCACCAGAATGCTCGGACAAGAAACAAAAAGGACCTTGGTGGACCTGATTGCACCGAGGAGGGTGAGCGAATTCAAGGCCAAGGAACTCATGCAGTTGCTGCGTGAGCACGTCCAGCCCGCCACGGCGATGTTTCCCGCTCGGAGTGCGTTTTGGAGGCAAGTCCAAGCGCCCGGGGAGACGGTCGCCGTGTTCGTGGCGGCCCTGCGGCTGGCGGCTGGCCCGTGCAAATGGGAGAACGTCGAAATCACCCTCCGAGACTGTGTGCTGTGCGGCCTGAATGACGCCGAGACCCAGCGCACATTAATGAACCAAGAGCCGCCTCCCACGCTGCAGGAGGTCGTTAGAGCGGCCCAGGCCGCAGAAGCTACGAAGGCCGGGGTCCAAGAGCTCCAGGACTGGCGGCCAAAGTCGAGGAAAGCAGAGGCTCCGGTACAGGCGGCCCGGTGAACTTCGAGGTCGTCCACAGAGAGCAGCGACGACGAGGACGTACAGAAGGTCCGGAAGGAGGGCCGACGATGCGACGGCTGTGGCGCGGCCCACGACCGCGTGAAATGCCCTTTTCGGAAGGCCGAGTGCCACAACTGCGGCCGCCGCGGGCACATCGCCAAGGTGTGCAGGAAGAAGCGCGAGTCCCGGAGGAGCTCCCCAGACCGTTCCGCGGGACGAGACCGCACAGCGAAACCAAAAGACGGCGCCCAGGCCACGCGGAAGCAGGACGGCGTGGGCTGCATCGCCGACGGCAGCGAGGACGACGCCTCGGTGTTCAGCGTGTCTACAAGACACCCCCGCTACTTTGTTGAGGTACTAGTCCAAGGGGTGCCCATTAGGATGGAAATTGACTCGGGGTCCTCATATTCAATCATTTCCCAGAGGGAGTTTTGTGGAATTGCCCCCCAAAAGCGGCCCAAGCTCAAAGCGTTGAGGGCCACACTACGGGACGTGCAAGGGAACAGTATTCCGGTGTTGGGGGTTGGAGAATTTCAGGTCAAGTTCAAGGAGCACGCCGCGTCCCTTCCCCTGGTCGTGCTCAAGGGAGGAAATTGCAGCCTCCTCGGGACTCAATGGTTCCAGCCCCTGGGTTTGTTCATTGGGGGGGTGCATGCCGTGGGGATGCACGCTGTTGGGACTGACCCAATTCAGGAGGTGTGCGAGGTGCACCCCGAAGTCTTCAAAATGGGACTGGGGAAATTCAAGGGGCCCCCAGTGACTTTCGACCTGGACCCGGAGGTCCGCCCTGTTCGCCTAAAACCACGCCGGGTGCCGTTCGCACTCAAGGACAAGATAGAGGCGGAACTGGACAAATTGGTGGGTCAGGGGATTCTTGTGCCTGTAGATTCTGCGGAGTGGGAAACTCCAATTGTAACCGCTCTTAAGTCCAATGGGGAGGTTCGCATATGCGCCGACTACAAGTGCACCATCAACAAGGCGATCCGCCCGAATGCATATCCGGTGCCGGTAGTCAGCCATCTGCTGGCCAGATTACACGGGGGGAAATGTGTCGCTAAGCTCGACTTAGCACAGGCCTACCAGCAGCTCATGGTGTCTCCCGCCGCAGCTGCTGCGCAGACCATAGTCACCCATAAGGGGGCGTTCCAGGTGACGCGCCTCCAATTCGGCGTGAACTCGGCGCCAGGAATTTTCCAGTCACTCGTGGAACGCCTCCTGAAGGGTCTGGAGGGGGTGTTGCCTTATTTTGATGACGTGTTAATAACAGGGGGGAGTCGGGCGGAATTGGCCAAGAGGTTGGGGAAGGTCCTGACTATATTCGAAAAGGCGGGGCTGAGGTTGCGCAAGGACAAATGCGTCTTCTTCGCAACCGAGGTTGAATTCCTGGGGTTTTGTGTGACTCCTGAGGGGATAAAACCATCCAAGTCTAAGGTGGCAGCCATCAAGAAAGCCCCCCGCCCCACCTCCAAGCCCGAGTTGCAGTCGTTCCTAGGGCTGCTCAACTTTTACCACTCCTTCCTCCCCCGGAAGGCAGCGGTGGCCGAACCGCTACACAGGCTGCTTAAGAAAGACCAGGCATGGAAGTGGGGCGATGACCAGGAAAGGGCATTTAGTGAGCTGAAAAGCCTCCTGGCGTCCGACGCCATACTGACCCACTTCGACCCCAAACGCCCAGTAGTTCTGATCTGTGATGCATCTCCAGTGGGGGTGGGGGCAGTGCTGTGCCACGTGCTGGCGAACGGAAGGGAGGCCCCGATAGCATTTTACTCCAGGTCCCTGTCCCAAACAGAGAGAAACTACGCACAGACGGACAGGGAGGCATTAGCGATAGTCTCGGGGACGAAAAAATTTCACGATTTTCTGTATGGCCGCCCCTTCACCATCGTGACGGACCACAAGCCCCTGCTAGGCATTTTTACCGCGGATAAGCCCACCCCTCAAATCCTGTCCCCAAGGATGCTCAGGTGGGCCATTTTTCTCAACGCGTATCAGCACGCGTTGGTATACCGGCCCGGGAAAGAGATCAGCCATGCGGACGCCCTATCTAGGTCTCCCCTTCCCCTAACGCCCAGCCAGGTGAGCATGGGGGAGCGGGACCATCAGGTTCTCATGATAGAGGTGCTGGATTCGCCCCCGGTAGTGCCCGCCGACATCGCCAAAGCGACAGAGAAAGACAAAACGTTAGCGACAGTAAGCTCCTGGCTACAGAAAGGGTGGCCCGCATCCTCCCCAGCGGAGGAGTTCGCTCCATTTTTCAGAAAAAAGCTAGAACTGTCCCTAGAGAGGGGATGTCTCTTGTGGGGGCAGCGGGTGGTGATTCCCACTTCCCTTCGGCCGCGGGTGCTCAAACTGCTGCACGTCAGCCACCCCGGCATCGTGCGATCCAAGGCGCTGGCCCGGAGTTACTTCTGGTGGCCCCAGCTAGACGCCGACATCGAGCACATGGTCGGCACTTGCGAAAGTTGCCAATGCTCCAGACCGGAGGAGGCCCGCCTTCCCCACAGGGAATGGGATGCAGCTAAGGGGCCGTGGTCCCGGGTGCACGTTGATTTCGCGGGCCCGTTCAGAGGCACCCTATTCCTCCTCGTTGTGGACGCTTTCTCCAAATGGTTGGAGGTTATCCCAGTCACGAGCACCTCCTCGGCCCAGACCATTAGGCACTTGCGGAGGCTCTTTTCCACGTTCGGCATACCCGACACGTTAATTAGCGACAACGCTAGTTGTTTTACGTCCTCCGAGTTTAAGGCATTCATGGAGATTAACGCCGTTCGGCATATTACCTCCGCCCCGTTTCACCCGGCCACCAACGGCCAAGTAGAGCGCCTCGTCCGCACCACGAAGGACGCATTGCGGCGCATGGGCCCAGGGGATTTGAACCTACAAGTGTGTCAGTTTCTGCTAGGGTACAGGGTGACCCCGTTGGCGTCAGGATACTCCCCCGCAGAGCTCTTAATGCGCAGGAAGCTGACCACCATCCTTACTAGGCTAGACCCCACGAGGGAAGAGGACAAAGGAAGGAACATCGGGCTGGAAGTTACAAAGAGTTTCAGCATAGGCGCCCCCGTGCATTGCAGGAATTACGCCAGCACAGGCCCAGCCTGGGTGCCCGGCGTAGTCGTGGAACAAACCGGCCCCGTGTCGTACCGCGTGGAAACCAGCACAGGGCTCCTATGGAGGCGGCACGCAGACCAGCTCCGACGCAGGGTCCCCGACGAGCAGGACGCGGTTCACACAGGAAATAAGTCAGCGTTAGGGTTCTCCCCCACCCGTTTAGCCCAAGGGGGAGGAGAAGGGGACCGTGGGCCCCCACCAAGGGGGGAGGAGGATATCCTCGTAGATACCCTGGGGGATCTTTCCGAGGGAGAGGAACCCGACCCCATACATATCTCGCGGAAAGTCCCCACAAATGCGGGTACCCCGACCAACTTAGATTTTGATTTTCAGACCCGGGGGGTTTTTTCGGAGTGGTCCCCCACCCGTCGAAGCGAGAAGAGGGGTTTTCCGTTAGTCCCGATGCCCCCCGGTCTGCCCACAATGGAGTTTTTCCCCTCCCCTAAGACCGCCAGACAGCGGCAAGCTACTAACGAGTCTCCCTCTCCCATTTCAGGACAAGGGACCAGGGAACAAAGAAGCAATAATGCCCCCGGGGGGGCAGCCTTCTTCACGGCCCACACGCACACGCAACAAGCCATCTTGGCTGAGAGACTTCGTCTCATCCTAGGGGGGAGGGATGTTGTGTTCTGTAAAGCAGTGCCTTTAACTATGTACCTGTACCATGTGTTATCAATGTAACCTTTCTGTGTGCAACATTATAACCATCACCTGTATCAATGTATGCTTAATAAGGGGACGCGAGCTAGTGACCACCAGAGGGCAGTAGCGAGCGTCCAGCTCTAATGGATCAAAGCCACCTGGATCAGCAGCACGGGAAGATTCCCCGCGACCTCCTCACCTGGTCAAGAAGGGCGTGACCCCCTACGACGTCACGCGGGCAGCAACCAATAGCTTGCCAACGAGCCACATTCAAATGTATAGCCAGCTGTATATAATGAGCTACCCAGCCGCCATTACCACATGTTCCTCCGGATCATCATGCAATAAACCTGTGTTAAGCCAACCCTTCGGCTGTTGTATCGTCTTTGGTCCCTTACACTAAAGGAAGTAAAAAAATTTGGAGCCCACCACTGTAACAACCCCTTCTATCTAGTGGCTTACAAGACTTCCTCATTAGATCATTTATTGTTTTGGGGAGGAAACCTGACACCATTGATCATGAAATAATAATGTGTCATGTCTGATGTCATCCAAAACAATATCTCTGTAAAACTATTCTTCAAGCAAATTTTCTGGTAATCTAGTAAAGGTAAACATCCATGACTAGACACAAAGTAAACCAAACAATTTATTTTGGTTGTATTTCTAAGAAGAGAAGGAATTTCTGAAAACAGCCTGTATTAATTCCATTGCCTCCTACCATTCAATTACAACCTAATTTTTGGAACAAGACACCAAATACAGAAAAGATCATGTTCGGTGCCCCCCCTTTTAACATATCAACTAATAAACATTCACTTTTTGTGATGAAATACTGCAATCCTTGTTCCCTGACAAAGCCCACCTGGTCAGGGTTAAATCACATCTATAGTTCTCTTAGCTGCTTTGCCAGGATTCTGCCCACACACCTGCTGAGCCCATTAATCAAGGACACCAGCCTAACTCCTGAGGGTCTATTGCTCTCAGCAGTTTTGTGAATTAATTGTTACTGCTGGGATCTGGCTGGTAAACTCTTCCAGAAAGAAAGAGACCAGCTGCTTTTGGAGTACAACAGAATTCATCTTGCCTCCGGTGCATGCCAGAGAAACTGCCCTTACTGCCCCTCTTCTAGGAAAAGCTCAGTTCCCACTTCTTGATTGGATTATTCATGTATTTCTGTACCATCCAAGTGGACTGCTTTGATAGCATTCATGAAGTCTCCAGTCATTTCTGGCATACAAAGAGGGAGGCGGCACATGGCTTTTGATCAAAGCCCACAAAAGCCCCGCTTATCTCTTTTGGATTCTGACACATGGGTTCCCTGGGTAGGACATCTGTATATCAAATTACCATGGATAAAACTAGGGAGAAAAAGGTTACAATTTGGGTATTTAATATTTGCTAGCAACACAACAGATTTTACTAAATCTTTTTGGACAAATGTGTGAATGCTTATCATTCTTCAGGTTTGTTAAGTTCTTTTCTCAAGCCTTCTCAAGGTAAATGTTTTATTCCTCCTGAATTGTTAATTATAACCTTCTTCCCTTGTGTTCACTGGCAAGTTTCTGACTAGCCCATCTTTCCTTTTTCAATCCATTCCATGAAACTCCCTTGTTGCTGGTTCTTTTGCCTTGTTCTCTACCCTTCACCCACTTCTTTATTCCTCATTCTTTCTCCTTTTGCTTTTTTTATCCTCCTTGCATAAATTTGCTTAAACATTCTCCTTCCTTGAGAAAACCTCTTTACAATAACCTCCCACATACCTTTCCTTCTCTCTAGAGAAGGCTTATTAGTGATGTAGGCACACTCTGAAATGAGGGGAAGGGAGGAGATTTTGAGCTCAAAATCCCTGGCCAATTGTGAGCTGAGAACTAACACCCACCATAGGCCAAACTCATCATGGGTTCAAGAATGGATAAATCTGTTGATGCTGGTTTCTCTAGGTTTATTGTTTTCATAATATTAATTTTTTCTCAGTCCTGCATCAGTTTTAAACAAACAAACAAAATCACTCACAGGAAAAAAATGTGTATGTATTTTAAACATACTGAATAAGCTATTACTATATTTCTCTCTGCTTAAAGCCAGACATAAATTGTTGACATCACTGCAACTATTCCAGATAAATTATAAATAATATTGAACAAGGCCTACTTTTTGGTAGCTGCTACAGATGGATCTGAACAGAAGCATGGTTCTTTATGAGAAGACAAAATATCATGCATATTTTCATGTACCGTAACAATAGCAATAGCAATTATACTTATATACCGCCCCATACTGCTTTATGCATTCTCTGGGTAAGGCAATTAGCATTTTGCCCCAACATGCTGGGTACTCATTTTACCGACCTTGGAAGGATGGAAGGCCAAGTCAACCTTGAATCCTGTCAGGACTGAACTCATAACATTTTGGCTGCAGTACAGCAGTTTAACTACTGCACCACAAAGGCTCATAATCTAGGCAGTATCCTATGGCCTTATACAATCATGTAAGGTTAACAGCACAAACAATTCTAATTGTTTTGCAAGCTATCAGTCATGAGCTACCACATCTTCCATTTGAGCAAATGATGCAACAGAGAGTAAGCAAAACTGGTAAACCACTTCTCTGATAACCCTAATGCATATGGCTTCCTTCAATATGATTTTTGCCTAATGTTTTAATATTTTAGTGTTATAACATTTGGACACAATTTCAACTGATTCACTCTTTATTGTATCTTAGATAATTTTATTGATTGTTTTAATTGTATATTTGTAAACTACTCCTAGGTGGACGTGTTATATTAAACAGATAGTAATGAATTTACTACACTCAGCCTATTTGTCATGAGACCCTTTGTTGTTCCTATACATTACAGGCTTGTCTATTCCTAGTATATGTGCTTTATCAACTTCTTTAATAAACATCTGATCTGCTAAGGAATATGGTCTGGTTTCCAAACAGTGGTATGAAGTGATAAAACATCATGAGCTGTGGTGTAAATGCATTTCTCATGTGCATTGCTCGTGGTGGACCATATCTGAAATAGCAAAGATATAGTGGAGGTTGGAAACTGCAGGAAGCAACAAAGGTTTTGAGTACCTACTCTATAAGAAAAAAATAAAATGTTCCTTTAAAAATATTGTATATTGTTTATGGTGTGAAGGAAGTCGTTAAAATATGCACACACATGCACCCTCACTCACATACATATATAGGAATGTGTATGTGTGATGTGCAGTCCTACTCAGTCGTGACACTAGAACTCCCCAAATTGAGAGGTAATTTGTTTCTGACAAAGCAAGGTTTGTGATTTCACAATACATTATTCATTTATGGAATCTATGGAATACAATGCTCCAATAGATATAGAAAAGGGGTTTGGGCACAGTTCTGAAGGATTGGTTAGTGAGCATGCATTGGTTATGAGAAGATCTGCATTCAGAAGCAGTATAACTGAAAATTTTTGAAGATGGGGAAAGATGTGGTCCTCATTTCCTGTCTGTGAAGTTACCAGCAGGCTTCTGCAAAGAATAAGGCAATGGACATCTTGGACCTTTAATTTCATCCTATATCAAGGATTCTCAATCTGTGGCCCATGGGCCAGATGTGGCCCATGGCACCATTTCATGTGCCCCACCACCACCTCTACCACACCAGGAAGTGCCATGAGGAAGTGCCAAAGCTGTCTGAGGGAGCATGACCTGGCCCCTGACTTTAAAAGGTTGAGAACTCCTGTCTTGTATACAAATGGCTAACTAATTTTCTGACCCCCCCCCCCCCCGCGGAAGAAGGAGGAGGACGCAGCTATTTGGAGTCCAGCAGCCAATAAAATCAGCATTTCCGCTGCCATCGGACCCCCGCCCCCCAGCCCACCTAGCAGAAGAAGGAGGAGGCCACAGCTGTTTGGAATCTGGTGGCCGATAAAACCAGTGTTTCCGCTGCCACCGGACTGAGAATGAGTAAACCCTATTATCTTATACGTGCAAGAACATATTAGCAATAGCAATTACACATATACTGCCCTGTAGCACTTAAGAGTACTATCTGGGTCCTTCACAAGTTGATTAGCATTTTGCCCTAACACATTGGGTACTCATTTTACTGAACTTGGAAGGATGGAAGGCTGAGTTAACCTTGATCCCCATCAGGATCGAACTCACATCAGCAGAGGTTTTGGCTATAGTACAACAGCTTAACCACTGCACGACCAGGGCTTCTCATTAACATGAGAAAAAGAAAATCCTCCTTATTTACATACATATTTAGAATACATAAACTAGAAACCTTTATTAGACAAATGTCTATTCTGTATTGAAAACATGAAATGACATTTAAACCATCTCAGTATTATCAGAGAAGGCTTGAGGTTATCCACATTGCCCTGGGGAGGACTGTGCAATGTCTCACAAACAACAGAGTTAAGTACATTTTGAAAATTAGAATTTGAAATCAAATGTGTAATTTTGAACTTTATGTTACAGGTATTTCTAAATGAAAAAACAATCAATTTCCATTCTCCATATGCAATCATGTAATGTTTTGATTTGAATTACATCTTCATTTTAAATTATTCTTTGCATGCATGACCAGTAAAATGTCTTCTTTTCAAATGAATAAATAAAATGCATTATTTTTTTATAATGGGAAATAAATATTAGGAAACTGGACACAGTATAATAGCTAGAAAATGATCTTCATTTTTAAACTGTGTCTCCTCTTCTATGTTTTGATTGAGGGTTTAAGAATTTTTAACCCTTCAGTTATTTCTTGTAATGACAAAGTACATGGGATAAGAGCAGTGGTAGGCAACCTATGTCCTATGGGCCAGATCTGGCCCATGGGGCCAAATAATCCAGCCCCCGCCCTCGCTCCAGCTGCTGTCCCCACCACAGGAATCGGCTGTGGACTCATTTATGGCTGTCATAAACATGTTTACAACAGCCATAAATGGTGGGGGGATCACCAGTTTGGCCCCCTCAACATTCAAAGGTTGGCAACTCCTGAATTAGAGGAACAGTTTTTATTTAAGGTAAATTCAAATGCACGTATGAAACAACCTTCTGAATCCACTTGATGAAAGCCTCTTAATTTATATGCTGTGTGCATGGTTCCTACCTACTAATCTAGAAAAATAAATAGCATCTTAAAGCACTCAGAGAAGAGGACAGCAAAAGGCCATTTATTGTAAGATACCCTAATAATTGTTTTGAGAGACTTTCTGGTATCCATTACCTTTCTCTTATCCAGTGTGTTTTTTGCTTTCTGTAATTAGATACACTTCAGATTAATGCAAGAGTACCTTCTAAGACATGAGCACATTCTTATTCTTTTGCAATTGGGCTCAGCCAATATATACTGAATTAGAAATGTCCTTCTAGACCGGGGATTCTCAACCTGCAGCCTGTGGGCCAAATGCAGCCCACAGCACCATTTCATGTGGCTCCCATCGCCTACACCACACCTGGAAGTGCCATGTGGTAGAGGAATAAGGTTGCCATAATTCTTTTCCTCCAAACCGGGACAGCCATTGCATTCTTCAAACTGTGCATGTGTTGGACGGAGCTGTTAGGGAGACTGCAGCTCTAAAACCACGCATAATCCCTGTCCAGGGCAGACAGGGAATACTGACCCTATGCAATTAACCCTTTGCAGTCACGTGAAGAAGGAATCCTCCATCCCAGTGTATGGTGGAGTTTTGACTTCTTAGATATGGGTATTTCTTGGTTCCTCCTGGCTTTCGAGGAAAAGGGCTGCGGATTACTCTTTGTCTCCCAAACTTCAAGGTGAGCCAAGAGATTTTTGCAGAGAGTTATTTCACTGCCTCTGTGTCTTTCTTTCAATTATCTCACTTGCAAGTGTCTCCTCTCCCCGGCGGGCTTCTCAGGGTGCTGTTTTGCCTTCCCTGCTTTCAAACAGGAAAGAAAGGCAGGGAGGCAGTGAATTAACTCTTTTCAAAAATCCCTTTGTGAGGGGTGATCTTGCTTCCTTTGTTCAAATTTAAAAATCCAGGACCTTTACATGTTTTTTCTTGAACCGGCCCGGACAGCTTGAATCCGGGAAAATCCTGGGAAACTGGGACATATGGCAACCCTATGGAGGAAGGACAAAATGGCCATCCAGCCCCTGAAGCAGTCTGAAGGAGCATGACCCGGCCCCCGGTTATTTTTTTAAAAAT
Organism: Bradypodion pumilum; assembly: GCA_035047305.1. Lineage (NCBI taxonomy): Eukaryota > Metazoa > Chordata > Lepidosauria > Squamata > Chamaeleonidae > Bradypodion > Bradypodion pumilum. The sequence goes on from JAWDJD010000003.1 coordinate 326,172,998, forward strand.
ACTTTATTTATTAATTTTTAAAATAACAAAAATATAATAAACAATACAAAATATATAATATGATGGCTTTCTCAAGGACTGCGATGTTGGTGACATAGTCACCCCACTTGATGTTCAAGATGGACCTTAGCTTAAACAAATTGTGTAAATAACTTAGCTTAAATAAATTGTGTTCATAAAGATGAAATGATTGAAGACATGGAACTTCCTGGTGTGTGTGTGTGTGTGTGTAAGGCACATGAAATGGTGTCACGGGCTGCATTTGGCCCACAGGCTACAGGTTGAAAATCCCTGATGTAGAGGATCAGGAATTAAAATAATCCCCATATATTATTGGGTTGTTATTGTTGCTGTCTGCTACTGTTTTTTTTTACCTTGCTCTTTGTTATATTGTATTTTGTTTCTTTTATATGGTGTATTTTGTATTTTGTTTGCCACCTTGTGTTTGATATTGTATCTTGCATTTTGGCATAACTTTGTAATGAACTGCACTTGGATATTTTGTATTTTGAATTTTGTATTCAAGACACAGAGCTCCTTCACCCGGCCCTGTTGGCTGGGGGGGAGTGGGAGTACCTATGCCGGCCTGTATTGTATTATTGTATGTTTATTGTATATTTTGAATATTTATGTGTCTTATCGTATTTTATATTCTGTATTTTATATCTTGTATGTAAATTGTTTTGGATCTTAACCTGTATGTAAACACCTTGGGTTACCTTGGGGTTATTTATATGTTGTTAGCCGCCTTGAGTCGGCCTGTGCTAAATAGGGCGGGTATAAATCAAATAAACATAAACATATAAAAAAGGAAAAAATACATAGACAAAAAAACACACAAATTAATACATTGAATTGCTTACACTCTATTATAATGGCATTGTGAACAATAACAGTTCTTGAACCTTATATATACCATGCCTTTGTACAACCTATACCCCATGGCTTATATCTTTACATAAATATCTGTACTGTATATCACTTGTCAACAATTTTTCTCATTATTTCATTATTTTTGATTCTATAACATTCCAAAAAATTATAAGGTTCATACTAATATATTGCAAAATAATAACACCCAGTGATATATACAAGCCATGAGGATCAGATTTCTAATGTATTCTTTCCAAAAACTCATATGCTGAGTTACTGGTTTGTCTCCTTTATCCCATATTAAAACATGTTCCACAAAAGGCCTCCATATTTCCCAAAACTTGTTCTCTTTCAAAATACCTTTCTTCACATTCAGTTCACATGTCAATTCGTCATTCAAAGCAATTTCCCACATTTCTTTATACCATTCATCCATTTTCAACACTAGGTCACTTTTCCATTTTCTTGCTATACATAATCTTGCAGCAGTTAACATTATGGATAACAATTCTTTCTTATTTATATTCATATTTATATTATCCAACTCTGTCAGTAAGGCGATACTTGACTCGGCCCCCGGCTTTAAAAGGTTGAGAACTCCTGTTCTAGATGCAGAAGATGTTTTACAATTGAACAGTTCCTTTAGTAATAAAACCACCATCTGGTTTGCTTGGATATCTTTTAACTAAGATGGTTTCTGATTAATATTTCTGTGAGTTGGTTAATTAAACACAAACACCCAAATAATCTGCCAGGAAATGTTAACTTTGTTCAAAAAAATTAAAACACATTCAAGATAACTTTCCAGTGCAATGTAGCTTGTGGATTCAATGGAGTCCTTGCAATCTGGGATTGGAAATGTTTCTTTTCAGGACAATTCCTAGAAATGGGGGACTCTGGGAATTATAATACCAAAAAGTAACTTCTCATAATTTTGGTTATATCATACTGAAATAATTAGAACCAATGGGTATGTATGTATAACATAAGGGAACAGACAGTATGCATTGTAGTTCCATCATGTTATGGAATTTGGTCATCCTCTTTAAAAATTCATGATACCATGGGAGATTTAAAGGGAAACAACCAGGGTTCATAAAGAAAATGGGGATGCTGCTGCTATCCATAGCAATAAAAAACAAAAGAGGAGGTGGTTTGAACTCAGAGAGACCACAATAGCTTAGAACTCAGAGATCTCTTTCTATCTATTCATTATCAGTAGAACGTTAGACTGATACATTAATATAACATGAGGCTGTCATTATGGTCCTAAACTCCAGGGATTTCCCCTCCCCATTTGCACTTTCCCCCCTATGAGTTATCTGAGCTAAATTCAGAACCAAGAAACATGCTAGGTTGAAAGAAAGCTGCATCATCACGTGTCAAAGTTGCTCCATAAATGAGAATATGTTATCAACTTTTAATTGCCACTTAATCAACATGTTGCGAAATAATTGAACTATTAAATAGGATGAACATCATATGCTCATTACCCCTAGAGGGCTGAGTAGTTGTGGGCCATTTGAAGATGAAACAGTTTACCCAGAACCCTTCATTTCAATTAAAAGCCCTTAGCAGAATGTGTGCGTGTGCATCCGTGTGCGTCCGTGTGTGTGTGTGTGTGTGTGTGTGTGTGTGTGTGTGTGTGTGTGAGAGAGAGAGAGAGAGAGAGGGGGGGGGAACATTGGTTGGAAACTGGTCTGGGATAGCCTACCAATGAAATGCTAGGATTTCTAAGCATTAAGAAATTGCAGCAAGGGCAGAGGTTCAAAACCTCATGTTGTTGTTGTTCAGTTGTACAGTCGAGTCTGACCCTTTGTGATCCCATGGACCATCACACGCCAGGCTCCTGTCATCTGCCATTCTCCATAGCTCACCCAGATCTACACCCACTGTGTCAATGATGCCATCTAGACATCTCATCCTCTGCTGCCCCTCTTCTCCTTTTGCCTTCAATCTTTCCCAGCATCCAGGGCCTTCTCCAGTGAGTCCTCTCTTCTCATTTGGTGGCCAAAGTACTTGAGCTTCAGCTTCAGTCTTTGTTCTTCCAAGGAGCAGTCAGGGTTGATTTCCTTTAGGATTGATTGATTTGATCTCTTTGCAGCCTAGGGGACTCTCAAGATTCTCCTCCAGCACCAAGATTGAAAGACGTCTATTCTTCTGTGCTCTGCCTTCCTTATGGTCCAACTCTCACAGCCATACATTAATACTGATAAGATCATTGCTTTGACTATGCGGACTTTTGCTGGCAGGGTGATATCTCGTATATACTAGTTTTTTCTATTGTTCTGTCTTCTTTTTCTTCTGATACCATATCTGTCTCGCCCGGGAGCCCACGCCATCGGCCCCGGGAGTGGAGACAGGTGGGAGCCGCCGCAGCTGCCTTCACTCTCCGGGCCCGCCCGCCCGGAGAGCAGAAAAGGATGCCGCCGACGCCGGCCCCTCGAGGAGCTCCCTGTCTCGCCCGGGAGCCCACGCCATCGGCCCCAGGAGTGGAGACAGGTGGGAGCCGCCGCAGCTGCCTTTGCTCTCCGGGCCCGCCCGCCCGGAGAGCAGAAAAGGACGCCGCCGACGTCAGCCCCTCGAGGAGCTCCCTGTCTCGCCCGGGAGCCCACGCCATCGGCCCCGGGAGTGGAGACAGGTGGGAGCCGCCGCAGCTGACCTTGCTCTCCGGGCCCGCCCGCCCGGAGAGCAGAAAAGGACGCCGCCGACGCCGGCCCCTCGAGGAGCTCCCTGTCTCGCCCGGGAGCCCACGCCATCGGCCCCGGGAGTGGAGACAGGGGTGAAAAGCCGCCGCAGCCGCCACCGCCACCACCGCCGCCACCACTGCCACCGCCGCCACCACCGCCGCAGAGAGGTCCGCGCTCACCCCGCAGCCACACCATCGCTTGGGGGACCAAAGTCGCTTATTTTAGGACTTTTGTCTTTTGGACTGTCTGGGACTCGTTCTCCACGAGGGGAGTGACAGGTGGGAACCACTGCTGTCGACGCAGCAGCCCTTACGGTCTTTTGAACCATTGGGCACCTTTGTGGCTGCTGGGTGGTTGAGGTTAATTCTGTAACTTTTATAATGTATGTGTTATTATTATTATTATTATGTGACTTCCCCCTCCCCCTCCCCCCCATTGTCATTTTATGTATGATATTATGCTTATATGTATTATATTCCTATTATACAGTATTGCATATTGTTTATTCTGTATTGTATCTTTTGCATAATTTGATGTTTTGATTGTATTAATTGTGTATTGCCTTTTGTACTCTATTGTATGTTTTGCTCTGTTTATTGTATTTATATATATTGTAAGCCGCTATGAGTGGCACGTGTGTCAGGAAAGCGGGATAGAAATAAAACTATTATTATTATTATTATTATTATCATCATGCAATAGTCTTCTTGTTCTTAACTCCTCTGAACAGTTATTCCAAGGGCATTCTACACCAGTCTCTCAGGTTCTTTCACCACAAAGTCCAACTACATCCAGGCCAGGGCCTCTTTTCCAAGAGATCTTCCCTTAAATAGTGAATTGGAGTATTCTATATTGTTCTATTGTTCCAGCACCTGTTATTGAAGGATGAAGTTATTATCCTGCCATGTTGACTCTCTACTGTAATGCTGCTATATTTTTATTTTCTTTAGATTGTCATTTTACAGGCTCTTAAGGAAATTTCCAATATTTAGTCATTTTCTTTTATTAGTCTGCCATCCAATATACACTTAAGGGAGTGAAAATCCCATTGAATTTAAGCAAGTCTCCTTCTGAGCAAAAATGTGTAGGACTGTAGACTTTGCAACTTGTTATTGTTCAGTCACACAGTTGAATCCAACCTTTTGTGACTCCATGAACCTAAGCATGCCAGGCTCCGCTTTCATCTCCCATCCTCTGGAGACTGCCCAGATCTATGCCCACTGGGTCAATGGTGCTGTCTAACCATGTCAACCTCTCCCGTCCCCTTCTCCTTTTGCCTTCAATATTTCCTACCATCAGTGCCTCCTCCAGTAACTCCTCTCTTCTCATTTGGTGGCCAAAGTACTTGAGCTCCAGCTTCAGTATCTGTCTCTTCAAGGAGCAGTCAGACCCTGTCAGATTAATTTCCTTTATGATTGACTGATTTGATCTCCTTGCAGTCTGATGGACTCTCAAAGGTCTTCTCTAGCACCAGTTTGAAGGCATCTATTCCTCTGTGCTCAGCCTTCTTATGGTCCAGCTTTCGCAGGCATACATTACTATTGAGAACACCATTGCTTTACAATGTGAACTTTTGCTGGCAGTGTAATGTCTCTACTTTTTATTATGGTTTGCCAAAGCTTCCCTCCCAGAGAGACTTTATTTCGTGGCTACAGTCACCATCTGTGGTGATCTTGGATTCCAAGAAAGTAAAGTCTGTCACTGTTTCCATTTCTTCCCCTTCTATTTGTCAGGGAGTGATGGATTCCTGCATTGAGCAAGGGATTGTACTCAATATACTTATAGGACCCTCCCAACTCTATTATTTAATGAAACTTCACTGAGTATAGCTAATTTAGCTTAGGGCAGAACTACGAGTGGTGAGTTCAAATTTCCACTGTGGCTCTCAGAGGAAGACCCAGCCAAAACCACCCAGTGTATGCATGGCTGATAGGATTATATGGCTATATGCAAGAGACCATGAGAGGGATGGACTGGGAAACCATTTCTGAGTAAAAAAAAAATACTGAGAAAATACTGGGAAGGGTTAAAATATGTTGACATATTTACCTAACCATTATTAATGCTACCAACTGAGAAACGGAACACTGTGTTTTATATCTGTCATGGCCCGGCACCAGAGGAGCTCAAAAGCTTGCACGCCTCTCTTCTTTTAAGAGGAGTCAGACCCCACAGCTGAGGGTCTGTTCAGGAGGAATACCCAGGCCTTCCTCCTCCTCCTCAGCTGAATCTGATGCCTCAGTTCATTCCTGTAGTGGGTAGGCATGCTGGTCTGCTCCCCACTGGGCTGGCTCTGGGGTGACAGCTGGCTGTGGTGCCGGTGCCAGATCCATCTCTTCTGACTCGGAAGCCAGGTGCGGCCTAGGGAACTGGCAAGGAGTCCCCCCTTGGCCTCAGAGTCCAAGTCGGAGCTGGCAGCAGGCAGCCGGCCCAGCTGGATGTCCTCCTCCTCCTTGCACCCAGGACCCCAGGCCACAACACTATCATTTTATGAATAGCAATAACAAGCATTCTATGTATATTGAGGCATATATTTAAAAGCTTTTAATAGTTCTATTCCAGAGGCTCCCATACATAGCAGCATGGATTCACTGTCTAGCAGCGAGTAGAGCACTTAATCAAAGGAAAAATAGTACTGAATTTTCAGGTATTAGCAATCAGTGGTGTACCGCCACTAGGTGAGATCCTTGTCGGAGCATGGGGGCATGTGTTGCCCATCTCTTGTCAATGATGTTAGGCTGAGACTAAAACTCACCAAAGCATCCTCTGTCTGATCCCTTGGACAATGTGAAAGTGGAGGGCACACGTCATGGTCCACCTAGCCAGAGGGTGATGTGACATCCAAATGGCTAAAAAAAAAAACCCTTGCAGATGAACTTGATTTCTCAAGTCCATTTGCATGTGTAGAATGTCATCACGGAGACACCTGCCAATGTGAGGACTCCTCAATGAATAACGACTCCAAGCTATCCAAGGTAAGGTGTACAATAGCAATTGATCCTTGGATTGCTCAATGTAAAGCACAAGGGGAGCAGAAGCTGGATCTGGTACAAATAATAATAATAATAATAATAATAATAATAATAATAATAATAATAATAATAATAATAATAATAATAATAATAATAATAATAATAATAATAATAATAATAATAATAATAATAATAATAATAATAATAATAATAATAATAATAATAATAATAATAATAATAATAATAATAATAATAATAATAATAATAATCTCTCCTTTGACAAAACAGAGAAGCAATAAGAATATAAGAACATAAGAACAGCCTTGCTGGAACAGGCCACATCCCATCCAGTCCAGCATTCTGTCTCACACAGTGGCTCACCATTTGCTTCAGGGTATTCCCAAGCAGATGCCTTCACCTGCTTAGGATTCCCTGGAAATGGCATGTCCTGCCTATCACTCCAACCCGGAGGTTGTCCTTAAGTATCCATAATTATAGCCATTGATACTCTTGTCCTCCATGAACTTGTCTAATCCTTTCTTAAAGCTGTCAAGACTGACAGCTGTCACCACTTCTTCTGGCAGGGAGTTCAATAGACCAGTGATCCTCTGGGTGAAAAAGTACTTTCTCTTATTTGTTTGAGAAGTAGTACCCAAAAGTTTCATAGAGTGTCCCCTAGTTCTAGTGTTGTGCGATAGGGAAAACAGTTTTTCCTTATCTACTTTGTCCACACCATGCATGATTTTATAAACTTCAATCAGGTCACCTCTTAGACGCCGTCATTCAAGAGTGAAGAGACCCAACTGTTGCAGCCTCAGACGGTAAGGAAGGTGTTCCAGTCCCCTAATCACTCTAGTTGCCCTCCTCTGTACTTTTTCCAGCTCCATAATATCCTTCTGGAGGTATGGCGACCAGAACTGTACACAGTATTCCAGATGGGGCCTCACCATAGATTTATAAAGAGGCAAAATGACACTTGCTGACTTATTTTCTATACCCTTCCTAATGATCCCTAGCATTGAGTTTGCTTTTTTCACTGCTGAGGCACACTGGGTTGACACCTTCATTGAGCTGTCCACCAGGACACCAAGGTCCCTTTCCTGGTTTGTCGCAGAGAGTTCAGAACCCATCAGTTTATAAATGTAATTGGGGTTTTTTGCCCCAACATGCATCACTCTGCACTTACTAGTGTTGAAGCTCATTTGCCACTGTTTTGCCCACTCCCCCAGTGACAAGAGATCCCTCTGGAGCTCCTCACAATCTCTCACATTTTTCACTACCCTGTATAATTTAGTGTCATCTGCAAATTTTTCTACCTTGCTTTTTACTCCTACCTCTAGATCATTTATGAAGAGGTTGAAAAGCAGGGGTCCCAGTACTGAACCTTGGGGGACCCCACTCTTTACTCCCCTCCACTTGGAGACGTGTCCATTTAGTGCTACCCTCTGTTTCCTGTTCCTTAGCCAGTTGCTGATCCAGGACAAGACCTGTCCCTTTATTCCATGACTGGCAAGTTTATTCAAGAGCCTTTGGTGTGGGACCTTGTCAAAAGCCTTCTGGAAGTCCAGATAAGCAATGTCAACAGGATCTCCCTTATCCACATGCTTGTTGACACTCTCAAAAAATTCCAACAGATTAGTGAGGCATGATTTGCCCTTGCAAAAGCCATGTTGGCTCTCCTTTAGCAGCACCTTCTCTTCTATGTGCCTATTAATTCTATCTTTTAGGATGGTTTCCATCACTTTACCTGGGACACGTCAAACTGACAGGTCGGTAATTTCCTGGATCACCCCTGGATCCTTTTTTAAAAATTGGTGTTACATTCGCTACCTTCCAGTCATTAGGCACAAACCCTGATTTGAGGGAAAGATTATATATTTTGGCTAGGAAAGCAGCAATTTCATCTTTAAGTTCCCTGAGAACTCGTGGATGGATGCCATCTGGTCCTGGTGATTTGTTAGCATTTAGTTTAACAAGACATGCAAGGACCTCCTCCCTGGTTATTTCTATCTGGCTTAATTCTTCGGTTTCCTTCCCTACGAAGATAGGCTCTGTTTTGGGCATGTGGTCTCTGTCTTCTTCAGTGAATACTGAAGCAAAGAATTCATTGAGTCTCTCTGCAATCTCCATACCTGTCAAGTTTTGGATTTGAAAATAAGCATGGTCAAATCTGTGGCTGTGGCCAAAGATAGCCATGTGACTTGCTGGGCTCTAGTCAAGCCTGCCACATGACCATGAAAATGTCTGCAAACACAGACAGCACTGCGTCTTTGGCTGTAAATGGAGATGAGCACTGCACCCTAGAGTTGGATACAACTGGCAGATTTTACTTTTTTAGGATCAAAAATGGCTGAAGATGGTGATTGCAGCCATGGAATAAAAAAGCAACTGATGCTTAGGAAACAAGCTATGAGAAACCTGGGGAACATAGTTAAAAGTAGAGACATCACCTTGCAAACAAAAACTTGCATAGTCAAAGCAATGGTATTCCCGGTGATAATGTATGGGTGTGAGAGCTGGACCATTAGGAAAGCTGAGCGCAGAAAAATAGATGCCTTTGAAATGTGGTGTTAGAAATAGGTCGATCCTAGAAGAAATCAACCATGACTGCTCATTAAAGGTCAAATAGTAAAGATGATGCTAAAGTACTTTGGACATCAAATGAGAAGAGAGGATTCACTTGAGAAAGCTTTGATGCTGGGAAAGGTGGAGGACAAAAGAAGGGGGTGGCCAAAAATAAGATGACTAGAAGGTATTGTAGATGCAATGGGCACAAAGCTGTATGGGCCAAAGAACCCTTTCCCCATCTTCTTGTTTTTTTTTTCTTTCTTGTTTACTCATTTTTAATTTTAAAAAAAATTCTGGGAAGCAAAGTGCAGAATAGTAAACCAGCCCCCTAGGGTTACCAACTGCTTGTAAGCAGCACCAGTTTGGCTTTAATGAACTAGTCCTGCATGTGGCTAGACACCCACCCCCCATTAGGGTGGAGGAGCAAGGGATTAAGTCCCCCAAATTAACCAATCTATTTGTTCCTCACTGCAACCAATTGAAGCACCAACACCTGAGAATGTCGGATCCAATTTAAGGAAGGGAATTAGTAAAGTAAAAAGCAATCTCTGTAGTTTTCAAGCCTCCCAGCAGCTGAGGAGTTAATCTCCCTCCAGATGGTTTGTTAGAAAGTGGGGTGCCTGTTGGGCAGGGTGGGGAAACCTTCAGCAGCAGCTTTTCCTAATGTAAAAGGAACCCAGCCAGGTAACTGCAAGCAAAATAAACCTCAGCTCTCTCTCTCTCATATAGTGATCAAGCAACACCCCCCTCCCAAGTTAACTCTAGAACAGAAACAAAAGCCTCCAGGAGGCAGGGCAGAAACAGCTCAATAAACCATGAGAGTGAGAGAGAGGTCTCTGCCCCAGACCAAGAGCTGATTTGCCCCTGCATATATGAAATATCGCTCACCAAGAGTGGCTCCGACCAGCAGCAGCAAAACCGAAGCCTCCATGACCATGTGGCAGGGAAATGAAAGAGAAGGCCCCCACCACCTTCTCTCTCCCCTTCCACAAGTGAAAAGCCACAACGACCTCTGGTGGCAGGAAAAACATAATGCAGCTTCGCCTGTAAGGGTTCCGGTCAGGATTTTTTTTAAAGGGATATTACGGAGAAATTGATAAAACAGGAGGGGGGCGGGAAGAGGGATAAAAATAAGGGGTTTTCCCGGGCAAAATGGGATACTTGACAGGCATGCAATCTCTGTTTCCTCTTTAATAACCCCTTGCCTTCCATTGTTATCTAATGGTCCAATGGCCTTCCTAGTTGGGTTCTTACTTCTAATGTACTTAAAGAAGTCTTTGTTATTTCTCTGAGTATTTTTAGTATACGCTCCTCAAAGTCTTGCTTTGCTTTCCTGATTGTTGCCTTGCATTTGTTCTGCCAGAATTTATGTTTCTGCCTGCTGTCCTCATTCGGACATGCCTTCCATCTTCTAAATGAGCTTTTCTTGCTTTTGATCTCTTCCCAAATAGCTCCTGTAAGCCACATCGGAGTCCTCTTGGACCTGGCAGTGCCCTTTTTTTGTTGTAGAGTCAACTCTCAGGTTTATTAGGAGAGAGGGAAGCTAAAGAGCTGCCTCTAACCAGGTTAGCATATTAAAAAAGAAAACCACAGAGCACAAAACCTGCAATTTGTTCAACTATTGGGTAGCATTTATCAGCATGCTACTTACTCAAAATATGCCAGGATGCCAGGTAAGTTTGGTTTTTTATGATAACCTAACTTGTCCAATGTATGCATCCAGAATGTTACAAATGATTCTACATAGGTTGTGGCATTTGAAATGTATATGTGTGTAATAACTATATAAGCTGTACGATTTCAAATATTCTGTAGGCTGGAAAGCTGGAAACATATGCTGGTGTTGAACTATGACAAATTCAAGTATTACACCAGCCAGTATTTTGTGACATGAAACCCAATAGCCTTTACACTCTATTGGCTAGAATCTTAAGAGGATTTATGTTGGGATGCACATCAGTTGTGTAATCATGACAAAGCATGTGATTGAGATGCATTTTGGCATCTCATCAAATGGACGCAATTAGCTGTGGCAAGTTACACAAACCGCATGTGAACATAAATAAGAATCTGGCCATTTATTTGTTTGTTTGTTTAAAATAAATGCAACCATCTGAAGAATTCACACATTACTGTTCACCAAAAAAACATCTTACATGTCAATAGTCTTACTTCTGAGCAGCTTTTAAGTTGCTCTAAAATAGAGGTTCTCAACCTACTGCCTGCAGGCCAGATCTGAGCCTCCCTAACTCCTCCACGCCACCAAAGATGGCGGCAGTACCTATCCGGCCCACCAACAGTCTGAGGGGATGTGATCTAGCTCCAGCTTTAAAAGGTTGAGGACCCTTGCTCTAAAAGAACCAAACTAGTATGAGGCAAAATAATGCTTGCACACAGAGCATGGCTTTATTGTGTGCAACAGTGACCTAAATGGTAGCATACATATAATTTCTATCACACTGAGTTCCTCTGTTATTTCTTTGCTTGTTTGTCAGCAGTATGGCTATTAACCTGTAGCCTGTAATCCCAGAGCTAGGAAATCTAAACACATTTTAAAATATTATGTTCAATGGTGATTAGCTAAAGCTTTTAAGTACTTGCTACATGTTAACTGCAACAGAATGGAAGATTTTCCTGCTGCCATCAGTATCTTGTAACCATAAGAAAAGATGGTATTGACTCTTATTTTTGGAGGATTTTAATGAACAAGATAAAACACAAGACTGAAGAAAGCCTGAGATAGCTATCAAAAGCTAAACATGCTTGCATTATTCTAAAGCTGTTCATTGGGAGCTCCATGACAGAGTTCAGAACATCATAGGTACCAATCCCAATGTCTCCAGTTAGGGCTGGGAAAGAATCCTGCTACCACTGAGAAGTAGCCTAGATGAACCAATGGTTGGTTCATTATCAGGCAGCTTCCTATGCTGAATTCTGAAAAATGGTTATTTCACACCAGTGACTAGATTAATGACCAAATACCTAACTGTCTCTAAGAAGATGGCCTGCTGACCGGTTTCCTGTGCCTAGAATGAAGCAGGAAAGAAGAACATATATTTTAGCAATGACAGGAATAGCCTGTGGGGTGTATATTAGTTCTGCAACATTTGCATTCACTTCATATCTTGTCCCAGGTACAAGGCTCCTAAACAGTCTCATTTCCATGTCCTATTGCAACTGCAACAGCCTCAGAAATAGTCTCTTGCAGTCTTTGCCCCAGGAAGCTTATGTACTGACTTCCATTAGGTCTGCCCAGTATGCAGAGACTGACATGATTATACAACACAGAGAAATATAATGCCTTATGTAACCCAAAACAAGACTGAGCTGATCTCTAAGTACAATAATTTCAGCAGAGAAAATTAAGCTAATAAGTCCAAATGTTGCCTTAGGGAGCAGGCAATAGTCAGATTCATTCAGTGACATTACAATGCAGATTACAAAAGCATAACCCTTGTCTATCAAAGCCTTTTTCAAAATTCCATATGTTTCAGCAGGAGTAAGAAAAATAATCTAACAGTAAAGGACATTCATAGGCTGGGAGGTGGAAGGTCAGCAGTTCAAAACCCGAGTACTGAATGATGGAATGAGCACCCATCTCTGTACCAGCTTCTGTCAACGTAGCAGTTCGAAAGCAATAAACTGCAAGTAGATAAATAGGTACCACTTTGGTGGGAAGGTAAACATTGTTCCATGCACTTCGGTATCTAGGCCATACCTGTCAACCATCCCGTTTTACCCAGGAAAACCCCTTATTTTTACCCCTCTTCTCACCCCTCCCGTTTTATTAATTTCCCCATACTTTCCCTTATTTTAAAAAAAGAAATATCCTGACTAGAGCCCTCACAGGCAAAGCTGCAGTATTTTTCCCGGGCACCAGAGGTTGCTGTGTGGCTTTTCTCTTGTGGAAGGGGAGAGAGAGAAGTGGTGGGGGGGGGGCGTTCTGTAGTTAGTTTCTCTTTCATTTTCCTGCCAGTCACATGGCCAATATGGCGGCTTCGTTTCATGCTGGGAGGGACAGGCGTCTACTCTAGAGGTGAGCAATATTTCATATATGCAGGGGCAAATCAGCTCTTGGTCTGGGGGCAGAGACTTCTCTCTCACTCTCATGCTTTATTGAGCTGTTTCTGCCTGCCTCTGTCCTGGCTGGAGGATTCCGTTTCTAGAGTTCTAGAGTTAACTTGGGAGCGGGGATGGTGCTTGCTCACTATATGCTAAAGGTAAAGGTTTCCCTTGCTCGAAAGCCAGTCATATCTAGAGTGCCAAGGTTCACCATCACAGTCATAGATTCCTACATTATATGAGAGAGAGAGAGGGGAGGATTCCGTTTCTAGAGTTCTAGAGTTAACTTGGGAGGGGGGATGGTGCTTGCTCACTATATGCTAAAGGTAAAGGTTTCCCTTGCTTGAAAGCCAGTCGTATCTAGAGTGCCAAGGTTCACCATCACAGCCATAGATTCCTACATTATATGAGAGAGAGAGGGGAGGATTCCGTTTCTAGAGTTCTAGAGTTAACTTGGGAGGGGTGGGGGTGGGGGTGGGGGATGGTGCTTGCTCACTATATGCTAAAGGTAAAGGTTTCCCTTGCTCGAAAGCCAGTAGTATCTAGAGTGCCAAGGTTTGCCATCACAGTCATAGATTCCTACATTATATGAGAGAGAGAGGGGGGAGGGTTCCGTTTCTGTTCTAGAGTTAACTTGGAGGATGGGGGGCGTGGGGGATGGTGCTTGCTCACTATATGCTAAAGGTAAAAGTTTCCCTTGCTCGAAAGCCAGTCGTATCTAGAATCCAAGGTTCGCCATCACAGTCATAGATTCTTACATTATATGAGAGAGAGAGGGGAGGGTTCCAATCGTATCTGACTCTAGGGTTCAGTGCTCGTCTCTGTTTCAAAGCTGAAGAGCCAGCATTGTCTGCGTCTGCAGACATTTCCGTGGTCATGTGGCAGGCATGACTAGAAACCAGAGCACATGGAACGCTGTTACTTTCCCACCAAAGTGGTCCCTATTTATCTACTTGCAATTTCTTGCTTTTGAACTGCTAGGATGGCAGGAGCTGGGACAAAGATGGGAGCTCATTCCGTCCTGCAGTACTCGGGAATCGAACTGCTGACCTTCTGCCTCCCAGTCAGCATCTTAATCACTTAAGCCACTGAGTAAACAAGAAAGAAAACAAAACAAAAGTCCCCCAAGAAAATGGGGAAAGGGTTCTTTGGCCCACACAGCTTTGTGCCCATTGCATCTACAATACCATCTAGTCATCTTATTTTTGGCCACCCCCTTCTTTTGTCCTCCACCTTTCCCAGCATCAAGGCCTTCTCAAGTGAGTCCTCCCTTCTCATTTGATGTCCAAAGTACTTCAGCGTCATCTTTACTATTTGACCTTTAATGAGCAGTCAGGGTTGATTTCTTCTAGGATCGACCTATTTCTAACACCACATTTCAAAGGCATCTATTCTTCAGCGCTCAGCTTTCCTAATGGTCCAGCTCTCACACCCATACATTACCACAGGGAATACCATTGCTTTGACTATGCAAGTTTTTGTTTGCAAGGTGATGTCTCTACTTTTAACTATGTTCCCCAGGTTTCTCATAGCTTGTTTCCCAAGCATCAGTTGCCTTTTTATTTCATGGCTGCAATCACCATCTGCAGCGATCTTTGAGCCTAAGAAAGTAAAATCTGCCAGTCATATCCAACTCTAGGGTGCAGTGCTCATCTCCATTTACAGCCAAAGAGCCAGTGCTGTCTGTGTTTGCAGACATTTTCATGGTCATGTGGCAGGCTTGACTAGAGCCCAGCAAGTCACATGGCTATCTTTGGCCACGGCCACAGATTTGGCCACACTCACAGAGGGGTGTGCTCAAAATTTCCCTTATTTTCAAATCCAAAAGTTGACAGGTATGGTCTAGGCATGCCTGCCACATGTCCATGGAAACATCTGCAAATGCAGACAGCGCTGGCTCATCAGCTATAAACAGAGATGAGCACTGAACCCTAGAGTCAGATACGACTAGCTTTTGAGCAAGGGATGACCTTAACCTTTAAAGGACATTCAAAACAGAATGTAAAACAGAGTGTTTTTCCAAGATAAAGCGTATCATGGACAACAATTGTTCTTCTTATACAGATGTTATTTAGTGGTATTTTAACTACTGTTAATATAGGTAAAGGTCTGCCTTGCATGAAAGCCAGTTGTGTTCAACTCTAGGGGGTGGTGCTCATTTCCATTTACAACCAAAGAGCCAGTGCTGTCTGCAGGCAGTGTCTGCAGACATTTCTATGTCATGTGGCAGGCATTACTAGGTGCCAAAGGGCACGGAATGTTGTTACCTTTCCCACCAAAGCAGTACCTATTTATCTACTTGCAATTTCTTGCTTTCAAACTGCTAGGTTGGCAGGAGCTGGAACAGACAACAGGCACTCACTCTGTCGCACAGCACTTGGGTCTCAAACGGCTGACCTTCCAGTCATCAAGCAGTCCAGAAAAACTAAGATAATGGAAAGTCCTAGGATTTACTAAGTAGCAGCTTCTTTTAATGTCAAATATCTCAGGCAGAAGCATGGGAAAAGAAGAGGGGTTGGGTTAGGTCTGTCTCACAAATTGGGAACACAGGTGACAAAGGAAGGGAGGAAGATTAGCATGGTATGGAACAGACTGCCCCATTCACATATTGAGCAGCTACATGCACAGAGATCACCATATGGTTAGAGGCATTATGTAGATCGCTTCAGAAGCATCCACTTAGAAGCTATGCCATTACCTCATTCAAAACCTGCACCAAAAGAATGAGACACATGCTAGTTTAAACAAGGAAACAGGCCTAAAGTGAAATATTCACAGGTGCTCTTCCCCAAAAGATTGCTCAGCTAAATAAAAGAAAATACAAATTACCATCATATATCTCTGCCTATCTAATATCAGTCAACCTATGTTTGTTTTGAGATGGATTTAGAAAGCTTCCATTAGAGAGTTATTTGAATACGACCGTAAGGCTTTATACAAATGCATCAAAAATGGAATGGGAACATGGTTTAAATATATATCTTCTTTACAGTTAAGCCTGAAAATGACTTGGCCTTGGTTTCAAAGCTGTGATTTAAATGGATACAAATAGAAGATGACACAACAGCAAGTTACAACTGTGTTTCATTATCCACAACTCCCCAGGACGTCATCAAAACAATAATACAAGGAACCCTCCCTCAAAAGCCAGAGGTTATTTTGCTGTCTGGAAACCATTTGTCCCTTTGGCAGATTTGGGGCTGCAGTTACTTCTCAGCAGCTGAATCCATGCAGAGACATTATGATCAGAGATGCCCATTAAGAAAACACATACCAGGGTCCACAGGATACTTTATAATAAGCTGTTTCAAAGTTTCTATGTCAGATTCTGTTCTGGTGGCCCAGCTGATAACAAAGTACCAAAAAGTTATAAATAGACTGATATTTTTATCTGGTGGAAATTTCCTTAATAGAACCTTTGCTTCGTGTGTCAAAGAAATCTATGGTACTACTTTGCCCTCCATGATGTGTCAATTCAATGATACATCATTTGGCATACCGCACGATCAGTGGACAGGTGCCATTACAATGAAAGACAAAGTGAAATGAACTCCTGAGCATCTATCAGACATGAATGGTGTTCACTCTGCGACTTCATGGGTTGATCTGTCTTTAACCATTTGTCATCACTCAAATCTATTAAATTGTTTCATAATAAGTTCATTAACCTTATTGTGATTGAAATGGTTATGTTGGCAAGGGCTGAAATTTCCATTATTTATTTAAGAGCAATAGTCATGACTACCAGCCACCAACACTTTTAAGCAAGCTTTTCTGCTGATAATTTCTCCCTGTTGCTTCTAAAAAGCCATTTGGCTATTTAGACCAGGGATGCCCAAACCTTTTGGGCCATGGGCTGACCACGCCCTCTGAACAGTGGACCAGGCTGGTCATGTGGTTCCTCCCACCAGAAGCAGAAGTAAAATGCACCTGTGCATGCACAAAACACATCTACGGCAGTGTTCTATGCATGCAGGGATGCATTTTACTTCTGCTTCTGGGGGCGGTGTGGACGGCATGGGCCGAATGAATCGGCATCAGGGGATGGATCCGGCTCATGAACCATAGTTTGGACACCCCTGATTTAGACAGAAGGCCATTTAGATACTCCCAAGATCTCTGAGGGATTAAGGCAGGGGTGCTCAATCTATGGCCTGGGGGCCAGATCTGGCCCCTGATGCCAATTCATCTGGCCCACAAAGCCCTCATCGCTCCTGGAAGCGGAAATAAAATGTGCCTGTATGGGTACATTTTACTTCCACTTCCAGGAGCGACGAGGGCTTCGTGGGCCGGGTTATTGGCATCAGGGGCCGGATCTGGCCCCCAAGCCATAGTGACCAGCTCCCTGAACCATGTGACTGGCCCACAGCCTGAAAGGTTTGGTCACCCCTGGATTTAGGTGACAAAAGAGGACTGCTCCTTGAGCCTGTACAGCAACTAGTTTCTATGGAATTAGTTTTTAATACCTGTATTTTAAGAGTACAATCTGCTTGTTTGATCTCTGGCAAACAGCCACTTTTACACTGCAGAGTTACTTTCTCCTATGAGATGTAATAACTGCAGTGTGAATTAGATAGTATTGCTTCACAGGGGCATGCCAGGGTAGGATGCCAGCTAGCTCAAGCAGTCAGAGCCTGTGCCTCTGGGGAAAGAGTTTAAATTATCAAAGCCTGCATTCTGATGTGCAGGTTTTCCCATCCTTAGCATGATGGTAAGAATGCAAATTCTACACTTGGTTCATCCTTATTG
This sequence comes from Bradypodion pumilum, assembly GCA_035047305.1. Lineage (NCBI taxonomy): Eukaryota > Metazoa > Chordata > Lepidosauria > Squamata > Chamaeleonidae > Bradypodion > Bradypodion pumilum. The sequence continues at coordinate 326,190,912 of JAWDJD010000003.1, forward strand.
AGTACTCAACACAGTTCAAAATATTTTCTGCTAAATGGAAGATGGTGGTCCACTGTTAAGATACAACCACAGAGCGGTTGCCCGCTCTTAAGGGATTTCATTTAACAGACAACTGAATGGACAGACAGCACATTAAATAAAGGACCAAACCTGATCTCTGTGAACAGTCAAGGGTCCATAACAAATTCAAAGCAGGCAACAGGGACTGCAGAGACCAGATGCACTGAATTACATTTTATTTTGAGCCGAACACCATAAGAGAATGCTTCTCCAGATGGAACAAACCTGAGAGTGAACAAAAGACAGTCTCTGTTCTGGTGATAGAGAATAAAGATTCTCAACCTGTAGCCCATGAAACTCTTTCTGTGTGGACCTCCAACCTGGTTGCTTACTGCTATCACTCTCAAGGCATTTTCCTCCAGACCCACACTGTTCTTCCTTCCTCAAGCAGCCCCACCTACTGCTGTTTTCCCAGTCTCTTTCTTACAAAAAACACAATAGCAACATAGTATCTCATCAGCCCCTTCTGGATCTTATCCTCCACACTAGCATTTTGGCCATCCTGGGCACTTGGCTAGTGAGCAGAGCTCAGGTACCTGTAATTAACATTTCTTCGTTGACCTCTGAACGTTTGCTTTTGATCTAAATTGGCAAGTTAATAATTTTTTTTACATTTTGCTATAAGATGTAGTCCTCTCTGGGCATGGGGCACTTTAATTCAGCCTCCATGTCCCAGAAAATTGGGAGACACCGATATAGAAGATAAAACAGAGGCTGGAAGGTTATACTAACATAATCATCTTCCAGTATGGATCATCTTACAAGTGGTACAAAATCCAAGACAACATTGCATTTAAATTAATCAACCAACCAACCAATCAACGAAATGTCAAACACAAGATTACTTTGAGGCCAAAAACATGTTGTGCCATTTGACTATTTACATTATTCTGTTTTGTAGGATGCTATAACCTTTAATAACAAGAATAACAATCATGTACCATCAAATTAATTCTCATGTTTCAAGATTTTCTAGGTACAGAGTATTCAGAATAGTTTATCATCTCTTTCTTATGGGAGTGCTTTGGGACTTTTGTGCCTGATCTGATCAAATCTGATCAGGCTGGCTCCTGTCCTAGGACACACAGTGGCAAACAAGACTCTTAACCTCTGGTTTCACTGCCATATACCTAAATAACTGAACTGTTACGGTCACTGTAGCATTTACAGAATCTTAATCAGCCTGGCAGAGAGATATAAAACACATTTTTCCTGTTCTTCCTGCCTAGAACCATTTAGTTTATAAACACTGAATGCAAGCGCGGCGCCAAAATGGCCGCCGCGCCCTTTGCGGGGCCCCCCCCACAGGACAGAGAATCCGGGTAGTTAGGGGCGTGGCCAGCTCCCTTATAAAAGGGGTGGCCACGAGGCAGCCGCGCTGCCATTTTGCCTCAGCGACGGAGCGGAGAAGTTTTTCCCCTGCGCCTCCGTCGCTCGTTGGTATTGCCGGGAAGCCTTTTGGGTCGATTTTGCTTAGCTAGCTTCCCTTTTTTGCTCGAGATGCCTTCCAAAAAGAAGGCTCCTGCGAATTCAGCTCGGGCTGTTAGGAGGCGCAACCCAGGTCGGAGGACCGTGGTGCCGCCTCCTCAACAGCCACCTTTGCCATCCCCGGCCGGGGCTAGTGGCTTGGGGTCTATCGCACCTTGGCCCGTTCAGAGTGCGGGCGCGGAGGGCGCTCCGGCCCGCGGCCCGCGAGCGGTGGACACCGCTCCTCCTTCCGCCCAACCCGTTGGGCCGACTACTTCTGGACCGCAGCCTCTCCCGGGGCCCTCTAGCCTCGGGGGGTGGCCCGGTGCCCCGCCTTGGCAGGTTTCCTCACCAGCCCTACCGGGCTTTGGCCCTGGCCAATGGCCATATCTGGGCCATGGGGTGCAGGGAACTGTCCCCATGCAAGGGTCAGGTGGGCCGGCCGGCTCTTTACCCATGGTTACTGTAGACACCTTACTGGCCCGTATTGCGGCCTTAGAGGAGTCTTTGGCCCGGGCCAGTCAGGCAGGTGCCCCTTTCGGGGTACCTTTGGAGGCGCTATCGGCAGCAGGACAACGGCCGGCGGGGAGGGTTGAGCTGCTGCAGGCGGGTGGCGCGGCTCCGGCCACTGCCTCGCAGCTCCCCAGCCAGCAACCTGGCGCGGGTCAAGCCCCGGTGATGAGCTCTACATCGGTCGTGAGCTCCGACGCCCCCAGTGGGCCGGAACCCCCGTTGGGGGCGGCCCGCGGGGGTGCAGCATGTGAGTATATGGTGCAAACGAGTACATCCACACACATTCCCAATATAGGGGGGACCTTTCAGTGGCCTTGGCCTCGCGCGGGTGGTGCAGGGGCTACGCCGCTGGCGACCCACCCGGCGACAACTACTGCCACCATGCCCGCTGGGGTGGGCATTGGTTCTTACACTGCTGGGAACGTACTTGGGGTGGCAGGGTTAACTCATGCCCCTTTGGGTAGGCCAGCTATCCCCTTTTCGGCTTTGCCGACGGCAGGGTATTCCCTGCCATTGGGTGATCACTTGGCGCAGGCTACCAGAGAAAAGATATGGCGAGGGGAGTACGTGGATATCTTCTCACTCCTGAACAGAGAGCCCACTAAGGAAGAAAGGGAGGGTCAGGATGAGAAGGACAAGGAGCAGGCACGCCGCCGTAAGCCGCTGCGTACCTGGGCTAACTGGCTCCCCGCTTATTTGATATACATGGCGGTGTATTTGAGGGCGCGGCCGGATCTAGCTATTCCCATGGTCCAATATTTGGACAACATATACAGGGCGATGGTAGATTTCCCGGGCCCCTCATGGCTAGCATATGACGAGGAATTCCGTATGAGGATTCCCCTGCACCCCGAGATGAGATGGGATGAGCCGTGCCAGAGACTGTGGCTCTTGTATATGACACCCACACGTCCTGCCCCGGGGGATAGATACCATTGTGGACATGCGGTCCAGCGAGCAGCTCCAGCGCAGGTTACCCGCCAAATGGCGGGGCAGGGGGTTCCAGCCCGCCTGCTGTGCTGGACTTTCTCGTCCAATGGTTCCTGCAGTCGGAAGAACTGCAGGTATAAGCACGAGTGTCCCACATGTTCTGGTCCCCATGCAGCCTCTGCTTGTCCCAAGCCTGGGGGGGTGCGAGGCAGAGGGAGGGGTGGACAGTGGGCTGGCAAGCCTGCCACGGATGGAACTAGTTCTCCGAAAGGCCCCCTCCCCAATTAAGGTGGACATGCTGGAGCGCTGGCTCGCATCGTACCCAAGGGGAGAGGACAGGGAGTACCTTATCCAAGGTTTTAAGCAGGGATTTCGTATCCCTTTTATGGGTGATAGATCTCCTCAGGATGCTCCCAACCTTTTATCCCTCAGAGGAAGGGAGGAGGTAGCCGAGGCCAGCATTAAAAAGGAGTTAGACGCGGGCAGGGTCGCCGGACCTTTTCCCGCACCCCCTTTTCCCAACCTTAAGGTTTCACCATTGGGTTTGGTTCCTAAAAAGTCCCTAGGTGAGTTTCGCCTTATTCATCATTTGTCCTACCCAGCCGGCCGATCGGTCAACGATGCGATACCTGATGACCTTTGTTCGGTCAGGTATACATCGTTCGACCATGCGATGCGCATGGTGCGCTCGTGTGGCCCGGGTGCCTTGCTGGCCAAGTGCGACATTAAGTCAGCTTTTCGCCTCTTGCCGGTGCACCCGGGCGACTTTGAATTGCTGGGTTTTAAATTTAAAGGGCAGTATTATTTTGATAAGGCCATGCCTTTTGGCTGCTCCATATCATGCTCGGCTTTCGAGCGTTTTAGTACCTTCCTAGAGTGGGCTTTCGTCCGCAGGTCAGGGTCCCGGTCTGTAGCCCATTACCTGGATGACTTTTTATTCGGGGGTGAACGGGGCTGGGACACGTGTGCACGTCTCCTCAATACATTTCAGACGCTAATGCAGGAACTGGGTGTCCCTTTAGCGCCCGAAAAGACCGAGGGCCCGTCGACCAAACTAGTATTCCTGGGGGTCGAGATTGATACAGTAGTACAGGCTTCTAGGTTACCGGGTGATAAGGTGTCCAGGATAGTGACCCTTATCTCGGAATTGCTGGCCAAGCGTAAGGCATCCCTGAGGGAACTGCAGGTGCTACATGGGCACCTCAATTTTGCCTGCAGGGTGGTCGCACCGGGCAGGGCTTTCGCCTGGCGCTTATGCGACGCCATGGCAGGGTTATCCAGGCCCCACCACAGAGTCAGGCTTACCCGGGGTATCAGGGCAGACATGTTTGTCTGGTTGCAATTCCTGAGGGAGTTTAATGGGGTCTCATTTTGGAGGTCTGACCTCCTGGCATCCCCCAATTTCCAGATCCAGTCTGATGCCTCAGGATCCCTGGGTTATGGGATGTACTTCAATGGGAAGTGGGCCTATGGTGGGTGGCCACCGGCATGGGCAGGCACAGGTCGCCTGCGGGATCTCACATACCTGGAATTTTTTCCCATTCTGGGGGCTTTGATGCTATGGGGCGAACAGTGGGCTAATTCGGTGGTGCATTTCTGGTGCGACAATGCTGCCGTGGTGCACATTGTCAATGCACAGACTTCTAAATCGCCCAGGGTCATGGATCTAGTGCGCCATTTTGTGCTGCGCTGCCTGCGCCTCAACGTCTTGTTCAGGGCCAGGCATGTCCCAGGGGTTAATAACGATATTGCTGACGCTTTGTCCCGCCTGCAGATCTCCCGGTTCCGCGCCTTGGCCCCGGATGCGGAGGAATTTCCCTCGCCACTCCCGGACGAGATGTGGACTATTGGCAAGGAGAGGTGAACCGGGCGATTGGCCTGTCACTAGCGCCACGCACGCGTAAGGCGTATCAACAAGCATTCAATTTGTATAGGGCTTTTGCTACTCGATTTCAATGGCCAGAGACCTGGCCCATCCCGGTGGACCATGTTCTGCGGTTCATGGTTCACCTGCATGCACAGGGCCTTGCACCTCGCACCATAGCATCCAAGCTCTCGGCGTTGGCTTTTATGGCCAAAGTAGGGGGTCATGTGGATACCACCTCTGACTTCCGTGTGAGACACGTTTTGGAGGGGTGGGTGCGCGAGCGCGGGCGTTGCCCGGACGACCGGCACCCTATTTCCCCAGGGGTTCTTACCCAGTTGGCCCGGGGCTGGCCAGGCCTCTGTTTTGATCATTATGAGGCAGCCCAATCGCATGCAGCCACAACGGTGGCATTTTTTGGAGCGCTCCGCATCAGCGAACTCGTGATGCTGTCTAAGGCGGATGCAAGTGGTAGGGCACTGGAACGCGGAGATGTATATGTTGCCAAAGACTGGGCCCAGTTGAGGATTCGCTCCTCTAAAACAGATCAGCATGGCGTAGGCAGTGGAGTAAGACTGCTACGGTGTTCTTTGGCAGACATCTGTCCGGTTGGTGCCCTACAGGAATACCTGGCACTGCGTGGCATGCACCACGGCCCGTTTTTCTGTCACCAAGATGGGTCTCCCCTTACTAAATTTCAGTTTTGGAAGGTGACTGCCAGAGCCCTCACCAGGGTGGGACTACCGGGTGCCCGTTCTGGCACACATTCGTTCCGTATTGGCGCAGCCTCTACAGCGGCTGCTTTTGGGTACTCTGGGGCTGACATACGTAGCAGGGGGAGGTGGGGCTCACAATGTTTTCAGTTTTATGTGCGCCCACTCCCGCCATGAGTACCAATCCAGTCACCTTACCTTCCTTTTTCTCAATTTTCTTACAGACCCTGGGTGTCGTATTACACCGGTGACAGTATGGCTGGTGGGCCACAGCTATGTGCTCAGGGCAGCGCGTTACGCTGCGGCGACAGAGTGGGGACCCCGACTGGGACTGGGTGACCACGCCAGTCTCTCATGGCACGGTAAGCCTGGGATGTTATGGCGGGAGCTGCGGCCTTTCCTTTTTTCTGGCCTGGGGGCTGACCCGCCTGACATTCTAATCATCCACTTGGGGGGCAATGATTTGGGCCAGGTCACCGGCTTATCGCTCAAGCATGCGATTTGCGAGGACCTCGCCTACTTGCATTATGTCTGGCCTGCCACAGCCCTGGTTTGGTCGGACATTGTTCCGCGCCACTCTTACAGAGGGGGCGTTAACCTCCTGGCCCTTGACCGAGCTAGGCGCGCGGTCAATAAGGCAGTGGCGCGGTTTCTCACCACCAGGGCTTGGGGATGGGTTAGTCATCACCCCGATATTAGTCTACAAAATTGTGACTTGTATGCAGGGGATGGGGTCCATCTGTCGCGAGGAGGTATGGACCTCCTGTTGGGTGACTGGCGAGCAGGCCTGTTGACCGAGCTGACGGTCTGGGGGGGGGGCGTCAGGTCTTCTGTGAAGCCCCTCCGTGTGGCGGGTAGCACTGGTAAGGTAAACAGTATGACCCACAAGTATCCGGCAGGTTCGCAATTGACTGGACAACACTAGACAGGAATAAAGTAGTTAAACGTTGTCCGGTCAACGACGAATCAGGCGATGGGGTGATGATGATTGCTAACCAGCATGCATCACCCCTGTGATTTCACGGATACGCGTCAGAGGGTGGGGTCATGAGTTAGTTATTGACTACGGTCAACAATTTGTTTGTTGTTAACAAACAAATTGATACAATTTGATACATTGTAACCAATTGCCGTTGGCAATTTTGGGGTGGTACCTTACCAGTGTTACTTCGGCCTGCTTGCCTTAGGAATTATGATTGGTCGTTTTACCAATACAAATTTATAATTCGGACTAGGGCATTGAATCAATAAATGTGGCCCTTTGCTGTTATCCACTTTCAATGTTGTCTGTGTCCGTTATTGGGGGGGTGCGCCTGCAATGCAAGCGCGGCGCCAAAATGGCCGCCGCGCCCTTTGCGGGCCCCCCCCCCCACAGGACAGAGAATCCGGGTAGTTAGGGGCGTGGCCAGCTCCCTTATAAAAAGGGTGGCCATGAGGCAGCCGCGCTGCCATTTTGCCTCAGCGACGGAGCGGAGAAGTTTTTCCCCTCCACCCCCTCCCTAGTTAACAGTGTGATTATGGTCGCTTCGGGGCCGGGTGGGAATTTTTGGTTGGGACCCACATTGGCTTCGGGTCCTGGCTTTTTTGCCCATCCCACACTGTTGCTATGGTTTGATATAGGGGTCTTTCTTCGTTCCTACTGTTGACTTTGGTCACATGGGCGGGTAGCACTGGTAAGGTAAACAGTATGACCCACAAGTATCCGGCAGGTTCGCAATTGACTGGACAACACTAGACAGGAATAAAGTAGTTAAACGTTGTCCGGTCAACGACGGATCAGGCGATGGGGTGATGATGATTGCTAACCAGCATGCATCACCCCTGTGATTTCACGGATACGCGTCAGAGGGTGGGGTCATGAGTTAGTTATTGACTACGGTCAACAATTTGTTTGTTGTTAACAAACAAATTGATACAATTTGATACATTGTAACCAATTGCCGTTGGCAATTTTGGGGTGGTACCTTACCAGTGTTACTTCGGCCTGCTTGCCTTAGGAATTATGATTGGTCGTTTTACCAATACAAATTTATAATTCGGACTAGGGCATTGAATCAATAAATGTGGCCCTTTGCTGTTATCCACTTTCAATGTTGTCTGTGTCCGTTATTGGGGGGGTGCGCCTGCAAAGTCTGCATTCCTTTATTTGGCTCTTTTCAGTCAATATTGCACACTTACGATGTCTCTGCCACTGTTGCCTTCCACTACTTAATTGCTGGCTCAGATGTGATCCTTTTTTCACGTAAGAGGAGATGTAGCTGATTACAAGGTTGCCCTAAACCAGTCACATCACTCCTTCCCATGTGAACATGTTACTGCACTTGGTGATCAATGTGTGCCTTGAAGCACAAAGATTAATAGCCATTGTTGGCATTAACAGCCATTCATCTAAAAGAGATCTTTGCTTCCATCCCATTTATTTTTCCTGACAATATCAAATTTCTTATTTGTCCTAGACAGCTCATCTGAGAAGAGCCATGCTTTTGAGTGTGTGTATGAAAGGTATTAATGCTCTAAGTAACTACATATTTCAAATCCTTCTACCTTCTTTCTAGCCTACTGTTCAAAGTAAGGGAAGGCCGTTATGATGGATTTTCTGTCTCCAATATGAGAAGCTTAGAAGTAAACTTCACATTTTCAGGGATATGCAAGGAACTATGCCTGATTTGAAGAAAGAGGCAGCTAAGCAGGTATCATACCAGAACTACCCTATTACAGAAGCAGTAATGGTACAACCGTGAGCAAACAGAAAAAGAAACTGAAAGATCTGTGCCCTTTCTGAGTGGAGGGCAATGGTGGGATTCAACAGGTTCACCCCAGTTCACCAGAACCAGTAGCAGAAATTCTGGGTGGCCCCGCCCATCCAAGTTTTGAAATAAAGTAGTTCAAATTTGGTTGCAATGCAGGGCTTTCCCCCTGGCCACACCTAACAAACCATGCCCAAAGAGTAGGTAGTAAAAAAAAATAACCCCACCACCATACCTGTCAAGTATCCCGTATTGGTTGGGAAATCCGGTATTTCACCCCTCTTTCCTGGTCCTTCCCGCAACCATCCCATATTTGAATGGCCAGAAAAGGGGTTACTGTGCATGCGCGCCTGTCAGAGGAAGCGGTGTGCATGTGCGAAAGGGTTACTGCAAGTGCAGTAACCCCTTCATGCATGCACACCTGTCAGAGGCAGCGGTGCTTGACAGGTATGCCCACCACTGGTGAAGGATCACTTACAGTATCTCTGCATTTCTTTCTCTCTCTTTAGCAAGTGCTATGTCTATTAAAAAACTGCTTTTTCTAGTACTAAAAACATGTATATCAAACCTTGGCAGCCAATCCTGAAATTGTGGAATTCCCCCCTCACCAATTTGATTGCTTTGCTGATGAGCTGCTTTGGTTGCCTCTTGTCTTCTGGGTCCCAAGAAATCTCCCATCCTTCATTTCCATTTCTTGTGGAAGGGGACGTTCGAGGTTTGCTCATTTGGCAATTGGTCTGATGAAGTGTACGGAGCATACCTGTCAAGCTGCGGGTTTCAAAATCCAGGAGCTGGGCATGCATGCACAGTAAGTTTCCAGGTGCCGGGCAGGGAAAGGGTTACTGTGCATGCATGGCCTTCAGAGGCAGCAGGAAGCATGCACAGTAACCACTTTCCTGGCTGGTCAAATTACGGGATGATGGCAGGAAGAAGGGGGAAGGAGTGCTAGATTATGGGATTTCCCGGCCAATCCAGGATACTTGACAGGTATGGTACAGAGTGCCATGGCTGAGCAGGGATCAATAAAGCCCTGAATCAGGAAAGGATTGAATCAGGGGTTGAATATTTTGTCCTGCAGTGCCAAGAGGCTTTATCAGTAAAATGTTGGACAAACCAAACTGAGCCTTTTCTTTTTACTTGGAATCTGGGAACAAAGCAGGATTTGAAATTGCTGGAACAAACCACACCCACCTATGTAGCTGCAAAACTGTGAAGAATACGGAAGATCGTCATGCCCCCAGAATGATACTCCTCTCCTTCAAAACCCAATTGGAAAAAACATTGGAGGAGTCAATATAAAACAGATAAGTGTGGACCTAGTTCAAAGTGACCCAATATATTTTTCTGCCAGAAATAGAGAAGCAAACTCTGGGTCCTTCACCAAATTCAATATGCTTGAACATTCTAGACAAGCCTCCTTATGTTTTCAGCATAGGTTATGGTAAAGGTTGCCCATGCCTGAATCCAGTCGTATTCGACTCTAGGGTTGAGTGCTCATCTCTGTTAATAGCCAAAGGGCCAGTGCTGTCTGCATCTGCAGACGTTTCCATGGACATGTGGCAGGCATGCCTCAACACCAGAGTGCATGGAATATATGAGGTGGAAAATACACAAATGCTTTCCTCCTCCAAAGCTTGCAGTAAAACTCCTCTCATAATAAATTAAATAACTATAGCCTTCCTAATCTCTCATGACACCCAGAAACTGCTGCTGGTGGTGTCCGCTTCACACAGAGTAAAGGTAGTGTCAATACTAAGAGCAGGGATTCTTTACAATTATACCTTATAAGCAGTGGTGGGCATCAGCAGGTTCGCACCAGTTTGCCAGAACCGGTAGCAGAAATTCTGGCTGGCCCCCCTGCCCATCCAGGTTTTGAAATAAAGTAGTCCTAATTCGGGTGCAACACAGGGCTTCCCCCCCTGGCCATGCCCACCATACCACAACCACAGAGTAGGTAGTAATTTTTTTTTGAGCCCACCACTGCTTATAAGAATTCAACTACACCTGGATTCACACATGTGCAATTGTCTACTGATCAAGTCTGGCCCTAAAGTTTCCCCTGCACATCCTGCAATTACTTATTTACAGTGTAATGAAGGAAACCAAAGTAATCACCTGATATAAACTGTCAGGAATGCAACTGTTGGCTGGTTTATCGCACTAATGATCTTAGTAACATCAAAAGTATACCCAACCTCACATTTTAAACTTTACACTTATCTTGATGCAATAAACATTCCACCTTGGGAGTTATACACAAGTCTTACAACTATTCCTTTAAATGTTATTCATTCCAGAATTTTATCAGTTTGGAAGTTAAAATGTTTTGACGGATGTTAATTAAAGAAGCTTTAACGCTGGGAGAAATTCCCATGGATATGAGCTATGTGATGACACAATTAATGTGTGTCAAGCTATTAAGCATCAATTAACTCATGCAAAAAAAGTAAGAAAAGACTTCAACATTATTTTAATTGCAATGAAAAAGATGTCTAATAATCTACAAGGATTAATGTCATATTGCCTTAAACAACTCTACCTTCTTACTAAAGATCATGGACTAACCAAAATGGTTGTCATCTTGCTTCAAAATCAGAAATTCTTTCTTGAATTTCAAGGAAACACAGTTGTTGGAAAAATCAAAGGAACCATGGTGTAATGTTGTGGCAGCATTGCGTAACATTTTCATAAATGATCAACTAATATTCGACAGGAGTTTTATCTGTGCTGATGATCTGGACCTTTGAGTTCATTAAGCACCAGCTAACCTCTGCATTAGAAGATATTTCTTTGTTTTATAAAAATAACCAGTTGAAAACAAACCCCTTCAAAACACAGCTCTGTGACTTAAAGAATAGAGAAGCTCAGAGTAAGCTCCCTGTTAGCCAGGAAGGCAAGATTTTTTTTTACCATTTCCCTATGCCAAAGTATCTGGACATCACTTTAGATCAAATCTTGACCTATTAAAACATTGTCTAAACATCAAGCAGAACATTACAGCCAGAAATAACATAACCAGGAAACTGGCTGGTTGAGACTGGGGTGCATACCCACAAACAATAAGAACAACAGCTTTGTTACTGTGCTAGTTCATATCAGAATATGCTAGTGTAATATGGTATAAATCAGCACATGCCAAAAAGTGGATATAGCTCTTAATCAATCATGCAGGATTATTACTGGTTGCCTGAAACCTATCATCATGGGAAAAGTTGATTACAGTAAAACCCCTACTTACAAAAAAGGTCCATTCCGTAGGCTTTTGCTTAAATCAGTTTTTTATGTAACTCGAAGCAAACCCATAGGAACGATTTTTTTTACATAACTCAAAGCAAACCCATAGGAAAAAGAATCTTTATGTAACTCGACGCAAACCCATAGGAATTTGTGTAAATTGGGACATGGTTTTAGCACAAAATCATTATGTAAGTTGAATTTTATGTAACTCGAGGCATATATAAGTTGGGGGTTTACTGTACTTGGTTGGCTTTGCCCCTCCAGAAGTATATCAAGAAGTGCTAGTAAATAATGAAGGAAATAATAAAGCACAAAACCCATTCCGTTCATGGACATTAACCCTCTAGTCTAGTCACAGAATGACTTTTTGAGCAAAGATACTAATACCAGAGCACTCTATGGTCTTATTATTCAACAGCATATTATTCAGGTATGTTCCTCCTTTATAAGGTGTTCTCTTCCCCCATGCTGTCTCCGAACACATGTCTAGAAGGCTTTAAAAAACGAGGCGAAGAACAGCTTATGCTTACATTATATACAAATGAGATATTATGGCTTTGTCATTGAAAAGGTTTCACTGATTCTGCAGAGAGGCCCTTAGTGTGCTGTAATAACATTGAGAAAGCTTCATTTTGTTGCGACAGATGTTCTTTTCTTTATGATGTTGCTATATACGTACCTCTCTGCTCTATATAGGAGAAAGGAAAGCAGAACTTCACTTAGAAATACCTTTTGTTATTATGTTTACACTGTACTGAAGACCGTTAAAAACAAATTAAGCCATATTTTATATTGGAAAGCGGAAGCCCACAATGATTCCTCAAAGTTTTTGTTAAAACTGTTGCCCTCCAGTATTGTAAAAAGATTGTAAAAAAATGATAGAAGTGGTGGGGGGAAGGGGATGATACAAACAGATATATTTTCTGCTTTCTTACATGGCCCTATATAAAGCATCGGAAGAGTTGTTTGTTTCTTTTAAGATAAACAGCTAGTGGTTTTGTGCTTGTTGTATGACTGTGAATAGAGTTTTAGCTTCAGTAACCACTGTGCTACAAGGGCTCTCAGACCATACCTGTCAAGCACAGCTCCGGAGATTATGGGACCTGCGCAGAACATTTCTGTGCAGGTCCATTGTACGCATGCGTAGAATGTTTCTGCGCAGAACGTTTCTGCGCAAGTCCATTCTACACATGTGTAAAAGCCTTCTACACATGCGTACAACGGACCTGCGCAGAAACGTTCTGCACAGCTCACTTCTACGCGTGTGTAGAAGGCTTTTACGCATGTGTAGAAGGCTTTTATGCATCCCCTTCTGCACAGAAGCCTTCTACGCATGCACAAAACCCTTCTACTCATGCATAAAAGCTTTCTACGCATGCATAAAAGCCTTCTACGCATGCGTAGAAGTGAGCTGCACAGAATGTTTCTGTGTAGGTCCGTTGTAGAAGGGATGCGCAGAAGAGATGTGCAGTAACTCATTTCCCCCTGCTGCCAAATTATGGGGTAGCGGCAGCTCCGGCCAGGAAATGACGAAAATCGGTGCAAAAATACGGGAAATCCCAGCCAATCCGGGATACTTGTCAGGTATGTCTCAGACTAATGACACTTTTGCACAGAAGCCATTTCCTGACAATTCTTCAAACTGAGGACAAACAGAAGAAATTAACATGCATCTAGCTAAGGGTTCAAGGGATGGGGTTATGGGACAGAGGTGGCTGCGGTGGCTCAGTGGTTAAGAAGCTCACCTTGTTAGCTGGAAGGCTGGCAAGTCAGCAGTTCGAGACCAGGTTACTGCATGATGGATTGAGCACCCCTCTCTGTCCCAGCTCCTGCCAACCAGGCAGTTCAAAAGCAAGAAATTTGAAGTAGATAAATAAGGTCCACTTCAGTGGGAAAAGATCTTGGGGAAATGAAAGGAGCCTCATTCAGACATCACCTGAGCAGTGTTTCTCCAGCAAAAATCCTTTCAACCCAGAATAATATCTGACACAAATTATTATTATGGGACAGAGACCATGGACTACATTCTGAAATGGGAGTGATATAGACACTTACATAGTGGAGTATGCTTACATCCAGGTGAATTTATTTAGGACTGCTCCTCATGGCTATAGTCCAGGGGTTCCAAACCTAAGGCCCGTGGGCCAGATCCAGCCTGTAGTGTCATTTTATGTGCCCCCCTCCAAGGGCATTTGAGAAACAAAATGGCTGCCCCTTTGAAGCTGTTGGGACAAAATGGCAGGTAGGGCAAAATGGCTGTCCAGCCCTCAAAGCTGACTGAGAGAGCATGACCTGGCCCCCAGCTTGAAAAGGTTGGGAAACCCTGCTATAGTCCTTTGCACACTTGTCCGGGAGAAAGCCCCAAAGATAATGGGATTTCAGAGTACAGATATGCAGGACTGCAATCTAGCTATTTTCTTTCTAGATATTTCAGAGGATTGTTGGTAGTATGTATTCATCACTAGACAGCATCCATAAGAAACATGCAAAAGCAAATGGATTAATATAAAAATTTAGCTTCTTTTTACTGTATAGAGAATGTTTAATTGATGATTTGACATTAAAAAGATGCAGAGAGTTTGCACATGGTTAGTCCCCACTTCAGTACTTTACATAAATGCTTTACAAATGGTGAAAATAATTACAATTCCAGCAAATGGTTATTATCTGTCTCTTCAAAATTTTTCAAACTAAGTAGAAATTTGAAGCATATTAAATACATTTGCACTATTTTGATTCATTTCCTCCCTAAATGTCTTTATAAGGTATGAATAATATTAATTACAAATTACTATTCAAATATTATATGTATGCATTTATCACAAGTTACATTTTAAAGAAAATTAGTCTGCACCATAAGTATATTCAGTGTATGCATAATTTCTTGGATAAATTTATTCCACCAATTTGCTATCTGAATATCTTTACAAACTGCTATTTGATGTAAACTACTCATTGATGCTTTCTTCCCCACTCTGTACATATATTTATTCACACACATTTTAATGTTTTATCTTTGCCACTAAACAATTTTTCTAGTTTGTGGTTTTTAAAAATATATTTTACAAAATAAGTTGTTTTGATCAGCATTCCATAAAATTCATATGAGTCTTTTCGAGTAAGATGTGGTATCCAGGTTTCATCAAGGAACAACACCTGGCATTTCAAATTTGCTAACTGTATTTAAAAGAAATAATTTGTATGTGAAGTATAAGATCACTGTACTGAAGGTCTATGTATTATTATTATTATTATTATTATTATTATTATTATTATTATTATTAATAATAATAATAATAATAATAATAATAATAATAATAATAATAATAATAATAATAATAATAATAATAATAATAATAATAATAATAATTTCATGTAAGAAATTATTTTGGGTTGAAAGGATTTTTGCTGGAGAAACTCCACTCAGGGGATGCCTGAATGAGGATCCTTTCATGTTCCCAAGAGCTGGGACAGAGATGGGTGCTCAATCCGTCATGCAATACCCGGGTATCGAACTGCCAACTTGCTGGCCTTCCATCCAGCTAAGAAGGTGAGCTTTTTAACTGCTGAGTCACTGCAGCCCTTATTAAATGAAAATGATTCTTCTATTTGGACATGAATTCAGAAAACTCATCTTCAGAGTCCACAGGAGGGTCACTCAATAGAACTATCTTTGGTCTCCCCCTTGGTCGCCTCCTCTCCCTTACCTGATGACTCCAGCTGGCAGGTCCCCTCACGCCTCCGCCCTGCCTCCACCCCGCCTCCACCCCGCCTCTGCCCCCGCCTCACTCTGACAGGGCTCGCGCCGCCCGTGTTTCGATCCACCTTGGGGCCTGACTCCGGGCAGCCTCGAGCCCTGCGCTGCCTCATGCTCCCGGTGCTCCCCACCACCAACAGGGCCGAGCCTGGGATGCTCGATCTTGCCTCCTCCCTCCTCAGCAGGGTGGTGCCACTTGAGGCCTCAGTACCTCTTTCTACTGCTCCCGGATCACCCCAACCTGGCTCCACTCTCCTCCAGGCCCAACCAGGGCCTCTTGCTGGCTCCTCAGCCTGCCCTCCTCCAGACCTCCTTGCCGGGGATACCCACGATGGGTCAGCTGGTCTTGGGCCCCAAGCTGTGTCCTCCCCCCTCGGATGTGGCCACCTCCACCTCTCTTTCCTCTTCTGGGCCTAGCCTCCCAGTTCCTGTGAGAATCTGTTGCAATCTAATGCACCCACTCCCCTGGGCCTGGCCTACCCCCTTTTCCCCAGATCACTTGGCCATGGACCGGGGCCCTGCAGGGGTAGTCCACCCCCTGGGCATTCCACCAGGTTTTTTAGGGCTACTCTGGTCCGATCTGGCTCTGCCTTGCTCCCAGCAGCCCTTCCCCCTTCCTATGTGTGGCCCTACTGTGGCCCAGTGGGCCCTGACCGGAGCAATATTCCCTGGGCTGCCCTTCCCCTCAGCGACACGTCCCTCTCTCTGGGTGTCCATCTTCTCCAGACCACCAGAGACAAGATCGTTTGGGGGGAATACGTCAACCTATTTGGCCTCTTTAATTGCGAGTGCCCTAGGGCCGACTTTGACAAGATGGATGACTCCAATAAGGAGCTTGTATGGTGCAGGAAGCCCCCACATACGTGGGCCAACTGGCTGCCTGCCTTCCTTATTTACACCAGTGTTTCCATCCGGTCCAGTCCTTCCCTGGCACTTCCCCTCCTCCAATACCTTGACCTGATTTATCGAGCCCTTGTGGACTTCCCTGGGGATGCATGGTTGGCTTATGACCAGAACTTCCACATGTGGGCCGCAATCTGGCCTGAGATGTGGTGGGATGAGCCTAATTCAAACCTCTGGCTCCAGTATATGACGACATCACGTCCAGCCCTTGGGGACAGGTATGACTGTGGCCACCTGGTACAGAAACCTGCTCCCCCCTGCCCTGCCTGCATCCATTTCCTCATTGGGGTGGGGGGGAGGCGCCGGCAAAGTCAGAACAAATGTATGGATGAAAATAGAATAGCAAAATCTATGCTAGCTAGGAATTAGCTAAAAGGTACAGTAAATAAGAATCTGAAAGAGACTAGAACGTATTGAGTCCTCTTGGCCTCAGGAACATTGTTAGACATTCATGGGACAGGCCTATAAAACTACCCCAAGAACAAATAGGTTAAGCCAATGTTTTGCAGAAGTATTAAAAGTTAAAGTATACTAATATGTCTATTTATATGTATTGATGCAAATGCAGAGGTAATTACTAGAACCGTAAATTTCACAGACGCCAAGGCAATTAATTTCCCATTCCAATCATTCCATTCTTTCCAATTAATTTGCATTCCATCCCAGATCACTGTAGAGCAGTAGGCTGATGTCAATTAATTTATCCCAAAATAATTTGTAGTACAAATCTAGCTCCAAATCAAATTTTGTTTTAATTAATTATCCCATTGATTATAAATAATTACCTCTATGCTTAAAGCTGTAGGAAAGTATGACATACTCTGAGAAATTAAATATTTCTGAGAAATTAAATACTTCCTCCAAACAATTTTCAACCTATATTTCTAAGATTGAGCAGATATCATACAGCTCTGTCTGCCCCTCCATATATATTTAAGTAAAGAGTACAAAATAAAATGGCACATTCTGAACCAAATAACAGAAGGGCCATATTTTACTGACTTATGAAACCTTGTAAATGCTAGATGAGGGGTTCTCAATTTTTTTCAGCCATGGGCCAGACTGGTGCCCCCCCACACACACACTATAAACACTGCAATAAATTGTATCTGTGGCTGTCATAAATGTGTTTACAACACTGCAGCCTCATTTATTGCTGTAGTAAATGCATTTACGATGGCCACGGACTCATTTGTGGGGGTTGTAATGTTTACAACTGCCATAAATGAGTCCACGGCCAATTCCAGTGGCTGCGAGGGCAGCTGGAGCAAGGTTGGTGGCTGGATTATCTGGCATCATGGGCCGAATCTGGCCCATGAGCCAGAGGTTGCAAACCCCTGTGTTCAGTGGTGGGCTCCAAAAATTTTTACTACCACACTGTGGCCGTGGCCTACTTTGTGAGTGTTGCCTACTTTGTGGGCGAGACAGACAGAAAGAGGCAAGCAAGAAATAAAGGTCAAGGTCTCCCTTGCTTGAAAGCCACTCATATCCAACTCTAGGGTTATGTGCTCATCTCTGTTTATAGCCAAAAAGCCAGTAGACTCGATCGACAAAAGCTCACATTAAAATATAGCAATTAGTTTTTAAGGTACCACAATGTGGTTTGTTATGGGGGAGCCTAAGGTGGTTTCCCTGGGAGGAGGGGGGAATGAGAGTGTGGAGCTGCAGTCTACCTCAAAACAGCAGCTAGTCTATAAGGTGCCACAACATTTTTCTCTTTCTGTTTTGTTTACTTTCTGATATGCTTGCACAGAATAAAACTTTTGAAATGGTAGCTGTGTTAGTCTGTGTCTGCATATCAGGAAGTAAGCAAAACAAAAAGACAAAAATGTTGTGGCACCTTAACAGCTGCTCTTACCTAAACTGGCCAAGGGAGCCACGGTCCTCGTTCCCTCCTCCCAGGGAAATCCCCTTAACCTGCTCCAGACCCTGCCCGAGGCTCCATGCCTCCCCCTTCATCCCCCCCCCCCACATGCACAAACACACACACACTAGACCCATGGAGACTCACTGACCGAGGCCACAGCGTAGGGGCGGCTGGGGGGGGGGTTTAGTGGCAAAGTATCCCTGCCGAGGCTAACATCTTCCTCCTCGTCCCCAGGAGTGGGCAGTGGCAGGGAAATGGGAGGGAGGAGCTCATACTGGCTGGACCAGACTGCACACCACCACCTCCCCACCCCACCCACCTCCAGGCACCCAGATACAGCAGTCCCTGATGGTGGCAATGAGCCAGCCTTGCCAGGGCCTGAGAGCACTGCTAGAGCCAGTGGGGCCTCCGCTGGCCTCTCGATGTCATCTCCCTTTCTCCCCCAGGCAAAGTGTGGCATGCCCTGGTCTGGGGCTTGGAGTGAGGCTTCAGCACTCACCCACCGCTTCTAGCTGCAACAGCACCTGTAGTTCACGGCGAGCCCCAGTCCAGGGGGACTGCTGGGTCCGGCTCAGTCATCAACCGTCCACCCACCTGGCGCAAACTACAGGTGCTGCTGTTGCTGTTGGAAGCGGTGGATACCTGAGCCTCACTCCAAGCCCCTGACCAGGGCATGCCACACCCCTCCTGGGATGGAGGCAGATGACAACGAGAGGCCAGCTAAGGCCCTGTTGGCTCACACAGAGCTCCCAAGCACTAGCAAGGCTAGTTCAGGGCTGCCGCTGTGTCCAGGCACCCAGAGGTGGGTGGGGTGGGGAGGGGGCATGACCAGCCATTTCTACTACTGGTACACCCAGACCGGTCCAAACTGGCTGCAGCCCGCCACTGCCTGTGTTAGATCATGTAGTTTAGTATGGCTGTTGTTATATGTTGTCATGTTGCTGCTAATGTATGATGACCCTAACAGGGTTTGTGAAATATATGAGATGTTCAAGGAGTGGTTTAGCATTGCCAAATCCAGTGCATTTCTATGGATTTAAATCCAGATTCCCTGAGTCCTTGCCTGTCACTACACCAGGGTTTCTCAACCTTGGGCCCCCAGATATTCTTGGACTTCAATTCTCAGAAGCCAAGATCAGCAGGTGTAGTGACTTTGGCTTCTGGGAACTAAAGTTCAAGAGCACCTGGAGTCCCAAGGTTGAAAAACTCTACTCTATACCACATTGACACTCATAAGATGATGACCTACAATGAACCAGGGGGTTTTCATTTCCATTTGGAATAAAAGTGAATGCCATTCCAGTAAATTTCACTGTACAGGAATATTCTGCTTAAAATATTCTACTTTCTAATATGCTTGTCCAATAATGATCTAGCGATGTGTATGTATGTAGACAAAATGAAAAGAGAATCATGGAAGAGATAGGATAAAGGAGGACTGTTAGAATTAAAAGCCAGGAGCAAAGGAAAGAGTATACAGAAGGTTTCAAAGGGGCTTCTGGGAAATCTACAAATAACATGAAAAGGTAACAACTCAAGGTCTGCAGATGTATTGTTTTGGACCATAGTTCTCAGAATCCTCTGTCCCCAACCCCCCCCCCCCCCAATCTGCATACTCCTAGCAACATGCCATTTCTGTCCCATATTGACTGATTCAGAAGAATGTTGTATTCCCTTGAGATCCCTTCCCCTTCAGTTGGTGCTTGGGCAGCTTGACCTGCATTTGGATACCTGATCACCCTTCATCCTGTTTCCTTCTTAAAAAGTAGGGTACATACACAGAGCTGAAGGCTGCATTAACACATTGTTTTGGGGGTGCAGGCCATGGATGTTCATCTCAGGTTAACAAGAATATGTAAATAATATGATTTATAACATATACTTTTTAATTGTATTTTTAGAACTATTGTGACAAGGAGCAAAAAGCCTTTGACAGCTGGAAGGGAATTATATGTCAGTGACATTTTATCTGCAATGGATAGCCTTTTTTTTTACCTTACCCCCCCATCTTATTTACAAAGTTGTTGTAAAAATCCAGAAGCCTTGAAGTTGATTATATTAATTTTTCTCTCCTCACATTCATTTTTGTTGTTGTTTTTATGGTGACAAATAAAATAGTTCAGCTTTCTGGCAGAAAACCACGCTACTGTAACAATATGGTTGTCAGACTGTGTGATTTTTCTGTATCTGGTAGCAAATTTTTAAACAATGGCACAAACATTTTTTTATGGTACTTCAGCATAAAATGGGATAACTTTTTTTTTAAGAGACAAAATTTAGGGCTCATAAATGTTCTGAACGTCAAAGCAGGAGACTTAACCCTTCCAAACTCCTGGCATATGAAGCTTCCCTGCAACACTTGATGTTGCTATTGTGTAGGAGTGTGAAGGACAGTCACAAAATTCTTAGTTTTCATCCATTTAAGCAGCCTTGACTTGGCAAGAGCCCTCTATGGAGAATTTTCAAGCTCAGCAAGATTCCGATGAGAGCAAGACGAAAAACAATATTTTTTCCTGCTGAAGTCTCTATAGTATACTTTGTGCAAAGTGTTTCTCCATAACACCTCCTTTGAGAAGCAAAGCACACATGCTGCCAACATAGAATGGCAAATAATTTTGAATGATGCAAATACCACCTTTGGTGTTTCTGATCCTCAGAAGCCCATACAACAAAATAGCAGCCCTTACCATCTTGTGCAGTTTGCATTACTTTGCATTATTTGTTATTTGCACAGTTTTGCTTAATGAGCGGAGGGGGGATCATTGTTGTTTTCTTGCAAGAGTTCTATAAAACTATAAATTCTATAAATTTCACACGGAGAGGAAGGTAATTGTGTGAGTCTTTATATTTGCACGTTACAATGAGGGAAGTGAAGATTTCCATGCCTTGTGATATCCTGGGCAAAGCAACCACAGCACTCCTTACAAGATTATACTTCTAGGAGCCAATGGGACAGTTACTTAACAGTGAGAAAGAGAGACAGAGAAGAAACTTGAGCTTAATTAAAATACAGTGTTTAATAAATGTATCCTATTCATGGTATGTTGCACTATTAATGTAAGTGTCTGTACCTTTTTCAGTCTCCTGTCATGAGGAAAAATCAGCAAACAGGTGCATTTTGATTTGCTATTTGGAACTACATTCAAGTAAATATTTGTCACTATAGATGGAAACAATGCACAATAAATACATGAATTAGGAAA
The DNA here is from genome assembly GCA_035047305.1 of Bradypodion pumilum. Taxonomy (NCBI): domain Eukaryota; kingdom Metazoa; phylum Chordata; class Lepidosauria; order Squamata; family Chamaeleonidae; genus Bradypodion; species Bradypodion pumilum. The sequence continues at coordinate 326,212,173 of JAWDJD010000003.1, forward strand.
AATGTGTCCCAAAATAGGAAAGAATTTCCAACCAGGAAGGGAATCACCTTCTTGCAATTCATGATGGAGCCTGGACAGGCCCAATAGACATGTGCATGCAACTGGACTGACCCGACCAAACTTGCCCCAAAGATTGGACTTGCCTGTATCTCACAGAATCTCCTTGTATAAAAGCTGCTAATGGCCACAAATGCAGAGGGGTCCTGTTCATTGATGAATATACTATTTCCTGTTTTACATGACAGCTATGAAGCTTATTGGATCAATGAATACACAATTTCAAATAGAGACTACAGATATAAGTGCTGTCAGAAAATATCTTTGTATTTGGTAAAATGTTGGTCACACACACACACACACACTATTATCTTTACAGTTCCTGCCTTCAAATACATGCTATATTTACTTGTCTTCAAAGCCTACATCTAGAGGTGCTCAGATCATTTCAAGCAGATAAAACTAACCAGGTAATATTTGTATGTGAAAAAACAAAACACAAAGCCTGCCATGATCAAGAAAAATATGTTATGCTCTCAGGAAGCACAACATCAGGAAGTGGGAATTTATTTACCTTAAATAAAAAACAGATTTTAGACTTCAGGGATATATCCATTTGGAAGATGAACAAACTGTTGAGTTGACATTGGACACTTGGGTAAAAGGAAAAAAAAAGATTGATCTTCTGTTTCAAGATGTAATTCCATCATAGTGTCTTCCTTGCTGGATTTTTATGTCCCTGCATTATTCCCACATGGTTTTAGTTTTAAAAATAGGAGCAAACTCAGGAAACAGCAGCCAAATAGTTCACGGTACTGGGGCAAAGAAACAATACAGACACACTGAGGTGACAGTCATCAGATCAATTGCTCTGGTACTGATGGGAAGCTCACAGACCAATCCTAATGACGCTGTCTTGAAATTCATATTCATTTTGAAGGATTTCATTCTGAAACAAGGGTGAGAATCTACAACTACAACTTAATGCTACTCAATTTGGCAGGACCTAATTATTTTTAAAATCTAGTACACTATCTAACATTAATTTCTAGCTTTGTTAATGCAACAACTGCCTCTGTACTTATTTTTTTCTTAGATTGAACAATGCTAATTTCAGTGAAGTGTAGAGTGGCTGACCTTACTCCATTCTAATATCCATTTTTACTTGAGTAAAATCTGGATTTTATATCCCTCCAAAATAGGGGATCAAGCAATGCATCTTTCTTCATTTTAGCAGCCCAAGACAAAGCTTTAGCTACAAATGGAAACACTTCTTCATAGTGCTGTACTTTGGAGTGCCAAACCTATTCAGGTCTGCTATTTTCTTCCATTTCCCTAATAAGACGGCGAAGAAATTATTGTGAAAGGCAAAACATGCATGAGGACTAACAAAAATCCCACAAAACTATGAGGAATCTTTCAAGTCTCTTCATCGAAATGGACAAAAAAATCCAAGGGGACCTGATATCATCTGCCTATTTCTTCAAGTGTATTTGCAAATGTGTAGCAGGTATGGAAGTGATATTTGACCTTTCAGATGCCAGCTAGTTCTAATGTGCATACATCTTTAAGCAAGTTTGTGTGTGATCTCGGAATCCACTTAGGTAAAGTCAAGTAAGGTTAAAAAGGGGGCCTTGGGATCGTTTTCAAGTGAGAATCAATGAGCAACAGAGCTCTTAAGGAGACCTCTTGTCTATTAATACTCTTTTCCTCACCTCTGCCCCTGAAACTGCTTTACAAGGAAAATATGAGTTGTAAAACCTCACATTTACCTCATAAAAAGTGTTTTTGCAATCGTGTGGAAATCCAATAGAGGTGATCATTTCATTGTACTGCAAAGATGCTAATTCTTCTATTAGGTTATTTATAAGGTCGTAAGACTAATCAATTAATAAATCTAATCAATAGAGCTGATCTATTGTTGCAGGGGAAGAAGCATGTGTTTTATTGTTGTTTTTGTTTTAAACTTAAAGTCTGTCTATACTGGCACTCCAGGACACAATCTCTTCTCCTCTATCAAGAATATATCTTACGGCAATGGGACTGAAAGATGGGCCATATGTGTGTGTTGTACTTCCAGTTGTTTGTACCCCACCCCTTCCTCACCAATTCTGATACAGTGCTTGCCTCTCCATTAACTGTGTGAAAAGCATAGTGTTGGTAATGGGGCTTGATTAAACAGTAGCCAGGATACATGGTAAAGGTGTCCACTCAGGAATCTAAGGAGTGAAATGAATTGATAGGGGGGAAAGATGGCTTTTTGAAAAAATCAATTAAGCTCTTCCTGAACAGAATGAACCATTTGCACAACCATGAAATAATATGCAAGGATTGTAAAGACCGAGGTGAAAACAGAACACTTCAAGAAATGCAGCAGACAAAAAGACTACACTCAGAACAATATATAAAGAGAGATTTCTAAAGACAGAAACAGAGAGGTAAAAGACCCAGGGAATTGTAAAGTATGATAATTTGAAAGGAAGCAGAGTCCAATGATGAGTGCCCAAAACCTGTGGCATGCTGCCAACAGATGTTCTACACTTTGAATATAAATGAAATAATTATTACACAAATTCACCAGCTTTACAATTACATATTTAGATACATACGAATCTTCAAGCAACCTGGGTACGTGGCATATGAGACTAAAGACTGATTAAGATGCCAATTTATGCAGTATGCTGGCATTGAGAAGAGGCAAAGAATTGTTAGCTGATAAGAACATAATGAGTCCTAAAAGGTTCCTGACATGCAAAAAGGATTCCTAATGACAGCATTTGTGAACAGTGAGAGAAATACATTAATTTTCAACAGCTGTTGAGATGCAATATAAATCAAGCTGGGAGATGGCAAGCATTTCCCCCTAACTTCATCTGCATATCATTGAAGGTGATTGGGGAGGAATCAGATTCATCAATAAGGAATTTACACAATACACAGTCAAGGGCAGGTGATATCTTTATTGGACCATCAAAAAAAAATTTAAACACAGCTATTTTTTTAAACCTAAACCAGTCTTCATTAGGCTGTGCACAAATATACTGTGGATAATGCAGGGAAAAACAATGAGAGCCCTGAAAATATTGGCAGATATTGGTACCAAGTAATTGAGAGTTTTAAAATGCAGGCTGCAAACACCAGTTGGAGGTATAGGGTTCAAACTCCATCCCACCTAGTTGTTGGTTGGGTTTTCTCTTCCAGTTCCTCAAACACAGGATTGTTATCAATCTGCATATACTTCCCCTTCTTTTGAAACTATTTGCTGGAGGCAGGGGGGGGGAGGAAAGGTAAAGTGAACTTCAAAGTGAACTGCTGCCCTTCAGGAAAGGAGTAAAGACCTGGCTGGCAGGGCAGGTGTGGGGCCCGAACGGGACTATGGTTCCAGCCGGCTGGCTTTTATAAAATAAGAGCTCTCTCTTCTTCCCTTTGTATAGTAGGTGGGATGGGTGGGTGGGATATGGGTTTTTAAATGGGGTGGATGTGGGTTTTTATAAGGTTTTTATAATGTTTTTATGTATTTTTAGAATTGTTGTAATGCCGCCCTGAGTCGGGTTCTGCCTGAGTGGGCGGCATATACAAATATGACTATAAATAAATAAATAAATAAATAAATAAATAAATAAATAAATAAATAAATAAATAAATAAATAAATAAATATAGTAATGTGGCTAGCCCCTGTCTTAGAACTGGGAATAAAATGTAGTCTTTCCTTTAGATCAGTGGTTCCCAATGTGGGGCCCCACACCCACAGGGGGACTTGGCTGATCAGTGCTTTGTGGAATTGACTTAGGCTTCTGGGAATTGAAGTCCAAAAAGCAAAGGTTGGGAAACACTGATCTATTCTAGATGAAATCAATTGAAACCAAATTAATAATATTACTTAGAAGGTGGTAGCAGATGTTTTCTTCTGTTTGCAACCCTATGTGGCTCACGTTAAGAATCCATGTTGTCTTTTAGATCAGTGGCTCACAACTTTACATCCCCAGATGTTCTTGGACTACAGATCCCAGAAATCATGGCCAGCACAGTCATTGCTGAAGGTGTCTAGGTATTTTACTCCAGGAACATTTGGGTCTTCAAGGTTGGGAACCACTGTTCTAGATGGTGCTCTAGGTGACCATTCAAGATATCCTCCATAGTTTATTTCTCCCCCCCCCAGCTTTGTGGTTCTTGCACAATAAAAATGCAAGGGCAGGTAATGGCCTTATTGGTCCGCATGGCATTGTTTGTTGTTTGTTTGAATTATTACTATTTATCATAAATTTGAGAAGTGGTGGCAAGATAGTGGTAGCATGACGGGCTATTCAGCAAGCTGGTAAGGAATGTTATTTTCATTTATTGCCTTTAAAAATTCTTCAGATAGTCTCCTGGGGCAAGGGTTTCTAAACAAATCTTGAAAGTTCATTTTAATTAATTAAACTTACAATTGAAAACATATGGATTTTTCTAGAGTTTGGAGATAGTACATTCTTCCATCTCCAATGTCTTGTAGGCCAGTAAATGTGGGAGAGAGCCAGAATGCCCTTTCAACTTTGTTAATGGGGATATATAAATAGGCCTATATAAATAGGTCCTCCAGGAAGTGGTGGATAGATGCCTTCCATGCTGCATTGACTGTGTAGTTACTGAAGGAGGAGGAGGGAGAGGGGAATTTGAAAATAAGGATCCTGTGTTTCTCAGAGTTTTACAAGTTAAAAGCAGAACAGGCTATACATATACTTTAAGAATTTAAAGCCAAATGATACTGGTAAAGGTAAAGGTTTCCCTTGCTCGAAAGCCAGTCATATCCGACTCTAGGGTTTGGTGTTCATCTCTATTTCAAAACTGAAGAGCCAGTGCTGTCTGCTTCTTCAGACATTTCCGTGGTCATGTGGCAGGCATGACTAGACACTGGAGCGCACGGAACACTGTTACCAAAGTGGTCCCTATTTATCTCTTTGCAATTTCTTACTTTCAAACTGCTAGGTTGGCAGGAGCTGGGACAAAAATGGGAGCTCATTTCATCTTGCAGTACTCGGGAATTGAACTGCTGACCTTCCACCTCACATTCAGCGTCTTAGCCACTTGAACCACTGCAGTCCCTCAAATGATACTGATAGTGAGGCAGTAATGTAACAACAATGTTTGCTTCTGGAAACCAGACACCTGTTTAGATATGTAGGAAGTAGATAAGGGAATATTATGTTTTTTTAGACTATAGCCACCAGAAGTCTACAGGAATTCTCCTACCCAGAATTCCATGGTTTTTAGTAAAAAAGCCACAGACCTGTCAGGCATTTTGAATAACTTACAGCTGAGGAATAAAGACTGCTGGACATGATGAATGCTCATGATGACAGAAGATGTGGCTAGGCAGTGTTAAGCTCTATGGGAGCTGCAAAGAAATAGTCTGGTAGTTTTCTGAAAGCCACCCTACATGATGCATAACAGACTACTAATACCTTGCAGCTCTGCAGAGCTTAATCTGGCTCCAATTGATCAAGGGTCTGGGTGAAAAGAAATCGGCTAGGCTGCCTTGATAAATAGAGACATGTTTTGTCTTTCCTGCTGATAAGACAACTACTCTGCTGTAAAAGAGTCCATAAAATTTAAAGAGTGGCCATGTTTTAAATAGGCGGCAAATGTGTTCTCATTTTAGCTCAGCGGTATGTATGTATGTATGTATGTATGTATGTATGTATGTATGCATGTATGTATGTATGTATGTATGTATGTATGTATGTATGTATGTATGTATGTAGCCACCTTTCTCCCTATGAAGGCCTCAGGGCGGCTCACAAAATTAAAAAAATGAAATAAAAAGCACAATATATCTACTATTAAAAAAGAATTAAACTTGAGTAATAGTTAAAATGCATTAAATAATTAGAACAAGATTAAACCACTATTTTTTTAAAAAATGGACAAAACATTAAAAAAAATAACCTAACTAAGAACTAGCATCCAGGGACTATTATAATTAGCAAACGTTTGTCTGGAGAGATGAGTCTTCAACTGTGAGCGGAAGGACAAATGGGAGGGAGTTAAGACAACCTCTCGGAGGAGCACATTCCATAATCTGGGCGGCCATGTCTCCCCATCAAGCATAGGTTTGATGGCAATGGAACTGAGAAGATGTCCTCTTATGAAGATCTTAAGAGCTGAGGAGGCTTAAATGTGAAGATATGGTCCTTCAGATTGTCTTATGAAACTTCTACAAGAGTACGGTACTTATTGGTCATAGTTCTGTCTCATAGTTCTTCAAAAAGCATAGCTTTTAGCAGCATACTGTGTCACATGATACAATATATAATACCTAAAGAGGATTCTTAAGGCAATTTGTTGCTAAAAGTTATACGTTTTCTACAGATTTCTACCACTGTGTAACAAACCTGAAAAATCCCTAAATAGTTAGGAAGCCATTTTGCTCAGCTGTATGGTTTCAAGTTAGTACACTCAACTGGCTCTGACATTATAATTAAATATACTATGCTTAATGATCTAAATGACATTTTAAGAGCCAGTAACTGCTGTAGCTTTAAACATCTTATTAGCAATTATTGTAAACAAAACATTAGCGTTTAAGAAATCTTAACAAAAAGGATTAAGAAATACTGTATAGGGAAAGGCATTGATAATGCCTTTATACAGTAAAACCCCGACTTACAAATGCCTCGTTACATAAAATTCGACTTACAGTAGATAATGATTTTATACTAAAACCATGTTCCGATTTACATGATTTCCTATGGGTTTGCTTCGAGTGACATAAAAATTCATTTTCCCTATGGGTTTGCTTCAAGTTACGTAAAAATAATTTTTCCTATGGGTTTGTTTTGAGTTACAAAAAATATTGAACTGACTTTTTTATAAGTAGGGGTTTTACTGTATTCCTATTTTAAGAAAGATACTGGGAAAGTGAACTTTAGCAGCAGTGTGCAGGTAAAAATATGTAGATTAATTTGTTAACCATTTAGATGGTAGGTAAAACAGGTGTTGTGGGCTATAAGGCTGTCAAAGAGTTGGTCTTTCATAGAGATGGGGAAAAGAAGACACTGCCCTACAAAACATATACTGTATAGTACTGTCCCAGATTTCCCTTCTTCCATCAGTCCTTCGTATGTCCTTTAGACTTGGTGTGATGTGATAGGCTAGAAGTTCTGAAGGAAATTTAGTAACAAGGTGAATACTTAGGTTGGAAGGGTAAGTGACTTCTATTACAAAAGTGGACATCATACTGTATGTAAACCAGTGGCAGTTCCTTCTAGGCTTTTATCTTCCATTTCATCATTTATTTAAGTGCATGCGTGTTAATTCCTTTAAGCATTCATTTCAGTATCATGCATGGAAGGTCCCTGAATTCCATGTTGTTTGTTTTAGTAGGAGAGTAATAAAAAATTAGGATGTGTTTGTATCACTGCCCATGAAACATACACATGCATATTTTGGTGCCAATTTACATAAACCAAGATTTACAATAGTATGCAAAATTGGCATAAAATAAAATGACTTGATCATCCTACTTATTAAAATCATACTACTAGAGCAAAAGAACCCTTTAACTATATTACTCCCACTCTTTCTCTTAATTGCAAAAGATATGCAAAACAGATTTACAACTAGCGGTCTGTACACATAACAGTACTTTAAAGTTAATTACAAAATACCATTATAATTTTCTCAAGATGGAATTGCTGCTTTTAATGATACAGATCAAAATCAATCACTTTAATGTGTTCAACTACATTTTTAGTAAACATGGTCCTTACCAAATCGTTGCCTATTTAGTTGAGAAATGCAATCTTTCACACATTCCCTGACTCATGGAAAAAATGAAATTTCATATACTATACTTATCATAATAAGCTTCACTATTAACCACATTTTAAATACTTCTCTTATAATGCAACGTACTGTATCTGAAAGATAACAGAATGCTGCTGTGCTTTGGCATAGAAATAGTGTATAAATTACTTAATAGTCAATTAAAATGTACTTAGCAGCACCTGGCTGCTGTTAACTTTAGCAGCCTTTTGAACATGTTGTTTAAAACGCTTAACAAACCTAAAATCTTGACTGAAGAAAACATAAAGGAAACTGTCACACAATATTTATTACAATGAATATTAACATATGGAAAAAAGGTTAAGTGAGGAATTATGTATTGAAATGCTTTAGTACCCAAAGCTTAGTAACCTGAGATCACTGATGAAACACAGGAAATTCTTACCCAATAAGGCAGGGGTTCTCAACCTTTTCAAGCCATGGGCCAGTTCGTGCTCCCTCAGACAACTGAGTAGGCTGGATTGTTGGTTCCCCTGCCATAAATGCTACCAGAAAACACATCTGTGGGCGCACTTACAGCTGTCATAAGTGCATTTATGACAGCCATGCTGCAGGCCAGATCTGGCCCATGGGCCATAGTCTGAGAACCCATTCTATAAGGCTTGGTTTGTAAAAGTTAACCACAATGCATAAAGTCTTTCCAGAAGAAATAATAGCAAGAAAAGGTAACAAAGAATGGGGCAAATGAACTTTTTAAATAAAAAGATCCAAGTGTAGTGTGCAGTTATTTTTATCTTATATACATCTTTAAAACACTAAGAGTTATGGTACATTGTATTACTGAGCCCCAGTTTCATTAGAGAAAGATGTAATAATAGTCAGATTCAGATGTAACATTAAACAATATGTTTTAAAATCACATGGATGATACACCCCCTCTTCTTGAGCAGCAGAGAGGAGGAAGAGATTTAGAAGCATTTAAGGTTAAGATTTCATTATATAACAGAGCCATAGTTTCATCAGAGAAAGATTTAACCATGGCCATGTTCAAAAAGTTTTAGTGTCACATTAATGATTTATCAGATAGTAAACAAAACAAAACAACAAAAAGGTTGCGGCACTTTATTTACCCCCTTGTCTTCAGTAGCATAGAGATTAAGAAATTGATTACAGCCTTCTGTATTTCCTTAACCGGGAATCATGGTTTAACACAAATTATGGTGAGTCCCACTAAACCAGCTTCAGATCACATGCTTTGAGGCCAATATATTTTGAAATGAACTATAGTTAATGCTACTCAACTGCTCCATCCATTGCTGCCTTAAAGTTAATTTGAAAACAAATTGGAGTGTAAGAGCTCGGGAAAGAGACTAGGTTTCCTCATGTAGCACTAAAACAAGGTTTAGCTCTGCATTTCAACAGGGCCAGCGAGTCAAAGAAGCACAGCTTGTGTAAAGTCCCTCCATATATAAAAACGCAGAACACCTGTCCTTACCTTTTGTGTAGCTTCTGTCACCTGAACCTTGGCAGCCATCTTCATCATCACAGTCTGCACTTGATCCCATCTCTTCATTGATCCCGGTACCACTTCCACTTTCACTGATAGCCCATCTTTCTGATTTGAAAATTTTCCTTTCAGCTGCCAGCTACAAAGGGAATAATGATGATGATGATGATGATTCAAAAGGCAAATAATTTAGCATTTTCCTACAATTCAAACTGCAAGGGATGAAAACATGCTTTGGGCTTTTCCTTGTCATTAACCAGTTTCTTCAAAGTCATGGATTTGCAATTTCATGTCATGAAAGCAGCACACAATTACTGCAAAGAGACCCATTAGGGACTTGGCTAATTATTTTTCTACAAACTGGGCAATTTCTATAAAATACAAAAAATGGAAAATTACTGTTGGGTAAAATTGTGGTAATAACACTGGATGGATCAAACAGTTTATAATTTCATACATCCCTCTGATATAGCAATGTCAATAAACCAGACCTTCTTCTTTTTCACATCAGTTATATCAGGTGTGTTATGAGTCAAATATCTATCTATTTATATTTTAAAGTCCTACAGGATCTTGACCGTCTCATTTTCTAATACATTCCCAACCTGAAATTCCCAATAATTGTTACTGCATTCAAATCCAAATGTCTGGCAAAGTTTCCAATGAATATTTTTTGCATGTCATGGCATTGCAAATAATCAGTCTGAAATTTTGCTGCATCCACCTATCAGATGATTTATTTTTTCATCCTTTCATTGCATTTGCTGTTGTTCATTTCATTTGCTGTTGTTTGCAGCATTTTCAAGTATTGATCATGCATAGGTTAATTTTTCCATATTGCAGCTCACCTTTCAATCACTTCCTTTCTGTATTATTAGCATTATTAATTTTGACGGGGGAATTAACTAAAGAGGAATTAAGAGGAGAACCAGTATGGTGTGATAGTTACACTGTTAGGTTACAACTCAGAAGATTTTGTTTGATGTTCCTAATCAGCCAGAATTCACTGGATGACCTTGGGCCAGTCACATTCAGATTGGCCTACCTTATAGAGTTGTTGTTTAATAATGTTGGGGGAGGATCTGAGTATAGTAATACCTCGGATAATGCTAAAACTTGGTTCCACAAGTCTTAGCATTATCCGGTTTTTAATGTTGTATGATACATTGATTGCACAACATTAAAAAAAAAGCCCAGTTCCCATTTGATGTATGCATAGGCTTGATTTTACACAAGATTCTTCTGAGCTTCACAACAGAATGGATGTTGTGATGCAGACCACAAATGTGAAGGCAGTTGAGGGGTCTGAGAGTCTTCAGATTGTTACTGCTGCCTTATATTCATTTTTTTGACATGGAGTAAGCCACTTGTCTCAGTCTAGTTCCATCTTCCAACACTGCCTAATGAATTAACTATAAAAAGCAGATGAGCAACAGCTCTTCTCTTTCCTCAGGATCTGAGATTCAGAAAAATGCTGCTCTTGAACCCAGCACTTCTGTTAATTTATACTTGCTAACAGGATGAATTCCCATGAGTAAGGTTTAGGTCAAATAAAGAAGAGAAGATTAGGTCAAGTGGTGGTGAGGGAAGCTGTAGTGAGAGTAGCTTAGCAGGGAAAGGCTAGGAAGACTCCAAGCAAGTGGCCAAGAAACAATTTACATCATATTTTCTAATGCATTTTCTGTATTGGTTTTCTTTCTCCCGGTTTCACTTGTCTTAACTGAGGAAAACAATACCCCCATTTCTCATTGGCTGTTGTTGTTGTTGTTGTTCAGTCGCACAGTCGATTCTGACCCTTTGCGACCCTATGGACCATTGTTCTCCAGGCGCCTCTGTCCTCTACCATCCCCCTCAGTCCTCCCAGTTCTGTGCCCATTGTGTCTACAATAACATCTATCCATCTCATCTTTGGTCTCCCCCCTCTTCTTTTGCCCTCCACCTTTCCCAACATCACGGCCTTCTCAAGTAAGTCCTCCCTTCTCATTTGATGCCCAAAGTACTTTAGCCTCATCTTTACTATTTGACCTTCCAATGAGCAGTCAGGGTTGATTTCTTCTAAGATTGACCTATTTGTTCTCCTCGCTGTCCAGGGTACCCTCAAAACTCTCCTCTAACACCACGTTTCAAAGGCATCTATTCTTCTGCGTTCAGCTTTCCTAATTATCCAGCTCTCACATCTGTACATTACCACTGGGAATACCATTGCTTTGACTATTCTTATTTTTGTTTTCAAGGTGATGTCTCTGCTTGTCACTATGTTCCCCAGGTTTCTCATAGCTTGTCTCCCAAGAATCAGTCGCCTTTTTATTTCATGGCTGCAATCCCCATCTGCAGTGATCTTTGATCCTAAGAATGTAAAATCTGTCACTGCTTCTACTTCTTCCCCATCTATTTTCCAGGAACTGGTTGGGCCTGTTGCCATTATCTTGGTTTTCTTGATATTGAGTCTCAAGCCAGCTTTTGCACTCTCTTCCTTCAATCCAATCAAGAGATTCTTTAGGTCTTCCTCACTTTCTGCCATTAGGGTGGTATCGTCTGCATATCTCAGATTGTTGATGTTTCTCCCAGCGATTTTAATCCCATATTGTGATTCCTCCATCCCTGCACTGCGCATTATGTGCTCTGTGTATAGGTTGAATAAGCAGGGTGACAAAATGCAGCCTTGTCTTACTCCTTTTTCTATTCTAAACCACTCTGTCATTCCGTGCTCTGTCCTAAGTTGCTTCTTGGTTCATGTACAGATTTCTCAGGAGGCATATGAGGTGCTCTGGTATTCCCATCTCTTTAATTACTTGCCACATCTTGTTGTGGTCCACACAGTCAAATGCCTTAGTGTAGTCAAAAAACACACAAAAGTAAACTTGTTTCTGGTATTCCTTTGTTTTCTCCATGATCCAGCGTATGTTGGCAATGTGGTCTCTAGTCCCACTGCCTCTTCTGAAACCAGCCAGCACCTCTGGTAATTCTCTCTCCACATACTGCTGAAGTCTATCCTGTATTATCTTGAGCATCACCTTGCTGGCGTGTGGGATGAGCGCGATTGTTCAATAATTTGAACATCCTTTGGCATTGCCCTTTTTTGGGATTGGGACTTAAACTGATCTTTTCCAATCCTGTGGCCACTGTTTTGTTTTCCAAATCTGCTGGCATATTGAATGCAGTAATTTGACGCCATCATCTTTTAGCGCTTTGAAAAATTCAACTGGGATACCATCATCTCCACTAGCTTTGTTGTTTGCAGTTGCTCTTTAGGGCCTTTATGACTTCGCTCTCCAGGATGTCTGGCTCAAGTTCAATTTCTTCATCATTGTGATTATCAGGAGTGTTGAGGTCCTTTTTGTAGAGTTCCTCTGTGTACTCTTTCCATCTTTTCTTAATTTCTTCTGCATCAGCTAGCTCCTTTCCGTCTTTGTCCCTTATCATGGTCATTTTTGCTTTAAATGTTCCCTTGATATCCCCGATTTTTTTGAAAAAATCTCTGGTTCTGCCTCTTTTGTTGTTTTCCTCCATTTCTCTGCACTGTTCTTTTAGGTAGTTTTCCTTATCTCTCCTTGCTTTTCTTTGAAATTCTGTGTTCAAATGATTGTATTTTTCCTTTCTCCTTTGACTTTTGCGTTCCTTCTTTCCTCTGCTATTTTAAGAGCCTCATCAGACAACCACTTTGCTTTCTTACTCTTCTTTTCTTTTGATATGGTTTTCTTTGCTGCTTCCTGCATGATGTCCCTAATCTCTGTCCATAATTCTTAAGAACATAAGAACATAAGAACAGCCTTGCTGGAACAGGCCACAGCCCATCCAGTCCAGCATTCTGTCTCACACAGTGGCTCACCATTTCCTTCAGGGTATTCCCAAGCAGATGCCTTCACCTGCTTAGGATTCCCTGGAAATGATATTGAGAGATATCCTGCCTATCTCTCCAACCCGGAGGTTGTCCTTAAGTATCCATAATTATAGCCATTGATACTCTTGTCCTCCATGAACTTGTCTAATCCTTTCTTAAAGCTGTCAAGACTGACAGCTGTCACCACTTCTTCTGGCAGGGAGTTCCATAGACCAGTAATCCTCTGGGTGAAAAAATACTTTCTCTTATTTGTTTGAGAACTAGTACCCAAAAGTTTCATCGAGTGTCCCCTAGTTCTAGTGTTATGCGATAGGGAAAACAGTTTTTCCTTATCTACTTTGTCCACACCGTGCATGATTTTATAAACTTCAATCAGGTCACCTCTTAGACGTCGTCGTTCAAGAGTGAAGAGGCCCAACCGTTGCAGCCTCAGATGGTAAGGAAGGTGTTCCAGTCCCCTAATCATTCTGGTTGCCCTCCTCTGCACTTTTTCCAGCTCCATAATATCCTTCTGGAGGTATGGCGACCAGAACTGTACACAGTATTCCAGATGGGGCCTCACCATAGATTTATAAAGAGGCAAAATGACACTTGCTGACTTATTTTCTATACCCTTCCTAATGATCCCTAGCATTGAGTTTGCTTTTTTCACTGCTGAGGCACACTGGGTTGACACCTTCATTGAGTTGTCCACCAGGACACCAAGGTCCCTTTCCTGGTTTGTCGCAGAGAGTTCAGACCCCATCAGTTTATAAATGTAATTGGGGTTCTTTGCCCCAACATGCATCACTCTGCACTTACTAATGTTGAAACTCATTTGCCACTGTTTTGCCCACTCCCCCAGTGTCGAGAGATCCCTCTGAAGCTCCTCACAATCTCTCACAGTTTTCACTACCCTGTATAATTTAGTGTCGTCAGCAAATTTGGCTACCTTGCTTTTTACTCCTACCTCTAGATCATTTATGAAGAGGTTGAAAAGCAGGGGTCCCAGTACTGAACCTTGGGGGACCCCACTCTTTACTTCCCTCCACTTGGAGAAGTGTCCATTTAGTGCTACCCTCTGTTTCCTGTCCCTTAGCCAGTTGCTGATCCAGGACAAGACCTGTCCCTTTATTCCATGACTGGTAAGTTTATTCAAGAGCCTTTGGTGTGGGACCTTGTCAAAAGCCTTCTGAAAGTCCAGATAAACAATGTCAACTGGATCCCCCTTATCCACATGCTTGTTGACACTCTCAAAAAATTCCAACAGATTAGTGAGGCATGATTTGCCCTTGCAAAAACCATGTTGGCTCTCCTTTAGCAGCGCCTTCTCTTCTATGTGCCTATTAATTCTATCTTTTAGGATGGTTTCCATCACTTTACCTGGGACACATGTCAAACTGACAGGTCGGTAATTTCCTGGATCACCCCTGGATCCTTTTTTGAAAATTGGTGTTACATTCGCTACCTTCCAGTCATCAGGCACAAAGCCTGATTTGAGGGAAAGATTATATATTTTGGCTAGGAGATCAGCAATTTCATCTTTAAGTTCCCTGAGAACTCGTGGATGGATTCCATCTGGTCCTGGTGATTTGTTAGTGTTTAGCTTAACAAGACATGCAAGGACCTCCTCCCTGGTTATTTCTATCTGGCTTAATTCTTCGGTTTCCCTCCCTACGAAGATAGGCTCTGTTTTGGGCATGTGGCCTCTGTCTTCTTCAGTGAATACTGAAGCAAAGAATTCATTGAGTCTCTCTGCAATCTCTGTTTCCTCTTTAATAACCCCTTGCCTTCCATTGTCATCTAATGGTCCAATGGCCTTCCTAGTTGGGTTCTTACTTCTAATGTACTTAAAGAAGTCTTTGTTATTTCTCTGAGTATTTTTAGCTATACACTCCTCAAAGTCTTGCTTTGCTTTCCTGATTGTTGCCTTGCATTTGTTCTGCCAGAATTTATGTTTCTGCCTGCTGTCCTCATTCGGACAAGCCTTCCATCTTCTAAATGAGCTTTTCTTGCTCTTGATCACTTCCCGAACAGCTCCTGTAAGCCACATTGGAGTCAGCTTGGACCTGGCAGTGCCCTTTTTCCTTTTGGGTATGCATTCCAATTGAGCCTCTGTTATTGTTTTTGTAAACAGCCTCCATGCCTCTTGGAGTGTTTGGACTCTCTCAGTTTTCCCTTTCAGCTTCTTTTTTACTAGTTTCCTCAACTTTGGGAAATTTCCTTTTTGAAAATTTAAGGTCTCTGTGTTAGATTTTATCAGTGACTTGCGGTCTATGTTCAAGTTAAACATAATTGAGTTGTGGTCACTGTTCCCTATTGGATCAGTCACATTAACATCTTGCACCAGATCCTGAGTATTACTCAGGATCAAGTCAAGGATTCTTGTACCTCTAGTTGGGTCTTCAACCATCTGTCCCAGGGAACAATCATTTAGCATATCTAGGAACTTTATCTCTTTATCATGTGCTGAACAACAGTTCACCCAGTCTATGTGAGGGTAATTGAAGTCCCCCATTATAACCAGGCTTCCCTTCTTGGATGCCTCCTTTACAACATTCTCCAACTGCCAGTCTCCCTCAAGAGTTTGGGTTGGAGGCCGATAGTATATGCCTACTGTTAGACCATCCTTGTGGCCTGGTACTCTTACCCACAGAGCTTCTAATGGTGACTCCAAATCACCTAGATATTCCAATTCATACGATTTTATCACTTCTTTGACATACAAGGCCACACCACCTCCCACTTGCCCCTTCCTATCCTTCCTGTACAGTTTGTAGCCTGGGATAACTGTATCCCATTGGTTATCATCCGTCCACCAGGTTTCAGTGATACCAATAATATCAATATTCTTATTTATTGCTAAGTATTCCAGCTCCCCTATTTTGTTCCGGAGGCTTCTAGCATTTGTATACAAGCATTTATATATGCTTTTCTGACACAGTCTTTTGTGTCCAGTTGCATTGTTAGACTGCCTCTTGCATCCTTCTGCTAGAATGCTAGTGACTAGCTCCTCGTTCTGCTCAGTAATTTTTGCATCCTCCTCACTACTCAAGTACACACTTTCCCGAACCGGATGCTGCCCAGCTCCTGTCGGCTTTCCCCCAGTTATCAGTTTAAAAGCTGATTCTTCTGGCACTCTATCTATTGAGTCTAAGCCATTGAATCTGTTCATCACCTCCACCGTGTATTCTTTAGGGATGCTGTCTAGGTGATATCTGTCTGGTCTCCTTGTTTTCCCTATTTTCTTTAGGCCTGAATTTTGCAATCAGTAGGTTGTGATCTGAGCCACAGTCTGCTCCAGGTCTTGTTTTTGCTGACTGTATGGAGGTTCTCCATCTTTGGCTGCAGAGTATGTAGTCAATCTGGTTTTGGTGTTGGCCATCTGGTGATATCCATGCATAAAGTCGCCTCTTGTGTTGCTGGAAGAGAGTGTTTGCTATGACTAGTGCATTCTCTTGGCAGAACTCTATCAGTCTTTGCCCTGCTTCATTCTGTGTTCCAAGCCCAAACTTGCCTGTTATTCCCTCCACTTTTTGATTTCCTACTTTGGCATTCCAATCTCCTAAAATAATTTGGATGTCATTTCTTGGTGTCTGTTCTATGAGGTGTTGGCTACATTGTGTTATTACTTTTGCCTATTCATTTCATGCATTATGATTGCTTAGGATCACTCATTTGACTGATCCTGGCAGACCAACTATTATCTCTCCACTGATTTCACTTGGTCTCGTCAACATCATTACCCAACTAAACTTGCCAGTCCATATTCTACTATAACCAGAATGTGATATAATTTGTTAAAAGATGAACACTGAACCCTAGAGTCGGATATGACTGGCTTTCGAGCAAGGGTGACCTTTACTAATATTGCTTCTAATTCACTAATTTTTCAAACAACAGTTTAAAAATAGTTTTTAAAATCACTAGACGCTGATAACATTAATTAGCTGACTTCCAATAATGTGCATTTTTAAGGATGTTCACTTTTCTGGTAAAAACAATTCTTATATTTGCCTTTTTTACAGCAGAAAAGAGACATGTTGATACTGAGTTTTAAAATTGTTCATTCTATTTTAGAACTAACCATGTGGTCCACTAACTGTTTCTGAAAACTTAGCAAGCATAGCCACAAGAAGAATTAAACAATGCATTTATTGTGCATACAGCATTCAAACATAGGAGGATGTAGGTGGCAAGATTTGGCCATTGCTGTATATTTGCATTACACATCATTCAGTGAGTCATTTTGTTTTCTGGGAGGCAATAAAAGCATGCATCATCAACAATCATCCTTTTATTCTAGAGAAAAATTGGGTAATTATTCAGTCTTATTTTACAAAGTGTTTGGTGTCACACTTTCTAAAGATTACTTCACTTAAGAGTGTCAGAATTATGACTTGTGGAAATAAGATAATGCCCAATTGTGTTTTCAATTTTATTTTTAAACAAGCATCCTGATGGTCATCATTGACCATCATTATTATTCATTTTCACAAAGTTTGATGTCATTCAGGCTTGGTAAAACAAAATTCTTTTCTAAGCCTTTCTGCACATGATGAAGAGTTGCTCATTTGTCTTGTGAGTTTCTGTTTTGTTTTGGCTGTAAAATCACATAAACACGACATCAGAAAGAATTCTAAAGGTCATCAAGCACCATTGCCTGCCAAGGTAGGAAGTCCATTCTTCAGAAGCAGAACTTTATTGATCAAACCCAGATTTAACTGATATTCCTGTTTATGGAAAAGGTACTTCAACCCAGATTTTTACACTACTAGTTTGACACAGTTTCCATTATGGTAGATAAGGATGGGGAAGGGTTTTTTTTAAACCACAACTCCCGGAGTATTCCAATTACTATGTGGCTATTTTTCCTATCTCTGCCTTTGCCTTATAAAGATTTGATTTAAAATAAATTATGTTGCTTGAAAAATGAAGATCTGAATATCACTTGCTTTTCAAAATTCCCCTCCCCTCCTGTTGAATCTGAGTATTAATCAGCAATGTGACAGCAGATCGGGGGTTAACCAACAAGTCATTTATTACAGCTCAGTTCGGAGGGTTTTTAGCTTGGGGAAACAGGGACGAGGTTGCACTTATATACAAGCAAAACGGCAGTTACAGTGATAAATTTACTCGGCTTTAGTTAACGCGGGAAACCTGTGCAGAACCAATCATAATACATTGATAACATCTGAATGTGGCGTCTTACAGAAAGGGTGCACCTTTAAGCAAAGACTTAAGGGCAATTGCAACTCAAAGCAATATAACATTTGGACACAACATCCCTCCCCCCCCCCAGTAAAAACACACACTCTCACAATAGTTGGTGGTAGACCATAAGTCCACTTAGGGTGCCCAACGTGGGTGGGACTTAGGACAATGGGTACAGGACAACCAGGGTCTATGGGAGTGCAGCTGAACTCACTGGTTGGCCTAGGCAAGCTAGGAGTTTTGGACAGTTTGCACAAAGCAAAATCCATGGGGCTTACAGAGACTAGGGAAATAGGTGGCTTACATGAAGCAGAGATTGGAACTGAAAATTCACTTGGAATGGGGGACAAACTCCAGGAAGAGCACAGCAGACTAAAAGCTGTAGCTATGGGAGAGTCAGTACAGGCCGTCTCTACACTAGTTCTGGGTGCAGCTGGCACCCTGGCAACCAACAAGAATTTATCTGGGGTTGGGGCTGTGGCATAACCCCGTACATGTGCCTGAACTGTACCCATTGAGGGACATTCTCTACTGCAGAACCAGCGGTGCACATTTCCACTGAGGCAGAGTTAACTCAGCGGAAGAGACTCAATTTTCCTTTCCCCCACATTTCCATCTGGCCCTCTCTCAGGGAAATCCTGGGCCACTGAGCAAGGATAAACCCATGTGAATTATAAAAGTGGTCATGTGTTCTGACCCTGGAGAACTCGCAAAACTCGACACAACACTCTGGAACTTCCTTGGTCCCCCTGAAAAGAAAACTGTGCTGTGGAGACTCCTAGACGTGTCAGCCGCTGTGTCAGCTGGGGAAACTTTGTATGAGTTTCTGGGGTAGGGGCTATCACTAGTGACTGGCTCTGAGATATGGGGAATATACTCCCCCTGGGAAAGCGTGCCCTGAAGCGACCGCATTATAGTCCCGCTTTCACAAACATCCTGCCCCGCCATGTGGAGACATGCCTTAACCTCCCCCAACCCTCCGGGGAAGTGGTCATGTGTGTGCGGCCTACCCTAGCCTCAAATACCCTGGTGAGGCTGGGCCACTAATACTGACCCCTACACTATATCCCACAAACTACCTTGGACCCTGTGTACCCAGTATGACACAAGGTTACAGAACTGTCTTGTGAAACCCCAACTCTCTTGCCTTCTGTCTGGTGGTTTCCTCCCCGATCCCGGGGACATATTTGAAGCTCCTAGAGTCAACAATTCCTTCCCCCAAACCCCAGGGAAATATGTTTGAGGCTTCTATCACCCAAGCCACTAGCCTGCAGTTGAGCCTGCCCCCCCCGGCTACCAGCAACCCCTTTTGGGTGGACCCTGCTGGCGCACCCGACCGGCAATGTTTCCAATACCCATAGGACAGACAGAACAATCCCAATGTCTTCCCAAGACAACCCTCCCTCCACTATCCATTTATTCCATGCTAAACCATTCCACAGTTTTACTGAAACCAGTGGTGGCAGCCACCCAACCTGAAACCATAGAGACAAAATGGACAGAAGGGGATGCGTCCATGATACATACACAGTATCACTCTTGGCTTGCAAATTAGTGCCTACTAGAAACTTCCACAGCTCTGAAATGTCTGGCTCCCCACAGGACAGTGGAAAGGGTTTATCAAGTTCAGTTTTAGCACAGTCTCTGCGTGCAACATGCGCTTGATGGTTCTTCTTCTTTCTGACCTTGACTGTGGGATCCAAACCCATATTCACACGCCCCCCCAGAAACCCCCCTCCCAACCTGACAGGGGTAAGCCTAAACCATATTGATGCCTGAAAAGGCAATGCCCAGGGGCCAAAACCACTGAATACCCAGTAGGCTAGTCTTACCCACCTTGACCACAACAAGTGGGAGTTTGGCGGTGATGCTTTCAAATTGCACATCAAAGATGTCCATGCCTAACACAGGGATGTGGTGACCTTGCACATCTCTTAGTTGGACCTGTAGAACCTGCAACTTGGGGCGTTCTGCTGGTGGAATCTGGAAAAACTCACGCTGGGTAAGGATCAAATACAACTATCCCAAGTTGACCTTCATGCGGCAACGATGACCCTGGAGACTGACATCGATGAAAAACTGGACTGCATGAACACTGGAGCTGGGATCTTTTTCTTGACCGGCGTTGACTTTGGAGACCTGGAACTCTCTGGACCGGTGAACTTTGTCTTTTGCAGACTTTTTGGAGACCTGAACCTCTCTGGACAGGCAAACTTTGTCTTTTGAAGACTCTTTGGAATGCTGGCGATACACTCTTGCAATGTGTCCCTTTTGACCACACTCGTGGCACACTGCCTCTCCGAACTGGCATGTTTGCCCCCGCAACCCTTGCATGGGGCCTCAATCTTGTCTGCAGGTTTGGAGAACTTGCAAAGAACTTCCTGCATGCTATCCCCCGACTCTTTGTTGTCTGAGGACGATGCAAGCGATGGACCTGAAGAGGGCGAGCCCATGCGCTCCAGCCTCTGGTCAGCTGCAACCACTTCAACTGAAGAGCTTTTCTCCCGGAACCTTTTTTCACCTGCGGTGGTGACTTCAAACACCAGAGCTACCTCGAACGCTTCTTCGAAGGTCAACCTGCCTTTCTTTACCCTTTCCCTCAGGGCATCGTCCATGTTTGGCCACTCACATGTTCCAGCCACTGGCGCAGGGTGGCAGCATAGTCGGCGATGGACTCTTGGAATTTTATCCAAGACATGAAGATAAAGACCTTGGGCTTGAAGTGGTCTCTCAACACTGAGAAAATATCCCTTAGAGAAATGTCCTTTACTTCTCGTGCTTGAAGCAAGTACACAAGGAGATTAATTGTGGAGATGCCGCAGTTTGCGAGGAAAGTTGCCTTTCGTTTCTCCGGCTTGACCTTGTTGGCTATCACCCAGTTCTTGGGTTGGACACGTTGAACCCTCTGAGCGGTGTTGCTGCGGCAGGATATCCCATCCTCATCGCCAATGTTGAGTCCGAGTATTAATCAGCAACGTGACAACAGATCGGGGGTTAACCAACAAGTCATTTATTACAGCTCAGTTCGGAGTGTTCCGGACTGGGAAAAACAGGGACGAGGTAGCACTTATATACAAGCAAAACGGCAGTTACAGTGATACATTTACCCGGCTTTAGTTAACGCGGGAAACCTGTGCAGAACCCATCATAATACATTGATAACATCTGAATGTGGCGCCTTACAGAAAGGTTGTGCCTTTACAGCAAAGACTTAAGGGCAATTGCAGCTTAAAGCAATATAACGTTTGGACACCCCCCCCACACACACACACAAACACAGTGATTTTTACCAGGAATAGCCAGAAACTTCTGCACATGACAATCATTTAAAAAATGGAACAAACAAGGATTATGCTTCGCTTCTTGTTAATTAACCACAAAGATGGTGAGTGGAATCTTGGCTTTCATTTCCTTATACTTTTTTGAAGGACAATTTTTGTTACATGAATCATTTAGCAACTATAAAGCACAATTTTATAGCAGAATGCTGGCTTTTCATTTTCTTTTTAAAACACTGTGCTAAATTATGTGTCCATACCTAGCAGAAAAGGCAAATATGATTGTTAACTGTTCCACAATTGAGCATTTAAGAAAGCATTCTCATGAAAAATCACAGTGATGCAATGGGCTTTGTTAGGACTTTAAAAGTTCTTAAAGACCTAAAAATTGAAATTCTTTTGCTGGAGGAAACTGTCTAATACCAGCATAGACTGTCTGTCTAGCCCAGGGTTGGCTGTTTAGTCTATAAGTGGCTGTTTGGGTTCTCAGAAAAATCACTTATCATCCCCCTCACCCCAGCTAAACATGCTGGAAATTGAATCTGAGCTGTTCTATAAATAAAGCCTGCACTAAGCTATGGCCCATTCTCTGTGAACTTTTTTGGCAAGTAGGGATGTCTCTTAGTTTCGTTTTATGGCTAGAACTTCTGATTTGTCAAATAGAATAATAGTAATAAAATCATGATTTTTTGCATTTGTACACTGGAATACCTTCCCCAAACACAATATATTTTTCTACCAGCCATAGAAAAATAAAGAACTCATTATAATGGAGTTGCCTGCTGTGGAAGAAGGCAGGAAAAGGGAGTAACCTTGTGTGTGGAAATGACAAGCTAACACTCTTACTTCATTCATCATCAACATGAGGACCATGGTGCTGTTAAAGAAGAACACTCATACGTTCAACCACTTATGAATGAAAGGCAGAGCTATAGAGGGAAACCAATGTATGAATGTAAATATTTGCTTGTTTCATTCTTGTAAAGATGAAACAGGATCTGAAAGTAAAAAGAGATCTTCCCTGTGAGATGGTGAGATATTTTCTACCAACATTGAAGATCTTTCTCATTAGTCTCCTGAAAGCTATTACAAGAGAAAAGGGCAGTTTTAGCACATCTGGGGGCAAACTTAAGTTCCTCAACTCTGCTCACATTTACATCTTCTGATAGTACAGACAACCAAAAAATGGCAGTAGGGTAGATAAGTATTACTCATCCCTAGCTGACTTCTACTTTCTTGGATTTAAAACATGGGATGATTGTACCATGCATGGAACCATACACTTCATTTAGAAGGATAATTGTGCTTCCTTGAGACTGACAGGAGCATATCTACTCTAGAAAAGCCCTGGACACTTTCTTCATGCTGTAGAATACTGTTTATTTAATTGCTCTGCTTCTGTGGCACCAACATTTGGGCATTTGCTACTGAATTTGCCTGAAACAACACATGGAGGCATATTGCCCACCCTTCATATAAAAATGTTAATTCATTGAAAGCATGTTGATAGGTTAGCTTTAGATTGGTATCTGAAGCAGCCCTAAAAGATAATTTACAAAACAGTTATCTTACTCCTCAACCAAGCAGAGTCACAGAAATCAAAATTCTTTTTTGCCAGCCAAATGTGCTTATCTCACCTTTGGAATGTTGTTTACTTTGAGAAATGTAAACATAACTGGAACAAATGTAACGAATGAGTGTACATCACCATCCTGTGGGTATTAGTGGCAATAGCACATTTCACTGCTTTAAAGCAGGGGTTCCCAATGTTTTCCTGCCAGGAGCCAGTTCCCACCACTGTGCTCAGCTGTGGGGGCCGGAGGCTTGGCTGCACCAACTACTTACATTTTTGTCATCATTGGTAGTGGTGGTGGCAGGAATTGCATGGTTTTTATGGGTTCTTGCACAACCTCCGCCACTTCTCAGGGCGGTGGGAGGTTTTTCGGAGCATGTTCGCTCCTGTTTGGTTTTTTCCGTTGCTTTGGCAGCTAAAGCATGGCGGTGGGTGACTTCCTGGTTCCATGCTGGGATCCCAGGCGCTGATGTAAGCTCTGCCCAGCACTGGAAGTCACCCAAACTAAGAGTGAACATGCTCTGAAAAGCCTCCCGCTGCCCTGGGAAGAGGCAGAGGCTGTGCAAAAACCCAGAAAAAAACTGTGTGATTACTGTCACAGCTGCTGCAGTAAGTGATGTATCACAACTTCTGGTGGTGGTGGGCAGTTCTAGAGGTGCCTGGGTGGCCACTACAGGCCAGATTAATGATATGCACAGAGTGGATTAGGCCCATGGGCCAGGGGTTGGAACCTCTGATTTAAAGTGAAATAGTAACCAAAAAATCTGCTTAATAGCACTGTTAAAAAGTGGTCTGAATAAATAATAAAATTAGAATAGTTATACAGTATATGGAAGCTTATCCAGAAAAAACAAATGAACGATTGACACCTATAAATGTGAAAATATTGTGAGGCTCTCATAAAGGGGTGAGGCCCAGTTGTTTTCTTAATTTAATGTGTTATTTTAAAATTAACTGCATAAACTGCTTTTGTATTTTGATATTCTTTTGCCATATGTTGTTCATTAATTTTTAAATGACTGAGCATTTGTAATTTTCTAATACTTCTTTCGTTAAATAATTTTTATTGGTTTTTTAGCATATAAAAACAACAACAAAGGATATGTATAAAGAAGAGAAAAAACAAAGTATATATACATAAGACAAAAAGGAAATCGACATATATAGTAGGGAAAAAAGTCAACACTAACATACTCATAAAGTAAGAATAAAGCTGCACTTGATTAAGTATAAACAATCAAATTCATCCTAAATCATTTAATTGATTTCTACCTGATTAAGAATTTCTATAATTAAACTAATTTGTTTTTCAAAAAATTATTAGACATCTTTTCCTTGAAACAAAGATACAGACTTTCCAATAAAGTACAATAAAATTCAAGGGACTATACAAGGCCCTGGAGGATGTGGTAGGATACACAATTATATTATTTCCAAAAACTGGAATGTTCAGGCACTGGTCTGCTCCTATCATTATTTTTTTTACCATAGTCCACAAAAGGTTGCCAAATTCACAAAAATCTATTCTCTTTTACTATTCCCTTTTTCTTATTCAATTCCCATGTTAATTTATCATTCAGAGCTAACTGCCACATTTCCCTATGCCATTCTTAGATCTTTAATGTTAAATCATTTTCCCAATTCCTCGCTATACATTGCCTCGCCGTGGTCAAGCATATAGACAACAGTTCTTTTTTAGCCTTGTCTAAATATACTTTTCCTGTGTCTGTCAGTAAGGCTAAATTTGGCCCCAGATTAACGTTTACCCCCATAATTCAGAGAATTTATTTTCCTATTTTCTCCCAAAATTCCTTTACTATCCTATAACTCCACCACATATGCTCATAATTTCCCAATTTGTTTTTACATCTCCAACACATTTGACTTTTATTTTTATCTATCTGGTGCAACCGCACTGGGGTCAAATACCATCTCCACAAAATTTTAAAATTATGTTCTTTTATTCTGATAGACATAGCTCTCATGATTCTTTTATTCCATTTCTTTGTCCAATCGAAATCTGTGATGCTAACATTAAGATATTGCTCCCATATTTTCCTCAATGTTTCTTGTGAGTTGATATCTTTCTTTAAAATCCTATAAATTTTGCTCACCAAACCCTTTATATCCACTTCCCCTCTTCTAATTTTCAATAATATTTCCTCAAAATCAGTGGTATCTCTTTCCAAACTATTTTCTTCCAAATAGACACTATTCCATTTATTTACCTGTAATACCTGTAACCAATTTAAGTTCAGCTGTGTATATAACTCCACTTTTTTCTCCTTATCTTTGCACGATTTTACCCAATCTTTCAACAGAAAAATATTATATTCACCCAAAATTTCCAAAGGCACCATGGGGAGGAGTTCTTCTACACCAACCACCCAATGGAGGTTACCCTTCCACCTGCACCCCACACTTGACCTGCCAGCCAGGTTTTAAGTTCTTTTCTGAAAGACAGCAATTCCATCCGGAGACGTAGCTCTGTTGGCAGGAGGTTCCAGAGGGCCGGTGCAGACACAGAGAAGGCTCTCCTCCTTGTGCCAGAGAGGCGAGCCCCTCTGGCTGATGGAACAATTAGAGAGCCCCTCCGGTCCGCTCTGGTTGGACGGACAGACATCCTCAGGGCGATGCGGTCTCTTAGGTAACCCGGCCCACTACCATATAGGGCTTTAAAGGTCAAAACCAGCACCTTGAATTGCACCCGGAGACAAACTGGCAACCAGTGCAGCTCCCGGAGCAGTGGCAAAGCACGGGCATAATGCCCACACCCCATCACCACCGGGGCTGCCGCATTCTGGACCAGCTGTAGCCTCCGAATGGTCGTCAAGGGCAACCCCATGTAGAGCACATTACAGTAGTCTAGTCTGGAGGTCACCAGAGCGTGAGTGACCATGAGCAAAGAGTCCCGGTCCAGGAGTGGGCGCAACTGGTGAATCACCTGAAGCTGGGAGAAAGCCCTCCTAGTCACAGCCGCTACCTGTTCTTATAGCAGTAGCTGCGAGTCCAGGAGGACCCCCAAGTTGCACACTGGGTCTGTCTGGGGCAAAATAGCCCCATCCAGAACCAAAGGTGGTAGCTCCTGGGTTAACGCAGGACCCCTTATCCATAGCCACTCAGTCTTGCTGGGATTCAGTTGTAGCCCGTTAGCCCCCATCCAGACCCCAACAGCTTCCAGGCACCTGGAAGGGACTTTGACGGCATCACTGGCGTACCCATGGGCCGAGATGTACAACTGAGTGTCATCCACGTACTGATGGTACCGCACCCCATGGGAACGAATGATCTCACCCAGCGGCTTCATGTAGATGTTAAATAGGAGAGGAGAGAGCACCGAGCCCTGAGGCAGCCCCCATTTGAGGGGCTTAGGACATTTTATTTTTGACCCCTAATTTATTCCTCTCTTTATCCAAAAATACTGCTTTGCCAATCTGATTTAATTCCTTCATCTCGATGTCCTCCCAAATTAATTTCTCCTTCCTTAACATTTTAACAACATTTCTAATTTGAAAAGCTCTATAATAGTTTTTAAGATTTGGTATGCCTAATCCACCTTCTTTTTGGGATAAATACAGCAAGCCTCTATTAAGTCTAGATCTTCTTCCTCCATTACAATATGCATTAAATAGATTGTGAAAGTTTTTAATTTCTTTGTCTTTTAATTGAATCTGGAGGGCATCAAACAAAAAGTTTAATTTTGGAAGTAACATCATCTTACATAGTGCCACTCTACGGAACCAAGACAACTTTAATTTATTATACTGCAAATTTTTTTCTTTAATTTCCTTTTTTTGCTTTCCATAATTAAGACTCTTAAGATCATCCCAATTGCAAGAAATATTTATCCCCAAATATTTCAATTTTTCCCTAACCTGGATTTTATATTTATCTTTTATTTTCTTTTGATCTTCTTTAACTACATTCCATGTTATCATCTCGGACTTGTCCCAATTTATCCTCAATCCCGTTACTTCCTTGAAATCATTTAGGTGTTCTTGAATCCTATCCAAAGTCCTCAAAGGATATTTTACACTTACTAAAGTATCATCAGCATAAAGGCTTATCTTTATATCGGCGACTCCCTCAATATTTCTATCCTGTCTTATGGCATTTGCTAACACCTCCATTGTCATAATAAATAGTATTGGAGACAATGGACACCCTTGACGTGTTCCTGCCTCTAATTTTACCTCATCTGTCATAACCTCATTTACTCTAATCTTGGCAGAACTTTGCTGATATAATTGTTCAATAATTCTCTTAAATCTATCTCCAAACCCATAAGAGTTAATTATCTCATTAACAGCCACCCATTGAAGAGAGTAAAACGTCTTAAATATATCCAGGGATAGCATTCCAACTTTTTCTTTCTCTTTTGAAGCAACATCAATTATATCCAAAGCTCTCCTTGTCAAGTTCACCATATGCCTTCCTTTTAAAAATTCAACCTGATCTTTACTTATATATTTGTTCATAACATTGTTTAGTCTATTTGCCAATATTGGCGTAAATTTTTTTGCATCTTGATTTATTAGAGAGATGGGTCTGTATGACTCCACCTTTTCAGGATCTTTATCCGGTTTTGGTATTAGAACGATTATAGATCTATGCCAAGAAGTCGGGATTGAACCTCCCTCCAATATATAATTAAATAATTTTAATAGTCTTGGGACCACCCTATCTTGAAACTCATAAAACTCTGCTGGCAATCCGTCTTCCCCTGGAGATTTGCATGTCTTCAATTTATCAATCACGTCTTTTATTTCTTTACCTGTTATCAATTCTTCCATTCTAGATTTATGCTCTAAAGTTATCTTTCCCCCCATTTGTTTTGCTAATTGATCTCTTAACTTCCCTACATTTATCTTTTTTTTAGTATATAACTCCTGGTAAAAATCTTTAATTATCTTTGTTTTATCTTTTAATTTATTATATCTAATTCCATCCTTAATCAAAATTCCAAATTCCCTTTTACTCCTTTTTTCTGTTGCCGCTCTTGCCAACATTTTTGAATTTTTATTACTAAACTCGAAGTACTCCCTCTTCAAACAAATTAGGTCCCTTTGCACCTTTTCTATATCCTTTCCCACAATCTCCATTTTCAACCTTTGTATTTTGTCAAAGGTCCTCATATTTTTTGTTCTTGCGTGTTCCTCCTGCAATTTTTATCTCCTTTTCCATTTCTTCATATTTAGTCCTATACTGTCTATTTCTAACAGTTGCCAGCTTAATACTTTCCCCTCTAAATATCGACTTCATAGTGTCCCAAACTATGTGATATCCAACTGCTCCCGTATCATTCCAATGCCAATACTCCTCCCAGTTTTGCATCATCTCCGGGTCTTTATATAACTTAGGATCATATGTCCAGGTCAATGAAGGATTTAGAAAACCGGCAGTGCGGCAACAGCCCCACAAACGCGAAGAAAGGGAAACAACTTCACTTCCCAACATTCCTTGCGCCGCGCTGCGCCAGAGCCAATCAGGCTGAGAGGCTCTCGCACGGGGCAGCGTTCGGAAACGCGCCGCAGCCAATCAAAAGAAAAGCATTTTAAAAAAACGCAGCACAAACAGAAAGCACCAACCCATTACTACAAGCCCCAGTGTCCTGCGCGCCATGAGCACGCAGAACACTGAGGAAAACGGCGCCCGAAAAATTAAAAAGAAAAACAACTCACAGCCAAGCAAACACCAGCTGCCTTTCTTTCCCTCACCCGCGGCGCCTGAAGGTCCCGACTGGAGTTTCCCCTTTAATATCAGTGGGTGGGGGTTGCGATCCCCCTCTTCCCTGTCTCCCCTAGGGTTGGGAGGTTTGTGGGAACAAAAGGGGTATGTTTCCCAAACCCTTCTGGACTCAGGACACCAGGGAGACGGGATCGATTCCCACCCCCCTCCTTAAAAAAACTCCGTCTTTTCTTCTCTTTAATAACGGAGTTGTTTTAAGGAGGAGGGGAGGGAATCGATCCGCTCACCCACTGATATTAAAGGGGAAACCCGATCTACTTTCACGTCTCCACACAAAGCACCATAACACACTAAAGCCCCCCTCCCCACCACCTAGCCCACCCTTCCTAACCCCAACGACCATGCCCCCTACCCACCACCTAGCCCACCCTTCCTAACCCCAATGACCATGCCCCACTCCCCACCACCTAGCCCACCCTTCCTAACCCCAACGACCATGCCCCCTCCCCACCACCTAGCTCACCCTTCCTAACCCCAATGACCATTCCCCCCTCCCCACCACCTAGCCCACCCTTCCTAACCCCAACGACCATGCCCCCTCCCCACCACCTAGCCCACCCTTCCTAACCCCAATGACCATTCCCCCTCCCCACCACCTAGCCCACCCTTCCTAACCCCAACGACCATGCCCCCTCCCTACCACCTAGCTCACCCTTCCTAACCCCAATGACCATGCCCCCCTCCCCACCACCTAGCCCACCCTTCCTAACCCCAATGACCATGCCCCCTCCCCACCACCTAGCTCACCCTTCCTAAGCCCAATGACCATTCCCCCTCCCCACCACCTAGCCCACCCTTCCTAACCCCAACGACCATGCCCCCTCCCCACCACCTAGCCCACCCTTCCTAACCCCAATGACCATTCCCCCCTCCCCACCACCTAGCCCACCCTTCCTAACCCCAATGACCATGCCCCCTCCCCACCACCTAGCTCACCCTTCCTAAGCCCAATGACCATTCCCCCTCCCCACCACCTAGCCCACCCTTCCTAACCCCAACGACCATGCCCCCCTCCCCACCACCTAGCCCACCCTTCCTAACCCCAATGACCATGCCCCCTCCCCACCACCTAGCTCACCCTTCCTAAGCCCAATGACCATTCCCCCTCCCCACCACCTAGCCCACCCTTCCTAACCCCAACGACCATGCCCCCTCCCCACCACCTAGCCCACCCTTCCTAACCCCAACGACCATGCCCCCTCCCCACCACCTAGCTCACCCTTCCTAACCCCAATGACCATTCCCCCCTCCCCACCACCTAGCCCACCCTTCCTAACCCCAACGACCATGCCCCCTACCCAACACCTAGCCCACCCTTCCTAACCCCAATGACCATTCCCCCCTCCCCACCACCTAGCCCACCCTTCCTAAACCCAACGACCATGCCCCCTCCCCACCACCTAGCTCACCCTTCCTAACCCCAATGACCATGCCCCCCTCCCCACCACCTAGCCCACCCTTCCTAACCCCAATGACCATGCCTCCTCCCCACCACCTAGCCCACCCTTCCTAACCCCCAATGACCACGTACCTTCCCCACCACCAAATAAATAATTTTTTAAAAATTACTAAAAACACTCAAACACATCCAAAAATACACAAAAACAAAAACACCAAAAACAATATGAAGTAAACAAAGACACAATCAAAAACAAAACAAACAGACAAAAAACACAAACTCCAACCCCCCCTCCCCCCCGCCCACACACACACACAAAGGAAAGAAAACAAGCAAACTTACCAAAACAGGTGCTACCTCAACCAGGACTGGAAAAGAAATGAATAAAGAAAGACACTACTTACCAGAAGAAGCTCCACCCAGAGGCAAGGAGAGAAAAGAAAATCAAAATACAATAACCCCTACCAGCACCACCTGCTGGCCACAATAGTAAAAACAATTCAAAAACACACAACAGCCCCAAACAAAAGGCCAGAAGAGTAAAAACAAATCAAAAACATAACACAAATTCACAATTTTACACAAAAGGTCACACCAATAAAAACAAGTAAAAAAAATTACACTAAACACACTTTAACAGAAATCACAAATATATGTCAATAAAATACAATAGAAACTTTTAAAAATCCTGTGCTGAGTTATAACTCAAATTTAAACTCAAAACATCTAAACACATTTTAAAAACATTGAATGTAAAAAACATTTACTTTAAAATTATTTAAATTATTACCTACGGTACAACTAATTAAAAAAATTCAAAAAACTAAAACATTATTAGCTTACATAAAACAATTTGAAAAAATTATATCATACTTTCTTCTTTTATTAATCCTCAAAAAAACCAAAAAAGCAGATCACAGTTAATAACAGCCAAGCCAAAAAGTTTTTACATAAATAAACATTTAAAAAATTAAAATTACAGACTAAGCAATTTTTAAAAAAAATTATCACAATTTAACCTTCCAACACAATGTAAAACTATTGCAAAAATAAAATTGGTTCATTTTTTATTAAAACACACGGGGGGAAAAGCCCGGCAACGCCGGGCAACCCTTGCTAGTATTAAGATACATTTTGTCAACTTTGAAATGATCTACGTTTCTGAGTTTTTACTCTATAGGTCTGCAGCCTTTACTGGCATTTAAGAGAAAACGTTCAGAGCATTCCTTCCATGGGATCTGACAAGGATACTATGATTTTTCTTTCTACACTGTCCCAAACTTTTGTTTCTCTTTTCTTGTTGATGTGTTGGTGGCTTTATTGCAAAAGTTCCTAATACATACCTCCCACTTAACTTTTTTCTTGCAATCTCTGGACAATGGGTAGGCAAATTATTTTTTCGGAAACTATTATGATGGTGCGTAACTCTCATAAACCAAAGCTTATATGTTTGTATCTCTTCATTTGTGAACATTACAAAATGGAAACCCAGAAACATATATTGACAAGAAGTAGACAAGGATCAAGGGATCAAATCAGAAGGTCTCCAAAAAAGTTCACTACAGGGTGGACATCAATCTCTCTGCCATTTTGGGGGGCATGGATTGGATTGGGGTCTAGGGTCCACCCTATTCCACTATGGTGAAGCACATGCATAGCAGGCAAAAGATCCCAGGTTTAGTTCTCGTCTTCCCCATCAGAAAGTAGCTTAATCTCTACCTAATTTTTTTAAAGAGCCATTGGAGCCTGAGAAAGCAATATGGGCAAGGTAGATCTGAGATGGCTTAATTTAAAATAGTAACATAGTTTGACTGAAGCATTCAGAAGAGCTTGCATCATTCTTTTTTCTACCTAGGACTTGCTTTGTAACTGCATATTTTTTATTTTATTTCTGAAATTATAACTGCAAGCCAGATATGCTCAACTAGACTATTTTCTTCTCAAGCTCTGCTTCCATAATAACTATTGTGCTCTTTTCCAACGAAAGTGCAGTGATATCAAATACCAGGATATGAGAATAACATACTGTCCCTTATATATCTCAAAGGCAAATAAGGGGATAATAAGTCTTTTAAGTTTATTTTTAAATGTTACCATTTGCTATTGTTTATTCAGAATTAACATACACTGGGTAACCTTTTGGAGGGCTAGTATTCTTGGTCACTAGCAATTTAAATGATAGTGCTTCTTTGTGGAATTCTTTACATTTTTAATTAAATGCTCTAGTTTTTAACCTAGAATGTAATATTTTATTCAATCTTAATGTGTTTCATAGGTTTTAAGCAGAAAGAACACTCTACTATGTTTAACAGCACCTAACTGCAGTGGCTCAAGTCGCTAAGACGCTGACTGGGAAGCGGAAGGTCAGCAGTTCGATTCCCGAGTACTGCAGGACGGAAATGAGCTCCCATCTTCATCCCAGCTCCTGCCAACCTAGCAGTTCGAAAGCAAGAAATTGCAAGTAGATAAATAGGGACGACTTTGGTGGGAAGATAACAGCGTTCCGTGCGCTCCGGTGTCTAGTCATGCCTGCCACATGTCCACGGAAACGTCTGCAGAAGCAGACAGTGCTGGCTCTTCGGCTTAGAAACAGAGATGAGCACTGCACCCTAGAGTCGGATACGACTAGCTTTTGAGCAAGGGAAACCTTTACCTTACTAAGTTAACAATGCACAGGATTGTAGACATGCCCCATAAACGTAATTGTGAGGTTTTTTTACTAGCATTTTGTTTAGTTTTTGGATCTCTACCTTTTACATTTGCAAAATTATATTCTTAGACTCTATGTCCAGGAATCTACACAGCATATCCCTGAGGACCCTATCCCAACCAAAGTCTTCCAGGTTCTAATATTAAAAAGCACTGTCTAAATAACAGAACATCAGCATATAGTATATACAGGTAGATATAATGCAAGCGCGGCGCCAAAATGGCCACCACGCTCTTTGCGGGCCCCCACCTATCCCGGACGAAGACATCTGGGCTAGTTAGGGGGCGTGGCCACCCCTCTATAAAAGGGGTGGCCGCGAGGCAGCTTCGCTGCCATTTTAGAACAGCGACGGAGCGGAGAAGTTCGCTCCGACGCGGTTGTTCCTTTTTTCTTCGCTGAATTAAGGCTTCAGTCTCTTGCTTTCTGGATCGGAGGATAGCTCTCCTCCGATCACCACCATAGCGCTTGGGTTGCAATGGCTCCCAAGCGAAAGGCTCCCACGGCATCGAGGCCGTGTCCAAGGGGGAGGGCTCGGCCTACCCCCTCGACCTCTTCCAGGGGGCCACCATTGGGCCAGAGGGCTCGGGCGCCTGCCCCACGGGTGGTGGTGGTGGTGGCACCATTATTACACCAAATGCCACCAATGTGGGTGACCAGTTCCCTGCCTACCTGCCCAGTCGTAGGACACGGGCGGCGGCTGCGCGGGCCTGCTCCCCTGGGGTTCCTGCCCCTAGTGACCCTTTGCCCGGCATGGGTCACAGTGGCCCATGCGGGCGCAGCACGGGACCGTGCCCCGCCATTCCACTGCCCCCCCCATGGGCCAGATCAATGGGCATGGCCCTATTCTGGCCAGGGATTGCCGCAGGGTTTTCCTCCTCCGATTTCTCACCGGTTACCCGGTGGGCAGTCCGGCCCACCTGGCCCACCTTATTCTGGTGGGTCTGCTACTGTGGATGCTCTCCTTGCCCGTATAACGGCACTTGAGGCATCCATGGGAATGGCACCACCATCAAGGGAGGGTGGGTTTGGCAGCTCCTCGACTGCTGCCCACATGCCTGCCACTGCAGCTAAGCGGGCCATCAACAGGGTCGAGCTGCTGGAGGCCATCATGCCAGCACAGGCTGGCGCCTCGCAGCTCCCCATCCGGCCATCCCAGCAGGGCATTCCACCGGGGACTCGTCCTGCTTGGCATGGACACACGGAGGCTCAGAGCTCGATGACCATCGTGAGCTCCGACGCCCACCACAGGCCGGAGCCCCCAGTGGGGGCGGCCCGTGGGGGTGCAAAGAGTGAGTATCTTGGTCAAGTCAGCACACCACTGCCACTGACTCACAACACTGTGGGGGTCCAACGGCCATGGCTGCAACAGGCTAATGTGGGAGGGCAGTTCACTCCGCACTGCCCTGTTACCTCCTGGGCCCCTAATTATCCCCAGGTTCTTACAGGAGCGACCATCCCAACTGTTACGGCTAACTTATCTGGGGTGCGACAGGGCCCATCATATGTTCCCCCACTTCACTCCATACCAACTGCGGCCCTCCCGACGGCCGGTTACTCCTTACCCCTAGGTGACCATTTGTCCCAGGCTACTAGGGAGAAAATATGGCGGGGGGGAATATATTGACATATTCACCCTCCTTAACCGTGAACCCACTAAGGAGGAGAGGGAGGGGCAGGATGACAGGAACAAGGAATTGTCCCATCGTCGTAAGATGCCTCGCACTTGGGCCAATTGGTTACCGGCCTATTTGATATACATGGCGGTATATCTCAGGGCCCATCCTGATTTGGCCATCCCAATAGTCCAGTACCTGGACAATATTTACTGGGCCGTTGTTGATTTTCCTGGCCCGTCATGGTTGGCCCATGACGAAGAATTAAGGATGAGGGCAGCCCTTCACCCTGAGATGCGGTGGGACGAGCCCTGCCAGCAGTTGTGGCTGCTGTATATGACCCCTACGCGGCCAGCGCCAGGTGACCAGTACCACTGAGGCCATGCCATACAGCGGGTGGCTACTACACAGACTCCCCACCAAACAGTGGGGAAGGGGGTTACAGCCCGCCTGCTGTGTTGGAGTTTCTCCGCTAACGGAGTGTGCAACAAGCGCCAGTGTAGATTTAGGCATGAGTGCCCTTCTTGTTCAAGCCCTCACGCTGCCTCTGCATGCCCGCGGGCCGGTGGATCACGGGGCAAGGGAAGGGGATTTCAAGGGACGGCCAGAGCTCCCTCTAACGCCGCTACCCATACTAAAGGCCCCCTCCCCAATTAATTTCCCGGTGCTTGAACGGTGGCTGCGCGCATATCCTAGACAGGATGATGCAATTTACCTACGTGAAGGATTTAAGCTCGGCTTCCGCATCCCATTCAGGGGTGTTCGTGGGCCTCAGGACGCCCCGAACCTACTGTCTCTCAGGGGTAATGAGGACATTGCTGCGGAGAAGATAGCCAAAGAGGTTAGAGAACATAGGGTGGCGGGGCCGTTCAACAACCCCCCATACCCTAACTTAAAGATATCCCCTCTGGGTTTAGTTTCTAAGAAGTCCCCAGGTGAATTTCATCTGATTCACCACCTTTCTTACCCTGCCGGTTCCTCGGTCAATGACGCTATACCGGATGACCTTTGCTCTGTCCGGTATACGTCCTTTGACCAGGCCTTACAGATGGTATGCTCATGTGGTCCCGGGGAGCTCATGGCAAAGTGTGATATCAAATAGGCATTCCGATTGTTGTCGGTGCACCCGGACGACTTTGAGCTGTTAGGTTTTTGTTTCCGGGGCAAGTTTTATGTAGACAAGGCCATGCCTTTTGGCTGTTCCATTTCGTGCTCGGCCTTCAAACGATTTAGCACCTTCCTCCATTGGGCTTTCGTTCATAGGTCGGGGTCCCGGTCTGTAGCCCACTACCTCAACGATTTTTTGTTCGGGGGTGGACACGACTCAGGCATGTGCGGATGCCTGCTCACCACATTTCAAGTGCTTATGGGGGAACTGGGTGTACCCCTAGCACCTGAAAAGACAGAGGGCCCAGCCACCACCCTTACATTCCTGGGTATTAACATCGACACCGTTGCTCAGACATCCAGATTACCTATGGAAAAGGTGACTCGGATCTCTGATGCGATTTTGGCAATGCTTGCCAAGCGTAAGGTGTCTCTCTGGGAGTTGCAGGTGCTTCACGGTCACCTCAACTTCGCCTGCAGGGTGGTGACACCAGGCAGAGCCTTCGCCAGGCGTCTTTGTGACGCTATGGTGGGCCTTTCAAAAAGACACCACAGGGTTCGGCTGACTAGGGGTTTACAAGCAGACCTGTCGGTTTGGCTCACTTTCCTACAGGAATTTAATGGCGTCTCCTTTTGGACATCTGAGCTTATGGTCAGCCCTCAGTTCCAAGTACAGTCGGATGCCTCCGGCTCCCTCGGGTATGGGATCTATTTTGAAGGAAGGTGGGCCTATGGTCAATGGCCCCAAGAATGGCAGGGCACGGATCGCTTACGCGACCTTACGTTCCTGGAGTTTTTTCCGATTTTGGGTGCCCTTATACTCTGGGGGGGGGGACATGTGGGCTAATTCTGTGGTTCACTTTTGGTGTGACAATGCGGCTGTGGTGCACATTGTCAATGCCCAAACGTCTAAGTCCCCCAGAGTCATGGCTTTAGTTCGCCAATTTGTTCTTAGGTCCTTGCGCCTTAATGTGCTATTCAGGGCCAGACATGTGCCAGACATTAATAACGATATTGCTGACGCTTTATCCCGCCTGCAGATCTCCCGGTTCCATGCCTTGGCTCCAGACGCAGAGGAACTTCCCTCTCCACTCCCGGCCGAGATGTGGACCTTTGGCGAGGAGAGGTGAACCGGGCGATCGGCATGTCTTTGGCACCCCGCACGCGTAAGGCGTATCAGCATACACTCCTTCAATTTAGGACCTTTTGCAGGGAAAGACAGTTGCCTGAAAGGTGGCCGATACTGGTTGACCAGGCTTTACAGTACATGGTGTACATGCATGGTCAGGGATTGGCCCCACGCACCATTGCCACTAGGCTTTCAGCCTTGGCATTCATGGCCAAGGCACGGGGCTTTACCGACTGCA
Organism: Bradypodion pumilum; assembly: GCA_035047305.1. Taxonomy (NCBI): domain Eukaryota; kingdom Metazoa; phylum Chordata; class Lepidosauria; order Squamata; family Chamaeleonidae; genus Bradypodion; species Bradypodion pumilum. The sequence continues at coordinate 326,249,271 of JAWDJD010000003.1, forward strand.
TGGGCGACTTCCGTATACACCATGTTTTGGAAGGGTGGACACGTGAACGCAGCAGCCGCCCGGACACACGTCACCCTGTTTCACCATGTATTCTGTCCCGTCTTGCTCGAGGTTGGCATAGACTGTGTTATGATAGGTATGAGGAGTCTCTTTGTCATGCAGCTACCACCGTAACTTTCTTTGGAGCTCTGAGAATCAGCGAGCTGGTCCCATTGTCAAAGGGGGACGTGTCTTGTAGGGCACTGGAACTCGAAGATGTGTCTATCAACCAGGAGTGTGCTCAGTTGAGGATTCGTTCCTCAAAAGCCGATCAGCATGGAGAAGGCAGTGGTGTTAGACTGCTATGATGCACGTTTGCTGACATCTGTCCGGTTGGTGCCCTACATGCTTTTCTGGCAGTGCGTGGCACGCACCCTGGCCTGTTGTTCTGCCACCAGGATGGGTCTCCCCTTACCAAATTTCAATTCTGGAGGGTGACCGGGATGGCACTTCACAGTGTGGGCGTCCCCGGGGCTCGTTATGGCACCCATTCATTTAGGATAGGCACTGCGTCTACTGCAGCTGCGTTTGGGTACTCGGAGACCAATATACGTCGGATGGGCAGGTGGGGATCCACACGTTTTTCTTTATATGTACGTCCCCTCACTGCATGAGTACCTAGTTATGTCCTTAATTCTCTCTCCTTCTTTTACAGACCCTGTGTGTTCACGCACACCGGTGGCAGTGTGGCTGGTGGGCCATAGTTATGTGCACTGGGCGGCACAGTATGCTGCATCATCGGAGACCCCATCTCGGGCTGCGTGCATCCGCACGTATGCGGTGGTATGGTGTGCGCGGCATGAGGTGGCAGGAACTGTTGCCATTCCTGATGTCCATCAGGGATGCTGGACTGCCAGATGTTTTCATTCTCCACCTCGGCGGCAATGATCTCGCACAGATCACTAGCCTTTCCTTAAAAATGTCGGTGTGCAGTGACCTGGCGTTTCTACATCATTTATGGCCATACACACGGTTGCTATGGTCTGACATCGTGCCAAGACACTGTTATAGAGGAGGCATTGATCTCCGTGGTTTGGACCGTGCCCGGCGGTCAGTGAACAGGGCTGTTGCCCGGTTCCTTGTTGAGAATGGCTTGGGAACAGCCATTCGACATCCAGGGATAGGGTTGCAGGATTTTAGCCTGTATTCAGGAGATGGGGTCCATCTGTCGGCCAGATGTATGCACCTCTTTCTGGAGGATGTGCAAGCAGGCCTGGTGACTGAGCTGTCAGTCGGGGGGGGGGGCGCTGAGTCATCATGGATGCCTCCCCGTGTGGCGGGTAGCACTGGTAAGGTAAAAATTTATGACCCATAGTTATCCGTCAGTTTCGCAATTGACTGGCCAACACGTAGATAGGTACAGGGGAAACAGGATTGGCCAGTCAAGGGTGAACCATGAACGGGGTGATGCTAGGAGCTTCACAGCCTGCATCACCTTGATATTTGGATGGATACACATCAGAGGGTGGTGTCAATAGATAGTATATTGACTTCGGTCAACAATTTGTTTGTGACAACAAACAAATTGATACAAATTGATACTTAATAGCCAATTGCCATTGGCACTTTGGGTGGAACCTTACCAGTGCTACTGCGGCCTGCTTGCCTTAAAGAATTACATAAGAACATAAGAACAGCCTTGCTGGAACAGGCCATAGCCCATCCAGTCCAGCATTCTGTCTTACACAGTGGCTCACTATTTCCTTCAGGGTATTCCCAAGGAGATGTCTTCCCCTGCTTAGGATTCCCTGGAAATGGCGTTGAGAGATATCCTGCCTATCTCTCTAACCCGGAGGTTGTCCTTAAGTATCCATAATTATAGCCATTGATCCCCTTGTCCTCCATGAACTTGTCTAATCCTTTCTTAAAGCTGTCAAGACTGACAGCTGTCACCACTTCTTCTGGCAGGGAGTTCCATAGACCAGTGATCCTCTGGTTGAAAAAGTACTTTCTCTTATTTGTTTGAGAACTAGTACCCAAAAGTTTCATTGAGTGTCCCCTAGTTCTAGTGTTGTGCGATAGGGAAAACAGTTTTTCCTTATCTACTTTGTCCACACCGTGCATGATTTTATAAACTTCAATCAGGTCACCTCTTAGACGCCATCGCTCAAGAGTGAAAAGGCCCAACCGTTGCAGCCTCAGATGGTAAGGAAGGTGTTCCAGCCCCCTAATCATTCTGGTTGCCCTTCTCTGCACTTTCTCCAACTCAATAATATCCTTCTGGAGGCATGGCGACCAGAACTGTACACAGTATTCCAGATGGGGCCTCACCATAGAATTATAAAGAGGCAAAATTACACTTGCTGACTTATTTTCTATACCCTTCCTAATGATCCCTAGCATTGAGTTTGCTTTTTTCACTGCTGAGGCACACTGGGTTGACACCTTCATTGAGCTGTCCACCAGGACACCAAGGTCCCTTTCCTGGTTTGTCGCAGAGAGTTCAGACCCCATCAGTTTATAAATGTAATTGGGGTTTTTGCCCCAACATGCATCACTCTGCACTTACTAGTGTTGAAGCTCATTTGCCACTGTTTTGCCCACTCCCCCAGTGTCAAGAGATCCCTCTGGAGCTCCTCACAATCTCTCACAGTTTTCAATACCCTGTATAATTTAGTGTCGTCAGCAAATTTGGCTACCTTGCTATTTACTCCTACCTCTAGATCATTTATGAAGAGGTTGAAAAGCAGGGGTCCCAGTACTGAACCTTGGAGGACCCCACTCTTTACTTCCCTCCACTTGGAGAAGTGTCCATTTAGTGCTACCCTCTGTTTCCTGTCTCTTAGCCAGTTGCTGATCCAGGACAAGACCTGTTCCTTTATTCCATGACTGGCAAGTTTATTCAAGAGCCTTTGGTGTGGGACCTTGTCAAAAACCTTCTGAAAGTCCAGATAAACAATGTCAACTGGATCCCCCTTAGCCACATGCTTGTTGACACTCTCAAAAAATTCCAACAGATTAGTGAGGCATGATTTGCCCTTGCAAAAACCATGTTGGCTTTCCTTTAGCAGCGCCTTCTCTTCTATGTGCCTATTAATTCTATCTTTTAGGATGGTTTCCATCACTTTACCTGGGACACATGTCAAACTGACAGGTGGGTAATTTCCTGGATCACCCCTGGATCCTTTTTTGAAAATTGGTGTTACATTCGCTACCTTCCAGTTATCAGGCACAAAGCCTGATTTGAGGGAAATATTATATATTTTGGCTAGGAGATCAGCAATTTCATCTTTAAGTTCCCTGAGAACTCGTGGATGGATGCCATCTGGTCCTGGTGATTTGTTAGTGTTTAGCTTAACAAGACATGCAAGGACCTCCTCCCTGGTTATTTCTATCTTGCTTAATTCTTCGGTTTCCCTCCCTACGAAGATAGGCTCTGTTTTGGGCATGTGGTCTCTGTCTTCTTCAGTGAATACTGAAGCAAAGAATTCATTGAGTCTCTCTGCAATCTCTGTTTCCTCTTTAATAACCCCTTGCCTTCCATTGTCATCTAATAGTCCAATGGCCTTCCTAGTTGGGTTCTTACTTCTAATGTACTTAAAGAAGTCTTTGTTATTTCTCTGAGTATTTTTAGCTATACGCTCCTCAAAGTCTTGCTTTGCTTTCCTGATTGTTGCCTTGCATTTGTTCTGCCAGAATTTATGTTTCTGCCTGCTGTCCTCATTCGGACAAGCCTTCCATCTTCTAAATGAGCTTTTCTTGCTCTTGATCACTTCCCGAACAGCTCCTGTAAGCCACATCGGAGTCCTCTTGGACCTGGCAGTGCCCCTTTTCCTTTTGGGTATGCATTCCAATTGGGCCTCTGTTATTATTTTTGTAAACAGCCTCCATGCCTCTTGGAGTGTTTGGACTCTCTCAATTTTCCCTTTCAGCTTCTTTTTTTACTAGTTTCCTCATCTTTGGGAAATTTCCTTTTTGAAAATTTAAGGTCTCTGTGTTAGATTTTATCTGTGACTTGCAGTCTATGATCAAGTTAAACATAATTGAGTTGTGGTCACTGTTCCCTATTGGATCAGTCACATTAACATCTTGCACCAGATCCTGAGTATTACTCAGGATCAAGTCAAGGATTCTTGTACCTCTAGTTGGGTCTTCAACCATCTGTCCCAGGGAACAATCATTTAGCATATCTAGGAACTTTATCTCTTTATCATGTGCTGAACAACAGTTCACCCAGTCTATGTGAGGGTAATTGAAGTCCCCCATTATAACCAGGCTTCCCTTCTTGGATGCCTCCTTTACAACATTCTCCAACTGCCAGTCTCCTTCAAGAGTTTGGGTTGGAGGCTGATAGTATATGCCTACTGTTAGACCATCCTTGTGGCCTGGTACTCTTACCCACAGTGCTTCTAATGGTGACTCCAAATCACCTAGATATTCGAATTCATACGATTTTATCACTTCTTTGACATACAAGGCTACACCACCTCCTGTTTGCCCCTTCCTATCCTTCCTGTACAGTTTGTAGCCTGGGATAACTGTATCCCATTGGTTATCATCCGTCCATCAGGTTTCAGTGATACCAATAATATCAATATTCTTATCTATTGCTAAGTATTCCAGCTCCCCTATTTTGTTCCGGAGGCTTCTGGCATTTGTATACAAACATTTATATATGCTTTCCTGACACAGTCTTTTGTGTCCAGTTGCATTGTTAGACTGCCTCTTGCATCCTTGTGCTAGAGTGCTGGTGACTAGCTCCTCGCTCTGCTCAGTAATTTTTGCATCCTCCTCACTACTCAAGTACACACTTTCCCAAACCGGATGCTGCCCAGCTCCTGTCGGCTTTCCCCCAGTTATCAGTTTAAAAGCTGCTCTGCAGCCTTTTTGATGTTGAGTGCCAGCAATCTGGTCCCATCATGGTTCAAATGCAACCCATCCCTCCTGAACAGATTTGGCTTGTCCCAAAATGTTCTCCAGTTCCTGACAAATCTGAAGCCCTCGTCTCGACACCACTGCCTTATCCACGCATTGAGGCTTCTGAGCTCTGCCTGCCTGGTAGGTCCTGCATGAGGGACAGGCAGCACTTCTGAAAATGCTACCTTGGAAGTCCGGGACTTCAATCTTCTTCCTAACAACCTGAATTTGGCTTCCAGGACAGACCGCTTGGCCTTCCCAACATCATTGGTACCAACATGTACCGTGACAACTGGCTCATTCCCAGTTCTCTCTAACAATCTATCGAGATTTCTTGTGGTGTCTGCAACTTTTGCACATGGCAGGCAAGTCACCATACGGTTATCATGTGCATCACAAATCCATCTCTCTGTATTTCTAATTATTGAATCGCCTAGTACAAGGAGCCTCTCTCCTGCAATCTGTTCATCTACATGCACCTCATCAACCATATTAAGGGAGAGAACCTCAGTTTGTTCCTGTTGTTTATCTTCCTGGATCTCATCAAGTGTGATGAAGGAGAGATCATCAGGTGGAACCAGTTGTTCCTCTGTGTGTTCCTCATCAGGTGTGATGAGGGAAAGAGCCTCAAATTGATTCTGTAATTTCAGACTCTCAGAGTGAAACCCTTCTTTTCTCCTCCTTTGAGTCACATTCCTCCAAACATCTCCCTCCTGAGTTAGTGAAGGGCCTTCTCCCTCAGAACTGTGCCCTGTCTCTTCTTTGTCCAGCATAGTCTGCTCCGCTCTGTCCAAGAACAGCTCAATCTTCTTAATTTGTTGATGGTTAGATATGCGGGCCTCTAGCTGCTGGACCTTCTCTTCTAGTAGAGCAACCAGCTTGCACTTGCTGCAAGTGTAGTTCTCCATATGCTTTGGCAAGAACACAAACATGGCACAAGTATTGCAGGTAACTACAGCTGTTCCCTCAGAATCCATTTTAACAAGCGCAGTATTCTGGGCCTCAAAAATGTACACGTTTACTCCCTTTCTACCTAGTAAGACTATATTCTTCCTTTGTTCCTAGTTTGAAATCTCACGCGCCGTTAGGTGCACAGGCCTCTAAAGCAGCTCTACTCCAACTGCAAAACTTACCAGTGCTCACTTCCTTTGTTTGGCTCTCCTCAGCAGCAGCAAATGATACACCAATTGAAAGTTATAATTCGGACTAGGGCATTATTCAATAAAAGTGGCCCAATGCCTTTAATCCAATACCGGTGTCTGAGTCTTTATTTGGGGGGTGCACCTGCAAAAATTCTTGACCATGAGCATATAGTCCCCTCAAGGTATGATTTTGAATATAATCATTAGCAGTTCCTGTATCTTAAATTTATTGCTGCTATCTTAAGGAAAAAACTATGCTTATGCCTCTCTGACAGAAAAATGGGATAAAAACACTATTAGCAATATTGTTCTTCATCATGAACGATAGTATCCTTCTAAATATTGATACTGGAGGTATACAATTCCCCCAACCTCAGACTCTTCAGATGTCTTGAAATGTATCATAATTCCCTGTGTTGGTTGAGGCTTATTGGGGTTATAGCCCCCAAAACCTGGAGGGCATGAGATTAAGAAAAATTGCATGCCATGCATTGAACTTTGGAATTTGGAAAAGTTACTTTTTTGGATTATGTCTCAAATAATTCCCCAAACAAGATGGCTATTGGCTATCCTGGCTGGGAAATTCTGTGACATTTCATTCGCAATGGAGATTTTTCCAAGTTAGCCATTGACTTGGTGTGATACAGCAAGGCTGTTTTGCTGATTTGCTCAGAAAATGCTTTACTTTCAATAAACTCTGCTTTACAATGAACTGTTGAAAGGATAAATGCCAAACTACAAACCCAGAAATTGCTAAGTGTTCCTTGACCTTTTGCCAAATTTAAAACAAAAAATTGATAACACACATCCAAAATATTATTAGACACATCGAATCCTAGGAGGCACTTGTGAAAAAATGACTGATGAGCTTCAATGTGTGATAAAGCTGTCATAATGAAACATTCACACTTGCCAGCTTTTAGGCTTGTAATAACAGGAGAAGAGAATTCTGTTTGATCAGACTTAGGAAGTGTGAAATGAGAAGTGTCTGCAATCAGGAGGATGGTCTCACTCCATCAGTCCTTGAATGGCACCATTTTGAGAAGACCTGTTCCAATGGATGAAGTGAGTAAATAGTGGCTCCTTCCAAATTGTCTGAGGGAAGAAGATGAAACGTTTCTTATTACTTTGTACTCAGATGGCAATTACCTCCCTTGTTTGCGGAAGGAAATGTTCAAGACATGCTCTACTGCATGTTAATTCTCTTCCACGTGCTGGGATAATTATCTGTTTCGAAGCTCTGCATTAGTGTGGATCATTTTCATGGCAATATGAAATGTCTAACATTTCTTTGCAAAGACCAGAGAAACATTCTCACCCAGTATAGCTGCCAAATCTCTTGGGCAGTGTCAGATTAATAAAACTGCATACATTGCACTATGATGAGCCACTATGAACACTGATGACTTTATCTGAATTCTCCATTATGGAGCATAATCATATTTCAGAATTCCATAGCCAGCATGAGAAGGGGAAAAAGACTTCTCATCTCTGTTTCAGCTGTAATCCTTTACACATTTAACTAGTAATAATAAGCCCCACAAACATAGGGAGAATTACTTTTGAGTATGGAGACAAAAGTCCCAGCTTGTGCAGCCATGGACAAACTGAGCAGTCCCAGAACATCCCTAGCAGAAGGAAATGGTAAGCTGAATATGAGTACTCTCCACCTTGATTACTCTACACTGGGAAGGCTTGCTCTAAATTGGAATTGACTTGATAGGTTGTAATTAAGCTGGGTGGATGGCTATATGAATTGGAGCACCCAGTTGCAGAGCTAGAAGTCATGAGTTCTATGCTCTATGGTGCCTTTCAGGAGAAAAACCAGTCTGCAAAGCATCCCTAGAAGAAGAGAACTTTATACTTTCACCACTAAGAAAATCCTAGAAAAGAGGTGCAATACTTTGGAATCAAATTGATGACATGCAATTATTCTTATTCTACATGTTTGCAAGCTGCTAGTATGATGTAGTAAATAGAATAATAGGACAGCATTCAAGAGACCTGGGTTCAAATCCCTACTCAGCCATGCAGCAATGGTAAAACCATTCCTTAGATATCTCACATATATCATACATATGTTTACTATTGATAATTGTAGGCAATTAGTATTTGGTTGTCTTCTTTGGTTCTGGACTGCAAATCATACAGTCCTGCCAGTTTACTTTACAAATGCCTCATCAGTCTCCATAGATATTAGTTCAATGATTCTCACAACCCATTGTTAAAACAGAGCAATATTTATCTTACTTATGTAATATACTAGCCCATTAGTGCAAACACTACTCTGGGCAGTTCGAAAGTCAAAATATAAGCCACATAATACCCCATTTACTGTATATCAAGTAGGAGTGTTAATTTTCTCTTATTCCCCCCTGTTCATCCAAGTTTTCTTTATGTATGAGAGCAATGCAAAACATTGCAACATTTCCCAACTACAGTAAAAAAACACCATCAAATTGTATTCCCATTATGGCAAAAATCTGTGTTGCATTGTCATCACACTATGATGCTTGTGTGAAGTGAAAACCAAAGCAAGACAAAACAAATGAGATAAACAGTATAGCATGCAAATGTTCAGCTACTGAGGCTCAAAGGTGCCACAATCAAATTCTAGTTGAGTCTGTCTTCAGGACTAAATCTTAGCTTGGGAAGGGATGAAAGGACAGCACTGTAGCACTAGAAAGGACAAAGGGTTTGGGTATGTAGGAATGGGATTTATGTATTTATTGGGTTACAAATCCTATAATTTTGCATTCTGTGAATTCCATCTAATTTACACACACACCCTAAAAACACCTAATGTGGCTCATCTGGGAGAAAAGCCTCAACTTGGAAGGCATCGAGGCTCATCTCTGCCTAGGTTTCCTGTCCCCCACCCCCCAAGAGCTTGCTGGGAGCTTTATTTCTCAACAGCAAGCTAGGTAGAACAAATACTAGGTCAGCCTCAAAACCTGCTAATTGAGGTTTTTCTCCCAGAAAAGGTACAATTATGTGTATGTCAAAAAGAATTCCCATAATGGAGAATTATAGAATAGTCCCAGAAATCTGAAAATTTCACCCATATTAGGTAGTATCAAAAGAAAATTGGATAGGCCAGATGTAATCTGTACATGTTTTGACATTTTCTTCCAAGTGTACAAAGTCCAGCTTATTCCTACTATAGATCAGGGTTCACTCTCTAGCTGTTCTTGGACTTCAATTCGCAGAAGCCCTGATCAGCAGGAGTGCTGATTTGGGCTTCTGGTTATTGAAGTCCAAGAACACCTGGAGAGCCAAGTTTGCTGACCCTTGATCAAGAGGAGCAAAGAGTATCCATCCCTATCCATGACCTGTCTGGATTCCTGTCTCCTTTGATCTTTTCCTCATATTCTCCACTACACCCTAGGTCAAGATTTAACACAAGGAAGGATATATGCCAGTCAGAAGAAGGGACCACGTGATATCTGTCATATTGCTGAGGTGCCGTTCTCCCAGCTTGAGTTTTTCCATCACTGCTTTCTTCAATATCAGAATAAGGAAATAAGAAGAAATGAAAACCACACCATAAAATATAAGCCTTGTGACTGTAAACACACATTGAAATTATGTGTGTTATCTATTACTACATATTACTGCTGTTAAAACATCTAATGCAATAAAAATTAAACCATTATATATCTAAATGTGAAAGTTTTATATCGGTTAATATGCAGGCATATATTAATGAAACTGAAGTCAGAACAGGCAGGTTCGCTGCAGGCAAAGCTACTCTGAGAGCTGTATTTTTCAAGACCGCTTTTCCATATTGATAATTATGTTCAGTTTTATGAAATAGTTGAAGTTGGAGGGGGAATTATGATGATGTGCCTGTGTGTATCTATGTGCATGTTGTACTTTTAAATAAGCAACTGTTTATCATGAAGAATATAGTCCTAATAATCATGGGAATTAAAATAAATCTACATTGTTTATCCCATTTTCTAAAATATTCACAAACATCCAGTTATGCACTAACTGTTTGAGATGGATGCACAGCTTGTATGGGAAGTCATGGTTATTTGTTAAAACAAAGGATCATTTATGCAAAGAAGATAAGGGCTTCCATACAGTTAACTTGTCAGTAATATTAATGACCCACTTCTGCATTAGGCTGCCTTGATTTAGCCTCAGGCAGTAGTTCTCTCATAACTACTCATTAAATACCAAGAAAGAGATGGCACAGGGAGGTTAGGATTTAAATTAGAAAACTGTATTTTAAATTTCTGTAGCTTAGAGTAGGTTTCCACCTTTCCCTAGAGCTTGTTGCTTTGATGTGAGCACATTTGTGAATGCATTGGTCAGAAAAAGCAGAGAAATAAATAATGTTTAATTGCTTAAAGCCATTTCATTATGTTTTTAGTATGCATCTGTGCCCAGCTGGAAAAAAAATCATGTTGTGTGACAAAAACACATGTGATATTACAGATCCAGGTTCCATAGCTATTAATGTTAGACCACAGTTCCCTTTATCCCCAAACAGCATTAGCTAGGCAGCTATGAATGATTGGAATTCTAACACATCAGAAAGTGCCAAATTAGAGCAGGCTGTGACATTAATTTGCCTATTTGTTATTTACATTTCTAAGATGCTTAAAGGTTTAGACATATGTGCGTTTAAAGTAAAGTGGTAATGCAATTAAAGTAAAGTGGTAATGCAATACAGCAAATAAAAATGCATACAAACGTTAAAGCAATGCAAAAAAATGCAGAAGGAAATACAAAAATCAATATGACAAAAACTGTATAATCTGAAATTGACAGAATTCACAGAAATTCTGAGAGAGAGCTTAAATCAGCTAAGAAATAAAACAATTGATAAACCATGAACATAAAATATCATTAAAAAAGCTTTTTTTAAAATCAGAAATGTATAATAAAACTGTATATCTTAACCTATAAAACCAAGGGTTAACCGTTGGAACTTGCTATAGGTTGCTATGCCTCGCCCTACTTGCCTGCACTCACCCTTCGTGCACACGGCCGATCTGGGTCCACAGGTCAACAAAGGATTGAGAAAACAGGCAGTGGGGCAACAGCCCCACAAATGCAAAAAAAGGGAAACAACTTCATTTCCCAATGTTCTTTATGCCGCGCCGCACCACAGCCAATCAGGCTGAGAGGCGCGACCACAAAGAACATTGAAAAATGCACCACGGCCAATCAAAATCGAGCCACAGGAAAAAAACGCACCACAACCACAAATCACAAACCCATAACTACAAGCCCCAGAGTCCTGCGTGACATAAGCGCGCAGAACACTGAGGAAACCGGTTCCCGAAAAATTAAAAAGAAAAACAACTCACCGCCTCACAGCCAAGCAAACACCGGCTGGCTTTCTTTCCCTCACCAACGGCGCCTGAAGGTCCCGACTGGAGTTTCCTCTTTAATATCAGTGGGTGGCTGGGTGGAGGGGTTTGCGATCCCCCTCTCTGCTGGCTACCCTAGGGTTGGGAAGTTTGTGGGGACAAAAGGGGTATGGCCCCCAACCCTTCTGGACCCAGGAGACCAGGGAGAGTGGATCGATTTTCCCCCTCCTAAAAAAACTCCGTCTTTAAAGAGAAGAAACCAAGCGGTTTCTTCTCTTTTAAAACGGAGTTGTTTTAAGGAGGGGGGGATTGATCCACTCTCCCTAGTCTCCTGGGTCCAGAAGGGTTGGGGGACATAACCCTCTTGTCCCCCCAAACCTCCCAACCCCAGGGGAGCCAGCGGAGAGGGGCGTCACAACCCCCCACCCACTGATATTAAAGGGGAAACCCCGATCTACTTTCACGACTCCACACAATCAAAGCACCATAACACAATAAAAACCCCCTCCCCACCACGTAGCCCACCCTTCCAATCCCCCATTGACCATGCCCCCTCCCCACCACCTAGCCCACCCTTCCTATCCCCCACCAACCATGCCCCCTCCCCACCACCTAGCCCACCCTTCCTAATCCCCAACAACCATGCTGCCTCCCCACCACCTAGCCCACCCTTCCTAACCCCACCGACCATGCCCCTCCCCACCACCTAGCCCACCCTTCCTAACCCCAATGACCATGCCCCCCTCCCCACCACCTAGCCCACCCTTCCTAACCCCAATGACCACGCCCCCTCCCCACCACTTAGCCCACCCTTCCTAACCCCCAACAAAAAACAACAAGCCGCCTCACAGCCAAGCAAATACCAGCTGGCTTTCTTTCCCTCACCAACGGCACCTGAAGGTCCCGACTGGAGTTTCCCTTTTAATATCAGAAACCAAGCAGTTTCTTCTCTTTAAAAACGGAGTTGTTTTAAGGAGGGGGGAAATCGATCCACTCTCCCTGGTCTCCTGGGTCCAGAAGGGTTGGGGGGATATACCCCTTTTGTCTCCCCAAACCTCCCAACCCCAGGGGAGCCAGCGGAGAGGGGGGGTTGCAACCCCCCACCCACTAATATTAAAGGGGAAACCCCGATCTACTTTCACAACACCACACAATCAAAGCACCATAACACAATAAAGCCCCCTCCCCACCACGTAGCCCACCCTTCCTATACCTCACCGACCATGCCCCCCTCCCCACCACCTAGCCCACCCTTCCTAACCCCCAACAACCATGCCCCCTCATCACCACTTAGCCCACCCTTCCTAACCCCCAACAACCACGCCCCTCCCCACCACCTAGCCCACCCTTCCTAACTCCCAACGACCATGCCCCCTCCCCACCACCTAGCCCACCCTTCCTAACCCCAAATGACCACACACCCTCCCCACCACCCAGCCCACTCTTCCTAACCCCCAACGACCACGCCACCTCCCCACCACCAAATAAATAATTTTAAAAAAAATTACTAAAAACACAGTCAAAAACATCCAAAAATACACAAAAACAAAAACAAAAAAACAATACGAAGTAAACAAAAACACAATAAAAAACAGACAAAAATACTAATTCCAATCCCCCCCACACACACACACAAAAGAAAGAAAACAAGCAAACTTACCAAAAGATGTCCTACCTCCACCAGGACCGGAAAAGAAATGAATAAAGAAAGAGACTACTTACCAGAAGAAGCTCCACCCAGAGGCCAGGAGAGAAAAAACAGTCAAAATACAATAACCCCTACCAGCACCACCTGCTGGCAACAATAGTAAAAACAATTCAAAAACACACAACAGCTCCAAACAAAAGGCCACAATAGTAAAAACAAATCAAAAACAAAACACAAATTCACAATTCTGGAAAATAATAAAAAAGAATTATTGTTATCTTTATTGATGGTAGCCAGACAGCTAATTGCCAAGGAATGGAAGAGTGGAACTAATATTAGTAAAGTTAGATGGTACGCAGATGTTTGGCAATTGGCTCTCAATGAGAAATTAACTATCCAAGTACACCAGAAAAAGGGGTTACCAATAAAGACACCATTTTGGGAGATTTGGGGTTCCTTTGTCAACTTCGCTTTATTAGGTGATAACAAGTTTAACCCAAGCCCTGACATGATCCAATTTTGGAAATAGAATTGAAGGCAAATGGTCAAGAAACCCCTGCCAACATCCCCCAACAGAGCACAGGTGGTCTGGTTATATTGTTGCTATTGCTTTAGGTATTTTTTATTATGTATAGATTTGTTACTGTATTATTTTTTGTATTATTGTCATTATTTGTTTTTGTATTATTTCAGTTCTTAATAAAAGCTTTAAAAAATAAATAAACCCAAAACATCTAAACACATTTTAAAAACATTGAATGTAAAAAACATTTACTTTTACATTATTAAAATTATTACCTATGGTACAGCTAATTAAAAAAAATCAAAAAACTAAAACATTATTCGCTTACATAAAACAATTTGAAAAAATTATATCATACTTTGTTCTTTTATTAATCCTCAAAAAAACCCAAAAAAGCAGATCACAGATAATAACAGCCAAGCCAAAATTTTTTTACATAAATAAACATTTAAAAAATTAAAATTACAGACTAAGCAATTTTTAAAAAACATTAACACAATTTAACCTTCCAACACAATTTAAAACAGCCCAGCAATGCCGGGCAACCTCTGCTAGTAATGTATATAAATCTGCCAACCTAGCAGTTTGAAAGCAAGAAATTGCAAGTAGATAAATAAGGACCACTTTGGTGGAAAGGTAAGAGCGTTCCGTGCGCTCAAGTGTCTAGTCATGCCTGCCACATGACAACGGAAACGTCTGCAGAAGCAGACAGTGCTGGCTCTTTGGCTTGGAAACAGAGATGAGCACTGTACCCTAGAGTTGGATACGACTGGCTTTCAAGCAAGGGAAACCTTTACCTTTTACGTACAACAACAATAACAGTAACAACGACAATGACAACAACAACAACAGTAGTAGTAGTAGTAGTAGTAGTAGTAGTAGTAGTAGTAGTAGTAGTAGTAATAATAATAATAATAATAATAATAATAATAATAATAATAATAATAATAATAATAATAATAATAATAATAATAATAATAATAATAATAATAATAATAATAATAATAATAATAATAATAATAATAATAATAATTGTATGCTGTTGAGTCAGTCCTTTTCAGTGCTTTTAGGTAGAGATTACTCAGAAGTGGTTTACCGCTCTCTTCATTTGGAGGCATCATGGGATTATGCAGTTTGCCCAAAGCCACACAGGCTGGTTGTTCTGAGAAACACAGATACAGTATAGCCATATACTTAACCCATGACAAACAGAATGCTTGCACCAGGTGAAGTTCCTTGAAGATAGTATGGCATACAGGGATGTAAATCATTGCTTGTCTCATCATCATAGGCAATTCTTATTTCATGTCTAGGTCAGACTTTAAACTGCCAAAATGAAGCCACTTTCTTGGCTTTGTCATTGGTCAAATTTAAGTCCTCATTGGTCCATGTTTTTGGCATTAACCGGCAGACCAGCAGATGACCTGGATTCTGTATCTCTCCTCATTCACAAAGTGTGTTGTTATACACCATCAGCCCCAATTGGGCATGTTGGTTTTACATTTAGGAAACCCGTCGCTCAGCCTATTCAGGGTCTTCTAAGTGACATTGGAGAGGTCGTTTTTCAACCATATCTTCCTTTAATGCTATTCCCTTTTCAGTGAATTTACTCTTTAAAAGTACTGCTAATAACAAAGCTAGTGAGATGATGGTATTCCAGTTGAATTATTTAAAGCCCTAAGAGATGATGGCATTAAAGCATTTAATTCTATATTCCAGCAGATTTGGAAAACACAACAATGGCCACAGGATTGGAAAAGATCAGTATACGTTTCAATTCCAAAAAAAGGCAATGCCAAAAAATGCTCAAATTATCAAATAATTGCGCTCATCCCACATGCTAGCAAGGTCATGCTCAAGATAATACAGGACAGGCTTCAGTAGCATGTGGAGAGAGAAATACCAGAAGTACAGGCTGGGTTCAGAAGAGGCTGGGGAACTAGAGACCAAATTGCCAACATAGGTTGATCATGGAGAAAACAAAGGAATATCAGAAACAAGTCTACTTCTGTTTCATTGACTACACCAAGGCATTTGACTGTGTGGACCACAATAAAATGTGGCAAGTAATTAAAGAGATGGGAATACCAGAACACCTTATATGTCTCATGAGAAATCTATACATGAGTCAAGAAGCAACAGTTAGGACAGGATACGAAATGACAGAGTGGTTTGGAATAGGAAAATGAATAAGACAAGGTTGCATTTTGTCATCCTGCCTATTTAACTTATACACAGAGAACATAATGCGCAACACAGGGCTGGATGAATCAATAGTTGGAATTAAAATCACTGGGAGAAACATCAACAATTTGAGATATGCAGATGACACTACCCTAATGGCAGAAAGTGAAGAAGACCTAAAGAAGCTCTTGCTTAGGTTGAAAGAAGAGAGTGCAAAAGCTGGTTTGAGACTTAATATCAAGAAAACCAAGATAATGGCAACAGGCCCCTGGAGGGACTGATGGGGAAGAAGTAGAAGCAGTGACAGACTTTACTTTCTTAGGATCAAAAATCACTGCAGGTGGAGATTGCAGCCATGAAATAAAAAGGTGACTAATTCTTGGGAGGCAAGCTATGAGAAACCTGGGGAATATAGTCAAAAGTAGAGACATCACCTTGCAAACAAAAATTCGCATAGTTAAGGCAAAGGTATTCCTGGTGGTAATGTATGGTTGTGACCATAAGGAAAGCTGAGCGCAGAAGAATAGATGCTTTTGAAATGTGGTATTGGAGGAGAGTTTTGAGAGTACCCTGGACAGCAAGGAGAACAAACAGGTCGATCTTAGAAGAAATCAAACCTGACTGTTCTTTAGAGAGTCAAATAGTAAAGATGAAGCTAAAGTACTTTGGACATCAAATGAGAAGAGAGGATTCACTTGAGAAAGCCTTGATGCTGGGAAAGGTGGATGGCAAAAGAAGAAGGGGCAGCCAAAAATTAGATGGCTAGATGGTATTGTAGACACAATGGGTACAGAGCTGGGTGGGTTGAAGAGGATGGTGAAGGACAGAGGTGCCTGGTTGGCAATTGTACATGGGATCGTAAAGGGTTGGAATCGACTGTGAAACTGAACAACAACAAAAACTTCATAGGCAAAGATCTGGTGGAAGATTTTCCTGCCACTCTCAATTCTTGTTGTTGCATTTGTAAATATGATTTCTGTTTTAGGACCAAACTAAGATGATTGGTCCTTAGCTTAACTGAAATTAAACCAAATTAAAATTTGGATCCCCCCCCCCCCCATTTATTAACAATCAACTGTTCTTCCATGCTTGCTGTGTGTGTTTTGACTCTCAAGGGGAGAACTTTGCACATATTTAATAGGGGAAATCCTAGTTCTTTGTCTAGCTCTCAGCTGGAAGGGAGGAATCTCATCTGGCTTTCAAAATCCATATTGACTTGTTGCTATGAGCTGCCTAGTCATTTCTGACCTGTGGTGACCCAATGAATGTGAGATCTCCAAAATGTTCTGCCTTCAACAGCATTGTTCAACTCCTGCAAATTATATCCTGTGGCTTATTTTAGAGAATCAGTACATCTTTCACATGGCCTTCCTCTTTTCTTGCAGCCTTCCACCTTTCTTAGCATTATTGTATTTTCCAGAGTTTTTTGCTTTCTTATCATGTGTGCAAAGTAAGAATGCCTCAATTTCATCATTTTCCACTCCAGAAACAGTGCCAGATTTGTCTTGCTCTAGAACCCACTTCTTTGTCTTTTTGGCAGTCCAAGCTATCTGCAAAATTCTCCTCCAGCTTCATATTAAAAATAATAATCATGTTTTCCCTCCTGTCAGCTTTCTTTACAATCCAGCTTTTGCATCCAAATGTAGTGATGAGGAATACAATAGTGTGGATAATCTTTATCTTGGTCTCCAGTGACACATCCTTATATCTGATGATCTTTTCTAATTCCTTCATTACTGTCATTCTGAATCTTAGTGCTCTTCCAATTTCTTGGCTGCAGTCCCCATTTTGATTGATAATTGAACTGTTATACAAGATCTTTCATTATTTTGATTTTTTCATTGTCTGTGACAAAACTGTGTAGTTTTTCTGTAGTGATTCTTCTTCTTAATGTTTAACTGCACTCCCAACTTGTAACTTTCTTCTATTAAAAGTTGTTTTGTCATTTTTCTTTATTGCCAGTAAGATGGTATCCCATGCATATATTAAGCTAACTGAACTTCATAATGAGGGGGAAAGACCTCCATAAATTATCATAGGCCATTAATTTTGTGAATGTTAGCAAATTCTGATCAAATGAAAACTTATCAATTAGCATTGGGAGGTACAAATTGGATGAAGATCCCAAGTCATCATGCAAGCAATTCCAAAGGGCCTCCCATCAGCATGTAGTCATCTTTCTATATGTTTGGGGAGAATGATTATCTCAGTGGTATCCCATTCTGAAGTAGGCATTGCTGCCCAGATTGTTTTCATGGCATCAGGTGCACAGTTGATGTCTGGGGCTACAACAAGCCAAATTTCTACATATGCTGCTGCTTTCTCCATCTGTGTAATAGATGGAGGCAGAGGAGGCAGCAACATGGTTGTTACAATTTGCCTGCCAGAAACAGCAGCAATGTTAGTTTGGAATACTCTGGTGTGATCTCTAGCCATTCCATTCATCACAAAAGCCCATCAAAGTGATTGATGGAACTGATAGATCCATCACTGCCTGTCTATTTCCAGTTACACCTGAAGCATTAAGTGTACTTGAGAAAACAGTGTGCTCCACAAGGTTACTGAAGCAGCTACCAAGTACTGGAATTAAGAGGGCCTGCAAATACTGTCATATAATACTGAATGACAATTAAATGTTGTCTATTAAGTTAGGAAACAAAAAAAACCCCCACTTTTAAAACAGTTTTATCAAAGAACAAAATAGTTATTGTTAGTTTGGCAGTCAGAATGAACTTCTTTAATGCTGATGGAATTAACATCAGGGTATAGTTAATAATAATTTTGAAGCAGTATCTCAATGGGTACATTTTTTAAAAGTTTAGAAAAAATAAGATGGCAACAACTTTTCTTCATTCTTGTTTTTGTTTCAGAACAGGTTGACCAATATCTATTATGGGCATTTTGTTCTAAAAATCAAGCCATTCAAATTGTCATGGTGTGTAACAACCTCTTTCTTCGCTGGATAATGGAGAAAGCAAGGGAGTACCAGAAAAAAGTCTACTTTTGTTTCATTGACTGCACCAAAGCCTTTGATTGTATGGAGCACAATAAACTGTGGCAAGTACTTAAAGAAATGGGTGTACCAGACCACCTCACCTGTCTTCCAAGAAATCCGTATGTGGGTCAAGAAGCAACAGTTAGGACAGGATACAGAACAACTGATTGGTATAGAATAGGAAAAGGAGGTACGACAAGGCTATATACTGTCATTCTGCTTATTTAACTTATATACAGAGTACAACATGCATAATGCAGGGCTGGAAGAAGCACAGGCTGGGATTAAGATTGCTGGGAGAAACATCAACAATCAGAAATATACAGATGACACTACCCTAATGGCAGAAAGTGAATAAGACATAAAGAGCCTTTTGATGAAGGTGAAAGAGGAGAGTGCAAAAGCTGGCCTGAAACTCAACATCAAAAAACCCAAGACCATGGCATCCGCCCCCATCACTCCCTGGCAAACAGAAGGGGAAGAAATAGAAGCAGTGACAGACTTCACCTTCTTGGGATCTAAGATCACTGCAGATGGTGACTGCAGTAATGAAATAAAAAGACACTTACTTCTTGGGAGGCAAGCTATGAGAAACCTAGGCAGTATAATAAAAAGTAGAGACATCACCCTGCCAACAAAAGTCCACATAGTCAAAGCAATGGTATCCCCAGTAGTAATGTATGGCTGTGAGAGCTTGACCATAAGGAATGCTGAGCACAGAAGAATAGACACCTTTGAACTGTGGTGCTGGAGGAGACTCTTGAGAGTCCCGTGGACTGCAAAGGGGTCAAATCAGTCAATTCTGAAGGAAATCAACCCTAACTGCTCCTTAGAAGGACAAATATTGAAGCTGAAGCTCAAGTACTTTGGCCATCAAATGAGAAGAGAGGACTCACTGGATAAGGTCCTGATGCTAGTAAAGATCAAAGGCAAAAGGAGAAGAAGACAGCAGAGGATGAGATGGCTAGATGGCATCATTGATGCGGCGGGTGTAGATCTGGGTGGGTTACGGAGGATGACAGATGACAGAGGAGCCTAGCATGCAGTGGTATATGGGGTCACAAAGGGTCAGACTTGACTATGCAACTGAGTAACAACATACCTCCTTGCCCAAGTTGCAGAAAGCCTAGTCACTAGTAAAATGAACAGTTAAAAACTTCTGCAAAGTAGTGTGCAAATTATAAGACTGGGCCAGTACATGATTTACATGATAGTTCATGATGAAGGGATTCAAGGAAGATCCCTGGCAACTTCATAGGTCTTATGCCAAAGTTCCACTTCATATTTTGCAATCCACCAATCAACTGTGATCTTGATGCATTATATGTTCTTAAAAACAATCAACTGTAAAATTCTACACCACTGTAGGCCATTTAGCACTTGTACAATTTAATTCATTTTAATGTCTGCAAAGATGACATTTGCCCTTTACTTAACACTGAACGAGGCAAGTGCAGTGAAAATGGAAGAAAAGAAAACACAGCACTGCCTTGCCTAGAAATGACTGGGGTAGCAATACTACACATTTTCACTATTCCTCATTCTTTTCCAGTATTTCAAGACAATTTAATGGTTCTTTGGTTCTGAACTTTGTTCTAGTTGTAACCCCACTTCTTGCTCTCTCCATGTCCCTCACTGTCCAGCATGTTTTGAATCTGCACCAACCTGTC
The DNA here is from genome assembly GCA_035047305.1 of Bradypodion pumilum. Lineage (NCBI taxonomy): Eukaryota > Metazoa > Chordata > Lepidosauria > Squamata > Chamaeleonidae > Bradypodion > Bradypodion pumilum. The sequence goes on from JAWDJD010000003.1 coordinate 326,269,656, forward strand.
ACTCATTTAGTGTATTCCCTTAACCCTCCACCTGATTTTCCTAGCCTTGGGTTTACTTCCACTTGTCTAAAGGCAGAAAACTGCAACTATAAGCAACTTGGATCTTATAAGTGTGTCACAGAAAGTGTTCGTAAGGAAAAAGTGCTTCAATGAACAGGTAATGCTGGGTCTGTGCCAGTAGATTTTAAGCAAGCTCTAAAAATCCAACTTTTTAAACACAAAAACAAACACAAAACTCAAACCAAAATTACCCTAAAATAAAAATGTCACTTGCTGTAAATTCTGTATCATGCTGTTCCAGTTATATCCTCATTCAGTACATGGATACGCCTAAAATAAGGGGTTAAATAGATACTACATTGTTTATACATCATTTAATAAATCATTGTATTTTTAGCACAATGGTTCAGACCAATTCTGTTCATTTATTTATTTATTTTTATTTATTTATATTCAAATTTATATGCCGCCCAATCAGGTAAACCTGCCCTGCCAACCAAGTTTTTAGATCTTTTCTGAAAGGTAGCAAGTGTTGTCAGTGTTGAAACTTTGGGAAGAAAATTCCTAAAGATATTTAAAGTACAGTACAGTATGTTGACATCTGTCTTGGGACAATGTTTCCCAGATATGCAACATGCATTGTACAATGGTTTTGTAGTGAGGGTCTTTAATATTCCCTAAAAACTTGTGAACTACATCTTTTAAAGAGTCTCACCCTTCCTTTTCTTTTTCTCCCATTGTTTCTAAAAAGAGGGGATCGGATAACAGATTTCGTATGTCAGGGCCAGTAAAAACTCCCTCTTTCAACTTGGCTTCAGACAGTTTTGGGAACAGAAATAGCAGTCGGTAGTGCGGTTTTGCTGTCCACTACTGACTACACCCCGCCCCCTTCCTCTTATTTTCTCTTCGCATTATTCTTGATTATAGCTGTAATAAATATTAAATGAAAGTAAGAAATAATTTTTGGATAGGGTTTTTAGAATCATGAATTGGATATCAGATTTTGGATTAAAGGCAAACTTCATGCTAAATTAAATTAAAAACATGAGTTTTGCAAGAAAACTTGACGTGATGGAATTTTTAAAGTATTTTTCTCAGTTTCACTAAGTAAAAATCTATAGGAAACAGTAAAAATATCCTTTGCAGCTTTTTGGTTGCAGACCTGTGTTATGTAGGTCAGGATTTCCTTGCTGCTCTTAATTCCCAAGGAGGAACATAAATCATGTCCATGCCAGTATGCATGTGTATGTGTCTGCTAGGAGGGCTGATAATGAGGAGCCTTAATAGAGGACATACTGGTGTCAGGTTTTATCATTGGAAAGTCTTGGATTAGTATAAAATGCACAGGTAAGGTGCCTGTGGTTTGAAGTGCTTGAGTGACTCATTTAATTGCCACAATCTGTTGTTCCTTTCACACCTATTTAGAAAGATGTTCAGCAAGGCATGTGTTTTGCTGATGAGTTGCTCTCTGTCTTGTAAAGAAGAAGTGCTTTGCCTTGTGTCAGATTTAGGTTACGCTGATACTTAAATGTTTAAGAACAGGAAATGAAAGGATGTAGCTTGAATGCTAACAAAGAGACACAAATACAATCATGGGTCTTTGGAGGTATAGCAGGGAAACACAGAACAAGTGATCTGCATATAAGGTACAAGTGGTACAATATTTTTCTACCCCTGCTCAAAGAAACTGGATGAGTCAATCATGTCTGCCTATTTACACTTGCAAAAATGTTTTGTTCTTCTGTGTTCTCCAAAATTACTGAACTCAGATCAGATTCACTTTGTGAATAAATAATTGTGGAGCATTAGCAGTAAGCTGGATGTTTTAGTACTTATACCTAAAACTGTTGTTTAAGTTGAGTTTACAGTACTGTATATTGGTTATTGAAGGCTGCACAATGACAGTGTCTGCAAAACCTGCCCCTCTGTCTATGCAAAATGTGCACTATACTTATAGCAATAGCAATCACACTTATATACCATCCTACAGTGCTTAGTGTACTCTCGGAGATGCACAAGGTAATTAGCATTTTGCCCTCCAACTTGCTCGGTGCTCATTTTACTGACCTTGGAAGGATGGAATGCTGAGTCAACCTTGATCCCTGTCAGGATTGTACTCAGATCATGAGCAGAGTTTTGGCTGCAGTATAACTCAGTAGATAACCTCATCCAGTGGTTGGCAACTGATTGGAAGCTGATGGTGGAGATAAGAAACTGATAGGAACTCTAGTTTTACATATTTGGGAAACATTGTCCCAAGACAGATGTCAACATACTGTACTGTACTTTAAATATCTTTAGGAATTTTCTTCCCAAAGTTTCAACACTGACAAATGTAGAATTATAGAGTCCCTACTCTTTTATCCCACAAAATGAGCTCCTGTATGGGTAGACACATATCCCAGTGTTTGCTTTAAGAAACAGATTTAAAGAATGGAGACAGAAGTAGCAGGTGCAGGTCTGTAATTAAATCAGCAAGTTCCCATGATAACATAATTTTTCCATCTCTTTTGTGGGGAATGTTTCTAGATTCAGTTCATTATTTTAAAAATATTTTATTAGTTTTATACAGTTAAAACATTGATAACAACAAAACACTGTAAATTAATCACACAAAAATATAAAAAAAAATTACAACCCATAACCTCCCAGTGCTGTACATATTGGAATTTGCATTGTTTCCCCTCCATATTTAACGGTCCTAGAACTTTCGGTGTTCCTGGCAGGGCTTGATGTCTTCTTCATCTGATAAGGCATGTATCACATATATCCCAAAACACATTTCTATTTATTGTACCTTTTTTTGCTTTATATTTGGTTGTTAATTTATCATTAAGTGCCAGCTGCCAAACTTCTCTGTACCATCTCTCTTTGCTAACTTTAAACTTCTTTTTCCCATTCTTTGACTAGTATTAGTCTTGTCATGGTCAGCAATATGAGCAACAACTCCTTTTTATTTTTATCCAAGTTAGTTTCATCTACCTCCCCCGGTAACGCTATTTTAGCATTTAATTTTACAGGCCGTCTCATTATTTTCTCTACGTATCTCCCTTTCTGTTAGTTTCCAAAACTTTTCTGCATAGCTACGATGCCACCACATGTGCAGGTAAGCTCCTACTTCAGATTTGCATCTACAACACTTCCTAGTCTTGTTTTTATTCATTTGGTGTAATCTCAGCGGAGTTATGTACATCTCCACATCAATTTACTATAATGCTCTTTTTCTTTGATGGAAAGCGATTTCATAATTTTTTTGTTTCATTACTTTTACATCTGTCATCATCAATTTTGACTCCTAAATCGCTTTCCCATATTTTCTTTAATGTTATTTGTTCCTTCGTCTCCTTGCTTAACTCTTTATATAATTTATTTACTATTCCTTGGGGGTGGGGTGGGGTAGCTAGGCCTCTTCTCATTTTGTATATTATTTCTTCAAATGCTGTTGTCTGTCTGTCCTCTGCCACTTGTGCTCTTATTCCTTTGTCCCATTTTTTCCATCTGGGTGATCTGAAGCCAATTTAACCATAATTTCTCATACACTTTTCTTCATCTGTAAATCTCTGCATTTCTCTACCCATTCTTTTACTAAAAGCAATTCATTCTGTTGTAGTACGTTTTTCACGTCCTTAGAGTTTGATAACAGAAAATCTATCAAATCTGTAAACTCTATCACTGGTGGCACGTTCGAAGCTACCTTCTTCTTCAAAGATCTCTACACTTTATATAGGTCCTCCAGTGTTTTATTATTTAATCTTATTTTAGAAATTTGTTTTCCCAAAAATAATTCTCCTTCAATCCTGCTAAACTCCAGCCAGGCAGATTCTTCACTCTTTAAGTTATTTTGTGTTAGTTTAAGTATTATTCTCTTTAAATGAAACGCTTTATAATATATTTTTATGTTCGGAATGCCTAGACCGCCTTCTTTTTGGTTTGAATACCATAAAACCTTTGTAAGCCTAGGATTCTTCTCGCCATTACAATATTTATCCAAAAGCTTTTGCCAACTGGCTAGTTCCTTCTCATCAATACATATTGGTAAATTTCCTAACCAAAAAATTATTGTGGGGATAATTTTCATTTTACATAAATTTAAACTCCTGAACCATGACAATTTTAGTTTCTCCAATTTTACTATTATACTTCTTATTTCCATCTTTAATCTCCCAGAATTAAATTTATATTGGTCCATCACATTCTCTGATATTATAATACCTAACTACCTCATTGTGTCCTTAATTTTAATACCATAGAACTCTCTTAATTTCTTTTTCTCAGCTTTGCTACAATTACAAGTAATGGCTTCAGTTTTGTCCCAGTTTACCTTCAATCCTGTGATGTTTTTGAATTTTGTTAAGTGGGCTTTAATCCTTCTTATTTTATTCTTCGGGTCTTTTATGAACAGTAACGTGTAATCCACAAACATGCTGACTTCCTTTCCCTCTATTCCTTTAATTTGATCGTCTTTTCTTATTACTGTGGCTAAGACCTCCATCGTCATTATGAACAAAATTGGAGACAGTGGGCAACCCTGTCTTGTCCCAGCATTTATACATATACTTTGTGTGTAGACTCGGTTGAATTTTATCTTTGTATAACTCTGACTATAAAGCTGATCAATCACATGTTTAAAATTTGGGCCAAATCCTACTTTCTTTATTATTTGTTTTATTGTTACCCACTGAATTGAGTCGAAGGCCTTGTAAATGTCTAACGCCAATATACAAATTTTCCCTTTCTTTTTTTTGGCTGAGTTTATTTATGCCATTTATCAATTTTCTCATTGAACCTTCCCCTCAAGAATCCCGCTTGGTCTTCTTGAATATATAAATTCATAAATCTATTCAATCTGTTGGCCATTATGGCAGTAAATATTTTAGCATCCTGGTTGAGAAGAGAAATGGGCATATATGATTCTACCTTTTCCTCATTTTTATTTGGTTTAGGGATCAATACTATAACCGAATGGTTCCATGAATCGGGGATTGTTTCCCATTTTAAAATATAGTTATACAGTATAAAGTTTTCAATTTTGGTATGACCTTATCTTTGAATGTCTTATAGAATTCAGCTCCAGGGTTTTTTTCCAATTTTTAACCTATTTATGACTTCCTCTATTTCTTTATATGTGATTTCCTCTTCCATTTGCTCTTTATGTAACTCCTTTACATATATCTCCAGGATTTTTCTAAGTTCAATTCCTCTAATTGAACAACTTTTGACTCGTACAATTTCTTAAAAATTTCTTCTACTATCCTCTTCTTATATGTAATTTTATGACATTGCTGTCCTTTTTGATCCAATAATACTTCTATCTCTCTTTTACACTCCCTCCCCTTTACAGCCTTTGCCAACCATTTTTGAACTTTTATTGCTAAATTCAAAGTTGTTTCTTTTCAAGTAAATCAAATCCCTATTAATTTTCTCTATCTCTTGTCCCAACAATTCATTTTTACACATTGTAACTTCCTGAGGATCTCTTTCCTCCCTGTTCTTGCATGTTCTAACTCCAAAAACTTTATCTCGTTCCTGTAGCTGCTTATTTTTATTATTTTCTATAATTGATTCTTTAATGCAGTCACCTCTGAATGCAACCTTCATTGCATCCCATAATGTATGTGGTGCTATCTCCCCTGTGTCATTTAATTCTCCTCCCATTTACTCTCCAATGTATTCTTTGTTTTATCTTTTCTTATCAGATTGCCATCGAATGTTCATATTTTTTCTTTTTTAGTGTCAGATTTCCAATGTAGGTCTAACCTTATCATTGAAGATTCCCTACAAAACCTTTGCTATATTTTCCACCAAACTATCGGAAATCATTATGTAATCTATTCTCGAGTAGGTTTCGTATACTTGGGAGAAATATGTGTAGGTCAGTTCATTCTTGTTTAATATTTCCCTCCCCTGGCCTAGAACAGGAATGGACAAGCTGCAATCCTATGTCCATATACTAGATTTTGGCCTCCCCTCATGTGGCCTATGCATAATTTCAGGCCTCTCTGCAAGTGGCTGGTTCAGGTCCCAGACTATAATAATAATAATAATAATAATAATAATAATAATAATAATAATAATAATAATAATAATAATAATAATAATAATAATAATAATAATAATAATAATAATAATAATAATAATAATAATAATAAAGTCATCAGAAATTATTCTTGGTTGAAAAGATTTTGCTGGAGAAACTCTGCTCAGGGGATTCCTGAATGAGGCTCCTTTCATGTCCCCAATATCTTTTCCCACCGAAGTGGTCCCTATTTAGCTACAGTAATTGCAATTTCTTGCTTTCAAACTGCAAGGTTGGCAGGAGCTGTGGCAGAGAAGGGTGCTCAAACCGTCATGCAGTACCCGGGTCTCAAACTGTCAGCGGGTTTGGGGCACTTGTGACTCTTCTGCACAAGTCCGCTGGCTTATTTAGTGTCCTCGAGGGATCCTGTTTTTCACTGTTATTTACTTGTCTGTTGATTGTTTTTTCCTGCCATTTTATGCTGGGTGGGGGAGGGTGAGGGTGTTTTTTAGCTACAATTGATTAGTTTTTGTGTTTAATTGTTGTTTTTATTGGGCTGGGTTGGTATTTTTTAACGGTTATTGTTTTATCTGTGGTTATATTGTATTTTATATATGTTGTTAGCTGCCCTGAGTGATGTTTCTCATCATGAAAGCAGGATAAAAATGCATAAATAAATAAATAAACTTGCCGGCCTTCCAGCTAACAAGGTGAGCCTCTCAACCACTGAGCCATCGCAGCTCTTAGGTCCCAGACTGAACTGGCGATAGAGAAGAATGAGGGAGAATAAAGAAGAGAGGAACAGAAAGTACATATGAACCTATCTACCATCATTTGGAATGTACAGCCAACATCCCTAAAAGTTGCTAATCCCTTGATTCTTTTGGTCCCTGAATAAAAACATAATTTCCTGAACTTTTAACACAAGTAACAAATGCAAGTGTGGTGCCAAAATGGCTGCCGCGCTCTTTGCGGGCCCCCACCTATCCCAGACGAAGATATCCGAGCTAGTCAGGGGACATGGCCATCCCTCTATAAAAGGGGTGGCCACGAGGCAGCTTCACTGCCATTTTAGAACAGCGACGGAGTGGAGAAGTTCGCTCCGACACTGTTGGTCCTTTTTTTACAGGCTGCTTTATTGATTGGAGGATATCTTTCCTCTGATCACTACCATAGCGCTTGGGTGGCCATGGCACCCAAGCGAAAGGCTCCCGCAGCCTCGAGGCCGCATCCAAGGGGGACGGCTCGGCCTACCCCCTCGACCTCTTCTAGGGGGCCGCCAACGGGCCAGAGGGCTCGGGCATGCACCCCACAGAGGGGTGGCAGCAGTATTATAGTAACTGCCACCAATGCGGGTGACCAGGTCCCTGCCTATCTGCCCGGTCGTAGGACTCGGGCGGGGGCTGCGCAGGCCTGCTCCCCTGGGGTTCCTGCCCCTAGTGACCCTTTGCCTGGCATGGGTCACAGCGGCCCATGCGGGCACGGCGCGGGATCGCGCCCTGCCATTCCACCGGCCCCCCATGGGCCGGATTATTGGGCCTGGCCCTATTCTGGCCAGGGATTGCCGCAGGGTTTTCCTCCTCCAATTCCTCGCCGGTTACCCAGTGGGCTGTCCGGCCCACCCGGCCCACCTTATTCTGGTGGGTCCAACACCGTGGATGCTCTCCTTGCCCATATAACGGCACTTGAGGCATCCATGGGGATGGCACCACCATCAAAGGAGGGTGGGTTTGGCTGTGGCCCACATGCCTGCCACTGCCATTCAGCGGGCCATCAACAGAGTCGAGCTGCTGGAGGCCATCATGCCAGCGCAGGCTGGTGCCTTGCAGCTCCCCATCCGGCCAGCCCAGCAGGCCATTCTGCTGGGGACTGGTCCTGCTTGGCATGGACGCATGGAGGCTCAGAGCTCGATGAGCATCGCGAGCTCCGATGCCCGCCACGGACCGGAACCCCCAGTGGGGGTGGCCCGTGGGGGTGCACCGAGTGAGTATCTTGGTCAAGTCAACACACCACTGCCACTTACCCACAACACTGTGGGGGTCCAATGGCCATGGCCGCAACAAGCTAATGTGGGAGGGCAGTTCACTCTGCACTACCCTGTTACCTCCTGGGCCCCTAATTACCCCCAGGTTCTTACAGGGGTGACCGCCCTGACTGTTCCGGCTAACTTATCTGGGGTGCGACAGGGCCCATCATATGTTCTCCCACTTCACTCTGTACCAACGGCGGCCCTGCTGACGGCCAGTTACTCCTTACCCCTAGGTGACCATTTGTCCCAGGCTACTAGGGAGAAAATATGGCGGGGGGAATATATTGACATTTTTACCCTTCTTAACCGTGAACCCACTAAGGAGGAGAGGGAGGGGCAGGGCAACAGGAACAAGGAATTGTCCCATCGTCGTAAGCCGCCTCGCACTTGGGCCAATTAGTTACCGGCCAATTTGATATACATGGCGGTATATCTCAGGGCTCGTCCTGATTTGGCCATCCCAATGGTCCAGTACCTGGACAATATTTACTGGGCCATTGTCAATTTTCCTGGCCCATCATGGTTGGCCTATGATGATGAATTTAGGATGAGGGTGGCCCTTCACCCTGAGATGCGGTGGGACGAGCCCTGCCAGCAGTTGTGGCTGCTGTATATGACCCCTACGCGGCCAGTGCCAGGTGACCGGTACCACTGTGGCCATGCCGTACAGCGGGCAGCTACTACACAGACTCCCTGCCAACCGGTGGGGCAGGGGGTTCCAGCCCGCCTGCTGTGTTGGAGTTTCTCTACTAACGGAATGTGCAACAAACGGCAGTGTAGATTTAGGCATGAGTGCCCTTCTTGTTCCGGCCCTCATGCCGCCTCCGCGTGCCTGCGGGCTGGTAGGTCACGGGGCAGGGGAAGGGGATTTCAAGGGATGGCCAGAGCTCCCTCTGACGCTGTTACCCATACAAAAGGCCCCCTCCCCAATTAATTTCCCGGTGCTTGAACGGTGGCTGCACGCCTATCCTAGACAGGATGATGCTGTCTACCTACTTGAGGGTTTTAAGTTTGGCTTCCGCAACCTGTTCAGGGGTGTTCGTGGGCCTCAAAATGCCCCGAAACTACTGTCTCTCAAAGGTAATGAGGACATTGCTGCGGAGAAGATAGCCAAAGGGGCCGTTTAACAACCCCCCATATCCTAACTTAAAGGTATCCCCTCTGGGTTTAGTTCCTAAGAAGTCCCCAGGTGAATTTCGTCTGATTCACCACCTTTCTTACCCTGCGGGTTCCTCGGTCAGTGACGCTATACCGGATGACCTTTGACCAGGCCTTACAGATGGTATGCTCATGTGGTCCCAGGGCGCTCATGGCAAAGTGTGATATCAAATCGGCATTTTTATTGTTGCCGGTGCACCCAGATGACTTTGAGCTGTTAGGTTTTTGTTTCCGGGGCAAGTTTTATGTGGACAAGGCCATGCCTTTTGGCTGTTCCATTTTGTGCTCGGCCTTCGAACGATTTAGCACCTTCCTCCATTGGGCTTTCATTCGTAGGTCGGGGTCCTGGTCTGTAGCCCACTACCTCGACAATTTTTTGTTCAGGGGTGGACACGACTCGGGCACGTGTGGACGCCTGCTCACCATGTGTCAGGTGCTTGCGCCTGAAAAGACAGAGGGCCCAGCCACCACCCTTACATTCCTGGGTATTGACATCGACCCCATCGCCCAGACATCCAGATTACCTATGGAAAAGGTACTCGGATCTCTGATGCGATTTTGGCAATGCTTGCCAAGCGTAAGGTGTATCTCCGGGAGTTGCAGGTGCTTCACGGCCACCTCAACTTTGCCTGCAGGGTGGTGACACTAGGCAGAGCCTTCGCCAGGCGTCTTTGTGATGCTATGGTGGGCCTTTCAAAACGACACCTCAGGGTATGGCTGACTAGGGGTTTACGAGCAGACCTGTCGGTTTGGCTCACTTTCCTACAGGAATTTAATGGTGTCTCCTTTTGGAGATCTGAGCTTATGGTCAGCCCTCAGTTCCAAGTACAGTCGGATGCCTCCTGCTCCCTCGGGTATGGGATCTATTTTGAAGGAAAGTGGGCCTATGGTCAATGGCCCCGAGAATGGCAGGGCATGGATCGCTTATGCGACCTTACGTTCCTGGAGTTTTTTCCGATTTTGGGTGCCCTTATTCTCTGGGGGGACATGTAGGCTTATTAAGAACATAAGAACATAAGAACAGCCTTGCTGGAACAGGCCACAGCCCATCCAGTCCAGCATTCTGTCTCACACAGTGGCTCACCATTTCCTTCAGGGTATTCCCAAGGAGATGCCTTCACCTGCTTAGGATTCCCTGGAAATGGCATTGAGAGAGATCCTGCCTATCTCTCCAACCCGGAGGTTGTCCTTTGGTAGCCATAATTATAGCCATTGATAGCCTTGTCCTCCATGAACTTGTCTAATCCTTTCTTAAAGCTGTCAAGACTGACAGCTGTCACCACTTCTTCTGGCAGGGAGTTCCATAGACCAGTAATCCTCTGGGTGAAAAAGTACTTTCTCTTATTTGTTTGAGAACTAGTACCCAAAAGTTTCATGGAGTGTCCCCTAGTTCTAGTGTTGTGCGATAGGGAAAACAGTTTTTCCTTATCCACTTTGTCCACACCGTGCATGATTTTATAAACTTCAATCAGGTCACCTCTTAGACGCCGTCGTTCAAGAGTGAAAAGGCCCAACCGTTGCAGCCTCAGATGGTAAGGAAGGTGTTCCAGTCCCCTAATCATTCTGGTTGCCCTCCTCTGTACTTTCTCCAACTCCATAATATCCTTCTGGAGGTATGGCGACCAGAACTGTACACAGTATTCCAGATGGGGCCTCACCATAGATTTATAAAGAGGCAAAATAACACTTGCTGACTTATTTTCTATACCCTTCCTAATGATCCCTAACATTGAGTTTGCTTTTTTCACTGCTGAGGCACACTGGGTTGACACCTTCATTGAGCTGTCCACCAGGACACCAAGGTCCCTTTCCTGGTTTGTCGCAGAGAGTTCAGACCCCATCAGTTTATAAATGTAATTGGGGTTCTTTGCCCCAACATGCATCACTCTGCACTTACTAATGTTGAAGCTCATTTGCCACTGTTTTGCCCACTCCCCCAGTGTCAAGAGATCCCTCTGGAGCTCCTCACAATCTCTCACAGTTTTCACTACCCTGTATAATTTAGTGTCGTCAGCAAATTTGGCTACCTTGCTTTTTACTCCTACCTCTAGATCATTTATGAAGAGGTTGAAAAGCAGGGGTCCCAGTACTGAACCTTGGGGGACCCCACTCTTTACTTCCCTCCACTTGGAGAAGTGTCCATTTAGTGCTACCCTCTGTTTCCTGTCCCTTAGCCAGTTGCTGATCCAGGACAAGACCTGTCCCTTTATTCCATGACTGGTAAGTTTATTCAAGAGCCTTTGGTGTGGGACCTTGTCAAAAGCCTTCTGAAAGTCCAGATAAACAATGTCAACTGGATCCCCCTTATCCACATGCTTGTTGACACTCTCAAAAAATTCCAACAGATTAGTGAGGCATGATTTGCCCTTGCAAAAGCCATGTTGGCTCTCCTTTAGCAGCGCCTTCTCTTCTATGTGCCTATTAATTCTATCTTTTAGGATGGTTTCCATCACTTTACCTGGGACACATGTCAAACTGACAGGTCGGTAATTTCCTGGATCACCCCTGGATCCTTTTTTGAAAATTGGTGTTACATTCGCTACCTTCCAGTCATCAGGCACAAAGCCTGATTTGAGGGAAAGATTATATATTTTGGCTAGGATATCAGCAATTTCATCTTTAAGTTCCCTGAGAACTCGTGGATGGATGCCATCTGGTCCTGGGGATTTGTTAGTGTTTAGCTTTACAAGACATGCAAGGACCTCCTCCCTGGTTATTTCTATCTTGCTTAATTCTTCGGTTTCCCTCCCTACGAAGATAGGTTCTGTTTTGGGCATGTGGTCTCTATCTTCTTCAGTGAATACTGAAGCAAAGAATTCATTGAGTCTCTCTGCAATCTCTGTTTCCTCTTTAATAACCCCTTGCCTTCCATTGTCATCTAATGGTCCAATGGCCTTCCTAGTTGGGTTCTTACTTCTAATGTACTTAAAGAAGTCTTTGTTATTCCTCTGAGTATTTTTAGCTATACGCTCCTCAAAGTCTTGCTTTGCTTTCCTGATTGTTGCCTTGCATTTGTTCTGCCAGAATTTATGTTTCTGCCTGCTGTCCTCATTTGGACAAGCCTTCCATCTTCTAAATGAGCTTTTCTTGCTCTTGATCACTTCCCGAACAGCTCCTGTAAGCCACATTGGAGTCCTCTTGGACCTGGCAGTGCCCTTTTTCCTTTTGGGTATGCATTCCAATTGGGCCTCTGTTATTGTTTTTATAAACAACCTCCATGCCTCTTGGAGTGTTTGGACTCTCTCAATTTTCCCTTTCAGTTTCTTTTTTACTAGTTTCCTCATCTTTGGGAAATTTCCTTTTTGAAAATTTAAGGTCTCTGTGTTAGATTTTATCAGTGACTTGCGGTCTATGATCAAGTTAAACATAATTGAGTTGTGGTCACTGTTCCCTATTGGATCAGTCACATTAACATCTTGCACCAGATCCTGAGTATTACTCAGGATCAAGTCAAGGATTCTTGTACCTCTAGTTGGGTCTTCAACCATCTGTCCCAGGGAACAATCATTTAGCATATCTAGGAACTTTATCTCTTTATCATGTGCTGAACAACAGTTCACCCAGTCTATGTGAGGGTAATTGAAGTCCCCCATTATAACCAGGCTTCCCTTCTTGGATGCCTCCTTTACAACATTCTCCAACTGCCAGTCTCCCTCAAGAGTTTGGGTCGGAGGCCGATAGTATATGCCTACTGTTAGACCATCCTTGTGGCCTGGTACTCTTACCCACAGAGCTTCTAATGGTGACTCTAAATCACCTAGATATTCCAATTCATAAGATTTTATCACTTCTTTGACATACAAGGCTACACCACCTCCTGTTTGCCCCTTCCTATCCTTCCTGTACAGTTTGTAGCCTGGGATAACTGTATCCCATTGGTTATCATCCGTCCACCAGGTTTCAGTGATACCAATAATATCAATATTTTTATCTATTGCTAAGTATTCCAGCTCCCCTATTTTGTTCCGGAGGCTTCTGGCATTTGTATACAAGCATTTATATATGCTTTTCTGACACAGTCTTTTGTGTCCAGTTGCATTGTTAGACTGCCTCTTGCATCCTTCTGCTAGAATGCTAGTGACTAGCTCCTCGCTCTGCTCAGTAATTTTTGCATCCTCCTCACTACCCAAGTACACACTTTCCCGAACCGGATGCTGCCCAGCTCCTGTCGGCTTTCCCCCAGTTATCAGTTTAAAAGCTGCTCTGCATTGTGGTTCATTTTTGGTGTGACAATGCGGCTGTGGTGCACATTGTCAACGCCCAAATGTCTAAGTCCCCCAGAGTCATGGCCTTAGGTCGCCAATTTGTTCTTAGGTCCTTGCGCCTTAATGTGCTTTTCAGGGCCAGACATGTGCCAGGCATTAATAACGATATTGCCGACGCTTTATTCCACCTGTAGATCTCCCAGTTCCGTGCCTTGGCTCCAGACGCAGAGGAACTTCCCTCTCCATTCCCGGCCGAGATGTGGACCTTTGGCGAGGAGAGGTGAACCGGGCGATCGGCATGTCTTTGGCACCTCGCACGCGTAAGGCGTATCAGCATACACTCCTTCAATTTAGGACCTTTGCAGGGAAAGGCAGTTGCCTGAAATGTGGCCAATACCTGTCGACCAGGCTTTACAGTATATGGTGCACCTTCATGGTCAGGGATTGGCCCCACGCACCATCGCCACTAGGCTTTCGTCCTTGGCATTCATGGCCAAGGCATGGGGCTTTACTGACTGCATGGGTGACTTCCGTATACGCCATGTTTTGGAAGGGTGGACACGTGAATGCGGCAGCCACCCGGACACATGTCACCCCATTTCACTGTGTAGTCTATCCCGCCTTGCTCGAGGTTAGCATAGACAGTGTCACGATAGGTATGAGGAGTATTTTTCATGCAGCTGCCACCGTAGCTTTCTTTGGAGCTCTGAGAATCAGCGAGCTGGTCCCTTTGTCAAAGGGGGACGTGTCTCGTAGGGTACTGGAACTGGAAGATGTATCTATCAATCAGGAGTGTGCTCAGTTGAGGATTCGTTCCTCAAAAGCCGATCAGCATGGAGAAGGCAGTGGTGTTAGACTGCTATGATGCACGTTTGCTGACATCTGTCCGGTTGGTGCCCTACATGCTTTTCTGGCAGTGCGTGGTACGCACCCTGGCCTGTTGTTCTGCCACCAGGATCGGTCTCCCCTTACCAAATTTCAATTCTGGAGGGTGACAGGGACGGCACTTCACAGTGTGGGCATCCCTGGGGCTCGTTACGGTACCCATTCATTTAGGATAGGCGCTGTGTCAACTGCGGCTGCATTTGGGTACTCGGTGGCCGATATACGTCGGATGGGCAGGTGGGGATCTGCATATTTTTCTTTATATGTACGTCCCCTCACTGCATGAGTACCTAGATATGTCCTTAATTCTCTCTCCTTCTTTTACAGACCCTGTGTGTTTACACACACCGGTGGCAGTGTGGCTGGTGGGCCATAGTTATGTGCACTGGGCGGCACAGTATGCTGCATCATCGGAGTGGGGACCCCATCTCGGGCTGCGTGCATCCGCACGTATGCGGTGGTATGGTGTACGCGGCATGAGGTGGCAGGAACTGTTGCCATTCCTGATGTCCATCAGGGATGCTGGACTGCCAGATGTTTTGATTCTGCACCTCGGCGGCAATGATCTCGCACAGATCACTGGTCTTTCCTTAAAAATGTCGGTGTGCAGTGACCTGGCATTTCTATATCATTTATGGCCGTACACACGGTTGCTATGGTCTGACATCGTGCCGAGACACTGTTATAGAGGAGGCATTGATCTCCATGGTTTGGACCGTGCCCGGCGGTCAGTGAACAGGGCTGTTGCCCGGTTCCTCATTGAGAATGGCTTGGGGACAGCCATTCAACACTTTAGCCTGTATGCAGGAGATAGGGTCCACCTGTCGACCAGAGGTATGCACCTCTTTCTGGAGAATGTGCAAGCGGGCCTGGCGACCGAGTTGTCGGTCTGGGGGGGGGGGCGGTGAGTCATCATGGACGCCTCCCCGTGTGGCGGGTAGCACTGGTAAGGTAAAAATTTATGACCGATAGGTATCCGGCAGGTTCGCAATTGACTGGCCAACACGTAGATAGGTACAGGGGAAACAGGATTGGCCGGTCAAGGGCGAACCATGAACGGGGTGATGCTAGGAGCTTCACAGCCTGCATCACCTTGATATTTGGACGGATACACGTCAGAGGGTGGGGTCAATAGATAGTATATTGTCTTCGGTTAACAATTAACAAATTGATACAAATTGATACATAATAGCCAATTGCCATTGGCATTTTGGGTGGAACCTTACCATTGCTACTGCGGCCTGCTTGCCTTAAAGAATTACAATTGGATGATACACCAATTGAAAGTTATAATTCGGACTAGGGCATTATTCAATAAAAGTGGCCCAATGCCTTTAATTCAATACCGGTGTCTGAGTCTTTATTTGGGGGGTGCGCCTGCAATGCATTTTTACTGAATAATCGTCATCAGCCAGCAATCCCAGGGTAGGGATGAATGTCTCATGGCTCCTAATTGTACAACTGTCAGCATGGTTAGCTCCGGCGAAGCAAAATATGATATAGCAAAAGGTTCTTGCACCACAAAAAATAGATATTGTGCATGGGATGGATGGAATCTTTCATAGATCATCACCCTTATGCAATTCTGATCACTAAGCATGCCTAATCCTCTTGTTTCTTGACAGACTGGGTAGAAAGGGCAATGCCACGCAATAGCTAATGTTCTTTTTCCAAATGTGCACTAAATATTTTATAGCTTCTGATAAGTATTTAATTTAGAACAAGCCCACCTTGAATTTGACTACAGTTTCCCAGCTGCTTGGCATCTGTTAACACTTTTAAACTTAGTAAATGTATGCATAGGATAGGAATCTAGCAGGTCTGCTATTGAAAATAGTTGTGATTCTGGTAAGTATTCTAGGGACAGATTATTTAGTACCCATAACAGAAACCTTTCACATCTCTGCTGAAATGCCATTTTGGTTTCTCACATTGTACTTTGTTATTCAGGTGCTGTTGTCCCTATGTTTGAATTTTTGCAATATATCAAGACATCGTTTGGTTCCTGCTTGCAATATCATCTTTCAAGATTAAAGTTACCCTATCCACAGTGAGAGCTTTTTACGGTACTACTGACAAAATTATTAGATCCCAACATCCTACCTGCTTCCTCTGATTTCATTATGAGAGTCTTCTTAATATTTGACATTTGTGCACCATATTTTCAGTGGAAACACAAACTTACCATATAACATTTTCAAATCTTTGATCACATGTTCTATAAATGTTCCAGATGATTTTCAGCATCTAGTTATACAAGACCTAAATTCCAGCAAACAAATAATGTAGTGTGTGGTTGCCATTATCACATTTGATTCATGTCAGAGCAGAATCACACAGGCTGAGAGTAAAAGAAAGAGCAATGCATAATAAAGGTCCACAACTGAACATACAATGCCCACTGTATCCTAAGATGAAATTGAAAATAGTGCATCTTCATATAAGTGCAGTAATTTGTAGAGTGATGCAGAGTATCTGCAGTCATTGTCAGAACCATGTATTTCCTTCTCCCACTAAACTAAATGTCCATCAGACATTTGTAAGAATATTCTTTATGTGTGATGCTGTAAATGGAGAACACTCATTGCATGATAAGGTATTTTTGATAATTCAGGACACCTCCTGAGGCACAGGTAGCTTTTGTGCAATAACTCATGTCACAAATGTCCAAGAAATGTTTGCCAGGAAACCAGAAAGGTGGGACCCGATTATCAATTAGCTAACTCAACTGACCCCACAAACCCTCCAGCATTTTTTTGAGGAAAAAGAAAAAATGAAAAGTGGCATGTGGAGTTGTTCTCTGAAAAAACACACAAGGTGATTTATTTATTTATTCGAATTTATATATCGCCGCCCGACTCAAGCAAGCAACTTGATTATTGCTTTTATTGCAGTGAAAAACTGCAAGAAAAGTAATGATTGGGCTCATAAGGATTTTCTTAGATTGTCTCACCTGAAGCCTGCAAATGAAGGCTTTGCCATAGTCACAAAATACATTATAAAAGAGTAGAAGGAAGTCCAAGAAGCAAAGAAAGATAACAAACTTTCTCCTGAGATGGAAAAACTAAGGAGAAGAATGTGTGCTGAAAACCTAAATGGGACACTGATAGTGATATTAAAAACTCTCATATAAAAGTTGAATTAGTTAAGGACGTGCTACTAATATTCTTCAAGTTCCCAGCTGTGTATTGCCAAGGAATACAGAACAGAGCTATGGCTCAGCTGGTAATGCTCCTGCTATGCCCATCTAAGCCTCATATTCTATTCCTGGCACCTGAAGTTACACATTCAAGGTAGAATGCCTAGAAGAGAGATTTGTTTGGAATCCTGAGAAGTTGCTGTTGGGCAAGACTGAAGCTTTTGAATGAAATCAACTCTTCATTTGCTTCAAAATGTGATTACAGGAACCTTTGGAGATCTTCTCTTCATCATTCAAGGAGATTTGTTTGTGTAGTAGGGAAAGTATTACATCACTTTTCCTGTCCTTCTCAAGGTGTATTTTAAGTGTCTGCCACTGGACTGTTGCGCATTGTACCAAAGTATGATTATGGTACCACTAGCTGAAAATGCAAAGTGCTCATCAACAAACAAAACAAAATGATGTTCTTCCAAGTAATAATAACATATAGCCAGGATTTCTTAATTGTTCAATGAATTATTCTGTGAGCCAATAGACCAAAAAATTTTTTTACCTACAGAGAGCAGCTGAAGCCTGCCCTATAGGTTAATTAGCATATTTGCAGCTTTTCGAAATGAGCTCTTTCAAGCAGAAATAAGAAAAATCGATATAGCTTAGCAAATGCTCAAGAATGCCAATATGAATACAATGTGTTTCCTTTAAGTCTAAGTCATTCCATCAACAGTCTGTGCCTTTCCATTATATCACTCCAGACTGTCATCCCCCAAGAGTTCTTGGCTTCCCTTTCCCTGCTCATGTCAGAATTATTTATATTTTATCTTCTTTTAAACTCTTCTTTGACTTTTACATAACCTTAACCATGGTCTCATTTTAACAAGGGCAAACAAAATCTACCTTTTCTGCAGTGCTACTGGATATTTTATCTTGTGCTCTTGGCTTGCATTTCTGAAACCATGTAAGAGATACAGCAAATGTCTTTCTCGAATGAAATTGCTAATATATCATGATTTGATATCAGCATCAAAACTCATTCAAAGTGATTTTGATTCCCCCCCCCATGCCTTTCCTTAATTATCACTTTTTCCAGATTTCTCCCATCCCCAAATTTATGGATAGCAGATCTTTCTGTTTCACTTTCTATTATATTTACATTTTCTTACGGAAAATTTCTTTTAACATATTTTTGCATTTTTTAAAAAAATTATGTCCGTTGAAGAAATATGTATTGTATGTATCAACCGAGTATACAGTACTGTTTTACAACCAGTTTCTCCATTTGTGTATCTTTCCATGCACTTCTTTCAACACATTGTCTTGTATTATCCATTTTCCTCTAGTATACACATTTTGCATTTTATAAAAGGTATTAGACAGCTGTGCTGCAAGAGTCAAAACAGTGTTTTAAAATGAAAGCTACTTGAAGGATGAATAGAAATATAAAGCAAACAATTTTATCTCTCATCTGTAGTAACCTTATGAATATATTTATCATTTCCAATGGATATTTGAATAAATTGGTCCACTCTCAAATTTGTAACTTGATCATGTCTTGCATAATCTTGTTTGGTAATCATATACTGTAGTTGATTTGTGTAATTCATATTTCATTCCCCCCCCCCCCAAAATAAATAGATGCCACATGATAGATGATAACAAGAGCTGAAATATTAGATAGTTGCTGAATTGTTGCAGAAGAAAAAAGTATCAAACTTATTTAAATTAAAAGTCACATTTTCAGAAAGTTTAGCTACAGATTTGACAAACATGTTCTCTACTTTGCAAAATATGTATTGAAATGTAAAAAAATAATAATCCAAAAATCTAGCACAGCTCTAGTTTGTACAAAATAATAGAATGCAATATAAAGCCAGAGATCAGCCATGTTCTTTAAAGATCCGTTCCCAGGTACTGCATGACGGTTTGAGTGCCCATTTCTGTCCCAGCTCCTGAAAGCAAGAAATTGCAAGTAGATAAATACCACTTCGGTGGAAGGTAAACAGTGTTCCGTGTTGAGGCACACCTGCCATGTGTCCATGGAAATGTCTGCAGATGCAGACATCGCTGGTTCTTTGGCTATAAAGAGAGCTGAGCACTGAACCCTAGAGTCAGATATGACCTGCTTTCGAGCAAGGACAACCTTTACCTTTAATGGCATTCCTTATCAGTGTCACATGCCTGATCTTGCCATCTCCAACAGAGCATGGAACAGAGTGTCAACATCATGACTCATGAGTGTTTTGTATTTCACAAGCCCTGTTAGCATGAGTAGCAGCAGAGAACCTGACTCAAACCTCACTGTGGGCTGGTGGTGAGCCACCCATGAGATGCAAATGCAAGCGTGGCGCCAAAATGGCCGCCGCGCTCTTTGCGGGGGCCCCCCCACAGGACGAAGGCATCCGGGTAGTTAGGGGCGTGGCCAGCTCCCTTATAAAAGGGGTGGCCACGAGGCAGCCGAGCTGCCATTTTGCGAAGCGACGGAGCGGAGAAGTTTTTCCCTCTTACCTCCGTCGCTTTTGGCTTTTACCGGGAAGCCTTTTGGCTGCTGAATTCTCTCGTTTCGGCTTCCCATCGATTGGCTGAGAGGCCCGCGAAGAAGAAGGCGGCTGCGAGCGCGGCTCGTGCGGTTCGGAGGCGCAATCTGGGTTGGAAGACCGCGGCTGCACCTCCCCAGCAGCCACATTTGCTTGCACCCACCGGGACCGGTGGAATGGGGTCTATTCCCCCTGGCTCGAGGATGGTGGCCCACGCACGGGGCCAGTAGGGGCTGCGGCCCTCGGCCCACAAGCGGTGGACACCTCTCATGGTGTTGCCCATTCCGCTGGGCCTCCCTTTATAGGAGCGTAGCTCGCTCCGAGGCCTTCCAGCCTTGGGGGGTGGTCCGGTCCCCTTCCCTGGCAGGTTGCTACATCGGCCCTAATGGGCCCGGGTGTGGGGTTGTTGCCCTATTCGGGCCCCGGGGTGCAGGGACCTGTACCCTTGCCTGTAGTAGGCGGGCCGGCTGGTCCTTTGCCCCATGTCAGCGTGGAAGCCTTATTGGCCCGCGTTGCGGCCCTCGAGACATCCCTGGCCTGGGCTAGCCACTCTTGGTCTCCATTTGGGGTTCGTTTCGACGCGTCGTCTGCTGGGCAGCGGCAGGCGACGGGACGGGTCGAGCTGCTTGAGGCGCGTGGCACGACCTGGGCCACTGCCTCGCAGCTCCCCATTCAACAGACCGGTGCGGGTCAGGCCCCATCGACGAGCTCGACGGCGGTTGTGAGCTCCGACGCCCCCAGTGGGCCGGAACCCCCGGTGGGGGCGGCCTACGGGGGTGCAGCACGTGAGTATGCGGTCCAAGCTAGTGCACCTACACACGTGGCCACGTTGGGGGGGTTTCCAATGGCCTGGCCTCGCGCGGGTGGGGCGGCGGTCCAGCCGCTGACGCCCCACCTGGCGACGATAACTACCACTCAGGGCCCCGTGGTGGGGGGTGTTTTCTACCCTGTGGGGAATGTTTTGGGGGTGGCTGGGTTAGTACAGGCCCCCTTTCAGATGCCAGCAGTTCCTGTTGTGCCCGTGTTGGCCTTGCTGACGGCGGGGTATTCCTTACCGCTGGGTGTCCATTTGGCACAGACCACCAAAGAGAAGATCTGGCGGGGGGATTACGTGGATACCTTCTCACTCCTCAACAGAGGGGCCACCAAGGAGTGGGGGGGGGCAGGATGAGAAGGATAAGGAGCAGGCACGTCGTAGCAAGCCACCACGTACGTGGGCCGACTGGTTGCCAGCCTACCTCATATACATGGCGGTGTACCTTAGGGCCCGGCCGGATTTGGCAATTTCGATGGTCCAGTATTTGGACAACATCTACCGGGCGATGGTTGACTTTCCGGGCCCATCGTGATTGGCTTATGACGTGTAATTCCATATGCGGATTCCCCGGCACCCCGACATTAGGTGGGTTGAGCCATGCCAGGCTGTGGCTTTTGTACATGACGCCCACGCGCCCCGCGCCCGGGGAGAGATACCATTGTGGACATGCGGTCCAGCGGACGGCCCCAGCACAGGTCCACTGCCAGGGGGCGGGGCGGGGGGTTTCAGCCCGCCTGCTGTGCTGGACTTTCTCGTCCAATGGTTCCTGCAATAGGAAGAATGGCAAATACAGACATTAGTGTCCCCCCTGTGCTGGCCCCCATGCGGCCTCTGGCTGTCCCAGGCCTGGAGGGATGCGGGGCAGAGGGAGGGGTGGACAGGGGGCTGGCAAGACTGCCGCATATGGATCTAGTTCACAAAAGGGCTCCCTCCCCAATTAATGTGGACATGTTGGAGCGCTGGCTCACATTGTTCCCGAAGGGAGAGGATGCGGAGATCTCCTTCAGGGTTTTAGGCAGGGGTTACGTATCCCTTTCATGGGTGATAGGTCCCCTCAGGATGCCCCCAATCTTTATCCCTTAGGGGGAGGGAGGAGGTGGCTCCTGCCAGCAATGATAAGGAGGTCTATGCGGGCAGGGTCGTGTGCCCTGTCCCTGTGCCCCCATTCCGGGGAGCATATTATTGCACTGATGCCATGCCTTTTGGCTATTCCAATTCGGGCTTGGCATTCGAGCGTTACTCCATCTTCCTAGAGTGGGCTTTTGTTCGCAGATCAGGGTCCCGGTCTGTAGCCCATTCCCTGGATGATTTTATTCGGGGCTGAACGGGGCTGGGACATGTCCACACGTCTCCTCAACACATTTCAGATGCTAATGGAGGAACTTGGTGTCCCTTTAGCGCCCGAAAAGACCGAGGGCCCGCCTACACAGCTAGTATTCCTGGGGGTGGAGATTGACACGGTAGCACAGGCTTCTAGGTTGCAGCGGGATAAGGTGTCAAAGCTAGTGGCCCTTATCTCGGACTTGCTGGCCAAGCGCATGGCATTACCGAGGGACCTGCTGGTGCTACATGGTCACCTCAATTTCGCTGGCAGGGTCGTTGCACCGGGCAGGGCATTTGCGCGGCGTTTGTGCGACGCCATGGCAGGACTATCCAGGCCCCACCATAGGGTTAGACTTACCCGGGGTATCAGGGCAGACGTGCTTGTCTGGCTACAGATCCTGAGGGATTTCAATGGGGTGTCATTTTGGAGGTCTGAGCTCCTGGCTTCCCCTTGCTTTAAGATACAGCCCGATGCCCGGGATCCCTGAGTTGTGGGATGTACTTCAATTGGAAGTGGGCCTATGGTGCGTGGCCACCATCCTGGGCAGGCATGGGTCGCCTGCGTGGTCTCACGTATCTGGAATTTCCCTATACTGGGTGCTTTGATGTTATGGGGCGAGGAGGAGGCCAACTCGGTTGTCCACTTTGGTGTGACAATACGGCTGTTGTCCACTTTCTCAATGCACAGAGCTCCAAATCGCCCAGGGTTGTCGTCCCAGTGCGCCAGTTTGCGTTGCGCAGCCTGCGCCTCAACGTTCTTTTCAGGGCTAGGCATGTCCCAGGGGTTACTAATGATATTGCTGATGCTTTGTCCCGCCTGCAGATCTCCCGGTTCCGTGCCTTGGCCCCGGATGCGGAGGAATTTCCCTCGCCACTCCCGGACGGGATATGGAACATCGGCAAGGAGAGGTGAACCGGGCGATTGGCCTGTCACTAGCGCCACGCACGCGTAAGGTGTATCACCACGCATTTAATTCTTTCAGAGCATTCTGTACCCAATTCCAAATGCCAGGAACCTGGCCGATCCCGGTAACCCATGTTCTGCGGTTCATGGTTTACCTGCATGCCCAGGGCTTTGCACCTCGCACCATAGCATCTAAGCTGTCAGCGTTGGCTTTAATGGCCAAAGTGGGAGGTCATGTGGACAGCACCACTGACTTCCGTGTGAGACATGTTTTGGAGGGGTGGGTGCGCGCGCGTGGGCGTTGCCCGGACGACCGCCACCCGATTTCCCCAGGGGTTTTTACCCAATTGGCCTGGGGCTGGCCTGGCCTCTGTTTTGATAAGATGAGGCAGCCCATTTTATGCGGCTACTACGGTCGCCTTTTTTGGAGCGCTCCGCATCGGCGAGCTTCAGATGCTGTATAAGGCGGATGCAAGTCGTGGACAGCACCACTCACTTCCGTGTGAGACATGTTTTGGAGGGGTGGGTGCGCGGCGTGGGCGTTGCCCGGACGACCGCCACCTGATTTCCCCAGGGGTTTTTACCCAATTGGCCCGGGGCTGGCCTTGCCTCTGTTTTGATAAGATGAGGCAGCCCATTTCATGCGGCTACAACGGTGGCCTTTTTTGGAGTGCTCCGCATCGGCGAGCTTGAGATGCTGTATAAGGCGGATGCAAGTCGTAGGGCACTGGAACTCGAAGATGTCTGAGTGAACAATATTCGGCTCAGTTGGGGATACGCTCCTCTAAAACGTATCAGCACGGTGTAGGCAGTGGAGTAGACTGCTACGATGTTCCTCGGCAGACATCTGTCCGGTTGGTGCCCTACAGGATTTCCTTGCACTGTATGGCACGCACCATGGCCCGTTTTTCTGTCACCAAGATGGGTCTCCCCTTACTAAATTTCAATTTTGGAAGGTGACGGGCAAAGCGCTGGCCAGCGTGGGCCTCCCAGGCGCCCGCTATGGCACTCATTCATTCCGTATAGGGGCGGCCTCAACCGCAGCTGCTTTTGGGTACTCAGGGGCTGACATACGTAGCATGGGACGGTGGGGTTCGCAATGTTTTCAGTTTTATGTGCGCCCACTCCCGCCGTGAGTACCAACCCAGTCACCTTACCTACTTTCCCTCATTTTTCCTTACAGACCCGGGGTGTCGTATTACACCGGTGACAGTAAGGCTGGTGGGCCATAGCTACGTGCACAGGGCAGCGCGTTATGCTACGGCGACAGAGTGGGGACCCCGACTGGGACTTGGTGCATACTCAAGTCTCACATGGCATGGTAAGCCCGGGATGTTGTGGCGGGAGCTGCTGCCTTTCCTTTTTTCAGGCCAGAATGCTGACCCGCCTGACATTCTGATCATACACCTGGGGGGCTATGATTTGGGCCAGGTTACCGGCTTGTCGCTGAAACATGCGATTTGCGAGGACCTCGCCTACCTGCATTACGTCTGGCCCGCCACAACCCTTGTTTGGTCGGACATGGTCCCGCGCCATTCCTACAGAGGGGGTGTTGACCTCCTGGCCCTTGACCATGCTAGACGCATGGTGAATAGGGCAGTGGCGCGTTTCCTTGTCTACAGGGCTTGGGGGAGGGTCAGTCGTCACCCCGCTATTAGCCTCCAAAGTTATGACTTGTATGCAGGGGATGGGGCCCATCTGTCGCGAGGAGGTGTGGACCTCCTGTTGGGTGATTGGCGAGCAGGTCTGTCGACCGAGCTGACGGTCTGGGGGGAGGCGTCGAGCCTTCTTTGAAGCCCCTCCGTGTGGCGGGTAGCACTGGTAAGGTAAACATTATGACCCACAGGTATCCGGCAAGTTCGCAATTGACTGGACAACACTAGACAGGCATAAGTTGGTTAAACGTTGTCCGGTCAACGAAGAACTAGGCGACGGGGTGATGGCTATAGCTAGACAGCATGCATCACCCCGTGATTTTACGGATACGCATCAGAGGGTGGGGTCATTAGTTAGATATTGACTACGGTCAACAATTTGTTTGTGGTCAACAAACAAATTGATACAAATGGATACATTGTAGCAATTGCCGTTGGCAATTTTGGGTGGTACCTTACCAGTGTTACTTCGGCCTGCTTGCCTTAAGGATTATGATTGGTCAATTACCAATAGAAATTTATAATTCGGACTAGGGCATGAATCAATAAATGTGGCCCAATGCCGTTATCCACTTTCATTGGTGTCTGAGTCCTTTATTGGGGGGTGCGCCTGCAATGCAAGCGCGGCGCCAAAATGGCCGCCGCGCTCTTTGCGGGGGCCCCCCACACAGGACGAAGGCATCAGGGTAGTTAGGGGCGTGGCCAGCTCCCTTATAAAAGGGGTGGCCACGAGGCAGCCGAGCTGCCATTTTGCGAAGCGACGGAGCGGAGAAGTTTTTCCCCTCCACCCCCTCCCTAGTTAACAGTGTGATATTTTGGTCGCTTCGGGGCCGGGTGGGAATTTTTGGCTGGGACCCATATTGGCTTCCGAGGCCTGGTTTTTTCGCCCATCCCACACTTTTGCTATGGTTTGACATAGGGGTTTTTCTGCTGCTGCTGTTGACTTTGGTCACATGGGCGGGTAGCACTGGTAAGGTAAACATTATGACCCACAGGTATCCGGCAAGTTCGCAATTGACTGGACAACACTAGACAGGCATAAGTTGGTTAAACGTTGTCCGGTCAACGAAGAACTAGGCGACGGGGTGATGGCTATAGCTAGACAGCATGCATCACCCCGTGATTTTACGGATACGCATCAGAGGGTGGGGTCATTAGTTAGATATTGACTACGGTCAACAATTTGTTTGTGGTCAACAAACAAATTGATACAAATGGATACATTGTAGCAATTGCCGTTGGCAATTTTGGGTGGTACCTTACCAGTGTTACTTCGGCCTGCTTGCCTTAAGAATTATGATTGGTCAATTACCAATAGAAATTTATAATTCGGACTAGGGCATGAATCAATAAATGTGGCCCAATGCCGTTATCCACTTTCATTGGTGTCTGAGTCCTTTATTGGGGGGTGCGCCTGCAAAACAACACGGGGGTCAGAAAGACTCCTTTATTACAAGGTCCCCACCTCCTCTTTTCTTAGACTGGGTTCTGAAATACTACAGAACAGGAGACTGCTGATGTGGCAAGACTACTGACATCCTCGTAACCTCTCAAGTAGGCTTCCACAATGATTTATAAAGTTAGAAAGAGAAGTCCTCCTTAGCCACCTCCTGAACACATATTCACATAGTTAATCTCTATCAATGACTATGAAAAATAAGTTACAGTATTTATTGCAACATTTAAAGCTAGGCTAACTGGGCATATGTACTTTTTCACTTCTTTGTACTTCTGCACTCCACAGAAGTTGATAATTACAGTGCAATCCTTCTTTCCTCAATCCTTCCCATTCTCAATGGAAGGATGGTAGGAAGAAAAGACAGCAAATATCAAGAAAAGGCCCCTTGGGCATGAATGTTTGGATTACTTTCTCATCCCTAATAGGAAATAAGATGTCACTGTAAAATAGGCTGTACTCTTCCCTAAGTAACCATAGGGGTTGAGCTTCTTCTTCTTCCATGTTTAGGCCAGATGTGAAACTGCCAAAATGAAGGCACCTTTCGGTGGGTTCATTTTGCAGTTCCTTTTGCCTGACCGAGTGTGAGAAAGATTAGCACAAGTAGTAATCAGAGAAATAAAACTCATGGAAATTCATTACCCACTCCATTTTCAAAGCTACTATGGTTAATCATTTAAAACACAGATTTAGTAGCATGACTAACAAAACAGGAATAATTATTTTGGTTTCTACTTTTTTTAGTTGTGCTGAAACTCTATTGTTTCAAAGGTGTTACAGAAGATTGATGTATGTTGATTTAGAACTGTGACATCCAATTTATAAAGTAGGGTATGATTATTAAATTGCTACTCTCTATTAGACCATTGATTCCTCTCAGATCTTTAAGCTTCATAGTCAATGAGAATTGTTTACAGTTTAAAATGGCAATTGTTTGTTGCCACAACAACAGTCTGAAATTGGCAGTTCACGGTCTTCACAAATAGACCAGTAGTGCTATGATCCCTTACTGGACAAAGTCCCTCAATGTATGAGTGAGCAACATAAAAAAATCCTGTGACCACATGAGCACCTCGGATGGCCATCCCTACACACTCAGTAGGGATGGTGGGAAAAATCTTGTGACCACATGAGCACCTCAGAGGGCCATCCCTACACACTCACTAGGGATGGTGGGAAACAATCTTGCTTCCTTCCCTTTTTGTTCCTCGACCTGTGGCTTCTGGACACTTCATATTCTATACTATAATGTAAACACTGGAATCATGTAGAACCAATCAATGTGCACAAGAAGGATGACACAACCACCACCATCAGCAGCAAACTGTCACTGATTGAAGCCTTCCTTTGGTAATTCATGTAATTTTGGTAATTCTGGAATGCACACAACATCATTGTATTTAGTGTAACCTACAAATTGCCCTTGTCATCTCGGTTGTGTATGTGGAGATGCTCAACAGGATTCTGTCCAAAGGTTGGCACTCCAGGTCATTTTGGAGTTTAATAACCAGAATGTTTGAACACTGGGCATTTGGACTGGAGCTTCTAGGAATCCAAAATGTCTGGAGGGCTAAAGTTTAAAATTTACTGAAGTGCTAACAGGCAGACAGATGGCCACTTTTCAAATTGCTAAAGGTAAGAGAACTTGTCTTCCACTGGTCTCCAAAAGATTAGTGTTATCCACTAAGATTGTAGATGTGTTGAGCAAGTGCATGTCATTCTTTGCTGTTCCTAAAGATGATTAAGCTGATAACTGTAACAGGCAGATACTTACCAAGTTGCTGAGAGCCTCTAAATATTAAAGATGCTTTACAACTAGATATTTCACCAGCTGCCATGCAGCTCTAAGTACTAAATATTTAAAGAGTTGCTCTTCATAGCTGTTGAATGTCTCCATTTTAACTCTTCATGAATTTTTTTCTAGTTTCCATGATTAAATCTGATGAGTATGTAGGGAAGCAGTCAAAACAAAAAGAAATCTCTAAGCCTTGCAATTTCTTTTCCTAGAAAAACAGGAGCAGTGCTAACTGAAATTATCCTTAGGATGAAAAACATAAATCAATGGATTGTTTTTGAATGCATCTGGAAATGCTTTATAAATTACCATAATGGGACAAGGAACAATCCTTTCGAGTTTAAACAAAAGACCTAAAACATGAAGTGGACTCTCATGTAATTTGTGTTTTTTCTGCAATTGTCAAAAGAGAGCCTCTTAAATGTGATTGATTTGTGTTTACAAAACACAAATAAGTACAAACTCATTTCATGGTTCTTTTGTGTTCCCTCTGTCATGTAAGCTTTCACATTCCTTTTCTCCCTTTGTCTGTGTCCTTCTTTCTGTTTGAGAAATTTTTTATCCATTAGCACCAAGTCATCTACTGCAAAAAGATGGCGGTGTGACCAACAATGGCTGTCAGCAGCCATCAGAATAGGAGTGGGAAAGATGGATTTCAAGAAGGGATTGGAACCTAGTGAGGAATAGTATTTTTGTATCAGTTGATACTTGTTTTGGGGATTAGTGTGTGCAGAACTCCTGGTGCTGCCTGCAGTTCATCCTACCCCAATTTTTGGGGGATTTCCCCCTTGTATTGTCAGGAAACCTCCCCATGCCAGCCTGCCTCTTTGGATTTACCCAACATCTTTGGAATTTTCCACCTTTGTTAGGTTGTTGGGTCCCCTCTTTTCTTCCTCAGATCATTGTTGCTGCCTAGTCTGTTTAATGCTGTCTCCAGGACTCGAAGAAGAGAAAAGAAGTTATCAAACAGCAGGAGGAGAGAAATCTCACCACAATTAGTAGTTCTGGTTTGAGGTAACTTTGATTGTACTTTTTGCCTTTACCAGCTGCTTGTTGTTGTTGTTGTGGTTTGGGAAGAGAGGAGCTGTGTTTGGTTTCCCCCTTCATTTTTTCAGAAGGAAAAAAAATGCAAACTAGACTATTTCAATCTCATAGCATTTTGTGCCATGAGCCTTAATATTCCAAAGTATATTTTTACCACCATTTGGCACACTTTCTACTTTGTTTCATTTAAAGACTTAAATCTTGGTTGGTTAGTCATGCTGTAGCAGTCTATTCTCAAGATACAGACACTTCTGCAAGGGGAGAAAGAATCAAATCAATGTTGTCTCCTTGAACTAACAACTAGAAGAATCACATTCTTTGTAACAGATACAGATCTCCCTTCAAGTAATTCAAACATATAAAAACAATCTAGGCTTATGAAGTATGGAATATTGCACTAAAATTTTCCAGTAGAGCCAAGTATAGACTTCATCATTCTTAAAATATATTGATAAGATGTTATGAAGAGAGACTGTTTCACAATGCAGAAACTGTGTGCGTGTTTGTTCATGTGTGTGTGTGTGTGTGTGTGTGTGTGTGTGTTTAATGGTAATCTTAGGAACAGAGGTTATAGGTTTTTCTACCTTTTTGTGGCATCTTCTGTACTAACAAAAGGGGCAATGTTATTACGTTTTTTCATGGTCTGTTTATTCACTTCCTTGTGGAGGAGAGAAGATTATCATTGGTAAGAAATATATTTCCTCTTCAGTTCAGTAGTCCTGAGGGATCCATCTTAGTTCTCCATGGAAAAAACACATTTATCCAGGTCTAATGTGCTAGACAAGGTCTGACCATAATCATACTTTAAGTCAAAAACAAAAACACAATCTCCTTTAAAGAGAAACAGATGAAACAGATATAATACCAAGTCAGAAATAGAACAGTTATTTAAGAATAGCATGACTCTTCTGTCACTTGGGAAACTAGCATATGTGTTTCAGAAGCAAGCATGTTTCTTCATTGATATCAAAAGCTCTGATTTGTAGTTGGAAGAAAGGAAGACCATCTTATGTACAAATAGTAGAGATGAATCAGTCTCAGCAATTAAGATCATGTTTTGGATCCTGATGTAGTTTAGGATCATGCTATTATTATTGTTTACATGTTGTCACATTGTTTCTACTGTTGATCATAATGAACAGGAGAGATGTTGGGGATAGAAATGTTTTCTGTAGAAGATAGACTAATTTAATGAAACAAGTTTTACTACTATAAGCTACATTGAAATTTCATATCAATAAAGATGAGGTTGATTGGAATCATTCAGATTTTCAGAATCCACTATTTCAAACAATCCTTTTACATGGATTCATTTCCAAAATTGCAGTCTTACTTATTTTAGCATTCAGAATAGAAACTAAATTACAGAATGTCAAATTTAAGCTATTAAACAACACATTATTCTTGGAAGCATTAAAATTACCATGTTTGATATCAAAATTTTACAAGCTGAGAGAGTACTGTCAACAAAGATGATAGCTGTTTTCAAAACCCTTTTGAATAAATGCAGAACCATGTGTATTTCTTATTAACAGTGACATAATTCTAAGTTTATATGATTTGGCACTGAGAGGAAAAAATGATCAGCTGCTTGACATTAATATTTGCTTTTCACTGCCTGTCTCTTTATTGATGTCAGCATGAATGAGAATTTTGACACATATGAAAGCAATTTCTCTGAAACAGGGTAACATTACAAGAGCTGCCTAGTTGCTTGAAACTTTAAAAATCTGATGCAGTAGATAGGTTGTTTTTATCCACATCACCAAACAGCCTGTCAGTATGAACTTTTTGTTTTTGTGTTTCACAAATGTTAAAGGAGAACACTCTTTTTTGCCCCAAGACATGATATGAAGGACCTTATGGGGCCAGAACATTTGCAACAGGCTGGTTCAATGTGTCAGGATAGCTTGACTTCTTGAAAATAGTAGTTTTCTTTCTTGAGAATCATTATTTATATTCCTAGTTTGATGTCCAAACATTTCATGTATATTTTACAGTATCTGGAACATTTTGTCTCCTGCAGAAGACTCTTGAAGGCTTTCATACATATCTTGTAATCAGGCTAATTTATTGTTTAGCCTTCATCAACAGGTTTATGAAACAGAGGATAACAGCTGAAATTTGCAAACATCAAGTAGACAAGTATTTGAAACTGAGAACAAGAGCTTTATGTAGCAGCCCACATTTTAATGCTAGATGCCTGTATACCACTTGTGAAACTTGATAGGAATGGGGTGGGTGGACAAATTCAGGAATGTAACATCTCATCGGATTCAAATTATTATTCACTTTCCTGCAATCTTATCAGAATTGCTTAATGTTCTTTAACTGCAAGTGAAACTTTGAGCTTATAATAAAAATCTTAAATTTGGATTTCCAAAGGTCACAATGTTATCTCTTATAACAGGAGCTAATCTTAGGTTTTGCTTCTGGCAGTACTTAACTTTTTGGTCAATAAATCTTCTTGTTCTTCTCAATGTGAGTCAATATCTGCTGAATATTTCATGATACAGCTAACTGTTGAGCACCAAATAAATTTGCTTCCTGAGGCTGTAAGATGTGAAGAGAGGAAAATACAAATGACCTGTGAAAATATTGTCAAGATTGCCTGAGCTTATGTGTAGGTAGAACAACATTAAAATCCATCTTATTCCGCACTGTATCTTATGGTTTCACATTATCAGCAGGGTGCTATACAATTGGCAAGGATCCTGTTGTCACTAAACAAACAAAAATCAAGTACCAACTTGCTTTGATTACAGTAGGCAAAGAATCTTATACAGTATTGCTGGTTCCAGAGCTTCATCATTAAAACCTGAGTTGGCTGCTTGGGAATACCGAGAAATAATGAACATAAACATTTTAGATCCAAAAATTGCAGCTTACTGTGGCTATATTGATCTACATGTGTTGCACGTTCCCCTGCCCAGATTGTCTACTGAGAATAATTTCACTGTCTCGATAATTGATCTACAAGTCATCTTTATAGAACTGGGGCACATAAAGTACAGAAAAGTCTCCCTATCTGACAAACCAAACAATCAAACACATTTTTTAAAACCAGGAAATATTAATATAGATGATGAAAAAGAAGGAAGATGAAGAAGTAAATTCCCATTTAGGGAACAGCACTTTACCTCTTTTAATTGGTTACATGACCTGCTACTGTTATTTTTATGTGCCCTGACTTATGGCAACCCTATACATCAGTTATTTATAAAATGTCCTGCCCTCAACAGTGATGTTCCGCATTTGTAAACTCAAGCCTGTGGTTTTCTTTAGGGAGTCAATCCATCTCCACCCTGTTATCACTTTTGTATTCAGCATGCTGTTTCCACTTTCTCTTAATTTTCTCCTAGTCAGATCGTGTGCTTCCTTGTTGGTCACTCAGCATTCAAAATATGGGTTTAAAATTCCATTTAATTTATTGGATCTTCTGGAAGAAATATATTTTCCCCTTATATTTCTTTCTATTTCTTTGAACTAGTTGTTGTAGTAGTTATTTTTGTCTTTACATGACAATCACTGAAAAACTACATTCAACTTTATAACTCTATTTCTGTCACCTTTCCCTTTTGTTTCTCACTTGTCCTTTGCAATTGAATGCAGTGTTTCATTTGGATTGTTGCAAACCTTGTAAAAGGACAGAATTATGTGCTTCTCTTCATCAGGGGTTCCCAACCTATGGCATATGGGCCAAATCTGGCCTGTAGTGCCAATTAATCCAGCCCATGGTGAGGATCCCGGTGCTGCCACCAGAAGCCATGGAAACACCCAAACCTCACTGAAAACAGGCCAAAAAACTGGGGGAAATGCACCACCCTCGCTCCCGTTGCTGCTGCTGCCACCACCATGGGAAGTGGCACAAGTGGGTGAAAATGGGTGAAAATGCACTATTAATGCAACTGCCTCCACCACCAGAAGTACTGGAAATGGCAGGGTGAACCAAGCCTCTGGCCCACTCACCTGTGTGAGGGGGGCATGACCGGCCCATGGTGCAAAAAGTTTGGCCACCCCTGATCCCTCAACAAAACTGATGACTTTAAGATTAGTTTAACAGACTTTCCTGTTGCTTTTCATGCAACATACTAACTCAAAACACTCACTGGTCACCGTATAACATGTAGCCATTTACTTACATGCAACCAAATATAAGTTCAGACCCATAATTTAAAAGCATGCTGAAAATTCCCCAAATGTATGCTGTCCCAAATTTAAACATGTACAAAGTCAGTTACACACACACACACACATGCACACACGTGCACACATGCACACACACGCACGTGCGCACACACACACAAATGTCTGTAGGATCATGGTCTTGCCTGCTAATCTTTCTCACACAAAGTCAGGCAAAGGGAACTGCAGAATGACCCCACCATTTTACCAGTTTTACTTTTGGCTTAGACATGGAAGAAAAAACTTCATCTAGTATAAGTACTTCCAGCCCTGTTCAACCATACGAGTTGGGTCTTTCTTACCAAGGTTTGTACAGGTTTTGTTGTCTTTTATACTTAAATGCGTGTTCTGGTATATTGTCCATAATATATGACACACACACCCTCAAATGGCTCCAGGCTTCTTTACACTGCTTTATAAAAATCATCACTGGCTATTGAAACAAAGGATTCTGCACCTATTTCCGTGCCTGCATATGTTGATAATGGAACCATCCAGTGATTTTCAAAAGCCCTGGTTTTAACTCCATTACACAACCTAAAGAGTCGGACTGTTCATCTCGTAGGCGATAGGTGTTTTGTTTTCTTACCTTTTCATTAACCTGACCTGATTCTGCAGCTTTGCAATTTCTTCCCATGTGTCCAATATTCTTGCATTTATGGCAGAAGGACATCTCGTATGTACAAATGGAGGCTGAAGACATTACTTCATAATGAAATCACACCCCCAAGTCTTTGAACTTTGCAACTGTTTTATGAGCTCATACTGCCTTTTGTCCCCTAGTTGTCAGTCCTGTAAATTTTTCATTGCTGATTCCATGGCAGTTGCTGTCTTTATAGCCTTGCTCCAGGTCAGTTTCCATCTGCCAGTAATTTATCTTAGACATTAACACACACAGTTCCACAAACATATCTGACTTTCGACACATCTTCTCAACTATTACAGAAGAACACTACTGTATTCAATGAATTGTCTCATCTCAGCTATATACTTTCTGAGTGGCCAGAATCCTGCTACTTATGTATGGAACATAAGTCAAATAAATAGTAGTGGCAAATTGTCACTCATTAATGGGTCGGTGCTTGCATTTCTCACTGTATATTGGTTTCATGATTTGGTATACAACAAGTGATACAAGGATCGACTCCTTAGCTCATGGCAATCTATCACTGTGATTTCCACTGTTTGACTTATATCCACTATTTGATTTATATGTAAGGATTCTGGCTGGAATTTGAAAGTAAGGGTAGCTTTCAGACATATTTTGCAGCTCTATCAAATGTCTATCCCTTTGACCAAACTACAATTTTTAAAGTCATGTGTTTTATTTCAATAGATAGCAAAAATACTGTTTTTGACCTAAACCTAGAGAATGAAAGCACGGCGCCAAAATGGCCGCCGCGTTCTTTGCGGGCCCCACCCCCACCCATACTCAGACATCCCGGTGAGTTAGGGGGCGTGGCCACCCCTCTATAAAAGGGGTGGCCACGAGGCAGCCGAGCTGCCATTTTGGAATAGCGATGGAGAGGAGAAGTTTTTCTTTAGTCTTCGGCTTTAGGGCCTTGCAGAGGCTTGCGCGTTCGTTTCCCGGCTGGGAAAGGAGATTTAAAGTACCCGGAGCCTTTAGGATTGCTTCTTGGCTACCGCGGTACTTACACGCTAGGAGCTCGATCCCCGGATAGGGATCCTTCAGCGACTTTTCTTCTCCTAGGGAGACGTGGCTCCCAAGCGAAAGGCCCCGGCACTAAAGCCACGGCCGAGGGGAAGAACTTTTCCTGGCCCTGCATTGGATGGGGGCCAGCCTTTGGGTTGGAGGACCAGGGCTGCACCCCCACGGCAGGGCAATGTTACATCCTTGCCCACTGGTACCAGTGGGGCTGGTCAGGCTACCACTTGGCAGCCGGGTCCCAGCTTGGTAGCTGGTCAGGTACAGGCCGGCCCATCTGGGGCTTCGGCCCTCGGCCTGCCTTTGCAGGGACAGGGACAGGGTGGCCCGGGGGGGGCTGGTGCGGGTGTCCGCCCCACTGCTTCTCCGCCCCCCCATGGGCCTGAGTTCTGGGCATGGCCCTATTCTGGCCCTGGCTCCCCTTTTGGGTTGCCTTTTCCTCAACTGCCTAGTGGGCCGTTCGGCCCACCCGGCCCGCTTTATACTGGGGGCTCTGAGGCAGTGGATGCTCTGTTAGCACGGATAGCAGTGCTGGAAGCATCCTTGGGCATTGCCCAGCCTTCTTCTGAGGGGGGCGCCAATCCTTCTTCGATGGGGGCCCCTTCGTCGGCCCCGGCTAACTTGCCAGCCACAATGCTTCAGTGGGCGGCCAACCGGGTCGAGCACGGATAGCAGTGCTGGAAGCATCCTTGGGCATTGCCCAGCCTTCTTCTGAGGGGGGCGCCAATCCTTCTTTGACGGGGGCCCCTTTGTCGGCCCCGGCTAACTTGCCGGCCACAATGCTTCAGTGGGCGGCCAACCGGGTCGAGCTGCTTAAGACGGTCCGGCCGGCCCCAGCTGGTGCCTCGCAGCTCCCCGTTCGACCTGATATACAGGCTGGGAGCAGTCAAGGGTGGTCCCAGAGCTCGATTCCGGTTGCGAGCTCTGACGCCCACCGTGGGCCAGAACCCCCGGTGGGGGCGGCTCACGGGGGTGCGACTAGTGAGTATCAGGTTCAATTTAGTGCACCACCACCACAGTCCACTTACACTGGGGGGATTCAGTGGCCCTGGCCACGTCAAGTTGATGTGAGTGGGCAGCAGTTATCATCTTATCCCAGTAACCCATGGTTCCAAAATGGTCCCTCGTTAAGGGCGGGGGTGTCTGCCCCTGGGGCTGTGCCGAGCATCGCAGGGGCTGTTCAGGTCCCGCTGCATATACCCTCCATACAGAATGTGCCGACGATGGCTTTGCCGACGGCTGGTTATTCCTTGCCCCTGGGTGATCATTTGTCACAGGTCACGAGGGATAAGATTTGGCGAGGGGAGTACGTGGATATATTCCCCCTATTGAACCGTGAGCCCACTAAGGAAGAGAGAGAGGGACAGGACGACAGAGAAAAATTGCTGTCCCATCGTCGTAAGCCACCGCGCCGTAAGCCACCGTCGTAAGCCAACTGGTTGCCGGCATATCTGATATATATGGCGGTATACCTGAGGGCCCGGCCCGATCTGGCCATTCCAATGATCCAATACTTGGACAATATTTACAGGGCGATGGTTGATTTCCCTGGCCCATCGTGGTTGGCTTACGATGAGGAATTTAGAATGAGAGTGGCCCTACACCCCGAGATGAGGTGGGATGAGCCCTGCCAGAAATTGTGGCTCTTGTACATGACCCCCACGCGTCCGGCGCCTGGGGATAGGTACCATTGTGGCCATGCTGTGCAGCGAGCTGCTCCAACACACGCTCCCCGCCAGTCGGCAGGGCAGGGGGTACCAGCCCGCTTGCTGTGTTGGAGCTTCTCAGCTAATGGCATGTGCAATAAGCGACAGTGTCGTTTCAAACATGAGTGTCCCTCTTGCGCTGGCCCCCACGCTGCCTCCGCGTGCCCGCGTGCTGGTGGGTCACGGGGCAGAGGTAGAGGTGGACAGGGGGCGGTCAGGGCTTCCTCTGATGGAGCTAGCCATTCAAAAGGCCCCCTCCCCAGTTAATGTGTATATGCTGGAGCGATGGCTCTCAACTTATCCAAGAAGGGAGGATGCGAGGTACCTTCTGGAGGGTTTACAGTGGGGCTTTCGTATTCCATTCAAGGGGGTTCGGGGACCCCAAGATACCCCCAATTTAATTTCCTTGAAAGGCAAGAGGAGGTAGCTGCCCTGAGTATTGCTAAAGAAGTGGAGGCTGGGAGGGTAGCTGGCCCCTTTTCTGTACCGCCTTTCCCTAACCTGAAGGTCTCCCCTCTGGGGTTAGTACCTAAAAAGACCCCGGGTGAATTTCATTTAATTCACTATCTATCGTACCCGGCGGGTTCTTCGGTCAATGATGCTATTCCTAATGACCTTTGTTCGGTCAGGTACACGTCGTTTGACCAGGCCCTACGGATGGTGCGCTCATGTGGTCCTGGTGCACTCTTGGCAAAATGTGACATTAAATCGGCATTCTGATTGCTGCCAGTGTACCCCGAGGACTTTGAGCTATTGGGTTTTAGATTCCAAGGGAAGTTCTATCTAGATAAGGCCATGCCTTTTGGCTGCTCTATTTCATGTTCGGCGTTAGAATGTTTTAGCACTTTTCTTCAGTGGGCCTTTGTTTGCAGGTCCAGGTCTCGGTCTGTAGCCCATTACCTCGATGAATTTTTGTTCGGGGGTGAACGGGGCTCGGACACGTGCACGCATCTCCTCACTACATTTCAGATGCTAATGCGGGAACTGGGTGTCCCCTTAGCACCCGAAAAGACCGAGGGCCCAGCTACTAAGCTCACTTTTCTAGGAATTGAAATTGACACGGTCGCACAGGCATCCAGGTTACCCATGGATAAGGTCACCCGGATCTCCGCGATGATTTTGGCATTAATGGCCAAACGTAAAGTGTCCCTTCGTGAGCTGCAGGTACTTCATGGTCATCTTAACTTTGCCTGCAGGGTGGTGACACCCGGCAGAGCATTTGCCCGGCGCCTATGTGATGCCATGGCTGGCCTGTTAAAACGCCACCACAGGGTCCGACTGACCAGGGGCATACGGGCTGATCTTTCGGTTTGGCTCGCGTTCCTACGGGATTTTAATGGGGTCTCCTTCTGGAGATCGGACCTTATGGTCTGCCCTAGATTTCAAGTACAGTCGGATGCCTCCGGCTCCCTGGGATATGGGATTTATTTTGAGGGGAGGTGGGCTTACAGCCGATGGCCTCACGCATGGCTTGGCATGGATCGCCTCCGCGATCTTACCTTCCTTGAGTTCCTTCCCATCCTGGGGGCTTTGATGCTATGGGGCGAGGAGTGGGCCAACTCAGTGGTCCATTTTTGGTGTGACAATGCGGTAGTGGTGCACATTGTCAATGCCCAGACATCTAAATCTCCTAGGGTTATGGGTTTGGTTCGCCAATTCGTGTTAAGGAGCCTACGCCTAAATGTGCTGTTTAAGGCCAGACATGTACCAGGCATTAATAATGATATTGCTGATGCTTTATCCCGCCTGCAGATCCCCCGGTTCCGTGCCTTGGCTCCGGAAGCAGAAGAATTCCCCTCGCCACTCCCGGCCGAGATTTGGACGTTTGGCGAGGAGAGGTGAACCGGGCGATCGGCATGTCATTGGCACCTCGCACGCGTAAGGTGTATCAACATGCTTTTGTCCAATTTAGAACTTTTTGTGCGCAACTACAGTTGCCCGAAGTATGGCCCATACCAGTTGAACAAGTTTTACAATTCATGGTTTATCTTCACAGTCAGGGTTTGGCTCCTCGTACTATAGCATCCAGGCTGTCGGCACTGGCATTTATGGCCAAAGTGAGGGGCTTCGCTGACTGCGTGAATGATTTCTGCATACGTCATGTTTTGGAGGGGTGGACGCGGGAATGTGGCCGCCGCCCAGACACTCGTCACCCGATTTCACCTGAGGTCCTGACCCACCTTGCACGAGGCTGGCATAACTTGTGTTATGATAGGTATGAGGTGGCTCTTTTTCACGTGGCTACCACGGTGGCCTTCTTTGGAGCGCTCCGCATCAGTGAGTTGGTACCACTGTCTAAGGCGGATGCGACTCGTAGGGCACTGGAACTCGACGATGTCTATGTCACTCAGGAGTGGGCTCAGTTGAGGATACGGTCCTCAAAGGTTGATCAGCACAGCGTAGGCAGTGGAGTTAGACTGCTACGATGTTCCATTGAAGACATCTGTCCGGTTGGTGCCCTACATGAGTTTTTGGCAGTGCGTGGTGCGCACCCTGGCCCGTTTTTCTGCCACCAGGATGGGTCTCCCCTTACTAAATTTCAATTTTGGAAGGTGACTGGTATGGCACTATCCAGCACTCCCCGGGGCTCGTTACGGCACCCATTCATCTAGGATAGGTGCTGCATCAACTGTGGCTGCATTTGGGTACTCTGAGGCTGATATACGCCGGATGGGAAGATGGGGATCCATGCGTTTTGCATTGTACGTTCGCCCACTTCAGGTATGAGTACCAGTTAAGTCATTATACTCTTTTCTTCTTTTACAGACCCTGTGTGTCCCCACACACCGGTGGCAGTATGGCTGGTGGGCCACAGTTACGTGCACTGGGCAGCGCAGTATGCTGCGGCGACAGAGTGGGGACCCCAGCTTAGACTACGTGCAACCGCACGTATACGTTGGTACGGTAAGCACGGAATGAGATGGCGGGAACTGTTGCCATTCCTGTTTTCCATCAGGGATGCTGAACCGCCTGATCTCCTTGTACTGCACCTCGGTGGCAATGACCTTGCCCAGGTCACTGGCCTTTCCTTAAACTTCACGATCTGCAGTGACCTAGCCTATTTGGATTATGTGTGGCCGTCCACACGGCTGCTATGGTCGGACATCGTGCCGCGACATAATTATAGGGGAGGTATTGACCTCCGTGCCCTTGACCACGGTTGCCGCTCGGTGAACAGGGCAGTTGCCCGGTTCTTGACAGACAAGGGTTTGGGGACGGCCATCCAGCACCCCACGATTAGTTTGCAAAATTATGATCTCTATGCAGGGGATGGGGTCCACCTGTCAGCTAGAGGTAAGAACCTCTTTCTGGAAGATTTGCAAGCAGGCCTGGTGACCGAGCTGATGGTCTGGGGGGGTGGTGAGTCATCATAGACGCCTCCCCGTGTGGCGGGTAGCACTGGTAAGGTAAAGATTTATGACCTATAGGTATCCGGCAGGTTCGCAATTGACTGGACAACACTTAGACAGGTACAGGGGTAATAGCTTTGGCCGGTCAACGACGAACCAGGCAAGGGGTGATGGCAGGAGCTTAACAGCATGCATCACCTTGTGATTTAACGGATACACGTCATAGGGTGGGGTCAGTAGATAGTTTATTGACTCCGGTCAACAATTTGTTTGTGTCAACAAATAAATTGATACAAATACCTACACTGTAGCCAATTATCATTGGCATTTTGGGAGGAACCTTACCAGTGTTACTGCGGCCTGCTTGCCTTAAGAATTACAATTGGATGAATACACCAATTGAAAGTTATAATTCGGACTAGGGCATTATTCAATAAAAGTGGCCCAATGCCTTTATCCATATACCGGTGTCTGAGTCTTTCTCTGGGGGGTGCGCCTGCAATGAAAGCGTGGCACCAAAATGGCCGCCACGCTCTTTGCGGGGGGCCCCTGCCCGGACTCAGACATTCGGGTGAGTTAGGGGGCGTGGCCACCCCTCTATAAAAGGGGTGGCCACAAGGCAGCCGAGCTGCCATTTTGGAATAGCGACGGAGAGGAGAAGTTTTCCCCTCCACCCCCTCCCTAGTGAACAGTGTGATTTTTTGGTCGCTTAGGGGCCGGGTGGGAATTTTTGGCCCGAACCTACAATTGGCCCTTTGGTTCTGGCTTTTTTTGCCCATCCCACACTGTTGCTAGTGTTTGAGCAAAGGGGTTATTTGACTTTGGTCACTTTGGCGGGTAGCACTGGTAAGGTAAACATTTATGACCCATAGGTATCCGGCAGGTTCGCAATTGACTGGACAACACTTAGACAGGTACAGGGGTAATAGCTTTGGCCGGTCAACGACGAACCAGGCAAGGGGTGATGGCAGGAGCTTAACAGCATGCATCACCTTGTGATTTAACGGATACACGTCATAGGGTGGGGTCAGCAGATAGTTTATTGACTCCGGTCAACAATTTGTTTGTGTCAACAAACAAATTGATACAAATAGTTACACTGTAGCCAATTAGCATTGGCATTTTGGGAGGAACCTTACCAGTGTTACTGTGGCCTGCTTGCCTTAAGAATTACAATTGGATGAATACACCAATTGAAAGTTATAATTCGGACTAGGGCATTATTCAATAAAAGTGGCCCAATGCCTTTATCCATATACCGGTGTCTGAGTCTTTCTTTGGGGGGTGCGCCTGCAAAGGATAATCTGTCTTGCATTTGAGTTTGGACATGTCCTGTTCTTCTAATTTATTACAGTAAATCTCAGAATCATTCTTACCCAATTATAAAGTAATCTGAGAATTTGGGAATTTTTTTCAAAACCATGCCAATGCAAAGGGAATGCAAATGTCACATACACCTCAAAATGTATTAGTTAGGGCTTCCAATGTAAAAAAAAAAGTAATAGGAGTTTGACTTGTTTCATCTTCCTTTATCTTTCTGGCAGCACACTATTAGATAGTATTTGAGATGGGCAATTAGCTTGTTTCCATTCCATGAATCTAATTAAGTGGATGGTAGTTTACAAAAGCTTATGCCATAACCAGTTTGTTAAGTCATTATCAGTATATCGTTAACAATGTTTTAGTCATATCTAAAATTAAGCTTATTGAAAGCAATGGCACTGATATGACAACTCTCACTGATTTCATTAAATGAGTAGGTTTGGATCGTACCTATATAGTTTAAGGTCCACAATTTTCCCCCTTTTACCCAGCTGTTTCCCCCATATATTCATTTCTAAACAAATGTCTTCCTCCAATAAAATTGTAACTTGATTTGATAATTTTGTAAGTCAAGAAATATGTCAAAAGTTCTGGGAATGAAAATCAGCAGGCAATTAAATTCCAGCCAGCACATTAGTTAGGAATTTGTTGACTGAGTCAATTTCTATCTCAATGATTCTGAATAAAGAAGCTTCCCCCCTGCTTCAAAATTTTAAAAATGTGAGGATTATAGGGAAACAGAGAATTTCCTAGGTTAGGAATAGAATACAAGGCTGCTTGAATTACACAATGTCCTCTCATGAGGGAACATTATATCTTGGGAGGCAGAAATACCAAGGCACCAGATTACAACA
The DNA here is from genome assembly GCA_035047305.1 of Bradypodion pumilum. Classification (NCBI taxonomy): domain Eukaryota; kingdom Metazoa; phylum Chordata; class Lepidosauria; order Squamata; family Chamaeleonidae; genus Bradypodion; species Bradypodion pumilum. Next base: position 326,311,697 of record JAWDJD010000003.1, read on the forward strand.
GCATCTATACAAAAACACTTGTATTGCATTCACCATTGTTTCAACAACAGGATATAAACTTAAAAGTGATATAAATGATGAAGGACTCCTACAGCCTCATGAATATGGAGAAGAAATATGCAAAGACTTAATCGTACTCTTCCCATTTCTTGGGTTCCAGTCTTCCCCCTTTACAGGGGGCATATTTTCTCTAGTGAGAGAGTGAGAGAGAGATGCATTGTTTGTGAAAAGCTGCAGAATTTTCTTGAATAGCCAAGTATAGCTAATTAAGAGGGGGAAAGCATTTTTGCACTTTCTCATGCAAATTGGACGAATTAATTGGTATGTTCACAGACTCTTTTTTTAGAAGAAAAAACATTTGGGGATCTTGGAAGCAATAGAAGAGAAAGCCCTGACAATTCAGTAGCATGTTCAATAAGGAAAATGTTTAACAAGTTGGAAAATTCTTTTTTAAATTGCAGGGCAGTTTGTTTATTGAGAAATCAAAACATTTATTTTACAACTTTCTCAGAGATTAGGGCCATGATCCAAAGTATTTCCACTAATAGCCAGAACTTAGAAAAATTACATTCTTAGGCAATAGCTCTTGAAATGCTTCAACCAGCATTGTCAATGGCCATGCTTTCTGGGGTGTGTGTGCATTCTGTGAAATGTACACAGAAAAAAGGTAACATATTCAAGGTTTGCCCACAGCTAGAGGCTATTCTCCCTCATTAAACTGGTTATCAGAGCTATATGCTTCTATTAGGTGGTCAGCAGATTTACCAAGACATGCTTGGAGAGATGTTGGAACTCAAACATTCTGGAAGAGTGCACTCTGATGTTTGTCTTTGTTCTTCTCCCAATTTTAAAATAAATGCTACATTTAATGTTTTGTTCTGACCAGCCTATTCCACCAGGAGTATTCTGCCTCAGGCTTTCTTCCTCACAGAGAAGTAAAGACTAAGCAGACAGTCTTAGAATGGAACCAAGGTAGCCATTTCAAACTCAGACATGGGTATTTTGTTTCCTTCCTTTCATCCCTATGCCAATCTCATAAAACCAAGATTTAACCACTAAGACTGCAAAGACGAGCATCAAAATTGCTATGTATACAATTCTGTGCAAAAGTCTTAGGCCACCCCAGCTAGTATGGGGAAAATTCAATGAGTGATTTGGGGGGAGGGAATAATTCAGACACCCTAACATCACCAAACACAGGGAATGTTGAGAGGAGATTCAGCAGAAAAAACTCCAATTTTGGTGTGTCTAGGTTGCTTGGGGGCTGAGTTATGCCCCTTCAAATCATTCACTGAATTTTCCCCAAAACAGCTGGTGGTGGCCTAAGACTTTTTCACAGTACTATAGCTTACCCCATGGACTCATGGCCTCAGATGGCAATTGCAGCCATGAAATAAAAAGGTGACTAATTCTTGGGAGACAAGCTATGAGAATCCTGGGGAACAGGTTGCAAACAAAAGTCTGCATAGTCAAAACAATGGTATTTCTGGTAGTAATGTATGGTTGTAAGAGCTGGACCATAAGAAAAGCTGGGTGCAGAAGAATGGGTGCCTTTGAAATGTGGTGTTGGAGGAGAATTCTGAGAGTACCCTGGACAGCAAAGAGGAACAAATAGGTCAATCTTAAAAGAAATCAACCCTGACTGCTCCTTGGAAGGCCAAATATTGAAGGTGAAGTTAAAGTACTGTACTTTGGATATAAAATGAGAAGAGAGTATTCACTTGAGAAAGCCTTGATGGTGGGAAAGGTCGAGGGCAAAAGAAGAAGGGGTGGCTGAGAATGAGATGGCTAGATGGTATTGTTGATGCAATGGGCACAGAGCTGGGTGGGTTGAGGAGGATAGTGGAGGATAGGAGTGCTTGGCATGCGATAGATAGTCCATGGGATCACAAAGGGTTGGACTCAATTATGCGATTGAACAACAACAATGGACTCATTGGATAGCTCAGTGAGTTAGAAACAGGGAGAAGAACCAGGGCTGTGTGGTCTTAGACTAGGAGTTCTCAACCTTTTAAAAATAATAAACATTATTATTATTTTAAACTGGGGACCAGGTCACCCTCCCTCAGACAGCTTCGGGGGCCAGATGGCCATTTTGCCCTTCCTCCACAACATGGCATTTCCTGGTGTGGTGGAGGCAGTCAGGGGCCACATGAAATGGTGCCACAAGCTGCATCTGGCCTGTGGGCTGCAGGTTGAGAATCTCTGTCTCTACACAATCCCACGGCACCCCCAGAAGAAGGGAATGGTAAACTACTTCTGAGTATTCTCTAACTTGAAAACTCTGGAAAGGACCACCATAAGTCTTGATGATTATATGGTGTATAATAATAATACTTTTTTATTATATACTTCTGCAGCCAGTGAAATGGGAGGTTTTCTCAAGCAGTCCATTGAAAAAACAGGTCTAAATCCAATTCCTAGCACATTCTAGAACAGATCTACTGAATAAATGGCTGAAATGCTTTACTGCTGATAACCTTGTTTTTCTATCAGCTGAATCACTGCTGCACCTGTTTTGACAAAAGCACAAAATGTAAGACAATCATTGTGTAAGGCCATCAAGGAAATGTTTTTCCCCACATCTCTCAAGCTCTAAATATTAAACCAGAAGAAGCTAGGTTCAATCTATGGAGAGAGAAAAAACACACCACACTTTGCCAAACAGATGAAATTTGAAGAGTGTCTCCTACCAGGACAAGATTCTGTCTGGGCCATATGGAAGTCACTCAATAGACTTCAAAGAAAGTAAGAAAATCAAAGAATAATCAGGTAAAATGGGGCTACCTGGATATAAGACAAATCTTTTGCAGAAATTCAGTCAATGCAGCATTTATGTGCATGTATGTTATGGCCCACCATATATAAAATAAAATCTAGCAAATGGCCTAGATCAGTGTTTCCCAAACTTTGGTTTTTGGACTTCAATTCCCAGAAGCCTACGTCAGTTCCTCAAATCACTGATCAGCCAATGTAGTGAGTTAGGCTTCTGGGAATTGAAGTCCCCCTGTGGGGTGTGGGCCCCACATTGGGAACCACTGGCCTAGATAATGCTACTCAAGTAGACTGCTTCTGGACAAAAATAGTCTAATTATTTTTTACATTTTAAAAATTACCTATATTTCATATGTCTTCATAATTTAAAATTGTGATACAAAAAGGAGGAAATAATGCCTGGAAGTTGAATCAACACTTATTCAAGAGGTTTATGTTAGTTAGGACTACCAGCTGGAATCAGGCCACTGAAGTTTATATTAAGAAAATAATCTTTAATTGGCCCTTCCTCCATTGCCCCAAATTATTAATTCACAGACCCTGAAATTTAAGTAAGATGTGCTCTGACATGAAGCAAATGTCAAGATCCCACAAGACTAATATTTCAGTCAATCTAAAGTGAGTGGTCATAGAAGAAAATATTTGAAATTATAAGTTAGGTATTCAGTAACATATACTAGTGTAGAGGAATTTTCATGTCCCTCAATTAAGAAAACAAGCTGAATGTTTGGAAATCCCTTTTTATGTGGAGCTATACAGTTTTCATCTGTCTTTTGATGACTGCCAGAATCAACAGCCAGTCAGAGCACCATTATTAATGCTCCCATTTGTAACCAGGCACACAATGCTTGCCTTACAGCTTGTGGAGAGAGAACATGGTCAAAACAGGCACAGCAGTGATTCAGTTGATAGAAGAACAAGATGGCCAACATTAAAGGTTTCTCTGTGTTGCTTCTTTCATTACATAGGATTGCGAGCTCAGATTCACAAAGAAAGACACATTTCTTATTCCCTGTAGCTTATAATTGGTTTTTTATTTGGGCCAATGCAGTTTGAGATCAGAATAGGTATTTACACTTTCCAGATGCTCTTCTGATTAACCACTTCTCTAATTAATCTTCACAGCACTTCCCACAAGACAAGTACTGGAGGGGAAATTCACATCTCAGAGAAAAGGGAGCACAGACTGTTGAGATGCAACAAATTCCAGTATTTAAGGGAAATAAAACTTCAAAATGAAAAATGAACATGAAAGTGATGGAAGAATGATAAAGGCTACATTTTTATGAAGGTAGCACTGTTCAAAGCAATGCAAACCACTGCTGATATGAAGGGAATGAAAAAGAAAACACCCTGTGGGTAATACAGCTGGCTTTAAAAAGTTGAATGATTTGGAAGGTGTGTTTAAATAAAAATGCAGAATGCTGTGACTGACACAGAAGTTTTATTTTAAAATTACATTCTGTGACTCATGAGTAAGTAAAATAATAAACTCAAGAAGATTTCAAAAGATGATGGTGTGGCTTAGAGAAACCATTACCTAGCACACTGAGAGCATTGCTATGCTTGACCTGGTAGTTGTTGTGCACCTGGAAGTTTAACTAGCTTCATTGATTACTAAGAAACAAGCTATAACAACACTCATTCTTGGCAATTGGCAAGAGCTACATGGAACAAAGGTGAAAAGAGATCTGGGGAAGGGAGAGGAATTTTTCTGTGCTTCAGCCAGAAAATGATATCAGCAGCAATCTATTGCCTCCTTCAAGGAACACATGCCAGTAGGGACAGGCAGAGTCCAAGGACTACATAGCATCACTTCCATTGAGCCATTTTCAGTGACAACAATAGGCTGCTTACTGGCAATCCATCATTGCATGAAGTTACAGCAAACAAATTAGGAATCACTGCAATCTTTTATTCCATGTTTGATGATAGTAATCATACCATTGTGATATCATGCAATCTCCTCTGTATGTGAGAGAGGGAGAGGGAGGGAAGGAGGGAGAACATCCATCCATTCCTTCAGCTTTTAAAATCAGGGGAAAGACAATGTTTTCAAAATAACTTGTTTCAGTAGCCCTCTTTAGGATTTGAAAAGTATCTTGATCAGTGTTTCCCAATGTGGGGCCGACACCCCACAGGAGACTTCAATTCCCAGAAGCCAAAGTGAATACACTAAGTCAATACATTGGTTGATCAGTGCTTTGGGGAATTGACTTAGGCTTCTGGGAATTGAAGTCCAAAACCCAAAGGATAGGAGATACTGATCTAGCCTATGGAAAAAAGATATGAGTTCACAATTTATTTATTTATTTTATTTATTTCTGTGCATTTATATCCTGCCCTCCTGGTGGGTACACCACTCAGGGCAGCTAACAACATAATAAAAATTACAATAAAAACAATTAAGTAACAATAGTTAAAACAGATCTAACAGACCCAGTTAAAACCAACAATAAAAACACAAACAGATCATCATTAACAAACAACCCCCCCCCACCTCCGTTGAAACAGAATAACCAAGCCAGGGGGCAGCCCCTTACATAGGCTAAATCAGCCACTGGGCTTGACTGGTAGAGTCAAGCGTGCCCCAAACCTGCTGGAAGAGCCATGTCTTCAGCATCTTTTTAAAGGGGAGTAGTTCCGTCTGGAGCCACAACTCAGGTGGTAAGAGGTTCCACAGGGCTGGGGCAGACACGGAAAAGGCTCTTTTCCTGGTCCCAGTAAGATGTACCTCTTTCACTGATGGGACCGCCAGTGAGTCCCTCCTGTCTGCCCTAGTAGGACGGGCTAAATTCCTTGTGGCGATGCGGAATATAATTGTCTTCTTCTTATGGGGAACCAAGAAATGCAAAGCCATTGTGGTTGATACAGGGATCCATATTATTGTCTCCCCTCCCCCAATCACCTGTAAATACTGCACACTTCCCACACACCAGAAAGGGGCTGATTTTACATGAATATGTTGGCACAAAGACTATATTTTCAGATATGCATGGTGCTACTAACCTGGCTCAGTGAGTTGGAGTACTGGGGTCCAAAGTTTGTTTGCTGTTGTGTAGAAAAGATGAAGAAGAGGCAGATTGTGTAGTGTTGTGTAAGCCTTTAAGTCCCAGAACACCACCAAGGCAAAAGGACTGGTAAACTACTTCTGAGTACTCTAAACCTAGAAAACTCTGGAAAAACTCAACATGTGTTGGAACAGACTTGATGGTACAATATTGAATGATATGGTGGGAAACATATTTGTATTTCCAGAATCTCATAATCAACATGGTTACTGTTAACTGGCTGGTTGGCCAGATATCCTGCTATGGTAACGGAGTAGACTGTACAGCCAGCGACACAATGCCGAGTGTTGGGTGGTGGTAAATAACTAACTCCCTAAAGGGGCCAACAGCTATGGATGGATGAGCCCCTTTTGGTGGGGTGATGATCCCCTCAGTGGAGGAAATGCTACTGGAAACCATCATATTGGGCCCAACAGCAAAATGATTGGAGGAGGAACTATGACTCCCAATGGTCATGGAGGTGGAAGAGGCCGTGCCAGATGGACTGGCTGTGAAGGCACACCTTGATAATATCCTCAAGGCTGTGGCAGTCCATTGCAATCCCGGTGTTAAATCCTGCATGTCTCATTTCATATGTGCCACAGGAGATGGCTCCATGATCATAGTATGTGGGTCACTTCATGGCAAGCTGGGATCTACCTTAAACAAATTCATGCCAGTGGCATTTTTCCTGCTTGCCTTAGAGGGCAAAGACGGCCCAAAGCTAGCCGGCCTTCAAGACCAGGCCTCCTGGCGCCCTGGGGCAGGAAAAAGCCATATGCTCAGATCTAGTTGCAGCCAACACCTATGGCTGTTAACTCTAGGTGTCTAGGAGAGATAACCCAAAAGGTCATGGCTTTCCCTTTCTCTTATATCCTACATGGAATGTGGGTCTCAGCAAGGTTGTGAACCACCATATACAACCTGACCAAGTAGTTTGCAAGAATTGCTTTTACGTGCATATTTCTTTAAATTTACACAGGTGCCTAACTTTTGGTTTAATGGCTTTAATTTAACTGAGGGGCAAGTGACACAGTGGCACTGCATATTTCAATCAATGCCAGGCAACATTCCCTCGGCTATAATCAATCATAATGCTGTTGATTAAAAGGTGCATTGTTTCAGATCTCAGCCATATACTACCAGGGACAGTACCTTCAACTGCAGTGGAAGCAGGATCAGTCCATCAGGGAAATTAAAACCTTCCTAGAAATGATGATTACAAAGCTGATGTCGATTAAAGGAAACACCATTGAATAGCTCAGGGTTTGAATTTGAAATTATAACCTCTAGACTAGAGGAACACTTGAATGTCAAATAGATTATTCTGGAAGACTGGCCATTATGACAAATGTAATTCACTCACTAAAATTGTGCCCTATCTGCAAAGAAATTATCCCAAGCCTTTTATTGCTCACAGAACAGCTTCTCTTAATTCCAAGGAGCTTCAGAGAAGGTTCTAAGTCACTGTGGCAACAGTCTAGAGAAAGCTAATTAGTATCAATTGCCCATTGTTGTTTCTCTGAAGAAGATTCTAGCAGCAGTAGGAAATGTGGGTTGATGCCTAACTGCCTATCTACCTCATATGGCTGTTGCTTGGACTGCAAAATTAATCACTGCAAAGTACTTTGAACACAAAGCCCTCTGTAAATGGTAGGGCTCAGATATGGAAAAGCCCAGCAGGTGAGAATTTTAAACCTAGACAAAAATGCTGCAACTAATTAATGCTCTCAGAAAACATTATTGAGCACTGCATACTTTTGGCTAGACAGCAGATCGGTCTCCCACTCCATCCTATCCCAGCATTTGCTAAAATAAATGTTAGAAATCCTGACACCTACTTCTCACTCCTTGGAGACAGATGTATGATGTGTGGGAGTACTTGAATTTCTCCAGCTAAAGCACCTCCACTGGACTCTGAAGGGTCACTTCTCCTCATGTGAGCAAGAACTCCCCCTTCAGTTCATTGACAGGAATGGCTTGTCAAAGACAATGTGGATACATAATAATTTCCTGTCAGAAATTATTCTGGGTTGAAAGGATTTTTGCAGAAGAAACTCCACTCAGAGAACACCCAAATGAGTCTTCTTTCATGTCCCCAAGAGCTGGGACCGAAACGGGTGCTCAATCCGTCATGCTGTACCCGGGTCTCGAACTGCTGACTTTCCAGTCTTCCAGCTAACAAGGTGAGCTTCTTAACCACAGAGCCACCACAGCCCCTTGCAGGATAATCTTCAATGTTGAAATGGAAGGAAGCTTCTTGTGAATTTATACATGCACAAATGAGACTCTGGAATTTGAGACTATAATGTCTGAGTCATGCTTGCTGATAGCATTTGTCACACAGTGCCTTTTAATCAAGGGATAAATTTAATAATATGTCCTTTGTGGTTCGATATGCAGTTATGCTCCATCAGCTTTCTACTCCCTGACTTACAGCATCAATGTTCAACTGGTCCCCCATTTTAAAAAAGGTGCCACCTCACAGTTGACCAAATTTTCATGCCTTGTAGCAAGCCGTTTCTCCAGTATTGCCTACATTTTTCTTTCTATCAACTCACACAGGTCTACTGTTCAGTAAAAATAGCACAAAATAAGCAGTTTCAAGAACTGACAAGCTCCCTTAAAGGAAGGTAAATCATTGCTACTCTCATCCACACACATGAAGGTAAGGAATTGCAAAAGTATTCTTAAATTCTTAAGCCACCCACCCCCCACCACTGCCACCCCCAGAGCCGCCCACCCCATGGGCCGGATAGGAGTTCGACCAGCTCTCGGCTGGGAGAGGAGAAGGCAGGGAGAGACATCAGCGGCACCTGGGGTCACTTCTATGGCCCCAAAAGCTGCCCCCCACCACTGCCACTGCTAGAGCCGCCCACTCCATGGGACGGACAGGAGTTTGACCGGCTCTCGGCCGGGAGAGGGGAGGGCGGGGAGAGACATCAGCGGCACCTGGGGTCGATTCTACAGCCCCAAAAGCCACCCCCTGCCACTGCCACCGCCAGAGCTGCCCACCCCATGGGCCGGATAGGGGCTCGACAGACACCTCATCCGGGAGAGGAGGAGGCAAGCCCTCAGAGGCATTTTAGGGGTGGCCACTGGACTGGGTTAAAAAAATCGCTGCTACAGCTGGAATTTTGTTAAGGGGGGTGGAAGGACTGAGAGGGTATGTTTTAAGTGGGTTAGGGAGGGAGGGAAAGAGAGATTGCCTTGCCAGCTGGGATGGGGGGGACACTCTGTCTGGGACAATGGAGGAGGTTCCAGTGGCCCATTTAGAGGTTGTGACGGGCATGGAGCGTTATAGTGGGAACCGAGGGGCGGGCCGCACTCGGGGAATGCGGGACCGATGTTTAGTATCTGTCCCGCATTCTGGGCCCCCGGTTACACATCTAGGTCCTGAGCAGCTGATCCAGGGTGACCCCGCCCTTAGGCTGCTGCTGATGAATGCCAGGTCAGTCTGTAATAAGGCACCCCTAATACAAGATTCTATTCTGGGGGCGCGGGCCAACCTGGCATGTATCACTGAGACCTGGCTGAGACCAGAGGATGGCGTTCCTCTATCAGAGATGTGTCTGGCCACTTTCGGTGTTTGGCACCAGCCTAGGGATGAGAGTAAGAGTGGTGGTATTGCCATTATAGCCAGGGAGTCACTGGGAGTCACCAGGGCCACTGCTCCACAAATTCTGGGTTGTGAGGCCTTGCTCCTGCAGCTGGGCCCCAAGGGTCTTACTCCTGTACCTGCCCCCTTGCAGGGTAAGGGACTCCCTGCCTGGGCTCCTCAAGGCCGTCTCAGCGTTGGTGTTGGAGTTCCCTAGGCTGATGGTTCTGGGGGACTTCAATTTGCCTTCACTGGGGTCCAGTTCCGGAGTGGCTCAGGAGTTCATGGCTTCCATGGCAGCTATGGACCTGGCTCAGGTAATTCGGGGCCCTACCAGGGGCAGTGGCCACACACCAGATTTAGTTTTTTTGTCGGATCGGTGGCAGAGTGATCTGAGTTTACAGAAGCTAGACATAACACCTGTGCCATGGTCAGATCACTATCTGGTGGCTCTAGACTTCCTGGGGGCGACACTGCATTGTAGGGAGGCAGGGTCTATTAAAATGGCCCGCCCCGGCAACTGATGGATCCAGATGGATTCCAGAGGGAACTGGTTTTTTTCCCTTTGGATCGGCGATACGATTCGCTCGAGGCGCTTGTTGGCCTGTGGTATGGGATGACAACAGGTGCCTTGGATGTAATCGCTCCACTACAGCCTCTCAGAGCCCATGGAGTTAGGTCATCCCCGTGGTTTACGGAAGATCTGCAGGAGCTCAAATGGGCAAAGAGATGCCTTGAGTGCCGCTGGGTGAAGACCCGGTGCGATTCCGATTGGAAACTAGCTAGAGCCGCTATTAGGGCTTACTTAGTGGCCACCCTTATTGCCTCCACTGATAATCGCCCAGCCATCCTGTTTCGGGTGACCAGGTCCCTCCTTGGTAAGGGGAGGGGGCTGTGCCAGGTTGGCAGGGATCGGCTGAGGACTTTGCTGACCATCTGGTGAAGAAAATCAATCGGATTCGCTCAGGGTTTAATCCTGGCATGGATGGGGAGGGTCCAGGGGAAGCCAGTGCACAGTCTTGCAGTGTTATCTGGGATCGGTTTGAGCCATTTGCCCCAGATGAAGTGGTAAGGCTCCTTGCGGCAGTTCACACCACTAATTGTCCATTGGATCCCTGTCCCACCTGGCTGGTAAAAGCCTCTAAGACAGGCTGGGTCGGGGCTATAATTAATGTGTCTTTTCGGGAGGGGATGTTTCCTGCACCATTGAAACATGCTTTAGTGCGCCCCCTCCTGAAGAAGAAATCCCTCGACCCAGCAGTCCTAACTAACTACAGACCTGTCTCCAACCTTCCCTTTTTGGGGAAGGTGCTGGAGAAGGCAGTGGCGCATCAGTTGCAGGGGGTACTGGATGAAGTGGAATATCTGGACCCCTTCCAGTCAGGATTCAGGATTGGTCGCGCTGATGGATGATATCTGGTGAGAGCGCGATGGCGGTCATCTGTCCATCCTTCCTCTTCTTGACCTCTCAACGGCCTTCAATACCATTGACCATGGTATCCTTCTGGAATGGCTCTGAGGATTGGGGATCCAGGGCACTGTGTGGTCCTGGTTTTCCTCATTTCTGAGGGGCCGGACCCAGTCTGTGTGGTTGGAGAGTGGGAGATCTAGTCCTAGGTCCCTAAAATATGGGGTGCCTCAGGGCTCGGTACTCTCTCCTCTCCTATTTAACATCTACATGAAGCCGCTGGGTGAGATCATCCATTCCCACGGGGTGCGGTACCACCAGTACGCAGATGACACACAGTTGTACATCTCGGCCCATGGGGACCCCAGTGATGCAGTCGAAGTCCTTTCCACATGTCTGGAGGCTGTTGGGGTCTGGAGGCTGTTGGGGTCTGGATGGGGGTGAATGGGCTGCAACTGAATCCTAGCAAGACTGAGTGGCTGTGGATAGGGGGTCCTGCTCTATTCTGGGAGCTACCATCTTTGGTTTTGGATGGGGCCATTTTGCCCCAGACTGACCCGGTGCGCAACTTGGGGGTCCTCCTGGATTCACAGCTGCTGCTTGAAGAACAGGGGGCAGCTGTGGCCAGGAGGGCCTTCGCCCAACTTTGGGTGATTCGCCAGTTGCGCCCGCTCCTGAACCGTGACTCCTTGCTCATGGTCACTCACACTCTGGTGACCTCCAGACTAGATTATTGTAGTGCGCTCTACATGGAGCTGCCCCAATGACCATTTGGAGGCTGCAGCTGGTCCAGAATGCTGCAGCCCGGATGGTGATGGGGAGTGTCATTATGCCCACGCCTCACCATTGCTTCGGGAGTTGCACTGGTTACCAGTTTACTTCCGGGTGCAATTCAAGGTGCTGGTTTTGACCTTTAAAGCACTATATGGTAGTGGGCCAGGTTACCTAAGAGACCGCATTGCTCTAAGGATGTCTGTCCTTCCAACCAGAGCGGACCGGAGGGGCTCTCTAATTGTCCCATCGGTCAGGGGGGCTCTCCTCTCTGGCACAAGGAGGAGGGCCTTCTCTGTGTCCGCACCGGCCCTTTGGAACATCCTGCCAGTAGAACTGCACGTCCAGATGGAGTTGTTGCCATTTAGGAAAGAACTAAAAACCTGGCTGGCGGGCCAAGTTTGGGGTGCAGGTGGAGGGGTGGCTTCCATTGGGTGATTGATATAGAGGAGTATGCCTTCCCCCATGGTTCCATCAGTATCTGCACCCCTTTTTAGGGGTGGGTTTTTAATTCTGTATGTTTTTATCTATTTTATCTATGATTGTGAACCACCCTGAGTCGGCCTTGGTCGAGTGGGCAGTATAGAAATTTAACAAAATAAATAAATCAAGGCATCCTAAATAGATAAGAATGAAGAACTCAACAATAACAACAACTACAACAACAACTGCTGAATAACTGCATTTCAATGTGTGCATTGGCAATTATCAGTTCTCCAATCCCCTTTCTTGTTGAACCTAAGTATTATTCTTTCCGGAATTTGGCTAGTCTCGGTTTTTTTTTTAATTGTCACTCTTGACCAACTCTTTTTCATGCTTTTCAACACTGCTCTCGAATTTTTTATTTCTAATTGCTTGCTTATACATTGGATCAGGTTTCCTACTTGGGAGGGGGGGGGGGCAGAATAATCAAGATGTTTGTGGTTGTCTTTCCTGTTGTACACCAGTAGCATGACTTTGCACAAAGAAATCCAAACATCAACTTCTTTTCACTGGCAGCAATTTGCTCCTGAATTGTATATTGATGGCCTTGTACCAGCATAATTAAGCTGGCAACATTACCACACGGAAGAATCCTATACTTTAGGAAATTGCGTATCAACCAGAAATCACACTTGCAAAACATTTTCCAGCATTTCAGTTTGTTGTTGTTCAGTTGCATAGTCAAGTCCAACCATTTGTGACCCCATAGACCATCACGCGCCAGGCACCCCTATCCTCTACCATCCTCCTAAACGCGCCCAGTTTTGTGCCCTCCGTGTCAACAATACCATCTAACCATCTCATTCTTTGCCATCTAGCCATCTCATTCTCTGCTCCCCCTTCTCCTTTTGCCCTCAACCTTTCCCAACATCAAGGCTTTCTCAAGTATCCAACAGCATTTCAGTATCCAACTACAATAGAACATGAAGTTTAGATTTGCAAGGTTCTATTGTGCCTTTACTTTTTCTTTGCTCTCATAGGGTTGAGAGCACCACAGATAAGAAGATGCAGCTTTCTCCTTTTGCACATTTGGCTTGATGCACTGCCCCTGTTTGTGCTTGGTGCCAGCCCAGTTCTTTTTTAATGTTTACCTCCCCAAATAGCAGAGTGAGGTGGAAAATAACTGGTCAGGGTAAGAGTTGGGGGAAAGGTCAAATCTCCTCTCACTAGGCACAGAGGGACAGAGACATACTGAGCATAGCATGTAGTGTGTGTGGTTCATATAGCACCTGGCACCCTTAGCAATTGATACTAAAAGACTACAAGGGACATGATTAGAAGGATGCAGGAGGTAAATGGAGGATAATGTCAAACATATGGATTTCATTAAGTATCTACTTTCTCCCATAATTTGGGCACTCAAAGGAAAACATTGCCTTTTCAACATTGGCCTGAAATTTGCTAGCATAAAGACCTAAGAACCATGACAGGTGGCAAAAAACCCTTGGCAGTCCTCTTGATGTAAATTGGGACTGTTATTCAAGAGGATTTATTTCCACATGCAACCAAGATATTCAAGTTTTATCCGATCCCTCAATACACTTAAAATGAAAGATGTCTATAAAACCTGTATGCGTTCTAGAACCCTACATCAATACAACAATTACTGCAAAGCATCAAAACAGAAATCTCTTTTGAAGCCCTGCAATGATCTGAACACTTCATTGTTATTTACGGTATGCACCTGACTCATCTTGTTACCTGGCCAAGTTCCAGACACAGTTGCAAAAGGAAAGGTGCCAAAAACATCCAAGAAGGGCCTGTTCTCACACGATAGCTATCACCATTTTGAATTACTCATAATTCTAATTCTAGTTAATTTCAAGATGCCTGAAAAGGCAGAAAGAAAACAGAGAAAGGTGTCCCAAAGATGCCTAGATTGCCAATGTTCATGAGAGTTTACTTGTTCTTTCATCCTTTCAATGATAAAAATATCTAAAGGTGTTCTGCCATTCCATTGTGATGGGTTTTTTTGTCCACCTCTTTGATACTGCTTTTCCATTAGTCACTAGGAGTCGATGCTAATCATGTCAGAAAGAATTTTTAGAATGTAGCTCTAGCAGTGTTCACTTCCTTCTCTTTCCCCTCTTTATGTATAGTACTCCGATGTGAGTGACAGCTACTTCAAACAAACAAAAAAGCAAATGGAAAGGGAAAAAAGCTGAAACGGTCATTTTCAGGTTGGTTAGGTACAGTAGCTTGTGTCCCCTATATCAGGTTTAATAAAATGCATTGCTGAAAACCTCTAGAGAAGGTTTTCAGGGGTATAGAAGGCTACAGGAGGAAAGGAATGAAAATCAAAAGTAGCCAATGTAAACAACTCATTCTGTGTTCCAAATTCATCTTACAATCTTGAGAGGTGAGAGCAAATGTTCAAAAGTAAGCATTATATTATTTGTTTGTTTGTTTGTTCAATATGTACCCCTCCCAATCAGCCAAGGCTGACTCATGGTGGCTAACAAACACAGGATAAAACAGCATATAAAACAATTAAAACTACCCCCCCCCATACAAAAGGGTGTTGGAACCAAAGGCGGGAGGCAATCTGATCTATATCAGCCAACCCAAGGTGGTCACCCTCGTACCAGCACCCCATACTTGGCCTGCCAGCCAGGTTTTGAGTTCTTTGCTGAAGGGCAGCAATTCCGTCTGGAGATGCAACTCTGTTGGCAGGAGGTTCCAAAGGGCCAGTGCGGACACGGAGAAGGCCCTCCTCCTTGTGCTAGAGAGACGAGCCCCTCTAGCTGATGGTACAATCAGAGAGCCCCTCCGGTCAGCTCTGGTTGGGCGGACAGACATTCTTGGGACAATGCGGTATCTTAGGTATCCTGGCCCACTACCATGTAGGGCTTTAAAGGTCAAAACCAGCATCTTGAATTGCACCCAGAGACAAACTGGTAACCAATGTAGCTCCTGAAGCAGTGGCAAGGCACGAGCATAATGCCCACACCCCATCACTACCCGAGCCACCACAGTTTGGACCAGCTGCAGCCTCTAAATGGTCGTCAAGGGCAGCCCCATGTAGAGTGCATTCCAGCATTCCAGGGGAATTAACAATTCAGAGGTGCTAATGTACCTTGATCCTAAAGCACTTTTCAAATATATAAATATGAGCTCTCTCTCTCTCTCTCTCTCTCTCTCTCTCTCTCTATCTATCTATCTATCTATCTATCTATCGATAGATAGATAGATAGATAGATAGATAGATAGATAGATAGATAGATAGATAGAGATAGAGATAGAGATAGAGATAGAGATAGAGATAGAGAAAGAGATAGAGATAGATATATATGTGTGTGTGTGTATTGATTTGTTCTTGACATAGGAGATGAGATGAAATGATCTCCTATTATTTATTGTTTTGAGGATGTTCAATATTTCACTACAGATCTATGTATCTCCCAGTTTCACCTCACTGCACTTCACTTTGAAGAAGCACAGTACATTAAGGTTACTTTTAATTGCGCTGTTTGTGAATGCTTCGAGTTTTTTAAATTCTCAACCTTTACTGCTTAGCAAGAATTATTTATGGTACTATTAAAATGCTATACACAGCTGTTAGCTGAAACAGCCCTGTTGTCCACTTCCTGCAATAACAATATTATTATGACATTGATAAGAGAGGGCTCTAAAGCTTTTTAGATTTGTGGAATGATTAGCTCTGAATAATCACATGAAAATATACTTGTAGACAGATGTCAACTCAATGATTCAACTCTCAATTATACAATTGAACAGTTTATAACTTAATGAAGTGTTCAGTAATAAAGTGAACATTGCAAGATTAAATTAATGGTGATGGTGATATCTAGTATAAATGACACTCCTGAGATCTTCATTTTATGCAGAAGGGGTACAGTGAAAGCGATTTTAGATTTACAGTTTTAGAACAAGTTTGCCCCAAGCCTTATGAAAAAATTGATCTTAATAAACATCTCCTGCGTAGAGAAGCATTTTTATACATCTCTTGAACACGGTAACACCAAAAGGGTTAAATCAAGAACTTGATATGTCCCCCTTTTTATAATAGGTCACGTCGAGAGTAAAAGTGTAAAAATGTAGTTAGTTACCACTAATCATTCAGGAGTTTTTCACCTGATACTGTTCAGATCCTTATTTATTCTTGTGAGCTTCCTAATGAATCTAATGTCCGCCAGCACATAGCAGACTTCGCAATGAAGCTGGGACGCTAGGTTATTTATACTTGTCACTTTAAATCACTTTTTCTGAGGTAAGAATATCTTTATATGGAATTGTAAATTTATATTAATGAACAAGAATGTTTAATGTTGTAGATTTTATATAGTCATGTTTAAAATTAATAACTATTGCCTATTGGTTTTTATCCATTTGATATCAATTAATAGCATCTCGAACTTTCTCCTTTTTAAAATTTTATCTAAACTATTGTTGACTGTTATCCTAAGTATTGCACTATGTAATTATGTATTTGCACTGTCTTTTTATCAATGTTCCTACATGAGCCATGTTCTAATTAAGTATATAATTATTTCTAGATCCCCTGATGAAAGGGTTAACACCCAGAAAAGCTTTATAGAATACCGGAAAAGCTTTGGAAATTTATTCTCAGTGTGCACTTATAAATATATTGCAAGAAGAAAAATCAAGCCTTGGACTCGATTGATTTATTCTGAACAGTTTATACGGAGTTACAATTTACATTATAGTTCTTGTTCCTTAGCCACAAGCGGATATTTCTCTTTTCTCCCAAGTCATTCTGTTAGTATACATATGACACTGCATTTGTGGACACCTCTTTCCAGATAAGGGGCCATTCAACAATCACGTGTTCCATTTTTTTGGGGGAAATTGACAACCCCCCCCCATGTAATTTGACCTCAATTTTTGCTTTGAATTGCCCTTTAATATTACATAATCCAGAGCTTTTGTATCAAAACTCTAATTTTTAGAGCTTTTCACTATTGGTGCCAAATGCAGAACGAATCAGTGAGGATTCAATAATCTCAAATCAGATCAAAATTCCCAGAGATCATTTTTAAACCTAAAAAAAGCACCATGTTTTGAAACCACAACAGCTCCAAATGGATTATGTAATCTTTGACCTGACACACACACTCCGCCCCCATGTAATTTTCCGTAATTCAGATGGCAGATCCCCCCACCTCGAGGATCATATAATTGTTGAATGGTCCTTAAAGCTTAAGATATAATGCCATTTTCACTTGTCCATGTGTCCTAGTTGGGCTTCTAGCAAGGCAGTTTGGAGGACCAGAGTTGATTTAGTTAATATAACTGCTTTACTTATATTTATTCTATTCAGCCTATAAGAGAAGGAAAGCTGAGCTCTTAATTTTGGCATTCACTTTGGTTTACAGCCCTGTTATTACAGCAAATATTATAACAACATTATATTGAGTCATTTTCAATTCATGATGATAACATTTAAACTTCATAGATCAATTAGTTTAATTATGGCTGGCTGATGAACTGTCCAGTGTTAATGCCTTCATTCTCACCTACATTTTGCATATTGATTATTAAAGTATTATAAAGTGGATCACCCTTAGAACCAAGTATATTGTATATAAGAGGCCTGCCAAACCTGTAGCTCAAAGCCAACTTTAGCTCTTCAGTTGTGTATCCTAGTTTGGCTGGCTCGCTGCCTGCCTGCTAAACCTTTTCCTTTAGTAACCCCAGAAATTACAACATACTGTGGCTTTTCTTATTTCTTAAGGCTGTATGGGACATCCATGGAACATCATTGGTCACTGATTAAACATTAAAGCAGGTCCTCTTATTTAAAGCAATGTACTGCAGATGAAAAAACAACAACATATTTAATAGTCACAGACTTCAGCTATAAAAATGCAGTAAATTGATATGTTACAGTTCCTAATCCTAGCCTTCAAAAATCAAGATTGTGCTGTAAAATTAATGAGAAACCCACAGAGCTAAATTCAGCCCTAACATTTCAAAGCGTAATAAGCTTTTAAAAACAAACTAAATGCACTGGGTTTATTTATACAACATAGCATTTAAATTGTTACTTTTTACTATTAGATCAGATTTCGAAACAAGAGCCAAATCTATCTTAAGGTAGCTGTTTGATAAAGTTCAGTTTACTACATAATTGGCATAGGTTATTAAAACCAAATGTTTTTTTTAAAAAAGAAAGCAGTCTTTGGAAATGTTTATACATATACCCTAACCAACAACTGAATAGTGTAACATGAAAGTATATTATTTCAAATTCAAAACTAAACATAGAAAAGATTTTCTAATAAAAACATTACTTCTATTTCTTTGCTCTATTAAGTTTTTAAAACTTGGCTAAAATTAATATTCCAGTGAACAGCACTCTCCAAATAGGAATTCTGGAAAACATGTGGCATATTCTACTGTTCTAAACTGGTTCACTGAAAAAAGGAGATTTTTGAAATGTTCTCATAAATCACTACTCATTATGACCTGGTTGTCAGCACCATGGTCAGTGGCCTTAAAGCACTTAAACTGAGGGACATTTGTTTCTAAAGACCTTTGGGATCATCCTGAAAAAGCAGAAACATCAAAGTCTCTTGCTTAATTAAATCCCCAAGTTTACAATACTATGGCCTTTCCCTTAGATTATGGCCAAATGGCCAGATTAACTGTCTCACCATCACAACCTAAGACTCTGACCAGTTTCACGTTGTATTTTTTGGACTAATTTAGTCAACCCCACAGAACAGACTGACAATCCATCTGCATTTATCAACTCCACTAACTTCATGGGGATTAAATGTCAAAAGGTGCACCTGTAAAAACTAACTTCCGTTGGTCTTAGTTCCCCAACCAAGAATCTCATGTGTAGCTGAGCCTATGCAATCTGGATATTATGCACACAGACCTATTACCACATGGGAATACACTGCTTCATATGTTGAGCATAAAAGGTCTGAACATATTAAACAAAGTAGTGCAGAAGGCAAAGGTAAAGGCATCTTTGCCCTTTTCAGTAGTAGATCACAGTAGAGGAGCAACCCTATTTCAACCTTCTCAGTTTTTAGGGACTAAACAGAAAAGCTGGCTGATGGCATGATGAAAGTTGCATATATTTTATAGCTAGAAGGGAAGGAGAAAATGTAACTCTGCTGGTAACTCCTATCTGTTTCATACAACCATAGAATTTTTGAATTATAAGGGGCCTATGAGGCTGGCAAATCCAACCTCCTGCTCAATGCAAGAACCCAAATCAAATTAGATCTGACAGATGGTTTCTCAGTTTTAGACAGATCAGCCTAATGGATGGGGAAATCTTAGAAAGAGGTGATTATTCAAAATTTCAGTTAAAAAAGAGGGGAGCTACTATTCCCCTGGTGCAAGGGTGGGCAACATATGGCCCAAGGGCTGGACCTGACCCATGGTGCCAAATTATCTGGCCTGCACCACCACCTCTGCCAGAAGCGGACACGGACATGTTTACAACAGCTGTAAATGCACCTGCGGCTTTCGTAAATAAGAACATAAGAACAGCCTTGCTGGAACATGCCACAGCCCATCCAGCCAAGCATTCTGTCTCACACAGTGGCTCACCATTTCCTTCAGGGTATTCCCAAGGAGATGCCTTCACCTGCTTAGGATTCCCTGGAAATGGCATTGAGAGATATCCTGCCTATCTCTCCAACCCCGAGGTTGTCCTTAAGTATCCATAATTATAGCCATTGATACCCTTGTCCTCCATGAACTTGTCTAATCCTTTCTTAAAGCTGTCAAGACTGACAGCTGTCACCACTTCTTCTGGCAGGGAGTTCCATAGACCAGTAATCCTCTGGGTGAAAAAGTACTCTTATTTGTTTGAGAACTAGTGTTCACGACAGCCGCAGACACGTTTTATGGTAGTGTTTATGGTGGGGGGAACCACTAGCCCAGCCTACTCAACTGTCTGAGGGAGCATGACCCAGCACCCAACTTTAAAAGGTTGGCAACCCCTGCCCTGGAGGATAGCATAGGCCTTTATCACTTTGGGTTAGGTAAGACAATTTCAACATATCTGTGCAAGAGGAGCACTGTAAAGGTGAATCCCTGTATTTGTGTCTGATTTTAAAATTTTATTTTAGGGTTAATCTTGTGGATCTCCTGACCTGGGTTAAAAAAGGGTGTATATTTTGAAACATCTAGTTAGGTTGTTTTTCTATTATTGTTGTTACTGTTATTCTGTATTTCAGAGGGGGAAATGTACATAATTATAAAGTTCATTGTACTTGAAAAGAAAATAGCATAAAATCCAGAAAGTGTGACACAAACACAATAGTACATGCATGATTTTTTCCATTAAAAGTCAGGGGGATGGGGGGCGGGGATTGTTACTTGGGGTAGAACATTTGTAGATCTGGCCCCATTTCACCCCAAGTGCTACATTTTCTAGCAATCCCAAATTGCTAGTGAAGCCTGTTAGTCTGAGCTGCTTCTTATTTTTTTAAACTATATTTTAAGCTTTAGGCAAGGATGCAGATTTGAAACAGGTTGCATTCAAATTCACAAATCACTTTAGCAGTTGGATGAGGTAAATTTGCTCATATTTATAGATCTCCCCCTAGCTTTGAAAAGTTAATTTTGGGGGGACATAACTCCCACAATGCTTTAGCCAACATGACCGCAGCCATGCAATTAGAGGAATTCTGGGAGTCATCCTAAAAAAGTAACTTCTCCAAACTATGATCCCATAACCACTTCTTTGAGCATCCCTAGACTATACAAATGAAAATTTATATTGTTAAAAAAATCCAGTTCGGGCTTCCAAATGTATATTCTGAATATATCTTCAACAGCAGACTCAGACTTTATCCAGGAACAGTTCCACCATCAACGAAGTCAAATTTTGCAGCACTCCATTCATCATTCACTTTGATTAGGTTATCTTTCTCAAATGTCATCTCAAAGACAGCAATACTGCAGTGAAACACAAATCACGCTTCTCTGCATTACCCAATTATTACCTTGCCTGTCTGCCAAATCACTTTCATAAATATATCTTTTTGACAAATTCAACTAAGAAAGGCTTCTCATATGAAAAGCAAACAAATTAAGGTACAGAATAGCAACAAGACATTGAATACCTTCTTCTGGACATGAGAATGCTTCAAAGTCATGAACTTATTTGTTAATGCTATAATATTATAAGACAAAGGTGTTAACAGCTTGTCTCTTGGTGAAACAGATTCCAGCAGTAAATGCTTCCACCTACTCTGCACACAAAATTCACTTCACAAAAGCAGTGCATAATCAAGTTACTTTCTTAGAATACAATTTCCAGAATCCCTCAGCCAGCATGGATGTTGGAAGTTGCACTCCAAAACAAGTACCGCCCCAGAGGACATGTTTGGAAAAAGGCTGACAAAAATTGTGGATACATTCTACACAAGTTGGATATGCCAATAGAGTTTCATGTTTGATGTATTTAAAAGAGAATGCACTCTAGTGGGATCCATCTAATGTTTCAGTTTCTCTGGAAGATGTTGGTAGCAGCATCATTAAAACATTCCACAGTGCCATTTACTATTGTTCTAGGACAGTGGTGGAGAACCTATGGCACAAATGGCAAAGGGGGCACTTAGAGCCTTCTCTGTGGGCATGTGTGCCTTTGCCCCAGTACAGAGTTCACCCCAGGGCCATAGCCAGGGGGCTGGGGGGGGCGGAAACCCTCCTGAACTAACAGCCCCCCATCCCAAACCCATAGTGCCAATGTTATATATGTGAGTGTGGCATTGTTGCCCCTCTGAAAAATGTTTTGCCCCTCCTAAAAAATCCCCCCAATCTAGAATCCTGGCTACGGCCCTAGTTCACCCTGCCCCTCTGCCCATCAGCCCAATGGGAGTGTTTCCTCCCTTTCCTGTCTGGGGTAAGGCAGCATGAGGATGCAGTGCGGACGGCAGCCTGTTGAGTCTGTGGTGAAGGTGAGTTGTTTTTTTCTAAACAAAAACCTCAGTATTCAGCTTAAATTGCTGTGTTGGCACTTTGCGATAAATAAGTGAGTTTGGGGTTGCAGTTTGGGCACTCAGTCTCTAAAAGGTTTGCCATCACTGCTCTAGAACATTTTGGAATTTTAAGTAGTGGCTTCTGCATGTGCTCTGATTTCTTCACCATTCTGCATCAGAAGCATTGTGTGACTTTGAAATGAGAGTACCTATAAATGGCAGATACATTTGTTGAAAAGAGGAAAGGTGTACACTCCTTTAAAATTTAAGAGCCCAAATTTCAATCATGAGTCTTGTGACCTACATTCACTTCTAGGTGGCCAACAGTATGTTCTGCATTTGTCACAGCTATACTTTTTTTCATATCACACAAAGATGAAGGTTTGCCTGGAGAACAATTATACAGGCTTTTGTTCATTTTACTAGCAAGATAAGCATCTCGTATTATCCTAATTAAACTTACTAAGCAAAACTGAGCTCCATTTTTATTCGTCTTACATATCTCTTCTGTGATCACAGCTAGTCAAGTTTTGTTTTGGATTCCCCGCCCACTCCACTGGCACTCTCCCCACCCCCTCCACCGGCAGGGAGATAAAGGGAGTCTCCCCCAGCCTGTGAGGCTCAGAAGCTGCCGCCGCCACATCCGCCGCGCTCTCCCCACCCCCTCTACTGGCGGGGAAATAAAGGGAGTCTACCCTGGCCGGGAGGCTCTGAAGATGCTGCCACTGCAGCTGCTGTGCTCTCCCTGCCCCCTCCACCGGCAGGGAGATAAAGGGAGTCTCCCCCAGCCCGGGAGACTCCAAAGATGACAATGCCATGAGCCACCGTGCCTCCTGGCCCCTTTATCAGCCAGGAGGATGACAAGGGTGGGTGACTTTGACTATTTCTGTGGTAGTTCTACTGTGCCTGGACGTGTGGGGCTTCTGCAAAGAGGTTTTTTTCCCCTTTTGCCTTTGATATGCTTTTATATTGTGTATGTGATACTGTGTACCATTGTGGAATATTGTTTCTTTGTAACTGTATTGGTTATTTATTGTGTATTTGTATTATATTATTGTAACAGTATGTAAGTATGTATATTAACTTGTTGTTTGCCACTCTGAGTCGGCCGTGTGCCTAAGTAGAGTGGGATATAAATTCAATTAATAATAATAATAATAATAATAATAATAATAATAATAATAATAATAATAATAATAATAATAATAATAATAATAATAATAATAATAATAATAATAATAATAATAATAATAATAATAATAATAATAATAATAATAATAATAATGTGCTGTTTGGATGAATTGTTGTTTGATGTCTTTGACAATGATGTTCCTATTCAATGAAACACATTCTTTGAAATAGTCATGTCCTGTAGGTTTTTAAAAAACCCAACTTTCAACTATATTTCCCAAGTCTTTCCTGTTACTGAAGCTGTACCCTTTACACACAGTAAATGGTTGCATGATTGCAGTTACTGCTAACGAAGGAATCATATGGTAAAATTACATAATTGCAAATGCAGAAGAAAAAATTCATATAGTAAAGTATATTTAAACATACTCTATAGTTCTGTGTTTATCTTAATAGCCATTCCAAACAAAAGCCAACGTGTAAAAATCAGATGATTAAACTGAATGTTACTTCTTTTCCAATCAGCTCATTTTGCTGGATTCATCCAAGAGTGTGACTCTGTTCTGGATTTGGGCCAATTTAATTCAGAGTACAATTTGGCTCAGTTAATATACCCAACAAGCAGGCAAAAATGGATGGTTATGGAATTAGCAACAACAATTATTCCCAAAATAAGGGACATTTTTTTCGGTGTTCCTCTTTTAGATTTCTGGCGTTACATCAGAATAAAATGAATTTGCTACCAATGGCATATGCCTGAGTCCTATTTTCAGAAATGCTGCTTAAATCATTGTTCAACAAGTTCTAACAATGCATTTCAGGAATACACACTGTAAATCTTTCATTAAGGACTTCAGCTAGTGCATTTCAAGGAAATTGCATGTTATTTTAGCCTTCCAAAAATCTAATAGAGATGGGCAAAGGGAACAGAATGTATATATTTAAGATGGATAAATGCAAGCGTGGCTTCTTAGCATGTAGTTAACGTGCTGTGCTGGCTACGAGCAGAAAATATATTCTATGCAGGCAGAAAGATTATCCCCAGTCATGTCTACAGCAAGTGTTGACACTACCAGGGAACATTGGCATATTAACTAGTTGGGGACCTCAGTAAGATTTTAAAAAGCTCTTTCGCTTGGCAGGAAAAATGGATTGCATGGCTATGGGATGGCCACGACAATCGACACAGTTTACAGACATACATTCAATTGTGGGCAGGCCAAGCTAGGAAAGTTGGCCCCTGCCAAATGGATATGCCGTAAAGCAAGGGTCCCCAACCACTGGGCCGTGGACCGGTATCAGGCCATGGTCTGTCCCAAACTGGGCTGCAGGGGTGGTTGGCGCTGGGAGCCCCAATGGCAGGCTTCTGTCCTCAATGTGCTCCACTGGGTCTGCCCAGCAAATGGAGCGAGAGCACAGTCTTCAGACACAGCAGATAGGCAGGTGGCCGGGCACCTCCTCCATGTTGTTTAACTACTGCGGGGCTCCGCCCTCTACCCATGTGCAGTGTGATACCACACCACACCCCCACTGACCAGTCCATGGAAAAACTGTTTAGCATGAAATCAGTCCATGGTGCAAAAAAAGTTGGAAACCCCTGCCATAAAGAGTTCATTTTGCTGCTATACACCAAAATAATCTCCTCAAGATTGTGGTACTTTTGAACCACAATCAGGCATAACCTGGGCAATGGCCACCTTGTGCTGGCTAATCTTTCTCACACTAGTTCAGGCAAAATGAACTACAGAATGAACTCCCCATAGGTGGTTTAATTTTGGCAGTTTCATGTTTGGTCTCGACACAGAAGTAGCAGCAGGAGCTGTTTCAAAAAACAATGTACCTCCTGATCTCACAGCACAGACAGGGATCTCTATCATCACAGTGTAGACTGTGCATTTAAGAGTATTCAGATCTCTGATATAGCTCACTCATTCTGCATGCTGCCTGTTTGGTCACATGTACAAGATATATATGCCAAAACAGCTCTTGTTACTTTTTTAAAAAAATAAGGCTTTTGACTCTGCATGTGCTCTTAAGCAGAGCTGCTGCTGAGGAGAGCCAAACAAAGGAAGTGAGCACTGGTAAGTTTTGCAATTGGAGTAGAGCTGCTTTAGAGGCCTCCACTAGTTTAAATTGATAATTTAAACTGCTGAGAGCCACCTCTGTTCAAACAGAGGAAGCAGTTTGAAGCTTCCAGAAGCAGGGGGGCAGAGCCACACCAGGCCCTTCCCTGAACTGTGACTCATAGGGGCGGAGCCACACTAGCCTTTAAAAGCTCTGAGCTCTTTCAGGGTCAGCCCTTTTGACTCTGCATGTGCTCTTAAGCAGAGCTGCTGCTGAGGAGAGCCAAACAAAGGAAGTGAGCACTGGTAAGTTTTGCAGTTGGAGTAGAGCTGCTTTAGAGGCCTCCACTAGTTTAAATTGATAATTTAAACTGCTGAGAGCCACCTCTGTTCAAACAGAGGAAGCAGTTTGAAGCTTCCAGAAGCAGGGGGGCAGAGCCACACCAGGCCCGCGCGCCTAACGGCGCGCGAGATTGCAAACTAGTAACAAAAGAAGAATATAATTTTACTAGGTAGAAAGGTAGTAAACGTGTACATTTTTGAGGCCCAGAATACTGCACTTGTTAAAATGGATTCTGAGGGAACCGTTGTAGTTACCTGCAATACTTGTGCCATGTTTGTGTTCTTGCCAAAGCTTATGGAGAACTACACTTGCAGCAAGTGCAAGCTGGTTGCACTACTAGAAGAGAAGGTCCAGCAGCTAGAGGCCCGCATATCTAACCATCAACAAATTAAAGAGCTTGAGCTGTTCTTGGACAGAGCGGAGCAGACTATGCTGGACAAAGACGAGACAGGGCACAGTTCTGAGGGAGAAGGCCCTTCACTAACTCAGGAGGGAGATGGTTGGAGGAATGTGACTCAAAGGAGGAGAAGAGTAGGGGATCACTCTGAGAGTCTGAAATTACAGAATAAATTTGAGGCTCTTTCCCTCATCACACCTGATGAGGAACACACAGAGGAACAACTGGTTCCACCTGATGATCTCTCCTTCATCACACTTGATGACATCCAGGAAGATGAACAACAGGAACAAACTGAGGTTCTCTCCCTTAATATGGTTGATGAGGTGCATGTAGATGAACAGATTGCAGGAGAAAGGCTCCTTGTACTAGGCGATTCAATAATTAGAAATACAGAGAAATGGATTTGTGATGCACATGATAACCGTATGGTGACTTGCCTGCCAGGTGCAAAAGTTGCAGACATCACAAGAAATCTAGATAGATTGTTAGAGAGAACTGGGAACGAGCCAGTTGTCATGGTACACGTTGGTACTAATGATGTTGGGAAGGCCAAGCGGTCTGTCCTGGAAGCCAAATTTAGGTTGTTAGGAAGAAGATTGAAGTCGCGGACTTCCAAGGTAGCATTTTCAGAAGTGCTGCCTGTCCCTCGCGCAGGACCTACCAGGCAGGCAGAGCTCAGAAGCCTCAATGCGTGGATGAGGCGGTGGTGTCGAGAGGAGGGCTTCAGATTTGTCAGGAACTGGAGAACATTTTGGGACAAGCCAAATCTGTTCAGGAGGGATGGGTTGCATTTGAACCATGATGGGACCAGATTGCTGGCACTCAACATCAAAAAGGCTGCAGAGCAGCTTTTAAACTGATAACTGGGGGAAAGCCGACAGGAGCTGGGCAGCATCCGGTTCGGGAAAGTGTGTACTTGGGTAGTGAGGAGGATGCAAAAATTACTGAGCAGAGCGAGGAGCTAGTCACTAGCATTCTAGCAGAAGGATGCAAGAGGCAGTCTAACAATGCAACTGGACACAAAAGACTGTGTCAGAAAAGCATATATAAATGCTTGTATACAAATGCCAGAAGCCTCCGGAACAAAATAGGGGAGCTGGAATACTTAGCAATAGATAAGAATATTGATATTATTGGTATCACTGAAACCTGGTGGACGGATGATAACCAATGGGATACAGTTATCCCAGGCTACAAACTGTACAGGAAGGATAGGAAGGGGCAAACGGGAGGTGGTGTAGCCTTGTATGTCAAAGAAGTGATAAAATCGTATGAATTGGAATATCTAGGTGATTTGGAGTCACCATTAGAAGCTCTGTGGGTAAGAGTACCAGGCCACAAGGATGGTCTAACAGTAGGCATATACTATCGGCCTCCGACCCAAACTCTTGAGGGAGACAGGCAGTTGGAGAATGTTGTAAAGGAGGCATCCAAGAAGGGAAGCCTGGTTATAATGGGGGACTTCAATTACCCTCACATAGACTGGGTGAACTGTTGTTCAGCACATGATAAAGAGATAAAGTTCCTAGATATGCTAAATGATTGTTCCCTGGGACAGATGGTTGAAGACCCAACTAGAGGTACAAGAATCCTTGACTTGATCCTGAGTAATACTCAGGATCTGGTGCAAGATGTTAATGTGACTGATCCAATAGGGAACAGTGACCACAACTCAATTATGTTTAACTTGATCATAGACCGCAAGTCACTGATAAAAATCTAACACAGAGACCTTAAATTTTCAAAAAGGAAATTTCCCAAAGTTGAGGAAACTAGTGAAAAAGAAGCTGAAAGGGAAAATTGAGAGAGTCCAAACACTCCAAGAGGCATGGAGGCTGTTTACAAAAACAATAACAGAGGCCCAATTGGAATGCATACCCAAAAGGAAAAAGGGCACTGCCAGGTCCAAGAGGACTCCGATGTGGCTTACAGGAGCTGTTCGGGAAGTGATCAAGAGCAAGAAAAGCTCATTTAGAAGATGGAAGGCTTGTCCAAATGAGGACAGCAGGCAGAAACATAAATTCTGGCAGAACAAATGCAAGGCAACAATCAGGAAAGCAAAGCAAGACTTTGAGGAGCGTATAGCTAAAAATACTCAGAGGAATAACAAAGACTTCTTTAAGTACATTAGAAGTAAGAACCCAACTAGGAAGGCCATTGGACCATTAGATGACAATGGAAGGCAAGGGGTTATTAAAGAGGAAACAGAGATTGCAGAGAGACTCAATGTATTCTTTGCTTCAGTATTCACTGAAGAAGACAGAGGCCACATGCCCAAAACAGAACCTATCTTCGTAGGGAGTGAAACCGAAGAATTAAGCCAGATAGAAATAACCAGGGAGGAGGTCCTTGCATGTCTTGTTAAACTAAACACTAACAAATCACCAGGACCAGATGACATCCATCCACGAGTTCTCAGGGAACTTAAAGATGAAATTGCTGATCTCCTAGCCAAAATATATAATCTTTCCCTCAAATCAGGCTTTGTGCCTGATGACTGGAAGGTAGCGAATGTAACACCAATTTTCAAAAAAGGATCCAGGGGTGATCCAGGAAATTACCGACCTGTCAGTTTGACATGTGTCCCAGGTAAAGTGATGGAAACCATCCTAAAAGATAGAATTAATAGGCACATAGAAGAGAAGGCGCTGCTAAAGGAGAGCCAACATGGCTTTTGCAAGGGCAAATCATGCCTCACTAATCTGTTGGAATTTTTTGAGAGTGTCAACAAGCATGTGGATAAGGGGGATCCAGTTGACATTGTTTATCTGGACTTTCAGAAGGCTTTTGACAAGGTCCCACACCAAAGGCTCTTGAATAAACTTACCAGTCATGGAATAAAGGGACAGGTCTTGTCCTGGATCAGCAACTGGCTAAGGGACAGGAAACAGAGGGTAGCACTAAATGGACACTTCTCCAAGTGGAGGGAAGTAAAGAGTGGGGTCCCCCAAGGTTCAGTACTGGGACCCCTGCTTTTCAACCTCTTCATAAATGATCTAGAGGTAGGAGTAAAAAGCAAGGTAGCCAAATTTGCTGACGACACTAAATTATACAGGGTAGTGAAAACTGTGAGAGATTGTGAGGAGCTCCAGAGGGATCTCTCGACACTGGGGGAGTGGGCAAAACAGTGGCAAATGAGTTTCAACATTAGTAAGTGCAGAGTGATGCATGTTGGGGCAAAGAACCCCAATTACATTTATAAACTGATGGGGTCTGAACTCTCTGAGACAAACCAGGAAAGGGACCTTGGTGTCCTGGTGGACAACTCAATGAAGGTGTCTACCCAGTGTGCCTCAGCAGTGAAAAAAGCAAACTCAATGCTAGGGATCATTAGGAAGGGTATAGAAAATAAGTCAGCAAGTGTCATTTTGCCTCTTTATAAATCTATGGTGAGGCCCCATCTGGAATACTGTGTACAGTTCTGGTCGCCATACCTCCAGAAGGATATTATGGAGCTGGAAAAAGTGCAGAGGAGGGCAACCAGAATGATTAGGGGACTGGAACACCTTCCTTACCATCTGAGGCTGCAACGGTTGGGCCTCTTCACTCTTGAACGACGACGTCTAAGAGGTGACCTGATTGAAGTTTATAAAATCATGCACGGTGTGGACAAAGTAGATAAGGAAAAACTGTTTTCCCTATCGCATAATACTAGAACTAGGGGACACTCCATGAAACTTTTGGGTACTAGTTCTCAAACAAATAAGAGAAAGTACTTTTTCACCCAGAGGATTACTGGTCTATGGAACTCCCTGCCAGAAGAAGTGGTGACAGCTGTCAGTCTTGACAGCTTTAAGAAAGGATTAGACAAGTTCATGAAGGAGAAGAGTATCAATGGCTATAATTATGGATACTTAAGGACAACCTCCGGGTTGGAGGGATAGACAGGATATCTCTCAATATCATTTCCAGGGAATCCTAAGCAGGTGAAGGCATCTGCTTGGGAATACCCTGAAGGAAATGGTGAGCCACTGTGTGAGACAGAATGCTGGACTGGATGGGCTGTGGCCTGTTCCAGCAAGGCTGTTCTTAAGGCTCACTGTGCATCTGTCTTGATTACCTTGTTAAGTAAATTAGAAGCAGGCTTCACCTGACAGGTATACTCACAATAGTTTGAACTACAACACCCATTAACCTTAGCCAACATGGAAGATACAGCACCATGTCTGTTTTAAAAGAATAAATTTGCATGGCAGAGGTCAAATGGGGACACTCCCAGCGGACAACACAAAGTGTCTTTTTCTTCATCAGTGTCTAAGCTTCATTCATATCTTAACCTATAAAATCAAGCGTTAACCATTGGAACTTCAGATACAATCCTAAGCCAGGCCCTACTAGCCCACACCGACCATTCATGCACACGCCCGAACTGGGTCCACAGGTCAATGAAGGATTGAGAAATGCGCCAGTGGGGCAAGAGCCCCACAAACGTGAAAAAGGGAAACAACTTCATTTCCCAACGTTCCTTGTGCCGTGCTATGCCACAGCCAATCAGGCTGAGAGGCGCAAGCAAAAGGAACGTTCTGAAATGCGCCACGGCCAATCAAAAGGAAACCGCAGGGGAAAAAATGATGCACAAGCCAAAAACGCAAACACCAAACTACAAGCCCCAGCGTCCTGTGCGCCATGAGCACGCAGAACACTGAGGAGGCTGGTGAGCGAAAAATAAAAATAAAAAACACACCGGGAACGCAAGTCCTCCACAGCCAGACACAGCGCCTCACAGGGAAAAAACCAACACAAGGGGGGGTGTCAAGGGAAAAAGGCACTGCCCCCCCTTGAAAGTGAAACCATTCCCAGGTTAGCAAAGCCATCAGATGTTGCTCTGTCCACTGACTTTACTTACCACAAAAGGGTTTCGCTTTCAGTGAGGCCAAGCCGCGGGATCCAAAGCCCCCCTCCCCAACGGCACCTGAAGCTCCCGATCGGAGTTTCCCCTTTAATATCACTGGGAGGGGGGTTGTGCTCCCCCTCTCTACTGGCTCCCCTGGGGTTGGGAGGGTTGGGGGGACAAAAGGGGTATGTCTCCCCAACCCTCCTGACCCCAGGGGACCCGGCAGTGAGGGGATTCCCCTACACACACACACACACACACACACACACACACACACACACACACACACACACACACACACACACACCATATTAAAGAGAAGAAACCAAGCAGTTACTTCTCTTTAAAAGCAGAGGGTTTTTTTTGGGGGGAATCCCCCTCTCTGATGGCTCTCCTGAGTCCGGAAGGGTTGGGGAGACAGACCCCTTTTGTCCCCCCAACCCTACCAAACCCAAGGAAGCCAGCGGAGAGGGGGATCACAAACACCCCCCCCCCACTGATATTAAAGGGGAATCCCCAATTGAGATTTCCCTTTTAATATCAGAGGGTGGGCTGGATTCGATCCCCTCTCCTGGGTCCCATGAGTCTGGAAGGTTTGGGGGGACAAAAGGGGTCTGTCCCCCCAACCCTTCTTCCAGAGCCAGGGGACACGGCAGAGAGGGGATCCCCCCCGTAGAACACCAAAAAACACAAAAAAAACCACAATCAAAAACATCCAAAATTACACAAAAACAAACAAAGATAACACCAAAAAACAATACAAAGTAAACACAAAATCACAATTTTACACAAATCAAAAACATATGTCAATAAAATAAAATAAAAACTATTCAAAAATCCTGTGCTGAATTTTAACTCAAATAAAAACCAAAAACATCTAAACACAGTTTAAAAACATTTATTGTAAAAAACATGTACTTTCACATTTTTAAAATTATTACCTACGGTACAACTATCTAAAAAAAAAAACATACTAAAACATTATTTGGTTAAATATTTTTTTTAAAAAAAGTATATCTTTCTTTGTTCTTTTTTTAATCCACAAAACCAAAACACCATACAAAACTGATCACAGTTTATAACAGCCCGCCAAAAAAATGTGTATAAATAAAATTATAGACTAACCTCTTCTTTACAAACATTAACAACAACAAAAACCTTCCAACACCATTTAAAACAGCTCGGCAACACCGGGCAACCTCTGCTAGTTTTATATAAAGATGGTTGCCTCTATATTAAAACAACCTCCAAGACAAAAATTGTCCAAATATTTTCTTTTTCCTTTTTGCCTTGGAATTCACTTATTTCATTGAAAGATGACTGAAATTAATTAGAATCATAAAATACCATGGGATACAAGTAGTGCATATTGGGCAAATCATGCTCACACAGGTGTAATATGTGAATGTGCCAGCCATTATGCCCTGCAACAAGGGGTTGTTCCATTCAATTGTGCAATCAGTCTCATGTCCCTGGCATCACCTATTTTGCAATGTGCTGGTGGAAGTGCTTTAGGGATAGTATTTCCACTTTTATGATATTATAGCTACCTCTCAGTGTTGAGTCTCTTTTCCCTATTGTGTTGAGCTGTGTTGCATTATGGTTGATCTGAGTTCTATTGAGTTCAGTTCATGATTTGACTTGATCACATCTTGTCTTTTTTGACCTTGGAAGTTCAGATGGAATACCTTTGATTTTAAGATTTTTTGATTTTGCACACACAAACACTCCTTTGGACATACTCCTCAATTACTGGAAAAATACGTAAGGCTGTGTATCTCTTTTTCTTTTTACAGACAGTCTCTTAAGAAACAGTAATCCAAAGATGAGATAGCAAACTGTGGAAAAAGGAAAGTGATCAATTATTTCCTTGACGTGTGCTCTTGTGACTTTATTCTGTCCTTTAGAGAAAACACTATGAAGTCAGGGAGCTTGTCTGACCTTTCCTTGCTCTTATATTATAGTCATTTCTCATCTTAAAAAGAAAAAAATGATTTATTACACACAAAGCCCAATACAAGTGTCCTCACAATTTTGCAAGGAAAATGGGTCTCCACAAGAAAAAATTGTATAGTTGCTTACTCCCAAATGTTCTGAATGGTGGAGAGCTTGGTGTATCGGGGATTTTTCCCCTTTCTTATTAAATGTTTAAATGTTTATTAGACATTTCATTTTCTTTGCATTTGTCTTTTATTCATTTAATAAAAATAAAACATGATTTATTACGGGCATTAAAATGGTGTCATACTGCTTGACAGCTTTTAGTGTCTTTATAGTTGGAATAATTTAACACAACTTCATTTGGAATAATTCTTCAAGAACAGGTGCACTACCATAATATTATGAGATTTTTAAAAACCGTCTCAAAAGTGATAGGGCTGAATCTGGATAAAGTTAATTAAGTTCCCTGGCCCTGATTTCACAGATTGCTGATAGAGGAAGGACATAAGCTGAATCCATTTATTAGTCCAGTTAGAGTAGATCAACAGAATTAATCCAACTCATGTAAGTGTTGACATTCTGTCCACCTGTTCTAGGGAAAGACTAGCAATTGGATTCAGCATCATATTTTAAAACATCTGGATCACCAGATGTGCAATGTAACATAAAAATGTCATCCTTCTCTATAAGCTATTTGATTGGTCCTGTCTATTTACTCCCATTGTTAGCAGGAAGGTCTCAGCCTAATATAACAGTAGTTGTATTCATCTAGATCTGCTGCATCTCCCCGTCGCCCCCACCACCAGCGTGGGAAGGGAGGTGCCTGCACCTGCAGACGCCGTCCCTTCCCCCTGGCCCTGCCTTGCCAGGGGATAAAAGGAGGGACGCCCGTAACTTCAAAGAACTCCCACCACGTTCCGGACTCTGCTGCACCTCCCCGCTCGCCCTCATCACCAGCACGGGAGGGAAGTGCCTACACCTGCAGACGCCATCCCTTCCCCCCTGGCCCTGCCTTTCCAGGGGATAAAAGGAGGTTCACTTGAAACAGTGGAACTTAATGAGGAAAAAGCAACACAATTTTTGCCCATATACCATGCAGATATGGTAAGGTTGATTTTCCCTAATAAAACTACAACAACCAGTGTGATGTACTAGATGGCATGTTGGACTAAGACTCAGAAGATCTCAGTTCATATTGCTCACCCATGGAAATTTCTTGTAATATAAAGGTAAATGTAAAGGTTTTGCTTGCTCGAAAGCCAATCGTATCCGACTCTAAGGTTCAGTGCTCATCTCTGTTTCAAAGCCGATGAGCCAGCACTGTCTGCTTCTGCAGACATTTCTGTGGTCATGTAGCAGGCATGACTAGAGACCAGAGTGCACAGAGTGCTATTTTCCTTCCCACCGAATTGGTCCCTATTTATCTACTTGCAATTTCTTGCTTTTGAACTACTAGGTTGGCAGGAGCTGGGATAAAGATGGGAGCTCATTCCATCCTGCAGTACTGTACTCGGGAATCGAACTGCTGACCTGCCACCTTCCAGTCAGCATCTTAGCCATGATGTAGGCAGTGATAAACCACTCCTTGAGCATATCATATATTTTGAAAATCCTGTTGCAGTTACTATATGTAGGAAACAAGTTGGAAGCATGTAACAATACAACTACAACAAGACAAAAATATATATAAAAATAAGCTTTTTGGGGAAAATAAGTCTTTAAAGTGCTTAAAACAGAAATGGTGTCCATAGATTCAGTACACAAATAGTAAATAGGGGTTTCAGCCCTATTTTGGCTGACACACAATTATAAAAATAGAACATAGACTTTGAGATTCAGATTTTTGTTTTACAACATTATATTGGTTGAATTAAGATAGTATTTTACCTGATTTGCATCTTAGGTTTAAAAAAAAATCCTTCTGTTTTAGACTCTAAAGCACATTACTAATCCTTAGTTTAATTATCTCTGAAGTACCTATAATGTGACTGTAATGCTCAGACACAAAAAACTCCCATTGATCACACTTGTAGGTGTAGATAGAAAATCTATTTCGTACCAGTTGTTAAATTAAGAGTCCATAGAAATGTTTGATACTACTTCCAAAGGAAAACAAAATGCAGGGGTACATGCATGGTTCCCTTTCTCTCATTAATGAAAAATCCACCCAGTTATGAGATGTGCCTCACCATCCATATAGTGCTGAGGCTTTGTGTTATCCATTTCGGGATGATGAGCATCTTTCTAGGAGCAACCCAAGACATAGGTAGCATAGCTGAGTTCACAAAAAGGTAGTACATTTGGTTAGGACTGGACAAATAATGGAAGACCAGGAGGAAAAAGATGGGATTGAACAGCACTCAAGGACACACACCAACTTTGGGAAGGGAGCATAATTCAATGGTGGAGCACCTGCTTTCCATACAGAAAGGCCCAGAGTCCACCCACTTCATGTCTGGTTTTAAATGAGCAGGAAATAGCTGGTCTACCTGCAACCCTTTCTTAGACCAAAATCTAGAGGAAATAGAGGAACTCCATCATCAACGTTCTCTGTCAACTGTTTTATCATAATTTGGTTTCTTGTGTGATTTCCAGATGTTACTGTACTCTATCGAGATGTTACTGGACTTTTTTGTATCTTGTATTTTGTTCTTTGCTTTATTGTATTTGCTATTGTATCTTGCATTTTGTTTTTGCTATATTGTATCATTGTTTTGATGGGTTGTGAGCCGCCCTGAGTTGGCGTTTGCTGAGTACGGCAGCATATAAATCAAAGAAACATAAACATAAACTGGTCAAAATAAGGCTCTGAAGCTTGTGGATTTCATTATTGTCTCTTTTCTCTCTCTTTCTCTCCTGCACCTCAGCTGCATATTGCAGCTACAAGGAAAAGAGGACACAGTAAAGGAGAAAGGAAGAAATCATGAAAATGTAATCTTGACAAGGTTCCCTTCCTCACAAGTATTAAAGGTATGGAAGTCTGTGTAACTTTCCATGCTACCATCCTAGATGAAAGGGAAAAGATGAGCAGGTAATTCAAGAAATGTCATAATAGTATGCATTGCAAAGTAAAGGAGAAGTTAATGCTACAGCCCTGAGCATGCTGATCTGTAAGAAACATGCCTAGGATTAGTTCTTGCACCTCTTGGCACTGCAACAATACAATTAATTAAACACTCATTTTGATTCAATCCACTCAGTGGGCTCAGATCCAGTACAGATGTTTTGCAGATACAGTATGTAGCTAGGAAGAGATCCTTGCCATTGATTACATGTATCCACTCTTACAAAACTTTGTTAGAGGTGAAAGACATATTTGCAAGAGTTAAACAGCTTTGAAGGGTAAAAAGTGAGTTTATATCTGGTTTAGCAATTTAGATAGAAAAATTTAAAGTTACTTTTATTCCCATCACTTGAATGTTTTTAGTTTGCTTCTGGACTCTCCTGCATAACTGAACATGTGCAGAAAAGACATTTTGAACTCCATAGCCGATAACAGACCAGAATATTGTGTTTTTAATAAAAAGTATGAATAACTTATTGTACCAGGAAGACAAGGATATTAACCTTTCTTCCTGAACTAAAGCAGCAAACCATTTCCAAACAAGTGCTGCATGCATAGAGACAGCAGGCAGCAAAATCTAATCCCATTAATCTATATGGAGGGGAAACAGCACCTGGGGTTACATGAAAATGTAAACCTTTTTTTTACACTCCAACCCCTCTTTTCATACTGACATGTTGATTTTCTGATAAGTAAAGCCGCAGAACTTTGTCAACATTTCTGGGTATAATCTTGAAAAGAGTAGACCCAGCCTACAAAGGGTTGCAGCTGCTGGCCTATTAAATAAAGTGTTTGTTTTCTTCTCTTGCTACCAATTTACTACACATACAGAACTAGAGTGATTTAAAACCCAGCCAGCCAACAATACCAACCCACACATCTCCAGGGTTAATTCCTTACTACCAACTAGAAGAAATCCATTTCCTCAATAGAAAGTGTTGATTACCAAGCTCCCATTGCTTTAATAAGTCTACTTTATTTGGAGCAACAATTGGGTTTATGCCAGAGTAGATTTCATTGTTTGCTCACAATAGATATCAAACAAGAGACCTATTTGTCCTGTGTTAGATAACATTCTCAGGTACTTTTCTTGCTTCAAGCGCCAGTATAATGAGGATTAGGCTTTATTGCTTGCTCAAAAGTATTAAGTTTCAGCAAAGAAAACTTAATGTATTCCTTTAAAAACAAAATATTTTATTTTGATGTATAAATAATGGAAGATGTGGACTTATTCTGTTATTTACTATGAACAAAACTAGCTTGATTAAAAAGTTAGACTATTGATTTTCGCCAGTATAATTAACATTTTCCTTACATGCAATAAATCTACCCTTGACTCATTGTAGCAGACAAAGATGGAAATGTGCAATCATTTTATTTTCAACAGTGATGATGGTGAGGAAATTCCTGATCTTGTTTGCACAGAGTTCAATTTTTGCACAAATATTTCAATATCTGCTCAGCTTTGCCTGTTTTTTTTGCCTAATTGTGTAATTCACACAATTTGCACAAATTACTCAAAACTGAGATGCTTGCCACTTTAAGAATGGACAATACTGGAATCAATTATCTCAGGAGGTAGTAAGTGGTGACATTCAAGAGTAAATTGGACATCTATCAGATCAGCTTTGATTTGGATTCTTGCATTGGGCAAGGGGTAGGATCAGTGGTCTCACATGTCCTTCCCAACTTACTCATTCTATGATTTGATGAATTTCAGGCACCAGATGGGTTGTTTGCATTTTCTGAACAACTAGAAATATGTCCTTCTGTGCTTATGGTAATCATGCTAAATTCTGTGTGGTTTAAAAATTCCTTATATAAAAAAATCCTCCTTAAACAGACAGATCGGAGTGTTCTTTCCATCCCAAATATGCATACCAATTAAAATAGATCCAAGAAGCTCAAGTGTAAGCTTGGTCCCTGAAGATACTGGATGTTTAAAATCCAGTTTGAAGTAGCACATGATAATAAAGAAGATATCCAGTGATCGTAGGGCTGCTGGCATTAAGGCTACAGCCTACAGGGCATGTTACAAAAGAGGCCTAATTAAAATGCACCAAATAATGAAATAAGGGAAGGAATCTAATCCACTTAATTGGTAAGAGAAGAAGTCACTTTGTTAAACTGCTGATGTAATTGGATATGCCATGCACTGGGTTAGCTGGACAAAGTGATCAATCAGACATTATCCCCTGTAGTGGTGGAGGAAATGAATGTGCTATGATGGATACTGAAGCAAAGCAAAATTGTGAGTATATACTTCTCCAGGTTTCCTGATGCCATGATAGAAAAAGAATTGTTCATGGCAGTAATTTTTCTTTCAAGGAACTTGATTAATATGACAGAGGTTGGGAAAGGTATTTCCACACACACACACAGAACCTACAGTTCCCAGAAATGGCCATGCTAGTGGTGGATTCTGGGAGATGTGGTAAAAAAATTCCAGGTTCTGGAATATATTTTTGCATCTTATTCCATGAATTGTTTTATTGTGGTTCAGGCACATAACTGTGCATGTCCTATAGAAACTAGTACTGCTAAAGTGACATTTTTGCTAGAGAAGAAATGAAAGGTGAAACAAGTCAACTTTCCTTTCCATTTTAGTTTAAGGTCTTACATATCTCCAAATCCCAGTATATGGGAGGGTTTTCTTGTAAAGGAAGGACAAAGGCTTTTTAAAAAATTCAAGGCTCACATCCTCTTGAGGCTAGCCTTTAGATGGGTGTGATTTACGTGAAAATGGATAGGACCACTTTACAAGTGCTCAAAGAGTCATTCACACACTTAGAGACATCACATATTCCACACTTTGAAAACATCTGGCCCTAATTCAGGTGTTCAAAAGAGCATTACACCTTCACTTCCTTCATTCCTTTGCTCTAGTGAAAAGCAACTGTTCCAGAGTGGAGAGCCCCTTTGTCATGTGAACTTGGATTTTTCCATAGTTCTTGCATATGCAGAAACCCTTCACACATGGAAGGAGCTTTCCTTTTCAGAATTGCTGCTTTCCATATCAGAGCCTTTTTCTATATTTTAATCTGTCATGTTAATATATAGTGTGGGACAGGCTGTGATGTGGGTGAGAGTACACACTGTTGCCATGAGTGTGTTGAGTTTGGGTGTGGGATCACATGATAGGAATATTGTGCCTCACTCACCTGCTCTTAAATTTGACTCAAGCATATTCCTTCTAGCCCTATTTAAGTAACTGGCTCTGCATTAAGCAAATTTTCTCAGTGAGAAATCCTTCCCCCCTTTCTTTTAAAAACTGCTGATTGCTTACTGCTCTGGCTCGTCTATGAGCCTTCCTGTTAAGCCCCACTTTTGACATTAGAGTCACTGCTAAGTTGTACCACAACTGTTAACTAATGTATGAATAGTTAGATTAATATCCACAATAAACTATATATTATCCTTAGATCAATCTTGTAAAATAAGTCTGTATTATTTTCCGGCCACATTTCAGACAGACAAACTAAAGCTGTGAGAGACCTCCTATTGAATTTATGGTAGAACATGTATTGAACTGGTGGCTTCGTGGTTCATTCTCTTAACTATTTTGCTACACCAGGGTCATCTTCAAGCTTTAAACACAAGAAAGGGAAACACATAGGTTTGTTCTTCAGAAACTCTTAAAGTGACTAGAAGTACTATATATACAATGTATAGGGGCTATATGCAAATGAATGCTGTAAAATAAGGACTTTCATCACATTCCTATGTTTCCCTACTCAACATTAAATCCAATTAAGTTTGACAGGGCTTGTTCCCAGGTAAGTATATATGAGAGTACAGCTATAATCATCCCCTGGGCATCGCTTTTATTCATAATAATCCAACCCCAAGATAAAAACCCTAAGAGAACTGCTACATGTGTTTGATGTCATGCTGAAGGCATTAGAGAGAAAGTTAACAACTTCTTTGATGCTTTGGTCTCTGAAGAAATCTGAAAAAATATGATCAAAGTAATTAATATTACTTAACAACAAATGATCTTGAGGCGATAATAACCATTCTGTTTAACCCATGCAATCTATTAAATTTTACAATTCTTCCTCTGTTGGGGCAGGGCCAGAATATCATTTAAGAATTCTTTTCATTGGAAGGTCAACAGAAAGTCACAGAAAGATTCTTTCGCTCTAGTAGAAACTAAGTACAGTGTCCTTTATGTATCTTGAAGTAAACATTATTTTGGCCTTCAAGTGTTGCATTGTGATAGGTAGTGGGTTGTGCAGTCAGTTCAAATACATTCAGTTCTCCTTTGTGCAAAACATCCTCATTCATCCATAACATACTTTTCCATCCCATCTCTGTACAGAAAGATAAGGAGGTTTGATCATCTATTATGCCCCAATCCATCCAAAAAGAGGCAAGACACAATGAATTGGGTTTAAATTTGGGCCAAATTTTTATTCACCCCCCTTGACCTGCAAAGGGGCCAGGTAATGCATGGACCTGGTGCCAGATCAGGAGAACGCTATCCCCTGAGCAGTGCTGTGCCTTGACAGCTACTGCCAGGCGACAGAGTTGGGGAAGCATCTCTGTGGGTGTTTCAAACTCTATTCATGTGAATGGATGCTGGTTGGATCGCAGGAGCTGTGGTGGTAATTGTTTGCCCAACTAATCCTTGTGAATCGTACCATGTACCCAGTATTCACCTCATCCAATGACACCCTGAAGGATTTGTCACTACCACCCTAACCCAGTACTATGTGCCAACACAATTGTGACCTAGTTAAGATGGTATTGCATTAAAGATCCCATAGTGCCCCAGCAGCTATAGAATGGGATAGGCAAAAAATGACACAGAATCCTTTTTCAAACATGCCAGTCAGGAAGATAGAGTCTGAAAATTCCTATCCAGTCCTGACAAGGTGACTCTAAAAGCATTCTACCCTTCAGGGTGGGCAAGTGGTTGAGAAGCAAAACAGCAAGGAGGCTGACTCCTAGGTGGGGCAGGGTCACAATAGCCTATAACACCCCACCCGTGGAGCCAGCAAGCAGTGATGCAAGAGGAGGAGTTCTCAACCTTTTAAAGCTGGGTGCTGGGTCATGCTCCCTCAGACAGCTTTGGGGGCTGGATGGACATTTTACCCTTACTCCACCACATGGCACTTCCTGGTGTGTTGTAGGTGGTGGTGGGCCCCACGAAATGGTGCCATGGGCTGCATCCAGCCTGTGGGTCACAGGTTGAGAGTCCCTGTGCTAGAGCATCTGCTGCAGAACCTTGCTTCCCTTTGATAGAAGGGGGCAAAGCCCCTCTTCCCTCCATGTCCCCTGGCGGCCATATATAGAGATGGGACTATTCTCTGTAACTTGAGATTCTCCCTTCTTCCCTCCAGAGGGAGGGAATGGTGAGTAACACTATGTATGTCTTGTAGAATTATGCATTAGTCTACTTAGTCCAGTTCTCTCGGTGGCTTAGTGGTTAAGGCGCTAAGCTTGGAGACTGGAAAGACGGGTTCTATTCCCGAGAGCTGCATGATGGGGGACATGAAAGGAGCCTCATTTGGGCATCCCCTGCAAAAATTATTTCAACCCAGAGTAATCTCTGACATGAAAACGAATGAGTCCACTTCTGCAGAACTGGTTGATTCTGCTGAGAAACAAGATGCACAAGTACAGGTAAGGATGTAAAGAAATCTTTTTAAATTTCCTGTTACTGAGAAGAGAGAGACCATATCAACACATCAAGAGTAGATAATATATTACCCCTGCAATTCCTAAGCAAAAATATATCTGAGTAAAATGAGTGTCTTTTCATATGTGAACCAAGGCATGTTTAAAAGCAAAGCAAAAGCAATCACACTTATATACCACCCCATAGCGCTTAGTACACTCTCTGAGCAGTTCATAAGTTAATTAGAATTTTACATCCAACGTGCTGGGTACTCATTTTACTGACCTCAGAAGGATGGAAGACTGAGTCAACTTTTATTCCTGGGCAGGATTGAACTCACAAGCTTTTAGTTGCAGTACAGCAGTTTGACCACTGCACCACCAGGGCTCCCTACTTAAACAAACAGTATGCTTAGAAGGCTGGCTGATTGATTAAAAAAATCTCACAATTATTCCATCTGATGCTTCTTCTTTTAAAATTCCATATCCAAACACAGCAGCTGTCACAGTTGGACTATTGCAATGTGTACAATTTATGCAATTTGCTCAAAATATTTTCTTGCAGATATAGATGCTCTTGTTTTGACTGATGGAAATTAACTCACCATTGTGGTGAGAAGGAGAAAAGTGTTTTTTCTCCTTTTTGCCCATAAATATTTACTGTACATTCTTACATGCAGCAAATGTCTTTTTTATGTGCCTTGTGTAATGGTTACAGCAACGACTGTAGCAGGGAAGGGACTGTCAGGATAAGGCATCAGTTGAGGGCTGTTCATGTGGTCTTCACAAGTTGATGGCTGTCACATATGAAACAATGCTTTTTCCTATGGTTTATTTTCTTACTAGATAACATAGTCATTACTGGATTCTAGGGATAAAGTCAGGCTCAAATAAAATATACAAAGCATATCCAATGCCTCAGATTCAGTGATGTGTGTCATGTTTCTTCTTTCTTTAGAAGATGTCTGTATCCTATTACAAATTGCTTTTTTTTTAAAAAAAGTATTTTAAGTGGTATGGAGATGCATACCTGTCAACCTTCCCGATTTGGCCGGGATTACCCCGTAAATTGACGTCGATTGACATCATAACCCGGCCCCCGCTGCCAAAACCCCGTAATTTGGCAGTGGGGGAAACGCTTTCCGCGCATGCACGAAAGGGTTTTACCCCTTCCACGCATGCGCGGAAGTGCTACATCGCTTGCGTAAGGGCTGCACAAGTGGTGTAGCACTTCTGCGCATGCGTGGAAGGGGTAAAACCTATCCACGCATGCATGGAACACGACCTGCACACAAGCGATGTGCGCAGGTCCCGTTTTTCCAGAGCCGCGGGTTGACAGGTATGGAGATGATAAAGTTTGAAAAACACATTTGGTGTACCAGATTAGTTATGCTGTTCTGTGTCATTAGGAAAGACACTTAGACAACACTGTCTCAAGTTCCAGAGTGGGAAGAAAAAGGTGGAAATTTGAGTCAGTAGTTTACATTATACACACCGTTCCTCTCTCGCCCACTAATCAGCAATCAATATTACAGTGAGTAGTAGCTGTCAAAAGTTACCTATTCTCTAATGGTGAATGATTAGGGAGGAGATGCTAGACTGTCATTACAAACTCTGCAGGTGCCATTATCAACACTTTTTCAAATTGGATAAGAAAATATGCTTGCATTAAATGAAAATCGATTGCAGTTCAATGTAGTAGGTGGCTCTGGCTAATTTGGATTGACATCTGTGTAACTTACAAAAACAGGGCATTGAAGCAATAGCTTTATGGAACTGTAACATACCCAGCACAGAGTGGTGGGGAAAAGTTCTGCATAGACAACCAAGCACAGCCCCTGCAGCTCAAGTAAATCATTTACGCAGGTAGACATTCATCATGTTTCTGGCATAGCTACTGGCAGATCATCTTTCCTTCTGAGATGGGAAAATTAAACAATTACCTTTAGCAAAACTTTACAAGCTGCTACCTACACCCCAACAAATCTCACTAATCTCACTACCTTAATTTGTACATGCTGTTTCAGACACAGACTGAAATCTACACAGACCACAAAATAAGACAAATGCACTCCTAATGAAATTATGCCCACAATAGTCTTCAAATGTGACTATGGGAAGCTTACTAAGACTTGGTGTATTGCCTAATCGAGTAATATATATATAACGTTCTATACATTGTGCAGATGCCTCCTGAAAGGTCAACATGGACAATCTTTACTTATCTGTGCATCCCACACACTGTATTTTAGTACCTGATTTGCAAATTTGACTGAGTATAAAACATCCCTCACATCCTGTTCTGAAAGACAGTGTTGAAAGAGGCCTGGTAGATTCACACTCTTTTCCATTCTGGTAGAGATGGGAAAGAAATTAAGCTATTGATGAAAGATTCTATTATCAGAGAGAAACTACTGTACAAGCATTAGGTTCTTCCCCCTCCTTTCAAATTATATATGCACACAACTAAAAGAGAATATTTGAAAATGCACATATAGTTAATTTAGTCAGTGAGAATTCACAATAGAAATTGTCAAAATACATAGGAGCAAACTGAGCAAACTTCTACCAACAAATGCAAGAATTTTCACACAAAATATGAA
The DNA here is from genome assembly GCA_035047305.1 of Bradypodion pumilum. NCBI lineage: Eukaryota > Metazoa > Chordata > Lepidosauria > Squamata > Chamaeleonidae > Bradypodion > Bradypodion pumilum. The sequence goes on from JAWDJD010000003.1 coordinate 326,355,718, forward strand.
AAACTAAGTCTTTGAACCACATATACAGACAAGAAGAAAATGCAAGTGTGATTTGGGATTACACAATTAAATCAAGGCCAAGAGGTTTTTCATAGTCCACTATTTTTCCAGCTGTAGCTCTACCTTCTTCCAGAAGATAGAGAGGCTGGAAACTAAATCTCTTTAGCCAAGGACTCTTTAGGGTTCTGAGATTATACTCTGTAAGACATCTCTTACTGATGTTTGGCCTCCAATTTGTAAGATGCTGTGCAAAGCTTAAAAGCATTACTTTTTGTACTACAGATCCCAGAAACCTCCTAGCCAGCATAGCCAGTGAATTCTAGGACACTGTAAGAAGAAAAAGTAACTTTACCAAAGGGATTGTAATGGAGGAAGCAGAGGCAGCTCTTGTTGCCTATTTTATCTGGACAAGTTGAAGAATGACCTTTGGATTTTTTCTCCTCAGTATACCTTACCTGATTGAAATGGTGCAATTTCTCAATTAAGTTGCTGACATGTAGGTCCAGTCCTTTCACTTTTACCTCTGGGTTATCCATCTGTGCCTTCAATCCATTGGCTACCACTCTGTTTGTATAACTGCAAAGAGAAAAGAAAGGACAGATAGCTATTACAGAAAATGTACTTAACTTTTTAAAGCAAATGCTTTGGAAATAATTGTCTAAGTTAAGCATATATAGCCTTAGGGAATCAATGTCTAATCTTCCTGATGGATTTTTGCTAAAATAAAAATGAAGAATGGAGTTGGGGCGGGGATAGTAATCTGTATGGATGTGGCTTTATCTATCTATCTATCTCTATCTCTATCTCTATCTCTATCTCTATCTCTATCTCTATCTCTATCTCTATCTCTATCTCTATCTCTATCTCTATCTCTATCTCTATCTCTATCTCTATCTATCTATCCATCTCTCCCTCTATATATATGAAACCGAGGTGAGGTCTTGTATGTCCTCAATGGGCTCACACACCTCTGAACGGATGTTGCCAGGACTTGCCACACACCTACCTTGGCCTTTGGAGAGGTATAGGAGGGGTCATGAGCCCCACTGGGGGGGTATGCCCGTAAATTGATCTGCAAAGGGAAGTAGGGACTGGGGTGGGGAGGAGAGCGTTGGCTGTACCTGGGGTCGCTCGCGGCCCCAAAAGTGGTGCCCCCCACCATCCCAGCGGCCACGAACCTTGTGCTGCCAGTACTGGGGCGGGGAGGAAAACATCGGCTGCACCTGGGGTTGCTTGCGGCCTCAAAAGTGGTGCCCCTCGCCATCCTTGCAGCATCGCACCTTGCGCCACATGGACTGAGGTGGGGAGGAGAACTATGGCCACACCTGGGGTTGCTTGGTGGCCTCAGGGGCGGTACCCTCCCTCCCCATCACCCCTGCAGTCTTACAGCACTTGGACCAGGGCCGGGAGGAGGAGATTCTTGGCATTGGAGTTCTGTTAGGGGGGATGGAGGGAGTGAGAGGGTATGTTTTAAGTGGGTTAGGGAGGGAGGGAGGGAGGGAGGGAGAGACTACCTTGCCAGCCAGGAAGTGGTGGCGACACCCCATCTGGGACAATTCAGGAGGTTCCAGGGGCCCGTTTAGAGGTTGTCAAGGGCATGGGGCGTTATAGCGGGAACCAAGGGGTAGGCTGCACTCGGGGAACGTGGGACCGATGTTTAGTATCTGTCCTGCATTCTGGCCCCCCGGTTACACCTCTGGGTCCTGAGCATCTGGTCCAGGGTGACCCCGCTCTTAGGCTGTTGATGATGAATGCCAGGTCGGTCTGTAATAAGGCACCACTTATACAAGATTCTATTCTGGGGGAGCGGGCCAACCTGGCATGCATCACTGAGACCTGGCTGAGACCAGAGGATGGGGTTCCTCTATCAGAGATGTGTCCAGCCGGGTTCGGTGTTTGGCACCAGCCTAGGGATGTGGGTAAAGGCGGTGGTGTTGCCATTATAGCCAGGGAGTCACCAGGGCCACCGCTCCACAAATTTTGGGTTGTGAGGCCCTGCTCCTGCGGTTGGGCCCTAAGGGTCAGTTGGAGGTCCTACTCCTGTACCTGCCTCCTTGCAGGGTAAGGGACTCCCTGCCTGGGCTCCTTGAGGCCGTCTCAGCATTGGTATTGGAGTTCCCTAGGCGGATGTAATCGCTCCACTGCGGCCTCTCACAGCCCGTGAGCAAGGTCATCCCCATGGTTCACTGAAGAACTGCGGGAGCTCAAACGGGCAAAGAGACGTCTTGAGCGCCGCTGGGTGAAGACCCAGAACAATGCCAATTGGACACTAGCTAGAGCCGCTATTAGGGCCTACCTAGTGGTGATGGGGGTGGTGAGACGGCAATACTTCACCACCCTTATTGCCTCCGCAGATAATCACCCAGCCACCCTGTTTCGGGGGACCAGGTCCCTCCTGGGTAGGGCGGGGCCTGTGCCTGGTTGGCAGGGAATGGCTGAGGACTTTGCTGACCATCTGGTGGAGAAAATCGATCGGATTAGCTCAGGGTTCAAACTTGGCATGGATGGGGAGGGTCCGGGTGGAGCGAGTGCACAGTCGGTTTGATCCAGTTGCCCTGGATGAAGTGGACAGGCTCCTTGCGGTGTTCCACACCACTAATTGTCCATTGGATCCCTGTCCCGCCTGGCTGGTAAATGCCTCTAAGACAGTGACAGGTGGCTGGGTCGGGGCTATAATTAACGCTTCTTTTCGAGAGGGGATGTTTCCTGCACTGTTAAAACATGCTCTGGTGCGCCCCCTCCTGAAGAAGCCATCCCTCGATCCAGCAGTCCTAACCAACTACAGACCTGTTTCCAACCTCCCCTTTTTGGGGAAGGTACTGGAGAAGGCAGTGGCGCATCAACTGCAGGGGGTACTGGATGAAGCGGAATATCTGGACCCCTTCCAGTCAGGATTCAGGCCTGGATATGGTACTGAGACTGCATTGGTCGCACTGGTGGATGATCTCTGGCGAGAGCGGGACGGCGGTCATCCATCCGTCCTTGCTCTTCTTGACCTCTCAGTGGCCTTCGATACCACTGACCACGGTATCCTTCTGTAACGGCTCCGAGGATTGGGGATCCAGGGCACTGTGTGGTCCTGGTTTTCCTCATTCCTGAGGGGCCGGACCCAGTCGGTGTGGTTGGAGAGTGAGAGGTCCAGTCCTAGGCCCCTAAAATACGGGGTGCCTCAGGGTTTGGTACTCTCTCCTCTCCTATTTAACATCTACATGAAGCCGCCGGGTGAGACCATCCATTCCCACGGGGTGCGGTACCATCAGTATGCGGATGACACTCAGCTGTACATCTCAGCCTGTGGGGACCCCAGTGATGCAGTCAAAGTCCTTTCCAGATGTCTGGAGGCTGTTGGGGTCTGGATGGGGGCTAACAGGCTACAACTGAATCCTAGAAAGACTGAGTGGCTATGGATAAGGGTTATCCCGGGAGCTACCATCTTTGGTTTCGGATGGGACTATTCTGCCCCAGACTGACCCGGTGCGCAACTTGGGGGTACTCCTGGATTCACGGCTGCTGCTAGAAGAACAGGTGGTGGCTGTAGCCAGGAGGGCTTTTGCTCAACTTCGGGTGATTCGCCAGTTGCGCCCGCTCCTGGACCGGGACTCTTTGCTCATGGTCACTCATGCTCTGGTGACCTCCAGACTAGACTACTGTAATGCGCTCTACATGGGGCTGCCCTTGATGACCATTTGGAGGCTGCAGCTGGTGCAGAATGCTGCAGCCCGGGTGGTGATGGGGTGGGGACGTTATGCCCATGCCTCACCACTGCTTCGGGAGTTGCACTGGTTACCAGTCTGCCTCCAGGTGCAATTCAAGGTGCTGGTTTTGACGTTTAAAGCCCTATATAGTAGTGGGCCAGGTTACCTCAGAGACTGCATCGCCCTAAGGACGTCTGTCCGTCCAACCAAAGCAGACCGGAGGGGCTCTCTAATTGTGCCATCGGCCAGGGGGGCTCGCACCAGCCCTTTGGAACCTCCTGCCAGTGGAATTGCGTCTCCAGATGGAGTTGCTGCCCTTTAGGAAAGAACTAAAAACCTGGCTGGCGGGCCAAGTTTGGGGTGCAGGTGGAGGGGTGGTTTCCGTTGGGTGGCTGGTTTAGAGGATTATGCCTCCCCCCTCGGTTCCTTCGGTACCTGCACCCCTTTTTAGGGGGTGGATTTTAATTCTGTTTTTATCGGTTTTATCTGTTTTATGTTGTGATTGTGAACCGCCCTGAGTCGGCCTTGGTCGAGTGGGTGGTATAGAAGTCCAACAATAAATAAATAAATAAATAAATAAATAAATAAATAAATAAATAAATAAATAAATAAATAAATAAATAAATAAATAAATAAATAAATAAATAAATAAATAAATAAATAAATAAATAAATAAATAAATAAAGTATACTCGACAGGAGGGTGTGTGTGTGTGTGTCCCAGTGTGTGTCCCAATGTACCTCTCCAAAGGCCAAGGTAGTTGTGTCATAGCCCCATAAAGGAAGGATTGCACTTCCTGCCATCACTCAGTTTTGTTTCTGTAGTAAACAGTGCCGCATCCTGAGCATGAAGCTTGGCAAAGATGAATCAAGATGACAAGAAGACTGGATAAAATCATTCAGATTCCTTTATCATGCTGGATGAAGAATTCTTGAGAACTCAAAAGCTTCTTCACTGTAATACAACATTTCGCATAACAGCCCATCTGAAATTACTACTAATGTTGGGTTTAGCTGGTAAGGGTCAACACGAGACAATAGGCTTTTTCTGTCTTCAGCATCAGGAGACTGACAGTAGATTTCTTGGTTTCATGCAGAGTTTCAGCCTGTGTGTGTGTGTGTGTGGGGTGGGGGGGGGGGCTGGTCATTGCATTAAAAGAATATAGCCATAAGAAGTGGCCTGTCTGCTGGTAGTGGGGAAAGGGTGAGGAGTGGATTGGAAAAGGACAAAGGCTACTAGAAAGCTCCAGGGCTGCTACACAGTTTTTCTTGTTATGAGACAGTGCCAGATTCTTGATACTGTGGCCTATTCAGTTCCTCCTTGTGTCCAACAATGTCCCCCTTGTTTAGTGGAGGGAGGGAGAAACAACATTGTTCTCTGTTACATTTCACAAATGTCTGCATAAATGGGGAGCATATTCAGGCATTATGGCTGAGCAGAAAATCCCATCTTTTTAACTGCAGTACTGTATATAGGGCACAGAATGGGATAGTAACTTCCAGGACAGAGCCCTGGAAGTGCAGTTATGAAGGAACTGGAGGGAAAACCTTATATAGAAGAACAGGGCACTGGTGGAGAAGCACAGTATATTTTATTTCACTCTATAGTTGCTCTCAAATTGTACAAAGAGCCCTGATTCAGCCTATTTTCACCAATTGTCTTAAAACAGTGCATTTGCCAGCTTTGGACATACTATAAGAAGACAAGGTCCACTGGAAAAGACAACAATGTCAGCAGTGGTGGGCTCAAATTTTTTTTTACTACCACACAGTGGCCGTGGTATGGTGGGTGTGGCGAGGGAAAAATCCCTGTGTTGCACCTGAATTAGGACTACTTTATTTCAAAACTTGGATGGGCGGGGCCAGCCAGAATTTCTGCTACCAGTTCGCCAGACTCTGTGTGCATGCGCAGAATCCCCTTTGGCCAGGAAATGGGTTACTGCGCATGCGTGGCCATCAGAGGCAGTGGAGCACATGCACAGTAGTTACTTTCCCCGCCATTGAAAATACAGGATGGTGGCGGGAAAGGGGCCGAACAAGCGCGGAAATATGGGAAATCCCGGCCAGTCTGGGATACTTGACAGGTATGCACATGACCACGGAAGCATATGCAGAATGTTAGTATCTTTAGGAGGTCATAGGTTTGTCATGAGTGAGACAAACCTTGATGGTACATAGAAACAACATAGAGCTCAGAGCTGCACACAATGTATTCTGAAATTTGGGCAATTATTGAATAAAATTGGATTGAGGGAACAGGGACCAGTGCATTGGGGTTGCTTCCTGTATGTCCAGTATGTACCCCTTGTACATCTGGGATTATATCTTCAGACACAATAGGTGTGCATGAATTCAAGAGTGCACATAAAGGTACATGGATTTCACAGTGCAGTACCCTAAAGTTAAATGACCCAATTATACAACTGGGCAGAAGGACTTGGTTGTCAGACATGGACTCATACTTGCAAATCATGGGAGGATAGGCAAAATGTAGCCAATGGGCCAAATATGCAGTCAAATACAGCTCCACAACATCCCTGAGTCCCTAGCCCTATAAATCCTTTAATTTTTTTTACAAAAGCATCTTAGACCCAGGGAACTGAAGTTTTTTAATGAACAAAAATATTTGAGAGGCATGGAGTGAGTACAACCCTCTATGGACCAAGAGTGTCAATGTGAGCATCCCATTTCTGGAGTTTTCCCATATCTTCTATAACTATTTCCCCCAAAAATGTGAAACTAAGGTGAAGTGTTTCCAGGTTGTAGCTAGGTGAGTGTGCAACATTTACAAAGAGAAATTATGGCCTTGCACAAGTCTTGTATGAAAGAAACAGTAAGTCAACATTAGGTATGATCTGGTTCAAGGGCATGCTTGAAAATCTGCTGGCATTGCAGTTTATAGTGAAGTTAATTTTTTAAAACATTCTTCAGATCATCAGCAGATTAGTCTTACTCTCTGCAAATTTCTCCTTGACACATGCTATAAATTGCATTGTTTATAAGTTACAGTTTTCTATTATACAGACTCATGTTATAGGCTAAGCCCAGATACTGAGACTCCCATTCACTTATTGTAAACAAATGATTAATATGGGTGTTACATGCTTTTAACTTTTATGACCAGATATGATAAAAACAAGCCAAAATGGGATAGGAAAAAAATGAATCATTTAGAAAACTAGACATTTCAACTTCTTTGATGAAAAAATGTTTGCAAATCTTGTACATGGGCAGCCTATACTGCCCTTAAACCTGGAATCATGATAATGAGAAAGCTATTACTTTGTCAGAAAACAGTCCTAAAAAATCTAGGAATGCCCCCCTTAAAATTCAAATTGCCCTCCCCCCTGTGAGGCATGTGTCTCACGTTGGGAACCGTGGACTTAAAACATTTCTGCATTGAACCAGTAGTTGAGTACCACAGCTCAACGTCACCTTTATATCATTTCTTAATGGCAGTTTCCATGCCATTAAATTCTCCACAAAGAATAAAACTGGACCTTTACTTGTCCTTTTGTTGGCAACAAATACTGCTGCTTTACTGCAGGAGAGATTGTAATTGAAACTGTGCAGTTTATATTGCCCTTGTTTGTTTATTGCATTCCTGTATAATTTGCTTTATGCTCAAATTAATCAATTTCATTTTAATGCTACTTCGATCTTTACCTTTTCTGGGGAGGGAATGATTCGAACCAATTGAATTAACTCCTTTCCCTAGCTTCCTCAGAACTCAGAGTGGCATATGTGAGATTTCAAAGGAGCCTCTTACAAAAGCCCTAACTAACCAGATCCAAATGTTTCTTACAATTCACACTCTTAAGGTACTTTTGGTGAAAGAACAAATACCATTATGTCTTGGGATCTACTTGTGCTATGGTCCATTGTTTGAATGGTGCAATTCTCTCATTGCTTGGGTGTAGTGGCACCTAATACAGACACAGACACAGCAGTTGATCTCCAAGAACTAAGCTGTCAAGGGATTTGCTCCATCAGCATTAACATGCATCTCAGATGAGGCGGTAGTGGCCAGTGCTGCAATCAGAGGGGGGGGGACAAGTAGGACTCCCATCCCAGGCCTGGAGATGACGGGGGCCCTTTGGTGCTGGGAAACCACCGATGTGCACATGTGCAAACAGATCACGCATGCACAGAAAACCATGTGGCCGTGGACATAATGGGGGGCCCCCGTGTACCGGGCCTGGAAATTTCTGATGTACACCCTGGTGGTGGCTCAGTGGTTAAGAAGCTCGCTTTGTTAGCTGAAAGGTTGTCAAGTCAACAATTCGAGACCCAGGTACTGCATGATGGATTGAGCGCCCATCTCTGTCCCAGCTCTTGGGGACATGAAAGGAGCCTCATTTGGGCATCCCCTGAGCAGATTTTCTTCCGCAAAAAAATCATTTCAACCCAGAATAATTTCTGACATGAAATTATTATTATAACATGCATCTCAGCCTTTGCATGAGGTGTGTTGTGAGTGCTACAGAGAACCTAATTCCTAAATGTGAGTGTGGAGATTCTCATCTTTAAATGAATGCTTGGCCAAGGCTAAATACATGGCAACAACAAAGGCTGGGCCCTCTGGTGGAATAGGGTCAGAGAGGAAGGCTTGACTGGCCCTAAAGAGTCACCTTGTGAATGACTTTCTGTGTAAAGAGCAATGCAAACCAAGCCGAAGCATATATCAGTGACACTACTTTGTGCTGCTTTCTTGTATATTCCTTCCTTATTTAGTCCCCATGCAAGCTACTTGAAACTGTAACTTGCATGGAACTTTATTTTATACTGTTCAGTAGGTGTATGCTGGATTGAACAAATGTATAGAGGCCTCATCCTTAAAAAGGAACAAGCCGTATATATTCTTTGTTGCTTTTTCTGTTGCTCCCAACCCACTCAGTGACTTTGGAGGAGATCTATCACAGTACCAGTGTCATAAAATGGCACCATCAGCTTTTGCTTTGTTTTGCTTTGGAAGTACAGCCAAATACAAGGCACTACCTTTCTGCACCCACTCAGAAGGTTTCACTCATTTTTTGAGTCAATGAACCTGCCAAGGGTTTTCTCACCCTAATTTAATTATAGATCTTTCACTAGACCAGTATGGCTTTTTCTTTGCTGAGCCAATCCAAGAGAGAGGGGGCAGAAATGCCTTATCTGTTTCTTTTTCTTTTGTAGATCATCCCCACCACTCTTCATTTTACTTGGTATAATAGCTATTTAACCATTTTCTATGCTGGGGAAAAAGACACCAGACAGCTGGCTAGGAATAAGCATACTTCTTCTGCTGCTGTTTTCAAATATAAGCAATCATCATGGTGATCAGCCATGAAGACTGTCCTGAGAATATGATGCAGTGGCTTTCCATCTGCCTTCCACATCACAGTGTGACACTCGTACCACTGATTTAGTTCCACGAGTCACTTTCTGGTCCTAAGCCCTTTTGACACGTAAAGTCCTCATTAACTTAGTCTACCTCACAAGGTTGTTGTGGTGATGAGAATGTGGAAGTGGAGCAATGAACCTCCAGTTCTGTATAGTAAAGCTGGGGATAATATGTAACTATACTGTATATTTTATAGTATTCTGTTGAGGATCAATGAGGAGTTTATATTTTTGGGAGCATTCCCCTCTGCCCCCAATAATAATTTGACATTGATCCCAGCAATGTTTTACTTCCAAAGTGGCAGATAAGATCCTGCAGGATTCAATCTTGAGAGGGGGGGGGGAGAAAGGAATATTGGAGAGAAGAGAAAATTCCTTCTTGGAGTAAGTAAAACAATATAGATAATAAAAAATAGGAATAGAAAATATATCCTGCACTGTATTAGACTATACAATTCCCTGATTGTATATAATGTGAGTGAAAAAGGGAAGCAATATACTTAAAGGCCAATAGGTATGGGCTACTTTCTACATCAGGGGTTCTCAACCTACAGCCTGCGGGCTGGACCCACCCCATAGCACCATTTCTTGCGACCCGCGTCACCACTGTTGCCACCGGAAGCAGAAGCTGTAAATGAGCCCAGGGATGTGTTTTACGACAGTGTTTACAGTGGGGGGGGGGACCACCAGTCCAGCATGTTCAGCTGTCTGAAAGTCTGGCCCGTGGCTGGAAAAGGTTGAGAACCCCTGTTCTACATCCTCACCAGATGTTTTTGGCCAGGCACACCTAGTGCCAGGGTCTATATAATATCCTCAGACATTACTAGAGTGCAAAAAAAATAGTGCTAGACATGTTTTCATAAACAGCTCTGTACACAGCATTCTGTGCACTCTTACGTGTAGTCATGCCTGCCACATGACCATGGAAACGTCTGCAGAAGCAGACAGTACTGACTCTTCGGCTGTGAAACAGAGATGAGCACTAAACCCTAGCGTTTGATATGACTGGCTTTCGAGCAAGGGAAACAGAGGGCAGAAAAGAGATGCCACAGCCATTGCCCGCAGCACTCCCTGCGCATCCCGGGGACCCACACCATCGGCTCCCGGGATCAGACGCAGGTGGGAGCCACTGCCGCTGCCTCCGCCCTCTGGGCCAGCCCACCCGGAGGGCAGAAACGGAAATACCACTGCCGCTGCCTGCAGCGCTCCCTGCGTGTCCTGGGGGCCCACACCATCAGCTCCCGGGACTCGGCGTAGGTGGAAGCCGCTGTTAATTTTTTTCGTCAGCTCCTGGGATCCCTCACCACCACCACCACACTGCTGGTCAGGACTTTGGGTTTACAGTGGCAGTAGGTTCCTTGATTTATGACTCTGGGACTTTTTGGGGTGCTGGGGTGAATTAAATTGATTTATTGTTTTTGCCACTGTCAGGTTGACTGTTGTACCCTGTTGTGCCATGCTGGGTTTGTTGTTGTATTATACTGGTTTTTTAAATGTAATTATGTAGTTTTTGTATTTTGATACCATGCTTACTTGTATTGCTCGCTATTGTAAATTTATTGTATCTCTGTATTATTATTTTGTTGCTATTTGTATATGCTGTTAGCCACCTTGAGTTGGCCTTTGGCCGAGAAAGGCGGGATATAAATTAAACTGATTGATTGATTGATTGATTGATTGATTAATATGCTTTTGTATTTTTATTGAACTGTATTTATTGTATTTGCTGTACTTTTGCCCTTGTGTAAATCATTATGTATTTATTTTGTTTATTGTACTTTGTTTACTGTATGATTTTTGATGCTTTTGATTGTGTATATTATTATTACTGCTTCTTGCACTTCCCTTGATGTAAACCGCTTAGAGTCACCTTTGGTTGAATTAAGCGGTATACAAAAATAAAGTGAAATGAAATGAAATTACCTTTACACAAGTTGTCTCAAGAGTGCTATGTATGCTTTGGTGGCTTTTATTGGGTTAGTATTGCTTTAGATATAGCCTGGAGATAGCTATACGTATACCTCTTGTTGAAGGACTGGCCTAGTATAGAGAGGCTCATTGGTACAGAAGATGTCTGTCCAGGAATGAATTGGTAACTATGCACAGAATTGTTGAGAGATGTACTGATTGAAGGACTATTCCTATTGCCAACATTCCGTATCTTCAAAGTGTTCCAGTTTTTGTCTGGTAATATAAAGTTATTTTTTCTCACTGTGAACAGCTTATTCCATATATAATACATATATGATACAAATTAATGTTTCAGCATAATTTAAGACACTTGGAAGCGATCATTTTTACCAAAGGCTTAATTATTCTTTATTTTGAGAACAATCTGTCTTTACATATGCACACATGTGTGTAAATAATCCCACATAGGGTTCAAAAGAGCTTCTCCCAATGACCTCTCCCAACTCCCATGCCATAGGTCTTTGGCTTACTATTTACTCAATGAATTCAGTACTCAATACTACCTAGGCATGAGAAAGTTTAAAAAGATCAAAAAGAATGGGGGGGGGGACACAAAAGATAGCCCTAATCTGAGTCGGCCATGTGTTGAATAGGGTGGGGTATAAGTTGAATAAACATAAACAAACATAAACATAATCTATCTATACCTATAAATCCAGACATTAACCGTTGGAATTCAGCATACGCTTCTGCACCCGTCCACACTATCCTGTACCGAGCCTCCTACACTCGCCCGAACCCGGCCCGCAGAGTACCGCAGGGTTGCCGAAGCTGGCAGTGGGGCAAGAGCCCCACGAACGTGAACAAAAGGAAACAACTTCAATTCCCAATGTCCTCTGCGCCGCACTGCGCCTCAGCCAATCAGGCTGAGAGGCGCGAGCAAAAAGAATGTTGGGAAACGCGGCATGCCAAATTGAAATCGAGGCGCAGAAAAAACTGCTGCACGAACACAAAAAAACAAACAAAACTCCAAGCCCCAACATTCTACATGCCGTGAGCACTTCAGCCAATCAGGCTGAAGGGCGCGAGCGCACAGAATGCTGAAAAAGCTGGCACACAAAAAATAAAATAAAAACATGCCAGCCTCCCGCAATGGGAGCGCAAGTCCACCGCAGGCAGATGCAGCGCCTCACAGCCTCGCAAAACAAAACCCAAAATAAACCACGTCAAGGCACCCACCAGCCTTCTTTCCCGGAGCAATGGGGAGAAGAGGGACTCCCTCTCCTACCCGCTACCCCACCGAAGACACAGCGAGACCACCGCTGGCCTCAAGGTCAGTTGAGCCAGGATGGAAAAAAAACCACCAGTAGGCAGCAGTTCATCAGGGGAAGACACTCCCTGGCGAATGACTGGCTGCTACCTTTGTACTTCCGACACCACTGTTTTGAGAACTAACATGAAACTGCGGTGGAGGTAATACAAAAGCAGCAGGCAGCAATCCTCAAGGAAGAGCACCACCCCTTATGGATCGCTGGCTGCCAATCTCTGGTTAGGTAATCCAGGAGAAAAAGGAGACAGAGAGGAGAGAACCATCATCAGGCAGATAGCTATTCTCTGCCTCCTTCTCCCCCGACCTACCTAACAAACCTTACCGGATGAAGAGCTAGCTGACTGCCGGCTCCTCCTTTTCCCCACTGCTGCATCAAAACCAAAATTCAAAGCAGCAATGAGGAAAAGAGGAACTGACAGGCAGCCCGTTCTTCACGCAAAAATACACAACAACAAAACCAAACATTTACCAAAAACACCAAACACCAAAATTAATAAAACACAAATAAATAAATAAATAAATAAATAATGCATTAATAAATAAAAAAGTAAACAACAAAACCCACAAACAAAAACATCCACAATACCAGAAAAGTACAGAAAAAACACCTAACTACAACATGAAAATACCTAACTCTAACAAAACAACTACCACAAATTACACAAATAAACACCAACGAAATCACAAAAATGAAACAAACCAGAAATAAACAAACCAATTAAACAAATCTAAAACCCAACCAAACCACAAAAGAACAAACAGAAACACCTCCCCACCCACCACCATAAAAACAAAACAAAGAAAAAACCCAGAAGAAAGAAAACCAGAGAACTCACCAGCACATCCTCCTCCATGAGACTGGAACAGAAATGAAGAAACAAAGACTACTTACTGGAAGAAGCCCCACCTAGAGGCCAGGAGAGAAAAAACAAGTCAAACAAAAAAAGGATCCAACACTATTACTAACAGCCCCACCTGCAGGCTGGAAGATTAAAAACAAGTAAAAAAGATTCAAAGCAGCCTTCTTGCTAACAGCCCCACCTTGAGGCCACAAGAGTAAAAACAACTCAAAAATAAATAAAAATAAATCGAAAGTTTACAGAATTAAAAAATATGTTAAATAAAAAAATAAACATTTGTAGCATCCTCTGTTTATTTTTTACTCACCCCCCTCCCCCCAAAAAATCTAAACACAGTTTAGAACAGCCAGGTAACGCCAGGCACCTATGCTAGTATATATATATGAAGCAAAGAAGTACGTTAGTATGTCCTGGATACGTTTCCCCCCCTGTGACCCACCCCCCTGAAAATGCACCTGGCCCTACCTTGCACATCCCATCATCCAAAGAGGAGGGTCTGGATGCCATGGGTGGGGCACTAGCCCCACCAGGAAGGACCACTGCAGTGCCAATGGTGCGTCAGCATGCAGCAGCGTGCTGATGTCACAACCGGGTGCCTGGAAAGCATCAATTGCACTGGTGCGCATGCGCATGCCAACATAAGGCCATCACAAATGGTTACCCACAGCTGGCACACCCGCATCACCAGTTGTGCACCCGCATCACCAGTAGCTGCCGCCGGTTGGCGCACACACGCCGACCGATGACAGCCCCAACGGGAACTCTGGAATCACAAAAATATACCTGACTTAGTCCATTTTTGTACATTTGTTTGAAGATGGTGCACATGCTCACTTTTAGTTTGCAATGCAGAACTAATATCTAAGCAAGGGACACACCAAAAATCATTTTGCCACTGATTGTGCAGTAGAGAAACATGTTCAGGCTATGAATATACTGATGTGAATGAGTGGATGCATTTTGTAATACTATGAAAGATATGTCAGTATGAACTGAAAAAGTATGCTTTTGAAACACAGTCATATAGATTAGCTTGATTTCTTCCCAATTGTGAGCTCTTTCAAAGCCCTGAAAAAGTGTCCATCCTTTGTTAACCATATGCTGATTTATATATTTAAATCCCTTGCTGTTCCTTTTCATGCAAGCTTTTGCTATTGTTCAGTCACACAGTCGATTCCAACCCTCTGCGACCCCATGCCGCCAGGCACCTCTGTCCTCCACCATCCTCCTCAAACTGCCCAGCTCTGTGCCCACTGCATCTACAATACCATCCAGCCATCTCATTCTTTGTCTTCCACCTTTCCCAGCATCAAGGCTTTCTCAAGTGAATACTCTCTTCTCATTTGATGTCCAAAGTACTTCAGCGTCATTTTTACTATTTGACCTTCTAAAGCAGTCAGGGTTGATTTCTTCTAAGATCGACCTATTTGTTCTCCTCGCTGTCCAGGGTACTCTCAAAACTCTCCTCCAACACCACATTTCAAAGGCATCTATTCTTCTGCACTCAGCCTTCTTTATGGTCCAGCTCTCACAACCATACATTACTACCGGAAATACCATTGCTTTGACTATGCGGACTTTTGTTTGCAAGGTGATGTCTCTGCTTTTAACTATATTCCCCAGGTTTCTTACAGCTTGTCTCCCAAGAATCAGTCGCCTTTTTATTTCATGGCTGCAATCACCATCTGCAGTGATCTTTGATCCTATGAAAGTAAAGTCTGTTACTGCTTCAACTTCTTCCCCATCTATTTTCCAGGGAGTGATACCGCCTGTTGCCATTACTGTATCTTGGTTTTCTTGATGTTGAGTCTCAAGCCAGCTTTTGCACTCTCTTCTTTCAACTTAATCAGGAGCTGTGTTAGCTGTGTTACACTAATTTTTAATCATATTTATTCATCTGAGGTGGTGTACAAAAAGGAAAATTGAGCTGAAAAGAAAAATTCCTCCATTCTTGGTGTGAATCCATATGCCAAAATAATATCCATCTGTCCTCTATATTTAGAATTTTAATAGTGAAATTGTGTTGCCTTTATTATAAATAGCTACACAATATGTAGAGACATTTGTGAACAGAGATCCATATGTTGGTTGAATCCTGCATCACTTTGTGACAGGTCAACACAAGGGGAGATGACTCAGCAAACATATTAGAAAACAAGATGCATATATCTAAGAAAGTAAACATTAGTCCAGGAGTTCTCAACCTTTTTGAGCCTGGGGCTGGGTCACACTCTCTCAGACAGCTTCGGGGACTGGACAGCCATTTTGCCCTTCCTCCACCACATGGCATTACCTGGTGTGGTGGAGGTGGTGGTGGGCCATATGAAATGGTTCCATGTGCTGCACCCAGCCCGCGGGACACAGGTTGAGAATCCCTGCTTTAGTCCATAAAAATATTACAAAAGCTTATACAAATTTTCTTTTTCTTTTTAAAAAGTTTTTATTTAAATTAAATATTTGACAAAGGAAAACAAAACAAATAAGGGAAAATACATAACAAATATCAACAACAAAATAAGATACAAGAATATTAGTAGAGATACATATATGTCTTTGAAGTTATCTGTACAATTTAGTACTTTTAACCTATTGTTACTAACATATCCCTTTATAATCAGTCATCAAATGGTTCTACTAATATTATATTACTTAATACATTTTATAACTACACATAACAAATTTTATACAAATTTTCATTAACTATAAATGTGCTATAGGACTATCTTGTTTATTTTGTTATAATGAATTAACCGTGTTAGCACTTTGTGAACATAAATAAGAAGCTTGAAAGATTAGGCCTTGAATTCTTACACAAAGAGATAATAGTGGTATAAATTTCAGAGCTGCTGACAAATAGTGAAAACTAGCTTAGGGCCCAGCTTCGCCCAGGGATGTCTGGGGGAGTGGCCCCCTCCCCACAGGGTTTGTGGTGGCATGTGAGTTGGGGACATGGCCAAGGCCAGCCTTCCTCCTCCTCCTCAGTGCCCCTCAGGGGTGCCCTTTGGAGAGGAGGGTCCCAGGGCATTCTTGCCAGGCAGGAGCCTCAGGAGGTGGCTAATCCGGATGGTGGGGAGAGCCTTCTTTCCTTCCTTCCATCCTTATTTTCCTGAGGTCTCGCTTCCCTCCTTACTTCCTTTCCCCAGTCCCTCCTTCCCCCATCCCTTCCTTCCCACTCCCTTTTCGCCCTTCCTTACCTCCCTTTCCATACTTTTGTTCTCCCTTCCTTCCCACTCCCTTTTCGCCCTTCCTTACCTCCCTTTCCATACTTTTGTTCTCTCCCTTCTTCCTTCCTCCTTCCCTCCATCCCTCTTTCCCTCCATCCTCCTCCTCTTCTGCCCTTCCTTAACTCCCTCCCTCCATGGAAGGGAGACCCTTCCCTGGCAGGTTGTTGGCTGGCTGCAGCCAGGGGTCTTTTACCATGTCGCCGGCGGTGGGGTGGTGCCTGCAGCTCTTGGCACCGGGGTCTCACTATCCTGGCCACTGGGGTTTGAGGGCTGAGTGGACGTTCCACCCTCTCCTGGGTGGTGCCCTCCTCCCACGTGGGCCCGGGGCCGCACGTGAGGTGCTGTGGTGCTGGCGTGTGGGCAGTCTTGCTGCTGCCTCTGTTTCCGTGGCTTACTTTGGGTGAGTGTTGTGCATCGTCCGGGTCCTGTTTGGTGACTCCCACCCTATCTTCCGGGGTGGTGGCGGAGGCAGCAGTTGGTGGGGGAGCAGCTTGCTGGCACTGCCTGCCCGTTCCTGGCATGGAGGCCTTGCCTGTTGCTGGGTGGGGCTTCTTGTTCTCATTGCTTCCAGACACAGCCGTCCCAGTGCCATCACTGAGGCCTTGCCCGTTGCTGGCTGGGGTGCCTTCTCCCTGTGACTCTCAGGTGCAGCCTGTTTGTCACCATCACCGAGACCTTGTCCATCCCCCTGTCAGGTGGGCATGTTGCCTCACCTGCTCCATCCCCTCCCGCAGCCGCTGTCTCAATTTCCGGCTACGTGGCCACCAGTGCTGGGGCACACTGGCCTGCTGTCACTGGCCAGGTGCGGTGGATGGCTCCATGACTGCTCTGTGTGTGGGCGCAGGCTGTTGACATATTGTTTGTGCATCCATTGTCCCACCCCCTCCGCATGTGGCCCAGCCTCCCTGATTGGTTGCGGCATATTTCACGCATGCGCTGTCCTCTTGGATGGGATGGGGCATGCCACAGGGGGTGCTGGGACTTATAGTTGTCCCATTTCATCTAATTTGTGGTGCACAGGCCCCACCCTCAGCCTCGGGACCCTTGCAGTGCTGACCCTGGTAGCGAAAGGTACATGTGTGCCAAATATCACGGGATTTGCTCCAGGGGTTTGGAAACATATTCCACATACGTCCACACCTTTGCTTTATAGGTATAGATCAAGAAGTATACATAAAACTACAGTGGAACCTCGGTTAACTTAAAAATTGCATAACAAAAGGAAATCCATAGAAAATAGTGGCTTGGTTTACGGAATGTTTTCAGAATGGATTAATTGGTTTTCAATGCATTCCGTTGGAAAACCACATTTTGGTTAAAGTATTTTGGCTTTCAATGCATTCCTATGGGAAATTGCATTCAATGTATTCCTATGGGAAATTCAGTTAAAGTAATTTTTGCTGTAAAAAACGTGCCAGAGAACGCATTAATTATGTTAATGAGGTTCCACTGTACAGTATATGATATACCACCTTTTAATGTTTTAAATTGATGCCTGTGGTGCTTCCTGAATATTCCTGAAGTTTTACTCTGAATATGCACTTTGAAACCAGTAGGGCTTAAGATAGTTATTACTAACAAGCTTTAGTAACTGTTTTTAGCTGTTATCAACAAGCATTGCAATGGCAGTCATTTTGGAAGGCGAGACATAGGAGAAATCCCAAATTTATTCTCCTTCCCATTTTGTACACCATCTCAGATCAATAAATATGATTAAAATCAGTGTAAAATCATAGAAACATAAAACAATGGAGTTGGAAGGAGCCTATAAAGCAATCAAGTCCACTCCAATTCTCAATGCAGGAATCCAAGTTAAAGCACATCAGACATGTGGCTGTTTTAACATTCTCTTAAAAGTCTCCAGTGTTGGAGAAGTCCTAGGTTAATTGGTTTCATTATAATTGACTTCATGACTGGCAATCTGGTCACAACTTTTTACTGTTAAAGGATCCACATATACACTCATTCCTAGAGAACCTTTGAACCTAAGAGGATAGGACATTTTCAATTGCTTTAAATCAGGGGTGCCCAAATTTTTCCTGCCATGTCCCCTCAGTCAGCTGTGGGTCACATGGTTCTTCCCAGCAGCGTTGGCAGCAGCATTGGCATTGTGTGAAATCACAGCACATTTCCATGCCTTTTCCCCTCCTCCAAAGCTTCCCTTCAAGGAGGGAGCATTGAGAAAGCATTTTCACACCCTTTTAAAAAAGTTTGGCATGTTTTTGCCATGCTTTTGCATGAAAATGGACTGATTTCGGCACTTCTGGTGACATTAGAGAACTTTTGGTGTCAGCAGCAATCTGCCCATGGGCCATAGTTTGGGCACCCCTGTATTAAATTGAATGCTTCCAGCTCCCAATCTGAATTGAGCCAGTGTAATATTAAACTACTGGGCTTTTCTCAGTAAGTACCTTAATAAAGTGAGAGTAAAACACCTCCAAATATCTAAAGTTCATTGACAAATAAGCATATTGCTTGAGAAGGAAACAAACAGGAATAAGTTATTTATGCTAACAAATACAGCATGTTAATCTAGTTTATGCGGTTGAATGGAATGGTCACAAACTAACATTAATAGAAAGGCTGGGCTCTAAGGTCCGATTGCAGTCAATATGACTTGAATACTTCCCATACTGCTGCCTACTTCAAAATTTAAACAAGAATACACAATTGCTGAAAACCCTAAAAGGCCTCATTTATAGCTGTAGAGGCTATATTCATCTCAGTGATGCAAAACTGTGCATGTTTGGTTAGGTTTCTGGAAATATGCATAATTGGCCTTGAAATAAGGTTATTTTCAGGCTGCAATCCTATACCCAGTTATGATGCAACAAGTCCTATTGTGTATTCAGTAGAACCTACTTTCACAATGTACATGATTGGGTTTTCAATTACCTTCTTGTCAGCTTTTGCTTAAATGAATGTAAGCACTATTGATTTCTTTATTATTTGAGACATATATCATTATAGACAGTTTAAAGGTGTATACAGCCTACCCTTTGCTGAGTAATGTTGCTCTACTTGGTTCTGTCAAACTATTACCTGTGGAAATGTTGTAAAGATATAATTAAATTATTGAATTTCTTCAAATTAATTACAGTACAGGGAAATTTTTGAAAAGGATTTCATGAATTTGACTACAGCAAGGAATGTATAATTACATACACCAGTAAACAAACAAACAATTATTCAATTTCTATCTAACTTTGAACAAATATGATTCGATCTTTTTATTATTATGTCAGAACGAGCCATAGAGGGTATACCAGACTTCCTTAAACAGGCATTCTCCAGAGGTGATGATCTGCTCTTCCCTTTGTGCCAAGCAGTATAATTAATAGTACATTAGAACTCGGGTTTACGTATGATTTGGTTTATGTAAAAACCGATTTACAAATGAAATTTCACAGGAAATGATGTCCTGGGTTATGATTTATTTTCGGTTTATGTAGGCGTTGGGTGAGCGATTCTCCTCTTGCCCTGTGCCTCCTTACTTTTCTGGGGAACAAGGCAGCACTTTTTGCTGAAGCCCAAAAGGGTAAGGGAAAGGAGCCGTTTGTCCCCTGGGAAAGCATGGAGGTGCAGGGCGAGTGGTTCCTGGGGTGATGGGGGGAACTCCCCCTCTTCTCCACCCCAGCCACTAATCAGCTGGGGAGTTCAATTGAGGTGTGGAGTTGTGGGGTAAAAAAGGGGTAAATCTTTCAGAACACCCCCTTTTCTCCACCCCAGTCCCTCATCAGTTGGTGGGATCGATCAAGGAGTGGGGGATAATCGTGTCTGGCTTTTTTTGGATTTTTTTGTGACAGGGGGGTTGTATTTTTTTACTATTTTTGGTCCAGTCAGGATCATTTTTTTAAATGCTTCAGTTTACCATTTTTTTCAGTTTATGACGAAGACTGTCAGAATGGACCAAAATTGTAAATGTTTTTTTTACTGTATTCTGGAACAAGATAATGAAAGCTATAGCTCAAGAGTTTGCAATGTTTTCCCGTTATAGGCCAGACCCACCCCCACCCCACAGCTGTGGGGGACGGAGGTGTGGTTGCTCCCAGTGCTTACATTTTTGGTGGTGGCAGGAATTGCACCATTTTTCTGACTTCTTGCAGAGCCTCCACCATGCCCCATAGCAACGGGAGGCTTTTCAGAACATTTTTGCTCCATTTTGGGATTTCTTTGCCACTTCTCTGCTGCATTTCAGCAGCTAGAATGTAGCAGTTGGAGACTTCCTGGTTCTGCGCTGGGAGGCAGGCACTGACATAAGCTCTGCCCAGCACCAGAAGTGCCCAAATGTTGTGTTCTAGCTGCCAAAATGCAGTGGAAAAGTAGTGAAAATTCCCAAAATGGAGCAAAAATGTTTCAAAAAGCCTCCTGTGGCCATGGGTAGCAGCAGAGACTGTGCAAGAAGCTGGAAAAAGGACATGATTCCCATCACTGCTGTGGTAAGTGACATTTTCAGACTTCCGGTAGTAGTAGGAGCATCTGGAGGTCCTGTGCTGGCCACCATGGGCCTATTAATTAGCTCCATAGGCTGGATTAGTCCCATGGGCCATAGGTTGTCAATGCCTGCTGTAGCTCAACATATTTTTATCTTTTAAGCTTTTTATCTTTTTAAAAAATTTGTCAGTAGTTTTAAAATGGGTTTTTAATTGCTTTTTTAAAACTGCCATTGGTTTTATTTTCTGTGAGCTACCCAGAGTCTTCAGAGTTGGGCAGCAATACAAATTAGAAAAATAAATAAATAAATATTTGGGGCAGCTAAGGGGAGGCTAAGATCAGATAGTGGAGTCATGATCCAAATCCCTTCATATGCAGATGCTTCTATTTAGCTTCTGTCAATGTATATGTTGATTCCCTTTCATGTTCACATCTGACCAACATCCCCCCCTCCTTGTTTCCTACTGGATTGCAACATTTCATCCCCTTCCCCTACTGTGTTCAAATTTGTACACATAATTAGACAAGTTCATGGAGCACAAGGGTATCAATGGCTATAATTATGGATACCTAAGAACAACCTCCAGGTTGGAGAGATAGGCAGGATTTCTCTCAATGCCATTTCCAGGAAATCCTAAACAGGTGAAGGCATCTGCTTGGGAATAATACCCTGAAGCAAATGGTGAGCCACTGTATGAGACAGAATGCTAGACTGGATGGGCTGTGGCCTGTCCCAGCAAGGCTGTTCTTATGTTCTTATTTCCCTCATTTTCCTAATATGCACATTTTTTTACACATATTACTTAAAATGTATAAAGAATAACAATGTCTCCTTAAATATTCTCTCTCCCATCATACTCTGCTAGTGGTGGCATGGCACTTAAGGCTATCATATGTGGCAGTGCTATCTCAGTACCAGCACCATAACTATGGCATTTCCATTAAATATCTGGTTGTTACATAAATTCTTCCTTTTCAAATACTCATTAGAGATATACTGTACCTATTTGTGAAAGCTTCAGGGGAATAAAAATATTTCCCAGCTGTTTATTTGTATTGTTTCAACTGTACTTTAGTAGACATGTAAATTTGTGGTTTGAAGTATGTAAGAGTATCCAGTTTGGTTTGAGAAACCAAGATTCTGGTGACCAGGGTTCAAATTTTCATCTGCTCACGGAAACTCCAGGCTGGCCATGTTATCCTGCTATGGTAATAGAGTAGACCACACTGCCAGTGATTCAGTGCTAATAGTCAGATGGTGGTTAACTAGCCTTACAACCCTGCGGTGCAACAATCTTGGGTGGCAAAGTCCACAGGGAAGGGTGATGGTTTATTAAATCCCACTTGAATCCATCTTGATGGAGGGCAGCAGCTTCATCAATACTAGCCAATGAGGTCAAAAGGGCTCAGGACCAGAAAGTGACTCATGGAACTGGATCAGTGGTAAGGCCAAAGGATGGCCACTGCATTATACTGTTCCCAGAACAATCTTCATGGCTGATCACCATGATGACACCCAATATTCAGAATTAGATGTGGCACCCAAAGAAGAAGAAGCAGCTTATGGAAACTCACCAAGGGAGAGGAACCAGTAAAACCACTCATTAAATAACTCACTAACTTTGAAAGCCCTATTAGGTAACTGTAAGTTGGTTCCAACTTGATGGCAAATAACTAATCTGTGATTTATCATCACCACCACCAGAAGAAGAAGAAATAAAAAGGAATGATGACAGCCATGTAACGAATGGACATGAAGTGTGTGTGTGTGTGTGTGTGTGTGTGTGTGTGTGTGTGTGTGTGTGTATATATATATATATATATATATATATATATATATATATATATATATATATATATATATATATATATATATATATCACCCACTGGAAATGCAGAGTATGCAAAGCTGTATCATTATTCTTTAGATCATTTCTCATTAAGGAGCAGACATTCCACTCTGCCCTCCATACATTAAATATTCCTTCATTGACTTTTGCCCTGGCCATGAGTGGAATTATTATCAAAATTTAATAGGCTCTGCTTAGACATGGATATTCAGAAATATTGGGTTCTGTAATCTCTCTCTCTAAAAGAATACTTGAAACTCTTAGTGAGGGCTCACCTTGGGACACAGAACATTAATATAAGATACTTCTTGATGTTTTTTTTTTTTAAAAAGAAAGAAAGATGTTTTCATCAGTTCAAATTTTTGCTAACAGTAATACATGGCCTGCAAGCAAAGAAAAGGAGATAATTTGAGAAATCTGCAAAGCTCACCGCAGAATTTATACATAATAGGGGATCAAAATTATAAAGCTAAGTAATGTCTTTGTTTATTTTTGTACGGCAAGTTCAAACCTGAACCCTGTATAAACGGAATAATTATATTTGAATGACACCGGGATTATTCTTTTCTAAGATTCTACAAAAACATTGCTCATAACAATCAGGCATTTATCAGGATGCTAATTGTGTTATAGCTGATGAGAAATAGATTGCTGTCAGCATAGCCAGCCGGCCAGATTGCTGATCTGATTCAAATATAGGACTCTGCCTTTGCGATCTGATCTCTGAAGCAACTGCCTGGAGCCTCATTGTCTTAATGAAATTTTATAAAAAGTGTCAGCACCCATGCTAATGGAACAACTGAATGCAGAGCATAGCTGGAGCTTCATGTCAGCTCCAGTAAGGTCTTTTCATAAGGCTGTATAATATCAATGGTATAGTACTCACAGGATTCTAAACTCATCTCTGGACACACTTGACCCACAATGACACCATCCTTTGGTGATTTCTATTATACTGGTCCCTCTCCCCACCCTCAGCTATTGTCTTGCCTTTGGCACAACCAGTTCTTAATAAATATTTGGCAACTTCTCTGAAATCAAATGCAGCCAGACTGATATAGGTTCGCTGCCCTGGGTTATGAGTGAAAAGAGCTAGTTATAAATCACAATATCAAGACATAGAATTTTGCCATTAGCAGTTGTTTCTATAATCTGATATTGAGACGTCTTAAACCCAGCAAAAGAGACAAAGTCTAGCTCTTCCGACAAAAATAGTGAGCAATCTCATCAGTCCCTCATTTGCAACCTGGGATCAGTATCTGCTATCAACATGGCAATGAACTTTACATCTGAAACTTCTACCTACCACATCTTCAATCCCATTCCTTCACTTCCTGTTTGCCATCTCAGTATTGAAGAGGTTGACTACCATCATGACATGTCTCTACTTGTCTTTCACTGAGTGGATTAGTTGTTCCCTTATTAAGTCCTACCTAGTATCTGATGGTACTAGTAGAAATGATGTCTCCCAACTCTTCTATGTTACTCCTCAATCTTCACTTCAATAATTTATTGTAATATTGTAATGTATTATTTGTATCATGATAAATTGTGTGTCCAAGGTATGAGAACTTGCATGCCAACAATTCCACATTTCGAAAATTATATTAATAGTGCAAGCTTCACGTATATATAGGAGGGCTAACCATATAGCCCTCCTATATGACTGGAAGGCAGAAGGTCAGCAGTTTGATTCCCGAGTACTGCAGGATGGAATGAGCTCCCGTCTATGTCCTAGCTCCTGCCAACCTAGCAGTTCGAAAGCAAGAAATTGTAAATAAATAAATAGGGGCCACTTTGGTGGGGAGGTAACAGCGTTCCGTGCACTCCGGTGTCTAGTCATGCCTGCCACATGACCACGGAAACGTCTGCAGAAGCAGACAGCGCTGGTTCTTCGGCTTTGAAACAGAGATGAGTACTGAAGCCTAGAGTCAGATACGACTGGCTTTCGAGCAAGGGAAACCTTTACCTTAACCATATATAACATTTTTAACATCCACAGTTTCAAAAATATGTATACATTAGGCTGCATGTTTTTTCAACTTTATAAAAATTGTTCCGGATATATTGTTTTATTTTTATATTGCAGTCTACGTGGTTGACTGCAGCCCAAATACATGTTATCTGTCTACCTGGTCCATATTTAAGTTGTTAATACATAATACAGTGATACCTCATACAACGTCCAAACTTGGTTCCACAGGTTTGGACTTTATACGGATTTGGACTTTGTGTGAGGCATGCAAAATCCTAGCCACGATGCCTCATACAACGTCCAAATGCCTCGTACAACGTTGGTTCCATAGAGATACATTGTACTGTAACAGCACAGACTTCAGGGTAAAGTCAAGGAAACTGACCGAACTTAAAGAAATCATTCTCTAAAGGCTAAATACATTACAAAAACATGTCAAACAACCCTGATTGTCCAAGAACCTGAAGAATGCTACAAAAATCCCAGGAATGCTTCTAAAAATTCTGATGAAAAATTCAAAACAATCCAAAATCACGCTCAAAACCACTCCTAAACACTCTTTGCCTTGTGCAAAACCCACAAGAGCAATGCACGCATGTGTCCTGTCTTTTATACTGCCCAGGCACAATGTAACCTGGGAAAAACAATGCCTCATACAAAGTCAAGCGACTTTGTATGAGAGAACTTTTTTCAAGAATTTAGGCGATGTTGTATGAATTTGATGTTGTATGAAGCGGACTTTGTATGAGGTATTACTGTATTTGTATTTTTTAAATGTGTTTTTAGAACTTGTTGTAATGCCGCCCTGAGTCGGGTTCTGCCTGAGTGGGCGGCATATATAAATATGACTATTAAATTAAATTAAAATCCCCCACACCCCCAGTTTATTTCATACTAGGATTCCTTTTATGTACTGTGAGCGCAAGGGCTACTCTCCATTTTGTTGGACTACAAGGCTAGGACCAGCAAATGGCAACTGAAAGGATAGGTGTGGAGAGGTAAATAGGTAACTAGCATGTGCACATTGATTGAAGAACTAAAGGCCACATGCTGGCATACACCAGCAGTTTCAAACAATCCAACTGTCTGACTGCATTTGTATGGTGCACTGAAAGTCAGTTAGCTTTGTGTTCTGCTCCTGGATTGATTTGAGGAATAAGATTTTTTTTAAATAAAAATAAGAACCAAAACAGAGCAAAAATTTACAAAAAAAAAATCTACTCTGCACTGTAGGAATAGCAGGATGTTGTGCCATCAAGTCACTTCCAATCTATGATGACCCTATGAACAAGTGACTTCCAAAATGTCCTGTCATTAACAGCCCCACTTAGCAATTGCTTACTCAAGGCTCTCCACATGAAGTATAGAAGGGCTTGTGATACTTCCAGGACCTCTTAAGCAGATATTCTGTGGTATAAGGAAGAGTATTTTCTAGTTTTATATCCCAATTCTCATATCTCTGTAATGGGGTTGGAAATAATTTGTGATTTTAAAATATTGAATGCAAGAGAAACAAAATCTGAGATTTCACATTACTGTGTGTGTATTCAATTCTTTTTTCCTTCTGAATTAGGATTGCTGCTTCTTTCTTTTTCTCTGAGAGACTCTTCATCTTTAACATCTATATTTTGGTAGGACCAAAACCATCTTCATCCTAGGAATGGTCATACCTTTTGAAATGGGAGAGTATTTTTTCTTTCTTGACAGAGAGATTGAAAGCTTCGTAGAAAAGAACATTTGCCTATTTAGCAAATCTAGTCTTTATTTGCACTTCAGGGTCTTGCACAGAAAACTTCCTCATTGTCTGTATTTAATCCTTTTAACTAGAGATGCCTTGAATTTAATTTGGATCCTTATGTTTTAAAAGCATGTGCTGTACAACTGAGCTATGGTCATGTGACAAAGTGTTGGCTTTAGATAGGAATGCATATCTGTATTTTGGAGTTCAGGAACAAAGCTTGGCTGTGTCAGACCACTTTATTAATACAACAGCAGAATACTATGGAGCTGCACCCAATTCCCAGATCCCTGGGAGGAGGAAGGTCAGCAGTTAGTGCAGAAGATCCATATAACTATTAAACAAGAAATGCATTTTTCAAAATCACACATTATATTTTTAAAGCCAGACAAGAATATTTTTGGATGTATGATTTTATAACAACAAGAAGAAAGCAAATCAGCTCTTTGTATTAGAGGAAATACATGGACACTAGTGGCTAAGACACTGACTGGGAGGCGGAAGGTCAGCAGTTCGATTCCCGAGTACTGCAGGACAGAATGAGCTCCCGTCTCTGTCCCAGCTCCTGTCAACCTAGCAGTTCGAAAGCAAGAAATTGCAAGTAGATAAATAGGGACCACTTCAGTGGGAAGGTAACAACGCTCCGTGCACTCTGGTGTCTAGTCATGCCTGCCACATGACCACAGAAACATCTGCAGAAGCAGACAGTGCTGGCTCTTCCGCTTTGAAACAGAGATGAGCACTGAATCCTAGAGTCAGATACAACTGGCTTTCGAGCAAGGGAAACCTTTACCTTTACTTAGGGTGAATTTCATTTAAAAATGGGATTCAGGACATGTGGGTATTCAATTGTTGTCGCTAAAGACTCGGGACTCAAAGTGCCTTCTTTCTGATAAGTGACAGTAATTAATCTCCCAGCTGTACAGTAAGGGGAGTGGAAATTAAAAATATTTTATTGGCATTCTCATTATTTAATGATAATTAGACCCTGGAGTGCTGTAACTACCCCCTATTTTTATTTTACAAATAGTAGGTACAGCCATTGTTCTTCCTCCAGCTGGCTTAAAAAGCTGTCACCATTTTCCCAGCTGAATTGGACATTAGAAATGCAAGGGCACACCACTGTTGCATGACATACAGGAATACTCAGTGTATGGGAACACATAAGAATTTACAAGTTTTAAGCCAAATTGTCTACCCTTCAAATCTCATTGTTTTGTCTACAATGGACAACACATAATTGTACAAGGCGTTCAGACATGGGACAGACAGAGCTGGATGTTAACCAGGATTCCAGCATGACAGATTTTAGCAGTCTTTATTTACTCTGCTATGCTCATTTCCTATAAAACATAGATATACATTATGGACTGGTTCATCTTTGCACTCTTAAACAAATGGGGGGAAACTCTCCTTGTGGCAGGAGAGTGAGATTATTTTCCATTGGTTTCAGAGAAAATGTATGCACTAGAGCAGGGGTTCCCAGCCTTTGTATGCCATGGGCCTGACCATGCCCCCCCGGACAACTGAGCGGGCCTGACCATGCCCCCAGAAGCAGAAGCAGAAGCAGGTGTGCTTATGACATCTGTATATGTACCCACTTCCATGTTTACAACAGGCATGGGCGCATTTATGCATGCGTGAGTGCATTTTACAGCTGATGTAAATGCGTCCACATCCACTTCCACTTCCGGGAGCGGTGAGGGGAGCTGTGGGCCACATGAAATGGTGCCACGGGCTGGGGCTGGCCATTGGCCATAAGTTGGGAACCCCTGCACTAAAGCAGGGGTTCCCAATGTGGGGTACACACCCCATGGGGGACTTCAATTCCCAGAAGCCTAAGTCAGTATATCAGCTGATCAAGGCTTTGAGGAATTGATTTAGGCTTCTGGGAATTGAAGTCCAAAAACCAAAGGTTGGGAAACACTGCACTATAGTTATTTCTTGGTGCAATTGTACAAGCCTTCAAAAACCTGTTCTATTGTTGATGGACTTTTTGAAAAGTAGAAGCATTAGATAGGTAGCTTGAATCTTTTTTGGGGGGAAATGAAAACAATTTTTGTGTTTGCTGTATATGTGTGCTTAAACTTCAAAAGAGACTAAACACTAGAAATGTTTAGTGAAAACTTTACAGACAATGATAAAAAAGAACTTGGTATCTCTTGCAGCAGATAAAGAATCCTTAACAGATTGTCACATTGCTTTGAGACAACTTTTCTTAATCAGAAATAGAACATGCATAAAATTGGCAATAAAATGGAACTTAACTTATGGCAGGGATACTGTTTCTACTAAATGTCAATTTTTTTTAGAAAAAGAGATGGGTGTTTAATTTCAGTAACAGCAGAATGTGAAATCTTTGCTTATCAGTTCTATGTGTGCAGAATACACTGATCACAAAGAAGAAAGAACTTAAAACCTGTTTGGCAGGGCAGGTGTGGGGCACCAATGGGGAGGTGACGCCCGCCCATTGGTTGGTATAAATCAAGATTTCCCCTCTCTTTATAGGGATGGGAGGTGGGTGGGTTTGTTTTTAAGACTGTTGGGTTTTTAAAATTGATTTTAAATGGTTTAGCGGGTTATTTTGTTGTGTTTTGTCTGTAAGCCGCCCAGAGAGCTCCTGGTGTAATAAAAATACTAGTACAAACAAAACAAAAAAAGGTTCACTAACATTTCTGTTTTCATGCAGCTTCTATAATAGTACAGAGTACTGTACGTTAAGTGAGTACAATTAGCAACATACAACTTTTACAATGATAAATGGAATAACTGAAATGAATTCACTAAGGAAATAGTGATTTAGTTATCTCTTTCCTATTAAAAAAATGTAAAGTTCTCTTATTATTCTGATAAAATATTGTAAATATTCTTTGTTACTACATTTTGATTTGACTTTCTGCTAAAAATGGCTTTTCTATAATAATTGATTTAATGTTTTTTATGTTGTAAGACCTCTGTCCTTAGAAAGCCCTGAGGAAATCTAGGTCCACTTCTGGGAAGAATACTCCAGAATTGCTTTATGTAACATAAACATTACACAGACACACACTGGAACATATTGGGAACAGGAGAAAATCTCTTTGTATAAAGAGAGCCTAATGTACCAGTTTACACAAGCAATAATTGTTAAATAAGCAATCCTTTCTTCAAAGGCTGCATTAAATATTAAAAAAAAAACACTGAGCATTGAGCTCCCCCTAGTGCTGAATAGCTCAATAACTATTACCATATTCTTTTGCCAATGAAATGCTATCATATTAGCAAAATATGTTCTTTTCCAAGTCTGTCTGTGTAATGAAAATAAGTATGAAGAGTTGGGTATGGCAGGGTAGTCTATTTAGTGCACATCAGTGAACTTAGAGTCAATATTAATCACAATCAGAGGACGTAGTGTAGAAAAGCAGAAAAAGCAAGATAATAGAAATCTATTTTGTCATGAACACAGCAAATCTTTGCCTCCACAGCTATGTCCATAGCTGCCTCATTTATTGTTCTAGACCAGTGATGGCAAACTTTGGCACTGATGTTCTTGAACCTCAATTACCATAAGCCCAAGTCAGCACTCCCTGCTGGTCAGAGCTTCTTGGAAATGAAGTTCAAGAACATCTGGAGTGTCAATGTTCACCATCACTGTTCTAGATAAACCTATAAACATGCATCTAATATAAATCCAGTCTCAAATATTTATAATCCTGCTCGGCACACAGGAATTACACAGATTGTTACTTTAATGTGTGCAACATCAATACTTTTTTTGAATGAGAACTTGAAAATTCTCTCTCATTCATATTTCCAAGCAAATGGACTAATATGTAGATCAAAACCCAGCTATTCTCGCTGTTTTTCACCCGTTTTGAATTTCACCCAAATAATAATAATAATAATTGAAAATGTATAAACAAGACACAATTCTAACAAAAATGCACAATTTGTGTTTCAGTGAATGCAAAGCTAGTATTAAGCCATTTTTAAAGAACTTTTCCAAAGCACAGTCTAAAGCATAAATAGATTTATAAGTAAAACAATGAGAAACTCACATAGACTTGGAAAGAATTAGGGAACCCATGTCTACTCTTTTGTTTATTACAACACATGATACTTCTTTGTAAGGATCTTCCATTCACTGTTATTGGCTATGACTCAATTTTCTTCCTCTCCCCTGAATCTAGGGTCCTTCTAGGGCTAACTTCATCAAGTCAAAAGCAAACAAATGTACTTTGGCTAGTAACCTATCCAGTGGGATGTATGACCATATAATCACCATATACTGTAGATGATTTATGAGGGGGAAATCCTGTGAGTTGTATGTTCATGGGATTGACCTATATAACACTGCTGATTTTACAGCACTATCAGTCAACGCAAGTGGATGTCAAATAGTTGAACACAGATGAGATGAATTGTTATTCATAATAATAATAATAATAATAATAATAATAATAATAATAATAATAATAATAATAATAATAATAATAATAATAATAATAATAATTATTATTATTATTATTATTATTATTATTATTATTATTATTATTATTATTATTATTATTATTATTATTATTATTATTATTATTATTATTATTATTATTATTATTATTATTATTATTATTATTAATTAAAGGCCCTATTTGTTATGCATGATATTTGCAGTACACAATCAAATTCAGAATACAACCACGTATATTAAAAAAGGAGACCAGCAGTTTAGTGAGCTTATTTTGAGTAACTGTGCATCTCCAACACACAGACTGAAACAGGACAGAGTGAGCTAAGGAAAGTGAGCAACAAAGAAATGTTTGCCACTGTGGAATAATTGTGATCGTAGAAAACACCAAGGAGCATAAAAGATTCAGAAAAGACAGATGCTTGAATAAACGTCTGAACTGTATTTATACATCTAATAAAGTATATTAACTATTTACAAAGTTTGTCTTGACATTCATTGTGAAATAAGGAGTACACAGCATGTGTGACCACCCTGATCAAGCCCCTTCTCTCAGCAAGAAGAAGAACTCTGGAGAGAGAGAAACCATTGGTGGTTCTTTTTTAAACTCAGGGTAAGCCCCTCCTTTCCACATCAGGGTGGAGGCACTCTCTGCCTCCATCTAGTGTCTATATGACACAATTGCCAATGGCTTGCAAATGCAAGCGCGGCGCCAAAATGGCCGCCGCGCCCTTTGCGGGACCCCCCCCCAGGACAGAGAATCCGGGTAGTTAGGGGCGTGGCCAACTCCCTTATAAAAGGGGTGGCCACGAGGCAGCCAAGCTGCCATTTTACCTCAGCGACGGAGCGGAGAAGTTTTTTCCCCTGCGTCTCCGTCGCTCGTTAGCTTACCGGGAAGCCTTTTGGTAGCGGTTCTGCCTTTCCGGCTTCCCTTTTTGCTCCGGTGGAGATGCCTTCGAAGAAGAAGGCGGCTTCGAGTTCAGCTCGCGTTGTTAGGAGGCGCAACCCAGGTCGGAGGACCGCGGTGCCGCCTCCTCAGCAGCCACCTTTACCAGCCCCAGCCGGGGCCGGCGGAATGGGGTCTATTGCCCCTTGGCCCGGGGTGGGCGATCAGAGGGCGGGCGCGGAAGGGGTTCCGGCCCGCGGCCCACGAGCGGTGGACACCGCTCCTGCTCCTGCCCACTCTGTCGGGCCTACTCCTCTTGGGCTGCAGCCGCTCCCGGGGCCCTCTAGCCTTGGGGGGTGGTGCGGCCCCCTGCCTTGGCAGGTTTCTCCACCAACCCTGCCGGGCTTCGGTGCTGGCCAATGGCCATATGTGGGTCCCGGGGTACCCTTATCTCGGAATTGTTGCCCATGGTCAACGTGGACACCTTGCTGGCCCGCATTGCGGCCCTGGAGGCGTCGTTTGCGCGGGCCAGTCAGGCGGGCGCCCCTTTCGGGGTTCCTTTTGAGACGCTGTCGGCTGGAGGACAACAGCCGGCGGGGAGGGTCGAGCTGCTGCAGGCGGGTGGCGCGGTTTCGGCCACTGCCTCGCAGCTCCCCAGCCAGCAACCAGGTGCGGGTCAAGCCCCGGTGATGAGCTCTACGTCGGTCGTGAGCTCCGACGTCCCCAGTGGGCCGGAACCCCCGGTGGGGGCGGCCCACGGGGGTGCAGCGTGTGAGTATACGGTGCAAGCGAGTACATCCACACACATTCCCAATCTAGGGGGGGCCTTTCAATGGCCTTGGCCTCGCGCGGGTGGTGCGGGGGCCACGCTGTCGGCGACCCACCCGGCCACGACGACTACCACCTTGGGCACTGGGGTGGGCATTGGTCCCTACACTACAGGGAATGTTCTGGGGGTGGCTGGATTAGTTCAGACCCCTTTTACCAGGCCGGCTGTCCCTTTTTCGGCCTTGCCGACGGCAGGGTATTCCTTGCCATTGGGTGATCACCTGGCACAGGCTACTAGGGAAAAGATATGGCGAGGGGAGTACGTAGATATCTTCTCACTCCTGAACAGAGAGCCCACCAAGGAGGAAAGGGAGGGTCAGGATGAGAAGGACAAGGAGCAGGCACGCCGCCGTAAGCCGCCGCGTACCTGGGACAACTGGCTCCCCGCTTATTTAATATACATGGCGGTATATTTGAGGGCGCGGCCGGATTTAGCTATTCCCATGGTCCAATATTTGGACAACATATATAGGGCGATGGTCGATTTTCCGGGCCCCTCATGGCTAGCATATGACGAGGAATTCCATATGAGGTTTCCCCTTCACCCCGAGATGAGATGGGATGAGCCGTGCCAGAGGCTTTGGCTTTTGTATATGACACCCACACGCCCTGCCCCGGGGGATAGATACCATTGCGGACATGCGGTCCAGCGAGCGGCTCCAGCGCAGGTTACCCGCCAGGCGGCGGGGCAGGGGGTTCCAGCCCGCCTGCTGTGCTGGACTTTCTCGTCAATTGGTTCCTGCAATCGAAAGAACTGCAGGTATAAGCACGAGTGTCCCACATGCTCTGGCCCCCACGCAGCCTCTGTTTGCCCCAAGCCTGGGGGGGCGCGAGGCAGAGGGAAGGGTGGACTGTGGGCTGGCAAGGCTGCCACGGATGGAGCTAGTTCTCCAAAAGGCTCCCTCCCCAATTAAGGTGGACATGCTGGAGCGCAGGCTCGCATCGTACCCGAAGGGGGAGGACAGGGAGTATATTCTTCAAGGTTTTAAGCAGGGATTTCGTATCCCTTTTGTGGGTGATAGGTCCCCTCAGGATGCTCCCAACCTTTTATCCCTTAGAGGAAGGGAGGAGGTGGCTGCGGCCAGCATTCAAAAGGAGTTAGTCGCGGGCAGGGTCGCCGGACCTTTCCCCGTACCCCCGTTTCCCAATCTTAAGGTCTCGCCACTGGGTTTGGTTCCCAAAAAGTCCCTAGGTGAGTTTCGCCTTATTCATCATTTTAAATTTAAGGGGGAATATTATTTTGATAAGGCCATGCCTTTTGGCTGCACCATATCATGCTCGGCTTTCGAGCGTTTTAGTACCTTCCTAGAGTGGGCTTTCGCCCGCAGGTCAGGGTCCCGGTCTGTAGCCCATTACCTGGATGACTTTTTATTCGGGCGTAAACGGGGCTGGGACACGTGCGCACGTCTCCTCAACACATTTCAGACGCTAATGGAGGAACTTGGTGTCCCTTTAGCGCCCGAAAAGACCGAGGGCCCATCGACCAAGCTAGTATTCCTGGGGGTTGAGATTGACACAGTAGTGCAGGCTTCTAGGTTGCCGGGTGATAAGGTGTCCAGGATCGTGGCCCTTATCTCGGAATTGCTGGCCAAGCGTAAGGCATCACTGAGGGAACTGCAGGTGCTACATGGGCACCTTAATTTTGCTTGCAGGGTGGTCGCACCGGGCAGGGCTTTTGCCCGGCGCTTATGCGACGCCATGGCAGGGTTATCCAGGCCCCACCACAGAGTCAGGCTCACCCGGGGTATCAGGGCAGACATGTTCGTCTGGTTGCAATTCCTGAGGGAGTTTAATGGGGTCTCATTTTGGAGGTCTGACCTCCTGGCGTCCCCCAATTTCCAGATCCAGTCTGATGCCTCAGGATCCCTGGGTTATGGGATGTACTTCAATGGGAAGTGGGCCTGTGGTGGGTGGCCACCAGCATGGGCAGGCACAGGTCGCCTGCGGGATCTCACATACCTGGAAATTTTCCCCATTCTGGGGGCTTTGATGCTATGGGGCGAACTGTGGGCTAATTCGGTGGTGCATTTCTGGTGTGACAATGCTGCTGTTGTCCACATTGTCAATGCACAGACTTCCAAATCGCCCAGGGTCATGGACCTAGTGCGCCATTTTGTGCTGCGCTGCCTGCGCCTCAACGTTTTGTTCAGGGCCAGGCATGTCCCAGGGATTAATAATGATATTGCTGACGCTTTGTCCCGCCTGCAGATCTCCCGGTTCCGCGCCTTGGCCCCGGATGCGGAGGAATTTCCCTCGCCACTCCCGGACGAGATGTGGACTATTGGCAGGGAGAGGTGAACCGGGCGATTGGCCTGTCATTAGCGCCACGCACGCGTAAGGCGTATCAACAAGCATTCAATTCTTACAGGGCATTTGCTACTCAATTTCTCTTGCCAGAGACCTGGCCTATCCCGGTGGACCATGTTCTGCGGTTCATGGTTCACCTGCATGCACAGGGCCTTGCACCTCGCACCATAGCATCCAAGCTCTCGGCGTTGGCTTTTATGGCCAAAGTGGGAGGTCATGTGGATACCACCTCTGACTTCCGTGTGCGACATGTTTTGGAGGGGTGGGTGCGCGAGCACGGGCGTTGCCCGGATGACCGGCACCCTATTTCCCCAGGGGTTCTTACCCAGTTGGCCCGGGGCTGGCCAGGCCTCTGTTTTGATCATTATGAGGCAGCCCTTTTTCACGCAGCCACAACGGTGGCATTTTTTGGAGCGCTCCGCGTCAGCGAACTCGTGATGCTGTCTAAGGCGGATGCAAGTGGTAGGGCACTGGAACTCGAAGATGTCTACGTAGCCAAAGACTGGGCCCAGTTGAGGATACGCTCCTCTCAAACAGATCAGCATGGCGTAGGCAGTGGTGTAAGGCTGCTACGTTGTTCTTTGGCAGACATCTGTCCGGTTGGTGCCCTACAGGAATTCCTGGCACTGCGTGGCATGCACCACGGCCCGTTTTTCTGTCACCAAGATGGGTCTCCCCTTACTAAATTTCAGTTTTGGAAGGTGACAGCCAGAGCCCTCACCAGGGTTGGCCTACCAGGTGCCCGTTATGGCACACATTCGTTCCGGATTGGTGCAGCCTCTACAGCAGCTGCTTTTGGGTACTCTGGGGCTGACATACGCAGCATGGGGAGGTGGGGCTCGCAAT
Source organism: Bradypodion pumilum (assembly GCA_035047305.1). Taxonomy (NCBI): domain Eukaryota; kingdom Metazoa; phylum Chordata; class Lepidosauria; order Squamata; family Chamaeleonidae; genus Bradypodion; species Bradypodion pumilum. The sequence goes on from JAWDJD010000003.1 coordinate 326,391,427, forward strand.
GTTTTCAGTTTTATGTGCGCCCACTCCCGCCATGAGTACCAATCCAGTCACCTTACCGCCTTTTTTCTCAATTTTCTTACAGACCCTGGGTGTCGTATTACACTGGTGACAGTATGGCTGGTGGGCCACAGCTATGTGCACAGGGCAGCGCGTTACGCTGCGGCGACAGAATGGGGACCCCGACTGGGACTGGGTGACCACGCCAGTCTCGCATGGCATGGTAAGCCTGGGATGTTATGGCGGGAGCTGCGGCCTTTCCTTTTTTCTGGCCTGGGTGCTGACCCGCCCGACATTCTAATCATCCACCTGGGGGGCAATGATTTGGGCCAGGTCACCGGCTTATCGCTTAAGCATGCGATTCGCGAGGACCTCGCCTACTTGCATTATGTCTGGCCCGCCACAACCCTGGTTTGGTCGGACATTGTCCCGCGCCATTCTTACAGAGGGGGCGTTAACCTCCTGGCCCTTGACCGCGCTAGGCGCGCGGTCAATAAGGCAATGGCGCGGTTTCTTGCCAACAGGGCTTGGGGACGGGTTAGTCATCACCCCGATATTAGTCTACAAAATTATGACTTGTACGCAGGGGATGGGGTCCATCTGTCGCGAGGAGGTATGGACCTCCTGTTGGGTGATTGGCGAGCAGGCCTGTTGACTGAGCTGACGGTCTGGGGGGGGGCGTCAGGTCTTCTTTGAAGCCCCTCCGTGTGGCGGGTAGCACTGGTAAGGTAAACAGTATGACCCACAAGTATCCGGCAGGTTCGCAATTGACTGGACAACACTAGACAGGAATAAATTAGTTAAACGTTGTCCGGTCAACGACGAACCAGGCGATGGGGTGATGACGATTGCTAACCAGCATGCATCACCCCTGTGATTTCACGGATACGCGTCAGAGGGTGGGGTCATAAGTTAGTTATTGACTACGGTCAACAATTTGTTTGTTGTCAACAAACAAATTGATACAAATTGATACATTGTAACCAATTGCCGTTGGCAATTTTGGGGTGGTACCTTACCAGTGTTACTTCGGCCTGCTTGCCTTAGGAATTACGATTGGTCGTTTTACCAATGCAAATTTATAATTCGGACTAGGGCATTGAATCAATAAATGTGGCCCTATGCTGTTATCCACTTTCAATGTTGTCTGTGTCCGTTATTGGGGGGGTGCGCCTGCAATGCAAGCGCGGCGCCAAAATGGCCACCGCGCCCTTTGCGGGCCCCCCCCCACAGGACAGAGAATCCGGGTAGTTAGGGGCGTGGCCAACTCCCTTATAAAAGGGGTGGCCACGAGGCAGCCAAGCTGCCATTTTACCTCAGCGACGGAGCGGAGAAGTTTTTTCCCCTCCACCCCCTCCCTAGTGAACAGTGTGATATTATGGTCGCTTCGGGGCCGGGTGGGAATTTTTGGTTGGGACCCATATTGGCTCCGGGTCCTGGCTTTTTTGCCCATCCCACACTGTTGCTATGGTTTGATATAGGGGGCTTTCTGTGTGCCTACTGTTGACTTTGGTCACATTGGCGGGTAGCACTGGTAAGGTAAACAGTATGACCCACAAGTATCCGGCAGGTTCGCAATTGACTGGACAACACTAGACAGGAATAAATTAGTTAAACGTTGTCCGGTCAACGACGAACCAGGCGATGGGGTGATGACGATTGCTAACCAGCATGCATCACCCCTGTGATTTCACGGATACGCGTCAGAGGGTGGGGTCATAAGTTAGTTATTGACTACGGTCAACAATTTGTTTGTTGTCAACAAACAAATTGATACAAATTGATACATTGTAACCAATTGCCGTTGGCAATTTTGGGGTGGTACCTTACCAGTGTTACTTCGGCCTGCTTGCCTTAGGAATTACGATTGGTCGTTTTACCAATGCAAATTTATAATTCGGACTAGGGCATTGAATCAATAAATGTGGCCCTATGCTGTTATCCACTTTCAATGTTGTCTGTGTCCGTTATTGGGGGGGTGCGCCTGCAATACTTGACAGCCACAATAAAAGAAGCTGCCAAAATAATTAAACCTACAGCATGCCATCCTCATGCCATCCTCTATAGCTTTACTCTTTTCCAGTTCACCTTTGGAGTAATCCTCTTACTTCCTCCTCTCCTATGCTATTCTGTCAATCTTTTTCAAATTCTTGATTTCTGTCCAAAATCTCACTGACCTGCAGCAGGCTTCCCCTCTCTCTTTTATTAGAAAAATCTGTTCCCAGACACAGTTCACAGCTTGACTTTTCCCTGTGCAACAAAGGTAAAGGTGTCCTGATACAGCTGCAAAGCTGATCCACTTTTATGGGGGGGCGGGGGGGATGGTCAAGGAGTTAGGTATTTCCTTTTCAGGAAATGAGGCATTGGAATTCTCAGCAGACCATATAACATCTTGCATTTGGTGGAGATCGTACTATCAGTAGTGTATATATAATATGAACAGAAGCTTTCTTTATTCTGATAGCTCAGCATATTGTTAGCTGGAAAATATTCACAAAATTCTAACACTAGTTGAAGTCCGTTTGCATATCTCCACAGAGTGGAGTGGTAAAGATATTCTTGGGGTGCACCTGATTCATACTCAGTGCAACAAAGCCACTTGCACTCTCAAAATCTCCAAAGAAAGCCCTTAAACAGCAGCCACCTGCTGCTGCTACTGATAGATTTCAACCATTGTCTAGGATACAGATGCCATACCTATGAAACAGAAGGGTTCTGTTGATAAGATTTATGTCGGCTGAAAGCACAAACAAGTTAGAAAATAAATAAAACCTGCCTTCATTGCAGCATTGTAGACACTGAAGGTTCAAGAGAGCACCTAAACACAATGTTAGTATCATAGTCATATTCAACTCAAATGACCCAAAAAACATGCGATTATGTGGGCTGAATGAGTCCTGATTAATATTGATTGCATGCTAAAGTAATAACCAGGCATGGACAATCACTTTAAAAAAAATAATTACCGTTATCATTCCAAGCTTCCTCAGAACATGGTTAGTCAAACTTGCTAAAAATAACCAATCTACTCCCCCATTTCTTGGAAACCCTAAATAGTGCAATCTGAACTCAAAGACTAGGACTAGATACAAGTAGGAATGTAAACTGTGACTTCCTTCATACTCCTGTGGTGAAAAAGAAGACAGGATAATTTTTCTCCTCATTTCGAGAAAGAATTTTATTTGTCAGTCTCACATGATATGTATTTGTAGGAAAGTTTTTTTCCTGAAAAATGTGCACATTCAGAAAATGTGGTATGTGTTGCCTTTCTGTGGGTATTTAAGACCTAGTCTATTAACTGCTGTTACCAGGAGACAGGTTTTTGCCATTACTTTGGAAGGCATGATAGTAGTGAGAACCCAGAGAAAAACCTGTCGCAACAAAGACTTCTCATTCACTCTAGCACATGACTCTGGTCTTCAGTAGTATAGTAGCTAGAACATATGAATTTTTCAGAAATCAGTGTTCCTTGGGAATGTAAAAGGAGAGAGGGAAAGCTCTTTTGTTTCTTCACAGTATAGAATCTAAAGCAATGAGTTTGAAGTATAACGAACTGGATTCCCAATGATTACTAAAAAGACAGTTTTAAGAGTATAAAGAAGAAATTTATTCCATTTTTTAAATCAAAAATTTCTAAAATTCTTGGGTCATATATTTAGGACAGGAAGAACACAAGGTTTACCGATTTTGCATGTGGGAGAAAATAAAACTAACCATTTCTATATTTCTACTGGAAACAAATGCTCTTGAAGATGATGCTCTGAAAGAGCAGTTGGAGGGCAGTGTACTAGATTCTGTGGCTCTGAATTGCCTGCAATGGGTGTAAATCAGTCAAAAGAAATTCTATTGTGCTGCACAGCTGTTATTCTGAACCATGGATCCCATCAATGGCAATATTAGTTTGGGAAGTCTGTAAGGATTCTCCTGTTGCTTTTTATTTTATTTTATTTTGTGCTGGAGGAAGAAATGGGAATTTGTAAGCATAAGCATGTTTGCTCTTTCTTCTCAATGTGCCATACACTATGGCTCATTACTCATGTCCATATCTTTCTTAAAATACAGCGAACTAGCATTCCAGCGGGTTCCTCCATGTGCATTTCTTTTAACTTAATTCAGTATCATGGACCAATAAAGGGTGCCAATTTTTAAAATAAAATTATCTTGTTTCATTTCTCCTCTTTGTAATTCCAGCAGCACTGCAGTGGCTTAGTGGCTAAGATGCTGAGCTTGGAGACTGGAAGGTTGGGTTTTGATACCCGACTGCTGTATGGCAGATCTTGGGGATATGAAAGGAGCCTCATTCCACAGCCTGCATTGGACTTTCTCTCTTGACCAGCTCCCGGTCTTGAGGGAGACAAGAGGCAGCTGCATGGTGCAGCTGGCTGGCTGTAGAAGTGCTGCCAGCGCCATCACTGGACTTTCCTCCCTCGGCCACCCCCCCCCCTGGCCTTGAGGGAGATGAGGACATTTGCCAGACTTTCCCTCGGCCATTCAGCCTGGAGGGAAGGGGTTGGGGCCGAGTTTTTTCTTGTAATGTTTTTGGCTTTTCCCTGGTGTATTGCTTGAAATGTGTTCAGTTTGTAATGTGTATTGTATAGGATATTTTGTGTATTAATATGGTGTATATGATATTATGTGTATTGTATATGATATGATATTTTGTAATTGTATTTGATATTCTGATATTATTGTTTGATTTGCTTTGAGCTGCCCTGAGTTGGCATATGCTGAGTGGGTGGCATGCAAATTGAATAAATGAATGAATGAATGAATGAGCCTCATTCGGGTACAGTTTCTCTAGTGAAAATCCTTTCAACCCAGAGTAGTTTCTGACATGAAATTTATTTATTTAGTCTGACTAGTCAATTTTTTCCATTAATATTATTTCCCATATTCTATTCCAAAATCTTTGCAAAGAGAGATATTCTGCATTCTTCTAGTTTTGGGCAATTTTCATTTTCACTGCCGCAGCAAAATTTATCACCATTTCTTTATTAAGCACATATGAACAATGCTCTCACACACTCATTAATTGCTATATGGTTCTTTTTTATTGAGCTGCACCTCCTTGGCTACTAACAGTTATATGAAACCTTAAGCTATGGTTCTGAGTACTAAGCTATTTCCAGTCTAATCAATTCTACAGTGGTACCTTGCTTAAAGAGCATAATGCATTCCACAGGATTGCTCTTTAAATGAGTTTGCTCTTTAAGCGAAACACCATTGTAAGTGACCAATTGTGACTTCTGGCTAACCTCATAACATTCAGCAAAAATAAATGACAGCATCAGTAGCTGACAGGAGTGTGGAGAGAAGAACAGAAATGAACAGTGGCTTATGTACAAATAGAAGAAGAAGCTGGAAGGAACTCATTTGAGATCAGAAATTTGAAAATGGTTTGTGGAAAGTGATGGCCATAGCCATAATGAAAGAAGGGAAGATATCTGAGTCTCAGTTTTATTCTTTCCTTTCTTGTTTCATATTGGATTGTGGGGTACACAGAAAGAGCCTCCTCGAAGATTGTGGTATTTTTGCACCACAATCAGGCATACCCTGGTGATGGCAACCTTGTGTTGCCTGCTAATCTTTCTCACAATAGATCAGGCGAAAGGAACTATAGAATGAATTCACCAAAAGGTGTCTTCATTTTGGTGGTTTCATGTCTGGCCTAAACACCAAAGAAGAAGATTGGATTGTGAATTTTTGGTTTTGCTTTCCATGTTTTAAATACATTTACAAATTATAACAATTTCCCATAATGTACATATTAATGCACTCCTGCGCTCTTTGCCCACTGAATAAATCATAATCCTGCTAAAGAGAATCTCTCTTTGTTGCTAGCAGCTGCAAGAAAAGAAGAATTTGTATTGGATCAATATGGAGGCATGTCCAGCTGAGTGTTTGGGGAACCCAAGGTCACAGGTTATGCCTTACTGCCTCCTCCTAAATAAATCTGGTTTAAGCCTCAGGTTCAAATATTGACCTGTTCACAAGACAGTTTACAGATCTCTTCCCTGTTGCCATATTTTTAAGGATCAAATAACAGATGAAACAATACATGAAATCAGAAATTATGTGAATAAAGCAAATAGCAGGACTAGGACATGGAATGAGAGAGATTTAATCCTTTATCTCCATCTCCTCCAACAGTGGTTCAAATGCAAATTGCTACAGAGGAACTTTTTCTTCAACAAGCAAACACAGGCACTCAATCCAGATCTAGGCCACAGTGGGATGACCGAAGGGTTAAATGCTCCCCATATTTTCAAAAACAAAATAAAATCTAGTTTGGCTTTAAGCTGGACAAATATAGGTCTGACCCGATGCATTAATTCCATAAATATGATTGTGTGAATAATAATCAATAGTTGCAGATGGGGGATGGAGAGGAAATCTATGGATTTGGGAGGTGACTGAGAAAGCCCCTGCACAACTGCTCTGAATACCTAGTCACAGATTGAAAGGTTAAGATTTGAAGATACAACATGATAACCAGCAGCCACTTTTAGTTTTGCCTCCCCTTATCATCTACTGCTGTCGCTTTCTTATGCCAAGGGACTTCCATAGGGACATTTATTTATTTATTTATTTTTATATTTATATGAACAGTGCAAAGAAATAGAGGAAAACAACACAAGAGGCAGGACTAGAGATCTCTTTTTAAAACATTGGGGAAGTCAATGGAATGTTTAAAGCAAAAATGACCACGATAAAAGGCAAAGATGGCAAAGAGTTAGCAGATGCAGAAGAGATAAAGAAAAGATGGAAAGAGTACACAGAGGAACTTTACAAAAAAGACCTAAACACCCCAGATAATAACAATGAGGGGGAAACTGAACTTGAACCAGACATCCTAAAGAGGGAAGTCAGAAAGGCCTTAAAAAGCACGGCAAATAACAATGCCAGTGGAGATGATGGTATCCCAGTTGAATTCTTCAAAGCCCTAAAAGATGATGGAATCAAGCTACTACATGCTATATGCCAACAGATTTGGAAAACTAAACAGTGGCCACAGGATTGGAAAAGATCAGTATATGTCCCAATCCCAAAAAAGGGCAATGCCAAAGAATGTTCAAATTATTGAACAATTGTGCTCATCCCACAAGCTAGCAAAGTGATGCTCAAGATAATACAGGATAGACTGCAGCAGCATTTAGAGAGAGAACTACCAGAGGGGCAGGCTGGGTTCAGAAGAGGCAGGGGGACCAGAGACCACAATGCCAACATACGTTGGATCATGGAGAAAAGAAATACCAGAAACAAGCTTACTTTTGCTTCATTGACTACACCAAGGCCTTTGATTGTGTGGACCACAACAAAACGTGGCAAGTAATTAAAGAGATGGGAATACCAGAACACCTCATATGTCTCATGAGAAATCTGAGTCAAGAAGCAACAATTAGGACAGAGTATGGAATGACGGAGTGGTTTGGAATAGGAAAAGGAGTAAGACAAGGCTGCATTCTGTCACTCTGCTTATTCAACTTATACACAGAGCACATAATGCGCAATGCAGGGATGGAGGAATAACAATATGGGATCAAAATTGCTGGGAGAAACATCAACAATTTGAGATATGCAGATGATACCACCCTAATGGCAGAAAGTGAGGAAGATGTAAAGCACCTCCTGATTAGGTTGAAAGAAGAGAGTGCAAAAGCTGGCCTGAGACTCAATATCAAGAAAACCAAGATAATAGCAAGAGGCCATATCAGTCCCTGGAAAATAGATGGGGAAGAAGTAGAAGCAGTAACAGTTTTTACTGTCTTAGGATTCAAGATCACTGCAGATGGAGATTGCAACCATGAAATAAAAAGGCAACTGATTCTTGGGAGACAAGCTATGAAAAATCTGGGGAACATAGTGAAAAGTAGAGATGTCTCACTGCAAACAAAGGTCCACATAGTCAAAGCAATGGTATTTCCGGTAGTAATGTATGGCTGTGAGAGCTGGACCATTAGGAAGGCTGAGCGAAGAAAAATAGATGCCTTTGAGATGTGGTGCTGGAGGAGAGTTTTGAGAGTCCTTTGGACAGCGAGGAGATATTAGAAGAGATTAGCCCTGAGTGCTCCTTAGAAGGACAAATAACAAAGATGAAGATGAAGTATTTTGGACATCAAATGAGAAGAGAGGATTCACTTGAGAAGGCCTTGATGCTGGGGAAGGTGAGGGGCAAAAGAAGAAGGGGACGGCCAAAGATGAGATAGCTAGATGGTATTGTAGACACAATGGGCACATGGCTGTGTGGACTAAGGAGGATGGTGGAGGACAGGGGTGCCTGGAGAGCGATGGTCCATGGGGTCGCAAAGATTCGGAATTGACTGTGCGACTGAACAAAATATCCCGCCCTCTTGCTCCAGGGCAACTCAGGGCAGCGTACAACATATAAAAACATTACAATATAAAACCCCATAAAAAACTACAATAAAAACTCTTTATAAAACCACCCCATGTCTAAAGAGACCCACCCCTTCCCACAATCATTGAAAGGACATGTGACATCAACTGAGCCAATGTGCAGGAGTCAATACCTCGTCTGCCCCCCAAACCTGCCCTGCCAGCCAGGTTTTTAACCCTTTCTGAAAGGGCAGCAATTCTGACTGAAGCCTTAAGTCTGCCGGCAGGAGGTTCCAAAGAGTTAGGGCAGACACAGAGAAGGCCCTTCTCCTTGTGCTAGAGAGGCGAGCCCCTCTAGCCTATGGAACACTGAGGGACCCTCTCCGGTCCACCCTGGTAGGATGGGCAGACTCCCTTAGGGCAATGCGGTCTCTTAGGTAACCTGGCCCACTTCCATGAAGGGCTTTAAAGGTAATTACCAGCACCTTGAATTGCACCCGGAGACAAACTGGTAACCAGTGCAGCTCCTGGAGCAGAGGTGAGGCATGAGCATAGCGCCCGCACCCCATCACTACCTGAGCCACTGCATTCTGGACCAGCTGCAGCCTCCGAATGGTCGTCAAGGGCAGCCCCATGTAGAGCGCATTACAATAATCAACCAGCGCATGTGTGATCATGAGCAAGGAATCCCTATCCAGGAGCAGGCGCAACTGGTGAATTACACGAAGTTGTGCAAAGGCCCTCCTGGCCAGGGATGCCACCTGTTCTTCTAGCAGCAGTCGTGCATCCAGGAGGACCCCCAAGTTGCGCACTGTGTCTGTCTGAGGCAAAGAAGCCCCATTCAAGACTAAGGATGGCAACTCCCGGGGTAGTGCGGGACCCCGAACCCTCAGCCACTCAGTCTTGCTAGGATTCAGCTGTAACCCGTTAGCCCCCATCCAGACCCCCACAGCCTCCAGACATCTGGACAGGACTTTGACAGCATCACTGGTTCTTTCCCTTGTTCTAAACTGACCTGTTTATAAAAAAAGGGTGGGGTATAAATGAATGAATGAATGAATGAATGAATAACTTGTGTACTGGCTGCCAAGAACATTACCTTTGGGGGGAGCATTGTACTGTATTTCAGTTGACCTTTTATACCAGAGGTGGCAACTTGGGGCCCTCCACCTGTATTTGTCATCATACCTCAACAGTGATTTAAATCAAAAGGAGTTGTGATCCAATAACAACGTTTTGGATTGTTCAGTGGTTTTTCTTTTTTATCGTCCCAATTGCCCAGTCTAGCAGATCATGTGATCAAATTTAAACACAACACAAGAGGGCATATTTTAAGGAATTTGCCACTCTGTGTCAATACAATTTTCTTCTTTTGGAAAGAAAGAAACATGTGGAATTTCGTGCCACAAAAGGAAACATGAGCATTTCAATGTTCCATCAAATGCAGAAGGATACATAAAACTGATTTTCCAGTGAGGCTAAATCCCATTTTCTTGTGAATCTATTTTTCTGCCTTCTCTTTGCTCTTCCTAGCTTCTCAGCTAATTTAATGTTGTGTAGTATTTGCATAACTATGAATTAATCATTGTCAGAAGGAACAAAGATAATTAGTTTCATCCTGCATGCCTTTTCCTTTTGTTGGTAATTGTCCAAACAGGATTGGTGCCTTTCATACAGAGTCAGCAAACAGACGTTGTCAAAATATCATTATTCATTTTTGCTTTCTCTCTCAGGCAAAAAATAAAAAGTAAAAATAATCGATAAGTGATGAGAATGACCTTGGAAGTTAATTAAATCATTTGTGATACATTTATTTGGGTCTGTCCATCTATCTAGCTCTTCTTTATTGTGCAACCTAAAGATTCCTACCCCCAGAGAGGCTAGGAAAACTAAGACAAGGATCAGGGATTTCTCAGTGGTAGGCTCCTCTTTTTGGAATGCCCTCCCTAAGAAATATGGTTGGCTTCTACTCTTTAAGGCTTAAATATACTGAGAACAGAAATACTTAGGGAAGCTTTTGGGAATTTGTTTTCAGATTAGTTCAGTTCATCTCTAAGCCAACTTTACTGATATTTATAGTTTATTTGTTATGAGTTAGTATTGTCTTTGTAAATCTTGTCTTACCATCTTATGGGTTTGGTTTTTTTATGTGGTTGTTCATTCAGTGATTGTTGTTTTTGGTTTTAATCATGTTTGTGGATTGCCACGAGTTACTTCCTTGAGGGAAGTATATAAATGTAATCAACCAGTCACCGTCATCATTTTAGAACTGCAGACCTTATGTTTTATCACACACAGTCCCTGCCAAGAAAGCACAATGGGGAAGCAAACTCCTAACCTCTACCTAAACTACTGAGCTGAGAAAGGTGGAGGGCAAGAGAAGAAGGGGGAGTCCAAATATGAGATGGCTAGATGGTATTGTGGACACAATGGGCACAGAGCTGGGCGGGCTGAGGAGGATGGTGGAGGACAGAGGTGCCTGGAGGAAAATGGTGCATGGGGTCGCAAAAGGTCGGAATCGACTGTGCGACTGAACAACAACAAGTATTGTATAAACATTTGTTTTCATTACAATGAAAGTAATCTAAAGCAGAAATGCAAACAATATAAATGTAGGCACTCTCTGATGTGTTTTAGAGAGCTGCCAGTAAAATATTTTTCCTCTGTTGCTGTAAAATCATTCCAGAACTTATTCCAGAGAATTGTGAGACCCTTTAGACCAGATTTGGATAAGGGGGGAAAGAGAAAGGGAAAATTCCATTGTACAAAACATAATCCATGATGGATACCATTCATTACTGGATAACATTCGTAACAGAGCTAGAGTGATATTGGAAAAAGCACTAAATTTAAGTATCTGCTACATTATCTAAAGCAAAACCTCTCATCTTAGAGACGTAAGACGATAGCACATCTGATGCTTTGTAGGCAGGCAGTCTTCAATATATGATATATTTATTCTAGGCTTGAAAGACATGCAGTCTGACAAAGTCTGCATGAATAATTATCTCATATCACATTTTAAAGAAAACCATTCACTTCATAGACTAATATGCATATTAGAAAGCACCAATGTGAACACCTTCAGTTTTTGGGTCTCTTTAAATCTTAAATCTCTCTGCCTAAATAAAACACCAATATGCATATTATAGGTAGTGGTGGGTATCAGCAGGTTCACACCAGTTTGCCAGAACCGGTAGCAGAAATTCTGGCCGGCCCTACCCATCCAAGTTTTGAAATAAAGTAGTCCTAATTCAGGTGCAACACAGGGTTTTCCCCTGGCCACGCCCACCATACCACACCCACAGTGTGGTAGTAATTTTTTTTGGAGCCCACCACTGATTATAGGTGAAAACCTATACAAAAATAATACATTATAGTAGCATATATCCAAAATCCATATTTTGTGATAAACTATATTTAAAACTATGTGATTATTCCTATTTCTTTAAAAACTGTAGATCAGTGGAGAACCTGGAGACAGATGACCAAGACACACTAAGTGGCTTTAAAAACAGCAGCAAAAAACCACTGGGGCCAGCAAATCAGAGTGACCAAATATCACTTTTTGATTTAGAAGGGCCACCAGTGGACAAGTCTCTAATTGAAGGGCTATCTATTAGAAGCCTGATTTACATACATTATGAACCACAAGGAGGGAGATCAGGATCTGTGGAAGTTACCTATCCACAATAAACATTGTATGGATAGAAGACTCAGCAGTCACATAAGTCATCTAGTTACTGTTTTCCCCACATCTATCTGAGATGCATTGTAAAATACTTCTTGAATTGTATTTCTTTTTGTATATTCTTCTGCTTGTTCTGCTCTATCCAAATCCAAATATTGGCAATCCTCATGGCAATCAGCCATGAAGACTATCCTGAGAATATAATACAGTGGCCCTTCATCTGCCTTCTGCATCACAGCATGACACTCGTGTGTACCACTGATCCAGTTCTTTGAGTCACTTTCTGGTCCTGAGCCCTTTTAGCACACAAAGTCCTCATCAGCCCCAGGCCAGTATTGATGAAGCTGTTGCCCTCTATCAATATGGAATTCAAATGGGATTTAATCCATTTAGGGACCATCACCCTTCCCTGTGGACTTTGGCACTGAAGCCATTAATCCTTGGGGTTATCTGCTGCCTGACACTCGACATTGAGTTGCTGGCAGTATGGTCTACACCATGGGTTCTCAACATATGGCCGATGGGCTGGACTCGGCTCATGGCACCATTTCATATGGTGTGTGCCGCTGCCGCCACCAAAAGCGAGCACATTTACAACAGCTGTAAATGCACCCGTGGCTGTCGTAAATGCATTTACAACAGCGTGGTCACATTTTATGGCAGCATTTACAGTGGGGGAACTACCAGTCAGGCCTGCTCAGCTTTCTGAGGGGGCATGGTCCGGCCCATGGTTTGAAAAGGTTGAGTACCTCTGGTCTCCTCTATTATTATAGAAAGATAACCTAGCCAGACACAGTTTTGTATATTGACATATACAATTTCTAGTTCAATGTCTACTTTTAGTCGTCTCCCCTCCCAGTGATGCATTGGTAGTCAGAGAGATATTTCTCCTCATTGATTTATACCATAATGGGACCTTTTTAAAAAACCAAACATTTTTAGTGTAGTCATGGGGGTGATTAAACTGCTTTACCTCATTGTGAATAGATACTCAGTAAAGTCCGAGAAGGAAATAAAACTCTTTTAAGTATTAAAATTAACTTTTAGACCAGCCTCACAGTAAAATTTATCTATCAAAGAAAAAAACTCAAAGAAAAAACCCAAAGAGAGTTTTTGTAAGTAAGGCAGCTTAACTGGCAAAAGAATTTGCCTATTTTCATTTCAAATGTCCTCACTTCTCTTTCTCTAGACAGCAGAAGGCAGTAGTACTTCAAAAATAGTTAGATTAGTAACAATGTTTGAGATTCTACCATTGTCAAGTTATGTTTTGCAGAGGTATAGGTCAGTAACATTGCTGCACTGAAATGTGAACATCTGGTAAACTGAAAAACAGAAAAATAGACCGCACTGTTAGGATTGTTGATAATTTATTTCTACAAGACATATTAATACCTTACTGCCTCAGGGGCTTTTGTAATGCTAGGTTGAAAGGCTATGGTTTTTCTGGGACTTGCAATGCAGTGAAAATATTACACGTCAAACAATTTCCCCCTTGGCAATTAATACCTAAGCTTCGAGTCTAAATGAGTTAGAATATATTAAACCTTTCATTCTTGGATTTGGTAATGTTAATGAAGGAATCACGCTCCACTAATAATAAATGTGATCTCAGATCGTAATTAAAGGATGAAGGCAAAGAGTACATCTGGCTCATGTTAAAAGCCAAATTTTGGCGCACATTCTTCTATCAAGTCACTATCAAGGTAAAGGAGTTGCTTGTTTCAAAATGTCCAGGAAAGTAGTTTGAGTATCGTGGGCAGGGAGAATATTTGTTTTACCTTCCAACAAACAATTTTTCCCCAAAGAACCGTGTAAGACTTAAACATGTTATTATCAGAACAAAGAAGTTATCTAACTTTAATAGACAAATCAAAGAAATGACTTGTCTAAAAGAATGCAAAGCTATTTGGGCAAAACAATTTAGATTTGCAAGATTTTTATTGAACGCTGGAGGTGGCCACTAAAACTTAATCTCTGTGTTTGTCTTTGTCTTTTTATTTCTGCGCAGAGAAATAAACATAAACAAACAAAATACCAAGCCCTCAGCCACTTTAGTAAGTTGCATATTTTGAAAAAGTTTGAGACACATTGAAATGATACTTTTGCTTTAATATCCCACAGAAGACAATTAGCCATGAAATCTTTGTCCATTTTTGGATCATGTTCCCTGCAATTTTAATGCAATATGATACTGGAGTAACAATTTTAGATTATTTGTACCTCATTTAGAGCCTTATAGAGCTGAAAGTTCACATTGTTTTACTTTATGATTGTTGAGGATAAGGATTCTCAGCATGGTGTAGTGAATGGAATGATAGATTAGTACTCTAGAGACCAGGATTTGAATCCTAATTTAGCCATGGAAGTTCACTGGAGGTGTGAAGCTACTCCTTAAATATCTCACTTACCTTCAAAACCCCATTGGAATCAACTTGACATTACACAACAACATCACACAACAAACGAAACTCAAGTTGAGAATTATTTCTTTCCCCCCCCTCTGTATGTGAAATTATTGTACCTTGGTTCTTCCCACAAGCTGCTTTGTCTGCAGTGGTAACAAGAACACTGCTGTAATTTGTGTTGTGAATCTATTAGTTAAAGATTATGTAGAAATTGCTCTGATGTAGCATTATTTTGTAGGCCTATTCAGTTCTGTCATTCCAACATATCAATATACAGTGGAACCTCATACAACAATTGCCCCGTATAGCAACAAAATCGCATAACAATTAGGTTTTGGGGAAAATGGCGTCTGGCATAACAATTTTCCCTATGGAAAAAATCATACAACAATTTTTAATGGGAAAAACCACTTAGCAAAAAACCCGTTGTACAATGCATCCCATAGGGGAAATCGCTACACGATGAATGTATCATATAGCAATTGTTTCATACAATGAGCTCAGTGGAATGGATTAAAATTGTACCACTGTAATTGCAAGGGATAAGTTAGCCCTGCTCACACCCTTGTTCTGTTGCTCAGATAGGAGTAACATGTCCAAAGAAAAGTTCCTGCCTGTGTGAGGGGAAATATCTTATTTTTTCCTCACCTTTAGAACTTACATCATACCTGTCAAGTATCCTGGATTGGCCAGGATTTCCCGTATTTCCACACCGATTTTCTTCCTTTCCCACCCGGAGCTGCCGCTACCCCGTAATTTGGCAGCGGGGGGAAAAGGAGTTACTGCACATCCCTTCTGCGCAGGTCCTTTCTACGCATGCATAGAACCCTTCTACTCATGCGTAGAACCCTTTTACGCATTCGTAGAAGGCTTCTGTGCAGAAGGGGATGCGTAGAAGCCTTCTACGCATGCGTAAAAGCCTTCTACACATGCGTAAAAGTGACATGCACAGAAAAGTTCTGTGCAGGTCGCTTCTACGCATGCGTAGAAGGCTTTTATGCATGCGTAGAATGGACCTGCACAGAAACATTCTGCGCAGGTCCCATAATCTCCGGAGCTGTGCTTGACAGGTATGACCTACATATAAGCAATACTCTTGGTTAGAATGAGGGACGGTGCAGCACTAGCCCTTTCCTAATTAGATTGATCTTTCTAGATAACTGCATGACTAAATGAGTCTTAAGACGCTGTGTGCATCTGCAAACTTGAATTCCAGTTCATGCCATGAAAGGTGCAATCTTCAACCTGGACCTCTGCTCTGAGACTGAAGTCCCCATTTTAAGATGAGAAGCCTGGCCTGCATTTGTAGCCAAGATTTTTTGGTTTTGTCTATATCCTGTACTGCTCTGTGGTTCTCACCTTGATGCCCATTTCTATGGATTGAAAGTTAGATTCTGTTGTAATTCATTTAGAGACTAAACAGGAAATAACTACTGCTATGAAGAGATCAGAAAAGTAGTTAGGGGAAAGATTTTGAGGAGGTCAGTGAAGAAACTGGGCTTTTGCAATTTCTATATACAGTTTTTGGTTGTCAATAAATCAGTAATTAAAAGACAATGCTATAGGTCTCAGTGTGTTGGAGGAAGCCAGGGTACCCACCTCTGTGGGGGTAAGATGAACCTACAACAACATTAACCTTTAAATTGTGTACAAGGACTATACAACTTTTTTGCTGAACTATAGAATCCCTCAAACACTGTGAAATACTACAAGACCTTGATGAGGGATTGTGGGAGTTTTCTCTGACACTTTGAACAGGATGTAGCTTTTGCACTGGTAGTCTCTCAGTAGCTGCCCTATTGTATTAGAGGAAGGGTGGCCAAACTTTTTATGTCACAGGCCTGACCATGCCCCTGGAAAGCTGAGCGGGTGCATTTACAGCTGTCATAAATGCACCCACTTCCGCATTTACAACAGACATGGGCACATTTGCACATGCACAGGCACTTTTCATGGATGACGTAAATGCACTCGCTCGCTTCCTCTTCTGGATGCGACAGAGGCAGTGATGGGAAGGATGGGGTGGCATCAGGGGCTGGCCCACAAACCCTAGGTTGGGAACCCCTGTATTAGAGGCTGCTGCAATTTTTGATTAGCAGTTTAATTAAAAAGCAGCATGCAAGGGTTCAGTCCAGCCCATACCTTCTTTTCTTAAAGTTGTTTTTGTTTTGTAATCAGTTGTTGGATAAGGAAACTAGTCAGTAAAGGCCAACTCTTTAGACTACTTCAAATGTTTGGGACCCTTCTCATTATAACCAATGCATTCCAGTTAAAAAGTCAGCACTCAAAACTCTGGATTAGGAGCAGAAATACTTTGTCACACGTAATAATTTGCTATTGATTTTTTGTTTGTTAAGCAAAATTCTTATTTTTACTCCAAAGCAGCTACTTTTAGATTTCAGGTCCTATCATTTCAGGAATGTACACTCTCTCAATTGGAAGGGGAGAGGCCTCTATTCTCACAGCAGAAGATGGAAACAGACCATAGTATATGCTCAGTATAACTGCAACACTATTGGATGAGGCAATATTCTCTTTGGACACTGCCCAGTGGGCAGCAGCAGCAGCAGTGTTTTTCCTTTGACTCATACCTGGCAAGAATTGCACACCCCACGGTCAATATAGCATGAGAGGGCAAAAAAAAAAAAAGCTAGACATGCTAGGGAAGTGGTTTCTATGGACAATGTTTGAAGCAACCTGGTGGCAGCAGAAGCAGGTTTGCTTAAGCTAATGCCTGGAAAGAATACAGATCCTCTAGCCAACGTAGTCTAAAGGAGGGAATTAAACAAGTGGCACTGGTCCTCCGCATTGTATTTTCTATTTGTTTAAAGGGAACTCTGTGACAGCAGCCGTAGGTTTATTTCGGTAGCAGCAGGGAGAAGACCCCAAATCAATTCCCAATCATGGTAGGATCAAGTAGACTATGGCAGTGTGAAAAGGGCCACCCCCACACAGAGAGGTCAAAAGGATGGGGAGAAATACAGGCCTTACCTAAAAGTATTTGAAACAAACAAACAAAACCAAAGTACCATTTCTCTCAGATGTAACAATGACATCTCTATCTCCCCAACTCCCTTGCAGTTGTTTGACACCCTATGGAATAAATGTTGGAGAGGGGAACAGAAACTGTGAGAGGAGAAGAAACCCCACTTCTTGGACAGATGTATGTGGGAATGTATCTGGTTTCTGTCTCCTGTCTGCCTTCACATTGTGTAAACAAAGGCCTCTTTGTCTGCATGAGAGACAACGCTTGACTTTGGGGATGCGTAGAATAGTGAGAAGAATTCTCCTTTCTTCTCCTTATTTGGTTCGGACATTCTTCGGACACTTCTAATTGGTTGTATGTGCCTTAGTTTTCTGATATACTCTGTTTGAATAAAGAGAAGCCATGATTATTCCTTTGTTCAGCCAAAAGTGCAGCGTGTGTGTGTCTGCTTTCTCTGTATCTCTGTTTCCTCCTTACTCCGTCTAATGAAGCTGGACTTCGTAGACTCTGAACTTTTCCTTTGATTATCTGGGGCTATAAACTGCTGCTAATGAGGCTGATTATCTTTACATGGATCAGATTCCTACAGATGTAGACAGAAAATTCAAAGTTATCACGATAGTTACAAGAAGACTTCCACCACCACCACAGCAGCTAATACCACATTACTACAATGACTCTGGCTCATGTTACACCAAATCTGTATCTGTAGTTCAGAAATTGCTTGGTTCCTAACTTTGAGGTGCTGTAACACATTTTATCCTTTCTTCACAGTTGGGGGGGGGACCCTGAGGAATTGATTCCTGGGGGAATAGATCTTGATTTACAGTAAAACAAATGAAGAAAGAATTGGTTCACGGTCCATTACACAATCAGTAATAAAGATAAGGCTGATCATAATGTGTTCTTTTCTGGCTTATTGGTCCTAATTACTATTGCAATCTTTAAATGTGAGTTACTGATAGACGATTAATGAGTATACTTTGATCTAGAATGAGGTTGTATACCCAGAATACTCAGAAATTGATGGTTGTTATATATTCTAGAAATAAAAGCACAGTTTAAGTTGATTTAAATGCCTGGTGCTTAATAGGCAATTTGTATGAAGATACAATGGGTAGCAGTAGAATCAGTGGAGTAGAAAACATAAAAGTAAATCCATTTAACATTCAGACCTCTCTCATTATTGCTTAATGTTACAGTTTCTCTAAATATATGTAAAGCTTGAAAATATTACTCTTTTTTAGAAAAACAAAAAAACCTACACCTCTGAGATCTCATAGCGTATGGCAACTTTAGTCCAAAAAGTAACATATAACAACAGCAATTACACTAATATACTGCCCCATAGTGTTTAGACCATTTCCCTAAAGTAATGAACTAGTCTGGCCAAGTTATCCTGCTATGGTAATAGAGTAGACCATACTGCAAGAGACTCAATGCTGAGTGTCAGGTGGCAGTTAACTAACCTGACAACCATGAGGACTAACACCTTGTGTGCCAAAGTCCTTCTACTAAGACTCTTTAGGGCTTGGTTGTTGTTTTGAAACAACTTTGGCATGAGCCTGGCTTTCTTGCAGTCAGCTGATTCAGACTATGGTAAAGTAAGGTGCTGGTATGCATCTTGGATCAGGACCTTTGTAACACTTCCTGACCACAAGAGTTTTATTCTCCTGCCCTCAGAAAACTAGACAAATGATGCTCTGTTGCTCAAAGACACCTTCTATCCTTTTAGCTGGTTTCACAACCCAAACAGAATTTAAGAAATCCTTTAGGATCCCTGACAGAAGATAATTTGGAGTCACTTATACAGTTTCCATGTTATTCCTTATTTCCATATTCCCTTCCTTTATTTTCCATTAGAAATGTGCAACTGGAAAGACTGCATGTATCTCATGCTGATGTTTCCTCTTCTGACCAGTCACTTCATTTGCCAAAATTTGAAAGTCTTTGTGAGTTGGGTGGCTATATAAATATGAATATAAATAAATAAATAAATAAAAATCTTCTGAGCCCATGTCCAAATCAAACAATTACTTTACAGAAAAATGTAACTGGACAATTGTTTTGAAAGTGATGGATTTATCAAAAAAAAATCTACTGATTGGCAGACAGTAAAATGAGGCTGACAATAAAAAATAATAATAATCAAACAAGTCATATAGTACTTGGATTAAGAGCGTCCCTTAGGAATGGATCTGTCACTGCTGATTAACCTTTCAACATTATCCTCTTTTATTACAGAAAAAGCTTAACTAAACCTTGTCTGTGGTTGACTCTACTAGAATCTGATTATCTTCATATTGCAAATTCTTCTTCAATGCATGGAAATAAAACTCTCCTAAATAATGTCCCAAGAAAAAGTAATATCACAAAATGACATTTGTCAAGCCTGCTTAAGTTATCTGAGAACATATTTTTCAATTGTCAAATGCAAAGATCTATACTTCTTTCAAAGGAAAACAAACAATATATGGATTCTATGGCTTTTACTAGAGCTTTAAAGAAGTATTTTATGTGAAATACTTTGGAAAGTCATCATGAGAGTCTCAAATATTACTTGCTTTGAGTCTAAGAGGAAACTAATGTTCTTTGACTAATTATTTTTCAAATGCTCTATTTTTCAAAAGCTGAGACTTAAAACATTTCTTGCAAGAATGCCTGAAAATAAGAATTACTTTCAAATTAAGTGTTTGGGAGTCATGCATTCAGGTGCCTTCCTATGTAGCACAGCTCATTCAAACTGAAGATATGACACTATGAACAAACTTATACTCATTCTGTTCAGACATCTTCATTAGTGAACTGTAGGTTTCTCACATCTCACGTTTCGATGTTGTGGATATTTTGAAATATGAGTGGTGTTCCACTCTTGTGACAGATTTCTATATGATGGCTGAATAGTAAAGGTAAAGATAAAGGTTTCCCTTGCTCGAAAGCCAGTCGTATCCGATTCTAGGGTTCAGTGCTCATCTCTGTTTCAAAGCCAAAGAGCCAATGCTGTCTGCTTCTGCAGACGTTTCTGTGGTCATGTGGGAGGCATGACTAGACACTGGTGTGCACAGAATGCTGTTTACATTCCCACCGAAGTGGTCCCTGTTAATCTACTTGCAATTTCTTGCTTTTGAAGTGCTAGGTTGGCAGGAGCTGGGACAAAGATGGGAGCTCATTCCATCCTGCAGTACTCAGGAATTGAACTGCTGACCTCCGGCCTTCCAGTCAGCATCTTAGCCACTTCAGCCACTGCAGTGAATATGACTTAGCAAACCTCTGGATTATATTTTGTATTACATGGTGTCCATCCACTTGTAGACAATGGCTGTTTCTGCCGTCAGATTAATGGTGTCTGTGACCTCAGATGGCAAGATGCAATCTATCCTATAGCCTGTGAGAGAGCATCCCAATGACATCAGGACTATGTCTTAAGTGGTATTTCAGTTTTGTTTAATAAAGGGTGTGGCATCATTGGAAAGCAAAATAATTTGCTGTGTTTTAAACTGCGGCACATATGAAATCATAGTCTGTGCTCATACAGGGGTTGTGGATTGAATCAGAAGTTCAAATAACCTACCCTTCTTCCCTCACCTCGATCTCCCCAACTGTGGCTTGGATGGTGGGGAGGTGGTCGGGGATAAAAAGATGGTTTTAAAATCTTTTTTCAGACCTCGGAATGAATTAATTGTCTTCCCATGCATTCCTATGGGAAACCGTGGTTCAAGATATGAAAACTTTGAGATATGAAGAACCTGGAGGAACGAACTAATTTTGTATCTCGAGGTTTTATTGTATTTACATTTGATGCAATGTGATTCACATTCCAGTTCACAACCCTCCTTCTTTCCTTCCTCTGGTCTTCCCTGTACCAATAATTTATTGAAATAAGGTGCAAGGCTGCTCTAGCGCTAATCATGTTTTGTTTTGTTTTAAAAGGAGGACACTCAAGAAGAAAGGAAAGAATACGGTGCAGGGGTGTTTTCCCAGTTCTGAACATCACACTCCACCTGCCTATACCACTGAAGAGCCTCCTTGAAGATTGTGGTATTTCTGAACCAAAATCAGGCACACTCTGGTAAGGCTAACTTTCTGTTGTCGGCTAATCTTTCTCACACTAGGTCAGGCGAAGGGAAATGCAGAATGAACCCACCAAAAAGTGGCTTCATTTTGGCAGTGTCACATCTGGAAGAGGAAGAAGACATACAGACATGGCCTTCCACTTTAACAAGGCATCAGAACTGACTAGATGAAAAAAACATCAAAATATTCTAACATGAAAAGAGAGAAGACCCTCAGCAGAGAAAGAAAAAGATGGACTAAAAACAAAAGGACCTGGATGGTTTTGAATAAGACTTAGTGTCATGCAGTCAGTAAAGAAATGAACCAAATTCACCCATGTTATAAGTGGAGCAAACCCCACCATTTTTGAAGATGTAATCAGGCACTGACTTCCAAATGCATCCCAAACATACAATAAGCATGAAATTAATTAAAAATTTAATAATTTAATAATTTAAAATATATTGCCACAAATTGGTGGTTCAGCAATGGACATGCTTTATTTCCTGCTTTTTTATTTTTTTTATTTATATTCAAATTTATATGCCGCCCAATCAGGTAAACCCGATTCTGGGCGGCTCACAACAAGTTAAAACACACATAAAACAATACAACCAATTAAAACCCAACATACCCACCCACCTACCCCATTCCTCTTAAAAACCCACATTAAAAACTGCCTTCATTGACAATTAAAAGAAATGGGGACTTAATTTATATGCCAACAGGCGGGGGCCACTCTTCCATCTGGGCCCCACACCTGCCCCACCAACAAGGTTTTTAGGTCTTTTCTGAAAGGTAGCAGCTCCATCTGCTCCCGCAACTCTACAGACAGGAGGTTCCACAAGGACACGGAAAAGGCCCTCCGTCGTGTACCAGAGAGATGGGCCCCTCTGGCAGATGGAACAATTAGGGAGCCCCTCCGATCCGCTCTGGTTGGACGGGCAGACACTCTTGGGATGATGCGGTCTCTAAGGTATCCTGGCCCACTACCATGAAGGGATTTAAAGGTCAAAACCAGCACCTTGAACTGCACCCGGAGGCAAACTGGTAGCCAGTGCAGCTCCCGAAGTAATGGTGAGGCACGAGCATAACGCCCGCGTCCCATCACCACCTGGGCTGCCGCATTCTGGACCAACTGCAGCCTCCGAATGGTTGACAAAGGCAGCCCCATGTAGAGCGCATTGCAATAATCTAGCCTGGAGGTGACCAGAGCATGTGTGACCCTGAGCAGGGAGTCCTGGTCCAGGAGTGAACGCAACTGACGGATGATGCGAAGCTGTGAGAAAGCCCTCCTGGCCACAGCTGCCACATGACTTGCTAATAGCTGCCCCAAATCCAGGAGGACCCCTAAGTTGCGTACCGGGTCTGTCTGGGGCAAAACAGCCCCATCCAAGACCAAAGTTGGCAGCTCCCTGGATAACGTGGGACCCCCTATCCAAAGCCACTCAGTCTTGGAGGGATTCAGTTGTAGCCCGTTGCCCCCCATCCAGACCCCAACCACTTCCAGACATCTGGATAGGACATTGACTGCATCACTGGGGTCCCCATGGGCCGAGATATATAACTGGGCATCATCAGCACACTGATGATACCTTACCCCATGGGAATGGATAACCTCACCCAACGGCTTCATGTATATGTGAAATAGGAGAGGAGAGAGCACCGAGCCCTGAGGCACCCCATACTGTAGGGGCCTAGCGCTGGACCTCTCACTCTCCAAACACACCGACTGGATACGACCTTCCAGAAATGAAGAAAACCAGGACAGCACAGTGCCCTGGATCCCCAAACCTTTGAGCCGTTCCAGAAGGATACCGTGGTCAACGGTATCGAAGGCCGCTGAGAGATCCAGATGAGCCAGGACAGATGGATGACCCCCATCCCGCTCCCACAAGAGGTCATCAACCAGTGCGACCAATGCAGTTTCAGTACCATATCCAGGCCTGAAACCCGATTGATAGGGGTCCAGGTAATCCGCTTCATCCAGGACCCCCTGCAACCGCCGCATCACCACCTTCTCCAGTACCTTCCCTAAGAAAGGGAGGTTGGAGCCCGGCCTATAATTAGCTGGAACCGCCGGGTCGAGAGATTATTTCTTCAGGAGGGGGCGCACCAGAGCATGTTTTAAAGGTGCAGGAAACATGCCCTCCCACAGTGAAGCATTTATTATAGCCCCGACCCAGCCTCCCGTCACCCCCTTGGAGGCTTTCACCAACCAAATGGGACAGGGATCCAAAGGGCAGGAGGTGGTGCGAACAGCTGCAAGAAGCCTGTCCACTTCCTCAGGGACAACTGGATCGAACCGATCCCAGATAACACTGCCAGACTGAGCTCTGATCCCTTCCGGACCCTCCCCATCCACACCGGGATTAAACCCCAAGCGAATCCGAGCGATTTTCTCTACCAGATAGTCTGCAAAAACCTCAGTCGAACCCTGCCAACCAGGCACCGGCCCCTCCCGGCCAAGGAGAGACCTGGTAACCCGGAACAGAGCGGCTGGGTGATTATCCATGGAGGCAATGAGGGCAGTGAAGTATTGTTGCTTCACCACCCCCATCGCCACCAGGTAGGTCTTAATAGCAGCCCAACCAGTGTCCAGTCAGAATCACTTTGGGTCTTCACCCAGCGGCACTCTCGGTGTCTCTTTGCCCATTTAAGTTCCCGCAGTTCTTCTGTGAACCACGGGGAAGATCTATCTCTGCGGGCTCAGAGAGGCCGTAGTGGTGCGGTTTCATCCAAGGCAGCGGTAGTCATCTGGTACCACAGGTCAACGAGTGCCTCGGATGAATCGTGTAGCCGATCCAGAGGAAAATCCCTCAGTTCCCTCTGGAATTCGTCAGAATCCATCAGTCGCCGGGGGTGGGCCAATTTAATAGGCCATGCCTCCCTGTGGTGAACCGCCACCCCCAGGAAGTCCAGAGTCACCAGATAGTGATCTGACCATGGCACAGGTATAGTGTCTAATTTCTGTAGTCTCAGATCACTCTGCCACTGCTCCGACAAAAAAAACTAGGTCCGGTGTGTGACCACTGCCCCTGGTCGGGCCATGAATTACCTGAGTCAGGTCCATGGCTGCCATGGAAGCCATGAACTCCTGAGCAACCTCTGAACCAGTCCCCAGCGAAGGCAAATTGAAGTCCCCCAGAACCATGAGCCTAGGGAACTCCAACGCCAACACGGAGATGGCCTCGAGGAGCTCCGGCAGGTTCTCCATCTTTGGCTGCAGAGTATGTAATCAATCTGGTTTTGATGTTGGCCATTTGGTGATGTCCATGTGTAAAGTCGCCTCTTGTGTTGCTGGAAGAGGGTGTTTCCTATGATCAGTGTGTTATCTTGACAGAACTCTATCAATCTTTGCCCTGCTTCATTCTGCATTCCAAGACCAAACTTGCCTATTATTCCATCTACTTTTTGATTTCCTATTTTGGCATTCCAATCTCCCAAGATAATGTGGAAAGCATTTCTTGGTTTCTGTTCTATGAGGTCTTGTAGGTCCTCATAGAACTGGTCCACTGTGGCTTCATCTGCGCCCGTGGTTTGTTCGTATATTTGGCTTACAGTGATATTAAAAGGTTTGCCTTGTATTCTGACTGACATCATTCTATCATTTTTGAGATTGTATCCCATTACTGCTTTTCTCACTCTTTTGTTGACAATTATGGCTACTCCATTTTTTCTGAGGTTTTCTTGACCACAGTAGTAGATGTGATGGTTTCCTGAGTTGAATTCACCCATCCCTGTCCGTTTTAGCTCACTGATTCCCAAGATGTCAATGTTTATTCTTTCCATCTCATTTTTCACCACTTCCAGTTTTCCTTGGTTCATCCACTCACATTCCATGTTCCTATGCAGTATTGTTCTTTGCAACACTGTATTTCTCCTCCCTCTCTTCCGTCCCTCCCCTTCTTTTGATCTGTGTTAAGCATCCTGTTTCATCTGGCGTGGTTTGCCAATTTCTACACCAGTATCCTCACATCATACATCTGGACCCTTTTCAGTCAGGATTCAGGCCTGGATATGGTACCGAGACGGCATTGGTCGAACTGATGGATGATCTCTGGCGGGAGCGGGACGGTGGTCACCCATCCGTCCTTGCTCTTCTTGACCTCTCAGCGGCTTTCGATACCGTTGACCATGGTATCCTTCTGGAACGGCTCCGAGGTTTGGGAATCCAGGGTACTGTGTGGTCCTGGTTTTCCTCATTTCTGAAGGGTCGGTCCCAGTCGGTGTGGTTGGAGAGTGAGAGGTCCAGTCCTAGGCCCCTCAAATGGGGGGTTCCTCAGGGCTCGGTGCTCTCTCCTCTCCTATTTAACATCTACATGAAACCGCTGGGTGAGATCATTCGTTCCCATGGGGTGCGGTACCTTCAGTACGCGGATGACACTCAGTTGTACATCTTGGCCCATGGGGACCCCAGTGATGCTGTCAAAGTCCTTTCCAGATGCCTGGAAGCTGTGGGGGTCTGGATGGGGGCTAACGGGCTACAATTGAATCCCAGCAAGACTGAGTGGCTATGGATAGGGGGTCCTGCGTTAATCCGGGAGCTTCCATCGTTGGTTCTGGATGGGGCTATTTTGCCCCAGACAGACCCGGTGCGCAACTTGGGGGTCCTCCTGGATTCACGGCTACTGCTAGAAGAACAGGTGGCGGCTGTGACCAGGAGGGCTTTCGCCCAACTTCGGGTGATTCGCCAGTTGCGCCCACTCCTGGACCGGGACTCCTTGCTCATGGTCACCCATGCTCTGGTTACCTCCAGACTAGACTATTGCAATGCGCTCTACATGGGGCTGCCCTTGACGACCATTCGGAGGCTACAGCTGGTCCAAAATGCGGCTGCCCGGATGGTGATGGGGTGTGGCCGTTATGCTCATGCTTCGCCACTGCTCCGGGAGCTGCACTGGTTGCCAGTATGTCTCCGGGTGCAATTCAAGGTGCTGGTTTTGACCTTT
Organism: Bradypodion pumilum; assembly: GCA_035047305.1. Classification (NCBI taxonomy): domain Eukaryota; kingdom Metazoa; phylum Chordata; class Lepidosauria; order Squamata; family Chamaeleonidae; genus Bradypodion; species Bradypodion pumilum. The sequence goes on from JAWDJD010000003.1 coordinate 326,417,848, forward strand.
AAAGCCCTATATGGTAGTGGGCCGGGTTACCTAAGAGGCCGCATCGCCCTGAGGACGTCTGTCCGTCCAACCAGAGCGGACCGGAGGGGCTCTCTAATTGTTCCATCAGCCAGAGGGGCTCGCCTCTCTGGCACAAGGAGGAGAGCCTTCTCCGTGTCTGCACCGGCCCTCTGGAACCTCCTGCCAACAGAATTACGTCTTCGGACGGAGTTGCTGCCTTTCAGAAGGGATCTTAAAACCTGGCTGGCAGGTCAAGTGTGGGGTGCGGGTGGAAGGGTAACCACCATGGGGTGGTTGGTGTAGAGGAACTCTTCCCCATGGTGCCTTTTCGATCCTGCAGCCCTTGCTTTTTAGGGGGTGGGTAGTCTTAACTTTTTTACTGTTTTAACTGTTTTAGGATTATTGTTGTATTTGTGAATATTGTCTGTAAACTCCTTGGGTTGCCCTGGGGTTACTTTTTATGTTGTTAGCCGCCCAGAGTCGGCCTTGTGTTGAGTGGGCGGGATATAAATTGAATAAATAAATAAATAAATAAAAATACATGTTATTACAGTTCAAAACAAAGTATTATCATGCATATTATCAGTTTAAAATAAAAAATACAGTTCTACTTCATTTGTTCATAATTCAGTCAAAAATCAAACTGTCCCATTCTCTCCCCCACCTTATTCTCTCACTTCTCAAAGAGAAGAATTGGAAAGTACCGAAAGAAAAACAAATGGGAGATTGCCTGAAAGTTTGTCTCATAGAAGCTTTGTAGGAGTTATCTCCTCTCTCTCTCTCCTCGTGTAGCAGAGCTAAGGAATATCTCACTGTCTAATGAAGTGGATGTTCAACTGATGCCTGCCTATAGATTCTGAAGCAAGTTGCAGCTGTCACTAGAATATCTAATAAGTTCAGTGCACTGAGAGTTATCACCTCTCATGGAAAAGTATTGAGACTGCATATTTCCTTTTACAGGAAATGGCAGTCAAGAGAAGACTTTTTGAATGAGAAGGAAACAGGTCAGTTATAATTTCAAGAGAGAACTGCAACTGAAGAACACAACCCTTACACATGTAAAGGGAGAGTGTTCCACCTTTTCCAGAGAGCTTGCTTTGAATTCAGTTAAATTCTTAGCATTAAAAATCTAATTAAAAATAAAGAGATAATGAGGCCCAATAGATCTCCCCACCCAGTCTTTTAGATAAAGTAAACAGAACTAGCTTTATTAGTTTCCATTGTTCCAGTGTTATGGGCTGGTCTTCTCTGCACCTGTTTCTGACAGTGGATTGCATTTTCTGAATTATTTCACATTAACATTCTGGAACTGTTGAGAGCTTATTAGACCCTGAAGAGTACTATTTCCCCTTCCTTAGATATGATGCCAACAAAACAAACCAGAGAACAATAAAATTATCCCAGTTGCAGTTCAGCTTTAACACCTAACAAAATAAAGCAGGAATATCAATGTGGCACAAAACTCACTGAGTGTATATGAAAATGAGAAAAGAAGGATTAACTGGAAGCTGTTATAGAGTTCAGTTCTAATGACTGTGAGACTTAATAAAAGCTCCATCTTGTCCAAACATCTGCATGCAAAGCAAAATCCAGAAGGGAATGATGAAAACTATTCAGAATGGCTCAGAATTTCAGACTTGCCATGTTGTTCTAGATTCAGATTAATTTAGGTAGCCAACTCACTGAGTAGCTCAGTTGAGAAACCTACCTACAAAGAATGAGGTAAACTCTTGGTAGGAAAGTACATATTTTCATGTGGAAATCCCAATCAGTCCCTGGCATACCTCTATAGGACTAGATGCCTTCTACATCTTCCAGACAGCTCAGATAGTCACTGCCAGTCAAAGAGGACAACAAAGAGCCATGTGGACACAGCTGTCTTCTCTTCCTGACTTTGTAACATGCCCTCCAACTGTCACCTACTAACAAGAGAGTAAGCGAATTCCAGCTGAATGCAAAAGCAAAATGGATTTCCATATAATCCCACGAAAGTAAGCTGAGTGGCATCAAACAGAAATATGACAATAATGATGGTGAAGCATTATTATATTACATTTCAGCTGCTCAAAGCAATGTTAGATTAATAACACTTAAACCAAGAATGAGGACTGTATGGCCCTTTAGATGCTCTGGGACTGCAACTCTCATAATCATTCTCCCCTAGCCATTCTGGGAAGGGGTGATAGTTTTTATAACCCAAGAATATTTGGAAGGCTCCTGCCTTAAACCAACTCTTCTTGGTGGACTAGTATTGTAATCTCTAATATGCAGCTGTAGGAGTGTGGTCAGGAAAGCACTGCCTGGAGTCGCCTGATTCCTTGATGTGTGATTTCCAGACAGGTATCTGAGTTAATCTGTTTCTCAGATAGTATGTTCCAGGACTTTGAAGAAGTGGATTGTAATCCACAAAATCTGACATTGACATACATTTCTCAGTTTCAAAGTTGCCACGACTCTTTTCTTTTCTGCTTTGTTGTGGCTGATGTGGGATTTGAGTTGGGTGATTAAATCTCTTATCCACTAAACTCATCCCAATGTATTCCATTTCTTCCTGTGTGAAAAATCCCATGAAGGAGTTTCCAGAAATGTGGCCTCTATTGTGTGGGTTTGATTCTAGGTTCTTAATATGCCTTCTTTCATTAAAAGGAAACATCCGAAGATTGTCATTTGCCAGGTCTTTATTAAGATGCTCTGCATGTAATTCAACAGGTTTCCTGTGTAACAGAACACCACAAACAACACAGAAGTATGTGTTATTCAGATAAAGGAATTTTATCAATGAGGTCCACATCTTGAAAAGCTTTGTGCCATATCAATTTAGTGTCAGTTTTCTTCATCTGAATGTCAATTTTGCAATAATGGCAAAACAGCAAAAAACAGTTTTTCCTATTCTTTATTAACTGCATTGTTTCTAAATATAGTAAGGCTCGAAAGCCAGTTGTGTCCAACTCTATGGGTCATCCCTGTTTAAAGCCAAAGAGCCTGTGTTGTCTGCATCCACAGACATTTCCGTAGCCAGGTAGCAAGCATGACTAAATGCTGGAGCACACAAAACACTGTTACCTTTCCCTCCAAAGAGCAGGAAATTTATCTACTTGCAATTTCTTGCTTTCAAACTGTTGGTGGGTAGGAGATGGGACAGATGACGGGAGCTGGCTCTATTGTGCAGTGCTCGGAGGAACACACAGGAAAAATACATTTAAAAGTCACCCAGCCGTCATCTGTTTTGGAATACTACAAAGTTGCTATTATTATGGCTTCTGGAAGGAAACCTACAACAACATGATGGCAGCATTATTAGGGGGGCTGTCCTTGGATGTGCTGGGTGTGTTCACTTCTTCCGATGTAGCCTCCTGCCTTCTCATATGACCTATGTCTGTGTCTTCTTTTATACTATCTCATATATGTCAGCTTAGAAATTAATTTAACAAAAACAAAATGGATGAGAAATGGCCAATGTGCTGGGGGTTCCATCACTATAAATGGAACCGAGATTAAAGAAGTAGCTAATTATGTCCACCTCGGTCAGCAAATCCAACCATACAACGTACCATGTGGTGAGTGGATATGAAGACACAAAGCAGCTTGGATTGCCTTTAATATAAATCAAACAGTGCTAACAGATGACAGTCTGCCGATGAATATCAGGGCAAATGTATTCAATACAACCATGTTACCAGCAATGTTGTGTGCATCTGAAACGTGGGCAATAACAAAATCAGAGGAAGAAACACCAGCAGTAATCCAATGAACAATGGAAAGATGGATGTGCAGAGTAACAATCAGGGATAAGGTCAGCAATAAGGAATTACACCAAAGAACTGGACTGTGTGATGTGGTCAATGAACTATATGTGGCAAAAAGAAGATGGGCAGGCCATATCACCCACCTAAAGGATAACAGATGGACCTGTCAGCTAACAGACTGGATACCAAGGGACCACAAAAGACCACTAGAGAGACCCCGAAAACAATGGAATGAGCAGATGGTAAAGCTGGTCGGCCATAGATGGAAACAGAAGGCAAAGGGTAGGACATTTTGGAGTTCAGTTGATTTGCACTAAAAGTTACGACAAATCAATATTGGATTTGGATATTGGATATTGTTTTGAAAATCTGCTTTTGAGTTGCAGCTGAGCTGGGTCTACTGAGTTTGTGGTTAATGCATTTACTATTTTTGCATATTATATGGTGCCTCGCTGAATACCCCCCTTTTATTTACATTTTTCTACCTTGCATAATAAACATTAGGAATTAATTTTAAAAACTGGAACGACATGTTATGGCTGGCAAATTATTTACTTTCAAATAACCTTGCTCTGGCAGAACAGACAACTGCCTAGGCTGCAGTTTGAAAACTGCTTTCAGTTTTAAAGGCCTGTTGTTGTTCAATCGCACAGTCGATTCCGACCCTTTGCAACCCCATGGACCATTTTCCTCCAGGCACTTAAAGGCTACTTTCTCTATATCCCTCTACATTATTTGAGCACTCTACAAATGCTACAAGGCAATCCTGACACCTGCATTTTTAAAATTTTCTGAAACAATTTCACAAATGTGTTAATTTGTGTTTATCCCTTTGAAGATGTGGAAGTGAATAGCCCTGATTTAATATAAGGGGCGGGGGGGGGGGTGGAGAAAATTTACTGTACTAAGCAAAACCAAATTTTCACTTTTCCTGATTTTGCTCTTGCCAAATTTGTCTCTGCAAGTTTATTCCAGACTGCACATGACTATTAATTTGGAAACTTCACTTCCCTATCTCATTCTATCTGGAGCATATAATATTGCATGGAACTTTTCATTAATGAATGAGATCTGAAAATCTCTCTCCTTTTCAGATCTCACTCATCTCCTTTCATAAGTTACAGAAATTAATTGTCTTTTGGGAGCTGGCACATTATTAATAACATATCATGCATAATTTTTCTTATAAAATAGGATATTTCACACACTATCCTTTTATTAAAAGGCTTAACCTTACAGTGTTTAAGCACATTAATAAAAAATCTTCTCTGTAATTACCAAAATAAAAACCCCAGCACAACCGTGATCCTATTTTATTATATCTTTAGCCTGTTGTCCTAATCTCCACCCCATCTCCTCTGATTTACATCTCAATATTCTCCTTGTCTGCTCAGTAGTAAAACTTATTGAGTTCAGTGGGGCTTACTCTCAGGTAAGTGAATACACATTCCAGCCTAAAAGCAATGAGACATCTCATACTTCATATTTAAGTTACTTGAAGCATCTCTCTGTGTTTGTCCATTTAAATTTTATTCCCCATATTAAAAAATGAAATTGTAATCTAGATATGATGGAAGCAAAGCTATTCCTGTGACTGTGGCAATGTCCCACCAAATATTTCATTTTCTAGTTACTTTTACAGATGGCCCAGCACCAAGAATTCATGAATGTTAGCCAGATGTTTTCAATAAATGGTTTTAATGACAAAAATTTACATGACTATCACTTGTCAAATTCCCATTGGGCATGCCTCATATTACTACCATGATGTAAGGTAAATAGCACTAAACCACATTTAACAGATGGGAGTCAGTGAGTAAGGTATAGTGATTTAGTCACACTGATGTTACAAAAGAGCCAAACTAAACATGATGTTAATTGTTTGAAAGTAACTGACATGTATGATGGGGGGGATGGCGTAGAAACTGGCAAAGCACGCCAGGGAGTTTGCCAAGAGAACCCTATTGACCAAAGCAAAGGCAAAACAAAGGGACAAATCAAGGAAACAGGAAGGATGCTCAGCACACTAGATGGACAGAAAAGGATGGGCAGGAAAGGGGGAGGAGAAATACAACGTTGTAAGGAACAATATTGCATAGGGACATGGAATGTAAGATCTATGAACCAAGGAAAACTGGAAGTGGTAAAAAAGGAAATGGAAAGAATAAGTATTGACCTCTTGGGAATCAGTGAGCTAAAATGGACAGGTATGGGCGAATTCAGTTCTGGAAACCATAATTACTACTGTGGACAAGAAAACCTCAGAAGAAACGGAGTGGCCATAATTGTAAATAAAAGAGTGAGAAAAGCAGTAATGGGATACAATCTCAAAAATGATAGAATGATGTCAGTCAGACTACAAGGCAAACCATTTAATATCACTGTAATCCAAATATATGTACCAACCACTAGTGCAGATGAAGCCACAGTAGACAAGTTCTATGAGGACCTACAACATCTTATAGAACAGACACCAAGAAATGACATCCACATTATCTTAGGAGACTGGAATGCAAAAGTAGGAAATCAAAAAGTGGACGGAATAACAGGCAAGTTTGGTCTGGGAACACAAAACGAAGCAGGGCAAAGACTGATAGAGTTCTGCCAAGACAACACACTAGTCATAGCAAACACCCTTTTCCAGCAACACAAGAGGAGACTCTACACATGGACATCACCAGATGGCCAACATCGAAACCAAATTGACTACATAATCTGCAGCCAAAGATGGAGAACCTCCATACAGTCAGCAAAAACAAGACCTGGAGCGGACTGTGGCTCAGATCACAATCTACTGATCGCAAAATTCAGGCTCAGACTGAAGAAAATAGGGAAAACTAATAGGCCGGATAGATATGATCTAGACAACATACCCAAGGAATACACGGTGGAGGTGAGGAACAGATTCAATGGTCTGGACCAGATAGACAGAGTACCAGAAGAATTATGGACAGAGATGAGAGACATTATGCAGGAAGCAGCAAGGAATACTATAAAAAAAGAAAAGAAGCGCAAAAAAGCAAAGTGGTTGTGGGAGAAGGCTCTTAAAATAGCAGAGGAAAGAAGGAACGCAAAAGGCAAAGGAGAAAGGAAAAAATACAATCACTTAAATAAAGAATTTCAAAGAGAGATAAGGAAAGCTACCTAAATGAACAGTGCAAAGAAATAGAGGAAAACAACTCAAGAGGCAGGACTAGAGATCTCTTTAAAAAAATTGGGGAAGTCAAGGGAACGTTTAAAGCAAAAATGACCACGATAAAAGACAAAGATGGCAAAGAGTTAGCGGATGAAGAAAAGATAAAGAAAAGATGGAAAGAGTACACAGAGGAACTTTACAAAAAAGACCTAAACACCCCGGATAGTAACAATGAGGGGGAAATTGAACTTGAACCAGACATCCTATAGAGTGAAGTCAGAAAGACCCTAAAAAGCACGGCAAATAACAAAGCCAGTGGAGATGATGGTATCCCAGTTGAATTCTTCAAAGCCCTAAAAGATGATGGAATCAAGCTACTACATGCTAGATGCCAGCAGATTTGGAAAACGAAACAGTGGCCACAGGATTGGAAAAGATCAGTATACGTCCCAATCCCAAAAAAGGGCAATACCAAAGAATGTTCAAATTATTGAACAATTGCGCTCATCCCACAAGCTAGCAAAGTGATGCTCACGATAATACAGGATAGACTGCAGCAGCATGTAGAAAGAAAACTACCAGAGGTGCAGGCTGGGTTCAGAAGAGGCAGGGGGATGAGAGACCATGTTGCCAACATACGTTGGATCATGGAGAAAACAAAGGAATACCAGAAACAAGCTTACTTCTGCTTCATTGACTACACCAAGGCCTTTGATTGTGTGGACCACAACAAAATATGGCAAGTAATTAAAGAGATGGGAATACCAGAACACCTCATATGTCTCATGAGAAATCTGTACATGAGTCAAGAAGCAACAGTTAGGACAGAGTATGGAATGACAAAGTGGTTTGGAATAGGAAAAGGAGTAAGACAAGGCTGCATTCTGTCACCCTGCTTATTAAACTTATACACAGAGCACATAATGTGCAATGCAGGGATGGAGGAATCACAATATGGGATCAAAATTGCTGGGAGAAACATCAACAATTTGAGATATGCAGATTATACCACCCTAATGGCAGAAAGTGAAGAAGACCTAAAGAAGCTCCTGATTAGGTTGAAAGAAGAGAGTGCAAAAGCTGGCCTGAGACTCAATATCAAGAAAACCAAGATAATGGCAACAGGCCATATCAGTCCCTGGAAAATAGATGGGGAAGAAGTAGAAGCAGTAACAGATTTTACTTTCCTAGGATCCAAGATCTCTGCAGATGGAGATTGCAGCCATGAAATAAAAAGGTGACTGATTCTTGGGAGACAAGCTATGAAAAACCTGGGGAACATAGTGAAAGGTAGAGACATCTCACTGCAAACAAAGGTCCGCATAGTCAAAGCAATGGTATTTCCGGTGGTAATGTATGGTTGTGAGAGCTGGACCATTAGAAAGGCTGAGCGAAGAAAAATAGATGCCTTTAAGATGTGGTGCTGGAGAAGAGTTTTGAGAGTCCCCTGGACAGCGAGGAGAACAAATAGGTCAATCTTAGAAGAGATTAGCCCTGAGTGCTCCTTAGAAGGACAAATAACAAAGATGAAGTTGAAGTATTTAGGACATCAAATGAGAAGAGAAGATTCACTTGAGAAGGCCTTGATGCTGGGGAAGATGGAGGGCAAAAGAAGAAGGGGACGGCCAAAGATGAGATGGCTAGATGGTATTGTAGACACAATGGGCACGGGGCTGTGTGGACTAAGGAGGATGGTGGAGGACAGGGGTGCCTGGAGAGCGATGGTCCATGGGGTCGCAAAGAGTCGGAATCGACTGTGCAACTGAACAACAACAACTGACATGCAATTTTTTAAAAAATAAATTGTATTTTAGTGGTCACACAGACATCAAGAAAGATTTATGGATTTTTCAGTAATGCTACTGGTCATAAACCTGACTGTGAGAAAACAAAGCTGATTTTTAATTATGTTTAAATCATAACAAGAAAAATTCTAAATTATGAAGAATAAGTGTGACAAGGAAAAGAGGTTGAAAGCTAGACATCAAAGAAGCCTTTGACCTCCGCTGCCCTGTCCACTACTTGAAACTGATAGATGAAAAACGGACTCCACAGACTTTTGCTGTTGATTTCTATGAACTTTATTCACAAGCACATATATCCCATAATATCCTCTGCCCATAGATAGCCCACTCCAGTCCTTCTGTCCTTTCTCCCCATAAAGTAGAGCAGCGCGGATGCATTCCCCCCCCCACTTCCTTGTCAAATGTGCCAAGGAAATAAAGCTTTTGCTATTGTTCCAAGCAGATTATCACTGAACAATCAATTCTAATCATCCAAAAGAGAACCTGCATTGTCTCATTCAGCTCCACCTGGTCCCACAATCACCATTTCTGACTCTAGCCGGTAACCTGCATTCCCCCTCAACCCTCAGGAGCCTTTGTTCACCCAGGAAGACTAATTGTTCATCCTAGAAGCCTAATTTACATATATTGTCTTCATCAACCATCATGGACAGAACCAGTTTATGCCTCAGGGATTAAACATCCAGCACAGCTGTTATGTTTGAATACATTTATTGCTGTAACGTTTTGTGAAATAATAGGGATCAGTATGATCCTCCATTTTGTCTCCTTCTTCTTGGTCTTGAAATATCGCGGGACTGCATTCCCGCCTAAACTATGTAGTCTGTACAGCCTTCACTCCGGTCCAATGACCTCCCAGTTACTCCACTCCCCTTCCTGTCGTTTCCACCCAAATGTATCAATTTATGAGTGTATATATTGAGCAGTGCTGCGCCATTGCTCCCCATGTTCTGACTGCCTAATAAAGTTGTTTGGCCCTGTATGCTGGCTGCTTCGCATTTCTACCAGAACATCAAAACAGGCAAGTGTATAAATGTATCTGTACCCCACTCCTTGGGGTCTTTTCCGCTACTAGACGGTCTTATTTGTTGGTTTTCCAGCATCAATCAATAACATCTCAGTTTATCCATGCTTTTTCTTGTTTCTTCTTCCAGGGAGCCTGGGAACATGGTTTAAACCACACAGTACATAAATTTCAGTACATATTTACAGTGGAGCCTCAGTTTACGAATGGCTCAGTTAACGTAATAATCGGTTTGTGAAAGGAAATCCAGAGAAAATAGTGGCTCGGTTTAAGGATTTATTTCACATAACAAAGCTTTTTTGGGCTGGTTGGGCACCAAGTATACTTGAATGAAGATTACTGGTTCAAAATAGGATATAAGGTGCTGTAAAAAGATAAGCAGACAATTTTTAAAGCATGGAGCAGCATTTCAACCAAGCATGTTTTGGATTTCAAAAGGAAATGACAAATCAGTTAAAATACATATTAGGCAGATTAATAAAAAAATCATTGAGATGTTACAGCAATGTGTTTTGGCTTTTGCTTTCTTAAGTCTGGGGTCATTGAATTCTAACTGTAATTATCACTGTTAAAATCTAAGATGACAAATGGAAGAGATGAAGGACAGAGGCAGGATTTGCATTATATCCCTGATAGGCTGTTTTTTAAAATGTTTTTGAAATGTTTTTGTGATTTGATGCTTTGTTGTTGTGATTGTAATTATTTTGCTCTTTGTTAGCCGCCCAGAGTCACTTTGCGAGTGGGGCGGCATACAAGTCAAATGATAAATAAATAAATAAATATGTTTGGATTTCTGGTAAATGTTCACTTTTTGTTAGATTAGATTTGATTGTACATCATCTGCAAGATATGCCTAACTGACTGTTCTTTCAGCCCATGATTCATTGAAATGCAAATTATGGATACCTCACAGGTGTCACCATTAAATAAAAAATAATGGAAATGTTTGCAATGCTTTTTTAAGTGAAAAAATGTCTTGCAGATTGATGGAGATGAAGTGGAACAGAATGGCAAACATCTGTGCTGCTCTGGTGTTAGTGGATGTCATGGTGCTTAATAACTCAGCCTTCACTGTTTCTTTGCCATCAGAGTGTGAAGGGACTAGCAGATTCCCAAGAAATCACTCAGCAAAATCCTCATTCAAATTACGACACACACACACACACACACACACACACACACACACACACACACCGGCCTTTGAGAACCAAATTCTTTAGCCAACAACCCAACAATAGAGTTACAGTGTACTTTTCATAGTGTCGGAAGGACAACAGGTACTTTCAGAATTCTACAGTAGCATGTATTTCTCCACCACAGGGCACTCATAAAAAATCCTGATGAAAGAAACCATCCAGGCTTGCTTTGTAAATCCAAAGTTCGTTCAAGCAAACAGATGCATTAAACAGATCATCTCCCTAAACTCATAACTTGTTTCTTTGAAAATCTAAGTATATTAATAAGTGTTCAATGTAGACAAGTATTCTGCATCATATCCATTGTCAATGGCCACCTTAAAAGGAAAAAAGCTGCTTTTGCTGGATCTGACCAAAAGTCCATCCAATTCTTAACTAAACACTCCTGCAGAAATTCAAAGAATTGATTAAGGAAAATAAATAATCTGGATTTATCCTTTTAAAGAAGGACAAAGAACCATTAAATTCAAAGTATAAACCTAAGTACAGTATATCCAAAACAGATCTTGGTGAACAGCAAGGTAAGACATAACAACAGAAAGCTAGCTATTTATTCTAGCATTTTTCTTGTTTTTCAGCTTTTAAAACTGTCATATTGTCAAGACATAATTTGTAGTCATTGGACTCCTTTCAAGAATAAACCTATGACTCCCAAAAATCACAGTTGAGCACCAATGGTAATGAGAACACTTTGAATATATTGGCCTTAGCCTCCTTTATTCCAGCTTTTGGGGGAAACAGCCGAAAACTGCACAGACAGTTCATGCTTTATGGAAAGAATACTGTATAGCCTTCAATGACAACATGCACCTGTTGGATAGAACATATGAAGAGATTTATGTTCAACTTGCCATAACAGGAAAGAATGAGGGTAGAAAGGGAATACCCTTCTACTAAGAAACTCAATCTGTTCCAGATCAAATTCCAGCAATGAATGAAGTTTTAGTCAATTTAATGGTCTATTACTTTTGAATTTCTCATGTTCATACAGGATTTTTAAATAGTTGATTCAAGGAATGAAATAAAAACATAATATGTCATTCATATATGCAGGTTGTTTTTGTTTCAAACACCTCAGTGAACTAATTCAGTTGAAGCATGCAGGTTCCAGTTATACAAAATTTCAGTTAGCAACTCTGTTAGATGTATAATATTAATAAAAATAAAAATAAAAGTAATAGTAATAAAGGCAATTTGAACAAAAATATTGCCCCAATAAAAATAGAGACATTGATATTTTTAAAAAGAGACATAAAAAGCTCAGCAACAGCTACTCAGGAGGCATGGTTGGCAGCGGGCGCCACTGCTGCTGGGACTTCCGCCACACAGCTAAAGAGCCTTGCATGGTTGAATTTTCTGTAAGCCGCTTCGAGTCGTCCATTGGATTGAGGGAAGCGGGATATAAATAAAACATTATTATTATTATTATTATTATTATTATTATTATTATTATTATTATTATTATTATTATTATTATTATTATTATTATTATTATTATTATTATTATTATTATTATTATTATTATTATTATTATTATTATTATTATTAAGGAACATTTTGCCATCTATAGTGACTTGTACAGAAAAGTCAAAAGTTCCTCCTGTTAGGCCTTTTTTTTACATGAAATAAAATAATAAATTAAAAGGAGGAAGAAAACATTCGCTGAAAAACACTGAATCTTATCAGTATTATAATGGAAACAGACTCTAAAACATTAATCCTTGATTTTAATCAGAACCTCTAGAACAGGGGTCCCCAACCACTGGGCCATGGACCTGTCCCAAACCAGGCTGTGGGTGGCACTGGGAGCCCCACTGGCAGCCTTTGCCCTCCGCCAGCTCTGCCTGGCAAATAGAGTGAGAGCACGGGCTTTAGACACAGCAGATAGGCAGGTGACTGGGTCCCTCCTCCATGTTGCTTAACTATGGCTGGTCCATGGAAAAAGTCTTTCGCATGAAACCAGTGATGCAAAAAAGGTTGGGGACCATTGCTCTAGAGGGAACAGATCTTTTGCTTTCCTGTGTATTCATCCCATTTTGGTGGCCACTGGCAAATCTAGGAGCTGAAATGGCTACAGAAATTCAGGTTCGGCAATTGTTACATAAAATTCTCACTGAAAAAGGACATCTTCATTCATTTTAATGGGAGAGAGCTGCATGCACATTGCTTTCTGAGGGCAGCTCATTCCCCATGCAACAAAGTAAAATAAATGTCTGTTTTTTTGGAGATCATTGCCTGCAGCAGAGATTAAGTTATACTCTCATCAGAGTAAATTATTATTGCTGCTCCTGAAGGGATGAATAAACTAAAGTCTAAAGCAGGGGTGGCCAAACGTTTTGGGCCATGGGCCGGTTATGTGGTTCAGGGGGCCAGTCATTATGGCCCATGATCCGGATCTGACCCCTGACACCAATTCATCTGACGAATGAAGCCCTCATTACTCCCAGATGTGGAAGTAAAACATGCCCATACTTTTTACGTTTTACTTCTGCTTCCGGGAGCAACAAGGGCTTTGCGGGCCAGATGAATTGGCATCAGGGGCTAGATCCAGCCCATGGACCATAGTTTGGGCTCCCGTGGTCTAAAGAATGGACTAAAGTCTATTTCATTTCAGTAGTAATAGTAAGGCATTTATATAATGGGACTTAGGTTTGCTTCACTTAGCCCAAGACAGGCCATAAGCATGTTTATTTATTTATTGATTTATTTCAATTTTTATGCCGCCCACTCAGGTAAAAACCCAACTCAGGGCAACGTACAACAGTTAAAAACATATAAAAACATGTTAAAACACCCTCATCCTTCCATCCATCCACCCTCATTACTCCCACCCCATTTAAAACCAAACTAAAAGCTAAGAAGGACGGGGGAAATGCAAAGAAACAGAAGGAGGATACAACTGGCCCCAGCAGGCTGGGGCCATATTCCCATTAGGGCCCCACATCTGATACATTGCAGGCGCACCCCCCAATAAAGGACTCAGACACCAATGAAAGTGGATAACGGCATTGGGCCACATTTATTGATTCATGCCCTAGTCCGAATTATAAATTTCTATTGGTAATTGACCAATTATAATTCTTAAGGCAAGCAGGCCGAAGTAACACTGGTAAGGTACCACCCAAAATTGCCAACGGCAATTGCTACAATGTATCTATTTGTATCAATTTGTTTGTTGACAACAAACAAATTGTTGACCGTAGTCAATATCTAACTAATGACCCCACCCTCTGACGCGTATCCGTAAAATCACGGGGTGATGCATGCTGTCTAGCTGTAGCCATCACCCCGTCGCCTGGTTCGTCGTTGACCGGACAACGTTTAACCAACTTATACCTGTCTAGTGTTGTCCAGTCAATTGCGAACCTGCCGGATACCTGTGGGTCATAAATGTTTACCTTACCAGTGCTACCCGCCCATGTGACCAAAGTCAACAGCAGCAACAGAAAAAACCCCTATATCAAACCATAGCAACAGTGTGGGATGGGCGAAAAAACCAGGACCCAAGAGCCAATTATGAGTCCCAGCCAAAAATTCCCACCCGGCCCCGAAGCGACCAAAATATCACACTGTTAACTAGGGAGGGGGTGGAGGGGAAAAACTTCTCCGCTCCGTCGCTTTGCAAAATGGCAGCTCGGCTGCCTCGTGGCCGCCCCTTATATAAGGGTGCTGGCCATGCCCCCTAACTACCCGGATGTCTTCATCCGGTGGGGGGGCCCCGCAAAGGGCGCGGTGGCCATTTTGGCGCTGCGCTTGCATTGCAGGCGCACCCCCCAATAAAGGACTCAGACACCAATGAAAGTGGATAACGGCATTGGGCCACATTTATTGATTCATGCCCTAGTCCGAATTATAAATTTCTATTGGTAATTGACCAATTATAATTCTTAAGGCAAGCAGGCAGAAGTAACACTGGTAAGGTACCACCCAAAATTGCCAACAGCAATTGTTACAATGTATCTATTTGTATCAATTTGTTTGTTGACAACAAACAAATTGTTGACTGTAGTCAATATCTAACTAATGACCCCACCCTCTGACGCGTATCCGTAAAATCACGGGGTGATGCATGCTGTCTAGCTGTAGCCATCAGCCCGTCGCCTGGTTCGTCGTTGACCGGACAACGTTTAACCAACTTATACCTTCTAGTGTTGTCCAGTCAATTGCGAACCTGCCGGATACCTGTGGGTCATAAATGTTTACCTTACCAGTGCTACCCGCCACACGGGGAGGCTTCCCAGAAGGCTCACCGCCCCCCCCAAGACCGTCAGCTCGGTCAACAGGCCTGCTCGCCAGTCCACTAACAAGAGGTCCATACCTCCCTGCGACAGATGGGCCCCATCCCCTGAGTAAAAGCTCGTAATTTTGCAGACTGATGTCGGGGAGGCGAATGACGCGTCCCCCACCTTTGTCGAAAAGGAACCGGGCAATAGCCCCGTTCACGGAGCATCAGCTCGGCCAAGAGCCTCGAGGCCGCACGCCCCCTGTAAGCGTACCGCGGTATCGTGTCCGACCAATTGAGGGTTGTGGCAGGCCACACATAACGTGAGTGGGGCAGGTCACTGCAAATCGCAAGCTTCCGCGATAGGCCAGTGACCCGCCCTAAGCCATCGCCCCCAAGGTACATAACCAGGACATCCGGCGAGTCAGCATCCCTGATGTAGAAAAGGAATGGCAACAGTTCCTGCCATAACATGCCGCGCTTACCATAGCACCTGAGACGTGCGGATGCACCCAGTCCCAGTCGGGGTCCCCACTCTGTCGCCGCAGCGTAACGCGCTGCCCTATGCAGCGTAACGCGCTGCCCTGTGCAGCGTAACGCGCTGCCCTGTGCACATGGCTATGGCCCACCAGGCACACTGTCACCGGTGTAATACGACACCCAGGGTCTGTCAAGGAAAAAAAGGGGGGGGAAACAGTGCAGTGACTAAACTGGTACTCACGGTTGAAGAGGGCGAACACAAACTGAAAACATTGTGATCCCCACCCTCCCATGCGGCGTATGTCAGCCCCGGAGTACCCAAAAACAGCTGCAGTAGAAGCAGGAACAGCTGCAGTAGATCCTGAATGAATGGGTGCCGCAACGAGCCCCAGGGAGGCCAACTCTGGCTAGTGCCTACCGGCACCCTCCAAAATCGAAATTTAGTAAGGGGAGACCCATCTTGGTGACAGAAAAACGGGCCATGGTGCATGCCACGCAGTGCAAGGAACTCCTGTAGGGCACCAACTGGACAGATGTCTGCCAAAGAACACCGTAGCAGTCTTATTCCACTGCCTACGCCATGCCGATCTGTCTTAGAGGAGCGTATCCTCAACTGAGCCCAGTCTTTGGCCACATAGACATCTTCGAGTTCCAGTGCCCTACGACTAGCATCCGCCTTAGACAGCATCACAAGCTCGCTAATGCGGAGCGCTCCAAAAAAGGCCACCGTTGTAGCCGCATGAAACAGGGCTGCCTCATACCTATCAAAACATAGGTCATGCCAGCCCCGTACCAGTTGGGTAAGAACCCCTGGGGAAATTGGGTGGCGGTCGTCCGGGCTACGCCCACGCTCCCGCACCCACCCCTCCAAAACGTGTCTCACACGGAAGTCAGCGGTACTGTCCGCATGTCCGCCTACTTTGGCCATAAAAGCCAGCGCTGACAGCCTGGATGCTATGGTTCGAGGTGCAAGGCCCTGGGAATGCAGGTCAACCATGAATTGAAGTATATGGGCCACCGGGATAGGCCAGGTATCTGGCAGCCGGAATTGGGCACAGAATGCCCTGAAAGAATTGAATGCGTGTTGATACGCCTTACGCGTGCGTGGCGCTAGCGACATGCCGATCGCCCGGTTCACCTCTCCTTGCCAAAGGTCCATATCTCGTCTGGGAGTGGCGAGGGAAATTCCTCTGCATCCGGGGCCAAGGCGCGGAACCGGGAGATCTGCAGGCGGGACAAAGCGTCAGCGATATCATTATTGACCCCCGGGACATGCCTGGCCCGGAACAGTACATTAAGGCGCAGGCTGCGCGATACAAACTGGCGCACCAGGTCCATCACCCTGGGTGATTTGGAAGTCTGTGAGTTGACAATGTGGACAACGGCCGCATTGTCACACCAGAAATGAACGACCGAGTTGGCCCACTCATCACCCCATAGCACCAAGGCCCCCAGGATGGGAAAAAATTCCAGGTACGTGTGGTCCCGCAGGCGCCCCGTACCTGACCAGGCTGGTGGCCACCCACCATAGGCCTACTTCCCATTGAAGTACATCCCATAACCCAGGGACCCAGAGGCATCGGACTGTATCTGGAAACGAGGGGAAGCCAGAAGGTCAGACCTCCAAAATGACACCCCATTAAACTCCTTCAGGAACTGGAGCCAGATAAGGATATCTGCCTTAATGCCCTGGGTTAGTCTGACTCTATGGTGGGGCCTGGACAAGCCTGTCATTGCGTCGCACAAGCGCCGGGCTAATGCCCTGCCCGGTGCGACCACCCTGCAAGTGAAATTGAGATGACCATGCAACACCTGCAGGTCCCGCAGTGATGCCTTGCGCTTAGCAAGCAAGTCCGAGATAAGGGCCACTATCCTTGACACCTTATCCCCTGGTAACCTAGAAGCCTGCGCTACCGTGTCAATCTCCACCCCCAGGAAGACTAGCTGTGTAGATGGGCCCTCGGTCTTTTCGGGCGCTAAAGGGACACCCAGTTCCTCCATTAGCGTCTGAAATGTGTTGAGGAGACGTGTGCACGTGTCCCAGCCCCGTTCACCCCCGAATAAAAAATCATCCAGGTAATGGGCTACAGACCGGGACCCTGACCTGCGGACAAAAGCCCACTGTAGGAAGGTGCTAAAATGCTCGAAGGCCGAGCACGATATGGAACAGCCAAAAGGCATGGCCTTATCGAAATAATATTCACCCCTGAACTTAAAACCCAGCAACTCAAAGTCACCCGGATGAACCGGCAGGAGGCGAAAGGCAGACTTAATGTTGCACTTAGCCAACAGCGCACCCGGGCCACATGAGCGCACCATGCGCAGCGCTTGGTCAAAAGATGTATACCTGACCGAGCAAAGGTCATCAGGGATAGCATCATTGGCCGATCGGCCGGCCGGGTAGGACAAGTGATGGATCAGGCGGAACTCGCCCGGTGACTTCTTGGGCATCAAGCCCAAGGGTGACACTTTAAGGTTGGGGAACGGGGGTGCAGGGAAAGGGCCAGCGACCCTGCCCGCATCAACCTCCTTAGAAATGCTGGCGGCAGCCACCTCCTCCCTCCCCTTAAGGGACAAAAGGTTGGGGGCATCTTGGGGGGACCTATCACCCTGGAAAGGAATACGGAACCCCAGTCGAAAACCTTGAAGCAGGTAAACCGCATCTGCCCCCCTCGGGTACGATGCGAGCCAACGCTCCAGCATGTCCACATTAATTGGGGAGGGGGCCTTTCGGTGGACCAGCTCCCTCTGCGGCAGTCTTGCCAGCCCCTTGTCTGCCCCTACCTTTGCCCCGCACCCCTCCAGGCCTGGGGCAGGCGGAGGCCGCATGGGGGCCAGCGCAAGAGGGACACTCATGCCTGTACCGGCAATTCTTCCTACTGCAGGAACCATTGGACGAGAAAGTCCAGCACAGCAGGCGGGCTGGAACCCCCTGCCCCGCCACCTGGCGGGGTGCCTGTGCTGGGGCCGCTCGCTGGACCGCATGTCCACAATGGTATCCGTCCCCAGGCGCAGGGTGCGTGGGAGTCATATACAGAAGCCACAGCTTCTGGCAGGGCTCATCCCACCTCATCTCAGGGTGCAGGGGAATCCGCATACGGAATTCCTCGTCGTAAGCCAACCATGACGGGCCCGGGAAGTCGACCATCGCCCGGTAAATGTTGTCCAAATACTGGACCATCGGAATTGCCAAATCCGGCCGGGCCCTGAGGTAGACCGCCATGTATATAAGGTACGCCGGCAACCAATTGGCCCACGTACGTGGCGGCTTACGACGACGTGCCTGTTCCTTATCCTTCTCATCCTGCCTCTCCCTCTCCTCTTTGGTGGGCTCTCTGTTAAGAAGGGAGAAGATGTCGACATACTCCCCACACCAGATCTTCTCTTTGGTGGCCTGGGCCAAATGGTCCCCCAGGGGCAAGGAATACCCCGCTGTCGGCAATGCCGACACCGGCACAGTGGGAACCACGGGGGTCTGAAAAGGAGCCTGGACCAACCCAGCCACCCCTAACACATTCCCAACTGAATAAGAGGTACCACCCAAAACTGGGCCCTGGGTGAGCGGTGAAGTCGCCGGGTGGGACGTCGGCGACTGAACCGTCGCACCACCCATGCGAGGCCACGGCCACTGGAATGCCCCCCCCAATGTGGGTAGGTGTGTGGGTGCACTAGATTGAACCGCATACTAACATGCAGCACCCCCGCGGGCCGCCCCCACCGGGGGTTCCGGCCCGCTGGGGGCGTCGGAGCTCACAACCGCAATTGAGCTCATCGACGGGGCCTGACCAGCATCAGCCTGTTGAGTGGGGAGCTGCGAGGCAGTGGCCGAAGCCGGCCCACGCACCTCGGGCAGCTCGACCCGTCCCGCCGCCTGCCGCTGACCGGCAGACAATGGATCAACCTGCACCCCAAAAGGCACCCCCGGGTGGCTAACCCTCGCGAGGGATGCCTCGAGGGCCGCAACGTGGGCCAGAAGGGCCTCAACACTAACGTAGCCCCCTAAGCCAAGTGGGGGCAAAGGGCCAGCCGGCCCACTGGGTGCAGGCGCTGGTCCAGGTCCCTGGACCCCGGGGCCCATATACGGCTATGACCCCAGGCCCGGCCCCTGCAGGGCCGGGGGGGTACCCTGCCAGGGGAGGGAACCCAGCCACCCCCCCTGGCTGAAACCCCCCGCAGGAAGCTGCGGACCCATGGAAGAAGGCCCCGCAGAATGGGCCGTGCCAGACGCAGACCCCCGGCCTCAGGCCAAGGGGTAATTAACCCCATCCCACCGGTCCCGGTGGGCTCAGGCAAAGGAGGCTGCTGGGGAGGCGCAGTCGTGGTCCTCTGACCCGGCTGGCGCCTCCACGCAGAATGAGCCGCGTTCGCAGTCGCCTTCTTCTTCGAGGGCATAGCAGCTAACGATTGGAAGCCTAAAAGTCAAGAAAATCAGCAGCCAGAGGCTTCCCCGAGCAAGGCAAGAGCGACGGAGGTAAGAGAGAAAAACTTCTCCGCTCCGTCGCTTCGCAAAATGGCAGCTCGGCTGCCTCGTGGCCGCCCCTTATATAAGGGTGCTGGCCATGCCCCCTAACTACCCGGATGTCTTCGTCCGGTGGGTGGGGGGCCCGCAAAGGGCGTGGCGGCCATTTTGGCGCCGCGCTTGCATTTGTATTGTTCTTAAATCTTTTACAATATTAATAATACTAGGAATTAGAGAAGAATAGATAGGACAAATTGAAGCAAGAATAAATAGAGGTTTCACTGAATTTTGACAGTCATGATGGAAGTATTACTGTATGTGAAGAAATTATGGCAGAGACACACTGAGACTGTCAAAAATTTGCTTTGTGACTTTGATCATGACAACACAGCAACAAGCTCTTTTTTTAAAAAAAAATATTGAAATTCCTGCATTTTGTGTACAATGTCTCCTCAAACCTGATGAGTTTTCTCTTTGTGAAGCTAAGCACAATCACAAGAAGCACAGCAGATCAGTACCATTCAGTGCTTCTATCCAGTAAAAAATCTTTAAATGTCAATCTGTTGCAGTTTAACACAATCCAACAATCAGTAGAAAAATCAGCTTCAAGACCAACAAAAAACATATCACATTTGAGAAGAAAAATGTGATGACATTTATTTTTCTCAAAACAAGTACAGTGGTACTTCACACAACGATTTTAATCTCTTCCATGGGGCTTGTTGTTGTATGAAACATTTGCTATATGATGGATGCATCGTATAGTGATTTTCCCTATGGGATGCATAGTACAACACTAAGTGGTTTTTCCTATTGAGGAAAATTGTTATATGATTTTTTCCATAGGGAACATTGTTACGCGGGATGCCATTTTTTTCAAAACCTATTATGCAATTTTGTTGCTATATGGGGCGATTGCTGTATGAGGTTCCGCTGTATAAAGATTTACATCCTTTAAAGATGTACTTCCTGAGAATCAGCACATACTTGCATTTTACAGTGTATTTTGGAGAAATGAAGTGCACTGAGGAATACATACATTGCACCTGTATTGAAGAAGTGCATACAAAAAACAACAACAACTGCTGGGTAGCTCACTGGTTTAGATATTTAGTTCTGGAGGAAGAAGGTTGGGAGTTTGATTTTCCAGTGTGCCTCACTGACAGGTGCTGGACTCAATAATATACCATACAAGGTTCCTTCCAGTTCTACAGTTCCAAGAACAGATCTAAACTTAGCATTCTCACAACCTGATATCAGTCAAAAGAAGAAAATGCAGGTGGGATTCAGAGAAAACCAAATGTTATGAGAAAAGATTGAAGAAGGAGACATTTTTCTTGAGAAGGAGACTAATGATAGTTCTTGGTAGACAATTAAAGTGGTAGCTCAAGTGGCTAAGACGCTGACTGGAAGGCGGGAGGTCAGCAGTTCAATTCCCAAGTACTGCAGGACAGAATGAGCTCCCGTCTTTGGCCCAGCTCCTGTCAACCTAGCAATTCGAAAGCAAGAAATTGCAAGTAGATCAATAGGGACCACTTCGATGGGAAGGTAAACAGCATTCCATATCTAGTCATGCCTGCAACATGACCACAGAAACGTCTGCAGAAGCAGACAGGACTGGCACTTCGGCTATAAAACAGAGATGAGCACTGAACCCTAGAATCAGATATGACTGGTTTTCGAGCAAGGGAAAACTTTACCTTTACTAAATAGAAGAGAAATTGGGTATTCTCTTCTTATGAGAGGAGTAGGATCAAATTTGAAGATAGACAACTAAACAACTTCCCTTCCCAGTCACAACTGCCTAACGACTGGTAGTGGAGACACCTAGATAAACATCTGTAAAGGCTTTTTTCTACAATTTATGGTTTAGTAGTCTTATTTTATGGTTTGAGAGGAAAATCGGGGGCGGGGGGCGGCACCGGCACCCAACATGGCTGCCACCCATTGCCCCTCCTTTTTTGGGCACTCAGTCTCAAAACGCCCTGCCACCACTGGCCTATACTCTCATACTGTTTTTCATATGTTTTTTTTTAATTGTTATGTAAGCCGCCTTGGGTCATCCATGGATGAGGAAGGTGGGGTAGATTTTTTGTAAATAAATAAATAAACATGTATGACAAAAATGCTCATTTTAAAAGAAAAGAACTAAAGTTTAACTGAATAAACTTCCTGTTACATGAAGCTGTCAAAGGTTGAAAGTAGGTTGCATATACAAACAAGTTAAAAAAGTTTTCCTAGAAGTATATCACTGTTCAAACGAAAGACAGATTTAATTCCTGAATGGACAGGATTTTATGTTTGCCATTATTATGCATCATTTAAAATCCTCTTGAATAACAAATTTGATGAATTCCTTGTCAACAGAAAAGAGGGAAAACAGGAATAATAAATGATCCATGTTTTACTCAATTTTCAGTTTATACATCACAGCCTCAAGAGCACTGTCAATGGCAGATAGGGTAAAGAGCAATATATTAACACTATACATTACCCCGAAAATTTATTTTCATTTTTGGTACAGATTGTTATATCGCTACTGTACATGAATGCACATATTCACAAAACATTAGGAGCACAATTTGTCCTTCCGTCTGGCATTATAGCTAATCAACAGTAAACCAGTCCCAAAATGTGGTATTCACTGAAGACCCCAGACTATTGACAATGCTTGAACATGTTGTATGCAGTTTTAAAGCCCTAAATAAAAATTTATGGGTCTGAAATAATTCAGTGGTCTGGTATTTGGATGGTATTTCCATTATGCAGGAACTTTGTCCAATCATCTGAAAATATGCCTCTCCAAAGAATTTGCAGTGAGACACACCAGGCTTGCTGCAGAGGAGAATAGACAGGGATCAGGGGAAAACCACAGACAACTAGCTTAGGATCAGAACAGACACTCTCTTATAAAGTGACTTAAGCCACTCAGGGACATATCTGTCAATAGAACCCTACACAGACTCCTATGAAGTCATCTGTTATACATTTTTGGGAGAATGCTTACAGCTGTACCAAGGAAGAGAACTGATTATATAAACTCCCTATTGCATTCATAATATTGCAACATCTAATTTATCCTAAGAGAGCTACATATCTGTGTCCAAGTCAGCCTGCAGTCACAAAGGCATAGTTTACAGCCTACTACTGAAGCTGTGAATCAGCCAAATTAAGCCTCCTTTCAGAATCTGTGCAGTTAGTCCATGCAATGAATTCCTTAAAATGGGACCTACCATCAAGACAAGGGAAATAGTGATTTCTTAAATGGCATAGGGCTTCAATGTGGCTTGCACCACCTTTTTATATGTACTGGCCAACTTCATACTTCTCAGGCTAAGAAATCAGAATGATAATTGTTTTTTGTTTCACTTCACCTGTTGTGAGGCAATTCTCTACTCAAAAACTGCTCATCAAAACATCTATATTAAGGGTAGGGAAAACATGTATTAGAGAAAGTTGGGCACAAAAACCTGTACATTGGTACCTCGCTTAAAGAGCATAATGCGTTTCACGGGATTGCTCTTTAAGTAAGTTTGCTCTTTATTCGAAACACCATTGTAAGTGACCAATTGTGACCTCTGGTGGTGGTGGTGGGGATTGTGAATCCCAATTTAGTTGTTAAGCGAGTTTTTGGTTGGTTTTAGTTGTTAAGCGAGATAACCATTCAGAGAAAATTCTGATATTTAAGTGAATTAGTCTCTAAGCGAGGCACTCTTTATGCAAGGTTCTACTGTATTTACCTCAAATACAGGGACCAGGGACTTCTTTTCTTTAAAGCAAAACTTTATTGCAGAAGATACACTCACAAAACGAAATGTGGACCTTTAATTAATCGCGTGCACACACACACACCCCATGCGCACGCGCGCACGCGCGCGCGCGCACACACACACACACGCGCACACACACACACACAAATATGAGCATCTTTGCATTTTGGCTTCCATGCTGCATAAACATAAAAAGTAAAACTAACTCTTTGATTCCCTGTATGGGAAAGGAAAACTCTTTTCTAACCAAGGAATAAGTAGAAGTCAGAGAATGAGATTTCCATCCACCCAAAATATAGATCAATTAAACCTGAGCAGGATAGATTAAATGGCTGTGGGTAGCAAATCCTCTATTGTGTACACTGACACTACTAAGCCTGTGTTTCATTTTAGCTCTCTCACTTATGATGTATTGTACAGGGTGGCTAGTGGGATTTTTGTAGTGTTAATATCTGAAAAAGCTTCAATTTGTTAATGTTCACTATGAAGAAAACAGCTGATGTATGCTCTCAGTTTCTCTGCATTGTGAGTATTGCTTCAGCAATAACTTTTCCTTTAAAATGAAAATCTTTTAAGAGCTTATTTTTTGGGCAGATGAAAGCTCTTTACAAACATACATATATTAGGGGAAATGAGGACAAAATGAGTATGTTTGTGAGTATTGCATATAAAGATAAGTGTGCATGAACTTATTTAGTTATAAACTGACAGCATGATGCTGAAACAGGATGGACAATATCAGTGGTGGGATTCAGCAGGTTCATCCCAGCTCGCCAGAACTGGTAACAGAAATTCTGGCTGTCCCCACCCATCCAAGTTTTGAAATGAAGCCGTCCTAATTTGGGTGCAACACAGGGCTTTCCCCCTGGCCATACCCACCATACCACACCCACAGAGTAGATAGTAAAAAAATGAATCCCACCACTGGACAAGATTTATCACAGAATAAAAACAAAACTGAAATAGACCAATATTTAACCTTAAATACAACTCCCCATAAAATTATACCATCCAACAAAGCAAACATGTTCATCAATATTATTTCACAATCTAATTGCACCAGCTCACTTTACATGCCTTTATGTCTTTTTAATGCCAGAAAAGTTAGATTGTTTAATGCAACAGCCTGTCCTTTCAATAACCTTTTAATTGGGGTTGGGGGTTGGGTTTAAACTGTTTATATTGAGTGTGGTTTTTAAACTATGTAAGCCGCCCTGGGTCGGGCTTACCTGAGTGGGCGGCAAATAAGTTGCAAAATTAAATTAGATTAATTAAACCTCTACCCACCAGCTTTAGAGATGGTCTTGGCTTTCCCAAACTTGCTGTATTGACACTGCCTCTGCTGGCCATTCACAATTTTTATAGTATCTACAAGCAGAGGTTGCCGGGCAGTTTTAAATTGTGTTGTAAGGGATAATTTTTTTGTTAATTTATGTAAAAAAGAGGTGTGTTGGTGGTTAGGGGTGGTTTTGGGTGTGCACAACCACCTCCACCCATACAATACCACTCCAACCACCAACACACACGTTAAAAATTCATGGCAGGGCAGGAGTGTTGTGTGTGTGTGTGTGTGTGTGTGCGTGCGCGCGTGCGTGTGTGCATGTGCGTGTGTGTGTGTGTGAGAGAGAGAAGCAGTGTGTGTGTGTGTGTGTGTGTGTGTATTGACCCACCAAACCCAGGGGACCCTGCAGAGAGGGGATCCCCTCCCTGCAGAACACCCCATTATTAAAGAGAAGAAACCAAGCTGTTTCTTCTCTTTTAAAATGGAGTGTTTGGGAGGGGGGGGTGGATTTGATCCCCTCTCCCTGGTCCCCATGGTTTGGTAGGGTTTGAGGGACAAAAGGGGTCTGTCCTCCCAACCCTTCCAGAACCAGGGGACCTGGCAGAGAGAGGATCGATTCCCCCCTAAAAAAAAAACCCACTCCGGTTTTAAAGAGAAGAAACCAAGCGGTTTCTTCTCTTTAAAAACAGAGTGCTTGGGAGGGGGGGGTGAATTCGATCCCCTCTCCCGGGTCCCCTGGTTTTGGTAGGGTTGGGAGGACAAAAGGCATCTGTCCCCCCAACCCTTCCAGAGCCAGGGGACCAAGCAGAGAGGGGATCATTCCCCCCAAAAAACACTCCGTTTTTAAAGAGAAGAAACCAAGAGGTTTCTTCTCTTTAAAAATGGAGTTTGGGGTGTGTGTGTGGATTCGATCGCCTCTCCCGGGTCCCCTGGGTTTGGGAGGTTTGGGGGGGACAAAAGGGGTCTGTCCCCCCAGCCCTTCCAGAGCCAGGGGACCCAGCAGAGAGGGGATCATTCCCCCCACCCCCCCCAAAAAACACTCCGTTTTTAAAGAGAAAAAACCAAGCAGTTTCTTCTCTTTAAAAATGGGGTTTGGGGTGTGTGTGTGTGTTGTGTCCTAAAGCCTGTGCCTTTAAACAATGTACCTATCCATGTGTATCCAATGTAACCTGGAGGGGGGTCCAGAGTCCCCACCAAGGGGGGAGGAGAAAGAATTTGTCCTCGTAGATATCCCGCGGGATCCCCCAACAGAGTTTGATTTTGATTTTCAGAATCGGGGGGGGGGGGGTTCGGAGTGGTCCCCCACCCATCCAAGCGAGAAGAGGGGTTTTACGTTAGCCCCTGGTGCCCCCGGTTCAACCACAACGGAATCTACCCTTTCCCCTAAAGCTGCAAAACCGCAGCAAGCCTCTAACAAGTCTCCCTCTCCCATTACAGGACAAGGGTCCAGGGAACAAGGAAGCGGGAGCGGCCCCCGGGTGGGCCAACCCACATTGCGGCCCAAACGCGAGTGCAATAAACCATCTTGGCTAAGAGACTTCGTCTCATCCTAGGGGGGAGGGGTGTTGTGTCCTAAAGCCTGTGCCTTTAAACAATGTACCTATCCATGTGTATCCAATGTAACCTTTTCTATGTGTAACATTGTAACCTCCAGCTGCATCACTGTAACCTTAATAGGACGCGAGCTAGTGACCACTAGATGGCAATAGCGAGCGTCCAAGCTCATTGGTCCAAGACCCACCTTGAACAACAGCGCGGGAAGATTCCCGCCACTACCTTCACCTGGACAAGAAGGGCGTGACCTGCAATGACGTCACGCAGCCTGTAGCCAATAGGCTATCAAGGAGCCACATTCAAATGTATAGCCACTGTATATATTGAGCTGTTCGTCCGCCATTACCTCATGTTCCCTCTGACCATGTAATAAAGTTGTGTTAAGCCAGCTCTTCGGCTGTCCTGGTGTCTTTGGTCCCATACACTAAAGTGTGGATTCGATCCCCTCTCCCTGGTCCCCTGGGTTTGGGAGGTTTGGGGGGGGACAAAAGGGGTCTGTCCCCCCAACCCTTCCAGAGCCAGGGGACCCAGCAGAGAGGGGATCATTCCCCCCACCCACCCCAAAAAAACCTCCGTTTTTAAAGAGAAGAAACCAAGCGGTTTCTTCTCTTTAAAAACGGAGTGTTTGGGGGTGTGTGTGTGGATTCGTTCCCATCTCCCGGGTCTCCTGCGTCCAGAAGGGTTGGGGGGACAAAAGGAGTCTGTCTCCCCAACCCTTCTGGACCCAGCACCTTTCATTGCCTCCCTCACCCACTCCCTCACCCCCACCGACCGCACTTACCTTTTCCTGGCTCCCTCCAGCTGGGTCTTTCAAAGTCTTTCCCTCTGGCTCCAGGCATTTTTTTTTTCAGTCAGTGCACACATTCCCAGCCTCCTCTGCGCTCATATCCCTCAGCCTGATTGGCTGAGGGGTTGCACAGTGCAAAGGATGCTGGGATATGAAGTTTATTTTGTGATTTTACCGATCCTACATTGTAATATTTTCTATCGCTTTATTTTGATTGGCTGCGGCGCGTCTCCCAACGTTCTATTTGGTCACACTTCTCAACCTAATTGGCTGTGGTGTGGTGCAGCGCACAGGATGTTGAGTAGTGAAGTCCTTTTTCTTTGTTTGCGTTCGTGGGGCTCTTGCCTCACTGGCACATTTCTCAACCCCCCCCCCCGTTACATGCGGGCCTAGTTCGGACGAGTGCAGGAGGCTCAGTACAGGTTAGTGTGGCCGGGTGCGGGAGCCTTTGTCATATTCCAACGGTCAATGCTCGGATTTATAGGTATAGATAGTAACATTGCATGTAGAGCTAAGATATATTGCTCTTTACAGCACAGAACATAGTGCAGCTAAGAATATTGGCTACAAATACATCAGTAATGTGCTGCATATTCACTTAAGACAGATGGAATATTTATTCCATTTGTTATTTATTTGGCTGTGTGACACTTCAAAATATATGATGGCTGACTAGAGTTGGAAGTCTAAAGGTGACATTCCCTGGGGCCTTTAAATCATATGTAATAGATGGGTGGGGATTCAATTTGATCTTCTGGTTCCCATCTTCAGTCCACAATATGTGAGGCCCCTCCAACAATCTGGGAGGAACAAGCCCAAAGTTTGGCTTATGTTGCACAGTTAATGCTATTAACAAAGTGTGGCCCTAGTTATTTCCAATCTTGTGTCTAGCTCTTTATTTGGGATGGGGTAGTGGTCAATTTGCCAAAGCAATAGTGTAGCTAAACATAAAGGACACGAAAATCACAACTACAGAAAAACTAAACAATTTTAATGTTCAAAATGAAGAAATTGAAACAGTGAATGGTTTTGTATACCTTGCTTTAGTCATCAATCCAAATGGGGACTGCTATCAGGAAATCAGAAAAAGGGGAAGAACAAATGGAGAAATATGGGAAATCCAGACCAATCTGGGATGCTATAACAGGGATCCTCAACCTACGGCCCATGGGCCGGATCCAGTCAATGGCACCAAATCATCCAGCCCACGCTCCAGCTGCCACTGCTTTTGCCACCACTGCCACCACCACCATCACTGCTGCCTCAATCCTTGTCCCCTCCACCTGGCTTGGCATGCCCCTGCTGGTGTTCAATAGCAGGGCGGATGTTGTAAGATGGCAGTGGGGGGAGTAGAGATTGCTCAGGGTGGTTGCCGTGGTAGTGGTGGTGGCAGCTGTGGCAGCACCACCAGTCCAGCCCCTCAACAGTCTGAGGGGGTGTGAACTGGCACCCAGCTTAAAAAGGTTGAGGACCCCTGCCCTATAACAACAACAATACTAGATAACATGATTCCAACCATGGGTTGCTATTCTTCTACAATCATTTTGTATAGGATATTTCTTTTCTTCTTCTTAAACAGTTGCATATATCTAAGAAACAAACTAGATGTGCTTGAATATGTGAATGCAAAGGTTGAGAATGAAAGCATGTGGCTTATCATAACACATAACATTACAAAGCGAAGAAAAAGGTGAAAAGGATTGCTGATTTAGATTTTGGTCTTATTCCACTGATCTAAATTTTTCAGAAAATTAAGGTTATATTTTATTGTCTTCTCATTTTTGTTTCTACTTCAATTTCTACTGCTACTCACTCACAAAATTGATAGTCAGTAGCTACTAGACTAATTCTTTAATGATAATAAAATATCACTTATTTTCAGGCATATGAGAACAGGCAACCGATTTACTGAATAATATAAACTATTTTTTTCTCCCAAAGAACTTGTATGAAAAGCCACCTGCATCTTTTGTCATGTGGGATTTATGCAACTGGAACCTACTCTTCTTATATCTGCTTATTTCCCCTCTATTGTGTAAATTGTGTAACTCTTATTGTTTGTAAAACTAGTCTCGGAAACTCAAAACTCCTGTGAACTTTCAAAATGACAGACTGGTGCTGTAAATCTATAATAAATGTGGTACCTCATAATTTGACAGTGAACCCAAACATATGCAATGTGATGTAATCCAAGACCCTTTCATGGGAAAATGATCTGAGGATCATAGCTGTGGGTCAGATTAACATATGTATCTGTTATGTACTGAATTGAATGTGACAAGTACCCTTTAACTGATTGTATCCGACAATTGTATCCATTGTAAGTAATCAATGACACATTGTAGCAAGCTGTTAAGGATAATACTGCTTGTGCCAGTAGCAGTATCCAGCTCACATGAAACAGATTCCCCTGAATACCTGAAGGGCGGGAAACCTTGCCGCCGCACCGCACCTGGAGAAGATGGGCGTGACGATCCATGACTTCACGTGGACAGTAACCAATGAACTATCACCCGGGTTATTCAAAATGTACAGTGTACTATAAATAGAGCTGTTTGGTCCACCATTACCTCATGTTCACTCTGACTACCATGCAATAAAGTTGTGTTTTAGCCCTTACTGCGGTTCCTTCTTTGTCTTCCATGCAAGACACCAAATTGGCGATGAAGGTGGGATGGTGTCCCGAAAAGTGAACATCGCGCCCTTCGACACCACGAAGCCAGAAAAATGGGAACTCTACGAGCAGCAGTTCCTCTACGCTATGGACCTCGAAGGCATCGAGGAGGAAACCCAGCGCCGGGCATTCCTACTGGCCCAGTGTGGCCTAGAGACTTTGGAACTAGCCACAAACCTCCTGATGCCGAGACCGCTCAGGGCCATGCCCCTAGATGAGATCCTCGCCGAGCTGAGGAAACACTTTTGCCCGAAAGTGTCCTTGTTCCCGGCAAGGTTGGCGTTTCAGCAGTGGTGCCAGCGGGCCAGTGAGTCTGTGGCAGACTTCGTGGCAGCCCTGCGGGTGGCTGCCATGCCTTGCCAGTGGGGAGCGTCCCTGAGCAAGGCACTGAGAGACAGGCTCCTGCTGGGCCTGCGAGATGAGGTGGCCAAGAAAAAACTACTGGCCAAAGGTGAGAGCATCTCATTCGAGCATGTCCTGCGCATCGGCCAAGCTGCCGAGTCAGTGCAACAAGGTGAACGGGTGTGCCAGGCCAGGACCGCTGTGGTTGGGGATGTGCCCAATCCCGTCTGCCCCCCGCCGGCACTCCCAGTCCACAGCTGTTCCTCCCATGGAGATCAGGGGCCCTCCGTGTCCACCACGTCCACCTCTGACTTCAGCGAGGATGAGGGCATGCAGCGGGTGCAGAGGAGACCTGAGATTCGAGACCGCGCCAGAGAGGGCCGCCGCTGCGATGGATGCGGGCATCCCATGACCGGAGCCGATGCCCATTCCGGAAGGCAGAATGCCACAACTGCGGGCAGTGCGGGCACATTGCAAGGGTCTGCAGGCGTCGTCGAGACGACGGCAAGGGCCAGGTGGAATGGCCCCAATGAAAGGCAGACGGGGTCGGGCACATCCTCGGCAATGATGAGCCCCAGGAGCACCGTGTGTCTTGACGGGTTCCTGACAACTGTGACCAGGCGGTCCATTGCGTGCAGTTGCGGCGGCCCCAGTTTTTTGTTGAGGTACTGGTACAGGGGGTCACAATAAGGATGGAGATCAATTCGGGGTCGTCATACTCCATCGTCTCCCACAGGGAATTTCTGCGCATTCCCCCAAAGTCACGCCCTAAGCTGAAGGCCCTTAAGTCTAATTTGCGGGATGTTCAGGGCAAGAGTATACCAGTGTTGGGGTGGGAGAGTTCAAGGTTCAGTTTAAAAGGTGCTCCGCGCAGTTGCCCCTAGTATTTCTAAAGAAAGGGTCCTGCTGTCTCCTGGGTACACAGTGGTTTGGGCCCCTGGGAGTTTTCATTGGAGGCATACACGCCGTGCAGGCTGACCCGAACACGGAGGTGTGTAACGCACACCCTGCTGTCTTTGAGAAGGGACTAGGGAAGTTCAAAGGGCCCCCGGTTCCCTTTGAATTGGACCCCGACATCCGACCCATCAGGATGAAGCCAAGATGAAGCCTTTTGCACTAAAGGACAAAATAGAGACTGAACTGGACAAACTGGTGGGTCAGGGAATTTTGGTGCCCGTGGACTCCGCGAGTGGGAAACCCCCATTGTTACAGCACTTAAGGCTAACAGGAAGGTCAGAATCTGCACTGACTACAAGTGCACGATTAACAAGGCAATTCGCCCAAATGTGTATCCGGTGCCGGTGGTAAGCCACCTGCTAGCAACCTTGCATGGGGGGAGGTGTTTTGCCAAACTAGACTTGGCCCAGGCATACCAGCAATTGTCAGTAACCCCAGCTACAGCCGCCGCTCAGACAATTGTTACCCACAAGGGAGCTTTTAAAGTGACGCGCCTCCAATTCGGTGTAAATTCGGCTCCGGGGATCTTTCAGTCCCTCATAGAAAGATTTTTGAAAGGGCTGTCAGGTGTTTTCCCCTACTTTGATGACATTCTGATAACAGCGGGAGGGGAACAGGAATTGGCCAAGAGGTTAGACTGGGTACTAAAAGTGTTCGAGACAGCGGGGCTCAGGTTGAGAAAGGATGTGTGTTTTTCGCTGAAGAGGTAGAGTTTCTGGGTTTCCGAATAACCTCTGAGAGCATAAAACCAGCAGAGTCCAAGGTAGTGGCAGTGAAAGATGCTCCTCGCCCCACCACCAAGGCTGAAGTGCAGTCCTTCCTAGGACTCCTAAATTTCTACCACTCTTTCCTCCCGGGAAAGGCGTTGGTAGCAGAACCATTGCATAGATTACTCAAAAAGGATGTGGCTTGGCGGTGGGGGGACAGCCAGGAATGGGCATTCCGGGGGCTCAAACAGCTTCTATCTTCCGAGACTGTATTGACCCACTTCAACCCGAAGAAACCCGTTGTGCTGGTCTGTGATGCCTCACCGGTGGGTGTGGGGGCAGTCCTCTGCCACGTGCTAGAGAGCGGGTGAGAAGCCCCAGTGGCTTACTATTTGAGATCCCTGTCCAAGGCAGAGCGCAACTACGCGCAAACAGATAGGGAAGCCCTAGCGATTGTTGCAGGAACCAAGAAGTTCCATGATTTTCTCTATGGCAGGCCATTCAAAATCGTGACCGACCATAAGCCCCTCTTAGGAATCTTCACTACAAATGAGCCAACCCCGCAGATCTTGTCCCCAAGGATGCTGCGATGGGCGATTTTCCTCAACGCATACCAGTACGCGTTGACCTACCGCCCCGGAAAGGAGATCAGCCATGCCGATGCCCTTTCCAGGTCACCTCTCCTACAGGCAGGGGACTCCGAGTGCGAGGTAGAACAGGACCACCAGGTGCTCCTGATTGAAGCCCTAGAGTCGCCCCAATTCTGCCAGCTGAGATTGCCAAGGCTATGGTGAAAGACAAGTCATTGGCCTTAGTCAGTTCATGGGTACAGAAAGGCTGGCTGGCAACCTCCCCTACAGAGGAATTCAGGATTTATGGTAGGCGGAGAGACGAGCTCTCCCTAGAAAGGGGATGCCTACTCTGGGGGCAGCGGGTAGTAATCCCCGAAGTTCTGAGGTCCCGGGTGCTCAAGATGCTGCCTATCAGCCACCCGGGGATCATGCGCTCTAAGGTGCTATCTAGGAGTTACATCTGGTGGCCTAAACTGGACACAGATATAGAACACATGGTAGGCACTTGCGAGAGCTGCCAGAGCACCCGGCCCAAGGAGTCCCGACTTCTGCACAGAGAATGGGACATGGCCCGGGGTCGCGTCTACACATGGACTTTGTGGGTCCCTTCAGGGCACCTTTTTCCTTATAATAGTGGATTCCTACTCCAAGTGGTTGGAGGTAATTCCGATGGCCAATACATTGTCAGCTGCAACGATTAAGCAATTACGCAAGGTATTCAGCTGTTTCGGTTTACCTGACGTACTTGTGAGTGACAACGCCACAACTTTCACGTCAGCGGAGTTTCAGGGTTTCATAGAGATTAACAAAATTTGCCACATAACTGCGACCCTTTTCACCCCACTACAAATGGTCAAGCGGAACGCCTGGTGCAAACAACGAAGGACGCACTGCGTAGGATGGGCCCCGGGGAATTGAACGTGTAATTTGATCAGGTGCTCTTTCAAGTTTTCACCAGCAGCCAACCAAATTAAGAACATTATTTACAAACACTGGCATTTGATTAAGGACCTTCCCGGGTGTAATGAAAAACCGATGATTGGCTTTAGAAGGTCGAAATCTATTAGTAACATTCTTGTACGTTCCGACCATACTGCCAGGACTATTATCGATGATAAACCATTTCCAACAGGACATTATAAGTGTCATTCATGTACAGTTTGTCAATTCTGCTGGGAAACCAAAGATATTTATGTTCCAAATAAGTGGTTAACCTTTTCTTTAAAATCCCTTTCCAGTTGTGCCAGCAAATGCGTGATTTATATGTGGGAATGCCCCTGCCAGATGCGTTATGTGGGACTTACCAGTCGGCCACTCAGGCAGCGGATTTCGGAACACAGGTCTAAAATTAGACACCAGGTGACAGAAGCACCATTGGTCTCTCACTATATGGAAAAATGCCACTCAGATAGGGACTTCCGCTTCGTAGTGTTAGAAATGGTTCGACCAAGGTTATTTGAAAGATGTGATATCAACAAAAGATTAAGACAACGGGAAGCATTTTTTATTCACTTCTTTGATACTATGTATCCAAAAGGATTAAATCAGGAGCATGATTGGGCGGCGTTTCTATAGAATTTTCCAGGGTGTAAGTTTATACGGCTCCAGTAGCTGGCTTCGGGCGTGTATAGCAATTGGTTACACATGAGTCAGTTTTCATCTAGCATAAAGGCAGCTGCCCCACACATATCATTAACGTTCATATGCACCTAATAGCTTGAGCGGAGGCAAGGACGCGGTTTCTAGAGACTCTTTTACATATTGGTAAGCTCATGCTTTTGACTTTCTTACATTCATAGTAATGTTATATATCTTTGAGAACTCATGTGCAACAGTAGTTACCATTTTAAGTCATGCTAATTATCATGTTTGTATATAATTTTGTGTGCAGATCTTCCTGAAGTGTTTAAAGGAGTGGAATCTGCTGAGCAAGCTATGTTTCTGGATTGTGGAGGTGACAGGAGAGGCTGCAGTTGGGAGTGTGCGTGATTAAAGAGCCTTGGAGCAGTCCACTGATTGCTACACGCCTCCCTCTCCTATGTCTCAGCAAAGACAGCCTGACTATGGAAAATGCAGCAGCCAAGATAGTCTACAGGGTACCCTCTTGCGCTCACCACCACTCACATAGAGACTCCTAACTAGGGAAAATCTAGAAGCTGAGCCCTTTATTCATCAATTCATCATTTCTCCCCCAAACACGAAGCAATTGTCATGGCTGGGTTTGTTTTTGACAAATGTGACTGGTAGTGAACACAAGAGGATCTTCTATGGACCACAGAGCAACATCAGACTCTCTACCCCTACTATGCCAAATTTGGTGCTGTTCTGGGCTCATCTGAAGCTCAGTTGAAAGTTACATTTTTGTTTGGTTTGTGGTGTCCCCAATTTTGTTTTGTTCTGCCAGCACATAACATCACTGCACTCTTATGCAGTGATAATTCAATACAGGGGGGGGGGGGATTCTGGTCAACCCCTTGTACTCCAAAACTATATTGTTGAAAAATGTGCTTAACAAATTGATTGTTCATGTAAGAAATTGCTATTTTACATTTCAAACCCATTTTGCAAACATTGTTGTTCTTTTAAGTCAAGGTAACAATATTTATTACAAGAAATTAATAACCTAATTCTTAAATTAGTTTAGTAATATAACCCATTACTAGTTTAGTAATACAATCCAACTACTGCATACTTTTTCCTTTCCTTTGCATGTCAACTAACAGGTTAGTTCTGCTGTAGTCCATCCCTATGTATGACATCGTTTACCCTTGATGTAGTGAGCTATATTCACTCGATAGATGCCCCTTTGTGCTTCTAAATGTCTGTTTCTAATCAGCTGCCTCTGCAGGCGATAAGAAAGGGTCCTTTGCCAAATCTCAATGTGTGGCCACCATATGAACTTGGAAATTAAAAGGGTGCCTAGTATAAATGTGGGGGGCGGGGCAAGTTAAGGAGTGTATGAATACTTGCCTGATATTAGAAAAGCAATTTTAAGAACTTATAGCTTTTCTTGCAGAAACCCTTGAAGGCAAGAATCTATCATGCAGAGTTTTGATTCTATTTCTGTTTATGAAAAGAGAAACTAGAAACATACCGTAAATCTGAATCAAATCTAACAGTTGGGGAAGAAGGGGAAAAAACAAAAAAATACAAAAAACCCATAAAGATAAAAACCTATAACATCATACTAAACAATTATTACCATCTTATAATATTGTTATAATTATACTTATTGAAAAGGTTTTTATTATGATGTAAAACAATCTAACTATATTTGCCTCCCTATTTTTGTATAGTATACTCTAAAACTTATAACAATATTTCTGAAATTATTAAAATATTCACCTTCAAAATCAAATCAAAACATCAAAGTTGATTGCACCCTGTGATATATATAATGCTCTAGGGAGATGCGGCATATCTCATCCTTGTTTCAATGAATCTAAAAACTTTTTTGATCAGGTACTGGGCAACTACCATCTCCTTTTCTCAGTGCATAGTCCACAAATGGTTTCCATATCTTCCAAAATCTGTTCTCTTTAATTAAACCTTTCTTTTCCTTCAATTCCCAAGTCAATTTATCATTCAGAGCCAAATGCCACATTTCCTTATACCATTCGTCCAGTCTAATGTTCTCGTCATTTTTCCACTTCCTTGCAATGCACTGTCTCCCTGTCGTCATCATAATCGATATCAAATCCTTTGTATCTTTATCTAGGTTAATATGTTCAAAATTTATCAACATGATGATACCTGGTCCCAACTTAATTTCTACACCTAATATTCCTTCAATTTCTCTTTCAATATCTTCCCAAAACTCCTTGGTCATGTTACAGTGCCACCACATGTGTAAGTAAGTCCCTACACTTTTCTTGCACCTCCAACATAAATTGTTCTTGGTTTTATCAATTTGATTCAATCTCACTAGGGTCAGGTATTCCTATAGGGTAACCGCAGCTACTATTAGTCATAATGAAAATGTTTAGATAACAATTGGTTGATTCATAGGGTGAGGTATCACTAAGTCACCTTTGCTTAGCATCAGTGAGGTTATAGAGTCATACCAGCACCAGAGGTGCTGTGCCTTGACATGTCAAGTGCTGGGAAGCCTGAATTAACTACTGTCACACTCATGTCCTTCTTACCTGTATATAGCTGACTGGTTACTGTGGGGGCTGCTGTAGAATACAACTTTTTTCATATTCAGAACAACTCTCCTTATGCTCATAATAATTAATAGTCATTGTGTGCTGCCCAGTCCACTTTGACCTATGACTTTTTCTAGGGTTCTCGCTGTAGACAATACACAGTAAATAGTTTGCCATTCCCTTCTTCTGAAGGAACTCTGGGACTGTACAGTTTGCCAAATTCTACACAGGCTGCCTCTCTTTCCCAGAGGCACAGTAGGGAATCAAACCCCTGACCTCTGGCTCCAGAGTCTCTCTCTGGACAATAACAGTCCTAACTAACTAACTAACTAACTAACTAACTAACTAACTAACTAACTAACTAACTAACTAACTAACTAACTATTTATTTATTTATTTATTTAAATTTATATGCCGCCCAATCAGGAGAACCCGACTCAGGGCGGCGTACAACAGTTAAAAATGTATAAAAACAGATTTTAAAATCCCAAATTGCCCACTCAGTTCCCCACCTTACTACCCCCACCCAACTAACTAACTAACTAACCAACTAACCAACTAACTAACTAACTAACTAACTAACTAACTAACTAACTAACAGCTCCTGACCTTTGGCTCTGCAGCCAGATATCTAAACAACTGAGCTATTATAACAGGGGTTGGCAACCTTTTTAAGCCGGGGCCCAGGTCACATTCCCTCAGACAGTTGAGGTGGCCAGACTGGTGGTTCCCCCACTGTAAACTCTGCCACAAATGCATTTGCAGCTGTCATAAATGCATATTTCTGCAACCACCATAAATGCGTCTATGGATGCTTCTGGCGGCAGCAGTTGGAGCGAGGGTGGGGGTCTGATGATTTGGCACCACGGGCCGTAGGTTGCCTAACCCTGTATTATAACAACTATAATATAGTGAAATTGGCTATCACTGGTTGTTACCAGGCATCCTTGACCCATCTGTCTCAATAGAGATCTGATGCTGATGCCTGTCTGGGGCACCTATGTGTGGGTAACTGGATCTGTGAGTTGCATACCATTTCAAATGTGCTATAGTGCACCAGAGAACTTGATATAAAGTCATCTGTACTATTGGGTAATTTAAAATGTCTGCTGAGAGCCTATTGAAGTAAGGGGCTTTATGGGTCATTTACCTGAATGATTGCCTGGGGCACTAAGCTGCATAGCTGTCAACCTTCCCGGATTGGCCGGGATTTCCCGATTTTCAGCACTGATTTGTGCCATTTCCCACCTGCAGGTGCCAAAACCCTGGAATTGGCAGTGGGGAGAAAGAGGTACTGCACATCCCTTCTGCGCAAGTCACATTCTACGCATGCATAGAAGGCTTTTACGCTTGCGTAGAACCCTTTTACGCTTGCATATAAGACTACGCAAGCATAAAAGGGTTCTACACATGCATAAAAGCTTTCTATGCATGCGTAGAATGCGACTTGCATAGAACCATTGTGTGCAGGTCCCGGATTGTCCGGAACCGCGGTTGACAGGTATGCTAAGCTGAGCTAAAGGAATAATCAAGCTGAGTTCAGTGGCTGTGTACTTTGAATGTGTTGTCTGCAGTGATTTTGTCCAAAGATAAGACCAGCTATAAAAAAATATAAGTAAAAGTTTGCAGTAGCAATGTGTTATATACCCCAAAACACCTTTTAAAAGCATAGCAAACTTTACAAACACTTGTGGTCTTGCCTGAAGAGCATATATTTGCAAAAACTGCATCCCCTACAGGAAATAACAATTAAGCAACTAAACTTTGGAGAAAGTTGGCTATTACTGCTACACTAATTTTTAAATAACTTAATAAGTCCCCCCCCCCCAGGCTGCATAAATACAGGTGGGAAGTACTGGCCTTTATTCTCCTCACCAACACAACTGTCTGAAGACAATTTTTAAAAAGTATTTGCCAGCATTTACAGGAAAAATTCAGTACTATGATGATCTCTTTCTGATGTGCTGCCCTACAAATCATTGTCCCAGCAATAATCTTGTCCTGGCACTTGTGCAATGTCAGGGAAGGGCTAGGGTGAAAACACATCAAAAGCTCATGGCAGCATTACAATAAAAGCATGCAGACACTGCATTAGGGGAACATATCTTGGCATGGCTTGAAGCCTGAAAGGTTTCAAAAAATATATAAATTGTTTATATATAACTACAAGCCCCAGCGTCCTGCGCACCATGAGCGCGCAGAGCGCTGAGGAAACCGGCGCCCGAAAAATGAAAAAGAAAAACAACTCACAGCCAAGCACACACCAGCCGGCTTTCTTTCCCTCACCAACAGCTCCCGACTGGAGTTTCCCCTTTAATATCAGTGGGTGGGGGTTGCGATCCCCCTCTCCGCTGGCTATCCTAGGGTTTGGAGGTTTGTGGGGACAAAAGGGATATATTGCCCCAACCCTTCTGGAGCCATAGGAACAGGCAGAGTGGATCGATCCCCCACCACCCCTCCTTAAAACAACTCCGTCTTTTCTTCTCTTTAAAAACGGACTTCTTTTAAGGAGGGGTGGGGGTGGGGATTCCATCCAGTCTGTCTGATCTTTTGGTTCCAGAAGTGTGGGGGCAATATATCCCTTTTCTCCCCACAACCCTCCCAACCCTAGGGCAGCCAGCGGAGAGGGAGATCGCAACCCCCACCCACAGATATTAAAGGGGAAACCCGATCTACTTTCACGACTCCACACAAACAAAGCACCATAACACACTACAGCCCCCCTCCCCCCCAACTAGCCCACCCTTCCTAACCCCAATGACCATGCCCCCCTCCCCACCACCGAGCCCACCCTTCCTAACCCCCAATGACCATGCCCCTCTCCCCACCACCTAGCCCACCCTTCCTAACCCAATGACCACGTCCCTTCCCCACCACCAAATAAATAAATATTTTTTAAAAAAATAACTAAAAACAGTCAAACACATCCAAAAATACACAAAAACAAAAACACCAAAAACAATATGAAGTAAACAAAGACACAATCAAAAACAAAACAAACAGACAAAAAATACAAATTCCAACCCCCCCCCCGCCCACACACACACACACACAAAACAAAGAAAACAAGCAAACTTACCAAAACATGTGCTACCACCACCAGGACTGAAAAACAAATGAATAAAGAAAGAGACTACTTACCAGAAGAAGCTCCACCCAGAGGCCAGGAGAGAAAAAAAAGTCAAAATACAATAACCCCTACCAGCACCACCTGCTGGCCACAATAGTAAAAACAATTCAAAAACACACAACAGCATAACACAAATTCACAATTTTACACAAAAGGTCACACCAATAAAAACAAGTAAAAAAATTACACTAAAACATATGTCAATAAAATACAATAGAAACTTTTAAAAATCCTGTGCTGAGTTATAACTCAAATTTAAACTCAAAACATCTAAACACATTTTAAAAACATTGAATGTAAAAAACATTTAGTTTTACATTATGAAAATTATGACCTACGGTACAACTAATTAAAAAAATTCAAAAAACTAAAACATTATTCACTTACATAAAACAATTTGAAAAAATTCTATCATACTTTCTTCTTTTATTAATCCTAAAAGAAAACCAAAAAAGCAGATCCCAGTTAATAACAGCCAAGCCAAAAAAAATTTACATAAATAAACATTTAAAAATTTAAAATTACAGACTAAGCAATTTTTAAAAAACATTAACACAATTTAACCTTCCAACACAATTTAAAACTATTGCAAAAATAAAATTGGTTCATTTTTTATTAAAACACACGGGGGAAAAAGCCCGGCAACGCCGGGCAACCCTTGCTAGTATCTACTAAAAAGTATAGGCTCTGGGGCTCCTCTAGTTGCAGCTTACAACTGGATTTCAGCCAGGGGGTAGTAGACATGTCTTTCAGGATAAAATATCTATAAAATATCATAAAATGAATGCAAATATTGTTTTTAAAATAAAATATGTATTAAATGGTTATGTTTCTGTGCAGATTTTTCCCCTCACACTCCCTGATGACACAGACAAC
This sequence comes from Bradypodion pumilum, assembly GCA_035047305.1. NCBI lineage: Eukaryota > Metazoa > Chordata > Lepidosauria > Squamata > Chamaeleonidae > Bradypodion > Bradypodion pumilum. The sequence goes on from JAWDJD010000003.1 coordinate 326,458,715, forward strand.
AATTATCTCAGTTCTTCAGTCCTACCCTAACCAAAACCAAAGCTGACTTAAAGTCTGGCTACAAAAAAGATAAGTGGATAGATTCTCCAAAACTGTGATCAATTTTTTCCCTCAAGAAAATATGCCCTCGAATCATACATTACTATGATTCAGTTTAATTTTGACACTATTACTGACTCACTCATTGTGCCAATCAATCATGAATATTATGCATCTGTTAGTGAAATTCATCAAGCATGTATGGCTAATATACGTCATTCCATGTACATAATATGTGACAAGCACATTATTCAAGTGGCTTTCAAAATGTGAGCTTTTTAAATGGCAAGTGAAGAGAAATTTTACATCTTTCTCTGTCTGCTTTAGAAGATGACTGATTATACAAATTTGCATTGCAGTTGATCAATAATTATTTCTATCTGGGAATCTAGATGATACATTTCTGAAATAATTTCTACAATGTTGAATACTATCAAGATTATTTACTTTGGAAACATGACCATGGCAACCTAGAAACATCCAAGAAACATTCCAGGCTTTCACCCTTACAGTACACCATGAGATGGTTTCTTAGCAGGTTTCATAGGGTCATGAAACCACAATAATTCCTGCTGTTTCGTATAAATTTAATTAGCTGTTCATAAAAAGTTAAAAAGAAACAAAGATAAAATTTAAAGTTATTAGGGTGTGATTATGAAAATGACCCTAGAATTAAACATCCTTGTACCCTACCCAATCCAACAAAAATAAGAGGCGTGCAAAAGCAATTGGACATCTTTATCACCCATCTTCAAGGTTCATTCAACATAATTACCCAACATTTCTATTTTACAAGCTGATTAAAACCTATATTCCATTAGAATAAAAACATAGCTCAAGTGTTGCCTTTAATGACTTATCCCATATCTCTGTACTATTACTGATATTTATTAGGTGTTGCTTTTCATCTTGTTCTATTTCACTGCTGTTCTCATTATCAGTTTATTCCAGAAGTTCTCAACCTTTTAAAGGTGTGGGCCAGATCATGCTCTCTCAGAGCTTCAGGGGCCTGACAGCCATTCTGCCCTTCCTCCACCACATGGCACTTACGGGTGTGGTGGATGTGGGGGGCACATGAAATGGTGCCATGGGCCACATCCGGACCACAGGCCACAGGTTGAGAATCACTGGTTTATTTCAAGGAGCATCTTTGAATGTAACTGTTTCTTTGACTTCCTTCTCCTATTAAAACAATTTATGACATGGGAATTACTGCCTCAAAGTGAAGAAACAAAGGAGAAAGGAATATACTCTTGTCTGAGGAACATCTAGAACACAGTGCTCTAAATGTTGCTTTCCTTCCAAGAAAGAAAAAAGGAGATTAATGTATTTGTCCTGCTTGAGGGAGACATCAGTGCCTTTGTTACATCTGTAAGTATTACATCACTCTCCATTGTTCACCAGAACTGTAAAAACACCTATCAATTAAAATACCTCACACATAATAAAAGAACTAAAATCAGGCTGAACTGAAATATGGGAAACACTTGAGAAGCATTTTTTGCTGTCCAAACTATGTTGTGAGTGTTTGCAGTTCTTTCAAAAAGATGGTCAGACTGTTTAAATGTAAATGCAGGCAGAGGTAAGAAAGATTAGATTCTGTTGCATTGATAATCATGGTGATACTTTCCTCATTAGAGTTATACTCCATTAATTGAGATGGTACATGGATGACTTCTGGATTTGAATGTTAGGTCCTCTACCTGCACATAATCATTTCAATTTCAACTGGATATACACACAGATGCCCATCATCAATTATGTATTTTATGTAATGCCCAACACAATAGAATTTTACCCATAGTGTGGAAAAAGTGGACAACATTTTTATTAAACTTGAATATGGGGCATTACTAGATAACACTGTCTACTTTCTGGAACACACAACAGGTCAGACAAAATGAAGTCCCCAGAAGGGTACATAGCTAAACTATGGGATAAGCTACCACAAGATATAGTGATGGCTACCAGTTTATAAGGAATTAGAAAATCCCAGAGAAAAAGGCTTGGAAACATGAAAGTCACACATAACGATCTTTGATTCAGCTAGGTTGTTGTTCGGTTCTTAAGACCTGAGGGGGAAATGTGATCACCATGACCAATTATGCCTCTATTTCAAAACATTTCAAATAATATTTACAAGTGAAATAGGTACTCCTTACAAAAGATCTAAGAGGTAAATCAGTATTTTTTTTATGTCTAAGATCAGCCTTGAAGTTGAAGAGCAAGATGAATCAAAGTATAGTAACTATTTTCCTGGGCTTGCGATGCTGCGGGTATATGAACTCCTACCGCCACCATCTCTTTTTGAGCTCCTTCCCCAGTCCGGCATTGGCTGCAGGGAAGTCGGAGCACCTGGGCTGCGCTGTAATTGATATTACTGATATTATGATGTTGAACTGTATTGGAATTTTTGTGATATGCTGAATATTGAATTTTGTATTGTGTTTCTGTATGATGTTCTGCTATTTATTAATATGCTCTTGTTATTTGTGTTGACTCTGTAAACCGCTTTGAGTCGCTTTCGAGCAAAAATAACGGTATAGAAATGCTACTATAAATAAAAAAAAATAAAAATCTCATTGCTAAAAGAAAAGAGTGAAAATATTGGAAAGATTAAAGCAAGGAGGTATTTCCTACAACATTCTTCTCTTTCACTTCCTCCACCATTCTTTTTAATTCTTAATATTAGGTCTGCAAACAAATTGAAACTTTCAGCTGCTTTTTAAAGAATAGCAGCTGCCTTTCTTGATTTAATGTAAAATTCTAAGTACAATTGAATGTATTGATTTGTTCTGCAAAAGCTAAATTTGCTCTGTTTAGCAACCAATATGTTCAGTTATTTATGAATAATGTTCCATTCTACATGTTATGTTGATGGGATGTTTTATTTACAAATGTTACAACTGTTTTTCCTAAAGAACAAAAATATTCATTAGTGGATGGCACAAATAAATGTTTTTTAATATTATGACACCTTTATAAAATGCATGAAGAAACAAGTAAATGAGAATTATGAGCCATTAATGTTTTTAATTTATTTGGTCAAGAAATTTTACACAATGTTAATAAGTGATTAAACCAACATGAGTTATCTGTTTTCTGATACAAGAACAGAGAAAGTACATAATCTAGGCCAGAAGTTCTCAACCTTTTAAAGCCAGGAGCTGGGTCACATTCCCTCAGACAGTTTTATGGGCCAGATGGCCATTTTGCTCTTCCTCCACCAAATAGCACTTCCTGGTGTGGTGGAGGTGGGGGGGGGGCACATGAAATGGCACCACGGGCTGCATCCAGCCCATGGGCCATTGAGAATCCCTGATTTAGACTCAGAATTATTTATACTAGTCACTACTCCCGTCTTTGTCCCAGCTCCTGCCAACCTAGCAGTTCGAAAGCAAGACATTGCAAGTAGATAAATAGGGACCACTTCGGTGGGAAGGTAACAGCGTTCCGTGCGCTCCTAGTCATGCCTGCCACATGACCACGGAAACGTCTGCAGTAGCAGACAGCGCTGGCTCTTCGGCTTAGAAACAGAGATGAGCACTGCACCCTAGAGTCGGATACGACTGGCTTTCGAGCAAGGGAAACCTTTACCTTTACCTACCAAACCCATACAAAGAGTGATATACAGTAAAAAAATCCGTATAATGAATGCATCATACAGCGAAAAAAATCATACAACGAAGGAAATTTTGGAAAAAATGGTACATCGTACAAATAAAATTTTCATTGTACGATGCAATGTATCGCTATGGGAATTGTACAATGAAAAACTTTCCGTTATATGATGCATCCCACAGAGATTTTTATTTTATGATTTTTCCCAGCGGGATTTTCGTTGTACGATGCATGCATCGTATAATGAAAAAAATCATATAACAAAGTGCTTAGTGGAACCAATTATTTTTGTTATATGGGGTTCTAGTGTAATTGATAGTTTTTAGACAAGAGAAAGCATCTAAAGAAAAGTTGCAGGATTTTATTTAACATTCACTAGTCAGGATCCTATAGATTAGTTACTCCAGTTAAACTACAGTGGCTTAAATCCTATTGGCAAACTGATGCCAGATTCCTAAATCACTGAGCTATCCAGCCAGCAGTGGTACTGGGAGAAAAAATCCTAACATTCTTTAAAGTAGCCAGTCCTTCATTAATTCTCTTGAGTAAAGAGGAAGAAATCACTCCAGTTCCACAAAAGAGACTGTATTTATTTTGCTCAAAAAAGTTAACAGAGAGGAAACCAAGAGAAATCTGCATCAACAGCACTATTATTGTGGTGACTCATTTCTAAACAGCCTGGAAGAACTACAGTACTACTTTAGGCTGCAGCTTCCAGAACCTATTGGCCAGCATGCCTCCTGGCTATCTAGAATGGCAGCCTTACCATTTAGGTCACACAGCAATCAGTTGGGCAAGTTCAATATTATTTCACATCAAGTGTCACTGATTTCAGCAAAAACTATGTAGCTGATTTCAGCTATGAACTATGAATTCCATTCAAATTTCAAGAATTCCATCCTATTGGCCAAAATCTTGTTGCTTAGGGCAGTAAGCTGAAATAGAAATAATAATTTTTAAATTATTATTATAAATAATAAACCTTGTAGAACAGGCCCATTGAATCAATGAGAATTTAGTGAGTAATGTCATCCATAAGTTCTATTGATATAAATCAGGGCTGGACAACATTTTTTGTGTCATGGGCCGAACCATGCCCCCTCGGACAGTTGTGCGGCCTGGAGGCATTGTTCATCCCACTGATTCCACTACTTCCGGTGACAGCGGCTGTGGTGGGTGCAATCACAGTGCATTTTCAGCTGTTTTCACTGCTTCCGCCTCTTCTGGTGGTGGCAGGAGAGAGGGCGGCACGTTTTGGTGCATTTTCAGTTGTTTTCATGGCATTTTTGGCTGTTTCTGCCTCATTTGTGGCATTTCTGGCATGTTTTTGGTGCTTCTGGTGGTGGCAATGGGATCCTCACCATGGGCTGGATTAATTGGCGCCTTGGGCCGAGGCCGGCCCATGGGCCATAGGTTGGGAACCCTTGATATAAATAGACCAATTCTAAGTGCAACTTACTATTCTAATTCTACAAGATAAGTCGCTTGCCTCAAAAAAATGTAAAGTTTTCCCACAGATTAACAGGTGATTTGTTTACTAATTGCTCTGGTGTCCATTGCTTTGCCATTGCTTTGCCATATGAAATGCATTATATCTGAATACAGTTTCTGAATAACAGAAGCATATATACAATAGCCTGGCTACTCCAAAAATTCATTTTCAAAAATGCAGGCCTTCAAATAATTTCCATGCCAGTCACAGAAAGTCTTTGATGGTTTTTAGTCCTGTTAAACTGCTACATTAAGGACATTTATTTTATTATTATTTTTAAAACAGAAGAATCCATTGTCTTGGACTTTATGATACCTCTTGCAAATTCTGTTGATATTTTTGATCCTTAATAACAATATCCTAATGAAATACATGCCTGATCAGCAACTATTTCTGAAATAGTTGTTTGTGTCTCCATGTCACATTTTCCTAATAAAGTATAAAAAACAATAAATTAATCCAAAGAAAACAACGCTAGAAAGAATTCCTTAAGTATCTGTAAACAAAGAGCTCAGCAAGGAAGCACAGCAAAGAGAGTGCCAAATGAAAATACTCAACAGCTTTCCATGCTGCGAGGCCACCAGGAACAGAGGTGGGCTTTACAAAAGTAGCAAAGGTCATGCTTTGTTTATTACATTTATGCAGCAGATTCTGTCACATCAGATTTGGATTTAGATCAAGCCAAGTAATGGTTCAGCATGACCTCTCAAGATAAGGAATTAATTTATGGCCCTATTCAAATCTTTAAAATATATAGAATATTCGCATATGCATAACCCCCTAACACTCAAACTAGAGCTAGGCTTCTTCTCTAAACTCCTGATCCCTCAATGTTTCAATGTTTTTGCAAACTTTTATCATTGCTTTTTAAACTGTCATTGGGAAGACTTACATCAACTCTGACTTCAATCACAGCAAACACTGATCTGGTCACATTTTGCTAACAAAACCCAATTTCAAAAATGGCTAAATATAAACCATAGCCCCTGTTTCATTTGTGCTTCCCCACTTCCAAGCAGTTTTCAAAGGGGCCAATGGCTATGGGTTGATGAGCCCCTTTTAGGTGGGGTGATGGTCCTCTCAGTGGAGGAAATGCCACTGAAAACCACCATATTGGGCCCAATGGCAAAATGAGTGGAGGAGGAACTCTGATTTCCAACTGTCATGGAGACGTAAGAGGCCATGCCAGATGGACTGGCTGTGAAGGCACCCCTTGTCCATATCCTTAAGGCTGTGGCAGTCCATTGCAGTCCTGGTGTTAAATCCTGCATGTTTCATTTCATATGTGCTGCAGGAGATGGCTCCATGATCATAATGTGTGGGTCATTTCATGGCAAGCTGGGATCCACTTTAAACAAACTCACGCCAATGGCATTTTTCCTGCTTTAGGGAAAAAAATCCATTCTCGGATATGAGTTGCAGCTGACAATGACAATTTATGGTATCCTGCCCATCCTCTAAATTTATGTTGGCTTTTGTCATCACTTTATTCAAATATTCAACATAGTGAATTACTGTCAATTAACCTAGCACCCTCAGCAGAAACTATTTTTCAGCAACTTAATGTTATAAATGCCTTTTTAAATGTATTGTATAAATTGTTACATCATTTGCTTGAAAAGTGAAGTGCACAGTGCTTAAAAATCAACTGTGAGTACAGTAAAACCTTGCATAAAGAGTGCCTCGCTTAGAGCATACCTGTCAAGTATCCCGGATTGCCGGGATTTCTTGTATTTCCACGCTCATCCAGCCCCTTTCCCGCCGCCATCCTGCATTTTCAATGGCATGGAAAGGGACCTTGGTGTCCTGGTGGACAACTCAATGAAGGTGTCAACCCAGTGTGCCTCAGCAGTGAAAAAAGCAAACTCAATGCTAGGGATCATTAGGAAGGGTATAGAAAATAAGTCAGCAAGTGTCATTTTGCCTCTTTATAAATCTATGGTGAGGCCCCATCTGGAATACTGTGTACAGTTCTGGTCGCCATACCTCCAGAAGGATATTATGGAGCTGGAGAAAGTGCAGAGGGCAACCAGAATGATTAGGGGACTGGAACACCTTCCTTACCATCTGAGGCTGCAACGGTTGGGCCTCTTCACTCTTGAACGACAACGTCTAAGAGGTGACCTGATTGAAGTTTATAAAATCATGCACGGTGTGGACAAAGTAGATAAGGAAAAACTGTTTTCCCTATCGCATAATACTAGAACTAGGGGACACTCCATGAAACTTTTGGGTACTAGTTCTCAAACAAATAAGAGAAAGTAAGAAGAAGTGGTGACAGCTGTCAGTCTTGACAGCTTTAAGAAAGGATTAGACAAGTTCATGGAGGAGAAGAGTATCAATGGCTATAATTATGGATACTTAAGGACAACCTCCGGGTTGGAGAGATAGGCAGGATATCTCTCAATATCATTTCCAGGGAATCCTAAGCAGGTGAAGGCATCTGCTTGGGAATACCCTGAAGGAAATGGTGAGCCACTGTGTGAGACAGAATGCTGGACTGGATGGGCTGTGGCCTGTTCCAGCAAGGCTGTTCTTATGTTCTTATGTTCTTAAAGTAACTACTGCACATGCGTGCCACTGCCTCTGATGGCCATGCATGCACAGTAACCCATTTCCTGGCCAAAGGGGTTTCTGCATATGCATACAGAGGTTTCTGCGCATGCACATAGATGTTTCTGCGCATGTGTGCCACTGCCTCTGATGGCCATGCATGCGCAGTAACCCATTTCCTGCCCGGCGCCTGGAAACTTACTGCACATGCGTGCCCAGTTCCCAGATTTCCAAAACCGTGACTTGACGGGTATAGCTTAGAGACTAACTCGCTTAAATAGCAGAATTTTCTCTGAATGGTCACCCTCGCTTAACAACTGAAAACAACCCAAAACTCACTTAACAACTAAATCGGGGTCCGCAACCCCCACCACCACTAGAAGTCACAATTGGTCACTTACAATGGTGGCATTTTCCCCAAGTGTTTCACTTAAAGAGCAACTCACTTAAAGAGCAATCCCGTGGAATGCATTATGCTCTTTAAGCAAAGTACCACTGTACTCGCATTCCCACAGAAATCATCACAGGGTTTCTGATTCAGGGATCAGATTAAGCACCAAACAGATTCAGAATTTTTAAAAGGAGTAAAATCCAGATATGGATTCTATTTATAGGTATAAAACAGTGTACACAAAAAAGAAAACCAGAATAACCCTAACTTCTCCAACATACAACCAATCCAGAAGTCAAATGTTTGTTTCTAGCACTAACCCACATTCACTTTCTTACCACACTAGCCAACAAGTATTTGCCAACATAATTTGAACATTTATAGCACAGGTAAAACATTTTTTTCTAGTTGCAACTGCAAGAGGCACAGCATCTGGAATAGCATATTTAACCAATTGCTAGGGACTTTATTGCACCAAGTGAACACAATAACAACTAGCAATGATTAAACCATAGGTATTTGGATTTAAATAAACCAACATGGCTTGGTGTCAAAAGTTACACATGTATGTAATTTAGTATTTCTATAAACCATGTCAGTTATCAATGAAATCTGTTTCCACAGTTTTCCTCCAAACCAAGCAGAGACAATACAGCAGAAAGAATCAAGGTCACCCTGGCTACCTATCAACTACAAGTTCCTGCCAAGATACAAGATGCTCCTCTTTGCCTGCCTAGACCAATCCACCACAGCAGAGCTAATAATAATATTATTTTGGAAAATCTATACAATGTGTGAGATTTATCATATTGGAAAATGAACAGAAATGGTATATATTAAATTTCATCTCATATGCCAAAAAATCTTCAACAATTCTTCATTTATCCTTTGTATTTACCTTTCTACAACATCCTCGCCATTCCAGCAAGTTGAGCTGTCTTTCATCACAAGATCCCCATCACAGAGTCTTTCTGATAAGGAGGCATACAGAGTTCTGGATCGTTTCATGTACGTGATGAATTCCCTGGAAATCAGACACATTAGGTCAGAATGTAATATGAGTAGTAGCACACTGACATTCTAACTTGCTTTCTAATCTTAACAATGTGCATTGTCACATGTATAACTTCTTTATTTTTGAAGAATTGGCCAGCTCTGTCTATAGTAATACTAGTATAATGATGTCCATATTAGATTTTATGTTCAAATCCATTGCTGAAATTCCAATTTATGATTTTTGAAAACAAGATTAAAAAGCATTTAAGAGGCAGATAAGGTAAAGGCAAAGGTAAGGTAAATAACGCCCTTGTGTGAAAGCCAGTCGTATCTGACTCTAGGGTTCAGTGCTCATCTCTGTTTATAGCCAAAGAGCCAGTGCTGTCTGTGGCTGCAGACATTTCTGTAGTCGTGTGGCAGGCATGACTAAACACTGTTTACCTTCCCTAGGTGGTACCTATTTATCTTCATGCAATTTCTTGCTTTTGAACTGCTAGGTTGGCAAGAGCTGGGACAAAGATGGGAGCTCACTCCATTGTGCAGCACTCAGGTCTCAAACTGCTGACCTGCCGACCTTCCAGTCATCAAGTTCAGCCTCTTAACCACTAAGCCACAGGAGTCCCTTTTAGTTTTGAGGTGACTGTGTCATTGAGAGGCAGGTAATTTTCAAAAATGCATGGGCAAAAGTATGGCAGGGTGGGGGAGACCCCTTTCTCTCTACCACTTGTCTTCCAAATGCAAATTTGCCCTCACAAACACTGGTCAGCACTCCCTAGACCAGTGTTTTCCAAGTTTTGGTTTTTGGAACTGCAATTCCCAGAATCCTAAATCAGTTCCATAAAGCACTGATCAGCCAATGTACTGACTTAGGCTTCTCAAAATTTAAGCCCGCCACATTGGGAAGCACTGCCCTAGACATAGCAGTTTAGAGACAGTAGGAGTAGGAATGGATGGGTGGAGCTTTTGCCTCTCCTCCATTCCACATTCTTACTCTACATTTCAAGTGAAACATAGATAAGCAGTCCATCATTCAAAATTTTATAACTAATTATTTATACTTTTTCCTAAATTTCAGTAGCATCAGTTTGAATGTAAACCTATTCCATAATTCTCCACCATGTGCACAAGTACAAAGAAGCTTTTATAGAGTGTCAGGTTTACATGATCCCTACTCCTTTCTCCTTGGATGGAGGAACAAGTCGGTACAGTATTCTGTTTATGTAAGAATCAGAAACTAGGATTTAAAATGAACTCTAATTTGTTAAAGATGCCAGCAGAACAACCCACTATTTCTTGCTGGCTTGTTTAGCAAATGACTAGAGTTTCTTCAAAACCATGATTCTTGGATTATAACAAGCCAGGAATCTGGTAATGTAAAAGTGATTTTGGATGTACTCCACTTCCTTGTTGTGCAGTGTTTCTGCCAATGCACCTTGCACTGAATCATGATTAATGATTACATAAGTATGCCTCCTTAATTTGTTCCGCCCACCCTGTAGCCACTCCATTGCCCGGGTTTGGGGCTAGGTGCGCCCGCTCACCACCTCGCCCTCCGTGCCCCACCTGCTCAGAGGGTGGAAAAAGCCACTGACGCCACTGCACCAGAGGACTCCCCCTGCCCGCCCCAGGGCCACTCCATCGCCCGGGTTTGGGGCCAGGTGCGCCCGCTCGCCACCTCACCCTCTGAGCCCCACCTGCTCGGAGGGCTGAAAAGCCACTGACGCCGCCACAACTGAGGACTCCCCCCAACCAACCCAGAGCCACTTCACTCTCCGGGGAGGTGTGTTTGTTTTTGTCTTAGATTTTGTGTATGAGGGTGAGCCCTGGGCTCCGTATGTGTTGTTAGCCCGGGCTCTGTGTGTTGTTCTACTGTATTTTTATGAATATTGTTGTGATTTATATCTTCCCCTGATTTGTATCTTCCCCTGTATTTATTGCATTTATATTGTTTGTATTGCTCTATGTTGTATTTTGTTTTATTGTATACTTTACTGTTGTGAACTGCCTTGAGTTGTCCGCTGGGTAAGAAAGATGGTATAGAAATAATAATAATAATAATAATAATAATAATAATAATAATAATAATAATAATAATAATAATAATAATAATAATAATAATAATAATAATAATAATAATAATAATAATAATAATAATAATAATAATAATAATAATAATAATAATAATAATAATAATAATAATAATAATAATAATAATTGTAACTATTGTATCTGTGAAGGCTTCTCATTCTATAATGCAAAATCATAATTCTAACTCTACCACAGGAATCCAGTCCAGAGATACTGTCGATCAAGTGTGTTTTCATATCTGGATGAAGATGGGTCCTTCATTCTGTATTTAATTCTTAATTCAAAATTGTGCTGGGTAATTCAAAACATATCAACAAAGACAGCAGTCCATCATTTACTATGGCATTCAAAGAAAAAAAGTCACTATATGTAATGTATGTTAGCTGTGTTTTCTGACAGGGGCAGAATGTATCTTTTCTCATGTATCTATTCTTATGCAAATAAGTGGATCGAAAAATGTGCACACTCTGTTAGCCAATGGGCTTGTTGTATTATCGTAACTGTTACTGTTTATAGTGTATATAAGTCCGAGTTTTGCCCCATCCAAACTGTGTTGAAACCCCACTAATAAAGAGCTGAATTTCACTACTTCACTCATCTGCTTCTTCATTCCCTGAACACAAAAGTGGTGACGAGGATGGGATGGCGTCCCCACACGGCAGCAACATCGGCCCATTTGACCCAGCGTGTCCAGAGAAATGGGCAACATACGAACACTGATTCCGCTATGCAATGGCCTCGCAGGAGATCACCGACGAAGACCAGAAGCACTCTTGTTTCCTCGCTCAGTGCGGTTCTGAGACGCTTGAGCTGGCAACCCACCTCATTCTCCCAAGGGACGTGGATGTGGTGCCACTTGCAGAAATCATGTCTGCACTGAGGAAACACCTGCAGCCAGAGGTCTTGATCTTCCCGGTCAGGGTGGCCTTCCACAGAATGGAGCAGCGACCTGGGGAGTCCATTGCAGACTATGCCGCTGCTCTGCACATTGCTGCCACCCCATGCAAGTGGGACAACATCAAAGAAGCACTCTGGGACCATCTGCTGGCCGGCATGAGGGACAAAGATGCTCAATGTCACCTCATGATCAGGAAGACACTAACTTTCAAGACTGTCCTAGAAGAGGCGGTAGCGTCTGAGGCCGCACGGTCTGGCATCAAGCTTTTCCGGCATCGCCACTCCACCACCAGTGCCACCGACTCAACTGTGCAAGCTCAGAAAAATTCATCTTCATCCTCCTCAGCATCGCATGGTTCCACCTCTTCATCAGAGTTCAGCAACGCAGAAGGAGAAGTCTGAGCGGTCCAACAAAAGCACCGAGAGCACCGTGATGATCGGGAGAAGAAATTCCTTTGCAAGTGTGATGGCTGTGGAGCCTGACATGACCGCAAGAAGTGCCCCTTCCGCACCGTGGAATGTTACAACTGCGGGCGACGAGGGCACATTGCTAAAGTATGCCGACAGCAAAAGCAAAGAACTCCAGCACCTGAGTCCAAGAAGAGCCATCACCACAAAACGTCCATTGCCAAAGTGTCACCAGAGCCTGAGCCGTGCCAAGTGGGCATCGTCAGTGAGCGTTTCTTCACAGACCTGAGCCTGCAGGATGTCCCCTTCAAGATGGAGGTGGATTCAGGTACTACCTTTTCCATAATCCCACAGTGGGAGTTTTTGAAAATTCCCCCTGCCTCTCGGCCCAAGCTCAAATCTTTTAAAACTTCCCTCTGGGATGTGCAAGATTGCCAGATTCCAGTCCTGGGGGTGGGAAATTTCTTGATCAAATTCAAAAACATTCACACCTCCTTGCCTTTGGTTGTTGTTAAGCAGGGCAATAACTGTCTTATTGGGACCCAATGGTTTAGGCCCCTGGGAATCCGGCTTTCTGGCATTCACGCAATAGACACTGACCCAATCCGGGACGTTTGTGCTGCACATCCTGAGGTGTTCAAAAAGGGTTTAGGTTTATACAAAGGACCCCTTGTGGACTTTGAGCTTGACCCAACCATCCGGCCCATCCAGATGAAGCCACGCCAGGTACCCTTTGCTTTAAAGAAGAAGATAGAAGCTGAGCTGGACAAACTGGTGGGGCAGGGCATCCTAGTGCCAGTGGACTCCGCAGAGTGGGAGACACCAATAGTGACTGCTTTGAAAAGTAACGGGGAGGTCAGGATATGTGCTGACTACAAGTGTACCATCTATAAAGCTATTCACCCGAATGCATATCCTGTGCCCGTGGTAAGCCACCTTCTTGCCTCCTTGCATGGGGGAAATTGCTTCGCAAAACTTGTCCTTGCCCAGGCTTACCAACAATTGACTGTGTCTCCTGCTGCTGCCATAGTCCAGACCATATTAACACATAGGGGGGGGATTTAAGGTAACTAGACTACAATTCAGGGTGAATGCGGCCCCCGGAATATTTCAATCTCTTGTAGAACATATTTTAAAAGGTTTGCCCGGTGTCCTGCTATATTTTGACAATGTCCTAAGGACACCGTTGAACTAGCGGCCAGGCTCGATCGAGTCCTCTCACGTTTCGAGAGGGCCGGTCTACGTCTCAGAAGAGACAAATGTGTGTTTTTGGCACAGGAAGTGGAGTTCCTGGGGTACCGCATTACACCCCAAGGTATCATGCCCTCTGACTCCAAGGTGGTGGCCGTGCAAAATGCACCCAGGCCAAAATGTAAACCCGAATTGCAATCATTTCTAGGATTGTTAAACTTCTATCACACTTTTTCCCATCGCAAAGCCTCAGTTGCTGAATCATTACATCAGCTTTTTAAGAAAGATACTGTTTGGCGCTGGGGCCATTGCCAGGAGAAAATGTTCCTAGAACTTAAAAGGCTGCTATCTTCGGATTCTGTATTAACTCATTTTGATCCTAACAAGGAAGTTGTACTTGTGTGTGATGCATCCCCTTTGGGGGTGGGAGCTGTGTTATGGTATGTACTAAATGATGGGAGGGAAGCCCCCATAGCATTCTATTCCCGTTCATTCTTAAAGCTTGAGAAAAATTACGCTCAGACATACAGGGAGGCTTTGGCAATTGTGGCTGGCACTAAGAAATTCCATGATTACCTTTACGGAAGACCTTTAGCATTGTAACTGACCACAAATCCCTCCTTGGAATCTTTGTGAACAGGAAGACCATGCCTCAAATTCTGTCCCCAAGGATGTTGCGTTGGGCAATTTTCCTAAATGCATACGATTTTACTTTGGTGCACAGGCCCAGCAAGAACATCAGCCACACTGATGCCTTGTCACGTTCTTCACTGCCAGGGGTCGGGGAAGCCGATTGCGAGATCGAAAGCGACCACCAGGTCCTTATGATTGAGGCTTTCGACTCGCCCCCAGTTGTCCCCTCAGATATGTCCAAGGCTATGACCAAGGATTAACATTGACTAAGGTAACATCTTGGGTACAAAAAGGCTGACCTGTCTCTCCTCTAGCCGAGGAATTCAGAACGTTCCACCGCAAGTGTTTGGAACTGTCAGTGGAATGAGGTTGCCTTCTATGGGGCCAGCAGGTGGTCATTCCTGTCACTCTCAGGAAAAAGGTTTTACATCTACCTCACACAAGTCACCCGGGAATTGTCCATTCCAAAGCCCTTGCCCGTAGCTACTTTTGGTTGCCTCAATTGGACCAAGACATAGAACAAATGGTCGGCACTTGTGCCAGTTGTCAATCCTCTCACCCAGAGCAATCCCACCTTCCCTCTTGGGAATGGGATTCTGCTTGGGGCCCATGGTCAGGGTTGCACATAGATTTTGCAGGTCCATTTAGAGGTTATGGATTCATTCTCTAAGTGGCTGAAAGTGATTAGGGTGCCTAATACCACTTCAGCCACCACTGTAATGCACCTAAGAAGGCTGTTTGCAGCATTTGAACTTCCAGATGTGCTGGTGTCTGACAATGTGTCCACGTTCACATCTGCAGAATTCCAATCCTTCATCGAAAGGATTGCAATTAGGCACATCACTGCCGCCCCATTCCACCCAGCCACCAATGGCCAGGTAGAGCAGCAGGTGTGCACAACTAAAGACGCACTTCGGCGTATGGGTGAAGGGGATTTGGAGCTCCAGTTATGCCAGTTTCTTTTCACATATAGGCTCACCCACCTTGCCTCAGGGCTGTCCCCTGCTGAATTGCTCCAGCGAAGGAAACTGTCATCCTTGCTGGACAGATTGGATCCCTCTAGGGTAGAGGACAAAGGCACAAATAGCAATCCAACACCAGAAGGGTTTCTCGTCTGGAAACCCGGTACATTATGCAGCTGGTGGCCCTACGTGGGTGCCTGGGTTTGTGATCAATCAAACTGGTCCTGTTCCTTACAAAATCGAAACAGCCACTGGTCTGATCTGGAGGAGGCACGCGGATCAATTGAGACCCAGAGTACTGGACCCACAAGACGAATACAGACACTCAATGCTAGGGTTGGCCCCCACCCATTTAAACCCAGGGGGCAGAGATAATAGTCAGCAGCCAGCCAACATTGACCCAGAAGTGTCTTCTAGGAACCGATTTCAAGGGGAATTTGTGGAATGCTCCCCTACTCCAACCAGGTGTACCCCTACACTGTCCCAGCCTAGCACTCTGGATTCCTTTATTGATGATGACCAATTTTGTTTGGAGTCGCCCTCCACTTTTAGTACACACAGGAGGGACCCTGATTTGTCTTATTCATCCACAGAATTAGATTTTGGTTTTGAGTGATGCCCTGCTCCTCCATCTGAAAACGGGGCTTAAATTTGGGTGTACAATCCTCCCCCTCTAGTCAATCCCTCACTCCAGTCGGGTCACCCATCCTACGAGCCCCTGAGCCAGCTCAGCCAAGCGTCCGACCCAGAAGGGAAACTAGACTGTCATCCTAGTTAAAGGATTTTGTTTTTACCTAGGTGGGAAGAATGTTATGTATGTTAACTGTGTTTTCTGACAGGAGCGGAATGTATCTTTTCTCATGTATCTATTCTTATGCAAATAAGTGGATCGAAAAATTTGCACACTCTGTTAGCCAATGGGCTTGTTGTATTATTGTTACTGTTACTGTTTATAGTGTATATAAGTCCGAGTTTTGCCCCATCCAAACTGTGTTCAAACCCCACTAATAAAGAGCTGAATTTCACTACTTCACTCGTCTGCTTCTTCATTCCCTGAACACGTAACTATTGAAGCTAGACCATGATTTTTATGTGCCAGAGAACAAACTGAAGAGCCAACTGGCAGTAATGATCAGGATTGCATTTCTTAATACAATAGGAAGCTGTTTCTGCCAAAGACTATCTAGTGACATTCCAAGAGTAGTGACTGGATTATATCTGTATTACATAACCTGCAAAATACTGGCTATCTACAACTATTCATCCAGACAGTATGGTAACCCCCTGCTGTCATCTAGATTCTAAAATAATTAGAGAAACACATCAATATTTCCAGGAGCCCAACTGCTAGATCAGGGGTTCTCAACCTTTTTAAGACAGGGGCCAGGTCACTGCTTCAGGGGCCAGAGGGCCATTTTGCCCTTTCTCCACCACATGGGACTTCCTGGTGTGGTGGAGGCGATGGGGAGGTCACATGAAACGGTGCCATGGGCCACATTCGGGCCGAAGGTTGAGAATCCCTGTATTAGATGCTTCTTAGATGTATTACAACTGAGATACTGTTATTTTTAATGAAAACATCCAACAAGTAGCATGTAGTAACTGCCAATGTGGCATAATGGACAGAGCTGACAGAGTAGGACTCAGAAGAACTGGTTTCAAATACACACACACACACACACACACACACCTCATACAACGATTTTAATCTGTTCAATGGGGCTCGTTGTTGTACAAAACAATTGCTGTACGATACATGCATCGTATAGCGATTTTCCCTATGGGATGCATCGTACAACTTTTTTTTTTTTTTGCTAAGTGGTTTTTCCTATTTAAAAATGTTGTTATGCGGGATGCCATTTCCCCCCAAAACCTAATTGTTATGCGATGTCATTGCTATATGGGGCAGTTGTATGAGGTTCCACTGTGTGTGTGTGTGTGTGTGTGTGTGTGTGTGTGTGTGTGTGTGTGAATGTGTAATAAATCGATGAATATCATATCATCCAGATGTTTTTGGACAGCAACTTCTTGATATAGCTCATGATTCACAATATTGGATAAGGCTGATTGGAATTGCAGTCCCTCACCATCTGTTCCTCACTTCTGCTTCAAATCACATCTAGGCTAAGAAATTAATATTAAAGTTATTTCCTGCTAATGTCGAAGGAACACTTCTACTCTTACTGGATGGAATTAAGACCCCTGATGGCTGGGAAGCTTATTTCAAATGAAGAGACAAAAGCAAGTTGGGTTCTTTTCATTCTTACCGGGATAATTTTTTCAAACTTCTGGATTTGTCATTCTTTGAAGATTTCAGAGGCAGAGAACTGGATTGGGCCAGGAAGAATAGTCAGAAGAGGGGTAGGAATGGGGGAATTCAGGCAAATGAAAAAAGAAATAAGAAAAAAAGTAATAAATTATTTGAAAGAAAAGATCATCAAGAACATGCATGGATTAAATCAGAAAAAGAACAAATGCAATTAAAATATACTTTGACTGATATAAATCTTCTTTCCCCCTTCAAAATAGTACCACAGCTTGATCCTGGCATGACGGTAGCTTTTCTGCTTTGTGATTTGAGCTTTTCCTTGTAACATATAAAAATAAATGTATCTTTGTTTTTTTAAAAAAAGTTAATGAATAGTACTAAATGAAGGTTTAATGTGCAGAAAATAATGAATGTAACTGTCATATCTAAATCTTAAAATCTTAGAACTGTAGAGCTGGAAGAAATCCTATGGATTATCAAATCCAGCCTGTGTCAAGAAGGCACAGTGGTAAATCAAGCTCCCAGCCTTTGGCTCTACAGTCATATCACTTGAACAAGAATTATTATGTACATGTGAGAGTAAAGCAGGACAGATGATTTGTGGATGGGAAGCACAGCAAAGTACTTCAGATGAAAAGGCATTTGCTTTTGGAGGTGGTGGTCATAAAATAATTGATTGTTTTTCCTGAGGCATGGGGGATGGGATGGGGGAAACAAATGAGCATTTCCCCCCCAGGCAATTTTGGAAAGTTGAAGAAGTCTGTCTGTCTGTAATTATACCTACTTGTTGCAGCTAAAATGAAAGAACTGTGATCCTCTAATACAGGATTGTTCAATATGTGAACAGTGGCCTTGTGGCATTCCTGTGCCCCTAAGGAAACCTAAGGGTATCTCCTCAGCCCTTAAATTTTAAAAATCAGCTCAGAATGGCTTCACAGTGGTGTGCAGGCTAATTTTGCCATGTTTTCAACACTTTCCAAATCTGCTGCCTTCTCATTTTTTATTATTTGTTTAATAAACACTAGAGATTACAAGGTATTTTGTTTTGAAAATAAAAGTCCGTTTTAAAAAGAAAATATTTGAAGAACTTATAGGAATAGGTGCAAACATACCCTCCAAGGTCCAGGAATGAGTCAGGGAGTACCTGTAGGTTGCCTACAGTACGGAACATCCTAGTGGTAGAATCAGTGGTGGGATTCAGCAGGTTCGCCCCTGTTCGCCAGAACCGGTAGCAGAAATTCTGGCTTGCTCCGCCCATCCAAGTTTTGAAATAATGCAGGGCTTTCCCCTGGACATGCCCACCATACCATGCCCACAGAGTAGGTAGTAAAAAAATTTTTTTTGAATCTCACCACTGGGTAGAATTCATTATTTTATATAAAAAGGGTCGGGTCCCACCACATGTATTACCGTGTCAGGGTTGGAGGGATTGCTATGTGGCAAGCCAAAGAACAATTGCCAGATGAGTGAGCTAGATAGAGCGATGGTCTGATATGGTATAAAGCAGCATCCTATTCTCCTATCAAATTCCACAAATAACAGGGTTTAAGTTGAATTAGAAGAGCCATCTCCAAAACTTCTGCTCTTAGGGATATTTTTAAAGAAAATGGCTCTTGCACGTCTCTGTATGTTTTGCACTCTGTATGTTTTGTACAGCTATGATATTGGATGCTTGTAGAACTTAAGAATTTCTTTTTGTGCCATTCAAGTTTTTAAAAGCCATAGGTAAGAAAAACATGGTGAAATGTTCATCTAGTATTATCTCAGCTGCTTAAATTGCAAATGCTGTGCTTTTAAACAAAATATATTTCTAGTCTATGCTTAGTGGCAGGATATATTAAAGTGCAGCTGAGATATCACAGCCAAAGAACTTGTGTTTTCAAATGTCCTAAGCAAAGCTTGCACAACACTTCTCTATGCAGTCATAAAATCTATGAGAACAGATTAGGATGTGGTTTCTATGCATATTTCATGACTGCCCTGCCCTGTCTGTTTCTGTGATTTTAAAAAAATGTTGCAATGTTCCTTACATTGAAAAGTACAGGCAATTTTTTTTAAAAAAATTCCCCTCTCTGTGATTTTCTAAAGTGCCTTTAGTCAGTCTAATATTTTATACACAGGTGGAGTATTTCTTGTCCATGCATAAGAGTAACCAAAGTATCATGCAAGTTTGGTGGAAGATTTAGCCATGCCAGCATTGTCCCCAGAGAGGCGTATTTCACAAAGTTTTTTTTAAAAAAAAAGATTTGGGAAGAAGAAAATATATTTTAATTTTAGAAAATGGCTATCAAACAGAAACATGAGCCAGAAGCAAAGAGGAAACAGCCAAAATAATAATAAGAAAAAAGTGAAATCCTTACCAGTTTGTAATTGATTACAGTACATTACCACCTCAGAAAACGATAGCAAGAGTGTCCTAGTAATGTATTCTACACCAGTGTATTACAAGTGAAACTCAGAAAATTAGAATATTGTGCAAATGTTCATTCATTTCACTTAAAAGGTGAAACAAATATATGAGATAGACTCACTACATGCAAAGTGAGAGATGTCATGCCTTAATTCATCATAATTGTGATGATCATGGCATGCAGCGTACATGAGATTATGTGCTTTGCATGCAATGAGTTTATCTCATATATTTGTTTCACCTTTTAAATTGCATTACTGGACTGAATGAACATTTGCACGATATTCTAATTTTCTGAGTTTCACCTGTATCTAGATTACCTGAGATGCCAAGTGACATTACTTCCATCTTAATCTATTGTTCCCACAATTTATGTTCTAAGCCAGAGATGGGTGAAATGTGGGCTTGAGGTCACTTGTGTTCCCCATGGCTGTTTTTGTGACCTTTGACCCACTAGTAGAAAACGTCCAGTACAAAACAAGAATTACACCATTGGAAACCACCATAAGCAGCAGTTCACCTTTTAAATAGGTGGCCACCCTCCCAAAAGTGGCTAGAATTCTGTTGCTTAGTGCAGTATGTTACAACTAAAGTAAGTCCATTGAAGCAATGGAAATTATGGAGGAGTTGGCTCATCAAATCCCCACTGATTCAGTGGGCAAAATCCTGTTGTGTAACTTTGTATCCAGCATATCCCAGATAGGACACAAGAAACTTTTAATTAACAGCTTGGAACCTAAAACAGGGGAATGGAAAACTTGTAATTAGTGTCAATTAAATGGTTTTGCTACTTGATCTGAGTTTCAATGGGCACAAAGTTATATAATAACATTTTGCCTAATGGGTCTGCTTTTGTTGTAACTTACTATGCTGATCAACAGGATTTCAGCCAGTGTTTAATAATAATAATAATAATAATAATAATAATAATAATAATAATAATAATAATAATAATAATAATAATAATAATAATAATAATAATAATAATAATAATAATAAATGTGTACACACACACCATAAAAAGCTGGCGTGTTGCCCATCTTCATTCTAGGCCCTTACTATGCTATTATGGCTACTTAAACAGACAGTTCCTTACACCATCATGGTATTTGTTAATAAAACTGCGCATTCACTTGCTAAAGCAGCTGATTCTTGTGAAAGCATTGGTTCTCAAATCTATTGGCTTTCACCATGGATTAACATTTGCATTACTGCCTGATAAGAGTTGAATGCAAGGCTTGAATGAACAAATAAGCAGTAAGCAAGAGCTTAATGACTGATATGTTTAAATCCACATTTCTGTACAGGAGCTTCCTGAAATATGATTACCTCATTGACTACATAGCGAATGTATGTATTGGAAAACACTATTTAATACCAGAACAAATGGATTATCATCATTGTCTGATGCTACTTTTGGAAATTCCAGTTCAAACATGTCTAAGAAAATGTGGTGTTATTTGGGTTACCTTCTTTTACTGTTTAGAGTAGCTGTATATGCCATTGTGAGAGATGGTTTCTCAACTATTTCTTTCGCTTGAACTATGTTGTCTGGTAAATGTTTCACTTCTTTTTCTTCAGGCTGTCCACATACTTTATCTACCTGTAGCAATGAAGGAAAGGGAGGAAACAAAGCTACAAGTTAAGAATTTAACTTGAAGGTCAAAGCACCTAAGCTTCGAAATCTATATCGGGTAGACTGGGGGATGCAGCCAGTGACAATATTTCATGTGTCTCCCTCCCCGCCTCTGCTACACCCAGAAGTACCATGTGTGGCAGGCGGGGCAAAATGGCTGTCCGGCCCCGAAGCTGTCTGAGGGAGTGTGACCCGGCCCTCGGCTTGAAAAGGTTGAGAACCCCTGGGGTAGACAGTCTACATGTGAATGAGTGTCAGGCTATCATATTGAGTAATATTTCCAAATTGTGCAGCTTAGTATAAATAAAGCAAAAAAAGCAACAAATTACTTTCTTCTCACAACTTCTCCCAAATTTTTAATCTCTAAGGAAGCCATCTCATTCACAAAAAGGAGCTGCCACTTTTGTCTTTCTCTTAAAGAAACAAATCTTGTACACTACACATTTGTCACCCTCCATAAAAAGCTGATGTGTTGGCCAAAGTTTTCCCAGGTTCTAACCTGTTCCACTATACTTGGTCTTACTTAAGGGAAGGGGCTTAGATAAGCACAAATTTTACCTAGTAACTGTCACTCTAAATTGTGCTTTTCAGGTTAAGGGTACAAATCTTAAAGGCTATGAATAGGGCAGGATGGACAGGTTATAATTCTAACATCAGTGAATAATAGCCGCAATGAAAAGCTGGCTAGAAACAGAATAAAAACTAGATAAACAAGATTAAAAAAAAGCAGAGGCTCCACCATAGCTTTCTTGGGAAGGGGATGGGGGAGATTAACTATAAAAATATGGAGGCTACCATACAACACTCCCTACAACACTCCACAGCCAGTTACCTAAACCAGGGGCACCCAAACTGCAGCCCACAGGCCCAATTAGGCCCATGCATCTCATTAATCAGGCCCGCCATGAAAACCTAGGCACTCTTTGGACCGCCCCCCCACCGCCTGATGTCCCAATATGTCACCTACAGTGGCAGCAACAGCAATCATGCTTTGCCTGCTGGTCCGAGCATCCTCCGCTCATTCACAGCAGTGCGAAAGCCTTTGGCAATGTGGATCGCCACATTGTGGATTTTTTTTTTTTTGCCTTCTCCATTTCAAAATCTGCAGCGCTGGAAGGGTAAACCTGGCACGCTGTGCTGATGTCAGCCTTGGTGCACCAAGGGACTTTCCCAGTGTGGCACGCCAAGCCTGTCATCAGCGAGGTGCGCCAATTTTACCCTTCCAGCACCACTTTGAAATGGAGAAGGTTCAAAAAATTTCTACAACACAGTGATCCACGTTGCCAAAGGCTTTCACACTTCTGGGAACGAGCGGAGACTGCTTGGACCAGCAGGGGTGAAGCATGATCACCGCCACTGCTGACATTGAAATGGTCAGCAACTGGAGCAGCCTGCCTCCGGCCCCCACAGCTGTGTGTCAGGGTTAGGACTGGCCCACCAAAAACAATTTGGGCATCACTGACCTAAACCAATGAGCCACCCAACTAGCTGATAGCTCACTACAAGTACCATGTGAAAATTTCTTCCATATATGATTGCTAAATGATATACATTATTAGACATTTTTCCCAAACCAACGTCCTCCAAATATTTATGCTAATGGCTGAAATCCTGCTGCAAAGTTATGCAAATGGAATAAGTTTTAAAACATCTCCACAGGTCATTATCTGTTGCATATTGACTTATACAGCTTGTCAGAGCGGAAGTGGGCACTATGGAAAATTAACCAAGTTTGCTTTATGCCGCTTCTAACTGTGGGTCTAGTTATAAGAAAGGAGATTTGACAAATCATTTTAAAGAATTACTGTATTCTATAGTAGAACAGAAAGCCATAGAAGTTGGGAAGAAGGGACATGTCTTTCATTGGAATTTAAAAAAAATCCATTTAAACTTCTAATTTGAAGTAGAAGTCCCATAATTGGGAGGGGGGCTTTCATCCTCTTCTTCATTATTGCACTTCTTCTGCAATTTCCTCTTTACTAATCTGTTACAAACCAAAGTAAAACTTGAAAGCCTCATCTTCATCTTATTGCAGAGTTGGAAACCTATTAACCTACTTCCAAAAAAGTCCCAGAACTTTCCCACTAAAAAAGTTTTATCCTATACCAGTGGTGTTGTTTGTTGTTGTTCAATTGCCCAGTCGATTCTGACCCTTCAACCCTATGGACCATCGACCTCCTGGCACCTTTGTCCTCCACCATCCTCCTCAGCCGGCACAGCTCTGTGCCCATTGTGCTGTAGATACACTGATTATATTCTTAGATTAGAAGAATCTATCCTAAATAATATGGAATGCCATTTCATGTCCATACTGGCAGACTGTTTTGCTGTATGAGCGTTACAGCTTTCTGTTGCTCCATAATGTCTGATCTGCCAGAAATGTGTTTGGAATTCATGGCTTCATCAAGAAGCAGACAGTCAAACTATGACATTTTCAACTGCTGTAGTCCATTTCTGTTTCTCATGAGATAATCATAGTAATTATATCATGTCAGGAAGGAAAAAAGTGGTTGTTTGAGCGCATATATAAAGGTTGTACAATTTCATATAAATAAATGTCAATTTTTATGTTATCATGAAAGAAGATATACTTTAGCGATAACTTTGATTTCTTTGTACAAGTGATATATTTTTAAAGGCAGGAGAATGAGTATTTATGACAAACCTTGTTGTTCAGCAGGTCGTTTAATATGCAGCCATTAGACTTAAAGGCAAACATGCTTCTTCAATGCTTAATATCAACACAGAAGTTATTCCGCAATATGATGTCTGTCTGATAGACAAAAAGTCACTAAAGGCAGATATGTGTAATCTTTTACAGCCTTCTTTACAAGTGCCGGCTAGAGAACAGTGCTTTTGCTAAAAGAAGAACTGTTCTGTGAAAGTCCAACTTACAGATACAGAACCACAAGAAGGAAAAACATAAGTGGGAGAAGGGGGAACATAGTTTATTAGCACTCAGCACCTGAACAGTAAGCATGACAGCACACAGGATTTTCATGTAATATAAATTCTGTTAATCTGCAGACTGTTCCTTTTTTGATCTTTGGATGTCTTATCTGATGTTAGAATAGACAGAAGAGACAAGGATAATCCCTATAATATGTGTAAAGCTATTTGTACAATTAAGTACTTGCATAAACCCACGTCAGTCTGGAATTCAGTTCTGTCTTTGCAGAAGAGAAGAAAATTCTATATAATTGAACATCAGAACAGGGATGGGGAATATCTTATAGCTGGTCTTCAGTTTCCATCATTCCTGGCCACAGATGAAGGATATTGGGAGCTATTGTGTGAAACCATCTGGAAGACTCCATGCCCCAATCCCGACCCCACTCCTAAAGGAAGCAATGAGAAGAAAGAAAATATACTTCTACTCTAATATCCACCTGGAAACAATGACAGCTGATACAAATCTTAAGGTTACATCAAGGCCTTGTCAGCTCAAGAATATGATGAAATTAAAAACTCATATTAATAAAATGTGAAAAAGACATAAAAATGGGAAATCCCCATACTCTCTCAGTCAAATGAATATATAGGTTAACAAAATATTGAAGTATTTTATATCCAAATGTTCCTTCCAAGAAGTCAATAAATACATTGACTGAAATCCAGGAGTAGGTCACAATTAGAGTAGGTCAACTGAATCAGTGGAACTTATGAAGGAGCTGACCCACCAAATGTCTACTGATTCAATGGGTCCACTTTAGTTGTGACATATTATTGAATTTCAGCCACTAAATTACAAATGTATTGCTCTTGGGCTTCAATTATACTGTCTCTAGTGTAACCATTATCACTGCAATAAAATACAGTAAAAATGAAACTGTTGTGATTCCATCTAGGAAGACATAATTTTTAATGTTTATTACATTATATTCATATAGGTTGTTAAGTAAGGATTTAAATCTGCTTTTATTTTGTTTCTACGATACTCTCTGCTTAGCCTAAGTTGAGCCATTTTAAGTTGACATCTGCCATTGAATGGTATCACCTCTTTCTCTTGGGAAAGTACATTTTGATTCTTCTTCCCAAGGTCTCTATCTGGGAAGATGTTCTATCTCACAGGTTGAGATGGAACACTGATAGGATAGCCACCAGGTATCCTTTGATCTATGCACGTAACCAGTCACTTTGAGATGTCAATTAGCACCTCTCAAGGTGACTTTCCCAGGAAAAAGGCAAAATGCTTTGTATCGCACTGTATGGGCTTTGCAGGCGCACCCACCCAAATAAAGACTCAGACACCGGTATTGGATTAAAGGCATCGGGCCACTTTTATTGAATAATGCCCTAGTCCGAATTATCACTTTCAATTGGTGTATCATCCAATTGTAATTCTTTAAGGCAAGCAGCCCACAGTAACACTGGTAAGGTTCCACCCAAAATGCCAATGGAAATTGGCTACATGTATCTATTTGTATCAATTTGTTTGTTGACACAAACAAATTGTTGACCGGAGTCAATATACCATCTACTGACCCCACCCTATGATGTGTATCCATTCAAATATCAAAGTGATGCAGGCTGTGAAGCTCCTGCCATCACCCCTTTCATGGTTCGCCCTTGACTGGCCAATCCTATTTCCCCTGTACCTAACTACGTGTTGGCCAGTCAATTGTGAACCTGCCGGATACCTCTGGGTCATAAATCTTTACCTTACCAGTGCTACCCGGCACACGGGGAGGCATCCATGATGACTCACCGCCCCCCCCCCAGACCGTCAGCTCGGTCACCAGGCCTGCTTGCACATCCTCCAGGAAGAGGTTCATACCTCTAGCCGACAGGTGGACCCCATCTCCTGCATATAGATCGAAATCCTGCAAGCCTATCCTCGTATGTTGAATGGCTGTCCCCAAGCCATTATCAACAAGGAACCGGGCACCTGCCCATCCGACATATATCAGCCTCAGAGTACCCAAACGCAGCCGCAGTTGAAGCGGCGCCTATCCTGAAAGAATGGGTGCCGTAACGAGCCCCAGGGAGGCCAACACTGTGAAGTGCCATACCGGTCACCTTACAGAACTGAAATTTGGTAAGGGGAGACCCATCCTGGTGGCAGAAAAACAGGCCAGGGTGCGTGCCACGCACTGTCAAAAATGCATGTAGGGCACCAACCGGACAGATGTCAGCAATTGTACATCGTAGCAGTGTAACACCACTGCCTACTCCATGCTGATCGGCCTTTGAGGAGCGAATCCTCAACTGAGCCCACTCCTGGTTGAGACAGACATCTTCGAGTTCCAGTGCCCTACGAGACACGTCCCATTTTGACAATGGGACCAGCTCACTGATACGGAGAGCTCCAAAAAAAGCTACGGTGGTAGCTGCATGAAAAAGAGCCTCCTCATACCTATCGTAACACAACCTATGCCAACCTTGTGCAAGGTGGGTCAAAACACCTGGTGAAACGGGGTGACATGTGTCCGGGCGTCGGTCACGCTCACGTGTCCACCCTTCTAATACGTGCCGTATGCGGAAGTCATTCACGCAGTCAGTAAAGCCATGTGCCTTGGCCATAAATGCCAATGCGGAAAGCCTGGTGGCGATAGTGCGTGGGGCTAACCCCTGATCATGAAGGTGAACCATATACTGTAAAATCTGGTCAACCGGTATCGGCCACACTTCGGGCAATTGCCTTTGCCCGCAAAAGTTCCTAAATTGGAGGAATGCATGTAGATACACCTTACGCGTGCGAGGTGCTAAAGACATGCTGATCGCCCGGTTCACCTCTCCTCGCCAAATGTCCAAATCTCGGCCAGGAGTGTAGAGGGAAGTTCCTCTGCGTCTGGAGCCAAGGCACAGAACCGGGAGATCTGCAGGCGGGATAAACCGTCGGCAATATCGTTATTAATGCCCGGCACATGTCTGGCCCTGAATAGCACATTAAGGCGCAAGGACCTCAAAACAAATTGGCGAACTAAGGCCATGACTCTGGGGGATTTGGATGTCTGGGCATTGACAATGTGCACCACTGCAGCATTGTCAAACCAAAAGTGAACTACCGAATTAGCCCACCTATCCCCCCAGAGCATTAGGGCCCCCAAGATGGGAAAAAACTCCAGGAAAGTAAGATTGCATAAGCGATCCTTGCCTTGCCATGTCTGAGGCCATTGACCATAGGCCCACTGTCCCTCAAAGTAAATCCCATAACCCAGGGAGCCGGAGGCATCCGACTGCACTTGGAAATGAGGGCTGACCATAAGCTCTGATCTCCAGAAAGAGACGCCATTAAAGTCCTGTAGGAATGTGAGCCAGACCGACAGGTCTGCCCGTAAACCTCTGGTCAGCCGTACCCTGTGATGACGTTTTAAAAGGCCTGCCATGGCGTCACAAAGATGCCTGGCAAAGGCTCTGCCTGGTGTTACTACCCTACAGGCGAAGTTGAGGTGGCGTGCAGCACCTGCAACTCTCGGAGAGACACCTTACACTTGGCAAGCATTGCCAAAATCGCAGCCGAGATCTGAGTCACCTTTTCCATGGGCAACCTGGATGTCTGGGTGACGGTGTCGATTTCAAAACCTAAAAAGGTGAGAGTGGTGGCTGGGCCCTCAGTCTCTTCAGGTGCTAGGGGGACCCACAGTTCCCACATAAGCACCTGAAATGTTGCCAGGAGACGGGCACACGTGCCCGTGCCATGTCCACCCCCGAACAAAAGGTAGTGGGCTACAGACCGGGAGCCTGACCTACAAACAAAAGCCCAGTGGAGGAAGGTGCTAAATCATTCGAAGGCCGAACATGAAATAGAACAGCCAAAAGGCATGGCCTTGTCCACATAAAATTTGCCCCTAAAACAAAAACCTAACAGCTCGAAGTCATCCAGGTGCACTGGCAACAATCGGAATGCCGATTTGATATCACACTTTGCCAGTAGCGCCCCGGGACCGCACGAGCGTACCATCTGTAAGGCCTGGTCAAAGGACATATACCTGACAGAGCAAAGGTCATCAGGTATAGCGTCATTGACCGAAGAGCCCGCAGGGTAAGAAAGGTGGTGAATTAGACGAAATTCACCCGGGGACTTCTTAGGGAGTAAACCTAGAGGGAATACCTTCAAGTTAGGATTTGGTGGGTCGAGAAATGCCCCGCCACCCTCTGTGCCTTGACCTCCTTGGCTATCTGCTCCACAGCAATATCCTCATTACCCCTGAGAGAGAGTAAGTTCGGGGCGTCCTGAGGCCCGGGAACACCCTTAAAGGGAATACGGAAGCCAAACTGAAAGCCCTCAAGTAGGTATCTCGCATCATCCTGTCTAGGATAAGCGCGCAGCCATCGTTCCAGCACTAGGATATTAATTGGGGAGAGGGCCTTTTGAATGGGTAGCACCCTCAGAGGGAGCTCTGACCACCCCCTGCACACCCCTTCCTCTGCCTCGTGACCCACCAGCCCGCGGGCACGTGGAGGTGGCATGAGGGCAGGAACAAGAAGGGCACTCGTGCCGGAACCGACACTGGCGTCTGTTGCACACTCCGTTGGCGGAGAAACTCCAACACAGCAGGCGGGCTGGAACCCCCTGCCCCGCCGGCTGGCGGGGAGTCTGTAAAGTAGCAGCCCGCTGCACGGCATGGCCACAGTGGTACCGGTCACCAGGCGCTGGCCGCGTGGGGGTCATATACAGCAGCCACAACTGCTGGCAGGGCTCGTCCCACCTCATCTCAGGGTGGAGGGCCACCCTCATCCTAAACTCATCATAGGCCAACCATGACGGGCCAGGGAAATCAACCACAGCCCGGTAAATATTGTCCAGGTACTGGACCATTGGAATGGCCAAATCAGGACGGGCCCTCAGGTATACTGCCATATAAATCAGATAGGCCGGCAACCAATTGGCCCAAGTGCGAGGTGGCTTACGATGACAGGACAACTCCTTGCCCCTGTCGTCCTGCCCCTCCCCCTCCTCCTTAGTGGGTTCACGGTTTAGGAGGGAGAAAATGTCCACATATTCCCCCCGCCAAATCTTCTCCCTCGTAGCCTGGGATAAATGGTCACCCAGGGGTAAGGAGTAACCGGCCGTCGGCAGGGCCGTTATTGGCACGGATTGAATTGGGGGTGAGCGCAGTGGGCCCTGTAAAACCCCTGAGACATTAGGCATATCCACAGGGGCGGTCACCCCTGCAATAACCGGGGAATAATTGGGTAACCAGGAATTAACAGGACAGTATGGATTAAACTGTCCTCCCACGGTAACTTGTCATGGCCATGGCCACTGTACCCTCACCCCCCAGCAGTATTAAGTAGTGTCACTGGTGTGCTGACTTAACCAGTATACTCACTCGGTGCACCCCCATGGGCCGCCCCCACTGGGGGTTCCAGCCCACGGTGGGTGTCGGAGCTCGCGATGGGTATCGAGCTCTGTGTGCCGCTGCTCCCCTGGCAAGCAGGACCGGTCCCCGGCGGAAAGCCCTGTTGCAATGGCCTGATGGGGAGCGGCGAGGCACCAGCTTGGGCTGACCTGATGGCCTCGAGCAGCTCAACCCTATTAGCGGCCCGCTGGACAGCCATGGCCGAGGTGTGGGCTGGAACTGCAGGGTTTGCAAGCCACCATCCAAAGGTGGTGGAGCAATGCCCATTGATGCCTCCAGCACCGAAATGCGTGCAAAGAGAGCATCGACAGTCTCAGACCCACCGGGATAAGGTGGGCCGGATGGGCCAAATGGCCCAACGGGAAATTGTTGAGGGATTAGGCCAAATGGCAATCCCTGGCCCGAATAGGGCCATGCCCAGTAATCCGGCCCGTGAGGGGCCAGAAGAATGGTGGGGCGGAAACCCGCACCGAGCCCAAGTGGGCCGCCATGCCCCGAGCCGGGCGAAGGCGCAGCAGGGATAGGAATCCCAGAGGGGCAGGCCTGTGTCGCCCCCGCCCGAGTCCCCAGACTGGGCGGGTAGGCAGAAACCTGTTCGTCCACATTGGTGGCAGTGGGTACTAAAAGCCAACTACCCACTTGTGGGGGTGCCGCCCGAGCCCTCCGGCCCGGTGGCAGCCACCGAGAGGTTGAGGGGGTGGGCAGAGCTCTCCCCCTAGAACGTGGCCTAGGGGCCGTTGTCTTGTGCTTGGGTGCCATGGCCACCCAAGCGATCGCTTTTAAGGGGAGGAAAATTCCTCCGAGAAGAACGGGGCGAAGCCGGGAAGGAAGCGGCGGAGCAAAGTTCTCTGCTCCGTCACTTCTAAAATGGCAGCGCGGCTGCCTCGTGGCCACCCCTTTTAAAGAGAGGTGGCCACACCCCCTAACTAACCCGGATGTCTGCATCCGGGTGGGGCCCCACGCAAAGAGCGCAGTGGCTATTTTGGCGCTGCGCTTGCATATGATCTGTTGTACATTGTATCTCTTGGGATCTTATTTATTGTTACTATGTTATTGATTATATGGATTTGACTGTATTATTTTGTATGTATTTATCTTTTATTTTGCTGATTACTGTATTGTTATTGCTATTTGTTCTGATATTGTAATGCTGTATTTTGTTTTAGTGTTTATTTTACTGTTGTGAACCAGCTTGAGTTGCCCGTTGGGGAAGAAAGGTGGTATAGAAATAATAATAATAATAATAATAATAATAATAATAATAATAATAATAATAATAATAATAATAATAATAATAATAATAATAATAATAATAATAATAATAATAATAATAATAATAATAATAATAATAGTAGTATAAAAATCAGAAGTTTTGCTCTGTTCAAAACGTCTCTTTTGAGTCTATTTTGGATTGCTGCCGGAGGCTCTATCTCTCTTTACATCTGAGGTAGACCACCATATCAGACCATCTTGTATGGGGCGGTGGGGCACTGCCGCTCTTAACAAAAATTCAGAACTGTTCGGACTCAGACTCTGCAGAGACATCGACACTTAGAATGTATTCCGAGACTATGCTTTACTTCTATTTCATCGCATTTACTGGACTCTGTTTTATTCTGCAATAAATCATTAAAAATACTTTGATTGATAAGCGCATTCTTTCTGCTCCACCTGAAGCAGAGCAGATTGAATGGGGATATTTAACAATACAGCCTTTTTCCTAAGAGGAGGATTATAGCTTTTAGGTTATTTTGTGGGAGCGTTGCCAAAGGAGAATCCAAAGTCTCGTGACAAAGGGCTTTGGCTACTTTAATTTTAACTGTGACATCCATCACAGATCGCCATTTCCCTGCGAACCTGTTGCCCAGCTACGCTGGACCTGGCTTTCTCGGGCTAACTGTGAGAAATCACACCCTTCCCAGCCACGTTAGCCAAATCACCAGAGTTGTTCTTGATTGTGCAGCACCTGTGGGCCTCTGAAACAGGGGAGCCAAGGTGTGCGCCGGTTGAGGCAATAAAGAAAGAACCAATTGAAACAAGTCAAGTAGTCACTGTGAGAAAAATTCAACAGCTCAGGGGAAGTGTGCACATCTAATGGCAAAAACAATAGAGCATTCCCACTAAACTTAACACAACAACTTTGGAGGGCTTTCTCCATGGCAGTTCACAGACTGTGGAATGCTCTCCCTCAGGATCCCTCCTTTCTATCTTTCCATTAACAATTGAAAACTCACTTCTTCAGGCAATCTTTAATTTTTAAGATTTAATTTTTAACTGAGTCTCTGGATGCTGGATTTCAACTCTTTTTATCTTGCTAGTTCGCTTTTAAAATTAATGTTTTTAATCACTTGATTAAGCCACCAGAAGTAAATTTTAATTTTAATGAACCAGACAATTTTTGGTATGATCAAATACATTTTGACCTTGTAGATTTTAATTGGCACAGTAAGGTTTGGGGACATAACCAGTCCAATGAGGATGGTGCACAACTTGTATCTTAGGCAGAACTTCAATTAGTCATTACATCAAACTGCCTACATCCTTTAACAGTGCTAGATGGAGGAGGGGATATAATCTTTGGTAGCAAGAGGATAGCAGGTTAGTGCATGAAAGTCGTTGATTATCCAATTCCATGCAATTAACATAGACCCATCATGTGTATAGTAAATACTGCAGTGAACCGCAGGAGTTGCCTTTTAACAGATATATTAATTTTAAGAAGGCTAAATGGGTGATTTTTCAAGATCAATTGGATAAAAGTGTGGAGATCCCTCCACACTTAGATAGTAAAGGTAAAGGTTTCCCTCGCTTGAAAGCCAGTCGTATCCGACTCTAGGGTTCAGTGCTCATCTCTGTTTCAAAGCTGAAGAGTCAGCGCTGTCTGCTTCTGCAGACATTTTCATGGTCATGTGGTAGGCATTAGACACTGGAGCGCACGTAATGCTGTTACCTTCCCACCGAAGTGGTCCCTATTTATCTACTTACAATTTCTTGCTTTTGAACTGCTTGGTTGGCACCATGCTTAGATAAATATGGCAAATATATCCATCTCAGATGATAGAGCCTGACTCACCTGCTGGTCTGTCAAACTACTACCAGAAACAAGAGGATTTAATTTTGGCCAACGGCAAAGCCAAGAAGGCAGCTTCATTTTGGCAATTTAAAGTTTGATCTGGACATGAAAGAAGAAAATCACTTGCTATATTTTAACTACTAGTTTGATAGTTTAATTATTTTTAATGTGTTATTAATTTTACTTGGTTTATCCTTGTGAGTGTTCTTAAGTCCTCTCATGGGGGAAAGACGGACTATAAATGAGTATAACTAAATGAGACAAATTTGTGTTCTCAAAATAAGATCCTTGTTGATTAAAAAACCCAACATTGATTCCCCTCCTACCCTTTGGTACTTGCAACAGGCAACTCTGTTCAGTGGACCTATTCCATTTCTTAAAAAATCACATAATTCAAAGTTTGCTCTTAGGTGAACAAAAATATTTCCCCCAGCATATATATCATAGTAGTAGCAATCCTCCTTAAAAAAAAACCCTAAGAAAACTTTTAATATAGGATGCTTATAATAATGGGGATGGGGAGGGAGGTAATGAAAAACATGCCAAGATGTTTCTTTTTTTTTTTTTCAATTACAGTTGCCTTTGGGTAGTATATGAAACCCCAGAAATGTAAAATATGAAAGAAATAAAACATACAATTGCTCAGAACTTGATAGCCATCTTTGGGAAAGGGGAGCTGGAGGATTTCTGGTGACCTTTGATGATGAATTTGAACATTGCATTTAGATGAATGTAAGTGAAAGGAAATCTTAAACAAAAACAGCTGTTGAAAGAACATGCATGACAAACATTTTCACTGGAAAAACATGCTGCTTTCAAGCTGTTTTGTTTTGGCTCTTTCTGACTAGGTTGGCATTCAGTGGATTTGATTTCAATACAAATCCATTTATAGTAGCCATTAATGGATCGAGTAAAATCAAGTCGATTGTCGAAGAACTCCGAATACCACACTCAGAGACAATTCCACCAAAGAAAGATCTCTGCTTTTCATTAAATGTGGTGTTCCTTACATTTTTAAAATGAGATTGACTTGCTACATTGGAACTCAGGGATTGTGCAGCATTATTATACAGATGTGGTTCCCTCTCTATGTAACAATCCTTGATTCAAACATGATTCACTAAAGATCCCTTTAGAAAATAGCTTCAAGAATCAAAGGAAGGTGAGCAGGGAAGAATGTACTGGCTGCATCATTAATATCACTGTATCTTCAGATTTGTTCTTCTTCCAGATCAGAGCACCTGAATGCAAGCGATTTCTTCCTTCAGACCTTCCACCCACTACATGAAGGTCAAGAGGAAACACCAGCAGGCTGTGAACACACCATGTTCTTACTTTGATATGAAGTTTGACTTGATACAGAACTGAGTTGCCCAGGTGAGAAGGGCTTCTATATAAATGCAACAATAAATGAATGAATGAATGAATACATAAATAAAACTAGATCATTATTGATATTAATTAAATTGATGCAAATAATAGGAAGTCCTTTCTTTTGTATAAATGGGAACTTTGGGGGAAGCTGTGCATCTTTAAAAGCTTGGTGAAGTTGCAGAGAAGACCTCTATGATCTCAGCAAAAAAAAATTGGCATTCAGAAACTATTTTTTGTATTTAAGGGCAGAAATATCAGTCAGATTAAATTTTGAGAAGGCATTCAGCAAATGTCTTGAGATTACTTCAAGAGCTTGGAAGGAGACACAAATGTGTTACTAACTAAGATGGCCAGGACAAAATTAAATGTGGAAAAAGAGGGTAGTAATCAACTTCTAATAACAAAATAGAGTTGGGCTATCTAGAAACTTGGAAAAGTAACATTTTTGGACTATAATTCATCATCAGCAAAGCAGCAGGACACCTCCCTACCCTGTGATTAACTAAATATTAGTTTCTCAGAACTGAAACTGGCTTTCCAGCTGTCTATAGAGGGTAATCTTTGATTTGTGGAGGAGAGGTTGCATATTTGGCAGTTCATGTGTTCCCAGGACAATCACAGTGGCAGAAAGGTGATCTCTGGACAGGAAAAACATTTTTTGTTCCAGAATCTAGAGTTGAGAGGGGGAAGATCCTTGCAAATATATTGTTTCTATTTTTGTAGTGTAACTGAACTAAATAATTGTTGGGGTGTGCTCTGACTTTCAATAATATAGCACTGTTAAAGATCCTACAAGAAAGAAAAAGATAAGAATCGCAATACGTTCTTTTGAAACTAAAATCAGCTTTATTCATGTCACCTCTCCTTTTCTAACAAAAACCTATAGGAGCTGTATAGTGCCTTTGTACTCTCCTGGATAACAACTCCAAATTTAAGCATTCCTTTGCTGAGTGTCTGTACAAAATCTTCTTTCAGCCCATATATCATTGCTGCATTTCAAGAATTTATGGCACGCTAAGAGAGACTGTAGGGATTGCACAAAGTAAGCTGAAATGATTCCGTATGAGAAAAATGAAAGAATATGACTGCAGCCAAGTCTTAAACCAGACACTGGAACACTATTGATTTAAAGGTACTAAAGAGCTGTGCCAATGTTATTTTAACAACCGTAACTACATTTATGTTGGCCATATTCAATATTTGGTGGCATTGATAATTCTGCATTGCCTAATTATTTATCTCAGATTTTTTGTCCTTCAGTCTGGTTTGTGGCATTATCCTAAATTAACTAATGTGCCCCCTATCCGTCAGAAGGGTGTATATCAAAGCCAATATCCAGCTGCTGCTAGCTGAACAAAGGGGGAGAGGATAACTTCCTCTTTTCCCCCTGTAGCCCCTCCATGTATCCTAACAACATGCTGTGAGGGATGGCTGAAAAACTCTCCAGGGGAGGCATTTAGCACCAAGGAATGTTGTGGGAAGCGAAGGAAACCCCAACACAATTGCAAGCATAGTACAGGATTTCTCTCATGTTTATGTTGTTATCCCTAATATAAAAGTGTAAATGACAGTCCAGTCACCCATCTCACAGAAGAAAACCTTGATTTGTGACCAAGTATACACTCACCAGGAAACAACTCCCTTGATGGAGCAAAGCTTTGCCGGCCAACTTCCCCAATAAAGACACGGACACCAGAAATGGATTTAAAATTTTGGGCCACTTTATTGATTATGACTTCATTTTAACTTTAAACTTTCCTTAACATTGTTAAGGCAAATGGGCCGCAATAGCACTGGTAAGGAATCTACCTAAATTGCCAATCATATTTGGCTACTTTGTATCCAATTATAGCAATTTGTTTACCAATGAAACAAATTGTTGACCCAAGTCAGGATGCTACCTGTTGACTCCAGCATCTGACGTATATCCGGTAAAATATCAAGGTGATGCAGGCTGCATAGGTCATAGCATCACCCTGTTCATGGTTCGCCCTTGACTGGCCAGCCGCAGTTTCCCTGTACCTTGACCTTGGGTTGGCCAATCAACTGCGGAACTGCCGGATATCTATGGGTCCTCAACTTTTACCTTACCAGTGCTACCCGCCACATGGGGAGGTGTCTCCGATGACTCACGCACCCCCCCCGACCGTCAATTCAGTCACCAGGCCCATTTGCAAATCCTCCCAAAAGAGGTCCATGCCTCCCACTGAAAGGTGTATCCCATCTCTTTGGTACAGGCTAGAATCCTGTAGCCCTATCCCTGGATGTTGGACCAATGTCCCCGAACCGGGCCCGGTCTAAACCACGAGGATCCATTCCTCCTCTATAATGGTAACGTGGTATGATCTGGGACCATAGAAACCGCATCTGCGGCCACGTACGGTGTAAAATCTCCAGGTCCCTGCGCACGGATACAATTAACCCCAGGCCGGTGATCTGCACAAGATCATTGCCTCCCAGGTGTATAATTAATATATCCAGAGGTTTAGCGTCCCTAACGGACATAAGGAATGGCATCAGTTCCCGCCACCTCATTCCGCGCAAACCATACCACTGAAGATGCACCATTGTGCTTAAGCCGAGATGGGGACCCCAATCCAATGCTGCTGCATAACGTGCAGCCCAATAAACATAGCTGTGTCCAACGAGCCACACTTCCACCGGTGTGCACCTACACACTGGGTCTGCAAGAAAAGGGAAGAGAATGAGGGGTAGCAATATATTCAAGCCAGGATAGGACGAACATATAAACCAAAGCGCGCAGACCCCCATCTGCCCATCCTTCAGATGTCCGCCTCTGAGTACCCAAATGCTGCTGCTGTCGAAGCAGCACGTATGTGAAAGGAATGGGTACCGTAACGAGCCCCAGGGATTCCTAAACTGTAAAGGGCACTCCCAGTAATCTTCCAAAATTGGAACTTGGTGAGTGGGGACCTATCACGGTGGCAAAATAACAGGCCTGGGTGTGAGCCTTGTACTGCCACGAAGGCAGGCAGGGCACTGACAGGGCAGATTTCAGTGAAACTACACCTAAGGAGCGTAACAGAAGTACCCTTCCCCTGTTGATAAGCCTTCGAGGAACAAATGTTCAACTGGGCCGACTCCTGCCTAAGAGAAACATCGGCTAATTCTAGAGCCCTGTGTGACC
Source organism: Bradypodion pumilum (assembly GCA_035047305.1). Classification (NCBI taxonomy): domain Eukaryota; kingdom Metazoa; phylum Chordata; class Lepidosauria; order Squamata; family Chamaeleonidae; genus Bradypodion; species Bradypodion pumilum. The sequence goes on from JAWDJD010000003.1 coordinate 326,496,202, forward strand.
TATCATGTTTAGAAAGAGCCACCAGTTTGCTAATCCTAAGAGCCCCGAAATATGCCACTGTGGTGGCTGCATGGAAAATAGATGCCTCAAACCGGTCATAGCAAAGGCTATGCCATGCCTTAGCCAGGCTGGCAAGTAGAGCAGGGGAAACTGGTTGCCGTGTGTCAGGATGGCGGCCACGTTCACACATCCATCCCTCCAGAACACGGCGTACTCAGAAATCACCTGTGTAATCCAGGTAACCCTGAGCTCTGGCAGCAAAGGCCAAGGCAGAAAGTCAAGTGCCAATGGTGCGTGGAGCTAATCCTTCACTATGAAGGTGCACCATGTATATGGTCAACAGGAATTGGCCATATGTCAGGCAGGTGCACATCCCTGCAGAATGCCAGAAAAACCAAATACATTTGCTGATATGCCTTACGCATGCACATGGCCAAAGACATGCCGATCGCCTGGTTCACTTCTCCTTGCCAAAGGTCCACATCTCACTCGGAAGTGGTGAGGGAAGTTCTTCAGCTTCTGGTGCTAAGAACTGAAACCGGGAGATCTGCAGGCGGGATAAAGCATCAGCAATATCATTGTTAATGCCTGCCACATGTCTGGCTTTGAAAAGCACATTGAGGCGCAGTGACCGTAACACAAATTGTCTAACTACGGCCATGATTCTAGGTGAACGTGAAGTTTGGGCGTTGACAATGTGCACTACGGCCGCATTGTCACACCAAAAGTGTACTGCGGAATTAGCCCACATCTCACCCCACAACATGAGTGTGCCCAATATAGGAAAGAATTCCAAGAACGTAAGGTCCCTTAATAGCTCAGTGCCCTGCCAGCTATCGGGCCATCTACCATAAGCCCACTGGCCATTAAAATAAATGCCATAGCCAAGGGAGCCCGACGCGTCAGACTGAACTTGAAAGTGGGGTGTAGCAACCAGCTCCGTGTGCCAAAAAGAAACCCCATTAAACTCATTGAGGAAAGTGAGCCAGACCGATAGGTCAGCTCTCATATCCCTGGTGAGTCGCACCCTATGGTGCTTCTTGGACAGACCAACCATTGCATCGCACAGTTGCCTGGCGAATGCCCTGCCCAGGGTAATTACCCTACAAGCAAAGTTGAGGTGCCCGTGAAGCACCTGCAACTTGCAAAGGGACACCTTACGTTTAGCTAACATGGCTACTATTGCCTCCGAAATCCGGGTCACCTTTTCTCGGGGCAACCGGGATGTTTGGGCCAGAGTGTCAATCTCTATGCCAAAAAACGTAAGAATTGTGGAGGGGCCCTCCGTCTTTTCAGGAGCAAGGGGGACCCCCAGCTCAGACATAAGCTCCTGAAAAGTAAGTAATAACCGTCCACAGATGCCCAAACCGTGACCACCACCAAACAAAAAATCATCTAGGTAGTGGGTGACGCCTCGAGACCCTGACCTCTGAATGAAGGCCCAATGAAGAAATGTGCTGAAATGTTCAAAGGCCGAGCATGAAATGGAGCAGCAAAAGGGCATAGCTTTGTCAACATAATACTTCCCCTTGAAAGAAAAGCCTAACAGCTCAAAGTCATTGGGGTGTACTGGCAACAATCGAAAAGCCGATTTAATATCACATTTAGGCAGTAGTGCCCCACGACCACATGAGTGAACCATTTGCAGGGCTTGATCAAAATATGTATACCGGACTGAACAAAGTTCATCCAGGATAGCATCATTGACCGACGATCCCTCTGGGTAGGACAGGTTGGTGAATCAAGCAAAATTCACCAGATGACTTTTTTGGTACCAAGCTGAGTGGAGATACCTTTAAGTTAGGATGGGGGGGGGCTTCGAACGGACCAGCAACCCTCCCTTCCCTAATTTCCTTAAGTATCTTCTCCCCAGCTATGTCTTCCTTACCCTGGAGTGATTGCAAATTGGGAGCATCCTGGGGCGCGCATACACCCATGAAAGGAATGCGGAAGCCAGACGTAAAACCCTCTAACAAATAAACTGTGTCTTCCTTCTTCGGATAGACGCGCAACCATCGTTCTAGAACCTTAACTTGAATTGGGGAGGGGGGCTTTTGTAGTTGCCGTTGCCTCGAAAGAACCTCTGCCCAGTCTTTGTTGTCCACGACCCCTCCCACGGGGCCCTCCAGCCCTGGGGCAGGCAGAAGCGGCATGACGTCCCAAGCATGTAGGGCACTCACGCCAGAATTTACACTGCCTTCTACTGCATGTACCCGATGAAGAATAACTCCAGCACATCAGGTTGGCTAGAACCCCCTGCCCCGCCGGCTGGCGGGGAGACTGTGCAATACTAGGCCGCTGTACCACATGACCGCAGTGATATCGGTCCGCAGCCACTGGTCGAGAAGGCATCATGTATAACAGACATAGGAGTTGATTGGGTTCAACCCATCGCATCTCGGGATGAAGAGCAGCCCTCATTCTAAATTCCTCATCGTAGGCCAACCAAGATGGGCCAGGGAAATCTACATAGGCCCTACAAATCGTGTCTTGGTTTTGTATCATAGGGATAGCCATATCCGGGCGAGCCCTCAGGTACACGGCTACATATATCAGATAGGCTGGCAGCCAATTAGCCCAAGTACGAGGGGGCTTGCGATGATGAACAATTCCTTGTCCCGAACGTCCTGCCATTCCTTCTCCTCTCTGGTGGGTTCCTGGTTAAGGAAACTGAAGATATCTACATACTCCCTGCGCCATATTTTATCCCTAGTGGCCGGCAAAAGATGGTCACCAAGAGGCAGGGAGAAACCAACCGTGGGCATGGCGGATGTCGGAACAGAGTGGTATGCCACATTAACTGGCGGGCTGTATGGCTATACCGGATATGGCATGTTGGGGGCCGCAGGTGGAACACCGGGCGGAACAGGCAGATAAGGAGCTCTCCAAGTGGCTGGGGGGAGTAAAGCAGGTGTCAGGAAGGCATTGGCAGCCTGTTGAGGCCAAGGCCACTGCACTCCCATTGGGGAGGTAGCTTGAGTACTGTGTGATCTTGCTTGACCGCCATACTCACACGCTGCCCCCACCCCAGCTGCCCCCACTGGGGGTTCTGGCTGGCGAGGAGCGTCGGAAATCAGGAATGCATTCGAGCTCACCACCGCCATCGGTCCCATCGAACCCGAGGGACCCGCCTGAGTCGAGCCCGGCTGGCAGGGATGGCCAGGGAGCTGCGGTTGCCCATACGGTGTGGGCCATGCGGCCTCCAACAGCTCAACCTGGCTCTGAACCTGACCTTCCACTTGAGGCCATTCAGCCTTGGCATGAGGGGGGCCGCCCCGCATAGGCTGCCCTGCTGCCCAGTAATCCTGGGGTGGGGGCGCAATACCCACAGCGCGCTCCAATGCCGCGATGCGGGCCAGGAGCAGCCATGGGTCAACCAAGTCCTGCACTCCTGGGGACTGTTGAATGGGGCCAGAGTTGAGCCCCAGTCCCCCAGAAGGCTATGAGGGGCCTGCAGGCCCAGAGTTTGGTGAAGCCCCCAAGGGGGTCATGCACGCAGCCCTCGCCCGGGCCCTCTGGCTTGGCGGGGTCAACGCTGGGGAGAACTGTCTCCCCCAAATGCCCCGTAGGGGCAGTGGTAGAAGGGGGCAAGGCCCCAAGAGCAGCCTCCCGCCCAGTCCTTGCCCGAGCCCTCCGGCTTGAGGCAGGGCTGATCCTGGGGGCAGGAGGTGTCGGGTGAGCCCGTCTTCCCACCCGCTACGCTGAGCTGCACTCCGCAGCCGAGGGCGCGGACGGTGCCTTCCTCTTTGGGGCCATCGTTGCCACTACTGTGGAGGCTCGGAGGCTTAAGCTGCCAAGCCTAGTCCAAGAAAAGATCGGCTGGAGCGAGCAAACATGCTCCTAGCCCAGCCGATCATGTAAAATGGTGTCGGGTAAGCGCGTGGCCACCCCCTTTATAGGGGACGTGGCCACGCTATGCTGCCGAGCCCCAGGTGCCAGTATCTTCAGGGCGGGGCCGGCAAAGAGCATGACGGCCATATTGTGCCATCGCACTTCCCATAGGATATATTTGTTTGTTGGCATATACTAACCAGTGATGTGAAGCAAACTTGCTCCTAATGCCTGAATAAAGAAGGATACATAGATTGGTGTCAAACTGCTGTGCTGTTCTGGTACCACACTGACCTAATCTATGTCTGGATCTGTGATAGTATTTGAGCAAATCGTATCCTCACAAATGAGGAAAGTGCAATCAGTTATGAGCTGGAGTGAAGGAAAGAGCTATATTGTTTCATCAATTCTAGGGATGAAATGAAAAGGAGGCTTTTACTCTTCTAGCAATTGTGCAAAGGCCAGAGGACAATAGAATTTGCAAGACCATGGTGGGGGTGGGGCAGAGAAAGAGTGTGGTGAATTATTTTTAACCTAGGGAATCAAACTCCATACAAACAAGAAGCAGATTCCCATCTATAGTCACACATATGCTCAATCCCAGTACAGTACTAAATTGGTTAGTAGGCTAAGCTAGATAACAAAAAAAAAAAGACAAGAAAATTCTAGAATGCAAAATGGGGCTAGCAATCATGATGTCTGTCTTTCAAAATAGATGGTCAAGCAGCTTCAGGGGGATATAGGGCTGGTGAGCACAATATATGTGTTCCCTAGTACAGTATTTTGATTATTCTAGGGCAGAGGTGGTCAACCCATGGGCTGGAGCCGTCCTGTGGTGCCAATTCATCCGGCTCATGCTGATGATCCCACACCACCACCAGAAGCAGTAGAAGCACCAAAATCATGCTACCTTTGCTATTGCCACCAGCACTGCCATGGGAAGCAGCACAAGCGGCAGAAACAGTTGAAGACATACTGTAAATGCACCCGTGGCTATCATAAACACATTTATGACAGCCGTGGGAACGTTTACAGCAGCGTTTATGATGAGAGGAGTCATACCTCCACCCCTCTCAGCTGTCCGAGGCAGGGGGGGGTGTCCAGCCCACAGTGCGAAAATGTTGGCCACGCCTGCTCTAGGGAAATTCCTAGGGCGAGCTTCAGTTTTGTTGAGCAATTTAGCTGTGATTTATCTTCTCCTTTCTGGCTACTCTATCTTAATAAATTTATTTGGTTTAAATTACTATACCCATGTCTTGTCTGGCCGTTATAAGCAGTGGTAGGCTCCAAAAAAAATTTACTACCACACTGTGGGCGTGGTATGGTGGGAGTGGACAAGGGGAAAGCCCTGTGTTGCACCTGAATTAGGACTACTTTATTTCAAAACTTGGATGGGCAGGGCCAGCCAGAATTTCTGCTACCGGTTCTGGCAAACTGGTGCAAACCTGCTGATGCCCACCACTGCTTATAAGTAATAGTCAAGGCAATGATGTACAGAACAGCAACAGGCATTTATTAAACAGACTTTCAGATAAAGCTTACAAGGCGCTCCGGACACAAAGATGGCTATACGAATCCCATGAAATCAGTCCCTCCAGAATCTGCTGTAGAAGATTGCAATAACTAAGATACACTAGTAGTGATAGCGTGTGGAGGAGACCCAGGCTTAGTACGTACTGGCTACCTGTGGAGAATGGGTAGTATAGATCCAGTCTGGCCCCACCCTTCTTTATCCATGGTGCTTATATAGTGTCTCCCCGGCGGTGGCTCCTTGATACAAAGAAGCGACCCACCAGACAAGCATAACCAACCAATCATAGCACGATATATATGTATTAACCAATGGGGAACAGGATCCAAAACTGTAACCAACCATAGGACTCTGATTAGCAAAATGAGTGCGCTCAGAGAGGGAGATTTCACGCCACTTTTAGCTCCTAATTTGGATGTCAGGAAACTGCCATTTTCTCCTTGCAAGGCACTGCCCGTGCAACTTGCAAATGTGCCTTAATACACAACAGCACATTTGGTTGAAAACATGCCAAGCAAATCATATTTTTCTCCCACTTAGAATGATACCTAGCTCTGAAAGCCTAGAGCTTGACTCCTGCTGAGACCTGGAAAGCCTTCCTAATGCACTGGGCATGGTGAGAAGGATTATGAATGTCTTTGTTTTCTGTTTCTGCAGTTCTTTGGATCTTGGCTCAAGTACTTGTTTTTTTTTTAAAAAAAAAATCAAACCCACATTTAGATCCCTCAAGTTTGGACTCACACGTCCACATAAAGGGCACAGCTGCTCTTGCTTATCCATCATGCTGTAGTTGTATTGTGCTTGTTTTCAAATGTAGAAAATTCTTGACCAAATGAGCAAGCTGTACCATTTTATTGCCTCATTTATTGGAGAATGGTTTTCTATTCGTTTCACTCAATATTCACATTTTCCCATGGAATTAAAATATAAGTTCTTTACTTTATAAAAAGGTTTTCTGGTTTTCTATTTAGTTGTGCAGGGACTGTGGTGGCTTAGTGGTTAAGATGCTGAATTTGAAGACTGGAAGGTCAGATTTCGATACCCGAGTACTGTGCAACAGAGTGAGCTCCCACCTCTGTGCCAGCTCCTGTCAACGTAGCAGTTCGAAAGCAAGAAATTGCAAGTAGATAAATAGGGACCACTTTGGCGGGAAGGTAAACAGTGTTCCGTGCACTCCAGTGTTTAGGCATGCCTGCCACATATCCATGGAAACATCTGCAGACGCAGACAGCACAGGCTCTTTGGCTGTAAATAGAGATTATCACTGAACCCTAGAGACAGATACAACTGGCTTTCAAGCAGGGGTGACCTTTACCTATTTACTTATAGCGTGTGCATGTCTAGGCTGTCATCATAATATGATGGAGGAAGGCGGCGGGGTGTAGCCAAGAAGAAGGGGGAGGAGAAACCACCCAAAACAGAAGGGCAATAAAAAGTGTATGCTCTTTAATGTATATCCGCATAGGATTCAGATAGAGAAAAGAGCAAAGAGCAACTACAATATCAATGGAAGTAACATTCAGGACTGGTAATTCATAAAGTAGCAAGAGGTCATATAAAATTCTCTAATGCAGAACCATATACAAAGAAGAAATCCATCAAAGCATGTAAACCACACCTATATACAACATCATATACATTGTAATGTACTATACTAAACATATTCAAGGTAGATTATAACGGTTCAAAATGTCTGTCATCATGAATAGAAATTACTAATCTAATCAAGGTCCACGAAGTGAGTGAATATCAAGCTCTGTGGCAGAAGAATCCGTGCAGATAAAGTCTTTATAAATCTCAAAGCAGAACATCAGAGTCGATATCCCTCCGGTAAATCAAGGATATTTCGGGATCTTTATCAAGAATTTGCAATGAAATATTTATCTTGAAAATGCCCAAAGTACTGAATACACATGTCACATTAAAGAGCATACACTTTTTATTGCCCTTCTGTTTTGGGTGGTTTCTCCTCCCCCTTGTCATCATAATATAACACAATGGAAAGCAATGCAAACACTTATCATTAACAGGGTAAATTCTCCCTCCTTCACTATTCACTTTTGTGGCCACATTTGCTTTTATTTTGCTTTTATTGACTGATCAAATTCAAATGTCAAATGATAGTTGCAAATAATTAGTTATTATTTCAAATGTGCATAAAGTTCTAAAGACATAAAATTACAGTAATGTTATCAGGATAAACATGAAAAAAATAATTCATTAGTAACTGAACATTGACCATGAAAGCACTGTGCCTCACTTAGACTACATCTGCGTGCTGTGGGTGGTAAAGTTACAGCTGGTTGAAAACCACTTTTGTATATGACAAGAATTTTGCTACAGATTCCTATGAGCCTATTCCCCTGTTTCTGGCATTTATAAACCACTGGACAACCCAAGTTCTCTATACAGGTCACAAAATAATAATGAAATCCAGTGCAACGTTGTTACTATGCTAGTGAAGAAACTACAACATTACGTGAATAAATGTGAACATCATGTTATGCAGTCTAGAAACGATGCAGAGATGGCGAAACTCCAACAAGGAAGAACGGTCTTGTCAAGACTGGCTGCTAGAGATGTGTACTGCCTTCAGAAAACAGTCTGTAAAATGGACCACATAAAGGGTGCTTGAATCAAGATGTCCCCATTGCTCCTTATGTGAGTGAGTCATACCAAGAAATCACACAAACTCACTATGACAGCCCTGAGGCAGCAACAAAGAGGAAGTGGCACAGGAAAGGAAGAATGACACCCCCAGACCTGTACTGAGCAGTCTGACTATTCACAGTTTGGGAATGACTCAAAGTGAGGTCATCAGAATCTGTATATCCCTTTGCTGCTATATGAGTAGCCATTTTCTATTTAGATAGGATGGAAAGAGGGGAGAAGGTACTGCATTACTTTTAGGCTAGCCTTTGCTATTGGGAATTTTCCTCATTCATCTTCTTTTTACATTAATCCTTTCACACATTTGCATTGCATTATCAGGATGGTTGTGGGGGAAATGTGGATACTGTAGATGATTGTACTCATTCTTCTGTATGCTTTGTTTGGATCACTCAGAACAATAAGGCGGTCATTTTCTCCCATCCCACACATATCTTTTCCTTTTTTGCCTTTCTTATTTTTTCCTTGCTAGTGCCTACTTTACTCGTAGTATGTTGCACCTTTCTCTAAAATCAGGCAAGCTTTTCTGTTGGTCATTTTACCATCACATGGAACAAAATCCTTCTCCTATCTTTCCTGGGGATACCTCTGATTTCTGATCGGGAGAATTGCCTACACAGTATTGTCCATACATAGATTCTCTGACGGGAAATGCTGGTACTTCGCCATTTGGAGTGGTCTGACAAATTATTCCTTTCTCATCAAAAAATGCCACTTTAGAAGTCATTGTCCCCCATACAGTACCTGAAAAGTCTGTTAAGGGTAGACTAGATGAATTTCATATATGTGCACATTATAATTTGTACAAACAGATCTGTTGAAGCATTACTATCTCTAACAAACCTCACCTCAACAGAGTTTTTACATCTACTGTATATGCACATTGCATTGCAGACGCACCCCCCAACGAAAGACTCAGACACCGGTATATGGATAAAGGCATTGGGCCACATTTATTGAATAATGCCCTAGTCCGAATTATAACTCTCAATTGGTGTATTCATCCAATTGTAATTCTTAAGGCAAGCAGGCCGCAGTAACACTGGTAAGGTTCCTCCCAAAAATGCCAATGATAATTGGCTACAATGTAACCATTTGTATCAATTTGTTTGTTGACACAAACAAATTGTTGACCAGAGTCAATAAACTATCTACTGACCCCACCCTATGATGTGTATCCGTCAAATCACGAGGTGATGCATGCTGTAAAGCTCCTGCCATCACCCCTTAACTGGTTCGTCGTTGACCGGTCAAAGCTATTACACCTGTACCTGTCTAAGTGTTGGCCAGTCAATTGCGAACCTGCCGGATACCTATGGGTCATCAATCTTTACCTTACCAGTGCTACCCGCCACATGGGGAGGCGTCTATGAAGACTCACCCCCCCCCCCCCAGACCATCAGCTCGGTCACCAGGCCTGCTTGCAAATCTTCAAGAAAGAGGTTCATACCTCTAACCGACAGGTGGACCCCATCCCCTGCATAGAGATCATAATTTTGCAAACTAATCGTGGGGTGCCAGATGACCATCCCCAAACCCTTGTCTGGCAAGAACCGGGCAACAGCCTTGTTCACTGAGCGGCGAGCACGGTCAAGGGCACGGAGGTCAATACCTCCCCTGTATGAATGACACGGTACGATGTCCGACCATAGCAGCCTTGTGTACGGCCACACATAATGCAAATAAGCTAGGTCACTGCAGATCGTGAATTTTAAGGAAAGGCCAGTGACCTGGGCAAGGTCATTGCCCCCGAGGTGCAGTACAAGGACATCAGGTGGTTCAGCATCCCTGCTGGAAAACAGGAATGGCAACAGTTCCCGCCATCTCATTCCGCGCTTACCGTACCAACGTATACGCACGGTTGCACGTAGTCCAAGCTGGGGTCCCCACTCTGTTGCCGCAGCATACTGCGCTGCCCAGTGCATGTAACTGTGGCCCACCAGCCATACTGCCACCGGTGTGCGGGGACACACAGGGTCTGTAAAAGAAGAAAAGAGAATAATGACTTAACTGGTACTCATGCCTGAAGTGGGCGAACATACAATGCAAAACGCATGGATCCCCACCCGGCAGGCAAAATTAAGATGGCCATGAAGTACCTGAAGCTCACGAAGTGACACTTTATGTTTGGCTAGCAACGCAAAAATCATCGCGGAGATCCGGGTGACCTTCTCAATGGGTAACTGGGATGCCTGTGCGAGCGTGTCAATTTCAATACCCAGAAATGTGAGCGTAGTAGATGGGCCCTCGGTCTTTTCGGGCGCTAAAGGGACACCCAGTTCCAGCATTAGCGTCTGAAATGTAGTGAGGAGACGCATGCACGTGTCCGAGCCCCGTTCACCCCCGAACAAAAAGTCATCGAGGTAATGGGCTACAGACCGAGACCCGGACCTGCGAACAAAGGCCCACTGAAGAAAAGTGCTAAAACGTTCGAATGCCGAACATGAAATAGAGCAGCCAAAAGGCATGGCCTTATCTACATAGAACTTCCCTTGGAATCTAAAACCCAATAGCTCAAAGTCCCCAGGGTGCACTGGCAGCAATCGGAATGCCGATTTAATGTCACATTTTGCCAGTAGGGCACCGGGACCACAAGAGCACACAATCCGTAGGGCTTGGTCAAATGACGTATATCTGACCGAACAAAGGTCATCAGGAATAGCATCATTGACAGAAGAACCCGCTGGGTACGATAAGTGGTGGATTAAACGGAATTCACCCGGGGTCTTTTTAGGTACTAGCCCCAGAGGGGAGACCTTCAGGTTAGGGAAAGGTGGTTCAGAAAAGGGGCCCGCTACCCTCCTGGCCTCTACCTCTTTGGCAATACTCAGGGCAGCCACCCCCTCCTTACCTTTCAGGGAAACCAAATTGGGGGCATCTTGGGGTCCCCGCACCCCTTTGAATGGGATACGAAAGCCCCACTGGAAACCCTCCAGGAGGTACCTCGCGTCCTCCCTCCTTGGATAAGTTGGGAGCCATCACTCCAACATATACACATTAACTGGGGAGGGGGTCTTTTGACTGGCTAGCTCCATCAGCGGAAGCCCTGCCCACTCCCTGTCCACCTCTACCTCTGCCCCGTGACCCACCAGCCCGCGGGCACGCGGAGGCGGCGTGGGGGCCAGCGCAAGAGGGACACTCATGTTTGTATCGACACTGTCGCTTATTGCACACGCCATTAGCTGAGAAGCTCCAACACAGCAAGCGGGCTGGAACCCCCTGCCCCGCCGGCTGGCGGGGAGCCTGTGTTGGAGCAGCTCACTGCACAGCATGGCCACAATGGTACCTATCCCCAGGTGCCGGATGCATGGGGGTCATGTACAAGAGCCACAATTTTTGGCAGGGCTCATCCCATCTCATCTCCGGGTGTAGGGCCACCCTCATTCTAAATTCCTCATCGTAAGCTAACCACGATGGGCCAGGGAAATCAACCATCGCCCTGTAAATATTGTCCAAGTATTGGACCATAGGAATGGCCAGATCAGGCCGGGCCCTAAGGTATACCGCCATATAAATAAGATATGCCAGCAACCAGTTAGCTCAGGTGCACGGTGGCTTATGACGATGGGACAGCTCCTTGTCTCTGTCATCCTGTCCCTCTCTCTCTTCCTTAGTGGGCTCATGGTTCAATAGGGAGAATATATCCACGTACTCCCCTTGCCAAATCTTCTCCCTCGTGACCTGTGACAAATGATCACCAAGGGCAAGGAATAACCAGCCATCGGCAAAGCCGTCACCGGCACATTATGTATAGAGGGCATACGCAGCAGGAACTGGACAGCCCCTGCGATGCTCGGCACTGCCCCAGGGGCGGAAACCCCCGCCCTCAACGAGGTGCCATTTTGAAACCATGGGGCACTGGGATAGGCTGGTAACTGATGCCCACTCGCCTCAACTTGACGAGGCCACGGCCACTGAACCCCACCACTGTGAGTGGGCTGTGATGTAGGTGCACTAAATTGAACCTGATACTCACTAGGTGCACCCCCATAAGCCGCCCCCACCGGGGGTTCCGGCCCACGGCGGGCGTCAGAGCTTGTGACTGGAATTGAGCTCTGGGACCACACCTGACTACTCCCAGTCTGCAAATCTGGACGAACAAGGAGCTGCGAGACACCAGCTGGCACCGGCCGGAGCGTCTCAAGCAACTCAACCCGGCTGGCCGCCCGTTGAAGCATTGCGGCCGTCAAGGTAGCCGGTGCCAACGAAGGGGCCCCAGTGGAAAGCGTAGCACCCCCCCCTCCACAGGAGGCTGTGCAATACCCAAGGATGCTTCCAGCACTGCTAAACGTGCTAACAGAGCATCCACTGCCATAGAGCCCCCAGCATAAGGCGGGCCGGGTGGGCCGGATGGCCCACTAGGCAGTTGGAAAGGTAACCCAAAAGGCGATCCAGGGCCAGAATAGGGCCATGCCCAAAACTCCGGCCCATGAGGGGCCGGAGGAGGAGCAGGTTGTATACCCGCACCAGGCCCCCCCATGCTGCCCTGACCCATGGCCGGTAACGGCGGGCCGAGGGCTGAAGTCCCTGAAGGGCCGGCCTGTAGCTGGCCAGCCACCAAGCTTGAGCCCGGCTGCCAAGTGCCAGCCTGAATAGCCCCACTGGTATCAGTGGGCAAGACTGGCGCAATGCCCTGCCGCGGGGGTGCAGCCCTGGTCCTCCGACCCGATGGCTGGCCCCCGTCCGGCGCAGGGCCAGTAAAAGTTCTCCCCCTTGGCCGCAGCTTCATCGCCGGGGCCTTCCGCTTGGGAGCCATGTCTCAGAAGAAAGGCAGGATCCCTATCCAGGGATTGAACGCCTAGCGCTAAAGCAACGCGGTAGCCAAGCAAACAAGGCTCCGCATGCGATAATCCTTCTTTCCCAGCTGGGAAAGAACTGCAAGGGCTCAATAGCCGAAGACTAAGAGGAAAAAACAGCGATGGAGCAAAACTTCTCCTCTCTGTCGCTATTTCTAAAATGGCAGCTCGTCTGCCTCGTGGCCACCCCTTTTATAGAGGGGTGGCCACGCCCCCTAACTCACCCGGATGTCTGAGTCCGAGTGGAGGGGGTCTGCAAAGAGTGCGGTGGCCATTTTGGCACCACGCTTTCATAAGTGTTTGTGGAAAAGATGGTTGTGTTTTCACTCTGGAACATCTCATTTGATCCAAGATTTCAGTATTCATTTATACAGAGACTAGAAATTGGCTGTGTTAAACAGTTCTTAACTGACAATAAATTACAACATCCCAAAGTGGGAGTAAGATGACTTTTTGAAAACGAAAGCCATGCCACAGAGTGTTGATCTTGACAATAATTTAAAATAAAAAATTAATTGCATGAGAGACAACTGATACAATTTAACATCTGGAAGGCTAGCAATTCAAAATTACCAATAATATATTGTATCCAATCACAGCAGGAAGTAATCATACATTAGACAAACCTTTGAGTTATTTTATTAAAATATGTTAATTCAAAAAAAGTCATATTAACCAAGTGTCTTTGAATCTTATTTAGATTTCCTGTAGTTTGAAGAGGCACTCAGAATTTAAAAAGTTCAGTTCGTGATTTTTTTTTTAACACACGGTAGAAAATGTTTGGAAATACTGTACCTTTATAATTTGAAGTGGTGAATATCTCAACATCACCATTATTATCATGCCCAGTACGATCACAGTCACAAGGTTTTTTTGGTACAAGTCACAGTCCAGCAAATACTATGGAGCCCATAGACTCCAGACATGGCCTGGAATTAATTTTCTGACAATTCCCAAAGGAAGCTGCATTAGTCTATTGCAGCAAAATCAAAAGTCTTCTGGCAATTTAAAAGCTATCACATTTATGGTGACATAATACACTTGTGAGCTAGATTCCGCTTTGTTCAATAATGGAATGCATTAAACGTTATCTTAATTGTATCAGGTTAGATAATATTTCTTGCATTCAACTAGGTTGTAGCTGTATAGACATATGGATGAAGGTGGTTAAGAGTTATAAACAATTTGATCAGTGAAAATGTGCAGATGGTACACTTAAGGTAAATTACTTGAAACTCAAAGACAACTACTCACAAATATATCATTGATAAATATTCAGCGCTAAGATTCATCAACACCTATACTTTTCACACTGCTTTCCCTATAATCACATATGTAAATATGGTATTGTTGTTTTGTTTGTTCAAGTCAGAATCACCTTATAATAACCTTAAAAGGGCTTGCAAGGTAAGTGAGATATTGAAGGAGTGGTTTCACTGTTTCAAATCCCACAGTGAGCTTCCATGGGAGTATTGGAGTTCAAACCTAGACTTCCTGACTCATAGTTTTTCACTCTATCCACTACATTGCACTGGGTATCCATGTGTTTATGTGTGTGACCTGATTAATAATTTATCTTCATTTAGGGGATTAAATGCTTCTATTTCATATTACCTTCATAACAGGGCAGTCATTTGGTTGACAGTTTTTTGCCCAAGGTCATCAAATAAATTCAGAGCTTGGAAATGATATTTCTTGGACATACCTGGTGCTTCCAAAAGTTGTAGTCCAAAAGGGCACACTCCCAGGCTCAAAGTAAGCCATATGGTTTTTAAAACATAAAAATATAATTTAAAACAAGCTTTTAAACATGCAAACCAAGCATTTTGTCCACTTTATCATCCATCTTTCTTAGTAGCAACATTCCAGTTTCACAGACTTTCATTCTAGCTTCTGAAGATAACAATGGTTAGGGAGGTGATAATTTAGAGTATTTGCTCAACATAGCTAGAAGGGATGCTGCAATTCTAGGAGGAAAAAAGTATTCTTAAGGAAATACCCCAAGAATGTAAATGATACAACTGGTGGCTAATGAATGCTAATGCTTCCAAACTTGAAAGGAAAAGAGTCTTAAAACTACTGATTTTCAGCTACTTTCATTTTTGCTCACCATTCAGTATCTGTGTAATTTGCATAAATATCTCTAGTATAGTATTTTTTTCTTTGGAAAGCAATGCTGAAACACAGAGATATAGCACAGAAGGTCTGACTGGTTAAGAAAGATGCAAGCAACCTATCAGGTGCTTCAGATTATTGAACTGAGCAGACATCTTTACTTTGGGCAATCTGAGCAGTTCAAATAGTTTGAATAATCGCACAGTTTGGGCAGTTTGGCACAGGAAAGCAAAAGTTTTGTAGAAGCCAACATTCTTGCCAATGCAAAGTTTTATAGCAAGCACCAGGAAATTCCTCACCAGTCTTGCTAAGAAGGAGGAAAATGTAGCTCTTCATCTTTATATGCAAAAATAAAGCAAGGGAATTTATTTCATTACTACTCAGTTTTGACCTTCAAGCTCTCTTCTAGATAAACAAAGTTACCATTGCACTTGAAATTCAGGATCATCAGGATATATAATGAGGAAATAATCAAACAGAAGGTCTGTGCCAAATTGACGAATAGTATCTCTTTCTGATTGACCCTACAAGGTGATAAGTAAAAAAAAATGTTTCAGTAAATAGTGGCCTTTATGAATTTGTTGTGGTTTAATGTGTATTGTGGACTTTCATGGCTTGATTATTTTGGAAATTTTGGCACTTCTACTTCTTGTGAAAAATTGTTGGTCTCATAAATTAACCAGGCATCAAATAATGGATGTAGAGTGTTGCTGAGATAGGGTCCAGCCCCTAATGAAGAATGCAGTCCCAACATATTAGCAGCTAGACTGCTTGTTATTCATTGTAAGGCACCCAGCTATGGGAACGTTAGATGTTTGACAGCAGTGAATAGATTCCAGTCAGCCATACAAACTACCTCCAGTGAAGTGGAAAGGACCATAAAATTGTTTTAGCAACAGCTAATTCTCTTGCTTCTTTTTAGGCCTCCTTAACTGTTTGGTTGCCTGAGGTAAAATCTGATGCTTAATATAGCAACTTTTATTAAACATTGCCCCCTGTTTTGTGCACAGGCCTTACACAAAATAGCCAAGTGAAAGGAAAAGGAATCTAAAGCCTGATCTTGCAGCTTTATAGCCTAATAACTTGTTAAATTCATAATTCAGACAATCAGAATTAGTCCTCAGGTGCCTCCGTAGTTGATGATCCCATCATTCTGTGCTCCTTGCACATTAAGATGCAAGGCGATGGTTATGAATTTTAGGATTGCACATTTGCTGGAAGAAGAGAGAGGTATGTAACATTATGTGGTTCTGGATTCTATCATGCAACTGATTGTAGCAGATGAAACCTACTTCTCATTTTTATTATGCATTTATCTCATCTTTTAAAAGTAGTCAATAAATTTTGGATCCCCACCCTACATTTTCCATTGAGACATCTAGATTTAAAGCAGGAAAGAGGAATGTGTAGTACTCCCAAAGTACTTGGAGAGCAGCTTCTGTTATTCTTTAACATTAATTTTGCTGGCTAGGGTTGCAAAGAATTCCAGGGCAACATGCTCTGGAAGGCTGCAAGTTATTCCACCCTGTTTTAAATCTTGCAACTAGCTATACTTCTGGGACTTCTCTAGAGACATTGTAGATCCAGGCTGTTCTTGATTTTAAAAAAATCACTGAGAGCAAATCCCAATATTTTATCCTAAGGCACTTAGGATAAAATGAAGTGGAACACAGAAAAATACAGAAGCAGAATAATCCAAGACTGTTGTTACTCAGAGGTCACAGGTAAGAGATGATTGTGGATGAGTCAAAAGTAGGAACATGCTACATAATTGAACTATAGAGCAGTGGTTTCCAACATGGGGCCCACACCCCACAAGGGGAACTTCAATTCACAGACATTTAAGTCAGCATACTGGCTTATCAGTGCTTTGGGGAATTGACTTAGGCTTCTGGGAATTGAAGTCCAAAAACCAAAGGTTAACAAACACTGCTATAGAGACAAGACCCAAAGGAGAAGGAGAAGAAGGAGGAGGAGGAGAAGGAAGAGAAGGAGGAGGAGGAGACATTTCTTCTCACAACAAGTATGACAGATAATTTATTATATTATCTAAATGTTATCTAAATAAAGCCTGGCCCAATAATCCTGCTACAGTAAGAGAGCAGACCATAATGCCAGTGACTCAACACCGAGCATCAGGTAGCGGATAATTACCTAACAATCCTGAGGACTAGCAGCCTTGGCAAAGTTTTATGGGGTATAATTTTTAATGTTTGTTTGTTGCATGAGGCATTTTATGATATTAGCCACTACGTGTAGGGATGTATTTTTCCCCAGAGGGGTGGTATATAAGTGTAACAAACAAACAAAAAGTCCACAGGGAAGTGTGTGTTGTGACTGGGAGGTCCATTTAAAACCCCAACAATGTCACTTTGGGGTTGCACATGCTGCCTGAATTTCACGCTTCCCCCTTCCCTCTGTTGCTTCATTGCCCAGACTGAGGCACTCCAATGCTCATGTATTTTACCGCCGGCACAGACCTCGAGCCCAGTTAAGCTGGTATTGGGAAGATGGCTTATCCGCTTCCAAGCGGAATGGTAGTAGCAGTTAATGTCGCAAAGTAGCAGTCTTGTTTATATGTGCCAACTCCCAAACAACCATGCAAACAGACAGAGAGGGCACGGCCCTGGGAAAGTGATATGGTGTAAAAAAAGTAACTTTTCCCTTCAAAGGTGGAATGTCCAGCCCATGAAGTTTCCCAGATCACTAAAATCAAAAGCAACCCTCCCTTCTGGGATTCACAGTAGCAGTCTCTTATCTTAAAATAAAATGTTTATTTATTTATTTATTTATTTTCTAGATTTCTACCCTGCCCTCCTAGTGCAACGCACCACTCAGGGTGGAAACAACAGAAAAATATACATATATGTACAATACAAGAAAGATAAAACTGTTACCAATAAAACAATTACATAAAAACCTCATCTAAAAGCAAAATTAAAACACATAAAAACCAACATCATCATCATTAAAAGCTACCCCAACCCTCCCTCCACCCACAGAAAAACAGGCTTATCAGAGAATGAAAGAACGAAAGAGAGGGGACTCAATCCCACAACAAGCAGGCTAAATAAGCCAACAGGCTTGATATGTGGAGCCAAATGTGCCCCACACCTGTTGGCAGAACCAGCTTTTCAACATCTTCCTGAAGGGGAGTAGCTCCAACTGGAGGCGTAATTCTGATGGAAGGGGGTTCCAGAGGGCAGGGGCAGACACGGAGAAGGCTCTCCTTCTGGTTCCCATAAGTGAAGCTTCTTTTACTGATGGGACCACCTTTCCAAGCTGCTTTGCTCTCAAGGTTACATTGGTGTGTATGAACAAGTGCACCCTTATTTTTGGCTTTGCAAACCTGTTATCAGCGCACCAGCTGCCGCTATAAAACACACCCTTCCGCTTCCAGCCATTCCTGGAAGTGGGTGTGTTTTACAGTCGCAGCGGGTGTGCACCGGTCCACCCCACCCCCACTGCCAGCCGGGAGCCGGACACTGCTGGAAGCAGAAGGGCATGTTTTACAGCAGCATTGGGTGTGCGCCAATCCACCCCATCCCCGCTGCCGGCCGGGAGCCGGTCACTCCTGGAAGTGGAAGGACATGTTGTACAGCAGCAGCGGGTATGTGCCAATCCACCCCACCCCTGCTGCTGGCCAGGAACCGGTCATTCCTGGAAGTGGAAGTGCATGTTTTACAGCAGCAGCGGGAATGCGCTACACCACCCCACCCCCGCTGCTGGCCAGGAGCCGGTCACTCCAGGAAGCAGAAGGGCATGTGTTACAGTGGCAGCGGGTGAGTACCAATCCATGGGGGCAAGTGGTGCAGACCCACCCGCTGACATTTCAGGCAAGAAGCTGGTCAACCGCTCAACTGGCTCCTTGCCTGCAACAGTGGCGGGTGCATGCAGATCCACCCCCACCCCTCTGGGAAGGGAATGGGACACGCGCTTGGCTGCTTCCCTTCCTGGAGGGGCCACAGGGGCATGCCCGCTTTCCCCCAAAACAAGCTGGGGCTTGCTTTTTTAGCTGTCCATGGCCAGGAGGGCCTTTGCACAACTTCGTGTAATTCGCCAGTTGCGCCCGCTCCTGGATAGGGATTCCTTGCTCATGATCACACATGCGCTGGTTACCTCCAGACTTGATTATTGTATTGTGCTCTGCATGGGGCTGCCCTTGACGACTATTCGGAGGCTGCAGCTGGTCTAGAATGCAGCAGCTCAGGTAGTGATGGGGTGCGGGCGCTATGCTCGTGCCTCACCTCTGCTCCGGGAGCTACACTGGTTACCAGTTTGTCTCCAGGTGAAATTCAAGGTGCTGGTAATTACCTTTAAAGCCCTTCATGGTAGTGGGCCAGGTTACCTAGGAGACCACATCACCCTAAGGAACTCTGCCCGTCCTACCAGGGCAGACCGGAGAGGGTCCCTCAGTGTTCCATCAGCTAGAGAGGCTCGCCTCTCTAGCACCAGGAGAAGGGCCTTCTCTGTGTCCACCCCAATTCTTTGGAACCTCCTGCCAGCAGACTTAAGGCTTCAGTCAGAATTGCTGCCCTATCGGAAAGGGTTAAAAACCTGGCTGGCAGGGCAAGTGTGTGTGTGTGTGTGGGGGGGGGGGGCGACAGGGTATTGACTTCTGCATGTTGGCTCAGTTGATGTCACATGTCCTTTCAATGATTGTGAGAACGGGTGGGTCTTTTTAGACATGGGGTGGTTTTATAAAGAGTTTTTATTGTAGTTTTTTATGGGGTTTTATATTGTAATGTTTTTATATGTCGTACGCCACCCTGAGTTACCCTGGAGCAAGATGGTGGGATATAAATCTAAATAAATAAATAAATAAATAATATCAGGTGCATGTAATTGGATAAGGACACAAAAAAAAGCCAATTTCCCCCAGATAAGGAAAAAACCAGACAACGACACAACTTGTGGAACAAAGTTTTATCATTATCCATGGGTATTACTGTATTAGATATTCCATCTAATTTTGTGTCATCTGCAAATTTGATAAGTATTCCTTGTATCCAAGTCACTAATAAAAATATTGAAAAGATCAGCCCCGGGATTGGTACTGAGCCTTGTGATACCTTATTTGCTACCCTTCTGTTGTGTATTAAGCCACAATTGCAAGTTGCGCAGGCAGCGCCTTGCAAAGAGAAAATGGCGGTTTCCGCCTTCCAAATGAGGAGCTAAAGTTGGTGCGAAACCTCCCTCTCTGAGCATGCTCATTATGCTAATCAGAGTTCTATGATTGGATACAGTTTTGGATCCTGTTCCTCATTGGTTAATACTTATATATCATGTTATGATTGGTTGCTTATGATTGTCTGGCAGGTCGCTACTTTGTATAAAGGAGCCACTGCCAGGGAGACACTATATAAGCCCCATGGGTAAACAAGGGTGGAGCTGGACTGGATCTATACTACTCATTCCGTACAGGTAGCCAGTAATGAGCTAAGCCTGGGTCTCCTCCAAATGCTATCACTCAAAGGGTGTAGCTTAGGCATTGCCTCTTCTTCGGCAGATTCCAGAGGGACTGATTTAAAGGGATTCATATTGCCATCTTATGTCCAGAGCGCCTTGTAAGTGTAACCTGAAAGACTGTTAAATAAACTCCTGTTGTTGTTCTGTTCATCATTGTCTGGACTATTGCTTATAAGGGCCATACGCAACACCTTCCCAGTTTGAGAAGGAGCCATTAATTAGCACTCTATGAGTAGGATTCTGTACTCAGCTGTAACCAACTGTGTATCCTCCTAATACCTATGCTATCTAATAAGAATAGCATGGAGCATTTTGTCAAAAGCTTTGCTGAAGTCAAGATTTATAACATCTACAGCTTTCTCACTGTCTATCAGGGAGGTTACCTGATCAAAAAGTGAGATAAAATTAGTCTGTCTTTATTTGTTCTTGACAAATCTATGTTGGCTTCTGATTATTATTGCATTGACCTTATTGAAGTTTATAAAATCATGCACGGTGTGGAGAAAGTAGATAAGGAAAAACTGTTTTCCCTATTACATAACACTAGAACTAGGGGACATTCCATGAAACTTTTGGGTACTACGGTAGTTCTCAAACAAATAAGAGAAAGTACTTTTTCACCCAGAGGATCACTGGTCTATGGAACTCCCTGCCAGAAGAAGTGGTGACAGCTGTCAGTCTTGACAGCTTCAAGAAAGGATTAGACAAGTTCATGGAGGACAAGGATATCAATGGCTATAATTATGGATACTTAAGGACAACCTCCGGGTTGGAGAGATAGGCAGGATATCTCTCAATGCCATTTCCAGGGAATCCTAAGCAGGTGAAGGCATCTGCTTGGGAATACCCTGAAGCAAATGGTGAGCCACTGTGTGAGAAAAAATGCTGGACTGGATGGGCTGTGGCCTGTTCCAGCAAGGCTGTTCTTATGTTCTTAAATTTTCAAAATGTTTGCAGAATGACTGCTTTATAATCTACATGAGAGGTTTTTCTTGGGATTGCTGTCAGGATGACTGGTCTTTAGTTTGCAGCATCTTTCTGTTTGCCTTCTGTTTTCCCCACCCCCAATTTGGCATTTCACCCATTCTCCACAATTTGAAAAAAACAACAACCACCAATAGTTATTCTGAGGAGTCTTCAGCCACTTCCTTCAATACTTTTGGTTGCAGTTGATCTGGCCCTGCAGATTTGAATCAGTTTAAAGTAACAAGGTAGTCTCTTTGACTATTTGTTTATCAGTATCAAGATGCAATCCTGTCCCCTTTACTTCTACTTCATATTTGCTTAGAAGGTTGCAGACTCTTCCTGTACTAAAAACAATTCATGTACTAAAAACAGAAGAAAAATGTAGATGGATGACAGAAGAAACATTTAAAATTGTAAAGGAAAGACAAGAAGCAAAAGGGTTCTACACATGCATAGAAGGGTTCTGCGCAGAAGGGGATGTGCAGTAACTACTTTTCCCCCACCGTCAAATTATGGGATGGTGGCGGCTCCAGGCGGGAACATAGGAAAAGTGGCACTGGAATATGGGAAATCCCGGCCAATACGGGATACTTGACAGGTATGGCCTAATCCAGCCCATAGAGCTCATTGATATGGCCTGTGGTGGCCACCCAGGCACCTCCAGAACCTCCTAGCACCACCAGAAGTCACAATACGTCACTTACCATGGTGGCAGCAGTGGAAATCACATAATTTTTGTGGCTTTTTGCACAGCCTCCACTGCTTCCCAGGGCAGTGGGAGGCTTTTTGAAGCATTTTTGCTCCATTTTGGGTGTTGTTTTTTGCCGCTTCTCCACTGCATTTTGGCACCTAGGTTAGGGACCTCCAGTGCTGGGTGGAACTTACGTCAGCACCTGGGTTCCCAGCATGGAACCAGGAAGTTCCCAACCACCATGGTTTGGCTGCTGAAACGCAGTAGAGAAGCAGCAAAAAAAATCCCAAAATGGAGCAAAAATGCTCTGAAAAGCCTCCCACCACCCTGGGAAGTGGCAGAGACTGTGTAAGAAGCCGCAAAAATTGTGTGACTGGTGCCACCACCACTGCTGAAAATGTAAGCATTTGGCACAGCCACACCTCCGACCCACACAGCTGAGCATCGGTGGCAGTAACTGGCCCCTGGTGGGAAAATATTGGGAACCCCTAGTCTAAGAGATAAGATAGCAATTGTTCTAGCATGCTAGGCTCTCCATGGCCTAACTCTCTGCTGTCTGGGGTTAAGGGAGTTCATCTCCATAATAGTGTTGACTCCCCCAGGCTGTTATTCCTTGGGGACTTCAATATCCATGTTAGCAGAAGCTGAATCACTAGTTTTGTTTCCTAGCTAGATAACTGAAACTTTAACAAGCAGAAGGAAAAAATACTGAACTATGCTTCTCATTATTCAGTTGCTTGTTTGGTTTTTCTATCTTATAGAAAAGCACAGTGGTATGGGACAGCCAGGAACACGGTATTGTGAAACTGTAATCTAAGAGGAAAAACTCTGCAAACCAATCTAATTCAGTTTGTGCAACTATGCAATCCACAACTAAAGATTTCAGCTGTGATCGGCTTGGAGAGGGCAGAAACCTCTTATACCAACACAACTCTTTTGTGTTGAATGAACTCGTATATGCTGACAAAACAACTAAAGAAGTAGAGGAGGAATAGAGTTGCATCAGAAACAAACCCCATTAAGCCCACACTTATGGCTGCTATACCAGCACAAAGTTAAATCAAAGTCAGTCCCCAAATCCCCAGATTGCAAGGTGTTTTGGTTTAGTACAGCCTAAGCAGACTTAGTATCAGTCCTCAACCTTCTTGGCAGTTACTGCACCCTAAACGTCCATTAGATAGTTGAAAATACTCTTTATAGCGTTGTTCCATACTCTAAGTAAACATCTCTGCCACCCTCTATGAAATATATAAATCAGTCAGATACCCTTTGACAGCATGCCCTTGTGAAATATGGTAGAGCAAAGGCCAGAGACAACAGATGAGGTCATGCTTGGGATGTCAGTCTGGCACCAGTGTAGAGAAATGAAGGGCCAGAGGCCAGGATCAGGTACTTTACCACAGCACTTGCACCAAAGAAGTAGCATACAAGCCTGAGATTCCAGCTTCTGCATGGCAAAGCTATCATAAGGGCAAAGCACATGAGCCACTGGCCTTGGATATAAGGTAACACAGAAGAAAAATGTATAAAACATGGATCTACTATCCCAAATACATGAAGCCATTAGGAAAAGTACTTCTGCAGCTCTTTATTTTGAACTTTAAAATTATAAATATAGGTTCTTCATTTGTTAAAACAGACCACTACAGCTGCCATTTATGGATTCTCCTTGTGGGACTATAGCTGGTTTCCCAAACTATCACTTCAGCATGGCATGGGATGATACTTCTCAGAAGCTCTGATTAAGAGCTAAGTCCGGTGAGTTCTTGGGAATTTCAGATTTTATTTTGATTGTATTTGTTTTACTTCTCTACAAACATCCATCTTTAAGTGAACACTTTTGCAAAATTACATGCCACAGAATTCTCTAATTTAGTAGCTAAACAAAAGAATGGAAAAGCAGCCAAAGTTATCTTTCTTTATAGTTACACTATATAGCTGCTTTTGTCCTCCAGGCAGGACCCAGTTTGGACCACTGCAGACATAAACTGTGCACCTAATGTGACTGGCAAGGATTGCATGCTAACTTGATTCAGAAGTTATTATAAAATAGGGCTGCCACTCATACTCTAAAACTTTTTGCCTTTACGTCTACTTTCCACAGTTCAAAAGCTTTATAGCAGACTCTGACCAACATTGAAGAATTTTCATATATCCATTGAGAAAAGAAGAACTAGAGTGTTGTGGTTGGTAGCCTAATTATGGCAACCACAAAGAATCCTGGGATTACAGCTATAAAGAAAAAGGACTCAGAATTTTTCTGAGAACATTAATTTGGATGGAGAGTAGCTAATGACTCCATTAAAGCAAAGTAATGCCTTCTATATATAAACATGCTTGTGCAGGATTTAAGCAAATAACATCATTACTCCGAGTCAGTGTTTCATTATCATCAGCATCAAGAAACCCTTTCTCAATGTCTGCCAACATAAAAATGTTTACAGGAGCACATTTACCACATGAGAAGAAAAGCAAAAGAAATGCCAAATAATAACAGTAGGAGAAATTTCCATTTAGATAAAAGTGTATCAGTGTAAATTACCAGCATGGATAGCATATCTATTTCCCATGTTCATTTATTTACCTGAATTACTCCTCTGTGTGGTTTTAATGAGGGAGAAAAGTGAAATCTTCTTTCTACTTTCTATTTTACTTTTATAGTTACTTAGCTTATTGTTACAATGCATCCAGGTAGTTCAGTGTCCTAGAACCTTGCAACATTTGTACAACTTAATGCAGTGCCATGGCATCTTCTTGTTCTGCAGGATCCATGTCTGTAATGTTTTACTCCTGCATTCACCACCTTGAGGCC
This sequence comes from Bradypodion pumilum, assembly GCA_035047305.1. NCBI lineage: Eukaryota > Metazoa > Chordata > Lepidosauria > Squamata > Chamaeleonidae > Bradypodion > Bradypodion pumilum. The sequence continues at coordinate 326,521,083 of JAWDJD010000003.1, forward strand.
TTATCACCCTTGTGAAACTGCCCTTAATCTGCAACATGTCAGCCAGTGGCTGACTTCTTTATGCAATCCAAAGCATACCTGGCAATCCTATATGATTTAAATCCTTCTTTTGTTAAGAGATCACATTTCTTCACATTCCATCACATATATGAAGTTGTCTTGGGCATCTTCCTCTACCTGTGTTCTGAAAGCACTGTAGATGGACTAACCTTATATGAGCTGATTAAACTATGGGATTAATTCCAGAAAACCATAGAAGCTGATCATAGATCTTGGTGGTTTCCTCAATTTCTTTTGGGTTTGAGCCTCCTGACTTTATTCTGCAGAATGAATGCTACTTTCCTCTCTGTCCTCAGAACTCCCTTTTCTTCCAGAATGCCATTTCCCAACCTAGCTTTCTCCCAGCGTGTCGACCTATAATTCCTGTCATCTCCAGCCAATATAGTACTCATCATACTCCTTGAGAATCTATACCTATAAATCCAAGCGTTAACCATTGGAATGTGACAAAGGCTTCCACACAGGTTCACATTATCCCGTACCAAGCCTCCTGCAATCGCCCAAACCCGGTACGGAGGTCACTAAATGTTTGAGAAATGTGCCAGTGGGGCAAGAGCCCCACAAACGCGAACAAAGGGAAACAACTTCAATTCCCAATGTTCTCTGCACCATGCCATGCCACAGCCAATCAGGCTGAGAGGTGTGAGCAAAAAGAACATTGGGAAACGAAGCACGGCCAATTGAAATTGAGCCGCAGGAAAAAACCCGCTGCACGAAAGCAAACCACAAACACAAAACTACAAGTCCCAGCATCCTGCGTGCCATGAGCACGCAGAATGCTGAGAAAGCCAGCACATTAAAAATAAACTTACAAAACACAACGGGAGCACAAGTCCCCAGCAGACAGACTCAGCATCTCACAGCCACGCAAAACAAAAAGCCACAAAACGCCACCGTGAAACACCTGCCATCCTTCTTTCCTGGAGCAATGGGGAGAAGAGGGACTCCCTTTCCTCCATGCTACCCCACCGAAGACATGGCGAGACCACCACCAGCCTCAAGTAAAGTTGAGGTGGAAAAAACTCCCAAAACAGGCAGCAGTTCATCAGGGGAAGCACCCTCCCTGGCGAATGACTGGCTGATGCCTTTGTACTTCCGAATACAAAAGCAGCAGCCAGCAATCCGCAAGGAAGAGCCCCACCCCTTACGGATCGCTGCCTGTCCATCTCCGGTTAGGTAAGCCAGGAGAAAAAGGAGACAGAGAGGAGAGAACCATCGTTAGGCAGATCAAGCTCTTCTCTGTCTCCTCCTTCTCCCCAACCTACCTAACGAACCTTCCTGGGAGAAGAACAGGCTGACTGCCTCCTCCTCCTTTCCCCCATTGCTGCATCAAACCAAAATTCAAAGCAGCAATGGGGAAAGAAAAACCCACAGGCAGCCCATTCTTCAAGCTAAAGTAAACACCAAAAACAAACACCACAATTAATAAAAAATAAATAAATCAATAATTAAAAAACCCATTAATAAACAAAAAAGTAAACCACAAACTACACAAACAAAAACTTCCACAATACCACAAAACCACATACAAAACACCTAACTACAACATGAAAAAACCACAAATTACACAAACAAACAACTAATTACAAAAATAAACAACAATGAAATAAGAAAAATTAAACTAAACCAGAAATAACCAAACCAATTACACAAACCTAAAACTCAACCAAGAAAAAAAGAACAAACAGAAACACCTCCCAGCCCACCACTACAAAAACAAAACAAAGAAAACCCCCAGAAGAAAGAAAACCAGACAACTCACCAGCATGTCCTCCCTCCACGACAACCGGAACAGAAATGAAGAAACAAAGATGACTTACCAGAAGAAGCCCCACCCAGAGGCCAGGAGAGAAAAAACAGTGAAACTTTTTAAAAAAAAACCACTAGCAGCCCCACCTGCAGGGCAAAATAGTAAAAACAACTAAAAAAGACAAACAGCCCCACCTAGAGGCCACAAGAGTAAAAACAAGTCAAAAACATAACAATAAATCAAAAGTTTACACAAATCACAAACATATGTCAAAAAATAAAAATAAAAAGATTTATAACATCCTGTGTTGAGTTTTAACTCAAATAAAAACCCAAAACATCTAAACACAGTTTAAAAACATTGAATGTAAAAAACATGTACTTTCTCATTTTTAAAAATATTACCTACGGTACAACTATTAACAACAACAACAAAAACTCCACAAACTAAAACATTATTTGGTTAAATAAAACAATTTGAAACAATTATATCATCCTTTGTTCTTTTTTTAATCCAAAAAAAAAAACCAAAAAAGCTGATCACAGTTTATAACAACCCAGCAACGCCGGGCAACCTATGCTAGTATTATACAGTGATACCTCATACAACGTCCAAACTTGGTTCCACAAGTTTGGACTATATACGGATTTGGACTTTGTATGACGCATGCAAAATCCTAGCCACGATGCTTCATACAACGTCTAAATCCTTGCTGCGATGTTTTGAAAGCGCGGTGCCAAAATGGCCGCCGTGCTCTTTGCGGGCCCCCACCCCACCCAGACTCAGACATCCGGGTGAGTTAGGGGGCGTGGCCACCCCTCTATAAAAGGGGTGGCCATGAGGCAGCCGAGCTGCCATTTTAGAAATAGCGACGGAGAGGAGAAGTTTTTTCCGTCGCTGTTTGTTTTTCTAGCTCGGCTGCCCTTGGGAACAGGAAAGGAGCCTCATTCGGGCGTCCCTTAGAAATCCTTTTGTTCGCTTCCAATCTACAGAGCCTAGCTACCGCTGGCTCTGGGTGCTTGGCGCGATCGCGCTCCCCGTACAGGGATCCTTCCTTTTTAGTTGGGGGATCGCGGTGGCTCAAGTGGTTAAGACTCTGAGTATTAGGGGGAAGTTCCGCAGTTCGATTCCCGAGTACTGCAGCAGGGCGGCATGAGCTCCCGTCTTTGCTCCAGCTCCTGCCTGCCAACCTTTTTCCCAGCTGGGGGCTTCGGCGACTAGGCTACAGCCTGAAGGGGGGAATTTGCCTCCATGGCTGCGCCCCTGTAATGCAGCTCGACATCTTTACCCGCCGTTACCGGCGGGCTTGGGTAGGTTGAGACATGGCCCTTGGCTCTCTGCCTCAGGCCGGCCCTTCCGAGGATGCGGCCCTCGGCCCGCGGTTGCCGGCCATGGGCCAGAACGATTGGGGGGAGGGCCTGGTGCTGGCTCATAGCGCGTTTTATCCCATTAGGGGCCGAATTTTTGGCATGGCCCTATTCTGGCCCAGGCTCTCAAATCAGGGCATCTGGCCCAATCCCTAGCGGGCCGTCCGGCCCACCTGGCCCACCTACTAGGGGTTTCCGTGGCAGGGGATGCCTGGTTAGCACGTTTGGCTGTGCTGGAGGCATCCTTAGCAATCCAGTGGGTGGGGGCCCCTTCCCTATCTACCGGGCCCCTTTGTGTCTGCCGGCTACTTTGGCTGCTGCCACTCTGCAACAGGTGGCCAGCTGGGTCGAGCTTCTTGAGACATTCCGGCCTGTGCCTGCCGCTGTCTCGCAGCTCCCTGTTTGTCCAGAACTGCAACTGGAGTGCGGTTGGAGGTCGCCCCAGAGCTCGATTTCGGTCGCGAGCTCCGACGCCCGCCGTGGGCCGGAACCCCCAGTGGGGGCGGCTCACGGGGGTGCAACTAGTGAGTATTAGGTTCAAGTTGAATGCACCCACGTCACAGTCCACTTCCAGCGGTGGGGTTTAGTGCTCATGGCCTCGCCAATTTGAGGCTAGTGGGCATCACTTGCCAGCCTATCCCAGTTCCCCTTGGTTGTATTCTGGCACGACGTTGGGGGTGGGGGTTTCCGCCCCCGGGGCAGTATGTGGCATCGCAGGGGCCATCCAGGTCCCACTGCGTATGCCCTGTGTACAGCATGTACCAGCAACGGCCTTGCCGACGGCTGGTTATTCATTGCTCCCCGGTGATCATCTGACCCAGATCAGGAGGGAAAAGATTTGGTTGGGGGGAGTACGTGGATATATTCTCCCTATGAACTGAGATCCCAATAAGGATAGGAGGTACGGACAGGAGGACAGAGACATTGTGTGGTCCTGCCGTAGTAAGCCACCACGCACTGGGGTGTCCGCCCCCGGGACAGTGCTGAGCATCGCAGGGGCTGACTGGGTCCTGCTGCATATGCCCTTTATACAGGGCTTTGCCGACGGCCGGCTATTACTTGCCCCTGGTTGATTCTTGGCCGCAGGCCATGAGGGGTAAGGGCTGGAGGGGGACATGTCGATATTCTCCCTATTGGACTGCGAGCCCACTAGGAGGAGAGAGAAGGACAGGGCGACTGTGACAAAGAGATGTCCCATCGTCGTTAGCCACCGCGCACCTTGGGCCAACTGGTTGTCGGCATACCTTGTACGTATGGTGGTATGCCGCAGGGCTTGATCTGCTTGGGCCATCCGGATGTTGATCGGATGGGCCCATGGCAGTTGGCTCATGGTGAGGAATGTGGATGAGGGTGGCTCTATACCCTGAGGGGAGGTGGGATGAGTCCTGTCAGTAAGTGTGCTCATGTACATCATTCCCACGTGACTGGTGCTTGGTGATGGGTACCATGGTGGTTATGCTGAGCAGCGGGCTGCTCAGACACAGGCTCCACGCTAACTGGTCGGGCAGGGGGTTCCAGCCCGCCTGCTGTGTTCGGCCTGCTCAGCTGACGATGCGTGTACTAAGCACCACGGTCATTACCGACTTCGTGTCCCCTTTTGCACTGGCCCTCACGCCGCCTCCGCGTGCCCGCGGGTTGGTGGGTTATGGGGCTGAGTAGGGGTGCACAGGGGCGATCTGAGCTCCGTCTGAAGCAACTAACCTTGTCATAAGCCCCCCGCCCCAATTAGTATAGCCAGCCTGGAGAGATGGCACTCAGTTCATCCAAGAAGGGATTGGGCGGGATACCTGCTGGAGGGTTTTCTATGGGGGCTTTTGTATCCATTCGGGGGTGTTGGGGGTCCCAGGATGCTACTAATCTGGTTCCCTTGCAGGGTAACGAAGAGGGGGCTCCACTGTCCACAGCTAAGGGAGTTGGGGCTATGAGAGTAGTGGGGGCCCTTCTTGGAAACACCTTTCATAAGTCGAATGTCTCCCCCATGAAGCTCATACTGAGCTAGAACTAGGGTGAATGTCATTTAATCCTCCTTTCAGCTTACCCTGTGGGTTCTCCATTCAGGGATGCCATTCCTGATGACCTTGTTCAGTCAGGTACTCGTAGTTGGTTCGGCTACTATGGGTGGCACGCTCACGCAGTTCTGGTGCTGTTTTGGCACAGTGTGATATGCACTCGACTCTCAGATTATTGCCAGTGCACCCAATGATTTAGACCTATTGGGTTTTTTAGGTTCCGAGGGGAATGTTACTTAGATAAGGCCAACCCCCTTCTGATTGAGTTAATTCATGTTCAGCACTCGACCGGTTGGGGACTTCACTCAGTGGCCATTTGCTCACAGGTCGGGGCTCGGTCTCTAGCCCATTACCTCGATGACTTTTGGTTCGGGGGTGAATGGGGCTTGGACACATGCACGCGTCTCCTCATTACAATTCAGACACTCAGGTGGGAACTGGGTGTCCCCTTGGCGCCTGAATAGACCGAGGTCCCATCTACTAAGCTCACATTTCTGAATCGACTCTGTCGCGCGGGCATCTGGGTTAACCATGCATACGGTGGCTTGGAGCTCCGCGGCGAGTTTGACATTGATTGCCAGACATAAAGTGTTCCCTCGTGAGCTGCAGTTAATTCATGGCCACCTTAATTTTGTCCGGTCTGGATCAAATTACTCCTGGGTTTAACGGGGTCTCTTCCTGGAGATCAGACCTGATGGTCTGCCCTAGATTTCAAGTACGGTCGGGTACCTCCGGCTCACGGACTTATGGGGGTTTATTCTGAGGGTGGGTGCACGGATCGCCTCCGCGATCTTACCTTCCTTGCGTTTTTCCCCATTTTGGAGATGCACTGATGCTATGGTGCAATGAGTGGGCCTACTCAGTGGTCCAATTTCGGTGTGACAATGCGGCAGTGGTGCACATTGTCAACACTCAGACATGCAAATCCCCCAGGGTCATGACATTAGTTTGTCTATTCTTTTGAGAAGCCTACGCATAAATGTGCCGTTCTAGGCCAGACATGTTCTGGGTATTTATAATGACATTACTGCTGCTTTCCATCACCTGCAGATCACCCGGTTCCGTGCCTTACTCCGGAAGCAGAGGGATTCCGCTCGCCACTTTTGGCCGATGGCTGGACGTTTGGCGAGGAGAAGGGGACCGGACAGGTCATTGGCACCTCACACGCGTAAAGCGTATCACTATGCGTTCATGCGTCGTGTTTGGGAGGGGTGGACACGGGAATGTGTCCACCGCCCGTACACGCATCACCCCTGTTCCCAGAGTTACTGACCCACCTTGCACGAGGCTGGCATTATTTATGTACAGATAGGTGTGAGGTGGCTCTTGGCCACACAGCTACCACGGTAGCCTTTTTGGAGTGCTCCGCATCAGTGAGTGGGTGCCAGAGTTGGTGCCACCTGTGTAAGGCGGATGTGTCTCGTAGGGCACTGGAACTCGAAGATGTCTCTGTCACATGAGTGGGCTCGAGTGGGGATGCGGTCCTCATGGGTTATTCAGCACGGTGTAGGCAGTGGTGTATACTGCTACGAAGTTTTTGAGACATCTGTCCGGTTGGTGCCCTACATGAATTTTCGACAGTGCCTGCTGCGCGCCCCAGCCTGTTTTCTGCCACCGGGATGGGTTTACCCTTAACATAGAAAAGTCCCTGAGGGTGACCGGTGCCGCGTTTCGCGGTGTGGGGCCCGTTTTGGCACCATTTACTTAAGATAGGCGTCGCGTTGATCGCTGCTACATTTGGGGTACTCGGAGGTGGATATGCGTCTACGCGCAATTTCAGATATGTACGTCCCCTCACTGTACGAGTACCTAGTCATGTCCTTCACCTTTTTTCTCCTCTTTTACAGATCCCAGGGGTCTCAACACGCCGGTGGCAGGGGGCTGGTGGGCCACAGCTATGTACACTGGGCAGCAGTATATGCTGCAGCGACAGAGAGTGGACCCCGGCTGGGCTGTGTGCATCCGCACGTATGCTATGGTATGGTATGCGCGGCACATGGGGGCGGGAACTGTGGCCATTCCTGCTGTCTGACAGGGATGCTGGACCGCCCAATGTTTTACAGGTACCTCGGCGGCAGCGATCTTATACGGATCACTGCTGTTACTAAACCGTCGAGGGGCTGTGACCTGGCATTTTATATCACGTATGGCTTACATACGGTCGCTATGGTCTAACATCATGCCGAGACACCAATTTAGGGGAGATGTGGATCTCCTTATTTCGGACTGTTCTGGCAGTCAGTGGACGGGGCTGTGGCTCCGTCCCGTTCTGAGCATGGCTGTGAGACGGCCATTGGAGACCGGATGCTAGGCTTACACAAAAATTTTGCTGGTAGGCAGGAGAAGGGGTCCACCTGTCGGCTAGAGGTATGTACCTCGTTCTGGGTGTGATGCAAGCAGGCCTGGCGACCGAGCTGACGGTCTTGGGGGGGCGGTGAGTCATCATGGATGCCTCCCCGTGTGGCGGGTAGCACTGGTAAGGTAAATATTTATGACCCACAGGTGTCCGGCAGGTTCGCAATTGACTGGCCAACACTTAGACAGGTACAGGTGTAATAACGTTGACCGGTCAACGACGAACCAGGCAAAGGGGTGATGGCAGGAGCTCTTCAGCATGCATCACCCCGTGTTTTGACGGATACACGTCAGAGGGTGGGGTCAGTAGATAGTTTATTGACTACGGTCAACAATTTGTTTGTCTCAACAAACAAATTGATACAAATGGATACATTGTAGCCAATTGCCAATGGCAATTTTGGGAGGAACCTTACCAGTGTTACTGCGGCCTGCTTGCCTTAAGAATTATAATTGGCTGAGTACTAATTGAAAGTTATAATTCGGACTAGGGCATTATTCAACAAATGTGGCCCAATGCCTTTATCCATATACCGGTGTCTGAGTCTTTCTTTGGGGGGTGCGCCTGCAATGAAAGCGCAGCGCCAAAATGGCCACCGCGCTCTTTGCGGGCCCCCCCACCCGGACTCAGACATCTGGGTGAGTTAGGGGGTGTGGCCACCCCTCTATAAAAGGGGTGGCCATGAGGCAGCTGAGCTGCCATTTTAGAAATGGCGACGGAGAGGAGAAGTTTTCCCCTCCACCCCCTCCCTAGTGAACAGTGTGATGTTTTGGTCGCTTCGGGGCCGGGTGGGAATTTTTGGCCTGAACCTACAATTGGCCTCTGGGTTCTGGCTTTTTTGCCCATCCCACACTGTTGCTATGGTTTGATATAGGGGTTTTGCTCTTGACTTTGGTCACATGGGCGGGTAGCACTGGTAAGGTAAATATTTATGACCCACAGGTATCCGGCAGGTTTGCAATTGACTGGCCAACACTTAGACAGGTACAGGTGTAATAACGTTGGCCGGTCAACGACGAACCAGGCAAAGGGGTGATGGCAGGAGCTCTTCAGCATGCATCACCCCGTGATTTGACGGATACACGTCAGAGGGTGGGGTCAGTAGATAGTTTATTGACTACGGTCAACAATTTGTTTGTCTCAACAAACAAATTGATACAAATGGATACATTGTAGCCAATTGCCAATGGCAATTTTGGGAGGAACCTTACCAGTGTTACTGCGGCCTGCTTGCCTTAAGAATTATAATTGGCTGAGTACCAATTGAAAGTTATAATTCGGAGTAGGGCATTATTCAATAAATGTGGCCCAATGCCTTTATCCATATACCAGTGTCTGAGTCTTTCTTTGGGGGGTGCGCCTGCAATGTACAACGTCATTTCCATAGAGATACATTGTACTGTAACAGTACAGACTTCAGGGCAAAGTCAAGGAAACAGACAGGAAACTGACAGAAGTTTAAGAAATCATTGTCTAAAGGCTAAAAACATTACAAAAACATGTCAAACAACTGATTGTCCAAGAACCTGAAGAATGCTGCAAAAATCCCAGGAATGCTTCTAAAAATTCTGACAAAAAATTCAAAAAATCCAAAAACGTGCTCAAAACCACTCCTAAACACTCTTCGTCTCATGCAAAACCCACAAGAGCAATGCACACATGTGTCCTGCCTTTTATACTGCCCAGGCACAATGCAACCTGGGAAAACCCCAATGCCTCATACAAAGTCACACGACTTTGTACGAGGCAACTTTTTTCAAGGAATTAGGCAATGTTGTATGAATCCGATGTTGCATGAAGTGGACTTTGTATGAGGTATTACTGTATATTATATTGAAGTCCAATCCACGTGGAATGTGGTAGATTGAAGAAGACTGTTTTGAAACAGAGATGGGAAGAAAAAAAGTAAAAGAGTGATATGCAATCAAACTGCCTTTCCTCCCTCTTTGAAACAAGGCCAGAACATAGTCATATTTGAAAGGTAACAAAGGAGTTTACAACAGCATACAAAACAATACAAATGGTATTACTTGTTTTGTATGTAACAGGTATCACATTCGTTATTTTTGTAAGTTGTTTTTAAAAGGCTCTTTCAGACATTTTGGTTATTGCTTTGACAGGCATTTGACAAAGTTTATGCCATTTTCTCTTAAACAATCTAAAGTGTTTGCTGAATGAGTGAATAGCATACTTGTTGGTGGGGACAGGTGAGAGCAGTGGGAAAATGTAATTGTTTTTAGACACCATGTCTTAAAGACAGCCTGCCTCTATATGGCACTTTCAGAAGTCTTGGCCCCACCATCCAAATCTGACAATCATCTGACTGTGGCATTTATACACATCAGGAAAGTTGAAACTTTTTTTGGGGTGGATTTTTTTTCCAAAGAGAGACTTCACAACAAAATGTGCCAGAGTATTACACATCATTTTTTCTGTCAATCTTACTATTTCTGATGCCTTATGGCAGCCTAATATGTGAACTAAATTTCCCTATGCAATATTAATATAAAGGGCTAACTTTTTAAGCCTCAGCAACAATTAACAAAACAACTTTTTTCTTCTAATGCTCCAATCTCAGCTGTAAAGAGATCCATGTTTCACACATTCTTCCATGTCACACTTTGCTTTTCTTCCTTCTCTAAATAGTTGGTTTCTCCACACCTGTTATGAGCTTGTAGTGGAGAGGCAGCTGGAAATCTTTTTGGTACTGCCTTTGTGTATGTGTATTTGTATATCTTGTTCAAGTGTAATCAGACAATGAGAAAGAATCATGTCTGACTGCACCAGAAAAGGTCACTTTGCCAGAAGCAATTGCCCTTAAATCAACTGTTCTATTGTTCTATCTGTCCTGGAATCACTCCAGGATGACCTGCAAAAAAAAAGAGTAGCCCTCCCACTAGACCAGTGGTGGTGAACCTTGGCACTCCAGGTGTTCTTGGACTTCAATTACCAGAAGCCGAAGTCAGCACTCCTACTGATCAGGGATTCTGGGAATTGAAGTTCACGAACAGCTGGACTGTCAAGGTTCACCATTGTTACGCTAGACCAAAAAGTTCCAGGTGCGGAATGGATCAAGGTCAAGCTGTAGAGTTATTTACTGGGCAATAGCTTGCACTATATCATGCCCCACATCCAAAATGTGAGCTATTTCCCCATCTGACCATACCATTTACTCTTATTTCTCTCCTTCCATGTACTGATTTGTTTCCATCAGTAAATAATGCAATGCAAATGTAAAGGTAACACTGGCCAAAAACATCCCCCACTCATGCATTATGTCTCATGTTGGTAATATTCACAAACAGTAAAAATCATAGGAGAAAAGCCTAAATCCACTTCACAGACACTATACCAGTGATTCTCAATGTTTTCAGGCCACAGGCCTGACCACACCTCCTGATCTGGCCAGCCACATGGTTCCTCCCACCCGAAAGCAGAAGTAAAACATGTGCCATGCATGTGCAGAGCACGTTTTATTTCCACTTCCAGGAGCGGTGAGGGTGTCAGGGGCCAGATGAATTGGCATCAGGGGCTGGGTCTGACCCATAGGGCATAGGTTTGCCTGCTGTATACCACACCATAGTGACAGTAAGTGTCAAGAGGCAAGGTCAACCTATCTGGCACCATAGAGCATTCAGGCCTTCTTTCAGTATGACACACAATTACTGAAAGTAATGGCCATGATTGCTGATGCTGCAGCCGATGGAGGACCTACATTAACTGAAGTAGTTGGGTAAAAGCCAGCATCATTGAACAAATGGCATAGTGAATCACAAAGAAATACACACAAATCAGGAATGGTTTAATATCTTAATGGCAACCTTTCACACATACCAGGCAGGTAATTTAGGCAGTTAGTTTCCTTGGCTAAAACGGAAAAGATCACTTCAGGCTATTCCAGACTTTCAACATAAAGCACTCACTTCTTTTTTTTTCTTGCAAGCATGGTGAGCACTCCTATTAAGCACAGTAAATGTTTTACTTAACCTTCTTTCCCCAAGAAAGTAAAAATAGCCAAGTTTCCATTATTCACTGCCAAGGATTCAATTAGCTAAAAAGAAATCCTCTATGTTAATGCACAGGTCCAGCTATTTAAAAAATGTTAACCATTTCATTAAAAATATGTATGGCTGTTACTAAAAGCTGTCTCAGAGTGAATGAAAATGACCACCAGGGGGTCTTTTTATTTGAAGGCATTTTACATAACTGCCTTATTTATTGCTGAATAATATCAGGTGCTCAGTTTGGTTCAGAAACAAATTTCATAAAAGAAAGAAACACATTCCTGATGCAGAAAGTTATTTTGCTGCCTGATGCAGCAGATTTCTCCCATGCCCCTAAACCAGGGGTTTCCAATGTTTTCTCGCCATGGGCCAGTTCCTGCCACCGCACTCAGCTGTGAGGGCCAGAGATGTGCATGTGCCCACCACTTAAGTTTTTGACATCATTGGTGGCGACGGCAGGAATTGCATGGCTTTTGCTGCTTTGTGCTGAGCCTCCGCTGCTTCCCAGGGTGGCGGCAGGCTTTTTAGAATAATTTCACACTGGTTTTGTAAATCTCCAATGCTCCTCCGCTGCTCTTCAGCAGCTAGAGTGGTCTGGTGAACTACTTCCTGGTTGTGTGCTGTGATCCCAGGCCCTGATGTAAGCACCGGAAGCAGTTGACTGGACAGCTCTAGCTGCCATAGAGCAGTGGAAGAGCATCAGAAAATTACAAAACTGGTGCAAATGCAAAATTACTTCAAAAAGTCTCCCGCTGCCCTGGGAAGTTGCAGAGGCAGTGCATGAAGCGGCAAAAACCTCACTATTCCTGCCACCCCCACCGCCGCTGTAAGTGATGTAGCACAACTTCAAGCGGTGGGCAGCATGTGGGGGCAGTCCTAGCAGTGCCCAGGTTGCCACTGTGGGCTGGATTAATGATATGTGTGGGTCGCATTAGGCCCATGGGCCAGGGGTTGGGAACTCCTGCCCTAAACAAATAAAACAACATAGCCATTTCACCAATACTGGTCTTGTTATTTTGTCATTTAATTTATTTTATTTTTTATTTTGCTGCTGTTTATTGTTAAATATTCCAGTTGGGCATAATAAATTAAATAGTTTTGGCATCTGAACCATAAGATCTCATTAATGCTTTTCCTGACATTAAATACATAACAGTAATACATTAAAAAATCAAACATTTTTGCTACCTTTCCTGATGCCCAAAATTAGCTATAAAAGAAAAATGCCAGTTCTCTGTTAAACTGTTTGCCTCTGTTCTCTACAGTCAAGGGTCTCTTCTTACGGGATAAAGGAAGGGGAGAACTGTTAATTCTATTGCCTCATGCAACCATATACCTGTAACAGTAATTGCATAAGCGACAGTAGGCATTTCACTGGCTGGCTGTCACACAGCCCATACTCCTCTAGCTAGTCACATATAGAACTATAGCTGAAAGCCAGCAGATTTCAAACCCCATGACATTCAGTGCACAGTATTTTCTAATAAGATTTTGCCCTATTACATGCTATTCTGTATATATCAACCCCTTAAACTCTGCCAGTTTCCCATTCTGATCTGTTTCAATTGTCTGAATTGTTCAGTCTTTTCCATACCCCAAAACAATAGACTAGAGATAGCTCAACAAAGACATTAGCTCCAGATCCAAGAGGTTTATTTTTCTTTGCACTGTTGTATATCAGTTTTATTCTTGTTGTGAGCCAAATTGTTATGCAGCTATGCTGATGGCATTGCTATATTTCACATAAATATAGCTAGCTGAATCTTTAGCCAGAGATGTAATTTCTACCCCATACGTCACTCTTTCAACCTGGTGGTTAACATATGTATATATTTTATTAGATAGTTTATAATGCACATATTTTATTAGGCAGTCCATTTTAAAACAAAACAAAATAAGCATCCTTAATTTGGGGAAAATGGACTGGAATAAATTTCTTTTTTATATAAATAATATTATTGCATTTTAGGAAGTATCATTAATGGTCGAGTACTCATTGCAGGCGCACCCCCCCAATAACGGACACAGACAACATTGAAAGTGGATAACAGCAAAGGGCCACATTTATTGATTCAATGCCCTAGTCCGAATTATAAATTTGTATTGGTAAAACGACCAATCATAATTCCTAAGGCAAGCAGGCCGAAGTAACACTGGTAAGGTACCACCCCAAAATTGCCAACGGCAATTGGTTACAATGTATCAAATTGTATCAATTTGTTTGTTAACAACAAACAAATTGTTGACCGTAGTCAATAACTAACTCATGACCCCACCCTCTGACGCGTATCCGTGAAATCACAGGGGTGATGCATGCTGGTTAGCAATCATCATCACCCCATCGCCTGATTCGTCGTTGACCGGACAACGTTTAACTACTTTATTCCTGTCTAGTGTTGTCCAGTCAATTGCGAACCTGCCGGATACTTGTGGGTCATACTGTTTACCTTACCAGTGCTACCCGCCCATGTGACCAAAGTCAACAGTAGGAACGAAGAAAGACCCCTATATCAAACCATAGCAACAGTGTGGGATGGGCAAAAAAGCCAGGACCCGAAGCCAATGTGGGTCCCAACCAAAAATTCCCACCCGGCCCCGAAGCGACCATGATCACACTGTTAACTAGGGAGGGGGTGGAGGGAAAAACTTCTCCGCTCCGTCGCTGAGGCAAAATGGCAGCGCGGCTGCCTCGTGGCCACCCCTTTTATAAGGGAGCTGGCCACGCCCCTAACTACCCGGATTCTCTGTCCTGTGGGGGGGGCCCGCAAAGGGCGCGGCGGCCATTTTGGCGCCGCGCTTGCATTGCAGGCGCACCCCCCCAATAACGGACACAGACAACATTGAAAGTGGATAACAGCAAAGGGCCACATTTATTGATTCAATGCCCTAGTCCGAATTATAAATTTGTATTGGTAAAACGACCAATCATAATTCCTAAGGCAAGCAGGCCGAAGTAACACTGGTAAGGTACCACCCCAAAATTGCCAACGGCAATTGGTTACAATGTATCAAATTGTATCAATTTGTTTGTTAACAACAAACAAATTGTTGACCGTAGTCAATAACTAACTCATGACCCCACCCTCTGACGCGTATCCGTGAAATCACAGGGGTGATGCATGCTGGTTAGCAATCATCATCACCCCATCGCCTGATTCGTCGTTGACCGGACAACGTTTAACTACTTTATTCCTGTCTAGTGTTGTCCAGTCAATTGCGAACCTGCCGGATACTTGTGGGTCATACTGTTTACCTTACCAGTGCTACCCGCCACACGGAGGGGCTTCACAGAAGACCTGACGCCCCCCCCCCAGACCGTCAGCTCGGTCAACAGGCCTGCTCGCCAGTCACCCAACAGGAGGTCCATACCTCCTTGCGACAGATGGACCCCATCCCCTGCATACAAGTCACAATTTTGTAGACTAATATCGGGGTGATGACTAACCCGTCCCCAAGCCCTGGTGGTGAGAAACCGCGCCACTGCCTTATTGACCGCGCGCCTAGCTCGGTCAAGGGCCAGGAGGTTAACGCCCCCTCTGTAAGAGTGGCGCGGAACAATGTCCGACCAAACCAGGGCTGTGGCAGGCCAGACATAATGCAAGTAGGCGAGGTCCTCGCAAATCGCATGCTTGAGCGATAAGCCGGTGACCTGGCCCAAATCATTGCCCCCCAAGTGGATGATTAGAATGTCAGGCGGGTCAGCCCCCAGGCCAGAAAAAAGGAAAGGCCGCAGCTCCCGCCATAACATCCCAGGCTTACCGTGCCATGAGAGACTGGCGTGGTCACCCAGTCCCAGTCGGGGTCCCCACTCTGTCGCCGCAGCGTAACGCGCTGCCCTGAGCACATAGCTGTGGCCCACCAGCCATACTGTCACCGGTGTAATACGACACCCAGGGTCTGTAAGAAAATTGAGAAAAAGGAAGGTAAGGTGACTGGATTGGTACTCATGGCGGGAGTGGGCGCACATAAAACTGAAAACATTGTGAGCCCCACCTCCCCCTGCTACGTATGTCAGCCCCAGAGTACCCAAAAGCAGCCGCTATAGAGGCTGCGCCAATACGGAACGAATGTGTGCCAGAACGGGCACCCGGTAGTCCCACCCTGGTGAGGGCTCTGGCAGTCACCTTCCAAAACTGAAATTTAGTAAGGGGAGACCCATCTTGGTGACAGAAAAACGGGCCGTGGTGCTTGCCACGCAGTGCCAGGTATTCCTGTAGGGCACCAACCGGACAGATGTCTGCCAAAGAACGCCGTAGCAGTCTTACTCCACTGCCTACGCCATGCTGATCTGTTTTAGAGGAGCGAATCCTCAACTGGGCCCAGTCTTTGGCAACATATACATCTCCGCGTTCCAGTGCCCTACCACTTGCATCCGCCTTAGACAGCATCACGAGTTCGCTGATGCGGAGCGCTCCAAAAAATGCCACCGTTGTGGCTGCATGCAATTGGGCTGCCTCATAATGATCAAAACAGAGGCCTGGCCAGCCCTGGGCCAACTGGGTAAGAACCCCTGGGGAAATAGGGTGCCGGTCGTCCGGGCAACGCCCGCGCTCGCGCACCCACCCCTCCAAAACGTGTCTCACACGGAAGTCAGAGGTGGTATCCACATGACCCCCTACTTTGGCCATAAAAGCCAACGCCTAGAGCTTGGATGCTATGGTGCGAGGTGCAAGGCCCTGTGCATGCAGGTGAACCATGAACCGCAGAACATGGTCCACCGGGATGGGCCAGGTCTCTGGCCATTGAAATCGAGTAGCAAAAGCCCTATACAAATTGAATGCTTGTTGATACGCCTTACGCATGCGTGGCGCTAGTGACAGGCCAATCGCCCGGTTCACCTCTCCTTGCCAATAGTCCACATCTCGTCCGGGAGTGGCGAGGGAAATTCCTCCGCATCCGGGGCCAAGGCGCGGAACCGGGAGATCTGCAGGCGGGACAAAGCGTCAGCAATATCGTTATTAACCCCTGGGACATGCCTGGCCCTGAACAAGACGTTGAGGCGCAGGCAGCGCAGCACAAAATGGCGCACTAGATCCATGACCCTGGTCGATTTAGAAGTCTGTGCATTGACAATGTGCACCACGGCAGCATTGTCGCACCAGAAATGCACCACCGAATTAGCCCACTGTTCGCCCCATAGCATCAAAGCCCCCAGAATGGGAAAAAATTCCAGGTATGTGAGATCCCGCAGGCGACCTGTGCCTGCCCATGCCGGTGGCCACCCACCATAGGCCCACTTCCCATTGAAGTACATCCCATAACCCAGGGATCCTGAGGCATCAGACTGGATCTGGAAATTGGGGGATGCCATGAGGTCAGACCTCCAAAATGAGACCCCATTAAACTCCCTCAGGAATTGCAACCAGACAAACATGTCTGCCCTGATACCCCGGGTAAGCCTGACTCTGTGGTGGGGCCTGGATAACCCTGCCATGGCGTCGCATAAGCGCCGGGCGAAAGCCCTGCCCGGTGCGACCACCCTGCAGGCAAAATTGAGGTGCCCATGTAGCACCTGCAGTTCCCTCAGGGATGCCTTACGCTTAGCCAGCAATTCCGAGATAAGGGTCACTATCCTGGACACCTTATCACCCGGTAACCTAGAAGCCTGTACTACTGTATCAATCTCAACCCCCAGGAATACTAGTTTGGTCGACGGGCCCTCGGTCTTTTCGGGCGCTAAAGGGACACCCAGTTCCTGCATTAGCGTCTGAAATGTATTGAGGAGACGTGCACACGTGTCCCAGCCCCGTTCACCCCCGAATAAAAAGTCATCCAGGTAATGGGCTACAGACCGGGACCCTGACCTGCGGACGAAAGCCCACTCTAGGAAGGTACTAAAACGCTCGAAAGCCGAGCATGATATGGAGCAGCCAAAAGGCATGGCCTTATCAAAATAATACTCCCCTTTAAATTTAAAACCCAGCAATTCAAAGTCGCCCGGGTGCACCGGCAAGAGGCGAAAAGCTGACTTAATGTCGCACTTGGCCAGCAAGGCACCCGGGCCACACGAGCGCACCATGCGCAGCGCATGGTCGAACGATGTGTACCTGACCGAACAAAGGTCATCAGGTATCGCATCGTTGACCGATCGGCCGGCTGGGTAGGACAAATGATGAATAAGGCGAAACTCACCTAGGGACTTTTTAGGAACCAAACCCAATGGTGAAACCTTCAGGTTGGGAAAAGGGGGTACGGGAAAAGGTCCGGCGACCCTGCCCGCGTCTAACTCCTTTTTAATGCTGGCCTCGGCTACCTCCTCCCTTCCTCTGAGGGATAAAAGGTTGGGAGCATCCTGAGGAGATCTATCACCCATAAAAGGGATACGAAATCCCTGCTTAAAACCTTGAATAAGGTACTCCCTGTCCTCCCCCCTTGGGTACGATGCGAGCCAGCGCTCCAGCATGTCCACCTTAATTGGGGAGGGGGCCTTTCGGAGAACTAGTTCCATCCGTGGCAGGCTTGCCAGCCCACTGTCCACCCCTCCCTCTGCCTCGCACCCCCCCAGGCTTGGGACAAGCAGAGGCTGCATGGGGACCAGAACATGTGGGACACTCGTGCTTATATCTGCAGTTCTTCCGACTGCAGGAACCATTGGACGAGAAAGTCCAGCACAGCAGGCGGGCTGGAACCCCCTGCCCCGCCATTTGGCGGGTAACCTGCGCTGGAGCTGCTCGCTGGACCGCATGTCCACAATGATACCTATCCCCCGGGGCAGGACGTGTGGGTGTCATATACAAGAGCCACAGTCTCTGACACGGCTCATCCCATCTCATCTCGGGGTGCAAGGGAATCCTCATACGGAATTCCTCATCATACGCTAGCCATGAGGGGCCCGGGAAATCTACCATTGCCCTGTATATGTTGTCCAAATATTGGACCATGGGAATAGCTAGATCCGGCCGCGCCCTCAAATACACCGCCATGTATATCAAATAAGCGGGGAGCCAGTTAGCCCAGGTACGCGGCGGCTTACGGCGGCGTGCCTGCTCCTTGTCCTTCTCATCCTGACCCTCCCTTTCTTCCTTAGTGGGCTCCCTGTTCAGGAGTGAGAAGATATCCACGTACTCCCCTCGCCATATCTTTTCTCTGGTAGCCTGCGCCAAGTGATCACCCAATGGCAGGGAATACCCTGCCGTCGGCAAAGCCGAAAAGGGGATAGCTGGCCTAACCAAAGGGGCATGAGTTAACCCTGCCACCCCCAGTACGTTCCCAGCAGTGTAAGAACCAATGCCCACCCCAGCGGGCATGGTGGCAGTAGTTGTCGCCGGGTGGGTCGCCAGCGGCGTAGCCCCTGCACCACCCGCGCGAGGCCAAGGCCACTGAAAGGTCCCCCCCATATTGGGAATGTGTGTGGATGTACTCGTTTGCACCATATACTCACACGCTGCACCCCCGCGGGCCGCCCCCAACGGGGGTTCCGGCCCACTGGGGGCGTCGGAGCTCACGACCGATGTAGAGCTCATCACCGGGGCTTGACCCGCGCCAGGTTGCTGGCTGGGGAGCTGCGAGGCAGTGGCCGGAGGCGCGCCACCCGCCTGCAGCAGCTCGACCCTCCCCGCCGGCCGTTGTCCTGCTGCCGATAGCGCCTCCAAAGGTACCCCGAAAGGGGCACCTGCCTGACTGGCACGAGCCAAAGACTCCTCTAAGGCCGCAATACGGGCCAGCAAGGTGTCTACAGTAACCATGGGCAAAGAGCCGGCCGGCCCACTTAACCCTTGCATGGGTACAGGTCCCTGCACCCCATGGCCCAGATATGGCCATTGGCCAGGGCCGAAGCCCGGTAGGGCTGGTGATGAGACCTGCCAAGGCGGGGCACCAGGCCACCCCCCGAGGCTAGAGGGCCCCGGGAGAGGCTGGGGTCCAGAAGTAGTCGGCCCAACAGGTTGGGCGGAAGGAGGAGCGGTGTCCACCGCTCGCGGGCCGCGGGCCGGAGCGCCCTCCGCGCCCGCACTCTGAACGGGCCAAGGAGCAATAGACCCCAAGCCACTAGCCCCGGCCGGGGATGGCAAAGGCGGCTGTTGAGGAGGCGGCACCGCGGTCCTCCGACCTGGGTTGCGCCTCCTAACAGCCCGAGCTGAATTCGCAGCAGCCTTCTTTTTGGAAGGCATCTCGAGCAAAAAGGGAAGCTAGCTAGGCAAAAACGACCCAAAAGGCTTCCCGGCAATACCAACGAGCGACGGAGGCGCAGGGGAAAAAACTTCTCCGCTCCGTCGCTGAGGCAAAATGGCAGTGCGGCTGCCTCGTGGCCACCCCTTTTATAAGGGAGCTGGCCACGCCCCTAACTACCCGGATTCTCTGTCCTGTGGGGGGGGGCCCGCAAAGGGCGCGGCGGCCATTTTGGCGCCGCGCTTGCATTTTTATTGCTTTCTTGACACATTCTCTGGTGATAATTTTTGATCTCTTCAAATACTTGTTTTGGGGGAAAGTCTTTTTGAAATGGTTGTAGCAAAAAGGTAGCTACTTTCTTCACAATTTCACTTTCTGAAATTAGAGAGGGGTTATTTAAAAAAGTACCTGTTCAGGAGCACCAATGTATCTGTCAGGCTGGGAAGGTGGAAACATCCGAACATGTACTTCTAGAATGCCAATTTTATGACAATCTTAGATATGACCTTGTTGCTGCCTTCCCATAAATCGAGCTGAACAATATGTTTAGAACCACGCTTTCTGATAAAAACATTGAACTGACTGCCGCTGTTGCCAGATTTGCTTGGAAGGCAACCAGGGTATGGAGCATTAGAGAGAACCATCTACAAAGAGGACAGATTAAACACCAGCTATAATGAATTTTACCTCTCAGTACTAATCTTATTTTAAACTCTACCAATCTATACTGATTGGAATTCATTGTATCCATTCTGTGCATTTGTATATAGATATGGTACTTGTTATTTCAGTCATGTATTGTAAACAAACTGTTTATGCTCATGTTTACAATAATAAATTTTAAACTTTTAAACTCATATCAGATTTTAGAGATGTTTTTAAAGCTCCCTTATTTTACTATTGTAGTGTATGTAATATAACGTAATGCTTTAACAGTCTGTATTAATTGTTGGGATCGGGTGATCCCCCATTTTGTGCTCTTCTTAAAACTAAGCTCTCGCGGGACTTGGGTTCCCGCCCTTTCTAACGAGAAGCACGAAAAGCTTCACAGTCTCTGTCACCCCACGATCACCCCACTGTTCTCCCAACCAATCCAGTTGCTTCCCACCCAAATGTATCTTTCCTGTATTGTATATATAGGCGCTGCTGCGCCATTGCTCTCCATGTTCAGTTCCCGAAATAAAGTTGTGTTTGGCCCTGTTATGCTGGCTGCTGCATATCAATTCCTGAACATCAAAACTTTGCTGGTCATTGACCGTAATAAAGTGATTGATTGGGATTGATTGGTAGAGAAAAGCATTGATAATCAAATTCAATTCTTTGCTTGGGGGTAAAGGAGGCAGATAAATATTTTGAACAACCAAACAACATCCCTCCCCCCCTGAATAATTAATTATTGAAATGAGCTCCAAGGAATAGGATGTCTTCTAATACTCCACCAAAAAAAGAAGAAGATATAGATCATTAAAAGCACAGTCACAAATATGCACATGCATAGCAAAGGTAAGACTCTCCCTTGCTCAAAGTCCAGTTGTGCTTGACTCTAGGGTTTGGTGCTCATCTCTGTTTACAGCCCAAGAGCCAGTGCTATCTGCCTCTGCAGACATTTCTGTGTTCATGGGACAGGCATGACTAGACGCAGGAGCACAAGGAACACCTGCTGCCTTCCCCTCCAAAGTGCTACCTATTGATCTACTTGCAATTTCTTGCTTTTGAACTGCTAAGTTGGAAGGAGTTGGGATAGACAACAGGAGCTCACTTCATTGCACAGTAATCGAGTCTCAAAATGCTGATCTGGCAATAAGCTCAGCATCTTAACCAAATTAGAAAGTGTTATGTATGTATGTGTGCATGTTCATTATACTGTAAAGGCAAGAATGTAACCACTCCAAATACAAACGATCTCAGC
Source organism: Bradypodion pumilum (assembly GCA_035047305.1). NCBI lineage: Eukaryota > Metazoa > Chordata > Lepidosauria > Squamata > Chamaeleonidae > Bradypodion > Bradypodion pumilum. Next base: position 326,542,644 of record JAWDJD010000003.1, read on the forward strand.
TGTAAAGGAACGCGAGCAGACAGCCCATAGAGGGCAGCTGCGAGCGTTCAGTCTCACATGGTTCACATTGCTCAATCACGGACAGCCGCGGGAAAACCTTCCCCGCATTCAGCAGCAGAAGAAAGATCTGCATTCAGCAGCAGGAAAGGAGGCGTGCCTGGGCGAGGCCACGCCGGTAGCAACCAATGAGCTACCGTGCTACAAGATTCAAATGTAGAGGGCTACTGTATATATTGAGATGTATCACCGCCATTACCTCATGCTTCACTGGAACATCATGCAATAAACCTGTGTTAAGCCAACCCTTCGGCTGTCCTGTTGTCTTTGGTCCCATACACTAAATTGGCGACGAAGGTGGGATATGGCTGCCCACGGGACCAAGACATGCGCCGGCTACGAGATCAGGAAACCGGGAGACTTGGAGCTGTTTGAGATAGACTTCAACGCAGCGCTGGTGGAGCTCGAAGTCTCAGATGAGGCCAAGAAGAGGGCCATTTTCGTCCGCATGCTCGGACACGAGACCAAGAGGACCTTGGTGGACCTGATCGCGCCGAGGAAGGTGAGCGACCTCAAAGCCACAGAGCTCCTGGCGGCATTGCGCGCCCATCTCTGGCCAGCAATAGCGATGTTCCCCGCTCGGAGCGCGTTCTGGAGGCGAGTCCAGGCGCCCGGGGAATCGGTCGCTGAGTTCGCCACGGCCCTGCGGCTGGCCGCCGGCCCATGCAAGTGGGAGACCCCAGACATCACCCTCCGGGACTGCCTGCTCTGCGGTCTGAGGGACACAGAGACTCAGCGCGCGCTGATGAAAAGGGAGCCGCCTCCCACGTGGCAACAAGTCCTCGACACGGCACAGGCCACGGAGGCCACGACTGCCGGGGTGCAAGAGCTTCAGGACTGGCGCCCGAAGCCCGCCAAGGCAGAGAGCTCGGTGCGCGCGGCCCGGCGAGCTTCGAACTCGTCTGCGGAGAGCGGCGACGACGAGGACGTCCGGAGGGTACAGAGAGAGGGCCGGCGCTGCGACGGCTGCGGCGCCGCCCACGCCTGCGCCAAATGCCCATTCCGCAAGGCCGAGTGCCACAACTGCGGCCGGCGCGGGCACATCGCCAAGGTCTGCCGGAAACGGCGCGAGGCCACCAGGAGTTCTCCAGACCACTCGGCGAGGCAGGACCGCACCACGAGGCCGAAGGACGGCACCCGGACCACGAGGACGCGGGACGGAGTAGGGCGCATCTCCGACGACAGCGAGGACGACGCTCCGGTTTGCAGCGTTTCCACGGAGCACCCCCGTTACTTCGTTGAGGTAGTAATACAAGGGGCCCCTGTTAGAATGGAGGTGGACTCGGGTTCTTCATACTCTATTATTTCCCAGGGAGAGTTCATGAAAATCGCCCCCCGCGTGCGGTCCAAGCTCAAAGCGTTGAGGGCCACACTGAAGGACGTGCAAGGGAACCGCATCCCAGTGTTGGGGGTTGGGAAGTTCCAGGTCCAGTTTAAAAAGCACACCGCAACGCTTCCCCTAGTCGTCCTCAAGGGAGGTAAATGCAGCCTCCTCGGGACTCAATGGTTCCAGCCCCTGGGGTTGTTCATTGGGGGGGTGCACGCCGTGGGAGCACACGCCGCCGGGACTGATCCAATACAGAGCGTGTGCGACGCGCACCCCGAGGTTTTTAAAAAGGGGCTCGGAAAATTCAAGGGCCCCCCAGTGACTTTCGACCTGGACCCTGGAGTACGTCCAATCAGACTTAAACCGCGCAGAGTGCCTTTCGCACTAAAGGACAAAATAGAGGCGGAGTTGGACAAATTGGTGGGCCAGGGGATTCTTGTTCCTGTTGATTCTGCGGAGTGGGAAACTCCAATTGTAACAGCGCTCAAGGCCAACGGGGAGGTCCGCATATGCGCTGATTACAAGTGCACCATCAATAAGGCGATCCGCCCTAATGCGTATCCGGTGCCGGTAGTCAGCCACTTGTTGGCCAGGTTACACGGGGGGAGGTGTTTCGCTAAACTCGACCTGGCCCAAGCCTACCAGCAACTCCCGGTGACCCCCGCCGCAGCTGCTGCACAGACCATAGTCACCCACAAAGGGGCGTTCCAGGTATCGCGCCTCCAATTCGGCGTGAATTCGGCGCCCGGGATCTTCCAGTCACTTGTGGAACGCCTCCTGAAGGGGTTAGAGGGGGTGTTACCCTACTTTGATGACGTATTGATTACAGGGGGGAGCCGGGCCGAGTTAGCAACAAGGTTGGGAAAGGTCCTGACAATATTCGAAAAGGCGGGGTTGCGGTTGCGAAAAGACAAATGCGTCTTCTTCGCTACAGAGGTTGAGTTCCTAGGGTTCCGTGTCACTCCCGAGGGAATAAGGCCATCCCAATCCAAGGTAGCCGCCATCAAGAAGGCCCCTCGCCCCACCTCCAAGCCCGAGTTGCAGTCGTTCCTCGGACTGCTCAACTTCTACCACTCCTTCCTTCCGCGGAAGGCAGCCGTGGCGGAACCGCTACACAAATTGTTAAAAAAGGACGAGGCATGGAAGTGGGGCGACGACCAGGAGAAGGCTTTCAATGACCTGAAGCGACTCCTGGCATCAGATGCTGTACTGACCCACTTCAATCCCAAATGCCCAGTGGTCCTGATATGCGATGCATCCCCGGTGGGGGTGGGGGCGGTGTTATGCCACGTACTGGAGAACGGTAGGGAGGCCCCGATAGCGTTCTACTCTAGGTCCTTGTCCCAAGCGGAGAGAAACTATGCCCAGACAGACAGGGAAGCACTAGCGATAATTGCGGGGACCAAGAAATTTCATGATTTTGTGTACGGCCGCCCCTTCACCATAGTGACTGACCATAAGCCCTTGCTAGGCATTTTCACCGCAGATAAGCCCACACCCCAAATCCTGTCCCCGAGAATGCTCAGGTGGGCCATTTTTCTCAACGCGTATCAGCACACGTTGGTATACCGGCCCGGGAAGGAGATCAGCCATGCGGATGCCCTGTCAAGGTCCCCCATTCCCCGGGATTGCTGCCACGTGGGCGAGGTAGAGAGGGACCACCAGGTCTTAATGATAGAGGTCCTAGACTCCCCTCCAGTAGTACCGGCCGACATCGCCAAAGCGACAGGCAAGGACAAAACGCTGGCCACAGTTTGCTCCTGGGTACAGAAAGGGTGGCCCGTGTCTTCCCCAGCAGCGGAATTCGACACATTTTTCAAAAAGAAACTAGAGTTGTCCCTAGAGAGGGGTTGCCTTTTGTGGGGACAGCGGGTAGTGATCCCCACCTCTCTCCGGCCGAGGGTGCTTAAACTGCTGCACGTCAGCCACCCGGGGATCGTCCGCTCTAAGGCACTAGCCCGCAGTTACTTTTGGTGGCCCCAGCTAGACGCCGACATCGAACACATGGTCGGCACTTGCGAAGCGTGCCAAAGCTCCAGGCCAGAAGAGGCTCGCTCGCCACATAGGGAGTGGGACGCAGCAAGGGGGCCCTGGTCCCGAGTACACGTAGACTTTGCTGGCCCGTTCAGGGGAACGCTTTTCCTCCTTGTGGTGGACGCGTTCTCCAAGTGGTTGGAGGTCATTCCAGTCTCGAGCACCTCCTCGGCCACAACAATTAAACAGTTACGGAGGGTCTTTTCCACGTTCGGTTTACCCGACACCCTCGTCAGCGATAACGCTAGCTGTTTCACGTCCGCCGAGTTCGGGGCATTCATGGAGCGCAACGCCATTCGGCACGTCACCTCCGCCCCCTTTCACCCGGCCACCAACGGCCAAGTAGAGCGCCTCGTGCGCACCACGAAAGACGCGCTGCTGCGCATGGGCCCCGGAGATCTCGACCTGAAATTGTGCCAATTCCTGCTAAGGTACAGGGTCACCCCATTGGCGTCAGGGTACTCCCCCGCAGAGCTGTTGATGCGCAGGAAGCTGGCCACGGGAATCTCCAAGCTAGACCCCACGAGAGTAGAGGACACAGGGCGGAACATAGGGGTGGAACCCACAAAGAGTTTCAGCGTAGGCGCCCCGGTGCATTGCAGGAACTACGCCAATGCGGGGCCAGCCTGGGTGCCGGGCACCGTAATAGAACAAACCGGCCCCGACTCATACCGCGTGGAGACCAGTACAGGTTTCCTGTGGAGGCGACACGTGGACCAACTCAGGCGCAGGGTCCCCGGAGAGCAGGACAGAGACGAAAATAACATCGAATCAGCGTTAGGGTACTCCCCCACCCGCTTAGCCCAAGGGGGAGGAAAAGGGGAACATGGGTCCCCACCAAGGGGGGAGGAAAGGGAATCGATCCACAGAGATCTTTTGCGGGAGTCCGCGGCAGAAAGGAAGAGCCCCGACCACACACATACCCCTCGGAAGTTTCCCCGAAACACAGATGCCCATAGAAGTTTAGACGTTGATTTACAGTACCAGGGGGAGTTAGCAGAGTGGTCCCCCACCCGTCCTAGCGAAAAGAGGGGTTTCAGTTCAGCCCCTGGTACTTCCAGTCCCAGTAGCCCCTGTGAGTTAGAATGCAATATAGCGCCAATTTCCCGGAGACCGACACCCCCAAGACGGGAGGCAACAGCGAATCCGCCCACCACAGTCTCAAGGTCCCCCGAGCGGGGATCAGAAGGTAGCCGAACCACAAAGGCGACCTCATCGGTTCCGCGGTTCACAATAGGAGGGTCCCCGGGGTCCGAGAGCAACAGGCAGGGGTTCACCTCCCAACTGTTCATTCCATTCCCATCCCCGGGCGCAAGGCAGGCACGGACGCCCCACAGAGCCACTAACGAATCCCCGTTTCCCGTTGCAGGACAAGCACCCGCGGAGTCAGGGATCACAGGCTCTCCAGTACTAGGTCAGACGCAAGCACGCCCCAAGCGCACGTGCGGCAAGCCACAATGGTTGCGGCACTTCGTCCCATCCTAGGGGGGAGGGATGTTATGTATGTATGTGTGCATGTTCATTATACTGTAAAGGCAAGAATGTAACCACTCCAAATACAAACGATCTCAGCTGTAAAGGAACGCGAGCAGACAGCCCATAGAGGGCAGCTGCGAGCGTTCAGTCTCACATGGTTCACATTGCTCAATCACGGACAGCCGCGGGAAAACCTTCCCCGCATTCAGCAGCAGAAGAAAGATCTGCATTCAGCAGCAGGAAAGGAGGCGTGCCTGGGCGAGGCCACGCCGGTAGCAACCAATGAGCTACCGTGCTACAAGATTCAAATGTAGAGGGCTACTGTATATATTGAGATGTATCACCGCCATTACCTCATGCTTCACTGGAACATCATGCAATAAACCTGTGTTAAGCCAACCCTTCGGCTGTCCTGTTGTCTTTGGTCCCATACACTAAAGAAAGCCAGCTAATTTCCCATCCAAATCACCTGAGTGATATCATTTAATTAATTTGCACTACACTGCTATATCAGACCAGTTATAAATCAACTGGAATGTTCTTCTGCAGCTAGGTCTTAGATAGCTGATAGTAAGGTAAAGGTTTCCCTTGCTCGAAAGCCAGTCGTATCCGACTCTAGGGTTCAGTGCTCATCTCTGTTTCAAAGCCGAAGAGCCAGCACTGTCTGCTTCTGCAGACATTTCCGTGGTCATGTGGCAGGCATGACTATCCACCGGAGTGCATAGAGCGCTGTTACCTTCCCACTGAAGTGGTCCCTATTTATCTACTTGCAATTTCTTGCTTTCAAACTGCTAGGTTGGCAGGCGCTGGGACAAAGACAGGAGCTCATTCCATCCTGCAGTACTCGGGAATTCAACTGCTGACCTTCCGCCTCCTAGTCAGCGTCTTAGCCACTTGAGCCACTGATAGACAGGAACAAATAGCATAACAGGGGTGGGGACTGGTCCTCAAAACTCTTTCTCTAAACATCCAGCAAGCATTCTGCAGTGAGTGTGTTGCTTTGCTTTTATATTTTTCTCACAATGTGAAGAGGCAGCTGCATATAGGCAACTCAACTGCTGGGATGCCACACGATGTCTGCATACACTATTTGGAAATACAAATTCTGCTCCTTCTTTCTTCTTTCTTCTTCTTTTCTTCAGCCAGCCAGCCTCCTTGGGCTGCAGTAGATACTTTCCATAATAAAAATCATAGCCAAGAACAATTTGTAAAAATCAGTGCTATATCACTGTCCCAATATGCAGGTAATCCCAAATTAGGGGTCAAAACTGGAATTTACATGGAGTCCTAAAATACTCAACTGCCTAGTACTATATAATAAAGGTTGCTTGGAGACTCACTTGCTGAGATACTGATTCCATACCTAGGAGGAATGCACAGGAGGCTGTCTGTCAGACAGAAAAGGTCTGGTATTTTTTTTTATTCTGACATGACCTATCCTCAATCTGAATTGGGAAGTTTGCTTGCTTATATTTCCCAGTTGCTTTGTTAGACCAGACATGCATGATATCTCAGGCTTATATAATTGAATGATTTATGTGCTTGGAGTCACAATATAGTAACAAGATGAAATACTCATTTAAATTAAGGGGAGGACAGGACAGGAAAAAATATGAGAGCAATGACTGGATTAAATACTGGCCTCTATTTTTTACTTTCTAAAAGAAAACATTCCTTTAATTTTCATTAACAATATTCTCCTTCTTTTAATCCTTTTTCTGTCAAAGATTGAACATCATCATGACTATACAGACCTTAGATGTGGAAGTTATAGCCAATCTTGTGGCGTTGCATCCAAATCAGTTCCCAAGCTTCTTCACCTAGTAAATTCCCCTTCATCATTTCTTCTCCTGTTCACTGTATCTCAAGTAAACAGCTGCAACCATCTGTTCATTTTGAACTACATTATAGAAATATTGTACTGTACTTCACTGATGACTCCACTCCTTCAGACCATGAGAGGTTAGGGAAAATGGCCTCCACTTGCCTCCAGATCCTAAAATTACTATCAGTTGTTTTATTGTACACTGACCAGAATCTTGCTAGGATTCTACTCTAGAGCAAGCACAGTAGGTCACAGTGGCAAACTGCAATTAATTAACAAGGCACTGGTCATGTGTTTGATGATGTACTGTCTATCGTGCTTACAGCTAGGCTAGCACATAGGAGAGGGAGGCATGTAGCAATCAGCGGACTGCTCCAACCTTCTATAGACACACACACTCTCAAGTGCAGTCTGTCCTGTCACCTCACCAATCCAGAACCATAGCCTACTGAGTGGATTCCAGTCCTTTAACTTCCGAGAGTATGTGATATTTTACATGGTAGAGTACAAAGCAGAGAGTTTAGAGAAAAGCCTGGGTTAGCCTGATTAACTTGACTTCCACTCAATAAATCCTTTTCCAGCAATTTATTAAGTAAGGCATCTGAAATAAAACAAAGACAGAATACAGAATGAAATAGTTAGATTTCTCCTTTGGCAGAACCTCGGGCAAGGCTTGCCCCATAGATGTTTTATCTTTTCTCAGAGATTGGGGCAACATCCTAGCGAAACCAGTTGGTCTCAAACCAATGAGCCCAAGGAATGAGCTCTGTGCAAGGTCTTATATAGCATGAGAGCTGCACTTCTCTCCACCTCTAGGGGTTTGGTGTAGATAAGAGAATCCAATCAAGGATGATCACTGATAAAAGAGAAACTAATTAGGATTGAGTTTTATCCTATTGGTTAAAAGTGAGATAAGGATTAGGGACTTTCCCAGTGCTCCTGGCCCCCTCCTTTGAATTGTACTTGAACGAAGGCCAAGCAGCCTGAGATGAGTCAGAAAACAAAATGGAAATAGTTTGGTTCATCAAGATCATGACACTGTCATTTATCTAAGTCAGAGTAAACCACAATCCAGTAAAAAAAATCACTAAAGATTAAGGACAGTAGCATAAATTAATGGACAGAGGAGAATACTTACAGTGGCAGACAGCTGTGGTCCATTCAGCTGGGCGCGCAAGATGGCCTCATTGATTGAATACCGAATACCCAAAAGTGCCAATTCTAAATCATGAGTTCCAGCCATTTCATTTGTGAGATATTCCAGGGTATAAATATATTCCCTCCATGAAGCATCTAGTTCAGATACACTGCCAAAACAGCCCCTCATTACATTGAGACAATATCCTTCACACGGCCTTATTAGAGTTAAGCCTTGACAATGAGGACAATATTGCATTTTCACTAAGGTTCTGGTACATTCCTTTGTCAAAATAGTATGCTCAGTAGCATTCAACACTTCAATGCCCATTCCAAGGGCCAGATTAAACATTCTGCTTGCCCTGAGAGATTTGGCTAGCTCTGCGACAGCTTCTTTAGAATAGCGTCCAAAAGGATTGATATCTTGCCGTGTTAGGCGCAAACATTCTGTATACTCTTCAGACAAATCTGTAATTCCTGGGTTTATCAGACGACTGTAAACCAATGGGAAGAGGCTGTCAAAGAACCGGAAGAAAGCTCTTTCAACTCTGGTTTGAGCACCCAAGAGATAGAGGGAGATGTCCGTAAAGAGCTCCTTGACTGGCTCTGCTGCTTCCTTTGACATGGATCGGTAGACAGTGTCAAACAGAGAAGTCGTGTGGTTCTCAGCAAAGTGCAGCAGGGATTCAAAGGCCGCTGCAAAACAGAGACATGAAAAGATGAAAAGTCAATACTTCCTCAGGACAGTTCAGCAACATGGATTATAAAATGATATGATTAGTACATTAAGGCTCAGAACATTTACAGGCTTATTGCACATTTTTGTTTCTACTTCAAAGATTACAGCACTAGAAGAAGCCATTGCTACTGCAGTTGTTGATCAATATCAACAGAGAGATTGAAAACTCAGGCAATAAAGAATGGTTGGATGATGCCTCCTCTTTCCATGCTGAACACAGGAATACATCTTAAGATCCCAGTTTGCAGCAGGAGATGGTGCCTCAGAAGTAGGGCACATGCTTTCCACCTGGATCCTAGAATCTCTCTTTTTTTCTTAAGGATGAAAAAAATGGCAGCCTGAAACCTCTGCTGTCAGAGCAAAACTAGATGGATCAATAGGTGGAGCATCTTGTGTTCCAAAACATCTTATGCCTCCCCACAATAAGACACTCTCAGAGCAACTAGGAGAAGAGGGGAACTATTTCAAAAGTTAAATTACCAGACATTCAGAAGTAAGTTTAGAAATGAGAGTGGCATTAACAAACAGATTAGGTCCATATTTACTTATTATTTAGTTATGTTTATATTGCAAGCGCGGCGCCAAAATGGCCGCCGCGCTCTTTGCGGGGGCCCCCCCACAGGACGAAGGCATCCGGGTAGTTAGGGGCGTGGCCAGCTCCCTTATAAAAGGGGTGGCCACGAGGCAGCCGAGCTGCCATTTTGCGAAGCGATGGAGCGGAGAAGTTTTTCCTCTTACTCCGTCGCTTTTACCTTGATCGGGAAGCCTTTTGGCTGCTGACCTTCCTCTTTTCGGCTTCCCTTAGGTCCGACTGAGATGCCTTCAAAGAAGAAGGCGGCCGCGAGCGCGGCTCGGGCGGTTCGGAGGCGCAATCCAGGTCGGAGGACCGCGGCTGCGCCTTCCCACCAGCCGCCTTTGCCGGCTCCCACCGGGACCGGTGGGATGGGGTCTATTACCCCCTGGCCGGAGGCTGGGGACCCGAGCAGGGGTCCAGCTTGGGCTGCGGCCCGCGGCCCGCAAGCGGCGGACGCCGCTCCTGGTGCTCATTCTACTGGGCCTCCCTCTATCGGGGCGCAGCTCACTCCAGGGCCTTCCAGCCTTGGGGGGTGGTGTGGTCCCCTCCCTTGGCAGGTGCCTACGCTGGCCCTGCCGGGCCTGGGTGTGGGGTCATGGCCATATTTGGGCCCCGGGGTGCAAGGACCTGTACCCACGCCCGTAACGGGCGGGCCGGCTGGCCCGTGGCCCCACGCCAGTGTGAAGGCCTTACTGGCCCGCGTGGCGGCACTCGAGGCATCCCTTGCTCGGGCCAGCCACGCTGGGGCTCCTTTTGGGGTGCACTTTGACGCGTCGTCTGCTGGGCAGCGGCAGGCGACGGGTCGGGTCGAGCAGCTTGAGGCACGTGGCGCGACTTCGGCCACTGCCTCGCAGCTCCCCAACCAACAGGCCAGCGCGGGTCAGGCCCCGGCGGCGAGCTCTACGGCGGTCGTGAGCTCCGACGCCCCCAGTGGGCCGGAACCCCCGGTGGGGGCGGCCCGCGGGGGTGCAGCATGTGAGTATGCGGTACAAACTAGTGCACCTACACATGTGGCTACGTTGGGGGGGCTTTCCAATGGCCTTGGCCTCGCATGGGTGGTGCGGCGGTACAGCCGCTGACGCACCACCAGGCGACGTCAACCACCACCCAGGGCCCCGGGGTGGGGAGCATTTCCTACCCTGTGGGGAATGTTTTGGGGGTGGCTGAGCTAGTCCAAGCCCCTTTCCAGATGCCCGCAGTTTCTGCTGTGCCTGTCTCGGCCTTGCTGACAGCGGGCTATTCCTTGCCACTGGGTGACCACTTGGCACAGGCCACCAGAGAGAAAATATGGCGAGGGGAGTATGTTGATATCTTCTCACTCCTAAACAGGGAGCCCACCAAGGAAGAGAGGGAGGGGCAGGATGAGAAGGATAAGGAACAGGCACGTCGTCGCAAGCCACCACGAACGTGGGCCAACTGGCTGCCGGCTTACCTCATCTACATGGCGGTGTACCTGAGGGCCCGGCCGGATCTGGCAATTCCGATGGTCCAGTATTTGGACAATATCTATCGAGCGATGGTTGATTTCCCGGGCCCGTCGTGGTTGGCTTATGACGAGGAATTCCGTATGCAAATTCCCCTGCACCCTGAGATGAGGTGGGATGAGCCATGCCAGAGGCTTTGGCTTCTGTACATGACGCCCACGCGCCCCGCGCCAGGGGAAACATACCATTGTGGACATGCGGTCCAGCGAGTGGCTCCAGCACAGGTTCCCCGCCAAGTGGCGGGGCAGGGGGTTCCAGCCCGCCTGCTGTGCTGGACTTTCTCGTCTAATGGTTCATGCAATAAGAAGAATTGCAAGTACAGACATGAGTGTCCCACCTGTGCGGGCCCCCATGCAGCCTCTGCCTGTCCCAGGCCTGGAGGGACGCGGGGCAGAGGGAGGGGCGGACAGTGGGCTGGCAAGACTGCCGCAGATGGAGCTGGTTCACCGAAAGGCTCCCTCCCCAATTAATGTGGACATGTTGGAGCGTTGGCTCGCATTGTACCCGAAGGGGGAGGATGCAGATTATCTCCTTCAGGGCTTTAGACAGGGGTTCCGTATTCCTTTCATGGGTGATAGGTCCCCTCAGGATGCCCCCAACCTTTTGTCCCTTAGGGGGAGGGAGGAGGTGGCTGCCGCCAGCATCAATAAGGAGGTCAATGCGGGCAGGGTCGCTGGCCCTTTCCCTGCACCCCCGTTCACTAACCTCAAGGTATCGCCCCTGGGCTTGGTTCCCAAGAAGTCACCAGGCGAGTTTCGCCTTATCCATCACTTGTCCTACCCAGCCGGCCGATCGGTCAACGATGCTATCCCTGACGACCTTTGCTCAGTCAGGTATACTTCTTTTGACCACGCTCTGCGCATGGTGCGCTCATGTGGCCCGGGTGCGCTGCTGGCTAAGTGCGACATTAAGTCGGCTTTTCGCCTCTTGCCAGTGCACCCGGGCGACTTTGAATTGCTGGGTTTCAAATTTCGGGGCGAATATTATTTTGATAAGGCCATGCCTTTTGGCTGTTCCATATCATGCTCGGCTTTCGAGCGTTTCAGTACCTTCCTAGAGTGGGCTTTCGTCCGCAGGTCAGGGTCCCGGTCTGTAGCCCATTACCTGGATGACTTTTTATTCGGGGGTGAACGGGGCTGGGACACGTGCACACGTCTCCTCAACACATTTCAGACGCTAATGGAGGAACTCGGTGTCCCTTTAGCGCCCGAAAAGACCGAGGGCCCATCTGCACAGCTAGTCTTCCTGGGGGTGGAGATTGACACAATAGCGCAGGCGTCTAGGTTACCGCGGGATAAGGTGTCAAGGATAGTGGCCCTTATCTCAGACTTGTTGGCCAAGCGCAAGGCATCACTGAGGGAACTGCAGGTGCTGCATGGTCACCTTAATTTCGCCTGCAGAGTGGTCGCACCGGGCAGGGCTTTTGCCCGGCGCTTGTGCGACGCTATGGCAGGATTATCCAGGCCTCACCATAGGGTCAGGCTTACCCGGGGTATCAGGGCAGACATGCTTGTCTGGTTACAGTTCCTGAGGGAGTTCAATGGGGTCTCATTTTGGAGGCATGACCTCCTGGCTTCCCCTCAATTTCAGATTCAGTCTGATGCCTCGGGATCCCTGGGTTATGGGATGTACTTCAATGGGAAGTGGGCCTATGGTGGGTGGCCACCGGCCTGGGCAGGCACGGGTCGCCTGCGTGATCTCACATATCTGGAATTTTTCCCTATCCTGGGTGCTTTGATGCTATGGGGCCAGGAGTGGTCCAACTCGGTCGTGCATTTCTGGTGTGACAATGCGGCTGTGGTCCACATTGTAAATGCACAGACTTCCAAATCGCCCAGGGTTATGGATCTAGTGCGCCAATTTGTGTTGCGCAGCCTGCGCCTCAACGTACTGTTCAGGGCCAGGCATGTCCCAGGGGTTAATAATGATATTGCTGACGCTTTGTCCCGCCTACAGATCTCCCGGTTCCGTGCCTTGGCCCCGCATGTGGCGGAATTTCCCTCGCCACTCCCGGAGGAGATATGGACCATTGGCAAGGAGAGGTGAACCGGGCGATTGGCCTGTCGCTAGCGCCACGCACCTGTAAGGCGTATCACCACGCAATTAATTCTTTCAGGGCATTCTGTACTCAATTTCAATTGCCAGGAACCTGGCCAATCCCGGTAACCCATGTTCTGCGGTTCATGGTTTACCTGCATTCTCGGGGCCTTGCACCTCGCACCATAGCATCTAAGCTTTCAGCGTTGGCTTTTATGGCCAAGGTGGGGGGTCATGTGGACAGCACCTCTGACTTCCATGTGAGACATGTTTTGGAGGGGTGGGTGCGCGAGCGCGGGCGTTGCCTGGATGACCGCCACCCGATTTCCCCAGGGGTCCTTACCCAGTTGGCCCAGGGCTGGCCTTGCCTCTGTTTTGATGCATATGAGGCAGCCCTGTTCCATGCAGCCACAACGGTGGCATTTTTTGGAGCGCTCCGCATCAGCGAGCTTGTGATGCTGTCTAAGGCGGATGCAAGTCGTAGGGCACTGGAACTTGAGGATGTCTGTGTTGCCAAAGACTGGGCTCAGTTGAGGATACGTTCCTCTAAGACCGATCAGCATGGCGTCGGCAGTGGTGTGCGACTGCTACGGTGTTCTTTGGCAGACATCTGTCCGGTTGGTGCCCTACAGGAATTCCTGGCACTGCGTGGCACGCACCATGGCCCATTTTTCTGTCACCAAGATGGGTCTCCCCTTACTAAATTTCAATTTTGGAAGGTGACGGGCAAAGCGCTGGCCAGTGTGGGCCTCCCAGGCGCCCGCTATGGCACTCATTCATTCCGTATAGGGGCGGCCTCGACCGCAGCGGCTTTTGGGTACTCAGGGGCTGACATACGTAGCATGGGACGGTGGGGTTCGCAATGTTTTCAATTTTATGTGTGCCCACTCCCGCCGTGAGTACCAACCCAGTCACCTTACCTACTTTCCCTCATTTTTCCTTTACAGACCCGGGGTGTCGTATTACACCGGTGACAGTATGGCTGGTGGGCCATAGCTACGTGCACAGGGCAGCGCGTTATGCTGCGGCGACAGAGTGGGGACCCTGACTGGGACTGGGTGCATACGCAAGTCTCACATGGCATGGTAAGCCCGGGATGTTATGGCGGGAGCTGCTGCCTTTCCTTTTTTCAGGCCAGAATGCTGACCCGCCTGACATTCTGATCATACACCTGGGGGGCAATGATTTGGGCCAGGTCACCGGCTTGTCGCTGAAGCATGCGATTTGCGAGGACCTCGCCTACCTGCATTACGTCTGGCCCGCCACAACCCTTGTTTGGTCAGACATGGTCCCGCGCCATTCCTACAGAGGGGGTGTTGACCTCCTGGCCCTTGACCGCGCTAGACGCATGGTGAATAGGGCAGTGGCGCGTTTCCTTGTCGACAGGGCTTGGGGGAGGGTCAGTCGTCACCCCGCTATTAGCCTCCAAAGTTATGACTTGTATGCAGGGGATGGGGTCCATCTGTCGCGAGGAGGTATGGACCTCCTGTTGGGTGATTGGCGAGCAGGCCTGTTGACCGAGCTGACGGTCTGGGGGGGCGTCGAGCCTTCTTTGAAGCCCCTCCGTGTGGCGGGTAGCACTGGTAAGGTAAACATTATGACCCACAGGTATCCGGCAAGTTCGCAATTGACTGGACAACACTAGACAGGCATAAGTTGGTTAAACGTTGTCCGGTCAATGACGAACTAGGCGACGGGGTGATGGCTATAGCTAGACAGCATGCATCACCCCGTGATTTTACGGATACGCGTCAGAGGGTGGGGTCATTAGTTAGATATTGACTACGGTCAACAATTTGTTTGTGGTCAACAAACAAATGGATACAAATGGATACATTGTAGCAATTGCCGTTGGCAATTTTGGGTGGTACCTTACCAGTGTTACTTCGGCCTGCTTGCCTTAAGAATTATGATTGGTCAATTACCAATAGAAATTTATAATTCGGACTAGGGCATGAATCAATAAATGTGGCCCAATGCCGTTATCCACTTTCATTGGTGTCTGAGTCCTTTATTGGGGGGTGCGCCTGCAATAGATTTTGCCAAGGGAGCTTGAGGTGGCATACATAACTCTCCCTCTCTCCCAATTTGTACACATAACAATAGTGTTGTCAGATAAGCAGAGCACACATAAGAGAAAAAGGTCCAAGGACACAAAGTGTCATGAGTCTAGGACAGTGTTCACCCAACCTTTGGTTTTTGGACTTCGATTCCCATTAGCCTAAGTCAATTCCCTAAAGCACTGCTCAATCAATTTACTGACTTAGGCTTCTGGGGATTAAAGTCCCACTGTGAGGTGTGCCCCACGTATGGAACCACTGGTCTAGGACCTAAATCCTTCCATTGCTAGTCCGACAATCTAACCATTACCTAATCCTGGCTCAACAGAACAATTTAGGAAGAACCATGACAGGTGAGGAGTTCAAAGAGTCATTGTCTTTTTTTAATAAAAAAAATCTACAAGTTCTGTCCCATATGAAGTGAAAAATATGACCCAATACTCACTTCCTAAGTGCTTATTTGTAAAAAAAATCTGGATGTTTTGAAGATCAAGGGAGTCAGAGAAAATAAGTTAATGCTACAATTTGGATGATCAGAGGGAAAAGATACGTGAATCAAAAAAGAGCTCCTGAACAGCAACTCAGAGAACATATAAGGTAGCAGAACATATAATGAAGTTCTGAAGGTTCTAAACCCCTTTAGTCAGGGAACTCTTAAACAATATGTGGCACTCTTCCACAATAGGTGTATGCTCCAGCTTTTAACACAAAAGCAGGAATTCATTAGTTCCTCCACTTCCTGGTCATAAATGCCTACTGTTTGGTAATGCCTACTACTGTATTTGGTAATGTTGCAACCATTTTGTCTCTTATCAAAGCTCCCTTAACCCAAGCCACCCATCCTCCACCAAAGATGTGAAAGGTATGGAGGCTGCAACCTTTTCAGACTACAGCTCTCAGGGTACCTCAGCCAGCATGGTTGCTAGCAATGGTAGTTAAAGTATTATTTTGTCTTATCAGAAAAGAACATTCCTATCTCTGCTCTTTACTGAGTACAGCAACTGCCATCCCAGGGCAGATGGGAAAGGAATTCAAGTGAATGGACCAATAGAAAAGTTATCCAAGTGCTTGCTATTCTCCATCACATCTTTGTGTATTATCTACAAGGTACAGCCATGATCATAATATTTGACGTTGTTTCCTTCAGCTCCAGTGCATATCTCTGGATCCAACAGAGAACAGTAATACCTCATACAAAGTCCACTTCGTACAACATCAAATTCATACAACGTCGCCTAATTCCTTGAAAAAAGTTGCCTCATACAAAGTCGCTGCGACTTTGTATGAGGCATTGGGATTTTCCCCAGGTTGCATTGTGCCTGGGCAGTATAAAAGGCAGAATGCATGCGTGCATTGCTCTTGTGGATTTTGCACGAGGCGAAGAGTGTTTAGGAGTGGTTTTGAATGCGATTTCGAATTTTTAGAAGCATTCCTGAGTTTTTTGCAGCATTCTTCAAGTTCTTGGACAATCAGGGTTGTTTGACATGTTTTTGTAATGCATTTAGCCTTTAGACAATGATTTCTTAAAGTTCTGTCAGTTTCCTGTCTGTTTCCTTGACTTTGCCCTGAAGTCTGTGCTGTTATAGTACCATGTATCTCTATGGAAATGACGTTGTATGAGGCATCACGGCAAGGATTTGGACGTTGTATGAGGCATCGTGGCTAGGATTTTGCATGCCTCATACAAAGTCCAAATCTGTATAAAGTCCAAACTTGTAGAACCAAGTTTGGACGTTGTATGAGGTATCACTGTATCTATAATCATTACAACATGAAATAACTTTGCTACGAAGAGAGCATTCCCACAACTGTCAAACCCTCTTACAGTAGTTGTAGGACAACAGCAGTAGACAACACAACAGAGAATGGACTGAATGGGAGGAGCCATCAATGCCTTGTCTCTTGGTCCCTGATGGGATTTGAATTATACAGTATGAATGCAGTGTTTCTTTTCCAAAGTGTCAATGCTCTGCTCTGGATTGGAGGGCTCACAAGTTAAAAATGTTACAGGAGGCTGGTTCAGATCATTTGAAGAAGTAGGGATACTTCAGAACAGCTCTTACCTTTATAAGAATGGAATTACTTATAACATCGAATGGTTTTGCAATTTTAAGAGCACTGGGTTTAATAAAAAGCCTTATCAGATGTAAAAAGTCTCACTCCCACTCAGAAGCCTGGCTTGCCAAGTTTCAACATGAGGCATGCTTTTACAACTGAGCTGTAAAATTCTGTAAATGGGATTTAAAATGGAAAGACTGACATTATGATAACTGAAACATTGTTAACAACACTGCTTTGCTCTAGTGAAACAGTTGGTATTTGCCAATACTGTAATGTATATTTAATTATTATTTTTTGTAAGTGAAATCCAGAGATATTTCACTTGATGGGAGGAAAGCAGTGAAGTACTGTAATTTACAGCAAATACGTAAATAAGGGGGGGGGATCTCAGAATCTAAGCAGATCAACCTACATAAACAACACATTTGTATTTTCACCATTCTTGTTAACTATACTGTACATGTTAAAGTCTTATCTCAAGATCTTTATTCACTTATGGATGTGTTTATCCATTATACTACTTTCTCAAAAAATGGGTGCGTGGCTGTGGGGAATCTCGCAGCCGCACGCTGTTGCCAGCCCCCGCTCCAGAGATGGGTGCCGGGGCCGAGCAAAAGGGGCGGAGCTGGGATCCTTTAAAAGTGGTCCTGCTCAGTTGTGGTATCCAGGCAATTTGCCCAGTTTTGGCCTTGGCAACCTTCCTGGCTGTGCGTGGCTCCCTTCAGGGACCTCTTTTCTGCCATCAGGATGGGTTGCCCCTGATGAAATACCAATTTTGGAAGGTCACGGGTTCTGCCCTTGCTACTTTGGGCATCCCGGGGGCGAAGTATGGCACCCATTCAGTCTGCATAGGTGCCGCATCGATGGCAGCGGCCTTTGGGTATTCAGATGATGATATATGACGTATGGGTCGGTGGGGTTCCGATTGCTTTCGTTCGTATGTTCGCCCTATGTTGCAATGAGCTTCTCGCTGGCACTTGTTCTCTGTTCTGTTTATTTCAGCTCCTGTTTTGCTTGCTGTTCCGGCCCGGGTGTGGATCATTGGGCACAGTTATGTTTTCTGGGCTGCTCGACATGCTGCTTCGTTCCCTTGGGGGATGCACCTGGGGCTCAGTGATGTGACATACCTAATGTGCCGTGGCTTCAGAGGAATGAGTTGGCGCGATCTGATCCCATTTGTCCTTGCTGCCTGGCATTGTGTGCCACCTGATGTTTTAGTTCTCCACCTGGGTGGTAACTACTTGGACCAGGTCACCGGCCTGGACTTGGTGGTATCCATCCGTAGGGATCTGGGCCTGTACCAACAGCATTGGCCGCAGGTCCACTTCATCTGGTCCTACATCATCCCTCGTGCTAGTTTCCGGGGTGGTGGTGATCCCTGCCGCATTGACCGTGTCTGGTGGTCTGTGAATCGGGCTATTGCTCAATATTTTTCTGAGCAGGGTTTGGGCACAGCGGTAGAGCATCTGGCTATATGGATTGAGCAACCCAGCTTGTATCGCAGAGATGGGGTGCACCTATCCGGCGTGGCAAGGATCTTTTTCTGGCATCATTGCAAGCGGGCCTGGTGACCGAGCTAGTGGTCCGGGGGGGGCAGTGAGTCGAAAAAGGACTCCTCCCCGTGTGGCGGTTAGCACTGGCAAGGACAATCAGGCGACCCCTAGGAAACCAGCAGGTACGCATTTGGTTGACCAGCAGAAACACAAGGAAGAGGGAGAGTCAGGCTGGTCAATCAGATACGGACCATGAACAAGGTAATGCTAAGTTCGGAGACTTGCAAAACCTTTGACAGTTCACCGGATTTCCATCAGAAGCTGGAGTCAACAAGTAGCACTTCTGACTGGGGTCAATAATTGGTTTAAGGAGTAAACAAATAGATACAATGTAACAAATTAAGTTCAGGAAATATGGATTAGTCCTTACCAGTGCTATTTCGGCCTGTTTGCCTTAACTCAGTTAAACAAGTTACAAGTTGATAATAAAGTGGCCCAATTTTAAAACCAACACAGGTATCCATCTCTTGATTTGGAGGTGGGTTTGGCAATTGCTACAGTTTGAGGCAACTATAAAAAGTGAATATTTAACACGGAGTAATTTTGAGTAGTGTCACATGCTGTTTTCTGTGTGTTGTCAGAAAAATAGTTTGTGTATAGTCATATAAAACAGACTTAAATCAAACATAGTTTGATTATGTCTAGAGTACCTTTTAAGCATGTGTACATATTTGAGATGCTTATGAGTTAGTATAAGTAAGCAAAAAAACAACAACAACAACAAATTAGAGCAACCCCTTCTTTACAATCTCTAATCCTAATGGCATTTTGTTTGTCAATAGTTATGTGGCACCATGAAATGGTTTCAAACAGTCAAAACACTGGAATGTTATTTCCAGCCCTCTAATTAGAAATAATAGGGCTGCATGCAGATGAGCATGTTCTGATACAATGAAGTGTTTTTCTTCTGGTTGTTTAATGGGGGCAGCTGATTGTGTTGGTTTTTCTCTCATGAGACACAACATAGAAGGGTACATCATAACAGCTGACTCCAGTATAGGAGTGAAGAATGTGCAGACTGTAAGCTGCATTCAGCTCTTGGGCCATTTTTGTTACCAAAGTACATCTGAAAATCAAACGAGGAAAGCTGCATTCAAAGGAAGCATTTTTGTTTTCCTATGCATGGTTTTTAAGTGTTACCTGAAAAAATTATGTTGCCAGTCTGGAAGTGACTCGCTCTAAAGGTTTGCTTTTAATCAAGTACTGTATAGACAATATGCAGCCCTCCAAAAAGTTCTAAGACTATAACTCCTGAGTGGTGTTCGCACCAATAGGGCCGGATATAAATATACAAAATATAAATTTCTCACCACTGCTTGAGCTAGTTAATGCTGATAGGAATTGGAGTCCAACAGCATAGGGATGACCATTCTTTCCTCACCTCTGCTTAAACTGCATAGTTTGCCATTTGAAAAGATGCAATTTGCTGCAAACTGGCTGGAAGAGTGGCAGCAGGATCCAGCATACACTGTGTCCTGTGAGAGGCACAATTGTCTCCTTGACCCATTGAGATTGCCCATTCCTGCTGCAGCTAGATCCTTGCCTCTACAATCAACATACTAATAAGTCTTATACAAGCCACCATGTTTTATCTCAATCTCCCAATGCTCTATGTGGATAATAATATTGGTCTCTTTTAGGAAGACCATCCAGTAATCCCTGGAAGAATGTCCCAGAGACTATAACACATAACACATTTCCTCCTCCATTGTTGAGAGAAAAGGTGTCAATCTAATGGTTTATTTCAAAGTCAATTTTCCAACTGTGCAAATGCCCTGTGAGGGGTGGGTGGGACCAAACACAAAGCTTCAAACAGTGGTTATTAAACAAGGCATCTCAGTACTGATGAAGGTGAGGTACTAATCTTAAAAAAAAGAAGAGAAGTTGTTTCAATGTGGTTTAGGCAATGTGATTTCAGTAAGTAAACCAGTTTCTAATCCTTATATAAACTGTGTTTTATGACACTGCCTGACCTTTACATTTTTCAAAAACAGACACACATAAATTGACTTTTTTGTTTCTACAACTGCACTTCTATCAGTTTCCAACTGCATTTCCCCCCAACTTTGCATAAGGAATGAGGGTGGAGAGAAAGTATATCAGGGCTCTAGCAGGAAAAAACCAAAGGATCTAGAAAAGGGGAAAGCTACACCAGTTCTGGAGGTGACATAACTTATTTTATGCTCCCCGTGCTTGCAAATGAAAAAAATTCTGTCCTCAAAGAGAATGCCCATAGAAGAACAAAAATAAGAAAACCCAGAGATATCTTCACTTCTGTCCCACCAGCAAGAAAGGAATTGCAGGAACCTTTAGAAGAAAACAAAGACAAAAATAGAACTAGTTGAACAAACATGAAGCAAGAAAGAAGGTTACACATAAAGAACAGAAGGTAATTATTTGTTCAATCATGCTTTCACTTGCAATCTTTTAAATAGTATATGAACTAAAGATCATTTAATTATACTTTCAAATCAGTCTGGTTCACATCACTTGTATGCTACATTTCCCTCACAAAATACAATCAAGGCAAGGTGTTAATAAGACTCCCGTATGATTTCCATTCAGCATTAATCACTAAAAACAGACACCATTGTCTGGGGGTTCCGGGGGTCCTAAGAGGCTTTGGTGGTGATAGAGTGCTGTGTGTGATGCAGTCCACCACAACTCCCTCCTTTCAGCAACTGTCAGCCTCTGACAAGGACCCAGACACCCTGATCTTACCCAGTCACAGGGAGTGTGGTTTTTCCATAGTAGCGTGGATGCAGCAGTAGCAGTGTGTGGTAGAAGCAGAGGCTACGTGCCAGTGCTATGCCCAAGTAGAAGCCAACAAGGTAAAGTCCCAAAACATTTCTTCTTATGGAATTTTCTATTCCATAAGAAGAAATATCTGTAGAGAATAAAATCCCCAAATCCCAAAGTCCACAGGGCTCTTTTAGATCCAGAAATGCCCGTGAAATATTTCAAAGAGCCAATAAATCCATCAGAATGTCCATAAGCCTGTGGAGCAAAAGACACCCACACCCACACACACACACACACACACACACACACAATGTCCATCAGTACCATGAAATAACCAAATATCAGCAAAGTCCAATATCCATAGGATGGCAACATTTTAGATCAATCCAGCAAAGTCCAAGTCTCTCAGCCATCCATCAGATGTGTTGGGCAGGATACTTCTCCAAGATAGAATCCAGTCCAATCCAATTCCATCCAATCTTGTTGGATTACATCATGCCTCCTGCCTTTGGGGGTTCCCTCCAGGGAATAGAGTTTAGCTAATAAGAGCCTGGTAGCCCTCAGTTAGAGAACCAATTTGGGGTCTCAAAACCTCTGGTTTATATAGGCTGCCCACTCCTAGGAATGCATTACATACTGGGATTACATAATGGGAAATTACCACTCCACAGATGTTCCCTCTTCCCTCTAGAATTCATGACATCGTGGGAAGGCACCTGACCATCCATGTTTACCTCATGGAAAAGCACCTGGGCTCCCATGGGAATGAAATGTGTTTACCTCATGGAAAAGCACCTGGGCTGCCATGGGAATGGAATTGACCTTTTCCCTCTGTCCTCTGATGTCATGTCTGGCTTGACAGTCACCTGGTGTTGACCTAATCTCTGTGGAATCTGAGATATACATAAACAAAAGAATGCAGACAGCTGTGTCACAGTTTGACCAGCTCTAGCAAAGCAAGTAGCTATGACGACCCTAGGATCATGACACATATCTCCTTCTCTTCAATGAATTTGTAATATTCTATTCCATGGGGTTGCAAAGGGTCTGACTCAACTGTGTGACTGAACAACAACAAATTCTTTTCATTGCATGTCCTGGGGTAAACAGAAAGAACCTCCTCAAAGATTATGGTATTTTTGAACAACAATTGGGCATTTCCTGGGAAACAGCAACCTTGTTGTGCCAGCTAATCTTTATCACACTAGGTCAGACAAAAAGAACTATGGAATGAATTCACCAGAAGAAGGTCTGACTAGGTCACAAAAGAAGAAGAAAATTGCATTTGCTTATACAGTAAACCCCGAGTTATGCAAAAAGTCTGTACCACAGCAAGTTTTGTAACTCGAGTTTTTGCATATCTCGAGGCATCCCCATAGGGAGGCACAGGGAAAAAATGAAATTTAAATGGGGTGATCTCCTTACCTTTGCTGCTACTTCCACGTGCTTCTCCAGAGTGGGAACCGCATCGCTGTCACAGCTCCGCCACCCCTGCCACCTCTGGGAGGGTCAGGGGAGCCGATCTGGGCTGTTTCCGATATCCCCTGACCTTCCAGGGCGGTGCTGCAAGGCAAAACCTGCAGCCGATGAAGGAGTTTCCCTCAGTGTTTTGCCTTGCAGCACCACCTGGGAAGGTCGGGGAATGTCAGAAAAAGCACAGATCGGGTGTCCCAACCCTCACAGAGGTGGCAAGGGTGGCTGAGAGCCCAAAATGGGCAAAAAAAATTCCATCGTGATGGATTTTTTTCCACCCATTTCTGGTTCTCCACTGCCTCTGAGGGGTGTGTGTTGGGGGACCCAATCCACGCTGATTCCGGTGTCCCCTGACCTTCCCAGGTGGTGCTGCAAGGCAAAACGCTGGGGGGAAAGTCCTTCATTGGCTACAGGTTTTACCTTGCAGCACCACCTGGGAAGGTCGGGGGACATCGGAAATAGTGTGGATTGGGTCCCCCACCTTCCCAGAGGCAGCAGGGGTGGCAGAGAACCCGAAGTCAGTGGGAAAACAATTCTATCACAACTGAGTTTTTTCACCTATTTCAGGTTCTCTGCCATCCCTGCCACCTCTGTGATGATCAGGGGACCCGATCTGGGATGTTTCTGACATCCCCCGCCCTTCCCAGGCAGTGCTGCAAGGCAAAACGCTTGAGGAAAAGTCCTTCATCAGGTTTTGCCTTGCAGCACTGCCCAGGAAGGTCAGGGGACATTGGAAACAGCCCAGATCGGGTCCCCTGACCCTCCCAGAGGTGGTAGGGGCAGTGGAGAGCCTGAAATGGGCAAAAAAAAAAAAACCACTCAGTTTTGATGGAATTTCTTTCACCCATTTTGGGCTCTCCACCACCCCTGCCACCTCTGGGAGGGGTCAGGGGACCCAATCTGGGCTGTTTCCAACATCCCCCGACTTTTCCAGGTGGTACTGCAAGGCAAAACCTGCAGCTGACGAAGAAGTTTCCCCCGGCCTTTATCCTTGCAGCACTGCCTGGGGAGCAGCTGCCTCCACCGCCACCATGCTAAGTCACTTCTTGAGACTTCCAGTGGTGGGGGTGGGTGGATTTTTAGTGATAAAAATGGCAGCATTTTGATCTCTAAAGACTTGCATCGGGGTTTTGCTGAATTTTGTCAATCGGGCCATTTTCGTAAATTGGGGCATGAAATTCAGCACAAAAACCTTTTGTAAGTCGAATCCTTTGTAACTCGAGGCATTTGTAAGTCGGGGTTTTACTGTATATTGTTTGGGGACATAAGGTGCCTCATATCCTACTTGTAGGCGTTCTGTAGGCAACTAACTGGCCAATTTATGTGTGCACAGTGCTTACTTAATATGCTTTTAGACTAGTGTGACATATATCTCCCTATCAACCTTCACACCATGCCATTTATTAATATTAATTTTCAGTTTTGCTCTTTACTCAGCAAGTTTTCCATAGTCAATATCTTGCTTTATGAGCAGGAAGCTAGACAGAAAAAGCCTAGCTAGTCCTCTGAGTGTTTTCATTTCAGGCCTATCTCCCAGGTGATGTCTGTCCCATCTATGTCTGTCAATTAGAACTCTGAAAATTGAGAATTAAAGGATATGTAATGCAAGAAAACTGAAAATCCAATCCCTAGTCACTAAATGTGAATGATTTGTAATTAGAATTGGAAACAGAATCAATGTATATTAGAAATTGGAAGAAGATTGGACACCAAGTCTCTTCATTGGCTTTAATGTGTCCAGTGTGGTCTTTCTTTAATTTTAAAGCAGAAGGGCAAATTATTCTAAATGAACTGCTTTTCCTTTTTCATTGGAATAAAAAAAAACCAGTACAATCTTATTTAAGTCTGAGGCCTTTGAATTTTTAAAATATACATAATGATTGCTGAATATTTCATGAAACTAGGTCAAAGTCATTCTCCATGGAAAGAATCCTGTTCAAACATTTTATCATGTGCTCACAGAATGCTTGGCATCACAGCTGATGTGGTGTGTGTGATGTCCAGACACAGCTGACCAAACACACCTTGCCCCTGGAAACTTTACATTCCAACTGCCAGTCTTTTAAAATTAGCTCCTGGTGTTGAGCCAAACCATTACAAGATTCCATACTTTCTTTTGACTATGCATTTGATGTACAAGGAATGTCTATACTGGGCATTTAGAGTTTGTACCCTAGAGAACTCAGCAGACTTTAATGTTTACAGATAATAAAGCTGAGGCAACATTAATGTGTGGCACAGAAAAGATTAGACCTAAATTCATACTTGTCTTTTATATCGTAGCCTAATCTGGAGTTGGGGACAAAAGAGTTGCCTCCCTAAAGAGTGGAAAAGCTTGCAAGTACACTTGGGTACCCCTGAGCAATGACATAGAGCCAGAGAATCTTTCTGAACCAGAAGCATTGCACTGAAAACTTCCTGATGAGCAAAATGAACCAGCAGTCCTTCCTAGGAATTCAAATGACTGTCGCTACTATTAACATAGAGAGCAGCTCTTCATTTAAAAAATGAATTCTTGGCTTCTGCAAACAGAAATGTAATATTCAAGAAACTCAGAGAGGAATTGATCAGCATCAACCAAATGTTCCTGGGATGTGCCACATTGCTAAGAGGCCCCACAAACAATAAAAAAGTGCCATTTTTGTAAGGCAAGGCATTAATGTTCTCTCAGCAAACTAAACTGAAGAGAACATCATAGAAATCTTGACAGTTGAATTGGCACCTAAACAGACTGAGGGGGCATGAAGTGGTCCCTGGCTTTAAAAGGTTGAGGACCCCTGCTCTACAGAGTGGGACAAAAACAGTGGTGGGCATCAGCAGGTTCGCACCAGTTCGCCAGAACCGGTAGCAGAAATTCTGGATGGCCCCGCCCATCCAAGTTTTAAATAAAGTAGTTCTAATTTGGATGCAATACAGGGCTTTCCCCCTGGCCACACCCACCATACTATGCCCACAGTGTGGTAGTAAATTTTTGGGAGCCCACCACTGGACTAAAATAATATCTGAAGCTTATTCACTCTTCTTCAAGATGATGTATTTAATAAAGAACATCTAATAAAGAGCAATATTTTAACTATGACCAATTAAAATTCAATAAGGGTGTTAATGTTACATTTTTCAGAACTCTTCCACTGGTTAGTTGGTAGAAAAATGGGGGGAAGTGGTATTTTTTTATTTAAAATATACAGTTTATAACCAAAATATTGTATTACATTCTGACCAAAATAAGTTGTGTAAAGTTACTTTGTGCAAAGCTGATGACATCAGTCTGATTAAATAGTAGAACAAGAGAGCCAAAGCTGGTTGATTCATGGGAAGAACAAATACTGTATATTCCAAATGTAGAAGGCACACAGTGCCAAATAATAAAACCAAACACTTATATTATTTAAATTTTGAACTATATTTTCATTTTGAAAGAAGATGTCATGCCTAAGGAGTATATTAACTAGAAAAACCAAAGATACCCCCAGAAAAGTAAGCTCTCAGATGTATTTGTAAAATATTTAAACTTTCTATAAAATCATAAGTCTGTTTTTTCCAGCAGCAACAATACAGAATTTTTATGTTCATATTTCTCTATTTAGAGGCTAATAAACTCTTAGTAACATTAGTACAGTCTACTTTCTGGAAACAGTTACTCTATCTGGCAGCATCAACTAAAAGAACTGGACTATACCAAAGCTGTGGGAATTTTTGATGTTGTGTTTCATCCCAAACTTACTGGCTACCATGCATATGAGACACTCGCTGACTAGAAAATCAGTTTTTATCTTGGCAGAAGAAAGACATTCTTTTACTTTCCACTGTCAAGATTTTGATTCAGTAGTAATTCTGTCATCCAAGGAAGTTTCACACACAATTGAATCAAATAGGCTGCAGAATTACAGTGATTCCTTATTTTCCACAAAGCTTTGAAAGAAAAACAGGTGGTGCTTGTATAGGTTTCTGTTTCATATCCATGCCCAAATTCCAGATCTGTTAACAGATTACAACAATGCATTACTCGAATACTATTTTACTATAAAGCTGCCTTTGATACTTACCTACATGCTTCAATTGATTTAAATATGGACGGAATATTAATCTGTAACTAGCAGCACAGAATGTAGCTCAACATTATAAAAACTGTTCTATTGATTTCAAGAGTCAGGGAGGCAACATATGCATAAAAGGATGAAAAGGGAGCAGATTTACATAGAATGATCAGACAGACATTTACACGTTGAGCTGCACATGTAAAATGAATAGCATCATTTAAGCAGAAACACAAGACATCTCACCATAGTGGGAAAGACTGACTTGTGTGTCTGCTCAGTTAGCTATTGTTGCTGGATAAGAACCTTGCTCTCCCTTCTTTCTGTTCTGTTTCTTTAAATCTTGGACTAGTCTGAACAGACCTTCAAAGACAGGACTCCCTCAAAATACATAATTTAATTTGAATGTTGTGCTGATTTTGTGAATTAAGATGGAAATGCAAACTTCTCTAACCAGATACCCTCCTAATGTCTTTTATTACAACTCCCACTATGATCCATCAGCTGGAAATGATGGGAGTTGTACTCAAACATGTCTGGAAGGCATTGTATTAGGGAAGGCTGATCCTTTGAATTTACCTATTAGAGACAGAGAAAAGAAGCAGATGGCTCCATCCATTCCTAATCTTTGGTGTTTACATTAGCCTTTAAAGTCCAATGTAGACTGAGAGATAGATTATCTAAAGAAATTCATTCTTGTATTTTGAGGTCACATGAAGGAAGATTAATTTCTTTTCCAACTTCCTCTGCCTGCAGAAGTAACAAAGGTACTAACCATGAACAGAAAGGCCAGCCTTAATATTACAGAGTAAGGCAGTCAACTGAGGTTGCACATACTTGAAGATATGGGTGACAATGGAGAGAGTAGCCTTCTAGCAATTCCTTTTGAATTCTTATGCCACCCTCTTCAGTTCCTCTCTGCTGGTGGATGGAGCTACAAGTGCAATGTTGCCTGTCTAGAACCTCCTAAAACAAACTATTACAATAGATGTCATACATGTGTAGCCACTATTCTATTTTACACTTGTACCTGGAATGACGAGCACCATACACTTCTCACAGACAATTATATTGGGTGAGAAATGTCTTTTCTCTGATCAATTTCCACTGAGGGATTACTTTCCCCTGAGATGTTAATTTTTCACCAGCTCTTGTCTGTTTGATGGCAGGTTCAACCAAGGATTTTTTTCTGGATCTTGTAAATTTTTAAAAAATTAAAGTACATTGCTTTATGAATACATCACAATTTGTTTTTAAATTAGACCTAAAGAGTCTAATTGGGCACAGGAAGTTCAAACCCCTGCATATTTATTTGGAAGCAAGCCATAATGATTTAGAATTTTAGATGGTACTGTATTTGTTGCCAATTTTGTGTACATAGCTGCAACTATAAAGTAATTCATGGCTAGATGTTTTGAAATACAGTTCCCACACTCCTTTACTATTGACCATGTTGCCTAGGATTTCTGGAAGTTGAAGTCCAAAACATCTGGAGGCCCAATAGCTTCTCACTTGTGAACCAATAAAATAAGTTTGCTATCAACTTGATGCATGACAGAAATGTGTCGTATTTACTTCTATAATGGAAATGGCACTGGCTCTTCATGTTTGAAACAGAGACAAGCACTGAACCCTAGAGTCGGATACGACTGACTTTCGAGCAAGGGAAACCTTTACCTAATAATTTATAAATATACTGACTGCAATTTAATGCCCATAATAGATGTGATCTAGTGATTATGAGGCTTCTTACTCCTCACCCTTACTACAGAAATGATACTTCATCTGATCTTTGTCAATTACTGTACATAAATCTGGCTGGATTACAAAATACTTCCTGTTGCATGAAGCCAATTTTACATCTAATTTCAGCTCACTGCTAACTGAAAATCAATTGACCACAAAGTGTCAAGAATCTAAAACTGTTGCTGGCACTTGGGTTGTGAGATCTGCAGTTTGGTAGGCTTGTCAGAGATAGGAGCTCTAGGAACCTAGTCTGTTTTTAAAAAAACTTTTCACTTTGTAATCAGACACTTTTTTGTGTTAGCATTGGCACTGCTTTAATTTTAAAGTGCACAAAATTATCTTTTGTATGAAATCTTGGCAGAGTATGAAAACAAGCTGAAACATACGCAATCTACAGCTGATACTCTCATTTTGCCCTGATTTGCTTTGCTGCATGAAATAGCACTCCATCAACTAATAAATGCAGTGCTGCTATGAGCAACTTCACAAGCTCAGTCCTGCATTTCCCTGCCCCCCCAAAAAAAAAACCCATAGGAAACTGAAGAATAACAATGATTTAAGACTGCTTGCCCTCAGACCCCGTCAAATATTTATTTGTTTGTTGTATTATGTTGCTGTTTATTTAATTGTCTGGCTGGACATCCCACTATGGTAATGGAGTAGACTCAATGCCGAGTGTCAGGTGGTGGTAAACTAACCTGACTCCCTAAAGGGGCCAATGGCTACAGGCAGATGAAGGAAATGCCACTGGAAAGCATCATATTGGGCCCAACGGCAAAATGAGCAGAGGAGGAACTCTGATTCCTAAGGGTCATGGAGGTGGAAGAGGCCATGTCAGATGGACTGGCTGTGAAAGTGTACCTTGTCCATATCCTCAAGGCTGTGGTGGTCCATTGCAGTCCCGGTGTTAAATCCTGCATGTTGCGCTTCATGTGTGCTGTGGGTGATGGCTCCAAAATCATAGTGTGTGGGCCACTTCATGGCAAGATGGGATCCACTTTAAACAAATTCACACCAGTGACATTTTTCCTGCTTCAGGGGGGAAATGCATTCTCGGATATAAGTTGCACTTGACGACAACAACAAATTGTTTGTACACCTCCCAGAGTGGGAAATATCCTAGTTGGGCTGAACAAAAAAGTAATAAACAAACAAACAATGGGCCAAGGTGTTACAGAACACTGTAGCTCCAGAACAGGTTCTGTAACTCTCTACAACAAAATAAATATAATAAGAGTGGGTTTACAGGATTTACAGGGTTTAAATAGCTGGCATGACCAGTTTCCCGGTCCTAGCCCTGCCTCCTATGAGATGTATTTCAAACAAAATCTGTTTACACAAACCAATATCCCATCATGTTTATATTATCATTCCTATAATTCTATTGTGCCAGAATGTTAATACTGATTGAAGTAGCATTGTTTGCATTAAAAATTGCATCACCCTTCAATATTTCCAAGCCACAACCATCAGACAACTTGCTATAATGATTTTTTATTGTCCAATCAATTATACAATAAAAAGAGGGGGGATCTCATGTTGCAAATTATAAAACCAAAAACAGGATTGTTTTTAAAAAACAATAATAGACTGGAGGGATGTAAATTTACAGAGAGGATTTAGATTAAGGAAGAGTGTTCTGTACAAAGATATCTAGGCTGGAAACAGACATAAGACAAGATAGCAATAGAAAACCCAATGATGCTGCGATCACAGACAGATCTAAGTGAGGTTGGTCTACATATTCAAACAGCTATGTAATAAAGCACTCCTGCAGATGGGAAAGTAGCATGTTAGGGAGAAACTACCTATCCTTGACAGAGTGGGATAGAGATTGAGTTTATTTACTAAATTGAGCATGGATTATTGTTTTGCAAAAAAATTCTTCATGTTCTACTTTTAGTTTTCTAAGTTTCTGTAGATAATATGCTAACTATAATAGGCTATGTAAACAAATAACTAGTTCTATTTATTGTCTATACTGCATTTCATCATAATTATACATTATTTTATATAGAGTAATTGTATAGCGATGTTTATTCTTATAAAAGTAAGTGGCTTAGAATAAAGCAACTGTGTAGGAGCAGAGACAAGGCTGGAGTCCAGATGTGAGATGCCTTGCTAACTTTCTTCTGTAAGATAAAGAAAAGTCGGGCAGGGGAAGAAAATGAGTAAGTGAGTGAGAGATCTCAATATTTCATTGCATAAATAGACAGGACTTCTAGAGTGTAGATTGATTTGGAAACTCTATGAAATGTACCTTAGTAAAATCACTAAGATGTGTGCTATTACATATCCAGTATAACACTGTTGTTATTTGTCATCATGCTGCATCTGACTTATGGTCTCCCTAGAAGAGTTTCCAATCTATGTGAAGTATTTAAAGCAGGGGTTCTGGCCCATGCATACCATTAATCTGTCCTGTGGTGGCCACCCAGCCACCTCTAGACCCACACCCACCACCGAAAGTTGTGATACATCAATTACTGCAGCAGTAGTGGCAGGGAGAATTGCAACATTTTTCTGGGTTCTTGGACAGGCTCCGCCACTTCCCAGGGCAGCGGGAAGCTTTTCGGAGCATGTTCACTCTGGTTTGGGAGTTTTCCAACGCTTCTCGGCTGTGCTTCAACAGCTAGAGTGCAGTGGTGGGCAACTTCTGGTGCCGGGCAGAGTTTATGTCAGCACCTGGGATCTCAGCGCAGAACCAGGAAATCACCCACGGTCATGCTCTAGCTGCTAAAGCGCAGTCCTGCAGTGAGTTTCTATGGCAAGGCAGGAATTTGAACCCAGGCCTACTGGTCCAATACTGTCCACATACTGACTCCCAATGACTGTACCATACCTATACAATTTGAGGTAAACATGTAACTGGAAATTTATACACATTAGCAGTTTTCAGAGTAAAAAACAAAAAGTGCACATTTAACATGAAGAAATTTATTTCCATGTGGTCTTTCATGTCATCAGATGAATCACACATAATATACAATATATAACACTGAAATCTCACACACTCTCCTGCTCTACTTTTTTTCTGTTAACAAACTAAAGCTAAAATTATAGATTATACCATAGATAAACCAGAGATTATACCACCTCTAGGTCAAAAGTTTATATGCAGTGTAGTTGGTGGGGAGTTGGGTCCAAAGAGGAATGGCAATTGGATATATTTGTCTATTCCCAGACATTTCCATCCCAACACATGCCTTGATCTTCCTTCACAGGAAGGCTGGAAGGCCAAGTTAAATAATGATCTATTAGAAATCAGAAATGGAAAATTTGCCACTTTTGGACCACAATCCCTTGAATACCCCAGCCAGCATAAATTACATATATATATACTGTATATGTGTGATATGATTTCAACCATTTATTGGCATTCTATTGTGTAAACAAAGCTCCATATGAATGAACCTTTGGACAGTTTTAACCTTGAGAATGTAGCAATCATGGTCTGGCTGAAACAATAGACTTTTAAGAACATTTTAGAAACACTGCCAAAAGACTCAGTCTGGAATTTGCAATTGGCAGGAATGAGTTTTAAGATGTTAAGGAAGGTAAAACATTCTTGCTGCTTTTGCTGTTATTTGACATGTAAACTGTGAGAAATATATATGGCATCATCGTTGGGATATGGTGCAGACCCGTTGCCTCATTTGCTGTTTGTTATCATGACAACTACCTACCAAGCAACTGTAGGCAGCCACAAATGGCAACATGGCACTGTGTCAATGTTAATAATGTACCCTGAACACTCATTGAGGACTCAGGAAAAAAAATCTTTCATCTTCCATGTGTTACTATTTAAGAGTATTTTAAAGGGGTGGTATACGATTACATCACATCAAATTCCAGTACTTTACAACTAAACAAGGAATAACCAATTGGCATTTGTCTCTAAAGCCTACAATGTAGTTTGACAAAGTAAGAAACAAATACTGAGACTCCATTTCACATGCACTTTCATACCTTAATAAAACAAACAATGGCCATTATTTTAAACAGAGCTGGGCATTTTGTTCATTCAAGCACTATGTGAGCTCCTGTAAACTACAGTAAAACCTCTCATAAAGAGCACTTTATTTTGAGACTAAATCGCTTAAAGAGCAGAATTTTCTCTGGTTGCCCTCACTTAACAACTAAAACCAACCCAAAACTCACATAACAACTAAATAGGGGTTCATGATCTCCCCCCCCCCACACACACACACACCAGAAGTCACAATTGGTCACTTACAATGGCAGCAGCAGCACTTTCCCCAAGAATTTTGCTTAAAGAACAACTCACTCATACCTGTCAACCGCGGCTCAGGCGAATCCGGGAGCTGTGCAGACGGGGTCTACACAGGTCGCATTGTACGCATGCGCATGGAGGGCTATGCCACTTGCGTAGCCTTCTACGCAGGCGGCGTAACCTTCTGCGCATGCGTGGAAGGGAGCTACAGAAGTGTAGAGCCCTTCCACGCATGCGTGCAACATGACCTGCGCAGATGGGCTGTGCAGTGCCTCCTTTCCCCCGCTGCCAAATTACGGGGTTTTGGCAGCACGGGTCGGGAAATGGTGCAAATCGGCACCGAATTACGGGGTAATCCCGGCCCAATCGGGATGGTTGACAGGTATGAAATCACTTAAAGAGCAATCCCATGGAATGCATTATGCTCTTTAAGCAAGGTACCACTGTATTTGCAAATTAAGAAGCATAAACAAAGGAGTGGGGAAAAATAAGAATTATCTCTCAAGGCCAAAGAACACATTCAGAGAAATGTCCTGCTCATACTATTTCTCTCCAGTAACATAGTCTGCTTTGTTATGCATGACTTTGGGATCAGACACAGTTATTTCTTTTTAACATTTGACTTTAGGTAAAGGTAAAGGTCGCCCTTGCTCAAAAGCCAGTTGTATCCGACTCTAAGCTTCAGTGCTCATCTCGGTTTATAGCCAAACAGCCAGTGTTGTCTGCCTCTGCAGACGTTTCCATGAACATGTGGCAGGCATGCCTCAATACTGGAGTGCACAGAACATTGTTTACCTTCCCTATTTACCTACTTGCCATTTCTTGCTTTTGAGCTGCTAGGTTGGCAGGAGCTGGGACAGAGACGGGAGCTCATTCCGTCATGCAGTACTCAGGAATCGAATTCCGGCTTTCCAGTCAGCGAGTTCAGCATTTGAACTACTTGAGCCACCACAGTCCCATAACATTTGACTTTGGAAACTCACAATTAAAAAGATAAATCTTAAGGGGGAAATCCTGTGGAAACCTTTTGCAATCCCTGTCTAAACCAGAGGCTTGAGTGGCTCCAGAAAACCTTAATCAGATAACTACAACTAAATCCCCAGTGAAGGAGAAGTCTCTGTCAACACAATTGCACAGTATTACATTGTTGTTCAAAGAGTTTATGACAGGTGTGCAACCAGTTAGGAGGTTGAATAATCTCTTGCACAAAACTGCAATGGAAATGGCCTTTGTATTCTGTCTGGAAATGTGCAGCTGTTATTGCACTAAAACACTATATCATTGGCTATAGTCTTTTGAATTAACTCACATTTAGAAAGGGATTTCATTTAAACAGATTATTTATAGCAGCTAATAAATACCAAAAGATCTGCAAATCAGGCTAACAATCTTATTTTCCCATGTGAGGTACTTTATTTAACTATCTTAAACCTTATATGCAATATACATATCACAGATCTTGAGTTGGGGTGCAGTGAAGCATTATTGTAATGTAGAGTCCAGGAGACTTGAGGACATGAAATCCTTAGGGCTAATGAATGTTCAGCCTTCTTCTAGCCAGAGTAAAAACAGATAGACACGTACTTTCCAATATAGTTCATACTATATTACAGTTCATATAATTATACAAGTTGTTGTTGTTCAGTCACACAGTCAATTCCAACCCTTTACGACCCCATGGACCACTGCATGCCAGGCACCCCTATCCTCCACCATCCTCTTCAGCCCGCCCAGCTTTGTGCCTATTGAATCAACAATGCCATCTAGCCATCTCTTTCTATGCCACCCCCTTCTTCTTTTACCCTCGACCTTTCCCAGCATCAAGGCCTTCTCCAGTGAATCCTCTCTTCTCATCTGATGTCCAAAGTACTTTAACGTCATCTTCAATATTTGACCTTCCAAGGAGCAGTCGGGGTTGGTTTCTTTTAAGATCAACCTATTTATTCTCTTTTCTGTCCAGGGTATTCTCAAAATTCTCCTCCAGCACCACATTTCAAATGCATCTATTCTTCTGTGCTCATCTTTCCTTATGGTCCAGCTCTCACGACCATACATTACTACAGGAAATACCACTGCTTTGACTATGCAGACTTTTGTTTGCAAGGTGATGTCTCTATTTCTAACTATGTTCACCAAATTTCTCATAGCTTGTCTCCCAAGAATTAGTCATCCTTTTATTTTGTGGCTGCAATCACCATCTGCAGTGATCTTGGATCCTAAGAATGGAAAGTCTGTCTCTGTTTCTACTTCTTCCCCATCTATTTTCCAGGGACTGATAGGGCCTGTTGCCATTATCTTGGTTTTCTTAATGTTGAGTCTCAAGCCAGCTTTTTGCACTCTCTTATTTCAACCTAAGCAGGAGCTTCTTCAGGTCTTCTTCACTTTCTGCCATTAGGGTAGTAGCATCTGCATATCTCAAATTGTTGATGTTTCTCCCACAATTTTAATTCTAACTTTGATGCGTCCAGCCCTGCATACGAGATAACCCCCATTTTCAAGTCTTCCTGCTTTATAAGTGACTCATTCCCCACAACCACCATAATTAGGGGAGGGGTGAAGATCCTGCTGAAGATAGACACTCACTCTTTTTGTATTTGTTTGTTAAAATTCATTTATCACAACAAAAGACTCCTTGCAACAACAAAAACCCTTATAAAATCTATACCTTAGCGCCATTATTCAGCAAGGAGTCTGCGCATTGGTAGACATCTCTGCTCTGCACATGCAAATGGACTTGAAAAATCAAGTCCATTTGCATGTGGTTTTTTAGCCATTTGGATATCACATCACCCGCTGGCTAGGTGGACCATGACGTGTGCCCTCTGCTTTCACCTTGCCCAAGGGATCTGATGGAGGACGCTTTGATGATTTTTAGTCTAACATCATTGACAAGAGATGGGCAACACCGCCTAGTTATACCACTCAAGCCCCTGCACCCTGACAGGGCTATCACCTAGCAGGGGCTCTCACCTAGTGGAGGATAAAATCTATCTTAACCTATAAAACCAAGCATTAACCGTTGGAACTGGCTATAGGCTGCTATGCATCGCCCTACTGACCCACACCCACCCGTTGTGTGCACGGCCGAATTCCCTATGCAGGTCAACGAAGGATTTAAAAATCCGGCACGGGGGCCTCAGCCCCACATACGGCAAGAAAGGGAAAGAACTTCACTTCCCAACATTCCTTCCGCTGCACCGCACCAGAGCCAATCACGCTGAGAGGCTCTCACACGGCGCAGCGTTCCGACACGCGCCGCAGCCAATCGACAGAAACGCATTTTAAAAAAACCCAGCAAAAACACAAAGCACCAACCCATAACTACAAGTCCCAGCGTCCTGCGCGTCCACGCAGAACGCTGAGGAAAACGGCACCCGGAAAGTTAAAAAGAAAAACAGCTCACAGGCAAGCAAACAGCAGCTGGCTTTCTTTTACTCTGCCGCCTGAAGGTCCCGAATGGAGTTTCCCCTTTAACATCAGTGGGATGGGGTGGCGAACCGCCTCTCCGCTGCCTACCCTACTGTTGGGAGGTTTGTGGAGATAAAAGGACTATATTGCCCCAACCCATCAAGAAACAAAAGATGAGGCAGAGAGGATTGATACCCCACCACCCCTCATTAAAAAAACTCCATCTTTTCTTCTGTTTAAAACCGGAGTTGTTTTAAGGAGGGGGGTGGGGGATCGATCCTCTCTGCCTTTTCCTCTGTGTCCAGAAGTGTAGGGCCAATGCTATTGGAATAAAGGCAAAGATTAATAAATAGAAATAGTGCAGCACCATTACCAACAAAAACATAAACACAGTTAGAATTACCAAAAGACGACTAAAGTGACCACCAAAAATCTACACACAGTGAAAAAAAGGATGGACATAATCCTTTGAAAAACATCAAACCCATTTCATTGTCCAAAATATTACATAGCATACAAATCCAAAAACCAGCGCGCCTCCAAAAACACTCAAAATACGCGCGGAGGCACACTCACAGACTGTTCAATAGGAAGCAAAGCACGGAAAACTTTACAGGAAAATATTCACTCACTTACAGCCATGCCATCTAAGCAGCCAAACAGCAACGCGGAAAAGAGACACACCTCCAAAACATGCAAATCCACTTCGCAAAAC
Organism: Bradypodion pumilum; assembly: GCA_035047305.1. NCBI lineage: Eukaryota > Metazoa > Chordata > Lepidosauria > Squamata > Chamaeleonidae > Bradypodion > Bradypodion pumilum. The sequence goes on from JAWDJD010000003.1 coordinate 326,579,363, forward strand.
TAGCTCTCTCAAACTCTAAAAAGAGCGAGGGAAAACAACGCGATAACGAGAGTTTGATAAGACACAGCCTGCAAACAGCTTAAAAATGAAACTGATCCATGAACGGAGACTTGCAAAAGCTGTAGGTGACATCGAAAAGACGTAAATAAGAAACGCTACCCAAAATAATAAGGAGCGATGGAGGCACACACCAACAAAGTGCAAAAACCACAATCACCAGACACCAAAGATCTGGAGGAAGAAAATCGCCGCACAAACCAAAACCCCACCGGACCATTGAGCACGGAAAAAATGACTCTGCATCACTCTAACGGTACAAAATGCTCCAAAATTATTAAACATGTAGAATTTTACATGGATGACTGCAAAATAATATGCATGCAAGATTATGAGTCAGACAGCAAAGAGGAAGAACCAGAACAAGAGGAACAAGATCAGAAAGAAGGAGAAGAGCTACCAAAGTTCCAGACAACAGAAAACAGTGCATGCTTATCAAAGGAGACCCAAAGAAAAATTGCTGATATTATAGCAAAAATTAATCTGAAACAGTCAGCATCCACAAAATACCCAAAATACACAACAACACAAGATGAAACAAAATCCATAAAAAAAATAAAAAAATATGATTTTGAAAAATCTCACAATGAAGAAACTAAACTTGGTCTAAATAAGGAAACACTGGAAATCATTCATCTCATTAATCAAAAAGGAAGAATACATAATACTTCCAAAACTTTCAACAACAACACCAATGAACAACAACAAACAACAAAAACAAAAATACAAATAAACAAAAAAGAAGAGAAAGAAAATAAACAACCAGAAAAGGAAATGTTCAGCAATGAAGAAATTCAAAGCACATCCAAACAACAATTATTATCAGCAGAAACACAACAAACAACAAAAATAAGCAACAATGACAACCAAACGCACAAAAAAACACAACAGAGGAACAGGAAAATACAAACACAAACAAACAAATGTACAAAAAAGAAGAACCAGAAAATAAACAACTACAAAAGCTAACTGTCAAGAATAAACAAATGCAACCCACATCACAAAAAAATGATATTACCATGGAAACAGCAAACAACAGAAACAACAGACAATAACTACAAAATGTACAAAAACAACACAACAGAGGAACAAGAAAAAACAAGCACAAACAAACAAATGTACAAAAAAGAAGAGCCAGAAAATAAACACCAACAAATACTAATTGTCAGGAAGAAAGAAATTCAAACCACATCCAAACAAAAATTAATATTGCCATGGAAACAACAAACCACAGAAATAACAGACAATGACACCAAAACTTACAGAAACATGACAACAGAGGAAAAAGAAACCACAAACACAAACAAACAAATTGATAAACAAGAACACACAGAAAATAAACAACCAGAAATGCAAATTGTCAGAAAAAAGATAAACAAACAACATCCAAACTACAGTCAATAATGCACTGGAAACAACAAACAACAGAAAATTCAGAAACAGAAGAAAAGGACTCTCTATTTCAACAACAACAAAAGAATCATACCTTAGAAAAAATAATACAGCAAATAAACAACAAACAAACACAGCAACAGGAAATGAAAAACACAAACAATGAAAATCAACATGAAACCCCCCCAAAAACAACAACAAAACAAACCACCAATACCAATACACCCTGAGGTAGATATAGACTCAATAATACAAAGACATCTCCTCATGATGAATCATCCACCACCTACATTCAACCAGCCATTAGCAGAAATAATGCTGCAGCATTTTCTGAAAATAAAAAGTCAACAGTCCCTGAAATCAACAGGTAAATAAACAAAACAATTTCATTACAAAAGTTAGAGAAATACAGTTATATATAACTTTGTCATTCTTCTCATTAAACAGATGCCCTAACAAAGCAACAGTCAACAAACTGAACCACAAAAAACAAAACAAAAGTGTAAATGAAGGTAAATATAAACTTATTTAGTAAAATGTTAAAAAAATGCTTACTAACAAAAATATTACCAGTTAAACTAAAAACTAAACCCAAAATATTTACAAAACTAATCCATTAAAAACAAAAAAAATCATTAATGAAATGTCACATAACAAAAGACAAATATCAATATCTCTCCCTGTGTGTTATGTTTTACAGATGCTACAGACACATCGCTGGAGAAAAAAACTTTAAAAAAAACATTAGAAAGAGTTAAATGTTTCATAAGTTTTAAAACAAAAAAATAGAAATACTTTGTTATGCAACTTGCAGTAAACTCCAAAACAGTTTATAAACAAAGTTTAAAATGTAAAATATGTTTTTTCACCAAACAAAGAAAATTACAATTGCAAAACAAAAAAATTTATACATTAAAGGTTTTCTGGCAAAAATTTCTAAGCCTCTCTTTCAATAAAACACACAGGTGAAAAAGCCCGGCAATGCCGGGCAACCCTTGCTAGTAAACCTATAAAAAACATAACTGGGCATAGGAGTAGCCATTTTTTATCTTTAGAATCAATAATTAGTCTTTTGGCATTCAAAAAGTTAACAATTTTTATTTGGTATAGATTTTGAAGACTAACTCCTTTTATCAAGTGCATGTGAAGAATTGGGCTATACTCCATGAGAATTTACCCAAAATAAGACTTGTGAGCTTGTAAAATGTCACAAGAGTCTTTGTTTCTTTTAATCTCCCATATGGTGATAAATGCACATTGCTGTATAAAAATCAGTGGGTCTTATGGAAGTATAATCAACCACAAGATTGCACTCCCAAGAAAGAGCAAGTATGATGGATTTTACTAAACCATTTCTGGTCACAAGCAAGTAACAGATGTATCCATTACAACTAATTCGTGTTGGAAAATATTCCAATTCGCCACCCCACCAAAAGATGACAAAATTGTTTGTGTTAACATCAGACAACTAAAAGCCTTAAAGAAAAAATTTAAGACAACTCCACAAGTTACCAGATATTAATAGCAATGAGGAACGGATGTCATGATTGTACAGGGGGCATTTAATGTGGTGGTAGGCTGGAGATCAAACAGATTGCAAATCACACACATTTGAGCCGAGAGAGAGATCACTAAGTTTGCCAGATGCATTACAAAGTACTCTCCATTGCCCACTTCACAGAAAGGAAATAAAGAGAGGCACGGTCGGCTGTGCTGCATAATGGTTGCATATGGGTGAGTGAAACAACAGCAACAAATTATGCCTCTCCAGTGCAATGCCATCAGCTTACTTAATTGATGCCAATTTGGCCTCTGTCATGCTGTTGCAATACGCATTCATATATTTTCTGGCAAGGGAACACTCTCGTGTTGCCAGTAAGTTTGGAGCAAAGTATTTTATGTCCAACTCTCCAGTGTATTTGTAAACCATTAGGAAGATAAAGTCAAGGGGTTGTTGGGCTTTTGTTGCTCTTGCTAGCAAAAGGTTGATTCCCCTGTCCTTTCTGTCCCACCAAAATACAACAAAGAAGGAACATGATTTTGCTGAGGTGCAAGGCTTTCCAAAGACATCAGGGAACCTTTTCCTTAAGAGAACAGCAAGTAGATGAAAGCCTCTGGAGATACACTGCGACCCTTTGATTAGAAGAGTTCAACTGGCAGTAAGGAAAGTAACAAGCTTGCTATGGGTCATAAACCATTTCATGATTTTCAGCTGATTTGGGACCATTGACCTATTCCTAAAGTCACTAAAAGATAAAATACTGTAATAACAAGTACACTAATGGTTCTGGTCTTCCTTCCAGAGTGACATCCTTCCCTAATATATTTTTTTAAAATGAGACTAAAAATGCTCTGCTTGTTCGGTCAATGGATATTGTCCAGGTATCTTTGAAATCTGACAAAGTTTTGGTATTTAAAAACAAATGAGGCCTAAAAGTTACTCTTTTTTCCTACAAAACTCTCAATAGCTTACAGCAATAAGTACACATCTGTCAAGAAGTAAAATCTAAAGAAAGCAATCTTTTCTGTAAAGAGCACCAGTAAGGTATCCCCCGGTGTGCTTGTCCTCCCCCAATGATTCAGAGATTGGCCCAGAACTGCCAGATGGTTTGGAAAGCCAAACACCACATACACACATGCCAAGATTCCAGCTCTCAGCAAGTGGAGCAGGGAAGAATGATTGCTCCTGGTGGCATTCAAGTTCTGAATGGGGCCATTTTCACAGTCACTGTGTTTCTAATTTCATCAAAACAGCAGACCAGAACATCCTCTATTTTAGGGTTGCCATACGTCATGGAAAACTGGGAATTTCACGGATTGTAACTATCCTGGCCTGGTTCTGAAACAGAGATGAACACTGAACCCTAGAGTCGGATACAACTGGCTTTTGAGCAAGGGCAACCTTTACTTCTGTACTGGTTTTGTGGGAGAGAATTATGGCAACCCTACTCTACTTTGACTTTTGCAGTTCATAATGGCCCACTTTGAACAGTATTCCTAATACTTTAAGGACCAGAAGTTTCAATAGTTTTTTTCCATGGCAGCTTTGTAGCAGGGAATTTCCTTGTTCTTATAGATACTTCCTGTACTATGATGGATTAATTCATTCTTCTGGGTTTGATTCTAATCAGGGTCTTGATCCAATAGATGACAGTAAGAAATGGAAGCATCCACAAGAATGCCTTTCTGATGAATGAATATGAACTTTCTTCATATTCACGATAAACGCAGCTTTATGTTTTAAAAACAATGTGGGAGAAATCAAACAATTTGCTCACAAGCATGTTCATTAATTCTATAAGGGAATTCTGAATCTGGGGTGGGGGAAAAGGCTTGATGTTCAAGTTGGATTCAGCTTGATGTTCAAGCTGGATTCCCAAAAGGAAGAGGCACTCAAAATCATATTGCAACCCACTGGCTACTGGAGGACACCAAAAGATTTTGGAAGATTATTCTCTCTAGATTACAGCAAACACTTTGATTTAGATACAGTTGATAATACCAACTTAAAGAAATGGGTGGGCCTGATGTATGATAGCCTGGATACATAAACTGTATTGTAGATAAGAAGCTACTGTTAGGGCAGAACAGGGGCCAGCAAACACAGCTCTCCAAGTGTTCTTAGACTTCAATGACCAAAAGCCCAAGTCGGTCAGTATGCCTGCTGATCAGGGCTTCTGGGAATTGAAGTTCAAGAACATTAGGAGAGCCATGTTTGCTGACCCCTGGGACAGAATATGGAGAGAATGGTTTCCTAGGAAAGGTGTGAGGCAAAGATGCATTTGATTCCCTTATTTGTTCAATCTGCATACAGAACACATCATAGAGAAAACCAGCTAGGTTGAGATGGAGGAGTGAAATTTGGTGGAAGAAATATAAAGATTTGCAGATGATACCGTCTTACTTGCAGAAAGCAGCAGACTTAGCAATAGCAATCTTTACCTATAAGGAAGGCCGCAAGGGTCCGGAGGTCACCATTGGGGCAGCTGCCCCATGAATGTGACCCAAAAAAACTATGAGTCTCAGAGTCCTCTATGCTGTGCAACCCCTCAGCCAATCAGGCTGAGGGATGCAAGCACAGAGGAGCTGGGAACGCACGGTTGCCGACTTTAAAAAAAAAAGTGCCGGGAGGGAAAGACTTTGAAAGACCCAGGGGGGTTAGGTGCGGCCTTCTGCGTAGGAAGAAGCATTGGCCTCTCCTCTGTCCTTGCAGGCGATGTGGCCTCGATGCCTGCAGGGATGAAGGAGAGGCCAGTGCTTCTCCCTTCACAGAAGGCCACGCCAGGAGGGAAAGACTTTCAAAGACCCATCCGGAGCCAGCAAAAGATAAGTGCGGCTGGTGGGGGTTAGGGGGGTTAGGGGGGAAGCCACAGCCTCGGTAACCATGCCGCCGCCCCCCCCCCTGCCCCACCACCTTGCTCACCCCAACTCCATAATCCCCACTGACCGCACTTACCTTTTGCCGGCTCCGGCTGGGTCTCTGAAACTCTTTCCCTCCCGGTGCGGCCTTCTGCATAGGGAGAAGCACTGGCCTCTCCTTTGTCCCTGCGAGCAATGTGGCCTCGATGCCCACATGGACAAAGGAGAGGCCGGAGTGCCTCATGGCCTACCAGAGAGAAGGACTCGCTTCTCTCTGGGATGGCTGGGAATGAAATTTCCGTTCCCAGCCAACCCACAGAGAAGCTAAGCCCCTCCATGATGGGGATTCCTTCTCTCCGGGAGGCAAAGGTGCTGCCTTTGCCTCCTGGAGAAAAGGAATCACTTCTCTCTGGGTTGGCTGGGAACAAAACTTTTGTTCCCAGCTAACCCAGAGAGAACACTCTCTCTCTCTCTCTCTCTCTCTCTCTCTCTCTCTCTCTCTCACACACACACACACACACACACACACACACACACACACACACACACACACACACACACACACACATAAAACACAGGAAACACTCAGTGGTGGGCTCCAAAAATACTTACTACCACACTGGGTGTGATATGGTGGGCACCACGACCACCAGGGGGAAAGCCCTGTGTTGCACCTGAATTAGGACTACTTTCTTTCAAAACTTGGGTGGGCGTGGCCAGCCAGAATATCTGCTACCAGTTCTGGAGAACTGGTCCGAACCTGCTGATGCCCACCACTGGAAACACTACCCACCCACCCACCATGGGACAACCCTCCCCCCGCCCCACCCACCCACCAACACACACACACACACACACACAAACCTTCCCTCCTAACTTACCTGCATGCAGCCTCAGCAAGTAGCCTCCACCCTCTTCGTCTGTCTCCTCTGTCTGACTGTCTCCTCCCTCACTCTATCTAACTCACTAATCCGCTCTGGTGGTCTACTCTATCTGTCACTCTCTCTTTCTGTCTCACTCTCACACACACACACACACACAACACAGAGACACTGCTTCTCTTTTTCTTTCTCTTTCTCTCTCTCTCTCACACACACACACATGAAACACACACACACACGACACTCTTGCCTTGCCAGGAATTTTTAATGTGTGTGTTGGTGGTTGGAGTGGTATTGTATGGGGGGGGCGGTGCACACCCAAAACCACCTCTAACCACCAATACACACATTAAAAATGCCCAGCAAGGCCGGGCACAATATGCTAGTTACATTTATATTCCATCCCATAGTGCTTAAAGCACTTTGTAGTTCACAGGCAATTAGCATTTTGCTCCCAACATGCTGAGTATTCATCTAACTGGCTTTCAGAAATATAGAAGGTAGAGTCAACCTTGAGCACATGAGAATCGAATTCAACTTGTAAGTGGAGTTTTGGCCATGGCACTGCAGTTTAACCACTGTACCACAAGGTTTGTAAGTTGGAGACAGCTTAATGGCTGATATCACTAAAAAAAATCTTTGTTTTTATTGTGCAGAAGGTATTGTAAACTATATGCTCCTTAACAAGAACCAGGCAAAACATACCTGGCTAGAATTCTACTGGTGTGATTTCCCACAGCTAATTGCAGCTAACTGATGAAAGGCTAGAGCTTGTCGCTGTCTCATCCAGGTCACGTTCCCAAATGCACAGCCACAACGTGCCTCAGTTTCTCCTCAGTAAACCATGGCAAACTAAACTAAGCCTATCTCCCTTAGGGAAATACTTATAGGATTCTGGCTAATGGCAAATACTAGGATACTCGGCTTAAAGAAAAGAAACCAGATGATAATTTTTCATTGAGAATCCCATTGCATAATCATTACAAAGGGTATTTCCCAACTAGTTGGGTCCTAATGCTAACAATCAAAAGACATTCTGTAGCTACTCTACCTTTCCTTCCTTAATGCATTTTTAATTTTTGTAGCAAAAAAATAAACAAGGCAGGGGTTACAAATAAAAGAAAATGATATCTGCAGCCATGTAGAAGTATGTGAAGAAGGAAGATAATTGCACAATAAAAGCTTCATCTGGAAACAGAGATAAATTGAGTATAAGATATTATAGAACAAAGTTTCGAATCAAAGGACGGATGTTAGTTTAAGGACTATTAAACATGTAATAAAAATTTGGAAAAATTAAAAGTGGCTCATAAATTTAGTTCTTGAATGAATAAACCTTTTAATTTTAAGAAAATAAGAAGACTGGATATATCCTCTATGAGAGAACTGGCACAAGAGTATCCAAAATTCCCCACTGCAACGTATCTTCAAGTAGACACTCCTGTTCTGCTCCATTTGGATGTTGCCATGTCTACAACTGGAACACACCTGAGAAAGCAAACCTTGCCCTGATATCATCACTCCTGGGGTCTAATTCAACAGCTATGGCAGGTCTTGTTCTCTTGTGTAAGTTCAGGGTCAAGTACATGTAACACTGAGTTATACACAAACAGATGACAAGAATCAGATTCTAGGCTGATTAAGCCTCAAACCTGTTTGATTGCCTACTTATTTACCTCTGCTTCTCTATTACTTTAGAGTCTGCAACCAAAGCGCAGAAAGCCAGCATTTTTAAAATATTTTTTTATATAATGTACAGAACAGCTGAGACTCCAGTGGTTGGATTTTATAACATCACTAGGCTCACCAATGTATGGATGCCTGTTCCATTGGACGGGTATGCCAGTATCATGCACTGTTTTAGTAGCCTTACTATGCCAAATGTAAGCACTACAATCTTGTTTTTTCATCATGGGAATGTATTTACACCACAATATGAGAATGATGCCACCTTCTTCAAATAGAATAAACAAGGATGCTCAAAAGAGAATTAGCTCCATGGTATGGGCACTAAGTACCTGCATGTATATTGCACATTGTTAGGAAGCAAAGGGACTGAGCACAAAAGATCAAGGTTGAACACTGCAATTGGTTGGAGGGGGACAACTGCTTTGTTGGGATTCTAAAAAAGACATCTGATTCTGCAGCTTCTTCCCATCCTCCACTCTGCTTTGAATGTTTTTCTGTAATACATTGTTAAAACCACAAACACAATATGTTCATATTCCAGAGAATTTGCTACAGGAAAGAAAAGTGGTCCCACTAGGAAAATAAAAACATCAAGGACATTTTCAGCAGGCAAATGTTAAGGATTTCCTCATATGAATAACATCTTGCAGACATAGACACATACAAGCTCACCAACCCATCAGTGACTAGAAAATAAAAAATAAAACAAAAAGTCAACGTTCACAGAATTACCCTCTGCAGCTTCCACTAAGCCCTGTTCTGCTACTTCATTGTGGTAGGAGAGAATCAAGCTGGGCAAAAAATGTATTCGTTTTGTTGCAAAATTTTGAACACTTGGTTTAAAAAACAAAAAAACAAAAAACAAATGCAGTGGAAGGCAAAACTACAGAGTTCATCTGTCTTAGTCTTATGCCTCGTGCATTACAAAAACCTAGTGGTGGCTGCTTTCTTTCTTTTATGTGTAATACTAACTTGGGAGAAAGTAGTGATGAAACTCTTAAATCTTCTGATCATACAGCTGCAATCCGCTGATCCCAATATGCCTTCTTGCTAAATCAACAAGGCTTTACCTGCTACTCCCTACTGTTTCCTCACTTCTGAGATGACTGCCTATTTGCTGCTCATAGGTAAAGGTCTCAGTCTCCCTTGCTTGAAAGCCAGATGTGTCTGAATCTAGGGGATGGTGCTAATCTCCATGTCTGCAAGCAGTATATGCAGTCATTTCTGTGGCCATGTGATAGGCATGACTAGACACTGAATTGCATGGAAGGCTGTTACCTTTCCCACTGAAGTGGTACCTATTTAGTAAAGGTAAAGGGTTCTGTTGCTCAAAAGCCAGTCGTATCCGACTCTAGGGTGCAGTGCTCATCTCTGTTTCTAAGCCGAAGAGCCAGCGCTGTCTGCTTCTGCAGACATTTCCGTGGTCATGTGGCAGGCATGACTAGACACCGGAGTGCACGGAACGCTGTTACCTTCCCAACAAAGTGGTCCCTATTTATCTACTTGCAATTTCTTGCTTTCAAACTGCTAGGTTGGCAGGAGCTGGGATGAAGACAGGAGCTCATTTCCATCCTGCAGTACTCGGGAATCGAACTGCTGACCTTCCGCTTCCCAGTCAGCGTCTTAGTGACTTGAGCCACTGCAGTATTTATCTACTTGCAGTATTTATCTACTTGCAATTTCTTGCTTTCAAACTGCTGGGTTGGCAGGAGCTGGGGCAGACGACAGGTCCTCACTCCATCACTCAGCACTCAGGTCTTGAACTGCTGAACTGCTGACTTTTCACTCATAAGCTCAGTATCTTAACCATGGGGCCAACATGGCCCTCCTATTTGCTGCTAATGGCAGTGGATAAATAAGAATCTCCAGTGCTGTGCTGGCCTATCGGGCTTCCGGGCACTGCCCCACCCTGCCCTAGCACTTTGGCTATAAACAGAGATGAGCACTGAACCCTAGAGTTTATTGTTGTTTATTGTTGTTAATGGGTTTATTTATTGATGTGATATTTTGTATTCAAATTTGACCTTTCGAATTGTACTGCACTGCTTTTTGAATTGTACTGTGTTATATTGTATTGATTAATTTATGTTATTATTGATAAAATTATGGCTAGTGGTTTTTAAGACCAAAGTTTTATGTTAAAACTTAGTCACTGAATGAGGTTTTTATTGATTTCATTCCATTTTCTTTCCAGAGACTCTACGTAGATGAGCTTTTATAATCAGGCTCATAATGAAGTGGCACTCTGTGAGTATCACAGATGTGAAGACAACTGAAACATTTACTAGAAAATACAGAATAAATGGTCATTTTACTATATCAGCCCTCTTATCGATGAATATGGCAAGCCCTCCACATAGCATTGATAGTATAAAAACAAAACAACAAAAACTTAAAATATTTAATGTTCAGAATCTTATAGTTGTAACACAGGGTCTTGTTAGTTAGTAACGATTGATTGCAGTCATTGACACTTATAACTTGTGCATGTGTAAATCACCAACAGGTTTTTGCCAATAATTATAAATACAATTCTTCAAAATCCAAATACTAGCCCCTTTTGAAGTACCCCTATTGACTAACTCACTTTACTTCAGTGTTATCTCCTATAACAGAGATTAGTAGTGGGATTTGTCCAAAAAACCAGCTCCTCAGGAAAGCAACATTTAGAATTAAATTGCCAGTAAAAGCAAACAATATTTTCACAAGTTGATTTTAAAGTGAAAAATCTGCACAATAACATAGAGACATACTTCATTTTCACTGCAATCCCATGCAAACTGGTGAAGCCACAAAGAGATAAACAAAATAAACCTGCACTCGCTCAGTCTAGCACCCAGTTTTTCCTGTTCTCATTCATCAATTTCAGCAACCATTCACATCTCCTCTGAAAATCAAATACTGTTTGTAACTTACAGTGTTTACTTAATAAAGCAGCTTAATCAATCTCTTCTAACCCAAGTGCATAAAATGTTGTTTGCTTCTTCCAATGGTGTGCTGCCCATCAATCCTAAACTACTTCCTCAAACCCAAGACCCATTATTTCAAAGGGATTTGCTTTGAAATAAGTATTAACACTTGCAGCCAAAGGATTTATACAGCAGTATCTCCACACACACTCACACACACCCATGAGCAGAAGTGTCATCCTTCCAAGTGCTACCATGGTGCTAGCCTTTATCCTTCAACAGATCTAATTAAATGGAAGACATACTACCATGGGGAATAACCAAAATAGTAAAGAGAATAGTTGGAATGCAATCAGGTGCCAAGAAGTTGCTCCTGATTCCAATGAAAATGCCCTCTGTATTTAAATATTGACTTTGTCTAGAGGTAAACATTTCACCAATAAAGTTCCCATAGGCAACCCACCCTATAAAAAGAGAGCAAAAAGATGCAAGAGACTGGATTGGTACAGGATCTACAATTCAGTAACAAGTCAAAGGTAAAGGTCACCCTTATTCAAAAGCCAGTGATATCCAACTCTAGGATTCAGTGCTCATCTCTGTTTATAGCCAAAGAGCCAGTGCTGTCTGTGTCTGCAGACATTTTCATGGACATGTGGCATGCATGCCTAGACACCAGAGTGAATGGAATGCTGTTTACCTACCCACTGAAGTGGCCCCTATTTATCTACAGTATTTGCAACTTCTTTCTTTAGGACTGCTAGGTTGGCAGGAGCTGGGACAGAGATGAGAGCTCATTCTATCATGCAGTACTCAGGTATTGAACTGCTGACCTGCCGCCTTCCAGTCAGCATCTTAACCACTTGAGTCACTGCATGGGCTTTAAAATGCCCATTCAATACTCAGTTGTTTCAAATACTTTGTGTTGTTCCTGGAAAAACCCAACTCTCTCCCAACTATGCTGAAGATTGCTGTTAGGTTCAAAGGATACAGGGATGCCTGGGTGCCACAACACAGCATAATCTCTGCTACTCAAAATGCCCTGGGGTTCCCACCCTACCTCCAACACACTGTTGCATGTGCATTGAGAAAGCAGAAGGCTCCAGAAGTTTCCACCTTAACTAAGATGGTCTACACACCATCAAGCAGTACTAGACAACACAAGCAGGCTTCTAAGGAGTCCAACCTATTGAGCAGGTAGACGAGTACTCTGAAGGTATAATGAAGACAAGAGCAATGATTGAATGTACTATTGAATTAAGAATACAACATGTGATCATAATTAAATTTTGAAGAAGTGACTTTGGGCGAGTCACTCTCTCTCTCAGCCTAAATTACCTTGCAAGACTATTATGAGGATGGAGAGTCTTGAGTCCTTTAAAGAAGGGTGTAATAAAAATGTAATAAACCTCTCCTTTCCACAGGGTAGGTGTTTGTCTTTTCTTCCCATAGCCATATTCCTTCAAGACAAATTCTCTGACATATACCTGTATATAGCTTATAAAAGGCATATAAAACTTAAGTATTTTAGCGATAGCAATAACCCTTATATACCAATACATAGTGCTTAGTGCACAAGCTAATTAGCATTTTGCCTCCAACAAACTTTAGGCATCTGGCCACAGAGCCAGAGATTGGGGCTTCAATTCCCCATTGTGACTCTTTGACAGCGACTAAACTCAACGATCCATAGGGTTCTCTACAGCTCTATAAAACTGAGCAGTTACAATTCAAAATACTGCAAAAAAATGTCAGATATATAAATTGTATAGTGGTGCTGTACTTATTTTCATTTATGGCTGGAGTGTGCATTAACATCAAAAATATGAGAATTGGTGTTTGGTGGAATATTATATATTAATTTGAATATGTGCACAAGAATTGAATTATTATGCAGTTTTGGAGATGTTCAGTTGCAAGACTAATTATAAAATTTTGATTTTCAGATATATTGGATACATTCATAAGGAGCACGTGTGTCTTTTTTTATCCTTTGCTTGATGATAATGCTCACTGTTCAGTTTCATTTCTATAATAGCACGTGAATTTCATTTACCGGTAATTTACTTCACAATTCATATTAATAATTACAGCCCTTTTCACTGAATGTATTCATGAATCCTGTCGGGGTGGGGGGTGGGTTAGGACTTTATTGGGGTTGCGCACACTGCCCAAATTCACTGCAGTTCCCCTCCTTCTCTCTGATGCTTTGTGGCCCAGGCTGAAGTGCTGTTGTGTCCAAATGTTTATTGCTTTGCAATTGCCATTATGACTTTGATGTAAAAGCACACCCTTTCTGTAAGGCACCACGCTCATATGTATTCAATGTAATCTGATTGGTTTAACACAGGTTTCCCGCATTAGCAAAAGCCCGGGCAAATGTATCACTGTAACTGCCGTTTTGTCTGTATATAAGTTGCTTCCTTGCCCCTGTTTCCCCAGTCCGAACTGAGCTGTAATAAATGACTTACTGGTTAACCCCCAAACTGCTGTCGCATTGCAATTAATACTCAGACTCAGCAGATGCTCCGCTCTCCATGGGCTTTACCGCCGGCACGGACCTCAGGCCCAGTTAAGCTAGTGTCTATTGGGAAGTTGGCACACCTGCTTTCTAGGAGGGATGGTGGTAGCAAATTAATGTGGCAAAGTAAAAGTCCCATTTATATGTTTTGCCAACTCCCAAAACAAACCACGCTAAGAACTCAGAAAGGGAAACTGAGGTGGCATAAAAATGTAACTTTTACCTCAAAGATGGAATGTCCGCTGGTAAACTTTCCCAGGCCCAATGGAAGTGAAAGTAACTCCCTAAGAAACACAGTTGCAATCCCTTATCTTTAATTTAATGTCCCCTTTGAACCTTCTTGCTCTTCCAAGGTTATGTGATGTGAAAGTGCTCGCCCTTATTCCCGACTTGCACCTGTTATCAGCGCTGCGGCATGACTCCCTTCTTCAGCAAAGACTCGAGTCTGTTCTTGCATTTTGAAGTTTTATTAAAGCATAATAAAATCTTTTATATGAAGGATAAGCATGTGGAAAACTAATCTAAACCACACTGACTTAAAACTATTAAAATATTAAAGAGAAAAATAACTAATCTCATAGCTGGTAGATTGTGGGCTTTCGCCCTCATTTGAGACTTACGATTTCATGGCCTCGATAGAGAGAATGGCAAGGGCTTGGCTTTTTATAACTTTTTGCCCACTCCTCACACCTTCCTTTAGAATGTGAAAGATGTAAGACTTTCTGATAGTGTTGTCTATTGTCATATTTATTGGGACATTCAGGTGTTGTTTTGTTGCAATGTACTAATTCTCGAGATTCCCCTTTTGATTGACATGCCATTTCTCAATCACATGCTAATGAGCAAAGTGTACTGAGTGTGTATTGGAATGTTAATGACGTACTTGCCTCTCTATTTGAAAATTAGCCTTTCTCAACCTTAAAGAGAATAAAAACTACAGTGTAACATGAAGCTGCTGGGCGAGATTATCCGTTCCCATGGGGTGAGGTATCATCAGTATGCTGATGATACCCAGCTGTACATCTCGGCCCGTGGGGACCCCAGTGTTGCGGTCAATGTCCTATCCAGATGTCTGGAAGCTGTTGGGGTCTGGATGGGGGACAACGGGCTACAATTGAATCCCTCCAAGACTGAGTGGCTATGGAAAGGGGCCTCCGCATTATTCAGGGAGCTGCCAACTTTGGTCTTGGATGGGGCTGCTTTGCCCCAGACAGACCCAGTATGCAACTTAGGGGTCCTCCTGGATTCGGGACTGCTACTTGTAGATCAGGTGGCAGCCATGGTCAGGAGGGCTTTCGCACAGCTTCGCATCATCTGTCAGTTGTGTTCACTCCTGGACCGGGACTCCCTGCTCAGGGTCACACATGCTCTGGTGACCTCCAGGCTAGATTATTGCAATGCGCTCTACATGGGGCTGCCCTTGATGACCATTCGGAGGCTACAACTGGTGCAGAATGCAGCAGTCTGGGTGGTGATGGGGTGCGGGCGTTATGCTCGCACCTCACCATTGCTTTGGGAGTTGCACTGGTTACCAGTTTGTCTCTGGGTGCAATTCAAGGTGCTGGTTTTGACCTTTAAAGCCCTACATGGTAGTGGGCCAGGATACCTAAGAGACCGCATCATCCCAAGAGTGTCTGTCCATCCAACCAGAGCGGACCGGAGGGGCTCTCTAATTGTTCCATCTGCCAAAGGTGCTTGCTTCTCTGGCATACGAAGGAGGGCCTTTTCTGTGTCCGCACCGGCCTTGTGGAACCTCCTGCCAGTAGAGTTGCATGAGCAGACAGAGCTGCTGCCTTTCAGAAAAGAATTAAAAACCTGGTTGGCGGGGCAGGTGTGGGGCTCAGATGGAAGAGTGGCCCCTGCCTGATGGCTTATAAAATGAAGCCTCCCCATCTTTGTTAATGTGGGCAGTTTTAATGTGGTTAGTTTTTAATAGGTGGGTGAGTATGTTGGGGTTTTAATTGTTTTTAATATGTATGTTTTAATCCTGTTGTGAGCCGCCCTGAGTCGGGTTCGCCTGATTGGGCGGCATAGAAATTTGAGCTATAAATAAATAAATAAATAAATAAATAAATAAATAAATAAATAAATAAATAAATAAAGTTTCCCCTTTAGAAAACAACTGAAAACATGGCTATGCCAGCGAGCATGGGGTATGGATGCATCAGTTTCCCAGTCCCGCTGGTTTATTTAGTCCATTTGGCTTTGTCATACAGATAGATAGATAGATAGATAGATAGATAGATAGATAGATAGATAGATAGATAGATAGATAGATAGATAGATAGATAGATAGATAGATAGATAGATAGATAGAGGTATAGGTATAGGTATAGGTATAGGTATAGGTATAGGTATAGGTATAGGTATAGGGCCAGCCGCGGCCGCAGCCGGACAACCACCCCCAGCCAGGGGGTGAGGAGGAGAGCTAGCCAGCCGGGCGAGCGAGCGGCGGAAGGGCCAGCCGCGGCTGCCGCCGGACAATCCACCCCCAGCCGGGGGGTGAGGAGGAGAGCAAGCCAGCCGGGCGAGCGAGCGGCGGAAGGGCCAGCCGCGGCCGCCGCCGGACAACCACCCCCAGCCGGGGGGTGAGGAAGAGAGCTAGCCAGCCGGGCGAGCGAGCGGCGGAAGGGCCAGCCGCGGCCGCCGCCGGACAATCCACCCCCAGCCGGGGGGTGAGGAAGAGGAGGAGGAGGAGAGCCGGTGGAGCAGCGGAAAGGCCAAGAGAAGACCAACTGAAAGGCGGGAAGAGGGCAGAGGATAAGTACCTGATATGCAGATGTAGAAGACTTAATATTAGAAACTGACATAGAGACTTTATACTAACTAAATACAGAAATTGACATAGAGACTGTGTATAAAGTGTGATAATATGCATGACAATATGTTGTGTTAAATGTTTTGAACTTTAAAAACTGTGATAACATGTGTGATGGAAAAAGACTGGCGTAGACACCGGCAAACCACGCCACAAAGCTTGCCAAGAGAACCCTATGGATCAAAACAAAAGGCAAAACAAAGGGGCAGGCTAGGTGATACAGGATGCTTAACACCACAGAGTGGAGGAAGGGGAGGGACAGGAACGGGGGAGGGGAAATGCAATGTTGTAAGGAGCAATACTGCATAGGGACATGGAATGTGAGATCAATGAACCAAGGTAAACTGGAGGTGGTAAAAAATGAGATGGAAAGAATAAGCATTGATATCTTAGGCATCAGTGAGCTCAAATGGACAGGGATGGGGGAATTCAGCTCTGGAAACCATCATATCTACTACGGTGGGCAAGGAAACCTTAGAAGAAATGGAGTAGCCATAATTGTCAATAAAAGAGTGAGAAAAGCAGTAATGGGATACAACCTTAAGAATGACAGAATGATGTCAGTCAGATTTCAAGGCAAACCTTTCAATGTCACTGTGATCCAAATATACGCACCAACCACTGGTGCAGATGAAGCCACAATGGACCAGTTCTATGAGGACTTACAACACCTCATAGAACAGACACCAAGAAATGATGTCCAAATTATATTAGGAGACTGGAATGCCAAAGTAGGAAATCAAAAAGTGGAGGGAATAACAGGCAAATTTGGTCTTGGAGTACAGAATGAAGCAGGGCAAAGATTGATAGAGTTCTGCCAAGAGAACGCACTGGTCATAGCAAACACTCTCTTCCAGCAACACAAGAGGCGACTTTACACATGGACATCACCAGATGGCCAACACCGAAACCAGATTGACTACATACTCTGCAGCCAAAGATGGAGAACCTCCATACAGTCAGCAAAAACAAGACCTGGAGCAGATTGCGGCTCAAATCACAACCTACTGATCACAAAATTCAGGCTTAGACTAAAGAAAATAGGGAAAACACGGAGACCAGAAAGATATCACCTAGACAGCATCCCTAAAGAATACACGGTGGAGGTGATGAACAGATTTAATGGCTTAGACTCGGTAGACAGAGTACCAGAAGAATTATGGACGGAGATGAGGGACATCATGCAGGAAGCAGCAAAGAAAACCATACCAAAAGAAAAGAAGAGTAAGAAAGCAAAGTGGTTGTCTGATGAGGCTCTTAAAATAGCAGAGGAAAGAAGGAACGCCAAAGTCAAAGGAGAAAGGAAAAACTACAATCATTTGAACAGAGAATTTCAAAGAAAAGCAAGGAGAGATAAGGAAAACTACCTAAAAGAACAGTGCAGAGAAATGGAGGAAAACAACAAAAGAGGCAGAACCAGAGATCTTTTCAAAAAAATCGGTGAAATCAAGGGAACATTTAAAGCAAAAATGACCATGATAAGGGACAAAGACGGAAAGGAGCTAGTTGATGCAGAAGAAATTAAGAAAAGATGGAAAGAGTACACAGAGGAACTTTACAAAAAGGACCTCAACACTCCTGACAATCACAATGAGGAAGAAGTAGAACTTGAGCCAGACATCCTGGAGAGCGAAGTCATAAAGGCCCTAAAGAGCACTGCAAACAACAAAGCTAGTGGAGATGATGGTATCCCAGTTGAATTTTTCAAAGCGCTAAAAGATGACGGCGTCAAATTACTGCATTCAATATGCCAGCAGATTTGGAAAACAAAACAGTGGCCACAGGATTGGAAAAGATCAGTATACGTCCCAATCCCAAAAAAGGGCAATGCCAAAGAATGTTCAAATTATCGAACAATCGCGCTCATCCCACATGCCAGCAAGGTGATGCTCAAGATAATACAGGATAGACTTCAGCAACATGTGGAGAGGTGCAGGCTGGTTTCAGAAGAGGCAGGGGGACTAGAGACCACATTGCCAACATACGCTGGATCATGGAGAAAACAAAGGAATACCAGAAACAAGTTTACTTTTGTTTTATTGACTACACCAAGGCATTTGACTGTGTGGACCACAACAAGATGTGGCAAGTAATTAAAGAGATGGGAATACAAGAGCACCTCATATGCCTCCTGAGAAATCTGTACATGAACCAAGAAGCAACAGTTAGGACAGAACACGGAATGACAGAGTGGTTTGGAATAGGAAAAGGAGTAAGACAAGGCTGCATTTTGTCACCATGCTTATTCAACCTATACACAGAGCACATAATGCGCAGTGCAGGGATGGAGGAATCACAATATGGGATTAAAATCGCTAGGAGAAACATCAACAATCTGAGATATGCAGACGATACCACCCTAATGGCAGAAAGTGAGGAAGACCTAAAGAATCTCTTGATGGGGCTGAAGGAGGAGAGTGCAAAAGCTGGCTTGAGACTCAATATCAAGAAAACCAAGATAATGGCAACAGGCCCCATCAGTTCCTGGAAAATAGACGGGGAAGAAGTAGAAGCAGTGACAGATTTTACTTTCTTAGGATCAAAGATCACTGCAGATGGGGATTGTAGCCATGAAATAAAAAGGCGACTGATTCTTGGGAGACAAGCGATGAGAAACCTGGGGAACATAGTGAAAAGCAGAGACATCACATTGCAAACAAAAATTAGAATAGTCAAAGCAATGGTTTTCCCAGTGGTAATGTATGGATGCGAGAGCTGGACAATTAGGAAGGCTGAACGCAGAAGAATAGATGCCTTTGAAATGTGGTGTTGGAGGAGGGTTTTGAGAGTCCCCTGGACAGCGAGGAGAACAAATAGATCAATCTTAGAAGAAATTAACCCTGACTGCTCATTGGAAGGTCAAATAGTAAAGATGAAGCTAAAGTACTTTGGACATCAAATGAGAAGGGAGGATTCACTTGAGAAGGCATTGATGTTGGGAAAGGTGGAGGGCAAAAGAAGAAGGGGGAGGCCAAGGATGAGATGGCTAGATGGCATAGTAGACACAATGGGCATAGAGCTGGGAGGGCTAAGGGGGATGGTGGAGGACAGAGGCGCCTGGAGGAAAATGGTCCATGGGGTCGCAAAGGGTCGGAGTCGACTGTGCGACTGAACAACAACAACAACAAATAGGTATAGGTATAGGTATAGGTATAGGTATAGGTATAGGTATAGGTATAGGTATAGGTATAGGTATAGGTATAGGTATAGGTATAGGTATAGGTATAGGTATAGGTATAGGTATAGATAGATAGATAGATAGATAGAGTAGGGGTTTTTTAACTGCTTTTACTGTTATTTTAAACTTGTTAAACTGCTTCGGGCTGCTTCAGGTCACTTTCGAGTGAGGGAAGCAGGATAGAAATATTTTAAATAAATAAATAAATAAATAAATGTGAAGTGATTTAAAAGAGAAGAAACAACCCCTATGGATTTTCATAACAAATCCAGTGGTGGGATTCAAATTTTTTAAATAACTACTCTGTGGGCATGGTATGGTGGATGTGGCCAGGGGAAAGCCCTTTGTTGCACCCAGATTAGGACTACTTTATTTCAAAACTTGGATGGGTGGGGCCAGCCAGAATTTCTGCTACCGGTTCTGGCAAACTGGGGCAAACCTGTTGAATCCCACCACTGCATGAATCCAAATTTTTTTGTCCATGAAAGGAAGCTTTTTTGCTTTTATCTTACTATTGCTAGTACAATACAGAGAAAGAGGTTTCTTCTAGATGTGACATTGTATCTCTTAAAATTCCCTATCAGCCTTACTGAGATCAGAAGATGTTGTAATGGGCTGGCAATGGGAGAGGCAGCCATGTGGCGAAGTCCAGCCCCGATAAAAGTCAGGAGCAAGTATTTATTTCCTTCCTAGGGGCAAAGATGCATATGTAAGATAATCGCGTCACCCCTGTACAGGCTTGCGTAAATGGCATTTTCCGGTGGCTCAGCTACAATGCCAGCTCTGGAAGTTACCCCGTGGTTAATGGACAACCTGCACTTAATTGCCTTGGGCTGGTGAAACCCATTGTTCCTGCCCTAATCTCGGAGCCTATGTGGATTGACCCCGGGCATCTAACTTTGTCCCTTGTTTGCCCCTGTCTGCTTTCCTAGCTCTATTTGCCCTCAGCCTGGGCCATTGTTAATTCCTAACCTACCTGCTTATCTCCCAATTTACCCTCCAGCAGAGCATGGCCTCAGCTAGCCTGAGGACTCACATGTGGGTTTGTGGACGCCGGGCATACCCCTCAGTAGAGGTTTTATGCCAATTGATGTGGGGAACCCACAAGAAGACATTCCTATTCCAGTATGAACAGGTATAAATAGGGGTGTTTCCCATGAGTTTTCACTCCTCTTCAACAAAACTAATGGTTTTAAAATGTATTTTCAATGGGGTTTTTTAATGTCAGATAGGCAACAAAGAGTTGTTGGATTTTCTGCACTGGATGACAGATCCACAAGATAGGTATTTGACATTCCCGATCTTACTACACACTGCAGTTGTTTTAAATAGGACTAATCTGAATTACAAATTTTGCAGTTGGTGACTGCAGCCATGAAATAAAAAGGCACTTATTCCTTGGGAAGCAAGCTAAGGCAAACCTTGGCAGCATAATAAAAAGTAGAGACATCACCTTGCTGACTAAAGTCTGCATTGTTAAAGTGATGGTCTTCACAGAAGTAATGTATGGCTATGAAACTTGGACCATAAGAAAGACTGAGCACAAAAGAATAAACGCCTTTGAACTGCATTGCTGGAGAA
This sequence comes from Bradypodion pumilum, assembly GCA_035047305.1. Lineage (NCBI taxonomy): Eukaryota > Metazoa > Chordata > Lepidosauria > Squamata > Chamaeleonidae > Bradypodion > Bradypodion pumilum. Next base: position 326,600,745 of record JAWDJD010000003.1, read on the forward strand.
GACTTTTGAGAGTTCCCTAGAATGCAAGGAGATCAAAACAGTCATTTTAAAGAAAATCAACCCTGTCTGCCCCTTGGAAGGACAGATACTGAAGGAGAATTTCAAATACTTTGGATCTGACAAATAGGCAAATCTTTAGTTCTACTAGCTGAGATACATTCATACTTTTGGTCCCAGGGTTGCTTTTCTTCCATCATAATATTTGTTATATGACCTTATTGTTTTATATTTACCATCACATCATTTGGTGCTCTGACATTAATAACAAGACCAGCAGAGAAATGTTCTATCAAGTCAGTTCTGACTTACTCTCTCGGTTTATTTAAAAAATATATCAGTCCTTAGAAGTGAATGTAGTTTACTAGTCTTTCCATCTGGTGGTGCACTGGAATCATGCACTCTACCCAGAGCCTCATATGTGACCCCCTACCAGATGATGAGATGGATAGATGGCATTGTAGATGCAATGGGCATAGATTTGAGTGGACTGAGGAGGATGGTGGAAGATAGAGCCTGGCACAAGATGGTCCATGGGGTCACAAAGAGTCAGACTTGACTGTGCGACTGAACAACAACAACCAGACACACATTTGAATGAGACTCAGGTGGCTCTTTCTTAAGAGAAAAAAATAGGGATTTGAACTCTTGATCCTGGTTCCACAGCCACTTCAACCTAGCTAGATATACCAGTAGGTTTTTTAGGATAGGCAACCCGGAAAGCTGCAAAGTAATGAAGACATGTCAAATTGTTAAAGAAAGGAAAACAAAAAACAAATGCAGCTTCAGGCATACCCCAAGCAACAGCAAACCTTGTTATGGATGCTAATCTTTCTCACATTAGGTCAGGTTTCTGTGTAAAACCATTGAAAGACGTTACCGTTCAATGATGTTTTAGATGCATAGATGGCACCCAGTTTAACTTCTCCTTGGAATCTAATCCAGGTGAGATAGTGGATATTCTGAACCACTGGTGGTTAGGCATGGTAACAGACAGATGAGACTATAACTATAGCTGAGTAAGAACTGGGTTGTTTCTCTCTCTGGCTGCATGGCATTCTCTATGGAAGAGATCACACTCTTCCTAAAGCAGGGATTGGGAACTTTTTTCAGCCAAAGGGACAAAATTTGGGTAAGTTTGTAGTGGCTGCTTTTTTTTCTACAGAAGGGGCCAAAAGCAAACTAATCATAGAAGAAGGCAGTACAATTCTTCTGCATGTCTACTCAGAAGGAATTAAGACTTGATTACTTAGAATATAGATTTTATAAAGACATGCTTTGATGTTCATGTTGATATCTATGGGATGTCTGAAAATATTTATTTATTTATTTATTTATTTACACTTATATCCCACCCCTCTAGGGAAAAAATCATCCCTATTCAGGGTGGCTAACATCATAAAATGAGTCATATAATGATCAAAAGTTAAAAATTACACACAATAAAACTCCCAATAAAATCATCACCATTCATTACAGTAGCCAGAAAGTACTGCAATCAAGGACCCTTAAAATGCAACCTATTGAGGACAAAAAGGAGCTGGGCAGCATATCTAACGACCAGAAATAGGCAGCACATTCCCAAAGGCCTCCTCAAAGAGTTTTTTTAATAAAAAAGACTGCAGGGATTGGAGCCTGGCATAGCTCAGCTGGAATGGCATGCCACCACCAAGAAGGCCCTTCTCCTCGTCACGACCTTTCTAGCCAGTCTCGAGGTCGGCACTTGAAGCTGTGCACTTAACAAGTTATGCACTACTAAATATTAAATATAGCATTGATGTAGCTATGCAGGCCTGTGCCTGAACAAGATTCCTTGAGAAGCTTATAAGTAGAGCAGATGACAATAAACATTTCATATTATTTGTCTCAGCATCTGGAAACTGTAAGGAATATCTGAGGTGCAAATTCCTTTAGGGAATGAAGTTCATTCAAACACAGTAAAGTAATATAATTTCCACTAAAGGGATGCTGATTGTGCAAAAGAATATATATGGCTATAATAACAAACCTGCATGACTGAGATTATTCAAAATGAAAAACTCCACAGGTACCACACAATGAAAAGAAGATACAGTACTGACACCTCAAACTGTTGTGGGAAATAGAAAAATAAAGGCAAAAAGCAAGAGGGGGAAATGAGAGGAAAACTACAATGCATGATGAGATGGAAGAATATTTACAATTACTTAACAGATTGCAATATGTTTCAGTGCTCCAGTTCATTCTAGTGTGAGGTCTTCACTGTGGGTGGGTGGAAATAAGAAACATGTTTTGTGGAATGGGCGCTGGAACATCTTTTTTATGTTTGAACAAATAGAAGAATATAGCTTCATCACATGGGTGGTTTATTCATAGTACCTAAAAACACTGACAGACTGAACTTAGAGCCATGCATTTGTGTAATTATTTGAAGCCCCTCTATGCTATTAGTATACTTTAATGAAGTAGTATCACACAAAGACTAAAGAGATCTGGATTCAATTTTTTACCCATCCCTAAGGCTTTCTGGTTAACTGTGTAGTAATTTAATCTGCTTCACAGGGCTGTTGTGAAGATAAACTAGATTCGCTTGAGCTTTCTGGGGAAATGGGAGATAAAATTATGTTTATTTCAATTCCTCATGTTAACTGTGTGCTATACAAAGAAATACTTCCTTTCCTCAATTTTTCACTATTCCGATGCAGGGGATGACTCTCGATTCCAGGATTATTACAGCAGAAGGAGGGAATAACCATTCTTCCTATCTACATTTTCTAAACCTTGCAGAATTTCATGCATTTCTACCATGTCTCTTTATTCATTTTCTTCCTTTTGTGTTACTTGAACTTTAAGGATTCCCCCACAAAATTAAATGCCTTTCATACTTTGTTTTTCAAAGAACACCATGAAAAATGCACACCAAGTATTATTTCTTGAGAAATAGGTGGTTGATTGTCTTATACTGACATCAATAAAATAAGCAACACAGGTAGAAGCCAAATGTAATTGTACACCAGGTCTGATAATCTTTTCTAAATCTGGACACCTTTTTGCACAAAATAGAATCATTATTCTAGTTGCATTTGCTTTCATTTGAGAAGCAGCGCATGCAGGATGAACTGACAGTTCCTGTTTATCACTGTCTTTAAGCAATTCATCCATAATTACTGATCTGCTGACTCATAACTTAATCAATTTGGAAACCATGAATCTGAGCCACACATGAGAGTTGTGAAACTTTTCTGTAGTCATTTATATCTATGCTTCTGTTCATATCTAACAGGCAGCCCACAGAGATCTGTCCCCTCCCCTCCAATGCTATTCATTCTTATAAAGCTATTGTGACACTGAACCATAGGGATCATTAACACTTTGAAGCCCATGTACTCCTTTGGCACCAGCCTCATTACTGTAGTCATAGTCTGTGATTGAGTTGCCAATTCTGGGGTCCAAAAAAGTCTTAAAAGCCCCATTCCTGTTTAAGATGCTGAACTTGATGACTGGAAGTTCAGCAGTTCAAAACCTGAGTGCTGCAAGTAAATAAATAAGTACCATGTCAGTAGTAAGGTAGCAGTGTTCCATGTTTTCCAGCCTCTAGTCATGCCTGCCACATGACCACAGAAATATCTTTGGCTGTAAACTGAGATGAGCACCACACCCTAGAGTCGGATACAACTGGCTTTTGAACAGGGGCGACATTTACCTCTGGCTACATTACAGAACTTGAGAAAGTGTCTAGTAAAATTTGGTGGAGGGTCTTGGGTACTTTGTACTATTGCCACATCTTTTTTTTTTTTGTGTTTAGGAACACTGGGATAGATCCCAGCAGAGGAAAGGTGGCATATGAGGTCCTGTGTACCCTGGTTCTAATGGACTTCTCTTAAATGGGCCAATGGACAGAGCTTTTGCCTGCCTTTGCTCAGGGGTCAGAAGCCTGGCCATGACCTTTGGGTGGCAGGGAAGTGCAGAGTGACATCCACCTGCCTAGGGCTCCAAAGGACTGACATTCCAGACCAGTTCAGCCATAGGACAACAAATGCTTCACCACTCCTCCTCATATTTACATATTATGCAAATTCGGGGGGGGGTATTGGAATGAAGACTGATTATTTCAAAATATACCTTCTCTATCATACAATGACTTTTTAATACCAATTGTGCAATTTTTCTCAACCACAATATTTTTTTTTACTACTGACAGTATTGTAATAGAAATTGTAAAGATATGTGGCTAATTGCCATGATCAGCAGGGAATTTTTATCTCCCAATTTGTACAGAGTTTATTTTATTGCACATCAAATTCATTGGGCTACACAATAAACTGAATTGTAAAACCTTTCAATGTCATGGGGAAAGGGGAAAGCTGTTGCATCTCATGATGTGAAGCATTGTTCCTGCTTCTCATACTGTCTGAAGAACCATAGGACCAAACTGTATATTATAGATATAGACTGTTATTAGGTGCCAAAAACTGCTGGCGTTCCTCAGATGTGATTCAGGTAGACATTTCATAATTAATCACATCTGCACATGATGCCTCCCAATGATCAATTAAAAACAACGCAAGCTAATTTACAATGGAATGGAATGGAAAAACACAAGCCATCCGACCAGAGGAGCAAGAGGGGAGATTACTTAATAGCCCCTTTGTGGCATCCGAATTAGAGTAAGCTATAAACAGCATGAAACTGAATAAAGCAGCAGGTATCAATGACATAAGAACAGAACAGAAAATGCAGTTTGGTCTTCGTACTATGGAATGGCTTCTGCAATTAAGTAGCTTCAGGCATACTCCAAATTTTGCAGACAGGCTAGATTCATTGCCTAATTGAAACCTGGCAAAGAACCAGATGGCCACAAAAGCTACCGGCCAGTGTCACTGGGTTCTCTTGTCTTGGTCTCACCTGGAGGTAAAGCATTCTACAGGACTTGAAAGTCCCATGTCACTGTTGCATAGAGTCACAACTACCTGAACTGATGAGAATGAAGAATTTAGGAAATGTTCCTAATATCCCTAAAGCCGTATCTTCTATGGAAAACGTTGTTTTATATAATGTATATTAAATGGACTGTATATGTTATATTATCTTGTTTTTTCCCATTAAACAAATAAGCATTTTGTGGGAGGGATTATTTGAGATATATTCAATTATTTCACACAGTTCATCATCAGTTTCTAGGTTTAGTAGCATTAGCAGCAATCAAAGACCTCTGAGACCATAACTGTATAGATTTAGTTCTGAGTTTAATTTATGACATATCCCTACCTTTTGTCTTCTTAATATGAGTCCAGTAGTTTTTAGCTTAACTCTCCATTTATCTTTTTAATTTATTTTAAATGGTGCAATCTGTTTATTTTCTTTGAGTCACTTTGTATTTTAAATAGTGAACCTTATTTTATTCTCTCTAGCCACCCCATTGGCCCTAGCTGACATGTGGTGTCTATTTGGCTTTCTTTGTGTTGTTCATTTTATAAATTCTCTCTCTTCTGCTTGTGTATCTGTGCATATGCAAATGTGTATTTACTTGGATTCTGCCAAGGTACATATTTATTGAATTCATGAAGCCATATATTATGAATATATTAATTATTGTGAATATACATATATTTTGTGAATATGAGCCACAGCAAAAACTACTATTATTTTAATTTTGTCTCCCCATTTCATTCACATTTGTGCTGTGCTCTTCAGAGCACTACCTCAGCAATGAACCTTCGGGATATATATACAGGCTCTAGCATAGTATTACCACAAATGGAGTGAGGACTTCTCTATATTAGTATGAAAGAGTGTTTTGGTTAGCGTTACTAACACAATGATCACTGGAGGTGGAGTTGAACATCTTTAAAAGCAGATAGTCCAAGAAATGATAGATGATCATCCCTAGAAATAGCAGGTTTTTTTAAAAAAAATCTAACAAGATTTTCTAACCATCTACAACTAGAATCTTTTACCGGACACACTTGTAAATACTAATTTATTATTTGTTTTAAGTACTTTACTTGTCTTTGTACGAGAGTGGTAATTTTGATCTATTCTTTTTCTTTTGCTGTACCTTACAAAAAGTACTTGAATAAACCTTACAAAATGTACTTGAATCTCCTTGAGTTTCAGACTCCTCTTTGGTCAGTGGCTGAAAGCTGAGCTAACCACTGTACAGAGGATCAGCTTTCTATCTCTTCTTCGACTGTTTGTTGGTTGAACAAGTACATCAGGAAAAGCAGTAATGTGGCTATGTATCATACATTACAGAAGCCAGCCCTGTCATTGAAAGGCTGCCAGATGACGGTCCTTTATTTAAATATGTCCTCTGTATGAAGATCTGTTCTGTTTCAATATAGGGACCTCTGGAAAAGAAACATGGGTCCAGAGGTGACTGATGAATACTTCACTCTTGGAGAACTGCCTGAGCAAGCAGGCAGGTCATCTACTCAATACCTTCAGCACTAGTGAAATGCACTGTTTTTCTCTTTAAATTATAGTAAGGTAAAGGAAAAGGTCACCCTTATTCAAAAGCCAGTTGTATCTGTGTCTAGGGTGTGGTGCTCATCTCTGTTTACAGCCAGTGTTTCCATGGTCATGTGGCAGGCATGACTAGTCACTGGAGCTCACAGAACACTGTTACCTTCCCACCTAAGTGGTATCTACTTATCTACTTGCAATTTCTTGCTTACATACTGGTAGGTTGGTAGGAGCTGGGACTGATGACAGAAGCTCACTCCATGGTGCAGCACTCGGGACTCTAACTGGTGACTCACCAACTTTCCAGTCGTCAGGGTCAGCGTCTAAACCACTGCAGTACAATTATTATAATAATCATTACTAAATTTCCATCTTTGAAGATTAATTAATATGTGAAAAACTATGGTAATTAAGCACCTCACTTGTCCTTTATTTTTGATGATGTCTAGATGAATGAATATTGTATTGTATAAAATAAATGGACCTTCTATTATACCAAGGACAGTGTTGTTTATGTTGTTTATGTTTATTTGACTTATACCCCGCCCTACTCAACACATGGCCGACTCAGGGCGGCTAACAACATATAAATGACCCCAGGGCAACCCCAGGGCTTACATATAGGATACAATGTTCAAAATACAACAATAAATACAATGTTTCAAGTAAATACAATAAAGCCCAAGGTCTAGTATTACAAATTACAATATAAGGTAAAACAATCCACAAAATGCAAAATATCAGCACCACATCAAAATAATTCACAGGGAATGAAAACATCACATAATACCAACGTAAAATAATAATGCAAAACCCACAAAAACCCCTGCCTTAGAGTCTTTTGAGGGGGGAAGGCGGGGCCCAGAAACGCCAGCCGATGGAGTGGCCGGGAGGGCCTCTTCGCCCCCACTGGGGCCGGGAGCGCGGCGGTGGTTGTTCGCCCGGCACCCCCTTGCCTTTTAAGTCCTAGGCGAGGGGTGAGGGGGAGCCCCAGAAACACTGGCCGGTGGAATGTATATGTAGAAATACACAACATAGGGGAGCCGGAGGTGATGGCGCTGGCATCAGGCGCAGCGGCGGAAGCTTTTGAGGGCTCCGCTGAGATGGTCATCAGCTGGGCTCCCACCCCCCGCAGCCAGCAAAGCCACGGAGGGGAGCTGGAAGCGCTGGCGCTGGCATCGGGTGCGGTGTCGGGAGCTTTTGAGGGCTCCGTCGAGATGGTCATCAGCTGGGCTCAGCTGGGCTCCCACCCCCTGCGGCCAGCAAAGCCACGGAGGGGAGCTGGAAGTGCTGGCGCTGGCGTCGGGCGCGGCATCGGGAGCTTTTGAGGGCTCCTTCAAGATGGTCATCAGCTGGGCTCAGCTGGGCTCCCACCCCCCGCGGCCAGCAAAGCCACGGAGGGGAGCTGGAAGTAGACAAGGCAAGCACTTTTGAATGCCTGGGTCCCTCATCCATTCCTATGTGCCTCTTAAAGTTTTTAAAAAGACAGCTAAAATATTCTTGTGATCTCTAGAAGGCAAGTTTGCCATGTTTTGAGAGTTTGCAGCTCCCCTGTCATCCACATTGTAATTTTAATTTCTTTAAAAAATAAAAAATAAGCATTCAAAGCATTCCGGTGGTGGTTTCAGGAATAGTTTCAAACCAATAAAACAAGAGTTAGCAAATGAAAGAAGGCATTGAAGGAACAGCTTGTCGATACTATTACTGAAATCTCTTTGGAGATTTTAAGTTATTGCTACACAAATTTAAGAGGTGCTCAAAACTGTGAAGACATAGTAGATATAGAGATATAATATGGTTGGCTTCAATAAATAATAAGGCAGCAATAAAATTGATAAATTAAATATCTTATCTATAAATGGCATACCTTAAAATAAGAACCCACTTGAAGCCTATTGGAATGTACAGCCATTATTGTATTATTTATCTTGGCAATGAGTTGGTAAATGCTTTCTGCCTCTTATTACTGTAAAGAATAATGAACATTTCAATTTCAAAATCACTACAAGACACTGGATTTTTTGTGAGTGCTGCCAGCATGACCTGGGTGGGATTCTTGAATTTTATTAATCTTAATTCTGGCACAATAATGGAAAACTTTCAAACAGATATTGCTGCTGTAAATTCTTTTCTTAGAGAAGAAAAACATAGGATTTCACAGTAAACATTACTGAACTATTCCACAACCAGCCAGTTAGTGTTGCAGTCATGTAACATACCATCTAGAGCCATGATGGTGAACCCTGGCACCCCAGCTGTTCTTGGACTTAAATTCCCAGAAGCCCAAGTCCCTGTGAATCCACACGAATAGGTTTACTGCACATACATGTAGTAAATCCATTTGTGTGTATTCGCAGAGACTTGGATTCTGGGAACTGAAGTCCAAGCACAGCTGGGGTGCCAAGGTTCACCATCACGGCTCTAGAGTCAGTGACTAATGATCATGTAGGGGACTTCTTTCTCTAAAGCAGAGATTCTCAACCTGCGGCCCATGAGCCAGATACAGTCCATGGCACCATTTCATGTGCCCCCACACTGCCTCCACCATACCAGGAAGTGCCATGTGGTGGAGGAAGGGCAAAATGGCCATCCAGCCCCCAAAGCTATCTGAAGGAGCATGACCCAGCCCCCAGCTTAAAAAGGTTGAGAACTCCTGCTCTAAAGAGCATAACATCGGTTGTTAGGGATATGGATGACATTTCTCGAACTCTCTCTCTCTGCTATTCCTTAATGAGAACTGCTTCGACATGTCAGATATTTCAAGTGTAGGATTGGACAAACTGTGGCCCAGGACTCCTAACAAAGCTACATGGAGCTCCTCCGTTCCCTCTCATATAACCCTCTTTTCTTATATACTGTAACTATAAAAATGATTCTTCCACTTCTCAAGTAACCCAGGAATGAAATGTTTTGCAGAGCCATCAAATGCTTCCCCAACACAAGAATCTCTGAATCAAATATCAAAATTATCTTTTTTCCTGTTTTTCTTTCCTTTCTCCCCATCCCAATTTCTGGGTCTGATACAGCCTGGAGGTGGCATGGTGGAAAAAAATGGAGTTGGGCTGTCCATAGTTGCCTATCCCTATGTTAGAGCAACAAAATAAATAAACTAAACTGAAAAATGAGAAGAAATCTTCAGAAATTTGGGAATTTTCTACCTCAATATTTGGTGATGATTATCAACACGTGCAGTTTATCAATGTGAAGAATTTTTGCCAATATCTCATTTCTTGTGGAGACACACAATACCTGATACAGCAAAAAAAGTCTAGCAGAGTTTATCCAAATGCAATAACTAGCCTTACCTCCATCACAAAAACAAAACAACTACTTTCTTTCTTTGGTTTGTGCACTTTGTGCTCAATATCTCTACCATCTTTTTTTCTTTTCTTTTTGAAGCTAAACATACACCTTGAGAGCACAAAAGACAGGCTGCATGATTACTCACATATATGCATTTAATACTTTAAGACAATCCTACAGCAAATAAGTAATTATTGTAGTCTTATGCATTTGTGCAAAAGAGAGAGACCTGTCTCATAAATCTGTACATTTTCTTTTATAAAAAAAATGTTTCTACGACATTTTACTAAGAATCTAAAAGTAAACTTTTTAAAAAGTTTGATCCTTTAAATGAGGGGTGTCCAAACTTTTGGGGCTGTGGGCTGGTCACATGGTTCAGCGGGCTGGTCATGTGGTTCCTCCCACCGGAAGTGGAAGTAAAATGTGGCTTGCAATCTGTTTTGCAAGATGATGAGATAACTTTTTAGGCTGCCATTTTCTCTGCTTAAACCAGGAGTGTCCAAACTATGGCCTGAGGGCCGTATCCAGCCCCTGACACCAATTCATCAGGCCCACACCGCCTTTGCCGCTCTTGGAAGTGGAATAAAAATGCGCCCATACAGGTGCATTTTAATTCCACTTCCAGGAGCGGCAAGGGCCGTGCAGGCTAGATGAATTGGTGTCAGGGCCAGATATGGCCTGGAGGCCGTAGTTTGGGCACCCCTGCTTTAAATAATGAATACAAGGGGGTGAATCTAAGAGATGCAGTTTTCTCTGTCACTAAAATGCTGCTAGGAAAAGCTGAACCTGTTAAAATTCCATCCTGTTATATTGTTCTTTAAAGTCAAAGAACGTTTGTCAAGTAGGAAACCATCTATTTTGTGTCTGATGGAAGTTTTCTTGATGATAATCTATTAGTGGATGATATTTAATGAGTTCTTTTACAAGAAAAGTGTTTTCATGTTATGTGAGATATTTAAGGAGTGGTTTTATCAATGCTACACACTCTCATGTGATTCTACAGCCAAACAGGGATTTGAATGCAGATCTTCTGCATTCTATTCCATTACTGTATACACTCCACCACACAAACCTTCATGTAAATTATAGGACTTCAGTATACATTGGATAGTTATTTGCCTTCCAAGCATTCTACCAATTGATCTACATAGTTGCACTGCTTTACTGGCATTGTATTGTTCATTTATTTATTTTGCCTTCCTCCTCCAAGGAGTCTGTGTGCATAGATTCACATCAATTTTATTGTCACAACATCCCTGTCTGACGGCTAGAGGTGAGAAATAGTAACTGGCCCAAGGATGTGGGGAAACCTAAAATGTTTCTCCATAACATGTTGACAGAATCTACATGCGCTTGATCTACTGAACAGACAAAACAATTATAATTTAAATAGGTAGACATTACATGCAGGACTGAAATAAATTTAAATGTGATTGTAGCTAGACAAACAAAGTTTTGATGACAATGTTCTGTCTTAACAATAGACAGAATGCTTTCTGACATATACTACATGGCTCTAAATCTATTTTGCTCAGACAGATTATCAAGTTAGATAAAACTATATCTTGCTAGAAGTGATGGCAAGGAAATGAACAAGTTTAGCTAGAGCCAGGAGTCTTTAGATAAGATTTATGTCTGCCTTCCAGAAATAAATTGTTATCTGCTTCACTCTTGTTTGACTTCCACCAGGAGGAACACCATGAGCCTTAATCAAAATACCCACAATTCACACTGAATGAAACTCCTGGTGCAATAAACCAAGAGGTTGATAAATGAGATACTGCAGGGACCATCATTTCTGTTTTTGACTTTTCCCCAGTCATTCAATTTCTGAACTTATTTTAACTTTGTTGTACACTGTCTGGCTGATTTTCAATTGATGGGTTTCATCAAACTTTTGATAAATATTTTCTCTAGGGTCCAATTTGTTTTAATTAGGAAGAAAAACATGGGAAATACATTAAGATAATGCTTGTCTCCATGCTGGGAATGGGAGTTGGCAAACTAAGCAAACTTTAAAGCCTGCTTCTCTCATTTTCTTCTGTATGTTTAATATTAATAAATAAATAACATTCAATCAGTATCAACATGATCTTTGCATGAAAGCTTATAAAGACTAGTTTCTCACCATTCAGTGTTCTGTTTGTACAAGTGTTTATATTATATTGCTCCAGATAGAATTATAAATGTTCTTGGAAAGACCCATGACTCGGTATGGTAGACAGTGGTCATATAAATGTAAGCAAGCCACTAGATATATAATATCTTTAAAAAATTAAAACAAAATATTATATATAAGTGGAATTGTACCACAATAAAATTGTGATGATGATGATGATGAAGAAGGTTGCTGAACACTTGAAAATACTAGATTATGATAGCTTGCATTGGGGGGGGGGTAGTTATGTTGCAAATTATATTGGGGACATTTTGCGATGTATTAAAGGTGTTATAAGAGTTTGGAATTCACCTGGGCCCATTAAATATCCTTGGAGTGTTTAAAGAATATATAACACTAAAGAATAACACTAAAATAAAAAGACCATATGGTAAAGGTGATTTATCCTAACAGCAGCTTAGGTTCCATTAGCAAAAATGTGGACAAAGATTTAACTTTCATCATTAGGTGGCTGGGCAGAAAACATGAGAAATGTTATTAATGAATAGCTTACCTATTATAAATATTTAGGAAAGAGAAAACTTAGATAGGTTTTCAGGGCAGGGGGACTGAATGGTTCTTACACAATATGGGACTCAAATAAAATCCAGAGGAAATTATTACTCAACATTTGTTAGATATGGCATAAAGTAGGGATTCTCAACCTGCAGCCCATGGCACGATTTCATGTGGAGAACCCACCACCTCCACCACACCCAGAAGTGCCATGTGGTGGAGGAAGAGCAAAATGGCTGTCTGGTCCCCAAAGCTGTCTGAGGGAGCGTGACTGAGCCACCACCTATAAAGGGTTGAGAACTCCTGGCATTAAGCAATATAAACACATGTGGATGAATTAAAATTCCAAATTGACTATTCCTTTTGCAAAATACAGATGTTTTGTTTTCATGGTTTTTCTTCTGTCATGTATAACTTTAAGTAAATAAAATACAGATCATTCCCCTCCCCAAATCAATGGGTCTGGGACCTGCAGTTTCACCTATTCATGGGTCAAAATTATTCAGTAAAAATAACTGAAATACATAATATAAATTTAATCCTAAACTGCATCACCAGAGCTGGCCATTACAGGCCACTATCTACAATGTAAAGTTGATCAGGAATGGTGTATTAATGAACACTGTTTCCACTGAAGCCATTTCATAAGTGCACATGAAGATCAGCAAAGGTATTTCCACTACCCCTCATGACAAAATGGTTAAGTTGCAGTACTGCAGGCACAGCTGCTCCCATTGGGAGTTTGATTCTGATAGGCTCAAGATTGACTCAGCCTTCCATCCTTCTGAGGTCAGTAAAATGAGTACCAAGCATGTTGGTGGGGAAATGCTAATTATATTGTGAACCTCCAGAAGAGTGTTCCAGGCACTATGGAGCAGTATAATTACTACTGCTGTTTCCACCACTCCCACTTATATGACCCAGGTAAATAATAAATTTCATGTCAGAAATTACTCTGGGTTCAAAGGATTTTTTCTGGAGAAACTCTGCTCAAGGACACCCGAATGAGTCTCCTTTCATGTCCCCAAGATCTGTACTACAATAAAGAATTCACTGCTTTCAAGCATCCACAGAAGATATTAGAATGTATCCCATGGAGATATGGGGTGTGACCTGTATATAAACTTGAGGGAGGGGTGTGAGGGTGTTCACAGCACGATTGCTGTGGCTCATGGCAAACCATGGTCATAAATCGTGGGTGATCATTCTCCTGCCTCATCTGTTTATGCCGTAACTTAGAGGCCCCCAGTTTGGGCCTCTGACCATTACTCAAGGCCTTCTGGCCCTCCCTACTATACCCAGGGATGGCAGGCAGTCAGCTGTCTGACCAATCAGCAAGGTGAGCACGAGGCAGGCATGCTGATATTTAGCCAATTATGTAACCTTATGCTATCGCAGGTAACCAATAAGGATATATTGCATACTCTTCTCTGGAATTTCTTTGTCCTGTTATTCCTAATAAACTCCGTCCGGGCTATCTTGCCCTATGCCTCTTCATGAATCAAGCCTCCGCTGTCTCCTTGATCCCAAAACACAACATCTGGTGAGCCGCGACGCGATTGCTGGATCCCAACTCCCCGACTCACCGGCTGGAATAGTCCCCTGGTGCACCTCTCTCAGCTTTCGAGCTCCCGATTGTGAGTATGGGGGGGAACTTTCTTTAGGGCAAAAGACCCATGCAAAGGAATTGCAGAAAATCATCAAGGAGAGCGGATGTCCAGACATCACACTTAATAGTCTAGAAGACTTCATTAAGGAAGTCAAATGCCAATGTCCTTGGTACCCAGAAATTGGATCACTCAAACGGGATGATTGGCAAAGAATTGGAACAATTTTATTGGAAGAACCCAGGGCAGCGGTTCATCATTTATTGATTTGGCAAAGAATTAATGAGGCAGTCAGGAAATTAGTACCAGCAGAGGCATCCCTGACCAATCCTCTGACTCATCCACCTGAGGACCCACCACCTCCTTATCCAAAAGTGCTGCCTGCTATTTTACCACCTACGGCACCATTGGTGCCGCCCATCCCGAGCCTGGTTCTCCAGGCGCCGCCTGCCTACCCTGGCGGTGTGATGGGAAATGTTTGCTCTGCTATACATCGAGCCAAGAGCGATGGGGTTTTGTCCCTGGAGGAGGCGGAAGAGTGGCAAGGAGAGAGTCCTTCTGCTTTTCCCATTACGGTTGAGATGGGGGTGGGGGCGGATGGGAATCCAGAGGAACGTATCCATTGGCAAGCTCTGTCATATACAGTAATTAGGGAACTTAATAAAGCTGTTAGAGAGGCTGGTGTCCGATCAAATTTTGTGCAAGGGTTGCTTGAGGGAATTGGGAACGGGTACACGATGCTGCCCCAAGACTGGAAGGATTTGTTTCGAATGATTTTGACTGCTTCACAGTATGTTGTTTGGGATAGTGAATTCCGAGCGGCTGCGGTGGCGGCTGGTACGCCACAAAACACCCCTGAGCAGATTTGTGGAGCAGGTGCATTTGCTACCCTCCAACAGCAGATGCAGCTCCCTCGGGAGTCTTTCCACCGCACCTTTATGTGCGTCATGAGAGCCTTTAAAAGGGCCCCCGTCTCTGGGAAACCCACACGCTCCTTTACTTCCACACGGCAGCAGCCCACTGAACCCTACTCACAGTTCATTGATAGATTGAAGGAAGCCATACAAAGACAGATAGACAACCCTGATGCCCAAGGAGAACTCCTGAAACGGCTGGCTTTTGAGCAGGCCAATGCCGATTGCAAGAAGATTTTGCAGAATGTCATTCACCGCCCTGAGTATAGTTTAGCTGACATGATTCAAGCCTGTATGGAGGTGGGCACTCAAACACATGCAATGGCCCCTCCGGCTGGAGCGCTTTGTGCCGGAAACAAGCCCACTGGCAATTGTTTCAACTGTTAGAAACCGGGCCACTTCAAGAAAGACTGTCACGCCCCCGGAGGGGGAGCGCATAAGGGGGGTGGAAAGGATGTCAGGCGCCCCAGCAAGAAGTGCCCCCGGTGTGGCAAAGGCTACCATTGGGCTAGCCAGTGCAGAGTCAACTCCTCACCACAGGGAAACTAGATACCGAGCCCTCCCCGGGCCCTGGAAAAATAAAGGGGACACGGGTCGATCAGCGCAAGACTGCTACTTCTGGCAGCGCTGGTCTCGATCTCGTTAACACACAGGACATGACAACTGCGTTGCCTGGGGAGCTTATCCTGATGCCTGCCGACCTTACTGACCCCTTGCCAAAAGGGACCATTGGTTTGGTACTGCCACGTTCATCAGCGGCCAAACATGGCATCATGATAGTTCCTGGCGTGATAGACGCAGACTACACAGGCATCATTTATGTACAATTTTGGAGTCACCTCCCATTGCAACTGCGCAAGGGGGACTCCTGGGCACAATTGATCATTGTTTCTTATGAGACCTCAGGGAGAGCAGAGCCCGCCCTTTGCAGAGGGGTTTTTTGTTCCACCCGTGCCGGGGCCGATGGAGACACCTATCATCCACAGGTTGCCGCCATTCAAGAGCAGATAGGACAACAGAAGCCAACCCGTAAGTATTGGGTAAACGGTAAGTTGTTGGAAGGATTGTTGGATACGGGGGCGGATATTTCTGTGATAGCCGCTGGGCACTGGGATCCCTTGTGGCCATCCGAAACCGTTCCCTCAGTTTGGGGCATCGGTGGTAGCCAGGCCTCCCGGAAAAGTGCTCAGGGGTTATCTGTCAGTCTACAACCTGGCGGGCCTGAGATTGCTCGCATCAAGCCCTGTATTTTACAAATTGATCTCTACTTGTGTGGGAGGGATTTGCTGGCGCAAGTTGGCACCACCCTCATAACTCATGAGTAGCCATCAACATTGTGCTCTTCCACTCTCGTGGAAGACCGATCAAGCCGTGTGGGTGGAACAATGGCCACTTCCGCAAGAGAAGTTGACTGCGCTTAAGCAGCTAATCCAGGAACAACTGGACGCGGGTCACATTGAACCGACTAGTAGTCCGTTCAATACCCCGGTATTTGTCATCAAAAAGAAGTCTGGGAAGTGGCGGTTGCTCCATGACCTGCGGGAGATCAATAAGATAATCGAGCTGATGGGCTTGCTCCAGTGTGGAACCCCGAACCCAAATTTGATACCCCATGATTATGAGATGGCTGTCATTGACCTCAAGGATTGTTTTTATACCATTCCCCTTCAGGAAAAGGACCGGAAGTGTTTTGCTTTCATGGTCCCAGTGTTGAATAACTCCCAGCCCACAGTCCGGTACCATTGGAAGGTATTGCCAATGGGAATGCTCAATAGCCCCACCATGTGTCAGTTTTATGTAAATGCAGCTCTCATGCCGTACAGAAAGGCTTACCCTAATTTGGTTATATATCATTACATGGATGACATCTTGGTGGCCGGGACCTCCCTCCCAGAGGGGAGGCTCCCTTGCCTTCAGGAGACGCTGAGCCTTTATGGCCTAATAATCGCCCAGGAAAAGGTTCAGTTAGCCGAACTTTCTCCTATCTTGGGCACCGCATGATGGCTGTGTATTCTATGCCAGCATTGCCGCGGATTGAAATTCCACCTACTGTCAGTTATGTCACCCTGCAGCAGATACTTGGAGCTATCAATTGGCTCCGCCCTTATTTTAAGCTTACCACCGCTGCGCTCAGCCCCCTCTTTGACGCTCTTAGAGCAGGGAAGAATCTAGGAGACCTGATCACCCTTACTGCCCCGCAACGGGAGGTCCTTTCCATGGTTAACTCTGCCATGGCCAAGGTCTGGGTTGATAGGGCTGAGCCAAATTGCCCCCCCCCCAAGCTCCTTTGCCTGGGAGATGTGAAACAATTATATGCTGTCATACATCAGGAGCCTTCAGATGGGAAAATTCGTATTTTAGAATGGTTGTATCTTTCACACACCACAAAAAATACCATTAACCCTTTTTGAGCATGCTGGCTCAGGTCGTCTCTAAAGGCCGCCGCCGCTGTCTCACCCTGTTTGCCCTGGATCCCATGGAGATTGTGGTTCCCGTTCCCCTCGCAGTTTGGGAAGCGGGACTGCGCTCTTCTACCGAGCTGCAACTTGCTATGGCAGATTTTACAGGCCAGGTAGTGTACCATTCTCCTAAGGATCCTCGGCTCCAGGTTGCTCAGCATATACCTTTGAAGCTTTTCCACCTCCTCTCTCCCACACCCCTTTTGCCGGCTCTCACTGTCTTCACTGATGGTAGCCCGAGCTGTGGGGTGGTTGCCTGGCAGGAGCAGGGGACATGGAAAAGTCAATTTACGCTGCTGCAGCGCTCGCCACAGCGCGCAGAGCTTGTGGCGGTTGTCCTTGCCTTTAGTCTGTTTCAGGATCAGCCTGTTAACTTGATCTCTGATAGCCTGTATGTCACCAATGTTGTGTCCAACATTGTGGGAAGTTATGTGTCACCTTCAGTAGATAGCAACTTGCTGTCACTGTTCCTGTCTCTACAGATGCTGCTCCAACGGAGAACAGTACCCTTTTTCATTGCACACATTCGTAGTCATCAGCCATTCCCCGGCCCCTTGACCGAAGGGAATGACAGTGCAGATGGCGCATTACGTGCCATGTATTGTTCCCCCATTGAAAGCCATGCTTTGCATCATCAGAATGCCAAAGCTCTTGCTAAAGAGTTTAACATTCCCCTTGCGGATGCAAGGGCCATAATTCAGCAATGTCCACAATGTTCACAACAGCCCCAGAATCCTGCTGCAGGAGTAAATCATCGCGGTCTGGGTGCTAACCAGCTTTGGCAGATGGATGTTACCCATTTTGCGCCTTTTGCACCATGGAAATATTTACATGTTTGTGTTGACACCTACTCTAGGCTATATCTGGGTCACGCCCCAGAAGGGAGAAAAGGTCAAACACATTTGCAATCACCTTGTCCACTGCTTCGCGGTCATGGGAAAAACTGACTGTTTGAAGACCGATAACGCCCCCGCCTATTGTTCTACTGCCCAAGCAGAGTTTTGTACCCGCTGGCAGATTGTCCACACATTCGGCATCCCTTATAATTCTCAGGGACAGGCCGTGGTCGAACGGGCCAATAAAACACTGAAAGATGCGCTAGATCGCCAAAAAAGGAAAGGGGGAACTGTCCCCCTCTCACTTCTGGAAAAGGAGGAGTGGCTTGCTAGTGTGCTGTTTACTCTAAACCATCTTAACTTGTCTCAATTTAATTCTCAATTTTTATCCAGGGCTCAGCGTCACTACCGCCAGCTTGAGGTTCTGCCTGCCCCCCAGGTCCAGTACAGATGCCTGCCGGACCCAGAGTGGAAAGGGCCTGTTCCCCTCATAACCTGGGGAAGGGGCTACACCGCCGTGTCTACGCCAGAAGGTCCTCTTTGGGTCCCTGCCCGGTTTGTTCGACCGTGGAAACATGGCATGGCATCAGGGTCTCAGCAACCCCATTCCAAACTTCAACCTTCACCTGCACGAGCTCCCAGAGAGGAGACGGAACCGAGGGGGAAGGCGAAGGGGGCAGAACCTGCCGATAACCTGGGGCCAGGTGAAAGCATTGTCGGATGAAGCCCAGTCCGTGCTGGACGAAATCCGGGTGGAAAAGACTCCTGAGAACTTTGTTGTTGCTATCATAGCTTGTCTAAATGCTAATTCTATAATGATTCTTTGTTGCTACATGCTTCTCTTTCCAGGGGCGCTTGCCATCCAAGATGAGCTGTCCCAACGCTTTGCGTATAACCTGTGGTATAAGCTTGCCCGCATTTCTAATCAAACTGAGTTTTGCCTTAAGCAAAGCATTGACTCCTATCACCTGTTAAGCACCTGTCTCATTCCCATTTGCTACACTCCCCAAAACGTCAGTAGGTCAGTGTTGGGTTACGATATGGCCGACTTTAATGACAAGGTCAAAAACAAATATGCTCTTAGCCCCCTTTGGGGAAAGGCAACCAAAAGGCTGCCCCTTGATGGCCTGTCTCTCTATACTCCTATTGTAGCTGTTAGTAATGCTAGTAAATGTGCCAGGGTTGTGAACTGCACTCAACATAAGTCAAAGCCTCGCTGTTTCCAGCCCGGTCGTGGTCTTAATTGCACCGGGAGGGAAACAGAGGACCTTCATTTTAACTTTCAGCACATTCTGTTGCCTTCTGGGTGGTTCTGGACCTGTGGGTCACGAACTTGGAACTATATTCCTGCTAACCTCTCTAAAACCACTTGTTGCCTTAGTCGTATGATTGTTGCTTTGCCCAACCGCACTACGCTGGTCCGTCAGTGTCCCACCCGCAAACGCATCACCCGGGGTTCTGCCGCTGAGCAGTTACCCTCTGATTGCGATAGCACTGTTAAGGTGCTTTCCCAGGCCAAGTACACATCCTTGGCCATCAGTCTTGTTGGCGTGCCTGGCCTGGCAGCCGGGAATGCAAGGCAGCTTGGAAAGCTTGCTTGTGCATTTGTAAAAGCCGTTAATCACACTTCCCAAGCTATTAGCCTCCTGAACAGGGAGCAATTTCAGCTTCACAACGCCATTTTAGATAACCGCGCCACGATCGATTATTTGCTGATGTTGCATCATCAAGGTTGTGAGTCTGTGCATAATATGTGTTGCTTTAACTTATCCGATAATTCTAATAAGGTACAAAACCAATTGGATTCTTTAACCAAAATTGTTTCTGATATTAAGCAAAATCCTCTGCCTTCGTGGTGGAGCACTCTTTGGTCCTGGCTTCCCAACGGAGCTTCGGTACGGACCATTCTGCAGTATGGTTTAATTATTCTTGCCATTCTGATAACTGCCTGTTGCTTTATTCAATGCATACCTTCATTGCTAGCCACCTGCCTGCAAGGATTTCGCTTGATGCCTCGTGCACGCAAGGACCAAATTTCTTATGCTTATAAGCTTCTTAAAAACGGAAGGGGGGAGATGTGAGGGTGTTCACAGCACGGTCGCTGTGGCTCATGGCAAACCATGGTCATAAATCGTGGGTGATTGTTCTCCTGCCTCATCTGTTTATGCCGTAACTTAGAGGCCCCCAGTTTGGGCCTCTGACCATTACTCAAGGCCTTCTGGCCCTCCCTACTATACCCAGGGATGGCACGCAGTCAGTTAGCCAACACGCAGCTGTCTGACCAATCAGCAAGGTGAGCACGAGGCAGGCATGCTGATATTTAGCCAATTATGTAACCTTATGCTATCGCAGGTAACCAATAAGGATATATTGCATACTCTTCTCTGGAATTTCTTTGTCCTGTTATTAGGAATAATAAACTCCGTCCGGGCTATCTTGCCCTATGCCTCTTCATGAATCAAGCCTCCGCTGTCTCCTTGATCCCAAAACACAACAGAGGGGGATGAGTTAAAAAACAAAAGAAAGTTTCTAAGATATCATCATTACCTCTATTTATGTATGATCCTTTGTTTCACACCCTGTTTCATAATTCATATACATACAAGGAAGCATTCCCAGTGAGAGAGAAAGAGAGATGCATTGTGCATACTGGACTTTATTGTTAAGGTAGAAGTAAAAAAGTCAAACAATGACTGGAATTGTGTTGCACTGCTTCACAAAAGGCATAACCTTTGGAGGTGAACTGCTTCAAATTAAGAAATTCCATATTGAATTCAGGATCAGCAGCAGTAATTTTCCAGCTTTAAATTGTTCCCTATCACTTTCTGTGGCTCCCAAAAACTTACTAGGGTAAAGGGGGTGCCCAGAACCTGGTGGCAGAAAGGGGATGGGACACGTAACTTACACTAAAAGGATTGCATCCAATGTCTATGGCAATTTCTTAACTTAATGTAATTCTCCTTCAAAAATTATGCCTTCAGCATATCAATGCAACAGGATTTCAGCCAATGTGATACAAACAAAGACCCTATCAGCCTGAACAGGGGTTCTGTTACTTTAAAAAAAAAACTCTTACTATTTCAACACACCCAGTAGATCAGTCCTTAGCTGAGATTCAAAATGGGTACTGCAGTGTCATAAAGGGGTTTGTGATTCATAACATGGATTCTACTGTGAGTTCATAGTGATGTCTTTATTGATTCCATCAGTGCTAAAATAATTGTCTTCCCTCGTAGATGAAAACAAAGTTAGGCATCAGCATTTGCAGTCTATTACCTATTTTCCACTTCTTGGTTTCATTATTTGCTTCAGTAAGATTCATTTGGGTTCTAGAATCATAAATAGAAGCCAAGGGAAATAGGGGCACTCACTCTCATGATGTGCATGTCATAATACCACATTAAAAATCAAAGGAATGAGCTGCCTGAGTGCAGCATAGAAACATCCAGGGAGGAATAAGGCTTTCACAGAATGGTCAAGCTTTATACTACACAGGTGCAAAAACAGAACCCAAAAAGCATAGATTCTCATGTTACTTATGATGTTTAATTAATTTGTTTTATTTGTCATGTTGCTGTTTTACTAATCTGTTGGTAGTTTGCTTTTAGATTTTAAAAAAGGCTGAATGTAGGAATCGGGGCCGCTGAGGGCCGTAGGTCCCGGAGGAGACTGATCAAAGAACGATACGAGGCAGTATGGAGGAGGATAAGATCAGTCCTTTATTGAGGAAAAAGCATAACCATTTATAGATCAGAAGGCAAGGTAGAAAAAACCATCACCCGACAGTAAATCACATCACCTATTTACTCAGGTTAATTGGGAATCTCTTGGGGAAGTTAATTAGTGCGGGCAAACATTGACTGGGAAAACACCATTGTTTGGGGCTTAGGAGCTGGGTATATATGGCCACTATTTGCGCCAGGGATTTACGCTAAGCTCGGAGATGAATGTTTGCCTAATTATGTTACAGGAGTTAGCGATCTGCTTACTTGGCAGAGTCTTAGGTCAGGTCAAGGAATTGGGTGAATCAAACCCTATAATTTATCCACCCCCCTTAATTTGGGTGCTCGCAGAGCCCACGGGCCAGGGAGCCTTTCTCCCGAAGTGGCCTCTGCCGGGCCGTTCCGTGCCCATGGGGGCACGGGGAATCCACAGCTGAATTTAATTTAATGTATTTTTGTATTTACCTTTTGCAGCTGTTCAGTAGGAAAAATATTTATTCTTTGGTTTGGCCAAGATGTTATTTCACAATAACAGAGGAAAGTCACATTGTGGAATGGCTATTGTTACAGTTAAACACATCTGCTCAAGAAATAAATTACTGTACTGTATTCCACTTTTCAAAAAGAGTTACTGTTTCCTACATGGGTTGATAACATTCAAGCTACCTCAATTTTCCCCCAACTTATTCTACATATTTTATTTTACATATCAAAAGAAGAGAAAGGCAAGCTGCAAAAAACATAAGACTGCTGTTCCCATTAAACTGCAGAAAATGTTCTTTTGCAAACATGATTAGAGGCTGCTGAGAGTCCCAGTGTCTTAGACTAGGGGCTAGAAGAAACAATGGGCAAGGTCCTATACCAAACTCCAAAGTTTCCTATACCAGTCTCCCCCAATCTTCCTTTGTATGCTGATGTTTCTCAACATTTTGGAGACATTTTCTAGATTCCTTTTCCAATAATTTGGTATCCAGATCACTGAACTGGTCAAAATTGAAGCAATCTGGACTCTCCAGATTGGTCTAAATAGTTCAATTCAATCAGGAATTTAGCTGTACAGGTGGCATGTGTAAAGATCCCATAAAATAGAGATACCTTAAATTTAAAGTGATTTAAAGGTCATGTTTGATATGTATTCATAATGAAATGCTTTGCTTAGTTGTAGGCACATTTTGGGATTCATTTCTAGCAGCAAGCTGGGATCCATATTAAATGGTCTGTGCTTAATTAGCAGATGCAGCGTTTCACTTTCCCACAGAGGAAGCTGTCCCACTAGCAAGCAGAATAACATCTTGCTGTGCAAGAAGAACAACAAGTTGGAATGCAAACATTTTGCATCCATGTTTGGGTTATGGGGAGAAATCCAACCACAAGGGGATTTCCAATCCTAGATATGGAGCCAGGTGCAGACCTGGGCCATAGTCTTTGGAGATGTCCAATAAGTCACCAGGCCAAGCTCGGAAGAGCATATTAAATCATGGAGTGCCAGGACCTTGTGTGTTACGTATGCTACCCACGGCAGTTTTCAGGGACCCAGGCTGCCCGGCCCCATGACAGCATGATCCTATTTACTATATAATGTAGTGGGCATTAGTATGATTTCCTATATATTGCCTGAAATCTAGTTGTAAGTTGCAACTAAAGTAGGCTTATTGAAACAATGAGGATTTAGTAACTCTATATATGTTTCATTTATTCAGTGTGCCTATTCTTGTTATGATGTACTACTGGCCAATATAAAGTATTTATTTATTTATTTAAATTTGTATTGCCGCCCCCTCGCCAGAGCAATTCCAGACGGCTCACCACATGATATAAAAACATTTTAAAATCCTCAATAAAATCATCTAAAATCAGTCCAATTAAAAAGACCCAGACACCCCACCACAGAAAAGGGAACAGTTTATACCAGCCAGCGGGCAGGGGTCACCTCCCCATCGGTGCCCCACACCTGCCTTGCCAGCCAGGTTTTGAGATCTTTTCTAAAGGGCAGCAATTGCGTCTGGAGCCGTAACTCTGTCAGCAGGAGGTTCCAAAGGGCCGGAGCGGACATGGAGAAGGCCCTCCTTCTTGTGCTAGAGAGACAAGCCCCTCTACCGATGGTACAGTTAGAGAGCCCCTCCAGTCCGCTGTGGTTGGACAGACAGACGTTCGTGGGGAGACACGGTCTCTTAGGTAAAGCCCACTACCATGGCTTTAAAGATCATCACCAGCACCTTGAATTGCACCTGGAGGCAAACTGGTAACCAGTGCAGCTCACGGAGCAGTGGAGAGGCACGGGCATAATGCCCACACCCCATCACTACCTGGGCAGCCACGTTCTGGACCAGCTGCAGCCTCCGAATGGTCGTCAAGGGCAGCCCCATGTAGAGCGCATCTAGTCTGGAGGTGACCAGAGCTATATCTATATCTATATCTATAGATATGAACTGAAAGTTTACAGTGTATTTGAGTGATGTCATTTATTCTACATTCACTTATGGATGACAGGGACAATTAGTGTGAACTTGTTATGTCCTTTTTGATTGATTTGATGTCTAGCCTCCCTTCCTCCCAGAACTGGACCTATAAAAGTACAGTCCAGTATATTACTTTGAAATTATTATTATCATTATTTTTAAAAAACAATTATCTTTCCAGGTAAAAGGTGCCACTAGTCCTTCTGTGTTTTAGGAACACAAATACTAGAGGTGCTGAGCTCATGATGTACTTTGATAATTTCAGTAAAATATTCTCTAGGCAAATTCTATCTGGAAAGATGCTCAATCCCACCCACCACCCCTCTCTCTCATGCACACACAAACATGTTAAGATTACATTTCAAATTAATATACTTTTCTTCTGTATTGCTTTCAAAAATCTAAACCTTTAATTTAGAGGCAGCAGAATGTAGATGGGTGGGATGCAATAGGCTTAACAATCACATTCATCTCATTGTTTGGCAACATAGTTAAAATGTGTCAGTAAAGTGTAAAGTAATGACTGCCTTCCAGACCAGCACCTCACTGCTTAGTTCATTACCTACATCTACTTTTTATCATACCTGTCAAGTATCCCGTTTTGGCCAGGATTTCCCATAATTCACCGATCTTTCCCTCTCTTTCCTGCCGCCATCCCATAATTGGAACAGCCAGGAAAGGGGTTTCTGCACATGCACACATGCACAAAGGGTTTCTGTGCATGTGCAAAGGGTTTCTGTGCATGTGTGCATGTGCAAAGAGGTTACTGCGTATATGCAAATGGTTACTGCGCATGCACAAATGGGTTACTGCACATGCATGCGCCGGTGCCCGGAATCCTTCCCTTATTTTTATCACCGCAACTTGACAGGTATATTTTTATTGAGCTGACCAACAAAAATAAAAATCATCCTCTACTGACATATTAAATGATGCACCTAGAAATGGCCTAAAGGGACAGGTTGCAATTCCAGGAAAATAATAAAGCCCTAAACAAATGTTCCAATTATCCTTCTTTATTTCAGATGTTGAGATAAGGTCAACAATATACTCAAGGATGTTCTTTAAGTGTACTTTCCTCTACTACTTTAAAAGGTTGGATTATTTTAAAAAGTGGTATATGTTTTCATGAGTGAGAGATATATCAGAAAAAACGAAGCCGTTTGAGGCTGTAATGATGCAATAATTCACAATTTATAGTTCATCAGATACCTTTGTCATACAAAGTAACACTGTCTGTAATGAAATCTTTATGACAACAAAACGGTAAATTAATTTTCTGTGTTCTGATGCTTCTAATGACTTTGGTTTCCCATGAGAATCTGCATACAGTGCAGCTGTTGCAACGATAATGTCCTGGTGCCAGAGCCTTGACAGGCTCTTGTTTTAAACTGTCAGTACGTGTTAACATATTACCTAGGGTTCTTGTTCTTCTGGACTCTATCTTTGGTTTGAATTGACACCCAGGTATCTCTTCTAATAGAAACTAATATTTATGTATGATCTTCTTTATATTGAGCGCTTGTGGTGAATATTCCAGGGACCAATGAATTCTCCTCCTATTGTCCCTGTTTCCTCTGGGGAAAAACACCTTCTGGACATCTTGTTGACTTTAGTTAACAATCTATCAATGATGTCTAAAGGATAACCCCTTTTATGAAGATTTCCTCTGATAGAAGTAACAGAATCATTAAAATCCCTATCAGATGAAGAGTTCCTTTTCGCCCTAGATAAAATACTAAATGGTATATTGTTCCTCAGATGTGGAGGATGATATAATCCATACTGTAAGTACTGTATGAGTTCCTGTCTGTATTCTTCTTATAGAGTCTCATATTCAACCTGCACTCGTCCGTTATGTACACCTGTAAGTCTAAAAATGGAATAGATCTGTGATCAGTATTAGATAAGAATTTTAAATCAGTATTCTGTGCATTCAACCAAACTGTGAACCCCTCTATAAACCCAAAATCATCAAAAACAAAAAATAAATCATAAAAGGACTTAATGGATTTTTGTCTTACTTATTTCCATACTAGTATTGGCTTTCCTAGCCATAATGACACATCATCAAGTCAATTCTGACTTATGTTGAGCCTTTGCAGGGTTTTCTAGGTATTGTGCAATCAGAATAGACTTCCCATTCCCTTTTTCTGAAGATATCCTGGGACTGTGCAGCTTGCTGAAGGCTACACAGATGGGTTCTTTCGCAACAGTGCATGCTCAAAGCGAGGGGTCTTTGCCTTGCCTCCCCCCCCCCCGGGTTGCTTTGGTCGACGTGGAGATTGCTGATTGGTGGGTTCAATTTGGTTGTGTAGTTCTGTGGTTCAAAGTAGTCATTGTGGGCTGGGATTTTGTCGCATTCCCACCCACCCTGAACATCGAAGGAGGCTTTGGCTGGTCATGAACTTTGTTCAGGCCGGGTAGGAATTTTGGGGATTCGTGATTGACTTGTCAGATCCTTTTTTGCCTACCTGCCGTCGATAAGTACGGGGTTTCATGTGGCGCATGTTTTTGTATGATTTGGCGGAGGGTATGGAGGGAGAAGGGAGAGGGGGTAGGGGTAGGAGCAGAATTTGTCTTATTTTGGCCGGGTACATAAGCACCACCCCAGAGGGGGCATGGCCTAGTTGGGCTCCTCCCTAAAAAAAATTGGGATCTCCCTCCGTGCCTCTTATACCCTTGCGTAGGGCCTGTTACTTTATGACGTGAATAAAGTGACCTTTTCTCCAGTCGTTATCCTGTTGTTTGTGGGGGGCAGGGATGGTGAGGCAATGGCTGTTCTTCAGAGCAGCACAGTAAGGAATCAAATCCTCATACCTAACTCACTGAGCTTTCCAGTCAGATATGTCTATAGAAGTCATCCTAGATTTTTGTTACTACCTTTTTAAAATCATCATCCACTCACTGCAGTTTCCCAATGTTTTTATGAGTCCAGACTTCCCTTTGGTGGGCATCTGGAGAGCTATACTGTAAACACTGTAAAAAAATAAGTCTTTAAGTAAGATAATGATCCCAAGGCATAGGGAGCTGTCACAAATAATAAGGTCTGCTCAGTTCAAATATTTATATCTTTCTTTAGCAACTCACTAACATATTTAGCATGAATAATGGCTCTCCCAATATTTAAAAGGTGATCAAAGCAGCAACAAGAAAACCAGTTTGTACTATTGATTGTGATACTAACGAATGGAGACTCTGATTCCTTTGTCTAGAATATTTCCTCAATATAAAATTCTCTCCAAATTGCCAAGATAACAGCAACCTTGAAAATGGAATTTCTGTTGGGAAAATTGTGTAGGGAGAGAGATAAATTTCCTCCCACACACATGTTGTTAACCATTTTGGTTTGAGTCACAGAGCCTATGCTTTGATCTGTTTTTTAAAAAATGCACAAGACCTGACAGATACCTCCTGACATCTCTTACATTACAGTCTGTTTGAACATCCTTTATGACTCCATCAGTCTTGTACAGTGGGCTGACTGTGATGATAGCGACACCTTGAAGGTTTTACCTTGCTCATCTCCTCCACTCATAGCCAACAAGCTTTTAATAGTCCAGATTTTTCAGTTTTCAAAAAACAAAGCAGACATCAGACAATTCAACTTTCCTGTACTTTCCTTTGCATTCTGGCATAACATAACATTAAGAATGTGAAATTGATGTTTTGATAAGTAACCCAACATAAGAACACTTTTCAATTACAAGCTAAAACTACCCACAAATAAGTTAAATCTGTCTTTCAACAGTTTAAGCCTGCCGTGTTTCCTCTTATCCCTTAGCTGGTATTACATCCCTGATAAGCTCAGCAAAGCAGTGTAAGAGAGGAGGCATGCTGCTTGACTTTTGGATCAAGAGTTTCTAACACGATTAATATGGAAAGGTCAGTCTTAATTTAAACCTCAGCAAACTGCACATGAGCCTCTGTCAATGAACCGCATTTCATCGTTTCCCCAAAATAATCTCATTTGCATAGCCAAGAGGATAACTGATACCGCTTTGGGCGTTCTGAGTTTGAGAGGACTTAGGTTGTGCAAGCTTAACAGACAATTTGTTCATACAGAAATGTTAACCTTTATTAATGCTGCCTGTCATATCTTTGGGATTTTCTCTAAATTCTACATGTTAGAAGCATTTTAAAGGTCAGAACAGCAGTAAGAGCTAGACTAAAATAACCATTTTTTCCACTGCTGATATATCTTTGCAAATATATATTGAGCCTGCTAGTCTTAAACATACAGGATTTGAGAAATACTAGTAATGCGTATATTTCAAAATACCCCAGGATGAATAAAAAATTAACAATACATGAAGGAGAACCATGAAACTGAATCCTATTGACTAAAGCAGGTATTTCTCTCTAAACATAAATTAAGCTGGATGTTAGCATATGCTCTGAATTATATAAAATCCATGCAAATACAGTATAAACAAATTCCAATATTATTTTATTGTCTTGTTTTTTCGTATATACCACCAAGTCATCTATGACTTCTGGTGACCCTATGAATGAAAGATCTCAAAAATGTCCTGCCCTCAAATTCAAGTCTGTGGGTTCTTTAGGGTGCCAATCCATCTCACATTTGGTCTTCTTTTTTTCCCTCCACTGTTTCCAGTATTATTGTCTTTTCAAGAGAATACTGCCTTCTCATGATGTTCCCAAAGTAGAACAGTCTCCACTCCATCATTTTTGCTTCCAGGGATAGTTCATGTTTGATTTTTTCTTGGACCACTTATTCATCTTTCTGGTAGTTCAGGATATCTGCAAATCTCTCCTTCAGTACCATATTTCAAATAAATAATTTTTCCTGTTAGCCTTCTTTACTATCCAGGTTTCATATCCATACATACTGACCAGAAATACAAGAGTGAGAATCGTCTTGGTCTTAGTCTCCAATGACAAATCCCTATGCTTAATGGTTCTTACTAATTCCTTCCTGACTGCTCCTTAGAAGGTCAAATAGTAAAGATGAAGCTAAAATACTGTACTTTGGACATCAGATGATAATAGAGGAGTTACTTGAGAAAATCTTGATGCTGGGAAAGGTGGAGGGCAAAAGAAGAAGGGGGCAGCAGAAAATGAGATGGCTGGATGGTATTGTAGACACAGTGGGCACAGAGCTGGACAGATTGAGGAGGATGGTGGAGGACAGAGGTGCCTGGCAGGCGGTGGAGCATGGGATCACAAAGTGTTGGAGTCAACTATGCTACTGAACAACAACAAAAATCCTTCATTGCTGCTTTTCCCAGTCTCAATCTTCTTTTGATTTTCTGGCTGCGGTGTCTATTTGGATTGATGGTTGAACCAAGCAAGATACACAAAATCTTTCACTATTTCATTTTTTTCTTGTCAATGTTAATGTTGTGTAGTTCTTCTGTGATCATGATTTTTGTCTTCTTGATGTTCAAGTAGTACTGCTTGGTCTTAGTTTAAAGGAGTTTTCAATAAGCCTTCCAAATTCCATATGTCTTCACAGTTTCTTTGGAAAGTTATCCATTCTTTCACATTTTATCTTTGTCCAGTGAGCATCATTACAGCCTCCTAACCAATCATGGGGGGGGGGGGGGAGGTGGTGGCTTAGAGGTTATGATGCTGAACTTGATGACTGGAAGGTTGGCAGGTCAGCAGTTCAAGACCCAAGTGCTGCACCATGGAGCTGTCCTGCCAACTTAGCAATTTGAAAGCAAGAAATTACAAGTAGATAAATAGGTACCAATTTGGTGGGAAGCTAAACAGCATTCCATGCACTCCAGTGTCTTAGTCATGCCTGCCACATGACCATGGAAATGCCTCCAGTCTTGGACAGTGCTGGCTCTTTGGCTGTGAACGAAGATGAGCACTACACCCTAGAGTCAGATATGACTAGCTTTCGAGCAAGAGCAAACTTTACCTAACCTCTCATACAAAATTGAACTACATCTTACTCCATACCATTTGCCCTCAGTTTTACCTCCTACTCTGGAGAACTGAGAAAGTATAAGCAATTTCCTGAGACATCAATCAGTGCCATGGGATGCAGGGGCTGTAATAAAGTAAACACTTGATATAACATCACAAAATTTTAAACAAAGATGTTAGTTAAGTTGCTGGTAACTTCTTTGATTAAAAGCTGCCTCTTTGAATACATTATCTAACGCAAGTATAGGAATGCAGTTCAGTTGCCAATTTTTTTGCTTCTTGAATTGCAAGCCTGCAGGTACCCCAGGGCACAGACATTGTACTTCTACAGAAATGTTGATTACATTGAGGCTGTGAGTCAGACAAAGACCTGTTTTCAACATTCATTTCAGGGCCTCAGAGCACCTCTCTCTCTCTCTCTCTCAATCTCTGAGTAAATTAATTGACTATGCTCTGGTTATAAAAATAAAGATGTAAGTAAGGCATGGAAATATATGCTATTTGCCATATTGGAGCTAGACAAACTGTATTAATACAGTCTTAGCTAAGAACACCGTGACTACTCACAAAATGTCTTGTTCACAGCAATTTTCAGTCTTCCAAGTTTCCTTGCTGAGATGCCACACAATACCAGTGAGATTATCAGCTTTCCAAGGAAATGAAACCTCCCCCCCCCTCCCAATCCACCTACTTTACAAAATGTTCCTTACATGACATTTCTAAATTCTGGTGCAAGACACATTCTGTGCTACTCAATGCCCTTTCTGTGAATGCTGCACAGGAAATATACAATTCTGGGGAGGAATTGTTATAATTTTGTGTAGTTTGGCTTTTCTGTTTTAAAAATGTCCAAGCAAGATTTCCTACAATGTTTCCCAGACTGTGCAGAGAGAAATCTTGCTGCAAGGAGAAAAAAGTGACACACACACACCCTTGAATTCTATTTGAGAGTAACTTGCTGCAAAGATTGCATTCCTAGTCCTAACTGTGCATCAGGATACCTGGCACTGAGTAATGACAAGGTTTTCACTGAAGAGAGGAAATAGAAGTGTTGCATTCAATCTAGGTATGGCACTACTCCTATCCATCAAAGATAACTACCTGGTGGTTCTGTCCAAGTGTTTATTTAAGTCAAAGATGACACTATTCCTGGAAGCTGGAGGAGAAAGTAGCTGGTGTTTTTGGCTCAGAGCCTGGAAAGTTTCTTTTAAAATGTATAATGTTTTTGGGTGGGTGAGGGTTCTGGCCTGCACAGGTTTTAATGCAGTGCTTTTAAAGTTTTAATGTTGTGTTTTAAATGGTTGAATTTAAAATTATTTAAAACAAATTACATTTTAAAATCATTTTATACAGCTCTGGAACCTACCCTGAAATCCTGTTATATGGGGTGGGCTATAAATGT
Source organism: Bradypodion pumilum (assembly GCA_035047305.1). NCBI lineage: Eukaryota > Metazoa > Chordata > Lepidosauria > Squamata > Chamaeleonidae > Bradypodion > Bradypodion pumilum. Next base: position 326,632,463 of record JAWDJD010000003.1, read on the forward strand.
TTTAATTAAAATAAATTACTAAATCAAATGCTATTAACTGCAAGATCATTTGACGCCTTCCTTACTGCCTCCCACCCCAGTAAGAGCCACCATTGTGTAAAGATAATGTCTGAGTTCTCAGAAGTATCTATAACTCTTTCTATATTTGTACAAGTGGCATTTAGAAAACAACAGTCCAGTTACATAAATGGATATTTGATCATTTTTCATTAAAGTTTACACCTAGTCAGTGTGGAGAGAACTGTGGAGCCTCCCCCCCCCCATTTTTATTGAAACTGTTATCAAAATAAACCCCTCCCAATTTGGATAATTTTTTCCTTAGCTCTTTATTTTTAGATATTTATGTATGCTACAGATTAAGGTTTGTTGAGGACACAAGGACAGCCTTTTTCTGTGGTTGCTCCCATACTTTGAAATATGCTGCCCTGAAAATCCAGCTTGCCACTTTTCTATTGTCAGGTAAATACTTTTCTCTTTAGCAACGCTTTTAGGCAGCAAGTGTCTCAAGAGTGCTTTGTTTATTAAACATAGATATTGTTTTAAATGTTTTAAAATTAATAAATATTGATATATGCTTAATGTTTCTACCATATTTTAAAACTGTTGAGTATTGTACACTTTCAGTTGTTGTGAGCCACTGTGGGTCCCCGATTGGGAGAAAGGAGCATATAAACTATATAAATTAAATTAAATAGAAAATATCAGCACAGAAATCTTTCCATAAAGTCCTGTCGTGCAGAGTTCCACCAGTGCAATAGAAATGTTTACCAGCAGATTGCTTGTAATTGATCCTTCTATTTGTTTATTGATTTATTTTGTGACTTATACACAGGGACATGAAGCATACCTGTCAAGTTTTGGATTTGGAAATAAGGGCGATTTCCCGGCAAAAAAGGGATACTTGACAGCTATGCTTATCCTGTGCTGCCCTCCAATGGTGGCAATGCAAGCGCGGCGCCAAAATGGCCGCCGCGCTCTTTGCGGGCCCCCCCCCCACAGGACGAACGATCCGGGTAGTTTAGGGCGTGGCCAGCTCCCTCATAAAAGGGGTGGCCACGAGGCAGCCGAGCTGCCATTTTAGCTAAGCGACGGAGCGGAGAAGTTTTTTCTGCCTGTGTCTCCGTCGCTCCTTACCTAGTTTGGAAGCCTTTTTTGGCGGCGAATCTTCTCTTTCGGCTTCCTTTTGCCTTGAGTGAGATGCCTTCGAAGAAGAAGGCGCTTTTGGGTGCGACTCGCACGAACAGGAGGCGCAATCTGGGTCGGAGGACCACGGTGGAGCCTCCCCAGCAGCCGCCTTTGCCGGCACCCGCCGGGACCGGCGGGATGGGGTCGATCACCCCTTGGCCGGAAGCGGGAGACCTGAGCATGGGCTCGGTGAGGGCTGTGGCCCGCGCCCCACATGTGGTGGACACCGCTCCTGGATCTGCTCCTGCACCAGCGGTGGCGCAGCTCCCCCCGGGGCCTTCTAGCCTTGGGGGGTGGTGTGGCCCCCTGCCTTGGCAGGTGCCGGCACCGACCCTTCCGGGCTTCATGCGGGACAATGGCCCTACTCGGGTCCTGGGGTACAGGGCCCTGTACCCGCGCCTCTCACAGGCGGGCCGGCCGGCCCTTGGCCCCAGGTTAGTGTGGAGGCCTTACTGGCCCGTGTGGCGGCCCTCGAGGCCTCCTTGGCTCAGGCCAGCCATGCTGGGGCTACTTGTGGGGTTAGTTTTGAGGCGCCGTCGGTCGGGCAGCAGCAGGTGACGGGACGGGTCGAGCTGCTGCAGGCGCGTGGCGCAACTTCAGCCACTGCCTCGCAGCTCCCCGGCCAGCAAGCAGGTGTGGGTCAGGCCCCGATGATGAGCTCTACGACGGTCGTGAGCTCCGACGCCCCTGGTGGGCCGGAACCCCCGGTGGGGGCGGCCTGCGGGGGTGCGACATGTGAGTATGCGGTACAAGCCAATACACCTACACACATTGCCACTACGGGGGGGGCCTTTCAATGGCCTTGGCCTCGCGCGGGTGGTGCGGTGGCCCAGCCGCCGGCGCCCCACTCGGCGATGACGACTGCTACCCAGCTCGCTGGGGTTGCAGGTGTTACCTACCCTACCGGGAATGTATTGGGGGTGGCGGGGCCAGCACAGGCCCCTTTTCAGATGCCCGCATTGGCTGCGGTCCCGGTTTCGGCCTTGCCAACGGCGGGATATTCTTTGCCACTGGGTGACCACCTAGCGCAAGCCACCAGAGAAAAGATATGGCGGGGGGAGTATGTAGATATCTTCTCACTCTTAAACAGAGAGCCCACCAAGGAGGAGAGGGAGGGGCAGGACGAGAAGGATAAGGAGCAGGCACGTCGTCGCAAGCCACCACGTACCTGGGCCAACTGACTGCCGGCTTATTTAATCTACATGGCAGTGTACTTGAGAGCGCGGCCAGATTTGGCTATTCCGATGGTCCAATATTTGGACAACATCTATAGGGCGATGGTCGACTTTCCGGGCCCCTCGTGGTTGGCTTATGACGAGGAATTTCGCATGCGGATTCCCCTGCAACCCGAGATGAGGTGGGACGAGCCGTGCCAGAGGCTTTGGCTTCTGTACATGACGCCCACGCGCCCAGCGCCAGGGGAGAGATACCATTGTGGACATGCGGTCCAGCGAGCGGCTCCAGCTCAGGTTCCCTGCCAGGTGGCGGGGCAGGGGGTTCCAGCCCGCCTGCTGTGCTAGACTTTCTCGTCCAATGGTTCCTGCAATAGGAAAAATTGCAAGTACAGGCATGAGTGTCCCACCTGTGCGGGCCCCCACGCAGCCTCTGCCTGTCCCAGGCCTGGAGGGACGCGGGGCAGAGGGAAGGGCGGACAGTGGACTGGCAAGCCTGCCACAGATGGAGCTGGTTCACCGAAAGGCTCCCTCCCCAATTAATGTGGACATGTTGGAGCGTTGGCTCGCATTGTACCCGAAGGGGGAGGACGCAGATTATCTACTTCGGGGCTTTAGACAGGGGTTCCGTATTCCTTTCATGGGTAGTAGGTCCCCTCAGGATGCCCCCAATCTTTTGTCCCTTAGGGGGAGGGAGGAAGTGGCGGCCGCCAGCATTAGTAAGGAGGTCACTGCGGGTAGGGTCGCTGGCCCTTTCCCTGTGCCCCCGTTCACTAACCTTAAGGTATCGCCCCTGGGCTTGGTTCCCAAGAAATCTCCAGGCGAGTTTCGCCTTATCCATCACTTGTCCTACCCAGCCGGCCGATCGGTCAATGATGCTATCCCTGACGACCTTTGCTCAGTCAGGTATACATCTTTTGACCATGCGCTGCGCATGGTGCGCTCATGTGGCCCGGGTGCGCTGCTGGCTAAGTGCGACATTAAGTCGGCTTTTCGCCTCTTGCCGGTGCACCCGGGCGACTTTGAATTGCTGGGTTTCAAATTCCGGGGTGAATATTATTTTGATAAGGCCATGCCTTTTGGCTGTTCCATATCATGCTCTGCATTCGAGCGTTTCAGTACCTTCCTGGAGTGGGCTTTCGTCCGTAGGTCAGGGTCCCGGTCTGTAGCCCATTACCTGGATGACTTTTTATTCGGGGGTGAACGGGGCTGGGACACGTGCACACGTCTCCTCAACACATTTCAGACGCTAATGGAGGAACTCGGTGTCCCTTTACCGCCCGAAAAGACCGAGGGCCCATCTAACAAGCTAGTATTCCTGGGGGTGGAGATCGACACAGTAGCGCAGGCTTCTAGGTTACCGGGGGATAAGGTGTCCCGGTTAGTGGCCCTCATCTCGGATTTGCTGGCCAAGCGCAAGGCATCGCTGAGGGAACTCCAAGTGTTACATGGTCACCTCAATTTTGCCTGCAGGGTGGTCGCACCGGGCAGGGCTTTTGCTCGGCGCTTATGTGACGCCATGGCAGGGTTATCCAGGCCTCACCATAGAATCAGGATTACCCGGGGTATCAGGGCAGACATGTTCGTCTGGTTACAGTTCCTGAGGGAGTTCAATGGGGTCTCATTTTGGAGGTCTGACCTCCTGGCTTCCCCAAATTTTCAGGTCCAGTCTGATGCCTCAGGATCCCTGGGTTATGGGATGTACTTCAATGGGAAGTGGGCCTATGGTGGGTGGCCACCGGCATGGGCAGGCACTGGTCGCCTGCGTGATCTCACATACCTTGAATTTTTTCCTATCCTGGGGGCTTTGATGCTGTGGGGCGAGGAATGGGCCAACTCGGTCGTGCATTTCTGGTGTGACAACGCTGCGGTTGTCCACATTGTCAATGCACAGACTTCCAAATCACCCAGGGTTATGGACCTAGTGCGCCAGTTTGTGCTGCGCTGCCTGCGCCTCAACGTTTTGTTCAGGACTAGGCACGTCCCAGGGGTTAATAATGATATTGCCGACGCTTTGTCCCGCCTGCAGATCTCCCGGTTCCGTGCCTTGGCCCCGGATGCGGAGGAATTTCCCTCGCCACTCCCGGACGAGATATGGACCATTGGCAGGGAGAGGTGAACCAGGCGATCGGCCTGTCACTGGCGCCCCGCACGCGTAAGGCGTATCAACAAGCTTTTAATTCTTATAGGGCATTTTCTGCCCAGTTTCACCTGCCAGAGACCTGGCCTATCCCTGTGGACCATGTGCTGAGGTTCATGGTTCACCTGCATTCCCAGGGCCTCGCACCTCGCACCATAGCATCTAAGCTGTCAGCGTTGGCTTTTATGGCCAAGGTGGGGGGTCATGTGGACAGCACCTCTGACTTCCGTGTGAGACATGTTTTGGAGGGGTGGGTGCGCGAGCGCGGGCGTTGCCCGGACGACCGGCACCCTATTTCCCCAGGGGTTCTTACCCAGTTGGCCCGGGGCTGGCCAGGCCTCTGTTTTGATCATTATGAGGCAGCCCTTTTTCATGCAGCCACAACGGTGGCATTTTTTGGAGCGCTCCGCATCAGCGAACTTGTGATGCTGTCTAAGGCGGATGCAAGTTGTAGGGCACTGGAACTCGAAGATGTCTATGTTGCCAAAGACTGGGCCCAGTTGAGGATACGCTCCTCTAAGACTGATCAGCAGGGCGTAGGCAGTGGTGTAAGACTGCTACGGTGTTCTTTGGCAGACATCTGTCCGGTTGGTGCCCTACAGGAGTTTCTTGCACTGCGTGGCACGCACCATGGCCCGTTTTTCTGTCACCAGGATGGGTCTCCCCTCACTAAATTTCAGTTTTGGAAGGTGACAGGCAGAGCCCTCGCCAGGGTGGGCCTACCAGGTGCCCGTTATGGCACACATTCATTCCGTATTGGGGCAGCCTCTACAGCAGCTGCTTTTGGGTACTCCGGGGCTGACATACGCAGCATGGGAAGGTGGGGTTCACAATGTTTTCAGTTTTATGTGCGCCCGCTCCCGCCGTGAGTACCAACCCAGTCACCTTACATCATTTCCCTCAATTTTTCTTACAGACCCGGGGTGTCGTATTACACCGGTGACAGTATGGCTGGTGGGCCACAGCTACGTGCAAAGGGCAGCGCGTTACGCTGCGGCAACAGAGTGGGGACCCCGACTGGGACTGGGTGAACACGCCAGTCTCACATGGCATGGTAAGCCTGGGATGTTGTGGCGGGAGCTGCTGCCTTTTCTGTTTTCAGGCAGAAGTGCTGCCCCGCCTGACATTCTCATCATGCACCTGGGGGGCAACGATTTGGGTCAGGTCACCGGCTTGTCGCTCAAGCATGCGATTTGCAAGGACCTCGCCTACTTGCACTACGTCTGGCCTCCCGCTACCCTGGTTTGGTCGGACATTGTCCCGCGCCATTCTTACAGAGGAGGAGTTGACCTCATGGCCATTGACCGCGCTAGGCGCGCGGTCAATAAGGCGATGGCGCGGTTCCTTGCCGACAGGGCTTGGGGACGGGTCAGTCGTCACCCCGCTATTGGACTAGAAAATTATGATTTGTATGCAGGGGATGGGGTCCATCTGTCGCGAGGAGGTATGGATCTCCTGTTGGGTGATTGGCGAGCAGGCCTGTTGACCGAGCTGACGGTCTGGGGGGGGGCGTCAGGCCTTCTTTGAAGCCCCTCCGTGTGGCGGGTAGCACTGGTAAGGTAAACAGTTATGACCCACAGGTATCCGGCAGGTTCGCAATTGACTGGACAACACTAGATAGGAATAAATTAGTTAAACGTTGTCCGGTCAACGATGAACCAGGCGATGGGGTGATGGCGATAGCTAGCCAGCATGCATCACCCCGTGATTTCACGGATACGAGTCAGAGGGTGGGGTCATGAGTTAGATATTGACTACGGTCAACAATTTGTTTGTTGTCAACAAACAAATTGATACAAATTGATACATTGTAACCAATTGCCGTTGGCAATTTTGGGTGGTACCTTACCAGTGTTACTTCGGCCTGCTTGCCTTAAGAATTATGATTGGTCGTTTTACCAATACAAATTTATAATTCGGACTAGGGCATGAATCAATAAATGTGGCCCAATGCCGTTATCCACTTTCAATGGTGTCTGAGTCCGTTATTGGGGGGTGCGCCTGCAATGCAAGCGCGGCGCAAAAATGGCCGCCGCGCTCTTTGCGGCCCCTCCCCCCACAGGACGAACGATCCGGGTAGTTTAGGGCGTGGCCAGCTCCCTCATAAAAGGGGTGGCCACGAGGCAGCCGAGCTGCCATTTTAGCTAAGCGACGGAGCGGAGAAGTTTTTTCCCCTCCACCCCCTCCCTAGTTAACAGTGTGATATTCTGGTCGCTTCGGGGCCGGGTGGGAATTTTTGGCTGGGACCCACATTGGCTTCCGGGTCCTGGCTTTTTTGCCCATCCCACACTGTTGCTATGGTTTGATATAGGGGTTCTGCTACGACTACTGTTGACTTTGGTCACATGGGCGGGTAGCACTGGTAAGGTAAACAGTTATGACCCACAGGTATCCGGCAGGTTCGCAATTGACTGGACAACACTAGATAGGAATAAATTAGTTAAACGTTGTCCGGTCAACGACGAACCAGGCGATGGGGTGATGGCGATAGCTAGCCAGCATGCATCACCCCGTGATTTCACGGATACGAGTCAGAGGGTGGGGTCATGAGTTAGATATTGACTACGGTCAACAATTTGTTTGTTGTCAACAAACAAATTGATACAAATTGATACATTGTAACCAATTGCCGTTGGCAATTTTGGGTGGTACCTTACCAGTGTTACTTCGGCCTGCTTGCCTTAAGAATTATGATTGGTCGTTTTACCAATACAAATTTATAATTCGGACTAGGGCATGAATCAATAAATGTGGCCCAATGCCGTTATCCACTTTCAATGGTGTCTGAGTCCGTTATTGGGGGGTGCGCCTGCAATAGGGCATTGCAGTCTAATTAATAAGGGATGACGGCGGGAAAGAGGGTAAAATAAGGGGTTTTCCCGGCCCATAAGGGCTACTTGACAGCTATGACATGAAGTCATGGACACCCTGGCATTGAAAAAGGAACTCTTTCATTAAAACCAATCTACCACTGCAGCAATTCAATTTCTCTTGTGCCAACTGAGTTCGTCAAGAGGATTCTGTCCTGTGAATTTCTGCTTGGAAGTGACTTACAGGTTACGTTTCAAGAGCATGGGTATGATTGGAAAAATGTTTGGTTCTCAAAGAAAGTACCAGTAAGACCTACTATTTTGACCCAAACAGACTTGAAAATCACTGCAAGAACAAATATCCTACAGATAGTGGCATGAGTTTTTCAGAGGCTATAAAGATGCTGCCAAAATTCTTCATTACTGGCCTTAGTGTATGTGTCTTTGTCCTGACAGGGATACTTACTGAATTGCAAATTGAGCACTACTTCTCCCAGAGGTCCTTCTGTTTATAAGAGTGAATTTAATATACAGTATTCATAAATTACACATATAACATTTCTGGGCTCCTGTTGGACCAGGGTGTTTCATAGGTGGATGCGTAAGCATTCTTGTATAGTTACATGTACAAATATTTGTACATTTTTGATATTAACTCCTTATTGTCAATGCTACATTGGGTTTCTCCTTATCAAACATCAAAAAGTAAGATAATATATCCAGAAACTATCTGTGAGGCACTCTGATATATGGAGATATTTTTTATTGTTTAAAAATATGCTGATTATTCTGGGATATAACAAAACAATCAGTAACTGTTATTGTTTATCCATAAGTTGTATTTGGTTATCCTTTCCTTTAAAAAATTAAAAAGGAACAAGAAACCAAAATGGTTCTCTTTCATTTACTGAAAAGCTACAGAATTTATAAAGACATCTGACTGGAAGGCACATACATGTTACATAATTAATAATAAAATGGCATGAAGTCATACACTAACATTAACCAGCGCCTTCAGCTCCCTCCCATCGCCTTGCCGGTCACGGGAGGTGGGAGCTCAGCTGAGTGCAGCTGAGAACCATCTGCGGCAGGGCCATGAAAAGCCACCGCCATGCCCAACGCCAGTGCTTTTGGCTCCCTCTTGTGGCCCTGCTAGTGACGGGAGGTGGGACCTCAGCTGAGTGCAGCTGAGGACCATCTGTGGTGGGGCCGTGAAAAGCCACCACCGCCAACTCTGTGCCCAACGCCAGCACCTTCGGCTCCCTCCCGTGGCCCCGCCGGTCACAGGAGGTGGGAGTACAGCTGAGGACCATCTGCGGCAGGGCCGTGAAAAGCCAGTGCCGCCACACCCAACGCCAGCACCTTTGGCTCCCTCCCGTGGCCCTGCCGGTCTCGGGAGGTAGGAGTGCAGCTGAGGCCTGTCCTGGCGTGACTGGAGCTGTTGGATTCTCTGGACCCCCGCTCTTGGTGAGAGCAAGGGCAGGGAGAGAGACTGGAGAGAGACTGGCCACAGTTGAGGGGCGATTGGCGTGGCTTCAATATCATGCCGCTGCCGGAGCCACCAGACTTGTCATTTCCCTGCCTGTGGTGAGAACGGGGAAAGGGAAAGAGACAGCTCAACAGGGAGACAGACTGATGTTGCCTCAGCTGATGACGTTGAGCTGGGGCTCCATCTGGGATGTGAGCTGAGCTTCATCACCTGGGGATTTTGTTGATGTTGAGATATTTGATGTTATGAAATTGTGTATTATGTGATGTTTATTGATTATTATTGATTGCTTAGTGATTGTATTATTGTAGTGTTATATTGTATATGCATTAATGTTGTATTGCCACCCTGAGTCGGCCAGCGCTGTGTAGGGCGAGGTATAAATTGAAATTGAAATTGAAAATTGCAATTCTTGTCCAAAACGTGATCCCACCATTCACAATACATCTGGATTGCTGTAAAATTGGTGGCCAGAATATTTGTCTGGCCAGATTTCTCTTTCTGAAGTAGCTATTTTTTGTTGATTCCATCCCTCTGCTTGAGTCTTTATATAGCTTCTATTGCCACCCTGTCACTTCAGATCTAACACTCCCATCTGTCCCCCAAATGTTTTCACTTAGGGAAAGGAGAAGTAAGCTAATATCAATGGAACAGGAGGGAGATGTTGTCCAGTTTCTCCACAATGGATGAGTTGGGTTATTAGACTTGTTAGGGGACATGTTTGCTGCACTATCTATGCACAAGCATTAATATTATAAGCCAAGACACTCAGAGAGAACATGCAAATATAAAACTTGATTTGTAGAAAGTCACTCATCACTATTTCTGAGTCAAGTGCTACAGGCCAGCCTCGCTCTCTGATAGTTAACAAGTCAATATGGAAAAGGGCTATAGTTAGTAGGATTACACACATGGAAAGGCGGGCTGTAACCAATGCTCTGAATAAGAGGTAGGAATCATGACAACCTATTTTGAAGCAGTAGTTTCAGCCCTCAGTCATCACAAAGCAAGTAATGGAAGCCATAGCTGAGTTTTCTGTTTTTAAATAGCTCATTGAATCTGGATTGAAACCCATTATCAGCACTGTACTTGCACCTCATTCACTAATTAGAAACAAACCAAGAAAGGCTATCTTCACTATTAGCCTGCTTGGTTTGCAACATTGATTTGTAATTGCAAATCAGAATGGGCAATAATGTTTTCTGTTTATCCAGACATTTTCCTCATGTCATGAAAATGTATGGCATAAACAGAAGAATCGATTTCCATTCACATTACTATTGTTAGGCTCAGTGAATAGCTAATCTATGCCATTCCATACTTGGTCATATTGGACCAAAGTCAAGTGATGCATGATCTTACTTGTCTGTAGACATACATCTATTTCACAGGCTGTAAAAGTTCCAGATTTTAAGACGTGCTCAGTTATTTTGGATCTAACCCTTTTAGTCCGACATAAGCAAGAGCAATATAGCTTAACTCTTAGCTAGCTAACCATTCCCAATGTTACTGTCTTTTCCAAAAAAACTTGCTTTCCAAAAAAACTTGCTTTCCTAAGTTGTGCCCAAAGTCTCTACAGGGCTAGTGACAGTGTTGTTGTTGATGTTTAACTGCAAAGTACCAAACATTAAGGCAAGATGTTACTGAAACAAGATCAGATCATCCTGCTCCCCTGCTAATTTTAGCAATTGGAGTCATTACAAAATCTTTGTTTAACAATTTAAAATGGTTTCCAATAGCTGCTAGTTTGCTTCCTTAAACCCAAAAACCATCAATTTTGTGAACACATCATCTCATCCCAAAAACTGTTAGGACTCTACTCCTAATTTTCAAGCTTGGTTCTTGGATCTCCCTCATGCACCAGCAGTGCGGAGAAATCATCATCATCATCTCAGCAACAGCAGCAGGCAATCTAGGGATTGTTGTTGGTGTGGGTTAACTAGCTGGATGTACACCTGTCTGCATACATTAAAATAAAAACTTTTTGTTTAATGCCTTTTGTGTAAAGCCTATTTACACTCTAGAATTTGTTCTTCCTTTATGAGCAAATGCATCAGAAGACAAATGCCTGAAATCAAATCCAAATCCAATTTATCTCATACAGTTGAGTTTAGAACAAACCATTTTCTCACATACCCTAATTCCTTCTAATCTTCTAACTGAAGGCTGGGATAGGTTTCAAAGAACCATACCCAGTCCATCTCCAGGGAAAATTGTAACTCAGAAAATAAATTACTAGCATTTGAATTCTCATTATCTCAAATTGCCCTCAGAACAAAAATGCCAGGAGAAGAGCCAGGTCTTTCTTGTTCCACACACAACACATGTTACAACTTTGTTCAGTTTGTGTGGTAGGGAAATTTCTCTCCAATAACTATGAGTGATATTTCCTGTCTCAAATTTATTTATTTTCAATTTTTCTACCCATGTATCATTTGGATTAATTAAAAATAGCCCAAATTTTACTTCTGACTTGGGAGATTTTCCTCAGAAATCAAGATAATAATGATGATAGTGTGGCAGTAAGCTCCAAACATTGGCAGTAGCTATGGAGTTATGCAAGTTTCTATCACTGTACAGAATTCAGAAATATGTGAGGGAGGGAAGCAGAACCATATTGACTGGCTCAGGTCTGGATATCACAGACATATCACTAGCCGTACCCCTGACATCTATCCATACAGAGCATCTGTCTAGGACAGAGGTGGACTTTGCACATTTCAGTTCATAGAGCATGCCTTCAGTTCTGCAGGCACCACTGAAATCAAACAATTCAACCTGTCACTAATCTTTTCCCAAATCACATGCTATTAAAAAGAACTTTAGAAAGATTCCCCCGAAGAGCCTAATAAACTCAAAATCTACACATCTTGATTAGTAATTAGTTCAGTCTGTCCAAACTTTAGAGGAGAAAAGTTGGGTTTTTATTGTTTGAGTGTTATTCTAAGCTTGAAAGATCTAGCCTAAGGGACTTCATTCCTCTGACATCACCTCATCCTTCACTCTATCTTTCCCAAATTCACAGAAGTACAAAGGTGGAAGAGAGAGAAGTAGCTATGCCAAGAATTGATGAAACTTTACTTGTTCTAAGTCTTTGTAACCCCGTGCATAATGAAGACTTTTAATGTATCCAAATATTCTATTCTCATAAATATAGCATATAGACTAATGTAGAAGTATTGTGCCAGATGGATAAAGAACAAGAACTCTTTAAGACCATTAAGCAAAGAAAGCTCCAATACCTTGGCCATATCACGAGGAACAACATAAAGTATAGAATACTCCAACTCGCTCTGCAAGGAAAGATCCCTGGAAAGAGAGGCCCTGGATGTAGACGGACTTCATGGCTGAAGAACCTGAGAGACTGGTGTAGCATGTCCTTAGAAGAACTGTTTCGAGTAGTTAAGAACAGGAAGACTATTGCCATGATGATAGGCAATATCCAGAACAGATACAGCACCTGAAGAAGAATGGGATTTTGAGGTGACTTCAGAGCTTCCTCTGTTCTTTTTCTGGGCAGAAACAAATGCTATTGATAACCCATTGGGACAAAGGTACACCATAAAGGAAGGCAATCAATCAATCAAATGATTAGAGTTGAAGGCCCATTAATGTTGAGGAGACATAATTCAGATAATGTAGATGTTTATATGTGAGAAATAACATTCTGGAAGAATTCCATACTCAACTTCTAAAGACCAATGGCACAACAAAGTACAGTAAGTAGATTTTCAAAGAGAAAGCTCTGCTGAGCACTCAGACACTTCCAGCACTTCAGCAGCTTCCTAATGATGAATTATCTGTAATTGTTTCTGCCAATGCTGCTGATTGTTTTCCTCTGCATGAGGTCTGCTCAAGTGTTAAGAATTTAATCTACACTCACTGTTGGTGCTCCATTTGTCCTAAATGCTTCTGATTTCATTTCCCTCCTACAAGAAGAAGGTGATGCATCTGAAAAAGGAGAACATCACTGTCCAAGCACACCATCCATGCCAGTTGGAAAATCAGAGTCCTGACCTACATGGATAGTAGAGGATATTCACTTCAGACTTGTCATCCTCTACCTGTAGGAAGGTGACAAAACCAGATATTAAGGTGAGGGGGGTACATCTCTTCCTCCTGCCCATGGTGAGCATATGAAAAATTCAAAACACATGAATAAGGCCTTCTATGAATAAAAGAAAGAGAAAGAGATAAGTTGGAAGTGGCTGCAGAAAGCTGAGTGTTGAGCAGAAAACTAAAAAGGTCATTTAGTTTACCTTATAATGTTTTAGGTTTCTGGACTGTGAGATTCTGTATTCCTATACTTGCATATGAAAATCCACTCCCAAACTATGGCCATTTTGAAGAAAGAGAGAACAAATGCAAATATGTTGAAGTAATTTCAACACTGACCATAAGTGTCATTCCATTTATTGTGTCAAATCACACATGATGTTCTTATTATGGATGTCAAGTCACTAGCACAACAACAAGCAAAGTGCATGAAAAACTAAAAATATTTGAGAGTGCAACTAATTTATTAAGTGTTTGCCCAAGCAAAGGTTTGCTAATATTGCTGATCTTTTTTATAAAATGGTGAATTCAGCAGCAGTACTAAGCCTTACCACATGTGCAGAATGGGCATCTATCCAAGAACAACAATATCTACAGGTATGTGCAGATGTGATGTATTTAATATGGCCTTGTATGCTAATCATTATATGCAACTCTGGCAGCTGTTAAAATTGCCCCCATTTGAGCCCTAATGGTAAAGCTATTGAAATAGTTTTCAAGCTATATTTTAAAGTTTAAGCCCTTATAGTCAAGGTACTTCAAAAGGTGTTTGTAGGTCCATGTTCTTCTAAGAAAAGTATTGTGTCGAGCTTAATAGCCCTATTCTGGCAATAGAACCTTCCTTTAATGTTTTAAGCCAATACCCAGATCTATCAATTAATACTTTTACAACAGAATTCCCTCATCATGGGCACTGTTTCACATTTATTTATTTTTACTGTACACAATTTTCTGTACAGTATATAAAGCAAACAATTCTGACAATGAAACTTTTTTGATATCTGAAATTGTCAAGATATTTAGCCCTGACTATAACACAAACAAACAAACAAAATATCCCGCTTGGTGAGAGCCTTGTCAGGGTGTGGGGGCTTGAATGGTCTAACTAAGCAGTGTTGCCCAGCTCTTGTCAATGATGATAGACCCAGACTGAAACTCACCAAAGTGTCCAATGTCAGATCCATTGGGCCAGGTAAAAGCTCCGTCTGAAGCAACTAACCTTGTCATAAGCCCCCCCCCCGCCCCATTTAGTATAGTCAGCTTGGAGAGATGGCACTCAGTTCATCCAAGAAGGGATTGGGCGGGATACCTGCCGGAGGGTCTTCTATGGGGGCTTTTGGATCCATTCGGGGGAGTTGGGGGTCCCAGGATGCTACTAATCTGGTTCCCTTGCAGGGTAATGAAGAGGGGGCTCCCGTGTCCACACCTCCCAAACACGACACATGAATGCATAGTGATACGGCTTACGCATGCGAGGTGCCAATGACATGTCCGGTTCCCTTCTCCTCCCCAAACGTCCAACCATCGGCCAAAAGTGGCGAGTGGACTCCCTCTGCTTCCAGAGTACGGCAGGAACCGGGTGATCTGCAGGTGGTGTAAAGCAGCAGTAATGTCATTATAAATACCTAGAACATGTCTGGCCTAGAACAGCACATTTAGGCGTAGGCTTCTCAAGATAATAGATGAACTAATGTCATGACCCTGGGGGATTTGCAAGTCTGGGTGTTGACAATGTGCACCACTGCCGCATTGTCACACCGAAATTGGACCACTGAGCAGGCCCACTCCTTGCACCATAGCATCAGTGCTCTCTAAAATGGGGAAAAAACGCAAAAAAGGTAAGATCACGGGGCGATCCGTGCACCCACCCTCGGAGTAAACCCCGTAAGTCCGTGAGCCGGAGGTATCCGACCGTACTTGAAATCTAGGGCAGACCATCCAGGTCTGATATCCAGGAAGAGACCCCGCCAAACCCAGGGATAATTTGAGCCAGGCCGGACAAATTAAGGTGGCCATGAGTTAACGGCAGCTCACGAGGGTACACTTTATGTTTGGCAAACAATGCCAAACTCGCCGCGGAGATCCAAGTGGTGGTATACATGGCTAACCCGGATGCCCGCGCGACAGAGTCGATTGAAATGTGAGCTTAGTAGATGGGACCTCGGTCTATTCAGGCGCCAATGGGACACCCAGTTCCCACCTGAGTGTCTGAATGGCAATGAGGAGACGCGTGCATGTGTCCAAGCCCCGTTCACCCCCGAACCAAAAGTCATCGAGGTAATGGGCTAGAGACCGAGACCCCGACCTGTGAGCAAATGGCCACTGAGTAAGGTCCCCAATCGGTCGAGTGCTGAACATGAATTAACCCAGGTAGAAGGGGGTTGGCCTTAACTAAGCACCTAAAAAACCCCAATAGGTCTAATCATTGGGTGCACTGGCAATAATCTGAAAGCCGAGTGCATATCACACTGTGCCAAAACAGCACCAGAACTGCGTGAGCGTGCCACCCATAGTAGCTGAACCAACTATGAGTACCTGACTGAATAAGGTCATCAGTAATGGCATCCCTGAATGGAGAACCCACAGGGTAAGCTAAATAGAGGATTAAATGACATTCAACCTAGTTTTAGCTCAGTATGAGCTTCATGGGGGAGACATTCGACTCAGGAAAGGTGGTTCCAAGAAGGTCCCCCCTCTGCTCTCATAGCCCCAACTCCCTTAGCTGCGGACAGTGGAGCCCCCTCTTCATTACCCTGCAAGGGAACCAGATTAGTAGCATCCTGGGACCCCCAACTCCCCCGAATGGATCCAAAAGCCCCCATAGAAGACCCTCCGGCAGGTATCCCGCCCAATCCCTTCTTGGATGAACTGAGTGCCATCTCTCCAAGCTGACTATACTAAATGTGGCAGGGGGGGCTTATGACAAGGTTAGTTGCTTCAGACGGAGCTCTAATTGCCCCCGTGCACCCCTACCTCTGCCCCGTAACCCACCAACCCGCGGGTACACGGAGGCGGTGTGAGGGCCAGTGCAAAAGGGGGCACGAAGTCGTTAACGACCGTGGTGCTTAGTACACGCATCGTCAGCTGAGCAGGCCGAACGCAGCAGGCAGGCTGGAACCCCCTGCCCGACCAGTTAGCGTGGAGCCTGTGTCTGAGCAGCCCGCTGCTCAGCATGACCACCATGGTACCTATCACCAGGCACCAGTCACGAGGGAGTGATATACACGAGCACCCTTGCTGACAGGGCTCATCCCACCTCCCCTCCGGGTATAGAGCCACCCTCATCTACATGCCTCACCGTAAGCCAACTGCCACGGGCCCATCTAACCAACCATCACCCTGCAAACATTAGCGGTGGATGGAAGCACCAGGATGGCCCAAGCAGATCAAGCCCTGCGGCATACCACCATACGTACAAGGTATGCCGCCAACCAGTGGGCCCAAGGTGCGCGGTGGCTCATGACGATGGGACATCTCTATGTCTCAGTCGCCCTGTCCCTCTCTCTCCTCCTAGTGGGCTCGCAGTTAAATAGGGAGAATGTCCACATGTCCCCCTCCAGCCCTCACCTCTCATGGCCTGCGGCCAATAACACCCAGGGGCAAGTAATAGCCGACCATTGGCAAAGCCCTCGACGGGACAGTCTGCATAAAGGGTATGCGCAGCAGGACCCGGACAGCCCCTACGACGCTCAGCACTGTCCCAGGGGCGGACACCCCAGTGCGTGGTGGCTTACTACGGCGGGACCACCCATGTCTCTGTCCTCCTCTCCGCACCGCCTATCCTTATTGGGGTCACGGCTCATAGGGAGAATATATCCACATACTACCCCCACCACATCTTTTCCCCCATGACCTGGAACAAATGATCACCAGGGTGCAATAAATAACTGGACATCACGGAAACCCCCACCCCCAATGTCGTGCCAGAATGCAACCAAGGGGCACTGGGATAGGCTGGCAAGTGATGCCCACCAGCCTCCAATTGGCGAAGCCATGACCACTGAACCCCACCGCTGGAAGTGGACTGTGATGTGGGTGCATTCAACTTGGACCTAATACTCACGAGTTGCACCCCCATGAGCCGCCCCCACTGGGGGCCCACGGCGGGCGTCGGAGCTCGCGACTGAAATCGAGCTCTGGGGCCACATCCGACCACACTCCGGTTGCAGTTCTGGACAAACCGGGAGCTGCGAGACGGCGGCAGGCACAGGACGGAGTGTCTCAAGCAGCTCGACCCGGCTGGCCGCCTGCTGCAGAGTGGCAGCAGTCGAAGTAGCCGGCCGACACGAAGGGCCCAGGTAGATAGGGAAGGGCCCCCTCCCACTGGATTGCCCAGGATGCCTCCAGCACATTGAAACCTGCTAACCAGGCCTCCCCAGCCACGGAAACCCCTAGTATAAGGTGGGCCAGGTGGGCCGGCCGGCCGGCTAGGGATTGGGCCAGAGGCCCCAATTTGAGATCCTGGGCCAGAATAGGGCCATGCCCAAAACTCCGGCCCCTGAGGAGGTAAAATGTGCTGTGTGCCAGCACCAGGCCCTCCCCCCAACCGTCCCTGCCCATGGCCGGCAACTGCGGGCCGAGGGCTGAATCCCCTGAAGGGCCGGCCTGAGGCTGATAGGATCCCTAGGGATGCCTCTAGCGCCGCTACGCGGGCCAGTAATGCCTCCCCTGTCGCAGATCCCCCAGCATAAAGGAGGCCAGGTGGGCCGGACGGCCCACTGGGAAATGGTCCAGGGCCCCCAACTTGAGAGCCAGGCCCCAAATAGGGCCATGCCCAAAACTCTGGCCCATGAGGGGCCGGGTGTCTGCCCTGCTGTGGAACCGCACCAGGCCCTCCCCCACGCTCAAAGCCCATGGCCAGTAAGCGCGGGCCGGGGGCCGAAGCCCCAACCAGCCTAAGCTGCCCTATCCCACCGGTCCCGGTGGGTGCCTCCGGTAAAAAGTCCTGTTTGGGGGGGGCGCAGTCGCGGTCCTCCGACCCGACTGCTGCCCCCTGTTTGGGCGAGCCTGAGCCGCCATAGCCTTCTTCTCAGGAGGCATAAGCAAGCACGATCCCTTCCCAGGGATCGAAAACCCGATGGCTGGGAAGCCGAAAATAAGCAGCAAAGATCGCGCTAAGTTCTGCAGCCAAAACGGCTTCCCTAGAAAGACGAAGAGCGACGGAGAAAACTTCTCCTCTCCATCGCTTTTATAAAATGGCAGCTCGGCTGCCTCGTGGCCACTCCTTTTATAGAGGGGTGGCCACGCCCCCTAACTACCCGGATGTCTGAGTCCGGGTGGGGTGGGGGCCCGCAAAGAGCGCGGCGGCCATTTTGGCGCTGCGCTTTCATTTGCATTTGCAGAAAGTCATCACAGCGACGTCTACCAAGGTGCAGACACCTCACTGAATAACTACTCTAAGATATCCAAGGTACGGTATCAAGATATGCAAAATGCTAGAGATATAAGGAATGCCCTTCCATCCTATGTTATCAGGCCCTTTTCTCTCCAGATATTTCATAAACCTGCTTAAGGCTGAATTATATATGGACATATTTGTAAATAACTTGCCCCTGTGGTAATTTTCTCCCTCTGATGATCCTTATCTGTTTATGCCAACCATTGCTTGTCTGCTTTATATGCGCTTTAATTATATATTTTACATAGTTGTATTTCCATTGGTTATGGTGGATATTTATGTTTACTTATTTTATTGATTGATTTACTTAGTACATTTATATACTGCCCACCTAGTGAAAGTTCACTACTCTGGGTGGTTTACACAGACATTGTAGTAAAATATAAACCCTAAATCAAGCCCTACCAAACTGTGTGACAATACATTAATACAACTTTTGTATCTACAAACTTCTGCATCCTGAAAACCCAAATTTATAAATATAAACATCTATTTGGTCTTGAAAAAACAAACATATAATGTTGTTAGATGAATGGTACACAAATGGGATTGATAGGTTTGTAGGTAAGTAGGTAAGTATAAAAATGCAAATATAAACTTTGTACTGAAAAGGTTGTCAAGCTTCTCTAAAGAGAAAATTCTAGAATCAAGTGATGACACAGAAAAATTGTGTCAACACAGAACAGTCCCTCTACTGTTGTAAATGCACAATGCAGCCCTGCTAAATAAGATAATTTGAGAATGACCTGTGCAAAACCTCTCAAAACAGGTGTGGCCAACCTTTTTCCATTGTGGGCCTCACCACGCCCCTGGACAGCTGAGCAGGCCAGACCACACACCCTGGAAGCGGAAGTGGGTGCATTTACAGCTGTTGTAAATGCACTCACTTCCGCATGCCCACTTCCTCATTTACAACAGCTGCTGGCACGTTTACGCATGCACAGGTGCATTTTATGGCTGACATAAACACACACGCTTCCACTTTTGTGTGCAGTGGAGGCAGCAACAGGCTGGATGGGATGGCGTCAGAAACCAGGTCAAAGTTGAATTGAATAATGGTAATAAATCAAAGAAAATGGTTGTCATTCAAGGATTGCAAGACCATTTTGAAGAAGTACAATTGAGTTACGCATTCACGCACGCACGCATGCACGCACACACGCACGCACACACACACGCACTCACACTGACATCCCTTGACTTCTATCTATGGGGGACCTTAAAAGATGTGGTGTACCAGACCAAACTAGCTACTCTGGTGGTACTTCAGGAAGGAATTGAAATGGCATGTGCAGTGATACAAGTAGACACTATGGTCAAAATTGCTCAAGCAGTAGTTCACCATAATTGGAAGTGTTTAGAAGCAGATGGTAACCACTTTGAGTGCCTCTTATGATTGCAGAGGTTAAGCATGACTTGTATTCATCTTCTGTTCTTGGTACAGTATATTTTGAGTATTACAATTTTAATACAATTTTTTCCCTTTCTTAAAATGTATATACATTTTGGCACCTTCTGTACATTTACTTTTTCTAACAATGGCATAAATCATGTTGCTTAATATAATAAACCTCACTAGAGAAGAACCCACTAAATCTGTGGGGATTTGGTGAATCAAATCTCAGCCATTTTCACAGATTCAAATGGCTACTCTAGTTGTGACTTACTGTAGAGTAGGTCCACTTGAATCAGTGGAAGTGTCAGAGGAGTTTACTCAACAAATACCCACTGATTCAATGGACATAGTCTATTTGTGACTTAACAGACTAAGCAACAAGATTGTTTTGCTAATGTATTATAGAAGTAGAGAGAATGAAAGCACGGCGCCAAAATGGCCGCCGCGCTCTTTGCGGCCCCCCCCACCCGGACTCAGACATCCGGGTGAGTTAGGGGGCGTGGCCACCCCTCTATAAAAGGGGTGGCCACGAGGCAGCCGAGCTGCCATTTTAAAAGAGCGACGGAGAGGAGAAGTTTTCTCCGTCGCTGTTTGTTCGATTCTTCGGCTGTTTAGCCCTACTCTTGCCCGGCCGGGAAGGAGGAATCTTCCACAGAGCATTCGGTTTGCTGGCTGCTCTGTCTTTTTTGGCGATAAGGTTGATCCCTGGAAAGGGATCCCCCTCTTTCGTCGGATATGCCTCCCAAACGGAGGGCCTCGGCGATGAAGCCACGGCCAACGGGGAGGACTTTTGGCCCTGCGCAACGCGGGGGGCAGCCCTCAGGTCGGAGGACCAGGGCTGTGCCCACGCGGCAGGGCACTACCCCCACCGATACCGGTGGGGCGATGCAGGCTGCTTGGCCCTCGGCTAGTCAGCCTTCGTCCGGCCCTCCTGGGGCTTCGGCCCTCGGCCCGCAGTTGCCGGCCATGGGCCCGGTCAGCGGGGGTGGGCCCGGTGCTGGTGCACAGCACGCTCCACCTCCGGCACCTCATGGGCCGGAGTTTTGGGCATGGCCCTATTCGGGCCCAGGCTCTCATGCCGGGGTTCCGTCCGACCCACCCGGCCCAATTTATACTGGGGGATCTGTGGCAGTTGATGCATTGCTAACGCGTTTAGCTGTGCTTGAGGCATCTTTAGGGATGGCACACAACCCCATGTCTGGTGGCCCTTCACTCACTGCGGGGGGCCCTTTGGGTCCACCGGCTACCTCAATGGCCGCCACACTGCAACAAGCGGCCAGCCAGGTTGAGCAGCTGGAGACGCTCCGGCCTGCCCCGGCCGGGGTCTCGCAGCTCCCTGTTCGTCCGGAGCTACAGCAGGAGAGTGGTCAGGTGCAGCCCCAGAGCTCGATTCTGGTCGCGAGCTCCGATGCCCGCCGTGGGCCGGAACCCCCAGTGGGGGCGGCTCACGGGGGTGCACCTAGTGAGTATCAGGTTCAAGTTAATGCACCCACATCACAGCCCACTTCCAATGGTGGGGTTCAGTGGCCATGGCCTCGTCAGGTCGAGGCGAGTGGGCATCAGTTGCCAGCCTATCACAGTGCCCCTTGGTTCCATACTGCAGCATTGGGGGTGGGGGTTTCTGCCCCCGGGGCAGTGCCGGGCATCGCAGGGACTTCCAGGTTCCGCTGCGTATGCCCCGGGTACCTAATGTGCCGGTGACGGCCTTGCCGATGGCTGGTTATTTGTTGCCCCTTGGTGATCATTTGTCCCAGGTCACGAGGGAAAAGATTTGGCGGGGGGAGTACGTGGATATATTCTCCCTATTGAATCGTGAGCCCACTAAGGAGGAGAGAGAGGGACAGGATGACAAAGACAAAGAGCTGTCCCGCCGTCGTAAGCCACCACGCACCTGGGCAAATGGTTGCCCGCATATCTTATGTATATGGCGGTGTACCTCAGGGCCCGGCCTGACCTGGCCATTCCTATGGTCCAATATTTGGACAATATTTACAGGGCAATGGTGGATTTTCCTGGCCCATCGTGGTTGGCTTACGATGAGGAATTTAGAATGAGGGTGCCCTTGCACCCAGAGATGAGATGGGATGAGCCCTGTCAGAAATTGTGGCTATTGTACACGATCCCCACGCGTCCGGCACCTGGGGATAGGTACCATTGTGGCCATGCCGTTCAGCGAGCTGCTCCAACACAGGCTTCCCGCCAGCTGGCGGGGCAGGGGGTTCCAGCCCGCTTGCTGTGTTGGAGTTTCTCGGCTAGCGGTGTGTGCAATAAGCGGCAGTGCCGATACAAACACGAGTGTCCCTCTTGCGCTGGCCCCCATGCCGCCGCCGCGTGTCCACGGGCCGGTGGGTCACGGGGCAGAGGTAGAGGTGGACAGGGAGCGGGCAGAGCTGCTGCTGAGGGAGCTAGCCAGGTGAAAGGCCCCCTCCCCAGTTAATGTGTATATGTTGGAGCGCTGGCTCTCAACTTATCCACGGAGAGAGGACACGAAATACCTCCTTGAGGGTTTCCAGTGGGGCTTCCGAATCCCATTCAAAGGAGTGCGGGGACCCCAAGATGCACCCAATTTACTGTCCCTGAAGGGTAGAGAAGAGGTGGCTGCCCTGAGTATCGCTAAGGAGGTTGGGGTTATTCTGTCAATGATGCTATCCCTGATGACCTTTGTTCGGTCAGGTATACGTCCTTTGACCAAGCCCTGCGAATGGTGCGCTCTTGTGGTCCTGGTGCCCTCCTGGCAAAATGCGACATTAAATCGGCATTCCGATTGTTGCCAGTGCACCCTGAGGACTTTGAGCTATTGGGTTTTAGATTCCAAGGGAAGTTATATGTAGATAAGGCCATGCCTTTTGGCTGCTCTATATCCTGTTCAGCATTTGAACGTTTTAGCACCTTCCTTCAGTGGGCCTTTGTTCGCAGGTCCGTGTCTCGGTCTGTAGCCCATTACCTCGATGACTTTTTGTTTGGGGGTGAACGGGGCTTGGACACGTGCACGCGTCTCCTCACCACATTTCAGATGCTAATGCAGGAACTGGGTGTCCCTTTAGCGCCCGAAAAGACCGAGGGCCCATCCACTACCCTCACATTTCTGGGTATTGAAATTGATACGGTCGCACAGGCATCCCGGTTACCCATTGAGAAGGTCACCCGGATCTCCACGATGATTTTGGCCTTGCTGGCCAAACGTACGGTGTCACTTCGTGAGCTTCAGGTACTGCATGGCCATCTTAACTTTGCCTGCAGGGTGGTTACGCCTGGCAGGGCATTTGCTCGGCGCCTGTGCGATGCCATGTCTGGCTTGACAAGGCACCATTATAGGGTCCGACTAACCCGGGGCATGCGGGCTGACCTTTTGGTTTGGCTCTCATTCCTGCGGGACTTTAACGGGGTATCCTTTTGGAGGTCCGACCTTTTAGTTTCACCTAGGTTTCAAGTCCAGTCGGATGCCTCCGGCTCCCTGGGATATGGGATTTACTTCTAGGGGAGGTGGGCTTACGGCCAATGGCCTCCAGCATGGCAGGGCACGGATCGCCTCCGCGATCATACATTCCTTGAGTTTTTTTCAATCCTGGGAGCTTTGATGCTATGGGGCAAGGAGTGGGCCGACTCTGTGGTCCACTTTTGGTGTGACAATGCTGCAGTAGTGCACATTGTCAATGCTCAGACCTCCGAATCACCCAGGGTGATGGCTTTAGTTCGCCAATTTGTGTTATGTAGCCTACGCCTCAACGTGCTTTTTAGGGCCAGACATGTACCAGGCATTAATAATGATATTGCTGATGCTTTATCCCACCTGCAGATCCCCCGGTTCCACGCCTTGGCTCTGGACGCAGAGGAATTCCCCTCGCCACTTCCGGCCGAGATTTGGACATTTGGCAAGGAGAGGTGAACCGGGTGATCGGCATGTCCTTGGCGCCCCGCACGCGTAAGGCGTATCATCATGCTTTCGTTCAATTTAATAGCTTTCGAGTGCAACTTCAATTGCCAGAGGCGTGGCCCATTCCAGTGGAACAGGTTTTTGTTGTTGTTGTTGTTCAGTCGCACAGTCGATTCCGACCCTTTGCGACCCTATGGACCATCGTTCTCCAGGCACCTCTGTCCTCCACCATCCCCCTCAGTCCTCCCAGTTCTGTGCCCATTGTGTCTACAATACCATCTATCCATCTCATCCTTGGCCTCCCCCTTCTTCTTTTGCCCTCCACCTTTCCCAACATCACGGCCTTCTCAAGTGAATCCTCCCTTCTCATTTGATGCCCAAAGTACTTTAGCCTCATCTTTACTATTTGACCTTCCAATGAGCAGTCAGTGTTGATTTCTTCTAAGATTGACCTATTTGTTCTCCTCGCTGTCCAGGGTACCCTCAAAACTCTCCTCCAGCACCACATTTCAAAGGCATCTATTCTTCTGCGTTCAGCTTTCCTAATTGTCCAGCTCTCACATCCGTACATTACCACTGGGAATACCATTGCTTTGACTATTCTAATTTTTGTTTTCAAGGTGATGTCTCTGCTTTTCACCATGTTCCCCAGGTTTTTCATGGCTTGTCTCCCAAGAATCAGTCGCCTTTTTATTTCATGGCTGCAATCTCCATCTGCAGTGATCTTAGATCCTAAGAATGTAAAA
Source organism: Bradypodion pumilum (assembly GCA_035047305.1). Taxonomy (NCBI): domain Eukaryota; kingdom Metazoa; phylum Chordata; class Lepidosauria; order Squamata; family Chamaeleonidae; genus Bradypodion; species Bradypodion pumilum. The sequence goes on from JAWDJD010000003.1 coordinate 326,656,729, forward strand.
TCTGTCACTGCTTCTACTTCTTCCCCATTTTTTTCCAGGAACTGATTGGGCCTGTTGCCATTATCTTGGTTTTCTTGATATTGAGTCTCAAGCCAGCTTTTGCACTCTCTTCCTTCAAACCGATCAAGAGATTCTTTAGGTCTTCCTCACTTTCTGCCATTAAGGTGGTGTCGTCTGCATATCTCAGATTGTTGATGTTTCTCCCAGCAATTTTGATCCCATATTGTGATTCCTCCATCCCTGCGTTGCGCATTATGTGCTCTGTGTATAAGTTGAATAAGCAGGGTGACAAAATGCAGCCTTGTCTTACTCCTTTTCCTATTCCAAACCACTCTGTCATTCCGTGTTCTGTCCTAACTGTTGCTTCTTGGTTCCTGTACAGATTTCTCAGGAGGCATATGAGGTGCTCTGGTATTCCCATCTCTTTAATCACTTGCCACATCTTGTTGTGATCCACACAATCAAATGCCGTAGTGTAATCAATAAAGCAAAAGTAAACTTGTTTCTGGTATTCCTTTGTTTTCTCCATGATCCAGCGTATGTTGGCAATGTGGTCTCTAGTCCCCCTGCCTCTTCTGAAACCAGCCTGCACCTCTGGTAGTTCTCTTTCCACATGCTGCTGAAGTCTATCCTGTATTATCTTGAGCATCACCTTGCTGGCGTGTGGGATGAGCGCAATTGTTCGATAATTTGAGCATTCTTTGGCATTGCCCTTTTTTGGGATTGGAACATATACTGATCTTTTCCAGTCCTGTGGTCACTGTTTTGTTTTCCAAATCTGCTGGCATATTGAATGCAGTAATTTGATGCCATCATCTTTTAAAGCTTTGAAAAATTCAACTGGGATACCATCATCTCCACTAGCTTTGTTGTTTGCAGTGCTCTTTAGGGCCTTTCTGACTTCACTCTCCAGGATGTCTGGCTCAGGTTCAATTTCTTCATTATTGTGGCTATCAGGAGTGTTGAGTTCCTTTTTGTAAAGTTCCTCTGTGTACTCTTTCCATCTTTTCTTAATTTCTTCTGCATCAGCTAGCTCCTTTCCGTCTTTGTCCCTTATCATGTTCATTTTTGCTTTAAATGTTCCCTTGATTTCCTGGATTTTTTTGAAAAGGTCTCTGGTTCTGCCTCTTTTATTGTTTTCCTCCATTTCTTTGCACTGTTCTTTTAGGTAGTTTTCCTTATCTCTCCTTGCTTTTCTTTGAAATTTTGTGTTCAAAAGATTGTATTTTTTCCTTTCTCCTTTGACTTTTGCATTCCTTCTTTCCTCTGCTATTTTAAGAGCCTCATCAGACAACCACTTTGCTTTCTTACTCTTCTTTTCTTTTGGTATGGTTTTCTTTGCTGCTTCCTGCATGATGTCCCTCATCTATGTCCATGATTCTTCTGGCACTCTGTCTATTGAGTCTAAGCCATTGAATCTGTTCATCACCTCCACCGTGTATTCTTTAGGGATGCTATCTAGGTGATATCTGTCTGGTCTCTTTGTTTTCCCTATTTTCTTTAGTCTAAGCCTGAATTTTGCAATCAGTAGGTTGTGATCTGAGCCACAGTCTGCTCCAGGTCTTGTTTTTGCTGACTGTATGGAGGTTCTCCATCTTTGACTGCAGAGTATGTAATCAATCTGGTTTCGGTGTTGGCCATCTGGTGATGTCCATGTGTAAAGTCGCCTCTTGTGTTGCTGGAAGAGGGTGTTTGCTATGACCAGTGCGTTCTCTTGGCAGAACTCTATCAATCTTTGCCCTGCTTCATTCTGTGTTCCAAGACCGAACTTGCCTGTTATTCCCTCCACTTTTTGATTGCCTACTTTGGCATTCCAGTCTCCTAAAATAATTTGGACATCATTTCTTGGTGTTTGTTCTATGAGGTGTTGTAAGTCCTCATAGAACTGGTCCACTGTGGCTTCATCTGCACCCGTGGTTGGTGCGTATATTTGGATCACAGTAACATTGCAGGGTTTGCCCTGAAATCTTACTGACATCATTCTGTCATTTTTGAGGTTGTATCCCATTACTGCTCTTCTCACTCTTTTATTGACAATTATGGCTACTCCATGTCTTCTAAGGTTTTCTTGTCCACAGTAGTAGATGTGATGGTTTCCAGAGCTGAATTCGCCCATCCCTGTCCATTTTAGCTCACTGATTCCCAAGATGTCAATGCTTATTCTTTCCATCTCATTTTTTACCACTTCTAGTTTACCTTGGTTCATTGATCTCACATTCCATGTCCCTATGCAGTATTGCTCCTTACAACATTGCATTCCTCCTCCCTCCTTCCTGTCCCTCCCCTCCCTCCACTCTGTGGTGTTAAGCATCCTGTATCACCTAGCCTGCCCCTTTGTTTGCCCCTTTGTTTTGCCTTTTGTTTTGGTCAATAGGGTTCTCTTGGCAAGCTTTTTGGCGTGGTTTGCCGGTTCCTACGCCATTTTTTTACAATTCTACGCCAGGTTTTACAATTCATGGTTTATTTACACAGTCAGGGCCTCGCTCCCCGCACTATAGCATCCAGGCTGTCAGCATTGGCATTTATTGCCAAGGTGAGGGGTTTTGCTGACAGCATGAATGATTTTCGCATACGGCATGTTTTGGAGGGGTGGACATGGGAACGTGGCCGCCGCCCGGACCCTCGGCACCCAATTTCCCCAGGGGTGCTCACACACCTTGCACGAGGCTGGCCTAACCTATGTTTTGACAGGTATGAGGCAGCTATTTTTCATGCGGCTACCATGGTGGCCTTCTTTGGAGCGCTCCGCATCAGTGAGTTGGTACTACTGTCTAAGGCGGATGCGACTTGTAGGGCACTGGAACTCGATGATGTCTATGTTTCTAATGAGTGGGCTCAGTTGAGGATACGGTCCTCAAAAGTTGATCAGCATGGCGTAGGCAGTGGAGTTAGACTGCTACGATGTTCCATTTCAGACATCTGTCCGGTTGGTGCCCTACAGGAGTTCTTGGCAGTGCGTGGCACGCACCCTGGCCCGTTTTTCTGCCACCAGGATGGGTCTCCCCTTACTAAATTTCAATTTTGGAAAGTGACTGGTATGGCACTTTCCAGTGTTGGCCTCCCTGGGGCTCGTTACGGCACCCATTCATTTAGAATAGGTGCTGCTTCAACTGCAGCTGCATTTGGGTACTCTGAGGCTGATATACGCCATATGGGAAGATGGGGATCTATGCGTTTTGCATTATATGTTCGTCCTCTTCAGACATGAGTACCATTTAAGTCACTGTTCTCTTTTTCTCTTACAGACCCTGTGTGTCCCCGCACACTGGTGGCAGTATGGCTGGTGGGCCACAGTTGCGTGCACTGGGCAGCGCAGTATGCTGCGGCGACAGGGTGGGGACCCCAGCTTGGACTGCGTGCGACCGCATGCATACGTTGGTACGGTAAGCGTGGAATGAGATGGCGGGAACTGTTGCCATTCCTTTTCTCCATTAGGGATGCTGAACCGCCTGATGTCCTTGTATTGCACCTCGGGGGCAATGACCTCAGCCAGGTCACTGGCCTTTCTTTAAAATTTGCGATTTGCAGAGACCTAGCTTATTTGCATTATGTGTGGCCGTTCACAAGGCTGCTATGGTCGGACATCATACCACGTCACGCTTACAGGGGAGGTATTGACCTCCGTGCCCTTGACCGCGCTCGTCGCTTGGTGAACAGGGCAGTTGCCCGGTTCGTGGCTGACAAGGGTTTGGGGATGGTCATCTGACACCCCACCATTAGTTTACAAAATTACGATCTGTATGCAGGGGATGGGGTCCATCTGTCGGATAGAGGTATGAACCTCTTTTTGGAAGATTTGCAAGCAGGCCTGTTGACCGAGCTGACGGTCTGGGGGGCGGTGAGTCTTCATTGAAGCCTCCCCATGTGGCGGGTAGCACTGGTAAGGTAAAGATTTATGACCCATAGGTATCCGGCAGGTTCGCAATTGACTGGCCAACACTTAGACAGGTACAGGTGTAATAACGTTGACCGGTCAACGACGAACCAGGCAAGGGGTGATGGCAGGAGCTTGTCAGCATGCATCACCCCGTGATTTGACGGATACACGTCAGAGGGTGGGGTCAGTAGATAGTTTATTGACTACGGTCAACAGTTTGTTTGTGTCAACAAACAAATTGATACAAAATGGATACATTGTAGCCAATTGCCATTGGCAATTTTGGGAGGAACCTTACCAGTGTTACTGCGGCCTGCTTGCTTTAAGAATTATAATTGGATGAGTACCAATTGAAAGTTATAATTCGGACTAGGGCATTATTCAATAAAAGTGGCCCAATGCCTTTATCCATATACCGGTGTCTGAGTCTTTCTTTGGGGGGGTGCGCCTGCAATGAAAGCACGGCGCCAAAATGGCTGCTGCGCTCTTTGCGGGGCCCCCCCACCCAGACTCAGACATCCGGGTGAGTTAGGGGGCGTGGCCACCCCTTTTATAGAGGACGGAGAGGAGAAGTTTTCCCTCCACCCCCTCCCTAGTGAACAGTGGGATGTTTTGGTCGCTTCGGGGCCAGGTGGGAATTTTTGGTTGGAACCCACAATTGGCCCTTGGGTTCTGGCTTTTTTGCCCATCCCACACTGTTGCTAAGGTTTGATATAGAGGTTTTTCTTGTTCTTGACTTTGGTCACTTAGGCGGGTAGCACTGGTAAGGTAAAGATTTATGACCCATAGGTATCCGGCAGGTTCGCAATTGACTGGCCAACACTTAGACAGGTACAGGTGTAATAACGTTGACCGGTCAACGACGAACCAGGCAAGGGGTGATGGCAGGAGCTTGTCAGCATGCATCACCCCGTGATTTGACGGATACACGTCAGAGGGTGGGGTCAGTAGATAGTTTATTGACTATGGTCAACAATTTGTTTGTGTCAACAAACAAATTGATACAAAATGGATACATTGTAGCCAATTGCCGTTGGCAATTTTGGGAGGAACCTTACCAGTGTTACTGCGGCCTGCTTGCCTTAATAATTATAATTGGATGAGTACCAATTGAAAATTATAATTCGGACTAGGGCATTATTCAATAAAAGTGACCCAATGCCTTTAGCCATATACCGGTGTCTGAGTCTTTCTTTGGGGGGTGCGCCTGCAAAAAGAAAATGCAGTACCTGAGAATTCAAAAATTCCCCTATTGGATTCTTATGTATACAGTATTTTCACAATTTTGTGAAAGTACTATTAGTAATATACAAATTATCAGTGCATTATATAACTGCAATACACCTATGGTGCTGTTTAAATCTAGAACCCCTGAAAACCAGCAAGCTGCAAAGAAAATACATGTCCTCATACATACACAAACATATAAACTAAAATGTTATCCAGGTAACAGAAGCTGTGTATTACAGAAGATGTTCAAAATATAGAACAAACTTAAGGGAACATAAACATATTTAAATATAATATTCTCATTAAAAGTAATGCTCCATAGAAAGGAAATGAAAAGAAATGAAAGAATGAGTGACTCATTTGTTGTTGAAAATATCCCATAGTGTTCAGGTTTTAAGCTGCTTATCTGACATTCAGTCAGAACTTCAATAGTTTTACCATCAGACATCTCAAGAAAAAGTGAATGAAGCTTATGTCAGCCAATCAGTTTGAAGCAGAGAGCTTTAATGCATTCTAATGATGCCACACAACAATAAACCAAACTCAATGCAAGGAAAAATGACTTGAGGATTAAAAAAAAGAAAGGAAAATCCCAAGGATCCTCTGCTTGACCAACTGAATGTCAATACAGTGTCATCTAAAGAAAGGAATTAGAGAACCCTTTGAAAACTAAATAAATGGGAATGAGCCTTTGAGGCTTTAAGGAGGCAAAGCTGAAATTCTGGCATAAATTCACCTCAGGTGGACAAAGCAAGTTTATAACCATTTATAATGCAATAATTTAGATGGCCATTTCTAGAAAATGCTCATAAATTCAAGATACTTTGAAATGTCTAATGACTGATTTCACTCAGTCAGGCAATAAAGCTGCTTGACTGACCTCAGGGTCTGACAGGTTAATCTATTCTGACCTTTGCTTTATACCATAATGATGCTAAAAGATCAGTTGAATAACTCACTGTCATTCAACAGAGGGTCCATATTTCCCCTTGGGTATAGCAAAGGCCTAAAAGGCAACTCAGTGCCAGATTATCAAAACTATGAGGCATACTAAGGCTGCTTCCTTCAAGGCTATGAAATAAAACAAATTGATTCCTCCTCCCCTCCGTTCTCCATTCTTGCTGCAGCTTAGAATATCAAATAGCAAAATGCAATCTCTCCATATCACAATTCCATATCCTACATCATGACACTCACCTTACAATGTCATGGACAAATGGTAGGACAAAGATGTGCCCACCCCAACAACCCCAGTAATCTGTTTCTGCACTTATTGTTAAGTGCAGAAATTAGTCTGGCCTCACACGGATATATATTATTGACGTTTGTTCATTTTTGTAATAATCGTAAGCACACATGGATATTACACAGACAGAAGGTATGGAGCACTAGGTCACTGCATTGAGTGCCTTTGTGTGTGTGTGTGTGTGTGTGTGTGTGTGTGTGTGTGTGTGTGTGTGTGTGTGTGTGTGTGTGTGTGTGTGTGTGTGTGTGTGTGTGTGTGAGAGAGAGAGAGAGAGAGAGAGAGAGAGAGAGAGAGAGAGAGAGAGGCAGACAGAGAGAATTGGAGTGGCTTGATAAACTGTTCCATACCATTTCACAATAATTTAGGAAATGAGCAAGATGGCAAGCCAGATGGTGTGACCTCAGGTGCAAGAGGCCACTATATTTTTAAACCTTGCTGTTTTGTCTGAATTGAATGGATAGACAAGGTGGTGAAGAGATAGCACTACACCACTTCTTAGCTTATTCAAAGCAAGTGTAAGCACATTTATACTTGGATTTCCTTTTGCTTTTAAGTAGAATTCTAAGATCAATAATATTCAAATACAAAAGACATTCACTTAGAATCATAGGCAGTCTGTATATTCGATCATCCAGAGGTTTTGGAGTGAGCCCTTCCAACTAAACACAAATTATCTCTACTTGTAAATAATGGGAATAAAACTAAATGAACATTACATTAAACAAGTCACCATCCATCCTTTCAGAGCACCTATCATTAGCTGGCTAACACAGCTGCTATCTGTTGCTTCCTTCTTCTCGGGGCTATAGCCAGAGGGGGGCTGGGGTAGGCAAAAACCCTCCTGCGACCCTTGATAACTAAATGGAAACTCTCGGTGTTCAGAAACACATTTCTTTCATATCATAGGCTTGGAATAGTGCTACTTGGGAGTAAGAGGATCGTTACAACTCAAATGAAATCCAGATAAATTTTTACTCAATATGAGTGGAGTGGTAGGGTTTTAATGGCGGGCGGGGGGGGGTCTTATCTTTTTAAATACTTTTCACATTTTTATCTGCTGACTTTAGCTTTTTGTTATTTGTGATTGTGTACTATGTGAACCGCCCTGAGTCGGGTTTCCTGAGTGGGCGGCATATAAGAACAAAAATTAAATTAAATTAAATTTGTTAGATATGGCATAAAGCAGGGATTCTCAACCTGCAGCCCGCAGCACCATTTCATGTGGACCCCTACTTCCTCCATCACACCAGGGAGTGCCATGTGGTGTAGGAAGGGCAAAATGGCCATCCGGCCCCTGACGCTGTCTGAGGGACTGTGACCTGGCCCCTGGCTTAAAAAGTTTGAGAACTCCTGGAATCGACTGTGATATCCTCCATGCAGAACCTAGAAATATAGTGTTGGAAGTAGGAAGCTGGATTACACAGACAATGGGATGAGCCAGACAATATATATTTTCTGAATTTATATACAAATGAAAAAAAATCCTTCATAATGTTGCCAGTGTTCCTACCTTGGAAAGCTGTAATGTGACCAACAATCATGTATTTCAACTCAAAATTTAGAGTTTGGATGTTCTCCATCCTCTCTCTTCTAACAGCTGCTTGGTAGCTTTCTTCCATCTTCTTCGTGCAACAAGTTGGTGTTCTCTGTTGGCAGATTTGCAATGTAGCATCTATTGGAGCAGGGGGTGGGGTGGAGAGTGAAAGAGATAATTCTTTTTAAAATATTTCTCAGTAACATTCTCAATAAATATCACCAAAGCCATTTTCCACAAACAAACCATTGTCCAGGCAGGACACTATGGAAGAGATTCAACTCTTAAGGAATAAAAGTTCAAACTAATCGTACACCTCCAGGGCACAACTTTGCTCGAAAGCCAGTTGTATCCGACTCTAGGGTTCAGTGCTCATCTCTGTTTCAAAGCCGAAGAGCCAGCGTTGTATGAGTAGTTGAACAGGAGCCTGTATCAGGCACACACTTTCTATTCTTCTCACTCCTCCGGTAGTTTAGCGGTTAAGACACTGAGCTGGAGACTGGAAGGTTGGGTTTCGATACCAGAGGGCTGCACTTGGAGACATGAAAGGAGCATCATTCAGGCGTCCCCTGAGTGGAGTTTTTCCAGCAAAAATCCTTTCAACCCAGAGTAATCTTTGACTCAAAATTATTATTATACTACAAAGACAAAAACAAAATTTTCCTTAGTTATTTAATAATTTCTGTGGTATGTGTGTGGCATGCACACATTCTTAAGCTGGAAAAATCATTGGGTTGTATGCATGAAGATAATTGTAATGTTAGTTCCATACGTCTCTAAACATTACAGCTTTCAGAAGCCCTTTGAAGATTTTTTTAAAAGTTCTGGCATACATTATTGTAGGCGAGGATGAAGATATGTCCCTCTGGCAGTGCTAAATCAGTCCTTATAAAGCCAAATTGTTTCAAGAAAGAAATACAGGGAGTTTCCTTACATGAGGTCAGGCAATGGGCCCATTTATATTAGAAAAGTATTGTCCAGGTTGATAGACAATAGCTCACCAGGGTTCCAGGAAGGAATCTTTCCTCTCTCTTCCAGGAGACATGAGGGATTAAGCCTGCATGCATAGCAGAGATTGTCCAGCTGAGTGCAATCCTCCTTACACTGTCACCTAAGTCAAAGGCTGGTGTTTTGACATTTTAAGATTTCTCAGCATATCCAGCAAATGTGTACCAGGAGCGATAAGGGGTTTTAGGTGGGTGGGGGACAGATCTCCCACTCATATTTCACATTGAAAAGTACCTAATCCTTTGTCCATAACATTATCAATTCTGTTGGCCAACGTATTAGTTGTACAGATGGTCTTGTTACTTAGTATTTGATATATGGACCTTAAATCCAGTTCCTTGCCAATGGAGTTAATGTGAGCAATAATAATTAATGAAATGACCCCTTTCAATATGTAAAAATCTACCATCTCAACTTTTTATATCTAAAGCAGGTGGCTAACTTGTGGCCCTTCAGATGTTGAACTGCAGCTCCCATCACTCATACCTAGTGTAACTAATGGTGAACGATAATGAGATTTCAGGCCAACTTCCTCAGGGAAGCGAGACGTTGCCCATCCATCATCTAAAGACTATTGGGGAACTCACTGTCTATCTGGTATCACAGAACTCTTACACACTATGTTCTGAATCTGATGGAGTTATTTATCTTTAGGAAGCAGCAACAGAGCCCTTAGCATCAAACATTTGCTAAGACTCCATAGTGTTAGGGGATGTAAGTATTCGCCTCACACCCTAACTGGTTGCAAGGCATATTGTGTCTGTGATGCCTTTAAGACCCTACTGCAGGGCCACAGAGATGCTGGGACTTTCCCCTGATGTGCTCTATGGGACAGTGTATTTAGGTGAGAGCAGGATTGCAGACTTTCAGCTACAATGCTCAACTTGCCTGAGCTTTAATGCTCACCTTCCTTTGCTGACAGTCTGGACAAAGATTCCTATGTCTTCCAGAACCTGCTACAAGGACTGAATCTTCGCACTGATCCTGATGATGGATTTTGCCTGCTATGCCATCTTTGCTTACTGGACAAAGAAGGACTACTTGGGATAAGCTTCCACCAGGAGGACAGAAGCTGTAGAACTCTTTGGCTTTGTCTGTAATTACAGCTTGCATTTACCCTGTTGGACTGGACTGCTATTGAACTGTATGGACTTGTACATAGCACAACTGAACTGTGAGGTCAACTGAGCAGCCCAAGAGAATATATCTGTTTTGTGTTACAGTTGTTGCATTGTATATACCGTATTTTTTGGACCATATGAGTCGGCTTTGGCCGAGTGGGCGGTATATAAATTTGACAATTTAATTTAAAAAAATTTAAATCTGATCCCCAGCTTGGTTTGGCCGAATGCACAAACTGGGGATCACAGCATCTGATCCCAAGCTTGGTTTGGGGGAATGCGCATGGGCGTGCCTGCTCGCTTTCCCCCAAACCAAGCTGGGGATCAGATGCTATGATCCCCAGCTTGGTTTGCAAGAAAGTGGTCGGGCATGTCCACGCACATTCCCCCAAACCAAGCTGTGGATCAGACGCTGTGAACACTGGCTTGGTTTTGGGAAAGCGGGCGGGTGCACTCACCCCCGGCTTCCCCCAAAGGAAGCTGGCATTTTAAAAAAAATATCCTTTTACAACAGCTTTGCTGAACAGCATTCGGACTATAAGACACACTCTCATTTCCCACACACACACACACTTTTGGGGACGGGGAAGTGCATCTTATGGTCCGAGAATTACAGTAGTTGCACCTTTTTACTTCATGAGTAAACCCATGCTGAGTTTTTCTTCTACACCAAGATCTGTCTGCCTGTTTTTCTCACAAGGGATCATGTTGCCAGGTGTGAACCACCTGCTGGCCACTGCATACCACTCTGCTAACCATTTACATCAACACATACCACATTCATTTTCTAAATAAACACATAGAAAGTAGAAGAAAATAACCACAATTCCGAGAACAAAGGACTGTAAAGATTACTCCTAAACAAAAGCAGCATAAATCCTACTCATGCCAAAGACATTAAAAGACTTAAACAAAAAGTATTTAAAGCTAAAACAAAAAGCAAGGGACATTCCTGCTGTGATGCCTTTAACACCATATGAACACCATGCTGTGAGCTTGGAAACCTCACATTCTTCAGTGCTAGCTTTAGGTCAGAATCTGTAATTATACATGTAAATAAGAAAAATTAATTTCATCTACCATCTCCCCACCCATCCGTCAGCTTGCCTGGCTGCTGAGAATGCTTAACAATTATTATTAGTTTCAAAAGCTTCATAAACACTAAGAAAAACATAATACTTTCACATCATTAGGTTGTAGTGCAAAAAAAAAAAATCCATCAAATCGGGAGTGGGCAAGCAGGTATAGGTTTTGTTGTTTAGTTGCACAGTCAATTCCGAACCTTTGCGACCCCATGGACCCCATTGAAGTAAATAATAGGTTAAAAGAGCCTGGCCTTAGATCATGTGGCAGTTGATGGCACATTGCATTAACACTCCAGAGAAACACATACCAGATTTCAAGCTGGGGGTACATCTGTGCACCAGCTTCCTCAGCTGCTGGGTCAATGCATCCAATGACCCACCTTCTTGTAGATGCTCCCCTCTGAGGCCAAGTGAAACTAACCAAAACAGTATTCCTGCTAACTTAAATAAGGCACTTCGTAATGGTAAGCTTGCCAAAGACAGGCACTCATTTCATTATGCAGTGGATCACACAGACAGACTTCAAAAAACAGAGAGGTACTGAAGTCAGAGGAATAAAAGTCATCCTCACTTGGGAGGCACAGCCAGTCAATATATAGTGTGTTTGATTACAAACATTTAAATGCATTCTGTAAATACTTTAGAAATATCATACTTTTATTGGGAGCACCACTGAGAATGTGTTATTATTGTATTTGGCATAAATTATTACAGAGGACCCTTAATTCTATTAATATCTACTAATTACATTCCTAATGAGGTGCAAGAATAAACAGATTATATAGACAAATATGATTTTTCAGGAAAACAAGTTAACAGTGTTAAAAAAAAATTAAATAGATTACTGACTAATTTGCTGGAAAAACTTTGTTCAGGGGATGCCCAAATGACGCTCCTTTCATGTCCCCAAGATCTTTCCCCACCAAAGTGGTCCCTGTTTTATCTACTTGCAATTTCTTATTTTCAATCTGCTAAATTGGTAGGAGCTGGGACAGAGACAGGCGCTCATTCTGTCATGCAGTATTCTGGTCTTGAACTGCCAACTTGCCGACCTTTCAGCTAACAAGGCAAACTTCTTAACCACTGAGCCACCACAGTCCCACTGAGGAATTATAAACTCCCTGCAAAAAACGCAATGCTACAAAGCAATATATTTGTAACTCATGACGAATTCCATCACAAGCAATCTTCCGTCAAAATTATGCCTAGAATGTCAGTCAGGTACTTGGAACATATGTGTCATCTCAGTCCATTTGTGCTAAAGATCCAAATAAAATGTGTTCATTTGCTTTGCTCCATCCCAGAACAAATTCTAGACATTCTGTTTTGATTTTGACCTTATAACAATCAGACGGAATCAGTCTCATTTTGTTTGAATTTATTTTATTAATTAGATTTTATTGTTAAAATAAACAAGACAAACAAGAAACATCGACACATATATATTGGGGGGGAAATTATAAGGTAAAAAAACCCTATTATAACATACATAGAAGATATAAGACTCTAGTTAACAGCCTATTCAATTTGTTAAAATAATATTAATCCTTATAAATTTATAATCATCATTTCCTTTAGGTTGAGAACTATCACCCGTGCTCTCAATGGGGATTGCAGTAATTCCAAACAATACAACCTAGTTTATATCTTCCAAAATTGAATCGTGTCAGGGCCGGGTCTAATTCCTTTTTCACTTGTTAGAGCATATTGTACAAAGGGTTTCCATATATCCCAAAATTGAATTTTCATCCCTAATCCTTGTTTTTGCCGTATTTGGCTCGTTAATTTTTCATTTAGCGCTAATTGCCATACCTTTGCATACCATCTTTTCTTGTTCAACTCTTCCTTACTCTTCCACTCCTGTGCAATCAGTTGTTTTGCTACTATCAATAAAGCCAAGATTAACTCTCTTTTACCTTCTTCCATTTTAAACTCTTCTACCTCTCCTAAAATGGCATGTTTAGGCTCCAATGTTATGGTTGTTCCTAAAATACCATTTATTTCTTTTTCAACCTCTTTCCAAAACTTATTTGTTAATTTACAGGACCACCACATATGAATATATGAACCTTTCTCTTCACTACATCTCCAACATAAATCTGTTTTATTGCTATTCATTTGCCGAATTTTCACTGGAGTGATATACCATCTCCATAATAGATTACAGGTGTGCTCTTTTTCCTTTATTGACATAGTCTTTGTAATTCTATTTCCCCATTTTTTCTTCCAATCCTCTTCTTTAATATTAATTTTTAATTCGTCTTCCCATATTTTCCTAAGTGAATGTTGAGCTTCTTCACCTGGGATAAGCATTTGGTATATTTTACCTACTATACCTTGTAATTTCGTTTTCCCTTTTCTTACTTCTGCTACCAGTTCCTCGAATGGTGTTAGTTTCCTCCTTTCCTGTACTAATCCTCTTGTAGATTGATCCCAGCTTTCCATCTGCATTCTTTGAAACCAATTTAAGCCTAATTTGTCATATATTCCCTTTCTTTTTTGTTGCGTGCTATAATTCTTAATCCAATCCATGCTTTGTTTTGAATTAGAACACCTTTTGCTTTGCTCAATGGAATCTCCATTATCGGTGAATGATTTGGAGCAAGTTTGTTTTTTATTCCTTTACAAACACTAAATATATATTTTTAGTGAAAATTTATTCAATATTACTCTATCGTGTACCTGAAATAAAAATATTCCTCCCCTCAACTTTTTAAACTCTTCATGTTCCATTTCCAACGATGTTTCATATTGTTGCTCAAATAATTTTATGATCCTCTTTAAATGGAATGCCTGATAGTAGATTTTAACGTTTGGTATGTTTAGTCCCCCATGCTTATTGTTTTATACCAGAATCTTTTACTGATTCTTGATTTTTTTTTCGCTGTTACAAATTTCATTTCTTAATTTTTGCCATTTCCCAAGTTCTAATCCTTTAATTTTAATTGGTAGATTTTCAAATAAAAAATTCAATTTTGGCATAATCTTCATTTTACAGATGTTAATTCTCCCAAACCATGATATTTTCATCCGTTTTATTTGATCAGTTATTGGTTTTAGATCATTTCTCAATTTAATAAAAATTGTCTTATATAAGTCTTTCATCTCTTCTGTAACATATATACCCAAATATTTTAATTTGTCCTTTATAGTAATGTTATATATTCCTGTAATTTTTATTTTTTCTGCTTTGATAGATTGCATGTAATAGCTTCTGTTTTTGTCCAATTGATTCTTAATCCTGTTACTTTCTTAAAATCCTTTAAATGTGTTTGAATTACTTTGGTACTCTCAATATGATTCTTAATCATTAACAATGTATCATCGTTTGCAAGCAGTTCCATAGCTAATATAAATAGTGATGGGGATAACCTTGTCTTGTACCAGCATTAATGGTGATTTCTTTACTTAACCAATTGTTCAATTTAATTTTAGTCTTACTCTCTTTATATAGTTAATCTATTACATGTCTAAATTTAGGGCCAAATTATAATTTCTTACATATACCTTTTATCGTTTTCCATTGTATCGAATCAAATGCTTTATAAATATCTATAGGTAGTATACAAACTTTTTGCTTATCCCTTTTTATCCCATCAATAATATTTACTAATCAATTTATTAATTTACTCATTTGCCTACCCTTAATGAAACCCACCTGATCCTCTCCGATATATTGATTAAGGAAAATGTTAAGCCTATTATTCATTATTGATGTGAAATTTTTTGCGGCTTGATTTAGCAGCAAAATCGGTCTATACGAATCTATTTTCTCTTTATCTTTGTCTGGTTTAGGGATTAATGCTATAATTGAGTTACTCCATGATTTTGGAATTTCTCCCCCTTCCAATATGTAATTATACAAAAAAAATTAATTTTGGAATCAGAGCTTCCTGGCATCCCTTATAAAATTCCGCTGGAAGTCCGTCTTCACCAGGTGTCTTATCTTTTCTTAAATTTTTTATGACCTCTTCAATCTCCTTATCATTTATCTCCTGATCCATTAAATTTACATGATCTTCCTTTATTTTGAACTTTAAATTTTTATCTAAATATGCTTTTAATACACTAATATCAATTTCATATTCCTTATATAGTTCTGTATAAAAATCCTCAGCAATTGTTAATTTAGTTTCAATTTTATGTTGTCTTTTCCCTTTCTTATCTACTAATGTCTCAATTTGTCCTTCACTCTTTTTTTGCCTAACTTTTTTTGCTAAATTTTTCATATCCTTGTTATTAAATTCAAAATCATTTCTCTTTAAATATGCCATATCTTTTCTTACTTTTTCCACTTCTACTGCTAATATCTCTTTTTTTAATGCTTGTAATTTGTTCCAAATTGTTTCATTCCCCGTATCTGCATATTTTTTTCTAACTCTTTTAAATCATTGTCTCTCTTAATTACCTGTCTATCTGCTTCTCTTTCATAAATAGCTTTTTCTTGAATATAATCCCACCAAATAACTGCTTTCATCCCGTCCCAAAGGATATGTAATTCCACCTATCCTGTATCATTATTTTCCCAATTCAATATCCATTTATTTATTAATCTTTTTCACAACATTATTAAGCAATCTTGTGTCCATTCACCATACTTTATGCCTATATACTCTATTTGTTAATTGGATTTCTAACGCGATCATTGTATGGTCCGACAATTTAAAATTCTCTATCTTAAAATCTTCCATATTCTGTAAAAAAAATTCTGACATTAAAAAATAGTCTAGCCAGGAGTATGATCTATATTTTGCTGGAAAAAAGTATATGCTCTTTCTTTACCTTTTAATGTTCTCCACGCATCTCTAAGATCCAATTTTCTAATCCACTTGTCTAACAATTTATATTTAGTTTTCCTATTAGAATGTTTTGATACATCTAATTCTGACCTAGTTAAATTGAAATTCCCCCCTACAATTAAATTTAGTGATCTTTCTTTTTTATGATGGGTAGAATTTTATCTAGAAATGCTCCCTGATTTTCATTAGGTTCATATATATTTACAAAAGTATATTCTTCCTCTTCTATTTTACCTCTTATCAATAAAAATCTGCCCTCCCTGTCTTTACTACTCTTAGATATTGTAAAATCTAATTTATTTGCTATAAGGGTAGCAACTCATCTTGAATTAGAGGATCCCAAACTCTTTTCATACATTTCCATCCCCTTTACATATATATTATTTTTATTTTCATTTTTGGTGAGTTTCCTGAAGGAAAATAACATCTGCTTTCTCTCTTTTTAATGCCCCTTCCAATCTCTTCCTTATAATTGGGTTCCCCAGACCCTTGACATTCCATGAAATAACGTTTAACTTCTTAAACATTCAAAGTTAATGCTTGTCATGTTTTTTACTGCAAATTCCCCCACAATGTGAAAACATAAACATTAACATAAAGCCCACAACCATCCTGCCCTCTTCTAAAAAAATCAGGTAAGAGAGCAAAGGAGAAAATGAGAAAAAAGAAAAAAATGAAAAAATGAAAAAATGAAAAATTCTACCCTCCCCACTTTTCTACTGAAAAGTAACCTTTGAAAACAAAGAAGGGAGGGGGGTTGTGGGTGGCAAATATGACTTATTGCTAAATTCCTTGTTCTTTACATATTGTTTTATTATCAGCGGTGATTCCATCTAATGTATATATATATAACATATTAATTCCTTAATCTATTTCCTATTCACTTCCACCTTCTGCTCCTGCGTTTTTTTCTTCCTTTCCTTCCCCTCCTACTACCTCTTCCTCTTCTCTTTCCAGTGTAGGAGTTGTTCCTGTATTAGTCAAAATTTCCTTAAGTTGCTTCCACTCATTAGACCCCTTTTCTATTACCTTAGCATCTATCAATGTATTCAAATCATAGGGATCATCCCTTTTCCAGAAAGTTTTCCCCTGCACTGTGAAAGTTAGCTGTTTATATGACCCCATTTATATTTTATGTCTTTCCCCCGCAATTCTTTCATAACTGGTTTTATTTGCAACCTCCAGATATGCTCCTCTAAAGCAATGTCCTTAAATATTTCCAATTTTACACCATCCATTTCTAGAGCATCTGGTCCCGTGGAATTTAATTCTTTCATAATTTTTAGTTTTTGACCCAAATTGGTTAACTTTAGTAAAACATTCCTAGATCTTTCCCGACTCTTTTTTTGACCCAATCTATATACACTTTCTATGTCATCTCGTCTTCCAGTCACATCTCATTAATCCAGTCCACCAATCTTTGTCTCAAATTTTCTGGGGCCCTCTCTGGAATATTTCTAATAATCAAATTATTCCTTCTTGCTTGATTTTCCAACCTTTCCAACCTTCTGTCATATTGTTTCTGTCTTTCCTCTTTTATCTGTGCATATTCTTTAACCTCTTTTAGTTCATGCTTCATTTCCCAAACCTCCTTCCCAATTGCATTAACTCCCTCTTTCAATTCATCTACTGGTATTTGCTTTAACAAATTGGTACATTCTTTTTTTGTATTCTTAAATGTCTGAGCAATAATGTCTTTGACATCTTTTTGAAACTTTTGGTTGTCTTTTGATCGCTGTTCTTCCAATATTTGAAGCTTACTTTGAAGTTCCTCCTCCAATTTATCAAATCTAGCTTCCAATTCCCCTTTTAAATCATTCAAATCTGGGCTTGGTCCCCTGTCACTCATTAGCTCTTCCTCTCCCCCCTTAACTTTCCCTTTATCCATTCCTTTTTTTGTAGCCATCGGTGTTCCTGCTCTTTCTCCTTGGAACAGCTCTTGTCCACCCTCTGCTCCCTGTTCTTCGTACCCTTCTTGATGCTCTCTTTCTTCTTGTTTTTTAATTCTCAGCTTTCCTTCCTCTACCTTTTTTTCCAACTGTTCCAAATCTAGAATCTCTATAATTTCTTCTTGTAATGATTTCCTCCTCCTTTCTTCCTGCTCCTTTCTCTTTAATCTTCCTGTTCTAATCCAAGTCACGTCCTGTTCCAAAATGTCAGTTCTCTTGTTCATTAATACTACAGTCTTATACTATATTAATCCCAAAATTTTATGACTATAATCTATAATCTATATCTATAGTTAGTATTTCCAAAGTCTTAGAACTATAAACAGATATATGTTACTTATTACTTAATAAATAGAGAAGGATTATAGGAAAGAGCTGCTCCTTTGTTCCCTCCTCCCTGTAGAATAAACCCAGGTGTTACAAAACATCAGATAAGAAGAGCCTTGTACAGCTATATCTCCAACAGGCAGGGTTCCAAGTCCTTGAAACCTTGTATCTTCTCACTGCTAATATTGTCTCAGCTGTTCTTATCTTCTTCTCCCAAAGCGCGATCTTCACTCTTCACTTGTATGCTGCTCTGTTCCAATTCAGTTATTTAATTCAATTGTCTTTTAGCCCTGTAGTTCCCAATAGTTCTCAAATATTCCCAAATATCCCCCAGATATCTTCTCAAATACCTGTTGGCCAAATCCTCAGAAAAAGCTTAGTAATTCCACAGTTCAAATACCTCAGCCAGCAAACTATTTTCCGCTTCACAACCCGTCTCTGCTGTCCCTGTTATTGTCAGGAAGCCTCTCCTCACCGATCGCCCCTTGCATATCCAAATACTCTCACTTCTCGTCGACTCTCTTATCCTTCAGTCTGTCGCGTCTTCCTTTCTTCCGCCTCACTTCTGTCTCACCATTTTGCCGTGATCTTGTTGTGGTCTCAATTAAGAGCGATGTTAAACAATTACTATATTATATGCTTTCCGAACCCCGTCTAGCTGCAAGAATGTCTCTTTAGATCTCTTTAGTTTCTAGCAGATTCTCCCCTTTTTTCCAAATCCACACTGGTTTTATATTGAATGATCAGCTTCAGTTCACTTTCACCCAAATGAACACCTTGCTCTACTCCTCGACGAAGCCAGCCCAGGTTAGCCCCAGACTGCCCTCGAACATGAGAATCTGCAGAGCCGCGGTGAAAGAACTATCAAAGCTAAGTCCGAAGTCCAAAGAAGACAAGGAAAAGTAACTTTATCCTTCTTAACCAGAGGCAAGCGCAGCGGGAGATCTCATATCAAAGTTATTTCTATCACCGTTTCAATCACCTTTCACTCCGGAGCCAGCTAGTCTTGTCGCCTTGCCAATCTCACTGGAGAACTGCTGTCTCGCTTGTGTCTCGTAGCTTGTGGGTAGAGGCTTGTGGAAACCCTCAATAACTGCCCTGTTAGACATTCTGTTTTGATTTTGACCTTATAACAATCAGACAGAATCAGTCTCATTTTGTTTGAAATTTGTGATTTATCCAAATCTACCACACAGCCCTATAACCCAGCATTTAAACTGGAGCTGGTTCATTGTTGCTAACTTCCTCCTTCCAAACTGCAATAAAACTTAAGCTCTTCTACTATAGCAGTACCACACACACATGTATGCACACATACTTCATGTACATATACATAGTGAGGAAACCAGCATGAAGAAATTTTAAACATTACTTTACAGTAATGTTTTTAAAAATGGAATGCATGCGTAAAGCTGCTTATGTCTTGGTAAACAGAAGCATGCTAAACATATATAAACAGAAGCATGCTAAACAAATATTTAAACATTTTATTGGTAATAGGAAACAAAACAAATGTGAGTCAACAATTGATCACAGCACACCAGGCTCCTCTGTCATCTGCCATCTGCTCAGATTCACACCCACCACATCAATGATGCTATCTGACCATCTCATCTTCTGTCATCCCCTTCTCCTTTTGCCTTTGATCTTTCCTAGCATCAGGACCTTCTCCAGTGTGTCCTCATTTGGTGGCCAAAACATTTGAGCATTAACTTCAGTATTTCTCCTTCCAAGGAGCAATTAACGCACATCTTTGCTTCACTATAAAACAGCCCTTCAAAATATTTTGGCACAGTGGGACTACAGCCACATTCCAGCTGTCCTTGCTTCACATCAGAAGAAAGAACTACTGTACCTAATTTGAGATACTGTTGCTTTGCAAAATATTAGAAGAGCTGTTATTGATAGGATATTTTGAAGGTCATTAACTCATATAGTCACTACACAAGTGATATAATGGCATATAGCATTTTTGGACTTTTCATCTTAATTATCAAATTGTATAGTGACAAGGCAAATAGAATAGGCACCATACCAATCTCGTTGTTCTGTGCAGGACAGTGACAATAAAGACGTATCAATACCACCACCACCCCATTTCTAGAATTACCTTATAGAACTATTAATACTCTGCTACACAATAACGTAACTGCACTCCAATGCAGCTATAATATAATTCTAGGCTAGATGTAGGCTGAGTCCATAGTAGCAGGTGATGTTTAAAACTTGGAAATATCATTCAGCTATAGTATATGTTTATTTTTATTTCCAAGTACAGTAATGTCTTTCTTGGACAATGGTAGAAGGGGCTTAGTTGGAGGATTACAAAGATAGCAAAAGATCTAGCTGGCAAATTACACAAAGAAAGAATGCAAGACATGGATATGTTTAGACTATAAAGAATTCACAAGAAGATGGTATGCTGACAGTTTCTAACATTTAAAAGTTATGAAGAAGAGGGAGGGAGATTGTCATTCTGTCCTCAGAACTGCACTGTGCAGTGATATTAAACTACGAAGAACAATGGATTTAATTATATAGTTTCAGTAGTTGAAGATTCAGCCATTCAGGTTTCTCTCAATGTTGCCCAGAGTATGCCTGACTGTTAATCAAGGTCTTAGGGGAGGCATCTTCCATAAAATAAATATATAAAGTTATATAGCACTGCCACCTGTAGAATATCATGTGCATTGAACTAAGTAAACAAACACAAACAGATCACTTCTACCGTAAGCAAACAATCTAAAGTGGAAGAGAATGGGCGAAAGAGAGAGATCTGAGAACAAAGATACTGTACTGAGAAGATTATAAAGCATTTTCATCTCTGGAAATCATTTGATTTTTCTTCATAATGTTTTAAAAAGAATGTCTGCTTATGTATGTTTTTGTTTTGTCCCCCCCCAAAAAAAACAACAACTGATCATGAAGCATTTTCCTCCACTGTATGTAAAGCCACATTATCTGAATCCATGACATATAGCCTCATTCACAAATTCTATGCAGTTCACCTGTGCTGCTAATAGTAAGAACATCCCTAGATAGGGCAAAGCATGGCAAGCACAGCTCCCCTGGGATGGTACTGGCATGAGGTTTGATTATTATTAAAAATCATGCTGTCTTTAAGATGCTTAGATAAATATAAGGCAAGCGCGGCGCCAATATGGCCACCACGCTCTTTGCGGGGGGCCCACCCCCGGACGCAGACATCCGGGTAGTTAGGGGACGTGGCCACTTCTATATAAAAGGGGTGGCCATGAGACGGCTCGCCGCCATTTGTAGAAGAGCGACGGAGTGGAGAAGTTTGCTCCGCCGCTCTTTTTGCTTCTTGCATTTGACTTGCCTTTAACTAAGACCGTCGGAGCGGAGGAATTCGCTCCGCCGGTCTGCCTTTCGTCCCGCTTAGGGACACCACCTTTGAGGGCCATTCCCCCAAAAAGAAGAGTGTAGTGGCCGCGCGGCCACACGCACGGGGACGGGCTCACCCGACCCCCCACCCTGTCCCTCCTGGTGTCCCCTCGGGGCGGAGGGCTCATGCGGGAGTGCCAAGAGGGATTGGCGCTGGGGTTCTTTCCCCCACTGCCACCAATGAGGGTGACCAGGCTCCTTTCCCCCCCCCTGCCCAGTCAGAGGACTCAGGCGGGGGCTGTGTGGGCCTGCACACCTGGGGCGTCAGTCCCCATGGACTTTGGGCCTCGCTGGGGCCCAACATGGGGCAAGGCGGCACAACATGGCCCAGTGCGGGATCACGCCCTGACTTGGCCCCTGCACCCCATGGGCCAGATTATCTGGCCTAGCCCTACTGCGGTTGGGGGCGGGCACATGGCCTCGTCCCACCGCCCGTGGTTGGCCTTGGACCCAGCCGCGGCCCTCTGCCAACTGTTGGAATGGGACCACCCGGCGGGCTGCCTGGCCCCTCTGGCCCACATTATTGCAGTGGGTCAGACACTGTGGATTTGCTTCTGGCCCACATAGTGGCCCTAGAAGCCTCAATGGAGATTGCTCCACCACCTCAGGACCCTGGGGTTGGGCCGTGTCCGTTCACTGCCCCTTTGCCCTTTGAGAATCAACAGCGGGCCCTCAGCCGGGTAGAGCTGCTTGAGGCCATCAGGCCCACACCTGGTGGTGCTCCGCAGCTCCCTGTGTGGCCGCCCCGGCGGGGCATCCCATCGATGCCCAGTGCGACCTGGCCTGGACCTCCGATGGCTCAGAGCTCGACTTCCGTCGCGAGCTCCAATGCCCACTTGAGGCCAGAACCCCCGGTGGGGGTGGCCCAAGGGGGTGCAACAAGTGAGTATGGTGGTCAAGTTAGCACACCACTCACACTACCACTTACTAACATGGGGGTACAGTGGCCCTGGCCTCACCTGGCCAATTCAGCTTTGCAGCACACTAACCAGCACCCTCTTGCCAATTGGGTCCCTCCCTATTCACAGGGTTTGCCGGGGATGACCGCCCCACCCGTACCAGCTCCAATTCATATTGAGCCATATGGCCCGTTCTCTACTCCTCCACTTCGCTCCGTTTCGGCTTCGGCCATGCCGACGGCTGGCTACTCTCTTCCTCTGGGTGACTACTTGTCTCAAGCCACCAGAGAGAAGATATGGCGGGGGGGGGGGGGGTACGTCGATATCTTCACCCTCCTTAACCGGGAACCAACCAAGAAGGAGAAGGAGAGGCAGGATGACAGGGACAAGGAATTGTCCCGTCGTCGCAAGCCCCCCCCCCCAATACGTGGGCTAACTGGCTACCAGCCTACTTGATCTATATGGCTGTTTATTTCAGGGCTCGTCCTGATTTGGCTGTTCCGATGGTGCAGTATCTGGACAACATTTACCGTGCTGTCGTGGATTTTCCTGGCCCATCATGGTTAGCCTATGATGAGGAATTTAGAATGAGAGCTGCCCTTCACCCTGAGATGAAGTGGGACGAGCCCTGTCAGCAATTGTGGCTCCTTTATATGACTCCTACACGGCCAGCACCGGATGACCGGTACCATTGCGGCCATGAGGTCCAGCGGCCCACCACTACACAGGCTCCCCGCCAGCCAGCGGAGCAGGGGGTTCCAGCCCACCTGCTGTGTTGGAGTTACTCCTCCAATGGAGTGTGCAACAGGCGGCAATGCAAGTTTAAACATGAGTGCCCTTCCTGTGCTGGACCGCATGCTGCTTCTGCATGCCCGCAGGCCGGCGGGTCACGGGGCAGAGGGAAGGGATACCAGGGGCCAGCCAGAGTTGCATCTGACACCGCTACAAATCCCAAAGGCCCCCTCCCCAATTAATCTCAGCATACTGGAGAGGTGGTTGCGCATCTATCCTAGGAAGGATGACGCGGCCTATCTGTTAGAGGGTTTTACTTATGGCTTTCGTATCCCATTCAGGGGTGTTCGCACATCCCAGGATGCCCCAAATTTGCAGTCCCTCAGGGGTAAGGAGGGCATTGCTGCAGAAAAGATAGCCAAAGAAGTGAGGGAGGGTAGGGTTGCTGGCCCATTTGATATGCCCCCATACTCAAATTTAAAAGTCTCCCCTCTCAGCTTAGTGCCTAAAAAATCCTCAGGTGAATTTCGCTTGATTCACCATCTTTCCTAACCTGCGGGCTCCTCGGTCAATGACGCTATACCGGATGACCTTTGCTCAGTCCGGTATACGTCCTTTGACCAAGCCTTGCAGATGGTCCACTCATGAGGTCGTGGGGCGCTACTGGCAAAATGTGATATCAAATCGGCATTCCGATTGCTGCCAGTACATCCCGACGACTTTGAGCTTTTAGGTTTTTGTTTTCAGGGCAAGTTTTATGTGGACAAAGCCATGCCCTTTGGCTGCTCCATTTCGTGCTCGGCCTTTGAACGCTTTAGCACCTTTCTCCATTGGGCTTTCATTCAAAGGTCGGGATCTCGGGCCGTGGCACACTACCTCGACGATTTTTTGTCCGGGGGTGAACGCGACTCGGGCACATGTGGACAGCTGCTTGCCACATTTCAGGGGCTCATGGCGGAGCTTGGAATTCCCCTGGCCCCTGAAAAGACTGAAAGCCCAGCCACCACCCTCACCTTTCTAGGCATAGACATTGACACCGTCGCACAAACATCCAGGTTACCAACCGATAAGGTAACCCGCATATCAGACGTGATTTTGGCTATGCTAGCCAAACACAAGGTGTCTCTCCGCGAGTTGCAGGTGCTTCACGGCCACCTCAACTTTGCCTGTAGGGTGGTAACACCGGGTAGGGCTTTTGCCAGGCTTCTTTGTGATGCCATGGTGGGCCTTTCCAAAAAGCATCATAGGGTCCGACTTACGAGGGGTTTGCGGGCTGACCTATCGGTCTGGCTCACGTTTCTGCAGGGCTTCAATGGAATTTCCTTTTGGCAGACAGAGCAAAATGCTACCCCCCACTTTCAAGTGCAGTCGGATGCCTCGGGTTCCCTTGGATATGGGATTTATTTTAATGGCAGGTGGGCCTATGGTAGGTGGCCCCAGGAATGGCAGGGTACTGAGCGCCTACGCGATCTCACGTTCCTCGAGTTTTTTCTGATTCTGGGTGCGCTCATGCTCTGGGGGGACATGTGGGCTAATTCCGTAGTTCACTTTTGGTGTGACAATGCTGCCGTAGTGCATATTGTCAATGGCCAAACATCCAGGTCCCCCAGAGTCATGTCCTTGGTTAGACAGTTTGTCCTCAAGTCCCTGCGCCTTAATGTGCTCTTCAGGGCTAGACATGTGCCAGGCATTAACAAGATATTGCCGACGCTTTATCCCGCCTGCAGATCTTCTGGTTCTGTGCCTTGGCACCAGATGCAGAGGAACTTCCCTCTCCACTTCCGAGCGAGATTTGGACCTTTGGCGAGGAGAAGTGAACCGGACGATCGGCATGTTTTTGGCCCCGCGCACGTGTAAGACGTATCTGCACATGTTCCTCCAATTTAGGGCTTTCTGTAGGGAGGTGCAACTGCCTGACATGTGGCCGATCCCGGTTGAACATGTTTTGCAGTATATGGTGCACCTTCATGATCAAGGTCTAGCCCCACACACCATTGCCACCAGGCTTTCTACCTTGGCATTTATGGCTAAGGCACGGGGTTATGCTGATTACATGGGTGACTTCCGGATACGCCATGTATTGGAGGGGTGGACACGTGAACGCGGCTGCCGCCCGGACACACGTCAGCCTGTTTCCCCTTTTCTGCTGGCAAGCCTTGCTAGAGGTTGGCATAGCCTGTGCTATGATTGGTATGAGGAGTCTCTTTTCCATGTAGCTACCACCATGGCTTTCTTTGGGGCTCTGAGAATCAGTGAGCTGGTCCCACTTTCAAAAGGGGACATGTCCCATAGGGCACAGAAACTGGAAGATGTTTCTCTCAACCAGGAGTGGGCTCAGTTGAGGATTTGCTCCTCAAAGGCTGATCAGCAAGGGAAGGGTAGTAGCGTGATGCTCCTACGATGTACATTTGCTCACATCTGTCCGGTTGGTGCCCTACATGCATTTGTGGCAGCACGTGGTTCACACCCTGGCCTGTTGTTTTGCCACCAGGATGGGTCTCCGCTTACCAAATTCCAATTCTGGAGGGTTATTGGGATGGCACTGCGCAGTTTGGGGGTCCCCGGGGCTCGTTTCGGTACCCACTCGTTTCGGATAGGTGGCGCATCAACAGTGGCTGCATTTGGGTACTCGCAGGCCAACATACGTCGGGTGGACAGGTGGGGATCTGCGCGTTTCTCTTTGTATGTTCATCTTCTCACTGCATGAGTGCCTTACATGCCCTCACTTTCTTTTCTTTTCTTGCAGACCCTGTGTGTTTCTGCACACCGGTGGCAGTATGGCTGGTGGGCCACAGTTATGCACTGGGCGGCATAGTATGCGGCTTCATCGGAATAGGGACCCCATCTCGGGCTACGTGCAACCGTGCGTATGCAGTGGTATGGTGTGCGCGGCATGAGGTAGCGGGAACTGTTACCATTCCTGATGTCCATTAAGGACGCCGGACCTCCAGATGTTTTAATTATGCACCTTGGAGGCAACGATCTTGCACAGATCACCGGCCTTGCCTTAAAGACATCGGTGCACAGTGACCTGGCGTTTCTCCATCACTTATGGCCGTACACGTGGTTGCTATGGTCAGACATCATACTGAGACACCACTATAGGGGAGGACTAGATCCTCGTGGTTTGGACCATGCCCGGCGGTCAGTGAACAGGGCTGTTGCCCGGTTCCTTACTGAGAATGGTTTGGGAACAGCCATTCGTCACCCGGGGATAGGGTTACAGGATTGCAGCCTGTATTCTGGAGATGGGGTTCACCTGTCAGCAAGAGATTTGGACCTCTTTTTGAATGACGTGCAAGCGGGCCTGGTGACCGAATTGACAGTCAGGGGGGTTGAGTCATCATGGACGCCTCCCCATGTGGCGGGTAGCACTGGTAAGGTAATCTTTATGACCCATAGGAATCCGGCAGGTTCGCAATTGATTGGCCAACACGAGGATAGGTTTAGGGGAAACAGGCTTGGCCGGTCAAGGGCGAAATATGAACAGGGTGATGCTAGGAGCTTGACAGCTTGATATTTTACCGGACACACGTCAGAGGGTGGGGTCAACAGATAGCATATTGACTTCGGTCAACAATTTGTTTGTGACAACAAACAAATTGATACATGATAGCCAATTGCCATTGGCAATTCTGGGTGGGACCTTACCAGTGCTACTGCGGCCTGCTTGCCTTAAATATTCACAATTGGATGAAACACCAATTGAAAGTTATAATTCGGACTAGGGCATTACTCAATAAAAGTGGCCCAATGCTTTAAATCCAATACCGGTGTCTGTGTCATTATTTGGGGGGATGCGCCTACAAAGCTAAACATAAAGGTTGCCCTTGCTTGAAAGCCAGTTGTATCTGACTCCAGGGTTCAATGCTCATCTCTGTTTATAGCCAAAGAGCCAGTACTGTCTGTGACTGCAGACGTTTCCATGGTCAAGTGGCAGGCATGCCTAGACACTGGGGTGCACAGAATGCTGTTTATCTTGCCACCGAAGTGGTCCCTATTTATCTACTTGCAATTTCTTGCTTCTAAACTGCTAGGTTGTCAGGAGCTGGGACAGAGACGGGAACTCTCAGTTATAGCTCCCACGCTATGGAACCTCCTCCCGGTAGAATTATGCCTCCAGGCCCAGTTGCTACCATTTAGAAAAGAACTGAAGACATGGTTGGCAGAATGGGTCTGGGGGCCAGATTGTCAACAAGCTCCCCTTTCTGGCTCATCTGAGGCTCCCCCTCCTGTAATTAATTTTTAATATTAAGGTATGCAGATTTTATATTTGTTTTTAGATAGTAAATGGCACAGTGGTGGGTAATATTGCTCTGTTTTAAGGGTTTTTAATTGTTTTATATTGGTTTTAACTTGTGTACACTGCCCAGAGTCCAGTGGATAAGGCGGTATATAAATCTATTAAATTAAATTAAATTAACTCACTCTGTCATGCAGTACTCGGAAATCGAATACTGACCTACCAGTCAGTGAGTTCAGTGTCTTAGCCACTTGAGCCACCAGTCCCTGATGCTTAAGATGATTAAATAACTGTAAATCAAAAGAAATCTATATGGATGAACAGCCTCTAGCTGAATTTATCTATCAAATTTTCTTTTATTTCCATATAATGGATCATATTCATGATATTCCCTTTTTGGTCTTTTTCAAAATGAAAAGTATTTTTGATAGAGGTGAAGCACATTTTATGCACAAGCAGCATTCTGTTGAGGTCATAATTCTGCCATATGCCAGATGTGCAATGCCTTTATTTTACTAGTTCTAGAAAGTTTTTTCTCCCATCATAAAGAGTGATTAAAAATTTATCTAGTGAACTATGATTTAGATTTAAATTCAAGTCTCTCTGACATTTCTTCTTGGTTGTTCATCAATAAGGCAAGGCCTTTAAAAATCAGAAATGTCTTGTGTCTTGGTTATATAATTTAAACCCAGGTGTGTTTTTTTAATTGATTTGGAAAACCAATTGAAACTTTCATTAGTGGAATTCATAGTTGATTAAGACTGGGTTCTTCTCAACCTGTTAGCTAAGTAGACAGTAGTTAAATGGTTCTTCTTTAATATAAGCTGCAGTACAAAGAAATGTGGGGAATTGCATTGGATGATAAGTTAACACGGAAAATGAACAAAAAAAGGGGGGGTTAATTGATGAAAATAATTTTTGGAGTATATGGAAACCTTTCTTGGACTATACGTTGACTGAAAGTAAAGGTGGCAGGCCAGCACCAGATCAATTGAGTTTTTGGATACAATAAGAGATGGCTGTGATGGACCGCAATCTCCAAGGCATTGTAAATATCATAGGGGTTACATTTTTGTTGCTGTCTTTTGTTTTAGATATGTATTATTGTTACAGAATAACAACGAGAGCAGTTTATATATAATATATTGTTAGTTATAAGTAGAATAAATTTCAATAGAAATACATATACAAACAAGGTAGTTGATATACATTATATTTATATATGAAGCATATATCAGATGAGTAAGTTAGAAAAATGAGAGACATATATTATATATAGAACATAAAATTTTCTTTGGTATTTGTTTTTCTTTTTTTTCTCTTTCTGTGTTTATTATATTATTATTAATATATATTTTTTTGTTTAGCTAACAGTGTACTGTATTGTGTTGTAACTTTGATTCTGTTTTGTGAGGATATGTTGTTTGTTTTTTATTCTTTAATTACTTTCTTTTATTGTCTATTGTGAAAACTAATAATAAAAATATTATTATTATTTATTTGATTTCTATCCTGCCCTACTCGGCACCGGCCGACTCAGGGCGGCTCACAACATGGCAGTAAAAATACAATATAACAAAAACAGTGATACAATATTACAAAAACAAAATACAAAATACAATGTAAGAGCAACAAAACACAGCACAATAAGGAACACAGCATCCCACTGAAAAGTGGCAGCGGGAACAATCCCCCCCCCCGTCCTGAACAAGAGTGGGGGACACCGGTGGTGATGGAAACTCCTGGCATCCGGCACTGTGGGGGCCACTCCACCCCACCCGCAGGGAGACCAGGGCAGCGACGAAAGTCCTGCTGCCTCACCAGTCTTTTAACCCCCCCCCCCAACAGGGGCGGGGTCTGGAGATGCCGGCAGTGGTGGGAACTCCCAGTGTCCAGCACTGCAAGGGCCACTCCACCCCACCCGCAGGGAGACCGGGGCAGCGATGAAAGTTCTGCTGCCTCACCAGTCTTTTACCCCCCCCCCCCCGACGGGAGTGGGGTCCAGAGACGCCAGCGGTGGTGGAAACCCCCGGTGTCCGGCACTGCGGGGGCTGCTCCACCCCACCCGCAGAGAGATAATAATATAATAAAATAATAATATAAACTGCAGAAGCACCTAACCCAAAAAATTAAAATGGAAAACAACAACACTAAAAAATATGGTGTTTAATCTGAAGTGGGAAGGACAAGACCATTGTATAGAGAGTATGTTTATTATAAATCAGTGTTTGTGTGATGGAAGAAGAAGCTTCAAGAAGAAGCTTGATATTTATAGGGGATCTTGGGTTGGATCCAGAGTACATTTGTTGCACTTAACTCATATTAAAATCAGTGGGACTTAGTTCATTGTGAACTTGCCATGAATATTTTCTTCCCATGACACTCCTTTCCTTCCCATAGAAAATGATATAATTTACACTCTAAATCTGTTTCACAGTTTCAGTCTGAGAGCATGTAATGAATTGTAATGCTTTTCTTTAAAAAGCAGAAGACAATGATGCCTTAAATACCTGTTGCAAGCTTTGAGTGTTGTAATTTAAAATTTAGAAATACTGACAATGTTTTTAAAAATATTCCAATGGGGCCCTAATTACCACCAGCTTCCCAATGGGCCATAAAATACAACCCGCTTGTTTAGCGTTCAGCCCCTTCTGGTGTTAGTGGTGATGAGAAAGTGTCAGAATGGGGGAGATGAAGGGGCAAACTTTAAAAAGATTACATTGGTACTATACATCTCAAGTAGTGAGCATTCCTGCCTGGTGAAGATGCCGACTGCATGGCCAAGCAGGAGCGAGTGCTTATTTAATTGAGATCTTAGATCTGATCAGGCCACACCTGAAGACAGGCTCTAAGGTAGATGTGGCAAAGTCAAGACAGGAGAAGAAATCACACTTGACTCTACCTAAAGGTAGCATCCTTGTATACTATTTTATTTTCTTCCAGTGAAATAGTTGATTCTGAAGACAGTGTGTGGAATGTAGATCTGGAAAATTGTCCTTCTGGAATACTGCTGCTTTGATTAACATTATAGTTCCCTTTAGCATTTTGACATTTTAAAAAAAAACTTTCTGGAGTTGTGATCACAGACCTCATGTTCCACATCTGTTTAGATGCTGAGCTCCCAGAAACACAAGATACTATCTTACTCTAGTGCCAGATATTTAAAAAGCATATAAACTGTTATCTCTTCATTTGCCAGCTGGCTAATAAAATCCGACGAGTCTCTCATAAAAGAGGGAGTGTTCCTAGTAAAAGGGTAAACGAAGGAGTTCACATACTTAGCCATTCTTTCTAAAAGAGAACCCGTCCCAGCCACAATTGGTCTCCCAGGGACCAAATGACTGGAGTCCGTAACTTTATGCACTTTGGGCAGGGTATAGAACACCGGAACTTTAGAGTATGGACTATAATGCGGCCAATTCCAGTGGCAGTGGCAGTGGCAGTGTGGGCAGCTGGAGTGAGGGCGGGGTCAGATTTTTTGGTGCCATGGACTGGATTCAGTCCATGGGCCATAGGTTGCCTACCCCTGCTCTACAGAAAGAGCCTCCTCAAAGATTGTGGTATTTTTGACCCAGAATCAGGCATACCCTGGTGACGGCAACATTGTGTTGCCGGCTAATCTTTCTCATACTTGGTCAGGCGAAAGGAACTGCAGATTGAACTCACCAAAAGGTGCCTTCATTTTGGTAGTTTCATGTCTGACCTAGACACAGAAGAAGACTGGATACAGTGAATATATATACCTCTGAGAAAGTTCCATTGAACTCAGAGACATGCACAGAATTATCCACATTGTGTCTGAACATAAACGTTGCTCTACTGGAAATGTCAGTGGATCAAATGGAATCTTAAACATTGTTTTTGGCCCTTCCCCCCAAAAAAAACCAATAGTATATGACACAGATGTACATTTGAAGAACAGAATTAGAAATACAAGAATACATTTCTTTATTAATATGTTCCTCTTCTTTGTGGTAATATAATACAATTTGCAGTGATACAATATGACTTTTTATCTATTTGCTGACACAGTCAGCTTTCTTTTAAACTAGGGTGCTAATAAAAAGGCATTATTGTGATAAATAGAAAGAAAGCTGTTGTGTTAATGGTCACACTATAAATCAGTGGAATAAATTAAAATGATAAGAGCTTTCTTGAATTAATCTTTTGAAACTGGCATATCATGATGGTGTGGAGCTATATGTAACGTGTTCTCTGACAGTTTTAACAATGCTTTTCTTTGTCTGAAAAAAGGATCATGTATAAAGTATTTTTAAAAATATACTTTAGCAAATGATTTTATAATTTGGTTCTTATTCTATGAGCATGATACAGAACCATAGATTGATAATCAGCTTTGAAATGAAGGGTGGAGATCTCTGGGAACAAACAAAATCAAGTTTGATTTGTCAACAGCAGGCAGTCCATTGACAAATCAAACTGTTGTCACCAAGTTTCGTTGTGGCCTCATTTCTTTGGGTGTTCCTGAGTACCAGTCAGTGGTAACAGAAGTAGGAAGGACATTTGTTTGGTTCACATTTTACTATAGAAATACCAGTTTTGCATTTCCTGAAATGAACACTGAGATGAAGTATGACTTCTATGGGGATCCATACATTTCTGAGACTTAGAATGCATTTCAATCTGAGGGTCAGATTTCACCTCTAATACACTCCATGTGTAACCTTAGGTGTGTTTCATAGGATGAATGAATTCATTATGCCTTTATGGTTGTATTTTTAAAAAAGAATCTGACTAGTGTTTTTACTTTGCTTCATGATGGCTGTCATTCACATTGCACACTTCTCTGCAGTGAAAAGGTGGGACTGAAATGTAATAAATAGTAATACATACAATTATCCAAGTAGAATTGGAGGTGCAGCAATAGGCCTGCTTGCCATAATACACTTCTAACTGCCCATATAAGATGGCTGAATGAAGTGCTATCTGAGGGATTCTGGAAGTTGTAGTCTTAAAGGTAATTTATCCAAGCAGTGCTGTTCCTCCATTGTTGATATTTCCTAAATATGCCTTCACTGTCTGTCTGTACATATATAGTACAGATATACACCAGGCAATGCTATATAGGTTTAAAGCAGGGGTGCCCAAACTTTTCAGGCTGTGGGCCAGTCATGTGGTTCAGCGGGCTGGTAATGTGGTTCAGTGGACCGATCACATGGTTTCTCCCACTGGAAGTGGAAGTAAAATACACCTTACAATCTGTTTTGCAACAGGATGAGATAGACTTTTAAGCTGCCATTGTCTCTGCTTAAACCAGGGGTGCCCAAACTATGGCCCATGGGCCAGATCTGGCCCCAATACCAATTCATCCGGCCCACACCACCCTTGTTGCTCCCAGAAGCAGAAGCAAAATGCACCCATACAGACACATTTTGCTTCTGCTTCTGGGAGTGGTGTGGGTGGCATGGGCTGGATGAATTAGTGTCAGGGCTGGATCTGGATCTGGCCCATGGGCCATAGTTTGGGAACTCCAGGTTTAAAGGTTCAGTGTTTTCATTATCAGAAAGGCACAGGCAAAAATCCTATTCCATTTTATAGTGACATAACACAATTGGAATAAATCTCAGCACTGGATTGTCATAAAGTAAGACATTATTTTAAGCATTTTCTTTTGTGTGCCATGTTGCAAGACCAAGAAATGTCTATCCTCATTTGTGGCAATTTGTGTTACACCACTAGGTGCATAAATGTAATTGTTATTGCTAAATAAGGTACACAAATAGTGTGGCACCTCTTCCAGGACCAATATAGCCCCGTATATTTTTTTAAAAATGCAATGGTTTATGTGCAGGCAAATTACACCACTTGCTGTAACTAAGAGGTTATTTGTCAAAATGTAACACATATTTTCCATTGGTTAAAAATGTAGGAATATTTAAAATTGTTTCGGTTTTACAAATACAAGCTACTTCAGATAAATTAATGTATATCTGCTGTCCAAATATCATTGCAACAGAAGGTCTTGGCTTCTTATTGAATTGTTTAATTTTGTAGCATAAACAGAAGTTATTTGGGGACATCATGGGTAATTAATATTTATTTGGATTACACAGTGCCAAGTAGAGTGACTATCAAAAAGAATTCTGGCTGACTAGTAATGCTACAACCTTGATTCTTACTTGGCAAGAGTGTTTTCCATCTGGCTCTCTTAAGTTAAATAAAACTGTATCTATGTCTCTGCTTCTGAAAGTTCAGTTTCTAGTAGTGGTGTGAAATTAATTTATCTCTATTTAGTCTGATGTAGAGATGTTTCATTTCAGTGTGGAAAACTCTACAGCCAGACCTGTACTCAAAGACCTCAAAATAGCATATTCCTTTTGCTAAGTGATCTTTGTTACTTGGATTCATTCGGTTGTTATATCACCACATGTGATTATTAAAGCTTTCTGATCTCTTATTTAGTCGAAAGGAATTATTGGAGCACACACTGAATCAAAAAGTTTCACAATGAAGCCAATTTTTGCTCCTACTATTAGGTAGATTGTGCCTGTCATCTGAGACACAATATGCTAAGAAGTAGAAATAAGGAGAGCAATGTAAGCTTGCATTTGCATTTCTCTACTCCTTATTTGAAAAGTCCTACAGCTTCACTAAATTTCAAACTTTAAACTTTTCTGTCTTGAATATGTGGCTGGTATTAAAAGTGCCAAAAAGCAATATGGATAAGGATGGTCTTGTAGGCATAATCATAAGCAGGTATACAGGTATGCTGCACCATGTGAATGATAAGAGGGAGAAGAAACGAGGGCATATGCAAACTACACTTTCCATGCCCATACATGTCTCATCCATGTTTGAGCTCTTTGCATGGTCAAGCACAATGATCTGAAGGAGGTTTACCAGTGTCTTCACCTGAATACTCATGTTTGAGAGTTTTGCTTTTGCTTTCGAACTCAGGGAGTGAATGTGTTCTGTTGAATGGTTTCAGGTCATCATGATAAATATAAACAGTAGTTAAGGAGAGCCCCAGTGATTTAGGTATTAGAAGTTGGGAGCTCAATTCCCCACTACCTCCTTGATAGGGGCTGGATTCAAGGATAAATAGGATCCCTTCCAGCTCTGCAATTCTAAGATTGTTGTTATTTGAAAATACTAAACACAGTAAGAAACAAGCAATATTATAAAACATTAACTAGTATTATTTAACAGATACACATTTTAACCAAAAAATCCAAGTGCCCATTAAATATAGGTGTAGTATATTTTGCTGTGTTTTGCAGTTCAGGTGGAGTTATTTCAGAGATCTGCAGCTGATTTTAATATGAAATTTCCCAGTGACTATGGGGAGGACTAAAATGTGTTTCATCTGCAATTAAGTTTCTATTATCAGATCTTTGTATTTTGTTACTTTGTCCAATTCTTTATCTTCAACTTTGCCATCCCCTGGAATTTTAATGTTAATTATTCAAACATGTCTTTGTTTTATTATTACATCTGGTGTATTATATTCAAGGTGTCTGTCAGTTTGATACAAAAGTTCCACAAAACCTTGACTTGGTCAATTTCTAGCACCTTCTCTACTTGATGTTCTCATGAACATCATTGATATTTCCATGAACATATTTTTACATAGCAACCATTGTATTAATTCTGTGGATCTACAGACAGATGCTAAGGATATCATGGGTTGACCATGTGATTAATGTAGAAGTGTTGCACCAGATGGATAATGAACAAGAACTGTTTAAGAAAGCTCCAATACCAATGGCTATATCATGAGGAACAGCATAAAGTATAGAATGTTCCAACTCGTTCTGCAAGGAAAGATCCCTGGGAAGAGAGGTCCTGTATGTAGACAGACTTCATCACTGAAGAACCTGAGAGTCTGGTATAGCATGTCCTTAGAAGAACTCTTCCAAGGAGATAAGAACAGGAAGACTATCGCCATGATGATAGCTAATATCCGGAATGGATATGGCACCCGAAGAAGAAGGTCATGTCTTGCTTTGTAGTCTGTCTGCTCAAACTTTGAACATTATCAGATGAGGTATGACACAGTTTCATCTTTTTCTTGGTAAAGTTAATATTTCTAATCCTTGAATTAGAGCTTTCCTAGTTTTAAGTGCTTATTCTTGTTTAGAAAAAAACAAACCTCAGTTTCTGTCTTGATAGTCCCTATTTTTTAGCCACTCTCAAATTTTCCCCATGTTTTCCCTCAATTTTTCTTAGGTATCATCCATGCAATGATTTGCTTTTCCGGTTGTTTAATTTATTTTCAAAATTTTGTTTCTTATATGCCACCTTCATTTCAGTTGTTTTTGAAATATTTTCCATTTTCACCATAAGTAATTTTTTCAGCTTCTGTTAATATTCTTTAGGCTTTTCTCCCCCCACACCTCCAAATTGCCTGTTACTTCTTCTTTGCTTCTTTTACCCCTATTTGGAGTAATTCACAGCTGCTAATTTTTCACTTTTAGTGTAACTTGTCCACATCACTTTTTGGTTGTAGTGTGTGATACATGTTCATTAATTTCCACTTTTTTCTGATCCAATTTTTCTAGTTCCGTGTGAGTTGATTTATTATTCCTGTGGATATTTGGTTACTGGAACCACCTTTGTGTACATAAACTTAGTGATCTAGGTATTGCTTTTCAATTTTAATTATTTTAGCTATCTCAACTCTCTCTCAAAATAGTTTTGTTATGGGACCTTTATTTTGTTATTTTCTGAGGAGGTTACCTATGCCTTAATGATAATGAGGAACTGAACGAAATTTCCTATGGACTCAAATCTACCAACACCCTGGCAAAATGTGTGAGAGAAATTTAGAATGCAATGGTATTGGTGACCGCTTTGTTCAGGAATGACTTGAGTTGGATACTTCAGCCCATCTCTAAACATTAGTGGCTAAATTTATTCATTGTACTAACAAGGGCCCTATTCATTCATCAACTATTCTTCATTTATTATGCATGCATAATTTTCATTAATGCTATTGGGGTTATGTATGCATATTGAAGCATGAAGAAAGCCTGTGTTTACATATCCATGTTTGTACTAAGCACATTTTCTAAAGTCCACACAAAAATCAAATCAGATTTCCATGTGCTCATTTTTTAAGTAAGTCTGGATGTATGATAAATTTAAACCTGCTCATTACAGAGCAAATGGCTTTGTGGTGAAAACACTTATATTGAACTAAATTGTACTACTTTCTGTTGCCTCCCCACAGGATGTGGAGGTTATTTAATCACACAAACTATACCAGGGGACTGGGTGCCCAAACTTTTTAGACCACAGACTAGTCATGTAGTTGAGCGTCCCGGTCACATGGTTCCTCCCACCGGAAGCAGAAGTAAAATGTGCATGCATGT
Source organism: Bradypodion pumilum (assembly GCA_035047305.1). NCBI lineage: Eukaryota > Metazoa > Chordata > Lepidosauria > Squamata > Chamaeleonidae > Bradypodion > Bradypodion pumilum. The sequence goes on from JAWDJD010000003.1 coordinate 326,693,519, forward strand.
GTGCATAACATAATAGTTTTTAATTGCAAATGTTTTGATTGTTTTTATATTGTATTTTTTACTCTGTTGTTAGCCGCCCAGAGTGATGTTCTCATCAGAAGGGTGGGGTACAAATAAACAAAATAAATAAATAAATAAATACACATAAAACAGCCATCATTTATGGTAGCGTTATGCACATGCGTGTTTTACTTCTGCTTCAGGGAGTGGTGAGGGTGGCATGGGCCAGATTAATTGGCACTGCAGGCTGTATCCAGCCTGTGGGATGTAGTTTGGGCATCCCTGAACCATACTAACAATATGATAGTACAGTGGGACCTTTGTTAACCTAATTAATGCGTTCTCTGGGATGTTTCTTATAGAGAAAATTACTTTAACCAAATTTCCCATAGGAATGCAATGAATGCAATTTCCCATAGGAATGAACTGAAAACCAAAATGCATTACCCGAAATGCGATTTCTCATAGAAATGCATTGAAAACCAATTAACCAGTTCCAAAAAAATTCCATAAACTGAGCCACTATTTTCTATGGATTTCCTTTTGTTATGCGATTTTTGTGTTAACCAAGCCATTTGTTAACTGAGATTCCACTGTACAATTTACCTTTAATCAAGAGAGACTAGATAATAGTTCTTCAGAATTCTTCCCAGCTTTTCTAGGCAATTGATTCCTTGGCAAATCTGCTATTTATGTTATTCATAATTCATTTTATTTATATCTTGTTCTTCTTAAGAATCCTACAGTAGATAACCCTAACATTAAAACAACCATAGAACAATAAAGAAGTATATAAAATATAGCAAAGAACATAGAAAATAATCAATAAATAATAGACTTTAGCATGTTCCACTGTCCCAACCCATGAAAATGTATCTAGAAATGGAGTTCTAACAATATTTGGGTTCACTTTTCATTAAATGTGTACATTTTGGAGACTGATATGGCACCTGTTGAGTCTGGTGTAGAAAAGCTGCTTCTAATCACTCTAAAATTGCCAGCCATGACATAAGGAATAGGAGAATTTTGAAAATGGATTTTAGAATGGGGACATTTATAGTTGGTATAAATCCATCTTTCCAGGGCCGCCATCAGAAATTTCTGGGCCACATACTGAGCAATCCTATTGGGGGGCCCTACACACATTTTGGCCATGCCCCTCTGTAGGTGTGGCAAAATTTGGCCATGTGTCATGCCTGCCACATAAAGGTAAAGGTAAAGGTTCCCCTTGCTTGAAAGCCAGTCATATCTGACTCTAGGGTTCAGTGCTTATCTCTGTTTCAAAGCCAAAGAGCCAGCACTGTCTGCTCTGCAGACGTTTCCGTGGTCATGTGGCAAGCATGACTAGACACTGGAGTGCACAGAACCCAGGCGATGGGAAAAGGCTCCCTGGGAGCTGTCTGGTGCCTTGACCTGCCTTCTCCCCAGTGCCTGATTTTAGGAGCTTGATTTGAGGGGGTGGTGGAAAGAGGGGCCTCCCTTCGCCGGTGCCTTACCTTCAACAGGGTGCTCTGGAAACCATGGCCACTCCCGGCTGTCATCACCCCATGGTGGCAGCAGCAGCAGCACTGTCGGCGCCCCCCCCCCAGCTTCCCCAACATGGCCGTGGCTGCGGTTTCTGGGATGCTCGCTCCTGGCGATGCCATCGGGTTTCCCCAGCAGTGCATTGCTCGGGACTGCCAGGGGGCTTCTGGGGGTGCAGTTGCCCCCTCCTCCTCCTCTGCAGCAGCAGCAGCAGCTGCCTCCGGCCCTGGCGCGGGGTCTCTGCCGGACCGGCGCACCTCGTGGGCTGAAGCCTTGACCTCGCATATCCGGGTCAAGGCAGAGCCCTCTGGCAGGGCATGCACAGTGGCACCACGCACCACAGTTAAAAAAAGTAAAAAGAAGTTTTTAAAAGTTTAAAAAAACATTCACAAAGCTGATCTATGGACTGCCCGCCGCCGGGCCCTTGTCAGCTCCTGTGTCTGGTACTGCAGTCCCCCTGGTACCCCCCTGATGGCGGCCCTTCATCTTTCCTTCTAAGCAACCTTGCTATCCAGCAGATCAACTCCCTGCATCACCTGTTCATCGCAGTTGGTGCAGCTCCAGGTGTCGACCCTGAAGATGGCTCAAAAGTCTTTAACTAGAAATAGAGCCTTCTCAGTGGTGGCACCAGCACTGTGGGCCACTCTACCAGTAGATCTGCCATCACAGGCTATCTTTTAAAAGCAATTAAAAACTTTCTTCTTCAAGAAGACTTTTCAGGGTGTTGTCCCTTTAGTGATAAATTAGTTAGTCAGGTAGAAACCCTATGCCCTCAGATGCCAGTTAGTTTAATTTAGTTTTTGACATATTTGTCAGTTGTTTGTTTTGATTTGCTGTGTGTTCTGTTGTTATTTGTTTTCTGTTTGTACACTGCCCAGAGTGGGATATCACCCAAATGGGTGGTATAGAAATACAATAAGAAAGTAAGTAAGTAAGTAAGTTCAAAAGTGACCAGTTAAGCTTGATCTTCCCAGTTGCTAACATAACCCTTTATAACCTATCTGAATTTAATATGTGTGTTTATATTGGGAATAGTCTGCAATCCATGTTTCATGGACCACAGGGACAATCTAGTGTTATGTGTGCCGGAAGCCCATTATATTATAGATCATGCCACCAATGATGTCATGACATTGCAGACTTTCACTAAATGTATTGCTTGTCTCTAGTGTAAAGGATCAGGGGAAAATAGGGTTGTACAAGAAGTGGTTAAGATGTTGACTGGAAGGTGGAAGGTCAGCAGTTCAATTCCCAAGTACTGCAGGACAGAATGAGCTCCCGTCTTTGTCCCAGCTCCTGCCAAACTAGCAGTTCGAAAGCAAGAAATTGCAAGTAGATAAATAGGGACCACTTCGGTGGGAAGGTAACAGTGTTCCGTGTACCTCGGTGTCTAGTCATGCCTGCCACATGGCCACGGAAACGTCTGCAGAAGCAGACAGCACTGGCTCTTCGGCTTTGAAACAGAGATGAACAATGAACCCTAGAGTCAGATGTGACTGGCTTTCAAGCAAGGGAAACCTTTACCTTTACAAGAATCTTACACATGCCAGAAAACATACTGCTACGATGATAATAAGGGCAGCAGCACTGTTAATATCATTTAGTTTTATTTCAGACCATCCAGTCTCACTCTGTGAAAATATAAGCACTTTGGGGTGGGTGGGTATAGTTATTAAATCAGTTCCGTCCTTGTTGTTGTCATCGTTGTCAGCTGCTACTTGTAGTTGAGTATACATTTTTTCCTGGAAATCATTTTCACATTTGACAGGAAAAAAGCCACTGGTGTGAATTGGTTTAATGTGGATCCCAGCTTGCCATGAAGTGACCCACACACTTTGATCACAGAGCCATCTCCTACAGCATGTATGAAATTAGACATGCAGGATTTAACAACGGGACTACAATGGACTACCGTAGCCTTGAGGATATTAACAAGGTGCGCCTTCACAGCCAGTCCATCTGACATGGCCTCTTCCATCTCCATGACATTGGGAATCAGAATACAGTAATACCTCGGATAACAACCAAACCTGGTCCCACAAGTCTGGTCATTATCAGATTTTTAGCATTATCTGATGCACGTGTCAGATATTGCTAAAAAAAGCCAGCTTCCCCCAAACCAAGCTGGGGGCTTTCCCCCAAACCAAGCCCGAAATCATAGCATCTGATCCCCGACTTGGTTTGGGGAAAAGCAGGTATGTGGCCAGTTCCCTTCATGGAGGGCCGGCAGGGGTGTCTAGACTCACCCTCCAGCCCGCTGTGAAGGGAAACTGGCCAGGTGCTTGGTGCTTCCCTTCGCAAAGGGCCGGTGGGGGTGTCTGGACTCCCCTGCAAGCCCACCATGAAGAGAAACTGGCCAAGCAAAAGGCAGCGGCTGAACGGAGTGCCCGTTCGGCTGCTGCCTTCCAGAGAAGGCAAGGCCCAAACCTGTAAGCCTCCCTCAACCCCCTTCACCACCCTCAGCTTACAGTCCTCAGTCAAGTCTTTTCTCCGCCCCGCGCACAGAAAGCCCGATGATCCACTTCCTTTGGCACCAGTGAGAGGGTAGAGCATCCTTCCACCGGGCCTTCCAGAAGAGGTGGGAATGAGTGCTGGTGCCAAAAGAAGTGGATCATCAGGCTTCCTGTGAGTGGGATGGAGAAAAAACGACTGAGGTTGGTAAGCCAAGGGGGTTGTGAAGGGGGTTGTGGGAGGCTCCCTGCCATGTGCTTGCCCGGCTCCCCCTGGCAGTGGTGGCTAGTGGGTTTGTGCTCACCTACCGCTGCTGCTGGCAGGGAGCCGGCCCAGCGCTTGCCCGGCTCCCCCCCCCCTCCCCAAGCAGCAGCAGTGAGTGGTTTTAGTGTATGAAACTAAGACACAGGACACAGCCTCGGGCTGGGTTAACTCAGGTTTATTGCATCGTGGACAGAGGGAACATGAGGTAATGGCGGATCAATAGCTCTTTATATACAGTAGGAATACATTTGAATGTGGTGCCATGGTAGCCCATTGGCTACTGTCTGCGTGACGTCATTGTGGGTCACGCCCTTCTTGTCCAGGTGTAGGTGGTGGCGGGAAAGCTTCCCGCGCTGTTGCCTTCGATGAGTTCGGACCAAGAGAGCTTGGACGCTCGCTGCTGCCAGCTGGTGGTCATTAGCTCGCGTCCTATTACAGGGTTTATATGATACAGCTGAAGGTTACATTGTTGCTATAGGCAAGGTTACATTGGCTCAGATACATTGTAATCCATGTGGAAGGTAAAACCATTAGAACACAACATCCCTCCCCCCTAGGACGAGACAATGTCTCGAGCCCACCTTCAACACACTCCCCCCCCTTAGGAGACAAAGTCCCTCAGCCAAGATGGCTTATTTCGAACACGTTGGGGTCTCGATGCGGGCTGCCTTTCCCCGGGTTTGCTACCTTCTCTTTGTCCCCTGGTTTCCTGCCCTGTAATTGGAGAGGGAGACTTGTTAGTGACTAGCCGCGGCTCCGCGGCGTTGTTGGGAGGTGTGCTCTTTCTCGGGGAAGAACCGGGGGCACTGGGGGCTAACGAAAAACCCCTCTTCTCGCTTGGAAGGGTGGGGGAACACTCCTGAAAACCCCCCCGGCTCGCAAAACCAAAATCAAAATCAAAATTACATTCGGGGGACGCGGCGGCGGCCGCACATTCCTTTTCCCTCCCCCCGGGCTCTGATAGAACTGGGGTATCAAAAGGATATGAGTCGGGACCACCGCTTTCCCCCCCGGTTTCGGACTGCTGTCCCTCAATGTCTCCCCCTTGGGCTAAACGGGTGGGGGAGAACCCTATCGCTGAATCCTGTTGCTGAGCCCCACTGACCGGCCCTTCACTCACTCGGCGCCTCAGTTGGTCAGCGTGTCTCCTCCAGAGGAGGCCGGTGCTCGTTTCCACCCGATATGACACTGGCCCCGTCTGCTCAATTACTGTACCCGGCACCCAGGCTGGCCCTGCGCTTGCATAGTTCCTGCAGTAAACAAGGTCGCCGGCGGCGAACCCTTTCGAGACTGCCAATCCTATGTTTTTCCCTTTGTCCTCGACTCTCGTCGGGTCCAGCCTGGACAGAAGCGTGGTCAGTTTTCGCCGCATCAAGAGTTCTGCCGGCGAGTAACCTGACGCTAAGGGGGTCACCCTATACGCTAATAAGAACTGACACACTTGGTGGTTTAGGTCCCCCGGGCCCATGCGCCGCAGCGCATCCTTTGTTGTCCTCACCAACCGTTCCACTTGGCCATTCGTGGCCGGGTGAAACGGCGCGGATGTAACATGCCGAATGGCGTTTGCTTCCATGAATGCCCCGAACTCCGAGGAGGTGAAGCAACTCGCGTTATCGCTGACTAAAGTGTCGGGTAAACCGAACGTGGAGAAGACTCTCCGTAGCTGGCTAATTGTCGTGGCGGAGGACGTGCTCTTTACTGGGATAACCTCCAGCCACTTGGAAAACGCATCCACCACCAGGAGAAACATGGTCCCTCGAAATGGGCCAGCGAAGTCTACATGCACTCTGGACCACGGCCCCCTCGCTGCGTCCCATTCCCTATGCGGAAGGCGGGCCGCCTCTGGTCGGGATCCCTGGCATGCCTCACAAGTGCCGACCATGTGCTCAATGTCCGCGTCCAGCTGAGGCCACCAAAAGTAACTGCGGGCCAGCGCTTTCGAACGCACGATGCCCGGGTGGCTGACGTGCAGCAGTTTGAGCACCCTCGGCCGCATGGATGTAGGGACCACCACCCGTTGGCCCCACAGCAGGCACCCCCTTTCTAGGGACAACTCTAGCTTTTTCCGAAAGAATGGGTCGAATTCCGTGCTCGGGGATGATGCCGGCCACCCCTTTTGTACCCATGAGCTGACTTTCTCGAGCGTTCTGTCCTTGCCTGTCGCCCTAGCAATATCCGCTGGTACAATTGGGGGTGCATCTAAAACCTCAATTAGTAACACCTGGCGGTCTCTTCCTACTCTAGCCTTCTGGTCGTCCGACAAGGGCAAAGGGGATCTCGAAAGTGCATCAGCATGGCTGATCTCTTTTCCGGGCCGGTACACCAACTCGTGTTGGTAAGCGTTGAGAAAAATGGCCCATCGCAACATTCTCGGTGATAGGATCTGCGGGGTGGGCTTGCTTGCCGTGAAAATCCCTAACAGTGGCTTGTGATCCGTCACGATTTTGAACGGGCGGCCATACAAAAAATCGTGAAACTTTTTGGTCCCCGCTACAATTGCCAATGCCTCCCTGTCGGTTTGTGCGTAATTTCGCTCTGCCTGGGACAGGGACCTTGAATAAAATGCAACCGGGGCTTCCCTTCCGTCATCCAACACGTGGCAAAGTACCGCCCCCACCCCCACCGGTGACGCATCACAGACTAGGACCACCGGCCGTTTGGGGTCGAAATGCGTTAGAATTGCGTCAGAGGTCAAGAGTTGCTTTAATTCTTTGAACGCCCTCTCGTGCTCGTCACCCCACACCCAAGTCTCCTCTTTTTTAAGCAACCGATGAAGCGGTTCGGCCACGGACGCCTTCCGCGGAAGGAATGTATGGTAAAAATTGAGGAGCCCCAGGAATTACTGTAGCTCGGTTTTGGATGTGGGGCGCGGGGCCTTTTTGATGGCTACTACTTTGGATTTGGATGGCTTGATACCCTCGGGTGTGATCCTGAACCCTAAGAACTCGACCTCGGTTTCGAAAAAAACACATTTGTCCTTCCTCAGTCTCAGCCCCGCTTTCTCGAACACAGTTAGTACTTTGTCCAATCTCCGTGCCAGTTCGGCCTCACTCCCCCCTGTTATTAATACGTCATCAAAATAAGGTAACACCCCCTCCAGCCCCTTCAGGAGGCGTTCCACAAGCGACTGAAAAAGGCCGGGTGCCGAGTTCACGCCGAACTGTAAACGCGACACTTGGAACGCTCCTTTATGTGTGACTATCGTTTGTGCCGCGGCCGTGGCGGGTGTTACGGGAAGCTGCTGATAGGCTTGTGCCAGGTCGAGCTTAGCGAAACACTTTCCCCCATTTAGCCTAGCCAAAAGGTGGCTGACCACCGGCACCGGATAAGCATTAGGGCGGATCGCCTTGTTAATCGTACACTTATAATCAGCGCAAATGCGCACCTCCCCGTTAGCCTTCAGAGCTGTTACAATTGGAGTTTCCCACTCCGCGGAATCAACAGGAATAAGAATCCCCTGGCCCACCAATTTGTCCAGTTCCGCCTCTATTTTGTCCTTTAGTGCGAAGGGCACTCTGCGCGGTTTGAGTCTTATCGGGCGGACCTCCGGATCTAGGTCGAAGGCTACAGGGGGTCCCTTGAATTTTCCGAGTCCTTTTTCAAAAACGGCGGGATGCGCATCGCACACCGCTTGTATTGGGTCCACCCCCACTGCATGTACTCCCCCTATAAACAGGCCTAAGGGCTGGAACCACTGTGTCCCTAGGAGGCTACAACTCCCCCCCTTGAGGACAACTAAGGGCAGCTCCGCAGAGTGTCTCTTAAACTCAACCCGAAATTTCCCGACCCCCAACACCGGAATGCTGTTCCCCTGTACATCTCGTAGCGTGGACCTCAAAGTTTTAAGTTTGGGCCGCACGTGGGGGTCGATTTTTAGAAACTCTTTCTGGGGAATTATGGAATAGGAGGACCCCGAGTCAATTTCCATCCTGATGGGGGCCCCTTGTACTAGTACCTCAACGAAATAATGGGACTGTTCCGCGGACACGCTGAGCACTGGGACGTCGTCCTCGCTGCTGTCCGAGACGCGGCCCACGCCGTCCTGCTTCCTCGTGGTCTGGACGCCATCTTTGGGCCTCACTGGACGGTCCGGCCTGGTCGAACGGTCTGGTGACTGCCTCCGGCCCTCCTTCCGTTTTCTGCATGCCTTGGCGATGTGCCCCCGACGGCCGCAGGTGTAGCATTCGGCCTTTCTAAACGGGCACCTCGCACGCTCGTGGGCCGCTCCGCAACCATCGCAGCGGCGCCCCCCTTTTCGGACCTTCTGGACCTCCTCGCCGTCGCTGCTCTCTGAGGACGACTTTGAGGCCCGTTGAGTTGCGTGCACCGACCTTTCCGCCTTGCCGGCTCTGGGACGCCACTCACGCCACTGGTGCATCTCGTCCACTCCAGCATTCGTGGACTCTGCGGCTTCTGCGGCCTCGACGACCTCTGCCAGCGTGGGTGGCGGCTCCTTATTCATCAAGCTGCGCTGCACCTCCTTGTCTTTCAGGCCACACAGCACGCCGTCCCTGAGGGCAATTTCTAGGATGCTGCCCCATTTACAGGGGGCAGCGGCTACCCTCATGGCGGCCACGAATGCCTCGACCGACTCGTCCGGCGCTTGGACTCGCCTCCAAAACGCGCTCCGAGCGGGAAACATCGCCCTCGCGGGTTGGAAGCGCTCCCGTAGCAGCTTCATGATGTCGTCCGCCTTAAATTCGCTCACCTTCTTTGGAGCGATGATGCCCACCAGCGTCCGCTTGGTTTCCGTTCCAAGCATGCGGGTGAGGATGGCCCTCTTCCTCTCCTCATCGTCTTCCTTGACTTTAAGCTCCACCAGCGCCGCATGGAAGTCCATCTCAAGCAGCTCCCAGTCTTGCGGTTTGGTGATGTTGAACCCGCTCTGTGCCCTGGCTGCTCCTTGGGAATCCATTGATCCCATCCTCGTCGCCAATTTAGTGTATGAAACTAAGACACAGGACACAGCCTCGGGCTGGGTTAACTCAGGTTTATTGCATCGTGGACAGAGGGAACATGAGGTAATGGCGGATCAATAGCTCTTTATATACAGTAGGAATACATTTGAATGTGGTGCCATGGTAGCCCATTGGCTACTGTCTGCGTGACGTCATTGTGGGTCACGCCCTTCTTGTCCAGGTGTAGGTGGTGGCGGGAAAGCTTCCCGCGCTGTTGCCTTCGATGAGTTCGGACCAAGAGAGCTTGGACGCTCGCTGCTGCCAGCTGGTGGTCATTAGCTCGCGTCCTATTACAGGGTTTATATGATACAGCTGAAGGTTACATTGTTGCTATAGGCAAGGTTACATTGGCTCAGATACATTGTAATCCATGTGGAAGGTAAAACCATTAGAACACAACAGTGGTTCTGTGCTCACTCACTGCTGCTGCCAGCAAGGAGCCAGGCAAGCACATGGCCGGCTCCCCCCAGCAGCAGCAGTGAGTGGGTCTCCTGGAGGGCTGCACGTATAATGCTATAATTGGATAACCACCTGATATTTTGGGGAAAACATTGTATCGGATAACGCTGTCCAGCCAGACACTCAAAACGATGAAATCAGTGCCATTTCAGTCTTTGAAACTAATGATTTTATATCATAACTTATAAGAAATCCCATTGATCTGTACATCTGTGTTGATTTACATTCATCAAGTATCTACTTGGGGAAACTACTTTTGTGTGACTGAATCTTCAAAAGTAGATTTCCTTTAACAGCCCTTCAAATAGAGGATTTTCTTACTAAAGAAGACATGAGATCATCCTATGAAGTATGATAGTCTGTTATCAGTACAGTATTAAAATTCAATTGCCTTTCTAGTCTATTTCTTTCTGTAGAATGTGGGGATACTATTTTGTCTTTCACTTCCAGAAGCAAAATCTTGGGATACACGTGCACAAAGACACAGAGACACATATGTAGAAGAAATAAGCAGTCAGCCTACATCAATCCAAATGCAGAACTTTTTTAAAAAAATAAGGAATGTTTTAATACAAAGGCTCCAAAATTTGAGAGAAGGGTGCTTACTGGAATTGTAAATGAGTAAAGCGGTATAGAAATCTAAACAATAAATAAATAAATAAATAAAATTGTATGAAGACATTCCATGGAAGTGATTTTAAAATGGAAGATTATTTTGTTTTCATAAAACATGGATGGTTATGGCAAAGTTAGGAACCATAGAGAAGATGATTTTATATTAAAACAGTATGACCAAACACATACACAAGAGACTTGCTCCAATACTACGATTTGAAATGTCTTTCCTTTCAGACATTATTGGATTAAAATCCATTACAGTAGTTTCCATTGAGCTAACGAGAGTTGCAACAAAATAGCTTCTTCACTAACACTTCTTCACTAACAAAGAAAAAATAATCCACAACAAGCAGCATATGATATAGTCCATCATTAATTGCTGCTCAAAAAGTTATACTTCCTTACTAAAGATCATGGACTAACAGAAATGGTTGCTGTTCTACTTCAGAACCAAAGATTCTTTGTTGAATATCATGAGAGGCACAGACACTGGATAAGTCAAAGGAATGGTCTCCAGGTAATGTCCTGGCACCATTACTTTTTAATATTTACACAAATGATCAACCAACATTCTCATATACCATGAGTTTCATCTACACTGATCATCTCACCTTGATAGTCTAAAAATAAAAATTTTAAGTCCATCAAACACCAGCTAAATTCTACATTATCAACTAACTTCTGCATTAGAACTTTTTTCTTGTTATTGTAAAAACAAGCAGCTGAAACCAAACCCTTTACATGTGCAGGTCTGTGTGTTTCACTTAAAGAATAGTGAAGCAGAGAGAGATCTCTGAATTAGCTGGGAAGACAAGATGTTGGAACACTGCCCTACCAAAAGTATTTGGGCATCACTTTGGAATGAATCCTGGCCTGAAAAACTATTGTTTAAACATCAAATAGAAAGCTTCTACCAGGAATAGCTAATTTAGGAAATTGGCTGGTTCGGAGTGTGGCACACACACACACACACACACACACACACACACACACACACACACACACACACACACACACACACACACACACAAATAAGAACAACAACAACTGTGTCCCTGTGCTAATCAACAGCACATAAATCAATGCATGATAAACAAGTGGATGTAGATTTTGAAGAATAATGCAGGATTATTAATAGCTGTCTGAAACCTATCCCCACTGAAAAGGCCTATTTTAAGGATGGTGTTACTCCTCCAGATGTACATTGAGAGGTGCTAGCAAATGATAAATAAGGTAAGGTAATACAGCACTAAACCATCTCCTTTACCAACACTAACCCCAATGGGCCTATTTTAGTTATGACTTACTACTGAATTTCAGCCAATATTTCCTAAACCACAGATCAAGAGGTCCCTTGTTCTACAGTGAGACAACGAGAATATGCTTGAAAGCCACTGTGCCTCAACTAGGATTGTTTACAGTTTTCTTGCAAAACTGGAGCTATTCAGCAAGAATTGCAAGGGACCTTTCTCTTTATACATTTTGTTACTGGCATGTGGTGTTCTACGTCAGTGGTGGTGAACCTATGGCATGCGTGCCAGAGGTGGCACTCAGAGCCCTCTGTGAGCACCCATGAAGTCACCCCTGCCCCTCTGCCCAGCAGTCCAATGGGAGCACTTCTTTCCTCTCCTAGCACAGAGTTCACCCCACCCCTCTGCCCAGCAGGCCAATGGGAGCACTTCTTCCCTCCCCCCAGCACAGAGTTCAACCCACCCCTCTACCCAGCAGCCCAATGGGAGCATTTCCTTCCTCCCCTGTTGTTGTGTTGACACTTTGCGATAAATAAGTGGGTTTTGGGTTGCAGTTTGGGCACTTGGTCTGTAAAAGGTTCGCCATCACTGTTCTAGGTTAATCCCTGGGTCAAATTGATAGTTGTATGGTTTACTTATCACCATATTTAATTTGGGTTTAGGAATACACAGATGGGGTTCACATTGGAAATGGAACATTGCACTTGTTTGACAGTAAAACATCTATGACCAAATGCTTCATGAAAACAGCTGTAATTTTCAGGGACAGTTACTAATTAATATTTTGTCACTTTGTTGTTTTTACTGTCGTGGGTTGAAAATTTACTGCTACAATAGATTACTACAAGTTAATGAGAGGCATTTTAGCCAAAATCCCTATACATAAATGTCTCAAACACTGGTAACATTTCATGGAAACAAAATCATTAGTGTTAATTAGTCCTTTGATAGTGAAGCATATGGAGAGTGAAGTAAAATCAAACATGTTGCAGATTATATGTGTTAAAACTATAAAGGAAAGCCAACTAACTAACAGTGAAAATTCGTTTTTGTTGTTGCAACACTAAACTACTGTTTATGTTAATTTACAAGGCACACAGAGAATTATATGCAAAAATAAAAGCTAATTGGAAGAAACTTGACAAATTCATGGAAGCAAGACATATTACTTTTTGTAAACTCTGGTGTGTTTGACAATCAAATTGTATTTTACAGAAAACCTGTTATTTAGAGCTGAATCATGCTAATTTTCAAAATACACTATTTTAAAAATCATTTTGTATCTGAAAAAGAAAATCAAACTTGCAAATGATGTGTTTTAAAAGCCAGCAAGAAAACAAAGCAAACTAATTATCAAATTACATGTAGCAAGAAAATCTGACAAATAATCACACAGCATTTAAGTAATTCCCACATATATATATTATTTTATGTAATGTATAATTCAATCCTGAATAAGCATGAGTTGTGATCTTGGATTTGTAATCCTTCTATGTTATTACTCCTGTTCTTCATCCTTTTTCAAGTTACAAATGTCACAATGTGTACATTTAATTCTTTTCCCCAGTATCAAAAGATAGTTCCACTCTGTCCATGGTGTAATGGTAACTTTTTTGTTACTTACATCACTACCTTTATCAAGGAAACTTCACTGATTTCAGTGAAACTTAGTCGCATTACTTGTTACATAACTGAGTGAAGCACAGTTGTTAAGGTGTATGTGCCAGCCCCATCTTCTTTCTTGTCACTTTCAACATGTGAAATCAAGAGTCTATTTTTAAAATCCTGATCTTTCTTGTAGGGGAAAAGAAAACTCCTACTGTTTGAGCAACTGGTTCTTCTGAAATTTGAACTAAAAATTAGTATTTGAAAAGTAAATGTTTTTCCTCTGCAGTATACTAGGTACTGCAGGATGGAAATGAGCTCCTGTCTTCATCCCAGCTCCTGCCAACCTAGCAGTTCGAAAGCAAGACATTGCAAGTAGATAAATAGGGACCACTTCGGTGGGAAGGTAACAGCGTTCCGTGCACTCCGGTGTCTAGTCATGCCTGCCACATAACCACGGAAATGTCTGCAGAAGCAGACAGCGCTGGCTCTTCGGCTTAGAAACAGAGATGAGCACTGCACCCTAGAGTCGGATACGACTGGCTTCCAAGCAAGGGAAACCTTTACCTTATACTAGGTTATTACTGATGATCCCTAGGTCTGGGCAGAGTGTTGTGTCATATCAATGTTTTATTAATCATATGGATTTTTACATAATCCCATCCTGCACACCTATTTACTTTTAATGTTGTTTTATGTTACTGAGAAGTGATTTGTGCCATGACCTAGAGGGTGCAGCATTCAGACAGTGTTTCTTTTTAAGTAATCAAGAAGGGTCCTCTTATGGGGTATACCACATATGTGCCATCGTCATCATCTTCTCAAAATGCTCAAATTGGCTCTTGTGTCTTGAGGCTTAGTTAGGTCTATGCTTTGGCCAAGATCCCTGCTCCTAAAGAAAGCTCCCAGTTAACATTGAGGCACGGACAGAAGGCTTAGGCAGAGTTGGGCCTAACTAAGCCTTAATGCTTTCTAATTTTAGCCTTTTCTTGAGAAGTTAGTAAGGGGTAGTTAATAACCTTTTTAAAAAAAAGTATTTTGTCTTGTTATGGCAGCCGTGGTTCTTTTTACAAGTTTATGGTTTGGCATTTACAAATTGGAAGACATGTAGTCTGTTTTTCCCTTCTGTGCATAAAGTGAGTTCCATACATATGATTTCCTTATCTGACAGGTAATATGTAATGAATATGCTGAGGCTATTGTTCTGAGAAGGGTACATAAGATGAAAAGAATAAGGCACTATGGTACCACCTCATTCAAAGGTCGTTTATTGGTTCCTTTTTAATTGATTGTATCCTTTGGTTTCCTTTGGTATAAAGTGGCTTCATTTTGGCAGTCCAGAGTTTGATCGGGACATGCAAAAGAAGAATTGGTTGTATCTATTTGTGGACAAATACACTTTTAAGTTCAGTTCTGGTTTTCCGGCTGCCTATATCTGATCTCTATCGCTGGGTAAAGAACCACTATTTTTCAACAACAAGTGTCTTGCAAGGGAGGTAAAGCTCCCAGAATTGAGAATCATGATATCTATAGTCCAGAAAATCCAAATATTTCATCTCTAGTGGGTTACTTGATATCCTGGCCAAATTGCCTCAGTGTATTGGATAAATTGAGATGGATGCAGGTGCCTTTTTTTACACACTAAAATAAAGCTTTGGTGAAGATCATTATGTGTGTGTAGAGTCGGCAACAGTTGACTCTTGTTATCAGCATCATTTGCCTTCTGTGCATCAGTAAATTAGCTCAGTGAGTAGGGGGTACCAAAAGTGAACAGGTCATTTCCCCAGTTTGCCTCCCAGGAAGATGTACACAGGAAAGCTGACCAGATCCAAGATGCCAATTGAAAAAGAGACAGGTAAACTACTTCAGTGCATAGGTAGAAATCCCTGAGAACAGCTGCACTCACTCACTCACTCATTTACGTGGAGTGGAGCATCACACGTAATCCAGAAAGCTCTGCCACATAGTCAGGAGTACATGGGAAGACGCCGCCGATGGCACAAGGCCATCCCTCTTCGACCCCTGCCATCAGACGGGGAGGATAAAAGGGACTCCCGAGGCTGCGGGAGACCGAAGCCGACACCGCAAGGCTGTCCCTCCCCACCCCTGTCATCAAGCGAGGAAGATAAAAGGAGCTCCTGAGGCTGCGGGAGCCGAAGATGTTGCCATCACCGTGGGGCTGTCCCTCCCCACCCACTGCCATTAGGCAGGGAGGATAAAAGGGGCTTCTGAGGCTGCGGGAGCCTGAAGATGAAGATCATGACGCAAGGCTGTCGCTCCCCACCCCCTGCCACCAGGCGGGGAGGATAAAATGGGCTCCCAAGGTAAAGGGAGCCCAAAGATGCTGACGCCACTGTGAGTCTGTCCCTCCCCACCCCCTGCCACCAGGCGGGGAGGATAAAAAATGGCGAGGGGCTGGCTGGACACCAGACACACTATTGCCATTGCCGCTGTAGTTCCCGGCCACTCCTCTCTACCGTTGGTGCTTCTGCCGCCCCCCCCCCCCCCGACTTAAAAGACAGTGGGTTGACTGGATTTTTGTATTGGGGCTAGGGTAGTGATAGACTGTGGGCCTATTATTTTTTATTGTATTGTATTTTTGCTTCCTACTCTTGCTCTTGTTGAAATTATATATTATGAACTATGTATTATTATTATTATTATTATTATTATTATTATTATTATTATTATTATTATTATTATTATTATTATTATTATTATTATTATTATTATTGTTGTTATTGTTGTTGTTGTTGTTGTTGTTGTTGTTGTTGTTGTTGTTGTTGTTGTTGTTGTTATTGTTGTTATTGTTGTTGTTGTGTTGGATTTATTTTCTGTACAGTAATATTGCACTTGTATTGATATTGTGATGCTGCCCTGAGTTGGATAATACTGAGTAGGATGGGGTATAAATTAAAATTGAAATTGAAAAATTGAATACATCTTTCACCTCCAGTTTTCCCTTTGAAACAGGTGGATCTTCTTCTTTCATGTCTAGATCAGACTTTAAACTGCCAAATTGAAGCCACCTTTTTGGTGAATTCATTCCGTAGTTCCTTTTGCCTGAACTAGTGTGAGAAAGATTAGCTGGCACAACAAGGTGGCCATTGCCTGGGGTACACCCAATTGTGGTTCAATTCTTCTTCTTCTTCTGCCACATCTGAATCCAAATATTGGTGATCCTCATGGTGATCAGCCATGAATATAATCCTCCCATCATCAGCCCGAGATGGGAGACAGCTGAGCCTGGCGCCCCTCCCCCCTGGCCCCATCTGGGCAGGGGGTTGAAGAAACACTGAGCCGCCACAGCCACTGGACCCACCCGCCTCTCCCAGGGCTCCCGTCATCTGCCCCGGGATAGGAGACAGCTGAGCCCGGTGCCTGTCCTCCCCTGGCCCCGTCCGGCCAGGGGGTTGAAGAAACACAGCAGCAGTAGCAGCAGCCAGACCCGCTGCACCTCTCCTGGGGCTCCCGCCATCAGCCCCGGAATGGGAGGCAGCTAAGACTGGTGCCCCTCCCCCTGGCCCCATCCGGGCATGGAGCTTAAAGGGACACCGCATACCTGTCAACCTTCCCGATTTGGCCGGGATTACCCCGTAAATTGACGTCAATTGACGTCATAACCCGCCCCCCGCTGCCAAAACCCCATAATTTGGCAGCGGGGGAAATGCTTTCCGCGCATGTGCGGAAGGATTTTACCCCTTCCACGCATGCGAGGAAGCGCTATGTTGCTTGCATAAGGGCTGCACAAGCGGCGTAGCGCTTACGCGTATGCATGGAAGGGGTAAAACCTTTCCACGCATGCGTGGAACGCGACCTGCGCACAAGCAATGTGCGCAGTTCCCGTTTTTCTGGAGCCGCGGGTTGACAGGTATGCGCCTGAGTCGCTGCCCCCCTGCTGCAACTGGACTTGCAATCCTTTCCCGGGGACCAAGCTCTGTCTAAGGATGTTGACTCTGGGCTTTGTTGCTGGTTTTGTTGCTGGACTATTGAGAGGTGATTTAATACTGTTATATTGTACTTTTGTTCTTTCTGTTCTCCCCCCCCCCCGTGCTCTTGATACTGACATTGTATGGATTATGTTGTATTACTGAACTTGTATTAATATGTATTTATCTATTTTGTATGCTGACATTATTGTAACACTTTTTTCTGCTGCTGTTTGCTGTGCAGACAGCATGCTTTGCTGTGAACCGCTTTGAGTCACCTTTGGGCTGAGAAAATGCAGTATACAAATAAAAGTGATTGATTGAGAATATAATGCATTGGCCTAGCATCTACCTTCCACATTGCATTGTGAAACCCATACCACTGATCCAGTTCTGTGAGTCACTTTCTGGTCCTGAGCCCTTTTGACATGCAAAAACCTCATCAGCCCCAGGTTAGTATTGAAGCTGCTGCCCTCCATCAAGCTGGATTCAAGTGGGATTTAGTCCACTTGGGGAATATTACCCTTCCCTGTAGATTTAGGCACCAAACCATTAGTCCTCAGGGTTGTCAGGTTAGTTAACCGCTGCCTGACCCTCAGCGTTGAGTCACTGGCAGCCACATGTGTGTATTGCATTAAATTATTTGGCAGGCCTTTGTTTTAGAAATTGGGAAGTGAAATCCAGCCAAGAAGGGTACCGTTTGAAACCTCACCTCTGATGCTGCTTAGCAGTCATGCTTTTTGAGCTCACCTTGGAGAACCAGACAGACAAAGGCAACTGGCTGAAAATTTGGGAACTTTCACTTATATGCAGTGTCCATAATATTTTGCTGCACAGCTTGAGGAAGACAGATTTACCAGTAAATTGCAAGTTAGTTGATTGTTCAAGATTTTCTTGGTCCAATAGTGGTGTCTTTGTTTTGAATCACATGGCTGACTCCGTTTAGTTTTTTTTTTAATGAAGGCAATACTATATTTGAAAGACAGATAAGTAACAACTGATCTTTAAAAACACATACATACATACATACATGTCTGCAACAATAATGGTAAATAATTTATTTTGGGGATCTTAGAATTATAATTCTAAGCATTATAGTTTCAAATGCTATGCATGTGAAAAAGTGTCCTATGTGCATGAAAGTTCATGTCAAACAAAGCCAAATAAAATTAGTCTTAATGGCACTGTAAGACTTTGTTGATTTTGCTACAATAGCATTCTATCTTGCCGAATGGTCATCCAAGCCCAATGAGATGCAAAGGACCTAGTTTCTGAATGTATTCATTATTGTCAGATTCCCATTTCCCTCCAATTTTTCAACCAGGCCACAACTAGATAAAACAGTATAATAGTTGAAATCCTATTGCCATAACTTACATTGTGTAAAGCTGATGTTGTCATCAACAACAGTGGTTTTTTTTAGAAATTAAACAGTTCCAACTCTTCTCCTGAAGTTTCAAGACCCTTGTGTTCATCAGTGGGAAGCAGTTGAGGGCTATGGGAATGGAAGAGTCACATTTAATTACCAAAACTTCCACCAGCAGGATAACATTAAAAGTGGTGGCAATTTTCAGTAATTAAAGACTTCCCATCATACAGCTTTCAAAAGCAACCTGGAGATGAAAAGGATTGCATGAGAGTCTTAATACCTCTCTGAGAGACCTTGTCTCCATTATAATAATAATAATTATTATTTTGTGTCAGAATTTATTCTGGGTTGAAAGGTTTTTTGCAGAAGAAACTCCATTCAGGGAATGCCTAAATGAGGCTCCTTTCATGACCCCACAAGCTGGGACATAGACGGGCACTCAATCCATCATGCAATACCCGGGTCTTGAACTGCTGACTTTCCAGCCTTCCAGCTAACAAGGTGAGTTTCTTAAACACTGAGCCACCACAGCCCTTTTTGTCTCCATTGATTCTCCAGGGTTGCAGGTAGGAATTTTTTTCAAACCACTCCTACGTGGAGAAGCTGGGTATTGGACTTGGGATCTTCTGCATAGAAAGCACATGTTTCTCCATTAAACCATTGCCCCCTCTTACAAGTAGCAAAAAAAGTCAGTTCTTTAATTTAAGAACTCTACTTCCACTGCATCTTTGAAAACGTTTAGAAGTTACTCATAAAAAAGATGACCAAGCTTTTATTTGTCTCCCTATTTAACAGCATCGTAAGAGAGGGAATTCTGGACTGTATGACTTTTCAAAACCTTTCCAACAATGGGCCATGCATATCACAACTACCAAAATAATATCTGTGTCACCAATTGGACACACCCCAATTTACATCCTCATTCTGTTATTCAGAAGAATGGCCAGGAGCATTGCTGGAGTATGCAACCCCAATTAGCTAACCTGCAGTTCCAGAACTGAGGACTGTTCCAGACCTGTAGCCGACACATTTATGGCATGGTTTAACCTACCAGGGTAATACACCCCCGCTACTATAGCTATCGGATGGTCAGGGTCACCGCTGCACAACGTTGAGGTGTGAGGTGGGATTTGCGGCTATCACAGAATGGATACCACTTGACATAAAGTGATCACTAGGAAGGCCAGCAATCAGATGGGAAGACCAGTTCAGGGCAAAATTCCCGAGGCTCCGGATGAGACTGATATGGGAATGGAAACAGTGGAAGACGATGCATTGATCCGCCACGTCAACCTGATGTGTGAAATACAGATCAAACAAGTAACCAAGTAAGTAAGCAACACAAAATGGAAAACAAAAACAAAAGAATAATACAAGAGAAAATTATTTAATTGTCTGGTATTTAATCTATTGCTAAAGCCTTCAGTTTATATAGCCTAAACATCAGATATGAAATATTTATTCTGTCTCAATTACCTCAGACATTCATTTATCAGCAAGGAAAAGTAGTACTATAAATGTGCTCTCCAGATGATAATGCAAGGCACATTAACATCTGATAAATAAAGATTAAAAGTTTTTTAGAAAATTGGTTGGAAAATTATTGTTCATTCAGTACAATGAAGTTAATCCAGATGTAAAAATGTTGGAAAGTATGCAATAATTTAATATCAATTTACTTTATCTATGACTTGTTTTTTTTTCTCCAATAAGCTCAAGGCTGCTTAATGGAATTAAATATTTTTTTTTCTTTTTGCACTGATAGGGCAATTTAGTAATTGCACCTTTATCTAGCTTTTCCCCTAAGGAAGCATTTTTGCATTACAACAACCATATGAGATAGATTAGATCAAGATACTGTTGAGAGGAAGTAGCTGTCTGTGCATGACATCTGAGAAGGTAGAGAATGGAGTAGCCAAGATTGAGGCATAAAGTGAGTAGCACCATCTTTCAGATTATTCAAGAGAGACCATATTTATGTACTTATGGTCCTCCTCCTGAAATTTTGTCCTCGAGATTTCAATATGGCTAAAACCTGAAACAACAGGGCAAATCCTGAAACCTGACAACCTTATGCAACATGAGCTCTTTGTTTCATTTAACTGAACCCCAAGGCATTCTTAAAACAAATTTTCTTTTTGTTCCGAAATGCCTGAAAATAACTAAACTTTTCATCCTGGTCAGCTTCCAACCAACAGCCATTGCTGTGGCTATACACAGTTCTTAGATTTCCAATGTAATATTTGAGCGCTTATGGCTTCAAAGACCCACAGAGCAATGGCTACGACATCCCATCAGATCTTACCCTTGTTATGCTTCTTACAATTTCAACCTTAATGTTCCATGCTTGCAGCATGGAATTCAATTACTGTACATTGTGTACAAAGTTTGCAGTCTTTGTGCTTCTGTATAATTCCATGGGATGAGATCATAAGAACACATTGTCGTGATTCCATTTGGAATGACATCATTTTCTTATAATTATTACATCATACTTATTAGGTTATTAAGTAAGGATTTTAAATCTGTTTTTCTTTTGTTTCTGCTATATTCTCTGCTTGGCCTAACCAGAGCCATTTTTAGTTGGCACCTGCTAATAAGTGGCATCATCCCTTTTCTCTGGGAAAGTACATTTTGGTTTTTCTTCCCAAGGTCAGTGTCTGGGAAGATGTTCTATCTCACAGTCTGAGATGGAACATAGATAAGATTTTTGTTTTATTTTTAAATTTTTATCCCGCCTCACTCAACACCACGTGTGACTCGAGGCGGCGTACAACATGAGTAAACAGACAGTACAGCAATCTACAAAATAAATTAAGCAATAAACATTTAACATAGCAAAATTAATCATACAATCCCTCAGCTACTAACGTCCCAGCTGGCTCCCATCCCCAGAGCGATGGCGTGGCTCTGGAGAGAGTGTGGACTCTCTGTGCGGTGGAGGTGGTTTTTTCACCCCTTCGAGCCAGGCGTGGCTCAGAAGGGGGGCGGCTGTCACAGCTGGCTCCCATCCCTGGAGCGATGGCGTGGCTCCAGGGAGAATGTGGACCCTCTGTGCGATATCCACCTGGTATCCTTTTGATCTATGCACAGAACTTGTCACTTTGAGAAGTCAATTAGCACTTTCTCAAGACACTTTCCCAGGCAAAATGGTATAAAAACCAGACCTTTTCCTCATTTCGGGAGTCTCTTTTCGAACCCTGCAAGAGCTCTGTCTCTCTTGCCATCTGAGATTGGCTCCCGTAATACCATCTCGTATGGAGTGGTGAGGCACCGCCGCACTTAGACAATATTCCAGAAATTATGGGACTTAGGTTTTGCAGAGACATCGACACTTAGAATTTTTTCTGAGTCTATGCTATTTTTCTACTATTTTGCATTTATTGGACACTGTTATTTTCTTCAATAAAATATAAAAGGACTTTTCTTGGCCAAGAGTGTTCATTCTGCTCCACCTGAAGCAGAGCTGACTGAATGAGGATTTTTAACAATAAGGCCTTTTTCCTACGAGAAGGACTGTAACTTTTGAGTTGCTTCGTGGGAGCCGCTTCTGAAGAAACTTTGTTTCACAGCCTGGAATCCAGCTACAGAACAGCGAGCAGCTGCAGAGGTAACGGAATTACTCCCTCACATCTTACACCGATCCAAGGCTGTTATATTCCTCTAAAAGAGATAAGGGTGTTTTTCGCATGGGAATCTTGAGTCCCATCCCAAGGGGCTTTGCAGTTTTAATTTCTTCTGTGACATCAGTCACAGATCACTATTTTCCTACAAACCTGTTAACCAGCCCCACTGGACCAGCCTTTCTCAGCCCAACTTCGAGAAAGGACACCCTTCTCGGCCGTGTTCGCCAAATCACCAGGGCCTCTTGCCTGTGCCGCATCTGTGGGCCTCTGAATCAGAGTGAACCAAGGCTTGCGCCGGGTAGTTGTATGCCCTGATACACATTAGCATGTGTTACTTATCCTTCCAAGACACAAAGATTATGTGGTTGAATATGCACCTGTTTTAAAAAGTATATCAAAAACTTTGAGGCATTTCAAAATAAATTGGTATATAACATTTCAAGTGAGGATGAGCGCAACCCCCTAAAACACCCCTCCTTCCAATTATAACTGTGATTAATGTTATATAAAAATGGATGTGTAGACTAATAATATACAAAAATGGATGTTAGACTATGTAACAGTGACTAATCTATACCTATAAAAAGAGGCCTTAACCGTTGGGTTCGTTCAAAGGGTCCCGCACCAGGCCCAACCATCCCCAACTTAGCCTTCTGCACTCACCGTAACCCCTGCCTTCTCAGTGCTGCGGGGTTTTGGTCATCGCCAGTGGGGCAGCAGCCCCACGAATGCGACAAAAAAACTACAATTCCCAGAGTCCTCTGCACTGCGCAACCCCTCAGCCAATCAGGCTGAGGGATGCTATCAGGGACATAGGGGGCAGGACATGACTCACAAAGGCTTTGTTGGGCTCCCAGAATTTTTCTTGGGGACACCTGGCAGGGCGGACCTTAGATCCTGCGACCTGCTTGCCTCTATGAGCACGCTTCCCCCTAGCCCGATTCGCTGGGGGACAGGGTCAGAGTAGCCTTCTGCATATGGCAGGTTATATATTTCCTTGGCAGAAGCTAAACTTCTAAGTGCTACTTTCTCTCTCTCTGCTACTCTGCCCCTCCCTTACAGAGCATTCCCCTCTCACCTCCTTCTTCCGGAAACGCGATGAGGATTGTCAAAGACTTCTTCGGCTCTGCTTGGTTTCCTTCTGCTTCTTTACAAAGGCAGGCACACAAACTACTGAATTTTTGTAGTTTTATTGTTGGAAACACAAATACTGGATACAGATATTACTACACTTACATAAAAACACAGTGAATAAAACATAAAAGAAAACAAAATCTTACTAACTTTTCCTAGCAGATTCAATCTTAATGGTTTGGGGCGCCATAGCCCTCATGGCTTTTACCCCCAAAGAGCCATTTTGGGATGCCCACCGACAAGGGCTCCTGCTGCAATCATGATTATTATGTGGAGGAGACAGAGTTTCCCCTGTCTCCGAAGTGTGCATGTTTAGTGCTCAAACTGGGATCTTTTTATAAGAAAAAGGAGCTCAGGAATGTGATGATCTCATGGTGATCTCATGGGAGTGCACCTGCGTTCCCAAGAGAAAGGAGACGACTGGTACGTGCAATGTGACATTGAGCCCCCACCTTTGCATTCCTGGAATTTCCTAATCTGCAGGTGTCTGGGGTAATTAGTTTGACTGACAGGAGTGGAGACGTCTCTCCCTTGCATCAGTCTGTCCCATCATGGGATTGCAGGTGTCTCTGGAATAAGTCCAAGGCTGGACACTCATTTCTCCCTCCTCTCTCAGGAGAGAGTTCTAATCTTATCTATGCATCATTTCTAGTGTCAGGCTGTCATCTTGGCATTTCAATGTGCTTCTAAAAGAAAGCTGGCATTTCTAAACCTAAGAAAATTACAAAATGTATCTTAACACTACATGGATCAAATGTCATTTTAAAATCAAGGCAAGGTCGCATGTGGAAACCATGACAGATGCGAGTGCAGAGGAGGCCAGGAACACGTGCACTGACTTAAAAAAAATGCCGGGAGCCAGAGGGAAAGACTTGTCCTGCGGGGGGATCCCCTCTCTGCCTGGTCCCCTGGCTCTGGAAAGGTTGGGATTCAGACCCCTTTTGTCCTCCCCAAACCTCCCATACCCAGGGGCCCATGGAGAGGGGATTGAATCCACCCACCTCCCAAACTCTCTGTTTTTAAAGAGAAGAAACCGCTCTTTAATAACGGGGTGTCCTGCGAACGGGGTGTCCTGTGAACGGGGATCACCTATCTGCTGGGTCCCCTGGCTCTGGAAGGGTTGGGGAACAGACCCCTTTTGTCCCCCCAACCCTCCCGGAAACAGGAGACCCAGGAGAGGGGATCGATTCCCCACACACACACACTCTGTTTTTAAAGAGAAGAAACCGCTTGGTTTCTTCTCTTTAATAATGGGGTGTCCTGCAGGGGGATCCCCTCTCTGCCTGGTCCCCTGGGTTGGGGTTGGTGGGACAATACACACACACACACACTGCTTCTCTCTCTCTCTCTCTCTCTCTCTCTCTCTCTCTCTCTCTCTCTCTCTCTCTCTCACACACACACACACACACACACACACACACACACACACACACACATACAATACACACGCACACGCACAACACTCGTGCCTTGCCAGGAATTTTTAATGTGTGTTGGTGGTTGGAGTGATATTGTATGGGTGGTGGTGGTTGTGCACACCCAAAACTACCCCTAACCACCAACACACACTTTAAAAATGCCCAGCTGGCCAGGCACAAAGCTAGTGTTATATAAAAATGGATGTTCATCTTCTTTGAAAAGAGGAGATGCAAAATGACAATCATTTAAGTGGGCATAATCGGCCTATTCCTGCTACAAACATACTTTATGCATCAATGTAATTATATAATATTTTTTAAATGATTTAAAGAAAGGTTGCTGTGATATAATCTTGATTTGAAAATGTATACATCCAGTTTTCTGTGGTAACATCTGATTGTCCATGCAAATTTTTACTTGACACTTTTTTATAACACTGAACATTTGTTAATTTTATTTATTTATTGCATTTATATACAGTAATACCTCATACAAAGTCCGCTTCATACAACATCGGATTCATACAACATCGTCTAATTCCTTGAAAAAAGTTGCCTCATACAAAGTCGTGCGACATTGTATGAGGCATTGGAGTTTTCCCAGGTTGCATTGTGCCTGGGCAGTATAAAAGGCAGGACACATGCATGCATTGCTCTTGTGGATTTTGCATGAGGCAAAGAGTGTTTAGGAGTGGTTTTGAGCGCGATTTTGGATTTTTTCCGACAGAATTTTTAGAAGCATTCCTGGGATTTTTGCAGCATTCTTCAGGTTCTTGGACAATCAGGGTTGTTTGACAAGTTTTTGTAATGTTTTTAGCCTTTAGACAATGATTTCTTAAAGTTCTGTCAGTTTCCTTTCTGTTTCCTTGACTTTGCCCTGAAGTCTGTGCTGTTACAGTACAATGTATCTCTATGGAAATGACGTTGTATGAGGCATTGCAGCAAGGATTTGGACGTTGTATGAGGCATCGCGGCTAGGATTTTGCATACCTCATACAAAGTCCAAATCCGTATAAAGTCCAAAGTTGTGGAACCAAGTTTGGACGTTGTATGAGGTATCACTGTACCACCCATCTGGGATATTTTCCCACTCTGGGTGGCAATACTATATATTTAAAATAATAATAGAAATAATAAAAATATTTACAATTAAAAATTTAAACAAATTGAATAAATTATAAATATACATAAGATCAAAAATAATACCTTGCATTTTAAAAATGGCAGCAACAAAAACACATATTGGTGATGGAAAAGTTAGCCACCACCTATCATTCTTTCTCAATGTCATCAGCCCCCTGATGTCTAGTGCTGTGAAGAATTATGTACAATCTCTTATGTAATGAAACCTTAGCCTTTCCCTCAAGAAACTTGTCATTGCTGCTGAGACACAACTTCATGATATATGCAAGCATATTAAGGATCCCATAATTTCAGGGGGAAAATACTTACAGAAAAAGCTTTTAGCTTGCAAACAAGAGATCCACTCTAAATGCTGTGAAATCAATAGGCAGTTTGTGTATCATATTTATTGCTAAACTAATGGCATGGCCTTAGTAACACCCTCCTATTATCCTTTTATTGTTCTAATGACCAAAACCTTCATGTTACTAGGCAGATGCATTCGCCTTATCCCTTTTGCAATTAAAAAAATTAATAATGAAAAGCAACCCTTTGAGATTTTCAATGAGAATGGAAGAACTGCTTAACCCTTCCCCTCCTATGAAAAAGGAGAAAAATTTCCAAAAGCACACATATAAGTGGAAGAGGAGATGTACATATATCACAATGCACTTTTAATAAATCCTGAGACATATTGAAATGCACATATGTTCTCTGATAAGAATGAAACAATGAAACAACTAAAAAGCAGAGAGCTCTCCACGTGTTTCTGATGGAACTTCAGTCAATACAAAAATCAAATATACTTTGTATCTAGGAAACAAGTACTGTTTGCAATCACAATTACCCAACACAAAAACTTAAGCATTTGAGAAAGAGTTAAAACTCTTCTTAAAAGACCTAGCGAGACAGAATAGAATATTGCCTGATAATAACTATCTTTAATAGCATGGAAAATGCTTTTTAAAAAGAAAGGATCGATAGTATTTCATACTCCACTTTCTGCCTATAATTAAACACATCAACCACAATTCAGAAGTATAACAATCTTACATCTGTAGCAATTTGTTATTTTCAGGGTACCTGGTGAAGCAGAAAGAAAACAAGAATCCTCATAATTTTTTTTTGCCACTGTTGTACTAGAGAGAACAAGCCCATTGTCTACCAATCCTGTACATGTTTATTTAAAAATAAATCACATTAAGCTCAGTGGGGATAAATGCTGAGTAAATTCACATGAAATAGTTCCATATTGTGGATGCCCACATGGTGTTTTCCAACATAACATGATGAAATAAGCAATTTGCTGAACAATGTATTACAACTAGAACCAAAAGTACATAAAATAATATTCTAGGAAGAGTTCTCCTCATTCCCACTATAGATTTACAATCCCATTGTGTATTATGTGCATCTGCTCTGGTTCTCTTCACTGAGCTGAAAATCCCTTCTCCTTATTCCAAAGAGATTTTGATTCATTGGTGGCAATGAGGAACAGTCCATGAATACAGAGCCTGACCCTGCAGTAGTTCTGGGGAAAGTATGACAGCCTAGGCAGTGGCTCTTGGCTCTGGATTTGCCTCATTAGATCTCCCCTATCCATGGGTCCTTCGTAAGATTACTCCCAAACATCCAGAGTCAGCAGCTCTTCAGGCTTCAGCATCCTTCCTCCAGGTCCTGTTCTGCATTCTCCCATTCCTTTTCCACTCACATCTCTAGGTGTCCTTCTATATGGCTTTGCTGCTCTCTCATTTCTTTCCATTCCATCTAGAGCCGTCCTTGTTTACCCTAACTCCTAGGCTTCTTCGGTCTCCATCTCTATCACCCCACCACTTGTTCTGGAGCAAAACTTTGGAAAATTAGAAATTAAGCAGGGCATGTACTTTTTTAGGGGGTAACTACAGCCCCAGAAGGCTCCAGGAATTGCCACAGCCAGGATTCTGGGGGCTTTGTCTAGGAATCATTGTTCCAACAATTGTTTTTAACAGCTCACAGATGAGATGATGAATCTTCATCAACTGGGTGGGTCTAAATATTCTGGCAACTTCAAGACATTAGTGATCTGATAGCTTTCTGAAAGACAACACATATGGAGCATAATGATCACAGGGACCTCCAGACCGCTAATGCCTTGCCGCTCCCAGAGTTTTAGCAAGCCCATTCTCTTCCTCCATTTTTATACAGATTCACCATGTCGGATGCTGTCTTTATTCTTCAACTTCAAGTTATTAAAAACACTTAAGAAAACTTTGATTTATTTATTTTTGGCCAGAACCCCCCAGAATTCTGGCTGGATCAATTCCTGTACCCTTCTAGCAGCTGTGGTCCACAAAAGTCCCATGTCTATCAAGGATATATAATATTGGGTGTTGATTTACAATTGGGTGTTGATTTACAATTGCCATTAAAATATACCCTTAACTGTAATTTGCTAATCATGGCCCAGATTTCCAGCTCACAATTTACAGAATGCAATTTCATGCATCAGTTCATGAAAAGCACTTATTTTATGTATTGCAAGTTCCACCACTGAGAAAAATCAATTTTCAAAATACACAGGTGACACCATATTGCGGACAGAAAACAGCAGCGACTTGAAATAGCTACTAATGAAGGTAAAAGAAGAATCCGGATTACAGTTGAAGAGTACAGATATGAAAATGATAGAAGCATTACAAATTAAGAACTTGAAATTGTTAAAAACATTCTATACCTTGCTTTAATCATTAGTCTAAACTGATATTGCAGCCATGAAATCATAAAAAGACAATGACTTAGGAATCAGT
The DNA here is from genome assembly GCA_035047305.1 of Bradypodion pumilum. Classification (NCBI taxonomy): domain Eukaryota; kingdom Metazoa; phylum Chordata; class Lepidosauria; order Squamata; family Chamaeleonidae; genus Bradypodion; species Bradypodion pumilum. The sequence goes on from JAWDJD010000003.1 coordinate 326,722,032, forward strand.
TATGAAAGAACCAGAAAAGATTCCAAAGAGTAAAGATTTGTCACTAAAGAACAAGAAAAATATTCTCTTTACTATTGTATCCACAGTTCATATGTATAGCTATGAAAGTTGGACAGTGAATTAAGCAAACTGAAAAAAAAATGGAATATTCAAAATGTAGTGTTCAAGGAGAGCTTTATACATACCACAGATTGCCAAAAAAAACAACACGTGGATGCCAGATCAATCAATCCTGCACAAATCATACAAGGAAAAATGACTGAATTAAAGCAATTATAGTTTAGATCAGGCATTCGCGATCTATGGTCCATGGTGCCAATTAATCCAGCCTAGGCACCGCCGGAGGTTCCCTGCTGCCACCGGAAGTGCTGAAAACTGAGTATTCGCTGAAAATAATGGCACTTTGGCTGCTTTTGCAGCCTCTGCTGCTTCCCATGGCAGTGGGGGAGGGGGACATCTTTGCTGCATTTTTGGAATATTAAACTGCATTTTCACAGTGAAACTGCGGTATTTTGGCACTTTTGGTCTGGCACTTCCGCTTTCCAGTTTCTGACAATGTTGTGAAAAATTCCAAAGACATGACATAAATGTTCCGCCCTCCCCCCGCTGCCATGGGAAGCAACAGAGGCTGCAAAAACATCCAAAAATGCTGCAATTGTGCCCGCCCACCACCACCACCATAGAAAGTGGAAGTACCGGAAGCACCTCTGGCCCACACAGCTGTGTGTTGGGGGTGGGTCTGGCCCATGGCATGAAAACATTGTGAACCCCTGGTTTAGATATACTGTATCATCAAAAGACTAAACTTGCTGGAAAAGAAAGTGGCTATCTTCCTTTTACTTACACCTACAAGGTAAAAAAATCAATATAGTCATCTATCTGTTGTGTACTGAGTTTTGTGACTTGGTATGCAACAGATAAAGTTGATAGTGATAATTTAACTTAAAGCTGTTTGCCCACCCTCCCTCCTACCCTTCAAATTATACAGTCTGCATTATGCTGCTATAAACTCCTAACTGGGTTTTGGCTAAGAATGCTGGCAAAAGACAAGGACAAAAAAGAAAGATGATGATGGATTAACTCAAATAAAGGAAGTCACAACCTTGAGTTTGCAAGACTTGAAGATGGCTATTAATAACAAAACATTTTAGACATTGCTAATTTATAGGTCTTCCACAAGGAAGTGAGCACATAACAAAGAATTACCATGGAAACTTAACAACAGCCATAATCAGATTGGTCCACCCCCCCCCCCCATAAAGTTGCTTGCTATATAGCTAATTAGAGCTAATGGACAAGGTGCTGGAGTCTCAGGACTGGGCATATTGGGCATATGACCAGGCACATACCAAGATATGCTCTGGCACTTCATCTGGTTTCTGCAATCAACATATTATATGCAAACATCATTAGGATTATGGCCAATATTATAATATCTCACCATTCTTCTACAAAGTAGCCTTATAGCAAAGCAAAGCAATCACACTTAGATACCAAATCAAAGCGCTTAGTGCACTCTCTGGATGGTTCACAAGTTAATTAGCATTTTGCCCCCAACATACTGGGTACTCATTTTACCGACCTCAAAAGGATGAGAGGCTGAGTCATCCTTGATCCCTGGTCAGCATCGAACTCACAACCTTTTGAATGCAGAACAACAGTTTAATCACTGCATCAACCAGGGCTCCTTACACATAAGTTTATTCACAAATAAGGAGAGATGCTTAAACAGGAATGGATCTCAACTGGGGAGATCATTATACAGGGAACTTCGCATGCTCCAGTCTCTGCTTTCAGAGAACTAGCTTGTTTGCCAGTGTTTTGTCTGCAGCACAGAAAGAAAAGCTGCTGAACAGAAAACAAATGGCTTATCCAATAACCTACTGAGAGCTCCTTTATTAGTATAACCACAAGAAAAATGTAACACATTCTAGTGGTTTTTAAAAGCATGAGATAGTTCAAAGTTATGCTGTCTTCCCAAGCAATACAGAATATGAAAATTGTAATCGGGCTTTTTATTATCACTTGACTGGTAGACACAAGAGCTTTGCATTGTAGTTCTGTCCAAATATATTTGGAAGTAGCAAAGGCAGGGGGATCCTTTTAGGAATACTGGCTCTAATTATATTTTAAGTGCCAAAAAGGAAACAACTCAAACTAGGTTTGAAAAAGATCTTTGCTTTTGCATATTATAGACTGAAAACAAAGTGTTTTTTGTTGATGAATTCATGTAATGCCATCCACAAATGCCTTTTACAATACACATGGGCATTTAGCCACCTGTTGGCTGCATGAAACCTTTAGATACTTTCAGTGCAGCCCACCAAATCCTCCCCCACCAAATTCTTTAATCTTCTCCATTAAATTCTAATACAAACTAGGCTTGCCAAAGCCTACTGCTCAGCTTTTGGATGGGCAGAGAATGCTCAATTTTCTCGGGGCAGAAAGTATATGGGGATTCCCATGTAAACAATGCTTTCTCAGCATGCCAAAAAGCTGAATGACTGGATATGTTATGCTTTATATCTACATGAAGACAGGTAAAGAGGTTAGATTTTCTTCCCCAGGATGCCTGCTTCGCCACAAATATAAAAGACAGAGAGAGACAGAGATTGAATTCTGTGAAGATCCTGGGAATTATAGATCAAAAAGCTAACTCTTCCAAGTTTTTGCTGTGCAAAATATCTATCACATACAAGAAAATGTGTGTCAGGAGTTTGCATGAGCAAGAAAGTGTACATGTGTGAATGAGTGTGGAAAGGAGGGCTTGTCTGTGTATGTTTTCAGAAGCCATGAGGCGTAGTAGTCATGGCTTGTCAGTTCCACTGACAAGTGGCTTCCAACAACACCACTTGTTGCCGTCTGGAGTGAGAAGAAAATCTGGGGAAAACAGCATAAGAAACACACATCTCTTGTGATTTTGTTATATACTTAGGCTCTAGAAAAATAGTTTAAGGTAGCCATGGCAAACATATATGGCTCTTGATATCAACTTCCATTAGCCCTAGTCAGTGCAGCTAATGGTAAGACTACATAGGGGTTGTAGTCTAAAACAAGTGGAGGGTTGCTTGTTCCCCATCCCTGGAACTAAAAGGTTATGCCAAAGGATTCCTGATGAAGTGGACTTGATCCACGAAAGCTAACATTAAAATGCAGCAGTTAGTCTTTATAGTGCTGCAATGTTTTTGTTTTGTTTTATTTATTCTCTGATATGCTTTAAAGCAGGAGTTCTCAACCTTTTTAAGCCTGGGGCTGGGTCATGCTCCCTCAGAAAGCTTTGGGGCCAAATGGCCATTTTGCCCTTCCTCCACCACATGGCACTTCCTGTTGTGGTGGAGGTGGGGGGCCCATGAAATGGTGCCATGGGCCACATTCGGCCCACAGGCCACAGGTCGAGAATCCCTGCTTTAGAGGAACAATGATTTTGGAAAGAGAACTGAAGAAATGCAAAGATTGTAGGATTCATGAGTTCTTAACAGAGGCAATTTCAGGCCTACATGTCAGCAAACTAGCAAGGACAGAATCTGCAGGATACACTTGGCAAATTGAGGGCAGTGAAGCTGAAGAAGCAAAAGTCAATAAGGCTATACAGTACTAGAATATATAATAATAATAATAATAATCATGTGCCACCAAGTCGATTTCAACTTAAGGCAAACTTTCCAGCAGTTTCTAGGTAGAGAATATTCAGAAGTGGGTTACCAATCCCTTCTTCTGGACTGTGCAGCTTACCGGTGGCTACACAGGCTGGCTCTTCCAGAAGGCACAGTGGGAAATTGAACTCACAACCTCATGTTCTGCAGCCAGATTCCTAAACCACTGAGCTATGTCAGAAGACAAAACACAGTTCTAGTTATCAAATTGCTCTACAACTTATTCCATTAGTTTGCCAAAATGCTGTTTTCCAATGCATGCCTTGGTACCTCACTGCATATTGTATCTTCCTCTAAAGAATACATGGCCAATGAAATACATGTTACACAGGAAATCCACAGATGGATGGCACAATGTCTCTGTTATTATAACACTAAAAGAAATGATGTGCATATGTAACTTGGCTCAAAGAATGTGAAACCCAAATACCTGAAACTTGGTAAGGAAATAAATGCTGTGAATTACAGTGTGACTTTGTTTTAAATATGAAATAATTACTGGGACTACGAAAATGAAAGACTATCTAGGGATACTTCCTATTACATGTTTTTGAAACAACTATAGGAGTTCTCTGGTTTTGCTCAGAAAAGTGGTAGTACTGATAGGAATTGATATGTCCAGTTTGATAACCAGTTTGATATGTACCCATTTCTTCACCCAATAAAGCAGTGGCCATTCCCACAGGAAAAAAGGAAAGTGGCAAATAAGAAAGTGGACCTAGTCTGGATAGGAGATAAATGAGGTAGGAAGCTTATGGCTGCCCTTGGGTAACCATGGCTTCATAAAGGTTCCCTTGAACTATTAGAGATTTTAACAATCTTGCATGCTATTGTAGTGGGTATAACTAGAGGGACTTTTCTGGTCTAAAGAAACTATCTTTCAGCACTGACCAATTAACAGAACTGACTTATCTCTGTAGGAATTGGGGCCACTGGGGTGGCCTTAATGTCCCGGAGGAGACTGATCAAGTGACGACACGTGGCAAAAGGAGCGAGATCAGATCAGTACTTTATTGGAAAAAGGCAACATCATTTATAGGGAAAAAAGTGCAATGATGGTGAAACTGTCACCGGACAGGAAAGTTACCTCACCCACGTACCCGGGTTAATAGGAAACCTCTCAAAGGGAAGTTAATTAACTTGGATAAACACGGGGCAAGGAAGACCATTGTGTAGGGTTTAAGCAAGGGTAAATATGGCTGATATTTACACCGGGGATTACCTTGGCCAGAGGATGAGTGATTACTCTAATAGGTAACTGAGGTCTGCGAGGTGCTTGCTCGGCAGAATCGTCGGTCAGGCTACAAGCGGCCGAATTAATCCCTATCATTAATTCACCCCCCTTATGCCCTGACAAGGGCCAGAGGCCAGGAGTTTGCTCACTGGTTTAACCTCTGCCAGAAGCCACTGATGCCCAACCGGGCACGGGGAATCTTCATCTCCCCTTACTTTTTAATATTAAGAGCCTGACTGGCGACTCTGCACAGAAGCAGCATCAGCTGTTGATCGGGAATGATGTCACGGGGTTTCTTCTCGGGGCGGCACTTCGAGATCAGTGAGGGAATACATTGCGCAAAGCAGCATAACGCTATGCCTAGTATAGTCACCCCCACTACCACCTTGAGTACCGTCTGAAGCCACCCCCAGGGGATCCATGACCACATCCAGCTCCACAATGAACTCCACCAAGCCCTCCATGCGGAACCCTCAGTGATGCCCTGGACTATGGTGTGGAGATCAGTGAGCTGACTTTGGATTTTCCGGGAGTTGTCAGTAAGGTTGAAACAGCACATACCGTGAAGGGATTCGCAACCCAGATGGTGCAACAATAAGAGGTAGTCGATAACCGCTCGATTATCGAGGATGGCATGGCGAAGTTCCGCCTGCTCCTGATTGAGGAGCGCTATCGCTGTGGAGGTATGGTTGATGGCTTTTGCTAAACCGCAAGCCAAGCGACCAATTCTCCGTGCGTTGCCGACGGCTAAGCCTGGCACGCCAACTATACTGACTGATAATGAGACGTATTCGGCTGGGCTTAGGACTCTAAAGCTGCTGTCACATGAGCTGTCTAGTTGGGTGGTGCGAGTGCACCTGATGGGTGCAGAAACATTTGAAACATTTGAAACATGTGGAACACTAGAAACGTTTGTGCTTGGGGCAACCATGTCCCTAGTGGGGAGCAACAGTGTCAACCGGCTAAGGCAACATGTGGAATCTGATACATTTGCGGGAATATAGTTGAAGGTATACTGATTGCATGTGAAGAACCACCCTGAGGGTAGGGTGATATGGGCAGGTAACGAACCAATTGTCTCTGGGTTTGCACAAGTCCAGTTGCTGCTGCCGGTATCGAGGCAGCTGCGCTGGGTCCGGCCGCCTGTGGCGCAGCCGATTATTTGCGCGCAAGTAGAGTTCGGGCTGGCCGCCACTCGTGGGGTGTGAAGAGTGGCTGCATCAGCCGGCAAAGTCATGGTGAGCCGCAATCCCCCCCAGCGAGCGTAGGCTGCAAAAGTCGCAGGGAGGTGCGGTCCAAAAATCTTCTTCAACAGCCAGTCACCATCCCTGGCGCGTGCGTCGAGAGTGTGGCACACTGGGATGAGACAGGTGCTGAGGATCAAGGCAGAACCAATGTCCTGCTTCAGGCAAAAATCGGACTGGTTGACGAGACCCGCCAACCTGGCCCACAAGTTGTAGTGCATCCGTGCTGAAAGGTCTTCACCGGGCGGCAGGCCGTTGGCCTGAAGTGAAGCGGCCTGAACGCCTCCCCCCAAAAGCAGGGCGAGGGCCAGGATGAGGGTGAAGATCACGGAGTTGGCATTAATCTGGGCAAAGACTGCTGCAACGAAGTGCTCCGGTGTCGGCTCCATCTCCTCGCGTTGGAGGGCGTCCTCGGCCTCTCTGCAAAGGGTCTTGACCATCCCCCAGGTGATCCTCTGCACTTGGGTCCGCAGCCGCCGCTTCTCCTGGTGGGTCTCCTCGGTCAGAGTGAGGTCCTCCATCTCCGGGATCGGACTCGGGTCGGTCTGGGTCCACGCCATGAGTTTCCAAATGGGGCTTGACACACCGGGCCGGAATCCACACGACACCTATTGGAGACATAATTGCAGCATACCCTCTCCCCCAGGTTATGAGCGGCACCGGGCCCCTCCAAGATGGGTCCGGTGGCACTCGGTACCGGACCATAGGTCGCGGGAGAGCTTCCGAACGGCGGAAGTGCTTCTCCTGCGGCGTACAGTCCGAAAAAACATTGAGGTGATTGTATGTGAACAATACCTTATTCAGACAAAACTGTGCTTGTCCCTGTGATTTGGGGAGGGCTGGTGGCTCCCCCCTTTCTGTTTGTTTGTCAATATAGGACTTTAGCGTCCGATTGACCCGTTCTACAATCGCCTGCCCTTGCGGATTGTAGGGAATGCCAAATGTATGCTTGATGTCCCAGGTGGCCATGAAGGCAGCCAACTGCCTAGAGCAGTAGGACGGGGTGTTGTCCGTTTTCACGTGCCGCGGCTTGCCCATTGCCGCAATGCAGGACAGGAGATGCTGCTCCACGTGGGAGGCAGTCTCCCCCTTCTGCGCTATCGCCCAAACGAACTGGGAAAAAGTGTCTATGCAGACGTGCATGTACTGCCATCTGCCAAACTGCGGCACATGCGTGACGTCCATTTGCCACACCTGATTGGCCTCTGTCCCCCGCGGGTTAACCCCCCACGAGGGTCCCCCCGGCGCCCCTGCACAATGCTGGCAAGAGCGTACTATACCCTGGGCTTGAGAAAGTGGCAAATTGAACTGTCTGGCGAGTGCCTTGGCGTTTTGGTGAAAGAAGGCATGACTTTGAATTGGAGTAGTGAAAACTCCCAAAACTGAACGTTGCTGAATTTCCTTTGCCGCCGCGTCCGCTCTGCTATTGCCCGCGGAAATCGGACCCGGTAGGTCTTGATGACTGCGGATGTGGGCAATATAGAGCGGCTCCGTGCGGTTTCACAAATGAAATTGAGCAGTGAGAAACAGGCTAAGCAGATTCTTGTCTATCGCGGGAGTGATGTAAGCTCCCGGCAGACTGTGAAGCAAATTCCTAACATACAGGCTGTCAGTTATGATATTTAAACGTTCCTTGGCGAAGGTGCGCAAACCAAGATTCACGGCTGCCAACTCTGCCCGCTGTGCGGACTTCTGTGGAAGAGTTAGCAGCGTGTGCCAAGCTTCGCCCTCCTGCCAGGTCAGGACACCATAAGTGCGTCCGCCATCAGAAAAAACTGTTCTGGCCCCCTGAAGTGGGACCAGCGAGAGCAATTCGAACAAGCTGACTGTTCCTGTTTGAAGCGAGACGAGTCTGGGGTCTTTAGGCAAATGGTATGCCAAGCTTCCAGTGAACCCTTCCAAAGCTATCGGAAGCGAGTCACCTAGCTGCATCAACTGCTGAATTTGTTCCTTGGTGAACGGGACTACGATCTTGGCTAAATCGTGCCCAGAAATGTCCCTAGCTCTCAGCCTGCCGCGGTAGATCACCGCGGAGACCAGTTCTTGGGGCGGAACAATGTTCCGAGATGAGGTGTTAGGCAAGTATACCCACTCCACAATTTTCGCTCCCTTCTCTGAGTCTACTCCTAGCGCCCCAGTGAACATGGATCCTGATCGCACGATGTACAGATTCAGGATTGGGGCATAGGGCCCCTGGGCGATCCTATCTACCCATCTTTGGCTGAGAGCTTGGTTAACTTTCTCGAGCGCCAAGTGCGCGTCTCGAGAGATTTTTATCCGGTCTGCTGGCTGCTTACCTAGCGTTAGCAGCGAGAAGAGCGGTTTCAGAAGATCCGTATCCAATCGAAAATACGGTCTGGCCCAATTAATGTTTCCTAAAACCTGCTGTAATTCTACCAAGGTGACTGAGTCCTGTAGATTAATCTGAGGCAAAACTGGTGCTGCGAAAGAGCGGAGAAGCCGATGGCCCAAGTATGAGAAGGGCTAGGTTCTCTGCACTTTCTCCGGGGCAATGAGTAACCCTTTGTCCCCCAGGCTGGCCTGGAGGTCTGAAAACACTTCGCCGCCAAGTTTCGGCAACGCTACCAAAATATCATCCATAAAGTGACAAACTAAGGCTTGTGGGTAGAGGTTTCGAAACTTTGCCAGTGCATCGTGAACGTAAATTTGGCACAAAGTGGGCGAATTGAGCATGCCCTGTGGCAAAAATTTCCACACGTAACGCTGTGTGGGCTCACTGTGGTTCACGACCGGCACGGTAAAGGCAAACCTCTCCCGGTCCCTGGGGTCTAAGGGGATTGTATAAAAGCAATCCTTGAGATCTACGACTAGGATCTCCCACCCCTCGGGAATCATGTTCGGATTCGGGATGCCGCATTGAAGCGGACCCATTGGCTGTATGCATTTATTGATCTCTCTGAGATCGTGGAGGAGTCGCCACTTCCCCGACTTCTTCTTAATAACAAAAATTGGCGAATTCCAAGGACTTGTGGACTGTTCTATATGTCCTGCGTCTAGCTGTTCCTTAACTAGCTGCTTGAGAGCAACCAATTTCTCCCCTACTACCGGCCATTGTTCTACCCAGACCGGAGTATCGGTGAGCCATTTAAGTGGCAACGCCATTACCCAAAGGTAAGCGTAGCACCGTACTGCTGCAGAATGTCTCGCCCCCAAAGGTTGATGTGCACGTCAAGAATGTGCGGTCGAATCACCGCCGTGCCCTCAGCCCTTGGGATTGTGACTTCTACCCACTCTCGGCTCCTAAACACTTCCTGGATGCCGCCTACCCCCCACACATCGGAGACCGGCTCAATGGCCCACTCCCTTGACCACTGGCTTCTGCTTATCACACTGACATCTGCTCCGGTATCTAATAGGCCTGAGAATGATCGATTATTCAGAAATACCTCAATAACCGGGCGCTGTTTCCACTCAATGTTGGTCTCCACTGTCGCTAAGACCTGGTATCCTTGCGCTGCCTCACTGGCGCTCGAGCGGTCCTCTGACCGGGACTCGAAGCTGTCACTGAGCCCTCCCTGGCTCTCTGCTGGCGAGCGACAAGGAACCATGATCAGTTGCGCTAAGGTGTCTCCTTTAGGGATGGTTTGGGGCAGGTGTGTCCAAAGCTGAACTTGGAGAACGCCTGAAAAATTCGAGTCAATGACTCCTGGAATTATAAAAATTCCGCATGCACCAGCTACACTACGGGGCAAAACTAAACCTATAAAGCCTCTGGGCAGAGGTCCCATGTACTGGGAATTGACCAGATAGACTGTGCCTGGCAGGTCGCATGTGACGTCCGCCTGGCAAGTCAATTCTAGCCCCGCGCTGCCCCTGGGGCTGGCCTGCGCCCTCGCAATGTCTGGGATGGGGTTGGACTCTACTCTGGCTCTGGGGAGTTCTGGGTGAAGGACGCCTCTGTTTGGACTGGGGCCAGAGACATGCCCGTGTTCCGGTTTCCCGAATTCTGGCAATACCTGGCCCAATGATAGCCTTTCTTGCACTTCGGACAGAGGGTGTTCGGAGCCTTGGGACGGCCGGACTTTTGCCCGCCTCCCTTGGATCGGCACTCCCTAGCGAAGTGACCGATCTTGCCACAATTGTGGAATGCTCCTTTGCTCTTACCATTAGGTCTTTTCCCTCCTTGCACCCCTGCCGCTAGCAGACCCATCTTATAGGATTCTGTGCCAACGTCGGCGCAAGCTCTAATCATGTCCGATAGGGTCAAGTCAGGACGATTGCCTAGGGACTGCAAGATTCTACGGCAGTCCAGGTTGGCATTGTCCTTGGCTAACTTAATCATGAGCTCTTCCTGGGCTTGCTCATTATCAATCTGCCTGCTAATGGCTTCTTCCAGGCGATTGATGAAGTCCATGTAGGGTTCCTGGGCTCCCTGCTTAATGGAGGTGTAATTTTTAGCCGCTTTGCCAGTGGCTGGGATCTTAAAGTAAGCCCTAAAGGCTGCCTCGGCTGACATCTCGAGAGTGGCGAGAGGCAGGTTGATCTGAGCATTGATTGACTCGAAATTACCCGAGCCATACAGCTGCTCAGGAAGCACCGCGCCTCCCATCCTGGCAGCCCGAGTTTGCGCCTCTAGGCGGAACTCGCTGTCCCAGATCATGTACTGGCTAGGGGTCAGCATCATCCTCACGACGGCTTTCCAATCATGGGGGATCCACATGGTGGTCTCGCACACCTGCTGAAGCGTGCCCCTAGTAAAACGACTTTGGAGCCCTGTTTCTGCAATTGCCTTCCGCATAGCCATGAGCAGCTTATACGGGACTGGGGAATGAACAATCTGCTGTGCGCCTGTGAGCGCGTCCATTTCCATGCGAATTGGACATATCTGTCTGAGCTCAGCTAGTTCTTCTGCCGGCAATTCCCCCTTCCTAATCTCCTCTTCAATTGTGCGCTGAAGGGGACTTTTGGTAACTCGGGAACCCGAAGCTGTCAGAGGAGCGCCTGCGCTTCTCATGCCCTGCATTCCCTCGGTGACGTCTGCAGCTGTCACCGCGGGAAGGCTCCCTGCGCTACTCTGCTGGTACTTGAATGTCGGATAGAGTGCGGTGGGCGCAGTCGGCTCGACTGGCTGAACTGATGACTTCTCTAACGGGGTTCTCCCGCTTCTATCCGGACTGGTTCGATCTCAGCTAAGAGTTTCCTACACTTCCTCCATGTGCTAACTATCCCTCCTGGGGCCTTCGGGGGTTGCTGAATGCAGTCTCCTATCCGATCCCAGAGCTGTAGGGTTAACGTACCTACTTCTGGGTAAAGCAGGCAGTGTTCCCTAAGGTACGCCAAAAGTCTCGCTAGCTCCCTGCTGTGAAAGCGTAACTTAAATACCCTGGCCAGGATTTTAAACTCTTCCTCATGAGTTTTTTGGCTAGCGGACGGACTCTGTCCCTGAGAACAAGTCCCCATATTACCTGCGAGTCGTCCTCTGAAGTTTCCTCCTCGGGACGGGTTGACGCGTCTGGGGGCAAGGTAACTGGTTCTGGCGACGATCGTCTGGGTGGAGCTCGGAGCGTGGCCTCCTGCCACGGGCCCTCGGCGGCCTCTGCGCTGTCAGGGGCTCACAGCTGCCCTGAGCGGAACGCGTTTTTCCCTTTGGCGCAAGTCTCCCCGAAAGCCGGGAGCAAGGTGCAGGAATGCCTCTCTTGGAATGCCTCGCCGCTGGCTGTCCTTCTGACCGACTGGCTGCCGGCCAGAGCGCCGCACTGTCCTCCGGGCGGATGGGTCGCGGTTCAAGCGTGGAACCGGACCGCGTGGTTCGCTACTCGTGAGTAGACCTCTCCTGGGCCGCTTTACTCACGAGTAAATCACGTCTCGGGGTCACCAGATGTAGGAATTGGGGCCACTGGGGTGGCCTTAATGTCCCGGAGGAGACTGATCAAGTGACGACACGAGGCAAAAGGAGCGAGATCAGATCAGTACTTTATTGGAAAAAGGCAACATCATTTATAGGGGAAAAAGCGCAACGGTGGCGAAACTGTCACCGGACAGGAAAGTTACCTCACCCACGTACCCGGGTTAATAGGAAACCTCTCAAAGGGAAGTTAATTAACTTGGATAAACACGGGGCAAGGAAGACCATTGTGTAGGGTTTAAGCAAGGGTAAATATGGCTGATATTTACACCGGGGATTACCTTGGCCAGAGGATGAGTGATTACTCTAATAGGTAACTGAGGTCTGCGAGGTGCTTGCTCGGCAGAATCGTCGGTCAGGCTACAAGCGGCCGAATTAATCCCTATCATTAATTCACCCCCCTTATGCCCTGACAAGGGCCAGAGGCCAGGAGTTTGCTCACTGGTTTAACCTCTGCCAGAAGCCACTGATGCCCAACCGGGCACGGGGAATCTTCATATCTCTTTACTTATTCCTTTCCTTTCTGCTCCTGAGAATGCCAAATGTGTGCCTGAATCTCTCTGCCTTCCAAGAATGATGATTCTTCCTATGTAACTAAGTGAGTACAAACTGTGAGTAAAGTCCCCCTCCCTTACAATCAAGATGCCTTTTTAGAGTGATTCTTATACATTCAGCACTAGATTTGATTGAGAGATGGATTCTGGGAGACTTGAAGCTACAGTGGCACCTCATACAACAATTTTAATCCGTTCCACGGGACTCGGTGGTGTACGAAACAATTGCTATATGATACATGCATCGTAGAGTGATTTTCCTTATGGGATGCATCGTACAACTATTTATTTATTTTTTGGTAAGTGCTTTTTCCCATTGAAAAATTGTTGTATGATTTTTTCCATGGGGAAAATTGTTATGCGGGATGCCATTTCCCCCAAAATACCTAATTGTTATGCAATTTCATTGTTATACGGGGCAATTGTTGTATGAGGTTCCACTTGTATTCTTTTCTCCTGCTCCCTGTACTTGTTTAACTGCAAAAAAATACCAAAGTTCAAAATATGCAACATATTAATAAATACTGGAATATGTTGTACCCAGTTATTGAACTGTTTTCTAGTTTGGCCCATTGGGTTTTCTATAATGCAACTCAGAATTCTAATCATTGCACCAAAATGCCTTTGCTGTCATCATGGGCCCTGGTAGAAAGATGGAAATTACATATTTTGCCCCTAGCCTTCCCCTTAATTTGTTGAAGAAGTCAGATACATTGTCATAAACTCCATCATAAATGTCCAACTTTGCAGTGTCTCCATTAACCAACTGCAACAAAAGACAAATGGTTTGCTGTAGCTGTTACCATGTCTAATACAAGAGCAGGCAGAAACAACAGATGTTTTACAGAATAAGAAGCAAACTGAATATTTTAACAGCCTGCTTAGCTGCTTAATTACTTCATGACTTTGAACACTTTGGCCTTTTACTTGTAACACCAACAAGGCAAGAGTGGACATTTTCTGTAGTATATTTTGATCACTTACACTGTAATTTAAATGCATTTTGCACAACAATAATATACATTATCTTCACTGATGTGATGCAAATGTTCCATCAGTTCCAAGACTGTTCCAGATTACAGTTTGCTCATGCAATAAATGGGCAGCTCTTACATAGTTAAAAAGGGTGATAGCCATGATCTGCAACTAGCACGCCTGTTTATAGAGACACAGCTACATCTTATAAGTACTTATAAAATAATATTCAATAAGTTGGATTGGTACTGTTTGTATGAGTGTCCAGGTACCTCTTTGATAGTGCCTGTGATATCTCTGTGTAAAGGATTCATTTTCCTTCCAATTGCCAAACTTTTTAAAATGGCTTCATTTCTTTAAAGCAGGGGTTCCCAACTTTTTCAAGCCGGGAGTCAGGTCACGCTCTCTCAGTCAGCGTTGAGGGCCGGACAGCCATTTTGTCCTGCCTGCATGATTGATGTGGCTATTTTGTCCCAACAGCTTCAAAAGACAGCCATTTTGCTTCTTGAATGCCCTTGGAGGGGTGGGGGGCCACATCAAATGGCACTGTGGGTCAGATCTGGCCTGCGGGCCTTAGCTTGGGACCCCTGTTTTAAAGCTTTCAACCACAATATAAAGGTCTTAAACATGAACTATTTTCTCCCCAGCAGCTCAGTGGGTAAAAGCACTGTGCTTGGAGACTGAAAGGACAGGGTTCGATTCCCCGAGAGCTGATAGGGGACATGAAAGGAGCCTCATTCAGCCATCCCCTGCAAAAATCCTTTCAACACAGAGTAATCTCTGACATGAAAACACAACAAAAAGAGAACTGATGTGACACCAAGCAGTTTTGTGCTCATCTGAATGGGAATAAAACTCATTGGAAACAATGGTCCTTATTTCTGAGACCACCACTCATCCCATTAGCAAAATACATTTTTGTAGAAAAGACTTGTGGAATGGGAGGAGAGGAATCCCTGCTATCAATTTTCATTTTTCATAAAGCAAGTACAAGAAGGACAGAGAAATGCTAAAATGAATATTGTACTACACATTAGTACTTATATACATTTATAAGGAGAGGCAAAGCTGTTCATTTTAATTATAAGGAATGTTCTCTTTTTCCTTTTAATGTGCTTTACTGTGGTCCACCTGTGACCATGATAAAACTGATGTTATAAAAAAAATCCACTTTGCACAGTTCTTTCAACAAAGAGGTCTGGGTTAAATTCTTTCTTGGCTTTGTGCCAAGAACTCAGTAAACCAGCACCTAGTGATTATTTCACTCTGTGTTACTAAATGGGTAGAATGTCTTTACTTTTAGTTAATCACCATGATTCCAACAATTTAGTTTACAGCTACAATAGTTGGAGTTTTGTATGTTTGGCACTGGTATCCAAGACAGATTTGCTAGCAGCCTGGATATATATAGAGAAGCTGACTGGCACCAACATTTGGCAAAATAAGAGCTCATCTGAATTCCTAGAAAGTAGAAAATGAGATGAGGGAAACATATTTAGCTAAAGTCCAGGTAAGGCCCATGCTTCCTATCTTTTTTGCAGGAATTTTAAAGCTTAAAACGGAAGCCAAAAACTGGATTTTGAACAGTGCCCACATTTTAAGGAAAAGTGGGTGGTCTTTAATGAAATATCTCTTCTGGACCTGCTCCTCCATTGTTAAGTACAACCAAGTCACCTCCCCCTCACCTATATTGTCATCTAAATTCAAAGCAGATAGAACAAAAATAAGTGAGAGAAAATTGAAGAAATGCAGAGTAAATTGCAGCAGCTTGTGAATCTCTTTCTCAGAGGATCAAAATGGGAAGGATAGGTGGGCTGTGATGTCTTTTTCTCCAGCAACAGACGACAGGGATGAAGAAATGTTGTAAGATTGAGATCCGTTCTGTTCAAAGCACATTGACACTCAGGGACAATCTATACATTACAGACAGAAGGAAGTCCTTCACTGGTGAAAGTCAAAACAGGAACTTTTCTCACCTCCTGCAGACTAGCTTTCTTTTGTGACTCATCTTCTGGAAGTTAATATGAGCTTTATTTGCAAATCTCATTTCACAGGCATGAAGATCTGCCTGACTAATGCAGCTGGAACACTAACATGGTTTCAGCTTTACTGTACATAGTGCATAATTTGGCCCTCAAAATGAAAAGGATAATGGCATTGGGCAGGTAAGGTCTTCTGTCAATGGAAAGCAGGCCAGTGAGTGACAATAGAAAGAAACAACTACTGGCTACTTCCTGAACATCTCACTTTGGAAGGCAGGAAGGCCAGGATCAGGTATGCCATGCCACTCAAAGAGTGCACTTGGGAATGGGAAAGCTATAACTTCTCTAGCCTAGGTTTGCTTTGTAGGAGCAGCTGCTACCATCAATCACTTCTCTGCCTTACTCATTTTCTCCGAGTAGTGCATGGGAATGATTGGGCCCAGTGACACTGTCTGCTTTCTAAAAGCTGTGTGGGCAGGGCCGGTGCCCATCTCCAAACTATGCATGGGTGCAAAAGAGCAGAGTTGAGTGTTCATGCATGGAGCATGTTCTTGCTTGTTCACCTTCACTTTTTCACTCAACCTGGCAGTCAAAATTGGACCCACTCCTCTTTATTGTACTGTGTAAAGAGTATGGACAACAGGTGAGCAGGTAAGGTTCTCTCAGAGAGTAATGGAGAGTGGTTGGGCAATCAGAAGACGCAACAGCTGTCACCACTTGTCCAACCTTTCCTGCCATTTACTAAGATGGCATTCCAGATGTTTCTACTCCCAGAATCCTGTGTTGCCAGTGATAAAGGACTGAGGGAGTTGTAGCCCAAAATATCTGAAGAACCAATGACTCGCCACTCCTTTACTAGGCAGTTGTAGAAGGGAAAAGGATTACATTGCACTGCTTCTCTCATTTGTGGGAGGGGACCACAACAGGAACAATCAGACCTAAACTCCACTACTTACACAAAGAAGACGAAAAACCACTGCCTCTCCTTTACCAGCTGCACTCTGTCTCTGGGAAATTAGTGGGTGAAGCATGGACACGTGACAAATGGAAAGAGCAGCCAACACCACTTCCCATTCAGAGGTTGTTGTCCTCCTATGAAAGATTCTCTACCTACTTGACCTCTTTCTCTTGCTAGAAGGGTAGGGATGATGGAGGCCAGAGTGGCAATGTCCAATGTCCCTTACAGACAATGCTTCATAAGGAGAGCAGATTTGTTAAGTCAGGGGCTCCCAACCTACGACCCATGGGCAAGACCCAACCTACAGCGCTAATTAATCTGACCCATGGTGAAGACCCCACTGCCGCCACCAGAAGCAGCAAAAACATGCCAGAAGTACTGAAAATGTGGCAAATATGAATTGAAAATGTGCCGGAAGTAATGAAGATGTGACGAAAATGCAACAGAAAGCCTGAAAAAGCCCTGAAAACCTCTGAAAACATGCTGCCTTTGCTCTCACCACCATGGGAAGTGGCAGAAGTGGCACAAACAGCAAATGTGCCATTATTACACCTGCTGCCGCCACTGCTGCTACCACCAGAAGCGGCGGAAGAAAGCACTCCTCCAGGCCGCACATCTGTCCAAGAGGGCATGGTCTGGACCAGAGTGCTAAAAGGTTGGCCGCCCCTGTCTTAAGTGCTAAATGGGTGGCGATTATGGTGAGAGATGTTTCTGTTCTGACATCCACATAGTCTCTTTTCTCATCTCTTTGCCTCAACAAGTGAGCTTGTTTCATTTTATGACTGGTGTTCTGTATAAAAACACATTTTTCTTTTGTAAGCGGCACCAAAGTCTGTCTGATTCACCTGCCTAGATCCTGACTTCACAAGGTTTTCAGGGAGGGGAGCTCAGTTTCTCTGTTTCATCACACAGAACCAAAAAGCAGAATTCAAAGGAAAGCCCACGTGGAAAGAAATACACCTGTTAAACTCTAAGACACCCAACCATCCTTTTGCTTTTATTACTCTGGTAACGGGATTATCCCTTCGATTCCTTCTAGCTGCTCCTTGGCGATGTCTCGGCCCCTCTTCCCTGGTGAAAGGACAGGGGTCTGGCTACCCACATTTCCCAAACCACCACCTCTGCGCCACCCCAGAGGTAAGAGGTCAAGGGAAGGCAAAGACATCATTGGCTTGAGAGGCTGCTGGCGGCTCTGAAGATTTTGATCCTGACGGGGATCAAGGTTGACTCAGCATTCAATCCTTCCGAGGCCGGTAAAATGAGGACCCAGCATGTTGGGGGTGAAACGCTAATTAACTTGTGAGTGCACTAAGCGCAATGGGGTGGTATAGAAGTGTGATTGCTATTGCTGTCGACACACCTGTGCTTCCTCGGTCGTCCTCACCATCCATCTCTCTCTTTTTTTTCTTCACACACACACACACACACACACACACACACACACACACACACACACACACACACACACACAAACACACACACACACACACACACACACACGGCTCTTTGCCCGCTTGGCCTTCCTTCTCTCAGCAGTGCCAAAGCAGCGGCTGTGCTGACTGAGAAGCGAAGGGTCGCCCTGCCCCACACAGGCATTTCTCTCGCTTCCCCCGCCAACCTCCCGGCTGCAACTGAGGGAAAGTCAGTCAGAGGCTTTCGACGGTGTCTCTCGCCTTCCCCCTCAGCCGATGCCTCCCAGCCTCCGTCCCCCTCCGCGGTTCTCTCCTGCGCCTCAGGAGCAAAGCCAGAAGAGGGACGGCGGTGGCTCAGTGGTTAAGAAACTCGCCTCGTGAGCTGGAAAAGGTGGGGGCAGTTCAAGACCCGAGCACTGCGCGACGGAGTGAGCGCCCGCCTCTGTCCCGGCTCCTGACACCCTAGCCGTTCGAAAGGAAGGAGATAAACAGGGGGCCACTTCGGTGTGGGGGTGGGAACAGACCTTGGGGACATGAAAGGAGCCTCATTGGGGCGTCCCCTGAGGGGGAATTCCTCCAGCAAAACAAACAAACCCTTTCGACCCAGAAAGCACCTTTGTGTGCTTCTGACAGTTTTTTTTTTTAAAAACAAAAAGGCGCAAAGCAAGCCCGGCCAGTTCAGGAGGACGTCCGTCCTTCCGCCTGCCTGTCCCGCGAAACACTTTCAGCTGTTCCCTTTAAACTCCCTCAGAGCGCCGCCGCCGCCCCTCCTCCCGCCAACCCGGCCGTCCAGCTTGACACTCAGTCTCCAACTCTCGCGGTTGTGTGGCGGCCCGGCTTGGGCTGAGGAGGAGAAGTTCACCCATAAACTCAAAGAAGGGAACCTCTGAGGCGGTAGGAGGGAGGGCGGGAAAGAGGGACCCCCTGGTCGAGGGACGAGGCTTGCGGGGCTGGGAGGGAGGGAGGGGGCGAAGAGTAGTACTGACCGCTCGTGGGCACGTCGGGAACCAGCTTGAGGGGACCGATCTGCCGGATCTGAAAGGCCGTCCTCACTTCGTGGCAACTGGGGCTCTTGGCGCCCCACACCCCGCTGCACAGCCCGGCGGCGGCTACGGCCAACAGCCAGAGCCCGAAGAGCCCCGGGCTCCTGTCACCGGGGGCCATGTCCACATTCCCCACCGGGGACACGGGGGTGGGGGAGAGGAGCCAGGGAGTGACGCCGCCCACCACAGCGCAGCACCCTCCCTGTCCTGGGGAAGTTAATCCGAAGCGGGCGCTCCCTGGGTTCCCCTCACCGGAGCGGAGCGAGCGGGCTCTTTCTCTCTCCTCGCGCCCCTTTTGGCGCTCCGCCTCGGGAACCCACACCCACACTCAGCCAAGCCCCGGCAGCGGCGGAGGGCTTCTAAGCAGGCATGGCAGGGCGCGCGAGAGGCGGGGAGACCTGGCACCGGGCCGGGGCAGCGCTCGCCATTCCCGCGCCCTGTCTCGACGCGGGGCTTTTGGTGTGGGGAAGGGAAGGAGGTTTCTCGCCACTGCAACCAGCCGCCGGCCCTGAGCGCGTTAGGCGGAGGGTTTAAAGAGAGGCGCGGGGGGGGGGGGAGATAGGCAGGGAAGGAGCCCATTTCCCAAACCACCACCTCTGCCTTTAGCCAATTGGGTCTCGGGGAGAATTTTCCCGGGCCCGGTGGGGAGAGCCAATCACCGGGGGCGGTGCCGGACTGGGGTTGTCCCCATACCCCCACCCCTCCTGCCTCGCTCTGCGCTTCGCCATAGCCACAGCGATGCCACTTTTCTAACCACCCACCACCCCCTACGCTTAGTGCACTCTCAGGGCGGTGGTTCGCAAGGTAATTCGTCTTCACAGCAGGGGTGCCCGAACTTTTCGGCCCGTGGGCCGGTCACATGGCTCAGCGGCCGGTTTTGTGGCTCCACCCACCGGAAGAGCCCCTTGCCATCTGTTCTGCTACAGGGCGAGATAGAATTTCAAGGCTGCCACTTTCTCTGCTTAAACCAGGGGTGCCCAAACTACGGTCCATGGGCCGGATCCGGCTCCTGACACCAATTAATCTGGTCAACGCTCACCCGGGAGCGTATTACTTCTGCTTCCAGGACCGGCAAGGGCAGCACGGCCTAGATGAATTGCGTCGGGGGCCAGATTCGGCCCACATGCCATAGTTTGGGCACCCCTGCTTTACAGGCTGAGTCCTCATTTTACTGACTTTGGAAGGATGGAATGTCCGTCAGGAGCGAACTCACAACATTCTGGCTGCAGTACAGCAATTTAAAGCCAGCAGGGTTCAAGGACTTTGCATGGATATGAATGAAACGGGATTCTTTTTGCTACCAAGTTGGCAGAAGGATGTGTGTGTACTTCTCAAGGGGGTGGGGGTGGGGAAGAGCATGGGTAGTAGATGATGTTACAAAGCAGTTTGTGAGACAGATTGTTCTGCCCTTCCCTTGTCTACAGACTTTGCTCATCCTTCCTC
This sequence comes from Bradypodion pumilum, assembly GCA_035047305.1. Taxonomy (NCBI): domain Eukaryota; kingdom Metazoa; phylum Chordata; class Lepidosauria; order Squamata; family Chamaeleonidae; genus Bradypodion; species Bradypodion pumilum. The sequence continues at coordinate 326,742,396 of JAWDJD010000003.1, forward strand.
ACCCCGCCACTCAACAGTCAAGATCCAGATTCCCTCCACCACTTCATGAAGTTTCACTCTTCATGAAGTGGGGGGGGGGGGAGAACATTACCTCTGTACCTGATCTGTATAAATTGATGCCATGAAAGCAATCACACTTATATGCCACCCCATAGCGCTTAGTGCACTCTCTTATGTCTGATGAAGTGGACTTTGTCCACAAAAGCAAACATTAAAATACAACAGTTAGTCTTTAAAGTGCCACAAAGTGTCTTTTTGTTTTGTTTTGTTTTGTTTACTCTGATATATTTGATAGTCTGTCCATTATACTACAGTAGCTCTCGATAATGTTTACATCCTTTTAAACAAGCATGAAACTGCAGGCAGTACTGTACATGAATATTATTATTCTCAATATCATTGTCATTGTTGTTACTTTGTCACTTGCAACTGTAATCTACATCTCAAAGTACTGCATGCCTGTGTTGTGGAGGTCAGACTAAAATTCTGTGTGGCTATCATGTTTTATCTGCATTGCCTTTAAATGTGGCTCAGTGTGTTTCTCTATGAAATAGGTTTCTGCTTAAGCTCTCCTGCTCTGTTTTTAATTATGGAGAAGTGCATTGTGCCTTAGATTAACCTGTTGAACTGTACAATATTTTGCTTTTTCACTAAGTGGTTTGCACTTGGCAGTTGACAATCTCATGGAATTAAGTAAATTGTTGTCTTTATTAAACTGCTCCTAGCACTTGTGAGGGAAGCCCCTCATCCTCAGTCTGCTTCACACTGATACATTTTTGTCACTGTTTCCTACGAACATTGGCATGTATAAAAAATTTGGTGCTGCTCTGATGAATAATATCCATTGCATCAATATGACTATAATGCTTACAAAATAAAAATATTATTGTAAACTAGGTAGTAATGATGAAGACATTTATGCATTGTCTTTCCCTAAATATGGGTAATGGCTTTGGATGTGGAATCCAAAGCTTAGATTCCTATGTTTTCCAGCTGTGATTTAGAGTTAACTTTCCTCATATTCCCTTGATGGTCCTGCCTCATGCAGAATATAGCATTTTATACTTGTGAAATACCCCCCTCTCCTTGGCAAATATATTTACAGTATATTTGCCTCAATTTTTGAGGAATTGTTTTCTGTCTCTTACATCCCATCTTCATTTTGGAAAAGTGCATTAAGCTCTCTGTAATTACTTGCTGAAGGGTGCTTCATTTGTGGTTAATTTCCCGCTAATCAAGTCATATCCTATGCCAGGTTGACATTCACTGACATGTTTTCTTAAAGTGTATATTTTCATTCTTTTCTCTCCTGCTTCTATCTATCGATTTAAGGGGACAAAATGCCCTAACATCTTCTAAATCCCCAGGACCAACAGCCTCTCATATCTTCTTTTACAGGTCTAGACAAACAAGCAGCACCTTTCAAAGCCACAGGACAGTCCACCCCATGCTTCTGAAAGCTCTGTGGTCAAACAGATTAGCATACCAGTAATGGCTAACCTTGGCACTCCAGCTGTTCTTGGACTCCAATTACCAAAAGCCCAAGTCAGCACACCCACTGATCAGGGCTTCTGGCAATTGAAGTCTGAAACCAGCTGGAGTGCCAAGGTTAGCCACTACTGGATCTATACCTATAAAATCAGACGTTAACCATTGAAATTTGCTATACACTTCCACACCCATCCACACTATCCCATACCAAGCCTCCTGCACTCACCTGAACCCAGCCCGCAGAGTGCTGCAGGGTTGCCGAAGCCGCCAGTCAGGCAAGAGCCGCACAAACGTGAACAAAGGGAAACAACTTCAATTCCCAATGTCCTCTGTGCCGCGCCGCACCTCAGCCAATCAGGCTGAGAGGCGCAAGCAAAAAGAATGTTGGGAAACGCGGCACACCCAATTGAAATCGAGCCGCAGGAAAAAACCGCCACACGAATGCAAAGAAAACAAACAAAACTCCAAGTCCCAGCATTCTACGTGCTGTGAGCACTTCAGCCAATCAGGCTGAAAAAGCTGGCACATGAAAAATAAAATAAAAACACCAGCCTCCCACAATGGGAGTGCAAGTCCACCGCAGGCGGACGCAGCGCCTCACAGCCTCGAAAACAAAAAGCCACAAAAACACATGGCAAGACCACCACCGGCCTTCTTTCCCGAAGCAATGGGGAAAAGAGGGACTCCCTCTCCTCCATGCTACCCCGCCAAAGACATGGCAAGACCACCACTGGCCTCAAGGTCAGTTGAGCCAGAGTGGGGGGAAAATACCAGCAGCAGGCAGCAGTTCGTCAGGGGAAGCACACTCCCTGGCGAATGACTGGCTGCTGCCTTTGTACTTCCGACACCACTGTTTCGAGAACTAACACGAAACAGCAGTGGAGGTAATACAAAAGCAGCAGCCAGCAATCCCCAAGGAAGAGCACCACCCCTTACGGATCGCTGCCTGCCGATCTCCTGTTAGGTAAGCCAGGAGAAAAGGGAGACAGAGAGGAGAGAATCATCGTCAGGCAGATAGCTCTTCTCTGCCTCCTTCTCCCCCGACCTATCTAATCAACCTTACCGGATGAAGAGCCAGCTCATTGCCGGCTCCTCCTTTTCCCCATTGCTGCATCAAAACCAAAATTCGAAGCAGCAATGGGGAAAAGAGGAAGCGACAGGGAGCCCGTTGTTCACGCAAAATACACAACAACAACAAAAACAAACATTCACCAAAAATGTCAAACAACAAAATTAATAAAACAAAAATAAATAAATATTTTAAAAATGCATTAATAAACAAAAAGTAAACAACAAAATCCACAAACAAAAAACATCCACAATACCAGAAAAGCACAGAAAAAACACCTAACTACAACATGAAAATACCTAACTCTAAAAACACAACTACCACAAATTACACAAATAAACACCAACGAAATCACAAAAATGAAACAAACCAGAAATAAACAAACCAATAAACAAATCTAAAACCCAACCAAACCAAAAAGAACAAACAGAAACACCTCCCAGCTCACCACCACAAAAACAAAACAAAGAAAAAAACCAGAAGAAAGAAAACCAGAGAACTCACCAGCACGTCCTCCCTCCACGAGACCGGAACAGAAATGAAGAAACAAAGACTACTTACCAGAAGAAGCCCCACCTAGAGGCCAGGAGAGAAAAAACAAGTAAAACAAAAAAAAAGGATCCAACACTATTATTAACAGCCCCACCTGCAGGCCGGAAGAGTAAAAACATGTCAAAAAGATTCAAAGCAGCCCTCTTGCTAACAGCCCCACCTAGAGGCCACAAGAGTAAAAACAACTAAAAAAATAACAATAAATCTAAAGTTTACAGAATAAAAAATGTGTTAAATAAAAACAAAATAAACATTTGTAGCATTCTCTGTTTATTTTTTACTCAAAAAACCCCCAAACACCTAAACACAGTTTATAACAGCCCGGGAATGCCGGGCAACCTATGCTAGTATATAAACCAGGGGTTCCCTCTAAGCTGACTGAGAGAGTGTGAGCCAACCCCCTGATTGAAAAGGATGGGAACCCCTGCTATAAACTTAGTAGTAGCCACATACCTTTCTGCCCAGAGCAGGTTATGTTGAGAACAACAATGTTACAGTCTTACAATGTTTCTTCTCCAATTCAGTGTTAAAACCAAAGAAGACCTGAAAGGGTCAAGTTGAGAAAATACTGTACTGAAGTTCAAAGTACATATGCTTTTTCCTCCCTCCTGATCCTGTTCTTCCATCAGATAATGGTGTCACAAATGAATATGTCTGGCAGCAGGTGACTGGGCATCTGCTGCTTCCTCGCAGTAGAGTGTGTGTGGGGAACACCAGTCTGTTCTTCAGCTTGAACTAATGTGGCCATGAGGTGGAATGCCTGTAGTGTACTTCAATAGATTCCAGATGCTGTTTCCAAGATTGGGATCCCACACTGTTTGGTATATGACACCTTGGCATGGACAGATGTGAGATGCCATGAGCCAGTCCCAAAGGGAAGTACTGTAGTAGCTTCCTCATATTATGAAACTGATGAAAAATTATAGGATAAGAAACGGGAGAGAGAGAGATGTGATTTTTAAAAATTACAAACATTGCTGGACAGCCATCTCAATGGATTAAATATTAGTCAAGAGCTTTAGGCTATTAAATGTAAGATGCTACAATAATTAAGTTATATATGCTGTTATTTTCCATAGCCTAAATTCCTTCAAAACTAACCACAGCCACCTTTGCAAAGCAAGCTTCAAAGAACAAACCTTCAAAGGAAAGGAACTGAACATCAAACAAGGGTCATACTTGGTACACAACAGTGACTCACACAATTTGCAAAGTGTTAATTAACCAACCTCTGTCTCTTTATTTTTTTATTTTTTTTGGGGGGGGCACACATAAATGTTTAAATATTTATCATGTAGTGAGGTATTTATACATTTCTGAGGAAGTGGACTATGTTGGCAAAAAGCTCCCATTAAAATAAAACCATTGGTCTTCAAGGTGCCACAATGTGTTTGTCTTCTATTTATTTATTCATTGATTTTGATTGGTTTCTTCTTCGATATGATTGTACAGACTAACACCACTACCACTCTAAAAAAAAAAAAAAAACTCCATATGGGAACTTAACTACGTGCAGTTCCCATGGCTAGAACAGCTGGCCAGAATGAATTCTGAGGTTTTCTGCTTCCACTGTTCCCAGGTTTTATAATGCTCAGCCTCATAAAAAAAATTCTGAAGGGCCTGAAATCTTCTCCTCCCCCATTTTAAAATATTTTGGTGGCCAATAAAGTACTATCCAACTCTACATTGTGCTTTCACTGTGGGCCACATAGCTGCTTTTGTTTTTAAAATCCCATCCAGGTGGTTTTTGCCCTTCTGGAGTTGAATTGGAGTCTCTGCCACCCAACAACTGAAGCAGCAGCCTCACATTGGCATACATCTGCACCCTAACTTCTCCTAGGAGAAACATGCTGTCTAGTAAATCCTATGGCAAAATATAAATGTTAAATGGTTTCTGAGACATGTACCCATTGTCTAAAATTCACTTATTACCTGTAGAAGAGAAATGAGAAATATCAATAGTGCTGCTTCCTCTCCACCATATAAACATTGGAGTGTGTTTACACTTCTTGTCTCAATATAAATGTCATAATACTGTCCTGGTGGCATATAAGACCCACTTTCCCCCCTTAAAATACACTGGGGAAAATAGAGTGCATCTATAGTGGCCTATAGTGGGCTATTTTGGTAATAATGGGGTGAGTCTTATATTCTAATGCATCTTGTTGTTGTTCAGTCGCACAGTCGATTCCGACCCTTTGCGACCCCATGGACCATTTTCCTCCAGGCGCCTCTGTCCTCTACCATCCCCCTCAACCCTCCCAGCTCTGTGCCCATTGTGTCTATAATACCATCTAGCCATCTCATCCTTGGCCTCCCCCTTCTTCTTTTGCCCTCCACCTTTCCCAACATCAATGCCTTCTCAAGTGAATCCTCCCTTCTCATTTGATGTCCAAAGTATTTTAGCTTCATCTTTACTATTTGACCTTCCAATGAGCAGTCAGGGTTAATTTCTTCTAAGATTGACCTATTTGTTCTCCTCGCTGTCCAGGGGACTCTCAAAACCCTCCTCCAACACCACATTTCAAAGGCATCTATTCTTCTGCGTTCAGCCTTCCTAATTGTCCAGCTCTCACATCCATACATTACTACTGGGAAAACCATTGCTTTGACTATTCTAATTTTTGTTTGCAATGTAATGTCTCTGCTTTTCACTATGTTCCCCATGTTTCTCACCGCTTGTCTCCCAAGAATCAGTCGCCTTTTTATTTCATGGCTGCAATCCCCATCTGCAGTGATCTTTGATCCTAAGAAAGTAAAATCTGTCACTGCTTCTACTTCTTCCCCGTCTATTTTCCAGGAACTGATGGGGCCTGTTGCCATTATCTTGGTTTTCTTGATATTGAGTCTCAAGCCAGCTTTTGCACTCTCCTCCTTCAGCCCAATCAAGAGATTCTTTAGGTCTTCCTCACTTTCTGCCATTAGGCTGGTATCGTCTGCATATCTCAGATTATTGATGTTTCTCCCAGCGATTTTAATCCCATATTGTGATTCCTCCATCCCTGCACTGCGCATTATGTGCTCTGTGTATAGGTTGAATAAGCATGGTGACAAAATGCAGCCTTGTCTTACTCCTTTTCCTATTCCAAACCACTCTGTTATTCCATGTTCTGTCCTAACTGTTGCTTCTTGGTTCATGTACAGATTTCTCAGGAGGCATATGAGGTGCTCTGGTATTCCCATCTCTTTAATTACTTGCCACATCTTGTTGTGGTCCACACAGTCAAATGCCTTAGTGTAGTCAATAAAACAAAAGTAAACTTGTTTCTGGTATTCCTTTGTTTTCTCCATGATCCAGCGTATGTTGGCGATGTGGTCTCTAGTCCCCCTGCCTCTTCTGAAACCAGCCTGCACCTCTGGTAATTCTCTCTCCACATGCTGCTGAAGTCTGTCCTGTATTATCTTGAGCATCACCTTGCTGGCATGTGGGATGAGCGCGATTGTTCGATAATTTGAACATTCTTTGGCATTGCCCTTTTTTGGGATTGGGACGTATACTGATCTTTTCCAATCCTGTGGCCACTGTTTTGTTTTCCAAATCTGCTGGCATATTGAATGCAGTAATTTGACGCCATCATCTTTTAGCGCTTTGAAAAATTCAACTGGGATACCATCATCTCCACTAGCTTTGTTGTTTGCAGTGCTCTTTAGGGCCTTTATGACTTCGCTCTCCAGGATGTCTGGCTCAAGTTCAATTTCTTCATCATTGTGATTATCAGGAGTGTTGAGGTCCTTTTTGTAAAGTTCCTCTGTGTACTCTTTCCATCTTTTCTTAATTTCTTCTGCATCAGCTAGCTCCTTTCCGTCTTTGTCCCTTATCATGGTCATTTTTGCTTTGAATGTTCCCTTGATTTCCCCAATTTTTTTGAAAAGATCTCTGGTTCTGCCTCTTTTGTTGTTTTCCTCCATTTCTCTGCACTGTTCTTTTAGGTAGTTTTCCTTATCTCTCCTTGCTTTTCTTTGAAATTCTGTGTTCAAATGGTTGTAGTTTTTCCTTTCTCCTTTGACTTTTGCGTTCCTTCTTTCCTCTGCTATTTTAAGAGCCTCATCAGACAACCACTTTGCTTTCTTACTCTTCTTTTCTTTTGGTATGGTTTTCTTTGCTGCTTCCTGCATGATGTCCCTCATCTCCGTCCATAATTCTTCCGGTACTCTGTCTACCGAGTCTAAGCCATTAAATCTGTTCATCACCTCCACCGTGTATTCTTTAGGGATGCTGTCTAGGTGATATCTTTCTGGTCTCCGTGTTTTCCCTATTTTCTTTAGTCTAAGCCTGAATTTTACGATCAGTAGGTTGTGATCTGAGCCACAGTCTGCTCCAGGTCTTGTTTTTGCTGACTGTATGGAGGTTCTCCATCTTTGGCTGCAGAGTATGTAGTCAATCTGGTTTCGGTGTTGGCCATCTGGTGATGTCCATGTGTAAAGTCGCCTCTTGTGTTGCTGGAAGAGAGTGTTTGCTATGACCAGTGCGTTCTCTTGGCAGAACTCTATCAATCTTTGCCCTGCTTCATTTTGTGTTCCAAGACCAAATTTGCCTGTTATTCCCTCCACTTTTTGATTTCCTACTTTGGCATTCCAGTCTCCTAATATAATTTGGACATCATTTCTTGGTGTCTGTTCTATGAGGTGTTGTAAGTCCTCATAGAAATGGTCCATTGTGGCTTCATCTGCACCAGTGGTTGGTGCGTATATTTGGATCACAGTGACATTGAAAGGTTTGCCTTGAAATCTGACTGACATTCTGTCATTTTTGAGATTGTATCCCATTACTGCTTTTCTCACTCTTTTATTGACAATTATGGCTACTCCATTTCTTCTAAGGTTTTCTTGCCCGCAGTAGTAGATATGATAGTTTCCAGAGCTGAATTCACCCATCCCTGTCCATTTGAGCTCACTGATGCCCAAGATGTCAATGCTTATTCTTTCCATCTCATTTTTTTACCACTTCCAGTTTTCCTTGATTCATAGACCTCACATTCCATGTCCCTATGCAGTATTGTTCCCTGCAACACTGTATTTCTCCTCCCCCTTTCGTATCCCTCCCCCTTTTCAGATCTGCTGTGCTGAGCATCCCCTTGTTTTGCCTTTTGTTTTGGTCCATAGGGTTCTCTTGGCAGACTTTGTGGCGTGCCTTGCCGGTCTCTACGCCAGTCTTTTCGCATCACACATGTTATCACCGTTTAAACAGTTTTAAAACAAAGTATTATCATGCACAATATCACAGTTTATCACATAGTATCAAAGTAAAAGTTGAACTAATTAATGAAAGGGAAAGAAAGAAAGAAAGAAAAAGTCCACTATATCAAGTCTCTATGTAAGTCAGTTTCTTGTACAGTCACTATGTCAGTTGCCATAAGCCATCTATATTTAGTCAACTATATTATTTCAGTTCGATTACTTATCCTTTGCATGCACACAGCAGCTCTTGCCTCTCTTCGGCCGCATGGAGTCGGTCAAAGGCGCCGGCTCGGGCCTCGCTGTGATGGTGGTTGTGGATGGTATCTCCTGGGGGTGGTCGGGGGTCTCCGGAAGTGTCCTTCTCTCTGGCTCCAGGCCTTTGGATGGGGAGGGAGGGGCAAGATCCTTTACTCACCTCCCCCTTGGGCCGCTCTGGATGGCAAATGGGCATTAGAGCTGGGCCTTCCTGAAGCCTTTTCTTCCTCTCCAGGCTCAGGTCTTTGGATGGGGAGGGAGGGGCAGGATCCTTTACTCCCCTCCCCTGTGGTCCTCTCTGCATGGAATGAGCAGTATAGCTGGGCCTTGCTGATTCCTTTTTTTCTTCCTCTCTAGGTCCAGGTCTTTGGATGGGGAGGGAGGGGCTGGATCCTTTACTCACCTCCCCTGTGGGCCTCTCTGCATGGGATGAGCAGTAGAGCTGGGCCTTGCTGATTCCTTTTTTCTTCCTCTCTAGGCTCAGGTCTTTGGATGGGGAGGGAGGGGCTGGATCCTTTACTCACCTCCCCTGTGGGCCTCTCTGGATGGAATGAGCAGTAGAGCTGGGCCTTGCTGATTCCTTTTTTCTTCCTCTCTAGGCCCAGGTCTTTGGATGGGGAGGGAGGGGCTGGATCCTTTACTCACCTCCCTTGTGGGCCTCTCTGGATGGAATGAGCAGTAGAGCTGGGCTCTCCTGATTCCTTTTTTCTTCCTCTCTAGGCCCAGGTCTTTGGATGGGGAGGGAGGGGCTGGATCCTTTACTCACCTCCCCTGTGGGCCTCTCTGCATGGGATGAGCAGTAGAGCTGGGCCTTGCTGATTCCTTTTTTCTTCCTCTCTAGGCCCAGGTCTTTGGATGGGGAGGGAGGGGCTGGATCCTTTACTCACCTCCCCTGTGGGCCTCTCTGCATGGGATGAGCAGTAGAGCTGGGCTCTCCTGATTCCTTTTTTCTTCCTCTCTAGGCCCAGGTCTTTGGATGGGGAGGGAGGGGCTGGATCCTTTACTCACCTCCCCTGTGGGCCTCTCTGCATGGGATGAGCAGTAGAGCTGGGCCTTGCTGATTCCTTTTTTCTTCCTCTCTAGGCCCAGGTCTTTGGATGGGGAGGGAGGGGCTGGATCCTTTACTCACCTCCCCTGTGGGCCTCTCTGCATCTTATGCACCGGCAAATACAGTATATTCCAAGGGATATATTTCTGTATCTGTTGTAGTAAGAAACTGGCTATAACTGATCTTTAATAGTTACAAAAAATAAGTTTTGAATTTGAAATGGCAATCAGTGAACCATATACAGTAGTTGGTTGCATTGTATTTATTAGCTAAGCGTTTGGAGTGGCCAAAGAAACTGTCTCAATTTTTATTCTATCCTCCTTTTACATTTTTTGTATTCTTGACAGGTTGCAAAATAAAAATAAAAAGTGTAACTTTTTCGATTCCTAAACTCAGGGTTTTTTCAGCAAAAAAAGCAAACAAATAATCTTTAATTTGGGGCAGAAGCACAAAAGATTTACAAATATGTTAGCGGCAGATTCTAGCAGGAGATTTGCTTGCACTTACATGAGCTAAATGTACTATATACTTATGGATTCAAATTTAGAAACAAACAACACTTCTGATACAATACATCTCTCACTAGTGGGGAAGACTGTAACTATGTTCCTTTTGCGCCTACTGCCTAAGTTATAATTTCCAGACACTTGCTGCCTTTTGGTTTATATTCCTCTTGCTCTTATCCAGACTATCAAGGGATAAGTTCCTGCTCCTCACAGCTCATTTTCTGTTCGTTTCACTGCCGTGCTCTTCTTCTCCATGTTGGACCAAAACTTTTCATGATTGGGTCTTCCCAAATTTGGGGGGGGGCACCAAGGGGTCTTTTTACTCCTTTGGGATATCACTCAGTGACTGCCCCTGTCCAACGCCCATATGTCACTCGAGAGACATGTCCAGCCCAGCACAATTTCATTTTGTGATATTCAGCAACAGTTTTGTTGATTCCACTTTGTTTTCTTATCTGGCTATTGGGGATGTGGTCACAGAGGAATACCTTTGGCATTGATCTTTCCATGTGTTACCTGAAAAACTCCTATCCCCTTTTTCTGTCACAGGTCCAAGAAGCTGTACGAGCCAATGAAGGCAGAGCACAGCAGAGACCTGCAAATCACTGGAGATGCTTCGCTAAATTCAAAAAGTTCTTCCAATGGCAGAAACTCCACCCCACAGGAACCACAGAGGCTTGAATTTCAGGCTAAGAAAAGGTTTTATTGAACATGCATTTAATCAACAGTTGGCCAACTGCTGGTTAAAGACAGATCTCACACCTGCCCAATATAAAAAAATCTACTCATGAGCTTCCTTAACTAATTTTCCAGAGAGAGCTAAAGTCCCGTCAGCGCGAAGCCTTTTTATATAGTTCTATAGTTACAGACTAATCCTATCACCTATCTATTGTATCAATAAAGTTTTTATAATGAAACAATAAACTTGCAGCAGGTGGTTCTTTCATAGATAAGTAAGTCAATTTTGGGTTACAATGGTAAATATGCAAATAAATGGTAATGGTAACAGATTACAATTTCCAAGAAAATAGAGGTAAATGCGAAGATAATGCAGCAACCAATGGCAGAATTCATTTGTGGAGCTTGTCACCAATGGGCATGCTCAGCTTGAAGACAGGAACCAATCAGGAACACTGCACATCTGAGGCAGGAGGTTCAACTGGCCAGTCAGCATCGTTGGATCTTCACTTGATGAAGTACCCAGGCATTCCCCACCCAAATAATCCTAATCTTTTCCCAAAGCAGTAAGACCTACCAGCAGCAGTAAAACCCAACCAGCACTATATACATATGATAATTACTACCTTCAGAAACAAAAGACGCGAAAGACACATGCAAGCAGAGTGAAAGAATAATCTCTAAAACAATTAAGGTCTTCAATGATGAGTTTTAGCATGTAATAGCATATTCATGGAATAGCATAACAGAGAGGTCACAGCACATCAGCTGCGTAGCTTTTATAAAAGACAAGAAGTATCTTTATGGACACACAAAAAGAGTAAGTACTGTAAATTGAATGGCGGTAGTGAGAAGAAGGAGTAGAGTAAAATCTGAAATCCTGTAACTACTACTGGTCACCCTGGGCATTACCTATAGATACAAACTCTCTGAAATATTTTTTCCTTACAAAATGAGATGCAGCCTCAGTTAGTTAGTTTATTTAGGATGTTGTCGTATCACCCATGAACCTTTGGGGCAGTAAAATTGTGAATCAGTGAAGTATATATCAATAATAGAACAATATGAAAAAGAATATCACATAGCTGATACAAAGCCAGAAGCTATTTATTTATGACAATCAGGAATGGGCCAAGATATTTTGCTTTCTCAGTCAGAGCAGTAAATCTACACATAAGGCAGCCAAAGTCAAGATGGGTGGTCAACTAAGCCAGTTCCCAATTTGAAAACAAGTAATCGTTAAACCTTATTTATTGAATTTAGTTTAGAAATAAACTAACATGAATTCTTTAAGTAAAATTTGGCATTAATAATTTTATAAAGTGTTAGTAATATTTAAAGTAAATGCAGTGGTGGGATTCAAATTATTTTACTACCTACTCTGTGGGTGTGATATTGTGGGCATGGCAAGGGGGAAAGCCCTGCATTGCACCCAAATTAGGACTACTTTATTTCAATACTTGGATGGGCGGGGCCAGACAGAATTTCTGCTACCAGTTCTGGTGAACTGGGGTAAACCTGCTGAATCCCACCACTGAGTAAATGTTAAACTATTAGCAATAGCTTCCCCTAAGAATGAATTAAAATAACATAAAATGTTATTTGTTTTTTAACTCATTGGTAAGTGAGGAAGACCTAAATAATCTCTTGATTGGGCTAAAGGAGGAGAGTGCAAAAGCTGGCTTGGGACTCAATATCAAGAAAACCAAGATAATGGCAACAGGACCAATCAATTCCTGGGAAATAGATGAGGAAGAAGTAGAAGCAGTGACAGATTTTACTTTCTTAGGATCAAAGATCACTGCAGATGGGGATTGCAGCCATGAAATAAAAAGGTGACTGATTCTTGGGAGACAAGCCATGAGAAACCTGGGGAACATAGTGAAAAGCAGAGATATCACATTGCAAACAAAGGTCTGCATAGTCAAAGCAATGGTATTCCCGGTGGTAATGTATGGTTGTGAGAGCTGGACCATTAGGAAAGCTGAGCGCAGAAGAATAGACGCCTTTGAAATGTGGTGTTGGAGGAGAGTCTTGAGAGTCCCCTGGACAGCGAGGAGAACAAATATGTCAATCTTAGAAGAAATCAACCTGGACTTCTCATTAGAAGGTCAAATAGTAAAGATGAAGCTGAAATACTTTGGACATCAAATGAGAAGGGAGGATTCACTTGAGAAGGCCTTGATGCTGGGAAGGGTGGAGGGCAAAAGAAGAAGGGGGGCAAGGATGAGATGGCTAGATGGGATTGTGGACAAAATGGGCACAAAACTGTGAGGGCTGAGGAGGATGGTGGAGGACAGAGGCGCCTGGAGGACAATGGTCAATAGGGTCCCAAAGGATCGGAATCGACTGTGCAACTGAACAACAAACAACAACAAATCATTCTCATGTAATTATATATTTAATGATTTTAACCTGTTTTTACAGATGTAGCAAAACAGGGTTAAACGTTTAATTGTACAGTAGTTAGTTCAAAGTCTGAATCAGTTGAATCCTTCAGATAGAAAATTGTATAAGCCTTTCTTCCAGGAAAAGTCTCAGTTCAAAAGAATTGTTTAATAACTAAGAAGATACTCTTCACGACATTTAACTTCGTCTGCCTGAGGCAGCCACTTCATTCTATCTAGTAGTAAGGAATATGGATATCTTCAAGGCGGCACTTTCCTGAGACCTCTATCTATCTATCTATCTATCTATCTATCTATCTATCTATCTATCTATCTATCTATCTATCTATCTATCTATCTAAAACCAAGATGTCCTGGCGTGAGTTGCTTATACAAATCCACACCCCTGCACTGATCGTGCTGAAACTCGGCACATACATACCTTGGGCCAGCGAAACAATCACTGTGGGGGTCACAAGCCCCATGGGGAGGGGTATGCCCCCGAAATTGATCCACGAAGGGGACACCCCCACCAACAGGAGAAAATGCAAGGGGAAAAAACCAACCGGGGGGGGATTGTGATGTCATTGCCAGAGCTCAACAAATCCCTGGCTGACCAGGTCTGGGGCTCCATGACAACATTGTTTTTGTTGTTGTTTTTGTTGTTTTTGTTGTTGTTGACTGGGTTGCCATGGCAACTGGATGGGGAATAATGTTGATGATGATAATGTCATGGAGCCCGGGGATTGGTTGAGCTCTGGTGATGACATCACAAATACCCCGGTAGGCTTTTTCCCCTTACTTTTTCTCCCCAAAAACAAGCCACAAAGGCCTCCACCAACCACCAGAAACAACCAGGGGAGGTGGCTGCGCATGCGCGAAAATCCATCCATGCGCCTAACCCTCTCTGATGTTCCTGGCTGTGGCACATGTGCGAAATTCTGTGCATGCACCAAAGCCACCCGGCATTCCAGGCAGCCATTATGGGTGTCGCTGCCCCAGCGACTACTATCGGCAGGCGGTCAATGTGGCCTGGCTTCTCCGTACTCCTGAAGTATGCCTCAGGAGGAAGTGAAAACCCACAGCTGGAGGGCGGGCAGAGGACAGGACCGGGCCACCACCTTCCACAGGCCTCGTGGCTGTGGAAGGCAGCAGCCCAGCTCCGTCCTCTGCCTGGTCCCCCAAAATGGATCCTCCCTTCCACCTGAGGCAACCCTTTGGACAATGGGGGAGCCAGGCTGCAATGGCTACCTGCCAACTCTAGTTGCTGGGGAGGCCGCCGGAGGCCACTGGCCCTCAGCCTGGCCTGCCCGGGCACCAGGCCATGATGTCTATGCAGCACGGCACCATGGGGAGCAGCCCCCAGAACTGCCTCCAGGCCTGTCCGGCATCAGGGCCAGCTGCGACAATGTGGCACCTGGTGAGGACTAGACCACCGGCACCATCATGAGGGTGATGACAGCAGACAAAAAGGTAAGGCAGCAGGGGAATGGGCCCAGGTCTCTCCTCGGCCTGGGTTGGGCCCCACCCGGGCAACGGCCGGTACCCCTGCTAGTACTTGTATATTGTTATAGACTGTGTAGTAGGCTTTACTATGTGTGCAACATAGGCTGATATACAGTACCTCCTCCTCTTTCAGCAAAAAATCATTGATAAGGATAGCCCTGAAGTACAAATTGTAAAGGTGCACTAACATTACAAAGCAGTGAAAATCTAGATCCTTTGCCCAACCTTGTTATGCTGCTATTTTACCATTTAAGGACTGTGGTGGCTCAGTGGTTAAAATGCTTGCCTTGTTACCTGGAATTCTAGCAAGTCAACAGTTCGAGACCCGGGTACTGCATGATGGACTGAGTGTCAGTCTCTGTCCCAGCTCTTGGGGACATGAAAGGAGCCTCATTTGGGCATCCCCTGAGCCGTGTTTCTCCAGCAAAAATCCTTTCAACCCAGAATAATTTCCCATGAAATTATTATTATACCATTTAAAGCCACCCTTCCCCATGGAGTATTGCCACATGTACTTAAACAGGATTTTTTTTTTTTTTTTGAGGGGAAGAGCAGCAGGTGCTAGCTGGATTTGTTATGGAGCATATAGGTCATGAAGGACCACATTTCAGTCTTGATCATAGCTCTTCAGGATGAGGGGGGGCGAAACAAGTGTCATTCTTCAATAGCTTGGCTCAGATACAATTAGAAGTTCGAGCTAAACTATCACTGTTATTTTAATTGTGTATACTTCAGCTTCACAAGGAATACTTACCATACTTACATATTTCATCCAGGCACTACATAACTTCAGTTGGGGGAATATTTACCATACTTACATATTTAATCCAGGTACCACATGATAACTTCAGTTGAAATTCTATCAGAAGAATCCAGCAGAATACATTTGTCTGTCGAATAATTTACTTAAGATATAACAACTTGCTTTCAAGTGTACTTTATTTCAGAAATACCATTCAGCCAGTAGTTAATAGTCAATGGCAAGTTCTCTTCCTCTTTGATTCAGTAGGTCCTTTGTTTTCAGTGCCACTTCATACAATACTGAGAAACATATATATGTTTGCCCCCTCGTATATGAAAAAGAAGGAATAATATGCCTGCAGGTCTGAGAGTTTTTACTAGCCAGCGTGTCTCTCTGCAATACGTAGCCACCTCATAAGCATTATTTTTTTAGGCATTTTAAAAATGCATTTTTCTTCTGCCAAAAATGGCATTCAAAAAATTAGTCTTTGGAATAGGTCAATTGATGATATGTTGTAATTGCTAGAGATTTTTTTTTTAAAAAAAAACAGCTTTAAAATGCATCTGGAAACTGATTTTTGATACTGAATCAGATTTTGAAGCCTAACCGGGTATATACATGACAAATCAACACCTTTGCAATTTTTGTCAAAATTGCAAAGGTCCATCATTGCAACATAAGAACATTTTTGCTCTTACCCGGAAACCTTGAAATTGACAATTTTATCCCTCATACACCAGGATAGGACATTTTATTCCTCCAGAGTTGACCTTTTTTTTAATTTAGATTTTATATCAAACTAGGCCTAGAAAACAAATATTCTTGTTATTAGGAGAGCTTGAAAATCTTGATGACCACTCTACAAGTATCAACCACTTGCTATCCCATACCTATCAACCACGGCTCCGGCCAAACCGGGACCTGTGCAGAACGGTTCTGCGCAGGTCGCCTTCTACGCATGTGTAGAAGGGTTTTATGCTTGCGTAGCCCCCTTCTACGCATGCATAGCCTTCTATGCAAGCGGTGTAGCCTTCTACGCATGCATAGAACCTTTCCCCCGCTGCCAAATTCCGGGGTTTCAGCAGCGCGGGGCGGGAAATGGCGCAAATCAGCGCCGAAAACCGTGAAATCCCGGCCAATCCGGGAAGGTTGACAGGTATGTGCTATCCCCAGTTGTTGTTTGAAAAACATCAGAACCAAAATGTTCCAACACATCTACTGCTTCTTGCCAGACACAGTTTTCTAGCAGGCTCACTTCCATTGAGCAAAAAAATAAAAAATAAAAAAATCCCTAGGCCTAGTGCTGGAACCAATGGTATTTTCCACTACCTCAGAGATCTTTAGATTGATTAACCAAAGTCTATTACATACAGTATTGACTTCTAGACCCTTTGCAGATCTACCAGTTCCTTTGCTATGGATTTAAATTGTTTTCGGACTGATGAAAATGGCTAAGAGCTTTGTCTGGCACCCCGATTTACCATTAGGAGTTTCTGGTTTTGCCTCCCATTGCACATTTGCTACACTTTTTCCCAGATTGGAAAATAGAAGTACAGTACCATTTTGTACTTTTAGAAAAGGGATAAACAGACTCAGTGTTACAGATGGCTTAGGTGTCCAAGATCAGGCAAGAACTAGGACTGTGGGATAACAGCATGACCCTACATAATGTGGCCCCTTTATGAAGCATTTTTGATATGTAAAATGTCAATGCAGAAATGACATGTATAAAAGCAGCCTTTAAAATCACACATTAAATAGAAGGGCCTTTCCCTTACTAGAACCCTATTAGTATATACAGGACAGCATACCATCTCTGTTAAGATAACATGCCTCCAAGAATCTTTAAAATAATGTTCCAAGAATTTCACCAGATCTGCAGGAATTCTTCATGAAGATGAATTGCCACTGGTAAAGAGGAGAAAGTGACACAATTTATCAACAAATTTAAAATTGTTTACATAACCTTTTCATATTTTCATATTATGATTGTGTTTCTGATAGAATGTTTCCATGTCTTATCCAGTCATCCTATATTAGTTATGGCAAACCTTTTAGAGACTGAGTACCCAAACTGCAACTCAAAATCCACTTATTTATTGCAAAGTGACAATACAGCAATTTAACTGGAATACTGATATTTTAGTTTAGAAAAAACAACTCACCTTCGCCACAGACTCAACTAGGCTGCCGTTCATGACGCACCCTCATGCTGTGTGTGAACTGCCTGCTTTTCCCCATACAGTGGAGGGAGGAAGTGCTCCCATTGAGCTGCTGGGCAGAGGGGTGGGGTGAACTTTGTGCTGGGAGAAGAAAGGAAGCATTTCTATTGGGCTGCTGGACAGAAGGGCAGGGTGAACTCTGTGCTGGGGAAATGGTTCATGTGCCAACAGAGAGGGCTCTGAGTGCCCCCTCTGGCACGTGTGCCATAGGTCCACCACCACAGTTGTATATGTATAAGGTTGCTGTATCTTTGCAGTGCACCACAATTTCCAGTGTAGTTGCATCCAAGATAGTTAATATATATGTTGTAATGCAGATTTCACAACTGATGTCTCACTATTCCTTACAGTCTGGCTTATCATTCAGAACAGTCAAATTCACATATGTGGAATGTGATAGAAGTTGTTCTCTCAGCTGTCTATCCAAACTAAGCTAGATTAAATGTTATTTATTTATTTATTTGATTTGATTTGTATGCCGCCCACTCAGCGCATGCTGACTTAGGGTGGCTCACAACATATCAAACAAAATACAATCATAAAAGTTCATACAAAAACCGTCATAAAAACATTAAAAACACTATCAGACATTAAACATTAAAAAAACTACCTACTCCCTCCATAAAAAGATAGCTAAGAGGGAGGAATCTGCTTATCTATACCAGCCAGCAGGAGGGGGTCACCCCCTCCATTGGTGCCCCACACCTGCACTGCCAGCCAGGTTTTGAGTTCTTTCCTGAAGGGTTAGCTTAAATTAACTCATTAACATAAAACAACTTTTAGAGAAACATATAGTTAGTTCAAATAAAAAGACTACATAACTACTGATAATGCAAGCGCGGAGCCAAAATGGCTGCCGCGTTCCTTGCGGGGGCCCCCCACCCAGACTCATACATCTGGGTTAGTTAGGGGGCATGGCCACCCCTGTATAAAAGGGGTGGCCACGAGGCAGCCTTGCTGCCATTTTAAAGAACAGTGACAGAGCGGAGAAGTTCGCTCCAACGCTGCTCTCTTGGGTTTTCCTTCTTATTCTGATTGGAGGATATCTCTCCTCCAATCGGTGCTGCAGTGCTTGGGTGGCCATGGCACCCAAGCGAAAGGCTCATGCGGCCCTGAGGCCACATCCAAGGGGCAGGGCTCGGCCTACCCCCTCGACCTCCTCTTTGGGACTGCCACCGGGCCAGAGGGCTCGGGCGGGCGCCCCATGGGGGGTGGCAGCGTTACCTTATCACTGCCACCAATGAGGGTGACCAGGCCTCTGCTTACCCGCCCAGTCGCAGGACTCGGGTGGGGGCTGTGTGGGCCTGCTCCCCTGGGGTTTCTACCCCTATTGAACCTTTGACCGGCATGGGGCATAGCGGCCCATTCGGGCGCAGCGCAGGATCGCGCCCTGCCGTTCCACTGGCCCCCCATGGGCCGGATTATTGGGCCTGGCCCTATTCTGGCCAGGGATTGCCACACGGCTTTTCCCCTCCACCCGGCGGGCTGTCCGGCCCACCTTGCCCACCTTGTTCTGGTGGGTCTGACACTGTGGATGCTCTCCTTGCCCGCATATTGGCACTTGAGGCATCCATGGGAATTGCTCCACCACCTATGAAGGGTGGGCTTGGCAGCTCCTCGGCTGCGGCCCACATGCCTGCCACTGCCGTGCAGTGGGCCGTCAACAGGGTTGAGCTGCTGGAGGCCATCAGGCCAGCGCAGGCTGGCGCTTCGCAGCTTTCCATCCGGCCATTCCAGCAGGGCATTCCACCGGAGACCGGTCCTGCTTGGCATGGACGCACGGAGACACAGAGCTCGATGACCATTGTGAGCTCTGACGTCCACCACGGGCCGGAACCCCCAGTGGGGGTGGCCCGTGGGGCTGCACCAAGTGAGTATCCTGGTCAAGTCAGCACATTGGTGACACTGGCCATAACACTGGGGGGGGGTTTACAGTGGCCATGGCCGCAACATGGCTACTGCGGGAGGGCAGTTCAATGCACACTCCCCTGTTACCTCCTGGGCTCCCAATTACCCCCAGGTCCTTACAGGGGTGACCACCCCAATGCTTCTGCCTAACTTCTCGGGGGTCCGACAGGGCCCATTATGTGTTCCCCCACTCTAATCCGTGCCAACGGCGGCCCTGCCGTCGGCCGGTTACTCCCTACCCCTGGGTGACCATTTATCCCAGGCTACTAGGGAGAAGATATGGCATGGGGAATATATCGACATTTTCACCCTCCTGAACCATGAACCCACTAAGGAGTAGAGGGAGGGGCAGGACGACAGGGACAAGGAGTTGTCCCGTCGTCGTAAGCCGCCTCGCACTTGGGCCAATTGATTACTGGCCTATTTGATATACACAGCAGTATATCTAAGGGCCCATCCTGATTTGGCCATCCCGATGGTCCAGTACCTGGACAATATTTACCGGGCCGTGGTTGATTTCCCTGGCCCGTCATGGCTGGCCTATGACGAAGAATTTAGGATGAGGGTAGCCCTTCACCCTGAGTTGCGGTGGGACGAGCCCTGCCAGCCGTTGTGGCTACTGTATATGACCCCTACTGTATATGACCCAGCGCCTATGCTCCATACGAAGAGTCTATTTTCAGGCAACTACCTCCATGGCTTTCTTTGGGGCTCTGAAAATCAGTAAGCTGATCCCACTTTCAACAGGGGACATGTTCTGCAGGGCACTGGAACTGGAAGATGTGTCACTCGACCAGGAGTGGGCTCTGTGGAGAATGCACTCCTCAAGGGCCGGGCAGCGAAGAAAGAGTAGTAGCATGATGCTGCCATCTGTCCGGTTGGTGCCCTACATGCGTTTGTGGCAGCGCATGGTTCATGCCCTGGCCTGTTGTTCTGCCACCAAGATGGGTCTCCCTTTACCAAATTACAATTCTGGAGGGTTACTGGGACGGCGCTTCGCAGTGTGGGGGTCCCTGGGGCTTGTTACGGTACCCATTCGTTTCGGATAGGCGCTGCATCAACTGCGGCTGCATTTGGTTACTCGGAGGCTGACATACGTCGCATGGGCAGGTGGGGATTTGCGCCTTTTTTCTCCGTCTGTTCGTCCCCTCACTGCATGAGTGCCTTGTTATGCCCTCAATTCTCTCTCCTTCTCTTACAGACCCTGTGTGTTTCCGCACACCGGTGGCAGTATGGCTGGTGGGCCACAATTTATGTGCACTGGGCGGCACAGTATGCTGCTTCGTCAGAGTGGGGACCCAATCTCGGGCTACTTGCAACCGCGCGTATGCAGTGGTATGGTGTGCATGGCATGAGGTGGTGGGAACTGTTGCCATTCATGATGTCCATTGGGGATGCCGGACCGCCAGATGTTTTAATTCTGCACCTCGGAGGCAATGATCTTGCACAGATCACTGGCCTGGCATTAAAGACTTCTGAGTGCAGTGACCTGGCGTTTCTTCACCATTTATGGCCGTACACATGGTTGCTAAGGTCAGACATTGTGCAAAGACACTGTTATAGGGGAGGCATTGACCCCGTGGTTTGGACCATGCCCGGCGGTCAGTGAACAGGGCTGTTGCCTGGTTCCTTATCGAGAATGGCTTGGGGGACAGCCATTCATCATCCATGGATAGGGTTACATGATTTTAGCCTGTATTCTGGAGATGGGGTTCACCTGTCAGCAAGAGGTATGGACCTCTTTTTGAATGACGTGCAAGCGGGCCTGGTGACTGAATTGTCGGTCAGGCGGGGGGGGGAGGATCTCTGATGCGATTTTGGCAATGCTTGCCAAGCATAAGATGTCTCCGGGAGTTGCAGGTGCTTCACGGCCACCTCAACTTCGCCTGCAGGGTGGTGACACCAGGCAGAGCCTTCGCCAGGCGTCTGTGTGACGCTATGGTGGGCCTTTATAAATGACACCACAGGGTACGGCTGACCAGGGGTTTACGAGCAGACCGGTCGGTTTGGCTCACATTCCTACAGGACTTTAATGGCGTCTACTTTTGGAGATCTGAGCTTATGGTCAGCCCCCAGTTCCAAGTACAGTTGGATGCCTCCGGCTCTCTGGGGTATGGGATTTATTTTTGAAGGACAGTGGGCCTATGGTCAATGGCCCCAGGGATGGCAGGGCACGGATCGCTTATACGATCTTACGTTCCTGGAGTTTTTTCCAATTTTGGGTGCCCTTATGCTCTGGGGGGGACAGGTGGGCTAATTCTGTGGTTCACTTTTGGTGTGACAATGCTGCTGTGGTGCACATTGTCAACGCCCAAACGTCTCAGTCCCCCAGAGTCATGGCCTTAGTTCGCCAATTTGTTCTTAGGTTCTTGTGCCTTAATGTGCTCTTCAGGGCCAGACATGTGCCAGGCATTAATAACGATATTGCTGACGCTTTATCCCGCCTGCAGATCTCCCGGTTCCGTGCCTTGGCTCCAGATGCAGAGGAACTTCCCTCTCCACTCCCGGCCAAGATATGGACATTTGGCAAGGAGAGGTGAACCAGGCGATCAGCATGTCTTTGGCACCTCGCACACATAAGGCATATCAGCATACACTCCTTCAATTTAGGACCTTTTGTAGGCAAAGGCAGTTGCCTGAAATGTGGCCGATACCGGTCGACCAGGTTTTACAGTATATGGTACACCTTCATGATCACCATCGCCACCAGGCTTTCGGCCTTGGCATTCATGGCCAAGGCACGGGGCTTTACTGACTGTGTGAGTGACTTCCGTATATGCCATGTATTGGAAAGGTGGACACGTGAACGTGGCCGCCGCCCGGACACACGTCACCCTGTCTCACCATGTACTCTGTCCCACCTCGCTCGACGTTGGCATAGACTGTGTTATGATAGGTATGAGGAGTCTCTTTTTCATGCAGCTACCACCGTAGCTTTCTTTGGAGCTCTGAGAATCAGCGAGCTGGTCCCATTGTCAAAAGGGGGACGTGTCTTGTAGGGCACTGGAACTCGAAGATGTGTCTATCAACCAGGAGTGGGCTCAGTTGAGGATTCATTCCTCAAAGGCTGATCAGCATGGAGAAGGCAGTGGTGTTAGACTGCTACGATGTACATTTGCTGACATCTGTCCGGTTGGTGCCCTACATGCATTTTTGGCAGTGCGTGGTATACGCCCTGGCCCATTGTTCTGCCACCAGGATGGGTCTCCCCTTACCAAATTTCAATTCTGGAGGGTGACCAGGATGGCACTTCACAGTGTTGGCCTCCCCGGGGCTTGTTACGGCACCCATTCCTTCAGGATAGGCGCCGCATCAACTGCGGCTGCATTTGGGTACTCTGAGGCTGATATATGTCGGATGGGCAGGTGGGGATCCACGCGTTTTTCGTTATATGTACGTCCCCTCACTGCATGAGTACCTAGTTATGTCCTTAATTCCTTCTCCTTCTTTTACAGACCCTGTGTGTCTACACACACCGGTGGCAGTGTGGCTGGTGGACCACAGTTATGTGCACTGGGCGGCACAGTATGCTGCATCGTCGGAGTGGGGACCCCATCTTGGGCTGCGTGCATCCGCACGTACGCGGTGGTATGGTGTGCGCAGCATGAGATGGTGGGAACTGTTGCCATTCCTGATGTCCATCAGGGATGCTGGACTGCCTGATGTTTTGATTCTGCACCTCGGCGGCAATGATCTTGCACAGATCACTGGCCTTTCCTTAAAAATGCCGGTGTGCAGTGACCTGGCGTTTCTACATCATTTATGGTCGTACACACGGTTGCTATGGTCTGACATCGTGCTGAGACACTGTTATAGAGGAGGCATTGATCTCCGTGGTTTGGACCATGCCCGGCGGTCAGTGAACAGGGCTGTTGCCTGGTTTCTTGTTGAGAATGGCTTGGGGGACAGCCATTTGACACCCGGGGATAGGGTTGCAGAATTTTAGCCTGTATGCAGGAGATGGGGTCCATCTGTCGGCCAGAGGTATGCACCTCTTTCTGGAGGACGTGCAAGTGGGCCTGGTGACCAAGCTGTCGGTCAAGGGGGGGCGGTGAGTCATCATGGACGCCTCCCCGTGTGGTGGGTAGCACTGGTAAGGTAAAGATTTATGACCCATAGGTATCCGGCAGATTCGCAATTGACTGGCCAACACGTAGATAGGTACAGGGGAAACAAGATTGGCCGGTCAAGGGTGAACCATGAATGGGGTGATGCTAGGAGCTTCACAGCCTGCATCACCTTGATATTTGGATGGATACACGTCAAAGGGTGGGGTCAGTAGATAGTATATTGACTTCGGTCAACAATTTGTTTGTGTCAACAAACAAATTGATACAAATTGATACATATAGCCAATAGCCATTGGCATTTTGGGTGGAACCTTACCAGTGCTACTGCGGCCTGCTTGCCTTAAAGAATTACAATTGGATGATACACCAATTGAAAGTTATAATTCGGACTAAGGCATTATTCAATAAAAGTGGCCCAATGCCTTTAATCCAATACCGGTGTCTGAGTCTTTATTTGGGTGGGTGCGACTGCAAAGGAAAACAAAGCATAGTTCAAATAAAGTAAATGAAAGGACAATTAAATTTTTCAAAGGGAAAACACTTAAATTGGAAAAAAACCCACATATTGTGAGATAGAGACAATCAAAATTGCTGAGGTTCTAGAGGTCACAGTAAATCCATCAAGATTATGACTCTTGACTAGATAGTGCAAGTTGGTAGTTGTGATTCACAAGAGACTACTGTAATCCAGTGGTTTTCAACCTTGGCTGTCCAGATGTTTTGGTCATCAACTCCTAGAAATCCCACCCAGTGTGGCCAATTGTGAGGGATTCAGGGATTTGAAACAGCAAACATATGGAGGACTTAACATTCAAAACCATTACACTAATCCACGAGATAAAATTTTCTGCCCCAGCAGGAAAAAGAAACACAAACAACTAACAAAAACAAAAAAAACTCCTACAGCCTATTTCTCATCTTTTTCTGCCCTTGCAACATCTACATAATCATCCTAAGAACCTGTCTTAAATGCCATTTCCCAGTATTCCATATGCTTCCCTTCCCTTCTCTTTCTTAAATTGTCACCAATCCCATGTGTAGAAAGGGATAAAGGACTCTTGAATGGGCCTTTTTTGTCTTAAGCTACCCTCCAACATGTATTTATCAGTTGTTCAATAATGGAAATGTGACTCCTCTCATACAGAAAGAAGTGAAGTAATGGCCTCTTTAAGCTCCAGACTTCCCTCTCCATGTCCTTTTTGACAACATAAAGATCAGTTTCAGCTCTTGTCTCCATAGATGTGCTCTTTCCCACTCTTAATAGTTCCTTTCCTTGACTGACTTGAGAAGGGAATTAAGAAAGCATCTGGCTAAGGATCTAATATACCTCACCTGGTTATCAAATCATTTCAAGAGTTTTCCCCAATTGCCTAATTAGCTTGTATCAAGTAAAAAAGGCAGATGCAGTTCAGAGGTGTAAATAAGAGTGTTGGTTTGAGAAACTGCCTCCTTTCACAGCTTGTCATCATTTCCAGATTTACCATTAATCCCTTTCAATCTGATATAAGCATTTTCAAATGTTGAATGGAAAGTACAGTACTCAGACATCTTTACACATTTTAAAATAGAAAGAAATCTGCTATATTTCCCATTATAAATATAATATTTTCCAAGAGCATATCTTATTTAAAGATTTTTCTAGAGATTTATAAACTGAGGTCTGAATATTGTTAATTTCATATTTCTAAAGTCGCTTTGGAATTACTGATATATTCTTTTTAAAATTTGCCTTTCTTTCTAGACACATTTTGAGACTCATTTTCCTGGGAGTAACCATCACTGAAAACATGGCATGTAACTCTGAGAAAACATAAAGTTACAATCCAGTACATAAATGCCTGCATTAATATAGCCCATGAGATTATTCCTGGTTAGTAGGCATGCATAGGACTCCATCGTAAAAGTGGCTTTTCACATGCTGTTTTCCTGTTTCGATGTTCTTTGCCACATCAAAATCCACATATGCAAAACTATACACTTATTTAATAATATTTGTTCAAAACACCAGGTTCAGGTGCAGTAACTAAAATATATAGGGGACTAGCTGATTACCCAGCCTTCCTTGGGTTTTTCCCCCTTAAAGGAAGTATAGTTTCTTCAGCATTTTCATCTCCGGCCCATAAACTTAAAGTTCTGTCAAGATGCGGCCTCCTTTTGGTGTAGAAAGGAGGTCGCGGTTTGAATTTTCCAGTCAGACAGAACTTTAAGTGTACAAGCCTGAGATGCCACCGCTGAAGAAAGTTTTACTGGCGGCATGTGCCAGCAGTAAATTCAAACCGCTGTCAAGCTTCCTTCCTTTGGCTTGACAGAATTTTATGCTTATGGGCTGGAGACGCCGTTGTGGACGAAAACTGCGGCTGCTAATTGCGGCCACAGCTTTCTTTAGCAGTGGTGTGTCCTGGCGGAAACTTCAAACCATTGTCAAGCCACATCCTCCTTCCTTCAGCAAAAGGAGGCCACGGCTTGACAGAACTTTAAATCAATGGGCCAGGGATGCCACCAGGTGGAAAATTTGAACTGCTGTCAAGCCGTATCCTCCTGCCTTCAGCAGAAGGAGGCTGCGGCTTGGCAGAAATTTAAGTTAACAGGCCGGAGTCACCACTGGGCAGAAAATTCAAACCACTGTCAAGCCACGTCCTCCTTCCTTCATTCCCTACTTGTAAACATCACCCTCTGTGGCCTTTGTCACTTTTATGTTGTACTGCCGAGAAAGCCTGGAAACCATCCTGTCAGTATGTTCTCCTGAAGGAAAAGCGAGGCTGGTTTGGCTACGTTGGCTGCATTGGCTGCATTGGAAAAATGGAGGCCGTGGTGCGCGTGCACAGTACTGCTGTTTCATTGCTTTTTCTCTTGTTGGTGGGGGTGTCCCCTTTGTGTCCCTCTTTGGAGGGCATAATCCCCCAAATGGGGTTTGTGGCACACACACACAGTGCTGATCTTGCAAGCCCAAATTATGTTTGTGCCGAATTTCAGTGACATTGTTCCAGAGCACATACAAACCCACATGTCTGTTTTATAGATATAGATGTGAAATTGTTCCTTCATATAATCTGTTTTCCAAGGAGTGAAGCCAAGATCATCCTGATGAACTGGAAGCCCAAGTAAGGGAGAAAATAACTGTAAATTTCAAATTTTCATTTGAGTCTCAAACTGTGCTTTCTTAACACCAACTTGATTTGTCAGCATTAAATGATAATAATGTTTTTGCTTCCTCTTGGAAAAAGCTTCACCTACCCATTCCTGCATATCAAGCCACTGCTCAATTAAAAAAAAGACTATGAAAACTGGCTGGATATTTAGTAAACCACTTTAATGACAATGATCTTTTCAATTCAGCTGCTCTGCACTGTGTTACACAGCTGCAATGTCACCATGACCAAAATTTGGGTCAGGCACACACCCAACCAAATGCAGCAGCAACCAAGGCTTACCACATGTTGGGTTTCCCTCCTGGGCAGGCCAGGTCCTGTGTCTGGAAATGAGTGCATTCAAAACATTCCTTCTACTCCTTGAAGCAGAAATAAGTGAATGGGATATAATGGGATATAAGTGAAGTTTGGAGTCCTCAAGGGGCTATAACTAGCAATGAATCTGTTTTTGTGGCAGAAAAGGTGCTACTACCCCTTTAAGCAAAAAGTGTTCTCTGTAAGTGTCTATTTTCAGGAGTTCATCAGTAGTGCGCTCTCTTGTAAACAAGGTATGTAGAAAACACAACTTCATTTTAATAGCTTCCCTTTCTTTACCATCTTCATATTGCTTGTTGTTGTTGTTCAGTCGCACAGTTGAGTCTGATCCTTTGCAACCCCATAGACCACTGCACGCCAGGCTCCTCTGCATCTGCCATCCATAGTCTGCCCAGATCTATGCCCATTGCATCAATGATGCCATTTAGCCATCTCATTCTCTCCTGCCCCTTTTCATTTTGCCTCCAATCTTTCCCAGCTTCAGGGCCTTCTCTAGTGAGTCTTTTCTTCTCATATGGTGGCCAAAGTATTTGAACTTCAGCTTCAGCATTTGTCTTTTCAAAAAGCAGTAGGGTTCATTTCCTTTAGGATTGACTGATTTGATCTCCTTGCGGTCCAGGAGACTCTCAAGAGTCGTGTTGCCTACCCTAGCCTTAAATCTGCCATAATACACTGTATATGAGGAACAACTTTTGACAACCCAATTTTCTAGCCTGGTTGAGATAACTCACAGTCCAATTCTTACCACAGAGTGACCCTGTTCCCAGACACAACACAACCTCCTTTATATATTTTTCTAGTGACAAAATGGTTGTAATTATTTTGTTAAAGAAATAATTATCTGGCAACATGTCTATTGCAACCAATTCATATACTCAAATTAATTCCAAAAACAACTGAAGAGTTACCAGAGTAGTTTTGGTAGCATAGTGAGAATCTGTCATTGCTTTTCTCTTTGGCAGAACAAAATGATCTAGGTTTTTATTAACTGGACACTGAAAAAGAAGGATTTTTAAACCATGTGTCAGAATTTGAGCTTAATTAAAACTAATTGCCTGTTGTACTGTAAGTGATGCTACTGGGTTTTCAAATAGCTCTTGTTACCATGGGATGATTTACTTAATGCCATTCCCTCACATGACACATTGTGGGTTTGTCTTAATTATACTGTACCAGTTGTTTATCTTTCCTTCTTAGCTCACTGTGTTAGTCAGGTCAACTCTTTTATAGAGGTTATGGGTGAAGACCAGGACTTTTTTATTAGTGCACAATAATATTTGTCTGCAGGTTATATAATTTGCCATGAAAACTTACCACGCTTGAAATGTCAAAATTATTATTTGCTAAAATGACTCATCTCAATATGCATCAATTACACAATTTATTCTATTACAGTATTTTAAACAAATATATCTGCACATTACTTTCTGCTACTGCTCAGAGAAAATAGAAGAAAAGCCTAATTTTCTAATGGAACTACCATGAACTGAAAAAGGGACAGATCTACACCTATAAGAAGTACCTTGGGCCGTTGGTGTCTGGCATGCACACCTGCACCCATCCCTACTATCCCATACTGAGCTGCCTGCACTTACCTTAAGACCCTGCAAGCATCGCCACAAGGGTCCGACTGCTGAGAGTGGGGCAACCACCCCACAAATCAGAACAAAAAATAAAACTACGGTTCCCAGCATCCTCCGCGCCACGCAATCCCTTAGCCAATCAGGCTGAAGGGTGCGAGCACGGAGAATGCTGGGAAGCCGGCGCATGCATGCTAAAAAAAACCACCAACACGCCAGCTAACATATCGGGGAGAAGTTGGGGAAAACCCATCTTCTCCCCACATGCCTTCTGCTTCACTCTGGGAGACGAAGGCTGAGAATGGCACTCCGTTCTCGGCCTTCGCCTCCCGGAGTGAAGCCATCGCTTTCTGCAGGGGGCAGGGAGTGAAAGCACTGGTGCCTTCAGCCCCCGCCCACCGAGGAAAGCAAACAACTTTCCCGGGAAGAAAAGGCAGCAAACGGGGCTCCGTTCTCTGCCTTTACTTCCCGAGAAAGTGTTTCGCTTTCAAGGGGGGGGGGGTTTGAAGGCACTGGTGCCTTCACCACCCTCCTACCGAGGAAAGCGAAAAACTTCCTCGGAGGTACTCACCCGGTCTCTCCCTCCCTCTCTCTCTCTCTCCCTCCCTCCCCCCTCTCTCTCTCCCCCCTCCCCTTCTCTCTCCCTCCCTCCCCCTCTCCCTCACATACCTACTGAGCTGCACATTTCAAACCTGCCCTATGTGTATGTGCACGTGTGCACGCGTGTGCGCACGCAAACGCACACAATAACCACCCCTAACCACCAACACACACAAGAAACATGCCCGACTGGCCAGGCAAAAAATGCTAATGTGTTATAAACAAGAACCCTTCTTAAATTTGACTAAAGAAAGTTACAGCTGCATCTCTATTTTTTCCAAGTTCTTCACTTAATCTCGATATTAGCACAATATCGCATATGTAAATAATTAGAAAGAAATTCATGGTGTGCAATGCATTTTTCCTGCTCTTTATCCATCCCCTTTTAATAAAATTATAGAAAACTGCCAGTGTGGGAGGAGGAAAATTTCAAGTCTCCTAATAAAAGTGTCCTAGTAAAATCTCTTTAAAAGTTGCTTGTCATCTTCTCCTCTGGTTCAAGCAATTCTTTTCTATCTCAGTGGTGTAATCTATACCTATAAAGAGGGGCGTTAACCACTGGACTCTGGCATACACTCCTGCACCCATCCATAGTATCCCGTACCGAGCCACCTGCACTCGCCTTAACCCAGACCGCAGTTTCCACAAGGTTCCTGAAGCCAGCAGTGGGGCAACAGCCCCACGAACGAAAATAAAGGGAAACAACTTCAATTCCCAATGTCCTCTGTGCCACACCACACCTCAGCCAATCAGGCTGAGAGGCCCAAGCAAAGAGAACATTGGGAAACGCGGCACACACAATAGAAACCGAGCTGTAGAAAAAAAGCCGCTGCATGAACTCAAACAAAACAAACAAAACTCCAAGTCCCAGCGTCCTACGTCCCATGAGCACTTCAGCCAATCAGGCTGAAGGGCGTGAGTGCGCAGAACGCTGAAAAAGCCAGCGCGCAATAAATAAAATAAAAACACCAGCCTCCCATAATGGGAGTGCAAGTCCGCTGCAGGTGGACACAGCGCCTCACGGCCTCGCAAAAAAACCTCCAAAAATCATGGCGAGACCACCACCGGCCTTCTTTCCCAGAGCAACGGGAAGAAGAGGGACTCCCTCTCCTCCCTGCTACCCCGCCAAAGACACAGCGAGACCACTGCTGGCCACAAGGTAAGTTGAGCTGGGGTGGGAAAAAACCAGCACCAGGCAGCAGTTCATCAGGAGAAGCACCCTTCTTGGTGGATGACTGGCTGCTGCCTTTGTACTACCGACACCACTGTTTCGAGAACTAGCATGAAACAGTGGTGGAGGTAATACAAAAGCAGCAGCCAGCAATCCCCAAGGAAGAGCACCACCACTTACGGATCGCTGCTGGCCGATCTCCAGTTAGGTAAGCCAGGAGAAAAAGGAGACAGAGAGGAGAGAACCATCATGAGGCAGAAGGCTCTTCTCTGCCTCCTTTTCACCTGACCTATCTAATGAACCTTACCGGATGAAGAGAGAGCTGGCTGCCGGCTCTTTCTTTTCCCTATCGCTGCATCGTAACCAAATTTCGAAGCAGCAATGGAGAAAAGAGGAACCGACAGACAGTCCGTCTTCACACACAAAAAACACAACAACAAGAAAACCAAATAGTTAACAAAAATGCCAATCACAAACATTAATGAAGCACAAACAAATAAACAAATTATTTTAAAAAATTAAACAACAAAAAAATAAGCAACAAAAACAGCAAAAGACATCTGGAATACCAAAGTCTAACGAAAAAACCATGAAAGCACACTAGAAACACCTATCTAAAACACGAAAATACCTAAATCAACAAACAAAAATAACACAAAATAAACAAAAAAATACGGAAGAAATAAAAAAACAGAAATAATTAAAGCAATTAAACACATCTAAAAAAACCAAAAAAAACCCCTTCAGGAAACACTTTGGGGGGTTTAAGTAGAAACTCTCTGTTTAAACCCCCCAACCCAAAACCACAAAAACAAAACAAAAAATAAAAAGAACAAACAATCAAGAGAACTCACCAAGCATGTCCTCCCTCCATGCGTTCTGGAACTAAAGTGAAGACAGAGAAAGAAAATCGCAGTAATCTAAATAACAGCCCCACCTAGAGGCTGGAAGAGAAAAAACAAGTAAAAAAATGTAATACAACACTGTTACTAACAGCCCCACCTACAGGCTAGAATAGTAAAATCAAGTCAAAAACTATGCAATACACCACTCTTACTAACAGCCCCACCTAGAGGCCAGCAGAGTAAAACAAGTAAAAAAATGACAAATAAATCAAATAAAATAGATCAAAAAAGTCACAAACCACAAATGCAAAACACCCCCACCCAAACCACCCTTAACCAAAAAGAACACAAATAAAAACTGCCCGGCTGGCCGGACAAAAATATGCTAGTAGATCCTATTACTAGCTTGTTTCTCATTGTTTTATATGCTTAAATTTATATGGACTGTATAGAGTAAGAGACCAGCTGCTAATCATAACATAAGAACAGCCTTGCTGGAACAGGCCACAGCCCATCCAGTCCAGCATTCTGTCTCACACAGTGGCTCACCATTTGCTTCAGGGTATTCCCAAGCAGATGCCTTCACCTGCTTAGGATTACCTGGAAATAACATTGAGAGATATCCTGCCTATCTCTACAAACCCGGAGGTTGTCCTTAGGTATCCATAATTATAGCCATTGATACCCTTGTCCTCCATGAACTTGACTAATCCTTTCTTAAAGCTGTCAAGACTGACAGCTGTCACCACTTCTTCTGGCAGGGAGTTCCATAGACCAGTGATCCTCTGGGACAATCTTTCTGACTTATTCTATTCCTAGTTAACTGTTAGGGGCTGAAGTCTGGAAGGAGAGCAAATATTGCCCACATAAACCTTTAGTAGGAAACCTGAATGTAGAGTAGCTAGAAGAAAACATAGCTCTTCCATGTCTTCCATGTCTACTAGTTAGGTAGAAAAGGGAATTTGAGAACATAACAAGTTATACATGATGGAACTTCCTATTGTACACAGGGGCCTTGCCTTTTGCAACACTGAGTATCTTACTTATGCCCTTTCAGATGTTTTGGTTTTTTGATCCCATCATCTTGGTTGATGGGAACTGGAGGAGTTTATCAATATCTGGAAAGCTACAGCATTCCTTCTCAAAAGATAAGGAGCATGGTGACATAGTAGGAATCCAAGATTCTCTTCAAGTTGTGGATATTCTTCAAGTTCAGATCCCATTGAGAAGCATTGTCTACTGCTGAGATTCATAAACCTTTTCAAAATGTCAGCTCATGTTTTATGTTTACATTTAATTTAGGTACCTATCCAATAAGAAAGGAAAAAACCTATATAGACAGAACCAAGTGATACACAAAATAATTAAAAATGAAATATAAATAAAAGTATTTAAAATGTTAATATAATTACATCAATAAAACCCAAATTCCTATTTTAATACAGGAAAGGTTTGTTTGCAAACTCCACGAAGAGCTCTTCTTTTGATGAACTCAGTTTCCCCCTAAATGTCTGTTGAACTCTGCTTCACTAATGAATTTATGTCCATCACTGATCTCTCTTTATTCTCTTAGGTCTAAAGAAGACATACTAGTAACAGAAGTCTTTGATGGAAGTTGAAGAAGCAAATCAATATCTTACAGTTCTGAAAAAATGGCCCAAGTTATAAAACTAGTGCTTCTCACACAGCTGAAGACTGATTGTTATATAAAAAAACAGAAATAAAAAAATGACTTTTTCAGTTGTTATTGTTATGTGCCATTAAGTCATTGCTGACTCATGACAACACTATGAGTGACAGCTCCCCGAAATATCCTGTCCTCAATAGCCCTGCTCAACTCCTTCAAGTTATAGCTGATGGCTCAGCTTAGGACAGTGGTGGCGAACCTATGGCACATGTGCCAGAGTGGACACTCAGAACCTTCTCTGTTGGCATGTGCGTCATCGCCCCCACACAGTTTATCCAACCCCTCTGCCCAGCAGCCCAATGGGACCGATTCCTCCCTCCCCCAACACAGAGTTTGCCCTGCCCCTCTGCCCAGCAGCCCAATGGGAGCATTTCCTCCGTCCCCCCCAGCAGAGAGTTCATCCCACCCCTCTGTTTGGACACTCGGTCTCTAAAAGGTTTGCCATCGCAACCCTAAGGAATATGTCCAGCTCGAGTTTGGTCTTCCTCTCTTCCTCCACCTTTCCCAGTAGTACTGTCTTTTCCACAGTGTCTTGCCTTCTCATGTGCTCAGGTAGGGCAGCCTCGACTGGAACCCCAATTCTTTTAACAGCCAAGATGCAGCCTTAGTCTTCTTCTGATTTCTTGGCTATAGTCCCCATTTAGATTGACAATTGAGCAGAAGTATACAAAATCTTTCACTATCTCAAGGTCTTCATTGTCAGCTTTAAAGTTCTGCAGCCCTGCTTTGGCACTTGCATTGAAAGTCGTTTCAAATCATTGCTGTTTTCTGCCAGAAAGATGGTGTCACTTGCACAATTTAAAATATTGATGTTTCTTCCACCAATTTTCATTCCTCCTCCATCTGAATCTAGCCTTGCTTGCCATACGATATGTTCCACATATGAAATGAACAGATAAGGAGATGAAATGATTTCTTGTCTGATACCATTGCCTATAGAAAGCCATTCCGTCTCTCCATTTTCTGTCCTATTGACAGCTTCTTGTCCATAGCATAGGTTACACATCAAATCAATCAGATAATGAGACATTCCCATTTATTTCAGAATAACCCATAGTTTCTCAGGATTCACACAGTCAAAGGCTTTGCTATCTTAACCTATAAAACCAAGGGTTAACCGTTGGAACTTGCTATAGGTTGCTATGCCTCGCCCTACTTGTCTGCACTCACCCTTCGTGCACACGGCCGATCTGGGTCCACAGGTCAACAAAGGATTGAGAAAACAGGCAGTGGGGCAACAGCCCCACAAATGCGAAAAAAGGGAAACAACTTCATTTCCCAATGTTCTTTATGCCGCGCCGCACCACAGCCAATCAGGCTGAGAGGCGCGACCACAAAGAACATTGAAAATGCGCCACAGCCAATCAAAATCGAGCCACAGGGAAAAAAACGCACCACAACCACAAATCACAAACCCATAACTACAAGCCCCAGAGTCCTGCGTGACATAAGTGCGCAGAACACTGAGGAAACCGGTTCCCGAAAAATTAAAAAGAAAAACAACTCACCGCCTCACAGCCAAGCAAACACCGGCTGGCTTTCTTTCCCTCACCAACAGCGCCTGAAGGTCCCGACTGGAGTTTCCTCTCTAATATCAGTGGGTGGCTGGGTGGAGGGGTTTGCGATCCCCCTCTCTGCTGGCTACCCTAGGGTTGGGAAGTTTGTGGGGACAAAAGGGGTATGGCCCCCAACCCTTCTGCACCCAGGAGACCAGGAAGAGTGGATCAATTTTCCCCCTCCTAAAAAAACTCCGTCTTTAAAGAGAAGAAACCAAGCGGTTTCTTCTCTTTTAAAACGGAGTTGTTTTAAGGAGGGGGGGATCGATCCACTCTCCCTAGTCTCCTGGGTCCAGAAGGGTTGGGGGACATACCCCTTTTGTCCCCCCAAACCTCCCAACCCCAGGGGAGCCAGCGGAGAGGGGCGTCGCAACCCCCCACCCACTGATATTAAAGGGGAAACCCCGATCGACTTTCACGACTCCACACAATCAAAGCACCATAACACAATAAAGCCCCCCTCCCCACCACGTAGCCCACCCTTCCAATCCCCCATTGACCATGCCCCCTCCCCACCACCTAGCCCACCCTTCCTATCCCCCACCAACCATGCCCCCTCCCCACCACCTAGCCCACCCTTCCTAACCCCCAACAACCATGCCCCCTCCCCACCACCTAGCCCACCCTTCCTAACCCCACCGACCATGCCCCCTCCCCACCACGTAGCCCACCCTTCCTATACCTCACCGACCATGCCCCCCTCCCCACCACCTAGCCCACCCTTCCTAACCCCAACGACCACGCCCCCTCCCCACCACTTAGCCCACCCTTCCTAACCCCCAACAAAAAACAACAAACCGCCTCACAGCCAAGCAAACACCAGCTGGCTTTCTTTCCCTCACCAACGGCGCCTGAAGGTCCCGACTGGAGTTTCCCTTTTAATATCAGAAACCAAGCAGTTTCTTCTCTTTAAAAACGGAGTTGTTTTAAGGAGGGGGGGAAATCGATCCACTCTCCCTGGTCTCCTGGGTCCAGAAGGGTTGGGGGGATATACCCCTTTTGTCTCCCCAAACCTCCCAACCCCAGGGGAGCCAGCGGAGAGGGGGGTTGCAACCCCCACCCACTGATATTAAAGGGGAAACCCCGATCTACTTTCATGACTCCACACAATCAAAGCACCATAACACAATAAAGCCCCCTCCCCACCACGTAGCCCACCCTTCCTATACCTCACCGACCATGCCCCCTCCCCACCACCTAGCCCACCCTTTCCTAACCCCCAATGACCATGCCCCCTCCCCTCCACCTAGCCCACCCTTCCTAACCCCACCGACCATGCCCCCCTCCCCACCACCTAGCCCACCCTTCCTAACCCCACCAACCACGCCCCCTCCCCACCACCTAGCCCACCCTTCCTAACCCCCAATGACCATGCCCCCCTCCCCACCACCTAGCCCACCCTTCCTAACCCCCAACAACCATGCCCCCTCATCACCACTTAGCCCACCCTTCCTAACCCCCAACAACCACGCCCCTCCCCACCACCTAGCCCACCCTTCCTAACCCCCAATGACCATGCCCCCTCCCCACCACCTAGCCCACCCTTCCTAACCCCCAATGACCATGCCCCCTCCCCACCACCCAGCCCACTCTTCCTAACCCCCAATGACCACGCCCCCTCCCCACCACCAAATAAATAATTTTTAAAAAAATTACTAAAAACACAGTCAAAAACATCCAAAAATACACAAAAACAAAAACACCAAAAACAATACGAAGTAAACAAAAACACAATAAAAAACAGACAAAAATACTAATTCCAATCCCCCCACACACACACACACACACACAAAAGAAAGAAAACAAGCAAACTTACCAAAAGATGTCCTACCTCCACCAGGACCGGAAAAGAAATGAATAAAGAAAGAGACTACTTACCAGAAGAAGCTGCACCCAGAGGCCAGGAGAGAAAAAACAGTCAAAATACAATAACCCCTACCAGCACCACCTGCTGGCCACAATAGTAAAAACAATTCAAAAACACACAACAGCTCCAAACAAAAGGCCACAAGAGTAAAAACAAATCAAAAACAAAACACAAATTCACAATTTTGGAAAATAATAAAAAAGAATTATTGTTATCTTTATTGATGGTAGCCAGACAGCTAATTGCCAAGGAATGGAAGAGTGGAACTAATATTAGTAAAGTTAGATGGTACGCAGATGTTTGGCAATTGGCTCTCAATGAGAAATTAACTATCCAAGTACACCAGAAAAAGGGGTTACCAATAAAGACACCATTTTGGGAGATTTGGGGTTCCTTTGTCAACTTCGCTTTATTAGGTGATAACAAGTTTAACCCAAGCCCTGACATGATCCAATTTTAGAAATAGAATTGAAGGCAAATGGTCAAGAAACCCCTGCCAACATCCCCCAACAGAGCACAGGTGGTCTGGTTATATTGTTGCTATTGCTTTAGGTATTTTTTATTATGTATAGATTTGTTACTGTATTATTTTTTGTATTATTTTCATTATTTGTTTTTGTATTATTTCAGTTCTTAATAAAAGCTTTAAAAAATAAATAAACCCAATACATCTAAACACATTTTAAAAACATTGAATTTAAAAAACATTTACTTTTACATTATTAAAATTATTACCTATGGTACAGCTAATTAAAAAAAATCAAAAAACTAAAACATTATTCGCTTACATAAAACAATTTGAAAAAATTATATCATACTTTGTTCTTTTATTAATCCTCAAAAAAAACCAAAAAAGCAGATCACAGATAATAACAGCCAAGCCAAAAAAAATTTACATAAATAAACATTTAAAAATTAAAATTACAGACTAAGCAATTTTTAAAAAACATTAACAAAATTTAACCTTCCAACACAATTTAAAACAGCCCGGCAATGACGGGCAACCTCTGCTAGTAGTCTATAAAACATAGGCTGATCTTCGGAAATTCTTTGGTGCACTCCAGTGCCCAACATATATTTCCAATATGATATTGAGTTGCCCTTCCTTTTTGGAATCCAGGTTGAACACCAGACATTTTTGATGGTATAGGTTTTTGTTGAAACACCTTCAGCATCATCTTGCTTGTATGGCTGCGGTATTCTGAGAGTTCTAGGCTATGTAGTTTACTCTTGTTTTTAAAATATCTTTTCTCAGCTCTGATAAAAACTAGAGCTATGGCACATTAACATTTAAAAAATGTTAGCATGCATAGCTCCAGTTTATATGACACTATTTCATTATAATCCCGAGAATAAGAGGAGTTATTTCTTGCAACAGTAATATGAGAAAAAGCATGTGTAATATTTTCTCTTCCATTTGAAGAAAAAGAGTAACATATTTCTCATACTGCCTGTACAGAGACATCTCAATTTCTGTTCAATTGCCTGGTATATCCAATTGCCCACATGTCTCTTTTCTTGACAGTATTTATGAATATGACTCTACTTTGGGAACACTAAGAAAATGCTATACAGCTAGCCATTCCTTTTTCCTGGCAATAGAAAGAAAGTTGATATCTTTTAAAAGGATGACTCATATATGCTGTTAAATTTCATTTCCTCTTAACTTAAAGAGATGGCTTATTCTTTATCCAAGGCCAAGAGTTTGGATAGTCTACCTGCAATAAATCTAGCCCTTATCTAAGCACATCCCTTTTTACTTTCTTTCTTTTTCATATTCACTTATCCTGCCAAAGTTATTATTTTTCCTTCACATATAAACCAAATAAAGAAATGATACCACATTGATGCATCTGGAATTTGTTCGATTCAATTTGCATGTCCTGGAAAATGAGAGACATGCCAAAATGGGGTAAGGAACAATTCAGCACAAGACTAAGGTGCATTACAGTCATAAATACATACAGTACACTCTTGTTTTGTGCTCAAATCCAGACCCAAAGATAAAAGGAGAAACCCCATGTTTCAGGGTTCCCCAACCACCAGGCCTGGGCTGGGTGTGGGTGTGGGTGGTGCTGGGCGCCCTGATGGCAGCCTTCTGCCCTCAATGTGCTCTACAGGGTCTGTCCAGCGAATGGGCGAGAGCATGGATTTCAGACACAGCAGATAGGAAGGTGGCCAGGCCCCTTCTCCATGTTGCTTAACTACAGCAGGGCTTTCCCCCCCACCCCCACCCTGCCTGTCTGTGAAAAAAAAATTTTTGGCATGAAACCGGTCCGTGGTGCAAAAAAAGGTTGGGGGACCTCTTCTATAGATGACAAGTTGTGGGAAAGTGGCACCAAGTTATTTGGTTTCTCTTTTCTTGGTTCATAACTTATCCCCCTCCCCACCAGTTTTATTAACTACCATCCTGGTTAGAGTTTGCATTAACTATCAACATTCCCATTTGTTAGATGTGACTAAAATGATTAGAATAATAGAATAACTGAATTGGGAGGGGCCAGGGAGACCATCAAATTCAATGCCTGCTGAATGCAGTAATCCTAATCAAAGTGGATCTGACTGGTTATTTCCTATTTTCTCTTTAATGTCTCCAGTGTTGGAGTGCTCATCTGAGGTAATGCTGCATCTCCAGGTGGATATTACTCTTTAGTTCAGGAGTTCTCAACCTATGGCCCAGGAGCTGTATATGGCCTATGGCACCATTTCATGTGCCTCCCCACACCCACCCCCCACCCCCCACCCCACACACAGAGCCTCCACCACACCCGGAAGTGCCATGTGTTGTGATTCCATCTGGGAAGACCTCATTTTTTATGTTTATTACATTATATTCATATAGGTTATTAAGTAAGGATTTTAAATCTGCTTTTATTTTGTTTCTACAATACTCTCTGCTTAGCCTAAGCGGAACCATTTTTAGTTGGCACCTGCCATTGAATGGCATCATCCCTTTTCTCTGGGAAAGTACATTTTGATTCTTCTTCCCAAAGTCAGTGTCTGGGAAGATGTTCTATCTCACGGGCTGAGATGGAACATAGATAGGATAGCCACCTGGTATCTTTTGATCTACATACAAAACCTGTCACTTTGAGAAGTCAATTAGCACTTCTCAAGGTCACTTTCCCAGGAAAAATGGTATAAAAACCAGGGTTTTTGCTCTGTTCGAGTCACTTTTTGATTGCTGCTGGAGGCTGTATCTCTCTTTACATCTGAGGTAGACTCCCCATCAAACCATCTCATATTGGGAGGCGGGGCACCACCATACTTAGCATAAAATTCAGAGGTGATGGGACTTAGGTTCTGCAAAGACATCGACACCTAGAATTTCTTCTGAGACTATGTAATTTTTCTATTTCATTGCATTTATTGGATTCTGTTAATTTCTTCAATAAATCATAAAAAGACATTGATTGTCAAGAGTGCTCTTTCTGCTCCTCCTGAAGCGGAGCAGATTGAACGGGGATATTTAATAACACAGCCTTTTTCCTAAGAGAAGAATTACAGATTTTGGGTTACTTTGTGGGAGCCTTGCCAAAGGAGAAACTTTGTTTCAAGGCTTGGAATTCAGCTACAGAAGAGCGAGCTGCAGCCTAGGTAACTGCCTTACCCCCACCTTACCCAGCTCCAAGGCCGTACTGTTCCCCAAAATGAGATGAGGGTGTTTTCGCATGGGAATCCAGAGTCTCGTCACAAGGGGCTTTGCTACTTTAATATTTTAACTGCAACATCACTCACAGATCGCCATTTCCCTGCAAAACCTTTGCCCAGCTCTGCTGGACCTGGCTTTCTCGGGCCAACTTAGAGAAAGCACACCCTTCCTGGACATGTTAGCCAAATCGCCGAGGTTTCTCGACTGTGCGGCACCTGTGGGCCTCTGAATCAGAGGGAGCCAAGACGTGCGCCGGCCCAAGAGCCTCCACAATATGGTATGCAGTGCTTGGGATTCTTATTCCATTGTCCACCGAAGGGAATAGGAGTTTAACACCCAAAGAGAACTTTATGGGAAAGAGGAGAAAACCATCTTTTTCCAGATGGCTACATTTCCAGAGGGAGAGTGACTGGGCACATTGGATGGGAAATTGTCTTTCTAATCACAGACAAAAGGCCCAATGGCATAAGCAATTGGACTTTTTTATCCCAGCTTATGTGCCGGTCCATCCCAACCACCATGCCATTGTTAGACCATGCATGACAACAGCAAAAGCCTAGTTCGGCCTCGATCCCGAGCATCTGGAGGAATGTCAGAGGACAACCTCTCGATTGAGAGGACAGGAACGCAGAGGGTCATCTGCTAGATCAAACAAGTAGTCCAAACTATGAACCCCGAGATTGCCGAGAACACCAAGGTGGTGTTACTCCAGCGCAGTCCCAGGATTATAGTTAAAGCTTCTAATCAAACAGGTGGACCTTTGCGTTTAGTCTGGATTGATCCTGATACAGCTATCTATGAAAGCACTATGACTTTGGAGTAATTGGATCATCAATTCTGTCAAGCCTCCAGTCTGAAGCCAAGTCTACCTTCTTCCCGTCACACCAACAGGAAGGACTATCTACACGAGACTCATGTGTGAGCATTGCCATTAGTTGACCAAGCTCGAAACTGACTTTAAGAGGCTGTTAGTTAAGCACTTTGCTAGAGACTGTGCCAAATTTTGTTAGTCATGGAGAAATTCATCATTTTCTCCAACCCTGCTAAACCCAAATATGCCAGAGGGACAGCTGTGTTAGCTCACCGTACAGTGATTATGTCATCTGATCCTAGATTGGGACAAGGAACAAGGCAAGGGGTTATCCAGGAAGTCAGGGGAGTGGATCACATGCCCTCTTCCCATATGCTGTGGCCACAGAGATTGCAGGAGCGCAATCTGGCACATTTAGTTGTAGTCCCAGAAGCCTAGGACATCCCCCGAACCTTCATCATGGGACTG
Organism: Bradypodion pumilum; assembly: GCA_035047305.1. Classification (NCBI taxonomy): domain Eukaryota; kingdom Metazoa; phylum Chordata; class Lepidosauria; order Squamata; family Chamaeleonidae; genus Bradypodion; species Bradypodion pumilum. The sequence continues at coordinate 326,783,709 of JAWDJD010000003.1, forward strand.
GGATATTTACTCAAGCTACTTGTTCTCCTTGCACCCACTTTCCTAATCACTATACTCCTGGGATTAATCAAAATCAGACAGGAGGGGCTACTGGTCCTTCAGCCAAGCAGGGATATCAGCATTTCCATTGTCAAAAATGCAGGAGGCATTGTGGAAGTGGAAACATCCGCATGCTAGACAGTCAGAGATGCAATTCATCAAGTGTTTATTGGCTATTCCGGAGGATCAGCCAGTTACACCTTGTCAACAGGTTTTTCTTGAGTCAACCGCGCTTTCCACGGATCAGCTAGAGGATTGGCTGAGAGCTAAAGGTCTTATGATTTACAAACGGGACTTGGCAAATAAAAGATCAGGAAGTGCAGCTTCTTCCGAGACTGCCAGTTCTAAAAAATTCCAATCCTGGGTCTTCATCCAGCCACCAGGATCGCTCTGCTATGGAAGCGGAGTTTCAGAAGCAGTTTTGGGGAAATATGGAGTAGCTAAGCAGAGACTTTTTCTCAGAATTGCAAAAGGGACTGACAGCAGGGAGGCAGGGTAAAATGGCTGTCCAGCCCCCGGAGCTCTCTGAGGGAGCATGATCCAGCCCTCGGCTTGAAGCATACCTGTCACGTTTTAGGAAATTTCTGTCAAACCCCCGTATTTTACACTCTTTCCTGCCATCATCCCGTATTAGTTAGACTGCAATTAGACTGGAGTTAGACTGGAGGCCAGCACAGGATAAGCACAGCTGTCCAGTTTCCTGTTTTGGCTGGGAAATTTCCCAAACCTTGACAGGTATGGCTTGAAAAGGTTGAGAACCCCTGCTTTAGTTATTCCTCAATTCCTTGATTGACTGGACTATCAAGGGATTAGTTCCTGCTTTCCATTCCTTTCACGGCCACACTCTTCTTCTCCAGGTTTGATCAAAACTTTTCATGATTGAGTCTTCCCATCTTTTTTTGGGGGGAGGGGCTGCCAAGGGGTATTTTTACTCCTCTGGGATACCACTTGGTGACTGCTGCTGCCCAACACCCGTCTGTCATTTGAGAGATGTGTCCAGCACAGCACAATTTCCATTTATGACATTTTACAACAGCTTTGTTGATTTTGCTTTGTTTTGTTATCTGGGTGTTGGGGATGTTGTCGTGAAGGGATACCTTTAGCATTGATCTTTCCATGGCTCTTCTCCCTCGGCCTCCGTTAATGACCATGTTTCACTCCCATAGAGAACCGCAGGTAGTACTGTCAAATTAAAAAGATTGACATGCTGTTTCTTGTCAAGTACAGTAAACCCTCGGTTAACGATGCCTTCGGTTAAAGTTGTTTTCAGTTAACGACATGACTTTTTGGGAAAAGTCATCTCTCAGTTAACAATCAGGCATCGTTAAACGAAGGCACCATGTTTCATATCCTACCTTATGTAGCTGGAAAATCGCCGTTGGTGGGTCCCTGTTTCAGACTCTCTTCTTCCTCAGGAGGGTCTGGGAGGCTGGGAGGAGCTATTCCACACTATTTCTGCCTTCCTAGGTGCTCCCTGTGCCACCCAACAGCTGATTATAGTTGTGGACACCATTTTGAAAAAACTCAAACAAAATGACGGCTGCAACTATAATCAGCTGTTGGACAGCACAGGGAGCACCTAGGAAGGCGGAAATAGTGTGGAATAGCTCCTCCCAGCCTCCCAGACCCTCCTGAGAAAGCAGAGAGCCTGAAACAGGGCCCCCAGCAATGGCGATTTCCCAGCTACATAATAAGGTAGGAGATCTCATTGTAGGGTCAGAAACAGCTTGGATCGCCTCCCCACAGCCTCCCAGGGGTGGCAGGGGTGGTGGAGACCCAAAAATGGGGAAAACAATTTGCCCATTTTTTGGTCCCCACCACCCCTGCCACCCCTGGGAGGCTGGAGGGAGGCAATCCAAGCTGTTTCCGACCACACCGGACCTTTTCCAACGATGTTGCAAGCTGAAACCCCAGGGTAAACCCTTTTGTCTGCTGCAGGTTTCTGCTTTCTGGTTAACCACGTTTCCTGGTTAGCAATGCAACATTGGGAACCAAGAAACATCACTAACTGGGGGTTTACTGTATCTCGTTTAGCAAGATTTCTTTGATGGTGTTGAATGTTACCCATCCCGCTTTCTTTCTTCTAGCTAGTTATGCTCTCTGATCATTGTTCATCCCAATCAGATGGCCGAGATAAACCTGTTTGATGAGTTTAATCTGGATTCTTATTTGAAAATTCCACTGGTTGCATGATAGCATATATTAGTTATATGAAAAAGAATATCTGGATGGTGCAAACTGCTGGTCTATGATATGATACACACCTTCTTTCCATCTACTCAGTGCCATAACAAGCTAACATTCTCCTCCATCACCTATAACTAGAACTAAAAATTTATAGTTACTCAACAAAATGAATCATGTTATATCCTATTATAATTATAATCTAATACAACAAATTAATTTTCAAACCCTGCCAGAATTTCCAAATTCTGCTAAGGTTCACCTGGTATCTATTTCTAGGAACAAGATTCGCTCCTGGAACATAATTTCCCACTGAACAATTCTGAGTCTAGCTTTCCTTTGCTTAGAAACAGACTACTGAAAAAGATAGGAATGTTCATTATTTATTGATTTGACTTGTATCCCACCCCACTAGTGCAAGCACCACTTTGGGTGGGTCACAAAATTGCATGAATCAACATAAAAGACAAATAACACCAAAACAAACATACATAAATAAAATCATATAAGTGAAATATAATATCTACCAAGATGGCATCCCAGTAGATCAATAAACCCTACCATCTCTCCTTCACAGCTCACTAAGCTCAGTGAAAACAAAAGGAATAAGGGGATTACTGCAGATATAACATTAATTTACCAACAAGGGAAAAGCTTGATAAAATAGGAACATGTTAATTGTTTACAAAAAGCTATTAAAGTGGAAGCAGATCTGAGTTCCACTGGCAACTCAGTCCATAATGAAGGAGCCACAGCCAAGAAAGATCTTCCTCTGGTCACAACCTTTTAAACTTCTTTATGTGTGACAGTACATAATTTAATACCTTACGTGCTTTGGGTCCAATTTCTTAAGAAGAGGGGCTCCTACCATTCTAAACTATTAAGGGTTTTATGCGTTAACACAGGACCTTGAACCTGGGTGTTGAATACAACAGGCAACCAATGCAGGCTAGCCAAGACATTGATATGGCCAAACCAACCAATTCCAGTAACCTGCATTTTGTACCTGTTGAAGCCTCTATACTAGCCTCAAGGCAGCCCCATTTAAAAAGCATTACAGTGATCAATATTAGAGATTACCGTGCATAGGAAAGCAAAGGCAGGGATTTCCTGTCCAGGAGGATACCATGGTTGACAGTATCAAAGGCTACTGAGAGACACAAGAGGACCAACAGCAAGTTACTACACTAGTAAGCTTCTCTAAGAAGGTCATCCAGCAGGTTGACCAATTGTTGTGTATGCAAGTAAGCATCAGTCAATGCACGCAACTCAGCTGCCAGCCATAGCGCAGCTGAGGAAGCTCAGCCCATGTGACCCCAATCACCCAATCAGCAACTAGCATGGGAAACCTCCCCGCTATAGGTGAGCCTTAGGAAGGTATGCAATTAACCTTAGTTAGGTTAGGTGAACCTTAGGAAAGTACGCAGTACATCCCTAATGACGTCACTGCTACCGCAATCAATGAGTGCCTTTGGGGGGAAATTCAAATGCATTGTATGGTTTATAAGGAGCTGCATCTCCACTATTTGGTTATGTACAGATTGACCATGCTACAATAAAGAAGTGTTTGGCCCGCCTGCTGGCTCCGTGTGCAATCAATCTGCCTACATCAAGCCAATCCGCTGCCATCTTCACTACTCCAGCTTGTCCCAAAAAGGGATATTGGCAACTGGGTGTTGTGGCCCTACAACTAGCAAGCATCCAAGATAGCTCAAGTGATGTTACCTGTTGAAACTGATTCAGCAAAAGCAGACATCTTACAATGATTAACTGCCATAATTCTAGAATCCAGATCCCTTCGGATGACATCTACCTTGGATCTAAAATGAGCTGCCAAAAGATTACAATTAGTTATGTTAGGCTGAAGCTCAACCAATTGCTCCTGACCAGATAAATCTTTAGCAATTTTAAAGAGCTCTCTTTGATGATTATTAGATTTCATGATTCAGCAGATGATTGTTTTCTTGCCAATTTTACTGCATTAATATATTTCCTGGAGCAGTTTTTACAGATTCAAGGTTGTCATCTGTGGGAGCCTTCCTCCATTTGCTCTCTAGTCTCATCCTCAGCTGCCTCAGGGTTTGCAGTTTATTAGTAAACAACAGATTTTTCCATGTTTATCACAACTGAAATTGTTTTAAGATGTTTATGTGGAAGTAAATCCCATTAAAATTAGAGAATCTGCTTTCTGAACAGACAAAAACAGGATTTTGCTGTCAACAAGTTCTAGACCTTTTAATCAGTTGTGTGTGGGTGCCCTAAAGGAGCCAGAAAAATAAAGGCCTTTTTCATGGGTAGTAAAATTTTGGGAAATTGGAGAGAAAGTTACATCATAGCACTGGATTCACTGTTTTTCTGGAGTTAGATTAATATCTTCCACACATTAGGACAACAGTTCAGGGAATTTCAGGGTTTTATGAGTTTCCAGATTTAGAGTGAGAAATCATGGAAGTTTGATTTATGTATATGGGACATGTGAATATGTACCTCCAGACATTCTCAGCTGGATCCTGGGTTCATCACAAATTAGGATATGTGTTAAGTTGGTCAATGGGTCTGGAAATAGGGCAGTGGTTTCATGAGAGAATTGCTGGGTGCGTGTACTTGAACCCTTCTACCGTTTCAAGGTGAGAACAGAGTGGAACATAAGTATGGTCTTTTAGGAAACTAGGTGTGGCAGGAGATAAAGTTTAGAAGTAATTTAGGAGAACTGAGGAAATGAAACTATGGGAAAGACCAAGAGTATTATCCAATTTAGAGTGTGATCAGATGGCTGGAAAGACATCTCTTCAACCACATTGGAAAGTGTTTGTGTACAGGGAGCAATCTCCCTTAAAGGAAGCCTTCCATCTTTCAGGAAATCACTCTAGCCCAGGGCCAAAAAGATACAAAACAGTGGGTTTGAGCACATTTCCCCTTATATTGTGTGATTAGCAGAAAATAAATTGCACCAGACTGCTCCACAAACAGTCCAAAATGTGACCTGTTTCCCCATGTACGATCACAACCTTAGGTAGAAATGAACTGAGCTACTTTAATACTTAATATAGTTGTATATCAGACCTTTACTTGTATTATGGTCTGTTTCCATTCATACATATTTTTGTGCATTTTCTCCTAAATATTGCAACATTGAAAAGGTTTACTTTTCCTGGTTTACAGTTCAAGAGGAAAACTTGAAATGAAAATTTCTCCAAATAAAAGTTCCTCGAGACAAAGATAAAGTGAAGCCAGTCTAAAGAGGATGATTAATTGTAATAACAGGCTCTGTCTAAAAGCACTAGTTTATCTTTTTTGATTGAAAGCATTTTAGTATAGCCTATTAATAGGTCTAGATATCCGAATTTTTTTATCTTTTAGGCAGTGGTGGGCATCAGCAGGTTCACACCAGTTCACCAGAACCGGTAGCAGAAATTCTGGCTGGCCCCGCCCATCCAAGTTTTGAAATAAAGTCGTCCTAATTCAGGTGCAACACAGGGCTTTCCCCCTGGCCATGCCCACCATACCACACCCACAGTGTGGTAGTAAATTTTTTTTGACCCCACCACTGCTTTTAGGTATAGAGTTTAATCAAGCACATGGTGAGCTTAAACTATAGTTATAGGTTCAATTTAAAAGTGATTATGCATATTGACAGCAGAATAATGAAACTTCTTAAATTTATGCTAGATCCTTTCATGGGAATAATGTTTCCTGCTTAAATAAATGCCTAATAAACAAATCAAGGAAATATCTATCTATCTATCTATCTATCTATCTATCTATCTATCTATCTATCTATCTATCTATCTATCTATCATGTGCTTATTGGCTGTTCAGCAGTGTGAACATTTGTCAGTCTCAATTCCATTGTATTTTTCTAATCCAGGGATTCCCAACCATATCAGTCATGTGGTTCCTCCCACGTGTAAGCAGAAGTAAAATGTGCCCGCCTGATGAAAATGCACCCATGGCTGTAATAAATGGGTTTACAACAGCTACGGGTCATTTATGGCAGCATTTTGTGCATGCACAGATGCGTTTTAGTTCTGCTTCTGGGAGCGGCGAGGGTGGAATGGGACAGATGATTTGGTGGTAAGTTTTTAAGGTGCCACAATGTTTTTTGTCTTTTTGTTTACTCTAGAGGTTCTCAACCTTTTAAAGCTGTGGGCTGGGTCACACTCCCTCAGACAGTTGAGCAGGCCAGACTGGTGGTTCCCCCCCCCCCACTGTAAACACTGCCATAAAATGTGGATATGGCTGTCGGCGGTGGTGGGAGCGAGGGCAGTGGGCCTCATGAAAAGGTGCTTTGGGTCGGATATGGCCTGCAGGCCGTAGGTTGAGAACCCCTGGTTTACTCTCTGATACACTTGAATACCCTAACATAGCTACCATTTCAAAAATCTCACCATGTAAGTTTATCAAGAAAACATAATGAGGGGGGATTCAAATTTGTGTCAAAAATGATTATCTACATTGATTCTCACCATAGTGATGAGAAAATGTTCAGGCATTATTAAAAACATTTATTTATTTTACTAGGTTTGTGGGTTTTTTATTGGTCAATATCTGCTTCAATTCATTATTTTAAAAGCAGTTATGCAGAGTCTTAACTGGATTTGTTAGCAATGATGTCTGGAAGGGCATGAAAACGCTGGGATGAGCAGGTGTTTTTATGTGTTTCATTTCTATTTTTCCTTTCCAGCATTAATTTTTCACATTTTCTTTGTCATTGAAATAATATGCACGTGAAGAAAACAAAACAAAAGTCAGCAGAAGTGAATGAAGAACAGAAAAATGTCTGGGGCATTGCCTTGACAAATACAAAGAATTCTGTCTCTCTTCTCTTTGCATTTGCCAACTGCATGCTAATCCACAGTCTCCTAACCCTGCCTGGCTCTTAGCAGTAAACCAAATTATCTGGAAAGGATTTTTTATAACACTTCCCAACAGGTGTACAGTATGTGCACAGCTGGATTGTGTTCTTATTTGGATTTGGTGGGGGAGTATTAATGTCATAAATCATACCATGCCTGAAGTAGACTCATTTTAAATACTGCTGAATATATAAAATGCTGTATTTGCTATTAGGACACTTGTACATAATACTGCTGCTTCTTTCTTTTTTCTCTCTTCCCACCCCCTTCCCCGGCTGCATTTTCCCTTGTGGCATTTCCTGTGGTGAAGAAGTCTATGTTCATCCCAGAACTTGAATTACAGATAATTTTGGTGTCCTTAGTGGTACACCAAATTTGGCTGAGTGAGAAAAATCTGAGCCCCATCCTGCCCCTTTTGTTCCTGCTCTTCCACCACAAGCCTCATGTCTCTAGGCCTGAAACTATATGCAGAGTGTAATGAGATGCAAGTCGTCTCTGCTTCCATGGTTACTATTTACTAACAAAACTGATGATGTCAGAAATTTAATTAGGTTGTTTCTTGCAAAGGGATTTTAAACCATGAAATCATTATAGAGTTTTATCTTTTCTCTCTTTAATTTATATTCCCTTCCCCTTTTAAAAAACACAACAAGAGGGGTGTGTGTGTGTGTATTGAAATAACATTATGGGCCTACAGAAAGCCAAGAATTTTCACTGCTTTGCCAGGGATAATAAACTAACAGGTTTAAGAGTAATTAACACATACTGACCCATACACTGCTATTTCCCCCCTTCTAAACAGAAGCCCCCACTGGCAATGTTATGCTCAAGGGGTGGGTCAATCTTTTCATTAAAAATACTTGCTTAGAAGAGTTAAATCTTGGCTTTAAAAAAGAATGGCTTCAGGCTAAAAAAATGATGTTTGAGTTTGAGCCAAAGTTTTTAACTGAATGTCTTATAGAATTGGAAAATAAAATAAAAAACCTCTGTTTTATTGTGTTAGAAATTCCTCCAGTTTTTTATACTTACTTGAAATATACCTGTCTTGCTTATATGAAGCATTCGATGCCAGAATGGTTGTGTTATCTGGTGCACTCTGACTGGCCTTTGGCTGTAATAAAGATTTGATTTGATTTGATATGAAGCACTCACTTTCAATTCTGCAATAATCATTTCCGCTAGCAAATAGAAGTTGCATGTAATATACTGTATAGCGCTTATAGTGTGGAGGATATTCAGACTAGAAATAAGGTACAATTTGTGAAAGAAAGCAACTCTGCCAGCAAGGGTATAGCAAGGTTTTGGTTGGGTAGATCAGAGCATTCAAGACTACTTCTGTAGTCTCCTTATCCATAGGACTACACTCTGATATTGGCAACTTCTTAAAATCATATCTGTTAAAAAGTAAAGATTATAGTTTTTGAACAGAGGTAGCAGATTAATAATATCTCCCCAAATATACCACCCTTAAGTACCATGACTTTGCTGGAGGTGTCTTTTAGCAATGATAAGTTAAAACTGGGCTACAAAAACAAAGCCTCCTCAAAGATTGTGATATTTTTTAAGCCACAATCAGACATACCACAGGCAACAGCAACCTTGTGCCAGCTAATTTTTCACACACTCGATTAGATGAAAGGAACTACAGAATAAACTACCAAAGTGTGGCTTCAATTTGGGAGTTTTATGTTTGGTCTAGACTGATGTTTCCCAATGTGGGGCACATGCCCCACAGGGGGGTAATTTGATTTTAAGGGGGCAATTTGAGAATGGGTTATTAAATGTAAATGGCCTTTTAGGCTTCCTCCACATGAATAGGAGTTCACTCTTTTTAATAATAAGAATTATATGTCACTGTGCATGTGCATGTGATCAGGATTTTAGAGATGCTTAGGTGGGGCATGACATCCTGGAGTAATTTCGTGAGAAGTGAAATTTAAATTCCTTAGTCACTCTGGCACCAAGGGAAGTTGAGACAGAGTATCTCCTGATTAGGGTTCACATGGGTTTCTCAAGGGTGAGAGATGGGGTGAAAACAAAACCTGTAAATTATGTCTGCCTGCACCAATGAAATCTAAAAGCATTCACAAATATCAGAAGGTATTTTTTCACATTGGTCTTTCCAATTAAAAAACAAACATAGCTGCTTATAAATCCCCTGAACATTTTCTGTTAGGATATGCTCTGGTGCAAGACTACACTGCAACAGTTTTCCCGGTGCACTTTCTGAATCCTCAAATTATCTTTACATTCTGCTCACATCATTGCATGTATTTGCTTAATAAGATTTCATGTTAGCAGATTCATAGATTTACACTTTAAATCAACAGAGAACTATCAGATTAGGTAGAGACCCTTTCGGGTATCTTTGTGCTCTGTTGTAGAAGAATCGGGTACTGTTCCTCTTTGGGTAGAGTCTGTAGGCAGTATCAAATGTGGGTATGATAAAAAGAAACAGGCACTTGGGGAAGGCAACAAGAATGTTGCCTGCACTCACTGAAACAGTTTCTACTAAGTAGAGTGGGATAGGGAGAGGAAAAAAACAGCCTACAATTGGTATTACAAACCTCCAGGGGGGAAATCTGTCACTCAGCTACCTTGTTCAGCATTGACATTATGAAAGAAAACAGGCAGCAGTACAGCATATGTGTTTGTCTGCCAAGGAGTTGGCAGAGAAGCTTCTTGTTCAAGGTGGGACAGATATGAGTGAACTTCAGATATCTTCCAATGACATCTTTGTGCAATCCAGTCAGGGCTTGGGGCCAAAAAGATGGTGAAGCACCTTTCTTCCCAAGAGCTGATGTGCCAGAAAATAACAAGTGATGGCATCAATACTCAGACTGATACTATCAGCTTGGGCAGCAATATGCTGTTTATTTTGAGGCTGTGAAAGAGATTGTGAGGAACACCAAACATTACCTTCTATATTTATATCATGCAGCTCCATCATATTCAAGGAAGGGTTTGCCTGCAGCACCCAGTCAAACTCCTAGCTTATCTATTCTATGCAAAGCAGCATTGTGGTCGGTGGGAATTCCCCTTCAAGTACATACACACCAGATGTGAAGGAGGAGGAGGAGGAGACTGGGTGGGCTCAGACATTACCTCTGCCCCCCAGCTGCACTTGCCTCACCTGTTGCTGGAACTACTAGTGATGACAAGTTAGCAATCACTATAGGAACATGCAAACAAACACCGGAGCTCACAAGAAACATTTTCAACTGTGTGCAGCAGATGCTTGCATGATTAAGTGCATACACTGCAAAAGGTGTTCAAGCATGGGCAGGACATTGGCCACCTCTCTAATATTCACATATTCAGTGGTACTGGTACTGCTTTCTTGCCCACCAAACAGTCTGACCAGTGATAGTGTGTTCTGTCAGTCAGGGGACATTGTCAGTTCACAGGGAAATGGTAGACCAAGCTTAAAGAAAATAAGTTTTCCTTATTTAAGGTCAGCCTATCACTGCTGGTCTTCCCTGAAGTCCACTTTAAGTAAGAGAGAATGACACATTCTTCTTATGCTATTAGGTACGCTATGTTTCTGTCTGCTGCCCCCCCCCCGCCCCCTGCCTCTTTCATTCCTCCAACTGCTACACCAAGATTGTCCTCATTCACTCAACTATGCTGTGCCTATGCTGTTGGCACAGTTCCCACCTACCACAGGCACACTGCTTCTGGACTCCCTCCTGCCTGTTCTGTCTGTTTGCTCTATGTGGCCACCCTGGTAGTAACTTCAGACTGCCAACAACTTGCTATTAGGCCCCTGGGCTAACTGCTGCTCCAGTTCTGCCCAGGGTATTTGCGTGCTCCCCAAAACAACCTGTCCATAGCTTCCCCAATATTGTTGACATTTCCTGCTCACATTTCTACTGTTCAGGGTTCAATCAATATGCCCTTTACAGTCATTTCCTGATACTTAGGCACTGCTGGCTGTTGGTGTACAGTCATTTTGACACAATTCCTAGGAAAGTATCGGAGGACACAGGAAAATCTCTTCAAAATGCTTTGTCTTCTTTTGTTTTTGCAAGTGGGACAAGAACAACTATATAGGATGCACATGGACTGTAATGGAGATCCAGATAGCCAAAAATTCCAAATTTTAAATATTCTAAATCCGAATTTTCATGCTAGTGCACATTCCTAATTAAAAGATATTGTGAGCAAACTCTAATGAGATTAGCTTATGGATGAGGAAAATGAAGAGGCATGAACCAGAAGCCAGAGGTAAACAGCTTACAGATTGTACAAAATGTGAGTTATTAAGAAATCAGTGTAGAGGGAACAGGTATAAATAATACTTTCTGAGATATCCAGAGATACTATCACAGAGAACTAACTAGTTCTATATTTTGATCTCAGAGGAATGATATTTAAATGCAATTTAATAGGGGGGAGTACAGTAAAACCTCGCATAAAGAGCGCTTCGCTTAGAGACTAACTCACTTAAAGAGCAGAATTTTCTCTGAATGGTTGCCTCGCTTAACAACTAAAACCAACCAAAAACTCGCTTAACAACTGAATCAAGGTTCGCAGTCCCCCCGCCCCCACCAGAAGTCACAATTAGTCACTTATAATGGTGTTTTGCTTAAAGAGCAAACTTGCTGTAATTCAGCTCATCTTCCAATTACACCTCATTAATTACTATCCTTACAGAGAGAGGTTAGAGCTTGGAAGGTTACTTTTAAAAGTGATTTTCTCCCATTACTCATTGCACTGTTTAGAAAGTTAAAGTAATTGTCATTATTTATAGCTGTGTTTAAGGTCTATCTAATTGTTTCACTCATTGTTTCTCTATTAGTTTTTTAAAATCATTATAGTTTATAGAATGATGTGAAAACCTGAACATTTCCTGTCAAAATTCATCTTTAAAATACCATTTCCAAAGTAACTTTTAAAAGTAACTACAGTACTTGTTACAGTAAAGTTGCTTTGTTGATTACCTTTATTATAATTGTTACATTTATAGCGTAACTTTATTAAACCATCATTATCTAGACCAGTGGTTCCCAATGTGGGGCAAACGCCCCACAGGGGGACTTCAATTCTCAAAAGTCTAAGTCAGTACATTGGCTGATCAGTTCTTCTTCTTCTTCTTCTTCTTCTTCTTCTTCTTCTTCTTCTTCTTCTTCCATGTCCTGATTAATCCCTTGACTGTCAAAATGAAGCCACTTTCTTCGCTTTGTCATTGCTCAAACCCAAATCCTCATCGGTGCATGTCTCGGCCTGCAATTGGCAGATCAGTAAATGAGCCGGACTCTGTGTCTCTCCATATTCACATCTTATGTTGTTGTCAGCCAGCGGTCCCCACTTGCTTTGGGGAATTGACTTAGGCTTCTGGAAATTAAAGTCCAAAAACCAAAAGTTGGGAAACACAGATCTAGACTCTAGAGAAAGATAACACATTGCCATTCTTTATCTCCATGCCTTGGGAGAACTACAGGTGCAATAGATTCCCATTTAGAACAGCCGCTTTCCCAGGTGTCAAAAAGAGAAGAGGCAAGGCCAGGAGTCTTGCTCTGTAAGTTCAATTGCCTCTAGCTCTTGAGGAGGAACTTCTTAAATCCTCTGCCACCAGAGTTCCTCCAGCCTCTTCTTTGTTGTCATAGGGGATAAAAAGATCCAATGAATCAGGTGTTTAAAATTCTAATTGACAGGGGTATGATCACACGTGAAATTTCTTCCCTAGAGAAAGGAAATCAAAGAAATAACTTCAAAGTTAGATAAGGTATAAAGCAAACCCAAGAGAGCAAATTGACTCAGAGTAACCAGAGGATTCAAAGAATAAAAAGGCTTTGAATGTATAACTGATGAAAGACAGTTTGGCAGAAGACCATGACGCAGAAAGTAACAACTTAAGCAGGAATCAATTAGGGCAGTTCAGCTTCAGGGTGAGGAAGGAATGCTGGCTGTGTGCATGGGGATTAATCATCAGCTTCAGAACAACAAATATCCATAACCTTATGAATTTTAACGAATATAATCTTAGGACTGCAGAGCTGAAAGAGACATTACATGTTGAGTCCAGCCATTATCAAGGAGGTACAGTAGGGAATTGAACTCCCAACCTCTAACCCAGGAGTTCTCAACCTTTTAAAGCCAGGGGTTGGGTCACACTCCCTCAGACAGCTTCAGGAGCCAGACAGTCATTTTGCCCTTCCTCCACCACATGTTACTTCCAGATGTGGTGGAGGCGGTGGTGGTGGGGGCACATGAAATGGCACCACAGGCTACATCCAGCCCATGGGCCACAGTTTGAGAATCCCTGCTCTAACCATTCAGGTATTCTTGTATGTGGCTTAGAATAGATGTGTAAAATTAGAGACAGGATTGGAGTCCAGATGTGGAATTTTCTGTGGGTTGCACTGCTAATTTACACAGTACTATGCAAAAGTCTTATGCTACTAGCAGCTGATTTGGGGGAAATTCAATGAGTGGTTTGGATTGAGCTGTTCAGCCACCTAGTCACACCAAAAATCGGAGAGAGTTTTCTGCTGACTCTCCTTTCAACCCTTCAAATTTGGTGAAGTTTGGAGTTAGGGTGTCCAAGGTATGTCCTGCTCCCTGCTCCCTGGCCCGCAATCTCTCATTTAATTTCCTCTAAACCAGCTGGTGGTAGCCTAAGACTTTTGCACACTGCTGTATACACACACTTTTTATTTAAGATTTATTTGGCTAGCCAAAACACTAACTGCCACTTCATGCATTCTCCATTAGCTGAAAATGGAGTTACAATAAAACACTATCAACCCTATTAATGCATATAACAGGGATTCGCAACCTGCGGCCAGTGGCACCAATTCATGTGGCCTCCCACCACCTCCACCACATCAGGAAGTGCCATGTGGTGGAGGAAGGGCAAAATGACTATCCGGCCCCCGAAGCTGTCTGAGGGAGCGTAATCCAACCCCTGGCTTAAAAAGGATGAGAACTCCTGGCATATAAAATAACTTGTAGCTATATGAGGGGAAAGTTATTTTCATAATAATTCACAAAATATATTTCCAGAACCTAAGCTGATTTTAAGGCAGTCAAGTGGAAGTGGGATTATTATTAATGAATGTTTTAAAAAAACCAGATGTAAAATGAATAAACCAATCTTTCTGTTTTTTTCTGCTACTCATTTAACATATTAATATTACACAAAGTGCAAATCGCAACACCTGACTATCCAAGAATTCACTGACAATCCATCCAAACTTGAGGGAAATTTCCATCCTAGCTGATGCTAATAACAGTATTATTATCAGATCGTTATGTAGTAAAGAACTATTATAATGAGTAAAGACTGATAGAATCAACAATTCTCCATGGTCTGACTGATTATTTCATTTTAAGGCTGAGACAAGACTCTTCAAATAATGTACTGCAAAGGGACATTAGCTTTGAAATGTACTTAGCAGTACAAATGAGAGATAAAAATGAGAAAGATTTTGCAAAGAGCTCAACAGGCAATATTCAAATATTGTTTACTAAACAGAACAAAAATGCAAGTGAACTATTAGCGTAAAACATTTCTTCCATATTTAGACAAACTGGGATGTATATAATGCAGGAAGGAAAGATGGAGTGGAAGAAATAATAACGATGCACTAAAACAGTCACAATAGTAATGAGAATGATACACATATTGCTCCCCCTGCCTGAAAAGTGTTTCTCAGGGTCTGAGAAAATTAGGGGTTTGCAACGCAGATGGAAAAGAAAGGGGAAAAAAATAGAAATAATTATTCATTTTCTTGTAAATTGGATACCTCCTTCCTGGTGTTATAAAAGGTTGAATAATGACAGGCATTGGTCACAAACCAATTAGAAGGCTTAATCTCTTGAGATTTCAAGGCTAATGCTTAGATGAATAAATGAGCTATATTGACCACACCTTTCCAGCATTGCTGGCTATATGATGTCCAATTTAAATAATTTAGCAGGGATTAAATGTCATTGGTGTAGTAGCTTTAATGTATTTTCACAGGGCTGGACAGAAATTAAGTAAAGGTCTGTTTCCCACACCATTTTAAATTCCTTTGTCTTTCTGTATGCGTGTTCTAATAGCTACATGGGTAAATTTTCCTTGGAGCAAAATGTTTATTCCAAACAGGAAAAAATAACTTTATTCAAGTACTGTATTCTGCAAACAGCTTAAAGAAAAAATTGATGGAAGAAGAATACTAGTTTTATCCCTCTACCGGCTGCAGTGGCCCAGTGGTTAAGAAGCTCACCTTGTTAGCTGGAAGGGTGGCAGGTCAGCAGTTCGAGACCCGGGTACTGCATGACGGACTGAGTGTTTATCTCTGTCCCAGCTCCTGGGGACATGAAAGAAGCCTCAAAAATCCTTTCAACCCAGAATAATTTCTGACATGAAATTATTATTAATATATCCTGTCTTCAGGAAAAGCTAAATCTGAAGAAGAGCTCTCTCTCTCTCTATGAATGAAGCATTTCTGTTTGTGTGGAAATGTTCCATGGACCAAAAAAGCTATTCTCTTCAGGTTTAGCTGTACACACATGGAGAGCAAGGAAAGAGAGGGATGGGGTTATCATTCTTCTTCATGTGTCTACTCTAACTACTTTGTGGAATGCTTGAACAGGGTTTATATGCTAGAGTGAAAGGCAACATCTTATCATATCAGGATATATAATATCCTATATCAGTTGACTTCTTTTGAAACATAAGGCAGAAGACAACTTGGTCATTGTGCTGCAAGCATGTCTCCTCATCCCTAGCTGTAAAACACTATTAACAAAGTCTTCTCCTGTGTCTAGGCCAGACATGAAACTGACTGGGTGAGAAAGATTAACCAGCAAAACAAGGGTATGCCTGATTGTGGTTCAAAAATGCCACAATCTTCGAGGAGGCTCTTTCTGTATCTTCTATCTATATATCACTAAAATCAAGGTGTCATGTCCATTTGAGGCCCATGCAACACAACACCTTGGCACCCACCACCCCAGAAACTGCGCCGCTGCATACCTGTGGTGCTTGGCCGGTCCAGAGTGGGGTACCGGCAGCACCCCTATGATCCTTCACCCTAAGAAAGGGGTCGCATGGGGGGCATCCCCACCCACCTGTAAGTCCACCAACGGAGGGCGGAACTGTGCAGAATGGGCATGCATAGCAGTCCAGGCCGGCCTACACTGCACATGCCTCAAAACATGGCTCCGCCTCAATCGGATATCTGGGGTTGCAGGCGGAGTGCACAAGGCACGCCAGCCATTCGGCTGTCCAGCAAGGCAGCCACTCAGCCGCAGATGGACCCGCCGCCGCCGCCTTGCACCACAAAGCCGTGGGGAGTGCCAGGCCCGGTGACCACCCTTTCCATGGACCAGCTGCCAACGCCACCTTCCATGGGTGCTGCCCCACAGCCAACCAGCCCTCAGAAGTGCAGAGGCCGGCACAGCCTCTGATGGAATTCAGAGGATCCGGCCAACCAGCCCTCACCGCCAGCTGCCCTTCTCGACCGCCATTCCCCCAACGCCAATGGAGCCCTTGCGAACCCTGACCACTGGCCATGGGCAGAGGAGCCACCATGCCAGACAGCATGCACTGCCATTGCTCCTCCCACCGCAGGATGCACCAGGGTGTGCGGCTTCCTCTGCCACCCCCACATCCCAACAGGCACACACCAGAGGGGGGCCACCCAAAAGAACTCCCCCCTCTGGCACGTGCCTCTCAGGACGCGGGGGTGGTGGAGGAAGCTGTGGCAGGAGGAGCAATGGTGGTGCGTGTTGTCTGGCATGGTGGCTCCTCCACCAGTGGCCAGTGGCCGGGGCTTGCAAGGGCTCTGTCAGTGCCTAATTTCATACACGTGTCATAGTGAGAGCCGCCCAAAAGCAACCCCTGGTGCGTACCTCTCCACACAGCTCACCTTGGGCAGGGTCGGCCACAGCCCTTGCAGAATGCAGAAAAGCCGGTCTAACTTGACTATCTAGAGGAAGAAAAAGTCATATTATGACTTCAGGTTCGCCTGTCTTCTAGGTGCCGCACCAAGGCCAATCCATCACACCAGAGGAGGGGGGGTTACTTTGGCCCCCACCCCCTCCGTGGTATGCATGAAAGCAGGTAAGGTGGTCCAGGGCCGGGTGGACAGGTGTCCAGGTTTCTCCTCTGGCCGTGTTGGGTTCCATTGGGACTGGGTGTAATGTGTGTGTGTGGTCTGTTTGGGGTCTGTTGTGTGTCATATGTGTGTGCTGTGCATCGGAGTGTGGGTGTGTGGTGTGCGACTGTGATGTGTGGGTGTGGGTGTCATGTGTGCGTGTGTTGTGTCCTGTGTCTGGGTGGGGTGCATGTGTTATGTGAGTACATTGTGACATGTGCGATGTGTCTGGGTGTGTTGTGTGCGTGTTGTGTGTCAGCATGTGTGTTGTGTTACCATTACCACCTAAACCAATAAAAAACATTTGGCCACAGCCCACACTGGCCAGGGCCCTCCCAAACCATGCCTGGGCAACACTGGACACCCCTGCTACTACCCCACTATTAACAAATTAAATATTATAACTGATAAATAGCTGCCCTTTCCTCAGACACAAAAACTGACTAAAGCGGCTATCTTATTCTGCCTCATGCTAAAGCCAACCTTCCTTTTGAAAATGTATTCAGTATTTCCCAATTATTCTGCTTATCCTGATTATATGAGTATAGACCCCATTTGCAAATGCTTGTGCTGTTGTTACACAGAAACAGGTAGCTTTGGTTCTTTGTCACTGTAATTTGGCTTCTTTTCTTTTTGACTGCAAACAGTTCTTCGGTTGGCAATAATGACTTGCAACAAAACAGGCAAGTGAATGAATGACCAATTTTGACCAAAATGTATGTTGTATTCCATGGAAATATATTTTCATAATTGATCCATGAGATCAGCTGACTAAAGACATGCCATGTACATGTGCTCAAATGAACTTAAAGAGTGAACCTTCTCCTAAACTCTGCAGGGGAGGGAGTGGAATGAGAAAAATTCCTTAGTCTTTTGTTTTTATTTTCTTGGGGGAAAAGAATTAAAGATGATGAGAGAGAGGCAATAGAAGAGACCTGGAGCAAAGGTCTCAGAAAGAGGCAGTGTGGTTTATTGTTATTTCTTGCCCCTGTGAAATTCTATTCTACACAATGTTGAATAAATAATCATAGGGCAAGCAGAGGGTTAGAAGTGCAGAAAGTTTGTGGGATGATGTTTAGAAAGTGTAGCCTCAAAAACAGAAAAGCTGATAGGTCGACAAAACAATTTCAGGCTGAAGAGCTGATAATTCTGTGTCCACATTCTTCCAGTACATACTAGTGTTTTCTCCTTACTTTTTGAGGAATGCTGTAATCCTATTCAAGCATTTTTTACCAATGAATATTAACAACAGTTGTAAGGAAAAACACCTTGTGTACCCCATTGAGGTCCCACTAGTGCTATAATCCTGCCCACACTTCTTCTTCTCAGGGCTATAGCCGGAGGGGGGGGCATCACCCACCCTGAGTTAGCAGTTTGCCCACCCTCAAACTCCTGGCTGCTTATATATATGACATTGTTGCCCAGCCTGAAAAAATATTCACCCACCCACATCTAGAATTCTGGCTACGGCCCTGCTTCTTCCATGTCTAGACCAGACATGAAACTGCCAAAATGAAGTCACCCTTTGGTGAATTTGTTGTGTAGTTTTCTTCACCTGACCTAGTGTGAGAAAAATTAGCTGGCATAAGGATGTCATTGCCCAGGGTACACCCGACTGTGGTTCAAAAATATTACAATCTTTGAGTAAGCTCTTTTTGTGTACCTCCTGCCCACATTGAAGGATACCGACACTGAAGGATGGACATTTGCAAGTAAACTCCATGCTCAATTTAATATCCTGATCTTCTAGGGTTCTGCTGATGTTGATTATAATGATGCTTGATGGTGAAGCAAGAAGAACAAGTTTGGAGGGGCCAAGATACCACCTCCAAGATGAAGTCAAACAGCCTCTGAACGAAGACTCCTGGGTTGTGGGGAGAGAGGTAAACCAGCACAATCCCAGTTACCACCCAAAGACACATGCCAGTCCTCCAGACCTGTCATCCACAAGGCAGAGACCTTGTTGACATCAATGTTTTCCCTGAATACAAAGGTGCATCCCACCCTGCCCCACCAGCTTGCCCTGGTGGTGAATGGAGTAACTAAGTGGGCAAACCTGTGGGAGAACTATCCCCCTATCTGCAGCCATCCAAGTTTCAGTAATACATGCCAGCCCTGGTTTTCTGTCCACAACCAGAACAAAGATCAGTTGGGATTTCCTTTGAATAGACCTAGTGTTAATCAAAGATCCAGAGTGAAACATACAGCAGAGGGTATAAGACTGAGCTTGTTACCTCAAACCTGAAGGGAAGGAAGGGGGCTATAACATGGAACAGATACCCAGCCTCTAACCTGCACCCCCTGGTTTCACCACTTTTATAAGGATTTATCACAGTGATGGCGAACCTTGGCACTTCATGTGTTCTTGAACTTCAATTCCCAGAAGCCCTGATCAGCAGGAGTGCTGACTTGGGCTTCTGGGAATTGAAGTCCAAGAACACCTGGAGTGCCAAGGTTCACCATAAGGATCGCCATCACGGATCTATCATGTAGAAGGTCAACATGAGTACCATAGATGTTCTCCACCACATATGTTCATCCTCCAGTTTCTAAAGGGCAATAAGGATAGTAAAATGGATGCAAAGGATACTGGCCTTGCAAGCTATTTTAACCATAACTGGAAAAGTGGCAAAGAAGATTTTATATGAAGCCCCAATACATAAACATCAAATTACTTATAAGCGGTGACACATGCGGAAAAACAGGGAAACTGAGAAGAAAGTATCCTTGCATTTGGAATAAAGAATCCTATTTTATAAGACTCATTGTACAGACTCATTAGTCTGTGGTGAAACTTCATTTCATGGCTAATATGTACAGACAAAAATGAAAGGCTCATTTTAATGCATTTGAACTCTTCTACTTCCCACTGTGGAGAAGAACAAGATAAAAAAGTAGTTTTGAGTTTTGTTTTGATTTCTTTTTAAATCGTGGTTTGCCAAACAATGAGCAGATTAATAGTGTAGTTTGTGTGCAAATATATGCAAACAGGTATTAGTATGAGCCATAACAATAGACATGCATTTGCAAAATTTTACCAAATATTGTTCTTTTTGTATCTAAATGGATGCAGTGAAGCCTCTGCCTGTACGTTATATCTCTCTTTTGAACTAATGCAAGGACAAGAACATTTTCTGAAACAACCGCTATTTATTTTTGTTCCTGCTTAGCAGTTCTTATTGGCTCTTTCAGTCAGAGACAGAGAGAGACCTTATTGGTATTCTATTCCTGACCACTGTTAATTAGTGTCCAGGAAAGGGGAGTTTTGGACTGCTTTTTATTCTCAGTAGAGCTCATTTCCCCTCTAAATAACCACAATTAGTAACACAAAAGTTACCCCAAAATTTTTAAAAAATTAAAACCAGGAAAGCATATTTACAAGCTGTCCTGGTTTTTATTTTGCTCTATGTCGTTAACTTGCATGGATTGTTTCCCCTCTTGAGCAATTTTGAAAGAGAAACAGAGGCAATGGTATGTACATTTCAGCTGCAGTGTGATTTGTGTGTGTGTGGTTTGTGCCCTAAACACAAGCCCAAAACATTAAAATTGCAGCCTTTCTTTTCTTTTCAATTTCAACTGGCTCATTTTGGCAGTTCTTTCCAAAATGAGTAAATCTTTCCCTTCGCTCTATGGTACATTAGGCTGCCAGTGCAGCAGGTGGTAAATTGCTGGAGTTTTTGACTTTTGTTTAACCAAGGACAAATGCAGGACGAACATGAAGAAATGGATGACAAAATGCTACTGCGTGTAACAGCAACAGTCCCATTTCAAGCTGTTTTGCAAGACCTGTTATTTACAAATGAAACTTAATTTCAAGGATAATGAGCTCTAGAGAAAAATAGACATGGTTATGTTTGACTGGAATATTTTCCATTCTAAGCATGAAGAAGTGAGCACTTCTTTTTAGATTTTGAATCAAACAAGATTGTTGCGTATTGTCCCCAGCTCTGAATATTCAAGGGCCATAGTCATACAGTGCACACAAATTGTGTGGTTATTTTAGAAAATGAAGACTGTCATGTTTTGATGCTAGAGTGAGATCAATTGCCCCTGGCAACTCTGTTGGACTTTTCTCATTAACTTAATAGGCTGTTAGCCAAAGGAAGCTACTCAGGCCAGATGAGTTCAGTTAATATCCTGACCACAGGCTGCCCTTGCCAGCTAAACCACTGCTAACCTACCCAAGTCCTCAAATGTTGTTTGACATACCACCCCACAGCTTCAAAAAGTATGCCCAATCATAGGTGATGTAGACCCAGGTTTGGGACCACTGACATACTGTAAATAGTTTTCCAGCTGAGGGGGACTACAGATTGTTCGCTCCAACAAATGCTACAGGTGTCATGTTGCCTCTGACTTACAGTGACTCTAACAGGTTTTCAAGATATTTCAGATGTTCAAGGAGCCATTTACCATGGCCATGCACTGTGTAAAATTCCATGGTTGAGTCCGACACTCTACCCACTTTACTATGGTATGTTGGTTCTCACCTCTCTTATCCTCCATCTCAGTTGCTGGAGAATTTGAGACCTAAAGGGCCATCCCTCCATACCCGCCAAGTGTGGCTCCTGAAAATATGGGAACTGCTCCGGCCCGGGTGCACATGCGCTGCAATAACCCCTCTGTGCATGCACAGAACCCCTCTGTGCATGCACAGAACCTCTCTGCGCATGTGCAGAGCCCATTTGCGTTGGGCATGCGTGAGCAGTAACCCCTTTCCCCGCCATTCAAATATGGGACGGCGGCGGGAAAGGGGAGGAACGAGTGGAGAACTACGGGGAATCCCGGCCAATCTGGGATACTTGACAGGTATGCATCCCTCTGGCCAGAAGATTTCTCCTCTTTTACTCTGTGTCCATGTGTCTGTAAGAATGCTGAGTCAGCACCACACCACACCATTCCCTGAAATTTCAGCAACAAACCTGAGATCAGGGTCAGGTTCTAGTGATTTCATAGGAATGAACTCTTGCAATGGCAAGGATTAGAAGAGGTGATAGACCTGTTTCTCAGCCAACGGACCATGGAACTGGGCACAAGACACTCTACTTTTGGTTGTGCTCCAAATTACACAACAGGCCCAACTGCCTGTCACTACCATCCCTCTCAAAAACCCTATAACCTTGGTTAGTCTTCTGGGTATGTCAGTGATGCATAAAATGAAGTAACATGCAAACACTTTTGCATTGATTAGACTGCCCTGGCATCAGATGGGAGTGGGTAGAGATGCACACATATATTTGAATTGGTGAAGCACAGTTGTTCCCTAAGACATGGTGACCAGTGATGCACTGCAAAAAAAATTTAATACCTACTTTGTGGGCTGGCCAAATCTGTGGGGGGGACCAAATCTTTGGGTATGGCCAAACATCCTGCATTATGGAGGTGGGCATGGCCATCCAAGTGGGCATGGCCTGGGGGAATTTCCACTACCAGTTCTGCAGAACTTGACAGAACTTGCTGCAGTGCATCACTAATGGTGCCCCTACTTACCTGGTATACTCCCTGCGCTTTTGGTATGGTAAAGAAACACAGGAAGAACTTGCTTTCCCAGAGGAAAGAATGAGTGAAAATCCTTGTTCTAATTTAACAGGATATGACACAATTTATATGGCCTAGGCCACCTTCTTTGCGTGCGTGCGTGCATGTGCACGCGTGCATATGCACATGCACACACACACTGTATGCGCACACACGCATGCACACGCACAGAAACATACACTGTATGAGTTATGTTCTAGTATTTAAATGTAAAAGTTGAGGTCTCCCTTGCTTGAAAGCCAGACATGTCTGACTCTAGGGTGCAGTGCTCATCTCAATTTACAACCAAAGAGCCAGCGCTTGCATCTTCAGACATTTCTATGATCATGTGGCAGGCATGAGTATACACCAGAATGCACAGAATGTTGTTACCTTTTTCAGCAAAGCGGTGCCTATTTATCTACTTGCAATTTCTTGCTTTCAAACTGCTAGATTGGCAGGAGCTGGGACAGATGATGGGAGCTCACTCCATTATGCAGTACTCCAGTATTGAACTGTTGTACTGCTGACCTTCTGATCATCAAGCCTTAACCACTAAGCCACTGCAGCCTTCTTATAGTGCTTATAAAGGTAAAGGTAAAGGTTTCCCTTACTCGAAAGCCAGTTGTATCCGACTCTAGGGTTCAGTGCTCATCTCTGTTTCAAAGCTGAAGAGCCAGCGCTGTCTGCTTCTGCAGACGTTTCCATGGTCATGTGGCAGGCATGATTGGACACCGGAGTGCACGGAAAGCTGTTACCTTCCCACTGAAGTGGTCCCTATTTATCTACTTGAAATTTCTTGCTTTTGAACTAATAGGTTGGCAGGAGCTGGGACAAAGACGGGAGCTCATTCCATCCTGCAGTAGTCGGGAATCTTATCTAGCACGTAAATATCTCCCCCCCCCCCAGTATCGGAGCACAGAATACTACATGGATAAATCTGATCTATCTCTATAGCAGTCATGACCAAGTTTGAAAACCTCTCCATATTCTGGAATCATTTTAATTATGGCCGTGAATCTCTGCATTTCTGCAGCATGACTTTTCCTCATATTGACATTCCAGGGCAGTGTTTCCAAGTGGATGCAAACATCCTATGTCTTTAACTTCATTGAAGAAGCCTGAAACTTCATCAATTTTGCTCTGAGATCCTCTTCTCTACAACAAGCAAAATTGTTGGACTTGGACTTGGTTTTGTACATTACTGCAACAATATTTGAATTTGGAATTTTGTGGGGACACACAGAGTGATAGCAATTAAAAGTTTAATATAGTAGTATAGTAGACTTGGACTATGGGTACTGTGCCATCCCTTGTGGCAAATGAGTACAATCAAATATTCAAATATTGCTGAATTAAATTAGTGGGGTATCTGTACTCTCCACAGGTAATCATATGAATAAATAATTTCTTTGAGACATAGTGCAATCCATCACAGCAGAATGCTATGTCTTGGGCTTCAGGTATTATGAAACATCCCTTAGGGGAAAATGCCTGTGAAATCAAATTTTTATGCTAATGTTTCTTAATTAATGTATTTGAGTGATGGCTTTTATTCACTAATGCTATTTGGAGAAGCTCTTGGGAGACCAAAGGTTCTGTGTTTTACTTTACGCCATTGTGCTGTGAACATTGTATTTTTAATTTGTCTCAATGATCATTATACTAGACACAGTATATTAGTAATTATAACAAGATTATAACACAGATTTCTATAGAATGTTTCCAAACATCTAAATATAGATGAGCTCTGAACCCTAGAGTTGGATACGACTGGCTTTAGGGCAAGGGAGACCTTCACCTTTACCTATGCTATGTGTTTATATGTTAATAGGGTTGCAAATTCCATCTATCAGTTGAATGATCCTCACACTACTCTAATATACATCTTCTATCTATTGTAAGGGTGAAAGTACTCCATTTTTGTTGGACAGTGGTTAACCTCCAGGAAACTGGCAAATAATTTAAGCACATAAGTGTTTTAGGTTGACAAAAGTCAGAGAATGATGCAGTACAAAATTAATTATCTTCTACTTCAATAGAATTCTCATCCACAGCCTCAGGTACCTCTCAGAACAAAGGAAGAACTTCGCGCTTGTCCTGGGCCACTTACACAATAAATGCTAGGCCTGAAGGGTAAACTCATTAGCAAATGTGTAATGTCACAATTAAACCTCCCACGTGTTTGTGTGTAATCCCCAGGATGCCTCCAGCACCGCATAGAACCCCCAGTATAAAGTGGGCCAGGTGGGCCGGACGGCCCGCTAAGCATTAGACCAGGATCCCCAATTTGAGAGCCCAGGCCAGAATAGGGCCATGCCCAAACTCCGGCCCGTGAGGGGCCGGAGGTAAACCATGCTGTGTGCCAGCACCAGACCCTCCCCCATTGTCCCAGCCCATGGCCGGCAACTGCGGGCCGAGGGCCGGAGCCCCCGAAGGGCCGGCCTGAGGCTGGGGAGCCGAGGGCCATACTCCAGCCTGCCCCTCTCCACCGGTATCGGTGGGTAAAACCATTATCATGCCCTGCTGCAGGGGCGCAGCCCTGGTCCTCCGACCTGAGGGCTGCCCCCCGCGTTGCGCAGGGCCAAAAGTCCTCCCCGTTGGCTGCGGCTTCGTCGCTGAGGCCCTCCGTTTGGGAGGCATATCTTAAAGAAGGAGCAGGATCCCTCTCCAGGGATCGAAGAGCGCAAAAAAGGCACGGAGGAGCCAGCAAGCCAAAGGCTCCGTGCGAAAATTCTTCCTTCCCAGCCGGGAAGGAGCAAGGGGGGAATGAAGAAACAGCAACGGAGAAAACTTCTCCTCTCCGTCGCTATTTTAAAATGGCAGCTCGGCTGCCTTGTGGCCACCCCTTTTATAGAGGGTGGCCACGCCCCCTAACTCGCCCGGATGTCTGAGTCCGGGTGGGGGGGCCGCAAAGAGCGCGGCAGCCATTTTGGCACCGCGCTTTCATTTGCAAATGTGTAATGTCACAATGGTTGTCTTGCATCCATTTACTAACCATTTGCAATTCAAAAGGGTGAAGCTTCACAACTAATCTGAATAACAGGTATTACCAGGTGTAAAAACCCACATTGACTTGTATACTTATTTGTTGTCCTAACCATTTTGTGCCTCTGTACTTGTTGTGTTCTAAAGCCTATGCCTTTAAACAATGTACCTATCCATGTGTATCCAATGTAACCTTTTCTATGTGTAACATTGTAACCTCCAGCTGCATCACTGTAACCTTAATAGGACGCGAGCTAGTGACCACTAGGTGGCAATAGCGAGCGTCCAAGCTCATTGGTCCAAGACTCACCTAGAACAACAGCGCGGGAAGATTCCCGCCACTACCTTCACCTGGACAAGAAGGGTGTGACCTGCAATGACGTCACGCAGCCTGTAGCCAATAGGCTATCAAGGAGCCACATTCAAATGTATAGCCACTGTATATATTGAGCTGTTCGTCCGCCATTACCTCATGTTCCCTCTGACCAGCATGTAATAAAGTTGTGTTAAGCCAGCTCTTCGGCTGCCCTGGTGTCTTTGGTCCCACACACTAAATTGGCGACGAAGGTGGGATAATGGCTGCCCACGGGACCAAGACATACGCCGGTTTTGACATCAAGAAACCGCAAGATTGGGAACTCTTCGAAATGGACTTCCAAGGCGCACTGGTGGAGTTCGAGGTGACGGACGAGGCGAAGAAGAGAGCCATCCTCACCAGAATGCTCGGGCACGACGGCAAGAGGGTATTGATTGACCTCATCGCACCTAAAAAGGCGGCTGAATTCAAGGCAAAGGAGCTCCTGACGGTGCTGCGAGACCATTTCCGGCCCTCGGTAGCGATGTTTCCCGCTCGGAGCGCGTTTTGGAGGCGAGTCCAAGCGCCTGGTGAGTCGGTCGCCGCTTTCGTAGCGGCCCTGCGTCTGGCTGCCGGCCCATGCAAATGGGAGAATTTGGAAGTCACCCTCAGGGACTGCGTGCTATGCGGCCTGAAGGACGCCGAGATTCAGCGCACGCTAATGAATCAGGAGCCGCCCCCCACGTTGCAGGAGGTCCTGAAAGCGGCACAGGCCACGGAAGCCACGAAGGCCGGGGTGCAAGAGCTCCAGGACTGGCGGCTGAAGGCCGACAAAGCAGAGAGTTCGGTGCACACAGCCCGGCGAATATCGAAATCGTCCGCCGAAAGCAGCGACGACGAGGACGTCCGGAGGGTCCGGAAGGAGGGCCGGCGTTGCGACGGCTGCAGGGCGGCTCACGACCGTGCCAGGTGCCCGTTCAGAAAGGCCGAGTGCCACAACTGCGGGCGACACGGGCACATAGCCAAAGTCTGCAGACAACGGCGCAAGGACCGGAGGAGCTCGCCTGACCGCCCAGCGAGGCCAGACCGCTCGACGAGACTAAAGGATGGCGCCCGGCCCACGAGGAAGCAGGACGGCATGGGCCGCATCTCCGACGACAGCGACGACGACAACCCGGTTTTCAGCGTGTCCATGGGACACCCCCGTTACTTTGTTGAGGTACTGGTGCAAGGGGCCCCTGTTAGGATGGAGATTGACTCTGGCTCCTCTTACTCGATCATTTCCCAGAGGGAGTTTTTGAGAATTGCCCCCCGCGTACGGCCCAAGCTCAAAGCGTTGAGGTCCACGCTTTGGGACGTGCAAGGGAACAGTATCCCGGTGTTGGGGGTTGGGAATTTCCAGGTTCAGTACAAGCGGCACGCCGCGGAACTCCCCCTAGTCGTTCTTAAGGGGGTAATTGCAGCCTCCTCGGGACTCAATGGTTTCAGCCCCTGGGTCTGTTCATTGGGGGGGTGCACGCCGTTGGGCCTGACCCGATACAGGAGGTGTGCGACGCGCACCCCAAAGTCTTCAAGAAGGGACTTGGGAAATTCAATGGACCCCCAGTAATGTTCGACCTGGACCCGGAGGTCCGCCCAATCAGACTCAAACTGCGCCGGGTGCCTTTTGCACTCAAGGACAAAATAGAGGTGGAACTGGACAAATTAGTGGGCCAGGGGATTCTTGTTCCTGTTGATTCCGCGGAGTGGGAAACTCCAATTGTCACAGCATTGAAGGCCAATGGGGAGGTTCGCATTTGCGCCGATTATAAGTGCACCATTAATAAGGCAATCCGCCCTAATGCGTACCCGGTGCCGGTGGTCAGCCATTTGCTAGCCAGGTTACATGGGGGAAAGTGTTTCGCTAAGCTCGACCTGGCACAGGCCTATCAGCAACTCATGGTAACCCCTGCCGCAGCTGCTGCACAGACCATAATCACGCATAAGGGGGCGTTCCAGGTGACGCGCCTCCAATTCGGCGTGAACTCGGCGCCTGGAATTTTCCAGTCGCTCGTGGAACGCCTCCTCAAAGGGCTGGATGGCGTTTGCCATATTTTGATGACGTATTGATAACGGGGGGGAGTGAGGTTGAGTTGGCTGAAAGGCTAAACAAGGTCCTGGCGGCGTTCGAATGGGCGGGGTTGAGGTTGCGAAAAGACAAATGCGTCTTCTTCGTGAAGGAGGTTGAGTTCTTAGGGTTCCGAGTAACACCCGAGGGGATCAAACCATCCAAATCCAAGGTGGCCGCCATCAAGAAAGCTCCTCGTCCCACATCCAAGCCCGAGTTGCAGTCGTTCCTAGGGCTCTTAAATTTCTACCACTCCTTCCTTCCACGGAAGGCTGCGGTGGCTGAGCCACTTCACAAGTTGCTCAAGAAAAATGTGGCATGGAAGTGGGGCGATGACCAGGAGAGGGCATTCACGGAACTGAAACAACTCCTGGCGTCTGACGCCATTCTGACCCATTTCGACCTCAAGCGGCCGGTGGTACTGATCTGTGATGCATCCCCGGTGGGGGTGGGGGCAGTGTTATGCCACGTGTTGGAAAATGGGAGGGAGGCCCCAATAGCGTTTTACTCCAGGTCCCTGTTCCAAGCGGAGAGAAACTACGCCCAGACAGACAGGGAGGCGCTGGCGATAGTTGCGGGGACCAAAAAGTTTCACGATTTTCTGTATGGCCGCCCCTTCACCATTGTGACTGACCACAAGCCCCTACTAGGCATTTTTACCGCAGATAAGCCCACACCACAGATCCTGTCCCCGAGAATGCTTAGGTGGGCCATTTTTCTCAACGCCTACCAGCACGCGTTGGTGTACCGGCCCGGGAAAGAGATCAGCCATGCGGACGCTCTATTGAGGTCCCCCCTCCCCCTGACGCCCAGCCAGGTGAGCAAGGGGGAGTGAGACCATCAGGTTCTCATGATAGAGGTGCTGGATTCGCCCCCCGTAGTGCCCGCCAACATTGCCACAGCGACAAGGAAGGACAAGACGTTGGCGGCGGTTTGCTCCTGGGTACAGAAAGGGTGGCCGGCGTCTTCCCCAGCAGAGGAATTCACCCCATTTTTTAGGAAGAAGCTGGAACTGTCCCTAGAGAGGGGGTGCCTCTTGTGGGGGCAGCGGGTGGTGATCCCTACATCCCTTCGACCGCAGGTGCTTAAACTGCTGCACGTCAGCCACCCCGGAATTGTGCGCTCCAAAGTGCTGGCCCGGAGTTACTTCTGGTGGCCCCAGTTAGACGCCGACATCGAGCACATGGTCGGCACTTGCGAGAGCTGCCAATGCTCCAGACCGGAGGAGGCCCGCCTTCCCCATAGGGAATGGGACGCGGCTAAGGGGCCGTGGTCCCGGGTGCACATAGATTTCGCGGGCCCGTTCCGAGGAACCCTGTTTCTCCTTGTGGTGGACGCTTTCTCCAAGTGGTTGGAGGTCATCCCAGTCACGAGCACCTCCTCCGCCGCGACAATTAAGCATTTGCGGAGGATTTTTTCCACGTTCGGCATACCCGACACTCTAATTAGCGATAACGCCAGTTGCTTCACGTCCGCTGAGTTCAGGGCATTCACAGAGATCAACGCCATACGGCATATCACCTCCGCCCCTTTCCATCCGGCCACCAATGGCCAAGTGGAGCGCCTCGTACGCACCACAAAGGACGCGCTGCGGCGCATGGGCCCTGGGGACCTCAACCTGCAAGTGTGTCAGTTTCTGCTAGGGTACAGGGTGACCCCGCTAGCGTCAGGCTACTCCCCTGCGGAGCTTTTAATGCGCAGGAAGCTAACCATCATACTCACTAGACTAGATCCCACGAGAGTTGAGGACAAGGGGAGGAACATAGGGTTAGAAGCCACCAAGAGTTTCAGCATGGGTGCCCCGGTACATTGCAGGAACTACGCCAGCGCGGGGCCAGCCTGGGTGCTGGGGGTGGTTGTGGAACAGACCGGTCCCGTATCGTACCGTGTGGAGACCAACACAGGTCTACTGTGGCGGCGGCACGCGGACCAGCTCCAGAGCCGGGTCCCAGGAAATCAGGGCGCCGGAAACACGGATACAAATTCAGCGTTAGGGTTCTCCCCCACCCGTTTAGCCCAAGGGGAGGAGAGGGGGGTCGAGAGTCCCCACCAAGGGGGGAGGAGAAGGAATTTGTCCTCGTAGATATCCCGCGGGATCCCCCAACAGAGTTTGATTTTGATTTTCAGAACCGGGGGTTTTTTTCGGAGTGGTCCCCCACCCATCCAAGCGAGAAGAGGGGTTTTACGTTAGCCCCTGGTGCCCCCGGTTCAACCACAACGGAATCTACCCTTTCCCCTAAAGCTGCAAAACCGCAGCAAGCCTCTAACAAGTCTCCCTCTCCCATTACAGGACAAGGGTCCAGGGAACAAGGAAGCGGGAGCGGCCCCCGGGTGGGCCAACCCACATCGCGGCCCAAACGCGAGTGCAATAAACCATCTTGGCTAAGAGACTTCGTCTCATCCTAGGGGGGAGGGGTGTTGTGTTCTAAAGCCTATGCCTTTAAACAATGTACCTATCCATGTGTATCCAATGTAACCTTTTCTATGTGTAACATTGTAACCTCCAGCTGCATCACTGTAACCTTAATAGGACGCGAGCTAGTGACCACTAGGTGGCAATAGCGAGCATCCAAGCTCATTGGTCCAAGACTCACCTAGAACAACAGCGCGGGAAGATTCCCGCCACTACCTTCACCTGGACAAGAAGAGCGTGACCTGCAATGACGTCACGCAGCCTATAGCCAATAGGCTATCAAGGAGCCACATTCAAATGTATAGCCACTGTATATATTGAGCTGTTCGTCCGCCATTACCTCATGTTCCCTCTGACCAGCATGTAATAAAGTTGTGTTAAGCCAGCTCTTCGGCTGCCCTGGTGTCTTTGGTCCCACACACTAAAGTACTTGATGTGTATAAATTGATGCCATGAAAGCAATCACACTTATCTACCATCCCATAGTGCTTAGGGCACTTTCTCATGTTTGACAAAGTGGACTTGATCCACAAAAACAAACATTAAAATACAACAGTTAGTCTTTAAAGTGCCACAACATTTTTTGTCTTTTTGTTTTGTCTACTCTCTGAGGTGCTTGAAACACAGATTAACACAGCTATCATCTGAAAAATTACAAAATTAATGTGATTATTAAACTTTTCCTTAAAGCATATCTTGAGCAACACATCAGATGAGTTGCAGCACTATTAGTTAGAGTTACTAAGCTCCTTACTGAAAAGTAGTGTCAAATACAGTACAGTATATCTTAAACATATGCTACACCTATAAATACTTGTCAACAAATATAATAGATTTCTTCCTTTTTTTTAAACTTAATAACCATTAATAAAGGAGAGTTGTTTAAACTAAAGGCAAAGTTGTTTAAATTTGCATTCAAAGATATATTCCCTTTGAGAGGATCATATTGTCCTGGCGATTTGTAATCCAAGTCTGTGTCCTCTTCTTTTTTGCACCGGGTGTGTGTGGGGTGTGTGTGTGTGTTGTAGCTGCAAAATAGATTATTTTTATTGTTATGATCTTGTCGTGGGTAGGATATGGTGGGTGAGGTGAAGTTATTTGAGTTATGTGTATTTAAATATGTACACTGTCCAGTGTAGTGGCTTGTGACTAATTCAGTTTTAGAAAGGCAGGGAGAGGGAAGGGATATTCTAAATCACTTAGAACTATGAAATGGTCAGATACCACCATAGACTGCAATTGTAAATATTACCATTCTGCCATGGTTGGCAAATCATTACTATACCTCAGCCTCAGAAATAACAGAAACTCAACATCAAAACCAATCAATTGGTTCAAAATAAAAGCCTCCCTATTAGTCTAAACTAAGTTTCCATCAAAATTCTGCTTCCCAACTATTAGGCCTAAATTGCCCTAAGAAAATTCAATTTACAGAAATAATCTCAATAACAGTAAAAGTTACCAACTAGCCTAATGATACAAAATAAGATTAGGAAAGCCAATTCTACCTTCATCTTGTCCTGGGAGAAATCTGAGCTGATGGAAACTTGAATTTCCAAAGCAGGGCATTAAATTTACTGAAATATCTACAAACTATGCAAAGAGGCTCTCATATTTTGGACACAGCATGAGAAGAGATATGTCCTCAAAGAGAGAGAAATGGCCAATGGACTCAGGATGGGTGGATGCCAGTGCCCAACTTGCAGCATTTGCCATCTGCCTTGGCTGCCTCACTCTGCCTAAAGGAAGGGGCTATTCTTTTGGATCAGACTATAGAAGGGGAAGAAACTATGTTTTTCCTAACCTGCTGCCAATTGCTACTAAAGAAGACCCAGTGCTGTCATGATGCTTTTAAATGAGGATATCTGGCCATTGCCAGGCTGCTGAATACATTGGTGTAGCACTTAGCCTCCTTAACTGTAAACCAGAACATCAGTTCTCTTTGATCAGGGATAGTGATCCACAAGATGCTTTGTTTATTTCTTACCTGGTGGTTCCTGATGGATAATACCCAGCATCTTTTCTTTCACTAGGCATGGCTAAGCCTCAGTCTATAGTCATCCATCATTTTCTAATATTGCTGTAAAATTGCTTTCTACCTCATATGAGTTTAGTTGTATGTAGTGCTGCCAATCCAACAGTCACCAAGAATCAAGATTAAGATGGGAATATAACACAGAGAAAATCTCTCTGGATGAAGCTGTCTGCTTTCCTGAGAGAACAGTTGGCATGGCACTTTGCTCTTGATAAATTTAGGTACTGAATGGATCTGAGTCTTGGAGATCTTTGTCATTATCTGAGAACAACCCATCAAGTTATGTCTGGTACACCAAAAGAGAAAGGCCTGTTCTTTGTTGTGGCACAGAACACAATGAAAAAGAGCCATATCTTGACAAGCATAATCTGATTTGTGCTTTTAAATCATGTTACTTCCAAGCACTACTGTGTGTCTCTGATACTATATATGGGGGCATATATTTGTGTGTATACACACACTCTCATGATTGCATTTTAAAATGTGACATTATACAGCTGAAATCATACAGCTTTTCAACCAAACATTTGACAAATGGTATATTTGATTAACCAATAAATTGACTGGATTTGGATGAATGTGCTCTTCTTAAGGAAAAGGATGAAAATGTTCTGGATATGGTAAAAAGAACAGAAATTGCAAGTAATAGAAATATTGATAAATCCCCTTTAAATTTTTTAATTTAATTTAATTGTTGGATTTCTATGCCGCCCACTCGACCTAGGCCGACTCAGGGCGGTTCACAATCATGGATAAAGACAGATTAAGATCCCACCCCTTAAAAAGGGTGCAGGGACCAAAGGGACCACGGGGGAAGGCATTATCATCTATACCAACCACCCAATGGAGGTCACCCTTCCACCTGCACCCCATACTTGGCCTGCCACCCAGGTTTTGAGTCCTTTTTGAAGGGCACGTCCGGAGACAGACGTGTGAAAAAAATTGTATAAAAGGTGGATGTTGATAATCTTTTTTAGACATTAAATAGTAGTTTAAAGGAGTGTTCATATGTGATATTGTCTATATTAGATTGTGTAAAACAATATTTAATTGAAAGAGGAAATAGTGTGAGATAACTTTCCCTTAAACAGAGACTAAGTGGGAATCTACATTTATTTAAAAGAGCCCACATGTGTGTCAGTTCCTGATCAATTTAAAGATTGGGAATAACACAATATACAGTCAAAATCATGTTGCTTATTATTGTTGCAAAAGGCTGAACAGGGTTGAGAAATTTTAAGTAGCTACCATATTCTCATTACCATTGACAACTTGAGTATAGTGATTAAATGTTGTCATAGTTCTCATCACCACCACCATCAGCTTCTCTAGCTCTCAACTATATAGTAATCAAAGCATCTCACAGTAATAATAAAAGAAAATAAAAATAAGTAGAAACAAATCCATCTCATAACTGTTAGAGTAGGATGTTCGAGTAGGATGAAAAGGTAGATTTAGCTGCAAAATATTAAAAATCTCTCTACAAAGATAATTAAAACCTTTCCTTAAAATAGCAAGAGTGAAAACTAATTGTAATTCTGATCAATTGCTTTCTTCCAGATTGTGTCCCCAAAGTTATTTCCTGGTAGATTAAATGTTAAAGTACCTATGAGTCAAAGGAAATGAGAAGGGAATTTTGATTGTGAACCAACACCCTTCCTTTCTTTGCTGTCCTGTTTTCTTGCTGACACAGATTCATCAAGAAGAAATATTCTAGATGAGATCATGTCATAACTATCTTCATCTGACTATTACCATATGGTATTGGTGGTTTTTTGGCTCCCACAATAGAAGCAGATTTAGTTTCCCAGAGTCTTGGTGGTTCAATTTAAGAATATGAAACAAAAACATCCAAATTTCTGGATCAAACTGATCTGCAGTTCTGCTTCAATACAACAAATTGAATTATGTTTCAAAAATAAAACTGGGAACTCTTTTAGTGAGTACTGTACTCATACTGAATATGAATTCAGTCCTGCCCCAAGAAGAATATTGACATCTAGAACACAACTTGACCTAAATGCTAATTCTATGGACAGGTGAGAAAGATTACTAAATTAGTGTTAACTAAGCATCCTTAAGACTGACATTTTGTTTCATCATAATCAGAAGGTGTGCAGTCTACTCCATTTGTGAGATTTCCTTAGTATGCCTCTGACGCGCTCATGTTGATAATTGTCCTGCCGTTACTCCAATACTTCTGCAAATCCCAAGCATGTTCATATATTTTGATCTAATAATGATTATATATGTACTGCAGAGGCTTTGAGTATGAGTAATATATGTTAGGAAAGCTGAGTGCAGAAGAATAGATGCCTTCAAGATGTGGTGTTGGAGGAGAGTTTTGAGAGTACCCTGGACAGCAAAGAGAACAAATAGGTCAATCTTAGAAGCAATCAACCCTGGCTGCTCATTGGAAGGGCAAATAGTAAAGATGAAGCTTAAGTACTTTGGACACCAAATGAGAAGAGAGGACTCACTTGTCATTTTAAAATGACATAATTGAGCATTGTGTGAGAAAAGACAAGCCCATGATTAGTCATTGGTTGATCACTCAAGCTGAATGTCCCTTTCTGATGTCATGTTCAGCAAGCATGAAAAGGATATGTACTTGACTCTTTCATGTGATGGGGAATGCTTACTCATTAAAGGGTATGATCAAGACAAATATGTCCCAATCAACATCAGTCATGATGCCTCTATGTTTTTGCTCTGGAATTATAAGATGGTGGATATGGTTCCACTCATTGGCTTCTGAAAGGCAACGATCATCACTATGGATGAATTCCTGTGGCACATCTACAGGTTTGTGATTCATAGAATCATAAGAATAATTGAGTTGGAAGAGGCCTTTAGTTCATCTAATCCAACATCCTGTTAAATCCAGGAATACAAATCAAAGTGTCCAGTGTTGGAATGTTCACCACCTCTTGAAATAGTTGGTTTGACTGTTGTACTGCTCTAACTGTTAAGATATTTCTCCTGATATTCAGCCTATATCTGGCCTCCTTTAGTATGAGCCCATTATTATGTGTTCTACAGTATGAGGGAGAACAGATCCCGGCCTTCCTCTTTATGATTATCTTTCAAGTATCTGAAGAGTGCTATCATATCCCCTCCCAGTCTCCTTTTCTCAAGGCTAAACAGCAGGTTTTATTGAAGAAATAACATGAACCAAACCATCCTCCCCCCAACTCCTCAGAGCATTGAGTTCCTGGTACTAACCCTCTAAATATAATCCCTTCAAACTGGGGCCCCAGTTGACTGCACTGGAGTCATCAGCAACCCTGAATCTGGGAAATGAACAAGCTGTATACATCCAGATACTTGTTGAAGCCCTTTTAGAGAAAATGTATAAAGATAAGTGAGAGGGACCTGTTTCTTGGAACGGCTTCTTCCAGAAAATACCATGGTTTGCCTGTTGCAATCAGCATCTCCAGCACTGAAGCCAAGAGGGGTGAGAGTTGAAACTAAAGGCTGAAGATGACGTGAAGCTGAATCAGCTGGCATTGGCAATGCTGAAACTACCAGTTATCTTTTGCCATCACCTCCTCCTCTTTTAATGTGTTAAACACCCCCTCTCTGCCTTGTTAGTCCTACCCTCTTATCCCCACCAGATCAGCCTCCTTTAGCTGTTCCTCATCAAGCAGTTGCCCTTCTTCCTCCTGTGACAGAACATTTCTCATTGTTTTCAACTGGGAAGACCCACCCTCCACAGGACTTCCTATTGCTTGTGGTGCAGAACCCAATGGCTCACTATGAACCTGGATGGCCATCCTCTTAGAATATCAAAGCAGTGTTCAGTTGTTTATCCCTGCTCCAACTCCCATGGCAATGCCCTGAATGGAATCAGGTTCTGCTGCTTACTGTTGTAAAATTAAAACAGTTCCAGCTTAGTTGCTTAGTACATATTTAAAATAATGGGGCAGGTTCAAAATAAGAAGCACCATACTATTCTAATAGACTATATTATTGGGGCAAACCAGTTGGATATCTAATTCTGCCTAACCTGTGACTACATAACCTGTGGTTCATATGGTTGGGCTTATTGGCCCTCTGTTGGAATCTCCAGAACCAGTAAACTCACAGTTTGGAAAGTCACGTTTCCCCACAAACTCCAACCATCACTGTCACTGCCTAGGGAATGCTGAGAGTTGTAGTCCAAAAAGCAGGTTTTCAAGCTGTGGGATCCAATCCTACCTACTTGTAGTGAATCTTGCATTTATCTATGCAAACAGTAGTTTACTACTGTATCTCTTGCATTCTGGTTATCTTTCAGTGTCACAAACAGTTTATCTCTATGGTACATAAGCATACAAATGTTTTGGTCCTTTTCATGAATATTAGAAAATTGGTAACAGTTCTGGAAAGGCCATGCTTCAACATTTGTTAGTTCTTTGGGTGCCATAGAACAACTCTATGTTGCAAGCAACTTGGATTCAAACCACCCATGCCTCTAATAGCATGCTGAGCAATCATGTCTAGGTTTAAAAAAAAGTTGCAGAGTGACATGATTTTCCATGGCATTGCAGTAGATGAGAAGGAAAAACCCTATTCATTCCTCCTTAGCCATAATCAGTCTTGTAGAAGGAGCTGCTATTAGGCCTGTGGTTCCTAACCTTTTTTTGGCCATGCCCCACCTAAACATCTCTAAAATCCTGATTTCCCCACCCCCAACCCCGTGACAAATAATTTGTATGATTCAGAAAGTGAACTCCTGTTCACATGGAGGAAGCCTAAAAGGCCATTAACTTGGTCTGAACAAGCTTGAATATACCCCCTTAAAAATCAACTTGCTCCACGTTGGGAACCGAGGCATTAGACTACTGGTTAAAGGTTGGCCTGTATGAAAACTGCTTTCCTCTATGCTTAGTATTCAATGTTTTTAAATCTGGTTGCTAGCTATTAAAGTAATGTGTAGTCTGGCTCCCATACAGCTATAAGAATTGATTCAACTCCTTTGGGCTGCTAACACTCCCTAGGTTACCAACGCAATGCACGAATTGATTATTCTGTTCTTCATCTTTTTCAAGATAAATCTATTTTTTTATAAATCTATGAAATGTACAAACAATTGTTATGAATTATTTATATAATCATTTTAATGTTGTGAATTATTTATTTAAAAATTATTAGACTTACAATAATTTACAACAATCTAATGAAACAGACCTGCATTTTCAATTTTTATACATGAAGAATGACGCCTGAAAAGGACTCTAAACACTATCTCATGAATCATAAGTGAAGTGGCTTTGAGGCAGGTCTTGTGTATGTAGTATTACTTGTTTCTTTGATGTTGATGATTAGTATTGGTACATAAAGTCTGCATAGAAACTCAAAAATGATGTGTTTTCACCTATTTTACTTCTTCTGAATAACTGGAATCTTATAACTCATGATAATGTTTATATTCTCAACCCATAGTTCCATTTGTTATGTGATCCCTGGACAGCTTTTCCAGTCATCTTGAAGCAATAGCAATTACACTTATATACCACCCCATAGCACTTAGTGCACTCTCTGGCTGGTTCACAATATAATTAGTATTTTGCCCTTAACATGCTGGGTACTTATTTCACTGACCTCAGAAGGATGGAAGGCTGAGTCAACCTTGACCCTGGTCAGGATCGAACTCAGAATGTCAGCACTGCAGAGAAGAAATGAGTGGATAGGAGACAAAAATTCTAACTGCAGTACTGACCCTTCCCCCAAAAAAAAATTTGTAGAATTTTGGATGAGTAATTCAATTTATGAATTGCTCATCTCCAGTATACCCAATAATCTTGAATTAATGTAAGATATCTAGTAATCTTAGTCCATATTAGTTAGTTCCTTTCCCCCATCAATCAGATGCA
The DNA here is from genome assembly GCA_035047305.1 of Bradypodion pumilum. Lineage (NCBI taxonomy): Eukaryota > Metazoa > Chordata > Lepidosauria > Squamata > Chamaeleonidae > Bradypodion > Bradypodion pumilum. Next base: position 326,822,092 of record JAWDJD010000003.1, read on the forward strand.
AAGATCACACCAAATGGCATACTGACACAGGGCCGTAGCCAGAGGGGGCCATGAAAACCCTCCTGAGCTAACAGCCAAACCCCCCCCCCCGACCCACCCCGTGATGCTAATGCTATATATGTGAGTGTGACATTGTTGACCGCCCTGAAAATTGTTTGCCCCTCCTGAAAAATCTCCCCCTCCCCCCCAAAAAAATAATAATCCTAGAATCCTGGCTACACCCCTGTACCAACATCTACATGACCCCAAGTAACCCATATCAGCCTATTCCAAATGAGACCATGTAATCAAGCCTTTACTACTACGGCAATTTTTTAAAAAAGCATGCAGACATTAAAAAAAAACATGCAGACATTGTATGTTATGTGATATAGATTGTCAAAAATGTGTTTGCACACATTAGAATGCTGTTGAATCATATCTAAATAAGCTATGAATGAAAAAGACACAAATGTAGGCCAATTCTTTTTCTCCAGTATTTTGTGCAGAGTAAATCTCATGGCTGCTGCATCTGGCATATAAAGGCTGCAGTTTTATATCTGTTTGTCTTGGGAGTAAATCTAATGTACTGGAGTTCTGATGTAACATGACAAGAATTGCACTGTAAGACATACCTGTCAAGTTTTGGACATGAAAATAAGGGAAATTTTGGGCCACGCCCCTCTCCCCACAGGCCACACCCCACCAGGCCACACCCCCTCTTCCCCAAAATCCAGGCACATCCAAGAGCCTAGAGGAGGAGAAGCCACCAGAGCCAGGGAGGAGTGTTGGGCTCCCCTCCCCAGTGGAGGAAGAACCACCCCCTAGGCACTCCCCCTTTCCCCTTAGCACCACTGCTGTGCTGCCTCTCACGGAGAACAAGGCAATGGGCCAGCCCTTAGAGGGCAGCCTTACTGTAATAATTCTATTTTAAATTTCTCTCTATTCTCTGCTGCGACAGCATTTTAGAATATGGTGAGTTTTCATGGAACTGTTTTTTACACTTACTGTATTTTCTGGTGTATAAGACTACTTTTTAACCCCGAAAAATCTGTGCCAAAGTTGGGGGTCGTCTTATAGGACAGGTACTTAACTGCAGCTTGTTTCCCCTTGCTTCATATGTCCGGCGCATATGGTGGGGGATGCCGCGGCGAGTCCCTGCTCTGTGCGGGGAGTATGAAGCAAGGGGAAGCAAGCTGCACAATCTTCCTGTACCTCGAGGAGGAGAACGTGTGTGAGTATTGCTGTACTGACAATGTTTGGCTCTACATATGCATGTGAGCTATCTTTCTCACATCTAAAGAACATTAAGACCAACCTATGGTCACGTTTAACGGATGCAAGTCTCTACGCCTGCATGAAACTTAACCTCACCACATATCAACCAGACTACAAAGCCATCAGCAAAATTATGCAGCACCAGAAGTCGCATTAATGGTAAGAAGTACTTTATTCATCATTGGTTAGCAACAGCATAACAACATTATTAAAAAGAATTCAGAGAGTTAGTGTACTTTAAAAGTGTTGGTCTTACATAAAATGCACACATTTACTTGTATTTAGTTTTAAACATATTGTATGGCTCTCACGGAATTACATTTTAAAATATGTGGTGTTTATGGCTCTCTCATCCAAAAAGGTTCCTGACCCCTGGTCTAGATTCTAGATATAGTTTTAGCAGTCAGCCTCCAACTTATTTTTGAAAATGTCTTAATTCTACCTGAACACAGAAATAATTAATGTTTCAATTGGTCATAGTGTTATTTTTGTCTAGCTTGGAAAATTATGGTTCCCAGCTTTGCAAACGCAAGGTCTCATACCACCATCTGAAATTTGTTGAGATTCTGACTTACTGAAGCTGTCAATTGAAATTACTGCTGTGCCAGAAATTTCTCCCATGAGAATGTTGACCATTCTCAATCTGAAATACAGTAAATAAAATTGCATATGAAAATAACTTTGATGTAGGAGAAAATTGATGTAGGAGGAAGTTCTCATGATTGACATTCAAGATCTATTTGCTTAATTTAATTTAGTTCTTCATTAAAAGTTTCCTTTTAATGGGACTGTGGTGGCTCAGTGGTTAAGAAGCTTGCCTTGTTAGCTGGAAGGTCAGCAAGTCAACAGTTCCATACCTGAGTACTGTATGACGGAGTGAGCACCTGTCTCTGTCCCACTCCTGCCAACCTAGTAGTTTGAAAGCAAGAAATTGCAAGTACAGTAGATAAATAGGGACCACTTCGGTGGGAAAAGATCTTGGGAACATGAAAGGAGCCTCATTCAGGTGTCCCCTGACTGGAGTTTCTCCAGAAAAATCTTTTCAACCCAGAACGCACCTTTATGTGCTTCTGACATGTTAGACATGACATGATATTCCCTGCCACAGGACTTTTTCAGATTGATAAGTGTAGGTAGCAAAATTGAGAGGTGGATGCCCCACCATGTCTCACACAACTTGAAAACCCTATAAGAGTAGTTATGTCAGCTCTGACTTGAAACAAGGCCAAGGAAGCTTCAGAGAGATGTATAATATAAAACAAAACAAACAGTCAACTTGCAATATTAAAGTCAGCTTAAAAATATAATAAAAAATTATAAATAAATAAAATTGAGAATGACAAAGAGAAATTAAAGACTCTTCCACAGGGAAATAAAATTTAGGGAAATTTTGAGGAAAACATGCACCAGAACACTAGCTTCATCTTTTTCCTAGGCCTACAGGAGTCTGCCCATCTTTATACTGACTGCAGGGTTCAGAGGGATGAAACCATGCTGAATTCTGAAGAAGGATGATGCTCTCAAATAGTCCAACAAGGAGAGGTTGTTTCATCCCATTGGTCTATCTGTTAGGGAATTCTTCAGAGGTCAACCATCTCCCTAATGTTACTTAACTTCTATATAAATGATTTGGGGAGGGGAATCATCTAGAAATTTAGAATTTGTCATTAATATGCTGACAGCACACAATTCTATCTCTATTTTCCCTTCTCCATAGTGAATGCAGTCCAGTGTCAAATTTATAAAACCCTATATAGTTTGGGACATTGTTACCTTGCAGAATGTCACTCCCAAAATTCCACTCCTCACCTGGTCCTCCCAGAGTCTAGAGTTCCAGGTGTTGACACTAAGAATGTCAAAGAAGGCTGTAACTAGAAGGATAGCCTTCTTGGTTCTTCTTTTCTTTCCCAATCAAACTCTAGACTGCCAAAAACAAGCCACTTTCTTCGCTTTGTCATTGCCCAAACCCAAGTTCTCATTGGTGCATGCTTCTGGCAGCAATCAGCAGACCACTAAATAAGATGGATTCTGTATCTCTCCATTCACACAGTGTGTTGCTGTTTGCCAGCAGCCCTCACTTGAGCATGTTGATCTTGCATTTAGGGACTCCAACCCTCAGCCTATTCAGGGTCCTCCAAGTGACCTGTGTGCGTGTGTCTGTCTGTGTGTCTGTGTGTCTGTGTGTGTGTGTGATATCCTCAGCTATATACTCCTTTAATGTTGTTCCTTCTACAGTATTAAATTGTGTCAGACTTCCTCTCTGAATATCCTTAAGAAATATCTTAAAATGGAATTGTACAGAAATGCTTTCAAAAATGACCATTAATTTTGAGTATAATTATTTCTGGGCCCTTTATGATGATGAGATTTTACACCTATTTTTATTGGTTGTATTCTGAATTACTGTTTTTGGTAAAAGTCAGCCAGGGTGGAAATTCTGTTCCCAGATGGGTGGTGAATAAATATATCAAACAAAAAATAAGCAATATGCTGAGCTAACATTTTCTGAGAATTTTCCCCCGCTGAGATATATATTGACATTTACTGTATTTTCTGGCGTATAAGACTACTTTTTAACCCCAAAAAATCTGTGCCAAAGTCGGGGATTGTCTTATAGGACAGGTACTTAACTGCAGCTTGTTTCCCCTTGATTCATATGTCCGGCGCATATGGTGGGGGGTGCTGCGGCCGAGTCCCTGTTCTGTGCAGGGAGTATGAAGCAAGGGGAAGCAAGCTGCACACATCTTCCTGTACCTCGAGGAGGAGAACGTGAGCGTGGATTGGCTCTCCACCAGAACCTGCCCATTCGACTCGGAGGGCTGTGCGTCTTCGGGTTCAGTGTGGGTTAATTTTTATTTGGTGTGCATTGAAAGAGAGGTAGTCTTATACGGCAAGTATATTCCAAACTCTATATTTTAACTGGAAAAGTTGGGGGTCGTCTTATACGCCCAGTCGTCTTATATGCCGGAAAATACGGTACTTTTTATTGTGGATCTAGAAACAGAAGTCTACTCTGAAAAGTTACCAGAAGCCCAAGTCAGTACACCTAATGATCAGGGCTTATGGGAATTGTAGTCCAAGAACATCTGGAGAGCCATGTTTGCTAACCCCACACTAGAGTGAAATAATTTACTGCTATTGCCATCTGTAACATACAGCAATATAATAGCAACCCTGCTGCTAAAGGTGAGCCCCAGTTCTGTGAATTTGCAGGATAATGTCTATTTCTCAGGAGAAAAGGTAAAATTACTCTCCTTTATCTGTTTTCTCAGAAAAGGAATAATTTTGAATGGTCATTTCTACACAGCTATAAATGAAATAGAACACTATTTCATTTATAGTGTTCTGTTTCATTTATAGAACACTATAAATGAATACTTTTACACTTCACTAAAACACACTATAAAGGAAAGTGAGATGAGATATATATTTGACAGAAAATGGCTTGTTCATATCTTGGTTTATTAGGCAAAGGTGACATATTCCACCTCCAGCCATTGCTTTCTCTATATGGACTTTTCAAAATGGTCAAAAAGCCTCTAGAAACTGTAATTTAAATAGACACACTAGGAAATTTAAATATTTGCACTTCAGTTTCCAGCATGTGTTCAGATATAGTGTTAACCAGATTGTAAACACATTTTCATGGGTAATTTACTACCCCAACCTTACCAAGCAAAGCCAACATCATAAGCCTCAAGCAATTTTTGCATCTGAAATCTTGTTACTTTTTTATTCAGGAAGAATTGCTTCTGTAGTTGTTATTTGTTGTTTGTTAAGTTTGAACTGATTTCCTTCTGAGCTCTTGCTTGACCAGTTTGAAAGCTCTTTAGGATGTCTTCTCACTCTGGTGGAAATACTATTTGTCTGCAATTGTATAAATTATGGTTAAGAGAGCAGATGAACCACCCAATCTTGATTTTCTTGCCAAAAACTAAGATTTAATCTTTAAAAAAAAAACCAAACAGAATATTGATTCTCTTTACCAGTTCCTTTTTAATCATGTATACCATGAAAAATCATGTTTAAATGCTTTGGAATATGAGATACGAGGAAGAGATTCCAGTTAGTAGTCCAAATGGGAGGAAAGTAGCAAGTGATGGAGCAATGGCCACACTAGTCCTACTGCTATTATTAAGGCAACACGAAACTAAATGGGTTCCAGATTGCAATCAAGAAAACATTTCCCAGAATGCTGAGGATCAAAGTGTAATTCAACAATTCTGAAACTGGACATTCCACCAAATTTCTCTTTGAGAGCTGTGGCCTCTCAATAGAGTCCACAAACCACATCCTCTGGGATGATTCCATATGATACAGTGAAAGTATTCTTTAGCAAATAGTTGCTTGATTGCAGCCTTTCAAATTGGCACTTCCCAGTCATTTTCTGAAGATGATTAACTTACAAACATATGTCTCCTTTCAAGACCTACTTCTTCGTTGCTTCTGCTATTCACCTCACACTCTAGCTTTTGGTTTGTACAGTATTGCATACTCTACCTGTTGTGTATTGAATATATTTGTAACCACACGAATGAGTGGATGTAACAATCTCTAATAGAAACACTGTAACCTTCTGTATGAGGACGCGAGCTAGTGGCCAGCACACATGGTACACATTCCTCAAATGCCTTCAGCTGCGCGGGAAAGATTCCCGCGCTCACCTCACCTGGACAAGAAAGGCGTGACCAAGGATGACGTCACTTGGACAGTAGCCAATGCCCTGTCGAAGAGCCATATTCAATTGTATAGCCACCGCATAAAAGGAGCTGTTTGTCCGCCATTACCACATGTTCGTACTGTACTCCATGCAATAAAGATGTGCTAGGCTAGCATACAGCCGTTTCCATTGTCTTGATTCCCAAACACAAAACTACCCATCCCAAGAACTTTTATGTTTCATTGTTCATCAAGAAGAGGAACCCTGGTCTGATGATTTAAGGTCAGAGTTCTCAACCATTTTAAACCGGGGCCTGCCCTGGACTTCCATTTTGCCCTTCCTTCACCACATGGCACTTCTTGGTGTGGTGTAGGCAGTGGCAGGCCACATGCAGTGGTGCCATGGGCTGCATCCAGCCCATGGGCCCAGGTTGAGAATCCCTGATTTAGGATGTAGCAGATTAATACCAAATTGAGCTACTTTGCAGATCATCTTTTCAGCTCTGGGAGTGGAGCATGTATTTTAAATATGTTTTAAAATAGTGTTGTTTTAAAACATGTTTAGCTTTAATATTTTAATATTAATATCTTAACTTATTGTGACTTTAAATGTATGTAAGCTTTTTTTTAGTGTTATTCCCTTCACAGGGAAAAAGACAGGATAGAAATAAATGAATACAGTATTAATATTAAATTTTGTTCACAACTTTACTTTTACTCCTAAGACACATTGCAATTTGGCTTTATTAATGTTGTTATCTATTGTTTAACATAGCTAAGCATTGGTTTTGTTTGGTTAGCATAGCTCCTAGACATTTTAAACATGGCTAGAATCTAAAACATGAAAATTCCAGTTTGTTTTCCCTTAAAATTAAGTGCCTGCAGGAAAGGGTTTTCAGGCAATCTTTCAATTTTACTGTACCCATTAAAACCTGTTAGGGTAGATAATAGATTGACTCAGAAAAAGAAAAAGGATGCTGTGGGCTTTAATTTATAATACTCAAGCAGAGCAGTTAACCATAACACATTCTAGAGTTCATTAGTTTATAGGTTCACCATAAACTGGAAGTGAATTCATGGCACATAAGAACAGGGTAGATAGATCTATTGTAATAACTTTGCATGGTCAAAACTATCTTGATAGGAGATAAACCTTACTGTCTCATATGTCAGCCACTAAAGCTGGATAGAGTGATGTGAAAATAGTTAGGCACTGAAGAGGCTTTCTGGTGATAAGATGATTTGCCCAGTTGCCTTAAGCCCTATGGGACCATAGACCAGAGCTTTCAGAAATTATTTCTTTGGCCTGCAGCTCCCAGAATATTGGAGGGGTTGTTGGAACTTCTCCATGTTCTGGAGATGTGGTGAACTGCTAAAGGATGTTCCAAGTTTGATTAAGTTTATTAGGAAAGACAACATACTATAAAGAATCTCCCTTTACCAAATCTCTGGACATTCATAACTTGTTCTGTATGACTCAATGTTGCTATAGGAGGGTTAGAATAGCGGCTGCAGTTTGAGTCTTCCTTTGTATAAACAATTTGAAGGAAATGCTGTTATTTTCCATACAGAAGCCACTCTGGCAGAAAGCAACCTCAAAAGTTATAGCTACTTTAATCATAAGTAACCATACTAATGCAGAATAATAGAAAACATACTTTGACTGGATGTGCAAAAAGCACCTCTATTCCAATTGGACTTTGGTCATTCATTTTTGTAGGCCTATTTATGAAATAATGGTTCATAAATAAGAGGAAAAAGGACAGAAGTTGCAGGAAAAAAATACGTCTTAGGCAGCAATACGTAAGTTCACAGCACGACAGTGGTTCAGCAATGCCAATATTGCCACTTGATACCTGAGGGAAATAACTTTTAAAAATGCATTTTCAAGGTCCTGCCACCATTTTTGTTGCATGTGCAAAAAAAGACATATGATCACTTGCTCTTTCTCCAATCCAATTGTTCTCCTCTCCTAGCCTAAAAGATCTGCACATGTTTCACTCTGTACAAAAAATTGGCCAGCTCGTCTTTGTCGTCCTCACAGCAGTTTTCCTGAACTAAACTGAGTCTGTAAACCTTCAGTGCAATTCACTAGAATATAGCAAATCCAGGAATGATTTAGGATTTCTGCCTTCCATGTTGCATGTTCTCTCTTGGCCGTCTCATTTCCATTGCCTCCTTCCTTCACCTACTTTGTTTGGTTTGGATTAACATACCGGTGCATGGTATAACCAGTAAACATTTGAAGTGAGTGCCAATTCTCTATTCTGCTAGGCTGGCCAATTATTGTGTGCCTGATGTGTGTATAAATTGATATGTGTATAAATGCATTTATGACAGCCATGGGTCATTTATGGCAGTGTTATGCACCCGTGCATGTGCATTTTACTTCCGCTTCCGGTGGGAGGAACCATGTGACTGGCATGCTCAACCATGTGACTGGCCCAAAACGTTTAGCACCCCAGACTAAACTAAACTGCTCAACAAGGCAGATCCCAGAGTAGAAAGCAGTTATACTAGGAGGCAGGGAGGAACATTTAGCCCACTAATTTGACTGTTTAGAATTTAGATTCAAAACCAGCCAATGGCTATGTTTCTTGAGGGCTGACCCTTCTCATCTCCATGTTACCATGTAAAACAAACATGAAACATGATGGGATTGCCTTCTGTAAACTCAGCACTATGGTCCCAAAAAGGCAATATTGAGAAGCTCTAGATCAGGAGTCCTCAACCTTTTAAAGCTGGGGTCTGGGTCACACGCCCTCTGATTGTTGAGGGGCTGAACTGGTGATTGTGACACCGATTTTGGGGTGTGGTGGGCTCAACCACCCTGAACCTACCACAACCCAAAAAAGCCCCCCACTCTCCCCACACCACTTCCCTGCTTACCAGCCTGGAGGAGCTGTGTCGCGTGGGTGAAGACAATGTGCTCATACCTGCCAGAAATGCCCTCATGATTTCCACCACTTCAATCCTTACTCCTCTGCTTAGCTTGCCATGTCCCTAATGGCACTCCATAGCATTGCTTGCCATTAGAGACATGGCAAGCAAAGCGGAGGAGACAAGGATTGAGGCGACAGCAGCAACAGCAGCAACAGCAGCAACAGCAGCAACAGCAGCAACAGCAGCAACAGCAGCAACAGCGGCAACAGTGGCAACAGCGGATACAGCGGAAACAGCGGAAACAGCGGAAACAGCGGCGGCTGGAGCGAGGCTGTGGGCTGGAAGATTTGATGCTGTGGGCCAGATCCAGCCTGTGGATCATAGATTGAGGATCCCTGCTCAAAATGAAAAACTTTAGACACTGAAAGTTTGGGGACTTAATAAAACATAGTTGTGGGAAGATTAAAAAGAATGGCCTAGTCTCTGAACCAAGCATATTAAAAGTTTAGAAATACTGTGTAAACATAGGAAAGGAAAGTCAACTACTCTACAATCCATTACATATTTTCCTTAGTCTTTGCATTATATCTTAGTATTTACATTACATTACCCATTACATCTTTTCCTTCTATGACAGGAGCTAGGGATGCTAAAAGCTCCTGAAATAAACCAGCAAGAAAGAACACATTTCTGGCTCTACTATTTCTCTCTCTTAATAAATTACACTTTTAATGTCACGGATAATTCCATCCCTAGTCTGACCCTTCAAAACTATCCCAGAAGCCTTAACCAAAATACATGTCTGACATCATTCAGAACATCACATGGATGGCACATCAGTTTGGAACAATATGAGCACACTTGTGCTCTGCACCAGAGCAGTGCAGCTGGACAAACAAAAGGTTCCAACATTGCCTTTTAACTTAAATCCCAATCTGCCAAATATTTTGTTATCACAAGACTATTAACATATTTAATAAAATAGCAGGTGCCGTTAAAAATCTTGACATTTACCAGAGTTATCCATTAAATTAATAGCACATTCAGTGGTAACCTACACCCCTTATATACGGCAAACCTGGTGGAAAAGATAAATACAATGATTTATGAAATGTCAACATTTGAATAAAGAATTGTTCCAGACACAGTTTGATAATTTGTTGATGAACACAAAGGAGAGAAAGAAAAGAAAAGAAAAACCAGGTTAAGCAATGGTTTGTTGAGAATAATAATAAATCTTCATTTTTGATAGCCTGACATAACATTCTGTGTTTATCCTATCTTTTGGGGTGGCCATTGACATTTGTACACTTGCAAAAGGTGTTAATTCCCAGTACTATCCTCCAAGCTTTTACTATCTACAACGTTGTCCTGAGGGAGGTTATGTCAGCCATGGAAGGTTTTCACATGAGCCACATTTCTGGCCTTCCTTAACCTGACACAGATTTACAGTATTTGGCAACAACTCTGAACAACCTCAGCCAGCATGATCATGAGAAGCACATTTTTAATATCTGGTGAGAGTTTTCCTGTCTAGGACCATGCTGCTTATTGGCGCCACTTGGTGGAATAGAGGTAGGGAGTAAATCACACTAGAAAGACATTCATATAACTGGTTCTGATAGGTGAGCTTGGGTTTTTATGTCACTTTTTGGGTTGATTATTATTGTGTTCCTGTTATGTACATTATTTTTATAATATTGCTTTGTTGTAGTAGTTTATTGTTTCTGGGTTGGATGTTTTACATGATTGTAAGCTGCACAGGGAAGGATATAAATGCAAATAATAAATATAAGAATTAATATGTTTTGGTCATTTGTTAGTCCATCTGCTAGCAAAGATAATCCAAGGTGCTCTACTAATTAATGAGATAGGATTCCAGCACAGAGTAATGTTGCCTAGCAAAGAAATGAATAAATTGCAAAACCAATTAGAAGATAAAATAAGAAAAGTGACAGAAGAACATAAAAAATGAGGATTAATAAAGTATTCACAGAACTAGTAAGAGCTAGAACAGAGTTAGAAGCATTGGATACAAGAACTCAAGCTGCAATGAATTATTTAAAGAGAAATTATCATGAACATGGAAATAAAAACATCAAATTGTTATCAATGCTATAAAGAAGAAGGCAAGACAATTGTTTCTATAAGAACTAAAGATAACATAATGGCAACTGCACAGTAGCAAGAAGTAACAATGTTTATGGAACATTATAAAATGTGTATAAATCAGAAATAACATCAGAGATTTTAAAAATTGTAAATTTCATTACCAATCAATCCAATCTTAGGAAATCAGTTAAATTCTCTGATAATACTTCTAGAAATAAAAATAGCTAAAGGTAAAGGTAAAGGTTTCCCTTGCTTGAAAGCCAGTCGTATCCAACTCTAGGGTGCAGTGCTCATCTCTGTTTCAAAGCCGAAGAGCAATGGAGGAAAGAGGTCGAGAATAGTGAAATCGTTGTGGTATCAGGATCAGAAAAGAGGAGGATTAGGATTACCAGACGTTAAGAAGTATTATAAAGCACATCAGTTAAAGTATTTCATAAAGATCTTGTTGAGTACCGAAACCATCTGGGGGAAATTGGAATGAATGAGTTAACAAAAAATGAAAAAGCAATATTTCTAGATAAAAATTAAGCAAAATAATGTCTTATTAAAAATATTAACAGATACTTGACATTCTGAGAAAATAAAAATTGCTCCAGGCACCGCACCCGTAATTGAATTAAAGGATTACAAGACATTCCTGTTAAATATAACTACAGAAATTGAAGAGATACTTGTTTGTAACAAAGTTGTTTTATTATAAGATTGGATAAAATTATGTAATGATACAGAAAAAATCAAATATATATTCACAGATGAATCTAAACTGGCTTCAAAAGGCAGCAATCAACAATTGGAACAGGAAATTTATTAATGATGCAAGCTTAAACAGAAATCCAACAGAATTCGAGAATTTAATAACAAATATAAGATCAGGAAAAATGGGACTAAAAAATTTACTAGGCAAAATATATAAAATGTTAAATGATATGGAATATACTGGAAGCTCCATGAAAGAGACTTGGGAAAATGATTTAAATATAAGTATTAATGAAGTAAGTTGGAACCAAAAGTGGAAAAAAGAGTCATGAGAAATTTATCAATAAGACTTAAAGAACATAATTATAAAGTATTATGGAAATGGTATTAAACACCAATTCAATTAAAGCAAATGGACTAAACCAAATCTGATAAATGTTGGAGATGCAAGAAAGATGCACTTATACACACATGTGGTGGGAGTGTGAAGTAGTGAAAAACTTTTGGATAAAGGTGGAGAAGGAAGCAATAGGAATATTGGGAACATGTATTAAATTTGATCCACCCAGCATGCTAGTCTTTGAATATAACAATATGAGTCTAAATAATAACAAATCAGAACTGTTATCTATTATAATATCAATTGCAGGAATATGTATAGCTACAAAATGGAAGGATCAAATATTTTCTCATCTATAGTGGTACAAAGATTCAACAGCTTTATTATGGACAAATATATATGGATCAGTACAGCTTTATGCTAGGTCAGCAGATATGTGAAGCAATTTGTAGGTCATTATATAACATGCATATAAAAAGAAGGAAACTGGCAACACAATACAATTTCATTAGATGTACATAAAGCCTTTGACTGAATGGAATGGGGATTCTAGTTTTAGCTAATGGAGAAAATGAACATTGGAGAGACATTTATTAAAGTGCTAAGAATGTTATATGAAGGGGCAAGAGCTACAGTGTTTATTAATTGGACAAATTCAAATAAATTTGAAATACACAGAAGGATAAGTAAGGTGACTCTTTGTCACCAATAATATTTGTATTGGCTATTGAACCACTGGCCAAATACACGGTAATGTTGCCTAGCAACTAATCAGGGCCTCAAAGGTTTGTTGCAACTTTTGCCTCCAGTATGAATTCTGTTCCTGCCATGCAATGCCATTGTGTCTTTCTCTGTGTTTTGCTTCTCTTCAGAACTCAGAACACTTTTGTTTTGTTAAACCTTCAGTTTAGGCTCAATGAATTCCAAAAATCTTGTTCACCTTCTTTGACTTTAATTTTAATGTGTAAGGAAGCTATGCTCATTAACAACATTGCATCTTTCCATGTTTTGTGTGCTTGTTTTTCATGTTCACAATTTACACTCCACAACCTCTTTTAGTCTCTGAATGTAGGTATTCCTGGACCAACTTTTTTAGTTTGCTTGCCATTTGGAAGCTGTCAAATTCCCTACTGCAAATTTGTTCAATAATTCTTTGCACAATACCCATGAGAATTAATATGCACCAGAAAATTATCAGGATGCTGGCATGAGGTGGTTTTAAGCACAGCATTTCCATTGTTATGGAATTCTGAACTAGACAAATTCGCATTCCACACGCTAAGACAGATTTAGGAGTTTTATTTGTCAATGTTTGGCCAAACAGATTCAGGAAATGCTTTACCAAGCAAATCATTCCCCGAATGAATATACATTTTCAGAGCCATCTTTTTATAGCATAAAAATGTGGAAATTTCTACACATTACATCACTATGGGATAAGCCAAAATTATTAATTAACCTTCTGACATTTCATTAAGTTCAGGTTAGAACATTCAGTGTTTGTTGTTTAGAACATGTCATATAAGGAACATGTCTCATGTCACATCATGTCATGTCGCACAAATATTATTTACGTTTCCCTGTCAGCTGTACAAATTGTGCTGAGCTTGTACTTTAGCCTCGTCATCAGATCTACGTGACAGGTCAATCTGATCTGTTTTAACTTTATAGAGTACTGAGAAAATAATTTCTACCACTTTAAAACAGAATTAATATTATCTTAATATCTTAATCCTTTCACCCCTATTTCATTCCCTCCTGATTTCTTGAAAATTATTAAAGTTTAATAACTTTTCACATTCTTGCAATAAATAAACATTTTCTATCATGTTGATTGCCGATTCCTCAAGCTTTGGCTGGGCGTTGAAAGACCGCCTCCAATTTGGGTCCTTAGCCAAGCTGCCGTCTTCTCCCCTGCGTTGATTATTTAAGCAAAATCTATGCATTCCAATCTTTCCAGGGTCTTAAACTGCAAGAGAAAGATACTTTCGACAGAATATAGTTATTTTCGGTTTTGCAATAATCCATCTTATCAATGTTTAACTATCGATCTCCTGGCTAAGAGCCATGTGTTGCCGTGGAGATGGGGAGGGCAAGCCTCCTGCACTGATTCACATTATTGATTTCTACTGCAGTGACTAAGTTAATAATTTCCTTCTAGCGGGCCAGATCTGGCCATCTGTATATATTTAGGACAGAAATTCAAATGGGGAAATGGGATGCTTTGTACAGAGGGGAGTTCTCATATCATACATTGCCATTGGCTAAAAAAAACAACAAACCTGGACCTATTGATTTCCTTTTCTGTAATGCTTTCAACAATCCCACTTGCTTTCTCAACCTCTTCCTAACTGTGGATTAAATGAACGAGGATGATTCCCCTAAGCCTCCCTGCTTTTGTAAGTCTTCTTACTGGCTTTTCATTTCATTTTTGTGTACTTCAGATGTTTTGTATTTTCAAGTCCTCAAATTCTTTAATCAAATAGAACTCCTGTGTTTGTTTGGCTGTTTAAACATAGCTGTTTTTTGCTTTGCTTCTTCTGCTCCCTTTTGCCAACTGTGAGTCTTTTGTTTTCTGCTTAATTGCAAGGGGTCTAGGCATCCTGGACAGCTTTTGATATTACTAACCCATAAATGTCCTTTGTTTTCCAAATCGTCTGGAGGGCATGGCCAGTATGTACCTGTACGTCTGCAGAAAAAAAATAAACTTCTTGTGCAGGCCTTCAAGTTCCTCTAGAGGTAGACAACTGGCCTGTGACATTTACACTTTTATTTCTGCGTACTTTCACATACTGCCTGAAAAAGTTGAGACAAACCTAGTAGCCTTGAAGCTTGGGGCCGACTAGGGATTCAAAATCTTGGGGTTAGCTATCAAGTGCTCAGCTGTTTGTTTGTTTGTTTTCTGGGATTTCCCAAATTCCTCTGGTTTCTTCAATCAACTCATTCCTCTTGCTTGCAGTAAGCACACTGATTATTGCCTCTTCTCAAAGCAAGGGCGATCATCTCAGCTCTTTTATATTCTCTCATATTCTCCTTCTTCTCTTCCTCCTGCTCCCTATTAAAGTAGACCTTCCTCGCAATTTGCAGCAGTTCACTTGTGTTCTTTCCCAATGCTCCTTCCAGCTTTTGTAACTTTTTCTTTATATCCGAGGCACTCTGTGTAATGAATCTTTCATTTAACATCTGCCGGTTTTCAATATTTTCCATATTAATCCCTGTGTTCACTTTATAAGCCTCACTTAACCTGGCTAAGAAACTTTCAGGGGATTCTTCTTTCCCTTAAATTATATTAGCAGGTTTGCTAAGATTGACAGGACCTTTTGCTGCTTCCTTTAAGCTTTCCAAAATCAAATATCTGTACTGTTGAAGACTTGTCCTGTGTTGAATCATTAGGATCCCAATTTGGGTTTTGTTCAGCAGCTGCTGCCATGCGCACTACAGTCTGATTTGCGTCTGGGAAATTTCTATGAAGGATCCTGTCTTTTGCCAATTTCAATTTTTGCTTATCTTCCATATTAAGGAGCGTATTTATTATTTGCTGCATATCACTCCATGTGGGGTTATGTGTTTGGATTATGGTCCCAATTAGTTCAATCACCTCATTCGGCTCGGTACTAAAAGGTCCATAATGCTGTTTCCAATTTAACAGGTCTGTTGTGGTAAATGGTACATATTGGAAGATTGACTGATTTACTTGTTCATCATCTTCCCTCATATGGCTGGTTATCATTTCCCTCAATGGGGCCACTATCTCTTTTCTTTTTTTCATCGTTGGCATGATGTGTGCCATTTGGGTGTTTGAAGGTGGCTCCCTTCCAGCTTCATTGTTATAGGGAGAAGATTGGCTGTACCTTTGGAATTTTCCTTCTCCCTGTTCAATTACATCTTTCAAGATCTTAGTTACTTTTCTTAGTTTCTCTATGGTTGGGGGAAGCCTCACTTCTGTCTGGGGTATGAAATCTTCCTGCAGAGTGACTGCTTCCTGCAAGATCTGGATAAATATGTGGAACTTGGCCATCCTGTGGCGCTGATTTTGGCATGACATAAAGTGGAGGTCTTTGAAACAGAATTTCATCTTTTTCATTTCTGTTTAAAATTTTCAATCTTTCTTCTGTCTGCCATTCTATTTCTGGGGTATTGGGTGTTCTGACCACTTTCCTACCTAATTTAGATTTCTTTTCTTTCATTAAATATGCCTTTACGCATTCACCCTGGCATTCCTTTAGCCAAGATGGCCATGGTTTCTCTGCAACTGTTGCCTGCCATACAGACATATAGGGATACTGATCCCATTGTTTATTCTGCGTTATTCTTCAAAACACTCTATTTATTTATTTTTTTATAAATTATTTTTATAATTTTTATTTCTTAATACACATCCAAAAATTTAAAAAGGGATAACACACAGAACAATATAAGAAAAGAAAAGACAAAATGCACAATAATATAAATAAGCAGAGAAAAGGGGGGGGGAAGAAACAAAACAAAACAAAATATCATCACGTGCTATATACAATGCTACGGAGACAGAATTTCCCCTTTTATCTATTATCGTCTCAAAAATGCAATATAATCCTGCACCGGCAATTGCCCATGACCATTAATCAAGGTATAGTCTATCAAACATTTCCAAATTTCCTGAAATTTGCTTTCTTTAATTAAACCTTTTCTTAAATTTAACTCCCAGGTGAGCTTATCATTCAACGCTGTATTCCACAACTCCTTATACCAATCCTCTATTTTTGGGGTAACATCACATTTCCAATATTGCGCTATACATTGTCTAGCACTAGATAACATATTTGCTAATAATTCCCTTTTTTGATGCTCTACCGCCTCCACATCCATTAACAAAATTAAAATTACATCCAATTTCATTCTTACATCTAGAATTCTCCCAATTTCATGTTCCACCTTCATCCAGAATGACTTCGTCTCTTTACACCCCCACCACATATGTTCATATGTTCCAGTTTCCACCTTACACCTCCAACAAAATTTCGACTTTGTATTGTCAATTTGGTATAGTCGTACCGGAGTCAAATACCACTTCCACAGTAATTTATAATTGTGCTCTTTTATTCTTACAGACAAAGACCTCATTATTCTCCTTTTCCATTTAGCATTCCACTGCTCGTCTGAAATTTTAATATTCAAATCTAA
Organism: Bradypodion pumilum; assembly: GCA_035047305.1. NCBI lineage: Eukaryota > Metazoa > Chordata > Lepidosauria > Squamata > Chamaeleonidae > Bradypodion > Bradypodion pumilum. The sequence goes on from JAWDJD010000003.1 coordinate 326,839,202, forward strand.
CTCCCATGTTTCTTTTAAAGCTTTCTGATGCTGATCCGAGTAATCTAAAACCTTATATATTTTGCTTACTAACCCCTTAACTTTTACCTGCCCACTTTTTAGACTAAGTACCAACTGTTCAAATTTCGTCCGCTCCCTATCCAAGCTCAGTTCATCTGAATATCTTTTATTCCAACTGTCAATAGACATCAATTAAAGCCAATTCAATTTAAGTTGTCTACCTATATCTAACTTTCTTTCCTTGTCTCTACATGCTGCTATCCAATCCTTTAATAAAGTTATTTTATTCTTATTCAATACTTCTTCTACTCTCCGATCCATTCTCAATGGGAATGATTTCATATCGCTCAAGCCTAATATTGGGGACAACCCTGGGGCCAGTTTATTTTTCAATAGTGTCCAAGTTTTTAAAAGAGCTTTTAACAATTTATTTGCAGCACTAATCTTAGCTTTCCCTTTGCCCAAAAACATCAATATTTCTTCACCCAGTTTCTCTCGCAATTCAATTTTCCCCCAAATCGGTTCTTATTTCACTAAAATTTTACAAATATTCTTCAATTGAAATGCCCAATAACAGTTTTTAATATTTGGAATTCCTAACCCGCCCTTTTTTTGTGATGAATACCATAAAAACTTTGGTATCCAGGCCCTTTTTCCACCGTTACAAAAATTATTTAATATAGTTTGGAAAACCTTTAATTCCTTCTCTTTCATATATATTTGCAGGGTATCAAATAAGAAATTTAATTTGGGTAAAAGCTTCATTTTACATAACGAAACACGTCCAAACCACAACAAATTTAGCTTCTTATACTGTAAAATCATTTCTTTTAATTTTTTTCCCAATTTATCATAATTTAACCTCTTTAAATCATCGTATTTATTTGAAATGTTTATCCCCAGGTATTTTATATTATCTCTAATTTGTATTTTAAATTTAGCCTTTAAACTTTCTTGTATGTCCAAATCCACATTAAAAAGAATTGCTTCTGACTTATCCCAGTTTACCTTAAGTCCCGTCACCCTTTGAAATTCCTCTAAATGCCCATATATCTTCCCTAGTGCATTCTGTGGATTTTTTATTGTTATTAGGGTGTCATCAGCATATTGGCTAATTTTTATACCCTCAATTCCAATTAATTCCTTATCTTCCCTTATTACATTAGCTAACAATTCCATGGCCATAATAAATAAAGATGCCGACAATGGGTCTCCTTGCCTTGTGCCCGCTTCCAATTTAATCTCCCCTGTTAATTCCTCATTTAATTTAACCCTAGCTGAGCCTTGCTGACACAACTGCTCAATTACCCCACAAATTTTTTGTCCAAATCCATATTTCCTTATAATTTCTTTTATAGTTATCCATTGGATCGAGTCAAAAGCTTTGAATATATCCAGGGAGAAGAAACCTACATGCTCCTCTTGTTGCTGAGCAATAATTGTCAAGTCAACCATCCTTCTCGTCAAATCCGACATATACCGATCCCTCATAAATCCCACTTGATCCTTATTAATGTATTTGCCACTAAAATTATTCAATCTGTTAGCTAAAATCGCCGCGAAACTTTTTGCGTCCTGATTCATCAGGGAAATCGGTCTATAGGATTCAATTTTTCCAGATTTTTCCCTACCTTTGGAATTAAAATTATAATTGTACTATACCACGATTTAGGAACTCTCCCTCCCTCCAAAATATAATTAAAAATCCTTTCCATTTTTGGTAACAACATCTCTTTAAAGTCTTTATAAAACTCCACCGATAAACCATCCTCGCCTGGAGCCTTGCCTATCCTTAACCTTTTTATGGCCTCCTTTATTTCCTTTTGTGTTATCTTTTCATCCATGTAACTCCTATGTTCTGAGCTTAAATTTTTTCTTGACCACTTATCTAGATATCGCTCTAATTCATCCTTATTTACGTCCTTCCTCGAATACAATTCCTGATAAAAAGCCTTGACAATTTGAATTTTATCTACTAACTTATTGCACCTTCTGCCATACTTATCTATCAAAACTGAAATTCCTCTTTTATCTTTCTTTTCTTCAGCCGCTCTAGCTAATAGCTTAGAATTTTTATTACTGTACTCGAAGTAATCTCTTTTCAAATAAATTAGATTCTTCTTAACCTTTTCAATATCTTTTTCAATAAATTCTCTTTTTAATTTTTGCATTTTATCGAATATGTCCCTATCTCCCGTTCTTGCATGAATACCCTGTAATTTCTTTATTTCGTCCTCTAACTCTTTTTGCTTTTCCTTATCTTGCCTATTATTAATACAAGAGAGCCTAATGCTTTCTCCCCTGAATATTGCCTTCATGGTATCCCATAATATTCCATCATTTACATCCTTTGCATCATTAATTTCCCAGCACTCTTCCCATCTTTTTATTATCATTTCCTTACTCTTTTGGTCTCTATATAACCTTGTATCATAGTTCCATGTACCCCTTTTTTTGTTTTTCATCACTTAGTTTAAATTCCATAATTATTTTAGCATGATCAGATTCCTTAATCATACCAATTTCAATATTTTCAACCTTATCTATCATACTTTCTGAAGCCAAAACATAGTCAATTCGTGAATAAGAATTGTGCACATGCGAAAAAAAATGTATATCCCCGTTCTGAGCCTCTAATTTTCCTCCAAACATCCTGTAGTCCTGTCATTTTTAACCACCTATCCATCACCCTATTAGTACATGTGTGTTTAGTCACATTTGTAGTATCCAAACCTGATCTGATCAAATTAAAATCTCCAACCATTATTAACTTGGACACCCTTTCTGATTCTATACTTTGATACACCTTATCTAAAAATTCCTCCTGTTTTTCGTTTGGCACGTATACATTAACAAAGGTTATATCCTCATTATTAATAAATCCCCTTGTTATAAGAAATCTCCCTTCTGGCTCTACAACTGTCTTTACTTTTGTAAATCCTAACTTTTTTGATATTAATATGGTAACCCCTCTTGCCTTAGACGTACCCAATGCCTTCTCATAATATTCTATCCCCTTTATATACAATTTATTTACATCCTCACTTTTTTGATGCGTTTCTTGCAGGCATATCACATCTGGCCTATCTTTCCTAATTACCGCTTCTAAACGTTTCCTCTTAATAATACTGCCCGTGCCTTTAACATTCCATGATAACACCCTAATCGATTTCATGATTCTTTATTGTTTTTCCCTTGCAACAAATTCCATCTCCTACAAGCATGTGCTAATCCAACCCACAAAACATAAAAAAAGTTGAACACAAAACATAAAACAATAAATCATCACCCTCCCCACCATTTCGGAACGAAAAAGAAAAATACCCCTGTAAAACAAGGGGGGAGGGGAGACAACACTCACAAACCAAACCACCACGTCTCCTGCCTAATTACCCATTCTAAATACTATTTAATTTTTCATGCCACCAATTCCACATGAGGATTCTATCATCACTTTATATTGTGCATTACAGTTACTTCAATTGCAAATTTTACGCCATTATATCATTCCACACTACCTAGTTCTTCCTGGCCAGACAACGCAATCCTAATATCCTTCATCCGTTCTTCCTCTTCCCTGTCATACGTTGTGGCTATTTATAAGACCCAAATCTAAGGAGCCTTCCGGAGGCCACCCTACTTGGAAACTGGGCCATTCATATTCACAAAACTTTCTTAACTCAAATTTTGTTAAAGGGGGTTCATGTATCTCTGGTGTAAATATCTCAAAGTTCTCAAGGAAACGCCGTAGTGGCGTTCTTGGAATGCTACTACCACCACCCATTCAAAACTAAGCACTACCACTGGCCTGGGGCACCCGAAAATCAAGTGTCACCATCAGGAACCGTAATGGTTTAACCACCCACACAATATAAATTTTACACACACAAAAATCAGGTTCACCGCCCTAATTTTTCCAGGAACACTGGGTTACCGCCCGTGGTTCATTAAGGACTTAGGAATCGCCGTCCCGTCCCCATGAAGGTGATCAGGCTCCACTTCCACTCCTCAAATGAGTGGGCACACATAAGTATACTTCTACAGTTTCATACAGTTTCATACACTTTTATACTGGCTTTTGAAAATCCACCTTCTAGAGTTCTCCGTCTGTCTTAGCCTTCCAGATCCTTGACTGGTCTGTTTCTTCTGACAGTTACTCGGCACCTCTTCACTGATTTCCTAGAGTAGATCAAAGGTCTACTATGCCGGTATTTTAGATTATCCCTGGAGAGGCGTCATTTTATTCCATCAGGAACAGCCGTCTAGCACCTGCTATTTGGCAAGTCAGTCCCCGGCGGAGTTCGCCAAAAATGTTATGGAATTCTGAACTAGACAAATTCGCATTCCACACGCTAAGACAGATTTAGGAGTTTTATTTGACAATATTTGGCCAAACAGATTCAGGAAATGCTTTACCAAGCAAATTATTCCCTGAATGAATATACATTTTCAGAGCCATCTTTTTATAGCATAAAAATGTGGAAATTTCTACACATTACATCACTATGGGATAAGCCAAAATTATTAATTAACCTTCTGACATTTCATTAAGTTCAGGTTAGAACATTCAGTGTTTGTTGTTTAGAACATGTCATATAAGGAACATGTCTCATGTCACATCATGTCATGTCACACAAATATTATTTACGTTTCCCTGTCAGCTGTACAAACTGTGCTGAGCTTGTACTTTAACCTCATCATCAGATCTACGTGACAGGTCAATCTGATCTGTTTTAACTTTATAGAGTACTGAGAAAATAATTTCTACTGCTTTAAAACAGAATTAATATTATCTTAATATCTTAATTCTTTCACCCCTATTTCACCATATACAACTCGCTTTGAGTGGTAATGCAACATGCAAATAGGCCATACTCCACAGAGGACAGCAATCTGTTTGAAGACATCAAATGTTTGAGAGGTGCCTGGTTTAAAGATAACCATGAGAAGAGAGGCTTTGATGTTGCTCAAAGCTGAGTTGGCCTTAGACAACAGCCAAGGTCACCTAGACCTCCAATGCTAATATTTATTTCTATGTAGATTATTACAATTTTTCTTACATTTGCATCTACAAATAGAAATAAGCACAGGAACATTTTGTTCAAATCAACAGACTTTTGTATTCTTGTTTTGAATTACATATCTGCTTTTTCATGCTGTGTGAGTAGAAACCCTGGAAAGAGAACACTACTTCAGATGAATTGCTCACATGGGCAACTTGTTCCACATCATGTTTCATTTAGCTGCTTTATCATTGATTCCAGATCTCACAAAATTTACAGCATTGCATAGACATGAATGTGAATGCTACAAAATTGAGAGAATCTTACTGTGGGTGTTTGCGAGTGTAAGTATAATGGCATAAATTGCAGTGGCGAACTGCTCTGAGTTACTAAGCTGCTGCTATTATTTCTAGTCATGTGCCAGTCATGCCACTTGATGAATGTCTAGAAATACTACTGACAGCTAGTTAATAAGAAGACATTCACCATTACACTTTCACCAGCATAAATCCACAATAAATTCTGGTCAGTAGCATCAAGCTATTTTCAAATAATGGGAAAGCTCAGATAATGAGTTTATAACTTTACATGTTCATATAAGTTTGTGATATGTCCTTCCAAAATCTCATATTTTAAGGAAGCTGAAGATGATTCTAGATCTCATTAAGTCTTTTGGAATCTATTGAATGGCACAATCACTCAGAAATTGAATTAAACTATTTTGGTACATATATGTTACCTACTGTCTTGTCTTCAGAATATCCCATATCAACAATAGGGAATTTCTAAAAGGTACTATGTAATGGTGTGTTTTTGGGGACTGTGTTGGGTCAAGTGGTTAAGATGCTGAATTTGCTGACTGGAAGGTCGGAGTTCGATTCCTGGGTCCTGCACGGTGGAGCTCCCATTTCTGTCCCAGCTCCTGCCAACCTATGAGATCAAAAGCAAGAAATTGCAAGTAGACAAATAAAGATGGTGGTGGGATTCAGCAGGTTCACTCCAGTTCACCAGAACTGGTAGCAGAAATTCTGGCTTGCCCTGCCCATCCAAGTTTTGATATAAAGTAGTCCTAATTCGGGTGCAATGCAGGGCTTTTCCCCTGGCCATGCCCACCATACCATGCCCAAAGAGTAGGTAGCAAAAAAATTTTGAATCCCATCACTGAATAGAGACCACTTTGGTGGGGAGGTAAACAGCATTCCATACACTCCGGTGTTGAGGCACAGGGCCGCTGTCAGGGGGGGAGGGGCAACCAGGACTCCTGTCCTGGGTCCAGAGCTGGCAGGGGTCCTGGTGGTGGGCAGCCCATTTTTAAAAACCTTTTAAAAACCTTTTAAAAACTTTAAAACTTGTAATTGTGGCACACAGCGCCACTGCGCATGCCCCGCCAGAGGGCCCCCTGCCTTGGCCTGCACCTGGGGTCAAGGCTTGCTTGCCTTCAAGCTTCAGCCCACGAGTAGTGCCGGGCCCCAGAGCTGAGCACAGCAGCGGGAAGCCATGGGGCACGTGCCGGTCACTGCCGCCACCACCTGAACCAGGAGGGTGCTTCCGCGCCCTCATAGCTTGTTTCCGAAGCATCAGTCGCCTTTTTATTTCATGGCTGCAATCACCATCTGCAGCGATCTTTGATCCTAAGAAAGTAAAATCTGCCAGTCATATCCAACTCTAGGGTGCAGTACTAATCTCCATTTACAGCCAAAGAGCCAGTGCTGTCTGTGTTTGCAGACATTTTCATGGCCATGTGGCAGGTATGACTACAGCCCAGCAAGTCACATGGCTATATTTGGCCACGCCCACAGATTTGGCCACACCCACAGAGGGGCGTGGCCAAAATTTCCCTTATTTTCAAATCCAAAACTTGACAGGTATGACACAGTACATTCCGATCCTTTGTGACCCTATGGACCATTGCCCACCAGGCACCTCTGTCCTCCACCATCTTCCTCAGCCTGCCCAGCTCTGTGCCCATTGCATCTACAATACCATCTAGCCATCTCATTTTTGGCTGCCCCCTTCTTCTTTTGCCCTCAACCTTTCCCAGCATCAAGGCTTTCTCAAGTGAATCCTCTCTTCTCATTTGATGTCCAAAGTATTGTATTTTAGCTTCATTTTTACTATTTGACCTTCTAGCGAGCAGTCAGGGTTGATTTCTTGTAGGATCGACTTATTTGTTATCCTCGCTGTCCAGGGTAGTCTCAAAACTCTCCTCCAACACTACTTTTCAAAGACATATATTCTTCTACTCACAGCTTTCCTAATGGTCCAGCTCTCACAACTATACATTACCACAAGGAATACCATTGCTTTGACTATGCGAATTTTTGTTTGCAAGGTGATGTCTCTACTTTTAACTATGTTCCCCAGGTTTCTCATAGCTTGTCTCCCAAGCATCAGTCACCATTTTATTTCATGGCTGCAGTCACCATTTGCAGTGATCTTGGATCCTAAGAAAGTAAAATCTGTCACTGTTTCTACTTCTTCCCTATCTATTTTTCAGTGGCTGATAGGGCCTGTTGCCATTATCTTGATTTTCTTGATGTTGAGTCTCAAGCCAGCTTTTGCACTCTCTTCTTTCAACCTAAGCAGCAGCTTCTTTAGGTCTTCCTCACTTTCTGCCATTAGGGTAGTATCAGCTGCGTATCTCAAGTTGTTGATGTTTCTCCCAGCAATTTTGATCCCAACTTGTGATTCATCCAACCCTGCATTGCGCATTATGTGCTCTGTGTATAAGTTGAATAAGCAGGGTGACAAAATGCAGCCTTGTCTTACTCCTTTTCCTATTCCAAACCACTCTGTCATTCCATATTCTGTCCTAATTGTTGCTTCTTGACTCTTGTACAGATTTCTCGTGAGGCATATAAGATGTTCTGGTATTCCCATCTCTTTAATTATTTGCCACATTTTGTTGTGGTCCACACAGTCAAAGGCCTTGGTGTAGTCAATGAAACAGAAGTATACTTGTTACTGATATTCCTTTGTTTTCTCCATGATCCAACGTATGTTGGCAATGTGGTCTTTAGTCCCCCTGCCTCTTCGGAACCCAGCCTGCACTTCTGGTAATTCTCTCTCCACATGCTGCTGAAGTCTATCCTGTATTATATTGAGCACTAGCATATTTTGCCCGGCAGTGCCGGGCTTTTTAAAATTGTGTTGGATAGTAAAGGGTTTCATTTTTTTTCTTGAACCAATGGTGCTGGGCTGTTTTAAATGGTGTTGTAAGGTTTTGTGATTTTGTGGCTTTGAGGCGCTGCGTCTGCTTGCGGCAGACTTGCGCTCCCATTGTTGTTGGGGTTTTTTTTGCATGCTGGGCTCTTTATATTGGTTTTTGAAGGTTTTAGTTTTATGTTTATGCAAAATTTATTTTAATTTAATTTATTTAATTTAATTTTATTTAGTTTAAAATTTAATTTTGGTTTTTAAATCTTTATTTTTACGCATTTTTTATTTTTTGTTTTGGTTTTTTTGAGTGAAAAGTGATTTCTTTTTTTGGTATTTTTTGAGATTAGTGTGATTATTTTTGAATGTTTTTATAGCTTATTTGATTAATTTTGGAATTAATCATATTAGTTTCAATATTTTGAATGTTTTTTCTCTTTTGGCCTCTGGGTGGGGGTGGTAAGGTTTTCTTCCTCTCTATAATTGTTCTCTTCTGTCCTCTGGGTGTCGCTTCTGGTAAGTTTTTTCTTTATTTTCTCATTTGAGTTCCGGTCCTCATGGATAGAAGATGTCTTTTGGTAAGCTCTCTGGGATTTTTTTGGGGTGTATGTGGTGGTTTGAATTTGGGGGGGGGGTGTCTGTGTGTTTTTTCTTCTTTGTTTTTGGCTGTTTTGTGTTTCCTTTTTGGATTTTGAGTGTTTTTGATTGTTTTTGCTTTGTGTTTTTGTGTTTACTTTTTCAGGGGGGTGGCTTTCTTTCCCGTGGGCCATGCTGGCTGGCCCGTGGGAAGGAAGGGCATTGGCAGGGGGGGCTATCTTTCCCACGGGCCATGCTGGCTGGCCCGTGGGAAGGAAGGGCAATGGTGGGAGGGTGCTTTCTTTGCTTTCTTCTCTACGGGCCATGCTGGCTGGCCCATGGGAAGAAGGGCAATGGCGGGGGGGTGCTTTCTTTGCTTTCTTCTCCACGGGCCATGCTGGCTGGCCCATGGGGAAGAAGGGCAGCGGCGGAGGGGGTTCCTTTTATTCCCCCGCGGGCCATGCTGGCTGGCCCGTGGGGAAGAAGGGCAGTGGTGGCGGGGGGTTCCTTTTTTTCCCCGCGGGCCATGCTGGCTGGCCCGTGGGGAAGAAGGGCAGTAGCGGCGGGGGGTTCCTTTTTTTCCCCACGGGCCATGCTGGCTGGCCCGTGGGGAAGAAGGGCAGCGGTGGTGGTTTTTTCTTTTTACTTTTATTTTTCTTGTGCCGGCTGGCCCATCAAAAGGAAGGGCAGCAGCAGTGGGTTTTTTTCTTCCCCCCCCCCCCCCACAGACCATGCTGGCTGGCCTGTGGGGAAGAAGGGCAGCGGCGGCGGGCTTTTTTTTACTTTTATTTTTCACGCGCAGGACGCCTCAGCGTTCGGCATGCTAATGGCATGCAGGACGCTGGGGCTTGTAGTTTTGCCTGCGCGTGTTTGCTTACTGTAGCGGTTTTTTTCCTGCGGCTTTTTTTTTTGATTGGCCGTGGCGCGTTTCCGAACATTCCTTTTGCCGCACCGCTCAGCCTGATTGGCTCTGGCACGGCGCAAGGAACGTTGGGAATTGAAGTTCCCTTTTTTTGTTTGCGATCTGGTGATGTCCATGTGTAAAGTCACCTCTTGTGTTGCTGGAAGAAGGTGTTTGCTATGACCAGTGCATTCTCTTAGCAGAATTCTGTTAGCCTTTGCCCTGCTTCATTCTGTGTTCCAAGACCAAACTTGCCTGTTATTCCATTTATTTTTTGATTTCCTACTTTGGCATTCTAATCTCCTATGATAGTGGGGACATCATTTATTGATGTCTGTTCTATGAGGTGTTGTAGGTCCTCATAGAACTGATCAACTATGGTTTCATCTGCACCAGTGGTTGGTGCATATATTTGGATTACAGTGATATTGAAAGGTTTGCCTTGGATTCTGACTGAAATCATTCTGTAATTTTTAAGATTATATCCCATTACTTCTTTTCTAACTCTTTAATTGACAATTATGGCTACTCTGTTTCTTCTTAGGTTTTCTTCCACAGTAGTAGATATGATGGTTTCCAGAACTGAATTCTCCCATCCCTGTCCATTTTAAGTCACTGATTCCCAAGATGTCAATGCTTATTCTTTCCATTTCCTTTTTTTACCACTTCCACCTTTTCTTGATTGATAGATTTCACATTCCATGTCCTTATACAGTATTGTTCCTTGCAACACCGTATTTCTCCTTTCCACCCCCTTCTTCTGACCTGGTGGGCTCAGCATCCTGTTTCATCTATTTTGCCCCTTTGCTTTGCCTTTTGTTCTAGTCCATAGAGTTCTCTTGGCAAACTTCCTGATGTGGTTTGCTGGTTTCTATGCCAGTATTTTACTGTCATACATATTATCACAACTTAACAGAAAGTAACAGACTAAAGTTGAGTAATGCTGGATATATGAAACAAGAAGTTATATCTGTAATCAAAAGTTAAAAGTATCATTAGTCAGCAACCTTGGTTTGAAAAGGAAAACCTTGGTATGAAAAGGAAAGTTCACTATATCAAGTCAACTACGGTAATTTAATTACTTATCAAATGCATGCAGCTATGAGTCTTTGGTGAGAACATCCACTGCGGTGACTCCTTCCCTCCTCCTGGCTCTGGCTGCTGGTTAGGTCTGGAGGCCTGCATTGGTGTCCTCTGTTGCCCGCCCACCTGCACCGACTCCGTTTGGGCGTCTGCGATGGCGACTGGGCAGTTGAGGCCTTGGTTGCTGCCTTCTTTCCTCTTTGGCCCAAGGTTTTTGGATGGGGTGGGGGGAGGGGCAAGATGGGCCACTCCCCCCCCCCGGGCCTCTGATGGTGACTGGGCAGTTGAGGCCTTGGTCGCTGCCTTCTTTCTTCTCTAACCCCAGGTTTTTGATAGGATGGGTGGAGGTGGCACCTTGGGAATCTTGAGAGGATATTTTATCCATAGCCACCCATATTCAGCAGACACTACAGCTAGTGTTCTGAAGCACACATTTAATAAATGCATTTATTTGATTTTACCTTGCCTTTTACAGCGCTGGCTCTCCGGCTTTGAAACAGAGATGAGTACTGAACCCTAGAGTCGGATATGGCTGGCTTTAGAGCAAGGAAAACCTTTACCTTTTTTTCAGATATGAGACCTTCAGCGATGATCTCTCCCTCCTCCCCCACCCCCAATTAGACCATGGGCTACACTTATTTATTCAGATATTTACATACTGCCTAAGTACATAGAGTGTTAGAGGTAACTACAAACAACCCCCAGTTGGACTAAAGGTTGAACAAGCCATCAATGCAATTTATTGTATGCATTTAGGGAATGAGTATTGGGGGCAAGGAAGGGGCTGAGGAAGAAAAGATGGACCCAAGAAGGGATGCTTCTTCTTAAGTGGACAAGCCAAAATGAACCAGAGTAGCTCTCAGTTCTGTGGAGTAATGTTTTCATGAACAGACCCATCTACCATAGACTCCTTGGCTTTGGAACCCTCTCTCTAGGGAAAGTTGCAGAGTACCAAGTCTGTATTGTCATTCTGACATCTGACATCAGGTTACATTTTGTAGTTGTTCTCTAGGGAATTTTAAACACCTTTGAGACATTTGGTTTTTTCAGATCCACTAATTTGTACCTTAGGGACAATTGTTTCTTTAAGAAAGAAAATATTCCTTTTTGCTCTGTATAATATGTTATAGTTTACTGAACTGTGTTGCATTCACTTACTGAGATTTGTTTGTTCTGTTGAAGATCAGAGATTTAATATACATTTTGTTTATTCTGATGTTTTATTGTTTATATTTTATTTTACCTGTTTTACAATGCCTAGAGAACTACTTTTAAGAGGTGTTTAATAAATGAAGTGAAGTGATCTATCTCTATGATCTGGGTAGGCTTTCCACTATGCTTTAATTAAGTAAATATCTTGACAGAAGAGTAGAAAATGAAACTGGAAAATGTGGCAATTGGCCAAAGTTTTAGATTTGGGGTGTGTGAATAATATGAGACAGTCATCACCACATGATTACTGGCAACAGCAATTTCACATGTTCAAGATGTATGCAATTATTATGTGAATAACTCTATGTATGAGTTCAGTTCCCAGGATATTGTATAGCTTATAGCTGTTTTCTTCTGCCTAGATAGGAAACCTGTATTATTTCTTTTAAAATTGTGCCTTAATGTTAATATTGTCAGAGTTTCAAACTATAGACAAGATTTCATCAGGTATGAGGTTTAAACCAATTTTCTCTGGTAATGAAAGCCTGACAGAAATAGATTCACTGGTAAATATGCATTATTCAGGAAAAAGAAAAGATACTGTTTTCCCAGTGAACATAGTTTCCTCACAGTGGGTGGCTACGTACGTGCTATTGAACAAATTTTATCCTAGGGAGAAGTTTATCTCTGAAATCCAGCACCTTATATGTCTGGAAAAGCACAGCAAAACTGCAGAGGGGTGGAGGGAGGACTTTTCAGCTTTAAATATGATATCCCTGTTGTAACCTTTGACCTTAGCAAATACATGCCTGAAACTATATATTTCTAGTACTGGTTCTTCTACCTGGTCTTAACAATTGCTTGCTTTGGTGTTGTCAGGATCAATTGATTTCATTTTCTTCTCACGCTTCTTTCACAGGAGAAGAATCCCAGATCCACAGTTGCTTTTAAAAACAGATACGTTAGGCCTTGGAAATGTTACTCCAAATCTAAAAATTGCCCCTTTTATTTTTGTTTATTATTATTTATTTTATTTTCAATAAAAATACTTTTAACCTTTAGTGTATGGGACCAAAGACAACCGGACAACCGAAAGGTTGGTTTAACACAGGTTTATTGCATGAGGTTTCAGTGAAGCATGAGGTAATGGCGGTGATACATCTCAATATATACAGTAGCTCTCTGCATTTGAATCTTGTAGCACGGTAGCTCATTGGCTGCTACCGGCGTGGCCTCGCCCAGGCACGCCTCTTTCTTCTGCTGCTGAATGCGGGGAAGGTTTTCCCGCGGCTGTCCGTGATTGAGCAATGTGAACCATGTGAGGCTGAACGCTCGCAGCTGCCCTCTATGGGCTGTCTGCTCGCGTTCCTTTACAGCTGGTATCGTTTGTATCTGGAGTGGTTACATTCTTGCCTTTACAGTATAATGAACATGCATACATACATACATAACATCCCTCCCCCCTAGGATGGGACGAAGTCCCGCAACCATTGTGGCTTGCCGCACGTGCGCTTGGGACGCGCTTGCGTCTGACCTAGTACTGGAGAGCCTGTGATCCCTGACTCCGCGGGTGCTTGTCCTGCAACGGGAAACGGGGATTCGTTAGTGGCTCCGTGGGGCGTCCGTGCCTGCCTCGCGCCCGGGGATGGGAAGGGAATGAATAGTTGGGAGGTGAACCCCTGCCTGTTGCTCTCTGACCCCGGGGACCTACCTATTGTGAACCGCGGAACCGATGAGGTCGCCCTTGTGGTTCGGCTACCTTCTGATCCCTGCTCTGGGGACCTTGAGACTGTGGTGGGCGGACTCGCTGATGCCTCCCGTCTTGGGGGTGTCGGTCTCTGGGAAAATGGCGCTATATCGCATTCTAACTCACAGGGACTACTGGGACTGGAGGTACCAGGGGCTGAACTGAAACCCCTCTTTTCGCTAGGACGGGTGGGGGACCACTCCGCTAACTCCCCCTGGTACTGTAAATCAACGTCTAAACTTCTATGGGCATCTGTGTTTCGGGGAAACTCCCGCGGGGTATGTGTGTGGTCGGGGCTCTTCCATTTTTTCGGGGACTCCCGCAAAAGATTTCTGTGGATCGATTCCCTTTCCTCCCCCCTTGGTGGGGACCCATGCTCCCCTTTTCCTCCCCCTTGGGTTAAGCGGGTGGGGGAGTACCCTAACGCTGATTTGATGCTATTCTCGTCTCCGTCCTGCTCTCCGGGGACCCTGCGCCTGAGTTGGTCCACGTGTCGCCTCCACAGGAAGCCTGTACTGGTTTCTACGCGGTATGAGACGGGGCCGGTTTGTTCTACTACGGTGCCCGGCACCCAGGCTGGCCCCGCGCTGGCGTAGTTCCTGCAATGCACCGGGGCGCCTACGCTGAAACTCTTTGTGGGTTCCACCCCTATGTTCCGCCCTTTGTCCTCTACTCTCGTGGGGTCTAGCTTGGAGATTCCCGTGGCCAGCTTCCTGCGCATCAACAGCTCTGCGGGGGAGTACCCTGACGCTAGTGGGGTGACCCTGTATCTTAGCAGGAATTGGCACAATTTCAGGTCAAGGTCTCCGGGACCCATGCGCAGTAGCGCGTCTTTCATGGTGCGCACGAGGCGCTCTACTTGGCCGTTGGTGGCCGGGTGAAAGGGGGCAGAGGTGACGTGCCGAATGGCGTTTCGCTCCATGAATGCCCCGAACTCGGCGGACGTGAAACAGCTGGCGTTATCGCTGACGAGGGTGTCGGGTAAACCGAACGTGGAGAAGACCCTCCTTAACTGTTTGATTGTTGTGGCCGAGGAGGTGCTTGAGACTGGAATGACCTCCAACCACTTGGAGAACGCGTCCACCACGAGGAGGAAAACCGTTCCCCTGAACGGGCCAGCAAAGTCTACATGTACCCGGGACCAGGGCCCCCTTGCCGTGTCCCACTCCCTAGGTGGCGAGCGAGCCTCTTCTGGCCTTGAGCTTTGGCACGCTTCGCAAGTGCCGACCATGTGTTCGATGTCGGCGTCTAGCTGGGGCCACCAAAAGTAACTGCGGGCCAGCGCCTTTGAGCGGACGATCCCCGGGTGGCTGACGTGCAGCAGTTTAAGCACCCTCGGCCGGAGAGGCGTGGGGATCACTACCCGCTGTCCCCACAAAAGGCAACCCCTCTCTAGGGACAACTCTAGTTTCTTTTTGAAAAATGTGTCGAATTCCGCTGCTGGGGAAGACACGGGCCACCCTTTCTGTACCCAGGAGCAGACTGTGGCCAGTGTTTTGTCCTTGCCTGTCGCTTTGGCGATGTCGGCCGGTACTACTGGAGGGGAGTCTAGAACCTCTATCATTAAGACCTGATGGTCCCTCTCTACTTCGCCCACGTGGCAGCAATCCCGGGGAATGGGGGACCTCGACAGGGCGTCGGCATGGCTGATCTCCCTCCCGGGCCGGTATACCAACGCGTGCTGATACGCGTTGAGAAAAATGGCCCACCTGAGCATTCTCGGGGACAGGATTTGGGGTGTGGGCTTATCTGCGGTGAAAATGCCTAACAAAGGCTTATGGTCAGTCACTATGGTGAAGGGGCGGCCGTACACAAAATCATGAAATTTCTTGGTCCCCGCAATTATTGCTAGTGCTTCTCTGTCTGTCTGAGCATAGTTTCTCTCTGCTTGGGACAAGGACCTAGAGTAGAACGCTATCGGGGCCTCCCTACCGTTCTCCAGCACGTGGCATAACACCGCCCCCACCCCCACCGGGGATGCATCGCATATCAGGACCACTGGGCGTTTGGGATTGAAGTGGGTCAGTACGGCATCTGATGCCAGGAGTCGCTTCAGGTCATTGAAAGCCTTCTCCTGGTCGTCGCCCCACTTCCATGCCTCGTCCTTTTTTAACAATTTGTGTAGCGGTTCTGCCACGGCTGCCTTCCGCGGGAGGAAGGAGTGGTAGAAGTTGAGCAGTCCGAGGAACGACTGCAACTCGGGCTTGGAGGTGGGGCGAGGGGCCTTCTTGATGGCGGCTACCTTGGATTGGGCTGGCCTTATTCCCTCGGGAGTGACACGGAACCCTAGGAACTCAACCTCTGTAGCGAAGAAGACGCATTTGTCTTTCCGCAACCGCAACCCCGCCTTTTCGAATATTGTCAGGACCTTTCCCAACCATGTTGCTAATTCGGCCCGGCTCCCCCCTGTAATCAATACGTCATCAAAGTAGGGTAACACCCCCTCTAACCCCTTCAGGAGGCGTTCCACAAGTGACTGGAAGATCCCGGGCGCCGAATTCACGCCGAATTGGAGGCGCGATACCTGGAACGCCCCTTTGTGGGTGACTATGGTCTGCGCAGCAGCTGCGGCGGGGGTCACCGGGAGTTGCTGGTAGGCTTGGGCCAGGTCGAGTTTAGCGAAACACCTCCCCCCGTGTAACCTGGCCAACAAGTGGCTGACTACCGGCACCGGATACGCATTAGGGCGGATCGCCTTATTGATGGTGCACTTGTAATCAGCGCATATGCGGACCTCCCCGTTGGCCTTGAGCGCTGTTACAATTGGAGTTTCCCACTCCGCAGAATCAACAGGAACAAGAATCCCCTGGCCCACCAATTTGTCCAACTCCGCCTCTATTTTGTCCTTTAGTGCGAAGGGCACTCTGCGCGGTTTAAGTCTGATTGGACGTACTCCAGGGTCCAGGTCGAAAGTCACTGGGGGCCCCTTGAATTTCCCGAGCCCCTTTTTAAAAACCTCGGGGTGTGCGTCGCACACGCTCTGTATTGGATCAGTCCCGGCGGCGTGTGCTTCCACGGCGTGTACCCCCCCAATGAACAACCCCAGGGGCTGGAACCATTGAGTCCCGAGGAGGCTGCATTTACCTCCCTTGAGGACGACTAGGGGAAGCGTTGCGGTGTGCTTTTTAAACTGGACCCGGAACTTCCCAACCCCCAACACTGGGATGCGGTTCCCTTGCACGTCCTTCAGTGTGGCCCTCAACGCCTTGAGCTTGGGCCGCATGCGGGGGGCGATTTTCATGAACTCCCCCTGGGAAATAATGGAGTATGAAGAACCCGAGTCCACCTCCATTCTAACAGGGGCCCCTTGTATTACTACCTCAACGAAGTAACGGGGGTGCTCCGTGGAAACGCTGCAAACCGGCGCGTCGTCCTCGCTGTCATCGGAGATGCGCCCTACTCCGTCCCGCGTCCTCGTGGTCCGGGTGCCGTCCTTTGGCCTCGTGGTGCGGTCCTGCCTCGCCGAGCGGTCTGGAGAACTCCTGGTGGCCTCGCGCCGTTTCCGGCAGACCTTGGCGATGTGCCCGCGCTGGCCGCAGTTGTGGCACTCGGCCTTGCGGAACGGGCATTTGGCGCGGGCGTGGGCGGCGCCGCAGCCGTCGCAGCGCCGGCCCTCTCTCTGGACCCTCCGGACGTCCTCGTCGTCGCCACTCTCCGCAGACGAGTTCGAAACTCGCCGGGCCGCGCGCACCGAGCTCTCTGCCTTTGCGGGCTTCGGGCGCCAGTCCTGAAGCTCGTGCACCCCGGCAGTAGTGGCCTCCGCAGCCTGTGCCGTGTCGAGGAGTTGTTGCCACGTGGGAGGCGGCTCCCTTTTCATCAGCGCACACTGAGTCTCTGTGTCCCTCAGACCGCAGAGCAGGCAGTCCCGGAGGGTGATGTCGGGGAGCTCCCACTTGCATGGGCCGGCGGCCAACCGCAGGGCCGCGGCGAACTCATCGACCGATTCCCCGGGTGCCTGGACTCGCCTCCAGAATGCGCTCCGAGCGGGGAACATCGCTATTGCTGGCCGGAGATGGGCGCGCAACGCCGCCAGGAGCTCTGTAGCTTTGAGGTCGCTCACCTTCCTCGGCGCGATCAGGTCCACCAAGGTCCTCTTGGTCTCGTGTCCGAGCATGCGGACGAAAATGGCCCTCTTTTTGGCCTCATCGGAGACTTCGAGCTCCACCAGCGCTGCGTTGAAGTCTATCTCAAACAGCTCCAAGTCTCCCGGCTTCTTGATCTCATAGCCGGCGCATGTCTTGGTCCCGTGGGCAGCCATATCCCACCTTCGTCGCCAATTTAGTGTATGGGACCAAAGACAACCGGACAACCGAAAGGTTGGTTTAACACAGGTTTATTGCATGAGGTTTCAGTGAAGCATGAGGTAATGGCGGTGATACATCTCAATATATACAATAGCTCTCTGCATTTGAATCTTGTAGCACGGTAGCTCATTGGCTGCTACCGGCGTGGCCTCGCCCAGGCACGCCTCTTTCTTCTGCTGCTGAATGCGGGGAAGGTTTTCCCGCGGCTGTCCGTGATTGAGCAATGTGAACCATGTGAGGCTGAACGCTCGCAGCTGCCCTCTATGGGCTGTCTGCTCGCGTTCCTTTACAGCTGGTATCGTTTGTATCTGGAGTGGTTACATTCTTGCCTTTACAGTATAATGAACATGCATACATACATACATAACACTTTCCATTTTGTAATGTAATATATTGTTTGTAAGCCGCCATGAGTAGCTTCTGTGAGTGGGCGGCAATATAAATTTGAACTAGTAAAGGTAAAGGTTCCCCTTGCTCGAAAGACAGTCATATCTGACTCTAGGGTGCAGTGCTCATCTCTGTTTCAAAGCCGAAGAGCCAGCACTGTCTGCTGCTGCAGACATTTCCGTGGTCATGTGGCAGGCATGACTAGACACCGGAGCGCATGGAATGTTGTTACCTTCCCACCAAAGTGGTACCTATTTTTCTACTTGCAATTTCTTGCTTTGAACTGCTAGCTTGGCAGGAGCTGGGACAAAGACGGGAGCTCATTCTGTCCTACAGTACTCGGGAATTGAACTGCTGACCTTCCACCTCCCAGTCAGTGTATTAGCCACTTGAGCTACTGCAGTCCAAATTTGAACTAATATTGTTGGAGTGGGGAAATTTATTTATTTATTTACTATTAATAAAATTTGAACTAATAAATATTAAATAAATGAATGAATAAATAAATTTTCCACACTCCAATGTTAGGCTTATGTATCCACAAACACCCCACTGAACATGCATCCATTCAACACCACTTTGCAGATAAATAACTGCAAAGATTAAGTTTTGATCAATTTTCCAAGAATCGCAATCACGATCCTTAAAGCTCTGCAAAAGGCATTCAATTGCATAGGAGGTAGACTGGGCCCCACCCATTCGATGGGCCTATGCAGTTAGATGATAGGTAGACCAGGCCTTTTTCAAGTGAAGGGGAAGTAGACCAGGCAGCTTCACTAGACGAGATCGTATTCACTTGAGAAATGGCAAGCAGACCAGATCTACGTACCTCAAATGACCCATAGGTTTACATGAAAGGTTCCAAATATGGTAGTTCAAAGAAACTCAGTGAAACATTGTACCCACTTACCTGATTCAATCAAGGCTTCAAAGAACTTCAAAGGACTGTTCACTTTCTAGGTTTTCTTAGACAGTACCGCGATTGTAAAAGAAAAAGAAAAATTCAGAACAGATGGGGAAGCAGGCAGGAGTGATCTGAGGATGAAAGTTAACCTTTTAAATGCTGGAATAAATTTTAAAATAATCAGTAAAAATCATATCTTTACTCCTGGAGCTTGGCTGACCCACGGGATCGGTTGACCAGCCAAGGATCGGTTGACCAGCCAATGGTCGGTGGCGGGACTGAACT
This sequence comes from Bradypodion pumilum, assembly GCA_035047305.1. Classification (NCBI taxonomy): domain Eukaryota; kingdom Metazoa; phylum Chordata; class Lepidosauria; order Squamata; family Chamaeleonidae; genus Bradypodion; species Bradypodion pumilum. Next base: position 326,858,700 of record JAWDJD010000003.1, read on the forward strand.
GAGGGTGGTCTCCTTGAGAGTGAGCTGGTAAAAGGTCTTTTATGCCTGATTGGCATAGACTCAGAAAGAGCAGGCTTTTTGAAACTGGATTTCCCTCTGCCTCTTCTCCTGTCTAAAAGTCAAGCGTTGGATTAAGAAGCATTTTTCCTGTCTTTGGAGCCACGCTTTGGACATGAAAATAAGGAATATTTTGGGCCACGCCCCTCTCCCCACCAGGCCACACCCCCACCCCACCAGGCCACTCCCCCTCTTCCCCAAAATCCAGGTACGTCCAAGAGCCTAGAAGAGGAGAAGCCACCAGAACCAGGGAGGAGTATGGCTCCCCCCCAAGTGGAGGAAGAACCACCACCTAGGCACTCCCCCTCTCCCCTTAGCACCACTGCTGTGCTGCTTCTCACAGAGAACAAGGCAATGGGTCAGCCCCTAGAGGGAAGTCTTACTGTAATAATTCTATTTCAAATTTCTCCCTATTCTCTGCTGCGACAGCATTTTAGAATATGGCAATTTTTCATGGAACTGTTTTTTACACATACAGTTAATTGTCTACTGTCTTAGCCTTGTGTGCCTCAATTTCATTTTTAAAAACTCTGTGTTTAAGGCAGGACCACAGAAATATCCTCTTTATGTTGTATGCAAATATACTTGAAGCCCTCTCTCTCCTGGGAAAGAGGGAACACCCTGGTTGCACAGTGGTTAAACTACTGTACTGCAGCCAGAATGTTGTGAATTTAATCCTAACCGGGACTCATAGTTGACTCAGCCTTCCATCCTTCCAAGGTCAGTAAAATGAGTACCTAGCATTTTATTTATTTTATTTATGTTTACACTTGCATGCCGCCCACTCACAGTGTGACTCAAGGCAGCTAACAAAGTATCACATGAACATCAAATATAATGAAGTTCACAAACCACACAGGAAAAGGTCACAAACAAATGACCAGCAAGAAAGTCCAAGGCCCAGGCTGGCCAGGGGGCAGTGTCTGGCCCCCCAGCCACAATGGCCAATCCCAACATCAACAGAGTAACCCCCAGTCATTAATGGGGACCAGGATCGGCGGCGGGCTGTGTTCTGCTGCTCAAAGCTGGTGCAGCTTTTCGACTCCCAATCAGGTGGAGGCCTGGGGGTGGGGCGGCAGGCATCCTCAGCCACAATGGCGGGGCATCTTCTGCCTCTCGAGACAGCACGGCTTTTCAACTCCCAGCCAGGTAGAGGCCCAGGTGTGTGGCGGCAGGTGTCCTCAGTCACAATGGCAGGCTGTCTTCTGCCGCTCGAGCCGGCGTGGCTTTTCAACCCCCAGCCAGGTGGAGGCCTGGGGTGGAGTGGCAGGCATCTTTGGCTGTAGCATGCTGGGGGCAAAATGCTATTTAACTTGTGAACTGCCCAGAGAGTGCACTAAGTGTTATGGGGTGGCATAACAGGCAGAAGTCCAATGTGGGGAACAAACTTATCCACAAAGGGAAATGATAGTTTATACACTTTCTCTTCCACTGCTTGATATAGGACCGTGATGGCAAACCTTGGCACTCCAGATGTTCTTGGCATACCTGTCAAGTTTTGGATTTGAAAATAAGGGAAATTTTGGCCACACCCCTCTGTGAGCATGGCCAAATCTAGCCATGTTATTTGCTGGGCTCTAGTCATGCGTGCCACATGGCCATGAAAATGTCTGCAAACACAGACAGCACTGGCTCTTCGGCTGTAAATGGAGATGAGCACTGCACCCTAGAGTTGGATACGACTGGCAGATTTTACTTTCTTAGGATCAAAGATCGCTGCAGATGGCGATTGCAGCCGTGAAATAAAAAGACTGATGCTTGGGGAAAAAGCTATATAAGTGTAATTGTTATTGCTATTCAGGTATTAAATAAAAAGGTTAATCTTGACCCATTAGCTGAGAGAGCAGTTTCTCTACACCCAAGCTCTCACATGAGGAAGGCTGAATTTTTTATATGTCAATATGCCTAGTATACACATTTTTCAGATGTTTTAATGCAGTGGTGGGATTCACATTTTTTTACTACCTGCTCTTTGGGCATGGTATGGTGGGTGTGGCCAGGGGGAAAGCCCTGTATAGCACCCAAATTAGGACTACTTTATTTCAAAACTTGGATGAACGGGGTCAGCTGGAATTTCTGTTACCGGTTCTGGCAAACTGGGGTGAACCTGCTGAATCCCACCACTGTTTAAATCACGCTGGGAGAACTAAGCAAGAGAATGACCCTCGACATCCTCTGAATGGATATGAGCCTCAAGTCTTCAAACTCAGATCCAGGAGGAACTTTATGGCAAGAACAAACATTCTTGAGGGTATGCAAGAGCAAAACCATATTAGAAGATGAAGGAAGGAACTCACTCAACAAAGGATAACATTAAAAAGGATATGGTTGAGGAACTCAACCTCTCCTATATCACTTGGAGGATCCTGAATCGGCTGGAGGTAGGAGTCCCTAAAAGCATGATCAATATGCTCAAGTGGGGGCTGCTGGCAGACAACAACACACTATGTGAATATGGAGAGATACAGAATCCAGATCATCTGCTGGTCTGCCAGTTACTACCAGAAGCTTTAATGAAATGCATGAATAGGGCTAGAGTGAATGTTCTAAAATCATGGCTCTGTGGAGTCTTAAACTTGAATTCCAGTCCAATATTTTAAGTACTACACTACTTTGGCTCTCATTTAACCTCTATTTATTTATTACATATACGTTTATGTCAGAATGTGTACCAAAAAATATGTCATGGAATTTCTGTAAGCAAGAAAGCAAACAAGCAAACAAGCAAGCAAGCAAGCGAGCAAGCAAGCAAACAGAAAATTGGCAAAGTTAAATGGGAAGGAGTAAAGTATTCAGGATTGCTACAGAAGGTTTAGAAGTGACCTGAGTACTAATTCCGCTGCTTATTTCTCCTATCTGACAAAAAGCAACAAAATTAATCTCAGCAAGCATGAGTTGGCAAGTTTTAGGAGCACACACACGAGGATATTGGTAATAGTGCATGGAAACATTTTTTGCCTAAATCTTCTTTGTTACTGATTTTCTGATTCTTCTATTGAATGTTTCAATTCTGTAGGAAAAGGAAGTACCCAAAGGAATATTGGAGTCTACTTTATGCTTTTACAATTACTCCAACATGTTAAAAAATGGTGTAAATCATGGAAGCCAAGTCAAAGATGCCACATCTCCAAACAGTAAAAACATTTTTGATGTTTGATTAAGTGTGGAAGTTCTTTGAAGAATCCCTCAGTTTCCCTGTGCAGTTTTCTACCAGGCACTGAGTTGCGAACCAAAGTCAAAAGATGCTGCCATTCACTTTAAGTGGACTTTGAATTGAGTCACAGGAATTGTGGCAATCTGTGCCTTGTAAAACAGGTGACTACTAAGTGGAATACCGCTGTAATCCAGCAGCTGCTTTTCGAAAATCCCTTCACTAGTTTCAGAGTACTCAAGCAGCTATGGAAGTTGGAACATATGATCGTATTTGTGGCCCTGCAGACCACCCAGCTACCATTCTGAGAATAAACCTTCCCCTCTCCTGCCTATTAAGGTGCAATTTCAAGCTCTTACATGTACTCTGGTTCAAAACCATTCCACAGAACAACTCTTTCTACTTTCAAAAGGCCCCTGAGTTTTCATTCTAAATCTAAGCCTTTTTGCATGAAGTAGTAGTTAAGGCAGTATGTACTACCAGATGCACTGTTGTTGCCATTAGAAAACAAACTACAAACAAAGCAGAGAGAAGGGTACATTTGTGAAGGATTTCCTCCCTACATGGATATGTTTATAAGCACTTTCCTTATTTTTCATTTAATCGACTTAAGTAGATCTTTCTGGACAAAAAAAATCCCAGTCACAGTTCAAAAATAGCAGCTGATTTCCTGAAGAAACAATAATCTAGCTACTTCAGGTGTTTTGGTGTATGCAAACCAAGACACAGGACACAGCCTCGGGCTGGGTTAACTCAGGTTTATTGCATCGTGTACAGAGGGAACATGAGGTAATGGCGGATCGATAGCTCTTTATATACAGCAGTAACACATTTGAACGTGGTGCCATGGTAGCCCATTGGCTACTGTCTGCGTGACGTCATTGCAGGTCACGCCCTTCTTGTCCAGGTGTAGGTGGTGGCGGGAAAGCTTCCCGCGCTGTTGCCTTTGATGAGTTTGGACCAAGAGAGCTTGGACGCTCGCTGCTGCCAGCTGGTGGTCATTAGCTCGCGTCCTATTACAGGGTTTATATGATACAGCTGAAGGTTACATTGTTGCTATAGGCAAGGTTACATTGGCTCAGATACATTGTAATCCGTGTGTACAATAAAAACCAACAGAACACAACACCCCTCCCCCCTAGGACGAGACAAAGTCTCGAGCCCACACTTAAAACACACTCCCCCCCCTTAGGAGACAAAGTCTCTCAGCCAAGATGGCTTATTTCGAACACGCTGGGGTCTCGATGCGGGCTGCCTCTCCCCGGGTTTGCTACCTTCTCTTTGTCCCCTGGTTTCCTGTCCTGTAATATGAGAGGGAGACTCGTTAGTGACTTTCCGCGGCTCCGCGGCGTTGTTGGGAGGTGTGCTCTTTCTTAGGGAGGAACCGGGGGCACTGGGGGCTAACGAAAAACCCCTCTTCTCGCTTGGACGGGTGGGGGAACACTCCTGAAAACCCCCCCGGCTCGCAAAATCAAACTCAAAATTACTATCGGGGGCAGCGGGCGCGAACTCCTCTCCCCCTTCCCCGGCCCCTGATAGGACTGGCGTATCAAAAGGATATGAGTCGGGGCCGCTGCTATCAAAAGGATATGAGTCGGGGCCGCTGCTTCTGCTTCCTTCCCCCCTTGCTTGGGACTGTTGTCCATTGCTGTCTCCCCCTTGGGTTAAGCGGGTGGGGGAGAACCCTAACGCTGAATCCTGTTGCTGAGCTCCACTGACTGGCCCACTCACTCGGTGCCTCAGTTGGTCTGCGTGCCTCCTCCAGAGGAGGCCGGTGTTAGTCTCGACCCGGTACGATACTGGCCCCGTCTGTTCTACAACCTTCCCTGGTACCCAGGCCGGCCCTGCGCTGGAATAATTCCTGCAGTGAACAGGGTCCCCGGCGGCGAAACCTTTCGAGACTGCCAACCCTATGTTTTTCCCTTTATCCTCGACCCTCGTCGGGTCTAGCCTGGACAGGATCGTGGTCAGTTTTCGCCGCATCAAGAGCTCCGCCGGCGAGTAGCCCGACGCTAAAGGGGTTACCCTATACGCTAAAAGGAACTGGCATACCTGGTGATTCAGGTCCCCCGGGCCCATGCGCCGCAGCGCGTCCTTTGTTGTACGCACTAGTCGTTCCACTTGGCCATTCGTGGCCGGGTGAAACGGTGCGGATGTGACATGCCGAATGGCGTTTGCCTCCATGAAGGCTCCGAACTCAGCGGAGGTGAAACAACTAGCGTTATCGCTGACTAAAGTGTCGGGTAAACCGAACGTGGAAAAGACTCTCCTTAGCCGGCTAATCGTCGCGGCGGAGGACGTGCTCTTTACTGGGATAACCTCCAGCCACTTGGAGAACGCATCTACCACCAGGAGAAACATGGTTCCTCGGAACGGGCCAGCGAAATCCACGTGCACTCTGGACCACGGCCCCCTTGCTGTATCCCACTCCCTATGCGGGAGACGGGCCGCCTCAGGTCGGGATTCCTGGCAAGCCTCGCAAGCGCCGACCATGTGCTCAATGTCCGCGTCCAGCTGTGGCCACCAGAAGTAACTCCGGGCTAGCGCCTTTGAACGAACTATGCCCGGGTGGCTGACGTGCAGCAGTTCGAGCACCCTCGTCCGCAGGGGCGCAGGGACCACCACCCGTTGGCCCCACAGAAGGCACCCCCTCTCTAGGGACAACTCTAGCCTTTTCCTAAAGAATGGGTCGAACTCTGTACTCGGGGACGAAGCCGGCCACCCCTTCTGCACCCATGAACTAACTTTTTCCAGCGTCCTGTCCTTGCCTGTCGCCCTAGCAATGTCGGCTGGTACTATTGGGGGTGCGTCTAAAACCTCAATCAGCAGCACCTGGCGGTCTCTTTCTGCTCTCGCCTTTTGGTCGTCCGACAATGGCAGAGGGGATCGCGAAAGCGCATCAGCATGGCTGATCTCCTTTCCGGGCCTGTACTCCAACTCATGTTGGTACGCGTTGAGGAAAATAGCCCATCGCAGCATTCTCGGGGACAGGATCTGCGGCGTGGGCTTGTTTGCCGTGAAAATCCCTAACAGCGGTTTGTGATCGGTCACGATTTTGAACGGGCGGCCATACAAAAAATCGTGAAATTTTTTGGTCCCCGCTACTATTGCTAACGCTTCCCTGTCGGTTTGCGCGTAATTTCGCTCCGCTTGGGACAGGGACCTTGAGTAAAACGCTACCGGGGCCTCCCTTCCGTCCTCCAACACGTGGCAAAGCACCGCCCCCACCCCCACCGGGGACGCATCACAAACTAGGACCACAGGCCGTTTGGGGTCGAAGTGCGTCAGGATTGCCTCAGATGTTAGGAGCTGCTTTAGCTCTTTGAACGCCCTCTCGTGCTCGTCACCCCACATCCATGGCTCCTCTTTTTTAAGCAACCGATGGAGCGGTTCGGCCACGGACGCCTTCCGCGGGAGGAATGTATGGTAAAAGTTGAGGAGCCCCAGGAAAGACTGCAGCTCGGTTTTGGATGTGGGGCGAGGGGCCTTTTTAATGGCTGCTACCTTGGATTTAGACGGCTTAATCCCCTCGGGTGTGATCCGGAACCCTAAAAACTCGACCTCGGTTTCGAAAAAGACACATTTATCCTTCCTCAATCTCAGCCCCGCTTTCTCGAACACGGTCAGTACCTTGTCCAACCTTTTTGCCAGTTCAGCCTCACTCCCCCCTGTTATCAACACGTCATCAAAATAAGGCAACACCCCCTCCAGGCCCTTTAGGAGGCGTTCCACGAGCGATTGAAAAAGGCCGGGTGCCGAGTTCACGCCGAACTGTAACCGCGACACCTGGAACGCTCCCTTATGTGTAACTATTGTTTGTGCCGCGGCCGTGGCGGGGGTCACAGGAAGTTGCTGATAGGCTTGTGCCAAATCGAGTTTAGCGAAACACTTTCCCCCATTTAGCCTGGCCAAAAGGTGGCTGATCACCGGCACCGGGTATGCATTAGGGCGGATCGCCTTGTTAATTGTACACTTATAATCAGCGCAAATGCGCACCTCCCCGTTAGCCTTTAGAGCCGTTACAATTGGAGTTTCCCACTCCGCGGAATCAACAGGAATAAGAATCCCCTGGCCCACCAGTTTGTCCAGTTCCGCCTCTATCTTGTCCTTGAGTGCGAACGGCACCCTGCGTGGTTTGAGTCTTATCGGGCGGACCTCCGGGTCTATGTCGAAAGCTACAGGGGGTCCCTTGAACCTTCCGAGTCCTTTCTCAAAAACGGTGGGATGCGCATCGCAAACCGCTTGTATTGGGTCCCCCCCCATGGTATGCACCCCCCCTATGAACAAACCTAAGGGCTGAAACCACTGTGTCCCTAGGAGGCTACAGCTTCCCCCTTTGAGGACAACTAGGGGCAGTTCCGCAGAATATCTCTTAAAATTGACCCGAAATTTCCCGACCCCCAACACCGGAATGCTGTTTCCCTGTACGTCCCGTAGTGTGGACCTCAACGCTTTAAGCTTGGGCCGCACGTGGGGGTCGATTCTCAGGAACTCTTTTTGGGGAATTATAGAATAGGAGGACCCCGAGTCAATTTCCATCTTAATAGGGGCCCCTTGTACTAATACCTCAACGAAGTAATGGGACTGTCCCGCGGACACGCTGAACACTGAGGCGTCGTCCTCGCTGCCGTCCGAGACGCGGCCCACGCCGTCCTGCTTCCTCGTGGTCTGGGCGCCATCTTTGGGCCTCGCTGGACGGTCCGGTCTGGCTGCGCGGTCTTGTGACTGCCTCCGGCCCTCTTTCCTCTTTCTGCACGCCTTGGCGATGTGCCCCCGACGGCCGCAGGTGTAACACTCGGCCTTCCTGAACGGGCATCTCGCGCGCTCGTGGGCCGCTCCGCAACCCTCGCAGCGTCGACCACCCTTCCGGACCTTCTGGACCTCCTCGCCGTCGCTGCCTTCCGTAGACGACTTTGAGGCCCGTCGAGTCGCGTGCACCGACTGTCCGGTCTTCCCGTGCACCGAATTTTCCGCCTTGCCGGCTCTAGGACGCCACTCACGCCACTGGTGCATCTCGTCCACTCCGGCATTCGTGGACTCTGCGGCTTCCGCGGCCTCTATGACCTCTGCCAGCGTGGGTGGCGGCTCCTTATTCATCAAGCTGCGCTGTACCTCCTTGTCTTTCAGGCCACACAACACGCCGTCCCTGAGGACCAACTCCAGGATATCGCCCCATTTACAGGGGGCGGCGGCTATCCTCATGGCGGCCACGAATGCCTCAACCGACTCATCCGGCGCTTGGACTCGCCTCCAAAACGCGCTCCGAGCGGGAAACATTGCCCTCGAGGGGCAGAACCGCTCTCGCAGCAGTTTCATGATGTCGCTCGCCTTAAAGTCGCTCACCTTCTTCGGGGCGATTATGCCCACCAGCGTCCGCTTGGTTTCCATCCCGAGCATTCTGGTGAGGATGGCCCTCTTCCTCTCCTCGTCTTCTCCTTTGACTCTGAGTTCCACCAGGGCCGCCTGGAAATCCATCTCAAGCAGCTCCCAGTCTTGCGGTTTGGTGATGTTGAAACCGCTCTGTGCCCTGGCTGTTCCGTGGGGATCCATATCCCACCTTCGTCGCCAATTTGGTGTATGCAAACCAAGACACAGGACACAGCCTCGGGCTGGGTTAACTCAGGTTTATTGCATCGTGTACAGAGGGAACATGAGGTAATGGCGGATCGATAGCTCTTTATATACAGCAGTAACACATTTGAACGTGGTGCCATGGTAGCCCATTGGCTACTGTCTGCGTGACGTCATTGCAGGTCATGCCCTTCTTGTCCAGGTGTAGGTGGTGGCGGGAAAGCTTCCCGCGCTGTTGCCTTTGATGAGTTTGGACCAAGAGAGCTTGGACGCTCGCTGCTGCCAGCTGGTGGTCATTAGCTCGCGTCCTATTACAGGGTTTATATGATACAGCTGAAGGTTACATTGTTGCTATAGGCAAGGTTACATTGGCTCAGATACATTGTAATCCGTGTGTACAATAAAAACCAACAGAACACAACAGGTGTTCTCAACCTTTTTAATCCAGGGGCCAGGTCACGCTACCTCAGACAGCTTCGGGGGCCGGACAGCCATTTTGCCCTTCCTCCACCAAATGGCATCTCCAGGTATGGTGGAGGAGGTGTGTGTGTGGGGGGAGGGGGGACACAGGTTTAGAATCCCTGATTTACAACCTTGCAGAAGACACCATTCTAGCCACTATGGGTATAGAAGCACTTTATGGTATTCTACACTGTGATGAACTGCAATCCATTATGAACATCATTCTAAATTAAGCCACAGTATATCTAGACAGGGACTGCAGTGGCTCAAGTGGCTAAGATGCTGACTGGGAGGCAAAAAGTCAGCAGTTCGATTCCCGAGTACTGCAGGACGGAATGAGCTCCTGTCTTTGTCCCAGCTCCTGCCAACCTAGCAGTTTGAAAGCAAGAAATTGCAAGTAGATAAATAAGAACCACTTCGGTGGGAAGGTAACAGCATTCTGTGCACTCTGATGTCTAGTCATGCCTGCCACATGACCATGGAAATGTCTGCAGAAGCAGACAGTGCTGGTTCTTTGGCTCTTTTCCATCTGAGAATATACACACTTACATACCCCTGGTTTTCACCTAGAAGCACCCCCTCCCCAAAATGTCCATGCCCTGCAATATAACTGTATCTGCTTAGATTGATAAGGAGACTCAAAACTCCTATGTTTACATTGGACATTTCTTAAACTCTAATACCCAAAAGTACCAAGTACAAGATAGATCCAGGAAAGGCTATCATAAGGCATCCAGGTAGAGCTCCCTGCTAAGGCCATTCAAATATATCATCAATAATATGCAGCCCAATCTGTACAATCATACTTATTTCTCCAAAACTTTGTGTGACCAGCTTTGCTTAAAGATACCCCCCTCTTAAAGAGCTATTGTCATACAAAAATCTACATACTACAAATACAAATGCACAGTACTCTAATATAAAAAATGACAACGCAAAAGAGGTTCAGATAACTTTAGCCATTCGGGAAACCCTGTCACATATTTCAAAGGAATAAAAAAGTAGCAAAGGAAGAAGTGAGTGAGAGAGATAATGCTGACCTGAGTTATATTTATAAATTCCAGTGTACATTAAAAGGATTAGGTAAGGGCCAAAGATTCTTAGCAGACTGCATATATTAACATTCCAGATTTATCCACAGTCTTTAGTACAGCTATAACAAAAAATATTTTCCTCAGCACAACACTAGTTGGTGATAGCAAGATATTTATATCATCAGCACTTTAGCTGATCATTACTGTTGCTACTGTCATTTTAAAAGCATATTACCAATGTACAGTACTTGTCATCCTATTTTTCCCATCTTAGGTCCCCATGCTATTACCATGTACTCTGTATATATTAACCTGTGGCCTAACTATTATGCTCTGTGGGTTATAATCTATGAAATTACACAACATGAATCAGTTAGTCTTTAATGTGTCAAAATTAATTCATTTCCTTTTTTGTTTGTTTGTTACACAACTTATTTTTTTTAAAAAAATACATATTAGATTATATTGTATTGTATTATTAAACAATTTAAGCAAACAAACAAACAAATAAAAGATCTTAAAAGATAATAAGCCATTTTGTTGCCAGCCTATTTTAAAAATATCATTGCAGCCATCAGAGGTCCAAACCCCTATTCTAGGCAGCTGTTGAGTGAGACAGGTATTAATGTACATAATGGGAATTTCACCAAGTGCTCCTGATGATGTCCCAGAAGAGATCAAATAACCTTTGTTATTATTTGTGCTAGAATTCACATATCAATTGGTGCCAGTGAAGCAAAGAAGAAGAAGAAGACTGGCATGCACAATCAGACAACAGCTATTTGCAAGGTGATTGCTATTGCATTACCTATTATAATCATATGAATCTAAAGGTTTGGAAAACACACATATCAAATTGCAAGGGTTACAAGGCAATCTCTTTCTAAGTGACCCCTTGCTCTGTCAGGAAATCACTCCAGCCTGGCTTGAAAATGTTGTAGCCCTACAGATTAGGGTGGGCCAGAGTTCAATTCCCTGTATTTTGTGTGATTGCTGGGAAATAGATCTCACTGAACTATTCCATGAGTTATCCAAAATGAAATCTATTTCCCAATGTGACCATAACCTGATTAAATTCATATCCCACTTCTTAGGCAACCCTAAGCAACTAGAAATCATTAGTCCTTTCCCTTCATTCAACTATGGCAGGAGTGAGAAATGTGTGCGACTATGCAACTGAACATCAAATAACTGATATTATAATTTAGAACATGTGTATTTAGAAATAAGTCCTGCTGTGTTATAAATTCCAAGTAAGTGTGCTTAGGCCTGCACCTTTTGAACACAATTTTTTTTGTCGTTTTTGGAGGAAATTCCATTAACCCCACAAAACTTACTCCAAGTAAATGGATACGCAAGAACATACTGTACACCACTCATTCTAAATGAAATTTTTGGCTTGGCTCTCAGTTTATCTCCATTCTTGCTCAGCAGGAGTTATCCAGAGTGGCCAAAATAATCCGAACTAGGACCCATTTTTTAAAAAACCAGTATTCACATTTCCTTAATCTGAACTAGAAACAAGTTTCTTAGTTCATCCAAAAGTTGCACTGCAATACAGCTGGATATGTGTTACATTCTAAAAGACATTTCAGAGATAAATACATATAAGTGTCAAATTTGGCAAAAGTAGTTGAGAGTTCAACTTTCCCAGTAATATAAATGTACTTTTACATTTTCTCCCTGGTTATTATTAACCATGGGGAAAAAATAAAGAAAAGGAAAAGAAAGGACAGAGGGAACGCCTGTTTTTCAAAAATCACCTTTTCTCTTTCTGTGGTGTACAACAGCAGCGTCTGTTGCCATGGCAGTGTGGTCAATGTCATGACTTCACTCAGGGAGAGAAGACAGAATACAAGAAATATGCCTCTTGCTTAACATCTCCCCTGTCCAAAAAAAACACAACTTCATGGAAAATTAGGGAATATGGAGAAAGGCTCACACAGTGAAACAACCAGTGGTGGGCTCCAGCAGGTTCGGACAGGTTCGGGAGAACTGGTAATAAAACTGGCTGGCCCTGCCCACTGTCCTGCCCCACCTCCTCCTCCTCCTCTCACCCCACTCTGGACCTGACTCCAACATCCTTGCTGCTGATTCCGGGCACCCGGAGTGGGGTGAGGCTGAGCCAGCCGTTACTCTGCTGCAGTTACTCTTTAAAGGAAAATTAGAGCATCGAAGTGTAATTGCTAACTAATGGTCTCATGAAGTGAACTCGATCCACAGAAGCTCAGATTAGAATACAGCAGTTTAACTATGCCCACCCAGTCACCTGGCCACACCCACAGAATTGGTAGTAAAAAAAATTGAAGCCCACCACTGGAAACAACCATGATACTATTTGTTTGGGAACAATATGAATGGCTGCAGTGGTTCACTAACTGTCTCAGGCACTGGGAGTATTTGAGCCAGGCTTCAGATGCCAATGGAGTAACATCGGAATAGTTAGCTCGTGCTGACAAAGAGGTTATGAAAGAGATTTATTACTTTTAAAACTATCTCAAACATTGAAAAAAAAGAGGTCTGTGCCACCCTGAATTAATGAAGAATTTTCTGAGGATTTGAAGCCTGTGGAGCGGCGGTGCTGGGTGAGATAAGTGGTGGCGGCGGGGGCCGAGGGCTGAGCCGGATGCGCCGAGGGTCGAGCCGGACGCGCCGCAGATGGGTGAATTTTCCTCAAGAAAGTGAGTTTTTAAAAGAGAAAAAAGGGAGACAGGCAAAGACGTGGCAATCACGGGATCTCCAAAGCGAAAGAGCAGGGAGATTCCACGTCGGAAAGTGAAGAGAGCGTGTGTGTTTGTAAAGTTGTGAGAAGGCAGGATATGGCTCTGTAATGGCGGTGAAATGGAAAGTGAAAGTAAACTGAAGACAAAGAAAGGGACAGTGAAGAAGGCTTCCGTGAGCTGGGAAGCAAGACTGGGATATTAGAGAATTAAGAAGCTTGGAGAGGAGAGAAAGGGGCAGAAAGGACTTGAAGGATTAAATCTGAAAAATACCGGTCAGAGCTGCAGAGAACGGGTGGAGCAGAAGAAAAAGGGAGAGAGGTTGGTTTCGACCTCGGTGATTTCAAGATCCTGCGCCATTCGGAGGGGTCCTTTGGATCTCCTGGTTACTTTAAAGGTTTGGAGACCCTATCTTCGATTTGCTTTGGACTAGGGATATTTTATGGCTCATTTTTGTGGAATACTAGAATTTGGCTGTGCATTTTGGAAGGTGGAGCCATTACTTTGAACTCTGTCGATGTTTGCTACTTGGATCACAAAGCGAAGTGGTGGTTTCATCGAGAAAGTTATAGCTTCCCTCCTCCCCTAGTACGTGGACACGCTGTTGCTGTTCTTGTTGGGAACAAGGGCTTATTAAAGTGGCATTTGACTGTATTGGAATACAGAAACAGCCTTAAGAAGGATTGCTTTGAGACAAAAGGGTTGAGGTTTTGAAGCTCTTGTTTGATATCATCATGGAGGGCTGTGCTGTGCTCTGAAGTGTTTTATTCCTCCCATTCCTTTGGATATATAGACTAAAATTGGGTTGCCGGACGTTGTTTCACAAGTGGATTACAAAACTGAGGAACAGTAATTGATATTGATTGGATTATAATACGATTGGCCCCTCCTTTTGGATTTATTTCTTGGGTTGGAAAAGCTGGAATTTACCTGGGAAAAGAAACCGGTGGGCAGAAAAATGGTGCATCTTTTGAGTGCACCGTTTGAAAACCTATCAGAAGAAATGGATAAGAGAAAGGAGGAGGAGGTGGTTAGGCTGAAAAAGTTGAATTCAAGAAAGGAAGAGAAGAAGGATGAAAAGAAAGAAAAGTCCACACCTACAGAGTTAACAGCAACAGGAGGGACAGAAGCTGATTCATTTGACCAATTGCAAATAATGGTGGAGTTGGGGAAACTGATGAAAAAAATAGATAAAATGGAGGAGGCAAATGTAAAGGGGTTCCGTGAAATGAAGGAAGTGAGGGGGAAAGATAAGGAAGAATTAATGGGGTGTCATAAAAAGCTTGTTTCACAGTTAACCGAGTTAATTATAAAGGTGGATGCTAACTATCAGAGGATGGATAAAGTTTTGAATGTGGTGCAAAATGATATGAAATTGATGCAAGATTACATGAGAGGGCTTCATGAGGAACAAAAAGAGGTTAAACTAAAAATTGAGATTCAGGGGAAAAAATTAGATATGGTTGAAGAGGTGATGAGAAAACAGAACGTGGTGATTCGCAATTTGGTGGAGAAAACGCCAGATAAACTGAAAGAAAGAATAGTGGATTGGCTAAACAGTTTGAACATGGGGATAAATTTTGCAAATGAAGATATTGTCAGTTGTTTCAGACTGGGGGCTAGAAGGGGGGGAAAAGGACATAGAAATGTATTAGTAAAATTTGCAAATTGGCTAGAGAAATTAAAGGTGATGGCTTTTATAAAACAGGCTGGATCTGGTGTTTTAAAAATTGATGGATGTGAGATTGAGGTATATAACGACATATCTGTTGAATTACGAGTGTGGAGGTTTAAGATGAAACCGGTGACAAAAATCCTCAGGGAGCGATCTATCGATTATCATTGGAAGTTTCCCAAACAACTCAGATTTTTTTATGAAAACAAAATGCATGTGCTGGAGGATGAAATGGATTACTTAGATTATTTGTGTCGGATTGGTCTGGTCAAAATGTCATCTCGAGAATGGAGGGGATTAAGAAAAGCGTTGGGGGGTTGTGGAGAGATTACGCAGGTGAATTGGAGAGGGGGCAACAGGAGGAGCAGAGGTGGAAGTGGAGGTGCAGGTGGTTGCAGAGGATGGGTGAGATGGATTAATTTGAAATAGAGTCTGTTTAGTAAAAGTAATAATTTTATAATATTAGTAGACAGCGCTGGAGCTATAGATAATATACATTCTTTTACACGTTCCCCCCTCCTCCCTTTGATAGTCAAGGGCCACTTTTTGAAATAAGGGTGGGGAGGGTAGATATGATTGTTTTTTGTGTGGGTAGTTTAGATGTTAAATGTAATTTTCTTTTTTGTCATAGTCTGATACTTAATGTACATGTGGTGGAGGAAAAGGCACAAATAGGAGTTCGTGATTGTCAGAAAGAAAGGGATCAAGACATAGGTTTGAAGAACATTAAAGTATTGACCTAGAATGTGAAAGGTACTGGCTGTCAAGTTAAGAGGAGGAGGTTAGAATCTGCCCTGAGGAAGGATAGACCAGATATTGTCTTTCTTCAGGAAACTCATCAAAAATCAGAAGACACTAATAGGCTTTTTTTGGGATGGATGCAGGTATATGAAAAATCATACGGAACATCAAAAGCGAGGGGTGTGGCAGTTCTGATTTCGAGGAGACTTGGCTTTGAGATGATAAAAAGTATTTCAGACCCAGAAGGTAGATATGTGATTATAATTGGGAAAATAGATGATGAAGAGATAACGTTAGTAAACATATATGTCCCAAACGATCATCAGCAAACATTTTTAAACAAAGTATATGGTATTTTAGAAAAAGAGAGAACATCAAAAATGATAGTTGCTGGAGATTTTAATTTAATACGGGCACCAGAGGACTGTACAAATTTATCAAGAGCTGGGAGAGTAGCTGGCATGAAGATTTTAGATAAATGGATGAAGACATTAGGTCTGAAGGATAGCTGGAGGGAGATTAAGGGATCAGAGAGGGCATACACATATTTTTCACAGGTCCATAATACATACTCTAGAATAGACTATATTCTTGTTTCGGAAAATTTGATTAAAGATTTAGAAGATGCGGAGATTGGGATATTTAAAGTGTCGGACCATGAAAAATTCTGGGTGGAAATAAAAACTGATAGGGGGGGAAATATAGGAGAAACTGGAGATACGATGAAAAACTGTTTCATGATCAAAAGTGTAAAGAACAAATAATTGAAAAGTGGAATGAGTGTTGGGATTGGAACGATACAGGTGAGGTTGATTATAATGTAGTTTGGGATGCCATGAAGTCGGTTTTTAGAGGATAATGTATCAAATTGGCCTCAATTAAGAACAAGCATTTTAGAGATAAGCAATATGAAATGGAGAATGAGATTAAACGATTACTAGAAGAGCACGCAAAGACTAAAAGAAAAGAGGTCTTTGAGAAAATGCAAAGATTAAAGAAAGAATTGGTAGGGAAAGATATACAAAAAGTGAAAAAAGATCTGGTGTATTTGAAGAGAGAATATTTTGAATATAGTAATAGAAATTCGAAGCTGTTGGCAAGAGCTGCTAAAGCAAAAAGGAACAAAAGAGAGATGGGGATTTTGGTTGATGTAAGTGGTAGGAGGTGTAATAAGACTAAGGATAAGATCAGGATAGTAAAAGATTTCTATCAGGAACTGTATACCAAAAGGGAGGTTAATATAGAAAAGTTGAGAGAACAATTGATGAAGCGAACGCAAAAACAGATAAGCTTAGAGCATAAAAATAGAAAGAAAAAATTACGGAAAAAGAGGTAAAAGATATAATAGCCAATTTGAGGACAGGCAAATCACCTGGGGATGACGGTTTGACAGCAGAATTTTATAAGGAGTTTAAAGAGTGTGTGGTGCCAAGAATGGTGAAGTTGTTCAATTTTATAATAGATGGGGGAAGTTACCGACTTCATGGTATAGAACTATAATTGTGTTATTGCCGAAACCTGGAAAGGATCCAGAAAAGGTGGAATCTTATAGGCCAATCTCTCTGATAAATCAGGACGCCAAGATTTTCACAGCGATAGTTGCAAACAGATTGAATAGTTTTATGACAAATTACATAAATAAGGACCAAGCTGGATTTCTGAAAGGAAGGTATATGATGGACTTGACAAGGAGGGTCTTGGACATATTAGATACAGTAGGATCTACCAAACAGAAAGTTGGAATATTATCACTAGATATATTTAAAGCTTTTGATTCATTACAATGGGTGACAATTAAGGAGATTATTAGATTTTACGGATTTGGGAACAGATTTTGTAATTTAATTGGACAATTATACCAATTTGGATTCGCTAAAGTCAAGGTAAATGATGAATTTACAGAAGAAATTAGATTAGAGGCAGGGACAAGACAGGGGTGCCCATTGTCTCCAATATTATTCATTATGGCAATGGAACTGTTAGCAGATGCTATAAGAGGGGACAATACGATAAAAGGGGTTTTAGATAATAAGATAAGTCTCTATGCTGACAATACTTTGGTAGTTATGAAACATCCCGGAAAGGCACTGGAAAAAATAAAGGAGCATTTAATGGATTTTGAGGACATAACAGGACTGAGAATAAATTGGGATAAATCTGAAATGATATTTTGTAATGTAGATAAAGAGGAACAGGAGAGAGTAAGAGATAAGTATAAGTTACAGGTTAAAAAATCTTTGAGATATTTAGGTGTAAATATTTCAAACAATTTGGAAGAGCTTAAACAATTGAACTACGAGATACAAAAAAAGGAAATTAAAGAGAAAATAGACAATTTAAAAGGATTAAGCTATCCTGGTTTGGCAGGATAACGTTAAGTAAAATGATGCTGCTGCCAAAATCAACTTTTTATTTGATGCGTTCCCCATACAAATGAAAGATAAAGAGATTAAAGATTTTCCAAATATAATAAATAATTATTGTAATGGGGGGGGGAACCTCGAATAGCAAAGATTTTTTGGTATTTATCGCAAAAGGAGGGAGGACTGGGGATACCAAATTTGAGAAATTATTATAGAGCTTTTCAAATTAAGAATATTACAAAAATTTTAGCAAGAGAAAGGGCAATATGGGAAGATTTGGAACTGAAGGAAATTGATTATGTGGGTAGAGGAGTATTTTTGGACAGTAGCAATAGAAAAATAGTAGTTAAAAACAAGATGTTGAAGACGATGCTGGGGGTATGGAAAAAAGTTAAAAAGGAACTAAGTCCTGATGTGTCCCCAATAATCGAAATTGAGGATCTTAAAAGTTTTCCAATAAAATTAGATAAAAGGGGGAAACGATGTTTCCCTGTTGAAAGACTGGATAAGAGAGTGTAAGGATGGAGGGAGAAAAGCGGAAATATATAAGCAGTTAAATTTGAATTGGTTTCAGATAGCATTGATTGATAAATGGAATGAAAAATATAAGGAGCAATTAAGCTTAAAGAGAGAAAAAACTGAATTCGAAGAATTGTTAATAAAGATAAGAAAAGGAGATATGGGGTTAAAGGGCATGGTTAGCAAAATATATAAAATATTAAATAAGGAAGGCAACCCGCAAGAAACGTTGAAATCGTGTTGGGAACGAGATTTGAATATAAAGATACCTGAAAAAAGTTGGAAAAACAAATGGAGAAAGAGGTATATGAAAAAAAATGTCTGTTAGAATAAAGGAGCACAATTACAAGATGCTATGGAAATGGTATTTGACACCAGAGAAGCTATTTCAAATGGAAAATACCAAAAGTAAAAATTGTTGGAGATGTAAAAGCACCCTGGGAACATATGAACATATGTGGTAGGAACGTAAAGTGGTAAATGATTTCTGGGGAAAAATTGAGAAGGAAATATGTGAAATTATGGGGACGAAATGTACGTTAGATATAAGAATGGTGATACTAACAGATGTTGATAAAGTAAATTTGAATGAGGATAAAAAGGAACTAATGTCTCTAATGGTGATAATTGGTAGAATGTGTATTGCAATAAATTGGAAATCAGATGGAACATTGAGGATAGAAGAGTGGGATAAAGAGATGTGGGATTTCGCATTGAATGATAAGTTAACGTGGGAAATAAATAAATATAAAGGGAGAATTAAGGAAAATAAATTTTGGAAAATTTGGCGACTGTTTGTGGATCATTCATTGAAGGGAGAGCATGGGGATAGTCGGGTACCAGAACAAATTTATTTTTGGAAATAAGATAAAATGAAAAAATGTGACATCCCGCGGACTCATTTATAGGTATAGGCACACAGGGTGTTTATTGTAATTGTATCATGTTTAAGGAATTCTTTTTTTTTTGTAATCTATTTTGATTTTTTAAAAACAAAGATATAATAGATTATAGTGGACTTGATTATCACAGCACTGATGAGAATGCCCATGGAGATGGAAAATCAGGAAGAAGATTGGCTGTGATAATTAAAGTGATTGAAGTTCATAATAAAGTGTTGAACTATATGCTAACCGGAAGTAGTTATATTGAAAGAGCATCATCTTTGTGATTTAGCGAGTTAGTGATTAATTTAAATGTATGTTGTTTATTAAGTTGTTGTTTCTTATTGTCTATGAATTTTGTATTATTGTTCTTTTTTTAAAATTAATAAAATAAAATAATAATAATAATAAAAAAACAAGAGACTGAAGACACTATGGTTTAAAACTGTAACTACACTGTATAATGCTAATAAGCATTTGAAGGTGGCTTCAAAATATAACTGTAATCATTTGCTTTTAAAACGATCACTTCAAGTGCTGGCTTTTTTCCTGGGCCAGGTGTTTTTGGTTTCTTGTTTATCACCTTTTTCCCTTTGTTTTTGCCCATACCATGTAGCCGAGTCTCCTCTGTTTCTGTCTGTACCAATTTTTTATTTGACTGGGAGGTCAGAGCTTGTCAATTCCATTTTGTCAGCTTCTTCTACATGATGTCTTTGCAATAGAATAGAGCTGGGTTTCTCAACCTTGGGGCCCCCTGGTGTTCTTGTACTTCAATTCCTAGAAGGGGATCAGCCATACGTGTCAAGTATCCCGTATTGGCCGGGATTTCCCGTAATTCAGCACACTTTTTCTACTTTCCCACCCGGACCCTCCGCCATCCCGTAATTTGACAGTGGGGGGAAGTAGTTACTGTGCATCCCCTTCTGCGCAGAACCCTTCTGAACATGCGTAGAAGGGCTCTGCACAGAAGGGGATGCACAGAAGCCTTCTGTGCATGCGCAGAAACCTTCTACGCATGTGCAGAAGGGTTCTGCGCAGAAGGAGATGCACAGAAGCCTTCTGCGCATGCGTAGAAGGGTTCTGCCCATGTGTAGAAGGGTTCTGTGCATGCATAGAAGGGTTCTGCACAGAAGCCTTCTTTGCTGGTCTCGTATTGTCTGGAGCCGTGCTTGACAGGTATGTGATCAGCAGGTATACTCACTTGGGTAACTGAAGTCCAATGATACCTGGGGGCCCAAAGTTGAGAAACCCTGGAGTAGAGCAAGGCTTCATCAGTGATTTGTGGCTGCATTAGCTCTGGTGCCAGCATCTCTTCAAGCCAATTTTTTGATTGTGGGTTTGATACCAGCCATTGGAATACCTCAGTGGAGCTTGGCTTCCTGGATTGGTGAGAGGTGGTGGGGGGAAGCTCCATTACACTGTCCACCATTTTACTTCATTCATCTGAGCCTCCTCTGAGGTCCTTCTTCTTTAACAGCACAGACAATCCAACGGACTTTCCATCATTAATGTTTGGTTTACCACCACTTTATAAGTTTGGACTGCTTTGTATATGGGTTTTACCTTTACTATTTCTTTATTATTAAATAGTTATATTCAACTTAAAGTGGGTTTAAATATGACTTAAATATATTATTATTCTAATTCTACCTCATATATTTAAATATCTATATTTGGTTGTTTTATTTAGTTTGTTGATAGTTGTTGCTGCTTCTTAGGTTTAATTATGTTATGTTTAGTATATGGGATGACTATTTCTGGCATGCTTTTTTAACTTATGTTGTGGGTTTCCTGTACTGTTTAGTCAATTGACTTGACTTTATGTTTGGATAAGGTCTTTTAAGCCTTAGATAGTTCTACTTGTTATGCTGTTTTTTTTTTTACTGTGGTACACTATTTGATAGGGACTGTGGGTGTAGAAGCACTTTATGGTATTCTACGCGATGATGAACTGCAATCCATTATGAACATCATTCTAAATTAGGCCACAGGGACTAGACAGGGACTGCAGTGGCTCAAGTGGCTAAGACGCTAACTGGGAGGAGGAAGGTCAGCAGTTCGATTCCCAAGTACTGCAGTACTGTTATGTATGTTAACTGTGTTTTCTGACAGGAGCAGAATGTATCTTTTCTCATGTATCTATTCTTATGCAAATAAGTGGATCGAAAATGTGCACACTCTGTTAGCCAATGGGCTTGTTGTATTATTGTTACTGTTACTGTTTATAGTGTATATAAGTCTGAGTTTTGCCCCATCCAAACTGTGTTCAAACCCCACTAATAAAGAGCTGAATTTCACTACTTCACTCGTCTGCTTCTTCATTCCCTGAACATGAGAAGTATGGAATGAGCTCCCGTCTTTGTCCCAGTTCCTGCCAACCTAGCAGTTCGAAAGCAAGAAATTGCAAGTAGATAAATAGGGACCACTTCGATGGGAAGGAAACAGCATTCCGTGCACTCTGGTGTCTAGTCATGCCTGCCACATGACCACAGAAATGTCTGCAGAAGCAGAGCTGGCTCTTCGGCTTTGAAACAGAGATGAGCACTGAACCCTAGAGTCAGATATGACTGGCTTTCGAGCAGGGGAAACATTTACCTTGACCTTTCACTATTTGATTAGGGATTTTCCAAAAATTCATTTGGGGAGGATATAGGAAGCCATTCAGCTGCTAGTGGATCTATTAATGTGGTCTACCCCCAAAGGTTTCTGGATCCAATTGGCTTCCTGAATTCCCTAGAAGGATTTCTGCCTGATGTGGTTGATGCTCTTATTGAAGACCAAGTATACAAATAATATACAGTAGTGACCCAGGCAGTTGACATGATTGCACCCAAAGCCCCCTCTGTTATATGGCTGATCTATGAGCGATGAAGCAAACAAGGAGAAGAATAAAGAGCAAATTGAAGAAGGTCTTCTTGGAGTGTAATTTAGCTACATTTAGGATGCTGTCTATAAAATATTGTTATGCCATAAAAGATGAACAAAGAGCTCATAACACCAAGCTCATCTGTGGGCTTCAAATCAGCAGGCAGAACTCTGTCAAGTTGCCCACAGCCACACCAGTGCTGGTCAGAGAAATATGATTCAATCTGTCCTTTCTATAGAGATACCTAAGATAAACTCATATCCCCACTGCTCTGCCCTGGTCGATCAAACAGCACTTGCACTCACTGGCTACTGTCAGACAAAAGTCCTGCTTTTACCCATAATATCACCAAGTTTTGTCCTACAGCAATCAGGATTAGAAGAACAATTCTGGCAGGCCCCTCAGAGGCAGAAACCGTGAATGCTATATTGCAGTAGCAGTTGCCGTAGCACTAATTTTAAAAACTGATTTTATTCTATTTCTTTTAACTTTAAATGGATATTATTTTTAAAAATAATATATTTTAACTACATTCTAAGCATTTATTTTTAATATATATATATCTATATATCTCATTTTACTGTGCTGGTTGTAGACCACAATAAAGTGATTGAATTGAATTGATTCAATCTGATGTAATAATTTTGCAGTTTATTTCCAAAATAAGATTGCAACCATCTGATGGGACCTTGGCTGCTTTAATCAATGCAGTTGATCATGTTGAGACATCCAGTATACTACTGTTGAGGATTTTAGGAATGGTTTTACTGAAATGACCACAGACGCCAGAATATGTTTAGAGGCTTTATTGATTACATATCTCCTCTCTCACAGTGTCCTCAGGGAGGACGCCATTAGACTGGATAGCCTCATGGTGAGGTGAACCTTATTTTTTAACCTTCTTTCAGGGAGGAGGGGTTAGGGTGAAGGGTCAGAGGGAAGGATGAGGTCGGAGTTCAGGGGGTAATGGTGCATTGTGGTCATTGGTGACGAAGGGCAGTGAGGCATTATTTATCTGACAAAATCCCCTTCTAATGCCTCATTGCATCTTCATCTACAGTTTTCAATTCTTCTCTCTCGATGATAAGTCCCATCTTGTTTGCAAGATATTGATGTTGGTCCGATGGGAGAGGTTTGGTTAAAATATCTGCAATTTGTCTCTTGGTGTCACAGTAAGTCATTTTAATGAAGCCTTTTTCGCACATTTGCCTTACATTGCAATACTTGATATCAACGTGCCTGGATCTGCGCCCTACCGCGTATGCTTTTGAGATTTCAATTGCGGCCTTATTATCTTCATGTATAGGAATGGGGAGAGTGGGTTCATCCCAAATTTCGGATATTAATTTATTGAACCATATCAAATCATTCGCTGCATCGGATAGGCAAGCATATTCTGCTTCTGCTGTGGAAGTGGATACTGATTTTTGTTTCCCCGTGCACCAATATATGGGACTGCCGTTTAAAAAAATCACGTAACCGGATGTGCTTTTCCTCTCTTCAATGTCTCCGGCCCAATCTGCATCTGCGTAGCATGATAGGGTGGGTCTCTCAGTTATTGAGGGGACAATTGACAGTATGGCGCCCTTGGTTTTCTTCAGGTACCTTAATAGTCTCTTAACTGCATTCCAGTGGTATGTCTTTGGGTTGTTCTGATGTCTCGATAAAAGGTTCACTGCTAGATTTATGTCCGGTCTGGACCAATTGGCCAGGTAGAGTAGTGATCCTATGGTGGATCTGTACAATGTGTTATCTCCAAAAATTTCATTGCAACTATACGTGTTCCTTAAAAAATCAGTTTGCATTGGTGCGTCCGAAGGGGCGGCATCAGCGATGTTGCATTTCTCCAACAGTTCAGTTATCTTGTCTTCTTGCGAAAGGGAAAAACCACCAGTTACTTCGGATATTTTGACTCCCAAGTAATTGTTTACCTTCCCTAGTAACTTCAGAGTAAATTTTTCTCGTAGATTTTGTACAAAGTAGTCACATTTGGCTTTACTTTTCCCTATGTACAGAATGTCATCAACGTAAACCAGTATTTTTTCTATATCCCCTTCATTTCTCTTGACAAAAACGCATCTGTCGGCTTGGGTGTGTGAGAAACCCATCTGTTCCAATGCATTAGACAAGCACTCATACCACATTTTGCCAGATTGTTTTAATCCATAAAGACTCTTGTTTAGCAGCCAGGTCCCACCTTCTCTCATCTCAATTCCTTGGGGTGCTCTGACGTATATTTTCTTGTCTAAGGCCGCGTGCAGATAGGCTGTTTGAACATCGAACTGGTATACGTACTCTTTTCGGATTGAAGCTAAGGCTAGTGCAGCCTTCACACTTTCGGCCCTCACGGTCGGCGAATACGTGTCGGTGTAGTCATCTGGGAATCTCTGTGCGAAACCCTGTGCCACGAGCCTGGCCTTGTAAAGGATTTCGTTGTTTTCAAGGGTCTTGACCCTGAAAACCCATCTTGTGCCTATGGTTTTCTGTCCTTCTGGTGGTTCCATCGGAGTGTATACATTGAGCTCCTTGAGGCTGTCCAATTCCTTTTTCATCGCTTGCTCCCATTTTATTTGTTCTTCAATTGGTAACTTTTTCACGTCGGCGTAGTTGTCGGGTATGCCAGTCGAATCGCCTATGGACATCACGTAGTCTTCCAGGCGCTTGGGGGTTTGGCCTTTTGTAGCTCTGTTTGACCTCCTGTTTGATGCTTTGGTGGTCTCTCTTGTTCCTTGACGTTCACTTGTGCCGTCATTTGTGTTGTTTTCTTCAATCTTACATTCTCCAGGAAGACTTGGTGTATCTTTAGTACGCCTGTCAGTTACTACCTCATTTGAGTGTAACTTCATCCAGTTTGCATTTTCATGGAACGCGGCTGATCTGGAGATGGTTACCTTGTGATACTCATCTATGAATCTGTATGCCTTTGAACCTGGTTCATAACCAACAAATCTCAGCCTCTTCAATACCTTGTCCCCCTTTCTCCTTAGTTGTTTTGGTATGTGGACATCGGCCATTACCCCGAAAATATGTAGGTGGGAGAGACTAGGCTTGCGCTTGTACAGCATTTCGTATGGGGTCTTCTCTACTACACTCGACCAGATCCTGTTGAGGGTGTAATTTGAATACATTAATGCTTCACCCCAATAAGAGAACTTTAGTCCAGCATCTTCGAGTACACATCTCATCATGGTCTGTAGTACCCCATTCCTGCGTTCAGCTATTCCATTTTGAAAAGCCGAAAAAGGTGCGGTGGTGGAGTGCATCATGCCTCGGGAAGTGATCCATTCCTTGAATTCCCTTGAGAGGAATTCAGAACCCCTGTCTGTCATTATTTGTTTTATTTGTGAGTTGTGTTGCGTTTGCACTCTCTTGCAGAATTCCTTGAACTTTGTAAAGGTTTCACCTTTGTCTCTGAGCGTGTAAACAAATCTATATCTGCTGTAGTCATCAACGATGGTCAGAAAGAATTTCTTTTTGTTTATAGAGGTGGGGAGTGGCCCCACTAGGTCCATGTGTAGGAGTTGAAAAGCCTGAGATGTGCTTCTCTTCGACGTTTTTGGTCTTGGCATTTCCTTGGACTTTGAGCTTAGGCATACAGAGCACTCCAGGTATTTGTCACAGTTTTTCACCTTCAGACCTTCTGCATGTTCTTGCATTTTTTTGACGGTGGAGAAACTGGTGTGTCCTAATCTTCTGTGTAGCAGGTGAGCGCAATCGTCGTGCATGAGTTTCCCTGTGGAAATGACAGTGGTGCTGTGGGGAGTTGTCGCTTTAGTATACTCGATGTCTGAATTTTCTTCCCCCTGTAGTTTTGCAACACTTGCTTCGGCATGACTTTCGGAGATATTATGTCTATTGTTTTCCCCTTCTATTTCCTCTGTTTCTGTTTTGCATGTACTAGCGTGATCCCTTTTATCACCCTCTCCAGTGGGCACGTAGTAGGGCAGACCGCCCACAATGATCACTTCCCCGATGTTTCCTTCTTTGTTGGTGATGGATACTCTACCTTTCTTAAAAAGCAATTCCATGGCGGTGTCTTCACATAGCTTGAATGCGGCCAGTATGTTATATGGAATTTCAGGGATGAATAAGACTCCATTGATTTTTCCCAAACCTGGGATGTTTATGTCTCCTTTTCCCATTACGTGAGCTTCCTTTTGATTTGCAACCTTTATTCGGAAGGATGTTTTTGTGAATGAGTCAAATAGGTCTTTGTTGCATGAAGTGTGTATGGTTGCCCCTGAGTCTATTAGCCAATATTTTTTGTTATCCAGGGCGCCAGTGCGGTATACCCTGTCTTCTGTGTTGTTTATGGAGTTGAATTCATGCTTCTGGTATTTGTGTTCCCTTCCGGGGCTGGGCGACCTGTTCCGCCTGTGTTCATATTTGTATCTTGCGTTGTTTTCAGGTGTGTATTTTTCCCTTTGCGTGTGGTCTTCCTTTCCTTTTATTTTGGGGCAGTTCCGTTTGATGTGGTCCCTTGAACCACAGAAGAAACAGCCTTGTTGCTGGCTGGTTGGCTCTGTGAACTTCACCATTCTACCTGGTTTGGTGTCTCTGTGTATGATTGATCTGTCCCTCCTCATGTTATCATGCGCTATGAGTTTTCCTGCCAATGTGTCCAGTGGCATGTTTTCACAGTCTATTGCATCAAGCTGATCCAATAAATTATTCCAGCTGGGGTCCAGGGAGTTGAGTATTATGCTGATCATGCTTTCCTCAGCGATTGCTTCACC
Source organism: Bradypodion pumilum (assembly GCA_035047305.1). Taxonomy (NCBI): domain Eukaryota; kingdom Metazoa; phylum Chordata; class Lepidosauria; order Squamata; family Chamaeleonidae; genus Bradypodion; species Bradypodion pumilum. The sequence continues at coordinate 326,885,479 of JAWDJD010000003.1, forward strand.
ACGCTGTAACAGCTGGGATCTCATGGAGTTTAATCTCAGGAGGTGCTCACCCATAGGGGTGCCGGGTTTTAATCTCACAGAGTGGAGTTCCCTGGAGATTCGGCTGGTGGTGCTTCTGTTGCTGCTGTGGAACAAGGCATTCAATTTGTTCCATATATCAAAAACTGTCAGTTCATGGGGTATGCTTGGGAAAATGGCTGGCTCAATGGAGCTTAGGAGTAGGTGGAAGGCTTTATGGTGTTTGCGGTCTGTTTCAATGGACCACGGTTCTTCAGGAGGGTCTAGGATAAAGTACAGTGCATCATGACCCATCAGCAGAATTTGAAATTGTTGTGCCCACTCTGGCAGATTTTTCCCAGTAACACTTAATTTTGGGAAGTCATTGGGCAGGTTAGTTTGCTGGTTGGAGTTATTCTTGGATTCAGTCTGTTGTTCTAGGTGTCCCTTTTGGTACTGAAAAGGGCAGAAAGGCATAGGTATGCAAGCGGCCGCCTTTGGGTTTCCCATTGGTCCTTTTTGTCTGTAGGTTGCTGTTGGAGTTGACTGCGCATGCGCGGCCCAACGTTCGTGCGTGAGGGTTATTTTGCTCAGTTCTTCATTGGGAAAGTACCTCTGCTCTCCTGGTCTAGGGTCCGAGTGGCTGGGTAGAAGGTGGTGGCTAACGGATGCTCCTTGGGGCTTGGAAAGTGGTGGCAGTGTTCTCTCTTGGTATGGTGGGGGGGGTGCGCACGCTCCAGGGTTCATTTTCGGAAGCCTTTGGGGGTGAGTAAGTTGGTGTGCAGTAAGGTAGTACTGGGTTGTTTGGAATGCCTCTGTCTTCCGATGGGGGCCATGGGGGTGTCTGTCCCTGGCTGGATCTATGGCTCATATGTTGAGGGCTGCTGCGCAGTGGGGTTCTTTGTGGGGGGTTGTTTTCATGTGGAGAGTTTATGCGTGGAGGGCCGAGGACAGCTGAAAATATTTCTATGGCTTTTGAAACTTCTGCTTCTGGGTAGGGTCCCCTATGATCTCTGTGATATTTCTCTTGTCTGGCTTTATACAGTTCCCAGAGATCATTTCTTATTTCCTCCACTTCATTTTCTTCGCTATTGCTGGGTTCCCCTTCTGTGCTCTGTTGCCGCGAGGGGGAGGGGGTCTGCCCCTGGCTCTGGAATTTCCCCTCCCTCCCGGCTAGGCTGTTTTGGAGTCCGGCAGCAATTTCCATTGATTGCTTGGATTCCATTGTTGTACCGTCGCTTCCCCTCTTGGGGTGGCTTACCGTAGTTCCTCTTTGGATCTCCGTTTCAATCTGGTCATCTCCGAGCAGGCTCTCTCCCCCATCCTCTCCTTCGCTTTGAGTTAGATGGGCGCTGATTTGCGTGTGTTGTTGGAGAGAAAGCTCTCGGATGCTTTCTTCCACTTCGGCAAGTTTTATTCGAATTTCCTCAGCCATTCTCTGGACCAGATCGCCCCCTCCTGTTGCTTCGTCCAGCTCTCCTTGGGGGCTGGTCTCTTGGGGCCGATTCTTTTCTGACCTCTTTATTCTGGGCATTTTGTATTTTTGTACGTTTTGTGGTTCATTCAGCAAACCATCCTCTTGCTACCATTTGTTGAGGATTTTAGGAATGGTTTTACTGAAATGACCACAGACGCCAGAATATGTTTAGAGGCTTTATTGATTACACATCTCCTCTCTCACAGTGTCCTCAGGAAGGACGCCATTAGACTGGATAGCCTCATGGTGAGGTGAACCTTATTTTATAACTTTCTTTCAGGGAGGAGGGGTTAGGGTGAAGGGTCAGAGGGAAGGATGAGGTCGGAGTTCAGGGGGTAATGGTGCATTGTGGTCATTGGTGACGAAGGGCAGTGAGGCATTATTTATCTGACAACTACCTTGTCCTTTTTCACTGGGTCAGTTTTAACTGATAATGCCTGATAATGTGGACAAGGCACTTGCACCCTTTAAATCAGAAGTTCTCAACCTTTTAAAGTCGGGGGCCAGTTCATGCTCCCTTAGACAGCTTCGGGGGCTGGATGGCCATTTTGCCCTTCCTCCATCACATGGCACTTCCTGGTGTGGTGGAGGCAGTGAGGGGCCACATGAAATGGTGCCATGAGCCACATCCAGCCCACAGGCCACAGATTGAGAATCCCTGCTTTAAAGCCTTCACCTGTCCATTGGATCTATGAGATTTTGAAATCTGCCAAAGATAGTATGATACAATGAGAATCTTAGGTTATCTACAGGAAGAACTGATGTTTTCCTGATTGAAAGAGACCATTGTTCAACCCATTCTGAAAAGAAACCACCTTAGGAGGTTCACCTGACTGGCTTGGTGGCAACTCACCTGATCTGGATCTGGGGTTGCATTCTCCCTAAAGAACCAAGATTGCAACTTGAGTCTTTTTTTAGACCAGACTCCCTTGATGGAAAAAAGTAGGTGTGCTGTGGCCAGGTCTGCCTTTTTCTAACTTTGGCAGATTGCTAAATTGCACCCCTATCTAGCCAGGAATACAATCCTAGTTCATACACTGGTAATCTCAAAAATTGATGGTTGTGATACACTCTATGTGGGGCATACCTGTCAAGTATCCTGGATTGGCCAGGATTTCTCATATTTCTCTGCTCGTTCCTCCCCTTTCCCGGCACCGTCCTGTATTTGAACGGCAGGGAAAAGGATTACTGCGCACGCACACCCATCGCAAATGGGTTCTGCATGTGCGCAGAGGGGTTCTGTGCATGCACAGATGAGTTGTTGTGTGCGCAGAGGGGTTCTGTGCATGCGCAGATGAGTTGTTGTGTGCGCAAAGGGGTTCTGCACATGTGCAGATGAGTTGTTGCAGCGCATGCTCACCCGGGCTGGAGCAGTTCCCATATTTGCAGGAGCCGCTCTTGACGGGTATGATGTGGGGCTTCCCTTGAAGATATTGTGAAAGCTCTAGCAGGCCCAAAATGAATAGTCAGGTTAATTTCTGGGGTACGAAAATGCGATCACATCTCGGGTCCACCTACATTAGCTCCCTATACTCTACCATACCAAATTCAGGGTGTTGCTGTTGACATAGAGTACCCTTAATGGTGCAGGTTATTGCTCCCTGTTGAAGTGTTTCTCTCAAAGACTGCTACCCATGACACCTACTCCTCCCAGGCCTTGCTGCTGCAGATGGCTACATAGAGAAAAGTTTATAGAGTGTGAACCAGGACTTCTCAAATGGTACCAGTCTTGTTGAATTCACTTCCGTGAGATGAATACCAGACCTCCTCCTTCCAGCCTAAAAAAGGTGTTCAAACCAGAGCATTATAAAGAAGGGGTACACAGAAAGAACCTCCTTGAAGATTGTGGCATTTTTGAACCACAATTGGGCATACCTTGGTACTGGCAACCTTTTGTTGCTGGCTAATCTTTCTCACACTAGGTCAGGTGAAGGGAACTGCAGAATGAACTCACCAAAAGGTGGCTTCATTTTGTCAATTTCACATCTGGACTAGACACAGAAGAAGATTATAAAGAAGTCTTTAAAAACATACTGCCCCTGCAGTAGAACTTTTGTCAACCCATATTTTTAATGACTAATTTAATTATTACCATCTGGTTTTCTTTTTGGTTTATTTATTTTTGGTTTAATTTTCCTTTGTCAGCTTGGAATAGTGGGCTGGGGCATTAGAATTTTAAAAAATTGCCCAGAGTAGTGATTTTCATACTAAATGAACACTATAAAATTGAATGAATGAATTATATAATCATAGTTATCTAATATGGTGTTGTCTGAGCAGCTAAAACATGTTTAAGGCTCACTTGTTTGCTTGATTTTCCATCTTCAATCTCAGTTTGGAAAAAAGATAAGGTATTTTTATTGGAGCTGGTACAGTTTCTTTGCAAATGAAACAGCAAGATGTCTGGCCATTTGCAAATGATACATCTTATATAAACATTTCTCTTGACTTTTACATCAGAAAAAATGAAGGTGTTGTGCAAAATGGTGTAGTTTTCCCATCACTGAAAGCAGAATCCAAATGTTCAAGCAAAGGTATTGAATGTCATTTATGATGGGAAAATTTGACAAGGAAAAAGGCAGATATTGTTGGACACATGTTACCAGCAGTGATCGTGTGGAAATGAAAGACTCAGACATATGCTTTCTAAAATTATCCATGAAACTAAAACCAAGGGCAATGCATTTAAAATATTCTTAGCATCAGCCTACAGGGAATGATACCATGAACTGCTCCTTCATGCTATCACTGCCTGGAATCTGCCTTTGATATTAAGAGTGTGTAACCACTGGATTTTGACACCACCCTTGTCCCATCTCTTTGTATTACATGCCTCCCCTGAAGTTTTTACATTGTCATGATGCCACTTGACATAATTTCAGTAGATTTAAAAAAGAGAGAGTCTACATTAATTCTAGGTCATCTGACAGTGAAATAAGTAGAATATAATTTCTCAATTATGTTGTAACTTCAGATCTTACGGGGGAAGAGGGAACACTACAAGTTCTAGTAAAATTTCATAAATTCAAATACATACTTCAGATATGCAAGGTATTGCGTAATAAATTATTTTAAATTATTTTGAATTTTTAATGGGATTTTTAATGGGGTTTTAAAGGGTTTTTAATTGTCTGATGTTGTTGTTGATTGTTGTTAGCTGCCCAGAGTCATTGCCGAGTTGGGCGGCAATAGAAATTTGAGGAAATAAATAAATAATAAATAAATTCATTATGCTATTCTTAACATGTTTCATTTATTGCTTCTTCAGTTGCAGTGAAGAAGGGAGGAAATATTGTTCTAATTTTCATCAAAACAATATACCAGTTGCAATTTCACTCTAACTCAGTATTTACTTTGCAAAACATTAAAAAGGATATGTCTGTTTAGGGCAGTCATGGTGAACCTTGGCACTCCAGGTGTTCTTGAACTTCAATTCTCAGAAGCCAGGTATGTGGGAATCCACACAAATGGGTTTACTGCGCGTATACTTCTGGGAATTGGGCTTCTGAGAATTGAAGTCCAAGAACACCTGGAGTGCCAAGGTTCACCATCACGGGTTTAGGGTTTACTCTTCATAACTGAGTTTATGAAGTCCTTTGCTTCTGTTCATTGCCAGGTTATTGACTAGCTTTAAATTTACAAATAGCTTGATAAATTTGTTGTTGTTCAGTCACACAGTTGACTCCGACCCATCACAACCCCATGGACCCATCCCAAACTCACATAGTGATTGGGCTTTAGAAATGGAAGAAGGAGTAGAGAGGTGATACAAAAGTTGTCTCAGATGTTCATTGCATTGATTTGGTGAATTTCTTCCTCAAATATCTAGGAAAATTCAGACAGGATATAGAATTAGTGAGTACCCTCTGGCACTCTTCTAGCAACTGGTGATTCCCAAGTATTGCATTTCAGAATTTTGGGACTCCTGGGTGAGCAGATCAATTTGAAGATTCACACACTCTACCTTCTCAAAGCTGAAGCGTCCCAGGACAATGTGATTCAAGGAAGTCTTCTGGCTCATCTGAACAGGTTGCAAGCAACTAGATTAAAGTTGAAGGGATGTCTAGTGGCCAATGTGCACAGAAGCAAAAAGACAGTCTGGTACTGAATTACATAAATAATTGGAACATAGATTGTAAAATGTATGGCCCGAGATAAACTAGAAACTGTAAAGCAAGGGATAGAAAGTTTAAACATTGTAGTACAGTACTTTGTGTGCATGAGCTAAAGGGGACAAGAACATGAAATTATAATTTGTTTTACTTTGTTTCTTCTGATTTTGTCATTTCCAATCAATGTAGCTCAGATACTGAGGCTAGGTGTAACACAAACACTTAGGGGCTGATAATGTTGATTAGATTTCTTGGAAAACTTATCACCACAACCATCATTCAGGTTTATGCTTTAACTCTACATGCTGAAGAAAGAATCAAAAGTTTTTATGTAAATATTCAGGAGGAAATTTGTTCGTAGTCTGGAGGTTACTCATTTTACAGAATTGCAAAAGTCAGAGGCAGTTAACAATAACAACACATAACAATGACACATTACAACATGTAATAACAACTACCACCAACAATATACCAGTGGAAGAATTAGTTGGGTTAATGCAGACTGGCAGAATAATGAACATAACTAGTAGAAGCGATATTTAGCTGAAGTTGAGCTATGACTTGCAGAATAAATCATACAACAGTTTGTGAAATGCCTTGTCAAAAAGCTTATGCTATGTAAAATACTTTGTGCGGAAAATGAAAACCAAAATGATCAAGTGGCTGAAGCAATAACTCCTCTGGGAGAAAACATGACAAAGTGTGAGTGAGCTTAGCAATTTCCAAAAAAGAGATGAGTTAACAGAAAACATAATAGAAAGAAACAGAACTAGTTTTGGGAAAAGAAGATGGAGAAAAGCACCCAGCCCTCCGAATACTGGAACTTTGGCTTAATCACTGAAACATATTGGAGAGAGATTCAAGATATATACAAGTTGTTGAACACAATTAAACTATGGAATCCATTGGTATAAGGTTTATGGATGGTCACCAGTATGAATAGTTTTTTTAAAAAGGGACTAGACAAATTACTGGAAGATTGGGTGAACAGTGGCTGCTAGTTAAGGTGGGCAAATATTGCTCACATAGCACAGTTTATTTCTTGTGGTAATGGCCATAAAGGTTGCAAATTCCCATTTGGATTGTTAAATGCAAATATTTGCAGGCCTTTGCCCTGTTTTGGGATAAGGAGGCTTCTGCAAGTTAGTGGACTGCCTTTGTTCTGCCTAACACAAAGTCATAATAAACCATTAAGTATTGAACTGTTAAATGCAAATATTTGCTGAACTACATCCTGTTTGAGGAAGAAGAGAATTCAGTAAGTTAGAGGGCTGCCTTTGGTGAGTGTACAGTAGTGCAGCCTTTAAAAGCCATAATAAACCATTAAGTATCAGATGGGTGCGAGCTCCACTGGAAAGCAGCAGCTATACTGGAGATTTGTAAGGCGGCTCACTCTCTTGTAAGTGCAGGAGGAAGGCAATACCTTTTTAGGATCACTTCTTCAGTCATGTATCAGCTTCTTGTGAATAGGACAAGAAAATTATCAATGAAAGTCCCAAATGTCTGAAGGCTCCATTTCTTAGAAATGAATATGAAAAAGTAGCTGATGTGTGACACCATCACCCATTCACAGGAAACCAAATATCTGCTTAGTGCTCTCTCAAATGGCCTTTTGAAGCTGTAGCTTCTTTGTGGTCACAAGGAAAAGTAATACAAACTCCTGGTCCCTCCATCAGGAAATTGGGTATATAATTTGGTTTACATACTAGGTGTACCAATTGCAGCCACATCAAAGTCAATGAAGAATATTACCTAGATATCTTTATAGAATCACTTAAAATCAAACATTGCACAAGCTTTCATGACTCAAGATCACTTCTTTAGGCATATGTCAGTTTCTTGTGAATAGGACAGGAAAATTACCTAAGTCCCAAATGTTCATGGCATGATGGTCTACAAGGCTTTTGTAAAGTGTGCTAGAAAGGGCTGTGTTAAAGTCCTTGCACCCAAAATAAAACACATTTCTGTTACCTGAAAAATAGTTAGCTTTTAAATTTAGGGGAACGTCTCACAGGCAGGGTTGAATCAGGAACCAAAAGACCACATTAGATTGTGGGTTCAAATAGAAAGGAGTTCATTGAATTGAAGGTACCATTTCAATTCAACAAAGTCCACCCACAAAATGAGCCCCTAACTTTGAACTGAGCCTCAGACAAATTGTTTGATATAAATTAGAGAAGTTTACTTAGAAAACAAAGAAGAAAATAAGAAAACAATAAGCAATATCAATACAAGCATTTGCCGCCACCCCCACCCCACCCCCGAAAGGTGCCATTTCAAAAAGGCAAAGGACCTACGTTGGACCTAAAACTAGGCAGATGGGGAAAAGCCAGGAATCAGGTTCTGTACTGACTTCAGAGTTCAGTTTTTATAATGATCCATGTGGCAGCAAGGCCAAGCAAACTAACTACTGCAGATTATTAAAGATGAATGTTACAGTTTAGGAAGACAAAGGGGGAAGCTTATGGCCATTCAAAGACGATGAGTACATCTATACCTACAAAAAGTTCCCTTAACCGTTGGGTTGTGACAAAGGCTCCCGCACCCAGCCCAACCATTCCTGACTGAGCCCTCTGCACTTACCATAACCCCCGCCTTCCCAACGCCACAGGGTTCCGGGGGTTGCCAGTGGGGCAGCCACCCCACAAACATGACCAAAAAAAACCTACGAGTCCCAGAGTCCTCTGTGCTGCGCAACACCTCAGCCAATCAGGCTGAGATGCAAGCACAGAGGAGGCTGCGAAAGCACGGTGCGGTGGTTTTAAAAGACAAACCACGCCGGCCCAGGGGGGGGGGAAGACTTTCAAAGACACAGCCAGAACCGGAAAAAGTGTGGTTGATGAGGGTTAGGGAGTGGGGGGAGGCCGTGCTGGGAGGGAAAGTGTTTCCCTGAGGGAACCAATTCATCTTCCTAGGAGGTCGGAGGCCAAAAATTTGGCCCCTGTCTTCCAAGGAAGATGAACACCTTAAAAACAGGAGACAAAGGCCAAGCACGGAGCACCGTTCTTGGCCTCCGTCTCCCACAACTGCCCCATAGCTTGGGGGGAAGCTACCTCCTCTTCTCCCCAAGCTTCAGAAAGACAGCAGGGGAAAAAAATTCCCCACAGCCTTGGAGGCCAGCACAAGCCGCCACCGTAGCATAGGGGTGGGGAAAGAGGATACCCCTCTCTCTCCCCCCCTCAACCCATGCTTCGGCGAGGCAGCTGGGAAGTATAATATTTTCCCCACAGCCTCAGAGGCCAGCACAAACAGACCAGTAGCTTGGGGGGAGGGGATACCCCCTCTTTCCCCCCCAACCCAGGCTACAGCAAGGCACCGGCCGCCCCCCTGTAAAAAAAAGAAAATAAATAAATCCACCCCCACCCCAACACGTTAAGGCCACGTTAAACCCTCCCAACCCCCCACACACACACGTTCACTCACACTAACACCCCCCCAAAACAACAAAAAACAAACTCACCTTCAGGGAACAACCTAAAAAGACATCCTCCCAGCATGAACACCTCCTCCGCACTGAACATTAGTGAATGCAGTCCACCAGAGGGTGCTATTTTTAGTTAACAAAAATATTAACTAAAAATAGCACCCTCTGGTGGATGACATTCACACACACACACCACCCCTGCCATAATAAAAATAATAATGTGTGAGTTGGAGGTTGGAGTGGTTTTTTACGTAGGAGTTGTGGTTGTGCAAAACCACCCCAAACCACCAACATACACATTAAAAATGCCCGGCAGGGCTGGGCAAACTATGTTAGTAGATTAAAAGATAAGTATAGCAGATCAGTAACACAAAAACAATAAATGTTTCTTCAAGTACAAAACAATACAGTAACAAAACACTCTCTTTTAATTATGCATCCCAGCCTTCACAATGAAGGGCAAATCGATTGATCGATAGATAGATAAATCTTTATTGTCATTGTCCTGCACAAAACAATGAGATTGGGGGGGGGGAAATATCGGGAGATTGCAAAAATGAGCGAATCAGAGTTATAATTTTAAACATCCAAGGCCAATCAGGTTGTTGGTACATCATAGATGGGGGGGGCAGTTCTCCCATGAAAACTGGCCTCTTGACTCTTTACTATTGATATGTAAACTGGCATTTCCTCTCTGCCAGCTTTATTTCCATAACAATAGGTGTTGACTTCCACATCTGACTGATGGGCCTGGCTGGAAAAGCTACTTTGAATCTTTTGATAAGAATTTCCTCAGGGCAAAAGGTGTTTTTCCTCCACACATCTGCATTGATTTAATATCAGAGCTGTGCTTTAGTTATAATTTTCCATTTAACTTTTCCTTGGAATGAGCAGACATAAAATCCAATATTAATCATAATCAGACACAAACAGAAATAATTTCATAGAAGTTACCTATTTTGATGTTCAGGAATTGATACGAATCAGCCAGCATAACAGGGCCAAACACAACTTTATTTCGAGAAGTAAACATGGAGATCAATGGTGCAGCAGCGCCTATATATACAATACAGGAAAGATACATTCGGGCAGGAAACAACTGGATTGGTTGGGAGAACCGTGAGGTGATCGTGGAGTGACCCAAGACCATGGAGCCTTCGCGCGTCTCATTAGAAAGGGCGGGAGCCCAAGTCCCATGAGAGCTTAGTTCTAAAAAGAACACAAAATGGAGGATCACCCAATCCCAACAATTAATACAAACTGTTAACGCATTACATTCCGTTACATACACAACACCTATACATTCCTATCTTAAAGGAAATCAACTTCAATTTTGAACAAGAGCTGAGTTTCAAGTAAAACAATGGCTTTGGCCAGCAGGAGAGCTAGGCATTTAGTTTCCTGAGGTGAGATTAACAGATTAACATATGTCAAAGGTAACTCCCAGCTCAGCCACTTTGTCTAATTCCTGAATGTATTCCATTAATTTCCAGGCTCCATTTGAGTGTATTGCTGTGCATCTTATTCCCAACCTTGCCGTGCGATTGTGCAATGCCCAAGCCCACATGTACACAAATGTAGACCACTGAAGAAGACCCAATGGTCAATGAAGAAGTGGGGGAGAGAAATCTTTATTAATGCTAGACAAAAACATGGCTAGCAAATGGGTGCTAGGTGATGCAGGCATCGTCTGCCACAGCCTTAGGGACAAAGGTCTGTGCTCTGGGGAACTTGTAATGCTTAGTGTAAACGGGTGCCTGATGACTAGTTCAAGGGAAACTGAAAGGTTCAAAGAACTTTATTTAAAAATAAAAGAAAATAACTTAAACTAAAGGGTGAATTTCAAAATATTAGGTAACATTTCTTTTATGCTTGATATAGATACGTTCTCTCCACCTTTATAGAGAAAAAAGTCTAAAACCCATTCTGGCAAAAAAGAACCCCCACAACCAGTAAGTTTTCCATTCCTACTCTATAATTGTTTTTGTGACAGAGAAGAGAACTTTTAAAGGCTGGCAGCTACATTTAGAATAAAGGATTGAAGATTATGATCTGCCTTCTATTAAATGTGTTGTCAGGATGCCCAGTTGTGTCATTGAGACATGTATTAGTCAGAGATGATTATTCCTTTTCTGCAGAGTGAGCAACACATGGCCCGTGAAAGAGAAATTATTCTTACTAGTGGATAGTGAAATTGGGAGGAGGGAAACGATTGGATTCCCTCCCCCCAAAAAAACCTAATTCTCTGAGAATGCAGTATGAAATAATTACATTATGGCTTATCGTGAGTGGGCTGCTATCAGAGGGCTAGTCTAGAGCTCTGATTATAGTTTCCTGGAAAAGTAATATATTGCTTTTAACATGTGTACCTCTTCCTGCATCCCTGATGCAGTTAGTCACATCCACAATTGTTAGGGAAGATTGCTTCCATTTCTTTCTCATCATGGGACTTTTCCATGCAGACATGCATGTGTGTTCTTAAATTGTAAATAAAATAATCAATTTCCTTAATTAATCATATTTTTAATTCATTCTCTGGGCACACAATCTGATCATTTTTGCCTATGGATATATAATATGTATTTAGTTTTGCCTGTCTGTTGCGACAGCAAAATTTGTTCTTTTAAAATGAAAACCCAATAATGTATTTTAAGAAGGAAAAGAAGTGGGGGAGGGTGTATTTGCTCTTGTCATTGCTCTTTGGCACCCTCTTCTGGCATCTATCTGGCCACACCATCCCACAATATGCATTAATGTTTTCTCTTCCTAAGAGTCTTCTTCTTCTGCCATATTCAATTCCGAATAATGGTGATCCTCATGGCTATCAGCCATGAAGATTGTCCTCAGAATACCATGCAGGGGCCTTTCATTTGCCTTTTGCATTGCAGCATGACACCCAAACCACTGATCCCTTTCCACAAGTCTGCAAGTCCTGAGCCCTATTGGCAGGCAAAGTCCTCCTCAGCCCCAGGCCAGTATTGATGAAGCTGCTGCCCTCTATCAAGACCATCATCCTTCCCTGTGGACTTTGCCACACAAGGTCGTTAGTCATCAGGATTGTCAGGTTAGTTAACCACTGTCTGACGATCAGCATTGAGTCGCTGGCAGTATGGTCTACTCTATTACCATAGCAGGATAATCTGGCCAGATTTATTTCCTAAGATTAAAATTATTACTATCATTATTATTCTGAACTCCATTGTACACCAGAAGCAAACAGTGTTGAAATGGGCAGGTGTGGTTATGAGCTGAGTAAAGTAGAAACAGTGTTGATGACCGATTCTCCACGTAAACATTAGTGAACCTGACAAAATCTTCTTATTGAACTTCAGCCAGTAACTTGTTTTTATGATGAGAGCTTGAAGACAGCAGAAAGCCCAGGCAAGAGGCAGTGATTAATGGTGAAGTCTGGATTTTACTTCTGTATATATGTGCCTACCTCACCAACAGCTGAGTTATTGTGTTCATCTGGAAGAAATGGGCAAAGTTCAGAATTTGTTAAAAGCCCAGACTCTTATACATTAGCATTAAGCCAAGATAACATTCCTAAAATATCCTTCATTATTAAATCATACCTCACATTCTGTGTCCATCTAAACATACACTGAACAATCACCAATTTAAAATAAATTTGGGAGTACACTTTTTGGCAGAGAAGCCCAACAGAATAGGGACAGTCATTATTAGGAATACTTGTTGATATTTTGGGGGCAGTGTTTAGTGGTTAGAATCTCAAACTAGGAGCAACAACCTAGGACAAGTAGCCAATTCCCCTGCCAGGTCATATGCTGCAAATGAGTGTACGCCTAACTGACAGTCAGTTCTTGGGGTGACACACCTTTTTCTGTGAAGAGAATCCAATATGATAGTATAGAAGCCTACCAAATTGTCCTAAAATATTGTTTTTAGATATCAAACATTAAGGAACTGTCCTGAAAGAATACCAGAGACAGAAGAAAGGACTTTCATTCATTAGATGTTTGTCGGAGATACTCTAGACCAGTGATGGTGAACCTTGGCACTTCAGCTGTTCTTGAACATCAATTCTCAGAATCACTGATCAGAAGGAGTGCTGACTTGGGCTTCTGGCAATTGAAGTGCAAGAGCACCTGAAGTGCCAAGTTTCACCATCACAGCTCTAGACAGCAATCCCTCACTTGGCAGGGTTGAACTCCATAATCCTTGGGACCCCTTCCAGCGCTACAATCCTAGTTTATCTGCATCAGATACTTCTAGCAGTTTCATACCACTTTAACTATCTTGGCTATGTTCTAGAGAGTCTTGGAATTTATAATTTGGCAAAGCACATACATTTTGCAGCTGCAGAAGCTCTACAATAGCAAATTCTAGGGATCTCATCAGACTTTAAATCCCATGATATCATAGGAAAGAGCCATGACAGTTAAAGTGATATATAACAAACAGCTTCTTCTGTTGTGTAGGCCAGATTTGAAACCGCCAAAATGAAACCACCTTTTAGTGAATTGACTCTACAGTTCCTTTTGCCTGACCTAGTGTGGCCTAGTTTGCCTGACCTACTTGAAATACCTACCTGTAGTGTGGATAGAGTAACAGACTACCTGTAGACTCAGGCAGCCTGGGTTTGAATCCATACTTGATCATGGGAGATCACAGGGTGTGTGGAACTGCTGAAGTCACTCATTAAATATCTCACTTACCCTGAAAGCCCTATGACAGGAGTAGCCAACCTTGGCACTCCATGTGTTATTAAAGTTCAATTCCCAAAAGCCCTGATCAGCAGGAGTGCTGACTTGGGCTTCTGGTAATTGAAGTCTGAGAACACCTGGAGTGCCAAGGTTGGCCATCACTGCACCCTATGAAGATCATTTTAAGCCAGCTCTAACTCAACTGCTCATAACAACAACAACAACAACAACAATCTATTGAATTCTGACTTTTGAACACAATGCCCTGTCAGCCCTGTTGAGCAACTGGAGAAAGAGCATCCAAATTCAGACCTCTCATTCATGAAATGTATGTCAAAGAAGTGATAAAATCGTATGAATTGGAATATCTAGGTGATTTGGAGTCACCATTAGAAGCTCTGTGGGTAAGAGTACCAGGCCACAAGGATGGTCTAACAGTAGGCATATACTATCGGCCTCCAACCCAAACTCTTGAAGGAGACTGGCAGTTGGAGAATGTTGTAAAGGAGGCATCCAAGAAGGGAAGCCTGGTTATAATGGGGGACTTCAATTACCCTCACATAGACTGGGTGAACTGTTGTTCAGCACATGATAAAGAGATAAAGTTCCTAGATATGCTAAATGATTGTTCCCTGGGACAGATGGTTGAAGACCCAACTAGAGGTACAAGAATCCTTGACTTGATCCTGAGTAATACTCAGGATCTGGTGCAAGATGTTAATGTGACAGATCCAATAGGGAACAGTGACCACAACTCAATTATGTTTAACTTGATCATAGACCGCAAGTCACTGATAAAATCTAACACAGAGACCTTAAATTTTCAAAAAGGAAATTTCCCAAAGATGAGGAAACTAGTAAAAAAGAAGCTGAAAGGAAAAATTGAGAGAGTCCAAACACTCCAAGAGGCATGGAGGCTGTTTACAAAAACAATAACAGAGGCCCAATTGGAATGCATACCCAAAAGGAAAAAGGGCACTGCCAGGTCCAAGAGGACTCCAATGTGGCTTACAGGAGCTGTTTGGGAAGTGATCAAGAGCAAGAAAAGCTCATTTAGAAGATGGAAGGCTTGTCCGAATGAGGACAGCAGGCAGAAACATAAATTCTGGCAGAACAAATGCAAGGCAACAATCAGGAAAGCAAAGCAAGACTTTGAGGAGCGTATAGCTAAAAATACTCAGAGAAATAACAAAGACTTCTTTAAGTACATTAGAAGTAAGAACCCAACTAGGAAGGCCATTGGACCATTAGATGACAATGGAAGGCAAGGGGTTATTATAGAGGAAACAGAGATTGCAGAGAGACTCAACAAATTCTTTGCTTCAGTATTCACTGAAGAAGACAGAGACCACATGCCCAAAACAGAGCCTATCTTCATAGGGAGGGAAACCGAAGAATTAAGCCAGATAGAAATAACCAGGGAGGAGGTCCTTGCATGTCTTGTTAAACTAAACACTAACAAATCACCAGGACCAGATGGCATCCATCCACGAGTTCTCAGGGAACTTAAGGATGAAATTGCTGATCTCCTGGCCAAAATATATAATCTTTCACTCAAATCAGGCTTTGTGCCTGATGACTGGAAGGTAGCGAATGTAACACCAATTTTCAAAAAAGGATCCAGGGGTGATCCAGGAAATTACCGACCTGTCAGTTTGACATGTGTCCCAGGTAAACCATCCTAAAAGATAGAATTAATAGGCACATAGAAGAGAAGGCGCTGCTAAAGGAGAGCCAACATGGCTTTTGCAAGGGCAAATCATGCCTCACTAATCTGTTGGAATTTTTTGAGAGTGTCAACAAGCATGTGGATAAGGGGGATCCAGTTGACATTGTTTATCTGGAGGCTTTTGACAAGGTCCCACACCAAAGGCTCTTGAATAAACTTACCAGTCATGGAATAAAGGGACAGGTCTTGTCCTGGATCAGCAACTGGCTAAGGGACAGGAAACAGAGGGTAGCAGTAAATGGACACTTCTCCAAGTGGAGGGAAGTAAAGAGTGGGGTCCCCCAAGGTTCAGTACTGGGACCCCTGCTTTTCAACCTCTTCATAAATGATCTAGAGGTAGGAGTAAAAAGCAAGGTAGCCAAATTTGCTGACGACACTAAATTATACAGGGTAGTGAAAACTGTGAGAGATTGTGAGGAGCTCCAGAGGGATCTCTTGACACTGGGGGAGTGGGCAAAACAGTGGCAAATGAGCTTCAACATTAGTAAGTGCAGAGTGATGCATGTTGGGGCAAAGAACCCCAATTACATTTATAAACTGATGGGGTCTGAACTCTCTGCGACAAACCCGGAAAGGGACCTTGGTGTCCTGGTGGACAACTCAATGAAGGTGTCAAACCAGTGTGCCTCAGCAGTGAAAAAGGCAAACTCAATGCTAGGGATCATTAGGAAGGTGTTGTGTTCTGTAAAGCTGTGCCTTTAACAATGTACCTTTGCCATGTGTTAACAATGTAACCTTTCTGTGTGCAACATTATAACCATCAGCTGTATCAATGTAAACCTGATAAGGGGACGCGAGCTAGTGACCACTAGATGGCAATAGCGAGCGTCCAGCTCTCATGGCTCAGATTCACCTGGTTCAGCAGCGCGGGAAGATTCCCCGCCTCCTCTTCACCTGGTCAAGAAGGGCGTGACCGTCTACGACGTCACGCAGGCAGCAACCAATAGTCTGTCGACGAGCCACATTCAAATGTATAGCCAGCTGTATATATTGAGCTACTCATCCGCCATTACCACATGTTCCTCCGGATCATCATGCAATAAACCTGTGTTAAGCCAACCCTTCGGCTGTTTCATTGTCTTTGGTCCCTTACACTAAAGAAGGGTATAGAAAATAAGTCAGCAAGTGTCATTTTGCCTCTTTATAAATCTATGGTGAGGCCCCATCTGGAATACTGTGTACAGTTCTGGTCGCCATACCTCCAGAAGGATATTATGGAGCTGGAAAAAGTGCAGAGGAGGGCAACCAGAATGATTAGGGGACTGGAACACCTTCCTTACCATCTGAGGCTGCAACGGTTGGGCCTCTTCACTCTTGAACGACGACGTCTAAGAGGTGACCTGATTGAAGTTTATAAAATCATGCACGGTGTGGACAAAGTAGATAAGGAAAAACTGTTTTCCCTATCGCATAACACTAGAACTAGGGGACACTCCATGAAACTTTTGGGTACTAGTTCTCAAACAAATAAGAGAAAGTACTTTTTCACCCAGAGGATTACTGGTCTATGGAACTCCCTGCCAGAAGAAGTGGTGATAGCTGTCAGTCTTGACAGCTTTAAGAAAGGATTAGACAAGTTCATGGAGGACAAGGGTATCAATGGCTATAATTATGGATACTTAAGGACAACCTCCGGGTTGGAGAGATAGGCAGGATATCTCTCAATGCCATTTCCAGGGAATCCTAAGCAGATGAAGGCATCTCCTTGGGAATACCCTGTAGGAAATTGTGAGCCACTGTGTGAGACACAATGCTGGACTGGATGGGCTGTGGCCTGTTCCAGCAAGGCTGTTCTTATGTTCTTATATGTTCTTATGAAAGCTGCCAGGGCAGAGCTTGGAAATGTTTCTTTTGTGGACTATAACCATGCTGCCTGAAAGATTCTGGGATCTGAAGTACTAAAAAAAAGAAGTTCTGATTAGATCCCATTACTATCCTCAGCCAAACCAACCTCATAGGATTAGTGTGAAAGCAAAATAGTAATGAGAAGAGCCCTAGTTATTGATCTGAGGTCCATGGATGGAAAACTGTATAGAAATTTAACTAATAACAAAATAAAACTGAAGACAGGATAAGGAATTCTAAACTTAACCCCCTGCAGTTGCTTTGGGCAGTTTACTAAATTAATTCTACTCTGTTAAGATGGCTCTCAGCCACCATCAAATTAATTACACATGTTTGAGGGTAAAACTGAGGGCATCATGTACACAGACAACACATCTGTGTTCATATATTTCCCCAATAGACTTAATTTCCTGTTATTATTAGACTATGAGAAAACCCGACTTGAATGTTGGTGCTGTCAGTCATGAACTGCAGTGCATAACTGGCACACTCTAGCATTTATGATTTTTTTAAAAAAGGATTTGTTATTTTTGACATAGATTAAGACAGAAACATTTTTAAAATTTAATAACTTGGCCTAATTGTTACTAAAACTGCAGAAACATCACAAGTTAATTTTGTGATTGAAGCTGCTATCCTTAACATATCCACTCTTGGTGTACCCTCAGTGAAGTAATAGAGCTATAAATGGATTAAAAGTCTGTAGTCTCTCCTATGCCTTTAGACAGAATGTTACAATTACTGCTAACATGAAGAAACACTGGTGTGTTCTCATGGTAATTCAGCATTAACAGAGTTTTTCTATTTAAAATGCTGCCATCTGTAGCTAAATCATTTTAACGTTCTTTGAGTCACTTGCAAGGAAATATTCGATGCAGCTGTGAAAAGAGCATTATTAAGTCAAGGTGGGTGGGTGTGAGCGCAAATCCACATATAAGCATTTACTACTATTTACATGTTCTGGCAAGAACGTTCATATTCTGTGCTAGGGACGAGCAGTATTCTATACCCAGAATATGGGAGTTCACAATTTGCTCTTTCACATGGACATGCGGACACATTTTGTCCGTTTTGGGGAATATATTCTTTTCAGATTAGTGCATACCTCTCAAGTTGTGGTGGTGAAAAAATGGGAAGCACCGCTGCCACTGACGGGCATGCATGCGCGAAGAGGTTACTGCAGTGGTGTGCATGCATGAAGGGGTTACTGTGCATGTGCAGTAACCCCTTTGCACATGTGCACTGTTGCAGTAACCCCTTTGCACATGCGCATTGCTGCCTCTGGCAGGCACACATGTGCAGTAACCCCTTTTCTGGCCATTGAAATACGGGATGGCCGTGGGAAGGACCGGGAAAGAGGGGTGAAATACAGGATTTCCCGGCCAATACAGGATACTTGACAGGTATGCATTAGTGTTGTGGTAATAGGAGGGATGTTAGATAATTTGAGCAATTCCAGTCAGAAAGCAAAATTGCCAGCTGGCTCATTTGGAAGAAGTAGCTTACATTTTCCCCTCATTCTGTAATTAAGTTATTCATCTATACAAGAAAAGGCCACTGACAAAAGTCAACAGTGAGTATTATTATTATTATTATTATTATTATTATTATTATTATTATTATTATTATTATTATTATTATTATTATTATTATTATTATTATTATTATTATTATTATTATTATTATTGAATAGTAGCCATGTTAGTCTGTGTGGTGTATAGAGGTCCAGAGTAGCTGGTCTGCCCAGCTACTCTGGACCTCTATACCAGATGTATAAATGTATACCATGAAAATCCATTCTTATGTCTGATGAAGTGGACTTGAGCCACGAAAGCTAACATTAAAATACTGTACAGGAGTTAGTCTTTAAGGTGCCAATGCATTTTTTTGTCATTTTTGTTTTGTTTTGTTTACTCTCCAATAATCTTGTTCTAGAACTTCAAATGCAGATGTGTCCATTAAGCTAGCAGAGGATGTTATTTCCTGGCTGTACATTAAACACATCATCGTGTGAGGGATTTCTGCATGTGTGACAACATATGTGGGGTAACATCTCACTATCACTTAGTCTCTTTGGTAAAGTATCAGTTGCATGGCAGTTTTTACAACAGACTGCACAATTGGTTGTGCTAGGCTTTGCACAACAAACATGCAAAACAATGCAACCATGTACAATGTTAATTGCATACATTGAAATTTTCAACTGCTTTTGGCCATAAAAGGATGGAACACTGTTTGATACCAGGTGGGTGAGGGTGGTGAATCAGACTGAGAAGATCAAATGGGCCTTAAGGTTTCAATTGGGCAAAGTATATGCTAATTAACTTGTGAACTGCCCAGAGAGTGCACGGTGGTATTTAAGTGTGATTGCTCTTGCTCTTGCTCTTGTATATGGGACAGCTGTTCCCTAGCACACTGGTGAATGTTGTGCTACCAGAGATTTATTTATTTGAATATTTCTAGTAAACTGGTTATTTAAAAACTACATCTCAGCTGGACAAGAGGCCCTTTACATTGGCATTTCCCAAAGAAGGAGCTGTATCACATTTATGTCGATGTGAGCTGTCGTTTCTGGAGAAATAGGTTTGATGTCTTTTTTCCCTTTCTCTTCCCAACCCACAGGCAGGATCTAGATTCAATCATAGTTAGAATTGTCTCACTGAAATCTGTGAGACAGGTCTTCATTACTATGTTAAATCTCATTGCTTTAAATCCTCAGATTTTGTTGTTTTGTGTAGTAAGTTGGAACTAGAGTAGACCCATCAAATCAGTGTGATTTTGTATGCTCAAGGGATTTAAAGTGTTTTCAAAAAGCATTGCCTAGAAGAAGGAATGAAAATTTTAAAAGGAATGCATAGGAAAATGAAGGAAATTGAACAGAGAAAGTGAAAGTTGTGTTTCTGAAACTTTTTGGTAATTCAAAAGAGATTTGTCATAAAGCATGAAGACTTATTGTCTGAGAAAGACAGCCCTATTATGGGTTATAGTTAAACTATGAAAAGCTGCTACCACAAAAAGTAAATTTTCTGGGTATTGAAGTCTCCCTGTGAGGCCAGGGCCCCACATTGAGAACCACTGATCTAATGAGAGATATTCCACTAACTTCAGATTTCTTAATCTTTATTGCTCAGAATTTTTTTTTCATAATAAGAATCTTGATTATTATAAGAATGCTTTATGAAAACAGTGAAAATCTTTATACAAATTAAAGTTCTGCAATATTCAGTTGAGAAAAACAATTAAAATTCAAGTCTTAGGATGCCAGTGTTTGGAAATGGTCCCTATAAAATGAATACTATTATAAAGAGTTCTGAAAATTAGAATAGAAATCATTAGGCAATTAAAATCTGGTTCTGTGGTTCTCTTCCCCAGAGGTTATTGGTCACATCATTCTATTTACATAATTAAATGTACATCATCCATGTCATTAAATGCATAGTCACATAGTTTCAAGGTAATTGGTTTGATTTTGTAATCAAACTAACAGCCACTTCAATCAATTTCTATTCAGGAGGGGAAAAATGCATAGAAAACAAAATATTTCATACTGCCAACTTGTAATAATGTTTTAAAGAATGTTAAACTGGTAGTGAAACTATGATGATGATTCCAGTGACCTTCTGCTTATTTAAATGGCCAATATTACATGGAGAGAGAAAATGTAAATATCTAAGATGGTTGTCATTTTCTCATCCATTACTAATGGAGACAGCCCTAAAAGGAACAGAATACATAAGAGAGTGTTCCTTCAAAAGATTATCCCTATAGGCTAAAAAAAGCACTGCATATTCTAGAGGTACAAAATATTTTCCCTGTAAATAGGGTGAGAGCAAAAGCGTAATTGCTTGGCATCTTTATATATATATATGAATGCTAGGTTTCCAAAAAGACAGTTGGTTACTGGTGAAACAATGGTGACTAACCCAGAGAAGGGCCTCTGAAGACACTCTTATTACCTTGGTTACCTTGGAGTCGTTATTCAGTGAGGAGTCCACGCAATGGTAGACATCTCCGCGATAAGATTCCACACATACAAATGGACCTGGGATATCAAGTCCATCTGTGTGAGTTTGGTGCCCCCCCCCTCGCAGCCATTTAGATATCACGTCACCAACAGGCTAGGTAGATCATGATGTGTGTCTCCGCTTTCATCTTGCCCAAGAGATCGATGGAGGACGCTTTGATGAGTTTTAGTCCTGGCCTAACATTATTGACAAGTGATGGGCAGCACTGCCTAGTTAGACCGCTCAAGCCCCCATAAGGCTCTCACCTAGCTGGGGACTCTTATTACACAGCTGGAATTTTTTTCCTCTTGTTTTAAAGTAGTGTTGGGGGGTTGCATCTGGGCGCTTGTAGAGCTGCATTCAGCCCAAGAGTTGCATGTTGCTCAACTTTGGTTTATCAGTGATTATGTAGTTGTGTAGCTGAATAATGTTTAGCTGGAAGCAATTTCACTATTAAACATCATTTTGGCTATTATTCTTTTAAGTGACTTCTGCTTCTGAAAAAAAGATCCTAAAATAATCATTTATTATTTTATTTATTTAAATTTATATGCCGCCCAATCAGGAGAACCCAACTCAGGGCGGTGTACAACAGTTCAAAATGTGTAAAAACAGATTTTAAAATCCCAAATCACCCACTCACTTCCCCACCCTACTACCCCCCACCTCAATTAAAAGAATAAAAAGAAATAAAAGGGAATGGGGGGTGGGTACAACAACACAAAGGGAGGGATATTAACTAAGTACTAACTGGGGATGAGCCAACAGGCTGGAGCCATATTCCCATTAAGGTCCCACATTTGCCCTGCCAGCCAGGTGTTCAGATTTTTCCTGAAGGGCAGCAGTTCTATCTGTAGCCTCAATTCTATTGGAAGGAGGTTTCAGAGGGCTGGTGCGGATACGGAGAAGGCCCTTCTTCATGTGCCAGAGAGGCCGGCCCCTCTAGCTGAAGGCACAACTAAGGAGCCCCTCTGGTCCGCTCTGGTTGGATGGGCAGACACTCTCGGGACAATGCGGTCTCTCAGGTATCCTGGCCCACTGCCATATAGGGCTTTAAAAGTCAAAACCAGCACCTTAAATTGCACCCAGAGGCAAACTGATAGCCAGTGCAGCTCCCGGAGTAGTGGGGAGGCCCGGGCATAACATCCACATCCCATCACCACCCGTGCAGCTGCATTCTGAACCAGCTGTAGCCTCCGAATGGTCGTCAAGGGCAGCCCCATGTAGAGCGCATTACAGTAATCTAATCTGGAGGTGACCAGAGCATGAGTGACCATGAGTAAGGAGTCCTGGTCCAGGAGTGAGCGCAACTGGTGAATTACTCTAAGTTGAGTAAAAGCCCTCCTGGCCACCTGCTCTTCTAGCAGCAGTCATGAGTTCAGGAGGACCCCCAAGTTGTGCACTGGGTCTGTCTGGGGCAAGACTGCCCCATCCAAGACTAGAGGTGGTAGCTCACTGGATAACCCCAGACCCCCAACCCAGAGCCACTTAGTCTTGCCAAGGTTCAGCTGAAGCCAATTGTCCCCTATCCAGACCCCAATGGCCTCCAGGCATCCAGACAGGACTTTGACCACATCACTGGGGTCCCCACGGGCCAAGATGTACAACTGAGTGTCATCCACATACTGATGGTACCGCACCCCATGGGAACGGATGATCTCACCCAGAGGCTTCATGTAGATGTTAAAAAGGAGGGGAGAGAGCACTGAGTCCTGCATCTCCACCCTCCACTGAGTTTGAATTAGTTTCCCCTGATGCCCCCAGGCATATTTTTTTGATAAAACAATATATAAATATTTGGGGTCCACAATGCCCATATGCAGTTTTCAGGTCAATTTCTGCCCACCATGGGATACACCTTTTCATCTGTATGATATTTATCATTGTTCTATGTAGTTATAATGGCTTTTCCTCAGAGAAAACCATGCATCCCAGAACTGAAAGGATGCATTGGAGGAGGAGGAGGCTGCTACTCATATCTGAGTATACATTTTTTCCCTGGAAATCATTTTCCCAGTTGATGGATGTGAAAGCAGAATGACAAACAGGGGAAATGTCATTGGCATGAATTTTAGGTGGATCCCAACTTGCCATGAAGTGACCCACACAATGTGACCACGGAGCCATCTCCTGTGGCACGTGTGAAATGAGCCATGCAGGATTTAACACCGTGACTGCAATGGACTGCCACAGCCTTAAGGATATTAACAAGCCAATCCATGTGGTATGGCTTCTTCCACCTCCATAACTGTGGGGAATCAGAATAGTGAAGCAGTTCCTCCTCCACTCATTTTGACATTGGGCCCAATATGATGGTTTCCAGGGGCATTTCCTCCACTGAGGGGGACCATCATCCCACCTAAAGAGGCTCACCCGCCTGTAGTTATTAGCCCCTTTTGGAAGTCAGGTTATTTACTGCTGCCCAATACTTGGCACTGAGTCTCTCGTTGTATGGTCTACTCTATTACCGTAGTGGGATGTCTGCCCAAACAGTCAATGCAATATGCTTGAAAAGAAAAAGCATTCTAGCCATATCAGATCTCATGGCCTGAGGACTTCATGGCCTGAGGAATGAGATTCTAACATTTCACATGTCACAACGTTTCTGGCCAGAAGAAATATGAAGGTCAGAAGAAGAGGCACAATGATCTTTATGCACAATAGGTTGTTGTTGTTGTTGTTTTTTGAAAAGTTTATCTCTTCTACAGTTGATTGCTGTGTTTTTTCAGTGGCACTATTCTTATGACCAAAAATTCCTGAGCTCTAAAAGCATCTCTATTTATATTTTCTTTTCCAACCTAGGTTCTTCTAGCTCCCCACGGCCTTTAGCATAAGCTACAATTATCTCCACTCTGCATAAACAATATGTCTTGTCAGATGTTTTCATGTCAGCATAAGAGAAAGCTGTTCTTATTTGTACATTCGCTCTGTTTCACCATGTCCTCTGAATGCTTGATACATTTTACTTTCAGTTTAATAAAGAAAGACAGCAAAGGAGGGATTTCATTTCAAGGAATGTCATTGCAATAGGATGGGTTTGACTCAGACCTCTGATTTAGGCAGGATAACTGTAGAGGAATTTCTTGTTACTTCTCCAAGTTAAAAAGAGTTTCTTTACTGTGATTAGTGGTCAGGAATGTGGCAAATATGGATTATTATTTTTTTAAAAATTGTATTTGATTAACTGAGAACCTTCTAGTTCACAATATTATGCATTGTTTAATATTAATTCTGAGCCTCTCCAAGGAACACAGAGTTTAAATATATTGTGACCAAATATTGTCTATAGTCTAAAAGTTTTTATTACTATTATGGATGAAATTTTTAAGCATAACTAAAAACTGATTGTCCATGTAAGTTAAAGGTAAAGGTCGCCCTTGCTCGAAAGCCAGTCATATCCAACTCTAGGGTTCAGTGCTCATCTCTGTTTATAGCCAAAGAGCCAGCGCTGTCTGTTTCATTTCTGTGGAAATGTGGCAGGCATGCTTCAATGTGGAACGCTGTTTACCTTTCCCACCGAAATGGTCCCTATTTATCTACTTGCAATTAATTGCTTTCAGACTGCTAGGTTGGCAGGAGCTGGGACCGAGATGGGAGCTCACTCAATCATGCAGTACTCGGGAATTGAACTCCAACCTTCATGTCAGTGAGTTCAATATCTAAACCACTTGAGCTACCGCAGTCCATGTATAACAGTTCAATTTTTGGCAGGATTTATAAGCAGCTGCCACATAAAGGGTCAGGGAATTGGTCCAGCTGTCTCAGTATTGTTTACAGTAGTGTTGTCACCTTCTATATTTTGATGGATTACAGCTCCCATTAGCTATTAACATTGACCATGCTGCCTAAGGCTGACTGAAATTTCAGTTCAAAGACATCTGGAGGATGGTGAATCATCTTCCTCTATCTTAATCTATGCTTATTGGCAGTGGCTATCCAAAATTCATAACAAGTTTTCTCCTATCCTTTGAGGAGACACCAAGGGCCTGGAACATTCTGTGTGTAAAGCTTGTGCTGTAGATAGGTGAACAACCAACGCAGACACATTTATATTCCAGTCCAAATTATTACTGCGTTCAATGACATTCCTCATGCTGAATATATTGATTGCTTCATGATTACTTTCAGTTGAAAGCTCTGGATTATATTGTTTCCAGCAGCAAGTCAGTAAAGAAAATGCATTTGATGTCTTGATTTCATGACAGTATTACAGAAAGACTAAAAACAGATGCTGCCATCCCATGATCTAGACTAAATGCACCTTTGGTGACTGTCTCCTACCAAATGCTCCTCACCAGGGGTAAAAACCTCTCTGGGTGATGGACTGCAACGGAACATTTTCTCAACATGGACAGTAATAATCTGCTGCAAACACAGCTGTTCAGCATTATGCTGCTACAAAATTTCTCCTCTCCCCTCAACTGCAACCCCCTGGGTTAAATAAATGACAGATATGGAGATTAGAGAGCACCATACTTCTATATTAATGTGCTATTGAGCTTCTTCAATGAAAAGCCATCTGGAAAAGTCTTTAAATTATTCTTCCATGACAATCCTGGGCAGATCAAAATCAAGCAAAGCAAGATTGAATACCTGCAGAGAGGCACATAGGAACTTTAGCAATATGACATCTTGATGAATGGAGAAATATTAAAGCATCTCATGGACAGGACAGAAGAAAGAATATAATCAAACTTGCCAACATAAATATGATTCCCCAAGAAAACACATACTCCAGAAAATGCAAATATTCAGAGTTATATCGAAAGATAACGTTATAGTTTAAATTTGGATTGCCAGCTGGTAAACTCATGACTTTATTTGATTTGCCTCCAGATCAATGGAAGTGTCATGGTATTCACATGGCTCCACAAGATGCAAATATTTTCATGACTTAGTAACAATGCTTTCTTAACTGTTATACCTAAACATCACCCCTTTATTTGATGACATATGTTAAATCTGGACCCACAGAAATAAAGCCCTAGAGAAACTCCACCAAAATTTCAATCATTTTCATCCAAATTTTAACCCCAGCCTGGAACAATCTACACAACAGGTGCGTTCTCTAGGCACTATTGTGAAGCTACAACATTGACATCTCAGCAGCATGTTGTATTGAAAAACCTACTAATCAATATACTTATTTCTATGTTTCCAGCTCTCATCCTGAACACACAACAAAATAAAGTATTTCCAGCCAAGCCCTTGTTTTGTAGGTCCTTGAGTTTGGAGTCTTCATCTAGTTCATTGATAGCCAACCTTGGCACTCCAGGAATTCTTGGACTTCAATTCTCAGAAGCCCTGATCAGCAGGAGTGCTGACTTGGGCTTTTGGTAATTGAAGTTCAAGAACAACTGGAGTGCCAAAGTTGGCCATCACTGAACTAGATGAAGACTCCAAACTCAAGGACCTACAAAACATAGTTCTCAGACTACAATTCCCATCTCATATGGTTAAGAAATGAATTACCCAGGCAAGAGAAATGCCCAGAAGCAATCGGTTGCAAGAAACAGCCAAAATAGAAAATGACAAAATACTGCTAGGTGTCACTTTCACCTCACAACTGAGATCACCCACATGCATCATAAATGATTTCCAACCCATCCCTGACAAGGATACTGTTGTGTTCTGATGGTTTTACCTTCCACATGGATTACAATGTATCTGAGCCAATGTAACCTTGCCTATAGCAACAATGTAACCTTCAGCTGTATCATATAAACCCTGTAATAGGACGCGAGCTAATGACCACCAGCTGGCAGCAGCGAGCGTCCAAGCTCTCTTGGTCCGAACTCATCAAAGGCAACAGCGCGGGAAGTTTTCCCGCCACCACCTACACCTGGACAAGAAGGGCGTGACCCGAAATGTCGTCACGCAGACAGTAGCCAATGGGCTACCATGGCACCACGTTCAAATGTATTACTACTGTATATAAAGAGCTAGCGATCCGCCATTACCTCATGTTCCCTCTGTCCACGATGCAATAAACCTGAGTTAACCCAGCCCGAGGCTGTGTCCTGTGTCTTGGTTTGCATACACCAAATTGGCGACGAAGGTGGGATGATGGACCCCCACGGAACAGCCAGGGCACAGAGCGGGTTCAACATCACCAAACCGCAAGACTGGGAGCTGCTAGAGATGGACTTCCAGGCGGCACTGGTGGAACTCAGAGTCAAAGAAGACGACGAGGAGAGGAAGAGGGCCATCCTCACCAGAATGCTCGGGATGGAAACCAAGCGGACGCTGGTGGGCATAATCGCTCCGAAGAAGGTGAGCGAATTTAAGGCGGGCGACATCATGAAGCTGCTGCGAGAGCGGTTCTCCCCCTCGAGGGCAATGTTTCCCGCTCGGAGCGCGTTTTGGAGGCGAGTCCAAGCGCCGGATGAGTCGGTTGAGGCATTCGTGGCCGCCATGAGGATAGCCGCCGCCCCCTGTAAATGGGGCGACATCCTGGAGATGGCCCTCAGGGACGGCGTGTTGTGTGGCCTGAAAGACAAGGAGGTACAGCGCAGCTTGATGAATAAGGAACCGCCACCCACGCTGGCAGAGGTCGTAGAGGCCGCGGAAGCCGCAGAGTCCACGAATGCTGGAGTGGACGAGATGCACCAGTGGCGTGAGTGGCGTCCTAGAGCCGGCAAGGCGGAAAATTCGGTGCACGGGAAGTCCGGACAGTCGGTGCACGCAACTCGACGGGCCTCAAAGTCGTCTACGGAAGGCAGCGACGGCGAGGAGGTCCAGAAGGTCCGAAAGGGTGGTCGGCGCTGCGAGGGTTGCGGAGCGGCCCATGAGCGCGCGAGATGCCCGTTCAGGAAGGCCGAGTGTTACACCTGCGGCCGTCGGGGGCACATCGCCAAGGCATGCAGAAAACGGAAGGAGGGCCGGAGGCAGTCACAAGACCGTGTGGCCAGACCGGACCGTCCAGCGAGGCCCAAAGATGGCGCCCAGACCACGAGGAAGCAGGATGGCGTGGGCTGCGTCTCGGACGACAGCGAGGACGACGCCCCAGTGTTCAGCGTGTCCGCGGGACAGTCCCATTACTTCGTTGAGGTATTAGTACAAGGGGCCCCTATTAAGATGGAAATTGACTCGGGGTCCTCCTATTCTATAATTCCCCAGAAAGAGTTTTTGAAAATCGACCCCCACGTGCGGCCCAAACTTAAAGCGTTGAGGTCCACGCTACGAGACGTGCAGGGGAACAGCATTCCGGTGTTGGGGGTCGGGAAATTTCGGGTCAATTTTAAGAGACATTCTGCGGAACTGCCCCTGGTTGTCCTCAAGGGGGGAAGCTGTAGCCTCCTAGGGACACAGTGGTTTCAGCCCTTAGGTTTGTTCATAGGGGGAGTGCATACCGTGGGGGGGGACCCAATACAAGCGGTTTGCGATGCGCATCCCGCCGTTTTTAAGAAAGGACTCGGAAAGTTCAAGGGACCCCCTGTAGCGTTCGACATAGACCCGGAGGTCCGCCCGATAAGACTCAAACCGCGCAGGGTGCCGTTCGCACTCAAGGACAAGATAGAGGCGGAACTGGACAAACTGGTGGGCCAGGGGATTCTTATTCCTGTTGATTCCGCGGAGTGGGAAACTCCAATTGTAACGGCTCTAAAGGCTAACGGGGAGGTGCGCATTTGCGCTGATTATAAGTGTACAATTAACAAGGCGATCCGCCCTAATGCATACCCGGTGCCGGTGATCAGCCACCTTTTGGCCAGGCTGAATGGGGGAAAGTGTTTCGCCAAACTCGATTTGGCACAAGCCTATCAGCAACTTCCTGTGACCCCCGCCACGGCCGCGGCACAAACGATAGTTACACATAAGGGAGCGTTCCAGGTGTCGCGGTTACAGTTTGGCGTGAACTCGGCACCCGGCCTTTTTCAGTCGCTTGTGGAACGCCTCCTGAAGGGACTGGAGGGGGTGTTGCCTTATTTTGATGACGTGTTGATAACAGGGGGGAGTGAGGCTGAACTGGCAAAGAGGTTGGACAAAGTATTGACCGTGTTCGAGAAAGCGGGGCTGAGATTGAGGAAGGATAAATGTGTCTTTTTCGAAACCGAGGTCGAGTTTTTAGGGTTCCGGATCACACCCGAGGGGATTAAACCGTCTAAATCCAAAGTAGCAGCCATTAAAAAGGCCCCTCGCCCCACATCCAAAACCGAGCTACAGTCCTTCCTGGGGCTCCTCAATTTTTACCATACATTCCTCCCGCGGAAGGCGTCCGTGGCCGAACCGCTCCATCGGTTACTTAAAAAGGAGGAGACATGGATGTGGGGTGACGAGCACGAGAGGGCGTTCAAAGAGCTAAAGCAACTCCTAACATCTGAGGCAATCCTGACGCACTTCGACCCCAAACGGCCAGTGGTCCTAGTTTGTGATGCATCCCCGGTGGGGGTGGGGGCGGTGCTTTGCCACGTGTTGGAGGACGGAAGGGAGGCCCCGGTAGCGTTTTACTCAAGGCCCCTGTCCCAAGCGGAGCGAAATTACGCACAAACCGACAGGGAGGCGTTAGCAATAGTAGCGGGGACCAAAAAATTTCACGATTTTTTGTATGGCCGCCCGTTCAAAATCGTGACCGATCACAAGCCGCTGTTAGGGATTTTCACGGCAAGCAAGCCCACGCCGCAGATCCTGTCCCCGAGAATGCTGCGATGGGCTATTTTCCTCAACGCGTACCAACATGAGTTGGAGTACCGGCCCGGAAAGGAGATCAGCCATGCTGATGCGCTTTCGAGATCCCCTTTGCCCTTGTCGGACGACCAAAAGGCGAGAGCAGAAAGAGACCGCCAGGTGTTGCTAATTGAGGTTTTAGACGCACCCCCAATAGTACCAGCCGACATTGCTAGGGCGACAGGCAAGGACAGGACGCTGGAGAAAGTTAGTTCATGGGTGCAGAAGGGGTGGCCGGCTTCGTCCCCGAGTACAGAGTTCGACCCATTCTTTAGGAAAAAGCTAGAGTTGTCCCTAGAGAGGGGGTGCCTTCTGTGGGGCCAACGGGTGGTGGTCCCTGCGCCCCTGCGGTCGAGGGTGCTCGAACTGCTGCACGTCAGCCACCCGGGCATAGTTCGTTCAAAGGCGCTGGCCCGGAGTTACTTCTGGTGGCCACAGCTGGACGCGGACATTGAGCACATGGTCGGCACTTGCGAGGCTTGCCAGGGATCCCGACCTGAGGCGGCCCGTCTCCCGCATAGGGAGTGGGACACAGCAAGGGGGCCATGGTCCAGAGTGCACGTGGATTTCGCTGGCCCATTCCGAGGAACCATGTTTCTCCTGGTGGTAGATGCGTTCTCCAAGTGGCTGGAGGTTATCCCAGTAAAGAGCACGTCCTCCGCCACGACAATTAGCCAGCTAAGGAGAGTCTTTTCCACATTCGGTTTACCCGACACTTTAGTCAGCGATAACGCTAGTTGTTTCACCTCCGCTGAGTTCGGAGCATTCATGGAGGCGAACGCCATTCGGCATGTCACATCCGCACCGTTTCACCCGGCCACGAATGGCCAAGTGGAACGGCTGGTGCGGACAACGAAGGAGGCGCTGCGGCGCATGGGCCCGGGGGACCTGAATCACCAAGTATGCCAGTTCCTCTTAGCGTATAGGGTAACCCCCTTAGCGTCAGGCTACTCGCCGGCGGAGCTCTTGATGCGGCGAAAACTGACCACGATCCTGTCCAGGCTAGACCCGACGAGAGTCGAGGATAAAGGGAAAAACATAGGGTTGGCAGTCTCGAAAGGTTTCGCCGCCGGGGACCCTGTTCACTGCAGGAACTATTCCAGCGCAGGGCCGGCCTGGGTACCAGGGACGGTTGTAGAACAGACGGGGCCAGTGTCGTACCGGGTCGAGACTAACACCGGCCTCCTCTGGAGGAGGCACGCAGACCAACTGAGGCACCGAGTGAGTGGGCCAGTCAGTGGAGCTCAGCAACAGGATTCAGCGTTAGGGTTCTCCCCCACCCGCTTAACCCAAGGGGGAGACAGCAGTGGACAACAGTCCCAAGCAAGGGGGGAAGGAAGCAGAAGCAGCGGCCCCGACTCATATCCTTTTGATACGCCAGTCCTATCAGGGGCCGGGGAAGGGGGAGAGGAGTTCGCGACCGCTGCCCCCGATGGTAATTTTGATTTTGATTTTGCGAGCCGGGGGGGTTTTCAGGAGTGTTCCCCCACCCATCCAAGCGAGAAGAGGGGTTTTTCGTTAGCCCCCAGTGCCCCCGGTTCCTCCCTAAGAAAGAGCACACCTCCCAACAACGCCGCGGAGCCGCGGCAAGTCACTAACGAGTCTCCCTCTCCAATTACAGGACAGGAAACCAGGGGACAAAGAGAAGGTAGCAAACCCGGGGAGAGGCAGCCCGCATCGAGACCCCAGCGTGTTCGAAATAAGCCATCTTGGCTGAGAGACTTTGTCTCCTAAGGGGGGGGAGTGTGTGTAAGTGTGGGCTCGAGACTTTGTCTCGTCCTAGGGGGGAGGGGTGTTGTGTTCTGATGGTTTTACCTTCCACATGGATTACAATGTATCTGAGCCAATGTAACCTTGCCTATAGCAACAATGTAACCTTCAGCTGTATCATATAAACCCTGTAATAGGACGCGAGCTAATGACCACCAGCTGGCAGCAGCGAGCGTCCAAGCTCTCTTGGTCCGAACTCATCAAAGGCAACAGCGCGGGAAGTTTTCCCGCCACCACCTACACCTGGACAAGAAGGGCGTGACCCGAAATGTCGTCACGCAGACAGTAGCCAATGGGCTACCATGGCACCACGTTCAAATGTATTACTACTGTATATAAAGAGCTAGCGATCCGCCATTACCTCATGTTCCCTCTGTCCACGATGCAATAAACCTGAGTTAACCCAGCCCGAGGCTGTGTCCTGTGTCTTGGTTTGCATACACCAAAGATACAGTGATACCTCATACAACGTCCAAACTTGGTTCCACAAGTTTGGACTTTATACAGATTTGGACTTTGTATGAGGCATGCAAAATCCTAGCCACGATGCCTCATACAACGTCCAAATCCTTGCCACGATGCCTCGTACAATGTCATATCCATAGAGATACATTGTACTGTAACAGCACAGACTTCAGAGCAAAGTCAAGGAAACAGACAGGAAACTGACAGAACTTTAAGAAATCATTGTCTAAAGGCAAAATCCATTGCAAAAACATGTCAAACAACCCTGATTGTCCACGAACCTGAAGAATGCTGCAAAAATCCCAGGAATGCTTCTAAAAATTCTGATGAAAAAATTCGAAAAATCCAAAATCATGCTCAAAACCACTCCTAAACACTCTTCGCCTCGTGCAAAACCCACAAGAGCAATGCACGCATGTGTCCTGCCTTTTATACTGCCCAGGCACAATGCAACCTTGGAAAACCCAATGCCTCATACAAAGTCG
Organism: Bradypodion pumilum; assembly: GCA_035047305.1. NCBI lineage: Eukaryota > Metazoa > Chordata > Lepidosauria > Squamata > Chamaeleonidae > Bradypodion > Bradypodion pumilum. The sequence goes on from JAWDJD010000003.1 coordinate 326,918,118, forward strand.
AGTGACTTTGTATGAGGTAACCTTTTTCAAGAAATTAGGCGATGTTGTATGAATTCGATGTTGTACGAAGCGGACTTTGTATGAGGTATTACTGTACTTCACTCATCTAAGATCTTGATGGCAGATCTATACTGTACTTGCTTGGAGACAACCCTCCAGTTTCAAGCAGCTATTTGATGAGATGGGGACTAAATCTTTCTACAAACCAAGTTACTAATCCTGCCATTGTGATCCAAGTCATCTTTTGCCAACAATGCCTCTAAGCACTCTTTTTGTTGTTTAGTCACCCAGTCGAGTCCGACCTATTGCGACCCCATGGACTACCACATGCCAGGTTCCTCTGTCATCTGCCATCCTCCATAGTCCATCCAGATCTATGCCCACTGTGTCAATGATGCTGTCTAGCCATCTCATCCTCTATCAGCCCCTTCTCCTTTTGCCTTCAATCTTTCCTAGTATCAGGGCCTTGTCCAGTGAGACTTCTCTTCTCATTTGGTGGCCAAAGTGCTTCAGCTTCAGTATTTGTCACTCCAGGGAGCAATCAGGGTTGATTTCCTTTAGGATTGACTGATTTGATCTTTTTGCAGTCCAGGGAACTCTCAAAAGACTCTGCACTCTACATAGGATAAACAGGACAATCTCTGCAAAAGATTTAATGGACATAAACCGAACATTAGGAAGGGATGCGCGGCGGCAAGCAATATGGCCGGCTTTGCCGCCCCGCTCCGCCCCTGAGAGCCGGGCACTTCGGCCAAGCGAGGGGGCAGAGCCGAGCTTCCCTTTAAAGGGGGAGGCTCCGCACGCCCTCACCAAATTTGCAAGTTGATCGGCTGGGCCAAGGGTGCATTTGGTTCCCTTTCCCAGCCAATCTCCCCGAGATCCATCAGAGCCAATTTTTGCAGCGATTGGCTGCGGATCTCCTCATTAGGGCGTGGTGCCCTTGTAGGCTGCGAGGATTGCTGCCTGAGCCGCCTTCGCAGCAGGCGCCATGCAGTGGAGGCTATAGGCCCCCTGGCCAGACTAGGGCTTTGGGCGGGTCACTTGCCTCTGGTGTGTGGGGTATTCCCCCTCCAACGAACCCCTGTACCATGGTGCCGAAGAAGAAGGCCTGCTTGGGTGGGCCTTCACGGACATGCTGCACCGGGCTGCCCAGGTTGGCACCGACCCCCATGAGGCCTCCATTGGGCCCCAGGGCCCCAGTTCCTGGGCCAGAATCCGGACCTCTCCCGAGTCCAGGACCTACAGCCCCCAATGGGGCCTCTGGGCGAGGCAGGGCCAGATCCGAGTCTGCTCGGGCAGCGCCCATCCCTGCCGCCACATCGGGGGTATTTCCGGGCCCCTCTAGGGGGGCACGACAACATGCCTCGCAGGAGGCCTTGCCTTTTGATGCCGGGGCCCTCCTGGCCCATATTGCGGCCTTGGAGCAGGCTGCAGGCCTGGAGCCCGCATCGCAGGGGCTTAACCAGGCGAATATGGATTGGCCCTGGTTGTCTGCACTACTCAGTCAGAGAGTGCAACAACTGGAGGCCGCACGGCCCCCTTTGGTGCCTCAACCAACTGGGACCGGGCAGCCAGCCCGCTCCCACCCAGGCAGACGGCTCTGGCATCGTGGACTCATCTGTGCCCGGTCCAGCAAGCTCTAATTCGACCGAGAGCCCCGACGCTCCACACCAGCTGGAACACCCGGTGGGGGCAGCTGGGGGGGAGTGCATCTGGTGAGTATGGAGGTCAAGTCAGCTCACACTACATGGGTTCCTGGTCTTCAACCTCCACGGCTCATTGTCCTTGGCCACAGCAGTCGGCTCCAGTCGATCCATCACAGGGGCCCAGGTTTTCAACCCCACAAGTTAGCCCTTGGAGGGCACCGTACCCACCGGTAACACCCGGGGTCCCACCAGCAGGACCCATTGTGCCGTATCAAATTTGGCCTTACAGGCCCCCGGTGAATACAGCCTATCATACGGTCCCTAGCTCGGCAATACCGACTGCTGGTATCTCATTGCCACTGGGGGATCACCTTTTGCCGGCGACCAGAGATAAGATCTGGCGCCGTGAATACATGGACTTATTTAGTCTCCTAAATAGGGAACCAACTAGGGAGGAGAAAGAGAGGGAGGACGACCGGGATAAGGAATTAGCCTGTTGTCGTAAACCTCCACGGACTTGGGCAAACTGGCTGCTGGCTTATTTGATTTAAGCCGCAGTGTCCATTAGGGCCCGCCTAGATCTGGCGATCCCGTTGGTCCAGTAACTGGACATTATATACAGGGCCTACATAGATTTTCCAGGACAGGCATGGCTCGCTTACGACGAGGAATTCCGTATGCGGGCCGCCCTCCACCCCAAAATGCGTTGGGATGAGCCCAACCAGCTGCTTTGGCTCCTTTACATGACACCATCTCACCCTGCCTCTGGCTATCATTACCATTGTGGCCATGTCATACAGCGACCCGGTTCCACACAGTCTCCCTGCCAGTTGGCGGGGCAGGGGGTTCCAGCCTGCCTGCTGTGCTGGAATTTCTCATCCCCGGGGGGCTGTACATGGAAGCAGTGCAAATTCAAGCACGAGTGTTCCATCTGTGCTGGACCTCATTCCGCTACCACTTGCTTCCGATCCGGCGGGTCAAGAGGCAGAGGTCATGAACAACAGGCCTCGGGTCATGCACCCTCAGACCCAGCAACAACTTTAAAAGGCCCCCTCCCCAATTCAAATTGAGGTCCTTCAACGTTGGCTTTGCATCTACCCCAATCGAACAGATGCTGCCTACTTGTTAGCAGATTTTTCATTTGGCTTTCGCATTCCTTTCGTAGGTGCACTCGCTCCACAGGATGCGCCTAATTTACAATCATTAAGGGGTAGGGAGGATTTGGCATGGGAAAAGATTGTTAAGGAAGTGAGGGAAGGCCGGGTTGCTGGCCCCTTTAGCGAGTCCCCATACCAGAATCTAAAGGTGTCCCCACTTGGCCTGGTACCCAAGAAGTCTTCAAGTGAATTTCGTCTTATACATCACCTGTCTTACCCGGTGGGCTCATCTGTCAACGATGCTATACTGGAGGAACTTTGTTTCGTGTGATATACATCCTTTGATCAAGCGTTACAGAAGGTCTGTTCCTGTGGTAAGGGGGCACTGATGGCCAAGTGTGATATCAAATCCACCTTCCGGCTTCTCCCTGTGCACCCAGATGACTTTGAATTGCTAGGTTTTTGCTTTGAAGGGAAATATTTCGTGGATAAGGCTATGCCTTTTGGCTGTTCTGTATCTTGTTCAGCCTTTGAACTTTTTAGTTCTTTCCTTCATTGGGCATTTGTTCACCGGTCCGGGGTTCAAAATGTGGCTCATTACCTGGACGATTTTCTGTTGGGAGGGAGGCACAGCTCTGGGATGTGCGAACAACTGCTGGTCACTTTTTAGGGGCTAATGGCTGAACTGGGAGTTTCATTGGCCCCGGAAAAGACCGAGGGCCCGGCCACTACATTAACATTTTTGGGTATTGAAATCAATACCCTAGCGCAGACATCCAGGCTTCCCAAGGAAAAGGTTGGTCAAATTTCAGACGCAATCTGGGCCATGTTGGTCAAGCGCAAGGTTTCGCTCCATGACCTGCAGGTGCTTCATGGATATCTCAACTTTGCTTGCAGGGTTATCACACCTGGCCGGGCTTTTGCCAGGCTCCTATGTGATGCTATTGTGGGTTTATCACGGAAGCACCACAGAGTCCGACTCACAAGGGGTATGCGGGCCAACCTTCGGGTCTGGCTCGCTTTTCTGTCCGACTTCAATGGGGTGTCCTTTTGGCGGACTGAACTTTCCATTACACCAAAATTTCAAGTTCAGTCTGAAGCTTCGGGGTCACGGGGGTACGGCATTTACTTTGATGGCTTATAGTGCTATGGACAGTGGCCCGATGCATGGCAGGGTACAGAACTGCTTTGGGATTTGACTTCTTAAGAATTTTTTCCCATCCTGGGTGCACTGATGTTATGGGGTGATATTTGGGGAAATTCTGTAGTCCACTTCTGGTGTGATAATGCTGCCGTGGTACACATTGTCAATGCCCAAACATCTCGTTCACCTAGGGTTATGTCTCTGCTACGTCAGTTTGTATTGCACTCCTTGCGCTACAATATTCTTTTAAGGCTAGGCATGTTCCGGGCATTAATAATGATATCGCTTATGCTTTGTCCCGCCTGCTGATGGCCCGTTTTCGGGCACTAGCCCCAGAGGCCGAGGACCTTCCCTCTCCACTCCTGAATGAGATGTGGACGTTTGGCGAGTTGAAGTGAGCAGGGCCATCTGCCTTTCCCTGGCCGGCTGCACCCATAAGGCGTATCAACAGACTTATCAGGCCTTCCTTATATTCTGTCGGAATGTGCCTCTGCCGGACTTGTGTCCTGTGCCGGTTGACCATGTACTTCAATACATGGTACACTTGCACAGTCGTGGACTGGCTCCTTATACCATTGGCGGACGCCTTTCCGCTTTGGCTTTTGCAGCCAAGGTACGTGGCTTCCAGGATACTATGGGGGACTTTCGTATCCGCAGAGTCCTGGAGGGTTGGGCTCGGGAACGTGTCCCCGGCACTGCTCTTGAGCGTGGCGGATGCTTGGCCGGCCCTTTGCTATGACCCAGTTTGAAGTGGCCCTTTTTCATGCTGCCACCACAGTGGCCTTTTTCAGGGCCTTGAGAGTGAGCGAACTGGTTGCTCTTTCACAGAATGACTGGTCACCCCGGGCTTTAGAGTGGGATGACGTCTTCTTCTCTAATGAATTGGTCCAATTGACCATTCATTACACGAAGGTGGATCAACTGGGCAGGGGCAGCACGGTCACCCTGCTCAGTTGCAGCCCGGTTCTTGCTCTGACATCATTTTTGGCTGTCCGGGGTACAGCACAGGGGCCCCTCTTCTGCCACCAGGATGGTTCACCCTTGACAAAATATCAGTTTTAGAGGGTTACAGGGACCGCACTTGCCAAGCTGGGTTTTCCAGGGGCAAGATATGGTACCCATTCATTCCGTATAGGTGCTCCATTGACGGCTGCGGCTTTTGGTTACTCGGATGATGACATCCGTAGGATGGGCCGGTGGGGATCTGCTCACTTCCATTCATATGTTCGCCTCATGTTTCATTGAGCATCCCACTGGCACTTGTTTTGTTTGTTCTCTTACAGCTCCTGAGCCCCTAGACGCACCGTCTGGGTGTTGCTCATTGGCCACAGTTATATATTTTGGGCCACTCGCCATGCTGCTTCGTCTACTTGGGGCATGCACCTGAGGCTTCGTGCCGTCGCGCACCTTATATGGTGTGGATTTCGAGGAATGAGGTGGCAAGAGCTAATTCCCTTTGTTCTCTCTAATGGGAATTCCATTCCACCCGACATTTTGTTAATACATCTGGGTGGCAATGATTTGGCCCAGATCACCGGCTTGGATCTGATCATATCCATCCACAGGGACCTGGCCCTGATTTGCCAACATTGGTCACAGGTCCAGATCATGTGGTCTTACATGATTCCGTGAACATATTTCCGGGGAGGTGGTGATCCCCGTCGGATTGACTGGGCAAGGCGGTCTGTTAATCAGGCAGTGGCTCGACATTTTGAGGAGTATGGTTTGGGGACCGTGGTCCAGCATCCCACGATCCGTATACAGAATGCCAGTTTGTATCGCAGAGATGGGGTGCACCTCTCTGCATGGGGCATCAACCTATTTTTGGCTTCTTTGCAAGTGGGCCTGGTGAATGAGCTGGCGGTCAGGGGGGCACGTGAGTTGTGGAAGACTCCTCCCCGTGTGCCGGCTAGCACTGGTAAGGACAAAGTGGATGACCCCTTGGAATCCGTCAGGTACGCAGTTGATTGGCCACCTGAAGGATAAGGTAGAACGAAAGTTGGGCTGGCCAATCAAAGGCGGACCATGAACAAGGTGATGCTATGCTCAAGACAGCCTGCAAAACCTTTGAAAGTTCACCGGATGTACGTCAGAAGCTGGGGTCATAAGTAGCTTTCTGACTGAGGTCAACAATTTGTTTAATTAAGTAAACAAATTGATACAATGTGTCTAATATAAGAGCTGTAGTAACAGCTAGTCCTTACCAGTGCTATTTCGGCCCGTTTGCCTTAACGAAAATTAAGAAAGTTATAAGTTAAATAAAGTGGCCCAATTTTTAAATCCATTACAAGTGTCCGTCTCATTATTGGGGAGTGGGTCCGGCACTGTAATACACAAAAATCTGTTTCAAAAAATTTCAGTATACCTAGACACTCTCCAAGGGATGTGAAAGTTGCTACTCTGGAGAAGAAAAATTACAGAACTAGAGCCCAGGTCTCTTTTCCTTCTCAACAAACCATAGTCCCCTTTACTGAACAAACCCCAAAGGAAGAGTTAGTGATTCTTAACTCATTACCATATGTTGTCTCTACTTGTTATTATCCATAGCCTAGGGTCCTTCCAGGCACTAATCATTGTCACGGTTTACATAACCAAGTTTAAAAGGAAAATAATTGAATATCAATCAGGAGTCTTAAATCATGTCTATGTGTGACATGCCATACAGACTCACACAATTTGCAATTTGTGTGTAGTGACCAACCATCATCTCTTTACAGTATTTTGAGCCCATATATATCTGTAAGGTAGAGGTTGCCCTTGCTTGAAAGCCTGTCATTTGCAGACATATCTGTGGACATGTAGCAGGCATGACAAGATACCAGAGTGCACGGAACGCTGTTTACTTTCCCACCAAAGTGGTACCAATTTATCTACTTGCAATTTCTTGCTTTCAAACTGCTAGGATGGCAGCTCACTCCGTCATGCAGCACTCGGGTCTCAAACTGCTAATCTGCTGACCTTCCAGTTGTCATGTTCAGCATCTTAACCACTAAACCACCACAATCCACCTGTATACCTGTATAAATCTATAAACATTTTCCATGTAGATTCACTGTTATGTCTGAGGAAGTGGACATGATCCACAAAAGCTGTCATCAAAATATAGTAGTTACTAGCATAGGTTGCCTGGCGTTGCCGGGCTGTTATAAATTGTGTTTTGTTTTTGGGGGGCTTTTTTAAAGTTAAAAATCAACAGAGGATGCTATAAATCTTTTTATTTTATTTATTTAACATATGTTTGTTATTTGTGTAAACTTTTGATTTATTGTTAATTTTTGCTTGTTTTTACTCTTGTGGCCTCTAGGTGGGGCTGTTGTGTTTTTGACTTGTTTTTAATATTCCAGCCTGCAGGTAGGGCTGTTGGTTTTGATTTCATTTCACATGTTTTTTCTCTCCTGGCCTCTAGGTGGAGCATCTTCCGGTAAGTTGTCTTTGTTTCTTTGTTTCTGTTCTGGTCTCGTGGAGGGAGGACGTGCTGGTGAGTTCTCTGGTTTTATTTATTCTGGGATTTTTCTTTGTTTTGTTTTTGTGGTGGTGGGCTGGGAGGTGTTTCTGTTTGTTCTTTTTTGTTTTGGTTTGGCTTTAGATGTGTGTAATTGGTTTGTTTATTTCTGGTGTTGTTTATTTTTGTTATTTCTTTGGTGTTTATTTGTGTAATTTGTGGTTGTTGTGTTGTTAGAGTTCAGTATTTTCATGTTGTAGTTAGGTGTTCTGTCTGTGCTTTTGTGGTATTGTGGATGTTTTTGTTTGTGGATTTTGTTGTTTTCTTTTTTTGTGTATTAATGGGTTTTTTATTATTTATTTATTTGTGTTTTATTAATTTTTATTAATTTTGGTGTTTGTTGTTGGTGTGTACTTTTGCGTGAAGAATGGGCTGCCTTTCCGTTCCTCTTTTCCCCATTGCTGCTTCGAATTTTGGTTTCGATGCAGCAATGGGGAAAAGGAGGAGCCAGCAGTCATCTGCCTGACGATGATTCTCTCTTCTCTGTCTCCTTTTTCTCCTGGCTTACCTAACCGGAGATCGGCAGGCAGCGATCTGTAATGGGTGGTGCTCTTCCTTGAAGATTGCTGGCTGCTGCTTTTGTATTACTTCTGTCAGAAGTACAAAGGCATCAGCCAGTCATCCGCCAGGGAGGGTGCTTTCCCTGACGAACTGCTGCCTGCTGGTGGTATTTTTTTCCACCCCAGCTCAACATACCTTGAGGCCAGCGGTAGTCTCACCCTGTCTTCGGCAGGGTAGCATGGAGGAGAGGGAGTCCCTCTTCTCCCCATTGCTCCGGGAAAGAAGGCCGGCGGTGGCCTCGCCATGGTTTTTTGTGGGTGTTTGTTTTGTGAGGCTGTGAGGTGCTGCGTCCGCCTGCTGCGGACTTGCACTCCCGTTGCGATTTTTAATTTTATTTTTTTGTGCACCGGCTTTCTCAGCATTCTGCATGCTCACAGTGCATAGGACACTGGGACTTTGAGTTTTGCCTTTTTTGTTTGCGTTCGTGCAGCGTTTTTTCCCTGCGGCTTGATTTTGATTGGCCACGCCGCATTTGCCAACGTTCTTTTTGCTCGCGCCTCTCAGCCTGATTGGCTGCGGTGTGGCGCAGTGCACAGGACATTGGAAATTGAAGTTCTTTTACTTTTTTCGTGTTCGTGGGGCTCTTGCCCCACTGGTGCCTTTGGCAACCCTGCAGTAACCTGCGGGCCGGGTTCAGGTGAGTGCAGGAGGCTCGGTACGTGCTAGGATGGATGGGTGCAGAAACATATAGCAAGTTCCAACTGTTAACCCTTGGATTTATAGGTATAGATTCTTTAAAGTGCCACAATATTTTTGTCTTCTTTTTGCTTTGTTTTACTTTTGTTTTGTTTCCTAACACATTTTATCAGTGATATTAAAAGTTTGCCAGCCATTTCACTCATAGAAGAAAAAATAGTTTCAATATGAGATAGAGACAAGCAGACCACAGGAAAAATTGCAGTGTTATCTTCTTCCTGTAATGTAGGGTCAGGCTATATTAAGCCACGGACTGCACGTAAACCCACAGGGGCCTGAATGTGGACCTCAGCATGTAATTGGGGGAAATGTTTTTGGCTCAAAAAGTCCTTATAACTTTTATGCTCTTGAGAATAAATATTTTCATGCAATGTTATAGGGCATAGGATGCAATTTAATCATGTTTTTGTGGAGTTCCCAGAAATTCTCAGAAGCCAACCCAAACAAAAGTAAAATCATTTAAAAAAACATTTTGGAGTGGTAGTTGTAGCAACAGTGCAGCCTTCCCCCAAAATCCAAGGTGGAGATGTGAAATTTATAAACCACATGTGGGCTACAAGCCCTTTTGTGTAATCACCCAGTGTCCCTTTACAATTTCCATGTTTTTATTTAAAAACAGAAACAGAGTTCCCATGTGCTTTCAAAATTTGGCAACAGGCCACTAAACTGACCAGTACTAACATTACTTCAATAGACCAGGGTTGACTTAAGGTGCTGCCAGGTTTGTTGAAAGAGGAACCCTTTAATTACCAACCTGATCCAAAAGTTTTTCTTCCTTTTTCTTCAACTGATCAATCTCTCCCTTTCTTATTTAAATATCGTTTGAAAGCACTTGTTATTTAAACAGTTCATATAACTTCATCTTTCAAAATAATCCCACTAAAAGCACAAAGTTTCAAACTTGACCAAAGTTTTCCTATAATAAATTAAATGTAACACTTAATTGTTTTATTAATTTTTAAATCTCAATGCAAGGCTCATTTCAGCATTGTATATAGAGACTAAGGGTGATATTTAGAAATTAAGAATGTTTTACTGTGAGATGTTTGCAACATAGAAAACTAGTTTATCAGCTCATTGGTCTATCTAACCCAGTGGCTCCCAATGTGGGGCCCACACCCCACAGGGACACTTCAATTCCCAGAAGCCTAAGTCAGTACATTGGCTGATCAGTGCTTTGGGAAATTGACTTAGGCTTCTGGGAACTGCAGTCCAAAAAACCAAAGGTTTGGAAACACTGATATAGCCCAATAAGATTTATACCGAGGCCAGGTTGTCTCAAACTGGTGCAATACAATGCAGTTCTCATGGCTTCAAGTATAATAATTTTGTTCAGAGATTACCCTGGGTTGAAATGATTTTGGGGGGAAGGCTGAATGAGGCTCCTTTCATGCCCCCAAGTGCACCTCTCGGGTATCGAAACCCAACTTTCCAGTCTCCAGCTCAGTGCCTTAACCACTAAGCCACCAGAGGAGCTGCATGGCTTCAAGGGACGTACACCTTACTGAGTTTTACTATAATGTACAATGGGCACCATTTTAAGGTATGGTAAGTTCAGGCAGTCAAGATAGCTGGTTCTCTTCTGCAGGGTGTGCTTGTCTGTTGATAACATGCAACCTCTGGCCGCAGCTGTCCAGCTGCTAGTTGGACAAGCAAACCCTGCAGAAGAGGAACAGCAGCCTGCTCCATGTGCAGTGAAAATGGAGTTGCTGGATTTGACTCCCCAGCAAAAACAATGTTGCCGGGTAACTTGTCCAGGGAGGTTTTCCAGGTATTATGGCACTGGTTGGTTAATACTGTATTTGCCACATTAAAAGCTGTGTATGAATGGACTGGTTTCACTCTAGAGGACATGTAGTTCCTTCCTGACCAAAAGTACATCTCTGGGTTTGGGGAATGGTGGTTTGCTTGCCTTAATTGAAGTTACCAAAGGCTCTTGAATAAACTTACCAGTCATAGAATAAAGGGACAGGTCTTGTCCTGGATCAGCAACTGGCTAAGGGACAGGAAACAGAGGGTAGCACTAAATGGACACTTCTCCAAGTGGAGGGAAGTAAAGAGTGGGGTCCCCCAAGGTTCAGTACTGGGACCCCTGCTTTTCAACCTCTTCATAAATGATCTAGAGGTAGGAGTAAAAAGCAAGGTAGCCAAATTTGCTGACGACACTAAATTATACAGGGTAGTGAAAACTGTGAGAGATTGTGAGGAGCTCCAGAGGGATCTCTTGACACTGGGGGAGTGGGCAAAACAGTGGCAAATGAGTTTCAACATTAGTGCAGAGTGATGCATGTTGGGGCAAAGAACCCCAATTACATTTATAAACTGATGGGGTCTGAACTCTCTGTGACAAACCAGGAAAGGGACCTTGGTGTCCTGGTCGACAACTCAATGAAGGTGTCAACCCAGTGTGCCTCAGCAGTGAAAAAAGCAAACTCAATGCTAGGGATCATTAGGAAGGGTATAGAAAATAAGTCAGCAAGTGTCATTTTGCCTCTTTATAAATCTATGGTGAGGCCCCATCTGGAATACTGTGTACAGTTCTGGTCGCCATACCTCCAGAAGGATATTATGGAGCTGGAAAAAGTGCAGAGGAGGGCAACCAGAATGAATAGGGGACTGGAACACCTTCCTTACCATCTGAGGCTGCAACGGTTGGGCCTTTTCCCTCTTGAGCGACGGCGTCTAAGAGGTGACCTGATTGAAGTTTATAAAATCATGCACGGTGTGGACAAAGTAGATAAGGAAAAACTGTTTTCCCTATCGCATAACACTAGAACTAGGGGACACTCCATGAAACTTTTGGGTACTAGTTCTCAAACAAATAAGATAAAGTACAAATAAGAGAGGATTACTGGTCTATGGAACTCCCTGCCAGAAGAAGTGGTGACAGCTGTCAGTCTTGACAGCTTTAAGAAAGGATTAGACAAGTTCATGGAAGACAAGAGTATCAATGGCTATAATTATGGATACTTAAGGACAATTTAGTGTAAGGGACCAAAGACAACGAAACAGCCGAAGGGTTGGCTTAACACAGGTTTATTGCATGATGATCCGGAGGAACATGAGGTAATGGCGGATGGGTAGCTCAATATATACAGCTGGCTATACATTTGAATGTGGCTCGTCGACAGACTATTGGTTGCTGCCTGCGTGATGTCGTAGAAGGTCACGCCCTTCTTGACCAGGTGAAGAGGTGGCGGGGAATCTTCCCGCGCTGCTGATCCAGGTGAATCTGAGCCATGAGAGCTGGACGCTCGCTATTGCCATCTAGTGGTCACTAGCTCGCGTCCCCTTATCAGGTTTACATTGATACAGCTGAAGGTTATAATGTTGCACACAGAAAGGTTACATTGTTACCACATGGCTAAGGTACATTGTTAAAGGCACAGCTTTACAGAACACAACATCCCTCCCCCCTAGGATGAGACGAAGTCTCTCAGCCAAGATGGCTTATTGCATGTGCGTTTGGGCCGTGATGAGGGCTGACCCCCCCCCCCGGGGGCGCTACTGCTTCTTTGTTCCCTGGTCCCTTGTCCTGTAATGGGAGAGGGAGACTCATTAGTGGCTTGCCGCGGCCAGGCGGCCTTAGGGGAAGGGAAGAACTCCATTGTGGGCAGACCGGGGGCAATTGGGGCTAACGAAAAACCCCTCTTCTCGCTTGGACGGGTGGGGGACCACTCCGAAAAACCCCCCCGGTTCTGAAAATCAAATTCTAACTCAGTTGGGGTATCCGCATTTTTGGGGGAATTCCGCGAGATATGTATGGGGTCGGGTTCCTCCTCCTCGGAAAGATCCCCCAGGATATCTACGAGAATATCCTCCTCCCCCCTTGGTGGGGACCCGCGGTCCCCTTTTCCTCCCCCTTGGGCTGAACGGGTGGGGGAGAACCCTAACGCTGATTTTTTCTCTGTTTGGTCTGCGCCCTGCTCATCGGAGACCCTGCGTCGGAGCTGGTCCGCGTGCCGCCTCCACAGTAGCCCTGTGCTGGTTTCCACGCGGTACGACACGGGGCCGGTTTGCTCCACAACTACGCCCGGTACCCAGGCTGGGCCCGCGCTGGCGTAATTCCTGCAATGCACGGGGGCGCCTACACTGAAACTCTTCGTGGCCTCTAGCCCAATGTTCCTTCCCTTGTCCTCTACCCTCGTGGGGTCTATCCTAGTAAGGATGGTGGTCAGTTTCCTACGCATTAAGAGCTCTGCGGGGGAGTATCCTGATGCCAACGGGGTCACCCTGTACCCTAGCAGAAACTGACACACTTGTAGGTTCAGGTCCCCGGGGCCCATGCGCCGCAACCTGGAGTAAAATGCTATCGGGGCCTCCCTTCCGTCTTCCAGCACGTGGCACAGCACCGCCCCCACCCCCACCGGGGATGCATCACAGGTCAGGACTACCAGGCGTTTGGGGTTGAAATGGGTCAGTATGGCATCAGACGCTAGGAGACTTTTTAGTTCGCTAAATGCCCTTTCTTGGCCCTCGCCCCACTTCCATGTCTGATCTTTTTTAAGCAGTTTGTGTAGCGGTTCAGCTACTGCTGCCTTCCGGGGGAGGAAGGAGTGGTAAAAGTTGAGCAGCCCTAGGAACGACTGCAGCTCGGGCTTGGAGGTGGGGCGGGGGGCTTTCTTAATGGTGGCCACCTTGGATTTGGATGGTTTTATCCCCTCAGGAGTCACACAAAACCCCAGGAACTCAACCTCGGTCGTGAAGAAGACGCATTTGTCCTTTCGCAGTCTCAACCCCGCTTTTTCGAATATTGTCAGGACCTTCCCCAACCTCTTGGCCAATTCGACCCGACTCCCCCCCCCCCCGTTATTAACACGCCATCAAAATAAGGCAACACCCCCTCTAGCCCCTTCAGGAGGCGTTCCACGAGTGATTGGAAAATTCCAGGCGCCGAATTCACGCTGAACTGAAGGTGCGTCACCTGGAATACCCCCTTATGGGTGACTATGGTCTGCGCAGCAGCTGCGGCAGGGGACACCGTGAGCTGCTGGTAGGCCTGTGCTAAGTCGAGCTTAGCGAAACACTTTCCCCCGTGTAACCTGGCCAGCAGATGGCTTACTACCGGCACCGGATACGCATTTGGGCGGATCGCCTTGTTGATGGTGCACTTGTAATCGGCGCATATGCGGACCTCCCCATTGGCCTTTAGTGCGGTTACAATTGGAGTTTCCCACTCCACAGAATCAACAGGCACAAGGATTCCCTGGCCCACCAATTTGTCCAGTTCCGCCTCTATCTTGTCCTTGAGTGCGAACGGCACCCGGCGTGGTTTGAGTCGAATTGGGCGGATCTCCGGGTCCAGGTCGAAAGTCACTGGGGGCCCCTTGAATTTCCCCAGTCCCTTTTTGAAAACTTCGGGGTGCGCCTCGTACACCTCCTGAATCGGGTCAGACCCAACGGCGTGCATCCCAACGGTGTGCACCCCCCCCAATAAACAACCCCAGGGGCTGGAACCATTGAGTCCCGAGGAGGCTGCAATCTCCCCCTTTTAGCACGACTAGAGGGAGGGACGCGGCGTGCTTCTTGAATTTAACCTGAAATTCTCCAACCCCCAACACTGGAATGCTGTTCCCTTGCACGTCCCGTAGTGTGGACCTCAACGCTTTGAGCTTGGGTCGCCTGTGGGGGGCAATTCTCAAAAACTCCCTCTGGGAAATGATTGAATATGAGGACCCCGAGTCAATTTCCATGCTAATGGGAACCCCTTGAACTAGTACCTCAACAAAGTAGCGGGGGTGTCCTACGGACACGCTGAATACTGGGGCGTCGTCCTCGCTGCCGTCGGAGATGCGGCCCACGCCGTCCTGCTTCCGCGTGGCCTGAGTGCCATCCTTGGGTCTCGTTGAGTGGTCTTGTCCCGCGGAACGGTCTGCTGAGCTTCTCCGGGTCTCGCGCCTCTTCCTGCACACCTTGGCGATGTGCCCGCGGCGGCCGCAGTTGTGGCACTCGGCCTTCCGAAACGGGCATTTTACACGGCCGTGGGCCGCTCCACAGCCGTCGCACCGCCGGCTCTCTTTCCGGACCCTACGGACGTCCTCGTCGTCGCTGCTCTCTGCGGACGACCTCGAAGGTCACCGGGCCGCATGCACCGGAGTCTCTGCCTTGCTCGACTTCGGCCGCCAGTCCTGGAGTTCTTGGACCCCAGCCTTTGTAGCTTCCGCGGCCTGTGCCGCTCTGACGACCTCCTGCAACGTGGGAGGCGGCTCTTGGTTCATTAATGTGCGCTGGGTTTCGGCGTCGTTCAGGCCGCACAGCACACAGTCCCGGAGGGTGATTTCGGCATTCTCCCATTTGCACGGGCCGGCCGCCAGCTGCAGGGCCGCCACGAATGCGGCGACCGTCTCCCCGGGCGCTTGGACTCGCCTCCAGAACGCACTCCGAGCGGGAAACATTGCCGTGGCGGGCCAGACGTGCTCACGCAGCATCTGCATGAGTTCCTTGGCCTTGAATTCGCTCACCCTCCTCGGTGCGATCAGGTCCACCAAGGTCCTTTTGGTTTCTTGTCCGAGCATCCTGGTGAAGATGGCCCTTTTCTTTGCCTGTTCCGTGACTTCGGACTCAATCAGTGCTGCCTGGAATTCCATTTCGAAGATCTCCCAGTCGCCCGGTTTCCTGATTTCGAAACCGGCGCATGTCTTGGTCCCGTGGGCTGCCATGATCCCACCTTCATCGCCAATTTAGTGTAAGGGACCAAAGACAACGAAACAGCCGAAGGGTTGGCTTAACACAGGTTTATTGCATGATGATCCGGAGGAACATGAGGTAATGGCGGATGGGTAGCTCAATATATACAGCTGGCTATACATTTGAATGTGGCTCGTCGACAGACTATTGGTTGCTGCCTGCGTGACGTCGTAGAAGGTCACACCCTTCTTGACCAGGTGAAGAGGTGGCGGGGAATCTTCCCGCGCTGCTGATCCAGGTGAATCTGAGCCATGAGAGCTGGACGCTCGCTATTGCCATCTAGTGGTCACTAGCTCGCGTCCCCTTATCAGGTTTACATTGATACAGCTGAAGGTTATAATGTTGCACACAGAAAGGTTACATTGTTACCACATGGCTAAGGTACATTGTTAAAGGCACAGCTTTACAGAACACAACAGACAACCTCCAGGTTGGAGAGATAGGCAGGATATCTCTCAATATCATTTCCAGGGAATCCTAAGCAGGTGAAGGCATCTGCTTGGGAATACCCTGAAGCAAATGGTGAGCCACTGTGTGAGACAGAATGCTGGACTGGATGGGCTGTGGCCTGTTCCAGCAAGGCTGTTCTTATGTTCTTATGTACTGGGGATTGAACCAGCCACCATCTGAACGCAACGCGTGTACTGCTACTACATCAGTGAGCTACATTCAAGCAGTTGAAAAGATTAAGAAAGACATTATGAGACAGACTCCACATTTTACATGGTGCTCATCAAGTTTTTATAAAAAAACAGATTTTCCAACTGTCCAAATGCTCCACCACAAAAAGTCAAACACAAATCACTCAGCTGAATGTCATTTGCCAAAGATAAATGTTAAGATGAGGAGGTTCTGCCCCAAAAATAGATTTTTAAAATATGGTTTGATTTAGATATGGAAACCAATCCCCTCCAGATACTTATATGGATTGTTACATGGTACCATCTATTGTTTCAAGCTGTTAATAAATGGATATGTATAACCTGCCTAATGTTTTTCTGTTTCTCCAGTTGTATATTTATCATTTTCCAACTGCAAAATTTTTCCCAACTGCGTATTATGTGTATCTTCCAACTGCATGCTAAAAAAACCTCCTCTGATATTAATGGTTGTTGTGAATACATCAGAATTATGCTAAGGCTTCATACAGCAACAACATAACATATGCTCAAAAGACATATTCTTAAATGTTCCATGTACATGTCTCAATAGCCTAACATTGGAGTGCCATGGTTGGCCTAATACATTTTTGGTGTAAAAAAATCAAAAAGACAAAAGATACAACAGTTAGTCTTAAAAGTACCACAACAGTTTTTGTCTTTTTGTTTTCTCTCTGATATGCTTGAAACACAGACTAACACAACTACCATTTTAAAAAATATTGGGGTATTACTTAAAATTTCTAAACACATGAAAGAAGCATGGAGAAGAATGTCCTTTATGTTGACCACTGATTTGATTAACATTAAAATCCTCAATGTTTTCTCTTCACTTTAACCTCAGGGTCTGACCTTTTATAATTGATTCTTGTCTCTCATCTTTTTCTGGTTAACAGCAGTGGGAAGGGAAGCATGATGCGTTTTCTTATGCAGACTTTCAAGCCATATGGTTAGTGTTCCTCTGTATTCCCTATGTAACCAGCCCCAGTCTTGTGCTGCATCCTGGAAATCAGGGTCAGACCTTTCAGGATTTCCCACCCTTCATGTTTATATTGGTAAGTGTCTCCTAGTCTGGTTTTCAGGAGAGATAGCCAGATTGTTTCCTCGTATTTATTTATCTACACTGATTGACAAGACACAGCATCAGACTAAGCTATGAAATAGTTATAAAGCAATTGCAGCATTCCTCAGATTTCTCCTTAAAATTCTAGTCCATGTCTCCAGACAGCCAATTTTTCATCACTAGCAAAAACTACTATATTGAATGATTTTGTAAGACATGACATTTTCCCTTGAACTAATTTGGCAGCAGATTTACAATACTTGTGTAATGAGTTTGGATAACTGTATGCTAATAATTGGTTATAATGATGATGACTGTCAATTGATTATTACATTAAGTGGGATTTTTAAAAGATAATTTTGAATTTTATTTCACCAGTTGATTGGCCAGTCACTAGCCACTTAACTAATGCATAGCCTTCTGGCTACCATGTTGTACCTGCTAAGAGTCACAAGCTAATTTTACCCTCTCTACATAGGCATAATCTATCAAGAAGGTACATGCAGAGTTATAGGATGAGATCCTGCTTGGCCAAAGGGCTGCCTGCAATATATTGTATGAAGATTAATGTGAGATAATGGAATTGGAGTGATAGAATGATCTGGTCACAGTTTAGAAAGAGCTTTGCAAACTGAGTGATGTGCTTTTAATGTGAAAAATTGGAATCACCAAAGGCTAGGAGTGAGACCCCTGGCGGTGCAGTGGTTAAACTGTTGTACTGCACTCAAAAGGTTGTAAATTTAATCCCTCAAGGTTGACTCAGCCTTCCATCCTTCCGAGGTCAGTAAAATGAGTACCCAGCATGTTGGGGGCAAAATGCTAATTAAATTCGGGAACCACCCAGAGAGTGCACTAAGCACTATGGGCTGTATATAAATGTAATGGCTATTGCTGGGAGTAGAGATACTGTGGCTCATGAACTGTATGTTCCTCAAAGACAATTTTGCAGGGCTCCAGTGGCTCAAGTGGCTAAGATGCTGACTGGAAAGCAAGAGGTCAGCAGTTCAATTCCCGAGTACTGCAGGATGGAATGAGCTCCCGTCTTTGTCCCCTCAGAGGTGGGATTCAGCAGGTTCGCCCCAGTTCGCCAGAACTGGTAGCAGAAATTCTGGCTGGCCCTGCCCATCCAAGTTTTGAAATAAAGTAGAACTAATTTGGGTGCAACACAGGGCTTTCCCCCTGGCCACGCCCACCATACCACACCCACAGAGTAGGTAGTACTCTGTGCAGGACAATGACAATAAAGATTTATCTATTATCTATCTATCAAAAAAAAATGAATCCCACCACTGATCTGTCTCCATCATCTGCTCTGAATTCAAATAGAGGCCTTAAACCTCCAAAAAATAACAATCAAATGTTCTTGGAAGCAACTGAAATGCTCCAATTAGAGTTAATTGTTCAGTAGGCGCTAACTTTGGCCAAATCCCAAGCCTATACAATACTGTGGACTAATTTGTAAACATCCAGGCCAAAGCATAATGGGAATATTTGATTGCCAATGGGTCCAAGACAATTCAGACAGATTCAGTGACTCAGGAATTTTAGTGTATGGGACCAAAGACAACCGGACAACCGAAAGGTTGGTTTAACACAGGTTTATTGCATGAGGTTCCAGTGAAGCATGAGGTAATGGCGGCGATACATCTCAATATATACAGTAGCTCTCTACATTTGAATCTTGTAGCACGGTAGCTCATTGGCTGCTACCGGCGTGGCCTCGCCCAGGCACGCCTCTTTCTTCTGCTGCTGAATGCGGGGAAGGTTTTCCCGCGGCTGTCCGTGATTGAGCAATGTGAACCATGTGAGGCTGAACGCTCGCAGCTGCCCTCTATGGGCTGTCTGCTCGCGTTCCTTTACAGCTGGTATCGTTTGTATCTGGAGTGGTTACATTCTTGCCTTTACAGTATAATGAACATGCATACATACATACATAACATCCCTCCCCCCTAGGATGGGACGAAGTCCCGCAACCATTGTGGCTTGCCGCACGTGCGCTTGGGACGCGCTTGCGTCTGACCTAGTACTGGAGAGCCTGTGATCCCTGACTCCGCGGGTGCTTGTCCTGCAACGGGAAACGGGGATTCGTTAGTGGCTCCGTGGGGCGTCCGTGCCTGCCTCGCGCCCGGGGATGGGAAGGGAATGAATAGTTGGGAGGTGAACCCCTGCCTGTTGCTCTCTGACCCCAGGGACCCACCTATTGTGAACCGCGGAACCGATGAGGTCGCCCTTGTGGTTCGGCTACCTTCTGATCCCTGCTCGGGGGACCTTGAGACTGTGGTGGGCGGACTCGCTGATGCCTCCCGTCTTGGGGGTGTCGGTCTCCGGGAAATTGGCGCTATATCGCATTCTAACTCACAGGGGCTACTGGGACTGGAGGTACCAGGGGCTGAACTGAAACCCCTCTTTTCGCTAGGACGGGTGGGGGACCACTCTGCTAACTCCCCCTGGTACTGTAAATCAACGTCTAAACTTCTATGGGCATCTGTGTTTCGGGGAAACACCCGCGGGGTATGTGTGTGGTCGGGGCTCTTCCATTTTTTCGGGGACTCCCGCAAAAGATTTCTGTGGATCGATTCCCTTTCCTCCCCCCTTGGTGGGGACCCATGCTCCCCTTTTCCTGCCCCTTGGGTTAAGCGGGTGGGGGAGTACCCTAACGCTGATTCGATGCTATTCTCGTCTCCGTCCTGCTCTCCGGGGACCCTGCGCCTGAGTTGGTCCACGTGTCGCCTCCACAGGAAGCCTGTACTGGTTTCTACGCGGTATGAGACGGGGCCGGTTTGTTCTACTACGGTGCCCGGCACCCAGGCTGGCCCCGCGCTGGAGTAGTTCCTGCAATGCACCGGGG
Source organism: Bradypodion pumilum (assembly GCA_035047305.1). Lineage (NCBI taxonomy): Eukaryota > Metazoa > Chordata > Lepidosauria > Squamata > Chamaeleonidae > Bradypodion > Bradypodion pumilum. Next base: position 326,938,021 of record JAWDJD010000003.1, read on the forward strand.
CGCCTACGCTGAAACTCTTTGTGGGTTCCACCCCTATGTTCCGCCCTTTGTTCTCTACTCTCGTGGGGTCTAGCTTGGAGATTCCCGTGGCCAGCTTCCTGCGCATCAACAGCTCTGCGGGGGAGTACCCTGACGCTAGTGGGGTGACCCTGTATCTTAGCAGGAATTGGCACAATTTCAGGTCGAGGTCTCCGGGACCCATGCGCAGTAGCACGTCTTTCGTGGTGCGCACGAGGCGCTCTACTTGGCCGTTGGTGGCCGGGTGAAAGGGGGCAGAGGTGACGTGCCGAATGGCGTTTCGCTCCATGAATGCCCCGAACTCGGCGGACGTGAAACAGCTGGCGTTATCGCTGACGAGGGTGTCGGGTAAACCGAACGTGGAGAAGACCCTCCTTAACTGTTTGATTGTTGTGGCCGAGGAGGTGCTTGAGACTGGAATGACCTCCAACCACTTGGAGAACGCGTCCACCACGAGGAGGAAAAGCGTTCCCCTGAACGGGCCAGCAAAGTCTACATGTACCCGGGACCAGGGCCCCCTTGCCGTGTCCCACTCCCTAGATGGCGAGCGAGCCTCTTCTGGCCTTGAGCTTTGGCACGCTTCGCAAGTGCCGACCATGTGTTCGATGTCGGCGTCTAGCTGGGGCCACCAAAAGTAACTGCGGGCCAGCGCCTTTGAGCGGACGATCCCCGGGTGGCTGACGTGCAGCAGTTTAAGCACCCTCGGCCGGAGAGGCGTGGGGATCACTACCCGCTGTCCCCACAAAAGGCAACCCCTCTCTAGGGACAACTCTAGTTTCTTTTTGAAAAATGTGTCGAATTCCGCTGCTGGGGAAGACACGGGCCACACTTTCTGTACCCAGGAGCAGACTGTGGCCAGCGTTTTGTCCTTGCCTGTCGCTTTGGCGATGTCGGCCGGTACTACTGGAGGGGAGTCTAGAACCTCTATCATTAAGACCTGATGGTCCCTCTCTACTTCGCCCACGTGGCAGCAATCCCGGGGAATGGGGGACCTCGACAGGGCGTCGGCATGGCTGATCTCCCTCCCGGGCCGGTATACCAACGCGTGCTGATACGCGTTGAGAAAAATGGCCCACCTGAGCATTCTCGGGGACAGGATTTGGGGTGTGGGCTTATCTGCGGTGAAAATGCCTAACAACGGCTTATGGTCAGTCACTATGGTGAAGGGGCGGCCGTACACAAAATCATGAAATTTTTTGGTCCCCGCAATTATTGCTAGTGCTTCTCTGTCTGTCTGAGCATAGTTTCTCTCTGCTTGGGACAAGGACCTAGAGTAGAACGCTATCGGGGCCTCCCTACCGTTCTCCAGCACGTGGCATAACACCGCCCCCACCCCCACCGGGGATGCATCGCATATCAGGACCACTGGGCGTTTGGGATTGAAGTGGGTCAGTACGGCATCTGATGCCAGGAGTCGCTTCAGGTCATTGAAAGCCTTCTCCTGGTCGTCGCCCCACTTCCATGCCTCGTCCTTTTTTAACAATTTGTGTAGCGGTTCTGCCACGGCTGCCTTCCGCGGGAGGAAGGAGTGGTAGAAGTTGAGCAGTCCGAGGAACGACTGCAACTCGGGCTTGGAGGTGGGGCGAGGGGCCTTCTTGATGGCGGCTACCTTGGATTGGGCTGGCCTTATTCCCTCGGGAGTGACACGGAACCCTAGGAACTCAACCTCTGTAGCGAAGAAGACGCATTTGTCTTTCCGCAACCGCAACCCCGCCTTTTCGAATATTGTCAGGACCTTTCCCAACCTTGTTGCTAATTCGGCCCGGCTCCCCCCTGTAATCAATACGTCATCAAAGTAGGGTAACACCCCCTCTAACCCCTTCAGGAGGCGTTCCACAAGTGACTGGAAGATCCCGGGCGCCGAATTCACGCCGAATTGGAGGCGCGATACCTGGAACGCCCCTTTGTGGGTGACTATGGTCTGCGCAGCAGCTGCGGCGGGGGTCACCGGGAGTTGCTGGTAGGCTTGGGCCAGGTCGAGTTTAGTGAAACACCTCCCCCCGTGTAACCTGGCCAACAAGTGGCTGACTACCGGCACCGGATACGCATTAGGGCGGATCGCCTTATTGATGGTGCACTTGTAATCAGCGCATATGCGGACCTCCCCGTTGGCCTTGAGCGCTGTTACAATTGGAGTTTCCCACTCCGCAGAATCAACAGGAACAAGAATCCCCTGGCCCACCAATTTGTCCAACTCCGCCTCTATTTTGTCCTTTAGTGCGAAGGGCACTCTGCGCGGTTTAAGTCTGATTGGACGTACTCCAGGGTCCAGGTCGAAAGTCACTGGGGGGCCCTTGAATTTCCCGAGCCCCTTTTTAAAAACCTCGGGGTGCGCGTCGCACACGCTCTGTATTGGATCAGTCCCGGCGGCGTGTGCTTCCACGGCGTGTACCCCCCCAATGAACAACCCCAGGGGCTGGAACCATTGAGTCCCGAGGAGGCTGCATTTACCTCCCTTGAGGACGACTAGGGGAAGCGTTGCGGTGTGCCTTTTAAACTGGACCCGGAACTTCCCAACCCCCAACACTGGGATGCGGTTCCCTTGCACGTCCTTCAGTGTGGCCCTCAACGCCTTGAGCTTGGGCCGCATGCGGGGGGCGATTTTCATGAACTCCCCCTGGGAAATAATGGAGTATGAAGAACCCGAGTCCACCTCCATTCTAACAGGGGCCCCTTGTATTACTACCTCAACGAAGTAACGGGGGTGCTCCGTGGAAACGCTGCAAACCGGCGCGTCGTCCTCGCTGTCGTCGGAGATGCGCCCTACTCCGTCCCGCGTCCTCGTGGTCCGGGTGCCGTCCTTTGGCCTCGTGGTGCGGTCCTGCCTCGCCGAGCGGTCTGGAGAACTCCTGGTGGCCTCGCGCCGTTTCCGGCAGACCTTGGCGATGTGCCCGCACCGGCCGCAGTTGTGGCACTCGGCCTTGCGGAACGGGCATTTGGCGCGGGCGTGGGCGGCGCCGCAGCCGTCGCAGCGCCGGCCCTCTCTCTGGACCCTCCGGACGTCCTCGTCGTCGCCGCTCTCCGCAGACGAGTTCGAAACTCGCCGGGCCGCGCGCACCGAGCTCTCTGCCTTTGCGGGCTTCGGGCGCCAGTCCTGAAGCTCGTGCACCCCGGCAGTAGTGGCCTCCGCGGCCTGTGCCGTGTCGAGGACTTGTTGCCACGTGGGAGGCGGCTCCCTTTTCATCAGCGCACGCTGAGTCTCTGTGTCCCTCAGACCGCAGAGCAGGCAGTCCCGGAGGGTGATGTCGGGGAGCTCCCACTTGCATGGGCCGGCGGCCAACCGCAGGGCCGCGGCGAACTCATCGACCGATTCCCCGGGTGCCTGGACTCGCCTCCAGAACGCGCTCCGAGCGGGGAACATCGCTATTGCTGGCCGGAGATGGGCGCGCAACGCCGCCAGGAGCTCTGTAGCTTTGAGGTCGCTCACCTTCCTCGGCGCGATCAGGTCCACCAAGGTCCTCTTAGTCTCGTGTCCGAGCATGCGGACGAAAATGGCCCTCTTTTTGGCCTCATCGGAGACTTCGAGCTCCACCAGCGCTGCGTTGAAGTCTATCTCAAACAGCTCCAAGTCTCCTGGCTTCTTGATCTCGTAGCCGGCGCATGTCTTGGTCCCGTGGGCAGCCATATCCCACCTTCGTCGCCAATTTAGTGTATGGGACCAAAGACAACCGGACAACCGAAAGGTTGGTTAAACACAGGTTTATTGCATGAGGTTCCAGTGAAGCATGAGGTAATGGTGGCGATACATCTCAATATATACAGTAGCTCTCTACATTTGAATCTTGTAGCACGGTAGCTCATTGGCTGCTACCGGCGTGGCCTCGCCCAGGCACGCCTCTTTCTTCTGCTGCTGAATGCGGGGAAGGTTTTCCCGCGGCTGTCCGTGATTGAGCAATGTGAACCATGTGAGGCTGAACGCTCGCAGCTGCCCTCTATGGGCTGTCTGCTCGCGTTCCTTTACAGCTGGTATCGTTTGTATCTGGAGTGGTTACATTCTTGCCTTTACAGTATAATGAACATGCATACATACATACATAACAGGAATGTAAAATGAATATGGAAAAGCTACCCATGACCAAAACGAGGGAGGAAAAATACTGAGGTGGTATGATGTGAGGCGGAAGGAAAGAAGATAGACTTTGTTCACTGATACAGGTAAAAAGCAATCTGGGGCAAGCATTTCACTACCAATCTACCATCAGTACTTCCTGGAAAATATTGTATTGGGTTGTTTGTTTTAGAGTAGAGTTGCCAATAATTCTCTCCCACAAAACCAGGACAGAAGTATACTTGACAAAAATGGGCGGGTTATTTACAAAATAGCTTTTTAAAATGAACGTAATATGACAGCTACAAAACACTTTCACATTAAATATATCAATACATAAATGAATTTATTTACTGTTGTGTTCTGATGGTTTTACCTTCCACATGGATTACAATGTATCTGAGCCAATGTACCCTTGCCTATAGCAACAATGTAACCTTCAGCTGTATCATATAAACCCTGTAATAGGACGCGAGCTAATGACCACCAGCTGGCAGCAGCGAGCGTCCAAGCTCTCTTGGTCCGAACTCATCAAAGGCAACAGCGCGGGAAGTTTTCCCGCCACCACCTACACCTGGACAAGAAGGGCGTGACCCGCAATGACGTCACGCAGACAGTAGCCAATGGGCTACCATGGCACCACGTTCAAATGTATTACTACTGTATATAAAGAGCTATCGATCCGCCATTACCTCATGTTCCCTCTGTCCACGATGCAATAAACCTGAGTTAACCCAGCCCGAGGCTGTGTCCTGTGTCTTGGTTTGCATACACCAAATTGGCGACGAAGGTGGGATAATGGACCCCCACGGAACAGCCAGGGCACAGAGCGGGTTCAACATCACCAAACCGCAAGACTGGGAGCTGCTAGAGATGGACTTCCAGGCGGCACTGGTGGAACTCAGAGTCAAAGAAGACGACGAGGAGAGGAAGAGGGCCATCCTCACCAGAATGCTCGGGATGGAAACCAAGCGGACGCTGGTGGGCATAATCGCTCCGAAGAAGGTGAGCGAATTTAAGGCGGGCGACATCATGAAGCTGCTGCGAGAGCGGTTCTCCCCCTCGAGGGCAATGTTTCCCGCTCGGAGCGCGTTTTGGAGGCGAGTCCAAGCGCCGGATGAGTCGGTTGAGGCATTCGTGGCCGCCATGAGGATAGCCGCCGCCCCCTGTAAATGGGGCGACATCCTGGAGATGGCCCTCAGGGACGGCGTGTTGTGTGGCCTGAAAGACAAGGAGGTACAGCGCAGCTTGATGAATAAGGAACCGCCACCCACGCTGGCAGAGGTCGTAGAGGCCGCGGAAGCCGCAGAGTCCACGAATGCTGGAGTGGACGAGATGCACCAGTGGCGTGAGTGGCGTCCTAGAGCCGGCAAGGCGGAAAATTCGGTGCACGGGAAGTCCGGACAGTCGGTGCACGCAACTCGACGGGCCTCAAAGTCGTCTACGGAAGGCAGCGACGGCGAGGAGGTCCAGAAGGTCCGAAAGGGTGGTCGACGCTGCGAGGGTTGCGGGGCGGCCCATGAGCGCGCGAGATGCCCGTTCAGGAAGGCCGAGTGTTACACCTGCGGCCGTCGGGGGCACATCGCCAAGGCATGCAGAAAACGGAAGGAGGGCCGGAGGCAGTCACAAGACCGTGCGGCCAGACCGGACCGTCCAGCGAGGCCCAAAGATGGCGCCCAGACCACGAGGAAGCAGGATGGCGTGGGCCGCATCTCGGACGACAGCGAGGACGACGCCCCAGTGTTCAGCGTGTCCGCGGGACAGTCCCATTACTTCGTTGAGGTATTAGTACAAGGGGCCCCTATTAAGATGGAAATTGACTCGGGGTCCTCCTATTCTATAATTCCCCAGAAAGAGTTTTTGAAAATCGACCCCCACGTGCGGCCCAAACTTAAAGCGTTGAGGTCCACGCTACGAGACGTGCAGGGGAACAGCATTCCGGTGTTGGGGGTCGGGAAATTTCGGGTCAATTTTAAGAGACATTCTGCGGAACTGCCCCTGGTTGTCCTCAAGGGGGGAAGCTGTAGCCTCCTAGGGACACAGTGGTTTCAGCCCTTAGGTTTGTTCATAGGGGGAGTGCATACCGTGGGGGGGGACCCAATACAAGCGGTTTGCGATGCGCATCCCGCCGTTTTTAAGAAAGGACTCGGAAAGTTCAAGGGACCCCCTGTAGCGTTCGACATAGACCCGGGGGTCCGCCCGATAAGACTCAAACCGCGCAGGGTGCCGTTCGCACTCAAGGACAAGATAGAGGCGGAACTGGACAAACTGGTGGGCCAGGGGATTCTTATTCCTGTTGATTCCGCGGAGTGGGAAACTCCAATTGTAACGGCTCTAAAGGCTAACGGGGAGGTGCGCATTTGCGCTGATTATAAGTGTACAATTAACAAGGCGATCCGCCCTAATGCATACCCGGTGCCGGTGATCAGCCACCTTTTGGCCAGGCTGAATGGGGGAAAGTGTTTCGCCAAACTCGATTTGGCACAAGCCTATCAGCAACTTCCTGTGACCCCCGCCACGGCCGCGGCACAAACGATAGTTACACATAAAGGAGCGTTCCAGGTGTCGCGGTTACAGTTTGGCGTGAACTCGGCACCCGGCCTTTTTCAGTCGCTTGTGGAACGCCTCCTGAAGGGACTGGAGGGGGTGTTGCCTTATTTTGATGACGTGTTGATAACAGGGGGGAGTGAGGCTGAACTGGCAAAGAGGTTGGACAAAGTATTGACCGTGTTCGAGAAAGCGGGGCTGAGATTGAGGAAGGATAAATGTGTCTTTTTCGAAACCGAGGTCGAGTTTTTAGGGTTCCGGATCACACCCGAGGGGATTAAACCGTCTAAATCCAAAGTAGCAGCCATTAAAAAGGCCCCTCGCCCCACATCCAAAACCGAGCTACAGTCCTTCCTGGGGCTCCTCAATTTTTACCATACATTCCTCCCGCGGAAGGCGTCCGTGGCCGAACCGCTCCATCGGTTACTTAAAAAGGAGGAGACATGGATGTGGGGTGACGAGCACGAGAGGGCGTTCAAAGAGCTAAAGCAACTCCTAACATCTGAGGCAATCCTGACGCACTTCGACCCCAAACGGCCAGTGGTCCTAGTTTGTGATGCATCCCCGGTGGGGGTGGGGGCGGTGCTTTGCCACGTGTTGGAGGACGGAAGGGAGGCCCCGGTAGCGTTTTACTCAAGGTCCCTGTCCCAAGCGGAGCGAAATTACGCACAAACCGACAGGGAGGCGTTAGCAATAGTAGCGGGGACCAAAAAATTTCACGATTTTTTGTATGGCCGCCCGTTCAAAATCGTGACCGATCACAAGCCGCTGTTAGGGATTTTCACGGCAAGCAAGCCCACGCCGCAGATTCTGTCCCCGAGAATGCTGCGATGGGCTATTTTCCTCAACGCGTACCAACATGAGTTGGAGTACCGGCCCGGAAAGGAGATCAGCCATGCTGATGCGCTTTCGAGATCCCCTTTGCCCTTGTCGGACGACCAAAAGGCGAGAGCAGAAAGAGACCGCCAGGTGTTGCTAATTGAGGTTTTAGACGCACCCCCAATAGTACCAGCCGACATTGCTAGGGCGACAGGCAAGGACAGGACGCTGGAGAAAGTTAGTTCATGGGTGCAGAAGGGGTGGCCGGCTTCGTCCCCGAGTACAGAGTTCGACCCATTCTTTAGGAAAAAGCTAGAGTTGTCCCTAGAGAGGGGGTGCCTTCTGTGGGGCCAACGGGTGGTGGTCCCTGCGCCCCTGCGGACGAGGGTGCTCGAACTGCTGCACGTCAGCCACCCGGGCATAGTTCGTTCAAAGGCGCTGGCCCGGAGTTACTTCTGGTGGCCACAGCTGGACGCGGACATTGAGCACATGGTCGGCACTTGCGAGGCTTGCCAGGGATCCCGACCTGAGGCGGCCCGTCTCCCGCATAGGGAGTGGGACACAGCAAGGGGGCCATGGTCCAGAGTGCACGTGGATTTCGCTGGCCCATTCCGAGGAACCATGTTTCTCCTGGTGGTAGATGCGTTCTCCAAGTGGCTGGAGGTTATCCCAGTAAAGAGCACGTCCTCCGCCACGACAATTAGCCAGCTAAGGAGAGTCTTTTCCACATTCGGTTTACCCGACACTTTAGTCAGCGATAACGCTAGTTGTTTCACCTCCGCTGAGTTCGGAGCATTCATGGAGGCGAACGCCATTCGGCATGTCACATCCGCACCGTTTCACCCGGCCACGAATGGCCAAGTGGAACGGCTGGTGCGGACAACGAAGGAGGCGCTGCGGCGCATGGGCCCGGGGGACCTGAATCACCAAGTATGCCAGTTCCTCTTAGCGTATAGGGTAACCCCCTTAGCGTCAGGCTACTCGCCGGCGGAGCTCTTGATGCGGCGAAAACTGACCACGATCCTGTCCAGGCTAGACCCGACGAGAGTCGAGGATAAAGGGAAAAACATAGGGTTGGCAGTCTCGAAAGGTTTCGCCGCCGGGGACCCTGTTCACTGCAGGAACTATTCCAGCGCAGGGCCGGCCTGGGTACCAGGGACGGTTGTAGAACAGACGGGGCCAGTGTCGTACCGGGTCGAGACTAACACCGGCCTCCTCTGGAGGAGGCACGCAGACCAACTGAGGCACCGAGTGAGTGGGCCAGTCAGTGGAGCTCAGCAACAGGATTCAGCGTTAGGGTTCTCCCCCACCCGCTTAACCCAAGGGGGAGACAGCAGTGGACAACAGTCCCAAGCAAGGGGGGAAGGAAGCAGAAGCAGCGGCCCCGACTCATATCCTTTTGATACGCCAGTCCTATCAGGGGCCGGGGAAGGGGGAGAGGAGTTCGCGACCGCTGCCCCCGATGGTAATTTTGATTTTGATTTTGCGAGCCGGGGGGGTTTTCAGGAGTGTTCCCCCACCCATCCAAGCGAGAAGAGGGGTTTTTCGTTAGCCCCCAGTGCCCCCGGTTCCTCCCTAAGAAAGAGCACACCTCCCAACAACGCCGCGTCTCCCTCTCCAATTACAGGACAGGAAACCAGGGGACAAAGAGAAGGTAGCAAACCCGGGGAGAGGCAGCCCGCATCGAGACCCCAGCGTGTTCGAAATAAGCCATCTTGGCTGAGAGACTTTGTCTCCTAAGGGGGGGGGGGGAGTGTGTGTAAGTGTGGGCTCGAGACTTTGTCTCGTCCTAGGGGGGAGGGGTGTTGTGTTCTGATGGTTTTACCTTCCACATGGATTACAATGTATCTGAGCCAATGTACCCTTGCCTATAGCAACAATGTAACCTTCAGCTGTATCATATAAACCCTGTAATAGGACGCGAGCTAATGACCACCAGCTGGCAGCAGCGAGCGTCCAAGCTCTCTTGGTCCGAACTCATCAAAGGCAACAGCGCGGGAAGTTTTCCCGCCACCACCTACACCTGGACAAGAAGGGCGTGACCCGCAATGACGTCACGCAGACAGTAGCCAATGGGCTACCATGGCACCACGTTCAAATGTATTACTACTGTATATAAAGAGCTATCGATCCGCCATTACCTCATGTTCCCTCTGTCCACGATGCAATAAACCTGAGTTAACCCAGCCCGAGGCTGTGTCCTGTGTCTTGGTTTGCATACACCAAATTTACAACAGTTAATTCTTACTGTAAGATGATCTGTTGTACTTCTGAAAAGTCACCTTGCAGTCAACTCTTAACGTCCTGAGTTCCAGGAAACACACTGGTCACACTTATTGGGCAGCGGTGTGAGGCGAGAACGTTAAGATATGTCTCCAGGTATACTCCAACTCCAATGTGGCAGGAAATCACTCGTTTGATGGTGAGAGTTCGGATTTATTTTAATGGTGTGTTATAATACACAATCAGTAAGTTTTAAAAATCCAGGACTTTAACACGATTTTTATTGAACTGGCCGGGGCAATTTTTCCTACCTTGAATCCAGGACAATCCCGGTTTTCTGGGACATATGGCAACCCTATTTTAGAGTTAACTTTAATATTGTCTCTTGTGCACTGAAGCTAACAGTCTCAATTTCTTTAAGGTCTATCATGTTTCCAAGTTTCCTGTACACCTTTAGTAAACAAGAAAAAAATTATATTTATTTTGGTTTTTCAATGCAAGTTTATATAAGGTTGGTGATGTGAATTTCTTCTTCTTGTGCCACATCTTCTCAATGTTGGTGATCATCATGACAATCAGCTATGACTGTCCTGAGAATATAATGCAGTGGCCTTCATTTTGCTTTCTGCATCGCAGCATGACACCTATACCATTAATCCAGTTCTGCGAGTAACTTTCTGGTCCTGAGCCTTTTTGGCATACAAAATCCTCATCAGCCCCCAGGCAGTATTGATGAAGCTTCTACCCTCCATTTAGATCAATATTTCCCAACCTTTGGTTTTTGGACCTCAATTCCCAAGAGCCTACGTTAACTCCACAAAGCACTGATCAGTCAAGGTAGTGATTTAGGCTTCTGGGAATTGAAGTCGTCCTGTGGGGGATGGGCCCCATGTTGGGAACCACTGAGAGGGATTCAAGAGGGATTTAATCCACTTGTGGACATCACACACACACACACACACACACACACACACCCCTCCAAGGCCCTTAGTCCTCAGGGTGGTTTGGTTCGTTAACCACTGCCTGACAATCTGGACTAAGTCACCGGCAGTATGGTTTATTATGTTTGCATTGCAGGAAAACCTGGCCAGACCGGAATTTCTGAGCTGATTTATTTCCACAGGTGAATTATTGTAAAGATAAACCAAGGCCATGTATACCAATCTGAGTTAATTAGAAGAAAGGAGATATATATTTATATTTATTTGTAATCATCCATAGCCTGTCCAATATCATAATCTCAGGTTGAGTCATAAAGCTATATAAAACAATTGTAAAAAATATATCTAAAACAATTGTAAGAATGAACAGCAAAAAATTAAAACACTCAAGCATTTAAAATATAAAATTAAATATAAATAAAAACAGGGAGAGACCTACAGCCCAAAATAAATCATCTAGCAGTTAACACAAAGATGTCTTATTCAGCTTATATAACCAAAGCAAAACAAATCAAATCAAATCCCAGACTATCAGATTCATTTCAGTGTGGAGTTTTGTAGATTACAATTCACTTGTTCAGACACAGGAAATGGGTTGCAAGCCACAAGAATTACAAAGAAATAAAGCTTTAGTCTTCAAGGTGCCAAAATACTTTTCATATTTATTTATACAGTACAGTATATTAGAACTGGCTAACAGGGACAGATTAAAATAGTTGCATGAGGTACCACTGTATATTAGAACCGGCTAACAGGGCTATTTCTGCAAACACTTGGGTTTACAAAATCATTTTCTTTTGCAATTTACACAGTAGGTGGCGCTCACATACAGCAAAATATATAAGTACTGTACTTGTACATGAGCATCATTTTGTTCTATAAATAGGAAAGTTTAGTGTTCAATACACAACAGAAAGTTTCTAAAATGTGGCATGTGCAGTCAACTTGGAAGTAATTTCAGTTAAGGTAAAACAGCAACATGTAGTCAGCATCCTAGCCATTGGTAAGGCAATTTAAACTGAATTTTGACAGGTAATATCTTCCACAGATGAAGCATCTTGACTTCTAGAAAAATAACGTGATTTCAGCTATCCTCAAGGTAAAGTACCATCAACAAACTCACCTTGGTGTATTTCATTATCCATGGGCACTTGAAAATCACACAAACACAGAAAGGATGTTACAGACAGAGGGAACATCTGTCCTCTAAGCTAGACTTGGCTTGTCAGAACAGTCAATGCAGCCTCCGAACAAGGGTGACTTTCTTTTCCAAACGTCTTCAGCCAAGGGTGAACAGGGAATGAAGACACATTTTGCCCTAGATCAGATAGCACTCATCTCGATAGTTCAGATATAGAGCTTGGGAGTGCTTTTCTGAACCCATACTTGTTGTGGGATGCTATGGAAATAAATTATGTAATACCTTGGGATAAATTATGTAATACATTGACACATCTTAAAGTGTCATACAAACACACCTTTAGGTGGTTTTACAAATCCTTAGCTTCGATCCTAGAACTTGTTTTAGTTCCTGTCAGAGGCCAGGGTGTGGGCAACCGCCATGAACTTTATGACCCAAAGCAATCAGGTAACAGGGCAAACAGTAACCTTATCATGGTCAAGAATCAAGTCAGAAATACATAGGCTTAGTCCAGATAACAAATGCATAATCCAAGCAACCCAGAAGCCAGGTGACCAAGAGAACAGACAAGGGAGAGTAATTTCAGAGAATGGCACAAAGCTCAAGAAGCAAAGATACAACAGCAATCAACAGGAACCAAGAACTGGACAGAAATCTTCTGAAATTGGAATCAAAAAACAAGGCAGGAGATGCAGGAACAAAGTAACTGTATATCTGCTTACCTATATAGCTAAGCCAACCAGGTTCTCCAGGTGGGGTTCATGATGGTCCAGAACCTTCCCCAGGGCTCTCAGATAGAGCTTAGCAGTTGCTTCCAGGCTGAGGACTCTAGTCCTGCAAGACTTAGGGCAGCAGCTACAAATCCTGACATTTATAGATACTAAAACTTCAGCATCTGGACAAGATCATTCTTAGACTTTTCTGTTTCATTGCGAACCCTCTGGCCACCCAAAAAGGCCAGAGGTGAGGAGGAAGAAGCTGCGGAAGGGCGGGCAGCAGCATCAGCCCACTGGACGGAGCAAGGAGGAGCTGAGGAGGACAAGCAAGGCATGGACAAGAACATTACAGACCATAACATCACAGACTTCTTGATGTTTCAAACACAGACTGCTAACTGCATGCATATGATAAGTAACTGATATACCATTTAATCAAATTCTTTATATTTTGTTGCCTTTATATAGTGAACTTTCCTTAGTGAACTTTCCTTTTCATACCAAGGATTTCCTTTTGATATCAAGGTTGATGACTAGTTTTGAAATAGCTAATGAGATACTTTTGACTACATATATAACTTCTTAATTCATATATTCAGTAATAACCTATTTAACCTTAGAATGTATTTCTTTGTATTGTGATAATATGTATGGGGGGAATATACTGGCGTAGAAACGGCAAAACAAGTCATGAATTTTGCCAAGAGAACTCCATGGACAGAGTCAGAAGGCTAAACAAAAAGGTAAAATAGATGGAACAGGAGGTTGAGCCAAAGATGGGGGAGGGGATATTAAAGAGAAATACGATGTTGCAGGGAACAATACTGCATAGGAACATGGAATGTCAGATCTATAAATCAAGGCAAGCTGGAAGTGGTAAAAAATGAAATGGAAAGAATAACATTGACATCTTGGGAATCAGTGAGTTTTAATGGACAGGGATAGGCGAATTCAGCTCTGGAGACCATCATATCTACTACTGTGGACAATAAAATATTAGAAGAAATGGAGTGGCAATAATAGTTAATAAAAGAGTGAGAAAAGCAGTAATGGGATACAATCTTTAAAATGACAGAATGATCTCAGTCAGAATTCAGGGAAAACCATTCAATATCACTGTAAGTCAAGTCTACACACCAACCATTAATGCAAATGAAGCCACAGTTGACCAGTTCTATGAGGATCTACAACACCTCATAGAACAGACACCAAGAAATGATATCTGCATTATCATAGGAGATTAGAATGCCAAAGTAGGAAATCAAAAAGTAAATGGAATAACAGGCAAGTTTGGTCTTGGAACACAGAATGAAGCAGGGCAAAGATTGATAGAGTTCTGCCAAGATTATGCACTGGTCATAGCAAACACCCTCTTCCAGCAATACAAGAGGCAAGTTTACACATGGACATCACCAGATGGCCAACATCAAAACCAGATTGATTACATACTCTGCAGCCAAAGATGGAGAACCTCCATACAATCAGCAAAAAACGAGACCAGGAGCAGACTGTGGTTCAGATCATAATCTACTGATTGCAAAATTCAGTCTTAGACTAAAGAAAATAGGGAAAACAATTAGGCCAGACAGGTATGACCTAGACAACATCCCTAAGGAATACACGGTGGAAGTGTGAAACAGATTTCATGGCTTAGACTTGATAGACAGAGTGCCAGGAGAATTATGGACAGAAGTTTTGGACATCATGCAGGAGGCAGCAAGGGAAACCATACCAAAAGAAAAGAAGCATAAGAAAGCAAAGTGGTTGTCTGATGAGGCTCTTAAAATAGCAGAGGAAAGAAGGAATGCAAAAGGCAAAGGAAAAAAATCAATTAATTGAGTACAGAATTTCAAAGAAAAGCTAGGAGAGATAAGGAAACCTACCTAAATGAACAGTGAAAGAAATAGAGGAAAACAACTTAAGGGGTAGGACTAGAGAGCTTTTTTAAAAAATGGGGAATCAAGGGAATGTTTAAAGCAATAATTACCATGATAAGGGACAAAAATGGCAAGGAGTTAGCTGATGCAGAAGAGAAAAGAAAAGATGGCAATAGTACACAGAAGAACTATACAAAAAAGGACCTCAACACCCCGGATAATCACAATGAGGAGAAAATTGAACTTGAGCCAGACATCCTAGAGAGTGAAGTCAGGAAGGCCCTAAAAAGCACTGCAAAAAAACAAAGCTAGTGAAGATGATGGTATCCCAGTTGGATTTTTCAAAGCCCTAAAAGTTGATGGAATCAAATTACTGCATTCTATATGCCAGCAGATCTGGAAAACAAAACAATAGCCACAGGATTGTAAAAGATCAGTATACGTTCCAATCCCCAAAAAAGGGTAGTGCCAAATAATGTTCAAATTATAGAACAATTGCCTTCATCCCACATGCTAGCAAGATTATGCACAAGATAATACAGGATAGACTTCAGCAGCACATGGAGAATTACCAGAAATACAGGCTGGGTTCCAAAGAGGCAGGAGTCAAGAAGCAACAGTTAGGACAGAATACGGAATGACAGAAAGGTTTGGAATAGGAAAAGGAGTAAAACAAGGCTGCATTTTATCACCCTGCTTATTTATCACCCTGCTTATTCAACTTATAATGTGCATAATGTGCAATGCAGGGATAGAGGAATCACAATTTGGGATCAAAATTGCTGGGAGAAACATCAACAATTTGAGATCTGCAGATGATACAATCCTAATGGCAGAAAGTGAGGAAGACCTAAAGAAGGTCCTGTTTAGGTTGAATGAAGAGAGTGCAAAAGCTGGCTTGAGACTCAACATCAAGAAAACCAAGATAATGACAACATTCCCTATCAGTCCATGGAAAATAGATGGGGAAGAAGTAGAAGCAGTGACAGATTTTACTTTCTTAGACTCAAAGATCACTGCAGATGGTGATTACAGCCATGAAATAAAAATGCAACTGATGCTTGGGAGACAAGCTATGAGAAACCTGGGGAACATAGTGAAAAGTAGAGACATCACCTTGAAAACAAAAGTCTGCATAGTCAAAGCAATGGTATTCCCGGTGGTAAAGTATGGTTGTGAGAGCTGGGCCATCAGGAAAGCTGAGCGAAAAAGAGAACAAATAGGTCAATCTTAGAAGATATCAACCCTGATTGCTCCTTAGAAGGTCAAATAGTACAGATGAAGCTAAAGTACTTTGGACATCAAATGAGAAGAGAGGATTAACTTGAGAAAGCCTTGATGCTGGGAAAGGTGGAGGGCAAAAGAAGAAGGAGGCGGACGAAAATGAGATGGCTAGATGGTATTGTAGACTCAGTGGGCACCGAGCTGGGCAGGTTGAGGAGGATGGTGGAGGACAGAGGTGCCTGGTGAGCAATGGTCCATGGGGTCGCAAAGGGTCGGAATCAACTGTGCGACTGAACAACAAAATTAACATTATGGGATAAAAATGCCACCTATGTTACACAAGTTAGTGACTTCTAGTTTTTTGCTGCTTTTAAAAAATTCCATATAGAAATGGCTGTCTGGACTGATTAAAACTAGATACAGTAAGTCGGAATTGCTAGTTACATTGTTAACCACCCAGTGTGGGCTTTAAATGCTATGGGGTGGTATATAAGTGTAAGTGTAATTACTGTTATTAAAATGCATTTTGATTTTAAAAGTATTTTTATCCTATTTTCAGCAATAGTATGAGAGGAAAAATTTCCCAGATGGCAAATAACAGGATGTGAGTTTAAGTTACAAACCTTGGCACTTGAATAGTTCCTGTGCCCTCAAGTACTCGAAGTTCATCCTATGATATGCTGGTTAATTAGAATGAAAAATCACAAAACAACTGCACAGTTCCTTGTGCATTAGCATATGCCATAAGCACCAGATGTTTTTTGTCAAGTTGAATGCATTATCTGAATAGTAACAAGAGCATTATTTTGGGCTGCATGCTGTGTTGAATGCATGAACCCATTTGGAGGGGGGATATTTAACATTGATAGGAGAAGTTGCTTCTTAATAGAACTACAAAGACAACTAAACTATATTTGCTGCCAGCAGAACAAAAATAAGGATGAGTAGCTGATATATCAGGCATTTGCAGAGTTCTTTGGTACTTAATGTACAAAAGGAAGCTAGATCTCTAAATAGCATTAGCGAGACAGTTGTAATAAACCTATTTTTTTGTTCTTAATACTGTATATACATTTTTTCTGCAAAATTAATAAAGAATTACTTAATTGTAATATTGTTGGAGTTTTTAGAAGTTTTCTTCTTCTTTGGTTGCCATATCCGATTCCAAATACAGTATTGGCTATCATCATGGCTATCAGCCATAAATACTGTCCTGGGAGCAATTTAATGCAGTAGCCTTCCATTTGCCTCATACATTGCAGTGTGACTCCTGTGCCCCTGATGCAGTTCTGCAAGTCACTTTCTGGTTCTGGGCCCTTTTGGCACACTAAGTCCTCATCAGCCCCAGGCCAGTATCGATGAAGTTGTTTCCCTCCATCAAGGTCGAGTCAAGTGGATTCAGTACCTATAAAGACATAGGTATTCATACACTGGAAAGCAAATAATTAATTCCTATAGCAGTTACGGTGAACCTTGGCACTCCAGGTGTTCTTGGACTTCAGTTCCCAGCAGTCCAAGTCAGCACTCCTTCTGACCAAGGCTTCTAGGAATTGGAGTTCAGGAACACCTGGAGTGCCAAGGTTAGCCATTACTGGCCTATATGGATGTTTTCGTTCAATTAGTAAATAACATTTCTAAGTTGCTTCATCCAAAAATAAAAACAAAAGTTGCCAGCAAATAAATTGTGATCTTTACCTCTTACCAAGGAGTCTAATGCACTTCCCTGAACCACAAATGTAATTCACCATCCCAGAAATGCTAAATAAACTATCAGCACATTATAGGCTTAGTGGGTCACCCTTGCTTGAAAGCCAGTCATATCAGACTATAGGGCTCAGTGCTCATCTCCATTTACAGCCAAAGAGCCAGTACTGTGTGCTTCTGCAGATGTTTCCGTGGACATGTGGCAGGCACGACTAAACACAGAACGTGGTTTAAAGTGGTAGCTATTTATCTACTTGTAATTTCTTGCTTTCAAACTGTTAGGTTGGCAGGAGCTGGAACAGAGATGGGAGCTCACTCTGTCATGCAGCACTCAGGTCTCGAACTGCTAACCTGCCAACCTTCCAGTCATCATGTTCAGTGTCTTAACTCCTAAGCCACCGCAGACTCTTAGGGTTAGTAGTAGTTGTAACATTAGCAATCTTAAGTGCTAATTTAGTCCTCTCTAAATTGGAGCAGAAATGTTCCTTTTATGTACCCTGTTCTCAACTTCTGCTTCTGCTGTACTATGCTGGTCTTATACCATAGTAAAGATTTGAACTCTTCTTCTTTCATGTTCCGATCAAACCTTAGACTGCCCAGATGAAGCCACTTTCTTGGCTTTGTGGTTGGCCAAATTTAAGTCCTCATCAGTGAATGTTACTGGGAGTAATCAGCAGACCAGTAAATGAGCTGGATTCTGTCTCTCCACATTCACACAGTGTGTTACTCTCCACCAGCAGCCCGCACTTGAGTATGTTGGTCTTGCATTTAGGGACTCCAACCCTCAGCCTATTCAGGGCCCTCCAAGTGATGCAGGGGAGGTTGTGTTCTTCAGCTATATCCTCCTTTAATGTTGTTCCTTGTCCAGTGTGCTCCTTCCTAAGAACATAAGTATAGCCCTGCTGGAACAGGCCACAGCCCATCCAGTCCAGCATTCGGTCTCACAGTGGCTCACCATTTGCTTCAGGGGATTCCCAAGCAGATACCTTCACCTGCTTAAGATTCCCTGGAAATGATATTGAGAGATATCCTGCCTATCTCTCCAACCCGGCGGTTGTCCTTAGGTATCCATAATTATAGCCATTGATACCCTTGGCCTCCATGAACTTGTCTAATCCTTTCTTAAAGCTGTCAAGACTGACAGCTGTCATCACTTCTTCTGGCAGGGAGTTCCATAGACCAGTGATCCTCTGGGTGAAAAAGTACTTTCTCTTATTTGTTTGAGAACTAGTACCCAAAAGTTTCATCGAGTGTCCCCTAGTTCTAGTGTTGTGCGATAGGGAAAACAGTTTTTCCTTATCTACTTTGTCCACACCGTGCATGATTTTATAAACTTCAATCAGGTCACCTCTTAGACGTCATTGTTCAAGAGTGAAGAGGCCCAACTGTTGCAGCCTCAGATGGTAAGGAAGGTGTTCCAGGCCCCTAATCATTCTGGTTGCCCTCCTCTGCACTTTTTCCAACTCCATAATATCCTTCTAGAGGTATGGCGACCAGAACTGTGCACAGTATTCCAGATGGGGCCTCACCATAGATTTATAAAGCGGCAAAATGACACTTGCTGACTTATTTTCTATACCCTTCCTAATGATCCCTAGCATTGAGTTTGCTTTTTTCACTACTGAGGCACACTGGGTTGACATCTTCATTGAGTTGTCCACCAGGACACCAAGGTCCCTTTCCTGGTTTGTCACAGATTGTTCAGACCCCATCAGTTTATAAATGTAATTGGTGGGGGGGGTTTTTGCCTCAATGTGCATCACTCTGCACTTACTAGAGTTGAAGCTCATTTGCCACTGTTTTGCCCACTCCCCCAGCATCAAGAGATCCCTCTGGAGCTCCTCACAATCTCTCACAGTTTTCACTACCCTGTATAATTTAGTGTCATCAGCAAATTTGGCTACCTTGCTATTTACTCCTACTTCTAGATCATTTATGAAGAGGTTGAAAAGCAGGGGTCCCAGTACTGAACCTTGGGGGACCCCACTCTTTACTCCATATTTTAACTTGGTTTTGCTATTATGTACTCTCAAGAATGTTTGATCTTACCATAAAGCTCTTCCTGGATATGAGCTGGCAGACTTGAGGCTCATATCCGGTCAGATGTTGAGTGTTATTCTCTTGAATAAGAGACTGCAGTGCCTCTGTGGTTAAGAAGCTCGCCTTGTTAGCTGGAAGATCAGCAAGTCAGCAGTTCAAGATCCAAGTTCTGCATGACGGAACAAGCACCCATCTCTGTCCCTGCTCCTGCCAACCTAGCCGTTCGAAAGCAAGTCATTGCAAGCAGATAAATAGGGACCAGATAAATAGGCAAGCAAAGAGCTACCAGATAACTGGGCAGAACCATATGACTTTCTACCACCTGGTCAAGAACAGTCACGGCCTGTGTGGAAACCTTTAAACAGACTACATGCAGGAGTAGGAAGATCAAAGGCTAATCTGAAAAAGTGGGGTATAGATGACAGCCTGGGTGAATGTGGAGAAGTCAAAACTATCCCTGTAGATGAGCCTGCGTGAATGCAGAGAACAAACTATCTCCCATATGATACAATGCACACAATGCCCCAATGTGCACTGGCAAGAGGAAATGGTGTTGAAGTGGCCCGATATTGGGCAGATGTCATCTAGTCCATTTTAATAAAGTAAACCTGCTAATTCTGCTGTCTAAAGACTACCTGTAGATGTGCAATTTCAAGGTTTCCTAATCTCTCTTCTTACCATCCTTTAAATTAGACCTGAGGTGGACTATGCAATTCTTCAATAAACGATGTATGTGACACAAATAAAGAAAGAAGGGGCCACTTTGGTTGGGGGGGGGACAGTCAGGGACACGAAAGGAGCCTCATTCAGGTGTCCCGAGTGGAGCTCCTCCAGCAAAAAAAAATCCTTTCAACCCAGAAAGCACCTTGGTATGCTTCTGACACGATTTAAAAAATATTTTTTTTTACATTAAGATGTTTTTGGAATACTGTAGTAGCCGTGTTAGTCTGTGATTCAGGCATACCAGAAAACAAAAACAATAAAATAAAACAAAAACACTGCAGCACTTCAAAGACTAACTGCTATATCAGGGGTGCCCAAACTTTTTGGGCAGCTGGCCGGTCATGTGGTTCACAGGGCTGGTCACTATAGCCTGGGGGCCGGATCCAGTCCCCGATTCCAATTCATCCAGCCCACAAAGCCATTCCTGGAAGCAGAAGTAAAATGGGTCTGGGGGCCGGGAATGTCAACAAGCTCCTTTTTGGCTTGTCTGAGGCTCCCCCCCCCTGTAATTATTTATTTAATGTTGTTTTGTAGATTTTATATTTGTTTTTACATAGTAAATGGCAGAGGGGGAGTAATAATGCTATGTTTTTAAGGTTTTTTGTTTTATATTGGCTTTAACTTGTGTACACCAAGTCCATTGGATAGGGCGGTATATAAATCTATTAAATTAAAATGCACCGAACGCTTTGTGAGCCAGATGAAATGGCATCGGGGGCCGGATCCGGCCCCCCAGGCCGTAGTTTGGGCACACCTGTGCTATATTTTTACTGCTAGTTTTCGTGGATCAAGTCGTCTGAAGAAGTGGACTTGGATCCACGAAAGCTAACGGTAAAAAAATAATAATAGCAGCTCGTCTTTAAAGTGCTGCAGTGTTTCCGTTTTATTATTATTATTATGTTTTTATTTTCTGTCATGCTTGAATTGAGATCTGAATTAAAGCAAGGGGGAACGGAACGCCCCGCTTCCACAAATAATGCTCGGGATCCCCTTTTCTTCCCAAAGGAAGCGCTACAAAGGGAAGAAGGGCGGCCTTGCCCCATCAATGGGAGAGGGGACGGGGAGGCGAAGCTATTTATACGCCGCTCTCCCCACTCCCACGCGCCCAGGCACACGCGCGGACTGCCTTCGCGCAATGCATTCTAGGAACGGCCAGAGAGGTTTCCCGGCAACGCGGCGGGGTTCGCTCCGCATCGCCGCCCTCCTAGCTGGGGTGGCGCGGATAAGTGCAGAGGACGCGCGGCGCCGTAGAGACGAGGCGTTCTCCCTGGCGCCTAGAGCGGCCGGAAGCCCGTCCGGACGCCGGGCGGATGTAGTAGGTGACAGTCACCAGGGCTACTGGACGGGCATGATGAAGCCGGCGGTGGACGAGATGTTCCCGGAGGGCGCAGGGCCCTATGTGGACCTCGATGAGGTGAGACGTTATCATTAGGATAGGAGGGCTGGAGTTTCTTCGTTTGTGGCGTTTTTGTTTAAGACTTGCGGGAAGGGCCGGTCCTTCTCCGCTGGTCTACATTGGGGCATGTTAATCCGGCGTTGCGTTGCTCCGGAATAGCTTGTTCCTGCCCCCAGTTCAATACAATGAAAGCAAGGGGTGTGTGTGTGTGTGTGACAAGAGTGAGGACACCTCCAGGACTTCATTTCCCAGAATCCTCGGCCATTGGTCTTCCTGGCTGGAGGTTTCTGGGAGATGAAGTACAAAATCACAAGGTAAAGGTCACCCTTGCCCAAACAGCCAGTCGTATCCGACTCTAGGGTTCAGTGTTCATCTCTGTTTAAAGTCAAAGAGCCAGCGCTGTCTGCGTCTGTAGATGTTTCCATGGACACGTGGCAGCCAGCCAGGACTAAACGCCAGAGTACACGGAACACTGTCACCTTTCCCACCAAAGTGGGCCCTATTTATCTACTTGCAATTTCTTGCTTTTGAACTGCTAAGTTGGCAGGACCTGGGACAGAGACGGGAGCTCACTCCACCGTGCAGCACTCGGGTCTCAAACTGCTGACCCGCCGACCTGCCGGTCGTCAAGTTCAGCGTCTTAACCATTAAGCCACTACAGTCCCTCCAATAAAGCATAAGGATGTGGCTAAAACGTGCTTAGTGGGATGTGGGGTGGCAGATACTTAACCTCTTAAGAATTTACTTGCTCATATATTCAAAAACTGCGAATTTGAAGACACCTTGGGGTGGGGATTCTGGTTCTAGTTATTTTTTAAATCCTCCCATTCTTAGGCTTCCTGTATATCAGTTGAATTTTCCAAAGAAAGGAATGTTGAGTACAGTATACTGAAATATTCATTTTTTTACTTTAGAGTCTCAATATTCTTAGCTTGCTGAACTTACCGAAATCTTTTTACAATATCAGGATTTTTAGGGTGTGTGAAATTAGAAGGGAAATTGTTGCATTACCTTTGAGTTGATAGCTTACACAATTAGGGTGATGCATTATTATGATGGTGATGATGGACTTCGGGATAGACTGCATTGGAATGTATGGGCATATAATTAGCCCTGGCACTCATATCCTTTATTTCGATACAGAGTGGCTTGGGCTTCTGCACACTCCTAGCAGAACTTCTGTAAAGATAACAAAAGTATAAAACCCAAGGGTTGCTTAGAGCCGAAATAATATCGAGGGGAGCCTTTTAAGAAGGACTTGCAATATCAGGGTTCCACCACTGAAAAGATCCTTTTCTCAGTTACCTGTCTATTAGGCTAGTTTGGAAAATATTTGTCATCGTTGTTCAGTCACTCAGTCGATTCTGACCCTTTGCGACCCTATGGACCATTGCCCGCCAGACACCTCTGTCTTCCACCATCCTCCCCAGCCCGCCCAGCTTTGTGCCTATTGCATCTACAATACCATCTAAAAATCTCATTTTTGGCTTCCCCCTTCTTCTTTTGCCCTCTACCTTTCCCAGCATCAAAGCTTTCTCAAGTGAATCTCTCTCTTCTCATTTGATGTCCAAAGTACTTTAGCTTCATTTTACTATTTGACCTTCTAAGGAGCAGTCAGGGTTGATTTCTTCTATGATCGACCTACTGTATTTGTGCTCCTCGCTGTCAAGGAGAGTCTCGAAACTCTCTAACACCACATTTAGGCATTTATTCTTCTGCGCTCAGCTTTCCTAATGGTCCAGCTCTCAGAACCATACATTACCACCGGGAATACCATTGCTTTAACTATGCAAATTTTTGTTTGCAAGGTGATACGTACTTAAAATCCACTTGTAATGTTCTGCTTTCATTGTTTTTGTTTGTTTGTTTTTGACAGATTTCCCTGGTAGTATATCTGATTTCTGAAAGGGATTACTGTGCAATTTGTCCCTCTGCTTTTTTGGGGGGGGATGTTTCTTTTTGTTTTATAAAGACAAAACGAAGCTCAAGTTTGATGAAACTGATACAGTTTTGTAGCTAAATATCAATCAAATAAAATATTTATTATGGTCCAAGACCAGCATAGTACAGCAAGAAAGAGAAGTAAAATGAGGGTACTGTACTTAAAAATATATTTTAAGAGGAACATTTTTTGCTCAGAATTAGAGGAGTAATAAAATTAGAATTTAAAATTAATGATGTTACAACTGCTACTAAGCCTATGATGTAGTGCTGGTAGTTTATTTAGCTGAAGGACCTGCCAGGATTTTTCTTCTGATCTTACATACTGTGGTGCAAAACCTATTATGGGTGAAAGTGGGACTTTCATCAGATAACAGCCAAGAGGGTATATGTGCTGTTTGACCAGCCAGGATACTTGCAAAGCGGCGGAGATATGGATTTGTTCTGTATGTCTCTATAGAAAAGGCAGATGCAGAGAACGTATTCTATAGCAGTGATGGCAAACCTTTTAGAGACTGAGTGCCCAAACTGCAACCCAAAACCCACTAATTTATTGGAAAGTGCCAACACAGCAACAGGGGAGGAAGGAAACACTCCCATTGGGCTGCTTTGCACAGGGGCAGGGCAAACTCTGTGCTGGGATGACTGCACAAGTGCCCGTGGAGAGGACTCCGAGTGCCACCTCTGGCACGCGTCCATAGGTTCGCCTCCACTGTTCTACAGTTTCGGTTTCTCTGATGTCACAGGGGCACTTCCTCTCTGCTATTGGTGTCCTTTGAAACGTTCCCTCAAAAACTGAAGAGCTTTACAGCAGGCTAACATAAATGCCCTCCCGATGAGTAGGCATCTCATGTTGAAGCAGATACTGGATTGGGGCAATGATGTGTCTTCGAGATCCTGTAGCTAAATAGTTTTTTAGCCAAATCAAGAGACAGAAATCATAAGATGCAAAATCATAAGGGGATACAGTGGAACCTCGGTTAACGTAATTAGTGTGTTCTCTGGGATATTTCTTACAACGAAAATTACTTTAACCGAATTTCCCATAGGAATGCATTGAATATAGTTTCCCATAGGAATGCATTGAAAACCGAAATGCTGTTTCCCATAGGAATGCATTGAAAAACAATGAATCCATTCTGGGGAAAAATCCGTAAACCAAGCCAATATTTTCTATGGATTTCCTTTTGTTATGCGATTTTTATGTTAACCGAGCTATTTGTTAACCCAGTTTACACTATATGCTTTAAATAATTGTTTACATATTATTAGTGTGATTGATAAAATATAATTCTGTTTCAGGCTGGAGGAAGTACAGGTCTCTTGATGGATTTAGCAGCCAATGAAAAGGCAGTGCATGCAGACTTCTTTAATAGTAAGTATTAAAATAAAAATTAAACAATACTATGTATTTGCTTTAAACCGATTATGTGTTCTTGACCCAGTGTTCATCAGTTTTTAACATTTATTTTCCTTTTTACTGGTGCAGAAAAAACAATAAAAATAACCTAGCTGCTACGTTACTGAGGGCGCCAAACCATAAAGAATATGCACTTTGGAATGGTCAACTGTATTAGTTTGATAAAAGAAGGCATGTGCTTTCTTGTATTTCTGACAAACAAGATGCCAGTCACCATGCCTAATTTTTTTGCTAAGGCGAAAAAAAAGTTATGTAGAGTTTTGGACTTTAGACATTTGAATATGCTTTTGCATTGAAAGAATAACACAAAAAGTACATAACTCATCACTCAGATTGTGTTTATTATTTTTCTACTGGTCAGCACCATGAATGCTTTGTATGATGCTTGGGGCTGCTATGTTATACTCACAAAGTGTGGCTTGGGGAGGGGGGTATTTCTGTATGTTTCCTCAGCTATTTTCAGCGATCACATTGATGGCTTCTAGTAACACTTAGGAAGGGAAGGATTTCCTTCCATGAATATTCTTGCCAGGGAATTGCTCCATACTTTTTGATTAGCCAAGACCATTTCATTATAGAGGTACAGATTTACTCTTCGATTCTCTGCGATTTGCAGGGAACCTGGGAGAGGTTTCATGTTTTACCAAGCTTTGATGATGCCTTTACCAAAGCCCAACATGATTTGAGACTTACCTCACTGTTTTTCTGAAAAGAGGCTAGTGGGTATTCTGTAATGCTGGCAAAGTAGCACCACAAATTTGTGTTGCTTTAGTCTGCCCTGTTCCAAAGTGGAGTGCAGGTACACATTCCTTCATGTCTGGTGGTGCGTATGGAGAACTCAAGGAAAGAGTAAATCCATTGTGTGCGCAAATAATGGTTGGCTACTAGGCCAAGTCAAAATTACACCTACCTTGGTAATAGGTGTGTGAAAACTGTACGTTTTTAAGACTTAAAGTATGGAGTTCAGACATATAAAGAGAACAGAAGCTTTGCAGTAAAGCCTTACACACCTAATGCAGTGGGCAAAATGAACTGATTGTTATTCATCAGCCACAAAATTGCACACTTGTCATACCCGAACTGGTAAAGGAAGTTTTGGTGAAGAAACACTTTACAGTGTCTCAGAATTAAATTATGATTATCACGTTAATGGTTGGGTTAGGTTGGATTCAAAGAATTAGATTTGTATGGTAGCACTTTCCCTGTGACCTGCTTCCTTCTTTTTTGAATTTCTTGTTGACCTGATCTAAAAGAATGCAGGTCTCTTTCATTTCTAGAAAATACAGTCTGTATTGCCTAACTATCCTGAATGTATATTTCTTTAATTTGGAATAATACAGTCAAAATAAATGACTGCATAATGTTAATTTAGAATTACCTTCTTCTTGCAATTTTTTTGTTAGATTTTGAAGATATGTTTGATGATGATGACATCCAGTGAAAATCGTCTTCCATCCAAACAGTGATGATTACTTACATTTCTTGTAGAGGCTAACTCAAAACTACAGGAGAATGTGAATATTTCCTCTGAGGCATGACAGAGCAATTTGAAATGGTTTAAGATGGATGGAAAGGAGAACTGTGAAGTTGGTACCATCTGGGAAATATGTAGTTTTACAGGCTTGCTTCAATAAAATAAATCTTATATTTATTTTGAGTTTCTTTGCCTGTCTTTTTCTTGCTTTTCAAGATAATTTAGAAATAATAAGTGCTTCTGCCCTTTAAATACGTACTCAAAAATACAACTCAACAGCTGTTAGTCCTTCTGTTGATCAGTGGACCAGAATGTGTTTGGTTTTGCAGTCTAACAACACTCCATGTTTGGATATTTAACTTTGTTGATGCAGCATTCAAAAACATAATCTATCCCTTGTCATTCTTTAGAAAGTTTTGTGTTATAGCTTTAAAAATAGCCACCCCACTTCGTTTTATGTCTCACAATAGGAATTGGGTTTTGGGAGAATAGTGAAGACTGATCCTAAATTTGAAAAAAATCAGTGGAATTAAATTTGTTTTGAATATATCTACATTAAAACAATAACTGTGCATTGTGGAAATGATCTTAAACATAAATTGATTGCTTGTCAAGGTCCCTGTATTTATTATTTTTGGAATACTTATGATTCATAGCCTTAAGGTTCTGTGAAAAATAAAAAAAGACAGTAGAAAAAGCAGAAGACCTAACAAGAGATGGATTGACTAAGGAGGCCACAGCTTTTAGTCCACAGTCAATGATAGGATTCCCCCCCCCCCAGTTACGTAACAATGAATAGTTTGCAAAGTTCTCAAAGGGCTTATAAAATCCCTAATCAGTCAAATCCAGGAATGAACTTCTCCTCCCTATGAAACTTAAATTATCCAGGAAACATGTTCTGCCAATGTCCATGTTTCCTGGTATCATACTGTGCACAGCCAGCCATTAATATGGCACTACACTATTGCAGGAAATACCATTTCAATACATGACATAAGGATTTGCTGGCTTTTTCCTAGAGACTGAAAATAAGCAGTTGGATCTTGCTCAGCTTATGATAAAAACATTCCCACTGTACCCTATTATGAAGAAATACTGGAAATACACGTGTTCTGATTTACTTATTAAAGCAAGTTTTATACTGCTCTTCTGTTGAAAAGATCCCAGAACAGCTTACATAGCAGTGATGAACGGGGAAGTCCTTATTCTCATACTTGCAAACTAAAAAATGTGCACAACAAAAAGATCAAGGAAATAAAAACTTAATTCAATCACTCATTCTTCAAACAGCGATTTAAATGGAAATTGTTCAGAAAAGAGTTGTTATCGAATCATTTCCAACTTATGGCAGCCCTATGAATGAAAGATCCCCAACATGTTCTGTCCTCAACCCTGCTCAGTTTTTGAAATCTCAAGCCTGTGGTTTTCCTCACAGATTCAATCCATCCCGTGTTTGGTCTCTTTTCCTTCTGCCTTTAACTTTGCTCAGCATTATTCTGGTTGTTACTTTATATGGGACTTTGGTAAATCACATAATGTGAATTACTTGTTTCAATGAGTCTACTCTATTTGAGACTAATAATTAGATTTGGTACATAGTCACAAGCTGTATGGAAGTGGTTACAGTTGCCTGGTACTATTCTTTGATCCGATGCTGGGTGGAGTTGGGGAGAAGACAAAAACAGAACTGTAATTAGGGTTGAAGTCAGATTACTAAATTGTTCATGTATGCAGCCACATGTTTCTAAGTGGACTATGCGTACTTAGGAAGTCACAGTTTATACAAAAACCCATTTGTAAGCCATTTTGAGTTGAGGAATTTCTGTTGTATATTGCACATTTGCTACTCAAGATCCTATCTCTTTTCATACAGAATCCAAATACACTTTTGCAATCTAATTTAAAACAGAATACTCAAAGAGTACTTCAAATCGCAGTGGGCGGGGGGGGGGGGAGGCTGTACTCTAATTAGGAATTGTGGTCATTGGGCAGTTCACAGTTTTCTTGGCTGCAGCTTAGCCAAAGAGCACAACATATATGGCCATTGAAAATATCTTTGGAGAATGGGTAAGTTTTATTTCATTTTGCTTGACTTTTGGCTATTATATGCTTTATTTTGCAAATCTCTGTAGTTTTATTATCAGAAAGCCTCGAAGATTGTGATATTTTTGAACCACCACAAGGGTGTACACCGGTAACAGCAACCTTCTGTTGCTGGCTAATCTTTCTCACACTAGGTCAGGCAAAAGGAACTGCAGAATGAACTCACCAAAAGGTGCCTTCATTTTTGCAGTTTCACATCTGGCCTGGACATGGAAGAAGAAGAAGCTTACCAAAAATACTGAACCTTTCTGAACCTTTCCTCCAAAACAACAGGATTAAATGAATGTTTCAATTGTGCTCAAGTTGCTTCCTCAGTCTGTGAAGGAGTTGGTTAATTTCTTGTGCTCTAAAAACATCAGGGACAAATCAAAATAAAAGTGCTTGTGCAATGCCACTTTATTTTCTCTTCTTGTCCTAAGCTGTCTTTTCCGACCCTCCTCTCTATTACTCATAGCTATCAACAAAGTAATATGAAATATGTATGCCAAATCAGAAAAGCAGCAGTGAATATGAAAATGGTAAGGGGCAGAGGAGAGGTATCAGATTAAATTGTCTATACGTGATTTCATTATATGTCAATATAGAGAACATAAAGCATTTGGTTGAAATCTCATCAGTAGCTCCATTCTGCTGTGCTTTAAAGCATATGAAATCATATAATGTAATCACAGACTCTCATTGAAGACAATATGTGAGTCTGTATCCCTCAGTTGTCTCTTTTTAATCACATAATACAACTGTTTGAAAAGTGGGAGGATACGATACCTTCCTTTTCTTCAGACAGTCAAAAGTAGGGAATTGGGACTTCCCTTTAACTCACTTGTTTGAAGCATGGCTGAATCAAATATATATATTGTAGATATTTATGTAATAACTTTTATGACATCTTTAGGGCATCTCTAGTGATATTGGACTAAGTATTCATTCAACAAAGGAGCACCAACTGTTTAAGCTTTTCTTTTCTTTGTATCTTTCTGCTTAACCCAGTGGAACATTGATAAAGCAAGCAATTGTGGTTCAAGCAATTGAAAAGACAATAATTGTACATATAGATGTCACCAGAAGACTAATAGAGATCTCAAACACACTATAGAATTGGAAACAAGATGAAAAAGCATTATCCTGTCTGCAAAAACAAGGACATTATGATATTGACCATGGACTAGTAATATCATAAACTATAGGAAAGCTGAAGAAAAACAATCACATTGTCAAAAATAATTTAAATAATATTTTTTGAGAAATGTAAAACTGACTGAACCGGAAGAACTGTGAAATGAAATTGGAAAGTAATCAGGGATACTGATGATGATAACTCAGAATCTTATAAATTGCTAAGGAACAACGAGAAGCTAAAGTAGAAAGTGTAAGAAATAGGGTTAGAATCCTAAATGCAACATTTCAGTGACTTGCACAATTCTCAGAGATTGTGAGCACTATCCAAATCATTGCAAAATAAATAAATAAATAGAAGAGAACCAAAAAGGGGGAAATGAGATCTCTTCCACAAGATGCAAGAAACCAAAAGGGAATTAAAACTAAGATTAGGAGTGCTGAAAGAACAGATTACAATAACTGATGCAGAAAACATTTCATGGACATCATGGTTTTGTGTCCATCTCAGAGATTCTGTAACAGGTTCTATGGTGTTAGAGCAATTAATCGTCTCCTTCCATTTGGATACCAGGGATATGATTGCTTGCAACTCTATGGGACTCCAGCGTGCATATTTTTTTACCTTTACAAGGGAAAATCAAAAGTAGGTATGAGAAAGGAAAATTGCTATACTTTATCCACATAGCAGTCTTCTCTCTGAATTTCACAGTAGCGTAGCAAAGTCAGCACTTTCATCCAGCCCTCTAAGCTGTTCAGCCTCACTGCATCAGATACCCATTCTAAGGTCTAAACAAGGACCAGCTCTATCCTAAGGCAGAATGAGGTAGTTGTTACAGGTAGCATATGCTATGATGAGAGATTTTGGGCCATTGCATTTGTCCTAAAGAAAAAAACAATTCACTGACATATACAAAAGTCTTAGGCCACCACCGGCTTTTTTGGGGAAATTCAATGAGTGATTTGGGTGTGTGTGTGTAATAACCCAGTCCCATGCCATCTAGACACACCAAATTTGGAAGGAGTCTTCTGACTCACCTTTCAACCCTCTGTAAGTTTGACAAAGTTTGGATTTAAGGTGTCCAAGTTATCATTCATTGAATTTTCCCCAAGCCAGCTGGTGATGTCCTTAAGATTTTTACACAGTACTGTATTAAGGGTAAACGACTTGACATGTCTAGATACCGGGCTACCCTACTACCACCAGATTTGGCAAGGGTTTGAAAACTCTGACTCTTTGTAAATGCAGCATATTAGAAGCATGTGCTCATGTTGTAAATGAGAAATAGTGCTTCTAAACTGATATTTCTTCTATCATACAAGAAATATTTAGTGGCAAAATTGGCATCAGTGTGACATTCTCTTTTGTGGGTTGTCCCAGGGGTGATGGCCTCTGGACTCCACAGTTTGTCCTCCCCTGTTTAATAGTGGGTTTTCCAGAAGTTCTGGCATAATCTGTGAAAGTATAATAGGAGAATGAGGATATGCATTATACAAGCCTTCTATTGCCAACTTGCATTCACATGATCATTGGCTGTGTTATTTCTGTTGCGAAAGGTTTTGGCGTGGTTTCAGTTGTGGTTTCATACTGGAAGGCAACACCAGAGGCCCACACCAATGTACTTATTTGGGTCCCTCTTTCACTAAAGAAACTGACTACACAGTTATGGAAATGCAAATTAACTCACATTATCTTGCTGTGAAGTTGTATTGCGGAACTAGGTTCTCATTGTTTTAAGTGGCCACACAGGCTAAGGATACCTTTATTGCAACTCTGTTGGCTGATACCCTTGACATAAAATAGCATGGTGGATATTTTAGGTTTGTCCAGTAAAATGAATATAAAATAGACATCTATACTCATAAGATATGCATTTTCACTATTATAGTGTCACAGTGTCTGGAGGATCTGATTTCCCCATCTATGAGATTTCCTGCTCAAAGTTTGGACATGGAGACCTTCCTATACTGAGGACACTTAGAACTACAAATCAATTTTACTATATTAAATTAATGTGTTATTTCCAAATTCCTGTATTTGTTAGTAACATTTATGTCTTGCCTTTCTTCCAAAGAGCTTTAAGTAGAATACATGGTTCTCATCCTATATCCTCTGCTCTCATAACAACCTGGCAAGGTAGGCCAGGCAGAGAGAGAGAAAGACTATTCCAAGCGGGACCTGGCCCTTGGCTTGAAATGGTTGAGAACTCCTACTTTAGTTGCTTCCTCACACTGGTTCAAGAATATGATAAATTTCAATTTCTATCTTATCTAGAATGGTTGTGTGACCTTTATGGCCTTTTTTTAGCCCAATGGCTGGGGAACATCTAGGAAATAGCTGTGATTCAGGATTTGAGTCAGAAAGAGCGTAAAAACTGATGAGACAGGAGCTGCTGATCCTATGGAAAATGATAAAGCCTTTGCCACCTTGTTTTAGGCCTTTAGAGACTACTGTATTTTTTGGACCATAAGACATACTTTTTCTCCCCCAAAAGTGGGGAGAAAATGAGGGTGCGTCTTATAGTCCAAATGCTGGTCTTCGACTAGCTGTGGCTATTGTAAAAGGATATTTTACAAGAGCCGCAGCTGGCCGAAGTCTACTACTGCCGCCTCTCAGCTGTTCAGCTATTCGGGGCAGGGGGGAAAAACATATGAAAAACAAGTGGCCACTAGAGGGCGAAAATCGCAATTTCCCATTTAAATGCATTGGAAATAAATTTCTTGTATTCAAACGTTTTCTGTTTGTATGTTCCCAATTCATTTAAGTGGGAAACCAAACCTGTGCTTAAAAGGAAAGGGTTTCACTTAGCTTGATGCCTTTGTCTCTACTCCACATGGACAAAATGGAGGGGGAAAACATGCTTCCTGGTTGAAAGGAGAGCAAGAGGCTAGGCTAGAGTATCACTTCCTTCCTCAGTGCAATTGGCCTAGCCTGCCCATTTCCCCTGCAGCGCCACCACTGGTTGCTGGTGCAAAATACAGTATTGATTTTTGTTTTGTTTTCCTGCTCTAAAAACTGGGTGCGTCTTATGGTCAGGTGCATCTTATGGTCCAAAAATACAGTATATTTGGATCTGATTCCTTTATGTTAAGGATTTCCCGCCTTGTTTGATAAATACTGTTTATCTGGGACTTTCGTTCAGTGTCAAAGAAACATTTGAGTTCATTATTTCTTCAAGCAACTCCAGCTCTGCTGTGGTAAAAAGAACCCCGGGTGTACAAGTTGTAGCATCTGGTTTTGTTATATCATTACTGTTGTTTTGTTATTTAAGTACAGTATATATTGCCCTATAGAACCAGAGGGTGTTAACAAAATTGTTTGCCCAATGTGATGTGGAGCTTGAAGTGGTATTGCAAACACAAAACTGTAGCCGCACAGAAACAATGAGTGTTACAGCTGCTGCGCGTTATATAGCAAAGCAGATGGACCTGAACTGGAATAGCTAGAACAAAGATGGAAATCTGCAGCCAGGCATAATATAAGCCAGCATTTCCAAAACTGTTTCACGGAACACTGGTGTTTCATAGAGGACTGCAGCTCCCAGAAGCCTTAGCCTGCATAGCCAATACTGAAGACTTCTGGGAATTGTAGTCCAAGAATACATAGGGACCCAAGTTTGAGAACCACCAATATAAGCTATGAGGAAAGTGCTAGGAATGGTAGGTAATAGTTCAAGAATCATGTTAATATCTATGTCAAAAAACACAAGGCAAGCACTCTTACCGTTTCACTGTTAATTGTATGCAACGGTTGGGCCTCTTCACTTGCTAAAGATGGCGTCTAAGAGGTGACCTGACTGAAGTTTATAAAATCATGCACGGTGTGGACAAAGTAGATAAGGAAAAACTTTTCCCTATCGCATAACACTAGAACTAGGGGGCACTCCATGAAACTTTTGGGTACTAGTTCTCAAACAAATAAGAGAAAGTACTTTTTCACCCAGAGGATCACTGGTCTATGGAACTCCCTGCCAGAAGAAGTGGTGACAGCTGTCAGTCTTGACAGCTTTAAGAAAGGATTAGACAAGTTAATGGAGGACGAGGGTATCAATGGCTATAATTATGGATACCTAAGGACAACCTCCGGGTTGGAGAGATAGGCATGATATCTCTCAATGCCATGTCCAGGGAATCCTAAGCAGGTGAAGGCATCTGCTTGGGAATACCCTGAAGCAAATGGTGAGCCACTGTGTGAGACAGAATGCTGGAGTGGATGGGCTGTGGCCTGTTCCAGCAAGGCTGTTCTTATGTATGGCAAGACCTTTTGTGTGTTTCAGTCAAGATATTGATTGTCCTGTACTGTGGAAGCTGCTCTGAAGGTACAGACCCAGCATGGCTTGAAAGCAGTTCTCTGAGGCAGAACTGTGTCATTAAGAGTGAAACCTCAGCACCACCCTTACACAGAGGAATTGGAGGCAGCAATTAGGACGTTCTTTCCAGGGCCACCACTGAGATGGGATTATATACATGGCTGAATGAGAGGGAGGACACCGTTTCGGCTGGGAGAAGGAAGACCTATATTGCATGTTTCCTTTTCATTTCATTAGGAAGTATCAGGAAGGGCATAGTTCACTTCAGCCAGATGGATATAATCTGCTCTTCTTTGCTCGTTGATCTATTTGCAGCTGACAGTAATTTTGATGCTGCTCAATACGAGAGTGCCAAGAAAGCACTCACGTGATCATATAGTCTTAGCACTGGCATTCATGCAATTGTTAGGGCACCACCTTTATTCAATAGCTTAAGAATTAGAATTGCAATAATACAAAGAAATCTTGGCTTTCTTGAAATAAATATGGTATATTTGAAGTTATAGCCACAGCATCAATGACTAGCTGGAAACTTGTAGTTCTGTGCATTGAGTATTTACCATTTTTATAACTACTGAAACGCCTCAGAATGCTATTCAAATCATCTTTAACATGCTCATCACTTTAAAAAAAATTTGGATTTCTCCCCCAAGGCCATAAAAGCAAAAACAAAAAACAAAAAACAAAGAAAGAAACTGTTTTCTATGAAAAGAGATACAAAAGAAAAATGTGTTTAAAAAGAGAAGCAAGTTTTAAAAAGCTGGGTAGGATCCTCTCTGTGAATGTGTTTATAGCAGCCCATTGTCTCTAAACGTCTGCTGCTTATATTCTTCTTACCATAAAAATGATTGTGGCATGAAAGATGTAGGTAATACAGAAGGGTTAGTTCATAACAATCATAGAATCACTTAGTTGAAAGGGGCCTTTTAGTCCATCGAGCCCAACCGCCTGCTTAATGCAAGAATCCAAAGCTATCTGTCAGATGGTGTTCCAATTTGCCTCCAGTGTTGGAGCACTCACCACCTCTCAAGGCAGTTAGTTCCACTGTCATAATGCTCTAACCATTAAGACATTTCCCCCTGACATTAAGCCTGTATCTGGCTTCCGGTAGCTTCAGCCCGTTATTACACATACTGCACTCTGGGATGACCAAAAACAGATTGGCTAAATAGCAGTAGCAATTACATATGCAGTAGAACTCCATATAGCGGTCGCCCCATACAGTGATGAAATCGCATAGCGATGAGGCTTGGAGGGGGGAGAGCCATTCCGCATAGCGATCATGCCTATGGGAAAATCCGTACAACGATTTTCCAATGGGAAAAACTGCTTAGCGCCAAACATCGTTGTACGGTTTTTCCCATAGGGAAAATCGTTGTACAGATTTTCCCATAGGGAAGATCGTACAACGACAAAAACCGCATAGCGATCAGCTCTGTGGAATGGATTAAAATCACTATACAGGTTTCTACTGTATATTCCACCCAATAGCGCATAGCACTCTCTGGGTGGTTCACAAGTTAATCAGCATTTTTGCCCCCAGTCTGCTGGGTACTCATTTTACTGATCTGCAGATGGATGGAATGCTGAGTCAACCTTGATCCCTGTCAGGATCGAACTCACAATATTCTGACTTCAATACAGCAGTTTGACCACTCGGGTCACCAGGGCTCTTCTACAGTTGTATAGATTCTTGGCTTACTCATAGTTTCCGTTTTTGAATTAAAAGTAAAAGAAGGGTAGCAGAAGGTTTGTCACTATCCACCAAAGATTTAGAGTGTTCAAAGGCATAAATAAAGGCTGATGGAGGAAACCAGACTGGTCCATTGTTTGTATGGCAAGTAGCCCTCAAATAGGGGTGGGCAACATATGGTATTCAATTATATTGCATTGTATTTCCTAGCATTCCTCACCAGTGGCAGTACTGGCAAGATCTAGTGGGGTTTCCAATCTAGAAATGTCTGGGGAGATGCACTGGGCCACCATCCCTATGCTAAATCCAAAACAAACATCAGCCACTGTCTTTTTAAAATCTCTCTCTGACTGGAAGGTTCTCCCAAGAGACACTGCATCAGATGGCCTGATGTTTTCAAAGGGGACAAAAATGATTTCATGATTTGATCTGGGCAAGATTAATTATCAGGCCCTCTGAGAGCTCAGATAAAACCAGGGTCATATGATGTGAGGCCCCCTCACTGTTTGGGAGGGTGGGGGACTTAATGTAAAAATGACACATAGGGAAAAATTATCCATAGAATGCACAATAGAATCATTTTCTTTAGCTTTAGGCTGAGATAACCCCTTGATGTGCAGTGATCCATGGGACCACAAAGGGTCGTACTCGACTACACAACTGAACAACAACAACAACAACCCCCTATGACAGTGGTGGCGAACCTATGGCACACGTGCCAGAGGTAGAACTCTGAGCCCTTTCTGTGTGCATCTATGCAGTCACCCCAACACAGAGTTTACCCTACCGCTCTACCCAGCAGCCCAATGGGAGCGTTTCCTTCCTCCCCTGTTGCTGTTTTGAAACTCTGTGATAAATAAGTGGGTTTTGGGTTGCAGTTTGGGCACTCGGTCTCTAAAAGGTTCGCCATCACTGACCCATGAGATGGGATCCAGGCCAAATGGCTCTACTTCCTCCCTACCATAGGGCCAGTTAATGATGTCTCTAGGCCAGGGTTGGGTATCACTTCCTGGATGTTTTTGAAGCTCATGTAATTTCTCACAGCAGCTATGCTTATAGGGGCTGCAAGTAGTTGGGGTCCAGCAGCCTACCTCAGCTACCTCCAGCAGCCTACCTCATGGCCTACCTCAGCTGTAAGCTGATCCATAAAAATAGCAAACTCAGTTTTTGAGTAGTGCTCTTCATACAGCTAGGGACATCCACATGGAAACATCTTGGTGGTGGTCCTACCTGCTGAAGTCTCTTCTATGTGCTCTCACCGACATTGGTTTTTATGTGCTAGCAGTGTGCTTGGCCCACCTGTGTGAAAACAATGGGTAATAAATAGAAATGCATAATTTATGAAGCCTCTGGGTGCTACATAAGTCTATGCACCTTGAGGCCATAGGTGGTGCTTTTACAAGGCACTAAAGTGTTCTGAGGAAACACCTGAACAATAATTGTTAAGGCAGTAAGAGGGGGTGTGCAGGTGTTGTGTATTTTGAAGCATTTAATATACAGCAAGAAGTTTACAAGTGTAGCATTATAGATACAGATACTCAAAGCAAAAGAAGATGTAACAAAAAAAAGTTTCAGGGGGTGTTAAATTTAGTGTCAGCCACCTTAACAGACTCCCCCCTAGCAATAGTGTCTAGAAATCTGTCTTAATGGGTGATTATTGATATCCTTGCACCATCTGGTGGACTCTTCTAAATACTGCAGTGTAGTCTCACCTTTTTAATTTCTTTTACTGGGGCTGTGGTGGTTCAGTGGTTAAGAAGCTCACCTAAAATGCTAGAAAGTGTTACATAACTAGTTTATGAAATCTAGAATAGGATCTGGTAACTATGGCCCTGTGGTGCTGTGGTGATCTGTCCTGTGGTGCTAGAGAAGACTTTCAAGAGTTCCCTGAAAACAAAATCAGGCAATCCTAAAGGAAATCAACCCTGACTGCTCCTTGGAAAGACAGATACTGAAGCTGATGCTCAAATACTTTGGCCATCAAATTCTTCTTATTTTTTGTCTAGGTCAGATGTTAAACTGCCAAAGTGAGGCCACTTTTTGGTGAATTAATTCTGCAGTTCCTTTCATCTGACCTAGTGTGAGAAAGATTAGCTAGCACAACAAGATTGTTGTTGCCCAAGGTATGCCCAATTGTGGTTCAAAAATACCACAATCTTTGACAAGTTTTTTTTCCTGTGTACCACATCAACTAAGAAGAGAGGATGCAGAAAAGATTGAAGGCAAAAGGAGAAGGGGGTGGCAGAAGATGAGATAGTTAGACAGCATTGTTGATGTGGTGGGCATGGATCTGGGCCAGGGGTGGTGAACCGTTTCCTGTTGGAAGGACAAATGTACTTAATAATTGTAAAAAAACATTAAAAAATCTTAATTTTAAAGTTACTAAAATAAAATAAAAGCATAAAAGACTAACAAAATGTATTAATAAAAATAAAAGGATTTGTTTTGTAAAATGTGGATTCAGGCAAACAGCCACACTAAAGGACCTAGAAGTCTGCATGAGTCCTTTAAACTGCAGGTTCCTCACCCTTTATCTGGGCAAACTCCCGAGGATGGCAGATGGCAGAGGAGCCTGGTATACTGTGATCCATGGGTGTTGCGAAGAGTCAGATATGACTGTGCAATTGAACAACAACATAAACTATGGCCCTTCCTATATTTCTTGGCCTAAAACTCCAAGAAATCCTATAAAATTACATGGGTATCAAAGGGGTATCCATGAGCCCCTTTAGGTGGGGTGATAGTCCCCTGGGTGGATGAAATGCCACTGGAAACCATCATATTGGGGCCAACAGCAAAATGAGTGGAAGAGGAGCTCTGATTTCCCAACTGTCATGGAAGCAGAAGATGCCGTGCCAGATGGACTGGCAGTGAAGATGCACCCTGTCCATATCCTCAAGGCTGCAGTAGTCCATTGCAGTCCCGGTGTTAAATCCTGCATGTCTCATTTCATAGGTGCCGCAGGAGATGGCTCCATGACCATAGTGTGTGGGTCATTTTGTGGCAAGCTAGGATCCACCTCAAACAAATTCATGTCAATGGCATTTTTCTTGCTTCAGGGGAAAAAAATGTATTTTCTGATACAAGTTGCAGTCAATGACAATGACTTGGGTACCATGATCCCATTCTGGGATACTCAGCTTGTTGCCACACCCTCCTAATGCTTGGCTCACCACTGTCAGAATACTTATGAGAGATATTCTGCATCTCACGAGGAGACCTGTGTGTTTTTGACTTAGAAGCCCTGGTTCTTTCCTGGCTGACAAAGTTATTTTATCAGAGTTATTGCACCCTCTGTGGTCTGTACTTTTGCAATTCAGCAGCAGTTTAATTCTTTTGGGTAGCATTGCACAATTATTCAAGACATAAGCAGCCTGACTCTTCTACAAGCTTTTATTCTTCTACATTGCTTCTAAACCACTTCAAAATTGTTGAAAACATGTAACAGGCACATGGTTCAAAATTTTCAACATCATCTTAGGGATATGCTTTAAAAATATGAGACTTGAATACAAGAACAGAACTATTAACAGTATAGAAATAAAAACCCAACATATAAGGTTTTCAAAATTATTGCAAACTGACCCCATGTTACAGGCAAATACTTAAAAATATGAAGGCTGCATAAAGGAACACAAGCATCCTGAAAAGCACCTCTTAAAACAGTTATGGCTGACCTTGGCACTCCAGGTGTACTTCAACTTCAGTTCCCAGAAGCCCAAGTCAGCACTCCTGCTGATCAGGGCTTCTGGGAATTGAAGTTCAAGAACACCTGGAGTGCCAAGGTTAGCCATCACTGTCTTAAAAGATCTATCTATCTATCTATCTGTCTGTCTGTCTGTCTGTCTGTCTGTCTGTCTGTCTGTGTGAGTGTGTCTGTGTGTCTGTGTGTCTGTGTGTCTGTGTGTCTGTGTTTTTTTAAAAGGTTTTTTTTAGCCTTTAAGCATATTAAAAGGAACACAGAGAAAAATTACATTAAAATCTTACCAAAGCCATGCCTGCTTGAATCTATGGAGGGAACTCTATGCTGTCTTCTCCGTTTTCCCCCTCTCCTGCTCATCTGGGATGTCATATTTGTATCATTATTGTGATTGTTATCTGACCTCAGAAGCTTGTGTGGTTTTCCCCATACTGTCAAATTAACATGGACATAACATGCAACCTTATTTGGTCAAGCATCTGTTCCCACAGAACTGTTTGCTTTACAGCTGGTCACTTATGTCACCTTGACTTGTGTTTGACTCTCATGAGACATCTTGTCCTTCTATCCATCCATCCACCCATCCATCCATCCACCCATCCATCCACTCATCATCCCCTGCGCTTTTGGTGCAAGTATCACTCAGGGCAGCTAACAATCCTATAAAACTACAAATAGCGGTTCTCTGTTCTTTCCCTTTGGTTATTTTTGGCCTGGCATTCTTATCCACATCTGACAGCTGGATTTCACTGCCATTTCTTTCCCTACAATTCCTCTCATATAGTATCACCCGGGGTCATTGCGGGAGATTTAAGTTGTGCTCCCCCAGGCTCCTCCGCCTTTTCAGAGTACAGCCTCTATCTGCATTCTGATTGAAAACTACACCGCCCTTTCATTGCGTAGTACAGCTACTGTTGTCTATTGTAATAGTTAAAGATGTACTCTATTTTATAAATTGCAGTAATTTCATTTCAGTGTATCTTGCCGTATTTGGTCTATTTCCTTTAATCCTATTGTATCCCCCTGTACTAGTTTCTCTGTTTCTTTTAGATTAATCTGCCCTGTGGGACTTCCTGAGCCAGCTGTATTGGACATTGTTAAATCTAACATTAAAAATCTTGCTAAATCCAGCACTGACATTTCTCTCCTCAAATTTCAGGGCCTTTATGATATCTTCTCAGCCAAGTGGATTTCTGACAGTTTCATATATGTGGTTAGCTCTGGGCAAACTATGATGAAAATAAAACATTTCACAAGTTTTTGTTGGCATAATAAAGGATTACCATGAGGCAAGGAGCTAACAAAGTTCTCTGTGTGTGGCAAAAGAAAGGGAAAAGTCATCTGAATGCACCACAGAAAACTGAAAACATGGATATTTTCCTTTAAAAGCATAGATTTTTGTAGCAGCCATTTCTACACCATGGGGAAGGCAAGCTGGATAACTACAAATAGTATGATGTGAACTGATGGACAAAACCTATTTGAAGATTTTGTATCATTAATGACCAGGATATATATTATTCAAAGAAGAAGAAAAAACGAGTTGAGTTTCACTGTGCATGTTGAATTGCTTGTAAAGGTTTTGTCCAGATTCTACTCACTTAATTCATCTCTGATTAAAACACCTAATTGAACAACAAGAGACATAACTCGGGGG
Source organism: Bradypodion pumilum (assembly GCA_035047305.1). Lineage (NCBI taxonomy): Eukaryota > Metazoa > Chordata > Lepidosauria > Squamata > Chamaeleonidae > Bradypodion > Bradypodion pumilum. The sequence goes on from JAWDJD010000003.1 coordinate 326,978,849, forward strand.
TCCTCCTGGAGTAATTCACCAGTTGTGCCCGGTCCTGGACCGGGTCACGCATGCTCTGGTCACCTCCAGACTAGATTACTGTAATGCGCTCTACATGGGGCTTCCCTTGATGACCATTCGGAGGCTACAGCTGGTTCAGAATGCAGCTGCACGGGTGGTGATGGGATGTGGACGTTATGCCCGGGCCTCCCCACTACTCCGGGAGCTGCACTGGCTACCAGTTTGCCTCCGGGTGCAATTCAAGGTGCTGGTTTGACCTTTAAAGCCCTATATGGCAGTGGGCCAGGATACCTGAGAGACCGCATCGTCCCGAGAGTGTTTGCCCATCCAACCAGAGCGGACCGGAGGGGCTCCCTAGTTGTGCCTTCAGCTAGAGGGGCCCGCCTCTCTGGCACACAAAGAAGGGCCTTCTCCATGTCCGCACCAGCCCTCTGGAACCTCCTTCCAACAGAACTGAGGCTACAGACAGAACTGCTGCCCTTCAGGAAAAGTCTGAAAACCTGGCTGGCAGGGCAGGTGTGGGGCCTTAATGGGAATACAGCTCCAGCCTGTTGGCTCATCCCAAGTTAGTACTTAGTTAATATCCCTCCCTTTGTGTTGTTGTATCCCCCCTTCCCTTTTATTTCTTTTTATTCTTTTATTTGGAGTGGGGGGTAGTAGGGTGGGGAAGTGAGTGGGTGATTTGGGATTTTAAAATCTGTTTTTACACATTTTTAACTGTTTTACGCCGCCTTGAGTCGGGTTCTCCTGATATAAATTTAAATAAATAAATAAGGAAACAGAATGGTGGCTAGACAATATTTTTATTTGTAATTTAATGACATTTTGATATGACTAAAATATTTTGTAAATCCGATTTCTTTTTAAAGTTTTTACACATTTTTAACTGTTGTACACCGCCTTGAGTCGGGTTCTCCTGATATAAATTTAAATAAATAAATAAGGAAACAGAATGGTGGCTAGACAATATTTTTATTTGTAATTTAATGACATTTTGATATGACTAAAATATTTTGTAAATCCGATTTCTTTTTAAAGTATGTGCCATGTAGAAGGCACAGTCCTTTGAACAAACAGTAATATATGTTAAAATATCCACACTGAAAGCCACATTATTATAATGACACTCTTCTAAACCATTAATTGCTGTACAATTCCCATTTTTTTGTTTTGTTTTGCTTAGTCTGATAAGGGTATACTATTCTATTGTTAAATTATTATTCTCTGTTCTCCCCAAGGCTCATATACTACTGCCCACCATCCATGTCTGGGTAGAGCAAGAATCCCATAAAAGTAGAATCATTAACATTATCAGCATAGACCCCATTGTCTTCTCCGTACACTTGAAGCCAAACTTCATCACCAGCTGCTAAGTGGAGCAAAACAGAGCCAGAGGCCTGATCCACATCATTTTTCTGATACTGGTCATAGGTGATGATGACTGCCTTGTTCGACTTGTACAAACTGACCTTCATATCGGCAGTATACACAGTGAGATGATATGCAAAATAGTACACACCAGGAATAGTGCACCGGAACTTCCCTGTTGTCAGATCATAATGATTCTGCCCATTATAGAAGACTTTTGTGAATTTGATGGGGATATTGGGAAAGGGTACTCTGGTTGTTAGGCCAACACTAAAGGCAGATTGGTGAGCGGCAGCACTGTCACCTTTTTCTCCTTTTGTTCCTGGGTATCCTGGGAGACCTCGAGGCCCTTCAACACCAGCAGTTCCTAAACCTCCATGGTCTCCTTTCAGGCCAGGTGTGCCTACCAAGTAAGTAAATTGTTATTACAGTAGAACATCATCAATCACCTCAAGAAACTGTTTAAAAACACTCACATTATTACAGGACAAAATACAACATATCCAGTGATGCACTGCATTTTTTTTTACTATTTATTTATTTATATTCAAATTTATATGCCGCCCAATCAGGTAAACCCGACTCTGGGCGGCTCACAACAAGTTAAAACACACATAAAACAGTACAACCAATTAAAACCAATTTACTACCCCCACCCTGGGCTTGGCTAACTTTGTGGGCATGGCTAACTCTGTGGGCCATGCCCACTTGGTTGGCCATACCATGGCCTGGAGTAGGGAGGTGGGCGTGGCCAACCAAGTGGGCATGGCCTGAGGGAATTTCCGCTACTAGTGCCCACACACCTGTGGGCACCGGGAGCAGTGCATCACTGAACATATCAGCCGATTTGTATGAGTATTTCAGTCTGCCCAAGTAACGATGTTACTTGTCCACGGAAATGCCTGCAAACACAGAAAGCGTTGGCTCTTTGGCTGTAAACAGAGATGAGCACTGAACCCTAGAGTCAGATACAACTGGCTTTCAAGCAAGGGCGACCTAATAAATGCTCTTCCACTATCAAGACTCCAAAGTATGAAATATTTTCATACTTGTAGTACCCAACGCTTGACCAGGTCTCCAAGCAGGGGTACAAATTGCAGGTTGAGTACCACTGGAGGAAATGAATGTCTGATTTTTGTCTATGATAAGATTTTAAATTCCTGGTCTCTGTTTCCATTGGCTAAAATCCAGCAATACATCAAACTAGAGTATGCCCATTGAAATCAGTGGGGATTTGGTGAGTCAATTTATCCATAAGTTTAATTGATTGAATGGGCTTGTTCTAATTGGACTTATGACTGGATTTCCATTAGTTAAAAAACAGCACTTCCCCATAAAGGCTATTAAAATTAACAAAACTAATCACTAAATGGTGCCTAAGTAATTTGCTTCTGAGTATGTCCTGAGGTATATCTACTTTGCTGCTAATGATTTTCCTTTATGATTCCACTGATTTATTCAAATGTATTTTATTTATTTAGAACATTTCTATAACGCACATAAGTGGTTCACAAAAGTGAAATTAAATTCATAAAATATTAGATGGTAATAAAAGACAATATAAAAGCTTTGTTAAAAAGAAACAGCTGAAAAAATATAAATCAAAGTAAACCTAACAGCTCTTTCATTTTTCAAATGCTTTAATTATTAAGCTGTTCTTTTATTCTGTGCAATTTTAATCATTTCATGTTATTGTTTTTGTTGCTAATTTTACCATGTTTCATCTAGTGTAATATATTATTATTTAAGACTTGCGTTGGAAATACTCAAGAGGAAGTTAAGGCAGGAGGATACAAAGTTCAAAGACAAACAAATACTTGTGAGAAAGTAAGTCTTCAAACTATGTAAGACTGAACCCAATTGTATTTCCTTTCTTATCCTCCTTTCTCTCTCTTTATAGTTCCCACTTCTAGGTTTTGGCTACATTTTAATCACAGAAATAAAATTAGAATTTAGGTTCATAATCACTTTTTGCATTTGTTTCCACTGTGCCATTGCACTGGGATCAGCAAAAAAATGGAACAGGTTTTGTGGCTTCATGTCTGATATTACTGAGAATTCACTTAATACTGACCTTTGATTTCATGGCATGTTTTGTAGAGCCACAGGCTCAAATATCTTCTTTTCTATTATGTAATAAAAGTGATATGTCTATACACCTGTCTGCTTATCTATCTTTCAGTCTCCATTTTAAGTAGAGAAGAACAAAGAACATCTTTACATTAAAAAGGGACTGCAGTGGCTCAGTGGTTAAGAAGCTCATCTTGTTAGCTGGAAGGTCGGCAGTTCAAGACCTGAGTACTACATGAATAAATTAGTGCCCAGCTCTTTCCCAGCTCCAGCCAACCTAGCAGTTCAAAAGCAAGAAATTGCAGATAAATAAATAGGGATTATTTTGGTGGGAAAAGATCTTGGGGGGCCATGAAAGGAGCCTTATTCGGGCATCCCCTGAGCAAAGTTCCTATAACAAAAATTCTTTCAACCCAGAAAGCGTATTTGTGTGCTCCTGACATGATTTTTTTTTAAAAAAAAATCTTTACACTTGTTTTTCGCAAGGAAAGTGGGAGAAGGTGTATTCATATATTCTATACAGTGATACATCATACAACGTCCAAACTTGGTTCCACAAGTTTGGACTTTATACGGATTTGGACATTGTATGAAGTATGCAAAATCCTATCTACGATGCCTCATACAGCGTCCAAATCCTTGCCGCGATGTCTCGTACAACGTCATTTCCATAGAGCTACATTGTACTGTAACAGCACAGACTTCAGGGCAAAGTCAAGGAAACAGACAGGAAACTAACAGAACTTTAAGAAATCATTGTCTAAAGGCTAAATACATTACAAAAACATGTCAAACAACCCTGATTTTAGGGGACAAACCAACCTGGGGAAAAACCACAATGCCTCATACAAAGTCACAGCGACTTTGTATGAGGCAACTTTTTTCAAGGGATTAGGCGATGTTGTATGAATTCGATGTTGTATGAAGCAGACTTTGTATGAGGTATTACTGTAATTGAATTTTGATTAATTCTGATCCAAATCCTCCTGATTCACTGAAAGTCTAATAAGCAAGTCCATAAAGCTTTCCACCCCTTGTGAGAATAGCTGGTTTGAAAAGAACAGAGAAGGAAATCCTTTCACCTTGTTCTCCTTTCTCACCCTTTTCACCATCTCGGCCATCTCTGCCATCTCTCCCTGGTTCTCCATTGTGGCCTGGGTAGCCAGGTTGACCTGCCATCCAGTTCATGCAAGATTCTTTAACTGGTTGTGGGAGGTCTTCCGCAGCGACAACTTCATGGTAACAGCAAAGTTTCACCAAAAGGACCAGTAAACAGATAAAAAGCCTTGATCTTTGCTTCATCTTGAACCTGCCGTGGATAATTATTGTTCTGCAGGAGAAAAAATGTGTGGCAAAAAAAATCAACTATTTTTTGACATGTGAACCAGAATGGTAGGCATCTCTCCCCAATTTTAGAGCATTGTCTCCTGCCCCCACTGAGACAGCCTGATGCTTGGACAGAACCATCTGCCAGTTGAGCAGGGGTGCCCAAACTACGGCCCATGGGGCCAGATACTGCCCCTGATGTCAGTTCATCCGGCACATGAAGCCCTCATCGCTCCCAGAAACTGAAATAAAATGCGCTTCCGGGAGCAACAAGGGCTTTGCAGGCTGGATGAATTGATGTCAGGGGCCAGATCCAGCCCCTGGGCCATAGTGACCAGCCTCCTGAACCACATGACCGGCCTGCAGCCCAAAAGGTTTGGGCACCCCTGCAGTAGAGCAATCAACTATTGATAACTATTTATTGCATTTCAGTAAGGAATGTGAAAATCTTTCAGCCTTAATTTTGTGTCCTTTCTCCAAAGTCCACATGTATTTTCTTTTCAGTTTTATTTCTTCCCATACTGAAATTTGTATACAGTTTTTTTACCTATTCATATAAATATGAATATTTATTAACACATCACCATTTTTTCCCATTAGCTCAAAATATTTATTAACAAGTTACATTTTCTCCTCAGTGGCTAAATAGCAATAGCAATTACACATATATACCAGTCCATAGCACTTAGAGAGCTCTCTGAGCGGTTCACAAGTAAATTTGAATATTAAATTAAAATAAATTAAATTAGTATTTTTCCGCCAACATGCTGGGTACTGATTTTACTGATCTTCGGATGGATCAAAGGCCAAGTCAACCTTGAACCCTATCAGGATCAAACTCACAATGTTTTAGCTGCAGTACAAGCATTTTAATCTCTTTGCCAGCAGGGCAATAAAGAAAGTTGATACATATCCCCCCCCCCAATTGTACACAATTTAAAATGTGAAGATTCTTCTATGTGCACTTTATTTCCCTACTCCATGATCTTTATGACTTGTGAATTTTTCAGTTGAGCAGCATTTCTTCTTGAAGCAAGTCTCAGCAACTGTAAAAATGTCACAGACACTGTCTAATACCTTTGATAACTAATTTCTAGCAGTCTCCTAGAAGGGTGTGTGTGTGTCACCAACTTTTGTTTTGCACCATGGACCGGTTTCATGCTAAACAATTTTTCCATGGAACAGTAAGTGGGGGGTGGGGTGGGATTGGATGGTGCAAGCAGAGCCCCACCATAGTTAAGTAATGTGTAGGAGGGGCCTGGCCACCTGCCTATCTGCTGTATCTGAAGCCCATGCTCTCGCTCAGTTCACTGGGCAGACTTTGCGGAGCATGTTGAGGGCAGAAGGCTGCCATCGGTGCTCCCAGCATTACTGTTGTGTATGTAACAGTATTACTTTAAGAATGTATGAATGTAACCTGACAATGATTACAATGTAACCCAGCTGTTAAAGGAACGCGAGCTAGCTACCCATAGAGGGCAGCTGCAAGCGTTCAGCTAACATGGTTCAAATTCCCCAATCACTGGCAGCCGCAGGAACCTTCCCGCGCAAGGATCACCTGGAGAAGATGGGCGTGACTCAGAATGATGTCACGCAGGTAGCAGCCAATGAGCTACCGTGCAACCCTTTTCAAATGTATTACTGCAGTATAAAATGAGCTGTACCTCCGCCATTACCACATGTTCATCCTGACCATCATGCAATAAAGCTGTGTTTTAGCCCTCACTGCGGCTCCTTCTTTGTCTTCTGTGCAAGACACTAAATTGGCAATGAAGGTGGGATCCATGGCGCATCCCAAGATCAAGCCTCACCAGTTCGACATCAGCGATCCCGAGCAATGGGAGCTGTATGAGTGCCAGTTTCGGCACGCCATGGATGCTGCAAGCATTGACGACGAGGGGAAGATGCGCTTGCACTTCCTAGCCCAGGTGGGGCTGGCTACGCTGCCCATCCTGATGAACCTGGTGGCTCCACAGAAGGTCGACGTAGTGCCCATCGACCGCATCCTTGTGATACTGAGGGAGCACTTCCAGCCACCCGTTTCCATTTTTCCGGCCCGGGTCACGTTCCACAGGCGGGATCAGCGCCTGGGAGAATCCGTATCTGCCTACGCGGCGGCCCTCAGGCTGGTGGCCGTCCACTGCCAATGGGAGGACCTGGACATAGCCCTCCAAGACCGCACGCTATGTGGTCTGAGGGACGAGGAGGTCCAGAGGAAGTTGATGACCCGCGACCATCGCCTCAAGTTCAATGAGGTACTGCGAGAGGCCCAAGTGGCCGAGGCAGCGAGGAGCGGGGTCAGAGTTTTTAAGTCCCGAGGGGCTGCACTGGAGAGGGCCAAGTCACCCATGCAAGCGGCCCGGCGGACCTCAGCGCAGGCGGCCTGGTGGGGCCCCCAACAGCCCACAGGCACCCCAGCAACCTCCGAGGAGTCCTCCACGACGGTGGACTCCTGCTCCAGTGAGGATGACGACGTGCAGAGAGTAAAGAAGCACAGAGAAAAGCGCCGAACCAGCGAGAGAGGAAGCCACCGTTGCGATGGCTGCGGGGCATCTCACAACCAGACGAGGTGCCCATTCCGGAAGGCTGAGTGCCACAACTGCGGCCAGAAGGGCCACATCACCAGGGTCTGCAGGTGCTGGCGAACTGAGGACAAGGGCGCATTGAGACACCCTCAAGCACAACAACGCAAGGCAGCTGGCATCGGAAAGGTCTCAGTCAATGACGACGTGGCAGACGTGAACCGCATGGGCCTGGAGCACCGGCGCTTCTACGTAGAGGTACTGTTACAAGGGGTTCCAGTGAGGATGGAAATAGACTCAGGGTCATCCTACTCCATCCTGTCCCAGAAGGAGTTCATGCGTATTCCCCCAAATGTGCGGCCCAAGTTGCGGGCCATGACCCTGTACAGGACGTACAGGGTTATGGGATCACAGTGTTGGGGGTGGGGAACTTCATGGCGAAGTTCAAAATTTTCACAGAAAAACTGCCCTTAGTGGTTCTCAAGGGAGGAAAATGTTGCCTTTTGGGAACCCAGTAGTTTGCTCCCCTGGGAATTGAACTGTCCGGCATTAACGCCATAGAGACTGACCCAATTCGGGACGTGTGCGATGCGCACCCGGACGTTTTCAAGAAGGGGCTCGGGACTTACAAGGGGCCCCCAGTTTCTTTTGAGTTGGACCCAGAAATCCGACCCATACGTCTCAAGCCAAGAAGAGTTCCTTTCGCCCTCAAGGACAAGATTGAGGCAGAACTGGACAAATTGGTGGGGCAGGGAATTTTAGTTCCAGTTGATTCAGCGGAGTGGGAAACTCCGATTGTTACAGCCTTAAAATCCAACGGGGAGGTCAGGATTTGCGCTGACTACAAATGTACAATTAACAAGGCCATTCGGCCAAATGCATATCCAGTGCCAGTAGTTAACCACTTACTGGCCACGTTGCATGGGGGGAGGTGTTTTGCCAAGCTAGACCTGGCGCAGGTGTACCAGCAGCTCACAGTAACCTCAGCCGCTGCCGCTGCGCAAACTATTGTTATGCATAAGGGGGCATTCAAGGTAACGTGCCTTCAGTTTGGCGTAAATTCAGCCCCTGGGATCTTCCAGTCCCTTGTGGAATGCCTTTTAAAGGGGCTTCCAGGTGTGCTCCCATATTTTGACGACGTCTTGATAACAACGGGGAGCAAATCAGAATTAGCGAGAAGACTAGACAAGGTCCTCTCTGTATTCGAGAGAGCGGGACTGAGGTTGAGAAGGAACAAATGTGTATTCTTCGCGAGGGAGGTTGAGTTTCAAGATAACCCCGGAGGGCATCAAGCCATCCAAGTCCAAGATTGCGGCTGTGCAGAATGCCCCTCGCCCCACCGCGAAACCGGAGCTGCAGTCATTCCTAGGGCTCCTGAATTTTTACCATTCCTTCTTGTCAAGGAAGGCATCCATTGCAGAGCCACTGCACGGGCTACTCAAGAAAGAAGCGGTTTGGTGGTGGGGAGATAGGCAGGAGAAAGCATCCAAAGAGCTCAAGGTTGCTCTTATCCTCGGTTGCTGTTCTGACTCATTTTGACCTGAGGAAACCAGTAGTTTTGGTCTGTGATGCACCAGTGGGGGTGGGGGCGGTGCTGTGCCACGTGTTAGAGAGCGGGCAGGAAGCCGCGGTTGCCTTCTATTCCAGATCACGTTCAAAGGCGGAGCGCAACTATGTGCAGACAGATAGAGAGGCCCTGGCCATAATCGCAGGAACAAAGAAGTTCCACGATTTCCTATATGGCCGCAAGTTCACGATTGTGACTGATCACAAGCCCCTTTTGGGAATTTTTACTACAGGCAAGCCCACCCCACATATTCTGTCCCCCAGAATGCTACGTTGGGTGATTTTCCTTAATGCCTACCAGTACGAGCTGGTCTATCGCCCAGGGAAGGAGATCTCCCATGCGGACGCGCTGTCCCAGTCTCCCCTCCCTAGTTTAGGAGACCCCGAATGCAAGGTAGAGCAGGACCACCAAGTCCTGCTGATCGAGTCTCTCGACTTGCCCCCCATAGTTCCGGCAGACCTCGCCAAAGCCACGGCGGCCGACAAAATCCTGTCCCAAGTCAGTTCCTGGGTAAGGAAAGAGTGGCCCACAACTCCCCCCGAGGAGAAATTCAAATCATTTTTCAGGCGCATTCCCTTGAAAGGGGCTGCCTGCTCTGGGGCCAGCGGGTAGTCATCACAGAGAAGTTACGAGCTAAGGTGCTGAGGCTTCTGCATACCAGCCACCCAGGAATAGTGCGTTCCAAAGCACTGGCCAGAAGCTACTTCTGGTGGCCCCAGATAGATGCGGATATAGAGCATTTGGTGGGCACATGCGAGAGCTGCCAGAGCTCTCGGCCCGAGGAGTCCCGGCTGCTCCATAGGGAATGGGACACGGCCCGCGGGCCATGGTCCCAAGTACACGTTGACTTCGCTGGACCTTTCCGCAGGTCCATGTTTCTGCTGATAGTCGACTCATACTCCAAGTGGTTGGAGGTCATTCCCATGTCTAACACCTCATCTGCCACAACCATTAAACAATTGCGCAAGGTGTTCAGTTGCTTCGGCCTGCCGGATGTCCTTGTTAGTGATAATGCCAGTACCTTCACATCCGCAGAATTCAAGGCATTCATTGAGAGGAACGCCATCCGGCATATCACCTCTGCCCCGTTTCACCCCGCCACAAATGGTCAGGTAGAGCGCCAAGTGCGCACTACGAAGGACGCACTGCGGCGCATGGGTCCTGGTGAGTTGAACCTCCAACTGTGTCAGTTCCTCATCTGTTATAGGGCAACTCCCCTAGCTTCAGGACTTTCGCTGGCCGAACTCCTCATGAGGAGGAGGCCGGTAACACTTTTTGATCGGTTGGATCCGACCAAGGTGGAGGATGAGGGGAGAAATATAGAGATAGAGAGTTCCAAAAGCTTTGCGGTAGGGGACCCGGTTCACTGCAGAAACTACGCAACCTCGGGACCAACGTGGGTTCCAGGAACGGTCATTGAGCAAAAGGGGCCAGTATCGTACAGGGTCGAGACAAACTCAGGTCTGTTGTGGAGAAGGCACACTGACCAGCTCAGAAGGCGAGTCACCAGGGAAAGAGAATCAGTGTTAGGGTTCTCCTCCACCCATTTAGCCCAAGGGGGAGACACGGGGACATCCTCGGGTACAAATGCAGACCCTGGATTCTCAGACGAGGAGGAGGATACTTTGAAAGAGTGGAATGAGTTTGACTTTATGTTACCGTACCAGGGGGGTGTCGCGGAGTGGTCCCCCACCCATCCGAGTGAGAAGAGGGGTTTTAGTTCAGCCCCTGGTACCTCCAGTCCTCCCAGTCCTTTTGTTTTAGAGTATACCCCCTCACCAAGACCCCCAAACCAGGCAGCAGGGGGAAATTCATTCTCTCAATCCCCAAGAACTCCGAGTCAGGCAGCAGGGGGTAGCGCAAGTACGCCGGTTGCAGGCGCAAGAGACTGGGGCGAGACAACAAGGGTCTCCTCGTCGGTTCGTGCTGGGGGGGTCCCCAGGCGCCACAAGCAACAGGCAGAGGTTCACATCTCAGCTGCATGTTCCGTTCCCTTCTCCATATGCAAGGTTGTCACAGAGTCCCCGTCAGACGACTAATGAGTCCCCCCTTTCTATTGCAGGATGAGAGTCTGCGGAACTCGGAGCCCCTAGTTCCCCTGAGCTCAGCCAAGCAGTCGTATGCCCCAAGCACACATGCGGGAAGCCACAATGGTTGAGGGACTTCGTCCCATCCTAGGGGGGAGGAGTGTTGTGTATGTAACAGTATTACTTTAAGAATGTATGAATGTAACCTGACAATGATTACAATGTAACCCAGCTGTTAAAGGAACGTGAGCTAGCTACCCATAGAGGGCAGCTGCAAGCGTTCAGCTAACATGGTTCAAATTCCCCAATCACTGGCAGCCGCAGGAACCTTCCCGCGCAAGGATCACCTGGAGAAGATGGGCATGACTCAGAATGACGTCACGCAGGTAGCAGCCAATGAGCTACCGTGCAACCCTTTTCAAATGTATTACTGCAGTATAAAATGAGCTGTACCTCCGCCATTACCACATGTTCATCCTGACCATCATGCAATAAAGCTGTGTTTTAGCCCTCACTGTGGCTCCTTCTTTGTCTTCCGTGCAAGACACTAAAATTACCCACCCCTGCAGCCCAGTTTGGGACAGCCCGTGGCCCAGTACGAGTCTGTGACCCAGTGGTTGGGGACCTCTGTCATAGAGCACAGAAATAGGATGTAGACTAAGAATCCAACACAGAGAAGCAAACTGTAATTAATAAAATGCAAGTGGAGACGAGCTGATTGACAGAGGACAGCAGGTCCAAACTCACCTAGTGGGTTTCATTGATGAGTGACGATTTGAACCAGTGTCTCTTCAATCTAAATCTCACCATCTAACCACTACACCACACTGGTTCTTTTCATCTAGAGTTGCCTGAGTATTAGCTGAGTTTGGACATCTGAGACAGTATCAACAATTATTACATTAGATCAGACCTACTGTTTCAACTCTACACCCCCTACAAACTGCGGAGGAATCTATTAGTTTTTAAGTGCTCTGTTAATATGGGGTAGCTTTCAGCTTTAACAATAGCACTCCACTTAAACAGCCAATGACTCTCATTATGAATTGTAAGGTTTCTCCATTACATCATTTTTTGATTGTTTTCAGTTTAGTAATTTGCGTATTATCATCAGTTGCTACCTCAGCTTCTACAACTACTGTGGAGTCTGTACCCATAAAAACAAATGAAATATTAAAATGTATGGGTTTCTTTGTCCACTTCATTAGCTGATTAAAAACAAATAACTCCCCAAAGTGATGTAATTGCATTGTTACCAGAAATGTGTCACTGTGAACCACTGGGTATAGATGCCAAAATGTAGATGGATTCCTAGCCCTTCAGATGTGGAGAAAACAAGGAGTTTAAATGACAACTTAAAAATAACAAGTAAGGTAAAGGTTACCCTTGCTTGAAAGCCAGTTGTATCTGACTCCAAGGTTCAGTGCTCATCTCTGTTTCATAGCTGAAGAGCCAGTGCTGTCTGCATCTGCAGACGTTTCTGTGGTCATGTGGCAGGCATGACTAGACACTGGAATACACAGAATGCTGTTTACCTTCCCATCAAAGTGGTCCCTATTTATCTACTTGCAATTTCTTGCTTTTAAACTGCTAGGTTGGCAGGAACTGGGACAAAGACAGGAACTCATTCCGTCCTGCAGTATTTGGGTATCGAACTGCTGACCTGCCGCCTTCCAGTCAGCATTTTAGCCACTTGAGCCACTGTAATTCACTAATTAAGTGTAAGTAATTTGTTTTTCCAACAACAATTAATGTATGACACAAGAGCCAGTGTGACTAGCATTGAATTTTCCCCAAAGCTGGTGGCAGCCCAAGACTTTTGCACAGTGCTGTAAATGTGTGTGCTGTACAAGTGTGTGTGTGTTTTATGACTTAGGGAGGCATTCTGCTACTGACACTAGTTCTTGATCCATGATAAGCCAGTCATTCCAAACAAGGATGAAACAATGAAATGACCTTTCATCCAGCAACATTATCTTCATAGTATGTGCAACAGAATGTTTGGCATAGAGTCCAGTACATATTTGGATAAAGTATATTTGTTCCACTTGCTGTCACCACTGCTACATAACCCAGGAGTATACATTTGGTTTCCAGCACAAGGTACAGGCATGTGGTATGGTATAATTAGGGACAAGTATTACATACCTTCTGGATAATCTTGGTGCTTGTTTCAGTGCACACCTCTGTTGCTAATGTAGATTTCTGATGCTACATTTCAAACAGTTCAATAAAATTTTGAATCCCAAACCTCATGCACAACACAGGCAGCATATACAGTAGCAGTATTGTCATGCTTTCAATATGTCAATTCAGTAGTATGCTCTGACTAAGTTCTGAATATTTTCGTAAAGAATGCAGGAAGTTTTGATACCCACAGAATTGAACCTATTTCAGCCAGACGTACCCGATATTTCTTCAGTAAATACAGTAATTAGTCTTTAAAGTGCCACAATGTTTTTTGTTTTTGTTTTATTTACTCTTTGATGCCTGGTGTGAAGGGTCGCAAAGGGTCAGACTCGACTGTGTGACTAAACAACAACAAATGCTTGAAACTCAAACAATCAGGGCTATCACTTCAAAAATTTCAACGATATTTCCTTTATACCTAACAGACTATCGGAAGGCAACGGAAGGAGAATGGAGTAGAAGACTAAGACTGCAAATATATACACACTTACCTCAGAGTATGTTCCACTAATCTCTAGTAGGCACACATTCACTTGACTTTTCCAACTGGGGTCCTATGCAAACTTAGTAGCAAAAAACCCAATGAACAAAGTGTAGCTTCTAAGCCAACATGCATAAGATTGGGTGGATGACTATATTTTATGCTCATTTAGCTGGGAGTAAGATTGACTGACCTCAATGGGATTTTGTTTCAAATAACTATGCATAGACTTAGTTGCTTGACAGAAATGAGAGCAAAGTTTAATAGCTTTGGCACCATATTATGTTGCATTGATCTGTGCTGGAATAGCATAGATAGAGATAGATAAATCTTTATTGTCATTGTCCTGCACATAACAACGAGATGGGGGGGGGGACACTTATCAACCCAACAAAACCTAAACAAAATACAACTATACAAAATTATCAACATACTCCCATCCCACATATACATATTTAACCCCTAGAAAGCTCTAAAACTCTAAGGCTCTAAAAACTCTAAAAACTGTAAAAACTATATACAGAAGCTCCCTCATAGACTGCATTACACTGCATTCAAAGCCAGAACCACTTTTGGGTAGAAACTATTTCTCAAGCGGCTGGTCCTGGTCTTTATGACCCCTATACCTTCTTCTAGAAGACAGAAGCTGAAAGAGATCATTTCCAGGGTGCATACTATCTTGCGCAATCTCTACAGCTTTCTTATAACACCTGATGGCATAGATTTGATCTAGAGTGGGAAGAGTACGCCCGATTATCCCCTCTGCAGTCTTTATGACCCTGGACAGCATTGTTCTTTCCCTAGCTGTACAACTCCCAAACCATACACACAGACCATAGGTTAACACACTCTCTATGGTACAGTGGTAGAATGCCAACAGCAGGTCCTTTGAAAGATTGTTCTTCCTGAGGATTCTCAAGAAGTATAACCTCTGCTGTGCTCTCTTCATCAGATCTTTGGTGTTTGCTCCCCATGTTAGATCATCCCTCAGCTCCATTCCCAGAAATCGAAACACCGAGACCTGTTCCACACAATTCCCTTCAATAATAAGTGGCTGGATGTTCAATTTGCATTTTCTAAAGTCCACAATGATCTCTTTTGTCTTTTTTACATTGAGGAATAAATTGTTTTCCCTACACCACTCCGTCAGCATCTCAACCTCCTTCCTGTAAGCTGACTCCCCCTCCCCAGCAATAATCAGACCCACCACCGTTGTGTCGTCTACAAACTTGATGATCTTATTGCTGGGGTAAATGGGAACACAATTATATGTGTAAAGTGTGTACAGAAGTGGGCTCAGCAGACACCCCTGTGACGTCCCTGTACTTATACTGAGATCCGCAGAGACATGAGAGCCCATCCTGAAGGTTCATGACAAAAACAAAACTGTGATATAAAAAATAATATTCCTAGATTAAAATTTCTGATTTTTATTTCTCACTAAAGCAAGAACCATTCAGTTTCGATGTTTAAGAAATTCACTTTTCAAAAAAAAAAATCACTTTTTATTCCAAAAACTTACTTTTCTTATATTGATTATGTGACACAAAGCATGGTACAGGTACTTCTGGGCTCACAGTGCCAGAAGTGCCTGCAGAAATATAATAGCAAAGAGATATATAAACAGCAGAAGCAAGTGGTGTGCATTCAGTATCATAAGGAAAAGACAGAAACTTGTCAACATTCACCAGCTTTCACTTGAGCAATCCCAAATTTGGCAATCGTGGTGACACAACAGTAAAGTCCCATGATGGTGAACCTTGGCACTCCAGATGTTCTTGGACTTTAATTCCCAGAAGCCCAAGCCCTCGTGAATCCACACAAAGGGGTTTACTGCGATTCATCCAGTCGCATTTTACTTCTGTTTCCGGGAGCGACGAGGGCGGCACGGTCCAGATTAATCGTAGTAAACCCCTTTGTGTGGATTCACAGGGGCTCGGGCTTCTGGGAATTAAAGTCCAAGAACATCTGGAGTGCCAAGGTTCACCATCATGGGTAGAGTCTATCCCGGCTAACTATACAATTGTACAGAGGGCTTGTAAAGTTTCTGTCTCTCTCGTTTTTGTCTCTAGGTAACATCTGTCTATGCAACATATAGTCATACACCTGGGTGAGATGATGACATACCTCTATTCCAGTAGCTTCCTGAGTGAAAGTGTTATTTAATTCTTTGGGGCTTGCTTCTGAGTAGATGTGCATGGGATTACCCTGTTAACTGACAGTTTTAGCAACCAGAGAAAGCCAGAAAAATTCTACACACTTTGTTATTGTAACATTCTTCTCAAAATATTATTTTCCTCATTTCTGTACCATTTTTAATTAACTCTTGAGAACTGGTTCATACATTCCAAATACTCAAAACAATGCGATCTCAATTGTAATTACTGTATATATATTAATACATTTGAAATATTTGACTAATATATAACAATAGAACCATAGTTTCTGTAGCAGATGTATTATCTACTTGGATGCCATAGTATAATGTTCTAATGAAAAAAGGGTTCTTACCAATTGTTTGGTTTGATGTCCTGAATGCACAACAGCCACGTCAGAAATGTGGTGGATAGAATAGACTGGGTGTATTGTACAGGCACATGTGGAGCTGTCAGTTAAGGTACTCTCCTTCCATTTGCTGCTGAGCATGCTATTTCAGTTGTAAGTGTTTTATATCGGTTTACCATTTCATTATCAGTTTGGAATTATTTTAATTGTGCTCTGTTCAGAAATACATCATTTAAAGGTTTCAATCCACTTATTAGTCCCAGCTTGAGTAAAGCCACTAAATTACTGGGGTTTGTGTAAATACTAATTTGCAAAAGTCCTGTCATTTCTGTCTATCTACTCTAGTTGAAAATAATGATTGTATTTAAGTCAAAAAGATTGCAAAAGAACTTGACTGTTTTTCTGGAAGTTGTTAGACCACTGATATTACAATTTTAAATTTCTGGAGTGATATGGAATTGCAGCAACCATAACAAAAATGTATGTTTAAGATTTAGATTGTAATCCGATAACTTGTTATGTGAGAGCAGCTTTTAATAAGTTTGCTCATGTGTAGACATGGATAGGATGCAGTTTTAAGTGATGTGTTTTATGGGTATCACTTGTGAAATGCAACTAGTTGAGCTGAACAAATAAATAAACATTTGGGGGTAAATAGGAATTCTTCCCCACCCACAGCTGGATTTAAGAGGCTGTGCTTTTAATTCACCTTTTTTTTTTAAAGTGTTAGTAGGGCAGTCTTCACATGCAATTGGGTTAGGTTAAATGGCCTTCTAATCTAGACCCTTTCTTATGCATGAAAAATAGTATTCTCCACTCACAATTTCAGAATTTTGTAACTTCATCATTCCTAGGGCAGATCATATCTGGTGCAGCTGATAAAAATGATACCTAAATACTTATTAAAGCCGTTTGTAAAAGCATCACAGTTATATCCATGTGAATGATTGAGATGGAAACCAGATTGACACATGTTTCTGTATTTGTCTTTTGGGGTATTCTTCTCAATTTGGATATGAAGGATTTGCAGCTCTTTCTTCAGATTCCAGTAAGGAGAAGAGGCTGCAGAAAATTGGAAAGGAAAATTCTCTTTTTGCAAATAGCACACCATCATATTAATGCTGTTTCACTTTTTGACACTGGCATACATTTGCCTTTTAAATAGAACCAGTTTATTCAGTGCGGCTTTTGATGGTGCCAATCCTGTCACTTATCTTGGCCCCAGTGGCAAAAGGAAAATACAATCTGCATGATACAATGAGTTATATTTGACTGTGTGATGTGAAAACACATGGCCATTCTCTCTCAGACAACATAAAACAGTGGTGTCTAATATTAATTCTGTTGAGAGGCAGCTGGTCAGGTTGTTCCTTTATTTATCAAGAGATGTTATCATGAGTTAAGCTTTAAATGCATTTTTGTTCATTGGATATAGACCCAGCCTGAAGTCAGGGAAGAATGGTTAGGGAGCTTAAAGGAAGCCATAGCTTTATCGTGGCATGCAACAGGTTTTTCTAAATCAAATTATGTAGGTAACCAGAAATTAAGTGAAGCAACTATTTCAAACAGCATATGCTGGGGAGAGGATAACAGCAGCAGTTTCCCAAATGTTCCCTGTCTCAAACATGCTATGCTAGTCTTCTGCCCTTTTAGTGTTCAAGTAATGAAGAAGTAGACGAATGAAGTAGTGAAATTCAGCTCTTTATTAGTGGGGTTTGAACACAGTTTGGATGGGGCAAAACTTGGACTTATATACACTATAAACAGTAACAGTAACAATAATACAACAAGCCCATTGGCTAACAGTGTGTACATTTTTCGATCCACTTATTTGCATAAGAATAGATACATGAGAAAAGATACATTCTGCTCCAGTCAGAAAAAACCGTTAACATACATAAAATTCTTCCCCCCTAGGTAAAAACAAAATTCTTTAACCAGGATGGTGGTCTAGTTCCCTTCTGGGTCAGACGCTTGGCTGAGCTGGCTCAGGGGCTCGTAGGATGGGCGACCTGACTGGAGTGAGGGATTGACTAGAGGGGGAGAATTGTAAACCCGAATTAAAGCCCCGTTTGTCAGATGGAGGAGCAGGGGATCACTCAAAACCAAAATCTAATTCTGTGGATGAATAAGACAACTCAGGGTCCCTCCTGTGTGTACTAAGAGAGGAGGGCGACTCTAAACGAAATTGATCATCATCAATAAAGAAATCCAAAGTGCTAGGCTGGGACAGTGTAGGGGTACACCTGGCCAGAATAGGGGAGCATTCCACAATTTCACCTTGAAATTGGTCCCTAAAAGACACTTCTGGGTCAATGTTGGCTGGCTGCTGACTGGGTTTAAATTGGTGGAGGCCAACCCTAATGTTGAGTATCTGTATTCGTACTGTGGGTCCAGTATTCTGGGTCTCAATTGATCCGTGTGCCTCCTCCAGATCAGACCAGTGGCTGTTTCGATTCTGTAAGAAACAGGGCTAGTTTGATCGATCACAAACTCAGGCACCCATGTAGGACCACCAGCTGCACAATTGTGGCAATGTACAGGGTCTCTGGACGAGAAATCCTTCTAGTGTTGGATCGCTATATTTATGCCTTTGTCCTCCACCCTAGAAGATCCAATGACTGGAGCAATTCAGCAGGGGACAGGCCTGAGACAAGGGGGGGGGGTGAGCCTATATGTGAAAAGAAACTGGCATAACTGGAGCTCTAACTCCCCTTCACCCATACGCCAAAGTGCGTCTTTACCTGACCATTGGTGGCTGGGTGGAATGGGGCAGCAGTGATGTGCCTAATTGCATTCCTTTCCATGAAGGATTGGAATTCTGCAGATGTGAACGTGGACGCGTTGTCAGACAGCAGCACATCTGGAAGTCCAAATGCTGCAAACAGCCTTCTCAGGTGCATTATCGTGGTGGCTGAAGTGGTATTAGGCACCCTAATCACTTCCAGCCACATAGAGAATGAATCCACAACCAACAAAAATAGGGAACCCTTAAATGGACCTGCAAAATCTATGTGCAACCTGGACCACAGGCCCCGAGCAGAATCCCATTCCCGAGAGGGAAGGTGGGATTGCTCTGGGCGAGAGATTGACAACTGGCACAAGTGCCAACCATTTGTTCTATGTCTTGGTCCAGTTGAGGCTACCAAAAGTAGCTACGGGCAAGTGCTTTGGAATGGACAATTCCCGGGTGACTTGTGTGAAGTAAATGTAAAACCTTTTTCTGGAGAGTGACAGGAATGACCACTTGATGACCCCATAGAAGGCAACCTCATTCCACTGACAATTCCAAATGCTTGCAGTAGAATGTTCTGAATTCCTTGGCTAGAGGAGAGACAGGCCAGCCCTTTTGTACCCAAGACATTACTTTAGTCAATGTTACATCCTTGGCCATAGCTTTGGCTATATCTGAGGGGATGACCAGGGGCGAGTCGAATGCCTCAATCATGAGGACCTGGTGGTCACTTTCGATATCTCAATCAGCTTCCCCGACCCCTGTCAGTAGAGAACGTGGCAGGGCATCAGCATGGCTGATGTCCTTGCAAGGCCTGTGCACCAAACTAAAATCGTATGCATTTAGGAAAATTGCTGAACGCAAGATCCTTGGGGACAGAATTTGAGGTGTGGGCTTGTGGTCAGTTATGATGGTAAAAGGCCTTCCGTAAAGGTAATCGTAGAATTTCTTAGTGCCTGACATGATTGCCAACGCCTCCCAGACTGTCTGAGCGTACTTTTTCTCAGGCTTTGAGAGCGAATGGGAATAGAATGCTACGGGGGCTTCCCTCCCATCATTTGGTACATGGCATAAGACAGTTCCCACCCCACAGGGGATGCATCACACAAGTACAACTTCTTTGTTAGGATCAAAATGAGTAAATACAGCATCTGAAGATAGCAGCCTTTTGAGTTCTAGGAATGCTTTCTCCTGGCAATGGCCCCAGTGCCAAACAGGATCTTTCTTGAGAAGCCAATGTAATGGTTCAGTAACTGAAGCTTTGTGATAGAGAAAAGCGTGATAGAAGTTTAATAATCCTAGAAATGATTGCAATTCAGCTTTACATTTCGACCTGGGTGTATTCCGCACGGCCATCACCTTGGAGTCAGAGGGCATGATACCTTGGGGTGTAATGTGGTACCCCAGGAACTCCACTTCCCGTGCCAAAAACACACATTTGTCTCTTCTGAAATGTAGACCGGCTCTTGAAACATGACAGGACTCGATCGAGCCTGGCCGCTAGTTCGACGGTGTCCTTAGCAGTGATCAAGACATTGTCAAAATATGGCAGGACACCCGGCAACCCTTTCAAAATATGTTCTACAATATATTGAAATATTCCAGGGGCTGCATTCGCCCCGAATTGTAGTCTAGTTACCTTAAATGCCCCCCTATGCGTTACTATGCCCTGGGCTATGGCAGCAGCAGGAGACATAGTTAATTGTTCGTAAGCCTGGGCAAGGGCAAGTTTTGCAAAGAAATTTCCCCCATGCAAGGAGGTAAGAAGGTGGCTTACCATGGGCACAGGATATGCGTTCGGGCGAATAGCTTTATTGATGGTACACCTGTAGTCAGTGCATATCCTGACCTCCCCATTACTTTTCAAAGTAGTCACAATTGGTGTCTCCCACTCTGCGGAGTCCATCGGCAGTAGGATGCCCTGCCCCACCAGTTTGTCCAGCTCGGTTTCTATCTTCTCCTTTAAAGCAAATGGTACCCGGCATGGCTTCATCCGGATGGGCCAGATGGTTGGGTCAAGCTCAAAGTCCACAGGGGGTCCTTTGTATAAACCTAAACCCTTTTTGAATACCTCAGGATGTGCAGCACAAAAGTCCGGGATTGGGTCAGAGTCTATTGCGTGGATGCCAGAAAGCCGGATTCCCAGGGGCCTAAAACATTGGGTCCCAATAAGACAGTTAGTGCCCTGCTTAACTACAACCAATGGCAAGGAGGTGCGAATGTTTTTGAATTTAACCAAGAAATTTCCCACCCCCAGGTCCGGAATCTGGCAATCTTGCACATCCCAGAGGGAAGTTTTAAAGGATTTAAGCTTGGGCCGAGAGGCAGGGGGAATTCTCAAAAACTCCCGCTGTGGGATTATGGAAAAGGTAGTACCTGAATCCACCTCCATCTTGAAGGGGACATCCTGCAGGCTCAGGTCTGCGAAGGAATGCTCGCTGACGATGCCCACTTGGCACGGCTCAGGCTCTGGTGGCACTTTGGTGATGGACGTGTTGTGGTGATGACTCTTCTTGGGCACAGGCACTGGAGGTCTTTGCCTTCACTGTCGGCATACCTTAGCAATGTGCCCTTTTTGCCCACAGTTGTCACATTCTGTGGTGGGGAAGGGGCACCTTGTGGTCATGCCGGGCTCCACAGCCAACACACTTGTGAAGGAATTTCTTCTCCCGATCGTCACAGTGCTCTCGGTGCTTTCGTCGGGCCGCTCGGACTTTTCCCTCTGCATCGCTGGACTCCGATGAAGAGGTGGAACCAGACGATGCTGAGGAGGATGAAGGTGAACTTTGCTGAACTTGCACAGCTGAGTCGGTGGCACTGGTGGTGGAGTGGCGATGCCGGAAAAGCTTTATCCCGGACCGTGTGGCCTCAGATGCTACTGCCTCTTCTAGGACATCCGTGAAGGTTAAGGTCTTTCTGATCATGAGGCGACATTGAGCATCTTCGTCCCTCATGCCGGCCAGCAGATGGTCCCAGAGTGCTTCTTCAATGTTGTCCCACTTGCACAGGACAGCAGCAAAGTGCAGTGCAGCGGTGTAGTCTGCAATGGATTCACCGGGTCACTGCTCTCTTCTGTGGAAGGCCTCCCTGGCCGGGTAGATTGAGACCTCTGGCTCCAGGTGCCTCCTCAGTGTGGACATGATTTCTGTGAGCGGCACCACATCCACGTCCCTTGGGAGAACGAGGTAGGTTGCCAACTCAAACGTCTCAGAACCGCACTGAGCGAGGAAACAGGAGCACTTCTGGTCTTTGTCGGTGATTTTCTGCGAGGCCATTGCGTGGCGGAACTGGCGTTCGTATGTTGCCCATTTCTCTGGATGCACTGGGTCGAATGGGCCGATGTTGTTGCTGTGTGGGGATGCCATCCCACCTTCATCGCCAGTTTAGTGTTCAAGGAATGAAGAAGCAGACGAATAAAGTACCAGTACCTCAGCTCTTTATTAGTGGGGTTTGAACACAGTTTGGAAGGGGCAAAACTTGGATTTATATACACTATAACAGTAACAGTAACAATAATACAACAAGCCCATTGGCTAACAGAGTGTGCACATTTTTTGATCCACTTATTTGCATAAGAATAGATACATGAGAAAAGATACATTCCGCTCCTGTCAGAAAACACAGTTAACATACATAGGTATGATAGCAGATGTTGTCCTGTTGAGATCAAAATGACTACATGTTAAATTTTTCTTGTGGAGTACAGGAGGTTAGCATGTTAGTGTTAGGCCACAACATGCCTTTGGAAAGCCCTGCAAGGCAACCTTCTAAGACCATGATGGCAAACCTTGGCACTCCAGATGTTCTTGGACTTCAACTCCCAGAAGCCCAAGCCCCCATGAATCTGCATGAATGGGTCATCCGGCCCACCCTCCGTCACCCTCATCGCTCCTAGAAGTGGAAGTAAAGCATGCCCGTATGGGTGTGTTTTACTTCCGCTTCCAGGAGCGACGAGGGCGGCGCGGGCCAGATGAATCACAATAAACCCATTCGTGCGGATTCATGGGGGCTTGAAGTCCAAGAAGATCTGGCATGCCAAGGTTCACCATCACAGTTCTAAGAGATACATCGATGTTGATGTCCTCTATTCTCATTACAAAAATGCAAGGGGTGTGCAAGTGGTCTGAAGGTCAGAAGTTCAATTCCTGGGTACTGCATGACAGAGTGAGCTCCCATTTTTGTCCCACCTCCTGCCAACCTAGCAGTCTGAAAGCAAGAAATTGCAAGTAGATAAATAGGGACCACTTTGTTAGGAAGGTAAACAGCATTCCATGCACTCCAGTGTTGAGGTATGCCTGCCACATGTCAATGAAAACATTTGCAGATATATATAAACAGAGAAGAGCACTGAACCCTAGAGGGGGATATGATTGGCTTTTGAGCAAGGTCGACCTCTACCTTTACCTATACTTCTCTGAATCTCCAGGTAGGACTCAGGGGAAGGATCTGTGTGTACAAGTCCTGTGTGTAAAAGTGTGGCTTAGCATGAAGGAATATGTTTATGTGTGTTAGTACTAGGTTTGCAGCATTGCATTTCTTGAGATTTCAGGTCATTGTGATGTCACAGAAACACAGCAAGTAAATTGGACGTACAGCGCCAAAATGGCTGCCGCACGCTTTGCTGGCCCTGCCCCTGAGGCCCGGGCATGGCAACAAAGCAGGGGGACATGGCTGGCCACCCTTTTTAAGGGGTGGCTCAGCCAACGGCGCCCCTCCTTTCAATTTGGCTGGGCCCGGGCATGCTTGCTGCCCCTTAGCCAGCCTTCTCTGTCGACTCGCCTTGCCCCAACGAGCCGCACGGTTTTTTCGGCGGCCTCCAGCCGCACGCTACCAACCCGAGCCGGCTGGCTCGGGGAACCTCGTCCGCCGCCGCATCGGATTGCGGCGCGGTCGGCCTTGGTGCCCGGCTTCACCCGGGAGCGGGCTTTGCCTGGGTGTCCCTCCCCCCACTGCCGGCGGAGCTGTCCTTGCCCGGGAATGGGCTCGCACTTCTGTCCCACCGCCTGCTCTCCCTTTGGCCTCATGGCGCCTAGGAAGAGGCCCCTGCAGGGGACCTGTACTGGCGCGCAGCATGCGCACACTCCGGTGTGGCCCATGCCTCCCTCCTCCCCGGGGCAGTGGCCCACATCGACCCCTACTCACAGGCCACGCAGGGCCGCGGGCCGGGCCACCCAGAGTGGCTGCCTGCCTTCACCCCAGGGGGGGCCCCGCAGCCTCGGGAGCCCCTCCTCAGTTGGCCCCGCCTGGCCCTATTGTGGAGGTGGCGCCCTCTCCTTCAACTGCCCTGGCGACTGCTCTGGTGTCGGTGGAGGGCCAGTTTGCGGCCCTCGAGAGGGCTTTAGGGATTCCACCAGCAGCTGGGGCCCTAGGATCTGGTACCACCCTGGGTGGTGACCAGAGACCCCAGGACCTGGCAGGAGTGGAGCAGCACCTGGCCAGGCTTGAGGCTGCGCTATTGGCCAGGCCAGCGACGGGTGCCATCTCAGTTGGCCCCCCGGCTGATCTGTGGGTGCCCGGGCCTCCCATGGTGCCTGGCGCTACTTCAGGGATGGGGGCCGCGAGTTCATCTGCGGTCGTGAGCTCTGACGCCCAATCCCGGTCGCAACCCCCAGGGGGGGCGGCTGGGGGGGGGTGCAGCTGGTGAGTATGCTGGTCAAGTGAGAGCACCAAACACACTCCCTCTTGTTTTGCTGGTGGCCCCTCACCCGTTGTCCAAGCAGAGCCAGGTCGTGTGGCCCTGGCTGTTGTCGCAACCTGCGGTACCTCCTGTGTGGGTGGCCCCACCTATTATGGCGGGCGTTTGGTGCGCACCTTATCCCCCACCCCCACAGGGTGCACAGGTGGCTGGGCCCTCGCTACCTTACCTAGTATGGCCCTACGGCCCCCCTACTAATCCTGGGTATGACTCCATGCACTCCTTGGCTTTGCCGTCTGTGGGTTTGATCCTTCCCTTGGGTGACCTCCCGGCGACCAGGGACAAAATCTGGCACAGGGAGTATGTGGATCTTTTCAGTCTCCTCAATAGGGAGCCTACCCGTGATGAGAAGGACAAGAAGGATGAAAAGGACAAGAAGCTGGCCCGCCGTAGGAAGCCCCCGCGTACCTGGGCCAATTGGCTCCCAGCGTACTTGATTTACGCAGTCGTCTCCCTGAGGGCATGGCCCGATTTAGCGATTCCCCTTTTCCAGTACCTCAACATCATTTATTGAGTGTACGTTGACTTCCCCTGCACTGCATGGCTAGTGTACGATGAGGAATTTCATATGCGTGCCGCCTTACACCCGGAGATGCGTTGGGATGAACCCAACCAGCTCCTGTGGTTGTACTATATGACGCCCTCCCGCCCTGCCATGGGTGATCGCTTCCATTCTGGCCATGCCGTACAATGGCCTGGCCTTGCACTGTTTCCCCACCAGCCGACGGGGCAGGGGGTTCCAGCCTGCCTGGTGTGCTGGCGGTACTCCTCTGTGGCAGGGTGCTCCAGGCTCAATTGTAGGTACTTACATGAGTGTCCCAACTGCTCCGGCCCTCACCCAGCCTTCGCCTGCCCACGCCCCAGGGGAACCCGGACCAGGGGCAGGGGTTCCCAGGGTGCCCCCAGGCCTGGCAGTGAACCGGTGCTGCCTCCAAAAGGCCCCCTCCCCAATTAAGTTATTGGTTCTGGAACGCTGGTTACAGCTTTACCCTAGGCATTCTGACGCGGAGTATATCCGCGCAGGTTTTTCCGAGGGTTTTCGGATCTCTTTTGTTGGCCCCCATTCACCTAAAGATGCTCCTAATTTGTTATCTCTCCATGGCAGGGAAGAGGTGGCTAGGGACCAAATTTTCAAGGAGGTCGAAGGGGGTAGAGTAGCTGGTCCTTTTGACGAGCCCCCTTTCCCTAATTTGAAGGTTTCTCCCCTTGGTTTAGAAGAAAGTACCAGGTGAATTTAGGTTGATTCACCATTTGTTGTTCCCGGCTGGCAAGTCAGTCAATGATGTGATACCGGACGAACTGTGTTCGGTCCACTATACTTAGTTTGACCAAGCACTTGCTATGGTCCGGGCGTGTGGGCTGGGGGTGCTCCTGGCCAAATGTGACATTAAGTCAGCCTTCCACCTCCTGCCGGTCCACCCGGATGACTTTGAGTTATTGGGTTTCCGTTTTCAAGGCCGGTATTTTGTGGACAAGGCCATGCCTTTTGGGTGCTCTGTTTCTTGCTCGGCCTTCAAGTGTTTCAATTCATTCCTTCATTGGGCCTTTGTCCAGCAGTCGGGGGTGGCTTCGGTAGCACACAACCTGGACGATTTTCTTTTCGGTGCCCCAGCGGGCTCAGACGAGTGTGTACGCCTCCTTTCCACTTTCCAGGTTCTTATGGCTGAATTGGGCGTGCCTTTGGCACCGGAGAAGACAGAGGGCCCATCCACCAATTTGGTTTTTCTGGGGATCGAGATTGATATCATAGCACAGACCTCCAGGTTGCCCCCCGATAAAATAACCCGGATTTCGGGCACCATTCTGTCCCTATTGGCCCAGCATAAGGCGTCCCTCAGGAAGCTGCAGGTGCTCCACGGGCACCTTAATTTTGCTTGCAGGGTGGTGGCTCCTGGCAGAGCATTCGCCAGGCGCCTGTGTGACACCATGGTGGTGTTAACCGGGAAGCACCATCGTGTTCGCCTGACCAAGGGTATCAAGGATGATCTCCGGGTCTGGCTGGGGTTTCTTTCTGACTTTAATGGGACCTCTTTTTGGCGTGATGAGCGCGCAGAGACTCCCGCGTTCCACGTGCAATCTGATGCATCCGGGGCCTTTGCCTATGGGATGTACTTCGACGGCCACTGGGCGTACGCCAAATGGACAGAGTTGTGGCATGATTCCGGCTTGCTGCGGGACCTCATGTTCCTCGAATTTTTTCCCATTTTAGGTGCCCTTCTCCTCTGGGGTGAGGCGTGTTCCAACTCAGTTGTACATTGTCAGACAACGCACTGACTTCCCGGTCCCCTAGGGTTATGGGCATGGTGTGCCATTTTGTTTTGTGCACTCTTCGCCGCAACATTTTATTTAGAGCCAGACACGTCCCGGGTATCAATAATGATATTGCTGACGCTTTGTCTCGCTTACAGATCAACCGCTTCCGGGCGCTGGCACCGGAGGCCGATGAGCTGCCTGTACCACTCCCGGCAGTGATGTGGAGTTTTGGCGTGTAGAGGTGAACCGGGCAATAGGACTTTCTTTAGCTCCTGGCACCCGCAAGGCCTATGTGCGTGCCTCCACACGTTCGAAGAGTTCCGCCACGGGGCCGGCCTCCCTATGGACTGGCCTGCCCGTGTTGACCACTTACTCCAATTTATGGTGGTTTTGCATTGTCGGGGTTCGGCTCCCCGGACGATTGCTGGCCGCCTATCTGTCTTGGCTTTCCATGCAATGGTCAATGGCCTCCCTGATACTACGACTGATTGTAGGGTGCGCAGGGTACTTGAGGGTTGACGCGGGAACATGGCCCTCTCAAGGACACACATCGACCCATTTCACCTTCGATACTCCCGCAAATGTCGGAGGTTTGGCACCAGGTTTGCAGGGATCCTTACCAGGTGCTCCTTTTCCACTCTGCTACCATGCTCGCCTTTTTCACGGCCCTCCGGGTCAGCGAGCTGGTGGTGGGGTCGGCGGGGGATTCTTCTTGTAGAGCCCTCGAGCTGGATGACGTCAGGGTTGGCGCTGATAAGGTTCACGTCACTGTTTGCTTCTCCAAGACTGACCAGGTGGGCAGGGGCAGCGTGGTTACTCTGCTCCAGTGTGGTGATTTGGCTATTTGCCCAGTGGCAGCACTTGCCGCCTTTTTGGCTGTTCGCGGCCCGGCCCAGGGTCTTCTTTTCCGACACTGCAATGGTTCCCTGCTGACCAGGTTCCAGTTTTGGAAGGTCACGGGCTGGGCACTGGCCAGGTTGGGCCTGGCCGGTGTACGCTTTGGGACCCACTCCTTTCGCATTGGGGCGGCTTCTACTGCTGCAGTACAGGGTTACCCGGCGGCTGACATCCGCTCCCTGGGGCGCTGGGGTTCGGATCGTTTTAAGGTTTATGTGCGCCCTCTCCAGCAGTAGCTCCTCGCTCGTTCCCCTTTTTCTCTTTCTTTTGTTTCAGGCATCGAGCATCTCCGTGCCCCGATGAGGGTTTGGATCATCGGGCATAGTTATGTATATTGGGCCGCCCGCCATGCGGCTTCCACCTCGTGGGGTCCTCACCTTGGTGTTGGTGCCATTGCCTTGCTCCGTTGGTTCGGCTACAGGGGAATGCGTTGGAGTCATCTGTTGCTGCTGGTCAGGTCTATGATGGGTCAATGCCCCTCGGAGGTCCTGGTTTTACACCTGGGTGGCAATGATTTGGCCCAAGTACCTTGTCTTCGCCTGATTTGTGATATTTGCAGGGGCTTGGCATTGCTGGCTCAGTCATGGCCAGGTGCCCGTATTATATGGTCCCAAATGGTCCCGCGGATGTCCTATAGGGGCGAGGTGAATGCCTCTGCTGTGGACCGAGCCCATAGGTTGGTGAACCGGGCTGTGGCATGCTTCCTTTATGCCCACGCGATGGGGCCCATGGTTCCCCACCCCCTGATACGCAGGCAGGACGAGCACCTGTACAGGAGTGATGGGGTGCACTTGTCAAGCCAAGGCTTGGATCTCTTCCTAGCAGCACTGCAAATAGGCCTGTTGACCGGATGTCCGGCCGGGCCAGGGTGTTGAGTCGCTTACTCCACCCCGGGGTGTGGCTGTGTGCTGGTTTTTTGGCTAGGGCATCGAGTCGCTTACTCCACCCTGGGTGTGGCCGTGTGATGGTTGGGGTGGGGTGGGAGTCGCCCACTCCTCCCCGTGTGGTGGATAGCACTGGTAAGGGGCAACTGCATTAGTAATTAATAAGGCAAGGCAATTGGCTGGCCATAGGGAGGACAAGGTTAACCAGATTTGTATGGCCAGTCAACTTGCTCGGATAAGTTACAGCTGAAAGGGGTCAACGACATGCTGATGAGGAAGCATGTTGTTGATGGAAGCTTACACCCAGTTGCCGCTACAACAGGTGCTTTTAGTTAGCGATTTAGTTATATGTTTTAATTTGCCCCTTGCCAGTGCTATTTTGGCCCGTTTGATCCTTAACCATCGTTAAGGTAGGCCTATTTGATTATCAATAAAGGTGGCCTGACTTTCATCCATAAATTATGTGTCCACGTCGTTATTGGGGTGTGGGTACAGCAATGGACGTGCGGCGCCAAAATGGCCACTGCACGCTTTGCTGGCCCCACCCCTGAGGCGCGGGCACGGCAACAATGCAGGTGGGCATGGCTGGCCAACGATCCCCCCTCCTTTCAATTTGGCTGGTCCCGGGCGCGTTTGCCCACCACCCCCTCCCTTAGGTCACAGTGTGACTAGTTTGGTCGCTTCGGGGCCGAGTGGGAATTTTTGCCAGGGACCTGATTGACACCTTGGTTCTCGTTTTTTCACCCACTCCATACTGTCTGCCAATGGGCGACTTATGGGATCTTTCTTGTGATGCCTTTGGTCACTTTGGCGGATAGCACTGGTAAGGGGCAACTGCATTAGTAATTAATAAGGCAAGGCAATTGGCTGGCCATTGGGAGGACAAGGTTAACTAGATTTGTATGGTCAGTCAACTATCTTGGATAAGTTACAGCTGAAAGGGGTCAATGACATGCTGATGAGGAAGCATGTTGTTGACGGAAGCTTACACCCAGTTGCCGCTACAACAGGTGCTTTTAGTTAGCGATTTAGTTATATGTTTTAATTTGCCCCTTGCTAGTGCTATTTTGGCCCCTTTGATCCTTAACCATCATTAAGGTAGGCCTATTTGATTAACAATAAACGTGGCCCGACTTTCATCCATAAATTATGTGTCCGCGTCGTTATTGGGGTGTGGGTACAGCAAAGTATATCAGAGAATAAAGAAAACAAAACAAAAAGGCAAAAAATGTTGTGGCACGTTAAAGACTAACAGCTGCATTTTAATGTTACCTTTCGTGGATCAAGTCTACTTCCTCAGACATAAGTGTGAGACTTCATGGCATCAGTTTATACACATCAGGTATAGGTGCACAAAATGGTTAGCATAACAGATAAGTATACAAATTAGTGTGGTTTTTACAACTGGTAATACCTGTTACTCAGGTTCAAGCTTCACCCTTTGCAAATGGTTAGTAAATGGATGGAAGACAAACATTGTGGCATTACACGTTTAGTGTATGGGACCAAAGACAACAGGGCAACCGAAGGGTTGGTTTAACGCAGGTTTATTGCATAGTGTTCCGGTGAAGCATGAGGTAATGGCGGTGATACATCTCAATATATACAGTAGCACTCTACATTTGAATCTTGTAGCACGGTAGCTCATTGGCTGCTACCGGCGTGGCCTCGCCCAGGCACGCCTCTTTCTTCGCTGCTGAATGCGGGGAAGGTTTTCCCGCGGCTGTTTGTAATTGAGCAATGTGGACCATGTGAGACTGAACGCTCGCAGCTGCCCTCTATGGGCTGTCTGCTCGCGTTCCTTTACAGCTGAGATCGTTGGTATTTGGAGTGGTTACATTCTTGCCTTTACAGTATAATGAACATGCACACATACATACATACATAACAACACGTTTGCTAAAGGCCTAGCATTTATTGTGTGAGTGGCCCAAGACAAGCACCAAGTTTCTTCCTTTGTTCTGAGAGGAAGCCTGATGCTGTGGTTGAGAATTCTACTGAAGTAGTTCCCATAAAGGTGGTATAACAACATGCAATATATATAGCAGCATTTAAAAACCTGTTAGCAGATACTGTAAATCAGGGATGCCCAAACTTTTTGGGTCATGGGCCAGTCACGTGGTTCAGGGGGCTGGTCACTATGACCCATGCACAAGAAAGAATAACCATTTGAGGCAGAGCAACATAAAATAATCTTTATAATTTTCTTCGACTTGTCACAAAAAATTGTCACAATTGTACAATTTTTCTATTACCTTGTAGATACCATATGAAATTACCTGACAAAGAAATTTAATTACCAAATCGGCTTAGTATATTTTTCTATATTTCTTCTATAAATGGACAATAAAGAGTTTTTTGTGACAAGTTGAAGAAAATTATAAAGATTTTTTTATGTTGCTCTGCCTCAAATGGTTATTCTTTCTTGTGCTTTGAACTTTCACCGTTTGGCCAATTCGCTTGTTCTTCCACTATGACCCATGGGCTGGATCTGGCCCCCCCTGACACCAATTCATTTGGCCCGCAAAGCCCTCATCACTCCTGGAAGTGGAAGTATAATGGGCATGTATGCACATTTTACTTCCGCTTCTGGGAGCAATGAGGGCTTTGCGGGCTTGATGAATTGGCATCGGAGGCTGTATCTGGCCCACAGGCCATAGTTAGAGCACCCCTGCTGTAAATAGTAGCAGGCACAGTGGCTTCTGGACCAGCTGATTATGAAAACAATGGAGAATCCTGGGAAATGAGCTCAGTTATCCAATTGGCAAAATGTATCCACCAGTTACAGCAATTATTGCTATTCTCACATCCTGCACCTTAGCTACAGTACAGCAAGAAGACTCATGAGTTGCACTGCTGAAACCTGGCTTAGTCCAGATTGTGTAGTGTGCTCAAGTGCACCTAAACCTAAACAAATGGTCTCTCCCCTGTCCCCTTCTCTCACTTTTTGATGCACCCATTTTCTATGAAAAGAAACACATAAAAAACGTTTTGTGCCCTGCCAGTGATCCTTGGGCCCGGCACCAGCTCAAAACAGGTGGAAATGGGTGCCAAACACTAAGCCTTCTGCAAGCTTGTGCAATTTAATCTTGTTCTCTTCTATTTCGTTTCCCTTGATTTATATATTGAACTCGATTCTTCCCTTTCGTCATGTTGGCTATCTCTCCCATTTTGAGCAATCTGCAAATCTGGAGAAAGTTGTCATAAGATATGAATATCAGGTATGATTTTCTGCTTTGTCTCAGTCATTTTATTTGTGGTAATAAGGTTGTAATCCCTCTTCACCATCCCTGGGCTCTCAATATATTCGTCTAGCAAAATATGCTGTACACCATCTACAGTCACAGAACTTCATAAAGAAAATAAAAACCACCCTTTCCGGGATCAGTAGTAACTTCCTCAGGAAGAAGAGTTCAGTTTCCCATAGAATGTGTATTGTTTATACAGGGAGCAGTTCCAAAAGCTCCATGCATTGTTCTTGATCTGGCAAGCTCCATTGGCTGCTACAATATTTGTGTGTTTACATATTTTTGCTGTTTCGTTGCCTTGAAAGGCTGAAAACAGTTTAGATCTGAGTCTTCTTTTAAATACAAAATCCAATCCCTTTTGCTTTCTTTTCCAGTCCTGATATTGCTGCCACTGATCTTGTTTCACAGAACACAGTATAGATTCCAATAAAATGTGGTATCAAAGTTATTGGTTTTTAAAAGAGGAGAGGAGAAGGGGAGGAATAAGGAGAGAAAAACAAATGTGTTCATAGATCTTGTAAAAACATTTCATAGTTTTTACTACAATTGTAGTAGAAGCTATTAGAGTGGTGCTTTTGAGTATTAATATCCTACATAAAACCAAATCCCATACCCCACTGTATAGTTCTAAAACTTTCTTCTCTCTGTGTATGTTTTTACATTCATGTATAATAATAATAAGACAAAACAAGGGCAATGCAAAATATATTTGGTGTCTAAATTTTTATAACAAAGTACAAGATTATCTTTATAGTATATGGCAGGGATGGCAACTTTGAAATTTAATTTTCTGTGCCTTTAACCATCTTTATTGCCTTACCTACCCCCAAAGCATACATTTGTACATACAACATTGATTGAACACTTCACTGTTTCCAATATGGTGTAGTTGTGGATACAGTGATAGACTTCATACATGGAGACATAGATTAAAATCTCTACTTGGATACAGAAACTCACTAGGGGAATAGATGTGGCAAAACTAATCTTTAAATATCTCACTTATATCAAAAGCCTTATTGAGGCCACTGTAATCCAGTTCCAACTGAATGTCAAATAACAAATGACACAAATATTTTACTCCTTGTGTATCCAGGAAATTCATACCGGAATAGTAAAACTGTTAGACTCGAACAGTGGCACAATAATTTAAAAACTTTTGTTAAATATGCTGCTCTACATACAAATGTTGTTGTACGGATTTACACTAGTACTAGAACTTCAGGCTTGATTTTTCTGATGCAGATAAGAAGCTCATCTCTCTGCTATGAAATTGCCAGTTATCAAAATCAGGGGAACGTGATTACTTTAAGCCAGGGATGTCCAAACTTTTTGGGCTGTGGGCTGGTCACGTGGTTCAGCGGGCCAATCACATAGTTCCTCCCACTGGAAGCGGAAGTAAAATGCACCTTGCAATCTGTTTTGCAACAGGATGGGATAGATTTTTAGGCTACCATTTTCTCTGCTTCAACCAGGAGTGCCCAAACTCCAGCCCATGGGCTGGATCCGGCCCCTGACACCAATTCATCCAGCCAATGCCGCCTTTACGACTCCTGGAAGCGGAAGTAAAACGCGCCCGTATAGGAGCAGCAAGAGTGGCTTGGGCCAGATGAATTGGTGTCAGGGGGCTGGATCTGGCCCATGGGCTGTAGTTTTTGCACCCCTGGTTTAAGCAATTCTTAACCCAAATGAAGAATCAAATTGTAGTTTATGTTTTACTCATTTTGAATAACTAGTGTTTAAATTAAGGATTTTTCTAAGCTTGGATTCTAATTTCTACAACTCAAGTTGTTGTTTTTGGTGTGATGAAGAGTTGTCGAGATCTGAGAAAGTTTCTGTATTTTCTGGATTTACAGCTATTCCTTATGAATACTTGGTCCATTGTGAACTTTGCATTAATTAATTGCAGTGTTTATATGTACCAGGAGGGGGCAGATACTGTACTTAGTTAACCACAAAGACAAGTTTGTTAGTGAACTATCTATTTAATAAGACTGTCATCTCTCCTTTTGCTCCAATACTTTTGATTGTTGCTTTCACTTAGAAAGATAGTACTTGAAGCTTTCTCTGGTACAGTATAAAAATTTGATATATCAGTCAAATAAGAGGGGAAAGGGTTGTATTGGGTACTATGAACAGTCAGAAAAAGCAAAGTGTATAACAGGTCAGATTAAGCCTTCATTTTCACTAAACTCTAAAACAGGGGCTCCCAATCTAAGGCCCATGGCACCATTTATTGTGGCCCCCCACCTCTCCAAGGTCATCCTCTTTGAAGCTGTTGGGACAAAATGGCCACCCCCATCATGCAGGCAGCACAAAATGAGAGAGCGTGACCCAGCCCCCAACTTAAAAAGGTTGGGAATCCCTGCTCTAAAATGACCAAACTGTGGCTCTCCTAATTTGGATATTTCATGGGGAAAGAGTCACTGGAAAAGACAATACTGCTAGAGGATATTCAAGGTGATAGGAAAAGACTGCCTAAAGTGAGATGGATAGACAGTAAAGGAATCCACAGCCTTTTGTTTGCAAGATTTGAGGCAAGAAGGTAATCAAAGCAACTTTTGAAGTATTTGATTTAAATCTGACTGATTACTATGATTTGTTGGGAGCTCTTCTCTGCTTCCCATCACTGAGAGTAGTTCACTATATGGAAACACATGGAAAGGCTTTTTCTAAGATAACTCGCCTCTCTAGCACTAGATAAAGGGCCTTTTTGGTATCCGCTCCAGCCCTATGGAACCTCCTGCCAGTTGAACTGCATCTCCAGATGGAGCTGCTGCCCTTCAGGAAAGAGTTGAAAACCTAGCTGGCAGAGCATGTGTGGAGAGGTGTAGAGGGTGATCGGCCACCCCACCCCCACCCCCCACTGGCTCATTTAGAGTCACCCATGCTTTTAAAAGTATTTAATTAGATTTTTAATTGGTGCGGATGGGAGACAGTTATTCAGTGTTTGGTTTTTTTTGGGTTTTTTTTTTTTGGAATTTTAAGGGTTTCTATAGTTTAAACATTGGGGATTTTATGTACGCCGCCCAGAGTCACATGTCGATTGGGCCAGCTATACAAATTGAATAAATAAATAAATATTTAGATGGAAGATTCCTTACCACACTGATAATTCCTATGATTGATTACTTTAATGTTTGCTACCCTTGAATTTGGTGCGGAAAGTTTAACGTGTCCAAAATGTGGCAGCCAGACTTATTATTGGAACTAGCAGTTATCATATACAGTATCTCCAGTTCTGGCCTGCTGTTACCTGTTACATTCTGCTCCGGGTACAAAGCCCTACATGGTTTAAAACCTTGCTACCTGATGGAGTGACTCTCCTATAGAAACTCTACCAAGAGACACCAGGATAAAGGCTTTCTCAGTGTTATAACCTCCTTTTAGAATGACATCCCTATTGAGATCTGGCAGCCCCCCCCCCCTCTCCTGGTTTTCAAAAACACCTGGAAAATTTTTCTTTATACAAAGGCTTCTAGTGGTTAGCTGGGTTTGCAATTATTAGTTATCTGTTATTTTTATTATTATGTTTACCATTTTTACTGCTTTTTATTGTATTATTGTGTTTTGTAATTGAGATGCTACTATATTGAACTGTATTTGGTTATTTTGTATCTTTGTATACCAGTATTTTGTATTGTGTAACTTTGCAATGTACTATATTTGGATGTTTTGTATCCTTGCATATTCTGTATTTTTGTATTGCTGAATTTTGTTGTGAACCGCTTTGGGTAGTCTTAGGAGAAGGAAAGCGGTACATAAATACTGTGATGATTGATGATGATGATGATGATGATGATGATATTTCTGTATTGCCATTTGGATAGTATTATGTTGGAAACCCACCCCCCACTATGTTGGGTGGCATACAAACAAACAAAATTCTGTTACATCAGAGTTCTTTATATCAGTTGGGGATATAACACAATTTTAATGTCAAAGTATTTAAAGACAGAAGAGATTTACCAAATATTACCACCAAATTAGTCAATTTTATTTCTGTTATTGGCAGGCAGATGCTTTTGCAGAATTCACCAGCAGGCCAAGTAAGACATAATTTTGCTAGACTGTTTTAAAAAATTAGAGAAATTCATGGAAAATAGGCCTTTCCGATGTAGTACTTACTCAATCCTACTAATGTTTGTATAAGGTTTTTTAATTGCCACAGCCAAGTGTGGCTAATTGACAAGGTGCCAGCTGCACTTGATTGTGCACTTCAGATAGGCCTTGGCATTTTGTCAATTAACCACAATTTGATCCTTCAAAAACCCTCACTTTATGAATGTAGGATATAATGCTTCTGTATCCACAGTTCGAAATAAAAGGAACTGGCTCAACATTGCTACACAATATTGTTGTCAACAGAAAAAGGATATCAAGATTTACATACCAAAGGCTAACTTGAATGTTACAACACCAATGTAAGCAATCAAGATGGTCTACACTACAGGATCCCCTCTCCTGCTTACTAGGATTAACAAAGAGGTACCGCAAAATACAACTCCTTTCTTCATCAGTTAACAACTTCTCACTCCAACCCAAAGCAATTGTCTTGGTTGTTGCTGATTAGTTCTCTAGCCATCTGTCCCTTGATAAATAAAGGTAATCATCAAGTGCTTGTTGTGAAGAAATTGCCCCAGGTTTAAGATCTGAATAACAGAGCCTTTGGGAGGAGAAGGATGGGTGGCCTTGAGGAAGTAACCAATTCAGCTGGCTATCAGTACTGAGTAACTGATACTTTTATCTGTCTCATTACTGTCTCTACCCTCAGCTGTATTTGCTACAGCTGAGGACAGAATTATGAGAAACATCTGTTCTGGAGGAACTTAGTCAAGGGGAAGGTTATCACTGGGCAGAAAATCATCCATGTGACCCTGCACCCCCAAAATCTATTAGTTTATGGGCCATAGGAAATGGGAGCAAGGATATAATTGCCCTGAGGAACAACATAGGGTAGGTTCCAGCTAGGCTTGAGATGCTGTTATGCTGGTGGGGCACCTCAGCCCATTCTCCCAGGCATCAGGGAGCCTAAGATCCTGTGGGTGATTGGAAAGCCGTGGCTCTTTAAAGGGACATATTGGTACTCTAGCTCTCACCAGGAAGCTGCAAATTCAACCTGCTTCTGCTCTTTTGCTCCTTCCAGGAAGGGAAGTCCCCCTTGTAAGTCTCAGGATTGTTTCAACTTGTATTTGTTTTTGCTTGCCAGTTTGGGTTGTTTTGTTTTCCACCCCACAGTCCTTGATTGGATGTGGATCACTTTTTATTTGGGTGTGTGTGTGTTCAAGTTACCCATCAAATTGTTTCACCATCCTGTTTTGCTATTGCTATTAGAAATAGTTTTACTTTGCAAGCAGAAAGCTGATTCCTAAGGTGTTACTGCCCTCCCCATCAGTCTCACGGTGCAGGGGAATAGCTACTGGAGAGTGAGCACAAGTAATTTCACTTTGCTTGGTTTTTGTGGCATTCCGATTGCTGGGAGCAGGAAAGTGGGAGGGCTGAGGAGTGAGTTTTGATCTTGGTCACAGTGCTGGCTGCCCGGAGATGCTAAGCTTAACAACTAGAAGGTCAGCAGGTCAATACCTGAATGCTGTGCAATGAAGTGAATTCCCATCATATGCCCCAGCTCCTGCCAACTTTCTACTTTTTGTTCTGCCATATCCGAATCAGAATGTTATGATCCTCATGGTGATTAGCCATGAAGACTGTCCTGAGAATATAATGCAGTGGCCTTTCATCTGCCTTCCGCATTGCAGAATGACACCTATACCATTGATCCAGTTCTACATGTCACTTTCTGGTCCTGAGCCCTTTTGGCACACAAAGTCCTCATTGGCCCCAGGCCAGTATGGATGAAGTTGCTGCCCTCCATCAAGATGGATTTAAATTGGATTTAATCCACTTGGAGACCACCACCCTTCCCTGTGGACTTTGACACCCAAGCCATTAGTCTTCAAGGTTGTCAGATTAGTTAACTGCCACCTGACACTCGGTGTTGACTCAC
The DNA here is from genome assembly GCA_035047305.1 of Bradypodion pumilum. NCBI lineage: Eukaryota > Metazoa > Chordata > Lepidosauria > Squamata > Chamaeleonidae > Bradypodion > Bradypodion pumilum. The sequence goes on from JAWDJD010000003.1 coordinate 327,016,620, forward strand.
TGGCAGTATGGTCTACTACTCTATTACCATAGCAGGGTAACCTGGCCTGTCAACCTAGCAGTTTGAAAAGAAGAGATTGCAAGTAAATTAACAGGCACCGCTTTGGTGGGAAAGGTAACACAATCCATGCATCTAGTCACACCTGCCACATGACCATGGAAACACCTACAGATGGAGACAGTGATGACTCTTTGGCTGTAAACAGAGATGAGCGCTGCCCCCATAGAAACCGATTCTAGGGGGATAGCGCTCACATCTGTAGACATTTCCATGGTCATGAGCAAAGAGAAAATATATACTGGTTTGCTCCAAAACCAGTCATGTTCGAACATGACTGGCTTTGGAGCTAACCAATATCTATTTCCTCTTTGCAATTCAAAAACTGGCAGGCTTAGATAAAGGTGGAGTGCTAACATCAGGATATGGGATATAACCATCCCACAGAACAGCATGAAGGTTGCTTAGTCTAGCTTTCCTGTGCAGATTGTTGGCGGGTCAGGACATCACTCTGACCCACACCACAGAGAGCTGATGGTGAGAGTCGCCACATGGAGTGCAGGGAGACTTAGCTGGTTGTAGAAGGGAAAAGTTAGGAATGATAGCTTTGCAGAACAGCTACAAGGTTTGTCCAGATCCTTCCTTCTCTTTTGTTCCTTTCAGGAAGGGCAGAATTTCTTGTGAACTTGAAGGTTTATTACAACTTATCTCTTGGCTTGGTAGTTGGGCAGTTTTATTTTCCACCACTGAGTCCATGTGTGGTGAAGGTCATGCTCTTTTGATGTGTGTGTGTGTGTGTGTGTTGCCCTGTCAAGCCTTGTTTTGTTGTACTGTTTTGTTTTCTTTGGTGTCAGGATTTGCAGTTGCTGCTCTAAGTTCTGAAGGACTGGACCCTCACCTTGCTGCAACTGCTAAGCCTCACCTGAGAGCCCTGGGGAAATTTCCAGTCCTTCCTAAGTGCCACCCAGAGACCCCTGGTGGCTTAGCTATATAAGAATCAACTGTTCCTCCTAGAAGCTGCCTCAGCAACAAAATCAGCAGACCTGCAGTTGTTTGGCTCTTCTGCCTTGTTACTTAAAGATCTTTTGCCTTGTTCTTGGTTTCTAGAAGTTTTCCTGCCTAGTTCCTGTTACTGAAGATTCCCTGCTTTGTTCCTGGTTCCTGTGCATTGTTGCAGCACCTACCTGGTTCCTGGAAGTCCATCCTCATCTTGTTCCATCCCCCGAGGATTCTCTGTCTTGTCTGTTCTCCTGCTCACCTGACTTATAGCTCATTTCAACTATACCTTCATCATCTGGACTATTCCTGCTTCCAATACTTGATTTGGCTTTGGACTCTTGCCTGAGATATGGTTACTGTTCAGCCTGTTACCTGGTTGTCCTGGGTCCTGGTTTTCATGTTATTTAATTTAATTTAATTTAATTATCACATTTATATACCGCCCACTCGGCCAAAGCCAACTCAGGGCGGTTCACAACAAGAATTAAAAGCACATGTTAAAAACAATTAAAACAGTTAAAACAGTTAAGACTACCCACCCCCGAAAACAAGGGCTGCAGGATCCAAAGGCACCATAGGGAAGAGTTCTTCTACACCAACCACCATAACCATGTTATGTGCCAGCTGCCCATGCTCTGGACTCTGACATTTTGTTTTTCTAATCAAGCATTTTTTTCCATGCCAACATGGGCAACTGAGGTGTTCAGTGGGTTGTTTGGGGCTGCTACAGTTCAGAGGCCTTGGCTCTCCTTAGAAATCAGTAGCCACTTGGGGCAGCCACCAAAGAGGAAGGGTGGGTGTTTTTAGACTTGCCTGCTTTGCCTTTTCCTTTTTGGCACATTCTGGCTAAAGAACAGAGAAACCAGGAGGGGTTTTGCAGAGGAGTTTTTGCAGTGTGTGCTACATCTTCTTTTGTCTTGAGCCCACAACCCCTCTACAGTCTCTGTTCTGGCTTTTGCTTCCACCACCCAGGCCCTTCCTCTTTGTATTTACTAAGAGTGAGTTAGGAAAGACTCTCTATGTAACCTTGTGCCTCTGACCTCTCGCTACACTGGAAACCAGTGCTATCTCACAATGAACAAAATATTTTATCTTGAAGAACACGGAAATGTGCTGGTCATTTGATTAAGCTGTCACTGAAACTTTTGCCTCCCTTTCCTGTTTATTACAATTTTGGGTGTGATTCAAGAAAAATGCAGAATGGAAATAATAATTTTTAAAATGTGACTGTGGTGATCAAGACAAAAGTATAACTATATGACACCTCCCCCATTCGATTTATCAAGCTCATATCAGTGGGATTCCAAAAGAGAGAATTTGTAACAATGCAACCATGCAAATACTGATATGTGTCCTTGATGTGTGAGAATCTCCTTATATGTGACACCCTGGGCAAGTCTCCCTTAAGCCTCCTCCTGCTTTCAAAAGGCACCAACTCCTTGAATTCTCAATCTGGAACTGTACTTTATTCAACTCATGGGTCACATAAAATATATTTGCTTTGTCTGTTAAAAAGTAGCCTATGTTCCCTCCATAGACTTTGAAATGTCAGGCATTGTGTAAAGATTTGCCGTTTCTATCTGTCTACCAGCAAATAGACACATATTTGTCAGAGATAATTGTTGAGTTTTGTATTTTCCAGTAGCAAAGAGAACATTTCTGTTAGTCTAAGTTCTGTTGTAGCAGTGATCAATAAATCTCATTTATTATTATCTAAAACATCAACTAAGACATGGCATATTCTCTTGCTTAATAATTGACACTAATGGTAGTTTATTGATTTGTTCTCTGGACTGGCATAAAGCAAATTATTTATTTCCAGGAATCTCCAGTTCCAAATTCTGAAATTCTGTTTTTAGCATGAGCTGCCCCTTTTCTAGCTGCTGTAGAGGTAAATCTACATATACCTGTATCTTGAAGCTGCTGACTATTCAAGTTCATTTCACCAATACAGGTTTTATACAACTTTCCTATATGCAGCTAACATCTCCTTCAAGTGACCCTGAATGTTGTCTCAAAACTTGAGGTAGAAGAGAGGTTGCCTAAACATTTAGGTTGTTTTAAGATGTGGAGGATAGATTTTACAGGGAAATGTATGATGCACAATTTACCAAAATAGATAATAAAGTACATATACAGTACAGTGACTCCCACTTTCTGCTGGGTTGCAATATAAAATAGATAAATCTAAAGAACCCATAAAAGCCACTTATGAAATAAGTAAGGCTGGTAATTTAGGGCTCAACTACACATCACAATACTGCTGTTCTTGCATCTGGTTTGCCATGCTTGAAATTGATTTTAAAATGTCCAGCTATATCAGGGGTGCCCAAACTTTTTGGGCCATGGGCTGGTCACAAAGTTTAGCAGGCCGGTCACGTGGTTCCTCCCACTGGAAGCAGAAGTAAAACGCACCTTGCAATCTGTTTTGCAACATAATGAGATAGATTTTAAGATGCCATTTTCTCTGCTTAAATCAGGAGTGCCCAAACTACAGCCCAAGGGCCAGATCCGGCCCCTGACACAAATTCATTCAGCCCACGCTACCCTTGTTGCTCCAAGAAGTGGAAGTAAAATGTGCCCATATGGGAGCGACAAGGGCAGCACAGGCTGGATGGATTGGTGTCAGGGGCTGGATCTGGCCCACAGGCCATAGTCTGGGCACCCCTGAGTTATATGATGTACAACTAAGGGTGCAATTTTTTTTAGTCAAAGTGGGGAGTCTCTTTAACACCTGGAAGAGATGTTTATTTTGAGTCAATTCTAGCCCCATTTTAAAATCATCTTGGTATGTGTGATCAGTGTATGTTGTGTCTTACCAGAGTATGTTGGGGATTACCAAGTTTTCAGTGCCAAGATAATGGGTTACCCTACAATCTGGACTCATAACTTTAAAACTGTTTTTAATAAACCTAAGCACTAATTTTAGTGCTGCATCACTTACATATGGACAACTACAGTCTGGTGTCTTGCTGATGGTTTATCTTTTTTGTGTTTTATGTTTATGTTTGTTTATGTTTATGTTTATTTGATTTATACCCCACCCTACTCGGCACAGGCTGACTCAGGGCGGCTTACAACATATCAATACAAGTACAAATGGCAATACAGTAGTACAAAAATAAAAAAATAATACAGTATCAACAATACATATCAAATTATATCAGATGTCAGTAAAACAATATGTCAATAAACAATATGTCAGCAAAACAGTATTACCTCAGAACATATCAGAAAACATATCATATCAAAGACATCAGCAAAACAGTATCAGCAAAGAATATCAACACGACATATAGAAAAACAGCAATATTACAGTATACAAATTCACTATACAAACTATATGACAATATAATATACAAAATTCAAATTAACCAACCCTGCAACAAACGGAACAGCAAAGTCCTCCTCCAGGCAGGTGGGGTCTGGGGCTAGGCTGGCGGGGGCATCCTCAGACCGCTGAGCAGCCACAGCTGCCTCAGTCCTCCTCTGCCAACGATGACAAGGTCGGAGTCAAGTGGGTGAGTGAAGCAGGGAAGGTGCATGAAGCCTCAAGGCAGTGGCCGTGGATATCTCCCTCCTCTTTGGCCACCCCAAGCCCCGGCGGCCCTTCCTCTTCCTCCAGCGGTGATGGGGCTCAGAGGTGCAGGCAGGAGTGCTCTGACTGCCTTTTCCCCTCCCTGGGCAGGTGGAGCCCAGGAAGGAAGGCGGGAACCACTTCCACCGCCCAAGCTGCTGCAGCCGGGGCCGGTCTCCTCTTTTCTCCAGCAATGATGGAGGCCAGGGGGTGTGGCGCCAGGTGCAGCTGACTCCCATCCTGGGGCTCCCATCCTGAGGCTGATGGCAAGAGTCCCGGGAGAGGTGTGGATCAGCTGCGGGCGGTGGCGGCGGTGTTCTCGGTGGGCTGGGGGCTGGCCGCTTTTACCCTCTCCCAGGCTGGGAGGGGCAGCCCCGGACCAGCTGCAGGCAGCAGAGGCGGTGTTCTCAGCGGGCCGGGGGTTGGCTGCTTTTACCCTCTCCCAGGCTGGGAGGGGCGGCCCCAGATCAGCTGCGGGCGGCAGTGGTGGTGTTCTCCGGGCGGTGTTTTAAGGTTTCATATCATAATCAATGTGCCTCCCTTCATGAACAGGTGATGCTACTTCAGAAATATATACAGTAGTACCTCATACAATGATTTTAATCTGTTCCATGGGGCTCATTGATGTATGAAACAATTGCTATATGATACATGTATCATATAGTGATTTTCCCTATGGAATGCATTGTACAACAATTTTTTTGCTAAGTGGTTTTTCCCATTGAAAAATTGTTGTACAATTTTTTCCATAGGGAAAATTGTTACGTGGGATGCCATTTCCCCCAAAACCTAATTGTTATGCAATTTCGTTGCTATATGGAATGATTGTTGTATGAGGTTCCACTGTATTTTTAAAAATGAACTATTAAAATATTTAAAATGTGATTTACACCAGCAGTAGGGCGCTCTCTACACATGGACAAAACACAACACAGTCATACTTTGATGTTTGCAGATTGATATGCAGTAGGCAGCATTCATAAGGCCAAGCACATCTTTATTGTAGAGTAAGCAATCTGAACATGAGGTAATGACGGAGGCGCAGCTCCTTTTATACAGCATGGTACATTTGAACTGGTTACACGGTTGCTCATTGTTTACTGTCTCCATGACATCATTGTGACGCACGGCGTTCTTCATCAGGTTTACCTGTGGTGGGAATATTTCCCGCGGCTGGCTGTAATTGGTTAACTTGTATCATGTGTGTAGATCACTATCAGCTGCCTCTCAATTCCATCTAGAGGCAGCGATAGCTCATTGTAACTGTTGCAATACATTGGGTTACATTGTTACATTCCATCTTAAAGGCATAGTATTCCATACATAACACAAACAGAATAACAACATGCTTTGGGATATGATGAGGGAACTGAAGTGCCGATTCATATATGCAATACTTTGAAAGCCCATGTGATCCCCTGGACCAATATACCACACAACTTATGACCGGACCAAAAGTTGTTGTATGAAGACACACACACTGACACATAGACCATGTAACTCTAAATTGATTTTACAAAAACCTGAACCAGCTCCCAGTTTATGGTAGTACCCTACTTAGTTTTTAAAGAAGTAGAAGTAGAAGCAGAAGCAGAAAAGAAACCAATTTTGCTTAGTGACACCGATTTCTCTGTAACCTTGCATCATTGTTTCACTTAATGGTTGAACCACATGATAAGTGTTTTCAAGGTGCCTCCCGTTGTGTTAATGCACTGTTTATTCTCAGTGTTGCATTCTAGGTGACACTCAGTCTCATTTGCAGATTTCTTGTCTGCCGTCTCTTCGTTTTAGTTATTTTTCTCTTCTCTTACAGAAATGACTTAAACAGAACTGCAAGAAAAGTAGCCTTGACAGGAAACTAATGGTGAATCACAGATATTTCCTTTTTTTTGACTCTGTTCTGGTACAGTTCCTGTAATAATTTTAGCCTCAACTCCATCACATCTGCAACATTGACCACAGCATGCCAGGCTTCTCTGTCATCTGCCATCCTCTGTAGTCTGCCCAGATCTATGCCCGCTGTGTCAACAATGCCATCTAGCCATCTCATCCTCTGCCACCCCTTCTCCTTTTGCCTCTGATCTTTTGCAGCATCAGGGCCTTCTCCAGTGAGTCTTCTCATCTTCATTTCATTTCATTTCAAGTTTAATTTCTATACCACTTTACTCGACCCAGCGGGTGAGTCAAAGCGGTGTAAACAGTCACAATAAAGTAATACAGTAATACAAGTAAATATAAATCAATACAATTAATAATACAATAATAATGCAATAATGAACCCAGAATCAGATGATCAATAAATACATGAAAATACAAAACCACTCACCAGGTTACAAGTCAGGAAAAAAAATACAGTATTAAATACAAAATACAAGCCCCATACAGAGACCCTTCCAGCAGTGCCACCCAAGTGCTCCCACTTCCCCACGGCCAATGCCGGGCCGGGGAAGGAGCTCGGGTGATAACCATTTCCTTCCCCGTGCCGGTGGTGAGGGCAACGGGGAAACGCAGGAGGGGTCCTGGACACGGCGAGAGACCTCCAGCGCTGCAGGCATCCCTCTTTTTCATCTGGCCAGGCAGGGCCAGGGAGGACGGGTGGCCTCCACAGGTGCCGCCAATTCCTTCCCCACGCTGGTGGTGAGGGCAACAGGGAAACGCGGCAAGGGTCCTGGATTTGTTGGCCAAAGTACTTGAGCTTCAGCTTTAGTATTTGTCCTTCCAAGTTGCAGTCAGGGTTGATTTCCTCACTCAGCCTTCCTTATGGTCCAGATGATATGATGTAGTGGCTCCTAACTTGCAACAGGCAGGGGAAGTTAAAGGATGTTCAAAAATATTTCACTGCTGAAATATCTTCTCTAAGGAATATCCAAGTAATTACTCACAAATTCTATGAATCTTTGAAATCAGGTGGTGTTGAATTATCTAGGACCAACTATACCACAAAACAACATGACACAGGCATTCCATGCAGCAGACTTCCAGGGAAAGTATAATTTTCCTTTCTCCAGGCTCCAGACTTTTAAAAATAGCTGATACAAGGTAAATGATGAATTGTGAATATTGTTATTAGTTTATTTTAATGTCTGTTCGTGTGGCGTTTTTTTTCCTGTGGCTCAATTTTAATTGGCCGCGCCGCGTTTCCCAATGTTCTTTTTGCTCACGCCTCTCAGCCTGATTGGTTGAGGCATGGTACGGCGCAGAGGATGTTGGGAATTGACGTTCTTTTCCTTTTTTCGCATTCGTGGGGCTCTTGCCCCACCGGCGCCTTCGGCAACCCTGCAGTAACCTGCAGGCCGGGTTCAGGTGAGTGCAGGAGGCTTGGAACGGGATAGGATGGACGGGTGCAAAAATGTATAGCAAGTTCCAACGGTTTTTGGATTTATAAGTATAGATAATAGCCAATACATCATTAAGACAGAAAAACATATTCATTGCTTATTCTCGTCAATGTATTTTGATTTATTTCACTCTATTTATATGCTCCCCTTCTAACCAAAATTATTTTTAAGCCTATACATTTGGCCCAATTTTCAAGCTTTCCTTCATTTATGTCTGTTTCTCAATAACCTCAAGGAGTACTATGGCAAAGAAAATCACCCAAGACTATTTTTGTTGTTTGAGAATGGAAGTTATGAGTTTTTGAATAATTGTATTCTTTGTTTGGTGGGTGGGTGGGTGGGTGGGGGGTAGGGGTGGTTGGGTGGTGCAGGGGGGAGGGTTTCCCGCGGCCTGGCCTTGCTGGCCAGGCTGCAGTAACTCCGTCAGCTGTGGCAGTGGCGGCAATGGTGGTGGTGGTGGGTTCCTGTTGCCTGGCTTCACTGGCCAGGTTGTAGTAACCCTGGCGGCTGTGGCTGCAGCGGCAATGGTGGTGGTGGTGGGTTCCCATGGCCTGGCTTTGCTGGCCAGGCCATGGGGACCCCGGCGGTGGCAGCGGAGAGGGGGGAATTCCCTGGTAAGCAAAGACAGCAAACAGGGCTCTGGTGACTGTCTTTGCTTCCTAGGGAATTGGTTTGCTTTCAATGGGGGTGGTGGTGGTGAAGGCACCAGTGCCTTCACTCCCTGCCCTCCCCCTATTGAAAGCAAAACACTTCCTTGGGAAGTAAAGACAGCAACCGGAACTCTGTTCGCTGTCTTTGCTTACCGGGGAATTGGTTTGCTTTCAGCAGGGGGCAGGGGACTTTGCCCCCACCCTCCATTGAAAGCAAGTATGTGGCTGCGCTGGGGAAAGGGGCATCTACCAAAAGGTAAGGGGGTGGACAGGGATGGGGGCAAAGCGGGTGGGCAGTGTGGTTCCCAGGCCTGTTCCCTTACCTTTTGGTGGCTGGCCCGTTCCCCCATGTGCGGCCTTCTGCATTGGTACGCGGACTGGCCTGGTCTTTGTCCCTGCAGGCATTGAGGCTTCAATGCTGGCAGGGTTGGAGGACAGTCTGGTGCTCGTTCCAGCCGAGAAGGCCACGCCGGGGGGAACAGGACAGCCGGCAAAAGGTAAGGGGGAGGGATGGGGGGCAAGGGGGTGGGGGGTGGATGGGTGGCAGGGTTTCCGGGGGTGTTCCTCCCCCCCCCAATCCCTCTCTCCCGCCCCACTTACTTTTTTTGGGCAGCAGGTTGGGTTGGGCCTTTCCCCGGCGTGTTTTTTTTTAAAATCACCACGCTGGCTGCCTAGCCTCCTCCACGCTCACGCCCTTCAGCCTAATTGGCTGAAGGGTGGCGTGGCGCAAAGGAGGCTAGGAAATGTAGTTTTTTTGTTTGAGTTCATAGGGCGGTTGCCCCACTGGCGACTGCCGGACCAGTGCAGCAATGGTCGGGTCGGGTAAAGGTAAGTGTAGGCGGCTCAGTAGGGGATAGTAGAGATGGGTGCAGGAGCATTTGCCAGATTCCAACAGTTAACGTCCCTCTTTATAGATAGAAGCAGCTATCTCTTTCATAAAATCAAATTTAAAGATGTTACTAAGGTTGACAGAAAAAGACTGCCCCATCTTCTGTTTGCTGATGACTACATCATTTTGCAAACAGCCCTGATGATCTACAACAGGGGTTCCCAACTTAAGGCCAGTGGGCTGCATCCAGCCCACAGTGCCATTTCATGTGCCCCCCCTCCAAGGGCATTTGAGAAACTAAATGGCTATCCACTTTGAAGCTGTTGGAACAAAATGTCCAACCCCCATTGTGCAGGCAGAGCAAAATGGTCATCCAGCTCTCAAAGATGACTGAAAGAGCGTGACCTGGCCTCTGGTGTCTAGTCATGGTTGCCACATTACCACGGAAATATCTGCAGATACAGACAGCCCTGGCTCTTTGGCTGTAAATGGAAATGAGCACTGCCCCCTAAAGTCAGATGTGACTGGCTTTCGAGCAAGGGTGACCTTTACCTAATGCTCCAAAGGGTGGCATGCCAGCAGATGAGTCATCTGACACCAGAGTGAATAGTATTCCACGTAAATGGGCATACACTATAACCATCTACATCATAGATACAATCCATATGCTTTGTTCATATACAACTACATCAACACCCTTTATAGTAGGACATGACAACACTTTCATTGCACAGAAAATCTCTTAAGTCTTAACCCCCTGGAGAAGGGGATGGACTGTGGAGATTCCTTGCAGGCAATCTCTGACCCATGAGGGGTATATGATCTACATCAATCAAAAAGGAAGGCAAAATAAACATTGAAGAGAGGGCCTTGAGTGCTGCAAGAGTACCTGGAGAAAGAGGCATAGCAAATGCTATGAAGTAGACTCACAGCATGCTGGAAAATTACCCAGAGAGGAGTAAGTGACTGGTGATGTCTCATTGCTCTTGGCCTTTGTGCTTCTTCAGCCTATTTCCCCATCACTTAGATAAAGTTGCTGCCCTTTGATTGGTTCTGAGTTTGCCTAACTGTTGACGTTCTGATTAAATGTGCAAATGATGCAATTACTTGGGAGGGCAGTCAATGATTCAGTAAAAGTAATAAAAATTTAGAACTCAGGAGTATTAAAATTGAGAGTGGGTAGGACTGAAAATGGGAACTACAGCCAGCTTCCCATCCATTATTTCTTTGTGTCTTTGGTCCTAGACTGTTGGCAGATAAAGTGCTAGCTCATCCTTGTGTGAGTGTGTGTTTCTTTTTGTTCTGTTTTATACTTCTCATTTCAATGTCTGCTTATTTTAAACTTTACCTATAAGGAGGGACTAGGTTGGTGCGTGTCCGGCAAAAGCAGCCAAAATACCACCCAACCATCCCAAACAGAGCCTCCCGCACTTACTATACCATCCCGTGAGGATTGTCGCAAGGGTCCGGTCACCAAGTGTGGGGCAACTGCCCCACAAACCGGACCAAAAAAACCCCACTAGTTCCCAGTGTCCTCTGCAACATGCCATCCCTCAGCCAATCAGCAAGCGTGGAGGAGGCGTTGCGCGCATCAAAAATAAAACCGCCGATCGTCTCCCCACAGCAGCCCCAGAGACTGGCGCCAGCCTCTCCGTAGCTTGGGGGGAAGAGGAGCCCATCCTCTTCACACACCCCGCAGCTTTTGTGAGGTAGTGGGGAGAAACAATCGCCTCCCCGCAGCCCCAGAGACTGGCGCTGGCCTCTCCATAGCTTTGGGGGAAGAGGAGCCCATGCTCTAACCCCCCCCCCCCCACGGCTTCGGGGAAGTAGCAGGGAGAAACGATTGCCTCCCTGCAGCCCCGGAGGCCAGCACCAGCCTCACCATAGCTTGGGGGGGAGAGGAGCCCCTCCTCTCTCCCCCCCCCTTGGCTTCAGCCAGAAAGCAGGGAGAGGGCGGCCGCTGAGCGTCCCTGCTCAGAAGGCCGCGCCCAGGAAAGACAAAACCCCAAAAAAATAAGTGGGATGGGGAGAGGGACTGGGGAAGGGGTTGGAACGGGCCCAGGAATTATGCCACCCACCTGCCCCGCCCAGCCCCCTAGTCCCTGTACCCCAACCCCAATTACCTTTTTCCTCCTGACCCTTTCCTCGGTGCACCCTTCAGGGTGTCCTCGCCAAAGCTTGGGGGTAAAGGAGAGCCCCTCCTTCCCCCTCACAGCTTCGGCAAATGTGTGTGTGTGTGTCTCTTCGCCAAGGCTTCAGGGGGGAGGGGAGTACCTCCTCTCCCCATGGAGCTACGGCGTGTGTGTGTGTGTATTGTGTGTTTGGCTGTGTTGTGTGTGCAGTGTGTCTGTGTGTATTGTGTGCGTGTGTGCGTGGTTGTGTGTGTGGTTGTGTAGTGTGTAATTGTGCATGTGTGTGTAGTTTTGTGTGTGTGTATTGTGTGTGAGGTTGTGTTGTGTACATGTGTGTAGTTGAGTTGTGTGTGTTTGTGTTGAGTACACATGTACACCCACACCCACACACACACCTGCTGGGCTGCACAACCCAAACCTGCCCGGCTTGCCGGGCAAAATATGCTAATGTTTTTATATGCTTCATGTTGTTTCCAGTTTATGGTGACCCTATGATTTAGTGACCTCCCAAAGATTCTATCATTATCAGATCTGGTCAGCTTTTGCTATCTCAAGGCTGTAGCTTTCTTTATTGAATAATTTCTTCTCTTAATTCCTTATCATGTTTTCCTGAGTGTTGCCTTCATTTTTTCACAGCTGCCCTCAAAGTCACAGTCGCCTGATATCTTGGCTGTAGTCTTCCATTTCAACTGATGACTGAACTGAAATACAGAAAATCTATACTCATTTCAATTTCTCATTCTCAACATGAAAGGTATCCAGTTCTTTCGTAGCCACATTTTTTGTCCTTTTTATAACTGCTTATACTTATAGTCGATAGTGAAAATTAGTGGGATATGTTATTCAACCTACACAACAGATGCATGATGATATAATTCAGATTCTTTGGACAGAAATGGTAGTAATTTTCCATTTAAGTCTTCCCCAATTTGTCACTTTCCAGATGTGTTTAACTATTTCTCCCATTATCCTACATCAGGATAGCCATTAAAAAGTAAGATATCCATAGGTTGTCAAGTTAATCTCTCGTGTCATCTTGGCTGATTTCATAGAATTTGCTTTTTCTCAACGTAATTACAGATAGCACTAAAACCTCAGCAAATTTGTGCACAAGCACTAGGGGAATGTGGTGGGCAAGGAACATAAGCTGCTCACTAGTAATATTCCTGGAGAACCTGGGAACTGACTAGTTAAGTATGGACTCAAACCTTTGCTGGGAGTAAATTACTGTACAAGCTTGCTGCTCTTTGAGAGCTTTCAGATGGAGAGTTCTTAGCATGACAAATCAAAAGTTGCTATGTTAATTCATCTTTTCATGCTATAAGAAGACCAATGGCAAAACATGAGAGGTTTACAAATGGACAGCAGCAATGTTGAACCCTGTGTTAATTCTGTAAAGGGGAAGTGCAAATGCATGATAAAAGCTTTGTCTAGAACGGTGTTTTTCAACCTTTGGTTTTGGGACTTTAATTTCCAGAAGTCAATTCCCCAAAGCACTGATCAGCCAATGTACTGACTCAGGCTTCTGGGAATTGAAGTCCCCCTGTGGGGTGTGTGCCCCACATTGGGAACCACTGGTCTAGAAGCACTGTTTATTGATTTTTACTAGAAGGCATTAATCTTTCATGTTTATTGTTATAAGCATTGTGCAATATTTATTTATTTAGAAGATTTTTACCCCGCCTTCCTCATCTAAAGATGACCCAAGGCGGCTAACAAAGAGTTTTTTTAAAAAAAGAGTTAGAAAACATGCATGGCTAAAAAACAACAAAACCCCACCAATACCCTCCCTAACCCCTTAAGAAACACATAGAGAACACAGTTGAAGAAAAATTGTACAAAAATAAAAAATAAAAGATCAGGGAGGGGGGGAAGGAAAAAAAGGAAGGAGAGAAAAAATACCTTGTACAGGAATGTCAGGAAATTAGAAAACTCAGTGTCAGGAACTGCAGGGCACAAATCCACCACTGACCTTCCTCAGACATTTCAGCAACACAGACCTCTGACTTTTCTCAGCTCCCATCAAGCACATTTGAGATAAGAAAGAACAATCTGAGCAAGAACTTGGGTTTATCCAGTACTGCCTCATCAACATGGGGGCCTCCAGAAATTATATCCTCCTTTCATTATGTTGCTTTATGGCAGGGGTGCCCAAACTATCCCCTGGGGCCTAAATCCAGCCCCTGATGCCAATTCTCTCCATCTTTGCCATACGGGCACATTTTACTTCCACTTCCAGGAATGATGAGGGCTTCGTGGTCCAGATGAATTGGTGTCGGGGGGCGGATCTGGCCTCTGGGCCATAGTGACCAGCTCCCTGAACCACGTGACCGGCCCACAGCCCAAAAATGTTTGGGCACCCCTGCTCTATGAAGAAGGTAACTTCAATATTGTGCAGCTGTTTGATCCTTCTGTCCATCTCTTATATCCTGAATTCTTGTCACAGAAGTATTCTGCCACAAAGAGGAGAGTTTTGGGAGTCCCCTGGACAGCAAAGAGAACAAATAGGTCAATCTTAGAAGAAATCAACCCTGACTGCTCATTGGAAGATCAAATAGTGAAGATGAAGCTTAAGTACTTTGGACATCAAATGAGAAGGGAGGATTCACTTGAGAAGGCCTTGATGTTGGGAAAGGTGGAGAGCAAAAGAAGAAGGGGGCGTCCAAAGATGAGATGGATGGATGGTGTGGTAGATGCAGTGGGTACAGAGCTGGGAAAGGTGGAGGGCAAAAGAAGAAGGGGGTGTCCAAAGATGAGATGGAAGGATGGTGTGGTAGATGCAGTGGATACAGAGCTGGGTGGACTGAGGAGGACAGAGGTGCCTGGAGGGCAATGGTCCATAGGGTCGCAAAGGGTCAGAATCGACTATGCGACTGAACAACAACAACAAATCTGTAGTATCTGCATGTGTGACATGGGTCTGCTGAGACATTAAAATTTGTTTTTGCTCACACACAATCTCATCCATATCTCTGTCTTTTATCCCTTTTAGCCAGTTAATGTTTAGTCTGTCTCCTGTAACAAAGAAAAACAAATAGAACAGTCAGTGACAAACACCAGAAGGTCAAAAGCTACCACACCATGAAAAATAATATCTATCTTAGAGAAACTACAGACAAACCAAAATGATGCTTTCTGTATAAAAGTTAACAACTAGATTAAGGATGTAATCAGATGTGTCTAATCGCATCAGAAAAGGTTGCTTTACAGCAGGGGTGCCTAAACTTTTCAGGCCATGGGCCAGTCACATGGTTTAGGGGTGCCCAAACTATGGCCTTCGTTGCTCCTAGAAGCAGAAGTAAAACACGCCCGTACAGGCATGTTTTACTTCTGGCGTGGGCCGGGTGAATTGGTGTTGGGGGCTGGATCCAGCCCCCGGGCCATAGTTTGGGCACCCCTGCTTTACAGGAAGTAATCTTCCCTAAAGCAACCCTTCCATTTGTAAGGTAATTGCTTCAGCCTGGCTCCAAAAAGTAGTAGCCCTACAGGTGAACAAAAAAAGATCAAGCTATAGCAAGAATTAGGATGAGGCTGGAGTGCAATTCCCTATTCTGAGTTGCAATGATGTGTGAGCAAAGTAGTATACTGGGGTTATTTATACTCCCATACCATTCCATAGTACTGCATTGGTCTATATCACTATTAAGCGATTGGGATGGGTTTTTGTGTATGTGTTTGTAGAACATCCCCAAGTATATGCCTACACCACTATTTGCAATGTTGCAATAATTTTGAGGGACAATTTTATTGGCATAAATTAGAAGAAAGAGAATTATTATTGAGTAGTAAATATGGTGCAGCAGAGAGGGAGAAGGGGGGAAATGAGTAGTGAGGGAAGATGGATCAATGTTAACAGAGGGTTTTGGTTCCTAGTCTTCAAACCTTAGTTTGCAATTTATAAAAGAGAAATAAAAAGTAAATGAAACATTCCACCACTACCACCACCCTACAAAAGTATTTGCATCTAGAAACGTACTTCTAAGTTGTATTGACTGGAATTCTATTATGCTTTTGTGTCGGCAAACACAATCATCATAAATCTTAGTTGCAAATTGCCACAGATTAAGAAGTTAATGTAAACATTTGCTATTTTACGCTGATATTTCCAACCCACAAGAATACCTCACTTTCCAAAGACCTTGGTGGCAGACCCCCTACTTGCCTATAGACAACCTCCCAATCTCAAACAACTATTGACACTCAACAGACTATTGACACTCAACAGACTAGACAACATTTCATTTACTGTACTGTGAAACAGAGATGGGAAGTAAATCCTGATACAAACTCAGATGCCAGCTATGTCTCCACATTCACTCTGGTAACACAATTACAGGACCCAATAACATCACACATAACATTAAGGGCAATTTTACTTGTTCCTCTGCTAATGTGATTCATGCCATTTCTCTTTTTGTATAAAGATTTTTTATTCAAATTAAATATTCTACAAGATAGATAAAAACATAAACAGAGAACAAGGAGAGAAAAAAGAACAAAAAAAGGAAACATAATCAAACATTAAAAAAAATATACATAACAAACTCCAACTTCATAAAAAATACAGAAATAATGGTAGAGATGCATACACCCCCTTAAAATTATTCATACAATTAGATAATCTGAAATTATCTGTAATCAATTTAACATTTTAAAGTGTGTGAATATTTTTGACACTTCTACTTTATTACTACTATCTTATCCAGCTACAACTAACCGTCCCAAGCTCTACCAGTATTATTTTGCTTATTACCATTTTATATAGACACATAAATACCTTTGTGCTATTTACATTTGTCCATGAGGCTGAAAACACCAATATTTATACATTTGATTTCCAAAAAACTAATTGATCAGTTCCTGGCGCACTTCCATTCCTTTTCTCAATTGCATATGTTATAAAGTCCTTCCAAATTGCAAAAAAAAAAAATCTCTTTAATTAATCCTTTTTTAACATTCATTTCCCAAGTTAATTTGTCATTTAGGGTCATTGCCCACATCTCTTTATACCATTCATTGATTTCAGGAGCATTTTCATCTTCCATTTTCGAGCAATACACTGCCAAGCAGTTGATATCATGATTGAAACAAGATCTTTTCTATGCACATCAATATTTAAATCTTCAATATCAGTTAACAATGCCATACGAGCTCCTAAATTAAAATTACCATTAATTACACCCTTGATTTCACTTTCTACTGCTATCCAAATTTTTTTTTATCACAGTGCAGTCCCACCACATATGAGTTTAGGTACCCAACTCTTTTTTACATCTCCAACACTTTAACGAGTTTGATTTATCTATTTGATGAAGGCAAATAGGGGTTAAGTACCATTTCCATAGTATTTTGAAATTCTGTTCCTTAACCCTCACAGATAATGACTTCATAATTCTTTTACTCCATAATCTTTTCCAATAATCTTTATGTATTTCCATTTTTAGATCCTGTTCCCAAATTGTCCGTAGTACTTCTTGTGATTTATCATCTGAATTTAGCAGTTTATACAGTTTACCTACTAATCCCTTGACATTTATTGCTCCAGATCTTAAATTACTCAATAAATCCTCAAATTTTGTAATTTTTCTGTTCAGATCATTATCTGCTATATACCTTTTATTCCAATTATCTACAGAAACAATTTGGAGCCAATTTAGTTTTAATTGCTTATATAAGTCTGATTTTTCTTTCTATCCTTGCAAACCCTGATCCAGTCCTTCAGTTTTGACACACCATTATTATTAATAACTTCTTCTAAACCTCTACTAATTCTTATTGGGAAATGTTTAAAGTATTTTAGTTCTATAATAGGTGAAATGCTAGGGGCTAACTTCCCTTTCACTTCATGCCATGTTTTCATTGTTGCCTTTAACAATTTATTTTCAGAGCTGATAACTACTCTATTTTTATCTAAAAAAGATGTATGCCATCTCTTACCAAAAAAATGCCCCTCTGCGCTCTACATAGGACAAGCAGGACAATCTCTTGGCAAAAGAGTTAATGGACATAAATCAGACATTCAGAGTGTCAATACATAGAAACCTGTTTCACACCATTTTAATCTACACTCAGCACAGGACTTGAAAGTTGCCATTCTAGAGCAAAGGAATTACGAGACTAGAATCCAGAGAGAGACAGCAGTGATTAAGTACATGCATATGGTGGATTACCCTCCTCAGAGTTTTGAATATTAGTCAATGGTTTATGGGACATCATCAAATTTTATGCACCAATTAACAGGTTATATGCTGCAATTTTGCCTGTGTCACCAGAACAACAACCATTATCAATAAATATTAACTCATTGGCAAATGTGTAATGCTGCATCAGATGACGAGAAAAGTTTGTTTTGCAACCATTTGCAAACCTACAGGGGCAGGTTTCATGGCAAGTTTGAATAACAACCAGAGATTTTTCATTATTGTCAGTTGTAAAGAGCTACAATATTACTTTTGTATTAGGCTAGCCCTTATGTCTGATGAAGTGGACTCAATCCATGAAAGCTTGCATTTAATGTCAGGAGTTAGTTTTTAAGGTGCCACAACTTTTTTGTCTTTTTTGTTTTTGTTTTGTTTTGTTCATTCTCTGATAAATATGTCTATAATGACTTCTTAATTGATGACATTTCACTGCTGAGATTTATGCTGGTTGAATTATGCTGAGGTCACAATATAGAGGATTTCTGCCATTAATTTAAAGCTGGCCAAAATTTAAGAAACAAATCCAGAATGCCTTCAAAATCTCTTCTGCTGCCTTGACTGCTTCTTCTGTATCCTTTCACCTCTTCATCCATCCTCTGCTTCTTATTTATGCCTTCTTTGTCCCTTAGTCATCCACTGTGTGGTTCTTTCTTTATCCTTGGAACTTTATTCCTTTCTCTTCTGTTGTATTTCATAATGCCAGTATGTCAGTCACAGAGGCTGTAAAACCTTGTAGTGGATGCTACTGTTAGGGCATGCTGAATACTGCATATAATGTATATAATACTGTATATAATGTGATACTATTCTGCGTAACTTGCTAAAGATGTTGCAAATGTGGAATGTTGCAAAGCCAGTTGCTTTTACTTGGGAGGAGAGCCTTCGTACCTTGCTTCAAAATACAGTACATTATTCTTTTGTGGAGCAGAAGGTGTATGCCATCTTCAGGAAAGTCCCTATTTCACCTCTGACCCAGCAGAACATAATTCTTCTTTTTCTTCTTATGCCGTATCCGAATCCGAATATTGGTGATCAGCATGGTGATCAGCCAAGAAGATTGACCTGATAATATAATGCAGTGGCCTTTCATCTGCCTTCTGCATCACAGCATGACACCCATAAATAATAATTTATGGGTATAATGATAATAATAGATAAATAATAATAAACAGCAAAGAAGCACAAAGCAGAGTACAGTACTTCATGCAAGAGAGCTCAGAAGGGGCTCCATTTCATGCCTGCTTGTATTCTGTTTATTATTTATTTATTATTAGTTTATTAGTTAGATTTCTTCACCGCCCACTCAGCCGAGGCCAACTCAGGGTGGTTTACAATTATATATAAAAATGACATAGTTAAAACTAATTAAAACCACCCACCCCCTTAAAAAAGGGTGCAGGGACCGAAGGTACCAAAGGGGGAGGTTTTCCACTAAACCAACCACCCCACGGAGGCAACCTTTTCACCTGCACCCCATACTTGGCCTGCCAGCCAGGTTTTGAGTTATTTCCTGAAGGGCAGCAGTTCCATCTGGAGATGTAGCTCTGTTGGCAGGAGGTTCCAGAGGGCCGGTGCGGACATGGAGAAGGCCCTCCTCCTTGTGCTAGAGAGGCGAGCCCCTCTAGTGAATGGTACAATCAGAGAGTCTCTCCTGTCCACTCTCGTTGGACAGACAGACATCCTTAGGTCTTGTTACCAAAGAACTCCAGTTCAGTTCAGTGCAGTAGAGTGTAGGGGACATGCAGTAATGCACTGCAAAAATTTTTACTACCTACTCTGTGGGCTGGCCAAATCTGTGAGTGGGGCCACATATGTGGGCATGACCAAACATCCTGCATTATGGGGTATGGAGGTGGGTGTGGCCAAACAAGTGGGCATGGCCTAGGGGAATTTCTGCTATCGGTTCTGCAGAACCTGACAGAACCTGCTGCAGTGCATCACTGGGGACATGTACACACTGTGAGTTTTCCAGATGTCAATAAGTCAAGTTTAGGTTGTTTTCTAGTTTATTTTAGATCCAAAGAGACCTCCCACTTTCTGATTCTTGAATGCTTTCTATACATACAAATGTTTCTCTAAATCATTGACCATTTACACCCATTATGCTAGCAAATGCCTTGCATAATTCAGTTTGTCATAGGGAGCTGGAGACTGCACTATTATTGGCTTACTGGAATAGAAGTGCAATTTTCCATTACCTTCATAATAAACTCTCGGAAAGGCAAGCAAGACATTTTCTACCATGTCAACAAAGCAGCTTCCAAAATGCTGCCAGCTCTCTGTTCCCTCCTTCCTAAAGGTCTTGCTCTTTCCATGGGCAGCATTGTTCTGTGACATCTTGGCAATGCCTTAAGGCAGGGTAAAAGAATCTGAAATCAACAAAATCATATGTTTAACCATTCTTTGGAATAATGGCTTATCACCATTCTCTTAATGGGGTAGTGAGTATCATCATCATTTAATTTGTATTCCGCTTTCCTCGCCCAATGGGTGACTCAAAGTGGCAGAGGCAGTCACAATACAGAAGAATCACAGAAAATACAATATATCACAGTGCAAAAACAATAAATACAATAAAGAGCAGTTACATAATAAAACAATTCAGTTCAAAAAACCAGCACAAAGTGCACATTGGAAGGGGTGGAGGCAGCAACGGGCGACCAGCGCACCTGGCTCCCATCTCCGGAGCATTGGTGTGGCTCCGGAGAGAGCCCGAGAGTCCTCCAGTGTGGGGTCGATGTCGGCTTTTCTCCCCTCTGGCAGACAGGGCTCATATGGAACATTTAAGCTTATTAATCTACATAACTCTCTTCATTCATATTCTGCTAGTGACTCCCAAAACATGTACATGTTCTGTGCATGTAAAGTGAAGGATAACATAATATTTATATTATAGTGATTTGTTCTAATACAATAAATTGTCAAAATCTAACAGTCTACATCTGGAGTGAAACTACTCTCTTTCATGTATAATAATTTTGTGTCAGAAATTATTCTGTGTTGAAAGGATTTTTGCGGGAGATCACTCAGGGAATGCCCAAATGAGGCTCCTTTCATGTCCCCAAGAGCTAGGGCAAAGATGGGTGCTCAATCTCTCATGTAGGAGCAAGGTTTCGAACTACCAACTTGCCAGTCTTTCAGCTAACAAGGCAAGCTTCTTAACCACGACTCAGGTACTGGAAAAAGCTGCATCACTAAAAAGCAACTTTGATTCTGTACTTGGTTTAGAAATACTGTACTATGCAATGGAAAAAATCTCGTGGCTTGAAATGTTTGTTTGGGTGAGAGGTTGGGAGGGAGGAGGAGGAAGCAGAGTTGAGCTTAAAATTAAACTTCTACTTTTGACAGGAGATCTTCCTCATAAAGTTAGTGGGTCTAAAAGGCACTTTTATAATTAAAGCAAAGATTTGAGGGTGTACTTGTTTGAAATCTATATACAGTAATACCTCATACAAAGTCCGCTTTGTACAACATCAAATTCATACAACATCGCCTAATTCCTTGAAAAAGGTTGCCTCATACAAAGTCGCTGCGACTTTGTATGAGGCATTGGGGGTTTCCCCAGGTAGCATTGTATAAAAGGCAGGACACATGCATGCATTGGTCTTGTGGGTTTTGCACAAGGTGAAGAGTGTTTAGGAGTGGTCTTGAGCGTGATTTTGGAATTTTTTAGAATTTTTTCACCAGATTTTTTAGAAGCATTCCTGGGATTTTTGCAGCATTTTTCAGGTTCTTGGACAATCAGGGTTGTTTGACATGTTTTTGTAATGTATTTAGCCTTTAGACAATGATTTCTTAAAGTTCTGTCAGTTTCCTGTCTGTTTACTTGACTTTGCCTTGAAGTCTGTGCTGTTACAGTACAATGTATCTCTACGGAAATGACATTGTACGAGGCATCACGGCTAGGATTTTGCATGCCTCATACAAAGTCCAAATCTGTATAAAGTCCAAACTTGTGGAACCAAGTTTGGATGTTGTATGAGGTATCACCGTATATAATACAGAGGTGTGGTCTTGTATGTGATGAATACAAATCCACACCCTTGCACCTATCGTGCTGAAACTTCATACACTTGTACCTTGCGGTCCAGAGATTGGCAGTGCAGGGTCCGGTGGCCTGTATCAGGGTGTGTACCCCCAAACAAGGGCCATGAAGGCCCCCACCAGATGGGGAACTCGGCCAGGGGAGGCAGCATTGCACATGCGCGAATGTCCACGCATGCAACAAGGCCTCAACAGCCAAGGAGCCGACACAGAATGTGGCCACACACACAAAACATGGGCATGCCCACAATGGGGACGACAGCGGCACCCCAGGCCTGCACATGAAGTGAGCCACAACACACAAAAGCTGCCACAACAACAAACGGGTGGCCCGCAACACCTGCACGACCATGTACCATACGTGCCAGCAGCATAGCGCACCCTGTGTGGGTCCTGTGACACTTCAGTGGGATCCCGGCCGACCAAGGCAATGGGGAACCGAACCATGCCTGGCCAGGTAAGCGCAGGGAGGAACTCACCTCCGGGACGTGGAGGGCAACCAGGGGTAATGCCAGTCGCAGAAGGCAATGGTGAGCCTCCTTCCCTCACCTCCAGCTGCACTCCAAAAACCGGGGGCATGCAGAAGAAGCTGCATGGATGCTGCCATTGCCAGGAACCACCTCCGGCTGCCCACCAACAAGCAACCCGGGTGAAGCCAGGTACCCAGCTAGTATTGAATATTTTCTGTAAATCCACAATAAAATATTGGCAGCTAAATACCTTCACATATTGTCTTTGTGGATGTTTTTAAACTGCCAAAAACAAAGCCCCCTTTTGGTGAATTCACTCCATAGGTCCTTTTGCTTGACCTAGTGTGAGAAAGTGAAAGAAAATTCACTCTGTAGGTCCTTTTGCTTGACCTAGTGTGAGAAAGTGAAAGAAAAAATAAATACATACACGAAGTGTTGAATGGGGTATTTAGAGCAGGGCTGGCCAAACTACGGTCCATGGGCCAGATTTTGCCCATGATGCCAAATCATCCAGACCACACCGCTCTCAGAAGTGGAAGCATAACATGCCCGTCCTTGTGCAAAACACTGCCATAAATGCACCCATGGCTATCGTTAACATGCACAGACATACTTTACTTCCACTTCCAGTGGTAAGAATCATGGGACCGGCCCGCTCAACCACATGACTGGCCCATGGTGCAAAAAGTTTGGGAACCCCTGATTTAGAGCTTAATGTTCGTAATCATAATGCTAGATTGATATCAATCAGGGTACTGTATTCCTCCTTTTCTTTAAATTATAATTCTAGATATGTTATTTAAATAATACTTTGTGACATGTTTGCACATAAGACCTTTTGCTAGTACCTGAGACAAGATTATCTGCAGTCTATACAGCTTTGTTTTGTACTTACATGTATCTTGAGGGGAAACGAACCTGTCCCTCTTTAGTGTAAGGGACCAAAGACAATGAAACAGCCGAAGGGTTGGCTTAACACAGGTTTATTGCATGATGATCCGGAGGAACATGTGGTAATGGCGGATGAGTAGCTCAATATATACAGCTGGCTATACATTTGAATGTGGCTCGTCGACAGACTATTGGTTGCTGCCTGCGTGACGTCGTAGAAGGTCACGCCCTTCTTGACCAGGTGAAGAGGTGGCGGGGAATCTTCCCGCGCTGCTGAACCAGGTGAATCTGAGCCATGAGAGCTGGACGCTCGCTATTGCCATCTAGTGGTCACTAGCTCGCGTCCCCTTATCAGGTTTACATTGATACAGCTGATGGTTATAATGTTGCACACAGAAAGGTTACATTGTTAACACATGGCAAAGGTACATTGTTAAAGGCACAGCTTTACAGAACACAACATCCCTCCCCCCTAGGATGAGATGAAGTCTCTCAGCCAAGATGGCTTGTTGCATGTGCGTTTGGGCCGTGAAGAGGGCTGACCCCCCCGGGGGCGCTACTGCTTCTTTGTTCCCTGGTCCCTTGTCCTGAAATGGGAGAGGGAGACTTGTTAGTGGCATGCCGCTGTCTGGTGGCCTTAGGGGAAGGGAAGAACTCCATTGTGGGCAGACCGGGGGCAGTCGGGGCTAACGAAAAACCCCTCTTCTCGCTTGGACGGGTGGGGGACCACTCTGAAAAACCCCCCCGGTTCTGAAAATCAAAATCTAACTTAGTAGGGGTATCCGCATTTGTGGGGACATTCCGCGAGATATGTATGGGGTCGGGTTCCTCCTCCTCCTCAGAAAGATCCCCTAGGATATCTACGAGAACATCCTCCTCCCCCCTTGGTGGGGGCCCGCGGTCCCCTTTTCCTCCCCCTTGGGCTGAACGGGTGGGGGAGAACCCTAACGCTGATTTTTTCTCTGTTTGGTCTGTGCCCCGCTCATCGGAGACCCTGCGTCGGAGCTGGTCCACGTGCCGCCTCCACAGGAGCCCTGTACTGGTTTCCACGCGGTACGACACGGGGCCGGTTTGCTCTACAACTACGCCCGGTACCCAGGCTGGGCCCGTGCTGGCGTAATTCCTGCAATGCACGGGGGCGCCTATACTGAAACTCTTTGTGGCCTCTAGCCCGATGTTCCTTCCTTTGTCCTCTACCCCGTGGGGTCTAGCCTAGTAAGGATGGTGGTCAGTTTCCTACGCATTAAGAGCTCTGCGGGGGAGTATCCTGACGCCAAAGGGGTCACCCTGTACCCTAGCAGAAACTGACAGACTTGTAGGTTCAGATCCCCGGGGCCCATGCGCCGCAACGCGTCCTTCGTGGTGCGGACGAGGCGCTCTACTTGGCCATTGGTGGCTGGGTGAAACGGGGCGGAGGTGATATGCCGAACGGCGTTAATCTCCATGAATGCCCTAAACTCGGAGGACGTGAAACAACTAGCGTTGTCGCTAATTAATGTGTCGGGTATGCCGAACGTGGAAAAGAGCCTCCGCAAATGCCTAATGGTCTGGGCCGAGGAGGTGCTCGTGACTGGGATAACCTCCAACCACTTGGAGAAGGCGTCCACTACAAGAAGGAACAAGGTGCCTCTGAACGGGCCCGCGAAATTAACGTGCACCCGGGACCACGGCCCCTTAGCCTCGTCCCATTCCCTGTGGGGAAGGCGGGCCTCCTCTGGTCTGGAGCATTGGCAACTTTCACAAGTGCCGACCATGTGCTCGATGTCGGCGTCCAGCTGGGGCCACCAGAAGTAACTCCGGGCCAGCGCCTTGGATCGCACGATGCCGGGGTGGCTGACGTGCAGCAGTTTGAGCACCCGCGGCCGAAGGGAAGTGGGAATCACCACCCGCTGCCCCCACAAGAGGCACCCCCTCTCTAGGGACAGTTCTAGCTTTTTTCTGAAAAATGGGGCGAACTCCTCCGCTGGGGAGGACGCCGGCCACCCTTTCTGCACCCAGGAGCTAACTGCCGCTAACGTCTTGTCCTTCTCTGTCGCTTTGGCAATGTTGGCGGGCATTACGGGGGGCGAATCCAGCACCTCTATCATAAGAACCTGATGGTCCCGCTCCCCCTTGCTCACCTGGCTGGGCGTTAGGGGGAGGGGAGACCTTGATAGAGCGTCCGCATGGCAGATCTCTTTCCCGGGCCGGTAGACCAACGCGTGCTGATACGCGTTGAGAAAAATGGCCCACCTGAGCATCCTCGGGGACAGGATCTGTGGGGTGGGCTTATCTGCGGTAAAGATGCCTAGCAGGGGCTTGTGGTCTGTTACAATGGTGAAGGGGCGGCCGTACAGAAAATCGTGAAATTTTTTCGTCCCCGCGACTATTGCTAGTGCCTCCCTGTCTGTCTGTGCGTAGTTTCTCTCCGCTTGGGACAGGGACCTGGAGTAAAATGCTATCGGGGCCTCCCTTCCGTTTTTCAACACGTGGCACAGCACCGCCCCCACCCCCACCGGGGATGCATCACAGGTCAGAACTACCGGGCGTTTGGGGTTGAAGTGGGTCAGTATTGCATCGGACGCTAGGAGGCTTTTTAGCTCACTAAATGCCCTTTCTTGGTCATCGCCCCACCTCCATGCCTGGTCTTTCTTTAGCAGTTTGTGTAGCGGTTCGGCCACCGCTGCCTTCCGGGGGAGGAAGGAGTGGTAAAGGTTGAGCAGCCCTAGGAACGACTGCAGCTCGGGCTTGGAGGTGGGGCGGGGGGCTTTCTTAATGGCTGCCACCTTGGACTTGGAAGGTTTTATTCCCTCAGGAGTCACACAAAACCCTAGGAACTCAACCTCGGTTGCGAAGAAGACGCATTTGTCCTTTCGCAGTCTCAGCCCAGCTTTTTCGAATATTGTCAGGACCTTCCCCAACCTCTTGGCCAATTCAACCCGGCTCCCCCCCGTTATTAACACGTCATCAAAATAAGGCAACACCCCCTCCAGTCCCTTCAGGAGGTGTTCCACGAGTGACTGGAAAATTCCAGGCGCAGAATTCACGCCGTACTGGAGGCGCGTCACCTGGAACGCCCCCTTATGGGTGACTATGGTCTGCGCAGCAGCTGCGGCAGGGGACACCGTAAGCTGCTGGTAGGCCTGTGCTAAGTCGAGCTTAGCGAAACACTTTCCCCCGTGTAACCTGGCCAGCAGATGGCTGACTACCGGCACCGGATATGCATTCGGGCGGATCGCCTTGTTGATGGTGCACTTGTAGTCGGCGCATATGCAGACCTCCCCATTGGCCTTTAGTGCGGTTACAATTGGAGTTTCCCACTCCACGGAATCAACAGGCACAAGGATTCCCTGGCCCACCAATTTGTCCAGTTCCGCCTCTATCTTGTCCTTGAGTGCGAACGGCACCCGGCGTGGTTTAAGACGAATTGGGCGGACCTCCGGGTCCAGGTCGAATGTCACTGGGGGCCCCT
This sequence comes from Bradypodion pumilum, assembly GCA_035047305.1. NCBI lineage: Eukaryota > Metazoa > Chordata > Lepidosauria > Squamata > Chamaeleonidae > Bradypodion > Bradypodion pumilum. Next base: position 327,043,198 of record JAWDJD010000003.1, read on the forward strand.
TGAATTTCCCCAGTCCTTTTTTGAAAACTTCGGGGTCCGCCTCGCACACCTCCAGAATTGGATCAGACCCAACGGCGTGCATCCCAACGGTGTGCACCCCCCCAATAAACAAACCCAGGGGCTGGAACCATTGAGTCCCGAGGAGGCTGCAATCTCCCCCTTTGAGCACGACTAGGGGAAGGGACGCGGCGTGCTTCTTGAAGTTAACCTGAAATTCTCCAACCCCCAACACTGGAATGCTGTTCCCTTGCACGTCCCGTAGTGTGGACCTCAATGCTTTGAGCTTGGGTCGCTTGTGGGGGGCAATTCCCAAAAACTCCCTCTGGGAAATGATTGAATATGAGGACCCCGAGTCGATTTCCATCCTAATGGGAACCCCTTGGACTAGTACCTCAAAAAATAGCGGGGGTGTCCTGCAGACACGCTGAACACTGGGGCGTCGTCCTCGCTGCCGTCGGAGATGCAGCCCACGCTGTCCTGCTTCCGCGTGGCCTGGGCGCCGTCCTTGGGTCTCGTTGAGCGGTCTTGTCCCGCGGAACGGTCTGCGGAGCTCCTCCGGGTCTCGCACTTCTTCCTGCACACCTTGGCGATGTGCCCGCGGCGGCCGCAGTTGTGGCACTCGGCCTTCCGGAACGGGCACTTTATGCGGTCGTGGGCCGCTCCACAGCCGTCGCACCACCGGCTCTCCTTCCGGACCCTCCGGACGTCCTCGTCATCGCTGCTCTCTGTGGACGACCTCGACGTTCGCCGGGCCGCCTGTACCGGAGCCTCTGCCTTGCTCGACTTCGGCCGCCAGTCCTGGAGTTCTTGGACCCCGGCCTTTGTAGCTTCTGCGGCCTGGGCCGCTCTGACGACCTCCTGCAACGTGGGAGGCGGCTCTTGGTTCATTAATGTGCGCTGGGTTTCGGCGTCGTTCAGGCTGCACAGCACACAGTCCCGGAGGGTGATTTCGGCATTCTCCCATTTGCACGGGCCGGCCGCCAGTCGCAGGGCCGCCACGAATGCGGCGACCATCTCCCCGGGCGCTTGGACTCGCCTCCAGAACGCACTCCGAGCGGGAAACATCGCCGTGGCGGGCCAGACGTGCTCACGCAGCATCTGCATGAGTTCCTTGGCCTTGAATTCGCTCACCCTCCTCGGTGCAATCAGGTCCACCAAGGTCCTTTTGGTTTCTTGTCCGAGCATCCTGGTGAAGATGGCCCTTTTCTTTGCCTCTTCCGTGACTTCGGACTCAATCAGTGCTGCCTGGAAGTCCATCTCGAAGATCTCCCAGTCGCCCGGTTTCCTGATTTCGAAACCGGCGCATGTCTTGGTCCCGTGGGCTGCCATATCCCACCTTCGTCGCCAATTTAGTGTAAGGGACCAAAGACAATGAAACAGCCGAAGGGTTGGCTTAACACAGGTTTATTGCATGATGATCCGGAGGAACATGTGGTAATGGCGGATGAGTAGCTCAATATATACAGCTGGCTATACATTTGAATGTGGCTCGTCGACAGACTATTGGTTGCTGCCTGCGTGACGTCGTAGAAGGTCACGCCCTTCTTGACCAGGTGAAGAGGTGGCGGGGAATCTTCCCGCGCTGCTGAACCAGGTGAATCTGAGCCATGAGAGCTGGACGCTCGCTATTGCCATCTAGTGGTCACTAGCTCGCGTCCCCTTATCAGGTTTACATTGATACAGCTGATGGTTATAATGTTGCACACAGAAAGGTTACATTGTTAACACATGGCAAAGGTACATTGTTAAAGGCACAGCCTTACAGAACACAACACCCTCCTAAAAATATTTCCCACATTCCTGATTGTATCAGTGTGTTGAGAGTACAGTTTATGCCGAAATTGGAAGGAGCTAAGAGAATTAAACAATAACCTAGCTTTTAGGGAATAAATGCTCACAGGGGCGTAGGAGCTATTTTTGCTGGGGGGGGGGCAACCTTGAAAAGGGCCCTGCTCCTAAGAAAAGGGCCTGCATTTTTTTGCGGATTGGGGGGATTGCAGATGGGGGGGGGAGTAGGGACTAGAATTTCGCTAAAAGAGCATATGAATGTGTGAAAATTGCATCAGAAGGGAAAAATCAAGCTGGAAACAAGTGAAATTTAATTTCTATTAATGAAGAGTACTCATTCCTTCTAATTTTTTAAATTAAACTTTTTTTTACTGTATTAAAACATATAACACACCAATTACAATAAATATACTACTGAAATGTCAATGAATAATCTATTATTAATAAATGACATATTAATCTTAAATACATAAACATAACTCATGAAGTATAAACCCAAGTTTATATATAAATATACACATGCATACACACACACACACTGTATATATATACAGTATATATATTTACCATTGTCTTGTTTTTTGCCATTTTTGTTATATACCTTTGTTTTAAATCATAATCATTTCTTATCATGCTATAACATTAACATAATAACAATATTAATAAAAAATGAAATAACAACAACAACAACAACAACAACAACAACAACAACAACAACAACAACAACAATAATAATAATAATAATAATAATAATAATAATAATAATAATAATAATAATAATAATAATAATAATAATAATAATAATAATAATAATAATAATAATAATAATAATAATAATAATAATAATAATAATAATAATAATAATAATAAATAACAGTACAGGGGGGAGAGGGAAAAGAAGAAGAAAAATACCCTCATGCTATTTACAATGCCTTGGAGATAGAGTATACACTTGACCACTATTGTTGCTTCCATAATATCATATATTAGATTAAGCATTCAAAGCAATTCCAAAAACTTTCATTCGTTCAGTGGTCTTACTCACAAATTCATTCATAATTTCCTCCAGTGACAACTTCAAATTAATGTATTTATGTGTATGGAGTAAGAAGCAGATGCATAGTGGATCGCATATAGTTCTTTAACCTTGTCAGACCACTGAAGGATCTCTCGCATGAAGCTGATGTAGCAGGTACAGTCAACAATAAAATAACGAGGCAAGTCACTTGCTCAAGGAGATCTTCCCTCATCATAGGCAACACCAGTTTCAGTGAATCGGCATAATGCCTTAGGGTCTTTTGATTCACTGCGGAACATGGTGTCCACAATTTGAAGTTGGGAGGCCAACTCGGCTACATTGAAGTCACTCTCATGAATCCGGCTACATTGAAGTCACTCTCATGAACCCCAAGCGCCTCCTTGAGTTCCGTGACACATCTGGGACCACCCGGGAACAAAATTTGCTCAAGTTTGACCAATTTGTTTATATGCTATATTATTTTACACCAAAGAATAAATGCTAGTAATCTTTGCTACCCTGATATGTTCACTTCAGCATGGTCCAAACACATAATCTGTAAGGCAGGAAACATTCATCTTGTGCATTTCCTGTCTGTTTACCTACTCAGAGCTTGCAATGAGGGAGGGGAGGAACAGTTTTTCCCCCTCTCCCATCTTTCCTCCCCCATAGGAGTTGGAAAGAAAAACCAATGTTGGAATAAAACAACATTTTTCACTATTTGAGTGGGCAACACTACAGATACATGGGCCTACAGCAAGCGTGGCAACAGGACTTTTAAAAGGTCAGTACAGATGTAACCAACCAGTTTTCCAAAGAGAACCCAGTACAGCACTTTAAGTCAGTAAAATGTATTTACAGTGAACCCTGGTTAACGACATTTCTTGGTTCCCAAAGTCATGTCGCTAACCGGGAAACGTCATTATCTGGGAACTCCCGCTTAACAACAAAAAAAGGCTCCCTATGGAGAACTCCCAGATAACAACGTTTCCATTGAAATACATTGCAGAAACAGGCCCTGACTCTGAGTCACCAAAATGGAGGGCAACATATCCCAGAATGCAATGCCAGCACCTCCTGCCTGCCATGTGCTGGGGACTCCATCTTAGATGAGAAACAGGCTGTTGTGTTCTAACAGTGTAACCTTCTACATGTGATAACAATGTATCTGAACCAATGTAACCTTGCCTACGAGTAACAATGTAACCTTCAGCTGATCACTATAAACCCTGTAATAGGACGCGAGCTAATGACCACCAGCTGGCAGCAGCGAGCGTCCAAGCTCTCTTGGTTCAAACCCACCAAAAGGCCACGGAGCGGGAAGTTTCCCGCCGCTACCTACACCTGGACAAGAAGGGCGTGACCAGCCATGACGTCACGCGGGCAGTAGCCAATGGGCTATCGTGGAGCCACATTCAAATACGTTACTACCATATATATAGAGCTGTTCGTCCGCCATTACCTCATGTTCCCTCTGTCCACCATGCAATAAACCTGAGTTAACCCAGCCCTTGGCTGTTTCCTGTGTCTTGACTCTCATATACTAAATTGGCGACGAAGGTGGGATAATGGATCCCCACGGAGCCAGGACACAGAGCGGGTTCAACATTACCAAACCGCAAGACTGGGAGCTTTTTGAGATGGACTTCCAGGCGGCACTGGTGGAACTCAAAGTCAAAGAAGACGACGAGGAAAGGAAGAGGGCCATCCTCACCCGCATGCTTGGGATGGAAACCAAGCGAACGCTGGTGGGCATTATTGCACCGAAGAAGATGGGTGAGTTCAAAACCGATGACATCATGAAACTGCTGCGTGAGCGTTTCCGACCCTCGAGGGCAATGTTTCCCGCTCGGAGCGCGTTTTGGAGGCGAGTTCAAGCGCCGGACGAGTCGGTAGAAGCCTTCGTAACAGCTATGAGAGTAGCCGCCACCCCCTGCCGATGGGACCACTTTCTAGAGATGGCCCTCAGGGACGGAGTTCTGTGTGGCCTGAAGGACAAGGAAGTGCAGCGCAGCCTGATGAACAAGGAGCCACCACCCACACTGACAGAGGTTGTAGAGGCCGCGGAAGCCGCGGAATCCACGAATGCTGGAGTAGATGAGATGCACAAGTGGCGTGAGTGGCGTCCGAGGGCCGGCAAAGCGGAAAACTCGGTGCACGGAAAGTCCAGACAGTCGGTGCACGCAACCCGACGGACCTCGAAGTCGTCTTCGGAAAGCAGCGACGGCGAGGAGGTCCAGAAGGTCCGAAAGGGAGGGCGCCGTTGCGATGGTTGCGGAGCGGCCCATGAGCGCGTGAGGTGCCCATTCAGAAAAACCGAGTGCTACAACTGCGGCCGCCGGGGACACATCGCCAAGGCATGCAGGAAAGGAAAAGAGGGCCGGAGACAGTCACAAGACCGTTCGGCCAGACCGGACCGTTCAGCGAGGTCCAAAGATGGCGCCCGGACCACGAGGAAGCAGGACGGCGTGGGCCGCATCTCGGACGACAGCGAGGGCGACGCTCCTGTGTTCAGCGTGTCTGCGGGACAGCCCCATTACTTCGTTGAGGTACTAGTACAAGGGACCCCTATTAGGATGGAAGTTGACTCGGGGTCCTCCTACTCTATAATTCCCCAGAGAGAGTTTTTGAAAATCGACCCCCACGTGCGGCCCAAACTTAAAGCGTTGAGGGCCACATTACGGGACGTACAGGGGAACAGCATTCCAGTGTTGGGGGTCGGGACATTCCGGGTTCGTTTTAAGAGACATTCTGCGGAACTACCCCTAGTGGTGCTAAAAGGGGGGAGTTGTAGCCTCCTCGGGACACAATGGTTCCAGCCTCTAGGTTTGTTCATAGGGGGGGTGCATGCCGTAGGCGTGGACCCAATACAAGCGGTGAGCGATGCACACCCCGCCGTTTTCAAAAGTGGACTGGGAAAGTTCAAGGGACCCCCTGTAGCCTTCGACCTAGACCCGGAGGTCCGCCCGATAAGACTCAAACCGCGCAGGGTGCCGTTCGCACTAAAGGACAAAATAGAGGCGGAACTGGACAAACTGGTGGGTCAGGGGATTCTGGTTCCTGTGGACTCCGCGGAGTGGGAGACTCCAATTGTAACAGCACTGAAGGCTAACGGGGAGGTGCGCATTTGCGCTGATTATAAGTGTACAATTAACAAGGCGATCCGCCCTAATGCATACCCGGTGCCAGTGATCAGCCACCTCCTGGCCAGGCTAAATGGGGGAAAGTGTTTCGCTAAGCTCGATTTAGCACAGGCCTACCAGCAACTCCCTGTAACCCCCGCCACAGCGGCGGCACAAACAATAATTACACATAAGGGGGCGTTCCAGGTGTCGCGTTTACAGTTCGGCGTGAACTCGGCACCTGGCCTTTTTCAGTCGCTCGTGGAACGCCTCCTGAAGGGGCTGGAGGGGGTGTTGCCATATTTTGATGACGTGTTGATAACGGGGGGAGTAAGGCCGAGCTGGCACATAGATTGGATAAAGTTCTGACCGTGTTCGAGAAAGCGGGGCTGCGACTGAGAAAAGACAAATGTGTATTTTTCGAAACAGAGGTTGAGTTTTTAGGGTTCCGGGTCACGCCCGAGGGAATTAGGCCGTCCAAATCTAAGGTAGCCGCCATCAAGAAAGCTCCTCGCCCCACATCCAAAACCGAACTACAGTCATTTCTGGGGCTTCTCAATTTCTACCATACCTTCCTTCCACGGAAGGCGTCTGTTGCCGAGCCGCTCCATCAGTTACTTAAAAAAGAGGAAAAATGGCTGTGGGGTGATGAGCAAGAGAGGGCGTTCACAGAGTTAAAGCAACTCCTAACATCCGAGGCAATCCTGACTCATTTCGATCCCAAACGGCCAGTAGTTTTAGTCTGCGACGCATCCCCGGTGGGGGTGGGGGCGGTGCTTTGCCACGTGTTGAACGACGGAAGGGAGGCCCCGATAGCGTTTTATTCAAGGTCCCTGTCCCAAGCAGAGCGGAATTACGCACAGACCGACAGGGAGGCATTAGCGATAGTAGCGGGAACCAAAAAATTTCACGAATTTCTGTATGGTCGGCCGTTCAAGATCGTGACTGATCACAAGCCCCTGTTAGGAATCTTCACTGCAAATAAGCCCACGCCCCAGATCCTGTCCCCGAGAATGCTGCGGTGGGCTATTTTTCTTAACGCATACCAACATGAGTTGGAATACCGGCCCGGGAAGGAGATCAGCCATGCAGATGCGCTCTCACGGTCTCCGTTGCCCTTGTCGGACGATCAGAAGGCAGGGGTGGGAAGAGACCGCCAGGTATTGCTAATAGAGGTCTTAGATTCACCCCCATTAGTGCCGGCCGACATTGCCAAGGCAACGGGAAAGGATAGAACACTGGAGAAAGTGTGCTCGTGGGTACAGAAGGGGTGGCCGGCGTCATCCCCAAGCATGGAATTCGACCCATTTTTTCGAAAACGAATAGAATTGTCATTAGAGAGGGGGTGCCTCTTGTGGGGCCAACGGGTGGTGGTTCCTACGTCCCTGCGACCGAAGGTGCTAAAGCTGCTGCACGTCAGCCACCCGGGAATCGTCCGTTCCAAGGCACTGGCCCGCAGTTATTTCTGGTGGCCCCAGCTGGACGCCGACATAGAGCATATGATCGGCACTTGTGAGGCATGTCAGGGCTCCCGACCGGAGGTAGCCCGTCTCCCGCATAGGGAATGGGACACAGCAAGGGGACCGTGGTCCAGGGTACACGTAGATTTTGCTGGCCCGTTCCGAGGAACCATTTTTCTCCTGGTAGTGGATGCGTACTCAAAGTGGCTGGAGGTCATTCCGGTAAAGAGCACATCCTCCGCCACTACCATTGGCCAGCTGAGGAGGGTCTTTTCCACGTTCGGTTTACCCGACACTCTGGTCAGCGATAACGCTAGCTGTTTCACGTCCGCTGAGTTCGCGGCATTCATGGAGGCAAATGCAATTCGGCACGTCACATCCGCGCCGTTTCACCCGGCCACGAATGGCCAAGTGGAACGGTTGGTGCGCACAACAAAAGATGCGCTGCGGCGCATGGGCTCGGGGGATCTAAATCACCAAGTCTGTCAATTTCTGTTAGCGTACAGAGTGACCCCATTAGCGTCCGGATATTCGCCGGCTGAGCTGCTGATGCGGAGGAAACTGACCACGATCTTGTCCAGGTTAGACCCGACGAGGGTCGAGGACAAAGGGAAGAACATAGGTTTAGCGGTCTCGAAAGGTTTCGGCGTCGGCGATCCTGTACACTGCAGGAACTATGCCAATGCAGGCCCAGCCTGGGTGCCAGGGACGATAGTAGAACAGACGGGACCGGTGTCGTATCGGGTGGAAACGAACACCGGTCTCCTCTGGAGGAGGCACGCTGACCAACTGCGGCGCCGAGTGAGTGAGGGACCGATCAGTGGGGCTCAGCAACCAGATTCAGCGATAGGGTTCTCCCCCACCCGTTTAGCCCAAGGGGGAGACAGAGAGGGACACCAGTCCAAAGCCAGGGGGGAAAGCAGTGAGCCCGGCTCATATCCTTTTGACACGCCAGTTCTACCAGCTCTATCCGAGCCCGGGGAGGGGGAAAAGGAGTTTGCAGCCGCCGATGCCGCTTCCCCCGAATTCGATTACGATTTTAATTTTGCGAGCCGGGGGGGTTTTTTGGAGTGTTCCCCCACCCATCCAAGCGAGAAGAGGGGTTTTTCGTTAGCCCCCAGTGCCCCCGGTTCTTCCCAAACAAAGCACACACCTCCCAACAAAGCCGCAGAGCCGCGGCAAGCCACTAACGAGTCATCCTCTCCGATTACAGGGCAGGAAGCCAGGGAGCAAGGAGGAGGGAGCGAAGCCGGGGCAGGGCAGCCCGCGCCGAGACCCCAGCGTGTTCGAAATAAGCCATCTTGGCTGAGAGACTTCGTCTCATCCTAGGGGGGAGGAGTGTTGTGTTCTAACAGTGTAACCTTCTACATGTGATAACAATGTATCTGAACCAATGTAACCTTGCCTACGAGTAACAATGTAACCTTCAGCTGATCACTATAAACCCTGTAATAGGACGCGAGCTAATGACCACCAGCTGGCAGCAGCGAGCGTCCAAGCTCTCTTGGTTCAAACCCACCAAAAGGCCACGGAGCGGGAAGTTTCCCGCCGCTACCTACACCTGGACAAGAAGGGCGTGACCAGCCATGACGTCACGCGGGCAGTAGCCAATGGGCTATCGTGGAGCCACATTCAAATACGTTACTACCATATATATAGAGCTGTTCGTCCGCCATTACCTCATGTTCCCTCTGTCCACCATGCAATAAACCTGAGTTAACCCAGCCCTTGGCTGTTTCCTGTGTCTTGACTCTCATATACTAAACAGGCCCTGAGTCACCAAAATGGAGGAGAAAAAGACCCCTCTTAGCATTAGCATTCTCCCCCCCCAACCCCCACAACAACCACAAAATGGGCACAGGAACTTCATTTAGAAACACACATTGACCCTCCCCCCACTAAAAAAGAGCCAACTTTGCTGACCCCCCCCCCCAAAAAAAAAGAGCAGCTGAGGACAAGGCATGTGCAGTGGGATTTCGTTTTAAAAAACAAAGATTCACACATCAACCAACAAAAGCATGGGTTTTGTCCAGACTTGCAGAAAAGCCGCCCAACAAAAAAGAGCAACTGAGGACAAGGCATGTGCAGTGGGATTTCATTTTAAAAAACAAAAAAAGAAAAACAAACTGCAAACCACCACCCTTAGCATTAGCAGTGCCCCCCCCAAGAAACCACAAAATTGCCATAGAAATTGCAGTTAAAAACACACACATGGAACACCACCCCCAGCCACCATACACACACACACACACACACACACACAAGCAAATTGCAACCCAAATAACATCTACACTCCACCTGCACAGTCCTTCATCTCGTGCAACCCACATGGCAAGCAGCACTGCGACTGCAGTTGCACTGCTGCCTGCCCACGCGTCTATTTGAATTCTCCAGGTGCAAGGCACCATCATGAGAAGCAGGAAGTACTATTTTTTTCTGAAAAGTCATCCTCCTGGTCACCCCGGAGAAGGGAGGGAGGGGGGAGCACCCTCCCTGCCCCCACTTCCGACGCCCCAGAATGCTCAAGTGGGGGGCTGCTGGCGGACAACAACACATGGTTGTGGAGAGATACAGAATCCAGCTCATTTACTGGTCTGCTGATGGCTGCCAGAGACATGCACTAATGAGGACTTGGATTTGGACAATGACAAAGCAAAGAAAGTGGCTTCATTTTGGCAGTCCAGGGTTTGATCCAGACATGAAAGAAGAAGAAGCTCTGTCTTTAATAGAGGAAGCCATTTCATATGAAGAAAAGTGAGCAAGACTTGTTTGTGGCTCAGGCAAATAGAAAAGATGACTTTATCCTCTTTTACATTACACTCAATTAAGTGTTTTTTAAAAAAAAATGCTGAGTGATTATTAATGCTTCATATCTGTTCTGGCAAACAGAACAAAGTGCCTTTCAAGCACTCCAAACCAAATTAACTTTCCTTCACTAATAGAGGTTGGGCAGGTTTGGGCAATGAGTTGGTTTTGAAGGCATTTGTTGGTGAATATTAATCATTGATCCAGAAGCAAAATGAACAACTACAATCAGCCTGGCTTTTTATTTATAACAAAGTTTTAAGCCTGAAAAGTATGTGGCTAACCTATTTACTTTAAAGCCTAGCAGCGTTCTTGCCAGTGCATTTATTGTTGGTTTTGCACCAGGCCCCACTAGCCCCGTCCGAGCCTCCATGCACTCGCCTGAATGGGGTTCGCAGGTAACTGTCGGGTTAAAATGCCCTCTGACTCCAAGGTGACGGCTGTGCAAAATGCACCCAGGCCAAAATGTAAAGCCAAATTGCAATCATTTCTAGGATTGTTAAATTTCTATCATGCTTTTCTCCATCACAAAGCCTGAGTTGCTGAACTATTACATCGGCTTCTTAAGAAAGATACTGTTTGGCACTGGGGCCATTGCCAGGAGAAAGCATTCCTAGAACTTAAAAGGCTGCTTTCTTCGGATGCTGTATTAACTCATTTTGATCCTTACAAGGAAGTTGTACTTGTGTGTGATGCATCCCCTGTGGGGGTGGGAGCTGTGTTATGCCATGTACTAAATGACGGGAGGGAAGCCCCCGTAGCATTCTATTCCCATTCATTCTCAAAGCCTGAGAAAAATTACGCTCAAACAGACAGAGAGGCGTTGGCAATCGTGGCTGGCACTAAGAAATGCCATGATTACCTTTACAGAAGACCTTTCACCATCATAACAAGCCCCTCGTTGGAATCTTTGTGAACAGGAAGCCCATGCCTCAAATTCTGTCCCCAAGGATGTTGCATTGGGCAACTTTCCTAAATGCATACGATTTTACTTTGGTGCACAGGCCCAGCAAGAACATCAGCCATGCTGATGCCCTGTCACGTTCTCCACTGCCAGGGGTCAGGGAAGCCAATTGCAAGATCGAAAGTGACCACCAGGTCCTTATGATTGAGGCTTTTGACTCGCCCCCAGTCGTTACCTCAGATATAGCCAACGCTACGGCCAGGGATGTAACATTGACGAAAGTAATGTCTTGGGACAAAAAGGCTGGCCTGTCTCTCCTCTAGACGAGGAATTCAGAACATTCCACCACAAGCATTTGGAACTGTCAGTGGAACGAGGTTGCCTTTTATGGGGCCAGCAGGTGGTCATTCCTGTCACTCTCAGGAAAAAGGTTTTACATCTACTTCACACATGTCACCCGGGAATTGTCCGTTCCAAAGCACTTGCCCGTAGCTACTTTTGGTGGCCACAACTGGACCAAGACATAGAACAAATGGTCGGCACTTGTGCCAGTTGTCAATCCTCTTGCCCAGAGCAATCCCACCTTCCCTCTCGGGAATGGGATTCTGCTTGGGGCCCGTGGTCCAGGTTGCACATAGATTTTGCAGGTCCATTTAGGGGTGCCCTATTTTTGTTGGTTGTGAATTCATTCTCTAAGTGGCTGGAAGTGATTAGGGTGCCTAATACCACTTTGCCACCATGATAATGCACCTAAGAAGGCTGTTTGCAGCATTTGGACTTCCAGATGTGCTGGTGTCCGACAACGCGTGCACATTCACATCTGCAGAATTCCAATCCTTCATGGAAAGGAATGCAATTAGGCACATCACTGCTGCCCCATTCCACCCAGCCACCAATGACCAGGTAGAGTGGCAGGTGTGCACAACTAAAGATGCGCTTCGGCGTATGGGTGAAAGGGATTTGGAGCTCCAGTTATGCCAGTTTCTTTTCACATATAGGCTCACCCCCCCCCCTTGCCTCAGGCCCGTCCCCTGCTAATTTGCTCCAGTGAAGGAAACTGTCATCCTTGCTCGACAGATTGGATCCTTCTAGGGTAGAGGACAAAGGCACAAATATAGCAATGCAACACCAGAAGGGTTTCTCGTCCGGAGACACTATACATTGTCGCAATTATGCAGCTGGTGGTCCTATGTGGGTGCCAGGGTTTGTGATCGATCAGACTGGTCCTGTTTCTTACAAAATCGAAACAGCCACTGGTCTGATCTGGAGGAGGCACGCGGATCAATTGAGACCCAGAGTACTGGATCCAAAAGACGAATACAGACACTCAACGCTAGGGTTGGCCCCCACCCATTTAAACCCAGGGGTCAGAGATAATAGTCAGCAGCCAGCCAACATTGACCCAGAAGTGTCTTCTAGGAACCGATTTCAAGGGAAATTTGTGGAATACTCCCCAGGTGTACCCCTACACTGTCCCATCCTAGCACTCTGGATTCCTTTATTGATGATCTCCAATTATGTTTGGAGTCGCCCTCCACTCTTAGTACACACAGGAGGGACCCTGAGTTGTCTTATTCATCCACAGAATTAGATTTTGGTTTTGAGCAATCCCCTGCTCCTCCATCTGACAAACGGGGTTTTAATTTCGGTTTACAATCCTCCCCCTTTAGTCAATCCCTCACTCCAGTTGGGTCGCCCATCCTACGAGCCTCTGCGCCGGCTCAGCCAAGCATCCGACCCAGAAGGGAAACTAGACCGCCATCCTGGTTAAAGGATGTTTTTACTTAGGGGGGAAGAATGTTATGTATGTTAACTGTGTTTTCTGACAGGAGTGGAATGTATCTTTTCTCATGTATCTATTCTTATGCAAATAAATGGATCGAAAAATGTGCACACTCTGTTAGCCAATGGGCTTGTTGTATTATTGTTACTATTAATGTTTATAGTGTATATAAGTCCAAGTTTTGCCCCATCCAAACTGTGTTCAAACCCCACTAATAAAGAGCTGAATTTCACTACTTCACTCATCTGCTTCTTCATTCCCTGAACACGAAAACGGGTGACCTTGAGTTCAAATTGTTGTTGTTGCATGCTGTCAAGTTATCTCCAACCTATAGCGATCCTATGAATGAGAGATCTCCAAAATGTCCTGTGCTCAACAACTCTGCTCTAATCCTGCAAGTTATAGGCTGTGGGTTCCTTCTCAAATTTTGTCTTTTTCTTTCTCATATCTGCCAACCCAACCATTGTGCTGGCTGAGATCAGCTGGACAAAAGGACAAAATAGGGGACAGAGAAGAGGAGGAGGTGATATATGCCAGATCTAAATCCTTCTCAGCCGAGACTCAGACTGTCTGGCCAGGTAATAATAATTTTGTGTCAGAGATTACTCTGGGATGAAAGGATTTTTGCTGGAGAAACTCTACTCCGGGGACGCCTGAATGAGGCTCCTTTTATGTCCCCAAGTACAGCTCTAGGGTATCAAAGCCTGACCTTCCAGTCTCCAGTTCAGTCACTTAACCACTAAGCCACTGGGGGAGTTATCCTGCTATGGTAATAGAGACCATACTGCCAGCAACTCAATGTTGAGTGTCAGGTGACAGTTAACTAACCTGACGATCCTTCTTTTCTTGCTGCCTTCCACCTTTTCCAGCATTTTTGGCTTTTCCAGAGAGTCTTGCCATCTCATGATGTGTCCAAAGAAGAACAATTTAAATTTCATTATTTTTGTCTACAGTGACAGTTCAGGCATGATTTGCTCTAGGACCACTTGTACACAGTTTCTCTTTTTACAAGAGGATAAATGTTACAAGAGAAGATATATTCTCCCTGTATCTTGTCTCCATACTGTGAATAATTTTACAATCCTCTATCATGTTACTCCTTGGTTTTTTCCTAAGGTAAAGGACCCTCTTTTTAGAAGCACGCCTTAATAATGTGAAGGGGCTTGAGTGTGCCAGTGAAGCTGAGAGCAATGCAAACAGGAGGCCAGATTCCAGAATGAGCTGGGAGTTCAAGCAAGGTCACCCAAGGCAGAATGGTCGCAGTATGAAGAATAGTGGGTTGAAACCAGAGCTGTTATTTGGAAATAATGCAAAAATGCAATGCCTGTAGTAAAAAGAAAAGAAAAACTTAGAGGGATTGATGGGGGGAAAATAGTGAAGAAGCAAAAGTAAAAGGTGACAGAAATACTGAAGGGTCAAAACCCTGAATGCAATTTTTTAGTAACTGTCCTGAAAAACCCCAAGAGAACAATTATAACAACCAGTGCAAAGAAATAGAGAACAATATCTGGAAAATATCTCTTCCTGATTGTATCACTGAATTGGGAGTACGGTTTATGCCCTGAAACTGGAAGGAGCTAAGAGAATTAAACAATAACCTGGCTTTTAGGGAATATATCCACACCATACTTGAATGAAAAAGTTTCAGCTTTGTCTTTAATAGAAGGAAGCCATTTTACATGAAGAAAAGCTAACAAGACCCACATCTCTTTCACAAGACCCAAAAATTCAAGGAAATTTTAAGCCTAGATTAGGAACCATGAAAATAAAGTGAAGGTACCGTAAAGACCTGTCTAGAAAAGATAATAGAATGACAGACTTCTTTGAAGAAGAATTTTATGATGAAGAACCTGCAGTTCTAGAAAGTGAAGTGAATGCTCTCTGAAAGCACAAGAAAGAATGAAATCATTTGGAGTACATGGAATACTTGGAGGCAAAAATGTTGAAACTCAGGTTATCATACTTTGGGCACATCATGAGAAGGCAAGAGTCTCTGAAAATGACAATAATGCTGGGAAAGATTGAAGGCAATAGGAAAAGAGGAAGACCAAGACTGGTTGACTCCCTAAAGGAACCCACAGGTTTGAATTTACAACAGTTGAGTAGGACTATTGAATACAGGGCATTTGGGAGATCACCCATTCATATGGGTGCGGTACATTGGAAGTGACCTGAGGGCATGGACAACAATAACAAACAATACCATGTGTTGTAGCCCTTGCTATAAACAAGTATCTCTAGCTTTTTTCCCTTTTTGATTGGCTTCTTCTGCACTTCTTTTTCTTCCTGTACAATATTCTTTTTTTAATGTGAGGTGACCAAAATTGTACATATTGAAACTATAGAGTCCTTCTCTTATAATTCATGACTGTTAAATTTGGTCCAGAATCTTTGGTAAGTAACTTTGTTGAAAGTTTGTTTTGAAGTTTAATAAACAATGTCTATGCAATTTCTGTTGTTCCCATGTCTATTTGACATGTTTAGAGAACTCTGCACATTAATGCGACACAACTTGCCTTTGCAGAAGCCATGCTGATTCTTTTTTCAGCAGACTTGCCCTTCTATATGCTTAACAAGTTTACATTGAAGATCACTTTCCATAACTAACTCCAAACAGCAGTTAAGCTAGTTGACGAAACAAATTTCCACTGGAATAGTTTTTATAAATCAACATTACATTGACTAGCTTCTAGGGCAGTCTTATGGATATGTGACATAATTCAATTACTGTAGAAGGTCAGGTCAGTCAGAGAGGTCTAGAATTCCTCTTATTGTTACAATACCTAGGGGCCATTCAACAATTATGTGATCCATTTTTGGGGGAAATTGACCCCCTTCCCCCATGTAATCCGACTGTAATTTTAGCTTCGACCCCCTCCCCCTTTAAAATTACATAATCCAGAGGTTTTGTATTGAAACTCTAATTTTTAGAGCTTTTCACTATTGATGCCTAATGCACAACAGCTCCAAATGGATTATGTAATCTTTGACCTGACCCCCGCCCTCACGTAATTTTTCTGTAATTCAGATGGCAGACCCCCTTCCCCTTCAAGGATAACATAATTGTTGAATGCCCCCCAGTCTCCCTTAAAGAAACATCAGTTCAAACAGAAATAGCTATTCTGTATCTTCAGCAGCGGAAATATATGAAAATAATTCACTCAGCTTCTCTATAGTCTTCCCATCTTCATCTAATATTCCTTTAATCCTATTGTTATTCAGTGGGCCAACTACTTCTCCAACCAGTTTTTTTCCTTGTGACATCGATTACTTTGTTCCAAATTTGTGTTCAATTGTGTTTGCGTGGCTTGGCAAGATGCATCAATGGTCAATGGTCTGAGCATGGCAGTGCATTGCTTCAAAATTTGAAATCGATCACATTAAAAACACAAGCCACTCCAGTAAGGCTTTGGGTTTCTTGAAAAAGCCTCCCCCCACTTTTTTTTTAAAGCAACCTCCTTGACATTGCTTGTTTACTATACTGGTGAGTATGTACACCAGGGGGTCTCAACATTTTCAAGCCAAGGGCTGGGTCATACTCTCTCAGTCAGCTTTGAGGACTGGACAGCCATTTTGCCCTGCCTGCATGATGGGGGTGGTCACCAGCTTCAAGGGGTAGCCATTTTGTTTCTCGAATGCCCTTCGAGGGGTTGGGGCCCACATGAAATGGATCCACATGCCAGATCTGGCCCATGGGCCTTAGTTTGGGAACCCCTGCTGTAGACATTGTTGTTGGATTGGGGCCGTGAGGAGGCCCTTAGGATCCCGGAGGAGACTGGTCAAAGGAACGAAACGAGACAAGATGGAGCGAAGACCAGTGATTTATTGAGGGAAAACCATTAGTATATATTATGTTCAAGGCTGCATGTGGTAGAGTCATCTGACAGAAAATCACATCACCCATTTACCCGGGTTAATTGAGAACCTCTCTTGGGGAAGTTAATTAACTAAGGCAAACACTGACAGGGGAAAACCATTGTTCCTGGCTTGCTCAAGAGCAAACATGGCCACTATTTGCACTAAGGATTAGGCTTAACTGCAAGTGAGTAATTGTCTAATACGTAACGGAGTTTAGTGATTCTCCTTCCTCAGCAGAATCGCTGGTCAGGTCAGACATGGGTGAATCAACCCTATGATTATTAATCCACCCCCCCCCCCAATTTCCATGCTGGCAAGGGCCAGTGACCAGGAACCTTCTTCGCCGGTGTAACCTCTGCCAGGGGCAGTTTGTGCCAATTGTGCATGCGGAATCCGCATCCCCCCTTTTTCTGTTATTTATGGACCTGACAGGCGACCCTGCGCAAGAGGGGCATCAGCTGATGTACGGGAATGACGCTTCGGGGTTCCCCCCATGGGGGGCATCTCGATAGCAGCGAGGGAATACATTGCATGAAACAGCATCCTGCTATGCCCAGTATTACCACCCCCACAATCACTTTGAGCGTTGTCTGGAGCCACCCCCATGGGAGCCATGACCACAAGGAATTCCACCAATCCCATGAAGAACCCTCCTTGATGTTCTGGACTAGGGTGTGGAGGTCCGTGAGCTGGCTTTGTACCTTGTGGGTATTGTCTGTGAGATTAAAGCAGCGCATGCCATGGACAGACTCGCAACCCAAATGATGTAACAACAGGAGGTAGTCGATAGCTGCTCGATTGTCTAGGATGGCATGGCAAAGCTCTGCCTGCTCCTGGTTGAGCAGCGCTATCACTGAGGAGGTATGGTTAATGGCTCTTGCAAAAGTGCAAGCTAATTGACCAATTCATTCTCCGAGCGTTGCCTATGGCTAAGCCTGACACGCTGAATATACTGACTGCTGCCTGGTTTTTCAGAACTGTGGGTCTGAATCCAGACTGCTTTCTGTAGCAAGGCAAGATAATGAGGTGTGTCATTGATCTCTTACTGTGACCTAAGGTGATTCTAAGCTATTTCTGCAACTTCTGGTGTTGTGCAAATGTCTTTCTAGCACCTATGGGGAGGTGTGAAGATAAACTGGGGATTACCGGCTACCGGGTGCTCAATCTTTGCAAGCGATGGACCGGTGCAAACATGGGCCGGTCTGGCTTCCTTTGGTGGAAGCTGGCCGTTATTACCAATATACGACCCTACGTATACAGAAATTCAAGTGTCCCTTGCAAATCCCAACTGGAGCATTGTACAAGGCATGAATAAATAATAGCAACTACAGATAATAATAGCAATAAAAGACATTCAGCTGCTTCTTGAAGATGAGGCTTCCCTTCTTGGTGGGGTTTCATGTGTAACTTGAGCTTGGAAAAGTCTTGTTTTGGGGGAAAGCATGGTCCTTAGAAGTAGCACTGAGTATGCAAAATGTTCATAGGAATGTCTTTGGAGATGTAAGTCATAAAGGAAGACGGACAGCTGATGACATCCAGGACAGTGACTGGCAGTGACTTTGCAATAGCCGAACTTGGCATCCGGGCCTGATTCTGGCCTCTGGGACCTGCATGGGGAAGAGACTTGTTTGGGAGATAAAAATTCTGAAAGAGTTAGTTAGTTTTTGCACTTTATAGGATAGCAATTGCTGTGCAACTATGGGATGTTGTCCCCCCCCCCCTTTCTGTTTGTTTGTCAATGTAGGACTTAAGCGTCCGATAGGCCCGTTCCACAATCGCTTGCCCCTGCGGATTGTACGGAACGCCAAAGGTGTGCTTAATATCCCAGGTGGCCCTGAAGGTGGCCAGCTGCCTGGAGCTATAAGCTGGGGCGTCATCGGACTTCGTGTGCCGAGGTTCGCCCTTGGCCATGGAAAGGAGATGCTGCTCCACACGGGGAGCCGTTTCTCCCTTCTGTGCTGTTACCCAAACAAACTGTGGGAAGGTATTAATGCAAACGTGCATGTACTGCCATTTGCCAAAATGTGGGGCATTTGTGACGTCCATTTGCCACACCTGGATGGCTTCTGTCCCTCGTGGGTTGACCCCCCACGAGGCCCCCCCCCCCCGGTGCCCCTGCACAATGCTGACAAGAGCGAACTATGCCTTGGGCTCGAGAAAGTGGCAGGTTGAACTGCCTTGCAAGTGCTTTGGCATTCTGATGAAAGAATGCATGACTCTGAAATGGAGTTGTGAGGAACAAACTCAGCAAGTTTTTGTCTATCACGGGAGTGATGTATGCTCCCGGTAGACTGTGAAGCAAATTCCTGTACTGGCTGTCAGTAATTATGTTGAAGCGTTCTTTGGCAAAGGTGCGCAAAGAGAGGTTCACGGCTGCCAACTCTGCCCGCTTGCGGACGAGTCAGGAGCGTGCGCCAAGCTTGGTCCTCCCGCCAAGTAAGAACCTAATATGTGTGACCCCCATAAGTGAAAATTGTACTAGCTCCCCGAAGGGGAACCAGTGACATTAATTCACACAAGGTGACTGTCTGCGTATGAAGCGAGACGAGTCTGGGGTCTTGTGGCAAACCTTGGCGCATGACGTGCCAGGCTTCCCTTGGGTAAATTTCTCATGAAGGCCCCCCTGCGCACATCCGCCCATGGCGGGCGTGCACACGTTTAGAAGGGTGCCAGATGCTGGCTTAGCCTTTTGCCTGTGCTTAGACTAGCAGCAAAAAATGAAGGGGTGGCCTGAAAATGCCTGTATCTGATTGAAAGTGTGACCTGACTGCATTCTTAAAATGGTCCTAGGCCTTCCTGGCTAATGAGTGGCACTCTGCACATTCTCAGGAGCTCAGGGACTAATCCCTCCTCTGTGCTCTGGAGTTTGCGAAATGTGTCTGCTCATTAGAGAGGGTGCTGTGGGCCAGGTGCCATACTTAAAATGACCGACTAAGACTTATCAAAGACAAGCCAACTTTGACATGCCAGCTGTAAGGAAATAATACACAAAAATGAAAAGACACACAAGTTAAACATTTCCAGCAGGGAGTTCCACTGGCGAAAGGAGGAAAGACAAGTCAGAAGTTAGCACGATGAGAATGCAACAACTCTTATCATAATGAAATCAGATTAGGTAAGACAACCGGGTCCTCCTGTTGAGAAATCACTACCAGTAATTAACTCAGGAGCCTGTGAAAGGAAGCAACTTAAGACTTAGAAAGAAACAAATTGGTTATTTTTAAGGCCTGGAGAGGATTTTTGTTCCTGTAAAGAGGTAACGATTAAGCATTGTCTGAATATACAGAGCGCAAGAATGTTTGCGTGCTTTTTCCTGTGAAAGGGGTACAATGAGTGAGTTACTTTTACACAGATTAAAGTCAAAATACCAGAACAATATCTTTCTTAAGAGAATGAAGGAGAGTTAGAACGATTCTCAACCCGTGGCCAGATGTGGGCAAGTGGGCCAGATGCTGCCCACGTTGCTCTGCCACTACCTCCACCAAGCCAAGAAGGGCTGTGTGGCGAAGGAAGGGCAGGATGACTGTCCGGACCCCCAGAGCTGCCTGAGGCCCCGGAACTTGGCCCCTGACTTTAAAGGGTTGAGAACCGAGGTTACAAGATGATAACACAGTACACACATGAAGACAATGCAATTCTCTCACTCCTAGTGAGATACGTGACTCCAAGACGCTAAGCGACATTCAGACACCTTGAAACACAGAGATGGGGGTTTGAGGAACACAGACGTAGGGAGGGGCCCCATAGTTTATGATTTAGTGAGGAAAACTCATAGAAGTGATTTTTGTTTTCAGATCGCGCTTCTGAAAAGAAAAATCTGTTTTCCTGAGTGGCACGGATTGCAAAACCGGTTTCCAAGAGTGGCTTAATCCTTTGACAAAGAAAAAAGTCTCAAGGGAAGAAGGAGGGTCGCCCCGCCCTATTGCAGGTGTAGGTTAGGATTCCCCCCCTCCTGCTTTCGCTGCCCTTAAGCTGCTAAGCAGGCAAGGCAAAGGGGCTTTGTTCACCATGCTTTCACAAACCTTAAATAGTTCCTGCCCATGAGCAGAGTGCAAACTGTTTAACACATATTTCACAGTGACATTACCACGCAGTTACACACAAGGAACACTTTTTCAATCATACTGTGGTCATAGAGACAAGGCTTTTGCAATCATACACAGTTCTTGCAGTCATACATTCAGTGGTGCACCACGCATACACACATTTATTTACGCATTCGCACATTCCTCCCCTGATCTGCAGTGTTCTATCCTACACATGAGGAGATGACTTATACACAGCTGGCTATCACAGCCATCTGGGTGCTTCTACTTAGGGGTGAGTTTCTCTGGGCTACTCCAAGGTGAGACAAGTAGGTTCTGCCTGTGCCTTGGGAGAGCTCGGGGTGCTATTGCTGGGATGGTTCTTCTGGCATAGCCAGGGCGATGGCTGCCTCCTTTCTAGCCTGGGCCAGATGCATGCCAGAGGGCCGGATTCCTGGATCTCGGTGCTGCCTCACGCTCCAGTGCCAGCGTGGCCATTTGGTATTCAGACAACCTTTTGAAGATCTGCCTGGTCTAGATTGGCATTCTCTTCTAAGGTGTCTCATTTTTCCACACTGGAAGCAGGCGCCTTGGGGTTTTGGCACTGCTCTGCGCCTGAGTGTGGTAATGGGTCTGCTCTGGAGCCCTGCATGGCCAGGGGCCGTGCAGATTTCCGTGAGCAGTGGGCGCTGAGCAGCCCTGCCTGAACGTGTGTCTGCCTTCAGATAGGCTGAACACAGCAGTTGGGCGCTAGCTAATTGTGCCACTGGCAATTTCCCCGTGAATGGATCTTCCTCACCCCTGCGCTGAATGGAGTTCTTAATTGGCAGGGAACTTTTAACTGTCAGAGAAGCGCCAAGGCCTCTCATGCCATGAATTCCTTCAGTGACGTCTGCAGCTGTCACTGAGGGAATGCTCCCTACACTGCCCTGCTTAAGCTGAAATGACGGATAGAGACTCCTTGGGGCTGATGGTTCTGACTGCGCTGGGGGTTTCTGGGTCTCTATCCGGACTGGGTCATCCTCTACTGAGAGTTTCCTACATTTGCTCCATGTGCGAATTATGCCCTCTGGAGCTTTCGGGGGTTGCTGAATGCAGACTCCTATCTGATCCCAGAGCTGAAGGGTTAGCGTACCTACTTCTGGGTAAAGTAGGCAGTGTTCCCTTAAGTACACCAAAAGTCTCGCTAGCTCTCCACTGTGAAAACGTAACTGAAATACCCTGGCCAGGATTTTGAACTCTTCCTCATGAGTTCTTTGGCTAGCGGACGGACGTTGCCGCTGAGGACAAGTCCCCATATTATCTGCGGGGTTCTCCAAAGATTCCTCCTCGGGACGAGTCGACGCGTCTGTGGGCCAGGCAATAGGTTTTGGCGACGATTCTCTGGGTAGAGCTCGGAGCGTGGCCTCCTGCCACGGGCCCTCGGTGGCCTCTGCGCTGTCAGGGGTTCACAGACGACCCTGAGCGGAACGCGTTTTTCCATGCTGCAAGCCGCCGCGATAGCCGGAGCAAGCTGTAGGATGCCTCTCTGAGATGCCTCACCACGTAGCTGTCTTCCCAATCGGATGGCTTTCCGAATGGGGCTGCCGCGCTGTCCTCCGGGGTGATTGGACACGGTTCTAGCATAGAACCGGACCACGTTGATCGCTTACTCACGAGTAGGATCACGTCGCGGGTCACCAGATGTTGGATTGGGGCCGTGAGGAGGCCCTTAGGATCCTGGAGGAGACTGGTCAAAGGAACAACACGAGACAAGATGGAGCAAAGACCAGTGATTTATTGAGGGAAAACCATCAGTATATATTATGTTCAAGGCTGCATGTGGTAGAGTCATCTGACAGAAAATCACATCACCCATTTACCCGGGTTAATTGAGAACCTCTCTTGGGGAAGTTAATTAACTAAGGCAAACACTGACAGGGGAAAACCATTGTTCCTGGCTTGCTCAAGAGCAAACATGGCCACTATTTGCAGTAAGGATTAGGCTTAACTGCGAGTGAGTAATTGTCTAATACGTAACGGAGTTTAGTGATTCTCCTTCCTCAGCAGAATCGCTGGTCAGGTCAGACATGGGTGAATCAACCCTATGATTATTAATCCACCCCCCCCCCCCAATTTCCATGCTGGCAAGGGCCAGTGACCAGGAACCTTCTTCGCCGGTGTAACCTCTGCCAGGGGCAGTTTGTGCCAATTGTGCATGCGGAATCCGCACATTGTTCCATCATTTTCTAACCTGCAGTACACTTTCCACATAAAACTCTCTTACTGTGATTTTGAGTAGTGCACAGGCATTATTCAAGAGATGTGATCCATTTGACTTTTCCAAGAGAGCAACAATGCAAGCCAAACTAAAATGAATGTTAGCTTCAGTAGTTTTGGATTAATGAGAAGCTTTTTGGACTAGGACAGCTGTCCTTATGCTGTTACACCCCTCATGCATTGTCAGAACTCAGATCTGCCATCCCAGCCATTGTGCTGCCTGAGATCAGCTGGCAAAAGGATAAAAGAGGGGACATAGAAGAGGAGGAGCTGAGATATGCTGGATCTAAACCCCTCTCAGTCCAGACTCATAGCCATTGTGCTAGTACAAAGTTTGACTGGGATCAGCATAGTCTTAAACAATTGCCAACATCCCTAGTTTTCAAGGAGCTTAGGTTCCTTATTCGTTAAGCTTGGGTTACCTGGGATTGGAATATGCTAAAGAAGGTAGTGGGACGGGGGTGGTGTGGTGAATTGGCTCTGAATTGGCATCTGAATTGTTTGCCTGTTTTGTGTTTCCTTCTGATTGCCTAGGAATGGCTGGAAACAGAATATCTATTCTAACCAGGAAGATTCATCTCCTTCAGCACTTTGGTATTCTTGGTAAAAGCTCCATTTATCCTGCCCTCCTTATCATACCTGTCAAGTATCCCGGATTGGCCGGGAAATCCCATATTTTGGCATGCATTCCTCCCCTTTCCTGGTGTCATCCCGTATTTAGAATGGCAGGGAAAGGGGTTACTGTATATGCACGCATATGCAGAAACCATCTGCACATGCGCAAATGTGTTCTGTGCATGCACAAAGAGGTTCTGCGCATACGCAATGGAGTTTTTCCTACATGTGCGCACCCGGGCCGGAGCAGTTCCTGTATTTTCTGGAGCGGCGCTTGATGGGTATGCTCCTTATGGATCTGATTTCATTCTTACTTCAAGGTGAGAAGACGGTGAGCTTTGAAGTTTTTGTCCTTAATGGGTGTGGAGAAAAAAAGATTCTGAAACTGAATGGTACTTCTAAAATCCCAAAGGGAGAGAATTGGAAAAAATAAATGAGTTCAGTTGAAGAGGCATATTGTTGTGATAAGGGGAAGTGGGAGGAAACTCTGGGTTACTTCTGGTGGAGATAAGAAGAAAATAAGTTGTACTTTTGAACTGCAGTTATAAATATTCACAGGCCACCATTTCCTGCCTGGCTTCTCAAAACAATCAACCTTGGCATTTCTTGACAAAGAGGGTTTTATTTATTTAATTTTTTTGATACATTTAAATGTTTTCAGAGGTGTTTCCCTCCAAGAAAATATATGTTTAACAAGTAATAGTCATTATTTTGACAATCCCTCTAATTAAACATACACATCAGCACTGCCTGTAACTTCCTGAAGAGGTCCAGAAGCCTGTACATGCTTACCAAACGTTATGCAACTTTTAAAGACAACTGAATATGACAGCAACATCTATTGAGAATGTTTGGTGATTCCTCAAGTTAGCAGAGTATGAGGTAGAAAAACAACAACAGCACAGAAATGTGGGAAGATCAGATCAGACTATTCAGACTCCCCTCCTTTGTTTTTTTCCCCTCATACAAATTAGCATTTTGTATGATTTGATTTAATTTTTAATTTAATTTCCGCACTTGTATGCTGCCCAATCAGGAAACACGACTCAGGGTGGCTCACATGATAATTAAACAATATACACAGTAAATACACAATAATACAATATACAAAATTCAATCTACAAAAACAGCACATAATAATATACAACAATACAATACTATAATATAATGATAAAGTCACAACCACATAAAAAAAGTTCCCAAACAAACAACAAAGTCTGGGGGTGGGGTGGCAGGCATCCTAAGCCTCAAGGCAGGACCGTCTTCTGCCGCTCGAGCCGCCACAGCTTTTCAAACCCCTGGCCAGGTAGAAGTCGGGGTGGGGTGGCACTCTAAAACACTCTAGAATCATTTACAGTAGAACAAAGGTATCTTTACTTAGTGGTATCATCTGTAGTTACAGTTAAAAGGAAAACCAAGGAGGGAAATGGAATCTTCACTATGTGGAAGACCCTCCAATCTTATTGCCTGAAGATCAAAGAGGGGAGGAGGGACTATCAGCAAAACAATGCGTCCCCAGTGGGGGTGGGGGCGGTTCTATGCCACGTGTTGGAGAGCGGGAGGGAAGCCCCGATAGCGTACTACTCAAGGTCCCTCTCGAAGGCCGAGCGCAATTACGCGCAAACGGAGGCCCTAGCCATCATCGCTGGAACGAAAAAGTTCCATGACTTTTTATACGGCCGCGAGTTTACGGTAGTGACAGATCACAAGCCACTTCTGGGGATCTTCACTACCGGCAAAACCACACCGCAAATCCTATCCCCCAGAATGCTGCATTGGGCTATCTTCCTCAACGCCTACCAGTATGAGCTGGTCTATCACCCAGGGAAGGAGATCTCCCATGCGGACGCGCTGTCCCGATCTCCCCTCCCAAGTGTAGGGGACCCCACATGTGAGGTAGAGCAGGACCACCAAGTCCTGCTGATTGAGTCTCTCGACTCACCCCCCATCCTCCCGGCCGACCTCGCCAAGGCCATGGCGGCCGACAAGATGCTGGCCCAAGTGAGTTCCTGGGTGAGGAAAGGGTGACCCACTACTCCCCCGAGGAACAGTTCAAGCCATTCGTCAGGCGCAGAGTAGAGCTTTCTCTGGAAAGGGGCTGCTTACTCTGGGGCCAGCGAGTAGTCATCCCAGAGAAGCTGAGGGCCAGGGTACTGAAGCTACTGCATACCAGTCACCCCGGGATCGTGCGCTCCAAGGCTCTGGCCAGGAGTTTCTTTTGGTGGCCCCAGATAGACGCGGATATAGAACGTTTAGTGGGCATGTGTGAGAGCTGCCAGAGCTCTCGGCCCGAGGAGTCCCAGTTACCCCATAGGGAATGGGACACAGCCCGCGGGCCATGGTCCCGGATTCATGTCGACTTCGCTGGCCCTTTCCGCAGGTCCATGTTTCTGCTGGTAGTCGACTCCTACTCCAAGTGGTTGGAGGTAATCCCCATGAACAGCACCTCCTCTGCGGCAACCATTAAGCAGTTGCGAAAGCTTTTTGCCTGTTTCGGCATGCCAGACGTCCTTGTTAGCGATAACGCTAGTACCTTCACGTCTACAGAGTTCAAGACATTTATTGAGCGGAACGCTATCAGGCACATTACTGCTGCCCCATTTCACCCCGCCACAAACGGTCAGGTAGAGCGCCAAGTGCGCACTACGAAAGACGCACTGCGGCGCATGGGTCCCGGTGAGTTGAACCTTCACCTGTGTCAGTTCCTCATCTGCTACAGAACAACCCCCCTAGCCTCAGGATTTTCCCCAGCCGAACTCCTCATGAGGAGGCGTCCGGTAACACTCTTTGACCGGATGGATCCGTCCAGGGTGGAGGATGAAGGGAGGAATATAAACAGAGGGGGAGAGAGCTCCAAAAGTTTTTCAGTAGGGGACTCGGTTCACTGCAGGAACTACGCGGCCTCGGGGCCAGCGTGGGTTCCAGGGACAATCATTGAGCAGACGGGGCCAGTATCCTACAGGGTCAAGACTAGCTCGGGTCTACTCTGGAGAAGGCATGCCGACCAACTCAGAAGGCGAGTCACCAGTGAAGGGGAATCAGCATTAGGGTCCTCCCCCACCCACATTACCCAAGGGGGAGACACGGTGGAACCCGCGGATACAAATGCATATCCTGGGTTCTCGACCACAGAGGAGGATACTTTGAAAGAGAGGGATCAGTTTGATTATGATTATGAGTTGCAGTACCAGGGGGGTGTAGCAGAGTGGTCCCCCACCCGTCCTAGCGAGAAGAGGGGTTTCAGTTCAGCCCCTGGTACCTCCACTCCCCCCAGTCCTTTTGTTTTAGAATATACCATAGCGCCAGCTCCCCGGAGACAAACACCCCCAAGACAGGCAACGGGGGGGAGTCCGCCCACCACAGTCTCTAGAACTCCCGGGCAGGTAACGGGGGGTGGCGAGGCCACGAAGGCCTCTTCGTCGGTCCCGAGATTCGTACTGGGGGGGACCCCAAGCTCCTCAAACGGTAGGCAGGGGTTCACCTCCCAACTGTTCATTCCATTCCCGTCCCCCAATGCAAGGTTACCACAGAGCCCACACCGAGCCACTAATGAGTCCCCCCTCTCCGTTGCAGGACAGGACTCCGCAGAACCTGGCTCCCCTGTGTTAAGTCAAGCGGCCGCACGCCCCAGGCGCACGTGCAGCAAGCCACAATGGTTGAGGGACTTCGTCCCATCCTAGGGGGGAGGGATGTTATGTATGTACAATGTTGCTTTAAGAAATGTATGAATGTAACCTGACCACAATTACAATGTAGCCCAGCTGTTAAAGGAACGCGAGTAAGCTGCCCATAGAGGGCAGCTGCGAGCGTTTAACTCACATGGTTCTCATTCCTCAAATCACCGGCAGCCGCGGGAACTCTCCCGCACCAGCAAACTACTACGGAAGAGGGGCGTGACTTGGAACGACGCCACGCCGGTAGCAGCCAATAAGCTACCGTGCAACAAGATTCAAATGTATTGCACTACTGTATATAATGTGATGTACCTCTGCCATTACCACATGTTCATCCTGATCATCAACCAATAAACCTGTGTTAGTCCTCACTGCGACTCCTTCTTTGTCTTCCGTGCAAGACACCAAAGGGTAAGAGGCATATTCCAAAGGCCCCATCCCCACCCCAGAGGGAGGAAGCATCCAGAGAAGAAAGGCCTGGCAGAAACCACTGAAGGTAAGAGGCCTATTCCAAAGGCCCTATCCCCACCCCCAGAGGGAGGAAGCATCCAGGGAAGAAAGGCCTGGCAGAAACCACTGAGGGTAAGAGGCCTATTCCAAAGGCCCCATCCCCACCCCCAGAGGGAGGAAGTATCCAGAGAAGAAAGGCCTGGCAGAAACCACTGAGGGTAAGAGGCATATTCCAAAGGCCCCATCCCCACCCCCAGAGGAAGGAAGCATCAAGGGAAGAAAAGCCTGGCAGAAACCACTGAGGGTAAGAGGCCTATTCCAAAGGCCACCACCCCACCCCCAGAGGGAGGAAGTATCCAGAGAAGAAAGGCCTGGCAGAAACCACTGAGGGTAAGAGGCATATTCCAAAGGCCCCATCCCCACCCCAGAGGGAGGAAGCATCCAGGGAAGAAAGGCCTGGCAGAAACCACTGAGGGTAAGAGGCCTATTCCAAAGGCCCCATCCCCACCCCAGAGGGAGGAAGCATCCAGGGAAGAAAGGCCTGGCAGAAACCACTGAGGGTAAGAGGCCTATTCCAAAGGCCCCATCCCCACCCCAGAGGGAAAAAGCATCCAAGGAAGAGAGGCCTGGCAGAAACCACTGAAGGTAAGAGGCCTATTCCAAAGGCCACCACCCCACCCCAGAGGGAGGAAGGATCCAGGGAAGAAAAGCCTGGCAGAAGCCACTGAGGGTAAGAGGCCTATTCCATCGCCCGCAGCAACAGACCCACCATTGCCTGCCGCCACCTCCGCTCGCACCCTGGGCAGCGGAGGTGAGGGAGGTGGAGGAGGGAGGACCTGGCAGGCTGCCCACCGCCAGCCATAATCAAAGAAGCATGCAAGTAACTTAACTAAAACAATGTAGTCTGCAACTATAGCAATGCAGAGACTTGATATAGTGGACTTTTCCTTCATACTAATTTTTTACTTTTACTTTCAAAATAAATGAAGTAGAATTGTGTGTTTTTATTTTAAACTGATAATATGCATGATAATACTTTGTTTTGAACTGTAACAACATGTGTGATGTGAGGATGGGAATGGTAAACCACTTCTGAGTACTCTCAACCTAGAAAACCCTGAAAATGGTTGCCACAAGTAATAATTAACTGGATATATATCTCAGTGGTTTAGGTGTCTGGTTACTGAGCCAGAAGCTATGTCTTCTAGAGAAGCCTGCCTGTGTATCAAGAATTTTTATGGTGCAGTGGTTAAACTGTTATACTGCAGCCAAAATGGTGTGAGTTTGATCCAGATGGAGATCAAAGCCGACTCAGCCTTCCATCCTTCCTAGGTTGGTAATGAGTACCCAGCATGTTAGGAGCAAAGTTCTAATTATCTTGTGAGCAGCCCAGAGAGTGGACTAAGTGCTATGTCATGGTATATAGATGTAATTCCTATTGCTATTATCTACCTAGAAAACCCTGCAAGGAGTCACTCTAAATTGAGATTGACTTGATGGCACACAATTATATTACAGTATTATCAAGTAGTATACAGTATATACCTAACTTGTAATGAACACATAAAACACTGCCCCCCCTCCCCCCCTCCGGAGGATAACCAATGTAGTGTGGTAGATAGAGTTTTGGACTAGAATTCAGGAGGCCTAGGTTCAAATCCCTGCTTAGTCATGGAATGTAGTGATTATTATTAATTTTATTACTTGTAGTACTTTATTTCCAAGTAAACGGTTGGGGATGTTATCTGGCTGGGTTATCCTGCTGTGATAATAGAGTAGACCATACTATCAACAACTCAACGCAGATCGTCATGCAGTGGTTAACAAACCTGACAATCCTGGGGACTAAGGGTGCCTTGGGTCAGGTTGCAAAGTCCACACAGAAGGTTGATGGTCCCTAAATGGATTAAATCCCACTTGAATCCAGCTTGATGGAGGGTAGCAGCTTCATCAATACTGGTCTGGGGCAGAGGAGGGCATTGAATGCCAAAAGGGCTCAGGATCAGAAAGTAATTCATGGAACCAGATCAGTGGTACGGGTGTCATGCTGCTATGTGGAAGGCAAATGGAAGGCCACTGCATTACATTCTCAGGAGAATTTTTATGGTTGATTGCCATGAGGATTGCCAATATTCAGAATCAGATGCGGAAGAAGGAGGAGGAGGAGAATCGGATTGGAAGAAAACAATGGCAGTCACGCAGAATTGATTTTTTAAAAAAAAAATAACAAAGATAAGGAAAAAATGGATCTTGAATTCTCACTTGGAGGGGAACGAGTCAACCAGGACTGGCTCTCTCACCTCCTCACTCTTATTGATGGGCTGTCTTGGCTTATGTACTTTAAAAACAACAACAACAATTAACACTCACATTTATTAATAGATGCCTTTGCCTCAATTAACACTCACACTTATTAATAGATTTACATGCAGTTAGTCCAAAATAAAACAAGAGCACAGCTCAAATCAGTGCTTGTTCAGAACTGGGCAGCTGTTTCTACTCCTATTGATCCAAAAAGGGGAAAAAATCCTTTAGAACTTTCTAAGACAAATTTTCTTCTTCCATGTCTAGGTCAGATGTGAAACTGCCAAAATGAAGCCACTTTTGGCCTTGCCTAGAGTGAGAAAGATTAGCAAGCAACCATAGTTGCCATTGCCTGGGGTACTCCCAATTGTGGTTCAAAAATACCACAATATTTGAGGACGCTCATTCTGTGTACATTGTCTAAGACAATGATGGGCTGTGACGGTTTCCATTCCTGATCACTTTTCATTCATTCCGGCAATGGGTTGATGATACCTCTGGGTGTGGGGATTCTGAGCTTATATGGCATGAAAGCAATTCAGCATGCCTTGCTGTTCTGCTCTGCCCTGCCTGCTGTGACATGTTAGCATAGCCTGCCTACATTAATTAGCCAGAAAGAGAACAATATCAGGTCACTGATAACGGCTGCTTGTTCTCTGTGTGTTAGATGTTGAGCTACCTCTGACCGTCTTCTTCTTCTGCCATATCTGAATCATCATGGAGATCAGCCATAAAGACTGTCCTGAGAATATAATGCAGTGGCCTTTCATCTGCCTTCCATATCACAGCATGACACCAGTACCACTGATCCAGTTCCGCGAGTCACTTTCTGGTCCTGAGCCCTTTTGGTATGAAAAGCCTTCCTCAGCCCCAAGCCAGTATTGATGAAGTTGCTGCCCTTCATCAAGATGGGTTCAATTGGGATTTAATCTATTTGGGAACCCTTCCCTGTGGACTTTGGCACCCAAGGCCATTAGTTCTCAGGGTTGACATGTTAGTTAACCGCTGCCTGACACTCGGCGAAATCGAGGGATCTCCTTGGTAATGGAGAAAGCTAGTTTTAAATTGTCCATCCCAAACCCTGCTTCTTCAATTAAATTTTTTTTGGATGGGGTAGGGGTAACACCTCGGCCAGTCATCAGTCTCTTTGTAAGTGTTATTAAAGTTTACAAGTACAAACCAAGAAGTGACATCCTTCAAATTCCTCTTACCCAAGCTTTGGCCCTATTTCCTCTTCTTGGAATTTCTCTGGAAGTATTTATTCTGTTCCTTGTTTTGCCTCCTGTGCAGAATTAACATTCAAGCTTCCCCATGTACAATTTTTCAAATCCTCCCTCATCATTTTTCTAGGACCTTCTCCATTCAACATTTGGCCAATGCTAACGTTCCATTGGCCTTTGTTGTTACTTCTGTCTTTTAATTGTTGCAGTTTGAAATACTGACCACATGCTATAGAACTGGTGCATTAGCAAAACACTTTTCTCTTCTGTAGAATGCCTTGCAGTAATATAAATTGAGAGCTCTGTCCTGGGTCCAATGTGTTGTTTAATATCTTTATGAAATAATTGGGTGAGCAATTAGAAGGGGTGCTCATTAAATCTGCTGAGAACACAAAACTAGGGGAATAGCTAATAACTTGGAGGATGACAAATGCTGACATATTAAAGATATTTCTGCTTTTATAGAGATTGGACCTAAAGTACTGGATTACAAGTACAGTACAAGTAAAGAAATGTAAGCTGAGTTCTCCCCACCCCTCTGCAGATTGTTGAGTTTGGACACTCAATCTCTAAAAGGTTTGCCATTACTGTCCTAAGACAACTGCTAAGACTCCAAAAAAAAAAGAAGTTATTTCTGCGAGGTATGAAGGTTGTAAGGATGTACCATTCAGATATTTTTGGATGCCAGTTCCCAGACCCACTCCTGACAGGCTCACACCTACAGACCTAAATTTTACTTACTTGAATAAAGGTTCCCTAGCTTGGAGAATTATAGAAGTTGCCCCCAATAAATCCAAATGATTATCTCCAGGAAGCAGCTCCTGTAAGAAAATGACTTTTTAAAAACCTCCTTTCCTTTGAAGAGGCTTGACGTGCATACAGTTCCTTCCTTTGGGGGAAAGACCTAACAAACATTTCAAATACAGTTGTTGCTCTTTCAAAGGACTTGACAATAAATCAAATTATTTATCCTAGCTAGAGTAGAACCATTGAATAAGTGGGGCTTATTAATCTAGTATTTGCATTAGTTCCTCTGAATCAATTGGTACTGTATAGTTGAGATTACTTGTTGAATTTAGCCCAAGAAAACTGAATCCTGATTGAATAAACAAGAAGGAATCACTATTTTAAATAAAAATAGATACCATACAATATGCTACACTTATAATAATAAGGATTTGTACTATCTTCAAACAAATGTGTAAAAATAAACAGACTTAGAAAGGTGTGTACATTTCTGGACTGATAGCTTGGCAGACCAAAGAGCTGAACAGCATTATTGGGGAAGAACTGCACATACAGATCCACTGTGTGAAATCCAGCATTCACACATTACAATTAAAGTTGACCCCTATGCTTTTAAACATCTATTTGAAGCCTTTGAGTGAGGTCATCTCAAGATTTGGGGTGTGTTGCCGTCAATACACTGCTGACATGCAACTCTATATCTCCTTTACATCATCATCAGTGGATACTGTCCAAGTGCTGGGCTGCTGCCTGGTCACGACAAAGGACTGGGTGAGAGCTAACAGGTTGAATTTGAATCAAGACAAAATAGAGATCATGTTGTTGGGAAGGTCTCCTGACCAACTGGGTATTAATTGACCTTCTCTGGAGGGAATTATTCTTCCCTTGAAGGGCCAAGTTCATAATGTAGGAGTTATTTTGGACCCAGCTCTTTCTATGAAAAAAACAAATATTGGCTATAGCCAGGTCTGAATTTTTCCATATTAGACAGATCAGCCTGGTATGCCCCTTTCTGGAGAGGTAGTTTCTGACAACACTCGTTCATGCATTGGCAATCTCAAGATTTGATTACTGCAATGTTCTCTATATGGGGTTGCCTTTGAGGATAGTACAGAAGCTGCAGTGAGTACAAAATGAGGCCATTCAGGAATATTTGGGGTACAGAGGTTTGACCACATTTCTCCAATTCTGACAATTTGCATTGGCTCCCTGCAAACCTCCTTGCCAACTTCAATATGTTGGTAAGGACTATACATGGTTTGGGACCTCAATATTTATTGGCCCACCTCTTCCATAGAAAAGATGGCCAAGCACCCAGTTATGGGTTCACACCCCAAGAGAAGCTCAGAAAGTTACTATGCGGAACCAAGCCTTCTCAGTGGTAGCCCCATCATTATGGAACACTTTACCATCACATGCTCTCCAGGTTTCGTCCTTCCAAATGTATTGAAAATTGGTTATATTTGAACTATACAGAGAGGCTTTTAGTAACATCTTGCCCCATTGGCAATCATTTTTTAAACATGGCCCTTGTTTATATTGTCACTTTGGGTTTTTTTTTGTGTGGTTTGTTTGTTGTTCCTTAGAGGCTGCTGGGTTAGTTGTTCATTAGGATGGGTGAATTGGGTATTTTATTTATTATTGTTATCCACCTAGGTTAGTGCTTATCACTAGATAGATAGATAGATAGATAGATAGATAGATAGATAGATAGATAGATAGATAGATAGATAGATAGATAGATAGATAGATAGATCATTGACTGCAACTTGTATCCAAGAATGCATTTTTTCCCTGAAGCAGGAAAAATGTCACTGGCATGAATTTGTTTAAAGTGGATCCTATCTTACCATGAAGTGGCCCACACACTATGATCTCGGAGTCATCACCCACAGCACACATGAAGTGTGACATGCAGGATTTAATACCAGGACTGCAATGGACCTCTGCAGCCTTGAGGATATGGACAAGGTGTCCCTTCACAGCCAGTCCATCTGGCATGGCCTCTTCTGCCTCCATGACCATTGGGAATCCTCTGCTCATTTTGCCATTGGGCCCAATATGATGGTTTCCAGTGGCATTTCCTCCACTTAGGGGGACCATCACCTCACCTAAAGGTGCTAATCCGCCCATAGTCATTGGCCCCTTTAGGGAGTCAGGTTAATTAACAGCCGCCTGACACTCGGTGCTGAGTCACTGGCTGTACAGTCTATTCCATTATTATAACAGGATGTCCGGGCGGGCGGGCGGGCGGGCGGGCAGATAGATAGATAGATAGATAGATAGATAGATAGATAGATAGATAGATAGATAGATAGATAGATAGATAGATAGATAGATAGATAGATAGATAGATAGATAGATAGATATCTCTGGAATGAAATTCAAAACAAGAGAAATCTGAGCGTGTCCTTGGGAAACATTTTAGTCACACAGTTTTGGCCTGCTATGATGCCTCACATTATTCATTTGGTGTCCCTCCTTCACTGAGGTCAATGTGGCATTCACTCAAGAATACTGTGTCCTCATGTAACTTGTGACAGCAACACAATACTGTGCCAAGAAGCCACTTTAGCCAGTGCTAACTTATGGATTTCAGGGCACATTGCTCTGAAGACTAAGCTGATTCTTTTACAGTGTCATACTATAAAACATCTGCAATTTTTATTTTAATTACAGTAAAATATTGTGCTGTCTTTAGTTCAGGGCAAGGAGGATAACAATGTTGATAATTTTAAAACAAAATTGGAATTTAATCTCGATGCCCACATAGAGAGCTCAACAGCACATGGATAGGAATACCATGGAGACAGAGATAGTTGCTCTGAAGCCGGGTGTTTTGGGGCTCTGACTGCCAGAATCTTGCACACAGAATTAGCAATAGCAATTGGAATCACACATATATACCACCCCATAGCACTCAGTGCACTTTCTGGGCGGTTCACAAGTTAATTAGCATTTTGCTCCCAACACGCTGGATCCTCATTTTACCGACCTTGGAGGATGGAAGGCTGAGTCAACCTAGATCCCCGTCAGGATCGAACTCACAACATTTTTGACTGCAGTACAGCAGCTTAACCAGTGCACCACCAAGGCTCAGAATTACAGTCAGATTGCGTCTTACTGAGATTTAGATAAACGGTGGATGTTTTCTTCCCAAAGAATGAGTAGGGATGGAACTTTTGGTTTTCTGGGTGAGTTCTGGAAGTCCAAAAAACTCCAAAAGTCCTATCCATTACTCATCTTTGTGGAAGAAAACATTCATAATACACCAACCCTAAAACATTATTCTCCTTTTCAGTACAGAAAATAATATTTAGCATGGGACTCTAATAAAAGTCAACAAATAAATAACAAATAAATATATAAATATTAGAACTGTCAAGTTTATAATTGGGGTCATTCAAAGGAGAAGATGTTTTATTGATCAGATAGGGGTTGCATGCAAAGGTGATGAAATTATTGAGTAAATTTTATCTTGTTTAATTGTTATTGTATCATTCTACTTTTAATCTGTTTTTAATCTGTTTTTGTAAACATATTTTATCTAATGTATTATATCACATTTTAACCTGATATGGGGAGATGACTAATCAGTTAATAAATGATGCTTGGATATTTAGCATGTGTGTTTTATGTGTGTTAGACAATGACACATGACATGTCTGCACTTATTTTACATTGGAAATATATTTGCACATATATGGCTCCGTTTGTATCTGCATGCATAGTAGATTATTGGGGTTTGATTGACAGTTGTGGACTGAATGTATGCTAGAAGAACCAGTTAAAAAATAGAATGGTGTAGAAGGATGTTAGTTAGTGAATGGTTGGTGTGATTCTGGCTTGGATGTGTGTGTGTGTGTGTGTGTGTGTGTGTGTGTGTGTGTGTGTGTGTGTGTGTGTGTGTGTGTGTGTGTGTGTGTGTGTGTGTGTGTGTGTGTGTGTGTGTGTGTGTGTGTGTGTGTGTGTGTGTGTGAAAGGAGAGGAAGTGAAAGGTGATACATTACAGAACTTGCAATATTGAAACATTTGATTGTTTGTATTTTCAAAATAAATTTCCTTTTGATTTTCAGTTTATTGTTTTTGAAGATAGCACTTCGCTGGCTACTACTAGGATACAGTTACATAGTGCTGCCAAAGTAACTAAAGCTGTATACCTTACCAAAACTGCTTCCTTAAAAAATAAAATAAAATAAAAAGATTGCATAAAACCAGTCCTTAACTTTGGCAGTGCTTGAAAAGAATTGCAAAAGGGAATACTAACTGTTTGGCTAATTTGGTGATAAAGATAAG
This sequence comes from Bradypodion pumilum, assembly GCA_035047305.1. Lineage (NCBI taxonomy): Eukaryota > Metazoa > Chordata > Lepidosauria > Squamata > Chamaeleonidae > Bradypodion > Bradypodion pumilum. The sequence goes on from JAWDJD010000003.1 coordinate 327,079,526, forward strand.
CCAGGAGATGAAAACCTTTTCACAGATTCATAACAACAATCTCAAACTTTGTGCAGACGTTTGGAGATATTTGCTGTTTGGCGGCAGCAAACAAAGAAAAGAGGAACAAAATGGTGTTTTTGTCAAATTGTCAAAATGGTGTGTGCCAAGCTGTGGTAGCTTCACTTTCTCTGTACATTTCTGGCTTCATCAAAACTCTACACTTAAAAGAGGAAGGAAGATTAACACATGTATGTTCAAATCCTGCCTCAACTATGAAAACTCACTGGGAGTGTGGAAATGGTAAAATCTCTCCTTAAATATCTCACCTTGAAAGCCCTATTAGGGTCACTATAAATCAATTTCAACTTGGCAGCCATAACAACAGTCCTTAAAAGCACTTTTGTCTAAATGATGATTTGAGCTGCCGTTCTTTGGTGTAATCGCTAGTGATATTTTAAAAATAATGGATTTAAATCAAGTTGATTAAATAATTGAGGGAAAAGAAAGAGTGATTTAATTGACTCCTTTAAGGCAAGTTTTCCATTGTCAAACAAAAATTCCTAACCTATGATGCAAATTTACTAGGTCATTTACAGTATCATGTTACTGTAAATCCCCCCTACTTATAATAAATAATCTTGAATGACATAGTCTTCTGCTTATTTTAGAACTTATTCAATGGATAATCAGATTTTCTCAAGATCAAGAGTTGACAGTTAATTGTACAGAGTAGCTTACTGTAAAAAAAGATGAAAAGAAAATGTCTTCTGTGAATGGATGACTTTGTTTGTTATGTCAGACAGAAATGGTATTTGCTGGGCTGAGGAACTTTTTTTTTATTTAAAAGATATTTCCTTGTCTTTTTAGGTTTTAAATGTGTTTATGTGAAAACTGTTGTGCTCAAGTAGTTTCAGAGTTTAATAATAGGAACAGAAAAGATCAAGCAGGGTCAGATAAGAATTATGAAAATCTAATATAGTGACATACAAAGAGCAACACCTGAAATTTAGGAGCAAATTAACTAATACTGTTCAGTTAGTCATTATGAGGAAATTTATTGGTTTATTCTAAAATAAGAATTGGCTGTTTGTTTGCCTGATATATTAGGCACATCATGCTGAAACAGCTGCATGGCTGGAGGAATAATATTATGAGAAGAGGAAATACACATTTGCCTTAATCTTACCCTAAAAAACTGTGGTGACATGTGAGTCCTTATAACCTATTAACAAGCTCATTATAACAATATAGTTACTTATGTGTGCCATACTTGTCCTCCTTTGAAACAGAAAAAGATTCTTGTGAGTTGCCCATGGGAATAATTGGCCAAACCTTTCCCCAGGGGTTTGCTCGGCTTTCGACAGATCCGGGGGATCAACCGGGCCTGGTAGGAAAGGAAATTGGGGAGCGGGCTAATTAGCTAGTTAGGAGTGAATCATATGGCCTTGGCTGATGGCTACAGTAGAGCAGGGCAAAGCTGAGATGATGGCTCTGGTGGAGCAACACGATCCTCAGCTGCTGGCTGCAGCAAAGTTAGGCAAACAAGCCAAGCCAGACAGAAGACAAAGACAGATGCCCAGAGTCAATACACAAAGGCCTCGAGATAAGGCAGGAACAATGGGTTTCGCCAGCCTGACTTTAATTAACTGTGAGCTGTCCATTAACAACAGGGCAATGTCCAAGAGCGGGTATTGTCTCTGACCACCGGAAAATGCCACATATGCAAGCCTTCTGTATTAGGGGGTCCATACCTGTCAAGTATCCCGGATTGGCCGGGATTTCCCGTATTCCCGCGCCAATTTTCTCCATTTCCCTCCTGAAGCTGCCGCTACCCCGTAATTTGGCAGCAGGGGAAAAGGAGTTACTGCACATCCCTTCTGCACAGGTCCTTTCTACGCATGCATAGAACCCTTCTACGCATGTGTAGAAGGCTTCTGTGAAGAAGGGGATGCATAGAAGCTGGGTCTGGCACTTTAAAAATTGACAGAAATGATGTGGAAGTATATAACGATATTGCTGTGGATTAACGTGTTTGGCATTATAAAATGAAGCCTGTGACTAAATTGTTGATTGCACATGGGATCAAATACAATTGGAGATTCCCACAGCAATTAAGATTTTTTATGACAAAAAATGCATACAATTGATACTGAAACTGATGCACTGTATTATCTTAGTACAATTGAAATGATAGACTTGTCTTCAAGAGAGGGATTGGCAATAAGAAAGGACTTGTTGGAATCAGAAGGCTTAAGAAGAGAATATGGAGGTCAGGAGCAGGAGGAGGCAACAGGGGGGAGGGGGGAGGGGTCCAAAACTGATAATGTGGCAAAGGAAGGCTGAAGTATAAGGATGGAGGAACTTAAGGAGAGGCAGAGTGGTGTTAGGCAGGTTCTGGGATTGTATGTATGAAAGTGTTAAAAAAGAAATTGTATTAATGAGAGTGCGCGTGGGCATTTTGAGGCTTGCAGTTACATCTTCCACGTTCCCCCCTCCTCTCTTTGGTTGGCAAAGGTGGCTTTTTCTTTATTTTTGTAGAGGAAAAGGGTGGGGAGGGTAGAGTAGAATGTTGTGTTAGATTTAGTTTTAGTTATGGGAATTGATGTTGCACACTCATTGGAGAGATCAGAGATGACAGAAGTTTGCTTTTTGGTAAATTATGAGGAGTATTAAAGTAATATCCTGGAATGTGAAAGGTACAGGATCTCAAGTTAAGAGGAAAAGAATAGAATTAGCTTTAAGAAAGGACAGGCCAGATGTAGTCTTTTTGCAGGAGACCCATCAAAAATCTCAAGATGTGAATAAGATCTTTTTGAAAGGGATGCAATACTATGAAAAATCATCTGGTACCTCAAAGGCAAGGGGTGTGGCTACCTTAATTTCGACTAAGTTGGGCTCTCCGACCCTGAGGGAAGATTCTTGATAGTAAAAGGGAAGATTGATGATGAGGAAATGGCTTTTGTGAATATAGTCCTCATCAAGAGGACTTTTTGGAGAAAATGTATAAAATATTGGTAAAAGAAAAAAAACAACAAGAATGATTGTAGCTGGGGATTTTAATGTAATTAGGTCAAATTTAGATTGTACAAATATTTTAAGAAGTGGAAAAGGGGTTAAAAAACAAATTTTGGATAAATGGATGGAAGATATACAATTGAAGGATACATGGAGAGAGTTTAAGAGATCGGAAAGGGTTTATACTTATTTTTCGCATGTCCATAACTCATACTCTAGAATAGATTATATATTCGTAACAGAAAATATGATTGGAAAGGTAGATGAGGTAGAAGTGGGAATATTCAAAGAATCAGATCATGAGAAAGTGTTGTTAGAAGTGGGGATAGAAAATATAAGAAAAACAAGGAGGAATTGGAGATACAATCCTAAATTATATAAAGACCATAAATGTAAGGAACAAATAACTGAGAACTGGAAGGAAAGTTGGCAATGGAATGATACGGAGGAGGTGAGTTTTAATGTGAGAGTATAAAGTTGGCTAGTTTTAGAAATAAGCAATTCAAAGTGGAACAAGATAAAATTGAGAAGGAGATAAAACAGCTTCAAGAAAAACATACAAGGACCAAGGACAAGAAGGTTTTTGATAATATACAAAGATTGAAGATTGAATTAATAGGAAAGGACATAGAAAAAGTAAAATGAGACTTGGTATATTTAAAAAGAGAATATTTTGAATTTAGCAATAAAAATTCAAAATTGCTAGCAAGGGCCACAAAAGAAAACAGAGAAAAAAAGAGAAATTGGAACTTTGGTCAGTAAGGATGGAATAAGATGCAATAAGATTGGAGATAAATGTAAAATTGTTAAAGATTTCTACCAGGCATTATATGCGAAAAAGAACATAGATATACCAAAATTGAAAAAACAATTGGAGAAACAAATAAATAATAAGATAACACAAGAACATAGGAACAGGATGGAAGAACGAATAACAGAAAAGGAAATAAAAGAGGTCATAGCTAGCTTAAAAACAGATAAAGCACCTGGAGAGGACGGATTACCAGCCGAGTTTTACAAGGAATTTAAAGATATAGTGGTTCCAAAATTGAATAAGTTATATAATTATATATTAGAAGGAGGGCAAATCCCGACTTCATGGTATAGGACTATAATTATTCTGTTGCCGAAGCCAGGAAAAGATCTAGAAAAAATTGAATCATACAGACCAATTTCACTAATAAACCAAGATGCCAAGATCTTCACAGCGATATTAGCTAATAGGTTGAATAGTTTTATGGGCACTTATATAAATGAGGACCAGGTGGGATTTTTGAAGGGTAGACATATGTCAGATTTGACAAGAAGATTTTTAAATTTAATTGATAAGGTAGGACAAACAAAAGAGAAAGTCAGACTATTATCTTTGGATATCTTCAAGGCATTTGATTCTTTACAATGGGTAACAATTAACGAGATAATTAAATATTATGGATTTGGTGATAAATTTAAGAAGATAATTGGACAATTATACCAGCAAGGGAAGGCAGTAGTAAGGGTAAATTATGTAGTTACAGAGGAGGTAAAGTTAGAAGCAGGTACAAGGCAGGGTTGTCCTTTGTCTCCAATTTTATTTATTTTGGCAATGGAGATGTTGGTGAAGGAGGTAAGGGAAGACAAAGAGATAGAAGGGGTTCTAGGTAATAAGATGTTTATATGCCGATGATACTTTGATAACAGTTAAACACCCTGGAAAGGCATTGGATAGAATACAACTGCAGCTGAAAAATTTTGAGGATATAACGGGTTTGAGAATAAACTGGGATAAATCTGAAATGATACTGTGTAATATGGGTAAAGAAGAATAGAAAAGGATAAAGGAAAAATGTAAATATTTGGGGATTAATATCTCGAATAAATTCGACGAATTTAAGAAATTGAATTACATAAAGTTGAAAAAGGAAATTAAAGATAGAATACAACAATTGCAAAAATTGAAACTGTCATGGTTTGGAAGAATTGCAATATGTAAAATGATGTTGTTACCAAGAATTAATTTTTTATTTGATGCTCTTCCAATCCAATCGAATGATAAAGAAATCAAGGAGTTTCAAAAATTGATCAACAATTTTTGTAATGGGGGAAAAAGGCCCCGATTGGTTAAAATTTTTTTGGTATTTATCCCAGAAGGAAGGGGGATTAGGAATGCCAAACTTGGTGGCATATTATCGAGCTTTACAAATTAAAAACGTTGTGAAGATCCTGGCTAATGAAACGGCAATTTGGGAAGAATTAGAAATGAAAGATTTTATTCATATTGGAAAAGTGGTGTTTTTAGAAGATAGTATGAGTAAAGTAGTCACTAAAAATAGAATGATGAAGGCAACATTGGGGGTATGGAAAAAAGTAAAAAGGGACTTGGTACCGGATATTTCCCCTATTATAGAGTTGGAGAATATAGCAAATTTTCCAATAAAAATTGATACAAGGGTCAAAGAAGTACTTGATAAGAATGAGGTATTCCTGCTGAGAGACTGGATACGGGCCTGCAAAGACAGAGAGAGGAAAATAAATCTGTATGGACAATTGAAACTGAATTGGTTTCAGACAGGGATGGTTAATAGTTGGAATAGTAAATATTTGAATGAAGTTGGATTAGAAAGAGATAGGACTGAGTTTGAAGAACTGATTTGGAAAATAAGAAGAGGACAAAGTGGTATAAAGGGACTGGTTGGTAAAATATATAGAATGATATAGAATGATAAACAAGGTAGGTAATCCACAGGAAGATTTAAGATTAAGCTGGGAACAAAATTTGAATATAAAAATAGAAGAACAGAATTGGAAAAATAAATGGAGGAAAAGAATTATGAGAGTTAAGGAACATAACTATAAAATGCTGTGGAAATGGTATTTGACTCCAATGAGGTTACATCAGATAGATAAGAAAAAAGATAAAATGTTTTGGCGTTGTAAGAAGGAAATGGGAACATATGAGCACATGTGGTGGAGATGTACTGTGGTAAAAAAAATTTGGAAGAAAATTGAATACGAGATAACTGAAATTATGGGGGAGAAAATTAAATTGGGTGTTAATATGATTATGTTGACAGAAGTGGAAAATATAAACCTGAGTAAGAATAAAAAGGAGTTATTGGAAATAATGTTGTCAACGGGAAGACAGTGTATCGCTAGAAAATGGAAAAATGAGGTAAATTTGAATATTGAGGAATGGTATAAGGAAATGTGGGGCTTAGCAATGATTGATAAGTTGACATGGGAAATAAACTTTAAAAAGGGAATTGTTAAAGAAAATAGATTCTGGAAGGTTTGGCAAGCTTTTGTGGATTACTCACTGAGGGGGAATGATTTGCAAAGACCTGTACCTGATCACAAGATTTTCTGGGGAAAATTTCAATGAATATCTCCGTGCTCTCCAGTGTATTGTAAATAACACCGGGTGATTAGTATTTTATTTTTATTTTTGTTTATTTTGGTTTTTTTGTCTTGTCTTTATATTAAACATTATTGGAAAATGAGGCATAGAAACCATATCCTATTGGTTTGATTTGAAATAGTATATATTATAAACAATGTGGATACGGTTCGCTGACGTTCAATTTTACATACATATGTAATTTTTGTTTTTATATGCGTAATTTTCTTTATATTTGTAATTTTGATGTTTTTTTATTGTTTGTATTATTTTTGAAAATGTAATTTAAAAATATTTTTTTAAAAAGAAGTGACCTGCGCAGAACGTTTCTGTGCAGGTCCATTCTACGCATGCGTAAAAGCCTTCTACGTATGTGTAAAAGCCTTCTACGCATGCGTAAAAGCCTTCTACGCATGCGTAGAAGCGACCTGCGCCGAACGTTTCTGTGCAGGTCGCTGCTACGCATGCGTAGAAGGCTTTTACGCATACGTAGAACAGACCTGCGCAGAAACGTTCTGCGCAGGTCCCGTAATCTCTGGAGCTGCGCTTGACAGGTATGAGGGGGTCACATGCATCATAGGCACATATCACCCCAAGACAGAGTAATAAATACGTACCCCCAACTCTAGTTGGGGTTGGACTTCACCGCACGGCTGCCTCCTCGTGCCTTCCTTCCAAGCCAGCCATTCCAACATAATGGTGACCTCAACGTGATTCTTATCTGAAGCCACGACATGATTCTGAAGCAAGGAAGACCTGATGTGATCTGAAGTAAGAGAAGCCAACACAATCGTAAGCCTGGCAGACCCCATGCATTGGAACGGACATGTTCCAAAGCAGGGGGAGAGCCGTGATCCTCAGCAGCAAAGGCAGACCCAATGACCCATGGCAGAGAACTGCCACCATGATCCTGACCCAACCCCAGACCCGAGGGACATTGTCCTGTGCATCACCCACCCCAACGTACTACCCAAAAGGCCCGCGGACTCATCCCGGGAAAGCAAGTCTGGGGACCCCCGATCAGGTAGTCTGGGGGCTTGTGTGTATGGGGGCAAAACTCATCAGTCAGGCAGCGAGCTCAGGTGGAGGAGCTCAAAGGCCTGGCCAGGCAGTTTCAGATAAGGGTGAGGAGGAAGAGCCTGACGGACTTAGTGATGCATTTGGGAGAACACTGCCTGTTCTACCCAGAAGCAGGCACAAGGTTCCAGAGGTATCGGACAGGTTAGGAAGGTGTCTGAAGGAGGAACCCCAAGCCCCACCTAAAATCATAGCGGCTTGGAGCAAATGTAGGCATATAATTTCAGCCATAACTCCAGCCCGGGTAGAGACCAAGAAACCCCCAGAACCATCAGCCCCAATGCATCTCTACCCAACCCTCAAATTCCAGCATGGGGGCTTGGAGGACTTAGAAAGCGCAGGCACTCCCAGGACTGTCAGGAGTCCTTTCCAATAGATGACAGAGACAGAATTATGCCAGGGGAAATTGTCGGCAGCATAACTGGCCAAAATTCAGTTGTTGTGTCCAGTCTGCTTAGAGGCAGACACACTTTCGGGCAAACAGACCACCATCTACACACCCAACCCATACAAGCTGCTTGTGGAGACCCGCAAAGCCATCACGGACACAGGGCTCCAGAGCAGATTCACTAGGGAACTCAGGAAGAGAGCAGAAACAGGAGAGGCAGCAGGAGTTGGGTAGGGACCCCCAGAAGCCAAGTCTAAAAGTTTAGATCAGATAGGAAGGTAACTGAACTGGAAAGGAAACTAACTTCTAAGCAAAAAAGCCCAGAGTGGTTGTAAAAGCCACCTGAGAACGGCCTTAAGAATCTGGCAGAGAGGAACCATTTCCTCATGAGTAGAGCGAAGCACTGCAGACCTGGGGAGGGGGAATGTCCCCAGGAAGGAATGTGGATATCTAAGGTTTGAATGTGTGATGTGTGAACGAAAGGTGCACCAGTGTGACTGCAGAATTGTTGAGAGTTGTTATGTGTTTGCATGGTTGTGTTATAATGTTGCAACATTAAAAGTGAGATGTCAGGAATTGTATTTTAGAAGTCATAAGAAAGGTGACAATTAACTCTGTTCATGGGTTGGATACATTGTTTTCAAGGGAGGAAGAAAGTAGCCCCAGCCCTGATTCATTCAAGCAGTGGGCTAAAGAAAGTATGAGAAAGAGCGGTGGACAAAAACTCCTTTGTCTCCTGTCTGCCTGCCTAGCAGCCTAAGTACTAGGGATGAAAGAGGAAGAAGGAGGGGGGAAATTCTAGCCCACAAAGACAAAGGGATTGGCAAGCTTCTTTAGGGGAAGGTGGAAGGTGTTAGTCTCTTTATAGGCTGTACATTTATTTGTGTTAGCTAAACAGAGTGGCTAAAACGTTCTCATGTTAGTCCCGATGGAAAATGCTGCATTGAAATGGTCAAAAAACGGGCAAAAGTGACCCTCCTTCCTCTCAGCCAGGCCTGCTTTTAAATGTGCAAGGGAGGCTTTTTCTGGTTGCTGATCTCTTCACAGAATCAAGCCGCAACTTCCACATTCTTGAGCCTGCTTAGCAATTAGTGCTGTTACAAAGCAGACAGCTAACTGGAGAGTAAATAATAGGGAAGAAATTGATTCATTTACATTAAAGAGACTTGCGCTGGAAGAGACAATTTTTACGGCCTCGTGAACCTGAAAAATTGTCTCTGAGTTTCTCACCCGGCAAGAGTGCTCTGAAAAAAACAAAACATGTCTCATAACTGGCTAAATAATAGGTAATGAATAGTTAGTCTTGTCTAAATGTTTTAAGAATATAGTAAAGTCAGATCGCCTGAAATTGAGGTTCTGAGCATGTAAAATTACAGGTTCAGGTTTTGCATTGAATATGACACTGGCGATTGAGACAAATAGAATCTTGATCAAGGTAAAATGTCACTAATCCATTACATTATGAACAAGCCTAATGACTTGGATTTATTCCCACAGCTTCTGCTATAACAATGCCTAATCCCTTTACATTACATAAATAATGCTCCGATTTTTGCAAACTTCTCTCCTAGCACCACATTTCAAAGGCGATTTGCTTTTCTGCAGTCAGAATATGCCTGGAACTAAGTTCCAGTCCTTTTGTGAATTGTATAGTGTTTTTCCACAGCCTCCTTAGTTAATTAGCTCTTCATTGACAGGATTGCTATCTCCTTCCAGAGGAACTTGTTAAATTAACCTCTGACTTTTTCATTTGCTGCATGCTCTTTGTCATTAGAGTAACACTATATGAAATTTTTAACTCGCTCCTTCATTTTGATGTTTTTCCATCACAGCATTGCATATTAAGACTATCTTTTTAGCTTGTTTTTCCTTCTATTCTAATTGCTGATTTTTTTTCAACATTCACAGCTTTCCCTTGAGACATGCAGGATTTCACTAGAATCCCTTCTTTCTTGATCTAACATTTTTGTTTTCTGGCAGACCTTCCTAGCAGGACCAAAACCAGACAATGTTCTGATTATGCTATTCTAGCAATAACCTTGAATCAGGAAGTTCTGCATCTAAATGGCACTTTTTACAATTCCAGGTCAAGCAATTGTGAAATGAATTAAATTACACTGTCTTTTCTTTTAGTTAAAAGAAGGGAGAGCCCCCCCCCCCAGATTCTCAACTAAGGCAATATTTACCTATAATTACAAAAACTAACTCTCTCAGTCTTCTTCTCTCAGGATTTCCAAGGCTGCTTCAGCAGCCAGTTTTTATCTCCTCCGCAGGTCCATTTCTGGAGGTCAGCCAGACCAGGCTCAGAAGCCAGAATCAGGCCCCAATCCTAGAAGTCCAGGAGATATTAGATGCCAGCATCGGAGCCAAGCGCAGACCAGCCAAGATGACACCAGCCATCCACTTTTCGATGATTTTGGCATGCTTTTACCCCAAGGGGAGGAGGATTTGTGACACACACACATGGACACCGCACACACATACACACAAGCCACTCAATGTTATACACCAATCAGGACTTCAAAGGACATCATGCTCAGTTAAACACACAACCTTGTTTTACCATTATGCCAATTTGGACTGCCACAAATACAGACTCTTCAAGTTACCAATGGACAAATTGGGTTATACAATAAAATCCACATCAAGGGACAATTGGGACAATTTATGGCTTCACCATATGTAACCCTACTTCAAGGATCAGTGTCAGAAGAAGCAGCTAAATGTTTTTGTATATGTTTCACTATTTGCTATTGCTTGTATTGTCTTTGCATATCCTTGAATTCTTTGCCTTCATGCAATGCTCAAGGTGGGATTTTCAAGAGACATATGAACTAGATTGTGAATTTTGCACACACCCCTTTGCATATTACCCTCACATCTTCCACCCCAATGCCACCCATTGCTAAGAGGTCATGTCTTTACCCATGGGTGGGGGAAAAGAGTCAAAGTGGGTCACCTCTACACACACACTTGTAAAGGTTGATCATCCTGCAGCCAAGGAAATCCCGGACTATGGTAATCCTTAATAACCTTGTGTTTGCTTGTCTATTATAGCGTGAGAAGCTGCTCACTGCATAATTGCCAGAGAGGCTTTTTTGCAGGATAGTTAAGGATTACCTTAGAAATACCATTTCTATCACTGGGGGAAAAAGTTTGTTCCTCTGAGCAGGACACTTGAATGTACTCACGCAGGACAGGACTGCTTAGCAAGGCAGTGTCTGTGTCCTTAGCTGTCAGTATCATAGGGATAAAAAGACTGTCACAAGCTATTTGTTGGTTTGACATGCTTGCATTCAGATGTAATCTTTAGAACATTATTTGTAAAAAGGCGAAACTTATTTTCTAAAAATGGAAATGGAAAAAAAATTGACTTTGATTTTGTTAACAAAATTACATGATCTTCATTTTATAGGGTAGGCTAGCATAGGTTGCCCGGCATTGCCGAGCTGTTATACATCGTGTTTTGCTTTTTGGGTTATGTTTTTTGAATTAAAAATCAACAGAGGATGCTATAAATCTTTTTATTTTATTTATTTAACATATGTTTGTTATTTGTGTAAACTTTTGATTTATTGTTATTTTTTGACTTGTTTTTACTCTTGTGGCCTCTAGGTGGGGCTGTTTTGTTTTTGACTTGTTTTTAATATTCTGGCCTGCAGGTGAGGCTGTTAGTAATAGTGATGGTTTTCTTTTTGTTTCAGTTGTTTTTTCTCTCCTGGCCTCTAGGTGGGGCATCTTCTGGTAAGTAGTCTTTATTTCTTCATTTCTGTTCTGGTCTCGTGGAGGGAGGACGTGCTGGTGAGTTCTCTGGTTTTATTTATTCAGGGATTTTTCTTTGTTTTGATTTCGTGGTGGGGGGCTGGGAGGTGTTTCTGTTTGTTCTTTTTTGTTTTGGTTGGGCTGCAGTGGCTCAAGTAGGTAAAATGCTGACTGGGAAGCAGTAGGTCAGCAGTTCGATTCCCGAGTACTGCAGGATGGAATGAGCTCCCGTCTTTGTCCCAGCTCCTGCCAACCTAGCAGTTCAAAAGCAAGAAATTGCAAGTAGATAAATAGGGACCACTTCAGTGAAAAGGTAACAGCATTCCGTGCGCTCTGGTGTCTAGTCATGCCTGCCACATGACCACGGAAACGTCTGCAGAAGCAGACAGTGCTGGGCTCTTTGCCTTGAAAACAGAGATGAGCACTGCACCCTAGAGTCAGATACGACTAGCTTTCGAGCAAGGGAAACCTTGGGCTTTTAGTGTGTCTAATTGGTTTGTTTATTTCTGGTTTTGTTTATTTTTGTGATTTTGTTGGTGTTTATTTATGTAATTTGTGGTAGTTGGGTTGTTACAGTTAGGTATTTTCGTGTTGAAGTTAGGTGTTTTTTCTGTGCTTTTCTGGTATTGTGGATGTTTTTGTTTGTGGATTTTGTTGTTTACTTTTTTGTTTATTAATGGTTTTTTAAATTATTTATTTATTTTTGTTTTATTAATTTTTATTAATTTTGGTGTTTGTTGTTGGTGTATACTTTTGCGTGAAGAACGGGCTGCCTGTTGGTTCCTCCTTTCCCCATTGCTGCTTCGAATTTTAGTTTTGATGCAGCAATGGGGAAAAGGAGGAGCCGGCAGTCAGCCCGCTCTTCCTCTGGTAAGGTTCATTAGGTAGGTCAGGGGAGAAGGAGGCAGAGAAGAGCTATCTGCCTGATGATTGTTCTCTCCTCTCTGTCTCCTTTCTCTCCTGGCTTACCTAACCGGAGATTGGCAGGCAGCGATCCGTAAGGGGTGGTGCTCTTCCTTGCGGATTGCTGGCTGCTGCTTTTGTATTACCTCCACTGCTGTTTTGTGTTAGTTCTCAAAACAGTGGTGTCGGAAGTACAAAGGCAGCAGCCAGTCATTCGCCAGGGAAGGTGCCTCCCCTGACGAACTGCTTGTTGCTTGGGGTTTTTCCCCACCCCGGCTCAAGGTTCCCGTTGCTCCGGGAAAGAAGTCCAGTGGGTGTCTCGCTGTGGTTTTTTTTAAGGTGTTTGTTGTGTGCGGCTGTGAGGCACTGCATCCACCTGTGGGGGACTTGCGCTCCCGTTGCATTTTTTAATTTTATTTTTCGCACGCTGACTTTCTCAGCATTCTGCGCGCCCATGGCGCGTAGGATGCTGGGACTTTGAGTTTTGCATTTTTGTTTGTGTTCACCTGGCTTATTATGTCTACCTCAGTCAGCAAGTCCAACCAGATAACATTCCATGTGGTGAGTGAATAAGACAATGCAAAGCATCTTGGATTACCTTCAATATAAATTGAACAGTGCTAACAAATGACAGTCTGCCGATGAATATCAGGGCAAATGTATTCAATATGACAGTGTTACCAGGAATGTTGTGTGCATCCAAAACATGGGGAATAACAAAATCAGAGGAAGAAAAACTGGTGGTAACCCAAAAAGCAATGGAAAGACATATGTGCGGAGCAACAATCAGGGATAAAATCAGCAATAAGAAATAATGCCAAAGAACCAGACTGAGTGATGTAGTCAATGAATATGTGGCAAAAAAAAGAAGATATGCAGGCCATATTACCTGCCTAAAGGATAACAGATGGACCTTTCGGCTAACAGACTGGATACCAAGGGACCACAAAAGACCACTAGGCAGGCCCAAAAATGATGAGCTGGGCTGATTGTAAACCTGTTTGTTCAGAGATGGAAACAAAAGGCATAGGATAGAAATGTTGAAGTTTGGTTGATTTGCACTTAAACAGATAAGCAATGACAAATCAATATGGGATATTGGATAGAAGCAGCTGTATAAAGAAGATTAACTTTAAGAAAGACCCATGGGACAATATTGCTTGAGATCTGGATTTTAAAAATGACAATAGTCAACCCTTCATATCTTGAAAATACATTCCAAGGGGATGTGGAACATCTTATATACCTTGATTGGATAAGAACTCAGTGGCTCTTCTCAAGAAGTATGAAGAACTTTTTGAAATTGATCCCTTCTCTGAGGAGTCAATAGAAATGGATGAAGAGCTTTTCCAAGCCATATCAATAACAAGAACAGAGAGATGTTGAATAGTCGCCAAGCTTGGAAATTATTAAATAATCTCCAGGGTGATGTAACAGCCCCACTCCCGTGAATCAAGTAACATCACTCCTCACCAAATTGCACACCAACTGTTATTAAATGGGAAAACTACAAGCAGGCCCAAAGAAATGAAATCCCAAAGGTATAAAGAAGAGGAAGACCTTCTGATCATTCCACTGTCAAAATTACTTTTAAAAATGGTAATGTGGCAACCATGACTAGACACCAGAGTGCACAGAATGCTGTTACTTTTCCCGCCAAAGCAGTATCTACTTGCAATTTCTTGCTTCAGAACTGCTAGGTTGGAGGAGCTGGGGAGACAGGAGCTCATTCCTTCATGCAGCACTCGGGTCTCGAACTGCTGACCTTCCAGTTGTCAAGTTCAGCGTCTTGTTCATCCTGATCATCAACCAATAAACCTGTGTTAGTCCTCACTGCGACTCCTTCTTTGTCTTCCGTGCAAGACACTAAAGCGTCTTAACCACTAAAGCACCACAATCTCTCTTTGGAGCATTGCCAGATGGCAAGCCAGCTCTCAGGTAAAAATTATCCCCTCCCTGGGTTAGTTACATCACCCACAGGACTTTGTTTTATGCCTTCCGGAGAAGACTCACAATGATTCTGCCAAATACAGATTATTTGCAAAATGTAAACTCATCTCCTGTAAGAAGTCTTTCACGAAGGTCATTCTTCTGAGTTATTTTTCTCTTTCTTTCGCTCTAGTTTCCCCCCCTGTAAGAATGAAGGAAAACACGTTTCAAGGTTCTCTACTTTCCTTTCACAGTCAGAGCTTCATATCTACACTTTCCATTATTATTGCTTGGACAAAGAACATGTGTCATGATTAGAGGGCTTGATCAGACAACCATGAGGCTGGAAATATATCGAGGACCTGTAGAAGGGGATTGAATTGATAGGAATCACAGCAGTAGAAACCAGTGTAGAACATAGAAAGGAGCAGCTGAAAACAACAGAATAGTCATGAAGACTGGGTTTACACTGTCAGGGAGAAAAGATGGAAGGCAAAGACAGGAGGTTTACACCCAAAGAAAATAGGCCAAAGCAAGAGGGATGGTTTATTATCACAGTAGAGGGTGAAGGGACTGTCACAGTATATATTTTAAGATAGAGAGTTATTCCTCCTCCCACAGAGGACTCACTGCCACAAGATGTGTTAATAGCTATTTGTTGACATGGCTTAGAAAGGAGATTAGACAATCTCATGGGGGTCAGGCTTATCAGTGGCAGCAACTTGGGATAGCCACATGATGAGAGGCACTGGAATGATAGTTGCCAAAGAATACTAGGAAGTAGCTTTCTTACTTGTAGACTTCCCTTGTCCACTTATCAAATATCTAGCACACTGAATTAAAGTTTTTTATTTAACTGATAAGAGCCCATGTTATGTCCTTACTCGTTATTTCCTAACAGAATTGCAAATATTTTCTGAACACATAATAAAAAGAAGACTTGTGGTTTTTACTAGTTTCGAAGCAGGGTCACAGTCCATAACAAATAAAGTCTAAATTCCTCTTGCATGTTGGTCTCAGGACAATAATGACGCCATGATCATGTATGTTATGTTTTGTTGTTTATCAGTTTTTATGTATTTCTGGTAATGTTTCTGTTTATGGAATTGTCTTTATGGTTATTGTTGTTAACCGCCCACAAAGACCAATGGGTTAGATGGGCAATTTAAAAATCTAAGAAATAAAAATACTGCAAATAAATGATCTTTCCCAACAGGGTGTGTTTGCATAAGACAGAGGCCTCTTCTGCAGCAAAGTTTGGAATCTGCTAACAACGGTCCCTTTTGTTTCTGTTAGAAAAGGTTGTTTATAACAGTCCATAACAACCACAGCTTGGGTATTTTTCTTTTTAGAATACAAATCCCAGAATCCACACACTGATCAGGGGATTCTAGGAGTTGCAGTCCAAAAAGTAACATCACCTATTACTGTCAGAAACTTATACCGAGTGAACAGAGAAGAGTAAGAAGAGCCAACCCTCCCAAAGCTGTAGCAAAACATCTCTATGATGTATGTCTTCCATGGAGCAATGAACAGACATCTTGTTGTCATCTCCATATTTAATGGTGCCATATTTACCAAGAAGTGATGGATACTCATATTACATTACTTCACCAATCAAGGTGAAGGAATGGAGGGAAAGAGGGAGAAGTTCTTCAGCAAGTATATAACAAGCTAAAGCTCATCTCTACTTGTGCATAGGTTCTTTCATGATCTACTCCAGCTATCAGCCAGAGGCAAATGCTTACTGCCAATTTGGATATTTAATTATATCAAAGACTAATTCAAGCTCATCAGGATCAAAAACAAAAAACAAAAACACTGCAGCACTTTAAAGACTAACTCCTATATTTTTAATCTGAGCTTTTGTGGTTCAATTCACTTCTTCAGACATAGGAATGAAATGGCAATGCATGAGCTTATATGCACCAAATACAGAGTCACAGGGTGATTAAATCAGAATGACATCATCATGCAAATCAGTACAGCTTCCCCCAGCTGGCAGTGGTAGATGATCTCTGGTTGTTATTCAGATCCACTTTACAGGTAAATGTCCCCTATTCAATTTTAACTGTGGTGAATTACAAAACAAGCAACTAGCATTGAATGGTAATAAATTTAACCTCTGTGTTGCTATGTGAGCACATCCCACATTCTGTGAGACATGCTCTAAATGTCCTTGATCCACAAAATCTCACATTAAAAATACAGGAGTTAGTCTTTAAAGTGCTGCAGTGTTTTTGTTTCCTGATATGCCTGAAAGAGATTAAGAAAAGATGGCAAGAGTACACAGAGGAACTCTACAAAAAGGACCTCAACACTCCTGATAATAACAATGATGAGGAAATTGAACTTGAGCCAGACATCCTGGTGAGTGAAGTCAGAAAGGCCCTAAAAAGCACTGCAAACAACAAAGTTAGTGGAGATTATGGTATCCCAGTTGAATTTTTCAAAGCCCTAAAATATGATGGAATCAAATTACTGCATTCAATATGCTAGCAGATTTAGAAAGCAAAACAGTGGCCACAGGATTGGAAAAGATGAGTATACGTTCCAATCCCAAAAAAGAGCAATGCCAAAGAATGTTCAAATTGTCAAACAATTGCGCTCATCCCACACACTAGCAAGGTGATGCTCAAGATAATACAGGATAGACTTCAGCAGCACGTGGAGAGAGAATTGCCAGAGGTGCAGGCGGGGTTCAGAAGAGGCAGGGGGACTACAGACCACATTGCCAACATATGTTTGGATCATGGAGAAAACAAAGGAATATCAGAAACAAGTCTACTTCTGTTTTATTGACTACATGAAGGCTTTTGACTGTGTGGACCACAACAAAATGTGGCAAGTAATTAAAGAGATGGGAATACCAGAACACCTCATAGGCCTCATTAGAAATCTGTACACGAGTCAAGAAGCAACAGTTAGGACAGAATATGGAATGACAGAGTGGTTTGGAATAGGAAAAGGAGTAAGACAAGGCTGCATTTTATCACCCTGCTTATTTATTTTATTTTATTTTATTTATTTTATTGTCAAATTTCTATACCGCCCACTCAGCCAAAGCCGACTCCGGGCGGTTCACAACAATGGGTAAAAACATATAAAAACAAATAAAACAGATAAAACCAGCAATAAGAACCCACCCCTAAAAAGAGAGGGGTGCAGGAACTGAAGAAACCGTGGGGCAGGCATCCTCCCCTATATTAACCACCCAACGGAAGCCACCCCTCCACCTGCACCCCAAACTTGGCCCGCCAGCCAGGTTTTTAGTTCTTTTCTAAAGGGCAACAACTCCGTCTGGAGACGCAGTTCCACAGGCAGGAGGTTCCAAAGGGCCGGTGCGGACACAGAGAAGGCTCTCCTCCTTGTGCCAGAGAGGCGAGCCCCCCTGGCCGATGGCACAATTAGAGAGCCCCTCCGGTCCGCTCTGGTTGGACGGACAGACGTCCTTAGGGCGATGCGGTCTCTAAGGTAACCTGGCCCACTACCATATAGGGCTTTAAAGGTCAAAACCAGCACCTTGAATTGCACCCGGAGACAAACTGGTAACCAGTGCAGCTCCCGCAGCAGTGGTGAGGCATGGGCATAACGTCCACACCCCATCACCACCCGGGCCGCCGCATTCTGGACCAGCTGCAGCCTCCGAATGGTCATCAAGGGCAGCCCCATGTAGAGCGCATTACAGTAGTCTAGTCTGGAGGTAACCAGAGCATGAGTGACCATGAGCAAAGAGTCCCGGTCCAGGAGCAGGCGCAACTGGCGAATCACCCGAAGTTAGGCAAAGGCCCTCCTGGCCACAGCCGCCACCTGTTCTTCTAGCAGCAGCCGCGAATCCAGGAGGACCCCCAAGTTGCGCACCGGGTCGGTCTGGGGCAGAATAGCCCCATCCAAAACCAAAGATGGTAGCTCCCGGGATAAGGCGGGACCCCCTATCCATAGCCACTCAGTCTTGCTAGGATTCAGCTGTAGCCCATTTGCCCCCATCCAGACCCCAACAGCCTCCAGACAGCTGGAAAGGACTTTGACTGCATCACTGGGGTCCCCACGGGCCGAGATGTACAACTGTGTATCATCCGCGTACTGATGGTACCGCACCCCGTGGGAACGGATGATCTCACCCAGCGGCTTCATGTAGATGTTAAAAAGGAGAGGAGAGAGTACCGAGCCCTGAGGCACCCCATATTTTAGGGACCTAGGACTGGACTTCTCGCTCTCCAACCACACCGACTGGGTCCGGCCCCTCAGAAATGAGGAAAACCTATTCAACTTATACACAGAGCACATAATGTGCAACGCAGGGATGGAGGAATCACAATATGGGATCAAAATTGCTGGGAGAAACATCAACAATTTGAGATG
Source organism: Bradypodion pumilum (assembly GCA_035047305.1). Taxonomy (NCBI): domain Eukaryota; kingdom Metazoa; phylum Chordata; class Lepidosauria; order Squamata; family Chamaeleonidae; genus Bradypodion; species Bradypodion pumilum. The sequence goes on from JAWDJD010000003.1 coordinate 327,098,320, forward strand.
TGCAGACGATACCACCCTAATGGCAGAAAGTGAGGAAGACCTAAAGAACCTCTTGATTGGATTGAAGGAGGAAAGTGCAAAAGCTGGCTATCAAGAAAACCAAGATAATGGCAACAGGTCCAATCAGTCCCTGGAAAATAGATGGGGAAGAAGTAGAAGCAGTGACAGATTTTACTGTCTTAGGATCTAAGATCACTGCAGATGGTGACTGCAGCCATGAAATAAAAAGGTGACTGATTCTTGGGACATAAGCTATGAGAAACCTGGGGAACATAGTGAAAAGTTTTAGTGTATGGGACCAAAGACACCAGGACAGCCGAAGAGCTGGCTTAACACAACTTTATTACATGCTGGTCAGAGGGAACATGTGGTAATGGCGGACAAACAGCTCAATATATACAGTGGCTATACATTTGAATGTGGCTCCTTGATAGCCTATTGGCTACAGGCTGCGTGACGTCATTGCAGGTCACGCCCTTCTTGTCCAGGTGAAGGTAGTGGCGGGAATCTTCCCGCGCTGTTGTTCAAGGTGAGTCTTGGACCAATGAGCTTGGACGCTCGCTATTGCCATCTAGTGGTCACTAGCTCGCGTCCTATTTAAGGTTACAGTGATGCAGCTGGAGGTTATAATGTTACACATAGAAAAGGTTACATTGGATACACATGGATAGGTACATTGTTTAAAGGCACAGGCTTTAGGACACAACACCCCTCCCCCCTAGGATGGGACGAAGTCTCTTAGCCAAGATGGTTTATTGCACTCGCGTTTGGGCCGCGATGTGGGTTGGCCCACCCGGGGGCCGCTCCCGCTTCCTTGTTCCCTGGACCCTTGTCCTGTAATGGGAGAGGGAGACTTGTTAGAGGCTTGCTGCGGTTTTGCAGCTTTAGGGGAAAGGGTAGATTCCATTGTGGTTGAACCGGGGGCACCAGGGGCTAACGTAAAACCCCTCTTCTCGCTTGGATGGGTGGGGGACCACTCCGAAAAACCCCCCTGGTTCTGAAAATCAAAATCAAACTCTGTTGGGGGATCCCGCGGGATATCTACGAGGACAAATTCCTTCTCCTCCCCCCCTTGGTGGGGACTCTCGACCCCCCTCTCCTCCCCCTTGGGCTAAACGGGTGGGGGAGAACCCTAACGCTGAATTTGTATCCGTGTTTCCGGCGCCCTGATTTCCTGGGACCCGGCTCCGGAGCTGGTCCGCATGCCGCCGCCACAGTAGACCCGTGTTGGTCTCCACGCGGTACGATACGGGACCGGTCTGTTCCACAACCACCCCCGGCACCCAGGCTGGCCCCGCGCTGGCGTAGTTCCTGCAATGTACCGGGGCACCCATGCTGAAACTCTTGGTGGCTTCTAACCCTATGTTCCTCCCCTTGTCCTCAACTCTCGTGGGATCTAGTCTAGTGAGTATGGTGGTCAGCTTCCTGCGCATTAAAAGCTCCGCAGGGGAGTAGCCTGGCGCTAACGGGGTCACCCTGTACCCTAGCAGAAACTGACACACTTGCAGGTTGAGGTCCCCGGGGCCCATGCGCCGCAGCGCATCCTTCGTGGTGCATACGAGACGCTCCACTTGGCCATTGGTGGCCGGATGGAAGGGGGCGGAGGTGATGTGCCGGATGGCGTTAATCTCTGTGAATGCCCTGAACTCAGCGGACGTGAAGCAACTAGCGTTATTGCTAATTAGAGTGTCGGGTATTCCGAACGTGGAAAAAATTCTCCGCAAATGCTTAATTGTCGCGGCCGAGGAGGTGCTCATGACTGGGATGAGCTCCAACCACTTGGAGAAAGCGTCCACCACAAGGAGAAACAGGGTTCCTCGGAACGGGCCCGTGAAATCTATGTGCACCCGGGACCACGGCCCCTTAGCCGCGTCCCATTCCCTATGGGGAAGGCGGGCCTCCTCCGGTCTGGAGCATTGGCAGCTCTCGCAAGTGCCGACCATGTGCTCGATGTCGGCGTCTAACTGGGGCCACCAGAAGTAACTCCGGGCCAGCGCTTTGGAGCGCACAATTCCGGGGTGGCTGACGTGCAGCAGTTTAAGCACCCGCGGTCGAAGGGATGTGGGGACCACCACCCGCTGCCCCCACAAGAGGCACCCCCTCTCTAGGGACAGTTCCAGCTTCTTCCTAAAAAATGGGGCGAATTCCTCTGCTGGGGAAGACGCCGGCCACCCCTTCTGTACCCAGGAGCAAACCGCCGCCAACGTCTTATCCTTCCTTGTCGCTGTGGCAATGTCGGCGGGCACTACGGGGGGCGAATCCAGCACCTCTATCATGAGGACCTGATGGTCTCGCTCCCCCTTGCTCACCTGGCTGGGCGTCAGGGGGAGGGGGGACCTTGATAGAGCGTCCGCATGGCTGATCTCCTTCCCGGGCCGGTACACCAACGCGTGCTGGTAGGCGTTGAGAAAAATGGCCCACCTAAGCATTCTCGGGGACAGGATCTGTGGCGTGGGCTTATCTGCGGTAAAAATGCCTAGCAGGGGCTTGTGGTCAGTCACGATGGTGAAGGGGCGGCCATACAGAAAATCGTGAAATTTTTTGGTCCCCGCAACTATCGCCAGCGCCTCCCTGTCTGTCTAGGCGTAGTTTCTCTCCGCTTGGGACAGGGACCTGGAGTAAAACGCTATTGGGGCCTCCCTCCCGTTTTCCAACACGTGGCATAACACTGCCCCCACCCCCACCGGGGATGCATCACAGATCAGTACCACCGGCCGTTTGGGGTCGAAATGGGTCAGAATGGCGTCAGACGCCAGGAGTTGTTTCAGTTCCGTGAATGCCCTCTCCTGGTCATCGCCCCACATCCATGCCGCGTCTTTCTTGAGTAACTTGTGAAGCGGCTCAGCCACCGCCGCCTTCCGTGGAAGGAAGGAGTGGTAGAAATTTAGGAGCCCTAGGAACGACTGCAACTCGGGCTTGGATGTGGGGCGAGGGGCTTTCTTGATGGCGGCCACCTTGGATTTGGACGGTTTGATCCCCTCGGGTGTTACTCGGAACCCTAAGAACTCAACCTCCTTCGCGAAGAAGACGCATTTGTCTTTTCGCAACCTCAACCCCGCTCGTTCGAACGCCGCCAGGACCTTGTTTAGCCTTTTAGCCAACTCAACCTCACTCCCCCCCATTATCAATACGTCATCAAAATATGGTAAAATGCCGTCCAGCCCTTTGAGGAGGCATTCCACGAGCGACTGGAAAATTCCAGGCGCCGAGTTCACGCCGAATTGGAGGCGCGTCACCTGGAACGCCCCCTTATGCGTGATTATGGTCTGTGCAGCAGCTGTGGCAGGGGTTACCATTAGTTGCTGATAGGCCTGTGCCAGGTCGAGCTTAGCGAAACACTTTCCCCCATGTAACCTGGCTAGCAAATGGCTGACCACCGGCACCGGGTACGCATTAGGGCGGATTGCCTTATTAATGGTGCACTTATAATCGGCGCAAATGCGAACCTCCCCATTGGCCTTCAATGCTGTGACAATTGGAGTTTCCCACTCCGCGGAATCAACAGGAACAAGAATCCCCTGGCCCACTAATTTGTCCAGTTCCGCCTCTATTTTGTCCTTGAGTGCAAAAGGCACCCTGCACGGTTTAAGTCTGATTGGGCGGACCTCCGGGTCCAGGTCGAACGTCACTGGGGGTCCATTGAATTTCCCAAGTCCCTTCTTGAAGACTTCGGGGTGCGCGTCGCACACCTCCTGTATCGGGTCAGACCCCACGGCGTGCACCCCCCAATGAACAGACCCAGGGGCTGAAACCATTGAGTCCCGAGGAGGCTGCAATTACCTCCCTTAAGGACGACTAGGGGGAGTTCCGCGTCGTGCCGCTTGTACTGAACCTGGAAATTCCCAACCCCCAACACCGGGATACTGTTCCCTTGCACGTCCCGAAGCGTGGACCTCAACGCTTTGAGCTTGGGCCGTACGCGGGGGGCAATTCTCAAAAACTCCCTCTGGGAAATAATGGAGTAAGAGGAGCCAGAGTCAATCTCCATCCTAACAGGGGCCCCTTGCACCAGTACCTCAACAAAGTAACGGGGGTGTCCCATGGACACGCTGAAAACTGGGGCGTCGTCGGAGATGCGGCCCACGCCGTCCGGCTTCCTCGTGGGCCGGGCGCCATCCTTCGGTCTCGTCGAGCGGTCTGGCCTCGCTGAGCGGTCGGGTGAGCTCCTCCGGTCCTTGCGCCGTTGTCTGCAGACTTTGGCGATGTGCCCGCGGCGGCCGCAGTTGTGGCACTCGGCTTTTCTGAACGGGCACTTCGCGCGGTCGTGAGCCGCCCCGCAGCCGTCGCAGCGCCGGCCCTCCTTCCGGACCCTCCGGACGTCCTCGTCGTCGCTGCTTTCGGCGGACGATTTCGAAATTTGCCGGGCCGCGTGCACCGAACCCTCTGTTTTGTCGGCCTTCAGCCGCCAGTCCTGGAGCTCCTGCACCCCGGCCTTCGTGGCTTCCGCGGCGTGTGCCGCCTTCAGGACCTCCTGCAACGTGGGGGGCGGCTCCTGATTCATTAGCGTGCGCTGAATCTCGGCGTCCTTCAGGCCGCATAGCACGCAGTCCCTGAGGGTGACTTCCAAGTTCTCCCATTTGCATGGGCCGGCAGCCAGACGCAGGGCCGCTACGAAAGCGGCGACCGACTCATCAGGCGCTTGGACTCGCCTCCAAAACGCGCTCCGAGCGGGAAACATCGCTACCGAGGGCCGGAAATGGTCTCGCAACACCATCAGGAGCTCTTCTGCCTTGAATTCAGACGCCTTTTTGGGTGCGATGAGGTCAATCAAGACCCTCTTGCCGTCGTGCCCGAGCATTCTGGTAAGGATGGCTCTTTTCTTCGCCTCGTCCTTAACCTCGAACTCCACCAGCGCGCCTTGGAAGTCCATTTCGAAGAGTTCCCAATCTTGCGGTTTCTGGATGTCGAAACCGGCGTATGTCTTGGTCCCGTGGGCAGCCATAATCCCATCCTCGTCGCCAATTTAGTGTATGGGACCAAAGACACCAGGACAGCCGAAGAGCTGGCTTAACACAACTTTATTACATGCTGGTCAGAGGGAACATGTGGTAATGGCGGACGAACAGCTCAATATATACAGTGGCTATACATTTGAATGTGGCTCCTTGATAGCCTATTGGCTACAGGCTGCGTGACGTCATTGCAGGTCACGCCCTTCTTGTCCAGGTGAAGGTAGTGGCGGGAATCTTCCCGCGCTGTTGTTCAAGGTGAGTCTTGGACCAATGAGCTTGGACGCTCGCTATTGCCATCTAGTGGTCACTAGCTCGCGTCCTATTTAAGGTTACAGTGATGCAGCTGGAGGTTATAATGTTACACATAGAAAAGGTTACATTGGATACACATGGATAGGTACATTGTTTAAAGGCACAGGCTTTAGGACACAACAAAAGTAGAGACATCACCTTGCAAACAAAAATTCGTATAGTCAAAGCAATGGTATTTCCGGTGGTAATGTATGGATGTGAGAGCTGGACCATTAGGAAAGCTGAGCGCAGAAGAATAGAGGCCTTTGAGATGTGGTGTTGGAGGAGAGTTTTGAGAGTCCCCTGGACAGCGAGGAGAACAAATAGGTCAATCTTACCAGAAATTGACCCTGACTGCTCATTGGAAGGTCAAATAGTAAAGATGAAGATGAAGTACTTTGGACATCAGGGAGGATTCACTTGAGAAGGCCTTGATGCTGGGAAAGGTGGAGGGCAAAAGAAGAAGGAGGCGACCAAAGATGAGTTGGCTAGATGGCGCTGTAGACACGATGGGCACAGAGCTGGGCAGGCTGAAGAGGATGGTGGAGGACAGGGGTGCCCGGAGAACAATGATCCATAGGGTCGCAGAGGGTTGGAATCGACTGTGCGACTGAACAACAACAACATGCCTGAAACACAGACTAACATGGCTCCCATTCCAAATAATTCAAGCTCAACACTTCATGCATATTTTTCTAAGTACAGTACTGTATTGTATGTCTCTTATTAAACAAAGCATCATCTTTCCACAAGTTTGAAATGTTTATAAAACTTACATTGCAACCATGCATCACTAGCAATGGATACCATTGAATGAACATGTTTAGTATTTTTAGAAACTCACCATGAAATTATGCACATTTTAAATATATTTTGTGTGTAAAAAGCTTTCCCAAAAGGTGTGGTGGTGTCTGAAATACAGTCAAATAATTATTTTGTGTTTCTACCCAACCACATTTTTAACCAGCTGTCAAGATGATCTCAGTATTGATATGCAATAACTCTTAGTAATTTGTTTGAAGGATTGCTAATCCTTTATGTGTGAGATACAAAATCACAAAACAACCTTAATTTCAAGAAAATGTGAGCATTTGTCAGTCATAATCATGGGTTAGGAGGGAGAGAGATTTTATAACATTGTGCTAAAGAAATGTAGATGGGCAACTATCATTCCAGTAGGTGCTGGTAAAATTTTGTGGGTGTAACTGTGGAATTTACAGTTGACAGAAGGTCTGGTTAAATGTCAATAATCTAGGTTTTTAAAGAATAGACACAAAGTCTAAGACCCTATCTTTTCTTACGTAGAAAATAAAAACAGTGGAAAAATATATGTTACTTCAGAAGAGTAGTTGCATACTATACAACTCCCCAATGTTGCTGTCTAGCCAGAATGGTTCTACACTTGAATACAAAGTTTTGGGTCTGCAACTTCCATCTTCTAGCTGGTGTTATCTATGATGAGGAATTATGGGAAATGGAGAGTGAGAGAAATAAGTCGCTGCCATTTCTTACAACTCCTGAGCTAGTGTATTTCAAAGATAGGATTGTATCAAACAGAGCTTTTTAAAATTGCATCATAACTTATATCAGAGTTGGCCAACTTATGGCCCATGAGCCCGCCCCGGCCCACAGCACAATTTTATGTGGCCCACCGCTGCCCTCACCGCTACCGGAAGTCGACATGTTTACAATAGCCATAAAATTTGCCCATGCATGCATAAATGTGCCTGTGCCTGCTGTAAATGCTGCCATGAATGCACCCATTACTGTCATAAACACGCTTATGGCAGCTGCAGATGTGTTTTATGGCAGCTTTTATGGCAGGAGGAACCACGTGACTGGCCCACTCAGCTGTCCAGGGGGCACGTTCTGGCCCATGTCGTGAAAAGATTGGGAACCCCTGACTTATAGAATCACAGAATCACTGAGTTGGGAAGGGATTTTTAGGCCATCAAGTCCAACCCCCTGCTCAATGCAGGAATCCAAATCAAAGCAGATCTGAACAATTCTTTCTTGAATGCTTCCAGAGAGAGGCACTCACCACTTTTCATGGCAGTAGGTTCCACGTACTGCTTTAACCATTTATTTCATTTCTTAATTTGTTATACCCTTGCACATAAAAAAACTGACCCAGACAAAATCCCACACAAGCCTTTGACAGCAAACACTTTTTATATCATGTCAGAAGCACACAAAGGTGCTTTCTGGGTTGAAAGGATTTTTTTTTCTGGAGGAGGAACTATACTCAGGAGATGCCCTATTTATCTACTTGCAATTTCTTGCTTTTGAACTGCTAGGTTGGCAGGAGCTGGGATAGAGATGAGTGCTCATTCTGTCATGTAGTACTCAGGTCTTGAACTGCTGACTTGCTGACCTTCCAGCTAACAAGGTGAGCTTCTCAACCCCTGAGCCACCTGCAGTCGCACAGCAAACACTGAAATGGCAACAAAAGAAGCAGGAGTGTGAGTTATTAGACACACCCTGGAAAAATCTCCCATTTCCATCGACCTGCTTAGAGGAAATAGAATGACACACATGTAGTAAAATTAAGTAAACACCAGATAATTTGATGCTACAGGGAAGCTGGCCGTTAATACAATGCATTATTTTGTTCCTTAGTTGGCTTTTGTAGGCTGGCCTCCTCCTTCTCCTCCTCTTCAATCTCCCCCCACCTCAGTATTGCACACTAGTCACAATTTTGGCCTCTTGGTGGGGGCGGGGGAGACATGGTAAATTGAGGAAAGCAAAAGGAATTGGTTAGGGAAAAGAAAGGGTTAAGGATCCAGTTGGAAGGAACAGAGCCAACTTGCAGCTTTAAACACTTGGTGCCAGATCCGGTCATTTATACACCCGGGACAGGCTTCCAGTTATGTGACAGGCTTCTTTGGCACAGAAACTCTACAAATTCAAAAGGTTTCCCTTACCTACTTATAAACAGTTAAACAAATATCAGAACTAGAAAAAACAACAACAGGTCTCCATTCTAATGTGGTCATAGGAGAGGAATTGGCAAAATCTTGGGTTCACCAAACATGGATTACACAAGTGTGTTGTAGGCAAGGGGGAGGGCAGGCCCTGTTCAGACCACCAGCTGCCCATGATGCATCGTGGTGTGAGCCTGTAACGGTACCATGGTGTTGTTAAAACTGGAAGAGCAATAAGAGTACAGTATTGCTCTTATTTCTTCTTGTTGTAAACAGGATCAGACTGACCTCAGTCTTTCCCCCCCTCTATCAGCAGCACTCTGTAGCTAATACTGCAAGGAGAAAGCTAGCAAACTGCAAGGATGCAGCCTGACCAGCTCACCTGGCCTGGCACTCCAAGGAGATTTCTGAGGTTTGAAAACACTTTAGTAAAAGTAAAGGTCTCCCTTGCTTAAATGCCAGTCATGTCTGACTCTAGGGAACAGTGCCAAAGAGCCAGCGCTGTCTGCATTTTCAGACATTTCTGTGATCATGTGACAGGCATGAGCACATGGAATGCTGTTATCTTTCCCACCAAAGTGGCACGTGTTTATCTACTTGCAATTTCTTGCTTTCAAACTGTTAGGTTGGCAGGAGCTGGGACAGAGATGGGAGCTCACTGTTGTGCAGCACTCAGATCTCAAACTGCTAATCTATTAACCTTCCGGTCATCAAGTTCAGCATCTTAACCACTAAGCCACCACAGATCCTTGAAAACACTTTAAACATATCTAAATGGCCCCTGATGCTTATTTGATTACCCTGGTCAGGTTTCCTCCAGACAAGTGCACAGACATTGCTGATACATGGAGTGTGGCATTGCATGGGACTGTTTATTTGTATCCATTTATCTAGTTAGTTAACCAATACATTTTAAATTTAATTTAAGTTTAATATTCAAATTTCTGAATTGTAGAACCAGGTTGGTGAAAGCTGGTCTGGAGATCATGGCTTCCTGCCTAGCTATGGTAGCTTCATGAGCTCTGGTGAAACAGTGGTTCTTGGGATGGAAGAAGAACTATGAGTAATGTATGGAAGATGGCAGACCGTACAATAACCAGCTGCCAATCTATTTGGGGCCTTAAAGGTTAGGAACAAACTTACTCTATTACCACGCACTCCTGGCTCTTTTTCTGCAATAGTTGATCTGTGGCAAACACTTGCATTGAGCTGATCTGTTTAGAACATAAACACTGTACACTTTTGGCAGATGAGCAGTTTGAGACCCGAGTGCTGTATGACAGAGTGAGCTCCTATCATGTTTCAGCTCCTGCCAACCTAGTGGTTCTAAAGCAAGAGATCGCAACTAGATAAATAGGCACGGCTTCAGCATGAAAGATAACAGCATTCAATGCACTCCAGTGTCTAGTCATATCTTGCCACATATCCACGGAAACATTTGCAGATTCAGACAGCAATGGCTCCTTGGATGTAAATGGAGATGAACATTGACAGAGCAGGGGTGTGTTTATGACAGCCATGGGTGCTTCACGGCAGTGTTCGGCACAATGTGTGGGCCCATTTAACTTCCGCTCCCAGGAGCGGTGAGAGCACTGTGGGCCAGATTATTAGGTACATGGGCTGGATCTGGACCCGCGAGCTGCAGTTTGGGCACCCCTGCCCTAAAGTCAGAAATGGCTGGCTTTTGAGCACCGATGATTACCTTTACCTTACACTTTCCTGTTCCTTCCAGTTTCTCCATTCCTACCAGTTATTCTTTTTTTTTTTTCCTTTCCTGCTGGGAAAGGATGCTGCAGTTTGAAAGTCTGAGTTGGGTGGGAGGACAGGGTGGCCCACAGACCAAACAAATGAAACACACTCTCTGTGTGTGTCCTTACTTATTTATTTATTACTTATTGTTAAATTTTTATACCGCCCACTCAGCCAAAGCCGACTCTGGGCGGTTCACAACAGTGGGTAAAAACTGATAAAAACAAATAAAACAGATAAAAACCAGCAATAAGAACCCACCCCTAAAAAGAGAGGTGGTCCTCGGTGGTGTGTGTGCATACCCAGGCAAAACAGCTTGCGCTCTCTGCATGTGCTCAACGGTGCTCTTGTCTAGTCCCGCTGAAGCATCACTTTCGGAGAGCAAGGGCTTGGCTGCCTCCCCCCCCCCGCCTGTCTTTGCCCTGACCCAGGCATCCATCAAGGCGATCTCCGAGCCCCCCCCTTCTCCTTCTCTTTGCCTGCCCCTCCTCCTGGGACCCTCTAGCTGCCTCGCGGCCCAGACAAAGGACTGCCCGGCCCCACCAGCCGCTTCTGCCCACACAAGCCCGGACCAGTTGGGGCTGGCCAAGGGGGGGGGGGGTGGCTGGGTAGGAAAAGGGGCCACATCAGGAGCCCGAGGTCCGGGTCCTCTCCCCCCCCCCCCATCCCTTGCTTGCCCGCTTCCCTCCCTCCATCGCCGGCGGCCACCCGCAAGAGGGGTGGGTGGGTAGGTGGGTGCACCGCCTCGGTCCCTCTTTCTACCACCACCCCCTTCCCGCGGGGATACCTCCCGGCCCTTTCACCCACCCCCCGGGAAGAAAGGTCCCCGACGGTCTCCAAGCCCGGGCGGGAAGGGCGTGGGAAATCGGGGGGGGGGAGGGAGAGAAGACTGCTGGCCAGCAGGGGCGAGACAGGGAGGGGGGCGGTATCTTGCCTCCCGACCCCCTTTCACCGCCCGCTGCGCTGCACAAAGCGGACCCCTCCCCTCCACGGGGGGAGGGACGGATCTAGAAGGGCTCCTCCTTCTGCCCCCCCCCTCTTCAAGCTGAAGGGTCATTTCCCCTCCCCCACCCCACCCCCCACGGCTGGTCTTGAACGAGGCACGGCCCTTTGGGCTCCCCTCCCTCCCTCTCTCCCTCCCCTCCTCTCTCTCGGGTTCTGCATAGCCCCCCACCTTCCCCACCCCTCCCCTTTTCCTGCCAGCCTTGGCTTTTTCCCCCTATTATTTTTCTTTTTTTGGTTCGGGTGGTGTTTGTTTGTTTTATTCATTTATTGACTTAAGACCCACGGAGGCCATGGGTGTCGCGCTGACGTCCATGCGGGCGGCCCGCCGCGTCGCGGGGGGACCCGACGGAGGGCCGTGCCACCTCCAGGCGTGCGCAGCTGGCGTCGAGGCTCCGCAGCAGCAGCAGCAGCCTCTGAACGCGCCGGGGATGCCCGGGCGGGCGTAACAAAGGCGAGGCGAGGCGAGCTCAGCCAGGCGGCGGCGCTAGTGGCGGCGCTTTCCCACTCCGGGGTAAGTCACGCAGCGTTGAGTTCCGCTGGTCTCCCTGCTTCGGGACTCGGGAGACCTGATTGGCACGCGTGGACAGGTGGGTTCGTCTGAATCAGGGGGTGCCCAAACTTTTTGGGCCGTGGGCCGTTCACATGGTTCGGGAGGCTGGACACTACGGCCTGGGACCAGATGCGGCCCCCGACGCCACTTCATCTGGCCCGTGAATCCCTCGTCGCTCCCGGAAGTGGAAATAAAACCATATGGGCATGTCTTACTTCTGCTTTCGGGAGCGACAAGGGCTTTGTGGTCCGGATGAAGCGGCGTCGGGGGCCACATCCGGCCCCCGGGCCGTAGTGGCCAGCCCCCTAAACCATGTGAACGGCTGGTATAAATTAAAATGTGAACTGGCCAGATGAATTGGCATTGGGGCCGTATCTGGCCCCCGGGCCGTTTGGGCACCCCTGGGCTTCGAATGCTCCGTTTCTCTTTGGCTGATTGACGTGTGATTCCGTCCTCGGAGGAGCGAAGTAAGAGCCTCTCTAACTCGTGTTCTCTGGGGCTTTCGCAAGGATCAGGATTCTCGCGCTGCACATCCCTGCCCCCCCCCCCTGAGTAGTTGTGTTTCCAAATGCAAGGAAGATGAAGAGAACCTCAGACGTTTTCCCCGGGTTGGGGGTCGGCTGGGGGTCTTCACGTTGGTTCACGGGGCTCTGAAGGAACGTGGGATTCACCAGCATAGGATGTGGCTTTGAAAATAAATAGGGTGCGACCCGGGGAGCGGGCAGCGAAGCCCAGGCAGAACCTGAATCAGTCACATTTTCACTTTGGTGCATTGAGCATCACTTTTCTGCAGCAAGGAGCAACCCACTGAAATAATGGTATTAATACTCAATACTGCTGGGTCCCCCCCCTCCTTTTTCTGAAAAACCTTGTATTCTGGCCATCTACTTGTATTCTGGCCATAGAGAAATGCTCCACTGAAGTTTGCACTGTGGCGTGTCTGGGGCTGAAAGGCAATGAGCTGCTTTGTTACTTTCCTCCTAGCAGTTAGGCAGGATCCACTGTGAAGCTGGTATTGGTTTGAGTGTGCCTTATGTAGTGTTCTCATTTTCTCATTAGTGGGGTTCTTGACAGCGAAGATGAACGGTTATCTTAATGGAAAGACTTGTGAATGGAACTTGTGCATTCCACTTGCAGTTTTGCCCTGAACTTGCCATTAGGTGATGACATCAGCAAGACCTCCACTGGTAGTTGATTTTGTTTTTCGAGTGGATTGATCTGATATCTGTTGCTAGGCAATGTGAATCGTAAATATGAAAATATGTTAAAAGTTGAGATTAGTTTACTTTGGGTTTAGACACCTTGCTGAGTGTTGCTTGCAACACATTCAAATGGGAAAATACCTGCATGTTGTTTATTAAAGGACAAAATAAAGCTGTTACTTCACAAAAGTCTTTACTGTTCAAGTTATTTTCTTTCAAAAGGTCAATAAATCAAATGTAACTTTATCTTCAGTATCAGCAAAAAAATATGTAAATAATCCCTAAATGTTTCAGGTAAGTTTTATTGTGTTTCAGGTAAATTTTCTTGAATTAATTAATAAATGTAATTTAGTAATTGTAAATTACTTCTTTTCGAAGAGAATTCGATAAATCTCTTTTCATATTCTATCATCAGGAAAGGAAGATGACAAAGTTCTGTAAAGATACAATGGTATACATTATAAAAATCGTACTCACTCTTTCAAAAACAAATTTCCCTATTGAAGTCACAATACATATTAAAATGAGAATAAAGACATGCTTACCAAATCAATCTTGAGTTTTTATATCGCATCTAAGCCTCTAAATGTTTTTTTCTTTCTGGGCCACGACGTTAAGCTACAAACTCACACTTTCTAGAGAGTTTAAATTCAAAGATATACAAACTCAAGATTGATTTGGTAAGCATGTCTTTATTCTCATTTTAATATTAGTGAACGGTTTTATTTGTGCATTTGGATTTCACCGTTCTACCCCGATTGCTCAACAAATGCAACACATTCAAGGCAGCAGTTCTGCACAGGGCACAGCACACCTGTTTGGATTTCTTCTTCTGTGGCTGTTCTTCATGTATGCCTGCCAGCCAGCAAGGTGTTAAAGGGCCATTTGCAGGATCCAACCTGTCTCTGTAATTTTGCAGGGAGAAAGTAAGTTGATACCTTTAGCAGTTCCAATAGTAGGATTTTTCTTTCGGCTAAAGGTGATTATTCTGCGTGCAGTGTTCAAATCCATGGGTGCCATTGACTGGCTGGAGAGTAGGAAGGAGATTTCTCTTGTATGTGAGTTTGTCAGGTTTGTTGAATCAAAAGGTCTATTTGTACAAATAGACTGGCAAAAGAAAAGGAGAAAGTTGTATTTTTCTCTTTATTGTAACTATATTTTGTATTGTTTTATATTATATTGTGAATTGTATTATTTATTCATGTTGTAGGCCGCTTCAAGTCACACTGTGTGTTGAGTGAAGCAGGATAGAAATCTATGAATGAATGAATGAATGAATGAATGAATGAATGAATGAATGAATAAATAAATAAATAATTTCCAGAGGCCTGTTAGGTTTCTACTCATTAGCAACACAAAACAATAATCTTGATGATGACATAAATACAATTCATAAATACACATTCTAAAGAAAGATATTTCTATTTGTTCTGGAATAAAACTTACAAAGGCAAGGTGTTGTTGCCTAAATAGAACATAATTTCCTGTACAGTTTCTCACACCACTTTAATATAAATATGAAGAAAAAATACTATTAGAATGGTAAAAAGAGCCATAAGAGCAAATGGACAACAGGGGTTAAAACAAAAGATAGCTGAGAAAGTACTTTTTTGAACACCTTTAGAGCAGTGGTAACCAGTACTCGAGCCTAGTTCCTCCAGAGTGCATTCTGTAGGGTTTGCACTGGGAAATAGAAGCAAACATCTCTTGTTCATGAGGTTGTCATAGACTTGCCTCCATCAAAAGGTCTGTTTGTGCAGCTTGACTGAATAAAAAGAAGGAACCAGACTTGTCTCCCTCTTTCGGAGTGGACACTAAGAAGGCCATATAGTTATGCATCGTCCTACAAAAGCAGATACACCGGTATGCCTAATCACTTTTTTGAGAGGAGAATAAAAGTTTAACTCAACTGTACTACTATTCTGAATGAAAGCGATAAAAATATTTCAGCCACAGATCACGTTGAAGCCAAAGACTCTTCATGTGAATCTTGTTTCTAAATTGATTGTTACGTATGTTGGCTTCACATTTTAGGTCAAGCATAGATCAGAATTGTTCAGGCGCTAATCCAAATTAAGACTGCAGCCAGGAAAATCAGAAGAAAAGACTTGGAGGGGCAACTATAAAGGAACTATAAAAGTTCTTGAATTTGTAAGGATAGATCTTAAAGATATTTTCTGGAAACCAAGGTCAGGTTTATCCATGTTACAAAAGAAAAGGAGAAAGTTGCCTTTGTGAAAAGGTATATTGAATTTCCAGAGGCCTGTTAGGTTTCTACTCATTAGCAACACAAACAATAATCTTGGTTACAATGTTAGCTTGACACTGAAGAAAACAAATAGTGTGGTGAGGGGAATTGTTTAATTTGAAATATGGTGTTCATACTGCCAGAAAGACATAAGTTCTAGATAAAATTAAGTCTGAGCTTGCACTTGAGTCTGACTTTTAATTTATTTAGTTAAACTGAGGCTATTGAGGCTATATGGATCTATCATGAGAACAAAAAACAATAATGCTACATAAAGTTGGAAACTGCAGGTATAGAGAAAGGCTAGATATGAGATGGATTGACTCATTAAAGCAAACCACAGCATTTAGTTTGCAATACCTGAGCAGGGATAATAATGATGAAATCTATGGGGTCATTGTAAGTTGAAAGAGAGTCATGGCACATATAACAACAGAAGCCATGATACTTCTTTGTTTTCCAGAAAAGAAAATGCTCAAAGCATGAGTGAATCTTGTGAAGCCTTTTATCTTTTGTGAAGATAAAGAATAAAAGGTTTTACCTTTTAAGGAGAGTTTTTAAAAGTGATAAAGTTGTATCATTCGTGATTAATGGTTCACTTTTTCTGATTAAATCCCACATGTTGAGTATTCTCATTTTTCACATCTCTTTGACTGTCATATTCTTACTCTCCAATGAATGGAGCAGGAGCAGGAGAAGATGGAGCCACGGGTAGAATAAACAGCCTTATTCTGCATATCATTATTGTTTGAAGTTGAATATACAGAATATTTTTTCTTGAAATACCATGTGACTAGTTTAAAATTGGTCTGTAGAACATGAGGAGGAACACATATAGGTATAAAGCAGCTTCACAATTTCTTATTCTGTAGATCAGTGTTTCCCAACCTTTGGTTTTTGGACTTCAATTCCCAGAAGCCTAAGTCAATTCCCCAAAGCACTGATCAGCCAATGTAATAACTTAGGCTTCTGGGAATTGAAGTCCAAAAACCAAAGGTTGGGAAACACTGCTGTAGATTAAGTCACACTATATGAAACAAGTAAATTTTCAGCTCATGCCCTGAAGGTATGCTCGAGAAACCGTAATGTATGTGAAGTCTACAACATATAGAATTTAGAACAAAGATTAACTTGACACAGCTTCCTTTCTTAAGTGTTCATTTTATATACCTGTCTCTTTTGGCATAGTTCATACTGTATCTTTGTAAGCACTGGAATAGAGATTGAGAACACATGTACAGTATTCTACAAAGTATAGATTAACCATCTCTCACACGCTTGGTTGTTCAGTGCATGTAGATGCTGGTCTCTTTCAGTCTGTAGACGTAACATAGCAAAGCTCCATATAAAACAGGCCACAATGTGTTTTCCCATTGCAACCTCATTTTCCTCAGAAGAAAGCAAAAACATAGTTACCCTGTTGGTAACCTATCAAAATAGAATAGGTTGCCCTTGTTTGAAAGTCAGCCTTATCCGACTCTAGGGTTCAGTGCTCATCTCTGTTTATAGCCAGCTCTGTCTGCATCTGCAGACATTTCCGCAGACTCGTGATGAAGGTTACAGAATAAAATGCAAAAGCAGGATCACTGCTGAATGCTAATAAGACAAAAGACATGAAAATGATACACCTTAAAAACTGACAATGAAAAATGGAGGTTGTAAAGATTTTATATACCATGATTGAATCATCCATCAAAACAGAAATTTCAGCTGAGAAATCAGATGAAGATTGAGACTTGGAAGATCAACTAACTTTCTAGAAGAGATTCTCCATGGTAAGAGAACAAGGCCAAGATAATCCATCCTATGGTATCCCCTATTATTATGTATGAATGTAAAAGCTGGGCAATAAAGAAATCAGCAGGGAAAAACTGATTCATTTGATATGTCGGAGAGCTCTATGAATACTATGGACTACCAGAAATAAAAATAAGTGGATTCTCAGTCAAAGTATTAAATCTAAAATGACTAAATTTAGGCGGTCATACTTTGGACACATGATTAAAAAACCAAGACTCACTAGAAAGACTAGGAAATGTGGAAGGCAATAAGAAAAGAGAAAGGCTGAGTATTGGCTCAATAAAATACGCAGTGTCCTTTAGCTTGCAGGAACTGTGAACAACAGAACCCTTTGGAGGCCATTAGCTGGAATCTTCTTAAGGAGCAATGTTAGAAAAATGAGAATGATGGCAGTGGCAATATGTGCACAGCATATGCAAAATATCATGGACCTAAAAACAAAAGATGAATTAGTGACAGTCTGCCACTAGGCTCGATGATGCATAACACCTATGCTTTTCCATGTGGTTGAATGGTCACCTGAATGAGTCACTTGTGATGAGTGACTGAGTGAGGGGGAAAGTGTAGTCATGTGATATACAATTCCATAAAGTTCCTAGAGAACTGCTTCAGTCCGAGTACATATCAGCTTAGAGTGTCAAAGGGTATATAGGTAAAAAAGGTAAAGGTTACCCTTGCTCAAAAGACAGTCATATCTGACTCTAGAGTGTGGTGTTCATGTCCGTTTATAGTCAAAGAGCCAGCACTGCCTGCACCTGTAGACATTTCTGTGGTCATGACTAGATGTTGGAGCGCACAGAACACATCGAAGTGTTACCTATTTATCTAATTGCAATTCCTTACTTTCAAACTGCTAGCAGGGACAGAAACAGGAGATCACTCCATCATGCAGCACTCGGGTCTCGAACTGCTGATCTGCCAATCTTCCAGTTGTCAAGTTCAGCATCTTAACCACTAAGCCACTGACGTCCCTCAAAGGGTATATAACTTGGTACAAAACAGCTTCCTGTATTTTTATAATTTTCTTTTAAGAAACAGCTTGTTTCCCTTGCTTTACCTCGATGGATTTCCGATGCCGTAATGGCCAGGGATGTATAACCACTTCTAGATGTTAACATACACTGTTCATGAGTTTCCGAAATGGGAGTCATGTCACTGTGT
Source organism: Bradypodion pumilum (assembly GCA_035047305.1). Taxonomy (NCBI): domain Eukaryota; kingdom Metazoa; phylum Chordata; class Lepidosauria; order Squamata; family Chamaeleonidae; genus Bradypodion; species Bradypodion pumilum. Next base: position 327,116,202 of record JAWDJD010000003.1, read on the forward strand.
TGCACTTTAAAAGGAAAACAAGATTTCTGGCGATATGAATCAGTTTCTGTGCAAGGCGTGGTATAAAGAAAATTGTGGTTTCCCCCTCTGTTTTTGCTGTGCTAGTAAAATGCAGTAGTGTGACTACAATTTGGATGGCAGCAGAAGGTGGAGGAGGCATTTAGAAGGGTCAAGGATCTCACAGCCTGCCTATTGCCCACTCATATGATGCACCAATGGGAGAAGGCTCAGGCTTCCCAGCCCATTCTTTCATTGACTTTAAGGCCCAAGTAGTTGCTTCCTACCGTTTGGATTGGAACAACCTACTGTTGGGACAATCTGTTATCTGTGTTGTTCAGCATACTTAGGGCCAGGATGTGTGTGTGTGCTCTTAGCGGCAGTTTGGTGAACAGCCAGTGTTCATCACGTGCTTATGGTGGTTTCTGCTTTGCATGATTTCTTGCTGAGCTGATGGTCTACAATCTCACTGTGCACATTGTATATTCAAAAACTCTGATGACGTGAGCTGCACACTGCAGAAATGAATGTTATAAAGTGTTGGTTAATGTTTTCCAGTGCCACAGAACTTAAGAACATGATGTAGATGCACATCGGTAAAAGGTAAAAGCCCCTTCCATGGCAAGTTATATCGGCTGCCTGCCTGCCTGCCTGCCTCCATAGAAAGGTTTTTGCTTTGCTGGCAGGAAGGAAACAACTGGCTTTTGTGCTCTGTGTGTTTCACTTAGTATTTCTTCATGTATTGAATTCAATATTTGTATATTGATTTTGGTGTCAATGTTGAAAGAGGACTTTCTGGGTGTGAGGGACTGTTCCCAAGGTTCTTTCTTTCTGTGGATCACATGTGCTTGCAATGGATAATTCATTATTTATTTATTTAGTATATTATAATTAAGCAAGATTTTTAGATGGTCAGGGGACATGATTGCTTACAAATTTAGAAAACAACAACAATAATTGTGTGCTATTAAGTCAATTCTGATTTATTCTGAACCTTTTCAGGATTTTCTACATTGAGAGTACAGTACTTTGAAGTGGTTTAACATCCCCATCTCTTAGGGCAGTGATGGTGAATCTTGGCACTCCAACTGTTCTTGAACTTCAATTCCCAGAAGCCCAAGTTTCTGGGAATTTCCATTCATGTGGATTCATAGAGTCTTGGGCTTCTGGAAATTGAAGTCCAAGAACACTTAGAGTGCCAAGGTTCACCATCACAGTCCTAGGGGTATTCTGGGACTGGGTAGCTTGTCTGTGGCCACCAGGAAGTCAAAAAATTGTTTGGTGTGAGTTAAGTATTAACAATGCAGGATTAAAATAAATAGCATGTATCATGTATCATGTAGTATGTCCATGGGGTTGCAAAGGGTCGGAATCGACTGTGCGACTGAACAACAACAAAATTGTTTTATTACAGCTTCCTGTTAACAATGACAAAGCATGCAGGAATTCATAGAGGCTAAGATAGGAAGAACTGTCATCTTTATGAGAAGTGGGCAAGTTAGTAACTAAACTTAGAGACACGACACTACCCAAATATTAAAAAAATTGTAGCCTGCATTGCTCAGGTTTCACATACAGTACTTTTTAGCTTCTTTTAAAATCTCACAAATTTTTAAGGACTATTTTTTCATGCTTACAAATAACAACATTCTTCTTTGCTGCCGGGTTAAATTGGATTTTAATTTTTGCTCTTGATTTTACCTTGACTATGCTGGAAGCTATCAGTACTAATTGGCTATAGTTTTTAAAATACAACCTAGCAGTTCGAAAGCAAGAAATTGCAAGTAGATAAATAGGAACCACTTCGGTGGGAAGGTAACAGCGTTCTGTGCGCTCCGGTGTCTAGTCATGCCTGCCACATGACCACGGAAACGTCTGCAGAAGCAGACAGCGCTGGCTCTTCGGCTTAGAAACAGAGATGAGCACTGTACCCTAGAGTCGGATACGACTGGCTTTCATGCAAGGGAAACCTTTACCTTTACTATATATGTAATTTATTTGCAATCGGCCAGGGAACTTTGGTTGAAAATATAATGATAAAATTTGCTTCTGATTCATGGCAATTCTTTTCAGGATTTTTTAGGTAGAGAGTAGTTAGAAACAGTTTACCATTTCCTTTCTCTGGGCCCGTCATGACTTTGTGCAGTTTGCCCAAAGTCATATAGGCTGGTTCTTCTCTGATGAGGCACAATGGGGAATTGGATTCCTACCTAACTCACTGAGCTATTCAGCAAGGTGAGATTTTTTTAAAAAGATACACCTGTCTCTTCTATAGCATAAATAAAAAAAATCAAAAATCAATTAAATCATTTTTAAAAAGGACAGATGAGCCATTTGTTGCCCGAGAGTCTGTTGTGGCTATCTTTCCAGTTTTGTGTGTGATCCCAGCTGCTGTTGCAGGTTTTGCTGCTATGATGCATAAATTCAGCTGACGGCTGTAGCCCCCAGAAGCTTCTTTCCCAGCAGTTGTTCATTTCTGAGAAAATGGAACCAACCAAACACTTGAAAAAGTTCTCAAGACTTTTTGAGTGCTTGCTTTAAATGCTTCATAAATAACTGTGGCAACCATTCCATGGTTTTCTAGCTATAAAGTACTCAGAAGTCTCTGATTCTGATGGTACCCTCTGAAGGCAGAGCTTGCTAAGGCTTACAGTTGGGAGGGAAATTAACCTCATCAGCCATGCATGCTCTGGGTGACCTTGGCTAGGTGATCTCGGCTATTGATCTCTTTTCTTCTGGGTGACCTTGTCTGTTGATCTCTTAGGGGCAGAGTGGAGTTGTTCTCATGAACCCTGAGTTTACCTGCCCCTATAAAGTCTCTAGAGCAGGAGTTCTCAACCTTTTAAAGCCAGGAGCCGGGTCACACTCCCTCAGACAGCTTCAGTGGCTGGATGGCCATTTTGCCCCTCCTCCACCACATGGCACTTCCTGGTGTGGTGGAGGCAGTGGGGGGGGGCACATGAAATGGTGCTGTGGGTCATATCCAGCACATGGGTTGCAGGTTGAGAATCCCTGCTCTAGAGGGACTGAGGTGGTTTAGTGGTTAAGACGCTGAACTTGACAACATGAAGGTTGTCAGGTCAGCCATTCGAGACCCAAGTGTTGCACTGACAGAGTGAGCTCCCATGTCTGTCCCAGAAACTGCCAACCTAGTGGTTTGAAAGCAAGAAATTGCAAGTAGATGAGCACCACACCCTAGAGTAGGATATGACTGGCTTTCAAGCAAGGGCAATCTAACCTTATGTACATTAATGCTTGTTGCATGCAGTGTCAAAAAGTTTTTTCTTTTTTTTCTTTTTACTACTTGTGTTGATAACACCATTTAAGTCTTCCTGCAGTCCATGCAAAAAGACTATAAAGAAAAATGCAAGACATCCATTCAGCAATATTCAATACACCTGACGCTGAATGACGAATTTAGCAGAAATTGGATCTGTTAAAGGTTAAATCCTCTTTGGTAAACTACAAGATCCTCAGAAAACCTACAATTTCGCAAATGTCAACATAATTATTTATAATGCTGTTTGTTCAATTATTCCTTGGAGAATGTCAGCCCCAACGTAATTGAGCAATGTATATTTAAAAATGACTGATAACCAATCAACAAGCCTTTTATGGACTATTTATACCAACATCAATATAAAATATACAGTACATTCATGTTCACAATGATGAAATAGCTTGTAATCTGAAAAGGATAGTTCTGACCTAAGATTATTTTGTGATTTAGGTACCCTGCCTGCATTACAGGCAGAAGACTGCAAGAGTTATGTCCACTTCTGTTTGTAATACTGTAATACTGTAATTACTGTTTGTAATACTTCTGGAAAAGATAATTAAACTGTCTGAGTGTTGGGAAACATGTGACACCTAATCTTCAAGACTAACCTACTTATTATGCTAAAAAGGAGGGGGTCCCCAACCTGCGCCCATGGACCTTATGTGACCTCTAAGCTATTTCTGTGTGGATCTTGAACTTGCTTGTTTACTGCTATCACCCTAAAGTGTTTTCTGGGACATTTCTTACAGCAGAAATTACTTTAATCGAATTTCCCACAGGAATACATTGAAACTAAAATACATTAACTGAAACGTGGTTTCCCATAGGGATACATTGAAAACCAATTAACCCGTTCTGGAAAAAAATCTGTAAACCAAGCCACTATTTTCTGTGGATTTCCTTTTGTTATGCAACCGAGCCATTTGTTAACTGAGGTTCCACTGCATGTTGATAGCAGCACATACTATAATAGTAAGACTTCAGAAATAATTTGTATTAAAATGTGGTTGGACCTGCACAGCTGACTAACCATTATAAAAGGAACAGATAAAAAGAGCAAATTTATTGCAAAACCATATAGCATTGTTACATTTTCAAACTCAGATAAAATAACATATGTACCACCAAACAATTATTTTTAAAATGTTTGGAAATTATTTTTTAAAAGAACCATTGCAAGATACAAACTTTACTTCCTAGCATTACTGAATTCCTTACTTAACTAGAATGAAGATTAAAGCATAAGATTGTGGCTAGTGGTTGATGGTTTAAATTTGTCATTGGTTCACAAGCTGACACACCAACTGTTTCAGAAGCTGTTTTAAAAATAGAAGAATAAAGAGAAGTTGTAAAACAATGCTAACTGCTTCTGAAGGGAAGATGGAATTGCAGTAAAATATTGCAACTGTATTGCTTATACGGAACTGCAGTGGCTTAGTGGTTAAGATGCTGAACTTGATGACTGGAAGGTTAGCAGGTCAAGAGTTCAAGACCCAAGTTCCATTTCTAGATGTTGGTGATTATCACCTGTGGTTCTGCCAACCAAGAGTCAATTCTATGTGTCTGTTAGAATCATGCATCAAATAAATTTCCTTTAGTAACAGGCAACATCAAGAATATTTGGAGCAGCTAATATCAAGTTTTCCGAGGTACATGTTGAGAGGTGCACACTGACATAACTGTAGGCATGAAGTTACAGCTTTTCTCTGTACTCACAAATAACTGTGTCAGTGTGAAAGCCACATTTTCTCAGGTTCACTTTGGTTCTGCCAACTGTACTCTGTAGCCTATTAAGTGACACAGGGCACCACTGGAGCAAGGGCACCACTGGAGATCCAAGCCGCAAAGCCAGCAGGGCTGGTCACCTGGGAAGGCAGTTCCCAGGCAGAGACCAACCCTAATGGCTTTGCAGCTTGGATCTCCAGTGGTGCCCTCACTGTTTTGAGGCAAGCCTTGAAACAGTGAGGGCACCACTGGGGATCCAAGCCTCAAAGCCCGCAAGGTTAATCTCCGCATGGGAAGGCAGTTCCCAGGCAGAGACCAGCCCTAGCAGCTGTGCAGCTTGGATTCCCGGAGGGCCGGAGGGTGTCTCTGCGCTGGCTGTCTCCCATAATGCCCTCTCTTTGGAGAGTAATGAAAAATATAGAACATGCCAATTATATTATTAACTATATTAACTATTGCTATTCACAAATCAACTAATACTGATTGTACAAATATCTTGGCATAGAGGAGACTAATTAGCAGTATATTGTAGAATGATTCAAAAACACAGTTTGTCTCAATTTCAGCTGCACAGATAAATTAATTCCTCTAATTCATGGCAATTAAGTGATTACTTGTTCTAGTCTCTCCCCTGAAATCCGTTTGAAGATGAGCCAATGTTAGTTCAATGATAAAATACCCTGTGGATACTCAAATGTTGCCCAGCTTGTTTTGTGATACTATTGTCAGATTTGTATCCATTTACTCTTTTACAAAAAGGTTGGCTTTGTCTCTATGTAGAATGCAGAAGGGCACCATTGGTAGGAGATGTCATGTATCACATCAGAAGAGTAGCAGGTGAACCAAATGACGTTGTTAGTGTGAATGACTTTATTAGGTCCTGTAATAGTACAGTCAAAGCAGAGATGGGGAAAGACTTGGCATTTATACCTGTGGCAGGTTCTGGGCCCTCTGTGTGCTGCTGCTGGTCTGTTGTTGTTAGCCAGGTGCTGTTCTAAACTGGGTATGATCTTTGTCTCCTGGATTGTTCATCTTTTTTATGATGGACTAGCAGAGTTGCCCGGCATCGCCGGGGGTGGGGGGTGGGGTGGGGTGGGGGATGGGGGGTTTTCATACACACCAGGGTGACGGTGGCTCCCTGGGTGGTATTGGGCATGCGTTGCGTGGGTCGGCCCCCGCTGTGTTCCCCTGGGTTTTTTGTGTGTGTGTACCCCATTTGTGAGACCCTCTGTCTCTCTCTGTGTCTTTCTCTTTTTCTGTCCCTCTCTCTCTGTTGCCCAGACACACACACACACACACACACACACACACACACACACACACACACACACACACACACACACACACACACACACACACACACACACACACACACACACACACACACACACACACACACACACACACACACACAGCAGCTTCGCCCGGGGGTTGTGTTTTTCTGCACTGGGCTGGAGTCCCTACTCTGACGTGGCTAGTTGCTGGGCATCCGCTTAGGGCTCCCGGGGCCGGGTCAGTGGCTTGACCACCGTTCCCACTTAGCTGCCAGCTTGGCTGTTCCTGGTAGGGGCCGGGAAGTGGGTGGGGCTTTTGGTTCCTCACCTGCTGGCCCACCTTACCAGCCCTGGGCGGGGCTTCCTCCTCTATTTCAGCTGGTCCCCGGGCATCCTCCAAGGTCTCGCGGGGCTGGCTGGCAGCTGGCCTGCGGTCCCCGCTGGGCCACCACCTGGGCTGCCCCAGGCTGGGGCGGCGAAGCAGCCTGGCTGGCAGTTCCTCACACACACACGCACCTGCCAAACACCTTCTCCTTTGTTTGAGTGCATGGCTCTTGCCCCACCCTTGCTGTGCTCGCTCCGACCTCTATGATTGGCTGGTGCATGGTGCAGTGGATGCTGGGACATGTAGTTTTTTCTTTTTTTGCATTTTGTGGTGCTCCCGCCCCACCCGTGGCCCCCAGACTCCGACTATGCATTCTGTGACTGCAAAGGTAGCCATGTGCCAACTTCCAGGGGGCTCTGTTCAGAGGTGCAGGAGCCTTTTCAGGGCACATGGATGCACACTTCCGTTTTATTTATATAGATTATTCATTTTTGTGTGACAAAAAAGGGAAACAAAGTTTTGTTGCACCTTTAACACTAACAGTTTTATTTCAGTTTGAGCTTTGATGGATTGTCATCCACTATTTCAGACAGGTGGCATAGGAAATTTGGGCTTCAGGTTTTTTCTTCTTCTGTGTCTAGGCCAGACATGAAACTGCCAAAATGAAGGCACCTTTGGTGAGTTTATTCTGCAGTTCCTTTTGCCTGATCTAGTGTGAGAAAGATTAGCCAGCAGCACAAGGTTGCCATTACCATGGTATGCCCAATTGTGGTTAACAAAAATAATACAGTCTTCAAGGAGGCTCTTTCTGTGTACCTTGGGCTGCAGGTGGTCTAATATAACACATCTGCTATAAATACATCCCTGTTGATTTTCCACTTGCAGGGTTTTCTGCTTCTTTATTTAGGTAGGCTTTGTCAAGCAACCTCCTTTGCAGTGAGAAAGAAAGTATGATTTCTAGTTATTTTTGTGATACAGTATTTGAGAAACTGTTTATTGAATGAATAGAAGACATAATATGTGTCAGCAAGCCAATTCTCCATAGGAGAAATACTCCTATGGACTTTAAGAGGCAAATCTTTATTTGTGGAGAATTTAAAAACAACAGGCATAAGCAGATAGGACATTTGCATTAATTCAGGTTCTGAAGATATCCAGTATTTGGAAAATGATATGGGAGTGTATTATTCTTTTATAACAACCAGTGTCTAGAACAGGGGTTCCCAACCTTTTCAAGCTGGGGGCCAGGTCACGCTCTCTCAGTCAGCTTTGAGGGCTGTATGGCCATTTTTGCCCTGTGTGCACGATGGGGGTGGACATTTTGTCCCAACAACTTCAAAGGGGTCGTAATTTTGTTTCTCAAATGCACTTGGAGGGATGGGAGGGCACATGAAATGGTGCCACAGGCCGGATCTGGCCCACGGGCCTTACGTTGGGAACCCCTGGTCTAGAATATGTCAGGGGAAAGCCCCTATTCCTGATAATAGAAGTATTCCACTCCACCAGCATTCCTGCCATTTTGAGGTAGAGGGGAATTTCTGCTGATCAGTCAGGGGTTGTTTGAGGAAATTTACCTTATTCTTCATAGACATGGTTTTGCCCCCAGAATTTCGCTTCCAGACGGAGATACTCCCTTTCAGAAAGGCACTTAAGACTTGGTTGTTGTGCCAGCAGTTCTGGGATCCAACATGTGGGACCGCCCAGACCTGTTGGTTAGTGTAGCTGCCCAAGCCTGCCTCCTGAGATATGTGATAGGTTTGCCTCCTGTGATGTGTTGGTATTTGAAATAATTTTTATGCTTGTTGCTTGAATGTTTTATCTTCTCTTGTTGTTTTATTCTTTTAAGGGGTTAGGGAGGGTATAGGAAGCTATTTTAGATGTTTTTTAAGGTTTTAATATTTTGTAGTGTGTTAAGATTGCTCTCCTAGTTGCAGGGAGCATTCTTTACTGACTTTGTTTGTCGCTCTGGGTGGCACTTGCGCCAGAAGAGCAGAATATAAATGATCCAAATAAATAAATAAATAAAATTTGATGTTGTTCTCAACCTTTGCTTTACTCCCCTCCCTTCTTCTTCTTCAAGTACCATATCTGATTTTGAATATTGGCTATCATCATGGCGATCAGCTATGAAGATTCTCCTGGAAACAATATAATGCAGTAACCTTCCATTTGCCTTCTGCATCGCAGCATGACACCCATACCACTGATACAGTTCCACTAGTCACTTTCTGGTCCTGAGCACTTTTGGCACACAAAGTGCTCCTCAGCCCCAGGCCATTATTGATGAAGCTGCCATCCACTTGGGAGACCATTGCCTTTCCCTGTGGATTTTTTCATTCAAGGCCGTTTTTCCTCATTCTTGTCAGGTTAGTTAGCCGCTGCCTGATGATGGGCAACCCAGGCAATTGATAGAGTTCTGTCAAGATAACACACTGGTCATAGCAAACACCCTCTTCCAGCAACACAAGAGGCAACTTTATACATGGACAGCACCAGATGGCCAACATCGAAACCAGATTGATTACATACTCTGCAGCCAAAGAAGGAGAACCTCCATAAAGTCAGCAAAAACAAGACCTGGAGCAGACTGTGGCTCAGATCACAACCTACTAATAGCAAAATTCAGACTTAGACTAAAGAAAATAGGGGAAACAATCAGGCCAGACAGATATGACCTAGACAACATCCCTAAGGAATACACGGTGGAGGTGAGGAACAGATTTAGACTTGATAGACAGAGTGGTGTTGGAGGAGGATTTTGAGAGTACCTTGGACAGCGAGGAGAACAAATAGGTCAATCTTAGAAGAAATTAACCCTGACTGCTCATTGGAAGGTCAAATAGTAAAGATGAAGCTAAAATACTTTGGACATCAAATGAGAAGGGAGGATTCACTTGAGAAGGCATTGATGCTGGGAAAGGTGGAGGGCAAAAGAAGAAGGGGGAGGCCAAGGATGAGATGGCTAGATGGCATTGTAGACACAATGGGCACAGAGCTGGGAGGGCTGAGGGGGATGGTGGAGGACAGAGGCGCCTGGAGAACAATGGTCCATAGGGTCGCAAAGGGTCGGAACCGACTGTGCGACTGAACAACAACAAAAAAGACAGAGTGCCAGAGGAATTATGGACAGATGTGTGGGACATCATGCAGGAGGCAGCAAGGAAAACCATACCAAAAGAAAAGAAGTGTAAGAAAGCAAAGTGGTTGTCTGATGAGGTTCTTAAAATAGCAGAAGAAAGAAGGAATGCAAAAGGCAAAGGAGAAAATAAAAAATACAATCACTTGAATACAGAATTTCAAAGAAAAGCAAGGAGAGACAAGGAAACCTATCTAAATGAACAGTGCAAAGAAATAGGGGAAAACAACTAGAGATCTTTTTTAAAAAAAATTGGGGAAATAAAGGGAACATTCAAAGCAAAAATGACCATGATAAGGGACAAAGACGGCAAGGAGTTAGCTGATACAGAAGAGATTAAGAAAAGATGGAAAGAATACACAGAGGAACTTTACAAACAGGAACTCAACACCATTGATAATCACAATGGTGAGAACATTGAACTTGAGCCAGACATCCTAGAGAGTGAAGTTAGAAAGGCCCTAAAAAACACTACATAACAAAGCCAGTGGAGATGATGGTATCCCAGCTGAATTTTTCATAGCCCTAAAAGATGATGGAATCAAATTATTGCATTCTATACACCAGCAGATCTGGAAATCAAAACAGTGGGAAAAGGATTGGAAAAGATCAGTATATGTTCCAATCCCAAAAAAGGGTAGTGCCAAAGAATGTTCAAACTATTGAACAATTGCACTCATCCCACATGCTAGCAAGGTGATGCTCAAGATAATACAGGATAGACTTCAGCAGCACGTGGAGAGAGAATTGCCAGAGGTGCAGGCGGGGTTCAGAAGAGGCAGGGGGGACTAGAGACCACATTGCCAATATACGGTGGATCATGTAGAAAACAAAGGAATATCAGAAACAAGTATACCTCTGCTTTATTGACTACACCAAGGCCTTTGACTGTGTGGACCACAATAAAATGTGGCAATACTTAAAGAGATGGGAATACCAGAACACCTCATATGCCACATGAGAAATCTGTACAAAAGTCAAGAAGCAACAGTTAGGACAGAACACGGAATGACAGAGAGGTTTGGAATAGGAAAAGGAGTAAGACAAGGCTGCATTTTATCACCCTACCTTTTCAACCTGTACACAGAGCACATAATGCGCAATGCAGGGATGGAGGAATCACAATATGGGATCAAAATTGCTGGGAGAAACATCAACAATTTGAGATATGCAGACGATACCACCCTAATGGCAGAAAGTGAGGAAGATTTAAAGAAGCTCCTGATTAGGCTGAAAGAAGAGAGTGCAAAAGCTGGCCTAACACTTAACATCAAGAAAACCAAGATAATGGCAACAGGTCCTATCAGCACCTGGAAAGTAGACGGGGAAGAAGTAGAAGCAGTGACAGATTTTACTTTCTTGGGATCTAGGATCACTGCAGATGGTGACTGCAGCCATGAAATAAAGAGGCAACTGATTCTTGGGAGACAAGCCATGAGAAACCTGGGGATCATAGTGAAAAGTAGACACATCACCTTGCAAACAAAAATCCGTATAGTCAAAGCAATGGTATTCCCAGTGGTAATGTATGGTTGTGAGAGCTGGACCATTAGGAAGGCTGAGCGCAGAAGAATAGAGGCCTTTGAGATGTGGGGTCGGAGGAGAGTTTTGAGAATCCCTTGGACAGCAAGGAGAACAAATAGGTCAATCTTGAAAGAAATCAGTCCTGACTGCTCCTTAGAAGGTCATATAGTAAAGATGAAGATGAAGTACAGTACTTTGGACATCAAGTGAGAATAGAGGATTCACTTGAGAAATCCTTGATGCTGGGAAAGGTGGAGGGCAAAAGAAAAAGGGGACGGCCAAGGATGAGATGGCTAGATGGCATTGTGGATGCAGTGGGCACAGAGCTGAGCGGGCTGAGGAGGATGGTGGAGGACAGGGGTGCCTGGAGGTCAATGGTCCATAGGGTCGCAAAGGGTTGGAATCGACTGTGCGACTGAACAACAAATTACCATAGAAAGATAACCTAGCCACATTTGAACTCCCCTCCTACCTCCCTAAATTACATAAGAGATGCCTCAAAATCTTGCATTTGCAGTTGAAAACTCGATGCTATTTGTTTTTGAAGTTGCTGATTTCCAAAAAAGAACATCTATTTTATATTATGAGATAGCTCTCCCTGCTCTGTTTTTCATTTTTGGGAATTGTCAGCTAAGCATCCACGGCAAAGACTTGTTGAAAATCCAAATTTACAGGATCAATTTGATCTCTCTTACACAAGATAAACAAAAGAATAGCCTCATTTCCTGTTCCAGTATAAGTGGGAAAGGAGCTTAAATTAGATTAAAAATGAGCTGTGTACTGAACACAACTTTCAATCTGCTGTAGCAAACAAGTATAAATTACTCACCACTAAGTCTCATGATGGGGTCTCATGCTCCCTCCCCCCTGCACATTAAACCTATTTCTGGACACCGAGCAATGTAGCTGCACTTGTCTAGAACCAGTGATCTCTCGCAATCAAAACCATCATAGAAAATGTTGGTTTGTCTTTCTTCTGATTATGCTGTTGGCATAATCTGTTGACAGAACAAAATAATTAAAACAAGATGCAACATGATGTGTATGCTTCTGTAAAAGAGACATGAATATAAAGAAATGACATATAAAGAACTAATTTCCCTTTATGGCCAATGCAACTTTTAACATTGCTTGTCCTGTATGCCCCCATCCCAATCATTTCAGAGGAACAGCTTGAGCATGATTAGACAGTCTGGAAGCCCACCATTATCTCTCCATAAACAAGATTACATTTTGCTTCCAATCACAATAAAATATCAACATGGATTCCAGGATACAGCTATGGCTGTCTAGCTTCTATTACATGGTCAAAGTGGAGCAGATCATACTATCTCTATAGAGTGTACCCAAAATCTGTGGACCATTTTAATACTTCCTCACCAGCATCTACAGCAGGGATGCCCAAACGTTTCAGGCCATGGGCCGGTCACATAGTTCCTCTCACTGGAAGTGGAAGTAAAACATGCATGCTGAAGAAACTCCACTCAGGAGTTTGCATGTGTGTTTTACTTCTACTTCCGGGAGCGGTGAGAGCAGTGTGGGCTGGATGATTTGGTGCTGAGGGCCAGATCTGGCCCATGGGCCATAGTTTGGTCACCCCTGCTCTACAGCATGAGCAATACTGCGTGAACCTTATTCCTCATTAGCTGAAAAATAATGAGGTGACACTATCAGTTGTCAAAATCACAGGAGAAATGTTACATGGTTACGGGCCTGATGTCTGTAAAGGTTTCCCTTACTCGAAAGCCAGTCGTATCCGACTCTAGGGTGCAGTGCTCATCTCTGTTTCTAAGCCGAAGAGCCAGCGCTGTCTGCTTCTGCAGACGTTTCCGTGGTCATGTTGCAGGCATGACTAGACACCGGAGCGCACGGAACGCTGTTACCTTCCCACCTAAGTGGTCCCTATTTATCTACTTGCAATTTCTTGCTTTCGAACTGCTAGGTTGGCAGGAGCTGGGATGAAGACGGGAACTTATTTCCGTCCTGCAGTACTCGGCAATCGAACTGCTGACTTTCCGCTTCCCAGTCAGCGTCTTAGCAACTTGAGCCACTGCAGTACCTTCAGATGTCTGTGCAAATGTTGAAAATGTAACAGGCAGTTTAGTGGTGTTAACTCTCCCTTTCATAATATAGTTTCTGAGTTGTTGTTTTCTAAACAAATGAAGAACTTGCACAGTAGAATAGAGCTCATTCCGATTTTGGAAGTCACTGTAAAAAACATGAGATTTCAAAGAGATAAGGAGCTTGTTTCTGAAGCACCCTTGATTTTCAGGGGAGTCTAGAATCCTTATTAGCAGATCATGATGAAGACAATCAGTTCTTATTTGCTTGTTTTTGTACAGTAAACATCAGAGTAAAATTGTCTCTGAATCTAATGCCTTCATTTTTTTAATACAGTAGAACCCCATATAATGAATGCCTTGCACAGCAATTAAATAGTACAACAATGAGGATGTGGGGGAAAAAACATTGTGCCCTGTATAACAACTAAAATTGTTATACGATGCAATGCATCTCTATGGGAAAAATCGTACAATGCATTTTTGTTGTACAATTTTTCCCATAGACATATTCGTTGTATGATGCATCCCATAGGAAAAATCACTATACGATGCATGTATTGTATAGCAATTTTTTGGTACAACAATGAGCCCTGTGGAATGGATTAAATTCATTTTGCGGGATACTGTACTACTAAGGACCCTATTTTTATCTTTTGTCAATATGTATCCAATTATTTGAAAAAATATTTAAACTGAAGCCCATTGAATGTCTTGTAATCTTCTTTCATGTCCTGGTCAAACCCAGGACTGCCCAAATGAAACCACTTGTAAGCTTTGTCATTGCCCAAACTTAAGTCCTCATCAGTGCATGTTTCTAGCAGTAATTGGCAGACAAATAAATGAGCCGGATTCAGTATCTCTCCAAATTCACACAGTGTGTTGTTGTCTGCTAGCAACTTCCACTTGAGCATGTTGGTCTTGCATTTAGGGACTCCAACCATCAGCCTATTCAGGGTTCTCCAGGTGACGAAGGGGAGACTGAGTTCCTCAGCTATATCCTCATTTAATGCTGTTCCTTGCCCAGTGAGCTCCTCCCTCCATTTTCTAATTTGGTTTTGTTCTTGCATACCCTCAAGAATGTTTGTTCTTGCCATAAAGCTCTTCCTGGGTCTGAGCCAGTGAACTTGAGTCTCATTTCCGTTCAGTGGGTGTTGAGGGTCGTTCTCTTGCTTAGTTCTCTCAGGGTCCACTCCTACTTCACTCCTGCTCTTAGATGGAGTGATACCAATAAGAGGGTATATTTTCTCAACTACTGCCAGCAAATCTATGCCGAGTGTCAGGTGGTGGTTAACTAACCTGACAACTCTGAGGACTAACAGTCTTGGGTGCCAAAGTCCATAGGGAAGTGGGATAGTTCTCAAAGTCCATAGGGAAGTGGGATAGTTCTCAAGTGAATTAAATCCCACTTGTATCCATCTTGATGGAAGGCAGCAGCTTCATCAATATTGGCCTGCCCCGATAAGTGTCTGCTCCAGCCCTATGGAACCTCTTTCCTGAGGGATCGGTCCCAGTCGGTGTCTTTAGAGAGCGGGTTGTCCAGTCCTAGGCCGCTACCTTGTGGGATGCCACAGGGCTCGGTACTCTCGCCTCTGCTTTTCAACATCTACATGAAACCGCTGGGTGCGGTACCATCAGTACACGGATGACACTCAGCTGTACATCTCGGCCCGTGGGGACCCGCGTGATGCAGTCAAAGTCCTTACTAGGTGCCTGGAGGCTGTCCGGGTCGGGATGGGGGATAATGAGCTTCAGCTGAATCCTGGCAAGACTGAGTGGCTGTGGGTTTGGAGTACTGTGTTATCCCGGGAGCAGCCACCTTTGGCTCTGGGTGAGGCACTGCTTCCTCAGACAGACCCAGTGCACAATTTGGGGGTCCTCCTGGATTTGCGACTGCTGCTCAATGAGCAGGTGGCAGCCGTGGCCAGGAGGGCCTTTGCACAACTTTGTGTTATCTACCAATTGCGTCCACTCCATTGTTAGGCTTAAATGTTAGTTTAAATCTCTCTGTGTTATTTTGTGTTGACTGACGGTCGAATAAAGATATATATTTATGTATTGTGCCCGCTCCTGGACCGGGACTCCTTGCTCATGGTCACTCATGTTCTGGTCACCTCCAGATTGGATTATTGTAATGTGCTCTACATGGGGCTGCCATTGACAACCATTCGAAGACTGCAGCTGGTCCAGAATGTGGCTCCCAAGGTGGTGATGGGGCATGGGCATTATACTCATTCCTCACCACTGCTTCGGGAGCTGCACTGGTTGCCAGTGTGCCTCCGGGTGCAATTCAAGGTGCTGGTTCTGACCTTTAAAGCCCTACATGACAGTGGACTAGGATATTTAAGGGATCGCATCACCCCGAGGTGTTCTACCCATCAATATGGCAGCGCGTTCAGACTCTGCGGCTGAGAGCTCCTTGCTTTTGAGACAGGGTCAGTTAAGTAGGGTTATTTATAGTCATCAGGAATTGTTGTTTTATAGAAGCAGAAGTGGAAACTGTGTTATGTGTGGAAAACTGTGTGAAAAACTGCAGGCTTGCAAGATTCCAGAAATCATAAATCATCAAACCTGGAGGAAGACGAGGAGAGGAGGAGGAGGAGAAGGAGAGAGCGAAGGCAAAAAGAGGCTGCAGAGGTAATGGCCATGTGAACACGAGGGCAAAGATAAGAAAACAACGTCTTTGGTGAACAAACTTGACGAGTGGAGGCTGCGTGTTGGAGCTAAGGGAGACTTTCGGGATTGCTGTGCATTGCTACTCACAGAGACATGGCTTAACTCTTTCATTCCCAACACAGCTATTGAATTGCAAGGCTATACTACACACTGGTTGGACAGGACAAAGGATTCTGGCAAGAAACAAGGTGGGGGAGTGTGTATCTTCGTAAATCACAACTGGTGCAAGGACTCGGTCAGGTTGGATAGCCACTGTTCCCTGGAGGTAGAGTTTTTAATGATTAAATGTAGACCTTTTTATCTCCCCCGGGAATTTACAGCAGTAGTATTAATGGTGGTGTATGTGGCACCAACTGCCAATGCACGCATGGCCATGGATATTTTGTATGGAAACATCAATACTAAACTGAGCAAATACCCAGAGGCCTTGCTGATCATCGCAGGAGACTTCAATCATACAGACTTGAAGGCAGTATTCCCAAAATTTCATCAGCACATTAAATGTGCAACTAGGGGGGAGAATATTCTTGACAAGGTGTATACAAATATTAAACGGGCATATGAGGTTAAGCCCTTGGCACACCTTGGCAGGTCAGATCATGTGTCCCTGCTTTTGACACCAGCATACACACCCCTTAGGAAACAAGCCCCCGATACAAACACCGACTGTTACTGTGTGGCCGGATGGAGCCTCTCAACAGCTGCAGGACTGTTTCCAGAATACCGATTGGAATGTGTTTGACCATCAAGATCTGGAGACCTACATATCAACGGTCCTGGATTATATTAGATTCTGCACCGCCAACGTCACCAGGGAAAAGCATGTAAAGATGTATCCAAACAGGAAGCCTTGGATGACGAGTGAAGTTCAGAGACTGTTGAAGGCCAGAAACTTTGCTTTTAGAACTGGAGACCGGGTATTGTATAGTATAGAAAGGGCGAACCTGAAGAGGGGTAAAAGGAAGGCAAAAGCTGTGTATAAAGGAAAAATTGAAGATCACCTGAGTAGTCATGACACCAGGCAAGTGTGGCGGGGATCCAGCACCTTACTGACTACAAACCCAGTAATTCATCGCCTGTAGAGAGCAGTGCTTCTCTGGTGGAGGAGCTGAATACCTTCTTCGCCTGATTTGCGGTGACACCAGCAGTGGATCCAGCAGTGTTGCCAGAGTCATCATCATTACTCCCCTTAGGGAATGTTGCCAGTGTGGAAGAGGGAGAAGTGAGGCGAATATTAAAAGGGATAAATGCGAGCAAGTCTATGGGTCCTGATGGAGTGGCTGGTAGGGCACTGAGAGACTGCTCAGAACAGCTGGCAGAAACTTTTATGAAGATTTTTAATTGGTCTTTGGCCCAAGCCACTTTCCCACCTTGTCTGAAAACCTCTACTATTATACCTCTGCCTAAAAAGCCTAACATAGATAGTCTGAATGACTTCCGCCCTGTGGCGCTTACACCTGTCATAATGAAATGCTTTGAAAAGTTGGTGTGGAACTGTATTATGGCTTGTTTACCAGTTGGACTTGACCCTTGTCAATTGGCATATAAGAGAAAGAATTCCACGGAGGATGCTGTGGCTACAGCCCTACATGCTATTCTGACCCATTTGGAGAAACAAGGAACTTATGCGAGACTGTTATTTGTAGATTTTAGTTCTGCTTTTAATACTATTCTTCCGCATAGACTGGTGCCCAAATTATTAGATGTGGGGCTTCCGCCATGCTTATGCAGGTGGATACTAGATTTTCTATCAGATCATTCCCAATGGGTCAGGATGGGCTCTCATGTCTCTGCGGATCTCAGTATAAGTACGGGGATGCCACAGGGGTGTGTGCTGAGCCCGCTTCTGTACACGCTTTACACATATGATTGTGTTCCCAGTTACCCCAGCAATAAGATCATCAAGTTTGCAGATGACACAACGGTGGTTGGTCTGATTACTGCTGGGGAGGGGGGAAGTCAGCTTACAGGAAGGAGGTTGAGATAGTGACGGAGTGGTGTAGGAAAACAATTTATTCCTCAATGTAAAAAAGACAAAAGAGATCATTGTGGACTTTAGAAAATGCAAATTGAACATCCAGCCACTTATTATTGAAGGGAATTGTGTGGAACAGGCCTCGGTGTTTCGATTTCTGGGAATGGAGCTGAGGGATGATCTAACATGGGGAGCAAACACCAAAGATCTGATGAAGAGAGCACAGCAGAGGTTATACTTCTTGAGAATCCTCAGGAAGAACAATCTTTCAAAGGACCTGCTGTTGGCATTCTACCACTGTACCATAGAGAGTGTGTTAACCTATGGTCTGTGTGTATGGTTTGGGAGTTGTACAGCTAGGGAAAGAACAATGCTGTCCAGGGTCATAAAGACTGCAGAGGGGATAATCGGGCGTACTCTTCCCACTCTAGATCAAATCTATGTCACCAGGTGTTATAAGAAAGCTGTAGAGATTGCGCAAGATAGTATGCACCCTGGAAATGATCTCTTTCAGCTTTTGCCTTCTAGAAGAAGGTATAGGGTCATAAAGACAAAGACCAGCCGCTTGAGAAATAGTTTCTACCCAAAAGCGGTTCTGGCTTTGAATACAGTGCAATGCAGTCTATGAGGGAGCTTCTGTATATAGTTTTTTAGAGTTTTTAGGGTTTTAGAGTTTTTAAGAGTTTTAGAGTTTTTAGAGTTTTAGAGCTTTTAGGGGTTAAATGTGTATATGTGGGGTGGGAGTATGTTGATAATTTTGTATAGTTGTATTTTGTTTAGGTTTTGTTGGGTTGTTAAGTGTTTTTCCCCCCAATCTTGTTGTTCTGTGCAGGACAATGACAATAAAGATTTATCTATCTATCTGTCTACCCATCGTACGAGGGCAGACCAGAGCGGCTCAATGGTGGTCCCTTCTGTTTTTCAATTTCGATTTTATTTATATTCCACCCTATTCAGCTTGCACCGACTCAGGGAGGCTACAACATGTTAATAATACACACAATCAGTACAGCAAGAATTCAGAAACAAAATCAACAATATCCCCAATAAATACACAATGTTACAATATAAAAAACTCAAATACAAAGTATCCAACAGTACAATATACAAAATACAATATTCAAATCAATAATGAGGTATACAAAACACCAGCCCTTCTACAAGAGAAGTACATCTGATTGGGACCAGAAGAAGAGCCTTCTTGGTGTCTGCCCCGGCCCTGTGGAACCTCTTACCATCTGAATTGCGCCTCCAGACAGAGCTGCTACCCTTTAGGAGGAGGGCACTCAAGACCTGGTTATGCTAGCAGGTGTGGGGGCCATCAGGTGTGACGGCCCTGTCCCGTTGGCTTATATAAATAGTGCCCTGCAACTGACTTGTCTGTTTTTATCTCCCCCTCCTCCTCCCCAGCTGTTTTTATTCCTTCTTTTTTTCTTTTTGACTATCTATCTCTTAAGGGGTTAGGGAGGGTATTGCGGGTTTATGTGTTTTTAACATTGTGTTTTAGATAGGGGTTTTATTAATGTTTTTATCTGTAAAGGCCTTTTATTGTTTTTGTATTTTATTGTATTTCTTTCTATGTTGGCAGCCGCCCTGAGTGGTGTTCGCACCAATAGGGTAGGATATAAATATACAAAATAAATAAATATAAATAAAACCTCCTGCCAATTGAGCTGCGTCTCCAGACGGAATTGCTGTCCTTCAGGAAAGGGCTAAAAACCTGGCTGGCAAAGCAGGTGTGGGGCACCAGCGATGTGGTGACCCCTGCCTGCTGGCTGATTTAGTAAGAACATTCTCTCCCTCTATTAATCTCTTTTAATCTGTAGGTGGGAGTTTTAATGCAGTTTTTATTGGTTTTTTTAATGTGATTGGTTTTATTTTTTGTGAGATGCCCACAGTCTTCAGAGTTGGGTGGTGTAACATTGACTAAAGTAATGTCTTGGGTACAAAAAGGCTGGCCTGCCTCTCCTCTAGCCAAGGAATTCAGAACATTCCACCGCAAGCGTTTGGATGGGGAAAAACTCGGACTTATATACACTATAAACAGTAACATTAACTATAATACAACAAGCCCATTGGCTAACAGAGTGTGCTCATTTTCGATCCACTTATTTGCATAAGAATAGATACATGAGAAAAGATACATTCCGTTCCTGTCAGAAAACACAGTTAGCATAGTAAAGGTAAAGGTATCCCTTGCTCGAAAGCCAGTCGTATCCGACTCTAGGGTTCAGTGCTCATCTCTGTTTCAAAGCAGAAGAGCCAGCGCTGTCTGCTTCTGCAGACGTTTCCGTGGTCATGTGGCAAGCATGACTAGAAACCGGAGCGCACGGAACGCTGTTACCTTCCCACCGAAGTGGTTCCTATTTATCTACTTGCAATTTCTTGCTTTCGAACTGCTAGGTTGGCAGGAGCTAGGACAAAGACGGGAGCTCATTCCGTCCTGCAGTACTCGGGAATCGAACTGTTGACCTTCCACCTCACAGTCAGCGTCTTAGCCACTTGAGCCACTGCAGCCCACAGGTGGCAATATAAATAAATATAAATAAAATAAATAAATAATAAATAAAAGGATTCAGGGCCAGAAAGTGACTCACGGTAGTGGATCCGTGGTACCATTGTCATGCTGCAATGTGAAAGGCAGGTGAAAGGCCACTGCATTATATTCTCAGGACCAGTCTTCATGGCTGATCACCATGAGGATTGCCAATATTCATATTCAGATACAGCAGAACAGTTGGTGGAATTCAAGCTAAGGAAATATTAATAAGAAGGTGTCGGTTGAGACATCCTGTCACTATACGCATGTCTTCATTAACAGTGATGTCAACTTCTTTTGCAGCATATTCTGCTGCGAAGACGCTCTTGTAATAATGAATTACTTGTATGTTCAATGAAGAATACCATATATACTCAACTATAAGTCATCCCAAATATAAGTCGAGGTACCTAATTTGGACCTCTATAACTAGGAAAATAGATTGACCTGAGTTTAAGTTGGGGTGGAAAATGCAGCAGCTGCTAGTGAGTTTCAATAATTAAAATGCATGAAAATATGGTAAAATTAATTAATTTAGACAATTGTGCGGGTATGTTTTTGAGTGTTTACGATGACCTGAGTGTATGTCAAGTCCCATTTTTGGAACTCATTTGGGGGGCTAAAAAACTCGACTTATACTCGAGTATATACGGTATCTTTAATAATAAATGACTTGAATGTTCAATAAAGAAAAATAACTTCTTTTTGTTTGCTAATCAATTTTGTTGTTTTGATCAGAAATTCTTCAGTGGAAGAATTTGTCTCCCCAAGATGTATTTAGTGATAGAAGCCCTATGCCTGATTGGTAACCCGGCTAGAGCAGACCAGTTAAAGTGACAAGTTTTGCATAAGTGTTGGCTTACAATTCAGTTATTGATTCAGTTGTTGCTAGGGTGTATCACCTACTGTCATTTTAAGTGTTTATAAAGATTACTGTGAATAACTTTCCTGATTGGCTAACTGCATAAGCAGTCTAAAGAAATCTCCATTGTTTACTGAACAAGCTGTTCCATTTATAAAAACAAAACAAAAAAAGTACATTGAACCTTGCTGAGGACAGTTCCGGGTTGGTGGCAGCTAATTTCCAATAGAAAGAGGATACTGGCAAGACAAGCAAGAAAAAAACCATTCCATTTTAAATTACACTCTATCCCTCCTCCATCTCTACCCCACCCACCAAATTCTCAATTTATAACTAATGATACATTGATTTCATAGAGGAAGTGAGTGATACTGTTTGTTTTGGCTGGCTTTTTCAACCTGCTAGATCAGAGAATGAAATGATATTAATCTTTAAAGCAAAGGTGTGTGCAACGTGTGAGCCTCCTCCACCCTTTGGACTGCATTCATCACAATCTCTCACCACTGGCTTTGTTGGCTAGGGTTGGTCTAGTTAAACACAGTCAGTTTCACTGTGTGGCAGCCAGTTTCAATGACAGTCAAACTGACTTGTTGGGAGTAGAATCTAGAGGGGAGTAGAATCTAGAGGTGGATGCAACTGTCAGTTGTTCTTTTGCCCAAAATGCATACTGTTTGTCTATTTGTGACATTTATATCCCTGGTGGTGCAATGGTAAAACTGCTGTACTGCAGCCAAAACATTGTGAGTTCGATCCTGACAGGGTTCAAGGTTGTCTCAACCTTCCATTCTACCAAGGTTGGAAAAATGAGTACCCAGCAGGTTGAGGGCAAAATTCTAATTAACTTGTGAAATGCCCTGGAATTGCACTAAGCACCATGGAGCATTATAAAAGTGTAATTGCTGTTGCTATTGCTTTGTGGTTCACACAGTCGATTCCGACCCTTTGAGACCCTATGGAACATTGATCTCCAGGCACCCCTGTCCACCATTCTCCTCAGCCCGCCCAGCTCTGTGCCCACTGTGTCTAAAATATCATCCAGCCATCTCATCTTTGGCCGCCCCCTTCTTCTTTTGCCCTCCACCTTTCCCAGCATCAAGGCCTTCTCAAGTGAATCCTCTCTTCTCATTTGATGTCCAAAGTACTTTAGCTCATCTTTACTATTTGACCTTCTAAGGAGCAGTCAGGACTGATTTCTTTCAAGATTGACCTATTTGTTCTCCTTTCTATCCAGGGGACTCTCAAAACTCTCCTCCAACATCACGTTTCAAAGGCGTCTATTCTTCTGCGCTCAGCTTTCCTAATGGTCCAACTCTCACAACCATACATTGCAGGCGCACCCCCCCAATAACGGACACAGACAACATTGAAAGTGGATAACAGCAAAGGGCCACATTTATTGATTCAATGCCCTAGTCCGAATTATAAATTTGTATTGGTAAAACGACCAATCATAATTCCTAAGGCAAGCAGGCCGAAGTAACACTGGTAAGGTACCACCCCAAAATTGCCAACGGCAATTGGTTACAATGTATCAAATTGTATCAATTTGTTTGTTAACAACAAACAAATTGTTGACCGTAGTCAATAACTAACTCATGACCCCACCCTCTGACGCGTATCCGTGAAATCACAGGGGTGATGCATGCTGGTTAGCAATCATCATCACCCCATCGCCTGATTCGTCGTTGACCGGACAACGTTTAACTACTTTATTCCTGTCTAGTGTTGTCCAGTCAATTGCGAACCTGCCGGATACTTGTGGGTCATACTGTTTACCTTACCAGTGCTACCCGCCCATGTGACCAAAGTCAACAGTAGGAACGAAGAAAGACCCCTATATCAAACCATAGCAACAGTGTGGGATGGGCAAAAAAGCCAGGACCCGAAGCCAATGTGGGTCCCAACCAAAAATTCCCACCCGGCCCCGAAGCGACCATAATCACACTGTTAACTAGGGAGGGGGTGGAGGGGAAAAACTTCTCCGCTCCGTCGCTGAGGCAAAATGGCAGCGCGGCTGCCTCGTGGCCACCCCTTTTATAAGGGAGCTGGCCACGCCCCTAACTACCCGGATTCTCTGTCCTGTGGGGGGGGGCCCGCAAAGGGCGCGGCGGCCATTTTGGCGCCGCGCTTGCATTGCAGGCGCACCCCCCCAATAACGGACACAGACAACATTGAAAGTGGATAACAGCAAAGGGCCACATTTATTGATTCAATGCCCTAGTCCGAATTATAAATTTGTATTGGTAAAACGACCAATCATAATTCCTAAGGCAAGCAGGCCGAAGTAACACTGGTAAGGTACCACCCCAAAATTGCCAACGGCAATTGGTTACAATGTATCAAATTGTATCAATTTGTTTGTTAACAACAAACAAATTGTTGACCGTAGTCAATAACTAACTCATGACCCCACCCTCTGACGCGTATCCGTGAAATCACAGGGGTGATGCATGCTGGTTAGCAATCATCATCACCCCATCGCCTGATTCGTCGTTGACCGGACAACGTTTAACTACTTTATTCCTGTCTAGTGTTGTCCAGTCAATTGCGAACCTGCCGGATACTTGTGGGTCATACTGTTTACCTTACCAGTGCTACCCGCCACACGGAGGGGCTTCACAGAAGACCTGACGCCCCCCCCCCCCAGACCGTCAGCTCGGTCAACAGGCCTGCTCGCCAGTCACCCAACAGGAGGTCCATACCTCCTCGCGACAGATGGACCCCATCCCCTGCATACAAGTCACAATTTTGTAGACTAAT
This sequence comes from Bradypodion pumilum, assembly GCA_035047305.1. Classification (NCBI taxonomy): domain Eukaryota; kingdom Metazoa; phylum Chordata; class Lepidosauria; order Squamata; family Chamaeleonidae; genus Bradypodion; species Bradypodion pumilum. Next base: position 327,140,335 of record JAWDJD010000003.1, read on the forward strand.
ATCGGGGTGATGACTAACCCGTCCCCAAGCCCTGGTGGTGAGAAACCGCGCCACTGCCTTATTGACCGCGCGCCTAGCTCGGTCAAGGGCCAGGAGGTTAACGCCCCCTCTGTAAGAGTGGCGCGGAACAATGTCCGACCAAACCAGGGCTGTGGCAGGCCAGACATAATGCAAGTAGGCGAGGTCCTCGCAAATCGCATGCTTGAGCGATAAGCCGGTGACCTGGCCCAAATCATTGCCCCCCAAGTGGATGATTAGAATGTCAGGCGGGTCAGCCCCCAGGCCAGAAAAAAGGAAAGGCCGCAGCTCCCGCCATAACATCCCAGGCTTACCGTGCCATGAGAGACTGGCGTGGTCACCCAGTCCCAGTCGGGGTCCCCACTCTGTCGCCGCAGCGTAACGCGCTGCCCTGAGCACATAGCTGTGGCCCACCAGCCATACTGTCACCGGTGTAATACGACACCCAGGGTCTGTAAGAAAATTGAGAAAAAGGAAGGTAAGGTGACTGGATTGGTACTCATGGCGGGAGTGGGCGCACATAAAACTGAAAACATTGTGAGCCCCACCTCCCCCTGCTACGTATGTCAGCCCCAGAGTACCCAAAAGCAGCCGCTGTAGAGGCTGCGCCAATACGGAACGAATGTGTGCCAGAACGGGCACCCGGTAGTCCCACCCTGGTGAGGGCTCTGGCAGTCACCTTCCAAAACTGAAATTTAGTAAGGGGAGACCCATCTTGGTGACAGAAAAACGGGCCGTGGTGCATGCCACGCAGTGCCAGGTATTCCTGTAGGGCACCAACCGGACAGATGTCTGCCAAAGAACACCGTAGCAGTCTTACTCCACTGCCTACGCCATGCTGATCTGTTTTAGAGGAGCGAATCCTCAACTGGGCCCAGTCTTTGGCAACATATACATCTCCGCGTTCCAGTGCCCTACCACTTGCATCCGCCTTAGACAGCATCACGAGTTCGCTGATGCGGAGCGCTCCAAAAAATGCCACCGTTGTGGCTGCATGCGATTGGGCTGCCTCATAATGATCAAAACAGAGGCCTGGCCAGCCCCGGGCCAACTGGGTAAGAACCCCTGGGGAAATAGGGTGCCGGTCGTCCGGGCAACGCCCGCGCTCGCGCACCCACCCCTCCAAAACGTGTCTCACACGGAAGTCAGAGGTGGTATCCACATGACCCCCTACTTTGGCCATAAAAGCCAACGCCTAGAGCTTGGATGCTATGGTGCGAGGTGCAAGGCCCTGTGCATGCAGGTGAACCATGAACCGCAGAACATGGTCCACCGGGATGGGCCAGGTCTCTGGCCATTGAAATCGAGTAGCAAAAGCCCTATACAAATTGAATGCTTGTTGATACGCCTTACGCGTGCGTGGCGCTAGTGACAGGCCAATCGCCCGGTTCACCTCTCCTTGCCAATAGTCCACATCTCGTCCGGGAGTGGCGAGGGAAATTCCTCCGCATCCGGGGCCAAGGCGCGGAACCGGGAGATCTGCAGGCGGGACAAAGCGTCAGCAATATCGTTATTAACCCCTGGGACATGCCTGGCCCTGAACAAGACGTTGAGGCGCAGGCAGCGCAGCACAAAATGGCGCACTAGATCCATGACCCTGGGCGATTTAGAAGTCTGTGCATTGACAATGTGCACCACGGCAGCATTGTCGCACCAGAAATGCACCACCGAATTAGCCCACTGTTCGCCCCATAGCATCAAAGCCCCCAGAATGGGAAAAATTCCAGGTATGTGAGATCCCGCAGGCGACCTGTGCCTGCCCATGCCGGTGGCCACCCACCATAGGCCCACTTCCCATTGAAGTACATCCCATAACCCAGGGATCCTGAGGCATCAGACTGGATCTGGAAATTGGGGGATGCCATGAGGTCAGACCTCCAAAATGAGACCCCATTAAACTCCCTCAGGAATTGCAACCAGACAAACATGTCTGCCCTGATACCCCGGGTAAGCCTGACTCTGTGGTGGGGCCTGGATAACCCTGCCATGGCGTCGCATAAGCGCCGGGCGAAAGCCCTGCCCGGTGCGACCACCCTGCAGGCAAAATTGAGGTGCCCATGTAGCACCTGCAGTTCCCTCAGGGATGCCTTACGCTTAGCCAGCAATTCCGAGATAAGGGTCACTATCCTGGACACCTTATCACCCGGTAACCTAGAAGCCTGTACTACTGTATCAATCTCAACCCCCAGGAATACTAGTTTGGTCGACGGGCCCTCGGTCTTTTCGGGCGCTAAAGGGACACCCAGTTCCTGCATTAGCGTCTGAAATGTATTGAGGAGACGTGCACACGTGTCCCAGCCCCGTTCACCCCCGAATAAAAAGTCATCCAGGTAATGGGCTACAGACCGGGACCCTGACCTGCGGACGAAAGCCCACTCTAGGAAGGTACTAAAACGCTCGAAAGCCGAGCATGATATGGAGCAGCCAAAAGGCATGGCCTTATCAAAATAATACTCCCCTCTAAACTTAAAACCCAGCAATTCAAAGTCGCCCGGGTGCACCGGCAAGAGGCGAAAAGCTGACTTAATGTCGCACTTGGCCAGCAAGGCACCCGGGCCACACGAGCGCACCATGCGCAGCGCATGGTCGAACGATGTATACCTGACCGAACAAAGGTCATCAGGTATCGCATCGTTGACCGATCGGCCGGCTGGGTAGGACAAATGATGAATAAGGCGAAACTCACCTAGGGACTTTTTAGGAACCAAACCCAATGGTGAAACCTTAAGGTTGGGAAAAGGGGGTGCGGGAAAAGGTCCGGCGACCCTGCCCGCGTCTAACTCCTTTTTAATGCTGGCCTCGGCTACCTCCTCCCTTCCTCTGAGGGATAAAAGGTTGGGAGCATCCTGAGGAGATCTATCACCCATAAAAGGGATACGAAATCCCTGCTTAAAACCTTGGATGAGGTACTCCCTGTCCTCTCCCTTTGGGTACGATGCGAGCCAGCGCTCCAGCATGTCCACCTTAATTGGGGAGGGAGCCTTTCGGAGAACTAGCTCCATCCGTGGCAGGCTTGCCAGCCCACTGTCCACCCCTCCCTCTGCCTCGCACCCCTCCAGGCTTGGGACAAGCAGAGGCTGCATGGGAACCAGAACATGTGGGACACTCGTGCTTATACCTGCAGTTCTTCCGACTGCAGGAACCATTGGACGAGAAAGTCCAGCACAGCAGGCGGGCTGGAACCCCCTGCCCCGCCATTTGGCGGGTAACCTGCGCTGGAGCTGCTCGCTGGACCGCATGTCCACAATGGTATCTATCCCCCGGGGCAGGACGTGTGGGTGTCATATACAAGAGCCACAGTCTCTGGCACGGCTCATCCCATCTCATCTCGGGGTGCAGGGGAATCCTCATACGGAATTCCTCATCATATGCTAGCCATGAGGGGCCCGGGAAATCTACCATCGCCCTGTATATGTTGTCCAAATATTGGACCATGGGAATAGCTAGATCCGGCCGCGCCCTTAAATACACCGCCATGTATATCAAATAAGCGGGGAGCCAGTTAGCCCAGGTACGCGGCGGCTTACGGCGGCGTGCCTGCTCCTTGTCCTTCTCATCCTGACCCTCCCTTTCTTCCTTAGTGGGCTCTCTGTTCAGGAGTGAGAAGATATCCACGTACTCCCCCCGCCATATCTTTTCTCTGGTAGCCTGAGCCAAGTGATCACCCAATGGCAGGGAATACCCTGCCGTCGGCAAAGCCGAAAAGGGGATAGCTGGCCTACCCAAAGGGGCCTGAGTTAACCCTGCCACCCCAAGTACGTTCCCCGCAGTGTAAGAACCAATGCCCACCCCAGCGGGCATGGTGGCAGTAGTTGTCGCCGGGTGGGTCGCCAACGGCGTAGCCCCTGCACCACCCGCGCGAGGCCAAGGCCACTGAAAGGTCCCCCCTATATTGGGAATGTGTGTGGATGTACTCATTTGCACCATATACTCACATGCTGCACCCCCGCGGGCCGCCCCCAACGGAGGTTCCGGCCCACTGGGGGCGTCGGAGCTCACGACCGATGTAGAGCTCATCACCGGGGCTTGACCCGCGCCAGGTTGCTGGCTGGGGAGCTGCGAGGCAGTGGCCGGAGCCGCGCCACCCGCCTGCAGCAGCTCAACCCTCCCCGCCGGCCGTTGTCCTGCTGCCGATAGCGCCTCCAAAGGTACCCCGAAAGGGGCACCTGCCTGACTGGCCCGGGCCAAAGACTCCTCTAAGGCCGCAATACGGGCCAGTAAGGTGTCTACAGTAACCATGGGTAAAGAGCCGGCCGGCCCACCTGACCCTTGCATGGGGACAGTTCCCTGCACCCCATGGCCCAGATATGGCCATTGGCCAGGGCCGAAGCCCGGTAGGGCTGGTGAGGAAACCTGCCAAGGCGGGGCACCGGGCCACCCCCCAAGGCTAGAGGGCCCCGAGAGAGGCTGCGGCCCAGAAGTGGTCGGCCCAACGGGTTGGGCGGAAGGAGGAGCGGTGTCCACCGCTCGCGGGCCGCGGGCCGGAGCGCCCTCCGTGCCCGCACTCTGAACGGGCCAAGGTGCGATAGACCCCAAGCCACTAGCCCCGGCCGGGGATGGCAAAGGTGGCTGTTGAGGAGGCGGCACCACGGTCCTCCGACCTGGGTTGCGCCTCCTAACAGCCCGAGCTGAATTCACAGCAGCCTTCTTTTTGGAAGGCATCTCGAGCAAAAAAGGGAAGCTAGCTAAGCAAAATCGACCCAAAAGGCTTCCCGGCAATACCAACGAGCGACGGAGGCGCAGGGGGAAAAACTTCTCCGCTCCGTCGCTGAGGCAAAATGGCAGCGCGGCTGCCTCGTGGCCACCCCTTTTATAAGGGAGCTGGCCACGCCCCTAACTACCCGGATTCTCTGTCCTGTGGGGGGGGCCCCGCAAAGGGCGCGGCGGCCATTTTGGCGCCGCGCTTGCATTATCACTGGGAATACCATATGTGAATTTTTGTGTGCAATGCAATGTCTCTACTTTTCACTATGTTCCCCAGGTTTCTCATAGCTTGTCTCCCAAGAATCAGTCGCCTTTTTATTTCATGGCTGCAATCCCCATCTACAGTGATCTTTGATCCTAGGAAAGTAAAGTCTGCCACTGCTTCTACTTCTTCCCCACCTATTTTCAGGGACTGATAGGACCTGTTGGCATTATCTTGGTTTTCTTGATATTGAGTCTCAATCCAGCTTTTGCACTCTCTTCCTTCAACCTAATCAGGAGCTTCTATTGCTATCCTGCCCAATTTATTATCACTTTTTAAGACTTATGTTTATTTTTCTTTCATGAAAGAAATGTAAAATGTTGTAAGTCATCCAAAATTATCCAAACCGAGTAATATTTTTAGCCATCCACACTACCCAAATTTGAATACGTACAACAGTTTCCAATATGGAGAGTTCTATTCATTTTTTACTTACTGAGTTCTCTTCAATACATTTATATGAAACAAAGAAACTACAGTAGACCCTCACATAACGATGTTGCTTGGTTCCCCAAGTAGCATCACTGTAGGGGAAACGTCTTTGTGCGGTTTTCAATGGCAGCTGCATCATCTAGCGGCAAAAAACTGTCATTATCCACACAACGACGTTAAAAAACGTTAATCCGCACAACAACGGTTTTTCGTCATTGTGCGGATAGTCATGTGGCAAGTGAAGACGCCTTGCTAAGCCGAAATGATGCTGTTCGAATGTGTCATTAATCGAGGGTCCACTGTAGTTCCTTCCTGCTTGCATGTTGTCATCTTATCTATGTGAAGATTGTGTGTTTGCTGTGGAGTGGAGAGGTTCCTCCTATGTGTAGACTCTCCATACCGGTTAGGACTATAGTTTTCTAGCTGTCTCCCACACATGTAGAACCTATCATATGACCTCTCCTCTGCCATGAAAAAACAATATCAAGAGGCTAAGGGAGTACTTCGTCTAAGCATGTGGGAAATAAGTGAGTAAACTAACAACTAAATAGGGCTCATATTGTACCTGCTCCCATATAGCTGTTCAAGACAAAGTGCCTGCTGAAGGAGGAGGAGGAGGTGGTGGTGGTGGTGGTGGTGTAGGTAGTGGTAGTGGCAAGCCTATTACAGCAAGGTGGTCTTTAGTACCAGTATAGCTATAAAATGTTTCTCCGATGCTTATTTCCTTAACTTGAATTCCACCAACACACTATGTTGCTTTCACTTTCTCCTACAATTTTTCTTAAATTCTAGTGTGTGTATGTGTGTGTGTGTGTGTGTGTGTGTGTGTGTGTGTGTGTGTGTGTGAGAGAGAGAGAGAGAGAGATATTACTCTGGGTTGAAAGGATTTTCTCAGGGGACGCCCAGTGGTGAGCTCCAAAAAATGTTACTACCACACTGTGGGCACGGTATGGTGGCTGTGGCCAGGGGGAAAGCCCTGCATTGCACCCAAGACTTCGCAAGACTTCTGATGCCCACCACTGGGGACACCCGAATGTGGCTCCTTTCATGTCCCCCATCGTACAGGGAATCAAACCCTGTCCTTTCAGTCTCCAAGCACAGTGTTTTTGCCCACTGAGACACCAGGGAGCTTAAAATTCTAATGAAAAGGGGAATGCAATTATTTCCCCACACAATTAGAACTTAGAGAAAATTTGTATAGAGTGCCTGCATCATTTTTGAGCTTAGCAAAGTGTACAGTGGAGTTTTTGCAAAGCGCAAAAAGGAAAACACAATGTCTATTTGTTCAGGTTTCCGTAATTTTTTTTATTGTTGTTAGACGGAAGAGGTGAATGATCGGCCGCTGCCACGACACCTGTCTCTGTTCATCAATAAGCTTATTTAATGGGGAAGATAAGGAAACAAGGAAATGTTTAATTCATTTTCTGTCAGCTGGTTTTGTTGGTTTCCTAGCAGGACTGATGATGGTCAAATTAGTTTTATTTTGGTATTAATTAACTAATGTCTTTGCATAGCCATCCATAAGCAGAGGGGGAAAGATGCCAGAAAGAAACTCCCAGAGCTTTAGGCCTAGGGCTCTCCTGGATTTGATGCCAGTAATGGCTTAAAAGGTTTCTCTTTAACGTCACAGGCATGATTTGAATATTGTGTTTAAGAGAATTATACGAGTATAAAGTTTATACTGGAGCTATGGTGGCTGGGTGGCTTAGAATCTTGTCTTGTTAGCTGGAAGGCCGGCAAGTCGGCAGTTCAAAACCCAGGTATTGCATGATGGGTTGAGTGTCCGTCTCTGTCCCAGCTCCTGCCAACATAGCAGTTTGAAAGCAAGAAATTGGAAGTAATAACAATAATAATAAGGACTAGGACAGAATCAGGATTAGTACCTATGCATGAGTCAGGGAGGAACAGTGGAGGGAATGGGTCCGTCCAGCCCAAACGGGTATGTAGTCCACCTAAGTGGTGGACAGATTATACTCCAGTCCAGGAGGGGAAGAGTGTTATGTATAATGTTTGATTGAAGCTGTTTTTATAAGTCCAAAGTCTTGCGTTATGAGACTTCAACAGAGCTCGTGCTATTCCAAGGTTCTGTGACATCAGCGCATGATGTCACGAGCTGTCAACTGTCCCGTCAATTGTCACGGACCACCAGTTGCTGAAGTTATGATTGGTCGTAGTACTGGCTGCTGCAATTCAATGTCCAGTTTTAATAGTGGGCAATTGTTTTTTTTCTCAGATGTTGTTGAACTGCACCTTGCACCACATTAAGATGATGAACTGCATTTCCCCATATGGGCTTTTGGGGCTCTTAGGAGGATTGCTGCCTTTGATGGGAATGTGAAAAAGGTCCAAGATTGTGGAATGTCTACCTTCAGGAGGCTAGGCCAGTCCCCTCTCTTTTCTCCTTTTTTAGTTAGACCTTTAACAATTCCTTTTTAGATAAGCTTTTAACAACTAGTTGAGCAATGAAGAGTTAGATCCTGGACAAGAAGATTAAATCATGTAACAGTGCTTCTGACAATGGCTGGTGCTACTTCACTATTCAACTAGTGAGGGGAAAAAGGCTTAGGTACCTTTGTTGTGCTTTTGTGAACCTGAGAGATTGTCAAATGTTGAGTGCAGTCTAGATCTTTTTCACATTTGCCATTGATTTACTGTAAATACAAGGTAGAACAAAGTTTCTTCCTGAATATTGGTTTCATGAGTTATATGTCTTTGACTGTATGCACCATGATGTCTCATTCTCGGAGAAAAATTTCTGGCATGCTGGGAAGTTATCATTATTTAAAATATGTTTTAATGTGTTTTAAAGGAGATTTTAGCTGTTATTATAATAATAATTTCATGTCAACGATTACTCTAGGCTGAAAGGATTTTTGCTAGAGAAACTGCTCAGCAGATTTCTGAATAGCTGTTAAAACTATTTGTTTTACTATTATTTTTTTATTTTTTTAATGTAAATGTGTATTGTTCTTCAACAATTTGTGCTAACTTCTGTTCAAAACCGAATGAGAAGAGTATATGATGCAGCTCTTGCACTAGTTTCTGGAAGGATAATGATCATGTGGGAAGAGCTTTTCCCGTGGAATTCAACAATGTATGTACACTATATAGTTACAATAGTTCAGTGCCACTGATTCAGTCTGATTCCAATTTATGTCAGTCATAAATATTTATTCTGTTTCTGCACAAATCTGAAAAACTGACATGAACATTTGTAGATGTGAGGTTACAGAACTCCACACAGGGGATCTTTCTCATGTGACCCTTAAACTTTTCTGTTGGTTTTGGAGATTTCCCAATCCCATCTGTGGACACTTTGAAACTCCATTGCTTGTATCACCATGGAGTCAACAGGTTTAGGACTCTAGCACCATAGCAACATTACAGACAGTGAATATCTGCCTGAATGATCTCAGTGTGTGGAATAATGGTTTTATTCTCACTGTTCTGTCTGAACTGTCTTGGAATGATGTGTGGTGAGAATGAAAGCATGGAGCAAGTTAGAAATAAATGCAGAAGGCCTGAGCCATCTCAAACATGAGTAGATATTCTGTTCTAGTCCTGATACTTTTTTGTTTCTCTTTGTTTTTATAGCCATTTTAGAAAAATACAGACTTGTACTTGTCTTGTCCTTTAGATCTGGCAAAAATGGATAAAATGTGAGATGATTTCAAAGATGCAGCTATGTTAGTCTTTTTTCAGGGTAGTTTTTTTCTTGTGGAACACAAAACTAGAGAGCGTTTGGCTGGTCCAGCTATTTTTAGCTGTAGCTCACAAAAGCTATAAAACATTTCAGAAGGATGATAGCCAGCATAGTCAACAATAAGCGCACCTACCTGGCATGCATTACCGAGACCTGGCTGGCTCCCGAGGATGTTTCCGAAATTTGTCCAGCCGGATTCGGGGTGTGGCACCAGCCTAGGGCTCAGGGGAAGGGTGGTTGTGTCACTATTATAGCCCAAGAGTCACTTGGGGTCTCCAGGGTCACCGCACCACAGGTGCAGGGTTGTGAGCTTCTGCTTCTTCAAGTGGGCCCTAAGGGTCAGTTGGGAATCCTGCTCCTGTACCTGCCCCCTTGTAGGGTAGCAGATTCCCTGTCCGACGTGCTCGAGGCGGTCACAGCATTGGCATTGGAGTTCCCGGGGTTTATGGTCCTGGGGAACTTCAATCTGCCTTTGCTGGGGCTGTCCTCTGAGGTCGCTCGGGAGTTCATGGCTTCCATGGCAGCCATGGGCCTGACTCAAGTAATGCAGGTCCCACCAGGAGCAGCGGCCACACACCTGACTTGGTTTTCCTGTTGGCTTAGTGATCTGAAATTACAACACTTAGTGATCTGACCATGGCACAGGCATAATCTCTATCTGGTGACCCTGGACTTTCGAAGGGTGACCACAGGGAGGCTGGATCGGTTAAATTGGTCAGACCCTGGCAACTGATGGATCCTGAGAGATTCCAGATGGAGCTGGGGCCATTTCCTCCGGACCAACTGCATGATTCGACTGAGGCCTTAGTTGCTTTGTGGGAAAAGGAAGCGACGAGGGCCCTGGACACAATCGTGGCCTCTCCCTTCCTGCAGACCATGTAGGGCTTCCTGATACACAGAAGAATTGAGGGAGCTGAAGTGGGAAAGAAGACACCTAGTGCGCCATTGGGTGAAGACTCAGAGCGAGTCCAACCAAACATGAGTTAGAGCCGCTATTAGAGCCTACCTCGTGGCAGTGAGGGTGGTGAAGCATCAGTACTTCAACACTCTCATCGCCCCTGCTGATAATTGTCCAGCGGCCATTGTCATGCTGCAATGTGAAAGGCAGGTGAAAGGCCACTGCATTATATTCTCAGGACCAGTCTTCATGGCTGATCACCATGAGGATTGCCAATATTCATATTCAGATACAGCAGAACAGTTGGTGGAATTCAAGCTAAGGAAATATTAATAAGAAGGTGTCGGTTGAGACATCCTGTCACTATACACATGTCTTCATTAACAGTGATGTCAACTTCTTTTGCAGCATATTCTGCTGCGAAGACGCTCTTGTAATAATGAATTACTTGTATGTTCAATGAAGAATACCATATATACTCAACTATAAGTCATCCCAAATATAAGTCGAGGTACCTAATTTGGACCTCTATAACTAGGAAAATAGATTGACCTGAGTTTAAGTTGGGGTGGAAAATGCAGCAGCTGCTAGTGAGTTTCAATAATTAAAATGCATGAAAATATGGTAAAATTAATTAATTTAGACAATTGTGCGGGTATGTTTTTGAGTGTTTACGATGACCTGAGTGTATGTCAAGTCCCATTTTTGGAACTCATTTGGGGGGCTAAAAACCCCGACTTATACTCGAGTATATACGGTATCTTTAATAATAAATGACTTGAATGTTCAATAAAGAAAAATAACTTCTTTTTGTTTGCTAATCAATTTTGTTGTTTCGATCAGAAATTCTTCAGTGGAAGAATTTGTCTCCCCAAGATGTATTTAGTGATAGAAGCCCTATGCCTGATTGGTAACCCGGCTAGAGCAGACCAGTTAAAGTGACAAGTTTTGCATAAGTGTTGGCTTACAGTTCAGTTATTGATTCAGTTGTTGCTAGGGTGTATCACCTACTGTCATTTTAAGTGTTTATAAAGATTACTGTGAATAACTTTCCTGATTGGCTAACTGCATAAAGCAGTCTAAATGCCTAGGCACCCGCAATAAACACATGTATGCAACATTATGATGTTCTGGTTATTCTCGCAAAAAGTATTACATATTTATTATTTCTTGCACTCACTGTGATTCTTTTACAATTTTTACGCCTGAGGGGCACAATTACAATGACAGTTACAATGTTGCTTATAAGTTTGTAATGCCTGATAACAAGGAGTGTAGTGAAGAGGTCATAGACAAGTAATTTTTTTAAAAAAAACAAGATTGGGCTACTTTTCTACGTTAAAGAAATCTCCATTGTTTACTGAACAAGCTGTTCCATTTATAAAAACAAAACAAAAAAAGTACATTGAACCTTGCTGAGGACAGTTCCGGGTTGGTGGCAGCTAATTTCCAATAGAAAGAGGATACTGGCAAGACAAGCAAGAAAAAAACCATTCCATTTTAAATTACACTCTATCCCTCCTCCATCTCTACCCCACCCACCAAATTCTCAATTTATAACTAATGATACATTGATTTCATAGAGGAAGTGAGTGATACTGTTTGTTTTGGCTGGCTTTTTCAACCTGCTAGATCAGAGAATGAAATGATATTAATCTTCAAAGCAAAGGTGTGTGCAACGTGTGAGCCTCCTCTACCCTTTGGACTGCATTCATCACAATCCCTCACCACTGGCTTTGTTGGCTAGGGTTGGTCTAGTTAAACACAGTCAGTTTCACTGTGTGGCAGCCAGTTTCAATGACAGTCAAACTGACTTGTTGGGAGTAGAATCTAGAGGGGAGTAGAATCTAGAGGTGGATGCAACTGTCAGTTGTTCTTTTGCCCAAAATGCATACTGTTTGTCTATTTGTGACATTTATATCCCTGGTGGTGCAATGGTAAAACTGCTGTACTGCAGCCAAAACATTGTGAGTTCGATCCTGACAGGGTTCAAGGTTGTCTCAACCTTCCATTCTACCAAGGTTGGAAAAATGAGTACCCAGCAGGTTGAGGGCAAAATTCTAATTAACTTGTGAAATGCCCTGGAATTGCACTAAGCACCATGGAGCATTATAAAAGTGTAATTGCTGTTGCTATTGCTTTGTGGTTCACACAGTCGATTCCGACCCTTTGAGACCCTATGGAACATTGATCTCCAGGCACCCCTGTCCACCATTCTCCTCAGCCCACCCAGCTCTGTGCCCACTGTGTCTAAAATATCATCCAGCCATCTCATCTTTGGCCGCCCCCTTCTTCTTTTGCCCTCCACCTTTCCCAGCATCAAGGCCTTCTCAAGTGAATCCTCTCTTCTCATTTGATGTCCAAAGTACTTTAGCTCATCTTTACTATTTGACCTTCTAAGGAGCAGTCAGGACTGATTTCTTTCAAGATTGACCTATTTGTTCTCCTTTCTATCCAGGGGACTCTCAAAACTCTCCTCCAACATCACGTTTCAAAGGCGTCTATTCTTCTGCGCTCAGCTTTCCTAATGGTCCAACTCTCACAACCATACATTATCACTGGGAATACCATATGTGAATTTTTGTGTGCAATGCAATGTCTCTACTTTTCACTATGTTCCCCAGGTTTCTCTTAGCTTGTCTCCCAAGAATCAGTCGCCTTTTTATTTCATGGCTGCAATCCCCATCTACAGTGATCTTTGATCCTAGGAAAGTAAAGTCTGCCACTGCTTCTACTTCTTCCCCACCTATTTTCAGGGACTGATAGGACCTGTTGGCATTATCTTGGTTTTCTTGATATTGAGTCTCAATCCAGCTTTTGCACTCTCTTCCTTCAACCTAATCAGGAGCTTCTATTGCTATCCTGCCCAATTTATTATCACTTTTTAAGACTTATGTTTATTTTTCTTTCATGAAAGAAATGTAAAATGTTGTAAGTCATCCAAAATTATCCAAACCGAGTAATATTTTTAGCCATCCACACTACCCAAATTTGAATATGTACAACAATTTCCAATATGGAGAGTTCTATTCATTTTTTACTTACTGAGTTCTCTTCAATACATTTATATGAAACAAGGAAACTACAGTAGACCCTCACATAATGATGTTGCTTGGTTCCCCAAGTAGCGTCACTGTAGGGGAAACGTCTTTGTGCGGTTTTCAATGGCAGCTGCATCATCTAGCAGCAAAAAACTGTCATTATCCACACAACAACGTTAAAAAACGTTGTTAATCCGCACAACAACGGTTTTTCGTCATTGTGCGGATAGTCATGTGGCAAGTGAAGACGCCTTGCTAAGCAGAAATGACGCTGTTCGAATGTGTCATTAATCGAGGGTCCACTGTAGTTCCTTCCTGCTTGCATGTTGTCATCTTATCTATGTGAAGATTGTGTGTTTGCTGTGGAGTGGAGAGGTTCCTCCTATGTGTAGACTCTCCATACCGGTTAGGACTATAGTTTTCTAGCTGTCTCCCACACATGTAGAACCTATCATATGACCTCTTCTCTGCCATGAAAAAACAATATCAAGAGGCTAAGGGAGTACTTCGTCTAAGCATGTGGGAAATAAGTGAGTAAACTAACAACTAAATAGGGCTCATATTGTACCTGCTCCCATATAGCTGTTCAAGACAAAGTGCCTGCGGAAGGAGGAGGAGGAGGAGGAGGTGGTGGTGGTGGTGTAGGTAGTGGTGTAGGTAGTGGTAGTGGCAAGCCTATTACAGCAAGGTGGTCTTTAGTACCAGTATAGCTATAAAATGTTTCTCCGATGCTTATTTCCTTAACTTGAATTCCACCAACACACTATGTTGCTTTCACTTTCTCCTACAATTTTTCTTAAATTCTAGTGTGTGTGTGTGTGTGTGTGTGTGTGAGAGAGAGAGAGAGAGAGAGAGAGAGAGAGAGAGAGAGATATTACTCTGGGTTGAAAGGATTTTCTCAGGGGACGCCCAGTGGTGAGCTCCAAAAAATGTTACTACCACACTGTGGGCACGGTATGGTGGCTGTGGCCAGGGGGAAAGCCCTGCATTGCACCCAAGACTTCGCAAGAGTTCTGATGCCCACCACTGGGGACACCCAAATGTGGCTCCTTTCATGTCCCCCATCGTGCAGGGAATCAAACCCTGTCCTTTCAGTCTCCAAGCACAGTGTTTTTGCCCACTGAGACACCAGGGAGCTTAAAATTCTAATGAAAAGGGGAATGCAATTATTTCCCCACACAATTAGAACTTAGAGAAAATTTGTATAAAGTGCCTGCATCATTTTTGAGCTTAGCAAAGTGTACAGTGGAGTTTTTGCAAAGCGCAAAAAGGAAAACACAATGTCTATTTGTTCAGGTTTCCGTAATTTTTTTTTTATTGTTGTTAGACGGAAGAGGTGAATGATCGGCCGCTGCCACGACACCTGTCTCTGTTCATCAATAAGCTTATTTAATGGGGAAGATAAGGAAACAAGGAAATGTTTAATTCATTTTCTGTCAGCTGGTTTTGTTGGTTTCCTAGCAGGACTGATGATGGTCAAATTAGTTTTATTTTAGTATTAATTAACTAATGTCTTTGCATAGCCATCCATAAGCAGAGGGGGAAAGATGCCAGAAAGAAACTCCCAGAGCTTTAGGCCTAGGGCTCTCCTGGATTTGATGCCAGTAATGGCTTAAAAGGTTTCTCTTTAACGTCACAGGCATGATTTGAATATTGTGTTTAAGAGAATTATACGAGTATAAAGTTTATACTGGAGCTATGGTGGCTGGGTGGCTTAGAATCTTGTCTTGTTAGCTGGAAGGCCGGCAAGTCGGCAGTTCAAAACCCAGGTATTGCATGATGGGTTGAGTGTCCGTCTCTGTCCCAGCTCCTGCCAACATAGCAGTTTGAAAGCAAGAAATTGGAAGTAATAACAATAATAATAAGGACTAGGACAGAATCAGGATTAGTACCTATGCATGAGTCAGGGAGGAACAGTGGAGGGAATGGGTCCGTCCAGCCCAAACGGGTATGTAGTCCACCTAAGTGGTGGAAAGATTATACTCCAGTCCAGGAGGGGAAGAGTGTTATGTATAATGTTTGATTGAAGCTGTTTTTATAAGTCCGAAGTCTTGCGTTATGAGACTTCAACAGAGCTCGTGCTATTCCAAGGTTCTGTGACATCAGCGCATGATGTCACGAGCTGTCAACTGTCCCGTCAATTGTCACGGACCACCAGTTGCTGAAGTTATGATTGGTCGTAGTACTGGCTGCTGCAATTCAATGTCCAGTTTTAATAGTGGGCAATTGTGTTTTTTCTCAGATGTTGTTGAACTGCACCTTGCACCACATTAAGATGATGAACTGCATTTCCCCATATGGGCTTTTGGGGCTCTTAGGAGGATTGCTGCCTTTGATGGGAATGTGAAAAAGGTCCAAGATTGTGGAATGTCTACCTTCAGGAGGCTAGGCCAGTCCCCTCTCTTTTCTCCTTTTTAGTTAGACCTTTAACAATTCCTTTTTAGATAAGCCTTTAACAACTAGTTGAGCAATGAAGAGTTAGATCCTGGACAAGAAGATTAAATCATGTAACAGTGCTTCTGACAATGGCTGGTGCTACTTCACTATTCAACTAGTGAGGGGAAAAAGGCTTAGGTACCTTTGTTCTGCTTTTGTGAACCTGAGAGATTGTCAAATGTTGAGTGCAGTCTAGATCTTTTTCACATTTGCCATTGATTTACTGTAAATACAAGGTAGAACAAAGTTTCTCCCTGAATATTGGTTTCATGAGTTATATGTCTTTGACTGTATGCTCCATGATGTCTCATTCTCAGAGAAAAATTTCTGGCATGCTAGGAAGTTATCATTATTTAAAATATGTTTTAATGTGTTTTAAAGGAGATTTTAGCTGTTATTATAATAATAATTTCATGTCAACGATTACTCTAGGCTGAAAGGATTTTTGCTAGAGAAACTGCTCGGCAGATTTCTGAATAGCTGTTAAAACTATTTGTTTTACTATTATTTTTTTATTTTTTAATGTAAATATGTATTGTTCTTCAACAATTTGTGCTAACTCCTGTTCAAAACCAAATGAGAAGAGTATATGATGCAGCTCTTGCACTAGTTTCTGGAAGGATAATGATCATGTGGGAAGAGCTTTTCCCGTGGAATTCAACAATGTATGTACAATATATAGTTACAATAGTTCAGTGCCACTGATTCAGTCTGATTCCAATTTATGTCAGAGGGGAGGGGAACGGCAGGGGTGTCAACAAGACAAGGAAGGGTAGAAAACACCCCGAAGGAGCAAAAATAAGAAAATATGAGTTTAATAAGTGGAAAAGCAGGTAAAAGGACACTCAGGAACCAGACAAATCATAGAAATACAATCTAAGTGAACAACACCACGGGACGGCCCACACAAGGGTGGGTAAAGGTCTGTGGAACAGTAACAAGTTTTAAAGCTAATTCAGAGCATGGAACACATGGTAGTCCGTGTAAACGTATGAAAGAGTGACGAAACAAGCCAAGTAAAAGCTATACAATAACAGCCAGGAGGGCTATGTAAAAATCCCAGCATACAGGGAGAAACGAGGTAACTTCGTACACTGGTAATGACAGCCAGGTGGGCTATATTGACGTAGAGAGGTGGCGTAATGGCTGAAAACGCTAATCAGAGTCCATGTCCATGATCGATGAAAAGCCTGGTAGTCCGGTGCCAACGTGCATGTGGCAATAGCGATATAACAGCCCGAAGGGCTGAGCAAAAGTCACTAAAAAAATACACAGGCAGAGCAAATACAGGTCATGTCACTAAACGAATACACGGGCCGAGCAGATACAGGTCGATATTCCTCCGGTAAAGAATATTTCGTATTCTTTATCAAGATCTGCAAAAAAATCGAAACCCAAGGTGACAGTAATATACATGAAAGAATAAGGCATGTGAATATGTAAATAGTATAAATATATAAACAGTCAGTGAAATACATCAAAAAGCACCCAAAATGGAATAAACTGAGCATACATAACTAACAAAAGAAGTAGTACCTGTAACGACGCGCTGGCAACACCTCTATGTATAAACTAATGTAGGGTGGAAGCGTTAAGCAGATACGAAAATACAACCTAGATATAGTTCTCAGGTGGGGACACGTGTGAGGGATCAGAATGATAAGCAATTAAACAATGATGAGAAAAGCTGTTTACAGATTCTTTTAAAGAGGCAACGACAGAAAGGTGAGTACAAAACTAAGGTTTAAAGAAAAGCTGAATAGTCTTGTTCCGTGTTCAAACCTCTGGGGTGCAAAGTGGAGAAACGGTGAATGTAAAAGGCTTCACGTTGTAACAGGAAACGTTCTTTGTTGATGGAATGGAATTTGCGCGGTGAAAATGATTCCAATACAGCAGCTTTTAGATCTGTAGGAGAATGCTTCTTGTCGACATAATGGGAGACAAGAGGTGCTGTAAGGACCTTGTTACGAATACGTGAAATATGTTCTCCGAGTCTCGTTTTAAGTGGTCTGGAGGATTGTCCTATATAAGTTAGCCCACAAGGACACAAAAGAATGTAGACGATATCGCGAGAATTGCAATTAGAAAACGCGAAAGAGGATGTGTAAAGGTACAATTAGGAATGGAAATAACATCAGTTCTCCACATATAAGAACAAAACTTACAATGTCCGCAGGAAAAATGCCCAGCTGGAAATGCCGAAGGGCTGGAGGCGGAAGGAAGACAATCAGTTTTGGAAAGAATCCCGGCAATAGTTCTAGTTTTTCTGAATCCAATGGTAGGTTTATCTTTGCACCCTGAGATGGAGTCTAAGATGTGCCAATGGCGATGTATAGTTTTCTTAATTTGTTGTGCCAGGGGAGTGAAATCAATGGACCAAAATATGTTATTGTTATGTGTATTTTTCAATTTACATTGGAACATAGACTGTCTAGATCTATTGTTAACTTTCTGATAAGCGTTATTGATGACGTGAATGGGATATCCTCTGATGAGAAGAGACTGTCGGATATTGATAGCAGATGATTTAAAATCAGAATCAAGTGTGGAATTTCTTTTTGCCCGAAGGAATAAACTATATGGTATATTGTTTTTTAAGGAGGATGGATGATAAGAATGGAATTGTAAATAGGCATGCCGATCAGTTGGTTTATTGTAGAGGCGCATGTTGAGTTGATTATTAGCAACAAAAATTTCTAAATCTACCAGGCTTTTCATCGATCATGGACATGGACTCTGATTAGCGTTTTCAGCCATTACACCACCTCTCTACGTCAATATAGCCCACCTGGCCGTCATTACCAGTCTACGAAGTTACCTCGTTTCTCCCTGTATGCTGGGATTTTTACATAGCCCTCCTGGCTGTTATTGTATAGCTTTTACTTGGCTTGTTTCGTCAATCTTTCATACGTTTACACGGACTACCATGTGTTCCATGCTCTGAATTAGCTTTAAAACTTGTTACTGTTCCACGGACCTTTACCCACCCTTGTGTGGGCCGTCCCATGGTGTTGTTCACTTAGATTGTATTTCTATGATTTGTCTGGTTCCTGAGTGTCCTTTTACCTGCTTTTCCACTTATTAAACTCATACTTTCTTATTTTTGCTCCTTCGGGGTGTTTTCTACCCTTCCTTGTCCAATTTATGTCAGTCATAAATATTTATTCTGTTTCTGCACAAATCTGAAAAACTGACATGAACATTTGTAGATGTGAGGTTACAGAACTCCACACAGGGGATCTTTCTCATGTGACCCTTAAACTTTTCTGTTGGTTTTGGAGATTTCCCAATCCCATCTGTGGACACTTTGAAACTCCATTGCTTGTATCACCATGGAGTCAACAGGTTTAGGACTCTAGCACCATAGCAACATTACAGACAGTGAATGTCTGCCTGAATGATCTCAGTGTGTGGAATAATGGTTTTATTCTCACTGTTCTGTCTGAACTGTCTTGGAATGATGTGTGGTGAGAATGAAAGCATGGAGCAAGTTAGAAATAAATGCAGAAGGCCTGAGCCATCTCAAACATGAGTAGATATTCTGTTCTAGTCCTGATACTTTTTTGTTTCTCTTTGTTTTTATAGCCATTTTAGAAAAATACAGACTTGTACTTGTCTTGTCCTTTAGATCTGGCAAAAATGGATAAAATGTGAGATGATTTCAAAGATGCAGCTATGTTAGTCCTATTTCAGGGTAGTTTTTTTCTTGTGGAACACAAAACTAGAGAGCGTTTGGCTGGTCCAGCTATTTTTAGCTGTAGCTCACAAAAGCTATAAAACATTTCAGAAGGATGATGGCCAGCATAGTCAACAATAAGCGCACCTACCTGGCATGCATTACCGAGACCTGGCTGGCTCCCGAGGATGTTTCCGAAATTTGTCCAGCCGGATTCGGGGTGTGGCACCAGCCTAGGGCTCAGGGGAAGGGTGGTTGTGTCACTATTATAGCCCAAGAGTCACTTGGGGTCTCCAGGGTCACCGCACCACAGGTGCAGGGTTGTGAGCTTCTGCTTCTTCAAGTGGGCCCTAAGGGTCAGTTGGGAATCCTGCTCCTGTACCTGCCCCCTTGTAGGGTAGCAGATTCCCTGTCCGACGTGCTCAAGGCGGTCACAGCATTGGCATTGGAGTTCCCGGGGTTTATGGTCCTGGGGAACTTCAATCTGCCTTTGCTGGGGCTGTCCTCTGAGGTCGCTCAGGAGTTCATGGCTTCCATGGCAGCCATGGGCCTGACTCAAGTAATTCAGGTCCCACCAGGAGCAGCGGCCACACACCTGACTTGGTTTTCCTGTTGGCTTAGTGATCTGAAATTACAACACTTAGTGATCTGACCATGGCACAGGCACAATCTCTATCTGGTGACCCTGGACTTTCGAGGGGTGACCACAGGGAGGCTGGATCAGTTAAATTGGTCAGACCCTGGCAACTGATGGATCCTGAGAGATTCCAGATGGAGCTGGGGCCATTTCCTCCGGACCAACTGCATGATTCGACTGAGGCCTTAGTTGCTTTGTGGGAAAAGGAAGCGACGAGGGCCCTGGACACAATCGCGGCCTCTCCCTTCCTGCAGACCATGTAGGGCTTCCTGATACACAGAAGAATTGAGGGAGCTGAAGTGGGAAAGAAGACACCTAGTGCGCCATTGGGTGAAGACTCAGAGCGAGTCCAACCAAACATGAGTTAGAGCCGCTATTAGAGCCTACCTCGTGGCAGTGAGGGTGGTGAAGCATCAGTACTTCACCACTCTCATCGCCCCTGCTGATAATTGTCCAGCGGCCTTGTTCTGGGTTACCAGGTCCCTCCTTGGTGAGGGGGGGGGCTGGACCTGGGTGGCAGGGCTCGGCGGACGATTTTGCAGATAATCTAGCAAAAAAAATTGCTCGCATTCGCTCGGGTTTCAAACCTGACTTGGCGACAGATCACCTGGAGAGGGCTGGAGCAGAGTCTAGCCACATTATCTGGGATCAGTTTGATCCTGTTGGCCCTGATGAAGTGGACAGGCTTCTTGGAGCTGTGCGTGCTGCCACTTGCTTATCAGATTGCTGTCCGGCTTGGCTTGTTAAATCTGCCAAGGCTATGATGGGCAGCTGGGTCGATGCAATTATGAATACCTCCTTGTGGGAGAGGGTGTTCCCGGCAGCATTCAAACATGCGCTAGTGAGCTCCCTCCTGAAAAAGCCATTGCTCGACCCCTCTGTTATTTTAAATTTTAGACCTATCTCCAACCTTCCCTTTTTGGGGAAGGTGTTGGAAAGAGCAGTGGCATGGCAGCTCCTGGGAGTTCTGGATTATACGGATTATCTGGACCCGTTTCAGTCAGGATTCAGGCCCGGTTATGGTACCGAGACTGCATTGGTTGCAGTTATGGATTATCTCTGGCGAAAGCGAGACAGGGGACATCCCTCTGTTCTCGCTCTTCTTGACCTTTCGATACTTCTGGGTCGGCTCTGAAGTTTGGGGGTCCAGGGCACTGTGTTGTCCTAGTTTTCCTCATTTCTGATGGGCTGGACTCAGTCTGTGTTGTTAGAGAGCGGGTTGTCCAGCCCAAAGTTGCTCCCTTGTGGGATACTTCAGGGCTCGGTAATCTCACCTCTTCTGTTTAACATCTGCATGAAACCACTGGGTGAGATCATTTGTTCCCATGGAGTGAGGTATCATCAGTATGCAGATGATACCTAGCTATACATCTCAGCCCGTGGGGACCCAAGTGATGCAGTCAAAGTCCTAACCAGGTGTCTGGAGGCTGAACGGGTCTGGATGGGGGACAACAGGCTTTAGCTGAATCCTGGCAAGACTGAGTGGCTGTGGGTTCGGGGCCCATGTTATCCCAGGAGCCACTATCTTTGGTGCTGGATGGGGCATCTTTGCCTCAGACAGACCTGGTGCGTAATTTGGGGGTCCTCCTGGACTCTCGGCTACTGCTCGAAGAGCAGGTGGCAGCCGTAGCTAGGAGGGCTTTTGCTCAGCCTCGGGTCATCTACCAATTATGCCCACTCCTGGATCGGGACTCCTTGCTCACGGTCACTCATGCTCTAGTCATCTCCAGATTGGATTATTGTAATGCACTCTACATGGGGCTGCCCTTGGTGACCAGAATGCGGCTGCCCGGGTGGTGATGGTGTGGGGGCGTTATGCTTGTGCTGCTTCAGGAGCTGCACTGGTTGCCAGTGTGTTTCTGGGTGCAATTCAAGGTGCTGGTTTTGACCTTTAAAGCCCTTCATGGCAGTAGGCTAGGTTACCTATGGGACTGCGTCACCCGAAGGCATTCTACTCATCCGATGAGGGTGGACCGGAGAGGCTCTGTGGTGGTCCCCTCAATGAATGAGGCACACTTGACAAGGATGAGGAGAAGAGCCTTCTCTGTGTCTGCCCCAGCCTTATGGAACCTCTTGCCCCCAGAATTGCTCCTCCAGACAGAGCTACTCCCCTTCAGAAAGGCACTTAAGTCTTGGTTGTGCCAACAGGTCTGGGATCCAACATGTGGAACCGCCCAGGCCCGTTGGTTAGTGTAGCTACCCAAGTTTGCCTCCTGTGATATGCGATATGTTTGCCTCCTGTGATATGTTGGTATTTGAAATTATGTCTGTTTTTATGCTTGTTGCTTGAATGTTTTATCTTCTCTTGTTGTTTTATTCTCTTAAGGGGTTAGGGAGGGTATAGGAGGGTATTTTAGATTTTGTTTAGGTTTTAATACTTTGTATTATGTTAAGATTACTCTCCTAGTTGCAGGGAGCATTCTTTACTGATTTTGTTTGCCACTCTGGGTGACACTTGTGCCAGAAGCATAGCTATCAAGTGCAGCTCCGGAGATTACGGAACCTGCGCAGAATGTTTCTGCGCAGGTATGTTGTACGCATGCGTAGAAGGCTTTTACGCATGCGTAGAACGTTTCTGCGCAGAACATTTTTGCGCAAGTCCATTCTATGCATGCGTAAAAGCCTTATACGCATGCGTACAACGGACCTGCGCAGAAACGTTCTGCGCAGCTCACTTCTATGCATGTGTAGAAGGCTTTTACACATGCGTAGAAGGCTTTTACGCATCCCCTTCTGCACAGAAGCCTTCTATGCATGCGTAAACGCCTTCTACGCACATGTAGAAGTGAGCTGCGCAGAAGAGATGTGCAGTAACTCATTTCCCCCCACTGCCAAATTATGGGGTAGCGGCAGCTCCGGGCATGAAATGATGAAAATTGGCGCAGAAATATGGGAAATCCCAGCCAATCCGGGATACTTGACAGGTATGGCCAGAAGGGAGGGATATAAATGACCCAAAATTTAAAATTTTAAAAATAAGGGAATTGCCAGCCAAAACATCTGAAGGGAAACCATATGCATGGTTATTTCTCAGTTGCACTAGGAGACAGACACTCCTCCCCCTGCCTCCATTGAGAGCTAGCTAGTACAGTGATACCTCATACAACGTCCAAACTTGGTTTCACATGTTTGGACTTTATACGGATTAGGACTTTGTATGAGGCATGCAAAATCCTAGCCGCGATGCCTCATACAACGTCCAAATCCTTTCTGCGATGCCTCGTACAACGTCATTTCCATAGAGATACAGCACAGACGTCAGGGCAAAGTCAAGGAAACAGACAGGAAACTGACAGAACTTTAAGAAAACATTGTGTAAATGCTAAATACATTACAAAAACATGTCAAACATAAGAACATAAGAACAGCCTTGCTGGAACAGGCCACAGCCCATCCAGTCCAGCATTCTGTCTCACACAGTGGCTCACCATTTCCTTCAGGGTATTCCCAAGCAGATGCCTTCACCTGCTTAGGATTCCCTGGAAATGATATTGAGAGATATCCTGCCTATCTCTCCAACCCGGAGGTTGTCCTTAAGTATCCATAATTATAGCCATTGATACTCTTGTCCTCCATGAACTTGTCTAATCCTTTCTTAAAGCTGTCAAGACTGACAGCTGTCACCACTTCTTCTGGCAGGGAGTTCCATAGACCAGTAATCCTCTGGGTGAAAAAATACTTTCTCTTATTTGTTTGAGAACTAGTACCCAAAAGTTTCATCGATTGTCCCCTAGTTCTAGTGTTATGCGATAGGGAAAACAGTTTTTCCTTATCTACTTTGTCCACACCGTGCATGATTTTATAAACTTCAATCAGGTCACCTCTTAGACGTCGTCGTTCAAGAGTGAAGAGGCCCAACCGTTGCAGCCTCAGATGGTAAGGAAGGTGTTCCAGTCCCCTAATCATTCTGGTTGCCCTCCTCTGCACTTTTTCCAGCTCCATAATATCCTTCTGGAGGTATGGCGACCAGAACTGTACACAGTATTCCAGATGGGGCCTCACCATAGATTTATAAAGAGGCAAAATGACACTTGCTGACTTATTTTCTATACCCTTCCTAATGATCCCTAGCATTGAGTTTGCTTTTTTCACTGCTGAGGCACACTGGGTTGACACCTTCATTGAGTTGTCCACCAGGACACCAAGGTCCCTTTCCTGGTTTGTCGCAGAGAGTTCAGACCCCATCAGTTTATAAATGTAATTGGGGTTCTTTGCCCCAACATGCATCACTCTGCACTTACTAATGTTGAAACTCATTTGCCACTGTTTTGCCCACTCCCCCAGTGTCGAGAGATCCCTCTGAAGCTCCTCACAATCTCTCACAGTTTTCACTACCCTGTATAATTTAGTGTCGTCAGCAAATTTGGCTACCTTGCTTTTTACTCCTACCTCTAGATCATTTATGAAGAGGTTGAAAAGCAGAGGTCCCAGTACTGAACCTTGGGGGACCCCACTCTTTACTTCCCTCCACTTGGAGAAGTGTCCATTTAGTGCTACCCTCTGTTTCCTGTCCCTTAGCCAGTTGCTGATCCAGGACAAGACCTGTCCCTTTATTCCATGACTGGTAAGTTTATTCAAGAGCCTTTGGTGTGGGACCTTGTCAAAAGCCTTCTGAAAGTCCAGATAAACAATGCCAACTGGATCCCCCTTATCCACATGCTTGTTGACACTCTCAAAAAATTCCAACAGATTAGTGAGGCATGATTTGCCCTTGCAAAAACCATGTTGGCTCTCCTTTAGCAGCGCCTTCTGTTCTATGTGCCTATTAATTCTATCTTTTAGGATGGTTTCCATCACTTTACCTGGGACACATGTCAAACTGACAGGTCGGTAATTTCCTGGATCACCCCTGGATCCTTTTTTGAAAATTGGTGTTACATTCGCTACCTTCCAGTCATCAGGCACAAAGCCTGATTTGAGGGAAAGATTATATATTTTGGCTAGGAGATCAGCAATTTCATCTTTAAGTTCCCTGAGAACTCGTGGATGGATTCCATCTGGTCCTGGTGATTTGTTAGTGTTTAGCTTAACAAGACATGCAAGGACCTCCTCCCTGGTTATTTCTATCTGGCTTAATTCTTCGGTTTCCCTCCCTACGAAGATAGGCTCTGTTTTGGGCATGTGGCCTCTGTCTTCTTCAGTGAATACTGAAGCAAAGAATTCATTGAGTCTCTCTGCAATCTCTGTTTCCTCTTTAATAACCCCTTGCCTTCCATTGTCATCTAATGGTCCAATGGCCTTCCTAGTTGGGTTCTTACTTCTAATGTACTTAAAGAAGTCTTTGTTATTTCTCTGAGTATTTTTAGCTATACGCTCCTCAAAGTCTTGCTTTGCTTTCCTGATTGTTGCCTTGCATTTGTTCTGCCAGAATTTATGTTTCTGCCTGCTGTCCTCATTCGGACAAGCCTTCCATCTTCTAAATGAGCTTTTCTTGCTCTTGATCACTTCCCGAACAGCTCCTGTAAGCCACATTGGAGTCCTCTTGGACCTGGCAGTGGCCTTTTTCCTTTTGGGTATGCATTCCAATTGAGCCTCTGTTATTGTTTTTGTAAACAGCCTCCATGCCTCTTGGAGTGTTTGGACTCTCTCAATTTTCCCTTTCAGCTTCTTTTTTACTAGTTTCCTCAACTTTGGGAAATTTCCGTTTTGAAAATTTAAGGTCTCTGTGTTAGATTTTATCAGTGACTTGCGGTCTATGTTCAAGTTAAACATAATTGAGTTGTGGTCACTGTTCCCTATTGGATCAGTCACATTAACATCTTGCACCAGATCCTGAGTATTACTCAGGATCAAGTCAAGGATTCTTGTACCTCTAGTTGGGTCTTCAACCATCTGTCCCAGGGAACAATCATTTAGCATATCTAGGAACTTTATCTCTTTATCATGTGCTGAACAACAGTTCACCCAGTCTATGCGAGGGTAATTGAAGTCCCCCATTATAACCAGGCTTCCCTTCTTGGATGCCTCCTTTACAACATTCTCCAACTGCCAGTCTCCCTCAAGAGTTTGGGTCGGAGGCCGATAGTATATGCCTACTGTTAGACCATCCTTGTGGCCTGGTACTCTTACCCACAGAGCTTCTAATGGTGACTCCAAATCACCTAGATATTCCAATTCATACGATTTTATCACTTCTTTGACATACAAGGCCACACCACCTCCCACTTGCCCCTTCGTCTCCTTCCTGTACAGTTTGTAGAACAACCCTGATTGTTCAAGAACCTGAAGAATGCTGCAAAAATCCCAGGAATGCTTCTAAAAATTCTGATGAAAAATTCAAAAAAATCCAAAATCATGCTCAAAACCACTCCTAAACACTCTTTGCCTTGTGCAAAACCCACAAGAGCAATGCACACATGAGTCCTGTCTTTTATACTGTCCAGGCACAATGCAACCTGGGAAAACCCCAATGCCTCATACAACGTCACACGACTTTGTATGAGGTAACTTTTTTCAAGAAATTAGGCGATGTTGTATGAATTCGATGTTGTATGAAGCGGACTTTGTATGAGGTATTACTGTATGTCTGTTTTGGAATATTGTCCACCGCATCCTCCAGGGCATTTGTACAGTCACATATGGTGAATTAATAATTTTTTTCTTGTTCATTTATTAATTGGTTAAGAAATAGGTAAATTGGATAATTATGAATAGCAATATTGGTTTAAAGCTATGACTGGTCTTGTAATTTAGAGGGGAAATCGGCGGGAAGCGAAGACAGCTGTGGGCGATGCGCGCCCTCAAAAGCGCTGCCGCCAGCCCGGATGCCGAAGCTCCGCACCCTTCCCCCGGCCCGGCCGGTCGGCGGGAAGCGAAGACAGCTGTGGGCGATGCGCGCCCTCAAAAGCGCTGCCGCCAGCCCGGACGCCGAAGCTCCGCACCCTTCCCCCGGCCCGGCCGGTCGGCGGGAAGCGAAGACAGCTGTGGGCGATGCGCGCCCTCAAAAGCGCTGGCGCCAGCCCGGACGCCGAAGCTCCGCACCCTTCCCCCGGCCCGGCCGGTCGGCGGGAAGAGAAAACAGCTGTGGGCGATGCGCGCCCTCAAAAGCGCTGCCGCCAGCCCGGATGCCGAAGCTCCGCACCCTTCCCCCGGCCCGGCCGGTCGGCGGGAAGCGAAGACAGCTGTGGGCGATGCGCGCCCTCAAAAGCGCTGCCTCCAGCCCGGACGCCGAAGCTCTGCGCTCTTCTCCCGGCGCGGCCAGTCGGCGAGGAATGAAAATAGCTGCTCGTTTGGCAGCCGTTCAGAAGAGGAGGTGGGGAGGAAAGTTTATTGAATTATATGCTCATTGATATTGTACTGATATATTGTTGTACTGATATATTGTATTGTGGAATTTATTGTAATTGTATTGTAAGTGTATTGACTGTTTACTTTTGCATTGTCATACTGTTACATTGTATTTATATTAACTTGCTGTTAGCCGCTCGGAGTTGGCCTGTGCCGAGTTGAGCGGGATATAAATCTAAATAATAAATAATAAATAAATAAATAAATAAATAGATAGATAAGGAAGAATGATATACAAGAGCCAGACTGATTAACACTATTAATATGTCGATAACAAATAACCAAGAAAGTGTATATTACCTAATGATTATGTATATTTCCAGTATTAATGGCATTCATTTTCTTATATGTTTATGTTAATGTACTTTTTATTTTTATATAATTTTTTCTATGTATTTACTCAACATTTTTTTTTTTAAAAAAAGGAATACTTTACTGTATATAGGATTCACTAGCATTGGGAAAGCAATGTTTCCATCATTGGCAAATATTTCTGATTTGCGCAAGTAGGAATTTGAAATAATATTTGGAGTGTTGTGTGTAATGTGGCAATTCAGGTATCATGGATCTCTATTGTTTAATTGCCATTGCATGGCTAGTGATCTGCAGGACATTTTGTATTTCTCAGATAGTTGAGAAGACAAGGTAGAAGGCAGTCTGAGGCATTTTGGAGTCTCAGCGACTCGTAACATTCTCAACATATCGGTTACTGGTGAACTGAAATACACTCTTTGGTGGGTGCTTTCTCAACATAGCCTGGAACTGTAAACAACATTGGAAATTTTCTTTGCAAAGCAGAGCTTCTGTTATTATTGTTCACAGTAAGTAGGTATTTCTGTCCAAGATACCTTTCTGTCCAATACCTTTCTTTCTGATACATCAGACAGTCAGTTAATGAAAGTGCTAAAACAGAACATTTCTCCAAATCTCTTTGAGTATTGTTTGTTTGTTTGTCACGTTTACATCCCGCCCATCTGAGATAGTTTCCCACTCTGGACAGCTTACACCATATTAAAACATATTTACAATAAAATCTTTAAAAATGGAATAAATTATAAATATCAACAAGAACAAAAATGAAAATCTTCAGATGAGCTTCAAATAGTTCGGAGGTTATTGTGGTGATTTATATTTTTTTCTGATCACTGTCATTGTCCAGTCCTTTGCAGCCATATACAAATTCAGCTTCCCACAATATGGATGTGGTGTGTGCAAGGGTGTGTGTGCAAGCATTGCTTCTGATGGCTCCTAACATGTTGACAACTCTCAAGTCCTGCAAGAGTATGGTACAAAAATTGAATGGAAGCAGCAAAAAGGCAGGAGGAGGTTGCAAGTATGTTTGAGAGTTAGTAAGTGCTAGTAGCTGATAGCATGTCAGTATATGACTCAGTGGCATATCTCAATAGCTCATGCTGTTACCATCAGTGTATGCATTTTTTGATAAATGGAAAGTATTGTTTTTGTAATTTGACTTCCAGCTGATGAGTGCAGTAAGTAAAACATTTCTGTCTCTTTCCTCTTCTCATGAAATTTGCTGATACTGCAGATGCTGGTCTTTGTTACCATCTTATTAACTCTCTGTTTGCTTTGAAATGTCTCACCACCAGCATGAAGAACTGAGAAAAACAAGGTTTTTTCTTTTCTAAAAAAAGAATGGCTTCCTCACATGTTTTTAATGAACCAAGCACAGCAAAAAATGGCCAAACGGAGAAAAGGATGCAAACACAATGTACCGTTTGTGTATGCCCAAAAATGATGAAGATAATAATAAACGAATCTTCTTATAAGGTCTTTGTATTCTTAATGTTATTTTTATTTTGCAAACTCTTGTATATTAACTTGTAATGTCATCAAACAGAAACCAAACTCAGATACTTCTCTGCACAAAAAGTCTTCAAGTTCCTTTTGTAATCTTGACAATAGTAACCAAATTCAAATATGTTTTCTTCAACTTCTTCACTATGTCCTTTATAACAATATGAAACAATGATTCATTCCTCTATTGCACTTTCTATCTCTCATCCAAAACAGCTCATAAACTCGTATTCAGTTGGGAAGTCAAACTCCCATATATATTGGCCCCAAACTCCCGACGTCTATCCGGTTAATTAGACATTTCATTCAATAAATTTCATCAGGGGAGTTTTTGCAATATCTGAAAGGTTACAAAATACATGTCTGTTACAATATTATATGTTCAAACCAGCTGCAAGCCCCCATGCTCATTATCCAGTCCAAGCTTACCCAAACTTACCACTCTTGTGTTTCGCGTCCTCTCTGTCTCTTCTGTAATTTCTCTATGGTTGCTAAGGACGTTGCATACCATTAGAGTCCTGTCTCTTAAATACAACTTGCTGCCTGCTCCTGACTGAATCTGCAAGCTCACATTACCACCTGTGTACTGGCTGTTTTACTTACAAGGAGCACCATGGTTCTAATTCCTGTGTACTTACAAAAAGCAGGTTAAATCAGTTTCATAGTTTAAACCCTTAGGATGCATGGTACCTAGTCTATGAATATGAATATGGTATGCCTCCTTTCCTATCTCTTAAATACAACTTGCTGCCTGCTCCTGACTGAATCTGCAAGCTCACATTGCCACCTGTGTACTACTGTTTCACTTACAAGGAGCACCATGGTTCTGATTCCTAGTTTCATAGTTTAAACCCTAAGGATGCATGGTTCCTAGTCTATGAATATGAATATAGTTTGACTACTTTCCTATCTCTTAGATACAACTTGCTGCCTGCTCCTGACTGAATCTGCAAGCTCACATTGCCACCTGTATACTGGCTATTTTACTTACAAGGAGCACCATGGTTCTGATTCCTAGTTTCATAGTTTAAACCCTTAGGATGCATGGTTCCTAGTCTATGAATATGGATATAGTTTGACTACTTTCCTATCTCTTAGATACAACTTGCTGCCTGCTCCTGACTGAATCTGCAAGCTCACATTGCCACCTGTGTACTGATTGTTTTACTTACAAGGAGCACCATGGTTCTGATTCCTGTGTACTTACAAAAAGCAGGTTAAATCAGTTTCATAGTTTAAACCCTTAGGATGCATGGTCCCTAGTCTATGAATATAATATGCCTCCTTTTGTAATAGCAATTGTTCAATGTTGATACCTCTACCTGTTGTAACTGTGAGTTTTTCTAACACTACAAATTTGAAATCTGTGTCAAGATGGTTTTTTTCCATGTAATGATTTACCAGTGGTGCATTTTCCACCTGTCCCCTTATCCTGGATCGATGTTCTGCTAGCCTGACTTTTAATTTGCGTGAGCATTTCCCCACATACTTGAGACCACAAGGGCAAATCCATAGATATACACAAAATTGGCTATTACAATTACTAAAAAAATTGAGTGTTTTTTTAAAATTCAATTCTGGAAAATTGATGTGCTGAGTCTCCCAAGCGAACCTGCAAACAACGCATTGGCCGCACCTGTGATGGCCCTTGACCAGACTGCTCCGTGATTCTTGTCGCGGTGCAGCATCAGCTCTAGTAATCAAGTTGCCAACTGTTCTAGTCCTCCTTAAACCTATCATGGGTTTTTCTAGACACCCCGGAATGTCAGATAATATATGCCAATGTTTGCGTACAATATTTTGTATGTCTCTGGCTCTGGGAGAATAGTCTATGGACCAAAAAATCCCCTGTTTGGGTTGTCTCTCCTGTCTTTTCAATAGTGTGCTCCTTGCCACACTTCTAACCTTATTTAATGATTTTTCCAATACCTGCTCAGGATACCCTCTGTCCAGAAGATTCTCCTTAATCCCCCTGGCTGCTGTTTCAAAATCTTCTTGATGTGAAGAATTACGTTTAGCTCTAGCAAATATTCCGTATGGAATGCTATTGCGTAAATGGGGTGGATGGTATGACTCATATGGAAGATAGGCATTCCTATCTGTGCTCTTCTTAAATAGCCTGACCTGCAGTTTATTGTCCCTTCCTACGAAAACCAAGAGGTCCAGAAATGATATTTCAGTCCTGTTCATGCAATGGGTAAATTTTAGGTTCACATTCTGTATATTCAACCAGGAAACAAAGTCTGGAATTAGATTAAAGTCATCTAACACAAAAAACAGATCATCTATAAATCTTTTAAATAATAAAATGTGGTGAAAAAATGGATTAATTTGTGCATTTAAAACAATATTTCTCTCAAAGGAAATCATATAGAGATTGGCCAAACTTGGTGCCATTGGGGACCCCATTGCCACTCCTTTTACTTGCAAAAAGATGTCTTGGTTGAACCTGAAATAGTTCTTTTCCAAGCAGATTTCTAAGAGATCGATTAGAAAATGAGTGGGCGGTTGTTGAACTACTCTGGTATTTAATGCATCCTGGACCACTAATCTCGCATCTTCAAATGGGACATTTGTGTACAAAGCTGCAACATCCATGGTTACCAAACCACCCGTTGCTGGAAGCTGGAAGCCCTCGATCTTATTTATAAAATCGGTAGAATCCCTGATAAAGGAAGTAGTGTCACAGGTGTAATGCCGAATGTGATGATCTATAAATTGGCTTAAAGGCTCCAAAATGGACCCCACCCCGGAGATAATAGGGCGTCCAGGTATCCTAATCTGGGCATCAATGATTTTATGTACTTTTGGCAAGATATAAAAAATTGGAACCCGTGGGTGTTCTTTCAACAAAAATTTGTATGTTCTTTCAGTAATATAATTAAGGGAAAGACCCTCCGTGACCACCACCTTAATAATGTTTTCAATTTCCTTGGTTGGATCCTTGATTAATTTTTTATAAAAGGTTGGGTCAGCTAATTGTTTATAGACTTCTTTTAAATAGTCCGTCTTGTCCAAAACCACGACTCCACCCCCTTTGTCTGCCGGTTTAATCACTATGGATTCATCCCGTCCCAAATCCTGCAAGGTGTTAACCTCCTGCGTTGTTAAATTCCGTCTTACCTTAAGTTTACTTTGTTCTAGTTTTTCAATATCATTTAAAACAATCCTTTTAAACACCTCTATAGACGGGTGATTGATGTTGGGATAGAATTTTGACTTGGGAGCAAATTGGTTCCTAAAATTATTCTCAAAGTCCCCAAAATAAAGTCTTAATTTTAATAACCTGATCAACCGAAATACATCCACCCGTGTACTAAAAGATTGATAATAGGGGGTTGGAACGAAATTGAAACCAAGTCCCAGTAATGCCAGTTCATGTTCAGTCAAGTGCCTAGAGGATAAGTTGAATACTAGGGCTTTGCTTTCCTCTGTTGTCTTCTTCTTCCTAAAAAAGATTGGGTATATTGTGGTCGTTGTCGGAATTCTGTATTCCTGAAATTGTAACTTCTGGTTGATCCCTCATCACCTGATGAGCTGATATCGCTGTTTGTAGTGTCCGAATAAGTAACCTTGTCGTTCCATGACACCCGCTTCATGGGTCTTGGATTGGGTTCCAGAATGGAACCCAATCCAAGACCCATGAAGCGGGTGTCATGGAACGACAAGGTTACTTATTCGGACACTACAAACAGCGATATCAGCTCATCAGGTGATGAGGGATCAACCAGAAGTTACAATTTCAGGAATACAGAATTCCGACAACGACCACAATATACCCAATCTTTTTTAGGAAGAAGAAGACAACAGAGGAAAGCAAAGCCCTAGTATTCAACTTATCCTCTAGGCACTTGACTGAACATGAACTGGCATTACTGGGACTTGGTTTCAATTTCGTTCCAACCCCCTATTATCAATCTTTTAGTACACGGGTGGATGTATTTCGGTTGATCAGGTTATTAAAATTAAGACTTTATTTTGGGGACTTTGAGAATAATTTTAGGAACCAATTTGCTCCCAAGTCAAAATTCTATCCCAACATCAATCACCCGTCTATAGAGGTGTTTAAAAGGATTGTTTTAAATGATATTGAAAAACTAGAACAAAGTAAACTTAAGGTAAGACGGAATTTAACAACGCAGGAGGTTAACACCTTGCAGGATTTGGGACGGGATGAATCCATAGTGATTAAACCGGCAGACAAAGGGGGTGGAGTCGTGGTTTTGGACAAGACGGACTATTTAAAAGAAGTCTATAAACAATTAGCTGACCCAACCTTTTATAAAAAATTAATCAAGGATCCAACCAAGGAAATTGAAAACATTATTAAGGTGGTGGTCACGGAGGGTCTTTCCCTTAATTATATTACTGAAAGAACATACAAATTTTTGTTGAAAGAACACCCACGGGTTCCAATTTTTTATATCTTGCCAAAAGTACATAAAATCATTGATGCCCAGATTAGGATACCTGGACGCCCTATTATCTCCGGGGTGGGGTCCATTTTGGAGCCTTTAAGCCAATTTATAGATCATCACATTCGGCATTACACCTGTGACACTACTTCCTTTATCAGGGATTCTACCGATTTTATAAATAAGATCGAGGGCTTCCAGCTTCCAGCAACGGGTGGTTTGGTAACCATGGATGTTGCAGCTTTGTACACAAATGTCCCATTTGAAGATGCGAGATTAGTGGTCCAGGATGCATTAAATACCAGAGTAGTTCAACAACCGCCCACTCATTTTCTAATCGATCTCTTAGAAATCTGCTTGGAAAAGAACTATTTCAGGTTCAACCAAGACATCTTTTTGCAAGTAAAAGGAGTGGCAATGGGGTCCCCAATGGCACCAAGTTTGGCCAATCTCTATATGATTTCCTTTGAGAGAAATATTGTTTTAAATGCACAAATTAATCCATTTTTTCACCACATTTTATTATTTAAAAGATTTATAGATGATCTGTTTTTTGTGTTAGATGACTTTAATCTAATTCCAGACTTTGTTTCCTGGTTGAATATACAGAATGTGAACCTAAAATTTACCCATTGCATGAACAGGACTGAAATATCATTTCTGGACCTCTTGGTTTTCGTAGGAAGGGACAATAAACTGCAGGTCAGGCTATTTAAGAAGAGCACAGATAGGAATGCCTATCTTCCATATGAGTCATACCATCCACCCCATTTACGCAATAGCATTCCATACGGAATATTTGCTAGAGCTAAACGTAATTCTTCACATCAAGAAGATTTTGAAACAGCAGCCAGGGGGATTAAGGAGAATCTTCTGGACAGAGGGTATCCTGAGCAGGTATTGGAAAAATCATTAAATAAGGTTAGAAGTGTGGCAAGGAGCACACTATTGAAAAGACAGGAGAGACAACCCAAACAGGGGATTTTTTGGTCCATAGACTATTCTCCCAGAGCCAGAGACATACAAAATATTGTACGCAAACATTGGCATATATTATCTGACATTCCGGGGTGTCTAGAAAAACCCATGATAGGTTTAAGGAGGACTAGAACAGTTGGCAACTTGATTACTAGAGCTGATGCTGCACCGCGACAAGAATCACGGAGCAGTCTGGTCAAGGGCCATCACAGGTGCGGCCAATGCGTTGTTTGCAGGTTCGCTTGGGAGACTCAGCACATCAATTTTCCAGAATTGAATTTTAAAAAAACACTCAATTTTTTTAGTAATTGTAATAGCCAATTTTGTGTATATCTATGGATTTGCCCTTGTGGTCTCAAGTATGTGGGGAAATGCTCACGCAAATTAAAAGTCAGGCTAGCAGAACATCGATCCAGGATAAGGGGACAGGTGGAAAATGCACCACTGGTAAATCATTACATGGAAAAAAACCATCTTGACACAGATTTCAAATTTGTAGTGTTAGAAAAACTCACAGTTACAACAGGTAGAGGTATCAACATTGAACAATTGCTATTACAAAAGGAGGCATATTATATTCATAGACTAGGGACCATGCATCCTAAGGGTTTAAACTATGAAACTGATTTAACCTGCTTTTTGTAAGTACACAGGAATCAGAACCATGGTGCTCCTTGTAAGTAAAACAATCAGTACACAGGTGGCAATGTGAGCTTGCAGATTCAGTCAGGAGCAGGCAGCAAGTTGTATCTAAGAGATAGGAAAGTAGTCAAACTATATCCATATTCATAGACTAGGAACCATGCATCCTAAGGGTTTAAACTATGAAACTAGGAATCAGAACCATGGTGCTCCTTGTAAGTAAAATAGCCAGTATACAGGTGGCAATGTGAGCTTGCAGATTCAGTCAGGACCAGGCAGCAAGTTGTATCTAAGAGATAGGAAAGTAGTCAAACTATATTCATATTCATAGACTAGGAACCATGCATCCTTAGGGTTTAAACTATGAAACTAGGAATCAGAACCATGGTGCTCCTTGTAAGTGAAACAGTAGTACACAGGTGGCAATGTGAGCTTGCAGATTCAGTCAGGAGCAGGCAGCAAGTTGTATTTAAGAGATAGGAAAGGAGGCATACCATATTCATATTCATAGACTAGGTACCATGCATCCTAAGGGTTTAAACTATGAAACTGATTTAACCTGCTTTTTGTAAGTACACAGGAATTAGAACCATGGTGCTCCTTGTAAGTAAAACAGCCAGTACACAGGTGGTAATGTGAGCTTGCAGATTCAGTCAGGAGCAGGCAGCAAGTTGTATTTAAGAGACAGGACTCTAATGGTATGCAACGTCCTTAGCAACCATAGAGAAATTACAGAAGAGACAGAGAGGACGCGAAACACAAGAGTGGTAAGTTTGGGTAAGCTTGGACTGGATAATGAGCATGGGGGCTTGCAGCTGGTTTGAACATATAATATTGTAACAGACATGTATTTTGTAATCTTTCAGATATTGCAAAAACTCCCCTGATGAAATTTATTGAATGAAATGTCTAATTAACCGGATAGACGTCGGGAGTTTGGGGCCAATATATATGGGAGTTTGACTTCCCAACTGAATACGAGTTTATGAGCTGTTTTGGATGAGAGATAGATAGTGCAATAGAGGAATGAATCATTGTTTCATATTGTTATAAAGGACATAGTGAAGAAGTTGAAGAAAACATATTTGAATTTGGTTACTATTGTCAAGATTACAAAAGGAACTTGAAGACTTTTTGTGCAGAGAAGTATCTGAGTTTGGTTTCTGTTTGATGACATTACAAGTTAATATACAAGAGTTTGCAAAATAAAAATAACATTAAGAATACAAAGACCTTATAAGAAGATTCGTTTATTATTATCTTCATCATTTTTGGGCATACACAAACGGTACATTGTGTTTGCATCCTTTAATGAACCAAGAACACACTTTAGCTAAATTAAAATAAATAAACAGAGCTATGGCTTTTGGGCCTTCTTTTGTAGTGGAATCGGAACAACTTTGCATAGGGACACATGCTGGTAGGTATCGGTTTGTGATCTAGAGTGAATTTTCCTGCTGTATTGTTAGAAGTGAATCTTGAAAAAATACCTGTATCCTGTCAATATATTCAACTTTCTGTTGAACTGTCTTCATACCATGGGAGAAATGTTCATTTCTGCCACTTAATGGAAATGCAAGTGATTAGTAACTTGGAAACAGAATATTCATATACAGTATTTGAGTTTTGGGTCTGTCCCATATCAAGGTGAATTTCATTTCTATGCCAGTAAAGACAGTGAACTTTTCTTACTCCATGGAACATCCTGCTTTTTCTGTGTACCTTAATAGATGTGCTTGCCTCATATCTGTGCAAGCTCCTGAATATGGACAAAGACAAACTGCATAAAACTCTTACTCTGTGCATTCCATTAGGCCAGGAGTTCCCAACCTATGGCCTGTAGGCCTAATCCGGCCTCTGGCACCAATAAATCTGGCCTGCTGTGAGTACCTAGGCACCGTTGGAAGCTCCCCCTGCCTCCCGATGTGCCAAAATGCCACATTTTCACTGTGAGAACACAGCGAAAATGTGGCAAAAATTATAAAAATGCAGAAAAATGTTCCCCACCATCACCATGGGAAGCGGTGGAGGCTGCAAAAGCAGCGAAAATATATATGCCATAATTGTGCCCACCACCACTGCATAAACTGGAACCATGCCTCTGGCCCATGCAGCTGTGTGTCAGGGGTATGTCCAGCCACCCCTGCCTTAGGCTAACCTGCAGAAGAAACTTTTTTTGTAGTTGATGAAGAAAAAGCAAAGTCAGGCAGTTTTAAGGAAGGGTGCTACATTATCCCAGAAATGGAAACAGGAAAACTAAAGAGGAAGGAAGGAAGAATTGTTTGTATGTAACATTTTTCTTAAGAACTGGAAGAGAGGAACCCATGTAAGAGAAAAAAGCTGGCTCCTTCACTTAAGGTTATTATGTTCCATTAGTCTGTACAACAGGAAATGGGCAGAAAAAGAGTGGAGTTGCCATCTCCTTGACACTTTCAGTATCCAAAACAGAGAGAAGGAAGAATCTTATCTTATACTAGCTGAGGCCCCGGCTTTCCGCGGGGATGTTTTTCTGAACCCCTGCTCCATACGGGGGTCCCCATCCGGTGTGTGGTTCCCCATTGTTCCCATGCCCCCCAATGCCATCCTTCACCCTCTGGCCCTGCCAGGCCCTTTCCCCGCCACTCTCATGGTACGGGGTACTTTTGGGCCTAGCAGCGACAAGCCCACCTGCCTATCTCCCCCTCCACGGTTCTCCGCCTCGGGCACTGTGCCCTGTTCCCGGGCCTCACTTGCTCCTCCACCCCCGCTGGCCCCCTTTACCATGCTGGGCTCCTCAAAGCTTGACCCATCGGCTGTTCCCGGCTCTGCGTTTAATCGGACTCCGGAATGGCAATGTTGTCCATTCTGTTTTTTTCTTCGGCCCGGAGACGGCGCCACCAAAGGAAGCTGTGGCTGCTTATGCGGCTATAGCCCAGTGTTTGGCTGTGGCTGTTTCGGCGGCAGTGGCGACGGCGTTGGTCTCAGCGAACCTGGTGTCTTCCCCGCTGCCATGCACACACACCCCGTCAGGCCGCTCCTGTGAGGGGCCATGCAGAGGGCAGCCATTACCACTGTTCTCGTGCCGGCACG
The DNA here is from genome assembly GCA_035047305.1 of Bradypodion pumilum. NCBI lineage: Eukaryota > Metazoa > Chordata > Lepidosauria > Squamata > Chamaeleonidae > Bradypodion > Bradypodion pumilum. The sequence continues at coordinate 327,178,348 of JAWDJD010000003.1, forward strand.
CATGTGCGGGATGCATTTTTTCTGTGTTGCGCCCAAGGCACCATGGGGGCTCGCTTCAGCATGCAAAGCACCTGGGGGGTGTAGTTTCCCCCTTTTTGTCCCGTTCTTCAGGGCGCAATCCATGAAACGGGACGCTGGACCCCCGCAGTCACAACCCAGCATGCCCAAGGCACCTGTGTTCCAAGTTACAGTGTGCTAGGTGCAGGGGTGTCAATCACATACCAGGCAACACCTTCTTTTTATAGATATAGATTGACTCAGGTGCAGTTTATGGATCTGGACCAGGGATCCCTAATGGAGATACTCTCCAGTAATCAACTCAGGTAACTTATACCTCAATAGGACATGGGCAGTTTTGAAGCTAACTGCTCCAGTGGGTGGTATAGAATTTGCAGAGTGACTCAGAAGCCAAAGTGGGTCCTGACTGAACAAGCCTAGAGAATATCCCCACTCCTAGAAAGTCTTTTTTATTATTATTACAGTGGTACCTTGGATAAAGTCCGATTCAGATAAAGTCACAGTTTTCATGCGCACGTGATGCATCGCATAAAGTCCTAAACCGCTAAAAAATGGACGTTATCTGAGGTATTTGTTATAGGAACCTCGGATAAAGTCCATTTTTGGATGTTATCCGATGCATCACCCATTTGATTCAGACAAAGTCCAAAATCGGATAAACTCCAAACTTGTGGAACTGAGATTTAACTTTATCCGAGGTTCTACTGTATTTAAATGGTGTACGTCAGAAATTAGAAATGAGTAAAAAAACTGACCATTCTGGCAAACATCCAGTTGTGAGTGCTTTACAATGAGCCTTCAAATGTTCATTTACATTCATTTTTTTATGGAATATGCACATTAAAATAGTTAATAGACACCAGCATCTAAAAAGTTTCTGGTTATTATGAGGATAACTGGACTCTCAGTTAAAATTTCTGCTATTAAGACCTACCTGGTGGCGATGGCGGTGGTGAAGCAACAATACTTCACTGCCCTCATTGCCTCCGCGGATAATTGCCCAGCTGCTCTGTTCCGGGTTACCAGGTCTCTCCTTGGCCGGGAGGGGCCGGTGCCCAGTTGGCAGGGTTCGGCTGAGGTTTTTGCAGACTATCTGGTGGAGAAAATCGCTCGGACTCACTCGGGGTTTAATCCCGGCGTGGATGGGGAGGGTCCGGAGCGGATCAGAGCTCAGTCTGGCAGTGTTTTCTGGGATCAGTTTGATCCAGTTGTCCCTGAGGAAGTAGACAGGCATCTTGCAGCTGTTCACACCACCTCCTGCCCTTTGGATCCCTGTCCCACTTGGTTGGTGAAAGCCTCCAAGGGGGGGATGGGAGGCTGGGTCGGGGCTATAATAAATGCTTCACTGTGGGAGTGGGTGTTTCCTGCACCTTTAAAACATGCTCTGGTGCACCCCCCCCTGAAGAAACAATATCTCGACCCAGCGGTTCCAGCTAATTATAGGCCAGTCTCCAACCTCCCTTTCTTAGGGAAGGTACTGGAGAAGGTGGTGATGCGGCAGTTGCAGGGGGTCCTGGATGAAGCGGATTATCTGAACCCCTATCAATCGGGTTTCAGGCCTGGATATGGTACTGAGACTGCATTGGTCACACTGGTTGACGACCTCTTGAGGGAGCGGGACGGGGGTCATCCATCCATCCTGGCTCTTCTGGATCTCTCAGTGGCCTTCGATACCGTTGACCACGGTATCCTTCTGGAACAGCTCAAAGGTTTGGGGATCCAGGGCACTGTGCTGTCCTGGTTTTCCTTATTTCTGGAGGGTTGTACCCAGTCGGTGTGGTTGGAGAGTGAGAGGTCCAGCGCTAGGCCCCTACAGTATGGGGTGCCTCAGGGCTCGGTGCTCTCTCCTCTCCTATTTAACATATACATGAAGCCATTGGGTGAGGTTATCCGTTCCCGTGGGGTAAGGTATCATCAGTATGCTGATGATACCCAGTTATATATCTCGGCCCATGGGGACCCCAGTGATGCAGTCAATGTCCTATCCAGATGTCTGGAAGCGGTTTGGGTCTGGATGGGCTACAACGGGCTACAATTGAATCCCTCCAAGACTGAGTGGCTTTGGATAGGGGGTCCCGCGTTATCCAGGGAGCTGCCAACTTTGGTCTTGGATGGGGCTGTTTTGCCCCAGACAGACCCGGTACGCAACTTAGGGGTCCTCCTGGACTCGGGGCTGCTACTAGCAAGTCAGGTGGTGGCTGTGGCCAGGAGGGCTTTCTCACAGCTTCACGTCATCCGTCACTTGCGTTCGCTCCTGGACCGGGACTCCCTGCTCAGGGTCACACATGCTCTGGTCACCTCCAGGCTAGATTATTGCAATGTGCTCTACATGGGGCTGCCTTTGTCAACCATTCGGAGGCTGCACTTGGTCCAGAATGCAGCAGCCCGGGTGGTGATGGGGCGCGGGTGTTATGCTCGTGCCTCACCATTACTTCGGGAGCTGCACTGGCTACCAGTTTGCCTCCGGGTGCAGTTCAAGGTGCTGGTTTTGACCTTTAAAGCCCTTCATGGTAGTGGGCCAGGATACCTTAGAGACCGCATCATCCCAAGAGTGTCCGCCCATCCAACCAGAGCGGATTGGAGGGGTCCCTAATTGTTCCATCTGCCAGAGGGGCCTGTCTCTCTGGTACACGAAGGAGGGCCTTTTCCGTGTCCGCACCGGCCTTGTGGAACCTCCTGCCTATAGAGTTGCGGGAGCAGATGGAGCTGCTACCTTTCAGAAAAGACCTAAAAACCTGGTTGGCGGGGCAGGTGTGGGCCCCGGATGGAAGAGTGGCCCCCGCCTATTGGCTTATAAATGAAGCCCCCATTTCTTTTAATTGTCAATGAAGGCAGTTTTTTAATGTGGGTTTTTAAGAGGAATGGGGTAGGTGGGTGGGTATGTTGGGTTTTAATTGGTTGTATTGTTTTATGTGTGTTTTAACTTGTTGTGAGCCGCCCAGAGTCGGGTTTACCAGATTGGGCGGCATATAAATTTGAATATATGAATATATATGAATATATATGAATTTATTTATATATATATATATATATATATAAATTGCTTCATTGAAACTGCTTTTTCCAAGTGGAAAGAAGAAGAAACCTTCCTACAAGCTAGAGCAGGGGTACCCAACCTTTTCAAGCCAGGGGCTGGGTCACGCTCTCTCAGTCAGCTTCACGGGCTGGATGGCAATTTTGCCATGACTGCATGATGGGGGCATTTTGTCCAAACAGCTTCAAAGGGGCAGCCATTTTGTTTCTCAAATGCCCTTGGAGCGGTGGGGGGCACATTAAATGGCACCTGAGACCAGATCCAGCCCGTAGGATGTAGCTTGGGAACCCCTGAGCTAGAGGGTGCAATGCTCTGATATAATATACATCTAAGAGCACTAACAGAATACACTGAGTACAGAAGAGGCTCGTGGGATGTGCTTCAATAGATGAAAAAGTGGAACCCATTAAGATTGTTATAAAGAAGAGATAGTGGAACTTACAGCAATTGGTACAGTGAAATATTTGTACAATAGTACCCAGAATTTTCTGATTGGTGGAGTATCCGGAAGATGGTTTACTTTTTCACGAATAGACTCTAACAAGTTTTACAAGTTATTCTGAAGATTTATACTGAATATACATGAAACTGAATCCTAGTATTGGAATCTTGTGATGTTTAACAAGATCCACATTACTGGACAATAATAGAGTTGAGTGAATTTATGAAAGATTCCAGATATATATATTTTTTGTATTGCCTCAAATGGTTTTTCCTCATTTTTGCTGACTCTTTACCGTTTGACCCCTTTTTGGGATTTTTCTGATATAATATACTGCATATTGTACAAGAAGGGACTGCAGTGGCTCAAGTGCCTAAGACACTGACTGGGAGGCGGAAGGTCAGCAGTTCAATTCCCGAGTACTGCAGGACAGAATGAGCTCCCGTCTTTGTCCCAGCTCCTGCCAACCTAGCAGTTCGAAAGCAAGAAATTGCAAGTAGATAAATAGGGACCACTTGGGTGGGAAGGCAACAGCGTTGCGTGCGCTTCGGTCTCTAGTCATGCCTGCCACATAACCACGGAAATGTCTGCACATAACCACGGAAATGTCTGCAGCCAGACAGTGCTGGCTATTCGGCTTTGAAACAGAGATGAGCACTGCACCCTAGAGTCAAATGCGACTGGCTTTCGAGCAAGGGAAACCTTTACCTTTATTGTACAAGATACTCTTTCCCCATGATTTTATATATTAGTTACACTTGTTAAATAACATACAGATTTGATATGCTCTTTACACTTTTATGAGGTGCTCTTTGAAATAGTATATTTTTATGTCAACACTTTTACCACTAAAGAGAGTTTTGTTGATTCTGCTGTTACCTTGGAAGCTGGGAGCCTGAGTTGGTTTAGATCCAAGAAAGAAGAGTGGGCATGGAGAGCATTTGTCACTCCTATAATAAATTTTTAAAAAAATAAGAATCGTAACAGTCAGTTTTAGGATTTTGCAACTTACCATGTTTTGTAGTACTCCATAACTAGAATTGGCTCTTGCTAAGTAACTTTTCCTGACACTAACTTTGATTAGACTCTGGTGTAATAATAAATCTCGATAAGATTGTCCTATAAATTGATTTGCTACTTCACAAGCAATGTATAGTTTGTCTCTTTCATCAGAAGTAGTTCACAACTAAAGAAGCTTCTTCCACACATTTACAACATGGTTTGGCCATATGAAAATGCAGAAAACCATTTCAAAAATACTTTGCAAACCAACTTAATTATTGTGCAAAGCATTTAGTTTGAACTTGTTGGAGTTCTTGTATCTTCCAAGGTGTGCTTTGAATTTATGTAAATTTTAAAATGGGGTTAGTTGGTTTGTTCCTTATTTCTTCAGGAAATAATTGTTCATTTTATCTGTAGTCAATCACTTTTCTGTTACTGTAAATTCCTCCATCATTAATAAAATCAGGTAAATAGCAGTGATCTAATGAGAACTGCAGTGGCTCAAGTGGCTAAGACGCTGACTGGGAGGCGGAAGGTCAACAGTTTTATTCCCAAGTACTGCAGGATAGAATGAGCTCCCGTCTTCCCCCCAGCTCCTGCCAACCTAGCAGTTCAAAAGAAAGAAATTACAAATAGATAAATAGGGACCACTTGGGTGGGAAGGTAACAGCATTCCATGCGCTCCTGTGTCTAATCATGCCTGCCACATGACCACAGAAACATCTACAGGAGCAGACAGCGCTGGATTTTGGCTTTGAAACAGATGAGCACTGAACCCTAGAATCAGATACGACTGGCTTTCAAGCAAGGGAAACCTCTACCTTTACCTAATGAGAAATGGGATACCGGGTGTGGTTTTGTGGATATACTGATTAATTAGGATTAAGGCACCAAGGAAGCTCACTGAGGGCTTGGAATTGATAAAGCCACTGAAATATCTTACTTGCCTAGAAAGTCATATGAGAGTTACTATGAGTTTGTTTTGATTTAGCAGTAAGTAACAAGTAAGAAGTGGTCCCCCCACATGTTGTTGGACTATTGGACTACAAGTCCTCCACCATCAGCAGAACTCCAACATCTAGGGGAAGGGTGCCCAACCTTTTTGGGCTGTGGGTCTGACCATGCCCCCTGAACAGCTGATTGGGCCAGTCATGTGGTTCCTCTTACTGGAAGCAGAAGTAAAACATGCCTGCGTATGCACAGAATGCTGCCGTAAATGCACCCATGGCTGTCATAATCATGTTTACAACAGCTGTCGTAAACATGTTTACGACATCCATGGGTGCATTTACAGCAGCATTCTGCACATGCACAGACATGATTTACTTCTGCTTCCTGGTGTGGCATAGGCAGTGTGGGCCAGATGAATTGGCATTGGGACTGAAGCTAGCCCTCGGACCATAGTTTGGGCAACCCTGATCAAGGGAATTAGAACATAAGAACAGCCTTGCTGGAACAGGCCACAGCCCATCCAGTCCAGCATTCTGTCTCACACAGTGGCTCACCATTTGCTTCAGGATATTCCCAAGCAGATGCCTTCACCTGCTTAGGATTCCCTGGAAATGGCATTGAGAGATATCCTGCCTATCTCTCCAACCCGGAGGTTGTCCTTAGGTATTATAGCCATTGATACCCTTGTCCTCCATGAACTTATCTAATCCTTTCTTAAAGCTGTCAAGACTGACAGCTGTCACCACTTCTTCTGGCAGGAAGTTCCATACACCAGTGATCCTCTGGGTGAAAAAGTACTTTCTTTTATTTGTTTGAGAACTAGTACCCAAAAGTTTCATGGAGTGCCCCCTAGTTCTAGTGTTATGCGATAGGGGAAACAGTTTTTCCTTATCTACTTTGTCCACACCATGCATGATTTTATAAACTTCAATCAGATCACCTCTTAGACGCCGTCGTTCAAGAGTGAAAAGGCCCAACCGTTGCAGCCTCAGATGGTAAGGAAGGTGTTCCACTCCCCTAATCATTCTGGTTGCCCTCCTCTGCACTTTTTCCAACTCCAAAATATCCTTCTGGAGATATGGCGACCAGAACTGTACACAACTCACCATAGATTTATAAAGAGGCAAAATGACACTTGCTGACTTATTTTCTATACCCTTCCTAATGATCCCTAGCATTGAGTTTGCTTTTTTCACTGCTGAGGCACACTGGGTTGACACCTTCATTGAGTTGTCCACCAGGACACCAAGGTCCCTTTCCTGGTTTGTCGCAGAGAGTTCAGACCCCATCAGTTTATAAATGTAATTGGGGTTCTTTGCCCCAACATGCATCACTCTGCACTTACTAATGTTGAAACTCATTTGCCACTGTTTTGCCCACTCCCCCAGTGTCAAGAGATCCCTCTGGAGCTCCTCACAATCTCTCACAGTTTTCACTACCCTGTATAATTTAGTGTCGACAGCAAATTTGGCTACCTTGCTTTTTACTCCTACCTCTAGATCATTTATGAAGAGGTTGAAAAGCAGGGGTCCCAGAACTGAACCTTGGGGGACCCCACTCTTTACTTCCCTCCACTTGGAGAAGTGTCCATTTAGTGCTACCCTCTGTTTCCTGTCCCTTAGCCAGTTGCTAATCCAGGACAAGACTGGTAAGTTTATTTAAGTGCCTTTGGTGCGGGACCTTGTCAAAAGCCTTCTGAAAGTCCAGATAAACAATGTCAACTGGATCCCCCTTATTCACATGCTTGTTGACACTCTCAAAAAATTCCAGCAGATTAGTGTGGCATGATTTGCCCTTGCAAAAGCCATGTTGGCTCTTCTTTAGCAGCCCCTTCTCTTCTATGTGCCTATTTATTCTATCTCTTAGGATGGTTTCCATCACTTTACCTGGGACACATGTCAAACTGACAGGTCGGTAATTTCCTGGATCCTTTTTTGAAAATTGGTGTTACATTCACTACCTTCCAGTCATCAGGCACAAAGCCTGATTTGAGGAAAAGATTATATATTTTGGCTAGGAGATCAGCAATTTCATCTTTAAGTTCCCTGAGAACTCGTGGATGGATGCCATCTGGTCCTGGTGATTTGTTAGCGTTTAGTTTAACAAGACATGCAAGGACCTCCTCCGTGGTTATTTCTATCTGGCTTAATTCTTCGGTTTCCCTCCCTATGAAGATAGGCTCTGTTTTGGGCATGTGGTCTCTGTCTTCTTCAATGAATACTGAAGCAAAGAATTCATTGAGTCTCTCTGCAATCTCTGTTTCCTCTTTAATAACCCCTTGCCTTCCATTGTCATCTAATGGTCCAATGGCCTTCCTAGTTGGGTTCATACTTCTAATGTACTTAAAGAAGTCTTTGATATTTCTTTGAGTATTTTTAGCTATATGCTCCTCAAAGTCTTGCTTTGCTTTCCTGATTGTTGCCTTGCATTTGTTCTGCCAGAATTTTTGTTTCTGCCTGCTGTCCTCATTCGGACAAGCCTTCCATCTTCTAAATGAGCTTTTCTTGCTTTTGATCACTTCCCGAACAGCTCCTGTAAGCCACATCCGAGTCCTCTTGGACCTGGCAGTGCCCTTTTTCCTTTTGGGTATACAGTCCAACTGGGCCCCTGTTATTGTTTTTGTAAACAGCCTCCATGCCTCTTGGAGTGTTTGGACTCTCTCAAATTTCCCTTTCAGCTTCTTTTTTACTAGTTTCCTCATCTTTGGGAAATTTCCTTTTTGAAAATTTAAGGTCTCTGTGTTAGATTTTATCAGTGACTTGTGCTCTATGATCAAGTTAAACATAATTGAGTTGTGGTCACTGTTCCCTATTGGATCAGTCACATTAACATCTTGCACCAGATCCTGAGTATTACTAGGTAATACTGAGTAACAGCATTACTCAGGATCAAGTCAAGGATTCTTGTACCTCTAGTTGGGTCTTCAACCATCTGTCCCAGGGAACAATCATTTAGCATATCTAGGAACTTTATCTCTTTATTATGTGCTGAACAACAGTTCATCCAGTCTATGTGAGGGTAATTGAAGTCCCCCATTATAACCAGGCTTCCCTTCTTGGATGCCTCCTTTACCACATTCTCCAACTGCCAGTCTCCCTCAGGAGCTTGGGTCAGAGGCCGATAGTATATGCCTACTGTTAGACCATCCTTGTGGCCTGGTACTCTTACCCACAGAATTTCTAATGGTGACTCCAAATCACCTAGATATTCCAATTCGTACGATTTTATCACTTCTTTGACATACAAGGCTACACCACCTCCTGTTTGCCCCTTCCTATCCTTCCTGTACAGTTTGTAGCCTGGGATAACTGTATCCCATTGGTTATCATCCGTCCACCAGGTTTCAGTGATGCCAATAATATCAATATTCTTATCTATTGCTAAGTATTCCAGCTCCCCTATTTTGTTCCAAAGGCTTCTGACATTTGTATACAAGCATTTATATATGCTTTTTTGATACAGTCTTTTGAGTCCAATTGCATTGTTAGACTGTCTCTTGCATCCTTCTGCTAGAGTGCTGGTGACTAGCCCCTTGCTCTGCTCAGTAATTTTTGCATCCTCCTCACTACTCAAGTACACACTTTGCCCAGCTCCTGTCGGCTTTCCCCCAGTTATCAGTTTAAAAGCTGCTTCTCTAGCCTTTTTGATGTTGAGTGCCAGCAATCTGGTCCCATCATGTTTCAAGTGCAACCCATCCCTCCTGGACAGATTTGGCTTGTCCCAAAATGTTCTCCAGTTCCTGACCATTCTGAAGCCCTCCTCTCGACACCACCGCCTCATCCATGCATTGAGGCTTCTCAGCTCTGCCTGCCTGGTAGGTCCTGCATGAGAAACAGGCAGCACTTCTGAAAATGCTACCTTGGAAGTCTGGGACTTCAATCTTCTTCCTAACAACCTGAATTTGGCTTCTAGGACAGACCGCTTGGCCTTCCCAACATCCTTGGTACCAACATGCACCATGACCACTGGCTCATTCCCAGTTCTCTTTAACATGCTATCTAGATTTCTCGTGATGTCTGCAACTTTTTGCACCTGGCAGGCAAGTCACCATACGGTTATCATGTGCATCACAAATCCATCTCTCTGTATTTCTAATTATTGAATCGCCTAGTACAAGGAGCCTCTCTCCTGCAATCTGTTCATCTACATGCACCTCATCAATCATATTAAGGGAGAGAACTTCAGTTTGTTCCTGTTGTTTATCTTCCTGGATCTCATCAAGTGTGATGAAGGAGAGATCCTCAGGTGGAACCTCTTGTTCCTCTGCATGTTCCTCATCAGGAATTAAGGTGAGGACTCTCTGTTCTAGTTTGCTAAAACCTTTTTACAGTATAATTATTTGTGCCATAGGATTCCTTTGTGTTAAGTAATGTGACTTTTAACACAAGATAAGCTGGAGGAGTCTATATGCTTATACTATTCTCTTCTGCTTCTGTAAGGTATTCCTAACTAGTTTCTTAGGGATTCTCACAAAGAGAACTCAAGGAACAGTTATGTGTTCTTCCAACTGTTTAAATGAGGCTTTTAAAAATATTTTTATTAAATTTTACAATAAACAACAGAATTACTTTGAAAATTAGACAAAAAAACAACAACAACCTACACATTCTACAAAATAACATAAAAATACAAAATTGCATACTACCATGAAAAGTAAAAATAAAATCACAACTGAAAAATACAATAATAACCAATCTATACCTATAAATCTGTGCATTGACCATTGGAATGTGACAAAGGATGTTGCACCAGGCCCCACTAGCCCCGACCGAGCCTCCGTGCACTCGCCTGAACCCGGTTCGCAGGTAACTGTTGGGTTGAGTTTTGCACCAGTGGGGCAGGAGCCCCCCGAACGCAAACAAAGAAAAAGGACTTCACTTCCCAACATTCCTTGCGCTACGCCACAGCCAATCAGGCTGAGAGGCGCGAGCAAAAGGAACGTTCGGAAATGCGCCGCGGCCAATCAAAATGGAGCTGCAGGGAAAAACCGCCGCACAAACGGAACACACAAAGCCATGAGCGCGCAGAACGCTGAGAAGGGCACCGCACGAAAAATAAAAATAAAAAACACAACGGGAACGCAAGTCTGTCGCAGGCGGATGCAGCACATCACAGCAACGCAAACACCCATCGGCTTTCTTTCATGGAGCAATGGGGAGGAGAGGGACTCCCTCTCCTCCACGCTACCCCGCCAAAGACACGGCGAGACTACCACCGGCCTCAAGAAAAGTTGAGCCGGGGTGGAAAAAAACCACAAACACAGGGGGGATTCAAGGGCAGGAAAAGATACTGATGCCTTCGCCTCCCCCTTGAAAGCAAAACAAATCCTCTGGAAAGGAAAGGCAGCGAACGGCGCTAAGGCCGCTGCCTTTACTTTCTGAGTACGTGTTTCGCTTTCAAGGGAGGGCGAAGGCATCAGTGCCTTCCCCCCTTGAAAGTGAAACAATTCCTCCAGAAAGTAAAGGCAGCGAACGGCACTCCGGCCACTGCCTTTACTTTCCGAGTAAGTGTTTTGCTTTCAAGGGAGGGTGAAGGCATCAGTGCCTCCCCCCCTTGAAAGCGAAACAATTCCTCCGCAAAGCAAAGACAGTGAACGGCACTCCGCCCGCTGACTTTACTTTCCTTAAAAGTATTTTGCTTTCAAGAGGGGGCCAAGGCACCAGTGCCTCTCCCCCCCTTGAAAGAGAAATAAAACTAAAAAACACAAACGAACACCAAAATAATTAAAATAAATAAACCATTAATTAAAAAACACAAAAAAACAAAAACATTCAAAATTAACCAAAACCAAAAATAACAAACAGAAAAAACACACAGAAAAACACCAAAAAAGAAAAACAAAACAAACCCACAAAAGAAATTAAACCAGCCAATTTGCCAGCATGTCCTACCTCCACAACAGCCGGAACTGAAATGAGGAAAGAAAGAGACTACTTACCGGAATAAGCGCCATCCAGAGGCCAGTAGAGAAAAAACAGTCAAAGTAAAAGAAATACTCAACAGCCCCACCCAGAGGCCACAAGAGATAAAACAGTCAAAAACATAACATTACATCATACATTCACACAAATCACAAACAAATCACAAAATAATAAAATAAAAACATTTCTAAAATCCTGTGTAGAGTTTTCACTCAAAAAACCCCCCAAAACATCTAAACACAGTTTAAAAACATTGAATGTTAAAAAAAACATGTACTTTCACATTTTAAAAATTATTATCCAAGGTACAACTATTTAAAAAAATTCACATACTAAAACATTATTTGGTAAAAAAAATAATTGTAAAAAATTACATCATCCTTTCCTCTTTTTTTTAATCCACAAAAACAAACCCAAAAAGCTGAACACAGTTTATAACAGCCCGTGTATATAAATAAGCATTTTAAAAATCACAATTATAGACTAACCTCATTTGTACAAACATTCACAAAACAAAAACCTTCCAACATAATTTAAAACAGCCCGGCACCGCCGGGCAAAATTTGCTAGTAGCCCCCCAGTGATATATACAATGCTTGAGTTATTGCGGAACTGCCCAGCTTCTTCTATTATAACCAAAAAATCATTTGCCTTGGAGCTGGTCTGCCTCCTTTACCTTCAGATAACGTATAATCCAGAAAAGATTTCCAAATAATTCCAAATTTATTTTTATCTATCAGACCTCTTTTAATTTTCAGTTCCCATGTTAATTTATGCCTCATACAAAGTCCAAATCTGTATAAAGTCCAAACTTGTGGAACCAAGTTTGGACGTTGTATGAGGTATCACTGTATGAGACTTTTATGAATACTGTTCCTCCTAGTTCCAGATCTGATGAGATTTCCTATGATCTCACTGAGGCTGGTGTGCAGTTATGTTCAGACTGTCTTTGTATTTAATGAAATCACCTTTTCCATAACTTTGCATAAATAGCTCCATTTTCTAAAAGGCAGTTACAATCCAAAGCAAGCACAGGAAACAAGTCAGCCAGGCCGCTTCACCTCTGTTTTGATTTGTAATGACATCTGTCTCTGGCAGTTGGAATGAGCAGGAATAATAATAATAGTAATAACTTTAAAAATAGTGCAGAGGAACGATTTCCATGTCATAGCATTACTCCAAAGAAGGTTGTGAGGGTTTTTTGTTTGTTGTTACTCTTATGTATAATATGGGAATCATGAGGTGATTATCTCTCTTGACTTTTTGTCTGTTAAGGAGAATGATTATTGTCAGCTTCATACTCCAGGACTAATTGCCAACAGAGAATATGGAAGTGACCCAAGTCCAACTGTTTTAGGTATCAAGTGCCATACTTGAAGTAGAGATTATCCACATCTCCCACACCTCCGAGGCTGGAGTACACATGTGCACCTCTGGAAGTAGTCTCACACTTGATTTGAGGAATGCTTTTACCTTTAGCTAAAATGGCAGAAATTGTCATTTTAACATGCTATATTAAGTATTAATAATAATGCTAATATTATTTCAATACACACCAATTCCCCAAAGCACTGATCAGCCAATGTACAGATTTAGGCTTCTGGGGATTGAAGTCTCCCTGTGGCGCATTTGTCCCATGTTGCGAACCACTAGTCTAAACTCATGATTCCCAGTGTGTGGCACATGCCCCACAGGGGAGCAATTTGATTTTTTAAGGGGGGCAATTTGAACATGAGTTATTAACAGTGAAAGCCCTTTTAGGCTTCCTCCACGTGAATAGGAGTTCACTGGGTGGAGGGCAACCGGTTTTTGATATGCTTAGGTAGGGTATGGCCAAAAGAAGATTGGGAACCACTGGTCTAAACCAACCTATGTGTAAACCAATGCTATGGATTTTATTTCAGCAGGCATGTTTACCCTGCCACAAGCTTTAAGGTGTAAATGCAAACTACTTATAGAATTCTACATGGGTTATGTTTCCCTCCAGGTCCAACTTCCAGCCTGAAGCGGATTTCCTCAGCCTGATGCATCATACATTATGGTTCGTGTCAACTTGCTTAGAAGATGCATATACATCCTCCTGGCATTTATTTTGGTTCTGACTATTTGTTTGTGGAAGGAAACACGGAAAGGACTTTATTTGTCTATAAAACCGGAAAGCCAAACCAATCCCCTACTAGTGAAGCTATGGAGATGGGGGACCTTCAAACAAGGATTTGTCCAGAGTGCAACTGTAAATGCAACAAAGAAACTCTTTTTGTATGCCAAAACATCCCATCTTAATACCACTTCAGGGCTAATGGGCAGTAAGTCAGTTGTAAAGCCCAAGGAATTGCCCACTGTTATCAAAGTGTGGAATAAAGATAGTTCCTCCCAAAGCCTCAACCCTAGATTGCAAAAGGCCAGGAAAAACTACCTGCAAATGAACAAATATCATGTTAAGTACACTGGACTGAAATATACTACTAAACATAGCTCTGATGAAGTGCTGTGCCAGATCCGCAAACGTCTAGACTTTGGGATGATAACTGCAGCAGAGAGCCCCTTCAATACAACTGAATGGGAGCCATTCGTGCCAAAAGAAAACATCACCATGCAGCTGGGCCATTGTGCAGTTGTGTCTTCAGCAGGATCCATGAAGTCCTCCCATTTGGGGGCTGAAATAGGTTTGTATTATTCTGTTACATTACAAGCCACAAAATACAATAAAAATGTGTTATAGCCCAGAAAAAGTTAATTCATTCTTAATTTAGTGTATCCCCCCCTTTTCTCACCTCCTTCATTGTAGATACTTTCTAGGCTATGGCTGACTGCATTCAGGGAATAATGAATTCAGGCCCTTTTTTTTTGTTCTAATTACATATTTGACACTTTTTATCTCCTATTAAGGCATGTCTACAAATTAAAAGGTTTTCATTTACACCTTTTAATTTAAACAAAGTTTATTGTGACATCTGAACACAACTATAGTTACTGTATGCTTGATTACAGTTTTCTTGCAACAAGCCAAATGGTGCTGTTTTAATGACATGTTGTACTTAATTTGAAATGGAAGGTGAACTTCCCAGTTTTCTTCCATAGAGGGGAACAGACAACACAGTGGAACATGTGAACCCTGGCAAACACCATGACAACAGCCTTATGACTAAGTTGTCATAAGAGAATATTATGTTGTATTCGTGTGTTATTCATTTGTGTGATGATTGTTTCATTTGCACCTTTGTACACTGGTATGATTTTTTTAAGTAAACAACTGAATGGTATGTGTGCAGCTGTTTGAATCTCTAAAGTGCTGTTCTTCTTTTATTATTCTTTGAGGGAGATACAAGGTTCTTGCCCTGGCACATCTAGCAGCCTCCACCAGCATTATTTGGTGTTCTTGCAATCTTTCTTTGATGCTTTAAAGCACTTTATGATGCAAAGGACATGGGATTAAGGATCCTTGTTTACTTACTCTGGAGGGGTCACAGCGAAGAACAGAGTGGGCTTCTTGGTACATCCCAGACATAGCAAAATGCATTGCAGGCGCACCCCCCAATAAAGGACTCAGACACCGATGAAAGTGGATAACGGCATTGGGCCACATTTATTGATTCATGCCCTAGTCCGAATTATAAATTTCTATTGGTAATTGACCAATTATAATTCTTAAGGCAAGCAGGCCGAAGTAACACTGGTAAGGTACCACCCAAAATTGCCAACGGCAATTGTTACAATGTATCTATTTGTATCAATTTGTTTGTTGACAACAAACAAATTGTTGACCGTAGTCAATATCTAACTAATGACCCCACCCTCTGACGCGTATCCGTAAAATCATGGGGTGATGCATGCTGTCTAGCTGTAGCCATCACCCCGTCGCCTGGTTCGTCGTTGACCGGACAACGTTTAACCAACTTATACCTGTCTAGTGTTGTCCAGTCAATTGCGAACCTGCCGGATACCTGTGGGTCATAAATGTTTACCTTACCAGTGCTACCCGCCACACGGAGGGGCTTCAAAGAAGGCTCGACGCCCCCCCCAGACCGTCAGCTCGGTCAACAGGCCTGCTCGCCAATCACCCAACAGGAGGTCCATACCTCCTCGCGACAGATGGACCCCATCCCCTGCGTACAGGGCATAATTTTGCAGACTAATGGCGGGGTGACGACTGACCCGCCCCCAACCCCTGCTGACAATGAACCGGGCAACAGCCCTGTTTACCATGCGTCTAGCCCGGTCCAGGGCCTGGAGGTCGAACCCTCCCCTATACGCGTGCCGCGGCACCATGTCTGACCAAACGAGGGTTGTGGCGGGCCACACGTAATGCAGGTAGGCGAGGTCGCCGCAAATTGCATGCTTCAGCGATAGGCCGGTGACCTGACCCAAATCATTGCCCCCAAGGTGTATGATCAGGATGTCAGGCGGGTCAGCACTCCGGCCCGAGAAAAGGAATGGAAACAGCTCCCTCCACAACATCCCGGGCTTACCATACCATGTGAGACTTGCGTATGCACCCAGTCCCAGTCGGGGTCCCCACTCTGTCGCCGCAGCGTAACGCGCTGCCCTGTGCACGTAGCTATGGCCCACCAGCCATACTGTCACCGGCGTAATACGACACCCAGGGTCTGTCAAGGAAAAAACGAGGAAGAGAAAAGGTGCGGTGACTCGACTGGTACTCACGGTGAAAGAGGGCGGACATAAAATTGAAAACATTGCGATCCCCACTTCCCCATACGGCGTATCTCAGCCCCGGAGTACCTAAAAGCAGCCGCCGTGGAAGCCGCCCCTATTCTGAATGAATGGGTGCCGTAACGGGCCCCTGGGAGGCCAACACCGGCCAGCGCTTTGCCGGTCACCTTCCAAAATTGAAATTTAGTAAGGGGAGACCCATCTTGGTGACAGAAAAACGGGCCATGGTGCGTGCCACGCAGTGCAAGGAACTCCTGTAGGGCACCAACCGGACAGATGTCTGCCAAAGAACACCGTAGCAGTCTTACTCCACTGCCTACGCCATGCTGATCCGTCTTAGAGGAGCGTATCCTCAACTGAGCCCAGTCTTTGGCCACATAGACATCTTCGAGTTCCAGTGCCCTACAACTAGCATCCGCCTTAGACAGCATCACAAGCTCGCTGATGCGGAGCGCTCCAAAAAAGGCCACCGTTGTAGCCGCATGAAACAGGGCTGCCTCATACCTATCAAAACATAGGTCCCGCCAGCCCCGTGCCAGTTGGGTAAGAACCCCTGGGGAAATTGGGTGGCGGTCGTCCGGGCTACGCCCACGCTCCCGCACCCACCCCTCCAAAACATGTCTCACACGGAAGTCAGCGGTACTGTCCGCATGTCCGCCTACTTTGGCCATAAAAGCCAGCGCTGACAGCCTGGATGCTATGGTTCGAGGCGCAAGGCCCTGGGAATGCAGGTCAACCATGAATTGAAGTATATGGGCCACCGGGATCGGCCAGGTATCTGGCAGCCAGAATTGGGCACAGAATGCCCTGAAAGAATTGAATGCGTGTTGATACGCCTTACGCGTGCGTGGCGCTAGCGACATGCCGATCGCCCGGTTCACCTCTCCTTGCCAAAGGTCCATATCTCGTCCGGGAGTGGCGAGGGAAATTCCTCCGCATCCGGGGCCAAGGCGCGGAACCGGGAGATCTGCAGGCGGGACAAAGCGTCAGCGATATCATTATTGACCCCCGGGACATGCCTGGCCCAGAACAGCACATTAAGGCGCAGGCTGCGCAATACAAATTGGCGCACCAGGTCCATCACCCTGGGTGATTTGGAAGTCTGTGAGTTGACAATGTGGACAACGGCCGCATTGTCATACCAGAAATGAACGACCGAGTTGGCCCACTCCTCACCCCATAGCATCAAGGCCCCCAGGATGGGAAAAAATTCCAGATACGTAAGATCCCGCAAGCGCCCCGTACCTGACCAGGCTGGTGGCCACCCACCATAGGCCCACTTCCCATTGAAGTACATCCCATAACCCAGGGACCCAGAGGCATCGGACTGTATCTGGAAACGAGGGGAAGCCAGAAGGTCAGACCTCCAAAATGACACCCCATTGAACTCCCTCAGGAACTGGAGCCAGATAAGCATATCTGCCTTAATGCCCTGGGTTAGTCTCACCCTATGGTGGGGCCTGGATAAGCCTGTCATGGCGTCGCACAAGCGCCGAGCAAATGCCCTGCCCGGTGCGACCACCCTGCAAGCGAAATTGAGATGACCATGCAGCACCTGCAGTTCCCGCAGTGATGCCTTGCGTTTAGCAAGCAAGTCCGAGATAAGGGCCACTATCCTTGACACCTTATCCCCTGGTAACCTAGAAGCCTGCGCTACCGTGTCAATCTCCACCCCCAGGAAGACTAGCTGTGTAGATGGGCCCTCGGTCTTTTCGGGCGCTAAAGGGACACCCAGTTCCTCCATTAGCATCTGAAATGTATTGAGGAGGCGTGTGCACGTGTCCCAGCCCCGTTCACCCCCGAATAAAAAATCATCCAGGTAATGGGCTACAGACCGGGACCCAGACCTGCGGACAAAAGCCCACTGTAGGAAGGTGCTAAAACGCTCGAAGGCCGAGCACGATATGGAACAGCCAAAAGGCATGGCCTTATCGAAATAATATTCACCCCGGAACTTAAAACCCAGCAACTCAAAGTCACCCGGGTGAACCGGCAGGAGGCGAAAGGCAGACTTAATGTCGCACTTAGCCAACAGCGCTCCCGGGCCACATGAGCGCACCATGCGCAGCGCTTGGTCAAAAGATGTATACCTGACTGAGCAAAGGTCATCAGCGATAGCATCATTGACCAATCGGCCGGCTGGGTAGGACAAGTGATGGATCAGGCGGAACTCGCCCGGTGACTTCTTGGGCACCAAGCCCAAGGGTGACACTTTAAGGTTGGGGAATGGGGGTGCAGGGAAAGGGCCAGTGACCCTGCCCGCATCAACCTCCTTAGAAATGCTGGAGGCAGCCACCTCCTCCCTCCCCTTAAGGGACAAAAGGTTGGGGGCATCTTGGGGGGACCTATCACCCTGGAAAGGAATACGGAACCCCAGTCGAAAACCTTGAAGCAGGTAAACTGCATCTGCCCCCTTCGGGTACGATGCGAGCCAACGCTCCAACATGTCCACATTAATTGGGGAGGGGGCCTTTCGGTGGACCAGCTCCCTCTGCGGCAGTCTTGCCAGCCCCTTGTCCGCCCCTACCTTTGCCCCGCACCCCTCCAGGCCTGGGGCAGGCGGAGGCCGCATGGGGGCCAGCGCAAGAGGGACACTCATGCCTGTACCGGCAATTCTTCCTACTGCAGGAACCATTGGACGAGAAAGTCCAGCACAGCAGGCGGGGTGTCTGTGCTGGGGCCTCTCGCTGGACCGCATGTCCACAATGGTATCTTTCCCCAGGCGCAGGGCGCGTGGGAGTCATGTACAGAAGCCACAGCTTCTGGCAGGGCTCGTCCCACCTCATCTCAGGGTGCAGGGGAATCCGCATACGGAATTCCTCGTCGTAAGCCAACCACGACGGGCCCGGGAAGTCGACCATCGCCCGGTAAATGTTGTCCAAATACTGGACCATCGGAATTGCCAAATCCGGCCGGGCCCTGAGGTAGACCGCCATGTATATGAGGTACGCCGGCAACCAATTGGCCCACGTACGTGGCGGCTTACGACGATGTGCCTGTTCCATATCCTTCTCATCCTGCCCCTCCCTCTCCTCTTTGGTGGGCTCTCTGTTAAGCAGGGAGAAGATGTCCACATACTCCCCACACCAGATCTTCTCTTTGGTGGCCTGGGCCAAATGGTCCCCCAGGGGCAAGGAATACCCCGCTGTCGGCAATGCCGACACCGGCACAATGGGAACCACGGGGCTCTGGAAAGGAGCCTGGACCAACCCGGCCACCCCTAACACATTCCCAACTGAATAAGAGGTACCACCCAAAACGGGGCCCTGGGTGAGAGGTGAAGTCACCGGGTGGGATGTCGGCGACTGAACCGTCGCACCACCCATGCGAGGCCACGGCCACTGGAATGCCCCCCCCCAACGTGGGTAGGTGTGTGGGTGCACTAGATTGAACCGCATACTCACATGGAGCACCCCCGCGGGCCGCCCCCACCGGGGGTTCCGGCCCGCTGGGGGCGTCGGAGCTCACGACCGCAATTGAGCTCGTCGACGGGGCCTGACCAGCATCAGCCTGTTGAGTGGGGAGCTGCGAGGCAGTGGCCGAAGCCGGCCCATGCACCTCGGGCAGCTCGACCCGTCCTGCCGCCTGCCGCTGACCGGCAGACAAAGGATCAACCTGCACCCCAAAAGGCACCCCCAGGTGGTTAACCCTCGCGAGGGATGCCTCGAGGGCCGCAACGCGGGCCAGAAGGGCCTCAACACTAACGTAGCCCCCTAAGCCAAGTGGGGGCAAAGGGCCAGCTGGCCCACTGGCTGCAGGCGCCGGTCCAGGTCCCTGGACCCCGGGGCCCATATACAGCCACGACCCCAGGCCCGGCCCCTGCAGGGCCGGGGGGGTACCCTGCCAGGGGAGGGAACCCAGCCACCCCCCATGGCTGAAACCCCCCGCAGGAAGCTGCGCACCAATGGAAGAAGGCCCCGCAGAATGGGCCATGCCAGAGGCAGTGGCCACTGCTTGCAGCCCGGGGCCGCGGCCCCAGCTGGGCCGGTACACGGACACCCCGCCTCGGGCCAAGGGGCAATTAACCCCATCCCACCGGTCCCGGTGGGCTCAGGCAAAGGAGGCTGCTGGGAAGGCGCAGCCGCGGTCCTCCGACCCGGCTGGCGCCTCCGTGCAGAACGAGCCGCGTTCGCAGTCGCCTTCTTCTTAGAGGGCATAGCAGCTAAACGATGGGAAGCCGGAAAAGTCAAGAAAATCAGCAGCCAGAGGCTTCCCTAAGAGAGGCAAGAGCGACGGAGGTAAGAGGGAAAAACTTCTCCGCTCCGTCGCTTCGCAAAATGGCAGCTCGGCTGCCTCGTGGCCGACCCTTATATAAGGGTGCTGGCCACGCCCCCTAACTACCCGGATGTCTTCGTCCGGTGGGGGACCCCGCAAAGAGCGCGGCGGCCATTTTGGCGCCGCGCTTGCATACTAGTTATTAACAACTATTCAGACAGAATAATAATACTGACAATCAAGAGAGAGAGCAAATTGAAACGTATGTACAAATATATGCTTCATGTAACAACAGAAAAACAAACGGATCAGTTTTTCATTGAACTATCAGAGGTGGTAGAGGAAGTGGAAGCTAATATACTGTATGTAATGGGAGATTTTAACGGCAGGGTAGGTACTAACAGAAGAGAGTATGGACAGTTCATTGGCCCACATGCTGCTGAAAACAGCGAAAGGAGTGAGAATGGACGAAGGATATTAGGTTTATGCAACCAAAACCAGCTTTTTATTACCAACATTTTTTGAACATCACAATTCATAAGAACAGCCTTGCTGGAACAGGCCACAGCCCATCCAGTCCAGCATTCTGTCTCACACAGTGGCTCACCATTTCCTTCAGGGTATTCCCAAGCAGATGCCTTCACCTGCTTAGGATTCCCTGGAAATGGCATTGAGAGATATCCTGCCTATCTCTCCAACCCGGAGGTTGTCCTTAAGTATCCATAATTATAGCCATTGATACTCTTGTCCTCTATGAACTTGTCTAATCCTTTCTTAAAGCTGTCAAGACTGACAGCTGTCACCACTTCTTCTGGCAGGGAGTTCCATAGACCAGTAATCCTCTGGGTGAAAAAGTACTTTCTCTTATTTGTTTGAGAACTAGTACCCAAAAGTTTCATGGAGTGCCCCCTAGTTCTAGTGTTATGCGATAGGGAAAACATTTTTCCTTATCTACTTTGTCCACACCGTGCATGATTTTATAAACTTCAATCAGGTCACCTCTTAGACGTCATCGTTCAAGAGTGAAGAGGCCCAACTGTTGCAGCCTCAGATGGTAAGGAAGGTGTTCCAGTCCCCTAATCATTCTGGTTGCCCTCCTCTGCACTTTTTCCAGCTCCATAATATCCTTCTGGAGGTATGGCGACCAGAACTGTACACAGTATTCCAGATGGGGCCTCACCATAGATTTATAAAGAGGCAAAATGACACTTGCTGACTTATTTTCTATACCCTTCCTAATGATCCCTAGCATTGAGTTTGCTTTTTTCACTGCTGAGGCACACTGGATTGACACCTTCATTGAGTTGTCCACCAGGACACCAAGGTCCCTTTCCTGGTTTGTCGCAGAGAGTTCAGACCCCATCAGTTTACAAATGTAATTGGGGTTCTTTGCCCCAACATGCATCACTCTGCACTTACTAATGTTGAAACTCATTTGCCACTGTTTTGCCCACTCCCCCAGTGTCAAGAGATCCCTCTGGAGCTCCTCACAATCTCTCACAGTTTTCACTACCCTGTATAATTTAGTGTCGTCAGCAAATTTGGCTACCTTGCTTTTTACTCCTACCTCTAGATCATTTATGAAGAGGTTGAAAAGCAGGGGTCCCAGTACTGAACCTTGGGGGACCCCACTCTTTACTTCCCTCCACTTGGAGAAGTGTCCATTTAGTGCTACCCTCTGTTTCCTGTCCCTTAGCCAGTTGCTGATCCAGGACAAGACCTGTCCCTTTATTCCATGACTGGTAAGTTTATTCAAGAGCCTTTGGTGTGGGACCTTGTCAAAAGCCTTCTGAAAGTCCAGATAAACAATGTCAACTGGATCCCCCTTATCCACATGCTTGTTGACACTCTCAAAAAATTCCAACAGATTAGTGAGGCATGATTTGCGCTTGCAAAAGCCATGTTGGCTCTCCTTTAGCAGCGCCTTCTCTTCCATGTGCCTATTAATTCTATCTTTTAGGATGGTTTCCATCACTTTACCTGGGACACCATTATACATTCACAACATTATACATCAGGGGTGCCTAAACTTTTCAGACCGTGGGCCGGTCACGCGGTTCAGCGGGCCAGTGATGTGGTTCAGTGGGTCGGTCATGTGGTTCCTCCCATCGGAAGCGGAAGCAAATCTTGCCTTGCAATATGTTTTGCAACAGGATGAGATAGATTTTAAGCTGCCATTTTCTCTGCTTAAATCAGGGCTGCGCAAACTAGGGCCTGTGGGCCAGATCCTGCTCCCGACGCCAATTCATGGTATATCAAGACATAGCAAAATGCATACTAGACATTAACAACTATTCAGATAGAATAATAATACAGGCAAATTTTGCTTCCACTTATAGGAGCGACGGGAGTGACGTGGACCAGATAAATTGGTGTTGTCGGCCAGATCTGGCCCACAGGCCATAGTTTGGACAGCCCTGTTATACGTGCTATAAATGGAATGTCATCATTAAAAGCCAGATTCATTACATATTAACAAGAGTTAAAAGAAGGTTTAGAATACTTGATGCAAAAGCAATTCTCAATCGTAAAATTGTGGAATTGACAGCAAGAAATGATAAACCCAATGTTAAAAGAAGATCAAACAAAACCCCAGAATTAATTAAGATAGCAAAACACAAACAAGGAGAATTGGTAGAACAATTACAACAAAAGGTAGAGACAGCATTTAACCAACTTTGTGATTTAAAGTGCTGTTATAATGATTATATTCAACAACTAGCATACTTGTGCCCGGCCAGCCAGGCAGTTTTTATTTGTGTTTTTTTGGTTAGGGGTGGTTTGGGTGGGGGTGTTTTGCATTTGTGGTTTGTGACTTTTTTGATCTATTTTATTTGATTTATTTTTCATTTTGATTTATTTCTTATTTTTTGACTTGTTTTTACTCTTCTGGCCTCTAGGTGGGGCTGTTAGTAAGAGTGTTGTATTACATATTTTTTGACTTGTTTTTTCTCTTCCGGCCTCTAGGTGGGGCTGTTATTTAGATTACTGCATTTTTTTCTCTGTGTTCACTTTAGTTCCAGAATGCATGGAGGGAAGACATGCTTGGTGAGTTCTATTGATTGTTTGTTCTTTCTAATTTTTGTTTTGATTTTCTGGTGTTGGGTTGGGGGGTTTAAATAGAGAGTTTCTACTTAAACCCCCCAAAGTGTTTCTTGATGGTTTTTGTTTTTGTTTTTGTTTTTTGGGTTTTAGATGTGTTTAATTGCTTTAATTATTTCTGTTTTTTTATTTCTTCCGTATTTTTTTGTTTTTGTGTGTGTGTTATTTTTGTTTGTTGATTTAGGTATTTTCATGTTTTAGATAGGTGTTTCTAGAGTACTTTCATGGTTTTTCCATTAGAATTTGGTATTTTGGGTGTCTTTTGCTGTTTTTGTTGCTTATTTTTTGTTGTTTAATGTTTTTTAAAAAATAATTTGTTTATTTATTTGTGCTTCATTAATGTTTGTGATTGGCGTTTTGGTTAACTCTTTAGTTTTCTTGTTCTTGTGGTTTTTTGTGTGTGAAGAACGGCCTGTCTGTCGGTTCCTCTTTTCTCCATTGCTGCTTTGAAATTTGATTTCGATGTAGCGATGGGGAAAAGGAAGAGCCGGCAGTCAGCTCACTCTTCGTCCGGTAAGGTTCATTAGGTAGGTAGGGTGAAAAGGAGGCATCTGCCTCACGATGGTTCTCTCCTCTCTGTCTCCTTTTTCTCCTGACTTACCTAACTAGAGATCAGCAGGCAGTGATCCGTAAGGGGTGGTGCTCTTCCTTGTGGATTGCTGGCAGCTGCTTTTCTATTACCTCCACCGCTGTTTCGTGCTAGTTCTTGAAATAGCGGTGTGGGTAGTAGAAAGGCAGAATCCAGTCATCCGCCAGGTAGTGTGCTTCCCCTGATGAACTGCTGCCTGCTGCTGGGTTTTTCCCCCCCACCCTGGCTCAACTTACCTTGAGGCCAGCAGTGGTCTCGCCGTGTCTTCGGCAGGATAATGGGGATGAGAGGGAGTCCCTCTTCTTCCCGTTGCTCCGGGAAAGAAGGCCAGCGGTGGTCGCGCCGTGGTTTTTTGTGGTTTTTTTTGGGGGGAGGCCATGAAGCGCTGCGTCACCTGTGGCGGCCTTGCTCTCCCGTTGCGGGAGGCAGGCTTTTTTAAATTTTATTTCTCATGCACCGGCTTTTTCAGCTTTCTGCGCACTCGCGCCCTTCAACCTGATTGGCTGAAGTGCTCATGGCGCATAGGACGCTGGGGCTTGGAGTTTTGTTTGTGTTTGTGTGGTGGATTTTTTTCTGCAGCTCAGTTTCTATTGGGCACGGCGCCATTCCCAACGTTTTCTTTGCTGTCGCCTGTCAGCCTGATTGGCTGAGGGGCGGCGCGGCACGGAGGATGTTGCGATTTGAAGTTGTTTTGCTTTGTTTGCATTCATGGGGCTCTTGCCCCACTGCCGACTGCAGGAACCTTGCAGCGCTCTGCGGGACGGGTTCGGGTAAGTGCTTGAGGCTCAGTATGAGATAGTATGGACGGGTGAGGGAGCGTATGCCGGAGTCCAACAGTTAATGCCCCTCTTTATAGGTATAGATTGGCCTGTTCAGTACAAATTCCAGTGAGGATATATGGGAGCAGCAAACAGTGTGGAACAAAACTGAAACAATATAATAGCACCACCATCACCCCGATTCATTTTTCCTCATTTCCTGCAAACATGGCAGCATACTAGTGATTTTGGCAGCTGGGCCAACATCCTCTTCTCCCGCCTACTTCATTTGAGCTTCTTCCCATTTTCTTTGTGGACGATTGGCTGTCCCAAAATGCCACTGCTACCATAATCTTCTCCTTGGGTAGGTGATGCAGAGTGTAAGCACTACTTCTGCACCAGTCCTTAGCCTAGTTGTTATTATACCATTGCTAAAGCAACAGGGACTGCAGTGGCTCAAGTGGCTAAAATGCTGACTGGAAGGCGGAGGGTCAGCAGTTCGATTCCCAAGTACCGCAGGACGGAATGAGCTCCCATCTTTCTCCCAGCTCCTGTCAATCTAAGGCAAGAAATTGAAAGTAGATAAATAGGGAACACTTTGGTGGGAAGGTAAATTGTGTTCCATGCACTCCAGTGTCTAGTCATGCCTGCCATGACCACGGAAACACCTGCAGAAGCAGACAGCACTGGCTCTTTGGCTTTGAAACAGAGATGAGCACTGAACCGTACAGTTGAATATAACTGGCTTTCAAGCAAGGGAAACCTTTTATCTTTACAAAGCAACAAATCTAATGGTGGTCCAAGTGTTTTACACAATACTGTAGATGTTAGTTTTGGCTAAGACTCAGTTTTCTTAAATGCATTGTTCTGCCATATCCAGCCAGATGAAGACTCATGCAGAGTTTGATTGTGATAAGGCTAGAGCTTGTTACTTATTTTCTGGTAACAACTGTTAGTTTCTGAAGCTCAAAACTGCAATTTCTACTTTGGGGTGTGTTATATACTTTTCCTCTTTGCTGTTTATAGACAGCCATGATGCAGTGTTGCGGTTCAATGGGGCCCCCACCAGAGGGTTTCAGGTTGATGTGGGAGAGAAAACGACAATACGCCTTGTTAATTCCCAGGTGAGTCTGACAAGAAGAGCCCATGGTAAGGAACAAAAGAGTGTATTTTGTGGTTTTTAATAACAGTTTGTTTCATCTCACTTTGTTATGCAACCTCTTCTGTGCGGAAGCAAGCAAAAGCACCAAAACCCAGAAGAATCGCTAATGTCAGATGTTTTGTATTTCTTTTGCCTGAGAACAGAGTAGCTCAGCATAAAAGGCCTATCTTCAATATCACATACAGTAATATCTCTTTCAAAGTATCTTTCAATTGAGCAAATGATATATTTTTAAAAAGCATCACCAGAAGAAGAAATAATGTTAACCTTTTTTTGTAACTCCTTCCTTGGCTTTCCCGCTAAATTTAGCATCCCCAGCTGTGAAAGCATTTCATTTAGATCTTATGAGATACTTTCCTTCTCTAATCTTCTCTACATAGCTTTTACTGACACATTAGTGTTCTGTACAGTCCAATCATTTTTGACTTACAGCAACACTCATGGGTTTTTCTCAATATCAGATACAGTACTCAGACGTTGCTTATCAATCCTTTCTTCTGGTGGTACATTGAGGTCCTGCCACTTGCCCATACCTGCATAGGTGGTGGGGCATGTAGTTCCATCAGCCACCCAAGTTCCAGGTGATCCTAGACACACACAGAGAGAGAGAGAGGCGAGTCACTCACACACACACAGAGAGAGAGAGGCGAGTCACTCACACACACACACACACACACACACACACATACAGAGCAAAGTAAACAAAACAAAAACACAGAAGGGGCAGGCGGCGGGGCGCCAGGGCGCATCCCTGCTTGGCCCAGCCACGTCGGGCGGCTCCCTCTTCCCGTCCCCCTTGGGACCATGGGGGGTGAGGCAGGAGTGCCCAAGCGGCTGCAGCGTAGCCCGGCCTGGCCCAGGCCAACCAGGTCAGACGGCTTCCTCTTCCCCCTGTTCTATGATTTCTTGGCCTTCCTCCATCCATCTATGTAACATTTCATCTCTCATCCTCTCAGCCCAAGATATTCTGAGTATCCTGGAATAACCACATTTCAAATGTTTCTATGTTTTTTCCCCATGGTGATTTGTTTTCAAATTCATGGTTTCATTTTCTATAATAGATCTGAGAATACAAACCTTAAAACTGGCATTGAGGAAGCACATTGTATGACACTAAATCTTTGTTGCACATTACATCATCTACTTTTTTCAACTTTTATTATTCCATTAAAAAGCACGCCAATATGCTAAAAGCAAAATTGTTAAAAATCTTGTTCACCCTAAGTAACTACATTTGTTTTTTTGTTGGATCTTTTTCTGGTTCAGATTGTATGTGAGTCCTTCATTTAAAAAAAATTAGATTGGTGCATACAAATTTACAGTATTTTTAACAAAACAATTAAGATTTCTCCTTCTCTGTCATCTTCTGTGTACAGAGGTTAACTGAAGACCTCATGAGTACAAAAGAAGAGTTCTAAATATCTCAAAAGCCTGCACACTCCTGTAGAATTTTAATTGGCACAGCTTAGTGCCATGATGGTGAACCTTGGCACTCCAGGTGTTCTTAGACTTCAATTCCCAGAAGTCCAAGTCTCTGTGAATCCACACAAATGGATTTAAATAAGTAAACCCATGGGTTTAAATAAATCCATTTGTGTGGATTCATATAGACTTGGGCTACTGGGAATTGAAGTCCAAGAACAGCTGGAGTGCCAAGGTTTGCCATCACTGTGTGTTGGAGCGCCTAGCTGCAGAGCCAGGATCCAAGAGTTTGAGCCTTGCTTTGACTCCTGGGAGAGGGGCCAGCTGAGATTAGTCAATGAATGTGTGGCCAATAGAATTATTTATCCTGCCCCCTGTGCAGCGGTGTGGTCACAGAGCACTTCTAGGAATAGAACCTTCAGCATAATTTATACCTGAAAAAATCCTGGAAGGGTTCTCATAAATCAGAATTTACTTAATACTTTGTAACTATTATCAAGTACTAGCTGTTTACCCGGCATTGCCTGGGTTGGTTTTTCCTGTGAAGGAATGACAGTGGCCATAAATGGAAGGCTTTAGAAGGACCCAATGTCCGAAGAGTTTAGAGAACGCCGCAGTTCAGTGAACCTTGAATGGGCGCGGGTCTCTCCATCAGGAGGTCCCCAAAGCGTCCCCAACACAGAGACACACAGAAACAAACACCCCTCGCCATCCCTGCACCCCTTTCCCGCCCACGCACGCACACACACACACACACCATACGGCCGTGTTTTACTTCCACTTCCAGGAGTGACAAGGGTGGCACGGGCCAGATGAATCGCAGTAAACCCATTCGTGTGGATTCGTGGGGGCTTGGGCTTCTGGGAATTGAAGTCCAAGAACATCTGGAGTGGCAAGGTTCGCCATCACAGGGGTAGGCCCTCTTGACAAGTTCATGGAGGACAAGAGTATCAATGGTTATAATTATGGATACTTAAGGACAACCTCCAGGTTGGAGAGATAGGCAGGATATCTCTCAATATCATTTCCAGGGAATCCTAAGCAGGTGAAGGCATCTCCTTGGGAATACCCTGAAGGAAATGGTGAGCCACTGTGTGAGAAGGAATGCTGGACTGGATGGGCTGTGGCCTGTTCCAGCAAGGCTGTTCTTATGTTCTTATGAATGTTCCATCAGCTGTGGTCCCTACTTGACATGGCATGTTGAAGAGGGCTATCTCCTGTTTTGCTCTGAGGGTTTGGAATGCAGCCCCATCAGAATTGCAATTGCTTCTCTTATTGATGATTTCAGAAAGAGTGTGAAGGCAAATCTTTCCCTTTCAAACTCCTTTGATTTGTATTGCGTATGTCATGGTTATGATTTTATGCTTCTGCTTACACAAAATGCCTTTAACTGGGAATGTTATGTAGCTTCAATCAGTCTTTGGAAAGGTGAATTTCAAAATCTCCTCTGGGCAAAAGAAGGATCTGTGTACTTTGCAGAAAATCTGCAGTTATGAATATCCTCTTCATTACTTTCTGCCTACCCTTTGAGCTCTCAGTCCGTCCAGCCTAGAAGTGTGGTGCTGTGCAGGAGATTCCACATCCCCTGCAGCTGGCTCCATCAACCAACTTGATTGATTATAGCAGCAGGAATAGGTGAAGCCCTTTAATGAAAACTGTATACTGTGGTGGGAGTGCAACAGCTGAAAACTAATCCTCCTTTAGGCACTTCTCATTTACAGCTCTAAAATCCTCCCTGCGGGAAATGAGTCTTGCGGTATTCTTTCACAGACTCAGAGGCAGCAGCAGGAAGAACAAATCAAAACTGTTAGAAGGACAGAAGGAGAGCTTTAAATTAAGGCTGGAGTGAAAATCAGTTGATAATGTTGAAGTAGACTATCCTATGAAAATATTGTAATAGTTATTAACCACAGTGTGATAGTGTGTACAGAACAGATCATGGAAGCAGTTAAGTAGGAATTAACAGGTATATCAAGGTATAAATAACTGAGTAACCAATAAAACACACCATTCATTTGGAGCAAGGAACCAAACAGAGTAAGCAAATCTAGTAGTGGTTAAGTGGCAGCCAAGGAAGAGCAGAAATGTCTCCTGGGAGCAGGCATCTGAAGCCACTGTCTACTGATGCTGACTGCTCAGCTAAAAATAGCCAGACGTATGTGTGGACAGGATATTAACGAGGCAGTATAGTTAATGGATAAGCACATTTCCTCAACAAAGTTCATGAGAAACTGCCCTTTGTTTCCAATATACTGAAATTCTGGGCAGTGAACAGGGCAAGCCCACAGCAATGTTGCTGTTTAAAAATACCCTACCTCAACCTATGCTCTTTCTGCCTTTCTCTTCTGCTTAATTATGTGATCTTTTTTGGGAAAAACTTAGAAAGATGGCTTTCTAATATGTTTTTATCTTAAGAACAACTTGTTCTCTATTCATATGTTTGCTGATGAATGCTGGCATTTCTGTAGCAAAACACTGTATTGCAGAGGATGGGGCAGGGGAATATCTTCATAAGTGCTGTCACAGTTCACTGGAAATGTTTGCTCAAAACCGTTGGACCTAACCTAATTGCCATCTTGCCTAAACTGTGACAATGGACACCTAGAACATTGTCCTGCAGCACCATTCAGGGCGGGGAGGGGGGGAGGAGAGACAGTTTCAGGGAAATTATTCCAAAAAATTAATACACAATGTTAGATCAACACTGTAGGATTCCCGAGGAAGTCCCAGGTTCTGAGGAATATCAGTTATCAAACACTGAAAACTGCCTTGAACCAGAAGTGAGGTACTGATGTACATCACATCAGAAGTCAAGATTGGAGGGTTCTAGTCTCCTGTATCCTTGAGGGTTCAGGGTTTGCAGGACCAATTAGCTTCTCACCATTTTCTGGATTGGAGGATTTTTAGTCACCCTTGCTGGCAAAGTCTTCTGGTATGGCCATAGCAATTTCCCAAATACGGACAGCTCTGTTTGCTTATTGTGCCTGCTGATTGCAATTCATTTGTAAGAGAGTACATTATGCAAACATGCTGGAACACATTGTTTTCTTGGGGGAATTTTGACAAAGAACATGTAATCCCAAGGGTAGAGAATGAGTGTCTACTGTGTGATTTGCATGAGAGGGGACATTGGTTCCTATCCTAGGCCTTGGAGGAATCTAACCCTCACATGACAATTATTTACCTATAATACAGGACCCAAGGTGACCAGTGAAAGGATGAACAGCAGTTTCCCCCAGCCAATTTCAAACTTAGAAGCACTCTTTTCAATGTTGTTTTACTGATAGGGGAAAAATTGGGTTTGCATACTATGCAGATGTGCAAAACATGTGGTCTGTGGGATTTTGTGCTCTCCCACTTTTCATTTTCTTTACTACATTTGCCCTTCACAGGACGTCAGTGGAGCAGCAAAGGAAAGAAAATTTTATATTGCATTAGGTCATCGTTGATGCACTGTATCACTTATTAAAAAAATAAAAGGAAAAAAATGAAAATTTCCTCCTGGAACTTCCATACAGATGGATCTATTACTGTCCAGTATTAAATGGTGGGTTTTGGCTGAGGGCAGGTTCTAGAGCAGTTTTTACCAACCTTTGGTTTTTGGACTTCAGTTCCCCAAAGCACTGATCAGCCAATGTACTGATTTAGGCTTCTGGGAATTGAAGGTCCCCCTGTGGGGCATGGGCCCCACTTTGAGAATCACTGTTCTAGAGAGATGTTTTCAGCTTTCCTTTTATTTTTTATGAGTAATGAAGTGTATCAGCAATGCCTCAATGCAATGTAAAAAAAATGCAGTTGTCCCTTAAAGGTAAAAGTCTTCCTTAATCGAAAACCAATCATATCCAATTCTAGGGTGTGGTGCTGAATTCTGTTTATAGCCAAAGAGCCAGTGCTGTCTGCATCTGCAGATGTATCCATTGTCATGTGGCAGGCATGAGTGGATGTCGGAGCACACTGAATACAGTTACCATCCCACTGAAGCAGTACCTATTTATCTACTTGCAATTTATTGCTTTTGAACTGCTAGGTTGACAGGAGCTGGAACAGAGACGGGAGCTTACTCCATCCTGCAGTACCTGGGAGTTCAAGAGCTCACTCTGTCGTGCAGCACTTGGTTCTTGAACTGCTGACCTTCCAGTTGTCAGGTTCAACATCTTAAGCACTAAGCCACCTCAGTCCCTTATCATTGTTTAATTTACCAATATCATGAACTGTCTATTTCCTTAAGCCACTTCACAAGATGGGGGGAAATGTATCTGGAGTAAATAGTGTCACTTAAGATGTGTGTGCCATCTCTATACAAGGATCACACCAAATGGCATTCTAGGCCTCAACACAACCTCTAATGACCTTATGGGTGACTTGTAGTCCTGTCCTCACCACACTTGCAGAAATCTTCCTGGAATCCAGGGAAGCTATATCTGTGGTTTTCAAATGAAATAGATACTGTACATCAATCACTATCTCTTTTCTCATTTCCAGCTCATTACTGTTGAAGAACAGAAATTTGTTTCAGATCCACAGTATAATTTTGGAACCTTAATCATATGGGATCCAGCACCATACCACTCAAATATCCACGAAGTAAGTTTGACCTGTATTTTTCTTTTTTTAAAAAAAGTATATATCTATCAGATACAGGGATGGGTAATAGTGCTCCAGAAAAGGCATGATTCTATGGATATATCTCCAATCTTTACATTTTCCCTTCCTGTTCTAATGTCAGATCTCTTTCAGTGTATGTAGAAAAAGGGAAATGTACGTTCTTCAGATTAAAATTGGGTAAAATTTAAGTTCCTTTTATCCCTCAAATAAGTGATTTGTGTAACGCCTTCAAAAGAAAACTAAAATGAAGTGTTCACCTATCTAACTCAGGATGGGCAAAGCCCACCCTGGCCCAGCCCTGGTTACAGCCCTGTGTGGGAAGTCTATATCCCTCTGTATTCCATCCTTCAAAACCTTTACAAAGCTATTCATGAAATATAAGGAATAGCTATAGCCATTACACTTATATACCACCCCATAGGACTTAGTACGCTGTCTGGGTGGTTCACAAGTTAATTAGCATTTTGTCACACCAACACACAGTACTCATACTGAAATACCTACCTCTGATGAGGAGAAAGTGTGTTTGTGTCTCTGTATTTCACAGATTTTAGTAGTAGCATGATAAACCGCATATCCAAATATCCACATACCCAAAACCAAATTGACTGAGGCAGGAGTTAACAACAGAATGCTTTGCAGGCGCACACCCCAAAGAAAGACTCAGACACCGGTATATGGATAAAGGCATTGGGCCACTTTTATTGAATAATGCCCTAGTCCGAATTATAACTTTCAATTGGTGTATTCATCCAATTGTAATTCTTAAGGCAAGCAGGCCGCAGTAACACTGGTAAGGTTCCTCCCAAAATTCCCAATGGCAATTGGCTACAATGTATCCATTTGTATCAATTTGTTTGTTGACACAAACAAATTGTTGACCGGAGTCAATAAACTATCTACTGACCCCACCCTATGACGTGTATCCGTCAAATCACGGGGTGATGCATGCTGAAAAACTCCTGCCATCACCCCTTGCCTGGTTCGTCATTGACCGGTCAAAGCTATTACACCTGTACCTGTCTAAGTGTTGGCCAGTCAATTGTGAACCTGCCGGATACCTATGGGTCATAAATCGTTACCTTACCAGTGCTACCCGCCTAAAGTGACCAAAGTCAAAGAAACCCCTTTGCTCAAACACTAGCAACAGTGTGGGATGGGCAAAAAAGCCAGAACCCAAGGGCCAATTGTAGGTTCAGGCCAAAAATTCCCACCCGGCCCCAAAGCGACCAAAATATCACACTGTTCACTAGGGAGGGGGTGGAGGGAAAAACTTCTCCTCTCCGTCGCTTTTTCTAAAATGGCAGCTCGTCTGCCTCGTGGCCACCCCTTTTATAGAGGAGTGGCCACGCCCCCTAACTCACCCGGATGTCTGAGTCCGGGGCCCCCGCAAAGAGCGTGGCGGCCATTTTGGTGGCGCGCTTTCATTGCAGGCGCACCCCCAAAGAAAGACTCAGACACCGGTATATGGATAAAGGCATTGGGCCACTTTTATTGAATAATGCCCTAGTCCGAATTATAACTTTCAATTGGTGTATTCATCCAAATGTAATTCTTAAGGCAAGCAGGCCGCAGTAACACTGGTAAGGTTCCTCCCAAAATTGCCAATGGCAATTGGCTACAATGTATCCATTTGTATCAATTTGTTTGTTGACACAAACAAATTGTTGACCAGAGTCGATAAACTATCTACCTACCCCACCCTCTGATGTGTATCCGTCAAATCACGGGGTGATGCATGCTGAAAAGCTCCTGTCATCACCCCTTGCCTGGTTCGTCGTTGACCGGTCAAAGCTATTACACCTGTACCTGTCTAAGTGTTGGCCAGTCAATTGCGAACCTGCCGGATACCTATGGGCCATAAATATTTACCTTACCAGTGCTACCCGCCACACGGGGAGGCTTCAATGAAGACTCACAGCCCCCCCCCAGACCGTCAGCTCGGTCAACAGGCCTGCTTGCAAATCTTCCAAAAAGAGGTTCATACCTCTAGCCGACAGGTGGACCCCATCCCCTGAATAAAGATCATAATTTTGTAAACTAATCGTGGGGTGTCGGATGACCATCCCCAAACCCTTGTCTGCCAAGAACCGGGCAACAGCCCTGTTCACCGAGCGGCGAGCGCGGTCAAGGGCACGGAGGTCAATACCTCCCCGGTATGAATGACGCGGTATGATGTCCGACCATAGCAGCCTTGTGGACGGCCACACATAATGCAAATAAGCTAGGTCACTGCAAATCGTGAATTTTAAGGAAAGGCCAGTGACCTGGGCGAGGTCATTGCCCCCGAGGTGCAGTACAAGGACATCAGGCGGTTCAGCATCCCTGATGGAAAACAGGAATGGCAACAGTTCCCACCATCTCATTCCGCGCTTACCGTACCAACGTATGCGTGCGGTTGCACGCAGTCCAAGCTGGGGTCCCCACTCTGTCGCCGCAGCATACTGCACTGTCCAGTGCGCGTAACTGTGGCCCACCAGTCATACTGCCACCGGTGTGCGGGGACACACAGGGTCTGTAAAAGAAGAAAAGAGAACAATGACTTAACTGGTACTCATACCTGAAGAGGGCGAACATATAATGCAAAACGCATAGATCCCCATCTCCCCATACGGCGTTTATCAGCCTCAGAGTACCCAAATGCAGCCGCAGTGGATGCAGCACCTATCCTAAATGAATGGGTGCCGTAACGAGCCCCGGGGAGGCCAACACTGGATAGTGCCATACCGGTCACCTTCCAAAATTGAAATTTAGTAAGGGGAGACCCATCCTGGTGGCAGAAAAACGGGCCAGGGTGCGTGCCACGCATTGCCAAGAACTCCTGTAGGGCACCAACCGGACAGATGTCTGCAATGGAACATCGTAGCAGTCAAACTCCACTGCCTACGCCGTGCTGATCAACTTTTGAGGACCGTATCCTCAACTGAGCCCACTCATTAGTAACATAGACATCGTCGAGTTCCAGTGCCCTACGAGTCGCATCCGCCTTAGACAGTAGTACCAACTCACTGATGCGGAGCGCTCCAAAGAAGGCCACCGTGGTAGCAGCGTGAAAAAGAGCCGCCTCATACTTATCAAAACACAGATTATGCCAGCCTCGTGCAAGGTGGGTCAGTACCCCTGGTGAAATTGGGTGGAGAGTGTCCGGGCGGCGGCCACGTTCCCGTGTCCACCCCTCCAAAACATGTCGTATGCGGAAATCATTCACGCAGTCAGCAAAACCCCTCACTTTGGCTATAAATGCCAGTGCCGACAGCCTGGATGCTATAGTGCGAGGAGCCAAACCTTGACTGTGTAAATAAACCATAAATTGTAAAACTTGTTCGACTGGAATGGGCCACACTTCGGGCAACTGAAGTTGCACACAAAAGGTTCTAAATTGAACGAAAGCATGGTGATACGCCTTACGCGTGCGAGGTGCCAAAGACATGCCGATCGCCCGGTTCACCTCTCCTCGCCAAATGTCCAAATCTCGGCCAGGAGTGGCGAGGGGAATTCCTCTGCTTCCGGAGCCAAGGCACGGAACCGGGGGATCTGCAGGCGGGATAAAGCATCAGCAATATCATTATTAATACCTGGTACATGTCTGGCCTTAAAAAGCACATTCAGGGGGGCGTGGCTAAGATGGCCGACGAGTAACATCTTGATCCGGACGGTCGCGCTTATCAAAGTGGTAATCAATGTGATTGAGCAAAATGGGAAAATTTTAAAGAGGTATTTTCTGGCGATAAGACTCCTGCTTGCCTATTTGGAAAGTTTTGAGGTCGGACGGTCGAAGTTTGGGAGGTTTTCCTTGGCAGGCGAGGCTTGCGACGGAAGCCGCAGCTTTTCCTGCCGAGGAGCCGAGAACGGGACCAGCGAGACAGAGGAGGAGACTTGTGGCGGCAGTGGAATTGGCACGAAAACAATTTTATGTAAGTGTACAAAAGACTATATGGAAAAGTTAAAGATAACTGGGGATTTTGTTGAGAAGAGCCTGGACTTGGAAGCGGGTGGAAGTGGATGAAATCGGGCGGTTGTCCCGTTAATGGCAGCGGGCCTGGAAAATGAAAGTGATTTTGTCCAGGTCTATGGCTTCCCTGCGCCCCAGGAGAACCGCAGCGTGTTTTGGCGATATCAAAGTGGCCTAAGAAGTTCTCGTCTGGGCTCCAGTTTTGGAAGGCTGCAGTGTGTTTCCAGCTTAGAGTGTGTGGGGAAAGTCTGTCGTTTCACAGAGGAAGAAGGGGGGTTTCCCCCTGAAGTTAATGTAACCGCTGGAAAAGGGTCCTTTGATTTGTTCGCTTCAAGAGAAGGCTTAATTTGTTTCTTTTTTATTCCTTCACCGTGTGGATTACAAATATCACTTTCTTTTTGGACATATTGCTCCTCACATCTTCCTTCCTTGCTTGGATTTTGGGCTTTTTTTTTCCTCTCACCCCCCCCCCCCTGGTGGCTTTGACTCAAACGAAAAATCTGGGTGACTGTTTCCTTGTAGCCTCTATTTTCGGGTTTGGAAGACGAACAGTTGGACTGCTTGCCTTGGGGAAACGGGTCGGATGTGGATCCTTTTTTTCCTCTGTTTGTTTGGAGCAAATTCCGGTTCCTTTCTTTTTTTCTTTTTTGTGTGGATTATAGTAACTAACTCCTTGCTGGATTTCTTCCTCCCTACAAGCTTTGTCTGCTTTTTTTGGATACGTGGTACTAGTGGCTGCAGTGTTATAGGCTTGTTGGACTGACTAAATCGTTACAACGTTCTGCAACACTGGACTCTTCTATTGTGTTTCATCATGGATAAAGGCACAAGAGGGAAAGCAAAAGTGGAAGATCCAGTAGTAAAGTCTAAGAGGAAAGAAAAAGCACCAATGGAAGAAGCCCCTCAGTCTTCATCACCGCCACCGGAGCCTTATGATCAAACTCAAATTATGGTGGAAATTGGCAAATTGTTTCAGAAATTGGAGAAAAATGAGGAAAAGGGTGAAAGATAGAAATGAAATGATGAAAAACAAGATAAGGTGGTATCATCTGTTGCAGACTTTTCAAAAAAGGTGGACTTAAGCTTGCAAAAAATAGAGGGAAATGTGAAATTGGTTCAAAATGAGGTAATTGCCATAAAAAGGGAAATAAAAGGGACTCAGGAGACGGTGCGGGAGAATAAGTTGAAATTGGAAGAGCAAGAGAGAAGGATTGATGCTGTGGAAGATATGATGAGAAAGCAGAACATTGTGCTCCGTCAGGTGGTTGAACGGACACCGGATCAGTTAAGAGAAAGAGTGGTTCAGTGGTTAAATGGTTTGAATATGGGAAAGGAATTTGTTCAGGAAGATATTGTAAGTGTATTCAGGGTGGGCCCAAGAAGAGGGAGGGTGGTTCAAAGAAATGTGTTGGTAAAATTTGCAAATTGGGGTGATAAGTTAAGAGTAATGGCTTTTCTGAAACGAGCTGGACCTGATGCCCTGAAATTTGATGGTTCTGATGTAGAAGTTTATAATGATATTTCATTGAAAGTAAGAACGTGGAGATATAAGATGAGGCCTGTAACCAAACTGTTGATGAGTAAAAATATAAGGTACAATTGGAGATTTCCACAGCAACTGCGCTTTTTTTATGATAAAAGAATGCAAGTAATTGATGAAGGGACTAATCCATTGGAGTATTTGAGTTTGCTGGAGTTAGTAAAAACAGACTCGGAAGAGTGGATAAATCTTAAGAGGAAATTGATGGAATCGGGTGCCCTGGGGAGGGAGTATGAGAGGGCGGAGGCCGGTGGAGCTACAGGTGGAACATCGCAGGGAAAGGAAGAGGAGGAGGAGCTGTCGTTGATCATGGTGGAGGAGGAGACAAGTAAGGAGCAATGAGAATTAGATTATTAAAATCTAAAGCATTTAAATGCTATAGAAGGGTGAGTAGCGCGTAGCACTGGTAGGAAGGCACATCTTGCATGTCCCCCCTCTCCCCTCTTTGGTTGTCGAAGGCGGCTTTTTTTTCTGAAGAAGGTGGGGAGAGAGATAGTGTGTGTTTTATGTAGATTTGTGTGTTCATGCGGGAAGGGGTTGGTGGTGGCACGCCCAATGGAGAGTTTAGAAATTAGAAAGGAAATAGATTATGGGAAATATTAAAATATTAACATGGAATGTGAAGGGTACAGGTTCTGTCCTTAAGAGGCGGAGGCTGGAATTGGCATTGAAGAAAGATAGACCCGATATAGTGTTCTTACAGGAAACGCACCAGAAGTCAAAAGATACGAATAAACTTTTTTTGGGATGGATTCAACATTACGAGATGGCATTTGGAACTTCAAAAGCGAGAGGTGTGGCAATCATGATTTCTAAAAAATTAGGATTTGAGATTACAAAAAGTGTTGCTGACCAAGAGGGTAGATATTTGATTGTAAGAGGAAAAATAGAAGATGAGGAAATCATGCTGGTAAATATTTATGCTCCAAATGATCATCAAGCGGATTTTTTAGAAAAAGTTCAGAAAATAGTGGAGCCAGAGAATGTTGCAAAAACTATTGTGGCTGGAGATTTTAATCTGATAAGGTCGGGTTTAGACTGTACGAATATAGCAAGAAGTGGAATTGGCTTGAAAGGGAAGGTTTTAGACAAATGGATGGTCGCGATGCGTTTGAAGGACTGTTGGAGAGAGATTAAGGGCTCTGAAAGGGCATA
Organism: Bradypodion pumilum; assembly: GCA_035047305.1. Lineage (NCBI taxonomy): Eukaryota > Metazoa > Chordata > Lepidosauria > Squamata > Chamaeleonidae > Bradypodion > Bradypodion pumilum. Next base: position 327,216,887 of record JAWDJD010000003.1, read on the forward strand.
TTCTTTTTTCTCACACGTCCATGGGACATACTCGAGAATAGATTACATCTTTCTTACGGAAAATTTGATTAAAGATATAGAGGGAATGGAAATTGGGATCATTAAGGAATCAGATCATGCTAAAGTACTTTTGGAATTGAAATTACAAAAAGATATTCGAAGAGGAAGAAGTTGGAGGTACGATCCTAACCTATTTAAAGACCGAAAATGTAAAGAGCAAATTATGGAAAAGTGGAAAAAGTTGGCAGTGGAACAACAGCAATGAGGTTACTTTTAATATTGTATGGGATACCATGAAGTCGGTTTTTAGAGGGGAAAGCATAAAGTTGGCGAGTTTTTTTTAATTGATTTTTATTTAAAAAAATTAAACAGACATACAGAAAAAAAAGAAAACAATAACATTACAATACAGTAATACCTCAAAGATAACCTCAATACAATATTAACTCACATTCATAGAGGCTAGCACATAACAGTACTTATACTGATTGTTTACCATTTAACCACAATATTAGATACCACAATGTAAAATATTATTCAATCAAACAATAAAAGTTTTCTAAGCTACCTCTATAATATTTTTTTAATAATTACAAATCACCCTGTGAATATATACAATGCCCGGAGAGTTTAGTTGCTATTTCAACTCCAAAAACCTCTTTGCGATGGTGCAGGTCCTGAACTGTCATTTACCATAAGAGAATGATCCACAAACGGTTTCCATATATTCCAAAACCTATTCTCTTTTAAATTATCTCGTTTCACTTTAATCTCCCATGTCAATTTGTCATTCAATGCTAGGCTCCACATTTCCTTGTACCATTCTCCAATCTGTATATCTACATCATTTTTCCAATTTCTAGCTATACATTGTCTTCCTGTGGTCAATACAATTTCCAATAATTCTTTTTCCTCCTTATTCAAACCCAAACCTTCCACATTTGTTAAAAGAATGGTACCTGACACCAACTTGACCTTTTTACCCAATATTTCACCAAACTCCCCTTCTATTCTTCCCCAAAAATCCCTTATTTTTTTACAACTCCACCACATGTGTTCATATGTTCCATCTGTTTCTTTACATCTCCAACATAACATATCTCTTTTATTGTCCATCTGATAAAGCCTTAGTGGTGTCAAGTACCATTGCCACAACATTTTAAAATTATGTTCTTTAATTCTTACAGACATTGTTCTCATAATCCTCTTTTTCCATTTATTTGTCCATTCAACCTCCCCAATTTTTATATTCAAATTTTGTTCCCACTTCCGCTTCAAGTCTTCCTGTGGATCATTACCCTTGTTCAATATAATATAAAGTTTGCTTACAAGACCCTTAATGCCTCTTTCCCCTTTTCTGATCTTTATTACCAAATCCTCAAATTCCGTCTTATTTCTATCTAACCCTGCTTCTCTTTTATATTTTTTATTCCAGTTATCCGCCTTCAATTTCTAAAACCAATCCAAATTTAGCTTCTCAAATATTTTTTTCCTCTTAGTATCATCATCACACACTTTTAACCAATCCTTCAATAAAAGCACCCCATTTTTATCCAATATTTCCATTTTTCCTTATCTATTTTTATTGGGAAACACCCCATATCCGTCAATTCCAAAATTGGAGAGAGATTTGGGACTATATCTTTCTTTACTTTCTTCCACACTTCCATGAGACCTCTCATCATAATATTATTTGACCTTTTCACCTTGTCCTTTGGTCCCAAAAAAAATCATACTACCAATGTCTCTATATTCTTTCATCTCCAGTTGCTCCCAAATTGTCTTTTCTCTTGCCAAGATCTTCACAACATTCTTAATTTGAAATGCTCGATAGTATGCTAACAAATTTGGCATACCCAAACCCCCTTTTTTCTGAGACAAGTACCATAGTTTCTTTGGAAGTCTAGATTTTTTACCACCATTACAAAAGCCATTGAACATCTTTTGAAACTCACTAATTTCCTTCTCCTTCAGATGGATCGCTAGTGCATCAAATAAAAAATTAATCTTTGGCAACAATATCATTTTACAAATAGCGATCCTTCCGAACCATGACAGCTTCAACTTCTGAAACTCTTGTATTTTATTCTTAAATTCCACTCTCAAGCTGTCATAGTTCAATCGTTTAAGTTCTTCTAATTTATTTGAGATAATTATCCCCAAATACTTCAGCTTATCTTTAATTTGTATATTAAGTGTCTCCACATTCCTACCCATCTCACTTGCTCCCAAATTACACAACATCAATTCTGATTTATCCCAATTTATCATTAATCCAGTTATAGCTTCAAATACCTGTAAGTGATCTTTGATCCTGTCCATTACCAGCTCCGGGTGTTTCACCATAAGCAATGTATCATCCGCATACATGCTCACTTTGTTACCCATAATCCCTTCTATATTTAAATCATCCCTTATATTTTTTAGCTAGAATCTCCATTGCCATAATAAATAAGATAGGAGATAATGGACAGCCCTGCTTAGTACCAGCCTCTAAATTTACCACATCAGTAAGCTCCTCATTTACTCTAACCCTAGCGTTCCCTTTTTGATATAATAAATCTATTACCCTATTGAATCTATCCCCAAACCCATATTTTTTAACTATTTCTTTAATTGAAGACCACTGTAATGAGTCGAATGCCTTAAAAATATCTAATGATAATAAGCCCACCTTTTCCTTAGTTTGGTTAACATTATCAATTAAATCTAATACCCTTCTAGTCAAATCCGCCATATGCCGACCTTTTAGGAACCCAACTTGATCTACATTTATGTATTCCCCCATAAAACTGTTTAATCGATTAGCCAATATTGCTGTGAAGATCTTAGCATCCTGATTTATAAGTGAAATTGGTCTGTACGATTCCACTCTTTCGAGGTTCTTGCCAGGCTTTGGCAGTAGAACGATTGTGGTGTTATACCATGAAGTTGGAATTGACCCTCCATCTAAGATATAATTATATAGTTTCACGAATTTTGGAACCACTACCTCCTTAAATTCTTTGTAAAACTCTGTCGATAATCCATCATCCCCCGGAGCTTTCCCCGTCTTCAACCCACTAATCACCTCCTTAACCTCTTTATCATTAATCCTTTCCTCCATTTTCTCCCTATGTTCTTGTTTTATTCCTTTCCCTAACTGTCTCTCCAGTATCTTTTTAAGCTTCTCCAGGTCTACTTCCTTTTTTGCATATAATAGCTGATAAAATTCCCTGACAATTTTACATTTATCTCCGTTCTTATTACACCTTGAACCTTGCTTATCAACCAATACCCCTATTTCTCTTTTTTCCCTTTTAGCCTTAGCTGCTCTTGCTAATAATTTTGAACTTCTATTACTAAATTCAAAATATTCTCTATTTAAATAAATCAAATCTCGTTTAACTTTATCAATATCTTTACCCATTAGTTCTGCTTTAAGCCTTTGTAATTTCGTAAAAAAAAAATTATCTTTACATTTCGCATGATCCTCCTGTAATTGTTTTATTTCTCTTTCTTTTTCTATCTGTTCTGCTTTATATTTTTATATTTAAAACTTGCCAATTTTATACTTTCCCCTCTAAAAACCGACTTCATGGTATCCCATACCACATCAAAATTAACCTCATTATTATCGTTTCACTGACCTGGGACAAATGATCACCAAGGGGCAAGGAATAACCAGCCATCGGCAAAGCCGTCACCGGCACATTATGTATATGGGGCATACGCAGCGGGACCTGGACTGCCCCTGCGATGCCCGGCACTGCCCCGGGGGCGGAAACCCCCGCCCTCAATGAGGTGCCATTTTGAAACCAAGGGGCACTGGGATAGACTGGTAACTGATGCCCACTCACCTCAACTTGACGAGGCCAGGGCCACTGAACCCCACCACTGGAAGTGGGCTGTGATGTAGGTGCACTAATTTGAACCTGATACTCACTAGGTGCACCCCCGTGAGCCGCCCCCACTGGGGGTTCCGGCCCACGGCGGGCGTTGGAGCTCGCGACCAGAATCGAGCTCTGGGGCCACACCTGATTGCTCCCCGTCTGCAGCTCTGGACGAACAGGGAGCTGCAAGACACCGGCATGCACAGGCCAGAGCGTCTCAAGCAACTCAACCCGGCTGGCCGTCTGGTGCAGTGTGGCGGCCGTCGAGGTAGCCGGTGGACACGAAGGGGCCCCGGCAGAAAGAGAAGCGCCCCCTCCCACAGGAGGCTGTGCAATCCCCAAGGATGCCTCCAGCATGGCTAAACGTGCTAGTAAAGCATCCACTACCACAGAGCCCCCAGCATAAGGCGGGCCGGGTTGGCCGGAAGGCCCACTAGGCAGTTGGAAAGGGACACCAAAATGAGAGCCAGGGCCAGAATAGGGCCATGCCCAAAACTCCGGCCCATGAGGGGCCAGAGGAGGAACGGGTTGCACGCCCACACCAGGCCCTCCCCCGCTGCCCTGGCCCATGGTCGGTAAAGCCGGGCCGAGGGCCGGAGCCCCTGAGGGGCCGGCCTGTGACTGGCCAGCCAAGACCGACTGCCAAGTGCCAGCCTGAATCGCCCCACCGGTATCGGTGGGCAAGGCTGGCATAGCGCCCTGTGGCGGGGGCGCAGCCCTGGTCCTCCGACCTAATGGCTGCCCCCCATCCTGCACAGGGCCAGGAAAAATCCTCCCCTGTGGCTGCGGCTTCGTCGCCGGCGCCTCCCGTTTGGGAGGCATGTCAAGCAAAGTAGAATCCCTTTCGAGGGATCAAAAAGCAGGCAAAGCACGCAGTAGCCAAGGAACCAAAGGCTCCGCATGCACAAATCGTCCTTTCCCAGCCGGGAAAGGCTCAAAGGCTAAAGAGCCGAAGACTGGAAACAACAGCGACGGAGAAAACTTCTCCTCTCCGTCGCTATTTCTAAAATGGCAGCTCGTCTGCCTCGTGGCCACCCCTTTTATAGAGGGGTGGCCACGCCCCCTAACTCACCCGGATGTCTGAGTCTGGGTGGGGGGGCCCTGCAAAGAGCGCGGCGGCCATTTTGGCACTGCACTTTCATTCTTTCCAAAGCTAGAAGAAGATAAAGTATACTGAGGAAGATGTCACTAAAAATTTTATTGACTCTTATATTTGTTTTTATCACACTCAAACTTTCCAACTTCTTTGGAACACTACAGTAACAAATTTTCTTAAACATATTTCTCTTAATCAACCATATTCAAACTAAATGATTATTTTCTGCTTTTGACTCTTTCCTTCTGTGGGCTGTGATTGAACCAAAGAAAAACCCAGAGGGTAGACACTGGAGCTGTCTGTTACACTGGGATGGAATCACAGCCTTGGGAACATCTTGCTGTCCTATCCTCAGTTACTGACCACATTGTTTATTTAGTTATTTACCTTTTGTACATTTAGATTGTGTAACATAATTCTTTGGGCGGTCTGCAGTGCATTGAGAAGCATAAAATGCAATTATGAAATGATGGCTGAAATCAGAAACATCACTTATGCTATGTTATCAGATGCAATGGAGATCGTTAAAAACTAAAGACTCTCAAAGCCTCATCCGAAGCTCTTAGCAGCTTTCCCACAAAGGGATCTCAAAGGACCACACAACCTGGAAGATAAGGAATCAGAACTTTTTAATTTAAGGAAACTATTCTTGGCTAATGATATCATCAGCTTTATGTAGTGTATGTACTGCCAGTGGATTTCAGCCAGTGAGTAAAAACCAAGTCAATAGCAGAACCAAAACAAAGCCAGCAGCAAAGAATAAAATAAACTGCATCACGTAACAACAAAGTAAAATTTACATAGAAGAGTACCGAGATATAGAAGTAATTTTAAAAAACAGTTCCTAAAATGAGTAAGAGAATAAAAAGGACTTCAGCTGCCACCAAAAAGCCCATAATGTAGGACCATCCAAGCTATTCCAACCAAAATATTTCATAGCATCACCCCTGCAAAGGCCATCTCTTATTGCTTTCCTTCACTTTATGGGAGCATTTGTACCTTAGATTATGACCATAACAGCACTTTAGAGGCTCAAAGTGCTGTTTATCTTTGTTGTCTCCAAAGCTAAAGATACCACTAAATGTGCAAATTCACTCTATACAGTATCCAGAAACTTGAAGTGGTTCTTGCTTGGTGTAGTGAGGGAATGAAATGTTACTGAGAAATTGTCTTTTACAGAACTTTTGCATACTTTACAGAAGCTGCCATCCTGCTTTCATGGCTGCACCACACAAGGCTGATGATGTAATCGACTGCAGCAATTGTTCAGTCCTTCCCTCTCAAAAATTCATTGGTTTTTGGCTTCCCATGACAAAAAATAATTTCATAGGAGCCAAGGGATCTTTGAAAGGGGATCTTTAATTCCTAGAAATTGGTGCCACAATGACTATATCATCATCACTGATTTTCGTATGTTAAAGACTTCCTCCCCCCCAAATATCTGTCCCATGCCTCCCAAAAGGTTCCGAATGATGAAAGGGGATTACACAGGAGCCTTGGGACACATCTGATGGCATTGTAAGCCTTACACAATGTAATTTACAGAACAGGATTTCATCAAGTGTTTGTTTTCCCCCTTCCTATTCTGGGTAATTTGCTGCCCAAAATCCTGTTGGGATTTTACTCCAGCACAATCTGTAGAGCAAAGCTGTTAATACTTTACAGGATGGTTGTTTTCTGTATAATGATTAAGATTCCCAATTTTAGAGCATATTTCTTATGTTGCCTAGATGCTCCCTTATACAGTATTTATTTTAAAGGCCTGTGGTATACAGTTTCACACAGTCCTCTCAAAATTTGCTGTTTCTGGGACCACAACACAACCCATGGCTATACCCTTAATTTGCCAGTAAAATTTAAAATAATATTTTTGTAAGGCCAACTAAGCTAAAGAATATAAAAAGAAGGTATGGGTGGTTTTCTGTTCCTTTGTCCAAAGTTCTCCTCCTTGCCTACATTCATCTTGATGCTTTCATGATATAGTGAGATACAGGGCAAATGTTTCTATTTTTACTGATACACCATTTGTGTCCCTCTGGATTTTTCAAATTGATCATAAACTTTCAGAAGGACCTCTGCTTCACTTTAGATAAATATGTCCAGATTTGCACAATTCCACACTGGAGCTTGTCTTAAACACCCCTGGTCTACAATAACTAAATTTCTTTATTGCAGGCCATGCATGTTTCAGGTCAGCAGAAACCAAAAACTCTGACAAGGACATACTGTGTAGAATGTTGAATTTTTTGAATAGTAGCCGTGTTAGTCTGTGTTTCAGGCATATCAGAGAATAAATAAAATAACAACAAAAAAAACTGTAGCACTTTAAAGACTAACTGTTATATTTCAATGTGAGCTTTCTATAATCTCATTAGCAAATGGTCAATGCCAGGCGTTTGTTTTGTATCTTCCCAATATTTGCCATTGAAATAATATCTTCCCACTCTTCCCACATTTGCCATTGAAATAGCATCTTCCCAGGCTTCCCACTATTTGCAATCGAAAAATAGGGGGATTTACAGCTAATCTGAATAACAGCCAGAGATCATGAAGCCACATTGATTTGTATGCCTATCTGTTATGCTACCAATCACTCTGTACCTCTGCACCTGAAGTGTATAAATTGATGCCATGAAGCCTCACTCCCATGTCTGATGAAGTGGACTTGATCCACAAAAGCTCACATTGAAATACACAGCTAGTCTTTAAAGTGCTACAGTATTTTTGTTTTGTTTATTCTCTGATATAGAATGTTGAAAAGTTACATCTTGGGACTACAGCTCTATGAATCTTCCAGACAACTGTGGAATTCTGAGACCTGTAGTTCAAACAGTCACTGTTCCTGTTTCTGAAAGGAACATCAGTATCCAAGTCTCAGACTTTGTTCAATCTCCACTTCCATTATTTTGCCAGTGCTCGTGTGTTTTGCATTGGTGAAAGCTTCCTGGGGCAACTATTTTGAAAGAGTTTTATTGGTATACATAGAGTATCAAATGAGAACAGAGGATTCACTTGATAAAGCCTTGATGCTGGGAAAGGTTGAGGGCAAAAGAAGAATGGGGTGGCAGAGAATGAGATGGCTAGATGGCATTGTTGTTGCAATGGGCACAAAGCTGTGCTGGTTGAGGAGGATGGTGGAAGATAGGGGTACCTGGCATGCAGTGGTCCAAGCAGTCACGAAGGGTCGAAATCAACTGTGTTACTGAACAACACATTTCATTCATATTTTTTATTTCAGTGGTATCGAAAACCAGATTACAATTTTTATGAAAGCTTCAAGCATTATCAGAAAAAGCATCCTGAACAGCCTTTTTATATCCTCAATCCTTACATGCAGTGGCAACTCTGGGACATTATTCAAGAGAACTCACCTGAAGACATTCAGCCAAATCCACCTTCTTCAGGAATGCTTGGTAAGTTAAGTTCCAAACAAGTACTTGTTTCCTTTTATTAAAAAAAATTTTTTTTGAAGTAATGTTGGGTTCCTTTTGTTCCATCTATATACAACAGAGCTACTTAAGGGTGGCAGTTTCATGTGGGGTTTTCTTTTTAAATTCGAGAGCCCTGGCAGTTGAGTTACTATCAATTGGAAAGTGAAGTGAGATCATCCTAAAAAAAAAGTCCTTGGGTATACAGAAGCATCAGCTTGTAAATTAAAAGAATACATGTAGCCACAAACATTGCCTGGCAAGGAATCTTTAAGCTAACACAATGTTTTGGGTAGTTGAATGGGAAGAAAGAAAAAGAGAGCGGCAGTGCACACTACTGTGTATCCCTATTGCCTTCCGCCATTGAAGAATCGGTGGTCATCACTGCCACCACATAAGAACATCAGAAGAGCCAAGCTGGATCAGATCAAGGATTAATTTAATCCAACATTTGTTTCACAAAATGGCCAGTCAACTTCAAGACATGAGTGCAAATGCACCCCCCCACACACACACACACACACACACACATCTACTGTTCACTAGTTACCAATTTATCGTGGGACTCCATGCTTTTTTCAAGCTCTGTGTTTAAGATATGCAGCGGTAACTTATATCAGGAGCTTTGTGCCATGATGGCGAACCTTGGACTTCAATTCCCAGAAGCCCAAGCCCTCTATGAATCCACATGAAAGGGTTTACTGCGATTCATCCGGCCCGAGCTGCCCTTATCGCTCCCGGAAGCGGACTTCCGGGAGTGATGAGGGCAGTGCGGGCCAGATGAATCGCAGTAAACTCTTTCGTGTGGATTCATAGGGGGCTTGGGCTTCTGAGAATTGAAGTCCAAGAACCTCTGGAGTGCCAAGGTTCACCATCATGGGCTTAGTGGTTAAGACGATGAACTTGATGACTGGAAGGTTGGCAGGTCAGCAGTTTGAGACCTGAGTACTGCACGACGGACTGAGGTCCTATCTCTGTCTCAGCTCCTGGCAACCTAGCAGTTCGAAAGCAAGACATTACAAGTAGATAAATAGGTACCACTTCAGTGGGAAGGTAAATGCCATTCCTTGTCATGCCTGCCACATGAACACGGAAACATCTGCAGACTCAGACAGCACTGGCTCTTTGGCTGTAAACAGAAATGAGCACCAAAACCTAGAGTCGGATGTAACTGGCTTTCAAGCAAGGGCAACCTTTACCTAAGTTACATTTTCATACAGCTCTATAGTTTTCACCTTTAATTTGTTCCAACTTGCATTGAATTGCAGCCTTTCTCATGCTTAACTGTTTCAGCTCTGCTTTATTTGGTTTCTTTTCTTCACCGAGCTCACTGTCTGAACTGCTGTCATTCTGGAGTGAGCCTTCCATTGATCTTCCAAAGCAACTCTCCTTCCTCTTTTTCTCCTTCTATATTTTGTAACCCAGTCTTTCTTTTTCTTTCTTCAACTTTTAACATTGCTCCACCATTTCTTTTTGGCGACTTTCCGCACTTCAAAGCATTCTGCTTTTTTATACTCCTTTGGAACTTTCTTTAACTTCATCAACAATTGATTAAAATCCAAATATAACAACCATTCACAGAAGAGCCCTGCAGTACTGGAGGCAAACCTCTGCTCACAACTTGAGTTTGATCCTGATGGGCTTTCCATACTTCCAATGTTGGTAAATTGATCACCCAGCATGTAGGGGGCAAACTTCCATTTGTGAACTGGCCAGAGAGTGCATTAAGCACCAAAGAGCAGTATATAAATGTAATTGCTATTGCTATTCAGTTCAATCTTGCTCCCTGGCTTCAGTTTTTTCTCAGAGCAGAAGCACTACAGAAGTTTGTTTATGCAACTGTCTTGGAGAGGAAGTGAGTCTGAATAAGTGTTCTACAGATTGTCACCAATGCTGTCACAAATCTGTCTTAATTTAGAATCGCGTCCAACAGGTGCAAGGGAAAGGTTTTCTTCTTACAACTACTTCTTCTTATCTGGCTGTTTTGTTTTCTTCTTTAAAACCTGTTTGAGCATTTTGCCATATTAAAGGTTCTCTTTTAAATCAAAGGAATATCACCATTAAAAATGAACTGTTGTGTTGGTTTGCCAGTTCAAACCTACACCCAAACAGTCTGTTTCTTTCTTTCTGGCCCTTATGGAAAGAAAAAACAACAAAAGAACAGATTACAGGAACTACAATTTAAGAATACAGCATCAGCAACATCCAAATTAAGATCCCCCTCTGACAACAACTCAGCCAAGGACCTTTTGCATCAAGGTTATCTTGGAAGGACAACCAAAAATAACAGCAGCAACAGCAGAATTTAATCCAAATGTTTAGAGTATCTCTCAAGATACCATCTTAGTGTGACACAAGGCATCCCTAGACAGATCATTCTCCACTGGCCACAAGCTTTTATGATTCTGTTGCTGTCTTTGGTTCTTCCAATTCAATTCCTGAATCAGAATACATTAGAACAATGAACAACCTTGAACATTTAAGTCACAAAGGAATACAGCAAAATGATGTAAGAAACATTCACTGTGGTGTATAAGCCAATAACTCAGGAAATGCAAAATTCCACCAAAAAAAAAAATTTAACCCAAAAAGTCACATAATCCAAGACAGAGTCCCTGGATACTTGCTGGAATTTTCAACCAATTTAGCACCAAATAAAATTGGATGTAATCTGTCCTCTTCAAATACTGTTTCTCTAGAACACAGCAAAATAAAGCATGGGCCTGTGTTGCCCTGACTTATCTAAAAGGACAATGATCAGAAATTTCTAAATTAGACTTTTGTTGTAACTTGGAAGTTTTAAAAGGGAATTTCAAAACAAAAAGGAAAATCAAGTATGCAGATTCAAAGATATTTGCAAAGGCAAGACCTTTTGTTTGTGAGTTACATTTTTGGGCACCTAAGCTGATTCTGTCTCTCCAGAATGTAATGCTTCAGTGTGCTGTGGCAAAGGATTTAAGGAAGCCTCTTTCAGCACCAGCTTTGGTCAATATTTCCTGGTCAGTGCACCAATGAAGAAACTGCCCACTTGAACTTATATCAACTTGCCTAAAGATTGAAATTGATTTCTTAGGTCTCACTGTCCAGATTTCTAGTAAAGGTAATTATGATGGCAGGTATGCAGGTAGTGGTTGGACTCCTTTGTGCTGGAAAACTGAGCTACTTTAATGATGGAAATGAGAAATATTAACATATTTTCCTTTTAAAAAAATTTCTGACACGTTCCAACCAGAGCAGATTGGAGGGGCTCTCTAATTGTTCCATCTGCCAGAGGGGCTCGCCTCTCTGGCACATGAAGGAGGGCCTTTTCCGTGTCCGCACCGGCCTTGTGGAACCTCCTGCCAGTAGAATTGTGGGAGCAGATGGAGCTGCTACCTTTCAGAAAAGACTTAAAAACCTGGTTGGCGGGGCAGGTATGGGGCCCAGATGGAAGAGTGGCCCCCACCTGTTGGCTTATAAAATGAAGCCTCCCCATCTTTTTAATTCAGGCAGTTTTAATGTGGTTAGTTTTTAATAGGTGGGTGGGTATGTTGGGGTTTTAATCGTTTTTAATATGTATGTTTTAATCCTGTTGTGAGCCTCCCTTCTTTCCTTTCTCCCCATCTTCCTTCTCCCGTATATATGCATGCATCCACAAGCAGAAGAAGGGAGAAAACAGATAGCAACTTGATTTACTACTGAATTGCTATTTTTAACCATTGTTAGAAAACTCCCATTCTACAGGTCTGATTTTATACCCAAAAGCTGTCCCAATTGTTCTCTTCTTTTAACTCCTGCCACAAGATGGCAGAATTATACAATAAAATCCTATCACAAAGACCAATGATTTACAAGCTTACTTAGTGTTTTTATAGGAGTGGTGGTTGACACTCAGATGTAGGATCAGCCATGAATATTATTCTGTCATTGCCTGCTCCCTGTCCAAGCACTCGGTACTGATGAAAGTAGCACCAGTTGCATCCTTGGAACTGCTTAAGGCTGGGGTTCCCAAACAATGGCCTGTGGGCTGGCCCTGGCCCATGGTGCCATTCCATCCTGCCCATTGCCACTGCTGCTACACCTGGAAGTGGAAGCTGGCACGTTTACATCAGCCGTAAAACGCATCTGTGCATACGTGAACATGCCCACGACTGTAGTACACGTGGAAATGGCTGCATTTATGACAGACATAAATGTGGCCACTTCCAGGGTGTGTGGACTGGCCCGCTCAGCTGTCCAGGGGGCATGGCCAGGCTCACTGCGTAAAAAGGTTGGGAATCTCTGGCCTAAGGAGTACAGGAGGCAGTTTAGGCAGCTGGTTGAAAAGAATAAGAGAAGCACACGTCTAAGCAAATATAACTGGTGTGTGTGTGTGTTGTTTTTCATTATTTCAACATCTATAGTAAAGGTAAAGGTTCCCCTTGCTCGAAAGCCAGTCGTATCCGTCTCTAGGGCTCAGTGCTCATCTCTGTTTCAAAGCTGAAAAGCCAGCGCTGTCTGCTTCTGCAGACATTTCCGTGGTCATGTGGCAGGCATGACTAGACACCGGAGCACACGGTACACTGTTACCTTCCCACCCAAGTGGCCACTATTTATCTACTTGCAATTTCTTGCTTTCGAACTGCTAGGTTGGCAGGAACATCTATACTGCCCCATTAGTGTGAACACCCTCTGAGCAATTCACATTAAATCATTAAAATCAACAATATAAAATTGCAGTATACCATTACACTAGCTAGAAAAAAACCTCATTTACATAGAATTAAATAAATATAAAACAATTTTGAGCATCTCAGGTCAATGATTAAAAGCACTAATAAAATTCATTTTTTATTAATTTCCTAAAATGTGAGAGGGATAGTGCCTCTGCAGGAAGCCTATTCCAGAGAGCCTTCCAGATATTCACTATCAAAAAACCACAGTTCCTGGTGGAAATTGTCCTCAGCCCCAGTCTTGATGAAGCTACCTCCATCATCCTACCCTGTGGACCTATCTACCCAAGGCCATTAGTCCTAAGGGTTGTCAGGTTAGTTCACTGCTGCCCAACGAATGGTGCTGAGTCATTGGCAGTATGGTCTACTCTATTACCATAGCAAGATAACCTGGCCAGGCATCCAGATGGTATTACAGTAGTTTATTTTAGAAATTACCAATGCATGAGCCACTGTTGTTGAGCATTTCTTATCCATGTAAGAGTGCAGCTGGGCAATCAGCCAAAGCTGATGAAGGGCACTCTTGGACACGGCGGGTTTTGGCACCCTCACAGAGAAAGCGAAGTCCAATAGTACCCTCAAGGTCCAAACACAATCCTTCAAAAGAATGTAACTCTGTGAAGGGCAGGTACGGTAGAAAGCCCTGTGACCAGCCTGACAATCCTACCAACGATAGGATCTCTTATCTGTATTCAAATCAAGTCCAGCTTCACTTCTCTTTTCATGCCCTGCAGCCTATCGATGGCAAATTATTGTCAGCCTCCAATTCACAAAGCAGCTTAAATACCAATGGTTAATTAAGAGTAATGGAGCTGTGTGTTCTGAAGGGAAACATCCTCTAGAGGGCAATAGTGCTTAGCTAAGGAATCTACAATTATAGTGATTTCTCAGCAGCTGTATCAGTGATGCCCAAACTTTTTTTCGGGGGCCAGTCCTGCCCCCCCCCCCGACTCACAGCTGCTGGGCCAGAGGCAGGCTGCTCCTGCTGCTGACATTTTTGATGTCAGCAACAGTGGCGGCGGCGGTGATCACACTTTGTCCCTGCTGGTCCGAGCAGCCTCTGGGTTGGTCCCATGATCCCTTCTGCAGCCTTTGCCAAAGCCGATCGCCACATTGGGGAAATCTTCAGAGCCTCCTCTGTTCCAAAATCTGCTGCGCTGGAAGGGTAAACCTGGCGCACTGCGGTGATGTCATCCCGGGTGCGCCAGGGGGCTCTCCTAGTGCCTCAGATTTTGAAACAGAGGTGGCATTGTGTCCAGCAAGCAATTTCATAGTTGTGCAGTCTGGTACATGAACTACCTGGGTGTAACTCCCTGTGAATTTCTGCAAGTATGACTCTACACTACACCAAGTGCAATAGGAGTTCTGATATTTTGCAGTCATTTTGCTATATGCTATCAAATCATTTCTGATTTATGGTTTTCCTAACAGATAAATCTCAAGGTACCACTCACCAGTGAGTTTCTGTGGCTGTGCAGGGATTTGAACCAAGTTCCCCTAAATCTTATTCTAACTGCTACACCAAATTAGTTGTCAATATACAATTAGAACATTTGAATGTATAAATAGAATGAGCTTTTAAAAGAAGGATTTTGTTTTGGGTAAGGGCTTATTGCAAAAGAGGCATTGGAGAAAAATCTAGTTGTGTATCTCGCTAGTTGTTAAACAAAACTACCCCTCCTAGTTGTGGGATAAAGTATTCCTAATTTAGAAACCAGGAATTCCAAACCATAGAGTGGTATTGACAATAAAGTAGAATAGCTTTTTATGGCTTAACCCCTGTTTAAAATAGGTTCTGTGGATAGTGGTTCTTTTGGGGACGACAGCTGGATTTGAGACAGCTGATGTGAAGGTCCAAACTAGCAAACATCTGGATACTTCTTGTTTCAGAAATGTCTCCTTTTATTATTCCCTTCCTTTACACCTTTAGGCTTAGTAGTTCGTCATACTTCAATATGAAGCTCTTGTTGTTAGACATGACAATATTAAGCTACATTTGGAAAGGAAGAAGTAGCTACTGTCAATTACTTTTACAGAGAGGTTCTTAAACTCCTTTGCCATTAGAAGAGCAAAACCCAGCATGTCTTCTTATCTCTCTAAATGAGTAAGACTTGGTTAGCTAATATTTTCTAAGGATAGGGAATCATTTCTCTTTGCTTCTCCTTTTGAGAAAAGCTTATCTAATTCACACTTCCTGAATCAATATACAAATTGAAAACAACAAGTCCCATGTCACTGTAAAGACTTACTCATTTTGCTTGGCATAGAATTTTCTGGACTCCAGCCTACTTCATCAGACGCAAAATGGAAAGCAGAAAGTAATTAGAGTCCTCACACTTTTCAGAATTCTATAATTCAGTTTTCAGGGTTGAAAAATTCATGCAAAATATTTCATCAGCGAAAAGCGAAATGTGTACATTACATGGGGAAGGGAACACACAAAACATGTTTCATTTAAAGAAATGAAAATAGCTGGCAAAAATAAATTTGTGAGGGAGAATTGTGTCCAGAAATGTGCATATTTTAACAAAAGCATTCACAAACAAATCAGAGTATAAACTTTTAAAAAATAGAAGTAAAAAGCTGATGTAGAAAGGGAACAAAGAAGCACCAACAACTAGATGTATTTGTCTGTTTTTCTAATGTCCCCCACATTAGATTCCTGAGGTTCTTTCCATGTGTAATGTATGTTGATTATTATCTGTAATTCTTCCCTCTTTCTCTTTCTGCAGGTATAGTCCTAATGATGAACTTCTGCGATGAAGTGGATGTTTATGAGTTTCTTCCTTCAAAAAGGCAAACAGACATTTGTCATTATTACCAGAAGTTCTTTGATCAAGCCTGTACTATGGGTGCCTACCACCCACTGCTCTTTGAGAAAAATATGATAAAGCACCTTAATCGAGGCAAAGATGAAGACATTTATAATTATGGGAAAGTGACTCTGACTGGCTTAAGGAATGTACAATGTTAGAAGTGTGATTCCCTCAATCTGGACTTAAGACACCATTCTTGAATCACAAGGCACTTTAAAAAAATGTTTTTAAAATAATTTTTATAAATGACCTGCCAATAAGTGAGCAGGTTGTTAAAAATGAGCAATTCATCCATTAATATGCCTTAATTAATAGCTGAAAAATATATCAGAATCATGTAGCATTTAGTCATACAGGTTCTGTAAATGATTGTAGTTGTACAGCACATAATATCTTTAATGTAGAACTTGATGTTCAGAAATCCAGAATTACATTTCTAGCCCACATGCCCACATGACTGCATTTTTTAAAAACCCACTTAAAATATATAGACAATTTCTGCTTAAAAGCAAATACAAAAAGCCTCCAGCTGAACCTTCCACGGCTGAAGAACTGCTTAGTTTCTGCGTCTCAAAATACCCAAGGTACTTACAGATAAAATTGCAATTCGTTTTCTTATTGTGCCATTGAATTTGGTATTGGACAGAGAATTTTACATCCCCCCTTTATTAGAGGCACATAGAGTTTCTAGATATTTGGATGGGAAATTAGATTTGCATGTACAGTAATACCTCATACAAAGTCCGCTTCGTACAACATCGAATTCATACAACATTGCCTAATTCCTTGGAGAAAGTTGCCTCATACAAAGTCTTTGTATGAGGCGTTGGGGTTTTTCCCAGGTTGCATTCTGCCTGGGCATTATAAAAGGCAGGACGCATGCGTGCATTGCGCTTGTGGGTTTTGCAAGAGGCGAAGAGTGTTTAGGAGTGGTTTTGAGTGCGATTTTGGATTTTGTTGAATTTTTTCATCAGAATTTTTGGAAGCATTCTTGGGATTTTTGCAGCATTCTTCAGGTTCTTGGAGCATTCTTTGGCACAGTGGAAAGGTAGGAAAATGAGGTTTTCTGTTTCAGATTGGCTTGGGGTGGGGAGGTGGATGGGGGAGGGCAATTTTTTGGTGGGGTGGGCAATTGTTTGGTGTTTGCTGCTGTTTGGATGATTAACACTGTGCTGCATGATGGGACATGTTGGCATCCATTTTGTCCTTGCTTCCATCCAGTAATTGTTTACAGTACTTTGTACAAAATGGATGATCGGCCGCATGGCTGAAGATTAACACTGTGCTGTATAATGGGACATGTTAAGTTTTAAACCTGCACTTCATAAAGTTTTCAAAAGTTAAAAACTTGTTGCATGGTTTGTCCCCTAAAATCAGGGTTGTATGACATGTTTTTTTTAATATATTTAGCCTTTAGACAATTATTTCTTAAAGTTCTGTCAGTTTCCTGTCTGTTTCCTTGACTTTGCCCTGAAGTTTGTGCTGTTACAGTACAATGTATCTCTATGGAAACGATGCTGTACGAGGCATCACGGGTAGGATTTTGCATGCCCCATACAAAGTCCAAATCTGTATAAAGTCCAAACTTGTGGAACCAAGGGCGGTTTTGCTGGAGCCTGGGAAGGATGCAGAGCCGAAGGACCTGGCCACAGCCTCCCCTGGGCGAACGGGGAGTGTGCTGTGGGAGCCTTTGGCACCCTTGCGTTCCCCGCCACCCGGGGAGGAGGCAGTGGCCGGGTCCTTCGGCCCTGTGTCCCCAAGCAAATAGGGAGTGCGGGGGGGGAGAGAGGCTCTTCCTCTCCCCCCCTCCCTGAAGCTATGGTGCTGGCCTCCAAGGCTGTGGGGGGACTGGGCCGTCCCCACTACCTTGCTGAAGCTGTGTGTGGGGGGGGAGGAGAGGCTTTTCCTCTTCCCCCAAGCTGCGGCACTGGCCTCTAAGGCTGCAGGGAGACTGTGCTCTCCCCACTGCCTCGCCAAAGCCATGCCCGGAGGGAAGTGGGGCTCTTCCTCTTCCCCTCAAGCTACGGCACCGGCCTCCGAGGCTGTGGGAGACTGAATTCTCCCCACTGCCTCACCGAAGCTGCATGGGGGGAAGGTTGGCTCATCCTCTCCCCCCCCCCCCAGCTACGGCACCGGCCTCCAAGGCTGTGGAGAGACTGTGCTCTCACCAAAGCCGTGCGGGGGGAAGTGGAGCTCTTCCTCTCCTCTCCCCAAGCTAAGGTGCCAGCTTCCAAGGCTGTGGGGAGACTAGGCTCTCTCCGTTGCCTTGCCAAAGCCACGTGGGGGGAGAGGGTGGAGATGGATTCCCTCTGGGAGACGAAGTGTCTCCCTGAGGAAAGTTGTTGGTGCATTGGCGGTTTTTATTTTTTACCGAGCGCACCGGCTTTCCCAGCCTCCTCTGTGCTCACATCCCTCAGCCTGATTGGCTGAGGGGTCACGGAGCGGAGGACGCTTGGAGTTGTAGTTTGTTTTTTCTGTTTGCGTTCATGGGGCGGTTGCCCCACTCTTGGCGATTAGACTCTTGCGGCGATGCTCCAAGTGTCTTCAGGTAAGTGCAGGCGGCTCGGTTCAGGATAGTAGGGACGGGTGTGGGCATGCATGCCAGACACCAACGGCCCACACCCCTTCTTATAGGTAAGATAGCAGATCAATTTGGAAGGTGATATTGACCAACAATGCCATCATCAGCTTTCCCACCTTGTTAGGCCCAGCCCCAGTATGACACACAACAGCAATGCAGAGTGAAAGGGAGAAGGGGCAGCTGAAAGCACCTTCTTTGTCCCCAGTCCTGCTGCTACTACCTGACCACCTCTCGAGCAAAGTCCATGCAGGCCTGGTATCTAAGGAGTCCTGTCATTCTCTCTCTTCTCTCTTGCCATTCAACACCTGGGCTAATATATATATACAGTGATACCTCATACAACGTCCAAACTTGGTTCCACAAGTTTGGACTTTATACGGATTTGGACTTTGTATGAGGCATGCAAAATCCTAGCCGTGATGCCTCATACAACGTCCAAATCCTTGCTGTGATGCCTCGTACAACACATACCTGTCAACCGCGGCTCTGGACAATCCGGGACCTGCACACAACTGTTCTGTGCAAGTTGCCTTCTACGCATGCATAGAAGGCTTTTACACTTGCGTAGAACCCTTTTACGCTTGCGTAGCCTTCTACGCAAATGGCGTAGCCTTCTACGCAAGCGTAAAAGGGTTCTACGCAAGCGTAAAAGCCTTCTACGAATGCATAGAAGGTGACTTGCACAGAAGGGCTACACAGTACCTCCTTTCCCCCGCTGCCAAATTCTGGGGTTTCGGCAGCGCCGTGCAGAAAATGGCGCAAATTGGCGCCGAAAACCGTGAAATCCCGGCCAATACGGGAAGGTTGACAGGTATGGTACAACATCATTTCCATAGAGATACATTGTACTGTAACAGCACAGACTTCAAGGCAAAGTCAAGGAAACAGACAGGAAACTGATAGAACTTTAAGAAATCATTGTCTGAAGGCTAAATACATTACAAAAACATGTCAAACAAACCTGATTGTCCAAGAACCTGAAGAATGCTGCAAAAATCCCAGGAATGCTTCTAAAAATTTTGATGAAAAAATTCAAAAAAATCCAAAATCATGCTCAAAACCACTCCTAAACACTCTTCGCCTCGTTCAAAACCCACAAGAGCAATGCACGCATGTGTCCTGCCTTTTATACTGCCCAGGCACAATGCAACCTGGGAAAAACCCAATGCCTCAAGTCAAGCGACTTTGTATGAGGTAACTTTTTTCAAGAAATTAGGCAATGTTGTATGAATTCAATGTTGTACGAAGCGGACTTTGTATGAGGTATTACTGTATCCATATTTCATTATCAATATCAAAATGTGCAAAAATAATATAAAAGTGAACAAGTTTGTGATCATTTTAATAGACTGTGAAGTTTGTTCCAACATTAACATTTGAGTTTTGTGGTTGCAAAGGTCAGTGTTCGCTGTACTTAATATCTCTTGTGGAAATTAAGGGAATTGGCATCCACAGTTCACTTACTAGTCATGTTGAACTGACATTCAGAGTTGCCAGTATTGCTGCCAATCTGTGGTATGCCACAACTCATTTAAAGTATTTCACATATTTCTCAAAAAAAGGCATCATAGTGTTGTAAAAAAATTGAGAACCCCCTTTTTAAAATGCTCCAAAGTCTTTCTTCTGGACTGGATAACCCTGAAAATGGATTTTTGATTATTATTATTATTATTGTTATTATAAAAAACCTACCAAGGTCATTATTTTCTTGTTATTTTCAAGACCTTGATTACCCACATTAAGACATACATCTTCAGCTAGTTTTTTATTGACTGGTTAATATTAAACAATGAAAGACTAGGTTGGGTGAAAGGAACTGCAGAATGAACTCACCAAAAGGTGCCTTCATTTTGACAGTTTCATGTCTGACCTAGACATGGAAGGAGAAAAATAATACTATTTTGACGCAGGCCTTCTTAACCAGAACATAAAGCTGGACTTAGTCTTGGGAGATGCTGTTTTTCTCTGCAGCCTCTCTCAGATCTTCAAATGTTTGAGAGAATGAGAGAAAGAGCATCTCTTGGTGCTGACCAAAATAAATGGATAAACAACCATTAGAGTTTGAGAAAAATGAGACAATGAGACAGAAAGAGCAGAGGTTGGATAACTAAGGTTGTGACTGTATGACCAAATAATCCTAGTCTGGCCAGGTTATATCAGGGATTCTCAACATGCGGTCCATGGGCCAGATGCGACCTGTGGCACAATTTCATGTGCCCACCCCCATGCCTCCACCACACCAGAAGGTGCCATGTGGTGGAGGAAGGGAAAAATTGCCATCCAGCCCCAAAGCTGTCTGAGGGAGCATGACCTGGCCCCTATTTTAAAAAGGTTGAGAACCCCTGTGTTAGATCATGACAAATGGTCACTTTAAGGTATGTCATTTGGGTCACATCACACCACAAGTGACCTTATTTGGTTCTTTCCCTTTAAGGAGAAAGGGAGATAAAGGGAAACTAAACCAGTTTCCCTCCAGGTCTCCTGTGTGCTTTGCTTAGGCTGCTTCATAATCTTGGGAAACTGATGGTTTGTTTCATCCTGCTCCTGCTTGGAGAAAGAAGAAACTTTCACTCCCCCCTCCCTTCTAAATAAAATATCCCATTAATACAGCCTTACAAGGTGTTTTTTAAATTACATCCTCTCTCTTCCCCTCCACAAGAAAGAAAGTTTCAGTTTCCCAAGTTTATGAACTGACTTTAGTAAAGGGACAGATTAAGCCATCTGTTTTGGATTGATCCACACTAGAACCAAACCAGAATGGAGCAATCCTACAGTACATGCACCAAAAAAAACCAGAACCCCAAAAAGGTATGGATATGCATAGATAGAGAAGGGGTTGTTCACTATGACCCATAAGTCATGTGGTTGCCAGGGAAAGAGCAAACCAGCCCATCCCCAGAGTGGACCAGACTATGGGACAAATGACCATCTAGTTTGATTTGATTTGATTTGAAGTTTAATTTATATACCACTTTTTTCTACCCAACGGGTAATTCAAAGCAGTTTCACAAAGACAACAAAACAATACAGAAATATATACAACAAAATTCATACAAAATGAAAACAACAAAATAATACAAAATATCAATACAGTACCAGATAATTCATACAATCAATATCAATAAACAACAGAACAGCAAAATCTCCAAAAATACAATGTACAAATTCAATTCAGAGCAACGTATCAATATATCAATAAATACAGAAATATATCAATAAATACAGAAAATACAGTGATACCTCATACAATGTCCAAACTTGGTTCCACAAGTTTGGACTTTATACGGATTTGGACTTTGTATGAGGCATGCAAAATCCTAGCCGCGACGCCTCATACAACGTCCAAATCCTTGCCACGATGCCTCGTACAACGTCGTTTCGATAGAGATATATTGTACTGTAACAGCACAGAATTCAAGGCAAAGTCATGGAAACAGACAGGAAACTGACAGAACTTTAAGAAATCATTGTCTAAAGGCTAAATACATTACAAAAACATGTCATACAACCCTGATTGTCCAAGAACATGAAGAATGCTGCAAAAATCCCAGGAACGCTTCTAAAAATTCTGACAAAAAAATTCAAACAAAATCCAAAGTCCTGCTCAAAACCACTCCTAAACACTCTTTGCCTTGTGCAAAACCCACAAGAGCAATGCACGCATGCGCCCTGCCTTTTATACTGCCCAGGCACACAATGCAACCTGGGGAAACCCCCCATGCCTCATACAAAGTTGCAGTGACTTTGTATGAAGCAACTTTTTTTCAAGGAATTTGGTGATGTATGAATCCGATGTTGTACAAAGCGGACTTTGTATGAGGTATTACTGTACAATAAAACACATTTCACAACATAACATTTCAATAAGTACAGTAATATCAAGAAATCAAAAACCTCTCCGCCTTACGGAAAAGACCAGAGGCAGCGACAAAGTCCAGCCGCCTCTAATACTTTTTTAGTCCTAGCTGGCAACCACTACCACCCCCACGCCGGTGGGGAGGGTAGCGAGGAGATGCGGGGCCTCTTCGCACCAGCCGGAGCTGAATCCATAAACTGTGAAGCCAGGACTTCTTCTTGTCATAGAAGAATGACTAATATTTTCTTACATTCTGCCTTTTGTTAGAGCCATTTCCCCTCAACTAGTTTAAATGTCAGATTTAATGTCTATTTGTATTTGAGTATTCAGGATTTGATCTTATTACATCAGGGGCTCTCAACCTTTTCAGGCCAAGGGCCGGGTCACTCTCCCTCAGACAGCTTCAGGGGCCAGATGACCATTTTGCCCTGCCCTGCCACTAATTCTGAAGTGCCACACATGGCACTTTCAGGTGTGTTGGAGGCAGGGTGCCACATGAAATGGTGTTGCAGGTCTCATCCGGCCCCCGGGCCATAGGTTGAGAACCCTTGTATTATATCCTCTTGTCTGTCTGTTGCTGTGCATGCTAGCTCAGTACTTTGCTTTCCATGGGATTTTGTGACATGCCTCATGGTTCCTCCCCTCTTCTTTTATTGCTCCCAGGAAGGCTCTTAGTAAACTTAGTATTGGATCTGGTCTTTCTTGCCTGATTGCTGGGTGGCATCATTCATCCTGAAGATTATATTCACTAATTCTGAAGTTTATTCTAAATTTAATGCCAGATTGTACTAATAATTTTTAGACTTGCCTTCCTCCACTTGAAACTGGCCTTTTCTCTGTCTAATCTTCCCCCACACACCCCCAAAAAAATCATCATTTCACTGATTTATATTTCTAAATAAAGATGGTGAAGAGTATTTCCTGCCCTGGAGCTCTTCCTCATCTCTGTCACTTTTGAGCGATGATCTCAGAGCCAACTTTGACCTTTCCTTTCCTCATATCCCCCTCAAAATTACCATGTTCTTTCTTTTTGGACCTCCTACTTAAGCCTCTTTTCCATATCTGGAGAAAATTCCTTGTGATTACTATGAAAAGGAGCATATTTTAGGATTTTCCTTCATGCCACATGTTTGTTCTATTAGTTGTTATAATCTTCTTTATCCCATTCCTATGAAGAGATCACCCTTCTCCTTAGGTTTTACATTAGAATGCCATTATTCTAAATCGATGTCAAGCCTTTGTACTTTCTTAAAACTATTTACCACTTTGCCTCAGCTGGTTTGCCACCCTTATATGCCTTTCTCAAGGATGCTGCTGTTAAGTGCTGTCAAGGTGCTTTCAACTTATAGCAACCCTATGAATTAAAGGTTGCCCTTGCTCAAAAGCCAGTCATATCTGACTCTAGGGTTTGGTGCTCATCTCTGTTTACAGCCAAAGAACCAGCACTGTCTGCATCTGCAGATGTTTCCATGGACATGTGGCAGGCATGCATTGACATCGGAGTGCATAGAATGCATACAGCACATAAAGCAGGAGTTCTCAACCTTTTAAAACCTGGGGCTGGGTCATGCTCCCTCAAACAGTTTTGGGGGGCTGATGGCCATTTTACCCTTCCTCCACTACATGGCACTTCCTGGTGTGGTGGAGGCGGTGGGGGTACAGACACAAAAGACCGTTGGTACTGGCGAAATGAAAATAATGATGTACTTGACTTCAGTAAAATAAAAATTGTATTAAGTTCATACACGTGCTTTAACAAGCTTCCTGTAATTTTTTTCAACAGTTTTCAACAGGAATCAATTTATGAAACATGTTAATCTTTGTACTTTTGCAATTTTTCAGATGTGATTAATACTCCCCTGATGAAAAGTTGAAATGTCTAAAATTAACCGGCTAGACATCGGGAGTGTCCAATAATTTAAAGACATACAAGAAAGGTTTCATCCCATTTGAAATACACAAGAGGATAATTAAGTTGAAAAGAATGTATCTGTTTTTGGTTGACATTGGACTTATATTGCAAAATTGTTGAAAAAAATTACAGGAAGCTTGTTAAAGCACGTGTATGAACTTAATACAATTTTTATTTTACTGAAGTCAAGTACATCATTATTTTCATTTCGCCAGTACCAACGGTCTTTTGTGTCTGTACCCAGTTATACCGTTTGGCCATTTTTCGGAGGCGGTGGGAGACCACATGAAATTTTGTCGTGGGCTGTATCCGTCCCACGGGCAGCAGGTTATGAATCCCTGACATAAAGGAATGCATACCAAATTAATTCATAAGTTACCATCTTTCAAATGTTTGCTTGTGTTCATATGTGCACAGATTTCTATAGTATACAGAGATGCACATTTAAAAACATATTAGTAGTAATGGTCATTCACAGTTTCCCTGCCCTATGCAACCAGTCAAACATGTAGAGCAGGGGATCCCCAACCTATGGCCCTTGGGCTGGATTTAGCCCGTGGCATGATTTCATGTGGCCCACCGCTGCCATGCAATGCACCAACGCATACATAAACCTTCCTGTGGCTGTCATAAATGCAGAAGTGGGCACATTTACTTCTGCTTCTGGGGGCATGGTCTGGCCCACTCAGCTATCTGGGGGGCATGGTTAGGCCCGCAGTGTAAAAAGATTGGGAACCCTTGATGTAGAGTATAGTGGGAAGCAAACCTAAATTCTCTGTTAATGCACACTCTATCCTACTGTTTTCTATTCTGTTTCTCCAGTGTGCTGTTCCCTTGGGAGAGCACTCCAGCAAAGCAACTTCTCTGTCATCAAATCCCATTTTACACTTTATTTTCTTCTTTTGCTGTTTCTGACTACTGGCTAAGTCTTGCCCGTGTTGACCACTGCTGTAATGTATTTTGACTACTACTATTGTTTTAAGAGTTATCCTAACCATTGAAGCTTCACATAAATTTTGCATCTAATACTTGACAGAATACAAATATCAATCCTGTTCATAGTGTAAATCTTTGCATAGCATTCTGTCCTTTCCACCATAGTAAATAAACTGCTGCTGTCACAATTATCAGAGGTGTGAGCATATGCAGGCTGGTGCATGCATGCACAAACACATACCGAAATCATATCACTCTGTTTACCATGGAGGAATGGAAAGTTACACTTTGGCTTGGCTTGCAAACAGGATTTCAGCCACTATTTAGTGGTAATAACAACAGAATAATCTAGCTGAATTGCCTTAAGCAAATTATTTTCTGCATTTCAGATAATTCTGAGGGAGAGCACTTTGGACATACCTACTTTGAAAGAGCAGGTTAGCCCACCATGGACTTGCATCATAAATTGGGGTGTGGGGAGCAAAGCTAAAACATGCAGCTAAATAGTTCTCATATGTTCTTTCACTATATGGAATTGTGCATCTGAAACATTCTACAGTAGCAGAATCCAAAGTCTTCCAATAAGAAGCACTCAAATGCCACTATGAGTGTCTGCAGAAAATGAATTTTTCTGTAGTTTTTGTGTGTGAAGACAGTTTTATGATACCATACATCTGACAACTCAGGTCAGGTCAATGAAAGTACTCCCATGGTCTAACTTCAGACTAGGTTTGAAAATAATAGTACAGCATTTCACAATTGGGATACTCAATGTTATGTACTGGATAGAGACTATGACTTTGGGGACCAGGGTTCAAATCCTCATTTGTCCATGAAAACTCACTGGGACAACGAACTGGCAAAACCATTCCTTAAATCTCTCACTTATCTTGAAAGCTCTATTAGGCTATTATAAGCCAGTTCTGATTTGAGGGCACCTAATTAACTTAACCAACAATTTCGCAATTGAAAATATATTATTTGGAATAATCACTGGTTTCATTGCCAGATTTATGTACTTGTGCAGAATATTTCTTATTAAAAAGTGTTTGTATTTTTTTAAAAAATTATGAAATGAAAACATGAACCCTGAAATAACTGGATTTGTCAACACTGATTATTCAATTTGCTTGCAATAAGCTCGTTTGTTTGCAAAAATGTAAAATTTGTAATAAAGATTTTTTTGTAAGGAGATTATTTCTGTTATTATTTTCTTCAAGCCAATTGTTAGATATCCACTATAATTTATGTTTAGCATTCATTATACTTTTTGCCCTTTCCAAATCGATCTCTTGTTTTAGGAAAACATGATCAATAGCCATGTGGGCCAGTTTTGCATCTGAAAGCTTCCTACCAAAAATTACTAGAGCAGAGCATTTAGCCTAATTATTTTAACATTTTAATTTGTCTTAAATGAAACCTATATTTCATATACATCTGTATTTTTAAATTGTGCTGCACTTTTATATGGCTAAAGAAAGATTGACATAATAAAGTTTTCATTTCTATTCAATTCAGTTGTTGAATCAACAATTTACATTTGCCATGCACCATCCCTTTAACACAGGAGTTCCCAACCTTTTTATGCCATGGGCCTGACTATGCCCCCGGACAGCTGAGCGGGCCAGACCACACCCTTTGGAAGCAGAAGTAAATGTGCCCGCTTCTTTGTTTACGACAGCCACGGGCACATTTATGGCTGACATAACTGCATTTACGTATGCATGGGTGCATTTTACAGCTGTTGTAAATGCACCCACTTCTGAGAGTGGTGGCAGGCCACATTAAATTGTGCTGTGGGCTGGGGTCGGCCCGTGGGCTGTAGGTTGGGGACCCCTGCTTTAACTGGTGACTTTACCTACATGGCAACTTGATAAAAGTATGCTTAGGATGTGATCATTCTTAGGTTCTGCATCTAAACAAGACAAACACAGACTCCAACGAGTAATTAGAACTGCAGAAAAAAATATTGCTGTTGATCTACCTTCTATTGAAGATCTATGTATTACACGAGCCAAAAAGAGAGCAGAGAAAATATATAAAGACTCCACTCATCCCGGTAATAATCTTTTCCAGCTTTTACCATCAAAACGATGCTTCAAAGCATTACATACCAGAACAACCAGATACAAGGACACTTTCTTTCCAAATGCCATCAACTTGCTGAATAACTAAATTGTGTGATTTTATTGTATTATTGATCCATGGGGGGCACATATGTACCAAAGACAAATTCCTGGTGTGTTAGACACTTGGCCAAAAAAAAGGATTCTAACTATCTATGAGAAGACATCAAAGTAGGAAAGGAACATGCCCTCAGAATTACCCCAGCCATCTTGACAGCACAGGAAGTTCTTCTGCAAGAGAAGACCCGTCTTGCCAGGACTTCTTCAGCTTGAGGACATCATGTTGCCATCTCTGTATTCCTCCAATTTTGTGCCAGAATCCTCAAGGTTGATGGCCACTGGAGGAGGAGAAACCCTTTGCAGGCGCACCCCCCAATAAAGGACTCAGACACTGGTAAAAGTGGATAACGGCATTGGGCCACATTTATTGATTCATGCCCTAGTCCGAATTATAAATTTCTATTGGTAATTGACCAATCATAATTCTTTAAGGCAAGCAGGCCGAAGTAACACTGGTAAGGTACCACCCAAAATTGCCAACGGCAATTGTTACAATGTATCTATTTGTATCAATTTGTTTGTTGACAACAAACAAATTGTTGACCGTAGTCAATATCTAACTAATGACCCCACCCTCTGACGCGTATCCGTGAAATCACGGGGTGATGCATGCTGTCTAGCTGCAGCCATCACCCCGTCGCCTGGTTCGTCGTTGACCGGACAACGTTTAACCAACTTATGCCTGTCTAGTGTTGTCCAGTCAATTGCGAACCTGCCGGATACCTGTGGGTCATAAATGTTTACCTTACCAGTGATACCCGCCACACGGGGAGGCTTCCCAAAAGGCTCACCGCCCCCCCCCCAAGACCGTCAGCTCGGTCGACAGGCCTGCTCGCCATTCCACTAACCAGAGGTCCATACCTCCCTGCGACAGATGGGCCCCATCCCCTGAGTAAAGCTCGTAATTTTGCAGACTGACGGCGGGGAGGCTAATGACGCATCCCCCGCCCTTGTCGAAAAGGAACCGGGCAATAGCCCCGTTCACGGAGCGTCGGCTCAGTCAAGAGCCTCGAGGCCAAACGCCCCCCTGTAAGCGTACCGTGGTATCGTGTCCGACCAATTGAGGGATGTGGCAGGCCACACATGATGTGAGTAGGGCAGGTCACTGCAAACCGCAAGCTTCTGCGATAGGCCAGTGACCTGCCCCAAGCCATCGCCCCCAAGGTACATAACCAGGACATCGGGCGAGTCAGCATCCCTGATGTAGAAAAGGAATGGCAACAGTTCCCACCATAACATGCCGCGCTTACCATACTACCTGAGACGTGCGGCTGCACCCAGTCCCAGTCGGGGTCCCCACTCTGTCGCCGCAGCGTAACGCGCTGCCCTGTGCAACGTAACGCACTGCCCCATGCAGCATAACGCGCTGCCCTGTGCACGTGGCTACGGCCCACCAGCCATACTGTCACCGGTGTAAAATGACACCCAGGGTCTGTCAAGGAAAAAAGGGGGGAGAAACAGTGCAGTGACTAAACTGGTACTCACGGTTGAAGAGGGCGAACACAAAACTGAAAACATTGTGATCCCCACCCTCCCGTGCGGCGTATTTCAGCCCCGGAGTACCCAAAAACAATTGCAGTAGAAGCCGCCCCTATCCTGAACGAATGGGTGCCGCAACGAGCCCCAGAGGGGCCAACACTGTCTAGTGCCCTCCTGGCACCCTCCAAATTGAAATTTAGTAAGAGAAGACCCACCTTGGTGACAGAAAAACGGGCCATGGTGCGTGCCACACAGTGCAAGGAAATCCTGTAGGGCACCAACCAGACAGATGTCTGCCGAGGAACATCGTAGCAGTCTACTCCACTGCCTACGCCGTGCTGATTCGTTTTAGAGGAGCGTATCCCCAACTGAGCCCAATATTGTTCACACAGACATCTTCGAGTTCCAGTGCCCTACGACTTGCATCCGCCTTATACAGCATCTCAAGCTCGCCGATGCGGAGCGCTCCAAAAAAGGCCACCGTTGTAGCCGCATGAAATGGGCTGCCTCATTTTATCAAAACAGAGGCCAGGCCAGCCCCGGGCCAATTGGGTAAAAACCCCTGGGGAAATCGGGTGGCGGTGGTCCGGGCAACGCCCACGCGTGCGCACCCACCCCTCCAAAACATGTCTCACACGGAAGTCAGTGGTGCTGTCCACATGACCTCCCACTTTGGCCATAAAAGCCAACGCTGACAGCTTAGATGCTATGGTGCGAGGTGCAAGGCCCTGGGCATGCAGGTAAACCATGAACCGCAGAACATGGGTTACCGGGATCAGCCAGGTTCCTGGCATTTGAAATTGGGTACAGAATGCTCTGAAAGAATTAAATGCGTGGTGATACACCTTACGCGTGCGTGGCGCTAGTGACAGGCCAGTCGCCCGGTTCACCTCTCCTTGCCAATGTTCCATATCTCGTCCGGGAGTGGCGAGGGAAATTCCTCCGCATCCGGGGCCAAGGCACGGAACCGGGAGATCTGCAGGCGGGACAAAGCGTCAGCAATATCATTAGTAACCCCTGGGACATGCCTGGCCCTGAAAAGAACGTTGAGGCGCAGGCTGCGCAACGCAAACTGGCGCACTGGGTCCATAACCCTGGGCGATTTAGAGGTCTGTGCATTGACAATGTGGACAACAGCCGCATTGTCACACCAAATTGGACAACCGAGTTGGCCCACTCCTCGCCCCATAGCATCAAAGCACCCAGAATAGGGAAAATTCCAGATACGTGAGACCACGCAGGCGACCCGTGCCTGCCCAGGATGGAGGCCACCCACCATAGGCCCACTTCCAATTGAAGTACATCCCATAACTCAGGGATCCCGAGGCATCGGACTGTATCTTAAAGCGAGGGGAAGCCAGGAGCTCAGACCTCCAAAATGACACCCCATTCAAATCCCTCAGGATCTGTAGCCAGACAAGCACGTCTGCCCTGATACCCTGGGTAAGTCTAACCCTATGGTGGGGCCTGGATAATCCTGCCATGGCGTCGCGCAAGCGCCGAGCAAATGCCCTGCCCGGTGCGACGACCCTGCCAGCGAAATTGAGGTGACCATATAGCACCAGCAGTTCCCTCGGTGATGCCATGCGCTTGGCCAGCAAGTCCGAGATAAGGGCCACTAGCTTTGACACCTTATCCCGCTGCAACCTAGAAGCCTGCGCTACCGTGTCAATCTCCACCCCCAGGAATACTAGCTGTGTAGGTGGGCCCTCGATCTTTTCGGGCGCTAAAGGGACACCAAGTTCCTCCATTAGCGTCTGAAATGTGTTGAGGAGACGTGTGGACGTGTCCCAGCCCCGTTCAGCCCCGAATAAAATGATCCAGGGAATGGGCTACAGACCGGGACCCTGATCTGCGAACAAAAGCCCACTCTAGGAAGGTGGAGAAACGCTCGAATGCCGAGCCCGAATTGGAACAGCCAAAAGGCATGGCATCATTGAAATAATATGCTCCCCGGAACGGGGGCGCAGGGACAGGGCAAACGACCCTGCCCGCATAGACCTCCTTATCATTGCTGGCAGCAGCCACCTCCTCCCTCCCCCTAAGGGATAAAGATTGGGGGCATCCTGAGGGGACCTATCACCCATGAAAGGGATACGTAACCCCTGCCTAAAACCCTGAAGGAGATATCCGCATCCTCTCCCTTCGGGTACAATGTGAGCCAGCGCTCCAACATGTCCACATTAATTGGGGAGGGAGCCCTTCGGTGAACTAGATCCATCTGCGGCAGTCTTGCCAGCCCCCTGTCCACCCCTCCCTCTGCCCCACATCCCTCCAGGCCTGGGACAGGCAGAGGCCGCATGGGGGCCAGCACAGGGGGGACACTAATGTCTGTATTTGCCATTCTTCCTATTGCAGGAACCATTGGACGAGAAAGTCCAGCACAGCAGGCGGGTTGGAACCCCCTGCCCCGCCCCCTGGCAGTGGACCTGTGCTGGGGCCGCCCGCTGGACCGCATGTCCACAATGGTATCTCTCCCCGGGCGCGGGGCGCGTGGGCGTCATGTACAAAAGCCACAGCCTCTGGCATGGCTCAACCCACCTAATCTCGGGGTTCCGGGGAATCCGCATATGGAATTACACGTCATAAGCCAACCACGATGGGCCCGGAAAGTCAACCATCGCCCGGTAGATGTTGTCCAAATACTGGACCATCGGAATTGCCAAATCCGGCCGGGCCCTAAGGTACACCGCCATGTATGTGAGGTAGGCCGGCAACCAGTCGGCCCACGTACGTGGTGGCTTGCGACGACGTGCCTGCTCCTTATCCTTCTCATCCTGCCCCCCCTGCTCCTTGGTGGGCCCTCTGTTGAGGAGTGAGAAGATATCCACGTACTCCCCCCGCCAGATCTTCTCTTTGGTGGTCTGTGCCAAATGGTCACCCAGTGGTAAGGAATACCCCGCCGTCAGCAAGACCGACACAGGCACAGCAGGAACTGCTGGCATCTGAAAGGGGGCCTGTACTAACCCAGCCACCCCCAAAACATTCCCCACAGGGTAGAAAACACCCCCCACCACGGGGCCCTGGGTGGTAGTTGTCGTCGCCAGGTGGGGCATCAGCGGCTGGACCGCCGCCCCACCCGCGCGAGGCCAAGGCCATTGGAAACCCCCCCAACGTGGCCACGTGTGTAGGTGCACTAGCTTGGACCGCATACTCACATGCTGCACCCCCGTAGGCCGCCCCCACCGGGGGTTCCGGCCCACTGGGGGCGTCGGAGCTCACAACCGCCGTCAAGCTCGTCGATGGGGCCTGACCCGCACCGGTCTGTTGAATGGGGAGCTGCGAGGCAGTGGCCTAGATCGTGCCACGCAGCTCGACCCGTCCCGTCGCCTGCCGCTGCCCAGCAGACGACGCGTCGAAACGAACCCCAAAGGGAGCCCAAGAGTGGCTAGCCCGGGCCAGGGATGCCTCGAGGGCCGCAACGCGGGCCAATAAGGCTTCCACGCTGACATGGGGCAAAGGGCCAGCCGGCCCGCCTACTACAGGCATGGATACAGGTCCCTGCACCCCGGGGCCCGAATAGGGCCACAACCCCACACCCGGGCCCGTTAGGGCCGATGTAGCAACCTGCCAGGGAAGGGGACCGGACCACCCCCCAAGCCTGGAAGGCCTCGGAGCGAGCTGCGCTCCTATAAAGGAAGGCCCAGCGGAATGGGCAACACCAGGAGAGGTGTCCACCGCTTGCGGGCCGAGGGCCGCAGCCCCTACTGGCCCCGTGCGTGGGCCACCATTCTCTGGCCAGGGGGAATAGACCCCATTCCACCGGTCCCGGTGGGTGCAGACAAAGGCGGCTGCTGGGGAGGCGCAGCCGCGGTCCTCCGACCCAGATTGCGCCTCCGAACCGCACGAGCCGCGCTCGCAGCCGCCTTCTTCTTCGTGGGCCTCTCAGCCAATCGATGGGAAGCCGAAAACGAGAGAATTCAGCAGCCAAAAGGCTTCCCGGTAAAAGTAAAAGCGACGGAGGTAAGAGGGAAAAACTTCTCCGCTCCGTCGCTTCGCAAAATGGCAGCTCGGCTGCCTCATGGCCACCCCTTTTATAAGGGAGCTGGCCACGCCCCCTAACTACCCGGATGCCTTCGTCCGATGGGGGGGCCCCGCAAAGAGCGCGGCTGCCATTTTGGCGCCGCGCTTGCATTAGCTGAAAAAACTAAATGAGGAGGCAGGATGAACTAGTCATATTAGATGCAGTTGTCTTTAGGGCTGAGTCCTGGTTTATTTGCCGTTCAAGCTTTTTACTTGTATGGCTGTTTAATACAGACTTTACTCAGATATATCCAGGGTGCTGCTTGCTTTTTTTTGGTTTTACCTTATTAAAAAATGGATGTTTGATTAATATCACCTGTTTGGCATTTAAACAGGTTGATTCTGCCTTGCTTTTGTTACTTAAATCTAATCTTAAGGATAGCACCCTTCAGTTTTGGTCTCTCAACCTCCTCTGTCCAGTGCCTGAAACAAACTGCCAGTCAGCAAAACCTCTTACAGTAAAATCAGAAGAAATGTATATTTATGGGGGTCAATTCTAAATTATTTCTGTTTACAGAATGGCTCACTTTAGAGAACGGTTTGTTTTCTTTTTAAAAGAAGAATGATTTTGCTCACACAGCAGCAATGGTTTAAAAACATTTCTTTCTCTACAATGTACCTTCTTTTTTACTTAAATGTTAGTAAGAAACCTCCTAAAGTGGGAACACCTCCCAGTGAGCAGTATAGAAATGCATTAATAATAAATAAATTTATAAATATCTGAATAGGGATAAGAGTTTCTATTTATGCAATTGTATTGCTGACTCATTATAATACAGTGGAAGCCTGACATAAAAAAGGTTCTACTTACATAAAATTCGACATACACATAGAAATCCTGGCTAAAAAAATTAAACATACAAATTTTAATAGGAAAAATTCAATATACCGGTACAAAAAAACCCAGTGACATCTAGTGGACTCTTCTGGTAATGCAATGTGTTTTTGACATACAAATAACCTCGTGGAATGGAAAAATTCATATGTGGAGGTTTTACTGTGCTGTAATGTAATTACCTGATATTGTATCACCTGATTTATTCATTTCTGATTAACAGATGAGATTTTAATAATCATTGTTGTTGTATATATCATATCATAAATGGGTAATATATTCTTCTATTTCTGTTGTATCTGAATATTGGCAATTATCATGGCAATCAGTCATGATGACTGTCCTGAGAATATAATGCAGTGGCCTTTCATCTGCCTTCCACATCGCAACATGGCCCCTGTTACTACCACTGATCCAGTTCCATGAGTCACTTTCTGGTCCTGAGCCTTTTTTGGCACACAAAGTCCTCTTCAGCCCCAGGCCAGTATTGATGAAGCTGCTACACTCTATCAAGATGGATGCAAGTGGGATTTAATCCACCTGGGGACCATCACCCTGTCTTGATACACGGGGGGACATTGGACACTCATCCCACACTCCACCATGTTGTGAAGCCACCAGTGGACAAGGGGGGTACACTTCTTTCTTTGAACCTGGGAAATTGTGGTAGCTTGGCTGAGAAACAATCCTTTTTAAAACAGCCCCCTTTTCCACTCACCTTCACTCTCACATGCACGCACAGAGCAGACTTGGCCCTGGGAAGCTGCGCTGCTTGATGATAGTTTTTTACCTTCAAAGACTGGGATGCCCCGGCAGATAATATTCCCAGGCCTGGCAAGGGATGCAGGTGTCCTCAGGATCACTATGGTAACCTTATCAATCCCAAAATGAATGTCCTCTTTGACCCTTGCAAAGATGTAGCCTTTAGCTTGGCCACAGTCCCTTATCTTGGCTCCTCTCTGCTCCACAAATACCCTTTTCCTCTTTCTGGTTGGTTGAACTATTGTTACCTTGAGTTCATCTCCGTTCAGATGCTAATGTGCGAGCGTGGGCTCCCTCACAGGTGTTTAACTGCTGCTTAGCAACCCAGATGCTTGATGATGTCTTGATGTGTGGAATGTAAATGGTATGTGAATTGGAATGCAGCTGACTCCGAGTGTCTTCCCTATTGTGTTAGCCTTTCTCAACCTTACAGAGAATATGCTATATGAACTCTAATACTTAATAAATGTAAAGAAATTAAAATGTGTGAACGTCCCTTGGGATTATCACGACACACCCTTCCCTATGGACTTTGGCACCCAAGGCCGTTAGTCCTCAGGGTAGTCAGGTTAGTTGACTGCCATCTGACACTTGGCATTGAGCTGCTGGCAGTGATGGCAAACCTTGGCACTCCAGGTGTTCTTGGGCTTCAATTCCCAGAAGCCCTGATCAGCAGGAATGCTGACTTGGGCTTCTGGTAAGTGAAGTCAAAGAACACCTGGAGTGCCAAGGTTGGCCATCACTGGGCTACTCTATTACTATAGCAGGATAACCTGGCCAGACTGCTGGGCAGTAAACAAATACTTAAAATCAGTCAGTCCATTTGTCTGTCTGTGCCTTTCTCCTGATGAGGAGACTCAAGGTGGTTCACAGTGTTAAAAATAATTAAAACACAATAAATTGTACTTTAAAAACAATTAAACTATAAAAGTAATTAAATACATTAAATGACTGAAACATTTAAAACAGCATCCAGGGACTCAGTTATGATTATTAAAAGCCTGCCTGAAGAGATGGGTCTTTGACTGTCAGCAGAAGGATAAAAGTGTCATTTTGCTCTTTATAAATCTATGGTGAGGCCCCATCTGGAATACTGTGTACAGTTCTGGTCGTCATACCTCCAGAAGGCTATTATACAGCTGGAAAAAGTGCAGAGGAGGGCAACCAGAATGATTAGGGGACTGGAACACCTTCCTTACCATCTGAGGCTGCAACGGTTGGGCCTCTTCACTCTTGAACAACGGCATCTAAGAGGTGACCTGATTTAAGTTTATAAAATCATGCATGGTGTGGACAAAGTAGATAAGGAAAAACTGTTTTCCCTATCGCACAACACTAGAACTAGGGGACACTCCATGAAACTTTTGGGTACTAGTTCTCAAACAAATAAGAGAGAGTACTTTTTCACCCAGAGGATCACTGGTCTATGGAACTCCCTGCCAGAAGAAGTGGTGACAGCTGTCAGTCTCGACAGCTTTAAGAAAGGATTAGGCGAGTTCATGAAGGACAATGGTATCAATGGCTATAATTATGGATACTTAAGGACAACCTCGGGGTTGGAGAGATAGGCAGGATATCTCTCAATGCCATTTCCAGGGAATCCTAAGCAGGTGAAGGCATCTGCTTGGGAATACCCTGAAGGAAATGGTGAGCCACTATGTGAGACAGAATGCTGGACTGGATGGGCTGTGGCCTGTTCCAGCAAGGCTGTTCTTATGGGAGAGGGCCAAACTACCTTCTTGAGGGAGAACATTCCAGGCTTAGAACCAGAGCAGAGAAGACCTCTTGTATTCCCATCAAGCATTTCTCTGATGGCAATGGGCTATATAAATCATCTTTCATTCTCATTGCCACTGACGTATGTTTGAAGGGGACACAAGAAAGGGTCTTCTCTGCTGCATATAAATCAAAAGTAGCACTTTTATCCCATGGGATAATTAAGCTGACTTGGTTCTGATGCTGAAGTATGACTAACCGGCTAGTGTGATTTCATAACAGACAATTGAACTGTTTTGCGCTACCCCAAATCTGATGTGACACTATATTAATTGTAACCTAAGTTGAAAGGCTTGATTTATTTATTTAGTGTATGGCATCTACACACTGAGAGTAAACAAAAGAAAAAGAAAAAAATGTTGTGGCACCTTAAAGACTTAACTGCTATATTTTAATGTTAGCTTTTGTGGATCAAGTCTACTTCATCAGACATAACAGTGAGACCTCATGCCATCAATTTATACACATCGGGTACAGAGGTACACCATGGTTGGCTAGCATAACACATACGTTTACAAGCCAGTGTGCCTATTTACAACTGGCAATAACCAAAGATCCCTGATTAATATTCAAATTTTCTGTGAAGTTTGGCCCTGTTGGGTTGCAAATGGTTAGGAGATGGATGCAAAACAAACATTATGGCATTACACATTTGCTAATGGTCATGCCCTTGAGACCTAGCATTCATTGACCATGCTGTGTGAAAGTAGACAATGGTGTGAGTGACTCAAGCAGAGCACCAAGTCCTTCCCTTTTCCTGTGAGGTGGCCTGAGGAAATTGCAGCATATAACAGGTTGTTATATAATGCAATTTCCCACACCACCTTTAGAAAACAAATGAGAGAAGAATGGTCAGTGACTCTCATCCATAGCCTCAGGCCACAATGCGTAATGCCACAATGTTTGCTGTGATATGCTTGCCCAGACTAACACAGCTACTGCTTCAAAAATTACACATAGAGTAAAGGTACAGAGAGTAGCAGCCAACTACATCTCATCCATAAGAATAAGCCATATGTCTGAATTTTTTAAAAAAATTTTTGCTTCCACATTTTGTATTTCCAGGTCTGCAGTTAAAATATCAGCTTCTGCCTATCTGATGGCTGTATACTGCTTTCAAGATTAATATCTGCAATGTGGATCCGGGCCATCTCTTGCAATCTTGTCCTAGTTGGCTTCCCAAGAGCAACTGAGGTGGAGAAAAAGGAATGCCAGATTTGACAGACTTTTCATCTGATCCTGCAAAGCTTTCTTTGATCTCCTCATATTTCTTTTACCAGGTGTTCACTTGCAGTCTTTGAAGACTTTAAAAAAAAAACACCACATCAACAACATAACTTTCCAAGACAATTCAACCTGTCAAAATGAGACTTTTCCTGCAAACTATATTGGCCAGAACCCTACTGATGTTGATGGCAAGATTTGTGCCGCTTGCTGCTACTAATCATGCTAATTGGAAAAGGACTGAGTCATGTCCTGTCTGCAAACCTTATCAAACATTCAG
Organism: Bradypodion pumilum; assembly: GCA_035047305.1. Lineage (NCBI taxonomy): Eukaryota > Metazoa > Chordata > Lepidosauria > Squamata > Chamaeleonidae > Bradypodion > Bradypodion pumilum. The sequence continues at coordinate 327,254,640 of JAWDJD010000003.1, forward strand.
TTGCCTAAGCATTCAGTTGCCTATGACCAAGCATTTGCCAGGGAGACTCAATTGCCTGTGGCAAATTACACAAAATTTATATGAACATCAGTATGATTCCATCCACTATACTGCTGTAGCCTGGATTGGTGCTAAAATAATTTAATTATTTTATCTGATTTTAATACTATAGGTAAAGGTTTCCCTTGCTCGAAAGCCAGTCGTATCCAACTCTAGGGTTCAGTAGTCATCTCTGTTTCAAAGTTGAAGAGCCAGTGCTGTCTGCTGCACACATTTCTGTGGTCATGTTGCAGGCATGACTAGACACCGGAACGCACGGAACTCTGTTTACCTTCCCACCAAAGTGGTCCCTATTTTTCTACTTGCAATTTCTTGCTTTCGAACTGCTAGGTTGGCAGGAGCTGGGACAAAGACGGGAGCTCATTCTGTCCTGAAGTACTTGGGAATCGAAGTGCTAAATCTTATATTTATTACTATTTTATTAGCCTGCATTCCACCTGCTGTGTTTGTGATTATTACTGATCTGTTTTTATAAATTTTTGTTACATATTAAACTTGCAGTTTTTATATCTTGGAAGCTGTTGAAAATGAGATCCTTTTTATCCCAGTGGATTTTTTTGTTGTTGTTCAATCACATAATCACATTGCCGCCGCCGGTGCAGCTGCCTCACAGACGTTGAACTATAGGGTGCCTTTGTGGCTGCTGGTTGGTTGAGGTTGATTTTTTGTGTAATTTCTCATTATGATATTGCTTAATTATTTATATTTTGTATTGTATTTTTGCATATTCTGATGTTTTGATTGTATTAATTGTGTATTGCCTTTTGTAGTTTATTGTATATTTTGCTCTGTTTATTGTATTTATATTTGTTGTAAGCCGCTTTGAGTGGCACTTGTGTCAGGAAAGCGGGATAGAAATTAAACTTTATTATTATTATTATAATCGAGTCTGACCCTTTGCGACCCCATGGACCACTACATGCCAGGCTCCCCTATCTTAGGATAAGAAAACCTAACCAGAAATGAGACTAAGCCACTGACAGGTACTGTTAATACAAAGATTTATATATGTTTAATATAAAGAACAGAGGGAAATATAAATGTCTTTTTTTAGTTCAAAAAAGATGAAATATGTTCAACCAGCAACATCCCATGAAAAATGAAAGTGCGGCGCCAAAATGGCCGCTGCGCTCTTTGCACCCCCCCCCCAGACTCAGACATCCAGGTGAGTTAGGGGGCGTGGCCACACCTCTATAAAAAGGGTGGCCACGAGGCAGCCGAGCTGCCATTTTAGAAATGCGACGGAACGGAGAAGTTTTCTCTGCCGTGTTTCTGTTTCTTCGCCCTTCGTACCTTTGCCTTTGAACGGAGTTCACTCCTCTTCATTACCGCGGTACTCAGGGCACAGGAACTGATCCCTGGCCAGGGATCCATCGCTTCTTTGGGAGCCATGGCTCCCAAGCGCAGAGGCCCGGCGGTCAAGCCGTGGCCTAGGGGAAGGGCTTTCCCGCCCCCTCCTTCTACCGGGGGGCAGCCATAGGGTCGGAGGATTCGGGCTGCACCCCCCCAACTGGGCAGCGGGACGGCCCTGCCTGCTGCTGCCAGTGGGGCCGAGCAGGCTTCCACTGGTCAGCTGGGCACAGGCCTCCAGGCTGGGCCGGCTCAGGCTGGCTCCTCGGGCATCCCTGCCCCTGGCCGGGATTTCTTTGGCGCAGGACAGGGTGGCCCGCTTGGACTTGGTGGCAGTTTCCGCCCCACCATTCCTCCGGCCCCCCATGGGCCGGAGTTTTGGGCATGGCCCTACTCAGGCCCTGGATCCCCATTTGGGTTTCCTGCTCAACAACTGGCCACAGGGCCGTCTGGCCCACCTGGCCCGCCCGGCCCACTTTATACTGGGGGCTCGGAGACTGTCGATGCCCTTCTTGCACGTATTTCGGTGCTAGAGGCTTCGCTGGGCATTGCCCATCCACCTCCTGAAGGGGGTTTGTCTGCTGCTTCGTGCATGGCCCTTCGTCACTTTCAGACCCATCAGCCGTGACTCTCCAGCGGGCCGCCAACAGGGTCAAGCTGCTTGAGGCCATCAGGCCAGCCCAAGCTGGCGCTTCGCAGCTCCCCGCATGTTCGAATCTGCAGGTGGGGAGCAGTCAGGTGTGGCCCCAGAGCTCGATGCCTGCCGCGAGCTCCGACGCCCGCCATGGGCCGGAACCCCCGGTGGGGGCGGCTCACGGGGGTGCAACCAGTGAGTATCCAGTTCAATTTAGTGCACCGACACTGTCCAGTTACACTGGGGGGGGCGTGCAGTGGCCATGGCCATGCCAGATTACTGTGGGTGGGCAGTTGCTTCCACACTGCCCTGTTAATTCCTGGTTACCGAATGGCCCCACGGTTAGGACAGGGGTGTCCACCCCCGGAGGTATGCCAAGCGTCACAGGGGCTATTCAGGGCCCGCTGCGCATACCCTTCATTCAACAGGTGCCAATGGCAGCTCTGCCGATGGCTGGTTATTCCCTCCCCCTGGGTGATCATCTTTCACAGGCTACTAGGAATAAGATTTGGAGAGGGGAGTACGTTGATATTTTTTCCCTTCTGAATCGTGAGCCCACTTCGGAGGAGAGGGAGGGACAGGATGACCGGGATAAAGAATTGTCCCGTTGCCGTAAGCCACCGCGTACCTGGGCCAATTGGTTGCCGGCATATCTTATATATATGGCCGTGTACCTCAGGGCACAGCCTGATTTGGCCATCCCGATGGTCCAATATCTCGACAATATTTATAGGGCGATGGTTGACTTTCCTGGCCCATTGTGGTTGGCTTACGACAAGGAATTTAGGATGAGGGTGGCCCTACATCCTGAGATGAGGTGGGATGAGCCCTGCCAGCAATTGTGGCTCTTGTATATGACTCCCACGCATCCGGCGCCTGGTGATAGGTACCATTGTGGCCATGCTGTGCAGCGGGCGGCTGTAACGCAGGTTCCCTGCCAGCCAGCAGGGCAGGGGGTTCCAGCCCACCTGCTGTGTTAGAGCTTCTCAGCTAGCAGCGTGTGCAACAAGCGTCAGTGTCGTTTCCGACACGAGTGTCCCTCTTGCTCTGGCCCTCACGCCGCCTCTGCGTGCCTGCGAGCTGGTGGGTCACGAGGCAGAGGTAGGGGTGGGCAGGGGGCAGTCAGAGCTCCCTCTGACTGTGCTGGCCAAGCAAAAGGCCCCCTCCCCAATTAATATTCCCACGTTAGGTCAATGGCTTCCGCTTATCCTAGACGGGATGACGCGAAGTACCTGCTGGAAGGCTTCCAGTTTGGCTTTCATATACCATTTAGGGGTGTTCGGGGACCGCAGGATGCCCCGAACTTACTTTCACTAAAGGGCAATGAGGAGATTGCTGCACAAAGCATAGCTAAGGAGTTGCAGGCTATGAGCATTGCAGGGCCCTTTGATGAACCGCCATTCCCCAACTTGAAGGTCTCCACTCTGGGGCTAGTGCCAAAAAAGAACCCAGGTGAATTTCACCTAATACACCATCTTTCCTACCCTGCGGGTTCCTCGGTCAATGATGCTATTCCTGATGGCCTTTGTTTGATCAGGTATACTTCGTTTGATCAGGCCCTACAGATGGTATGCGCCTGTGGTCCAGGGGCCCTCTTGGCAAAGTGTGACATTAAATTGGCATTCCGATTACTGCCAGTCCACCCCGAGGACTTTGAGCTGTTGGGTTTCCGTTTTAGGGGGAAATTCTATGTAGATAAGGCCATGCCTTTTGGCTGCTCTATTTCATGTTCGGCATTCGAACGATTTAGCACTTTCCTTCAATGGGCCTTTGTTTGAAGGTCAGGGTCCCGGTCTGTAGCCCATTACCTCGATGACTTTTTGTTTGGGGGTGAACGGGGCTCGGACACCTGTACGCGTCTCCTTACTACATTTCAGGCCCTTATGCGGGAGCTGGGTGTCCCTTTAGCGCCTGAAAAGACCGAGGGCCCAGCTACCAAGCTCACCTTTTTAGGCATCAAAATTGACTCTGTTGCACAGGCATCCAGGTTACCCGTGGACAAGGTGGCCCGGATCTCTGTGGCGATTCGAGCACTGATTTCTAAACGTAAGGTTCCCACCGTGAGCTACAGGTACTGCACGGCCACCTCAATTTCGCCTGCCGGGTGGTGACACCAGGCAGAGCTTTTGCCAGGCATCTGTGTGATGCCATGGCTGGCCTATTAAAATGCCACCACAGGGTATGGCTCACCAGGGGTATACGGGCAGACCTTTCGGTTTGGCTCACATTCCTACAGGAATTTAATGGGGTTTCTTTTTGGAGATCAGACCTTATGGTCTGCCCTAAATTTCAAGTCCAGTCGGATGCCTCCGACTCTCTGGGTTATGGGATATATTTTGAAGGGAGGTGGGCATATGGCCGATGGCCTCACGCATGGCAGTGCACGGATCGTCTCCACGATCTTACTTTCCTGGAATTTTTCCCCATTTTGGGGGCACTAATGCTATGGGGTGATGTGGGCCAACTCAGTGGTCCATTTTTGGTGTGACAATGCTGCAGTGGTGCACATTGTTAACGCTCAGACGTCCAAATCCCCTAGGGTCATGGCATTGGTACGTCAATTTGTCTTGAGAAGCCTACGCCTTAATGTGCTGTTCAGGGCCAGACATGTACCAGGCATTAATATTGCTGATGCTTTATCCCGCCTGCAGATCTCCCGGTTCCGAGCCTTGGCTCCCGAAGCAGAGGAATTCCCCTCGCCACTCCCGGCCGAGATTTGGACATTTGGCGAGGAGAGGTGAACCGGGCGATCGGCATGTCTTTGGCACCTCGCACGTGTAAGGCGTATCAACATGTTTTCGTACAATTTAGAACTTTTTTGTGGCCAACGACGGTTACCCGAAGTGTAGCCAATACCTATAGACCAGATTTTGCAATACATGGTTTATCTTCACGGTCATGGGCTGGCCCCCCGTACTATAGCCTCTAGGCTTTCGGCACTGGCATTTATGGCCAAGGTGCGGGGCTTCGCTGACTGCGTGAACGATATCTGCATACGTCATGTTTTGGAAGGGTGGACACGTGAACGTGGCCACCGCCAGGACACATGTCACCCTATTTCACCAGAGGTTCTTACCCACCTTGCACGAGGCTGGCATAACTTATGCTATGATAGGTACCAGGTGGCTCTTTTTCACGCAGCCACCACTGTAGCCTTCTTTTGAGCGCTCCGCATCAGTGAGTTGGTACCACTGTCTAAGGCGGATGCGTCTCGTAGGGCACTGGAACTTGACAATGTCTATGTTACTCAAGAGTAGGCTCAGTTGAGGATACAGTCCTCAAAGGTTGATCAGCAAGGCGTAGGCAGTGGAGTCAGACTGCTACGATGTTCCATTGAAGACATCTGTCCGGTTGGTGCCCTACATCAGTTTTTGGCAGTGCGTGGTACGCACCCTGGCCCTTTTTTCTGCCACCAGGATGGGTCTCCCCTTACTAAATTCCAGTTTTGGAGGGTGACCGGCATGGCACTTACCAGTGTGGGCCTCCCTGGGGTTCGTTACGGCACCCATTCATTTAGGATAGGCGCCGCTTCTACTACTGCGGCTGCGTTTGGGTACTCTGAGGCTGATATACGCAGGATGGGCAGGTGGGGATCCATGCGCTTTGCATTGTACGTACGTCCCCTCCATGTGTGAGTACCAGTTATGTCATTAATTCTTTTTCCTTCTTTTACAGACACTGTGTGTCCCCGCACACAGGTGGCAGTATGGCTGGTGGGCCACAGTTACGTGCACTGGGCAGCGCAGTATGCTGCGGCGACAGAGTGGGGACCCCATCTCGGGCTACATGCAACCACACATTCGCGATGGTACGGTAAGCGCGGTATGAAATGGCGGGAACTGTTGCCATTCCTGTTTTCCATCAGGGATGCTGGACCGCCTGATGTCCTCATCCTGCATCTCGGTGGCATTGACCTTGCCCAGGTCACTGGCCTCTCTTTAAAGTTCACGATTTGCAGGGACCTAGCCTATTTGCATTACGTATTTATTTTTATTTATTTATTTATTTATAGTCAAATTTGTATATGCCGCCCGCTCAGGCAGAACCCGACTCAGGGCGGCATCACAACAATTCACAAAAGACATAAAAACAATTATAAAAAATAATTATAAAAAAAACCCCCAACCCACCCCCTTTAAAAACCCCTATGTCCCACCCACCCACTATACAAAGGAGGAGGAGAAAGTTCTTATACAAGCCAGCAGGCGGGCACCATAGTCCCATTCGGGCCCCACACCTGCCCTGCCAGCCAGGTCTTCACTCCTTTCCTGAAGGGCAGCAGTTCACTTTGGAGTCTTAGGTCTATTGGCAGGAGGTTCCAGAGAGTTGGTGCGGACACGGAGAAGGCCCTCCTTCGGGTGCTAGACAAATGTGCATCCCTAGCCAGTGGCACCACTAGAGAACCCCTCCTGTCCGCTCTGGTTGGACGGGCAGACACTCTTGGGACGATGCGGTCTCTAAGGTATCCCGGCCCCCTGCCATGTAGGGCTTTAAAGGTCAAAACCAGCACCTTAAATTGCATCCAGAGACAAACTGGTAACCAGTGCAGCTCCCGAAGTAGGGGAGAGGCATGGGCATATCGCCCACACCCCATCACCACCCGGGCCGCCACATTCTGGACCAGCTGCAGCCTCCGAATGGTCGTCAAGGGCAGCCCCATGTAGAGCGCATTACAATAGTCTAGTCGGGAAGTAACCAGAGCATGGGTGACCATAAGCAAGGAGCCCCAGTCCAGGAGTGTGCGCAATTGGTGAATCACCCGAAGTTGGGCAAAAGCCCTCCTGGCCACAGCCGCCACTTGTTCTTCCAGCAGCAGCCGCGAGTCCAGAAGAACCCCCAAGTTGCGCACTGGGTCTGTCTGGGGCAGAACAGCCCCATCCAGTACCAAAGATGGTAACTCCCTGGATAACGCGGGGCCCCTTATCCACAGCCACTCTGTCTTGCTGGGATTCAGCCGAAGCCCATTGGCCCCCATCCAGACCCCAATGGTCTCTAGGCATCCGGATAGGATTTCAACAGCATCACTGGGGTCCCCACGGGCCGAGATGTACAACTGTGTATCATCCGCGTACTGATGGTACCGCACCCCGTGGGAACGAATGATCTCACCCAGCGGCTTCATGTAGATGTTAAATAAGAGAGGAGAGAGCACAGAGCCCTGAGGCACCCCATATTTGAGGGGCCTAGGGCTGGACCTCTCACTCTCTAACCATACCGACTGGGTACGGCCCTTCAGAAATGAGGAAAACCAGGACAACACAGTGCCCTGGATCCCCAGTCCTTCGAGCCGTTCCAGAAGGATACCGTGGTCGACGGTATCAAAAGCCGCTGAGAGGTCAAGAAGAGCAAGGACGGATGGACAACCCCCGTCCCGCTCCCGCCAGAGATCATCCATCAGTGCGACCAATGCCGTCTCCGTTCCATATCCGGGCCTGAACCCTGATTGAAAGGGGTCTAGATAATCCGCTTCCTCCAGGACACTCTGCAGCTGACGCGCCACCGCCTTTTCCAAAACCTTACCCAAAAAGGGCAGGTTGGAAACTGGTCTGTAGTTGTTAAGGACAGCTGGGTCGAGGGACAATTTCTTCAGGAGGGGGCGCACCAAAGCATGTTTTAGCTGTGCAGGAAATACCCCCTCCCGTAAAGAGGCATTTATTATACCCCCTATCCAGCCACCTGTTACCTCCTTGGAGGCTTTCACCAACCAAGTAGGACAGGGATCCAAAGGACATGTAGTGGCACGAACAGCTGCAAGGAGCTTGTCCACTTCATCAGGGACAACAGGATCGAACTGATCCCAGATCGTACAGCAAGACAATGCTCCGGCACCTCCCCGACCCTCCCCATCCACGCCAGGATTCAATCCTGAACGAATCCGATCGATTTTCTCCACCAGATGGTCAGCAAAGTCCTCAGCCGAACCCTGCCAACCGGGCACCGATCCCCCTCTACCAAGGAGGGACCTGGTTACCCGGAACAGGGCGGCTGGGCGATTATCAGCGGAGGCAATAAGGGTGGTGAAGTATTGCCGCCTCACCACCCCTATCGCCACTAGATAGGCCCTAATAGCAGCTCTAGCTAGTGTCCAATCGGAGTCATCCTGGGTCTTCACCCAGCGGCGCTCTAGGCGTCTCTTTGCCCGTTTGAGTTCACGCAGTTCATCTGTGAACCACGGAGATGACCTAGTCCCCCGGGCGTGGAGAGGCCGCAGTGGCGCGATTTCATCCAAGGCTACTGTTGCCGACCTATTCCACAGGTCGACGAGTGCCTCGGGTGAATCGTGTAGCCGATCCAGAGGAACATCCCCCAGTTCCCTCTGGAATCCATCTGGATCCATTAGTCACCGAGGGCGGGCCATTTTAATCGGCCCAGCCTCCCTACGATGAAGTGTCGCCCCCAGGAAGTCAAGAGTCACCAGATAGTGATCAGACCATGGCACAGGTGAGATGACTAAATCCTGTAATCTTAGATCACTCTGCCACTGCTCCGACAAGAAGACTAGGTCTGGCATGTGACCACTGCCCCTGGTCGGACCCCGGACTACCTGAGTCAGGCCCATGGCTGCCATGGAAGCCATGAACTCCCTTGCCACCTCAGAGGCCATCCCCAGCGATGGCAAATTGAAGTCCCCCAGAACCATAAGTCTCGGGAACTCCAACGCCAGCATCGAGGCGGCCTCGAGGAGCTCAGGCAGGGCATCCCTTACCCTGCAAGGGGGCAGGTACAGGAGCAAGATCCCCAACTGACCTTTGGGGCCCAGCCGTAGAAGCAGGGCCTCGCAACCAGACACTTGTGGAGCAGTGGCCCTAGCAACTCCCAAAGACTCCCTGGCAACAATGGCGACACCACCGCCCCTCCCCTCACCTCTAGGCTGGTGCCAAATACCGAACCCAGCTGGACATATGTCCGAGAGAGGTACTCCATCTTCAGGAGTCAACCAGGTTTCGGTATGGCCGTCCATGCGGCTGCTATGGTCAGACATGGTGCTGCGACATACTTACATAGGAGGTGTTGACCTCCGTGCCCTTAACCCGCTCGCCGCTCGGTGACAGGGCTGTTGCCCGGTTCCTGGCAGACAAGGGCTTGGGGACAGCCATCCGGCACCCTAGGATAGGCTTGCAGGATTATGATCTCTATGCAGGAGATGGGGTCCACTTGTCGGCCAGAGGTATGGACCTCTTTCTTGAGGATATGCAAGCAGGCCTGGTGACCGAGCTGACGGTCTGGGGGGGGGGTGAGTCATCAAGGATGCATCCCCGTGTGGCGGGTAGCACTGGTAATGTAAAGATTTATGACCCACAGGTATCCGGCAGATTCGCAATTGACTGGCCAACATGTAGACAGGTACAGGGGAAAGAGGTTTGGCCAGTCAAGGGCGAACCAGGCAAGGGGTGATGGCAGGAGCTTTACAGCCTGCATCACCTTGATATTTAATGGATACACGTCATAGGGTGGGGTCAGTAGATAGTTTATTGACTCCGGTCAACAATTTGTTTGTGCCAACAAACAAATTGATACAAATAGTTACATGTAGCCAATTGCCATTGGCATTTTGGGAGGAACCTTACCAGTGTTACTGCGGCCTGCTTGCCTTAAAGAATTACAATTGGATGATTACACCAATTGAAAGTTATAATTCGGACTAGGGCATTATTCAATAAAAGTGGCCCAATGCCTTTATCCATATACCGGTGTCTGAGTCTTTCTTTGGGGGGTGCGCCTGCAAAGTGATTTGTTGTTGTTCAGTCGCACAGTCCACTCCGACACTTTGCGACCCCATGGACCATTTTCCTCCAGGCGCCTCTGTCCTCCACCATCCCCCTCAGCCCTCCCAGCTCTGTGCCCACTATGTCTACAATACCATCTAGCCATCTCATCTTTGGACCCCCCCTTCTTCTTTTGCCCTCCACCTTTCCCAACATCAATGCCTTCTTAAGTGAATCCTCCCTTCACATTTGATGTCCAAAGTACTTTAGCTTCATCATTACTATTTGACCTTCCAATGAGCAGTCAGGGTTGATTTCTTCTAAGATTGTCCTATTTGTTCTCCTCACTGTCCAGGGGACTCTCAAAACCCTCCTCCAACACCACATTTCAAAAGCATCTATTCTTCTGCATTCAGGCTTCCTAATCGTCCAGCTCTCGCATCCATACATTACCACTGGGAATACCATTGCTTTGACTATTCTAATTTTTGCTTGCAATGTGATGTCTCTGCTTTTCACTATGTTCCCCAGGTTTCTCATAGCTTGTCTCCCAAGAATCAGTCGCTTTTTTATTTCATGGCTACAATCCCCATCTGCAGTGATCTTTGATCCTAAGAAAGTAAAATCTGTCACTGCTTCTACTTCTTCCCCATCTATTTTCCAGGAACTGATTGGGCCTGTTGCCATTATCTTGGTTTTCTTGATATTGAGTCTCAAGCCAGCTTTTGCACTCTCCTCCTTCAATACAATCAAGAGGTTCTTTAGGTCTTCCTCACTTTCTGCCATTAGGGTGGTATCATCTGCATATCTCAGATTGTTGATGTTTCTCCCATATTGTGATTCCTCCATCCCTGCATTGCGCATTATGTGCTCTGTGTATAAGTTGAATAAGCAGGGTGACAAAATGCAGCCCTGTCTTACTCCTTTTCCTATTCCAAACCACTCTGTCATTCCGTGTTCTGTCCTAACAGTTGCTTCTTGGTTCATGTACAGATTTCTCAGGAGGCATATGAGGTGCTCTGGTATTCCCATCTCTTTAATTACTTGCCACATCTTGTTGTGGTCCACACAGTCAAATACCTTAGTGTAGTCAATAAAACAAAAGTAAACTTATTTCTGGTATTCCTTTGTTTTCTCCATGATCCAGCGGTATGTTGGCAATGTGATCTCTAGTCCCCCTGCCTCTTCTCAAACCAGCCTGCACCTCTGGTAGTTCTCTCTCCACATGCTGCTGAAGTCTATCCTTTATTATCTTGAGCATCACCTTGCTGGCGTGGGGGATGAGTGCAATTGTTCGATAATTTGAACATTCTTTGGCATTGCCCTTTTTTGGGATTGGAACGTATACTGATCTTTTCCAATCCTGTGGCCACTGTTTTGTTTTCCAAATCTGCTGGCATATTGAATGCAGTAATTTAACGCCATCATCTTTTAGCGCTTTGAAAAATTCAACTGGGATACCATCATCTCTAGCTTTGTTGTTTGCAGTGCTCTTTAGAGCCTTTATAACTTCGCTCTCCAGGATGTCTGGCTCAAGTTCAATTTCTTCATCATTTTAATTATCAGGAGTGTTGAGGTCCTTTTTGTAGAGTTCCTCTGTGTACTCTTTCCATCTTTTCTTAATTTCTTCTGCATCAGCTAGCTCCTTTCCATCTTTGTCCCTTATCATGGTCATTTTTGCTTTAAATGTTCCCTTGATTTCCCCGTTTTTTTTTTTTGAAAAGTTCTCTGGTTCTGCCTCTTTTGTTGTTTCCTCCATTTCTCTGCACTGTTCTTTTAGGTAGTTTTCCTTCTATCGCCTTGCTTTTTTTTTCTTTTGAAATTCTGTGTTCAAATGATTGTATTTTTTTTCTCCTTTTACTTTTGCATTCCTTCTTTCCTCTGCTATTTCAAGAGCCTCATCAGATAACCACTTTGCTTTCTTATGCCTCCTCTCCTTTGGTATGGTTTTCTTTGCTGCTTCCTGCATGATGTCCCTCATTTCCATCCATAATTCTTCTGGCACTCTGTCTACCGAGTCTAAGCCATTAAATCTGTTCATCACCTCCACCGTGTATTCTTTAGGGATGCTGTCTAGGTGATATCTGTCTGGTCTCCTTGTTTTCCCTATTTTCTTTAGTCTAAGCCTGAATTTTGCAATCAATAGGTTGTGATCTGAGCCACAGTCTGCTCCAGGTCTTGTTTTTGCTGACTGTATGGAGGTTCTCCATCTTTGGCTGCAGAGTATGTAGTCAATCTAGTTTCGGTGTTGGCCATCTGGTGATGTCCATGTGTAAAATTGCCTCTTGTGTTCTGGAAGAGAGTGTTTGCTATGACCAGTGCGTTCTCTTGGCAGAACTCTATCAATCTTTGCCCTGCTTCATTCTGTGTTCCAAGACCAAACTTGCCTGTTATTCCCTCCACTTTTTGATTTCCTACTTTTGCATTCCAATCTCCTAATATAATTTGGACATCATTTCTTAGTGTCTGTTCTATAAGGTGTTCTAGGTCCTCATAGAACTGGTCCACTGCGGCTTCATCTGCACCAGTGGTTGGTGTGTATATTTGGATCACAGTGATATTGAAAGGTTTGCCTTGAATTCTGACTGACATCATTCTGTCATTTTTAGGTTGTATCCCATTACTGCCTTTCTCACTCTTTTATTGACAATTATGGCTACTCCATTTCCTCTAAGGTTTTCTTGCCCACAGTAGTAGATAGAATGGTTTCCATAGCTGAATTCACCCATCCCTGTCCATTTTAGCCCACTGATGCCCAGGATGTGAATGCTTATTCTTTCCATCTCATTTTTACCACTTCCAGTTTACCTTGATTCATTGATCTCACATTCCATGTCCCTATGCAGTATTGTTCCTTGCAACATTGCATTTCTCCTCCCCCTTTCCTGTCCCTCCCCTTCCTCCACTCTGTGGTGCTAAGCATCCTGTATCACCTAGCCTGCTCCTTTGTTTTGCCTTTTGTTTTGGTCAATAGGGTTCTCTTGGCAAGCTTTGTGGCGTGGTTTGCCAGTTTCTACGCCATTTTTCTCCCCTCATACATTTTATCACAGTTTTAAAAGTTTAAAACATTTTAGACAGCATATAATCATGCATATTATCACACTTTAAAACACAGTCTCTATGTCAGTTTCTATATTAAGTCAGTATAAAGTCTCTATATGAGTTGCTATATTAAGTCTTCTACATTTTTGCATATCCGCTACTTATCCTTTGTATGTGACTCTGAGTCTCACCCCCTGCTTTTCCTCTTCTGCCTGCTTCCCTTCTGCCAATTGGTCTTCTCCTTTGGTGCTCGGCTGGAGCCTGTAGGTGGTGGGTACCCCCATCTGGACGCCTCACGGTGGCGGTGATGACTGGCCTTTCCACTGCTCAGCCGACTCTCCTCCTCCTCACCCCCCGGCTGGGGGTGGTTGTCTGGCGGCGGTGATGGCAGGCCTTTCTGCTGCTCAGCTGGCTCTCCTCCTCCTCACCCCCGGCTGGGGGTGGTTGTCTGGCGGCGGCGATGGCTGGCCTTTCTGCCGCTCGGCCGGCTCTCCTCCTCCTCACCCCCCGGCTGGGGGTGGTTGTCTGGCGGCGGCGATGGCTGGCCTTTCCGCTGCTCGGCCGGCTCTCCTCCTCCTCACCCCCCGGCTAGGGGTGGTTGTCTGGCAGTGGCGATGGCTGGCCGCCGGCGGACAACCACCCCCAGAAAGTGATAGCATTCACAAAAATCCCTAAGTTTTGCCACACAAACCAGACTATGATCCCGTTCTTACCTAAGTGCTCCCAATTGATACAATCACAAACAAACCCGATCAGCTCTTTAATTATCGTCTATGTGACAAAATCAAGATCTATACTAGGGGTGCCCAAACTACGGCCCATCGGCTGGATCAAGCCCTCAACACCAATTCATCCAGCCCACAAAGCCCCTGTTGCTCCCGAAAGCAGAACTAAAAAGTGCCCATACAATGTTGGGAGCTGGATCTGGCCCATGGGCCATAGTGACTGGCCCCCTGAACCACATGACTGGCCTGCGGCCTGAAAAGTTTGGGCACCCCTGATCTACACAATGAGTGGCTGCTTAAAGTATTATGAAGCACCATTTAAATTCCTTCCAGCCCTGACTTAGAAGCAGGCCTAAAAGTTCTCAACCATAAAGCAGCAAAGTGGGCAAATGAAAATATAACTAAAACAGAGAATAAAACATTATATCTATCTAATCCAGCTCAGAGATGTGGAAAACTCACTCTTTTAAATCCAGATGAGTAGGTTCTGCAGAACCTCCTTCTAGATCAGTGATGGCGAACCTTGGCACTCCAGGTGTTCTTGAACTTCAATTCCCAGAATCACTGATCAGCAGGAATGCTGACTTGGGCTTCTGGTAATTGAAGTCCAAGTACACCTGGAATGACAAGGTTTACCATCACTGATCTAGATCCTCAATGGAGGATTTTGGAGAGGCTCAGCAGGGAAAAGATTAGGTTAGAGCTGTGGTTTCCAACATGGAGCACATGCCCCACAGGGGGGCAATTTTTATTTCTAAGGAGGGATTTGAGAATGAGTTACTATCAGTGAATGGCCTTTTAGGCTTCCTCTATGTGAATAGTTCACTTTTTGAATAATATGAATTATACGTCACAGGGAGCGGGCATCAGGAGTTTAGAGATGCTTAGGTAGGGCATGGCCAAAAAAAGGTTGGGAACCACTGGGTTAGAGAGAAGATAAGTATCTTCAGGGGGTCTTCAGGATAGGATCTGAGTAAGAGCTGTGAGAATGTCACCTTAAGTGGCAGCTTGGAAGTCTCTTTATTGAATAAATAAGTAGAATTACAGAGGTGTGAAGAGTCTTTAGTTTTCTTTCAACAAGTACAGTAAGTGCTAAGTAATCAATTTTGTTTTTAAGAAGAATAAAAAGACATTGTTTTTAGCAAGGAAAAAAAATCTATTTTCACATTTTAGCAGGCCCATAGCATGGATATATTATTGTTGTTTTTCTGTTTTGCTTTGTTTGTTTTATATTTGTTCTAGAGAGGAAGAAAATTGGTCTCCCTGAACATTTAGTGCTTTTGTTGGAGAAATCAATGTTTCATGCATGGCATAGCCTCTGAACAATTATTTCTTTTTTCAGCTGTGATTTACTCACTCAGATGGCAACAGTTTTATACAGCCTGAAGACTGTAGTTCAAGCACATGGAATCCTGGCATGGGGTCTTCAGTGTCCTAAACTGGACCTAATACATACCCGTCAAGCATGGCTCTGGAAAATACAGGAGCTGTTCCAGCCCAGGTGAGCATGTGCAGCAACAACTCCTTTGCACATGCTCAGAATCCCTTTGTGCATGTGCAGAACAACTTTGTGCATGTGCAGAACCCCTTTACGCATGTGTGCATGTGAAGTAACCCCTTTCCTGGCCGGCCAAAATACGGGATGGCTGCGGGAACGATCATTAAAGAGTGGTGAAATACGGGATTTCCCTGCCAATCCAGGATACTTGACAGGTATGACCTGATAGCTAGAGGGTAAAAACTCGATTTACCAATCTCATTTCTGCAACAAAGATGCTTCCATGAATTTTTTAAATTTCCTGTATAAATGATAGCATTACACTATCATGCAACATGCCAACTGAAAAGGCAATGCTTTTGCTCTCCTGAAGTGTAGAACACAACACAACTATAGCAGGTTGGTTCCACTTTAATTGCCACAGATCCATCCTACATAGAGTTGCCATATGTCACGGAAAACCATGAATTTCACATTTTGTAACTGTCCCACCCAGTTCCATTAAAATCATTGAAAATTCATGGTTTTCAAACCACTTAAAAAAATTTTTTTTTGGGGGGGGGGAATAAACGCATTTTTCTTGCACTTCTATTGGAACCACCAGCAGCTGGTGGCAGCAGCAGCTTGGTGAGCAAGGAAGAAATAGGGGGGGGCACACCTTTTCTTGTAGCATCTGTAGCAGCAGCCAGTACACAAACAGGACGGAATGAGCTCCTGTCTTTGTCCCAGCTCCTACAAACCTAGCAGTTCAAAAGCAAGAAATGGCAAGTAGATAAACAGGGACCACTTGGGTGGGAAGGTAAACAGCGTTCCGTGCACGCCTGTCACATGAACACTGCAAGGAAGGCACCAACTCCAGGTGTTCGGGAGGGTTTTTTCCTCTCCCCCCCCTCCTGTCAACTCTTTCTTTCTCTCCCGCCTCTCTCCTGGAGTTCTGTGGTGGAGGAGCCTCTTTCCCCAGCCAGCAGGCTTTCTTTTACCCCTTTCACCAGAGTAAATCTGGGAGGGAAGTGCCTTCCAGCAACATGAGCGTGGCTGTGCGGCTTTCGCCTGGTCAGAGGCAAAGAGTTGACAGGAGTGCTGGCTCTTTGGCTCTTTGACAGGAGTGCTGGCTCTTTGGCTCTTTGGCTTTGAAACAGAGATGAGCACTGAACCCTAGAGTCGGATACGACTGGCTTTTGAGCAAGGGCAACCTTTACTTCTGTCCCGTTTCTGTGAGAGGGAAATATGGCATCCCTAATCCTACAGAATCCTTGGACCTGTAGTTTAGAAAGGTACTTAGAATTCTCTGATATATTTCAGGGGATGCAATATGTTTCCCTAGCAAAGTATTTTCAGTACCCTACTCTGCATTCCATTTCAGTTCTATGGAAAACATTTGGAGAAAATAGAACAAATCTGTGAGTAGCAAAGGGCTTACCAGTCAGTGGCAAGTCCTTTACTGCAAAAGCAGATACTCCCTCCTTTTCCTTGGAGAAATTTGGTGAAATGGTCCCTGAACAATTTATTTCTAACAGATAAGTTGGAGAATTTGAGAAGCAATTTGCACAGAGTTTTAAAGCCTGCGAGAAATTTGTTCCTGTCTCTAAGAGCTGGCTCATATACTGTAGAAAACACATGTATTCATCCTTACTTCTGTCGTTTGTAGGATGTCCTCTCCAGTCACACAATTGATTGCACCATCGGGGCATGACCAATCATGCGACAGATAAAATGCTACTTTCATAATTGTGCTGCTAAGCTTGGTAACACCAAAAAACATTCTGGCTCTTGCCTTTGTTAATGAGTAGGAGCTAGCTTTCACATAGTGACTTATCTGTCCTCATCAGGGCTACTAAATTAGATTTTTAATTTTTAAAAACTACCATGTATTCTAAGTTTGGGAACATCCAGAGAGGGATGCAAATATTAAACAGATAGGTTGAATCAGCCTAATGGAGGGAATTGGAAAGACAGATTTTATTAACATGAACTAGGTGCCTTTTAAAAGGGATGATAAAGTATGGAAGCTTATATAACAGAAATACTTGAGAAGGGGACATTGGATAAATAAAAATAAGAAAAATAATTAAGTTGAAAGAGATGGGAATAATCAAGGGTTATTTCATCTTTTTTTAAAAGGTGAAATAAGGGATAGGAAATGAAAGGTTAAAAGAAAATGGCAAGTGATGGCTTGTCATAATGAAGCCTTATATGCTTAGATATGAGGGGGGAAAGATCTATGCTTTCACATGTATTTTTGAAAGAATCACTATTCTTTCATGAGAAGTTCCCTTTACGCCACATGAAATATATGAAAGATATGAATATAAGCACAACACACCACGAAATGTGAAATAAAACACTGATGGTATGACTTTGGACTCTGTCACTCCACAAAAAATCAATCCTGAAGAAACCACTTTTCCACCTGTAATATATTTAAAAGATCAACATTTACTCTTCTTGGATCTCATTCTTAAAAATTGTAAGTTCCATTTTTGCAACTAGTAGTA
This sequence comes from Bradypodion pumilum, assembly GCA_035047305.1. Lineage (NCBI taxonomy): Eukaryota > Metazoa > Chordata > Lepidosauria > Squamata > Chamaeleonidae > Bradypodion > Bradypodion pumilum. The sequence goes on from JAWDJD010000003.1 coordinate 327,272,150, forward strand.
TATTCTATTCCTTGTTTGTAAAAGCTGAGCTGGGTTGTCTAGAACATGACATTTTGGAGATCTCTCATTCATAGGATTGCCATTGTAGAGCAGCAATTTCCAACCTTGAGTCCTCAAGATGTTTCTGAACTAAATCTCCCAGAAGCCTTCATCATTGGCTGTGCTGGCCAAGCTTTCTGAAAGCAAATCCAGGAATATCTGGGGTCCCAAGGTTGGGGATCACTGCTGTAGAATTTCATATGTGGACAGCTTATCTATCTATCTATCTATCTATCTATCTATCTATCTATCTATCTATCTATCTATCTATCTATCTATCTATCTATCTATCTATCTATCTATCTATCTATCTATCTATCTCAAGCCACTGCCCAACCTCAACAGATCTCAGGGAAATGTAGTTAACATTATAAAAATTCTTCTTTTTCCATGTCTAGGCCACACATGAAACTGCCAAAATGAAGGCACCTTTTATTTATTTATTTATTTGAATTTATATTGCCGCCCCCTCACCAAGATGACTCCGGGCAGCTCACAAATATAAACATCACTTTTGGTGAGTTCCTTTTGCCTGACCCAGTGTGAGAATGATTAGCCGGCAATACAAGGTTGCCATTATCTGGGTATGCCCAATTGTTGTTGAAAAATACCACAATCTTCGAGGAGGCTCTTTTTGTGTACTGCATTACAAAAATTAAAGGCAATGAAACAATGATAGTGTAACAAATTAAGACGGGATGATAGAGTGAGCTCCCACCACCTGTCACATCTCCTGCCAACCTAGCAGTTCAAAAGCAAGAGAGTCTTCTTCTTCTTCTTCAGATCCTGTATCCATTCCGAATATTAGCTATCATCATGGTGATAGTCTTCCTGTTCTTAACTCCTCAGAACAGTTCTTCCGAGGACATGCCACACCAGTCTCTCAGGTTCTTCAGCCATGAAGTCTATCTACATCTAGGGCCTCTCTTCCCAGGGATCTTTCCTTGCAGAGCGAGTTGGAGGATTCTGTACTTTATGTTGTTCTTCATGATATGGCCAAGGTTTCTTTGCTTAATTCTCTTAAAGAGTTCTTGTTTTTTATTCAATCGGTGCAATACTTCTACGTTGGTCAGTTAGTTAAGCAAGAGATTGCAAGTAGATAAATAGGTACTGCTTTGGTGGGGAAGGAAACAGCATTCCTTGTGCTCCAGTGTCTAGTCATGTCTGCAGATGCATACAGTGCTGGCTCTTTGGCTGTAAATGCAGATAATCACCATACCCTAGAGTCAGATATGACTGGCTTTTGCGTAAGGACGTCCTTTTTGACTTTATCTAGTTTTAGGAGTTCAGCAGTTGAAGCATCTGTGCTGTTAAGGGCAGCTCCACACATAGCACATTACATTCTGGATGCTGCCACAATATGGATCACTTAGTGCTGCTCAGGTGTTCAGAACAGTTCTTCCCATGTCAAAGGGTGGTCTGTTAATGAGAGTGTTCTCAATGCATGATCCTGAATGCTGAAAGATAACATGTGGAGAACAAGGTCCTCTTCAATCTATCTTTCTCCATGTGAAGAGAATGACATTTAAGGGGGCAGCTTTAACTCTATCCTGAATGCTTGGATAAGGTTTGTATGGCAAGGAAGACAATGACTGAAACTAGCCAGAAGTGCCCTGAGTAGGTCCAATGCAAAATTTTAACTTACTACATATGTTTCTGCTAGGATGAGGTTCATGTGAAGACACTCACACATGAGCTTATGGTTGTGTCTTTGGGGTGTATTGTAAACTGACAGGCTCTGTTATTGTGGGTCCTATCATGAAGCAGTAAGGGGTTTTGTTTCTAATATTTTCACTGAGGAATCAACATGTTTACAGCCAGACCAGGTTACAGCCTACTCATGCATTTGTTTAATTGATCATTGACCATAATTGTGTTCTTGAAGTTTCAGCACAAAAAAAGTAAATATTTGGTCTACTCATATATATATTTAAGCCAGTAAGATAGCTGTTCCTGTTAGACCAAACCAGAAAATCCATGCAGGTTGAAGTTGAGCAGAAATAATGATGTTCCCACTAGAAAATGAAGCAAGAAAACAGCCAGTGCAGAAAAATTATTTAAATCACATTTTCATTTAGACATTACAGTTGCAGTAAATTAAATGTATTTTCTGCATGATTTGTTCTGGAAGCTGACGTGAGAAAATGAATACACTAGTGAATTTGGTGCCAGATGTTGACTACTATGGTGGAGTCTGTTGGACAAGTGTGTGGAAAGGTCTAGTTTGCTAATTCCAAAAGCATTTCAGTGGTGATTCAGTGACAATTGAGAGGTCATTCAAACAAAGATATTTTCATACTTGTTTACCCTCAAACTCAACAAACATATAATTAAATATCTAGAAATGCTCTCCTCTCTTCTCATTTGATGGTCAAAGCACTTTAACTTCATCTTCAATATTTGACCTTCCAAGGAGCAGTCAGGGCTGATTTCTTTTAAAAATGACCTATTTGTTCTCTTTGCTGTCCAGGGTACTCTCAAAATTCTCCTCCAGCACAACCTCTCACAGGCGTCTATTCTTCTGCGCTCAGCTTTCCTCATGGTCCAGCTTTCACAACCATACATTACTACCGGAAATACCATTGCTTTGACTATGCAAATTTTTGTTGATGTCTCTACTTTTAATTATGTTCCCCAGCTTTTCTCCCAAGAATTAGTCACCTTTTTATTTCATGGTTGCAATCACCATCTATAGTGATCTTGGATCCTAAGAAAGTAAAGTCTGTCACTGCTTCTACTTCTTCCCCATCTATTTTCCAGGGACTGATAGGCATACCTGTCAAGTTTTGGATTTGGAAATAAGGGAAATTTCCCAGCAAATATGGGATACTTTACAGCTATGCTTATCCTTTGCTGCCCTCCAATGGCGGAAATAGGGCATTGCAGTCTAATTAATATGGGATGATTATTAATTAATTAATATAATTAATATGGGAAGAGGGTAAAAAAGGGGGTTTTCCCGGCCAATACGGGATACTTGACAGCTATGCTGATAGGGCCTGTTGCCATTATCTTGGTTTTCTTGATATTGAGTCTCAATCCAGCTTTTGCACTGTCTTCTTTCAACCTGAGCAGGAGTTTCTTTAGGTCTTCCTCACTTTCCTCACTTTCTGCCATATCATTCACATATCTCAAATTGTTGATGATTCTTCCAGCAATTTTAATTACAACTTGTGATTTATCCAGCCCTGCATTGTGCATTATGTGCTCTGTATATAAGTTAAATAAGCAGGGTGACAAAATGCAGCCTTGTCTTACTCCTTTTCCTATTCCAAACCACTCCGTCATTCCGTATCCTGTCCTAACTGTTGCCTCTTGACTCTTGTACAGATTTCTCATGAGACCTATAAGGTGTTCTGGTATTCCCATTTCATTAATTACTTACCACATTTTGTTGTGGTCCACACAGTTGAAGGCCTTGGTGTAGTCAATGAAACAAAAATAGACTTGTTTCTGGTATTCCTTTGTTTTCTCCGTGATCCAACATATGTTGCCAATTTGGTCTCTAGTTCCCCATCCTCTTCGGAACCCAGCTTGCACTACTGGTAATTCTCTATCCACGTGCTGTTGAAGCCTATCATGTATTATCTTGAGCATGACCTTGCTAGTGTGTGTGATGAGCGCAATTCGATAATTTGAACATTCTTTGGTGTTGCCCTTTTTGTGGATTGGAACGTATACTGATCTTTTCCAATCCTGTGCCCATTGCTCTGTTTTCCAAATCTGCTAGCGTATAGCAATACTTTAACTCCATCATCTTTTAGGGCTTTGAATAATTCAACTGGGATACTGTTCACACTGGCTTTATTGTTTGCAGTGGTTCCTGACTTTTCTCTCTAGGATGTCTGGCTCAAGTTCAATGTTCTCATCACTGTGATTGTGTTGAGGTCCTTCTTGAAGAGTTTCTCTATGTACTCTTGCCATCTTAATCTCTTCTGCATCAGCTAAATCCCTCTGGAAACAATTTTCATATCTAATATCTTGCAAATTTATTAACTCAAAATTCTTACTTCAGGCACAAAAAATATGTAATAACTATTCAAAATCTTCATAGTTCATAACTTGTAATCTTGTATCAGTTTCTTATGATAATCCACTAGTTCCTTTTCAAATATTAATAATTGCATATTTCTTGCATAGAAAACCAAAGCCAATCCGGTGAAGTGGCTTTTCCCAATTTGCTTCATCAGGGTTTTCTCTTTGGTCTAATAAATGTTTATTTCGCATCAACAGCCTCTATTTATGAATTGTTTAGTGCTCACGACATCATAAATAGAGGCTGTTGACATGAAATAAACATTTATTAGACCAAAGAAAAAACCCTGATGAAGCAAAGTGGGAAAAGCCACTACACCAGATTGGCTTTGGTTTTCTATGCAAGAAATATGCAATTATGAATTATGAAATTTTTAAAAGGAACTAGTGGATTATCATAAGGAACTGATACAAGATTACAAGTTATGAACTATGAAGATTTTGAATAGTTATTACATATCTTTTCGTGCCTGAAGTAAGGATTTTGAGTTATTAAATTTGCAAGATATTACGTATGAAAATTGTTTCCAGACGGATTTCTTTCTTTTTTGCTATTGGATTCACTGTCTTGCCATATCTCTGTCAGCTAAATCCCTGCCATTTTTGTCCCTAATCCCAGTCATTTTTGCTTTCAACGTATCCTTAATTCCCCATTTTTTAAAAAGATCTCTAGTCCTTCCCCTTCTGTTGTTTTCCTCTGTTTCTTTGCATTGCTCATTTAAAAAGGTTTACTTATCTCTCCTTGCTTTTCTTTGAAAGACTATTCAATTGTTTGAATTTTTCTCTTTTGCCTTTGCCTTTTGTGTTCCTGCTATTTTAAGAGCCACATCAAACAACCATTTTGCTTTCTTATGCTTTTATTCTTCTGGTATGGTTTTACTTGCTGCCTCCCATATGATGTCCCAAACCTCGGTCCATAATTCTTCTGGCACTCTATCAAGTCTAAACCATTAAATCTGTTCCACACCTCTACCGTGTATCCCTTAGGGACATTGTCTAGGTGATACCTGTCTGGCCTAATTGTTTTCCCTATTTTCTTTAATCTAAGCCTGAATTTTGCAATCAGTAGATTATGACCTGAGCCACAGTCTGCTCCAGGTCTTGTCTTTGCTGATTGTATGGAGGTTCTCCATATTTAGCTACAGAGTATGTAAATCAATCTGGTTTCAATGTTGGCCATCTGGTGATGTCCATGTGTAAAGTCTCCTTGTTGGAAGAGGGTGTTTGCTATGACCAGTGCGTTCTCTTGGCAGAACTCTATCAATCTTTGCCCTGCTTCATTCTGTGTCCCAAGACCAAACTTCCCTGTTATTCCACTTACTTTTGATTTCCTACTTTGGCATTTCAATCTCCTAAAATAATACGGACATCATTTTTGGGTGTCAGCTCTATGAGGTGTTGTAGGTCCTCATAGAACTGGTCAACTGTGGCTTCATCTGCACCAGTAGTTGGTGCATAGACTTGAATTACAATGATATTGAATGGTTTTCCTTGGATTCAGACTGAAATCATTCTGTCATTTTTAAGATTGTATCCCATTACTGCTTTTCTCACTCTTTTATTCACTATTATTGCCACTCCATTTCTTTTAAGATTTTCCTGTCCACTGTAGTAGATATGATGGCTTCCAGAGCTGAATTCAGCCATCCCTGTCCATTTTAACTCACTGATTCCCAAGATGTTAGTGCTTATTCTTCTAAATTATACACAAATAAATACTCTTCATTTTGAAGAGGAATGTTTGCTGTGAACTGATCCACAGATATTTCCAGATGTGCATGATTTGGTGCACATCCTGAAGCTGGAAAAGAATCAATTTTAATTAATAGCAGTCTCTCACTGATAATGGCAAAACTCCTGTTGTGCAGGAAAATCTACTCAACAGGACACTGCCACACTGCCAACTTTTTTAAAAACATTAAATTGTCCTTTTAGCTTGTTTTTAATCATTTTAACTCATATTATATTGATTTGACAATCTTGAAGGTCAGAAAGATGATAAACAAACAAATAAATGCCCATGTCTGATTATTAAATAAGTCCCACTGAATTCAGGAACCTTCTATATGATTTAGAGACACATGTTTGGGCAGAGATCAAACTATCGCTCCTCAAATGTCTAAATTCATTTTTGCTTGAATTATTGTTTCTTAAAGCCACAATCTATAAGTAGAGAACAGTGTGTTAGTTTTATTTCTGTTGCATCCTCAATTGAAAGTGCAAACAAATTTCTATTTTTAGAATTGGAATTGTATTTTATTTTTTATGACATGTCATATAGCTAAAATATTTGGCCACTTAGATGTTCCAACTGGCCCTACATTGCACTACAACCTTTCTTATGACATGCTAACATGCCAACCATCTCTGGCTCAGATCGGTATGCTACTAAGCATGCTAATCTGATGCATACATCGAGTGGTTTTTTTGTTTGTTTGTTTGTTTGTTTGTTTCTGAGGAAGGTCATTCCATGTAGCCTTGCAATGTTTCAATGAAGATTCCATTTTGAAGGACTGTAGCCCAAGTTCCTCACTGCAGAGTATTGGCAAAGCAGAATATGTTTATTCAGAATATTGATTTATTTGTACATTTTCAGTTTAGGGTGTGATTAAATGGGGAAACAGATCACAATTTGGACCACTCCTGGAGCAGTTCAGTGCAATCTATTGCTTAGCGATCACATCATGCATTTCAGACAGAACCCAATTTGTACCTAAGCTGGACTTTTTGTTCCAGTTTTAGACCTTCTGCAATTCCCCAATCATCACTTGAGGATGCTTCACCACAACTGTTTTTGTTCTCAGTTCAGAAAAGACCACATTCATAGTGTGTGAGAAAGAGGGAGGGAGAGAGAGTGTGCATGCATGTGCACGCTTGTACAAGTGACCTGTGTGCTAGCTGAGCTTGTTGTTGAGATGCAAACATATGATATACAGCTAACTTCTTCAGAAGGCTGTTCTGTTATCTTCAAAACAGACTTAACAGCTCTTCAGGTTATCCTCCACCGTAAATGCATCTATGGGGAGCCATACTCAATACTTTGAGAAGTATTTATTTGTCATCTGAGAGTATCTTAGTAACAAATAAAGCCTTCTTCCTCCGTACATTGTTTATAAGTCTGGGGTTTATTGTCTTTCTATAATCTTTTTATTTTCCTTTCACATTTCCTTGTCCACAAAAGTACCTTATATTGTTTTCATCCTCTCCCACATAGCAAATGTTGCACAGACTTTGTGTGATGACATTGGTGCTTTGTTGTTCACACAAGTATTAGAAAATATGACAAGTGAATCCATCTTGATTTACAAATTCTTTGCTGCACTCCAAGTATTCCATAAACTGCCTGGGAGACTTTTATCAACATTTTCTAGCAGCTAATCAGTTAAGTTTGGTTTGTCTTCCCTCACAGCTTTCCAGCCTGTCTGCCATCCACAAGAACAAAGTGTTGAAGGCCAGTAGCAATGTGAGTGAAGGGTTTTGTGTAGTGTCAAATGGCTTTCTATTAGAACCCAACACAGTACACTGTGTTGTTGTTTTAGAATTTGCTTTTGTTTTTAACCTAATTATTACTGTAGCTTCAGGGAATTGAAAAAACATCTTGGTCAAGCTATTTTTTTATTTTTATTTTTGTAAAACAGTGAGGAAATTCTCTATGGCAGTTTAGCAGAAAAGAAACTTTGCAGCAACAAAAAATGTGCTAAAACAGCATAGTTGAGGCAACCCTTGGGATAGGAATATTTCCCCTTTACATTCAGTGCTCAAGTAATGTGGTGATAGTCAAATTAGAAAGCGAATAAACCATACTGCAGGGTAAGTAATTCAGACAACTAAAGTGGTCTACATATTAATGCTTGAAAACTTCATAAACAACCTTCTATGACACTGTTATGTACTGAATAGAATGTGACAAGTACTTTTTAACTGATTGTATCCGGCAATTGTATCCATTGTAACTAATCAGAGACACATTGTAGCAAGCTGTTAAGGATGCTACTGTCCATGGCAGTAGCAGCATCCAGCTCACATGATACAGATTCCCCTGAATACCTGAAGGGCGGGAAACCTTCCTGCCACACCGCACCTGGAGAAGATGGGTGTGACGATCCATGACGTCGCGCGGACGGTGACCAATTAACTATCACCCGGGTTATTCAAAATGTACAGTGTGCTATAAATAGAGCTGTTTGGTCCGCCATTACCTCATGTTCACTCTGACTACCATGCAATAAAGTTGTGTTTTAGCCCTTACTGCGGCTCCTTCTTTGTCTTCCGTGCAAGACACCAAAGACACCCAGTGAGATTTCACAAGTATAAGTAACATTAAGTATTAGGGCACCTTAGAGAAGAACACATTTGTTAAAGTTGGATCTACCTTTCCGAACACAATTATTTCTGCCCAATTTTCATGGATTCCTCTGTGTGCACAATGCAGTTCACTCCATTCAGCAGGATTCTGTGGTTCTTTATACCACATTTATTGTGGGCTGAAAGAGTTGCTACAGAGAACAGAAATGTAGGGAAATGCCTACAATACAACCCCTGTCCTTTTAAGACCCAAGGATTTAATATGGTTTGGTACAACAGTCCTATAGTTAAGGTAAAGGTCGCCCTTGCTTGAAAGCCAGTCATATTGGACTCTAGGGTTCAGTGCTCATTTCTGATTATAGCCAAAGAGCCAGTGCTGTCCGTTTGCATAGACATGTGGCAGGTATGACTAGACACTGGAGTGCATGGAATGCTGTTTATCGTCCCACCAAAGTGTTACCTCTTTATCTACTTGCAATTTCTTGCTTTCAAACTGCTAGGTTGACAGGACCTGGGACAGATACAGAAGATCACTCTGTCATGCAGCACTCGGGTCTTTACTTGTCCACCTTTCGTGTTCAGGGAATGAAGAAGCAGATTAGTGAAGTAGTGAAATTCAGCTCTTTATTAGTGGGGTTTGAACACAGTTTGGATGGGGCAAAACTCAGACTTATATACACTATAAACAGTAACAGTAACAATAATACAACAAGCCCATTGGCTAACAGAGTGTGCACATTTTTGATCCATTTATTTGCATAAGAATAGATACATGAGAAAAGATACATTCCGCTCCTATAAACAGTAACAATAATACAACAAGCCCATTGGCTAACAGAGTGTGCACATTTTTGATCCATTTATTTGCATAAGAATAGATACATGAGAAAAGATACATTCCGCTCCTATAAACAGTAACAATAATACAACAAGCCCATTGGCTAACAGAGTGTGCACATTTCCGATCCACTTATTTGCATAAGAATAGATACATGAGAAAAGATACATTCCGCTCCTGTCAAAAAACACAGTTAACATACATAACATTCTTCCCCCCTAGGTAAAAATAAAATCCTTTAACCAGGATGGCGGTCTAGTTTCCCTTCTTGATCGGATGCTTGGCTGAGCCGGCTCAGGGGCTCGTAGGATGGGCAACCCGACTGGAGTGAGTGATTGACTAGAGGGGGAGGATTGTAAACCCAAATTAAAGCCCCGTTTGTCAGATGGAAGAGCAGGGGATCACTCAAAACCAAAATTTAATTCTGTGGATGAATAAGACAACTCAGGGTCCTTCCTGTGTGTACTAAGAGTGGAGGGCGACTCCAAACAAAATTGGTCATCATCAATAAAGGAATCCAGAGTGCTAGGCTGGGACAGTGTAGGGGTACACCTGGCCGGAATAGGAGAGTATTCCACAAATTCCCCTTGAAATCGGTTCCTAGAAGACACTTCTGGGTCAATGTTGGCTGGCTGCTGACTATTACCTCTGCCCCCAGGTTTAAATGGGTGGGGGCCAACCTTAGTGTTGAGTGTCTGTATTCGTCTTGTGGGTCCAGTACTCTGGGTCTCAATTGATCCGCGTACTTCCTCCAGATCAGACCAGTGGCTGTTTTGATTCTGTAAGAAACAGGACCAGTTTGATCAATCACAAACCCGGGCACCCACGTAGGACCACCAGATGCATAATTGTGACAATGTATAGGGTCTCCGGATGAGAAACACTTCTGATGTTAGATTGCTATATTTGTGCCTTTGTCCTCTACCCTAGAGGGATCCAATCTGTCCAGCAAGGATGACAGCTTCCTTCGCTGGAGCAATTCAGCAGGGGACAGCCCTGAGGCAAGGGGATGAATCTATATGTGAAAAGAAACTGCCATAACTGGAGCTCCAAATCCCTTTCACCCATACGCCGAAGCTCGTCTTTAGTTGTGCACACCTGCCGCTCTACCTGGCCATTGATGGCTACGTGGAATGGGGTGGCAGTGATGTGCCTAATTGCATTCCTTTCCATGAAGGATCTGAATTCTGCAGATGTGAACGTGGATGCGGTGTTGGACACCAGCACACCTGGAAGTCCAAATGCTGCAAACAGCCTTCTTAGGTGCATTATCGTGGTGGCTGAAGTGGTATTAGGCACCATAATCACTTCCAGCCACTTAGAGAATGAATCTACAACCATCAAAAATAGGGCACCCCTAAATGGACCTGCAAAATCTATGTGCAATCTAGGCCATGGGCCCCGAGCAGAATCCCATTCCCGAGTGGGAAGGTGGGATTGCTCTGTGTGAGAGGATTGACAACTGGCACAAGTGCGGACCATTTGTTCTATGTCTTGGTCCAGTTGAGGCCACCAAAAGTAGCTACAGGCAAGGGCTTTGGAACGGACAATTCCTGGGTGACTTGTGTGAAGTAGATGTAAAACCTTTTTTGTGAGTGACAGGAATGACCACCCACTGGCCCCATAGAAGGCAACCTCGTTCCACTGACAGTTCCAAATGCTTGCGATGGAATGTTCTGAATTCCTCGGCTAGAGAAGAGACAGGCCAGCCTTTTGGTACTCAAGACATTACTTTAGTCAATGTTACATCCTTGGTCGTAGCCTTTGCTATATCTGAGGGGACGACTGGGGGCGAGTCGAAAGCCTCAATCATAAGGACCTGGTGATTGCTTTCGATCTCGCAATCAGCTTCCCCAACCCCTGGCAGTGGAGAACGTGACAGGGCATCAGCGTGGCTGATGTTCTTGCCGGGCCTGTATACCAAAGTAAAATTTTATGCATTTAGGAATATTGCCCAACGCAACATCCTTGGGGACAGAATTTGAGGCGTGGGCTTCCCATTCACAAAGATTCCAAGGAGGGGCTTGTGGTCAGTTATGATGGTAAAAGGTCTTCCGTAAAGGTAATTGTGGAATTTCTTAGTGCCAGTCATAATTGCTAACACCTCCCTGTCTGTCTGAGCGTAATTTTTCTCAGGCTTTGATAATGAACGGGACTAGAATGCTACGGGGGCTTCCCTCCTGTCATTTAGTACATGGCATAACACAGCTCCCATCCCCACAGGGGATGCATCACACACAAGTACAACTTCCTTGTTAGGATCAAAATGAGTTAATACAGCATCCGAAGATAGCAGCCTTTTAAGTTCTACGAATGCTCTCTCCTGGCAATAGGCCCAGTATCTTTCTTAAGAAGCCGATGTAATGGTTCAGCAACTGAGGCTTTGCAATGGAGAAAAGTGTGATAGAAGTTTAACAATCCTAGAAATGATTGCAATTCGGCTTTACATTTTGGCCTGGGTGCATTTCGCACTGCCGCCACCTTGGAGTCAGAGGGCATGATACCTTGGGGTGTAATTCGGTACCCCAGGAACTCCACTTCCTGTGCCAAAAACACACATTTGTCTCTTCTGAGACGTAGACCATCTCTCTCGAAATGTGAGAGGACTCGATCGAGCCTGGCCACTAGTTCGACGGTGTCCTTAGCGGTGATCAGGACATCTTCAAAATATGGCAGGACACCAGGCAACCCTTTCAAAATACGTTCTACAAGAGATTGAAATATTCCGGGGGCTGCATTCACCCCAAATTGTAGTCTAGGTACCTTAAATGCCCCCCTATGCGTTACTATGGTCTGGGCTATGGCAGCAGCAGGAGACACAGTCAATTGTTGGTAAGCCTGGGCAAGGTCAAGTTTTGCAAAGCAATTTCCTCCATGCAAGGAGGCAAGAAGGTGGCTTACAATGGGCACAGGATATGCGTTTGGGCGAATAGCTTTATTAATGGTACACTTGTAGTCAGCGCATATTTTAACCTCCCTGTTACTTTTCAAAGCAGTCACTATTGGTGTCTCCCACTCTGCGGAGTCTACTGGCACTAGGATGCCCTGCCCCACCAGTTTGTCCAGCTCGGCTTCTATCTTCTCCTTTAAAGCAAAGGGTACCTGGCATGGCTTCATCTGGATGGGCCTGACAGTTGAGTCAAGCTCAAAGTCCACAGGGACTTTGAACACCTCAGGATGTGCAGCACAAACGTCCTGGATTGGGTCAGCATCTATTGCATGAATGCCAGAAAGCCAGAAAGCCGGATTCCTAGGGGCCTAAACCATTGGGTCCCAATAAGACAGTTAGTGCCCTGCTTAACTACAACCAATGGCAAGGAGGTGCGAATGTTTTTGAATTTGACCAAGAAATTTCCCATCCCCAGGACCAGAATCTGGCAACCTTGCACATCCTGGAGGGAAGTTTTAAAAGATTTGAGCTTGGGCCGAGAGGCAGGGGGAATTCTCAAAAACTCCCACTGTGGGATTATGGAAAAGGTAGTACCTGAATCCACCTCCATCTTGAAGGGGATGTCCTGCAGGCTCAGGTCTGCAACAAAATGCTTGCTGACGATGCCCACTTGGCACTGATCAGGCTCTGGTGACACTTTGGTGATGGACGTTTTGTGGTGATGACTCTTCTTGGACTCAGGTGCTGGAGTTCTTTGCTTTCACTGTCGGCATACTTTAGCAATGTGCCCTCGTCACCCGCAGTTGTGACATTCTGCAGCATGGAAGGGGCACTTCCTGCGGTCATGCCGGGCTCCGCAGCCATCACACTTGCAAAGGAATTTCTTCTCCTGATTGTCACGGTACTCTCGGTGCTTTCATCGGACCGCTCAGACTTCTCCCTCTGCGTCGCTAGACTCCGATAAAGAGGTGGAACCAGGCGATGCTGAGGAGGAAGAAAATGAATTTTGCTGAGGTTGCACAGCTGAGTCGGTGGCACTGGTGGTGGAGTGGTGATGCCAGACCGTGCGGCCTCAGACGCTACCGCCTCTTCTAGGACAGCCTTGAAAGTTAGAGTCTTCCTGATTATGAGGCGACATTGAGCATCTTTGTCCCTCATGCTGGCCAGTAGACGGTTCCGGAGTGCTTCTTCGATGTTGTTCCACTTGCACGGGGTGGCAGCAATGCGCAGAGCGGCAGCATAGTCTGCAATGGACTCTCCAGGTCGCTGCTCCCTTCTGTGGAAGGCCACCCTGGCCGGGAAGATCGAGACTTCTGGCTGCAGGTGTTTCCTCAGTGCAGACATGATTTCTGCAAGTTGCACCACATCCACATCCCTTGGGAGAATGAGGTGGGTTGCCAGCTCAAGCATCTCAGAACCGCACTGAGTGAGGAAACAGGAGCGCTTCTGGTCTTCGTTGGTGATCTTCTGCGAGGCCATTGCGTGGCGGAATCAGCATTCATATGTTGCCTATTTCTCTAGATGTGCTGGGTCAAATGGGCCGATGTTGCTGCCGTGTGGGGACGCCATCCCATCCTCATCGCAAGTTTTGTGTTCAGAGAATGAAGAAGCAGATGAGTGAAGTAGTGAAATTTAGCTCTTTATTAGTGGGGTTTGAACACAGATTGGATGGGGCAAAACTCGGACTTATATACACTATAAACAGTAACAGTAACAATAATACAACCAGCCCATTGGCTAACAGAGTGTGCACATTTTTTGATCCACTTATTTGCATAAGAATAGATACATGAGAAAAGATACATTCCGCTCCTATAAACAGTAACAATAATACAACAAGCCCATTGGCTAACAGAGTGTGCACATTTTTGATCCACTTATTTGCATAAGAATAGATACATGTGAAAAGATACATTCCGCTGCTGTCAGAAAACACAATTAACACACATAACACCACCTGGTGACCTTCCAGTCATGAGGTTCAGCATCTTAACCACTAAACCACTGCAGTCCTTACAAGAGGGCTTTTATCCCTCTGGAAACTGTCAGATGAATGTAGGGACTGTCAAGCAGCGGAATTTGGAGCATACCTGTCAACCCGCGGCTCCGGAAAAATGGGACCACCGCATATTGCTTGTGCGCAGGTCTCTTTCCACACATGCATGGAAGGGTTTTACCGCTGCTGCGCAAGTGGCATAGTTCTTCCGCAGCCCCTATACAAGCGGTGTAGTCCTTCCCCACATGCGCAGAAGGGGTAAAACCCTTCCACGTATGTGCGGAAAGCGCTACACCGCTTGCGCAGGGGCTGCGCAAGCGGCATAGCACTTCCGCGCCTGCGTGGAAAGAGTTTCCCCCCGCTGTTAAATTACAAGGTTTTGGCAGTGGGGGCGGGTTATGATGTCAATTGACATCAAATTACAGGGTTTTCCCAGCCAAATCGGGATGGTTGACAGGTATGATTTGGAGCAGTCCAGTTTGTGTTGGATAGTAAAGGGTTGGGGTTTGTTTGTTTTTGAACAATTGTTGGTGGGTATTTTGCTTTTTTGTCTGATTGTGTTTTTTTCCTTAAAAATGATAATGCTTACATTTTTTTAATAAAATATTTTTATTTCTTTTTTTCATAATACAGGAATATTACCTTTTTTGTTTTTGAACTTTTTAAAAAACATTTCTCAAATGTAACTTGGTTAATTTTTCTATTTACTAAGAATAACTGTTTTTTAAAAAATATATAACTATTTAACTTTAACTTTAGTTTTTAAATTTTTGAAGTAATTGTTGTTTTGGCCGTCCGTTGGTTTTGTTGAATCTGCAATATAAGGATATTTAGTGTTAGTTACAGTTTTTAATTTTTTAATTTTTTCGTTAAATATTAGTTACATTTTTGTTGTTGTTTTCGTTTTCTTTGCTTTTTATCTGTTGTATAAACATGCCAATTTTTTGGGAAAATTTATATGGATTTTTTTTTGTTTTAGATTGTTTTGGTTACCTTCATTGATCTTGTGGGGTCCATTTTCCTTGTCCGTAATCTTGGTTTTCTTGTTTTGGTAGAACTGTGGAAAGAGATTTCTTGGTTAAGTGTTTTGTTTTTTTTTTGTGTATGTTTTATTGTCAATTTTTTTATGTAATAATACTTTTTCTTACCTTTTGGTCTTCTTAATGGTAATTTAGTCATGCTGATGTAATTGTCCAGTAGTTCCAATGGTGTTTCCATTCTGTATTTGTTGGTTGGATTCATCAGCCACAGTAGTTGTGTTTTTATTATTTCGTCTACTGTGATTTTAATTTAATTTAATTTAATTGTCACATTTATATACCGCTCACTCGGCCAAAGCCAACTCAGGGCGGTTCACAATAAAAATTAAAAAACACATGTTAAAAACAGTTAAAACTACCCACCCCCTAAAAACAAGGGCTGCAGGATCCAAAGGCACCATGGGGAAGAGTTCTTCTACACCAACCACCCAATGGAGGTTACCCTTCCACCTGCACCCCACACTTGACCCGCCAGCCAGGTTTTAAGTTCTTTTCTGAAAGGCAGCAATTCCATCCGGAGACGTAGCTCTGTTGGCAGGAGGTTCCAGAGGGCCGGCGCAGACACGGAGAAGGCTCTCCTCCTTGTGCCAGAGAGGCGAGCCCCTCTGGCTGATGGAACAATTAGAGAGCCCTTCCGGTCCGCTCTGGTTGGACGGACAGACGTCCTCAGGGCGATGCGGTCTCTTAGGTAACCCGGCCCACTACCATATAGGGCTTTAAAGGTCAAAACCAGCACCTTGAATTGCACCCGGAGACAAACTGGCAACCAGTGCAGCTCCCGGAGCAGTGGCAAAGCATGGGCATAACGCCCACACCCCATCACCACCCTGGCTGCTGCATTCTGGACCAGCTGTAGCCTCCGAATGGTCGTCAAGGGCAGCCCCATGTAGAGCGCATTGCAATAATCTAGTCTGGAGGTGACCAGAGCGTGAGTGACCATGAGCAAGGAGTCCCGGTCCAGGAGTGGGCGCAACTGGCGAATCACCCGAAGTTGGGCGAAAGCCCTCCTGGTCACAGCCGCCACCTGTTCTTCTAGCAGTAGCCGCGAATCCAGGAGGACCCCCAAGTTGCGCACCGGGTCTGTCTGGGGCAAAATAGCCCCATCCAGAACCAAAGATGGTAGCTCCCGGGTTAACGCAGGACCCCTTATCCATAGCCACTCAGTCTTGCTGGGATTCAGTTGTAGCCCGTTAGCCCCCATCCAGACCCCAACAGCTTCCAGGCACCTGGAAAGGACTTTGATGGCATCACTGGGGTCCCCATGGGCCGAGATGTACAACTGAGTGTCATCCGCGTACTGATGGTACCGCACCCCATGGGAACGAATGATCTCACCCAGCGGCTTCATGTAGATGTTAAATAGGAGAGGAGAGAGCACCGAGCCCTGAGGCACCCCCCATTTGAGGGGCCTAGGACTCGACCTCTCACTCTCCAACCACACCGACTGGGTCCGACCCCTCAGAAATGAGGAAAACCAGGACCACACAGTGCCCTGGATTCCCAATCCTTGGAGCCGTTCCAGAAGGATACCGTGGTCAACGGTATCGAAAGCCGCTGAGAGGTCAAGAAGAGCAAGGACGGATGGGTGACCACCGTCCCGCTCCCGCCAGAGATCATCCATCAGTGCGACCAATGCCGTCTCGGTACCATATCCAGGCCTGAATCCTGACTGAAAGGGGTCCAGGTAATCCGCTTCATCCAGTACCCCCTGCAGCCGACGCGCCACTGCCTTCTCCAACACCTTCCCTAAAAAGGGGAGGTTGGAGACAGGCCTATAGTTGGTTAGGACAGCTGGGTCGAGGGAAGGTTTCTTCAGGAGGGGGTGCACCAAGGCATGTTTTAAAGGTGCAGGAAACACCCCCTCCCGCAATGATGCATTGATCATAGCCCCAACCCAGCCACCTGTCACCGCCTTGGAGGCTTTCACCAACCAGGTGGGACAGGGGTCCAATGGGCAGGTAGTGGCGCGCACAGCTGCAAGGAGCCTGTGCACTTCATCAGGGGCAACTGGATCAAACCGGTCCCAGATGGTATGGCAAGACTGTGCTCCAGCTCCCTCCGGACTCTCCCCATCCACGCCAGGATTAAACCCCGAGCGAATCCGATCGATTTTCTCCACTAGATGGTCAGCAAAGTCCTCAGCCGACCCCTGCCAACCAGGCACCGGGGTCCCCCTACCAAGGAGAGACCTGGTAACCCGGAACAGGGTGGCTGGGCGATTATCAGCAGAGGCAATAAGGGTGGTGAAGTATTGCCACCTCACCACCTCCATCGCCACTAGATAGGCCCTAATAGCGGCTCTAGCTAGTGTCCAATCGGAGTCTCTCTGGGTCTTCACCCAGCGGCGCTCTAGGCGTCTCTTTGCCCGTTTGAGCTCCCGCAGTTCATCTGTGAACCACGGAGATGACCTAGCTCCATGAGCTCTGAGAGGCCGTAGTGGTGCGATTTCATCCAAGGCCACTGTTGTCATCCTGTTCCACAGGTCAACCAGCGCCTCGGGCGAATCGTGTTGCCGATCCAGAGGGAAATCCCCCAGTTCCCTCTGGAATCCATCAGGATCCATCAGTTGCCGGGGGCGGGCCATTCTAATAGGCCCTGCCTCCCTACGATGAAGCGTCGCACCCAGGAAGTCTAGAGCCACCAAATAATGATCTGACCATGGCACAGGTGTTATGTCTAGTTTCCGTAGTCTCAGATCACTCTGCCACTGCTCCGACAAAAAGATTAAATCTGGTGTGTGGCCACTGCCCCTGGTCGGGCCCTGAATTACCTGAATCAGGTCCATAGCTGCCATGGAAGCCATGAACTCCTGAGCCACCTCGGAGCCAGTCCCCAGCGAAGGCAAATTGAAGTCCCCCAGAACCATCAGTCTAGGGAACTCCAACGCCAACGCTGAGACGGCCTCGAGGAGCTCAGGCAGGGAGTCCCTTACCCTGCAAGGGGGCAGGTACAGGAGTAAGACTCCCAACTGACCCTTAGAGCCCAGACGCAGAAGCAGGGCCTCACAACCCAGAATTTGTGGAGCGGTAGCCCTGGCGACTCCCAGTGACTCCCTGGCTATGATGGCAACGCCACCGCCCTTACCCTCATCCCTAGGCTGGTGCCAAATACTGAACCCAGCTGGACACATTTCTGGCAGAGGAACCCCATCCTCTGGTCTCAGCCAGGTCTCAGTGATACATGCCAGGTCGGCCCGCTCCCCCATAATGGAATCTTGTATCAGGGGGGCCTTATTACATACCGACCTGGCATTCATCAGCAGCAGCCTAAGGGCAGGGTCACCCTGGGTCAGCTGCTCAGGACCTAGAGGTGTAACCGGGGGGCTGGAACGAGGGACAGATACTAAGCATCTGCCCCGCATTCCCCGAGTGCGGCCCGCCCCTCGGTACCCGCTATATCGCCCCATGCCCATCACAACCTCTATATTGGCCTCGGGAGCCTCCCTGATTGCCTTGGACAGAATGCTGCCTCTCCTTCCCGGCTGGCCGGGCAGTCTCTCCCTCCCTCCCTCCCACCCCCATATAAAACCGCCCCGCCCACTCCCCCCACCACCCTCCGCAAGGCTCCAGCGGTGATGGAAGTGGTGGGGCATTCTTCCAAATCTACCTTGAGCCCTCAACTGGGGTGAGACATTCCACCCACAGTAGCGACGGCAGTGGGCCGGCTTTTCAAGGCCATCTTGATAATACTTTGGTTGTAGTATTGTTCATTGGTGTCAATTGCTGGGTTTTCCAATGGTTTGTTACTTGGTCTTGTATTGTCCTGTCCTGATTTGTTGTTAATTTTTTCTATTTTTTTAAAATTTCCTATTTTCCTGGATTGTTTCTATTTTGGTGTCTGTGTTTGTTTCTGTTTGTGTCGATTTGTCCTTGCTCCAATTTTGGTCTGTTTGTGTTGCTTTGTCTTTTTGTAGGTAAATTTGAATTCCCTGATCTGTGGTCTGTTGTTTTATTGGTTTAGTGTCCATTGTGTTCTGTTTCCATGGCAAAATGTCTGGAATTTTTTGATTTGTTTTGGGTCTCCAGGTCCACACATTTTTTGGTGAATCACTTTTCTTTTTAATGTCATGAATTGGTGAACTTTGTGGGGTGGCTTTTCTTTTCTTCTTACAACTTGTATTTCTTGTTTTTGGGTAGCTTTCTCATTTTCATAAATTTTTGGTTTTTCTGTAATTGTTGTATTGTTTACCTCAGTTGTTCTTTCTCTCTTTGTTTGCCAATCAATTATCTGTTTTTGTGGGTATATTTTTTTTAATGTCCATTTCTTCCTGTTTGGTATTTTCTTTTGGTTTTGCATTTTGATTTGGTTCTTTTAGTTGTTGTAGTGTTTCGTTCCTTTGTACTATTTGAGTATTTATGTTATCCCAAGTTTGGTATTTTGTGGGTGTCATTTGTTTTTGGTTAATTTTGTCTATTATTTCTTTTATTTTATTTTTTGAATCTTCTGCTAGGTCTGTGTATTTGTCATTTATATTATCTTTGTTTATTTCTTGTGACTTTTCTTCTTCCTCATCATCATACTCTTCTTCCTCATTGCTACTATATTCTTGGATTGAAAGTACTGTGTAGTCTGCAGTTTTCATTTCCTCAATCTCTATTATTTTTTTAACCTGTCCATTTTGGTAGAGAGTTAGTTTACTGGCTTTAATGACACCCTCATTATTATTCTGTTTAGATTCACCATCCCCCATAATACATTCATTTTCTTTCTCTATTTTGTTTTTAAATTCTTTCTTGCCTGCAATTTCTGTTGTTTCCTCCATAATTTTCACCTCTCCTCCGATGTTTGGACAATATTATTTTGATGATTAATTGTTGAGCTTGCAGTTTTGGCAATGCTTTCCCTTTATTCTAATTTTCAGTACTTGTTATCCTTTACGCTTTGGCTCAACCACAGACATTCTCGAAAGCTCGTTCTCTGTCTTTAATATGTGGTTTTTTTAAGGTTCTCGTTATTTGGCATGGGTTTTTCCCCGCGTTGCTTTGTGATGTTTTTGGATAATTATTTCTAAACATTTTTCTGCTATTTGTTCAATTTTTTTAGAATAGATTTGTTTGTTTGTGTTTGTTTCCGTTTCATTGCATTAGTAAATATTTTGGTTTGTTCGTGTTTATTTTTTTTGGGGGGGGGTTATTTCCTTCCCCCCTTCGTTGTTTTTGCGGAGTGATCTGTGTCTGTTTTCCACTGTTTCCTCTTTCTGTAGGCGTGGCTTTACTTTGGCTCGCCTTTTTAAATTTTTTCTGCGTAAAATGTTTATTGTTTTCTTTTTTCCCTAATTCATCTTCTTTTGTTGGATTTATTTTTGTTTGGATCTTTGGGTTTTTGCTTTCGCAATTTTGGATAAGTCTGAAACTTCATTGATGGATGCTTTTGGTTTTTTGCTTTCGCAACTTTGGATAATTTTGAAACTGCATTGATGGATGCTTTCGGTGTGTTTAGGTAAGTTTGTTCCCTTTTTGGTTTTTATTTTGATGGGGTGGGTGATCCTAATAAGTGCACGGAGGCTTGGACGGGGCTAGTGTGGCTTTGCAATGGCGGGGGGGCTTTCTTTGCTTTCTTCTCCATGGACCATGCTGGCTGGCCCATGCGAAAGAAGGGCAGTGGCGGCGGTGTTTTGTTTTTACTTTTATTTTTCTGGTGCCAGCTTGCCCATCGAAATGACGGGCAGTGGCGGTGGGGGGGGGTCTTTCCCCCCCCCACGGGTCATACTGGCTGGCCCGTGGGGAAGAAGGGCAGCGGCAGCGTTTTTTTTTTAATTGCGTGCAGGCCGCCTCAGTGTTCGGCACGCTAATGGCACACAGGACACTGGGGCTTGTAGTTTTGCCTGTGCATGTTTGCTTACTGTGGTGGTTTTTTTCCTGCGGCTTTTTTTTGATTGGCCGTGGCGCGTTTCTGAACGTTCCTTTTGCCGCGCCGCTCAGCCTGATTGGCTCTGGCGCGGTGCGGCGCAAGGAACGTTGGGAATTGAAGTTCCCTTTTTTTGTTTGCGACTGGGGGGCTCCTGCCCCCAGGTCGAAAATGTCAACTTGACAGTTACCTGCGAACCGGGTTCGGGCGAGTGAACAGAGGCCCATTACGGGCTAGTGGGGCCTGGTGCAACATCCTTTGTCACATTCCAACGGTTAACGCACCATTTTATAGGTATAGATATTTTACGTCTCACTTAAGTAATCCTTCTGTTCATACTGATCTACATGTATTCTCCCATGGGAAGGGTCTAAACAGGTCTTTGGATTGCTCCAACATTGTCCCCGTTCAATTAATTAATTTTTCCCTTTTTTGTTAAATAGTAAGTGACATAGTGAAACAGCAATGCATCTACCTAGCATAGTGTACATCAGGGATTCTCAAACTGAGGCCTGAAGGCTGGATGCAGGCTACGGCACCAGGAGTGACCACCACCTGCTGGCTTGTTTAAATAAATAATCTGGATCTCCTCTCTTTTTATGGATGGGGTTGGTGGGTTTTTTAATGGGATGGTTTTTAAACTATTTTATTGTGATATTTTTTGTATCTGTTTTTATGCTTTTTATCTGTCAGCCTCCCGGAGTTGCCTCAGTGAGGGAGCAGCAATACAAATGTGAAAATTAAATTAAATTTTAACATTAAATTACATTTCATGTGTTCCCCCCCCCCTGCCCCACTGCCTCCACCACACCCAGAAGTGCCATGTGGTGGAGAAAAGGCAAAATGGCTGTCTGGCCCCTGAAGCTGTCTGAGGAAGCGTGACCCAGCCCCCGGCTTTAAAAGGTTGAGAAATCCTGGTGTACATAATATTACCATATATCATGTTTATCTAGAAAAGTGCTGAATCAGTAAGCAAATATATAGTTTTAGCCCTAATGGTTTATAAAATCTGGAATATGTTTTCTCTGTGTTACTTCCATAGTTTTCAGATCATCATGAAGGGTACACAGAAAGAGCCTCCTTGAAGATTGTGGTATTATTTTGAACCACAATTGGGTGTACCCTAGTAACAACAGCCTTGTGCTCCCGGCTAATCTTTCTCACACTAGGTCAGGCAAAGGGAACTCCAGAATGAACTCACCAAAAGGTGCCTTCATTTTGACAGTTTCACGTCTGACCTAGACACAGAAGAAGAAGTATGTCATGAGAAAAGAACACAATAATTAAGAGTCTTCAGAATTACACCCCAAAAAAAAAACCTGTACCCTTACTACTGTGCCAAAAGGGAGCAGGACAATTTTAAAAGGGGGCAGGATGGAGTGTTCTAAGTCAAAACCTGTATGAACACCATAACTTGATTTAAACCAAAGTGATCCAAATAGTGAGTGATGTACTCATTTGGACAGGTCCATAGCTCACACTAGCTGAGACAGAAACTGTGTCTCCAGATTGTTTCATCTTCACTTCAATGTTTATAATTTTTTTAAAAAAAATGTGACTAAAGACAAAGCTTTGTGGACTAAACCTTGAGTTGTTCCTCCAAAATTCTATTTTGGATATGGTTCATTTCCCATTTTGAAAGTTTTAGAGATCATGGTCATTGATAATTGCAGCCCTTGACAAAAATGGGCCAGATCCTGTTCATTTCTTTTGCTCACACAATGTTCTGTTTCCCAAGCAGTTAAACAATTCAGGGTTGTTCAAGAAGGTGTTCCTGGATACTTTCTTGTGCAAATTCAAAAAAAAAATATCTACTCACTCAATGAACTGTTATATGAGCATTAAAAATGATCTGTGCAATATCTGCTCAAGTCATCACACCATCCATCAAGTTTATTGGACAATTCAGCTACCAATAAATTTCTGTTGTTTCACTTTGCTGCAGACATGACCCCAGGTGACCTATCAGTACTCACAATATATTGTTTCCAGTGTTTTGAGATATTTCTGAAGCTCCATTGACTTCCTCAAGAAAATTGCAGTTTTTAACAATCTCCCAGTAGATGCTATCTTGACAACTTTGGATGTTGAGGCTTTCAACATCCCTTACAATGATGAACTCCAAGCCATTAGGAATATTCTCACTGGAAAACACAGAAACATTCCACCTGAAAAAGGAGTTGGGCTCAGGTCTTCTTCTATGCAGCTGATGATTCTGATATAATGGAGCAGCACAGGAAGAAAAATAAAATAAAATAAAAGAGGGCACACTGGACAATTTCCCACATTATGAGGAAGAAATTCGGTAAGGACTTTCCTTGATGTATGACTGGACACTGGCTAGAGCTGCTATTAAGACCTACCTGGTGACGATGAGGGTGGTGAAGCAGCTATACTTCACCACCCTCATTGCCTCCGCAGATAATCGCCCAGCTGCCCTGTTCCGGGTTACGAGGTCTCTCCTTGGCCGGGAGGGGCCGGTGCCCAGATGGCAGGGTTCAGCTGAGGTTTTTGAAGACTATCTGGTGGAGAAAATTGCTCGGATTCACTCAGGGTTCAATCCTGGCATGGATTGGGAGAGTCGGGAGGGGACCAGAGCTCAGTCTGGCTGTGTTATCTGGGATCAATTCGATCCAGTTGTCCCTGAGGAAGTGGACAGGCTACTTGCAGCTGTTCACACCACCTCCTGCCCTTTAGATCCCTGTCCCACCTGGTTGGTGAAAGCCTCTAAGGTGGTGACAGGAGGCTGGGTCAGGGCTATAATCAATGCATCACTATGGGAGGGGGTGTTTCCTGCACCTTTAAAACATGCTTTGGTGCACCCTCTCCTGAAGAAACAATCCCTCGACCCAGCAGTTCCAGCTAACTATAGGCCGGTCTCCAACATCCCCTTTTTGGGGAAGGTATTAGAGAAGGTGGTGGCGCGACAGCTACAGGGGGTCCTGGATGAAGTGGATTATCTGGACCCCTTTCAATCAGGTTTCAGGCCTAGATATGGTACAGAGACGGCATTGGTCGCACTGGTAGATGATCTCTGGTGGGAGCGGGATAGTGGCCATCCGTCCATCCTTGCCCTTCTTGACCTCTCAGCAGCCTTTGATACTGTCAACCATGGTATCCTTCTGGAACAGCTCAAAGGATTGGGGATCCAGGGCACTGTGTTATCCTGATTTTCCTCATTTCTGGAGGGCCGGACCCAGCCGGTGTGGTTGGAGAGTGAGAAGTCCAGCCCTAGGTCCCTACTTTATGGGGTGCCTCAGGGCTCGGTGCTCTCTCCTCTCCTATTCAACATCTACATGAAGCCGCTGGGCGAGATTATCCATTCCCATGGGTGAAGTATCATCAATATGCTGATGATACCCAGCTGTACATCTCAGCCCGTGGGGACCCCAGTGATGCAGTCAATGTCCTATCCAGATGTCTGGAAGCTATTGGGGTCTGGATGGGGGACAACGGCCTATAATTGAATCCCTCCAAGACTGAGTGGCTATTGATAGGGAGTCCCACATTATCTAGGGAGCTGCCAACTTTGGTCTTGGATGGGGCTGCTTTGCCCCAGACAGACCAGGTATGCAACTTAGGGGTCCTCCTGGATTCAGGACTGCTACTTGTAGATCAGGTGGCGGCCGTGGCCAGGAGGGCTTTCGCAGAGCTTCGTGTCAACCATCAGTAGTGTTCGCTCCTGGACTGGGACTCCCTGCTCATGGCCACACATGCTCTGGTGACCTCCAGGCTAGATTAATGCAATGCGTTCTACATGGGGCTCCCCTTGACGACCATTCAGAGGCTACAGCTGGTGCAGAATGCGGCAGCCCAGGTGGTGATGGGGTGCGGGCATTATTCTCACACCTCACCATTGCTTCAGGAGCTGCACTGGTTACCAGTTTGTCTCCGGGTACAATTCAAGGTGCTGGTTTTGACCTTTAAACCCCTACATGGTAGTGGGCCAGGATACCTAAGAGACCGCATCATCCCAAGAGTGTCTATCCATCCAACCAGAGTGGACTGGAGGGGCTCTCTAATTGTTCCATCTGCCAGAGGGGCTCACCTCTCTGGCACACGAAGCAGGGCCATTTCTGTGTCCACACCGGCCTTGTGGAACCTCCTGCCAGTAGAGTTGCGAGAGCAGATGGAGCTGCTGCCTTTCAGAGAAGAATTAAAAACCTGGTTGGTGGGGCAGGTGTGGGACCCGGATGGAAGAGTGGCCCACGCCTGTTGGCTTATAAAATAAAGCCTCCCCATCTTTTTAATGCGGGCAGTTTTAATATGGTTAGTTTTTAATATGTGGGTGGGTATGTTGGGGTTTTAATTGTTTTTAATATGTATGTTTTAATCCTGTTGTGAGACGCCCTGAGTCAGGTTCACCTGATTGGGTGGCATAGAAACTTGAATTACAAATAAATAGATAATAAATAAATAATGAACAAATGTACAGTGGAACCTCATACAACTATCACCCCGTATAGCAATGAAATCGCATAACAATTAGGTTTTTGGTTGAAATGGCATCCCACATAACAATTTTCCCTATGGAAAAATCATACAATAATTTTTCAATGGGAAAAACCATTTAGCAAAAAATAATAATCATTGTATGATGCATCCCATAGGGAAAATTGCTATATGATGCATGTATCGTATAGCAATTGTTTCGTACAACAACGAGCCCCGTGGAACAGATTAAAACTGCTGCATGAGGTACCACTGTACATGAATAAGCCCATTTCACACTACACATTCTGCACATGACATGAGACTTATATAGGTTCAAGGCTTGCCAATATGCCCAACTGAAATATGGGAAATGGGTATTAGTGCCATCCCTAATTCTAAAAATAAAAACTATATTTCAGAACAAGGCAAAGAAACCTCCAGATGTTTTGATTGCAACTCTCATTATCTCTTAACACTGTCCATAATGTTGTGGAATAGAAGTTTAAGGCATCTGTTTGGAAATTCTGGTTTTGGTATCCTAAATTCTTCTAAAACCAATATGAGATTTTACAATTTCTCCTGCAAATTCTATTTTAGGATTACTTCTACATGAAACTGATACATTTTGGAGAACCTCTAGTCACCCAATGGTTTGAATAACTGTGCAAGAGGAGAGGTACTCTGTTCCTTCCTGTTAATGACTACCTAGCAGCAATGCAGGTATATATCTGCCAAGTAGAAGCCTGCCTCTTGTCCTGTGTGATTCCCCTCCCCCCTTTTTTTAAATAAAATTTAATCCTCAGAAATACTCCATATATTAGAGAATTTCTTCAGGGGTTCCCAAAAATCTCTGACAATGAAATGGGCCTCAGATATGCTTTATTCATGTTAATTACAACAAAACAACATTTACTAACACAGAAGACTGGGAAAATGGCAATATTTTATAGCAAGGGGGAAACAAAAGGAAGTTTAAAAAATCACTGTGAAATTCCTTTATATACAAGTAGCTCCAGAGAAAGCTCACACCGCACCATTATTTTCTTCATGAATTTTTATGGGAACAAAGTCCTCCATTTATATCTTTCCCTTCTTTTCCCAGCACTACCTCTGTTATTTTTCTTACTTAGAAAACCTGTGAAGGAGAAAAGGAAAAAAACAGCTCCAAAGAGCCTCCTAATTGCTAGTGTTTGCAGCCCTGTATCTGGCAATGTCCTACATGATGAATGTCTTGTGAAAACAAGCCATTTTGAAAGCTCCTCTGTGCTTCCTTTCCATTGATAATGCATTTTTATAAACCTCCTCAACTTGTTCAGAATCTTCCCACTCCTTTTTGGTGGAATCAGCAGCTTGTTTACATAAATTGAAAACTTGATTCTGGACTAGATTGCAAGTCCTAATAAATGGTAGAAAATCACTCGAATCAACTTCTGGATTGTTGTGTTCTAATGGTTTTACCTTCCACAATGTATCTGAACCAATGTAACCTTGCCTATAACAACAATGTAACCTTCAGCTGCATCATATGAACCCTGTAAGAGGACGCGAGCTAATGACCACCAGCTGGCAGCAGCGAGCGTCCAAGCTCCCTTGGTCCAAACTCATCAAAGGCAACAGCGCGGGAAGTTTTCCCGCCATCACCTACACCTGGACAAGAAGGGCGTGACCCGCAATGACGTCACGCAGACAGTAGCCAATGGGCTACCGTGGAACCACGTTCAAATGTATTACTGCTGTATATAAAGAGCTATCGATCCGCCATTACCTCATGTTCCCTCTGTCCACGATGCAATAAACCTGAGTTAACCCAGCCCGAGGCTGTGTCCTGTGTCTTGGTTTGCATACACTAAATTGGCGACGAGGATGGGATCATGGATCCCCACGGAACAGCCAGGGCACAGAGCGGGTTCAACATCACCAAACCGCAAGACTGGGAGCTGCTTGAGATGGACTTCCAGGCGGCACTGGTGGAACTCAAAGTCAAAGGAGACGACGAGGAGAGGAAGAGGGCCATCCTCACCAGAATGCTCGGGATGGAAACCAAGCGGACGCTGGTGGGCATCATCGCTCCGAAGAAGGTGAGCGAATTTAAGGCGGACGACATCATGAAACTGCTGCGAGAGCGCTTCCGTCCCTCGAGGGCAATGTTTCCCGCTCGGAGCGCGTTTTGGAGGCGAGTCCAAGCGCCGGACGAGTCGGTTGAGGCATTCGTGGCCGCCATGAGGATAGCCGCCGCCCCCTGCAAATGGGACAACATCCTGGAGATGGCCCTCAGGGACGGCGTGCTGTGTGGCCTAAAAGACAAGGAGGTGCAGCGCAGCTTGATGAACAAGGAGCCGCCACCCACGCTGGCAGAGGTCGTAGAGGCCGCGGAAGCCGCAGAGTCCACGAATGCTGGAGTGGACGAGATGCACCAGTGGTGTGAGTGGCGTCCTAGAGCCGGCAAGGCGGAAAATTCGGTGCACGGGAAGTCCGGACAGGCGGTGCACGCAACTCGACGGGCCTCAAAGTCGTCTACGGAAGGCAGCGACGGCGAGGAGGTCCAGAAGGTCCGAAAGGGTGGTCGACGCTGCGATGGTTGCGGAGCGGCCCATGAGCGCGCGAGATGCCCATTCAGGAAGGCCGAGTGTTACACCTGCGGCCGTCGGGGGCACATCGCTAAGGCATGCAGAAAACGGAAGGAGGGCCGGAGGCAGTCACAAGACCGTTCGGCCAGACCGGACCGTCCAGCGAGGCCCAAAGATGGCGCCCAGACCACGAGGAAGCAGGATGGCGTGGGCCGCGTCTCGGACGACAGCGAGGACGACGCCCCAGTGTTCAGCGTGTCCGCGGGACAGTCCCATTACTTCGTTGAGGTACTAGTACAAGGGGCCCCTATTAGGATGGAAATTGACTCGGGGTCCTCCTATTCTATAATTCCCCAGAAAGAGTTCTTGAAAATCGACCCCCACGTGCGGCCCAAACTTAAAACGTTGAGGGCCACGCTACGAGACGTACAGGGAAACAGCATTCCGGTGTTGGGGGTCGGGAAATTTCGGGTCAATTTTAAGAGACATTCTGCGGAGCTGCCCCTAGTTGTCCTTAAGGGGGGAAGTTGTAGCCTCCTAGGGACGCAGTGGTTTCAGCCCTTAGGTTTGTTCATAGGGGGAGTGCATACAGTGGGGGTGGACCCAATACAAGCGGTTTGCGATGCGCATCCCGCCGTTTTTAAGAAAGGACTCGGAAAGTTCAAGGGACCCCCTGTAGCCTTCGACCTAGACCCGGAGGTCCGCCCGATAAGACTCAAACCGCGCAGGGTGCCGTTCGCACTCAAGGACAAGATAGAGGCGGAACTGGACAAACTGGTGGGCCAGGGGATTCTTATTCCTGTTGATTCCGCGGAGTGGGAAACTCCAATTGTAACGGCTCTAAAGGCTAACGGGGAGGTGCGCATTTGCGCTGATTATAAGTGTACAATTAACAAGGCGATCCGCCCTAATGCATACCCGGTGCCGGTGATCAGCCACCTTTTGGCCAGGCTGAATGGGGGAAAGTGTTTCGCTAAACTCGATTTGGCACAAGCCTATCAGCAACTTCCTGTGACCCCCGCCACGGCCGCGGCACAAACGATAGTTACACATAAAGGGGCGTTCCAGGTGTCGCGTTTACAGTTCGGCGTGAACTCGGCACCCGGCCTTTTTCAGTCGCTTGTGGAACGCCTCCTGAAGGGACTGGAGGGGGTGTTGCCTTATTTTGATGACGTGTTGATAACAGGGGGGAGTGAGGCTGAACTGGCGAAGAGATTGGACAAAGTACTAACTGTGTTCGAGAAAGCGGGGCTGAGACTGAGGAAGGACAAATGTGTTTTTTTCGAAACGGAGGTCGAGTTTTTAGGGTTCCGGATCACACCCGAGGGGATTAAGCCGTCTAAATCCAAAGTAGCAGCCATAAAGAAGGCCCCTCGCCCCACATCCAAAACCGAGCTACAGTCTTTCCTGGGGCTCCTCAATTTTTACCATACATTCCTCCCGCGGAAGGCGTCCGTGGACGAACCGCTCCATCGGTTACTTAAAAAGGAGGAGACATGGATGTGGGGTGACGAGCACGAGAGGGCGTTCAAAGAACTAAAGCAACTCTTAACATCTGAGGCAATCCTGACGCATTTCGACCCCAAACGGCCGGTGGTCTTAGTCTGTGATGCATCCCCGGTGGGGGTGGGGGCGGTGTTTTGCCACGTGTTGGATGACGGAAGGGAGGCCCCGGTAGCGTTTTATTCAAGGTCCCTGTCCCAAGCGGAGCGCAATTACGCACAAACCGACAGGGAGGCATTAGCAATAGTAGCGGGAACCAAAAAATTTCACGATTTTTTGTATGGCCGCCCGTTCAAAATCGTGACTGATCACAAGCCACTGTTAGGGATTTTCACGGCAAGCAAGCCCACGCCGCAGATCCTGTCCCCGAGAATGCTGCGATGGGCTATTTTTCTCAACGCATACCAACATGAGTTGGAGTACCGGCCCGGAAAGGAGATCAGCCATGCTGATGCACTTTCGAGATCTCCTTTGCCCTTGTCGGACGACCAAAAGGCGAGAGTAGAAAGAGACCGCCAGGTGTTGCTAATTGAGGTCTTAGACGCACCCCCAATAGTACCAGCCGACATTGCTAGGGCGACAGGCAAGGACAGAACGCTAGAGAAAGTTAGTTCATGGGTACAGAAGGGGTGGCCGGCATCGTCCCCAAGCACAGAATTCGACCCATTTTTTCGGAAAAAGCTAGAGTTGTCCCTAGAGAGGGGGTGCCTGTTGTGGGGCCAACGGGTGGTGGTCCCTACGTCCCTGCGGCCGAGGGTGCTCGAACTGCTGCACGTCAGCCACCCAGGCATAGTTCGTTCAAAGGCGCTGGCCCGGAGTTACTTCTGGTGGCCACAGCTGGACGCGGACATTGAGCACATGGTCGGCACTTGTGAGGCATGCCAGGGATCCCGACCAGAGGCGGCCCGTCTTCCGCATAGGGAATGGGACACAGCAAGGGGGCCATGGTCCAGAGTGCACGTAGATTTCGCTGGCCCTTTCCGAGGAACCATGTTTCTCCTGGTGGTGGATGCGTTCTCCAAGTGGCTGGAGGTTATCCCAGTAAAGAGCACGTCCTCCGCCACGACAATTAGCCAGCTAAGGAGAGTCTTTTCCACGTTCGGTTTACCCGATACTTTAGTCAGCGATAACGCTAGTTGTTTCACCTCCGCTGAGTTCGGGGCATTCATGGAGGCAAACGCCATTCGGCATGTCACATCTGCGCCGTTTCACCCGGCCACGAATGGCCAAGTGGAACGGCTGGTGCGTACAACAAAGGATGCGCTGCGGCGCATGGGCCCGGGGGACCTGAATCACCAAGTATGCCAATGCCTCTTAGCGTATAGGGTGACCCCCTTAGCGTCAGGCTACTCGCCGGCAGAGCTCTTGATGCGGCGAAAACTGACCACGATCCTGTCCAGGCTAGACCCGACGAGAGTCGAGGATAAAGGGAAAAACATAGGGTTGGCAGTCTCGAAAGGTTTCGCCGCCGGCGACCCTGTTCACTGCAGGAACTATTCCAGCGCAGGGCCAGCCTGGGTACCAGGGACGGTTGTAGAACAGACGGGGCCAGTGTCGTACCGAGTCGAGACTAACACCGGCCTCCTCTGGAGGAGGCACGCAGACCAACTGAGGCACCGAGTGAGTAGGCCAGTCAGTGGGGCTCAGCAACAGGATTCAGCGTTAGGGTTCTCCCCCGCCCGCTTAACCCAAGGGGGAGACAGCAGCGGACAACAGTCCCAAGCAAGGGGGGAAGGCAGAAGCAGCGGCCCCGACTCATACCCTTTTGATACACCAGTCCTATCAGAGGCCGGGGAAGGGGGAGAGGAGTTCGCGACCGCTGCCCCCGAATGTAATTTTGATTTTGATTTTGCGAGCCGGGGGGGTTTTCAGGAGTGTTCCCCCACCCATTCAAGCGAGAAGAGGGGTTTTTCGTTAGCCCCCAGTGCCCCCGGTTCCTCCCTAAGAAAGAGCACACCTTCCAACAACGCCGCGGAGCCGCGGCAAGTCACTAACGAGTCTCCCTCTCCAATTACAGGACAGGAAACCAGGGGACAAAGAGAAGGTAGCAAACCCGGGGAAAGGCAGCCCGCATCGAGACCCCAGCGTGTTCGAAATAAGCCATCTTGGCTGAGAGACTTTGTCTCCTAGGGGGGGGGGGAGTGTGTTAAGTGTGGGCTCGAGACCTTGTCTCGTCCTAGGGGGGAGGGGTGTTGTGTTCTAATGGTTTTACCTTCCACAATGTATCTGAACCAATGTAACCTTGCCTATAACAACAATGTAACCTTCAGCTGCATCATATGAACCCTGTAAGAGGACGCGAGCTAATGACCACCAGCTGGCAGCAGCGAGCGTCCAAGCTCCCTTGGTCCAAACTCATCAAAGGCAACAGCGCGGGAAGTTTTCCCGCCATCACCTACACCTGGACAAGAAGGGCGTGACCCGCAATGACGTCACGCAGACAGTAGCCAATGGGCTACCGTGGAACCACGTTCAAATGTATTACTGTATATAAAGAGCTATCGATCCGCCATTACCTCATGTTCCCTCTGTCCACGATGCAATAAACCTGAGTTAACCCAGCCCGAGGCTGTGTCCTGTGTCTTGGTTTGCATACACTAAATGGATAAAAAGTGTCTTTATATGCAAATTAAGAATTTCAAATAGCTCCATATGAAATATTTGTTTGAGCTAGGATTTTCTTTGTTGTTGTTCAGTCGGAGAGTCGATTCTGACTCTTTGCAACCCCATGGACCATTGACCTCCAGGCACTCCTGTGCTCCATCATTCTCCTCAGCCCGCTCAGTTCTGTGCCCACTGCGTCTACAATACCATCTAGCCATCTCATCTTTGGCCATTCCCTTCTTCTTTTGCCCTCCACCTTTCCCAGCATCAAGGCCTTCTCAAGTGAATCTTCTCTTCTTATTTGATGTCCAAAGTACTTTAGCTTCATCTTTACTATTTGACCTTATAAGCAGCAGTCAGGGTTGATTTCTTCTAAGATTGACCTATTTGTTCTCATCGCTGTCCAGGGGACTCTCAAAACTCTCCTCCAACACCACATTTCAAAGGCATCTATTCTTCTGCGCTCAGCTTTCCTTATGGTCCAGCTCTCACAACCATACATTACCACTGGGAATACCATTGCCTTGACTATGCGAATTTTTGTGTGCAATGCAATGTCTCTACTTTTTACTATGTTCCCCAGGTTTCTCATAGCTTTTCCCCCAAGAATCAGTCGCCTTTTTATTTCATGGCTGCAATCCCCATCTGCAGTGATCTTTGATCCTAAGAAAGTAAAATCTGTCATTGCTTCTACTTCTTCCCCATCTATTTTCCAGGGACTTATAGAGCCTGTTGCCATTATCTTGGTTTTCTTGATATTGAGTCTCAAGCCAGCTTTTGCACTCTCTTCTTTCAACCTAATCAGGAGCTTCTTTAGGTCTTCCTAGGTTTCTGCCATTAGGGTGGTATCATCTGCATATCTCAAATTGTTGATGTTTCTCCCAGCAATTTTGATCCCATATTGTGATTCCTCCATCCCTGCATTGTGCATTATGTGCTCTGTGTATAAGTTGAATAAGCAGGGTGACAAAATGCAGCCTTGTCTTACTCCTTTTCACATTCCAAACCACTCTGTGATTCCATGTTCTGTCCTAACTGTTGCTTCTTGTTTCATGTACAAATTTCTCATGAGGCATATGAAGTGTTCTGGTATTCCCATCTCTTTAATTACTTGCGACATTTTGTTGTGGTCCACACCGTCAAATGCCTTGGTGTAGTCAATAAAGCAGAAGTAGACTTGTTTCTGGTATCCCTTTGTTTTCTCCATGATCCAATATAGCCTTACAAGGGTTTTTTTTTAAAAAAATTTACATCCTCTCTCTTCCCCTCCACAAGAAAGAAAGTTTTAGTTTCCCAAGTTCATGAATTGACTTTCATAAAGGGACAGATTATGCCATCTGCTTTGGATTGATCCATGCTAAAACCAAACCAGAATGGAGCAATCCTACAGTACATGCACCAGGAAAAAAACCAGAACCCCAAAAATGAGTGGATATGTGTGGATAGAGAAGGGGTTGTTTACTATGGCCCATAAGTCATGAGGTTGCCAGGGAAAGGAGCAAAGCAGCCCATCTCCAGAGTGGACCAGACCATGGGACAAATGACCATCTAGTTTGATTTGATTTGATTTTGAATTTATATACCACTTTTTTCTGCCCAATGGGTGATATTCTGTCCTAACTTTTGCTTCTTGACTTATGTACAGATTTCTCATGAGGCCTATAAGGTGTTCTGATATTCCCATCTCTTTAATTACTTACCACATTTTGTTGTGGTCCTCACAGTTAAAGGCCTTGGTGTAGCCAATAAAATAGAAGTAGATTTGTTTCTGATATTCTTTTGTTTTCTCCATAATCCAACGTATGTTGGCAATGTGGTCTCTAGTTCCCTTGCCTCTTCTGAACCCAGCCTGCACTTCTGGTAGTTCTCTCTCCACATTCTGCTGCAGTCTTTCCTGTATTATCTTTAGCATCATCTTGCTAGCGTGTGGGATGAGTGCGATTGTTCAATAATTTGAACATTCTTTAGCATTACTTTTTTTTGGGATTGGAACGTATACTGATCTTTTACAATCCTATGGTCACTGTTTTGTTTTCCAGATCTGCTGGCATATAGAATGCAATAATTTGATTCCATCATCTTTTAGGGCTTTGAAAAATTCAACTGGGATACCATCATCTCCACTAGCTTTGTTGTTTGCAGTGCTTTTTAGGGCCTTTCTGACTTCACTCTCTAGGATGTCTGGCTCAAATTCGATTTCCTCATTATTGTTATTATCAGGAGTGTTGAGGTCCTTTTTGTAGAGTTCCTCTGTGTACTCTTTCCATCTTTTCTTAATCTCTTCTGCATCAGCTAACTCCTTGCTGTCTTTGTCTCTTATCATGGTCACTTTTGCTTTAAATGTTCCCTTGATTTCCCCAATTTTTTAAAAAAATATCTCTAGTCCTGCCTCTTTTCTACTATATTCATTATAGCTTTTGTTGTCCAGTAATTAATCAATGTACTTGATTTACATCACTTCAACTGAGATCTAAAAGTGGCACAACTCACTCTTTACAGTATGTTCCTTACTGTTGTTCTGGCACTTGTTTTAATGCATATGTACATTGTTAGGTGTTGTGGTCTGGGTTCAAATCATGCAGAGATAAGCAGTTAGCTTTTGGCAGCAGCGGCGGTACCCGTGTGGTTTTATCTCTCTCTCCCAGACAATAACAAGCAGAGACGCAGAATAACAGTGCAACAGAAACAGCTTTTACTCAACAGAATAGTTCAAAAAAGATAACATAAATAACAGTTTCCTCTCGGGCAGATAAACAGTCTGTAAGTCCTTGTGAGCACTACTTTAAGTCCTGAGGAACAGTAAAAGTACTCACTGCAACTCCAGCCTTCTCCTGGCTGGCTGTAGGTTGGGCAAAGCCCTTTTTGTCCAGGTTTGTTCATTCAGTTGAGTTCCAGACCTCTGAAGACTGCTCTGGCTCTTTCTCTCCTCCTGAGAGTGTCAGCAAAACCAGCAGCCTTTTCCTCCAGACAAAAAAGTGATGTCCATAAGGCAGTAAAGCTAGCAAGCAGTCTGGCTAGCATGCATCCAGTAGTTTAGGCATACAGCAGTTTTTGGCATGAAGCAATGTGGCTTTTGAGAAGCCCTTATTTATACATGATATTCTGCTCAGTCACCCACTCAGTGAATTCAGCTGGGTGCTGCTCTGTTGAAACCCTTAAAGACATAGTTTCATGTATCTTACACAATACAAGTCACATGTATACAATAATCCCTATCACACATGACAATTTCAACTTTTTATATGTCAGTTCTTCCGTATGGGAAATCATTGATTGATTGATTGCATTTTGTATAAGACCTTGAAATATCGCTGTGATGTGTTGTTGACAAAAAGCTTCAGGATTTTGCCCAGGCTCAGGGATAATGCATGTTCTCTTCATCTTAAAAAATAGGATTAGGATGAATTCAAGGTATGGTGAATTCCTTAAGAAATGTAGTTTTGAAGAAGAGTATGTTGAAGACAAATGGCACCCAAGATCAAAATGTTTAATCATGCTGCTTTGATTAATGGCTGCTTTCATCTTATAATGAGCTTGTTTAGTTTAGCATGTTATAAAGTCCCTTTTCACAATGATGGCCCTATGAGTGGATGAAATCCATTAACATTAAATGGGCTTTGCCCCTTTCTTGACAAGCATGTCCAGAGTGTTCAGCCTGAGGAGGTGGTTTCAGCCTTTATATGGGGTAGCACAGGACTCAATCATCTCACCAATGCTCTCTCTCTCACAGAGAGAGAGCGAGAGCTGGGGGAGGTTAACTGGAGATTTGAAGAGTGCTGTCTTCAGTATGCCAGTGACCAGAAACAGTACATCTCCTTTTCCTGCAGTGGATGCTGTCAAAATCCTGGGGCACTGTCTGGTCTCACTGATGGAGTGGATAAAGGCCAACAATTTGTAGCTGAATCCACACAAAACAAAGATTCTGCTGTTGGTGGTCTATCCTAATCAGCTGAATGGGAATTTCCCCAGGTTAAGGGGATT
The DNA here is from genome assembly GCA_035047305.1 of Bradypodion pumilum. Lineage (NCBI taxonomy): Eukaryota > Metazoa > Chordata > Lepidosauria > Squamata > Chamaeleonidae > Bradypodion > Bradypodion pumilum. The sequence goes on from JAWDJD010000003.1 coordinate 327,308,229, forward strand.
ATACTTCTACTAGGGCAGCAGGTTCAAAGCTTGAGAGAAATTTTGGACAGGTCCTCCATTGGAATATCAGATATCATCTGTGGCCAGGTTGACCTACTACTACTACCTTAGATAAATTGCTCAGCTGCTTAAATTCCTGGACAAGAAGTCCCTCACAACACTTGTGTGTACTTTGGTAATTTCAAAAAATATTTTTAATAGTGAGGCTGCACTTGAGCTTGGTACAGATATTGCAACAGGTGCAGAATGCAGCTGCCAGACTAACCACTAAGGTTCATAAATGTGATTATATTTCCCAGTCCTGGCATGGCTGGACTGGTTACCTGTTGTTTACCATGCTGACTTACAGTAAAGGTCTTGATAACATTCAAAGCCCTGAACAGTTTAGATCCTACTACCTTTCGGAGAACCTCTCCCAAAGAACATTTAGCTGTCCTTCCCATCCTCTGTTCAGGCCATGACATTGTGAATCACCACCCCAAGAAAGGTAAAAAGAGCTAAAATATGGAAACATATCTTCTTAGTGGTGGCACCTTTATTAAGGAATGATTTAGAATCAGTGATGAATCAGATCATTATCCTTTGGCTTTTAAGAGGCCTTCTCTTGGATAGAGCTGGCTATTATAAGCTTAACATGAATCTTACATGAAATTGTATTGTTTTCAGACTGTTGCTATGCATTGCTATCTTATTGGTATTTTATTAGTATTTCACCTTTATATATTGTTATTGCTATGGGTGGGTTACTGTTTATTTTGAGTTAGGGTTAGATTGCTGGTTATTATTCTTGCAATTGCTGCCCAAAGTAGTGTTCATCACTAGTTAAGGTGGAATATAAATGTTATAAACAAACAAATTAATAACTGATCCCAGTTGAACTACAGAACAAGCCCTGGGTCTGTTTTTTGTTTGTTAAACTGAGTGAGATGTCAGTGGTCTGGATGTGTAGGAACACTATGTAGTTCTCATGTTATGGATAAATGGGGCTTAGACCATGGTGCCCAAACTTTTTGGGCCATGGGCCGGTCACGTGGTTCAGGGGGCTTCTCACTTTGACCCACGGGATGTATCCAGCCTCTGATACCAATTCATCTGGCCCACGAAGCCATGAGGGCTCCACGGGCCAGATGAATTGGCATCAGGGGCCGGATCCAGCCCATGGGCCGTAGTTTGAGCACTTCTGGATTAGACTATTTGAATTTAGAACTTCTGTAAGAGTGGAATGCTACAAAAGACTTCTGCCCCAGAAGGTTAATGAATTTGAACAATTTTTGATGATTTTGTGAAGTTTCTTGTCAGCTCAGCAGGCAATCCTTTTGAAAACCTCTTTGAACCACTGGAATAGTGAAATGACCCTAGACACCAATATACCTTTTTGGGGGAAGCTAATGGAGAGGGTAGTAGCAGACCAGTTGAGATAATTCTTAGAAAGGACTGATTGCCTTGATCCACTCCAACATGGAGCTGAGACAGTATTTGTTATGCTGATGACCTTCTGAGAGCATAGCTGTCAAGTATCCCTTATTGGCCAGGAAAACCCCTTATTTTACCCTCTTTCCCACCGTCATCCCTTATTATTTAGACTGCAATGCCCTATTGCCACCATTGGTGGACAGCACAGGATAAGCATAGCTGTCAAGTATCCCGTATTTGCTGGGAAATTTCCCTTATTTCCAAATCCAAAACTTGACAGGTATGTCTGAGAGAGGCTGACCAAGGTAATTCCTTGTTGTTGGTCTTCTTAGATTTCTTAGCTGCATTTGACACTATCAACCATGATATTCCCCCTAGACAGACTCTCGGATTTGGACATCAGTGGCTAGGCTTTGGCTTGGCTCCAGTCCTTTCTCGAGAATCAGGTCCAGAGGGTACAGCTCAGGGACAAATTGTTAGATTACTGGGTACAACAATATGAAGAACCGAAGGGTTTGACTATCTCCCTGATGCTTTTTAATATCTATGTAAGACCAAGGAGAGTATTTGATCCACTTTCTTAGAACTGTGTGTTAATTAACTTAGAAATATCAGAGAATATTCAAAAGATTATCTAGAAATCTCTTTCCCTATTCTATCCCCTTACCTTCACGTACTGCTGTGAGCAGTGGAAGAGTAAAGTAAGAGTAAAATAAGGGTGGTGTGGGTAGGTTTGGGATAATGGTTCATGTATGTTGCAAATACCTAGATGGTATTGTTGATGCAATGGGCACAGAACTGGTCAGGCTGAGGAGGATGGTGGAGGATAGAGGTACCTGGCATGCAATGGTCCATGGGGTCGCAAAGGGTCAGACTCAACTATGCGACTGAGCAACAGCAACCTTGCAAATTAAAATAAAATAAAAACACTTTTGTAGTAACAATGCTTATAGCTACTGTGGAGGTTAAAGATAGGGTAAAGGTTTCCATTGCTTAAAAGCCAGTCGTATCCGACTCTAGGGTTCAGTGCTCATCTGTTTCAAACCTGAAGACCCAGCGTTGTCTGCTTCTGCAGATATTTCCATGGTCATGTGGCACGCATAACTAGACACTTGGGTGCATGGAATGCTGTTTACCTTCCCACCGAAGTGGTCCCTGTTTATCTATTTGCAATTTCTTGCTTTCTAACTGCCAACCTAACTGTTCGAAAGGTTAAAGATACTGCAACTAATATTTGTGCATTTTGCTTGTCATTGTAAATCAGACCTTTCAGGAAGCATGTTGTCTCAGAAAAACTCTTCCCCCTTCTGTTTCATAGGCAGCCACTTGGTGAAAAGTGTTGGATGCAAGCTTCTGATAATTTTGACTGTAGTTTTCCTGCCCCCTTTGTTCAGTGACAATAAATAAATAAATAAATAATTTTTTAGGAAAAGAGAAAAAGAAAGCAATGTCTTTCCCAAGCTGTTTTGTTAAGTGCAGTGCTTACCTGCAGGGATGTTGCATGGAATCTTTGTCCTCTCTAATAGTCCCATGGTAACTGACAGTCATGTCCTTCCTTTGGAAGACAATATTTGTGCCTCTGCAGGATCTGGCAGCATCAGGAGAGGAAAGAGGATGATTTACCTCACATACCATTATACCCATTTGGGTTCCTTCTGTGCATTCTTTGTGTAGTTCCTTTTGTGTATTTCTGGAGGTTGGGACTCTAATCTATGTTGTAAAGCCATAGGAAGCCAGCAACATCCACACAAACCCATCTAGATGTTACTTATTCATTCCAGGTTCAACTATGCCTATCTTCACCATCAGTCTGCTTTGCCCAAGACCAAGTCTGAAGTGAAAAACACTGTCACGTTTTAGGAAACATGATCAAGTCACACACAGCGACAGAACAGCAGATGAAATTGTTCCTCTAATTGATGTCCACTTCAATGGCATAAATATTGCCCTATCTCAGTACCTGCCATTAATCACAGTGAGGCTGCTGCCTTAGGCAGCAAATGTACAAGACACAGCATGAAGACACACAGTGAAATTCTTGTTGATGGAACTAGGAGCATCACTCACCTCATCCGAGCCCAGCCAACTGTTGCTAAGTGTCTTAGAGGACCATGTCTCACAGTCATTTTGGTTGGCTCTGGTATGGCTCTTCAGCAGATCGGTGAAACAAGGTCAAGGTGGAGCCGAATTTTTTTATTTATTTTTTGCATGCACTGAAGTCCAAGGTGATATTCCTCTCATTCCTGGACAAAAGACTAACTTGACTGCCAGTTGATTCTTTGTTTGGTGCTGGTGATTAAACTCCATTCTCCACTGGTTCTGAAGGCAGTAGCTGCATAGTAGGCTGCTTTGCCCATACCTTTGCAGGCGCACCCCCCAAAGAAAGACTCAGACACCGGTATATGGATAAAGGCATTGGGCCACTTTTATTGAATAATGCCCTAGTCCGAATTATAACTTTCAATTGGTGTATTCATCCAATTGTAATTGTTAAGGCAAGCAGGCCGCAGTAACACTGGTAAGGTTCCTCCCAAAATTGCCAATGGCAATTGGCTACAATGTATCCATTTGTATCAATTTGTTTGTTGATACAAACAAATTGTTGACCGGAGTCAATAAACTATCTACTGACCCCACCCTATGACGTGTATCCGTCAAATCACGGGATGATGCATGCTGAAAAGCTCCTGCCATCACCCTTGCCTGGTTCGTCGTTGACCGGTCAAAGCTATTACACCTGTACCTGTCTAAGTGTACAGTCAATTGCGAACCTGCCGGATACCTCTGTGTCATAAATCTTTACCTTACCAGTGCTACCCACCACACGGGGAGGCGTCCATGATGACTCACCGCCCCCCCCCCAAAGACCGTCAGCTCGGTCGCCAGGCCTGCTTGCACCACACCCAGAACGAGGTACATACCTCCAGCCGACAGGTGGACCCCCTTCTCCTGCCTACCGGCAAAAATTTTGTAAGCCTATCCTCAGGTGTCCAATGGCTGTCTCCCAGCCATGCTCAGCAAGGGACTGAGCAACAGCCGTGTCCACTGACTGCCGGAACAGTCCGAACCACGGAGATCCACATCTCCCCTAAATTGGTGTCTCGGCACGATGTTAGACCATAGTGACCGTGTGTAAGCCATACGTGATATAAAACGCCAGGTCACAGCCCCTCGACAGTTTAGTAACAGCAGTGATCCGTATAAGAATGTTGCCGCCGAGGTGCCTATTAAGAACATTGGGCGGTCCAGCATCCCCGACGGACATCAGGAATGGCAACAGTTCCTGCCCCCTTGTGCTGCGCATACCATACCATCGCATACGTGCGGATGCACACAGCCCAAGTCGGGGTCCACTCTCTGTCGCTGCAGCATATACTGCTGCCCAGTGTACATAGCTGCGGCCCACAAGCCCCACTGCCACCGGCGTGTAGAGACACACAGGATCTGTAAAAGAGGAGAAGAGGTTAAGGACATAACTAGGTACTCGTACAGTGAGGGCACGTACATATAAGAAATTGCGCGTACACGCATGTCCGCCTCTGAGTACTCCAAACGTAGCCGCGATCAACGCGACGCCTATCCTAAATAAATGGGTGCCAAAACAGGCCCCCACACTGAGAAGCGCGGCACCGGTCACCCTCAGTAACATTACTTCGGCAAGGGTAGACTTATCCTGGTGGCAGAAAAACAGGCTGGGGCGCGCAGCAGCCACTGTCAAAAATTCATGTAGGGCACCAACCGGACAGATGTCTCCAATAAAACTTCGTAGCAGTCTGACTCCACTGCCTACGCCGTGCTGAACTACCTGTGAGGACCGTATCCCCACTTGAGCCCACTCATGTGTGACAGAGACATCGTCGAGTTCCAGTGCCCTACGAGACACATCCGCCTTACACAGATGGTACCAACTCTGGCACCCACTCACTGATGCGGAGCGCTCCAAAAAGGCTACCGTGGTAGCTGCGTGACCAAGAGTCACTTCACCCCTATCCGAACATAAGTAATGCCAGCCTCATGCAAGGTGGGTCAGAAACTCTGGGAACTGGGGTGACGCGTGTCCGGGCGGCGGACACGTTCCCGTGTCCACCCTCCAAAACACTACGCATGAACGCATAGTGATACGCCTTACGCGTGCGAGGTGCCAATGACATGCCCGGTTCACCTCTCCTCACCAAACGTCCAAATATCGGCCGGGAGTGGCGAGTGGAATTCATCTGCTTCTGGAGTAAGGCACGGAACCGGGGGATCTGCAGGCGGGATAAAGCAGCAGCAATGTTGTCATTAATGGAACATGTCTGGCCCAGAACGGCACATTGAGGCGTAGGCTTCTCAAAAAGAATAGACAAACTAATGTCATGACCCTGGGGGATTTGCATGTCTGGGTGTTGACAATGTGCACCACTGCCGCATTATCACACCGAAAGTGGACCACTGAGTAGGCCCACTCATCGCCCCATAGCATCAGTGCTCCCCAAAATGGGAAGAAACACAAGGAAGGTAAGATCGCGGAGGCGATCCGTGCCAAGCCATGGGTGCTGCCATTGGCCGTAAGTCAACCTACCCTCAGAGTAAACCCCCATAAGTCAGGGAGCCGGAGGCATCCGACCGTACTTGAAATCTAGGGCAGACCATCAGGTCTGATCTCCAGGAAGAGACCCCGTTAAAACCCAGGAGTAATTTGAGCCAGACCGGAAGGTCCACCCGTATGCCTCTGATCATCCGGACCCTGTGTTGACGTTCTAACAGGCCAGCCATGGCGTCACACAGGCGCCTGGCCAATGCTCTGCCGGGTGGAACCACCCTGCAGGCAAAATTAAGGTGGCCATGAAGTAACGGCAGGTCACAAGGGAACACTTTATGTTTGGCAATCAATGCCAAAATCGCCGCGGAGATCCGAGCCACCTTATGCATGGGTAACCCGGATGCCCGTGCGACATAGTTGATTTAGAAATGTGAGCTTAGTAGCTGGGCCCTCGGTCTATTCAGGCACCAATGGGACACCCAGTTCCCACCTGAGTGTCTGAAATGTAGTGAGGAGATGCGTGCACGTGTCCAAGCCCCGTTCACCCCCGAACCAAAAGTCGTCAAGGTAATGGGCTAGAGACCGAGACCCTGACCCGTGAGCAAAGGCCCACTGAATGAAAGTCCCGAATCGTTCGAATGCCGAACATGAATTAACTCAGTCAGAAGGGGTTGGACTTACCTATCTAAGTAAAATACACCTTGGAACCTAAAAAACCCAATAGCTCTAAATCCATTGGGTGCACTGGCAGTAATCTGAAAGCCGAGTGCATATCACACTGTGCCAGGAAAGCACCGGGACTGCATGAGCGAGCCACCCATAGGGGCTGAACCAACTACGAGTACCTGACTGAACAAGGTCATCAGGAATGGCATCCCTAACCAGATAACCCACAGGGTGAGCTAAATGGAGGATTAAATGACATTCATCCTGGTTCTACCTCGGTACTAGCCTCATAGGGGAGACGTTCATCTTAGGAAAGGTGGTTCCAAGAAGGGACCCGCTACTCTCATAGCCCCAACTTCCGTAGCTGTGCACAGTGGAGCAACCTCTTCGTTACCTTTCAAGGTAACCAGATTAGTAGCATCCTGGGACCCCTAACACCCCCAAATGGAATACAAAAGCCCCATTGAAAACCCTCCAGCAGGTACCCCACATCACCCCTTCTTGGATGAGCTGAGTGCCATCGCTCCAGCCTGAGTACACTAATTGGGGAGGGGGGGGGCTTTGACAAGGCTAGTTCTTTCAGACGGAGCTCTGATCGCCCCCTGTGCACCCCTACCTCTGCCCCGTAACCCACCAACCCGCGGGCACGTGGAGGGGGCGTAAGGGCCAGCGCAAAAGGGGACACCAAGTCGGTAACGACACTGGCGCTTAGTACACACGTCGCCAGCTGAGCAGGTCGAACACGGCAGGCGGGCTGGAACCCCCTGCCCGACCAGTTAGCGTGGAGTCTGTGTCTGAGCAGCCCGCTGCACAGCATGACCACCATGGTACCTATCACCCGGTGCCAGTCACGTGGGAGTCATGTACACGAGCACAATTGCTGACAGGGCTCATACCACCTCCTCTCAGGGTGTAGTGCCACACTCATCCACATTCCTCGTTGTAAGCCAACTGCGATGGGCCCATCAAATCAACCATCGCCCTGTAAATATTAGCAATGGATGGAACCATCGGGATGGCCCAATCAGGCCGGGCCCTGCGGCATGCCACCATATATATAAGGTATGCCGACAATCAGTTGGCCCCAGGCGCGCGGTGGCTTACGACGATGGGACAGCTCTTTGTCTCTGTCGTCCTGTCCCTCTCTCTCCTCCTCAGTGGGCTCACAGTTCAATATGGAGAATATCCACATATCCCCCTCCAGACCTTACCCCTCGTGACCTGCGGCAAATGATCACCCAGGGGCAAGGAATAACCAGCCGTCGGCAAAGCCATCAACGGCACGTTCTGTATCAAGGGCATACGCAGCAGGACCCGGACAGCCCCTGCGATGCTCGGCATTGCCCCGGGGGCGGACACCCCCGCCCTTAACGAGGGACCATTTAGCACCATGGGCTACTGGGATAAGATGGTAACTGATGCCCGCTCGCATCAACTGTACTCCCCCCGCCAAATCTTTTCCCTCGTGACCCGGGACAAATGATCACCAAGGGGCAATGAAGACCAGCCGTCGGCAAGGCCGTCACCGGCACATTAGGTACACAGGGCATACGCAGCAGAACCTGGACAGCCCCTGCGATGCCCGGCACTGCCCTGGGGGCGGAAACCCCCACCCCCAATGTAGTGCCAGTATGGAACCAAGGGGCACTGGGATAGGCTGGCAACTGATGCCCACCCGCCTCGACTTGACAAGGCCATGGCCACTGAACCCCACCACTGGAAGTGGACTGTGATGTGGGTGCATTAACTTGAACCTGATACTCACTAGGTGCACCCCCGTGAGCCGCCCCCACTGGGGGTTCCGGCCCACGGCCGGCGTCGGAGCTCGCGGCCACACCTGACCACTCCCTGGCTGTAGCTCTGGACGAACAGGGAGCTGCGAGACACCGGCAGGCGCAGGCTGGAGCGTCTCAAGCTGCTCAACCTGGCTGGCCGCCTGTTGCAGTGTGGCAGCCGTCGAGGTAGCCGGTGGACACGAAGGGCCCCCAGCAGAGAGAGAAGGGCCCCCTCCCATGGGGTTGTGTGCAATCCCCAAGGATGCCTCAAGCACCGCTAAACGCGTTAGCAACGCATCCACTGCCACAGATCCCCCAGTATAAAGTGGGCCGGGTGGGCCGGACGGCCCACTAGGCATTTTACCAGGAACCCCAAAGTGAGAGCCTGGGCCCGAATAGGCCCATGCCCAAAACTCCGGCCCATGAGGGGCCGGAGGGGGAACGTGCTGTGCACCCGCACCAGGCCCTCCCCCGCTGACCTGACCCATGGCCGGCAACTGTGGGCCGAGGGCCGAAGCCCCTGAAGGGCCGGCCGGAGGCTGGCCAGCCGATGGCCAAGCACCAGCCTGCATCGCCCCACCGGTATCGGTGGGTAAAGCTGGGGTAGTGCCCTGCCGCGGGTGCGCAGCCCTGGTCCTCCGACCTGAGGGCTGCCCCCCCCGCCCTGCGCAGTGCCCACAAAAGTCCTCCCCTTTGGCCGCGGTTTCGTCGCCGGGGCCTTCCGTTTGGGAGGCATATCTGTTAGAAAGAGCAGGATCCCTTTCCAGGGATCAACCTGATGCCCAAGAAACACAGAGCAGCCAGCAAGCCAAAGGCTCTGTGCTAATCCTTCCTTCCCAGCCGGGAAAGACCAAGGGCTAAAGAGCCGAAGAGTCGAAGGAACAGCGACGGAGAAAACTTCTCCTCTCCGTCGCTCTTTTAAAAATGGCAGCTCGTCTGCCTCGTGGCCACCCCTTTTATAGAGGGGTGGCCACGCCCCCTAACTCACCCGGATGTCTGAATCCGGGTGGGGGGGGCGCAAAGAGCGCAGCGGCCATTTTGGCACCGCGCTTTCATTCACCTCTTAGCATCTTGTTACCATCCCCCAACATAATAACTTCACTCTGCCTGATGGTAGACGTAGCACTGAACAAACCTATTCATGAATAAGATTTGCTTTCTGCACACTTGGGGGTATATCTGTTTTTCCACACAGACAACAACAAAAACTTAGATGTAAAAAGGTTTTTGTTTTGTTTTGTTTTGTTTTCTTCTTTAAACAGAAAAAAAAACCTTTTGATAAGGCTCTTCATAGGCAAAGCAATTTTCTCTCCCCTCCATGAGCCATACTATGGTAGCATTAATTTACAGAAGGACTCCAGCTGCAGGAGTGTTTAAAAGAACTATGACTACCATAATCCACAGCATTCTACTCTTCTTTTAGCTAGACCAGTGGTGGCGAACCTATGGCACATGTGCCAGAGGGGGCACTGAGAGTCCTCTCTGTGGGCATGCATGCCATCACCCCAGCACAGAGTTGGCCCCGTCCCTCTGCCCAGCAGCCCAATGGGAGCACTTCCTCCCCCCCCAGCACAGAGTTCACCCCGCCCCTATACAGCATGGACAGCAGTCTGTTGAGTTTGAGCACTCGGTCTCTAAAAGGTTCACCATAACTGAGCTAGACTGTGGCACAAATACCTACAAGACATATACAGTAGCTGTTATTTTTTAAATCCTCTTGGAATACTAAGTGGCCTTTTTAATGCTTTAATTAGCATTGCCTACTATTTCTTCTGATGCCATTTTGAGAAGTAGGGGGAATCCGCCTCCTGTCCACCATTCCTTTCTGCTGTGCTAAGGCATGGTTGTGGTGGAGATTACTTTGGAGGAGGAAAGTAAAAACAGGCAAGGTCTTTCTTTGACCTTTGAGTCATTCTTGACATTTCCCAGAGATGCTGGAAAAATCATGGGGTGATCTGAGAAGAGGCATGGAGGCTTTGCCCTTCCACAATACAAACACATTCCAATTTGTTTCAGCTTTTTGATCTCATATTTAAGCAGCTCTGTTAAGATTATTTAATAGTGTTTTATCGGATTAGTGCAGAACATAGAACAATGGAGATTACTCTCCCCCACTTTGTACAGTCCAAAGTAGTAAATACCTAAAGCCTGCAGGTTTACTGTTGGCATGCTGCAACCTTGTCATTTTGGTCTTGCTGGGAAAATTCTCAGGTAAAATGAGAGTTTTCAGGTGCCAAGGAAATATGTTTTCTGCTTCAGTAGAAAGCATCTTTAAAATGAAGCATTGTATTTTTGCATCAATTCAGCCTTGCTAGTGAAAAGATGACATTTGGACTGGTTCTAAGGCAAGTCTGCAAAGGATATATATACCATACACATCAGAATCTTTTTATTCCAATGGGAGGATGAGAAAAATAAATGTTTACGGATGCTGGAGACAATGCAAAATAAAATAAAATACGATGGTTGTATGAAAGTAGCTTCCTGAAATTCTTCACAGATACATTTAGAAGAAATTTGTATGACTTTCTCCAAAGAAGAAAGAAGAAATTATCCAGCAAATTCTTCAAGGTGGGGTTATGAGTAGCTGCCACCACCGAGCCCCGGGAGCTGCCTCAATATCTTCGGCTCCCTCCCTTGACCTGCCTGGTCAGGGGAGGTGGGAGCCCAGCTGAAACTGTTTCCCACAGCGGGGCTATGAGTAGCCACTGCCACCGAGCCCCGGGAGCCACCTCAACATCTTCAGCTCCCTCCCTTGGCCTGACCAGTCAGGGGAGGTGGGATCTCAGCTGAAACTGTTTCCCACGGTGGTTCTTCCCTGGCTCCATCACGACGTTTGAACCAACCATAGGGCTCCGTCGTAGATGTTTTGAGCCGGGGGGCGGACTTAGGGAACTGAGGGTATTGTGCAATCAATTTTGTGATATCAGTATTTAGATGGTGTTCTGCATAATTTGTATTTGTCCTGTAAATCGTGTAAGATGAATATCGTATATTTTTTGGTGTTTTGTTAACTTTTTTCTTATCTGTAATTGTATTGTAGCATGAATTGTGTTGTATTGTATTTTTGAATTGTGTTGTATTTGTATTTTTGTACGCTGCCTCAAGTCGCACGTTGTGTCAAGTCAGGTGGGATAAAAAATCTAATAAATAATAATAATAATGTATAATTCTTCTCCCCCCTCGAAGATTTGTTTTTTGTTTTATTTTGCCATTGCATGCAGCACCAAGAGGAACTGTACTGGCAGCCTGGTCACAAAATAGTGGAGAAATCATGAAAATTATTCTGCAAAGTGGTCTCTAAAATAATAAATGTCATGTCAGAAATTACTCTGGGTTGAATGAAAGCGCGGCGCCAAAATGGCCGCTGCGCTCTTTGCGGCCCCCCCGGACTCAGACATCCGGGTGAGTTAGGGGGCGTGGCCACCCCTTTATAAAAGGGGTGGCCACGAGGCAGCTGAGCTGCCATTTTAGAATCGCGACGGAGAGGAGAAGTTTTCTCCGTCGCATTCTCTCTTTGCAGGCGCACCCCCCAATAAAGGACTCAGACACCAATGAAAGTGGATAACGGCATTGGGCCACATTTATTGATTCATGCCCTAGTCTGAATTATAAATTTCTATTGGTAATTGACCAATCATAATTCTTAAGGCAAGCAGGCCGAAGTAACACTGGTAAGGTACCACCCAAAATTGCCAACGGCAATTGCTACAATGTATCCATTTGTATCAATTTGTTTGTTGACCACAAACAAATTGTTGACCGTAGTCAATATCTAACTAATGACCCCACCCTCTGACGTGTATCCGTAAAATCACGGGGTGATGCATGCTGTCTAGCTATAGCCATCACCCCATCGCCTAGTTCGTCGTTGACCGGACAACGTTTAACCAACTTATGCCTGTCTAGTGTTGTCCAGTCAATTGCGAACTTGCCGGATACCTGTGGGTCATAATGTTTACCTTACCAGTGCTACCCGCCACACGGAGGGGCTTCAAAGAAGGCTCAACGCCCCCCCAGACCGTCAGCTCGGTCAACAGGCCTGCTCGCCAATCACCCAACAGGAGGTCCATACCTCCTCGCGACAGATGGACCCCATCCCCTGCATACAAGTCATAACTTTGGAGGCTAATAGCGGGGTGACGACTGACCCTCCCCCAAGCCCTGTCGACAAGGAAACGCGCCACTGCCCCATTCACCATGCGTCTAGCGCGGTCAAGGGCCAGGAGGTCAACACCCCCTCTGTAGGAATGGCGCGGGACCATGTCCGACCAAACAAGGGTTGTGGCGGGCCAGACGTAATGCAGGTAGGCGAGGTCCTCGCAAATCGCATGCTTCAGCGACAAGCCGGTGACCTGGCCCAAATCATTGCCCCCCAGGTGTATGATCAGAATGTCAGGCGGGTCAGCATTCTGGCCTGAAAAAAGGAAAGGCAGCAGCTCCCGCCATAACATCCCGGGCTTACCATGCCATGTGAGACTTGCGTATGCACCCAGTCCCAGTCGGGGTCCCCACTCTGTCACCGCAGCATAACGCGCTGCCCTGTGCACGTAGCTATGGCCCACCAGCCATACTGTCACCGGTGTAATACGACACCCCGGGTCTGTAAAGGAAAAATGAGGGAAAGTAGGTAAGGTGACTGGGTTGGTACTCACGGCGGGAGTGGGCGCACATAAAATTGAAAACATTGCGAACCCCACCATCCCATGCTACGTATGTCAGCCCCTGAGTACCCCAAAGCAGCTGCGGTCGAGGCCGCCCCTATACGGAATAAATGAGTGCCATAGCGGGCGCCTGGGAGGCCCACACTGGCCAGCGCTTTGCCCGTCACCTTCCAAAATTGAAATTTAGTAAGGGGAGACCCATCTTGGTGACAGAAAAACGGGCCATGGTGCGTGCCACGCAGTGCCAGGAATTCCTGTAGGGCACCAACCGGACAGATGTCTGCCAAAGAACACCGTAGCAGTCGCACACCACTGCCGACGCCATGCTGATCGGTCTTAGAGGAACGTATCCTCAACTGAGCCCAGTCTTTGGCAACACAGACATCCTCGAGTTCCAGTGCCCTACGACTTGCATCCGCCTTAGACAGCATCACAAGCTCGCTGATGCGGAGCGCTCCAAAAAATGCCACCCTTGTGGCTGCATGGAACAGGGCTGCCTCATATGCATCAAAACAGAGGCAAGGCCAGCCCCGGGCCAACTGGGTAAGGACCCCTGGGGAAATCGGGTGGCGGTCGTCCGGGCAATGCCCGCGCTCGCGCACCCACCCCTCCAAAACATGTCTCACACGGAAGTCAGAGGTGCTGTCCACATGACCCCCCACCTTGGCCATAAAAGCCAACGCTGAAAGCTTAGATGCTATGGTGTGAGGTGCAAGGCCCTGAGAATGCAGGTAAACCATGAACCGCAGAACATGGGTTACCGGGATCGGCCAGGTTCCTGGCAATTGAAATTGAGTACAGAATGCCCTGAAAGAATTAATTGCGTGGTAATACGCCTTACGGGTGCGTGGCGCTAGCGACAGGCCAATCGCCCGGTTCACCTCTCCTTGCCAATGGTCCATATCTCCTCCGGGAGTGGCGAGGCAAATTCCTCCGCATCCGGGGCCAAGGCACGGAACCGGGAGATCTGTAGGCGGGACAAAGCGTCAGCAATATCATTATTAACCCCTGGGACATGCCTGGCCCTGAACAGTACGTTGAGGCGCAGGCTGCGCAACACAAATTGGCGCACTAGATCCATAACCCTGGGCGATTTGGAAGTCTGTGCATTTACAATGTGGACCACAGCCGCATTGTCACACCAGAAATGCACGACCGAGTTGGACCACTCCTGGCCCCATAGCATCAAAGCACCCAGGATAGGGAAAAATTCCAGATATGTGAGATCACGCAGGCGACCCGTGCCTGCCCAGGCCGGTGGCCACCCACCATAGGCCCACTTCCCATTGAAGTACATCCCATAACCAAGGGATCCCGAGGCATCAGACTGAATCTGAAATTGAGGGGAAGCCAGGAGGTCATGCCTCCAAAATTAGACCCCATTGAACTCCCTCAGGAACTGTAACCAGACAAGCATGTCTGCCCTGATACCCCGGGTAAACCTAACCCTATGGTGAGGCCTGGATAATCCTGCCATAGCGTCGCACAAACGCCGGGCAAAAGCCCTGCCCGGTGCGACCACTCTGCAGGCGAAATTAAGGTGACCATGCAGCACCTGCAGTTCCCTCAGTGATGCCTTGCGCTTGGCCAACAAGTCCGAGATAAGGGCCACTATTCTTGACACCTTATCCCGCGGTAACCTAGATGCCTGCGCTATCGTGTCAATCTCCACCCCCAGGAAGACTAGCTGTGTAGATGGGCCCTCGGTCTTTTCGGGCGCTAAAGGGACACCGAGTTCCTCCATTAGCGTCTGAAATGTGTTGAGGAGACGTGTGCACGTGTCCCAGCCCCGTTCACCCCGAATAAAAAGTCATCCAGGTAATGGGCTACAGACCGGGACCCTGACCTGCGGACGAAAGCCCACTCTAGGAAGGTACTGAAACGCTCGAAAGCCGAGCATGATATGGAACAGCCAAAAGGCATGGCCTTATCAAAATAATATTCGCCCCGAAATTTGAAACCCAGCAATTCAAAGTCGCCCGGGTGCACTGGCAAGAGGCGAAAAGCCGACTTAATGTCGCACTTAGCCAGCAGCGCACCCGGGCCACATGAGCGCACCATGCGCAGCGCGTGGTCAAAAGATGTATACCTGACTGAGCAAAGGTCGTCAGGGATAGCATCGTTGACCGATCGGCCGGCTGGGTAGGACAAGTGATGGATAAGGCGAAACTCGCCTGGTGACTTCTTGGGAACCAAGCCCAGGGGCGATACCTTGAGGTTAGTGAATGGGGGTGCAGGGAAAGGGCCAGCGACCCTGCCCGCATTGACCTCCTTATTGATGCTGGTGGCAGCCACCTCCTCCCTCCCCCTAAGGGACAAAAGGTTGGGGGCATCCTGAGGGGACCTATCACCCATGAAAGGAATACAGAACCCCTGTCTAAAGCCCTGAAGGAGATAATCTGCATCCGCCCCCTTCGGGTACAATGCGAGCCAACGCTCCAACATGTCCACATTAATTGGGGAGGGGGCCTTTCGGTGAACCAGCTCCATCTGCGGCAGTCTTGCCAGCCCACTGTCCGCCCCTCCCTCTGCCGCGCGTCCCTCCAGGCCTGGGACAGGCAGAGGCTGCATGGGGGCCCGCACAGATGGGACACTCATGTCTGTACTTGCAATTCTTCTTATTGCATGAACCATTAGACGAGAAAGTCCAGCACAGCAGGCGGGCTGGAACCCCCTGCCCCGCCACTTGGCGGGGAACCTGTGCTGGAGCCACTCGCTGGACCGCATGTCCACAATGGTATCTTTCCCCTGGCGCGGGGCGCGTGGGCGTCATGTACAGAAGCCAAAGCCTCTGGCATGGCTCATCCCACCTCATCTCAGGGTGCAGGGGAATTCGCATACGGAATTCCTCGTCATAAGCCAACCACGACGGGCCCGGAAAATCAACCATCGCCCGATAGATATTGTCCAAATACTGGACCATCGGAATTGCCAGATCCGGCCGAGCCCTCAGGTACACCGCCATGTAGATGAGGTAAGCCGGCAGCCAGTTGGCCCACGTTCGTGGTGGCTTGCGACGACGTGCCTGTTCCTTATCCTTCTCATCCTGCCCCTCCCTCTCTTCCTTGGTGGGCTCCCTGTTTAGGAGTGAGAAGATATCAACATACTCCCCTCGCCATATTTTCTCTCTGGTGGCCTGTGCCAAGTGGTCACCCAGTGGCAAGGAATAGCCCGCTGTCGGCAAGGTCGAGACAGGCACAGCAGAAACTGCGGGCATCTGGAAAGGGGCTTGGACTAGCCCAGCCACCCCCAAAACATTCCCCACAGGGTAGGAAACGCTCCCCACCCCGGGGCCCTGGGTGGTGGTTGACGTCGCCTGGTGGTGCGTCAGCGGCTGTACCGCCGCTCCACCCATGCGAGGCCAAGGCCATTGGAAAGCCCCCCCCAACGTAGCCACATGTGTAGGTGCACTAGTTTGTACCGCATACTCACATGCTGCACCCCCGCGGGCCGCACCCACCGGGGGTTCCGGCCCACTGGGGGCGTCGGAGCTCACGACCGCCGTAGAGCTCGCCGCCGGGGCCTGACCCGCGCTGGCCTGTTGGTCGGGGAGCTGCGAGGCAGTGGCCGAAGTCGCGCCACGCGCCTCAAGCTGCTCGACCCGTCCCGTCGCCTGCCGCTGCCCAGCAGACGACGCGTCAAAGTGCACCCCAAAAGGAGCCCCAGCGTGGCTGGCCCGAGCAAGGGAAGCCTCGAGTGCCGCCACGCGGGCCAGTAAGGCCTCCACACTGGCGTGGGGCCACGGGCCAGCTGGCCTGCCCGTTACAGGCGTGGGTACAGGTCCTTGCACCCTGGGGCCCGCATATGGCCATGACCCCACACCCAGGCCCGGCAGGGCCGGCGTAGGCACCTGCCAAGGGAAGGGACCACACCACCCCCCAAGGCTGGAAGGCCCTGGAGTGAGATGCGCCCCGATAGAGGGAGGCCCAGTAGAGTGAGCACCAGGAGCGGCATCCGCCGCTTGCGGGCCGCGGGCCGTAGCCCAAGCTGGACCCCTGCTCGGGTCCCCAGCCTCCGACCAGGCGGTAATAGACCCCATCCCACCGGTCCCGGTGGGAGCCTGCAAAGGCGGCTGGTGGGAAGGCACAGCCGCGGTCCTCCGACCCGGATTGCGTCTCCGAACCGCCCGAGCCGCGCTCGCGGCCGCCTTCTTCTTCGAAGGCATCTCAGTCGGACCTAAGGGAAGCCGAAAAGAGGAAGGTCAGCAGCCAAAAGGCTTCCCGATCAAGGTAAAAGCGACGGAGTAAGAGGAAAAACTTCTCCGCTCCGTCGCTTCGCAAAATGGCAGCTCGGCTGCCTCGTGGCCACCCCTTTTATAAGGGAGCTGGCCACGCCCATAACTACCTGGATGCCTTCGTCCTGTGGGGGGGGGCCCGCAAAGAGCGCGGCGGCCATTTTGGCGCCGCGCTTGCATTAGTAGGCTATAGAGCCTTCCAGAGCTCTGCGCAATCGATTCCCGGCTGGGAAAAGAGAACTCCGAGTACACGGAGCCTTTTAGGATTGCCTCTTGGCTACCGCGGTACTTACACGCAGGAGCTCGATCCCTGGATAGGGATCCTTCAGCGATCCTTATTCCTTTAGGGAGACATGGCTCCCAAGCGAAAGGCCCCGGCACTGAAGCCATGGCCGAGGGGAAGAGCTTTCCCTGGCCCTGCATTGGATGGGGGCCAGCCTTTGGGTCGGAGGACCAGGGCTGCGCCCCCACGGCAGGGCAGTGATAGACCCTTGCCCACTGGTACCAGTGGGGCCGGTCAGGCTACCACTTAGCAGCCGGGTGCCAGCTTCGTAGCTGGTCAGGTGCAGGCTGGCCCCTCCGGGGCTTCGGCCCTGAGCGCGACTTTGTAGGCTCCGAGACAGGTTGGCCCAGGGGGGCCTGGTGCGGGTGTCCGCCCCACAGCTCCTCCGGCCCCCCAGGGGCCTGAGTTCTGGGCATGGCCCTATTCTGGCCCTGGCTCCCCTTTTGGGTTGCCTTTTCCTCAACTGACTAGTGGGCCGTCCGGCCCACCCGGCCCACTTTATACTGGGGGCTCCGGGGCAGTGGATGCTCTGTTAGCACAGATGGCAGTGCTGGAAGCATCCATGGGCATTGCACAGCCTCCTTTTGGAGGGGGGCGCTACTCGTTCTTCAACAGGGGCCACTTCATCGGCCCCGGCTACCTTGCCAGCCGCAATGCTTCAGCTGCTTGAGACGGTCCGTCCGGCCCCAGCTGGTGTCTCGCAGCTCCCCGTTCGACCTGATGTCCAGGCTGAGAGCAGTCAGGGATGGTTCCAGAGCTCGATTCCGGTCGCGAGCTCCGACGCCCGCCGTGGGCCGGAACCCCTGGTGGGGGCGGCTCACGGGGGTGCACCTAGTGAGTATCAGGTTCAATTTAGTGCACCAACACCACAGCCCACTTACAGTGGTGGGGTTCAGTGGCCCTGGCCTCGTCAAGTTGATGCGAGCGGGCATCAGTTACCATCCTATCCCAGTATCCCATGGTTTCTAAATGGTCCCTCGTTAAGGGCGGGGGTGTCCGCCCCTGGGGCAGTGCCGAGCATTGCAGGGGCTGTCCAGGTCCCACTGCATATGCCCTCTATACAGAATGCGCCGCCGATGGCTTTGCCGATGGCTGGTTATTCCTTGCCCCTGGGTGATCATTTGTCACAGGTCACGAGGGATAAGATCTGGTGAGGAGAGTACGTGGATATATTCTCCCTATTGAACTGTGAGCCCACTGAGGAAGAGAGAGGGGGACAGGACGACAGAGACAAAGAGCTGTCCCGTCGTCATAAGCCACCGCGCACCTGGGCCAACTGGTTGCCGGCATACCTTATATATATGGTGGTATGCCTCAGGGCCCGGCCTGATTGGGCCATCCCGATGGTTCAATCCCTTGATAATATTTACAGGGCGAGGGTTGATTTCATGGGCCCATCTTAGTTGGTTTACGATGAGGAATTTGGATGAGGGTGGCCCTACATCCTGAGATGAGGTGGGATGAGCCCTGTCAGCAATTGTTGCTCTTGTACATGACTCCCACGTGACTGGCGCCTGGTGATAGGTACCATTGTGGTCATGATGTGCAGCGGGCTGCTGCAACACAGGCTCCACACTAACTGGTGGGGCAGGGGGTTCCAGCCCGCCTGCTGTGTTGGACCTGCTCAGTTAGCGATGTGTGTACTAAGCGCCAGTGTCGTTACCGACACGAGTGTCCCCCTTTTGCGCTGGCCCCTACGCCACCTCCGCGTGCCCGCGGGTTGGTGGGTTACGGGGCAGAGGTAGGGGTGCACAGGGGGCGATCAGAGCTCCGTCTGTCGGAACTAGCCATGTCAAAGCCCCCCTCCCCAATTTGTGTACTCATGCTGGAGCGATGACTCTCAGCTTATCCAAGAAGGGATGATGTGAGGTACCTGCTGGAGGGTTTCCAATGGGGCTTTCGTATTCCATTCGGGGGTGTTAGGGGCCCCAAGATGCTACTAATTTAGTTTCCTTGAAAGGTAACGAGGAGGTTGCTGCACTGAGCACAGCTAAGGAAGTTGAGGCTATGAGAGTAGCGGGCCCCTTCTTGGAACCACCTTTCCCTAATTTGAAGGTCTCCCCTCTGGGGCTAGTACCGAAGTAGAACCCAGGTGAATGTCGTCTAATCCCCCATCTAGCTTACCCTGCGGGTTCTTCGGTCAGTGATGCCATTCCTGATGACCTTGTTCAGTCAGGTAAACATCGTTTGTTCAGCCCCTATGGGTGGTACGCTCATGCGGTCCCGGTGCTTTCCTGGCACAGTGTGATATGCACTCGGCTTTCCGATTACTGCCAGTGCACCCAATGGATTTTGAGCTATTGGGTTTTTAGGTTCCAAGGGGAATTTTACTTAGATAAGGCCAGCCCTTTTGACTGCTCTATTTCATGTTCGGCATTCGAACAATTCGGTACTTTCATTCAGTGGGCCTTTGCTCGCAGGTCGGGGTCTCGGTCTCTAGCCCATTACCTCGATGACTTTTGGTTCGGGGATGAACGGGGCTCGGACACATGCACACATCTCCTCACTACATTTCAGACACTCAGGTGGGAACTGGGTGTCCCCTTAGCGCCTGAAAAGACCGAGGGCCCAGCTACTAAGCTCACATTTCTAGGCATTGGAATTGACTCTGTCGCACAGGCATCCGGGTTACCCATGGATAAGGTGGCTCGGATCTCCGTGGCGATTTTGGCATTGATTGCCAAACATAAAGTGTTCCCTCGTGAGCTGCAGTTACTTCATGGCCACCTTAACTTTGCCTGCAGGGTGGTTACACCTGGCAGAGCATTGGCCAGGTGCCTGTGTGACCATGGCTGGCCTGTTAAAACGTCACCACAGGGTCCGGCTGATCAGGGCCATACGGGCGGACCTTTCGGTCTGGCTCGAATTACTCCTGGGTTTTAACGGGGTCTCTTCCTGGAGATCAGACCTTATGGTCTGCCCTAGATTTCAAGTACGGTCGGATGCCTCCGGCTCCCTGGCACACCGGTGGCAGTGGGGCTGGTGGGCCGCAGCTATGTACACTGGGCAGCAATATGCTGCGGCGACAGAGAGTGGACCCTGACTTGGGCCGTGTGCATCCGCACGTATGCGATGGTATGGTATGCGCGGCACAAGGGGGCGGGAACTGTTGCCATTCCTGATGTCCGTCAGGGATGCTGGACCGCCCGATGTTCTTATTAGGCACCTCGGCAGCAATGATCTTATACGGATCACTGCTATTCCTAAACTGTCGAGGGGCAGCGACCTGGCGTTTTATATCATGTATGGATTACACACGGTCGCTATGGTCTAACATCGTGCCGAGACACCAATTTAGGGGAGACATGGATCTCCGTGGTTCGGACTGTTATGGTAGTCAGTGGACAGGGCTGTTGCTCAGTCCCTTGCTGAGCATGGCTGAGAGACAGCCATTGGAAACCTGCGGATAGGCTTACAAAAAATTTTGCTGGTAGGCAGGAGATGGGGTCCACCTGTCGACTGGAGGTATGTACCTTTTTCTGGGCATGGTGCAAGCAGGCCTGGCGACCGAGCTGATGGTCTGGGGGGGGGGCGGTGAGTCATCATGGATGCCTCCCCGTGTGGCGGGTAGCACTGGTAAGGTAAAGATTTATGACCCAGAGGTATCCGGCAGGTTCGCAATTGACTGGCCAACACTTAGACAGGTACAGGGGTAATAGCTTTGGCCGGTCAACGACGAACCAGGCAAGGAGTGATGGCAGAAGCTTAACAGCCTGCATCACCTTGAGATTTAACGGATACACGTCATAGGGTGGGGTCAGTAGATAGTTTATTGACTCCGGTCAACAATTTGTTTGTGTCAACAAACAAATTGATACAAATAGTTACATGTAGCCAATTGCCATTGGCATTTTGGGTGGAACCTTACCAGTGTTACTGCGGCCTGCTTGCCTTAAAGAATTACAATTGGATGATTACACCAATTGAAAGTTATAATTCGGACTAGGGCATTATTCAATAAAAGTGGCCAGATGCCTTTATCCATATACCGGTGTCTGAGTCTTTCTTTGGGGCGTGCGCCTGCAAAAGATTTTTGCTGGACAAACGCCGCTCAAGGGATGCCTGAATGAGGCTCACTTCATGTCCCCAAGATCAGTCATGCAGCCCTCAGATATATAACCCTGACCTTCCAGTCTCCAAGCTAAGAAATGTCTTTTGAGAAGTTGAGATGTTTAGCACCAGTTGTCATTCTTTAGACTTTGAACTTTTCTTAAGTTACATTTAGGAAAGGTCATTGCTGATGTCTTTTATCATTACTGCATATATTTCCCTGTAAGCCTAAAAGAAGGCAGGGCTGCCTCCATTTCTAGGAAAATGTAAACAGAAAAGCTGTGCCATAATGTGCCCTCCAGTCTTCCAAAGTTTTATTTCCCTGTGAAAAACTTTCACAGACAGCTTTCCTGACTGGCAACTCTTCCTAATCAAAAAGAACCCTACAGGCATAGATACCTAATCACATAAGGTTGTGTGAGGGCAAAAACACATTTGTGTCAGATTTGCCATGGTTGAAATCAATTTTAAATTTAGATGAGTATACAACAGAATTTAAGTGCATGTTATATTGGTTGCCAAGCAGGTTATTTCAAACCATCAACTGGGGGTCATTTACCATGTACTTTTCACCTAATTGGGCTGTGTGCCTGCATGTGTCAATGTTTATCTGGGGTTTCCCAGATGAACTTGTGATGTCAGTGGAGACAAGCCCAATGTCACCTGTCTCCTCAATCAGCTGGAAGAGTGTGTGTTTGTTTTAAAAATGTATTCAAAGTGGCATAGCATCAGTTGAAACAGGTTTCAGCTGATCAGTGATGCTCCTTATCTGCCTCTCAGTTGGAGTCCATCTCTTCTAATTGGTAGTGGTGATCATGACAGCAGAGGAGAGGCCGCCAATCAGCTATGCCTTGTTTCCACTTGCCACCACAGATTCCTGACACTGATCAGTGGGAGGTTCCAACTGATCCGGCTTGACAGGCACCAGCTAATTAGTGGTGGGGTGTTGTAATGCTCCCCCCGGAGGATTGGAGCGGTGTCAAGGAAGGTACACAAGACAGATGTGTGGTGGGAAAAGCCAGTCCTGAACAAGTCGGGTGGTCTGCATTTATTGTCTTGCATTCTGGATCACTTGCGCACAGACTGCGCATGACCCCTATTACAGAAGGCTTGCTTACGTGGCATGTTGCTGGCCAAAGTGCATTTGCCAGCCTAAGAAAGTACTGCGTGCCAAGGTTCGCCATAGGCAGACTAATCAGAAGATGTAGCAATACTCACTGTTCTTGTCTTATCTCAGAGTCCTTGTAAACTCTGGGCATCTATGCTTAGCTGTTTGGTCTAGCTGCAGCTTTGTGTCTCCACGGATGTGAGTGAGATACTGTGTGCTGCTTACAAGGCACTGTGACATTCAGGTGACTTCTGTCCTACTTCTCTCAGCACCCCCAGCCAAGCAATATGGATTCTCTATTGCTGCCTAATGCTATTGGTCCGCGATCCAATTTCCCTTCCAGCCGAGCCAGGTTGGTCTCGAGCTGCCGTGCATAGACCGACAAACCCTTTGGGAAAGGTTAATAGCCAATCAATAACGCAGGCAACCCACAGTGGGGCAACAGTCTGTGTTGGCAGCAGAACTCTGCTAATCAGCTATGGCCAGTCTCTGCCAATCAGTTGGAACCTGTCTCCATCGTTTTTGGCAATGGGAACAACTACTGGGGGGGGGGTGTTAAGGAAACCAATGGAGGATGTGATTGTAAGAAAGGAAAGAGCTGAAAACCTGGCTGGTGGGGCAGGTGTGGGGGGCTGATGGGGAAGTGGCCCCCGCCAGTTGGCTCATCTAAGAAAAGTATCCCTCTTGCACCGATGTTTTTAATTGGGGCTTTTAATATCTGAATTGAGCTTTTTTTAAAAAAAAGTTTTTAGGAGGGTTTTTCTTTTCTATTTTTATGATGGTTTTCTGTCTTTGTTGTTTATGTCCTATGTTGTGGAGCCGCCCGGAGTCGCCCAATGGCGAGGGGGCAGCATATAAATTTAAATAAATAAATAAAATAAACACAGGTAATCATGATATATCATTAAAAAGGGTAGATCAAAGGAATTGAGAACTCATTTATACAATCTGGACTGAAGTCACAACATAGATCATATACTGGCATTTTAACCTTTGAAGGGGTTTTGAAGCTAGCAAATAGGGATCCCTATTCTTTACCTATAATTTTCTTCTTATGTTACTTCTGTAAAATAAAGACTACATGCCATATAGCTGGAATGATTTTAAAAAAAACCAAGGATAACAGCACTAAGAATTTAAAAAAGAAAACAGTTTACTTATAATTTTAACATGACATTACGTCCATAACTGACATATACAAGGACAGTCTTGACAGAACAATATATTTAACAATAAAATCCCATTAATTTTCACTCACATGGAGATGGCAGGGCTGAAACACTTCAGAATACATATTTTTTTATAAAAAATAGCTGGAAGTTTCATCATTGTATTAATGATAGGTATCTGAAAGAAACTGATGGTACCTTGAAAATGAATGTAAAAACTGGCATATTGACATCTTGCAACTATTAATTTTGTCTCTATGGTATTTTTACTGTTACATGGTTGATTTCTCACCCAACTGATGTTCAGTAACAAACTCTCAAACAATTCCACCTGGTCTGGAAACCCACTATGACTTTGGATTTGTGTTTATCTGTCAGAGACAATACTAGCCTTATAATACTCATTACTGCCTGGCAAATAATCTTTGAACAGAGCCCATCCTTCTGTATAGCTGACTGCCAGTGGATTCTGGTCCATTAAGGGGAAATAGGGCATTACCACACCTCAGGTTCAGATTCCACCCACAAGTCTATGAAACTTTTGAATTTCATTGAATGTAAATGCCCAGTCATAGCATGAAACCTTAAGAACATAAGGAGAAGCTAAACCAAAAGCCTATCTCAGTAAGCATAATGTTCCCGCATATGGTATGGAGTCTGCTTGTACTAATCAACAATCGGTATCTGAGAGCCTATGATACTGGCAGTAATATATAATCATTGTGACTAATAGTCATGAATGGTTTTCTTTTCCATATTTTTGTCTAATTTCTTTTGTAACATGTTTTATTTGGCTATCACTTCTGCAAATTTCATAGGTTAGATGAAACAAATAAGTTGGGAAATACCTCTAAAAGACTGTTTGATTTAGTGCAGTGGTTACCAAAGTGGGCCCCACCCCCCACCCCACAGGGAGACTTCAATTTCCAGAAACTTAAGTAGAACATTGGCTGATCAGTGCTTTAGGGATTTGACTTGGGCTTCTGGAAACTGAAGTCCAAAAACCAAAGGTTTGGAAACACTGCTTTAGTGCATAAAGTGATAAAATTAAGGAGACTGGAATTCAAATCTTCATTTGTTCATGAAAACTCACTAAAGGTGTCCAAACTGCTCCTGAAATGCCTAGGGCTGCTGCATGCTGGATGCACTTGCTGTTGGCATATAACAACAAGGGACCACTAAGTGATTGCCAGAATGATGCAAGTATTGATAAAATATTCCTCAAAAGACTAAGTACAATTCTGCAATGAATATTTATTAATTCTATATCTTGCTAGCAAGTGGCTAAAAATGCCTTGGGTCTTTTTAGTCCCCAGAAGTAAAAGCCTGTTGAAGAATTAAACTCCTGTTGAAAATTTTCAGTTGTTTTTGAAGAATTGCACTCTGTCTTTTGAGAAATATCTTATCAACACAAATATTCACGTTCTGCTGTGGATTCTGCAAAGAAGTACTTCCGTTTGTCTTTCCTGAGTCTCCTATCCACCATTAAACAATCCCAGGTTCTAATATATTGAGAGTGGGGAAAAACACTTTCCATCTCTCTTCTTAATACCATGATTAATTTTATGGTTTGTGTCATGTCTGTTTTATAGATCTTTGTTGTCCTCTAGTTGCCTTTTTACTAAACTGAAGCATCCTATGTATTGCAACCTTTCCCCATTGTGTACCATTTTTGGCACCTTACAAGTACAGTATTTACCTCTTGAGCTGACTAGCTCAGCATTGACCACACTGAGTGGTAGAACCTCTGTAGTTTTTGGAAAGAAGTTCTCTTCAACTATACAGTAAAACCCTGGGTTACAACCGTCTCGGTTTATGTTTGCTGTGGTTTACAACGGCAAATCCTATGGAAATGCCATCCCGGTTTACAAGTGTTTAATGTATGTTTTTCGGTTTACAACAATCAATTCAGGACCATTTTTAAATTTTTCAATGTATCCCTATGGATGTTTCGGTTTACATTTTTGGGGGGTTAAAATTGAGGATGTTGGAACAGACCTCCATTGTAACCCAGGGTTTTACTGTACTTGATAAGGATCTGGGAATCTTCTGCATGCTGAGCTTGTGTGCTGCTAATGCGACATCATTCTTCCACTAGAAATAGGCATAAAGCTACTTTTTCAGTTGTGCAGAAAAAAACCCATGCACAGTTTTTCCTAGAACAAAGCATGAGCCATGCCTTGTTCGACAGGAAAATCCTTGCTCCTAGAAATTTTCTTGAGAAACTATTATCATTTCACCATCTCAAAATCAGAGTATAACTGATTATGTTATCAAAATAATTAATAGCCTGTCACAAATGTGGGGCCAAACTATTCTATTTTTGAACCTGCTCAATGTGCACTGGATCTTGCTTAATCACTTACCCTCTGTTTTCTCATCATTTGAAGACTTAAAAAGACTTTAGTAGTTACACCATTATCTTCAAACCTACTCTATTCATACATGAATTTTTTTTGCTCTGAATGACTGATTCCTGAATCTAATGCATGTCAACTCAGAAGAAAATGCCACTGAGTTCAATGGAATTTACTTCCTATTAGATATGTGTATTCAGAAGTGAAATCTAATTCATCAAGACAGTTTAGCTGACTTTATCCATTGTATATCTTCATTCTGTCTGAAGTGTAAAATTTCAGCTGACAGGTTTTTTCAAAAAACTTGTTGTAAGTGTGTGAACAATGATTTGAGAGCAACAATATTTCTTGTTCAAGGCAAAACATGTACACTATCTTTTTATAACTAAATGTTAAGTGATTCAATACATACACAGGAGTTGAAATATGCTCATATATGGAAAGAAATATTACAGGAAATACTGATATTCTGGATATATTAAAATGGATATATTCTACTGTAGTGCTCAATGCTTATTCAGAAATACATGTCTGATATTGACTAAATAAAGGGTTGGTTTTTTTAAATGAAGTTTACCAAAGGATCATGAGAGAGGAGGGGTAAAACCGGGGAGAACAAAGTACCTTTTTTTAAAAAAAGAAGCAGTATAATCTTCAACATATACATACACTCAGTTGTAAGTAGCACTGAGATTAATGGTACTTACTCCCATTTTAGTTGATAAAACTGAAGCCAAACTGTAAATTATCCATGAAGCAAACAATATTAGCTATAACACAAGGGATTCTATATTGGGGGGGGGGGGAGAGATTGAACAGTGCTCTACAAATTCATTCAAGTAAGAGTATAATCTTTAGAGTCCAAGTTCCTTAATTGGAAGGAACATCTACTGATTCTACTACATCATTTGAACCAGTCTTCTGCAGTTTGGTATCCTTCTGACCCATTGGATTACAGTTCCCATAATCCATAGCCAGGACATGCTATTCTCAAGTTAGTATCATGATGGGAGCTGTATGCATCACAGTTTGAGGAACTCGTTTCTACCAACCTCTAATCTACTTTCTCCAACCCATTTTCAGATTTACTGTTTTGTACATTGTCTTATAAATTCACCTTGTGTTATAACTTAATGCAGTTAAATGATATAAAATAGTTCTACTATTAAATAGTACCAGACAGCTAAAAGGATCTCACGTCAGTAAATTATACAAAGGAAACACTGACAAAGGTGTACAAATAACAAGACTTTTGATCAAAAGAGGTTTCACTAATATATTAAACTACCTTTACTCTTGCAATTAAACTACAGATTTCTATGAAGGTTAATTCTATTCATACTATTTTCTGTGTGTACAATAATATGCGATCAAACTACCAGGACTACAAAATATAGACAAATTGTGTCCATTGTAAGTAAATCCCAGCTCGAAATGGGAAAGAGTTACTCCATTGAGAATTCAGTTGTTGCTGTTCTGTTGAATAAATGACCTCTTTGGGCATTCTTGCTCTGAGAGATTGTGACAGACAGCTCTGTCATGAGGCTATAGTAGCTTCAATGGGATATGACATCAAGAACTCATGCACTGTTAAAATATAAATGTTAATATTACATCCATGAAACTTATATAACTTAAATCTAAGTATCCTTGTCAAAATATCCATGATCAGAGTCAACACATCCACAAAATTATACTGCTTTATGCAGACCCTCCTGAGCTAACACCCCCCCCCCCGGGATGCCAATGTTATATATGTGAGTGTGACATTGTTGCCCCGCCTGGAAATTTTTGCCCCTCCTGAAAAATTCCCCCACCCCCAATCTAGAATCCTGGCTACAGCCCTGGCTTTATATGTTTTCTAGTTCTTTCACGCACATGTAAACCCAACACATGAACAATGAAAGGTACTCAAGGAAAACATCAGCATGAATCATTTTAATATGAATTGTGTAACAACGCCTGGGGCCTTCATAAAGAGTCTTATAGACTGTCATTCCTAGTGCTGCTTTAAATGTCATGGATTTCATTGGCATTCCCTTTCTTCATGCTAATAATAATAATAATTTTGTGTCAGAAATTATTCTAGGTTGAAATGATTTTTACTGGAGAAACTCTGCTCAGGGGACACCCGAATGAGGCTCCTTTCTTGTCCCCAAAATCTTTTCCCACCGAATTGTTCAAATTCAAAGACATGTACAGTATCTAAAGACCACAAGGTTTATCCTTGTTTTGTTTGAACAAAAGGCCTTCAGAAGGCCTTTGCCTCAGAACGTGGAAAAATAACTTACTTGGGCTACAGCATCTAGAATCTTCCATTCACTAACATAGCTAGCATTGTCAATATATGTATTTTAACAGTTAGATGTCTACCAATGGGACGGTATGTGCCTAGTTTTTATATACATATTCCATTACTAGCTATACATGCTGCCAAGACAGAATTGACTTAGAGCAATGCTAATTGGGCTTTCGGGGAGTGATTTTACCAGTTACACACCCACACTCACACTCACACCCACCCACCCATCACCCACACCCACTCTTCCATGACTGAGTGGGGATTTAAACCCCTAAATCTCCTAAATTCTAGTCCATCACTCAATTACACGACACTGGCTATATTTCTTAATACTTTTATACTATTTTAAATGACTGCATCATTGACCTCATATTAACTGATTCTCAAAGTGAATTTTCCCTCCAAGCAAATAGTCTTCGGCTACAACTGGACTCATGCTCACACAACTGAAATGTAAGTGTGATGTTGATGGCATGATTCTTCCCAGATTCTTCTGATAATGAAGAGAGGGTAAATATAGTAGAAGCAGCTTAGTGCTATATCCATACACTTATTCATATTTCCCTATCAGTCAGTTTGCTTGCTATGTAAACCCAGCTATTTCCCTTTCTGTATTTTGAAGAAATTTATAATAATAATAATAGTGATAATCTTTGAACCACAGAGCTGGAAGAGACCCTATGGATAATCAAATCCAGCCCAATCAAGGAGGCACAATGCTATCCAGCAGTTCAACACATGCCTCCAAGGGAGAATGTGATATTCACCATTTCCCAACTTTCTGGGAGGTTTATTCCCCCTGCTAGTTCTTCAACAGAATTATGATATCATTGTTCACTGCTTCATGTCAAGCCAGTTTGTATCCACAAAGGTACACATTTTTTTTCAAACTACAAGAAAACCTGCTTTTTTTCTGCAACAACACACCCGCAATAACCATTTTATGTGTATGTGTATGTGCATGTGTATGCAATTAGAGAAAAGCGAACAGTGTTTCTTCTATGTGCTAGGGCAAAATAAATGTTTCTACTAAATTGGTTTTCTTTAATGTTTCTTCACACTGTCGCTATAATTGCTTAATGTTGCTTATTGTATTATTATTGTATTATTGACTGTAGTGAGTTATATTTACTTGTGTTACTGTAGTATTGGGACTGTGTACACCGCTTTGAGTCACCCGTTGGGTCGAGTAAAGCAGTATAGAAATTAAACATGAAATGAAAATGAAATGAGCTGCAAAAATTTCCCAATCTGCTCTTTACTAGTAGAATTTGTGTCACATATAATTGGTCTACTAAGGAGGGTTTTTAAAAATCCAGCATGTTGAGTTTAGGTATGAATTTGTAACAAAGAATTCAGTACACCATCGGCATTATAATATAGTTGAAAATCAAAACACAATTAAGAATCTATTTATAGAAATTTGAAAGCTACAGTGTATTCTGTCTCATTTCTAATAGTTCATGGCTGAAGAGAATTGCTAATTGTAACATAATAAGTTAAACCTAATGTTTCCCTTTTTCTGATAAGATCCTTGGCGAAACAATTTGAAACTTCCAGTGTTATGGCCAGAATGTCAAGAGATAACCAATCTCTCTGATTCAATAATGGTCAACCATTTTGAGAAGGATGCCACTTCCAAAGGTTCAGGGCAAAGGAAGAGATAATGGTATTCTGTGAATACTGCAATGTGAATGCAACCCCAAAAGGTTTACTCTGATATTTTTATTTCATCAGCCACTCCATTTTCGAAAAGGCCATTTTATACTCATACTCAGTCATTAGAACAATGGCTAAAGCTAGACTCCAATCATAGAACAAAATTTGGCACTACACGGGTGCAGCTACCGAAGAGCAACACTGGAATCATTGGCCTCTCCCCTGCCAGCTTCTGCTGCAAAAATCTTTACACCAATAAGAGAAATTATTCCAATGCAAAACCACACATCCAAAATGCTTTTCTCTGCACCTTTCCCCTTCATTCCTCCCTAACAATCAATTAATGGCTGTTTGGATTCCACCCCCCACCCTCCCAGCCAAAGTGAAATGGTGCTGTTTTGAAAGACAAAGCCTCCCACAGTTCTAGGGGCTATGCCACCAAAAGTAGAAAGGTAGACAATTGTAGAAAGGAAAGATTAATACTTTAATAGAACCAATTGTTTCAACAAGAGACCAAGTACAGAAAGAAAACAAATGAACCAAAACAAGCCAGCCAGTCTTGGCACTGATGTGAAATAGCATTAGACCTGACAGGAAGATTGAAGATGAAGAAGGATTATTTGGATGACAGACAATAGGCATTCATTTGAAGGGGATTATTCTTCATATAATATCTTACTGTGTCCCACTGAAGGGTCACTGAAAATGTCACTATGCAACTGTAGATCAAGATAAGCGACAGACACACTAGAAAAACAAGGAGGAAACAGTGCCATTGGTCATTCAAATAGAATGACCTCAGAAAAAGTCCAGGTTTCCACCTGATTAGCTTTACATCTTATGGTCAGAGAAAGATGCATTGATTTCAGGCATGCAAACTCTGATGCAAAGTAGAGTACAATGCACAGTAGTTGTACCCCATGTTTGCTAAAACATGCTGTTACCATAGTGATCTCTGAAAAGAGCAATTCCTTAGATTGGTTGTCCCTTTAAGTCTACTTAGATAAGTAAGAAACATCACTTTTCAGAAAAAGCAAGTAGGAATTGAGGTCTCATGGATTTCACCACCAGACTCAGAGATCACTAGGTCCTACTTGTAAGGTCCTAAAGGTTTGCCACCTATACCTAGTAGCATTAACATCTGGAACATTTTCCCTTTGAAAAGTAGTTCATATTACATTTGGAAGGGCTGTCAAGTATGCACAGACAACATTTGAATCTATTGTAAACCCTTTTGAGAGCCACATCACTTTACAATATCTCTGCCCCCTAAATTAAGACAAAGTATATAGTTCCTTTATTATAAGATATGAAGTTGCAAACGCCAAGTTCCATTCAACTTTAAATTTACTGTCTGCTTGAAATGGCAAAGAGCTTATATTTATTCAAACACTGTAATGTGCTACAAGTAACACTGTTTGGTTTGCCTTGGGGCTGTTATTTGTGGTTTCTTCTAGATTCTGAAGGCTAACCATGTCAACCTGTTGATCCGAGGATAGTTGTCCTGCTGAAGCTGTGACAAACGTGAAATTATTGTCCTTTCTCTGGATACTGCGACATGCTCGATTTGATCTGGAGGAGCATCTGTTGCTAGAAGTGAATGAATTCTTGCCACATTTCAGAAGACCACAAAAGCATCTGTAAAACTAACACAAAAATATAAGCAATAAATAGAGACAGCCTATCTGTGAAGAGATGACTTTGCTTTTCTATTGCCTCAAACAATATGGTCCTTTGTGATATTCATTTCAGTCAGAACATAATACCCAGCAATGTCCTAGCTAGCTTGGTGATTTCATGCAGCCACATTAAAGCAGAGATTATGAATTGAAAATCATCAGATAGATATGCAGCTTTAGGTCAATATATAATATTGTTTAGAAGAAACCTGTCTCCACTCTTTTATTTTTGTAAAACTTGTTATGCAAAGAATATCTAATAGTGACCTTACCACCTAAATGACAACCTGGAAGAGTCCAAATCTCCTTTATTGTCTCCATTTATTTCTTATTCTCTCTCTCTCTTGCTCACTCACTCATTCAATCACACTCACCCACCCACACCAGTGACTTCAAAATTCACAGTTGTGATGGAAAAGACAGTCTGAGCTGCATAAGACTACATGTTGCATGAACCATTTTGATCCAGGATGACTGCAAAAGCAACAACACACACCATACTCCAAACCTATGAAATTAAAGCAATTGAACTATATAATATTAAACAAACCATCTTGCAGTTCAAAGTTAACACATTTGAAGGAAGCTCAACTCTTTCTTTAGAAAGCTTACCTGTAGGTTAAAAGAATAAATGATCAAAGATCAGGAGCTCACTGAAGCTACTTTGTTGTTAATGACTTTTGGTCTTTCTACCTTATTACCACAAATGTTCCAAGGTCAGGTCAAAGTGCAGCAATGTACTGAAGAACATGGCTACATTCCAGGGAATTTGCTGGACAGGGCATACTTGTGCAGCAATGGAGATAACTCTTTACAGACATTGTTCATCGAATAATGAACACTTTTTAACACAGAAGGCTGTGTAGAGGAACAGTTTTCATCTTAAAACCACACAATAATTGTCTTAAAATGCTAGTGTTGCCCATCTGTTGCTATTAGCATTGACCCATTGAAGACAATGACAAGACTCTCTTGCATTTTAATGACTGCAATTTTGTTTTTATTTTATTTATATTACTCTTTTTATAATGGTCTCCCTCCTCTTCAATGGTACAATCCAAAAGTCATGAAAGAAAGGAAAAGGATGAGGAAGGTAAAAGAAAACAGGCATACTGATTCTTAAAGTTGCACCATTCGTATAATGACCAACTTGTTTGAAAACAGTTCAAGGAGAGAAATAGCCTGATGGGGAGGAGTATCAGTAGAGCAAACATCATGAGCCCTGTTCCGCAGCTTGGGTTTTCCTCAGAATGCTTTTTCACCCTAAGATTAAGAACATACCATGCAATTATCATATATGTTTGGAAAATTTACATTTTGGTTGACAATTCCCAGTATCACAACCAGCAGTGTGTGAAGATGCTGAATGGGAATCAGCAGTATAAATAAGAAACATTTCCAAACTTTGATTTGAATACTAACATCCAAAATTTGGTTCCACCACAGATGGAATTAGAAGGAGAAGAAAGACTATTTTTGAACATAAAACTTAACAATGCTGATATTTTTGTAAGGCTCTGGAAATATAATATTGATTGTGACAAGGTGATAAGTCCAAGGGGTGTTATATGATCCGCTGACTTAATCAAACCCTAGCTTTTCAAACTCACGGGGCGAGCTTGTCTATAGCGGGATGCATTCTTATACATCTGTGCTTAGTTTTTAATAAAAGAGATAAATTGCCTTTGGCTTCCTTTCACATTACATCTATTTGCATACACTGAAAATAAAAAATGCTCTACCTAGTAGCAATTCACTTTCATCAAATATCTGTTTTGGCTGCAAAATACCTAAGGCTCTGTGAATACTGTATCTGGAATGTGTGACTTTACACTGAAATTGCAAGAGTATTTTTCTTGTGTTTTTTTATAAAAAAAAACCAAACAAACAACCCCTTTGGCATGCTAGGCAAGCTAAGCCAATTCATAGTTCCTCCTTACAAGATAAAAGAGATGCATCTATGCAACACATGCACCCTACTATCAGAGGATCTCTGCTGAATTCTGTAGCCAATAAGCACAATACTTCTCTGAGTTCAAATCTTGTATAAATTAACTATACTCTTTCTCCTCTGCTACAATAATCATATGAATGCCAGGTTTTGCAAAGTAGTATAGTTCCAAACACTGAGTTGGAGCCTGCAAGGTGAAGAGGAAGGAATGATATTATACCAGGCAATTACACATTACTGTTTGGGTTCCTAGACAGTAAGGACTTGCAAAAGAGAAACCCAGTATAGAGATTAGCTTTGGAGACTAGCAGTAGAGGGACGACTGCTAGATATGGCCCTAACACCAGCAGTCTCACCCATACTATGTGAACTAAATACCCATGAAGAAACACTAGATTCCATTCACTGTCCTTGTTTGAAGTGTTGGGAGATCCTGCCAAAGTATCAAGTAGTGAAGGCAAAAGAGTGTTACTCCTCAACCAGAGGAGGTAATAGCATGTCTCACATTTCAGGCCCAACACCACCCTATATGGCTTTTAAAATGTGGTTACTTATACATCATTCCAACTCACCCACCCAAAAAGACTTGCATAAACTTTGAATATACAAAAAAATTGGATACTGC
This sequence comes from Bradypodion pumilum, assembly GCA_035047305.1. NCBI lineage: Eukaryota > Metazoa > Chordata > Lepidosauria > Squamata > Chamaeleonidae > Bradypodion > Bradypodion pumilum. Next base: position 327,342,686 of record JAWDJD010000003.1, read on the forward strand.
GAAAGAATTACTATAACTTACTGTTGTTGTTCAGTCGCACAATCGACTCCGACCCTTTGCGACCCCATGGACCATTTTCCTCCAGGCGCCTCTGTCCTCTACCATCCCCCTCAGCCCTTCAAGCTCTGTACCCATTGTGTCTATAATACCATCTAGCCATCTCATCCTTGACCTCCCCCTTCTTCTTTTGCCCTCCACCTTTCCCAACATCAATGCCTTCTCAAGTGAATCCTCCCTTCTCATTTGATGTCCAAAGTATTTTAGCTTCATCTTTACTATTTGACCTTCCAATGAGCAGTCAGGGTTAATTTCTTCTAAGATTGACCTATTTGTTCTCCTCGCTGTCCAGGGGACTCTCAAAACCCTCCTCCAACACCACATTTCAAAGGCATCTATTCTTCTGCGTTCAGCCTTCCTAATTGTCCAGCTCTCACATCCATACATTACTACTGGGAAAACCATTGCTTTGACTATTCTAATTTTTGTTTGCAATGTAATGTCTCTGCTTTTCACTATGTTTCCCAGGTTTCTCATCGCTTGTCTCCCAAGAATCAGTCGCCTTTTTATTTCATGGCTGCAATCCCCATCTGCAGTGATCTTTGATCCTAAGAAAATAAAATCTGTCACTGCTTCTACTTCTTCCCCATCTATTTTCCAGGAACTGATGGGGCCTGTTGCCATTATCTTGGTTTTCTTGATATTGAGTCTCAAGCCAGCTTTTGCACTCTCCTCCTTCAGCCCAATCAAGAGATTCTTTAGGTCTTCCTCACTTTCTGCCATTAGGGTGGTATCGTCTGCATATCTCAGATTATTGATGTTTCTCCCAGCGATTTTAATCCCATATTGTGATTCCTCCACCCCTGCACTGCACATTATGTGCTCTGTGTATAGGTTGAATAAGCATGGTGACAAAATGCAGCCTTGTCTTACTCCTTTTCCTATTCCAAACCACTCTGTTATTCCATGTTCTGTCCTAACTGTTGCTTCTTGGTTCATGTGCAGATTTCTCAGGAGGCATATGAGGTGCTCTGGTATTCCCATCTCTTTAATTACTTGCCACATCTTGTTGTGGTCCACACAGTCAAATGCCTTAGTGTAGTCAATAAAACAAAAATAAACTTGTTTCTGGTATTCCTTTGTTTTCTCCATGATCCAGCGTATGTTGGTGATGTGGTCTCTAGTCCCCCTGCCTCTTCTGAAACCAGCCTGCACCTCTGGTAATTCTCTCTCCACATGCTGCTGAAGTCTGTCCTGTATTATCTTGAGCATCACCTTGCTGGCATGTGGGATGAGCGCGATTGTTCGATAATTTGAACATTCTTTGGCATTGCCCTTTTTTTGGGATTGGGATGTATACTGGTCTTTTCCAATCCTGTGGCCACTGTTTTGTTTTCCAAATCTGCTGGCATATTGAATGCAGTAATTTGACTCCATCATCTTTTAGCGCTTTGAAAAATTCAACTGGGATACCATCATCTCCACTAGCTTTGTTGTTTGCAGTGCTCTTTAGGGCCTTTATGACTTCGCTCTCCAGGATGTCTGGCTCAAGTTCAATTTCTTCATCATTTTGATTATCAGGAGTGTTGAGGTCCTTTTTGTAAAGTTCCTCTGTGTACTCTTTCCATCTTTTCTTAATTTCTTCTGCATCAGCTAGCTCCTTTCCGTCTTTGTCCCTTATCATGGTCATTTTTGCTTTAAATGTTCCCTTGATTTCCCCAATTTTTTTGAAAAGATCTCTGGTTCTGCCTCTTTTGTTGTTTTCCTCCATTTCTCTGCACTGTTCTTTTAGGTAGTTTTCCTTATCACTCCTTGCTTTTCTTTGAAATTCTGTGTTCAAATGGTTGTAGTTTTTCCTTTCTCCTTTGACTTTTGTGTTCCTTCTTTCCTCTGCTATTTTAAGAGCCTCATCAGACAACCACTTTGCTTTCTTACTCTTCTTTTCTTTTGGTATGGTTTTCTTTGCTGCTTCCTGCATAATGTCCCTCATCTCCGTCCATAATTCTTCCGGTACTCTGTCTACCGAGTCTAAGCCATTAAATCTGTTCATCACCTCCACCGTGTATTCTTTAGGGATGCTGTCTAGGTGATATCTTTCTGGTCTCCGTGTTTTCCCTATTTTCTTTAGTCTAAGCCTGAATTTTGCGATCAGTAGGTTGTGATCTGAGCCACAGTCTGCTCCAGGTCTTGTTTTTGCTGACTGTATGGAGGTTCTCCATCTTTGGCTGCAGAGTATGTAGTCAATCTGGTTTCGGTGTTGGCCATCTGGTGATGTCCATGTGTAAAGTCGCCTCTTGTGTTGCTGGAAGAGAGTGTTTGCTATGACCAGTGCGTTCTCTTGGCAGAACTCTATCAATCTTTGCCCTGCTTCATTTTGTGTTCCAAGACCAAATTTGCCTGTTATTCCCTCCACTTTTTGATTTCCTACTTTGGCATTCCAGTCTCCTAATATAATTTGGACATCATTTCTTGGTGTCTGTTCTATGAGGTGTTGTAAGTCCTCATAGAACTGGTCCATTGTGGCTTCATCTGCACCAGTGGTTGGTGCGTATATTTGGATCACAGTGACATTGAAAGGTTTGCCTTGAAATCTGACTGACATCATTCTGTCATTTTTGAGATTGTATCCCATTACTGCTTTTCTCACTCTTTTATTGACAATTATGGCTACTCCATTTCTTCTAAGGTTTTCTTGCCCGCAGTAGTAGATATGATGGTTTCCAGAGCTGAATTCACCCATCCCTGTCCATTTGAGCTCATTGATGCCCAAGATGTCAATGCTTATTCTTTCCATCTCATTTTTTACCACTTCCAGTTTTCCTTGATTCATAGACCTCACATTCCATGTCCCTATGCAGTATTGTTCCCTGCAACACTGTATTTCTCCTCCCCCTTTCGTATCCCTCCCCCTTTTCAGATCTGCTGTGCTGAGCATCCCCTTGTTTTGCCTTTTGTTTTGGTCCATAGGGTTCTCTTGGCAAACTTTGTGGCGTGCCTTGCCGGTCTCTACGCCAGTCTTTTCCCATCACACATGTTATCACAGTTTAAACAGTTTTAAAACAAAGTATTATCATGCACATTATCACAGTTTATCACATAGTATCAAAGTAAAAGTTGAACTAATTAAAGAAAGGGAAAGAAAGGAAGAAAGAAAAAGTCCACTATATCAAGTCTCTATGTAAGTCAGTTTCTTGTACAGTCACTATGTCAGTTGCCATAAGCCATCTATGTTTAGTCAACTATATTATTTCAGTTCGATTACTTATCCTTTGCATGCACACAGCAGCTCTTGCCTCTCTTCGGCCGCATGGAGTCGGTCAAAGGCGCCGGCTCGGGCCTCGCTGTGATGGTGGTTGTGGATGGTATCTCCTGGGGGTGGTCGGGGGTCTCCGGAAGTGTCCTTCTCTCTGGCCCCAGGTCTTTGGATGGGGAGGGAGGGGCAAGATCCTTTACTCACCTCCCCCTTGGGCCTCTCTGGATGGCAAATGGGCAGTAGAGCTGGGCCTTCCTGAAGCCTTTTCTTCCTCTCCAGGCTCAGGTCTTTGGATGGGGAGGGAGGGGCTGGATCCTTTACTCACCTCCCCCTTGGGCCTCTCTGCATGGAATGAGCAGTAGAGCTGGGCCTTGCTGATTCCTTTTTTCTTCCTCTCCAGGCCCAGGTCTTTGGATGGGGAGGGAGGGGCTGGATCCTTTACTCCCCTCCCCTGTGGGCCTCTCTGCATGGAATGAGCAGTAGAGCTGGGCCTTGCTGATTCCTTTTTCTTCCTCTCTAGGCCCAGGTCTTTGGATGGGGAGGGAGGGGCTGGATCCTTTACTCCCCTCCCCTGTGGGCCTCTCTGCATGTGGGCTTCTCCCCTCCCCTGTGGGCCTACCTGCATTACTGTAGGTAGGGGAATATTGTGACTGGTTGATTTGCCTGTCCACTCAAGGTGTTAATTACTCTCCCTCTTTGCCATGCAGTTAGGTTGATTTTGACTCATAGTGACCCTTTCCTAGACGTTTCTAAGTAGAGAATTCCCAGAAGTGGTTTATCATTCCCTTCTTCCAAAGGTGCCCTGGGACTGTGCAACTGGCTGGCTCTTTTACCTGAAAGCACAGTGCATACCTGTCAAGTATCCCGTATTGGCCGGGATTTCCCTATTTTAGCGCTCGTTCCTCCCCTTTCCTGGTGCTGTCCCGTATTTTGAATGGCGGGGAAAGGGGTTACTGTGCATGTGCACCCATCACAAATGGGTTCTGCACATGCACAAACAGGTTCTGCACATGCACAAATGGGTGACTGAGCATGTGTGTGCGCACATGCACAGTAATTTCCCGTATTTTCCGGAGCCACGCTTGACGTGTATGGCACAGTGAGGAATTGAACTCCCAACCCCTGGTTTCAATTCACAATTCTTCTGGTTTACAGTCAATTTTTGAGCAGCTGTAAATACTGCAGAAATGTACCTCAAAGCACCATGTAGCTCATTGGCCACATGTTGCCCACCCCTGAACTACAACATAAATAAAACTTTAGACCAAAGTAGAATTAAGCTTATGCTGCCTCCCTCAACTTTAGGCACAATCCTAGCTATACAAAGTCCTTAAATGAGGAGGGAGGAAAATGATACATTTTTCTCCTCTCTTCAGTGCAATCACATGCTTATAACCATTTAACCTCTATTTCTGTTCAGCATAATGGCAACCTTTTTTCCCTGAGCAATAGCAATAAGAATTACACTTATATACACACCTGTCAACCGTGGCTCTGACAAATCCGGGACCTGCACAAACCGGCTCTGTGCAGGTCGCATTGTATGCATGCACGTGGAGGGCTACGCCACTTGTGTAGCCTTCTACACAGGTGGCGTAGCATTCTGTGCATGCATGGAAGGGAGCTATGGAAGTGTAGAGCCCTTCCACGCATGCGTGCAACGCGACCTGCGCAGATGGGCTGTGCAGTGCCTCCTTTCCCCCACTGCCAAATTATGGGGTTTTGCCAGCGCGGGTCGGGAAATGGCGCAAATCGGCGCTGAATTACGGGGTAATCCCAGCCAAATCGGGATGGTTGACAGGTATGCTTATATAGGAAATATGGTTGGTCCCTCACTTGAGAGCCAAACTATTAAAAGCATATTAAAACTATGAATTTTAAAAGCTTGAGAGTTTTACACCACACAAGCAAAGATCCATAATTGTACAATATAGGAGGATAGACCACTTCCACTTTTTTGCTGGCTTTTAATATTGGTGACCAATGATAGAAACAAAAAAAAACTGTGATTGCCTATATGTATGGTACCCTAAATCTTTCTTGGTATAGAATGGGCTACTTCAGTGTGTAGTCAGTTTTGAATACCAGCTTTTTATGAAAGCGTGTGTAATTAAAACCTATAGGTTCGGCCACAGGGCAAAGTGGGATAAGATCAGCAAATCAAACAGTTTGTTCAAGAGAAGAAAAGGTAGAAAGGAAAATGTGGAAGAAAGCCAACAGAAAGCATCCTTAGGTTAATCGAGTCCATAGTCATAAAGAGTACTTATGCTTTAATGTTTATAAACATTAGACATATTTTTCTTGAGCTCTTAAAAATTGCACTGAGCATTTAAAACTCTTTGAATCAGATTAACCATGAACTATATTCTTTATGCCTTGTAATTCATGCCCAGCAGGTCAACCTGTTATAAATTATTTACCCTTATGGAACTAAATCAGCTTTATTCACCAAGGGCATCTTCAGAACAAAGCATACCTAATACTTCTTTCCATCTCTGGCATGAGGGAGAGGGGAGGGTACTAGCTTGTGGATGCCAAACCCAATATATCCAAGTAAAGCCCACATTTCCCTCTGAAAAGCAAAACAAGAATAGCAGAAAAAAACACTGTTAGAACTGCCTTTTCTAAATTCTCTACTCAGTGGCCACTAATTTCTTTAGCCAAGCAACATTATGCACGTAACTGTTCATCTCACAAACAACATAAAACAAAGGCAACATTGCATCTCAACTTAACAACAATAGAGATAAGTGGTTTGTTCTTTCTATTACTGAACAGATGGTTCCGCTTTCCCATCTGTTTTGATAAATCTTTGCAAATAGTTACAGATACATTCTGAAGACCTCATTCTTGAACTTTCTTCTCCTTACCTTGTGTTTCCTCCTTGATTTCTTTGTATTGTTCCTTGTTTCTTCTAAAGCAGTGACTCTTCTGTAGCAGGAATGATATCTTGAATCTGCACAGCATTTTTAGTCTTCAACTCGCCTCAACTCACATTTTCCATTTAATGGGCTGGGAGGAATTGAAGACTGAAAATGACATACAGGGCAATCAAATCCCACTTTTTCCTGAGATGAAATAGTCCCAAGACTGATGTCTGCTCTGTGTGATTATCTGAAATGTTCAGGGGAAGAAACACCATGGGAGAGGGGGGATCTGTTTATGCTGAAAAAATATTTAAGTATGCTATGGAAAACAATATAATTCTATGACAGTGATTCAGATCCCTTCCATCAAAGGAATGCAGGTTCTTCCACATAATAGCAAATAATTAGTGTTTAACTTAATCTAATAGCATTACACATTCAGAAAGAGAGAGCATACAACTATATTTCACAGACAAAACTGAGTAAATTGAATGTAAATAAATAGTGAGATTAGGAACTGTTATACAGATCTCATCTTTGAAAAATAAGCACTTTCCTTGTAGCTTAAAATTCAGTCACACTCACATTTTCATACAAATCAGTTTATACCGCTACACTGTCTTCTTATTTTTTTACTGTTGGAGGGAAACACATTTAAACCATATAGGTTTAATGCTTAAACAGATGCATCTATGCAACAGATAAATAGGTACCACTTCAGTGGGAAGGAAAACAGCATTCCGTGTTTAGTCATGCCTGCCACATGTCCACGGAAACATCTGTAGACGCAGACAGTGCTGGCTCTTTGGCTATAAACAGAGATAAGCACCGAACCCTGGGCCTAGAGTCAGATATGACTAGCTTTCAAGCAAAGGCAACTTTTACCATACCACACAGCAGCTGTGTGGATAGCTAGAGGTTGGGAGTTCGATTCTCTGCTCTACCTCCTGAGAGAAGAGCCAGCCTTTGTAGCCATGACCAAGTTACACAGTCCCAGGATGCCCCGGAAGAAGAGAATGGTAAACTACTTTTGACTACAATCTATCCAGGAAATCTGGATATGATCACCATAAGCCAGAATTGACTTGATGGGTCATGATTATCATCATTTTTACCTGCACATGGTGGCATTAATCAAGGTTAAGACAATATGTTCTTACTTGGGAGTAAGAAAGAAATTGAAACTTAGTGGCATGCATTGTATTTGATGCAGCATATGATTCAGCTCAGAAAGAAGAATGGGTTAAGTAAGGGGTCCAGATAGTTCCTTGTCCAAAGCAGAGGGAGAAAATCTATAGGAGTCACATCCAAGTTTTGCTTATAGCACTCCTTAGCAAGAGAGCATGACTAAAATAGATGGAAATTGCCACAGAGGATAATTTACACATTTAATTTTCCAAAAGAAAATTTGGGGGGGTGGGTTTGGGGGTTAGAGCAGTAGTTATGGACTTGCAAAGGAAACTAAAAAAATTTTTTTTATTAATTAAAAAATGGATGTAACAAAAATGGGATTGTAAACTAGATAATCTCCCTTGTATCCTCTGGTGGCCCTTATAAAGCACAATTGTTTTCCCAATCACCATGTATGGGTATGAAAGCTGGACAGTAAAGAAAGCTGACAGTGAAAAATTCTTTTTTTAAAAAAAATGTGGTGCTGGAAGAGAGCTTTGCCCCCTGAAGTGCCAGAAAGACAAATAATGTATCTTAGAGCAGTGGATCCCCACTCCCGCCCCCGGGTGACATATAATGCTTATTATTCAAAAAGCAAACTTCTATTCATGTGGACGAAGCCTAAAAGACTATTTTTGTTGTTGTTCAGTCGCATAGTCGAATCCAGCCCATGGACAACTATCCTCCACTATCCTCTGCAGCCCTCTCAGCTCCTTGGCCATTAACTGTTAATAACTGTTAATAACTGTTAATAACTCATTCACAAATTGTTCCCCTTAAAAATCAAATTGCCCCCCTGTGGGGCGTGTGGGACTGTTGGGAACCACAGTTTTAATGCAAATCAGGCCTGAACTGTGTCTGGAGACAAAATGATAAAATTGAGACTGTCCTACTTTGGGCACAATAATCCTGGAGAAAGTAGAACATAGTAGGAAACAAATGTGAAATGGATTGAGTCCATAAAGGAAGCCATGGGCTTTGACTTGCAGGAGTTAAGCAGGGCTGTTGAGGACAGGACATTTTGGAGATCTCTCATTCATAGGGTCACCATAAGTTGGAGACAATTTGATAGCATATAACAAGAACAATATGGGGAGCCCTAAATCCTGTCTGGATGCCTGGAGGCCGTTGGGGTCTGGATGGGGACAATGGGTTTCAGCTGAACCCTGGCAAGACCGAGTGGCTTTGGGTTGGGGGTCTGGGGTTATCCAGTGAGCTACCGCCTCTAGTCTTGGATGGGGCAGTCTTGCCCCAGACAGACCCAGTGCGCAACTTGGGGGTCCTCCTGGACTCGCGACTGCTGCTAGAAGAGCAGGTGGCAGCCGTGGCCAGGAGGGCTTTTACTCAACTTAGAGTAATTCACCAGTTGCGTCCGCTTCTGGACCAGGACTCCTTACTCATGGTCACTCATGCTCTGGTCACCTCCAGACTAGATTACTGTAATGTGCTCTACATGGGGCTGCTCTTGACGACCATTCGGAGGCTACAGCTGGTTCAGAATGCAGCTGCACGGGTGGTGATGGGATGTGGACGTTATGCCCGGGCCTCCCCACTACTCCGGGAGCTGCACTGGATACCAGTTTGCCTCCAGGTGCAATTCAAGGTGCTGGTTTTGACCTTTAAAGCCCTATATGGCAGTGGGCCAGGATACCTGAGAGACCGCATCATCCCGAGAGTGTCTGCCCATCCAACCAGAGCAGACCAGAGGGGCTTCCTAGTTGTGCCTTCAGCTAGAGGGGCCTGCCTCTCTGGCACACAAAGAAGGGCCTTCTCTGTGTCCGCACCGGCCCTGTGGAACCTCCTTCCAACAGAATTGAAGCTACAGACGGAACTGCTGCCCTTCAAGAAAAGTCTGAAAACCTGGCTAGCGGGGCAGGTGTGGGGCCTGAATGGGAATACGGCTCCAGCCTGTTGGCTCATTCCCAGTTAGTACTTAATTAATATCCCTCCCTTTGTGTTGTTGTATCCGCCCCCATTCCCTTTTATTTATTTTTATTCTTTTAATTGGGGTGGGGGGTAGTAGGGTGGGGAAGTGAGTGGGCGATTTGGGATTTTAACATCTGTTTTTATACATTTTAACTGTTGTACGCTGCCCTGTCAGGTTCTCCTGATTGGGCAGCATATAAATATAAATAAATAAATAAATAAATAAATAAATAATAAGATCCTGGAAGTCCCTCAAAACATGGCACATCTACCCTAATGCTCTCTGGAGGATATGTAAAGACATGCTGAGGAGAGAAAGAGTTGTTGGGCTATGCAGAGATGTTGGTGGTACAAATATGACATATAGACTCCATGTTGCCCATGCTTCTTGTCGTTTCTCCACATTCAACTTGCTTTTGATGAACTAATGAACAAATTGGAAGCATCTGATACTATAACAATTGATAAACTTTAGAGGCTGTGAAGCATTGCAGATAGTGCCACTGAGCACTTAGTATGACATTTTTGGCTCCAGTTGAGATAACTGCAATGTTAATTAGGATTTAAATTCTTTTCCTCCGCTCTGAAGTTGTTGGTTTTTTTTCTGTGCTTGTCAGCAGGTAACATCATCAACAGCCAAGCAGAAATCCTGACGGTTTTGCTGATTACATTAGAATTTGGGCAGAGAATGCCCAGCGCTAAAGAAAAAATGCGGACATATTAAAATACTGTATCTCAATTTCTCATCTAACTTTATTTGGTAGAATTGCTTTTAATGTAACTCTCCGATATTTCAGTATAATCCCTTGACAGACCCACTGGTACTTATATTAACTTAGCACATCGAATTTAAGAGATATCTTTGTGGAAATGAAGCAGATGGCACTATCTGCAAAGTGGCCTGACAATATATGCCTCAAAGTTAGCAGCTGTTCTGCTAATCTGAAGGATTAGGTTCAAACTGAGTTATAGCACCTTAATTCCAAAAATAGGTTTCCATAGGGAAATGCAAAATATCTTATTTTGTATCCTCTGGTTCCCAAATATTTTCCTTTAGGAGAATGAAAGTGTGGTGCCAAAATGGCCACCGCGCTCTTTGCTGGTGCCCCCCCACCCGGACTCAGACATCCGGGTGAGTTAGGGGGCGTGGCCATCCCTCTATAAAAGGGGTGGCCATGAGGCAGCCGAGCTGACATTTTAGAAACAGCGACGGAGAGGAGAAGTTTTCTCCGTCGCTGTTTGTTTCCCCTTCCATTTACAGAGCCTAGCTACCGCTGGCTCTGGGCGCTTGGCGCTATTGCAATCCCCGTACAGGGATCTTTCTATTTAGCCCGTCGGGGGATCGCGGTGTCTCAAGTGGCTAAGACATGGAGTGTCGTCCTTGCCTGAAAGGAGCCTCACGAAAATCCTTTGTTAGGGCTGGCCCTTGGCTGCAGCCTTGGGCAAGTTATACAGTCCCTGGATGGCATTCTCTACCCCAGGGGTGCCCAAACTTTACGTGGTACTGCAGTGGCTCAAGTGCCTAAGATGCTGACTGGGAAGTGGAAGGTCAGTGGTTCAATTCCTGTGTGCTGCAGGACAGAATGAGCTCCCGTTTGCAGCCTCAGGCCGGCCCTTCGGAGGATGTGGTCCTCGGCCCACGGTTGCCGGCCATGGGCCGGAACGATTGGGGGGAGGGCCTGGTGCTGGCTCACAGCACGTTTTCTCCATTAGGGGCCGGAGTTTTGGGCATGGCCCTATTCTGGCCCAGGTTCTCAATTTAGGGCCTTTGGCCCAATTCCTATCGGGCCGTCCGGCCCACCTGGCCCACCTACTAGGGCTTTCCGTGGCAGGGGATGCCTGGTTAGCACGTTGGCTGTGCTGGAGGCATCCTTAGCAATCCAGTGGGTGGGGGGCCCCTTCCCTATCTACCGGGCCCCTTTGTGTCTGCCGGCTACTTCGACTGCTGCCACTCTGCAACAGGCGGCCAGCCGGGTCGAGCTTCTTGAGACACTCCGGTCTGTGCCTGCCGCTGTCTCGCAGCTCCCTGTTTGTTCAGAACCGCGACTGGAGTGCGTTGGAGGTCGCCCCAGAGCTCAATTTTGGTCGCGAGCTCCGATGCCCACCGTGGGCCGGAACCCCCAGTGGGGGCAGCTCACGGGGGTGCAACTAGTGAGTATTAGGTTCAAGTTGAATACACCCAAATCACAGTCCACTTTCAGCGGTGGGGTTCAGTGCTCATGGCCTTGCCAATTTGAGGCTAGTGGGCATCACTTGCCATCCTCTCCCAGTGCCCCTTGGTTGCATTCTGGCACGACGTTGGGGATGGGGGTTTCCGTCCCCGGGGCAGTACGTGGCATCGCAGGGGCTGTCCAGGTCCCGCTGCGTATGCCCTGTGTACATCATGTACCGGCAACGGCCTTGCCGATGACTGGTTATTCATTGCCCCCCGGTGATCATCTGACCCAGATCAGGAAGGAAAAGATTTGGGGGGGGAATACGTGGATATATTCTCCCTATGAACTGAGATCCCAATAAGGATAGGAAGTACGGACAGGAGGACAGAAACATTGTGTGGTCCCGCCGTAGTAAGCCACCACGCACTGGGGCGTCCACCCCCGGGACAGTGCCGAGCATCGCAGGGGCTGTTTGGGTCTGGCTGAGTATGTCCTTTATACAGAACGTGCCATCAAGAGCTTTGCCAACGGCCGGCTATTACTTGCCCCTGGTTGATTATTGGCCACAGGCCATGAGGGGTAAGGGCTGGAGGGGGACATGTGGATATTTTCCCTATTGCACTGCGAGCCCACTAGGACGAGAGAGGAGGACAGGGCGACTGAGACAAAGATTTGTCCCATCATCGTTAGCCACCGCGCACCTTGGGCCAACTGGTTGTCGGCATACCTTGTACGTATTGTGGTATGCCGCAGGGCTTGATCTGCTTGGGCCATCCTGATGTTGATCAGATGGGCCCATGGCAGTTGGCTCATGGTGAGGAATGTGGATGAGGGTGGCTCTATACCCTGAGGGGAGGTGGGATGAGTCCTGTCAGCAAGTGTGCTTGTGTACATCACTCCCACGGGACTGGTGCCTGGTGATAGGTACCATGGTGGTCATGCTGAGCAGCGGGCTGATCAGGCACGGGCTTCACGCAAACTGGTCGGGCGGGGGGTTCCGGCCCGCTTACTGTGTTCGGCCTGCTCAGCTGACGATGCGTGTACTAAGCACCACGGTCGTTACTGACTTAGTGCCCCCTTTTTGCGCTGGCCCTCACGCCGCCTCCGCATGCCCGTGGGTTGGTGGGTTACGGGGTGGATAGGGGCGATCAGAGCTCCGTCTGAAGCAACTAACCTTGTCATAAGCCCCCCGCCCGCCCCAATTAGTATAGTCAGCCTGGAGAGATGGCACTCAGTTCATCCAAGAAGGGATGGGGCGGGATACCTGCTGGAGGGTTTTCAATGGGGAACTTTGTATCCATTCGGGGGTGTTGGGGGGTCCCAGGATGCTACTAATCTGGTTCTCTTGCAGGGTAATGAAGAGGGGGCTCCACTGTGCACAGCTAAGGGAGTTGGGGCTATGAGAGTAGCGGGGGGGGGGCTTCTTTGAACCACCTTTCCTAAGTCGAATGTCTCCCCCATGAAGCTCGTCCTGAGCTAGAGCTAGGGTGAATGTCATTTCATACTCCGTTCAGCTTACCCTGTGGGTTCCCCATTCAGGGATGCCATTCCTGATGACCTTGTTCGGTCAGGTACTCGTAGTGGGTTTGGCTACTATGGGTGGCACGCTCACTCAATCCTGGTGCTGTTCTGGCACAGTGTGATATGCACTCGGCTTTCAGATTATTGCCAGTGCACCCAATGATTTAGACCTAGTGGGTTTCTTTAGGTTCCAAGGGGAATTTTACTTAGGAAAGGCCAACCCCCTTCTGACTGAGTTAATTCATGTTCAGCACTCGACCGATTGTGGACTTTCATTCAGTGGCCATTTGCTCACAGGTCGGGGTCTCGGTCTCTAGCCCATTACCTCGACGACTTTTGGTTTGGGGGTGAACGGGGCTTGGACACGTGCACGCGTCTCCTCATTACAATTCAGACACTCAGGTGGGAACTGGGTGTCCCCTTGGCACCTGAATAGACCGAGGTCCCATCTACTAAGTTCACATTTCCGAATCGACTCTGTCGCGCGGGCATCCGGGTTAACCATGAATACGGTGGCTTGGATCTCTGCGGCGATTTTGGCATGGATTGCCAAACATAAAGTGTGCCCTCGTGAGCTGCAGTTAATTCATGGCCACCTTACTTTTGTCTGGTCTGGCTCAAATTACTCCTGGGTTTAACGGGGTCTCTTCCTGGAGATCAGACCTGATGGTCTGCCCTAGATTTCAAGTACGGTCGGATACCTCCGGCTCCTGGACTTATGGGGGTTTACTCTGAGGGTGGGTGCACGGATCGCCTCCGCGATCTTACCTTCCTTGCGTTTTTTCCCATTTTGGAGAGCACTGATGCTATGGTTCAATGAGTGGGCCTACTCAGTGGTCCGATTTCGGTGTGACAAAGCGGCAGTGGTGCACCTTGTTAACACCCAGACATGCAAATCCCCCAGGGTCATGACATTAGTTTCTCTATTCTTTTGAGAAGCCTACACCTAAATGTGCTGTTCTAGGCCAGACATGTTCTAGGTATTAATAATGACATTGCTGCTCCTTTCCCCCACCTGCAGATGGGTTCCGTGCCTTACTCCGGAAGCAGAGGAATTCCACTCGCCACTTTTGGCCGATAGCTGGGCGTTTGGCGAGGAGAGGTGAACCGGGCATGTCATTGGCATCTCTCACGCGTAAGGCGTATCACCTTGCGTTCATGCGTCGTGTTTGGGAGGGGCGGACACGGGAACGTGTCTGCCGCCCGTACACGCGTCACCCCTGTTCCCAGAGTCTCTGACCCACCTTCCACGAGGCTGGCATTACTTATGTACAGATAGGTGTGAGGTGGCTCTTGGCCACGCAGCTACCACGGTGGCCTTTTTGGAGCGCTCTGCATCAGTGAGAGGGTGCCAGAGTGGCTGCCACCTGTGTAAGGCGGATGTGTCTCGTAGGGCACTGGAACTCGAAGATGTCTCTGTCACACAAGAGTGGGCTCGAGTGGGGATACGGTCCTCACGGGTTATTCAGCACGGTGTAGGCAGTGGTGTATACTGCTACGAAGTTTTTGAGACATCTGTCCGGTTGGTGCCCTACATAATTTTTGACAGTGCCTGCCGCGCGCCCCAGCCTGTTTTCTGCCACCGGGGTGGGTCTACCCTTACCATAGTAAAGTCCCTGAGGGTGACCGGTGCCGCGTTTCGCGGTGTGGGGCCCGTTTTGGCACCCATTTACTTAAGATAGGCGTCGCGTTGATCGCGGCTACGTTTCGGGTACTCGGAGGTGGATATGCGTGTACGTGCGATTTCAGATATGTACGTCCCCTCACTGTACGAGTGCCTAGTTATGTCCTTAACCTTTTTCTCCTCTTTTACAGATCCTAGGGGTCTCAACACACCGGTGGCAGGGGGCTGGTGGGCCGCAGCTATGTACACTGGGCAGCAGTATATGCTGCAGCAACAGAGAGTGGACCCCGACTGGGCTGTGTGCATCCGCACGTATGCGATGGTATGGTATGCGCGGCACATGGGGGCGGGAACTGTGGCCATTCCTGCTGTCTGTCGGGGATGCTGGACCGCCCAATGTTTTACAGGCACCTCGGCAGCATTGATCTTATACGGATCACTGCTGTTACTAAACCGTCGAGGGGCTGTGACCTGGCATTTTATGTCACGTATGGCTTACATACGGTCGCTATGGTCTAACATCATGCCGAGACACCAATTTAGGGGAGATGCGGATCTCCCTAGTTCGGACTGTTCCGGCAGTCAGTGGACGGGGCTGTGGCTCCGTCCCGTCCTGAGCATGGCTGGGAGACGGCCATTGGATACCGGATGATAGGCTTATACAAAAATTTTGCTGGTAGGCAGGAGAAGGGGTCCACCTGTCGGCTGGAGGTATGTACCTCGTTCTGGGTGTGATGCAAGCAGGCCTGGCGACCGAGCTGACGGTCTTGGGGGGGGGCTGTGAGTCATCATGGATGCCTCCCCGTGTGGCGGGTAGCACTGGTAAGGTAAATATTTATGACCCACAGGTATCCGGCAGGTTCGCAATTGACTAGCCAACACTTAGACAGGTACAGGTGTAATAACGTTGACCGGTCAATGACGAACCAGGCAAGGGGGTGATGGCAGGAGCTCTTCAGCATGCATCACCCCGTGATTTGACGGATACATGTCAGAGGGTGGGGTCAGTAGATAGTTTATTGACTACGGTCAACAATTTGTTTGTCACAACAAACAAATTGATACAAATTAATACATTGTAGCCAATTGCCATTGGCAATTTTGGGAGGAACCTTACCAGTGTTACTGCGGCCTGCTTGCCTTAAGAATTATAATTGGCTGAGTACCAATTTAAAGTTATAATTCGGACTAGGGCATTATTCAATAAATGTGGCCCAATGCCTTTATCCATATACCGGTGTCTGAGTCTTTCTTTGGGGGGTGCGCCTGCAATTGATTTGAGCAAAGTTTGGAAATGTTACATTTCTGCACTGGCTATTGACAGTTAACTATAGTTGCAGTTTTGGGACTTTTCTGGGCTGGTGTGACTGTCTACCTAGCACTAACCAGTCATTATTCCAGTCCACTTCGTGTTCTTTCCCTCTCTTTGTCAATTGGTGTCAGTTGTTTCATTGCTGTTAATCTGCTAGCATCTGTGCAGCACACACACATCTGTAATTTCAAGTAACTGCAAATAGAAACATTTTTAATTATTTTTATTTTCTCCTACAAATGTCTTGGAGTGAGCTACAAATGTCTCAGAGTAAATTATTGAGACTTTGAAGGCCAGTTAAGGAGAAAGGGGTGGATTCTGAGAGACTTGTAGCTATTCTCCTCTGTGGGTCTCTGCATGCATATTTGCACTTTGGAAGAAAAGGAAGGGAATTACAGAGTTTAGTGTTGCGTAAAACAGGGGCGTTTGAAATTGCTATGCTACACATTTTTAGGCAAGAAACCTACATGTATTTTTTCTCAGGGGTCACAGAGTTTTCAAAAAGTCATTCAAATCATGTTTTTAAAGACTGTAAAGTTAATCTCAAATCCAAAGACTGTGTATTGTATTTATAGTACTTTGTAAATCACCTGGATATGTTCAGATCATCTAATAATTCCCATAGAATTAATGGGAGTGAAGCACCATTTTGAGGGGTAAATATGAATTTGATGTTGGAACCAGAACAACGGAGAATATATTTGATATTTTTAATTTGATAGAATAATGATATAGTCAAGAGCACCTCTTCTTGGTTGGTTTTAAAGACTGAAATTGAATTATTTTTTATTGTTCAGTTGCACAGTCGATTCCGACCCTTTGCGACCCTATGGACCATTGACTGCAAGGGATCTCTGTCTTCCACCATCCTCCTCAGGTCGCCCAGCTCTGTGCCCATTCTACAGCTATACAAAAAACTATCAAATGCTGGAAGAGCTGAAACTGCTAGGTAGTCATTCATTCAGACAGTCACACACTGAGCACCAGATTTATTCAACCTTGAGATTATGAAAACTTGAAAGATGATATACAAGTCTGTGTTTCCAGATGAAGCTGATAAAAAGATAATCATCAGAGCAACACAGAAAAAATCCAGGTTCAGCAAAAGGATTAGATTTATGGGCCATTGGGAGAATGATTGCCAGATGTCATCCTTCCCAGGCTTAACACTCACCATCTGCCTTGATAAATAAACTAATGAAAACAGCATTTTACCCAGAAACCTCCATATAATGGTGTGGAATCAGGCTAAAGTATACTAACTTGAGTTCTGCTGAAGACAATCGGACAAGTGAGACACACCTTAACAAAATTCCCATTGCTTTGAGTGGGGACCACTTGGAGCTCGAGGAGGGTATAGTATTGTTAAATCATAATAACTCCAATGCCCATCAGGAGAGACTGTACTTGGTGGCACATTAGCTAGTTATAGTTGTAAACGGCCAAATCTATGGTAGGCTGCTACATCATACTTTTCAACAGCAAATTCAACCTTGCATTTAGCCTATTGTACCTATATCACTAGATATTGTTCTTTAAATGAGTCACTGAGTTTTTTAAATTATTTTTATACCCATCTTGGAACTGATGTGAATATTTATACGTTTTAAACAAAAGGGCATGACTAAGAATTCGGCTGGAATGGAGACAAAAAATCTGAGCATTAATGAACTAAATTTCTACACCTTTTCTCCTATCTCTGTGATTGATACTGATTTCTCTTATTTGAGTATATCACAGGTCTTAAATATCATTGACTTCTGTGGGGCATAACGAAGGTAAAGGGAGAGAAAAGGAGGAGGAAATAGAAATTTCAGTGCTGCTCAATATGTTCAATTATTTTTTAAATCTTCAAAACTTTCTGGAGGTTTTTTAACATAAAAAAAAACACTTGCTCCACAGACAATGATTTTTACACAGCCCTGCTATCACATTGTGTACAATGTTTTATCCATTTGTAAGCCTCTTGTTGTTTTCTCACCACGTCTTTTTCAGTCCCAGAAAATAAAAAAAGGAAGGAAAGACAGTGTAGGTACCCAGTGCCTTTCGTTTAATAGCTTAGAAGTGTTCCACTGGAAGCACCCCTGATGTGCTTACCATTTGCAGAGGGTGCCATGTTTAAAAATATGCTGTTAGCTGCCCATCGCAAGCCATTAAAGATATATCTCATGGAGATGAAAATTCCAGACCATTATGGGCTACAAGTGAAAAAAATGGAGCTTTGTTTAGACAATTACCCTAGAAATCGAACTAGTAGTAGGTGAGCAGTGACACTTCACCTCTGCAGTATTAGTGATGAATCTCATATACTATAAGGAACAAGAAAGTTTCTGACCATCAAAGTATTATTCCTGTTACAGATTCAAGGAACCCAATGACTTCATTCCACCATTCTTTTATGGTAACAGGTACTGAGTATATAAGCCTTAGAATTCCTGAAAGTCTTTCCTTTGTAATGCTGTCTATTCACATTAAACAAGAGTGCTGCTTGTAAGTTCCTTGCAGCCAAGGAATCTTTGGAGTTATTCTGCAATATTTCCTTGCTTATAGGTGGATTTGTGGATCTAGGAAGAAAATGCTGTTTTGCGATACTACGTTCAAGCATTGTTATTAAACTGGAGAGACTGCAAGGGATATTAAACTAAGACTGTTTGTCCATTAGCTATTGTCAATTTACTTGAGGTCCTAACCCAGGAGTGCCCAAACGTTTCCGGCCATGGGCTGGTCATGTGGTTGAGCATGCTGGTTACATGGTTCCTCCAACAAGAAAGAAGTAAAACGTTCATGCATGGGCGCAGAATGCGCCCACCCATGTACAGAACCCTGCCATAAATGGCTCGCAGCTGTCATAAATGTGTTTTTGACCGCTACGGGTCATTTACGGCAGTGTTCTGTGCATGCGTGGGCATGTTTGGCGCCCGTGCATGAATGTTTTACTTCCACTTCTGGGAGTGGTGTGGGTGGCATGGGCTGGATTACTTGGCACCACAGACCATATCTGGCCTCAAGGCTGTAGTTCAGGCAACCCTGTCTAACCTGAGGACCATATTTTTATAGAATGTGATATCCTGAAAAGCTAAAGTACTATACAGTTCCTGATAAAAAGTAAAGACAAGGGACATTTTCATATAAAATCAATTATATTATGTTTCCTGCGAGAGCATTTTGTAAAGGAAGTAAAAAAGTTCACAAAATACTAAGTTCTCAGTGTCTTCTGTGTTCAGTGATACCACCAGTCTCCCAGTTTATCCAGGCTATTATTCTTTTCCAACTAGATCTCTTTGCAAAAGACTCCAGTGGGGAACTGGGCATAATTGATTTAATGGTAAAAAATTATGTTGGCCTTTGTTTTTTGATATGGAAGATACTGTAAACCTAGTAGTTGGTGAACTATATCATTTGTAAATCCTTTTTGTTGTTGTTGTTGTTGTTGTTGTTGTTGTTGTTGTTGTTGTTGTTGTTAGACTTATACCCCACCCATCTGGGATACACTCCCACTCAGTGTGGCTCACATTGTTAAAAAAAAGAACAAAACAGACACCATAAAACCATAGAACAACCACTACCACCCCAAGTCAAATCAGAACCGAGGACCTCTAGCCAGAATGACAAAAATGTTAGGAGGGTCTCCTATTTTATTTCTTTTTCATCCATGACATTTCTTGACTGGCTTTATCTGCCCAGGGAAAAGAATCCTTTGCCTATTAATGTTCAGCCAAAAACCTGAAGGACTTTCTTTGATATTCCTGTTTCTTTTATATCATTCTCTATGACTCAGTCCTTGCTACTTCTCTGGTAGGTGAAGAAAAGTGTCTTTGGCACCAAAGCAGTCATGATAATTACCTCCTTCTTTTAATGAATAGTACGCCATCTAAATATAAATGCGGGGATAAACCATCCAAATATAAATGAAGAAAAAGCAGAAATGCCTGCATATCATTTTAGCATGCCTTCATCACATGAAAACTAAGCTTTATTCTGCCATAACTTTCTCAGGGTCTCCAGGTTCTTTTGCAGGACTCTTGTAATTCATCAGGCCTGTGCTCTCCACGTGGACAAAGCAATAATGAAGAGAGGAATGGCACTGCTTTGGTGTACTGGAACCAAGACAATAGAAGCAGATGAAGTCTGGCTTAACACATCTTTATTGGCACACCGGTAGACTGAACATGTGATAATGGCGGAGGTACAGCTCCTTTTATATTGCAACAATACATTTGAACATGGTTACACGGTAGCGTATTGGCTGCTACCTGCGTGACGTCATTCTGAGTTACGCCCTTCTTCCTCAGATGTTCCTTGCGTGGGAAGGTTCCCGCTGCTGATGGTAATTGGGAAATTTGTACCATGTGAGCTGAATGCTCGCAGCTGCCCTCTATGGGTAGCTAGCTCGCGTTCCATTAAAAGCTGAGATACATTGTGATCATTGTTAGGTTACATTCGGACATTGCAGTGGCTACATTCATTCTTAAAGTGATACAGTTTCATACACAACACTCCTCCCCCCTAGGATGGGATGAAGTCCCTCAACCATTGTGGCTTCCTGCATGTGTGCTTGGGGTGAACGACTGCTTGGCTGAGCTCAGGGGAACTAGGGGCTCTGAGTTCCGCAGACTCTCGTCCTGCAACGGAAAGGGGGGATTCATTAGTTGTCTGGCAGGGACTCTGTGGCAACCTTGCATTTGGAGAGGGAAACGGGAGATATAACTGGGATGTGAATCCCTGCCTGTCGTTCGTGGCACCTGGCGACCCCCCCAGCACGAACCTAGGAACCGATGAGGAGACCCTTGCTGTCTCGCTCTGGTTTCTTGCGCCTTCAACTGGCATACCTGTACTTCCCCCTGCTGCCTGAGTCGGGGGTCTTGGTGATGGGGTGAATGTACTTCCCCCTCCTGCCTGGGTCAGGGGTCTTGGTAATGGGGTGAACTCTAGAACAAAAGGACTGGGAGGACTAGAAATACCAGGGGCTGAACTAAAACCCCTCTTCTCGCTCGGACGGGTGGGGGACCACTCCGCAACATCCCCCTGGTATGGCAACATAAAATTAAACTCATCAGATGACTCCTCATTCCTCTCTTCCAAAGCATCCTCCTCCCCGTGTGAGAATCTAGGATATGCATTTGTATTTGGGGGAATCCCCATGTCTCCCCCTTGGGCTAAATGGGTGGGGGAGAACCCTAACATTGATTCTCTTTCACTGGTAACTTGCCGTCTGAGTTGGTCAGCATGCCTTCTCCACAGCAGACCTGTACTGGTTTCAACCCTGTACGACACTGGCCCTGTTTATTCAATAACCACTCCTGGAACCCACGTTGGTCCCGAGGTTGTGTAATTCCTACAGTGGACCGGGTCCCCTACCGCAAAACTTTTGGAGCTCTCTATTTCTATATTTCTTTCCTCATCCTCCACCCTGGTCGGATCCAATCAATCAAAAAGCATTACCGGCTTCCTCTGCATGAGGAGCTCAGCCGGCGAAAGTCCTGAAGCCAGGGGAGTTGCCCTATAACAAATGAGGAATTGGCACAGCTGGAGGTTCAATTCACCGGAACCCATGTGCCGCAGTGCATCTTTCATAGTTCGCACTTGGCACTCTACCTGACCATTTGTGGAGGGGTGAAACGGGGCAGAGGTAATGTGCTGAATGGCATTCTCTCGATGAACGCCTTGAATTCCGCAGACGTGAAAGTACTGGCGTTATCACTCACAAGCATGTCCGGCAGGCCGAAACAGCTGAACACCTTGCACAATTGTTTAATGGTTGCAGCAGATGAGGTGTTGGATATGGGAATGACCTCTAGCCATTTGGAATACGAGTCTACTATCAGCAGAAAAAGGGAACCCCGGAAAGAGCCAGCGAAGTTGATGTGCACCCGGGACCATGGCCTGCGGGCTGTGTCCCATTCCCTGTGGGGTAGCCGGGACTCTTCAGGCCGAGAGCTCTGGCAACTCTCGCACGTGCCCACCAAATGCTCTATATCCGCGTCTATCTGGGGCCACCAGAAATAGCTCCTGCCCAAGGCTTTGGAGTGCACTATTCCCAGGTGGCTGGTGTGCAGTAACCTGAGCACTTTTGCCTGTAACTTCTCTGGGATGACCACCCATTGGCCCCAGAGGAGGCAGCCCCTTTCAATGGAAAGCTCTACCCTGCATCTGAAAAACGGTTTGAATTCCTCCTTGGGGGGAGTTGTCGGCCACCCTTTTCTAACCCAGGAACTGACTTGGGACAGGGCTTTGTCGGCTGCTGTGGCTTTGGCGAGGTCTGCGGGAATGATGGGGGGGGTGAGTCGAGAGACTCGATCAGCAGGACCTGGTGATCCTGCTGCACCTCACATTTGGGGTCTCCTAATTGAGGGAGGGGAGATCAGGACAGCGCATCTGCATGGGAGATCTCCTTCCCTGGGCGGTGGACCAGTTCATACTGGTAGGCGTTGAGGAAAATCGCCCAACGCAGCATTCTGGGGGACAGGATTTGTGGGGTGGGCTTGCCTGTGGTAAAAATCCCCAAAAGGGGTTTGTGATCGGTCACAATTGTGAACTGTCGGCCGTACAGGAAATCATGGAACTTCTTTGTTCCCGTGATGATGGTCAGAGCCTCTCTATCTGTTTGCGCGTAATTGCACTCCACCTTTGAGAGTGACTTGGAATAGAAGGCAACCGGGGCTTCCCGCCCGTTCTCTAACACATGGCACAGTACAGCCCCCACCCCCACTGGTGATGCATCACAGACCAAGGTTACAGGTTTCTTGGATCAAAATGGGTCAGAACGGCGTCTGAGGACAAGAGCCCCTTGAGCTCCTTGAACGCTTTCTCCTGTCTATCTCCCCACCACCAAACCGCATCTTTCTTTAGTAACCCATGCAGTGGCTCCGCAACAAATGCCTTCCTTCATTCATTCATTTCATTCATTTATTCGATTTATACCCCGCCCTACTCGACCAGGGCCGACTCTGGGCGGCTTACAACAAGTAAATCAAATACAGTATACAAAAATTACAAATGGTACAGTGTTACAATACAGCAAATTAAACAATAAATATTAGACATACAAGATCCATAAAACACAGTATAACAGCAATAGCAACAATGTGATCAATATAATCAAAGGATATAATTTCAAAAATACCAAAAAATACAGAAATGCAATAAAGACATAAGCAGCAATAGTAATACAATAATTAATCAAAAAATACAGTTAAAACGATCAATACAAAAATACATACATAGGCCAAAGGGCACGAAAGGAAAGTCCTCAATTCCAACTGCACAACAGTTGCAAGTAGCCTAAGAACCCCAGAACAGTGTAAGAGTTCCAGGGTAGGCAGGAATCCCTCCTCGCACCGTCATCTCCACCGGCGGGGAGAGCGCAGCTGCGGCTCCGGCGGCGTTTTCGGAGCCTCCCGGGCCACGGGAGGCTCCCTTTATCCCCCCGCCGGTGGTGGGGGCGGGGAGAGCGCGGCTGCGGCTCCGGCGGCGTTTTCGGAGCCTCCCGGGCCATGGGAGGCTCCCTTTATCTCCCCGCCGGTGGTGGGGGTGGGGAGAGCGCGGCTGCGGCTCCGGCGGCGTTTTCGGAGCCTCCCGGGCCACGGGAGGCTCCCTTTATCCCCCCGCCGGTGGTGGGGGCGGGGAGAGCGCGGCTGCGGCTCCGGCGGCGTTTTCGGAGCCTCCCGGGCCACGGGAGGCTCCCTTTATCCCCCCGCCGGTGGTGGGGGCAGGGAGAGCGCGGCTGCGGCTCCGGCGGCGTTTTCTGAGCCTCCCGGGCCATGGGAGGCTCCCTTTATCGCCCCCGCCGGTGGTGGGGGCAGGGAGAGCGCGGCTGCGGCTCCGGCGGCGTTTTCGGAGCCTCCCAGGCCACGGGAGGCTCCCTTTATCCCCCCCGCCGGTGGTGGGGGCGGGGAGAGCGCGGCTCCGGCGGCGTCCTTGGCAAGAAGGAACAGTAAAAGTTCAGGAGCCCTAAAAATGACTGCAGTTCCGGTTTCGCAGTGGGGTGAGGTGCGTTTTGCACAGCTTCAACCTTGGACTCGGATGGCTTGATACCCTCTGGGGTTATTTTGAACCCGAGAAACTCAACCTCCCTCGCAAAGAACACACATTTATCCCTTCTCAACCCCAGACCTGCTTTCTCGAATACAGTTAGGACCTTGTCCAGCCTTTTCGCTAGTTACGATTCACTCCCCGCTGTTATCAAAACATCATCAAAATATGGGAGCACGCCTGGAAACCCCTTTAAAAGGCATTCTACGAGGGCCTGAAAGAGTCC
Organism: Bradypodion pumilum; assembly: GCA_035047305.1. Taxonomy (NCBI): domain Eukaryota; kingdom Metazoa; phylum Chordata; class Lepidosauria; order Squamata; family Chamaeleonidae; genus Bradypodion; species Bradypodion pumilum. The sequence continues at coordinate 327,366,769 of JAWDJD010000003.1, forward strand.
GGGGGCCGAATTCACGCCAAACTGTAGGTGCGTTACCTTGAATGCCCCCTTGTGCGTGATGATTGTTTGTGCAGCGGCAGCAACTGGGGTTACAGTGAGCTGCTGGTATACCTGCGCCAAGTCTAACTTTGCGAAACACTTACCCCTGTGTAAAATGGCTAGTAAGTGGCTAACTACCGGCACCGGGTAAGCATTTGGCCAAATGGCCTTGTTAATTGTACATTTGTAGTCAGCGCAAATCCTAACCTCCCCGTTGGATTTTAAAGCTGTAACAATTGGAGTTTCCCACTCCGCAGAATCCATTGGAACCAAAATCCCCTGCCCCACCAATTTGTCCAATTCCACCTCAATCTTGTCCTTGAGGGCGAAGGGGACTCTTCTTGGCTTGAGTCATGTGGGTCGGATTTCTGGGTCCAAGTCAAACGACACCGGGGGCCCTCTGTATGTCCCGAGCCCCTTTTTAAAAACCACCAGGTGTGCATCGCACACATCCCATATTGGGTCAGTCTCGATGGTGTTTATGCCGGACAGTTCGATTCCCAGGGGAGCAAACCACTGGGTTCTCAAAAGGCAACAGGACCCCTCCTTGAGAACTACTAGGGGCAGTTTTTCTGTGAACCTCTTAAACTTCACCATGAAGTTTCCCACCCCCAACACCGGGATCCCATAACCCTGCATGTCCCATAAGTTCGATTTCATGGTCCGCAACTTGGGCCGCGCATTTGGGGGAATGTGCAAGAACTCCTTCTGGGAAAGGATGGAGTAGGACGACCCTGAGTCTATTTCCATCCTAACTGGGACCCCTTGTATCAGTACCTCTACAAAGAAACGGCGGTGCTCCAGGCTCACGCGGTTCACGGCCACCGCATCGTCGTCAGCCGAGACCTTTCCAATTCCAGCCACCTTGTGTTGGGGTGTTTGATGATGTCTTGATGACCCCTTGTCCTCCGCTCACCGGCGCCTGCAGACCCTGGCGATGTGGCCTCTCTGCCTGCAGTTGTGACACTCAGCTTTTCGGAATGGGCACCTCTTTCAGTCATGAGATGCCCCGCAGCCATCGCAGTGGTGGTCCCTTTTCTCGCTGGTTCGGCTCTTTTCTCCTCGCCTCTCGACCTCTGCACGTCATCGTCCTCGCTGGAACAGGAGCCCGCAGCTGCGGATGACTCCTCGGACGTTGATGGGGTGCTGGTGCGCGACCGGGCCCCCCGCCAGGCTGCTTGTGCTGAGGTCCGCCGGGCTGCTTGTACTGGTGCCTTGTCCTCCTCAGGGGCAGCCCCTCGAGACTTGAAAACTTTGACCCCGCTCCTCACCTCCTCGGCCGCCTGGACCTCTCGCAGTACTTCATTGAACGTGAGGCGATGGTCGCGGGTCATCAATTTCCTCTGGACCTCTTCATCCCTTAGGCCACACAGCATGCGATCTCAAAGGGAAATGTCCAGGTCCTCCCATTGGCAGTGAATGGCCACCAGCCTGAGGGCCGCTGCGTAGGCAGACACGGATTCCCCCAGACGCTGGTCTCGCCTGTGGAATGCGACCCAGGCCAGAAAAATGGAAACGGCAGCTGGAAATGCTCCCTCAGCATTGCGAGGATGCGGTCAATGGTCACCGCATCGACCATTCCGGGAGCTAGCAGATTCATCAGGATGTTCAGCGTGGCCGGCCCGACCTGGGCTAGGAAATGTGAGTGCATCTTCCCTTCGTCGTCGATGCCTGCAGCATCCATCGCGTGCCGGAACTGGCACTCGTACAGCTCCCATTGCTCAGGATCGCTGATGTCAAATTGGTGTGGCTTGATCTTGGGATACGCCATATCCCATCCTCATCACCAATTTGGTGTACTGGAACCAAGACAATAGAAGCAGCCGAAGTCTGGCTTAACACATCTTTATTGGCACACCAGTCGACTGAACATGTGGTAATGGCGGAGGTACAGCTCCTTTTATATTGCAACAATACATTTGAACATGGTTACATGGTAGCGTATTGGCTGCTACATGCGTGACATCATTCTGAGTCACGCCCTTCTTCTCCAGATGTTCCTTGTGCGGGAAGGTTCCCGCGGCTGACGGTAATTGGGGAATTTGTACCATGTGAGCTGAACACTCGCAGCTGCCCTCTATGGGTAGCTAGCTCACATTCCATTAACAGCTGAGATACATTGTGATCATTGTTAGGTTACATTCGGACATTGCAGTGGCTACATTCATTCTTAAAGTGATACAGTTTCATACACAACAACTGCATTGCTGAATGGTTGCTGAAAACCAAATAATTAATGACGCTAATTAAGGGAGAATAATTAAGGACTCTAATATTTGCATACATGATGTAATGTTGTCAATAGAATTGGTACGGACTCTGGATTTTTACTGATAGATGCTCACTGTGAAATTGGAATGGTCTATGGGGGGAGGGGCATAACTCAGACACCCTAACTACAAACATCACCAAACTTGGAGAGGATTGAGAGGAGAGCCACCTGAAGACTCTCTCTAATTTATCTGTGTCTGAGATATGTCACTCCCCAAAATCACTCATTGACTTTTCTCCAAACCAGCTGGTGGCAGCCTAAGACTTTTGCACAGTACTGTTTATAGAAACAGTGTTTCCCAACCTTTGGTTCTTGGACCTCAATTCTCAAAAGCCTAAGTCAATTCCCCAAAGCACTGATCAGCCAATGAACTGATTTAGGCTCTGGGAATTGAAGTCCAAGAACCAATGGTTGGAAAAAACTGATTTATATGGAGATTGAATCAACCAACAAAAACAGCATAATGCAAGCGCGGCGCCAAAATGGCTGCCGCGCTCTTTGCGGGGGCCCCCCCACTGGACTTGGGCATCCGGGTAGTTAGGGGGCGTGGCCAGCACCCTTTAAAAGGGGTGGCCACGAGGCAGCCGAGCTGCCATTTTGTGAAAGCGACGGAGAGGAGAAGTTTTTGGCTCCGTCGGTCTCCGCGCTTAGGGAAGCCTCTTTCGGGCAGCATGCAGTTTCTTCGCCTGCTCTCAGGCTTCCCATCCAGGATCGATGCCTTCGAAGAGGAAGGCGATGGCAAATTCAGTTCCCCCGACAAGGAGGCGGCAGCCGGGTCGGAGGACCACGACTGCCCCCCCTCAGTTGGCTCCCTCGACGGGGGCAACCACCGGGACCGGTGGAATGGGCTAGGTTAACCCATGGCCTGGGGCTGGACAGCCCCAGGCCGGCCCGGCGGGGGCTGCGGCCCCCGGCCCGCAATCCTCGGCCATGGGCCCGGGACAGGTGGGTGGGCATAGCGCCGCTGGGCCTTCAGCCCCTGGCCTGCATTCCCCAGCCGTCGTTTTTTCACAGGAGGGTGGGCTTGGGCCGCTTCCTTGGCAAGGTATGCCCCAGGTACCTCCGGGGCCGAGTTCTGGCCATGGCCATACTCGGGCCCAAGTGCATTTCCACCGGCTCCAGGAATGGCGGCCAGTGGGTCGCATGCCCCCCTTGGCCCTCTTTGCGTCGGGGGCTCCGTGAATGTCGACGCCCTTCTGGCCCGCGTGGCAGCCTTAGAGGCTTCCATGGGGGTGACCACTCAATCCGGGGCGCCTTTTGGCCTTCAGTTTACCACGCAGCCGGCCAATCTTCAGCAGGCGGCCGGCCGGGTAGAGCTGCTTCAGGCCCGTGGGCCGGTGCCCGCTGCGGCCCCGCTGCTCCCTGCGCAGCAGTTACCTCCAGCTGGTGGGGGTCAGGTGTGTCCGCCGAGCTCGAATCTGGTCGCGAGCTCCGACGCCCGCCATGGGCCGGAACCCCCAGTGGGGGCGGCCCGCGGGGGTGCACCTTGTGAGTATCCGGTTCAAACAAATGCACCCACACCATCATCCATCACAGGGGAGGGCCCACAGTGGCCGTGGCCACGTCAGGTGGGCAATGAGGGTCAGCAACCCCAGTGTATTCAGGTCCGGCTTTACCGGCCGCAGGCCCCACATGGAGTGGGGGTCCTCCTGTTGCGGGGGGTTCTGTGGGGGTTTCAGGGCAGGTTGCAGCCCCAATTTTGATGCCCCGCTCTGTTCACGTGCCGGTCTCGGCACTCCCGACTGCTGGGTACTCTTTGCCCCTCGGGGATCATTTGGCACACGCCACAAAGGAAAAAATTTGGAGGGGGGAGTACGTGGATATTTTCTCCCTTTTGAACAGGGAGCCCACCAAGGAAGAGAGGGAGGGGCAGGATGAAAAGGACAAGGAGCATTCCCGCCGTCGTAAGCCACCACGCACGTGGGCCAATTGGTTGCCCGCATACCTGATATACATGGCGGTATACCTCAGGGCCCAGCCTGATCTGGCCATACCGATGGTCCAGTATTTGGACAACATTTACAGGGCGATGGTTGATTTCCCTGGCCCGTCGTGGTTGGCTTACGACGGGGAATTTCGAATGAGAGTGCCCCTACACCCGGAGATGAGGTGGGATGAGCCCTGCCAGAAGCTGTGGCTTCTGTACATGACCCCCACGCGCCCTGCGCCTGGGGAGAGGTATCATTGTGGACATGCGGTCCAGCGAGCCGCTCCAGTGCAGGCTACCCGCCAGGTGGCGGGGCAGGGGGTTCCAGCCCGCCTGCTGTGCTGGAGCTTCTCGGCCAATGGTGCGTGCGATAGAAAGCAGTGCCGGTACAAGCACGAATGTCCCTCTTGCGCTGGCCCCCACGCCGCCGCTGCGTGCCTGCGAGCGGGTGGGTTTTGGGGCTGGGGTAGGGGTGGACAAGGGCAGCGCAGACCTGCCGCTGGGGGTGCTGGTCAATCAAAAGGCCCCCTCCCCAATTAATGTGGTCATGTTGGAGCGCTGGCTCGCAGCATACCCGAGGAGGGGGGACGCAGCTTACTTGCTGGAAGGTTTTCAACGGGGGTTTCGCATTCCATTTGAAGGGGATAGGTCCCCCCAAGATGCGCCCAACTTATTTTCCCTTAGGGGCAGGGAGGAGGTGGCAGCACTCAGTATTGCCAAGGAGGTCAGTGCAGGTAGGGTGGCTGGCCCCTTTCCAGCCCCGCCATTTCCCAACCTGAAGGTTTCCCCTCTGGGATTGGTCCCTAAAAAGACAATGGGGGAGTTTCGTCTCATTCACCACCTGTCGTACCCGGCTGGCCACTCGGTCAATGATGCTATCCCTGATGACCTTTGTTCGGTCAGGTATACATCATTTGACCAGGCCCTGCGCATGGTGCGCTCTTGTGGCCCGGGTGCACTGTTAGCTAAGTGTGACATCAAGTCGGCATTCCGACTGCTGCCTGTGCACCCGGACGACTTCGAGCTGCTGGGTTTCAAATTCCAGGGCATGTTTTACTTTGATAAAGCCATGCCTTTTGGCTATTCCATCTCATGCTCGGCATTTGAACGCTTTAGCACCTTTCTCCAGTGGGCCTTTGTTCGCAGGTCGGGATCTCGGTCTGTAGCCCATTACCTCGATGATTTTTTGTTCGGGGGTGAACGGGGCTGGGACACGTGTACGCGTCTCCTCACAACATTTCAGACGCTAATGCAGGAACTCGGTGTCCCTTTAGCGCCCGAAAAGACCGAGGGCCCATCCACCAAGCTTACATTCCTGGGTGTTGAAATTGACACGGTTGCCCAGGCATCTAGGTTGCCCATTGACAAGGTTTCCCGGATCACTTTGTTGATCTCGGCCTTGCTGGCCAAGCGCAAGGTGTCCCTCCGTGAGCTACAGGTACTCCATGGTCATCTTAACTTTGCTTGCAGGGTGGTTGCACCTGGCAGAGCTTTTGCTCGACGCTTGTGTGACACCATGGCTGGCTTGTCCAGGCCCTACCATAGGGTCCGACTGAACAGGGGCATGAGGGCCGATCTGTTGATATGGCTTCAATTCCTTAAGGATTTCAATGGGGTCTCATTTTGGAGGTCCGATATCCTGGTGTCGCCTCGTTTCCAGGTTCAGTCGGATGCATCAGGGTCCCTGGGTTATGGGATTTACTTCGAGGGGAAGTGGGCGTATGGTCAATGGCCACTAGCATGGGTGGGCACGGATTGCCTGCGCGATCTCACGTTCCTTGAGTTCTTCCCCATTCTGGGAGCTTTGATGCTATGGGGTGCGGAGTGGGCCAATTCGGTCGTCCATTTCTGGTGTGACAATGCTGCAGTTGTGCACATTGTCAACTCTCAGACTTCAAAATCACCCAGAGTCATGGAACTAGTGCGCCAGTTTGTTTTGCGCAGCCTACGCCTCAATGTGCTATTCCGGGCTAGGCATATACCAGGTATTAATAACGACATCGCTGATGCTTTGTCCCGCTTGCAGATCTCCCGGTTCCGTGCCTTGGCTCTGGACGCAGAGGAATTCCCCTCGCCGCTCCCGGACACCATATGGACGCTTGGCAGGGAGAGGTGAACCGGGCGATCGGCATGTCGCTGGCGCCCCGCACGCGTAAGGTGTATCTCCATGCATTCAGTACTTTGCAGGCCTTTTGTGCCCAATTTCACTTACCAGGGCTATGGCCCATACCGGTGGCGCAGATTCTTCAATTCATGGTTTACCTACACAGCCAGGGCCTAGCTCCCCGCACCATAGCATCCAGGCTGTCAGCACTGGCGTTCATGGCCAAGGTGTGGGGCTATGCTGACAGCACAAATGACTTCCGTATACGACATGTTTTAGAGGGGTGGGCGCGGGAGCGTGGACGCTGCCCGGACAGCCGCCACCCAATATCTCCAGGGGTACTTACCCACCTTGCACGGGGCTGGCATGACCTGTGTTTTGACAGGTATGAGGCAGCCGTGTTTCATGCGGCTACCACGGTGGCCTTTTTTGGAGCGCTCCGCATCAGTGAGCTTGTGCTACTGTCCAAGGCGGATGCGACGCGTAGGGCACTGGAACTCGAAGATGTCTATGTTTCTGATGAGTGGGCTCAGTTGAGGATACGTTCCTCAAAAGTTGATCAGCACGGTGTAGGCAGTGGTGTAAGACTGCTACGATGTTCAATGGCAGACATCTGTCCGGTTGGTGCCCTACAAGAGTTCATTGCACTACGTGGTATGCGCCCTGGCCCGTTTTTCTGCCACCAAGATGGGTCTCCCCTTACTAAATTTCAATTTTGGAGGGTGACCGGTAAGGCATTATCCAGTGTTGGCCTTCCCGGGGCTCGTTACGGCACCCATTCTTTTAGAATAAGAGCTGCTTCTACTGCAGCTGCATTCGGGTACTCTGGGGCTGAGATACGCCAGATGGGAAGGTGGGGATCACAGTGTTTTCAGTTGTATGTGCGCCCACTTCAACTGTGAGTACCAGTTAAGTCACTGTTCTTTCCCTTTTTTCTTCTCCAGACCCTGGGTTTCGGATCACACCGGTGGCAGTATGGCTGGTGGGCCATAGCTATGTGCACAGGGCAACGCAGTATGCTGCGGCGACAGAGTGGGGACCCCAGCTGGGACTACGTGCGTCCACATGCCTAAGGTGGTACGGTAAGCACAGGATGTTGTGGCGGGAACTGTTGCCATTCCTTTTCTCCATAAGGGATGCTGACCCACCTGATGTCTTAGTTATACACCTCGGGGGTAATGATTTGGGCCAGGTCACCGGCCTGTCCTTGAAACATACGATTTGCGGTGACCTGGCTTACTTGCATTATGTGTGGCCTGCCACAACCCTGGTTTGGTCGGACATCATACCGCGTCATGCTTACAGAGGGGGCATTAACCTCCAGGCCCTTGACCGTGCTCACCGCGCGGTGAACAGGGCGATTGCCCGGTTCATGTTGGACAAGGGTTGGGGGCGCGTCATACGACACCCCGTTATTAGTCTTCAAAATTGTGATCTTTACGCAGGGGATGGGGTCCATCTGTCGCCAGGAGGTATGAACCTCTTTTTGGAAGATTTGCAAGCAGGCCTGTTGACCGAGCTGACGGTCTGGGGTGGGGCGGTGAGCCTTTATTGAAGCCTCCCCGTGTGGCGGGTAGCACTGGTAAGGTAAATATTTATGACCCACAGGTATCCGGCAGGTTCGCAATTGACTGGACAACACTAGATAGGCACAAGTTGGTTAAACGTTGTCCGGTCAACGACGAACAAGGCAATGGGGTGATGGCACGAGCTAGGCAGCATGCATCACCCCGTGATTTTACGGATACGCATCAGAGGGTGGGGTCAGTAGTTAGTTTATTGACTATGGTCAACAATTTGTTTGTTGCCAACAAACAAATTGATACAAATGGATACATTGTAACCAATTGCCGTTGGCAATTTTGGGAGGTACCTTACCAGTGTTACTGCGGCCTGCTTGCCTTAAGAATTATAATTGGTTGAATACCAATCGAAATTTATAATTCGGACTAGGGCATGAATCAATAAATGTGGCCCAATGCCGTTATCCACTTTCACCAGTGTCTGAGTCCTTTTTTGGGGGGTGCGCCTGCAAAAGAGACTGGTGACACTGTACAATAAAACTGATGTTGCCAATTCCCAGAAGGATCAAATTGCAAAAAGAAATAACACTATGAGTTTGACAGTGTCACCACTAAATACCTAAATAAAATTAGAGCAGCCAGCAAACTAGGTAGAACAAATATTGTTTTTCTTTATCCTTGCTCTAAGAAGTTCCATACACTGAGGGTTGGGGAACGAAAGATTCCAAAATTCATTCACTGTCATTGTTTCTCCCTCAATACCCAAAGTGGTAAAACAGGAAGTGAAGAAGGAGTAGTCATTGTTTCACCATTTTGTTCTAGTTTCATAAGCCACCAACTAGACTGTTTTCTTTCAAGGATTTCAAAAATGTATTTTTCTTTGCTTAGTAAATGACTGCTCATGTTCAAAGGTCTGCACCTCACAATTCTAAAGTTATGCACTTGATTTCATTTCTTTGGAGAGCTCCTAGACTTTTTTCATTACTTTATTTTTTATCTGTCATAGAGCCATAATATTCTCTGCTGAAAAGGTAAGTGGGTTGCTATTAAATCACCAGGACTTCATTATATATTATTGGATTTTTACAGTTTGATCCTGGGCTAAATCCTTAGCCAATACAAACAAGTGAATCTCCTTTATGATGGATTTAACAAACAGCCTCTATATTATCAGAGGTTTTGTCAGTCTGCTCCACATCACAGACTGACTGAACAAATGGAGAGCTCAAAGGAACAAAATAGAAGATGGGGAAATGTTAGAAGAAAAATTACAGTACGTGCCACTTAGAGATAATCATATACAGTATTTGGAGAGATTATAGTGAACAAATGAGTATTATTCTTGTACCATTTACTGTTCTTGGTACACATTCTATTTACCTGTTTGTTCAAAAAGATGTAGATGACAGGGTTGTAGACGGTGCTGCTTTTTGCAAGGAGGGAAGGAACGATGCTGGCCGAAGGGGTAACTAGGCCAGGTTTCCCAAAAGTTGCTAGGAGAGCCACAACCCCATAAGGCAACCAGCAGAGGAGAAAGCAAATGACCATCGCAATCACCATAATTAGGATGCGTTGATCTCTTGTTTGAGCCATTCCTTTGGTTACTCCACTCACCTGAAATTGCAGAATAATATAGGTGAAAGTAAATCTAGAAAACAAGGGAAAAGATTTGCTTAAACAGTGCCTGGGAAAAAAATTCTACTTCAGAATGTAGCTTTTAGTATCCCCAGATGGGGAAGAGACTCTGGGAGTTGAAATCCCCAAAATAAAATAAATCAAGATAAATAATAACATTGTATTACATTTAAATTTTAGAAAATAAAACATTAACTCTGTGATTAAACTTCTCATACAAATCATACTTTCACTCAATAGATGAAATGGACACCAAAGTCCCTATATTAGATTTCACCTCCCAGCCCCCTGCATATAATTAAAATATTTCATATATACAAATGTGTGCACATAGATTCCATATACAAATAGCTGAACATAAAGTAATTGGGGTGCAAAAGATAGGCACACGCCTCTTCCACATCACAGGTTCACTCAACATATGGAGAGCTCAAAGGACCAAAATAAAAGATGGGAAAATGTTGGAAGAAAAATTACAGTACATGCCATTTAGAGATAAACATATATTTGGATAGCTTTTGACGAACAACGAGTATTATTCTTGTACCATTTACTGCTCTCTGTCATGTCAGTTTCCTATCAGTAAAGAAAATCAGTGCCCATGAGACTAAGCAAACACTTCTTACAATGCAATTTATCCAATGAATGTTATTATCATTCAATTATCTAGCAAATACTGGTGTGAATTTCTATTATGCTAAAAGTTTAAGCTCTATTCTCCATTCATTACAAGGAAAGAAAATTACAAAATGATCTCCAGGCAAGCACTCCACTACTCAGTGAGTCAAGAGATCTTGGCACTAGGGATTTGTTCGATATCATTTATAAATTAATAAAACCTGTATTGTCCTTTCAATGGCAAGAACGTCTTGCTACTGCCCTTCTCATTCTGTAAGTAATCATTAACTCAATTAGGCGGCCTTCTCCAGCTTGGAAGACCAGACATTAAACTTGCAGCTGCCATCATTTAGAAGTGATACTACAAGTTTGTTTGACTATATTATTCAGCATCCAGTAAATGAGTTGTAGATATCAACAAGTCTGTTAACCACAAAAATACAGAGATTCTTCTGATTTAGCTCCAAGTCACATGATTACATGTTTACAGGAACTGAGGGGGGTCAAGTGGTTAAGACACTGAGCTTGCTGACTGGAAGGTCGGAATTTGATTCCCGGGTACTGTATGACAGAGTTAGCCCCCCTAGCAGTTCAAAAGCAAGAAATTGCAAGTAGATAAATAGGAACTACTTTGGTGGGAAGATAAACAGCATTCTGTGCACTCCAGTGTTGAGGCATGCATTCCACATGTCCATGGAAACGTCTGCAGGCACTGACAGCACTGGTTCTTTGGCTATAAACAGAGGTGAGCACTGAACCCTACCATTGGATACAACTGGCTTTTGAGCAAGGGCAACCTTTATCTTTACACATGATTACATTAATATCTTACATTATGTATGTCTTCTGGGACAAAATATAGAAAACATCTGGGATTGAAAAATTGCTGACAATAGGATTATGAAAACTATCATTGTGGGAATTTTATTTAAAACATTAGAAACATTCCATTACAATGAAGAAAGAGTGAGGGGAAGGACGGGAAGGACGGGAAGGAAGATTGAGGACCACAGCACAGTATTCTAAAAAAAGACAAGAGAGAAGTTATGTTGTGATGTGTATAGCTTTTAAAACTACTCATGGGTCCCCTAGCATCTCATCCAGCCTTGCCCTGAGGAGAAGGCCAAACAAGGTATAAACAAACATATTTTATTAATATGTGAGTAACACCAAATTTTTATTATACTCAAATCAGAACTGAATATGAAATAGATAAAGTATCTGGTTTGTTTAAGCTACATTCTCATGTTAATATGTGAGTAGAAGCATTTCAAAAATATTTCATGTGGTGCTCAGTTGGATTTGATTCCACTGGTCTGTGCTCCCTCAAAAAGTTTCACTTTCTCAATAACCACCAACAAGTAAATTATCAAACTTTGTTCCAAGATGAGTAAAAAAATGCTGCCACTTTGAAGGAGATAGATGCAGAATTTTTCAGGTGAGTTTTTAGCGTTTATTGATTTTTTTTCCTACCCATACTTTCCATGCTAAATCTTATCTGTTCTTCATCACTAGCTGACTGATGTTATTTGAGTATGAAAGATATTGGTTGCAGAAATTTTAAAGCCACCTGGCCATTAAGCGATTGAACAAAACAACATTCATTTTTCAGAAAGCATTAGGAACAACTAGAGTTGAAGGTTGGAATTACAGCATCTCAGAAATATGTAATCATACAAACTGACAATCTATTCCAAAACCTCTTGCACACATGGGTGCACACCATGCACATATGTAAACAGAGTTGGATGCAAGAAACTATCCCTTGTACTATATAAATACTCTTGCATGAAAGGAAGAAGTTGATATACAGCAGGGGTTCCCAACCTAAAGCTCATGGGCCGGATCTGGCCCACAGCGCCATTTCATGTGCCCCCACCACCACCACTCCAAGGGCATTTGAGAAACTAAATGGCTACTCACTTTGCAGATGTTAGGACAAAATGGCCACCCTATTGTGCAGGTAGGGCAAAATGGCCATCCAGGCCTTGAAGCTGACTGAGAGAGCATGACCCAGCCCCCAGCTTGTAAAGGTTGGGAACCCCTGATATACATTATAGTCCATTCTCACAAGAGATCGCTTGATTGTGGAAATAAACATAGAAATGACATACTGGGAGTCATATAATGTAATTGACTCTCCCAAAAAAAGAAATAATGTCTCCCAAGAAAGTAATTAATATATCCGAAGACTGGTCTACATAAGCCCTGTTGGGTAATTCAGAAACCATGTGAATGTGGGAACGGCAAGAGTGCATTAGCTCCTTCCATCTCCATCCTTTGGTTTGCCACTATACAGTTGCAGAAGGCAGTGAGTTTGAAGGTGGGAGTTTCTCAAAATGCTATCTCTCTGGCTAGAACAGCCTTTCATTGGTATTCTGAATGGCCATTATAGCTACACAGGAGAGGAGGGTAAATCTTAATTAGGATGTATTTTTTTACTCCCATGCAGGGAGGGTGAATTTTTAAAATTAAGATCCAGAGGAGGGAAGCTTAAACTTCTTCCTCTTTAAGGGCATTAGTTCTGATTCAGATTGGTCCTGTGCAGGGTAGATTTTAATGAATAATCTTTCTCTGGTATGTTATATGTATAACATAGTGTGAAGTTTGACCTATTATCAGCATGATGGTAAGGAGTTTCCTGTGATGGTGAACCTTGGCACTCCAGATGTTCTTGGACATCAATTCCCAGAAGCCCAAGTTTAGTGTATGAGAACCAAGACAATAGAAACAGCCGAAAGGTTGGCTTAACACATCTTTATTGCATGATGGTCCGGGGGAACATGTGGTAATGGCGGATGAACAGCTCAATATATACTGTGGCTATACATTTGAATGTGGCTCCTCGATAGCCCATTGGCTACTGTCTGCGTGACGTCATTCCCCGTCACGCCCTTCTTGTCCAGGTGAGGTGGTGGCGGGAATCTTCCCGCGCTGTAGGTATTTGGGGAATTGGAACCATGTGAGCTGGGCGCTCGCTATTGCCCCTAGTGGTCACTAGCTCGCGTCCTGATATGGAAGGTTACAGTGTTACAGCTAGTGATTGTTATATCCACTCATTCGAGTGTTACATTACTTAAAGGCACAATATTCCAAACACAACATCCCTCCCCTCTAGGATGAGAAAAAGTCTCTCATCCAATATGGTTTATTGCAAGCGCGTTTCGGGCGCAAGGCTGGCTGGCTTGTCCCGGGGGCGCTATCACTTCTGTGTTCCCTGGTCTCTCGTCCTGCAATGGGAGAGGGAGACTCGTTAGCGACTCACCGTGGTTCCGCGGTTTTCGGGGTAGGGGTGAACTCCATTGTGGGAAAACCGGGGGCACTGGGGGCTAACGAAAAACCCCGCTTCTCGCCTGGATGGGTGGGGGACCACTCCGAACCCCCCCCCCCCGGTTTTGTAACTCAAACTCAAAATCATCTTCTGGGGTATCTGTGGGGGTATCCCGCAGGATATCTATGGGGACAATCTTATTCCCTTCCCCCCTTGGTGGGGACTGGCCCCCCTCTCCTCCCCCTTGGGCTGAACGGGTGGGGGAGAACCCTAACGTTGAATCCCGTTCCGCTCTGTCTGCACTCTGGTTTCCGGAGACCCGGCGCCGGAGTTGGTCCGTGTGCCGCCTCCAGAGTAGACCTGTGCTGGTCTCTACGCAGTACGACACGGGACTCATTTGCCCAATGACTACTCCCGGAACCCAGGCTGGCCCTGCGCTAGTGTAGTTTCTGCAATGGACCGGGGCGCCTATTTCAAAACTCTTCGTGCCCGCTAACCCGATGTTCCTCCCAGGGTCCTCTACCCTCGTAGGGTCTAGCCTTGTCAGTACCGTAGTCAGTTTTCTGTGCATTAGGAGCTCTGCGGGCAAGTATCCTGATGCTTGGGGGGTTAACCTATATCCCAGCAAAAACTGGCATAACTGCAGGTTTAAATCCCCGGGGCCCATATGCCTCAGCGCGTCTTTGGTGGTGCGCACGAGGCGTTCTACCTGGCCATTCGTCGCCGGGTGGAAAGGCACGGAGGTGATGTGCCGGATGACGTTGATGTCAATGAATGCCCTGAATTCGGCGGGCGTGAAGCAACTAGCGTTATCGCTAACAAGCGTGTCGGGTATACCGAACGAACTGAACACCTTGCGCAATTGTTTAATGGTTGCGGCTGAGGAGGTGTTCGCAACTGGAATAACCTCTAACCACTTGGAATAAGCATCCACTATGAGGAGAAAGAGCGATCCTCTGAAGGGGCCCGCGAAGCCAATGTGCACACGGGACCACGGCCCCTTTGCCGCATCCCATTCCCTGTGCGGAAGTCGAGCCTCTTCGGGCCGGGAGCTTTGGCAACTCTCGCAAGTGCCCACCATGTGCTCGATATCGGCGTCCAACTGGGGCCACCAGAAGTAGCTCCTGGCCAGTGCCTTGGAGCGGACAATCCCAGGGTGGCTGACGTGCAGCAGGTTAAGCACCCTTGCTCTCAGGGACTCAGGGACGACAACCCGCTGGCCCCACAGGAGGCAACCCCTCTCCATGGACAGTTCTAACATTTTCCTAAAAAACGGGGCAAATTCCGTCGATGGGGAGGACGTTGGCCACCCTTTCTGCACCCATGAACTAACCAGGGCCAACGTCTTGTCCCTGCCCGTCGCCTTGGCGATCTCTGCGGGCACTATGGGGGGTGAATCTAGGACCTCTATCATGAGCACTTGGTGGTCTTGTTCCACCTCGCACACGTGGCTGCCCGTGTGGGAGAGGGGTGACCTCGACAGGGCGTCCGCGTGGCTTATGTCCTTTCCAGGGCAATACACCAGCGCGTTCTGGTACGCGTTTTAAAAAATGGCCCACCTGAGCATCCTAGGGGACAGAATCTGTGGCGTGGGCTTGTCTGCGGTTAAAATGCCTAGCAGGGGCTTGTGGTCAGTCACGATGGTAAAGGGGCGGCCATAGAGGAAGTCGTGGGACTTCTTCGTCCCAGCAATTATCGCTAATGCCTCCCTGTCTGTCTGTGTGTAGTTACGCTCTGCCTTAGACAGGGACCTGGAGTAGAACGCCACCGGGGCCTCCCACCCGTTTTCCAACACGTGGCACAGGACCGCTCCCACCCCCACTGGAGATGCATCACATACCAGGACCACTGGTTTCTTGGGGTCAAAATGGGTTAATATGGCGTCTGAGGATAAGAGTTGTTTCAGCTCATTGAATGCCCTCTCCTGGCTCTCGCCCCATTTCCACGCCTCGTCCTTTTTTAGTAACTTATGAAGCGGCTCTGCTACCGACGCCTTCCTAGGCAGGAAGGAATGGTAGAAGTTTAAGAGCCCCAGGAACGACTGAAATTCGGGCTTGGAGGTGGGGCGAGGAGCATTTTGAACGGCGGCCACCTTTGATTCGGAGGGTTTAATGCCTACAGGGGTTACCCGGAAACCCAGGAACTCAACCTCTTTTGCGAAGAAGACGCATTTGTCTTTCCACAACCTCAACCCCGCCTTTTCAAATACCGTCAGTACTTTGTCTAGCCTCTCAGCCAATTCTGACTCACTCCCCCCTGTTATCAATACGTTGTCAAAATATGGCAAGAACCCCTCCAGACCCTTTAAGAGACGTTCCACTAGTGATTGGAAGATGCCTGGCTCCGAGTTCACACCAAACTGTAGGTGCGTCACCTGGAACGCCCCCTTATGAGTGACTATCGTCTGCGCAGCAGCTGCAGCTGGGGTTACCGAGAGCTGCTGATAAGCCTGCGCCAGGTCAAGCTTTGCAAAGCACTTTCCCCCATGTAACCTGGCCAACAGGTGGCTGACTACCGGCACCGGATACGCATTTGGGCGTATCGCCTTGTTAATGGTACATTTGTAATCAGCGCATATTCGAACCTCCCCGTTGGCCTTAAGCGCTGTTACAATCGGAGTTTCCCACTCCACGGAATCAACAGGAACAAGGATCCCCTGGCCCACCAATTTGTCCAGTTCCGCCTCTATTTTGTCCTTGAGTGCAAAAGACACTCTTCGCGGTTTGAGTCTTATTGGGCGGACCTCCAGGTCCAGGTCGAACGCGACTGGGGGCCCCTTGAATTTTCTGAGTCCCTTCTTGAACACTTCGGGATGCGCGTTACACACCTCCTGTATTGGGTCAGTCCCAACGGCATGCACCCCCCCCCCCAATGAACAAACCCAGGGGCTTAAACCATTGAGTCCCGAGGAGGCAACAACTCCCCCCTTTGAGAACAACCAGGGGAAGTTCCGCGGCATGTTGCTTGTATTGGACCTTGAATTTTCCAACCCCCAACACCGGAATGCTATTCCCCTGCACGTCCCGCAGCGTAGACCTCAGTGCTTTGAGCTTGGGCCGCACGTTGGGGGAAATTCCCAAAAACTCCCTCTGGGAAATGATGGAATATGAGGAACCCGAGTCTATCTCCATCTTAACAAGGACCCCTTGCACCAGTACTTCTACAAAATAACGTGGTGTCCTAAGGACACTCTGTGGACTGCCGTGTCGTTGTCGCTGTCGTCGGAGATGCGGCCCACGCCGTCCTGCTTCCTTGAGGGCCGGACGCCTTCCTGGTTCTTCGGTGAGCGGTCTGTTGAGGCTTTCTGGTCTCTGTGCCGCCATCTGCAAACTTTGGCTATGTGGCCTCAGCGCCCGCAGTTGTGGCACTCGGCCTTCCTGAATGGGCACTTGATGCGGTCATGGTGCGCCCCGCAGCCATTGCAATGCCGGCCATCCTTCTGCACCTTCTGGATGTCCTCGTCCTAGCTGCTCTCCATGGAGGAGTGTGGTGCCCGCCTGGCCGCTTGCACCGAGCCCGCTGCCTTGTCGGGTTGTGGGGGCCTTGCTCTGAACCCCTTAACCCCAGCCCTCGTGGCTTCCACCGCCTGCGCCTCCTTCACGACCTCTTGCAGTGTCGGGGGCGGCTCCTTGTTCATCAGCTTTCGCTGGACCTCTTCGTCCCACAGGCCGCACAGCATGCGGTCCCTGAGGGCGATTTCCAGGTTCTCCCACTTGCATGGGCCGGCGGCCAAACGGAGGGCCGCTGCAAAGGCAGCCACGGACTCACCAGGCGCCTGGACTCTCTTCCAGAACGCGTCCCGAGCCGAAAACATTGAGACCGAGGGCTGGAAATGGTCACGCATCGCTTTCAGGAGCTGCTTGACCGGCACTTCGTTCACCTTCTTCAGAGACACCAGGTCCACCAATACCTTCATGGTGGGGAACCCGAGCATCCTGATGAGAATGGCCCTCTTCTTCCCCTCGTCTGGGATGTCGGACACCATCAGTGCGCTTTGGAAGTCCATCTCGAACAGTTCCCATTCTTCCGGTTTGTTGATGTTGAAACCGGCCTGCGTTGTCTTGATTCCGTGGGGATCCATCATCCCACATTCGTCGCCAATTTAGTGTATGAGAACCAAGACAATAGAAACAGCCGAAAGGTTGGCTTAACACATCTTTATTGCATGATGGTCCGGGGAAACATGTGGTAATGGCGGATGAACAGCTCAATATATACTGTGGCTATACATTTGAATGTGGCTCCTCGATAGCCCATTGGCTACTGTCTGCGTGATGTCATTCCCCGTCACGCCCTTCTTGTCCAGGTGAGGTGGTGGCGGGAATCTTCCCGCGCTGTAGGTATTTGGGGAATTGGAACCATGTGAGCTGGGCGCTCGCTATTGCCCCTAGTGGTCACTAGCTCGCGTCCTGATATGGAAGGTTACAGTTTTACAGCTGGTGATTGTTATATCCACTCATTCGAGTGTTACATTACTTAAAGGCACAATATTCCAAACACAACACTAAGCACCCTGTGAATCCACACGAATGAGTTTACTGCGATTCATCCAGCCTGCGCTGCCCTTATCACTCCCGGGAGCGGAAGTAAAATGTGCCCATACAGAATTGAAGTCCAAGAACATCTGGAGTGCCAAGGTTCACCATCATGGGAAGTTTCCATGTAATAAATAATTAATCAGCTCCAAAACATGCGACATATACAAGGTGGAATGTGAGGTTTGAATAAATGTAAACTTGAAACCATAAAGCAAGAAATGGTGAGTAAACTAAAATCAACTGTAATAGGATATTTTCAATCGTACAATCACTCAGGCAATAACAAAATCAGATGTTTCTAAAATTGAGGAAAGTATTAACTCAAATAGTTAGGGGCTACAGTGCAAAGTGTGACTGAATAATATAATTCAGATGTCTTTGAAAGCAATTAATCAGTCTATGATCCAACAACAGATGCTTTAGAAGAAGAAATCAAAGCTTTTATATAAGTGTCCAAGAGAAAACTAATCACACACCAAAACAAGATGAGCTGATAGCCTTGGGCGATTGGAACACAAAAGTAGGGGGAAAGCAGAAGAAAACACTGTTGGAGAATTTGACCTCCACATCAGAAACTAGGCTGAAGAATGAATTGTCGACTTCTGTGAAACCAGCTGCATGTTTATGGTAAAAACATGTTTTGGGCAGACAATGAAAGAATGTACAAATGAAATTTCAGATTGCAAGTATACAAATCATATAGACAAGCAGATGTAGTAAATAGAGAAACTATATTATTTTATATTTACAGAAAGATTACATAACTTAAAAATAAAGTCATTATAATTGTTAAAGATTTTCTGTATATTGGTTTAATCCTTAGTGTAATGGAGGCAGCTACCAAGATATCAGAAAAAGATTTAGGTTTGGAAGAGCAGCTATGAAGAGATTTAAAAATGTGCAAAGGTGTACCACTGAAGATTAAGGTAAAATGGGATGCGGGAGTATAACCATCCCCTGGGAATGGCATGGAGATTGATTAGGGTTTGGCTTTCCTGACCTGACTCAAGGGGTCAGGTCAGCCATCTGGTCCAAACCATAGGGAGCTTCTCGGAAGGGTTGCACCATGGAGCAGAGGGAAGATTAGGTGTACATCATAGAGAGGAAAGATTGATGTGCTAGTCTGGCTAAACAGCAAGAAGGCAATTCCAAGTTCTACTCTTTTGCTCCTTTTGAGTCAGGCAGATTTTCTTGTGAAAGGAAACGTTTGTTCCTTCTTTTTATTTGGCTTGTAATTTTTCAGTTATACTTTCCACCCCAAGTCCATACTTGGGTAAACGGCCCTGTTCTTTTGGGTGTATGGGAGTCACCCAAGCTTCTTACAACATACCTCACAAGATATTTTGATGGGGCTGTCACCAACCTCCTTCCATATGGGGGCAAAACGGAATTTGACAGGTGGAGGGGTCAGGAAACCTGGTGTGCCCAGTTTGGACTCCTAGGCCTTGCAACCCAGTTCTCTCTCCAAACTCCCGGGCAACAATTAACTCCCACAAATACCTCTCTGTATCCAGCCATGAGAAATATTTCTCCAGCCTGAGTTGAGTCCTTATCTCCCCTCTTCCTGGGCGATCCTCCAAGGACATGCAATGGGAGTTTTGCAGGGTAGCTTATTGTGAAAAAGTCCATCTTTCTCCCTCCTAAGGCATTCGAGGGTGTCCTTGAAGATAGATCCGAAAGATAAGATTTCCGTTATCTCTCCAAGATTTCTCAAAGTCAAGATTACCTGGCAAAGTGCCCAAGGTAAGACTTCACCCCCTTCTCTCGTGTGGGTGTATTACCTTACAAGTTCAAATTACGTGAACTTAAAGTTCAGAGTGTGAACAGGTGTGTTGAGTTCTGGGAAATCTTCCCTTCAATAACCATAAAAGCCTCTAGGGGTGCTAATCCCGGTGATGTAATGCTTTCCAGGGAAATCTCCATGCAAACTGCGCAGAGAAGTTCCGTTTCTCCAAATGAGAAGTGGCGGTGATTGATCTAAATCAGGTAACATTTTTCAAGTTCATTACAGGGGCCACCTGAAGGCAATTACCCATTTAATCACTGCACAGTTATATAACTGCTATAGATAATAGTGATCACCATGCTGGTAGCAGGAACTGAAAAATGGCACCATTTGGACCAACCCTATCAAAGCAAAAGATAGCTAAGGAATAGCAACCAAGTCTTTCTCAAAAGGTCACAAAGATCTGAACTTGGAACCTGATCAGTTATTTATTATTTTTCACATGGAGCACAATTCTGCTGTGAATTTTGGAACAGCTAGACTTTGTTGACTTTTATATGAATAAGCAAACTGTTTACAAAAACAATGGCTGAGGCCCAACTGGAATGCATACCTAAAAGGCTTAAAGGCACAGCCAAGTCCAAGAGAACTCTGATGTGGCTTACGGGAGCTGTTTGGGATGTGATTAAAAGTGAGAGAAGCTCATTTAGAAGATGGAGGGCTTGTCCAAATGAGGATACCAGGCAGGAACATAAGTTTTGGCAAAATAAATGCAAGACAATAATTAGGAAGGCTAAGAAAGACTTTGAGGAGCATATAGCTAAAATCTCTCAGAGGAATAACAAAGACTTTTTAAAGTATATTAGAAGCAAGAATCTATCTAGGAAGGCCATTGGACCATTGGATGCTGATGGAAAGCAGGGGGTTATTAAAGAGGAAATGGAGATTGCAGAGAGACTTAAATATTTTTTACTTCGGTATTTACTGAAGATAGAGATCACATGCCCAAAATAGAACCTATCTTTGTAGGGAGGGAAACTGAAGAATTAAAGCCAGGTAGAAATAACTAGGGAGGAGGTCCTCACATGTCTCAATAAATTAAATGCTAACAAATCACCAGAAATGGATGGTATCCATCCATGAATGCTCAAGGAACTTAGGGATGAAACTGCTGACCTCCTAGCCAAAATATAAAATCTTTCTCTCAAATCAGGCTTTGTGCCTGATGATTGGAAGGTAACAAATGTAACACCAATTTTTAAAAAGGTTCTAAGGTGATCCAGGTAATTACCGACTGGTCAGTTTGACATGGAAACCATCTTAAAAGATAGAGTTAATAGGCACATAGAAGAGAAGGCACTGCTGAAGAAGAGTCAGCATGGCTTTTGCAAGGGTAGATCATGCCTCACTAACCTGCTGGAATTGTCTGAGAGGGTTAACAAGCATGTAGATAAGCATGATCCAGTTGATATTGTCTATCTGGATTTTCAGAAGGCTTTTGAAAAGGTCCTGCACCAAAGGCTATTGAATAAACTTGCCAGTCATGGAATAAAGGGGCAGGTTTTGTCCTGGATCAGTAACTGGCTAAGGGACAGGAAACAGAGGGTGGCATTAAATGGGCATTTCTCTAAGTGGAGGGAAGTAAAGAGTGGGGTTCCCCAGGGTTCAGTATTGGGACCCCTGCTTTTCAATCTCTTCATAAATGATCTTGAGGTAGGAGTGAATAGCATGGTAGCCAAGTTTGCCTACGATACTAAATTATACAGGGTAGTGAAAACTGAGAGAGATTGTGTGGAGCTCCAGAGAGTTCTTTTGATGCTGGGGAATGGCCAAACCACTTGCAAATGAGCTTTAATATTAGCAAATGCAGAGTCATGGACGTTGGGGCAAAAAAAAAAACAATTACAATTATAAGCTGATGGGGTCTGAACTTTCTGCAATGAATCAGGAGCTGGTGGACATCTCAATGAAAATGTCAACCTGGTGTACCTCAGCAGTAAAAAAAAAAGCTAACTCAATTCTAGGGATCATTAGGAAGGGTATTGAAAACAAGTCAGTAGGTGTCATTTTGCCTCTCTATAAATCTATGGTAAAGCCCATTTGGAATATTGTGTGCAGTTCTGGTCGCCATACCTGCAGAATGACATTATGGAGTTGGAAAAGGTGCAGAGGAGGGCAACCAGAATGATTAGGGGATTGGAACACTTTCCCTATCATCTGAGGCTTATGGATTTTCTAGATACACTGGCCCTTAGAATGTACACTTATAGCACTCTGATGGATCAGAGGTCTGAAAGAGGAGTATTTTACTTCTATGCACATTCTGTGCATGTAAAAATAATGTCCACACATTCCTCCAGCATCTATGCTGCACTTTCTGTAGGCTATGTTTCAGCTTTTGGAATTAAGACTGCTCCAGGGTTCAGTATCAATTTAAAGTTTGTGTATTTAGAACTCATGGGAAACACCAAATGGAGCAAGAGATATAATCAAACCATCATGACTGTGTGACATATAAATTCCTCCTTCTGAGTTAAGAGCATGCATAGATGGAAAGGAAGGTAATTATAGGATCATGGAAATCTAGGAATTGGCATTGTATTGGGTCAAACTCAAGGTAATGTACTTCCAGTTCAGTATCATTAATCCCAATTAGTGGGAGCTCTTCTGACTTTTTCTACCATTACCGGAAGATACCTGGGCATTTGTATTCACAACAAATGTACTAGTATAGAGCTATTAGCCTTCTGTCTGTGAGTATGAAAATAATAAGTAAATTTAGGACTTGGGAGCAAGCATGCCATCCTCTCTTTATAGATATTTATGTTGTGAAAGCTTGTAATGGACATTTACCTTTTAAAAATAACTCAATTACAAGATAATGGTGTAATTGAAATGGAAGATATTTAAATGAAATGTAGGGTTGTCATTGGCTTTTATGTTCTGAAGTCAACAAAATTTAAAATGAGCAGGGCCAGCCCTGCCATTAGCTGAGATAATGCCTTAGTGGCCGCTTGAAGAGAATGGCGAGTTTGCTGCTAGTTCTGAATCCCAACAGTTCTGGACAGCTGCCACTGCATTTTGGGGGTAGAGAAGATGGTTGTTTTTGAAACTCCTGGCTATGAGGACTTCAGAAATCCTTTACTTGGGAATAGGGTGGTGCTCTTTCTGAACTCAACTCTGGCTTCTGGCATCTTGCCTGGTCCTGCATTTGGATGTCCAATGTATGGAAATCTGTAGGGAACACATTTACATTTAGGAAGCTATTTACATGTACAGGTAAGTAACTATGTCACAGATGCTTTTGAAATGTGGTCTTGAGAGTACCCTGGACAGCGAGGAGAACAAATAGGTCGATCTTAGAAGAAATCAACCCTGACTGCTCCTTGGAAGTTCAAATAGTGACGATGAAGGTAAAGTACCTGTATTTTGGACATCAAATGAGAAGAGAGGATTCACTTGAGAAAGCCTTGATGCTGGGAAAGATGGAGGGAAAAAGAAGAAGGGGGAGGCAGAAAATGAGATGGTTAGATGGTATTGTGGATGCAATGGGCACAGGTATGGATGGGTTAAGGAGGATAGTGGAGGATAGGGGTGCATGGCGGGGGGCGGGTTGGACTGTGCAACTGAACAACAACAAAGTTCCTTTGGCTTGTCCTTTTTTTAAAAAAAAAATTTTTTCAATAACATATAACGTGCAACATGTAACATATAACCCTCCACCCACCAACATGCAATACTCAAAAATCTCATTCCCCCCCCCACCAGGTTAAATATTACCTGGCCGCTCCCATTTAGGGAATGGGGAGGAGGAGGGAGAGCCTATCTCTGTATTCTAAATTCCTTCTTTCACTATTCCCCGTCTTCTCTTATTTTTCCTCTATTTTAATTCTTTTGGTCCCTATTCTATTCATATTCATATTCCTAAATTGTTAACACTTTCGTGCCTGTGCCTATTTATATTTATATATTATTTTTACTTTTTGGCTTTTGGCTTTATCTTTGCACCAGACAATTCTGCATCCTTCTCTTCTCTTATTTCCCCTCCACTTCCATAACCCAAAGGTTTCTCCCTTTGTTTCTCCCTTGAATGGTCTCTGTCCTTTGCTTGATACTCCTCTTTCCCCTTTTATCCTTCTGAACCTTCTCCATAGATATTTTTTCCCAGTTTGGGTCTTCCATCTCTATAATTTTTTTTAATTCAAGTTGTCTCATTGCTCCCTTTGGGTCCTCTGCTCTAACCACCTTCCCATCATGAAATATCTTTAAGAAGATAGGGAAACCCCATTGATGTCTTCCTTTGTGGAAAGCACTGGGCTGTGGAAAGAACCAGTCTTTTTTACCTCACTCAAACTAAAAATCTCTCAACCACTCAAAATCATTCAAAGCCATCACTAAAAGTAGCAGGACACTTAAACCAATGTTCACATAACTTACCACCCATCAGAACTAAGTAAATAAAGCATTTGTTTTCAAAGAATGTTCCCCTCTGAAAGGGAATTTCTATTCAAGATACTTAGGAAGAATCTTTCACAAAGGATCTTGCCTGAAAGGACATTTACTTGTTTAAAATGACATTTAACAAAAGCTATTATATTTTATAATCAAATTACCTTCTGAAGTTTGTGTTACTTGTTCTCTTCATTCATTAAAAGCTATTGTTCAAAGGAAAGTGTCTGCTGGTGTGTGGAATAGGAGAAAAGGAGGATTTGTGAGGGTTAACTGTTTGACAAAATTGTTGTGTTGTAAAACCAGGGACAGATCAGAACAGTATCGAGGTTTAGCTGCCTGATTAAAGTTTTGTGTTGGAAAACCAGAGACAGATCAGAACCACACGTGCTGATGAGGATTTAGGTTTGGCCAACAACAAAGCCAAGAAGGTGGCTTCATTTTGGCAGTTTAAAGTATGACCTGGACATGAAAGAAGAAGAAATCTATGTCACCACTGAAAAGGCAAATGGGTTCTTAGATGATTGCCAGCTTATAATGCCTTCTCAACTGAGACAAAGCACATAAAATCAATGAGAAATTCTAAAGCCAATACTGTACCTTGATTAGAATGCCAACTGTGGAACGTGGTAGCACTGGTGTGATAAGGTGCCTGTTGTATGCCCAGTAGCTGTTGTTTAAGAATGCTTTCTCTTTATCACTTTTTTAAGTGACAGGAAGAACCGTCTGGCAATGGAATGGACTGTCTCAGCAGGTGGTTGACTCATCTTAAACAGAGATTATAGCCATCTGTCATAAATGCATGAATTTGATTTCCTTCAAGTACGTTGAACCTCTCATAACCCTTAGGGTCCCTTCCAACTCTACAGTTCTAGGATTTCTATTATTTTTCTACTATATTTAGCAAGTCTGTCAGAACTGCTGTTCCCATATTCTTAGAAATTATTCTCTAAACTTTAAAGCAAGAAAGCAATGCAGATTTTTATTAGGCTATATGTTTCAGGTAACATGCCAAACAAAATAACTGTAAAATCAACTCTTATAAAGCTCACAGTCTGCTATGGGAAGGATAGAAGTCAAAATGATTACTGGCCACCAGATCTGCTGCCCTGGTCGGAAACTGTATTGGGCATTTAACTAAAGGTCATCAGTGGCCCTCTGGCAGTTTGACATTTAGGTAGATTTGCACTGATGTTCTGATATGCACTTCAAGAAAGCTTAACTTGCTGCCCAGAACTTTAAATAACCATACAAATAAAACCAGTACTTCAGACTGGAGTTGGTGAGTATATTCTTCTATGCCACCTCTCCTCTTGGGTCAAATGAAAGTTACATAAAATGGAGACATAGAAGTGAAAAGATAGATTATTTGGGGGAATTTGCAATTTGCCTGAGCAAACATTACTAAAACCTGGGCGTAGTGACAAGAAACCTGTCTACCCCCACACAGGTAAGTCATACCAGTGTAGCTTAATGACAGTGTTTCATATTATCTGTGTCAAAGTAAAGATCAGCTTTGATGAAATATTGAGATGGGGGAAACATACAGGAGGTGGTTGAGTGCTAAACCTAAAAGACATGATCACAGCTATTGGTAACTGAGAATTGTAATCATTTTGTACTTTGCAGATTAACTTTAGCTGCAATACCAAAAGACTTGGCATAGGTAAAACGTGTAACATAAAACACTATAGACTCATCTTCCCTTTGCCTAGCTGAAATGTATTTCACTCTTTCGTTATATAAAACATTACTACTAAGTCAAAAATAATCTGTGGCCTAGTGGTTAAGGTGTTAGGCTTGGAGACTGGAAAGATGGGTTCGATTCCTGAGAGCTGCAGGATGGGGGACATGAAAGGAGCCACATTTGGGCATCCCCTGCAAAAATCCTTGCAACCCAGAGTAATCTATGACATGAAAACAAACGATGAAAATGTATGCTTAATTGGAAATGTTAAAGTGAGTGGAAGCTGCCTTTTCCAGACCAAAGCCTAGGAGAGAATTTGTTTAAAATCCCAGGAAATCCCTCATTTGGACTAATCCTGACAGATTTCTATTCAGTATGATTCACTGAAAACCACTCATGCCAGACAGAAAACAATCAGGCCTCCCACTATCTTCAACGAGCATTATTTGCCCGGCCTTGCCGGGCAGGTTTTCTCTGTGTGTTGGTGGTTGGGGTGGTTTTGGGGGGTACACACATACACAACACAACCCCACACACAACACAAACACAAACACACACAATAAACACACACACACACAACACAACCACACACACAACACAACCACACACACACACAACCACACACACACACGCAATACACACACACACACACACGGGGAGAGAGAGAGGGTGGAGCTCTGTATTCTGCCCTCTCCCCTCTATCCTGCCAAAGCCGCGTGGGGAGAGGAGGGGCTCCCTCCTCCCCCCGAAGCCATGGCGAGGCCAGCGCCAGCCTTCGGGGTAGCGGGGAGACGATGGGCTCTCCCTGCTGAAGCCACATGGGGATAGGAGGGGCGGGGAGACAGTGGTTTACCTCTGGGAGTCAAAGGCCTAGAATGGAGCACCGTTCTTGGCCTTTGTTTTCCGGATGTGTCAGCCATTTTTTTTAATGCTCACGCTGGATGCCCCACCTCCTCTGCGCTCGCGCCCTTCAACTGATTAGCTGAGGGGTTGCGTGGCATGGAGGATGCTGGGATGTGGAGTTCTTTTTTTATTCGTGTTTGTGGGGCGGTTGCCCCACTTTCGGTGACTGGGCCCTTACGGTGACACTCGGATGGTCTAAAGGTAAGTGTGGCTGGCTCGGTACGGGATGGTTGGGCCGGGTGTGGCTGCTAATGCCAGACACGCACCACCCTACCCCCTTCTTATAGGTATAGATGTTGTTCTATGGTGCTTTCTGTAATGGATCTCACTCCCCAAAAACTCAAAATAGTGTTGTTGTTGTTTTACTGAGCATCAATGCTTATACCTACACGGATGTTCAAATGGGGTTTCAAAATTCTTCACACTGTTTTTGCTCTCAATTTCACTCAATTTTTCCACAACTCAGAGTTAAGATTCATCATTGGTAGTGACTGTAGGATAGTGTGTGGGATACAATTTTCAAAAGCAATTTTATCTCCCCCACCCCCCTGTCATTTACATGTAATAACATCAAATATGTTGATAATCTGGCCAGATTTTACATCTGCCAGTGTCCTCTACTTCAAGTCATTCTATCGCACGGTGTGTAGGGTGGTTGTGTTGAAGTAAGGTGAAGGTAAAGGTCGCCCTTGCTCAAAAGCCAGTCGTATCCGACACTAGGGTTCAGTGCTCATCTCTGTTTATAGCCAAAGAGCCGGTGCTGTCTGTATCTGCAGATGTTTCCATGGACTTAATGACTCATTCAAAAGATGCTGAATCCTGAGTCCAAATTTCTCTGACGGCATTACTTTTCTGATAAACATTATGAGATCAACAGTTGTAAAGGTTTTTACCTTAGTCGAGGAAGAGATCTAGGCTTAATCTTAAACATTATGTTACTGCCTACCTTTCCATTCTGGGTTATCAACACCTTCAGCATCAACCACCAACACACACACACAGAGAGAGAGAGAGACTGACAAACTGCTGGCAAAACTGTAGGAGAAAAAGAAGAGGAAAGAAAAGGAGGCAGAGAAGAAAATAAAATATAGCATTTTACCTTTATTGCATGAGAAGTTTTTTAGTTCAAAATCCACTGCTTCATAAATAAAGAGTGTATATATTTATTCACATTCCCATGGTAGTGAGAGCTGTGAGAGCCAAGGACACAATTTGTCACTCTGGCCAGGGCCTGTAACCTCAAATAATTAACAGCTTGATAGGGCCATTCCTGTATTTTCAAAGCAGTCACTTTGTCTATTATCTATATGCTCACCCAGCCATGACTCTCCCCATTAAGGGAATATGTATGAATACAGACAACATGTATTTGTATTTTTTGTGTCTAAAGAAGTGAACTTTGATCAATGAAATAATTCTATTAGTCTTACAAAATATCACAACATCTTGCCTCTCCTGTCTCCCATAAACCTTCCCTTTAATGCGGAGACAGACTAACATGGCTACTTCTTGGGAAATTCTTATACATATACTTTCTTCTTTTATTTTTTATGTACAAGAGGTCAATATCTTCACTATAAAAGTGACTAAGGGAAGGTCTTCCAAAGAAGTGTGATTGTTTTGGCCTTATTTGATTTTGGTAAATTATATCTTTTATCATTGTCATTATCAGTGGCTGTTATTATGGCCCTAGGGCTGCGGTGGTTCAGTGGTTAAGAACTTGACTTGTTAGCTGGAAGTTTGACAAGTCAGCAATTCAAGACCCAAGTACTGCATTACAGAATAAGCGCCCATCCTTGTCCCAGCTCCTGCCAACCTAGCAGTCCGAAAGCAAGAAATTGCAAGTAGATAAATAGGGACCACTTCGATGGGAAAAAGAACTTGGAGACATGAAAGGAGCCTCATGTGGGCATCCCCTGAGTGGAGTTCCTACAGCAAAAGTCCTTTCAACCCAGAAAGCACCTTTGTGTGCTTCTGATATGATAAAAAAATTATGCCCCTAGAAGGTAGGATAAAGCAGGGATTCATCTTGTACACCTCTGACTAAAAAGCAGTGGAACTGAATTCATAGCATACAGTGCAACCCTATACAAATATAATTGCATAGAGGTGTATTTAATAAGACAACAGGGAATCAGATCCATTATGATTTCATCAACAGAGACTCAGGTGCAGTGTGATCTTATCACAACTCCTGTGCAAATTTCCTTGTTGCAATTTTGATGTCCTAGAGAGACAAAGATGTTTAATGGCATGTTGATATTTGCTTAGTGCTCTCTGGATGCTACAATTGGTACTGTTAAATGACTAGTTTATTTTCTCAATTTGCCATATGATGTACCCCTACTGAGCCAAAATGATTAAATTTTGTTTCCTAGTAATCTTCCTGGGAACCATTAGAACTATTTCATGTGTGCTCATTATTTAAAGAGTGTTAAACATAGAAAGCCAGTCTGGCCAAGTTATCCTGCTATGGTAACAGAGTAGACCATATTGCCAGCAACTCAATGCCAGTTGTCAGGCATTGGTTAAGTATCCTGACCACCCTGAAGACGAACATCCTTGGATGGTGAATTCCACAGGGAAGGGCAATGGTCCCCAAGTGGATTAAATCCCACTTAAATCCATCTTGATGGAGGGCTGCAGCTTCATCAATCCTGGCCTGAGATTGACGAGTACTTTGTGTGACAAAAGAGCTCAGGACCAGAAAGTGACTCATGGACTCAATGGTATGGGTGTCATGCTGCCATATGGAAGGCAAATTAAATGCCACTGCATTATATTCTCAGGACAATCTTCATGGCTGATTGCCATGATGATTGCCAATAATTGGAATTGGATACGGAAGAAGAACAAGAACAACAAGAAGAACAAGAAACATAGAAAATGGAAGTTTCCAGAGGAAGACCTTTGATTGAGCCCATGGATTTTTCAATGGGACCAACTGACCTCACACATTCAGAATTTTACAATGCTTTAACACTGGAAGCATTCAAGAGAATTGGACAACCATCTGTCATATCAGCTTTGATTCAGATTCCTGCATTGAGCAGGGCATTAGAGTCGATGACCCAAAAGGCCCCTTCCAACTCAGTAATTCTATGATTCTGTAAAGGGCATGAGATTGGAAGGTCTTCCTACACATTGATTGATGGAACCTGGGGAAGGGGTGATCAACCGTCTATCCCTCCCCAGTGTTCTAGTCAGCCTCTACTGTCTATGAAAGTTAGATAACACATATCCCTCTTTGCAGCTTCAGTTTTGTCATCGTCATCGGCGGCAGCTTCTTCTTCTATGTCTAGACCAAATGTGAAACTGCCAAAATGAAGACACCTTTTGGTGAGTTAAATCTGCAGTTCCTTTCAGCTGACCTAGTGTGAGAAAGATTAGTCGGTATCACTATGTACAGCAGATTGTTGTAAAAAAATACCACAATCTTCGAGGAGGCTCTTTCTGTGTTCCCCAGCTTTGTATTAACAGATGTGGATATCAAAGCAACTATTAATATCTCTTCTCTACATTTCCAAGTTCTACTTGCAATGAACCTCATGGATTGACTGATTAGGAAAGGGCAAGACACTAGTAAATCCCAGATCTCTAATTCAAAAGTAATCTATTAATTTAACTTCTTTCATGATGATATTAGCTTCTCAATTGACAAGTTACCTTATGTAACATTTTTTTATTTAGTGTATTATATAGGGCAGTGGTGGTGAACCTATGGCATGTGTACCAGAGGTGGCACATGAAGGCCTCTCTGTAGGCATGCACACCATCACGGGCAATCCCCACCCTGCCCCACTGGCACCAATGGATGCATGCACTCATAGCTTTTCTGGCGTGGTCGTGGGAGGCTTGTCCGGCGCCAGGTGCAGCTGCACAGAGCTTGTCTGGGGGATGGCAGGGGCAGAGGCTTGTCAGGGGGTGGGGGCACTGGGACCTGGAGCGGTGGCAGGGGCTTGTCTGGCAGGGTGTCTTGCCAGGGGTAGTGCAAAGCTTGGTGGTGCCAGGATGATGTGTATGTGCAGCTTGAAACATACTGGTGACATCATGTGTGTGTGTGCATGCCTGTCGCCCATCTCCCCCTGCCTCTTTGGGCACTAGGTCTCTAATAAGTTCACCATCCCTGATATAGGGAATCAATAGAGATTCAGATAAACTGGATATACTATATTTTCTTGATTACTGGGATGCTAGATGATATTGTACAAAATACACCTGGAACAGATTTATCACAGAACTGTCAAACCTGACTTCATATCTCATGAAGAAAATGTAAACAACAAGTACATTTTTATTTTTGAAGCAGTAATACCATATTTCTGAATGTGTGATTCGGCTTCTCTCTATGTGACTTTCCTACATTGTGTATCTCTAGGCTGTTTCTTGTCAAAACAATGCATTTCTTGAAAAGAAATGAAAGTAATGCTCTAGAATATTATCCTAAGTACTTCTACCTCATTTCATTACTATTTTGTTTTACATGTTGTATACTTTCCAAACTGTTCATATATGCAAAGTCTTAAAAGTATCAGATGATCATGAATATGGGCAGGAACATTGTGAGTATTAATTGATGCTGAACATTTCTTTTACATGAAAACAATTTGCTAAACACTGTTTGTAGTTCTTTTGAAACATGAATGGAAAATGTTTGAAGATGGCAATAGCAATTACAATCATATACTGCCCCATAGAGCTTCAAAAACTCTTCACATGGCTCGCAATTTAGTTTGCATTTTGTCTCCAACAAGCTGGGTACACATTTTACTGACCTCAGAAAGAAGGAAGGCTGAGTCAACACTGACTCCATTGAAATTGATATCAAATCATGAGCAGAGATTTGACTGCAGTGTAACTTAACCACTGCACCTCAGGGCTGCTCTCGTTTTCCTGTGCTTTCATAGATGGTTTCAGGGAGATAAAGGGGATTGCTTCACCCAAACAGTAGCTTACTTTCCCATAGCTTTGAAGCAAACTTACTAGAAATAATTAATGGATTCAAACCTGCTCCCTTTCATATATGAAAGTTACATTACCATCATAGTTTATCAATGGATAGCTGCATTCTTTTTCAATTTTAAAACAATTTTAAACCAAATATTAACAACAAAACTAAAATACTCAGATCTTGAGAATGCAAGCGCGGTGCCAAAATGGCCGCCGCGCTCTTTGCGGGGGCCCCCCCACAGGACGAAGGCATCCGGGTAGTTAGGGGCGTGGCCAGCTCCCTTATAAAAGGGGTGGCCACGAGGCAGCCGAGCTGCCATTTTGCGAAGCGACGGAGCGGAGAAGTTTTTCCCTCTTACCTCCGTCGCTTTTGGCTTTTACCGGGAAGCCTTTTGGCTGCTCCCGTGAAGAAGAAGGCGGCTGCGAGCACGGCTCATGCGGTTCGGAGGCGCAATCTGGGTTGGAAGACCGCGGCTGCGCCTCCCCAGCAGCCGCATTTGCTTGCACCCACCGGGACCGGTGGAATGGGGTCTATTCCCCCTGGCTGGAGGATGGTGGCCCACGCACGGGGCCAGTAGGGGCTGCGGCCCTCGGCCCGCAAGCGGTGGACACCTCTCATGGTGTTGCCCATTCCGCTGGGCCTCCCTTTATAGGAGCGTAGCTCGCTCCGAGGCCTTCCAGCCTTGGGGGGTGGTCCGGTCCCCTTCCCTGGCAGGCTGCTACATCGGCCCTAACGGGCCCGGGTGTGGGGTTGTTGCCCTATTCGGGCCCCGGGGTGCAGGGACCTGTACCCATGCCTGTAGTAGGCGGGCCGGCTGGTCCTTTGCCCCATGTCAGCGTGGAAGCCTTATTGGCCCGCGTTGCGGCCCTCGAGACATCCCTGGCCCGGGCTAGCCACTCTTGGTCTCCATTTGGGGTTCGTTTCGACGCGTCGTCTGCTGGGCAGCGGCAGGCGACGGGACGGGTCGAGCTGCTTGAGGCGCGTGGCACGACCTGGGCCACTGCCTCGCAGCTCCCCATTCAACAGACCGGTGCGGGTCAGGCCCCATCGACGAGCTCGACGGCAGTTGTGAGCTCCGACGCCCCCGGTGGGCCGGAACCCCTGGTGGGGGCAGCCTACGGGGGTGCAGCTCGTGAGTATGCGGTCCAAGCTAGTGCACCTACACACGTGGCCACGTTGGGGGGGTTTCCATTGGCCTGGCCTCGTGCGGGTGGGGCGGCGGTCCAGCCGCTGACGCCCCACCTGGTGACGACAACTACCACTCAGGGCCCCGTGGTGGGGGGTGTTTTCTACCCTGTGGGGAATTTTTTGGGGGTGGCTGGGTTAGTACAGGCCCCCTTTCAGATGCCAGCAGTTCCTGTTGTGCCCGTGTCGGCCTTGCTGACGGCGGGGTATTCTTACCGCTGGGTGTCCATTTGGCACAGACCACCAAAGAGAAGATCTGGCGGGGGGATTATGTGGATACCTTCTCACTCCTCAACAGAGGGCCCACCAAGGAGTAGGGGGGGCAGGATGAGAAGGATAAGGAGCAGGCACGTCGTAGCAAGCCACCACGTGCATGGGCCGACTGGTTGCCGGCCTACCTCATATACATGGCGGTGTACCTTAGGGCCCGGCCGGATTTGGCAATTTCGATGGTCCAGTATTTGGACAACATCTACCGGGCGATGGTTGACTTTCCGGGCCCATCGTGGTTGGCTTATGACGTGTAATTCCATATGCGGATTCCCCGGCACCCCGACATTAGGTGGGTTGAGCCATGCCAGAGGCTGCGGCTTTTGTACATGGCGCCCACGCGCCCTGCGCCCGGGGAGAGATACCATTGTGGACATGCGGTCCGGCGGGCGGCCCCAGCACAGGTCCACTGCCAGGGGGCGGGGCGGGGGGTTTCAGCCCGCCTCCTGTGCTGGACTTTCTCGTCCAATGGTTCCTGCAATAGGAAGAATGGCGAATACAGACATTAGTGTCCCCCCTGTGCTGGCCCCCATGCGGCCTCTGGCTGTCCCAGGCCTGGAGGGATGCGGGGCAGAGGGAGGGGTGGACAGGGGGCTGGCAAGACTGCCGCAGATGGATCTAGTTCACCAAAGGGCTCCCTCCCCAATTAATGTGGACATGTGGAGCGCTGGCTCACATTGTTCCCGAAGGGAGAGGATGCGGAGATCTCCTTCAGGGTTTTAGGCAGGGGTTACGTATCCCTTTCATGGGTGATAGGTCCCCTCAGGATGCCCCCAATCTTTATCCCTTAGGGGGAGGGAGGAGGTGGCTCCTGCCAGCAAGGATAAGGAGGTCCATGCGGGCAGGGTCGTTGGCCCTGTCCCTGCGCCCCCGTTCCGGGGAGCATATTATTGCACTGATGCCATGCCTTTTGGCTGTTCCAATTCAGGCTCGGCATTCGAGCGTTACTCCATCTTCCTAGAGTGTGTTTTTTTTTTTCGCCGATCAGGGTCCCGGTCTGTAGCCCATTCCCTGGATGATTTTATTCGGGGCTGAACGGGGCTGGGACACGTCCACACGTCTCCTCAACACATTTCAGATGCTAATGGAGGAACTTGGTGTCCCTTTAGCGCCCGAAAAGACCGAGGGCCCGCCTACACAGCTAGTATTCCTGGGGGTGGAGATTGACACGGTAGCACAGACTTCTAGTTCGCAGCGGGATAAGGTGTCAAAGCTAGTGGCCCTTATCTCGGACTTGCTGGCCAAGCGTATGGCATTACCGAGGGACCTGCTGGTGCTACATGGTCACCTCAATTTCGCTGGCAGGGTCGTTGCACCGGGCAGGGCATTTGTGCGGCGCTTGTGCGACGCCATGGCAGGACTATCCAGGCCCCACCATAGGGTTAGACTTACCCGGGGTATCAGGGCAGACGTGCTTGTCTGGCTACAGATCCTGAGGGATTCAATGGGGTGTCATTTTGGAGGTCTGAGCTCCTGGCTTCCCCTTGCTTTAAGATACAGCCCGATGCCCGGGATCCCTGAGTTCTGGGATGTACTTCAATTGGAAGTGGGCCTATGGTGGGTGGCCACCATCCTGGGCAGGCACGGGTCGCCTGCGTGGTCTCACGTATCTGGAATTTTCCCTATACTGGGTGCTTTGATGCTATGGGGCGAGGAGGAGGCCAACTCGGTTGTCCACTCTGGTGTGACAATGCGGCTGTTGTCCACTTTGTCAATTCACAGAGCTCTAAGTCGACCAGGGTTATGGACCCAGTGCGCCAGTTTGCGTTGCGCAGCCTGCGCCTCAACGTTCTTTTCAGGGCTAGGCATGTCCCAGGGGTTACTAATGATATTGCTGATGCTTTGTCCCGCCTGCAGATCTCCCGGTTCCGTGCTTTGGCCCCGGATGCGGAGGAATTTCCCTCGCCACTCCCGGACGGGATATGGAACATCAGCAAGGAGAGGTGAACCGGGCGATTGGCCTGTCACTAGCGCCACGCACGCATAAGGTGTATCACCACGCATTTAATTCCTTCAGAGCATTCAGTACCCAATTCCAAATGCCAGGAACCTGGCCAATCCCGGTAACCCATGTTCTGCGGTTCATGGTTTACCTGCATGCCTAGGGCTTTGCACCTCGCACCATAGCATCTAAGCTGTCAGCGTTGGCTTTTATGGCCAAGGTGGGAGGTCATGTGGACAGCACCACTGACTTCCGTGTGAGACATGTTTTGGAGGGGTGGGTGCACGCGCGTGGGCGTTGCCCGGACGACCGCCACCCGATTTCCCCAGGGGTTTTTACCCAATTGGCCCGGGGCTGGCCTGGCCTCTGTTTTGATAAGAT
This sequence comes from Bradypodion pumilum, assembly GCA_035047305.1. Taxonomy (NCBI): domain Eukaryota; kingdom Metazoa; phylum Chordata; class Lepidosauria; order Squamata; family Chamaeleonidae; genus Bradypodion; species Bradypodion pumilum. The sequence goes on from JAWDJD010000003.1 coordinate 327,402,190, forward strand.
GAGGCAGCCCATTTTATGCGGCTACAACGGTCGCCTTTTTTGGAGCGCTCCGCATCGGCGAGCTTCAGATGCTGTATAAGGCGGATGCAAGTTGTGGACAGCACCACTCACTTCCGTGTGAGACATGTTTTGGAGGGGTGGGTACGCGTGCGCGGGCGTTGCCCGGACGACTGCCACCCGATTTCCCCAGGGGTTTTTACCCAATTGGCCCGGGGCTGGCCTTGCCTCTGTTTTGATAAGATGAGGCAGCCCATTTCATGCGGCTACAACGGTGGCCTTTTTTGGAGTGCTCCGCATCGGCGAGCTTGAGATGCTGTATAAGGCGGATGCAAGTCGTAGGGCACTGGAACTCGAAGATGTCTGAGTGAACAATATTCGGCTCAGTTGGGGATACGCTCCTCTAAAATGTATCAGCACGGCGTAGGCAGTGGAGTAGATTGCTACGATGTTCCTTGGCAGACATCTGTCCGGTTGGTGCCCTACAGGATTTCCTTGCACTGTATGGCACGCACCATGGCACGTTTTTCTGTCACCAAGATGGGTCTCCCCTTACTAAATTTCAATTTTGGAAGGTGACGGGCAAAGCGCTGGCCAGTGTGGGCCTCCCAGGCGCCCACTATGGCACTCGTTCATTCGTATAGGGGCGGCCTCAACCGCAGCTGCTTTTGGGTACTCAGGGGCTGACATACGTAGCATGGGACGGTGGGGTTCGCAATGTTTTCAATTTTATGTGCGCCCACTCCCGCCGTGAGTACCAACCCAGTCACCTTATCTACTTTCCCTCATTTTTCCTTACAGACCCGGGGTGTTGTATTACACCGGTGACAGTATGGCTGGTGGGCCATAGCTACGTGCACAGGGCAGCGCGTTATGCTGCGGCGACAGAGTGGGGACCCCGACTGGGACTTGGTGCATACGCAAGTCTCCCATGGCATGGTAAGCCCGGGATGTTGTGGCGGGAGCTGCTGCCTTTCCTTTTTTCAGGCCAGAATGCTGACCCGCCTGACATTCTGATCATACACCTGGGGGGCAATGATTTGGGCCAGGTCACCGGCTTGTCGCTGAAACATGCGATTTGCGGGGACCTCGCCTACCTGCATTACGTCTGGCCCGCCACAACCCTTGTTTGGTCGGACATGGTCCCGCGCCATTCCTACAGAGGGGGTGTTGACCTCCTGGCCTTTGACCGTGCTAGACGCATGGTGAATAGGGCAGTGGCGCGTTTCCTTGTCTACAGGGCTTGGGGGAGGGTCAGTCGTCACCCCGCTATTAGCCTCCAAAGTTATGACTTGTATGCAGGGGATGGGGCCCATCTGTCGCGAGGAGGTGTGGACCTCCTGTTGGGTGATTGGCGAGCAGGCCTGTCGACCGAGCTGACGGTCTGGGGGGGCGTCGAGCCTTCTTTGAAGCCCCTCCGTGTGGCGGGTAGCACTGGTAAGGTAAACATTATGACCCACAGGTATCCGGCAAGTTCGCAATTGACTGGACAACACTAGACAGGCATAAGTTGGTTAAACGTTGTCCGGTCAACGATGAACTAGGCGACGGGGTGATGGCTATAGCTAGACAGCATGCATCACCCCGTGATTTTACGGATACGCGTCAGAGGGTGGGGTCATTAGTTAGATATTGACTACGGTCAACAATTTGTTTGTGGTCAACAAACAAATTGATACAAATGGATACATTGTAGCAATTGCCGTTGGCAATTTTGGGTGGTACCTTACCAGTGTTACTTCGGCCTGCTTGCCTTAAGAATTATGATTGGTCAATTACCAATAGAAATTTATAATTCGGACTAGGGCATGAATCAATAAATGTGGCCCAATGCCGTTATCCACTTTCATTGGTGTCTGAGTCCTTTATTGGGGGGTGCGCCTGCAATGAGTATCACATGGTCATCTGTGGCTTCTTGTTTTGTTTTTTAAAAAATGAAGTACATCCTGAAGTTTTAGAAGGAAGACTGTTGGGCTTCAGTGATTAAACAGTAGGGGATAAGCAGAATCCTTTCTTCTTAGGATAAGTGTGCTTCTGTTCCAAGCTGAACAGAGTCTACGAAATATGTTTAGTCTGGTAGTGCAGAACAGAAGCCTAGCTCTAAAAATCTATAATATTAACTACATGGTAGACAGAAAATATGAAATGCTACGGTACCCATTTAAACAGGCAAATTGTAAGACTCCTAAGCTGCACAAATTCACACAACTGTTCCTCTGGTATTTGGCACATATGAAAATGCCAGGATTTTGCACAGATTAAAGTATCCTCCCGCTGTGCATCTTTGGTATCCTTCTCACTGTTCTTCGTAAATTTCTGGTCTCCTTGAGAATAATGATTACACTTTTAGATAGTGCCTTTGTCTAACATATGCCACAGGGCACCAGTGAATATATTCTGCTCTTGATTGCTTGGCCATGTGAAGTAATCATAAAATCTTATTCATCACATGCAAGTACTGATGAACTGGGGATACTCTGCATCTAACTCTACAAGGCCACAAAAACATTTATAATAATAATGCTGTAGTAGAGAAGAAAGGGACTTCAGTGGCTCAAGTGGTTAAGATGCAGGACTTGATGACTGGGAGGTCGGCAGGTTAGCAATTCAAGACCTGAGTACTGCATGACAGAATGAGCTCCCATCTCTGTCCCAGCTCCTGCCAGCCTAGCAGTTCAAAAGCAAGAAATTGCAAGAAGATAAATACCTTTGGTGGGAAGGTAAACAGCGTTCCGTGCACTCTGGTGTCTAGTCATGCCTGCCACATGTCCATGGAAACATCTGCAGACGTAGACAATGCTGGCTCTTTGGCTGTAAACAGAGATGAGCATTGAATTCTAGAGTTGGATACAACTGGCTTTGTGCAAGGGCAACCTTTACCTTTACCTAAGGTCAGCAGTTCGATTCCTGAGTACTGCAGGATGGAGTAAGCGTCTGCCTCTGTCCCAGTTCTTGCCAACCTAGCAGTTCGAAAGCAATAAATTGCAAGTAGATAAATAGGGACCACTTCAGTCAGAAGGTAACAGCATTCTGTGCGCTCCGGTGTCTAGTCATGCCTGCCACATGACCACGGAAACATTTGCAGAAGCAGACAACACTGACTCTTCGGCTTTGAAACAGAGATGAGCACTGAACCCTAGAGTCGGATACGACTGGCTTTCGAGCAAGGGAAACCTAGTAGTAGAGTCACAGTAATCTAGTTGGCCTCGAGAATATTATGGGAGACTATGGTTTCCCCATGCCCGGTGGGCATGGAACGGCCCTGGCAGAGGCCACTTAGGTGAGAAGGCTCCCGGTGGTGGTTTTTGCGGGCAGAGAAATTAAGGGGGGTGGATTAATGATAGGGTTTGATTCACCCAATTCCTTGACCTGACCAGCGGATCTGCTGAGAGAGCGAATATCTAACTCTGTTACCCATTAGAGTAATCCCTCATCTCCGAGTCCCCGTCTTATCCCAGATGTAAACAGAGGCCATGTTTACCCCAGTCTTATCCCTAAACAATGGTGTTGTCCCATGTCTGTGTTTGCCCCAGTTAATTAACTTCCCCAAGAAGGATTCCCAATTAACCCGAGTAAACAGGTGATGTGATTTCTGTCAGATGACGGTTTTGCCACCGTTGCGCTTTTCCTCCTATATATGTTGAAGCTTTCCCTCAATAAACTACTGATCTGATCACGCTCCATATTGCCTCGTATCGTTTCTTGATCAGTCTCCTCCGGGACCTCCGGCCCTCTGCGGCCCCAATTCCTACACCTGGTGACCCCGACGTGATCTACTCGTGAGTAAGCGACCCCCGAGCGGTCTACCTCAGAGTAAGCGATCACACGGTCCGGTTCAGCGCTTGAACCGTGTCCGACCATCCCGGAGGACAGCGCGGCAGCCCGGCCGGTAAACCAGCCGGTCGGGAAGACGGCCTAAGCGGCGAGGCAGTCCAAGAGGCTTTCTACAGTTTGCTCCCGGCTTTCGCGGCGGCTTGCAGGTTACAGAAAACGCGTTCCGCTCAGGGCCTGCTGTGAACCCCTGACAGCGCAGTGGCCACCGAGGGCCCGTGGCCGCAGTCCATGCTCCGAGCTCTGCCCAGAGGATCGTCGCCAGAACCTATTACTTGCCCAAAGACGCGTCGACTCGTCCCGAGGAGGAAACTTCGGAGGACCCATTGCAGGTAATATGGGGACCTGTCCTCAGCGACAGCGTCCATCTGCTAGCCAAAGAACTCGTGAGGGAGAGTTCAAAATCCTGGCCAGGGTGTTTAAGTTGCGTTTTCACAGCGGGGAGCTAGCGAGACTTTTGGTGTACCTGGGGGAACACTGCCTGCTTTACCCAGAAGTAGGTACGTTAACCCTTGCACTCTGGGATCAGATAGGAGACTGCATTCAGCAACCCCCGAAAGCTCCGAGAGGCGTAATTCGCACATGGAGTAAATGTAGGGAGCTCTTAGCGGAGATAGAGCCAGTCCGGATAGAGGCCAAAGAACCCCCACTTCTGCCAGTCACACCAGCCGAGCCAACGGCGCCTAAGGCGCTCTATCCGTCACTCCAGTTTAGGCAGAGTAGCGTACGGAACTTTCCCTCGGTGACAGCTGCAGACGTCACCGATGGAATGCAAGGAATGAGGAGCGCAGGCGCTTCTCTGACAGTTCCGGGTTCCCGAGTTACCAAGAGTCCCCTTCAGCGCACAATTGAAGAGGAGATCAGGAAGGGGGAATTGCCAGCAGAAGAACTAGCTGAGCTTAGTCAGATTTGTCCAATCTGCATGGAGATGGATGCCCTTACGGGGGCCCAGCAGATAATTCACACACCAGTCCCGTATAAGCTGCTCATGGCTATACGGAAGGCCATTTCAGAGACAGGGCTCCAAAGCCGATTTACTAGGGGCACGCTTCAGCAAGTGTGCGAGAACACCATGTTCATTCCCCATGACTGGAAAGCCGTCATGCGGATGATGCTCACCCCTAGCCAGTATTTGATTTGGGACAGCGAGTTTCGCCTTGAGGCTCAGACAAGGGCTGCCAGGATGGGAGGCGCAGTACTTCCTGACCAGTTATATGGTTCAGGTGCCTTCGACCCCATCGATGCCCAGATCAACTTGCCTCTAGCCACTCTCCAGATGTCGGCCGAGGCCGCCTTTAGGGCATTCTTCAAGGTCCCAGCCACTGGCAAAGCGGCTAAAAATTACACTGCTATTAAGCAAGGAGCCCAGGAACCATACATGGACTTCATTAATCGTTTGGAGGAGGCCATCAGTAGGCAGATTGATAATGAGCAAGCCCAACAAGAGCTCATGATCAAGTTAGCCAAGGACAATGCCAATTTAGACTGCCGTAAAATCTTGCAGTCACTGGGCAATCGTCCCGACTTGACTCTCACGGACATGATTAGGGCTTGCGCCGACATTGGCACAGAATCCTACAAGATGGGATTGCTAGCGGCAGCGGTGCAAGGGGGTAGAAGACATAAGGGAAAGACCCAAGGAGCGTGCCACAACTGTGGCAAGGTCGGTCACTTCGCTAGGGAGTGCCGATCCAAGGGAGGCGGACAAAAGTCCGGCCGTTCCAAGGCTCCGAACACCCTCTGTCCGAAGTGCAAGAAAGGCTACCACTGGGCCCGAGACTGTCTGAGTTCGGGAAACCGGAACGCGGGCATGTCTCTGGCCCCGGTCCAAACAGAGGCTTCCCTCATTCAGAGCTCACCAGAGCTAGACTAGATCCCGGACACACTCCAGGCACGATGAGGGCAAAGGCCAGCCCCAAGGGTAGTACAGGGTTAGACTTGACTTGTCAGGCAGACGTTACATGCGACCTGCCAGGCACGGTCTATCTGGTGGACTCCCAGTACATGGGTCCGCTGCCCAAGGGCTTTATAGGTTTAGTTTTGCCCCGTAGTGTAGCTGGAGCACGCGGAATTCTCGTAATTCCAGGAGTCGTTGACTCCAATTTTTCAGGCGTTCTCCAAGTACAGCTTTGGACTCACCTGCCCCAGACAATTCACAGAGGAGACACGTTAGCGCAACTGATCATGGTTCCTTGTAACTCGCCAACAGATAGCCAGGGAAGGCTCAGAGACAGCTCAGAGTCCCGGTCAGAGGACCGCTCGAGCGCCAGTGAGGCAGTACAAGGATACCAGGTCTTAGCGACAGTGGAGACCAACATTGAGTGGAAACAGCGCCCGGTTATTGAGGTATTTCTGAACAATAGATCATTCTCAGGCCTGTTAGATACCGGAGCTGATGTGAGCGTGATAAGCAGGGGCCAGTGGCCAAGGGAGTGGGCCATTGAGCCGGTCTCCGATGTGTGGGGGGTAGGTGGCATTCAGGAAGCGTTTAGGAGCCGGGAGTGGGTGACAGTCACGATTCCAAAGGCTGATGGCACAGCGGTAATTCGGCCGCACATTCTTGACGTGCACATCAACCTTTGGGGGCGAGACATTTTACAGCAGTACGGTGCTACGCTTACCTTTGTGTAATGGCGTTGCCACTTAAGTGGCTCACCGACACGCCGGTCTGGGTAGAACAATGGCCGGTAGTGGGAGAGAAATTAGTCGCCCTTAAACAACTGGTTGAAGAACAGCTAGACGCAGGACATATAGAGCAGTCCACTAGCCCCTGGAATTCGCCAATTTTTGTGATAAAGAAGAAGTCGGGGAAGTGGCGACTCCTCCACGATCTCAGAGAGATCAATAAATGCATACAGCCAATGGGTCCGCTTCAATGCGGCATCCCAAATCCTAATATGATTCCCGAGGGGTGGGAGATCCTAGTCGTAGATCTCAAGGATTGCTTTTACACAATCCCCTTAGACCCTAGGGACCGGGAAAGGTTTGCCTTTACGGTGCCGGTTGTGAACCACAGTGAGCCTATGCAGCGTTACGCGTGGAAATTTTTGCCACAGGGCATGCTCAATTCACCCACCCTGTGCCAAATTTATGTTCACAACGCACTGGCAAAGTTTTGAAACCTTCACCCAAAAGCGTTAGTCTGTCACTTCATGGACGACATCTTGGTCGCGGTCCCGCAACTCGGCAGCGAAATGTTTTTTGACCTCCAGGCCAGCCTGGGGGAGAAAGGTTTACTCATTGCCCCAGAGAAAGTGCAGAGAACCGAGCTCTTCTCATACTTGGGTCATCGGCTTCTCCGCACTTTCGCAGCACCAGTTTTGCCTCAAATCAATTTACAGGATTCAGTCACCTTAGTGGAATTACAGCAGGTTTTGGGGAACATTAATTGGGCCAGACCATATTTTCGATTGGATACGGACCTTTTGAAACCGCTCTTCTCGCTGCTAACATTAGGTAAGCAGCCGGCAGACCGGATACGAATTTCTCGAGAAGCGCGCTTGGCTCTCGAGAAAGTCAATCAGGTTCTCAGCCAAAGGTGGGTGGACAGGATTGCTCGGGGGCCATATGCCCCAATCCTGAACTTGTACATAGTTCGAGCAGGATCCATGTTCACCGGAGCTCTAGGGATAGACTCCGAGAAGGGAGCGAGTATCGTGGAATGGATGTACTTGCCGAACACCTCCCCACGGAACATCGTTCCTCCCTAAGAGCTGGTCTCCACGGTGATTTACCGCGGAAGGCTGAGAGCTAGGGACATTTCAGGGCACGATTTAGCCAAAATTGTAGTCCCGTTCACCAAGGAACAAATCCAGCAACTGATGCAGCTCGGTGACTCGCTTCCAATAGCCCTGGAAGGATTCACTGGGAGCTTGTCATACCATTTGCCAAAGGACCCCAGACTTGTCTCACTTCAGACGCAGACAGTCAGCTTGTTCGAACTGCTCTCGCTGGTTCCGCTTCAGGGAGCCAGGACAGTTTTTACTGATGGTGGTCGAACATATGGTGTCTTAACTTGGCAGGAGGGCCAGGCTTGGCGCACGCTGCTAACTCTTCCGCAGAAGTCCGCACAGCGGGCGGAGTTGGCAGCGGTGAACCTCGCCTTGCGCACCTTCGCCAATGAGCGCCTCAACATCATTACTGATAGCCAGTATGTCAGGAACTTGCTTCACAGTCTACCGGGAGCATACATCACTCCCGCAATAGACAAAAATTTGCTTAGTCTGTTTTTAACTGCTCAATTTCATTTGCGAAACCGCACGGAGCCGCTCTATATTGCCCACATCCGAAGTCACCAAGACCTACCGGGTCCGATTTCCGCGGGCAATAGCAGAGCGGACGCGGCGGCAAGGGAAATTCAGCAACGTTCAGTGTTGGGTGTTTTCACTACACCAATCCAGAGCCATGCATTCTTTCACCAAAATGCCAAAGCGCTCGCCAGACAGTTTAATTTGCCACTTTCTCAAGCCCAAGGCATAGTTCGCTCCTGCCAGCATTGTGCAGGGGCACCGGGGGGCCCTCGTGGGGGGTCAACCCACGAGGGACAGAGGCTAACCAAGTGTGGCAAATGGACATCACGCATGTTCCGCAGTTTGGCAGATGGCAGTACATGCACGTCTGCATAGATACTTTTTCACAATTCATTTGGGCAACGGCGCAGAAAGGGGAGACTGCTTTCCATGTGGAGCAACACCTCCTTTCCTGCATCGCGGCAATGGGCAAGCCGCGGCACATTAAAACCGATAACGCCCCGTCCTACAGCTCCAGGCAGCTAGCGGCCTTCATGGCCACTTGGGATATTAAGCATACTTTTGGCGTTCCTTACAATCCGCAGGGGCAAGCGATTGTGGAACGGGTCAATCGGATGCTCAAGTCCTATATTGACAAACAAACAGAAAGGGGGGAGCCACCAGCCCTCCCCAAGTCACAGGCTCAGGCACAGCATTGTCTGAATAAGGTATTGTTTACGTAAATCACCTTAATGTTTTTTCCGATTGCACGCCGCAGGAGAAGCACTTCCGCCGTTCGGAAGCTCTCCCGCGACCGATGGTCCGATACTGGGTGCCACCGGACCCTTCTTGGAGGGGCCCGGCGCCGCTCGTAACCTGGGGAAGAGGGTATGCTGCAGTTATGTCTCCTACAGGTGTCGTTTGGATTCCAGCTCGGTGTGTCAAGCCTCACTTGGAACCACATGGCGTGGACCCAGGCTGGCCCGAGTCCGATTCCGGAGATGGAGGACCTCACCCTAACCGAGAGGACCCATCGGGAGAGACAACGGTCACAGATGCCAGCACCGAGGATCACCTGGGGGATGGTCAAGGCCCTTTGCCATGAGGCCCAGGACGCCATCCAGCGCGAGGAGAGGGAGCCGACACCGGAGAACCTCATGGCTGCAGTCCTTGCCCAGATTCATGCCAACTCCATGGCAGTCACCATCATCCTGATCCTCTCCCTGTTTGCCGGGGGAGGCATTCAGGCTACCTTGTTAAAGGCCAGTGATTTGGTGCCTGGCGGAGACCTCTCTGCCAGAATGCAGTACAACATTTGGGAAAGGTTGGCGGGCCTCGTCAACCAGTCCGATTTTTGTCTGAGACAGGACATTGGTTCTGCCTCAATCCTGAGCACCTGCCTCATCCCAGTGTGCCATTCTCCAGGCGCATACCCAAGGGATGGGGACTGGCTTGTGAAACGGATTTTCAGCCCATACAACCCAGCGGCTTCCACAGAATACGCCCGCTGGGAGATGCGGCTGACAATGACTTTGCCGGCTGATGCAGCCACTCTCCATACTCCTCGAGTGGCGGTCAGCCCGAACTCTACTTGTGGTCGTATGACCGGCTGCTCCACAGTTGGTCGAACCCGGCGCCGCTGCCTCTACGTCGGCAGTGGCAATTGGACTTGCAATAACCCAGTGAAGCTTGGTTCAATGTATGCTCATGTTACGTTACCATCTGGTTGGTTCTTTACATGTAATCAGTATACCTTCAACTACATTCCTGCAAATGTGTCAGATGCTACATGTTGCATTAGTCGTTTAACACTGTTACTCCCTACTAAGGATATGGTCACCCCAAGCACAAATGTTACCCATGTCTCAGCACCCATACGGCACACTCGCACCACCCAGTTAGACAGCTCATGTGAGAGCAGCTTTAGAGTTATGAGTCCAGCCGAATATGTCTCGTTGGCAGTCAGCATAATTGGCGTGCCAGGCTTAACCGTCGGCAACGCTCGGAGGATCAGCCGACTGGCTTCCGGGTTGGCTAAGGCCATCAACCACACCTCCTCGGCGATAGCGCTGCTCAACCAGGAGCAGGCGGAGCTTCGCCATGCCATACTTGACAATAGAGCGGCTATAGACTACCTCTTATTGCTTCATCATTTGGGTTGCGAATCTTTTCATGGTATGTGTTGCTTCAATCTTACGGACAACTCCCGCAAGGTACAGAATCAGCTCACGGCCCTCCACACCATAGTCGAGGGCATAAGGGAAGGTTCTGCATGGGGAACTTGGTGGAGTTCGTTGTGGAATTGGATGTGGTCGTGGATTCCATGGGGGTGGCTCCAGACGGTACTCAAGGTGGTTGTGGGGGTGGTTATACTAGGCATAGCGTTATGCTGCTTTGCGCAATGTATTCCCTCACTGATCTCGAAGTGCCTCCCCAAGAAGAAACCCCGAAGCGCCATTCCCGATCAACAGCTGATGCCCCTCCTGCGCAGAGTCGCCGGTCAGGTCCTTAAATAAAACAGAAAGGGGAAATATGGTTTCCCCATGCCCGGTGGGCATGGAACGGCCCTGGCAGAGGCCACTTAGGTGAGAAGGCTCCCGGCGGTGGTTTCTGCGGGCAGAGAAATTAAGGGGGGTGGATTAATGATAGGGTTTGATTCACCCAATTCCTTGACCTGACCAGCGGATCTGCTGAGAGAGCGAATATCTAACTCTGTTACCCATTAGAGTAATCCCTCATCTCTGAGTCCCCGTCTTATCCCAGATGTAAACAGAGGCCATGTTTACCCCAGTCTTATCCCTAAACAATGGTGTTGTCCCATGTCTGTGTTTGCCCCAGTTAATTAACTTCCCCAAGAAGGATTCCCAATTAACCCGAGTAAACAGGTGATGTGATTTCTGTCAGATGACGGTTTTGCCACCGTTGCGCTTTTCCTCCTATATATGTTGAAGCTTTCCCTCAATAAACTACTGATCTGATCACGCTCCATATTGCCTCGTATCGTTTCTTGATCAGTCTCCTCCGGGATCTCCGGCCCTCTGCGGCCCCGATTCCTACAGGAGACCTTGTCCTCAGACTTCTTGAAAGTATTGTAGGCTACATCATAATATTCTGTGATCTACTAAGCCAAACATGTCGTGTCGGACAATTTTCTCTCTTTTCTGGATAAAAAGAGAGAGAGAAAACATGTCTGACATGACGTGTTTTTGAGCAACCTGTGCCAGCCCTTAGTAATCACAATATTATTTTCTAAGTTCTCACAGGATGATTTTAAATTGTCTCTTCCAGAACCTTACCTCTTTCCAAATCCCCCTCCAATTAAAAAAAAAGCTGCAATAAACAATATTAGATTCTGGCCTGTTCTACTCCAGTCAATGGAATGAAGTAAGGTAAATTTAAAGGTTTCCCTTGCTCGAAAGCCAGTCGTATCCAACTCTAGGGTGTAGTGCTCATCTCTGTTTCAAAGCTGAAGAGCCAGTACTGTCTGCATCTGCAGATATTTCTGTGGACATGTGGCAGGCATGCCTAAACAATGGAGTGCACAGAACGTTGTTTACCTTCCCACTGAAGTGGTCCCTATTTATCTACTTGCAATTTCTTGCTTTCGAACTACTAGGTTGGCAGGAGCTAGGACAAAGACAGGAGATCATTCCATCCTGCAGTACTCGGGAATCGAACTGCTGACCTTCTGCCTCCCAGTCAGTGTCTTAGCCACTTGAGCCACTGCAGTCCCTCTGCACTGAAGAAATATTTGTTTAAAAAAATCCCCCTTCCCCACTTATTTATCTATTCTTAAGAGGAGGAACGTGAAGGTATTTAGCAGGACAGATAAAGTACTATAACTAGCAAAAATAACTTTTCTGGAACTATGAGAAAAATAGTGGGTGCATTTTAGCCTAGTCCCTACAGAATAGTAGTTTGCGGAGTGTCGGCTTTCATTTCATTTCATTTTTCATTTCAAGTTTAATTTCTATACCGCTTTACTCACCCAGTGGGCAACTCAAAGCGGTGTACATAGTAATGTCTCAGTTCTTATCATTGTCTCAGTTCTTATCATTGATTGTAAAGAGTCTGTGTACAGGGGATTTTGACTTTCTTTAAAACACAACTTCTGTCTTTGCTTCTACTTCAGTTTTTTATCCTTATTTACTTTACTTCAAAAAAGGAGGAAGCTTTTAAATCTCTTTACTCTTGTTAACACTCAGTTTACCTGAAAACAGGTTAAAACTAGCACAACACAACTACAGATGTCAGCATTTGTACAATATTTTTGCATTGTACATCATCTATGTCAGTGGTGGCAAACCTATGGCACACGTGCCAGAGGTGGCACTGTGAGGCCTCTCTGTGGGCACCCATGCAGTTGCCCCAGCACAGAGTTTGCCCTACCCCTCTGCCCAGCAGCCCAATGGGAGAGTTTCCAACCCTTCCCTGTTGCCTTGTTGGCACTTTGTGATAAACAAGTGGGTTTTGGGTTGCAGATTGGGCACTCGGTCTCTAAAAGGTTCACCATCACTGATCTATGTAATCACACGTAAGAGAAGATCAGACTGCTCAGCTGCTGTATGGTTTGGTTGAAATGCAAATTGAGCTCTCTTCCTGACAAAAGGAATATTGTCCAGATGAGTCCCCTGTTAATAATAACTTCTCTTTGTTGACATAATTGCTTTGACAGTTTTCGGCAAGCTCTAATAATTATGGATAAAGTTTATAATGAATCTTCCTTTTTAATATAGTATTCATTGCACAAAGTCATAACACGTATGGGTGATGTAAAACTAAGACCATGACAAGTTACTTTTTAAAAGCAATTTACCATTCTTCACAATTATTTGAAAGTTTCCCCCACTGGTTACAGCTACATTTAAAAAACCTTTATTTTCTCTTGAATGTAACTGAAATAGTTACTCCTTGTTAAAAAATCAGGATTCAACAACCTGCTGGTCTGTGGTAGAAAGCATACTGTTCTCCCACCTTCCTTCTCAACACCAATAACAGAGGACAAGGCACGGCTTGATATGCCTCCTCTACCGTGTGGTCCTGCCTCATCTGACAAGGTGTGAAAGTTTGAATGTGTAGAGGGCTAAAACAATTAAGAAGAAAAAGCAGCCCTGAAAATATACATTGTCCTTTAAAAACAAGTTTTGAATAGCAGTTTACTAAAAGTCACAGTAAAACAGTCAGCTAGCTTTCCAGCCATGTCCGGAAGCAAAGTCAATGGGCAATAAGTGAAACTAAGAGTGAAACTAGCAGATTTCTCCTGAGGTAATGCTTGAGATGTGATTTGACACAGTGCAATTGCTAACATGTTGTTGGGCAATTAAATTTTGCAGATCAGCCTTTAAGCCACCATCCTGGCAAAGGATTATATTCCTTCAGAGAAAAATAATATGGTGTGCAACCAAGCAGGGAGGTTTCAGCAGTAGTTAATGGGTGAGTAGAAGCGACTTCAAAAGTAATTGGTAGAAGAATATAAGGCTATAATAAGGATCTTCCTCTTTTTCCTTGATCAGTGTCGGAGAATGTGAGATTATATTCGCCATTTCTGTATACAACTGAGGAATAGCATTGATTTTACTTGATGTGTAGATTTTCTTCTGAGGACTTTGTGTATACTACAGAGTTATTAAGCAGCTTCCCAAGGAACCAATCTGTTGAGTCTTTCTGTCATGATACAGGGCCTTATATATATGACATATATACGGGTGAAACTCAGAAAATTAGAATATCGTGCAAATATTCATTCATTTCACTTAAAAGGTGAAACAAATATATGAGATAGACTCACCACATGCAAAGCAAGATATGTCATGCTTTAATTCATTATAATTGTAATGATCATGGCATACAGCGTACATGAGATGTGATGATTATGGGGTACATGAGATTGGGGGTTGGGGTTTTCATAAGCTATAAGCCATAAGCATCAATATTATAACAAAGTAAGGCTTGAACTATCTCGCTTTGCATGTGATGAGTCTATCTCATATATTTGTTTCACCTTTTAAGTTGCATTACTGAACTGAATGAACATTTGCAAAATATTCTAATTTTCCAAGTTTCACCTGTATATGACATTGTTGCCCACCCTGAAAAAATATTTGCCCACCCACATCTAGAATCCTGTCTACAGCCCTGTCATGATGTGTCTTGCTAGCTTGAAAGCATTCTTAGTCAATCTCAAGGGTTGTAGAGGTTGGGAGTCTTATCTGAAGCATATCTGAAATGATCTGTATCTCTATATAGGAGTAACCTCATTAGAAACGGCAGAATTTTTTGTGGCACCTTAAAAGCTAACATATTCTATTTGGCATCCATTTTTATGGACAGAAATCCCCTTGTTTGCTAGAGGAGTGGCAATTTTGATATCGACCAGGTTGGGGTTTGAGATAGTTAACAGCATAGTGGATCTGGATATTTGATAGTGAAAGGGAAAATAGATGATGAGGAATTAACCCTGGTGAACATATATGCTCCAAACAATCATCAGGCTGAGTTTTTGGGAAAAATTCGAAAAATATTGGCAAGAGAGAAAACAACAAAGATGATTGTGGCTGGTGATTTCAACTTAATAAGGTCAAATTTAGATTGTACAAATATATTAAGATGTGGAAAAGGAATTAAAGGACAAATATTGGACAATTGGATAGTATCCTTGGGGTTGAAAGATACTTGGATGGAGTTTAAGAGGTCAAAAGGGGTCTATACTTATTTTTCACAGGTTCATAATTCATACTCCAGAATTGATTACATATTCATAATGGAGAATATGGTCAGAAATTTAGAGGAAATAGAAGTTGGAATTTTTAAAGAGTCAGACCATTCCAAAGTTGTGATGGAAATGAGGATTGAGGGTAAAAAGAAGCTGAGAAGGAGCTGGAGATATGATGACAAACTATTTAAGGACCATAAATGTAAAGAGCAAATTATGGAGAGATGAAAGGAAAGTTGGCACTGGAATGATAATGATGAGGTAAACTTTAATGTGGTCTGGGATGCCATGAAGTCGGTTTTCAGAGGGGAAAGTATCAAGTTAGCTAGTATTAGATATAAAAAATCTAACATGTTACAGGATAAAATTGAAAGTGATATAAAGCGGTTACAGGAGGAACATGCAAAGGATAGGAAAGTTTTTGATAATTTGCAAAGATTAAAGACTGGATTGATAGGAAAGGATATAGAAAAAGTGAAAAGGGATCTTGTTTATTTAAAAAGAGAATATTTTGAATATAGTAATAAAAATTCAAGGTTATTATTAAGAGCGAGAGAGAAAAGAGAAATTGGAGTGTTGATAAATGAACAAGGGTTGAGATGTAATAAGATTAGAGATAAATGTAAAATTGTGAAAGAATTTTATCAAGCTTTATATGCAAAAAAGAGATAGATATGGATAAACTAAAAAACAATTAGAAAAACAAAAAGATAGTGGTATTTAACAGGAACATAAGGAAAAATGGAAGAACGAATAACAAAAAAAGAGGTAAAAGAGGTAATAGCTAGCTTGAAAATGGGTAAAGCACCTGGGGAAGATGGTTTACCTGCTGATTTTTACAAGGAATTTAAAGATATAGTGGTACCAAAGCTGGTAAAATTGTATAATTATATTTTAGATGGTGGACAAATCCCGACTTCATGGTATAAGACCATGATTGTATTGTTGCCAAAATCTGGAAAGGATTTAGAAAAAATGGAATCTTATAGACCTATTTCATTGATTAATCAAGACACAAAGATCTTCACAGCAATATTGGCAAATAGGCTGAACAATTTTATGGGCAATTATATAAAAGTAGATCAAGTGGGGTTTCTGAAAGGGAGATATATGGCGGACCTGACAAGAAGAGTGGTAGATTTATTAGATACAGTGAGACAAACAAAGGAAAAAGTGGGTTTAATATCTTTGGATATATTCAAGGCATTTGACTCATTACAATGTGTGTCAATAAAGGAAATAATTAAATGTTACGGATTTGGTGACAAATTTAGAAGGATAATTGACCAACTATATCAACAAGGTACAGCTATTGTTAGAGTAAATGATGAGGTCACTGATGAGATAAGTTTAGAAGCAGGAATGAGACAGGGTTGCCCACTATCTCCAATTTTGTTTATTATGGCCATGGAGATGTTAGCAAAAGCTATCAGGGACAATAGAGGAATAGAAAGGGTTATGGGAACTAAGATAAGTCTATATGCTGATGACACTTTGATAATGCTAAGCACCCTGAGAAGGCGTTAGACAGGATTCAAGCGCAGTTAAAGATCTTCGAGGATATTACAGGCTTGAGGATAAATTGGGACAAATCGGAAATGATGTTATGTAATATAAGAAAGGAAGATCAGAAGAAGATAAAAGGGATGGGCAATATTCAAACCAAGGATAAATTGAAATATTTGGGGATAAATATTTCGAGTTGGTTTGAAGATCTTTAGAGATCTTCAATAATGCGTATGTAATTGTATCATGTTTTTTATGTATGCTTGTTATTTTATATGTTGTAATTTTGTTTGAAAAACTTAATAAAAATTTGTTTAAAAAAACTGCTGACCTGCCAACCTTTCAGTCATCAAGTTCGGCATCTTAACCACTAAGCCACTGCAGTCCGCACTATATAAAAATCACAGCTTTACTAGTATAATGAAATCAATTTCCTCCTGAAACCACACATATTATAATATGTTTTAATACTCTCCCTTTTGTGTCATATAATTCAGTGGTAAGGGCATTTTATTATGTGGAGGAGGGTAATACGTCAAACCACAGTGTGGAGGATAATATCTAACTTTCCTTTTAGGGCTGCTCAGTTCAAATTGCTGCCATTGGGCGGGGAGTTTAAAAGGGCTCCCCATGGCTATGGGGAGCCGAAGACGCCGCCGCAGCGCACGGACATCCCTCCCCGCCCCCTGCCATCAGGCAGGGAGTTTAAAAGGGCTCCCCTTGGCTATGGGGAGCCGAAGACACCGCCGCCGCGCACGGACGTCCCTCCCCGCCCCCTGCCATCGGGCGGGGAGTTTAAAAGGGCTCCCCGTGGCTAAGACGCCACCGCCGCCGCTCCCTCCCCGCCCCACCATCAGCGGGACGATAAAGGGAGCCTCCGTGGCCCGGAAGCCTCCGAAGGACGCCGCTGCTGCGAAGCATCGTGCCCTCCCGGCCCTTTGTTCATCTTGGAGGTTGACTAGGGCGGGTAGTTTTGACTTTGATTATTTTTGTGGTGGCCTTGTTGTACCTGGAAATGTGGGGCTTCTGAAAAGAGTTTTTTTTTCTCTTCCCTTTTGTCTTGATGCTTGCTATTGGAGGGTTGGAGGGTTGATATTGTATTATTGTGATTATTGTTTTTCTGTAATTGTACTGATTTATTATTGTGTTTTTGCATCATTTTATTGTAACAGTATGTATCTTAATATGTTGTTAGCCGCTCTGAGTCGGCCGTGGGTTGAGTGGAGCGGGATATAAATTTAAATAATAAATAAATAAATAAATCATCTTCTAGTAATCATAAACTTTGAGCCTCTTCAAAGATTTTACATAAACTTAGAGTCTTCCCAAATGTGCTTATTGCTGTTTGTTTAGGAACTAAATGAGTATTACTGTGGATTTTGTTGGCATCTTGCATACAGATTCAGATAGATGGTGTGCGTATTTGCCTTGTCGAAGACCAAAGTGCAAGATGAGCTAGTTGTTGTGACAGATATGGATATATGCATTGTGTTTCAAGATTTGGTGGTAATGAAACAGTCATTCTAGACTGTAGTGTAACCATGGAGTGCTATTTCTGTATTAAACACTTGACAATAGAGAAGTAGAACCTGTAATGATTAGTAAAATAATAATAATAGAAGTGGTACTTTCATCTCCTTGCTTGCCTAGACTCTGGGATGACCTTGTAAGAGGAATATGATTACTTGGTACATTGTTAGCATTTTACAAATGTCACCAAATGGTAATAGTGCTAATGGGTAATTACCAACCAACATTTCAAAATTAAAGGGATTGATCTCTTTGATGAAGTACCTACGTATTGTATGTTGAGCATACTTATTGTGGGCTGAACATTTCATTAGTCAGAAAACTGTTTGCTGTTAGGAATTTGTACTGCAATCTACTAAACTCAGGGTATCTTAACTGCTTTATTTAATGCATATTTATCTAAAGAGGTTGCCAAAATGAGCACACATTTTAAGAAAGGAAACAACTTATTACAATTGGAATACTCAGTGTATACTGACAACAAAAGATGGATTATTTATTTATTTATTTATTTATTTATTTATATCCTGCCCTCCTAGTGGGAACACCACTCAGGGCAGCTAACAACATAAGAAGAAAAGGGAAAGGGGAAAAACAGAAATAAAAATACAATATAAAACAATTAAAACATCAACAGTTAAAAAGATTACCCCCCCCCAAAAAAAAAACCACACAGCTAAAATCCACATTAAAACACATAAACTCCGAATAGTCATTAAAACAACAGCCCTCTCCACCCACCACCCACATTAAAACAGAAATCCCAGACAGGGCAATTCCATCTCCCAGGCTAGACAATCCAGCGGGCCTGAGAGGTAGGAGCAAAGATGAATACAAGTCATCTTTGACTTCTGCAATTACAATAGGTGCTCAAAGTGGTTGCTATCAGCATCCAGACACTTCTGACTATGGTGAACTACTGCTTGAGCAATGTTGGCCAAAGTGTCCAGTTGATGTTTCAATTCCTTCCCGAAGTATCACAAGTATAGCTGGTTGTTGTTTTTTTACAGTACACCACATCTTTTACGTTCCTCCATAAGTAGAAGTCAAGGAGTTTTAAGATAGGAGAATGTGGGGAAAACTCAACTACACCTCTTTGTCCTATCTATTGTCCTGGCACATTCTCTTCGAGGCAAGCTTTCATTTTTCTTTGACTGTCCTGCCTGTTGTATGGTGCCCCTAGCATCAATTCCTTTAAGTGAAGGACTTCTGACTATGGTGAACTACTGCTTGAGCAATGTTGGCCAAAGTGTCCAGTTGATGTTTCAATTCCTTCCCGAAGTATCACAAGTATAGCTGGTTGTTGTTTTTTTACAGTACACCACATCTTTTACGTTCCTCCGTAAGTAGAAGTCAAGGAGTTTTAAGATAGGAGAATGTGGGGAAAACTCAACTACACCTCTTTGTCCTATCTATTGTCCTGGCACATTCTCTTCGAGGCAAGCTTTCATTTTTCTTTGACTGTCCTGCCTGTTGTATGGTGCCCCTAGCATCAATTCCTTTAAGTGAAAGTCATACTACACATTGCTACCATAATTCAATTCAAACCACTCTCTTTCGGTTTCTCTGCACTAATGAAATTTAGCTTCAACTTACTGAACTTCATCCAGGCCACCTCTCATTTGATCAGAAGTGTATGGCTTCTTCTTGAATCAGATGAAAACAGAGCTGAATTATTACTGGGTTTTCAAGGTCTCAGGGCACAAGCTGAAGTCTTGGGAGACTGCAATCCTTCCCTAGCCTCCTTGATGGAGGCTAGGGAAGACCTGAGATGGAACAGGAGAAAGTTTGGTTATATTATGCATTAATGCCTGGGTTACTATTTTTTGCCCACTAGTAACAGAAAATAGATTGTTACAGAGGAGTATGAACTTATCATCAGCCAGATCAATGACTGTGTTAGAAAGGAAGAAGTTGCTGCTGGAAATCACTCCCAAAACAGAATTTCCAAGGAGACTGGGCAATAACTTATGAAAAGAAATGAAATGAAACGAGATTGTTCTAATGATCTAGAATATAGCCTGCCATGTTATCTACTTAGAAGAAAGCTCAAAGAAGACCATGAAGTGTACAGAGGAAAAAGACTCATGGAAGTAGTGAATTTGTATAAATGGCAAATATGTATCCCATCTTTGCTTCGCTGATGATATAGTGTTAATATCAGAATCAGTAACATTATATCATTAGGGAAGCAAAGATGGGATAAGTACTCGCTGTTTATACAAATTCCTTTTTCCCTCCCATGTCAAATTGTGCATTGCTGATTCTGTTAATATCAGAATCAGTAAGCAGCTCCTCCGGTGGCTTAGTGGTTAAGGTGCTGAGCTGGAGACTGAGAGCTGCACTCGGGGACATGAAAGGAGCCTCATTAGGGCTTCCCCTAAAAATTCTTTCAACCCAGAGTAATCTCTGAGATGAAATTATTATCAGAATCAATAGAAGAACAGAATATGCTCCAAGAGTTAGATGCAGAAATTCGAAAGATCAGCCTGAAGATCAATATGTCAAAAATGAAATATATATGGAGTGCCTTCACAAATGCCATAGATATGAGATGTGGAAATGAGATAGTAGAAGAAGTTGATTCATATATATACCTTGGGCAAGAGGTTAACCTAAGGCACAATCTAACAAAAGAAATTTCAAGAAGAAGGCAAGCACCATGGGCAGCTTTTAACAACATAAACCATGTGCTAAGGGAAGCAAAAATAAGAAAATTATGGGCTGAACTCATCAACACCATCATTCTGCCTGCTTTATTATATGGCAGTGAAATACGGGCATCTACGAAAGCTGACATCAAAAAATTGATGTACAACAAAGAGCAATCGAACGAAGGATGCTACGCATGATGAGTTGACCAAATATCAAATGAAGAACTGCGTATAAGATCAGGTACAAAACAAGCATTAATGTTGATAGAGTTTGCAAGACATGGGTGGGCCAGGCATGTATGCCACTTCAAAGATGGCAGGTGGGCAAAAGCTATCACAGAATGGATACCACTTGACATAAAGCGACCACTAGGAAGGCCAGCAATCAGATGGGAAGATCATTTCAGGGCAGAGTTCCGGAGGTCCTGGATGAGACTGGCATGGGATCGGAAACAGTGGAAGCTGATGCTTCAATCTGCCACATCAACCTGACGTGTGAAACACAGATCAACCAAGTAAGTAAGTAAGTAAGAGATGTCAGGACATTAACTTTTTTGAATGTGTATTGTATGCATAACTGTTTTTTAATGTTATTGTTTTGCAATTGTTACACAGTGGCCCAACCTATGATGACGAAACAAGCTGCAAAAGTCTTTGGTCACAGACTTTGCCCCCAAAGTTTCAGGGAATAGAAAGCTGCTGACACGCCAATACCAATCAATGCTCTAGTCAGTGGAATCCAAAGCCACAGAAAGATTAGGTAAGGACCTGTCTACATGGAGGAATGTGGACCAGTCTGCTTTGCACTGAAAAACTTCTTATCTCTATTGCAGTACATGTTATCTCTCACTTGAGTGAACAAATGAATGATCCATCCACTCCCATGACCGGGGTCCACACAGGTACAGTATTTTGATCACTTCAAAAAACACTGGCACTCCTCTTCCCACTGCTTTCTCCATCTTTTTTGGCAGCTGTCATTTAGCATGCCAAAATAACTTTCTCTTTTAAAAAAAGTATTAAATAAAGCAAGTGAAACGGCAATACATCTGCCTAGCAAGATAACCTAATATTTTATATTTCTACATAAAAGGCCATTACTGACAATCCATTCTGTGGATTAGTTTTCAGATATGCATACCAATGAAAAGCATGAAAGCATCACAAAATTGAACTTTTATGTATTTGTGTGTTTTGCTTTCATTGATTAAGTGCAACTTCCAAAACAATGTACCAAAAGAGACCTCCAATGCACTCAGTTTAAAAATAATATAAAACCAGGAGTACAACAAAAATAAAAATAAACAAGGATGCCTTTACAACCTAAAAAAAGACCCAGCTTTCTGTCAAATTTAGTAAAAAGCCCAGATATCTATGTGTGCGAAATTAATGTCTAAGTGCTACAAATTTTAATGCTGAAAGGGCTGTGAAGTCATCAGTCCACTAAGTGATAGAACATTTATGTGCTAAAGGTTCAAGTTCCACTTGTCCAGGAAGGTCACCATGTGCTGTATCTTTAGTGTCTCATAGAGTTGTTCTGATGATAAAAACATAGATAAAAACGATAGCTGTTTCTATCGTAAACGTCCTACTCACAAAAAAACTGCTTATGGCTCTGTTATGTAAAGTTCATAATTTTTATTTCAAACAAACTTGGTCTTGTATATTCCTTCAAATTTCTTGTTCAATATCTTGGACAAAATATATATTTGAAATAGGTGCAATCAACAAAGGAGTCTTCTGTGTGCCCAAAAAGTATGTCTCACATTCTCTTGTAAATCCTCACATTGAACAAGTTCTCTTATATGTTTCTTATTATCAAATTCCAAAATCTAGCCGGTTCATAGATTTTCGATTTTTCTTCCTCAGGAAAATATAACTCTATTTTCACGTTCTAATGGCCTCTAGTGTAATTCTTTTAGAATATATATATATATTTATTTTATTTAATATATATTTTATTTCAAACACACTTGGTCTTGTATATTCCTTCAAATTTCTTGTTCAATATCTTGGACAATATATATATATTGTCCAAGATATTGAACAAGAAATTTGAAGGAATATACAAGACCAAGTGTGTTTGAAATAAAAATTATGAACTTTACATAACAGAGACACAAGCAGTTTTTTTGTGAGTAGGATATTGACACTGCTTTGCCACAGAGTTTTTGTTCTATTGTAAACGTAGCAAACAAAACATAACAAAATTGTCTATTGTGCCTATTTCACTTGTCTGCTCTTGGATGTAAGAAAGTAAAACTGCTTAAAAGGGCGAGGGAAGCTCGAGCAGCATAAGCTTATAGTTTTTAGTAAAATCTGTGTAGTAGAGCTGATATTCATTGATAGCAAGGAGCTACTGACGCCCTCTTGAATGTTTTGCTCGACTTAACATCTCCCAAGTACTTGAGCCATACTAATTTTTCTAAGAAAAGAGGAATGGTAGCTGGAGGTCAGGAAATGGCTTCCTTTAGCAGTTTACCCCATTGCACAGTTATTGATGAATTTATCCTTTTTTAATCAGCAAAACTATTAACGTAAGTATATGTGTATCTTTTATTTCCCTGAAAAAGAGAAGAATCTATAGCTAAAATGTATCTTCTTCTTTTGCTGCTGCTGCTGTATCTGAATCCGAATATTAGTGATCATCATGGCAATATGCCATGAAGACTGTCCTGAGAATACAATGCAGTGGCCTTCCATCTGCCTTCCACATCACAGCATGACACCCATACCACCGATCCAGTTCCTCTAGTCACTTTGTGGTCCTGAATCCTTTTAGTATGAAAAGTCTTCATCAGCCCCAGGCCATTATTGATGAAGCTGCTGCCTTCCATCAAGATGGATTCAAGTGGGATTTAATCCACTTGGGGACCATCACCCTTCCCTGTGGACTTTGGTGCCCAAAGCCATAGTCCTCAGGGTTGTCAGGTTATTTAACAGCTGCCTGACACACCTGGCGTTGAGTCGCTGGCAGTATGTTCTAATCTATTACCATAGCGGGATAACCTGGCCAGACTGGTCTAAAATGAATATATAGGGGAAATGTACACATGCATTTTTTTTGATCAATGGGAAAATTGTACATCAGGAAAAAATATTTTATATTTTATAAAATATAAAAAATGTATGAATTGTCATGAAGAAGTAGGGGGAATATTGTAATCTTATATGGATCCTGACCAAGAAAATAAATAATGGTGAAATTCTCCAATTCTCTTCTTCCATTATTTATTTTGTGACTGATCATTGCTGAAGAGACATATGCTTAATTTCCAAAGCTAATTACTGAGCTATATCTATGAAGAACTATGGGAAGAAAAAGACATTAACATACCCCTTTAATATTTAGTTTGACCCTCAGTACAAGGCAGAGGTAGGATCTCACTTATGAATGACATCTAATTTTTCCATTAAGTTCTCCCTGTAGAAACAACAGTGACAGACAATTCAACATTAAGAGATAGAGGCTAAAATGCATTTCTTATCCATATTATATGTTTCAAATGATTTTAGTGTCAGGCTGGGGTACACAAAAAAGAACCTTGTCGAAGATTGTGGTATTTTTGAACCACAATTGGGCATACCTCAGGCAATGGCTAATCTTTCTCACACTAGGTCAGGTGCAAGGAACTGCAGAATTAATTTACCCAAAGGTGGCTTCATTGTGGCACTTTCATATCAAGCCTAGACATGGAAGAAGAAGAAGAAGTACCAGAGAAAGTGGGGTCCTTAATAAAATACGCAATCCCTATCTGTTTCTCCCATAATTTTAGCCAAATAATGACACCCTCCCCAAAGCAGGACAATATAAGGGGGAATGGCAATACTACCAGTGTTGCTTTAATGTTACCGGTAGCATCTGTAATAAGACAAATTGGGGGGGGGGGGTTTCCACAAAATCCATTTACAGTAAGACATCTTGCCGAACCTGGGACTAAAGCATTTTGGAGTGTATTCATTCAGTACTGTCATTTGACAGCTCCAGCAATAATAACCCTCCCATTATTTTGTAAAGTTGATTTTAGTTTGATTTTTCAATGGTTTAACAAAGGGTATCACTTTCTCTTACATTACAATGATCTGTTGCAGCTCAGAAAAGAGGATTCAAACACTTTATTTGAAAATTAAACTCACTGTTTTATAGACTATTGTCAAGAGAATGAACAGGACTGTAGAGCTAAGTGGGATCCTTTCAACTGTCTGTTAACTTTGCATCTGATTTGATTATTAAACCTCACTAATCCTCCAGAGCAACTAGCAGATTCACAGTGTTTTTCAAATTGTCTACACAAATTGTTAGGTTATATTATCATTGTCAGGGGAATCACACTCTATTTGCTTTGAGGTTATGTTTCACCCAAGGGCACATTTTCCATATAAACAACGATATTTATAATTTATTCAACTTGCTTAATTTTTATTGTAAAGATTTTTTTAATATGTTGTAAGCCACCCAGAGTGGGGGAAATATCCCAGATATCCCAGATAGACAAGACACAAATATAATATAAATAAATAAATAAAAAGGAGAATATTTTGATATAGCACCTCTAGACTATTTCATCTGTTCAGAAACATTGTTCTCATTGGACAAACGGTGGTCATTATCCAAAGTATGTTTGCATAAGGCTATGCACATTCATTCCCATTCCAAATTCATGGTCCTTATCCACAAAGACTAGAGAGTTACCTTTCAAAAGGCATTCAGATAAAATGAGACACTATGCATTACACGCAGTGTAAGCTAGATGTACCCATCCTGTTTATAATAAGAGAAAAGTGAGACTTAGGATCAGCCTAACACATACTGTATTGTAGGCAAACCAACAAAAACCCACCCAAGCATGCACACACATCCTGGCTTGAACAGTCATTGACACTAGAAGGACAGATGCCACCTGTGGTCAAGTATGTTTTTTATCATCTGTGATACATATCCCAGCTCCACTCTCTTCTGGACAGATACTCCAATGGGCACAGAATGCAGCAGCCAGACAGGTTGTTGGCATTGGTTGTTTTGACTCTGGTCTTCGCTAGGCTACATTGGTTACCTTTTATGTTACATGCCAGGTTCAAGGTGCTGGTTTTAGCCTAGAAAGCCCTAAAATGTTTAGGATTATGTGTGCATCGCCCAGAGCACTCAGTTGATTAAGTTAAGTGTGGTCACACTTAAAGAGGTAAAAAAGGTGGTGACCCAACTCAGAGGTTTTTCTGCCATAGCCCCCTCCCTGTAGAATGAGTTGCCAGTGGAAATTAGAGTTTCTTCAGCATCGCTGACATTCAGAAAATCATTGCAGGCCTACTTGTTCCATGTGGGAATCCATTATAACATTTAGCCTATAATAATTAGCTGTGTAGCATTTAGTTTCCTGAGTTAGCAATTGTGGGTTAGCTCTTCCTGCGCTCAGCCACAGTTTCCTGAACTAACAATTGCTTCCTGCCTCTGTGCAGAGACTCTGCATCTGTGCAGAGCAATTGCCTCTTGAGTTCCTGGTTTGGTGCAGAAAAGCACCTTAATGTAATCATCTAATATATGCTTTTGGTACTAGCTTTCCACTGCAAAACATAGGGTTGGCTTTTCATATAACAGCTTTTGCAAGGGTACTGCCACAGAGAATAGGCTTTGGGCCTATTCTGGCAGGATATAAGCTACTGCGCATGTACCAGTAAAGGATAAGGGTTATGCTCCCTATAGGGTTATGCTGTAGAGAATGTCATATTATTGGCTGAATACCACTCATCTATGCTTTCGTATACATCCTGTGTATGCTTTTGTAGACATCCTGTGTAACCTGTAACTTCAATAAAACTTGTTTCCCCAGTGCTGGAGCAGACAATTTTTGCGCACCATTAACTCTGACTGCAGTTCAATTTCTTCTGACTTTATGGTTACACGCTGTTGAGCTGGACTCTCAACAAGTGCTTGGTCAATCTCTGACCTAATCTCCATTTCTGTGGCCACTCACTGGCCAGAATTTCTCCACATCTGGTGCCCCTGTGAGGCCATCCAGATTGCAATCTACCAGATCCAGATTGCAATCTCCCTTCACTTCGACCACACTCAGGACCTCAATGCTGCGGCCCCACGGTCCTCACCCACGACCGGCTAGGTCAAGGATGTCCCGCGCAATCCATTTAAGGATTTCGGGTGAGTGACACAGTCAAGTTAGAACACTTAGAAAAGACAAAATGAGCAGTGATCTCTCTTCTCTGCAACAAAAGTATTGTCAGGATCTTAGACACCTTTTGCAGGAAAATGGACATGTAGTATCAACCAACGAAATAGAACAACTAGTTAAGGCTATTGACGATGTCTGTCCCTGGGTCCCAGAACACGGGACTTTAGAACTACAAGTGTGGGACAAAATTGGGACTCAATTTCAAAACCACCCCAGAGTCAGTGTAACCGTACAACTCCTGTGGTGCAAAGTACGAATCTGCTTGCAAAATCTCACCCCGAAAAATATTTTGATGACGCAAAGAATGACGGCGTCTCTGCCGCAGATTCTGCCGCCATGTCCGTTACAAAAACCGGACTTAAAATGGGACTCTGATCCTACGGCACCACCACCTTATGCCACCCCACCAGATCCTCCTGATCTGAATGATAAACAAACTTCTAAATTATACCCCCCACACCCAACCTCTGATTTGGACTCTCACCCTACGGTTTGCTGTTCTCAGGCTTTGGAGGCAGCCATAGGTGGCATTTCCCTTGGGATAGAACTGGTAGTCACATTTCCCATACTCCGGCGCCCGGGAAATCAACCTGATGAATATGCACCAATCTCCTTTAATATCCTCAAGGAATTGAGAAAAGCCATTCGGGAAAATGGGTTGCAAGCACCATATACCAGAAGTCTGCTAGAACAAATGGCTCTGCAAAGACTATTGCCGGTAGATTGGCGGTTAGTTCTTTGCGTCTTCCTAAATCCTACCGATGCACTGATCTGCCTTCAGGAATGGAGGGAGGAGGCCCCTAGGCAGGCGACGGCCGCCCTTACAGCCGACATGATCTGTGGAGAAGGTGCTTTCTCCACCGCCAACCAGCAATTGGTGATAAACGATGCTGGTCTACGTGTTATTGCTGAGATAGTAATTAAAGCATGGCGTAAACTGCCAAACAGGGGTGAGCATGGAACTATCTCAGGGTTCGCCGCCATTCAACAAGGTCCCAAAGAACCCTATGCAGATTTTATAGACCATCTGATCACAGCAGTGGAAAGACAGATTGAAGATGTAGTGGCCAGATGCATGTTAATTAAACAATTGGCTTTTGAAAATGCCAACGCTGACTGCCATGCAGCTCTAGCCACTGTGGCTTCTCGCCCAAATACAGAATTAACTGAAATGTTAAGGATCTGCCAAAATGTGGGGACGCACTCCCACAAAGCCCAACTCCTAGCAGCAGCGGTTCAAGTTTCCTCCAACGCCGCTCAAGGTAAGAAATGCTTTGGTTGTGGAAAAGAAGGACACTTTAGAGCACAATGCAGATCATCCCAACCTCGTCCCTCTAAAAAGTGCCCGATCTGTCAAAAGGGGTATCATTGGGCAAACCAGTGCCGCTCTAACCCTAATGCACAATCTGGAGGTCAACAGCAGCAGCCACAGGGAAACTGGAATGGGGGCCACACCCGGGGCCCCACAGCCAAACAATAGGGTACCCAGATGTAGAAGCAGAAGAAATGGCCTACCCGTCATCAGAAGAAATAGCGGCCTTACAGGAGGAGGTAGAGGAGGATTGGGAAGATGCTTACAAAATGATCTCACAGTTTAGGAAGAATCACCCTCTTAAAGAAGGATTAATAATGACTTTGTCCAAAGACTTTTCCTTCACCACCCCTGGGTTGGTGGAACCTCTCACGATAACGGTGGATGGTGAGGTTCCTCCGGGTATGGTGGGGATTGTGCTTCCTTCCCCAGACACCTTGCTGTACACGTTACGGCAGGATTAATCACCCCAGACCACTGAGAAATTGTCATTCCCGCATCAGCCTCGCAACCCCTCACCCTTCCCAAGGGACAGCCCATTAGGCATTTACATCTACTTCCAAAGGGCCCCTTGTAAAAACCCCATCAGGAGAGGTCACAATGGCTGCTATGGCTGTAATACAAATCACCGGGGATAGACCCCGGATGCCGTTACTCATGGGGGGCCGAAGAATTTCAGGGTTGGTCGATACAGGAGCCGATGTGTCCATCATTGCTAGGCAGGACTGGCCTTTGCAATGGCCTACCCACGCAACGCAGGAGGTTTATGGAGTGGGGGGATATGAACCAGCACAGCAAAGTGTACATCTGATAGTGTTTGAAACTTCTGCAGGCCATGCTGTCTCTCTAAAGCCATCGATCATGAACATACCTATCACCCTGTGGGGTCGGGACATTCTGTCTCAAATTGGCTGTTCACTGCAGGCAAATTTTTGGTAAGGGCCTCCCCAGCAGCGCCGCCACATGCACTTCCTCTGCAGTGGAAGCCTGGTCCACCTGTCTGGGTGGACCAATGGCCACTGACGCAAGAAAAGCTCCGAGCTGCGGAGCCCCTGGTAAAGGAGCAACTTGATTCAGGACATATACAGCCAACTAATAGTCCCTGGAATTCACCTATTTTTGTCATCAAAAAGAAATCTGGCAAATGGCGATCATTGCATGACTTAAGGAAAGTTAATGAAAGAATGCAACCTTTTGGTCCTTTGCAATGTGGACTCCCTAATGCAAATCTGATCCCCACTAATAATCAGGTGATGGTTATAGACCTTAAAGACTGCTTTTACACCATTCCTCTTGCTCCCGCTGACAGAGAGAAATTTGCTTTCACCTTGCCAGTGTATAATAATGTCCAGCCAACTCAACGGTTCGAGTGGTACATATTGCCTCAAGGAATGAGCAACTCGCCCACGTTATGCCAGCATTTTGTCAACCTAGCCCTTGAACCCTTCAGACAACGGCACCCAGAGGTCCAGGTTTATCATTATATGGATGACATCGTACTCCACACCCCTCAGGTCACTGGTCAACACCTACAGGACCTGACGGACATACTGTCTGCCGTGGGCTTAGTAATAGCTCCAGAGAAGGTTCAGACAATGCCGCCCTTTCAGTATCTGGGTGATAAATTGTCCGCTACAGCATCTATGCCTCTGTTGCCCACCATAGCCATTCCAGAACATTTTACCTTAGTACAGCTGCAATGACTGCTGGGGAATATAAATTGGGCATGTCTTTTTCTGGCTCTTAGCACCATTGACTTGTCTCCCTTGTTTAATGCCCTGGCCAGACACACTTCTCCTGCAGATGTCATTCCCTGTACTCCGGAGATGCGGTCAACATTGAAATGCATCAACTAACAACTTCACCACATTGCCGTCGACCGAATGCCTCCCAAAGTCCATGTCCTGTCCTGTGCTGTCCTTCCCACCAGAAAATTGCCCACAGCCATGTTGTTTGCTCCCGTTGATGCTCAATGGATTGCCATCGTGGAGTGGCTACACCTTTCCCATACACCGCCAAAGAGCTGCTATCTCCTTCCCGAAGCTTTGGGCGACCTTTCCCTCAAATGCCTCTCCAAAGCAAAACAGCTTACTTGTTATGATATTGACTCTTTTTGTTTTCCCCTTTCACAGGATCAGTTTGCTGCCCTGATGCAACACTCAGAAGCCTTCCAAATTGCCATGGCTGATTTTTGTGGCCATGTAAAGTACAACCCCCCAAAAGACAAACGCTTAACCTTGCTTAATTTAACTACTTACTCTTTGCAATCTTCTCTTTCTACATTGCCTCTGTAGGATGCTGTTACTGTATTCACTGATGGATCACCCACGAAAGGGGTAATGACCTGGCAAACGGAGGACGATAAGTGGGAAGTCCACTTTACTAACACTCAGACTTCGGCTCAGCGTTCTGAACTTGCTGCTGTCATTCTTGCATTTTCTACTTTCACTTCTATCCCTTTCAACCTTATTGTTGATACACAATATGTGTATCGTCTTCTCTTTACCCTCTCTCATGCTTACCTCTCTCCTGCCATGGACAAGGATCTGTTCTCCCTTTTTCAGCAATTGCAGACACTTCTACAAGAAAGAAGAGTGTGAAAGAGGAGAACGATGATGATGATGGGGAATATGTATATTGTTTGCCAACAAATAACGTGGAATATGAAGCTGGTAACTCGGAATCTGATAGTGAGATTGAATTCCAGTGTGTGTATAATTGGCAAACTATGTCCCGCAAAAAAAAAAAATTAAGAAAGTGGACATGTGGGAATCCATTATAACATTTAGCCTATAATAATTAGCTGTGTAGCATTTAGTTTCCTGAGTTAGCAATTGTGGTTAGCTCTTTCTGCGCTCAGCCACAGTTTCCTGAACTAACAATTGCTTCCTGCCTCTGTGCAGAGACTCTGCATCTGTGCAGAGCAATTGCTTCTTGAGTTCCTGGTTTGGTGCAGAAAAGCACCTTAATGTAATCATCTAATATATGCTTTTGGCACTAGCTTTCCACTGCAAAACATAGGGTTGGCTTTCCATATAAGAATTGCTGCTCGTAACAGCTTTTGCAAGGGTACCGCCACAGAGAATAGGCTTTGGGCCTATTCTGGCAGGATATAAGCTACTGCGCATGTACTAGTAAAAGATAAGGGTTATGCTCCCTATATGGTTATGCTGTAGAGAATGTCATATTATTGGCTGAATACCACTCACCTATGCTTTAGTATACATCCTGTGTATGCTTTCGTAGACATCCTGTGTAACCTGTAACTTCAATAAAACTTGCTTCCCCGGTGCTGGAGCAGACAATTTTTACGCACCATTAACTCTGACTGCAGTTCAATTTCTTCTTTTTTTATAAGCTTTTATTAATAAACATAAATTCAAACAAACATAAAAACATATACATACTTAAAACTAATAGTAAAAGGAAAAAAAGAGAAATACTTCCAAGCAATAACAATTACATAAAAAGAAAAAAAACAATAGCTTATCCCCTTCCCAAAGAAAGAAGAAAGGAATAACATCCATATATTATTCAAATTCTTGTTCACTCTTTCATTCTTTCTACTTTTAAACCCGTGCAAAACCCTATTCTGCAGTAATTTCGATTGGAATAGTATACTTAAAT
Source organism: Bradypodion pumilum (assembly GCA_035047305.1). Classification (NCBI taxonomy): domain Eukaryota; kingdom Metazoa; phylum Chordata; class Lepidosauria; order Squamata; family Chamaeleonidae; genus Bradypodion; species Bradypodion pumilum. The sequence goes on from JAWDJD010000003.1 coordinate 327,433,770, forward strand.
CTTCCAAAATTGAATCATGTCAGGGCCAGGCTTAACCCCTTCTTCACTAGTTAGCGCGTACTGTATGAAAAGTTTCCAAATTTCCCAAAATTGTATTTTGATTTTTAATCCCTGTTTTAGCCGGATATGGCTAGTTAATTTTTCATTTAATGCCAGTTGCCAAACCTCTTTATACCACCTATTCTTATTCAAATTTTCATTACACTTCCATTCTTGGGCTATCAGCTGTCTAGCAACCAGCAGCAATGTCAAAATTAGTTCTTTTTTACCCTCGCTTAATCTCATTTTTCCTATTTCTCCTAATATAGCTAATTTGGGTTCTAAATTTATTGTTATACCAAGAATATCATTTATCTCCTTCTCTACCACTTTCCAAAATTTATTTGTTTTCTTACAAAACCACCACAAATGCAAATATGTTTCCTTTTGTTCAAAACATCTCCAACACATATCAGATTTATTAACATCTATTTGCTTGAGTCTGATTGGGGTAAGGTACCACCTCCATAGTACCTTGCAAACATGCTCCTTTTCCTTAATTGACATAGTTTTTGTTATTCTGTTTCCCCACTTTTTCCTCCAATCTTCTTCTTCAATTTTAATATTGAAATCTTCCTCCCAAATTCATTTAAGTGTATAATGTGATTCTTCCCCTGGGATAAGCATTTGGTACAATTTACCTATCAACCCCTGTAATCTTATTTTCCCTTTCCTTATCTCCACGACCAAGTCTTCAAAAGGAGTCTTTGCTCTAAATACTCCTATAATCCCCCTTATCGATTTATCCCATTTCTCCATCCTCAATTCTTGTAACCAATTTAATTTTAATTTATTATATACTTCTTTCCTGCAGTACAATTTCTTCTGACTTTATGCTTACACGCTGTTGAGCTGGACTCTCAACAAGTGCTTGGTCAATCTCTGACCTAATCTCCATTTCTGTGGCCACTCTCTGGCCAGTATTTCTCCACAGTTCAAAAGGGCTTTCTTTGATTATTTTTGATGACCACTATGGGTTGCATTGTTTTTACTGTGTTATTGATTGTAGCTTAGGATTTTTAATTAAGTATATTCCTGACACTAGGGATGAGGTGGGGATATTTGTGGACATCTATTATTGTATTATATTTTATTGTTTATATGTTCTTAACATATTAATTTCTTGTTTTTAATTGCTTGTAAGCCATCCAGAGTGGTCTTGTTACCAGATGGGCAGGGCATAAATGTGATTTAATTAATTAATTAATTAAGCACTCTTGAAAATATAGCACATGAGTTCTGGTAGTTAGGATAGCTGGAAGTTCTTTCAGTTCACGATTCTCATAGCCAGAGATTAACTTCCCATCAGGAGAAATGCCGATGTTGATGATTCAGTTAGCACTTTTTCCTCTGCTCATGACCTGTACTTATGCCCTACTTGACTCAAACATGAGATAAAAGGGGATTTCTTAAAATTGCTTCCACCCTCAGATCTGCTATAAAAACAGCATGAGGCCAATCCATCTTGCTTCTCACCTTAAAAAGAGAGGGTGGTAAAGATAGTGTGGTAATTGATTAGGACACAGTTATACTACAAGACAGACAATAACAACCTAACTGAACTGCTGCAAGAAAATTAATGTGAAGGGCTGTTATTTATATTTAGGATGAAAGAGACATGTCATCTCTGTGGTGGGAAAAAGAATAGGCACAGTAATGGTGAACCTTGGCACTCCATGTGTTCTGGAACTTCAATTCCCAGAATCCTTGATCAGCAGAAGTGGTGACTTAGGCTTCTGGTAATTTAAGTCCAAGAACCCCTGGGGTGCCAAGGTTCACCAAGACTGGAATAAGGCAATAGGATTATTTTAACTGGTGATATCTGGACAGAATCTGGCAGTTTATACTGTTCTACAGGAATATAATCTACTCCCAGTTCACTTTGTTTCTCCCTGACATCTAACAGATGCAATAAATGACAATTGCATGGAAGGCAAGTAAAATAGAGCCTACTTGCTCATATATGGAACTTCTATTTAAATACCACTTGAGGTAATAAAAGACCACCATAAGAGGTTTCAACAAACCACCAACAGGTGTTGGGATGTCTTGTTTTGTTTTTGAGACTTTCCCTAATAACAAAACTCACCTAGAGAAGGAGGAAGGAACACAGAACTTCAGGACTAGAAAAGATTCTTAAAAGTAAGAATCTAGAGGTCAAGACCAAGATAATCCATGCAATAGTTTTCTCTGTTATTATCCACAGATATGAAAGCTGCCCAATGAAGAACGATGACTAGGCCAAAAAGCATTTCATTCAAAATGTGGTGAGTTTCATGGATCATGCAAACATCCAGAAGAACAAATAGGTCATTCCAGGTCAAATTAAACCTGAAATAAATGTCAATAGAAATGAAAGGGACTAAAATAAGTGCATTATGTTTTGGATGTATTATTAGAATGCAAGACCCACTGGAAAAAACAATAGTGCTCATAAAGTTGTTCTGTGCAGGACAATGACAATAAAGATTTATCTATCTAGAAAGTAGGAAAAGAGGAAGGCCTAACATGAGTTAGATTAACTCAATAACCTTTAGTCTGAAAGACCTGAGCAGAGTTCTTGATGACAGGATCTTTTGGAGGTCTCTAATTCACTTAGTGTCTATAAGTTAGGGGTAACTTGAAGGTACATTGCAACAATAAGCTTTGCCATCTAACTATAATTGTTACCATCAATAGCACAGATGCTGTGAAGGGTCCTTTGATGCTTTCTTCTTCTTGTGCCATATCCAATTCCTAATATTGGTGATCATCGTGGTGATTAGCCATGAAGACTATCCTGAGAATATAATGCCGTGGCCTTTCATCTACCTTTCGCATCACAGAGTGACACCTGTATCACTGATTCAGTTCCACGCGTCACTTTCTGGTCCTGAGCCATTTTGGCATGCAAAGTTCTCCTCAGCCCCAGGCCAGTATTGATGAAGCTTCTGCCCTCCATCAAGATGGATTCCAGTGAGATTTAATCCACTTGGGGACCTTAACCCTTCCCTATGGACTTTGCGAAGGCCACTAGTCCTCAAGGTTGTCAGGTTAATTCAGGGATTCTCAACCTGTGGCCCATGGGTCAGATGCAGCCCACAGCATCATTTTGTGTGCCCCCCACCTCCTCCACCACACCAGGAAGTGCCGCATGGTGGAGGAAGGGCAAAACAGAGGAACCATCAAATCCAAAACACATCTTAGGATATTTGGCATTCTTAGGCCTTGAGGTCATGGGGAGGAGCAAAATGCCATTTCGTGAGATCCCCATGTCCAACAGCACAATTCTTCTCTACGCCCCAATTTCTGCTATCCTGGAGAAGCTGACAGTTGGTGCAAGATATTGGGTGGGGGGTGTTTTGATATAAAGTTGTTACACTGCATTGCTTCCATGAAAAGGGAAAACTCCCATTTCTGTGTTCTCTTGATTGAGTTCAATCAGCAATAAACAAAAATGGGGTTTTTTTATCTGTTTGCCAATGCAATGCAACACAATGATGAATGTATAGAAAAATATTTTATTTTATTGTCACTGACCATCTGTAGACAATCAAGGGAAATTATCAATTTCTGACCAGTTGCCAGCCAGATCTTTACATGAAAGCAACAGAAAGGCTGCTTAACTTGCAGTAATCTCTAGTTCAACCCATCCCAAGTGAAGTCACTCACTTGGGATCAGGTTAAAGTATAGTGTACAAAATAGTATAACTGCCTACACAGGAGGATGAAAATGTGTGGGTTGGGCTAAAGTGGGCTGACTCATCAGCTCCCGTATGGGAATGCAAAATTTGGGTTGTGCCAAAATATGCCAGAAAAATAAAATACTGTGCTGTATATGGGATATTGGCAAGTTTAGACAGCCTTTAACTTGCAGAATGCAGTGGGCGAGGATTAATGCTGATCTTGTCTTTGAAGTGACTGTCTGGCACTGTCAACAAGGAGAAAAGGAAAACCCCCACAGTTCATTAGCTCAGGAGATTCATATGGAAAACTGCAGAGGAAAAAGTTCTAGAGCTGGTTTCCAAATGTGTAGGTCTATACCTTAGTCTAGCTCAGGGATTCTCAAACTGCAGCCCATGGTCTGGATGTGGCCCGCAGCACCATTTCATGTCCCCCCCCTGCCTCCACCACACCAGGAAGTGCCATATGGTGGAGGAAGGGCAAAATGGCTGTCTGGCCCCCAAAGCTGTCTAAGGGAGTGTGACCCAGCCCCCGGCTTTAAAAGGTTGAGAATTCCTGATCTAGCTATAAGAAGCAAAAAGAAACAGAAATGAGCACAGAGACAGAAGGATAATACCAATCTAAATATAGATCTAGAGAAGACAAAATTATGTGGGAGGGAACCTGATCTATTTTATATGCTTATTTCCCCTACCCAAGTGTAGGTGATTTTTGTTCTACATTTGCTACATATATGTCTGGCTAATCACTAACTGTAGGAATCGGGGCCGCAGAGGGCCGGAGGTCCCGGAGGAGACTGATCAAGAAACGATACGAGGCAATATGGAGCGTGATCAGATCAGTAGTTTATTGAGGGAAAGCTTCAACATATATAGGAGAAAAAGCGCAACGGTGGCAAAACCGTCATCTGACAGAAATCACATCACCTGTTTACTCGGGTTAATTGGGGATCTTTCTTGGGGAAGTTAATTAACTGGGGCAAACACAGACATGGGAAAACACCATTGTTTAGGGATAATACTGGGGTAAACATGGCCTCTGTTTGCATCTGGGATAAGACGGAGACTCGGAGATGAGGGATTACTCTAATGGGTAACAGAGTTAGATATTCGCTCTCTCAGCAGATCCGCTGGTCAGGTCAAGGAATTGGGTGAATCAAACCCTATCATTAATCCACCCCCCTTAATTTCTCTGCCCGCAGAAACCACCGCCGGGAGCCTTCTCACCTAAGTGGCCTCTGCCAGGGCCGTTCCATGCCCACCAGGCATGGGGAAACCATATTTCCCCTTTCTGTTTTATTTAAGGACCTGACCGGCGACTCTGCGCAAGAGGGGCATCAGCTGTTGATCGGGAATGACGCTTCGGGGTTTCTTCTTGGGGCGGCACTTCGAGATCAGTGAGGGGATACATTGCGCAAAGCAGCATAACGCTATGCCTAGTATAACCACCCCCACAACCACCTTGAGTACCGTCTGGAGCCACCCCCATGGAATCCACGACCACATCCAATTCCACAACGAACTCCACCAAGTTCCCCATGCAGAACCTTCCCTTATGCCCTCGACTATGGTGTGGAGGGCCGTGAGCTGATTCTGTACCTTGCGGGAGTTGTCCGTAAGGTTGAAACAACACATACAATGAAAAGATTCACAACCCAAATGATGAAGCAATAAGAGGTAGTCTATAGCCGCTCTATTGTCAAGTATGGCATGGCGAAGCTCCGCCTGCTCCTGGTTGAGCAGCGCTATCGCCGAGGAGGTGTGGTTGATGGCCTTAGCCAACCCGCAAGCCAGTCAGCTGATCCTCCGAGCGTTGCCGACGGCTAAGCCTGGCACGCCAATTATGCTGACTGCCAACGAGACATATTCAGCTGGACTCATAACTCTAAAGCTGCTCTCACATGAGCTGTCTAACTGGGTGGTGCGAGCGTGCCATATGGGTGCTGAAACATGGGTAACATTTGTGCTTGGGGTGACCATATCCTTGGTAGGGAGTAACAGTGTTAAACGACTAATGCAACTTGTAGCATCTGACACATTTGCAGGAATGTAGTTGAAGGTATACTGATTACATGTAAAAAACCAACCAGATGGTAACGTAACATGAGCATACATTGAACCAAGCTTCACTGGGTTATTGCAAGTCCAATTGCCACTGCCGACGTAGAGGCAGCGGCGCCGGGTTCGACCGACCGTGGAGCAGCCAGTCATCCGACCACAAGTAGAGTTCGGGCTGACCGCCACTCGAGGAGTGTGGAGAGTGGCTGCATCAGCCGGCAAAGTCATGGTGAGCCGCATTTCCCAACGGGCGTATTCTGTAGAAGCCGCTGGGTTGTATGGGCTGAAAATCCGTTTCACAAGCCAGTCCCCATCCCTGGGGTATGCGCCTGGAGAATGGCACACTGGGATGAGGCAGGTGCTCAGGATTGAGGCAGAACCAATGTCCTGTCTCAGGCAAAAATCAGACTGGTTGACAAGACCCGCCAACCTTTCCCAAATGTTGTACTGCATTCTGGCAGAGAGGTCTCCGCCGGGCACCAAATCGTTGGCCTTCAACAAGGTAGCCTGAACGCCTCCCCCGGCAAATAGGGAGAGGATCAGGACGATGAGGGACACCACGGAGTTGGCATTGATCTGGGCAAAGACTGCAGCCACGAAGTTCTCCGGTGTCGGCTCCCTCTCCTCGCGTCGGAGGGCGTCCTGGGCCTCATTGCAAAGAGCCTTGATCATCCCCCAGGTGATCTTCGGTGCTGTCATCTGTGGCCGTCTCCTCCGACGGGTTTTCTCGGTCAGAGGGAGGTCCTCCATCTCCGGGATCGGACTCGGGTTGGTCTGGGTCCACGCCATGTGGTTCCAAGTGAGGCTTGACACACCGAGCTGGAATCCAAACGACACCTGTAGGAGACATAACTGCAGCATACCCTCTCCCCCAGGTTATGAGCTGCGCCGGGCCGCTCCAGGAAGGGTCCGGTGGCACTCGGTATCGGACCATCGGTCGCGGGAGAGCTTCCGAACGGCGGAAGTGCTTCTCCTGCGGCGTGCAGTCCGAAAAAACATTAAGGTGATTGTACGTAAACAATACCTTATTCAGACAATGCTGTGCCTGAGCCTGTGACTTGGGGAGGGCTGGTGGCTCCCCCCTTTCTGTTTGTTTGTCAATATAGGACTTGAGCGTCCGATTGACCCGTTCCACAATCGCTTGCCCCTGCGGATTGTAAGGAACGCCAAAAGTATGCTTAATATCCCAAGTGGCCATGAAGGCCGCCAGCTGCCTGGAGCTGTAAGATGGGGCGTTATCGGTTTTAATTTGCCACGGCTTGCCCATTGCCGCGATGCAGGAAAGGAGGTGCAGCTCCACGTGGGAAGCAGTCTCCCCTTTCTGCGCCATTGCCCAAACGAATTGTAAAAAAGTATCTATGCAGACGTGCATGTACTGCCATCTGCCAAACTGCGGGACATGCGTGACGTCCATCTGCCACACTTGGTTAGCCTCTGTCCCTCGTGGGTTAACCCCCCACGAGGGCCCCCCCCCGGTGCCCCTGTGCAATGCTGGCAAGAGCGAACTATGCCTTGGACTTGAGAAAGTGGCAGATTGAACTGTCTGGCAAGCGCTTTGGCGTTTTGGTGAAAAAATGCATGACTCTGGATTGACGTAGTGAAAACACCCAACACTGAACGTTGCTGAATTTCCTTTGCCGCCGCATCCGCTCTGCTATTGCCCACGGAAATTGGACCCGGTAGGTCTTGATGACTTCGGATGTGGGCAATATAGAGCGGCTCCGTGCGGTTTCGCAAATGAAATTGAGCAGTTAAAAACAGACTAAGCAAATTCTTGTCTATCGCGGGAGTGATGTATGCTCCCGGTAGACTGTGAAGCAAATTCCTAACGTACTGACTGTCAGTAATGATGTTTAGGTGCTCTTTGGCGAAGGTGCGCAAGGCGAGGTTCACCGCTGCCAACTCCGCCCACTGTGCAGACTTCTGTGGAAGAGTTAACAGCGTGCGCCAAGCCTGGCCCTCCTGCCAAGTTAAGACACCATATGTTCGACCACCGTCCGTAAAAACTGTCCTGGCTCCCTGAAGCGGAACCAGCGAGAGCAATTCGAACAAGCTGACTGTCTGCGTCTGAAGTGAGACAAGTCTGGGGTCCTTCGGCAAATGGTATGCCAAGCTTCCAGTGAATCCTTCCAGGGCTATTGGAAGCGAGTCACCAAGCTGCATCAGTTGCTGGATTTGTTCCTTGGTGAACGGGACTACAATTTTGGCTAAATCGTGCCCCGAGATGTCCCTAGCCCTCAGCCTCCCACGGTAGACCACCGCGGAAACCAACTCCTGGGGAGGAACGATGTTCCGTGGGGAGGTGTTCGGCAAGTACACCCATTCCACGATACTCGCTCCCTTCTCGGAGTCTATCCCTAGAGCTCCGGTGAACATCGATCCTGCTCGAACGATGTACAAGTTCAGGATTGGGGCATATGGCCCCTGGGCGATCCTATCTACCCACCTCTGGCTGAGAACCTGGTTGACTTTCTTGAGAGCCAAGCGCGCTTCTCGAGAGATTTGTATCCGGTCTGCTGGCTGCTTACCTAGTGTTAGCAGCGAGAAGAGCGGTTTCAAAAGATCCGTATCCAGTCGAAAGTACGGTCTGGCCCAATTAATGTTCCCTAAAACCTGCTGCAATTCCACTAAGGTGACTGAATCCTGTAAATTTATTTGGGGCAAAACTGGTGCTGCGAAAGAGCGGAGAAGCCGATGACCCAAGTATGAGAAGGGCTCGGTTCTCTGCACTTTCTCCAGGGCAATGAGCAACCCTTTCTCCCCCAGGCTGGCCTGGAGGTCTGAAAACATTTTGCTGCCGAGTTGCGGCACCGCGACCAAAATGTCGTCCATGAAGTGACAAACTAAAGCTTTTGGGTAAAGGTTTAGAAACTTTGCCAGTGCGTTGTGAACATAAATTTGGCACAGGGTGGGCGAATTGAGCATGCCCTGTGGCAAAAATCTCCACGCGTAACGCTGCGTAGGCTCACTGTGGTTCACAACCGGCACCGTAAAGGCAAACCTTTCCCGGTCCCTGGGGTCTAAGGGAATCGTGTAAAAGCAATCCTTGAGATCTACAACTAGGATCTCCCACCCCTCGGGAATCATATTAGGATTTGGGATGCCGCATTGAAGCGGACCCATTGGCTGTATACATTTATTGATCTCTCTGAGATCGTGGAGGAGTCGCCACTTCCCCGATTTCTTCTTAATCACAAAAATTGGTGAATTCCAAGGACTTGTGGACTGCTCTATATGTCCTGCGTCTAGCTGTTCTTTGACCAGTTGCTTTAGGGCGACTACCGTATTTTTCGCCGTATAAGACGCTCCGGCATATAAGACGCACCCAATTTTAAAGGAGGAAAATCTAGAAAAAAAAGATTCTGAACCAAATACTGTACTAAAATATTTTATATCAACTGTATAAAGTAAACAGCAGTTTAAGAACAATTTTATGTCAACCATGTAACATATTAAGAACAATCTTTACTCTCATTAACAGTCAGTAAAGTCAGTAAACAGTGAAAGTAACAAAAATCAGTCTGTAATGTTTTTATTCGAACCCCAAGAATTCCTCTTCTTCGCTGCTATCAGAAATGAGGAAGGACAGATCCTCGCAGTCATTGTCATCACTTTCTTCCTCACTGGTGTCAAATAAGACGTCGTCTTCTGTTCCGTCCAAGGCATTACTAATGCCACACTTCTTGAAGGATTTTACAACAATGTCCTCCTTCACGGAGTCCCATGACCTTTTAACCCATTCACACACTTGTGTGATAGTGGGCCTCTTCATCCGCCCAGTAGGCGTCAGATCATGGTTCCCAGCTGCCATCCAGGTGTTCCACTCCTCACGCATCAGAACTTTGAATGGCTTGTTAATGGAAACGTCCAGAGGTTGCAGCTGGCTAGTGAGGCCACCAGGAATCACAGCTATTTGGGTTTTAACTTCCTTAAAGTTCTTTTTAGTATTTTCCGTAATGTGCGCTCTAAACTGGTCAAGCACCAACAAGGAAGATTTCTTCAGAAGACCGCCAGGACGTTTGGACCACACTTTGTCAATCCACAGCCTCATGCCATTTTCGTCCATCCACCCTTTATCCTGAACATGCACGACGACTCCCCGTGGGATTGTTTCTTTTGGGAACGTTTTCCTTTTAAAAATCAACATCGGAGGCAGTTTGGTACCATCGGCACAGCAGGACAGCACAACCGTGTAGTGGGTTTTCTCATGCCCTGAGGTTTTTACGGTTATGGTTTTTGCTCCTTTGTTATCTACGGTTCTGTTAGATGGCACATCAAACGTTAGCGGGACTTCATCCATGTTCCCGATCTGGCTAATTTCAAAGTTACCGGTATTCTTCTTCCTCACATCAATAACAAACTTGTGAAAAGAAAGAATCTTTGATTCGTATTCCTTAGGCATTTTTTGTGCAATTCTGGTTTTGGTGCGCATAGAAAGGCCAGATCTCTTCATAAATCTATAGCACCACGATGGTGATCCGGTGAAATCCCGAATGCCTTTCTCCACAGCAATACGTCTGGCCTCATAGATTATCATTTTTGTTGCCTGTGATGTGCGATCCACTCCTTCACTTCCACCTCTAACTCTGGCCACTTTGCAGTTGGTCCACATAAGGTGTGCTTGCCTTTATCCAACTTTTGGAGCTGATCCTCCTGTTTCCTCCACTCTCTTATCATTTTCTCAGTTGGAGGTGGCCCGAAGTGTCTCTCCGCTGCTCTATTCCCATGCTCCTTAGCAAATTTAATTACTTCCAGCTTGAAAGCAACTTTATATGCCATTCTCTTCTGCTTAGACATCTTGAGGAGATGGTACTATAATTTTTCTGCAAGAAATGTAACCCCCTCATATTTAATCTGGTGCTCTCTAACCCCCCCCATATTTCCTCTGGTGGTCTCGTAACCCCCTCATATTTCATCTGGTGCTCTCTAATTCCCATATTTAATCTGGTGGTCTCATAACCCCCTCATATGCCATCTGGTTTGAGTGAATGCTGCTGGAGAGAATGTTGTGGGATAGACTGCAGCCTTGGTTTACAGACTGTTACACTGACCACAAAGGGTAACATACATGTGTCATGAGAACAGCTATATGGGGAGAAGGCCAATGGCAAATTTATAATCATATGGGGGCACAGGAACAGCCATACTGCAACTTTAAATCATCAGTAAAATCAGCCAATGCTTCGCTTTAAATGTTCACTATGCTCTAAGCTCTCCTAGACCCTAGGTGTGTGTGTGTGCATGTGTATGCACATTTTACATTTCATTTACCCTGTAGTTGGTCCGCCTGATCACTTTCTCACATACACCATACACGTTGTCTGTGATCTACCCAGAAGGCACATTATGACGTAGGGAGGGCGGTGTGTCTTCTCCCCGTGATTCGGGGGCGGAGCTTGTGGAGCCATTCTTCTGCCCATCAATCATGGGAATCCAATAGACTAGTGGGGGAGGAGCAAGACCGGCAGTATGAGGTAGGGAGGGCGGTATCTTCTCCCCGGGATTCGGGGGTGGAGCTTTGGCAGATCAATCCTTCTGCCCATCAATCACGGGCATCCAATCAACTAGGAGCGGGGCGGGGCAGAGTACGGACAGCAGTAAGCATTGGCTGGAGGAGGCGGAACGAGGAGGCAGACATACGGACATTTCAGGGCAGCATGGATTGATCGGGTGCCCGGGAGATATGCAGAGAAGCGGCGAAATTGTGCCCACACTGCCCAGCAAGGAGTGGGACTGCTCGGGGAGACATGAGGAGATGCAGCCTGCGCTGATGGATGGAGGTACCAGCAGTAAGCTCAGCATGATGCCCGTGCAGCACATGGTTAGACTGTCGGGAGGGGGGCATGGCGCGCTATAGGAGGGAGAGGGAAGCCCGAACACACACAGCCTGGCCGTGCAGGGAGGGTCACAGAAGTCACCACAGCCCGCAGAACGTGCCCCAAATCCAGCCCGCAGCACACACTGCATAAGGAGAGGACTGCGAGCAAGCGCCACACAAAGTTGGGGGCAGTTTTAATGCATGTAAAATGTGTATTTGCCGTATAAGACGCACCAACTTTCCCCCCCCCAGTTTTGGGGAAGAAAAGTGCGTCTTATACGGCGAAAAATACGGTAACTTCTCTCCCACTACCGGCCATTGTTCTACCCAGACCGGCGTGTCGGTGAGCCACTTAAGTGGCAACGCCATTACCCGAAGGTAAGCGTAGCACCGTACTGCTGCAAAATGTCTCGCCCCCAAAGGTTGATGTGCATGTCAAGAATGTGCGGCCAAATTACCGCTGTGCCGTCAGCCTTTGGGATTGTGACTGTCACCCACTCCCGGCTCCTAAACGCTTCCTGAATGCCGCCTACCCCCACACATCGGAGACCGGCTCAATGGCCCACTCCCTTGGCCACTGGCTTCTGCTTATCACGGATACATCTGCTCCGGTATCTAACAGGCCTGAGAATGATCTATTATTCAGAAATACCTCAATAACCGGGCGCTGTTTCCACTCAATGTTGGTCTCGACTGTCGCTAAGACCTGGTATCCTTGTACTGCCTCACTGGCGCTCGAGTGGTCCTCTGACCGGGACTCTGAGCTGTCCCTGAGCCTTCCCTGGCTTTCTGCGGGCGAGTGACAAGGAACCATGATCAGTTGCGCTAAGGTGTCTCCCTTGTGAATTGTTTGGGGCAGGTGCGTCCAAAGCTGAACTTGGAGAATGCCTGAAAAATTGGACTCAACGACTCCTGGAATTATAAGAATTCAGCGTGCTCCTGCTATGCTGCGGGGCAAAACTAAACCTATAAAGCCCTTGGGCAGTGGACCCATGTACTGGGAGTCCACCAGATAGACCGTGCCTGGCAGGTCGCATGTAACATCTGCCTGACAAGTCAAGTCTAACCCTGTACTACCCTTGGGGCTGGCCTGCGCCCTCGCAGTGCCTGGAATGTGACCTGGATCTAGTCTAGCTCTGGCGAGCCTTGAATCTGGGAAGTCTCTGTTTGGACCGGGGCCAGAGACGTGCCCGCGTGCCGGTTTCCCAAACTCGGACAATTCCTGGCCCAATGGTAGCCTTTCTTGCATCTCGGACACAGGGTGTTTGGAGCCTTGGAACGGCCGGAATTTTGTCCACCTCCCTTGGATCGGCACTCCCTAGCGAAGTGACCGACCTTGCCACAATTGTGACATGCTCCTTGGGTCTTACCCTTAGGTCTTCTACCCCCTTGCACCGCTGCCGCTAGCAATCCCATCTTGTAGGATTCTGTGCCAACGTCGGCGCAAGCTCTAATCATGTCCGTGAGAGTCAAGTCGGGACGATTGCCCAGTGACTGCAAGATTTTACGGCAGTCTAAATTGGCATTGTCCTTGGCTAACTTGATCACGAGCTCTTGCTGGGCTTCCTCATTATCGATCTGCCTACTAATTGCCTCCTCCAGGCGATTGATGAAATCCATGTAGGGCTCCTGGGCTCCTGGGCTCCCTGCTTGACTGCGGTGTAATTCTTAGCCGCCTTGCCGGTCGCAGGGACCTTGAAAAAAGCCCTAAAGGCAGCCTCTGCCGACATCTGGAGAGTGGCGAGTGGCAAGTTGATCTGCGCATCGACGGATTCGAAGGCACCTGAACCATACAGCTGGTCAGGAATTACTGCGCCTCCCATCCTGGCAGCCCTAGTTTGAGCTTCAAGGCGAAACTCGCTGTCCCAAATCAGGTACTGGCTAGGGTTGAGCATCATCCGCATGACGGCTTTCCAGTCATGGGGAATGAACATGGTGTTCTCGCAGACTTGCTGAAGTGTGCCCCTAGTAAATCGGCTCTGGAGCCCTGTCTCTGAGATGGCCTTCCGTATAGCCATGAGCAGCTTATACGGGACTGGTGAGTGAACTATCTTCTGGGCCCCTGTGAGGGCATCCATTTCTAAGCGAATTGGATAAATCTGACTAAGCTCAGCTAGTTCTTCCGCTGGCAACTCCCCCTTCCTGATTTCTTCTTCCACTGTGCGCTGAAGGGCACTCTTGGTAACTTGGGAACCTGGGGCTGTCAGAGAAGCACCTGCGCTCCTCATTCCTTGCATTCCGTCGGTGACGTCTGCAGCTGTCACCGAGGGAAAGTTCCCTACGCTACTCTGCCTAAATTGCAATGATGGATAGAGCGTCGTAGGCGCCGTTGGCTCGGCTGGCGTGGCTGGCAGATGTGGGGTTTTTTTGGCCTCTACCCGGACTGGATCTATCTCCGCTAAGAGTTTCCTACATTTGTCCCATGTGCGAATTACGCGCTCGGGAGCTTTCGGGGGTTGCTGAATGCAGTCTCCTATCTGATCCCAAACCTCAAGGGTTAATGTACCTACTTCTGGGTAAAGCAGGCAGTGTTCCCTTAGGTACACCAAAAGTCTCGGTAGCTCTCGGCTGTGAAATCTTAACTGAAATATCCTGGCCAGGATCTTAAACTCTTCCTCACGAGTTTTTTGGCTAGCGGACGGACGCTGTCGCTGAGGACAGGTCCGCATATTACCTGCGAAGGGTCCTCCGAAGTATGCCGCTTTGTTAGAATGGGGACCCCATCTTGGACGATGCGTAACCGCGCGTATGCAGTGGTATAGGTGCAGGGCATAGAGGTGGCGGAAACTGTTGACCTTCCTGATGTCCATAGGGGATGCTGGGCTGCCACATGTTTTAATGCTGCACTTCGGAGGCGGTGATCTTACCGGATTGCTGGCCCGGACTTAAAGTCTTCTGAGTGCAGGGACCTGGCGTTTCTTTGCCATTTATGGCCGTCTACACGATTGCTATGGTCATATATTGCCGATGCAATATCATGGGTGACACTTTGTCCCAGCGTTTGGACCGTGCCCGACGGTCAGTGAACAGGGCTGCTGCCTGGTTCTTTATCTAGAATGGCCTGGGGACAGCCATTTGTAGTCTGGGGATAGGGTTACAGGAATTTGGCCTGTATTCTGGAAATGGGGTTCACCGGTCAATAAGTTGAGGCACCTCTCTTTTGAATGACGTGCAAGAGGGCCAGGTGACCGAATTGTCGGTCAGTGTGAGCGGCCCCTGCTGCAAGGTGGCAATGTGCCACGTGGAAGGTGCCTCTACAAGAGCCACATGTGATGCAGGGCCGCATCAACTTTGCCTGCAGAGTGGTAATATCAGGCAGTGCTTTCGCCTAGTGCCTGGCTCATGCTAGGGCGGGTCTCGTTAAACGAAGCTGCGGGGAACAGCTGATTGGGGGTTTGTGAGCGGACCTGTTGGTTTGGCTCACATTACCGCAGGACTTCCATGCTGTCGCATCGGGAGGTCTGAGCTTCTGGTCAGCCCCAGTTGCAAGTACAGTCGGATGCCTCCGGCTCCCCGGGTGAGGGGATTTATTTAAGGACAGGGGTCTATGGTCATGGGCCCCAGGGATGTCAGGGCATGGATCGGTTACGTGATCTTATGTTTCTAACATATCTTCTCCCTCCCAGTTGCAAGTACAGTCGGATGCCTCCGGCTCCCCGGGTGGGGGGATTTTATTCAGGATGAGGGTCTATGGTCATTGGCCCCAGGGATGTCAGGGCACGGATCGTTTACGCGATCTTATGTTTCTAACATATCTTCTCAATTCTGGGTACCCTTTATGCTCTGGGGGACAGGCGGCCTGATTCTGTGCTTCACTTTTGGCATGGTAATGCTGCGGTGGTGCACACTGTCAATGCCTGAACGTCTAAATCACCTGAGTCATGGCCTCAGCTTGCATAATTTTCTGGGGTTCATGCGCTTTAAGGCGCTTCTTTGGGCTAAACATGTGCCAGTCATTTATAACGATATTGCTTACCCTCTCCCCCGTCTGCAGATCACCCAGTTCCCGGCTGGGCTCTGGACACTTGTGAGCTGCCCTCTCCACTCCTGGCTGCGGTATGGTCATTTGGCAAGGAGACGTGAACCGGGCGAATTGCATGTATTGTTAACTCGCACGCGCACTGCGCATCGGCATCCAATCCTTCACTTTAGGGCCTTTTATTGGTAAAGGCAATTGCCCAAAATCCGGCCGACATTGGTTGACTGGGTTTTAGATTGTATAGTCTGCCCTATGATCTGGGGTTGGCTCCACGCACCATAGCCACTGGGCTTTGAGCATTGATACTCATGGCCAAAGCACGGGGTTTTCCTGACTATGCGGGGTCTTCTGAATAAGCCATGTATTAGGGGGGTGGACACGTGTACATGGCTGCCGCCTTACACAAGTCGCCCTATTCTCACAGATATTCTGACCCACCTTGCACGAGGTTGGCATAGACCATATCGCAGTAGGTAGGAGGAGTCTCTTTTCACGCAGCTACCGATGTAGCCTTTTTTCTGGAGCTCGCCGACTCAGTGAGCTGGTCCCATGGTCAGGAGGGAACGTGTTTTGTAGGGCACTGGAGCTCGAAGATGTCTATGTCAAACAAGAGCGGGCTCAGTTGGGGATTCGTCCCTCGAAGGCCGATCAGCATGGAGTGGGCAGTGGTGTATACTGCCATGACATACATTTGCTGACATCATTCCGGTTGGTGCCCTACATGCGATTGGCAGTGCCTGCTGCGTGCCCCAGCCTGTTTTTCTGCCACCAGATGGATCTACACTTACCAGATTTAAGTTCCGACGGGTGACCGGTACCGCGCTTCCCAGTGTGGTGCCCGTTATGGCACCCATTTAATTAGGATAGGCATCGCATTGACCGCGGCTGCGTTTGGGGTACTCGGAGGCGGATATAGGTGGGCACGTGGGAGTGTGCGCATAATTTTTCTATATGTACGTCCCCTCACTGTATGAGTACCCAGTTATGTCCTTAACCCCTTCTTCTCTTTTACAGATCCTGTGTGTATCCACACACCGGTGGCAGTGGGGCTGGTGGGCCGCAGCTATGTACACTGGGCGGCAGTATATGCTGCGGCAACAGAGTGTGGACCCCAGCTCGGGCTGCGTGCATCCGCACGTATGCGGTGGTATGTATGCGCGGCATGAATGGGCGGGAACTGTTGCCATTCCTGATGTCCATCAGGGATGCTGGACCGCCTGATGTTCTTCTGCACCTCGGCGGCAATGATCTTACACGGATCACTGACCTTTACTTAAACTGTCGAGGTGCGGTGACCTGGCCTTTTATATCATTTATGGCTTACACAAGGTCGCTATGGTCTAACATCATGCCGAGACACCAATTTAGAGGAGACGTGGATCTCCGCAGTTCGGACTGTCCCGGCGGTCAGTGGACAGGGCTGTTGCCCGGCTCCTTGCTGAGAATGGCTTGGGGGATAGCCATTAGATATCTGAGGATAGGCTTACAGAAATTTTAACCTGTAGGCAGGATATGGGGTCCACCTGTCGGCTAGAGGTATGTACCTCTTTTGGATGAGGTGCAAGCAGGCCTGGTGACTGAGCTGACGGTCTGGGGGGGCGTGAGTCATCATGAATGCCTCCCCGTGTGGCGGGTAGCACTGGTAAGGTAAAGATTTATGACCCATAGGTATCCGGCAGGTTCGCAATTGACTGGCCAACACGTAGACAGGTACAGGAGAAATAGGTTTGGCCGGTCAAGGGCGAACCAGGCAAGGGGTGATGGCAGGAGCTTTACAGCCTGCATCACCTTGATATTTAATGGATACACGTCATAGGGTGGGGTCAGTAGATAGTTTATTGACTCCGGTCAACAATTTGTTTGTGTCAACAAACAAATTGATACAAATAGTTACATGTAGCCAATTGCCATTGGCATTTTGGGAGGAACCTTACCAGTGTTACTGCAGCCTGCTTGCCTTAAAGAATTACAATTGGATGATTATACCAATTGAAAGTTATAATTCGGACTAGGGCATTATTCAATAAAAGTGGCCCGATGCCTTTATCCATATACCGGTGTCTGAGTCTTTCTTTGGGGGGTGCGCCTGCAAAGCGTTTTTAACAAAGTGGATGTTTTCTCCTTTCAGAAGAGCACACCAGAAAAAAAGTAAAGCTGTTCCTGTAAAAATTTAAATTTCTACACTGTTAATTTCAGGGGTTTTTTTATTTTTCTTCTTGTTGTCATTCATAGTATACAAATGATGTTCTTCAAACATTCATCAGGATGTAAATATCAACAAAAGGTTTCAAATGCAAAGAACGCTTGGAACAGTTATTTTTGACAGATCTTGCTATTTACTATGGGTTCACAAACCCTGGAGACTTTCAGTTCTCAGTGAAGTACTGAAAGCTATCTGTTGGTAAGACTTTAAGATGAATGGTCAATCTGTGGCCTATCAGGTATTGATGTACACTGACTCTCTTCATTCCTAGCCAGTATAGTCAATCGTCTGGCTATGTTATCCTGCTATAGTCAATCGTCTGGCTATGTTATCTCTTTGCGGGGGGCCCCCACCCGGACTCAGACATCCGGGTCAGTTAGGGAGCGTGGCCATCCCTCTATAAGAGGGTTGGCCTCGAGGCAGCCTCGCTGCCATTTTAAAGAGAAGCGACGGAGCGGAGAAGTTCGCTCCGACGCTGCTCCCTCCTGCTTCTCTTTTTACAATTCTGATCGGAGGATACCTCTCCTCCAATCAGTGCTGCACTGCTTGGGTGGCTATGGCACCCAAGTGCAAATCTCAGGCGGCCCCTAGGCCGCGACCTAGGGGGAGGGCTCGGCCCACCCCCTCGACCTCTTTGGGGCAACCACTGGGCCAGAGGGCTCGGGCAGCTGCCCCACAGGGGGGTGGCAGGGTTACAATCCCCACTGCCACCAATGAGGATGGCCAGGCCTCTGCCTACACACCCAGTCAGAGGACTCAGGTGGGGGCGGCGCAGGCCTGCTCCCCTGGGGTTTCTACCCCTGTTGCACCTTTGATCGCCATGGGGCATAGCGGCCCATTTGGGCGCGGTACGGAATTGCGCCCCACCGTTCCACCGGCCCCCCATAGGCCGGATTATTGGGCATAGCAGCCCATTTGGGTGCGGTGCGGGATTGCGCCCCACCGTTCCACCAGCCCCCCATGGGCCGGATTATTGGGCATGGCCCTATTCTGGCCAGGGATTGCCACACGGTTTTATCCCTCCGCCCACTCATCAATTGCCCGGCGGGCCGTCCGGCCCATCCGGCCCATCTTATTCTGGTGGGTCTGATGCTGTGGTAGCTCTCCTTGCCTGCATATCAGCACTCGAGGCATTTTTAGGAATTGCTCCACCACCTTTGGATGGTAGGCTTGGCAGCTCTTCAGCTCTGGCCCACATGCCGGCCACGGCCGCGCAGTGGGCCGCCAACAGGGTTGAGCTGCTGTAGGCCATCAGGCCAGTGCAGGCTGGCGCCTCGCAGCTCCCCATCAGGCCATTACAGCAGGGCATTCGACCAGGGACCAGTCCTGCTTGGCATGGACGCACTGGGACACAGAGCTCGATGGCCATCGCGGGCTCCGACGCCCACCGTGGGCTGGAACCCCCAGTGGGGGCGGCCCATGGGGGTGCACCGAGTGAGTATCCTGGTCAAATCAGCATACCGTGACACTAGCTCATAACACGGGGGGGTATAGTGGCCATGGCCGCAACAGGCCAATTACCCCCAGTTTCTTACAGGGGTGACCACCCCAATGCTTCCGCCTAACTCCTCGGGGGTCCGATAGGGCCTATTATGTGTTCCCCCACTCCAATCCGTGCCAATAGTGGCCCTGCCAACGGCCGGTTACTCCCTACCCCTGGGACCATGTATCCCGGGCTACTAGAGAGAAGATATGGCGTGGGGAAGATATTGACATTTTCACCCTCCTGCACCGTGAACCCACTGGGGAATAGAGGGAGGGGCAGGACGACAGGGACAAGGAGTTGTCCCATCATCGTAACCCACCTCGCACTTGGGCCAATTGGTTAAAGGCCTATTGGATACCCATGGCAGAATATCTAAGGGCCCGTCCTGATTTGGCCATCCCAATGGTCCAGTACCTGGACAATGTTTACCGGGCCATGGTTAATTCCCCTGGCCCATCATGGTTGGCCTATGATGAAGAACATAGGATGAGGGTGGCCCTTCACCCTGAGATGCAGTGGGATGAGCCCTGCTAGCAGTTGATTCATTCATTTCATTCATTTATTCGATTTATATCCCGCCCTACTTAGCCAGGGCCAATTCAGGGCGGCTTACAACAAGTAAATTAAATACAATATAACAAGAGAAAACAATATAAACACACAAAACACAATAGTATACAATTACAAATCAACAACTGCAGAATTAAATATACAATCAATGCAAAAAGACTAGTCTATAAACAACAGCATCCTAAAATATACCACAGTTGTGGCTACTGTAAAAGTGGCCCAATGCCTTTAATCCAATACCCGTGTCTGAGTCTTTATTTGGGTGGGTGCGCCTGCAAAGTAGACCATACTGCCGGCAACTCAATGCCAAATGTCAGGGGGTAGTTAACTAACCTGACAATCCTGAAGACTAACAACTTGAGTGCTGAAGTCCACAGGGAAGGGTGATGGTTCCCAAGTGGATTAAATCCCACTTGAATTCGTCTTAATGGAGGGCAACAGCTTCATTAATACTGGCCTGGGGCTGAGTTACGTCTCCAGACGGAATTGCTGCCCTTCAGGAAAGAACTTAAAACCTAGCTGGCAGGCCAAGTATGGGGTGCAGGTGGAGGGGTGACTTCCGTAGGGTGGCTGGTATAGCGAATCCCAGCACCCTCGGCCCCTGCACCTTTTTTAGTGAGTGGGTGGGTAGTTTTTAAAGCAGTTTTAACTATGTTTTTAATTGTGTTTTTATTATGCTGTGAACCTCCCTGAGTTGGCCTTGGCCAAGTGGGCGGTATAGAAACCGAAATAAATCAATAAAATAAATAAATAATAATGAGGACTTTACATGCCAAAACGGCTCAGGACTAGAAAGTGGCTAGCAAAACTGGATCAGTGGTGTGGGTGTCATGCTGTAACGTGGAAGGAAGATGAAAGGCCACTGCATTATATTCTTATGACAGTCTTCTTGGCTGATTGCCATTAGGATTGCCTATATTCGGATTCAGATACAGCAGAACACGAAGAAGATAATTAATCATAGGGATAATGGGACTTGTAGTCTAACAAAGTCTAGGGGCAAAAAAGTGATCTGCCCCTACTTTGCAGGTTTAGGAAGGCCCAAGGACCAGCTTTTGTATCTTTGCCCATATCATATTGTACATTTTGATATAAATGAACAGGGAAGTTATGTGGAGTGAAAACTGAGCCAAGGTTATTTCTAAGAGGAGCCAAAAATTTTACATAGTGAGCTGATCCAATTTAAGGATTCCTTCCTCTCATTTCAGAAATTCTTCCAGACTTCATTATCTTTCTCATCAAAAACTAGAATCTACCTGCTGCTATTTAGAAGGCTCAGTTCTACCCCCAGTTTGATGCCTCTTTATTCTTTCCAAATACCTGCATTCCAGTGCTAAAACTGCAAAGCTTGAAGAGTTACTTTGAAGAAGAATGACTGCAACACCAGACTGAAGCCAGCCACAAGTGAGCATCCTATTAGTGCTCAGTTGCAGATGGCTTCGGTATGTCTTTACAGTTAACATTTTTTAAAAGTAATTTTATTAGCTCTGCTAGGATGCCAGGTAAAGTCAGTGATCAGCAATTCTAAGGGCTCCTAGGGAGGATGCCAATGAAAATATTATGACTCATCATCACCCTCAGATGTTCTTTTATCCCAGCTTCCTCCTGGGCCAATCAAGATTTATGAGGGTCCCTGTAGATGTGTGTGTGAGGGTGGGGCTCTTATTTGTTACATTTTTAAATATTTCCTTGGAAGCATATTAGTCCATTATTATGAAGTAAAATGGCACAGGATTTCACAGAATCAAAAGCTATGTACAGAAAAGCAAAGAATACAGAAACAATAGACATCCTGCTAGCTTCAACTTTTTGTTTTCTCATATATCACAAACAAACACACACACACCAAATCCTCCTTCCATTGGATTTAAAATGCCGCCTGTGGGGCCTGTAGAGAAAGGGTATTATAAAGTGTTGGACTGCCACTGAGGAAAACCACTTTCATGAAATGTGTTCCTTTTTCTTGCAGAACAACAAAAAGTGCTTTGCCACTGCATTTGGGCAATCAATCTTTCTCCTGCTATCCATCAGATAGCCATGTTAAAAAGACAATAAATTAAATATTAGGTTAAAAAGTAATTAAATCAATTTCCTCTTAAGAACAGTTTTAGACAATTAAAAATATTAAAGATAAAAAACGCTCAACCTCTTTTTAAAAGAAAAACCCTCATAGGCAGGCAGTTTAGTAGAGAAAGGCCCATTGGAATTATATTACAACCTCGCATGCTACCAGTTGGAGTGACAGGGAGGGATTTTTTTGGGTACAGTTGGCTGACTCCCTATCCAGCACTAACCAACCCTTCCTTTTCACTTCTGAATTCAAAGAGAGTGCCACCTCTCTGTGTTCTTTCTCTCTTCTTGTTGCTCAATTGTTTCGTTATTCTTGATCTGTTTGGTTAGTTGCTAGCATACATGCAGTAAAGAAAACAGCATGCACATGTTTGTAATTCCAAGTAACTGTCAATAAAGAAATGTTTTTATTATTTCTCCTACAAAGGTCTCAGTGTGAACTACTGAGACTTGGAGGGGGGGAGGTTGTAGTTCTTGTTCAGTTGCACAGTCAGCTCCGACTCTTTGCGACCCCATGGACCATTGCTCTCCAGGCACCCCTGTTCTCCACCATCCTCCACACAGCCCCGTGCCCATTGTGTCTACAATGCCATCCAGCCATCTCATCTTTGGCTGTCCCCTTCTTCTTTTGCCCTCCACCTTCCCCAGCATCAAGGCTTTCTCAAGTGAATCCTCTCTTCTCATTTGATGTCCAAAATATTTTAGCTTCATCTTTGTTATTTGTCAATCGAATGAGCAGTCAGGGCTAATCTCTTCTAATATTGACCTATTTGTTCTTCTCGCTATCCAGGGGACTCTCAAAACTCTCCTCCAGCACCACATCTGAAAGGCATCTATTTTTCTTCGCTCAGCCTTTCTAATGGTCCAGCTCTCACAACCATACATTATTACCAGGAATACCATTGCTTTGACTATGCAGACCTTTGTTTGCAGGGAGATGGCTCTACTTTTGACTATGTTCCCCAGGTTTCTCATAGCCTGTCTCCCAAGAATCAGTCGCCTTTTTATTTCATGGCTGCAATCCCCATCTGCAGTGATCTTTGATCCTAAGAAAGTAAAATCTGTCACTGCTTCTACTTCTTCCCCATCTATTTTCCAGGGACTTATAGCGCCTGTTGCCATTATCTTGGTTTTCTTGATATTTAGTCTCAGGCCAGCTTTTGCACTTTCCTCCTTCAATCCAATCAAGAGGTTCTTTAGGTCTTCCTCTCTTTCTGCCATCAGGATGGTGTCATCTGCATATCTCAAATTGTTGATGTTTCTCCCAGCAATTTTGATCCCATATTGTGATTCCTCCATCCCTGCATTGCGCATTATGTGCTCTGTGTATAAGTTGAATAAGCAGGGTGACAAAATACAGCCTTGTCTTACTCCTTTTCCTATTCCAAACCATTCCGTCATTCCATACTCTGTCCTAACTGTTGCTTCATGGCTCATGTACACATTTCTCATGAGGCATATAAGATGTTCTGGTATTCCCATCTCTTTAATTACTTGCCACATTTTGTTGTGATCCACACAATCAAAGGCCTTGGTGTAGTCAATGAAGCAGAAGTAAACTTGTTTCTGATATTCCTTTGTTTTCTCCATGATCCAACGTATGTTGGCAATGTGGTCTCTGGTCCCCCTACCTCTTCTGAAACCAGCCTGCACTTCTGGAAGTTCTTTCTCTACATGCTGCTGCAGTCTATCCTGTATTATCTTGACCATCACTTTGCTAACTTGTGGGATGAGCGCAATTGTTCGATAATTTGAACATTCTTTGGCATTGCCAAAGAGATTGGGACATATACCGATCTTTTCCAATCCTGTGGCCACTGTTTCATTTTCCAAATCTGCTGGCATATAGCATGTAGTAGCTTGATCCCATCATCTTTTAGGCTTTGAAGAATTCAACTGGGATACCATCATCTCCACTGGCTTTGTTATTTGCCATGCTTTTTAGGGCCTTTCTGACTTCACTCTCTAGGATGTCTGGTTCAAGTTCAAATTCCCCAACATTGTTATTATCCAGGGTGTTAAGGTCTTTTTTGTAGACTTCCTCTGTGTACAATTTCCATCTTTTCTTTATCTCTTCTCTTCTGCATCCGCTAACTCCTTGCCATCTTTGTCTTTTATCATTGTCTTTTATGAGAAAGAGGGTCTATATACTTCTACTATACAGCTAAAGGGAATTCTACCAGAAATTCAAAAGTCTGCTACCCCATCAACAAACCAAATGAACAGGCATACCCAAACTATGGTCTGTTGGCCGGCACCAGTCCCGGAAGCCATTTTATCCGGCCCCCAATGCCCTTGCCAAACCAGGAAATAAATACGGATGCTTCTGCTTCACAAAAATGGCCATTTTACTTCTTGGTTTGGCATGAATACTTCTGCGCCAAATCAGCAAGTAAAATGGCCACTTTTGTGCATGTGCAGATGCATCAGCACCAAACCAGGAAGTAAAATGGCCACTTTTCACACATACACAGAAGTGATCACGCCAAACCAGGAATTAAATGGCTGTGCATGAGCAAACACCACTGTTCTGGGGACGTGGTCTGTCCCATTGTTATGTATGTTAACTGTGTTTTCTGACAGGAGCTAAATGTATCTTTTCTCACGTATCTATTCTTATGCAAATAAGTGGATTGAAAATGTGCATACTCTGTTAGCCAATGGGCTTGTTGTATTATTGCACATCCTGAGGTATTCAAAAAGAATTTAGGTTTATACAAAAGACCCCTTGTGGACTTTGATCTTGACCCAACTGTCCGGCCCATCCAGATGAAGCCACACCAGGTACCCTTTGCTTTAAAGGAGAAGATAGAAGCCGAGCTGGACAAATTGGTGGGGCAGGGCATCCTAGTGCCAGTGAACTCCACAGAGTGGGAGAACCAATAGTGACTGCTTTGAAAAGTATTTGGGAGGTCAGGATATGCGCTGACTACAAGTGTACCATCAATAAAGCTATTCGCCCGAACGCATATCCTGTGCCCATGGTAAGCCACCTTCTTGCCTCCTTGCATGGAGGAAATTGCTTCGCAAAACTTGACCTTGCCCAGGCTTACCAATAATTGACTGTGTCTCCTGCTGCTGCCATAGCCCAGACCAAAGGGGGCATTTAAGGTAACTAGACTACATGAATGCAGCCCCCGGAATATTTCAATCTCTTGTAGAACATATTTTAAAGGTTTGCCCAGTGTCCTGCCATATTTTGACAATGTCCTGATCACCGCTAAGGACACCATTGAACTAGCGGCCAAGTTCGATCAAGTCCTCTCACGTTTCGAAAGGGCCAGTCTACATCTCAGAAGAGACAAATATTTGTTTTTGGTGCAGGAAGTGGAGTTCCTGGGGTACCAAATTACACCCCAAGGTATCGTGCCCTCTGACTCCAAGGTGGCGGACATGCGAAATGCACCCAGGCCAAAATGTAAAGCCAAATTGCAATCATTTCTAGGATTGTTAAACTTCTATCATGCTTTTCTCCATCGCAAAGCCTCAGTTGCCGAACCATTACATCAGCTTCTTAAGAAAGATACTGTTTGGCACTGGGGCCATTG
Organism: Bradypodion pumilum; assembly: GCA_035047305.1. Classification (NCBI taxonomy): domain Eukaryota; kingdom Metazoa; phylum Chordata; class Lepidosauria; order Squamata; family Chamaeleonidae; genus Bradypodion; species Bradypodion pumilum. Next base: position 327,459,203 of record JAWDJD010000003.1, read on the forward strand.
CCAGGAGAAAGCATTCTTAGTACTTAAAAGGCTGCTATCTTTGGATGCTGTATTAACTCATTTTGATCCTAACAAGGAAGTTGTACTTGTGTGTGATGCATCCCCCGTGGGGGTGGGAGCTGTGTTATGCCATGTACTAAATGACAGGAGGGAATCCACCGTAGCATTCTATTCCCATTCACTTTCAAAGCCTGAGAAAAATTACACTCAGACAGACAGGGAGGCATTAGCAATTGTGACTGGCACTAAGAAATTCCACAATTACCTTTATGGAAGACCTTTTACCATCATAACTGACCACAAGCCCCTCCTTGGAATCTTTGTGAATGGGAAACCCATGCCTCAAATTCTGTCCCCAAGGATGTTGTGTTGGGCAATATTCCTAAATGCATACGATTTTACTTTGGTACACAGGCCCGGCAAGAACATCAGCCACACTGACGCCCTGTCACGTTCTCCACTGCCAGGGGTCGGGGAAGCCGATTGCAAGATCGAAAGTGACCACCAGGTCCTCATGATTGAGGCTTTCGACCTGCCCTCAGTCGTCCCCTCAGATATAGCCAAAGCTACAGCCAAGAATGTAACATTGACTAAAGTAATGTCTTGAGTACGAAAAGGCTGGCCTATCTCTCCTCTAGCCGAGGAATTCAGAACATTCCACCGCAAGCGTTTGGAACTGCCAGTGGAATGAGGTTGTCTTCTATGGGGCCAGCGGGTGGTCATTCCTGTCACTCTCAGGAAAAAGGTTTTACATCTACTTCACACGTCACCCAGGAATTGTCCGTTCCAAAGCCCTTGCCCATAGCTGCTTTTGGTGGCCTCAACTGGACCATGACATAGAACAAGTGGTCGGCACTTGTGCCAGTTGTCAATCATCTCGCCCGGAGCAATCCCACCTTCCCTCTAGGGAATTGGATTCTGCTCGGGACCCGTGGTCCAGGTTGCACATAGATTTTGCAGGTCCATCTAGGGGTGTCCTATTTTTGTTGGTTGTGGATTCATTCTCTAAGTGGCTGGAAGTTATTAGGGAGCCTAATACCACTTCAGCCACCACGATAATGCACCTAAGAAGGCTGTTTGCAGCATTTGGACTTCCAGATGTGCTGGTGTCCGACAACGCATCCACATTCACATCTGCAGAATTCCAATCCTTCATGGAAAGGAATGCAATTAGGCACATCACTGCCGCCCCATTCCACCCAGCCACCAATGGCCAAGTAGACTGGCAGGTGGGCACAACTAAAGACGCGCTTCGGCATATGGGTGAAGGGGATTTGGAGCTCCAGTTATGCCAGTTTCTTTTCACATATAAACTCATCCCCTTGCCTCAGGGCTGTCCCCTGCTGAATTGCTCCAGCAAAGGAAACTGTCATCCTTGCTAGACAGATTGGATCCCTCTATGGTAGAGGACAAAGGCACAAATATAGCAATCCAACACCAGAAGGGTTTCTCGTCCAGAGACTCTGTACATTGCCGCAATTATGCAGCTGGTGGTCCTACGTGGGTGCCTGGGTTTGTGATTGATCAAACTGGCCCTGTTTCTTACAGAATCAAAACAGCCACTGGTCTGATCTGGAGGAGGCACACGGATCAATTGAGACCCAGAGTACTGGACCCACAAGACGAATACAGATACTCAATGCTAGGGTTGGCCCCCCACCCATTTAAACCCAGGGGGCAGAGGTAATAGTCAGCAGCCAGCCAACATTGACCCAGAAGTGTCTTCTAGGGACCGATTTCATGGGGAATTTGTGGAATGCTCCCCTATTCCGGCCAGGTGTACCCCTACACTATCCCAGCCTAGCACTCTGGATTCCTTTATTGATGATGACCAATTTTGTTTAGAGTCGCCCTCCACTCTCAGTACACACGGGAGGGACCCTGAGTTGTCTTATTCATCCACAGAATTAGATTTTGGTTTCGAGCGATCCCCTGCTCCTCCATCTGACAAACGAGGCTTTAATTTGGGTTTACAATCCTCCCCCTCTAGTCAATCCCTCACTCCAGTTGGGTGGCCCATCCTACAAGCCCCTGCACCAGCTCAGCCAAGCGTCCGACCCAGAAGGGAAACTAGACCGCCATCCTGGTTAAAGGATTTTGTTTTTACCTAGGTGGAAGAATGTTATGTATGTTAACTGTGTTTTCTGACAGGAGCAGAATGTATCTTTTCTCATGTATCTATTCTTATGCAAATAAGTGGATTGAAAATGTGCACACTCTGTTATCCAATGGGCTTGTTGTATTATTGTTACTGTTACTGTTTATAGTAGCAGAATGTATCTTTTCTCATGTATCTATTCTTATGCAAATAAGTGGATCAAAAATGTGCACACTCTGTTAGCCAATGGGCTTGTTGTATTATTGTTACTGTTACTGTTTATATTGTATATAAGTCCGAGTTTTGCCCCATCCAAAGTGTGTTCAAACCTCACTAATAAAGAGTTGAATTTCACTACTTCACTCGTCTGCTTCTTCATTCCCTGAACACTAAACCCACTCAGCTACTCCGGGGATGTAGTCAGGCCCCCAGCCCAAAAAGTTTGGGTACCCCTGCAACAGAAGCTCCAAACACAAATTGAAACTCAACATGAAACTGATTCAGTTATCAGGTCTCAACCATAGCACCAAATGAAGTCTCTGAGAATTGCTATAGTTGTCTGGGACTGCAGATGGATATAACAGGCTAGAATCCTATTGGCTAGCTACACCAGTGTAAGTACAATGGTGTACATCTCAGTAATGAATTGATGATAATTTAAGGAATCAATATTTATATTCCTTTCCATGTGCCAAGTCACACACCTCGCACATGACAGAGTGGAAAAATTGGTCATATTTATTTATTTATTTATTCATTTATTTATACTATGATTTATATACCGCCTTCCTCACCTTGGGGTGACCCAAAGTGGTTTACAGTCATACGTAACACAAAATAATGCACAATATAAATAAAATACAAAATATAATACAAAATATAAATATAAATAGATACGGAGCCCGGCTCACATTCCCGACGGAGCCCAGGCTCAATGTCATGGACGGGGCCTGGGGCTCAACGTTATGAGTGTCCAGGCGCTCCATCCCCAGGCTGGTGGAATGGGCTCTGGGGAGAGGCAGGCAAGTCCTCGGTGACTGCGGCGGCTTTTCAAGCCCTCCAGGCAAGCAGAACCCGGAGGGCGGAGACGGCGTCCACACCTGCCTCCTATCCCTGGGCTGGTGGAATGGGCTCCGGAGAGAGGCAGGCTAGTCCTCGGCAGTGACACCGCCGGCATCTTTTCAAGCCCTCTGGGCAGCCAGAGGCCTGGAGGGCGGAGACAGCATCCACACCTGCCTCCCATCCCCGGGCCGGTGGAATGGGCTCCGGGGAGAGGCAGGTGAGTCCACGGCAGTGGCGGCGGCTTTTCAAGCCCTCTGGGCTTACCCAATATTATCCATATTACCCAATATGGAGAGCCCAGATAAAGGTCTTCCAGTATAAAATGTTATTTGGCTCTGAAGCAAAGAAATTTAAGTGAAACAGAGTTCTGCAGGCAGAGAAGGTGATTTTTATCTAGGTGCCATTCACTCACAATTTTACTTTTTGATTGCATGGGAGCATAAGCTATTAAATGCCAAATGGATATCAGCTATCCTGAGACTATTGAAGTATAAACTATTTGAGACAATTGCCACAATCATAGAGAGCTAAAAAATGACTTCATCATGGGCTGTTCACTGTCAGTTTGTATAATAAATTCAGCCACTTGTGTATGATTACCAGTTTCATTATATTGAGTAAAGTAAGTACTGCAAAATCTATGAGATGCCAGAACTGACCCTTGTCAAAAGCAATCAAGCCCTGAGTTTTTGATTAAAAATGAAGAAGAAGGACAACAACAAATGTTATTCACTGGTGCAGTGCCCTATTTATTTTATTATCCAACTATGTTCAACTACAACTAGATTATCTCTGGAAAATCCATAGTCAGGATGTGGAGCAAGATATCCATCCTAAAGCTTGAAAAATATACTTATTTTATGTTACCACAGTGATTACATTGCTTGGAGGTTTCTTGGAGTTTAGTTTGGTCACCAGTGAGACATCCATACATTTTATGAAAAATGGTGCTCCTACCATGATTGGTAACAAATTCCATGACTATTTCTGATGGTATATATGAACCCCTTTGCATATGCCCATTTTTAAGAAAAATTTTAAAAAATGCAGTAAACCTGAGGGCTTGCTGAACTAAATACTATATCAACATTACAACGTAACATGCAAAAGTCAAAATTACTTTTAAAATCAAAACCTTTGCAAAAAGCACTGTGGGAAAACTAAAAAGGCTGATGAGATAAGCAGCCAGTTCTTTCTTCAAGAAAGTATCTTCCATCCTGCTTGAAGGTAGCAGGATAGTTTAGGAAGTGGAAAGAAGTGATATGCCACCCAATTCTCCTCCATTATTTTGCCACCTTCATTATTTGCTGTCTGAAGTAACAGCTCATTCTTCCTAACCAGGGGTTGTCCCTTCTCTTGGGTAGTCCCCACAGTCAACGCTATGGGCAACTCACTTAGGGAAATGGAATTGTTAAATGCCTCCTCTATGCCCACACTGGGTAGCTTAGTGGTTGAGATATCTGGCATGGGAGTTTGATTTCCCATTGTGCCTCCTGCAAGTAAAGGCAACCTGTGTTGCCATGGGCCCAGGGAATGGGAAATCACTTCTGAGTATTCTGTACCTGGAAAACTCTGAAAGGGGTTGCTACAAGTTAAAACTGAGTTGATGGCACTTGACTGTTTTTATTTACTAGCAATTCTGCCCGGGCTTCGCCCCGGAATGTGTGGTGCTGTGCTTGTGATGCGGAGAGGGAAGCTGACAGGCTGCTATGCATCTGGGGTGACGTGTTCCCCGGTGGAAAGCAGCCTGCCTGTTACCTTCCCTCTCCGCCTCGCTGTTTCGAAGCCAGCAGCTGACAGTCTGATATCCTTCCGGGGATGCGCGTCCCCAGGCAGAAAGCAGCCTGGCAGTCACCTTCCCTCTCAGCCTCGCTGGAGGGGTGCACCCTTTGGTGGCCTCATGTCCCCATTGAGCATGAGCGATTGCTGGACTGGGTGGGAGCCCGGACTGGTGGCAGCGTCAGGAGTCTCCCAGCGCCTGCCTCCGGCAGCCTCAGCTCCCCCTCCGTCGCCAGGGGGGGTGGCGGGTGGAAGGCCTGGTGAGCCGCAGTGTGGCAAGGGGTGCGGCGGCCGCCTCCGGCAACCTTGCATCCCTATTGAGCATGGGGGATTGCTGGGCCAGGTGGGAGGCCATGCTGGTGGCAGTGTCAGGAGTCTCCTGGCGGCTGCTTCCCATTGACGCATTCAGGGATGCGCAGATCATTATGCCTGGAGTTTTTTCCCAGCACGCGCGTTTCAACGGATCTCCATGTGACTGTGCATGGACATGTTTTTCCCTCAAGTTTGCGTGTGCACAGTTGTTTTTTCAGCTTTGTGGGGCTTAGGCCCCACTCTTGGTCCCCGGACTCTCGCCACTCTGATCTTTGTTTCAAGAGGTAGGTGTGTGCGGAGAATTACAGGATAGGTTGAGGGATGTGAGTACGCATGCCCATCACGTTCATTACATCCCTTCCTTATTGGTATAGATTACCCCGTGTGGTCTCATCCCAGAGGTCAGCCAAATTCTACCCCTCTACAAAAGGTTTTGCAAACTGCATGAGACTTCAGAAAGAAATGAGCAAAAATCACCTCCTGTCCATTCCAGTCACCATCCACCCAGATGGACAGATCCTTCTAGAAACAGTCAACCATCAAGGAACAAATGCTGAAAAGAAGGTTGAAAAATCCACTCACCTGCTTGATTGCACACAGCAGTTTCCCATAGCAGTACACAATAATGAAGAAGGGAACCACAAGACAAAAGATGAAGAGGCAAATTATATAAGATGTGTTGTTAACATCTCTTGAATGCCAGTTAACTGAACATGTTGTTCCTGGCCCTTCAGGTCCATAGCTACTCCATCCAAAAAGGGGTGGTAAGGACCAAAATAAAGAATATGTCCAGGACAGTAAGATTCCCATCCATACTTTCTTATAGTTTGTGGCATCTGCTTCTGTTGCTCCTATCATTGTGCAGTATCGTTCGTATGAAAGCACAGCCAAGGATATAAGTGAGACTGTACCTGGAAGGGAACAACATAATGTTTTGTTTTATTTTAGAAAATTATTGTTTAAGCAAACAAATGCAACTTAGGTCTTGCACATAGAATTCTTACATAAAATACTATCTTGGGTGAAAGAAAAAGATTTGAGCTATGAGACCCAGATCACTATGACATTGTTTCCTCACCTTAACAGTTTATTCAACTATGTGAGCATATAGTTATGAGTAAGACATTAGACTTGATTAGTGATGGCATACCTTGGCACTCCAGGTGTTCTTGGACTTCAATTCCCAGAAGCCCAAGTCAGCACTCCTGCTGATCAGGGCTTCTGGGAACTGAAGTCCAAGAACAGCTGAAGTGCCAAAGTTCACCATCACTGCACTAGATGAACTCCAACGTCTCTAATCTTAAAATTATAGTTAGGCCTGGACAAGAGAAGGTCTTAAATAACCAAACCAACAGCTTGATATATTTCATTCTTAGGTAAATTGTAGGTGTTGGCTACAATTTGTTGTTTTGCATATGAATTCACAAATATAGAAAGCCTATTAATTTGATGGAGCATATGGAGGAATTGGTTCACCATATCCCCACTGATTAAATGGCCTACTCCAATTGCAACATATTATGCTAAACAAGAATTCAGTCAATATGTTGCATTACTGCAGACGGTAAGTTGTTAAATACTTGCCTATTAGTTGTCAAGATGCAGCTGCTGAATGGCCAACAAACATTTAAATGGAAAGGCTTCTTGTCCCTCTTTACTGCTGTGGAATGTGTAATCAGGGCTTTTTATAATTAGCCTGGGTAAGATGGCTGTCCCAAGTGGCAGGATGCTAGGAGAGGTGAATTGAGCAACTCCCAAATTGGGCATCACCACTGCTTTTTCTGTGTCTCCCTTTGCTGCTAATCCAACTTGACATTATTAACTGTTCCAGTAAATCTTGTTCTCTCTTGATATATCCATGATAATTTATAATAATTCTCTTTGTCTGTGTGCATGTTACTTTGTTTCTCTTCTGTCCCTCACAATTTAAAGAGTATTACAAGACATCCATCATGACAGTGGCGGTGGCGGCAGCTTCTTCTTTGTGATTATTAATAGTAGTAGTATTTCCAATCAAACCTGAACCTTCACTAGAAGCAAAAATGACTAAATTTAGATGAGCCTATATTGAACATGGGAGAAGACAAAACTCCCCAGATGAGACAAAAATGCTGGAAAGAGTCAAGAACATCAGGAAAAGAAGATGGCTGAAGGAAGGATGAGCTGGCTTAGTAAAGGGAGACACAACCTTGAGTTTACAAGCCCTAAGCAAGATTATTAATTAGAGGACTTTTTGAAGGTTTTTTATTTATTTATAAATAATTTTTATTAGATTTTTCAAAAGATACAAAGAAAATTACAACCATTTCTATATCACCCATTTGGGTCATATCCCATTCTGGGCGGTGTACAAACAGATAATAACTAACAACATAACACAGAGAAAATTGAAACAAACAACCGACAAATACGTCACAAACTAAAATAAAATAAAATAATTGGCATCTGAGGGCATAGAGACTCAACCTGACTGGCTAATTTATTGCTAAAGGGACAACACCCTGAAAGCCTCCTTGAAGAAGAGAGTTTTTAATTGCTTTTTAAAGTTCACCAGTTATGGGCCCTGGCGCAGCTCTATTGGTAGAGTGTTCCACAGTATTGGTAGAGTGTTCCACCGAGAAGGCTCTATTTCTAGTTAAAGAATTTCAAGCCAGTTTCAGGGGCAGCACCTGGAGCTGCACCGACTGTGATGAATGGGTGATGTGGGGAGTTGTTCTGAGGGAGAGATGCTCCGACAAAAAGCATGGTCCCAAACCATACCTAAGAGACTGCATTGTCCCAAGAATGTCGGCCCGTCCAACCAGACTGGAGGGGCTCTCTAATTGTTCCATCAGCCAGAGGGGATCACCTCTCTGGCCTTTTCCGTGTCCGCACCGGCCCTGTGGAACCTCCTGCCAGTAGAGCTGCGGCTGCAGATGGAGATGCTGCCTTTCAGAAAAGGTCTAAAACCCTGGCTGGCGGGGCAGGTGTGGGGTCCGGATGGAAAGGTGGCCCCTGCCTATTGGCTTATAAAATAAAGCTTCCCTTTTAATGCGGGTAGTTTTAAATGTGGGTAGCTTTTAATCTGGTTTTATTCTGTTTTATACATGTATATACCTCTGATTGTTTTTAATTGGTTTTTATTATTATTATTATTATTATTATTATTATTATTATTATTATTATTATTATTATTATTATTATTATTATTATTATTATTATTATTATTATTATTATTATTATTATTATTATTATTATTATTATTATTATTATTATTATTATTATTATGTTAGCTGCCCTGAGTCGGGCTTGCCTGAGTGGGCGGCATAGAAGTTTAAAGAATAAATAAATAAAAATAAATAAAGATAGGGCCTTATATGATAGCATTAACACCTTGTATCTGACATGGTAGGCAACAGGTAACCAGTGCAGGCCTGCCAAGGCTGGGGAAATATGATTGAATTTCTTTAAGCCTGTCACCAGCCTGGCTGCTGCATTCTGGACCTGCTGTAATCTCCATATCAAACCCAAGGGCAGCCCCACATAGAAAGCATTACAGTAGTCAATCTGTGAGATTACCAATGAATGGGTTAGGATCAGTGGTGGACTCCAAAAAAAATTTACTACCACACTGTGGGCATTCTATGGTGGGCATGGCCAGAGGGAAAGCCCTGTGTTTCACCCAAATTAGGACTACTTTATTTTAAAACTTGGATGGGTGGTGCCAGGCAGAATTTCTGCTACTGGTTCTGGCGAACTGGTGCGAACCTGCTAATGCCCATCACTGGTTAGGGTTATGAGAGGCTGTCTGTCCAAGTATGTGCATAACTGCACAATCTGCCAGAGCTGGGGAAAAGCAGCTTTAGACACTGCCACTATTTGTTGTTCAAGTGAGAGCAGTGGGTCCATAATGACCTTCAGATTGCAGACCTGGTCCCTAGGAGTAAGAGTAGTTCCACCCAGGGCAGGAGCCAGGCTTCCCATTTGGGTAGATGGCCTCTCAACCACCAAAACCTCCCATCTTGTCAGGGTTTAGCTTCAGCCTGTTTGCTTTTGTCCACTCCATTATTGAGTCCAAACACTTGTCAAGACATCGAAATGCATCAACTGCAGAAGATGAAAAGGAGAGATAGAGTTGGGTGTCATCTGCATATTGGAGACACCAAACCCTGAATCTCCTAATGACCTGATTAAATCATAAAACCATCATCATAATTCAGAAGCTATGCAATAGCTCATAACAACCCAAATGTATCACACCAGAGATACCTAAACTTCACTGACTAATTCCCCCCACATGCCACCATTAATTAATTTTTAAATTGTTTACTTAGAAAAGTAACTCACTGAGTGTCCCTAAGGTAAAGGTTTCCCTTGCTCAAAAGCCAGTCGTATCTAGGGTGCAGTGCTCATCTCTGTTTCAAAGCCGAAGAGCCAGCGCTGTCTGCTTCTGCTGACGTTTCCATGGTCATGTGGCAGGCATGACTAGACACTGAAGCACACGGAACACTGTTACCTTCCCAACGAAGTGGTCCCTATTTATCTACTTGCAATTTCTTGCTTTAAGTAAATTGTAAATGAAGTCCCTTTAACAAATTCTGTACAAAGCCTCAGGCATCCGAAATAACCCTGCCATGGTGACTTCTTTGTCCTTTGCATGACCGGACATCAGAAGGACAGTGAAGGCTGCTTACAAATCAAATTGTCGTTATTCCTTTCTCTCCTTTCCAGTCTTCAATCCCAGGCAACAATTTGAAAAGGGGCGTTTTTTTAATAAAAAAAATCTGATTCTGAAATAGCACATGCGGGTGTTATAGTTATCAAAACTCAAGTTGTAGCAAATTAGCACAATGTGTATGACACAAAAGAGAACAAAAGGCATGGCACTGTTCCCAATAATTTTATGGTTTTTCCATAATGCAGTTCTCATGGCACCACACAACTGATGGATGAAGGCAGACCACCATAAAGACATGGCTTGTTTCCTGTAAGAGAAGGACTAGCAGACTTTATTTGGCAGCTCCCTTTGTCATTGACAGGATGTGTTGGAGTACTTCAGATAATATGTGTTTGTTTGGAAGCACACACGTTCATGCACACGAGCACACATACAACTCACACACAGTTTGATGACAAACATTTAGAAAAGCAAGATGTGATAATAGCAGAAATGCCATGCAAATATTCTGGTAGTGCAGAAGCAATGCATAATTTAAAATGTTGTTTGCATTTGCTGAAAGAACATTAGACTACTTTGGAACAAGTACATTATGCTAGAGTTATTATTATATTACATATATATATATATCTGTTGTGTATGTAACTGGATGAATTGTTTTAACTGTTTGTATTTAATTGTTGGGATTGGGTGATCCTCCATTTTGTGTTCTTCTTGAAACTAAACTCTAGCGGGACTTGGGTTCCCGCCCTTTCTAACGAGAAGCACGAAAGGCTTCACAGTCTCTGTCACCCCACAATCACCCCACTGTTCTCCCAACCAATCCAGTTGCTTCCCGCCCAAATGTATCTATTCTGTATGGTATATATAGACGCTGCTGCGCCATTATTCTCCATGTTCAGTTCCCGAAATAAAATTGCGTTTGGCCCTGGTATGCTGGCTGCTGTGTGTCTTTGCTGAACATCAAAATATCCTACCACACTTCCACACAGTTCTCCTCCTATCTTGTTTTAACCTCTGCATTAGGTTGATAGTGAATGGCTCATGATCAAATAAGATTTATAGTCAAGTGAGGGTCTGAATATAAGATTTCTCAGTTTGAAAGCAACACTGACCATTAAACCATTCAATCAGAATTCAGATCTGGATCAAAATTTGGGTGTTTCTCTATTTATAAAAAGCAAATATCAGACATTCCAGAACCAAGTGAATGACTTTGAGGTGCACTTTTAGACTGACAATTTTGACAAAAACTAAACAAGTTATTTTATCATATGAAAATCAATGAAAATGCTGCTGGCATCACTCTCCAGGATCATTTAATACAAAGAAACAAAATGAACACTGTAAATATCAACAAGACATGACTAGGCATAGAGTATTCCATCTACTGGGAAAATCTGTACAGTATTTCTTTAAAAAAATACCAGCCAAGAATAGCTGACACAATGCATTTGAAAATGGCATGAAAAAGAAATTGTTTAGCTGCATATGTGACATTACAAATTGTAGGTGTATTTATTTGAACGCCAGTATTTGTCCAAATTCCAAATCCAAACAGTTAAGTGTTTTCCTATAGTCCAGTGAAGGTGACCCTTTCAGAGACCAAGTGCCCAAACTGCTGTCTGCACCACACTCTCATGTCGTATATGAGCTGCCCACCAGGAAGGGAGGAAGCACTCCCTTTGGGCTGCTGGGCAGAGGGGCAGGGCAAACTGTGTGCTGGGGTGATGGTGCATGGGCCCACAGAGAGGGCTCTGAGTGCCGCCTCTGGCACATGTGCCATAAGTTCACCACCACTGCTTTCGTCTATAAAGCATATACTGATCTTCTTTTGAAATTCTTTGTGCCCTCCAGTAGCCAGCAGATATTTGTAATATGATCCAGAATGACTCCAATTTTTTGGGAGAAATGGCCCTCTGCCTAACATACTGTACATATATATCTTTTCCCACGAGCAGAGTGGAGAATTTCAAAATACCATTTGTGCATAACTCTGTTTAGCTGAGTGGATTAGGTAACTCTGCAGAGCAAAGGCTAGGATTTCGATTCCTCTCTTTGCCTCTGGGCACAGAGAGTCAACCTGAGAAGCCTTGAAAGTCTGCATAATCCCAAAGAAGAGAAATGGTAAACTACTTCTGAGTACTCTGTACCTAGAAACACTGGAAAAGATAACCATAAATCATTACCGAATTGATGGCATGTGTTTATTATTATTTCATTATTATTATTCATTATTATTATTCAGGTACGTTGTCACAGAAAGAGACTTATTTAATCAAATATATTTGATTCAATTGTGGATTTTTGAGAAAGACTATTATTTTACAACAGATCCCAGAATCTTTGCAAGTCATTTCTATTCAGTTAACAAATCTGTTCCTTTTATCTCATGATTTGTACTTTTTCTCCCTTTGATTAAAGAGAAGTAGAAAGGAAATATATAAATTTTGCTCCTAATTCTCTGAGTAGAATGTCATTTTACACAGAAAATCAGAAGGCACAGAGAAACTAAAACAGAAATACTTTGCATCGATAATTTTCCAGATAGGGAAAATATTCTGCAGGATAACTGCTAATGTCCTTTTCCTGGCTCCCTCCCAGCTCCAAGCAACTTCATTCATCTTGATTCCGAGAAATTGTCTATTATGATTAATCAGCTCCAACATTACTTACAGGTGAAGAGATGAAAGACATGCTCCTTCAGATTTCCGCTCAAGGCACAATTTCAATAATGCATCTGCTGCCCAAGCATCCACACAGAGGACAGCTGCCATTCATGGTCAGTGAGCAATGACTAACACTGTAATGTGTTTGTGCATAATGGGTTTCCAAAACTATAGCAAAGACTACCATACTCTGCAATGATGACACAGTCATAAACCTAACTGGACTCTCAATGGGACTTGCTTCTATGTGAACATCCACATCTTGGGCTGGAAACGGGTGGGTTGAATCAAGAGCATGGCCAATGCCAGTCAAAGATCAGAGAGCCCATGGAAGAGAGACTAACATTACAAATTGAAGTGTTTCTACTCAAGATTAAGCCTCACTGAGTGCAGGGAGAAGATGCAAATGTAGTGGAGCGCTAAAGCACTCTCTGGGTGGGTTATAAGGTTACTATGCAAATTACAGTTTGCCTCCAAAACTCTAAATCAGGCGTTCCCAACCTATGGCCTGCGGAGCTCATTAATCCACAGTGGCCACCTGGGGACCCCTAGAACTGCCCCCACCACTGGAAGTCAAAATACATCACTTACCATGATGGCAGTGAGAATCACACCATTTTAGTGGCTTCATGCTCAGTCTCTGCCACTTCCCATGGTGGCAGGAGGCTTTTCAGAACATGTTTGCTCCTTTTGGGGATTTTTTAGCTGCTTCTCCTCTGCACTTCAACAGCCAAACAGCAGTGGTTGGAGACGTCTGATGCTAGGCGGAGCTTACATCAGCACCTGTATTCCCAGCATTTGACCAGAAAGTCACCAACCACCACCGTTTGGCTACTGAAGCACAGTGGAGAAGCTGCAAAAACATCCCAAAGTGGAGCGGACATCCTCTGAAAAGCTTCCTGCCACCCTGGGAAGTGGCAGAGGCTGTGCACAAAGCCACTAAAACAGCGCAATTCCCAATGCCGGCGATGACTACGACAACGTAAGCAGTGGGCGCAGCCACGCCTCCGGACCCCACATCTGAGTGTGGTGGTGGGAACTGGCCCCTGGTGAGAAAATTTTGGGAACACCTGTGCTAGATACTCAGGAATCAATCAATCAATCAATCAGTTTAATTTATATCCCGCCTTTCTTGGCCAAAGGCCAACTCAAGGCAGCTAACAGCATATACAAATAGCAACAAAATAATAATACAGAGATACAATAAATTTACAATAGCGAGCAATACAAGTAAGCATGGTATCAAAATACAAAAACTACATAATTACATTATAAACTACAGTAAAAAAACAGTATAATACAACAACAAACCCAGCGTGGAAAAACCCCATGTCTACTGGAGAAAGTCACAGGAGCTACCACTCCCCCCAGCAGCAAAGGCAGCCACGGCAGTTCAGATTGTCCCAAGGACTGCAACAGCTGCAAAGATGCAGGCAAGAGCCTTAAGGACAGCATCAGCTCCAGCCGAGACAAAAAGGGGGGTTAACTCGTTCATTGCCGGCCGGCCACTGGTCGAGAGCCCCGCCGGGGTCGGTGGTGGCTGGAGCGGGTTTTGAGGATGGTGACGAGCCCTCCAGGTGCCGCTCGTTCATTGCCGGCTGCCCACCGGTCGAGAGTCCCGCCTCTGGCCCGACTGCCCAAAGGAGGGGGAAGCGCGAGTCCCAGAGCCGTGGCAGCGCAGTCTTTTGAAGGCGCCCACCGACCTCCCGCAGGTGGAATCACTCCCCTCTGGCCCAACTGGCCAAAGGAGGGGGAGTCCTGGAGCCATGGTGGTGCAGTCTTTTGAAGGTGCCCACCACCCTTCCGCAGGTGGAATCACTCCCCTCTGGCCCGACTGGCCAAAGGAGGGGGAAGCGGGAGTCCCAGAGCCGTGGCGGCACAGTCTTTTGAAGGCGCCCGCAGTCTTTTGAAGGCACCCGCCACCCTCCCGCAGGTGGAATCACTCCCCTCTGGAAGGATAGAAGGCTGAGTCAACCTTGATCCCATTAAGATTGAACTCATATCAGTAGCAGTTTTGGGTTTCAGTACTGCAGCTTAATCACTGCAGCAATGGAGCTCCATTCCTGCTTAGGCCAAAAGCCTAAAACTAGTTGCTACTCCTAAGCAAAGTAAACTCACTGAATGAATGGGATCTATGTAAGTACAACCCATAATCTTCTGTAAGGCATGGTAAAGTAGTACAGTAATACCTCATACAAAGTCCGCTTCATACAACATCGGATTCATACAACATCGCTTAATTCCTTGAAAAAAGTTGCCTCATACAAAGTCGTGTGACGTTGTATGAGGCATTGGGGTTTTCCCAGGATGCATTGTGTCTGGGCAGTAAAAAAAAGGCAGGACACATGCGTGCATTGCTCTTGTGGGCTTTGCATGAGGCAAAGATTGTTTAGGAGTGGTTTTGAGTGCGATTGTGGATTTTTTTTGGATTTTTTTGTCAGAATTTTTAGAAGCATTCCTGGGATTTTTGCAGTATTCTTCAGGTTCTTGGACAATCAGTGTTGTTTGACAAGTTTTTATAATGTTTTTAGCCTTTAGACAATGATTTCTTAAAGTTCTGTCAGTTTCCTGTCTGTTTGCCCTGAAGTCTGTGCTGTTACAGTACAATGTATCTCTATGGAAACGACGTTGTATGAGGCATCGTGGCAAGGATTTGGATGTTGTATGAGGCATTGTGGCTAGGATTTTGCATGCCTCATACAAAGTCCAAATCCGTATAAAGTCCAAACTTGTGGAACCAAGTTTGGACGTTGTATGAGATATCACTGTACCTTCAAAACATTGGTCAAAAAATGTAGAGGAAAGAATTGAGGGGATGGTCCATCGATTTTTCCCAATAAACGGAGTATTTTTTCTTTCTTTCTCCATGCAATTAGTCTGAGGTCCCTACAGGGTCACAAAGGATAAGAACAACACAGCTAAGAGTATTTGCACTTAGCATCATTGCTTGTGGTGGTTGTGTGGTACTTTGTCTTGAAAAGCACCTTGCATTTTTTCTCCGATACACTTCAAGTGTCTATATAGGTAAAGGTAAAGGTTTCCCTTGCTTGAAAGCCAGTCGTATCTGACTCTAGGGTTCAGTGCTCATCTCTGTTTCAAAGCCGAAAAGCCAGTGTTGTCTGCTTCTGCAGACATTTCCGTGGTCATGTGGCAGGCATGACTACACACCTACAGATGTGTCTCAGATCACTTTGTGGCAATTTGAAAGAAATGAGAGGCAATCAAATAGGATATGGGGTTATCTGATCCCTTCAACCTACACAGAATATGCACTAGCCTTATAATGACCTTCTTGCCCCCTGCGTTGCCTGTCAAGTGATAGGTAGAATTGCTCGCAAAGAAGTTCATATTGAACAGGGGTTCCCAACCTAAAGTCAGCAGGCCAGACTAGACCCAAGGCACCATTCCATGTGGACTGCGTCACTGCCACCACCACTGCACCAGAAGTGGAGTCAGACACATTTATGAAAGCCGTAAATGCACCCACAGCTGTTGTAAATGTGTTTATGACAGCCATGAGTGCGTTTTATGGCAGCATTTACACCACAAGTCTGGTCCACTCAGCTGTCAGGGGGGAGGGGGCATGGTCTGGCTCACACAATCCCTGGGAACCCCTGATACAGAATGTAGCTGTCAACCAGTGAAATAAATATTATGAGACAATTCTGTGCATGGTGAAACGTTTAATGAGGCCATTCTCTCATTGCTATTTTTGTTGTGAAATCAGTTCAGCTTCTGGTGACTGTTTCCAGGGTTTTCTATATAGAAAAGTTGTTTACCAGCTTCCTGAAGGCCACACAGGCTGGGTCTTCTATGATGGACCATGGAGGATTAAACTCTTAATTCCCATTTTCTGACTTCACAGTCAGATACCTAATTCTGGGCGTGTCTTGATTAGCTAAAGCTATTACATTTGTGTCAAGTTTGCCAGGTTAGAAATAATTTCAAAGACCCGGGGAATTCATGACAGCAGAAATAGCTGAGGTGCACATTACCCTGCCAAAATGTATGTTATTTTGAAATGTGTGTTCAAAATCCATCCATCAGAGCTCATTTATTTTGGATTGATTCCCAAACCACAGTATTCTTCTGTGTGTAAACATGTATCAGTGCATATTGATCCTCTTGGTTTTCACCATAAAATTTCCCACAAAATTCAGGCACCAAAAGTAGCTGCACCCACCACCACCCCAATACTTATATTTATAAGAGTACTAGCAATTTTTGCCCGACCTTGCCAGGCAGGTATAGTGTGTGAGTTGGTGGTTGGGGTGGTTTTGGGGTGTGTAAACACACACACACACACACACACACACACGGGGGGGGAGGGGGATCTCCGCATTCGGCCCATTGCCTGTCGGAGAAGGGGGTGGATTTCTCCGACAGGCATGGGCGAAACGGAGCTGCCTTGCTGGGCAGGTATTTATTTTGTTTTGATGGAGGGATGGAGAACAGCCTTCCCTACAAGGGTGAGGTCTGGTGAGACCAGGACACAGCCAGCGCATCCGACATGGGCCTGAACAACGGGCCGTCCTTGCCTGTGTTTTCTTCCCCCAGTGCAGACCCCATCTCCTTTCCTCCTTACCCTTGCAGGGACGGTGGGTCTCTTCCACCTTCAGGGCTGTTGTCAATTCCTGTGGTATGGTACCGGTGGGGGTGCTGACGTGGTTCAGGTCCATGTCAGATGTGCCGGCCGTGTCCTGGTCTCCCCGGACCTCACCCTTGCATGGACGGCTGTTCTCTGTCTCTTGGGCAGCCACCGAATTCATTTGCTGCTGATGCCTCCTTGTGCATTTTCCCTTAGCTCCTGCAGCCATTGGGCTGGCTTCCATCGTGGCTGCCACCCCGCCTCTCCCGCACGCCTATCCATTGTCCTCCTGACTCTCTCGCGCACTCAGGCTGGGCTCCCGATTGGCTGTGACTGGCCACAGGGGACGCTGGGGGTTGTAGTGTTTTCGTTGTTTAGTGTTCGTGGGGCGAACGCCCCACCCTTGGCTTCCAGACCCTCACAGCAATGGTGTAATAGACAAAAGGTAAGTGTGGGCAGCTCGGTACAGGATGGTTGGGCTGGGTGTGGCCATGCATGCCAGACACGTACGGCCCAACCCTCTTCTTATAGGTAAAGATGACAGTTCAGTGGTTCATTTGCTCTTATGCCAAAGAGCCATTGCAGCATTATAACAGGTAAATAAAATGTAAAAATTTGGTACCAACTGGTGAGTGCACCCAAGAATGGTGCAGTTACAAATGGCTCTACAGCACAGCCAGAGGTAAAGATCATTACTGTGGGAGCAGCAGATTCTTTTCCCCTTCAGAATGAAGGCAGACCACCTAACAGCTGACTGGCAATGACGATGAAGATAAATAAATGAAGAACAAGAAGAAGAAGAAGACCAGGGATGTCCAAACTATGGCCCACAGCCTGGATCCAGCCTGTGGTGCCATTCCATCCAGCCTGCGCTGCCCTCACTGCTCCCGGAAGTGGAAGTAAAATCTGCATGCACATGCACAACACACTGCTGTAAATGACCCACAGCTGTCATAAATGTGTTTATGACAGCTGCGAATGCATTTACAGCAGCATTATGCACATGCACGGGCATGTTTTACTTCCACTTCCAATGGGAGAAACCACATGACCGGCCCACTCAACCACATGACTGGTCCATGGCCTGAAAAGTTTGGGCACCCCTGAACAAGACTTTTCCATTCGATTACACTAAATGCACCCACTAGTCCTACTGAAGTAAGCTGGGCTTATGTCTGAGTAAAATGTATAGAATTAACAAGGAGCCCTCAGGAAGATCACACATACATTTCTCCATCCTACAATATGTTTTTTTTCCACAGCCAGCCCTGTCATTAGGCAGAATAATCCAGGGTTTTAGGTGATAGATGCTGAGAGATAGAAAGCTGTTTCAGGCACCAAACAAAAATCTTCCTCAGTAAGAGAAAGGAGGATACAAACGAGGTGTGCTAGATTTCCTGCCCTGAGACCTTAAACTAAGCTGCTGTCTCCAAGGTGCACTGGACAATGCTGGACAATTTGTCAACATCCCACAAAAATGTCAGTGCCAGTCCAGTTAGCTTTGATGCATATAAAGGGGAGGGGTGGCATCTTGATCTCTACCTCAGGCTCACTTAAGTGGTGAGCCTGAGTGGTGCTCACTCAAGAAACAGTGTACACCAGGAGTTCTCAACCTTTTAAAGCCACGTCATGCTCCCTCAGACAGCTTCAGTGGCTGGATGGCCATTTTGCCCTTCCTCCATCCCATGACACTTCCTAGTGTGGTGAAGGCAGTGGGCGGCACATAAAATGGTGCGGCAGGCCGCATCCAGCCCATGGGTTTATGACAGCTGCGAGTGCATTTACAGCAGCATTATGCACATGCACGGGCATGTTTTACTTCCACTTCCAATGGTTGCAGGTTGAGAATCCCTAGTGTACACCAACACTAGGCATCTTAAAATAGCTGCAAAACATTTTGGCATCAGGCAAGCCTCTGCCTCCAGATTGTCTCTCATTAGTGTCTTTTGCTAGGTATCAAGGTTAAATGTCAAGTAACGTAAATAACCTCAATACTTAATGAAGAAACTATTGAGAAATAAGTGGGGGCAAAGTTCTGCCAAATGTACAAACACTGCATGCGAGGAGAAGAGAACAGTTTTGGGAGCTTTGTTTTCTAAAAATCCTGCATTCTATACATTCAGAGGCCAGGGCATCCAAAGGAACAGAAGCCAAATACACAGGAACCCAGACCAAAGGGTTTGAGAGGCACAGAAGGCCATACAGGAAAAAGGCACTTCTCTTCATTCTATCCAGCTGATCTGTTAAAATGAAATATATAATTGCATACTAAGAAAATGCTCCCAGAAACAGAGGAGATATAAATAAACTATGTTACTAAAACAACAAGCATGCCTATTTTTGATTTCTACTATAAAATCTATTCACAGATAGCTACCAATGGTTAAAGGGTATAATAAAACTGTAATCTGTTTCTCAGTACCAGAAAAACAAGGAACATGGTGTATATCTTCCTGTCTGCCTGCCTTACCTTACAGACATACACAAACCAAATTGAGGGATAGATATTATATTTATAACCAGCAGAAAAGCTCAGTGGTTTAGATATCTGGCTGCAGGGCCAGAGTCTGGGAGTTCAATTCCTCACTTTGCCTCCCCAGAGGAGAACCAGCCACCAGTGTGGTTTGGGCAGGCTCCACAATCCCAGGATGCTCCCAGAAGAAGGGGCTGATTGATCACTTCTAAGTACCCTCTACCTAGAAAACCTTGGAAAGAGACACCATATGTTGGAATCAACTTGACAGCATACACTTGTTATTGTTGTTGCTGCTGTTTCAGCGGCAGCGGCTCTAGTACAGTGTTTTGCAAACTTTTGACAGCTTCACAGTCAGCTTCTAAGTAGAATGGTCTGTGATACTTCACTTCCGAATAGAGTAAATGTTTCACCAAAGAAAGATAGAGTGTAAAGGGGACCATAGATCTGCATTAAAATGCCATATGTTCATTTATATGTATAAGTGCAGTTGCAGAAATTAAAGGGGCACCTTTTGTAAAGGTGAGATATAAATAACATTTCTGCAATTATAAGTTTGAATATTCTATTGATCAGCTGGAGTGCTGACTTGGGCTTCTGGGAATTGAAGTCCAAGAACATCTGGAGTGCCAAGGTTCACCATCACTGTCCTATACCCACCCACACAACTGCTTTGTCTTCCTTACACATAAATAGCCTTCAACATGGTACAGTAAAGCATGGAGAGGGAAATGATAAATCTGAGTGGGACAGGTACCTGAGCTCTGCAGGCTAGAATGGCCAAAATGCTACCTTGGAGGATAAGACCAAGAGGCAGTTGACAGAAGGAACCATGAAGACAAGAAGAAACAATGTTGCTATTGTGTTTTTTGCAAGAATGGGACATGAAAAACAACAGCTGATGGCACTGCCTGAAGCAGGAAGAACAGTGTACTGTAGTTTAATTTTCTAGGTCAAGCTGTTTCCCAGCTAAGACATGACATGTTCAAAAAGAAACAGAAGTCATTTTAAGGAATACTTTTATTTTAATATTTCATAACCATGTACCTTAGCGATCCCCCACCAGGTGAAAGCCTTGTTGGGACGCGGGGGCTTGAGCAAACTAACAAGGCAGTGTTGCTCATCTCTTGCCAATGATATTAGGCCAGGACTAGAACTCACCAAAGTGCCCTCCGTCAGATCCCTTGGGCAAGGTGAAAGTAGAGGGCACAAGTCATGGTCTACCTAGCCAGTGATGTGATCTCCAAATGGCTTTAAAAACGCATGCAAGTGGACTTGATTTTTCAAGTCCATTTGCATGTGCGGTGTCCAAGTCCATTTGTCACAGATATGTCTACCAGTGTGTGAACTTGCTGAATAATGACTCCAAGGTACAGTATTACCTTAGCAATAAGAATATTATTTTTATAAGCACTGGAGCCTATGCATGGATTAAACCAACCATATTCTGTTTCAGCCACAAGCTTCTGGGGGCAGCAGCGATATTTCAGAAGAAATTAGTTACGCCTGTCCATTCTAATTGATGAATTAATTGTCATCATGTCAATTCTTACTTTCCAGGGTTTTCTAACATAACATAGTATTTGAGGTACAGAAAACTGAACTGAGACTTCCAGCTTGCTAATGTACTCATTGGATAGCATGAGCAAATCATTTGTTTTCTGCCTTACCTTTACCTGACCTGACTGAAGTGGTCCCTATTTATCTACTCGCAATTTCTTGCTTTCCAACTGCTAGGTTGGCAGGTGCTGGGACAAAGATGGGAGCTCATTCTGTCCTGCAGTGTTCTGGTATTGATTGATTGGTTGTTGTTGTTGTTCAGTCGCACAGTCTATTCTGACTTTTTGCGACCCTATGGACCATTGCTCGCCAGGCACCTCTGTCCTCCACCATCCTCCTCAACCCACCCAACTCTGTGCCCATTGCATCTACAATCACAGCAAAAAATGGCCAAACGGAGAAAAGGATACAAACACAATGTACCGTTTGTGTATGCCCAAAAATGATGAAGATAATAATAAACGAATCTTCTTATAAGGTCTTTGTATTCTTAATGTTATTTTTATTTTGCAAACTCTTGTATATTAACTTGTAATGTCATCAAACAGAAACCAAACTCAGATACTTCTCTGCACAAAAAGTCTTCAAGTTCCTTTTGTAATCTTGACAATAGTAACCAAATTCAAATATGTTTTCTTCAACTTCTTCACTATGTCCTTTATAACAATATGAAACAATGATTCATTCCTCTATTGCACTTTCTATCTCTCATCCAAAACAGCTCATAAACTCGTATTCAGTTGGGAAGTCAAACTCCCATATATATTGGCCCCAAACTCCCGACGTCTATCCGGTTAATTAGACATTTCATTCAATAAATTTCATCAGGGGAGTTTTTGCAATATCTGAAAGGTTACAAAATACATGTCTGTTACAATATTATATGTTCAAACCAGCTGCAAGCCCCCATGCTCATTATCCAGTCCAAGCTTACCCAAACTTACCACTCTTGTGTTTCGCGTCCTCTCTGTCTCTTCTGTAATTTCTCTATGGTTGCTAAGGACGTTGCATACCATTAGAGTCCTGTCTCTTAAATACAACTTGCTGCCTGCTCCTGACTGAATCTGCAAGCTCACATTACCACCTGTGTACTGGCTGTTTTACTTACAAGGAGCACCATGGTTCTAATTCCTGTGTACTTACAAAAAGCAGGTTAAATCAGTTTCATAGTTTAAACCCTTAGGATGCATGGTTCCTAGTCTATGAATATAGTATGCCTCCTTTCCTATCTCTTAAATACAACTTGCTGCCTGCTCCTGACTGAATCTGCAAGCTCACATTGCCACCTGTGTACTACTGTTTCACTTACAAGGAGCACCATGGTTCTGATTCCTAGTTTCATAGTTTAAACCCTAAGGATGCATGGTTCCTAGTCTATGAATATGAATATAGTTTGACTACTTTCCTATCTCTTAGATACAACTTGCTGCCTGCTCCTGACTGAATCTGCAAGCTCACATTGCCACCTGTATACTGGCTGTTTTACTTACAAGGAGCACCATGGTTCTGATTCCTAGTTTCATAGTTTAAACCCTTAGGATGCATGGTTCCTAGTCTATGAATATGGATATAGTTTGACTACTTTCCTATCTCTTAGATACAACTTGCTGCCTGCTCCCGACTGAATCTGCAAGCTCACATTGCCACCTGTGTACTGATTGTTTTACTTACAAGGAGCACCATGGTTCTGATTCCTGTGTACTTACAAAAAGCAGGTTAAATCAGTTTCATAGTTTAAACCCTTAGGATGCATGGTTCCTAGTCTATGAATATAATATGCCTCCTTTTGTAATAGCAATTGTTCAATGTTGATACCTCTACCTGTTGTAACTGTGAGTTTTTCTAACACTACAAATTTGAAATCTGTGTCAAGATGGTTTTTTTCCATGTAATGATTTACCAGTGGTGCATTTTCCACCTGTCCCCTTATCCTGGATCGATGTTCTGCTAGCCTGACTTTTAATTTGCGTGAGCATTTCCCCACATACTTGAGACCACAAGGGCAAATCCATAGATATACACAAAATTGGCTATTACAATTACTAAAAAAATTGAGTGTTTTTTTAAAGTTCAATTCTGGAAAATTGATGTGCTGAGTCTCCCAAGCGAACCTGCAAACAACGCATTGGCCGCACCTGTGATGGCCCTTGACCAGACTGCTCCGTGATTCTTGTCGCGGTGCAACATCAGCTCTAGTAATCAAGTTGCCAACTGTTCTAGTCCTCCTTAAACCTATCATGGGTTTTTCTAGACACCCCGGAATGTCAGATAATATATGCCAATGTTTGCGTACAATATTTTGTATGTCTCTGGCTCTGGGAGAATAGTCTATGGACCAAAAAATCCCCTGTTTGGGTTGTCTCTCCTGTCTTTTCAATAGTGTGCTCCTTGCCACACTTCTAACCTTATTTAATGATTTTTCCAATACCTGCTCAGGATACCCTCTGTCCAGAAGATTCTCCTTAATCCCCCTGGCTGCTGTTTCAAAATCTTCTTGATGTGAAGAATTACGTTTAGCTCTAGCAAATATTCCGTATGGAATGCTATTGCGTAAATGGGGTGGATGGTATGACTCATATGGAAGATAGGCATTCCTATCTGTGCTCTTCTTAAATAGCCTGACCTGCAGTTTATTGTCCCTTCCTACGAAAAGAGACAGGACTCTAATGGTATGCAACGTCCTTAGCAACCATAGAGAAATTACAGAAGAGACAGAGAGGACGCGAAACACAAGAGTGGTAAGTTTGGGTAAGCTTGGACTGGATAATGAGCATGGGGGCTTGCAGCTGGTTTGAACATATAATATTGTAACAGACATGTATTTTGTAACCTTTCAGATATTGCAAAAACTCCCCTGATGAAATTTATTGAATGAAATGTCTAATTAACCGGATAGACGTCGGGAGTTTGGGGCCAATATATATGGGAGTTTGACTTCCCAACTGAATACGAGTTTATGAGCTGTTTTGGATGAGAGATAGAAAGTGCAATAGAGGAATGAATCATTGTTTCATATTGTTATAAAGGACATAGTGAAGAAGTTGAAGAAAACATATTTGAATTTGGTTACTATTGTCAAGATTACAAAAGGAACTTGAAGACTTTTTGTGCAGAGAAGTATCTGAGTTTGGTTTCTGTTTGATGACATTACAAGTTAATATACAAGAGTTTGCAAAATAAAAATAACATTAAGAATACAAAGACCTTATAAGAAGATTCGTTTATTATTATCTTCATCATTTTTGGGCATACACAAACGGTACATTGTGTTTGTATCCATTGCATCTACAATACCATCTAGCCATCTCATTTTCTGCCTCCCCCTTTTTCTTTTGCCATCCACCTTTCCCAGCATCAAGACTTTCTCAAGTGAATCCTCTCTTCTCATTTGATGTCCAAAGTACTTTAGCTTCATCTTCACTATTTGAGCTTCCAAAGAGCAGTCAAGGTTGATTTCTTCTAAGATCGACCTATTTGTTCTCCTCACTGTCCAGGGGACTCTCAAAACTCTCCTCCAACACCACATTTCAAAGGCATCTATTCTTCTGCGCTCAGCTTTCCTAATGGTCCAGCTCTCACAACCATACATTACCACCGGGAATGCCATTGCTTTGACCATGCAAATTTTTGTTTGCAAAATGATTCTCTACTTTTCACTATGTTCCCCAGGTTTCTCATCACATGTCTCCTAAGAATCAGTGGCCTTTTTATTTCATGGCTGCAATCACCATCTGCAGTGATATTAATCAGGTACTGAATTAATATGCATCTAAAACTTTTTTTAATCCTAGGCAAACCTTCATATATGAAGTTACAAATATAAATATGTTATAACTGTTTGTCCATCTATTTCCCATGGTTTACTCATCTTTCCAAAAACATTTTTCACGGCCAATTAATATGATAGCTCCCTACACAGTGGCATAGTTCACAGCTTTCCATAAATGACTTTCATATACAATTATATATTCTAGTGACTTATTGCAGACCTTAATGCTGAACTTCACTCCAGCTGTTGTTCATCAGAGCCTTTTGTCCTGATTTGCAGGAGGGGCTCTCTAATTGTGCCATCAGCTAGAGGGGCTCACCTCTCTAGCACAAGAAGGAGGGCCTTCTCTGTGTCCGCCCCAGCTCTTTGGAATCTCCTGCCAGTGGAACTGAGGCAACAGACGGAACTGCTGCCCTTCAGGAAAGAACTGAAAACCTGGCTGGTGGGGCAGGTGTGGGGGGTTGGTGGAGAAATAACCCCTGCCTGCTAGCTGGTTAAATAAGAGCCATCCTTCCTTAACATGTGCAGGTGGGTCTTTTAACGGGGTTTTAAGGGAGTTACTGTTTTAAATGGGGTCTATTTATTAAGGAGGGTTGTAGTGTAAGCCACTCAGAGTCTTCGTGATTGGGGCAGCTTTAGAAATTCAAACTAACAAACAAACAAACAAATAAATAAAAATCATATCTTTATTTTTACACATCTTAAATCCTCCTGTAGTTGCAAAGCTATATTCAGTTACCAGATCCTACTTCTTCTTCTGCCATATCCAAATCCAAATATTGGCAATCCTCTTAGCGATCAGCCATGAAGACTGTCCTGAGAATATAATGCAGTGGTCTTTCATCTGCCTTCCATATCACAGCATGACCCCTGTACCACTGATCCAGTTCAGCGAGCCACTTTCTGGTCCTGAGCCCTTTTGGCACACAAAGCAGCCCCAGGCCGTTATTGATGAAGCTGCTGCCCTCCATCATGATGGATTCATGTGGGATTTAATCCACTTGGGAACCATCACCCTCCCCTGTGGACTTTGGCACCCAAGGCCGTTAGTCCTCAGGGTTGCCAGGTTAGTTAACCACCACCTGAAACGTGGCATTGAGTCACTGGCAGTATGGTCTACTCTATTACCATAGCAGGATAACCTGGCCAGACTGGCGACCAGATCCTAGGACTTCAAATCCAGAACACAACCAAAAATACTCTAGATACAAACCCTTAGCCACTTCAGGCTCCATTATATTCCCCAGCTGTTCAAATGGTTTCTCCATATCCACCAATAAACACTGTCCCAGACACCTGAGGATTGCATTACCAGCATGAATACTTCTCCAAAACTATTTGTTCTATGCATACAACATTTTTAAATGTGTCCCTTATGTGTCTAAATGACTGGAGCCCCTTGAATACACAGTCTACAAAAAAAGCCAGTTACAGGTGTCCACAGGTACTTTTCAGGGCAGGAGGGAGATGCTCAATGGTATATTAGCATAGTTTGTACACATTGTGTATGCTACTACAACACAGTCACAATCAGTTTAGGACTGTAGGAAAGGAAACTCCCCTCTTCCACCCAATACTCAAGTTTTTGTATACAAATGTTTCCTTCTCAGAAAGAAATATATATATATAGAGAGAGAGAGCATCTTTTTTAATCCTAACAATCTGCTTAATGCTGCAGCCAATAAATTGGTGTGTTCCTCATACTCCTCCATCATGATAACTCATTAGAAACTCATACTTAGATACAAACTCTTAGCAGTGACGTATCTCTCCTGGATCCTTATCCTTCACAATCCAGATTGCTCTGAGTATTTCTGGGTGTTCATGCAGCAGTGTCTAGAGAGCAAGGGTGTCAAATACCCTGTTCTAAAAATATGGTGCCAAACTTTCTAAAGAAAAGGGGAAATGCACAAAGATAAGAATGCTGGATGAGATTTGGTGAACAGACAGGCCCACGAGAGGGCATGCGCCATACAGAGGTATGGTTCAAAAGATGCCCAATGAGAGACTGGTACTTACCAAATAAAGTGTTGACAAAGCCATACCACACACAGCCTGCTGTCCCAATGAGCCACTTTCCTTGGAGGCTGGAAGCAAAGCTGAAAGGGGTGCCCACAACACACACCATCAGGTCACTCAGAGAAATGTTCATTAGCAGCAGGTTGATTGGAGACCGCAACACTTTGTTCCGGCAGAAGAGGACCAGGACCAGGAGATTGTTCAGGAAGCCCAGGCTTCCAATGATGCCGAGGCAGATGGCAACAATTAGGTGGCCAGTAGGACTCAAGGTCTGCTCGTGCCCATAGCGGTGGCTGCTGTTGCTGCTGCTGCTTCCGCTGCTGCTGCCACTACACCAGGCACTGTGAATGACTCCACTGCAACTGGGACTGCTGCTAGGCACGGTCATCTCAATAAGGCTCTTTCCAGATCTCCTTCAAGTTCTTGGCTAAGCATTACAAGACCAGCAGAGGAAAAATCAGATATGCAGAGATACACACATAGCAGGCTCTCTCTCTCTCTCTCACGTACATACAAACACGAAGACACTTTTTAAAGCCTCCTTTTTTTTCCTCGTAATGTTTTTGAATTAGGGAGACAGGAACCTCAATTGGTTAAAAAAATATACCAAGGATTTCTTTCCACAATGCTCCACCATGTGGCTGAGAAGAGGCAGTTCTTTATGTTTTCTTTGCTTCTGCCTAATGTACTGTCTGCATCCCATCATTAATACAACCAGAGAAACCTGATCAGAAAATGTAGGTCAAACAAATGTACACAGAAAGAGCTGATCTTCTCTCAGGCAAGCAACTATAAATGAAGAAAGGTGAAAGAATGGAGGAGGGTTTGTTTTAACATTCCAGTGGTCAGCAACACATCTGTGATATCTCTTTTCCCCACCCATCCTTCTCCACCATCTTTCCAGCTGCGACAGCTCTAAGTGTCCAACAAGTTTTCAGAGTCGTCTCAATTATTCTGGCAGATGGGGAAAGAAGCACTCGTATCCTTTAGTAGTTTGACAGAGCTGAATCATGCGGTTTTGTCAGAATTATATAACTATATAAAATACAGGGAACTGTGGAATTGTGCTCACAAGTTATTATTTATAACTTTGGGAAGACTTCATAAGAAAAAGATATAGTCCTTAATTTCAAGACTTTGCAAATTCAAATTATGCTCAGCATTTGAAAGAGAGATAAAACATGAATGCTTCAAAATACCTGAAGCCAGTGTTTCTGTTCTGAGTTCATATCACCACGTTATGCACTTAAAGTTCAGTCTCTATTCCTAAATCTGTGTGAAAGAAACCTAGGACACAAATTATTCATTTCAACTTGATTTGCAATTGGAAATCTCAATTTTAATTAGCTGCGCTTAGAACTTAGCAGTGCTATGCCAAATTTTCCCAAGGTCTAATTTTAGTTGCAAACTGTGAAGGTTACAAAATTACCCTTCCACAAAGAGTCTTCCACTTTGGGACATTTTGCACCTATTCACACCCCTTTTATCTCAATCCTCTGAAGCTGCAAAAAAAAAGATACTCCACTTGCTGCTATAATGATGCTCCCCCCCCCAACAACATTGAAAGGCACAGCAAGAGTACCTATTGAAAGCAATGAAAGTAGGTACTGCCATACAGTAAACTGAAAGTGATGCAATAAAGAGGAATGGAGTCTGCATTGAGATGGGGATTCAACTGTGCATCCAAATGCAGATATTACTTTTCTGCCACTGCATTATTTCAATGAGGTGTGCATCGTTAACAAATGAAATTATTAAATAAAATGAGTAGCACTTACCTTTTCCTAGCAAGGGGCTGAACTCTTGTATGTGCTTCACTTCTTATTGCGTCAATACTTGCTGAGAACTGAGACGCTTCATCACTGGGGCTCCTCCTCACCCTCTTCTAATCAACACCCACTGCTCTCCAGAAACTTGTTATATGAAGTAAGACATACAAGCTTAAGCCTTCAATAGATTTTATGAATGTACATTGCCTCAGTAGAAAAAAATACTTCAGAAGGTTTCACATGAAGACAAAACAGAGGTGCCAAAGTCTATTGACTGTTGTGAGTCCTGGCCTTCCTGGCCAACATTTTCCTCCTTCTAGCTCAATTGTCTAATCTATCCTCATGAATGGGAGAATTTACTTAAGTAATGCTGACTGGTGACTCCTGATTAAAGACTGTGAATCTATTCTGGGTTTTAGTTTGCACTGTTCAGGAGCTATCCAACTGCTGAGCCTCTAGTCTAACCACACAGATTCAGCACCTTGGATAACTCCTATAAAGAACAAATGAAAACCCTGAATGACTTTATAGCCCCATCAGCCATGAAACTGAAATTACCCGTCACTGCTTCTTCCATTGAATCATCTAGGCATTTCTCATTAACAAAAACATTCAAATGCTTACGGATGGGATCCAGACCAAGTCAAAGTTTAGCCACATTTCAGTTCTACTGAAATCATTCTTGCTTATGTAAGTCTCATTTATTTTCATTGGACTATAGTATGATTATCAGCAGCATGCTAGTGAAGTAAAGTAGAAAAATGTTAAACTAAGGCTCAGAAGACCTTCCCATGGAGAAGAGACAGACAGACAGACAGGTCAAGAAAAAGAGAATGTAGGGATGAAGCAGGGGCAAGAAAAAGACAATATATACTATGTGATTATTACATCTATCGTGTGATACTCCTCTTCCTTGAAACTGTTATCATAATTTGATTCCATCCATTTCCTTACCTGCTAACAGTGAAAGAAGCTCTATATCAGTGGTGGCTGACCTTGGCACTCCAGCTGTTCCTGGACCTCAGTTCCCAGAAGCCCTGGTCATCGGGTGTGCTGACTTGGGTTTCTGAAAAAATGAAGTCCAGGAACAGCTGGAGTGCCAAGGTTAGCCACTACTGCTCTATATACTGATGGACTCAGAAGCTCACAGTGAGGCCAAGATACACCAAACTAGTCATCTTAGCCACTACCTGTCATTTAATCAACTTTTTATTAGCCACTGTCTGCATGGGGTATCCTTACTTTTTTGTTAAAGAAAATCATTTTAACCAAGTTAAAATGGCAGGCAATTATGAAAGAACAAATCCTTCAAACACCTTGACATGAAGCTTCACTCCTGGAACTGACTGGAAGGAACACCATGACAAAATTCTGCTAATGCTACATTATAGTTAGATACTCTTCATTTCTAATCTCAGATGGGTACAGGTCATCAATGAAGCATTCCAATAACTCTCTCAATTTAGATTGCCACTTCATAGTAGTCATTAGTGTTCACTTTACAATAAAGGGTAAATTTAAATTACAGGTTAAAGATAATTTGAAGTATCTGGGAATAAATATTTCAAATAAATTTGAGGATTTTAAGAAATTGAATTATGGAAAACAGAAAATGGAAATTAAAGATAAAATACAGCAATATAAAAGTTGAAGTTGTCTTGGTTCGGCAGGATTGCACTATGTAAAATGATGTTGTTACCGAGGATTAATTTTTTGTTTGATGCCCTGCCGATCCAATTAAATGATAAGAAATTAAGGAATTTCAAAATTTGTTAAGTAATTTTTGTAATGGTGTAAGGAAACCTAGAATTGTAAAAAAATTGTGGTGCTGTACTTATCTCAGAAAGAAGGAGAGCTAGGATTGCCAGATTTGAGGAATTATTACAGAGCTTTTCAAATTAAAAATATTGTGAAAATTTTAGCAAGGGAAAAGGCAATATGGGAAGAAATTGAGATGAGGGTTCTAAATCAAATGGGGGAAATGGTCTTTTTAGATAGTAATATTGAGAAAATTGTTACAAAAAATAAAATGATGAAGACATTATTAGGAGTATCGAAAAAGTTGAAGATGGAATTGGCTCCAAATACATCTCCTATAATAGAAATAGAGGATATCAAAAAATTTCCAATACAAATTGACAAAAGGGTGAAATAGGTTTCTTTAGAAATGATGTTTTCCTGTTGAGAGACTGGATACGGGTTTGTAAAGATGG
The DNA here is from genome assembly GCA_035047305.1 of Bradypodion pumilum. Classification (NCBI taxonomy): domain Eukaryota; kingdom Metazoa; phylum Chordata; class Lepidosauria; order Squamata; family Chamaeleonidae; genus Bradypodion; species Bradypodion pumilum. The sequence continues at coordinate 327,490,171 of JAWDJD010000003.1, forward strand.
AGAGAGAAAAGCAAATATGTTTGCACAACTGAGGTTGAACTGGCTCCAGATAGTGTTGGCAAATAAGTGGAATAACAAATATTTGATGGAAGTCAGTTTGGAAAGAGGTATGACCAAGTTTGAAGAATTGATATCAAAGATAAGAAAGGGAGAATGAAAGCGCGGCGCCAAAATGGCCGCCGTGCTCTTTGCGGGGGCCCCACCCGGACTCAGACATCCGGGTGAGTTAGGGGGCGTGGCCACCCCTCTATAAAAGGGGTGGCCACGAGGCAGACAAGCTGCCATTTTAGAAATAGCGATAGAGAGGAGAAGTTTTCTCTGTCGCTGTTTGTTCTCTAGCCTGCGGCTTTTGCCTCGATACTTTCCCGGCGGGGACAGGAGGATTTATACACACGAAGTCTCGGTTTGCTTGGCTACTGCGTGCTTTTGCCACTAGGTTTGCGATCCCTGGAAAGGGATCCTAATTTTCTTTGGAGATATGCCTCCCAGACGGAAGGCACCGGCGACGAAGCCGTGGCCAAAGGGGAGGACTTTTCTTGGCCCTGCGCAGGACGGGGGACAGCCATCGGGTCGGAGGACCAGGGCTGCGCCCCCGCAGCAGGGCACTACGGCAGCCTTGCCCACCGATACCGGTGGGGCGATTCAGGCTGGCATTTGGCAGCCGGGCTTCAGCTCGGTGGCTGGCCAGCTACAGGCCGGCCCCTCAGGGGCTTCGGCCCCCGGCCCGCCGTTACCGGCCATGGGTCAGGGCAGCGTGGGAGGGCCTGGTGTGGGCATACAACCCGTTCCCCCTCCAGCCCCTCATGGCCCGGAGTTTTGGGCATGGCCCTATTCTGGCCCTGGCTCGCCATTTCGGGTTACCTTTCCAACTGCCTAGTGGGCCATCCGGCCCACCCGGCCCGCCTTATGCTGGGGGCTCTGTGGCAGTGGATGCTCTGTCAACACGTTTAGCGGTGCTGGAAGCATCCTTGGGTATTGCACAGCCTCCTGGGGAGCGGGGGACACTTCTCTTTATTCAACAGGGGCCCCTTCGTCGACCCCAGCTACCTTGCCGGCCGCTATGCTTCAGCGGGCGGCCAACTGGGTCGAGCTGCGTGAGACGGTCCGGCCGGCCCAGCTGGTGTCTTGCAGCTCCCCGTTCTACCTGATGTCCAGGGTGGGAGCAGTCGGGGGTGATCCCAGAGCTCGATTCCGGTTGCGAGCTCCGACGCCCGCCGTGGGCCGGAACCCCCAGTGGGAGCGGCTCACGGGGGTGCACCTAGTGAGTATCAGGTTCAATTTAAGTGCACCAACACCACAGCCCACTTACGGTGGTGGGGTTCAGTGGCCCTGGCCTCGTCAAGTTGATGCAAGCGGGCATCAGTTACCATCTTATCCCAGTATCCCATGGTTTCTCAATGGTCCCTCGTTAAGGGCGGGAGTGTCCGCCCCTGGGGCAGTGCCAAGCATCGCAGGGGCTGTCCAGGTCCTGCTGCGTATGCCCTTTATACAGAATGTGCCATCGATGGCTTTGCCGACGGCTGGTTATTCCTTGCCCCTGGGTGATCATTTGTCGCAGGTCACGAGGGATGAGATCTGGAGGGGAATACATGGATATTCTCCCTATTGAACTGTGAGCCCACTGAGGAAGAGAGAGAGGGACAGGACGACAGAGACAAAGAGCTGTCCCGTCGACGTAAGCCACCGCGCACCTGGGCCAACTGGTTGCCGGCATACCTTATATATATGGTGGTATGCCTCAGGGCCCGGCCTGATTGGGCCATCCCGATGGTTCAATCCCTTGATAATATTTACAGGGCGATGGTTGATTTCATGGGCCCATCGCGGTTGGCTTACGATGAGGAATTTGGATGAGGGTGGCCCTACATCCTGAGAGGAGGTGGGATGAGCCCTGTCAGCAATTGTTGCTCGTGCACATGACTCCCACGTGACTGGCGCCTGGTGATAGGTACCATTGTGGTCATGCTGTGCAGCAGGCTGCACAGACACAGGCTCCACGCTGACTGGTGGGGCAGGGGGTTCCCGCCCGCCTGCTGTGTTCGACCTGCTCAGCTAGCGACGTGTGTAATAAGCGCCAGTGTCGTTACCGACAGCGCCAGTGTCGTTACTTTCCCCCCCTCCGAGCCACGCCTGGCTGGAGGGGTGAAAAGCCGCCGCCGCTGCAGAGAGGCCTGCGCTCACCCCGCAGTCACACCATCGCTCGGGGGATCGAGCCCACCTGCGCCCGCCGCTGCCGCCGCCCCCCTCCGAGCCACGCCTGGCTGGAGGGGTGAAAAGCCGCCGCCGCTGCAGAGAGGCCTGTGCTCACCCCGCAGCCACACCATCGCTCGGGGGATCGAGCCCACCTGCGCCCGCCGCTGCCGCCGCCCCCCTCCGAGCCACGCCTGGCTGGAGGGGTGAAAAGCCGCCGCCGCCGCAGAGAGGCCTGCGCTCACCCCGCAGCCACACCATCACTCGGGGGATCGAGCCCACCTGCGCCCGCCGCTGCCGCCGCCCCCCTCCGAGCCACGCCTGGCTGGAGGGGTGAAAAGCCGCCGCCGCCGCAGAGAGGCCCGCGCTCACCCCGCAGCCACACCATCGCTCGGGGGATCGAGCCCACCTGCGCCCGCCGCTGCCGCCGCCCCCCTCCGAGCCACGCCTGGCTGAAGGGGTGAAAAGCCGCCGCCGCCGCAGAGAGGCCCGCGCTCACCCCGCAGCCACACCATCGCTCAGGGGATCGAGCCCACCTGCGCCCGCCGCTGCCGCCGCCCCCCCTCCGAGCCACGCCTGGCTGGAGGGGTGAAAAGCCGCCGCCGCCGCAGAGAGGCCTGCTCTCACCCCGCAGCCACACCATCGCTCGGGGGACTCGTTCTGCACGAGGGGAGTGACAGGTGGGAACCACTGCTGTTGACGCAGCTGCCCTTATGGTCTTTTGAACCATTGGGCACTTTTGTGACTGCTGGGTGGTTGAGATTAATTCTGTAGTTTTTATAATGTATGTGTTACTATTATTATTTCTATGTGACTTTTCCCTCCCCCTTCCCCCTCATTGTCATTTTATTCATGATATTATGCTTATATGTATTGTATTCCTATTATACAGTATTGTATACTGTTTATTCTGTATTGTATTTTTTGCATAATTTGATGTTTTGATTGTATTAATTGTGTATTGCCTTTTGAATTCTATTGTATATTTTGCTCTGTTTATTGTATCTATATATGTTGTAAGCCGCTTTGAGTGGCACTTGTGTCAGGAAAGCGGGATAGAAATAAAACTTTATTATTATTATTATTATTATTATTATTATTATTATTATTATTATTATTATTATTATTATTATTATTATTATTATTATTATTATTATTATTATACCGACTTGGGTGTCCCCTTTTGCGCTGGCCCCTATGCCGCCTCCGCGTGCCCGCGGGTTGGTGGGTTACAGGGCAGAGGTAGGGGAGCACAGGGGGCGATCAGAGCTCCGTCTGACGGAACTAACCATGTCAAAGCCCCACCTCCCCAATTAGTGTACTCATGCTGGAGCGATGGCACTCAGCTCATCCAAGAAGGGATGATGCGGGGTAACTGCTGGAGGGTTTCCAATGGGGCTTTTGTATTCCATTCCGGGGTGTTAGGGGCCCCAAGATGCTACTAATCTAGTTCCCTTGAAAGGTAACGAAGAGGTTGCTCCACTGAGCACAGCTAAGGGAGTTGAGGCTATGAGAGTAGCGGGCCCCTTTTTGGAACCACCTTTCCTAATTTGAAAGTCTCCCCTATGGGACTAGTACTAAGGTAGAACCAGGGTGAATGTCGTTTAATCCTCCATTTAGCTTACCCTGTGGGTTCTTCGGTCAGGGATGCCATTCCCGATGACCTTGTTCAGTCAGGTACACGTCATTTGTTCAGCCCCTATGGGTGGTACGCTCATGCAGTCCCGGTGCTTTCCTGGCACAGTGTGATACGCACTTGGCTTTCCGATTACTGCCAGTGCACCCAATGGATTTTGAGCTATTGGGTTTTTTAGGTTCCAAGGGGAATTTTACTTAGATAAGGCCAACCCCTTCTGACTGCTCTATTTCATGTTCGGCATTCAAACGATTCGGTATTTTCATTCAGTGGGCCTTTGCTCGCAGGTTGGGGTCTCGGTCTCTAGCCCATTACCTCGATGACTTTTGTTTCGGGGGTGAATGGAGCTCGGACAGGTGCACGCGTCTCCTCACTACATTTCAGACACTCAGGTGGGAACTGGGTGTCCCCTTGGTGCCTGAAAAGACCGAGGGCCCAGCTACTAAGCTCACATTTCTAATTTGACTCTGTCGCACAGGCATCCGGGTTAACCATGGATAAGGTGGCTCGGATCTCCGCGGCGATTTTGGCATTGATTGCCAAACATAAAGTGTCCCCTCGTGAGCTGGAGTTTCTTCATGGCCACCTTAACTTTGCCTGCAGGGTGGTTACACCCGGCAGAGCATTGGCCAGGCGCCTGTGTGACGCCATGGCTGGCATGTTAAAACATCACCACAGGGTCCGGCTGATCAGGGGCATACGGGTGGACCTTTCGGTCTGGCTCAAATTACTCCTGGGCTTTAACGGGGTCTCTTCCTGGAGATCAGACCTTATGGTCTGCCCTAGATTTTGAGTACGGTCGGATGCCTCCGGCTCCCTGACTTATGGGGGTTTACTCTGAGGGTAGGTGGACTTACAGCCGAGGGCATCACGCATGGCTTGGCACGGATCGCCTCCACGATCTTACCTTCCTTGAGTTTCGTCCCAATTTGGAGAGCACTGATGCTATGGGGTGATGAGTGGGCCAACTCAGTGGTCCATTTTTGGTGTGATACTGCGGCAGTGGGGCACATTGTCAACACCCAGACATGCAAATCCCCCAGGGTCATGGCATTAGTTTGTCTATTCTTTTTGAGAAGCCTACACCTAAATGTGCTGTTCAGGGCCAGACATGTTCCAGGTATTAATAACGATATTGCTGATGCTTTATCCCGCCTGCAGATCCCCCGGTTCCGTGCCTTACTCCGGAAGCAGATGAATTCCACTCGCCACTCCCGGCCGATATTTGAACGTTTGGCGAGGAGAGGTGAACCGTGCATGTCATTGGCACCTCGCACGCGTAAGGCGTATCACCATGCGTTCATGCTATTTAGAACTCTTTGCGAGTAACTACAGTTACCTCAAGTGTGGTCAATATCTGTGGACCAGATTTTACAATGCATGTTTATTTTCGCAGTCAGGGTTTGGCCCCCCGTACTATAGCCTTCAGGCTTTCGGCACTGGCATTAATGGCCAACGTGGGGGGGTTCAATGACTGCGTGAGTTACTTCCGCATGCGTCGTGTTTTGGAGGGGTGGACACGTGAACGCGTCCGCCGCCTGGACACGCGTCACCCCAGTTCACCAGAGTTTCTGACCCACCTTGCACGAGGCTGGCATGACTTATGTTCGGATAGGTGTGAAGTGGCTCTTGGTCATGCAGCTACCACGGTAGCCTTTTTGGAGCGCTCCGCATCAGTGAGTGGGTGCCAGAGTTGGTACCATCTGTGTAAGGCGGATGTGTCTCGTAGGGCACTGGAACTCGACGATGTCTATGTCACACATGAGTGGGCTCAATTGGGGATATGGTCCTCAAAGGTTGTTCAGCATGGCGTAGGCAGTGGAGTCAGACTGCTACGAAGTTTCATTGGAGACATCTGTCCGGTTGGTGCCCTACATGATTTTTCGGCAGTGCCTGCTGTGCGCCCCAGCCTGTTTTTCTGCCACCAGGATGGGTCTACCCTTACCAAAGTAAAGTTACTGAGGGTGACCGGTGCCGCGCTTCGCGGTGTGGGGCCTGTTTTGGCACCCATTTATTTAGGATAGGCGTCGCGTTGATCGCGGCTACATTTGGGGTACTCGGAGGCGGATATGTGTGTATGCGTATTTTCTTATATGTACGTCCCCTCACTGTATGAGTACCTAGTTATGTCCTTTACCTCTTCTCCTCTTTTGCAGATCCTGTGTGTCTCTGCACACCGGTGGCAGTGGGGCTGGTGGGCCGCAGCTATGTACACTGGGCAGCAGTATATGCTGCGGCGACAGAGAGTGGACCCCGACTTGGGCTGTGTGCATCCGCACGTATGCGATGGTATGGTATGCGCAGCACAAGGGGGCGGGAACTGTTGCCATTCCTGATGTCCGTCAGGGATGCTGGACCGCCCGATGTTCTTAATAGGCACCTCGGCGGCAACGATCTTATACGGATCACTGCTATTCCCAAACTGTCGAGGGGCTGTGACCTGGCGTTTTATATCATGTATGGCTTACACACGGTCGCTATGGTCTAACATCGTGCCGAGACACCAATTTAGGGGAGACGTGGATCTCTATGGTTTGGACTGTTCCAGCAGTCAGTGGACAGGGCTGTTGCTCGGTCCCTTGCTGAGCATGGCTGGGAGACAGCCATTGGACACCTGAAGATAGGCTTACAAAATTTTGCTAGTAGGCAGGAGAAGGGGTCCACCTGTCGGCTGGAGGTATGTACCTCTTTCTGGGTGTGGTGCAAGCAGGCCTTGCGACCGAGCTGACGGTCTGGGGGGGGCGGTGAGTCATCATGGACGCCTCCCCGTGTGGCGGGTAGCACTGGTAAGGTAAAGATTTATGACCCAGAGGTATCCGGCAGGTTCGCAATTGACTGGCCAACACTTAGACAGGTACAGGTGTAATAGCTTTGACCGGTCAACGACGAACCAGGCAAGGGGTGATGGCAGGAGCTTTTCAGCATGCATCACCCAGTGATTTGACGGATACACATCATAGGGTGGGGTCAGTAGATAGTTTATTGACTCCGGTCAACAACTTGTTTGTATCAACAAACAAATTGATACAAATGGATACATTGTAGCCAATTGCCATTGGCAATTTTGGGAGGAACCTTACCAGTGTTACTGCAGCCTGCTTGCCTTAAGAATTACAATTGGATGAATACACCAATTGAAAGTTATAATTCGGACTAGGGCATTATTCAATAAAAGTGGCCCAATGCCTTTATCCATATACCGGTGTCTGAGTCTTTCTTTGGGGGGTGCGCCTGCAAAGGGGTATTAAAGGCTTAGTAAGTAAAATATATATAATATTAAATAAAGATGGTAATATACAAGAAGTGTTGAAAATAAATTGGGAACAAGAATTTAAAATAAAGATTGTAGATGAGGTTTGGAAAAATAAATGGAAGAAAAGGATTATGAGAACAATGTCTGTTAGAGTGAAAGATCATAATTATAAAATGTTGTGGAAATGGTACTTGACCCCAGTGGGGTTACATCAAATAGATAAAAATAAGGATAAAATGTATTGGAGATGTAAGGACACACTGGGAACATATGAACACATGTGGTGGGATTGTAATGTGGTAAAGGATTTTTGGGGGAAAGTGTTCACCTTACTTTTGTGTTTACCTTCTTTTCACAGATAATGTTCCACTCTGGTTTAACATCATTGCAAAGGCAAATCTTTTGTGCCGATCTTTTTTTAAAAAATCAAGCCTAATTTTAGAATCATTGACTTGTCAGCACCTCTTGGAAGCAACAGTCCTTCTATCTTTCCTTTCTCAATTTTATAGTGCTATAGAATGTGGAGACATTTGAAAGATGGGGAATTGTACAAATATTTCCTCATACCCTTTGCTCATGTTGCCAACAAACCAGTAACAATAACATGGGACACTATTTCCTTCTAATAAATTTTGAATGCTCATCAATATCAGAAGCTTGAAGTCACAAATGTTGTTCTTGGTACAGTATTGGTCATTTTCAAGCAGTTTCATTCAAATGATCAGGCTGCCTTCTGCTATCTTGTTAGTGGAAGAAAAAGACAAATGTGTGACTTGCTTGCTTGTATCATTTTGGTCACTATCCTCTCTCCTCTCCTCCCTTTTACAGAAGGGGATATTCATTATCCCCTATGCATACAGAAGCTCTGTTGTTTTCAGTGGACAATCTCTAGTTTGCAGAACTGCAAGTCAGAGAACAAAAGGTTCTTGTAGTGGATAATGTACATGTATGCATTAAGCTAAAAGTGTCCTTCTAATGAAGGCTAATTAAAAGACACCCATCATGTTCAACTGCAAGTCAGAGAACACAAGGCTTGGCAGAACAGATATAATGTAGAGACAGTTATAATATGAACATTTTCCAGCCCAACCTGAAAAACACAGCTCCATTATATTCATGTCCACTCAGAAATTCAACAACTTTGCACACAAAATTCCTAAGCCCAACATGTTCTTGTCAGTACTGGATACTTAGAAAAATGTTGACCTTTCTTATTCAATGCATACATTAGCTTCAAGCCCTATGGGCCAACAAAGTTGCTCAAACCAAGGAGTTAGTCTGATCTTTATTATTTTTTCCTTATGAGTCAAGGAGTACCACAAGATCAGCCCTGAGATTTTAATAAGAACAATATTCCCTGACTAATGAGATTAACTTCCTAAGACTTCCCATCTTTGTCCATTGTCAAGATGGCTGGTGGGGCATAAGATGGATCTTTGCATGATATTCTTCATCATCAACAAATGCATCTTGATCCTCCTCTAAACTTTAATTCTGATAATTTATGAGTGACCTATCTTATTGATCTGTAACAAACTTGAACAGATATTCATCCCAATAAAACAAATAAAATAAGAATATGGATGTACTTTCTTAAATGACAGAGCACAAGATATAGGACAGTGATGGCGAACTTTGGCACTCCAGATGTTCTTGAACTTCAATTCCTAGAAACCCTGATCAGCAAGAGTGCTGGCTTGGGCTTTTGGTAATTGAAGTCCAAGAATACCTGAAGTGCCAAGTTCGCCATCACTAATATAGGATCTCCATGAATGCTAAGGAAATAGCTTTATATTCTTAAATAGTTGTGTTTAATTTTTGAACGCTGCTTAATCCCTGCACACTAATTTTACTCAGATAAGAGTTTTCAGCAGAGAATTTAAGGCAAGAAACTAATTGCTAACAATATTGCATAGGCAGCATATGATATTCTCCAATGGTTTGCTGCAAAGGAAGAATAATATTTTCAAACTAGTCACCAAGCTGCTGAGAACAGACTTTTCACTGTTCAGCCAATGTCGATAAAGGAATTGTTCTGTATTTAATGCTGCAGAAGCAATAAATCAGTATAACCAAATATTAAATATGTGAGTGCCACTTTTGTTCCAATGCTAATAGTGAACATACTGAAATAACCTTCCTAAATACCTAAAATGATGCTTCAGTACTGGAGATAATTACATCTAATATATATCTTCAAATCTCAGAGCTCAACTGAAGTAAATACAGTAATTTAAAAATGGGACCTTAGTCACATTGCAGTGATATTTATAATCAGTCTAAATCCTCAGTCATCCTTCACACTTAAAGCTAGCCATCTCTGGTTCCTCTTCTCTGGTCACTGACTCCTTCATCTGTAAAGCTTTTATCTCACTCATTAAGAGCCATTAAGCCTATGTTTAAAACCAGGGGTTCCCAACCTACAGTCCATGGGCCAGACCCAGCCCACAATGCTATCCCATCCAGCTCATCGCTGCCTCCACTGTACCCAGATGTGGAAGCGGGCACATTTATGTCAGCTGTAAAACATGCCCACACATGCACAAATGCACCCACAGCTGTCATAAATATAGAAGTGGGCACATTTACTACAGCTATAAATGTGCCCGCTTCTGCTTCTGGTGGGCATGGTCCAACCCGCTCTGCTGTCCGGGAGTGTGATCAGGCCCGTAACATTAAAAGGTTGGCCAACACTGTTTAAGACAGTCTGGCCTTCAGATCTTGTTCAGTCTTGAACATTATGTCAGCAACAGAGGAGCTGTTCGTGGTGCTGAAATAAGTGCCTCAAAACTTTGATTTTTCAGCTCCTGCTCCAAGATTGGCTGATACGTTTTTGTTTCTTCCTCAGGGTTCAATATTTTACTTCTTTATTTATGTGTTCTGTGCAGGACAATGACAATAAAGATTTATCTATCTATGTGTAAATATGTTGGCTGAAAAGGGTTAAGGTCACCTACCATCTTCCCCACAATTAAGAATCCAGTGCTCCCATTGCTGCAACTGCATTTCACCAAACATACTTACCATATTGTATAACATTCTCTCCTGGAATGTAAAATGAATATAAAATGATGCACAGTGCTGGGAAATCTGATAGACAGGAAATATGAGAAGGAAAGAAAAATACATCATCATCATTTTTACCTCCCTTTTAGTTGAACCATGGAATTCACCGCCAAATGTAGTTCTCTCTCACACACACACACACATAAACACACACACACACACACACAAGTCTTTCAGTTCTTGCTTGTCAAAGATGTAAACAGAAATAAGGGAGTCAGACAAAGGGAAGGGTGACATTACTCAGATCAGTTTTCAAAGTCAAGTGCTCTTAAAAGAGTGTACACATATGGATTTATTTTATTGTTCCATTACCAAAATATACTAAATACCAATGAGTGAACAAAAGAAACCTGTGCAGATGTGCCATTGACAGGTTAAAGCAATATATTCATATTGATAAGAATTTGGCCCTTGTTGAAGAAGATATCTTCCTAAATTGTCTACTGTGCATTCCTAGTCAAATAATCTAATTTTTTAGGTTCCAATATCTTATTTTCTGACAAAGGAACAAGGAGTTTTTAAGGTGCCACAGGATGTTTTGCAAACAAGATGCAAATGTGATAGAAACTACTGATTTCTGAAACAGTTATTCAAAAATTAAATTATAGCTATTTCATAGGACTTCTTTGTTTAAAATATATTTTAGAGAACTCCATCATTTAATGATTGTGGACCATTCCCCTTAGTGACATAAACTGGAGACCAAGTGGAAAAGAAGATATTTGCTGCATGTAGTAGTGAATGTAGAGTGCCATTTAAATGTAACTATGGGACCCTGGGAAATGCTTGTTCAGGGACTCATACCAATAAAGGTAAAGGTTTCCCTTGCTTGAAAGCCAGTCGTATCTGACTCTAGACTTCAGTGCTCATCTCTGTTTCATAGCTGATGAGCCAGCGCTGTCTGCTTCTGCAAATGTTTCCATGGTCATGTGGCAGGCATGACTAGACACCGGAGCGCATGGAACCTTCCCACCAAAGTGGTCCCTATTTATCTACTTGCAATTTCTTGCTTTCGAACTGCTAGGTTGGCAGGAACTGGGACAAAGACGGGAGCTCATTCCGTCCTACAGTACTCGGGAATCGAACTTCTGACCTGCTGAATCTTAGCCACTTGAGTCACTGCATTCCCTTAATACTGAAGATCCACAAGCACAATTGGAGCCATCATCTGAATTATTTCCACGAGATGGGTGTGATTCTATTCACACCTTTGTAGTCTTTCTCAGAAATACTTCTAACTCAGTATTTCTAGCTTGGCTTGAGAGTCACATAGGCTAGTTTCTCAGCCTATTGAGAGAACATCCATTAATGCATGGGATATTTTAGAGCAGAGGTGCCAAAACTACAGCCCATGGACTGGATCCAGCCCATGGCACCTAATAATCTGGCCCACATCACCTGTGCCACTCCTGGAAAGGGAAGTAAAACACCCCTGCACATGCACAAAACACTGCAGTAAATACACCCACGGCTCAACCACATGAGTGGCCCATGGCCCAAAAAAGTTGGGCACACCTGGTTTAGAGAAACACTGACCAGTTATTTCTAGCAATAAATTGTGTGCTAGGGCTGTCACTGTTTCCTTCCATTGTCAGCTGGGACCAGGGTGAACTGAGTGCCACCTCAGGAATTCACATTGGTGTTGTGGAGATGGCAATGTCACTACATCATCAACTCAGTCTGATTTGGGAAGAAGGCAGTTCAAAAACAGATCACTCTGTGTTATGACCATGTTGTTTTATGTGTACTTTTAGGGCAGGTTCAGGAACATTTTAGCCAGCAACTCTCCCAGTGATTGTTTGAGCCTGGTATCTATAGTTGTGCATGGGACTGCAGATAAAGGCCTTTGTCTGTGATAGATGATTTGAGCTGAATTGGGAGACACCAAAAAGCAAGGAGGAAAAAGTGATTTACAAAATGTTTTCTCTTGCAGAGCTTTTGTGAAATTAATATACAATAAGTTTATGTACTTTAAATTCATTAAAGAGGATGGAAAGCCAATGTAATGTAATTTTAATTTTAATTTAATTTAATTGTTGGATTTCTATACTGCCCACTTGACCAAGGCCGACTCAGGGTGGTTCACAATCATAGATAAAACAGATAAAACTGAATTAAGAACCCGCCCCCTAAAAAGGGAGCAGGTACCGAAGGAACTGTGGGGGAAGGAATAATCCTCTATACCAACCACCCAACGGAAGCCACCCCTCCACCTGCACCCCACACTTGGCCCACCAGCCAGGTTTTTAGTTCTTTTCTAAAGGGCAGCAACTCCACCTGGAGGCGCAATTCTACTGGCAGGAGGTTCCAAAGGGCCGGTGCAGACATGGAGAAGGCCCTCCTCCTTGTTCCAGAGAGGCGAGCCCCCTGGCTGATGGCACAATTAGAGAGCCCCTCCAGTCCGCTCTGGTTGGATGGACAGCGTCCTTAGGGTGATGCGGTCTCTTAGGTAACCTGGCCCACTACCATATAACAAACAATTGCATAACATCAACATCATCTACTGCAGGGTGAGCAACAAATTTGTATAGAATTGTCCTGTTCTTCCATCTTCCTCCCAAAGTCAAGAAATTCTCCAGTTCCCCCAAGTAGTCTTTGATGTAGAAGTTACAGCTCAGAACTGTGTCAGAAATAAGGAAAAATAATTGCATCTGTTTTAAATCATGTTTTTTAACTTCTGAGCAAAGGCATACACTTTCACTTGAGTCCAAAAAAGTCAAATGACTAAATCCTGGTCCGAATCTATTACCATTTGCGAACTATTACATCATGGGTCTTACTTTAACTCTTAATCCCCATTTTTGCGAATTTTGGGGACTGCAGTTTCTCTATGGTTAAGAAGCTCACTTTGTTAGCTGGAAGGTCAGCAAGTCGGCAGTTCAAAACCCATGTGCAGTATGTTGGAATGAGCATCTGTTTCTGTCCCAGCTCCTGCCAACCTAGCAGTTGTAAAGCAAGAAATTGCAGGTAGATAAACAGGGACCACTTCTGTGAGAAAAGATCTTGGGGACATGAAAGGTGCCTCATTTGGGTGTCCCCTGAATGGAGTTACTCCAGCAAAAATCCTTTCAACCCAGAAAGCACCTTTGTGTGCTTCTGACACATTTTTTTATTAAAAAATCCCATTTTAGATGGGAAAATAGAATGACAGTCATTAGCACCTTAATGAAAGCTATTCACAATCATTAGAAGATAGATTTGTTTTATATGCCATTTGTGCTGCTATGCATGCTCTTTTTATCTTTAAACTCCTTAAATAGTAAAATGATCACAAGTGTTCATCAGAGAAGTTGCTTTGAGTTAAGCTGTTGGCTATTGCTCTAGCTATAGCAAAATACAGCTTCCTTTCTAGGAATCTCGGATGCTTAAAGAGACTTTTGATCTTTTTAAAGTGTGCACAAGCAAAACTTCTTTAAATGAAAACAAAGGGTGGAGTGGATTGGTATGCCCTTTTACATCTGTCATGTCTGACTTCTGAGGTCAAGTCTCTTGTTCTGATAATTCTTTCTGTAGAATACTGTAGAATAAATAGAGCTGAGTTTCTGCTTGGATTTGTCTCAGATCTCTAGAGGCCATTGATCCCTGCATGTTTTGTAGTTGGGTTTACTTTGTGGTTTATTCATTTATTTGCTTTGATAAATTTCATGGATGTCGACTGGTTCTATGGTTGCCACCTGCAACTTTAATTTCTAATAAATAAATATAAATATAAATATAAATATAAATATAAATATAAATATAAATATAAATATAAATATAAATATAAATATAAATATAAATATAAATATAAATATATATATATATATATATATATATATATATATATATATATATATATATATATATATATATATATATATATATATATATATATATATATATATATATATATATATATATATATATATATATATATATATATATATATATATATATATATATATATATATATATATATATATATATTTCCAGAGGTTTCCTCACCTTGTTCTGCTACTTCTCAATTATACAATACTGTACTGTGTAAAAGCCTTAGGCTACAACCAACTGATTTAAGGAAAATTCAGTGAGTGACCTGGGGGGCATAACTTAACCCTTGAGCCCACCAAAATTAGAGATAGTCTTCAGTTGTCTCTACTCTCAACCTTCTCCAAGTTTAGTAAAGTTTGTAGTTAGAATGTTTGAGTTATGCCCACCCCAAATTACTCATTGAATTTCACCCAAACTTGCTGTGATAGCCTAAGACGTTTGCACAGTACTGTAAGCCAACATAAGGTTTGTCAGGAAGTGTAATCATTAACTAAATCATTTGCTGAGTAAAATTACTTCCTTAATGGTCAAATGGGGAACCATAGATAATGATCTCAGGAGACCGCTGAGTTCATTGATAAAATGCCAGATTCATAGGTTATCTTAAATCCAGGGTTTTAAATGTGGTCATAAACAACAACATTGATATAGATTTTCTGAAATTAATTACCTTCACTGCTAATTTATTAGTGAGTGAAGCTAATCAGCATAAACCCATGAAAATGGCTGGAGCACTAATTGGTACGCTAAGTCAGCATTAAAGTTTGCTCCCCACCCCCGCAAGCTAGTGTTATGTAGAGAGATTACGTTTTGAACTTAAGACTTGGGAAGTCAACCATATAAATCACTGGGTGACCTTTCACCACACAGAGTCACTATGTCTGACTCATACCTCCCAAAACTGTTGTGAAAAATAGGAGGGCAATGTGTACAACCTTGAGCTCATTAGGAGGAAAGTAAGATACAAGGGCAGAAGAATAATTAACATGGCTGATGCTAGAGGCTTTGCTGCTCTATTGCTTAAACCTGGGTCATGACAAACATGAGAAAGGATAGGGAGATGTCTCGAGGAAAATAATATTGGTGTTTGCTGTGGCTGCCTGTTTTGGTTTTTTTCCTGCTCTGAGAAGAGTGGCTGGAAGTTGTATACATTCTCAAGGCCATGAACAAAAGCCAAGAGTTCCAATTGCACCCTTCCTGCAGCAAAAAAAGAAAGAAAGAAAAGAAAAAAGAAATGCACACTTCAAATTTTGATGTTTAGGGGAGAAAAACCAGGAAAACCTGCCTTACTCACAACTCTGTTTGTTTAAATAAATAGCAACAGCAATAGCAATTATACTTATATACAGCACCTTAGTGCTTAGTACACTCTCTGGGTGGTTCACAAGGTAATAAGCATTTTGCTCCAAACATGCTGGGTATTAATTTTACTAACATTGGAAGGATGGAAAGCTCAGTCAACCCTGAACTCCAGAAATGTCGAACTCAAATAAATAAATAAATTTGACTCAAATAGGTCAATATTTTTATTTTTCTCTTGGCTAAATCCATATCAAACTAACAAGGTGGGAAGTGGTTCTGTAATTTCTATATCCCAATTATAGCCTGCTAAATCTCCAGATTGAAAACCCGTTGTCGCCTTCAGACATCCCCTGGGCAACCAATGAGAAAGAAAGGAGCAGACTCCATTCGGCTACAGACCCATGAGGAGAGCTAAAAGGGAAATCTTGAAGTAGATCTTTCAGCAGCTAAACCACAGATGTAGATAGATAGATAGATAGATAGATAGATAGATAGATAGATAGATAGATAGATAGATAGATAGATAGATAGATAGATAGATAGATAGATAGATAGATAGATAGATAGATAGATAGATAGATAGATAGATAGATAGATAGATAGATAGATAGATAGATAGATAGATCTGTATTGTCATTGTCCTGCACAGAACAACGAGATTGGGGGGGAGGGGGAGACACTTAACAACCCAACAAAACCTAAACAAAATACAACTATACAAAATTATCAACATACTCCCACCCCACATATACACATTTAACCCCTAAAAGCTCTAAAACTCTAAAAACTCTAAAACTCTAAAAACTCTAAAACCCTAAAAACTCTAAAAACTATATACAGAAGCTCCCTCATAGACTGCATTGCACTGTATTCAAAGCCAGAACCGCTTTTGGGTAGAAACTATTTCTCAAGCGGCTGGTCCTGGTCTTTATGACCCTATACCTTCTTCTAGAAGGCAGAAGCTGAAAGAGATCATTCCCGGGGTGCGTACTATCTTGTGCAATTTCTACAGCTTTCTTGTAACACCTGGTGGCATAGTGAAAAGGGTTGAAATGCACATTGCTTCTCTTCCTGGATGTCCTGTCTGAGAGTATCAAAAACAGTTGCAAGAGTAGGTTTCATTGCTAAAGATGGCTTACAAACTTGTCTCTCCTAGGTTACAGTGTACACATTGTGTAACAGCTGAAGGACTGGGCTGTGCCAGTAATAAAAATAAAGATGAGGGGAAGGTCATTGTATTTTGATTTATGTGGGTGCCCACCATAATTAATTGGTTGTTTTCTTATCAGTTTTCAAACAGGAGGGTGAGAGGGAACTCTGTAATAACTAAGAACACATTGCTTCATAAGACTTCACAAAAATACAACTGTTTACTTTGATGATGTTTTTCAAGGATGGAATTCATGCAGTGAGAGGGTATAAAATGATATCTTCTGGAAGGCAAGGCGTTTGCATTCCAATTGCTAATCATCTTGGAGAAAAAAAGGCACAGTGTTCCAGCAAGGGTTATGTAGACTTCTTTAGGTCAATGACCCAAAAAGGAATAGAAAACAAAATAACCATTTTGTTTATATATATTTTCTAACCAATTACCAGGGGGCAGGGGAATTACTCATGATTTCAAATCCACAAACTTTTAAAAATAATTCAGCAATTGTCAGCAGAGGTTTCAGCAAATTAACAGAACGATTCTAACTATTTCTGGGATATATCAATTTAAAAATAACCTTTACAACTCAGAAAATTTGTAATAGGAAAACTTTAGTATCTTTTAATTTGGTTACATAGAAAGAAAATGTTATGCTTATCTTTCAGCTTTATAACTAAAAGCCAACTCACCAAAAGCCAACAATATTTTAAAATCTCTTTTAAGAAACCTAAAGACAACCAGACCTTTTGAAGGTATGCATTTTTTTTTACTTTTTAGATCTGAACAATCTCAAATCAAAGATAGTAGATGTAGTGTGAGGTCAGATGTTGTATCAAGGTTGTGCTTTTGGTTGGTTGGTTGGTTGGTTGGTTGGTTGGTTGGTTGGTACCTCAAGAACAAAAGTCTGACCATTTGCTTTTTGTCATGGGTGATCATTATTTTCAGACATAACTGCCTGAAAAGGAGATTCTGATATCTGTTCCTGTAATGGTAGTTGATGTGTCATGTGCTTAGTCTCCACAAAATGCTCCAGTGGCTGGATCATTGCTCACAGAAGCTCTGCTCAACACTCCTCCCACCATTGGAATGAGGGCATGCTTTTTCAATTTCCCTTTATCCCCAGAGCAGTTTGTAGCCCTCCGGTCTTCTCCAAATTTCGGAAGATGCTTTGGAACAATGTTGTGGTCACAATGGACTGTAGGCATGAAGGGTAAGGGGCAATCTCTCCTCCCCTTTCTTCCAACAGAAATCTTTGCTGGATCAGAGTCACTTTTGAAAATTAAAGGAGCATGCATGTTCCCAGAAAATAATTGAAGACTTATCATCTTAAGGCACTGTGAGAAGAATATGAACAATTTTAGGAAATCCATAAATTAAAACAGCATTCTATCCTCTTGACCCCTGCAACAGCTAATTGGAAATTTTAAAATCTTTAACACATTCCTAACTGGGGTCAACTAGTTAGACATTTGAGCAATGGCAATGGTTGTTTTGTTTGAGCATTGGATGTCTATCTGGGATGCTGGGATGCCTTTTCACAATGCAATGCAACAATTAACCACAGGGCATCATAAGATGGAACCTAACCAGTAATCAGCTAGTTTTACAAATAAGCCTGCACATTGAAATGTATATAGATAAAATGGAGAAGATTTACAGAGTGACTGCTGTGGAATGTCATGTAAATGTCATGTCATGTTTTTCTCTTTCTATAAAAGTTAAGCTGAAGTGCTTCATATTTATTCCCTTTTTTTCTTGGGGACCCATGCATGCATGTTTTTCTGCTAAATTTCTTTTGTAACTAAATCTCTTCTTCCTTCAGGAAACTCATCTGGCTATGTTGTTTTTAAATTGAAAATGCCCATGGGCTGGTCCCTGTTTTTAAAGAGGGTTTACAGGTGACAGCACCATTGTGATATGCAACACAACAGGATTCTATCTTCCCAAGATAATCCACTGGAACAATCACTTTGTAGCTGAGGTAGAAGCCTGTTGAAGTCATGTTTGGTATTATTTATCTCACCATGAGCACTCCATTAATGTTGTACTGAATGCTTTCCCATGACTCCTGCTTCTGGACTATTGGAGGCAACTGGTGGGAAGAATCATGTTTTAATTCATGGCACACCAGCTGCTGAAATGTCTTTCTATACAAGTCCAGACAGTTCTATGATTGTTTTATTTTCAGTACTGGCCAGAGGCCTTTTACCTTCCAATATCTCTTAGAAAATAATCAGTTTTAAGCAGGGGTGGGCAACCTATGGCCCACGGGCCGAGCCAAGCCAGTGGTGCAAAATAATCCATGTCGCTGGCACCACTGCTGCTACCACCAGAACTGGATGTGATTGTGTTTATGGCAACCATAAATGTGCCCGCAGCTGTCGTAAATGCATTTATTATAGCCACAGATGCATTTTATGGCAGCGTTTACAGCAGGGGAAACCACCAGTCTGGCCCATGCAACTGTCTGAGGGAGCGTGGCCTAGCCTGTGGCTTGAAAAGGTTGAGAACCCCTGGTTTTAAATGTTAGGTAGTGCAAATAGTGTTATCCATATACAGTACATGTTTAATCAGAAGTGAGATCCCTACAGTTCAACTTGGTTTATTCCTTGGTAAGTATAAGTAAGGCTTCAATTTTCACATCTCAGCTTGGTCTTCTGATGTTTTTTATCACTGTTGCCATAATATGTTTTGTTTTAAATCACGGGTGCCCAAACATTTTGGTCTGTGGGCTGGTCACATGGTTCAGCGGGCCAGTCACATGGTTCGTCCCACTAGAAGCAGATGTAAAATGCACCTTGCAATCTGTTTTGCAACAGATATGTTTTGCAACAGGATGGGATAGATTTTAGGTGGACATTTTCTCTGCTTAAACCAGGGGTGCCCAAACTACAGTCCATGGGCTGGATCTGGCACCCGACACCAATTCATCTGGCCCACACCACCCTCATCACACCCGGAAGCAGAAGTAAAATGTGCCTATACTGCCATGTTTTACTTCTACTTCTACAAGTGACGAGGGCGGCATGGGCCAGATGAATTGGTGTCAGGGTCCAGATCCGACCTGTGGGCCATAGTTTGGATACCCCTGTTTAAACTATGTTGTTTTTTATATAGCTGCAGTACTGTAAATCTCCCAGGACTCTTAAAAGGATGGGGCAGGATAGAAACCCACAAAAAAAATTCAAATACTTCAGTTATTTATATTGTACTAGCATATTTTGCCCGGTGGTGCTGGGCTTTTTAAAATTGTGTTGGATAGTAAAGGTTTTTTTTTTCTTGAAGAAATGGTGCCAGGCTGTTTTAAATGGTGTTGAAAGGTTTGGTGAATTTGTGGCTTTGAGGCGCTGCGTCCGCCTGTGGCGGACTTGTGCTCCCAGTGTGTTGTTTATTTTTATTTTTTGCGTGCCGGCTTCCTCAGTGCCGGGCTCTTTAAAATGGTTTTGGAAGGGTTTTGTTTTATTTTTATGCAAAAGAGGTTAGTTTTTAATTGTGGTTTTTCAAATTTTTATTTTTACGCATGGGCTGTTAGAAACTGTGATTTTTTTATTTTTTGTTTTGGTTTTTTGGTTTTTCAAAAGAGGAAAGGATGATATAATTTTTTATAATTATTGTATTTAACCAAATAATGTGATTTTTTTAAAATAGTTGTGCCTTGGATAATAATGTTTAAAATGTGTAAGAATATGTTTTTAATCAATGTTTCCATACTGTGTTTAGATGTTTTGTTTTGTTTTTTTGAGTGAAAACTTTTTTAAAAATTTTTTGTGATTAGTGTGAATATTTTTGAATGATTTGATAACTTATTTCAGTAATTTGGGAATTGGCGTTGGTGTTCCCGAGGCTTATGGTTCTGGGGGACTTCAATTTGCCATCATTGGGGATGGCCTCTGAGGTGGCAAGGGAGTTCATGGCTTCCATGGAAGCCATGGGCCTGACTCAGGTAGTTCGGGGTCCAACCAGGGGCAGTGGTCACACACCAGACTTAGTTTTCTTGTCGGAGCAGTGGCAGAGTGATCTGAGATTACAAGACTTAGTCATCTCATCTGTGCCATGGTCAGATCACGATCTGGTGACTCTTGACTTTCTGGGGGCGATGCTTCATCGTAGGGAGGCAGGGCCTATTAAAATGGTCCGCCCTCAGTGACTAATGGATCCAGTTGAATTCCAGAGGGAACTGGGGGATGTTCCTCTGGATCGGCTACACGATTCACCCGAGGCACTTGTCGACCTGTGGAACAGGACGGCAACAGCAGCCTTGGATGAAATCGTGCGACTGTGGCCTCTCCAAGCCCGTGGGGCTAGATCATCCCCATGGTTCACAGATGAACTGCGGGAACTCAAACGGGCAAAGAGCGCCAACTGGGTGAAGACCCGGGATGACTCCGATTGGACACTAGCTAGAGCTGCTATTAGGGCCTACCTAGTGGTAATGGTAGTGGTGAGGCGGCAATACTTCACCACCCTTATTGCCTCCGCTGATAATCGCCCAGCTGCCCTGTTCCGGGTAATCAGGTCCCTCCTTGATAGAGGGGGATCAGTGCCCAGTTGGCAGGGCTCGGCTGAGGACTTTGCTGATCATCTGGTGGAGAAAATCAATCGGATTCGTTCAGGGCTGAATCCCGGCATGGATGGGGAGGGTCGGGGGGACAGGAGCACAGTCTTGCTGTACGATCTGAGATCTGTTTGATCCTGTTGTCCCTGATGAAGTGGACAGGCTCCTTGCAGCTGTGCGTGCCACTACATGTCCTTTGGACCCCTGTCCCACCTGGTTGGTGAAAGCCTCCAAAGTGGTGACAGGTGGCTGGGTCGGGGCGATAATAAATGCATCATTACGGGAGGGGGTGTTTCCTGCACCACTAAAACATGCTTTGGTGCGCCCCCTCCTGAAGAAGATATCCCTTGACCCAGCTGTCCTTAACAACTACAGGCCGGTTTCCAACCTTCCTTTTCTGGGTAAGGTATTGGAGAAGGCAGTGGCATGCCAGCTGCAGAGTGTCCTGGAGGAAGCGGATTATCTAGACCCCTTTCAATCAGGATTCAGGCCCAGGTATGATATGGAGATGGCATTCGTTGCACTGATGGATGATCTCTGGCGGGAGCGGGACGGGGGTTATCCATCCGTCCTTGTTCTTCTTGACCTCTCAGCGGCTTTCGATACCGTCAACCACGGTATCCTTCTGGAACGGCTCAAAGGACTGGGGATCCAGAGCCCTTGATGACCATTCGGAGCCTGCAGCTGGTCCAGAATGCAGCAGCCTGGGTGGTGATGGGGTGCGGAAGATATGCCCGTGCTTCACCGCTACTTCGGGAGCTGCACTGGTTACCAGTTTGTCTCCAGGTGCAATTCAAGGTGCTGGTTTTGACCTTTAAAGCCCTATATGGCAGTGGGCCAGGATACCTTAGAGACCGCATCGTCCCAAGAGTGTCTGCCCGTCCAACCAGAGCGGACTGGAAGGGCTCTCTGATGGTGCCATCAACTTAGGGGTGCACATCTATCCAGCACCCATAGGAGAGCCTTCTCCGTGTCCACACCAACCCCCTGGAACCTCCTGCCAACAGAACTAAGACTTGAAAAAGAATTGCTGCCCTTCAGGAAAGGATTGAAGACCTGGCTGGCAGGGAAGGTGTGGGGCCCTAATGGGAACATGGGCCCTGCCTGCTGGCTTATGTAAACAACTAAGAACTCTCTCTTCTTTTTAAATGGGTGGGATGGGTGGGTCTTTTAAAGTGGGTGGGATATGGGTTTTTTAAAGTGTTTTATCTGTTTTAGAACTTGTTGTAATGCCGCCCTGAGTCGGGTTCTACCTGAGTGGGCGGCATATATAAATATGACTAATAAATAAATAAAAATAAATTAATTAATCTTATTATTTTGAATATTTTTGGATGTTTTTACTCTTGTGGCCTCTGGGTGGTGCTGGTGAGCTTTTAGTGTACTCTACAATTTTTCTCTACCGTCCTCTGGGTGTTGCTTCTTCTTCCAGTAAGTATTCTCTTTCTTTTCTCAGTTTAGTTCCGGTCGTCATGGAGTGAAGACATCTCATGGTAAGCTCTCTGGGGGGTTTTTGGGGGGAGGGGGTTGTTTTGGGGTTTTTGGGGGGTCTGTGTGTTTTTTCTTGTTTGTTTTTGGATGTTTTTGTGTTTCTTTTTTGTATTTTTGATTTTTTTGGTTTTGAGTGTTTTTGACTGTTTTTGGTTTGTGTTTTTGTGTTTACTGTTTTAGGGGCGGGGGGGGTCTTTCTTTTCCGTGGGCCAGGCTCGATGCCTGACCCATGGAAAGGAAAGGCCGGGTGGGGGGTCTTGGCCCATGGAAAGGAAAGGCCGGGTGGGGGTCTCTTTTTTCGCAGGCCAGGCTCGATGGCTGGCCCGTGGAAAGGAAGGCCAGTGGCGGCAGTGGGGTTTTTTTACTTTTATTTTTCACGCGCCGGCTGCCTCAGTGTTCTGCGCGCTCATGGTGCACAGGATTCTGGGACTTGTAGTTTGGTGTGCGCGATTTTAGGTAGTGCAGTGGTTTTTTTCCTGCGGCTTATTTTTGATTGGCCGCGGCGCGTTTCCAAACATTCATTTTGCCTGCGCCGCTCAGCCTGATTGGCTCTGGTGTGGCGTGGTGCAAGGAACATTGGGAACTGAAGTTCCCTTTTTTTGTTTGCGTCCAGGGGGCTCCTGCCCCACTGGTGCAAATTTCAACCCGACAGTTACCTGCGAACCCTGTTCGGGTGAGTGCACAGAGGCTCGGACGGGGCTAGTGGAGCCTGGCTAAACATCCTTTGTCACATTCCAATGGTTAACGCACCATTTTATAGGTATAGATAGCAGAAGCAGACTGTCTCAGCAGGGCAAAGGACCATTTTTCAGATGTGCTGACATCCTGAAGACAAGCCATCACCATCACCACCACCACCACCACCACCCCATTTCAAAAGGATTCAGCTGAAGAGAGAGTGCATAGCCAAAGAGGCAACTTTACCTATTTAAATTAGGCATTGCTGTTTTTAAATTAAATACAATGCTTGTGCAGTGAAAAGTTGCTACAAAGAAATTTCTGTAAAATAAAAACAGTCTCTAAATTTTAAAAATTGGAATTTTAAAATATGAAACCTGTAGTGACCAAAAACATACACACCATTTTAATTAAATACTGTATTTTGTTATGTAGGGATCCACAGATTCTGAAGGCCAACAAAACATATAAATTTTTACTCCAGAAAGGACATAAGAATTTTTTTAGCAAACCAACCTCTCTCTCTCTCTCTCTCTCTCTCTCTCTCTCTCTCTCTCATTCTTTTCCAAAATCCAATTCAGATTATCCAAATATTTAAACTACTTCAAGAATAAAAACACTCTCAAAAGCCTTCAGAGATTCCAATAATTGCATATAAACTTTTAAAGGTGACAACAACAAAAATATTTACCTTGGCAATATATTGTGTATCTTTGCCTATTAATTTTCCACTTGTTGCTTGTTCAAATCATTAAGAAAAGCACTATTATTTCCTATCAAGAGCCAAATAAAAGGTAATTAAGTGGTAATTAATGCACCAAATTGCAAATTTAGTCAATAGCACAGGAACAAATTAAATGAAACTTTTGAAAAATTGATCCATCCCAATCATGAAATCCTAATCTATAAAACACAGTAAAATTGGAGAAAAACAGGCTTTGCCCCTTTGATTTCCAGAAAATACTCAACAAGAAAAAAATCCTAATTAAGATTTACTAACAAATATATCCCTAAAAATTTTGCATGCACATAAATAAAAGGGGGGGCAGTGGTTTATTGGTTAAGATGCTGAGCTTGACAACCAGAAGTGCTGTGTGACAGAGTAAGTGCCTGTCATTCATCCCAGTGCCTGCTAACGTAGCAGTTCAAAAGCAAAAAAATAGCTTTGGTGGGAAATGTAGCAGCATTCCATGCACTTTGGCATATAGTCCTGTCTGTCACATAACCACAGAACCATCTGCACATGCAGACAAGGCTGGATCTTTGGCTATAAATGGA
This sequence comes from Bradypodion pumilum, assembly GCA_035047305.1. Lineage (NCBI taxonomy): Eukaryota > Metazoa > Chordata > Lepidosauria > Squamata > Chamaeleonidae > Bradypodion > Bradypodion pumilum. Next base: position 327,514,580 of record JAWDJD010000003.1, read on the forward strand.
GATGGGCACTGCCCCCTGGAGTCTGGCATGGCTCGTTTTCAAGCAAGGGAGGCTTTTACTTTACCTAATAGCAATGGGCAGATCCTCCACTTACTGTATACAAAGTTATCATTACATATCAAGAGACCCTTTTTCACTGGAGATAAGCAAAATTTCAAGTAATAGTTACAACTTTACATGTATTTAATTACTTCCACACTCTGGTTTACAAACAAAACCATAAAACATTTTTAAAGCACAAACAAGACCTAGGACATGCCATAAAACTGGAATAGATGTAGCATTACTTAGTGCAATTATTGTCTAGGCAACCAGCCAGGACCAACTCTAAGCATTAGCCATTCAAGAACAATATTTTTGATAGGAAACATGCCAAATGTTCTGGGGGAGATTTGTGTCAGTTGCACAGGTTTATCTTTAGTCTTATTATATCATATGCTATGCAATGCAGCACAGTGACTAGAATATGACACACAGCAGATCCATGTACAAATGTGAACCCACAACTGGAGTTCGCTAGATAAGTCAATCTCTGTATCGTCAGGAAACTGAAAAACTATACATGGGGAACTCAACCATTCACATTGCATGCATCAGCTTCAGCCCTGAGCATCTCTGCAGCAAAGTATGCTGCTCCAGAATGGAGTGCACCCACACATGTGAAACAAGTTGACACTGCTGTTAAGGAAGCCATGTGTATTGTGACAGGATGCCTCAAACCTACACTGGTAGAGGAAATATATCCTCTTGTTGGTATCACTCCACTTATGATAAGGATACAAGTAGCAGCACACACCAAGAGAACTAAGCAAGAGAATGACCCTCAACATCCTCTGAATGGATATATGCCTCTGGTCCACTAACTCAGATCCAAGAAGAGTTCTATAGCAAGAACAAATACTCTTGAGGGTACACAAGAGCAAAACCAAATTAGAAGATGAAGGAAGTAACTCACTGTACAAGGAGTAAGATTAAAGGAGAATATGGCCAGCAGCGTGCTGGGGTACCGGGCAATCGGGCAATGTCCCACTCCACCCCAGCAATCTCTGCCCCTATGGGCAGAATTTTGCTTTTATTTTCTTAACCAAAGGGCAGGAAGGGAAAAGCCAAGCCAGCGCTTCACAGGGCTTAACTCAAGGGGAAGCAGGGGCAGGGCAGCAACACTGGCAGGATGGGCGCCTTTCTCCCACCTTATCTCTAGCCATTATACACCATCCTTCCTGGGGAATCAAACCCTGACCTTCTGCTTACAAGGCAAAATTTCAACCTCTAAGCCATGGTGGCTCCACAACTAATGGAACTGCTTTTGGCAATCTTATAACAGAGAACTCTATGTTAACCAGAGAGGATATCATTGCTTTCAAAATCCAGGCTGTAGAAGCCCTAAATGAGAATCAAACTCTGCCTCAGGAGAGACCCTTTGTTTGAAGAAAGGATGCAACATGGAACAGTAATTGTTGTTGTTGTTGTTATATTTATTATTATATTTATAATAATATATATATTTTTAAAAATTAGTCCTAAGCAGGAATCATACTTGGTACCTTTTGGTCAAAGTCAAAAACCCTAACCACTTATCCACTAAGGATTTCTCTTTAGACCTGATTTTTAAAGCAATAGAGTTCTCTGTTATAAGATTACCAAAAGCAGTTCTGTTGATAGTGGAGCCACTGTGGCCTAGAGGTTGCAATTCTGCCTTGTAAGCAGGAGGTTGTTGGTTTGAATCTCCAGAGAGGAGTTGAAATTAGTAGGCGAGTGGGAACATATATAATTGTTTAGGGTTAGACACCCTAATCACTCCCTGTCCAACACCCTTTTAGGGAAGCCAGCATGCCCCTGGATTTGGCTGAGGAACTCGACCTCCCCTATGTCACTTGGAAGACCCTGAATAGGCTGAGGGTTGGAGTGCCTAAATGTAAGACCAACATGCTCAAGTGGGGGCTGCTGGTTGACAATGACATGCTGTGTGAATGTGGAGATATACAGAATCTAGCTAATTTGCTGATCTGCCAATTGCTACCAGAAATATGTCCTGATGAGGACTTTACTTAGGCCAATGACAAAGCCATGAAAGTGGCTTCATTTTGTCAGTTCATAGTTTGATCTAGACATAAAAGAATAGTCAATCTCAGATACATAGATTGTTTACTTATTCATTAAACTATCTCATAGATAAAGGTTTCCCTTGCTTGAAAGCCAGTCGTATCTGACTAGGGTTCAGTGCTTATCTACTTCTGCAGACATTTCCGTGGCGATGTGGCAGGCATGCACGGAACACTGTTATCTTCCCACCAAAGTGGTCCCTATTTATCTACTTGCAATTTCTTGCTTTCAAACTGCTGGGTTGGCAGGAGCTGGGACAAAGTACTCGGGAATTGAACTGCTAACCTTCTGCTTCCCAGTCAGCATCTGAGCCACTTGAGCCACTTGAGCTTCATACATTGCCAGTAAATAGTGAATAATTAACTTTGGGCACATCTTGACTGGCCGAATACACATGGTGTGATTGGGGTTAGAAACCCTGATTCAGAGCTAAGCTAATGTTATTCATGCATATCTGAGAGGAAACAGGAATGATGGGCACAGAACATCTGAGAGTCCCTCCCTCTTCCTGCTGCTGCTAAAGAGAGGCTCTGTGGGCTTTCTCAAGGCAAAGGGGCAAAATGAGATCCCCACCCCCAGTAAAATATGGAGGTGCTGCTCCCCAGTGTCCCATTCCCCGCAACAACAGGCCACCAGTGTTGCCCCTGGATCAGGGCCAGGGAGAGAATTGCTGCAGCAAAACCTACATTGGCTCCAGGGCAATCAGTCCCTGGAACTTGTCCTCTCACACAATCTGGACTGCAGCCACCGGCTCCCTCATAAGAAGAAGAAGAAAGGGGGGACAAATGCAGAGCCAACTTACCAGGAGCACCTCTGAGCATGGTCACTGAGGTGGCAGCAACACCAGCAGCAGGACCTGGTAAGCCCAGATGCAGGAAGAGGAGGTGAGAAAGCACTCCAGCCTGAATTGAGGGAATATAGAATATAAATTAAATTAATAACCCATAATGCTTACTAGGGATGCCCAATGTGGTGTAGTGGGTTGAATGACAGACTAGGACTCAGGAGACCTAAGTGTGAATCTCTGGTCAGCCATGAAAGCTCTCTGGAGGTGTGGAACTGGTACAGTAAAGGTAAAGATCACCCTTTCTTGAAAGCCAGTCATATCCGACTCTAGGGTTTAGTGCACATCTCTGTTTCATAGCCAAAGAGCCAGTGCTGTCTGTTTCTGCATATGGCAGGCATGATTAGACACCAGAGCGCATGGAACGCTGTTTACCTTCCCACCAAAGTGGTCCCTATTTATCTACTTGCCATTTCTTGCTTTTGAACTACTAGGTTAGCAGGAGCTGGGACAAAGATGGGAGCTCACTCCATCCTGCAGTACTCGGGTATCAAACTGCTGATCTGCCATCCCTAGTCAGCATCTTAGCCACTTGAGCCACTGCAAAGCCACTCCTTAAATACAGGTATCTTACTTGCCCTGAATGCCCTATTAGGTAAGTGAGATATTTAAGGGAACAGTAAACCACTTCTGAGTATCTTCTACCTAGAAAACCCTGGAATGAGTTGCCACCTGTCAGAATCAACAGGAACCGCTGTAGTTTGGTCTAGACCCTGAAGCCACTAGATCAAAAGGAGGGCAAGACTTTTAAAAGAAGGTGATCTGGTCAAAATCCAGACCAGCGGCCATGTTATTAGGGTGTAGTGGTACATTAACGCTGAGTCTAGACTCGCATACCTAGCACCAATTTGAGTGCCTGGCTACGGGGGGGGGGAATTAAAGGTCAAGAAAAAGCAGTGTACCCTACTAAGGTATTAGCATCCTGGCAGTATCCCAAGAATGCTTGGGATGTATCAAAGTCATCTTCCTTTAACCACCGGTGCCTTTGGGCTAGTTTCATAATTAATTGTTTCAGAATATCTCCATGCTGGTTGTTAGAGTCTTTGTATCCTTCTTTTAAGTCATGGATGTTAGAAAAAAAATTAATTCATCATCAACCCAGACGTTTTTTCACTCTTACATACTGAATCTCTTTGTGGCTTAAAATGTGCATTCCTGAACTTTGTGAGATTCATGTTCAAATGGCTTCCCTGATAAAATTTACCCCATGATTTCATAATTTTGGTTGTATCCCACAGTGCATAGAATATGAAATATAAAATCTGTTTGCTTTAATTTTTTATCTGTGCCTTTCTTCTTTCCCTCCTATCAACTCAATTATTTTGAAGTCAGTAACAATTCTTCTGCTTTCACTGCTGCCTCATTTCACTGCTTCTTAGAAGCTAAAAGGATGGCTTTGATAATGATATGAATGTGTGGGGGGTACTAACTAATTAATAACTATCCCAGGTTTGCTTATGATGCTGAAATAAATGAAACCAGATATAGAGGTCTGGAGATATTTTGAACCAATTAATAATAACACTAAATCAAAGGAGATGGCAGTCAAAGAAAGGTGACTTCAACATTCTCTAAAGTCAGAAGTCTTGTTTTAAAATGTAAAGGAACCAGCTTTTTAGAAAGTTTCACTTGGCAATCATGAAAACCTTATTTTAAAGTGATAACCTTTAAGATAAAGTTGCAACGTGGTTAGTGTGCTAATCACAGATCTGTTGTAAATTAACCATTGCATGCAATTTGCAAAGCTTTTGAAATCAAATCATACTAATGTGAGGAACAGAGATTTTATCTTGATTCATCTTGATTTCTCTTAAACTCTGTGACAGCTTGGAAAGATGAGATGGGTATAAAGCTTTTAAGGACAAATACCTAAAGGATTTGTTTGTTTTGAACTATATTTTTCCTTCTCTACACCAAAATTTTTGAAGTCTGATTTTTGAATACTTGTACCATTTATTCATTTTTGCTAAACATTTAATATTTTTAAATGCAGATGTCTTCTGTCTCTCCTTAATTAAACTCTGTACAAACCCTTGTGGGACCTATAATATAAATGGGCAGGTACATACATCATGGGAGGTTTCATTTTGCCGTGTTAGACTTGGCTGAACAGTTCAGTGTTCCCAAAATAGTGGAGGGTGAAGATGTATGAATGTTTTCCTTAAGGGAGTAAAATTGACACTAAATTCATCTGTTCTACCTGACTATAGGGACTTAATGCAACACCCTCAGGAACAATCTTCAACTTTGCAAGTAACAGCTTTGAATGGCAACTTGCAGGGAGGACAACCCAACGAAATTCGCCCTTTCTATTTGATGAGAGAAAATAGATGCACTACCACAAAACAGACCCTAGGGCCACATTCTGGTACCCATTCTCATCAGAAAAGACCATGTTACACAACATAGCCTGAAACAGTTGTGTTCATGTGTTGCATCAGATAAGACCAAAGTGATGTAACATACTACACAACATCATCAAGAAGCACACTCCAGGAGCCACTGAAGGCAGGAAACTAAGAATGTGCAAAACACCCTGAACTGGCAATCTCCAAGTAGAAAAGCATGTCAAAATTCACCCATCCTATTACAGTAAAGAGGACACATGCAACCAGCCACAATATAACCCAAGGAACCATATTCCAAGCCCTGTTCTGGGTCTCAGCTTCATATTTTCAAGAAGGCCCATGAACAGCAGCTTCTGAACTCAGCAATAAGTTCACCTGCTTTCACTGGTATCCTTTCTAATTGCTTCTAGCTATATAGTTGCCCACACACACACCACCCCAAGGGACAAGAGCCTTTGAATTAATGTCATTCTATAAGTAGAATTTTTAATGTATTAATGCTATTATAAATAAAGATTAGTTGCAGTCCTCTCATTTACTGCAGGAGTAACCAATTTGAGGTTAACATATTAAACCTAACATATTATTTCCAACCTCTGCTTAGGGTTGCATTTCTGATGATACTGTAATTAATTTAGGACTATTTTTTTACACAGTGAAAAGCAAATTATATTTTTGATTCATGCAGGCAGGCTGGTATCCATAAATATCTAGGTGACAATGAAAGTATGGCTTGGCCTTTTTGAGGTGCCATTCTTCTGCTTATAAACACTACCCCAAAAATATATGCTAAAGGTCTATAAAAAGTGGCAGTTCAGGTTTAGCAACATAAGCTACTGAAAAGAGGTAAGATTTTTCTAAAGGCTAGATTAAATAGCCATTTGCTTTGCTAGATTATAAAGCTCATTTCTGTACATCTGTAAAGGATTACTTTATTCTTAAACCTTTGGGAAGTCCACTTGAATGACCAATCATGATTAATGTGCTATATAAACATAAGAAGAATGAGGCATTGCCTTAAACTTGAACAGTTCATAGTCAAACTAGAAGATCTGAGAGATTTCTCCCCTCCCAAAATGTAATTTTCCCTCCATCTTCCTAATACAGCTAATGCTACTTTTGTGGTTGTTGCTTCCCTCATGTTCCAGCTGGAAATGTCATTCAAAATTTTCATGCTAGCACCATCTCTTGTGTGTTGGATACTGTTCACCAGATAACAAATGCTCCTCCATTGCTACTAATGCTAAAAAAAGAGGAGCCCATTTGTGCTTAGTGTGCAGAAGAGAATACTCAGAAACAGGTTGCCCATGTGAAAAATTGGTCCCCATAGTTCTGCAGTGGCTCAAGTGGCTAAGACACTGACTGGAAGGCAGCAGGGCAGCAGTTCTATACCCGAATACTGCAGGAAGGCATGATCTCCCGTCTTTGTCCCAGCTCCTGCCAACCTAGCAGTTCAAAAGCAAGAAATTGCAAGTAGATAAATAGGGACCACTTCGGTGAGAAGGTAAACAGCATTCCATGTGCTCCAGTGTCTAGTCATACCTGCCACATAACCACAAAAATGTCTACAGAAGTAGCCAGTGCTGGCTCTTCAGCTTTGGAGCAGAGATGAAACAGCACTGAACCCTAGAGTCAGATACGACTGGCTTTCAAGCAAGAGAAACGTTTACCTTTTTACTTTAGTTCTGTCCACATCAGTTTAAACCTACTCTATAATCCTGAGTAAGTCCTCCTTGAGTAAGTGAAGCTACTGTCACCCTGAAATCTTAAGGTCTTTATGCTGTTTTGACATTAAGCATTTCCAAACAAACCACTGGCTTATAAAACTTAGGTTTGAACAACGCTGACTTTGCTCTTCCCATCTTTTCCTATACCTGGCTGCAGTGGCTCAGTGGTTAAGAAGCTCGCCTTGTAAACTGGAAGGCCAGCAAGTTGGCAGTTTGAGACCCAGGTACTACATGACAGTTTGAGCACCTGTATCTGTCCCAGCTCTTGCCAGCCTAGCAGTTCAAAAGCAAGAAATTGCAAATAGATAAATAGGGGCCACTTCGGTGGGAAAAGATCTTGGGGATATGAAAGGAGTTCTTTCAGGCATCCCCTGAGTGAAGTTTCTCCAACAAAAATCCTTTCAACCCAGAATAATTTCTGACATGAAATTATTATTATTTTCTCCTATGGAAATAGAAATCATAAGACTCTAATTGCCCTTAAGTTGGACTCTCTTTCTACTAATATTTCTCAGATGCTGTTGAACAATAATTTTGCCTCCACTGGCTTGCTCATTTGGGTGGTGATCAATTTTCCTGTAATATTGCCAGTAAGTCCCAATTTTACTACCAATATTCAATAAAACACATATTCATCACCCAAAGAATGATGAAATGACGAAATGAACAGATTTGTCTTGTGCTATTGGAAGTAGAAGCATTGTGTAGAACATACAGCCACATAAAGTAAAGATATGAGAGTGAGGAATGGGTCATACCCAGTGGCCATGCCTCTCCCCTTTGATGAGATGGGCAAGTCCATTTTTTTAAGACTACAATTCCCAGAATAGTTATCCATCTTAGACAGTAGCCCTGCTGACTGTGATCTTCTAAGAGCTGTAGACCCAAAAAAGTAGCATTGCCTAGCCTGGTCCTATGTCATGTGTGTTAGCATGTCTACCTGGAGCCTCTGTCAACAATGAGGAAACATTAATCCTCCAGATGTTGAAAAACTATTGGTCCCAATTTGGAACTTTTTTGAGTAATGTTCTTCATAAAATAGAATAGAATAGAATCCTTTATTGGCCAAGTGTGCTATAACACACCAGGAATTTGTCTTTGGTACATACGGTAAGTCAAAACAATTTGACTTAATTCTTTAAGTTCTTTTTACTATTTTTTCTATTTTTTTCACACTCTAAGCCTCACTAGCTGTGCTCTTTCTGAGCTGATGAGCCCGGAAAGACCACAGCTAGCGAGGCTTGGGGTGCAAAAAAATAGTAAAAAGAATTTACAGAATTAAGTCAGATTGTTTTCTGAAGAAGATTACTCGAAAAAGTTCCAAATCCGGAGGACATTAAAAGCTTATTCTTCAAAAAATCTAATCTACTTTGCATTAAATTGAACAAGGAAACAATAAATCATTCAATTTAATATTACCTTATCAAGACTTTTATTCAACATACATTGCCACGAGCAGTTTTCTTGCTTATTCGTGTTGTCACTGTTTGGCCAATTCTCTTTCAGACAGAATTGCAATATCTCCAAATATCAGTATATCTTGGTGAGCTAAATTCCTATGTTTGAACCTTGTATCCAGAGATGCAGAGATTACTGTGTAAATCAGGCTTCCTCAACCTTGGCCTTCCAGCTGTTCTTGGACTTCAATTCCCAGAAGCCCAAGTCAGCACTCCTGCTGATCAGGGCTTCTGGGAATTGAAGTTCAAGAATGGCTGGAGGGCCAAAGTTGAAGAAGCCTGGTGTAAATGGAGGTGAAAGACTTAAAAGACTTAAAACAGCTCTACAGATACCAAATTTTGTTATGTACATATATTCACTCCAACAGCACTTCAAAAAAATTATTTTTGGACTTCAACTCTCAAATGCCACCACCAATTTAGCCACTAAATTTACAGGATTTAGCAATCTTGCTAGGGCACATCTAGATCAGGTCAGCTAGGAAAGAATCTTAGAATCTGGCTATCAGTTTTGTGGAAGAAACATAGGAAACAATAGATATCTGAATACATTTCCTAAAATGGCTTGAAACCCTTAACTTCCACACCATGATGGGAGTTCACCATGGGAGCTTGGGAACCTCAGGTGATGTAACTCATACATCCCAAGTTAAGTATGTAAGAAAAAGGTAGTAGATCACCCAGCTAGTCCAATTATCTTCTTTCATAGTGATGAACTGGAGGTTCATAAGGAAAACATAAGTTTAGTTGCAACCATTCCCCCTTACATATTTCCAAGCAACTGCCATTCAGAAATATGTGACTTCTGCTATTGGAGACAATACATGGCCCTAATGATTAGAAGTAATTTGTAACTAGCCTTTGCTCTTGAACTGGATTCTAGAGCATGCCTCCCTAGAATCCAGAAAGAAGAAGAGCAACTAGAAAAGCTCTCTCTCATGCACACACACTCTCACATGCACGCACACTCTCTCGCTCTCTATCTATCTAGAGATGCTCCCATGGTAATTTTCCAGACTGGCCTAGAGCACTTTGCAGAGGCAATACAAGACTTTCTGACAAGGACTGACCTTTTATTTAGAAGACAATGTTTAAAACAGAGAAGGTCACTTATTATCTCTTAAATGTCTGAGGAATCAAAATCTGCCAGATCTCTTTTAGATTTCCTTTAGATATCACTGTTGACCTCACATAGACCTCATATAGACTGACTTGACTAGGTACTTCCTATCCAGCTAATAGACAATTACTGTAGTTTCAGGACACAGTCTTCTTGTACATATTATAAAGGTGATGGGTTGCACCTTTTTAGCCAACACTATAATTCCCTTTATTTCAACAGAAGCAAGCCAATGAAACCTGATGCCATTCCATTCCCCTGGTATTTGAAGCCAATGCCATTCAGAGATGTAAGGACTGTCTAATAGGCAGAATAAATGAACAAGAAGCAAATCACTGGGTGGGGCAACTGACCACTAGAAGCAGTATCCTAGCTGAACATGCATCAGAGTGAAGATTTAAGTGGCATGAATTACAACTATGATAGATTGGTGACAGCTGATAGAACTGGCTGGCATTGAATGAATCTGCCCTCTCCAAGCTGCTGCTGAACTATTGCCCTTAACAGAAATGACTCTAATTCATGCTGGTAATCTTTCTACTATACTACTGAAAGAACAGTGCTATGGACACATTGCTTTAGTTCAGCAGATGCAGTTATTAAATAATAAACCAAAGCAATCACACTTATATACTGCCCCATATTGCATAGTGGACTCTCTGGATAGTTCACAAGTTAGTTAGCATTTTGCCCCCAACATGCTGAGTACTCATTTTACCGACCTTGGAAGGATGGGAAAGTAACAAGGAATGGGTTGCTTCTTGGTCTCTTGGGCTTTTTGTCTGTGAGGATAACTGAGCTGTAGAGTTCTCTGATTCCTGGATCAATTCATTCTTTCCAACAAATCATTTGCCTTCCATCTTAATAATGTTTTTAGCTGATGGGGGTTATGCTATAACTCGGTCTACTACAATGTTTAGCAATTTTGTATTGCAAGCATTCAGCACAACAATAATTCAGCTTGCATTCGCCTTGGGGCAACAAGATATTGCATCCCATCACCTCTTTAATGTTTACTCCAAAACACAGCACTTGCCTTCTGCCATCACAGACTGAACCCCTAATACCTCATGTCAGCATTAGCCAATATTATTTTCTGTTTTATTTAGTAAGGAAGTGTATGGGGCACAGATGTTCCAAGAGGCAATTCATCCTTTCAACAAGCTGCAACAAGAACAAGAAAACATATTAAAAGGAATTGACCATATGTTGCTGCTTCACCCAACATGCAAATCAGCCTACATAATGCTACATCTTGAGTTTCTTATAATTATCAAAGCACTACCAGCTTCTCTTACTTAGTAGTGCAGTTGTTTTTCTTTTACACTCCCTTACCTTTTCCCCACTCTTCCTGAATTCCAATAATAAAAACCAGGTGGCGCTGCTAAAGGAGAGCCAACATGGCTTTTACAAGGGCAAATCATGCCTCACTAATCTGTTGGAATTTTTTGAGAGTGTCAACAAGCATGTGGATAAGGGGGATCCAGTTGACATTGTTTATCTGGACTTTCAGAAGGCTTTTGACAAGGTCCCACACCAAAGGCTCTTGAATAAACTTACCAGTCATGGAATAAAGGGACAGGTCTTGTCCTGGATCAGCAACTGGCTAAGGGACAGGAAACAGAGGGTAGCACTAAATGGACACTTCTCCAAGTGGAGGGAAGTCAAGAGTGGGGTCCCCCAAGGTTCAGTACTGGGACCCCTGCTTTTCAACCTCTTCATAAATGATCTAGAGGTAGGAGTAAAAAGCAAGGTAGCCAAATTTGCTGACAACACTAAATTATACAGGGTAGTGAAAACTGTGAGAGATTGTGAGGAGCTCCAGAGGGATCTCTTGACACTGGGGGAGTGGGCAAAACAGTGGCAAATGAGTTTCAACATTAGTAAGTGCAGAGTGATGCATGTTGGGGCAAAGAACCCCAATTACATTTATAAACTGATGGGGTCTGAACTCTCTGCGACAAACCAGGAAAGGAACCTTGGTGTCCTGGTGGACAACTCAATGAAGGTGTCAACCCAGTGTGCCTCAGCAGTGAAAAAAGCAAACTCAATGCTAGGGATCATTAGGAAGGGTATAGAAAATAAGTCAGCAAGTGTCATTTTGCCTCTTTATAAATCTATGGTGAGGCCCCATCTGGAATCCTGTGTACAGTTCTGGTCGCCATACCTCCAGAAGGATATTATGGAGCTGGAAAAAGTGCAGAGGAGGGCAACCAGAATGATTAGGGGACTGGAGCACCTTCCTTACCATCTGAGGCTGCAACGGTTGGGCCTCTTCACTCTTGAACGACGACGTCTAAGAGGTGACCTGATTGAAGTTTATAAAATCATGCACGGTGTGGACAAAGTAGATAAGGAAAAACTGTTTTCCCTATCACATAACACTAGGACTAGGGGACACTCCATGAAACTTTTGGGTACTAGTTCTCAAACAAATAAGAGAAAGTACTTTTTCACCCAGAGGATTACTGGTCTATGGAACTCCCTGCCAGAAGAAGTGGTGACAGCTGTCAGTCTTGACAGCTTTAAGAAAGGATTAGACAAGTTCATGGAGGACAAGAGTATCAATGGCTATAATTATGGATACTTAAGGACAACCTCCGGGTTGGAGAGATAGGCAGGATATCTCTCAATATCATTTCCAGGGAATCCTAAGCAGGTGAAGGCATCTGCTTGGGAAAACCCTGAAGGAAATGGTGAGCCACTGTGTGAGACAGAATGCTGGACTGGATGGGCTGTGGCCTGTTCCAGCAAGGCTGTTCTTATGTTCTTATGTTCTCAGTGAAAGCAATAGCCAAACTTCCCAAGAGTGTGAAAGGATAAGAGGTCTATGACATTTAATGTCTCTTGCTATGGAAAATACTCTACAGTTAGAAGTAGTTTATCAAAGACAGAGAAAGAAAAAGAAAAGTGACTGTTAAAATATACAGTTTCACTTCTGGGAAAACACAGGAATGTAGAAAGAGACGCAACTGCTCTTCAGAGTGGACTTGGCGTATAAGAAATTGGTATTGAGGATATTGTTTAAAAGATGATATAATTCCCTAGGGTATTTCTTTTTAATATAGGCTTTTAACTGAGTACAGTACATGGTGTAATCATATCACTTCATTGCCCTAGCAATTTCTTTATGATCAGTATTTCTAATAGATAAAATATATTTTACTAGATAGCAAAAAAACCTAACATTATTTTGTTAGTGCAAATAAGTCTAACTTTCTTTTTATTTGAGACATAGATAATTATCACAAATGTTTTCACATCTTGACTTGTGGAAGGTGCCAGCACAGCTCATGCTACATGCGTACACACCCATGTTAAGTATCAGAATTTTTTATGGTGGAATCTAAGAAATTTGAATGGGTTCTTCTTCTTCTTTCATGTCCAGGTCAGACTTTAAACTGCCAAAATGAAACCACATTCTTGGCTTTGTCATTGACCAAACTTAAATCCTCATCAGTACAGGTTTCCGGTAGAAATCAGCAGACCAGCAAATGAGTGGGATTCTGAATATCTCCATATTCTCACAGCATGTTGTTGTCCATCAGCAGTCCCTGCTTGAGCATGTTGGTCTTACATTTAGCCACTCCAAACCTCAAACTATTCAGGGTCCTCCAAGTGACATAGGGGAGGTTGATTTCTCTAACAATATCCTCCTTTAATGTTATTCCTTGTTCAGTGAGCTCCTTCCTCTATCTTCTAATCTAATTTTGCTCTTGTATACCCTCAAGAATGTTTGTTCTTGCCATAAAGCTCTTCCTGGATCTGAGTTGGCAGACTTGAGGCACATATATATTCTGGGGATGTTGAGAGTCATTCTCTTGCTTAATTTTCTCCATGCCCACTACTACTTCTCTCCAATACCTGTCAGGTATCCTGTTTTCCCCAGGAAAACCCCTTATTTTTACCCCTCTTCCCACTCCCTCCTATTTTTATTAATTTCCCCATGATATCCCTTATTTTTTTAAAAAAAATCCTGACCAGAGCACTCACAGCCAAAGCTGCATTATATTTTTCCTGCCACCAGAGGCCGCTGTGGCTTTTCGCTTGTGGAAGGGGAGAGAGAAGGTGGGAGGGGCCTTCTCTTTCATTTCCCTGCCACATGGTCATGGAGGCTTCGTTTTTGTTGCTGCTGGTCAGATCCACCATGGGATGGGAGTCTAGGTGAGCAATATTTCATATATGCAGGGGCAAATCAGTTCTTGGTCTGGGGCAGAGACTCCTCTCTCACTCTCATGGTTTATTGAGCTGTTTCTGCCCTGCCTCTTGGAGGCTTTCATTTCTGTTCTAGAGTTAACTTGGGAGGGGGGGTGTTGCTTGATCAATATATGAGAGAGAGAGAGCTGAGGTTTATTTTGCTTGCAGATGCTTGGCTGGGTTCCTTTTACAGTAGGAAAAGCTGCTGCCGAAGGTTTCCCCGCCCTGCCCAACAGGCACCCCACCTTCTAACAAACCATCTGGAGGCAGATTAACTCCTCAGTTGCTAGGAGGCTTGGAAACTACAGAGGTTGCTTTTTACTTCTTTACTAATTCCCTTCCTTAAGATGGATCCGACATTCTCAGGTGTTGGTGCTTCAATTGGTTGCAGTGAGGAACAAATAGATTGGTTAATTTGGGGGAATTAATCCCTTGCTCCTCCACCCTAATGGGGGGGGGTGTCTAGCCATGTGCAGAGCTAGTTTATTAAAGCCAAGCTGTTTACAAGCAGTTGGTAACCCTAGGGGGCTGGTTACTATTCTGCACTTTGCTTCCCAGGAAAAATAATAATTAAAAATGAGTAAACAAGAAAGAAAAGAAAACAAAAGTCCCCCAAGAAGATGGGGGAAAAGAGTTCTTTGGCCCACACAGCTTTGTGCCCATTGCATTTACAATACCATCTAGCCATCTTATTTTTGGCCACCCCCTTCTTTTGTCCTCCACCTTTCCCAGCATCAAGGCTTTCTCAAGTAATTCCTCTCTTCTCATTTGATGTCCAAAGTACTTTAGCATCATTTTTACTATTTGCCCTTTAATGAGCAGTCATGGTTGATTTCTTCCAGGATCGACCTATTTCTAACACCACATTTCAAAGGCATCTATTTTTCTGCGCTCAGCTTTCCTTATGGTCCATCTCTCACACCTATACATTACCACCAGGAATACCATTGCTTTGACTATGCAATTTTTTGTTTGCAATGTGATGTCTCTACTTTTAACTATGTTCCCCAGGTTTCTCAAAGCTTGTTTCCCAAGCATCAGTCGCCTTTTTATTTCATGGCTGCAATCACCATCTGCAGCAATCTTTGATCCTAAGAAAGTAAAATCTGCCAGTTGTATCCAACTCTAGGGTGCAGTGCTCATCTCCATTTACAGCCAAAGATCCAGTGCTGTCTGTGTTTGCAGACATTTTCATGGCCATGTGGCAGGCATGACTAGAGCCCAGTAAGTCACATGGCTATATTTGGCCACGCCCACAGATTTGGCCATACCCACAGAGGGGTGTGGCCAAAATTTCCCTTATTTTCAAATCCAAAACTTGACAGGTATGTTCTCTCCTTATCTCAGGTCAGGGGTCGGCAACCTACAGCCCACAGCACCAAATCATCAGGCCCCCTGCCCTTGCTCCAACCATCACCACCACCGACAGAGGTGGCCGCGGACGTGTTCACGGTGGCTGCAGACACATTTATGGCTGCCGTAAATTCGTTTATGGCAGGGAGGCCACCAGTCCCTCAACTGTCTGAGGGAGTGTGACCCGGCCCCCGACTTTAAAAGGTTGCTGATTCCTGTCTTAGGTGGACTGATAATTTAAATAACTTGAATAGGTGTTATACCAATATAGAGTATAGAGCTTCACAAACATATTCAGGTGCCTTCTATTAGCACTAATTTTATATGTAGACACAATATCCTGTGTAGTGGGGATAAGAGAAGAGACCAAACACATAAATATCTTCTAGATATATTTTTTAGATTATTACTTTTACTTTCATACTTCTTTCTGTGAAATCACTTCCTCTTTCTACTTGCTGCTCCATTTTAGAGCAGCCGATCTGTAAGCATGGTAGCCACTGTAGAGGTATTCTGTACTAGATTTTATATATTTTTCCCTTCTGCTCTAATCCCAAATGGATTTTCTCTGTTAAGAAACTGCATGTTTCATTTGTGCCTTGTGATTATTTCTATTATTCCTTATTCCAGACATAAAGCTCGGCAGTAGGCTGCTGTATTCTGGAGGTATGAGGGGGAATCTTGTTTTCTAGATGTCCATCTTTCCTTTCCTTTATTCTTAAAGGCAGCGGGAAATAATATATCCATATCAGCTCTGGGCTTCTTCTCCCCACTTATGTTTCATTAAATGCAGAACAAGATGGGCTAAAGGGGGTTAGGATTCCTGGAATTGCCATCTCCTAGTAACTGTATTGAAACTGTTATGCAGAGCACAGTGTACCATCAAAATGGTCATGGTTTCAAACAAAGAAAAATGCATAACTTTGTTGTTGTTTTCATACAAACTTAATCAAATAATGCAAACTTTATTTCTTTCTACAAGGCACGTCTCTCTCCACATCCTTGCAAATAGCTAAATAAATAGCATTCACTCAGGCAATGCAAACTTCATCATACAATTTTAATGAAATTTAATTACATGACATTTAATTACTTAAATTTAATTACAAAGGATTCATTACAAAATATTTAATGCTACTAGAATAATCTGATTTGCAAGGAATTGCGCTGTATGGTCACAGCTAGCAAATAAAGGAGGAGGTATAAACAACAATGATGATTATGGCAATAATGTTAGTTTATTTATATCAGAGCACTGTACAATTTAAAATTATGATATATATGAAAAATACATAAAATTCATAACTGTGTTCGACTGTGTTTGACCAGAAGCAGCTACTTCAGATACCAGTAGTACTACTGCAGTCATTTACAAGAACTTCTTTTGTGCATTTAGCAAAGGATAAATTGCATGGATGTAAATGCTGCCTTGATTGAATCCCTCCAAGTTTCTGAAAATTTGTCCTATGCCCAAGAAGCCCCATGTTACTTGATTATTCTTTTATTTTCCTACTTTGCTTCAAAATCTATTAAAAGACTTCCAGATGGTCCAGCCAGAACCTTGTCCTGTTGGGAGACACTATTCAACATTCATTCATTCATTCAGCAATATGTGCTGTTTTTGCTCTCCATAGCTTTAGCCTAGACCTTGGCATTCAAGCTGTTCTTGAACTGCAATCCCCAGAAGCCCTGGTCAGCAGGAGTGCTGACTTGGATGTCTGATAATTGAAGGCCAAGAACACATGGAATGCCAAGGTTCACCACCACTGACCTAGACTCTTCTGGTTTAATATTTAGAACTTGAGAGGTGTGCAGAAGACCTTTTCTCATTTTAGCCATTGCAGGCGCACCCCCCCAATAACGGACACAGACAACATTGAAAGTGGATAACAGCAAAGGGCCACATTTATTGATTCAATGCCCTAGTCCGAATTATAAATTTGTATTGGTAAAACGACCAATCATAATTCCTAAGGCAAGCAGGCCGAAGTAACACTGGTAAGGTACCACCCCAAAATTGCCAACGGCAATTGGTTACAATGTATCAAATTGTATCAATTTGTTTGTTAACAACAAACAAATTGTTGACCGTAGTCAATAACTAACTCATGACCCCACCCTCTGACGCGTATCCGTGAAATCACAGGGGTGATGCATGCTGGTTAGCAATCATCATCACCCCATCGCCTGATTCGTCGTTGACCGGACAACGTTTAACTACTTTATTCCTGTCTAGTGTTGTCCAGTCAATTGCGAACCTGCCGGATACTTGTGGGTCATACTGTTTACCTTACCAGTGCTACCCGCCCATGTGACCAAAGTCAACAGTAGGAACGAAGAAAGACCCCTATATCAAACCATAGCAACAGTGTGGGATGGGCAAAAAAGCCAGGACCCGAAGCCAATATGGGTCCCAACCAAAAATTCCCACCCGGCCCCGAAGCGACCATAATCACACTGTTAACTAGGGAGGGGGTGGAGGGGAAAAAACTTCTCCGCTCCGTCGCTGAGGCAAAATGGCAGCGCGGCTGCCTCGTGGCCACCCCTTTTATAAGGGAGCTGGCCACGCCCCTAACTACCCGGATTCTCTGTCCTGTGGGGGGGGCCGCAAAGGGCGCGGCGGCCATTTTGGCGCCGCGCTTGCATTGCAGGCGCACCCCCCCAATAACGGACACAGACAACATTGAAAGTGGATAACAGCAAAGGGCCACATTTATTGATTCAATGCCCTAGTCCGAATTATAAATTTGTATTGGTAAAACGACCAATCATAATTCCTAAGGCAAGCAGGCCGAAGTAACACTGGTAAGGTACCACCCCAAAATTGCCAACGGCAATTGGTTACAATGTATCAAATTGTATCAATTTGTTTGTTAACAACAAACAAATTGTTGACCGTAGTCAATAACTAACTCATGACCCCACCCTCTGACGCGTATCCGTGAAATCACAGGGGTGATGCATGCTGGTTAGCAATCATCATCACCCCATCGCCTGATTCGTCGTTGACCGGACAACGTTTAACTACTTTATTCCTGTCTAGTGTTGTCCAGTCAATTGCGAACCTGCCGGATACTTGTGGGTCATACTGTTTACCTTACCAGTGCTACCCGCCACACGGAGGGGCTTCACAGAAGACCTGACGCCCCCCCCAGACCGTCAGCTCGGTCAACAGGCCTGCTCGCCAGTCACCCAACAGGAGGTCCATACCTCCTCGCGACAGATGGACCCCATCCCCTGCATACAAGTCACAATTTTGTAGACTAATATTGGGGTGATGACTAACCCGTCCCCAAGCCCTGGTGGTGAGAAACCGCGCCACTGCCTTATTGACCGCGCGCCTAGCTCGGTCAAGGGCCAGGAGGTTAACGCCCCCTCTGTAAGAGTGGCGCGGAACAATGTCCGACCAAACCAGGGCTGTGGCAGGCCAGACATAATGCAAGTAGGCGAGGTCCTCGCAAATCGCATGCTTGAGCGATAAGCCGGTGACCTGGCCCAAATCATTGCCCCCCAAGTGGATGATTAAAATGTCAGGCGGGTCAGCCCCCAGGCCAGAAAAAAGGAAAGGCCGCAGCTCCCGCCATAACATCCCAGGCTTACCGTGCCATGAGAGACTGGCGTGGTTACCCAGTCCCAGTCGGGGTCCCCACTCTGTCGCCGCAGCGTAACGCGCTGCCCTGAGCACATAGCTGTGGCCCACCAGCCATACTGTCACCGGTGTAATACGACACCCAGGGTCTGTAAGAAATTGAGAAAAAGGAAGGTAAGGTGACTGGATTGGTACTCATGGCGGGAGTGGGCGCACATAAAACTGAAAACATTGTGAGCCCCACCTCCCCATGCTACGTATGTCAGCCCCAGAGTACCCAAAAGCAGCTGCTGTAGAGGCTGCGCCAATACGGAACGAATGTGTGCCATAACGGGCACCTGGTAGTCCCACCCTGGTGAGGGCTCTGGCTGTCACCTTCCAAAACTGAAATTTAGTAAGGGGAGACCCATCTTGGTGACAGAAAAACGGGCCGTGGTGCCAGCCACGCAGTGCCAGGTATTCCTGTAGGGCACCAACCGGACAGATGTCTGCCAAAGAACACCGTAGCAGTCTTACTCCACTGCCTACGCCATGCTGATCTGTTTTGGAGGAGCGAATCCTCAACTGGGCCCAGTCTTTGGCAACATATACATCTCCGAGTTCCAGTGCCCTACCACTTGCATCCGCCTTAGACAGCATCACGAGTTCGCTGATGCGGAGCGCTCCAAAAAATGCCACCGTTGTGGCTGCATGAAAAAGGGCTGCCTCATAATGATCAAAACAGAGGCCTGGCCAGCCCCGGGCCAACTGGGTAAGAACCCCTGGGGAAATAGGGTGCCGGTCATCCGGGCAACGCCCGCGCTCGCGCACCCACCCCTCCAAAACGTGTCTCACACGGAAGTCAGAGGTGGTATCCACATGACCCCCTACTTTGGCCATAAAAGCCAACGCCGAGAGCTTGGATGCTATGGTGCGAGGTGCAAGGCCCTGTGCATGCAGGTGAACCATGAACCGCAGAACATGGTCCACCGGGATGGGCCAGGTCTCTGGCCATTGAAATCGAGTAGCAAAAGCCCTATACAAATTGAATGCTTGTTGATACGCCTTACGCGTGCGTGGCGCTAGTGACAGGCCAATCGCCCGGTTCACCTCTCCGTGCCAATAGTCCACATCTCGTCCGGGAGTGGCGAGGGAAATTCCTCCGCATCCGGGGCCAAGGCGCGGAACCGGGAGATCTGCAGGCGGGACAAAGCGTCAGCAATATCGTTATTAACCCCTGGGACATGCCTGGCCCTGAACAAGACATTGAGGCGCAGGCAGCGCAGCACAAAATGGCGCACTAGATCCATGACCCTGGGCGATTTAGAAGTCTGTGCATTGACAATGTGCACAACGGCAGCATTGTCGCACCAGAAATGCACCACCGAATTAGCCCACTGTTCGCCCCATAGCATCAAAGCCCCCAGAATGGGAAAAAATTCCAGGTATGTGAGATCCCGCAGGCGACCTGTGCCTGCCCATGCCGGTGGCCACCCACCATAGGCCCACTTCCCATTGAAGTACATCCCATAACCCAGGGATCCTGAGGCATCAGACTGGATCTGGAAATTGGGGGATGCCAGGAGGTCAGACCTCCAAAATGAGACCCCATTAAACTCCCTCAGGAATTGCAACCAGACAAACATGTCTGCCCTGATACCCCGGGTAAGCCTGACTCTGTGGTGGGGCCTGGATAACCCTGCCATGGCGTCGCATAAGCGCCGGGCGAAAGCCCTGCCCGGTGCGACCACCCTGCAGGCAAAATTGAGGTGCCCATGTAGCACCTGCAGTTCCCTCAGGGATGCCTTACGCTTAGCCAGCAATTCCGAGATAAGGGTCACTATCCTGGACACCTTATCACCCGGTAACCTAGAAGCCTGTACTACTGTATCAATCTCAACCCCCAGGAATACTAGTTTGGTCGACGGGCCCTCGGTCTTTTCGGGCGCTAAAGGGACACCCAGTTCCTGCATTAGCATCTGAAATGTATTGAGGAGACGTGCACACGTGTCCCAGCCCCGTTCACCCCCGAATAAAAAGTCATCCAGGTAATGGGCTACAGACCGGGACCCTGACCTGCGGACGAAAGCCCACTCTAGGAAGGTACTAAAACGCTCGAAAGCCGAGCATGATATGGAGCAGCCAAAAGGCATGGCCTTATCAAAATAATACTCCCCTCTAAACTTAAAACCCAGCAATTCAAAGTCGCCCGGGTGCACCGGCAAGAGGCGAAAAGCTGACTTAATGTCGCACTTGGCCAGCAAGGCACCCGGGCCACACTAGCGCACCATGCGCAGCGCATGGTCGAACGATGTATACCTGACCGAACAAAGGTCATCAGGTATCGCATCGTTGACCGATCGGCCGGCTGGGTAGGACAAATGATGAATAAGGCGAAACTCACCTAGGGACTTTTTAGGAACCAAACCCAATGGTGAAACCTTAAGGTTGGGAAAAGGGGGTGCGGGAAAAGGTCCGGCGACCCTGCCCGCGTCTAACTCCTTTTTAATGCTGGCCTCGGCTACCTCCTCCCTTCCTCTGAGGGATAAAAGGTTGGGAGCATCCTGAGGGGATCTATCACCCATAAAAGGGATACGAAATCCCTGCTTAAAACCTTGGATGAGATACTCCCTGTCCTCTCCCCTTGGGTACGATGCGAGCCAGCGCTCCAGCATGTCCACCTTAATTGGGGAGGGGGCCTTTCGGAGAACTAGTTCCATCCGTGGCAGGCTTGCCAGCCCACTGTCCACCCCTCCCTCTGCCTCGCACCCCCCCAGGCTTGGGACAAGCAGAGGCTGCATGGGGACCAGAACATGTGGGACACTCGTGCTTATACCTGCAGTTCTTCCGACTGCAGGAACCATTGGACGAGAAAGTCCAGCACAGCAGGCGGGCTGGAACTCCCTGCCCCGCCATTTGGCGGGTAACCTGCGCTGGAGCTGCTCGCTGGACCGCATGTCCACAATGGTATCTATCCCCCGGGGCAGGACATGTGGGTGTCATATACAAGAGCCACAGTCTCTGGCACGGCTCATCCCATCTCATCTCGGGGTGCAGGGGAATCCTCATACGGAATTCCTCATCATATGCTAGCCATGAGGGGCCCGGGAAATCCACCATCGCCCTGTATATGTTGTCCAAATATTGGACCATGGGAATAGCTAGATCCGGCCGCGCCCTCAAATACACCGCCATGTATATCAAATAAGCGGGGAGCCAGTTAGCCCAGGTACGCGGCGGCTTACGGCGGCGTGCCTGCTCCTTGTCCTTCTCATCCTGACCCTCCCTTTCTTCCTTAGTGGGCTCTCTGTTCAGGAGTGAGAAGATATCCACGTACTCCCCTCGCCATATCTTTTCTCTGGTAGCCTGAGCCAAGTGATCACCCAATGGCAAGGAATACCCTGCCGTCGGCAAAGCCGAAAAGGGGATAGCTGGCCTACCCAAAGGGGCCTGAGTTAACCCTGCCACCCCAAGTACGTTCCCAGCAGTGTAAGAACCAAGGCCCACCCCAGCGGGCATGGTGGCAGTAGTTGTCGCCGGGTGGGTCGCCAGCGGCGTAGCCCCTGCACCACCCGCGCGAGGCCAAGGCCACTGAAAGGTCCCCCCTATATTGGGAATGTGTGTGGATGTACTCGTTTGCACCATATACTCACATGCTGCACCCCCGCGGGCCGCCCCCAACGGGGGTTCCGGCCCACTGGGGGCGTCGGAGCTCACGACCGATGTAGAGCTCATCACCGGGGGTTGACCCGCGCCAGGTTGCTGGCTGGGGAGCTGCGAGGCAGTGGCCGGAGCCGCGCCACCCGCCTGCAGCAGCTCAACCCTCCCCGCCGGCCGTTGTCCTGCTGCCGATAGCGCCTCAAAAGGTACCCCGAAAGGGGCACCTGCCTGACTGGCCCGGGCCAAAGACTCCTCTAAGGCCGCAATACGGGCCAGTAAGGTGTCTACATTAACCATGGGTAAAGAGCCGGCCGGCCCACCTGACCCTTGCATGGGGACAGTGCCCTGCACCCCATGGCCCGTATATGACCATTGGCCAGGGCCGAAGCCCGGTAGGGCTGGTGAGGAAACCTGCCAAGGCGGGGCACCGGGCCACCCCCCAAGGCTAGAGGGCCCCGGGAGAGGCTGCGGCCCAAAAGTAGTCGGCCCAACGGGTTGGGCGGAAGGAGGAGCGGTGTCCACCGCTCGCGGGCCGCGGGCCGGAGCGCCCTCCGCGCCCGCACTCTGAACGGGCCAAGGGGCGATAGACCCCAAGCCACTAGCCCCGGCCGGGGATGGCAAAGGTGGCTGTTGAGGAGGCGGCACCACGGTCCTCCGACCTGGGTTGCGCCTCCTAACAGCCCGGGCTGAATTCGCAGCAGCCTTCTTTTTGGAAGGCATCTCGAGCAAAAAAGGGAAGCTAGCTAAGCAAAATCGACCCAAAAGGCTTCCCGGCAATACCAACGAGCGACGGAGGCGCAGGGGAAAAAACTTCTCCGCTCCGTCGCTGAGGCAAAATGGCAGCGCGGCTGCCTCGTGGCCACCCCTTTTATAAGGGAGCTGGCCACGCCCCTAACTACCCGGATTCTCTGTCCTGTGGGGGGGGGGGGCCGCAAAGGGCGCGGCGGCCATTTTGGCGCCGCGCTTGCATTGTCTAGGGTAGGGGTTCTCAACCTATGGCCCAGGGGCCAGATGCAGCCCACAACAACATTTCACCCCCACCCCCCCCACTGCCTCCACCACACCTGGAAGTGCTATGTGTTGTAGGCAGGGCAAAATGGCCATCCATCCCCCGATGGAGGGAGCATGACCCGACCCTCGATTTGAAAAGGTTGAGATCCCTGGTCTAGGGGGTTGGTGTCCATGAAGTGGATGGGTTTGATGCTGCATTACCTGTTTCTGGAAGAGCAATATAAGCCAAATAATACTTTTATTAGCAGGGGAAGACAAGATTATGATGGTGTTACCACAGCATAGGCTGGTGGATGTTTTTCCTTCCTGACTAAACCAGCAGGAGAACTTGCCTTTCCTCTGCCAGCAGGAGAAAGCACTCTCCCTCTGGAGACCATTTTTAGTGCTCCATACTATAGATCAGTTCGCGGCACTTGCAGTTAGTGACATGTAGCTCAGAAATGCCTGCATGTTTTCAATATAAAATTTCCACTCCTGGTCAAAGACATCAAACTACAAATCCCCAAGAGGAAGTTCTGTAACATTTATGTATGCAGTTACCTGGCACTTCTAAAATCTAAGGAAAACCTTCACTATAACCAATGCAAGTGCAGCGCCAAAATGGCCGCCGCACTCTTTGCGGGGGCCCAAACCACCCGGACTCGGACATCCAGGTTAGTTAAGGGGCGTGGCCACCCCTCCATAAAAGGGGTGGCCACGAGGCAGCCTGGCTGCCATTTTGCGAAGCGACGGAGCGGAGAGGAGGTTTCCTTCCTCCGAACAGCTCCGGACTGCAGTGGCTCAGGTGGTTAAGATGCTGACTGGGAGGCAGAAGGTCAGCGGTTTGATTTCTGAGTACTGCAGGACGGGATACCCTTTACTTGGGCGGCCCCCTTGGTCGCGCCTGAGGGAGGCTCAGCCCACCCCCTCTACTTTTCAGGGGTGCCACCGGGCCAGGGGGCTCGGTCGGCACCCCCGCAGGTGGGTGGTGGGGTCATTGAACACATTGCCGCCAATGAGCCCAGGCTGAGGGCTCGGGAGGTGGGCGGCACAGGCCTGCGCCACTGGGGTTCTTACCCCTGCTGCTTCTTTGCCCCCCCTTGGGGCATAGCGGCCCACTTGGGCACGGTGCGGGTTTCTGCCCCGCTGTCATTCCTGCACTCCATGGGCCAGATCACTGGGCATGCCCCTGTTCTGGCCAGGGATTACCACATGGGTTTATCCCGCATCAATTACCCAGTGGGGCCATCCAGCCCATCCAGCCCACCTTGTCCTGATGGGTCAGATGCTGTGGATCCTCCCCTGCCTGCAATTCGGCACGGGAGGCATCAATGGACACTGCTCCATCACCTTCGATGGTGGGCGTGCAAACTCGGTGGTTCCAGCCCACATGCCGGCCACGGCTGCACGGCGGGCTGCCAACAGGGTTGAGCTGCTGGAGGCCATCAGGCCAGCGCAGGCTGGCACCTCGCGGCTCCCCATCCGGCCTGGATGCACGGGAACACAGAGCTCAAGGGCCATCGTGAGCTCTGACGCCCACCACGGGCCGGAACTGCCAGTGGGGGCAGCTTGTGGGGGTGCACTGAGTGAGTATCTTGGTCAAATCAGCACACCCGTGACACTAGCTCATCACACTGGGGTGGTATAGTGGCCATGGTCGCAACAGGCCAATTACACCCTGGTTCTTACCGGGGTGACCGCCCCTATGCTTTTACTTAATTTCTCTGGGGCCCGAAGGGCCGATTATGTGTTTCCTCACTCCACTCCGTGCCAACGGTGGTTCTGCCAATGGCCAGTTACTCTATACCCCTGGGTGACCATTCGTCCCGGGCTATTAGCTAGATTATGTAGCTTGGTGAATATATTCACATTTTCCCCCTCTGGCAACGTGAACACACTGATGAGGGCATTGAGGGGCAAGATGACAGGGACAGGAGTTGCCCTGTCGCCGCAAGCTGCCTCCCTATGGGGTCAATTGGTTACCGGCCTATTGGGCATCCATGGCAGGATATATAGGGCCCGTCCTGATTTGGCCATCCCAATGGTCCAGTGCTTGGACAATGATTACCGGGCTGTGGTGGTTTTCCCTGGCCCGTCATGGTTAGCCTCGGTCTAGACCTTAGGATTAGGGCGGCCCTTCACCCTGAGATGCCAGTGATGAGCCCTGCTAGCACTTTTAGTTAATATATATGACTCCTATGTGGCAGTGCTTATGCTCCGTGTGGAGGGCCTACTTTCGGGCGACCACATTTGTCCCTTGATCTGGAGCTCTCAGATTAAGTTAGCTGCTGCCATCTTCAACAGGGGACATGTTTTGCAGGGTACTCGAAATAGATTATGTGTGGCTCGATTAGGAGTGAGCTCTGTGGAGGCTTCGCTCCTCAAGGGCCGATCAGTCGGAAGAGGGTACTAGCCTGGCGCTGCCATATGTCTGGTTGCTTCCCCACAGGTGTTTGTGGCAGCGCATGGTTCACGCCCTGCCCTGTTGTTTGCTACCAAGCCGGGTCTACCCTTACTGAACTAGAACTGGTACCCATTCCTTCCAGTTAGGCGCCGCATCAACTGCGGCTGCGTTTGGGTGCCTGAAGCCTGACATATGTTGCATGGGCAGGTGGGGATTTGCCCATTTTTTTCTGTCTGTCCGTCCCTTCACTGAAGGAGTGCCTCGTTCTGCCCTCTATTCCCCCTCCTGATTTTACAGACCCTGTGTGTTTCCGCACACTGGTAGTATTGTGGCTTGTGGGCCACAATTCTGTGCACTGGGGCGGCACAGTATGCTGCTTTGTCAAATGGGGACCCCATCTCAGGCTACGCGTACCGGCGCATATGCAGTGGTTTGGTGTGCATGACATTTAGGTGGCGGGAACTGTTGACATTCCTGATGTCCATTGGGGATGCTGGGCCGCCACATGTTTTACTTCTGCACCTCGGAGGTGGTGATCTTGCACGGATTGCTGGCCTGGACTTATAGACTTCCGAGTGCAGGGACCTGGCGTTTCTTGGCCATTTATGGCCGTCTACATGATTGCTATGGTCATTCATCATGCCAAGGCAATATCATAGGTGAGACTTTGACCCAGCGGTCGGACTGTGCCCGACGCTCAGGGGACAGGGCTGTTGCCTGGTTCCTTGTCTAGAATGGCTTGGGGACAGCCATTTGTCGTCTGGGGATAGGGTTACAGGTCTTTGGCCTGTATTCTGGAGATGGGGTTCACCGGTCAACAAGTGGATGCACCTCTCTTTTGAATAACGTGCAAGAGGGCCAGGTGACTGAATTGTCGGTCAAGGGGAGCGGCCCCTGCTGCAATGTGGCACTGTTGCCAAGTGGAAGGTGCCTCTCCGAGAGTGGCAGGTGATGCATGGCCGCATCAACTTCGCCTGCAGAGTGGTAACACCAGGCAGTGCTTTCGCCTAGTGTCTCGGACACACTATGGCGGGTCCAATAAACGATACCGCAGGGTATGGCTGATTAGGGGTTTACGAGCGGACCTGTTGGTTTGGCTCACATTCCGCAGGACTTTCATGCTGTCTCCTTTTGGAGGTCTGAGCTTCTGGTCAGCCCCAGTCCCGACTACAGTCGGATGCCTCCGGCTCATTGGGGTGGGGGATTTATTTAAGGACAGTGTGCCTATGGTCATTGGCCCCAGGGATGGGAGGGCACGGATCGCTTACGCGATCTTACGTTTCTAAATTCTTCTCAACTCTGGGTACACTTTAGGCTCTGGGGGGAAAGATGGCTTAATTCTGTGCCTCGCTGTTGGTGTGGCAATGCTGCGGTAGGCACATTGTCAGTGCCCAAACGTCTTAATCCACCGGAGTCATTGCCTTAGCTTGCCTATTGTTCTTGGGTCCGTGTGCTTTGAGGCGCTCCTTAGGCCCAAACATGTGCCAGGCATTAATAGCGATATTGCTGATGCTTTATCCTGCCTGCAGATCTCCCGGTTCCGTGACTGTGCTCCAGACGGTTGGGAACTACCCTCTCCACTCCTGGCTGAGATATGGTCATTTGGCAAGGAGACGTGAACCGGACGAGTGGCATGCCTTGGCAACTCGCATGTGCACGGCGCATCAGCGTCCACTCCTTAACTTTAGAGTCTTTTGTGGGCAAAGGCAATTGCCCAAAAAATGTGGCCGCCATTGATCACCTGGGTTTTATAATGTATCGTCCGCCCTTGTGATCTGGGGTTGGCTTTACGCGCCATAGCCACCAGGCTTTACGCCTTGATATTCATGGGCAGGGCATGGGGTTTTCCTGACTATGCGAGGGTCTTCTGCATACACCATGTATTCGACGGGTGGACACGTGTACGTGGCCGCCGCCCGGACACACATCACCCTATTTTCACAGATATTATGACCCACCTTGCACGAGGTTGGCATAGATGAGGTTGCAGTAGGTAGGAGGAGTCTCTTTTCATGCAGCTACTGCTGTAGCTTTTTTCTGGAGCTCGACGACTCAGTGAGCTGGTCCCATGGTTGAAGGGGGACGTTTTTTGTAGGGCATTGGAACTCGAAGATGTTCCTATCAACCAGGTGTGGGCTCAGTGGTGGATTTGTTCCTGAAAGGCCGATCAGCATGGAGTAGGCAGTGGTGTAGACTGCTATGATATATATTGGCTGACATCTGTCCGCGAGGTGCCAGCCTGCGCTGGCCTGGTGCCCTACATACAGTTTTGACAGTGCCTGCTGCGTGCCCTGCCCTGTTTTTTCTGCCACCATGATGGGTCTCCCCTTACCAAATTTAAGTTCTGTAGGGTGACCGGTACCACGCTTCACAGTGTGGGGCCCGTTATGGCACCCATTCATTTAGGATAGGCGTAGCATTGACCGCGGCTGCGTTTGGGTACTCGGAGGCGGATATGGTGGGCACGTCGGGGTTTGCGCGAATTTTCCTTATGTGTACGTCCCCTCACTGTATGAGTACCTAGTTATGTCCTTACTTCCTTTTCCTCTTTTACAGACCCTGTGTGTATCCGCACACCGGTGGCAGTGGGGCTGGTGGGCCGCAGCTATGTACACTGGGCGGCAGAATATGCTGCAGCGACAGAGTGTGGACCCCAGCTCGGGCTACGTGTATCCGCACGTATGCGGTGGTATGGTATGCACGGCATGGAAGGGCGGGAACCGTTGCCATTCCTGATGTCCATCGGGGATGCTGGACCGCCTGATGTTCTTATTCTGCACCTCAGCGGCGATGATCTCACACGGATCACTGACCTTTCCTTAAAATGTCGAGGTGCAGTGACCTGGCTTTTTTACATCATTTATGGCCGTACACGCGGTTGCCATGGTCTAACATCGTGCCGAGACACCGTTTTAGAGGAGACATGGTCCTCCATGGTTTGGACCATCCCCGGCGGTCAGTGGACAGGGCTGTTGCCCAGATCCTTGCTGAGAATGGCTTGGGACAGCCAATAGACATCCGGGGATAGGCTTGCGAAAAATTTGACCTATAGGCAGGAAATGGGGTCCACCTGTCGGCCAGAGGTATGGACCTCTTTCTGGAAGATGTGCAAGCAGGCCTGGTGACCGAGCTGACGGTCTGGGGGGGGCGGTGAGTCATCATGGACGCCTCCCCGTGTGGCGGGTAGCACTGGGTAAGGTAAAGGTTTATGACACATAGGTATCCGGCAGGTTCGCATTGACTGGCCAACATGTAGATAGGTACAGGGGAAACAAGTTTGGCCGGTCAAGGGCGAACTATGAAAGGGGTGATGTCAGGAGCTTCACAGCCTGCATCACCTTGATATTTGAACGGATACACGTCATAGGGTGGGGTCAGTAGATAGTATATTGACTCCGGTCAACAATTTGTTTGTGTCAACAAACAAATTGATACAAATTGATACATGTAGCCAATTTCCATTGGCATTTAGGGTGGAACCTTACCAGTGCTACTGCGGCCTGCTTGCCTTAAAGAATTACAATTGAATGATACACCAATTGAAAGTGATAATTCGGACTAGGGCATTATTCAATAAAAGTGGCCTGATGCCTTTAATCCAATACCGGTGTCTGAGTCTTTATTTGGGTGGGTGCGCCTGCAAATGCTCTTGCAAAACAAACCAGCAATAAAAGTGAAAGTCCTGTCATTCAGCTCTTCATTCTCCCCTTAAAACAACAGGCTCCAGAAAAACAACACAGCTGGGAAACATTTGGAGAGCTTCCAGAAATTCCCCTCGCCAGCATGGTCAAGGGGAATTAATTTTTTAAAAATATATTCTTCCAAGCTCTGTGTCTACACCAAAATGAACCATGAAAAAGAAATTTTCATTGTTCAAGACTCTCGATTGACCCCCCCCTCTCTCATAGCTGCCTGTTTATAATTTCTCTTTCTTTTCTCATGCTGAGGATGAGGAAATGTCAATATTTAGCATTTATAGTTGCAGAGTATTCCACAGACTTGTGTCACCTCAACCTAGGAAATCTAGGTACATAAAATAGACCCTGCTTTCCAAACGAATTTTTTAAATCCATTTTAGTCAACATGACTTCTGTGTCATTTTACAAGACACATATACATGGTGACTGTTGAGCATTTCATTGCCTATAAAGTTATATTCTGTGTATATAGTTGGTAGATGATGAATAAACAAACTAAAAGGGCACAAAGTACTAAAGAAAAACATTTATCATCATTAGCTATTTTGTCAACAATTTATTGGGGTAAAAATTTTTATACTGAAATTTCCACTGATTTCTTTCTTACGCTTTCTTTCTTATCAGGGCCAGATTTAAGCATAGGATAACCTAGGCTGCAGCCTATGGGCCCGCACCACAAAGGGGGCCTGCACCACGTGATTCTATGTAAATTTTTAAAATCAGGTTTTTTGTTTTAGTAATACTGTGTAGAAATGTTGTATGTACATTTTCTATAATTTAATAATAAACTTTAAACGTTTGTTTGTCAGTTTTTAATTGGATAATTGCTGAAAATGCAGTTTTTGTAGGTTAATTTTTAAAAAAAACTTTCCCCGGTAGGGCCCGCGCCACAGGTTCAGCCTAGGGGCCCACAGATCCTAAATACAGCACTGTTTCTTATACTTTCTTATGCTTTTTTATCATGAGTTTTACCAACACAAAGGGATCAATTGATTAATGCCAGTGCTGGGCATCTGCCGGTCCGCCCCGGTCCAGGCGGACCGGTAGTAAAGTTGGCTGACCATGCCCCCTCCCATCCCCACCCCACCCACCTCTTCCTGGGAGAGCAGTGACTGCGTCAGCTCGTTCTCCAGCGGCTGCTGCTGCCTCCTTAAGACTAAGAGGCTGTGTGGGTGCCGCTCAGGTGGCGGTGGAGGCAGTAGTGTGTTCGGATGGGGGAAGGGGAAGAGAAGCTCACGCTGCACCACCCAGAGCAGCTCATCGCCCCACCCTCCCCTTCCCCCATCTGCACACGCTGCTGCCTCCGCCACCACCCGATCAGACCAGTAGTAGAGTTGCCCTGCTTGCACCGCACTTCCTGGACATCCCGCTGCCGGGGGAAGGGAAGAGTTTGCGCTGCATTGCTTGGTCCACCAGCCCGTATGCCACCGCCGCTTCTTCCAGCAGCATGTGGGCTGGTCCAGGCAGTGTGGCACAAGCTCTTCCCCAAGTTCCCAGGCAGTAGGATGCCCAGACAGCGCAACTCTCACGATGCCCAGACAGGAGGTCCAGGCATCGCGAGAGTTGTACTGTTGCTAGAAGGAGCAATGGTGGGGGCGGGGGAGCTGCTCCAGGAGGCACAGCGTGAGCTCTCCACCCTTTCCCCATCCACACACGCCACCGCCTCCGCCACCGCCCGAGCTGCATCTGCAGCCTCTTAAGGAGGCACCAGCAGGAGGAGGAGGAAGAGCCGCTCTCCCGGGAGGAGGTGGGTGGGGTGGGGTGGGGTGGGGAGCAGCAGCCACTGGAGGAGGACGAAGAAGAGGAGGCGATCACGATGACAATGTGGCCGTGAGTCTCTGCCTCTGTCTGTGTGTGTGTGTGTGTTGGGGGGGTTAATGAGTTGGGGGAGGGGGACAGGGTCTGCACACCCACCAGGGATTTCTAGGCACTTTGCTAACAGACCCCTAGCTAGCCTTCCCTGTTTGCTTTTCCTGGATCAAGTCCACTTGCCTCGGACTTGCTTTAAAATAAATCCCTGCCACCAGCCTGGCTTTTTGCACTCCGGGGATAATAAGTTTGCAGCCCCCACTCAGGCCTGATCCGAGGTCAGCTCCTGCCAAGTTCCAACCTAGCAGTTCGAAAGCAAGAGGGACCACTTTGATAAAGAGGGACCACTTTGGTGGGAAGGTAAACAGCGTTCCGTGCGTCTCCGGTGTCTATTCATGCCTGCCACATGTCCGCGGAAATGTCTTCAGATGCAGACAGCACTGCCTCTTTGGCTATAAACAGAGATGAGCACTGAATTTAATTTAATTTTTAAACCCTAGAATCAGATACAACTGGCTTTTGAGTAAGGGCAACCTTTACCTTTACCTTTCCCAACTTGCTTGGTAATCATTTTAGTGAATTTGGAAGGATGAGTCACCCTAGGGTCCTGGTCAGGATTGAACTCATAACCTTTGGACTGAAGCAGTAAATGGTTCCCTTGCTTGAAAACCAGTCGTATCCCACACTAGGGTTCAGGTTGCTCATCTCTGTTTCAAAGCCAAAGAGCCAGCGCTGTCTGCTTATGCAGACGTTTCTGTGGTCATGTGGCAGGCATGACTAGACACCAGAGTGCATGGAATGCTGTTACCTTCCCACCAATGTGATCTCTATTTATCTACTTGCAATGTCTTGCTTTTGAACTGCTAGGTTGGCAGGAGCTGGGACAAAGACAGGAGCTTGCTCCATCCTGCAGTATTTGAGTATTGAACTGCTGACCTGCCACATTCCAGTCAGAGCCTTGGCCACTTGAGCCACTGCAGCTCAGTGGTTAAGAAGCTCGCCTTGTTAGCTGGAAGGCTGACATGATGGTTTGAGCTCCCGTCTCTGTCCCAGCTCCTGGCAACCGCAAGTAGATAAATAGGGACCACTTCGGTGGGAAAGGTAACAACATTCTGGTGTCTAGTCATGCCTGCCACATGTCCACAGAAACATTTACAAACAGACAGTGCTGACTCTTTGGCTATAAACAGATGAGCACTGAACCCTAGAGTCAGATATGACTAGTAGCTTTGGATCTAACAATAGGTAAAGGTAAAGGTTGCCCTTGCTCAAAAGCCAGTCATATCCCACCATAGGGTGCAGTGCTCATCTCCATTTACAACCAAAGAGCCAGTGCTGTCTGTGTTTGCAGATGTTTTCATGGGCAATGTGGCAGGCATTACTAGATTGGCCACCCTGTCACATGCCCACCGATTAGGCCATGCCCACCGATTAGGCCACACCCACTGAGTAGGCCATGCCCACAGAGTAGGCCACGCCCACGGTGTGGTAGTAATTTTTTTGGTGCCCATCACTGATTAAAGCACTCACTCAGTAGCACTGGCTGTACACAATAAATTGATCTTCATTTGGTTCTAGATATCTGCTTACCATTTATAGCTGTGTCACATACACTTTCTTATGTTCTGCAGCACTAAAGACAATTGAAGCTTTGAAACATATAAGCTTATATATCCTGGATTTCAAGGTGACAAAGGCTTAAACTCAACAAATATTTTATTGGTATCTATTTATGTGCTTCAGCAAATTACTCCATGGCATATGACACTACATATGTCTTTTCTGTTGCTTATTTTTAATAATGATACCTAAACCACTGAGCTAAACACCCAGCTGCTTCTATGGAGTAACTGGGTAAGAGTTTAGAGCTCTCATAATTTATATAGATGTCTAGCAAAATATTTAAAGCTGTCACAACAAGTATGTTATTTCCACCATACTGATTCACTCAGAAAGATAATCTGAAAATATAGTCACAAAGATCTTCTTCACTTCCTCTTTTATCTCTTTGGGTGATGAGGGAGAGGCAAGGTTCTTGCACTGGCTTTATTTGGTGTTCTTGTAATATGTCTTTGATGTTATCTTTCCACCTTCCTCTGGGTCTGCCTCGTGCTCCTTGCCCTTCTCCTCTTTTCATATATTCCATGTATGGTATGGAATTCCAAGACATTCTCTTCAAATGGGTAAACCACTTTATTTGGTCTCTTTATGTAGTTTAACTAAGGATTGCTAGGATTGGATGAAGTATGGTGTGGCCTTCTGCACAGGATCACTACAGCAGCCATGAAGGCCAGCTGACAGTTAATTTATCAATAGGTTATAACCTGAGAGATGGGACTGCAGTGGCTCAAGTGGCTAAGATGCTGACTAGGAGGCGGAAGGTCAGCAGTTCGATTCCCAAGTACTGCAGGACGGAATGAGCTCCCGTCTTTGTCCCAGCTCCTGCCAACCTGGCAGTTCGAAAGCAAGAAATTGCAAGTAGATAAATAGGGACCACGTTGGTGGGAAGGTAACAGCATTCCGTGCGCTCTGGTGTCTAGTCATGCCTGCCACATGACCATGGAAACATCTGCAGAAGCAGACAGTGCTGGCTCTTTGGCTTTGAAACAGAAATGAGCACTGAACCCTAGAGTCGGATACGACTGGCTTTCGAGCAAGGGAAACCTATACCCTGAGAAGTTCTGTACTCTTGCAATTCAGTAGCAGTTAAATTCATCTAGATATATTGCAGTGATGCAAGGCAAAAACAGTTTGTTATTCTACAAGCATTTATTCCTCTAAATTGCTTTTAAAGTGCTTTAAAGTAGTTTAAAAGCAAGGACAGAATGTAAATTTCAGTTCCATGCAAACTGTTTGGGTAGATTATTTCCCATGCAGCAGGGATGGGGCTTTAAGAATAAGAGGACCCATAAATAATGTGTGCCCCCTGTGAAAGCTGCTTTTACCCTATAGCCATGAGGGCGAACATTGGCACTCCATGTATTCTTGGACTTATTAGAAGCCCAAGTCAGCACTCCTGCTGATCAGGGCTTCTGGGACTCGAAGTTCAAGAATAGCTGGAGTGCCAAGGTTTGCCATCACTGCCCTATAGTGTCCCCAAAAACCACACCATCAAATTTTGGTGGAAAATCACACTGCTGTCACTAGAGTGAAACTCCTTTTCACTAGAGAGAAACACAATTTAACCTTTGCTTTCTTTAAGTGGCTTATATCATTTTGCTGCCAAAATGGTTGTGAAAGGAAAACCCTGCTTTTATTTCCCCATATTGTCCACCCTACTTTTCAGCTGAGGAAAGCAACAGAGAGAAATTCAACACAAATTTGGATCTCTTAGCCATCTATTTTAAAGGAGAATCTAATCAACTTTTTTATGGCTTTTCTCTTCAGATGTGGCATTTCCACTAAAAAAATATCAGAATATCATGGAGTTAACGATGTCCATTTCTACCCTGTACACATCTTCAATCTGCCAGTTAAATAAAGCTTGTGTCCAGTAGAATAGAATATACAGTATATTATTTCTTTGGCATATAGCTAAAGCAAGCATGCATGACAGATGGCAGGGGTGTTCTTGACATATTCCTTGGTCTTTTGCACATAAAAGGAAAAATAGTTATTCCTATAAAACAAAACACTTCAGTGTAATTAAGGCTACTAAATAGGAACTAATATGAAGGATAAAATGGAATGAAAGAGGTAATCCATCAAAAGAAGTGATGCTGAGTAGTTGAAAATTGCCAGGGAAAAAAGGATGAGAGTTTTACCAACACAAAGGGATCAATCCCTGCACCCTTCCAAGGAAAACTAACTCTATAAAAAAAACTGAATCTGGAAGAATTCCAGTCACGCTTATCTATTTTAATTAATTTCACTGGGAGAGGTAGATACTTAAGTCAGTAATTGTACATCTTGGAGAAAATGCCATTAAATTCAGTGTGACCGATATCTGCATGAATGTGGTACAGGCTTTACTATAGATTTGTGCTACTGAAACTGATGGAAATGTAGAAAAAAATTAACTGAACATGCCTCGTAGATGTATACTTTTTTCTTTTTGAAATGTTTTTGTGATTTGATGCTTTGTAGTTGTGATTGTAATTATTTTGCTCTTTGTTTGCCGCCCAGAGTCACTTTGCGAGTGGGGCGGCATACAAGTTGAATAATAAATAAATAATCCACCTGCCAATGAAATCAGTAGTGTTGAGAGATCCACATATATTTGAAAGGAGCTGTTCTTCACACACTGTCTTCTAGTTTTTCTTTTTTATCATGAGTTTTATTCAATTCTGGCTATTTATAACTTCAAGTATTTGGAGCTGCTTTTTAATTTTTAATGTCAAGTTTGAATGTATGTTATAAGTAGAGGTTATGCTGTCAACCAGTATAACAAAATGTTCCTGTGTTATAGTATGTACATGTATAGTATTTGAGCTATACCTGAAATAGGATTCTAGTCTGTAAAAGTTCTGAGGGGGAAACCCTAAATGTATAGTTTTATGTGCACTCCCATATACAACCTACGAAGCCCATGTTTGAATGACTATCCCCATTTCTTAGGCAGGGATGACAACACCATGCATATCATGTGCACAATTTCTCCTTCTCAGTCTCACATCAGCCTGCTAAAGTGATAGGGGAAGGATTTAGGGGTCATCATTCTTGCACCAGCTGAGAATTTATAGGCCAAGTGTAGTACAGATGATCTTGGGTCTTCCAGAAGCTATTTGACTACAACATTTCTTCCTTGAGCATTAATTGTTTTAGTGGAGATTGAGGTTGATGAGAACTGGAACCCACCAACAAGCTCTCCTAGTGTCATCCCAGTCCTTCAAAATAATTCAATGAGTAATTAGACTTACTCATTTCAGTCCCTCCCTGCCTTCTCCCTGCCTGCCCTCGCTTCCTCATGCAACCCTTCCTACAGATTGGAAAGCTGTGCTCCTGATATGGTTGTGGTAATCTAATGTTAAGAGCAAAGTTCTTTTTTGCTTAACAGTTGGCTTTCAATAGTGGCAAAGTAATTACAAGCATTCCTCAAAAGCATTGAAACCAAAGAAGGCAAAATGTTGTTTAATATTGAAAGTCTAATAATGCGAGATTTTGGGTAGCTTCTAAAATGATATGGGTTGAAACCTTTTGCTTGGCAATATTACGGTACTTTAATTTGTTTCTCTTACATAGTTCAACATGTCCTTTGAAATGTCAGGAATGTAACTTCTGGGCCAGCATGGCTAATTGTGCATTTATTAAAACTGTTCATTTAGTTGTCAAAAATAAGTCCTTTTCTCTAACCTTAATGCGCCTTAATGCATTTTTGTTTTTATTACAGTGCAGATGTGCAAACTTTGAAAATGCAGAGAGGACTCAGGATCATCTACAATCAAGTGTGAAAAGCATTTCTTGAACATACATAGTGAAAGATGATGAAATAATACTCTGCCACTCAA
Organism: Bradypodion pumilum; assembly: GCA_035047305.1. NCBI lineage: Eukaryota > Metazoa > Chordata > Lepidosauria > Squamata > Chamaeleonidae > Bradypodion > Bradypodion pumilum. Next base: position 327,551,305 of record JAWDJD010000003.1, read on the forward strand.
GGCTTAGAACAGGGGTGCCCAAAGTATGGCCCGTGGGCCAGATCCAGCCTCCGATGCCAATTCATCTGGCCTGCTCTACCCTCGTCACTCCCAGAAGCGGAAGTAAAGCGCACCCCTATGCGCGCATTTTACTTCCACTTCTGGGAGCGACGAGGGTGGCACGGGCCAGATGAATTGATATTGGGGGCCAGATCCAGCCCACAGGCTGTACTTTGGGCACCCCTGAACCATGTGACCGACCCATGGCCTGAAAGGTTTGGGCACCCCTGGATTAGAAGGACAATGAAAATGACAAGATGTACAATGAACAGATCATCACTGTTCCTTCTCAACCTGTCATGATCTGCATCGAATACCTGCTCAGAATATGCCTACAAAAGACCTGTTTTCATTATGTGAGCAAACCAGACAGCCATGGCTAGAGCAATTTAAGATTGAATACTGGGTTTCCATGTCAGGGGCATCCCATTGCTTGATATTTATGGGCTAAACCTTGAGAGCAGAATGAACCTTCATAAATGCCACAATAGTAAGGAAGGGAAGGTTTGGCAGCAGGCAGTTTATCCAGGGTTTATGCAACTGCTACCAAGGCTTATGTGACAAGAAGCATCATGAGTTATAAAGTTGATGCTCCATTCTCTGCCTTGCTCCAAAGGGCATGATAGGCCCAGCATTGGAGAGAGACAATAGTTACATATACTTGAGTTCATCTTGCTGTCTGAGAAACATAGAGACCAATATCATGAGCTAAAGAGAGCTAATATTAAGCTGGGAATTGTAGGAGATGGATGCACAGGTGTTGTGTTGCTGTTGTTTAGTCACACAGTCTAGTCCAGTTTGATGGTTGATGGTTTCTTCAGTTCCTGCACCCCTCTCTTTTTAGGGGTGGGTTCTTATTGCTGGTTTTTATCTGTTTTATTTGTTTTTATCTGTTTTTACCCACTGTTGTGAACCACCCGGAGTCGGCTTTGGCTGAGTGGGTGGTATAAAAATTTAACAATAAATAAATAAATAAAATAAAGTCCGGCTCTTTGCGACCCCATGGTATCCACCATCCTCCATAGTCTACCCAGATCGACACCCACTGGATCAATGATTCCATTTAGCCATCTCTTCCACTGCCACCCCCTTCTCTTTTTGCCTTTGATCTTTCCCAGCATCAGGTCCTTCTCCAGTGAGTCCTCTCTTCTCATTTGGTGGCCAAAGTACTTGAGTTTCAGCTTCAGTATTTGTCCTTCCAAGGAGCAATCAGGGTTGATTTCCTTTAGGATTGACTGGTTTGATCTCCTTGCAGTCCAGGGGACTCTCAAGAGTCTTCTCCAGCACTAAGAAAGTATAAAACATGGCCCCAGCAATTGAACCACAAAAATACAAGGGTAGGAAAGCTTAAAATATAAATCCATCCTTGCAAGTTGAGAAAAGCTGCTGGCTTGCCATAAAATGTCAGAACAGAAACTTAGGTACATATGAAGTATAATAAAATATTTATAATAATATTTTTAAATGTTTAATTTACATTCTGATAATTCAGGAGCTTATAGGTGTAAAAGCACCATTAAAAGGCAGAGAATACATGTCTTAAAATGTTAAAGTTCTTAATAAGGAAGAATGTATGAAAGAAAATGCATTACTTACAATATTAGAGTTCTTACAAGTAAAAATATATAAAATAAAAAAGCATTTCTTAGCCTTTAAGCATATTAAAATGAACACACAAAATTATGCAAGAGCGGCGCCAAAATGGCCACTGCGCTCTTTGCGGGGGGGGCCCCACCCGGACTCAGACATCCGGGTGAGTTAGGGGGCGTGGCCACCCCCTTTAAAAGGGGTGGCCATGCGGCAGCTCGGCTGCCATTTTATCGAAGCGACGGAGAGGAGAAGTTTTCTCCATCGCTTTTTCCCCCGGCTTCCGCCTTTTCACTTTTTAAAAGGAATTTCTTCCTTTACCCTTTATTACTCTGCTTGGGAGACATGGCTCCCAAGCGAAAAACTGCGGCTCCAAAGCCGTGGACGAGGGAGAGGGCTCTGCCCACCCCCACCCCCCACAACTAGGGGGCCGCCCCCAGGCCGGAGGGCTCGGGCGGCGCCCCTGCACCCTGGGGTAGGGATGGCTTACCCACTACCACCAATGTGGGCGGACAGGCTGCTGCCTACACCCCCGATGCCGGGCTCCAAGCAGGGCAGCACAGGCCAGCCCCTTGGGGATCACCACCCCTATGGGGTCTTTGCCCGGTTTGGGGCAGTGCGGCCCACTTGGGCCTGGTGCGGGTTTACGCCCCACCATTCCCCCAGCCCCACATGGGCCGGATTATTGGGCATGGCCCTATTCGGGCCCAGGATCCACACTTGGTTTGGTGGCTCCACAATTGCCCGGTGGGCCATCCGGCCTGCCCGGCCCACCTTATACCGGTGGGTCTGAGGCCGTTGATGCCCTCCTAGCACGCATTTCGGTGCTCGAGGCATCAATGGGCATTGCCCCGCCACCTTCGGAAGGTGGGTTTGCACCTCCTGCATTTCCGGCCCACACGTAGCCCACCGCTGTGCAGTGGGCTGCTGCCATGGTTGAGCTGCTTGAGGCCATCAGGCCAGCCCAAGCTGGCGCCTCGCAGCTCCCTACTAGATCATCGCAGCGGGGTTTGCCGCAGGGGCCTGGTCCTGCGTGGCAAGGGTGCAGCGGCATGCAGAGCTCGATTCCTGTCGCGAGCTCCGACGCCCGCCGTGGGCCGGAACCCCCGGTGGGGGCGGCCCACGGGGGTGCACCGGGTGAGTATCCTGGTCAATTAAGTACACCAGTGACACTGCCCAGCCACACTGGGGGGTGCAGTGGCCATGGCCACCACAGGTTACCACGGGTGGACAGTTGTATCCGCACTGTCCCATTAGCTCCTGGTTACCCACTTACCCACCCACCCCGGTTATGACAGGGGTGACCGCCCCTAGGGGTATGCCTAATGTTTCAAGGGTTATTCAGGGACCACGGGGTTCACCCTTGATTCAATCTGTCCCAACTGCGGCCCTACCAACAGCCGGTTATTCCTTGCCCCTGGGTGACCATCTTTCTCAGGCCACTAGGGAGAAGATTTGGAGGGGGGAATATGTGGATATATTTTCCCTCCTAAACAGTGAGCCCACCAAGGAAGAGAGGGAAGGGCAGGACAATAGGGACAAGGAGTTGTCCCGTCGGCATAAGCCGCCGCGCACCTGGGCCAATTGGTTACCTGCCTACCGGTATACCTGAGGGCTCACCCTGACCTGGCCATTCCAATGGTGCAATACCTGGATAACATTTATCGGGCGGTGGTCGATTTCCCTGGACCGTCATGGTTGGCCTATGACGAGGAGTTTAGGATGAGAGTGGCCCTCCATCCTGAGATGAGGTGGGATGAGCCCTGCCAGCAATTGTGGCTCTTGTACATGACCCCCACGCAGCCGGCGCCGGGTGATCGCTACCATTGTAGCCATGCCGTGCAGCGGGCAGTTGCTACACAGGTTCCCCACCAACCGGCGGGGCAGGGGGTTCCAGCCCGCCTGCTGTGTTGGAGCTTCTCTGCCAACGGAGTGTGCAACAAGCATCAGTGTCGGTTCCGGCATGAGTGCCCCTCTTGCAATGGCCCTCACGCTGCCGCCACGTGCCCGCGGGCTGGTGGGTCACGAGGCAGAGGTAGGGGTGGGCAGGGGGCGGTCAGAGCTGCCTCTGATGGTGCAACAAATCAGAAAGGCCCCCTCCCCAATTGATGTCCAGGTGCTGGAACATTGGCTTACCGCTTATCCTAGAAGGGATGATGCACAGTACCTACTTGAGGGTTTTCAATTCGGCTTCTGCATACCATTTCAGGGAGTGCACGGGCCTCAAGATGCCCCAAACTCAATTTCCCTCAGGGGTAATGAGGATATCGCCACCCAAGCTATAGCTAAGGAGGTCACCGCGTTGAGGGTTGCTGGGCCGTTTGCTGACCCACCATTCCCGAACTTGAAGGTGTCCCCTTTGGGTTTAATTCCAAAGAAGTCCCCGGGTGAATTTCGGTTAATCCACCACCTTTCTTACCCTGTGGGTTCTTCGGTCAATGATGCAATACCTGATGACCTTTGCTCAGTCAGGTATACTTCCTTTGACCAGGCCTTGCAGATGGTACGCTCATGTGGCCCAGGGGCGCGACTGGCAAAGTGTGATATCAAATCGGCATTCCGATTGTTGCCAGTACACCCTGACGACTTTGAGCTGTTAGGTTTCCGCTTTCGGGGCAGTTTTTATGTAGATAAGGCCATGCCTTTTGGCTGTTCTATCTCATGTTCTGCTTTTGAACGGTTTAGCACCTTCCTTCACTGGCCTTTTGTTCGTAGATCAGGGTCCCGGTCTGTAGCCCATTACCTCGATGACTTTTTGTTCAGAGGGGAACAGGGCACTGACATGTGCGCTCGGCTACTCGCCACTTTTCAGGTGCTTATGCGGAAACTGGGTGTGCCCCTGGCACCTGAAAAGACTGAGGGACCAGCCACCACTCTCACCTTTTTAGGTATTGAGATTGACACTGTTGCCCAGACATCCAGGTTGCCCATGGAAAAGGTGACACGGATCTCTGATGCCATTCTGGCAATGCTTGCCAGGCGTAAGGTGTCTCTCTGAGAGTTACAGGTGCTTCACGGCCACCTCAACTTTGCCTGTAGGGTAGTAACACCTGGCAGGGCATTTGCCAGGCGTCTGTGCAACGCCATGGCTGGCCTCTTAAAACGCCACCACAGGGTTCGGCTGACAAAAGGTTTACGGGCGGATCATTCCTTCAGGATTTTAATGGCATCTCCTTCTGGAGATTGGAGCTTATGCTCAGCCCGCATTTCCAAGTACAGTCGGATGCCTCCGGCTCCCTGGGTTATGGGATTTACTTTGAAGGGAGGTGGTCCTACGGCCAATGGCCTCAGACATGGCAAGGCACAGATCGTTTACGCAATCTTACTTTTCTTGAGTTTTTTCCCATTTTGGGTGCCCTGATGCTCTGGGGGGATAGGTGGGCTAACTCAGTAGTTCACTTTTGGTGTGACAATGCTGCAGTGGTGCACATTGTCAACGCTCAGACTTCTAAATCCCCTAGAGTTATGGCATTAGTTCGCCAGTTTGTTTTGAGGTCTTTACGCCTTAATGTGCTTTTCAGGGCCAGACATGTACCAGGCATTAATAATGATATTGCTGACGCTTTATCCCGCCTGCAGATCACCCGGTTCTGTGCCTTGGCACCAGAAGCAGAGGAACTGCCCTCTCCACTCCCGGCCGAGATCTTGACATTTGGCGAGGAGAGGTGAACCGGGCAATTGGCATGTCTTTGGCACCTCGCACGCGTAAGGCGTACCTACATGCACTCCTATAGTTTAGGATTTTTTGCGGGCAAAGCCAGTTGCCGGAGGTGTGGCCGATCCCGGTCGACCAGATTCTGCAGTTCATGGTTTACCTCCATTATCTAGGGTTAGCCCCTCGCACCATTGCCACTAGGCTGTCAGCTTTGGCATTTATGGCTAAGGCGAGGGGTTTCGTTGACTGCGTGAATGACTTCCGCATACAACATGTATTGGAAGGGTGGACACGTGAACGAGGCCGCCGCCCGGACACACGTCACCCTGTTTCACCAGAGGTTCTGACGCACCTTGCACAAGGTTGGCATAGCTTGTGTTACGATAGGTATGAGGAGGCTCTCTTTCATGCGGCTACCACCGTAGCCTTTTTTGGAGCGCTCTGTATCAGTGAGCTTGTCCCATTGTCAAAGGGGGACATGTCTCGTAGGGCACTGGAACTCGACGATGTCTTTCTTACCCAGGAGTGGGCCCAGTTGAGGATTCGTTCCTCAAAGGCCGATCAGCATGGAGTAGGCAGTGGTGTCAGACTGCTACGTTGTACAATTGCTGACATCTGTCCGGTTGGTGCCCTACATGAGTTTTTCGCAGTGCGTGGCATGCACCCTGGCCCGTTTTTCTGCCACCAGGATGGGTCTCCCCTGACCAAATTCCAGTTTTGGAAGGTGACCGGTATGGCACTTCACAGTGTCAGCCTCCCTGGGGCTCACTACGGCACCCACTCATTTAGGATAGGTGCCGCTTCAACTACGGCTGCGTTTGGGTACTCTGATGCTGATATACATCGCATGGGCAGATGGGGGTCCGCGTGTTTTTCTTTATATGTACGCCCCCTTACTGCATGAGTACTAGTTATGTCATTAATTCCCCCTTTTCCCTTCTTTTACAGACCCTGTGTGTTTACGCACACCGGTGGCAGTATGGCTGGTGGGCCATAGTTTTGTGCACTGGTCAGCGCAGTATGCTGCGGTGACAGACTGGGGACCCCATCTCAGGCTACATGCAGCCGCACGTATGCGTTGGTACGGTAAGCGCGGCATGAGATGGCGTGAACTGTTGCCATTCCTGATGTCCATCAGGGATGCTGGACCGCCTGATGTCTTGATTCTGCACCTCAGCGGCAATGATCTCGGACAGATCACTGGCCTCTCTTTAAAAATTTCGGTGTGCAGTGACCTGGCCTTTTTACATCACTTATGGCCGTACACGCAGCTGCTATGGTCTGACATCGTGCCGAGACACCGTTACAAGGGAGACATTGACCTCCGTGGTTTGGATCGTGCTCGACGGTCACTGAACAGGGCTGTTGCCCGGTTCCTTTTTGACAATGGCTTTGGGACAGCCATTCAACATCCTAGGATAGGCTTGCAGGATTATGGTCTAAATACAAGAGATGGGGTCCATCTGTCAGCCAGAGGTTTGGACCTCTTTCTGGAGGACGTGCAAGCAGGCCTGGTGACCGAGCTGACGGTCTGGGGGGGGGGGGGGCGGTGAGTCATCACAGACACCTCCCTGTGTGGCGGGTAGCACTGGTAAGGTAACAGATTTATGACACATAGGTATCCGGCAGGTTCGCAATTGACTGGCCAACACGTAGATAGGTACAGGGGAATAAGATTGGCTGGTCAAGGGCGAACCATGCAAGGGTTGATGGCAGGAGCTGCACAGCCTGCATCACCCTGATATTGAATGGATACACGTCATAAGGTGGGGTCAGTAGATAGTATATTGACTCCGGTCAACAATTTGTTTGTGTCAACAAACAAATTGATACAAATAGATACATGTAGCCAATTTCCCTTGGCAATTTGGGAGGAACCTTACCAGTGTTACTGCGGCCTGCTTGCCTTAAAGAATTACAATTGGATGATACACCAATTGAAAGTGGTAATTCGGACTAGGGCATTATTCAATAAAAGTGGCCCGATGCCTTTAATCCAATACCGGTGTCTGAGTCTTTCTTTGGGGGGTGTGCCTGCATTTATAAATGTTCACCAGCCATGACAGTCTGGATCCATGGAGGGAACACCATGATGATTTTCTACTGCTGCTAATTTGCTTCATGCTGCATGATATCTGTAATGTTGTTATCTAGAAATGTTGTTTGCCTCACTGCTACTTGCTGCCTGCTATCAACAACACATTAAGTGTGTTGATGCAATGATGATGAGCTGGAATCAACAACCAGCTATATTTCTGGCCATTATTTATACCTTTAATTGACCTTATATAATATAAGCATTAGGAAAGAACTTTTTTATAAGATGTTCTTTCCCGATAGCAATTAAAATTCAGTTTGTACATCCTAGTACTCTAGGGGGCTGGAGTGGCAGGATTTGGCGAACCTCCATTAAAACAACAATGTAGTTAATTTTGTCTATTTTTCTACAATGCTTGGAGTGTCCATCAGTCCAGTCTCCAATCCCCTAGGAAACCAATCCTGTGGATGGACCACCAGAAAAATGCAGAATACTGCAACTTTCAAAAGATGGCATTATAAGATAAGAATACCATTCTTCATTGCTTACACATTCCTGTTTACTTATTTCAAGATAAAGACACACTCACTTTCCAAAAACATGACCTTACACCCAAGCCTGGTTTGATAGCAGCTTTGAGGTGATCTCGTATCCACTCTTCAATTTTAAAAGTTCCTATGTTTTCAGGCTGCTTCTTGTCTACACCTCTTTCAACTATGATATTATGTTGCATACAGTAGCCTCTAATTGCCAGCTCTGGTAATGTGCCATAGAAATACATATACTGTATGTTATGCATTTAATACATACAGTATTTAATGTTTGTGTATGGGAAAAGCAAGGAGAAACAAAATACAGCAAACTTCTTCTCTTCAGTGCTAGCATCATAGTCTTATGTAACACTGCAAGGTGATTAGTTCTTAAAATAAGCCAAATCCATAAAATTGGTTCCATAAATCATTAATTAACTAAATGCCACCCTTCCCCCTTTTTAAAATAGTGCATAATCACTATACATATGCAGCAGCTATATTCATTATTTATCGGGGCAGATGAATATTCCGAAAAGATTATTTTAATTTTAATTAACTAAAAGGAACCAAATCCATAACCCATATAAGCCTGGTTCACAAAGGCCCTTATGTTCCTGTGAGTTAAGAAGATGCCAAAATTGGTTTCCTATTGCCCATTTAAGTTATTAAATTATTCTGAAAGCTGCCACCCTATGGGCCCTAATTAACTATACAAGCACCACTATGCAGGCAACTGTAAATCATTTAGGCCTGCCCAGAGCTAGTTGTTGTTGTTCAGTCGCACAGTCGGTTCCGACCCTTTGCGACCCCATGGACCATTGCTCTCCAGGCGCCTCTGTCCTCCACCATCCCCCTCAGCCCTCCCAGCTCTGTGCCCATTGTGTCCACAATGCCATCTAGCCATCTCATCCTTGGCCTCCCCCTTCTTCTTTTGCCTTCCACCTTTCCCAACATCAGTGCCTTCTCAAGTGAGTCCTCCCTTCTCATTTGATGTCCAAAGTATTTTAGCTTCATCTTTACTATTTGACCTTCCAGTGAGCAATCCGGGTTAATTTCTTCTAGGATTGACCTATTTGTTCTCCTCGCTGTCCAGGGCACTCTCAAAACCCTCCTCCAACACCACATTTCAAAGGCATCTATTCTTCTGCGTTCAGCCTTCCTAATTGTCCAGCTCTCACATCCATACATTACTACTGGGAAAACCATTGCTTTGACTATTCTAATTTTTGTTTTCAGTGTGATGTCTCTGCTTTTCACTATGTTCCCCAGGTTTCTCATTGCTTGTCTCCCAAGAATCAGTCTCCTTTTTATTTCATGGCTGCAATCCCCATCTGCAGTGATCTTGGATCCTAAGAAAGTAAAATCTGTCACTGCTTCTACTTCTTCCCCATCTATCTTCCAGGAGCTGATTGGGCCTGTTGCCATTATCTTGGTTTTCTTGATATTTAGTCTCAAACCAGCTTTTGCACTCTCCTCCTTCAGCCCAATCAAGAGATTCTTTAGGTCTTCCTCACTTTCTGCCATTAGGGTGGTATCGTCTGCATATCTCAGATTGTTGATGTTTCTCCCAGCGATTTTAATCCCATATTGTGATTCCTCCATCCCTGCACTGCGCATTATGTGCTCTGTGTATAGGTTGAATAAGCATGGTGACAAAATGCAGCCTTGTCTTACTCCTTTTCCTATTCCAAACCACTCTGTCACTCCATGTTCTGTCCTAACTGTTGCTTCTTGGTTCATGTACAGATTTCTCAGGAGGCATATGAGGTGCTCTGGTATTCCCATCTCTTTAATTACTTGCCACATCTTGTTGTGGTCCACACAGTCAAATGCCTTAGTGTAGTCAATAAAACAAAAGTATACTTGTTTCTGGTATTCCTTTGTTTTCTCCATGATCCAGCGTATGTTGGCGATGTGGTCTCTAGTCCCCCTGCCTCTTCTGAAACCTGCCTGCACCTCTGGTAATTCTCTTTCCACATGCTGCTGAAGTCTATCCTGTATTATCTTGAGCATCACTTTACTGGCGTGTGGGATGAGTGCGATTGTTCGATAATTTGAACATTCTTTGGCATTGCCCTTTTTTGGGATTGGTACGTATACTGATCTTTTCCAATCCTGTGGCCATTGTTTTGTTTTCCAAATCTGCTGGCATATTGAATGCAGTAGTTTGACGCCATCGTCTTTTAGCGCTTTGAAAAATTCAACTGGGATACCATCATCTCCACTAGCTTTGTTGTTTGCAGTGCTCTTTAGGGCCTTTATGACTTCGCTCTCCAGGATGTCTGGCTCAAGTTCTACTTCTTCATCGTTGTGATTGTCAGGAGTGTTGAGGTCCTTTTTGTAGAGTTCCTCTGTGTACTCTTTCCATCTTTTCTTAATCTCTTCTGCATCAGCTAGCTCCTTTCCTTCTTTGTCCCTTATCATGGTCATTTTTGCTTTAAATGTTCCCTTAATTTCCCCGATTTTTTTGAAAAGATCTCTGGTTCTGCCTCTTTTGTTGTTTTCCTCCATTTCTCTGCACTGTTCTTTTAGGTAGTTTTCCTTATCTCTCCTTGCTTTTCTTTGAAATTCTGTGTTCAAATGATTGTAGTTTTTCCTTTCTCCTTTGACTTTTGCGTTCCTTCTTTCCTCTGCTATTTTAAGAGCCTCATCAGACAACCTCTTTGCTTTCTTACTCTTCTTTTCTTTTGGTATGGTTTTCTTTGCTGCTTCCTGCATGATGTCCCTCATCTCTGTCCATAATTCTTCTGGCACTCTATCTATTGAGTCTAAGCCATTGAATCTGTTCATCACCTCCACTGCATATTCTTTAGGGATGTTGTCTAGGTGATATCTTTCTGGTCTCCGTGTTTTCCTTATTTTCTTTATTCTAAGCCTGAATTTTGCGATCAATAGGTTGTGATCTGAGCCACAGTCTGCTCCAGGTCTTGTTTTTGCTGACTGTATGGAGGTTCTCCATCTTTGGCTGCAGAGTATGTAGTCAATCTGGTTTCGGTGTTGGCCATCTGGTGATGTCCATGTGTAAAGTCGCCTCTTGTGTTGCTGGAAGAGAGTGTTTGCTATGACCAGTGCGTTCTCTTGGCAGAACTCTATCAATCTTTGCCCTGCTTCATTCTGTACTCCCAGACCAAATTTGCCTGTTATTCCTTCCACTTTTTGATTTCCTACTTTGGCATTCCAGTCTCCTAATATAATTTGGACATCATTTCTTGGTGTCTGTTCTATGAGGTGTTGTAAGTCCTCATAGAACTGGTCCATTGTGGCTTCATCTGCGCTAGTGGTTGGTGCGTATATTTGGATCACAGTGACATTGAAAGGTTTGCCTTGAAATCTGACTGACATCATTCTGTCATTTTTGAGATTGTATCCCATTACTGCTTTTCTCACTCTTTTATTGACAATTATGGCTACTCCATTTCTTCTAAGGTTTTCTTGCCCGCAGTAGTAGATATGATGGTTTCCAGAGCTGAATTCACCCATCCCTGTCCATTTGAGCTCACTGATGCCCAAGATGTCAATGCTTATTCTTTCCATCTCATTTTTTACCACTTCCAGTTTACCTTGGTTCATTGATCTCACATTCCATGTCCCTATGCAGTATTGCTCCTTGCAACATTGCATTTCCCCTCCCCCCTTCCTGTCCCTCCCCTTTCTCCCCTCTGTGGTGTTAAGCATCCTGTATCACCTAGCCTGCCCTTTTGTTTTGCCTTTTGTTTTGGTCCATAGGGTTCTCTTGGCAAGATTTTTGGCGTGGTTGCCGGTGTCTACGCCATTTTTCTCTCCTCATACATTGTATCACAGTTTTTAAAAGTTTAAAAGCATTTAAGACAACATAATATCATGCATATTATCACACTGTAACAGTCTCTATGTAAGTTTCTATGTTTAGTCAGTATAAAGTCTCTATGTCAGTTGCTATATTAGGTCTTCTACATTTATATATCTACTACTTATCCTTTGCCTGGATCTCTGGCTCTCCTCCTCCTCCTCACCCCCCATCCCCCTTGGGGGTGGTTGGCTGGCGGCGGCGGCGGCGGCAGTCCCCTTTGCCGCTCGCCCCGGCTCTCCTCCTCCTCTTCTTCACCCCCGGCTGGGGTGGTTGGCCGGCGGCGGCGGCGGCGGCAGGCCCCTTTGCCGCTCGCCCCGGCTCTCCTCCTCCTCTTCTTCACCCCCGGCTGGGGTGGTTGGCCGGCGGCGGCGGCGGCGGCAGGCCCCTTTGCCGCTCGCCCCGGCTCTCCTCCTCCTCTTCTCCACCCCCGGCTGGGGTGGTTGGCCGGCGGCGGCGGCGGCGGCAGTCCCCTTTGCCGCTCGCCCCGGCTCTCCTCCTCCTCTTCTTCACCCCCGGCTGGGGTGGTTGGCCGGCGGCGGCGGCGGCGGCAGGCCCCTTTGCCGCTCGCCCCGGCTCTCCTCCTCCTCTTCTCCACCCCCGGCTGGGGTGGTTGGCCGGCGGCGGCGGCGGCGGCAGTCCCCTTTGCCGCTCGCCCCGGCTCTCCTCCTCCTCTTCTTCACCCCCGGCTGGGGTGGTTGGCCGGCGGCGGCGGCGGCAGCAGGCCCCTTTGCCGCTCGCCCCGGCTCTCCTCCTCCTCTTCTCCACCCCCGGCTGGGGTGGTTGGCCGGCGGCGGCGGCGGCGGCAGGCCCCTTTGCCGCTCGCCCCGGCTCTCCTCCTCCTCTTCTTCACCCCCGGCTGGGGTGGTTGGCCGGCGGCGGCGGCGGCGGCAGGCCCCTTTGCCGCTCGCCCCGGCTCTCCTCCTCCTCTTCTCCACCCCCGGCTGGGGTGGTTGGCCGGCGGCGGCGGCGGCGGCAGGCCCCTTTGCCGCTCGCCCCGGCTCTCCTCCTCCTCTTCTTCACCCCCGGCTGGGGTGGTTGGCCGGCGGCGGCGGCGGCGGCAGGCCCCTTTGCCGCTCGCCCCGGCTCTCCTCCTCCTCTTCTTCACCCCCGGCTGGGGTGGTTGGCCGGCGGCGGCGGCGGCGGCAGGCCCCTTTGCCGCTCGCCCCGGCTCTCCTCCTCCTCTTCTCCACCCCCGGCTGGGGTGGTTGGCCGGCGGCGGCGGCGGCGGCAGGCCCCTTACTTTTTCAAGATTTGTGCATTATGTAAAGCAGAAAGCAAAGCAATCACATTTATATACCACCCCATAGCGCTTAGTGCCCTCTCTGGGTGGTTCTATTTGTATAACTCTTCAACATTATATTTATTTAATCCATGGAATCAACAGATGCAATAAACAATACCAAGGGGAATTATGAGGTTCAGTCAGATTGAGAATAATATCATGAAACAATGATAAATTGAATAGCATCAAAATTCACTTCCTGAATTTTAACCTTCCTAAAACTCCGTAAAGTAGATTAGGCTAAGAAATAAAGATTGGCTCAAGGTTCCCCAGTGGGTTTCATGACAAAGTGGAGATGTGAACCTGGGTCTTCCCATTCTTAGCCTAATGCTCCAACTCGTAAAATGGCTGCTTCAAAATATTATGAGGCCCTATTTCATGGACTCAAGGTCGTCTTCTTTCATGTCCCTACCATACCCTGGAATGCCAAAAATGAAACCACTTTCTTAGCTTTGTTTTTGGCCAAATTTAAGTCCTCATTGGTGCATGATTCTGGCAGTAATCAGCAGACCAGTAAATAAGGTGGATTCTGTAGTTCTCCACATTCACACAGCGTGTTGTTGTCCACCAGCAGCCCCCACTTCAGCATGTTGGTTCTGCATAAATAAAGCTAGGTAAGCTAAATGGCTAAAGAGAACAGGTGGGTGCCACCATAGAAAAGGCTCATCTTCTGGTTGAGACTTACTTTGTCATTCTTGATGTTAGCACCAGGAGCTGCACGGTTTGACAAGACTGGGTGTTGTGAGCAGACATTTTTGGGAGAGATGTTCTGTCAGATAACAAAGTCCTAAAGCATATAGGGCAGTTTCTTCTTCTTTCATGCCCCGATCAAACCCTGGACTGCCAAAATGAAGCCACTTTCTTCGCTTTGTCATTGCCCAAACACACACATGTGGTGTGTATCTCTCCACATTCACATCGCGTGACAGTCCACTAGTAGCTCCCACTGGAGCATGTTGGTCTTGCATTTAGGGATGCCAATCCTCAGCCTATTCAGGGTCCTCCAAGTGACATTGGGGAAGGTTGACTTCCTCAGCTATATCCTTCTTTAATGTTGTTCCTTGCTCAGTGAGCTCCTTCTTCCATCTTCTAATTTGGTTTTGCTCTTGTGTTCGTACTCTCAAGAATGTTTCTTCTTGCCATAAAGCTCTTCCTGGATTTGAGCCATCAGACTTGAAGTTCATATCCTTTCAGAGGGTGCTGAGGCTCATTCTCTATGTTTAGTTCTCTCAGTGTTTGCTGCTACTTCTTTCCTGATCTTAGGTGGAGCACTACCAACAAGAGGGTATAGGTTTGAGGCATCCTGTCATTATACACATGGCTTCGTTAACAATGATGTGAACTTGTTTTGCATATGTGGATGCACTCCATACTGGAGCAGATTCATATACTGTGGATATGCTCAGGGGCAAAGTTGATGTACGCAGAATGGATGGTTGAGTTCCCCATTTATAGTTGGTGAGTTTCCTGGTGATGTTGTTCCTTGTACTAATTTTTGCTTTGATATTCAGGCAGTGTTGCTTAAAAAAGAGTGTCCTATCAAACATCACACCAAGATATTTTGGTGCTGAACAATGAGACACTTGAGTCTTGCTTGTATTACGCTTCAAATGGTTAATGTTGTAATACTGTCCTAATTCTTCAAATGCTCCAGAAATCTTTCCAGCTACCTCATCAATTCTTGATCCTTGAACAGCCATTGCTGTGTCATCCACATAGATGAACATTTTTGTATTGTCAGGAACTGGTTGATCATTTGTATATATATTATACAATGTTGGAGACAATACACTTCCTTGGAGTAGTCCATTTTTCTGCAACCTCCATCTGCTGTTCTTTCATTCATCATCATATAAAATCTCTAGTTCTAAAGGAAGCTGCCAATGACCCTAGTAATAGGGAAGTATAGAGCAGATGAGACTTTCTCAATGTCACACAAGGCAGTATAAATCTAACAGGATCTTGCAAGGATCAAACATAAGGGTGGTTTCTTTAGAAAAGAGTTGATGCTCCAAGTTCCTCAGTTTTTTACTACTGTTCTGACTTTTTGCGAAGGTCAGTTTTATTTCAGCTTGTGATCTGCAAGAATTCCAAGATCCTTCTTGTTCGCAGCTTTACTGAGCCATGTATTTCCCCATCTTCAATCCAAATGCACAGTTACAAAATGGGGGATACTTGGTTCAGAAATGCTATAGGGTGCTATAGGGTGATGTGGCCGCAAAACACTATTTTAGGCGGCATTAACAGATATATAATCTTCAAATCACATGAAGAACTAGTTCCCCTCTATTTGGCACTGGTTGGGCCTCATCTTGAGTACTGTGTCCAGTTCTGGATACCACGCTTTAAGAAGTATGGAGACAAACTGGAACAAATTCAGGAAATAGTAACAAGGATGATCAGGGAACTGGAAGGTAATTGCTATGAGGAAAGACTGAAAGAACTAGGCAACTTTAGTCTTGAGAAAATAAGACTGAGCTGAAATATGATACCACTTTTAAAATACTTGAAATATGTTGCCTTTACAAAGGAGAGGCATGAACTGTTCTCAGACTTTCCAAAGTGCTGGATGCATAGGGATGGGCTCAAGTTTCAGAAAACCAGATTTAGTTTGAATATCGGGGGGGGGGGGGGAGAGAATCCCAACAATGGAACCAATTCTCTTGGAGGCTCTGGAAAAGAGGCATTCAAATGAAAGTTAGACAGCCATTTGTCATTTTTGAAGTGGTAGCCATGTTAGTCTGTGCAAGCATATCAGATATACTTTGACATGGATTCCTACATTCAGCAGAGGGTTGGAATTTATAGTGTTATAGGCCCTTTCCAACTCCATGATTCTATAATTTCTCATTGGAGGAAAAAAAGAACTTTTGAGTGGGCCATTTGTACTGTTTAAAAAATGTTCTGTATATGTTCTTCATATACACCATATGTTAATGAAGCTGGTCGTGTAAGTAAGGAAGAGTAAAATAACAATTTTGTAGTATGATTGGCCTTTTGGTATTTCTGGTGTGGTGGATAGAATGGTAGATTAGGATTCAGGAGATACGAGCTCAAGTTCCTGATTCTCCATGGAAACCCATGGAGTAGTTTGGTACTGATAAACCTGACAACTTTTTAGGGCTTACTATACAACCATTTTTCTCCTCCTTCCATGTCTAGGCCAGGTGTGAAACTGCCAAAATGTAGACACCTTTTGCTTAATTAATTCTGCAGATCCAGCATATTAATTCTGCCTGAGAAAGATTAGCTGGTAGGTTGCCGTTACTAAGGAACATCGGATTGTGGTTCAAAAATACCACAATCTTTGAAGAGGCTCTTTGTTTGTACCCCTTGATAGGATTATATCGTGCATCAGTATGTATTGTGTAAGATGCATGTAACTTTAACAGCTAGCTGAGTACATCTCCCAGCTGTAATAACCGGGTGGATGACTAAGCATGTTTGCATTATAAATGTAGAACCTCAGTTGCTACATATTTTGCTGATGTTAGCCTACTTGCATTCTACCTATTGGGCTTGCTGTCTGCTATGCTGTCCACATCTCTGTATGCTGTGATATTACCTATTTGGCTGCTACCTGCTATGCTCTATTTCATGTTCCTGTTGGTATGGAGTGACAGTCTGCTAGTCTCAGGAAGACTTGTCTATCTTAGAATGGTATATTTGTGTTTCCAACTTATTTGGAACTAAACTATATGAACTTGCTGAATCCTGTTTCCAGATAAGCAACAAGCAGCAGCACTGAGCCAGGAGGCTCAGATATTTTTCCTCTTGCAAGGACTATATGCTTTGGACTGTACCTTTGCCAAGTGCCAGCCATGGAGGAGGCTGGAGTATCTGTTTGTCTCCAAGGTCTACTGTGAGAACGTTTTTCTCTCTGAGATAGCTAAGAGCCAAGCTCTATAATTGTCTGGGACACTGACCTTGAGAACTATTGTTTACAAAGACTTACCATCGCAGATATTGTTTTTCATTACAGAGAAGAACCTATTGTTTATGTCTTTTACCTAATGGACTTATTAATAGCACGCTGTAGTAAAAGCTTTCTTATTCGCACTCTATTAACTGTGTCTTATTATCTGGGTGTGAGTGAAATACTGTTTGGGCACCTCTGCTGTTGCTAAAAGCCAACTGCTTCGCTCTGCTGAATTCGCACCTAGACCCCCAATACCTAATACCCCTATACAACCATTGTCCTCTTGTATCCCTCTGTCCCCAGTCATGAGCATTTATAAGTTATTACCATAAAGTCTCAATCTTATGTCTTAGGAAGTGGACTTAATTCATGAAAGCTAACATCTGACAGATGGTTGTCTAACTTTTTCTTGAATGCCTCGAGCATTGGAGTGCTCACCATTTCCCAAGGTAATGGGTTCCATTGTTGTACTGTTTTAACAGTTAAGAATTTTTTCTGTAATTTGAGTCCATTATTATGTGTCCTGCACTTTGAAATGACTGAGAACATATCCTGACTCTCCTATGACAGTTTTTTTAAAGTGCTATCATATCTCCATTCAATCTTCTTTTCTCAAGACTAAACATGCCCAGTTCTTTCAGTCTTTCTTCTTAGGGCTTGGTTTTCAATTCTAACCTCTGGCTCTGCAGCCAGATTATACCATTTCACCCATATACAGTGTATACTTTTGGATTCTTCTTGATCTGCAGAAATGTTGAGTCCCATTTTCCTTTGAAATCACCAGCACAGCAAGGCTACTGACCTTGTTATTAGAGGAGATGATGAAAAATGAAAACATGTGACAGTAACCTAAAAATGTATTGAACTTCTCAGAGATGCAGTTGTATTGATTTTTTAAGTGTCACTTCACACAGTATTTAAAAAGGTTTTACCTTAAATTGCTTTAAGGGAGTATTCACAATATTATATGGACTTACAGACTCAGGGGAGCACACCAACCAAGCATTACCATGTTGTTTCACAGCTATGTTGTCTGGTTGTCAAATGTTCCATTTGCTGGCCTTATGAAAGTACAGTACCCATTTACTGAAGTCACACTAAATATATACAGTATGTCCTTATGGACGCCCTTGGTCTGAACTGTATAACCTTGGAAAATGTGTGTTGAATTTCCTTCTTGTAACTAAAAAATGACAGATGAGAGAGATTAAAACCAAAAATAGGAAACAGAGTCCATGACTGGAATAGTATGTCAGGAGTTCAAAAACGTATTACAAAAAAACAGCTTGAAAGTATAGAATGAAGGAAACTCCTTTGTGAAAAGTAATTGGTTACCATTATAGTTCCAAGATCCCTATGGCTATTTTATGTTACTGTTATGATCTTTTAAACAGTTGATCTTTACTTACCTGCTTCCCAAACTTGTTGACTGGTTAATTTTAAGATACTTTGGAAAACTTTTCTGAATGCAGTGGGCTGCTGGCCTGTGGTATAAAGCACATTCACATTTTGTTTACCTTATAATTGTTTCAAAAATCACAATACTGTAAAAGACAATACTAAAAATCAGCACTGGATCCATATGATAATCTTCTTGGAGTTCAGTGAAGTCATAGCCTGACTGTGAGCATAACTAAAAATTATAGTACAAAAAACTAAAGCAATCTCTTGTTAAGTTACATTATATTATATTACATGTACTTATAACTTTGTTTTTTTTAAATTAATTACATCTGTGCAATCTCAAGAGAGCTGCACAGTCCCAGAGCTCATGCAGAAGGAGAGACTAGTAAACTTCCAATTTCTTTATATTGTGAGAATGGATTTTGCCAAGATCAAATTGGACTCAGGATGGGAAATAATGCCCGCTATGCAAACACACAGTAGACACTTATTCTCTACCCTTATAAACCAGATTCTTGGTTCTTTTGTCAGAATCCAAAATTCTCAAAGAAAATATGCTCCCAGCATCTTTGCATAAACCATTTGTGGATCTAAACTCTTTTTCACAATTACTGCATTGAGAAGTGATGAACATGGCAAGAGAAAAATGGATATATGCTGAAAGTACAATAAAATGGTTTAACATACTTATGGCATTAGCAAACAACAGAATAACACAGGAGATCTGTCTTATTTTATAATCAATAACATTGATAGTAAAACCTTTAAGTACCATTTAATGTATATGCTCAGTCACAGTATCATCTAGAACGGTATTTTATCATGTGAGTTGAAGCTGCCTGAATGTATGTTGTGAATTATTTTATAAATCAAGCTAATCTTTAGGACAAGACTAATGAAAAATATGACTGCAATGCTATAGCCAGGATCTCAATGAGATTGCTGGGGCTTCGGTAGCTCAGTGGTTAATAATCTCGCCTTGTTAGCTGGAAGGCCAGCAAGTCAACAGTTCAAGACCCAGGTACAGTACTGCATGACTGATTGAGCGCCCGTCTCTGTCCCAATTCTTGCCAACCTAGCAGTTCAAAAGCAAGAAATTACAAGTTGATCAATAGGGACCACTTGGGTGGGAAAAGATCTTGGAGACATGAAAGGAGCCTCATTCTGGCATCCCCTCCAGCAAAAGTCCTTTCAATCCCGAATAATTTCTGACATGAAATTATTATTATAGTGAGATTGCCAGCAATTCAGTGGATCACCTGCGTGCCACACAGACCCGAATTATAAGATTCTTGACTGAGACAAATGTGGTCTATCTGCTGAAGACAACCAGAAAATCTATTCAGTTCAAGTAAAAGCATAACATATCTTTGATGCCATTTTTATTGCTGGTTTTTATCTGTTTTACTTGTTTTTATCTGTTTTTACCCACTGTGTGAACCGCCCGGAGTCGGCTTTAGCTGAATGGGCGGTATAGAAATTTAACAATAAATAAATAAATAAAAATTTCAATGAGGCCCTAAAAGAAAACCTCAGAAGTCTTATTTTTGCAGAGTTAATATCCTCAGGAGGCAAGGAACAGAAATTAGTATGTAAACTGTGGTAAGCTGGAAAGCTTGGTGGTTTTGCTGCAAGTTTGATTCTCCACTGTGCCTCCTGCTAGTAGAACCAGCCTGTATAAGCCCTGGGCAAGTTGCACAGGATGCCCTGAGAAGAAGGGAACAGTAAGCCACTTCTGTGTATTATTTACCTAATTTAGAATTCACTTGAGGGCACACAAGTATTAATGAAAAACTTATTTATTTTAAAATTTAATGAAATCATTTAGGCACAACAATTTTAATGGTTTTCATTTGCTTTTTCAAATTTGATTTTAAAATGAGTATCCTTTTCAATGCCACCATACCCTGACACAATGTAATCACCAAGTATAATTTCCACAGGAAAAAAGCTAGACTAGATATTGGTTAATTTTCCCCTCTAATTTTGGGGGAAATTATTTTAATTTTAGAGAGCTACATCTAATTTTAATAAATGGGTCTATTTCAGATAGGTCTAGAGTTGTGTTTAGCTCATAATATGAAAAGTATTGGGTTTTTCCCATCAAAGTTTTTTTTAGATTTTGAAAATTATATTTCTTGAAGTATTATTAGCACCAAGCATAATTGCAAGGAAAAAAAGGAAGAAGAAAAAAAGATCAGAAAAGAGAAAGAATGCAGTTTGGAAAATATACTTTGTGGTGCTATTAATTCCCAGAATCCCACCCAAGTGGCGGTGAGATTTTGGAAGTTGTCCAAATAAATAACTTTTCCAACTCCTGTCCAGTGTTTGACAATGATTTAGCCCAGTTTTCTTTTAAAACAATTTAAAGAGGTAGTAACTGGGAAGAAAGAGGCATCTTTATCATCTTAACCTATAAAACCAAGCGTTAACCATTGGAACTTCACATAGGTTCCTAAGCCTGGCCCTACTAGCCCGCACCCACCATTCGTGCACACGGGCGAACTGGGTCCGCAGGTCAATGAAGGATTGAGAAAAGCGGCAGTGGGGCAAGAGCCCCACAAATGTGAAGAAAGGGAAACAACTTCATTTCCCAACATTCTTTGCGCCACACCGCGCCACAGCCAATCAGGCTAAGAGGCGCAACCACAAAGAACATGGAGAAACGCGCCACGGCCAATCAAAATTAAGTTTCAGAAAAAACTGCAGCACGAACTACGAATCCCAGAGTCCTCTGTGCTGCACAACCCCTCAGCCATTCAGGCTGAGGGATGCGAGTGCAGAGGAGGCTGGCAAAGCATGGCACGCCAAAGTTAAAAAATAAACCGCCGGGAGGGAAAGACTTTTAAAGACCCAGCGGGACTCAGGAGGTAAGCACGGTAGCGCCGATTAGGGAGTAACCCGGTAACCACGCTGCCCCCACACCCCACTACCTAGCCCACCCTTCCTAACCCCCGCCGACCACGCTTACCTCCTGGCTCGGACTGGGTCTTTAAAGGTTTCCCTCCCGGTGTTGCCTTCTATGTCTTGCCCTCACTTCTCTGTGGGCTGCCTGGAAAGGAAACTCCTTTCCAAGCAAACCCAGAAAGAAGCAAACCCCCTCCCTGTTGGGGATTTCTTCTCCCCAGGAGGCAAAGGTGTCTTTGCCTCCCGAAGAGAAAGAATCGCTTCTCTGTGGGCTGCCTGGAAAGGAAACTCCTTTCCAAGCAAACCCAGAAAGAAGCAAACCCCCTCCTTGGTGGGGATTTCTTAAATAATAAAAATAAATAAATAAATTTTTAAAAATTAGTTAAAAATCAGTCAAAAACATTCAAAAATACACAAAAACAAACAAAAACAACACCAAAAAACAATACAAAGTAAACAAAAACACAATCAAAAACAAAAGTCAAAAAATACAAATTCAAAAAAAACCACAAAAGAAAAAAAACAAGCCAACTCACCAAAACACGTCCTACCTCCACGAGGACCGGAAAAGAAATGAATAAAGAAAGAGACTACTTACCGGAAGAAGCTCCACCCAGAGGCCAGGAGAGAAAAAACAGTCAAAATACAAGAACCCCTACCAGCACCACCTGCTGGCCACAATAGTAAAAACAATTTTTAAAAAAATAACACAAATTCACAATTTTACACAAAAGGTCACACGAATAAAAACAAGTCAAAAAAATTACACTAAAACACACTTTAACACAAATCACAAATATATGTCAATAAAATACAATAGAAACTTTTTAAAAATCCTGTGCTGAGTTTTAACTCAAATTAAAACCCAAAACATCTAAACACATTTTAAAAACATTGAATGTAAAAAACATTTACTTTCACATTATTTAAATTATTACCTACGGTACAACTATTTTAAAAAATTCCAAAAACTAAAACATTATTACTGATCGCAAAATTCAGGTTAAGACTAAAGAAAATAGGGAAAACAAGAAGACCAGACAGATATCACCTAGACAGCATCCCTAAAGAATACACGGTGGAGGTGATGAACAGATATAATGGCCTGGACGCAATAGACAGAGTGCCAGAAGAATTATGGACAGAGATAAAGGAAATCATGCAGGAAGCAGCAAAGAAAACCATACCAAAAGAAAAGAAGCGTAAGAAAGCAAAATGGTTGTCTGATGAGGCTCTTAAAATAGCAGAGGAAAGAAGGAAGGCAAAAGTCAAAAGAGAAAGGAAAAAATACAACCTTCTGAACACAGAATTTCAAAGAAAAGCAAGGAGAGATAAGGAAAACTACCTAAAAGAACAGTGCAAAGAAATGGAGGAAAACAACAAAAGAGGCAGGACTAGAGATCTCTTCAGAAAAATCGGGGAAATAAAGGGAACATTTAAAGCAAAAATGACCATGATAAGGGACAAAGACGGAAAAGAGCTAGCTGATGCAGAAGAGATAAAGAAAAGATGGAAAGAGTACACAGAGGAACTCTACAAAAAGGACCTCAACACTCCTGATAACCACAATGATGAAAAAACTGAACTCGAGCCAGACATCCTGGAGAGCGAAGTTATAAAGGCCCTAAAGAGCACTGCAAACAACAAAGCTAGTGGATATGATGGTATCCCAGTCGAATTTTTCAAAGCACTAAAAGATGATGGCGTCAAATTACTGCACTCAATATGCCAGCAAATCTGGAAAACAAAACAGTGGCCACAGGATTGGAAAAGATCAGTATACGTCCCAATCCCAAAAAAGGGCAATGCCAAAGAATGCTCAAATTACCGAACAATTGCACTCATCCCACACGCCAGCAAGGTGATGCTCAAGATAATACAGGACAGACTTCAGCAACATGTGGAGAGAGAACTACCAGAGGTGCAGGCCGGTTTCAGAAGAGGCAGGGGGACTAGAGACCACATTGCCAACATACGTTGGATCATGGAGAAAACAAAGGAATACCAGAAACAAGTTTACTTTTGTTTCATTGATTACACTAAGGCATTTGACTGTGTGGACCACAACAAGATGTGGCAAGTAATTAAAGAGATGGGAATACCAGAGCACATCATATGCCTCCTGAGAAATCTGTACATGAACCAAGAAGCAACAGTTAGGACAGAACATGGAATGACAGAGTGGTTTGGAATAGGAAAAGGAGTAAGACAAGGCTGCATTTTATCACCCTGCTTATTCAATCTATACACAGAGCACATAATGCGAAATGCAGGGATGGAGGAATCACAATATGGGATTAAAATTGCGGGGAGAAACATAAACAATCTGAGATATGCAGACGATACCACCCTAATGGCAGAAAGTGAGGAAGACCTAAAGAACCTCTTGATTGGGCTGAAGGAGGAGAGTGCAAAAGCTGGTTTGAGACTCAATATCAAGAAAACCAAGATAATGGCAACAGGCCCAATCAGTTCCTGGAAAATAGATGGGGAAGAAGTAGAAGCAGTGACAGATTTTACTTTCCTGGGATCAAAGATCACGGCAGATGGGGATTGCAGCCATGAAATAAAAAGGCGACTGATTCTTGGGAGACAAGCCATGAGAAACCTGGGGAACATAGTGAAAAGCAGAGACATCACATTGCAAACAAAAATTAGAATAGTCAAAGCAACGGTATTCCCAGTGGTAATGTACGGATGTGAGAGCTGGACAATTAGGAAAGCTGAACGCAGAAGAATAGATGCCTTTGAAATGTGGTGTTGGAGGAGAGTTTTGAGAGTACCCTGGACAGCGAGGAGAACAAATAGGTCAATCTTAGAAGAAATCAACACTGACTGCTCATTGGAAGGGCTAATAGTAAAGACGAGGCTAAAGTATTTTGGACATCAAATGAGAAGGGAGGATTCACTTGAGAAGGCCCTGATGTTGGGAAAGGTGGAGGGCAAAAGAAGAAGGGGGAGGCCAAAGATGAGATGGCTAGATGGTATAGTAGACACAATGGGCACAGAACTGGGAGTGCTGAGGGGGATGGTGGAGGACAGAGGTGCCTGGAGAACAATGGTCCATAGGGTCGCAAAGGGTCGGAACCGACTGTGCGACTGAACAACAACAACAACAAAACATTATTTGGTTACATAAAACAATTTGAAAAAATTATATCATACTTTGTTCTTTTATTAATCCTCAAAAAAAAAGCAGATCACAGTTTATAACAGCCAAGCCAAAAAAATTACATAAATAAACATTGTAAAAATTAAAATTACAGACTAAGCAATTTTTAAAAAACATTAACACAATTTAACATTCCAACACAATTTAAAACAGCCCGGCAACGCCGAGCAACCTCTGCTAGTAGGAACTAAAATTACATAGGAAATGAAAATTTGTAGTAATTTGGGTGGTACAAAGTAGCAACAGCGCATAACAGGTAAAATGAGGGGATTGGCTTGTGTTTGGATCCGAAATCTGGATGGGTTTTATTACAAGCCACATATAGAGCTGTAGAATATACAGTATTTCCAGTTTTTGTATTCCACAGGAAAAATAATGCTAGTACAAATAGCCACAGGTTTGAATAGTACCTAGTTTCCTACCATGTGAAGAACAAACACACTGGCACTTTAGTAAGACTTTCAGTCTTTGGCATACCTAACATAAAAGGTAATCCAGGCACACTTGTTTCTGCCCCCAACCTACCTCTGCTATTTCTTTTGTCGGGGTGGGAAGGTAAGATCTAAGTTGTTCTTATGTTTACTTTTTGTAGCGAATGTCTGCCGCTAGGCGGCGCTAGGTCCCGGAGGAGACTGATCAATGACAATACGAGGCAAGGAAGCAGGATCAGATCAGTGTTTATTGGGAAAATGCGTACACCTTTTATAGACCAGAAGGCCAGGAGAAAACAGCTATCACCAATAAGTCACTCACAATACCTGTTTACTCAGGTTAATTGGGGAAACTCTTCAGGGGAAGTTAATTAGCAGGGGTAAACATTGACAGCGGAAGCCCTATTGTTTCGGGCTTAGAGGCTGGGCAAACATGGTCACTATTCGCACCAGGGATTTACGCCAGGCTAGGGAGATGAGTTGTTTCCCTAATTATGCACAGGAGATAGCGATCTGCTTACCTGGCAGAGCTGTAGGTCAGGTCAATGAATTGGGTGAATCAAACCCTATAATTTATCCACCCCCCTTAATTTGTCTGCCCGCAGAGCCCGCGGCTCAAGGAGCGTCCTCCCGAAGCGGCCTCTGCAAGAGCCGTTTCCATGCCCGATGGGCATGGGGAAACCATATTTCCCCTTTCTGTTTTATTTAAGAACCTGACTGGCAACTCTGCGTAAGAGGGGCATCAGCTGATGAGCGGGAATGGTGCTTCGGGGTTCCCCCCATGGGGGACATCTCGATAGCAGTGAGGGAATACATTGCACGGAACAACACACTGTCGTGCCCAGTACTACCACCCCCACAATCACTTTGAGTGTCGTCTGGAGCCAACCCCATGGGAACCGCAGCCACAGGGAGTCCTGCCACCCCCATGAAGAATCCTCCTTGATGTTCCTAACTAGGGTGTGGAGGTCCGTGAGCTGGCTCTGTATCTTGCGGGTGTTGTCTGTGAGGTTAAGGCAACACATGCTGTGGGCAGACTCGCAACCCACAGGGGACAATCGATGGCTTGCTAGATTATCCAGTATGGCATGGCGAAGCTCTGCCTGCTCCTGGCTGAGCAGCGCTATTGCTGAGGAGGTATGGTCAATGGCTTTTGCTAATCCGCAAGCCAGTTGACCAATTCTCCGAGCGTTGCCTATGGCTAAGCCTGGCACACTGAATATACTGCTGCCTGGTTTTTCAGAGCTGTGGGTCTGAATTCAGACTGCTTTCTGTAGCAAGGCAAGATAACGAGATGTGTCGTTGATCTCTTACTGTGACCTGGGGAGATTCTAAGCTATCTCTGCAGCTTCTGGCATTGTGCAATTGTCTTCCTAGCACCTATGGGGAGGTGTGAAACTAACTGGGGATTGCCAGCTACCGGGTACTCAATCTTTCCAAGCAATGGGCCGATGCAAAACATGGGCTGGTCTGGCTTCCTTTGGTGGAAGCTGGCCGTTATTAACAACATACAGAAATTCAAGTGTCCCTTGCAAATCCCAACTGGAGCATTGTACAAGGCATGTATCAATAATAGCACTATAGATAACAATAGCAATAAAAGACATTCAGCTGCTTCTTGAGGCTTCCCTTCTTGGTGGGGCTTCATGTGCAACTTGAGTTTGGAAAAGTCCTTAGAAGTGGCACTGAGTGTGCAAAATGTTCATAGAAATGTCTTTGGAGATGTAAGTCATAAAGGAAGACGGACAGCTGATGACCTCCAGGACAGTGACTGGTGCCGCTCTTTGCAATCATCCGGGTCTGACTCTGGCCTCTGGGACCTGCATGGGGAAGAGACTTGTTTGGGAGATAAAAATTCTGAAAGAGTTAGTTAGTTTTTGCACTTATAGGATAGCAATTGCTGTGCAACTATGGGACGTTGTTCCCCCCTTTCTGTTTGTTTGTCAATGTAGGACATAAGCGTCCGATAGACCCATTCCACAATCGCTTGCCCCTGCGAATTGTAAGGAACGCCAAAAGTGAGCTTAATATCCCAGGTGGCCCCGAAGGTGGCCAGCTGCCTGGAGCTATAAGCTGGGGCGTCATCGGACTTCGGGTGCCGAGGTTAGCCCTTGGCAGTGGGAAAGGAAATGCTGCTCCACATGGGGAGCCGTTTCTCCCTTCTGTGCTGTTGCCCAAACAAACTGTGGGAAGGTATTAATGCAACGTGCATGTGCTGCCATTTGCCAAAATGTGGGGATGTGTGACGTCCATTTGCCACACCTGAATGGCCTCTGTCCCTCGTGGGTTGACCCCCCACGAGGACCCCCCCAGTGGCAGGTTGAACTGCCTTGTGAGCGCTTTGGCATTCTGAAGAGGGAATGCATGACTCTGAATTGGAGTTGTGCGGGACAAACTTAGCAAATTTTTGTCTATCACGGGAGTGATGTGTGCTCCCAGTAGACTGTGAAGCAAATTCTTAGGAAACTGGCTGTCAGTAATTATGTTGAAGCGTTCTTTGGCAAAGGTGCGCAAAGCGAGGCTCACAGCTGCCAACTCTGCCTGCTTGCGGAAGAGTCAGGAGCGTGTGCCAAGCTGGGTCCTCTTGCCAAGTAAGAACCTAATATGTGCGACCCCCATAAGTGAAAACTGTCCTAGCCCCCCGAAGGGGAACCAGTGACATCAATCCACACAAGGTGACTGTCTGCGTTTGAAGCGAGACGAGTCTGGGGTCTTATGGCAAACCTTGGCGCATGAAGCGCCAGGCTTCCCTTGGGTAAATTTCTCAAGAAGGCCCCCCTGCGCACATCCATTCATGGTGTGCGTGCACACTTTCACTGGAGCGATTTTGGTGCTCCTGTGAGAAGGGTGCCAGATGCTGGCTTAGCCTTTTGCCTGTGCTTAGACCAGCAGCAAAAAGGGAAGGGGTGGCCTAAAAATGCCTGTATCTGATTGAAGGTGTGACCTGACTGCACTCTTAAAATGGTCCTAGGCTGTCCTGACTAATGGGTGGCACTCTGCACATGCTCGGGAGCCCAGGGACTAATCCTTCCTCTGAGCTCTGGAGTTTGCGAAATGTGTCTGCTCACTAGAGATGGTGCTGCGGGCCAGGTGCCATACTTAAAATGACCTAAGACTTATTAAAGACAAGCCAACTATGACGTGCCAGCTGTAAGGAAATAATACACAAAAAAAATGAAAAGACACACAAGTTAAGCATTTCCATTTCCAGCAGGGAGTTCCACTGGTGAAAGGAGGAAAGACAAGTCAGAAGTTAGCACAATGAAAATGCAGCAACT
Organism: Bradypodion pumilum; assembly: GCA_035047305.1. Taxonomy (NCBI): domain Eukaryota; kingdom Metazoa; phylum Chordata; class Lepidosauria; order Squamata; family Chamaeleonidae; genus Bradypodion; species Bradypodion pumilum. The sequence continues at coordinate 327,579,379 of JAWDJD010000003.1, forward strand.
CTTACCATAACGAAATCAGATTAGGTCAGGTAACCAAGGCAACTGGCTGGGATCCTCCTGTTAAGAAAATCCCTCTCAGTAATTAACTCCTGGACCCTGTGAAAGGAAGCAATTTAAGACTTAGAAGGAAGCAAATTGGTTAGTTTTGTTCCTGTAAAGAGGCAAGCATTTTCTGAATATACAGAGCGCAAGAATGTTTGCGTGCTTTTTCCTGTGAAAGGGGTACAATGAATGAGTTACTGATTACAGTCAAAATACCAGAACAGTATCTTCCTTAAGAGAATGAAGGAGAGTTAGAGCGATTCTCAACCTGCGGCCAGATGTGGGCGAGTGGGCCGGATGTGGCCCATGTTGCTCTGCCACTCCCCCCACCAAGCCAAGAAGGGCTGTGCGGCGAGGGAATGGCAGGATGACTGTCCGGACCCCCAGAGCTGCCTGCGGCCCCGGAACTTTGGCCCCTGACTTTAAAAGGTTGAGAACCGAGGTTACAAGATGATAACACAATACACACATGAAGACAATGCGATTCTCTCACTCCTAGTGAGATACGACTTCCAGACGCTGAGAGACATTCAAAAAACCTTAAACACAGAGATGGTGGTTTGAGGAACACAGACGTAGGAAGGAGCCCCATAGTTTATGATCTGGTGAGGAAAACTCATAGAAGTAATTTTTGTTTTCAGATCGCGCTTCTGAAAAGAAAAATCTGTTTTCCTGAGTGGCAAAACCGGTTTCCAAGAGAGGCTTAATCCTTTGACAAAGAAAAAGTCTCAAGGGAAGGAGGGGGAACCACCCCCCTCCTGCTTTTCGCCGCCCTTAAGCTGCTAGGCAGGCAAGGCAAAGGGTTTCGTTCATCATGCTTTCTCAACCTTTAAATAGCTCCTGTCCATGAGCAGAGTGCAAATTGTTTTAACACATATTTCACAGTGACATTACCACGCAGTTACACACAAGGAACACTTTTCCAGTCATACTGTGGTCATAGAGACAAGGCTTTTGCAATCATACACAGTTCTTGCAGTCATACATTCAGTGGTGCACCACGCATACACACATTTATTTACGCATTCGCACATTCCTCCCCTGGTCTGCAGCGTTCTATACTACACATGAGGAGATGGCTTTATGCACAGATGGCTGTTTACAGCCACCTGGGTGCTTCTACTTAGGGGCAAGTTTCTCTGGGCTACTCCCAAGGTGAGACAAGTAGGTTCTGCCTGTGCCCTGGGGGAACTCGGGGTACTATTGCTGGGATGGTTCTTCTGGCATAGCCAGGGCGATGGCTGCCTCCTTTCTAGCCTGGGCCAAATGCATGCCAGGGTGGCCATTTGGCATGAAGACAATCTTTTGAAGATCTGCCTGGTCTAGACTGGCTTTCTCTTCTAAGGTGTCTCATTTTTCCACACTGGAAGCAGGCACCTTGGGGTTTTGGCACTGCTCTGCGCCTGAGTGTGGCAATGGGTCTGCTCTGGAGCCCTGCGTGGCCAAGGGCCATGCAGATTTCCGTGAGCAGCGGGCGCTGAGCAGCCCTGCCTGAACGTGTGTCTGCCTTCAGATAGGCTGAGCACAGCAGTTGGGCGCTAGCTAATTGTGCCACTGGCAATTTCCCCGTGAATGGATCTTCCTCACCCCTGCGCTGAATGGAGTTCTTTCTTTGCAGGGAACTTATCACTGTCAGAGAAGCGCCAAGGCCTCTCATGCCATGAACTCCCTCAGTGGCGTCTGCAGCTGCCACTGAGGGAATGCTCCCTACACTGCCCTGCTTAAGCTGAAATGACGAATAGAGACTTCTTGGGGCTGATGGTTCTGACTGCGCTGGGGTTTTCTGGGTCTCTATCCGGACTGGGTCATCCTCTACTGAGAGCTTCCTACACTTTCTCCAAGTAGCTTTCGGGGGTTGCTGAATGCAGTCTCCTATCTGATCCCAGAGCTTCAGGGTTAACGTACCTACTTCTGGGTAAAGTAGGCAGTGTTCCCCGAGATACGCCAAAAGTCTCGCTAATTCCCTGCTGTGAAATCGTAATTTAAAAACCCTGGCCAGGATTCTGAACTCCTCCTCATGAGTTCTTTGGCTAGCGGACGGACTTGGCCTATGAGAACAAGTCCCCATATTACCTGCAGATGGTCCTCTGAAGTTTCCTCCTCGGGACGAGTCGACACGTCTTTTCAGGCAACAGGTTCGGGCGTCTAGTGTCTGGGGTAGACCTCGGAGCGTGGACCTTCTGCCACGGGCCCTTCGAACGGCCTCTGCGATGTCAGGGGCTCACAGCCGGCCCTGAGCGGAACGCGTTTCCCTCTATGGCAACCTCCTCGAAAGCGGGAGCAAGCTGTAGGAATGTCTCTCTGGAATGCCTCGCCGCAGGCCACTTCTCCGAACGGCTGGCTGCCGGCCGGAGCGCTGCGCTGTCCTCCGGGGTGACGGGTCGCGGTCCAAGCGCAGGACCGGACCGCGTGGATCGCTACTCACGAGCAGACCTCTCCGGGGTCTCTTACTCTCGAGTAGAATCACGTCTCGGGGTCACCAGATGTAGCGAATGTCTGCCGCTAGGCGGCGCTAGGTCCCGGAGGAGACTGATCAATGACAATACGAGGCAAGGAAGCAGGATCAGATCAGTGTTTATTGGGAAAATGCGTACACCTTTTATAGACCAGAAGGCCAGGAGAAAACAGCTATCACCAATAAGTCACTCACAATACCTGTTTACTCAGGTTAATTGGGGAAACTCTTCAGGGGAAGTTAATTAGCAGGGGTAAACATTGACAGAGGAAGCCCTATTGTTTCGGGCTTAGAGGCTGGGCAAACATGGTCACTATTCGCACCAGGGATTTACGCCAGGCTAGGGAGATGAGTTGTTTGCCTAATTATGCACAGGAGATAGTGATCTGCTTACCTGGCAGAGCTGTAGGTCAGGTCAATGAATTGGGTGAATCAAACCCTATAATTTATCCACCCCCCTTAATTTGTCTGCCCGCAGAGCCCGCGGCTCAAGGAGCGTCCTCCCGAAGCGGACTCTGCAAGAGCCGTTTCCATGCCCGATGGGCATGGGGAAACCATAACTTTTCCCATTCCCATCTGTTTGAGTCTGTAAGTCTCTGGAGAAGAATGGTATTAAATGTTTTAAGTACAGAGTGCATGCAAGAAAGAAAAGTGAGGTCTTAAAAGAGCTTGTCTTCTCTGTTGAAAAACACTTGGGGCATAATTAATCCAGCCAAAGTTGCACAGTATGATGTTGTATTGATTTCAGCTAGGGAATTAATTGCATGCTTAAACTGTTGTCCCATGAAATCAATTGGCATTTCAGGGTGCTTGTTTTTGACTGGATTGTGCCCTCTTGCTAACTGCTGCAGAGCCTTACTTCAGGGTAAGGAGCAGTAGCTGCATTCCTTCTTCATGGAAATTTAAAACTTCCTTTTGTTTATGGTGGCTTCTCTGTAGAGCAGGGATTCTCAACGTGCAGCCCATGGACTGGATGCAGCCCACAGCACCATTTCATGTGGGGGCCTCATCACCTCCACCACACCCGGAAGTGCCATGTATTGGAGGAAGGGCAAAATGGCTGTCCGGCCCCCAAAGCTGTCTGAAGGATCCGGCCCTTGGCTTTAAAAGGTTGAGAACTCCTGCTGCAGAGTATAAGCTCTGCAGGGAGACTGATGTGTTGTAATATCTGCCAAGTCACAGCCCATTGCCTAATGGTTTTATTTTGTCTTGTGGCTTCTTAGGTTAAACTCATCTGGGTTTATGATCAATGCTATCTTATAGCAAAAGTGTGGGTGGCATGTCCGGTATAGAAATCCGCACCCCTGGACCAACCAACCCCCCCCCCTGCCACTTGGCACACCCCTACCTTGTGCTACCACTCCAGGCAATGTTGGGGTCCAGACCGCCCTGGGGGCCCCTGCACCCCACAAAAAGCAACAAAAGAAAAAATTACACCTCCCAGCAGCCACTGAGCCAAGCAGCCACTGAGCCAAGCCCCAGCCAATCAGGGAGGCCGGGCCAAGAGAGGAAGAGGCGGGGCGATGGTTACGTGCGCAGCAAACCAACTGCCAGTGCAGGCACAGAACGCGGCCACTACCACTCTGGGCACTGTCAGGGTCCGGACCGCCCTGGGGGGCCCTGCACCCCACAAAAAAACAAAAAAGAAAAAACTATGCCACCCAGCAGCCACTGTGCCAAGCCCCAGCCAATCGGGGAGGCCGGGCTGAGAAAGGAAGAGGCGGGGTAACAGTCACACACACAGCAAACAAACTGCCATTGTGGGCACAGAATGCAGCCGGGGGAAAATCAAATGCCCCTGAGCAGACAGCGTGAGGCTGCTGCAGCAAGGCCACCGCAGCCGGCCGCCGCACCCATCACAGCAACGACGGCCTCGGACACAGCCCATGATGAGAGCCCAACAGAAGTAGAGAACACTGCTTGGGAATTCGGGATTTGCCATCCGTAAGTGAAAAAGTGAGAGAGGGCGAGAAATAGAGGGGGGAGGTACCTCTGTGTGTGCAACAGAGGCTGCCGTGCAGGAACTCTAGGAGAACAACAGGTCGAGCCAGGCAAGCCGGAGGCAGCATGCCCGCGAAAGGTAGACAACGGTGAGGAATATGGCGGCCAGGGGGGAACGGGGAACATCCGACAGGGAATGTGTTGGGTACACCGTGCCCAGGAGCCTTCTCAGACCCACTTGGGTCCTCCCGGGCGAAGCCGGGAAGCCCCTGCTAGTAGAGTTATATACCTAGAGCTTCTCCAGCTATAATAGCAAGTAGCAATAGCAATTACACTTATATACCATCCCAAAGTGCTGAGTGCACTTTCTGGGCTGTTCACAAGTCAATTGGCATCTTGCCCCCAACATGCTGGGTCCTCATTTTATGAATCTCTGAAGGACAGAAGGTGGCATCAACCTTGTTTCCTGTCAGGATCAAACTCACAATATCGGCTGTTGTGGCTGCAGTGCAGCAGTTTAACCACTTTGCCACCAGGGCTCTTCAAAGCATATAGTTTTATACATATATACTTGCAATGAGGGATGTACACTGTTTTTGACTGAATGTTGAATCAGAGCTATTTATGCATCTGAGTGGAGACCATTGGGTGGAGCAAAGAGCCCAGAGATGCTCACAGGATGGAGCAGCGCACACCCTCTCCATGGTTCTCTCTGTTAGCTCCAGCATTTGTGGGTTAAAAATACTAAAATAAGGATGCATGGGTTTCCAACAAAAGCTGCCTTTATAAAAGCTAGGTTAGGTCACAACTTTAACACACACACACACACACACAACCTGTGCCAACACAACCCTAACCTGTGCCAACACAGTACACACACACACACACACACACACACACACACACACACACACACACACACACACACACACACACACACACACACACACACACACCTAACCTGTGCCAATGCCATTTGCAGCTGCCATTTTTAAGGAATCAGTTTTGTTTTCATGACAATCAAGACATGCAGTAACAACTGTACAGACATAGACAAGGATTGGTTCTGGTTGTGTCAAGCAGCAGTTTGTGTGCCTTATTGCCACATTGACTAGGAGCCAGGGCACTTCCCTGATCATGATCAGTGGGACTTGTTATCAGTAAATCTTTATCGAACAGAGGTGCTAAGTGGTGGCTCAGAACATTGTACTTCACAGTGACTTCTTCTTCTAGAGTCTCTAGACCATATGTGGAATTGCCAAAATGAAGGCAACTTTTGGTGAGTTCATTTTGCAGTTCTTTTCGCCTAAGGCCTTTTTTGTTTTTTTCTCTGTCCCAGTTTTGACTGCCCCAGATCCAGTGGTGGGCATCAGCAGGTTCACACCAGTACGCGCATACCAGTAGTAAAAATGACTGGCCTCACCCACCTACCCATCCCGCCCACCTCCTCCTCCTTCTCCTAGAAGACGCTTCGGAAGGGGCTGACTCCATTTCCCCCTTCATCAAAGGCTTTTCCTGGGCTCCGTTTCACCCCAAAGCACATCCTCAGCCACTCCAGAGTGGCCAGGGAGGCGCTTCGGGGTGAAATGGAGCCTGGTATAATAATAATAATAATAAAGTTTAATTTCTATCCCGCTTTCCTGACACAAGTGCCACTCAAAGCGGCTCACAACATATAACCTTGAACAAAGGGGAAATGGCTTCAGAGGTTCGCTATAGAGTGGTGAAAATAGAAGAGGCTTCTATTTTCATAGCTCTATAGCGAAGAGCAGTCACATGGCCAACAGGCCACACCCACCCAGTCACATGGCCACGCCCACAGTGTGGTAGAAAAAATGTATGCCCACCACTGCCTAGGTCAACCTAAGGGCAGCTGCTGTCAGCACTGCCTTTCTGAAAGTGACAGATGATGGGTTCTTCCAAATAAAGTTTTGCCAAGAGCTGGGTGTGCAGAATTTTGCAGAACTGCAATGTATTGCTCATACCCTGAACTTTATTTCAGAAGGCAAAGATGAAAGCTTACAGGACAGGCATTTGCAGTTACAGACATTCAGCTTTCAGCATTCTGAGCAGTCACCAGCTTCAAATAATATGTGAATCAGAAGGAATGTCATGCTAAGAACAAACAGACAACCAAACAAAGCAAGCAAACAGGTGGTAGACTAAACATGGTAGTAAACATAGACTGGTGGTAGCTGTTGTTAAAAGATAAAGTACTCTATCCTTTTACAAACTTAATCAAAATACTTGCATGCAAAACAAAATATGTATAATAATTTATAATATCAATGTGGAAATCCAGAGCAAATACATCAAGGGTGGGCAACTGTAGTCCTCCAGATATTGTTGGACTAAAGCTAAAGGCAGACTAAAGTTCCTTACCATTGGTTGTGCTGGCTATAGAAGATAGGAATTGTAAGCCAAAACCAACTGATGAGCTACAGTTCCCTACCACTGAAATTATTAATGACACTTATGGAATAAGAAAGGGTTATTCTTATCTTGAGCATCTTGAGACATACGTATCTCTTCAATTTGTGGGTTTCAGCTGGATGTTCTCTAGTTTCCATTACCTTAGAATTTGTATAAACTTGAGCCTTTGATTTCAGTACCTTTGGTTTGGCCTGATGTTAGAAAGATTAGGCAGCAAGGTCGCCTCCCAGGGTATACCTGATTGTATTCACAATCTTCAAGGAGGCTCTTTCTGTGTACCTAGCAGACACCGAGAGAACTAAGCAAGAGAATGACTCTCGACATCCTCTGAATGGATAAGAACCTCAAGTTCAGATTTAATTTAGCTTTAATATTATGGTATTTAATTTCCCAGATTTGCTTTTGGTGGGGGTGGGGGAGGTGAGATGGTCAGATTTACCAAGGTTTGAGTATTTCATTTTAACATGCTAATCAAATAAATAAAAATAAATCTTCCTTTTTTCTGTAATAATTATCGTATCTTATCAGATATTATTAAGAAAAGTAGGCTTCTAAAAATCAGAGATATTAGCATAGCTATTTTGGAATCTAGTTATCTAAGGTATCTCAGAATTATGAGTTTAAATTAACCAGACAATCTTTAAATAGAATGTCTTTCAGAGGACCAGGCAATCAGAAAAGCTACAGGCCCATATCTCTTCTTAGCCACCTATACAAGATATATGAACGTTTAATTCTGAGCCGACTATCTGTTATAGTAGAACCCCTGCTTATACCACAGCAAGCTGGTTCAGACCTGACAAAGATTGTACAGCACAGTATATAGAAGATGGTTTTGAACTGAAGGAAATCAGAGGTGTAGTGTTTATAGATCTCAATGCAGCTTATGACTCAGTCAACCATGCAGCACTGCTGAAGAAAGTCCTTCACATCACAAAGGATTTTAAATTCACAAAAATCATAGCCTGTTTACTGGGAAACTGTAGATTTTTTTTTGTCAATTTCCAAGGACAATGCAGCCATTGGACAAACTAAAGAAATGGCCTCCTGCAGGGCTGGGCTCCACACTGTTGAACATATATACTAATGATTGGCCACTGCTGGAAGCCACTAGGAGCTTTCTCTATACCGACAACCTTGCAATTGCCGCACAGTGCAAAACCTTCAAAGCTGTTGAGAAAAAAACTGATTGAGGCTTTGAACATAATGGATATATATATATACGGATAGCCAACTGAAGCCAAACTGTCAAAAAACTCAACTCTGTGCTTTTCATCTGAAAAACCGCAAGGCATCAAGAAGGTTACAGGTGAACTGGAATGGCACCAGGCTTCAACACTGCAACACTCCCAAATACCTGGGAGTTACCCTGGATTGAACTCTCACCTTCAAGACCCACTGCTGAAATACCAAACAGAAGGTTTTTTCCAGGAACAATATTTTGAGCAAAATAACAGGCACAAGTTGAGGTGCCCAACCACACACATTAAGAACTTCGGGGCTAGCTTTATGTTACTCTGCATGAGAGCATGCTAGTCCAGTGTGGTACAGATCAACACATGCAAAGCAGGTGGATGTGACCCTAAATAAAACAGTGAGATTGGTCACAGGATGCCTAAAACCAACCCCAATACAAAAAGTGCATTACTTAGCTGTCATCCCTCCTCCAAAATTCCGCCAAGAAAGTGCTGCTCAGAGAGAGTGAGTCAAAGCAAGATCCTCGGAAATACACCTGCTATTTGATCACCAACTACCAAAGCAGAGGCTGAAATCAAGGCATAGCTTCCTCACAACTCCTGCTTCTCTGAACAACCAGAGGTTTCCTTGTGCAAACTCGAAAAACAAGGGTGGGCGATTGCTTTAAAGTTGAGTCACAGAATGGTGGCTGAAACCCTGTACAATCAGTCAAACTGAAGCTATGTCTTTCAATAAAAGTCAATGGGCAGACAATGAAAAGTTGATCTGACACAATTTACAGATTTCCACATGAATAGGCAGCAGCATCCCTAGAGACCATGAGTTTTACTGGGGGGGGGGGGATGACAGCTCGCTAGGGCATTATTTTCCTTCCCTATTGTTACTTTGGAGATGCAGAAGTAGATGTTGCCTTGGAAAAGCAACAGCTGTCTTCTGGAGAATAAGATCTGGTCCTTGCCGTCTATATTGCTGAAAATCAAACTCTGTTTGTTCACCTCCATATTGACCTTGACAGCCATCTATGCTTGCAAGACTTAGAAGGCATGAGGAAGTATCAACAAGAGACTTGACGTCTTCCAGCAGAGATGACTCTTCCGAATTTTAAAGATTCGATATTTTGACCATATTACCAATGAAGAGATACTTCGAAGGAGTGGCTCATGCAAATTGCATTACATTGTTGCACAAAGAAGACTTCAAATGGCAGGCCATTTTTTATATATGGAGAAAAACAGGAACCCTAAGGTGGCAGTAAGTTGGGCCCCTCCTAATGCCAAACAACAATGAGGATGCCCTTGAAATAAATGGCGAAGAACACTCATGGCAGGTTTAATGACCCTGAAAATTATATGGGAGGATGCCGAAGTACTCAGCCAAGACTGAAACCATTAAAGATCCCTTGCTGCCTAAAATGCTACATAGCATGGAAGGTTCTAAGTTTAAGTGTTGTTACTTTATATACAACCTCTGTCCAACACATTACACTTTATTAGAACAAACATGATATTTTAACATTCTAATAGTCTGGCCAGGTTATCCTGCTATGGTAATAGAGGGCTTGGATACTTAAGTCCACAGGGGAAAGTGATAGTTCCCAAATGGATAAAATCCCACTTGAATCCATCTTGATGGAGAGCTGCAGCTTCATCCATACTGGCGTGGGGCCAATGAGGACTTTGCGTGCCAAAAGAGCTCAAGAACAGAAAGTGACTTGTGGAACTGGATCACTGTTATGAGTGTCCAGCAAATGAAAGACCACTGCATTATATTCTCAGGACAATCTTCATGGTTGATCACCATGAAGGTCGCTAATATTTGGAGTCAGATATGGCAGAAGAAAAAGAATAATAATAGTTACTTGACAAATCACAAAAAGATTTTGAAATGCTTCAACCAGCAGTAAGTTTATTTCAGTATTATGATGATTATAAGAGATAAACAATTCATCTTGTTGATTAGAAACACAAAACAAAGATAGATATAGATTTTATTTCCTACTGACTGTGAAAATTATACTAGTCTATAAATCCAGTCTGGAAGCAGCCTCCAATTAAAGTTTTAGTCTTGGAGTAATTATGTCAACACATCCCTAGCAGATAGCCTGGAGTGCCAGACAATGAAAGCTATAGTACTGTCACACAGGATTATTACTGTTTGATCAAAAGTGCAATGACATATCCTTTTATAAATCTACAGAAGAATGTATTTATATATAATATTTTGTGAGAGTGCAATAAACTGTTTATTAATTTTCACCTAAAACACTTGAGAATATCAGGAAATAGAAATGATTTAAAACCATTTCATTAAATATGGCTACTAAATATTCACTATTTTAATATAGCTAAAGGGTTCCTTAGCTGCAGCTGAAATCTAAACATAAAAACAATATCTTCATGTCCATTGGGGGGGGGAGATGAATTTACTCTGAATTTTTAAAAAAAACAGAAGAAAAGGCAGAAGAAAATATTTTAATGTAGTCAATACCTATAATCCAAAGAACCAATATTGTTTGATTGTTTATGGCTCTATTATCACAGAACCAATCCTCAGTTTTACACAAAGAGGAGCAGTTGCTCAATTGATTAGGAAATGCATATGCATCCATGTGTTAGGTTTCAGAAAAGTTCATTCTTTGGGCTGCAATTTCTAAAATCCCTTCCACCAGCAGTGGCTATACAGAATGAGGTTTTCTGAGAGATGTAGTTAAAAAAAAGAAAGTTTCTCAAAGCTATATCATGATAAACTCTGTAAAACTGCTAGAGGACAACCCGCACCTTTATAAAGCAGAATTCAGAAGAGACTGAGTTCCAAGTCTCATGCTAGCACTTTTTAAAGATTGTCATTTCAGAGAGCAGGACACATAATAATGGGCTCAAGTTACAGGAAGCCAGATTTCAGCTGAATGCCAGGAAAACCTCCAAAATGTTAGAACAATGGGACCAATTAGCTTGGAAGGGGATGAGCACTTCTGGACACACTGAACTTTTTAGATGTTCTGAGGTAGACTTGAAGATCTTTGCTCATTCTTTTTTCTTCTTCTTAAAATAAAATAAATGGAAGACCATGTATGAAAAATGAATTTGGATCATTGTTCAAAAATACATCCAGAGCTATTCTATGAACTTTGAAAGGAGCTATAGAATACACCAGAATGCCTCTTTTTTAGAGACAGAGTCTGATCTAGCAGAGGACATTAGTCTTGCATCCCCCTTTCTGTCACCTTCTTTGCCATCAGATGAAGGAGGAAGAGGAGGAAGAGAGGTATGGTGCTGATATAGCAATGGTAGCTTTCCATAGGTATAGATCAAGGTCAAGGTCACCCTTGTGCAAAAGCCAGTCATATCCGACTCATCTCATCTCTGTTTACAACCAAAGAGCCAGCAATCTCTGCATCTGCAGACGTTTCCATGTACATGTGGCAGACATGACGATACCGGAGTGCATGGAATGCTGTTTACCTTCCCACCAAAGTGGTATCCATTTATCACTCCATCATGCAGCATTGGGTCCCAAACTGCTGACCTGCTGACCTTCCAGTCGTTTACAGCATCTTAACCAATAAGCTACCATGGTCCCTCATAGAGCTTTCCATAAACAGGATTTAAAGCCCTCCCAAAGCTCCAAAACAGTGTTATCTATCGACCAGTCTTGGAGATGGTCTAAATCAGGGGTGCTCAAACGTTTTGGGCCATGGGCCGGTCACGTGGTTCATGGAGTTTAGTGTCTTGCACAGAAGACAAAGAAGGAGTCGCAGTGAGGACTAACACAGGTTTATTCGTTGATGATCAGGATGAACATGTGGTAATGGCGGAGGTACATCACATTATATACAGCAGTACAATACATTTGAATCTTGTCGCACGGTAGTTCATTGGCTGCTACCGGCGTGACGTCGTCCCAAGTCACGCCCCTCTTCTGTAGTTATTGATAGTGCGGGAGAGTTCCCGCGGCTGCCGGTGATTTGAGGAATGAGAACCATGTGAGTTGAACGCTCGCAGCTGCCCTCTATGGGCAGCTTACTCGCGTTCCTTTAACAGCTGGGCTACATTGTGATTGTGGTCAGGTTACATTCATACATTTCTTAAAGCAACATTGTACATACATAACATCCCTCCCCCCTAGGATGGGACGAAGTCCCTCAACCATTGTGGCTTGCTGCACGTGCGCCTGGGGCGTGCGGCCGCTTGACTTAACACAGGGGAGCCGAAGGCTCCTGGCTCCGCAGAGTCCTGTCCTGCAACGGAAAGGGGGGACTCATTAGTGGCTCGGTGTGGACTCTGCGGTAACCTTGCATTGGGGGACGGGAAGGGAATGAACAGTTGGGAAGTGAACCCCTGCCTACCGTTTGAGGAGCTTGGGGTCCCCCCCAGTACGAATCTCGGGACTGATGAAGAGGCCCTCGTGGCCTCGCCATCCCCCGTTACCTGCCCGGGAGTTCTAGAGACTGTGGTGGGCGGACTCCCCCCCCCCCCCCCCCGTTGCCTGTCTTGGGGGTGTTTGTCTCCGGGGAGCTGGAGCTATGGTATATTCTAAAACAAAAGGACTGGGGGGACTGGAAGTACCAGGGGCTGAACTGAAACCCCTCTTCTCGCTAGGACGGGGGGGACCACTCCGCTACACCCCCCTGGTACCGCAACTCATAATCGAACTCATCCCTCTCTTCCAAAGTATCCTTCTCTGTGGCTGAGAACCCAGGATATGCATTTGTATCCGCGGCTGCCGCCGTGTCTCCCCCTTGGGTAACGCGGGTGGGGGAGGACCCTAACGCTGATTCCCCTTCACTGATGACTCGCCTTCTGAGTTGGTCGGCGTGCCTTCTCCAGAGTAGCCCTGAGCTAGTCTTGACCCTGTAGGATACTGGCCCCGTCTGCTCAATAATCGTCCCTGGTACCCACGCTGGCCCCAAGGCCGCATAGTTCCTGCAGTGAACCGGGTCCCCTACCGAAAAACTTTTGGAGCTCTCTCCCCCTATGTTTATATTTCTCCCCTCATCCTCCACCCTGGACGGATCCATCCGGTCAAAAAGTGTTACCGGACGCCTCCTCATGAGGAGTTCGGCTGGGGAAAATCCTGAAGCTAGGGGGGTTGTCCTGTAGCAGATGAGGAACTGACACAGATGGAGGTTCAACTCACCGGGACCCATGCGCCGCAGTGCGTCTTTCGTAGTGCGCACTTGGCGCTCTACCTGACCGTTTGTGGCGGGGTGAAACGGGGCAGCGGTAATGTGCCGCTCAATAAACGTCTTGAACTCTGCAGACGTGAAGGTACTAGCGTTATCGCTAACAAGGACGTCTGGCAGGCCGAAACAGGCAAAAAGCTTGCACAACTGTTTAATGGTTGCCGCAGAGGAGGTGCTGTTCATGGGGATTACCTCCAACCACTTGGAGTAGGAGTCGACTACCAGCAGAAACATGGACCCGCGGAAAGGGCCAGCGAAGTCGACATGAATCCGGGACTACGGCCCGCGGGCCGTGTCCCATTCCCTATGGGGTAACCGGGGCTCCTCGGGCCGAGAGCTCTGGCAGCTCTCACACGTGCCCACTAAACGTTCTATATCCGCGTCTATCTGGGGCCACCAAAAGAAGCTCCTGGCCAGAGCCTTGGAGCGCACGATCCCGGGGTGACTGGTATGCAGTAGCTTCAGTACCTTGACCCTCAGCTTCTCTGGGATAACTACCTGCTGGCCCCAGAGTAAGCAGCTCCTTTCCAGAGAAAGCTCTACTCTACGCCTGAAAAATGGCTTGAACTGTTCCTCGGGGGGAGTAGTGGGCCACCCTTTCCTAACCCAGGAACTAACTTGGGCCAGCATCTTGTCGGCCGCCGTGGCCTTGGCGAGGTCGGCCGGGAGAATGGGGGGCGAGTCGAGAGACTCGATCAGCAGGACTTGGTGGTCCTGCTCTACCTCGCATGTGGGGTCCCCTACACTAGGGAGGGGAGATCGGGACAGCGCGTCCGCATGGGAGATCTCCTTCCCTGGGCGATAGACCAGCTCATACTGGTAGGCGTTGAGGAAGATGGCCCAACGCAGCATCCTGGGGGATAGAATTTGCAGTATGGGTTTGCCGGTAGTGAAGATTCCCAGAAGTGGCTTGTGATCCGTCACTACCGTAAACTCGCAGCCGTATAAAAAGTCGTGGAACTTCTTCGTTCCCGCGATGATGGCCAGGGCCTCCCTATCTGTTTGCACGTAATTGCGCTCGGCCTTCGAGAGGGACCTTGAGTAGTACACTATCGGGGCTTCCCACCCGCTCTCCAACACGTGGCATAGAACCGCCCCCACCCCCACTGGGGACGCATCACAGACTAGAACTACTGGTCTCCTCGGGTCAAAATGGGTCAGGACAGCATCCGAGGATAGAAGTGCCTTTAGCTCCCTGAAAGCTTTCTCTTGCCTATCACCCCACCGCCAAACCGCCTCTTTCTTCCAAAGTGCGTGCAGTGGCTCTGCAACGGATGCCTTCCTCGGCAGGAAGGAATGGTAAAAATTTAAGAGCCCCAGAAATCACTGCAGCTCCGATTTCGCGGTGGGGCGAGGGGCGTTTTGCACAGCCACAACCTTGGACTCGGAGGGCTTGATGCCTTCCGGGGTTATCTTGAACCCGAGGAACTCAACCTCCCTCACAAAAAAAACACATTTGTCCCGCCTCAGTCGGAGGCCCGCTTTCTCGAACACTGAAAGGACCCTGTCTAGCCTTTGCGCTAGTTCTGATTCGCCCCCCGCTGTTATCAAAACATCGTCAAAATATGGGAGGACGCCTGGAAGCCCCTTTAAAAGGCGTTCCACGAGGGACTGGAAAATTCCGGGGGCCGAATTCACGCCGAACTGAAAGCGTGTTACCTTAAATGCCCCCTTGTGCGTTATTATCGTTTGCGCAGCGGCAGCAGCCGGGGTTACGGAGAGCTGCTGATATGCCTGCGCCAGATCAAGCTTGGCAAAACACTTCCCCCCATGTAACGTGGCCAGTAGATGGCTGACCACGGGCACCGGATATGCATTTGGCCGAATGGCCTTATTGATCGTCCATTTATAGTCCGCACAAATCCTGACCTCCCTGTTTGATTTAAGGGCCGTAACAATCGGCGTTTCCCACTCCGCCGAATCAACTGGAACCAAAATCCCCTGCCCCACCAATTTGTCCAGTTCCGCCTCGATCTTGTCCTTGAGGGCAAAAGGCACTCTTCTTGGCTTGAGGCGTATGGGTCGGATTTCTGGGTCCAAGTCAAAGGAAACTGGGGGCCCCTTGTAAGTCCCGAGCCCCTTCTTGAAAACGTCCGGGTGTGCGTTGCACACGTCCCGCATTGGGTCAGTCTCAATGGCATTAATGCCAGACAGTTCGATTCCCAGGGGAGCGAACCACTGCGTTCCCAAAAGGCAGCATCTCCCCCCCCTTGAGGACCACTAGGGGCAGTTTCTCGGAGTAATTCTTGAACTTCACCTTGAAGTTCCCCACCCCCAACACTGGGATCCCATTTCCCTGCACGTCCCGTAGGTGTGACTTCATGGCCTGCAGCTTGGGCCGCTTATCTGGGGGAATACGCATAAACTCTCTTTGAGACAGGATGGAATAAGATGACCCCGAGTCTATCTCCATCCTCACTGGGAACCCCTGTAACAGTACCTCAACGAAAAAACGCCGGTGCTCCAGGCCCACGCGGTTCACGCCTGCCTCGCTGTAGTCGGCTGAGACCTTCCTGGTGCCGGCGGCCTTCGGTTGGTGCGTCTGGGAATGGCTCGAATTGCCCCTGTCCTTGACTCGCCCGCGCCTGCACACTCGGGCGATGTGTCCCTTTCGGCCGCAATTGTGACACTCGGCCTTTCGGAACGGACACCTCGTGCGGTCGTGGGACGCCCCACAACCGTCGCAGCGGCGGTCTTGCCGTTCGCGGGTCTGCCGCTTCTCTCCTCGTTTCTTGACCCTCTGGACGTCGTCGTCCTCGCTGGAGCAGGGGTCTGCCGTCGTGGATGATTCCTCGGACGTCGTTGGTGTGCCGGCGGGAGGCTTGGGGGCCCGCCAGGCCGCCTTCGCTGGTGTCCGCCGGGCCACCTGTACTGGTGACTTGGCCCTTTCGGACGTGGCTCCTCGGGACTTGAACACCCTGACCCCGCTCCTGGCCGCCTCGGCCGCTTGGGCCTCCCGCAGTACCTCGTTGAACGTGAGGCGGTAGTCGCGGTTCATCAGCTTTCGCTGGAGCTCCTCATCCCTCAGACCACACAGCATGTGGTCTCGGAGGGCCTGGTCCAGGTCATCCCACTGGCAGTGCACCGCTGCAAGCCTGAGGGCCGCCGCGTAGGCGGACACGGATTCGCCCGGTCGCTGGTCTCGCCTGTGGAACGCGACCCGGGCTGGGAAGATCGAAACGGGGGGCTGGAAGTGCTCGCCCAGCAACTCCAGAATGCGGTCGATGGGCACCACGTCCACCTTCCGGGGGGCCACCAGGTTCATCAGGATACGCAGCGTGGCCGGCCCCACCTGGGCCAGGAAATGGGAGCGCATCTTCGCGGCGGCGGCGACGCCCGCGGCTTCCATCGCTTGCCGGAACTGGCACTCGTAGAGCTCCCATTGTTCGGGCTCGCTGACAACGAACTGGTACGGCTTGACCTTGGGATTCGCCATCGATCCCAACTTCGTCGCCAATTTAGTGTCTTGCACGGAAGACAAAGAAGGAGTCGCAGTGAGGACTAAGGGTACGATAAATCGGCTGGGGTGTCACACTAGTGGTGAGGGGAAAAAACACTCCCAAGGAGAAGGTCGACGTATTAAGGTTCCGTTTAATGCAGTGTCCGCATATCAAAACAGTATAATCGTTTGAAACTCCAGTGTCTCTTATTCAATTCATAAGCAGTACACTATTCAAATAGACTCTATATGTGTAGTTAAATCCCACGTTATATGGTCCGGAAAAGAGGCTTGCGTCTTTAAATAATTTTAGACTTCTAAGACGCGTCTTTAAGTCAATGTAGACTTCTAAATGGTGATGTCCTTCCGGTAATCGGACATTTCGTGGCACTTTATCAAGCGTCTACAACATAAAATATATACAAATATAATACAATACAATACAAAGTATCCAGTGTGTTGTGCAAGATATCTATATTTTATGATTTAAATCAATGATATTGGCAGCCTAAAGCCTAAATTATAGTATAATTTTTATCAATAAATTTTATACAAATTAAGGACAAAGTAAGGTATCTCATGCATTAATTAGCTACGTCTATGTTTAAAATGCATATGTGGCTATTAAGTTTAGTGTCTTGCACAGAAGACAAAGAAGGAGTCGCAGTGAGGACTAACACAGGTTTATTCGTTGATGATCAGGATGAACATGTGGTAATGGCGGAGGTACATCTCATTATATACAGCAGTACAATACATTTGAATCTTGTCGCACGGTAGCTCATTGGCTGCTACCGGCGTGACGTCGTCCCAAGTCACGCCCCTCTTCTGTAGTTATTGATAGTGCGGGAGAGTTCCCGCGGCTGCCGGTGATTTGAGGAATGAGAACCATGTGAGTTGAACGCTCGCAGCTGCCCTCTATGGGCAGCTTACTCGCGTTCCTTTAACAGCTGGGCTACATTGTGATTGTGGTCAGGTTACATTCATACATTTCTTAAAGCAACATTGTACATACATAACAGGGAGCCAGTCACTATGGCCCGGGGCCTGGATCCAGCCCCCAACACCAATTCATCCAGCCCACGAAGCCCTCATTGCTCCTGGAAGCAGAAGTAAAATGCGCCCATATAGGCGCATTTTACTTCCGCTTCCAGGAGCGATGAGGGCTTCATGGGCCAGATGAATTGGTGTTGGGGGCCAGATCTAGGCCCCAGGCCATAGTTTGGTCACCCCTGGTCTAAGTGTAATGATTTTTAAAAAGAAGAGGAGGAACAAACTTTACTCCACTCTTTCTTCTCCTTTGCCAGCCGAAGCCTTGCAGAAAATGTCAGTGTGCTCTAATGAAAAGAGTAATATTGCACTGTTAAAGCAAAAAGGATTTGTGTGTTTGTAATTGCAAAGTCCATAACATACATTGCTCACAGCACAATCCTTTAAAATTCTGTATACATCATCCCAAAATAGCTTGTAAAATGCATGCAAGCTTTGAGGTTTCCAAATCTTGTCTGTTTTCTTGTGATCAGCATGATACCCTGCAATACAATGACAGTGATTTATAGAAGAACCCTTCTGAGAACAATTTGGAATGTAACATTTTTTCGATTTGGGATGTCCTATGCTCCATCGCTGGCTGTATTGGAACTGACACAATCCTAGTCCAAGATGCCTGCAGCTTCGGGTGAAAATGAAAGTGATGAGCAGTCAAGTGCTTTGAAGAGATTTGGGAAGGATGAAAAAATGGGGAACAGAGAATGGTGTGCTGGGGAGAAAGAATGAAAGCGCGGTGGTAAAATGGCCGCCATGCTCTTTGCGGGGGCCCCACCTGGACTCAGACATCCGGGTGAGTTAGGGGGCGTGGCCACCCCTCTATAAAAGGGGTGGCCACGAGGCAGCCGAGCTGCCATTTTAGATTTGCGGCGGAGCGGAGAAGTTTTCTCCATCGCGTTCCTCAGCTATAGCTTGCCCTCCGTACCCGGTGCTTACCCTTTTTGGCTACCGCGGTACTTCGGGCTTGTCTGCTGATCCCTGGCCAGGGATCCTTCGGCGATACTCTTAATTTGGGAGACATGGCTCCCAAGCGCAGGGCCCCGGTGACGAAGCCGTGGCCGAGGGGAAGGGCTTTCTCTGGCCCTTCATCAGATGGGGGGCAGCCCGCGGGTCGGTGGACCAGGGCTGCGCCCCCTCTCCAGGGCAGCGGACGGAACTTGCCCACTGCCACTGGTGGGACCGATCAGGCTACCCCCTGGCAGCTGGGCACCAGTTTCCCGGCCGGGCCGGCACAGGCCGGCCCCTCGGGAACTTCGGCCCTAGGTGGGCCTTTTCAGGGCCCAGGACAAGGTGGCCCAGGGGGCCTGGTGTGGGTTTCCGCCCCACCGCTCCTCTGGCCCCCCATGGGCCAGAATTCTGGGCATGGCCCTATTCTGGTCCCGGATCCCCTTTTGAGGTTCCGTTGCACCAACTGCCTAGTGAGCCATCCGGCCCACCCGGCCCGCTTTACACTGGGGGCTCGGAGGCAGTGGAGGCACTACTAGCACGAATAGCTGCACTGGAAGCATCATTGGGCATTGCCCAGCCACCTTCCGACGGGGGCGCGACCGCTACCTCAACTGCGGCCCCTGTGTCGATCCTGGCCGACTCATTGGCCGTGACTCTCCAGCGGGCGGCCAACAGGGTTGAGCTGCTTGAGGCGGTTCAGCCTGCCCAGGCTGGTGCCTCGCAGCTCCCCATATGACCGGATGGACACGCTGGGAGCAGTCAGGTGTGGTCCCAGAGCTCGATGCCAGTTGCGAGCTCCGACGCCCACCGTGGGCCGGAACCCCCGGTGGGGGCGGCTCACGGGGGTGTGACTAGTGAGTATCAGGTTCAATTTAGTGCACCACCAACACTGCCCACTTACACCGGGGGGGGTTCAGTGGCCCTGGCCACGTCAGGTTAATGCGGAAGGGCAGCTGCTTCCACACTGCCCCATTAACCCCTAGTTACCGAGTGGTTCCTCGTTCAGGGCAGGGGTGTCCGCCCCTGGGGGTATGCCGAGCATGGCAGGGGCTGTTCAGGGCCCGCTGCGCATACCTTCCATACAAAATGTGCCGTCCATGGCTTTGCCGATGGCTGGCTATTCCTTGCCCCTGGGTGATCATTTGTCACAGGCCACGAGGGATAAGATTTGGTGAGGGGAGTACATTGATATTTTCTCCCTCTTGAATCGTGAGCTCACTAAGGAGGAGAGAGAGGGACAGGACGACAGAGATAAGGAGCTGTCCCGTCGTCGTAAGCCACCGCGCACATGGGCCAACTGGCTGCCGGCATACCTCATATATATGGCGGTATACCTCAGGGCACAGCCTGATCTGGCCATTCCGATGGTTCAATACCTTGACAATATTTACAGGGCGATGGTTGATTTCCCTGGCCCATCGTGGTTGGCTTACGATGAGGAATTTAGAATGAGGGTGGCCCTACATCCTGAAATGAGGTGGGACGAGCCCTGTCAGCAATTGTGGCTCTTGTATATGACTCCCACGCGTCCGGCGCCTGGTGACAGGTACCATTGTGGTCATGCTGTGCAGCGGGCTGCTGCAACACAGGCTCCCCGCCAACTGGCAGGGCAGGGGGTTCCAGCCCGCCTGCTGTGTTGGAGCTTCTCAGCTAACGGCGTGTGTACTAAGCGCCAGTGCCGTTTCCGACATGAGTGCCCCTCTTGTGCTGGCCCCCACGCCACCTCCGCGTGCCCGCGGGCTGGTGGTTCATGGGGCAGAGGTAGGGGTGGTCAGGGGGCGGTCAGAGCTCGCGTTGCAGGAGCTAGCCAGGCGAAAGGCCCCCTCCCCAATTAATGTCCACATGCTTGAGCGATGGCTCTCAACTAATCCAAGAAGGGATGATGTGAGGTACCTGCTGGAGGGTTTCCAGTCGGGCTTTCGTATTCCATTCAAGGGAGTTCGGGGACCCCGAGATGCTCCAAATTTAATTTCCTTGAAAGGTAATGAGGGGGTTGCTGCACTGAGCATAGCTAAGGAGGTTGACGCTATGAGGGTGGCGGGCCCCTTCTTGGAACCACCTTTCCCTAATTTGAAGGTCTCCCCTCTGAGGCTAGTACCGAAAAAGACCCCAGGTGAATTTCGCCCAATCCACCATCTATCTTACCCTGCGGGTTCTTCTGTCAATGATGCGATTCCTGATTACCTTTGTTCAGTCAGGTACACGTCGTTTGATCAGGCCCTGCGGATGGTGCGCTCATGTGGTCCCGGTGCCCTCCTGGCAAAGTGTGATATTAAATCGGCATTCTGATTGCTGCCAGTGCACCCAGGGGATTTTGAGCTATTGGGTTTTAGGTTCCGAGGGCAGTTTTATGTGGATAAGGCCATGCCTTTCGGCTGCTCTATTTCGTGTTCGGCATTCGAACGATTCAGTACTTTCCTTCAGTGGGCCTTTGTTCGCAGGTCAGGGTCCCAGTCTGTGGCCCATTACCTCGACAACTTTTTGTTCGGGGGTGAACGGGGCTCGGACACGTGCACGCATCTCCTCACTACATTTCAGACACTAATGCAAGAACTGGGTGTCCCCTTGGCGCCTGAAAAGACCGAGGGCCCAGCTACTAAGCTCACATTTCTAGGTATTGAAATTGACACGGTCACACAGGCATCCAGGTTCCCCATGGATAAGGTCACCCGGATCTCCGTGGCCATTTTGGCGTTGATTGCCAAGCGTAAAGTGTCTCTTCGTGAGCTAAAGGTACTTCATGGCCACCTTAACTTTGCCTGCAGGGTGGTGACACCTGGCAGAGCATTTGCCAGGCGCCTGTGTGATGCCATGGCTGGCCTGTTAAAACGCCACCACAGGGTCCGACTAACCAGGGGCATACGGGCGGACCTTTCGGTTTGGCTCTCATTCCTCCAGGATTTTAACGGGGTCTCCTTCTGGAGATCAAACCTTTTGGTCTGCCCTAGATTTCAAGTACAGTCGGATGCCTCCGGCTCCCTGGGTTATGGGATTTATTTTGAGGGGAGGTGGGCTTACTGCCGATGGCCTCAAGCATGGCTTGGCACTGATCGCCTCCGCGATCTTACCTTCCTTGAGTTTCTTCCCAACTCAGTGGTCCATTTTTGGTGTGACAATGCGGCAGTGGTGCACATTGTCAACGCCCAGACGTCCAAATCTCCCAGGGTCATGGCATTGGTTCATCAATTCATTTTAAGAAGCCTACGCCTAAATGTGCTGTTCAGGGCAAGACATGTACCAGGTATTAATAATGATATTGCTGATGCTTTATCCTGCCTGCAGATCCCCCGGTTCCGTGCCTTGGCTCCGGAAGCAGAGGAATTCCCCTCGTCACTCCCGGACGAGATTTGGACATTTGGCGAGGAGAGGTGAACCGGGCGATCGGCATGTCTTTGGCACCTCGCACGCGTAAGGCGTATCAACATGCTTTCATACAATTTAGGACCTTTTGCGGGCAACTACGGTTGCCTGAAGTGTGGCCAATACCAGTGGATCAGGTTTTACAATTCATGGTCTATCTTCACAGTCAGGGTCTGGCTCCCCGTACTATAGCCTCCAGGCTTTCTGCACTGGAATTTATGGCCAAAGTGAGGGGCTTCACTGACTGTGTGAATGACTTCCGCATGCGTCGTGTTTTTGAGGGGCGGACACGTGAACGTGTCCGCCGCCCGGACACATGTCACCCGAGTTCACCAGGGGTTCTGACCCACCTTGCACGAGGCTGGCATAACTTATGTTATGATAGGTATGAGGTGGCTCTTGGTCACACAGCTACCACGGTAGCCTTTTTTGGAGCGCTCCACATCAGTGAGTTGGTACCAGAGTTGGTACCATTGTGTAAGGCGGATGTGTCTCGTAGGGCACTGGAACTCGACGATGTCTATGTCACGCATGAGTGGGCTCAATTGGGGATACGGTCCTCAAAGGTTGTTCAGCACGGCGTAGGAGGTGGAGTTAGACTGCTACGAGGTTCCATTGAAGACATCTGTCCGGTTGGTGCCCTACATGACTTTTGGGCAGTGTCTGCTGCGCACCCCAGCCTGTTTTTCTGCCACCAGGATGGGTCTACCCTTACCAAAGTAAAGTTACGGAGGGTGACCGGTACCGCGCTTCACAGTGTGGGGCCCGTTTTGGCACCCATTTATTTAGGATAGGCGTCGCGTTGACCGCGGCTACGTTTGGGGTACTCAGAGGCGGGCACACGGGGGTGTGCGTGTAATTTTCCTATATGTACATCCCCTCACTGTATGAGTACCTAGTTATGTCCTTAACCTCTTCTCCTCTTTTATAGATCCTGTGTGTCTCCGCACACCGGTGGCAGTGGGGCTGGTGGGCCGCAGCTATGTACACTGGGCAGCAGTATATGCTGCGGTGACAGAGTGTGGACCCCGGCTCGGGCTGCATGCATCCGCACGTATGCGATGGTATGGTATGCGTGGCACGAGGGGGCGGGAACTGTTGCCATTCCTGATGTCCATCAGGGATGCTGGACCGCCCGATGTTCTTATTCTGCACCTCGGCAGCAATGATCTTATACGGATCACTGACCTTTCCTTAAACTGTCGAGGTGCAGTGACCTGGCGTTTTATATCATGTATGGCTTACACACGGTCGCTATGGTCTAACATTGTGCCGAGACACCGATTTAGAGGAGACATGGATCTCTGTGGTTCAGACCGTTCCGGCGGTCAGTGGGCAGGGCTGTTGCCCGGTCCCTTGCTGAGCATGGCTTGGAGATAGCCATTAGAAATCTGCGAATAGGCTTCAAAAACCTTTGCCGGTAGGCAGGATATGGGGTCCACCTGTCGGCTAGAGGTATTTACCTCTTTCTGGAAGATTTGCAAGCAGGCCTGGTAACCGAGCTGACGGTCTGGGGGGGGGTGTGATTCATCATGGACGCCTCCCCGTGTGGCGGGTAGCACTGGTAAGGTAAAGATTTATGACCCATAGGTATCCGGCAGGTTCACAATTGACTGGCCAACACTTAGACAGGTACAGGGGTAATAGCTTTGGCCGGTCAACGACGAACCAGGCAAGGGGTGATGGCAGGAGCTTAACAGCCTGCATCACCTTGAGATTTAACGGATACACGTCATAGGGTGGGGTCAGTAGATAGTTTATTGACTCCAGTCAACAATCTGTTTGTGTCAACAAACAAATTGATACAAATAGTTACATGTAGCCAATTGCCATTGGCATTTTGGGAGGAACCTTACCAGTGTTACTTCGGCCTGTTTGCCTTAAAGAATTACAATTGGATGATTACACCAATTGAAAGTTATAATTCGGACTAGGGCATTATTCAATAAAAGTGGCCCGATGCCTTTATCCATATACCGGTGTCTGAGTCTTTCTTTGGGGGGTGCGCCTGCTATGGAAGCAATCAGATATTGCAGCTGATGCTGCTCTGGACTACAAAAGCAAGGCAACAATGAGATTTTGGGGCAATATACAATACATAAATCCTATTGTTTTGTTGCCAAAAATAGGCAAATCGCAGCTCATGTGGCTGTGGGTACTAAAAAGAATACATGCACTAAAATTGGGGGGGCGGGGCGGAGAAAGGCTTTATTTAAAAATACTTTTGCAAAACGGCCATCTTCTCTCCACCTTCCTTCAAGAGATGGGTAGTTCAGGAACACAGACAGCTTTATAGACTGAAGCAAAAGGCAAGTCTAGAAACCATATTCTCTAATGTTACCTCATCCTGAGCTCTGCCCTTCTTTTACAGGCTTAAACTAGTTTGATGGCTTGGCCATCTCAGGGCCATTTCTTCAATTAGTGGGCTACTAAGGACTATCTCCTGGAAGCAGGGGTCAATGGGAATTACCATAAATCAGTGGTGGCGAACCTATGGCACGTGTGCCAGAGGTGGTACTCGAAGCCCTCTCTGTGGCCACTCATGCAGTCACCCCAGCACAGAGTTTTCCCCCGTTCCTCTGCCCAGCAGCCCAATGGGAGTACTTCCTCCCTCCCCCCAGCACAGAGTTCACCCCACCCCTCTGCCCAGAAGCCCAATGGGAGTGTTTCCTCCCTCCCCTGTTGCTGTATTGGCACTTTGCAATAAATAAGTGGGTTTTGGGTTGCAGTTTGGGCACTCAGTCTCTAAAAGGTTCGCCATCACTGCCATATGCCTAGAGGCAAGATGGAGGGGGGAGGATGAGAGTGACTCTTACCAGGGACATGGGGTGGGGGTGGGATTTTTACTCTTTAGTTTACCTAAAGTTCAAAATAGGTTTTCTTCGGCTACATTTTGATGCTCTGTGGATTTTTTTTTTCTAACCACAGCACAGGGTGGAAAACATGTTTACGGTTTTTAGCCAGTGAGGATACCTTTACCCCATATACACCATAATTCAGAGGAAGAAGCTAAAGAAACTAATAGTTGCTCCAAAAACAAAGAAAGCCATACACTATTTTGTTGTCCTCAGCTGCCACCTACTGGCTTTTAATGAAACAAAAAAAGTAAACATATTGCTTGATTATTCATTTACTTACCCTAATTCTATCCTACTTTCAGCCAATAGTTTACATCTTCTTTTTTTTAAGATATCAATGAAAATGTTCAAAATAATAATTTTTGTTATTTGCTATCTGCCTTGAATCTATCTTCACCATTGGGCAACGTCTGGCTTCTGGAGCAGATAAGTATTTTACTGGAGGTTCAGGTGGGATGGGATTGGCTAGGAAACTGATGAAAAGCATGAAAACACATCTTTGAGACCACATGAAGGGCTTCGTTTGGGGTGGAGTTGCAACTGATTGTCCACACTATGGATCGGATTGCACTTTTCCTGTAGGTCCATGTATGTTTCATTCACACCTGTGGTTATGACACTGCTACTGTGGGTGTGAAAGGAGAAGGTCCAGTTCAACAGATAACCCATTTGAACTTCAACACATACAGTATTCAGTATAATCTTTGTAGTGGGCACTGCTTTATTATCCCACATATTTTTAAAAAATCTTTTGATCTTTTAATTAGCGTCAAATGCTTTTGTGGCTTGGTCCCCGCCCCAGTTAAACATTAAATATTAGGAAAATACCAATCAAATGAAAAAATGTTATAGTCCTATAACACTATAATGCTATTTTTTGTTATTGCTGCTGTAAATAGCCACACTGATTGCATGTTATTACTGGTTGTAAATAACTCACTGATTTGCATATCCAACCAACTGTGTGCCCAACCACTCTGGGCCTCTATATCATATCTGTATAAATAGATACCATGAAAAACCACTCTTATGTCCGATGAAGTGGACTTGATCTACGAAAGCTAACATTAAAATATAGGAGTTAGTCTGTAAGGTGTCACAATGTTTTTTGTCGTGTCATTTTGTTTTGTTTACTTTCTGATATTATGATGCTAATGTTTCAGCTGACAATGGATGGAAAAGAGGGAGGGTCAAATTTCACCTCCTGGGGGAGGGAGCTGCATAGTCTGAGACCTTCTACAGCAGTGGTGCCCAAACATTTTGGTCAGTGGGCCAGTCCCGCCCCTGACATACAGCTACGGGGGGGAGGCGGGCTGCTCCCGCTGCTGACTGTTTAAACATCAGCAGCGGCGGCAGCGGCAATCAGGCTTTGCGTCTGCTGGTCCGAGCAGCCTCTGCTCGGTCACAGCGCTTCAGAAGACTTTGGCAATGTGGATCGCTGCATTGAATAATTTTTCCGAGCCTTCTTTTTCGAAATCCGTGGTGCTGGAAGGGTAAACCTGGCACGCCAAGGCTGACATCAGCATGGTGCACCAGGTTTACCCTTCCAGCACTGCGGATTTTGAAACAGAGAAGGCTTGGAAAATTTCTTCAGCGTGGCAATCCACATTGCTAAAGGCTTCTGAAGTGTTGGGACCAAGTGGAGCCTGCTCGGACCAGTAGGAGAGAGGCCCGATAGCCGACACCACCACCGCCATAGCTGACATATTGCTACGTCAGGCAGTGGGTGTGGGTGGGGGGCAGTCAACTGAGTGCCCGGGTACTCACTGTGGGCCTGATTAATTAGATGCAAGGGCCTAAAAGGGCCCACGGGCCATAGTTCGGGCACCCCATTCTACAAAGAAGGCCCTCTCTTGGGTCCACACCAGACATGCTTGTGAAAGTGGTCTTTGTTAAATGTCTAAAGCAGTGGTTCCCAATATGGGGCACACGCCCCACAGCAGGACTTCAATTCCCAGAAGTCTGTCAGTACATTGGCTGATCAGTGCTTTAGGGTATTGACTTAGGCTTCTGGGAATTGAAGTCCAAAAACCAAGGGCTGGGAAACATAATCTTATCTGTTCCTTACATCTGCATAATAGTACCATTATTCAAACTGCTGGACAATTTTGGAGGATAGGCAGGGAATTGTTCAATATTTTTCTGGTTGCCCAAGCTCATAAAATTGTCTACCTGTCTAAAATTGTTTACCCGTTCTTGCAGTGGGCTGGATGCAGAAGAAATTGACCAGATACTGCCTCAACATCAAAGAATTCTCTATCACTTTCAGGCATCTCAACTTTTCTTACTGCAGATATATTATTATGTAACATTTTAATGTGTGCATTATGCCTCAAAAAAGCTTTTGCTGTGATTTTAGAATTGTGCAGTTAATTTATTGCCACCTTCTCTCTTGGATTCACATGCAGACAAGCAGCGCTGGAAACATTTTGTTTGGTAGTGGTCCCAATGAGCTCATGAATCATCTTGAGGTGAACTAGCAGCCTTCTGCGAGCTATTGAAATGTTTCCCCTTTGACGTTCTACTCTGCTGTTTTCCGACTGCAGTATAACATTAATTGGACACAATTTTGTGATGTCCTTGCTATTTTTTTGAAGCCATTCCATATATAGTGGCAGACATATCACATCCATCTTTTCTCCAGGGATTAATATAAACACAGAAATAAGAAATATGTGTAGTCTAAGTTAAGAAACTCACTCTTCATGGACCGTCTCGTCAGATGTATCTCCTTTCTTAAAGCCAATCCTGTCTAAACCTTAGTTTGAAAATGAAAATCCTTCTGATGACATTACCCCAGAGTCTTTCTATGCCTTCAGATGAGATCTCTAAAATGAACAACTATATTCCTGGACGGAGTGGACTGCTATTTTGCTCTCTACATCACAGCTGCTACGATTTTACAGCGTTCTTATTTTACCGCTAATGGCTTTCAGCGGCAGACATATGGCGCTTTCTGAGCAAGAGTGAGGGCCATTTTAGAGTCAGCTTTCTCCTCTATTAGGGCCAGACAGTATGTGATTTAAAACTTGTGTATGTTTTTCAGGCGGCCATATTTTGGTCTTGAAATAACATCCTCAGGGAGAGGGAGCACAATCAAGAAATTAACATCTGTAGTGGATTTGTTCAAATGCTGTTTCCCCCACCCCACCCCATGCCACTTTCCCTCTGCCATAAATAATAATAGTGCCGGAAAGCAAGCTATGATACCAAGCCCTTCCCTAGACTAATAGATGTTGGCAAAGGCCAATTTTCAGCCAGATTGCAGTGCATAAAGTTAATTGCTGTGCTCTACAAATTTGGTCCTATCCGTTCCTGCCAGTAGATGCTGTAGAAAGAAAAGTGATGTGGACAATAAATACTTACATGCGATATTACACATAGTTTTGTCATCAGTCATTTTACAAAATCTTTTGGGAGCTGAACTTATTAATATCCCAAAAGACTTTTTAAAAAGTATTTTAAACACACAAACAAATAACACGTGGGAGAAGTATTTAGCGAGAATTAAAAGATTTGGAACAGATTAAAATAAGAAACAGTAAGTTTATCTAGTTTGACTTATAAAATGTTTGGGAAAGACACAAAAGCCTAAGAAGAGTAGTTTCTATGAAATGGTTATAACTTCAGAAGACCTATTGTGGGATTCAGTTTGAATTGATAAGAAGCCAAGAAGGAATGTGGGAGCCTCCAGTGTCACTAATAATGTATATACCAATGACATCCCAGGTAAAATAGGACTAGCTCATTTGAATGGGGCACCCTTATAAGTGCCACCCCTGGCACCATGTTATGTGTGAGCAAAATGTAGAATTGAGGCTGTGTGTTAGCACCCAATGCTGTTTTTGCTGTACTCAGCATTTTCCTAGGCCAGTTTAGCTCCAGTAAAAAAAGTGTCAAAACGTACCACCCCTGAAAATCCCAGGGCTGGTGCTTCACCATTTCAATAGGTTACAGAGTCCCTATGCAAAAGTCCAGCTCTATAATACTGAAAGTAGACTTCTAACCACTTCTGGTTTTCTTTTGTGTCATTTTTGAGGG
This sequence comes from Bradypodion pumilum, assembly GCA_035047305.1. Taxonomy (NCBI): domain Eukaryota; kingdom Metazoa; phylum Chordata; class Lepidosauria; order Squamata; family Chamaeleonidae; genus Bradypodion; species Bradypodion pumilum. Next base: position 327,608,322 of record JAWDJD010000003.1, read on the forward strand.
CTAGTGTAGTCTTCCAGCGGATCTTTGAACCCTCTACATCCACAGGCAGACTCATTTCAAGCAGAACCACCCATTTCCTCCTCCTTCTTGCCTCCACAGCTTAAAGGCCATCGCTGATCAGACAGACCTATTGAGACACAAGAGTATGTTCTGAAATCCCTCTATGGACTTGAACTTCTGGGAGGGTGTAGTGGGGAAATCTGAAAGCCCCATGCCTATTACTTGCCATTCTGTGACATAGGCTCTAATGATGATTCATATGGAGATTCTTCTTGTGCCATATCTGATTCCGAATATTGGCTATCCTCATGGTTATCAGCCATGGAGATTGTCCTGGGAATAATATAATGCTGTGGTCTTCCATTTGCCTTCTGCATCGCAGCATGACACACGTACCGCATATTGAGAGAACTTTCCTTGTTCCATGTCACATACTCTGGTCCACAGTAATTAAGGAGCTGGAGGAGAGATGAAAAGCATCACTACTTAGGACTTGAAGTCTCCAGCCAAAGAACTGGCTAGTTAGTTCAAATCAGAATAAAATACTCAGACAGCAGGTCACAAAGGGCAGAATTCTCCCTCAGTGCAGATCTTAAACAACCAGTGCAATGACAAAGATGGCATGGCTACATGAGATACAATATACTTGTAAAAGATGGGGGGTTTTAAACCACAGCATAACGAAAGCCTTAACTTTGCTAAATTCTGAGTGGAAAAACATAGGAATGGGAGCAAGTGTGGATGTGTCCAGGGCACCTTCTCTTTACAAGTGGTGTACATGAGAGAATATCAACAGATTCAGTTTGCTGGGAATAGATGAGAACAGACATTTCTGTGGACATGTGGCAAGTATGACTAGACACTGGAGTGCACAGAATGCTGTTTACCTTCCCACTGAAGTGGTCCCTATTTATCTACTTGCAATGTCTTGTTTTCGAACTGCTAGGTTGGCAGGAGCTGGGACAGAGACAGAAGCTCACCCCATCATACAACACTCAGGTTTTGAACTGCTGACCTATCAACCTTCCAGTCATCAGGTTCAGTGTCTTAACCACTAAACCACCACAGTCCATGTCAGCTTAGACAAATGTAATTGCTATGGAGAAATTGTAGCAATATTAAAAGACTGAGACTATTGGGGTGGGGGCTTGGAATGATAATGGTAATTATTTTTAAAAGCAAATTTCCAAACTCTAATACAAAACAATTTGTATGGCAAAGTATATTACATTTTGCAGTTATCCCTTATGTCTCCATAAGGGACCCCACCTCAATATCCACCCATTCCAAAATGATTTGTCTAAATTAAAAATATTTTTCCTGTTCCTGAAGACTGTCAGGGATAAGTATTACCACTAGGAATTGTATAGGTTGTATGTATGTGATTGTATGTGTCTATAAGGGCTTGCGCAGCTGATCTCACTGATGTATGTAGTAATCATATAATCTATACCTATAAAAAGAGGGGTTAACCATTGGGTTTGTTCAAAGGCTCCCGGACCAGTCCCAACCATCCCCGACCTAGCCTTCCGCACTCACCGTAACCCTTGCCTTCTCAGCGCCAATGGGTTTTGGTCGTTGCCAATGAGGCAGCAGCCCCACAAACAGGAACAAAGGGAAACAACTTCAATTCCCAACATCCTCTGCGCCACAGCGCACCTCAGTCAATCAGGCTGAGAGGCGCGACCAAAAAGAACGTTGGGAACCGCAGCGTGCCAAATTGAAATTGAGCCACAGAAAAAAACACCGCACAAACGCAAACAAAACAAACAAAACTCCAAGTCCCAGCGTCCTACACACCGTGAGCATTTCAGCCAATCAGGCTGAAGGGTGCGAGCGCGCAGAATGCTGAGAAAGCCGGCACGCGAAAAATAAAATAAAAACACACCAGCCTCCTGCAACGGGAGCGCAAGTCCACCACACGGCCTCGCAAACAAACACACACACACAAAAAACCACGCCGAGACCACCGGAGCCTTCTTTCCCGGAGCAACAGGGAGAAGAGGGACTCCCCACTACCCCGCCGAAGACATGGCAAGACCACCGCCGGCCTCAAGGTCAGTTGAGCCGGGATGGGAAAAAATTACCACCAGCAGGCAGCAGTTCGTCAGGGGAAGCACCCTCCCTGGCAAATGACTGACTGCTGCCTTTGTACTTCCGACAGAGATAATACAAAAGCAGCAGCCAGCAATCCACAAGGAAGAGCACCACCCCTTACGGATCGCTGCCTGCCGATCTCCGGTTAGGTAAGCCAGGAGAGAAAGGAGACAGAGAAGAGAGAACCATTGTCAGGCAGATAGCTCTTCTCTGCCTCCTTCTCACCCGACCTACCTAATGAACCTTACCGGGGGAAGAGCCAGTTGACTGCCGGCTCCTCCTTTCCCTCATTGATGCATCAAAACCAAAATTCGAAGCAGCAATGGGAAGAAGAGGAACCGACAGGCAGCCTGTTCTTCACGCAAAAGTACACACCAACAACAAAACAAAACATTTACCCAAAACGCCAAACACCAAAAATAATAAAACACAAATAAATAAATAAACACATTAACCAACAAAACAATAAACAACAAAATCCACAAACAAAAACACCCAAAATACCATGAAAGCACAGAAAAAACACAACTACAACACAAAAATACCTAACTCAAACAACAAAAATACCACAAATTAAACAAATAATCACAAAAGAAATCAGAAACATAAAAACCAACCAGAAATAAACAAAACAATTAAACACATCTAAAACCCAAAAAAACCACAGAAACACCTACCAGTCCAACACAAAAAAAACAAAAAAAAACCAGATTTAAAAAAAACCAGAGAACTCACCAGCACGTCCTCCCTCCACGACTCCAGAACAGAAATGAAGAAACAAAGACTACTTACTGGAAGAAGCCCCACCTAGAGGCCGGGAGAGAAAAAACAAGTCAAACAAAAAGAGAATCCAACACTATTACTAACAGCCCCACCTAGAGGCCACAAGAGTAAAAACAAGTCAGAAAAATAAGAAATAAATCCAAATCACAAATAAATCTAATAAAATAGATCAAAAAAAGTCACAAACCACAAATGCAAAACACACCCACCCAAACCACTCTTAACCAAAAAAACCAACAACACACACACACACACACAAAAAACTGCCTGGCAAGGTTGGGCAAACTATACTAGTCTATACCTATAAATCTGAGCGTTAACCGTTGGAATGTGACAAAGGATCCTGCACCCAGCCATACTAGCCTGTACCAAGCATTCGTGCACTTGCCCGAACCGGGTTCGCAGGTAACTGTTGGGTTGAGAAATGCGCCAGTGGGGCAGGAGACCCACGAACATGAACAAATAAAAAGGACTTCACTACCCAATGTTCCTTGCGCCGTGCCACAGCCAATCAGGCTGAGAGGCGTGAGCAAAAAAAACATTGGGAAATGCGCCGCAGAAAAAAACCGCCACACAAACGGAAACCACAAACACAAAACTACAAGCCCCAGGGTCCTGCATGCCGTGAGCGTGCAGAATGCTGAGAAAGCCGGCACGCGAAAAATAAAAATAAAAAACACAAAGGGGAACGCAAGTCTGCTGCAGGCGGATGCAGCACATCACAGCCACACAAACACCCGCCGGCCTTCTTTCACGGAGCAACGGGGAGGAGAGGAACTCCCTCTCCTCCATGCTACCCCGCTGAAGACAAGGCGAGACCACCACCGGCCTCAAGAAAAGTTGAGCCGGGGTGGGAAAAAACCACAAAAACAGGGGGGGTTCAAGGGGGGGAAAGTACTGCTGCCTTGGCCCCCCCTTGAAAGCGAACAATTCCTCTGCAAAGCAAAAGCAGTGAACAGCGCTCCGGCCGCTGCCTTTACTTTATGAGTAAGTGTTTCGCTTTCAAGGGAGGGCGAAGGCATCAGTGCCTTCCCCCCCTTGAAAGTGAAACAATTCCTCCACAAAGCAAAGGCTGCGAACAGCGCTCTGGCCGCTGCCTTTACTTTACGAGTACCGTATTTATTCGTGTATAACGCGCAAAATTTTATACCAAAAAAAGAAATCAAAGTTGGGGTGCGCGTTATAAACGAGGACTGGTGTCTCACCCCCGTCGCGAGCCTCTTTTACTTCCTTTTTAGAATTGGGTCGGCTGTCTATTGAAGGGGAGGCGGGGGTGTGGCTTTGAAGAAATTGACGGGATCTGATTGGGTGGCACGGGAGACGAGGCGTGGCCCGGAGGTAGCTCGCAGTTCGAGCGAGGCTCCTGGGGGTCGGAAGTGCTCATTTCAGATTGCATTTTCTTTACCCTGCAACAGGTGGGTCTGATTATCCCCCCCTCCCTCAATGTTTTAAGGCGTGCTCTTATGAACAAGCTTTTTCACCGATATACCGGTAACTGGTACAATTACAATGCGTGGTGTGAAACAAAATTTTATACCGAGGTTTCATGGAAAATTAGGGGTGCGCGTTATACACGAGTGCGCATTATACACGAATAAATACGGTAAGTGTTTTGCTTTCAAGGGAGGGCGAAGGCATCAGTGCCTTCCCCCCCTTGAAAGCAAAACAATTCCTCTGCAAAGCAAAGGCAGCAAACGGTGCTCCGGCCGCTGCCTTTACTTTATGAGTAAGTGTTTCGCTCTCAAGGGAGGGCGAAGGCATCAGTGCCTTCCCCCCCTTGAAAGCGAAACAATTCCTCCACAAAGCAAAGGCAGTGAATGGCGCTCTGGCTGCTGCCTTCGCCTACCAGAGGTACTTACCCGGCAGCAGCCTCCTCTCTCTCCCTCACACACTCAGACCCACACATACACACACCTAACAAAAATAAAACTATAATTAAAAACAACCATTACTTAAAACAAAAATCACAAAAAACACATAAAACCACTTACACAAACAAAAAAGTAAACAAAAACACAAAAAACCAAACCAATTAAACTTAAAAATAAAACAATACAACAACAACCAAACAGAAAAACCTCCCAGACAACAACCACAAAAGCAAAATAAAACAAAACCCCGAAATAAAGGAAACCAGCCAACTCACCAGCATTTCCTCCCTCCACGATGACCGGAACTCAAATGAAGACACAAAGAGATGACCTACCGGAAGAAGCAGGCACCCAGAGGCCAGGAGAGAAAAAACAGTCAAAGTAAACGATATCCACTAGCAGCCCCACCTGCAGGCCACAATAGTAAAAACAATTCAAAAAGACACAACAGCCCCAAACAAAAGGCCACAAGAGTTAAAACAAGGCAAAAACATAACACAATATCACAATTTTACACAAATCACAAACATATGTCAATAAAATAAAAACATTTCTAAAATCCTGTGTTGAGTTTTAACTCAAATAAAAACCCAAAACATCTAAACACAGTTTAAAAACATTGAATGTAAAAAACATGTACTTTTACATTTTTAAAATTATTACCTATGGTACAACTATTAAAAAAACCACAAACTAAAACATTATTCGGTTAAATAAAACAATTTGAAAAAATTATATCATACTTTGTTCTTTTTTAATCCACAAAAAAATCAAAAAAAGCTGATCACAGTTTATAACAGCCCAGCCAAAAAAAATTTGTATAAATAAACATTTTAAAAATGACAATTACAGACTAAGCAATTTTTTACAAACATTAACAAAAAATAACCTTCCAACACAATTCAAAACAGCCCGGCATCGCCGGGCAAACTATGCTAGTGTTCTATAAAATAGTGCCTGCAAAGCACTTGTTTGGAGGAGGACTAAAACTGGAATTCATGCTGAAGCTCTTCTAAGACTGCACTGGACTAAACCTGCACTGGACAGTACTAGAGGAAGCATTTTGAGTAAGCACTGTCTGTTCTCTCTTGCCAGAGTGTTTGTTTGAGCTTGAATGCTAAACTGCTTTGCCAGTGTACTTGAAGCCTGAAAGGTTCTTGGCTTCTACCCTTCTGAACTGCTGTGAAGGAAATGTTTTTTGCTGTTGAACTATCTACCGAGGAAACATAAGAAATTTACAAGCTTCTATCTGAACTGTTTCTAGTTAGCCTCTCGAAGGACCTTGAAAGTTTCCAACGTCCTTTACTGCTGAAGCAAAGAGACTGTTTATTCCGTGTACATATATTTTGCAGAGACTATATCTATATTTACGTTTGATCACTGTAAATATACTAGCACAAGAGAGTAAAGGGTTTCTTTTTCTGTTGCACAATGGTGCCATCTTCCCTGTGTGGTCCATTGGCACACCACTCTGTTTGTGTAAGGCTTACACGCACTCTGCTAGCCCACACAAATAATAACCTTAACCTAGGAGTCATGTGGTGGGTTTTTTTTTCAAATGGCATGTTACAGCCCACCCCAAATGAAAAAATAAAAACTGGAATTAGGTATCTGTGCAGATCCAGTTTTGATGCTGGGGCCAAGGATCTGACCCATAGACCCTTCAAAACTAACCATTCCTCTGCAGGGAAAAAGACTGCCAAGCACACTCCAAATGGAAGAAATCAATAGCACTCTTTACATTTTACTAAATTTATTATCAACTTATTGCATGGCATATCTTCCTGCAGAGCAGACTTTTAATTTGTATTAGCTAAAATACCTCTCCCTGCAAACAAGCAAAAGGGAATGTTTGGCTACTCCTAATATGTTATTGCACTGGAACTCCAACCATCCCTTACCACTGGCTATGCTGGCTTGGACTGATGCGACATGTAGTCCTATAACAGTGGAAGTTGTTCCCAACCCTTAATCCAAACAGCTAAAGTTCTGTGGGTTTCATTCCATGGAATAGTAGGTTCAGTAATAGAGCCACTTCTTGAATTCATGTTCTTATTTTGTATGAAAGCAACCACATGCATAATATGATTAACTAATAGATGTCTTATGCAGAAGTATTTCTTTGAGCTAGAAAAAGCACCACCAACTCAACACGTCAGTATAATTATGTGTTGATACAAGTTACCCGCAAGGGAAGAAACAAGAAAACAATACAGTAATAGGAAAGGGGTTGTGGACTGACAGCATTTACCATTTCTTTGCCACCCTTCAAAGAGACAGAGAAGGCTCCTTAACTTTCATTCACAACGTCTGTCGTGTTTGTGCAGGACTCTGAATACACCTTCACACTCTCCAAAGAATTGTACAGACTATTATTGCTGTAAGAAAGCTTACCAGCAGAAGCCATTCTATTATTAACACATCAAGTAAATTCTGATAAATTACAGCTATGAAAAGTCATAACATTGTGGCTGTTTAATTATTCTACGCAGGCTGCGTGTCTGCACTCTTTTGTCAAGTCTTTTTAGATATTCTTGCCATCCCACACCTTTGCTACAGGCGGAAGCAATTATCCTTGCTACGGTAACAGCTTTATGAAGGCCCTATCTGCAAATAGCAGGGCTTAGTCTATTAGAATAAGAATGTATTAATTTTACTTCCACGAGGCAGAACTGCTAGCTCTGGTAGCAACACTTGCTTTTGTCCCTTCACATCCTTCTTTTGCATGGAAATCTCTGACTATTTCTGGAAATCAATTTTTACTGGGGCCTATTATTCAGTAATGAGGAAATATTGGCCAGAATCATCACATACAGCTACCAATGTAGATCTACCAGCATAAAACTCTGTGGTGAATTGCCACTGATTATGAATTTGGCAATTATATTTCCCGTTGCATACCTATTCTGTGACCTGGTAGTGAATAAGAAATACAAATGCTCACTTCTTAAATAGCAGTAAATTTATGCCAATTGACTTGACTTACACTAGTGCAGTGATGGCGAACCTTGGCATTCCAGGTGTTCTTGAACTTCAGTTCCCAGAAGCCCTGATCAGCAGGAGTGATGACTTGGGCTTCTGGTAACTGAAGTTCAAGAACATCTGGAGTGCCAAGGTTCGTTATCACTGCACTAGTGTAATTATTCAGCTGACTTCAGGCCAAGGTGCACTGGCTGGGATCCAAAGCACGGCACATATCACCCCTTTCCCATGTCTTTTTAACCCATCAGCCTTCAAAAATCGACGTGTGGAGATCAGGATATTCTTCAGAGAGGAGTTTGTGTAATGCAAGGCATAGCAATTTTAGTGGGTAACTGGCTATTTTCTGGTGTCTCTTTTAACTTTTATAATTTGTTTAACCCACCAGAGGAAGTTTGAAATAAAAAGAGCTTTCTTTCTTCATGCTGGACTGAAAATGAGGAAAGGAAGGGAGCAACTCTAAGGGTTGCTCTTGAATAATATATGCCTTCCTGGTGGGAACACTGCTGCTCGGGTGGTGATGGGGTGTGGGCATTATGCTTGCGCCTCACCACTGCTTCGGGAGCTGCACTGGCTTCCAATTTGCCTCCAGGTGCAATTCAAGGTGCTGGTCATTACCTTTAAAGCCCTACATGGTAGTGGGCCAGGATACCTAAGAGACCGCATCGCCCCAAGAATGTCTATCCGTCCAACCAGAGCAGACCGGAGGGGCTCTCTGCTTGTACCATCTGCTAGAGGGGCCCGTCTCTCTAGCACACGAAGGAGGGCCTTCTCTGTGTCCGCACTGGCCCTATGGAACCTCCTGTCAGTGGAACTAAGGCTGCAGACGGAATTGCTGCCTTTCAGGAAAGATCTGAAAACAAGGCTGGCGGGGCAGGTGTGGGGTCCTGAAGATGTTGTGACCCCCACCTGCTGGTTGGTTTAATATCAAAATAATCTTCCACTTTTTAATGTGTGGGGTTTTTAGCGGGGTAATTTGTTTTAATGGGGTTGTTCTTGTTTTAAGGGTTTTAAGATTGTATGCCGCCCAGAGTCTTTGTGAGTTGGGCAGCTATATAAATATGAATATAAATGAATAAATAAATAAAATAAACACCACTCAGGGCGGCTAACAGCAAAAGGGGAGGAAAAATATAATAATAATAATTTCATGTCAGAAATTATTCTGGGTTGAAAGGATTTTTGCTGGAGAAACTCTGCTTAGGGGACACCCGAATGAGGCTCCTTTCATGTCCCCAAGATCTTTAACTACCAAAGTGGTCCCTATTGATCTACCTGCAATTTCTTGCTTTCAATCTGCTAGGTTGGCAGGAGCTGGGACAAAGACACACACTCAACCCATCATGCAGTACCTGGGTCTCGAACTGCCAACTTACCAGTCTTCCAGCTAACAAGGTGAGCTTCTTAACCACTGAGCCACTGCGGCCCCAGTGCTTTATACTGAACTGTACAAAAGGACACTTCTAAATATACTAGAAAATCCTGGAAAAAGTCACAATAAGTCTCAATCAATCTGATAACATATAATTGTTATTGGTAGAAGTGGTGGTGTTGGGGAATTCTCTATAGAAGACTAGGGTTACAGGAGCTGTTGTTGTTCAGTCGCACAGTTGAGTTTGACCCTTTGTGACCCCTTGGACCACAGCACACCAGGCTCCTCTGTCGTCTTCTACAAGAGTAGGAGGATGTAAAACCAAACTGAGTGAGAAAATTTCTTCAGCAATGCAAGAGAGAAGTGAAACGATGGCTTTTTTTAAAGCCTTCCTTCAAGGAACAGAAACTGGTTTCCTTTCTGGGTTATTTTTAAAAAGCCACAATGTGCCTACTGTTGAGTGCCACATCTCTCTCTATTTGAAAATTGCAAGTCAAGATAAAACTACTTTGTGTTGGGGAAACAAACAGATAGCACAAAATAGGCAGCAAAATGGGTTACAGAATTTAGAACAAGCAATTATAATGATCTTTGTACTTTCCTGTGACAAACAGCTCTGTATACATTTTCCTAATGAGTTATGTCCATCTTGGCAGAAGATTATGCAGTTTAATAAATAAAAATTTGAAGGATTACATGAATGACTAGGAGCTAGGGTATTAAATGAGTTTCCATATACAGTATCTGGAAAAGCATCTCCTGTGTGAGACTTTCCTAGTGTCAGTTGTTTGATGCAACAAGTGTTACTGTTCAACTGCTGACAAAGTGCAGGGACCACAGCATAGCAGTTGTGCAGATGCATTGTACTATCGGTGTCTGGATTTGCCTGTTTGGATTACATCTCCCAGAATTCCTCAGGCAGGTATAGTCCAAAAACACACATCTGCATATCTCTACATTGTACAGAAGGAATCTTAGGTTGATCTCTCTAGCAATCAGTTAGGACATTGGTGCCCAAACTTTTTGCGAAGGAGGGAAAGAAACAGCTGGGTGTGCAAATGATAGCGGAGAGGAAAACATCCCAAAAAAATCAAAGATAAAACGGGCAAATCATAAAGAAGGTGAACACCTAATTTATTAGAAAGACATAGAAAGGAATATATAGACAACGACCAAAGGACTGATCAAATATACATGTAGGGAGAAAGGCGGCGGGGGTGTAAAGTAAACACAGGGAGGGAGGAAAAACACCCCGAAAAGAATCAAAAGCTAGGAAAAGCGAAATAAATTTAATAAGGTGTACAAAAAATACTAATAATATACAAACAGGCCAACCAGAAAAAGGTATACAGTAAACTATAGAATCTTGAGAGAAAGACAAAGTCACTGAAAGTGTATCCAAGTATAGAGTCCAAATAAAGGTAGCAACGATCTGGAAGGCAGGTTTCTAAGAGGCATATACAATATGTATCAAAAATCCGTAAAAAGGTACAAGTATACAGTCCTGTACAAAGATATATAATACAATTAGGATGGCCAGGAGGGATAAAAATACATGGAGAAAAGGAACGTGGAAACGGATCCAAAGTGGTAATCAAGGGTCCGATGAAAAACCAAATCGTGTGGCAAGGAAGTAACAATTCGAGCAGCCAGGAGGGCTATGCTGATAGAAGTAAGTGGTTATCAAAGGTCCGATGAAAAACCATAACATGTAGCAAGGAAAATAGGTTGAACTAACAATTCAAACAGCCAGGAGGGCTATGCAGGTAAAAGTAACAACACGAGCAGCCAGGAGGGCTGTGCAGCCATCACAAAGGAGGAACGTGGTGATGGCAGAAACAGGTCGATATTCTTCCGGTACAGAATATTTCGTACTCTTTATCAAGATCTGTAGTAGGGCGCTACAATTCACCTCAAAGAGAAGATTCATAGAGGGTGAGAGCGCTTTCACGCGACTATGGTAACAACCAGAATCATAATAACATTCCATGTAATGAAAGGACACAATCAATAAGGTTTTGAAGGAACTAGCATCTAATGAACATGATAAGAATCCATAAAAATGGTACCATCATAATAATAGTGTAATCTAGTGTGACGCGAAGTAATTGATTGAAGTCCAAATGGGCTAATTATAAGACATATTAATAGTCCATATAGTACATGCGAAGAGTTCAATACATGCTAAAAGTCCAAATGGTGTACGTGAAGAGTTCAATTATATCCATCTGGTAAAACTGGATATTTCGAAAGTTTCTTCATCAGAAAACTTAGTAGTAGCAATCTTAAGCACGCTCAACACCTCTCAGGGAAAATTCTTATCAGGCTACTTTATTTCAAAACTTGGGTGGGAGGGGCCAGCCAGAATATCTGCTACCGGTTCTGACGAACTGGGGCGAACCTGCTAAATCACACCACTGTGGTGTGTAATTCCTATTGCCTATCCTGGAATTAGGCCGGTGATCTGTTCCCTTTCTTTCTCCTTCCCCATACAAAACAGACTTACAGAAAAGTACAGTATCTGACCATCAGAAGAGACACTGCAACAATACGACAAACTGTACAAGTCCAGACAACACTTTCAGTTGCTTCTCATTAGAAGGTGATAAGTATGTGACCTGGCCTTCTGTATCTCTCTTCATACTTCTTTTTTATCATACATATTTATTTTAAAAGATCAGCTTCTTTTGTAATCTTTGGAATAATCACTTTGTGGGCATTATAGTAGCACTTGTGATTGTGATAATGATGGTGAAGAAGACGATGACTTAGAAAAAAATGATTAAAAGTGACTTTATTTGAAGCAAAGGTCAATTAAATACTACCTAACACAGTCAACAAGAAACATTCATGAATCTACCACTGTATTCCTAGTCCTTCTAAAAATCAGGCCTCAAACCTGCCCCACCGGTAAATCTCTTATATACTGTTTACATAGATAATAAAATTCCTACAGCATATATCATATCAAGGAGCTTATTACATTTATCTTGGATAACTTAGAGTTGTTATTCAGCAAGGAGTCCACGCACTGTTAGACATCTCTACGACGACATTCCGGACATGCAAATGGACTTGAGAAATCAAGTCCAAATGCACGTGGTTTTTTAGCCATTTGGATATCACGTCGTCCACTGGCTAGGCGGACCATAATGTGTACCCTCCGCTTTCACCTTGCCAAAGGGATCTGAAAGAGGACGCTTTGGTGAGTTTTAATCTTGGCCTAACATCATTAGAATAAATGATAAACATGAATAAAATACATATCTAAATGGCATTAATTAAGTTAGAGCATTACACTAATTAATAACCTATATTTTCTATTTCCAGCTAAAGTTTAACTCAATCAGCAAAAACAAATCAGAATTGAATAAAAATTGAATTGAAAATAATAGAGTTCAATAATTGAGGAATCTTGCACATTTGTAATCACATCATGTTTAAATCTGTTGTGAAATTTCCGTTGAGCTTTATTAGATGTAATGTTGAAAAATGTTGGCCTTCATTGCTTATAATGCTGCAAAGACAAGACTGTACTGCAGCCATAAAATGGCATCCTAACTTGAGGAGTTCAAGTTTAAAGCTGTGCATCTTCTATTAAGTTAGACCTGGATTGCATCAACTTGAAAGGAGGCAACTGAGCTGCAGCTTGCTGAAACTCCTTAGCAACCAAATAATAGCAAAAAGCATCCAAACAGCAGTTTAGATTTGCCATGAATGAAGTTACGTGCAATGTTTTTATGACAGTGTTGTGAGAGTCAGGTGTGTCCACCAAGTATTTAGCCAGCAGACTTAAGTGGTAAGGCAGAAAACATACAATGAAGATGACCAGGTTCACTGAGACCAGACATATTGCTTTATGGGTTAACTTTTCCTCATGTAGACTAGCGTTCTGTTTCTTCTTGAGGCATCGGATGATTTGTATGGAGCAAAACAACAAGATTACCAGCGGTATGAAAAAGAAGACAATAAATTTGTTTGGGATATGAGGGAGATTATCAACAAAAGTATTATTAAAACAAAACCCTTCTTCTTCTGTATAAGGAAGAAAATTAGACATTGTAAAAAGGAAACAACAGAGCCAAAAAAGTAAGCAGACAATGGCCGCATTCCTTGGAGACCTTACTACTTTGGCTTTCAGAGGATGTTTAATTGCAATGTACCGGTCTATGGCTATTAAGGTGATGGTGTTGATGCTTACTGGTATATTCATACAGTAGAGAGAGAATATAACTCTGCAAAAAAAGTCAAAGGGCCACTTGAAATTAAGAAAAAATAATTTAAAGGGCAAGGTGAGAGAAAGCATTAAGTCAGCAATAGCTAAGCTGATCATGTAGATTCTGGTCTCATTCAGTCTGCCCAGTTTGAAGCAGAACACCCACAAGGCAATGGTGTTCAATAGGATTCCAAAGATGGTAACCAGACTGGAAGCGAAAGTAAGGAAGTACTTATCGATGCTGGTGAAGTTGCTGCTGTTCATTCTGATGTAAAGAGTAGTTGCTGTAAAAAGAATTTTGCATTAAGTGCTGAAAATGAGCATGCTGATAATTCAAACATGATTATTTAGTCTAAAAAAACAAACAGCTGCTCGTTCCGCTTTTCTGTTGCCTAACCTCCCTGTAGTGCCTCTCTGCAGTGTCTTTGCAAGGGCAATGAATGTGGATATAGCAATTGTTTGCTAAGAATCCTAATGGAACCTAGACTTTTGTTCCTCCCTTACTTGTGATATGACCCTAGCACAAGGGTGGCCAACTTTTTTTCACTATGGGCCTGGCCATGCCCCCTGGACAGCTGAGTGGGCCAAACCACATCCCCGGAAGCAGAAGCAGGTACATTTACTGTCAAGATAGAACATCCAACTGATTCTCCCCCAAAGGTTACATTGTATACTATCCTGACTCCTCCCACCTTTATATAAGACACTTACCTCTATCAAGCTGTCACTCTTGATGACACTTCTCCAGAGGATGTTTCCTGTAGGATAAAGAAAGGAAAATCATTTCAGCCTGTTAATAAAATGCTTGTTCTTCAAACTTGACTCCTTGCATATGTCCGGTTAGACCATTGAATACTCAACATTTACAGCCATTGTAAATGTGCCCACTTCCACGTTTATGACAGTGGCAGCTGATGTAATAGCAGCTGCTTCCTCTTCTGGGTGTGGCGGCAGCACTTTCAAATTAATAAAGCTTTTCTCTCTTTCACCTGTACAGTGGTACCTCACTTAAAGAGCATAATGCGTTCCACAGGATTGCTCTTTAAGCAAGTTTGCTCTTTAAGCGAAACACCATTGTAAGTAACCAATTGTGACTTCTGGTAGGGGGATTGCGAACCCTAATTTAGTTGTTAAGTGAGTTTTTGGTTGGTGTTGTGTTTGAATACATTTATTGCTGTAATGTTTTGTTAAATAATTGGGATCAGTACGATCCTCCATTTTGTCTCCTTCTTCTTGGTCTTGAAATATTACGGGACTGCGTTCCTGCCTAAACTATGTAGCCTTGTACAGTCTTCACTCCGGTCCGATAACCTCCCAGTTACCCCACTCCCCTTCCTGTCATTTCCTGCCCAAATGTATCCATTTCTGAGTGTATATATTTAGCAGTGCTGTGCCATTGCTCCCCATGTTCTGACTGCCTAATAAAGTTGTTCGGCCCTGTTATGCTGGCTGCTTCGCATTTCTACCAGAACATCAAATTGGCGACGAAGGTTGGATAATGGCATCCCATACACCTACCCTAGCACCGTTCGACGTGGCCGCTCCAGAAAAATGGACTCTTTACGAGCGGCAGTTCAGGCATGCCATGTTGGCTCAGGACATCATTACAGTGCGGCCTGGCCACCCTCGAGCTGGCCACACACCTTGTGTTGCCCAGGGACATCAATACAGTTCCTCTAGCTGAGATCCTGGTGGCTCTTTGGATACACTTCCAACCGAAGGTGTCCATCTTCCCGGCCCGGGTGGCGTTCCACAGATGGGATCAACACCCGGGGGAGTCCGTTGCCAACTACGCCGCTGCGCTGAGGGTGGCTGCCACCCCGTGCCAGTGGGACCACCTGGAAGAAGCATTGCGGGATCACCTGCTTTCCGGCATGCGGGATGAGGAGACACAGCGCCGGCTTATGGTCAGGGATGTCCTGACCTTCAAGTCAGTCCTCTGGGAGGCGTTGGTGTCCGAGGCTGCGAGGTCAGGCGTCAAGTCATTCAAGCACAGGCCTGCTGCCTCCGGGGGCTCCGAGTCCGCTGTGTAGGCCCATTGCTGTTCTTCACCCCGCTCTTCCACGTCTTCAGCGTTGCCAGCGTCTACATCCACGTCGGGGTCCAGATCCAGCAACGAAGATGGTGAGGTCCAAAAGGTCCAGAAGAAGACTGCAGACAAGTGCAATGCCGAGAGGGCCCATTGCAGATGCGACGGCTGTGGAGCAAGGCACGATCACCGTCAGTGTCCCTTCAAGAACGCCGACTGTCATCACTGCAGCAAGAAGGGCCACATCGCCAAGGTCTGCAGGCAACAGCAGAAGCAAGTCCCGGAGCAGCCCAACCGACCAAGCCGAAAGGGAGCGTACACGTCAAAGATCTCTGCCATGGAGCCGTCCATCTGCCGTGTCTCCAGCATCTCCAACTGTTTCTTTGCGGAGGTCCAGCTGCACGGCGTTCCGGTTAAGATGGAGGTGGATTCCGGTACGTCCTACTCCATCCTAGCCCAGAGGGAATTCTTGAGGATCCCCCCAAAGTTTCGCCTAAAGCTACGGGCTCTGAAGACGTCTCTCCAAGACATGCAGGGTTGCCAGATCCTGTTTCTGGGGGTGGGGGAATTTTCCATTGCATTCAAAAACATTACAACAAAGCTACCTCTTGTAGTGGTCAAACGCGGCACAAACTGCTTGCTTGGGGCGCAGTGGTTTGAGCCACTAGGGATTAAACTGTCCAGCATCAACGCCGTCCATGCTGACCCAGTGCAGGACTTTGTAACTGCCTATCAGCAGTTATCCGTCACACCTGCTGCTGCTGCGGCCCAGACCATCGTTACACACAAGGGGGCCTTCAAGGTTACGCACCTTCAGTTTGGGGTGAATGCAGCCCTGGGTATATTTCAGTCACTTGTTGAAGTCTTTTAAAGTATCACCCCCGGGGCCCTCCCCTACTTCGATGATGTCCTTATAAGCGCTGGAAGCGAATCCAAGCTCGCTAGCAGGTTAGATTGGGTGTTACAGGTTTTTGAAAATGCGGGGTTACGTCTGAGAAAGGACAAATGTCTTTTCCTTGCACGGGAAGTAGAATTTCTTGGGTTTAAGATTATGCCCGAGGGAGTTAAACCCTCTGATTCAAAGGTTGCTGCCGTCCACAATGCCGCCGCCCCGTCCAACCACAAAAACTGAATTGCAGTCCTTCCTAGGTCTGCTCAACTTTTATCACTCCTTCCTACAAAGGAAGGCTTCCGTAGCGGAGCTGCTACACCAGTCTGGTGGTGGGGGCAGGTCCAGGATCGTGCATTTTGTGAGTTAAAAGAGCTTCTGTCATCTGAAGCAGTCTTGACTCACTTTGGTCCCAGGAAACCTGTGGTTCTTGTGTGTGATGCTTCACCAGTGCGGGTGGGGGCTGTCCTGTGTCATGTCTTAGAAAATGGGAAGGAAGCCCTGGTTGCATTCTATTCAAGGTCCCTATCTAAAACTGAGCACAACTATGCCCAGACCAACACGGAGGCTCTGGCCATAGTTGCTGGAACAAAGAAGTTCCACGACTTCCTCTACAGAAGGGAATTCACTATCGTAACTGACCTCAAGCCATTGTTGGGGATTTTTGTTACTTCTAAGCCCACTGCCCAGATTCTGTCCCCCTGCATGTCACGCTGGGCCATTTTCTTAAATTCTTATCAGTACACCCTGGTTCACCATCGGGGTAAGGATATCAGCCATGCTGATGCGCTGTCACGGTCTCCATTGCCAGACCTGGGGAGGCAGATTGCGAAATTGAGCAGGATCTTCAGGTACTGCTGATCAAATCTCTCGACTCTCCCCCCATAGTACCTTCCGACATTGCTAAGGCAACAATACGGGACAAGCTCCTGTCCCAAGTAATTTCTTGGGTTAAGAAAGGCTGGCCCACATCCCCTCTTGCTGAGGAGTTCAAGGTGTTCTTTAGAAAATGGTTCGAGAGGAGGGAGGAACCTAAGGTAGCTGGTTGGAGTGATTTCTGTCGTCTCCTTCTCCAGACAAAGGAAAAAGGTCCTATTTGGGTTAAAAGTACCATGGAATTTGCCAAAAGATAGCTACTGCAGTCCTTTGGATGATAAGGTACCGTGGGAGGTGTTGAAGGTCATGTTGAAAAACTATTTGCTGATAAATCTTCTGTTGAAAAATACCAGAGAGAAAAGTGCTAAGAAGCAGAGGGCCTTTGGCTGCAAGGCTTTTTAAAGCAATAGACCTGCCATCTCCCTTTTGTTGCTGTGAGGACTTTCTTTTTCACCTCTTTGCCTCTGATACAATTTTTGGAGGAAAAGGCTTCATACAAGATTGGTTTGGAAAAGTTTACAGTTTATCCACTACAGCTGTTTCTTTTTGTTGCCATCCTAATTTCAGAGGGAGGAACCGCCATATTGGGCTGAGCCGACAGAGCTGGCAGGAAGCCAGGTGCTTTTTGTGATAAAATAAAACTTTGTGGTAAATTAAAATAAAACTGCAGTCTCTTAGTAGCTGATGGAAAATATTTATGGACTATTGATAGCTGCAAGTTGCTGAGCAAACAATATCAGGTACTGGAAGAGAGACAACAGTAAGAGACTTTTTTTACAAGAGTTACTGCAGCGGTGGTGGATCAAAATAAATGAAGAGGAGAGTCTGGGAAAAAAGAGAATGTATCAGATAAAGCATATAGACGTCTTGTCAGCGCAGACAACAGCCCAATAAACAAAGAAGAATCTGAAAATATGGATGCAAGACCACCCTCTAAGGAAAAATCGAGTGGAGATCTGACTCTGTTGGAATTAAAAGACTTTATAACTACAAAATCTAATGAAGATAAAAAAGAAATTAAACAGTTTGTTAAAGAGGTGGTCAGAGAGGAAGTGCAATCTCTGGAAAAATCAATTTCTGGATTAAACATGAGAACCAATACTTTGGAGTCCGAGGTTAAGGATTGGTGGAGATTGCAGTAAGGCATGAAAATACTATGGACAAAAGATTTAAGCAACTGGTGAAGCTACAGGATCAATCGAAAAAGAAAAACATCAGGATTAAGTTTTTCCCCGACATGGATAAAAACAATTTAAAAATTGAAGTGGTTAAATGGTCACAAACCTTTGCTTTGGACTCTGGCCCAATTAAAGAAGAAGAGATCGAAGCAATTTTTAAGGTCGGTTTCAAGAGAGGTCAACGCCCCAGAGATATGATAATTATTTTTGTATCAGGTTATAAAAAAGATCAAGTAACGGACTATTTAAGGAAGCATGGTGACTCTGAATTAAAGATAGGAGAAGTAAAAGTACAAGCATATCATGATTTAAGTAATGAGACTATTCAATGGAGAAGACAGATGAAGCCGATAACTGAAATTTTGTTTAATTGCAATATAAGATATCAATGGGGTTTCCCTATCTTCTTAAAGCTATTTCATGATGGGAAGGTGGTTAGAGCAGAGGAACCAAAGGGAGCAATGAGGCAACTTGAATTACTTAAAATTATAGCGATGGGAGACCCAAACTGGGGAAAAATTTCTATGCAGAAGGTTCAGAAGGATCAAAGGGGAAAGAGGAGTATCAAGCAAAGGGGAGAGACCATTCAAGGGAGAAACAAAGGGAGAAACCTTTGGGTTATGGAAGTGGAGGAGAAATAAGAGAAGAAAAGGATGCAGAATTGTCTGGTGCAAAGATAAAGCCAAAAGCCAAAAAGTAAAAATAATATATAAATATAAATAGGCACAGGCAAGAAAGTGTTAACAATTTAGGAATATGAATACAAATAGCATAGGGACCAAAAGAATTAAAATAGAGAAAAAATAAGAGGAGATGGGGAATAGTGAAAGGAGAAATTAAGAATAGAAGGGATAGACTCTCCCTCCTCCTCCTCCCCCATTCCCTAAATGGGAGCGGCCGGGCAATATTTTGCCTGGCCGGGGGGGGGGGGGGGATGAGATTTTTTAGTGTTGCGTGTTGGTGGGTGAAGGGTTATATGTTATATGTTATTGAAAAAGAAAAAAGAAAACGGTTTGAGCTTTCACTCGAGACAGGTTGCCTCCTCTGGGGCCAAAGGGTGGTCATTCCTACCATACTATGCTCTTTTTTTATAATTGATTTTTATTTAAAAAAATAACAGACATACAGAAAAAAAGAAAACAATAACATTACAATACAGTAATACCTCAAACATAACCTCAATGCAATATTAACTCACATTCATAGAGGCTAGCACATAACAATACTTAAACTAATTGTTTACCATTTAACCACAATATTAGATACCACAATGTAAAATATTACTCAATCAAACAATAAAAGCTTTCTAAGCTACCTCTATTATAATTTTTTAATAATTACAAATCACCCTGTGAATATATACAATGCCCGGAGAGCTTAGTTGCTATTTCAACTCCAGAAACCTCTTTGAGATGGTGCAGGTCCTGAACTGTCATTTACCATAAGAGAATGCTCCACAAACAGTTTCCATATATTCCAAAACCTATTCTCTTTTAAATTATCTCGTTTCACTTTAATCTCCCATGTCAATTTGTCATTTAATGCTAGGCTCCACATTTCCTTGTACCATTCTCCGATCTGTATATCTACATCATTTTTCCAATTTCTAGCTATACATTGTCTACCTGTGGTCAATACAATTTCCAATAATTCTTTTTCCTCCTTATTCAAACCCAAACCTTCCACATTTGTTAAAAGAATGGTACCTGACACCAACTTGACCTTTTTACCCAATATTTCACCAAACTCCCCTTCTATTCTTCCCCAAAAATCCCTTATTTTTTTACAACTCCACCACATGTGTTCATATGTTCCATCTGTTTCTTTACATCTCCAACATAACTTATCTCTTTTATTATCCATCTGATAAAGCCTTAGTGGTGTCAAGTACCATTGCCACAACATTTTAAAATTATGTTCTTTGATTCTTACAGACATTGTTCTCATAATCCTCTTTTTCCATTTATTTCTCCATTCAACCTCCCCAATTTTTATATTCAAATTTTGTTCCCACTTCCGTTTCAAGTCTTCCTGTGGATCATTACCCTTGTTCAATATAATATAAAGTTTGCTTACAAGACCCTTAATGCCTCTTTCCCCTTTTCTGATCTTTATTACCAAATCCTCAAATTCCGTCTTATTTCTATCTAACCCTACTTCTCTTTTATATTTTTTATTCCAATTATCCGCCTTCAATTTCTGAAACCAATCCAAATTTAACTTCTCAAATATTTTTTCCTCTTATTATCATCATCACACACTTTTAACCAATCCTTCATAAAAGCACCCCATTTTTATCCAATATTTCCATTTTTCCTTATCTATTTTTATTGGGAAACACCCCATATCCGTCAATTCCAAAATTGGAGAGAGATTTGGGACTATATCTTTCTTTACTTTCTTCCACACTTCCATGAGACCTCTCATCATAATATTATTTGACCTTTTCACCTTGTCCTTTATTCCAAAAAAAATCATACTACCAATGTCTCTATATTCTTTCATCTCCAGATGCTCCCAAATTGTCTTTTCTCTTGCCAAGATCTTCACAACATTCTTAATTTGAAATGCTCGATAGTATACTAACAAATTTGGCATACCCAAACCCCCTTTTTTCTGAGACAAGTACCATAGTTTCTTTGGAAGTCTAGATTTTTTACCCCCATTACAGAAACCATTGAACATCTTTTGAAACTCATTAATTTCCTTCTCCTTCAGATGGATCGCTAGTGCATCAAATAAAAAATTAATCTTTGGCAACAATATCATTTTACAAATAGCGATCCTTCCGAACCATGACAGCTTCAACTTCTGAAACTCTTGTATTTTATTCTTAAATTCCGCTCTCAAGCTGTCATAGTTCAATCGTTTAAGTTCTTCTAATTTATTAGAAATAATTATCCCCAAATACTTCAGCTTATCTTTAATTTGTATATTAAGTGTCTCCACTATCCTACCCATCTCACTTACTCCCACATTACACAACATCAATTCTGATTTATCCCAATTTATCATTAATCCAGTTGTAGCTTCAAATACCTGTATATGATCTTTGATCCTGTCCATTACCAGCTCCGGGTGTTTCACCATAAGCAATGTATCATCCGCATACATGCTCACTTTGTTACCCATAATCCCTTCTATATTTAAATCATCCCTTATATTTTTGGCTAGAATCTCCATTGCCATAATAAACAAAATAGGAGATAATGGACAGCCCTGCCTAGTACCAGCCTCTAAATTTACCACATCAGTAAGCTCCTCATTTACTCTAACCCTAGCATTCCCTTTTTGATATAATAAGTCTATTACCCTATTGAATCTATCCCCAAACCCATATTTTTTAACTATTTCTTTAATTGAAGACCACTGTAATGAGTCGAATGCCTTAAAAATATCTAATGATAATAAGCCCACCTTTTCCTTAGTTTGGTTAACGTTATCAATTAAATCTAATACCCTTCTAGTCAAATCCGCCATATGCCGACCTTTTAGAAACCCAACTTGATCTACATTTATGTATGCCCCCATAAAACTGTTTAATCGGTTAGCCAATATTGCTGTGAAGATCTTAGCATCCTGATTTATAAGTGAAATTGGTCTGTACGATTCCACTCTTTCCAGATTCTTGCCAGGCTTTGGCAGTAGAACGATTGTGGTATTATACCATGAAGTCGGAATTGATCCTCCATCTAAAATATAATTATATAACTTCACCAATTTTGGAACCACTACCTCCTTAAATTCTTTGTAAAACTCTGTCGATAATCCATCATCCCCCAGAGCTTTCCCCGTCTTCAACCCACTAATCACCTCCTTAACCTCTTTATCATTAATCCTTTCCTCCATTTTCTCCCTATGTTCTTGTTTTATTCCATTCCCTAACTGTCTCTCCAATATCTTTTTAAGCTTCTCCAGGTCTACTTCCTTTTTTGCATATAATAGCTGATAAAATTCCCTGACAATTTTACATTTATCTCCATTCTTATTACACCTTGTACCTTGCTTATCAACCAATACCCCTATTTCTCTTTTTTCCCTTTTAGCCTTAGCTGCTCTTGCTAATAATTTTGAACTTCTATTACTAAATTCAAAATATTCTCTATTTAAATAAATCAAATCTCGTTTAACTTTATCAATATCCTTACCCATTAGTTCTGCTTTAAGCCTTTGTAATTTCGTAAAAAAAAATTATCTTTACTTTTCGCATGATCCTCCTGTAATTGTTTTATTTCTCTTTCTTTTTCTATCTGTTCTGCTTTATATTTTTTATATTTAAAACTCGCCAATTTTATACTTTCCCCTCTAAAAACCGACTTCATGGTATCCCATACCATGTTAAAATTAACCTCACTATTATCGTTCCACTGCCAGCTTTCTTTCCATCTTCCCATAATTTGCTCTTTACATTTCTGATCTTTAAACAAATTGGGATCATATCTCCAATTTCTTACTCTTTGAGTATCTTTTTGTACTTTCAATTCCAGATATATTTTAGCATGATCTGATTCCTTGATAATCCCAATTTCCGTTCCTTCTATGTCTTTGATCAAATTTTCGGTAAGAAAAACATAATCTATTCTTGAGTATGTCCCATGAACATGTGAAAAAAAAGAGTATGCCCTTTCAGAGCCCTTAAACTCTCTCCAAGAATCCTTCAAACCCATAACATCCATCCATTTATCCAAGACCTTCCCTTTCAAGCCAATTCCACTTCTTGATATATTTGTACAATCTAACCCTGACCTTATCAAATTAAAATCTCCAGCCACAATAGTTTTTGCAACGTTCTCTAGTTCCACTATTTTCCGAATTTTTTTCAAGAAACTCCGCTTGATGATCGTTTGGAGCATAAATATTTACCAACATGATTTCCTCATCCTCCAATTTTCCTCTTACTATCAAATATCTACCCTCTTGGTCAACAACCCTTTTTGTAATCTCAAATCCTAATTTTTTAGAAATCATGATTGCCACCCCTCTTGCTTTTGATGTTCCAAACGCCATCTCATAATGTTGCATCCATCCTAAAAAAAGTCTATTCGTGTCTTTTGACTTCTGATGGGTTTCCTGTAAAAACAATATATCTGGTCTATCTTTCTTCAGCGCCAATTCCAGTCTCCGTCTCTTAAGAACAGAACCTGTACCCTTCACATTCCATGATATTATTTTAATACTTCCCATAACCTACTTCTTTTCCAAGCTCTAAGCTCTCCATCGGGCGTGCCACCAACCACCCTTTACCCCTATAACATACAAAACTACATAGAACACACACTATCTCTCTCCCCACTTTCTTACAAAAAAAGCCGCCTTTGACAACCAAAGAGGGGAGAGGGGGGACATGCAAGATGTGCCTTCCTACCGGTGCTACGCGCTATTCACCTTTCTATATCAATTAAATGCTTTAAATTGTTATAACCTGATTCTCATTACTCCTTACTTGTCTCCTCCTCCACCATGATCAACAACAGCTCCTCCTCCTCCTCCCTTCGCTGCGGTGTTCCACCTGTTGCCCCACCAGCCTCCTCCCTCCCGTATTCCCTCCCCAATGCTCCCGATTCCATCAGTTCCTTCTTAAGATTTATCCATTCTTCCGAGTCTACTTTTACCAGTTCCAACAAGCTCAAATACTCCAATGGATTGGTCCCTTCATCAATGACTTGCATTCTTTTATCATAAAAAAAGCGCAGTTGCTGTGGAAATCTCCAGTTGTACCTTATATTTTTACTCATCAATAATTTGGTTACAGGCCTCATCTTATACCTCCATGTTCTTTCCTTCAACGAAATATCATTATAAACTTCTACGTCAGAGCCATCAAATTTCAAGGCATCAGGACCAACTCGTTTCAAATGGGCCATTACTTTTAGCTTGTCTGCCCAATTTGCGAATTTTACCAACACATTTCTTTGACCCACCCTCCCTCTTCTTGGGCCCACCTGGAATACACTTACAAGATCTTCCTGGACAAATTCTTTTCCCATATTCAAACCATTTAACCACTGAACCACTCTTTCCCTTAACAAGTCCGGAGTTCGTTCCACGACCTGACGGATCACAATGTTCTGCTTTCTCATCATATCTTCCACAGCATCAATCCTTCTCTCTTGTTCCTCCAATTTCAGCTTATTCTCCCGTACCACCTCCTGGGTCCCTTTTATTTCCTTTTTTATGGCAATTACCTCGGTTTGAACCAATTGCACATTTCCCTCAATTTTTTTCAAACTTAAGTCCACCTTTTTTGAAAAATCTGCAACAGATGATACCACCTTATCTTGCTTTTTCATCATTTCATTTCTGTCTTTCACCCTTGAATCCTCATTCTTCTCCAATTTCTGAAACAGCTTGCCAAATTCCACCATAATTTGGGTTTGATCGTAGGGCACTGTGGGCGGGGATAAAGACTGAGGGGCTTCCTCCATTGGTACTTTTTCCTTCTTCTTAGGCTTAACAGCTGGATCTTCTTCCTTTGCTTTTCCTCTTGTACCTTTATCCATAATAGTATAAAATCCCAAAGTTGCAGATCGTTGTAAAAATTAGCCAAACAAATAAGCCTATAACACTGCAACTCCTGGTTCCACAAGTCCAACAGGGAAACTTATATTAAGCAGAAGTCCAAAGAGTTATTGTAATCCATGAAAAAGGGCAAAAGGAACCAATACTCCCAACAGGCAGCTGAGAAGGAAAAAAAAGAAGGGCGAAAAAGAAAATGATAATCCACAGCGGGTCCGTTTCCCCAAAGCAATCAGTCCAGCCAGTCGTCTTCCACACTGCAATGTAAGTGCTCCAAGGAAACAGTCACCCAAAATTTCTCCTTTAAATCCAAGCCGCCGAAAAGTAAAAAGAAAAAAAGGGAGGGGAGACTGGAGGGAGAAAAAGCCCAAAAACCAAACAGGAAAGCAGGAGAAGTAAGAAGCAATATTTTCCAAAAAAATTAAATATTTATAATCCACACGGTGAAGGAGCAAAAAGAAGCCCAATTAATCCTTCTCTTGAAGCGGACAAGTCAAAACGCCATTTTCCAGCGGCTGCCTTAACTTCTGGGTAAAAAACCCCCTTCTTCTTCTGTGGAACGGCAGACTTTTTCCAAACACTTTAAACTGGGAAATTCACTGTTACCTTCCAATATTATAGCCCAGACAAGTATTTTTTTAAACCACTTTGTTATCGTCAAAACATGGCGTGGTCCTTCTGGTATGCGAAAAAAACATAAACCCAAGTACGATCACTTTCGTTTTCCAGAACCGCCGCCATTAACGAAACAGCCACTTGTTTTCATCTACTTCCACCCATTTCCATTTCAAAGCCCGGGCTCATTAGACAAGATCTCCAGCTGAGTTTAGTCTTTAGTACTCCATTCATGCACTTACATGCAGCTGTTTTCGTGCCAAACAACTTCTTGCCAGCTCCAAAGCTTCTCCGCAGTCTCACTGGTCCCGTTCTCGGCTCCTCGGCAGAAAAGCCGCGACTGCCGTCGCAGGCCTCACCCGCCCAGGAAAACCTCCCGAACTTCGACCATCCGACTTCAAAAGTTCCCGAAATTTTCCAAAAAGACAAGCAAGATTCTTATCTACAGAAGTTGCCACTTTAAAAGTTTCCCATTTCACTCCAACACATTAATTACCACTTTGTTAAGCGCGAGCATCCGAATCAAGATGTTACTCGTCGGCCATCTTAGCCACGCCCCCCCATACTATGCTCTAAGGTGCTTAGGCTTCTACACATTAGTCACCCTGGTGTTGTGCGCTACAAGGCTTTGGCCAGGAGTTTTTTCTGGTGGCCCCAGGTAGACCAGGACATTGAACAGTTGGTAGGCACTTGCCAGAGCTGCCAGAGTTCTCGGCCCAAGGAGTCCCGGCTTCCCACCCAGGAATGGGACACTGCCCGTGGCCCATGGTCACAGATACATGTCGACTTCGCTGGTCCTTTCCGGGGGCACGCTTTTCCTACTAGTAGTCGACTCATTTTCCAAATGGCTGGAGGTAATTCCTATGCCCAGTACCTCTTCTGCAGTCACTATTAATCAGCTCCGGAGGCTGTTCAGTTGTTTTGGACTGCCGGACGTGCTAGTGTCCGACAGCGTCACATCATTCACCTCTTCTGAATTCCTCGAGAGGAATGCCATTTGGCATGTAACTTCTGCCCCTTTCCACCCTGCCACCAACGGTCAGGTGGAACATCAGGTTTGCACTACTAAAGAGGCACTTCGCTGCATGGGTCAGGGAGACATTGATGTACAACTTTGCCAATTCCTCATGTGCTACCGGACAATGCCCCTGGCATCAGGGCTGTCGCCAGCCGAACTCTTAATGCGCAGAAGGCCGGTCTCATTGCTTGACCGGTTGGATCCTTCCAGGGTGGAGAATAGGGGTGTTAATGTTGAAATTGCTCACAAAAAGTTATTCTCAGCTGGGGATCTGGTGCACTGTTGGAACTATGTGGCCGCAGGTCCAGCATGGAATCCAGGCATTGTGGTGGAACAAACAGGACCAGTGTCCTATCATGTCAAAACAGGTACTGGTTTGCTATGGCGGTGCAATGCCAACCAGCTCAGACATAGGGTTACGGAGTTTCAAGAGGTACAAGGTGATTTTATTCACGATGATTCCACGTTATGGTCCTCCCCCACCCACTTACTCCCAGGGGGAGACAGAGAGGGCGGCTCAGCAATCAGCTGTAGCCCCCAACTTTCTGATTCAAACCAGCCCAATTCCTTAGGAGGCTGTCAGCAAGCCCAGAACATGGAAATGTAGATTTTGGTTTACAGGATCGGGGGGGGGGGGAGTTTGCAGAGTGTTCCCCCTCATCCAAGCAAAAAACAGGGCTTTGATTTCTCCCAAGGGACCCCCCATTCTTCTGCATTCGAGTATACCTCAACTCCCACCCAAATGAGGCAAGCTTTTATTGAGTCGCCCCCTACTCAAACTTCTCAAAGGCGGGACTTTTCGTTGTGTTTTACCCCTCCTGATTCTAGTTTTGATTTTGAGCGATCCCCTGCTTCTGCTTCATCCAAACGGGGTTTTGATTTCATTTGCCCTCTTCCTGGTTCCAACTCCGAGTCAGGACAGTGCTCCCAAAATAAAAATGATTCGGAAAGGGCCCCCAGTATGGGATATCACTCAATGGATCCAAGTCTGACTAGGACGTCAGAATACAACCAGGTACCAGTATGGCCCAAAAGGGTTTGCAGGCCTCCACAATGGCTAAGGGACTTCGTCCCATCCTAGAGGGGAGGGATGTTGTGTTTGAATACATTTATTGCTGTAACGTTTTGTTAAATAATTGGGATCAGTACGATCCTCCATTTTGTCTCCTTCTTCTTGGTCTTGAAATATAATGGGACTGCATTCCCGCCTAAACTATGTAGTCTTGTACAGTCTTCACTCTGGTCCGATGACCTCCCAGTTACCCCACTCCCCTTCCTGTCATTTCCTGCCCAAATATATCCATTTCTGAGTGTATATATTTAGCAGTGCTGCACCATTGCTCCCCATGTTCTGACTACCTAATAAAGATGTGTGGTCCTGTTATGCTGGCTGCTTCACATTTCTACCAGAACATCAAAGTTGGTTTTAGTTGTTAAGCAAGGCGACCATTCAGAGAAAATTCTGCTCTTTAAGCGAGTTAGTCTCTAAGTGAGACACTCTTTATGCGAGGTTTTACTGTATTTCTACACTAGCCGTAGACAAGCCTTACATTTTTCAGTAGTATTCCAGTTCAATAAAGGGAGGCATCTGTGATGGAATTTGAGTATTCCATCTGTGCTTTTCCATCCTTTGTCCTTTAGTCTTTTAAACATGGCACCAGCCATGTGGTTCTTTCTCTGCCTCATGGGGTTTGGAGGAGGTGGAGACCTATTGTGTGTTTGAAATGCATGGCTTAACATCATTGGTGGGAAGCCCTAAGGAGGGAGGGCCAGAAGGCGGACCCTGTGGACATCATTGGGTAGATTCCCTAGGGAGGCAGGCTAAAGGCGGAACCTGTGGGACGGGATTTCTCTCACACAGGCAGAGAGGCAGAGACAGTAAGTCACGCTTTGTCTTTCAAGGAGTCAATATGTAGCTCTGAGAGGAAGAAGGGAGGCCACGTGGCACATGAGCCATCCCTTAGATTTTGGCATTGCTCTGAGATACCTGAAAAAGCAGGACCAGGAGGCCAGAAAAGGCCACGAGGAAGAAGAGGCCTACCGGGAGGAGATGCTGAGTGGGATTGGCCAGACCCGGCTCTCCTGGGAGGAAAAGGAGGCCATGCTGGAGGTAGCCAGGGGTGGGGCATGGCCGAGAGAAGTCCACGTCCAAAGTCTCGCCAAACGACAACAGGAGTCAAGATGTAGCTCTGAGAGGAAGAAGGGAGGCCACGTGACATGTGAGCCATCCCTTAGTAAGCCAAATTGTTTTATTTCTTTATTCTGAAATGCTTTTGAAGGACTGAATCCTGTATCTTGAGAAATGGACTGTAACCTGAATTTTGAGATGATTACAATATATTTCTAAAAGGCCTGGAAGAGACTTGGAGTTAATTCTTTGTTCTACGCTACCTAAAGAAATGCTTGGGTTGTGAGCCAGGGGGGCTGAGGCTTGCTTGTGTAGGGCCAGATCTGGGTCTGGAAAACAGGATCTGGCACAATCTCATCACCAAGAGGCCAGAAGGTACTGCCTGGGAGTATTCGCATTGTTACAGCATCTACCTCAGCGCAACAAAAAATAGGGATGACAAATTACACATCAACACACCACACCCCTTCTAGCAAGGCCATCACCTCCATTTTGGAGTCTGGAGAGCATTACTGGTCATTTTGAGTTAGGGGACCGGGGGGATTTTTCGGAGTGGTCCCCCACCCATCCAAGCCAGTGTCTTGCACAGAAGACAAGCAGGAGCCGCAGTAAGGGCTAAAACCAAGTTTATTGCATTGTAGTCAAAGTGAACATGGGACACAGGTGGACCAAACAGCCTTATTTATAGTACATTTTGAATAGCCCGGGTGATAGTTCATTGGTTACTGTCCGCGTGACGTCATGGGACGTCACGCCCATCTTCTCCAGATGCAGTGCGGCAGTAGTTTCCTGCCCTTCAGGTATTCAGGTGAATGAGTGTCCTGTGGCTAACGCTGCTACTGCAGGAGCAGCATTGTTCTTAACAGCTTCTTACAATGAGTCAATGATGGCTTACAATAAATACAATTGTCGGATACAATCCGTTAAAGGGGTACTTGTCACAAACCATTCAGTACATAACAGATGACAAATTACACATCAACACACCACACCCCTTCTAGAAAGGCCATCACCTCCATTTTGGAGTCTGGAGAGCATTACTGGTCATTTTCCAATTTGTTGCCAGGAAGAATTGAACTGGTTTTCCAGAACGGGGAATTATCATCCTTTGGAGAACTAAGCTAAGAGGTTTCTTGGTGTGGCAACATAGCTCCTAGGCAGCATGGAATTATTAATTTCTAAAGTTGTACATGAAAGTATCACAACACACACACACACACACAATATATATATTATCTGTAATATATAGTTTAGCCTTTGGATCAGACCAAGAAGCAATCAAAGCAGAGGAATTAAAATGCATAAACTATTGAGAGTTTAGTCTGAGCGTGCTGAAGCTATTCAGCTTTCAGACATTGATATGTAATTAATTCTTTTACATGAGAAACTCGCAGATATATTTCTGCTCAATGCAGCAAACTGGAAAAGAAAGAAAAATTATTACCTGCTTTTCTAATTGCATTCTTCAGGATCTTTAGCAACCTAGCCTACAAAGCAAGGTTCAATGCAGCTGACTTGATTTAAATCATCTGGATGCCATGGGAGGCATCAAATTCTGCTGTTTCATAGCGGCACTTGTTCCTTCTGATACCACCTACTTTTCTATGTGTGATAATCTAACAACAGCAAGCATTTGATAGAGATTATCAGAAATAGAACTGTACATCCTTGCTAAGGAAAGAGGAAACTGAGAAAAACCACTTATGTTGCATAAACTGGTAAATTTCAAATTGAAACAAAACCTCCAGGTTCTTCTTTATAATCTTCTCATTGTTCTAGGTATCCTGGGCTGTTGTGTTTAAACTACACCTATTTCTTTGCCTAGCAAACACATTATATTTAATAATTATATTTGACTAACAGAGTTCTGTAACCTTCTTCCAAACCAATTCTAACCACTGTAAGACATACAACCACACAGCAAGAGAAGAATTAAAATGGTTTCATGGATGCTTTTATTCTTGCCCTACTACTATGCAAGGCTTGAGTTGGTGGTGTCATTTGTAAAATACAGTACTGTACTGCAAAAGGCAACCACCAGCTGGTTTTGGGAAAATTCAATGAGTTATGGGAGTCAGTGTATGGAGGAAGGAATTACATCCCTCCTCAAATTGTGGCAGTATAGCAAAAACTCACATCTCTTCCCAGCAAAGACTATGTTCTTGTATTAAAGTTCTCTCTTGTGGTGGGTCAACTGTTTTCCAAATTCAGGCTTTTGCTTCTAGAAGAGTTATGGTGTTTAATCAGTTTTTAACTTAACATTTCCAACTCAAAATAAATACGAAGCACTGTTTCTGACATTTTACATGCAGTAATCAGGACATTCTACACAAAAAAACTATTCAAAATTTAAAGTATTTTCCAAACATTTTATGGCTACTTACAAAATTATTACATCCACTGGAGTGAATGGAATAGGGAAAGGTACATACAAGAAGTGTCAACTTGTTTCAAAACACAGAAATTCTATGAAATAACGACTTCTGAAAGGTCTTATCATTAACAGGCCTGTTTTATGGAGTCAATCCATCTCTCGTTAGGTTTTTCTCTTTTGTTATCACCTTCTACATTTCTTAACATTACTACCTTTCCCAGAGAGTGTTTCTTCTCATAATATGCCCAAAATATGATACCTTCCGTTTGCGATTCAAGCTTCAATGTATCTGCTTGGCAGTCTGTGAAGTCCATAAAGCTCTGTATGGCCTAAACATAGGGATGGCCTAAGATAAAACTTTCTCCGTTGGCCAGCAGATACACTGCAGGAATTACGCGGCTGGCCCTGCCTGGGCTATGGGTGAGATTATGGAACAGACTGGCCCTGTCTCTTACAGGGTAAGGTTAGAAAGTGGGCAGGTCTGGAGGCGGCACGCCGACCAAATTCGAAGCCGGGTGCCTGGGGAGAATGAGAAGCAAGGCATAGAATTGCCGGCAGAACCATGCCCAGACACACTTCAGGACCTTGAGATAGAGACAGGCAGGGAGCCTTTGCCTCCTCCAGAGCCCTTGCCGCTGCGGGAGTCACCCAGAGCGGCTGAAGTCACAGAGCCATTGCCCAAGGTAACCCGAATCCCAGAGCCGGTGCTTGAGCCAAGGACAGTGCCGCCCCAGCGCCCAAAACGAAAATGTGGTCCCCAAAAAGGTGGCAGGACTTCGTCTCCTATTAGGGGGGAAGGAATGTTGTGTATTAAACTCTGTTTCACCCCGCTATTGTTTGACAGGTCAAAGCCTCGCAAGACCTGTCAAACAGCAAATCACACCTAGAACAAAAGGCGCCAAATTCAAATATATAAATGTAAATATGTTGCTGTTTATTTGTATTTCAAAATAAGGAACCAATCCTGTTGTTGCCCGCTGAAATGTATCATTGTAAGAACAGCCAAACACAGTATAAATAGTGGCCGAGTTGTATAGAGTTTAAGTTGGGTCACGCTGAACCACTGAGCTGAATAAATCACTGTTAGACCCGACACTGCTGGTCCTCATTACTTCTGAAGCGCCGATCTAACAACCCCGTATAGCGAAAAAGCTTCATTCCATGGAGCTCTTTGTTATAGGAATGTTTTCATTATGCGAATCACCATTGGCGATACCCCACATAACAAAAAAAATATTTCATTATATGGGGTATACCGTGTATAACAGGGGAAAATGTTCGTTATACAGTATGGTGTATATCCCGTATAAGGGGGGGATTCGTTATGCGGGGTACCACTGTATTAAGAATTATGGCTCCCATGTCTGTTAACTACTTTATCTAGAAACTGAGCAATTTATGAACATTCAGCAGTACAGAATTTGAGAGAATAAAATGTGCACAAACAATTGTTGACTTGTGTCATATGTACATTATAGACTTGAACTTATTAATTCTGGTGAACTAATATCTGTAATTCATTCTTAATAGTAAAATCATTGTTTAAAAGGATTACAAGTGCAAATGGTATGAAAGGTGATTTTAAACAAGCAGCATGACCAAAACATGTAAAATCAAGGATAGTCAACTACCATTGAATGGACGTGATTTGATGGTACCTGACAGAAAGTATTTCTCAATTACACATTCTGGGGATTTTCTTTCCATCGTTTTCAAGTTTCCAAATGTCAGCGACTTTTAAGGATTTCCATGAGTGCACTCCCACAAAAGTTATTCTCACACCTTTGCCCTCCTATTCGAACCACCCTTTACGTCCACACAATGCAATAGTCTTACTGTTTTAAAAGTTAACCATTATAGTAAAACCCCTACTTGTGCAAAAAGTCCATTCTGTAGGTTTTTACTTAAATCGGTTTTTTATGTAACTCAAAGCAAACCCACAGGAAAAATGAAATTTTTGTGTAAATTGAAGCAAACCCATAGGGAAATCAATTTTTACATACTGTAACTCGAAGCAACCCATAGGAAAAATGAATTTTTTATGTAACTCAAAGCATACCCATAGGAAATTGTGTTACATAATTTATGTAAATCAGGACATTTAGTTAAATCGGGACATGGTTTTAGCACAAAATCATTATGTAAGTCGAATTTTATGTAACTTGGGGGCATTTTTAAATCGGGGTTTTACTGTACAATATATACTATATCTCGTTTGCAGCAACAAGCCTAACTAGCTGAGAGAACCTGTAAACTGCATCAACTTCCCAAGAAAACTTAAGACAGTATGGAGGCGACATGTTAATTTAGAGATGACCAGTAGCCAAATACATGCATGAACAAATCCAACTATGAGTTTAATATTTTTTTAATTTTCATGTAGCCTTGGGGCCGACATTTCCCCATCCTCCCCTTCAGGAGGACCGCCATTTTCTCCCACGAGCACCAACAAATCCAAATATGAGCTTAATAATTTTTAATTTTCATGTAGCCTTGGTGGGGCCGACATTTCCCCATCCTCCCCCTCAGGATGACCGCCATTTTCTGCCAAGAGCACGAACAAATCCAACTATGAGCTTAATAACTTTTTAATTTTTATGTAGCCTTGGGGCCAACATTTCCCCATCCTCCCCCTCAGGATGACCGCCATTTTCTGCCAACTGAAAGCACCACCACATGCCCCGCCTTTACACCGGTCAGGCCACAGACATCCATCATGGCTCGTGCAGAAAAGAACGTGGTTAGCCAATCAACAGGCAGCAGGGCAGCCCTCTCCGCCAATAGGCTGCAAGCAGAGCTGGCTCGAAGGCAGCAGTTACCCCCTAACGGTCGTTAGTCGACGCCAGTCTTGTAGGGGTTCAGACGCGTTATCTCTGCGAGCTACTATGGTAGGGGCCAGGGCTTTGCCTGCCAGAGCTTGACCAAGCCAAAGGCGGGAGAGAAAATAGATAGATTACTGGAATTGCCTTTTTTTATATTCGGAGAAAGGCGAAGGTTCTGTCATGAAGGGTTTAAACTGTGAGGGGAAAAAAGAAAGGTGTCCAGAAGAGAGGCGAGAACGTCGAAATTCGCTTCTCTTGCGGGTCTAGGGCAAGGAATCTCGCCAGCGGTAGTCGGGGGGGTGGGGGGAGAGAAAAGGCGGTTCAGGGGGCTCGACGACGTGCAAGCCGCGTTATTCGCCCCCCCCCCAAAAAAAAAGGGCGCGAAGCTGCTGAGGACGGCGGTTGGCCTGGCCTGGGGTCGTTGGCGCGCCCAGCGCGTGGGCCGAGAGCGCGCGTCGCGAGACTGCAGCGGTTGTGAATCGCGACGGTGCGGAGCTGAGGGGGGAGGAGGGGTGACTTTGAGAGGAGAGAAGTACGAAATAGAACGGGGCGCAAAGACGAATCTTTCCCTCTTTCCGACCTTCTCAGAAACAGTTCACACTGGGGGGGGTGAGTTGTGGAAGGAGTGTGTGTGGGAATCCAGGCAGGGTTAATGTGAGGAGAGAAAAGGCTATGTAATTAGGTTGGTCGTTCAGAGGGCACGTTTTCAGAGATACGTGATTTATTTATTTATTTTTGGTCGTGTCCGAAGTACACAAAGGTGCTTTTCTGAGTTGAAAGGGTTTTTACTGGACGAAATCCGCTAAGGGGGCGCCCGAATGAGGCTCCTTTCACTATCCCCCAAGATCTTTTCCCACCAAAGTGGGTCCCTATTTATCTACTTGCAATTTCTTGCTTTCGAACTGCTAGGTTGTTGGCAGGAGCTGAGACAGAGACGGGCACTCATTCCGTTGTGCAGTACCCCGGCTCTTGGAACTGCTGGCTTACCGACCTTCCAAGCTAACAAGGCAAGCTTCTTAACCACTGAGCCACCGCAGTCTCAAAAAATATGTGGTGATGTGAAAAGTTTTGGGTGGAAAATAGATTGGATGCAGTTGGTAAGGAAAATTGCTACCAGAATATTCTTTTCTCGATGAACAGTCCTGAAATGGTAGCAGCGTAAGTCTGTGCAATCATATCAGAGAAAAATCTTGTGGCATCTTAAAGACTACTGTATTTTAATGTTAGCTTTCATGGATCAAATCCAATTTGTCAGACAAAAGAGTACCACATGCCTCGCCATTATACAAAATGTCTGACAAAGGGGACTTGATCCAGGAAATCTAACATTAAAATACAGTAGTTAGTCTTTAAGGTGCCACTATGTGTTTTGTTTACACTGATTAGGTTGCCTGAGTAACCTTGATGGGGATGGTGGTAAATTATCCTGAAAAGCTGAGTTGTTAAGGAAATACTAAACTACTCTGGAAAAAAATACATAGGATAAAAGTATGAACAGTAATGGGTGTAATGTGGATGTGTTACTTGGGAATTAATGTGGAGGTATATATAATTTTTTTTAACAGCGTGAGTGTATTTCTATCCACGTGGGACAGGCTGGTGTTCAGATTGGTAATGCTTGCTGGGAACTTTATTGTCTTGAACATGGAATCCAACCTGATGGTCAGATGCCCAGTGACAAAACCATAGGAGGTGGTGATGATTCCTTTAACACATTTTTTAGTGAAACAGGAGCTGGCAAACATGTGCCAAGAGCTGTTTTTGTGGACCTTGAGCCAACTGTAGTTGGTATGTATTTGAATTTCAATAAATGTTTTTTAAAATATTCTTTTAAGTAAAACTGATCAGTTGAAGTGTACTTTAACTCTAATTATCAGAAAACTTGTATATTTTATGTAGTTCAATTCTAATAGTTATTTATATGAAACAGAAGTGCAGCCTTACCTGACATGTTTACTTGAAATTAAAGTAACTGTGTTCAGTCTGCATTATTGCTAATCCATTTGGGTTGTAACCCTAAACAGATCTTGGATGTAAGTACCAGTCTAAAGCATACATAACTAACAGAATGCCAGAAATCCAGCGGAAATTGCAACTAAAGTAGACCCACTGGGAAGTTGCAAAGGAGTTAATTCATGACGCTGAACTTAATGACTGAAAGGTTGGCAGGTCAGCAGTTTGAGACCCAAGTACTGCACAATGGAGTGAGCTGTCTGTCCCAGTTCCTGCCAACCTAGCAGTTTGAAAGCAAGAAATTGCAAGTAGATAAATAGGGACCACTTTGGTGGGAAGGTAAACAGTTCTGTGCACTCCCGTGTTGAGGCGTGCCTGACACATGTCCATGGAAACGTCTGCATATGTAGTCAGCGCTGACTCTGACTGTAAACAGATGCACTGAACCCTAGAGTTGGATACAAATCACTTTGTAGGAAGTGTACATTAAAAAAAGGATGAGATTACAATATTTAAAATACTGTATACTTATTAAATATATAAACAATCAAAAATTGTCAAGATTAGGTCAACAATATTCTGGAGGTGACATGCACAAAAATCAAAGATAATAAATTCAAACAAAATTGTATGTCCTGAAAATTATTCCTTTCCCCCTCTGATCTGACATCTGGATTTCCTTTTATGGTTTATGGTAAAGCACCTTGATTTTCAAATATACACATTCCATGGTGTTGTCTTTTGTATGTTTGCTTTTTTATATAATTTGCTTTATATGTGTCAAGGTGATTCAATCCTAAAATAAAATTAAAATAAGCAGAGGACGATCTGTGAAAACATCTCATCCAACCACATCTCTGGAAGGATGGATTTCACCATTTACATACCTTTAAAAAGCAAGACAAAATGTATTGAAGAAAGGATTGAAATTACTGAGATGAAAACAATTAAAGATGTTTTAATTCTGAATTTCTTGATTATCTTTTAGATGAAGTACGCACAGGCACTTACAGGCAGTTATTTCATCCTGAGCAACTCATTACTGGCAAAGAAGATGCTGCTAACAATTATGCTAGAGGCCATTATACCATAGGGAAAGAGATTGTTGATCTGGTTCTGGATCGCATTCGCAAGTTGGTAAGTTTTAATAGAAAAGTAATCTTTAAAAGTACCTCCAGACATGCATTGAGAAATCTCTTCCTCCAATTCAATGTTTGCAGAAAAATGTAAAGCAGTAATTACCAAGGACAAATACTGTTTGCTTTATCCTGTAAGCAGAGGTATGCATGCCTGCCCAATGCAGTACAAACAATTATATCTAACTTATTTTTAAACATGTTCTTTCATATATTAAATGTACCATAGATTAGTAATTATTTTCACCTAGAACTAAATGCCAATTTTGTCACAATTGGGATTTTAAATTGGCTAATATTTTAAGTATATATGTGCCAACTACTTTACCAGGGTGGTCTGTTAAGTATAAAATGTAATGCAGAAGAGATATACTTGTTTTCTGTTTTTTCTTCTAGGCTGATCTCTGTACTGGTCTCCAAGGTTTCCTCATTTTTCATAGTTTTGGAGGAGGTACTGGCTCTGGATTTGCCTCACTGCTCATGGAAAGACTCTCTGTTGACTATGGCAAAAAGTCTAAACTAGAGTTTGCAATTTACCCTGCTCCACAAGTATCTACTGCTGTAGTGGAGCCTTATAATTCTATCCTTACTACACACACAACACTGGAGCATTCTGACTGTGCATTTATGGTTGATAATGAGGCTATTTATGATATATGCCGACGTAATCTTGACATTGAACGCCCTACATATACTAATTTAAACCGTCTGATTGGTCAGATTGTTTCATCCATCACAGCTTCGCTCCGTTTTGATGGTGCTCTAAATGTAGATCTAACAGAATTTCAGACAAATCTTGTCCCATATCCACGAATTCATTTCCCCCTAGCAACATATGCACCTGTTATTTCAGCTGAAAAGGCATACCATGAACAGTTGTCTGTGGCTGAAATTACTAATGCCTGTTTTGAGCCAGCCAATCAGATGGTGAAGTGTGACCCTCGCCATGGTAAATACATGGCCTGCTGTATGTTGTACAGAGGTGACGTTGTCCCCAAAGATGTCAATGCAGCTATCGCAACTATCAAGACAAAGCGTACCATTCAGTTTGTGGATTGGTGCCCAACTGGATTCAAGGTAAAAACATGCGTAGTTCTAGGACAATTTAGTATCTTTGTCAGTATGCAGTACTTTTGAGTGGCAATATCTCAGTTGAACTGAGTAGCAGTTTTAGGTGTGTGCTGTTTTTTTGCTATTAGTAGAATATATTTTGCTAATCCAGATGAACTGTTATAAGTATAGTTAAAATAATGGTTAGATTGTTTGCTGAAATAATTTAGAAATTACTGGGAATTCTTGTGGTTCAGAGTTCAAGGAAAAATAGTAAAGTGAAAAATAGTGTGAATTAGTATTCCCAATTTAGGTACCTGTCCATACTTTAAATATAATCTTTACTTTCAAAATTGGCTTGGGGCTTAATTAAAAAAATATTACCTGGAACTTTCCTCCTGCTGTATAGTTTAGTGTAGCCTGTGGTCTTTCTAGTCAGGAACACCAATTTATATCCTGGTAGTAGCCTTGCATTAGAGGTACCAAAGTATGTTGTATACCTTTTTTCAGGCAGTATTCCAAGGACTGGTATTGGGTTTTTAATGCTCTTAGTGTTTTGAGATAATCATGTGACAGGCAGCTACAAATGAAACATGTTTTCAACAGCTTCGTATGGCTTCTCCAGAAATATTTGCTTGACATTCTATTTAGACATTCTAAGTTGTGCTCTGGTTCTTCGTATTAGTTTAGGTAGGGTGTGTGTGTCCCTTTTTTTCTTTGCTAAATTATCTGTTTTGAGTTTATTTTAATTGTTTTCAGTATTTAATTGCGGAGTCATTTTTACATGTTTATTATTTTGCTCTGAAAACCATATAGCACATCAATAGAAGACTGTTAGTAGCATAAAATTATTATTTAGCATATTTTAAAGCCTTAAGCTTTTTACAAGTAGTTATGCTTCATTTTTCCTAATGTGTGTTTGCTTGCGGTTTTTAATTGTACAGAAATTATTGCACTATTTTCATATTGATGCACTAGTAATACTAGAAAAAGTTCTTATTTTTGCTGACATGATTAACACCATCACTGAAACACTTAAGTAAGCTTTTTCTAAATAGCATCTAAAGACAAACTAATATTTTTCTTATTTTTATGAAAAAGAATATACTAACACAGCAACATTGTACGGTAAGTCAGGTTGAGAAAGTGCTTGGCCTGAAGTCACCAAATAATTTGTTGATAAAACTAATGGGGGTTTGAATTGGTCTACTGATTAGAAAAGCTACAGATGTTAGCTACACCCCACGGTTCCATTAAAAGTGATAGAAATGCTTACATAAACATTGACTTATATCCTCCAAACTAATGTTATTTAAGTCTGTATTTGTATATGTGGCTAACAACTGGATCTAGGTAATGTTGCTTTTAAATTATTTTTGAATATTTAGTGGTGGGTAGCAGTGACAGTCCCGTATGTGCACCCATCACTATATCAAGCCTAAAACCAGTCTAGCTGGGGGTGAAGTAGTCTTTAAATGGGCAGTTGCATCTTCAGGGGACATTGGTTGCTCTTCCTCCCATCCACCCCAAATGTTGAATGATATCATGGAGGAGACATGGCATACAGCATTTATAATTGAGAAAGAAAATTATACAGATGAGAGATGAGGATTTGTGGTGAGGGATTTGTGTGGGAAAGAAAGTATAAAGGAAAGGTTGAACTGAAAGGATATGCATCCAAATATATTTTTCTTCCCGACTCATTATTTAGTCCTGATGTTTTGATATGTTAATTTACTTGACTTGAAATGTAACTAATAACTGCATTCAGAGCAGGTAGTCCTTTCTGATTTTCTTATAAGGATTGGATGACTCTTTCCTATAGAAGGCTAGAGTGTACGATATGTACTATCTAGATGTTGGATTGCAGTTCTCTTGGTCCTTAGCTGGCACTAGCAATGGTGCAGAATGATGGGTGAGGCTCTATTAGATAGTTTCTTACACCCCATAATAGTTTCTTGAACCATAGAAATAACTAATGTCAGTTTATCCCCTTTATTCTCCATCCCCCAACCAGGTGGGAATTAACTACCAGCCACCCACAGTAGTCCCAGGAGGAGATTTGGCTAAAGTACAACGTGCTGTGTGTATGCTGAGTAATACAACTGCCATTGCAGAAGCTTGGGCTCGTCTTGACCATAAATTTGATCTGATGTATGCTAAGCGAGCGTTTGTGCATTGGTATGTTGGAGAAGGAATGGAAGAAGGAGAATTTTCAGAAGCTCGTGAGGATTTGGCTGCCCTTGAAAAAGACTATGAAGAAGTAGGTGTTGATTCTGTGGAAGCTGAGGCTGAAGAAGGAGAAGAATATTAAAATACCAGATGATTAAACATGTAAAAGAACTTTGGTATATTTGCTCTCTTGTTAAATTTCAAATAAAATTTTAAATGTTCTGGCAAGTTTGGTTTAACAATAATTACTTAAAATCTTTCTTAGACTATTTTATAGATGTATACTAAGCAAAGCATAAATTATTTTTATCAGATTTGAGGGGGAAATTGATCCATTCTCATTCTCCTTTGCTGTCCCTTTCACAACTGTTAACTTGGTTGGGAACAGATAATTGAAATGTTAGAGCTAATGTGCATATGTTTATAAAAATAATGCAGTGTATGTTTGTGTTAAGCGAAAGTATGTCTTCCACGTTTATTTCTAAAATCTTCATCCCACTGATTTGGTTTGATGGAGTCTGTTATGACATTTTCAGAATTGCTTGGAAGATTGGGGAAAAGTATTTAAGTTTAGGGGGAAATGTCTGTACATTGTCTTTAAAAAGGGTATGCCATCATTTTGGTCTTTCAGGTTTTTTCTATGAAAGTGTACTCTTAAAACTAAATATGAGTATGAAAGGTTTTTTTTAAAGGAATTGTCACAGTGAAGATAGATTTAAATGCAATGCTATGGTTATTTGGAAGAAAACCTCACTATTTTCAATGTTTTACTCTGGTGGATTTGTAGGGTTACAAATTTAGCCTATATGCATGCTGGTAACCCCCCCCCCTTTTTTTTTAAGGATTTACTTCTAAATAAGCATTCACAGTTGTGCACTGTTAGGTGAATAGTTACATGTATTGTGTAGTCATTGATTAACATATTTTTCCTTCATTCCTGCAGTGTTAGCCCTCTCGTGCCCAGAACCTTTAGATACTATTCATGTAGTAGTGGTGATCTTGGTAGGAAATAAGCCCATAGTTCAAGTTGATTGAATGAAGCATTCTAAACTAGTTTATCCTTAGATATAAGGGAACCAACTGAAATTTTCTAGTATCAATGGGGCATAATTTAACAGGTGGCCACATTTTTATGATTATGGAGAGTTACTGTTTCCCTGATGTCATTACAGATATATGAACCCAAATGTTTAATATCCATGTTAACGTAAAATACCTGTTTCATTGGAATGATGTTTTGAATAATTGCAAATTATTTGTAATGTTAACAAATGAGTATGTTACAATTAAACTTGGGTTTCATTTGAAGAAATTCCCTAAGTATGTGTTTGTAGTTCCCATTTAGCATTGAAGTCATTCTCTCCCCCAATTTTATAACTTTGTTTCTTACAGTTGCTCAAAACTGGCTTACAGGTATCAGTAGGGACATCAAAGGTTGAAGTAGATGAGAATACAGTACAAGAATTAAATTTAATAACCATGGTGCTACCCTACATAATCCTGAGATGTATAGGTTGATGATGTACTCAGTTCTCAGCTTTGGTATAAACTAGAACCACAGCAGACAATTTTATTTGACACATTTGAGAGTTTTGAGTTGATGACTTCACATAATGCAGTATTTGGGGATCAGTCATCAGCAAAACAAATAATTGTGTTAAAGTCATGACTACCTCAGTTCAGATGATTGCTAAGAGAATTTGATTCACATTCACTTAAAGCAGGGATTCTCAACCTGTGACTCATGGGCAGCACCATTTCATGTGGCCTACCACCACACCAGGAAGTGCCATGTGGTGGAGGAAGGGCAAAATGGCTGTCTGAGGGAGCATGAACCCCCCCCCCCAGCTTAAAAAGGTTGAGAACTCCTGACTTAAAGATTTGTAGCCTCTTGTTCATTAGGCACACAGCAGGTGACCGTTTTCCACACCTGTGTTTCTGAGTGCTCCCAATCTCAGTAATCAAAATGATTTCGAAAAAGTCAAATTCTAATAATACAATCCTGTGCCTATACAGGTGAAACCCGGAAAATTAGAATATCATGCAAATGTCCATTCATTTCACTTAAAAGGTGAAACAAATATATGAGATCGACTCACTACATGCCAAGCCTTAATTAGTTATAATTGTCATGATCATGGCATACAGCGTACATGAGATTATGTGATGATTATGGGGTACATGAGATTGGGGGGGTTGGGGTATTCATAAGCTTTTAAGCCATAAGTATCAATATAACAGTAAGGCTTGAACTATCTCGCTTTGCATGTAATGAGTCTATCTCCTATATTTGTTTAACCTTTTAAGTTGCATTACTGAAGTGAATGAACATTTGCACGATATTCTAATTTTCCAAGTTTCACCTGTATGTTCAGAACTTGATATTAGTCAGATGTAATAACATATAGTTATAAAGTTGAAGTCCAGAAAGCTATGTTCTGTCAAACATGGTTATAAAAAATCCTTGTAAACAAGTCTGTAGACCAACCTACTAAGATAGATAAACGGTAAGTTCTCATTATCATGAAGAACAAGACAGGAAGGTTAGCTATTTCTTTTATTTTGGGTTTGCTGCCTAAAATCCTATTGCTAGAACGCTGCTTAAGGTTTGCAGCAGCAATTTACCAAAAATTAAAAATTACAACATAATCTATAGAAACCTGCAGGATAGGAGAGGGAAGTATTATTTTTAAAATGCTTCTATTGGTAAGGTGCTCCCAACAAGATTCCATAACCCCATCCCATGGATTCCTCAATCTCCCAACAATGTAATGGTTTGCATGGAAACTTGGAGAAGTAGGAAATGTTTAGATTCTGAAAAATAGCTGCTACTGATAGTTTCATGAGTTTTACATGGTACAGATGAGGTGTGGCAATGACTCAGTGTTGTATGTTTTATGTTTTCTACCTGCACAACCCTCGGACATCTCGTTATAGGGCAGGCAAAAGGTGATAAATATAGCTGGTTTTAAAATTGAAAGACTAGAGAAGAAACTAAAATTGAACAGTTAGATAACTTTAGTACTAAGATGGTAGATTATGGCCTGAATGTTATGGGAGGACAATAGATTTCTTTGTAGCCATATATACAGAAAATCAAATTGTACCAGGAAAATGGAATTGTTTCAAAGAAGGAGAAACTGATCTTAAGGTTTTCTTAAAATAGATTTTGAAGTCCTAGGCCCCTGCCTACTTTGGCTGGTCATCAAAACAGTTGTTTAATTTCCCTGAATATCAATCTTCTTTCTTAGATCCTAGTGGCAGCATTTTGAGAAATTCTTCAGGCACATTACTATTTTTGAAAAGCTTTTCCCCACCACCAGGCAAAGCAGAAGGTCCTATGAACCATGTTATGTTATGCAAATCCAATCACTCAAAGGAACATCACATCAATACCTTGAAAAGTCTGTTTACATCCTATGGGACAGCCAGGAAAAGACAAAGAGGAATAGAAAACTGGATGAAAAGGGGATTCAGCTACTTTTGCAATTTTAACAAAGCATGGCACACCAATGGCAGCCAGCCAAGCCTAGTAGTGCCAAGTCCAGCTGCTGGGTGCTGAATGGTGCTAATGGTACAAGCCACTAGCTAATTGATGCAAAACAATTACTGATGCTCCCGACAGACATGGAGATGGAGTGGGAAAGCCACACAGGTTGAAATTCTTACCAGTTGTAAGCTCAAATCAGGCAGATTGTTTACAATGTTTCTTATGGAACTCCATGCCTACTTTATCCAA
Source organism: Bradypodion pumilum (assembly GCA_035047305.1). Taxonomy (NCBI): domain Eukaryota; kingdom Metazoa; phylum Chordata; class Lepidosauria; order Squamata; family Chamaeleonidae; genus Bradypodion; species Bradypodion pumilum. Next base: position 327,652,135 of record JAWDJD010000003.1, read on the forward strand.
TATTTCTCCCTGCATCAAAAAAGCAAGGTTTCATGGGCAGGTGCATGCGATATTCCAGGGAATTATTAATAAGTATAAGTAGCTCATAGCATAGCATATAATCTCAAACAAAAGGAATATAAAAGGTCCTTAGGTCAGCGAAAAAACTAGAATCCCTCTCAATTTGAGTTCCTAGGGGGAAAAATATTCCAGGATTTACAGTTGATACTGATCCAGGAAAAAAAAAACCAAATGTTGATAAAATTAACCAATACTGCAATGGAAAACTGCAAAAGAACGATTCAAATGTTCAAAACGTAGAAAAAGAACTTGCTATCACTGCACAGTGCAAGCATGAATCTCAAAGTATGCATAGAGCAGCCACATGTTATTTACATTCTGCAATCTAGTCAGCAAAAATACTTTTTAAAAGAGTTGAATAGACTGGCTTAAATAATAAAGGCTGGCAGTGATTTATGGCTTGCTTGGTTCAAATGAACAGCTATGATTATGCACTTGTAGCAACCAGAAAACCTTTCTTATTGGGCAATAAAATCTGTTCCCCTTTTTTCTTTATCAAGCTCTTTAGAAGCCCAACTCTTAAGATGACCAAGATCCATTTAACATTAAGAATTTATTTCATGTTGGGGAGAATTGGCCATTCACTTCCTCCTAGAGATTTGACCTTGACTTATTGGGACTCCAAAACAATGACAATTTTAGCCACATATAACAACTAAATTAGGTCATTATTACTATCATCCATTTTTTTCTAGATAAAGATATGGACTTCAAATCTTATCGGAGAGCAATCTTTTATACAAAAGTATGAGTTCTGTTTTATGTTGTAAATCTCAGTACTATAGATGGAAATAGATGGAAAACCTGAGTGAAAATGACATTTGAAGAAGGAAGCACATTGACTACCACTAGCCGAGAAAGAACTGACTATAACATGAATCAGTTTTGCTAGAGTTCAGAGAGACATATTTTAATATCAGTATACTTAAGGAACTCAGACACAACTTAAACCAGAAGTAAAATACTTTATTCCCTTTCACATTTTCCTCAAAGGTGGACTTTCTTTCTGACAAAATAAATAAAGCAATTGATGGTCTTTTCCACATTCCCAAAATACTGATCAAATTTTTATTTATTTTGTATCAACTTTTCTTCCAGCAAAGTACTACAGCTTTGTCATGAAGCAATTTTGTATAAAGTTAACGAGATTAATGGCCCATGTAGAATTAACAAGAAAAGGTTGAATTTCCAACCTTTGAGGGCATGTAGTTCGTAGTACAAGCATTAAGAGTTACCTATATAAGTCAAACATAATGGTTATTTAATGAATAAAATGATGTTCCTTCCTTTATGACCTGTCTGCCACCTGAGTTCAGTTCCTTAGATAAAACCAAGTGAAAATTCACAGAAATTTCATCATTCATTGGTCCTAAACAAGAAGACTGAGTGGAGTAGCAAGTAGCTGAAATTATTTTGCAACCTCATCTTCAACAGAACCTTGGATAATGACCCTCTGTATTTTGAAATCACCAATAATTCACTAAGTACTTTCTCCTCTCATTAGCCCTTTTCAATGCCTTTGCTCCCACTCTTATGTCTTTGTGCTTTAGTAGCTGTTATGGTTGCTTCATACATACAGTAACATCTCAGAAGGCAAAAGCTTTCAGCTTCTTATCCTTCCATAGAAGCAGAATGTATGTACAAACACATCCCTTGTTCTATTCTGGGGTAAAGAAAGTGGCCACTGTAACAATCAGCTTCTAATCTAAACATATTGTAGATAGTTGCACCATAGAAACTATATATATCGTGCATTTCAAGGATTTTTTATCAAATATTTTTAGACTGGCAGATAGCTGTGGGTTCCATTTTCTTAGTTTCAGTTATGGAGGCCACCTGTACATGAAATACTAAGGCAGGAGCACGCTATGCTAATTGTGCAGTTTATTATCCAAAGTCTGATGAAATCCTACGCAGGGTTTCTCATATAACAGACAAATTTCCAGGCTGAGCTCCATGTGGAGCAATCCATGGCACTAGTGACCCTTACTATTTACCGTGTTATGTTCTGGCCTGTCTTGTTAAAATGCTTGCCTGCATTTTACCCGGCGTGGGTGACAACCACACATCTGTCTGGCAGAAGCCAAGACAGCTGACACCTGGAGCAGCAGAGTGCTCCAGTGCAAAAAAACCAAGTAAAGGCTCATTACTGTGATCTAAGGAGTCTTCAAGGGAACATTACAAAATCAGATCAGCTGCTTCTCAGCTTTGACCTATTTTCATGAGATTAATGTGTTTCAGAGAAATCTGCACTACCATGAAAAGGCCATATCTGTTGTTTTGTCAAATAAACCAGCCCTGTTTCTTTTTTAAGAGTTCTATACACTTATCTGGCTGCATCTTCCTCTTCCCTTTAGCAAATGTTTTCATTTATTTTTCTATACCGAGAGAATCCCTATGCAAGGCATTTCTAATAAGATTATCGACTAATGGTTCCCTAACATGGTGCACATGCGCCACAGGGGGGCTTCAGTTTCCCTTGCATGCATATTCTACATGAGGTATCTATTCAGTCTGCCTTTGTCTATACTAGTGGTTCCCAACAGGAGACTTCAATTCCCAGAAGCCTAAGTCAGTACATTGGCTGATCAGTGCTTTGGGGGAATTGACAAGACTTCTGGGAACTGAAGTCCAAAAACCAAAGGTTGGGAAACACTGATCTACAGGCTCTTCTTGTAGCTTTATCATTTTCTTTCTGCCTAACTCTTCACCTCTCTGCTTCAACTGAACTTTCCAATGGGCTACCATACCATTTTTCACAAACACAAACTTCTTTCCATGTTGGGGTTAAATTAAAGACCAGCAAAGTGTTAATGTATTTTTTAAAATGCAGTTTAAAAACAGTCAAGTGCTTGTGTTCAACCACAAGTAATCTGCAAAGTTATTAATATACAAGCAACGAGAGCAATATGAAAAGAGAACAAAAGCAATGGATGTTGCAAAACAAAGCACTGGCAGGGTTATAGCTGAAGAGCGCCTCTCACAATCTCTGGCAAATGGCTGTGTTGACCACAAACGTATTTGCAAAATAGCGAATCTGATGACATTTCTCAGCAGCTCTTCTATGGATATCTGAAGGAGAAAAGGAAAAAGGCAAGATTAAACTTGATGTCCCTGGGAACCTTGTAGAATGGAGGAAATGCAACCAACTGAAGTGTCAAGATGTGGAAACTATCCAGAACACAGAAAGGATTAGAATCAGAACACACTGTACCACAACATTTATACCATAAACAACTATGAGGGGTATAAGAGAAAGCTCAAAATGAAACAACAATAATATTAGACTGAATCAAATGGTAGATTTGTATCCAATAATAATAATAGGGCTTTAACATTAAAATGGCTAAGAAACACTTTAACTTATGTCTATTTGCAAAGCAGCTCTGCCCACCCCAGCTTTAGGAACTTGGCTACTAACCATCCACTGTTCATCATTTCTTATTTACTTAAAACTGAAGATACTTATAATTGGAAAGTAATTTGGAAACTACTAGTCCTGATGAAAGGCACTTTACAAGCAATGTCCTTCCTTTCTGGAATTAAACTAAACAAACAGAATATGGCCAATTTTAAAAAGCTGTGAATACCCTTCCAGAACTGTTATTCCATGTCAAATACAATAATCTACTGCACTGCTGCAAAATTAAGTACCCTACCAGCAGCCTGAAGAAGAAAATGGGGTAGGGAAAGCCTCTCCATGTGACCCACTCCCAATTCTGGGCGGTTTTGCCTCCTATGGAGAGGCTACCAAAATACAGCAGCATCACTCAAGTCAGACCCCGCTTTCCATAGTCAACATGGGGTTCCCCTCAATGAGTCTGGACTCTGCATGACTCCTTAACAAAGAAGTCGGGCCAGTTCTGCTCTACATTTTCAACAGATTTGAAGAGAACAGCACAAACTATAGTGAAGATTAGAACACAGGATCCTCTTACGCCTTCTTGCAGTCCTGCGCTTTAGCCAGTAGGTCTCTTTGCCTTGGCACAAGTGATGTATCAAGGAACCGAGCTGGTTCAGGTCAGTGACTTGTTCCATCATGACTGTCTCCTCCTGGATCAGGTATGTCTGTGGCAGATGCACCCCTTTCTGAAATTATAGCATTTACAACTCACATGAAATAATTTCATGGGATTTTGATTTCAAGAATCCCCTCAAAGGAACCAGAGAACATTATTTTCACTCTTTAGAATGGATGTATCTTTTTGCCTTTAAATATGTTTGCTACCTTACTATAAAAACCGCCAGGGTGGTATACAAGTTGTGCTGCCCAGCACAGTTTATATAATTACAGGTTTTCCCAACTGAATCTTAAAATGGAAAGTTAAAGGGTCTATCCAAACCGCAGTAAGGTTTTTGTTTTTGGGCGGGGGCAGGATTTTATCTCTTTATTCAGAGCTTTATGATCCAACTCTTGTCTCTAAAGCTGGTACCTAGCAAGCCAGATTGTGGGTGAGGAAGAAACATGCACATAGCTGGACATCTCTTGACAGTATTTACTAAAACAAATCTGCCGGCAGAATAGGAAAGTTGGTGGTTGTGAGCATATAATGTCAGAGCTTTGCCCGTTTTGCTAGCTGTACTCCATTTCTGTGTATTGTTACTGACTTTTAAAGCCATACATAGTATGGAAGTAGGGTAGATGCGCCGTAACCCATCAATTTATGTGAGACATGAAATGTGTTCTTCTGAGAGAAGAACATTTCAGGATCTTAGATAGTTGGTTTATACTGAGGCACACATTTGGTCCATCTAGATCAGTACTGTCAACCTTGGCTAGCAGCAGCTCTCCAGATTCCCAAGTGGTTTTGTAAAGGTTTGCGAGAATAACCCTGACTATATAATTACTGGCAGTCTTTATGTCACAAAGGCAAGGCTAGGGAATCAAATGGATCTTGTTTCTTGTATATGAAAGTGTGTGTGGTCGCATGTCTTATGGCAGGATCGGTTTATTGAGTCACCAGAGACACATCCATCAACTGAGAAAATGACTTCCAGGAAAATGTATGCTCGGATACAAGTAACAGCTTCCACCAATGAAAGTGTGGCCATAGCCAAATGGGATAGTAAATGCCAACACAAATGCAGTCAAAACTGGGCTACTAAAAAACAACAGTACAATAAAACCCCGATTTACGTAAAAAGTCAGTTCTGTAGCTTATTACGCAAATAGGGATTTTATGTAAATCGATGCATCTCTATAGGGATGCATTGAAAAATAAAAAACAGGCTTGAAATTGGTTTTCAATGCATCCCTATAGAAAATCAAGCTTTGCATCCCTAGTGGCCAGGATGGTAATGACAGGCATTACACACACACACCTTTTAAGCTCTTCTCCACATTCATAACTAAAGCATGTGCCTCGGAAAAACTTCATGTGAACAACAGAAGGGAGCAGATACCCCACCCCACCCCCACCCCCCGGCACTCCCAGTCCCGGCAGAAGCAAGCGGCGACTGCAGAAAATCATTGCTGCCACCACCGCTGCCTCCACCACCACCAGTAAGTGATATCTTGCGACATTTGGCAGTGGGGTGGGTGGTGCAGGGTGGAATTTTAGCTTTTAAAATAGTGGTGCCACCATTTTAAATGTAAACATACCAGGAAACCCCTTGCATAACTGGCTTTTTTTTTGCATAAATCGGGACATGATTTACGCAAAAAAACTTATGTAAATTGAATTTTACATAAGTAGAGGCAAACGTAAATCAGGGTTTTACTGTATAACAAGATTTGTAAATGCATTTATAAAAATATGTTAAATATCCCCCTTAATAACCAAGTGAAAATCAAGAAGCAAAAAAATGATGTCCTACTGAAAACAGGAGGAAACTGAGAAACAGGCAGTGGGTTAGAATGAACATTCCTGGAGGAAGTTGTGATTGGAAACCTGTTGGGAGCATCACTATTAGAAGCTGAGGATATAATGTGTGCAATGTGCCATTAAGTTGCCTCTAATAATGTATAGTTACTCTAAAGGTTCGCAAGGTGGGATATTTAAGGACTGGTTTCACTCCAGTGAGTTTGCATAACAAAAGGGAGATTTCTTAAACGCAAGTCTCCTAAATTCTAGTCTGATATTTTATCCACTACAACTCACTGGCATTTAAGGATATATAATGGAATTTTTAATTCCAGATACCATTTGTAAACACCAGTACCATTAACAAGGAGGAAAACTCAAATGTCAGCTTCTTTTGGAACACCAACTCTCACAAACTGGACATGATCTTTTATTGGTTCCAGATACAAAGAGTTAGCTTTCTCTCTGAATACAGTGGAACCTCATACAACAATCGTCCCGTATAGCAACGAAATCGCATAAAAATTAGGTTGGGGGGGGGGGAATGGCGTATCGCATAACAATTTTCCCTATGGAAAAAAATCACAACAATTTTTCAATGGGAAAAACCACTTAGCAAAAAAATTTGTTGTACGATGCATTCCATAGGGAAAATCGCTATATGATGCATGTATCGTATAGCAATTGTTTCGTACGACAACGAGCCCCATGGAACGGATTAAAACCGTTGTATGAGGTACCACTGTATATACATTTTCTGAAAAAATGTCATGAAAACACCTTGTAAATAGACACAACGATCTTCCTCTGGCAGACAGAGTGACTGTTGTTTCTGTTCCAGAAAAGACTGTGGTGAGCCATAAAAGTCAAATCATCAGAATGTAATTTAAAAAATAAGCATTACTCACATACCTTTACATTAACTAATAGCTCCCAGAAATCTTGAGGTGGCAGAACAATTGTTGTATTCAATTCAATGACATAGCACTTATCCAGGAACAGATCATAATAGGCAGTCAGCCTCTGAAAACAATCCAGACAGGATGGGTGTTGTTAAAATAACCCATGAAATTTACATACATACATTTCTCCAACTTTCTCCCCTACTAAAGAAAGTCAATCCTCCCTCAGGTTTTGAGATAATCAGAGCTTTTGCTGTGTGAAAGCCACCCTCTGCACCATTACATATTGTAAAGCTGAAGACAGGGAAAACAGATGTTAAACCTCAGATTGACATAAAGTTTTATTTTCTTTGCTTGTACCTTTTCAGAATGAATTTGATGGAATCACTTAGTAGAAAATACTTCCTATGTTTTCTTTCTCTAGTACTTAAAGTTTTAAACCAACATCTGACCATTTTTCATGAATGTAGACGTTGAGCTTAAGCTCTCAGTTCACTCCTCTGGAAGTACAAGCAGCGATAGTACAGTATTGATTTTGATCTCAGATTTTATAGGATGCATGTTGCTGTATTTATTGGTGGATAGAGCACTACTATGGAGTCTACCAATATTAAATTCCAATACACCAGTAAAGTTTATGATTAAGTTCTCCCCTGCAAATCTTGAACTGTATCTATCATTAATAGTGCTTTCCAACAGGAACTGGTTTCATGCTCCACTTTACTGATGGCTATTGGAACCTTCATGGCGTGACCATTTTTCCACAGCTGTCACAGTAGTTATATCCACTTCTCATTCCTTACCTGCTGAAAATCATGGATAATATCTGCAGGATCACTTTCACCAAACTGGGGTGGTGGGACAGTGATCCACTCATAATGCTCTTCAAGGTTAATCCTCACTTCTTCGTGCAATTTCAGCTGCAAGTTGGAACTGCTGTCAGCATATGCCACCAGACACTCCTCTATTAGCTCTTCATCATCTAGAAAGCCGATCTGTGCAGTTAATCCAAAGAGAGACATAAATGCCCAGCACCCCAGCAATCCGGCCATTCTGTTTAAAATATTCAGAGAGAAAAACTCTCAAGCTTTTATGATGGAAATTATATTTATTTATTTAGTATATTTTTATACCGCTTTCCTCACCTATTGGTGACCCAAAGCGGTTTACAGACAAACAAAGATGGTACATTACATAAAACTTGAAATACAATTAAACATTGTGGCTGAACATCTGAGGGAACCTAAGAGACGGCATCCAGGCTCAACGTCAGTGACGGAGCCTGGTACTCAACATTCTCTGCAACATCCTCGGGCATCTTAAGGCCCGTGTAATGGGTAATAGCCGCTCCCACTCCCCTCCAACCGGCTGAGGAGAGGAGCAGGGGGCTCTGTGGCAGGGACGAAGGTGGAAAATGTCCTCCTGCCATGGAGCAACGGTCGCTCCCACTCCCCTCAAACCAGCTGAGGGGAGGAGCTCAGGGGGTTCTGAGAAAAATTGAAAAAGGCTACCATCCATAGATGATGCACTGCAAAAAAAATTACTACCTACTCTGTGGGCATGGCCAAACATCCTGCATTGTGGGCTAGGCCAACCAAGTGGGTGTGGCCTGGGGGAATTTCCGCTACTGGTTCTGCAGAAGCTGACAGAACCTGCTGCAGTGCATCACTGCTTACAATCTACTCTTCTATCTTATTTATCACTTTAAAATATGTGCCATCAAGTTGATCTTTACTGACTGTGTTACCAAATATAGCTTCAAAGTTCTTGCTAGCTGGTGTGCTTGGACACTTTCTCTCTGGAACCCTTGCAAACACATGCCAGGATTTGTGATCTCTGAGGAAGAAGAGCTGGGGTTTTTTTTAATGCTCATCCCTAGTTGTCTTCCACTCCCCAAAAAAACACTCTGTTTTGGCAAGCATACTCCTGCAGCCCCAAAGTGAGAAGAATCGATTTGCAAAGAGATTGTAAAGGGCAAAACCAACACCCCTCCTTCCCTAAAGCAGAAGTCTCTTAAAGCAGACTTTCATTGGAACAAGGGTAGAGGATATCTGGCCCTTCCGATGCTTTGGCCTACAATTGCCATCAGCCCTTCCTACCATGATCAATGACTGGGAACTCTGAAAAGTTCTCATACAAAAAAAATAAATCTCACCATCTACTATGTGATCTTTCTGGCTAGGAGTAATGGGATTTGAATTCTGGATCTATCCAAAATATAGGAGTCCTGGTAGCTCAGTGCTTAAACTGCTGCACTGCAACCAAAAGGTTTTTTGAGTCCGATCCTGGCCAGGGCCAAAGGTTGACCTAACCTTTGGTAAAATGAGGACCCAGCATGTTAGGGGGGAAATGCTAATTAGCTCGTAAACCACCCAGAGAGTGCACTAAGCGCTATGGGGTGGTATAACAGAAGTGATTGATTTGCTTTGCTTTACCAACTAAAGCATAGCTCCTAACCTTAGGGTTGTGACCTTGAAAAAATACCCTGCTTACTACTATGGGAAAACTACGCTGGACTAATGGCTAACTTAGACAACAGAGTTAACATACCATTATATGCAGAGATACCAAAAGAGGAAAAGACAGCCTGTTTAGTCTAATACTAGCTGGCCTCAATCACTTTTGGCAAATTAGCTTGCCTACGTTTTGTAACCAGTGAGCTGCGAGACAACACAACTGAAAAGCAAAGCAAGACAGAAAGGAAGGTGAAACAAACAAGAAGACAGGCAGACGTAAGCAGTGGGAAATCTTTTCCTTTAAGGGAAAGATCCTAACTTCGATTTTACAAAATGGCATCTTACAACATTGCACTGAACAAGAGTAGAGGACATGGTCAAAAGGCCAATCGGCAGAGGGCAACAAGGAGGGTTAACGTAAATAATGAGAATTCAAAGGACCCTCCTCTCAAAAGATAACCATGAAATAACCACATCTCATTTTTTGCATCATACATACCACATTTAAGTCAGTAACGGAGAAATATCTGTAGATGTACATTGATGTTAAAATCAAGCCAAGAAGCATCAGCACCAGGCTCACAGTCAAGTACAGGGTGCGCCAAAGAGATTTCCGACTCTCCACTGGCAAAGGCAAGAGTTGTTCCTCCTGTTTAGAGCAGAGACAGAACAATCACTCAAATGAACAAGGGTTCGTTGGCATTCAAAGGAATATGAACTTTCCAGAAGAACAGGAGTTACCTTGGCTTCACTCAGCAAAACCTTTCAGATAGTCTGATTACCATGGTTTTGACTGGTCTCCATTTGTATACCCCTTTGTGCATGCAGTTCATGCGTAATCAAATATATGGAAATGCATCTGTGTTTAGTATGGGACTGCAGTGGCTCAAGTGGCTAAGACACTGACTGGGAGGCGGAAGGTCAGCAGTTCGGTTCCCGAGTACTGCAGGACAGAATGAGCTCCCGTCTTTGTCCCAACTCCTGCCAATCTAGCAGTTCGAAAGCAAGGAATTGCAAGTAGATAAATAGGGACCACTCTGGTGGGAAGGTAACAGTGTTCTGTGCACTCTGGTGTCTAGTCATGCCTGCCACATGCCCACGGAAACGTCTGCAGAAGCAGACAGTGCTGGTTCTTCGGCTTTGAAACAGAGATGAGCACTGAACCCCAGAGTCGGATACGACTAGCTTTCGAGGAAGGGAAACCTTAATAATAGAGTGTGGTTAGTGTTGTGATTTGTCACGGGTGGGCAAAGTGTGGCCCATATAGTAAAAGTAAAGGTCTCCATTGCTCGAAAGCTAGGAGGCAGTGTTCATCTCCATTTACAGCCTAACAGCCAACATTATTTGCTTGTGCAAAGATTTCCAGGGCCACGTGGTCTAGATGTCAGAGCGCACGGAACACTGTTACCTTTTCTATCAAAGTGGTACCTATCAATCTAGCTGCAATTTCTTGCTTCCAAGCTGCTAGGTTGGTAGGAGCTGGGACAGATGACAGGCACTCACTTTGTCGTCCATCATTTGGGTCTCGAACTACTGGCCTGCCCACCATCCAGTTGTCAAGCTCAGTGTCTTAACCACTACGCTACCACGGCCCTGTGCCCCAGATATTAGACTGCAAATCCCATCAACTAGTTGTCATAGAACAACACAGCCTTACAATATCCACCCTGCTATGGAGCACCGTTAGGGACACACCAAGCCAAGTGGAGGAGACAAGGATTGAGGCAGTGGTGGTGGATGGAATGAGGTCACAGGCTATATGAGTTGGTGCTGTGGGCCACATCCGGCCCACGGGACACAGGTTGAGAACCCCTACTCTATTACCATAGCAGGAGAACCTGGCAATACATACTTAAAAGCCTCACATCCCTTGAAAAACTAATTAGTGACTTGATGGCACAGAATGACAAATGTGGAGAAAGCAAGGCTTTAACAGGCAAGATGTCTTAAAACAACCTAGAGCAGGACCCAAAGGTGGAGAAAGATATGTGCAGAGCCTCAACAGTAGTGTGGTATATGGAAGTGAAAATGTGACTGGGTCCACTGCTTGGAAAAGTTATATATTGGGGCTACTACTCCCAGAATTCCCCAGCTAGCCTAATAATAATAATAATAATAATAATAATAATAATAATAATAATAATAATAATAATAATAATAATAATAATAATAATAATAATAATAATAATAATAATATTTTATTTATATACCACTTTATCTCTGCCTGAAGGCGACTCAAAGCGGTTCACAGTAAAGCGTGCTACCTGCAAAGCAGACAACAGCAGAAAACAATCTATACCTATAAAATGGTGCGTTAACCGTTGGAATGTGACAAAGGATGTTGCACCAGGCCCCTCTAGCCCGTAATGGGCCTCCGTTCACTCGCCCGAACCCGGTTCGCATGTAACTGTCGGGTTGAAATTTTCGACCCGGGGGCAGGAGCCCCCCAGTCGCAAACAAAAAAAGGGAACTTCAATTCCCAACATTCCTTGGGAACGGCTGAGCGGCGCGGCAAAAGGAACGTTCGAAAACGCGCCACGGCCAATTAAAAAAAAGCCGCAGGAAACAAACCGCTAAAGTAAGCAAACACGTGCAGGCAAAACTACAAGCCCGAGCGTCCTGTGCGCCATTAGCGCACAGAACGCTGAGGCGGCCGGAGCGCGAAAAATAAAACTTAAAAAAACAATGCCCGCCGCCGCTGCCATTCTTCCCCACGGGCCAGCAAGCATGGCCCATGGGGAAAAAAAGGAAACCCCACCACCACCGCTGCCCTTCCGTTAGAAGGGCCAGCCGGCGCACAAAAAAATAAAAGACACCCCCCCCCCGCAACTTCTCTTCTTCCCCACGGGCCAGCCAGCATGGCCCATGGGGAAAAAAAGGAAACCCCCCACCGCCGATGCCCTTCCTTCCCACGGGCCAGACAGCATGGCCCGCAGGAAAGGATGCCCCCCCCCACTGAAAAAATAAACACAAACCAAAACATTCAAAACCACATAAAAATCCAAAAAAGAATCACAAAAACAATCAAAAAGAAACAAGAAAAAACACACAGACACCCCCACCCAAAAAAAACCACCCCCCACCCCAAAAAAAACCCAAGAGAACTTACCAAAAGACGTCTTCCATCTATGAGGACCCGAACTCAAATGAGAAAAGGAAGAGAAAACTTACCGGAAGCGACACCCAGAGGACAGAAGAGAACAATTGTAGAGAGGCAACAATTGAAGAGAGACAGAAAAGCTCACCACCCCCACCCAGAGGCCAAAAGAAAAAAAAACATTCAAAAATATTAAAATTAATAAGATTAATTCCAAAATTAATCAAATAAGTTATAAAAACATTCAAAAATAAACACACTAATCTCAAAAATTACCAAAAAAACAGAAATCACTTTTCACTCCAAAAAACCAAAACAAAAAATAAAAATGCGTAAAAATAAACATTTTAAAAACCATAATTAAATTTTAAACTAAATAATATTAAATTAAATTAAATAAATTAAAATAAAATAAAATTTGCATAAACATAAAACAAAAATGTTCAAAAACCAATTAAAAGAGCCCGGCACTGAGGAAGCCAGCACGCAAAAAAAAAAAAAAAAACCAAACAAACAAACAAAACAACACTGGGAGCGCAGGTCCGCTGCAGGCGGACGCAGCGCCTTGAAGCCACAAAATCACAAAACCTTACAACACCATTCAAAACAGCCCAGCACCATTGGTTCAAGGGGAAAAAAAACCTTTACTATCCAAAACAATTTTAAAAAGCCTGGCACCACCGGGCAAAATATGCTAGTACAATATAAATACAAAATTCAATGATACAATAAGCAGTATACAAAAAAATAAAAAATACAGCATAGCAAATGCAATAAGAAAATATACAATGCAGTTCCAAATACAAGTAAAGATCAGGAAAAATACAGTATACAAGTAGGCATGGCTACAAAAGTAGATTTTGTAGCCATGCCTACAAAAGTAGATTTTCCAAGTTCTGGTCTTCCAAACAGCTGATCAAAAGTTGATGAAAGAGGGTAAAGCAGGTGTAGGGTAAGAAGTCATTCTAAAAAGCAAAGAAAGACTCTGGAAAGGAGCAGCAACATTGCTGGTATTTAATCAGTCCGTGCTCCAATTGCTCCCTGTGCACCAGTCAAGTGGCTTGTCACATGACCAAGAATGCAATTGAGTCCTTGTTAATTAGTGGTAATATAGTAAAGGTAAAGGTTTCCCTTGCTCGAAAGCCAGTCGTATCCGACTCTAGGGTTCAGTACTCATCTGTTTCAAAGCTGAAGAGCCAGTGCTGTCTGCTTCTGCAGACATTTCCATGGTCATGTAGCAAGCATGAAGACACTGGAGCGCACGAAGCGCTGTTACCTTCCCACTGAAGTGGTCCCTATTTATCTACTTGCAATTTCTTGCTTTCGAACTGCTAGGTTGGCAGGAGCTGGGACAGACGGGAGCTCATCCCGTCCTGCAGTACTCGGGAATCGAACTGCTGACCTTCTGCCTCCCAGTCAGCGTCTTAGATTATACAACAGAATTTTGGCCTGTAACTGTATTTTGTTGTGTCAAACAGCTAGATATCAATTGAAACTCTTTAGGTTTTTTGGATCTAGGAACTAAAGCCATTCTACATCTCTCAGAACAGGATAATTGCAATGTAGTCTGTTCTCTCACATAATGATGATCACAGGACAGCTACTTGGCTTTGAGGTGACTCAAAGGAGGAGAAGAGTAGGGGATCACTCTGAGAGTCTGAAATTACAGAATAAATTTGAGGCTCTTTCCCTTATCACACCTGACGAGGAACACACAGAGGAACAACTGGTTCCACCTGATGATCTCTCCTTCATCACACTTGATGAGATCCAGGAAGATAAACAACAGGAACAAACTGAGTTTCTCTCCCTTAATATGGTTGATGAGGTGCATGTAGATGAACAGATTGCAGGAGAGAGGCTCCTTGTACTAGGCGATTCAATAATTAGAAATACAGAGAAATGGATTTGTGATGCACATGATAACCGTATGGTGACTTGCCTGCCAGGTGCAAAAGTTGCAGACATCACAAGAAATCTAGATAGATTGTTAGAGAGAACTGGGAACGAGCCAGTTGTCATGGTACACGTTGGTACTAATGATGTTGGGAAGGCCAAGCGGTCTGTCCTGGAAGCCAAATTTAGGTTGTTAGGAAGAAGATTGAAGTCCCGGACTTCCAAGGTAGCATTTTCAGAAGTGCTGCCTGTCCCTCGCGCAGGACCTACCAGGCAGGCAGAGCTCAGAAGCCTCAATGCGTGGATGAGGCGGTGGTGTCGAGAGGAGGGCTTCAGATTTGTCAGGAACTGGAGAACATTTTGGGACAAGCCAAATCTGTTCAGGAGGGATGGGTTGCATTTAAACCATGATGGGACCAGATTGCTGGCACTCAACATCAAAAAGGCTGCAGAGCAGCTTTTAAACTGATAACTGGGGGAAAGCCGACAGGAGCTGGGCAGCATCCGGTTCGGGAAAGTGTGTACTTGAGTAGTGAGGAGGATGCAAAAATTACTGAGCAGAGCAAGGAGCTAGTCACTAGCATTCTAGCAGAAGGATGCAAGAGGCAGTCTAACAATGCAACTGGACACAAAAGACTGTGTCAGAAAAGCATATATAAATGCTTGTATACAAATGCCAGAAGCCTCCGGAACAAAATAGGGGAGCTGGAATACTTAGCAATAGATAAGAATATTGATATTATTGGTATCACTGAAACCTGGTGGACGGATGATAACCAATGGGATACAGTTATCCCAGGCTACAAACTGTACAGGAAGGATAGGAAGGGGCAAACAGGAGGTGGTGTAGCCTTGTATGTCAAAGAAGTGATAAAATCTTATGAATTGGAATATCTAGGTGATTTAGAGTCACCATTAGAAGCTCTGTGGGTAAGAGTACCAGGCCACAAGGATGGTCTAACAGTAGGCATATACTATCGGCCTCCGACCCAAACTCTTGAGGGAGACTGGCAGTTGGAGAATGTTGTAAAGGAGGCATCCAGGAAGGGAAGCCTGGTTATAATGGGGGACTTCAATTACCTTCACATAGACTGGGTGAACTGTTGTTCAGCACATGATAAAGAGATAAAGTTCCTAGATATGCTCAATGATTGTTCCCTGGGACAGATGGTTGAAGACCCAACTAGAGGTACAAGAATCCTTGACTTGATCCTGAGTAATACTCAGGATCTGGTGCAAGATGTTAATGTGACTGATCCAATAGGGAACAGTGACCACAACCCAATTATGTTTAACTTGATCATAGACCGCAAGTCACTGATAAAATCTAACACAGAGACCTTAAATTTTCAAAAAGGAAATTTCCCAAAGATGAGGAAACTAGTAAAAAAGAAACTGAAAGGGAAAATTGAGAGAGTCCAAACACTCCAAGTGGCATGGAGGCTGTTTACAAAAACAATAACAGAGGCCCAATTGGAATGCATACCCAAAAGGAAAAAGGGCACTGCCAGGTCCAAGAGGACTCCAATGTGGCTTACAGGAGCTGTTCGGGAAGTGATCAAGAGCAAGAAAAGCTCATTTAGAAGATGGAAGGCTTGTCCAAATGAGGACAGCAGGCAGAAACATAAATTCTGGCAGAACAAATGCAAGGCAACAATCAGGAAAGCAAAGCAAGACTTTGAGGAGCGTATAGCTAAAAATACTCAGAGGAATAACAAAGACTTCTTTAAGTACATTAGAAGTAAGAACCCAACTAGGAAGGCCATTGGACCATTAGATGACAATGGAAGGCAAGGGGTTATTAAAGAGGAAACAGAGATTGCAGAGAGACTCAATGAATTCTTTGCTTCAGTATTCACATGCCCAAAACAGAACCTATCTTCGTAGGGAGGGAAACCGAAGAATTAAGCAAGATAGAAATAACCAGGGAGGAGGTCCTTGCATGTCTTGTTAAGCTAAACACTAACAAATCCCCAGGACCAGATGGCATCCATCCACGAGTTCTCAGGGAACTTAAAGATGAAATTGCTGATATCCTAGCCAAAATATATAATCTTTCCCTCAAATCAGGCTTTGTGCCTGATGACTGGAAGGTAGCGAATGTAACACCAATTTTCAAAAAAGGATCCAGGGGTGATCCAGGAAATTACCGGCCTGTCAGTTTGACATGTGTCCCAGGTAAAGTGATGGAAACCATCCTAAAAGATAGAATTAATAGGTACATAGAAGAGGAGGCGCTGCTAAAGGAGAGCCAGCATGGCTTTTGCAAGGGCAAATCATGCCTCACTAATCTGTTGGAATTTTTTGAGAGTGTCAACAAGCATGTGGATAAGGGGGATCCAGTTGACATTGTTTATCTGGACTTTCAGAAGGCTTTTGACAAGGTCCCACACCAAAGGCTCTTGAATAAACTTACCAGTCATGGAATAAAGGGACAGGTCTTGTCCTGGATCAGCAACTGGCTAAGGGACAGGAAACAGAGGGTAGCACTAAATGGACACTTCTCCAAGTGGAGGGAAGTAAAGAGTGGGGTCCCCCAAGGTTCAGTACTGGGACCCCTGCTTTTCAACCTCTTCATAAATGATCTAGAGGTAGGAGTAAAAAGCAAGGTAGCCAAATTTGCTGACGACACTAAATTATACAGGGTAGTGAAAACTGTGAGAGATTGTGAGGAGCTCCAGAGGGATCTCTTGACACTGGGGGAGTGGGCAAAACAGTGGCAAATGAGCTTCAACATTAGTAAGTGCAGAGTGATGCATGTTGGGGCAAAGAACCCCAATTACATTTATAAACTGATGGGGTCTGAACTCTCTGCGACAAACCAGGAAAGGGACCTTGGTGTCCTGGTGGACAGCTCAATGAAGGTGTCAACACAGTGTGCCTCAGCAGTGAAAAAAGCAAACTCAATGTTAGGGATCATTAGGAAGGGTATAGAAAATAAGTCAGCAAGTGTTATTTTGCCTCTTTATAAATCTATGGTGAGGCCCCATCTGGAATACTGTGTACAGTTCTGGTCGCCATACCTCCAGAAGGATATTATGGAGTTGGAGAAAGTACAGAGGAGGGCAACCAGAATGATTAGGGGACTGGAACACCTTCCTTACCATCTGAGGCTGCAACGGTTGGGCCTTTTCACTCTTGAACGACGGCGTCTAAGAGGTGACCTGATTGAAGTTTATAAAATCATGCACGGTGTGGACAAAGTGGATAAGGAAAAACTGTTTTCCCTATCGCACAACTCTAGAACTAGGGGACACTCCATGAAACTTTTGGGTACTAGTTCTCAAACAAATAAGAGAAAGTACTTTTTCACCCAGAGGATTACTGGTCTATGGAACTCCCTGCCAGAAGAAGTGGTGACAGCTGTCAGTCTTGACAGCTTTAAGAAAGGATTAGACAAGTTCATGGAGGACAAGGCTATCAATGGCTATAATTATGGCTACCTAAGGACAACCTCCGGGTTGGAGAGATAGGCAGGATATCTCTCAATGCCATTTCCAGGGAATCCTAAACAGGTGAAGGCATCTCCTTGGGAATACCCTGAAGGAAATGGTGAGCCACTGTGTGAGACAGAATGCTGGACTGGATGGGCTGTGGCCTGTTCCAGCAAGGCTGTTCTTATGTTGACCTTGATTTGACTGCAAATATGGAAGTCTGTCCAAGCTTCTTTATAGATGAGAAATCTTGATAATTTCTGATTCAATTAGACTTGGACTGAAACCTATTTTTTGCTATTGTTAGTCTGTCTGCACATACCTATGAAACAGTCATTTGGTTGCTACAGCAATTTTGAAGGATAGTGTAAATATATCTAGTTGAGAGGGTTAGCTTGCAACATCCAGCTGCAGGAACTAGTTAAGATTATTACCATTAATTTAAGGGAACACCACAGATAATCTGATTCAGTCCATATGCTCTACTTACACTAATTCAGCGGAGATGGCATGACTTCACAACCTTTTAGCCACAAAGCAGCTTATTGTCTTGTTTGAGTCCAGCTTTATATTTATTATATTTATATTTATTATATTTATACCCCGCCCATCTAGATTTTCTAACTCTGGCAGCTTTGTGTCCTTCTATCACCAGGCAAAGACCTGTCTAAATTTCTTTGTTTTATCATTCGTGAGAAGATTTACTTTAATGCCACCGCTTCTTACCATACCTGTCAACCTTCCCGGATTGGCCGGGATTTCCCGGTTTTCGGCACCGATTTGCGCCATTTCCCACCCCACGCTGCCGAAACCTCGGAATTTGGCAGTGGGGGAAAGGAGGTACTGCGCAGCCCTTCTGCACAGGTCGCCTTCTACGCATGCGTAGAAGGGTTTTACGCAAGCGTAGAACCTTTCTATGCTTGCGTAAAACCCTTCTACACATGCGTAGAAGGCGACCTGCGCAGAACCGTTCTGAGCAGGTCCTGGATTGGCCGGAGCCACGGTTGACAGGTATGCTTCTTACTTGCCTTTTAAAAATGCAACATTATTTCTTCATATGTGTGGCAAACCAAGGATATGGAAAATCATCATTCTGATTCCATACCATCACCAAAAACTGAAAAATAGACATATTTTTGGTTTATCAATAAATAAATTTAAATTCAGTGTACTAGAACCCTTTTTACCCAAACCTTCATTATACCATACCACTCTCATTATTTCAATTTCCTATGCATTCCTTTAACCAGTGAAAGCCCGTGCAAATGCTTAGAAATCTGACTGAATGACAACATTATCCAAGCATTTTAAATGTATCCAGCAGGCCATTGAACTAGGGAGCAGAGCAAAAGAAAGAGAAATTGTACTGCATAAACAAAGAGGCAGTACAAGAGACAAGGGTGAAACTCTTGAAATGAGAGGGCCAAAATTAAAAATATAATACAGCATAGAGAGACAAAACAGAAGAAATCAAGCTACAAGCCCTGAAAAGAGGCTGATATACATGGGAAAGTACAGTATAGTAAACCCCCATATAACGATTTTAATTCGTTCTACGGGTCTGGTTGCTATGCGATTTTGTTGTTGTACAATTTTTCCTATGGAAAAAATCAACTTTTTTTGCTAAGCGGTTTTCCCATTGAAAAACCGTTGTACGATTTTTTCCATAGAAAAATTGTTATGCGAGGTGTCGTTTTCTTTAAAAACCTATTTGTTATGCGATTTAGTCACTATAGGGGGCATTCATTATACAAGGTTCCATTGTACAAGTAAAGTCCCTGTCGAAATAAGGAATAGAACTGTTCAGGGTCTTTGACTTTGAGCTCCTACACTGACATATAACTTGCTATTAAGATCACTTCTGGTGTGGTTTGGGTTGACACAAATTACAACATCCTCTCATGCTTTGACCAAGAGCGTTCTATCTCACCCCATTTTTATAGCTGTTTGCTACTTTCTGGTGCAGAGCTAAGACTAGTTATTTCACCACACCGCTAATTAACCTGCTGGATAACTCAGTGGTTTAGAGGAGGGGAGTTTAATTTCCCATTGTGTCTGCTTGACAGTTTCTGGACTCTATGATCCATAAAGTCCCCTCTAGTGCTCCAATTCTAAGAAGATGATGCTCCTTCTCCTCCTCCCATTCTATAGCCTATGTAGATGTTAGAACTAAATAGAACTGAGGTGACAACCCTGCGACTTATACAACGGATTGTGAATTGAAATGGATGAAGAAGTAACCCTTTCCTCTATTTTCATCTTCTCTATCTTTTTGTTTAATGTTTCCCTAACTCAGGGGTGTCCAAACTTTTTGGGCCGCAGGCCAGCCACATGGTTCAGTGGGGCAGTCACTATGGCCCACAGGCCAGATCCAGCCCCCAACGCCAATTCATCCAGCCCACAAAGCCCTCGTTGCTCCCGGAAGTGGAAGTAAAATGTGCCCGTACCCCTGCCCTAACTGATTCAGTGCAATTCTACATACAAAATAATACAGCAATTACACTTATATACCACCCCATAGCACTTAGTGCACTCTCTGGATGTTTTACAGGTAATTAGCATTTTGCCCCCAACATGCTTGGTACTCTTTTTACCTACCTCAGAAGGATGGAAGGCTGAATCAACCTTGATCCCCGTCAACATCAAACTCACAATGTTTTTGGCTGCAGCACAGCAGTTTAACCACTGTGCTATCAGGGCTCTTCCATGCTAGGCAGAGACATTGTTATAGTAGCACTGTCAATGTTTTTGTAAAATAAGATTTATTCGGTTTACTCGCTAGTTGAGTTTACCCAGTTTACTTGCAAGCAAGGAGGCAGCAGTAACAGCAGAGGCATGTCAAGTTCCTGGCACTACTGGGGATAGCCATAGTGTCATGGGATAGAAATGGGACCTGTGGGTTGTTGTTTTTTAGAATAGTGTTGTGGATTTCTGTGCGCTGTTCACACAGTGTTGTGTTACATTGAGGGGTTATTAGAATTGGATGGACATGATTGGCTGGGATCCTCCACAGGAGAAATCAGAGGTGAGAGATGGTCAGTGGAATAAAAGGGAGAGGGAGGAGTAAGATAGGCCTTTTTCCACCATGGGGCAGAAAGCCAATACTGTACCTGTATGAGTATAGCTTAGTAAAAATGTAGTACACAGATTTGGTCAGGCCAAAGCCTGAAGCAAGTTTTAGAGTTGTTATTTTAAAGTGTGAAATGACTAGATTGCAAAGTCTTATTCCTATGCTATAACCATAGAAACTTACAATAGAGCATTTAAAATATAGAACCTTTGTGTCTGTTTATTTGAGTAGAGAACTACTGTATGCTGGAGCCCCAAGCCCAGGCCTAATGTTACCACTGAAGTATTTTTAAGAGTCCTACACACACATGCTAAACCAGAAGCCAGGGAGAGCACTGGGGAGTACACGGGGTGCCACCCCACACGGGAAAGTACAAGCTGCTGTTGGTTAAACAGGCAGAAAGGAAGTTGAGGATTTAGCCCTTCCAAGCTGTGTTGGGGTAAACCTGTATTCATTACACATGGCATTAAGAGCACCTGAGAGATGCTCAAGAATATGGAGGAGGTCGGTGTGGAGACAAAAATGGGTAGTAAAATGAAAGGCAAAACTCAGGAGACCATTTAACAACAAAAAGGAAAAATTGCCACAATTCAACGTTCTACACAAAAATGCTCTCACAGGTGCATGCCATCCAACCCACACACACACACACACACACTGCAACTAGAGAAAATTCAATATGGAAGAAAGCACAAATGTAAGAAACAAAACTTTAATATAAACTCCCCAATCATCATCTCAGAAAAAGACAAGTCTTGCTTCAAGCACATGAAAAAGGTTTCTCGGTTAGAATCCCACCAGAGGAGCTGAGGAGGGTGGAAAGAGGATACCTCCAAATGCATTCCCTACATAAAGACAGGAGAGGGGGCATCAATAATTGAAAGGGGGGTAAATTGGAGTGATACAAAGATCAGTGTGTATATTTTTCATGGGAGAGAGGGAAATGGGTCACACTATAATTATGAAGCTTCTCAGCACGAACAAGACTGCTCCAAAATCACCCGCATAGACAGGCTCTAAGTAACTGGCGACTAAAGTCTGGAAGAAGAATGGCAACCATACATTCTCACTAAGGCGGGGAGGAAGGAAGATTCTTCAGGAAACAATTGGCAAAACAAGTCTGTAACCGGCAAGGCAAATGGTCATGGTTGTGGGTGTCAAGAGAAAGGAACAAAGCATTATTCAATTTTAGGGATGCCAGTGTGTCACATAATGCCATTGTTCATAAAAAGTACAGTAATAAGATTTGAACTCAGATATTTTTATGCTGCAATGTGATATTGTTGGCTTACAATTGTCCAAATCTTCTACACAGCATGGCCCCACTGATTTAGGGACTGTGTTCATTTTCATTTTGAAAATGACATAATTTGCCAGTCCTTGTCCTTCCGCTTTTGCCCAAATATATATATAGGGTGTAGTTAGGAACATGGGATGTTATTATTTATTAACAAAAGTATTAGTCCACCCAGGGATAGATTCTAACCCAGTTATTAAAAGTTGGCTTTTCGCAGTTGTGCTTAAAACTTAAAAGAACAAAAAAGCAACAAAAGCATATAGATAATTAAAAAATTGAAATAAAGAGCTAGAAACAAGTTAAAAGATGGGAACAGAAACAGATTAAAGTAATAACAGTTCCATGAAGAAAAAAGTAGGTGTAAATTTCAATGAAAGATGCCCATCTATCAAGGCAAACATGTGTAGTTGCTGTCTATACACCATGCATTCAAATGCTGAAAGAATTAGAAAGTCTTCAGTTCTTTGATTAATCCTAGCCCACAGTTTTTGGCACTGACAGGGAGGCAGCTCTCCAGAGTTTCCAGGCAGGATGTTTTTTGCAGCACCAAGCAGAAATGCCAGGGACTGGTGTGGAATTTTTCTACATACAAAATAGATACTTAGCTGATAAACAGCAGAAGCACTTCCTCTGAGTTTAGCCATAATTATCTGGGGGGAAAGAGCTGTCTAAACATATTCAGAAGCGCTAGGATGGTACTTTCAAATACTTCCCAAGCTGAGCCAGAATTTGGGAATGTTACCTTTTGGACTAGAGCACTAGAGCACCAGCAAGTAAGAAAAAAAGGGCCCTTTCCAAGTTATCGTCTGAGTGTCATAACTACCACTGATCCAAGTCCACGAGTCACTTTCTGGTCCAGAGCCTTTTTGGCACACAAAGTCCTCATCAGCCCCAGGCCAGGATTAATGAAGCTGCTTCCCTCCATCAAGATGGATTCAAGTGGGATTTAACCCACTTGGGGACCATCACTCTTCCTTGTGTGGATTCACAGAGACTTGGGCTTCTGGGAACTGAAGTTCAAAAACAGCTGGAGTACCAAGGTTTGCCCTCACTGGTCTATTCTCTTACCATAGCAGGATAACTCTTTCGTTACTGAGCTGAAGCCAGTGTTTATTGTTTCCCTTCCCCCCTTCAATGTATCTTTCACAACGATCCTGTGAGGTAGGTTAATGAGTGGTCCAAGATCACCCAATGACTTGGATTTACTGGATCCCATTTCAACACTTTAAGAGACTGCACTGGCTCAAGTGGCTAAGACGCTGATTGGGAGCCGGAAGGTCAGCAGTTCGATTCCCAAGTACTGCAGGACGGAATGAGCTCCCGTCTTTGTCCCAGCTCCTGCCAACCTAGCTGTTCGAAAGCAAGAAATTGCAAGTAGATAAACAGGTACCGCTTGGGCAGGAAAGGGAGCAGCGTTCCGTGCTCTATGGCATCTTGTCATGCTTGTCACATGACCACGCAAACATTTGCAGACGCAGCAGACAGAGCTGGCTCTTGGGCTGTACACGGAGATGAGCACTGCTCCCTAGAGTCGGACACGACCCTGACATATTAGCTGATGGCGCCCGTGGTCTCCTAACGTGAAGGCTTGGCTCCTTTTGGGAGAAGACATGCTCAGCAAGGCACTCGGACTCCGGAGACAAGGGTTCGAATCCCCGCTCCACCATGGAAGCCCCACTGGGTGTGCGGGACTGGTCCAACCCACGCCTTAAATATCTCACCGTTAGGGTCGCCCATAACTGGACTTTCGAGCTAAGTGAGATGCTGAAGGAGTGTGCTGGGAGTTGGGGCCAGTCCCGCACCCACGACAGCACGCTTTAGTACTACTCAGCCTCCACCTTCGCCGCGATGCCATATCCTGTTCCTCTGCTGCTCCCCTCTTCGCACCAGACTCACCCCGTCCTGGGGGGGCAGGAGGATTTCTGCTTTCACCCCAAAACTTGCGGAGGTAGTGGTCGCCGCCGCCTGCTCCGGCTTCAGCCCCGCCGCCTGCTGGAACCCGATTTTCACCATGGCTCTGGCTCTCAGCAGCGCCTTTCCCGAGTGCAAGCTCGACGCCGCCTAGCCCTAGATGCTCCCCGGTGGGGGTGCTGCACTGCTACTGCTTCGGCCAAGCCAAGCTCACGCGCACGCGCGCCCCCGGAGAACACGCCCCCCCCCCGGCAATGTGGTGGCAGCAGCAAGCGGCTGCTTTTCCCGCGCCCGCCCGGAGTTTGGCGCCCCCTCTCAGCCTTCCAACGCCTGTTCTGAGAAATGGCTCGAAGCCTGCTCCGCTCCTTCTTTGGTGGAAGACGATCCCCGTGCCCTCTGCCCATGCTCAGAAAAAATCCTTCTGGTCTGCTCTTTTTTTTTTTTTTTTGGTGGAAGGCGTTCTCCGTGCTCTCTGCCCATGCTCAGAGAAAATCCCTCTGGTTTGCTCCTTCTTTGGTGGAAGGACTGCCCAGTGCACTCTGCCCATGCTCAGAGAAAATCCCTCTGGTCTGCTCTTTTTTTTTTTTTTTTGGTGGAAGGCGTTCTCCGTGCTCTCTGCCCATGCTCAGAGAAAATCCCTCTGGTCTGCTCCTTCTTTGGTGGAAGGACTGCCCAGTGCACTCTGCCCATGCTCAGAGAAAATCCCTCTGGTCAGTTCCTTCTTTGGTGGAAAATCTTCCCAGTGCACTCTGCTCATGCTCAGAGAAAATCCTTCTGGCTTGCTCTTTTTTTTAGTGGAAGATGTTCCCTGTGCTCTCTGCCCATGCTCAGAGAAAACCCCTCTGGTCTGCTGCTGCTCCTTCTTTAGTGGAAGGACTGCCCATGTCCAACATGATGGCACCTTTTGGTGAGTTCACTCTTCGATTCCCTTCGCTTGACCTAGTGTGAAAAAGATTCGCCGGCAACACAAGGTTGCCATTACCAGGGTACACCAGTTGTGGTTCAAAATTACCACAATCTTCAAGGAGGCGCTTTCTGTGCACCCCAGCAGGGCTGCTGAGGGCAGGGCATTTTGAAGATCTCTCATTCATAAGAATCGCCATTAGCTGGAGGTGACTTGATGGCACACACAACCACCACCATTCCAAGAGTCCATTGCTGTCACCGCCATACTATTTAAGAAGGATTTTCTCTGAGCATAGGCAGAAGGCATGTGGAAGACCTTCCACAATAAGGAGCAGACCAGAGGGATTTTCTCTGAGAATGGGCACAGGTCATGGGCAATCCTTCCATCCATGCTCAGAGAAAATCCCTCTGGCCTGCTCCTTCTTTGGTGAAAGACGTTCCCTGTGCCTCTGCCCATGCTCAGAGAAAATCCCTCTGGTCTGCTCCTTTGGTGGAAGGTCTTCCCCATGCCTTCTGCCTATGCTCAGAGAAAATCCCTCTTAAATAGTATGGCAGTGACAGCAATGGACTTTTGGAATGGTGGTGGTTGTGTGTGCCATCAAGTCACCTCCAGCTAATGGTGACTCATGAATGAGAGATCTTCAAAATGCCCTGCCCTCAACAGCCTTGCTGGGGTGCACAGAAAGCGCCTCCTTGAAGACTGTGGTAATTTTGAACCAGAACTGGCATACCCTGGTAATGGCAACCTTGTGTTGCTGGCGAATCTTTTTCACATTAGGTCAAGCAAAAGGAACCGCAGAATGAACTCACCAAAAGGTGCCATCATGTTGGCAATTTCACATCTGGCCTAGACACAGAAGAAGAAAAGCCCTGTTTAGCTTCCCTCACAAAATCTATTCATCTTATGGTTTGGTCTTCCTCTTTTCCTGCTGCCTTCGACCTTTCCCAGCTATGTTGCCTTTTACAGAAAGTCTTGCCTTCTCATGATGTGCTCAAAGTAGGACAGTCTCAATTTCATCACTT
The DNA here is from genome assembly GCA_035047305.1 of Bradypodion pumilum. NCBI lineage: Eukaryota > Metazoa > Chordata > Lepidosauria > Squamata > Chamaeleonidae > Bradypodion > Bradypodion pumilum. Next base: position 327,677,991 of record JAWDJD010000003.1, read on the forward strand.
TTTGCCTCCAGAGACAGCTCAGATTTGATCTAGAACCCACTTGTTCATCTTTCTGGCAGTGCATGGTGTCCGCAGAGCTCTCTTCCAGCACCATATTTCAAATGAATGACCAAGGACACATTAAGTTCCATGTTTTGGAGCATTTCCATGTTGACAACCAAAATGGATTTCCAGGAAGTTCACAGGGAGAAAAAAGATAACGTATAGTCATGCAAGGGGGCAGGGGTTTTTTTTCTCCCAGAATCCTCCAGCCCAAACAGCCAGTGGCACACCTGATATTCAGTGGTATATGAACATTTATCTTTTGAAAACAGACATTTCCTTTAAAGATATCAAACAACAACAAACAAACAAAAGGAAAAACAAAAAATAACTAAAACGTAGCGCCTTAAAGACATGACAATCATTTATACATGGCCTCAATATAAAGTGACAGTGATTGGTTAGTCACAAGTTGCAAATCGTGTGAGTCAGTGTGGCATTTCCCACTTCGTGCTAACTGAGAAAGTTCGGTTTCACTTACCAGTGATAACTTTCGTTCTTCGAGTATATAGTTTGTGAATACACACTATTGGGTTATGCGCCTGCGCAGAACGTCGATCGGAGGCTTGAAAAGCTATTGGTCAAAAGTTTTGGCGGTAAGACCGCCCACCGTACCGCCCACCCTGAGGCGCCCGCGCGCCATTTTACCTCAGTTCCATACTTAAGCCAAGCACAGGATAAACCAATTGATCTCATCCGTGCAGCTCAAGAGGGGAGGCGGGGTGGGTAGTGTGTATTCACAAACTATATACTCGAAGAACGAAAGTTATCACTGGTAAGTGAAACCGAACTTTCTCCTTCGTATAGTTTGTGAATCCCCACTATTGGGAGATTAGCAAGCTCACACTTACTTGGTCGGTGGGCAGTCGGATGAGATGATCCCACGATGAAGATGATGATGGTCAGGCAGGGTGAACTGTCAAGGGCGATGAGTCCGGAGCCCCCTAGTGAGGACGACATGGCCAAGCCTGGCGTCCGCAGTGGCTCTGGTGTCCACCCTGTAATGCTGGACAAATGTAGAAGATCTGGACCAGGTGGCAGCCTTACATATGTCCTCGAGCGGTGTGCCCTCCAGAAAGGCCGTGGATGTGGCAACCGCTCTGGTAGAATGTGCCCTGACATGCGGCGGAGGTGGCAACGAGGCCGACTCGTAGGCCAAGTAGATGGTAGACGTGACCCATTTGGAGAACCGCTGAGCAGAGATGGGTTCGCCTTTGGACTTGCCTCCATACGCCACAAAAAGGCGTTGCGACTTCCTGAACTCCCTTGTCCTGCTGGTGTAGAACAATAAAGCTCGTTTGACATCCAGCGTGTGCCAAGTCCTTTCTTGGGCGTTAGTGGGGTTCTGGAAGAAGGTTGGCAAGGAGATAGTCTGTGCCATATGAAACTGGGAGACCACCTTGGGAAGGAAGGTGATATCCGCTTGGAGTACCACACGGTCATTGAAGAATTGAAGAAAAGGTGTGTCTGCCCGCAGAGCAACCAGTTCACCAGCTCGTCGAGCAGACGTGATAGCCAGCAGAAACACCGACTTCCATGTGAGGAGACGAGCATCCGCGGTAGCCATGGGCTCGAAAGGAGTCCTGGTGAGCGCGTTGAGGACGGTAGAGAGTGACCATTGGGCCGTCGGAGTCCTGACCGGAGGGAAGGCGTTCCGCAGCCCCTTGAGGAAACGCTTCACCGTTTGATCGCGAAAGGCACCAGAAGCGGACGAATCGGGTGGAGAGTGAGCCACTACCGCTGCGAGATGGACTCGGATGGAGGTAATGCTGAGGCCGGACTCCGCCAAATGGAGGAGGTAGGCCAAGATGTCCTGCAGCCCCGCCTGTGGTGGGGACGTCTGCTGAGAAGCCAGAAAAGCGCAAAAGCGTCTGTACTTGGAAGCATAAGACTTCCTTGTGGAAGGGTGCCGTGCTAGCTCCAGGATCCTGAATAGTCTGGGGTTATCCTCCACGCGGTGAGGTGGAGGCTGGGCAGGTCCGAGTGGTGAAGCTGGCCCTGCTCCATTTGGAGAAGTGTCGGTGACTCCGGCAGCGTGCGATACTGAGACGACATGCGTAACAGCAGCGGAAACCAGGGTTGGCGAGGCCATGCTGGGGCCACAAGGATGGCCTTGGTCCTGTGTTGATACATTCTGGTGAGAACTTTCTGGGCCAGAGGAAATGGAGGAAAAGCGTAGAAATAGTCCTGATCCCACCGTTTCATGAAGGCATCGCCCTCGGAGTTCATTCCGATGCCTGCCCTGGAGCAGTACCTGTGGCATTTCGTGTTGGACTCTGATGTGAAGAGGTCGATGTTCGGTGTCCCCCAGGCCTCGCAAAGCGACTGAAAAACCTCGTCGTCCAGTTCCCATTCGTGGGTTGTCGAGGTGAGGCGGCTGAGATGGTCGGCCAAGACATTCAGCTTGCCCTGAATGTGCACTCCAATCGGGAAGATGTGCCTCTCCAGGCACCACTCCCAGAGCTGCACAGCGAGGTAAAGAAGGGTGGTGGACCGCGTTCCTCCCTGCTTGTTCAGATACGCCACAGTCGTGGTGTTGTCCGAGGCTACTTGGACCGCCTTGCCCATGAGCAGGCTCTCGAAGGAACGTAGGGCCTTCCAAATGGCCAGAAGTTCCAAGTAGTTGATATGGTACACCATCTCCTGAGGCGACCAAGGGTTGTTGACCGTGAGAGTCCTGCAGGCAGCCCCCCAGCCGAGGTTGCTTGCGTCGGTCAATATTTGCAACGAGGGTTGCGGGGGGTAAAAGCTCTTCCCCGTTGTCACGTTGAGTGGTGCCGTCCACCACAGCAGTTGGTCCCTCAGCTCCGGAGACGGAGTTAACCGTTTGGATTGGCTCTCCCGGAGCGCGTCGAATTCGTGAAGGAGCCACGACTGCAGGGACCGGTACTTTAACTTGGCGTGAGGAATCACCGCCGTCGTTGAGGCCATGAGGCCTAGAAGTCTTTGAGCCTTTTTTGCCCGGATGCACGGTTTAGTGCGAAGGTCGTTCACTCCCTGCGCAATGTCCTTCAAGCGTTTCTGGGGCGCAAAGGCTCTGGTGACAAGCGAGTCGAGTACCGCTCCAATGTACTCGACACGTTGAGAGGGAATCAACTTCGATTTGGTGAAGTTGATCCTGAGGCCGAGACTCTCCATGAGGTGGACCGTGAATTGCGTGTCCCGAATGGCCGACGAGCTGGTGGGGGATACAATCAGCCAGTCGTCGATGTATGGGAAGACCCTGATTCCCCACTGGCGAAGGAAGGCAGCCACCAGAGCCATGCATTTGGTGAAGACCCGTGGTGCCGTGGCCAGACCGAACGGTAGACACCGGTACTGGTACACGGAATCGCCAATGCGGAATCGAAGGAACCTTCGGTGCTCCTTGAGGATGGAGACATGGAAGTAAGCGTCCTTGAGGTCGATGACTGTGAACCAGTCCCCTTTGTTGATGAGGGGAAGGACGGTCTGCAGGGTCACCATCCGGAACTTCCTGGTATGGATGCACTTGTTGAGGCGACGTAGGTCCAGAATTGGGCGAAGTCCTCCGTCCTTCTTCTGAACCACAAAGTACCTCGAGTAGAAGCCGTTGTCCCAGTCGGGCGGCGTCACCCGCTCGATGGCTCCCTTGGACAGAAGAGTTGATATTTCTTCCTCCAAATGGGGGGACGAGGTGGTCCTGGGCCTTGGGGAGACGGAGGCCTGTCTCGTAGGCGAACGGGCCCTCCCACGAGGAGGAGACGGGAGAACCTGAAGTGGGCGAGCTGGAGCCCCAGCCCTGCGTCCTTTTTCAGGAGATCCCGAGGAGGACCGTCCTCCCCAGATGGATGACCCGGGCGAAGGACATCTTGCGACCGAAAACGGGGGCGAAGGCCCCGGCGAGACAGGGGGGCGAGGAGTAGGCGGGAGCGATCGCCTCTTCTCCGACCCGTGTTTCTTTTTCTTCTCCCCGTCCTTGCCCTTCTTCTTCTTCTTCCTAATAGAGAGCGTGGAAGAAGAAGCTGGAGGAGGCTGAGAGGCACCAGCAGAGGTAGAGGCAGCCGCGGCGGGAGCCAAAGCGAGCTCCATCAGGTGGGCTTTGAGCCGGTTGCTCCGATTCTGTACTGCAAGGCGGGTAAACTTCTTGCAGTGAGGGCAGGACTGGGCCTGGTGAGACTCACCCAGACAAAAAAGGCAAAGGCTATGGCCGTCGGAAGCGGGGAACTTCTTGTGGCAAGCCGAGCACTGCTTGAAGGCAGCGGCCATTAACGAAAAAATTCTTCCAGTGGAAGGATCCAGAAGACGGGCACCCCTAAGGGCGGGCCAGCCGCCACCCCCTTGAGGGGGGAAACGGTGACCGGAGCGAACAGGCAACTGAGTCCACCAGAAGGAAGAAACAGCGCCGGGGTGGCAATCCTGCCCGAAGGACAAGATCGCCGGAAAAAATTGTTGGAAATCGGTAAAGGCTTTCCCTCAGAAGGGCGAGAAAAAATTGAGGAAGCTCTCAACGATCGTCCTGCTGCTACGGCGGAAAGAAGAGAACTGAGGTAAAATGGCGCACGGGCGCCTCAGGGTGGGCGGTACGGTGGGCGGTCTTACCGCCAAAACTTTTGACCAATAGCTTTTCAAGCCTCCGATCGACGTTCTGCGCAGGCGCATAACCCAATAGTGGGGATTCACAAACTATACGAAGGAGAACCTTGATTAATATCTAGTTATTTTCCAGTGAAGCTTTGTTCTTTGTTACCTTTGAGTATATTGGTATATTGTGGAGCCGTGCGAGTACCCATAGCAGTTCCATTGGTCTGGAGGTAGGCTTTGTTATCAATGAAATAGCTGCGTGTGAGCATGAAGTCACAGTCTGGGATGAAACGTCATGGAATATAATGAGAATAACTTTAGAAGATGCAGTAGAACACCTGGTTATGAGTGTCCTGGGTTACATTTTACACAGTTTATGACGGCAAATGTAATTAAAATTATTCCCCAGTTTATGACCTTTTGTCACCTTATGACCAAAAATTGTGCTATTTTAAACTCTAAAATGGCCACAGCAGCCATTTTAGAGGTTAAAATAGCCACCCCCACCATTTTGTTCTTTAAAATGGCCTCCACCGCCTCCACCCGAAGTCACAATGCCTGGGGGGAGGTGCATGTTTTCGGCTGTAACGCTAACTAGGGAGCTTGGAGGAAGGTGGAAACCAAATGGATAAGGTCTCCAGATTCTTCCTGTGTTGGCAGGCGTGGAAAATGGGCTTAATGTGTGCCTTCTCTTGGTTGGAATGGAGCAGATAAGGTCCCCAAATGGCAAGTAAAAGGTAAGGAGATTACTTTGTTGCTTTTGTGGGGATGGGGGATGATCGTGTCTGCCATTTTTGTGGGGGTTTTTTGGTGATTTTTTGTGGGGGATTTTTATTTTAAAAATTAGACTGGGTGTTACAAGATTTGGGAAGGGGTGAGAAACAGAAAAGATAAAAATTCATCCTATCCAGGTTATTTTAGTCTTGGAAGCTATAGTTACCTACATTTCAAAATTCAAAGAGTAAGTTTTTTTGGTCCAGTTGGGACTTTTTTATTTTCAATGCATTCCTACATAATAACATGATTCAGGTTATGATTTTTTCACATTACAACGGAGACTGTTGGAACGGACCTCCGTCGTAACCTGAAGTTTTATTGTACATACATTGGATTGTACTTCCAATAGGGAAGTGCAATCCAACATGAAGAGAAAGGATGGGACATAACACTAAAGAAGTATACAGTGGACCTTTGTATAACAAATTTAATGCATTCTCCGGAACCTTTTGTATTACGAAAAATTTGTAAAGCGAATTTCCCATAGGAATGCATTAAATGCAATTTCCCATAGGAATGCATTGAAAAACAACATTTTTAACCAAAACACAGTTTCTCATAGGAATGGATTGAAAGCCAATTAATCAGTTCCCAAAAAAATTGTTAACCGAGCCACTATTTTCTATGGATTTCTTTTTGTTATGCAAATTTTGTATTAAGCGAGTTGCTTGTTAAGCGAGGGTCCACTGTACTTAAGTGGTGACCAAAGCAGTTTCATTCTATAATGGAGAAAGTGGCTTTGAAAGTCATCTGTGAAGCTGCCATTTATTTATTTTTTGCTTGCTTCAGAATCTAGCTGATGAGTAATTCAGCCTTCAGGTTACTATGGTAGGCAGCTTCATTGCCTAGGTAATGGAGCATGTGTGTCAAGACTCAATTAAATCACCACACTGAACTAAGTTTCATAGGAGAAGTCAAGGTTTGTTTCAGAACTTGATTTGCAGAATAATAGAAATAGTCTATTTAGGTCCGTCGTCATGGAAGGGCAAAACATTATTGGGGACTGAATTTATTATAGTGTTTGGTACTGTATCATGTTAAAATAACTTAGCCAGCCTTCAGCAAATGTGCAGCTTAATTTATGTGTGGATATGATTGTGTGTATGATTTACAGGCCTGCCTCACACCATAAAACATCTGGGCTGGCCATGCTCCACTAATAACCTACTCTGAATCAAGGGAGATAAGGATTATGACTCAGAAATGATTCCAGTACAGCCACACACAAAAAACAACAACTGTAATCTGAAAATTGTGCCAGCCTTTTCAAAAACCTGCTGTGCTCTAACACATTTGTGATATTTCCTGTATCATCGTTAAAAATAAGCTTAAACTCAGGGGTGTCCTAAATGAGGAAGTGGCAACGGCAAGGGAGGAAGCCAACTGCAGGAAGAGATGCAGCAGGTACCTCCCTTTTCATCAAAAGACCCAAGACTGGCACTGTTTAGACTGAAATATTATCTGAAACCAAAGAGCTGGAAAAGACTTTAAATGGACCACCAAGTTGGGATCAAAATTGCTGGGAGAAACATCATCAATCTGAGATATGCAGATGATACAGTACTACCCTAATGGCAGAAAGTGAGGAAGACCTAAAGAAAACCCTGCTTAGGCTGAAAGAGGAGAGTGCAAAAGCTGGCTTGAGACTCAACATCAAGAAAACCAAGATAATGGCAACAGGTCCTATCATTCCTTGGAAAATAGATAAGGACCTGACTGCTCATTAGAAGGTCAAATAGTGAAGATGAAGCTTAAATACTTTGTACATCAAATGAGAAGGGAGGATTCACTTGAGAAGGCCTTGATGCTGGGAAGGGTGGAGGGCAAAAGAAAAAGGGGGCAGCCCAAAACGAGATGGCTAGATGGTATTGTAGACGCAATGGGCACAGAGCTGGGCGGGTTGACGAGGATGGTGGAGGACAGAGGTGCCTGGCAGGCAATGGTCCATAGGTTCGCAAAGGGTCGGAGTCGACTGTGCGACTGAACAACAACAACAAATAAACCCATCATAAGACTGGGTGTTACAAGATTTGGGAGGGGGTGAGAAACAGAAAAGATAAAAATTCATCCTATCCAGGTTGTTTTAGTCTTGGAAGCTATAGTTACCTAAATTTCAAAATTCAAACAGTAAGTTTTTACAGAGTCCACTTTGGTGTATCATCAGGTTGCTTCTCAAGCGTTTTAAAATCAGTCACTTCTCCCCATCTTCATAGTCAAAAGGCTTGCAAGCGCTCAGCAGACTGAGTGGCTTGCTATTCCCTTGGGATCATTAAAGATTGCAACTCTTTTATTGGCATGGAGGAGAACCAAGGAGTCAGGGCAGTCCCCATCTCAGTCAGAGAGAAAATGTAAACTATGCACATGGCAAAATACTCCACTGAAGCCGATTACTGCCTACTGCAGAAGTCCACTACAGGTGCCTCTCAGGGCCAAAATTGGATTCCCAATATCCTCAAAATCTGTAACAAATGCTCAGGGGTCATCTCCCACAAAAATGCAAAATTCTCCTGTGTCCTCTAAGAGGCATTGAAGGGCAATTTTGCAGCATCTTGAAACTCTTAGAACTCTTACCGCAACAAATGCTATTTTTTAAAAAAACAAAAACAAATAGCTTGGCACTAGAGAATGGAAGGTGCTTTTTCATGTTTTTGAAACAATTGTGCTAAGAAAAGTATTGGAGATATTTGACGTAGGCATGAATGTTGCACACTGAGCTCCAGAAATGTGTGTGTAGCTCCTGGAATTCAGGAGACTCCCCTTCCCTAACATAATGTTTGCAGAAACATGAAGATATACAAGGTAACTATCCTAATCTTAACCCTCAGTGTAGTACAGGGATTCTCAACCTGTGGTCCACAGGCCGGATATGGCCTGCAGCACCATTTCATGTGGGCCCCCCACCGCCTCCACCACACCAGGGAGTGCCATATGGTGGAGGAAGGGCAAAAAGGCTGTCCGACCCCTGAAGCTCTCTGAGGGAGCGTGACCCGGCCCCTGGCTTTAAGAGGTTGAGAACTGGTGTAGTACAACCATCCTTCAACGGTAGTCAAACTCTGCTTCTGCCCTCTTTAAATTTCATGACATCAGCTGCAAACTAGAGGTCAGGTTGCCCTTGACTGAAAGCCAGTTGTATCCAACTCTAAGGTCCGGTGCTCATCACTGTCTGTGCCTGCAGAAATTTTTGTGGACATGTGGCAGGCATGCCTAGATAAGTTCGGTTTCACTTACCAGTGATAACTTTCATTCTTCGAGTATATAGTTTGTGAATACACACTATTGGGTTATGCGCCTGTGCAGAACATTGATCGGAGGCTTTAAAGCTGATTGGCTAAAAGTTTTGGCGGTAAGACCGCCCACTGTACCACCCACCCTCAGGCACCATTTCACCATTTTACCTCAGTTCCATACTTAAGCATAGCACAGGATAAACCAAATGATCTCATCCGTGCAGCTCAAGAGGGGCGGCAGGGTGGGTAGTGTGTATTCACAAACTATATACTCGAAGAACGAAAGTTATCACTGGTAAGTGAAACCGAACTTTCTCCTTCATATAGTTTGTGAATCCCCACTATTGGGAGATTAGCAAACTCACACTTACTTGGTCGGTGGGCAGTTGGATGAGATGATCCCGCGATGAAGATGTCAGTCTGGTAGGATGGATCCTCAAGGACGAGGCGCCTGGAGCCCTCTGGCAAGGACGATACAATCAAGTCTGGCGTCCGCAGTGGCTCTGGTGTCCATCCTGTAGTGCTGGACAAATGTAGAAGGTCTGGACCAAGTGGCAGCCTTACAAATGTCCTCAAGCGGAGTACCCTCCAAAAAGGCAGTGGAGGTGGCAACCGCCCTTGTAGAATGTGCCCTGACATGTGGTGGAGGTGGCAACGAGGCAGACTCGTAGGCCAAGTAGATGGTTGACGTAATCCATTTGGAGAACCTCTGGGCAGAGATGGGTTCACCTTTAGACTTTCCCCCATAGGCAACAAACAGACACTGTGATTTCCTGAACTCACACATCCTGCTGGTGTAAAACAATAAAGTTCGCTTCACATCCAGCGTGTGCCAAGTCCTTTCTTGGGCGTTGCTGGGGTTGTGGAAAAAGGTTGGCAAGGAAATAGTCTGCGCCATATGAAACTGGGAGACTACCTTCGGCAGGAAGGTGATGTCTGCGTGGAGCACCACCCGGTCATTGAAGAACGAGAAATGGAACATCTGCCCGCAGAGCAACCAGTTCACCAGCTCGTCGAGCAGACGTGATGGCCACCAGAAATGCAGCCTTCCAAGTGAGGAGACGAACATCCACGGTAGCCATAGGCTTGAAAGGAGTCCTGGTGAGAGCGTTTAAAACGGTAGACAATGACCATTGTGCAGTTGGAGTCTTGACCGGCGGAAAGGCGTTCCATAATCCCTTGAGGAAACGCTTTACCGTTTGGTCACGGAAAGCACCAGATGCAGGGGAACCAGCTGGAGAGTGGGCTACTACCGCTGCCAGATGGACCCGTATAGAGGTGATGCTAAGGCCTGACTCCACCAAATGGAGGAGGTAGGCCATGATGTCTTGCAGTCCCACCTGTGGAGAAGACCCTTGCTGGGATCCAAGGAAGGCACGAAAATGCCTGTATTTGGAGGCATAGGACTTCCTCGTGGAGGGGCGCCTTGTTAACTCCAAGATCCTGGACAGTCTGGGATTATCCTCCATGTGGTGAGGTGGAGGCTGGGCAAGTCCGAGTGGTGGAGTTGACCGTGCTCCATTTGGAGGAGAGTCGGTGAGTCCGGTAGTGTGCGAAAATGCGATGACATGTATAACAGAAGTGGATACCAGGGCTGATGAGGCCACCCTGGAGCAATGAGGATTGCGTCCGCCCGCTGCTGGTACATCCTGGTGAGGATCTTCTGAACCAGAGGAAACGGGGGGAAAGGCGTAGAGGTAGTCCTGATCCCACCGTTTCATGAAGGCATCGCCCTCGGAGTTTAGTCCGATGCCCGCCCTGGAACAGTACCTGTGGCATTTCCTGTTGGACTCCGACGCAAAGAGATCAATGTTTGGGGTCCCCCATTCCCTGCAAAGGGACTGAAACACCCTGCTGTCCAGCTCCCACATGTGGATTGTCGAGGTGAGTCAGCTGAGGTGGTCGGCCAGGACATTCAGTTTGCCCTAGATGTGTACTCCAATTGGGAAGATGTGTCTCTCCAGGCACCATTCCCAAAGTTGTACTGCCAGATAGAGCAACGTTGTGGACCTTGTCTCTCCTTGTTTGTTGAGATATGCAACCGCTGTTGTATTGTCGGATGCTATCTGAACTACATTGCCTGTGAGCAGAACCTCGAAGGAACATAGGGCCTTCCATATGGCCAGTAGTTCCAGATAGTTGATATGGTACACCATCTCGTGAGGAGACCACATGTTGTTGACCGTCAGAGTCTCGCAAGCAGCTCCCCAGCCGAGGTTGCTTGCATCGGTCAGAACTTGAAAAGATGGCTGCGGGGGGTAAAGGTTCTTCCCCGTGGCCACATTGAGAGGTGTCATCCACCACACCAACTGGTCCACCAGTTCCGGAGATGGAGTCAACCATTTGGACTGGCTCTCCGTGAGCGGATCGAACTCGTGGAGGAGCCATGATTGTAAGGTCCGGAACTTCAACTTGGCGTAAGGGATCACCGCCGTTGTTGAGGCCATCAAGCCTAGCAGTCTCTGAGCCTTCTTTGCTCTAATGAAGGGCTTGTTCTTGAAGTCGCTTACCCCTTGTGCAATGTCTAGTAAGCGTTTCTGAGGGGCAAAAGCCCTGGTTGCTAGCGAGTCCAGTACCGCTCCAATGTACTCCACTCGCTGTGAAGATTCCAACTTTGACTTGGTAAAGTTGCTCCTGAGGCCAAGACTCTCCATGTACGGTAAATTCCGTGTCCCGAACAGCTGACGATCTGGTGGGAGAGACTATCAACCAGTCGTCGATGTACGGGAAGACCCTGATCCCCTTCTGACGAAGGAAGGCAGCAACCGGAGCCATGCATTTGGTGAAGACCCTGGGTGCTTTGGCCAGACCGAATGGTAGGCAACGGTACTGATAGACAGTTTCCTACCCTGAAACGCAGGAATCGTCTGTGGTCCCCGAGGATGCTGATGTGAAAATAAGCGTCCTTGAGGTCTATTACCGTAAACCAGTCCCGTTTGTTGATGAGTGGGAGGACGGTCTGGAGGGTCACCATCCGGAACTTCCTGGTGTGGATGCACTTGTTGAGGTGACGTAAGTCCAGAATCGAGCGGAGGCCTCCATCCTTTTTCTGCACAACAAAGTACCTCAAGTAGAAACCATTGTCCCAATCAAAGATGGCACCCTTGGAGAGAAGGGTTGCAACTTCTTCCTCCAGATGGTGGGACAAGGTGGTGAAACAGTGTTTTCCTACCCGAGGCATCCGGTCGAACTCGATGGCGTAGCCAGCGGACAAGATCTTCAAGACCCACCGGTCGTTCGTGACGCCGGACCACACCTGGAGGAGGTTCTGGAGGGGGAGGTACGGGAGTTGGAGCAAAAGAGCCTTGGCCTGCGCGACTTCAAACCCGAGACTTGGATTTGGAGTCGGTACGTTTACCCTGGCCGTATGGCTGGTAACACTGCTTATGTTGGCGCCTTTGCTTGTAAAAGGTAGTCCTGGGTTGATCACCCGATCCACTTTGTTGCTGTGGATTCCCCCGATACCGCTGAGTAAAGGGTTGGAATCTTGGCTTCGGTGGCTGAGCCGGCGTGGCGAGCCCCAAAAATTTGGCCGTCAAGTTGGTCTGCCTCAACTCGTTGAGCACCTTGTCAGTGTCTTGGCCAAAAAAGCCTTAGCCATCAAAAGGGAACTCCTCAATGAGCTTCTTCATCGAGTCATTGAGGGAAGTTCCCCTGAGCCAGGCATGGCGCCGCTGGAGGATGGCAGAGGACATATTCTTGGCAGCATAGTCGTTGATATGTCTCGCTGTCCTCATCTGTTGTTCCGCCAGAAAGTCCCTTTCCTCGGCTAATGAGTCAAGTTTTTTCTGGAGGTCGGCCGGTAGTCTCGCGGCAAGGGTCTTTGCACGCTCCCACAGATGAGACTGATACAAGCCCATGGCGGCCGAGTAGTTCGCAGCACTGAGGAAGAGTGAACCGGTGGCGTAGAACTTACGACCCACCGCATCCAACTTCTTCCCCTCCAGAGCCGAAGGTACCGGAAACCCACTAACGGCTGTCTTATGTTGGAAAGCCTTCACAACTAGAGAGTTCGGTAGTGGGTGCACCTGGAGAAACTCAACGTTCTCGTCCAAGACTCTGTAAATTCCGTCGAGCCTGGATGAAACGGAGTGGGACGAAACGGGCATTTTCCATGTTGCCTTCGCTGACGTCAACATGGATGGAAGAATAGTGATGTGGACCTGATGGATGGCCTTTTTGTCCAATTTGGCCATCATCTGGTCCTCACCCTCCAGAGGTGGTTGGTCCACGCGCAAGTTCAACGCTGTGCCCAGCTGGGTCAGCATAGCGGTAAGAGACCTTTGATCCTTACCACGCGGTGGGTCGACTGCACCCTGGTCGGGCATCTTCTCCGTGTTGACACCCCCCTCCTCCTCCTCCGAGGACACACTGGAATCATCGGAGGATGAGGGGGAACTCTCAAAGCCACATCGGGACTGCGCCAGTACGGACTGGGCAGGTCGATGGGCTGAACGCTCATCACGTCAATGTCTGGGTGGGCCTGCGGAGTGACTGCTCAACCCTCGAGAGGGTGGCGGAGCAACAACAGGGCCAGGTTCCCTGGGGCTTACGGTGGTCGGTCCCAGAGCCGCGGAGGCCGTAGGAACCGTGGCCTTAAACTGTTGGACGAAGGATTTCACCATGTCCTCAAACATCCCTCTGAACAAGTCCATCTGGGCTGCGTCGACACCCGACGGCTGGGGCGAAATGGTGGGAGACGAAATGGTGGCAGGTAGAACTGGGGACGAAATGGTGGCCGGGATGGTGGCTGCTGGCTCATCAATGGACGGAGTCCGAGGTCTCAGTGAGACCGAGAGTTGCCGCGCACGGAGACGTCCCCTTTCACGAGGTGGTGAAGGCAAACACAAGGGGCAAGCTGGAGCCCCAGCCCTGCGGTCCTTGTTCGGTGAGTTGGACGACAAACGACCACCCCACGCTGAAGACCCTGGCGAGGGACATCTCGCAATGGAGAAGGGTGGAGAGGGCCCAGGAGAAACTGGAGGCCGAGGAGTCGGCAGAAGCGACCGACGCTCGTCCGTTTTGTGCTTCCTTTTCTTGTCACCATTCTTGTCCTTTTTCTTTTTCTTGCGAACAAGAAGAGAGGACGAAGATGAGTGAGTAGGCCGTTCAGGAGGAGGCGCACTCATCGCGGTGGAAGTTGAAGGCGCATCTGCGAGGGCAAGTTCCATTAAGTGCACTTTCAGTCTGTTACTGCGATTTTGAACAGCCAGTTGAGTGAAGTTTTTACAATGAACGCAGGACTGGCTTTGGTGCGCTTCCCCGAGGCAGAAGAGACACTGGCTGTGCCCATCCGATGCCGGGAATTTCTTCAAGCAGGTACAGCACTGTTTGAAGGCTGCAGCCATGAAAACTTCTTCCAGAGGAAGGTATCAGAGCGTAGAACGTTCGCGAAGGTGAGGAAAACCCCAAAGGGCCGCCCAGCCGCCACCCCCTTGAGTGGGGAACCAGTGACCAGAGTGGATGGTAGCTGAGTCCTCAAAAGGAGAAGAAACAGCACCGGGGTGGCAATCCTGCCCGGAGGACAAGATTGCTGGCAAAAATTGAGAGAGTGTCTTTTCACAAGGAATCGACCAAAAAAATGAGGAAGCTCTCAATGATCGTCCTGCTGCTGAGGCGGAAAGAAGAGAACTGAGGTAAAATGGCGGAATGGTGCCTAAGGGTGGGCGGTCTTACCACCAAAACTTTTAGCCAATCAGCTTTAAAGCCTCCAATCGATGTTCTGCGCAGGCGCATAACCCAATAGTGGGGATCCACAAACTATACGAAGGAGAACCAGAGTGCACGGAACACGGTTACCTTCCCACCAAAGTCGTACCTATTTATCTACTTCCAATTTCTTCCTTTTTGAACGGCTAAGTTGTCAGGAGCTGGAACAGAGGTGGGCGCTCATTCTGTCATGTAGTACTCGGGTCTCGAACTGCTGAGCTGCCGATATTCCAGTCATCAAGTTCAGCATCTTAACCACTAAGGCACCACAGTCCCTGCAAACTAGAACATATACGTTAAATATTTATGCAGTCTCGAGATCACAAACCTGATGGTAAGTAAGATCACATATTCCAAGAATAGGCAACTTGTTAGCTGCAGCTGTCATCAGTCCTAGTCAGCATAGTATAGCCAGTGGTGTGAGATGATGATGCTCACCCTGAGCACAGATGTACAAAAAAATTGGATATTCAATGGCTGTGGAAATTTCTACTACCACACTGGGGAGACCAAAGTTTAGGATTACTTCTTTAATGTCTTCCTAAACACAAGTATAGGCAACTATACTTGAAGATGGAAAGAGTACACAGAGGAACTTTACAAAAAAGATCTAAACACCCCAGATAATAACAATGAGGGGGAAATTGAACTTGAACCAGACATCCTAGAGAGTGAAGTCAGAAAGAACAGCCAAAATATATATTTTCTAGCCAAAATATATAATATTTCCCTCCAATCAGGCTTTGTGCCTGATGACTGGAAGGTAGCGAACGTAACACCAATTTTCAAAAAAGGATCCAGGGGTGATCCAGGAAATTACCGACCTGTCAGTTTGACATGTGTCCCAGGTAAAGTAATGGAAACCATCCTAAAAGATAGAATTAATAGGCACATAGAAGAGAAGGCGCTGCTAAAGGAGAGCCAACATGGCTTTTACAAGGGCAAATCATGCCTCACTAATCTGTTGGAATTTTTTGAGAGTGTCAACAAGCATGTGTATAAGGGGGATCTAGTTGACATTGTTTATCTGGACTTTCAGAAGGCTTTTGACAAGGTCCCACACCAAAGGCTCTTGAATAAACTTACCAGTCATGGAATAAAGGGACTGGTCTTGTCCTGGATCAGCAACTGGCTAAGGGACAGGAAACAGAGTGTAGCACTAAATGGACACTTCTCCAAGTGGAGGGAAGTAAAGAGTGGGGTCCCCCAAGGTTCAGTACTGTGACCCCTGCTTTTCAACCTCTTCATAAATGATCTAGAGGTAGGAGTAAAAAGCAAGGTAGCCAAATTTGCTGACGACACTAAATTATACAGGGTAGTGAAAACTGTGAGATTGTGAGGAGCTCCAGAGGGATCTCTTGACGCTGGGGGAGTGGGCAAAACAGTGGCAAATGAGCTTCAACATTAGTAAGTGCAGAGTGATGCATGTTGGGGCAAAAAACCCCAATTACATTTATAAACTGATGGGGTCTGAACTCTCTGCGACAAACCAGGAAAGGGACCTTGGTGTCCTGGTGGACAACTCAATGAAGGTGTCAACCCAGTGAGCCTCAGCAGTGAAAAAAGCAAACACAATGCTTGGGATCATTAGGAAGGGTATAGAAAATAAGTCAGCAAGTGTCATTTTGCCTCTTTATAAATCTAGGGTGAGGCCCCATCTGGAATACTGTGTACAGTTCTGGTCGCCATACCTCCAGAAGGATATTATGGAGTTGGAGAAAGTGCAGAGGAGGGCAACCAGAATGATTAGGGGTCTGGAACACCTTCCTTACCATCTAAGGCTGCAACGGTTGGGCCTTTCCACTCTTGAACGACGGCGTCTAAGAGGTGACCTGATTGAAGTTTATAAAATCATGCACGGTGTGGACAAAGTAGATAAGGAAAAACTGTTTTCCCTATCGCATAACACTAGAACTAGGGGACACTTGATGAAACTTTTGGGTACTAGTTCTCAAACAAATAAGAGAAAGTACTTTTTCACCCAGAGGATTACTGGTCTATGGAACTCCCTGCCAGAAGAAGTGATGACAGCTGTCAGTCTTGACAGCTTTAAGAAAGGATTAGACAAGTTCATGGAGGACAAGGGTATCAATGGCTATAATTATGGATACTTAAGAACAACCTCGGGGTTGGAGAGATAGGCAGGATATCTCTCAATGCCATTTCCAGGGAATCCTAAGCAGGTGAAGGCATCTCCTTGGGAATACTCTGAAGGAAATGGTGAGCCACTGTGTGAGACAGAATGCTGGACTGGATGGGCTGTGGCCTGCTCCAGCAAGGCTGTTCTTATGTTCTTATGAAAGGCCCTAAAAAGCACGGCAAATAACAAAGCCAGTGGAGATGATGGTATCCCAGTTGAATTCTTCAAAGCCCTAAAAGATGATGGAATCAAGCTACTACCTGCTATATGCCAGCAGATTTGGAAAACGAACAGTGGCCACAGGATTGGAAAAGATCATTATATGTCCCAATCCCAAAAAAGGGCAATGCCAAAGAATGTTCAAATTATTGAACAATTGCACTCATCCCACAAGCTAGCAAAGTGA
Organism: Bradypodion pumilum; assembly: GCA_035047305.1. Taxonomy (NCBI): domain Eukaryota; kingdom Metazoa; phylum Chordata; class Lepidosauria; order Squamata; family Chamaeleonidae; genus Bradypodion; species Bradypodion pumilum. Next base: position 327,694,834 of record JAWDJD010000003.1, read on the forward strand.
TGCTCAAGATAATACAGGATAGACTGCAGCAGCATGAAGAAGGAGAACTACCAGAGGTGCAGGCTGGGTTCAGAAGAGGCAGGGGGACCAGAGACCACATTGCCAACATACGTTGGATCATGGAGAAAACAAAGGAATACCAGAAACAAGCTTACTTCTGTTTCATTGACTACACCAAGGCCTTTGATTGTGTGAACCACAACAAAATGTGGCAAGTAATTAAAGAGATGGGAATACCAGAACACCTCATATGTCTCATGAGAAATCTGTACATGAGTCAAGAAACAACAGTTAGGACAGAGTATGGAATGACGGAGTGTTTTGGAATAGGAAAAGGAGTAAGACAAGGCTGCATTCTGTCACCCTGCTTATTCAACTTATACACAGAGCACATAATGCGCAATGCAGGGATGGAGAAATAACAATATGGGATCAAAATTGCTGGGAGAAACATCAAGAATTTGAGATATGCAGATGATACCACCCTAATGGCAGAAAGTGAAGAAGACCTAAAGAAGCTCCTGATTAGGTTGAAAGAAGAGAGTGCAAAAGCTGGCCTGAAACTCAATATCAAGAAAACCAAGATAATGGCAACAGGCCATATCAGTCCCTGGAAAATAGATGGGGAAGAAGTTGAAGCAGTAACAGATTTTACTTTCTTAGGATCCAAGATCTCTGCAGATGGAGATTGCAGCCATGAAATAAAAAGGCGACTGATTCTTGGGAGACAAGCTATGAAAAACCTGGGGAACATAGTGAAAAGTAGAGATATCTCACTGCAAACAAAGGTCTGCATAGTCAAAGCAATGGTATTTCCGGTGGTAATGTATGGCTGTGAGAGCTGGACCATTAGAAAGGCTGAGCGAAGAAAAATAGATGCCTTTGAGATGTGGTACTGGAGGAGAGTTTTGAGAGTCCCCTGGACAGTGAGGAGAACAAATAGGTCAATATTAGAAGAGATTAGCCCTGAGTGCTCCTTAGAAGGACAAATAACAAAGATGAAGATGAAGTATTTTGGACATCAAATGAGAAGAGAGGATTCACTTGAGAAGGCCTTGATGCTGGGGAAGGTGGAGGCCAAAAGAAGAAGGGGACAGCCAAAGATGAGATGGCTAGATGGTATTGTAGACACAATGGGCACGGGGCTGTGTGGACTAAGGAGGATGGTGGAGGACAGAGGTGCCTGGAGAGCGATGGTCCATAGGGTCACAAAGAGTCGGAATCGACTGTGTGACTGAACAACAACAAAACACAAGTACAGTATTTGTTGTGCAGCATATGGGCTTCTCCTTTGACATCCCAAGGTTAGCTTTGTTTTGGCTTGTTTTAAAAGAAACCCATCAGTTCACATTTATCAGATGACCTGGATGAAGAACAAAAGATAAAAGACTTAGTAATTAGCAGCCCAAAAGCCCTCCATTGTTTTGATGCCAGGGTGTCATTTCTGAGTTGTAACTCTGGTGGGCTTTTCAAACGCCACTGTTTTAAATAACCAAGGTCAGTGTGTTCTTCTCTGCTTCCGACTGCATTTAATGAACATATAACAGAATTTAATATAGCTGATGCAATTAAAATATGTCACTTTGTTAGGTGAAAAGAAAGTAGCCGTCCAGTTTGTCTTTGAAGCAAGGACATCAAGCAAAGATGCTTGGCTCCCTCACACTAGCCTCATTGTTTGGCTTCCCCACACACTATCTCATGTCTCTGAAGCAGCAACTGCTTGAGATGGTGGCGTTGGAAGGAGTGGGGCTGAAATTTCAGGGCTAGGCAACCCTTCCCCCATCTCAATGCATCAGTTCTGAAGTATACAACATTTACTTTAGCAAAATGGTAAATTTAAAGTATTTTTTAATGTTTCATAGGAGCCACACTCCTTCCTGACCTTGGAATAATTTTTTTAAATCTAAATTAAATTAAATCTCTTAAATAAGTATTCCGGTATGTTGTTAGTGAAATTAAGCCGTGTGACCCATCCATACAATTGAACAACTGCAGAACGGAGGCAATACCTTTTATGTTGTTGTTGTTGTTCAGTCGCACAGTCGATTCCGACCCTTTGCGACCCTATGGACCATCGTTCTCCAGGCACCTCTGTCCTCCACCATCCCCCTCAGTCCTCCCAGTTCTGTGCCCATTGTGTCTACAATACCATCTATCCATCCCATCCTTGGCCTCCCCCTTCTTCTTTTGCCCTCCACCTTTCCCAACATCACGGCCTTCTCAAGTGAATCCTCCCTTCTCATTTGATGCCCAAAGTACTTTAGCCTCATCTTTACTATTTGACCTTCCAATGAGCAGTCAGTGTTGATTTCTTCTAAGATTGACCTATTTGTTTTGACCTTTTATAGGGTCAATCAAAAAATAAAACAATGCAAGCTTTCAGAACTCACAGGTCCTTTCTTCAGGCAAACGTAAATGCCATGGTGTAAAAGCCAGGCTGGTTACCTTAAATGTTGAATGGGAGAAAGACAGCAGGCTGTATCTTTTTAAATCCAAAGGTGCCTAGACCATAACTGTCAAGTTACCGGTGTCCAAATACGGGAAGGTTTCCGGGCGTTGGCACATGCGCATTGCTGCCTCTGACATCAGAGGCAGCGACGCGCATGCGCAGAAACTCCTGTGGGCATGTGCAGAAACCCCTTCGGCCAGGAAAGTGATTACTGTGCATGCATGCCCATCAGAGGCAGCATAGTGATGTCATATTGTTTTCCTGTTTTTCTCTGTGTCATACTGTCATACTGTTTATCATGGTATTTCTCTTTCTACAATTAATGTAAGCAAGAAGTGCTTTTTAATAGTTACTTGTCATTTATATGAAACCTTGCTTTTGAAACAATTAGCTATGTGCCTTATACACTCATACGTACTCATGTCAAATAAATGTTAAAAAGAAATCTTTCATTTGCTATGTTGATTGCCTATCAATAATTGCAAAAAAGTGTGTATGCCTACAAATATCTTATGAAAAGACACTGGTGAGGATTTTGGATTTTGGCTAAGAACCTAGAATCTGGCTTACAAGGGTAGAGGACAAGTGTCTACTGTGTGTTGTGCATAAGGGGTACTATTCCTGTTCTGAGTCAAATTTGACCTTGACAATATCTGTCCTCACAATTGGCTCAGATCATGAAATTTGCTGTCCTTCTCCAGGTAGGGAGACAAATCTCAAGCTGCTGGATGAGAGAAAAGCTTAGCTTTTGTGTCTGAGGAAGTTGAAAGTCTGGGCGCCTATCTCCACATTTTTCTAAGGGTGGCAGGATTTAGCAATTCAGGACAAAGGGGTTTGCACATGTGTTGCACTTTTGCAATGCCAAAATTCTGGGAGGGGACTGTGGAGAAAAATAGTGGGCACTGCGGCTCACAAGCATGTCTACTGTTTAAGCCCTGGCAGCAAATGGCACATGCACTGGAATGGGAAATTCCTCTGCAGACTTGGGAGTGAGCCTTCCAGGGTCTCAGCTGCATTTGGGGGGGGGGGGCTGTGAAAATCCCACATAACTTGTGTGCCCTAGGCAAGGTGACACGGGATGGACATCCTATCAGGTATGGCAAGAACTGCTAGATCTGTTCTACTACCTTCTAGGTTTGAGCACATTTATTTGGATTATCCTTGTGCCTCTTTCAGCAATCAGGGCACCAAAAGCATTATTATGTCTTCCAAATCCATGTTTGCCCAGCCTCTCTGCCACCACATGGGCCCATCCCCATTTGCCAGTTTTGGCTCTGAATGTTTAAGGAATGGGAAACTGCTGACCTGGCAATGTTATTCTTAATCCAACATAGGTATAGATAGGTCTTATCCAGATCAGGACCAATATAGGTGAAGGAGGCTGAAATTTTTTCTCCCCCTTCCACTCCTGAAGTTTCATTTCCCCCACTTATAATTACCTGTTGAAAATAAGCACAAACAGAAAAAACACTCCCTGCATTGCTGTCAATAGTAAGGGAAGAGGGCCAATTCAAGGCAGACTGAGCAAATGGGATCTCTCCCTACCCCCGAATACAGCCCCTCATATCATCACACTGATTTAAGCTCAAGAACACTCTTTAGGAATAAGGGTTACAATTTATCTCAGGATTTTAAGGCCTCCCCAATACCCTGCCCCCATTTATATATTTGGCCTAAGTGATCTTATTCTGTCACACCTCCTGTCTTTGTTATAAATTAAGATTGGGCAGTGGAACACTGTGGGAGCTGTCATTGTGCTTTACTGTGTACTGGACCACTGGAGATCATCCAGCCCATTTAAGGTTGGGAAGCTTCAGGATAGATGATTTGGGAGCCTTGTCATACAACCACTTAGCTAGTCCTGAGCGAGACCAGACCTTGTTTGATGTAGAAAGAAACAAAGCTTCTGTGTGCTAGTTTGTATAGTTTGTTGCTTAGTCGCCGCATTGTGCAGTCATCTAAAACAATCAACAATGCTACAAGTGTACCAATCTCTTTGGTGTATTACGTTTCCAGTTCATGGGAAACTGCGGAGCTGGCTTTTCAGGGGTGCTAAATATGGAAGTGAATGTAAGGATTCCTCTCTAGCCAAACAGAGCTAACCTAGGATCACAGGAAAAATGACTACAGGGTGATGGCAATTATTGTCTTTTGAGACCAGGATGGTGTAGTGATTTATAGTAGATTAGGAGAAAAGAGATGCAAGGAAAACATACACTTGACTATAGAGTACACTGGCAGAGGTGCCCGTCCTTCGTCCGGGACGGACCCTCCCTTGCCCATGTGGTATTTACCATCCAAGTTGGAGGCTAGGTCGCGCAGCAGGGCAGTGGTTGCGCCTACAGCGGTGCCTCACCTGGCCACATCTTCAGGCGGCGAGGCCGAGGGTGGGTGGTGCAGCAGGGCAGAGGCTGTGCCCTCGGCACCACTTCACCCAGCCGTGTCTTCAGGCAATGAGGCCCAGGGTGGGTGGTGCAGCAGGGCAGAGGCTGCGCCTACGGCGGCGCCTCACCTGGCCACGTCTTCAGGTGGTGAGGCCAAGGCTGGGAGACACGGCAGAGCATAGACTGCGCCTACAGCGGAGCCTCACCTAGCCATGTGTTCAGGCGGCGAGGCCGAGTGGTGTGGAAAGGCTGAGGCGGCACCGCCTCACTAGGCCACATTTTTGACGGCGCAGCAGCAGTCTTGGTTGGCCCGTAGGCAGCCTCTGGTGACGCGGGGTGCACTGGTGACGTGCACATGCCTGCGTTGGGTGCCTGGTTGTGACGCCCGTGCGCTGGCAGGCGCACCAGCGCCATTGATACAATCCTCGGTGCCCGGTGGTGACGTCATGGTGCTGGCACGCCAGTGCAATTGTCCCCGGTGGGGCTGGTGCCCCACCCGCGCCATCCGGACCCTGTCTTTGACCGACGGGGGGCATAAGGTAGGCCCAGGCCAGTTGTCAGGGGGGTGGGTCGCGGGGGGGGGGGGGCGTGCATAAAGGACATACTTACACCTTTGCTTTAGAGATATAGATTAGATGAGCCTGGAGCATTTCCTCGATACTTTTACCCAACCTTTATCCTGCTGATGGCAGGAAAAGTAATCAAGACCTCAAAAATAGCTACTCTCAGTCTTAAAATGGATGAACAAATGGAAACAATTAAGAACGTCTAAGCGAAATTCCAAGACTGAGAAAGATGTGAATTCTTCCTGTAACAGGAAAGTTTTAATACAACAGAGGCTAAGAAGGAAAAGAAAACCTGAAACATTTTAAGAGGGAAGCTCTAAAGTTTCAGCTTAACCTTAATTTATTGATGACATTTGAAGTAGAAAGTGGAACCTTACATACACTGCCTTGACTTCCTGGAAGTGCATAATACTATGTAATTATAGCAAACTCTCAAATAATGCCAATTCCCAACCACCAGTGATGGGATGGTTTGCTTATGTGTCTTCAGGTTTCATGTTGTGGAGCAGGGGTGGCCAAACTTTTTATACTGTGGGCTGGTCATATGGTTCCTCCCACCAGAAGTGAAAGTAAAACGCGGTGATGAATGCACAAAGCGCTGCCATAAATGCACCCACAGCTATCGTAAATGTGTTTACAACAGCCACAGTGCATTTACAGCAGTGTTTTGCGCATGCACGTGTGTTTAACTTCTGCTTTCAAGAGTGATGAGGGCACCATGGGCTGGATTCAGCCCATGGGGCCATAGTTTGGGCACCCCCGTTGTAAACAAAAACAGATACAATTTTACACATACCCCTGAACACAGCCATAAAGTAACAAAGTGAATTTCCTTTGTACAATGCTATGCTTCATGTGTTTCAATGAATGGGTCACCTTTAAAATAATTAGGTATGCATGATCTGAACCATTCTGTCATCCAAATTACTGTACAGGAGTACGCCATGCCTGTAAAGGAAGGATAGGCAAAGTGTTGCCCAGTAATTTTTCAAACTCTTGGACATCTTCCCACCCCACCCCTCACAGTCAATTTCTTGCTCTTTGAAACCTCCACAAGTGGTGGTTTTGCAAAGTAGATGCAGTCCCCTCCCGCCAAAAAATGCAAACCCACGGAGATGAAAATGGAAGTGGATTTTATTTGACCTTTTGCTGACTACAATGGCTCCTTGGCGAATAAAACTGCTCTCCAGAGCCTCTGATGTTGCCTATCTCTGCACCAAAGCAGCTGGATGAACAGAAATTGGAAACTTCATGAATGAATCAATAGATCAAGTAAAATCTCTCCTCTGCAGAACGCCCGCAATTTGACTCTAAATGTACGAAATGGCAGCTATTGATTCAAGATATTTTAGGATGTTTAGTTCTACAGATAAGCTAAATTAAAAGCATATGTGCTTATCCCAGCTTATCTAATGATTCTTCCTGCCCACTTGCCCACCACTACCATATTGAGGACAGTAACTCACTGAAGCAATCCCAGGATATGTCAGTACTGATATGCTGATTTTTAAAATTTTTGATTTTACTGTTTTAATGTTTCCTTCTTGGGCAGCAGCATTTTGTTCACAGTGAAGTGTTCAAGTGTAATTTGCAACTTTGTACAGAACTGCAGTTTAATTTAATTTAATGTAATGCCCAGTTTTCTCACTTTGCAGTTAAAATTCCAATAGGTTGCTCCTCTATTTCAGTAATCTATACTTATAATGCATCTTCTTTTGACCTGGCTGGAAACAATGGAAAAGAAGATGTAAGAGTAAACTGAGAATCCTTGAGAAAAAATGAGGATGTTTTATTTCTATAAATATATTAATTCAAAATGTATACAAAATTATACTCTGCTATTCGAATCAATTGTGTTAAATGACATAAGTACATAATAAATGAGCAAAAAGCTGATCTTTGGCTCGAAAACCCTTACTCTTTGTTATAGACATTTTATTAATGAAGCTTTTTAGATAATGTACATCTTTGAATACCAAGGACTACTGGGGGAGGGAACGCCTCAAAGATATGTGTGTGAAATTAGCCTAGATCAGGATAGGCTTCAATGTAGTTCAGAACTAGAGATGTGATTTAATATCTTGTTTTATAGTAATGGGGACTGCGGTGGCTTAGTGGTTAAGATGCTGGACTTGACGACTGGAGAGTTGGCAGATCAGCAGTTCAAGACCCGGGTACTGCATGATGGAGTGAGCTCCCGTCTGTCCCATCTCCTGCCAACCTAGCAGTTCGAAAGCAAGAATTTGCAAGTAGATAAATAGGTCCCACTTTGGTGGGAAGGTAAAAAGCATTCTGTGCGCTCTGGTGTCTAGTCATGCCTGCCACATGTCCACGGAAACATCTGCAGACGCAGACAGCGCTGGCTCTTTGGCTATAAACAGAGGTGAGCACCGAACCTAGAGTCAGATATGACTGGCATTCAAGCAAGTGTGACCATTACCTTTACCATAAGGCTACGACACTTCTTACTACACTGGCTGAGTCATTCCAACTGTCCAGGGAGGTATAGTTTGGTGGTGTCAGGACTTAGTTCTCCTGCAACTGTCATGATTTTCTGTCAAATATAAATCTCAAGATCGTCTGGAAGAAAGTACGAAAATAAGTGGACAAAATAGATTTGCTATGTTACATTGCAAACTTTTCCACTCCCAAGCATATCTGACTACAGTATTTCTATTAGCAGAATATTCAGCTTTAAAGAAGAAAGGCTGCCAAACACAAACCAAATGGCCGAGAAGTTTGCCCACAGGAAGCAAAGTGGTTAAACTAGTGTTCTCTTCTTTTGTTCAGTTATTCTTGCATCAAGCTTGAAAAATGCAGTGGTAATGTTTTATGGTTCACATGAGGCACAGAATGGTTCACCAGAAAGATGATCCAGGTGAACCTTCTTCCTTGATACATACTATAGAACACACAATTGTGTTTCTTCAAAATTTTATTTCAATTTAAATTATGGGGCTAGCCAGATCTTCTAATAAGAAATGCATTCATTTGAAGGGATGAAATGCTTCCGTGGAAGGAGAATTGCAATTGTATACATATATAAATTTATATTTTAAAAAACCACATTAAATAACTTTTAGTAATATTTTTAAGCCTTCACGCAGATAAGAAACCACTTCCAGTACAATAGTTTTTAATATGAATAGCACATCAAATGGTCTTAAATACAACTTCTGAATGCCAACAATCCAGGTAATCAATTATTCTTTTTTTTAAAAAAATTTGCACCACTTCTGCCCATGCCAAATAGTAGAGAAGCAAAACCAATATCCAAATCCATCTTTTAACTTCTTTATATATACACACATACAGAACTTTTAGCATGTCTACGTTCCCCTCATGAAGTGGAAGTCTTATGCACAATGGAAAATAATTTGCTAAATGTTTTTCTCTTAACAACAATACCGTCCCCTACCCCACCCAGAAAGGACAGAGCTCTGGACTACAGTATCTCATGGCCAGTTTTGCCTATCTATGTAAACGATTTAACAGCGGCTTATGATCTCTTTCCTTTCCTTTCAATAGACAGTATGACTCACTTTGCAGAGGACAGATTATGTATGCTCTCTAAAGTAAGATCAGCAAAATTGAAATATTCAACGTTACCAGGATCTATTTTCCTACTTCCTTCAAGAAGGCTTTAAGGGATTAGTTTAAAATGTTGATCAGGAGATTAGTTTGTGAAATAATTTAATCAGAAAGAAGCTAGAAAGCAATAAATAATTGTATAGCATTCTCAAGTCAGGTTCAATCATGCAGAATTTGAACTTTCATACTCCTAATCCATATAATTTGGCTGGTTGTGATCTTAGTACTACTATTAAGAAGAATAGACACCATCTTGATAACATAGTTTAGTTTAGATATATTTAGCAATTGTTAGTTATGATCACAGTAACAAAAAAGTGGTGCAAAATCAGTCTTTCTAAAAATAAATACTGATAATTTGCAGCATTAAGGAACAAGATATTGACATTAGGATAGTTATGAAATTATAGATTTGGAAGTAAAGGGGAATTATAAGTTATTTATCATTACAACTATTATACTGAGTATTAACTATATGGACAGAAGAGATTCTCTAATATACCCACAAGAAAACAAAATGATATTAATTTAGCATAATCATAATTTGCAAGTGGCTGAACACACAGCACTAATATAAACAGATAAGGCCAACACTGAAGAATACAGGTTAGTGGGTTCCAGCACTACATTTTAGTCTACCCTAACAGATGGCACCCCATTAGGCGAGTGAACAAAGAAAAATGGGTTCTCTTCCTTTTGATGCTGCAGTATTAAAGAAATGTGAAATAAGCATTTTCATGTGATTCATAGTATTAATTACACATGAGCTTTCATTTTGCAAAACTCAGTATCAGGTAAAAGTTACAGACTAATACATTAACATTCCTCTGCTGTACAAATTAAATCATTTTTAAAGAAATCAGCAGCCTAGGAGTTATATACAAAAGAAACCAACAAGCATTTTTGAAATGAATTGCGAAGTGTCACTGCTAAACTCTACTGCCCGAAACGCAATTTGAAGTAAAATTAACAAAAACCCTTATAACATATTTCCACGTCTACAGCTCAATTCTCCGAAAATCACTGTCTCAAAAAACGACAAAAAAAACCCTATAAAGCAGTGAAAGGCATATATACATTTTCCTTATGAACTCTGAGATCTCACTCCTTCGGAAGTTGCTATGTTTCAGTATCGGTTTTATTTGCGAGACAACTGCTCACCCCAATAAGCTCACATCTTAGATACATTTCCCCTTTGATTACAAATAAAGCACTGCAATTTTTTTTTAAAAATCAAGGCATACAATCTTATAATAGGGTGCCAAGTAAGCACAGGTCACATTGTGCTCGCATCTCAAACAAAGTTAAGTGCAAACATATGGTTTGAATTAGATTTGCAAGCATGCACCTCATCACTTAAGCTATTCTAATACCTTCTTTTCCTATCCCAAACTATTACCTATAGGTTTGCTTTCATGAGCCAATTCCCCCACCCCACTGGACTTCTAAAAACAAGCAGTGTGCTTGAATTCAGACACAAATACCAAGACAGTCCACATTGTGCAAGAAAGCAGCAGCTAGGTTTGTCAACTCGGACTAAAAAATAAAGAGAAAAAAAACACTGTTCACTGAACAGCAGATTAGCAGTAATGTTCCTCATGAATTGATAAGAGTGTCTGATGCTGAATATCTAACAGCAAATGCTGAATTTGGGTTTAATATTTTTGGGGTTTATAAGAGATGTTAAGCTTCTTGCTGTGCTGGTCTTTTCAAATCCCTGATCTGTTTAACTAAATAGGTCTTCTCGTCGTTAAATTGTTCATCTTCGGTCCTGTCGTTCTGAAACTTGCTGAGGAACTCAATAAGTTTGGTCTGGTTCTTTAGCAGAATATCTAATATTGGCTGTGTCTTGTTAGGATTGGCTACAAACACCTGTAATAAAAGAGAGAGATGTTTAGTACAAGGAATAGACACATTAATGCGTCAGAAAAATCTTAACTGTGGCAAAATCTTAAAATGACAGAGACAAGCCTACCAGGTACTAAAAACCTACAAAGAATACACATGTATATATTAGTATATGCTTTAATAGTGCATGTAGCAAATATATATAATAGATTATTGTGGAATATGTTATTTAATTATACAGTGGTACCTCAAGTTATGAAATTAGTGCGTCCCCCGGGATATTTCTTATTACAAAAAATTCGTAACTTGGAACATAATGCACTACCAGAAGTGGGCACTAGTAGCCACTGTATACCATGTAATTTATAAGGATTTTTTTGGGATCTAAAAAAAAATCATAACTCGAGGCATTATTTTCAATGGATTTTCATTCATATCACAAAAAAATTGTAATATAAGGCATTCATAACTTGAGATACCACTGTATTAAGGAAATAAGTGCTTGGCCAAGATCTGGCTTTCAAAAATGATTTAGTTCTCTTGAAAATCAATATTCAAACCCAATGTATCACTTAGCAAAACATACTTAGGACTCTAGAATTGGCTTACTTTTTACTAACTAACTAATTAAAGAATTTTAATTTAATTTTTATGCCACCCATCTGGGAGGAAGTCCCCACTTTTTAGTCTCTCTCTATACAAGCCTTGTAAAGCTTCCTGAATATATATTCAGAGAGGGGATTGAGGTGCAGCCACAGAGAAGGCTCTCCACCAACTTCCTTGCCATCCTCAATATCAGCATCTGGAGCCACAAACTCTGGAAGGATCAGGCAGACATGCTCTAGGAGAGATGTTCTGCTAGGTAACTGATAGCATACATTCAAGTATCCATTACTGTGATGAAACAACTGAAGTCATGCAGAAATGTTAAGAGCCCTGGTAGTGCAGTGGTTAAACTGCAGTATTGCAACCAAAAGTTGTAAATTCAATCCTCAAGGTTGACTCAGCCTTCCATCCTCCCAAGGTCAGTAAAATGTGTACCCAGCACATTGGGGGCAAAATGCTAATTAATTTGTGAACCACCCAGAGAGTGCACTAAGTGCTATGAGGAGGTATATAAGTGTGATTGCTTAGTTTTAGGTATCGTATGATACTGAAAACAACTAAGAACCATTTAGTAATCAAGGATACACAATGAACTCGCAAATTTATAGATTTATAAATGTATTTATAGATTTATAGATCTATAAATTTATAGATTTATAGATCTATAAATTTATAGATGTATTTATAGATGCCTTTAGAAAAATGAAATACCACTCCTAAGGTAGACCTAGATTTAAGAAAATATCAGGAATCTGGAACAGAACTTAACTTTGTACAATGGAGCCGCTGGACAACCAAGACTTTCTATTACTTAAATTTCTCATTAGCTTTTATTTTGCCATTCTAATATATTATTTGGTCAGTGTTACAATGCCCTTGTCTTCAGTTTGCAAGAATTTTTACACACCAGTCTGAAAACAGTTTAAAAGTGACTTTTACCTTAAAGACATGAAAGGCCTCAAACTGAATGTTGCGACTCTTATCTCGTAAAAGGTTCATCATTAGTTTGAGGTTCTCAGGTTTACTGATGTATTTCGTCATAATTGTGAAGTTGTGCCTATCCAACAGTAATTCACCAAGCAGCTACAGAAATTAAAAAACAGGAAAAAGAGAACTGAATGGTACTGTCTTCATAATGACTATAAAGCACAAAATACAACCAGCAATGGTAGAAGGCAAGGGTTGTGCTAAAAACTATTCTCCATCCACTACTGCTTATTTGCAACAAGATCCAGAAGTTGTGGTGTTATTTTACACTGCTATACTCACTAGTGGAGCAGAAAAAGCTTGCACAGCCTTTCTTCTTACAGCACTAGAAAGAACAATCTACCTTAGGGGGCACTACTGGATGGTTGATGCAAAGGGACTTGGCAATGGGGGAGCAGCATACAAAATTGGTTTGGGGATCGGCTAATATTCTTCCACACCTTAGTGTGTGCAGAGCACTGATTGATACAGCTTGTTTCTACAACTTGTTTCTACAACTAAGCTATCAAGACAAATTGGGTTTACAACCGAAAAACAAGATGGACATGCACATATCTGGGAATTACACAACTATATACATACCCTAACTGAACAATCTACATCAATAAGACATATTGGAAAATAAGATTATACAATGTCAACTTGGTAGCAACTGTGGAAGATGACTGATTTAAGGAGATTGTACTGAAAATTAAGTCAAATTAACATGCTTGCCAAAAAAAAAAATCCAGGCTGACAATTCAAATGTTTTGTAAACAGTTTAGCAACCAAAGCAGAACAAATGGTTTGCCCAGCTAACTATTACTAAATGGAAACAATGATTGCAAAAATGCAGGTGAAGTTAGCTTAATACAGACTTGTAAAGTCTTGTTACCTTAAGTGACTGTCGTTTTGTTACATAGTTTTCTGAGTGGAGCAATTTTTCATATTCACTGAAGAACTGAATGAAGAAAAGAAAAATGAGGACTTTCCAACTATGATAAATATTCTGATTTTATTGAACTAGAAGAACAAATGCAAAATATAGAAACAGAGTCAGACAAGGATTAAAATATTTCAGATGTTTTACTTTTTGTTGCAGAGATTCCTCAGCAAACATTTTACAGCGGCAGGAGAACATTTTAAAGCAACTATAAACTGAGAATAAAAGTGACTTTACATTTTTGTTATCAGATGTGGCCACTAGATGGAGCAAAGTTGTTACACATGCCCTTGTGATCAGTTTCATTTCTTCTTCTTCTGTGAAACTGCCAAAATGAAGCCACCTTTTGGAGAGTTCATTCTGCAGTTCCCTTCATCTGACCTAGTGTGAGAAAGATTAGCCAAGGTTGCCATTACCAGGGCACGCCCAACTGTGGTTCAAAAATACTACAATCTTCGAGGAGCCTCTTTCAAAGAATGCAGCCTTTGACTTCTTAATATCTCATTCTTAAAATTGTTACAACTCTACAGACAGGCACCCATTACTTACATACACCAATGTAAGCACAAAAACAAAGACTAAGTGCCAAAAACTAAGTGTTTGTATTTCATATCTCATCAATTGTGTCAAAGGGTGTGTGTCTGAAAAATACAATGCTTAGTTCTTAACTAATGGCTATTTGTCACTGCAATTTGTACTGCTGCATTTGAAGTGGATTATCTGGACCCCTTTCAGTCAGGATTCAGGCCCGGACATGGTACGGAGATGGCATTGGTCGCACTGATGGATGATCTCTGGCGAGAAAGGGATGGAGGCCATCCGACCATCCTTGCTCTCCTTGACCTCTCAGCAGCTTTCGATACCATCGACCACAGTGTCCTTCTGGAACAGCTCCAAGGACTGGGGATCCAGGGCACTGTGTTGTCCTGGTTTTCCTCATTCCTGAGGGGCCGTACCCAGTCGGTGTGGTTGGAGAGTAAGACGTCCAGCCCTAGGCCATTCCAATATGGGGTGCCTCAGGGCTCAGTGCTGTCTCCTCTCCTATTTAATATCTACATGAAACCGCTGGGTGAGATCATCCGTTCCCACGGAGCGCGGTACCATCAGTACGCAGATGACACCCAAGTGTACATCTCGTCTCGTGGTGATCCCAGTGATGATGTCAAAGTCCTGTCCAAGTGCCTGGCGGCTGTTGGGGTCTGGATGAGGAACAACGGATTACAACTGAACCCAGGCAAGACTGAGTGGCTATGGATTAGGGGCCAGGTGTTATCTCGGGAGCTACCATCGTTGATTTTGGATTGGGCTAGTCTGCCCCAGACAGACCCGGTGCGCAACTTGGGGGTCCTCCTGGACTCACGACTGCTGCTTGAAGATCAGGTAGCAGCTGTGGCCAGGAGGGCTTTTGCCCAACTTCAGATGATTCGCCAGTTGTGCCCACTCCTTACTCATGGTCACCTCTAGACTAGATTATTGCAATGTGCTCTACATGGGGCTGCCCTTGATGACCATCTGGAGGCTGCAGTTGGTCCAGAATGCGGCTGCTTGGGTGGTGATGGGGTGTGGGCGTTATGATCGTGCCTCACCACTGCTTTGGGAGCTGCACTGGCTTCCAATTTGCCTCCGGGTGCAATTCAAGGTGCTGGTCATTACCTTTAAAGCCCTACATGGTAGTGGGCTAGGATACCTAAGAGACCGCATCGCCCCAAGAATATCTGTCCGTCCAACCAGAGCGGACCGGAGGGACTCTCTGCTTGTACCATCTGCTAGAGGGGCCCGTCTCTCTAGCACAAGAAGGAGGGCCTTCTCTGAGTCCGCTCCGGCCCTATGGAACCTCCTGCCAGTGGAACTAAGGTTGCAGACGGAATTGCTGCCCTTCAGGAAAGATCTGAAAACATGGCTGGCGGGGCAGGTGTGGGGTCGTGAAGATGTTGTGACCCCCACCTGCTGGTTGGTTTAATATCAAGTAATTTTCCTCTTTTTAATAATGTGTGGGGGTTTTAGCGGGGTAATTTGTTTTAATGGGGTGGTTCCTTTATAAAGCTTTTTAAGATTGTAAGCTGCCCAGAGTCTTCATGAGTTGGGCAGCTTATAAATTTGAATATAAATAAATAAAAATAAAAATAAATTTATACCGGTATATGTAAAAAACAGGATTCGCACCAACAATTGCAAAAATTTGCTGACAAACACCAAAAAAATCAAGTTGGAAATCAACAATGTTACGGCATTAAAGTATTTAACAAAACAGGTAGATGCTAAGGAAATACAGTAAGAATATGCACCAACTAGAGATGTAAAATTTCAGAAAATTTTAAAGCTCGGAAAAAAACCGTTTTTCCCGGGGCGGAAAACGAAATTTTCAGAAACATTGAAAATAATCTGATACCATACATATTTTTTTAGAAATGACTTATAAAATATTTGAACCCGGCCTTATCTTAAAATATTTTATTCATCATGTTAAAATAAAACATTCCATAATATATATTTTTTATTTTTCCAATTTTTCGGAAAAAACAAAAAAGTCTTATAATACATTGGTTCATCACCCCTCTCTAAGTACTGGGATATATACGAGTAATGGCCAACCTTGGCACTCCAGGTGTTCTTGGACTTCAATTCCCAGAAACCCTGATCGGCAGGAGTGCTGACTTGGGCTTCTGGTAACTAAAATCCAAGAATACCTGGAGTGCCAAGGTTAGCCACCACTGCTATATGTTGTTAGTAGCTACAGGTGCTGGACAGAAAACTAGATTTCCTCTTATTTTTCTTCCTAAGCTCATCTTTTAATGGAGAACCTGTACCCGTTTTTAGAGATTCACTGTGTCCCTGGGTCTCTCTGTACCGAAATTGCTAAAGAATCTTTGAGATTGTTCATAAGTTCAGTCTACTTTGTGGGTTACACTTCAATTTGGATGTTTCTAAATTCATCTCAATAAGACCCATTAGCTTTCTTTACATTATTCCGGAAGTATTCCCCCTAAGGGAAGACTCTAGTTATCATACAGTGGTAACTCTTCTGATGCATGTTTTGGAAAAATAAAAATACATACCCTATCGTAATGCTGTTCCAAGAATTCTGCACTCAGCAACTTGTGCCTTGTAAGCAAATCCTGAAAAATGAGTGATAGTGCAGTTATTTAAGAGGTCTTACCTTTTGCATCTTGAAGTTTCTTTCTTTAGTAGTTATTACAAATCAGTTTTGGGAACAAATATCTTCACACCAAGAAAAGGTGGAAGTCAGGTAATTGCGAGATAAGTATATTCTGTTTTTCAGGGTATGACAAATATTAAGATCTCAACAGATACTAAATATGAATTCTGCAGATCACTATGTTTTTTTCATAGCTTATCCAAGTGGTTAGCTGTGAATCAAAATGTATCAGTTCAATGTATCATTACTCCTGACTTCACTGCTCTCAGGTTGACTAAAGTAATGCCTACCAGTGAAGGTAAACCTTAGCACTCCAGGTGTTCTCGAACTTCAATTCCCAGAAGCCCTGATCAGCAGGAGTGCTGACTTGGGCTTCTGGAAATTTAAGTCATAGAACACCTGGAGTACCAAGG
Organism: Bradypodion pumilum; assembly: GCA_035047305.1. Taxonomy (NCBI): domain Eukaryota; kingdom Metazoa; phylum Chordata; class Lepidosauria; order Squamata; family Chamaeleonidae; genus Bradypodion; species Bradypodion pumilum. The sequence continues at coordinate 327,711,757 of JAWDJD010000003.1, forward strand.
TTCACCATCACTGGGCCCTAGGCTGTAAATGAGTCCTCCTATCACATAGAGCTGATCTGAAAGGGAAAGGGTTTTCATCAACTTTTTCTGATAATGATTTTTTTTTGCTCTTTTCAGTTTATTTTCTCATAAGAAATTAAGAGGACCTGAAATGTTCCTTTATGCAGGAAGCAGGCCTCTTATTCTGAATTAGCTTGATTTGCCTTTCATGACACCAACCCCACCAGATCTAACTGACTTTATACCACCTTATATTACTGTATCTTGTTCACTATGTATGATTCAAGTTGACTCTGATCAGTCAAATAGCTAGCTGAAAAAGACACCATGTTATTGCCATATGACATGGAAACAGGAAAAACAGAACTAAAAAGGTGAACATATTAACAATTTTTCATATTACATCAAGTAGCTGAAAGTCACCATTGAAGAAATCTCCCAAAACTGCTTTCTCTAACAGAGCACACATACCCTTAAAGAAAATTCCACTGATATTTTCCTTTATTAGTCTTCAAGAAAAATTATACAAGAATTTCCTGTTCCAATAAACTTGAAAACATCATCACCACCACCCAGTCTTAAAAAGCATATTGATTACCAATGTTGATATACTTTCATTAATCCTAATCTGTCTTCGCCGCGTCTCTCCTGGGCTCATTCCACCGGCCCAGGATGGGAGACGAGCGACAGCTGAGGCCGCCGGCAGTCCGTTCCCTCCTGGCCCCACCCGCCAGGAGGGCTTCAAAAGAGCACCAGACCTGCCGTTCCGGAGGGTCTTCGCCGCGTCTCTCCTGGGCTCATTCCACCGGCCCAGGATGGGAGACGAGCGACAGCTGAGGCCGCCGGCAGTCCGTTCCCTCCTGGCCCCACCCGCCAGGAGGGCTTCAAAAGAGCACCAGACCTGCCGTTCCTGAGGGTCTTCGCCGCGTCTCTCCTGAGCTCATTCCACCGGCCCAGGATGGGAGCCACGCTTCATCTTCGGCTCCCTTCCCTGGCCCGCCCGGTCAGGGAAGGTGGGAGCCCAGCTGGAACAGTTTGCCGGGCGCGGGGCTATGAATAGCCGCCGCCACCGAGCCCCGAGAGCCACGCTTCATCTTCGGCTCCCTTCCCTGGCCCGCCCAGCTGGAACAGTTTTTCCCAGTAGTGGGGACTTTAGGGCTTCGGTGAGAATGTTTCGAAGCCAGGGGTTTTTCATGGACGGGAGGGAACTGAGGGTTTGGGCTATGGTTCTGGGGATTCAGTACTGTATTTAATGATATTTTGTATAATTTATATTTGTATTTGCTTTGCACTTTGCATTGGTGTAACTGTTTAATGAACTGTATTGAATATATTGTAATGTATTGTGATATATTGTATTTTTTGTGGGATTGTTATGCTGTATTACTGTGTTGTATTCCTATCTTGTAAACCGCACTGAGTCGGTCCTTGGGCTGAGAATTGCGGTATATAAATTTTAAAAATAAATAAATAAATAAATAAATAAATCTGTGGCAGCTACCCTGCATTACAATGCCTTTTTAATATATACATTTCCTGAAGTTTGGTAACAATTTTAAGAAATATAAACAGCTGTTAAAATACAGACTGAATTACCTTGAAAGTGGCAAACGCATCTGAAGCAATATCAAAAGTTGACATTTCCACGTATCTGAAGAAGTCATAAAACTGCTCTGACCACAAGATTATTTTTGCCAGTGGTTCATGTCTGATGCATTCTCTCAACATTATTCCACAATTCAGTGCAATTTCTGGGGATTCGTACCTGTTAATGAGTAATCAACAGAAATACTTGACACATAATAATACAGTCATAGTGAAACACTTTATACATATTTCTAATAGCCTGCTCAAAACATCTCAGAAAATAAGGAACATGTATTAGCCCATTTTATTAGTATAATGGGTACTTGGTGCAAAACAGTGGACAGAGATTCAGGAGGCCTGGGTTCAATTCTCTGCTTAGCCATGGAAACTCACTGGGGGTATGGTATCGTTAAATTGATCCCTTAAATATCTCACTTACCTTGAAAGCCCTTTTAGGATTATGACTGAACAGAACATTATTTGGCCTTAGTAAAATGAACTCTACATATTTGTTGTAAACTGGCTTAGAGGAATGATTTTTACAAGTTAACATTCATGCGATTTAGAACTCAAGAAAAGCAGAGTTCCAAGTTACATAGAGAACTCCCACAACCAGAGCAAACTCTCGTACTCCTATGTTACCCTGCACATGTAGGAGGGTGACAAAATATAATGAAGGAGAAGAGCTATCATCCCCCTGCTTCTCTCTTGTTGACGCAACATACTTTCTAACACTTGAATTGGGCTAATGTTGTACACTAACTGAATTTTTCACTTAAGTTTCATGTTGATTCAGGTCCATCATGACCCATACAGTAATACCCCGGATAACACTAAAACTTGGTTCCACAAGTTTTAGCATTATCCAGTTAACATTGTGCAATGCATCGATTGCACAACATTGAAAAAACAGCCCGGTTCCCTTTCCGAGGAGGAAAGGGAACTGGGGATTGATCCGCCTCCCTCTTTGGAAAGGGCAGCGGGGGATATTATGTGTGGAATCCCCGCTGCCCTTTCCAAAGAGGGAGGCAGATCAAGCCAAGCCCCAATGTCGGCAGGGCTGCTCTCTGCCTGGGAAGTGCCTTCCCGGGGAGACCAGCCCTGCCAGCTTTGGGGCAGAAACCTCTGAGGTGCCCTCTGTTTCGAGGCTTGGCTCAAAACAGTGAGGGCACCACCGGAGATCCAAGCCCCCAAGGCTGGTCTCTACCTGGGAAGGTGCTTCCCAGGTGGAGAGCATCCCTGCCGGCTGTGGGGCTTGGATCTCCTCTCACCTGCCTCCTCGGAAAGAGAACCGGGGATCGGACGCTCAATCCCCGGTTCCCTTTCCGAAGAGGCAGGCGAGAGGAGATCCAAGCCCCAAAGCCAGCAGGGCTGCCCTCTGCCTGGGAAGTGCCTTCCCAGGCGGAGACCAGCCTTGCAGGCTTTGGGGCTTGGATCTCTGGTAGTGCCCTCGCTGTTTCGAGCCAAGCCTCGAAACAGCTAGGGCACCTTGGAGGTGCATCTGCACTCACCTGCTGCCCCTCCTAGAAGGGAACGGGCCACGCGCTTGGCCACTTCCCTTCCAGGAGGGGTGGCGAGTGTGTCTGCCTCTTCGGAAAGGGAAATGGGGATCGAGCATCCGATCCCCAATTCCCTTTCCGAGGAGGCAGGCGAGAGGAGATCCAGATGGAGGGGTGGTGGACGCAGCGGACACAGTGGCACAAACGGCCACAAAGACGTTGTAAAAAAAACATCCTTGTGGGTGTTTGTGCCGTTGTGTCCGGTGTGTCCACCACCCCCTCCACCTCCGGAAGGCCTTGGGAAAGGGGTCCCATCAGTTCCCACCATTCTGCAAAGCCCAGAGACTTTGCTGCGATTGAAGAAGTCCCCCGTACTTTTTCAATTGCAGCAAAGTCTCTGGAATGGTGAGAACTGAAGGGATCTTTCCTCCAGACCCTTCCGGAGCCTGCGGACTCGGCGGGTGAGCCAGCAACAGTGACAGAAACAGCCATGGGAGCATTTTTTGCAATGCCCCCGTGGCTGTTTCTGCCGCTGCCCTGTGGCCGGGTCTGCAGGCTCTGGAAGGGTCTGGAGGAAAGATCCCTTTGGCGCCTGCCCGGTTTTCCCCAAACCAAGCCAGGGATCAGACGCTGTGATCCCCGGCTTGGTTTGGGCAAATGCGCGTGGGCATGCCCGCCCGCTCCCCCCCAAACCAAGCTGGGGATAAGCTGGTTTGGTTTGGGGGAAACTGCTGAGACTGCCCGTTTGCTTTGGGTGAGAGCACGTGCACGGACTCTCACCCCAAGGAAACCGGGCACCCAACGCTTGGCTCTATGGAGGCCCCCTTGCCCACCAGCAAGGGGGCCTCCGGAGATCTCTGACCCAAAGCTGGCAAGGCTGGTCTCTAGCCCTGCGGGCTTTGGGGCAGAGATCAACGTTGGGGAATTTGAGGAAAACTTTTTGCATTGTACAACATTATCTGAACATTGTGCAGTGCAAAAGTGTTCCTCAAATTTCCCTGAAGTTATCCGATTTTAGCATTGTCCGATGCATTCGTTATCTAAGGTATTACCATACTCAAAACCCATAGAGGGATATGCCTCTGGAATAGGAGCAGGTATAAGATATTGGCCAGAACCTGTTGCTAAATTCCACAGATTTCAATGATTTTACTGCAATTTATAGTTCATTAAATTGCAGGTTGAGTAAGCCTAACTAAATCAATGGAATTTATGGAGGAGTTAATCCACCTAATCCACATCAATTCAATAGGCCTATTCTCCTGAGATTTACCGTTCTAATCAACAGGATATAGCCAAGATCTGCAAAAGTGCTTCCAGAGTAGACATGGGGACAGAGATGGAATCTGGGAATGCTACTGGTCAAGTTTCCTGTGTCTGTATCTTGGCTATTGGTGAATCTATCTTATATCTATACCTATAAAGCAAAGGTGTGGGTTCGGTGTCCGGAATGGGCTGCCGCACCCCTTGACCAAACCTCGTGAAATTCGGCACACACATAACTTGTGCACGTGAGCAGGTTACTGTCGGTGTCCTGAAGGCCATTGGGGGGGGTGCCCCCTAAATTGATCTGCAAAGGGGGGGGTATATTCGACAGGAGGGTTTGTGTCTGCCCCAATACTAGGCCAACTAGGGAGGGTTGTGATGCCATTGCCGAGCTCACATCACAGGCCCACCCCTGGCCAATGGGTTTTCTGGGCAACACTGGCACTCAGCTAGCCGGGTTGGGACCACCTGGGCAAAGCCAGGCACCCCTGCTAGTAATGTTCTTAAAGTTAGGCATGTGTGTGAATACTGGCTTAACACACAAAGCCTGTGATAAGAAAGTGTTCTGGCATAGGTTAGGTTGTTGATCACTATTGTTAATTTTCTCAGGGTTTGTCACACTGAAGATTATCTCTGTGGTTCGTCTGCTTTGCTGACTTGTTTTCTCCCAAATTCACTGGGATGGACTTCAAACTGCCTAATTTAAATCCTTAATTTGGGAGTTTCTGTCCAGAGAACCTGGACAGATGTGGCAATACCCTAAGACAGACAATGGATTGTCAGTTATGGTCGGAGAGCAGCTCTAGTATAAGCTGCTTCCTTCTAGAATAAACTGCATACTTGACTATTAAAAAGTTGCAAAGTGATGTCTGAAGAGTGGATCTATTGCCTAGACTAATTTCGTCTTTGGATAATGATGGAATAGAAGTTGCTGAATTCAGTCATGGGAACATTGTAACTATATTCAGCTAAATAGGGCTATGGGGTCTACATAGCCATTTGTTCGCAATATCCAAAGGTTTGGCAAGCTACCAGGAACAGAGCAGCATTTGCGGACCAAACTGAGCTTAGGTATTACAAGTTCTGTGGCCATATTCTCATTCATAATAGCTAAGATCATGTTTAACTAAGATCATGTTTTCCAGTACATCATGAACAGACTGAAATTTGTAAGTCTCTGAGATATCATTAGTTTTGTTCCTCCACATTAGGGATGATCAACACGCTAACTCATGTGCCTCAAACAATGCAGGTCTCCAAGAGATCCACCACTAAAAATTCTGCCATCAAAACCTGAAATGCTCTGCAGTGAGAATAATGCTTTTAATTTGGAAATACTATATTTTCTCTATTAAAATTTGTTTACTGTTGTTGTTTTGTTTTCAGTCGCACAGTTGATTCCAACACTTTGCGACCCCATGGACCACCGCCCTCCAGGCACCCCTGTCCTCCACCATCCTCCTCAGCCCGCCCAGCCCTGTACCTACTGTGTCTACAACACCATCTAGCCATCTCACCTTTGGCCGCCCCCTTCTTCTTTTGCCCTCCTCCTTCCCCAGCATCAAGGCTTTCTCAAGTGAATCCTCTCTTCTCATTTGATGTCTAAAGTACTTCATCTTCATCTTTACTATTTGTCCTTCCAGGGAGCAGTCAGGGCTGATCTATTCTAAGATTGACCTATTTGTTCTCACTGTCCAGGGGACTCTCAAAACTCTCCTCCAACACGACATTTCAAAGGCATCTATTCTTCTGCACTCAGCCTTTCTAATGGTCCAGCTTTCACACCATACATTACCACCGGGTAATTCCCTATACAGGAAGACAGCTAACACTCATTTCCAAAACTGTGGCTTTTCACCCACCCACCCCTTCAATCATCACCTATAAACATAGGAATAGCTGCCTATGTACTATTGGGCTGGCACTAATGTTTGCAAAAAGTAATAATATACAACTTGTGTGACTACAGTGGCCATAACTGCTCAAAAGCAAGACAAACCTTGTGAACTAATCTTATGTTGAAAGCATAAAAGGGAGCATACATACCCTTTCAACAGCATGAACAGTATATTTTGCTGAGTACATATATATTCAACTGTGGGGGTTCTTGTACCAATTTGTCTCCTCAGAATGTTGTTGAATATCTGAGCCACATCTTTTTTACCCTGCCAAAAATGCAAACCAAAAAGCATTAAGACATTGGAGGCACATACAGCAATGGATAACACAAGAATCATGTAACTTCATGTCCTTACAATAGCAAACTGAACTAAGAGAAATAACTTGAATTTCTCATGTATTTGCTAAAAGGATGCCCACTTTAATATATATAAGCATAGTACCAACATTCTGCTAGACATTTCAAACAGCAATGATGTTTTAGGTTACAGAATTTCCCCTTCCAATTAAAAACAACTATATTATGCAGTAACTATAGGATCATTGTTTTAATTTCTCATGCAAGCAAGGTAATACTCAAGTTGCTGCAACAAAAACTTCTCTCTTGAATGAACTGAGAAATGTCTGATATTCAAACTAGATTCCAAAAAGTAGGAGGCACCCAAGACCATATTGCAAATATCTGTTGGATAATAAAGAATTTCAGAAAAAGATCAGCCTGTGCTTTATAGACTACCAGAAAAAACTGTGCGGATCAGGAGAAACTATAGATGGTTCTGAAAGAAAAGAGGATGCCTCAACACTTGATCATTCTGATGCATAACCTATATTATGGACAAAAGAAAGGTACCATAAGGATAGGATTTGAAGAGATAGAATCGTTTCCTATAGGCAAAAGTGGCAGACAATTTGACGGCACAAAACAACAATAAAAAATAATGGTTGTATTCTACAGCTATAGATGCTCTTGGTTGCTAGTGGAAAATCATCCTTCCCCTAGCACGAGTTAATGGTGTGAAAAAGCAGAGTCACCTAAGTCCAAGATTGTCTTTCTCTTGTCTCCTATTTTGAGTGTCGCCTCCTTCCTCCTCACCATGGTACGGTAAGCAGAGAAGCAGCGTGCGAGGGAGTGGTGGGGTCTCAGGGTGGCAGAACCACGCTGAGCCCCACCACTCCCTTCCCACAGCACCTTGCCTTTCCAACCCTTGCACAAGACACCCAGGGTGGCAAAAAGCTCCATTTCCACTTGCCCTCAGGGTGGCCAAGGCTCCGGTGCTGGAGCAAGCCGGTGCATCTCAGCTCGGGGCCTCTTCAGGCTGACTGCAGGATGGACAGACAGGTGGCAGGCAGGTGCTTCCTCCTGGCAGGGACTGGCCCACATGGGTACGGAAGTTGAGGAAGAGAATCCAGCCTCATCCAGCCTGTGCCCTTGCTCCAATTTCTGCTTCCATCATCTCCACCTCAATCCTTTCCCCCTTCACTTGGCTTGGCGTGTCCCAGACAGTGATCCGTAGCAGGGCGGATGTTGTAACGGAGCGCTGTTAGGGACACACCAAGCTAAGTAGAGGGAACAAGGATTGAGGTGACAGCGGAAGCAGCAATGAAGGCCAGATGAAATGGTACCGTGGTTCAGCCTGCAGGACATAAGTTGAGAACCCATGCTCTAGAGCTTTCCAGTTCTGATTTATAGCCGCATTCATGATGCCATCATGTCATGTGAGTCTCAGGCCTCATGTGATTAGATGCTTCAAAATAGAACACTTTAGGAAGTGGAGGAGAGAGTGCTAAATAGAGACACAGTGCTCTAAATCAACTTGCTAGTTCTGTTTAAGTTGATCTCCTGAATTTGTTGAATGGTCAAAGATCACTTCTGAAAATATTACTGAGTCAGAGAGTTTGCTCTAGTTAGGACTATCTATTAGATTAAGGTCAAGGCTGTGGATGTCACCTCTGGCACGGGTGCCATAGGTTCACCTACACTGGTCTAGGCAAAAAAGAGTTGTTGGTTTAACAGAGATGGAACCGAGTTTGTGAAAAATTCAGTTTGCATCTGAACTGAGCAGCCCCAAGGAAGGAGCCTGAATCTGGGTGTCATATCTGAGTGCCCCACCACTCTCATGGAAGAGACTGAGTCAAATTACGGAAGCTCCCTCTTAGGGAGCAACTTTACATTCCATGGCCAGGGCTCACTAGCGAATACACCAGGGGTGGACAAACTACGGCCTATGGGCCTGACCCAACCCACAGCACCAAATCATCTAGCCTGCACCAACCTCACCACTACCAGAAGCAGAAGTGAAATGTGCATGCATATAACGTGCCCACACATGCACATAATGCTGCTGTAAATGCACCAGCAGCTGTTGTAAACACATTTACAACAGCCGCAGACTCATTTTATGGTGGGAGGAACAACCTGGCCGGCACACACAACCACATGACCAGCCCGCGGTGCAAAAAGTTTGGCTACCCCTGGTATACACAATACTGGCTGAGTTGCTAGAGTGGCTTTCTACAGCATTACAAATGGGACCTTTTTAATCCCAAAGCGTGGGTCATCAGCTACAAATGTACCTATGCAGTTTTGCATCAAGAAAATCTGCTTTGGTATAGGCACAGCAATGGTGCATGGAAGATCCACTGAAGAGGATCTGTTTCAGGTTTTCGCCTCTCTATGCAATGGGAATTGCTACAGTCACTTAGGTTACTGAGCAGTCCTTTTATTATATGACTGCTTTTTTATGCAAGTTTCCTCAGCAGACAAACACATTTGCCTGAACTGTACTGATTATTTTACTATACAGGGCAGAAGCAATGAGCCAAATAAAAACATAAGGGTTATCACTTATTAACAGCTGTAGATTTTTCAGTTAACCTGAGGGCCTTTTAAAAAACTACCCTAGCTATGTACAGGAGCCTTTTTTTTCTGAGTAGCTCCCATTCAGCTAGAGTAGGGGTGCCCAAACTACACGTTTTACTGGGAGCGGCGAGGGTGGCATGGGCTAGATGAATTGCCATCGGAGGCTGGATCTGGCCCCCGGGCTGTAGTTTGGGCACCCTCGAACCACGTGACCGGCCCACAGCCCGAAATGTTTGGACACCCCTGAGCTAGAGTAAACATCTATAGGCCCCAACAATAAATGGTAAGGACTGATGACATAGGTCCAGCCATGGAACTGATACTTTGTGTAAGATGATTCCATTGGAAAGACGTATCTCACCAGAAACTGTTTATTTCAGCAATGTAATATGATAGCTGCTTGCAGAAGAACATTTACAGATAAACTATTGACCACAATCAAATTCCCAACTGCTTGGATTAGGATAAGTGAAAATTATTAACACAATAAGCTGTTTCTTCTCTTATAATTCCACTCTAAGCGGACCGAAAGCAGCACTAGAGTTCTTTGTTCTGGGAATAAGCAGGGCAGTATTTTGGAAAAATGCCTCACCCAACCCCATGTATCACAACAATTCAGTGTTGTTTAGGAGCTCAGCCAATTTCACTCAGTCACATGATTTTTCTGGATGCCATCAGTAACATCATTTCCTTGTTAGTTACATAATGAACCTAATGGCCATAAACAATTTATTATTTGTTTGAAGTATTTACTACTTCGGACTGATGTAATGCTGTCATGATGATCGCGCGTGCACGCATACACACATCTAAAGTAGCTAGCTATACCTCTAGAAATAAAATATGAACTAAGCTATTTGTTTCAACAATATATTTCATAAAAGAAAAATATCCAAATGTATAATAATTATATTAGAAGACATGAGGATCAATAAAATTCTAAAAGAACAAGAACTAAGTAATATGCCTGATTCAAAGAACCCATCCAGTCCTCAACTCACTATTCCCTGGATATACACTTTTATGTTCCAGAAACAAAGGACAATGTAAAATACAAATAGGTTGTAATATAAGAGCAAGATGTAGTTTGCTATAAAAAAACCGGAAACCCACTGGATGTCTTCTTAGTTTCTTAAATCTAAATACAGAATCTATAGTGTTTTGTAAGTTGTTACCAATAAGTGAAAAGTTATCTCTTTATTTAATGCTACTGGTGTTTGTCCCATCCTAGCAACCTAGTTCAACAAGACGCAGTTCCATAATTAGAATTGTGCTTTCCTTTCCTATTAATCTATTCTGGAATGCACCTCTGATGGACAAGTATCATTCATAAGAGTATGAAGCATAAAAAAACAGAAAGATCAAACAAACTTGACATTCCAAAGTAAATCCATCATATTAGGATCCATTTAAGGGACAATCTGTTCTTTGGTTCATAAGAAGTTGGGAGAGAGTAATATTAGATTCTAGCATGACAGAGCAGATTTATTGTACTTGCTGTAGTACCTTACAGCGAATCAAAAGTGCTGATTTGTTATCTCATTGCAGAAAATATTGTGGCAATGTAATGACTAAGCCAACAGAAGGTGCATTGAGCAAAACTGCCATAATTTCGCAATGTTTTGTAGGCACATGCATTCCAATAGAGCATTGTTGCTGCTCCACCTGCAGAGACCGCTTTTGAATTTCATAAAACTGCTTTGCTTAAAGAATTTTTCCCCTGCATATGCTCTCTTCTGTGGATGTTATTACAGAATGTACACTCACAACTTTAGCCATTACTCTTTGCACAAGAATCTGTAGACATGCAGTGAGCTCTGCATCTTCCATTATGTAACTTAAAAGCAGATGGATCTGATCAATGGCAAGCAAGGCAAAAGGTGAACTATCTGATGGTGAGGATTCTTGGAGTAATATCAACTAACACTATGACAGGTGAGAATTGACATTGAGACATAGAATGCTCCCAAGCAAGTTAACATCCTGGCAGGTCTTATTTCCAATTAACCCTTCAGGAATTATTTACATCTCACATTTCCAAGACAAGTGTCAACCTACAAGAATAGACTGGATTTAGACCAGGCCACAACAATTTCTCTGTTATTACAAATAAGCCAACTTTCTTCTAATTTTGGGAAGAATGCATATGTTAAAAATAGTATTCCTGCACCCATATTCACACATAACACAGCTTGCATCTGAGAAACAGGGAACAGGAACGACCACTTTGATATCTCTTTTGGGGATAAGTCTTCCAACCATGATGAACTTGAAATGGGTGCCTACTTACCTCAAAATCAATGAGTTGCAAATCTGCTACTAGAGTGCTTAGAAGACCACTGTTGTACAGCTCTTGCGCAAGCTGAGCCACAGCTTCAGTCTGAGGTTCCTTTTCATTTGTGCCATACAAGATTTCTTTCATGGCAACTAGATTTTTTGAAACTTCTTCAGTAGCCTAAATAGGAGCAGGGGAAAAACCAAAATAGTTGTAGCTTTTTAAAAAAAGACTCAATACCCCTCTGCTGATCAGAATATACTGTACTGTATTCATAATAACAAGATGTCAGAATATATGAGATTAAACAAGATGTCAGAATATATGAGATTAAACAATGTAGGAATCTGAACAATAAGAACAACATTCCACAGTTAAAATGACAATACTGTACCTACTTCCATTCATAAGCATTTCCTAGTTATACACAGTAGCCAGAATCCTATTCCCAAGTTACATTTGTGCAAGTGAAAATGAAGTTCATTTAATAAAGTGCTGGTTGGATTAGGCGCGCACACACACAACACAATCATCATTTTGTTGACAAAAAAAAAATTCTGTAAATTGACAACAAGATTCTGGCCATTGGAAAAATGATGTTGCTCCTAATTGTTTATATAACTCATTATGCACTTTAAACAGACACAAATATTTGTAAGTGTGCTTTTGTTGCTATGGCTGAGTCAGTTCACTAACCCCTGGCACATGATTTTGAAGTTCTGCATTAAGCAGACAAAGTGTGCAGGCTACAAAGGCTACAGCATGCTGCTGTTCCTCTGTCTATCATAACCTGTGGGAAAATATTAGGATAGTTTACAAATTAGGTATTGTTTTTAAAATGTTAGTTGTCATCTGAGCATGTTTCAGTAAAAGAACCAAGAAAGTCACATATTAGCTATAAACCAGAGAACACTGTAGATTGACACAATGTGTGTGTGTGTGTGAGAGAGAGAGAGAGAGAGAGAGAGAAAGAAAGAAAGAAAGAGCGAGCTTAGGGAGTGTACAGTATGCTAGCAAAGCCTGTTCCATAGCTAAGTAAATATTGACAGCGCTGCAATTACGTATACCACATCCCAACACACCGGCAACACAAAAATAAATGTTGGGGTAAACCAAGAAGATCAGAATAGATCGGCCTATATTAGAAAAGCAAATCAAGAGCTGCCCTAATCTTCTTGTGATGGATTTTTATAAAAGTTCTAATCTGTCCTTTTAACTCCCACAACCACTAAAGCAAAATCCTAGATTACAAAAAAGGATCAACATTTCTCAGATACTGATGTCTCAACTGATGCTATGTTAGAAAATTAAAAATCAAGCACTTTGATCATTCAATGCAAATTTGATTGTCCCCTGTAACAGTAATTTTAAAAAGTGAAGCTTGCTCCTCCAGTGAACTTTCTATCAGAGGTGAGGATGATGTTGAACCAAGGAAGGACTATTAGGGACAGAAGTAACTTTTCTGACCCATGCTTGCCTGGAACAGCAATCCTGAGTATCATTTTCCCCATGGGAGGCATACAATTTGAAGTGTCCTCTGCTTCTCAAATTGAATAAAAAGTTAGAAGAATATATATTTTATGTTCCCTAGGAATACTGTGTGTGAGCTATGTGTGCAATCAAGTAATATTCAAGCAACAGCAATCCTAAAGGAGGTATCAACACATGAGACTTTTTCTAAGGAGCTGTTTTACCATTACCATCCTCCAAAGAGTTTCCATGGCCAATCAAGATAAGGCCTATTGATTTCTAGTCTATCACTCTTATCTACTATACCACGCTGGTTCCTCTAAAGATACTGCCTCCTTTTAAAAAACAAGGGTGGCTGTAGAGAAAACAATTATGAATGATACCCACAGTTTAAGATATTGGGGCTTACCTCAAGATGAATCAAGGTCAATGCTGGATTCTGCCTATTTCAAATTGTACTCTTTATGCTACTTTTAACCTTAGACCAGCAAGAGTTCCTAACTTCCCATTTTCAAATAGCCATTAACTCTGCAGATTCCATCCCATTATTCCCCTGCTACGGGCTCAACCTAATTTGATACAGACACTGCAGCACTAATCTTTTTTCTGTTCCCTCCTTATCCCACCCTATAGCCACAGCAGATGCCCAAAAAACAAGCTCTGGAGGGTTTTCCAAGTTTTGGGACGGGAATGTCACCTGTCCACTTGCAATGAGTTCTACTCGCATTCTGCCTCTATATTCTATCTTTCAAAAATCACGCTTCATACTTCTTGTCAAAATGTGAGGTTCTAGATAAAATCTCTCATAAATACCTAGTAGAAAGTTCAATAAATGCTTTAAATGATCATACTTTCTTTATAGTCTGAATAATTACAATGCATTCTGCCTTTTTTAAAGCTAACAAAGGAGTCCTAAAAAAATTCTTACCCATTCTCTACCTTGCACATCATGCTGGAGCTATGTTCCATAGGGAATGAAACAGAGCCATTACTTAAACTACATGGAACACTGGTGGACTTCAATTTCCAGAAGCCTGTCAGTACATTGGGGAATTGACTAAGGCTTCTGGGAATGGAAGTCCAAAAACCAAAGATTGGGAAACACTGACTTAAACTATGGTTCACTTCTTTCTTTTGGTATTAAAAAAAGATTTATCTGCACTGTACACATCCATTGGGTAGTAGCTGGGTCTGGCAATGAACCTGTTATATCCTTCTTCAGCAGAGATCGAAAGACTTGAGACACCATGTCTTCGTAATGTTAATTTTGCAAGCAAGATGTAAACATATTTTTCTGTGTGTTAAATGGAAAATGCTTGCTCTACCTAGAAGTCCTGTTCAGTCTCTAGCTAGCAACTGAGGATTACAACTTTGTAAATGTATGTTTACTCATAGAAAATACATTAAATAACAGAATCCCAAACCCACCACCCATATATGCAGCTCCATGTGGAAAGAATACACTGTACAGAGTCCCACTAAATGAATATGCATTGACTGAGGTCACAATCCCTTTAGAATTCAACAGAAATAACTATGGAGCCAGGTTCATCATTATGTGTAATCATAGCATTTATTTTTAGAGACCTGGTAAATACTTTAACTATTAAAAGCTGTGAATTTCTGATTGCAACACTTATAGAGAAAAGGCACATTTCTCATCAGAAGTTACAATCTACTCTGTACGACTTTTCAGAGCTTTCCAAGACCTGTTTTCCTCACATTTCAACTACTGTAACTTTAACCTCGTTCCCTTCTCCTTTCCTAACAATGCCTTGCACTATCTGAAAACTATTTCCAAATTGTTTCCCAACTCTACAGAGACCATTCTGGGGCAGAAACAAAATGGGACAGGAGATTTCTCCTTCCCAATTACACAAGAATCTACTATTTTGCCAGCATTAGCCCACTAATGAATATCATCTATTGGCTGAAGTAGCGAGATTAGTTTAGTAGGACTACTTTTTTTAAATACAGAAGATTTACTCCATAGAAGGTATGGAGATACTCTTGCTTGTGTGTCAGGAAGCACATAGTTGTTGTTTTTAACAGTAGTGGCTGTAATCCTTTTGGTGTCTGCACACACTTTACATAACCTAATGCAATTAATCAGAGCTGACAATGGACCAGAATCATCTAGGTTGTGCAAATCGGCATGAAACCAGGTACCCACCAGAGAGGTGCCCTGACGCCTCATCAATTAGCTCCACCAAGTGAAATATCTGACAATTGAGAAAAGGAAACAAAATATACTGGAAACATGAATACTTCATTAGAAACTGAAACTGCTGTGTATTTAGATCTATTGTTTTGCTCAGTACAGAGTTCCTCTTATCCAGGCAAAAAGGAAAAATAGCAGAATATCTATTAGATTTCTAAGACTGGTAACAAGCATAATCAATAACCTCAGAGTCAGAAAGGAAAAGCCCAAGCACTCCCACTATGATTAATCAAAGGTCTAAATAGTTATGCTATTGTGAGCAGCATAAGGATCTGATGCACAAATCCCGTCTATGAAATTTTAATTCCCATTGTGATTTTAGATCTGGTTCCAGAAACAGGTGACTTCTGCTTTAAAGTGATTTAGTTGTCTCCTCCATGAAACAAGCAATTAGTAGCCACTAAAGTAGCAACTTAGTTATGCTTCACAATGACCAGGGTGTATTAGGAGCCCTGTTGGCCCAGTGGTTAAACTGATGTACTACAACCAAAAGGTTGTGAGTTCGAGCCTGACCAGGGATGAAGGTCGACTCAGTCTTCCATCCCTGCGAGGATGGTAAAATGGGTATCCAGCAAATTGGGGGCAAAATGCTAATTTAATTGTGAACCACCCAGAGAGTGCACTAAGCTCTATGAGATGGCATATAAGTGTGATTGCTTTGAACAATAAATAAATAAATCCTGTAATCTCTCTGTCTGTTAAATGCCAATTTATTTTTCTACTCTTTGGCAAGCGTCATTATATCACTTCATCCTCATTCTCAAAGAAATTATTTTCCTTAGTAAAATTAACTTTTATAGTTCTCTTTTTCCTAACAGAAAAAGGTTCATTGGATACTTACTTCCCCCTGGCTCCACCAATTCTTCTGCTACTTGTTTCCTAACTGTCTTTATGTCATTTCTAGTGCAGTATACCCATAACCTTAATCAGATTTAATATTTTCAATTTCATCTCTTTCCCTCCCGCAACATAACTAAGCCTAAAGTTTGTTAAATATGAGATCTGTAAGACATTTTTGTTGTCTTTGGTATTTCTGACCTATGGAGAACCTCTGAATAAGACCTCTCCAAAATGTCCAATAAAATATTTATGTTAATGTAAATTGTATTATGCTAATGGAAATAAACATCTAGAGGGAAAATGTGAATCCATTTTCTATTGTGCAACTAACTGAGTAATGTGGACTATACATTACTACAATAGTTAAAAATTCAGCATAATCACTCCAGCATCATTTTTTCTCTACTGGTGTCAATGTTGTACTTAGGCCACAATGATGGAAGAAGACAACACCTACAGATAAAAATCCTTGAAGACTTCAAATAAAATCTTTGGCCGTTTTGTCATGCTATAACTACAATTCTTCCTTTTCATCGATCTGACAATCATCGAGTATAACTCTTGCAGATGAATGATCAAGAAGCATGGTTCAGAATTATTTTATACATTGCTTGATGGTTTTAGTATTTCAACAGGAAAGGGAAATGATTCTCAACCTTTGGCCTTCTGAA
Source organism: Bradypodion pumilum (assembly GCA_035047305.1). Lineage (NCBI taxonomy): Eukaryota > Metazoa > Chordata > Lepidosauria > Squamata > Chamaeleonidae > Bradypodion > Bradypodion pumilum. The sequence continues at coordinate 327,728,345 of JAWDJD010000003.1, forward strand.
ATATTTTGGATGTCAAACTCTGGCAGCCTCAGCCAGCACAGTCAAAGGTCAAGGATTTTTGAAGTTGCAGCCCAAGTAACCTAGTAGCTACCGGAATACAGTACTGTATTAAAACATGAGACAGTAGCTTAACTTTAAATTAGGGAAAGGGCTGTCTTAAGTTTAAAAAATTGACAGCAGATAATTATTATTACAATCCAGTGGAATACTTTAGCTAACAGAAATGCTTTCCTAGGTGAATACAAAAGGTGAGTACATCTGTAAAAGCTGAAAGACAAGTCCAACTCACATTTCATTCTGGTAAGCACATTCATTTGACTAACTAATAATACTTATTTTAAAAGAGGGAAATTCAGAAATGGTGAAACTACAGGCAACAATAAATTAAAGAATTTAATTTTTATTTAATTTAATTTTAAAATTTCTATGCCGCCCACTCAGGCGAACCTGATTCTGGGCGGCTTACAACAATTAAAAACATATAAAACAGGTAAAAAAACCTTAAATCACCCACCCACCTACCCCCACCCCCTTCATAAAAAGAGGTACAGAGGAAGGGACTCTAGATTGGTGCTTTTAACTTGAAATGAGCCAACAGGCAGGGGCCGTGTTTCCATTTAGGGCCCACACCTGCCCTGCCAGCCAGGTTTTCAGACCTTTTCTAAAGTGCAGCAATTCTGTCTGTAACCTTAGCTCTGTTGGCAGGAGGTTGCAGAGGGCTGGAGCGGACACAGAGAAGGCCCTCTTTCGTGTGCTAGAGAGTTGAGCCCCTCTAACTGATGGTACAATAAGAGAGCCTCTCTGGTCTGCTCTGGTTGGATAGACAGACACTCTTGGGGCGATGCGGTCGCTTAGGTATCCATGTAGGGCTTTAAAGGTCGAAACAGCATCCTGAATTGCACCCGGAGGCAAACTGGTAACCAGTGCAGCTCCCGAAGCAGCGGGGAGGCGCAGGCATAACGCCCACACCCCATCACCACCCGGGCTGCCGCATTCTGGACCAGCTGTAGCCTCCGAAGAAAGATTCTGCTGAAGAAGGTACTTGAAGAGGTGTTTTGCCAAACTGGGAGGTGAAAAAACTGTTGCAGACAGAAAACAGCACTGCAGACAATGTAACAATAATGCTGAAAGCAAGTATTTAAGTATGGGCTGGAAATAGTATTAACATTGATATAATAGACATTCAGTTTTCAAGGTTAACAGAAACACTGAATATCAGTAGAGAAGGAAGTGAAACATGTTCAATGAATTACACAGAACTATTAAGTAACTCTCTACATTGCCCCCCTCTCTCTTTCTAGAGCAGGAACCCCTACATCCCGTGGGCCAGCCCCAGCCCCCAATGCCATCCCATATGGCCTGTTGCTACATCCAGAAGTGGGTGCATTCATGTCATCTGCAAAACACATCCGCGCATGCGCAAACACACCCGTGGCTGGCAGAAACGCAGAAGTGGGTGCATTTACGTCAGCAGTAAATGTACCTGCTTCTGCTTCTGGGGGGCATGGTCTGGCCCGTGATGCTGTCTGGGGTGTGGTCAGGCCCACAACGTAAAAAGGATGGCCACCCCTATTCTAGAGTAAACGTTTTAATAAAACAAATACCCAAATTTAAAAATGCAAAATATACCTTTTCTACCTTCTTGTCAGAAATATCTTGCTTTTCTAGAACTGCCATACTCTCCTTCAGATTCTTCACTATGTCTGCAGGAGACTTGTGTGATTTGCCAAAGGGAAATGGCATGATTGCAAGCTGCACACGCCTGTTGTTCTACAATTCCTCCTTCACCTACAAGGGAAAAAAATTTGCAATTAGTAACATTAAAACAAAAACTAATTATCACTAAGCAAATGGTAGAAAATTTAAGTTTTTCAGACTAATTTGAAATCTTCCTAATGCACACCAAGGATGTCTCACTTTTCAGCACAAAATGATGCAAATTTAACCCAGAAGTAAAACCCAGAACAAGAAATTGTACTGATCAAAAAGACAGAACCTGTACCAGTATTTGGCAAAAGAAGTGTTGTATTATGTTGCTTCTCCTCATTATGAACCAAGGGTTATAGCTGACTAAAAATACTCGATGTTCAAACCATTATGCACATTAGTTATTACACTGAATACAAGCTCCCCTCTTTAGGAAAAGATTTTACAGCATTTAAGTCATTCACTTTAGTCTTCAGGCCTGTGCTCAGATGCGATCTCAATGCAGATAAGAATGTCACAGGATTAGGTTCCAACTACAGTATTTTACACTGTTATTTTATTCTAGCAGTTTCATAATTAATACTTCATGGCTTTTATTTAAAAAAAGGCCAGATTTGTTTGTATGGGGATCAGCAGGTTCTAATGTGAGTAAAAACAGTAATTGGCTAATCAATTCTTGAAATAAAGACCAGCAGGCATTTAAAACATGTGAAATATTCTGTATCCCAGCCAACTTTTCCAGGTACTGTTTGCAATCTACATATTCAAGTACAGGTGAAACTCGGAAAATTAGACTATCGTGCAAATGTTCATTCAGTTTAGTAATGCAACTTAAAAGGTGAAACAAATATATGAAATAGACTCATTGCATGCAAAGCAAGATAGTTCAAGCCTTACTTTGTTATAATATTGATGCTTATGGCTTACAGCTTATGAAAACTCCAACCCCCCAATCTCATGTACCCCATAATCATCACATAATCTCATGTACGCTGTATGCCATGATCATCACAATTATAATGAATTAAGGCATGACATATCTCACTTTGCATGTAGTGAGTCTATCTCATATATTTGTTTCACCTTTTAAGTGAAATGAATGGACATTTGCACGATATTCTAATTTTCTGAGTTTCACCTCTATATCATGGCCAACAAATGCTTTAGTAGCCTGTTAAAAGCATATGTGCTAATTAGTATAACATTCTCTTAGATTACTTAATGACTGGGCTTCTAGAATTCTCTACTAGCTGTAAGGGAACAGAAAAGTCTGCACTTCAAAAATGCTGATGGGTTGTTACTCCTACAGCAAACAAAAGGACAGTTGAAGCTGACAGAGCAGAGGTCACAATGTCATTACAAAGAATGGCTGTCCCCACCTGACACAAATGAAAATACCTCCCTCCCCCAAATCAGGAAGTAAGCATATCATTACTGCTCCATTCACAACAAATGTAAATAAGTATCTTTGATGAGACAATGTGGGGGTGGACTGTGAAACTTGGCACAACCATCCAAATTCTATAGGTCTGCAATTTCAAGCCTCAGTCAATTTCTGACTATTCTAAAGTCAAGATTTACAATAATCTGGGACAACAATTGACAAGCTTTAAACTGAGCACTAGAACAGCTGAGGAAGTTACAGGCAGAACAGACCTATAGCTCTCACTTCCACAGCTCTTATTACCTGTTCTCATTTCAACATGACTTGTACCAAAGGTTCTTGGCTTCATTAAAACATACTTTTGCGGCACTACACATACATTATAATGTCTTGTGAAAATCAGATGAGGACCTCTCATGTCCACTTTTGCCACCTGTGTAACAGAGGCATTTACAAAGTATATTTGGGATTTTTTAAAAAAATCACAGAAAATAAATGTGGAACAAGTGCAAGCTGTATTTAAATGTTAACACCACGTGTGCAAAAGGTGTTTTCGCAAGGCAGTTCAATTTAAAAATAAACTGACAAGGAAGCCAATGAATATTACAACACCAGGTATAAATAACTTTTACAATGACTTGTATTCAAGAAAAACAACTATCGTTCAAATAACAATTTTTTAAAATTTTTTGGATATGGAACAGTCTACAAATAGAATGATTTTGACATATATTGCAGACTAAGCTGGATAGCTCAGTGGTTTAGGTATCTGGCAGCAGAGCCACAGGTTGAGAGTCTGATCCCCAACTGTATCTCCCAGGACAAGAGGCAGCCTATGTAGTCATGGGCAAGCTCACAGTCCCAAGACTCCCCCAGAAGGTAAACCACTTCCATGAATTCTCTACCTAGAAAACTATAGAAAAGGTTTCCAAGAGTCAGAATTAACTTGACATCACACAAAAACACTGTAGACCTCATTAATCAGACAGCCCTATCTAACTGTATTTTTAAAATCCCTGGTATTTACAGAATTGTGCTAAAGTCTTAGGCCACCACCACCAGCTGGTTTGGAGGAAATTCAATGAGTGATTTGGAGGCCATATCTCAGACACCCTAAATCTAAACTCCACTAAACTCTGAAGGTTGAGAGGAGAGTCAGCAGAAGACTCTACAATGTTGGCTTGTTTAGGTGGCTTGGGGGCTGAGTAGTAGTATTTTGTCTTTTATGACAATCACAGTTACCTATGTAAAATAATTTACAGCCACTATTCTAAAGCCGACATTTATAAATGAGGGACAACAATGGACAAGCTTTAAACTGAGCACTAGAACGGCTGAAGTTACAGGCAGAACAGACCTATAGCTCTCAAACATAAGAAGAGATCTATATAAATAAGGTAAAGAATTATCTTCCATTTCTCAGAATAGTAAACTGCTATCCATTCTAATTAAAATGACATTTCTCTAGCATTCAGGAAATACTGTATCTCTTTTCAAAGAGCTATCATTCTGGATTATAGATTTCTCACATAAGTGTGCCAAATATCCAAATATAGTGTTTGCAGGGCTAAATTTGCAAATGTTTCTTATTTGGTGATTAAGCAACTGAATAGGCTTCTTGTCCACTGCCTGCTTACTTCTCTGAAAGACAGAGAAGAAAAGAAAGGGTACCTATTTTGGAAAGAGTTACTACTCTTTTACTAGTACTTTAAATGGAAAATATCAAGTCATGGTCTCCAGACAGATAATGACAACATGCAGGGAATAGTGAAAGAATGTAATCTCCTTGGCTGACAGAAAGAAAAACTAACGGCAGGCATCAGAAGTCATTTCTTGTTTACTTGAAAACAAGCTATGAAACTATGACAAAATCATGTTCTATCAATCAGGAGATTTAGTTTAAGCAGAACTTAATTTTTTTCCTAGTCCTGCAACAATGAAGTTCAAACAGGTTATGGGGAACATAACATGTGTAGGGTTTTCATAGTGGTAATGTCCCAAGTGTGGAACAGCCTTATGAGAGAGGCTTATCTAATGCCATATGTACACTCTTTTCAGTGTGAAGCAAAAACATGCTTTTTCACCAGTTTTTTATATCTCATCTTTTGCCTAATGGCAAACAAACAAAAATATACAATTAAACACCAACAAACATAAGTGTTAATTATATTTTAGTTTTCATTGTTGAGCTTGTATTTAATATTGTGCTTGTGACCACTCAAAAAACTTTATGTTATAACATAAATATCTCTGAGAGCATGCAGAAATGTTACTCAACCCCGTGATTGTGAACCTTAGCACTCCAGGTGGTCTTGGACTTCAATTCCCAGAAGCCCAAGTCAGCACTCCTGCTGATCAGTACTTCTGGGAATTGAAGTTCAAGAACAGCTGAAGTGCCAAGGTTCGCCATCACTGACCACACCCTCAAGCCATTTTGTTCACATGGGACTGCTAACCGTATAACCTAGAGCAGTGATGGCCAGTGGTGCGCTCCAATTTTTTTTACTGCCACACTGTGTGTATGGTATGGTGGGCGTGGCCAGGGGGAAAGCCCTGAATTGCACCCAAATTAGGACTACTTTATTTCAAAACTTGAATGGGCGGGACCAGCCAGAATTTCTGCTACCAGTTCTGGCGAAATGGTGCGAACCTGCTGATGCCCACCACTGGTGATGGCGAACCTTTTAGAGGCTGAATGCCCAAGGAGGAGGAAGCACCATTTGTGCCCACGCACCCATGTGATGTCACCAGTACGCCTCTGGTGATGTCACATGTGTGCATACACATGCTCCCCCGGGTGCACTGCCACCGCCTCCTTGGAGGGGTGGGTGGAGGGTGTCTTCTGGTTGCCTCATCTTGTCCCTGCTGCTGCCTCCTGGGTGGGTTTTCAGCCTCCCCTCTCCCCTCCCCATTGGTGCTGGCAGCTCAGGGCTTGTCTACGACAGCGAACGTGTCCACAGAAAGAGCTCTGTGAGCCACCTCTGGCACGTGTGCAATAGGTTCGCCTATACTGTGGTACAACATCGGGTATATATCACTTAGGTCTTTGTTCTATAAGAGGATTTATGCTGATTAAATGTTATTCTATTATGTTTTCAAACAGTAATTTATCAAAAAGCAAGTGAGTCAGAAAGCTACTTTGAAATCTCAAAAAGCAAAGATACAGCCAACATTCAATTTTATGTAGCAAGTTTCATGTTTTATTTTCCATGGAAGTTTTAGGGGGGAATCTAAGAACAAATGATATAAAATATCTTTAATACAATATATAAATTATGAAAAATATGGAGTATTCCCCCCCACCAAGTGCAATCAAACTTGCTCCAGAAAAACAGTACTGTTTTAAAAGTCTACTCAATTTTTGGTTTAGCAACTACAACTATACCTGGTCAACTCTCATACCTTTCACATATTATAATACAGTACAATGACTAAACAACTGAGTTAAACTTTTTTGGACAATCAAATAAGAAAGGTCAAATACGACTTATACACACACTGAACATAAATGTAAAGAGGAAAAAGAAAAAATGCAAATTATATGAGATCAACTTAACAAGTGACAACATATATATATTGCAACCTGATTCAGACAACTGAACTTTTAACAGGGCAAAGCAAAATGACATTGCAAATCATGGATAACATTTTGGGTTCCCACCCACCCACCCACCCACCCACAATGAACTGGCTAAATATACATAATTAGAGCTTATAACTTCTATTACTGAAATAAGTCATCTTGACAAGAATAAAGGTCTGTCACCAAAACTCCATGCTTGTTGTTTATTTCTTATAAATGTATGTTTACCTCAGAGAAGTAATGTATCCAAAATATTAAGATTCCTGTATACATACTTAAGTTTCATAAAACCAATTTTAAAAGGGGTTCACTTTTCATTCGAACGATTATCACAGTAAATCAGAAATGAAGACGTGGAAGCACTGATATAGTTTTGAAAAAGAAGAGTCAGTGTTACTGACTGCACAGGCTTTTAGTTATTCTACATTAATGGGGTCTGTCTTTTATTCACACATTCCCTTTCACTTGATCCCCCCCATTTAGACAGCAGGTTTTGCACTATGTCAGCACAAAGAAATGAAAAGGTAAACAAGTGCTGAGACACTGAAAATTTAAAAATGCTCAACAGTTTAATGTTTAACACAGATTAGCCAGACACAGGACAGGGCTTGTGCAGCTGTTTTTCTTGTGCTGTTGGAATTTTACACAGTCATATATTTTTACCCACTGACCCATTTCCATCACCCTTTTAAACTGATACACACTGGCTGAAATTTTGTGGCTTAGAGAAGACACACCAGAGTAGGCCCACTATAACCATAGGCTTTATTGGTTCTACTGACACAAATGGATCTACTGTGACTTATTATGCTAAAATAAGTCACAGAGTAGAACCATTTGCATTAATGGAACTTACAAATCAGCTAACTTACCAAATCGCTATCGATTCAATGGGTGAAGTCTAGTGCAATTTTGTATGGTAAGCAACAGGATTTTGGCCAATGTAAATTAACAAAAGCCAACTTAGTATATTCTGCCTTTAAAATATTTTATATGTATGCTTTAAACATACACTGTTAGATTAAATTTTAAAATTAGTTTATATTCAGCTGTATCCCTTTTCACTCCAATGATGATGTTAAGGCGAGTGCCTTCATACGACTTTCATTTAAAATTAAACCTAGACTCTTTTCTTCAAACTCAACAGAATAATAGAGGAAGGAACAACTGTAGTAAAGCTGAACACAGCATACAAGCACTGGCACCCAAAAGTGTACTGGCCTTCAAATAACAAGATCATAACTTTCTACTTCATAGACCCTATTTTTGCAATAATATGTATTCTTTCAATTCCCCTCAATACTTATAAGAATAGCTTTTTCACACATTTAAATACTGTATAGGTAAAGGTAAAGGTCACCCTTGCTCGGAAGCCAGTCATATCTAACTCTAGGGTTCAGTGCTCATCTCTGTTTATAGCCAAAGAGCCAGTGCTGTCTGTGTCTGCAGATGTTTCTGTGGACATGTGGCAGGCATGCCTCAATGCCGGTGTGCATGGAATGCTATTTACCTTCCCACTGAAGTGGTCCCTATTTATCTACAGTACTTGCAATTTCTTGCTTTTGAACTGCTAGGTTGGTAGGAGCTGGGACACAGACAGGAGCTCACTCCGTCATGCAGTACCCGGGAATTGAACTCCGACTTCCATTCAGCAAGTTCAACGTCTTAACCACTTGAGCCATCACAGTCCCATTAAATATTCTATATAGGGATATAAATCACATTGCATTCTCTGAACTGATCACTGAGCAGATTCCTGGTATAATATCCTGCTCATGAAAACTATATTTTGCATTGATATGAGTGAACTAAATTTGACCTCACAGATGCAGTAGACATAACTGCTGCTGAGGTATCCCATATATTGATGGTTGGAATTATGGAAACAGAAGCACCCATTTCTGTATCATAGCCTAAGAGCTAAAAAGAAATAATGTCTGTTAGCGACAAAGTACATGTGCATGCCAAGCATTCAAACAGGCAGCAAGCTGCCACAGATTGAGAATCTGGAATGCAACAGAAAATGCCTATGGAGATTTCTTAACTTGCAGCAATTTACTAGAATGCTTCTTTGTTTTACTATTAGAAGTTATGCATTTTATGTAATTGTGCAACAGTATTTTGGATATGGAGTTTCAATTATCCAGATAAATTAAATTAAAATGGATACCAGTAGTCACATGTGAACACCCAGTCCTCCTCTGTTGTCATTTTAACCTAGTTTACCAAAGGCAATGCATGCTCATAATTCCTGTTCAAGTTTCAGTACAGAGCATTAGTCATGATTCCCCCTCACAGACACTCACTTGCAGCAATCTGTCAGATCAGAGTTTTATCCAGCTGAATGACTTCACAAAAAATACCTCTAAATATCAATATTCATAGTTTTCAAAATGAACCAGTGTTAATAGTAAAAACAATGGCAGAATCCTAGTAGTGTGCATACAAGGAGCCCTGGTGGCGCAGTGATTAAAACTGCTGTATTGCAACCAAAAGGTTGTGATTTCGAGCCTGACCTAGGGCTCAAGGTTGACTCAGCCTTCCAACCTTCTGAGGTCGGTAAAATGAGTACCCAGCATGCTGGGGGCAAAATGCTAATTAACTTGTGTACCACCCAGAGAGTGCACTTAGAGCTATGGGGTGGTATATAAATGTGACTGCTTTGCTTTGCTATTTAACTTGCTGCAGTTGACTGCAGCTAATTGACATAATGCTGAGGACGCCTCAGCCATGTGTTTGGTCTGAGCTACTTCATCAATCACCTTCGATAAGTTATACAAGTAAGAACAGGACACTGGAGTATTCAATAACGTAACATATGAGCAGTAATATAAAATGTAACCATCAGGACCTTATCATACATGAAAAGTATAAAAATGTTTCTATGTTCAAAATAGCAAAATATTTACCAAAAAGTGATATCAAAAAAGAAACAATACTATTATTAGTGGTGTTAGTGATTTATAAAAATATCTTAGCAGCACATATTCAGAGGATTAAATGTGTGTACCAAAGATAATTTTACATTCTAGAAGAGCAAGGAAATACTCCCCAGGCTTCACTAATTTCAGAAGAGATGGGGGTAGGAAGCGCCCAATTCTATGACCCGGGTTTCTGGAGGACAAGAATATCAGCCTCTCTCAACCAACTTGTCCCAGATGTGTTTTGTTTGATTGCAAAGATGGTGTAACCATCTCCAAAGCTCAGTTTCATAACCCTATTAAGATCCATAGCAGATGCCAGTACATACTTGTGAAAAAAACAATCAGGTAAGGAAATATGTTTGGGTAGTAATAGTGTTTTTTGATGTGTTAACATTGTTCAATAGAATAGCAGGCATAGGTAACACAAGGCCGCGCTAAAGGGAAGAAATGCACATGTTACACCAAAGAACAAATAGCAATAACAGCTTAAAAAGCTTTAAATGTTAAGCTGGCAGATGGCAATGCTGACACAATGATAGTATTCATTAGTATTCAGAGTGTTTGAGATAGCTGGTCACGGCCATCATGCGGCCACTGTTGGCGAAGATACAACTTCACTTGCATTGTTTTTTATGGAGTAATGCTCCAGATTCAAAACAAGCAACTTTCCTGTTGAAGTCTGACAAAAATATGTAAGGACACCACTACAGCACACAAACTTTACAAAAATAGAAGAAAAGTAATTTCCATGCTCTCTATATTAATACTGCTACTGAGTGTTTTACAAGATAAGTATCATCCAATCAAATTATGAAGAAAGCAGTTGTTCTTGCTGACAACACAACAATGTTTTGAGGTATTATTACCCCTCCCAAACTCTCATGTCAATAAGATACCAGGAGAGTCCTTTATGCTTGGGTTACAAGGCACATATACTGATGAGACTAGATTAATCTAGACAGTGACTGACATGTAACTGCCTTGTGATATGAAAAACAACTCCGCTGTAGCATTGCAATCTTACCACAACCTTTGAACTGCACAAGATATATTTAGGGTTTGTCCTCAAGTTAAATTGCCACCTAATTCAGTGGAGACAGAAGTTCACCAATAAGTGAGGAATACAACTACCAACAGAAAAGCTTCCTCAACTAAGTAACTACAGATGTACACATACTGCTGTAGAGTAGGACAACGTCACCACTGGGGTGGGAACTGCTGTGGCACATCATGCAACAATGAAAGCAATTCAAAGACTGATTACTGAACTGATCTCTATCTAAACACTAATGATTTGATCTCTCATCCAGTTAGGCCAGGGGTTCCCTACCTACAGCCCACAGGCCGGCCACGGCCCACAATGCCATCCCATCAGACCCATCGCTGACTCCGCCACACCTGGAAGTGGAAGCGGGCATGTTTATGTCATCCGTAAAAGACAGACAAAAATGTTGCGGCATCTTAAAGACTAACTGCTATATTTTAATGTGAGTTGCCGTGGATCACATTCACTTTCTTACAGTTGATCCATGAAAGCTCACATTAAAACATAACAGTCTTTCACATTTTCCTTTAGTGTTGTTTTTAATTGCTTCTATTATTTCCTGTCTGGTATGTTTGCACAGACTAACGCAGCTATCACTCCAAATTTAAAATGTGGATTATTTACTTTAATACCTAGAACAGGGGTGAGGAAACTTTTCCTGTTGGAAGGCTGCATTAGATTAGGTGTAATCAAATAAGGCTGTATTCAAGAAACTTTAATTAGCTATACTAAAAATGTACATCATTTTGTAATAATTTGTACTTAATAATTTCAAAAAAAATCAAAGCCACAAGGCCGCATGCGGCCTAGAGATGTAATATTTCTGGAAATTTTGAAGCTCAGAAAAAAAACCGGTTTTTTTCCGGGAGGAAACGGAAATTTTCAGAAAAATTAAAAAATGATTTATTAAACATTTGAACCCCTTACCTTAAGATATTTTATTCATCATGTTAAAATAAAACATTTCATAATATATTATATATTTTTTCAAGTTTCTCAATTTTTCAGGGGGGAAAAAAAGGCTTCAGGAAAACCCCCGGGAAAAACCCAGTTTTTCCCTGAATTTTTCCAGTTTCCCCCCGGGCCTTCACATCTCTAATGCGGCCTCAAGGCCAAAGGTTCCTCACCCGTGGCCAAAAATAACCTAGAGACACTATAACTAAACCCTCATTTTCTGGAGATATATTGCTGTATGTTCCATTTATTCTGGATGGACTTGTAAATTCTACTGTGTCTCTTGGGTTTTGAAAACAAGTAAAACAAAATTCATCAAAATTTAATACTAATTTAGAAAGGTATAAACCAGGGGTTCCCAACCTACGGCCTACAGGCCAGCCCCAGCACCATTTCATGTGTCCCGTGCCACAGCATCTGGAAGTGGAAGCGGATGAATTTATGTCAGCCATAAAACACGCCTATGCATGCATACATATGCCCGCTGTTTATGACAGCCGCAAATGCACCAACTTCCGCTTCCGTGGGGCATGGTCCAGCCTGCTCAGCTGTCTGGAGGCATGGCAGCGTAAAAAGGTTGTGAACTCCTGGTATAAATCAGGTAATCAGAGACTGATCACAGTTAATATAAAGGACTGTCAAGATGTTAAACTTATACAATTTCTGTTGACAGGACCCTCTTGCTCTCCAGCTTTGCTACTACAGTTCCACAGATTTTCAAAACACCACGGAAATCACCCCCACTAAAATGAACAGGGCTTTGGCTCATGCAAGGAAGTCCTGGATTCCTCCTGGCAAGAGGTCTAAAAATAAAAGGTCATCCAACGCAATTAACAAACCCCTAAGCAAACAAAGCTGACTAAGAAGATTCTAATATTTTTTAAGGGATATTTTAATAATTTATCACCTTGAGCAAAAATTTTTGGAAGGGCAGTCTTTTAATATAATTAGGTTTAAGCTATCTATGACTCCATAATATTCACAGAACACAGTATGCCAAACCAGTTGCATATGAAATTCTAAAAGCACTTTCAATCAAGTCATCAGCAAATGGGAGCTCATTCCTGAGCCATTTTGAAAGGACAAACTGAAACTGACAAATATACCTATTTCTTCTAATATCTCATTAAGCCTATTCTTCAACCAAGCTATGTCCTTCTAAGAGGGCAACCAAATGAACTACATGCAGCCTCGCTTCAGACAGCCACTGCCTGATCAGGTCTAAGGCTCCTAAAATAAGCAGTTCAAAAAACAAACAGTAACAAATTGCTCACTATTTATTTTCAAATATGAACAAGCAAAACCCAGTACATATTCTTTGACAGCTTGCAGCTCCTTCTAGTTATGTAACATTTCAAACTAGGTTGAAAGCCTGGTCATTATTAAATAAGAACATAATGAAAATTGATGGTATGAAGGAGAATCTGGCCGATAGAGCTAACTGGATACAGCTAAGGAACAAAGCCTAGAACCGCAGTAGATTTTATTTGAATCAAATTGATTTAAATCACAGTTTAAATCACTACTCAGACTAGAGTTAATTAATAGTTTGACATGAAGAGTCATAAAGCAGGGGTTCTCAACGTATGTCCTGAGGGCTCGCCCCAGCCCATGGCACCTTTTTTCATGTGGCCCGCGTTGCTGCCGCCACTGGAAGCAGGAGCATTTACAACAGCTGTAAATGCACCAGTCCTCCCTCCTCATTCTTACAGTAGCTTCTTGTGTAGATCTATCCCACTCCCAACAATCGTCTTCCATTCACTGAATTTTTTGAAACTTAGAAATTAAGAGGTAATGGATCAACTCTGTGTACAGTAAAACCTCACATTAAGAGCGCCTTGCTTAGAGACTAATTCACTTAAAGAGCAGAATTTTCTCTGAATGGTTGCTTCGCTTAACAACTAAAACCAACCAAAACCTCACTTAACAATTGGGGTTCACAATCCCCCTGCCAGAAGTCACAATTGGTCACTTACAATGGTGTTTCGCTTAAAGAGCAAACTCGCTTAAAGAGCAATTCCATGGAACGCATTATGCTCTTTAAGCGAGGTACCACTGTACTAAGATTTGCAAAGATACAATGGGATTAAGATCTTTCCCCAAAAATCTGTACATTTATTTTATAATATTTTTGCTGTGAAAAAGACATATTCTCTGCAGACACAAATTCATAGTTTTGACAATTTTTAAAATTAAGCATCTGTGATAATATCTTTTAGATAGAAAAACTGCCAAGTAATCTTACAGAAACCTCTGGAAGAGCACGAAATTGTGAATGGATTAGTGGAATTAGTTTACAAAAAAAAATAAACATTGCATGAATAATCAGCTTATACAACATAACTGAATCTTAATACTTATTTCATTATAAACAACCTTTTGACTATAATGTATCTTAAACAATCCAATTTAAATTTTAATATCTTAATTTTTAAAAAGCTGATTTTTATCCACCATGCCTAGAACTATGAACATCACACATTATTTTCTTTATACTTACTGTTCTCCACTATTGCCTCTGTCATTCCAAATATAACTTTTCTTCTATAATATAAAGCATAACCTGTCCTCACTTCGGAACTAGTACTTCCCACAACAGGGATTAATACAAACTCCAGAATGAAGGAAAATAATACACTAAGATGAAACAACTACAAATTTTATGCTTGCAACAACATGAGGCTTAGAATTATTTTTTAAAACATCCAAGTAGAGTAAAATCCCTATTTACGAAAAAAAAGTCTGTTCTGTAGGCTTTTGCTTAAATCGTTTTTTATGTAACTCGAAGCAAACCCATAGGGAAAATTATTTTTACATAACTCGAAGCAAACCCATAGGGAAATGAATTTTTATGTAACTCGGAGCAAACCTATAGGAAAAAGAATATTTATGTAAATTGAAGCAAACTCATAGGAAATCGTGTAAATTGGGACATCGTTTTAACACAAAATCATTATGTAAGTCAAATTCTATGTAACTCAAAGCATATGTAAATCAGGGTTTTACTGTAATGTGGATAGTTCAGTAGTTTAGGTATCTAGCTAAGGAGCTACAATTCCCCACTATGCCTCCTGAGGGCAGAGCCAACAACCCAAGGCATACCCAGAAAAAGGAAATTATAAACCACTTGTGTATTCTCTACCTAGAAACCCCTGGAAAGGATCGCCAGAAGTCAGAATTGACTTGACAACACACAATTATTGTTAATAATTAATTAGTACAATTAGATAGCATTTTTGAGTTGTGGCCACTACAGCAATATACTGTATTTTAATTAATGGGCAATTTAGCAACCATCACTTGTGCCTTTGTAACTTCAAAACTTCAATGCATTACTTATAAGGCGATCCCTCCAAGTCTGTGCAGAACAGTTCAGAAGCCTAAAGTATAGGTACAACATTTTCAATCTATCCTTGCCTGTAATAAAAATCATGTTTAGGCAACACAGGTTTCTTTTCTCTTTCACGAGATACACGAGTAATGTGGTCATACCATGGCAAGCACATGTCTCAGATGGAAGACATAAAATGTGTATATTTAGAAGAATACATCTCTCAAGGCAGCTCATTTAAAGGCTTAGAAGTGGTCTTGTTCAAATTTACCTGCAGAAAAAGTTCTACACCATCTGCTGGATATTTTACAAAGGAAACAATTTAAGCAAGGCGTATTAACCTGATCCTAGCAGTTCTCAAGCAAGAAATTGCAAGTAGATAAATAGGGGCCACTTCAGTGGGAAGGTAACAGCGTTCCGTGCGCTCCGGTGTCTAGTCATGCCTGCCACATGACCACAGAAACGTTGCAGAAGCAGACAGCGCTGGCTCTTTGGCTTAGAAACAGAGATGAGCACTGCACCCTAGAGTCAGATACGACTGGCTCTCGAGCAAGGGAAACTTTACCTTTACTATTAACCTGATCCTATTGAAAAAAACTTTAATACATGCAATGTGGTATAGTACTGTATTTTAAATATCAAAATCTGTTACTCTGAATTGTGCTTGGAACCAAGTAGGAGTTCTTGACTAACAGCCTTTATATGCCTATTTTCAACACTTCACTCAACCTATGTCATCAGTCAAGAGCTCCTACTTGGTTCCAAGCACATTTTTATACTTTCTAGTGTGCTGAATCCGAAAATGACCTCGGTTTTTCTAGATGTCAAAATTAAACATACTGCTTCACAAGCCTCCATTTCCCTCCCTACTCCCCATTAGTTGAACGACATAGCACATCTTTCTAGTTTTGGGTACAAGGAAGGATTTCTCAACTTCAGTTCACTAGAAATTGTGGAGCCAAATGTCTAACTTGCAAATACAGTAGTGCTAAAGCAAAGCAGAACACCCCACCCTCCTGCAGAACAAACCATCACTGCTTGATAACAGCCTTGTCATCACACATATCCTTGGTTGCATGTGGCATACAATTGCCAGATGCATTTTCATTAAAGCCCGTAGCTCCTGACATAACAAATGGAGCCATTGTCATGTAGTGCCTTGCGGAGTACAAGAGGGTTAACATATGCATAGGTATATTTATCTTCACTGCCAATCTACATTGGACTGGCACTTTTAACAGTCTCAAAAGTGGTGGGGGATTATGTCATAGCAGCATGATGAGAATGGACACTTGCTAGCAAAGGATGCAAAAGCATTTTTTCAGCAAAGTTGCTATAAAATACTATATATAGTTCACACTTAAATAGAACAGTGTCATAGTATTTCATCGCTCTTCATCTAATCAGGACCTATACATGTGAGACAACTCACCATGGCACTTATCTCAGGATCTTTTTCCAAATAACTACAGTATGTCTAGTTGAGTACTGACAATACTAAACTATTTCAGCAGCACTGTATAAAGGAATGCCAGTTTAAATGTAAACACAGTTGTGGCATATTGACCACTGTAGATGACTGTGGGCAGTGAGGATAATTTAAAGTTATTCAGCTCTGAAACATTTTTTTTTTAAGATTTAGAGTGCAATTTCATTTATTTACAGCTGGGGTAAGTCCAACTTAATTGACAAGATTTATTCCCATATTCATTTTGTACAGAAATGTAGCCTTACGTGCCTTAACCTCTCCATCTGCTTGCAGCTTGAAGAAATGTAAACCTCCTACAAATCTGATAACCTACATAAATTTTCAAAGCACCTCAGTCAGATACGAGAATGGCTCTATTACCTACCAATGTTATGATACAATGAACTAACAGCAGCAGTATCTGAATACATATCATGTGACGAACAGCATGGACAAAACAGGTGGTACAAGTAAAGCAGGTTTGTGACATTCATTGATAGAAACAGGTGACATTCACGGACAAGAACAGAAGGAAGTCTCAGCTATGGTGCACTTCTGCTGTTTCTGCAGCTTAGAAGACAGAACAACACTTGTGACCAAGGAAGTTGCCAAGTTTGTAATTAGTGGATTCCATTAACAAAATTGTAAAGTTCAGGTACACAACCGAATGAACACCTTTTCTCACTTTACTATTAGCTTTTTCTTTACCTTTCAGAGTGCCTCTCTTGAAGTGTCTCTACCCACCCTATCCAGGTCTTGACTGCCACCCCAACAAAGATGAAAACAGCTTCCACAAGGAAACACATTTTCTCAGTGTTGGAATGACCTGCACCTTGAAATTTATCAGTCCTCCCTCCCTCCAGGCTTTTACGAAAGCAAGAAAAACAGCTTTTTAAGGATGTTAAAAAGTGTTCTCCCCTCTGAGAGGGGTGCCTAACAAGCATTTCTAATTAGGTTTTGGACTGTGGTCTGCTTGTTATGTTTGCTGTCTATGCTGTGGGTTATGGGTGGGTGGGGCTTGTTGTATTTGGGTTGGGTTAAGTTGTTAGGACTGATGACTGTATTCCAACGCCCAAAGTATTGTGCTTGTCACTTAATCAGGCAATATAAAAGTGAGTAAATTTAATGGATTTTCGTTTTGGAGACTTGGCTTTGGCTTTTGGGTGTATGATCAATTCCAGAGCCAAACTGTTATTCCATAAATGGGCTGTCTAATGACATTTTAAACTATTGTAACTCTTTCAGTCGAACAGAATGTAAGCCCCCGCACGCAGCTTCTAAAATTCAAATTGACTTTTTAAGTGTAAAACAAAGTTAAGTACAAAGTTAAAATTCTTCAAGTATATGGGGGGAAACAGAACATTTCTCTCCTTTAAATTCTTCAACTGGGTAGTTGTTTTGTGAGTGGAAAATGTATGTACAATATAATGCAATAAAAAGATATAAAGAAGGAAAAACACATTTTAATTCACATGAAAAGCTCAATGAAGAATAAGGTGCTCAGCATGTTCTCTCTAGATCAGTGATGCCCAACCTTGGCACTCCAGGTGTTCTTAGACTCCAATTACCAGAAGCCCAAGTCAACACTCCTGCTAATCAGGGTTTCTGGGAAATGAAGTTCAACAACAGCTGGAGTGCCAAGGTTCACATCACTGCTCTAGCACACCTAAAGCTGGAGCATACAAGTTAGTCAAATTTATATTTCCTTCTACTTTAACAATTTAACCAAATTTCATATAGTAAAGATTGTCCTTGCTCAAAAGCCAGTCATATCCGAATCTAGGGGGTCAGTGCTCATCTGTTTATAGCCAAAGAGCCAGCACTGTCTGCATCTGCAGACATTTCTATGGACATGTGGCAGGCATGCCTCAATACCAGAGTGCACGGATTATGTTACTCATGCTTAAACACAATGAGACAACCTAATTGTGAATTACTTGTACCTGTTATTACAACTGCAGTGCTTACTCTATTAAATCATTAGGTTAAGCAACAACTAAAATCAATTGAAGCTCTACCCAAATAAAAAGGTGCCTTCTGGTTAACTGAACAGTAAATTTTTAAAGTGCTGTATTATTTTTAAAACAAGTAGTTATAAAAAATTACAGAACATAATCACCATTTAGAAAAGAAATGCCTCAGCTAAAATGATGGATTTTACATCACTGCATGCACACAATATCTAAAATAAAGAAGAGATATCCCAGTTTAAAAACAGCTCTTTTTCTCATGTAACTGATAACAATTAGTTATCAAGCTGCAACTCTATATATTTATTTCTGAGATTCACTACAGGAGAAACAGCATTCTTGAATGCCTATTTCCCTTCTATACTATAAGATATGTGTCTCTGGTGAGACACATCCATCAGCTGAGAAAATGACCTCCAGGGGAAATGTGTGCTCGGATACGAGTAGCAGTCGATGACAATGACAACGACTGCAAGATATGCTTGTCTGCTACAAGTGATGTCTTCACACTGAAATATCAGGAAAAGACTTCATTATTAAGCAACAGAACTGTATGCATGTTAATTCAGAAGTACATATACTTTGTTTAAAGGGTCTGGCGCCTTATAACAATGACAATATGGGGGTCCCTAGATGCTGCTGAAGTACAACTCCCATAGTCTCTGAGAACTAGTCATGATGATTAGGGCTTCTGGCATTTGAAAAGGTGCCTGGCGTGCAATGGTCCATAGGGTCGCAAAGGGTCAGAATCGACTGTGCGACTGAACAACAACAAAAATTTCAGAAAACACAAATTTGGGAACTTCTTGTTATGTGCAACCAAGCCACCCCAACTTAGGGTGACCCTATGAATGAAAGATTTCCAAAATATCCTGTCCTCAACAGCATGCTCACACCTTATAAAGTTAAGCTTGTGGCTTCCTTGTGTTTGGTCTTCCACTTTTTCCTGCTAACGTCTACTGGCTAGAGAATGTGTTTTAATGATACAGCCTCCCATCTGAGAGCTTTTAATATTACATATTTATGACACCATGCAGTGTTGAAGCACATTAAGCTGTTTTAAAACTGAAATATAACGAGAAGAACTGGACACAGAATAAACTTACATGCGAGAGCCCCCAAAATAGATCTCCCATCCTTGAGAAACT
Organism: Bradypodion pumilum; assembly: GCA_035047305.1. Taxonomy (NCBI): domain Eukaryota; kingdom Metazoa; phylum Chordata; class Lepidosauria; order Squamata; family Chamaeleonidae; genus Bradypodion; species Bradypodion pumilum. The sequence goes on from JAWDJD010000003.1 coordinate 327,747,859, forward strand.
GTTATTTGTGTGTAAACTATGAGGCTCTCTCCTTTTGGTTTAATGCTGAATCTACTCATTTATACAGCATGAGCAGACTGACTTAAACAAGCAACATAAATCAAGATTTCAATCACCAAGCTGAAAACCTCAATTTAAAATGCAAATGTTGATCCAGTTCTCTATTTATAATTCAGTAAAGATAATACCGAGCATTGATTTACACATTAAATAGAATCCCTACACTATATTTTGTACATACTTAAAAATTATAAGGGCAACTAGAGAGACAGAGGAGTGGATAAAGTATTTAGACTAGGACTCAGATTCAAATCTCTGCTTAGCCACAGAAACTTATTGGACAGTGGCCATTCCTTGAATAAAATACCTAACAATATCCATTACAATAATCCTGAATCTAAAGTGAGTTGACAGTATTTTTCAAACAAACATATAAATCTGAGCTGTATTTCATCACACACATACACTTCATCTTACTAAAAAATGTGAAGCAAATATAATATTCTAAACCAGGACATCAGTACCACATGACAGCACCTAAAATGGTACATGATGCAAAATCTGAACAACAGGTACTGGATTCCCTTCACACTTCCATTTCAAATCTCTTGCCTCAACCAATACTAATTTCTAAAATTAACTGTGCACAATGCTAATAAGATGTCATAATAAGATGTCCATTAACCAAACACCACATTTTGGGAGGATTTCTGTCTTAAAGGCAGCTCAGCTTCTCAAACTATTCAATTCAGTTTGCGTATCCATAGGTCAGTGGGTACAAAAATTAAGTCTGTATAAAGCAGTTTAGTGATGACACAAAGAAGTTACAAGACCACTTCAATACTGCGTGCACGTACACACAAGCCACAAGAGACTAATGGCTGCATATATTCTGAAAAATCTTTAACATCCAATATTTTTAATGAAATGATACATTAAACCAGGGGTCGGCAACCTACAGCCCATGGGCCGGATCCAGCCCGTGGCACCAAATCATCTGGCCCATGCCCGCACCCCAGCCGCTGCCACCAGCAGTTTACATCAGCCACAGACTATTTATGGCAACATTTTAAAAGGTTGCTGCCCCCTGCATTAAATGATATCCACATTACAACAGAATAGGGAAAGGGACCATATTCATGGGAGTTTTAAAGTAACATATACAAATAGATGAAACAATTATTGTGCAACATTTTAAAGAGAAAGCAACAAACTAAGTCAATTCCACAGAGTACTGATCAGCCAATGTACTGACTTAGGCTTCTGGGAATTGAAGTCCACCAGTGTTCCACGAAACATAGCATGGGAAACACTGACTTACAGTATTCCTACAAAAAAACTAACATTAGGTGAACAAGTGTCTGAAACATTAGTTATTGATGATACAGTAGCAAAGACCCACTTATATTTTTCAGGGAAAGGTAGAAATACTATAGTATTGGTGGAAACAATTATTGAGTTTCCAAGAAAGCCACAACTTAAACTAATACAATGTCTCAAAAGTTCAGTCAATAAACTAGCTTTAAAAAAGCAGTTTTTGTGATCCAACCTATTTACACATCTGTATCATACACAGATATTTTAATTACTCATTCAATCTCAAATGCTTATAATCTGATTTATAGTCCATTTTACAACCGTAAAGCTTCTGTCTTAAGATAATTTTTAACTAAAAATAAACATGATTTACATGAAAGGTATGGCTATAACCAAATTGATATCTAATTCGGTGCAACTAGTTTACTATGTAAGGTTAAATATTAAATTTGAATCTCATTAGCAAAGAACTTTTCAAAGCCATTCTGAATACACACCTCAAGGAATTCAGAGGCAGTTTTAAAATTTGCACACACATTTGTGTTCTACACTTGTGAACTAGAAAGCAAAAAGAGTGTAACATATTTTGCACCAGCCAGTTCTATGCAATCATTTAAGAGGCAATACTTCCAAGTATAAGTTTCTTATAAAACATCCATGGCCACACATATGTTGAAGCGATTTACAACAAGAAAAGAAAAGAAAAGCTGCCCAAAAATTAGTTCAGTTTGATCATGGAAAGTGACAACTATATTCAGTACATTTGGACTGGTATTTCTGCCTGTGATCTCATGCTTTGTGGCTCTATCCTAGTCCTTCAACCACCACATCATATTCAAATAACTTATTTATAAGTGTAAGAAATGTTGCCTGATCCTAACAAGCAGAAACTACTATCAATTACTATGAAAAATAACTATGATGAATGGATTGTCAATTCCTCAACAATAATTTTGCTTTTAATGTGTGAGTTTTGTGTTGTTAGCTGTCCAAAGTAGGAAATGAGTGGGGTAAAATATAAAATATAAATATATAAATGTCTGCAGATATCATTTGCTGAACAAAGAAATGTACACTGTTTAAAACAAGTGGAAATGTTACTGTGTTTATCCTGTTCTTTTTCACAGAATCATTAATTTGGAAGGGGTCTATGTGGTCATCAAGTCCAACCCCCTGCTCTATTCAGGAATCCAAATCAAAGCAAATCTGACAGGTCACCAATTTTCTCTTGAATGCCTCCAATGTTGGAGTGCTCACCATTACCGCAGGAAATTGGTTCCCTTGCGGTACTGCTCTAACAGTTAAGAATTTTTCTTTCATATTCAGGCTATATCTGGCTTCCTGTAGTTTCAGCCCATTATTATGTAATCTGAACTCTGTGATCAAGAATAATCTTGATCCTCATCTTTATGACTATCTTTCAAATACTGTCCAGTATTTCAAAAGTGCTACCATATTCCCTCCCGGTCTCCATTTTCCGAGGCTAAACATGCCTGGTTCTTTCTGTCTTTCCTCATGGGGTTCGGTTTTCACTCACCTGATCATTCCTGTTGCCCTTCTCTGAACTTTTCCAAGAATTCCTTTCCTATTTTTCCTTTGCATTCAATTAAAAATTATTTCACAGCAGTAAGTTATTTCACACATTTATAATTATTAATCTTGTTATATCATTAAGAGGATAAAATAGTGTACAGAAGCTATGAACATCTTAAATCATACGTTTCTAGATAAATTCTTTAAAAATGTTAGTCTGTTGATGCAAAACTCTTCTGTTAATACAAATTACATTATTAAATCTGAACAGACGAGCTTTAATACCTGAATGTTTATTCCACATACTGCTATGATTTTTAAATATACAGCGATACCTTGCTTAAAACAACATAATGCATTCCGCGGGATTGCTCTTTACGCGAGTTTGCTCTTTAAGTGAAACACCATTGTAAGTGACCAATTGTGACTTCTGGCAGGGGGTTGTGAACCCCGATTTAGTTGTTAAGCTAGATTTTGGTAGGTTTTATTTGTTAAGTGAGGTGTTTTAAATATACAGTGGTACCTCGCTTAAAGAGCATAATGCATTCCATGGGATTTCTCATTAAGCGAGTTTGCTCTTTAAGTGAAACACCATTGTAAGTGACCAATTGTGACTTCTGGCGGGGGGTTGTGAACCCCGATTTAGTTGTTAAGCGAGATTTTGGTAGGTTGGTATTTTGGTAGGTTTTATTTGTTAAGTGAGGTGTTTTAAATATACAGTGGTACCTCGCTTAAAGAGCATAATGCATTCCATGGGATTTCTCATTAAGCGAGTTTGCTCTTTAAGTGAAACACCATTGTAAGTGACCAATTGCGAATTCTGGCGGGGGGTTGTGAACCCTGATTTAGTTGTTAAGCGAGATTTTGGAGATTTTGGTTGGTTTTATTTGCTAAGTGAGGTGACCATTCAGAAAAAATTCTGCTCTTTAAGCGAGTTTATGCAAGGTTTTACTGTATTCAGCCATACAGTCCTTTCTCATTTACTGAAGGAAAGCGCTACTATGTTTATTTCACACTTCAAAGTTTAAAAATACTAAACAGTCATCATTAAGGAATGGAACTGTAACATGCATACAGAAACTAATGATTTATGTATGTTTCACTCAGTCTGATTAGTCACTAAGCTTCAAATTTTCATTCCAAAGGAAATGTTCTTTTAAAAATTGGATTAAGACTTAGTACACATTTTAGTAAAGTAATACATCATTGTAGGTACTGTTTTTCCAAACAATGAACGAGCTCAAGTCCAAGAGTAAGGCCATGCACATACAAGGGCCTTTTCAATCACACCTTTTGCGACTCCCCCTCTGATAATTTCTCAGGTTTTATTAACAAAAATATGTAAGATTTCTTACCTACATACAAAATCATATATGTTCTTAAACAAAAGGAAGCAAAGAGAAGAAGCTTAAATAAGCAAGCTGCTTGTAAGCTAGAATTCTACCTCACATCCATTTTCTTTCAACAATGAAGACCTAACTTTGAACCTCTTAGTATTGCTAGATGAAATCACTTTCTTGAAGGCCTCTCTCATCAGGACTTTCATCAAAACATATACTGTATTTTAAAAAAACACCTACCATCTAGTAGTCAAAACCCTACTGAAATCCTTACACTCATGTGCTTTATGGTTGAAAGTAGACCCGCTCTATAACTGCAAAGAACCCAAAGGGAGACATAAAAAACTAACCTGAACTTTTGCACCTTTGCTTAGATTCATTCATTTTTTCTGATTGTTGCAATATAGCAACCAATCCAGAACACTCCTCTATAGAAATAAAGCACTCTGAACCAAGTATTCTGCCAGTTTGGTTGTAGACCAGACTTGAAACATGCCAATTCAAAATTCTAGCCTCTTCTCTGTAAATAACAACTGTCAAATATTATCTCCTCCTTTTTTGCTGAATGTTGGAATAAATGCAACATATCATTCTAGAATTGAGTCTAAAACTGCATTTTGTGTTCAATGTGATGCAGGAAGGCATCTTTGCGGATTCCACTTTAAGAATCCCAAATAATTTGGACAAAATGAACAAAACGTCTTATTAAGGTTGACAAAGGCCATACAATAAATCAAGTCAAATCAACTGAGATGAAATGGTTTCCCTGTACAAAAAGCATTATGCATCACTCTAAAAGTCATTATTTACTACTGCGACACTCAGGAATTTTAAAAATAAATAAATAAATAAGTCCAAGCCTACTCATTTACAATATTGATTGAAACAACCTGACAACCAAGAAGTGTTGTGAGAGAGTGTAAAACGATACTTCCTATGCCGTTTAGTAAAAGAAAATACAGTGGGTTTTGTTCACTCCTTTGTCTGTCTGACTTTTATACTACCCATCTAGCACAATGGCTACTCTGGTTGGTTTACCTAGGTTAAAACACATACATAACCATACACACAAATCAGCTAATTGGGGAAATAAAATCATTAGGGGGGAAAAAACAATCATAATAAAGAAGAATACCACCCATCTAGCACTATGACTACTGTGGTTGGTTTAGCTAGGTTAAAACGCATACATAACCATACACACAAATCAGCTAATTGCAGAAATAAAATCATTAGAGAAGAAAAAAACAATCATAATAAAGAAGAATACTACCCATCTAGCACAATGACTACTCTGGTTGGTTTACCTAGGTGAAAACACATACATAAACATACACACAAATCAACTAATTGCAGAAATAAAAACATTAGAGAAGAAAAAAAACACTGATAATAAAGAAGAATACTACCCATCTAGCACAATGGCTACTCTGGTTGGTTTACCTAGGTGAAAACACATACATAACCATACACACAAATCAACTAGTTTCAGAAATAAAATCATTAGGGAAGAAAAAAAGCAAATCATAATAAAAAAGAATACCACCCATCTAACACAATGGCTACTCTGGTTGGTTTACCTAGGTGAAAACACATACATAAACATACACACAAATCAACTAATTGCATGGGGGGAAAACATTAGGGAAGAAAAAAACAATAATAAAGAAGAGTAAACAAATCTTAAGATGTAAAGTTATTTTAAAAACCCAACACGAATGCCATAGAGCTAAGCAATGTGTAGAGATATACACAGCCGATACACCCTCTTTGTTGTCTCCAATCTCTCAAACCTTTTCTTTCTAATGACGCTGTAGTAATATTTCCAGATTGAAGAAAGGCCCTCTTTTCTCTCTCTCTTTCTCCCCTGACAGGCAGGTTTCACCTTCCAGCCCTTTAAGCCAAGGCAGTGTTCCCACGGCAGGGAGCTGCTCCCTCACAAAGACAACAAGGCACAGCTCCCTCCAAGCAGGCCACGCCAAGGCACGGCGCCGCCGCGTCCCACAAGCGCGTCCCCCTTTGGACCCCTCCCCACATTTAAGTCGTCTGGCACTTGACTTCCATCTCCTTTTTTTTCTTCCTCGCCAGTGCAGTGGCTGAACTGCAGTGGCTCAAGTGGCTAAGACGCTGACTGGGAGGCAGGGGGGGAAGGTCAGCAGTTCGATTCCCGAGTACTGCAGGACGGACTGAGCTCCCGTCTTTGTCCCAGCTCCTGCCAACCTAGCAGTTCGAAAGCAAGAAATTGCAAGTAGATAAATAGGGACCACTTCGGTGGGAAGGCAAACAGTGTTCCGTGCGCTCCGGTGTCTAGTCATGCCTGCCACATGACCATGGAAACGTCTGCAGAAGGCAGACAACACTGGCTCTTCGGCTTTGAAACAGAGATGAGCACTGCACCCTAGAGTCGGATACGACTGGCTTTCGAGCAAGGGAAACCTTTACCTTTACCCCCTCGCCATCGATCAGGAAACCACAGCCGGGAGAGGCAGAGAGGGAGGAGAGAGAGAGCCCACCCCACCCCCCATCTCCACCCACACCCCCGGTTGTCTTCCTAGCCCAGGGGAGCTTGGGGAGAGGAAAGGGGGCGCTTAATCCGCGTCAAGCCACCCCCTAGTGAGGACCACACCCAGACCTTCCCTCACCCAGGAAGGCGCACAAAGAGGCCAGGAGAAGCTCAGGAGAAGATGGGCGCCTCCCCCCCCCCAACCACCCACCCCTACCGCGGCTAGGCCCGAAGGGCGAGCGGCGCCCTGGAAAGGCCGCAACGGTTCCAACCCCACACGGGGGCCGAGGCAGCTGCGGCCCACAAGGCCCCAGTGAAGCCCCACGCGACGGTACCTCTTCAGTCCGCGGCGAGGAGACGTCCTCGTCTTCCTCCTCGTCGTCCCCGCTGAGGCGTCGTCTGGCCCTGGCCCGGCGGCGGCGCGTCTAGCCCCTGCCTCGACCCCGGCTCAGCTGTGGGCCTTGGCTGGCCGCTTCTTCCCTTCCCCCGCCCCACCGTCTCGGGTGCGCAGCGGCGACTCCTTCTTATCGCCTCTCCCTCTCGCCGCCGTCTCGTCTCTCTCTCTCTCTCTCTCACCTTCCCAGCCTGGCGGCGGATGCGACGAGCAGCGGGCAGGAAGTGAGGGGAAGAAGGTGAGGTCCGGCCACTTGCCTCGCGGCTGCCCCCTGCGGCGTGGCGGAGATTCAGCACCCCCACCCCCACCCCCACCCCCGGCCAATTGCGGTGGCTCAGTGGTTAAGAAGCTCGCCTTGCTTGCTAGCTGGAAGGTCCACTCGGCAGGTCGAGACCTGAGCACTGCCTGGCGGAATGAGCGCCCGTCTCTGTCCCAGCTCCTGCCAAGAAATTGCAAGTACGTAGATAAATAAGGTCCATGTATAGAGCTCTGATTATTATGTTTGAGCAATTTCAGTAGGTCTGCTGTAAGTAGTAACTAAGTTTGGATCCAACTGTAAGGTTCCATCTTTACTTAAGTGCCTGTCTTCATGAAATTAACACTAGTATGATGAAAAAGAGTCTTGCATCACCTCTAAGACTAATAGATTTATTTTAGCATGCACTTTCATGTGTTACGCTCTCTTTCATCAGAGTGGATTCCTTGTCTGAAGGTTGCTTTTTCACCGCTGATTTATGGAAGGCCGGCAAGTCGGCAGTTCGAGACCCGAGTACTGCATGTTGGTTTGAGCACCCATCTCTGTCCCAGCTTCTGCCAACTTCGCAGATCGAAAGCAAGAAATTGCAAGTAGATAAATAGGGGACCACTTCGGTGGGGAAAAAGATCTTGGGGACGTGAAAGTAACCTCATTTGGGCGTCCCCTAAGCGGAGTTCCTCCAGCAACAATCCTTTCAACCCAGAAAGCACCTTTGTGTGCTTCTGACACGATTTTTAAAAAAGCACCCAATATAGTCCACCGCCCAGCCTGGTCTTCTGCCTCTCAAAGGGGGTGAGAATGAGGGAAGGGGTTGTTCCTCTGAAGACCACCATGGGCTCCCCTCCCAATTCGCAGTTTGTTAACTCAGTTGACGTAGGAACCATGTAACCCAGGTTTGCCCAAACTACAGCCCGTGGCGCCAAATCATCTGGCCCGCGCCACCCACGCTGCTCTCAGAAGCAGAAGTGAAATGCGCTCACACATGCACAAAATGCTGCCGTAAATTACCTGTGGCGGTCGTAAATGTGTTTACCACAGCCGTGGGTGCATTTAAGGCAGCATTTTGTGCATGCACGGGTGCATTTTACTTCTGCTTCCGGTGGGAGGAACCACGTGACCAGCCCGCTCTACCACGTGACTAGCCTGCTCAACCACGTGACCAGCCTGCGGCTGAAAAGTTTGGGCACCCCTGGTGTAACCTTTGGGCCAACTTCCATCTTGTCCAAGACAGATGCCCCAAACACCCATTTGTTATATGTTACATTTGTTATGCGTCTCTCATATTTATTGTAGGTATGTGAGATGGATCGTGAACAGAGTGATGGACTATGACTTCTTCTTCTTTAGTGTCCCAATTAACCCTGGACTGCCAACATGAAGACACCTTCTTGGCTTTACCGGTGGCCAAACCTAAGTCGTCATCAGTACATGTGTAGTACACAGAGCCTCCTCAAAAATTGTGGTATTTCTGAACCACAATCGGATGTACCCTGGGCTAAGGTCACCTTGTGATAGCTAATCTTTCTCGCAATGAGTCATGTAAAAGGGACTACACAAAGAATTCACCAAAAGCTGGCTTCATTTTGGCAGTTTCCTCATCTGGCCTAGACATGGAAGGGGAAAAATCCGTACATGTTTCTGATAGTACTGTTGTCCACCAGCAGCCCCAACTTGGTCTTACATTTAGAGACTCTGAGTCCAACCCTCAGTCTATTCAGGGTTTACTTAAGTTGTCTCATGGCACTGTATATCTAAACCTACAATCTCATTGTTGGACTCAGTGGCTGAAATCTGTTGCTAAATGTAATAAATTACAACTACAATTAACCTACTGAATAAATGGGCTTTACTTCTTCCATTTTTAGGCTAGATGTGAAACTGCCAAAATGAAGGCACCTTTTGGTGAGTTCATTCTGCAGTTCCTTTTGCCTAATCTAGCGTGACAAAGATTAGCCGGCAACACAAGATTGCCGTTACCAGAGTATAACTGATTATGGTTCAAAAATACCACAATCTTCGAGGTGGCTCTTTCTGTGTAACCCAGTGGACTTTACTGAGGAGTTGACTTGTCAAATCTCTGTTGATTTGATAGGCCTCATCTAGTTTTGATTTACTACATTAAGCAACAGGATTTCAGCCAATGTATTGTATATTCAGATGAATCCTAACCTACAAAAAATTCACACTAATAAATTTGCAACTCTTAAAGATGCCACAAACCTTTTATGTGATTTTTATTTTGTTATATATGCTAAAACAGACAAACCCAAGCTATCTCCCAGCTTCTGATTTCCAGTCATTTGACAATAGTGACAGAGGAAGCCCATGTGTCCTCTAAAGCTACCAAAATGGTTGCTGGGACATGGAGAGATTATAAAAGTGGAGGCCTGTTTTCAAAGAGTTCTCTCCTGCTCGATAAAGATGAAGGAATTTGCTTGGAAGAAGCTCTGTAAGCATTATGCCACCTACCCTTTGCTCATTCCAATCATAGGGTGCTGTACAACTCAATTTTACATCTCATGCTTTTCAACAGGAAGATTCTGCTGTAATGTTTTACCTACTTATTGGTATTATGCACCACTGATTTCAGGGACTTTACTTTTCTCAGTGGACATGTTAGGGTTGCACAGTAATTTTTCCTGTTCTTTGCAGAAAGAAACAAGTTGGGTAGTTCACTTTCTGTAGTCCCTATTTTAAAATTGATGTTTTTGCCTTGAGGCAGCTATTTTAAGCAGGTGTGTTGCAACTTCCTGGTAGCCAAGTTGTTGTTGTTGTTAATCTTGCATATTCTTCACTGGTTGCAAATGCTTTCAGAGTCAATATTATTAGGGTATGTGTACATGAATTAGAGCAACACCAATGTGTAATTATGTTAAAATGTTCAAGTTTTAACATATATTTTATCTGGAGTTCAAGGGACAGACAAATGCAGAGGAATGAGGGTATTTTCTCTCTTTTCCTTGGATGGAAATATTCTGAACTCTATATTTACTCAAAAACTTCAGCACTTCCTTAAGTTGCCTGGGACATGACCAAACCATTCACTCATGCTTCATCAGTTACCTGCGGATATTTCCAGAAGTCAACCAGCGATCTATCAATAATTTCTGTTCAACCTTCAGCATGCCCAACTACGAATATTAGCTGCAGTTTCTGGTAATAACACACCACTGCTTTGCGTGTAAGACAGTGATGGGCAGTCTTGGCCCTCCAGCTGTTCTTGAACTTCAATTCCCAGAAGCCCAAATCAGCACTCCTGCTGATCAGGGCCTCTGGGAATTGAAGTTCAAGAACAGCTGCAGGGCCAAGACTGCCCATCACTGGTGTAAGATCATAAGAGGCATGCTGGATCAGACCAAGAAACCTGACTTGGCCAACATTTTGTTCTTAGGATAGCAAAAAGCTGCCTATGGAAAGCCTTAATTCAACTTGTGTATTGTTGCAAACTGGCAGAAAGCAGTATACGTTCTCTACTTTGAAAGGTAACATGTAGCCATCATACAGCCGTTAATAGCCTTGTCCTCTATTCACTCTTCTAAAGTTGCTTTAAAGCTAGCTATGTCTGTAGCTATCCCTGCATCTTATTCCATGGTTTATTTCATATGCTAACTATCCATTGTGAGAAGACATACTTCCTTTTATTAGACTAATATTCCCTAATATATAGTTTAGTTATATGACTCCAGTTCGTAGTATGAAGCAGAAAAGTGAGTTTTCCATCCACTTTCATATGTCATTTCCTGTTTTCCATACTCACATTTTTTCTAACGTTTAAAAAGACCCTAATAGCCTATGGTGCTGGGATGTTTTGGCCAGCAAATTGAACCGTTTATAAACATAATGCTTAATGTTGCTGTATTCTAGTAAAGTCAATGGCACAGCCATACAACACTGGATGTTGTAGTTTGTAAAAAAGGAAAGGAAAGGAAACCTTTTTGAAACTTTGAAATGAAGATATATTGTTTCCCTAGTTTTCAGTTAGAACCCAGATCTGTTTGCAAGCCTGAATCAGAGCTGTGTTCACTTTTTCAAAATTGAATTTTTACAGCTTTGCTGTGTCAGAATATGGGTCAGGGAATACGCTCCCTCAGTGACATGCTGTTTTTAATTAAATACTTCCAACATCATGTAAGGTGTAAATTATAGTAATTTCTGAAATTGCATGAAATGAATGCCATGTAAGATTAGATTTGATGCTTAAGCAAACGGACACTGAAGTATAATTCACCACATGTAAAACCGTTCTTCAAGAGAATATAAAAGGCCATAGGAAACTGACTTCAACTTAATGTACAGGACAGCAACATCAGTTCTTCATTTTGTAGATTATTTTGTGGAGACAAGATTTTGAAAACAAGACACACAGTTTATGGCATTAGTATTTAAGAAGATTCTTCATCAGATTTCAGTAAGTGATAGAGCAGTAGAATACATTCTTAGAATCAACAGGTTAATGAATGTTAATCATACAGTTCTATGTAATCAAAAGCAAAATAGCTGATCTAAATATGGTAGAATAAGCATATCAGAGAGTAAACAAAACAAAAAGACAAAAAAAGGTGTTGTGGCACCTTAAAGGCTAACTGCTATACTGTATTTCAAAAATGGTAAAATAAATATTTGTTGCAAGAAAACATTACTTTATCATTGTATGCTGGAGTGTAATGACTTCCATTTTTACCACAATATTAAAGCACTTGCAAGAAATTCCATTGGGGCAATAGAAGAAGAAAAGATTGTTTAAATGAAACTCCTTAGTTAAACAATAGCTCCTAGCCTGCAACAGGTATCAGCACTTACTTTGCAGCAAGCCCTGAGTTGCCCTAGGGCAAGAGGGCGGGATACAAATCCAAATAAATAAATAAATAATAAGCCCACTGAACTCAGCAGGGTTTACTTTTGAGCTCTCATGTCTCGGACTGCCCAAACTATCAAAGGTTGATTGATTGAAACTGCTCAGCTTACTATTCCTTAAGAATGCTAAAGTAATTCTTAAGTTTACTTATCAAACAGAATGAAAGCCAAACTTCTTGCCCTTGAAATGTATAAGTGACCAATCTTCATTATGACAGCAAAACATAACAGAACATTCCCGTATAGCAAGTCTCAGTAAAGTATGTAAACTACATACAGTACATCATATTTTCAAAAGGGCAATCCTATCTAGATTCTACTCCAATGCAAGGTACAGTGAGTGCCTTGGTTTAGTACGAGATGTTTCCTCCCCAAAACTGGAATTAAATGTAATAATTACAAAGTTTTCAGTAAGAAATACAGAAAATTTTGGGAGTCAAAATAGGTACTTGAACCTCAGAATGTGCCAGCAGTCCTCTGTATGCTGTATATAGTGGTGGTGGTGAACCTATGGCATGCATGCTAGAGGTGGCACTCGGAGTCCTCTCTGTCAGCACCTGTGCAGTCACACCAGCACAGAGATTACCCTGCCCAGCAGCCCAATGAGAGCATTTACTTCCTCCTCTGTTGCTGTGTTGGCACTTTGTGATAAGTAAGTGTTTTTTGGGTTGCAGTTTGGGCACTTGATCTCTAAATGGTGCGCCATCACTGGTATATAGTTTACCATGAAATATCTGTGGTTGTGAGGCAACAGTGGGGAAGGATTTTTCAACTCGGGTATTGCTTGTGGACTTCTCAGAAGCTCTTTGGAAAAGAAAGCTCTTGACCATATAGGCCAGTGACGGCGAACCTTGACACTCCAGGTGTTCTTGGACTTCAATTCCCAGAAGCCCAAGTCAGCACTCCTGCTGCTCAGGGGTTCTGGGAATTGAAGATCAAGAACACCTAGAGTGCCAAGATTTGCCATCACTGACATAGACCTTTGTTCAGATCTGATTCATCTGGGTAGTTGTTAAGTAAAATAGCAGGATGCCAAAACTGGTAATGTTACATTTTAAAAGGAACTTGCTGGATTATTCTTTACTTTTCAGGAACTAGACTGCTGTTTTCATTATTATTGCTCATATAAGTAAATGACTACTTGGTATTTTATTAAAGTACAATATTGTGCTTTTGTTACAAGCAGGTCAGAATTTTTTTAGGAAATACTCTCTAGTTCTCTCTAGAGGCCAATTCTGATATTGTGTCTTAGAAAAATAGAACAAAATATAAAAATGACTTTTTAAGTGACTTGAAAGTTATTAGGTGTTAATTACTTTTCAAAAATAATTTAAAAGCTGGATGGATTCTTCTTCTTCTAACTCAGTGGTTTAAGTATCCAACTGTAGAGCCAGAGGTTAGAAGTTTGATTCCTGACTTTTAAAAACATTTTGATTGAATTTTAAAATATGACCGACAAACTCACATCTTAACCTATAAATCCAAGGGTTAACCGTTGGAACTGGCTATAGGTTGCTATGCCTCGCCCTACTTGCCTGCACTCACCCTTCGTGCACACGGCCAATCTGGGTACGCAGGTCAACGAAGGATTGAAAAAACCGGCAGTGGGGCAACAGCCCCACAAACGCGAAGAAAGGGAAACAACTTCACTTCCCAACATTCCTTGCGCCGCGCCCGCCAGAGCCAATCAGGCTGAGAGGCTCTTGCACGGGGCAGCGTTCGGAAACGCGCCCCAGCCAATCAAAATAAAACCATTTTAAAAAAACGCAGCACAAACAGAAAGCACCAACCCATTACTACAAGCCCCAGCGTCCTGCGCGCCATGAGCACGCAGAACGCTGAGGAAAACGGCGCCCGAAAAATTAAAAAGAAAAACAACTCACCGCGTCACAGCCAAACACACACCAGCCGGCTTTCTATCCCTCACCCACGGCGCCTGAAGGACCCGACTAGAGTTTCCCCTTTAATATCAGTGGGTGGGGGTTGCGATCCCCCTCTCCGCTGGCTATCCTAGGGTTGGGAGGTTTGTGGGAACAAAAGGGGAATGTTTCCCAAACCCTTCTGGACTCAGGACACCAGGGAGAGGGGATCGATTCCCACCCCCCTCCTTAAAAAAAACTCCGTCTTTTCTACTCTTTAAAAACGGAGTTGTTTTAAGGAGGGGGGGAGGGAATTGATCCACTGTGCCTGGTCTACTGGGTCCAGAAGAGTTGGGGGGACATACCTCTTTTGTCCCCACAAACCTCCCAACCCCAGGGGAGCAAGTGGAGAGGGGGGTCGCAAGCCCCACCAACTGATATTAAAGGGGAAACCCCGATCTACTTTCACAACTACACACAAAAAGCACCATAAAACAATAAAGCCACCCTCCCCACCACCTAACCCACCCTTACTAACCCCCAATGACCATGCCCCCCTCCCCACCACCTAGCCCACCCTTCCTAACCCCCAATGACCATGCCCCCCTCCCCACCACCTAGCCCACCCTTCCTAACCCCCAACGACCATGCCCCCCTCCCCACCACCTAGCCCACCCTTCCAAACCCCCAATGACCACGTACCTTCCCCACCACCAAATAAATAATTTTTTAAAAATTACTAAAAACACTCAAACACAGCCAAAAATACACAAAAACAAAAACACCAAAAACAATACGTAGTAAACAAAGACACAATCAAAAACAAAACAAACAGACAAAAAATACAAATTCCAACCCCCCCTCCCCCCCCCCCGCCCACACACACACACAAAAGAAAGAAAACAAGCAAACTTACCAAAACAGGTGCTACCTCCACCAGGACTGGAAAAGAAATGAATACAGAAAGACCCTACTTACCAGAAGAAGCTCCACCCAGAGGCCAGGAGAGAAACAAAAGTCAAAATACAATAACCCCTACCAGCACCACCTGCTGGCCACAATAGTAAAAACAATTCAAAAACACACAACAGCCCCAAACAAAACACAAACTCACAATTTTACACAAAAGGTCACACCCAAAAAAACAAGTAAAAAATTTTACACTAAACACACTTTCACACAAATCACAAATATATGTCAATAAAATACAATAGAAACTTTAAAAAATCCTGTGCTGAGTTATTATATCATACTTTCTTCTTTTATTAATCCTCAAAAAAACCCCAAAAAAGCAGATCACAGTTAATAACAGCCAAGCCAAACAAATTTAACATAAATAAACATTTAAAAAATTAAAATTACAGACTAAGCAATTTTAAAAAAAAAACAACACAATTTAACCTTCCAACACAATGTAACACTATTGCAAAAAAAAAAAATTGGCTCATTTTTAATTTAAAAACACGGGGGGGGGGGGGGAAGCCCAGCAACGCGGGCAACCCTTGCTAGTTACATTATAAACTAATATTCATAATATTAGCAAACAATAACAAATAGTTGACAGTGTGCCCAGCTATTAGACATTCAGTCTATTCTGATTTAGAATCAAAATTTTAAGATGCTCCATATCTCTTCCAAAATGAAACTGAATATTTTGAATGCATTTGAAGAGGGGAATTAAACCCTATTTAATCACTTAGAGTGTAGCTCAGCGGTTTATGTATCTGGCTGTGGAGCCAAAGGTTGGGGATTTGATTCGCCTGTTCCATCCTGAGAAAAGATCCAGCCTATGTTACCTTGAACATGCTGCACAGTTCCTGGGTTCCCCCACAAAAAGAGAAGGGTAAACCATTTCTCTGTATTCTCTGCCTAGAAAACTCTGGAAAGCATTGCCAGAAGTCAGAATCAGCTTGACAACACACCAACACCACCATGACAATTTCCCTGCACAGGCTTGTGGATTTCACCTTGTTGGCTCTGTTGAGGTCCTCCAAGCTTCCTTTCTTGGGAGAGTGTAACATATATCCTGAGGTGGCATAGAACCAGGACTTCTCGGAGGTGGTCCAAGTGTTGTGGAATGCCCCCACTCTGAATATCCACTTGGTCTTCTCCCTCTAGGGGTTCCAGACAGCACTCAAAACTGAGTTTCATTAGAGATGCCTTTGGGGAGTTAATCCTACTCTCTATACAACACTCAGGATTTTTCTGGATAAACTTATGTCTTTTTGACTGGTTTTCTAATAAAGCTTATTTACATGTTTTAGTGTTTTTAATGATGTTTTAAAATTTTGTATTTTGTATGGTATTTTTTCGTTCAGCACCCTGTGTATCCTTTTTGGCCAGAAGGGTGGTACAAACAAACAAATGTAGCAGCAGCAGCAGCAGCAGCAACTTTGTGACTGTCAGTTATCTTACACAATACCCAAACAGTCACAGATAACTACTATACTTCTAACCTCTGGACCAAAGGTCTGACTTTGATTAGCAAAAAATGTGGCATTTAAAGCTGTATAAAGTTACAAAAATCAACACCAATATCATCTTTATGTTGAAGTGGACAATACTGTGGATTAAGTGTGACATCTTAGTGCATCCAAGTCTCTTGAGGAAACATGTGATGTTCATTTACAATCATCTTCAGACCATATAAATATCTAAGTGCCATTTAACCTCATCTATATGTCTATGACAAACCTAGACAGCATAATAAAAAGTAGAGACATCACTCTGCCAACAAAAGTCTGCATAGTTAAAGTGTTGGATCTGGGCCGCAAAGCGGGTTGCTGTTGTAGCCATACACTAAATTGGCGACGAAGGTGGGATCATGGCTGCCCACGGGACCAAGACATCAAGAAACCGCAAGATTGGGAACTCTTCGAAATGGACTTCCAAGGCGCGCTGGTGGAGTTCGAGGTGACGGACGAGGCGAAGAAGAGAGCCATCCTCACCAGAATGCTCGGGCACGACGGCAAGAGGGTATTAATTGACCTCATCGCACCCAAAAAGGCAGATGAATTCAAGGCAAAGGAGCTCCTGAAGGTGCTGCGAGACCATTTCCGGCCCTCGGTAGCGATGTTTCCCGCTCGGAGCGCGTTTTGGAGGCGAGTCCAAGCGCCTGGTAAGTCGGTCGCCGCTTTCGTAGCGGCCCTGCGTCTGGCTGCCGGCCCATGCAAATGGGAGAATTTGGAAGTCACCCTCAGGGACTGCGTGCTATGCGGCCTGAAGGACGCCGAGATTCAGCGCACGCTAATGAATCAGGAGCCGCCCCCCACGTTGCAGGAAGTCCTGAAAGCGGCACAGGCCGCAGAAGCCACGAAGGCCGGGGTGCAAGAGCTCCAGGACTGGCGGCCGAAGGCCGACAAAGCAGAGAGTTCGGTGCACGCAGCCCGGCGAATTTCGAAATCGTCCGCCGAAAGCAGCGACGACGAGGACGTCCGGAGGGTCCGGAAGGAGGGCCGGCGTTGCGACGGCTGCGGGGCGGCTCACGACCGTGCCAGGTGCCCGTTCAGAAAGGCCGAGTGCCACAACTGCGGGCGACGCGGGCACATAGCCAAAGTCTGCAGACAACGGCGCAAGGACCGGAGGAGCTCGCCCGACCGCCCAGCGAGGAACCGGAGGAGCTCGCCTGACCGCCCAGCGAGGCCAGACCGCTCGACGAGACTAAAGGATGGCGCCCGGCCCACGAGGAAGCAGGACGGCGTGGGCCGCATCTCCGACGACAGCGACGACGACGCCCCGGTTTTCAGCGTGTCCATGGGACACCCCCGTTACTTTGTTGAGGTACTGGTGCAAGGGGCCCCTGTTAGGATGGAGATTGACTCTGGCTCCTCTTACTCCATCATTTCCCAGAGGGAGTTTTTGAGAATTGCCCCCCGCGTACGGCCCAAGCTCAAAGCGTTGAGGTCCACGCTTCGGGACGTGCAAGGGAACAGTATCCCGGTGTTGGGGGTTGGGAATTTCCAGGTTCAGTACAAGCGGCACGCCGCGGAACTCCCCCTAGTCGTTCTTAAGGGGGGGGTAATTGCAGCCTCCTCGGGACTCAATGGTTTCAGCCCCTGGGTTTGTTCATTGGGGGGGTACACGCCGTTGGGTCTGACCCGATACAGGAGGTGTGCGATGCGCACCCCGAAGTCTTCAAGAAGGGACTTGGGAAATTCAATGGACCCCCAGTAACGTTCGACCTGGACCCGGAGGTCCGCCCAATCAGACTCAAATCACGCCGGGTGCCTTTTGCACTTAAGGACAAAATAGAGGCGGAACTGGACAAATTAGTGGGCCAGGGGATTCTTGTTCCTGTTGATTCCGCGGAGTGGGAAACTCCAATTGTCACAGCATTGAAGGCCAATGGGGAGGTTCGCATTTGCGCCGATTATAAGTGCACCATTAATAAGGCAATCCGCCCTAATGCGTATCCGGTGCCGGTGGTCAGCCATTTGCTAGCCAGGTTACATGGGGGAAAGTGTTTCGCTAAGCTCGACCTGGCACAGGCCTATCAGCAACTCATGGTAACCCCTGCCGCAGCTGCTGCACAGACCATAATCATGCATAAGGGGGCGTTCCAGGTGACGCGCCTCCAATTCGGCGTGAACTCGGCGCCTGGAATTTTCCAGTCGCTCGTGGAACGCCTCCTCAAAGGGCTGGATGGCGTTTTACCATATTTTGATGACGTATTGATAATGGGGGGGAGTGAGGTTGAGTTGGCTGAAAGGCTAAACAAGGTCCTGGCGGCGTTCGAACAGGCGGGGTTGAGGTTGCGAAAAGACAAATGCGTCTTCTTCGTGAAGGAGGTTGAGTTCTTAGGGTTCCGAGTAACGCCCGAGGGGATCAAACCGTCCAAATCCAAGGTGGCCGCCATCAAGAAAGCTCCTTGCCCCACATCCAAGCCCGAGTTGCAGCCGTTCCTAGGGCTCTTAAATTTCTACCACTCCTTCCTTCCACGGAAGGCTGCGGTGGCTGAGCCGCTTCACAAGTTGCTCAAGAAAGATGCGGCATGGAAGTGGGGCGATGACCAGGAGAGGGTATTCACGGAACTGAAACAATTCCTGGCATCTGACGCCATTCTGACCCATTTCGACCCCAAACGGCCAGTGGTACTGATCCCCGGTGGGGGTGGGGGCAGTGTTATGCCACGTGTTGGAAAATGGGAGGGAGGCCCAATAGCGTTTTACTCCAGGTCCCTGTCCCAAGCAGAGAGAAACTACGCCCAGACAGACAGGGAGGCGCTGGCGATAGGTGCGGGGACCAAAAAATTTCACGACTTTCTGTATGGCCGCCCTTTCACCATCGTGACTGACCACAAGCCCCTACTAGGCATTTTTACCGCAGATAAGCCCACGCCACAGATCCTGTCCCCGAGAATGCTTAGGTGGGCCATTTTTCTCAACGCCTACCAGCACGCGTTGGTGTACCGGCCCGGGAAAGTGATCAGCCATACGGACGCCCTATCAAGGTCCTCCCTTCCCCTAACGCAGAGCCAGATGGGCGGAGAGGGGCGTGACCGCCAGGTGCTCATGATAGAGGTTTTGGATTCGCCCCCCATAGTGCCCGCCGACATTGCCACAGCGACAAGGAAGGACAAGACGTTGGCGGCGGTTTGCTCCTGGGTACAGAAAGGGTGGCCGGCGTCTTCCCCAGCAGAGGAATTCGCCCCATTTTTTAGGAAGAAGCTGGAACTGTCCCTAGAGAGGGGGTGCCTCTTGTGGGGGCAGCGGGTGGTGATCCCTACATCCCTTCGACCGCGGGTGCTTAAACTGCTGCACGTCAGCCACCCCGGAATTGTGCGCTCCAAAGCGCTGGCCCGGAGTTACTTCTGGTGGCCCCAGTTAGACGCCGACATCGAGCACATGGTCGGCACTTGCGAGAGCTGCCAATGCTCCAGACCGGAGGAGGCCCGCCTTCCCCACAGGGAATGGGATGCGGCTAAGGGGCCGTGGTCCCGGGTGCACATAGATTTCGTGGGCCCGTTCCGAGGAACCCTGTTTCTCCTTGTTGTGGACGCTTTCTCCAAGTGGTTGGAGGTCATCCCAGTCACGAGCACCTCCTCGGCCGCGACAATTAAGCATTTGCGGAGAATTTTTTCCACGTTCGGCATACCTGACACTCTAATTAGCGATAACGCTAGTTGCTTCACGTCCGCTGAGTTCAGGGCATTCACAGAGATTAACGCCATCCGGCACATCACCTCCGCCCCTTTCCATCCGGCCACCAATGGCCAAGTGGAGCGCCTCGTACGCACCACGAAGGACGCGCTGCGGCGCATGGGCCCCGGGGACCTCAACCTGCAAGTGTGTCAGTTTCTGCTAGGCTACAGGGTGACCCCGCTAGCGTCAGGCTACTCCCCTGCAGAGCTTTTAATGCGCAGGAAGCTGACCACCATACTCACTAGACTAGATCCCACGAGAGTTGAGGACAAGGGGAGGAACATAGGGTTAGAAGCCACCAAGAGTTTCGGCGTGGGTGCCCCGGTACATTGCAGGAACTACGCCAGCGCGGGGCCAGCCTGGGTGCCGGGGGTGGTCGTGGAACAAACCGGTCCCGTTTCGTACCGCGTGGAGACCAACACAGGTCTACTTTGGCGGCGACACGCGGACCAGCTCCGGAGCCGGGTCCCAGGAAGTCAGGGCGCCGACGGCGCGAACACAAATTCAGCGTTAGGGTTCTCCCCCATCCGTTTAGCCCAAGGGGGAGGGGAGGGGGGTCCAGAGTCCCCACCAAGGGGGGAGGGGAAGGAATTTGTCCTCGTAGATATCCCGCGGGATCCCCCAACAGAGTTTGATTTTGATTTTCAGAACCGGGGGTTTTTTTCGGAGTGGTCCCCCACCCATCCAAGCGAGAAGAGGGGTTTTACGTTAGCCCCTGGTGCCCCCGGTTCAACCACAACGGAATCTACCCTTTCCCCTAAAGCTGCAAAACCGCAGCAAGCCTCTAACAAGTCTCCCTCTCCCATTACAGGACAAGGGTCCAGGGAACAAGGAAGCGGGAGTGGCCCCCGGGTGGGCCAACCCACCTCGCGGCCCAAACGCGAGTGCAATAAACCATCTTGGCTAAGAGACTTCGTCTCATCCTAGGGGGGAGGGGTGTTGTGTCCTAAAGCCTGTGCCTTTAAACAATGTACCTATCCATGTGTATCCAATGTAACCTTTTCTATGTGTAACATTGTAACCATCAGCTGCATCACTGTAACCTTAATAGGACGCGAGCTAGTGACCACTAGATGGCAATAGCGAGCGTCCAAGCTCATTGGTCCAAGACTCACCTAGAACAACAGCGCGGGAAGATTCCCGCCACTACCTTCACCTGGACAAGAAGGGCGTGACCTACAATGACGTCACGCGGACAGTAGCCAATGGACTGTCAAGGAGCCACATTCAAATGTATAGCCACTGTATATATTGAGCTGTTCATCCGCCATTACCACATGTTCCCTCTGACCAGCATGTAATAAAGTTGTGTTAAGCCAGCTCTTCGGCTGTCTTGGTGTCCTTGGTCCCATACACTAAAGTTGCGCAAGCTGGATCAGAACCGCGAAGCGGCTGTTGGGTCCCGGAGGAGACTGGTCAAGTAACAACACACGAGGCAAGATGGAGCGAAGACCAGTGATTTAATGAAGACAAATCATCAGTATTTATCCTGTTCTTGGCTGCATGTAAAAGCATAGCGATCTATTGTGATGGCAGGCTTAACATACCATGTTTACACAAGTTAATTGGGGAAGTCTACACAGGGGAAGTTAATTAACCAACTTAATTAATGGCAGGGGAAATACATTGTTCCATGTTATCCGGGGTAAGCGAATTAGTCATTAGCTCTCTATTGTTTGAGCTGCTTGTCAGATCAGCTATTGATGAATTAAACTCTATCTAATATTCTGCTCCCCCAATTTCTGTCCCCTCAGGAACCCCTAGTAACGATGTGATCACCCATTACTGGGGTCCTGTCAGGGACAGTTGACCAATTGTGTGCGCGGATCCCACATTAAAGCAATGGTCTTCCCATTAGTAATGTATGGCTGAGAGAGCTGGACCATAAGGAAGTTTGAGCGCAGAAGAATAGATGCCTTTGAACTGTGGTGCTGGAGAAGACTATTGAGAGTCCCCTGGACTGCAAGGAGATCAAATCAGTCAATCCTAAAGGAAATCAACCCTGACTGCTCCTTGGAAGGACAAATACTGAAGCTGAAACTCAAGTACTTTGGCCACCAAATGAGAAGGGAGAAGGTCCTGATGCTAGGGAAGACCAAAGGCAAAAGGAAAGGGGGGCAGCAGAGGATGAGATGGCTAGATGGCATCATTGACATTGTGGGAGTAGATCTGAGTGAACTATGGAGGATGACAGAGGAGCCTGGCATGCAGTGGCCCATTGGGTCGCAAAGGGTTGGACTCGACTGTGCAACTGAACAAGAACAACATATGTCTAGTGTACAAATGAGTTAAAGAGCTCAGTTTCTTTCTTAGTGTTGCCTATGGATAAGTTTATTGCAGCAGTGCTTAGCAACGAGATGAACTAGTAGAGCACTTTAGCACTCACCACTTAAAAGAAGAAAAGAAGAAAAAGACAATCCTAGCCCCAATCTCCATGGAAAAAAGAGTCAGAGCAATAAAGACAATGTAATGCAAATATATGCTAATTTCTCCAAGGGACTGAGGGAGAATGTGGGGGTTTGTGCTTTGTGGATCTCTTTCTCCTATTATAGGTTTCATAGGAATTGATTTGCCAGATGAAAAAAAATGTAGGGTAAAGGAAGGCACATAAAAGAAAGAATAAAAAGGAGTGGCGTGGCCAAAGAAGCTTTTCTTGAAATTTACCAGATGGGACTTGTCTGTTGTTTCTCCCCCACAACAAGGGTTCTAAAGGAAGCCACAGCCTTGAGTTTATGGGAGCAAGGAGAGGACATTATGGAGATCACTGATTCATAGTCACCATAAGCCAGAGGCGACTAGATGATATGTATCAATAGCAATAGAGAACCCCACATTTCATGTTTGATTTCAGCCATGCATCTATTGTATGTTAAAGGAAAGAATTTTTTTTAAAATTAAACAGATTATCAGAAGAGGAATCAAAAGACTTCTTGCAGAGAAAGGATCAAAACAGGACTACAGTGTTGTGCAGCTTATTAAAACTTAGGTCACGTTCTTATTTTGCATTTTCTATTGCTTCTATAGGCGCCAAGATCCATGGCTTTCTCAAATTTCACAGGCTACCTCATTGTTTTTAAGAGAGAGTTGAGTCTGAGACAGTGGCTCAATATGCATCCTTTATCCCAGAGGAAGCTTATGCAGTCAAGTAGCTCACTCCCTCATCCCTCCAGCCATGATTAGAGTGCAAGAGAAGAAGAACCCCCTACTCTCAGCCTTCCAGTTTGATCTGACCCTGAAATGAATGTGGCAGAATGTGCACTAGTTGGAAACAATGGAGCAGTATATGGGGTAGAGAAGTCATCACTTATTGTCTCTGGAGAATAATTAAGATGGCTCCCAAGGTCTCAAAATCAGTGAATGAGACACATGAAGAAAACTTCAGTCTTCAAATGAAAAGAATGGAAACAAATTTAGAGGCAGTGGTGGGATTCAGCAGGTTTGCCCCAGTTCCCCAGAACTGGTAGCAGAAATTCTGGCTGGCCACTCCGCTCCAAGTTTTGAAATAAAGTAGTCCTAATTCAGGTGCAACACAGGGCTTTTCCCCTGACCAGACCCACCATACCATGCCCACAGAGTAGGCATTTTAAAAAATTGAATCCCACCACTGCTTAGAGGGCATCTCAAGGGGCATCTACTAGTTCAGGGGTGGACAAACTCAGATCTTAGCCAATTTGTACTCTCAGGAGCTACCAAGGATTTTGCAACCCAACAAACCCAGAGCAGGATGTAGTCATTGTAAACGTCTAATATTACTGTGTTCATTGTATATTGTGTTGCTGTACCATATATTGTATTTATTGTCCGGCATATAAACCACCCTGAGTCAGGTATGCCTGAGTGGGCGGTATATAAGTGTGAAAATTAAATTAAATTAAATTTCTGTTAGTAAAAACAAAACAAAGCAATAAAACATAGTATTATGAGAAAATTGCTGGCCCTGTAACAGAAATTGGCATTTTCCTCACCCAAAATCAGAATGAACCTTAGGAGACCAGGAAACCTGAGGGTCACATGTATGCTTAATATACAGTACTTCTTACGTATGTTCTAATTGTCCCTGCTGATGTTTATTTCCTGGCACCTGTCTACCACATCACTGCAGTGGTGGGCATCAGCAGGTTCGCACCAGTTCACCAGAACCGGTAGTAGAAATTCTGGCTGGCCCCGCCCATCCACGTTTTGAAATAAAGTAATCCTAATTCGGGTGCAATGCAGGGCTTTCCCCCTGGCCACGCCCAACATACCATGTCCACAGAGTAGGTAGTAAATTTTTTGGAGCCCACCACTGGATCACTGACTTAGTCTGCCTTTGGGGGACAAGTTGGAAATTCCATTATAAAAAAGTTAGAGCAAGGCTGGGGAACAATAGCTTTTCAAATTCTAGATTCCAGTTCCTATTGAACTAACCTGCTTGGCCAATGTTGAGGGGTAATGGGATTTGAAGTCACTTGTGTTAGGGGAGAGTAGGAAAATCTCTTAGCTGGACAGAGTAAAATAAATAAATGAATGAATGAATGAATGAATGAATGAATGAATGCATAGCTATGCCCCCAAGAGGAGTCCAAAAGTGGTAGGTAAAGGTAAAGGTTTCCCTTGCTCGAAAGCCAGTCGTATCCGACTCTAGGGTGCAGTGCTCATCTCTGTTTCTAAGCCGAAGAGCCAGCGCTGTCTGCTACTGCAGACGTTTCCGTGGTCATGTGGCAGGCATGACTAGGAGCGCACGGAACGCTGTTACCTTCCCACCGAAGTGGTCCCTATTTATCTACTTGCAATTTCTTGCTTTCGAACTGCTAGGTTGGCAGGAGCTGGGACAAAGACGGGAGCTCATTCCGTCCTGCAGTACTCGGGAATCGAACTGCTGACCTTCCGCTTCCCAGTCAGCGTCTTAGCCACTTGAGCCACTGCAGTACCCTCCAAAAGTGGAAGGAGTTGCATTTATCCATTCTTCTCTGTTATATACATGTATCTACTGTGGAAAACAGTCAGATCAGATGGAACAAAGAAATATTTAGGGTGTAAACTATAGTGTGGCTGACTTTATTGATCAATACAGCCTGGCATAATGACCTTGTGAGCCCTGGTTCCATTGTACCACTGATGACAGTCCAAAAATATATGGGGTGCCCAAACGATGGCCTGCAGGCTGTTTCTGGCCTGTGGCACCAAATCATCTGGCCCACACCACCCGCACTGCTCTCGGAAGAGGAAATAAAATGCACCCATGCATGCGCAAAATGCTGCTGTAAATGACCTGTGTTTATGACAGCCAAAGGTGCGTTTACTGTAGTGTTTTGCACATGTATGGGTGCGCTTTCCACTTCTGGTGGGAGGAACCATGTGACTGGCCCGCTCAACCACATGACTGGCCCACGGTCCAAAAAGTTTGGGCACCCCTGCTGTAAATGCTCAAGTGAAATGTGAAAGACTAGTTAATGAGGAATGTCTCACCATGAAGGTATCTGGCAGGGAGAGAAGGTCTGTCCCCTGTAAACCAGAAAAACCAGAATGTATTAACAATGAAAAGAGAGCTAGAGAAGATCTGCCTAGCAGAGTATTGTTTCAAGCTATGTCTTTCTGGTTGTGAGATACTAAGGAGACATTAGGAGCCTTTAGTTATAGAAAAGAATGATTCCCAGAAAAGGAAAATATATTTCATCCATGTCTCTTCAGGAAGCAGGATGAGGCCCAGGAATGCTTTCTTGCAGAAGCAATAGGACAGGGAAATCTATCTAAGAAACATCCAAGGGATTAGAAGGGCATAAGTGTAGATGAGGATAGAAAGAATTTGTAATTTTCCATGTATGGTTATTGTATATTTTAAGTCTTTTTTTTTGCATAGTCAAAGCAATGGTATTCCCGGTGGTAATGTATGGTTGTGAGAGCTGGACCATTAGGAAAGCTGAAGGAGAGTTTTGAGAGTCCCCTGAACAGCGAGGAGAACAAACAGGTGAATTTTAGAAGAACTCAACTCTGACTCCTCCTTGGAAGGTCAAATATTGAAGATGAAGCTAAAGAACTTGGGACATCAAATGAGAAGAGAGGATAAATTTGAGAAAGCCTTGATGCTGCGAAAGGTGGGGGGCAAAAGAAGAAGAGGGCGGCCAAAAATGAGATGGCTAGATGGTATTGTAGACTCAATGGGCACAGAGCTAGCTGGGTTGAGAAGGATGGTGGAAGACAGAGGCGCCTGGAGGACAATGGTCCATGGGGGTCGCAAAGGGTCGGAATCGACTGTGTGACTGAACAACAACAACAAAAATGACAAAGCCAAGAAGGTGGCTTTATTTTGGCAGTTTTAAGTCTGACCTGGACACAAAAGAAGAAGAATTAAAAAGAAAGAAAGCAAAAACCATGATACATATAAAACATGGGATGAAGTTGCAAAACTTCTACAAAAAAAGACTTAAAAATATACAATAACCATACATGGAAAATTACATGGCTGCGATCACTATCTGCAGTGATCTTGGATCCTGTGGGATCCGTGCACACAATTGGTCAACTGTCCCTGACAGAACCCCGGTAATGGGTGATCACCTCGTTACCAGGGATTCCTGAGGGGACAGAAATTGGGGGAGCGAAATATTAGATAGAGTTTAATTCATCAATAGCTGATCAGACAAGCACCTCAAACAATGGAGAGCTGATGACTAACTCGTTAGGCACGTAATAGGTGATCTCGTGTCTGCGGATTCCTTTAAGCCCTAGAACCAATACTAGCCACTTGTTTACCCCGGATAACACAGAACAATGTATTTCCCCTGCCGTTAATTAAGTTGGTTAATTAACTTCCCCTGTGTAAACTTCCCAAATTAACTTGTGTAAATATGGTGTGTTAAGCCTGCCATCACAATAGATCGCTACGCTTTTGCACGCAGCCAGAACAGGATAAATACTGATGATTTGTCTTCATTAAATTACTGGTCTTCGCTCCATCTTGTCTCGTGTGTCGTTACTTGACCTGTCTCCTCCGGGACCCAACAGCTGCTTCGCGGTTCCGATCCAGCTTGCGCAACCTGCTTCGCGGCCCAGATCCAACATATGGTGACCCCGACGTGATTTACTCGTGAGTAAGCTATCTTCTCGGTCTGGTTCTACGCCAGAACCGTGTCCGAATCATCCCGGAGGACAGCGCGGCAGCTCTGGTTGGAAAACCATCCGATCTGAGTGACAGCTACGCTGCGAGGCATTCCAGAGAGGCAGAGCACGCTCCAAAGCTCTGAGGCATCTTGCTTGCCAAAAACGCGTTCCGCTCAGGGTCGTCTGTGAAACCCTGACTTTATCACAGAGGCCCATGGCCACAGTCCATGTTCTGAGTCCTTCCCAGAGGTTCGTCATGCCAGACCTGTTACCTAAACTCAGATGCGTCGCTTCGTCCCGAGGAGGAGAACTTCAAAGGACCGGCAGGTAATATGGGGACTTGTCCTCAGCGACAACGTCCGACCGCTAACCAGAGAGCTCACTTAATGGAGTTCAAGGCCCTGGCCAGGGTAAACCGTACATGCATTCACAGCGACCAGTTAGCGGATCTTTTGGTGTACTTGGGGGGAAATTGTCTGTTTTATCCAGAAACAGGCATGCTTAGCCTCCAACTTTGGGATAGGATAGGAGCCTGCATTAAGCAAGCGCCTAGAGCTCCAGCTAAGATAATCAGCACATTGAGCAAGTGTAGGAAGCTCTTAGCAGAGGTAGACCCAGTCCGGATAGAGGCCGAGGAACCCCCAGCGCAGTCAGAGTAATCAGCCCCAACGGCTCTCTATCCGTCACTTCAGCTCAAGCAGGGCAGCGTAGGGAGCTTTCCCTCAGTGACAGCTGCAGACGTCACTGAAGGAATGCATGGTATGAGAAGCGCTGGCGCTTCTCTGACAGCTAAAATTTCCCAGAATACCAAGAGCCCCATTCAGCGCATGGTTGAGGAAGAAACCAGTAAGCGGGAGTTACCAGCAGAAGAACTAGCTGAGCTTAGGCAGATATGCCCAATTCACATAGAGGTAGATGCCCTCATGGGTCAGCAGCAAACGACCCATTCGCCAGTTCCGTATAAGCTGCTTATGGCTATACGGAAGGCAATCACAGAGACAGGACTTCAGAGTCACTTCACCAGGGGCACGCTTCAGCAAGTGTGCGAAACTATGATGCTCATTCCGTACGACTGGAAAGCCGTCATGCGAATGATGCTCAACCCCAGCCAGTATTTGCTATGGGACAGCGAGTATTGTCTCGAAGCGCAGGCAAGGGCTGCCAAAATGGGCGGAGCAGTAATCCCTGACCAGCTATATGGTTCAGGTCTGTTTGAAGGCGTTGATACGCAGATCACCTTGCCAATCGCCACCCTCCATTTGGCAGCTGAGACAGTCTTCAGGGCTTATCTCAAGGTCCCAGCAGCTGGCAAAGCAGCCAAAAATTACACAGCAGTCAAACAGGGTGCCCAGGAGTCCTACATGGACTTTATCAATAGATTGAAGGAAGCTGTCAGTTGACAGATAGACAATGAGCAAGCCCAACAGGAACTCATGATGAAACTGGCGAAAGACAACGCCAACCTTGACTGCCGTAAGATCTTACAGTCACTGGGCAATCGTCCCGATCTGACTCTCACCGACATGATTAGGGCTTGTGGCGACGTTGGTACAGATTCCTACAAAATGGGGTCTGTTAGCAGCGGCGGTGCAAGGCAGTAGGAAACCCAAAGGCAGGACCAAAGGAGCATGTCACAATTGTGGCAAGATCAGTCATTTCACTAGGGAATGCCGATACACCAAGGGCGGCGGCCAAAACACCAGCCGTCCCAAGGCTCCGACCACCCCATGTCCACGGTGCAATAAAGGCTTCCACTGGGCCAGGAACTGCCCGAATTTGGGAAACCAGAACGCGGGCTTGTCTCTGGCCCCGGTCCAAACAGAGACCTCAATCGCTCTGGGAGAGCCAGAGCTGGATTAAATTCCGATCACATTCCCTGCATTCCGGAGGCGCAGGCCAGCCCCAAGGGCAGTGCAGGACTAGATTTGACTTGCCAGTCAGAAGTCACATGTGACTTGCCAGGCACAGTCTATCTGGTCAATTCCCAGTACATGGGACCCCTGCCTAAAGGCTATATAGGTTTAGTTTTGCCCCGTAGTATTGCAGGAACGCGTGGAATCCTCGTGATTCCAGGAGTCATTGGCTCCAAATTTTTCGGGTGTTCTCCAAGTTCAACTCTGGACACACCTACCCCAAACCATTCACAAGGGAGACACGTTAACTCAACTGATCATGGTTCCTTGTCACTCGCCAGCAGACAGCCAGGAAAGGCTTAGAGACAGCTCAGAGTCCGGGTCGGGAGACCGCTCGAGCGCAGAAGGGGCAGTGCAAGGATACCAGGTCTTAGCAGCAGTGGAAACCAACATAGAGTGGAAGCGGCGGCCAGTCATAAAGGTATTTTTAAATAAAAAACCTTTTTACGGATTATTAGATACCGGAGCTGACGTCAGCATGGTCAGCCAGAGTCAGTGGCTGCGTGAGTGGGCTCTCAAGCCAGTCTCCGATAGGCGGGGGTAGGCGGTGTTCAAGAAGCGTTTAGAAACCAGAACTGGGTAGAAGTCACGATCCCCAAAGCTGACGGCACAGCGGTCATCCGGCCGCACATTTTGGACGTGCACGTCAACCTTTGGGGGCGAGACATTCTGCAGCAGTACCGTGCCACTTTTACCATTGGGTAATGGCTTTACCGCTTAAATGGCTTACCAAAACGCCAGTTTGGGTAAAGCAATGGCCGGTAGTAGGGGAGAAATTAGTCACCCTGAAACAGCTGGTCAAAGAACAGCTAGACACAGGACATATAGAACAGTCCACCAGTCCTTGGAATTCACCCATATTTGTTATCAAAAAGAAGTCAGGGAAGTGGTGACTCCTTCATGATCTCAGAGAGATCAACAAATGTATCCAGCCAATGGGTCCACTTCAATGCGGTATCCCAATTCCGAACATGATCCCCGAGGGTTGGGAGATCTTGGTCGTAGACTTAAAAGACTGTTTTTATACCATCCCTTTAGATGTAAGGGATCGGGAAAGGTTCGCTTTCACAGTGCCAGTCGTGAACCACAGAGAGCCCATGCAACATTACGCGTGGAAATTTTTGCCACAGGTGATGCTCAACTTGCCCACCTTGTGCCAAATTTACGTTCACAACGCACTGGAAAAGTTTCAAAACCTTCACCCCACAGTCTTGGTGTGTCATTTCATGGATGACATCCTGGTCGCAGCGCCGCAACTCGGCAGCGAAATGTTTAGAGCCCTCCAGGCCACTCTGGGGGAGAAAGGGTTACTCATTGCCCCGGAGAAAGTTCAGAGAACCGAGCCCTTTTCATACTTGGGCCATCGGCTTCTCCGTTCTTTCACAGCACCAGTTTTGCCACAGATCAACTTAAAGGATTCCGTCACCCTTGTAGAATTGCAGCAGATTCTGGGGAATATCAATTGGGCCAGACCGTATTTTAGGCTAGATACGGACCTTCTAAAGCCGTTCTTCTCACTGCTAACGCTAGGTAAGCAGCCGGCAGACCGGATACACATTCCTCGAGAGACGCGCTTGACTCTCGAAAAGGTCAACCAAGTTCTCAGCCAGAGATGGGTAGACAGGATTAGTCAGGGGCCATATGCTCCTGTTCTAAACTTGTACATATTCTGGACCGGATCCATGTTCACCGGAGCTCTAGGGGTAGACTCCGAGCGGGGGGCGACTATCATGGAATGGGTGTATTTACCACACACCTCTTCCCGAAACATCGTTCCTCCACAGGAACTGGTCTCCACGGTGATTTACCGAGGAAGGCTGAGAGCAAGGGATATCTCAGGGCACGATTTAGCAAAAATCGTGGTCCCATTCACAAAAGATCAAATTCAGCAGCTGATGCAGCTCGGTGACTCACTTCCGATTGCATTGGAAGGATTCACTGGATGTTTGGCATACCATTTGCCGAAGGACCCCAGACTTGTCTCGCTTCAAACGCAGACAGTCAATTTGTGTGAATTAATGTCCCTGGTTCCACTTCAGGGGGCTAGGACAGTTTTCACTGATGGGGGTCGTACATATGGTGTTCTTACTTGGCAAGAGGACCAGGCTTGGCGCACGCTTCTAACTCTTCCTCAGAAATCCGCGCAACGGGCAGAATTAGCAGCGGTGAACCTTGCCTTGCGCACCTTTGCCAAAGAACGCTTAAACATCATAACTGACAGCCAGTATGTCCGGAATTTGCTTCACAGTCTACCAGGAGCGTACATCACCCCCGCGATAGATAAGAATTTGTTAAGTCTTTTCCTCACAACTCAATTTCATTTGCGGAACCGCACCGAAGCGCTCTATATCGCCCATATCAGAAGTCACCAGGATTTGCCTCGACCGATTTCTGCGGGCAATAGTAGAGCGGATGCGGCCGCAAAGGAAATTCAGCAACGGTCGGTTTTGGGAGTCTTCACGACTCCGATTCAGAGTCATGCATTTTCCCATCAAAATGCCAAAGCACTTGCACGGCAGTTCAACCTGCCACTTTCCCAAACCCAGGGCATAGTCCGTTCCTGCCCACATTGTGCAGGGGTGGTAGGGGGGCCCTCATGGGGGGTCAACCCACGAGGGACAGAGGCCAACCAGGTGTGGCAGATGGATGTCACACACGTTGCGCATTTTGGCAGATGGCAGTACATGCACGTTTGCATTGACATTTTCTCACAGTTCGTTTGGGCTACACCCCAGAAGGGAGAAACGGCTTCCCATGTGGAGCAGCATCTCCTTTCCTGCTTCACGGCCATGGGCAAACCACGGCATGTGAAGACCGATAACGGTCCTGCTTATAGCTCCAGGCAGCTGGCCACCTTCATGGCCACCTGGGACATTAAGTACACCTTTGGCGTTCCATACAATCCGCAAGGGCAAGGGGTTCCTGAGGGGACAGAAATTGGGGGAGCGGAATATTAGATAGAGTTTAATTCATCAATAGCTGATCTGACAAGCAGCTCGAACAATGGAGAGCTAATGACTAACTCGCTAGGCATGTAATAGGTAATCTCGTGTCTGCGGATTCCTTTAAGCCTTAGAACCAATACTAGCCACTTGTTTACCCTGGATAACACGGAACAATGTATTTCCCCTGCCGTTAATTAAGTTGGTTAATTAACTTCCCCTGTGTAAACTTCCCAAATTAACTTGTGTAAACATGGTGTGTTAAGCCTGCCATCACAATAGATCGCTACGCTTTTGCACGCTGCCAGAACAGGATAAATACTGATGATTTGTCTTCATTAAATGACTGGTCTTCGCTCCATCTTGTCCCGTGTGTCGTTACTTGACCTGTCTCCTCCAGGACCCAACAGCTGCTTCACGGTTCCGATCCAGCTTGCGCAACCTGCTTCGCGGCCCAGATCCAACATATGGTGACCCCGACATGATTTACTCGTGAGTAAGCTATCTTCTCGGTCTGGTTCTACGCCAGAACCGTGTCCAAATCATCCCAGAGGACAGCGCGGCAGCTCTGGTTGGAAAACCATCCGATCTGAATGACAGCTACGCTGCGAGGCATTCCAGAGAGGCAGAGCACGCTCCAAAGCTCTGAGACATCTTGCTTGCCAAAAACGCGTTCCGCTCAGGGTCGACTGTGAAACCCTAACTTTATCACAGATAAAGTACTGGTCTTCGCTCCATCTTGCCTCATGTGTCATTACTTGACCAGTCTTCTCCAGGACCCAACAGCCGCTTCGCGGTTCCGATCCAGCTTGCGCAACCCGCTTCGTGGCCCAGATCCAACAGGATCCTAAGAAAGTAAAATCTGTCACTGCTTCTACTTCTTCCCATCTATTTTTCTGGGACTAATAGGACCTGTTGCCATTACAGTAATACCTCATACAAAGTCCGCTTCATACAACATCGAATTCATACAACATTGCCTAATTCCTTGAAAAAAGTTGCCTCATACAAAGTCGCTGTGACTTTGTATGAGGCATTGGGGGTTTTCCCAGGTTGTATTGTGCCTAGCCAGTATAAAAGGCAGGGCACATGTGTGCATTGCTCTTGTGGGTTTTGCACAAGGCCATACCTGTCAAGTATCCAAGATTGGCTGGGATTTCCTGTATTTCCACACCGATTTTCACCATTTCCTGCCCGGAGTTACCGTTACCCCTTAATTTGCCAGCGGGGGGAAAGGAGTTATTGCACATCCCTTCTGCGCAGGTCCTTTCTATGCATGCGTAGAACCCTTATATGCACGCGTAGAATCCTTCTACGCATGCGTAGAAGGCTTCTGTGCAGAAGGGGATGCGTAAAAGCCTTCTACGTATGGGTAGAAGTGAGCTGCACAGAACAGTTCTGCGCATGTCCGTTCTACGCATGCGTAAAAGCCATCTATGCATGCGTAGAAGTGAGCTGTGTAGAATGGTTCTGCGCAGGTCCATTCTACGCATGCGTAAAAGCCTTCTAAGTTGGAAGAATTAGCAGGTTCATATATATTTCAAATCAGTAAAAGTCAGCAAAGAAAATGAAGAACCTCCACACCCAAATATCTCCTGCTCTCTGTCTTGTCAACTCTTTTATACTCTAGGTATGTTTATTTTTATGTTTATTCAATTTATACCCCACCCTATTCAGCATATAAACATATAAATAACCCCAATGTAACCCAAGGGGTTTACATACGAAATACAAAATTCAAAATACAATAATAAATATAAAACAAATATAGTAAATATATAAACAAATATATATACAAATATATAAAATATATAAATATATAAACAAATAAATATAAAACAAATATAGTAGCTGCAAAAATATACAATACAAATGATGCAATGAAACACCAATTAAATAAAGAAATAACAAATAACAAGATAAGTACCGCAATGACCTTGGCCACCTAATGTCCATGACAGAACCCATACTCGGCGACCATGACAGAGCCCCATAGCTCAGATGTCTTCAGCGGAGTCAGGGAAAGCCTGGCCTTGGCATAGCTGTGTTGCTCCAGCACTCTTTGAAAGCCTCCTGGCGGGTGGGACCAGGGGGAGAGAAAACCCTTCCACGTATGTGTGGAAAGCGACCTGTGCACAAGCAATGTGCGCAGGTCCCGTTTTTCTGGAGCCGCGGGTTGACAGGTATGCACATGACCATGGAAACATCTGCGGAAGCAGACAGCGCTGGCTCTTCGGCTACGAAACAGAGATGAGCACTGAACCCTAGAGTCGGATACGACTGGCTTTTGAGCAAGGGAAACCTTTACCTTTACCTATTATTTCCTGTCTTTCTGGTCATTGCATGTTGTGGTTGCACTAGAATACTGAACAGTTTTCATATGAACTCTACATCTGAGCAAGAGTCCTGTACATGGAGCTTGTAGGCTAGCTGAAACCTTTGTCTTCAGACCCACACTGAACCTGCAAAAAATATGACAATATTAGGCTAATTGCTCCCTTTTAAGTGTGTTCACAGAACTAGTATTTATAACTCCCTAACAGGGCTATAAAGAAATCCTGTGTAAAAGAAAAGGGATGGAAAGCTGTTGCAATGGCTCTCAGGTGTTGGAGTGGCTGGCCGCAAGGAAGACACACGAGACAATCATGCGGTGAAGTCCAGCCCCGATCTGGGTTGGGTGGTACGTATTTATTACCCTGCCTTGGGGTGGTGCACGCTTAGGATGTGCATGACCCCCTAATACAGAAGGCTTGCATATGTGACCTCTTCCGGTGGCCCAGCTGCCATGCCAGTTCTTAGGAAGGTACCTAGGTGTTAATTGGACAACTCGCACCTGATTACCTTGGGTTGGCGAAACCCATTGTTCCTGCCCTAATCTCGGAGCCTTATGTGTATTGACTCCGGGAATCTAACTTGATCAGCTGTCTGGCACGGCTTATTTGCCAACCTAATCCGCAGGTACACAGAAGTGGCCAAACGGTGTGGCAATGTTCAAAGATAGGAAATCCGTTTGAGGCTTGAATATGTAGTAATATAATATAATGTTTTATTCTGGTAGTTAATATATTCAGTATCTTCCAGTAGAGCAATACAACAAGTCCAATACATTGTGAAAGTCAACCGGTATGCAGACTCTTTCAGGAGAATTTCCCTTCATCAGACAACTTGACTTGCTAACTTTCCAATATCTGAAAATATATACAATATATATATAAAAATTAATTCTGAACTGGAATATTGCTACTGAGCTAAGTATAAAAGAGAAACCCACCTGGATATATAACATTTAGTTTTCAAAGGGTATCTTGTTTTCATGTTGCATCCAAACCTCTTTTCGTTTATTCATTTTGGGCTGTGGATGTTACTGTCTCAAAATATTACTCCCCTTATAAATCCTGCTGATAGGAAACCAGGTGTGCATAATCTAGCATTCCCCTCCCATGCCTCCTAATTGACTAAATATATTTATACATTTTAATATTTTTATACATTTTATATTCCAGGGCTACAAATTGACATAATTGTGTAAAGGGGGACAAAAATATATATCTACAGAAGTACATTACACCACAATGCTTGAACTCTTAACAATCTCAGAATTGTATTAGCCAGGATAACGCTGGCCATGTAAGTAATTAGTAACAGCTGTGGGAAGAGGTCTCATGCTTGTGGAATCCCCACTGTTTTATAGTCTTTGTAAAAGCCCTGAGTAAACAGTTTGAAACATCAAAATAGAGGTGCCATTGGAGGATCTGCCCATTCTCAAATGCCATAAAGCCAAGAAATGCAAAAGCACAGGTACACAGAAGTGGCCAAACGGTGTGGCAATGTTCAAAGATAGGAAATCCGTTTGAGGCTTGAATATGTAGTAATATAATATAATGTTTTATTCTGGTAGTTAATATATTCAGTATCTTCCAGTAGAGCAATACAACAAGTCCAATACATTGTGAAAGTCAACCGGTATGCAGACTCTTTCAGGAGAATTTCCCTTCATCAGACAACTTGACTTGCTAACATTTATATAACGAAAAGAGGTTTGGATGCAACATGAAAACAAGATACCCTTTGAAAACTAAATGTTATATATCCAGGTGGGTTTCTCTTTTATACTTAGCTCAGTAGCAATATTCCAGTTCAGAATTAATTTTTATATATATATTGTATATATTTTCAGATATTGGAAAGTTAGCAAGTCAAGTTGTCTGATGAAGGGAAATTCTCCTGAAAGAGTCTGCATACCGGTTGACTTTCACAACCTAATCCGCAGCCAGAAGTGGAGGATTGTGTATTTCCATTAGAGTTGTCACCTTTGACTTTTGCCCTATTTCTATCATAGCCACCAGCCAAGGCTTTATGAATTGCCCCCCAAACTATCTAACTAGCCCGAACCCCAATTGCCTTTCCAGCAAAGTCCAGTTGGTACCCAGATGTGTTCAAGACCGGGCGAACCCCTTGGGAAAGGTTTGGCCAATTATTCACATGGGCAATCCACAGAAAGTAATCCAGTTTTGTCCCTAGCTTGTTAATTTCCTGGTAAAATATTGGATTAGCTCTGCTGGAAATCTGTTACACCAAAGATCAACGTTGTCACTGAGTTCCAAGAAATAATTCTGAGAAGCTCGAATATAGCTGAATACATTGTATTTGTAGAAACATGCAGTCAAATTCTTTATCTATGCAAAGAAAACCAAAACCTGGAATGCTTAGTGCAGGGAGGCAGATATGTGCTATATGTCATTCAGCTTTAGAAATCAGGATGTGGTATTGGCACAAACGTTATTGGCCAGTGCTCAAGCCAAGATGTTAAAGGAAGTTGCCTAATGGGTGCAAAGGAGATATTTTTATCACAGGCTGTGTAGAATTTATAGAAGTACTTACTCAGCCAACAAACAGTTCATACATTGTTATTAAAACCAGTTTTCCAGGAACCTTAGAAAGTTCGAAGAAAGTGTCTGTCCTTGAAACACAAAGTTAAGTACATACTGAGAAGGTCTAAATGACAGTTGCTTTGACTCCCATGGGGGTCCTGTACTGCTAAAACAGGGACATGGGGAGTATTATGGAAAACAGCTACTTCTCCCAACCAGAAAATCCCAGTTAGGTAAATTAAGACACATTCTCTGCTTCTTCATGTTCTTCCAAATCTGTGATCATGTCATTTTGTTTAAGCTGCTGCTGGATTCCAGTTTAATATTTCAGAAACTTGCTAGCAAAGAAGCTTGCTTTTCCCCCCTTTTGCATCATCTCCTTCTTAAACAAAATGTTTTGCTTCACAGGTCCTTATGATTAATCTAGTAAGAATACTCCAAAGAGTTTCCTCCTTTTATTTCAATTTAACCGGCCTCCCAGGCTCTAATGTTGCAATCTCCCTCCTCCTGACAAAATAAAAGAGGAATGGGACTTGTAAGACAGGTTGCCATTGAGCAACACAAGCCATACAACATTGCTTACCTTGAACAGCAGAGTGTGGTATGCAGGTGATTCACAAAAGCCTGTACCATGAGAAATGCCTTGGGACTAAGAGAGATGAACCATGTGGTGCAATTCTGTTACACATTACACTCCTGGTTTCCAGAAGGTGGGTCAGGACCCAGAAGTGGGTTGGAGGGCAACTGCAGTAGGTTGTCCACAAACACCATTTTGCTTCCTTTGCATAGGCTTTTTAAACATGGAGAGAAGGGAAGGGAGTGATTTGGGGGGACGGGGACGGGGTATGCAGACACACACCAAAAAAGAAAAGAAATAAGAAAGCAGGTTGAAAGCATGTATAAACTTCTACTTATTGGAGAGTAAGGTAAAGGTGGCCCTGTCTCAAAAGCCAGTCGTATCTGATTCTAGGGTTCAGTGCTCATCTCTGTTTACAGCCAATGAGTGTCTGCAGACGTTTCCGTGGACATGTGGCAGGCATATCTCAACACCAGAGGGCACAGAACGCTATTTACCTTCCCATTTATCTACTTGTAATTTCTTGCTTTTGAATTGCTAGGTTAGCAGGAGCTGGGCCATAGACAGGAACAAATTCCGTTGTGCAATACTCGGGTCTCGAACTGCTGACCTGCTGACCTTCCAGTCATCAGCGTCTTAACCACTTGAGCCACCACATAGAAATATACATTTTTCAGCCTGAAACATTCTCACAGCACTGGTTAACAGCCTTAAGAATAATCTACACAAACCTTTTTAAAAGTTTTAGAACATATTTGATACCTATGATATAATGAACACATTTAGCCTGCAGATTTAACATGGATTTATTTCCTTCTGATTAACAAAAGAACTGGTTAATTGACATTACACCAATTAAAACAAAGAAATGCAGTGGCAAGAGCAGGAAATTAGAGTGGGTAAGCCAATGCACCACCCTGGTTTCCATTTCCTGACTAGCACCTACTAAATGAGACATTGTCTGAGAGCATCTGCAGCAGGCAGCAACAAACTGTGGCACTTTTCAAGGACAAAACATTTAAAAGATTTTCCTAAGGTTTGTTGGCATCTTCCTACTGCGACTGAGTACATGAAAACTAAGGTTGTTCAATAATAGAGGATTCAGCAGAAGGCAGTTCAAAATTAGTTGTCTGAAATGGAGGCATATTTCATCAAATGGCACTGAATGGGACAGCAGATTCCTGGAAATGACAAACTCTTAGAATAGGGATTCTCAACCCACCATTTCATGTGGGCCCCCACTGCCTCCACCACACCTGGAAATGCCATGTGGTGGAGAAAGGGCAAAATCCAGCCCCCGAAACTGTCTAAGGGAGCGTGACCTGGCCCCCGGCTTTAAAAGGTTGACAACTGTCTTAGAATAAAGGTTACGTAAAGGTCTCCTTGCTCGATGCCAATCATGTCCGACTGTGGGTGGTGGTGCTCATTTCCATTTACAGCCAAAGATGTAGATGTTTCCATGGTTATGTGGCAGGCATGACTAGATGCCATAGCGCACAGAACACTGTTACTTTTCCTGCCAAAGCAGTACCTATTTATCAACTTGCAATCAATATCTTGCTTTCAAACTGCTAGGTTGGCAGGATCTGGGACAGAGATGGAAGCTCACTCCATTGTGCAGCACTCAGGGCTTGAATTATTGACCTGCTGGCCTTCCGGTCATCAAGTTCAGCATCTTAACCACTAAGCCACCACAGCCCTTAGAATAAAGGTAGCACTGCTATATTTGAAGTGCTAGCAGTGTTTATGCCATAGATAGATCAAACAGTGAGGTAGGATTGAACATCTTGGCCTTGTCTGGTTTTCTGTCAAGTGAACACTTGTAGATGGATGCCTTTAGGTTTTTTCTCTTTAGATCACTTCCATCTTCTTAAAGAAAATGGTTCTGTTGTTTACTCAATTTTCTTTGCAATGGAGAGCTAACTAGGAGGACCCTTCCATGATGGCTATAAACCACTTCTGGAGGTTTCTGGAGGTTTAACCTTTTGTGTCCTGAGTATATATTCTGGAACAATAGCCTTCTGTTTTTATTTTTTATTTTATCAAGAGTAACCTGTGTGATAACCAGTGTCAGGTATGATATATTGATGTATATTGTATAGGATGAATGTACGCATTTATCACTTTAAGAGACTGTAACTGTTGAGCACAGCTGTAAGCACTGATGTCTGTGACTCAGCAAAAATTCTCTATAAATGAAGTGCTACCTGAGCACTTAGTTGGAGGAATTATGAACAAGCACTAAAAGAGCACAAGGGATTATGGTGAAATAACTGAAGGAGTTCACGCTGGAACTCACGCCGAAGATACTGGAGCAAGGAGAAGGAATGCAGAAGGAGTAAACCTGCAACCCTTGCTGGGGAAGAGCTCATGCAGAAGCTCTATCTACAACTGGATTCAGGAAACATTCCATAAGCACCAACTATCCTCTTTAACCAGAGTGTGTGCATGTTTTGTGCTTGAAAGGACTGAACTGTTTTGTGCCAGTTAATATGAAGCCAGAATGAGTATTGGTTTTCATTCTGTCTTGAACCTGCTTTAATGAACTGAACTACCAAAGACTTAAGCAAAACAACCAGCCTCTTATCAGTCTCTGAAATACCTTGGAAGACTGCTGTCGAGGCAAAGAGACTATGAGTTTGTGTAAATAAATTATATAAGAGAAGTTCATACCTGTCAAGTTTTGGGAAATTCCTGTCAAATAAGCGAAATTTCCCATCCAAAATGGAAAACTGGACAGATATGCTTATCCTGTGCTGGCCTCCAGTCTAACTCCAATCTAATTGCAATCTAACTAATATGGGATGACGGCGGGAAAGAGTGTAAAATACGGGGGTTTGACAGAAATTTCCCGAAACTTGACAGGTATGGAGAAGCTATCTTTGTTTATGTTTTGCACTGAGAAATATCAGCACCTGAAAAGTAAAGGCAGTTTATTTTCCTGTTGAATTGTGTTGCTGTTCTTCTATGTGTGTGCAGTCCAACGCACACCGCTTCCACCTGCGTACAGCTTGAATGCTGCTACTCTGCTACTGCTGAACATGCACACACACAATAAAAAGTAACAACCAGCCCCGTGCTGGGGAAAGAATTTACCAGGAGGGGCGGCCACGTGCCACTGCTCAAATCCCATATTTTAAAGGGGAACAGTACCTCGGCAGACTCCCCTTTGTTTTTCCTCACCAGGCTCCGCTCCATTCTGTGGGAGAAAGTCCGAAGCACTTTTTTTGGTTTAATATTTAGAGCTTGAGAAATGTTCAGAAAACTTGAGAAATGTTAGGAAAACTTCATCATCTAGGCAGGGGTTGATGTCCGCACCAACTCTCTGGAACCTCCTGCCAACAGATCTAAGACTTCAAAGAGAATTGCTGCCCTTCAGGAAAGGATTGAAGACCTGGCTGGCAGGGCAGGTGTGGGGCCCGAATGGGAACACGGTCCCCGCCTGCTGGCTTATGTAAACCATTAAGAACTCTCTCTTCTTCTTTTTATAGTGGGTGGGATGGGTGGGTGGGATATGGGTCTTTTAAAGTGGGTGGGATATGGGTCTTTTAAAGTGTTTTTATGTGTTTTTAGAATTTGTTGTAATGCCTCCCTGAATCAGGTTCTGCCTGAGTGGGTGGCATATATAAATATGACTATTAACTTAAAATTAAAAAAATGAGGATGGATTTGGTGGTGGTCTATTACCTTACAGTGATACCTCATACAACGTCTAAACTTGGTTCCACAAGTTTGGACTTTATATGGATTTGGACTTTGTATGAGGCATGCAAAATCCTAGCCGCGATGCCTCATACAAATCCTTGCTGCGATGCCTCGTACAACATCGTTTCCATAGAGATACATTGTACTGTAACAGCACAGACTTCAGGGCAAAGTCAAGGAAACTGACAGAACTTTAAGAAAACATTGTCTA
This sequence comes from Bradypodion pumilum, assembly GCA_035047305.1. NCBI lineage: Eukaryota > Metazoa > Chordata > Lepidosauria > Squamata > Chamaeleonidae > Bradypodion > Bradypodion pumilum. Next base: position 327,789,354 of record JAWDJD010000003.1, read on the forward strand.
AAGGCTAAATACATTACAAAAACATGTCAAACAATCCTGATTGTCCAAGAACCTGAAGAATGCTGCAAAAATCCCATGAACGCTTCTTAAAATTCTGATGAAAAATTCAAAAAAATCCAAAATCACTCCTAAATACTCTTTGCCTTGTGCAAAACCCACAAGAGCAATGCACGCATGTGTCCTATCTTTTATACTGCCCAGGCACAATGCAACCTGGGAAAAACTGAATGCCTCATACAAAGTCGAGCGACTTTGTATGAGGTAACTTTTTTCAAGAAATTAGGCGATGTTGTATGAATTCGATGTTGTATGAAGCGGACTTTGTATGAGGTATTACTGTATTTTGTTTATTTGCCAGCACCTCTGAATGTACTTTTGGAGGGACAATGTAAGCCTAATAATATAAATTTTCAGGGAAGTAGGTTTTCACGGAAAGAGGTTTCAGCTGCCGAAAAAATATACTTGTTCCAAAAGGATCTTTCAGGAAGAATGAAAAATCTGTTTGGAACAAGGTTTGTTTGTTTTGTTTTGTTTGTTTTGCAACAGAAACTCTATCGTTGGAAAATATGGTTTTGTGCTCTTTCCTCTTGATTCTATTTCTGCTTCTGAAGATACAGCTGCTTTTCTTTAAGCATATCAGATGCTTTAACAACTCTGATGTCCTTAAGATGATCATGGAACTGATCACATTAAAATTATAAGGGAGCAATGCCACGGCAAGAAAAAATTATACTTAAAAAAATTAATTTGGGGAAAAGGTTAGGCAGTGGCAAGAAATGGAGCTGTGGCTTTTAGGATTATGCATGATGTGGATAAAATGGACAAAGAACCCTTTCTCCTTATACTAGGACCCAGGTTTTTCCAAGTAAATTGATTTTTCACACAATGTATTGCTAACTTATAAACATAGATGCTGCAGAATTTGGTGCTAGACATTGAATACTGTTACAGACTGTGGTGACTTAGTGGTTAAGATGCTAAACTTGATGACTGGAAGGTTGGTAGGTCAGCAGTTTGAGACCCGAGTGCTGCACAATGGAGTGAGTGCCCATCTCTGTCCCTGCTCTTGCCAACCTAGAAGTTCAACAGTTGCGAGGAGTCCACTCGAAAAATGGGGTGATAGAAAAATATTAAGAATGCTCTTTAATGTAACATGGGGAACAAGGAATATAGGAGAAAGAGCTCCTGGAAAGCGAAATGGGCTAATAAAATGCGTTTACAAGTGTATTGTCACCATGAAAACATACAACATATATATCATTTTCTAAACACTATTAGCGAACTTAGATATATAAAGTCATGTATCTTATAAAACACGTAGCTAGACTAACATATGGACTAAGTCTCTAAAGGTAATATGAATACAAGTTCCGAGATTACAGTAAGTATGCGGGGAAATGATCTGTCATAGCCCGTGTATTCTATAAAGTACTTGATATGATCCAACCATGAGGCTGTGAAGCCTATAAAATAATGGTGTTTGGAAAGCAAAGTTCCAGGAGTAACAATGACAGTAGTTCTGATCTAATACATCTAATACTTCGAAACACTGGTAGGAGGTTTTCGTCTTGAATGGCTTTCTTGAGAGTAGTCTGGACTGAAGGTCACGGTACTCCAAATGTTCGAGACCATGTGAGGAGTATTCACCAAATTCATAAAGGCAGAATTTCACAGTCGATATCCATCTGGTTTGCTCGGATATTTCGTATCTTTTTCAAGATTCTTCAAAATAGTTACTTTATGCGCGCTCTACAATTGCCTCCTGGTGCTTACTCTTGCTGGGCTGGAGCGTGGGTAAATGCTCTCGCAAACTGAAAATTCGATTGATGGAACACCGCTCCAGGATTAGGGGGCAGGTGGAGCAAGCACCATTAGTAAATCATTATCTTGAAAAAAATCTCCAGGATACAGATTTTACCTTTGTTGTTTTGGAGAAGCTGACTGTTGTGAGTGGGAGTGGGATTGATATAGAACAACTATTATTACAAAAAGAGGCATACTATATTCACAGACTAAATACCATCCACCCCAAGGGACTAAATCAGGACTCTGATCTTTCATGTTTTCTATAAAATAATCCATTATTACACAGGTTCAGGGAGTTGCAGGGCCCTAAAGCAAGCACAGGTGCACTAACATGTGCTGATCTATTTAAGGTTAGCAACACAGAGGGAAGGTAACGTCCCACAAAGAAACTGTTGAAATTAGAAGGACGCGATAGAAAACAACTGGTAAGATGCATTAGATTGATAGTGTGTACCGAGTTGCATGTTTGTTTTAGGAATCAATTTATGAAACATGTTAATCTTTGTAATTTTGCAATTTTTCAGATGTGATTAATACTCCCCTGATGAAAAGCTGAAATGTCTAAAATTAACCGGCTAGACATCGGGAGTGTTCAATAATTCAAAGACATACAAGAAAGGTTTACTAGCTGAAGAGGTTTCATCCCATTTGAAATACACAAGAGGATAATTAAGTTGAAAAGAATTTATCTGTTGGGTTGACATTGGATTCATATTGCAAAACTGTTGAAAAAAATTACAAGAAGCTTGTTAAAGCACGTGTATGAACTTAATACAATTTTTATTTTACTGAAGTCAAGTACATCATTATTTTCATTGCGCCAGTACCAACGGTCTTTTGTGCTAGTCGATTCAGACATAGAGCGGTTAGTAGGCACTTGCAATAGCTGCCAGAGTTCTCTCCCTGAGGAGTCCCAACTTCCCTCCTGGGAATGGGACATGGCTCGCGGACTATGGTCATGAATCCATGTGGATTTCCCTAGTCCATTTCGAGGCACCTTATTCCTTTTAGTGGTAGATTCTTTTTCAAAGTGGTTGGAGGTAATTCCTGTCCCAAATACTTTGTCTGCTGTGACAATTAAGCAACTATGTAAACTTTTCAGTTGTTTCGGTTTGCCATATGTGCTTCTCTCCGACAACGGCACTACATTCACATCTGCCGAATTTCAAGCATTTCTCAAAAGAAACGTCATCCAGCATATCATGTCTGCCCCGTTTCACCCTGCCACCAACGGTCAGGTTGAGCACCAGGTCTGCATGACTAAGGAGGCTTTACACCACATGGGGCAGGGGGACATTGAGCTGCAGCTCTGTCAGTTTCTTTTGTGCTATCAAGTCACTCCCCTAGCCTCGGGTCTGCTCACCTCCTCATGCGTTAGATCCTTCCAGAGTGGAGGATAGGGGGCTAAATTTGGAATTGAGGCAGAAGAAAGTTTTTGCAGCAGGAGATCCTGTGCACTGCAGGAATTACGTTGCCAGGGCGCCATCCTGGGTTCCAGGAACTGTATTAGAACAAACGGGGCCAATCTCCTACAGGGTAAAACTAGGGAAGGCCTACTTTGGCAGAGACATGCAGACCAACTGAGGCATAGGGTAAAAGACCCGTCACTGGAAGAACAGGGAGAATCTTTTGATTTTGGGGTACCCTCAGCCACTGAAATGCATAATAATTCTACGTTAGATTCCTCCCCCACTCTTTTATTCCAAGGGGAAGTCGAAGAAGGCTCAGCCCTGTTTTCAAACTATGAGCGAGCATCTTTGCCCCTTGCACAGGGCTCACAGCAGTCTGATATTTCCTCCAGTCAGTTGGAGGATCAGGGGAAGTTTTTTGAATTTTCCTCAGGGACCCCTCATCCTCCTGTGTTAGAGTTTACCCAATCTACATCCACTTGTAACCAAAGGAGGGACTTTTGTGTTTAGTCGTCCCCTTCTGAAACGGGCAATGGTGCTGAACTAGAAGCGAGTAATTGTCCGCACCATGCTATGAGTTCTAGAGGTGCCCCCACTGCGGGGACTTTGCCAGCTACCTCGACTAGCCCCAGGGTTTCACTGGCTGACCAGCCGCCAGTGTTCAACAAAAGATGTTGTGGTTCTCCTAAATGGTTGCGGGATTTTGTTCGATCCTAGGGGGGAAGGGTGTTGTGTATTTAAGGAAATGTGTTGCCATTTTTTCTTGTTCTGATCAGAGCTATTTAAGGAATGTGAGGGTGTGTGGTTAGCTTTGGTCACCTATTCTTATTCCAAATAAAGTTGTGGGTTTGGCCCATATTGCTGGCTGCTGCCTATTACTTCCAGAACACTAAAAGCACTTTATTTCAAAACTTGGATGGGTCAGGCCAGCCCAAATTCTGGCAAACTGGTGCGAACCTGCTGAAGCCCACCACTGTGTCTGTGTATTGTTACAGACCTGTTTGGGAAATTTACAAAGTTTTATTTGTCATTCACTTGAGGTGAGGAAAAATGCAGAGCAGAACTAAAATGTGCATCACACCAGCTCTACACTGTCCTTCAAACCCTAATTTGCCTCTGTATTTACAGTGGTACCTCACTTAAAGAGCATAATGCATTCCACGGGATTGCTCTTTAAGTGAGTTTGCTCTTTAAGCAAAACACCATTGTTAAGTGACTAATTGTGACTTCTTGAGGGGGGATTGTGAACCCTGATTTAGTTGTTAAATGAATTTTGGTTGGTTTTAGTTGTTAAGCAAGGCTACCATTCAGAGAAAACTCTGCTCTTTAAGCGAGTTAGTCTCTAAGTGAGACGCTCTTTATGCGAGGCTTTACTATACAGTGCAGGGCAGGCCCTACCACAAGGCAGAATGATGCTGTCTGTTGGTGAATGCTTTGACGATGTAGAAGGAACATGGAGTATGTCTAGCAACATGTCTTGCATTCATAAAGCTAGCAAATTGCCTTCAAGAAAAATGGAGGAACTGCCTGATGTGAAGAAAGTTTCAGCGTCCAGTTGGCTTTCAGGCAGAGAATCAGAGAGGCTACCATCTTGTTCTTTACAACAGGCGTCAAAAGGCATTGGGCTGGGCTTGCTGTTGCCAGGGGATGACACTAAGAAAAGAGAAAATTCTTGCAGCCTGGTTCTCCTGGAGTTCTTATTGGTCTGCAATAGTCTCCTGAGTAATGTATTCTCATTGGTTAGTGATCAGGGGTTAATGAAACCAGACTAAATGAGATAAGGTTTCTTTTCCCAACCAGTTAGCCAGCTTGAAAGCAACAGTTCTAGCACTCTTCCGTATATGAACATATCTCGTCCTGAACTTCAGGAAGCCATTCTGTACTGTATTTCAAAATATATACTGTGCATTTTTGCTGCCTTTATTCATGACTCTTTCCAGCATCCCTCCTTCCACCACAGTCTTGAAAGGAAGTACACATGGTGAAATATTGGGCATCGCCAGTGGTAGAGTGGTGAATTTTTAAGTGCATACACTTGTTGTGAAAGTCCTGTTAGCCACATCATCCTGATGAAGAGTCTCCAAAAGCAGAGCTGATTTGACTTATACGAACAAGCAGGTTCTAGCACTAGTCATTCCTACCAGCAGCAGGTCTTTTGCAAAATGTGCTTTTTAAAATATGGCATTCCAAATGAAGTCAACGTTTAAGACTTTGTATTATGATGGGGAAGATTACAACAATTTCCCATTTGTGGTTGGAAAATCCACTCCAGCTTCTCCTCCAGCTCCTATGAGAAATAGTTTTATTTTCAATCCTGTTCTTTCTCCGTCTTCTTCCTCATCATCTGGTTCAGAAGCATTTGTCTCTATCAAGCCAGGTTCTATTATTTTCTCTGGTGTGGTGTCTATTAGCTCTTCAATGTCTCCAAGGTCTATATCTTGAAACCCTTCACCTCCCACCTTTTTGCCATCCCTGCCATCTCTTCCATGTTATCCATGGTTGACTCTGTCATATGTTCTGACAAATCATGCACAAAATCTGGTGACAGTTTTCCCCAGCAGAAATTTATTGTTTCAGGCTTGCTGTCTTTCATACCTTTTTCTACAATAAGGATAGCACCAGTGGTGGGATTCAGTTTCTTTTACTACATACTCTGTGGGCATGGTATGGTAGGCATGGCCAGGGGGAAAGCCCTGCATTATTTCAAAATTTTAATGAGCAGGGCCAGCCAGAATTTCTGCTACTGATTCTGGCGAACTGAGGCAAACCTGCTGAATCCCACCACTAGATAGCACCTTTAATAGTGTAATCCTTCCAAGCTTTTATGATGTTCTGTCTATTGGGATTTTCTTCCATAGCACTGACAATCCTTTTTGTACACTTAGCCTTAAAGGTCCTTATGACACACGTGCACGCGCGCATGCACGCACACACACCAATCTAGAGATTATCATAACAACTTTTGAAGATAGTCCCTTACTGGAAAGTTACTTCCTGATTTCAGGAACAAAATACTGATGGAGCCAATCCAGAAAAAGAGTTTCTGATGTCCAGATATTCTTATTGTGCAACCAAAAGACTGACAGCTGGTGTTTATCTTTTCCCTTCAAGGCTTGGAGTTTAGCAGCTTTATAGATAAGGGCAGTCCTGACCATAAACCCAAATCATTTGCAGAAATCAGTAGAGTAAGCCTGTCCCTTCCTTAAATCCTGCTGCTTGCTTCTCTTCCTTAATAATAATTGTTCAGTGTGCCATTCCCCCCCCCCCCCCAGAATAAGGCAGTTTCATCTGCACTGAAGACCGGTTGAGGTATTTTGGTGTCTTGCAACAGAAGACAAGCAGGAGCCGCAGTAAGGGCTAAAACCAGGTTTATTGTATCGTAGTAGAGTGAACATGAGGTACAGGTGAAACAACAGCCTTATTTATAGTACATTTTGGATAGCCCGGGTAACAGTCCACGCCCATCTTCTCCAGATGCAGTAGAGGCAGTAGTATCCTGCCCGATGCAGTAGAGGCAGTAGTATCCTGCCCTTCAGGTATGCAGGTGAATGGGTATCCTGTGTCCAACGCTGCTACTGCAGGCGCAGCATTGTTCTTTAACAGCTTGATACAATGAAACAATGGTTGCTTACAGTAGATACAATTGACAGATACAAATCCGTTAAAGGGATACTTATCACAGAACATTCAGTACATAACATCCCTTCCCCCTAGGTGAGGACGAAGTCCTCCAGCCATCGAGGCTTTGTGCACGCTCACTTTGGGCGAGGGGTGGCCGCACACTGAGCCGGAGTTCCTGCATTGGAGGAATGTGACTGAGTTCCTGCATTGGAGGAACGTGACTCGTTAGCGGTTGGCTGCGAGTCGTAAGCCGGGGATTGGGGAGGTCTAGGTGTGGGAGTAAACTCCAGGGATGTGAGACCAGGGGCTCCAGGGACTAAAGAAAAACCCCGCTCCTATCTTGGATGGGTGGGGGACCACTCCGAAAAATCCCCCCGGTCCCCTAACTCAAAATCTAACAAATCCTCGAAAACCCTCTCTTCTAAATTGTCCCTGTTACCCGGCATGTCCAAAGAATGCAGGTTTGTATCATTTTCCTCCCCCCTGTGGCCTGTGTCTCCCCCTTGGGATAAGCGGGTGGGGGAGAACCCTAACGCTGAGTGCTCCCTCTGGCTACTCGCGTCTTGCCTTTCCACTACTCTGCCTCTGAGTTGGTCGGCGTGCCTCCTCCAGAGGAGCCCTGTACCTGTCTCGACATTGTAGGATACTGGCCCCGTCTGTCCGACCACTATTCCCGGTACCCAAGTTGGGCCACCAGCCGCGTAGTTTCGGCAATGTACTGGCTGGCCAATCTCGAAACTCTTGGTGCCCCCCGTTTCTATGTTTCTACCCGTGTCCTCCACCCTGGTTGGGTCTAGCCTTGAGAGGATCGTGGCGGGTTTCCTCTGCATGAGGAGCTCAGCGGGCGAGAGCCCTGGCGCTAAGGGGGTTACTCGGTACCTTAACAGGAATTGGCAGAGTTGCAGGTTCAACTCCCCGGGGCCCATCCTACGCAGTGCGTCCTTCGTTGTTTGCACCAGGCGTTCCGCTTGACCATTTGTAGCGGGGTGAAATGGGGCCGCAGTAATGTGGCGAATCTTATTAATCTCTATGAAATCCTGGAACTCCGCTGACGTGAAAGTTGTGGCGTTGTCGCTCACAAGTACGTCAGGTAAACCGAAACAGCTGAATACCTTGCGTAATTGCTTAATCGTTGCAGCTGACGATGTACTAGCCATTGGAATTACCTCCAACCACTTGGAGTAGGAGTCCACTATTATGAGGAAAAGGGTGCCTCTGAAAGGACCCGCAAAATCCACATGTAAGTGTGACCACGGACCCCTGGCCGTGTCCCATTCTCTGTGCGGAAGTTGGGACTCCTTGGGGCGGGTGCTCTGGCAGCTCACGCAAGTGCCTACCATGTGTTCTATATCTGTGTCCAGTTTGGGCCACCAGACGTAACTCCTAGCTAGCCCTTGGTGTGCATGATCCCCGGGTGGCTGATATGCAGCTTCTTTAGCATCCGGGATCTCAGAACTTTGGGGATTACCACCTGCTGCCCACAGAGTAAACAGCCCCTCTCTAGGGAGAGCTCGTCTCTCCGCCTACCGTAAATCCTGAATTCCTCCGTAGGGGAGCTTGCCGGCCAGCCTTTCTGTACCCATGAACTGACTAGGGTCAACGACTTATCTTTCGCCGTAGCCTTGGCGATCTCAGCTGGCAGGATTGGGGGTGACTCTAGGGCCTCAATCAGGAGCACCTGGTGGTCCTGTTCTACCTCGCACTTGGAATCCCCTGCCTGTGGGAGGGGTGACCTGGAAAGAGCATCGGCATGACTAATCTCCTTGCCGGGGCGGTAGGTCAGCGCGTACTGGTACGCGTTGAGGAAGATCGCCCAACGCAGCATCCTTGGGGACAAGATCTGCGGGGTTGGCTTATCTGTAGTGAAGATTCCTACGAGGGGCTTGTGGTCAGTCACGACTTTGAATGGCCTACCGTAGAGAAAGTTGTGGAACTTCTTGGTTCCTGCAATGATCGCTAGGGCCTCCCTGTCAGTTTGCGCGTAGTTGCGCTCTGCCTTGGACAGGGATCTCGAATAGTATGCCACTGGGGCCTCTCGCCCATTCTCTAGCACGTGGCAGAGGACTGCCCCCACCCCCACCGGTGAGGCATCGCAGACCATCACAACGGGTTTCTTTGGGTTGAAGTGGGTCAGCACAGCCTCGGAAGATAGAAGCTGTTTGAGCCCCCGGAATGCCCGTTCCTGACTGTCCCCCCACCGCCAAGCCGCATCCTTTTTGAGTAATCTATGCAATGACTCTGCAATGGACGCCTTTCCCGGGAGGAACGAGTGATAGAAGTTAAGGAGTCCTAGGAAGGAATGCAATTCGGGCTTGGTGGTGGGGCGAGGAACATCTTTCACTGCCGCTACTTTGGATTCAGCTGGCTTAATGCCCTCAGGGGTTATTCTAAAACCCAGAAACTCTACTTCCTCAGCAAAAAATACGCATTTATCCTTTCTCAGCCTGAGCCCCGCTTTTTCGAACACTGTTAGCACGTGGTCTAACCTCTTGGCCAATCCCTGCTCCCTCCCCGCTGTAATTAGAATGTCATCAAAGTAAGGGAAAACACCTGGGAGCCCTTTTAACAACCTTTCTACAAGGGACTGAATGATCTCTGGAGCCGAATTTACGCCGAATTGTAGGCGCGTCACTTTAAAAGCTCCCTTATGGGTCACAATTGTTTGAGCGGCGGCTGTAGCTGGGGTTACCGACAATTGTTGGTATGCCTGGGCCAAGTCTAGTTTGGCGAAACACCTCCCCCCATGCAGGGTTGCAAGCAGGTGGCTTACCACTGGTACTGGATACGCATTTGGGCGGATTGCCTTGTTAATCGTGCACTTGTAGTCAGCGCAGATTCTAACCTCCCCGTTAGCCTTAAGCGCCGTAACAATGGGGGTTTCCCACTCGGCGGAATCCACCGGCACCAAAATCCCCTGACCCACCAATTTGTCCAATTCAGTCTCTATTTTGTCCTTTAGTGTGAAAGGCACTCTTCTTGGCTTCATCCTGATGCATCGAATGTCGGGGTCCAATTTGAAAGAAACTGGGGGCCCTTTGAACTTCCCTAGCCCCTTCTCAAAAACGGTAGGATGTGCGTTGCACACCTCTGTGATCGGGTCAGCCTGCACGGCGTGTATGCCTCCAATGAAAACTCCTAGGGGCCCGAACCACTGTGTACCCAGGAGGCAGCAGGACCCTTCCCTTAGAACTACTAGGGGCAACTGCGCGGAGCTCCTTTTAAACAACCTTGAACTCTCCCACCCCCAACACTGGTATACTTTTGCCCTGGACATCCCGCAAAATAGTTTTAAAGGCCTTCAGCTTGGGGTGTGACTTCGGGGAAATACACAGAAATTCCCTGTGGGAGACGATGGAGTACACCGACCCCGAGTCGATCTCCATCCTTATTGGGACCCCTGAACCAGTACCTCAACAAAAAATCGGGGCCGCTGTAACTGCACACTGGTCGCGGCTCTCTGGAACCTGTCGAGATGCGCGGTGCTCCTGGGGCTCGTCATCGAAGATGTGCCCGACCCCGTCTGCCTTGCGTTGGGGCCATTCCGCCTGGCCCTTGCCGTCGTCTCGACGCTGCTTGCAGACCCTTGCGATGTGCCCGCGCCGCCCGCAGTTGTGGCACTCCGCCTTCCGGAATGGGCATCGGCTCCGGTCTTGGGATGCCCTGCATCCGTCGCAGCGGTGGTTCTCTCTGGTGTGGTCTCGCCTCTCCAGTCTCCTCTGCACCAGTTGCACGTCCTCATCCTCGCTGCAGTCGGAGGTGGACGTGGAGAACTCGGAGGCCCCTCACTCTCCGTGGGAGGAGCAGCTGTGGACTGGGACCGCCAGTGGGGGGCCCCCAACCGCCGGCGGGGGGCCCCCAACCGTGGCGGTCCTGGCCCGACACACCCGTTCGCCTTGTTGCACTGACTCGACGGCTTGGGCGATGCGCAGGACATGCTCGAACGAGATGCTCTCGTCTTTGGCCAGTAGTTTTTTCCTGGGTTCCTCATCTCACAGGCCCAGCAGGAGCCTGTCCCTCAGCGCCTCGCTCAGGGATGCTCCCCACCGGCACGGCAGCCACCCGCAAGGCTGCCACGAAGTCTGCCACAGATTCACCGGCCCGCTGGCACCGCTACTGGAATGCCAACCTTGCCGGAAACACGGACACTTTCGGCTGAAAGTGCTTCCTCAACTCGGTGAGGATCACATCTAGGGGCACGGCCCTGAGCGGTCTCGGCGTCAGGAGGTTGGTTGCCAGTTCCAAAGTCTCTAAGCCGCACTGGGCCAGTAGGAATGCCCACTGCTGGGATTCCTCCTCGATGCCCTCGAGGTCCAAAGAGTAGAGGAACTGCTCCTCGTAGAGTTCCCATCTCTCAGGCTTTGTGATGTCGAAGGGCGCGATGTTCACTTGTCGGGACGCCATCCCACCTTCGTCGCCAATTTGGTGTCTTGCAACAGAAGACAAGCAGGAGCCGCAGTAAGGGCTAAAACCAGGTTTATTGCATCGTAGTAGAGTGAACATGAGTTACAGGTGAAACAACAGCCTTATTTATAGTACATTTTGAATAGCCCGGGTAACAGTCCACGCCCATCTTCTCCAGATGCAGTAGAGGCAGTAGTATCCTGCCCGATGCAGTAGAGGCAGTAGTATCCTGCCCGATGCAGTAGAGGCAGTAGTAACCTGCCCTTCAGGTATGCAGGTGAATGGGTATCCTGTGTCCAACGCTGCTACTGCAGGCGCAGCATTGTTCTTTAACAGCTTGATACAATGAAACAATGGTTGCTTACAGTAGATACAATTGACAGATACAAATCCGTTAAAGGGATACTTATCACAGAACATTCAGTACATAACAGGTATATATTCTTTCTCCTCGGTAGATTTCTTGATCATATTTGGGAACTTGTCTGCTGTCTCTTGGTCAACAGAATTTGCTTTTTCCTGTTCGCCTGGTGTTTTTTAAGCCAAATTTCTTTTTGAAAATTACAAACCATCTTTTGCTTGAATTAAATTCTCTAGCTTTTGATCCTTCACCCTCCTTTCATTTTATGTTGTCATATAAGAACTTTGCTTTTCCTTCAGTCATATTAGAATGTATAAGTGTACCTTTCTTACAGCTATCGTGAACCACAAGAAAACTGCATTTTCAGTATGACCTGGCTAATATGATATCACAAGAAAAGTTTTCATGCTTGCTGTTGTAGCTGCAGTGACAGTTTCATGAATTTTCTTTTCTTTTTTCAAAGACTGGGAAATAATTGGTCTTGAAATGGTAGGCAACCATAGCTGCAGACTTCAATTATATCAGTTCATATCAATCAATTCATGTTTTCCTTGGAGAGTGATGACTTTCCTCTGCTATTTCAGAGCACTTCATTTGAGTCCCATGGTGTCTTCAAGTTTTTGGTGCTGAGCCTCTTTAAAAGCAGCTAAAGGACAGAAAAAGTCTCTATTGGAGGGGGAGTAGGCATAGCTTAGAGAGGCCAATACAGGAGACTAAGGGAATAGAAGGAGACAATACTGCAAATATGCAATTAAAATCATACCTTGGCACACTACTGTGACTTCCATCAACCTGTGTCAGCCTCTCGGTATGCCCCAGAACCTTCTCAACCACCATGTGGAGCCCCATGCCAGGAATAGGGGCTGGTCAGGCCAAAGCCATCAGACTAGGGATCGCTGCACCAACAACAACAAGGGGCTTGGTGAATCCAAGACCTATCTTTCTCTGGCCACTTCCTGAGATGAGTAGCATTCTTCTTCCAGAAAAGTCAAGATGTCAAAGGGAAGTCTAAGCATAGATTAGGAATTCTGGATGACCAACAGGGAAGCACACTGTCTGACGGGGAGGGGGGGGAAGATAAATAAAAGGTGGTAACAATATCCTGAACACTGATAAAGAAGAGATAAAAGAATAAGAGACTCATTTGAAGAGGAAACCTACAAGGTAGAACCTGCAGTTCTAGAAAGCAAAATGAAAGCTGATCTGAAAGCACTGGGATGAAATACATCAACAGGTGTAGCTGGGATACTGATAGAACTATTTTGAGCTACAGGGACTTAAACTTAAGAAGAAAAGAATCATGACTACAGAAGAACTACAAAGTTTTAATGTTGACAATGAAGAAATTGAAATACTGAAACATTTTGTATACCTTGGTTCAATCATTAATTCAAAAGGGGACTGCAGCCAAGAAATCAGAAGAAGACTGAGACTCAGTTAGGAAGCACTGAAGGGATTAGAAAAAATTAGTAAGTGTAAAGATGCTTTACTGAAGACCAAAGGCTAAAATCATCCACACTATTGCATTCCTGATCACTATGTACGGGTGTGAAATGTGGACACTAAAGAAATCTGACAGGAATAAAATTGATTCATTTGAAATAATGTGCTGGTGGAGGGCTTTACAGATACCCTTAGCTGGTCAAAAAGACAAAAACTAGAGCAAATCAATCCTGAACTACCTCTGGAGACAAAAACAATGATGACATTAAGGCTTCCCCTCTTTCTGCACATCACAAGGCAAAATTCTCTGAAAAAAGCAATAATACTGGGAAAGGCTGAAAGCAGCAGGAAAAGACTATGGCCAAATATATTGACTCATTAAAGGAAGTCACAGCCTTGAGTTTACAAGAGCTGAGCAGGGCTGTTGAAGACAGGGCATTTTGGAGATAGCTCACTTGTAGGGTCACCATATGTTGGAGGTGACTTAACAGCATGTAACAAGAAGCTTAGGCCATTGGCTGGGTGGGTGGGGTGGATGGTTCCTCAGCCTAGTGTCAAAAATCTATGCTTGCTTACAATGGCAACGTACCCTATGCAGTGATGCACTGCAGCAGGTTCGGTCAGGTTGTGCAGAACCGGTAGCGGAAATTCCCCCAGGCCATGCCCACTTGGTTGGCCATGCCCACCTCCATAGCCCATAATGCAGGGTGTTTGGCCCCACCCACAGATTTGGCCAGCCCACAGAGTAGGTAGTTAAAAAAAATTCAGTGCATCACTGACCCTATGCCACCAGAGTTCTTAGTTCCAAAGCCAGTGGCCATGCAGACTTGAGGATTATAGAAATTTTAGTCTGAAAAAGTACTTTTCAAAAGGGTCCTGGGAGTTACAATATTCAAAAAGGAAGCAAATTTCTCAAACTTTGCCCCAGAGAGGCAGAGCAGAGCATTTTGGAACAACTACTGGAGCAATCTCTTACTTAGCACCAGGCAGAATTATGGCTCTTGATCTTCACCCATATGGACTCTGTCTTTCCATTCAAAAGCAGACAATTCAGGAAAATCACTGTATGCGATTCTGTGTTCAGTATTTTGGCCAGACATCACTGGACCTGATCAGGCAGGATCAAATATCCCTAACTCAAAGACTGAGTCTGCCTTGTTTCCCCCAATAAAATGACAATAAAACAAAGAATCCTTCTCCACCTTTTTGTGTCAACATGCTACCCCGCAGATCTGCCTAGAGGAGTTGTGTACGCCTGTCTATAATTAAAATCCTAATTTACGGGTGCGTTTACTGCTCTAAAAGATTTAATGCATTCAGACACTTTCGTGTTCAGGGAATGAAGAAGCAGACGAGTGAAGTAATGAAATTCAGCTCTTTAATAGTGGGGGTTGAACAGTTTGGATGGGGCAAAACTCAGACTTATATACACTATAAACAGTAACAGTAACAATAATATGACAAGCCCATTGGCTAACAGAGTGTGCACATTTTCGATCCACTTATTTGCATAAGAATAGATACATGAGAAAAGATACATTCCGCTCCTACAACAAGCCTATTGGCTAAGAGAGTGTGCACATTTTCAATCCACTTTTTGCATAAGAATAGATACATGAGAAAAGATAAATTCTGCTCCTGTCATAAAACACAGTTAACATACATAACATTCTTCCCCCCAGGTAAAAACAAAATCCTTTAACCAGGATGGATGTCTTGTTTCCCTTCTGGGTCGGACGCTTGGCTGAGCCAGTTCAGGGGCTCGTAGGATGGGCCACCCGACTGGAGTGAGGGATTGACTAGAGGGGGAAGATTGTAAACCCGAATTAAAGACCCGTTTGTCAGATGGAGGAGTAGGGGATCGCTCAAAACCAAAATCTAATTCTGTGGATGAATAAGACAACTCAGGGTCCCTCCTGTGTGTACTAAGAGTGGAGGGCGACTGAACAAAATTGGTCATCATCAATAAAGGAATCCAGAGTGCTATGCTGGGACAGTGTAGGGGTACACACGGCCAGAATAGGGGAGTATTCCACAAATCCCCCTTGAAATTGGTTCCTAGAAGACACTTCTGGGTCAATGTTGGCTGGCTGCTGACTATTACCTCTGTCTCCTGGGTTTAAACGGGTGGGGGCCAACCCTAGCGTTGAGTATTCGTCTTGTGGGTCCTGGCCATTGGTGGCTGGGTGGAATGGGGCAGCAGTGATGTGCCTAATTGCATTCCTTTCCATGAAGGATTGGAACTCTGCAGATGTGAACGTGGACGCGTTGTCGGACACCAGCACATCTGGAAGTTCAAATGCTGCAGACAGCCTTCTTAGGTGCATTATCGTGGTGGCTGAAGTGGTATTAGGCACTCTAATCACTTCCAGCCACTTAGAGAATGAATCCACAACCAACAAAAATAGGGCACCCCAAATGGACCTGCAAAATCTATGTGCAACCCTGACCATGGGCCCCGAGCAGAATCCCATTCCCAAGAGGGAAGGTGGGATTGCTCTGGGCGAGAGGATTGACAACTGGCACAAGTGCCGACCATTTGTTCTATGTCTTGGTCCAGTTGAGGCCACCAAAAGTAGCTACGGGCAAGGGCTTTGGAACGGACAATTCCCGGGTGACTTGTGTGAAGTAGATGTAAAACCTTTTTCCTGAGAGTGACAGGAATGACCACCCGCTGGCCCCATAGAAGGCAACCTCGTTCCACTGTCAGTTCCAAATGCTTGTGGTGGAATGTTCTGAATTCCTCGGCTAGAGGAGAGACAGGCCAGCCTTTTTGTACCCAAGACATTACTTTAGTCAATGTTACATCCTTGGCCGTAGCCTTGGCTATATCTGAGGGGACAACTGGGGCGAGTCAAAATCCTCAATCGTAAGGACCTGGTGGTCGCTTTCGATCCCGCAATCGGCTTCCCCGACCCATGGCAGTGGAGAAAGTGACAGGGCATAAGCGTGGCTGATGTTCTTGCCGGGCCTGTGCACCAAAGTAAAATTGTATGCATTTAGGAAAATTGCCCAACGCAACATCCTTGGGGACAGAATTTGAGGCGTGGGCTTCCCATTCACAAAGATTCCAAGGAGGGGCTTGTGGTCAGTTACGATGGTAAAAGGTCTTCCGTAAAGGTAATTGTGGAATGTCTTAGTGCCAGTCACAATTGCTAATGCCTCCCTGTCTGTCTGAGTGTAATTTTTCTCAGGCTTTGAAAGTGAACAGGAATAGAATGCTATGGTGGCTTCCCTCCTGTCATTTAGTACAATTAGCAATTGTGACTCGTCCCCCATAACACAGCTCCCACCCCCACGGGGGATGCATCACACACAAGTACAACTTCCTTGTTAGGATCAAAATGAGTTAATACAGCATCCAAAGATAGCAGCCTTTTAAGTACTAAGAATGCTTTCTCCTGGCAATGGCCCCAGTGCCAAACAGTATCTTTCTTAAGAAGCTGATGTAATGGTTCGGCAACTGAGGCTTTGCAATGGAGAAAAGCGTGATAGAAGTTTAACAATCCTAGAAATGATTGCAATTCAGCTTTACATTTTGACCTGGGTGCATTTCGCACGGCCGCCACCTTGGAGTCAGAGGGCATGATACATTGGGATATAATTCGGTACCCCAGGAACTCCACTTCCTGTGCCAAAAACACACATTTGTCTCTTCTGAGACGTAGACCGGCCCTCTCGAAATGTGAGAGGACTCGATCGAGCCTGGCCGCTAGTTCGACGGTGTCCTTAGCAGTGATCAGGACATAGTCAAAATATGGCAGGACACCGGGCAAACCTTTTAAAATACGTTCTACAAGAGATTGAAATATTCCGGGGGCCGCATTCACCCCAAATTGTATTCTAGTTACCTTAAATGCCCTCCTATGCATTACTATGATATGGGCTATGGCAGCAGCAGGAGACACAGTCAATTGTTGGTAAGCCTGGACAAGGTCATGTTTTGCGAAGCAATTTCCCCCATGCAAGGAGGCAAGAAGGTGGCTTACCACGGGCACAGGATATGCATTCGGGTGAATAGCTTTATTGATGGTACACTTGTAGTCAGCACATATCCTGACCTCCCCATTACTTTTCAAAGCAGTCACTATTGGTGTCTCCCACTCTGCGGAGTCCACTGGCACTAGGATGCCCTACCCCACCAGTTTGTCCAGCTCGGCTTCTATCTTCTCCTTTAAAGCAAAGGGTACCCGGTGTGGCTTTATCCGGATGGGCTGGATGGTTGGGTCAAGCTCAAAGTCCATAGGGGGTCCTTTGTATAACCCTAAACCCTTTTTGAACACCTCAGGATGTGCAGCACAAACGTCCCGGATTGGGTAAGCATCTATTGCGTGAATGCCAGAAAGCCGGATTCCCAGGGGCCTAAACCATTTGGTCCCAATAAGACAGTTAGTGCCCTGCTTAACTACAACTAATGGCAAGGAGGTGCAAATGTTTTTGAATTTGACCAAAAAAATTCCCACCCCTAGGACCGGAATCTGGCAACCTTGCACATCCCGGAGGGAAGCTTAAAAGATTTGAGCTTGGGCCAAGAGGCAGCAGGAATTCTCAAAAACTCCCGCTGTGGGATTATGGAAAAGGTAGTACCTGAATCCACCTCCATCTTGAAGGGGACGTCCTGCAGGCTCAGGTCTGCAAAGAAATGCTTGCTGACGATGCCCACTTGGCACGGCTCAGGCTCTGGTGACACTTTGGTGGTGGATGTTTTGTGGTGATGACTCTTCTTGGACGCAGGTGCTGGAGTTCTTTGCTTTCGCTGTTGGCATACTTTAGCAATGTGCCCTCGTCGCCTGCAGTTGTGGCATTCCGCGGTGCGGAAGGGGCTCTTCCTGCGGTCATGTCAGGCTCCACAGCCATCACACTTGCAAAGGAATTTCTTCTCCCGATCGTCACGGTGCTCTTGGTGCTTTCGTCGGACCACTCGGACTTCTCCCTCTGCGTCGCTGGACTCCGATGAAGAGGTGGAACCAGGCGAAGCTGAGGAGGATGAAGATGAATTTTGCTGAGCTTGCACAGCTGAGTCGGTGGCACTGGTGGTGGAGTGGCAATGCCGGAAAAGCTTGATGCCGGACCATGCAGTTTCAGATGCTACTGCCTCTTCTAGGACAGCCTTGAAAGTTAGTGTCTTCCTTATCATGAAGTGGGTTGCCAGCTCAAGCGTCTCAGAACTACAGAGGAAACAGGAGCACTTCTGGTCTTCGTCGGTGATCTTCTGCAAGGCCATTGCATGGCGGAATCGGCGTTCTTATGTTGCCCATTTCTCTGGACGTGCTGGGTCAAATGGGCCAATGTTGCTGCCATGTGGGGACGCCATCCCATCCTCGTCGCCAGTTTCGTGTTCAGGGAATGAAGAAGCAGACGAGTGAAGTAGTGAAATTCAGCTCTTTAATAGTGGGGTTTGAACAGTTTGGATGGGGCAAAACTCGGACTTATATACACTATTAACAGTAACAATAATACAACAAGCCCATTTTTATTTGCATAAGAATAAATACATGAGAAAAGATACATTCCGCTCCTACAACAAGCCCATTAGCTAACAGAGTGTGCACATTTTCAATCCACTTATTTGCATAAGAATAAATACATGAGAAAAGATACATTCCACTCCTGTCAGAAAACACAGTTAACATACATAACAGACACAGATGGAGCCTTGTGCGAGGCAGATGCAGGCCTGCCACCTGTCCTGAGCCCAGCAGCTCACCAGGAGGATTTAAACCTCACATGACTTGGCTCCTTGCACCTAAGGTCTGGCAAGGTTTGAATCAGTAGAGGCACTTATGCTGGAAGGAAGGATGCTTAAAGCGACTCACTGCAGACTTAATTTATCGGACAAGAAAAAATAAGATCCTATGCAGCATGCTAATGATACTAATGATAATTGTGTGCTTTTAAGTCACTTATGGCATGGAGACCCTTTTCAGAGTTTTTTGCTTAGAGTACTCAAAAGAGGTTTAGCATTCCCCGTTTCTGGGGGCATCCTGGGACTTTACAACTTGCCCAAGGCCACTCATACTGGCTTTTCACTCAGGAGACATAGATGGGAATTGATCTTCTAACATCATGCAGCCAGGTACCTAACTTGCTGAGCTATCCAGAGAGCTATCCAATATGTGGCAATATGAGGCCTTTACCAGAAGGTAAAGGTTGCCCTTACGCAAAAGCTAGTCATATCCGACTGTGGTGCAGTGCTCATCTCGGTTTACAGCCAAAGAGCCAGTGCTGTCTGTGTCTGCAGACATTTCTGTGGTCATGTGGCAGGCATGACTAGATGCCGGAGTGCACAGAACACTTTCCTGCCAAAGCAGTACCTATTTATCTACTTGCAATTTCTTGCTTTCGAACTAGGCTGGCCGAAGCTGTGACAGACAACAGGCACTTACTCCATTGTGTAGTGCTTGGGTCTCAAACTGTTGACCTGCCAACCTTCCTGTCATCAGCCTCAGCGTCTTATTCACTAAGCCACCACGGCCCAAATGTGGCATGTTAGGATATTTTAAATATACTTCATGTAGGATGATACACTTCAGTATGAGGCTGTTAAACTGTTGGCTGCTTTGAGGATAAAGGTAGGATAGAAATCAAGTATATAAATAAATTTTGCATGGGTGAAGGAAATTTTTCTTTCTTTCAAGTCTTTCTTGATTTCTGGATTCTTGGTGTGTTGACACATATTTGTGCTGAGCCATCCAGGAATGTATGGAGGTGGGAAACCAGCCCATCAGGCAGAGCTGAACAACATTTGGCCCACAGGCCTCAAGAACCCACCCTGGAGCCCAAATGAAAACCCAGCACACCTACACAAGCTAAAAATATTGCTTTTTAAAATGTAAATCAATTTGGGTCAAGAATGCCTGTCATATTTTGTGGGTTCTCCTCAACCACAGTGCTCTTCCACATCCCTTTAAAAATGGCCACAACAAAGTGCAAGGAAACTTTCCCAGTATAAATACCATTTTGTCTAAGATATTGGAGGGGTAGTTGTGATTGTGGGTGAGGCCATCTAAAGTCTAAGACTGTGCTGGACCTCTGGAATTCACTCATGCTCTCCGATGTGCAAAAAACAAACTTTCTCCTTTCTATCCTAGTCACCATGAGTTTAGTCTCTCTGATTGGCATTTGAAGAATAGCAATTCCTTTAAACCAGGGGTTCCCAACCTACGGCCTGTGAGCCAGCCTACTGCTGCTGCCACAAGTGGAGGCAGACATGTTTAAGACAGCCGTAAAACACACCTGCGCGTGCGTAAATGCAGTTATGTCAGATGTAAATGCGCCCACGGCTGTCGTAAATGCAGAATAGAGCACATTTACTTCTGCTTCTGGGGGCGTGGTCTAGCCCATTCAGCTGTCCGGGGGCATGGTCAGACCCACGGCATAAAAAGGTTGGGAACCCCTGCTTTAAACCTTAAGACATGGCCATAATAATTTCTAAGCTCCTACAGCCAACACAATCACAATTGTATTACAAGGCTGGTGTCCTGTTACCAGCTTACCTGAGAGCCAGTCCTGTAGGCCTCAGCGGGACTTACTTCTGAACATACTATTGCTTGTATTGTAAGGTTAGGAACATGGCAGAAATATATACAATCACTAATATATTGATATACAATCACTACTTAAGGGGAAGTTTTATTATTCCAAAATGTGGGGCTAGGCCTAAGAACTGATCATATATACAGTACATGTTCTATTTTATAGTGAAGTCTTATCCCTTAGAAATAAATACACTGGCTTTCATCATCTGCTCAAGTTTGCAAGGCTGGGAACTCTTTCTCTCTCTCCTTTTAAACAACAGTTTGGATCTAGTGCAACTGCATGTATGCTACATGCAGTCTCCAGTATGTTTTTCATAGTGTATTGGGGGAGATGGGTCCACAAGAGTGGCTTCATTATTGGTCAACCCTCGTGGCACAATGGTTATGCTGCTCTCTGCTCATGATCTGAGTTTGAGTGCCTTCATTGTAGGTGGCCTCTGGTTGAGCTGCTTCTCATGTGAACATTCCCCACCAACAGCATAAACAGTGTGCCATCAGTCCAGACCTGGACTATGTGTGGTTTTGGATTAGGACAATACGGAACTATGCAAAACACCTCCCCAGTACTCTGAACCAGTAAGCATGTGAGCCTGGAGTGGAAGATTTATAAGCGCTTCAGTAAGAATGTATAACTTGACCTGCTCTGATGTACTAATATAAGAAGGATTCTTTGATGGATGTGGCTTTATTTTATTTATTTATTTATTTATTTATTTTAGCATTTATACCCTGCCCTTCTCATGCATGCACCAGTCAGGACACAGGAAATCCACAATTAAAGCAGCCCAGGAGATAATCTAACTCTTGTTTTAAAATGTCCAGCAGCAAAATAAAGTCCAACACAACAATCTCTGTCATGGTCAAATGGTTCTTACTATTAAGCTTTTCCTAATATGTACCGGTAGTTGTACCAGATACCCACTGTGGTCTTGTGAATAGAGTGATGAACTAGGACTCATGAGACCTGCGTTTGAATCCCTGCTCAACCATGGAAGCTCACGGGGGGGGGGGGTTTGAACTGGTAAAACCACACCTTAAATATATTACTTACCCTGAAAGACTTGTTAGGATCACCGTAAGTCAGTTCCGACTTGATGGCACATAACAACAACAAATAATTAGTTGAATCTTCTTTCTTCTCGCTGGAATCCTTTTTTAAATTTTAAATTGGATTAGATGAATCCAAAATTCTGGATACAGGATAATATGCTTTAGTAAGTTGGAAGTTGAGGTAAATTACATTTCTGGATTACAATTCTTAGTATCCTCAGCAGGTGGAAGATTCTGGAAATTACCCAGAAAAGACATTTTGCCCCAGTTCTTACATGAAGTCTGTAGTGTTCATTCAAGAAACTTTGCCAGAATACTGCTGTATTCAACCTATATTGACAAACATTACATAAGAACTTATCTATTTTCCTTATTCTCATATGGGAAATACAGAAAAGATTAATTTTCCTCTTTCTCTGAGTTGAAGGTTTGCTGTCCATTTCCCTGCTGGTTATTAGATTCTTCATGGCTATTAGGTTTGTGTGAATAGGTTCTTTGTGCAATTGAGTTTTCCCACGTCCCTTCTCTTGATGGGCAGCCACATGTCCGAAGTCAGAGAGGAGACATAGCCATGCATTCTTAAAGAAACTCTATTTTTGTTTTCCAGAACCAGACATCTGCTTTGGAGGCAATTCACCAACATCTGCCATACCTCCCCCACCCCCATTTTTAAGATTGCCCTTTCTTTTCATCTTAAGAAAGGTACAGGGACAGATGTTTAAAGTTTTGTTTTTTAATAATGCAAAATTCAGACAAGTACTGGTAAGGGGGGGGGGGTGTTGCTAATAAAAAGAGAACAACTAACCCCCATTGCTTTGGGAAACTCCTGAAAGAAAAGAATGGCTATGTCTCTTAAAGGAATGTATCTTTTCACTGAAATCTGGCACTGAGCAATGTAAAAAGGAAAAGAAGAACAAAAAAGCAAACCATAAAGTAGTTCCTTGAATTATCCATCAACGTATTTGTATTTTCTGATGAAACAGCAAAAAGCCTCCTTCTCTTCTCAAGGCCTGCTGGTGCTTGATTTGCCATTTCTTAACAAATCTGAACTGTTCATTTGCCTGCTGAAGATCCATTTTTGGCAGAACTTCACCTAAATGCCCCACTCAGGCACAAGCACAGAAGCTTCACCTGTATGAAAAGTTATTCTGAAGTCTTCCAAGTTTCTACTATATCCATGAATGAGAACTCAAAAAGCAGCTGTCTTCGAAGCTGAAGAGACAGCACTGTCTGACTCTGCAGACGTTTTCGTGGCCATGTGGCAGGCATGACTAGACACCGGAGCGCACGGAACGCTGTTTACCTTCCCACCGAAGTGGTCCCTATTTATCTACTTGCAATTTCTTGCTCTCGAACTGCTAGGTTGGCAGGAGTTGGGACAAAGACAATAATTAAAAGGAAACAGCTATCCAAAAGATGGCATAGCATAGTGAATAGCCCAGAGCAACACTAAATATGGCACGGAAGACCTCCCAACTTTCCCCATAATGAAAGTAGCTTGCGATACATTGGGATGAGATTTTTCCTTTGAGAAAGGAGTTTTTTTTCCTTCATGGAAAATCAAACTCCTCCTTTCTAAACTTTATCTAAACTGTAGAGTGAGCAAAGGAGCTCTTTAGTGCCAATTGCATCTCTTGTGATGTACATAATTTGCCCCATGTATATAGTCCTACTACAGTAATACTGTACCTCATACAAAGTCCGCTTCATACAACATCGGGATTCATACAATATCGCCTAATTTCTTGAAAAAAGTTGCCTCATACAAAGTCGTGCGACTTTGTATGAGGCATCGGGGTTTTCCCAGGTTGCATTGTGCCTGGGCAGTATAAAAGGCAGGACACATGCGTGCATTGCTCTTGTGGGTTTTGCATGAGCCAGCGCTGTCTGCGTCTGCAGATGTTACTGTGGACATGTGGCAGGCATGACTAGACACCGGAGTGCATGGAACACTGTTTACCTTCCCACCGAAGTGGTCCCTATTTATCTACTTGCAATTTCTTGCTTTTGAACTGCTAGGTTGGCAGGAGCTGAGACAGAGATGGGAGCTCACTCCGTCATGCAGTACTCAGGTCTTGACCTGCTGACCTTCCAGTCAGCGAGTTTACCATCTTAACCCCTTGAGCCACTGTTTGTTATGCTGTAGCCACAGCAGTCCCTGCCTGTAACAGAATATCAGGGAGGCTTCAGAGGACACAACTGTACACAACTTAGCATTATTGAACTACTAGTGAACTGTCAGTATGGCAAAGTTTTGTACATAGAATGAGGGAGGCGATATATTGCCTTTCCCTTCAAACACCAAAACAGACGTACATGCACCAGATGTGCATGCTCTTCCGAATATGAGCCAGCAATCTAAATTCTCCTCTCTTAACTGGAGGAAGAAGAGTGAGCTACTTAGATTACCCAGATCAAAAGTGAGACAATCACTAATCCATATACTCCAGGTGTGACTCAACTGGTTTGGGCTTCTTGTGACCCTGGAATTGGTGGCAATGACACATTCTCATTTTTATATCTCCCCCTCAACAAACCATTTCTGCCAAGCAAAGCTTTATGGAAGCTGGACATCTGTTGCTCTTTGGGAACCTTCTCTCTCCCCTCCTTCTCTCTAGTATACATGGATGTGATCTGGGCATTGAAAAGAACTGACCTGTCCATGTTGATTGATAGCCACAAGCTTCTGGTCTAAGCTCCTCCTGTGGGAAAAAGAGGGCCAGCCAAACAATGGCCTCATTCACATGCTAATCCCAGGCTATAAATGCAAGCAGAGCCCAACTTTATGTAAGAGAAAGAAGGCAAGGGGAACAGCAAACCCAGGAAAGGGTTTTTTTTGCCTCTTTCCTACCTTAAGCCTTGGGGCAGGTGAGTTGGTGGATTGCAATGACTGCCATAGCCTTGGCCGGTGGAGATGTGCAGAAACGTCCTAATACCAAAGAGGACAGGAAGGTATGTTCCATTTTTAACTGGCTTAAAGAATATTTATTAATGGATCACTGGCTGTATATATTTTGAAGGATTTGTGTTATTGGCTTTTACATCTAGAAGATGCTCTCTCCTGATATCTACACTTCGCTAAAAAGGCCCCTCCTGGTATATTACTTTTCTCTGGCTCAACTAGATGTACAGAAGTTTGGAAATGTTAACTGTTGTTTTGGGGCAACAGTTCCCACAATTTTTGAAACAGCATAACTCTAGACCATCTTGGCTGGCCTGCTTGATAAGCTGTAGCCCAGTCTTTCCCAACCTTTGGTTTTTGGACTTCAACTCCCAGAAGTCTAAGTCAATTCCCCAAAGCACTGATCAGCCAATGTACTGACTTAGGCTTCTGGGAATTCAAGTCCCTCTGTGGTGTGTGCGCCCCACATTGGGAAGCACTGCTGTAGTCCAAAACAAGTAACTCTTCCAAGGTCTGTGTCTAAAGGTAGATGTATACATAGCAGTTTGATATGGAAACCAATACACAATGTCTAGATTGTAGGACAGAAACATACAAAATCAAGCTGTGTCTTTTTTTAAAAAAAAGAACACAGTAAAAACTGTGTAAAATAAGCTATTTCTATAGAATATTTAAATCATTTGTGTTTGAAATCAAGAGTGATACTTGCACCATGGAAAAGCATGAGTGAATTGGCTGGGTTTGATAACCAGCTTCCATGATCAATACCACAATAATTTAAGGTGCTTTTTAAAAAAGAACTTTGATTGTCAGACTGACTAAGACTCTAAGTGATTAAATAAGAGCCCTTGTGGCGGGGGGGGGGGAGTAACTGCTCACAATAAGAGTTTGATCCTGATGGGCTCAAGGCTGACTCAGCCTTCAATCCTACCGAGGTCAGTAAAATGAGTACCTAGCAGTTCAAAAGCAAGAAATTGCAAGTAGATAAACAGGTACCGCTTGGGCAGGAAAGGGAGCAGCGTTCTGTGCTCTATGGCATCTTGTCATGCCTGTCACATGACCACGAAAACATTTGCAGATGCAGCAAACAGCTGGCTCTTGGACTGTACATGGAGATAAGCACTGCCCCCTACAGTCAGACACGGCCCTGACATATTAGGTGATGGCGCCCGCTGTCCTAACGCAATGGTTTGGCTCCCTTTGGGAGAAAAGATGCTCAGCAAGTCACTCGGACTCCGGAGACAAGGGTTCGAATCCCCGCTCCACCATGGAAGCCCCACTGGGTGTGTGGGACTGGTCCAACCCACGCCTTAAATATCTCACCGGTAGGGTCGCCCATAACTGGACTTTCAGGCTAAGTGAGATGCTGAAGGAGTGAGCTGGGAGTTGGGACCAGCATGTTGTGGGCAAAATTGCCAATTACCTTGTGAACTGCTCAGAGAGTTCACTAAGTGCTATGGGTTGATTTGTAAGTGTAATTGCTGTTGCTATTGCTGTACAGTAATAATAATTGCATGCTGTTAAGTCAATTCAGATTTATGACAACCCTTTCCAGGGCTTTCTAAGTAGGAAATACTCAGAAGTAGTTTCCTATTCCCTTCTTCTGGGGGTACCCTGGGGCTGTACAGCTTGCCAAGGCCACACAGCCTCACATTGTAGACAGCACTGCAATCAAAGATTCCTCTTTCTTCCTGAGTAACTAGATTGCTGGAGAATAGAAATGCTGCAACTCTGTTGACACTTCTTTGAGAGTAACTGCCATTAGTTTTGCGTTTACATATTCTGGAGTGTGCTGTCATTTTTGCTTGTCTGGATTTCTATACAAAAGAAAGGAAGAGCAGAAATATAAGGTTGTACAGCTCCACATACATAACTCAAAGTTATGCATGCTGTACAGAGCAGGGGTGCCCAAACTATGGCCCAGGGGCCAGATCTGGCCCCCAACACCAATTCATCTGGCCTGTGAAGTCCTTGTTGCTCCAGGAAGTGGAAGTAAAATGCGCCCATACGAGCCCATTTTACTTCCGCTTCCAGGAGCGACGAAGGCTTTGCGGGCTGGATGAATTGGCGTCATTGTGTGGAGCTGTCATATTCAGAGTCAGGACAGCCAAGTTATTGCACAACTTACAGTTGGAGAGGAATGAGATGGACTAAGTCAAAGCCTTCATGTGGAACATGGAATTCCTAACATTCTACCATTCATCATTTCAGTTAAGAAAACCCTTGATTGAAAGGAAACGAAGAGAGAGGATTAACAATTGCTTAGACCAGCTCAAGGAGACGGTGGTTGGGGCATTTCAGCTTGATGTAAGCATACTTTTTTAACTTATTACAAAATTTGTTTGGATCTTTAGCAATGCAATATTTTTGGTTACTAACTTGTTTTGCTGTTTCCTTTTAAAATAGCAATCTAAACTTGAAAAAGCAGATATCCTCGAAATGACAGTAAAGCATCTTCAGAATATCCAAAACAGCAAAAGTATAGGTGAGTGGATTTCTTTTTTTTTTTTAAATTTTTATTACTTTTCAAACAAAATTACAAAACTTAAACATTCATAACATTACAATACAATACAATATACTACAATAAAAAAAACATATGAACAGATATACATTGAATACATTCACCCTCACCCACCCTTCACCTCCCAATCACCCTCACCCAGCCCTTCACCATCTTCTGTCTTCGTCACTCCCCTTGTCCTTCCATTGAGGGACCGCCTCCGAAGTGCCGAAGAAGGGGAGGGAGACCGGATCTAGAGCGGGATCTTGTTATTATTTAAGACATTAAATAAATTTTATTATTCATAGCGGAGCAGCTGTTTCTCTTTCCCTCCTGCTAATGGTTGTCACACCATTACTCATTTTATTACATTTCCTTCAAATCATTTCTGTTCAGATTTTAATCCCAAAATTATCCCACCTTTTTTTTCCCCCTTTCTTTTTTTTTTTAATTCAATTTTCTTTCTATAACTAATTGCAGATTTTTACCCTTGTATCTCTGTTTATCTATACTACACATCCAATTCTCTACAGACCTTAACATATATCACCTTATAAATTATAATCTATCTATCTATAACACACCTTGACAGAGGATTATTATTATTATTATTTTTTTTTTTTAAAGAAACATTTTCAGAAACATCATACTCTACCTGTTACTTTATGTTCTGGGTTAGCCTCCCTTAATTAACAGCTCTTCTTTAAGTTTCCTTCATTCTTCTAATCCTTCTTTAACAATATTACATGGTTGTATTATAACCAAAATCCCAATATATTTACTTATCAAAACAAGTTTTCTTACACGGAAGATTAACTCATATCCTTATGGCTTAACTATTTTAATTTTCTTCCTCCACAATCTTTCTTCCTTTTTTATATCCTGATAGATAGGGGTAAGATGGATTCTTGCTAATATTTAAGACATTAAATAACTTTTGTTGTTCATAACATACAGCTGTTTTTCTCTCTCTTTTCCTCCTACTAATGGTTATTCTACCCTTACACATGTCCTTACCTTTCCTTCAAATCTTTTCTATGCAAATTTTTGATCCTAAAGTTATCTCCCCCTTTCTTTCCCTCCCCCCTACCGTTACTGAAGTAGTTAAGCTTATTCAATACCCTTTCTGTACTTATTGCAAATTCTTTATCTATATACTGCACATATGATATTATCTGCAGTCTTCCCCAACATCCATTTCCTCATAATCTTAGACCCCGTTAACAAAAGGTTATTTATATATTTTAATCTCTTCCTTAAACCAAACCTCCTCCATTTTACATCAGAACAAATATAGAAACCAAAATAACGACAAATGGAAACTCATTGAAAGGTAACAATTTCCAAAACATCATATTCCAGCATTACTACTACTTGCCCTTCCTTGGCATTCCTTAACAGAGGGTTATTTACCATTTCAAACATATTAAACCATTTATTTCAAACTTTACATTGTGGTTTTCCTTCCACCTTACCCCCTTTTAACCATTCTTAACAAAAGTTATTAACCTTTTTGTGACAATTTCATAGATATTCCCTTTTATCCCTATCTTTCTCCCTGTATTTTTCACTTCTTTTATATTTTGAATTGACTTCTCGAAATTAAAAGCTCTTCTTTAAGTTTCCTCCATTCTTCTGATCCTCTCTTAATGATATTACAAGATTCTAAGATATCCAAATATTCAGTTTGCTTGTTTATCACAACAACTTTACCAGCCCAAAAGAATCTTAAATGATGAAATTTTTGCCAATTATATTTCACTCCCTTATCCCTTAGCAATATAGTAACTGGTTTAATTTTTTTCCTCCACAATCTTTCTTCTTTAGTTATGTCCTGACTTCTTTAAGTTTCCTTCATTCTTCTAATCCTTCTTTAACAATATTACATGGTTGTAATATAACCAAAATCCCAATATAATTACTTATCAAAACAAGTTTTCTTACACGGAAGATTAACTCATATCCTTATGGCTTAACTATTTTAATTTTCTTCCTCCACAATCTTTCTTCCTTTTTTGTATCCTGATAGATAGGGGTAAGATGGATTCTTGCTAATATTTAAGACATTAAATAACTTTTGTTGTTCATAACATACAGCTGTTTTTCTCTCTCTTTTCCTCCTACTAATGGTTATTCTACCATTACGCATGTCCTTACCTTTCCTTCAACTCTTTTCTATGCAAAGTTTAATCCTAAAGTTATCTCCCCCTTTCTTTCCCTCCCCCTACCATTACTGAAGTAGTTAAGCTTATTCAATACCCTTTCTGTACCTATTACAAATTCTTTATCTATATACTGCACATATGATATTCTCTGCAGTCTTCCCCAACATGTATTTCCTCATAATCTTAGACCCCATTAAGAGAAAGTTATTTATATATTTTGATCTCTTCCTTAAACTGGAACTCCTCCATCTTACATCAGAACAAATATAAAAACCAAAATAACAACAAATGGAAACTCATTGAAAGGTAACAATTTCCAAAACATCATATTCAAGCATTACTACTAGTTGCCCTTCCTTGGCATTCCTTAACAGAGGGTTATTTACCATTTCAAACTTATTAAACCATTTATTTCAAACTTTACATTGTGATTTTCCATCCACCTTACCCCCTTTTAACCATTCTTAACAAAAGTTATTAACCTTTTTGTAACAATTTCATAGATATTCCCTTTTGCCCCTATCTTTCTCCCTATATTTTTCACTTCTTTTATATTTTGAATTGACTTCTCAAAACTAAAAGCTCTTCTTTAAGTTTTCTCCATTCTTCTGATCCTCTCTTAATGATATTACAAGATTCTAAGATATCCAAATATTCAGTTTGCTTGTTTATCACAACAACTTTACCAGCCCAAAAGAATCTTAAATGATGTAATTTTTGCCAATTATATTTCACTCCCTTATCCCTTAGCAATGTAGTAACTGGTTTAATTTTCTTCCTCCACAATCTTTCTTCTTTAGTTATATCCTGATAAATATCCAGTTTTTCCCCATCCAATTTTGGTACTCGTGTACCGTTTCTTCTTAAAAATGCCATTAATTCTAATTTTCTATCCAGACCTGCAAATTTTACCAAAACAAACCTTTTAAAAGTCCCATTTCTTCTCTTCCCCAATCTGTAAACTGCTAGGATATCCTCTTGTGTGAATTCTCTCCCCATCTTCAGTTCATTCAACCATTTAATAATTCTTTCTCTCAAACGGTCTGGACTTCCCTCTGGAATATTTTTAATCAACACGTTCTTTTGTCTCGCCATCTCTTCCAGCATGTACAGTCTTTTTTCTTGCTTACCTATTCTTTTATCTTTTTCTTGCAAGTCTTTTACCTTTATTGTCTCAAAATTTTTAGTTACTGCTTTCATGGAGTTGGCTAGTAAGTCTCTTAATTCTTGTTGTCCATTCATGGTGTCTTTCATTTCTTGCTTCCTTGTCACATCTATTCTGTTCAACCTTTTCTCAAGTTTACTCCAATTACCCATTTCTTTCTCCACTGCTTGTATCTGTTTTATCTCCTCTTCCACAGCTTTTAATTTTGCCTCTATTGTCATAAAGTTATTATTTATTTTTTTCATATAGCTAACTAACAATTCCCTTAATTCTTGTTGTCCATTCATGATTTCTTTTAATTTTACTTCTATTATGTCCTCCATGTACTGTCCTTTTTCTTGAATTGTGTCCTCCATGCACTGTCCTTTTTCTTGAATTGTGTCCTCCATACACTGAGTTGTGTCCTCCATGCACTGTTCTTTTTCTTGAATTGTGTCCTCCATGCACTGTCCCTTTTCTTGAATTGTGTCCTCCATGCACTGTCCTTTTTCTTGAATTATGTCCTCCATGCACTGTCCTTTTTCTTGAATTGTGTTCTCCATGTCCAGACGTCTTTCTTGAAAAAACATTCTTGTATCCTCAATCAGCTCTTTTATCTTCATCATATATATATCCCCTTTAGTCGATACTCTTTCCATACACCTTTCCACGAAATCTTCTGTTAATTTGTCACTAGGATCCATTTTAATAGTTTTCTAAAGTCTGAAGTCTTTGGGATGTTAATAACTCATTTAGGGCTGACTGTTTCTCACTTCCTTTTTTCTCTCCTCTCACTACTTTAAGGTCGCAGCTACTTTATCAGCTGTTTCTCATCTTCAAGAGCCTGTTCTTCTTCACTCACTCTCTCCTTTTTTTATTTTTTTTATTTCTTCTTTCAAAAATTCTTCCTCTCAGAAAAAGAAAGGGGGACAAATAGACTCCCCCTCTTTCAATCCATTAGCTCTCTTGCCTCAGAGTTCCCCTTTCATCTCTCTTTTTTGTTCAAAAATTTGCTCCAATACTTTAAGGGCATTCAGGGTTTCTCCACTCACTTTCAAGGCTTATTTCAAACTTACTCTCTTTACCTTGCCTTTGAAACCCAATCTTTCACTATCTTCCACAAGTCTGTTTTTCCTTCTCAGTCTCATCAATCACACCTTCCTTAATTAGGTAGTCTTTACAGCCCAAAATAAACTTTAAGAGGAAACGGAGGACTTACAGAGGCTTGCAAATCTGTGTCGTCCCATTCATGCGGCGTCTCTCTGCCTGTTCGAGCATTTTCAGGCTCTATCACACTGGCACAGACTCTTTTGATCCCTGAAATCTTCAACTTCTTCACCCCCACAGCACTCCTCTGTCTTTTTTCTCAGATTTATCTTTGACAGCCTTTGTTTTTCCACCTTTTTAATACATTTATCTCGCAGCTTGCTTCACTCGCATCTTACTCCCCCGCCATCTTGTTCCGGTCTCGGAAGTTTTAGGTGAGTGGATTTCTGAATCTACATGTTTCATGCAGCTGTCCCTTCCTTGTGTGTGAAATGTATGTTCAAATTTGTATACAGCACTTCTGATATTGCTTGGAAAAATGGGAAAGATGTAGTAAAAATTAACACAAAAACAGAAGACATTTTAAGGAGCCCTTGCCCGGCATTTACCAAAGGCTTTAAGACAGTGGTGCCCAAAGTTTTCAGGCCGTGAGCTGGTCACGTAGTTCAGTGGGCTGTTCATGTGGTTCCTCCCACCGGAAGTGGAAGTAAAATGTGCCCACACATGTGCAAAACGCAGCCCTAAATGCACCCATGGCTGTCGTAAATGCTGTGGGTGCATTTATGGCAGCGTTTGTGACAGCTGTGGGTGTATTTACAGCAGCATTTTGCGCAATCATGGATGCACTTTACTTCCACTTCCGGGAGCAGTGAGCGTGGTTCAGGCCAGATTATTTGGTGCTACAGGCTGGATCCGGCGCACGGGCCATAGTTTGGGCACCCCTGCTTTAAGAGGATGAAAGGGATCCTTAGGGTTCCCTGGAACTTGGGGGTTGGGAGAGAACAGGAAATGTTTCAGTCTTTCCAAATGGCCACAGCTGATGACATCATCTGAAGTGCACAACAGGATTTCAGCCACTGTTTTGTTTAATATCAGGAAAAAAGTTTAATTTCCACATAAACTATGGTTTTGTGTTTCATTAACACCTCCTAGATGTTGTTTGTGATATGAATAGGAACAAGTGAGCCATCCTGCTGCCATGTCCATTCCACATTTGGACTCTTTTTAAATGAGTTTTTAATTTTTTTTTAAAAAGAAAGCACTTTAAAATTAAAGCACTCAAACATACCACAGTACACTTGTGCTAGAGTGCATAGCTATCCCAAAGTTTAAAACCAGCTTAAAGTACCCAGTTATCTGTTATACATGGCTTCATTTTATCCTCTAGTTCAGGAGTCAGCAAACTTGGCTCTCCAGATGTTCTTGGACTTCAGTTCCCAGAAGTCCCGATCAACAGGAGTACTGACTTGGGCTTCTGGTAATTAAAGTGCAAGAACACCTGAAGAACCAAGTTTGCTGACCCCTGTTCTAGTTTATGAATGGAGGCTCACTAGATTGTTGCGCCAAAGGGTGGTAAGCATTTATCAAATGAGTATCAGGAGTTTCTTGGAGACAAGAACTAGGAACAAACAGGAAAAGGCTTGTGTACAGCTGTTCCAGTGGGTCAGCTGCTTTCACCTAGCCCTGTGGATGAGCCTCCTGCTAGTATTAGACTGCAGCATCATCCCTTCGAGCCTCCTCAATGATTGTGGTATTTTGTACCACAATCGGGTGTACCCTGGGCAATGACAACCTTGTTGTGCCGGCTAATCTTTCTCACACTACTTCAGGCAAAAGGAAGTGAAAGATGGCTTCATTTTGGCAATTTGAAGTCTGACCTAGACACAACAGAAGAAGAAGAAGAAGAAGATCCCTGATCATTAGTTGATACGTTGATGAGGGCTGATGGGTGGTCTAATACCATCTGGAAGGACCTAGGCTGCCTAGCCTTACTTGGGTCAGTGAAGATGTCGCATGTAGCAGAGTGGTTATGCTCCACTAGGGAGGTTATTGAATTTTCCTTGTCAGCAAGGGTTATAAAGAGACTATATGCATGAATAGTAATATTCTTTCCAGATTCTGCAAGACTACAGAATCCAAAGTGCTGTAGATACAGTATAATATTTATTCCCCAATTTATTTTTAAAAAGGAACATCATGCCTTTCTTCTATAGAGCTTGCATAAACTTTACATTTTTCAGAATTAATACCTATGTATTTGAACTGCTGTGCCCTTTAGTATTTTGTTCAAATTCTAAACTAACAAATGTTTTTTTAAAGTTTAAAATGACTTACTGACAGCCGGATAGTTATTGTTGAAAAATCTAAACAGAGTGGGGCGTACTATGAAATGCAGTGGGTCATAATTTTAAAAAATAATGGACACAATCTAAATGTGAAGTCATTTTGTTCAGACGTTAAACTGTCTGATCTAAAATAGAAATAAATAAATAAACATGAAATGACTAAGTAATGGCTATGTACATATTGCCAAAAAGTTAATCATTAAAAGCTGGCTAAAAGGACAACATAGAAAAATATGCACATGTGTGTTTTACAACGTCCAACACACACATTACACATCACTATTGAAAGTAACCACTAGCCATTATGGCGAGTGGATGGTGGGAACTGTAACCCCCAAAGAAACTTTGCTAGGGTCTGGGAAATATTTTTGAACTAGGATCACAGTGAGAAACCAATTATGCAATGATAAATTTTGAGGTGTAGGTGATCATCTCAACATTTCCCACAACCAATTCCCCATCTCCCATAAGGAGAGTGTGAAAAAGGCAGGCAGCTAGATCAGCCTATATCCACAAATAAGGATTTAGTCTTTTGTGAAAACTTTTAATTGCCAGTTTTAAAATAAGCCATTCTCAAATACAATACTGTACTGTACTTTGCATTACAGCAGAGATAGCTTTCAACATTATATTGTACTTTGGAAAATTCATTTTTTTGCAGTGAATAATAATAACAATGATGATGATGATGATGATGATGTTTTTATTTATATCCTGCTTCCCTCGATCCAATAGACGACTCGAAGGGGCTTACAAAAAAATTTAAAGATACAATACTAGAAATACAAAATACAGAAAATACAATATAGCAACAATATAATCAAAAAACACAATATTAAAGATACAGAAATTCCAAGCGGCAAGGTCCACAAGTAACGGAGCCCCAGCTCAACAATTTCACTGAGGGCCCCAGCGGACCACGGCCCTTTTGCCCTTCCGGAGAGAGTGGGGGAGGGAACAGGGAAGCTTGGAGACAACAGAATATTTCACAGACCCCACTACTCAAAAAGGGCTGTGGTTGCTTAGTGGTTAAGACACTGAGCTTGATGACTGAAAGGTTGGTAAATCAGCAGCTTGAGACCCGAGTGCTGCACGGTAGAGCGAGCTCCTGTCGTCTGTCCCAGTTTCTGCCAACCTAGCAATTTGAAAGGGGAAAAAATTGCAAGTAGATAAATGGGTACTACTAAAATGGGAAAGGTAACAGTATTCCTGCCTGCCACATGACCATGGAAATGTCTGCAGATGCAGATAGCGCTGGCTCTTTGGCTGTAAATGGAGATGAGCACTGCACCCTAGAGTCAGACATGACTGGCTTTCGAGCAAGGGAGACCTTACCACTCAAATAGCTACTTGAGTTCAATTCTGTGACCTGTGGCTCCACTCCACTACTGTAACAAACAAGAAAGGACATAAACAACAACCTGTAATTACAACCTGTAATTTTATTTAGGGGTGGGGTAATGTAATTGTCACCACGCCTCACCAGGTGACACAAAGGGAATTTTGAGCAAAACATTTTCTTTATTTATGTGGGCCTGGAATACTGGGGGCTGCAAAATGGCTATGGGGCTATGTTCAGCCCTAAGACCATATACTACCCACCCCAGCTCACCATCAACACAGGTATATGTGGGTCTCCAGTTATTTTGGATTTCTGCTCTTCTAAGTCTCAGCTAGTTCAAGCAGCAGTATGAAATTATGTGGGGTGTCATCCAAAACATCTGGGGAGCTATAGGTTCCCAGCCTTGCTACCCATGATCTAAAAGAGGAACCCACAATGATACATATAGCTTCTGAATAATGCCCAGTATTATCATATAAAAATCTAGAGCTCTGGCTCTCATGTCTAGGCAATTCTCACATTCTGAGCAGACTCAGACGTCTATAAAAAGGTATGACCAACAGCATCTCCTATTTTCTTTCAGCAGATTCGAATATGGGCCTGGAAGCTCAACAGAGATACAGCACTGGATATATTCAGTGTATGCATGAAGTCCACAACCTCCTCCTGACCTGTGAATGGATGGATAAGACCCTTGGAGCCCGGTTACTGAATCACCTCCTAAAATCTTTGCCCAGAGCTAGTGAGGAAAATCGCAAGGCAGACTTGCATATGTCTATCTCTGGGAGTGGCAAAGGGAATCCAGGAGGGTCCAGACAATCTCAGGATCAGTTGTATACCACTGAAGACAAACAAGGATTGAAAAAGGCATTCTTCCCTGAATCACCCTCATGCTGTAGTCAGCATGAGTTGTCATCTTCCTTACAATCTCACCTTGCCCACTATGGTATTAATATGGGGTCACTTGACATGTGGAGACCATGGTAAAAATGTCTTGGAAGAACCTTCCTTCTAACCTTAGACCCTCTTTTATATGTATCTTATAGATATGTCTCTTTAAAACACTTTTTTGGAGCTAATCTGCTCCCACAGGTGTACTAAAAACCAGGGTACTTCCAGCCGAAGTAAACCTCTATGTAGCCTGCATTGTAGAAGGCTGCTATTATATTGTATTTATTTAAATTATTTTATAGAATTTTCTCTTGGGTTTTCTTTAGTGAATGTAACTTATGTAACACTCCTGTTCATCTGATATCAAGCAAATTAACAACTGATTAACAAAAACAGAAGCAAAAATAGAAACAATATAAGAATAGAGACTCTCACTAATCCTAAATTTATGCAGGGACATCTCTCAATTTCCTCTTATAGGAATCTACATTTATGGGTAACAGAAAAGCTCACGACCATCATTCCAGTGCATCTGAAAGGAAAAGTAATCTTTTCTCCAGTCTGCTAGCTTTTTCTAGATAGAAATGGGGAAAAGAGGGTTATACAGTGGAACATTCTAACACGTTATAACCACACCTTGAATTTAAGATAGGCTGTCGTCCAAGAAAGCTTGTATCCAATAAAACTTGTTGGTTTCCAAGGCGGCATAAGATTCTTTGCTGTTCCTGATAAGTAATGGATGGAGTCTTCATAGAAATGGACAATGGTATCATGTTTGAAGAATTTTTAATTAAGGAAGGACGGCAGCAACTTCAATGTTGGCCATCCACACTGACCATGTGGACAGCAGATTCAGCAAAAACACAGGCCATCTGCTCACATTCCTTCTCATTCTCCTTTATACTTCAGTCAATTTTGTTTAAATTAAAACAATTTATTCTGATCTGGTATCGATAAAGAAGCTGTTGTATGAACATTTATGCAAATCAGTGAACTCTTTTGTCCTCATTTTTGGTGAAGTGTTAGTGGCCCCTTACAACTACCCTCTACATACTCTCACCAGTTACACTAATGCACAGGGACTGCAGTGGCTCAGTGGTTAAGAAACTTGCCTTGTTAGCTGGAAGGTCGGCAAGTTGGCAGTTCAAGGCCCGAGTACTGTATGACAGAATGAGCACCTGTCTCTGTCCCAGCTCCTGCCAACCTAGCAGATCGAAAGCTCAGACACTCAGGGTCCAATATCTAGCCTTTGAATGTCCTTGGATCACTGATAGCAATGAAAGAAACTTCAGGCTGACAGAGGGGATGGGATGATGGTCCATGGCCAGAAAGTTCCCCATCCTTGACTCTAAGCTATCACTTTGTCAGCTTAAGTATCAGTGTGAGGTTCTGAATTTCTGCTGTTAGGAGAGAAGTGCTGTGGGAAAGCAACACAATTGGCAGCACAACAGGGTAAGGGAAAGCCATTTTTTTGTTACTAATGTTAAACAATTGGGAGTTAACATGTAGAGTTTGGCAAACTTAATGCTTCACCTACAATTCATATTGGGACTATTCTGCCTGGGAAATTCTGGGGACCGTAGTCAAAAAAGTACAGTGATACCTCATACAACTTCCAAACTTGATTCCACAAGTTTGGACTTTATACGAATTTGGACTTTGTATGAGGCATGCAAAATCCTAGCCGCGATGCCTCATACAACATCCAAATCCTTGCTGCGATGCCTCATACAACGTCGTTTCCATAGAGATACATTGTACTGTAACAGCACAGACTTCAGGGCAAAGTCAAGGAAACAGACAGGAAATTGACAGAACTTTAAGAAATTATTGTCTAAAGGCTAAAAACATTACAAAAACATGTCAAACAATCCTGATTGTCCAAGAACCTGAAGAATGCTGCAAAAATCCCAGGAATGCTTCTAAAAATTCTGACGAAAAAATTCAAAAAAATCCAAAATCACGCTCAAAACCACTCCTAAACACTCTTCACCTCATGCAAAGCCCACAAGAGCAATGCACGCATGTGTCCTGCCTTTTATACTGCCCAGGCACAATGCAACCTGGGAAAACCCCAATGCCTCATACAAAGTCACACAACTTTGTATGAGGCAACTTTTTTCAAGGAATTAGGCGATGTTGTATGAATCCGATGTTGTATGAAGCGGACTTTGTATGAGGTATTACTGTAACTCCCAAGTTAGGTCTTGAGCTATTGCAAATCATGGTGAAAATTGTCATACAGCTACTTTCTGCCTTAAATGTACATCCTGGTAGTTATGCATATGATGAAACCAATCATCTTAGTTCTAAACATACATACCTGCTCATGGGTTTCTGTATGATCTACATCAAAACAAACATGTTGAGAATTCCAGTAGATCCTAAGGTGGAAGTCCAAATTTGTTTTAAGAGATGTGGTGGACAGTCATACTTGTTGTTCCTCAACCAGTTTTAATACCACACAGAGCTAGGCTGGGCAGCTATGTTGCAACATGCAAGAACACATTTATGACAACATTAAGATCAGAACACGATCATGAACCAAAAAACATGTTCAGAATGTAGCATAGAGCCTGTTATCCAACTTTGTGGGTGGTTTGGTGTGATAGACCAAACTGATCCTTGATAAATGAGCGTGTGTCTCAAAGTCTGCAAGAATATAACTGGGGCATGTCCAAGCAGAATTCAAATACTGTAGAGGGAGTTCTTAAAACGGAGCTTCTTCTCATTCCTCTCCCACTGGATGGTAAACACCATCAAGGCTATTCTGACTTTGGATGTGACACCTTTATGTTATGTTGCATGCATTCCAAATCAGTCTCCAAACTTCTTCTAATATATTTTCTTTCATTAACATTCTCCTATTTATTTTTTACTTCGACAAATCTGTGCTTTCTGTTTTACATTATGTGACTGAAGTATTCTACTCTCCTGTTTTTAGGAGTTTTATAATTTCTTGATCTTTAGTCTTAATACTTCTAATCCGGCCACTCACTTGATGAAGCTTGATGAGGATTTCTTTCAAGGATTTGAATGTTGCATGTTTTGTGAATGTAAAATGGATGCTAGTAAATTTATTGTCCACTTGCGGAGCTAAGAAAATAGTTACTTTAAAAACTGTAACACCAGGGCTACAAAAAATGTATTAACCTTAAAGTAATTGCTTTTCTGTAACAGGACACCAAGTAAAACTGATGCATCTAAAGAATAATATATAAATAGAAAACTCTTAAATAATTTTTGTTGCTTTCAAAACACTTTTTAAAAGACAGGTATTTCTTTCATTAAATATTTCTTTCATTAAATATCTCTTTCATTAAATTTCTTTCATTAAATAAATTATTTCATTAAATATGAACTCAAAATGGACAATTTAATATTACTATGATAAATGTGATGCATCATTTCCAAGCCCTGTACTGTACAATGTTATGAGCATGTTCTTACCCTGTTATGGCCTATGGGAACAGTTCTCTAGCACTAGACCTTCTTCTGCATCTTAAACTAGCTACAGTATGACTGAAGAGGAATAGGAAATGTGGGGAAAAGTTCAAACGCCATACCCTGCAGCACTTGCCTAAGGAAAATAAGCATACAGTATATGATATTTTCTTGCAACTCTGAACTACAACAGTAACTAAGTTATTCTTAAACCAACCTCTGAAGCGCTAACCTAGAACAAACAAAAAGAAAGCAACTGTATTGTACTGCATCCAACTAAGATGCTTCAGTACCAGCAGTCACATTAACTGCTTAGCACCAGAAGAGGGAGCCACGGCAATTCCGACAGAGGCCAGAGTGTCCTTCCAGATTCCATAACCAGGAGACAGGAAGGCACTGCAACTGTACAAATATTGTGTTTGCTATAGAGGAGACTAAGAATGTTTTCGCTTTGTACACAGCACACAATATTTACAGGGATAGCCTGACAGGCAGTATTTGGGAGGTGTAAAGATAAAGGTCTCCCTTACTCGAAAGCCAGTCACATCTGACTCTAGGGTTCAGTGCTCATCTCTGTTTCAAAGCCGAAGAGCCAGCGCTGCCTGCTTCTGCAGACATTTCCGTGGTCATGTGGCAGGCATGACTAGACACTGAATGGTGTTTACCTTCCCACCAAAGTGGTCCCTATTTACCTACTAGCAATTTTTCGCTTTCAAACTGCTAGGTTGGCAGGAGCTGGGACAAAGACGGGAGCTCATTCTGTCCTGCAGTACTAGGGAATTGAATTGCTGACCTGCCTTCCAGTCAGCGTCTTAGCCACTTGAGCCACTGCAGTCCCTATCTGGGAGGTAAGGGGGACTCAAACAAAATGCAACCGTTCTTGGATTTTCTTTTCTTCCTATCCCTGTGAGCCTTGGAAGCTGCTTTTGTACCCAGGAACTTTTATGGGTTACTATCCTGGGCTCAATTTAAAAGCAAAAGGATAGAAGTTGTTAATGAACTCTATAAGACACAACTCTAATGCCTTCAAAATCTGCATAATTCATTTCTCCCTTTTTAGTGTCTTACACGGAAGACCAAGAAGGAGTCGCAGTGAGGACTAACACAGGTTTATTGAGTGATGATCAGGATGAACATGTGGTAATGGCGGAGGTACAGCTCATTATATACTGTGGTACATACATTTGAATCTTGTTGCACGGTAGCTTATTGGCTGCTACCAGCGTGACATCATTCTGAGTCACGCCCATCTTCTCCAGGTGATCCTCACGCGGGAAAGGTTCCCGCGGCTGCCGGTGATTTGGGGAATGTGAACCATGTGAGCTGAACGCTCGCAGCTGCCCTCTATAGGCAGCTTACTCACGTTCCTTAACAGCTGAGCTACATTGTAATTGTGGTCAGGTTACATTCATACATTTCTTAAAGCAACATTGTACATACATAACACCCTTGTCCTAAAACAAGAAGTTGGACTTCATGCTTACGGAAACATCGTTTGTTTTTTCATTTCTCCCTTGTTCTAAAACAAGAAGGTGGACTTCATACTTATGGAAATATCTTTTGGTTTTGTTCATGGAAACACACGTCTCAGCATTTGGGAACCAGGTTCAAAATAGTGCCCTGGGTGGAGTCTTTCTTTCCCTGATAATAATTTTGTGTCTGAAATTATTCTGGGGTTCGGGTACCGCTTTGTTGACAGATATGGATAACATGAATATAGCTAAGAATAAAAAAAGAGTTATTATCTATATATATAAAACAGAGGTGAGGTCTTGTATGTTCTTTATACAAATCCACACCCCTGCACCAATCACGCTGTATCTATGCACACACCTACCTTGTGCGTGCAGGAGTGCCACTGCGGGGGTCCAGCAGCCCATGCCAGGATGTGTCCACCCGAAAATGGGTCATAAAGGGGTCAAACCCACTGCCAGGTCTTCAAACAGAGGGAAGACCACACACCCACTGAGCAGCCAACCCGCTGTTTGAGGCAGCATTTGCAGCAGTGCACACACATACATCCACACGCTCCCAGCGGGCTCACCGCTGATCCAGCCGGCGTCCAGGGCAGCGCGGGTGGGAGAGGCGGTCGGTCGCAAAGGGTGCACCCCCACTGCTGGGACTGAAGATGCCCGAGAAGATGAGGCAGCATTCGCGGTGGCATGCACGCATACGTCCGCAAGCTCCCAGCAGGCTAACCACCATTCCGGCTGGCATCTGGGGCAGCATGGGCGGGAGATGCGGTCAGTCACAAAGGGTGCACCCCCAACGCTGGGACTACAGACGCCGGGGAATACAAGGCAGCATTTGCGGGGGGACACAGATGTCGCCGTGTGCCCAGTGGCCTACCTGCCATTCCAGCCGGAGCAGCACCACAGATGGATCCTTTCTGGAAAAACATTGCAGGTATGGGAAGGGCTTCATCTGCTAGATTTCTGCCTGTCACACAGCCTTTAAATGGGTGTGAGATATTTCAGAATAGAGGTGGCAATCCTACAGGTGGAAATTATTCCATAACAGTATGGATGGGGAATATTACAGCTACATTGTTAAGTCTTCATATAATTCCCCATACAAAGTTAAAATAATCATCATGCACCAATCTTGCAAAATACTCAGCTGACTGAATACGTTTTGCATTCAATCTTCTCAGAGAGTTAGTACTCATCTCAGCTATGGTACTGAAAAACAGGCAGATGCCTACCCTCTGTTGCCGAAACAAAAGAGATTAAACTGGTTAAGCCAGAAATCCTCCTTTTTCCTTTTGTTCTATTATCTACTGTCAACAAAATGCTTACATAAGCACTGGGGTAAGGGGAGATGATACAAGATGATGGCATATTTACAAAACATGTCTGTGCAGGACCATAAACCAAAGCTAACTTATCACTATCCTATGGCGGTTGGCGTCACAGCAGGTGGCCAATTTAAACAGCCAGAGTAAGAAGCACAAAAGTAGCCCATGGCCAGACCTTTTAAACTTGAGTATAGTATAGAATAGGATTGCAGTGGCTCAAGTAGCTAAGACTCTGACTGGGAGACTGCAGGACCAAATGAGCTCCCGTCTTTGTCCCAGCTCCTGTCAACCTAGCAGTTCGAAAGCAAGAAATTGCAAGTAGATAAATAGGGACCACTTCAGTGGGAAGTTAACAGCGCTCTGGAGTCTAGTCATGCCTGCCACATGACCACGAAAATGCCTGCAAAGCAGACAGCGCTGGCTCTTCGGCTTTGAAACAGATGAGCACTGAACCCTAGAGTCGGATACGACTTGCTTTCGAGCAAGGGAAACCTATAGTATAGTATAGTAAATGAAAAGGAGGTGTTGTAATTAGTCTTTACATTTTTCTTTAAAAAATGTAATTAGATACAATTCCAATGTCCAAAAAGAAAATTGTTTGTTAGAAGTATTAATTAATGTTTCCATTTACTCCAAATAACTAAACAGTAGGGATGTGGTGGCTCAGTGGTTAAGAAGCTTGTTTGCTGGAAGGCTGGTAAGTCAGCAGTTCAAGACCTGGGTACTGCATGATGGATTGAGTGCCCATCTCTGTACCAGCTCCTGCCAGCCTAGCAGTTTGAAACAAAGGTGGGATTCATTTTTTTTTTACTACCGACTCTGTGGATGTGGTATGGTGGGCGTGGCAAGGGGGAAAGCCCTGCATTGTACCCGAATTAGGACTACAAGTGGTACCTCATACAACGATTTTAATCCGTTCCATGGGGCTCGTTGTTGTACGAAACAATTGCTATACGATATATGCATCGTATAGCGATTTTCCCTATGGGATGCATCGTACAACGATTTGGGTGGATGGGACCAGCCAAAATTTTTGCAGCCGGTTCTGGCAAACTGGGGAGAACCTGCTGAATCCCACCATTGGTTTGAAAGCAAGAAATTGCAAGTAGATAAATAGGGACCACTTTGGTGGGGAAAGATCTTGGGGACATGAAAGGAGGCTCATTCAGGCATCCCCTGAGTGGAGTTCCTCCAGCAAAAATCCTTCCAACTCAGAATAATTTCTGACACAAAATTATTATTATACTAAATAGTTTTTTTTTATTACTCGCAGGGGGGAACTGGGACAGGACCGGCATCGTCAGAATGTTTTCTTTCAGCAGCACAAGATGCAGTGTAATCCAGCCGTTGTACAATGTAATATTCTGCCTCCATCATTTAGTGAGGGCACCAGTAACTATTAAAGTAACTAAAAGGTACTCCTATTCAGTAAAGCAAGTAAATTTACAATTATGTTAATAATAGTAATTGTATGCCATTAAGTCAATGTTTATTTATGATGATTCTGTACAAGAGCCATGGTGGCACAGTGGTTGAACTGCTGTACTGCAGCCAAAATATTGTGAGTTTGATCCTGATGG
Organism: Bradypodion pumilum; assembly: GCA_035047305.1. Lineage (NCBI taxonomy): Eukaryota > Metazoa > Chordata > Lepidosauria > Squamata > Chamaeleonidae > Bradypodion > Bradypodion pumilum. The sequence goes on from JAWDJD010000003.1 coordinate 327,833,143, forward strand.
GGATCAAGGTTGACTCAGCCTTCCATACTTCTGAGGTCAGTAGAATGAGTACCCAGCGTGTTGGGGATAAAATGCTAATTAACTTGTGAACTGCCCAGAGAGTGCCCTAAGCGCTATGGGGTGATATAGAAGTATAATTAATATTGTTATAATTGCTATTTTCAGGTGTTTCTAGTAGAGAATACCCAAAAGTAGTTTACCATTCCCTTCTCTGGGGACACTATGGGACTGAACAACTTGACCAGGGCTACGTAGGCTGGCTGTTCTCCCAAGAGGCACAACTCATTTGGAGTTGTGCAGAGACTGAGAAAAGAATAAAGAACTGATGCTCATGCCTCTGAAAGAGTCCAAAAAACCTTGCCCTGAAACCAGTTGGGCTTGTATGGTTTCCCCATGCCCATCTGGCATGGAAACGGCCCTTGCAGAGGTCGCTTCGGGAGGACGCTCCTTGAGCCGTGGGCTCTGCAGGCAGCTAAATTAAGGGGGGTGGATAAATTATAGGGTTTGATTCACCCAATTCCTTTGACCTGACCAACGGATCTGCTGAAAGAGCGAATATCTAACCCGGTTACCCATTAGAGTAAATCACTCACCTCCAGGTCTCAGTGTAATCTCTGGTGCAAATAGAAGCCATGTTTGTCCCTGCCTAATCCCCAAGACAATGAGGCTCCTAAGTCCATGTTTACCCCAGTTAATTAACTTCCCCAAAGAGGTTCCCAATTAACTTGAGTGCTCAGGTGATGTCATTCCTGTCAGCTGACAGTCTTGCCAGCGTTGCGCTTTTTCCTTCTATATATGTTGCAGCCTTTTCTCAATAAACTACTGGTCTTCGCTCCATCTTGCCTCGTGTCATTCCTTTGACCAGTCTCCTCCGGGACCTCAAGGGCCGCTTTACGGCCCCAATTCCTACATCTGGTGACCCCGAGACGTGATTCTACTCGTGAGTAAGGGACCCTGGAGAGGTCTACTCGTGAGTAGCGATCCACGCGGCCAGGTTCTGCGCCAGAACCTTGTCCCATCATCCTGGAGGACAGCACAGCACTCCGGCCGGCAGCCAGCCGATCGGAGGAGTGGCCTGTGGCGAGGCATTCCAGAGAGACATTCCTACAGCTTGCTCCCGCTTTCGAGGAGGTTGCCATAGAGGGAAACGCGTTCCGCTCAGGGCAGGCTGTGAGCCCCTGACATCGCAGAGGCCGTTAGAAGGGCCCGTGGCAGAAGGTCCACGCTCCGAGGTCTACCCCAGACACTAGACGCCCGAACCTATTGCCTGACAAGACGCGTCGACTCGTCCCGAGAAGGAACCTTCCGGAGACCCCACTGCAGGTAATATGGGGACTTGTTCTCACAGACCAAGTCCGTCCGCTAGCCAAAGAACCCATGAGGAGGGGTTCATCATCCTGGCCAGGGTATTTAAGTTGCGTTTTCACAGCAGGGAGCTAGCGAGACTTTTGGCGTACCTCAGGGAACACTGCCTACTTTACCCAGAAGTAGGTACGTTAACCCTGAAGCTCTGGGATCAGATAGGAGACTGCATTCAGCAACCCCCGAAAGCTCCAGAGGGCATAACCCGCACATGGAGCAAATGTAGGAAGCGCTCAGTAGAGGATGACCCAGTCCGGATAGAGACCCAGAAAACCCCAGCGCAGTCAGAACCATCAGCCCCAAGAAGTCTCTATTCGTTATTTCAGCTTCAGCAGGGCAGTGTAGGGAGCATTCACTCAGTGGCAGCTGCAGACGTCACTGAAGGAATTCATGGCATGAGAGGCCCTGGCGCTTCTCTGACAGTTAAAAGTTCCCTGCAAAGAAAGAACTCCATTCAGCGCATGGGTGAGGAAGATTTATTCACGGGGAAATTGCCAGTGGCACAATTAGCTAGCGCCCAACTGCTGTGCTCAGCCCATCTGAAGGCAGACACACGTTCAGGCATGGATGCTCAGCGCCCACTGCTCACGGAAACCTGCACGGCCCCTGGCCACACAGGGCTCCAGAGCAGACCCATTTCCACACTCAGGCGCAGAGCAGTGCCAAAACCCCAAGGCGCCTGCTTCCAGTGTGGAAAAATGAGACACCTTAGAAGAGAAAGCCAATCTAGACCAGGCAGATCTTCAAAAGATCGTCTCCACGCCAAATGGCCACCCTGGCACGCGTTTGGCCCAGGCTAGAAAGGAGGCAGCCATCGCCCTGGCTATGCCAGAAGAACCATCCCAGCAATAGTACCCCGAGTTCCCCCAGGGCACAGGCAGAACCTACTTGTCTCACCTTGGGAGTAGCCCAGAGAAACTTGTCCCCTAAGTAAAAGCACCCAGATGGCTGCAAATAGCCAGCTGTGTATAAATCATTTCCTCATGTGTAGTATAGAACGCTGCAGATCAGGGGAGGAATGTGCGAATGCGTAAATAGATGTGTGTATGTGTGGTGCACCACTGAATGTATGACTGCAAGAACTGTGTATGATTGCAAAAGCCTTGTCTCTATGACCACAGTATGACTGAAAAAGTGTTCCTTGTGTGTAACTGCGTGGTAATGTCACTGTGAAATATGTGTTAAAACAGTTTGCACTCTGTTCATGGGCAGGAGCTATTTAAACTTTGAGGAAGCATGATGAGCGAAACCCTTTGCCTTGCCTGCTTAGCAGTTTGGGCAGGAGAGGGGGGGGGGAATCCTAACCTACAATAGGCCTTCTTCCCTTGAGACTTTTTCTTTGTCAAAGGATTAAGCCTCTCTTGGAAACCGGTTTTGCCACTCAAGGAAAACAGATTTTTCTTTTCAGAAGCGCGATCTGAAAACAAAAAATCACTTCTATGAGTTTTCCTCACTGTATCATAAGCTATGGGGCCCCTCCCTACGTCTGCGTTCCTCAAACCCCATCTCTGTGTTTTAAGGTTTTTTTGAATGTCTCTTAGCGTCTTGGAATCTCACTAGGAGTGAGAGAATTGCCTTGTCTTCATGTGTGTATTGTGTTATCATCTTGTAACCTCGGTTCTCAACCTTTCAAGTCAGGGGCCAAATTCCGGGGCCTCAGGCAGCTCTGGGGGTCCGGACAGTCATCCTGCCCTTCCTTCACCACACAGCCCTTCTTGGCTTGGCGGGGGGAGTGGCAGAGCAACATGGGCCACATCTGGCCCACTCGCCCACATCTGGCCGCAGGTTGAGAACCGTTCTAAACTCTCCTTCATTCTCTGGTATTTTGACTGTAATCAGTAACTCACTCATTGTACCCCTTTCACAGGAAAAAGCACGCAAACATTTCTGCGCTCTGTATCTTCAGAAAATGCTTACCTTTTTACAGGAATAAAATTCCTCTCAGGCCTTAATTGTAACCAATTCATTTCTTCCTACAGCCTTACACTCCTTCCTTTCACAGGCTCCAGGATTAATTAACAGGAGGATCCCAGCCAGTTGCCATGGTTACCTGACCTTATCTGATTTCGTTATGATAAGAGTTGTTGCATTCTCATTGTGCTAACTTCTGACTTGTCTTTCCTCCTTTTCTCCTTTCGCCAGTGGAACTCCCTGCTGGAAATGCTTAACCTGTGTGTCTTTTCATTTTTTGTGTATTATTTCCTTACAGCTGGCACGTCATAGTTGGTTTGTCTTTAATAAGTCTTAGTAGGTCATTTTAAGTATGGCACCTGGCCCACAGCACCCTCTCTAGTGTGCAGAGACATTTTGCAAACTCCAGAGCACAGAGGAAGGATTAGTCCCTGAGCTCCTGAGAATGTGCAGAGTGCCACTCATTAGTCAGGACAGCCTAGGACCATTTTAAGAGTGCCGTCAGGTCACACCCCCAATCGGATACAGGCATTTTTAGGCCACCCCTTCCCTTTTTGCCGCTAGTCTAAGCACAGGCAAAAGGCTAAGCCAGCATCTGGCACCCTTCTCACAGTAGCACCAAAATCGCTCCAGTGAAAGTGTGCACGCACACCATGAATGGAGGTGCGCAGGGGGGCCTTCATGAGAAATTTACCCACGGGAAGCCTAGCGCTTCATGCGCCAAAGTTTGCCATAAGACCCCAGACTCGTCTCGCTTCAAACGCAGACAGTCACCTTGTGTGAATTCATGTCACTGGTTCCTCTTCAGGGGGCTAGGACAGCTTTCACTTATGGGGGTCGCACATATTAGGTTCTTACTTGGCAAGAGGACCAAGCTTGGCACACGCTCCTGACTCTTCCGCAAGCAGGCAGAGTTGGCAGCCGTGAGCCTCGCTTTGCGCACCTTTGCCAAAGAACGCTCCAACATAATTGCTGACAGCCAGTTTCCCAGGAATTTGCTTCACAGTCTACTGGGAGCACACATCACTCCCGTGATAGACAAAAATCTGCTAAGTTTGTTCCTCACAACTCCAATTCAGAGTCATGCATTCCCTCTTCAGAATGCCAAGGCGCTCGCCAGACAGTTCAATCTGCCACTTTCTCAAGCCCAAGGCATAGTTCGCTCTTGCCAGCGTCGTGCAGGGGCACCGGGGGGGGGCCCGTGGGGGGTCAACCCACAAGGGACAGAGGCCATTCAGGTGTGGCAAATGGACGTCACACATCCCCACATTTTGGCAGATGGCAGCACATGGACGTTTGCATTAAAACCTTCCCACAGTTTGTTTGGGTAACAGCACAGAAGGGAGTAACGGCTCCCCATGTGGAGCAGCATCTCCTTTCCCACGGCCAAGGGCGAACGTCGGCACACGACGTCCGTTGACGCCCCAGCTTATAGCTCCAGGCAGCTGGCCACCTTCAGGGCCACCTGGGATATTAAGCTCACTTTTGGCGTTCCTTACAATCCGCAGGAGCAAGCGATTGTGGTGGAACGGGTCTATCGGACGCTTAAGTCCTACATTGACAAACAAACAGAAAGGGGGGGAAACCACGTCCCATAGTTGCACAGCAATTGCTATCCTATAAGTGCAAAAACTAACTAACTCTTTCAGAATTTTTATCTCCCAAACAAGCCTCTTCCCCATGCAGGTCCCAGAGGCCAGAATCAGACCCGGATGATTGCCAAGAGCAGCACCAGTCACTGTCCTGGAATGTCATCAGCTGTCCGTCTTCCTTTATGACTTACATCTCCAAAGACATTTTTCTATGAACATTTTGCACACTCAGTGCCACTTCTAAGGACTTTTCCAAACTCAAGTTGCACATGAAGCCCCACCAAGAAGGGAAGCTTCACCTCCGGAAAAGCTGCTGAATGTCTTTTCTTGCTATTGTTATCTGTAGTTGCTATTATTTATTCATGCCTTGTACAATGCTCCAGTTGGGATTTGCAAGGGACACTTGAATTTCTGTATATTGTTAATAACGGCCAGCTTCCACCAAAGGAAGCCAGACCGGCCCATGTTTTGCACCGGCCCATTGCTTGGAAAGTTTGAGCACCCGGTAGCCGGGAATCCCCAGTTTATCTTCACACCTCCCCATAGGTGTTAGGAAAGACATTTGCACAATGCCAGAAGCTGCAGAGATAGCTTAGAATCTCCCCAGGTCACAGTAAGAGATCAATGACACATCTCATTATCTTGCCTTGCTACAGAAAGCAGTCTGAATTCAGACCCACAGCGCTGAAAAACCAGGCTGTAGTCAGTATATTCAGCGTGTCAGGCTTAGCCATAGGCAACGCTTGGAGAATTGGCTTGCGGATTAGCAAAAGCCATTGACCATACCTCCTCAGCAATAGCGCTGCTCAGCCAGGAGCAGACAGAGCTTCGCCATGCCATACTGGATAATCAAGCAGCTATCGATTATCCCCTGTGGTCACATCATTTGGGCTGCAAGTCTGTCCATGGCATGTGTTTCTTTAACCTCGCAGGCAATACCCACAAGATACAGAGCCAGCTCACGGACCTCCACACCCCAGTTAGGGACATCAAGGAGGATTATTCATGGGGGTGGCAGGACTCCTTGTGGTCGTGGTTCCCATGGGGATGGATTCAGACGACACTCAAAGTGATTGTGGGGGTGGTAATACTGGGCACAACAGTGTGTTGCTTCATGCAATGTATTCCCTCACTGCTATCGAGATGTCCCCCATGGAGGGAACCCCGAAGCGTCATTCCCGCTCATCAGCTGACGCCCCTCCTATGCAGAGTCGTCGGTCAGGTCCTTAAATAAAACAGAAAGGGGAATTATGGTTTCCCCATGCCCATCTGGCATGGAAACGGCCCTTGCAGAGGTCGCTTCGGGAGGACGCTCCTTGAGCCGTGGGCTCTGCAGGCAGCTAAATTAAGGGGGGTGGATAAATTATAGGGTTTGATTCACCCAATTCCTTTGACCTGACCAACGGATCTGCTGAAAGAGCGAATATCTAACCCGGTTACCCATTAGAGTAAATCACTCACCTCCAGGTCTCAGTGTAATCTCTGGTGCAAATAGAAGCCATGTTTGTCCCTGCCTAATCCCCAAGACAATGAGGCTCCTAAGTCCATGTTTACCCCAGTTAATTAACTTCCCCAAAGAGGTTCCCAATTAACTTGAGTGCTCAGGTGATGTCATTCCTGTCAGCTGACAGTCTTGCCAGCGTTGCGCTTTTTCCTTCTATATATGTTGCAGCCTTTTCTCAATAAACTACTGGTCTTCGCTCCATCTTGCCTCGTGTCATTCCTTTGACCAGTCTCCTCCGGGACTTCAAGGGCCGCTTTACGGCCCCAATTCCTACAGGCTTGTTCTTAAAAACCCATGAAAATAAAGTATTCCTTTGATTAAATCCTGAATGTACAGTTTCCCCTTCACCATCTCACTGATTCAAAAAACAATAAGTTGCAACTGCAAGAGGTCCATTGGAATCAAAGGGGTGTATGGAAAAATTGACTCATCAAATCCCCATGGAGTCACTTGGACTATTCTAGTGCAACTTATGCTGTTGTTATTGTTGTTGTTGTTAGACTTGTTTAGCAACAGGATATCAATCAATGAATCTGGTGGCATTTTGAAGACTACCAAGTTTTCTTTGGTCTAACCTTTCTGTTCTGCAGCCCCCTTCTTTAGAGGCATGTAAGGTGAGCTACAGTCCATGTAATCTTGCTTCACAAACATTTTCAGAAACCTGCTTTTCCTGGGGGAGCATTGAAATGGTAATAGTTAGAAACTTACTCATACATTTGTTGATTTCCTAATACAAATAGCTCAAGAAATTATAGCTCACTATTTACTTTGAACATTCCATATAACCTCCAGCAATGAAATCCCTCCCCTCTGCCTATAAACTAAGGGTGCAACCAGACAGGGCTTTGTCTCAGATTTGGTATGCTTTTAGGAGGGGCTGGTTTGCTCCTTTCTCTAGCAACTCACATGAAGTATAGTATAGGCAATTATGAATTAGCCTGTTCCATATCCATGTGTACCCTCTCAAAGGTTATTTTTTCCCCACCCAGTTTAGGTAGGGGTAATTCATTTTTGTTTGATTTGAGACTAAACCAAAGCAGATGGCGTAAGCCAGGGATTCTCAACCTGTGGCTTGTGGGCCAGATGTGGCCCACAGTGCCATTTCATGTGGCCCACCACAACCTCCACCACACCAGGAAGTGTCATGTGGTGGAGGACGGGCAAAATGGATGCCTGGCCCCCGAAGCTGTCTAAAGAAACGTGACCTGGCCCCCAGCTGAAAAAGGTTGAGAACTCCTGGCTTAAGTGCTTGATTTATTTAAGCTGTGTCATGATCTAATAAATTATTAGGAAACTGAAAGATTGTTCCTGCTTCCGTGTGGAAAGACAAACAGAAGAGAGTGCAGAGTGTTAGGTTTTGTTTTTGTTTTTTAATTAAACATCCCTTTAAATCCATTGCTAAACTGGTTGCTTAGCAAGGAATTCAGCATTATACCTTGGAGTCGTTATTCATCAAGGAGTCCGCACAGTGGTAGGCATCTCCACGATAACATTCCACACATGCAAATGAACCTGGGAAATCAAATCTATCTGCATGCGGTTTTTTTTTTTTAGCCATTTGGATATCACGTCACCTGCTGGCTAGGCGGACCATGACATGTGCCCTCCGCTTTCACCTTGCCCAAAGGATCTGACAAAGGACGCTTTGATGAGTGGCATTATGCCACTTGAAAATACTTTTTTTTTTCAATTGAAAACTTCCTTTTACTGCTTTACAGAGGGGGAAATGAGGAAGGGGAACAAGGAGTGGATATTTTCTTTTTGTTCTTTATTCTTTTTTCTTTCCCTTTCAAGGGAAAATTGCATAAAAAGGGTGTGGTATTGGCTCCTGCCACAACCACTCAGCCCTAGCATGTGAATGCAAAAAATGCCTCAAATAGCATGCCATACCTCTATGCACCTTAAGTGACCCTGCTTAGCCTGATCCAGTTTGACCCAATTTGGGTGTCATACTGCACTCTAAGTCATTCATTTGTTGTCTAATAAGCTTCTGTTCACCCTCTTTTATCACACAAAAAGTATGGTATTCTATGAGGGGGGTGGGACAAACCAAATGATGAGATAGTGAAAGATTTTATGTATCCTAGCTCTATCCTGGACCCTAACAGGGACTGCAGCCAAGAAATCAGAAGAAGACTAAGACTTAGAAGAATAGCAACAAAGGAATTAGAAAAAATAATCTGTAAGGATGTGTCACCGGAAACCAAAATCAAGATCATTCATGCTATTATGAGCAGCCAGTGAGGTGTTTTCTGGACTGTGTACACAGCCCAGAGTCTATTCATTGGGGTGGTAAATCTACTGTAAAAAAGTAAACACATAAATAAATAAATGCTGCAATGCTACTCAATATAAAATAATATTGAAGAAGGTGAAGGTTTCCCTTGCTCACAAGCCAGTCGTATCCAACTCTAGGGTTCAGTGCTCATCTCTGTTTCAAAGCCAAAGACCCAGCACTGTCTGCTTCTGCAGACGTTTCCATGGTCATGTGGCAGGCATGACTAGACACCGGAGTGCACGGAATGCTGTTTATCTTCTCACTGAAGTGGTCCCTCTTTATCTATTTGCAATTTCTTGCTTTTGAACTGCTAGTTTGGCAGGAGTTGAGACTAAGACCGGAGCTCATTCCACCCTGCAGTCCTCAGAAATCAAACTGCTGACCTCCCACCTTCCAGTCAGCATCTTAGCCACTTGAGCCACTGCAGTAATATGATTAAAGGATCCATTTCTAACTAACAGCAAGGCCCAACTAGAAAACCATGCCCATTTCTACCCCCAAAGAATGAGAGAAAGAAATCCAAACCACAGCCAAAGTAATACAGCCGCATCCAAAGCTAGATACCGCCTTGGCTAAAAAATAAAAAAAAAAATTGAGAAGAGCTCACTCTTGTTGCAATCTCTCCAACCCCCCTTCCCCTAATAGAGTGTTTGAAAGCCCCTGACAGCATGGAGAGTGTTTCTTTCAAGAGACCTGACAGAGGAGGGCAGCAAATAGAGGAGAGGAAATGGAAAGCCGCATCAGGAAGCTATGTGTTCACAATGGGACAGATGGTGGAGGGGGAGGGGGAGACTGAGTGATGAGCTGTGGAGAAGGCGGACCAATGATGACAAGCCTACATGATCGGCTAACTTTTTGTGTTGCACATCTGTTTAATTAATAAATAAATATAAATCCGGGTCCAGTTTAAAGAAACCACACAGCTTGCAAATGCCTTATCATTTTTGGAAAAGAAAGATATAGGGTCTAAATATGTGCCCAAAGCATTCAGGAGCCAATTTTTCTAGTCAAGGCTTTTTGTTAGCCTTAAAATGGGGTTTGGCGGAGCTATAAAAGAGGTTATTCATCAGTGGCCCAACCCAAAAGACCATAACATAATCATCAGACAAACCTCGCCAAGGAGAGCATTCTACAAGGGCGCCTTCATCTCTTGCCTTGCGTTATTTACAGATAAATACACTTTAGCTTTTAATCCAAACTTTAAAAGCATATCCAAAGTGCTGCACATATTTTGGAGAGAAGGTCCAACATCTTGGATAATTCTTTAAAAGTGTTAAGTAAAACTGCAGCAGATTTATCTCAAAACCCAAGTCATTAACCTTCCTGACTCAAGCAGTACCTTTAGGGCACGGCTTCCCAACCACTGGGCCATGGATCGGTGCCTGTTCGTGGGTTGTCCTGAACTGGGCAATGGGATGGCAGCGTTGGGAGCCCCAGTGGCAGCCTTCTGTCCTTGGCATGCTCCGCGGGGTCTGCCTGGTAGGCGGGGTGGGCCGCAGGCTTCAGACACAGTGGATGGGTGGGTGGCCAGGCCCCTTCTCCACATTGCTTAACTGTGGCGGGGCTTCAAACTCCACCTGTGTGCAGTGTGATGCCTTGCTGCCCAGCAGCCCAATGGGAGCGTTTTCTCTCCCCCCAGCACAGAGTTCGCCCCGTCCCTCTGCCCAGCAGCCCAATGGGAGCACTTGCTCCCTCCCCCTGCACAGAGTTCACCCCATTCCAGCAGCCCAATGGGAGCACTTCCTCCCTCACCTGTTGTCGTGTTGGCATTTTGTGATAAATAAGTGGGTTTGGGGTTGCAGTTTGGGCACTCAGTCTCTAAAAGGTTCGCCATCAATGGTATAGAATATTAGCTTCCTCCTGGGAGGAGAATACTGACCACTTTCATGAGCACGTTGCCCAGGAATGCAGTTATAAGGAAAAGAATAGGAACAGAACCACATACACAGACAACAAATAAAGTGGTTTGCCCATTTGGAGAGAATGTCTTGGAATCCTATACCTTACAAGGCATGTGTGGAAAGATGAGAAGGACAAAGACCACGAGGCAGATCCAGAGGAAGGTGGAGAGAGAACATCAAAAAAATACTAGAAGAACACCAAATAACACCAGTGGAGGCCACTAGAAGTGCCAGAACAAGAACCTTACATCTCCCATGACACCCAATGGGGGTAAAAGAAGTTGCCAGGAAGGCATATGTCAGCAACTTGCCTTGAGTTGTTTCCAGTTTCTGGTTTCAGATTTGGCGTCCCTAGGAGTAGTGCTTCATTCAGTGGTGGGATTCAGCAGGTTCGCCCCAGTTCGCCAGAAACGGTAGCAGAAATTCTGGCTGGCCCCGCCCATCCAAGTTTTGAAATAAAGTAGTCCTAATTTGGGTGCAACGCAAGGTTTTCCCCCTGGCCACGCCCACCATACCACGCCCACAGAGTAGGTAGTAAAAAAAATTTAAATCCCACCACTGACTTCATTCTATAAGAAGGCAGGTCCTGCCCTTTCTCTCAAGGAGGAATTAATCAACTTCTGGACCCAACCTGTCACACTTGCTCTACTTCTTGTTCTAAGCCATGTGGGAGTCAAGAGGGAAGAATTCAAGAGTATAGCTGACCAAGGTTAAGCACTTTGTCCACATGGGGCAGCCATGTAGAATATTTTTGCTGGCCTGGCAGCACCAATAGGTCAGATGAAGCAACTCCAGGCAATAGATTTATAATGCTATGGAAAGGTGTTGTTGTTGTTCAGTCGCACAGTCGATTCCGACCCTTTGCGACCCTATGGACCATTGTTCTCCAGGCGCCTCTGTCCTCTACCATCCCCCTCAACCCTCCCAGCTCTGTGCCCATTGTGTCTATAATACCATCTAGCCATCTCATCCTTGGCCTCCCCCTTCTTCTTTTGCCCTCCACCTTTCCCAACATCAATGCCTTCTCAAGTGAATCCTCCCTTCTCATTTGATGTCCAAAGTATTTTAGCTTCATCTTTACTATTTGACCTTCCAATGAGCAGTCAGGGTTAATTTCTTCTAAGATTGACCTATTTGTCCTCCTCGCTGTCCAGGGGACTCTCAAAACCCTCCTCCAACACCACATTTCAAAGGCATCTATTCTTCTGCGTTCAGCCTTCCTAATTGTCCAGCTCTCACATCCATACATTACTACTGGGAAAACCATTGCTTTGACTATTCTAATTTTTGTTTGCAATGTAATGTCTCTACTTTTCACTATGTTCCCCATGTTTCTCATCGCTTGTCTCCCAAGAATCAGTCGCCTTTTTATTTCATGGCTGCAATCCCCATCTGCAGTGATCTTTGATCCTAAGAAAGTAAAATCTGTCACTGCTTCTACTTCTTCCCCGTCTATTTTCCAGGAACTGATGGGGCCTGTTGCCATTATCTTGGTTTTCTTGATATTGAGTCTCAAGCCAGCTTTTGCACTCTCCTCCTTCAGCCCAATCAAGAGATTCTTTAGGTCTTCCTCACTTTCTGCCATTAGGGTGGTATCGTCTGCATATCTCAGATTATTGATGTTTCTCCCAGCAATTTTAATCCCATATTGTGATTCCTCCATCCCTGCACTGCGCATTATGTGCTCTGTGTATAGGTTGAATAAGCATGGTGACAAAATGCAGCCTTGTCTTACTCCTTTTCCTATTCCAAACCACTCTGTTATTCCATGTTCTGTCCTAACTGTTGCTTCTTGGTTCATGTACAGATTTCTCAGGAGGCATATGAGGTGCTCTGGTATTCCCATCTCTTTAATTACTTGCCACATCTTGTTGTGGTCCACACAGTCAAATGCCTTAGTGTAGTCAATAAAACAAAAGTAAACTTGTTTCTGGTATTCCTTTGTTTTCTCCATGATCCAGCGTATGTTGGCGATGTGGTCTCTAGTCCCCCTGCCTCTTCTGAAACCAGCCTGCACCTCTGGTAATTCTCTCTCCACATGCTGCTGAAGTCTGTCCTGTATTATCTTGAGCATCACCTTGCTGGCATGTGGGATGAGCGCGATTGTTCGATAATTTGAACATTCTTTGGCATTGCCCTTTTTTGGGATTGGGACGTATACTGATCTTTTCCAATCCTGTGGCCACTGTTTTGTTTTCCAAATCTGCTGGCATATTGAATGCAGTAATTTGACGCCATCATCTTTTAGCGCTTTGAAAAATTCAACTGGGATACCATCATCTCCACTAGCTTTGTTGTTTGCAGTGCTCTTAAGGGCCTTTAAGACTTCGCTCTCCAGGATGTCTGGCTCAAGTTCAATTTCTTCATCATTGTGAGTATCAGGAGTGTTGAGGTCCTTTTTGTAAAGTTCCTCTGTGTACTCTTTCCATCTTTTCTTAATTTCTTCTGCATCAGCTAGCTCCTTTCCGTCTTTGTCCCTTATCATGGTCATTTTTGCTTTAAATGTTCCCTTGATTTCCCCAATTTTTTTGAAAAGATCTCTGGTTCTGCCTCTTTTGTTGTTTTCCTCCATTTCTCTGCACTGTTCTTTTAGGTAGTTTTCCTTATCTCTCCTTGCTTTTCTTTGAAATTCTGTGTTCAAATGGTTGTAGTTTTTCCTTTCTCCTTTGACTTTTGCGTTCCTTCTTTCCTCTGCTATTTTAAGAGCCTCATCAGACAACCACTTTGCTTTCTTACTCTTCTTTTCTTTTGGTATGGTTTTCTTTGCTGCTTCCTGCATGATGTCCCTCATCTCCGTCCATAATTCTTTCCGCTATGGAAAGGTAGCAAACTGATATTTATTTTGTTGTTATATCCTGGATAACAGCACATGAGGATCTTCTGACTCCTGTGCCAAATACTGTAATTTGCCTGTCTTTGAATATAATACACTTTGAATTGAGAGGGTGGTTTTAATCTATTCTGCTTCAGGCAGCAAAATTTGTAGAGCTGGCACTGTCTTGACTCTTGTCAAAGCTAAGATTGTTTGACCTGTGCTTTACGGACAGACTGTGTAGGAACCCTCTGAATACCACCTTGACTCATAGTATTAAAAAAAGATTGGCCAGACTGTTCTTTTAAAAAATGACTTTATTTTTAAAAGGGTGCATTTTCCCACAACAAAATATATTTACAAATAAGCAAACATTATTTTAAAAAGTTCAACATTGCTTTTTTCTAAAGGAAAATGGCATGAATTGGTCTGAAAATAAATAAAAACATCCTCCTGTATGTATGCTTTTATTTCTAGCCAAAAGATTTTAAAAAGAGGAGCTGCAAAGGCAATCCATTTTATTTGATACTCAGCTAAATTTGACTTTGATCACAGGACAAAATTAATTCTATCAGTGTCCCAGGAAAAACAGAAAGCTGAAAAAGTAACATGGGACATCTAAAAAACCCATACAAGTCCTTTTAGCTAGAAAACTGTTTAGAGGAATGGAATGTTTAACTAGCAAATTAGCAGCTACTCGCCAGATATTTGAATGAAGGCAAGCCAGTTCCAGACAGCTTTACCATCTGTCCTAGCCATTCCAAGGGCAACTTGGTGTATGGTGTCAAAAGCAGCAGACAGATCACGGAGCATGCAGTCTAGTCTACAACCCACCAGCAAATGGGCCAGTGGCAAGTACTGAGCAGCTTCCAAAGGACTCACTTCAGTACCAGACTGGAATGCACCAATTATGTAACATACATGGCGGTGCAACTAGAGTTGTAATGCAATGGTTAAGGCTTAAGGATATGGAAGAAAGCAAAAATCTAGAGATCATTAGTTAATGGGAAACAGTTTTAAAAACAGCATAGGGAGGCTGTGGAGGAGTGGCACTCAATTCATAACAATTACTAGTGGGTTATCTCATCATTTATTGTCTGGCCGGACATCCCGCTACAGTAATAGAGTAGATCGTACAGCCAGCAACTCAATGCTAACTCCCTAAAGGGGGCAATGGCTATGAGTGGATGAGCCCCTTTAGGTGGGGTGATGGCCCCTTCAGTAGAGGAAATGCCACTGGAAACCATCATATTGGACCCAACGGCAAAATGAGCATAGGAGAAACCATTTCACTATTCTGATTCCCAATAGTCATGGAGGCAGAAGAGGCCATGCCAGATGGACTGGCTATGAAGGTGCACCTTGTTAATATCCTCAAGACTTCAGCACTCCATTGCAGTCTTTGTGTTAAATCCTGCATGTCTCATTTCATAACTGCCACAGGAGATGGCTCCTTGATCACAGTGCGTGGGTCACTTCGTGGCAAGCTAGGATCCACTTTAAACAAATTCACTCGAATGGTATTTTTCCTGAGACACTTCCATCAACTGTGGAAATCATTTCCAGGAAAAATGTATACTCAGATATGAGTAGCAGTCATGATAATAATAATAATTTCATGACAGAAATTATTCTGGGTTGAAATGATTTTTGCTGGAGAAACTCCATTCAGGGGACACCTGAAAGAGGCTCCTTTCATGTCCCCAAGATTCCCCCCCCCCCGCAAAGTGGTCCCTATTTATCTACTTGCAATTTCTTGCTTTCAATCTGTTAGGTTGGCAGGGGCTGGGACAGAGTCGGGTGCTCAATCCATCATGCAGTACATAATTATTCAGAAATCTGGAGAAGAAAAGACCAAAGGATATTTTTCAGGCCAGCATTTATTAGCCTGACATAAACTATGATTTCCCTCTGGATCCTTTTGGAACTCCAGGTATACTTGATTGGAGTGCTGGTAAATTGTTTTCAATGGACACGCATTCTCAAGGTGAAACTAAAGTCATCTTTATACCATTTCCTTTTGTTCCCTCCATGTGTGTAACTGGAGAGGTATGTATGTAGACAGGCAATCAAGGCAGGCTAAAGAACAAGAGTCCCCTCCCCCAACAAGTCCATATATGGGGGTCAACTGGACCGATCATTGAATATGACTTCCACACAAGTAAAGAGAGTCCTCTATCATAGCTAGGTAGCAGTCTAGTTTAGGAGATCCAGGCAAGGCTATATCTTGGCTTATAAATCTGTAAATGTGACCCATGAGTAGGTGATGAATATAATTAATTCATCCTTGGAGAAGGGTAATATGCCCTCCTGCCTGAAAGAGACCTGTTTGCCTACTCTTCAAGAAGCCAAACACAGCTATAGATATTCCTGATAACTGTAGGCCTGTAGCTAACATTCCATTTTTTGGACAAGGTCATTGCAAGGGTTGTGGCAGACCAACTGAAGGTATTCTTGGATGAAACCAGCTGTCTGGATCCCATTAATGCTCTGAAACCACATCTCCAATAGGGGTTTCCTCCCTTCTGGTCCTCCTGGACCAGTGTCTTTCAGTACTGTCCACCACAGTATCCTTTTGGAGAAGCTGTTGAGTCAGGAATGGGAGGCATTGTGGCTCTGATCCTTCCTTGATGGCTAGACCCAAAGAATCCAACTTAGAGAGTTTGTTTCAACCCCTTGGATTCTACAATGTAAGGTGTCACAGGGGCCGATCATCTCCCTGTTGTTGTTTAACCTCTATGTGAAACCACTGACAGTGGTCTTCTGGAGACTTGGAGTTTGGTGTCATCCTTTACAACTTCTGCAGTGGATGTGGTCCAATGCCTTGATGACTGTGTGGCATCAACAATAGAATGGACTAAAACAAGCAAGTTGAAACTAAACTTAATAGTTCATTTCATTCATTTCATTTATTCGATTTATACCCCGCCCTACTCGGCCAGGGCCAACTCAGGGCGGCTTACAACAGGTAAATCAAATACAGTATAACAAATGAAATACAATATAACAATATAAACAACACACAAAATACAATAGCATACAATTACAAGTTACAAAATTACAAATCAGTACAAAATAAATATACCATGGTATCACAACATAACAGAACAAAGCTTAATGTACTTAGCAATGTACCACCACCACCCAACAACATCCAAGACAATATGCTGAACAAAAACTATATTGCCTGGGCTATCTTGGTGATGAATCAAATGCATCACTACCAACTTGACAAGAGTTTCAAGAACACTACTAGTATGCTCAGCAACCCAATGCAGAATGAACATAAGAACATAACATAAGAACAGCCTTGCTGGAACAGGCCACAGCCCATCCAGTCCAGCATTCTGTCTCACACAGTGGCTCACCATTTCCTTCAGGGTATTCCCAAGCAGATGCCTTCACCTGCTTAGGATTCCCTGGAAATGATATTGAGAGAAGTACTTTCTGATTTTTATTTATCCTTGCAGGCAAGCCCTACATATTTTTTCTTTTTTCAACTAACATTCTTGGAGGCATAAATGCTTCAGGACTTTTCAGGACTTTAAAGAGCACATGGCAAATTGATTTCCGCCAACACTTGCCTTCAGCTGAGACAGTATTCTGACAGCATTCAGATCAGATCCTGAGCAAAATGTATTTTCTGCACCACGGATGACAAGTCCTTTCCCATCTTTCCAGTTCTCCATTTCAGCAACTCTTTCCTGTAATTCTATCATCATTGTTCCTGTAAAGGCATTCATGAACTTTGGGTTGTTCAGTGTGAGTATCCCAATGCCATCACTTTCTTTAGAAAGGCCAACAGATCCACCAGGGAATTGCTGAAGCTTCTTCTTGACTGTATCCTTCTCAAAACCATGGGTGGAGTTGTAGAGGGACACTGCTCTTTACTGCAACAGCGTGCTGTTAGTAACGTGACGGAAGTTATTGTTTTTGTGTTCAATTTAGTTTAATTTTCTCTCATATGTTGCCAGTGAAGAGTGTATATCCTGTTTTGTTGTTTGATGGTTAAAATTCTTTTAAACTAGAGGGAGCATTAGGGAGAAATGGCTGGATGAACTGTTCTTTGGTCCTTTAGTTTGTGTTTCTTGAGGCAGTTCCCTCACTCTGCCTAATGAAAGGGCCAGCCACATAGGCAACACAGTGCAGGAAATGTCATTCAGAACTTTCACTAAGCAGTCATTGAGAGAACAGATTCCCTGATCAAAACTGAACCAGTACAACAAAACTCCAAGCTATATCCTTGTAAAGTCCAATGCTACATGTCGAGCAGGGAGTGGAACTGAACTTCTGTCAAATGAACTGCTCCTTTCAATTGCGTACTCTCCAGGCTAAGGAAGCCTTCCCAACTTTGTGCCTTTCAGTCTAGATGCTTTGGTGCAACAAATCAAACTATTCTTGTTTAGCCAGGCTAGACAAGGGTCCAACATCATCTGAAGGGGCCACACATTTCTTACCTTTGGACTAGGATATGCTCTTAAACAGCTTTGACAATAAACAGTGGCTTGGCACTTGATGTCACTCTCTGTGCACATACCTCTCCTACAGTAAAATAAAAGGGGAGAAAGCCTTGTCCTCCTTGTACATGATCTGAAGGCAAAGGTCGGTGATACCTCTATTACACTATTACATAAACCATAATCAAATGGTAGCTTTTAGCGATTATGTGCCTACGTCAGGCAGAATGGCACTTATCTGAAGGTGGTGCAGAAAAAACGAGTCCCAAATATCATGGCTAGATGTCTATGCCATTTATTGTCAAAATGAGGACTGCCAAGTAAAGCCAAGGCTGTTGGCTTTTAATTCCACCTCCTGCAATAGTGATTGAATTGCCTCAAACTCACCAGACAGAAGGATCCATGATTTTTGGAACTTAAGTATTTTTTCCTGCACCATCCACAGAGAAGAAGGCCAATATGTACCCAAAGGTTGCATTTGTTTGTGATTTTTCAGTTGCCTAACAGAGGCATGGCTTCCTTTTGCCCCCTACAGTGGTATCTTATGCTAGTCCAAGTATGCCCATCAAGTTTAGGTGATTGCTTCTCTAGGATCATGGTGTAAGATATCAGCGATTTGTTTCCTGACATATAATACAAAGTCTGGGCACCTAGTAAAGTCCCAATGCAAAAGGAACTATTAAGATCACTAATCCTTCCAACTATTTATCTTTCTAGCATTATGCTTTTCATATTTCATTATAATAATATCTGGCTGTACGGTCTACTCCATTACCGTAGCGGGATGTCTGGCCCAACAGGCCGTCCATTGCAGTCCTAGTGTTAAATCCTGCATGTCGCGCTTCATGTGTGCCATGGGTGATGGCTCCGAGACCATAGTGTGTGGGTCACTTCATGGCAAGATGGGATCTACCTTAAACAAATTCATGCCACTGACATTTTTCCTGCTTCTGGGGGGAAAATGCATTTTCAGATATGAGTTGCAGTCGACGATGATAATAATATCTATAAGACAGCCTTATATCCTTGAAGCAAAAATACTTCTAATTAAAAAAGCAAAATAAATATAATGAGAATCCAGGACTGTTGTGTTCTGTAAAGCTGTGCCTTTAACAATGTACCTTTGCCATGTGTTACCAATGTAACCTTTCTGTGTGCAACACTATAACCATCAGCTGTATCAATGTAACCTAATAAGGGGACGCGAGCTAGTGACCACCAGAGGGCAGTAGCGAGCGTCCAGCTCTCATGGATCATAGTCACCTGGTTCAGCAGCGCGGGAAGATTCCCCGCGACCTCCTCACCTGGTCAAGAAGGGCGTGACCTCCTACGACGTCACGCAGGCAGCAACCAATAGTCTGTCGACGAGCCACATTCAAATGTATAGCCAGCTGTATATATTGAGCTACTCATCCGCCATTACCGCATGTTCCTCCGGATCATCATGCAATAAACCTGTGTTAAGCCAACCCTTCGGCTGTTTCATTGTCTTTGGTCCCTTACACTAAAAGGACATAAAAGTTATATTAAATGTACAGGTAAAGGTCGTAAAGGTTGCTCGAAAGCCAGTCGTATCTGACTCTATGGTTCAGTGCTCATCTCTGTTTACAGCCAAAGAGCCAGTGCTGTCTGTGCCTGCAGATGTTTAGTGTAAGGGACCAAAGACAATGAAACAGCCGAAGGGGGGCTTTCTTAATGGCTGCCACCTTTGACTGGGATGGTTTTATTCCCTCAGGAGTCACACAAAACCCTAGGAACTCAACCTCGGTTGCGAAGAAGACGCATTTGTCCTTCCGCAGCCTCAGCCCCGCTTTTTCGAATATTGTCAGGACCTTCCCCAACCTCTTTGCCAATTCAACCCGACTCCCCCCCCCCGTTATTAACACGCCATCAAAATAAGGCAACACCCCCTCCAATCCCTTCAGGAGGCGTTCGACGAGTGACTGAAAAATTCCGGGCGCTGAATTCACGCCAAACTGGAGGCGCGTCACCTGGAACGCCCCCTTATGGGTGACTATGGTCTGCGCAGCAGCTGCGGCAGGGGACACCGTGAGCTGATGGTAGGCCTGTGCTAAGTCGAGCTTAGCGAAACACTTCCCCCCGTGTAACCTGGCCAGCAGATGGCTGACTACCGGCACCAGATATGCATTCGGGCGGATCGCCTTGTTGATGGTGCACTTGTAGTCGGCGCATATGCGGACCTCCCCATTGGCTTTTAGTGCGGTTACAATTGGAGTTTCCCACTCCGCAGAATCAACAGGCACAAGGATTCCCTGACCCACCAATTTGTCCAGTTCCGCCTCTATCTTGTCCTTGAGTGCGAATGGCACCCGGCGTGGTTTGAGGCGAATTGGGCGGACCTCCGGGTCCAGGTCGAAAGTCACTGGGGGCCCCTTGAATTTCCCCAGTCCCTTTTTGAAGACTTCGGGGTGCGCCTCGCACACCTCCTGGATCGGGTCAGACCCAACGGCGTGCATCCCAACGGCGTGCACCCCCCAATAAACAAACCCAGGGGCTGGAACCATTGAGTCCCGAGGAGGCTGCAATCTCCCCCTTTGAGCACGACTAGGGGAAGGGACGCGGCGTGCTCCTTGAATTTGACCTGAAATTCTCCAACCCCCAACACTGGAATGCTGTTCCCTTGCACGTCCCGAAGTGTGGACCTCAACGCTTTGAGCTTGGGTCGCTTGTGGGGGGCAATTCCAAAAAACTCCCTCTGGGAAATGATAGAATATGAGGACCCCGAGTCAATTTCCATCCTAATGGGAACCCCTTGGACTAGTACCTCAACAAAGTAGCGGGGGTGTCCTGTAGACACGCTGAACACTGGGGTGTCGTCCTCGCTGCCGTCGGAGATGCGGCCCACGCCGTCCTGCTTCCGCGTGGCCTGGGCGCCGTCCTTGGGTCTCGTTGAGCGGTCTTGCCCCGCGGAACGGTCTGCTGAGCTCCGCCGGGTCTCGCGCTTCTTCCTGCACACCTTGGCGATGTGCCCGCGGCGGCCGCAGTTGTGGCACTCGGCCTTCCGGAAGGGGCATTTCATGCGGTCGTGGGCCGCTCCACAGCCGTCGCATCGCCGGCTCTCCTTCCGGACCCTCCGGACGTCCTCGTCGTCGCTGCTCTCTGTGGACGACCTCGAAGTTTGCCGGGCCGCCTGTACCGGAGCCTCTGCCTTGCTCGACTTCGGCCGCCAGTCCTGGAGTTCTTGGACCCCGGCCTTCGTAGCTTCTGTGGCCTGGGCCGCTCTGACGACCTCCTGCAGTGTGGGAGGCAGCTCTTGGTTCATTAATGTGCGCTGGGTCTCGGCGTCGTTCAGGCCGCACAGCACACAGTCCCGGAGGGTGATTTCGGCATTCTCCCATTTGCACGGGCCGGCCGCCAGCCGCAGGGCCGCCACGAATGCGGCGACCGTCTCCCCGGGCGCTTGGACTCGCCTCCAAAACGCACTCCGAGCGGGAAACATCACCGTGGCGGGCCGGACGTGCTCACGCAGCATCTGCATGAGTTCCTTGGCCTTGAATTCGCTCACCCTCCTCGGTGCAATCAGGTCCACCAAGGTCCTTTTTGTTTCTTGTCCGAGCATCCTGGTGAAGATGGCTCTTTTCTTCGCCTCTTCTGTGACTTCGGACTCGATCAGTGTGGCCTGGAAGTCCATCTCGAAGATCTCCCAGTCGCCCGGTTTCCTGATTTCGAAACCGGCGCATGTCTTGGTCCCGTGGGCTGCCATATCCCACCTTCGTCGCCAATTTAGTGTAAGGGACCAAAGACAATGAAACAGCCGAAGGGTTGGCTTAACACAGGTTTATTGCATGATGATCCGGAGGAACATGTGGTAATGGCGGATGGGTAGCTCAATATATACAGCTGGCTATACATTTGAATGTGGCTCGTCGACAGACTATTGGTTGCTGCCTGCGTGACGTCGTAGGAGGTCACGCCCTTCTTGACCAGGTGAAGAGGTGGCGGGGAAACTTCCCGCGCTGCTGAACCAGGTGAATATGATCCATGAGAGCTGGACGCTCGCTACTGCCCTCTGGTGGTCACTAGCTCGCGTCCCCTTATTAGGTTTACATTGCTACAGCTGATGGTTATAATGTTGCACACAGAAAGGTTACATTGTTAACACATGGCAAAGGTACATTGTTAAAGGCACAGCTTTACAGAACACAACAAGATGTTTCTGTGGACATGTGGCAGGCATGCTTAGACATCGGAGTGCACAGAATGCTGTTTACCTTCCCACCAAAGTGGTATCTATTTATCTACTTTCAATTTCTTGCTTTTGAACTGCTAGGTTAGCAGAGCTGGGACAGAGATGGGAGCTCATTCCATCGAGCAGTACTTGGGTCTCGAACTGCCATCCAGTCAGCATCTTAACCACTTGAGCCACTGCAGTCCCTATTAAATGTACTAGTGTGCTAAACCTATACCGGTACACTTAAATTAGACTTAAAAATCAAGGATCTAAATCCAATAGATAGTCCCAACTAATACACTGTACATGCATTTGCTTAATGGTTTTTTTAAAAAAAAATCAAATATAACCTGTTGATTAGATGGGACTAATATTTGAACGAACTGCAAACATTCTTGAGGGTACATAAGAGCAAAAACTAATTAGAAGATGGAGGAAGGAGCTCACTGGACAAGGACCAACAAGCTCAAGTGGGGTCTGTTGGCAGACAACAACATGCTGTGTGAATGTGGAGAGATTCAGAATCCAGCTCATTTACTGGTCTGCCAATGACTGCCAGAAACATGCACCGATGAAGACTTAGGTTTGTCCAATGACAAAGCCAAGAAAGTGGTTTCATTTTGGCAGTCCAGGGTTTGAGCAGGACACAAAATAAGAAGAAGCTGCAGGGATATTAAAATAGACAGGACAGCACTTTTGCCTATGTAAAATTGTTTTAGATTTTTTTTAAAGTAAGGTCTTTGTTTTTAATTGTTTGTGCTCACCTACGATGTTGTTCTCACATGCCCAGCAGATGTATTTCATTTTCTTGACTAGGATAAATATGGCATTGATTGCCAAAGTTGAGGCAGGGTCTGTGGGGTGGGGAGAGAAGAAGAAACAAAGATGTCAGAGCGAACACCTGTCCTCCTCCTTGGGGACAAGACCTTATGCTTTTATTTGATTCAGTCTGTTGAGAGGATGGCAGCTGCCAACTGTCATCAGCATCAAGTTACATTCACAAAGCTGGAGCAATTTCATTCTTTAGTTCAAGGAAAGAAGGCAGCAGCCCAAACGAGCAAGGAAGGGAATAAGTTTTGGCCCATGGCAAGGTAGGACTTGTGTTTTAGCTTCTCTTTTCACAACTTCATTGGAGGGTGGGGGAAAGGAAGATAAAGGCATACATGGATCCAAGCCAGCTATGAAACATAGCTTGTAATTAGTGAATGCTTTCCATCCATTAAAAATGGGCTGGCTTTAGTGTGATTGTATTCGCTCATCCTGCTTTTGTGCAGAAGTGTGAGATGCGACTTGGTAAACAGTTAAACAAAAAGACAAAACATTTTAAGTAAAAGCATTGGTTTAGGGGAGAGGCTCCCCTGGTGGCTTAGTGGTTAAGATGCTAAGCTTGGAGACTGGAATGTCGGGTTTCGATACCTGAGGGCTGTACCTGGGAACATGAAAGGAGCCTGATTCGGGCATCCCCTGAGCGGAGATTCTCCAGGAAAAATCCTTTCAACCCAGAGTAATCTCTGACACTGTTATGTATGTACAATGTTGCTTTAAGAAATGCATGAATGTAACCTGACCACAATTACAATGTAGCCCAGCTGTTAAAGGAACGCGAGTAAGCTGCCCATAGAGGGCAGCTGCGAGCGTTCAACTCACATGGTTCTCATTCCTCAAATCACCGACAGCCGCGGGAACTCTCCCGCACTAGCAAACTACTACGGAAGAGGGGTGTGACTTGGACGACGTCACGCCGGTAGCAGCCAATAAGCTACCGTGCAACAAGATTCAAATGTATTGCACTACTGTATATAATGTGATGTACCTCCGCCATTACCACATGTTCATCCTGATCATCAACCAATAAACCTGTGTTAGTCCTCACTGCGACTCCTTCTTTGTCTTCCGTGCAAGACACTAAAGACACGAAATTGTTATTTATGGAATTAAATGATAACATGCAAACTTCTTATATTAAAAAATAAAAACAAAGCCTGAATCTAATGTTGCAGCCAAGAGCTAATGCAATGGGACACTTTTACTTCACGTTTTCTTAGCATCAAGGTCGGGATACACAGATAGAGCCTCCTTGAAGATGGTGGTATTTTTGAACCACAATCGGGCATACCCTGGTAATGGCAACTTTGTGTTGCCAGCTAACCTTTTTCACACTACTTCAGGCAAAAGAAACTGCAGAATGAACTCACCAAAAGATGCCTTCATTTTGGCAATTTCATGTCTGGCCTAGAAGAAGAAGAAGAAGAAGAAGAAGCAACAGCAACAACAACAGCAGGGCCTTCTCCAGTGAGTCCTTTCTTCTCATTTGGTGGACAAAGTATTTGAGCTTCAGCCCTTTGGTAAAAGGTAAAGGTAAAGTCACCCTTGCTCAAAAGCCAGTTGTATCTGACTTTAGTATTCAGTGCTCATCTCTGTTTCATAGCCGAAGAGCCAGCGCTGTCTGCTTCTGCAGACAATTCCGTGGTCATGTGGCAAGCATGACTAGACACCAGAGTGCACGGAATGCTGTTTTCCTTCCCACCAAAGTGATCCCTATTTATCTATTTGCAATTTCTTGCTTTCAAACTACTAGGTTGGTAGCAGCTGGGACAAAGACGGGAGCTCATACTGTCCTGCAGTATCCAGGTATCGAACTGCTGACCTTTCGCTTTCCAGTCAGCATCTTAGCCACTTGAGCCACTGCAGTCCCTCAGCCCTTTGGAGTTTGCTTTAACTATACACCAGGGCTGGGTGTGCAGGGCTATGGACAGATCCTTTAGCAGATCAGTCCTGCTGGAACCTAGCCACAATAGTAAAGGCTCACTGGGCAGTGGTATCAAATGAGGGTTAGGCAGTTTGCCAGCAAGAGCACAGCATACACATGGCAGGTGAATAATGCTGCTTTAGGGCTCAGTGCTCATCTCTGTTTCATAGCTGAAGAGCCAGTGCTGTCTGCATCTGCAGATGTTTCTGTGAACATGTGACAGGCATGCCTAGACACTGGAGCGCACAGAACGCTGTTTACCTTCCCACCAAAGTGGTACCTATTTATCTACTTGCAATTTCTTGCTTTCGAACTGCGAGGTTGGCAGGAGCCGGGACAGAATTGGGAGCTCATTCTGTCGTGCAGTACTTGGGTATCGAACTGCTGATCTGCCGCCTTTCAGTTAGTGTCTTAACCACTTGACCTACTTGACCTACTGCAGTATTGCATAATCCTGGGGTAGTTTGCAGTTCTGACTGGGTGTGTATCTCACATCAAAATTTTGGAGTTCATGTTACATGCTGCCAATAGTAATTGTTTTACCTCTGTACAAGGTCTGCTTTTTAAAAATAGTGGAATCTTGCCTAGGCAAAAAGAGTATGCTAATATTTCCTTAAGACATTGCTTTGCATTGGTTCAGCTCAAGTGGGCCCTAATGACCAGACTGCTAATACTCTTTCCTTACATTCTGATGACTAATGACCTCATACTTCCCATTTCATTAATAATAATGAACACACCATTGTTGAGAAACAATAATGTGCTTCCATATAATAGACTGGAAAGTGCACATTCCCATAGAGAAAATGGAAATTTATTCATAAGGACTAGTAGAGTCCAAAGAACCCAAGGGATACTTCCACTGAGACAATTGTGTTGTTGGAGGCATGTTAAAAATTTGAATGAGCCCTTGGTATAAAGGGCAGCAATTTAACTCTTCAACCCTTTGGTAGAGGCAGAATGAATACCAGGAAGTGTTAGCTATTAGCCATTCAAGGGATATCTTGAGACATTCTGTGAAAGCAGCATTGGTAAACTCATTGCTTAGAACATGTTACATTTTTAAAAATCCTTTAAAACTATAAAACAGTTTTTGGCAATATCAACTTTCTATTCTGGTATACAGCCAAAAACTTTAATGATTTCCACCATACCTTGAAAGTATCTCCATTCACCCATTAGTAAAGAAAATCATCTACAGATGCAAATTGACATTTTTATATATTGAAGTACAGATCCCAAAGGAGGATACAATTGCAAAAAATGAAATACAAGAACCATGTAACTTGTCACTACGACCTTCTCAACAATTTAATTAATTTTACCATATTTTCATGTATTTTGATTATAGAAACTCACTAGCAGCTGCTGCATTGCCCAGCCTTGGCTAATACTTGGGTCAATCTATTTTCCTAGGTTTTCAGGTCAAAATGAGGTACCTCAGCTTATATTCGGGTCAGCTTATACTCGAGTATATACGGTAGTCCTGATTTGGGTGTAACACAGGGCTTTCCCCCTGGCCACGCCCACCATACCACACCCACAGAGTAGGTAGTAAAACAATTTGAATCCTACCACTGGTTACTGGTGATGAGTAAAGATGTAGCTGTTAATTCTTAGGCTGTGTAGAATTAAAAGGTAGAAGGGCCCTCCAATAATGCTAACTGATGATAGCAATGAAAACGATGGATGTTGCTTGTAGTTAATAAATGCCTGACTATTTTGGCTGTTTGTGAATTCTCATGCTAATGGGCCAATAATACTTCACTGATTCTTACCAATCATGGCTCACCATAACTATAATAGGCTCTCTCCTGTCTTCACTATCCCACATGTTTGAAAGTCTGCACTGCCCACAGCTGAGTGCTTGCAAAGAAAATGGCTGGTTACCAGCAGTTCCTTTTCTGGCTGTGTTGAGTATAGGAGAAATGCATGTCCTAACCAGGTGAAACATAAATGTAATAATTAGCCATAGCTCTGGATTGCCTTGTGCTTTACTGTATGGAGGGAACAGCAGGAAAGGGAGTGTAGTGATTTATGAACAACACCAAAATTGCAACAATGTAGTTAGTGTGTCAATCATTTACTTCCTTAATGTTTATTTCTGCTCATATTGTTTTCCTCAGTGTTAGCCATACTTTAGGTAGACCAGGACAATTGCAGCTCCTGGAATATTGTTGCTTTACTCCCTGGCCTTTTAATTTGCTAGAAAACTGAGCTACCAACCTTTCTAGGCTTCTCAAATAAGGCTGTTATCTTGAGTATGGTGTAGGACTTGTGGTGAGTATGAATGAGTGGAACCGTTTGGATAGCTCAGTGGTTTAGATGTCTGACTGCAGAGTGAGGAGGCTGGACATTTAACTTCCCACTGTGCTTCCTGGGAGAAGAGCTGGTTTGTCTAACTACCTCTCTCGGTCTCGGGATACTCTCAGAAAAAGGGAATGGTAAGCCAATTCTTATGTTGTACCTAGAAAATCAGGAAAGGCTTGCTATGAATTGGAATCAAGTGATTATTAGTATTATGACTTCCAAAATGTCCTATCAATAGCTCTACTCAACTCTTGCAATTTCAAAGTGGTGGCTTTCTTCATCAAGTCAAATTGAGCATGAACACTTACTAGAATTCGAAAAAGATGGAAGCAACCTGACTTTTCTTGGGAGGGAGTGCAGCTTCACAGAATGCTTTGTCTTGTGTACTAACCCAGCCTTTTGCTTGATGGGTCATATATTACAGATTTTTGGATGGCTCTGTCCCATGTTGTTGTTTCGTGGCAGAGATTACTCTGGGTTGAAAGGATTTTTTAGGGGACGCCCAAATGAGGCACCTTTCATGTCCCCAAGTGCATCTCTCAGGTATTGAAACCCAACCTTCCAGTCACCAGCTCAGCGTCTTACCACTAAGCTACCGGGGGGGGGGGGGGAGCTGCTTCTGTCCCATTATGAGTATTTAAGTGAGAATCTGTTATCCAGCTGAATTTCTGGGCATGAAGAGGAAGTACTGTAGGTATCACTTTGTCTTGAGAAGCTCCTGGTTTACTTTATGGGAATGGTAGTTCATAGATTGCCTTTCTTTCATCTTTAATATGGCTGCTTCCAGGAGCTACTTCCTTTCCACCCTTTCCCCCATGAGAGGATATTCCTTTTTCATTTTTTTTAAAAAAAGAACAGTTGAAGGATCAATTAAAAGAGGAAAATGACTGGGAATTGTAAAAGCTGTCAGTAGCAATGAGTAACCTTTCTCAAGGCTAGATGCAGAAATGCACTTTTTCTACTGCAATGATTGTATATAAAACAAACAAGGCCTGGTTACAAAACATGACTCAGGCTACAAATCAAGCAGTGTTTTGATGGCTGCTGAGCCTGCCATAATGTGAAGATACAGGTTTTACTGTTTTCATAAAATCACGTTGCCCAGATCTCAGTGAATGTTTGTGTCTGTGTTCATGCACACATGTAAAACATGTGCACTTGAAGACCAGGAAAAGTGTGGTCATGTGTGTTGTGTACTGAATGTAGTGTGTTGAATGTATTTGTAACCACATGAATGGGTACAGGTAACACTGTAACCTTCTGTATGAGGACGCGAGCTAGTGGCCACCGGGGGCAATAGCGAGCGCCCAGCTCACATGGTTCACATTACTCAAATGCCTTCAGCCGCGCGGGAAAGATTCCCGCGCTCACCTCACCTGGACAAGAAAGGCGTGACCAAGGATGACATCACTTGGACAGCAGCCAATGCCTGTCGAAGAGCCAGATTCAATTAGATAGCCACCGTATAAAAAGAGCTGTTTGTCCGCCATTACCACATGTTCGTACTGTACTCTATGCAATAAAGATGTGTTAGGCTAGCTTACAGCCGTTTCCATTGTCTTGATTCCCAAACACTAAAATGTGTTGCTGATTACGTAAAATGTCATTGTAAGTGTCATCTATTGCAGGCCTATAACATCTCTGAGATTAGGGTCAATGTTTGGCGAATGGGCTCACAGTTGGACTTACACTGCTCTTTCCAAAAATATTCAAATTTTATTCTTGTCAGGTAATTCTGCAGTTCAGAAGGACCATTATCTCACAAATTTCACAAGACACGGTGGGCATGACTATTATTGGTGGAGAGGCCATTCCCCTTTTAGCATTGTACACATATTCTTCACCAGTGGTGTACAGGAGACAGGGCTTACAGAATTTTAATTTAATTTAATAGTCATATTTATATATGCCGCCCACTCAGGCAGAACCCGACTCAGGGCGGCATTACAACAAGTTCTAAAAACACATAAAAACACTTTAAAAGACCCAAGAATCAAAATAATCAATAGTAATTACAGGGTGTCAAGTCAGTTCTGACTGATGGCTAATTTTTCCTGAGTTTTCTAGACAGAGTACTCAGAAGTGGTTTACCATTCCTTTCTTCCTTGTGCATACTGGGACTTTGCAACTTGCCCAAGGCTAAACAAGCTGGCTCTTCGTTTGGGAGGCATGGGTACTCAACCCCACTCCAATCCCTGGCTCTGCATCCAGATGCCTAAACCACTGGGCTAAAAATCCAGACACTTTTGGAAAAGGAAGAACTGCAGCCACTTTCCAACTCATCCTTGCTCCCATTTCCTTTGAGTGTAATGCAAGCAGTTGAGGGAAGAAATTGGCTTTTGTAGGACCTGTATCGTGTCAGCTGTACCCCTTATCGTCGTCAGCTGAAACTCATATCCGATGCATTTTTCCTGAAGCAGGAAAAATAACTTTGGCGTGAATTTGTTTAAGGTGAATCCCAGCTTGCCATGAAGTGACCCACACACTATGACCAGAGAGCCATCTCCTGCGCCCAACACTAGGCGTTGGGTCGCTGGCTGTACAGTCTAGCAGGATGTTCGGCCAGACTGTGAACTGTCAATAAAGTATTGTAAAAAGACATAATCTCCTTCCCAAAGATTACAACTCATTGATTATACTTTTTTTGAAGGATGACTGGTGAGGGGGCACAATATGATGCTGTGGTGGACTTATAATGCAAACTATTTAAACTTGGGTCAGCCTTGAAGCAGCAATTAAGAGGAATTAGCTTTGCAAAAACCCTACTCCTCTTCCCATGGCCCAAGTCAGCAGCCTGTATTTTTCAGAATAGTAGCCGTGTTAGTCTGTGGTTCAGGCATATCAAAAAACAAAAGCAAATAAAAATAAAAATAAATAAAAACACTGCAGCACTTTAAAGACTAACTGCTATATTTTTACTGTGAGCTTTCGTGGATCAAGTCCTGAAGAAATGGGTCAGGTCTGAAGAAGTGGACAGTAAAAATATAGCAGTTAGTCTATAAAGTGCTGCAGCGTTTTTATTTTTATTTATTTTTTTGTTTTCTGATATGCCTGTATTTTTCATCTCTCCTTTGGGACACGTGCTAACTACGATGTAGGACAGGGGTGCCCAAACTATGGCCCGGGGCCTGGATCTGGCCCTCGATGCCAATTCATCTGGCCCACAAAGCCTTTCCCACCGTCATCCCATATTAGTTAGACTTCAGTTAGACTGGAGGCCAGCACAGGATAAGCATAACTGTCCAGTTTCCCATTTTGGATGGGAAATTTCTCTTATTTGACAGGAGTTTCCCGAAACTTGACAGGTATGACAAAGGTCTGCATAGTCAAAGCAATGGTATTTCCGGGTGGTAATGTATGGCTGTGAGAGCTGGACCATTAGAAAGGCTGAGCGAAGAAAAATAGATGCCTTTGAGATGTGGTGCTGGAGGAGAGTTTTGAGAGACCCTTGGACAGCAGAGAACAAATAGGTCAGTATTAGAAGAGATTAGCCCTGAGTGCTCATTAGAAGGTCAAATAGTAAAGATGAAGTTGAAGTATTTTGGACAGCAAATGAGAAGGGAGGATTCACTTGAGAAAGCCTTGATGCTGGGAAAAGTGGAGGGCAAAAGAAGAAGGGGGCGGCCAAAAGATGAGATGGCTAGATGGTATTGTAGACACAATGGGCACGGGGCTGTGTGGACTGAGGAGGATGGTGGAGGACAGGGGTGCTTGTGGAGAGCGATGGTCCATGGGGTCGCAAAGAGTCGGAGTCGACTGTGCGACTGAACAACCACCACCACCACCCAAAGCACCCTTCAGGGACACCTGACCGGAGAGACTCCGCGGCGCCCCGCCCAAGGCTGAAGCCCCCTCCTCTCTCCCCGCCTTCTCTCGGATATACGAGAGGGAGCAGCTCTCGGAACGCTCGGGGACACACAGACAAAGCGCCCGCTCCTGATTGGTGCTTTCGACCAGCGCTCGGGCTTCCGTCGCGCACGCCGCGTCCAATCCGCTCATTGACATGCAAATCAGAGGCTATAAATAAGGCCTGGGCGGAGGCCCGGGAAGAGGCGGGGGGAAGTGGGTAGTAGGCGCCGGGGAAGGGAAGGGAAGGAAGCGCTTAGTCGGTCCCAAAAGACTTTTTTTTTTGTTTGAGGCGCCCTCCTCCTCCTCCCCCGTCATTTTGCATTATCCTCCCTCCCTCCCTCCCACTCCCCGCCCGTCTCCTCCTGGCTGCTGCTGTTGGACTTCCTCGTCCGCTGCTGCTGCTGCTGCTTCTCCTCCTCCTCCTCCCAGCCCTTTCCTGTAAGCTGCTGCTGCTGCTGCCTGCCCTGCCTCGCCTTCCCGTCCCGTCCCTTCCCTTCCTACCATGGCTCCCTCCTTTCCGTCCAGCAAGAACCGCTCCAGCAGGGACGACGAGGATGTCCTCGACGCCAGAGGAGACCGGAAGGTGAGCATGGTCTGCACATTTATTTATTTTGGGGGGAGCCCTCTTCACAGTCCCGAAAGACCATCCTACAGAGGAAGGGCAGGATCTGTTCTCCCATCATCCCCCCGAGTGCAGGACGCGTAATCACAGGCTGCAACGGCGAGACATCAGTTACAGGCTGGATAGTAGGAAACTTCTCAAATGTTAGAGCAGTACGACAATGGGACCCGTTATTATCTCCGGCGGCGGCGGCAGGCGTTCCAGCGCTGGAGAGAGAATTGGACCACCATAGCTGATTTTTTTTTTGGAATTGCAGTGGCTCAAGTGGCTAAGACGCTGACTGGGAGGCGAAGGGTCAGCGGTTCGATTCCAGAGTACTGCAGGACAGAATGAGCGCATTTCTTTGTCCCAGCTCCTGCCATCCTAGCAGTTCAAAAGCTAGAAATTGCAAGTAGATAAATAGGGACCACTTCGATGGGAAGGTAAACACCGCTCCAGTGTCTAGTCATGCCTGCCACATGACCACGGAAACGTCTGCAGAAGCAGACAACGCTGGCTCTTCGGCTTTGAAACAGGGATGAGCACTGAACCTTAGAGTTGGATATGACTGGCTTTCGAGCAAGGGAAACCTTCACCTTAGCCGTGTTAGTCTGTGGTTCAGGCATATCAGAAAACATCTGTCAGATCTGCTTTGGTTTGGGTCCCTGCATTGAGCAGGGGGGGGGGGGGTTGGACGTGATGGCCTCTAAGGTCCCTTCCGACTTAGTGATGCGGATCAGAGTTGCGGATTGGGACCTGGTGCCACAGAGGGAGGTGCAAAGGAACCAGGGCTGGGTGGGAATAGGGGCTGCAGGGCCTTGAGGGGGGAGGGGGGGAAGAGAAAGGCCTGCCTGCGAGGTGGAGGAGGGCGAGTAAGATCATCAGCGACATCTTTCAATGCCCTGATCTGGAGTCATTGTAGCCTATTTTTGTTTTGCCAGGTGCGGAAGCCGCTGGTCGAAAAAAAGAGGCGGGCGCGGATCAACGACAGTTTGCACGAGCTGCGGTTGATCTTGGCAGACTCGGAGGTAAGTTGGGCAAAATGAAGGAACAGGGGGTGTTTGGGGAAGGTTTGGGATTGATGAGCTCTCTCTCTTGCTTGTTCCCAGTTCCAAGCGAAGATGGAGAATGCCGAGGTGCTGGAGATGACGGTGAAACGGGTCCAGGGCATGTTGCAAAACAGATCGCAAGGTGAGAATCCACCCCCTCTCCCATCCTCCCTACCAGCTGGTTGTCTTGGGTGTGACTGTAACATGGGGTGGCTGATGGCTGGCTTCTTATCCCGCATAAAGGACAGGAAGTTGGCCTCCAGGGGTGGGGGCAGAGAGCTAATGTAGCTTCAAGGATTTGAAAGAAGTAGCAATAGCAATTACACTTATACTCCGCCCCATAGTGCTTAGTGCCATGATGGCGAACTATGGCACTCCAGATGTTCTTGGTCTTCAATTCCCAGAAGCCCAAGCACCCTGTGAATCCACATGAATGGGTTTACTGCGATTCATCCGGCCCACGCTGCTCTCATAGCTCCCGGAAGCGGAAGTAAAACACGCCCCACGTTTTACTTCCGCTTTCGGAAGATGCCACACATTCGTGTGGATTCACACGGTGTTTGGGCTTCTGGGAATTGAAGTCCAAGAACATCTGGAGTGCCAAGTTTCACCATCACAGGCTTAGTGGGTGTTTCACAAGTTAATTAGCATTTTCCCCTACCCTTTCAATGCACTGGGTACTCATTTGACTAAGTTTGGAAGGGTTGGAAGGCTGAGTCAACCTTGTTTCCTGTCAGGATCGAACTCACAATGTTTTGGCTGCAGTACAGCAGTTTAACCACTGCACCACCAGGGCTCTGGGACACATTGTTCAGTCCACAGAGATGGCCAAGTTGGTCTGTCCTGTTTTGCAGCAAAACCAACTGAGGGTCTTGGGATACTGTGATGATTCCATTGTGTCTCTCAAACTAGACAAGAGTTCACAAAGCTTTATGTCAAATACAGCTTTACAGGTGTTAAGATGCCAAAAGATATAGTTTTTGCAAAAACTATGGGCAGTTTGCATTTCATACTTGGGAGCCCTTGATAGTTAATGCTCATGTTAACTTTTGCCGGTTCTGTGTTGTTATCATTTTGTTGGGGTATAAACTATTTTCTCCTCTGTTTGAAAGCTGAGTAGCAATGTACTGCTGCTCATTCTCTTTCACAGTTGCATATTGCATTTCCCCCCTCTTACCAACTACTAGGACTATAGAGATTATTTCCCCCTCATGTTTTGCATTTCTCTTTCTACAGCAGTCTTATACATCTAATTCAATAATTTAAGCCCTCCCTCCCAACTTGAAATATAAATTGTGTAAACTGAGTTGTTTTTTACAACAAGGTGTATCACATGTGCACTTTGCCTTTGAAGGCTCATCCCAAATTTCCAAACTTCCACAGCTTGCTTGGGTTGTGAATTAGCCTTGCAGTAGAAGTGCATGATCAGATCAAGGTAAGACTAGATCAGATCAAATCCAACTAAGCCTCTATAATATTAAATCTTAATCTCATCCTAATCAGTTGTGAAGTAATTTGATGTCCTAGAAAGCAGTCTATTCACCAGGTCTATTTGTTCTGTTCTTTCCAAAAGAACACAAGGTGAACCTCTAGAAAGATGGAAGGTTTCCCTGGGAAATAAAGTTATTTCCCCAACATGTTTCAAGATGTGCTGGCTGAATGTTTCTCAGCAATTTTTGCATTTATTTTTAGAATCACATATTGAGAGGTATTGGGGGAGGTGCGGATGATGAAAAAGTTTCAAGGTCTAGCCAGCCTAGGGGGGTAGAGGAAAATAGTCACATACTGTATAGGAGAGAAGTGTAGATGTGTTTGTGACTTTGGTACATTTTGCTTCCTTGTTCCTCTATGGCATCAGATGGTAACAAACGACAGCGGGAGGCCAGCGAACGCTTTGCAGCTGGGTATATCCAGTGCATGCATGAAGTCCACACATTCGTCTCCAGCTGTCCTGGGATTGATCCAACCATTGCAGCCGAGCTCTTGAATCACCTCTTGGAGTCGATGCCGTTGAACGAAGGCAGCTTTCAGGACTTGATTTTGGACGTCCTGTCAGATCCCTCCATCAGCCCATGGCTGAATAGCGATGGCTTCTCCCAAATGCCTGGGGCATCACCTGGAGCTTTACACCTGCCTAGTTCACCTCTTCTGTCCCCTTCCTCCACTGAAGAGATTTGTTCTGATTTGGAAGAGACAGAGTCGGAGCAGAGCCATATCACCTTGCATGGACAGGACGGGTCTAGAACGCAAAATGCGCCTTCCTCCGGCCTTTCCAAATCTGTGTGGAGACCTTGGTAATTAAACTGAACAGGAAGCCAACAAAGATCTACCTAACAGGGAGAATACTTGAGCACTGTGTTGTTCTTGCCATTGGAATAGAGACAATGATGATTTCAGATGGTGCATTTTGTGTTGTAAATTTTTTGTGTGTTTCAGGACTTGTATAGATGGCACTCTTCCACTGTCAAATCCTGACAGGCTAAATAGCTGAATGAGTTAACATTTCATCTAGGAGTGTGAGTGATGCGTTTTGCCATTCTTGGTTTCTTTTTATTAGGGATGTGGCGTAAAATAAGGGATGGAAGCGTTGTGCAAGCTGAGCTCAGCAGAATTTTGCAACTTACCTGTTTTCTTCTTTTTGGCTCTTATAAGTGGTGTCGGAAGTAACTACCTTTTTTTCTATTAGGAAAAAAATTCCTTGTGCATTTGAGAACTTGGTGGCCTAGTCTAATGAAAGGTATGAAGTTGAGCCATTTGTGCACATCTTCTGATTTTATAGTGATAGCATTAAAAATAAAAAGGAAATCCCTAAAAGGGATTGCGGAGGTTATTCTCTTGATGAGTTTAGTGGTCTAGGACAGTGATGGTGAACCTTGGCACTCCAGGTGTTCTTGAACTTAAATTCCTTCTGAATCTACACAAATGGGTTTACTGGGTGTATGCACAGTAAACCCATTCATGTGGATTCACAGAGACTTGAGCTTCTGGGAATTGAAGTTCAAGAACACCTGGAGTGCCAAGGTTCACCATTACGGGTCTAGGATCTCTCCTTCAGTGAAGGATGAGGACA
This sequence comes from Bradypodion pumilum, assembly GCA_035047305.1. Taxonomy (NCBI): domain Eukaryota; kingdom Metazoa; phylum Chordata; class Lepidosauria; order Squamata; family Chamaeleonidae; genus Bradypodion; species Bradypodion pumilum. The sequence goes on from JAWDJD010000003.1 coordinate 327,868,780, forward strand.
CTAGAAACCTGACTGGAATTAGGTGAGCGTTATAAAATATTGGTGGCAGGGTACCTTTTAGAAACGTGTCTTGTGCACATTTTCTAACATGTGAATTTATTGTGATATGTATGTTAGTTTGGCAAGTGTTTATTTTAATCTCCTTTTAAAAAAATAAACAAAATTCACCAATGATTGCATGTATTTTGAGATATGACACTTCTGCCCTCAAAATTTAATTCCATTTCGTGTTTGATAAATAAGTATTCTTGAGTGCAAACATTGGTAATTAAGCACTTAATTCTTGTATTGGACTTTCATTTATTCAGAAATTTCCCCCTGCCATATGGTTTTGGCATATTAAATCGCTGGTTTTCATTTATAATTTTCAGATTTTAAACATTGTCATTTAATTTGCCATTACTTAATGGTTTAAAAGCGACTACAGCCTGTAACTATGCAGGTGGACTCTCTATTTTTTTTGGAAGCAGGTCTTGTGTTGAGCAGAACCTACTCTTAGTAAATGCACATAGAATGCAGAATTAATGAGAATTAGAATTAATGAATAATGTATTGTTGAGAGTTTTGAAGAGTATGAAAATTTCTCCAGCTGAATGGAAAATATAAATAACATGTAATTGAGTGGAAAGCTTCAAGGCCTTTGACATAAAACAAATCTTCTGTAGAGCGGGGATGTGTGAGCGGTTTGTGCTGTTCTAGTTCCACGGAGCTGTAATTGTAACATAGACCTATGCTGTAAACTTAACACATGAAAGTGTCCCAACATAGCAAAAGGAAGAAGTAAAAGATGGAGGACTAGCTGTGTAATCTTCCTTTTTGTTAACTATGCGGAATAATAAAAGTGGAAATAAAGTTTATTAGCAGATGTGTGCTTTGTAACTACCTTGTAAGCCCATCCGATGTGGATGGTCTTAATTCATGTCCTTGTCACAAGAGTTCTTTCTCCTTGCCTGCTAAATTCTCACCTACCTTTGAACTAGAAAGGAGGTCAGCAATTCTCCCTCTCCATTTCCTTTCCTGTAAAGATCTTCCTGCTTTTAAGTTAGATAGTGAATGTTTTGATGTGTAAATGGAGCAATAATATGGATAGTTCAAGTGGAAAGAGCACCCTATATGACCTAATGATTGAGCAACAGTATATGGAATAAGGGAAATAGCATTTAATTATAGTATAATGAGATAGTAGCACTTGAAGTCAGGTCTGTAGGATGCTAAACATAAATGGGACTTCAGCTTATATTTTTGTATTTAAAAGCAGCATTTGAATGAACAAGAAGAAATGGATTGAGTTCTCACAGTATCTCCTTTAATTAGCACTTTGGACCAGACGTGAGATGATTTTTTAATTACAAAGAAAACGCTGGTAAAAGCCTAAAAGGTCAGTTTGGAGTCAACTGTCCACTTAGATTGTGTTTGTTGTTACACATTTGCTTCAGTTTTGAAAACTAACAGGTTTTCCAGTGTGAGCTTCATCAATCATCCTGAGTATTTTTGTAGCTATGTTCCTGTCTTCTTTTCTTCCAATGCAGGGTAGTTTATATTTTAAACAAACAAGAGTTTTTAGTTGTTTGAGCTATGAAATGAAGGCAGTTGAAGCTGCCCAATTGTGAGTGCACAGTTCCAAGGATTTTGTCCACTCGATCTGGCCATTTGAAGTTAGCTTGGTTATCTTTGGCAAAAGTTCAGGTTAGCTTAACATTTGAATCAGCTTTGACTTGCTGTTTATTGTATTCAGGTATGCACCTGATGCATGTTAGGCTGTTGCTGTCAGCTCTCCCCAGATAGTAAAATAGGAGTTGGTAGTAGTATTCCTTTTATTTGCTAGATGTTTGAATCCAAGGGATGTGTTTAAGGATGGAGGCTTTTCCTGCGAACAGATTTGTTAGCCTTAAGAGCTAGGATATGGCAATTTTATAGACTCCAAGCCACTGATTCTTGAATTGAAGGTGAACCATATGTAAGAAAGAGAGGGTGTGTGTTGGCAGTTTCATGTATTTGTACATCTGGAAAGTAAAGGCATACAAATACAGTGATACTGAACAGGTAGCTAGACTGCATCCCCATCAGCTCCCTCACAGGAGCATCCCCGAAGATTGTATTTTTGAACCACAATCAGGCATACCCTGGTAACTGCAACCTTGTGTTGCCAGCTAATCTTTCTCACATTCAGTCAGGTGGAAGGAACTATGGAAATGAATTCACCAAAAGGTGTCTTCATTTTGGCAGTTACGTCTCTGACCTAGCCACAGAAGAAGTTACAGATCTCTGCCCATCTGGACTCCTTACTTGGCTATTCTGACTTAAGAAGTTTCTCCAGTTTTCCTCATGTCCCCTACAATAAACTGTACATCCCCATCAGAAAGATGAATAACTTGTCCAATTTTTGCTGGACTCTTGCTTCTAGCATGGCCAATGATGCGGAATTCCAACATCGGGAAGATCATGTTTTTCCTTTATTCTTGCCATAGGTGATCCTAGTTGTTTCTTGCTAGCTCCCTCTGGATCATGGTAGAATACAGCTGCTACAACTCAATTTATCCTTAGCCTTTAGTGTGATATTTTGACATTTTACCAATAATCAGTTGGGCAATTTTGCCCTTTAATCTTTTGAGGTTTCACTAGAGAAAAGGAGGCACAGAAGGACTTTCATTTGGTTATAAATCTCCATGAGACAGCAATGCAGTTCATGGTTGCTTTACTCAACCTCCAGAGCCTCTGACCTTGCTTGATCAACTACATCTTGGTAGGCTCCAGGTCTTGTTACACAGTGCACAGAAGATAGCGGGAGAGTTGTGATTAATTCAGGTAGAGTTGTGTGGAAGACAAGGGAGGAGCTTATTGTATATCAGAATACTCACGCAAAAATCTTCCTCCCTATGATAAAGTAGAATTAAATATAACCTTAATTTATCAAGTAGCATCTCTCTTTGCCATAAAGGAGCAATCAAAGCAAATCCACCCACTAGAACTTGAAATGGCATTTTCCAGAAGATGGCTTATTCATGCTCGATAATGCTGAGAATGGCTCAAAGACATTTTAATGAATCAAATCTTAAAGAGGCTCTTAAAGAGGCTCTTGAATAAAATAAAAAAAATCAAGCATGTGATATGGAGTGGTGTGTGGGTGTGTGTGCGCGTGCGTGTGTGTGCGCGCGGGCCAGCCGGCTGGCCGGTCGGATAGGAGAAAGACTGTTGAATGGATGCCATGATGGAACCCACCTATTTCTGTGTAGATCTCTTGTTTCTTCTTTGGAATACATGCGTAAAGCTAATAGCCAGTAGCCATTTTAAAATGTAAGCAACTAAATAAATTTCTTACTGTTTTATGATTAAGGCCCTGAGGACTGGCTCTAACATCAGTCATAATGCTTGGAGTAGACTCAGTGTGTTCTCTAGATAGGATAAGGTCTTCGTTTAATTCATGGTGCTTACGACTAGTTAACCCACCCACCCACCCCCAGATACTGAGAACTCAGCAAAAAAATTGCCCCCTTGGCAAAACAGCTTCACAGCTTCGTGATTGCTAATAGCAGCATTAAAAATATATATGGAAAAGCAGACAAGTTTAGATCAGAACAAAATTAAAGGGAGGATTGTCTGGTATTAGTATACCTGAGAATGTCAGTGGAAGTGGTTTTGAGGTATGTAATTTTTCAATTCCATTATATATATTAATGTGTACTAGGTTATAAGCAGGAAACCAAATCTATCCATGTACAGTTAAGTGACCCAAAGCATTTGAGAAAAGTTAGGGTGTTCTTTTTTAAATCCACAAATCAGGTTCACAGAAAGCTTACACCCCTTGATTAGGTGTTGCAGGGTTTCGCAAAATTTGCATTTCTGTATCTTGCTGCAAAAGTGTGAGATTTGACACTTCTCCGATAAAGGCAGGAAGAGGTGAGCATTTGGGAGGAGGGCCCCCCAAGAATGTGGTTTCCAGCAGTTAACACTGAAAAGAAAGTTGATGCTTATGTTGTTCTCCCCACCTCCAGCTAGAAACCGCCTTTATTCTTTTCATTTTATAAGTAATAACAAGGCTCTAGCTGGGCTGTTACTGTACCAGATTGTAAAAGAAGAAACACCCTTTCACCGCCTTAACAAGGAGGACAGTTGTTTGATATGCAGATAGAAACACGTAGAGCCATTAGTGGACGTGACTGGGTGCTGCTGCTTGTAAATAACTTGGATCTGTTAGAACAAAAAAGTCTGTAAGAGGAGACCTTGTTGATACTTCACAGTAGAATGTCAGTAGGGAGCTAATAGTGCTATTTGCCTTTAACAAGAGCATTCCTTTAACTGCTAGCAGACTAAGCAGCTATAGGGATGAGACAAAAATTAGAGATGAATGGATAAGGAAGGACCAGTAATGGGCAAATAGATCTCAAGTCAAAGCTTGCTACCTTCAACTGTGGCAACAGCCATTCGGTGTATTAGTGCATAATATCTAGCTTTGCAGTATGTTCCTTAAAATGCTTGTAGACTTAATGGTGGAGAATTGAACATGACACAAGACAGAATCCAAGCACCACTCAACATGCAATAAAACATATATTATGGCATAAACATTTGTACTTGCCAAGTGTATGTGCACCTCCAGAAATCTATTGCCAGCAAATACTGAATGAAATAAGGGAATGGTGCACCAAACCCATCCATTTTGTGCAGGAGTTCTCAATCTTTTTAAGCCAGGGGCCGGGTCACACTCCCTCAGATAGCTTCGGGGGCCAGATGGCCATTTTGCCCTTCGGTGGGGCACATGATATGGTGCAGCAAGCCACAGGTTGAGAATCCCTGGTTTTGTGGATACCAACCCCGTAAGATGACAGGTAAATTCATGGGCAAGTTTTCTGCACATCTCTCAGGCTCCCTTCCAGTACAGTTAGAGGTTTGGTGTGTAATGCTACTTCTCCTTTCCTCAAATCTTGCTTAAAAACAACCTTTCTACTGGCTGCTGTCAATAAACTTTTACTACTGTTATCACCTGGTACATAAGGAGGGTTAGTTTAAAATTAGATTTTCTAAACAAACATAAGAAACTGGTCTTGTTCAAGGGCTTTGACGGAAAACCCTATCTGTAATCAAGATTGAGCCCCCAAAATAGAAACAGCCACATTTTGGTCCCCTATTCACCTTTCTCTTTTGTTTCCCCCACCACCACTTTCTCCTTAGTGCCTATTAATGACTACAAGGTGTTTTGGGCAGGGACCTGCTGTCTAGCATTTATAGCATTTCTTCTTCTTAAGACATCTTGAAAGAGTTACTCCCAGAAAAAGTAATGTGCCAATGCACCAACCAAACACATGGATGGTATTGAAACGAAGGAAAACAATCTCTTTCTATGGATACTTATATCAGCTAAAGGGACCTCTTCATAAATGATCTAGAAGTAGGAGTAAATAGCAAGGTAGCCAAATTTGCTGATGTCACTAAATTATACAGGGTAGTGAAAACTGTGAGAGATTGTGAGGAGCTCCAGAGGGATCTCTTGACACTGGGGGAGTGGGCAAAACAGTGGCAAATGAGCTTCAACATTAGTAAGTGCAGAGTGATGCATGTTGGGGCAAAGAACCCCAATTACATTTATAAACTGATGGGGTCTGAACTCTCTGCGACAAACCAGGAAAGGGACCTTGGTGTCCTGGTGGACAACTCAATGAAGGTGTCAACCCAGTGTGCCTCAGCAGTGAAAAAAGCAAACTCATTGCTAGGGATCATTAGGAAGGGTATAGAAAATAAGTCAGCAAGTGTCATTTTGCCTCTTTATAAATCTATGGTGAGGCCCCATCTGGAATACTGTGTACAGTTCTGGTCGCCATACCTCCAGAAGGATATTATGGAGTTGGAGAAAGTACAGAGGAGGGCAACCATAATGATTAGGGGACTGGAACACCTTCCTTACCATCTGAGGCTGCAACAGTTGGGCCTCTTCACTCTTGAACAATGACGTCTAAGAGGTGACCTGATTGAAGTTTATAAAATCATGCACGGTGTGGACAAAGTAGATAAGGAAAAACTGTTTTCCCTATCGCATAATACTAGAACTAGGGGACACTCCATGAAACTTTTGGGTACTAGTTCTCAAACAAATAAGAGAAAGTACTTTTTCACCCAGAGGATTACTGGTCTATGGAACTCCCTGCCAGAAGAAGTGGTGACAGCTGTCAGTCTTGACAGCTTTAAAAAAGGATTAGACAAGTTCATGGAGGACAAGGGTATCAATGGCTATAATTATGGATACTTAAGGACAACCTCGGGGTTGGAGAGATAGGCAGGATATCTCTCAATGCCATTTCCAGGGAATCCTAAGCAGGTGAAGGCATCTGCTTGGGAATACCCTGAAGGAAATGGTGAGCCACTGTGTGAGACAGAATGCTGGACTGGATGGGCTGTGGCCTGTTCCAGCAAGGCTGTTCTTATGTTCTTAATTGTTCATGTAATGATCAGCATGGGGGGGAAACCACCCTCCGCTTGCCAACTGCAATCCTTGTGCAACTGATTCAATGCCATGTTTTGTCAGTTGGACATTTCACTCACAAGAGGTTCAGTAAGAACAAACCTTTTGTTTTCTATAAATGAGTAATTTTGTAATCTTTGTTTTCATAGTTTTCTGTAAACAGCATAGTTGGCAACAAGGGGATTTACACACACACACATATTCAAATTCAAATAATATTATGTGGGAATGTTGGGTACATAGACTTCTCGTCCTAAACAATGTAAGTTCTGGTTGACCCATTCCACAGTTAACGTGTTTAGGGAGCATGAGAAGAGATCTCTCTCTCACATACACACCAGTTAAGGGCATAAGGCTCTCTCACTTCCAAGTTCTCACCAACCCCTATGGAGGAGTTCTATATCAGGAGTTCTCAACCTACAGCCCATGGGCCGAACATGGCCCATGGCACCATTTCATGTGGCCTGTGTCACCGCCGCCACAAGAGGAAGCAGACACAGTTATGACAGCCGTAAATGTGCCTGCAGCTGTCGTAAACATGTTTACGACAGCCGCGGACATGTTTTACAGCAGAGTTTAGGGCGGGGCCAGGAACCACTATTCTGGCCCGCTCAGCTGTCTGAAGGGGCGTGGTCCAGCCTGCGACTTAAAAAGGTTGAGAACTACTGCTCTATATGGATTTGAAGCCCCATTTATCCCACTGAGCATGTTGCTAGTGGGGGAAATGGTTTGATGGATGCCCCAGTGGGCAAGCGGAAAGAGCCAATGTGTGTTGTTGAGGAATTTATTTCAACATTCCTTCATTGCATCTGAAAAAGAAAGAATTTTCTGGACAGGAGAGATAGCTATGTTAGTCTCTTTCAGTGAAACCAGCAGGGTCTTATGGTACCTTAAAAAACAACTTATTTATTTGTGTTTGTTTTGCATACTAGCATGGAGATGAAAAGAGGCAGCATTTAACAAACATAGTTTGTTCGATTCAGAACAGCCAATCAACGGACTAAATCAGGGATTCTCAGCCTGTGGCCCACGGGCCGGATGTGGCCCATGGCACCATTTCATGTGCCCCCCCCCCACTGCCTCCAACACACCAGGAAGTGCCATGTGGTGGAGGAAAGGCAAAATGGCCTCCTGGCCTCCAAAGCTGTCTGAGGGAACGTGACCTGGTACCCGGTTTTAAAAGGTTGAGAACTAGATGTTTCTTCCCTTTCCACTCTAGGCTCTGTGTGCTTGTTTCTGCTACTGCTAGTTTAGTCTGTCTCGGTTGTCTTTTCTAATTTAAATTGTTAATTTCAGAAAGCCAGTAGCTTCAGTACCCACTTGCAACCATAATTTGCTTGAGATACTGACTGTTCTTCCTGCCTTTAGTGCAACCACTGCCGTGTTATAGTTTTGTTATCTGCCTGACAACTTTGTTTGAATTCAAGCCTTGTAAGCAAGCATTTCCCACTTTGGTCAAAAATGTCTGAGCACCTGCACTTTAGGAACCAAGAAAAAAACAAAAGGGGAATTAAGGAAGGCTTTCATTTCAAAACATTCATCCTTATTCCTTTTGGGCATGCTAGTTGCACCACTCTGCAAAGAATAGCCAAGAGACTGCTCATGCTGACTTGGTAAAGAACAAAGCATCTTGCCACGTACCCACTAATTATGCCTTGTGCCCTGATAACTGAGTGATTTCCCAGCTAAGCAATTGACCCAGTTTATTTAGTTTATACCAGGAGTACCCAAACTACGGCCCGGGGCTGGATCCGGCGCCTGATGCCAATTAATCTGGCCCATGATGCCCTTGTTGCTCCCAGAAGCGGAAGTAAAACATGTCTGTGTGGGCACGTTTTACTTCCACTTCCGGGAGCGATGAGGGTGTCGCGGACTGGATAAATTGGCGTCAGGGGCCAGATCCGGCCCCTAGGCCATAGTGACCAGCCCCCTGAAGCACGTGACTGGCCCACGGCCCAAAAAGTTTGGGCACCCCTGGTTTATACCTTCCAGGGGAAGCTGCGTGGATAGCTCAGTGATTTGGTACCTGGCTGTGAGAGTTCTGTTCCTCACTGTGCCTCCTGGGAGAACAACCAGCCTGTGCAGCTTTAGGCAAGCTGCATAGCACTAGCCTGCTCCCAGAAAGAAGGAATGGCAGCCACTTCTGAGTGGTCTATACTTAAGAAGCCCTGGAGAAAAGGCCAGCAGAATTCAGAATTGACTTGACTGCACTGTCATTTTCACAGGAAAGAAAGCATGGGAACCAGTGGAATTCACTAGTTTGAAGACCATTTGTATCTGAGCATTTTGGTACATCTGGTTTCCCAAATGAGTCTGTCCAGGTTATCCTGCGATGGCAATAGAGTAGATAATACTGCCAGCAACTCAATGCCGAGTTTCAGGTGGCAGTTAAGTAACCTGACAACCCTGAGGTCTAATGGCCTTGGGTGGCAAAGTCCACAGCGAAGAGTGATGGTCCCCAAGTGAATTAAACCTCACTTGAATCCATTTTGCTTTAATGGGGAAAGCCTGGCAAATGGCCCTAGCAAGGCTGTTTTTCAGGAACTCGGAGAGCTAGCCTCTTTGGATACATGGCTCCATTCCCTTTGTATATGTCTGAGATGTTTCTATTGCTACCAAATATAGCAGATAGATGGCTTTCATTTTTCGCATCACCTGCAACTCATCCTGTGTAGCTTTCATTCCATCTCAGCTTTTTGTTTGCAAGTCCTCATTACCTAAGAGGACTGCAGTGACTCAGTAGTTAAGATGCTGAACTTGACGACTGGGCGGTCGGCAGGCCAGCAGTTGAAGACCCGAGTGCTGCATGATGGAGTGAGCTTCCGTTTCTGTCCCAGCTCTTGCCAACCTAGCAGTTCGGAAGCAAGAAATTGCAAGTAGATAAATAGATACCACTTTGGCAGGAAAGGTAACAGCGTTCTATGCACTCTGACACCTAGTCATGCCTTTCACATAACCATGGAAGTTTGGCATTTACAGGAAACTTCAGTGGGAAGGTAAACAGCATTCCATGCACTCCAGTGTCTAATCATGCCTGCCACATGTCCACAGAAATGTCTGCAAATGCAGACAGCGCTGGCTCTGGCTATAAACAGAGATGAGCACTGAACCCTAGAGTCAGATATGACTGGCTTTTGAGCAAGGATTACCTTTACCCTCATTACCTGCCCTCCTGCCGCCCCCCCCGAGTTTAACAGAGAAAGATTCCGATATTACACCCTTCAGCTGTCCCATACCTGTCAAAAAGTCACTGAGGTTTGGTAAGAAAAAGAAAAGGAAATTTTAAAGGAGATCGGAGGCATTTGTTTGCTTTTTTACAACTCAAAAGATTTTGTAAGAAAATATGAATTGCATATAAAACAATGTTGTGTTTCTGAACATACGGAGTATTTTGGAAAATTTCATAACTACGGAAATAGAAATTGGGGAATGCTTTGTCCATTTATTTTTGCACTATGCATTTTCAAAATAACTGTTTCAAGTTCTATAGTTTCTCAAACTATATGGGAATGGGACTCACCAGCAGGTTTCAATAAATTCCACATGGAAGATCAAAGTTATTTTCTTACATGGTAGGACTACCCAACCTTCCTGCAATTTAGTAAAACATCAGGAACTAAAACCAGATAAATTTAGGAGGGAAGTTAAATGATAAACAGTGCCAGGAAACCCTATTCTCCTTTTATTAAAAAAAGTATGCTTTTAAATTGAGTCAAATGCAATAGACTGCTTCAAACTGACAACGTTCAGACACATGGCTGGGTTTATATTGCACTTTGTAGGCCACCTCTGTCTGGGCTGGGTTACTAAGTCCCCTAAGTCTAGAACCCTTCAAAGGCTACATGTTAACATGATTGTTCAATGACTTCTTGAGCATTTGGATCCTTTGATCACCCCAAATGACAATCCAACGAAGACTTTTACCTGTAAATATACTGTTGTCAACGTAATGGAGCAAAAGTTAACACCATAAAGTTCACAGCCTCTGCACAGCCTGAATTAGGTGATAAAAGCAGCAGATCCTTTAGGGTTTAAGATAGTGTTGTGTCCTAAAGCCTGTGCCTTTAAACAATGTACCTATCCATGTGTATCCAATGTAACCTTTTCTATGTGTAACATTGTAACCTCCAGCTGCATCATTGTAACCTTAATAGGACGCGAGCTAGTGACCACTAGATGGCAATAGCGAGCGTCCAAGCTCATTGGTCCAAGACTCACCTAGAACAACAGCGTGGGAAGATTCCCGCCACTACCTTCACCTGGACAAGAAGGGCGTGACCTGCAATGACGTCACGCAGCCTGTAGCCAATAGACTATCAAGGAGCCACATTCAAATGTATAGCCACTGTATATATTGAGCTGTTCGTCCGCCATTACCTCATGTTCCCTCTGACCAGCATGTAATAAAGTTGTGTTAAGCCAGCTCTTCGGCTGTCCTGGTGTCCTTGGTCCCATACAGTAAATTGGCGACGAAGGTGGGATGATGGCTGCCCACGGGACCAAGACATACGCCGGTTTCAACATCAAGAAACCGCAAGATTGGGAACTCTTCGAAATGGACTTCCAAGGCGAGCTGGTGGAGTTCGAGGTGACGGACGAGGCGAAGAAGAGAGCCATCCTCACCAGAATGCTCGGGCACGACGGCAAGAGGGTATTGATTGACCTCATCGCACCCAAAAAGGCGGCTGAATTCAAGGCAAAGGAGCTCCTGACGGTGCTGCGAGACCATTTCCGGCCCTCGGTAGCGATGTTTCCCGCTCGGAGCGCATTTTGGAGGCGAGTCCAAGCGCCTGGTGAGTCGGTCGCTGCTTTCGTAGCGGCCCTGCGTCTGGCTGCCGGCCCATGCAAATGGGAGAATTTGGAAGTCACCCTCAGGGACTGCGTGCTATGCGGCCTGAAGGACGCCGAGATTCAGCGCACGCTAATGAATCAGGAGCCGCCCCCCACGTTGCAGGAGGTCTTGAAAGCGGCACAGGCCGCGGAAGCCACGAAGGCCGGGGTGCAAGAGCTCCAGGACTGCCGGCCGAAGGCCGACAAAGCAGAGAGTTCGGTGCACGCAGCCCGGCGAATTTTGAAATCGTCCGCCGAAAGCAGCGACGACGAGGACGTCCGGAGGGTCTGGAAGGAGGGCCGGCGTTGCGACGGCTGCGGGGCGGCTCACGACCGTGCCAGGTGCCCGTTCAGAAAGGCCGAGTGCCACAACTGCGGGCGACGCGGGCACATAGGCAAAGTCTGCAGACAACGGCGCAAGGACCGGAGGAGCTCGCCCGACTGCCCAGCGAGGGACCGGAGGAGCTCGCCTGACCGCCCAGCGAGGCCAGACCGCCCGGCGAGACTAAAGGTTGGTGCCCGGCCCACGAGGAAGCAGGACGGCGTGGGCCGCATCTCCGACGACAGCGACGACGACGCCCCGGTTTTCAGCGTGTCCATGGGACACCCCCGTTACTTTGTTGAGGTACTGGTGCAAGGAGCCCCTGTTAGGATGGAGATTGACTCTGGCTCCTCTTACTCAATCATTTCCCAGAGAGAGTTTTTGAGAATTGCCCCCCGCGTACGGCCCAAGCTCAAAGCGTTGGGGTCCACGCTTCGGGACGTGCAAGGGAACAGTATCCCGGTGTTGGGGGTTGGGAATTTCCAGGTTCAGTACAAGCGGCACGCCGCGGAACTCCCCCTAGTCGTTCTTAAGGGGGGTAATTGCAGCCTCCTCGGGACTCAATGGTTTCAGCCCCTGGGTCTGTTCATTGGGGGGGTGCACGCCGTTGGGTCTGACCCGATACAGGAGGTGTGCGACGCGCACCCCGAAGTCTTCAAGAAGGGACTTGGGAACTTCAATGGACCCCCAGTAACGTTCGACCTGGACCCGGAGGTCCGCCCAATCAGACTCAAACCGCGCAGAGTGCCTTTTGCACAAAATAGAGGCGGAACTGGACAAATTAGTGGGCCAGGGGATTCTTGTTCCTGTTGATTCCGCGGAGTGGGAAACTCCAATTGTCACAGCATTGAAGGCCAATGGGGAGGTTCGCATTTGCACCGATTATAAGTGCACCATTAATAAGGCAATCCGCCCTAATGCGTACCCGGTGCCGGTGGTCAGCCATTTGCTAGCCAGGTTACATGGGGGAAAGTGTTTCGCTAAGCTCGACCTGGCACAGGCCTATCAGCAACTCATGGTAACCCCTGCCGCAGCTGCTGCACAGACCATAATCACGCATAAGGGGGCGTTCCAGGTGACGCGCCTCCAATTCGGCGTGAACTCGGCGCCTGGAATTTTCCAGTTGCTCGTGGAACGCCTCCTCAAAGGGCTGGACGGTGTTTTACCATATTTTGATGACATATTGATAACGGGGGGGGGAGTGAGGTTGAGTTGGCTAAAAGGCTAAACAAGGTCCTGGCGGCGTTCGAACAGGCGGGGTTGAGGTTGCGAAAAGACAAATGCGTCTTCTTCGTGAAGGAGGTTGAGTTCTTAGGGTTCCGAGTAACACCCGAGGGGATCAAACCGTCCAAATCCAACGTGGCCGCCATCAAGAAAGCTCCTCGCCCCACATCCAAGCCCGAGTTGCAGTCGTTCCTAGGGCTCTTAAATTTCTACCACTCCTTCCTTCCACGGAAGGCTGCGGTGGCTGAGCCACTTCACAAGTTGCTCAAGAAAGATGCGGCATGGAAGTGGGGCGATGACCAGGAGAGGGCATTCACGGAACTGAAACAACTCCTGGCGTCTGACGCCATTCTGACCCATTTCGACCCCAAACGGCCGGTGGTACTGATCTGTGATGCATCCCCGGTGGGGGTGGGGGCAGTGTTATGCCACGTGTTGGAAAACGGGAGGGAGGCCCCAATAGCGTTTTACTCCAGGTCCCTGTCCCAAGCAGAGAGAAACTACGCCCAGACAGACAGGGAGGCGCTGGCGATAGTTGCGGGGACCAAAAAATTTCACGATTTTCTGTATGGCCGCCCTTTCACCATCGGGACTGACCACAAGCCCCTACTAGGCATTTTTACCGCAGATAAGCCCACGCCACAATCCTGTCCCCGAGAATGCTTAGGTGGGCCATTTTTCTCAACGCCTACCAGCACGCGTTGGTGTACCGGCCCAGGAAAGAGATCAGCCATGCGGACGCCCTATCAAGGTCCCCCCTTCCCCTAACGCAGAGCCAGATGGGCGGAGAGGGGCGTGACCGCCAGGTGCTCATGATAGAGGTTTTGGATTCGCCCCCATAGTGCCCGCCGACATTGCCACAGCGACAAGGAAGGACAAGACGTTGGCGGCGGTTTGCTCCTGGGTACAGAAAGGGTGGCCGGCGTCTTCCCCAGCAGAGGAATTCGCCCCATTTTTTAGGAAGAAGCTGGAACTGTCCCTAGAGAGGGGGTGCCTCTTGTGGGGGCAGCGGATGGTGATCCCTACATCCCTTCGACCGCGGGTGCTTAAACTGCTGCACGTCAGCCACCCCGGAATTGTGCGCTCCAAAGCGCTGGCCCGGAGTTACTTCTGGTGGCCCCAGTTAGACGCCGACATCGAGCACATGGTCGGCACTTGCGAGAGCTGCCAATGCTCCAGACCGGAGGAGGCCCGCCTTCCCCACAGGGAATGGGACGCGGCTAAGGGGCCGTGGTCCCGGGTGCACATAGATTTCGCGGGCCCGTTCCGAGGAACCCTGTTTCTCCTCGTTGTGGACGCTTTCTCCAAGTGGTTGGAGGTCATCCCAGTCACGAGCACCTCCTCGGCCGCGACAATTAAGCATTTGCGGAGAATTTTTTTCCACGTTCGGCATACCCGACACTCTAATTAGCGATAACGCTAGTTGCTTCACGTCCGCTGAGTTCAGCGCATTCACAGAGATTAACGCCATCCGGCACATCACCTCCGCCCCTTTCCATCCGGCCACCAATGGCCAAGTGGAGCGCCTCGTACGCACCACGAAAGACGCGCTGCGGCGCATGGGCCCCGGGGACCTCAACCTGCAAGTGTGTCAGTTTCTGCTAGGGTACAGGGTGACCCCGCTAGCGTCAGGCTACTCCCCTGCGGAGCTTTTAATGCGCAGGAAGCTGACCACCATACTCACTAGACTAGATCCCACGAGAGTTGAGGACAAGGGGAGGAACATAGGGTTAGAAGCCACCAAGAGTTTCGGCGTGGGTGCCCCGGTACATTGCAGGAACTACGCCAGCGCGGGGCCAGCCTGGGTACCGGGGGTGGTCGTGGAACAAACCGGTCCCGTTTCGTACCGCGTGGAGACCAACACAGGTTTACTTTGGCGGCGGCACGCGGACCAGCTCCGGAGCCGGGTCCCAGGAAGTCAGGGCGCCGACGGCGCGAACACAAATTCAGTGTTAGGGTTCTCCCCCACCCGTTTAGCCCAAGGGGGAGGGGAGGGGGGTCCAGAGTCCCCACCAAGGGGGGAGGAGAAGGAATTTGTCCTCGTAGATATCCCGCGGGATCCCCCAACAGTTTGATTTTGATTTTCAGAACCGGGGGGGGTTTTCGGAGTGGTCCCCCACCCATCCAAGCGAGAAGAGGGGTTTTACGTTAGCTCCTGGTGCCCCCGGTTCAACCACAACGGAATCTACCCTTTCCCCTAAAGCTGCAAAACCGCAGCAAGCCTCTAACAAGTCTCCCTCTCCCATTACAGGACAAGGGTCCAGGGAACAAGGAAGCGGGAGCGGCCCCCTGGTAGGCCAACCCACATCGCGGCCCAAACGCGAGTGCAATAAACCATCTTGGCTAAGAGACTTCGTCTCATCCTAGGGGGGAGGGGTGTTGTGTCCTAAAGCCTGTGCCTTTAAACAATGTACCTATCCATGTGTATCCAATGTAACCTTTTCTATGTGTAACATTGTAACCTCCAGCTGCATCATTGTAACCTTAATAGGACGCGAGCTAGTGACCACTAGATGGCAATAGCGAGCGTCCAAGCTCATTGGTCCAAGACTCACCTAGAACAACAGCGCGGGAAGATTCCCGCCACTACCTTCACCTGGACAAGAAGGGCGTGACCTGCAATGATGTCACGCAGCCTGTAGCCAATAGGCTATCAAGGAGCCACATTCAAATGTATAGCCACTGTATATATTGAGCTGTTCGTCCGCCATTACCTCATGTTCCCTCTGACCAGCATGTAATAAAGTTGTGTTAAGCCAGCTCTTCGGCTGTCCTGGTGTCCTTGGTCCCATACACTAAAGATAGTGAATGTCAACCTGAAGTACCCTTGCACATGAATATGGATGCAGAATATGGCCTGCAGTTCTCTGGGATGGGCTAGCTTTTATAATTTTTGTTACAGGAAACCCATTAGCAGATACAGACACAGATATGGCTGCATTTAAAAGAATTAAAGTTCCATTCCCACAAACATTTGCAGCATGTGTCTCTTTGTGGGTGTGAGAGTGAGTTAGAGAAAGAGAATTATGTATTCTGTCTTTCATATTGGAGTGGCTGCCTGTGAGACTATGT
The DNA here is from genome assembly GCA_035047305.1 of Bradypodion pumilum. Taxonomy (NCBI): domain Eukaryota; kingdom Metazoa; phylum Chordata; class Lepidosauria; order Squamata; family Chamaeleonidae; genus Bradypodion; species Bradypodion pumilum. Next base: position 327,884,682 of record JAWDJD010000003.1, read on the forward strand.
GGAAGGTCGAGAATCTACTTGGCAGCCCAGATGGAAATGACTAAATCTAGAACTCTGCAGCATTTGTTTTCCGATATGCCTGAAACACAGACTAACATGGCTAAAGGTAAAGGTTTCCCTTGCTTGAAAGCCAGTCGTATTCGACTCTAGGGTTCAGTGCTCATCTGTTTCAAAGCCAAAGAGCCAGCGCTGTCTGCTTCTGCAGACGCTTCCGTGGTTATCTGGCAGGATTGACTAGATGCCGGAGTGCACGGAACGCTGTTTACCTTCCCACCGAAGTGGTCCCTATTTATTTACTTACAATTTCTTGCTTTTGAACTGCTAGGTTGGCAGGAGCTGGGACAAAGACAGGAGCTCTTTCCGTCCTGCAGTTCTTGGGAATCGAACTGCTGACCTTCTGCCTCCCAGTCAGCATTTTAGCCACTTGAGCCACTGCAGTCCCTCCTAACATGGCTACTATTCCAAAAAATTCAACACTAAACGCTGCTTACCTTCCCACTGAAGTGCTACCCATTTATCTACTTGCAATTTCTTGCTTTCAAACTGCTAGGTTGGCAGGATCTGGGACAGACGGGAGCTCACTTCGTCACGCAATACTTGGGTCTCTTGGACTTTCCCCACCTCTAGTTGGAACAAAATTGTGATACAAAAACCAATCATGGGAAGTTGCTTTTTACCAAGCAAGCACTGGCTCATCTAATTCTGTGATTCTCAGCCTATTGTCCTCTAGATCAGGAGTTCTCAACGTTTTAAAGCCGGGGACTGGGTCGCACTCCCTCAGACTGCTTCAGGGGCCAGACAGCCATTTTGCCCTTCCTGCACCACATGGCACTTCCTGGTGTGGTGGAGGCTGTGGGGGGGGCACATGAAATGGCGCCGCGGGCTGCATTCAGCCCACGGGCTCCAGGTTAAGAATTTATTTAGTTAGTTAAATTTCTATACCGCCCAATCGGCCAAAGCCGACTCAGGGCGGTTCACAGTCATAGATAAAAACAGATAAAACCAAGTTAAGAACCCACCCCTAAAAAAGAGGGGTGCAGGAACCAGAGGAGCCGTGGGGGAAGGCATGCTCCCCTATATCAACCACCCCACAGAAGCCACCCCTCCACCTGCACCCCAAACTTGGCCCGCCAGGCAGGTTTTCAGTTCTTTCCTGAAGGGCAGCAACTCCGTCTGTAGGCGCAATTCTACTGGCAGGAGGTTCCAAAGGGCCGGTGCAAACACGGAGAAGGCCCTCCTCCTCGTGCCAGAGAGGCGAGCCCCCCTGGCTGATGGCACTATTAGAGAGCCCCTCCAGTCTGCTCTGGTTGGACGGACAGACGTCCTTAGGGCGATGCAGTCTCTAAGGTAACCTGGCCCACTACCATATAGGGCTTTAAAGGTCAAAAACAGTACCTTGAATTGCACCGGAGGCAAACTGGTAACCAGTGCAACTCCCGAAGCACGGGTGAGGCATGGGCATAACGTCCACACCCCATCACCACCCAGGCCGCAGCATTCTGGACCAGCTGCAGCCTCCGAATGGTCATCAAGGGCAGCCCCATGTAGAGCGCATTACAATAATCTAGTCTGGAGGTCACCAGAGCGTGAGTGACCATGAGCAAGGAGTCCCGGTCCAGGAGCGGGCGCAACTGGAGAATCACCCGAAGTTGGGCAAAGGCCCTCCTGGCCACAGCCGCCACCTGTTCTTCTAGCAGCAGCCGCGAATCCAGGAGGACCCCCAAGTCACACACCGGATCAGTCTGGGGCAAAATAGCCCCATCCAAAACAAAGATGGTAACTCCCAGGATAGCGCAGGACCCCTCATCCATAGCCACTCAGTCTTGCTAGGATTCAGCTGTAGCCCGTTAGCCTCCAGACATCTGGAAAGGACTTTGACTGCATCACTGGGGTCCCCATGGGCCGAGATGTACAACTGTGTGTCATCCGCGTACTGGTGGTACCACATCCCGTAGGAACGGATGATCCCACCCAGCGGCTTCATGTAGATGTTAAATAGGAGAGGAGAGAGTACCAAGCCCTGAGGTACCCCGTTTTTAGGGGCCTAGGACTGGACCTCTCACTCTCCAACCACACCGACTGGGTCCCCTCAGGAATGAGGAAAACCAGGACCACACAGTGCCCTGGATCCCCACTCCTCGGAGCCGTTCCAGAAGGATACCGTGGTCAACGGTATCGAAAGCCGCTGAGAGGTCAAGACGAGCAAGGACAGATGGATGACCGCCATCCCGCTCTTGCCAGAGATCATCCACCAGTGCAACCAATGCAGTCTCAGTACCATAACCAGGTCTGAATCCTGACTGGAAGGGGTCCAGATATTCCCCTTCATCCAGTACCCCTTGTGCTCTAGATGTTTTGGACTTCAGCTCCTTGGACCCTTGCCACTGCTCATGCTGGCTAGAACAACTGGAGATTGAAGTCAAAACGTCTGATGGTCCAATATTCAGAAGCAGTGTTTTAGCCCACCATTATCTGGTAGTTGTTTTCCAAGTACAGTGGTACCTCGCTTAAAGACCATAATGTGTTCCACGGGATTGCTCTTTAAATGAATTTGCTCTTTAAGCAAAACACCATGGTAAGCGACCAATTGTGACTTCTAGCAGAGGGGATTGTGAACCCCGATTTAGTTGTTAAGTGAGTTTTTGGATGGTTTCAGTTGTTAAGCGAGGCGACCATTCAGAGAAAATTCTGCTCTTTAAGCGAGTTAGTCTCTAAGCGAGGCGCTCTTTATGCAAGGTTTTACTGTATTTTAGTCATGAAGATATAGATTAATGAACACGGTAGCTTTTGCACCAGAAGATGGCAATCCATTACTGAGCTATGCAGCCTCCCCGCCCCTCAAGATCCTTTAGTATTGCGATTTTGTTGTAAACATGCATTTTACAAATACACTATAAGGAGAGCCAAGGCTGTATGTCTGGACTTAACTTGAAATGTGTGAAATAAGCATAAACAGGGCTGACTCCATAGCACATAATTATTGTTATGATACCTAAACTGAACTGTTAAAGGAACACCTGTGGCTACAATTCTCTAGGGATTAAGTCAATTGAGCTAAATAAATAGAACTTGTAAAAGTTTGTTGCATTGCTTCTGCTGAGGAAGTAATCAAGTCAATAGTCTGCAGATGGATTATTTTGTCCACTCCATTCCCAAGAAGCTTAAAACCGACCAGAAACAACCGGACAGAAAATCATCCTAAATGTTGGAGGAACTTATCTTGGGACACATTGCCTATTGCAATGCAGGCAATGCCTCTGCTCTTTTATGCACTGTGATTCCTGATTTCAGGTGTCCAAATCCTTCTGTAACACACAAAAGGTGCTTGTGTGTTCTTCCTTTTGCACTTTACCAGTGGCAGTCATGAGCAGACTACAGTGTTTACAACTTTAAAAATGGAAATCAGACGAGCCCATTGTTGCGGCTGGTGTTGTTTTTGCTAAGTGGGGGGTGAAGTTTGAGCAAAGCCTGGACTTCTGCCTGGGAGGGGAAGCAAACATAAGGCAGCTGAAGGAGCCGCCCCGCTCCCTGCCAACAGAGCAGATGGGACATATGGCCTTCGGCACACAATGCCAGCGAGCAGTGTAGAGCGAAATAATAGAGACTGAACAAAACAGTCTCGGAAGGCAACTGCCACATATATGGCTGCAGCTGCTGCTTTTTGGGAAAGTCTCAACAAATAATATGTTTAAAAAGAAACACAATAAAATGCAATTAAGATCTCGTTTCGTGTGGTGCATCTGCTTTTAAAGAGAATACTGAGTGATTAGGGTGACCCATGTAAACAAGAGTATTTATTAATGTAAATCTGTTTTGCATTCTGGTGCTGCTTTTTATTTTTTTATACTAAAAGCAAAGCAATCACACTTAAAACAAGGGGGTAATAATCTAGTGGAATCCTGTATAAACCCTACAGAAATGAATGGAAGTTATTTAATGTCATGAATATGAGCCCATTATCTGATCCCAGTAAACATACTGTAAGGTTATTTTACACCCACCCCCCACTTTTAAACACTTCATTTTATTTATAATAATTCATGATGGAAACACAAGTATCAACACCAATTAATCTTGCTGTCCTGCTTTCCAGAATGAAAAACCTGGATGTTGTCAAATCAAGCCATCTGCTTTGTGTTTATGTATCACTTATAGCCAGCAAAATTCTTCAGAGAGGGGAAGGTTAGAAGAAAAGGGATAACAGATTAGTTAAATGTTAGTGAATCCAGAAAGTCTAATTCAATTACATTCAAATTGGAGGAACAAATTTTGAACAGTTAAGTTGATACTGAATTGTTAAATTGAAGTTTGGCAACTATGATAAAGCTTTGCCATGGCAGGGGGAAATGGTGAATTCTTGCCCATTATCCCCCCCCCCCGCCCCATAGCCATTCTGAGCTTCTCAGAAAAGGCACAGCTACATGGATTTTTGGAAAACACATCTCCCACCCACTCCACCAAAACTCTTCCCTTCTCTCCCTTTGCCTGGATTTCTTGAACCTGCTGTTCCAGCAAATCAGTCACACACATTAAACTCAATTCTTGTTCAAATTTGGCCAAATATTCCTTGTCCAAAGGTAGCTTTTTCAGAAACAGATTGTTATGTACTGAATGGTTTGTGACAAGTACCCCTTTAACGGATTGTATCCAATAATTGTATCTACTGTAAGCAATCATTGATTCATTGTAACAAGCTGTTAAGAACAATGCTGCGCCTGCAGTAGCAGCGTTGGACACAGGATACCCATTCACCTGCATACCTGAAGGGCAGGATACTACTGCCCTACTGCATCTGGAAGAGATGGGCGTGACGTCCCCATGACGTCACGTGGACAGTAACCAATGAACTGTTACCCGGGCTATTCAAAATGTACTATAAATAAGGCTGTTTGTTCCACCTGTATCTCGTGTTCACACTACTACAATGCAATAACGTCTGGTTTTAGCCCTTGCTGCGGCTCCTGCTTGTCTTCTGTGCAAGACACTAAATTGGCGACGAGGATGGGATGGCGTCCCGACAAGTGAACATCGTGCCCTTCGACATCACGAAGCCAGAGAGATGGGAACTCTACGAGGAGTGGTTCCTCTACGCTTTGGACCTCGAAGGCATCGAGGAGGAATCCCAGCATCGGGCATTCCTACTGGCCCAGTGCGGCTTAGAGACTCTGGAACTGGCAACCAACCTCCTGACACCGAGACCGCTCAGGGCTGTGCCCCTAGATGAGATCCTCGCCGAGTTGAGGAAGCACTTTCGCCCGAAAGTGTCCGTGTTTCCGGCAAGGTTGGCGTTCCAGCAATGGTGCCAGTGGGCCGGTGAGTCCGTGGCAGACTTCGTGGCAGCCTTGCGGGTGGCTGCCGTGCCTTGCCGGTGGGGAGCATCCCTGAGCAAGGCACTGAGGGACAGGCTCCTGCTGGGCCTGTGAGATGAGGGGGCCAGGAAAAAACTACTGGCCAAAGACGGGAGCATCTCGTTCGAGCATGTCCTGCACATCGCCCAAGCCGCCAAGTCAGTGCAACAAGGCGAACGGGTGTGCCAGGCCAGGGCCACCGCGGTTGAGGGGCCCCCGCCGGCGGTCCCAGTCCACAGCTGCTCCTCCCATGGAGAGCAAGGGGCCTCCGAGTCCTCCACATCCACCTCCGACTGCAGCGAGGATGAGGACGTGCAACGGGTGCAGAGGAGACTGGAGAGGTGAGACCGCGCCAGAGAGGACCGCCGCTGCGACGGATGCGGGGCATCCCACGACCGGAGCCGATGCCCATTCTGGAAGGCGGAGTGCCACAACTGCAGGCGGCACGGGCACATCACAAGGGTCTGCAAGCGGCGTTGAGATGACGGCAAGGGCCAGGCGGAACGGCCCCAATGCAAGGCAGACGGGGTCGGGCACATCTTCAACGACGAGCCCCAGGAGCACCGCGCATCTTGATGGGTTCCCGAAGACCGCGACCAGGCAGTCCACAGTGTGCAGTTGCGGCGGCCCCGATTTTTTGTTGAGGTACTGGTTCAGGGGGTCCCAATAAGGATGGAGATCGACTCTGGGTTGTCATACTCCATCGTCTCCCACAGGGAATTTCTGCGTATTCCCCCGAAGTCACACCCCAAGCTGAAGGCTTTTAAGACTAATTTGCAGGACGTTCAGGGCAAAAGTATACCAGTGTTGGGGGTGGGAGAGTTCAAGGTTCAGTTTAAAAGGTGCTCTGTGCAGTTGCCCCTAGTAGTTCTAAAGGAAGGGTCCTGCTGTCTCCTGGGGACACAGTGGTTCGGGCCCCTAGGAGTTTTCATTGGAGGCATACACGCCGTACAGGCTGACCCGATCACGGAGGTGTGTAATGCACACCCTGCCGTTTTTGAGAAGGGGCTAGGGAAGTTCAAAGGGCCCCCAGTTTCTTTCGAATTGGACCCCGACATTCGACCCATCAGGATAAAGCCAAGAAGAGTGCCTTTTGCACTAAAGGACAAAATAGAGACTGAACTGGACAAATTGGTGGGTCAGGGGATTTTGGTGCCGGTGGATTCCGCCGAGTGGGAAACCCCCATTGTTACGGCGCTTAAGGCTAACGGGGAGGTTAGAATCTGCACTGACTACAAGTGCACGATTAACAAGGCAATCCGCCCAAATGCGTATCCAGTACCGGTGGTAAGCCACCTGCTTGCAACCCTGCATGGAGGGAGGTGTTTCGCCAAACTAGACTTGGCCCAGGCATACCAACAATTGTCGGTAACCCCAGCTACAGCTGCCGCTCAGACAATTGTGACCCACAAGGGAGCCTTTAAAGTGACGTGCCTCCAATTCGGCGTAAATTCAGCTCCGGGGATTTTTCAGTCCCTCGTAAAAAGGTTGTTAAAAGGGCTCCCAGGTGTTTTCCCTTACTTTGATGACATTCTGATTACGGGGGGGGGGGGGGCAGGAATTGGCCAAGAGGTTAGACCAGGTACTAACAGTGTTCGAAAAAGCGGGGCTCAGGCTGAGAAAGGATAAATGCATATTTTTTGCTGAGGAAGTAGAGTTTCTGGGTTTTAGAATAACCCCTGAGGGCATTAAGCCAGCTGAGTACAAGGTAGCGGCAGTGAAAGATGCTCTTCATCCCACCACCAAGCCCGAATTGCAGTCCTTCCTAGGACTCCTAAATTTCTATCACTCTTTCCTTCCGGGAAAGGCGTCCGTTGCGGAGCCATTGCATAGATTACTCAAAAAGGATGCGGCTTGGCGGTGGGGGGACAGTCAGGAATGGGCATTCCGGGGGCTCAAGCAGCTTCTATCTTCCAAGGCTGTGTTGACCCACTTCGACCCAAAGAAACCCGTTGTGCTGGTCTGCGATGCCTCACCGGTGGGGGTGGGGGCAGTCCTCTGCCACGTGCTAGAGAGCGGGCGAGAGGCCCCAGTGGCATACTATTCGAGATCCCTGTCCAGGGCAGAGCGCAACTACGTGCAAACTGACAGGGAGGCCCTAGCGATCGTTGCAGGAACCAAGAAGTTCCACGACTTTCTCTATGGCAGGCCATTCAAAGTCGTGACCGACCACAAGCCCCTCTTAGGAATCTTCACTACAGATAAGCCAACCCCGCAGATCTTGTCCCCAAGGATGCTGCGATGGGCGATCTTCCTCAATGTGTACCAGTACGCGCTGACCTACCGCCCCGGCAAGGAGATCAGTCATGCCGATGCTCTTTCCAGGTCACCCCTCCCGCAGGCAGGGGATTCCGAGTGCGAGGTAGAACAGGACTACCAGGTGCTCCTGATTGAAGCCTTAGAGTCACCCCCAATCCTGCCAGCTGAGATCACCAAGGCTACGGCAAAAGACAAGTCGTTGACCCTAGTCAGTTCATGGGTACAGAAAGGCTGGCCGGCAAGCTCCCCTACAGAGGAATTCAGGATTTACGGTAGGCGGAGAGACGAGCTCTCCCTAGAAAAGGGCTGTTTACTCTGGGGGCAGCGGGTAGTAATCCCCGAAGTTTGAGGTCCCGGGTGCTAAAGATGCTGCATATCAGCCACCCAGGAATCGTGCACACCAAGGCGCTAGCTAGGAGTTATGTCTGGTGGCCCAAACTGGACTCAGATATAGAACACATGGTAGGCACTTGCGAGAGCTGCCAGAGCACCCGCCCCGAGGAGCCCTGACTTCCGCACAGAGAATGGGACATGGCCAGGGGTCCGTGGTCACGCTTACACATGGATTTTGCGGGGCCTTTCAGAGGTACCCTTTTCCTCATAATAGTGGACTCCTACTCCAAGTGGTTGGAGGTAATTCCAATGGCCAGTACATCGTCAGCTGTAACGATTAAGCAATTACACAAGGTATTCAGCTGCTTCAGTTTACCTGACGTACTTGTGAGCGACAACGCCACAATTTTCACGTCAGCGGAGTTCCAGGGTTTCATAGAGATTAATAAGATTTGCCACATTACTGCGGCCCCATTTCACCCCGCTACAAATGGTCAAGCGGAATGCCTGGTGCGAACAACGAAGGACGCACTGCATAGGATGGGCCCCGGGGAATTGAACCTGCAACTCTGCCAATTCCTGTTAAGGTACCGAGTAACCCCTTTAGCGTCAGGACTCTCGCCCGCCGATCTCCTCATGCGGAGGAAACCCGCCACGATTCTCTCAAGGTTAGACCCAACCAGGATAGAGGACACGGGTAGAAACATAGAGACGGGGGACACCAAGAGTTTTGAGATTGGCCAGCCAGTACATTGCCGAAACTACGCGGCTGGCGGCCCGACTTGGGTACCGGGAATACTGGTCGGACAGACCAATGCTGGTCAGACAGTATCCTACAATGTCGAGACAGGCACTGGGCTCCTCTGGAGGAGGCACGCCGACCAACTCAGAGGCAGAGTAGTTGAAAGGCAAGACGTGAGTAACCAAAGGGAGTAACCCCCCTTATCCCAAGGGGGAGACACAGGCCACAGGGGGGAGGGAAATGATACAAACCCGCATTCTTTGGAAACGCCCAAAGCGAAAGTGCGGAAAGCCTCAATGGCTAGAGGACTTCGTCCTCACCTAGGGGGGAGGGATGTTATATACTGAATGGTTTGTGACAAGTACCCCTTTAACGGATTGTATCCAATAATTGTATCTACTGTAAGCAATCATTGATTCAATGTAACAAGCTGTTAAGAACAATGCTGCGCCTGCAGTAGCAGCATTGGACACAGGATATCCATTCACCTGCATTCCTGAAGGGCAGGATACTACTGCCCTACTGCATCTGGAGAAGATGGGCGTGACGTCCCCATGACGTCATGCGGACAGTAACCAATGAACTGTTACCCGGGCTATTCAAAATGTACTATAAATAAGGCTGTTTGTTCGACCTGTATCTCATATTCACACTACTACAATGCAATAAAGTCTGGTTTTAGCCCTTGCTGCGTCTCCTGCTTGTCTTCTGTGCAAGACACTAAACAGATGAACCCGTTTTATTCAAGGCTGATGTAATGCAACTATTCCTAGTAATGTACTTACAGCTATGTCCAGGTCCAAAGAGCTAAAACTAGCTGGGTTTGATCAACCAAGTGGATAACAGCCTGATTTACATACAATGGTTTTTCCAATTCCCAGTGTCCTGTGAACATTTTGAGTAGTTCAAAAATGTGGCAAGCAATTAACTCTCCCAAAGTACACTCTTCAAAAATGATAGTTTATTGGAAGGCGTTCACAGGGATAAAAGGCCAGGGGGGAAAAGGCCCAGGAATATAAGAAAGATGGGTTTTATCCAGTTTAGTCCATCCATGCCAAAATCAGCACACCAGATGCACAACTTTCGAATTTGCTAGAGACTAGTCTCAAGGTAATGTAGTTTTCAGTGTGAAAAACACATATCCTATAGCGAGACTCCAAAATGTTATAATTATACAGTATAATAGTGTTGAAGCTAGAGCACACCAAAATCCCAAGCAAGAAAAGCACGTTAAATTGTGTATGAAGAGTGACACCTAGAGGCCAGGAATGTTAAATGGACATTTCTGCCATTTTCTCACTATTTTGCATTCCCTGGATAGCTCCCGGGCCCAACTTGCTATAATTTTTTTTTGCCAATACAATAAAAGAAAAAATAGATCAAAACATATTGATATAAAAATGTATAGTCCTAAGATCCAGGTGAACCAGGTTCAAACTCTCACTTAGGCATGAATGTCACTAGCTAACCTTGGACCAGTCACTCTCTTTTCACCTTAATCAACCTCAGAGGGTATGGAAATGATAAAAAGTTAGAGAGAAAGAAACATCGATCTCGCCTTGAGTTCCTTGGGTAAAGAGCAGAACGACAGGGTTATAAAATAGGGAATTGCCCATCATTAAATCAAGGTTATGTGTCCAGCTAAACACATCTTTGTCTATTTTCATGGACAGTTTCTTGTCAGTTATGGGTTGAATTTCCTTTAGTGCCCACAATTGGAACACTAGTTCTTACCATGATAGGCTCCTTTTATGTGGTAGGAAAATCCTTCTGATGTCTTGATCTTTCCAATATTCTTGACTGGTGCGTAGGAGGACAATTTCTTTACGAAGGCAGAGAATGAGTAAGATAAATAGATGAAACCAAAATAATTTAAAATTTATTCCTTCACATTTTTATCATACATTTTCTTTTTTGGTCTAGAAACACTTTGCCCACACAATCAGAGATGTGCCCCACCCCTGAACAATTAATTATCTTACAAAAAATGGGTCTTAAGACTAATGAACCATCTCTGAGTACTTTGTATATTAAAAATACTTGGGTTACAGCAAGTCAAAATCAATTTGATGATACATTATTTGTTGTTATTGCTAATAACTGTAAAGCCCCCTTATACATTCTAGCAGACAAAAAAAACCTATCATTTCAAAACTCTTGAGATCTTGGGGACTTCAGGAGCAGTGTTACATGATATCAAGTCCAACTTGTTACAACCTTAGTAAGAGGTTTTACTCTAGAGATGTTTACAGAGGTGTTTAACACTGCCACCACCCTCCAGTGATTTTCTATTGTTCAATGATGATTATAACTCTGGACCAAGTTCAAAATGCTATCCACCAGAATACACTGGCTCTCACCTTTGGGGGCTTTTAAAGACAAAATTGCCACCTACCTTCCTTAGGGTGTATGCAGATAGTTTCTAAGTCAATCTTTCCTCAAAACAACAACAACAACTTTAAAATGTAGTGTATGTATATAATGATGCTGGGTGGTACATTTGGCACGAGACCCGTATTCACTACATAAACCCACTCACTCAATGGAAATTATACAAAGAAAATAATATCACCTGCATTACACATTGCTCACTTCTAAAAATTACAGCCAAAATGAGACTTATGGGTCAAAACGTCAAGGGGAAAACTGCAAAGCACAACTGGCTTTCCTTGTCAGTACTACTGTACCTCTCAGGACTGTTTGTCTCTCCCTTGTCTCAATGAATATGATCTGCAAATTAATGTGCTATGTAGTTAAGTACTTTGCAGAGAATGAAGATGTAAAACAATTGTCAGAGTCAAGATCATAAGGTAACATTCTGGGAGACAGCATTCGGCTGGAATGCAGGCAATATATTAGGCTGGATGTAGACAACCTACAGGCCTGCCCCTAACACACACTGGCATACTCCTCAGTTTCTGCCAGAATTTACTAGATAGATAGGAAACAAACCATAAAACCTCAGATGTCATAGCAGGATGAGATTTGTTGAGATTGCAATTCCCAGAATACCCCTGTCTATATAGCTACGATAGGTCTGGTCAGGTTATCCTGCTATGGTAATAGAGTCGACCATACTTCCAGTGACTCAATGGAAATGTCAGGCAGTGGTTAACTAACTTGACAACCCTGAGGACTAATAGCCTTGGGTGCCGAAGTCCAAAGGGAAGGGTGATGGTCCCCAAGTGGATTAAATCCCACTTAAATCCATCTTGAAGGAGGGCAGCAGCTTCATCAATACTGTCCCCGGGCCGATGAGGACTTTGTGTGCCCAAAGGGCTGAGCATCAGAAATTGACTCGCGGAACTGGATCAGTGGCACAGGTGTCATGCTGAATGTAGATGAAAGGCCACTGCATTATATTCTCAGAACAGTCTTCATGGCTGATCGCAATGAGGATCACCAATATTTGGATATGGCAAAACAAGAAGAATATAGCTACCGACCATATTGGAGAATCATGCGAGTCATACTAAAAGAAATCACATTTTAAGGTTCTCATCTCAATGTGCTGAAAACAAGGACTTAAAATGCCGTTCTCTAAAATGCACAAATTGGGGAGGCAGAGACAGAAAAAGTGAGGCAGGGGGAAATCCAAATCCCTGTTGCTGTTTGCCTTGCCCTGTGCTGCCACATGGGAATTTTAGGGGTAAAGAGCTCACTTTATGCACGGCAACCAGTGTGGAAAAATATTTGCCATATAATTCGGATGTATTAAATATAGGAAGAGAACATCTAAAATAGTTTGCTTTATTTACCAACTTTCTAAAAAGCATATAATAAAATTGTTAACAAGTGACAAAAAAAGAAAACATTGTATACAGAAAACATTGTTTATAATTGGGAGAGCCACATTATCAACGAAGTTCTTTCATGCTGACCAAGTAGTTTTAAACTAAAACAGTGTAAAACAAGTTAGGAGAAAGACTTGCAATTTTATAAAATCGTAGGCACATTTTAAAATACTTAAATAAAAATTAACATTAAAGGATGTCAACATTGAGATACCCACTATCATCTCTCTAAGTTGTAATTAAATATGCACACTATGATGGAGGTTTCTATCCAAATTTTAAAACTCTCAAGGCCCTATTCAAAGTCTGAAGCCACTCTTGTTGCAATCCAGGAAACTACTATAAGATTTCTGTCTTTTAAAACAACACAAAATATTAGCCTCTGTATGATATCTAATTAAATTACTTTTCAAATTGAAGCTTTCAAAATGTAATTATCGAGCAAGACAAAAACTGCTAAAACAAACAAATATATCAAATACCTGCTGGTTTGGAACAAATCATGTTACATTCTAGATTGTGGTCTTTATTTCTTAACACTGAGAATTTTTTCATGTGATTTAAATATGATATATAAAGTCTGTGTACAAGCGTTTGCAGAATCAGAATTTATGTCATTAAATAAAGTATCATTTCTCAAATTGACTGTGTAAGATTTAAAATAGTTCTAAGCATAGCATGATATGCACAATATACAGCAAGATGGTGTACTGGTAATATTATTTACCATATTTGGCGGTGTATAAGACACATCTGAGTATAATATGCACCTTGTTTTTTATACACATTTTTAAGGGGAAAAATAATTTTCTACATTTCCCCATAAATTTCCAAAATTAACTCCAGCGGGATGGGGGGGGTTTAAAGTATCCTTCCTTCCCCTCTTAAAGTCGTTTCCACCCCACATCCCACCACCAGCTGGGGAAAGTTCAAAATATCCCTTTCCTGTCTATAGCCACTGATCTCCTCTAGCTGCCAAACTGCACCTGTGTGTGTGTGTGTGTGTCTGACCGGCGTATAATATGCACTCCATTTTTCCAGTGTATAATAAGGGGGGAAGTGCATCTTATATGCTGGCAAATACGGTATATACAAATATTTAGTTAAGTAACATCGAGAAGTCAAAATATATCTAGCAAAAAGCTGTATCAAGCTCCAAAATTACATGAATGCAAATATACTTTTCATAAATGGCATCAAGGCATCTGAGAGAAGCTGGGCTTGCAAGGGGAAAGGCAACTGTGCTGAGGGAACTGGGACACAAGATTAGGGTTATATCATACTGGTCATGAGGAAAATTTTAAGCAGCTCAGCTAAGGGAATCACCATTACAGCCATTGCCGAAAGAGAACGTTCCCAAAGGTAAGCACGTTGTCTCAAATTACAATTTTTTAAATGCAGACTTAGTAGGTTTCACACAATGAGTGCAAGATTGGATTTGGCGAGATTCATCTAAACAGATTAAACAAACGGAATGACCCTGTGTAACAGGGATTTTTGCCAAACAAGAAGAACAGTTCTTAAAGAGACCCGTAGAAGCCATAAAATTTTAACAGTTTAAAATAGCTTTTAAAAGAGGCCTACAGGGGCCAAATAAACTAAATATTTAGTTAAATGAAGGTTAAGCTCTGATAGCCGACTGACATGTCATTAGCACAGTGGAAAGAAAAAGACTGACACGGTTGACAGTTTGGCGTGAGGATTAGGAGGCGTGGGGCTTCCCCTAAAAAAATTTCTTGCTTTTTTGCAAGCTCTGGTATGAGAGTTCTGCAAGCTTCTGAATGAGAGTTCTGTGCACGCGCAAAACCCAATAGTGTGATTCACAGATGATTTGAAGAAGAATTAATGGTAAGGGACACCCGATAAAACCATCATTCAAGGGCTGTGTAATGGAATGGGATCAAGTTATTCAGCATGGATTCTGTTCTGCTTTTACACTGTTCTAGAAATGGTTTGCCTCTTCCAAAAGGCCTCACATTTTTCCTGCAGCTCTTATCAGCAGCTGGCCGAAACATCTCCAAACTTCGAGCTATGTTTTGTCTTGCTCTCCAACCTAGGTATGTGGTTTTGTGTCAACATCCTGGACTGGGGTAAGCAAGAGGACCCCGCCGCCAGCAAGAGGACCCCTGCCGCCTCTTCCCTCCCGATGCCCACGCCATTGGCTTGTGAGAAGAGGCACCTGTGGCCGGCCGACACCACCCTTCTGGCCCCGCCTGGCCAGAGGGGTAGAAGAGGCACCGCCGGTGTGGCCAGCGAGTGAGAGGACCCTGCCACCAGCGAGAGGACCCTTGCCACCTCTTCCCTCCCGCCACCCACGCCATTGGCTCGGGAGGAGAGGCACCTGTGGCCGGCTGACACTGCCCTTCTGGCCCCGCCTGGCCAGAGGGGTAGAAGAGGCACCGCCAGTGCAGCCAGCGAGCGAGAGGACCCCGCCACCAGCAAGAGGACCCCCGCCACCTCTTCCCTCCTGATGCCGCCATCGGCTCAGGATTAGAGGCACCTGTGGCCAGCCGACACCGCCCTTCTGGCCTGGCCTGGCCATAGGGGTAGAAGAGGCACTGCTGGTGCAGCCAGCGAGCAAGGGAACCCCGCCGACAGCGAGAGGACCCCCGCCACCTATTCCCTCCAGATGCCCATGCCATCGGCTTGGGAGGAGAGGCACCTGTGGTCAGCCAACACCGTCCGTTAGGACCCGCCTGGCCAGAGGGGTAGAAGAGGCACCGCCGATGCGGCCAGTGAGCGAGAAGACCCCCACCGCCTCTTCCCTCCCAACGCCGCCATTGGCTTGGGAGGAGAGGCATCTGTGGCCGGCCGACACTGCCCTTCTTGCCCTGTCTGGCCAGAGGGGTAGAAGAGGCACCACTGGTGCGGCCAGTGAAGGAGAGGACCCCACCGCCTCTTCTCTCCCAATGCCCACACCATCAGCTTGGGAGGAGAGGCACCTGTGGCCGGCCGACACTGCCCTTCTGGCCCCGCCTGGCCAGAGGGGTAGAAAAAGCACAGCCTGTGTGGCCAGTGAGCGAGAGGACCCCACCACCAGTAAGAGGACCACCACCGCCTCTTCCCTCCTGACGCCCACACCATCAGCTCAGGAGGAATCCTCTCCCTTGCTGTGAGAGATTGGCCGCGAGAGATTGACTGCAGCTGCGAGGCGGCCCGGCACGGCCATAAGAAGTTGTCATGCCGGGGACCCGCCAATGCCACCAGACTCGCCGGATGCTTCCCCTTGGTGAGAGATGGGTTGGCAGGAACGAGAGACTGGATGCAGCTGTGAATTGTTTTGTTAATTGTTATTTTGTAATTGAATAATTAATTGTATTATTGACTGTGACTTGATATTTTTAGTAAGTTTATTGTAATTCCCTCCCGATGCCCACGCCATCGGCTCGTGAGGAGAGGTACCTGTGGTCGGCCGACACCACCCTTCTGGCCCCGCCTGGCCAGAGGGGTAGAAAAAGCACCGCCGGTGTGGCCAGCGAGCGAGAGGACCCCACTACCAGCGAGAGGACCCCCGCCGCCTCTTCCCTCCCGCCGCCCACGCCATCAGCTCAGGAGGAGAGGCACCTGTGGGTGGCTGACATTGTCCTTCTGGGCCCGCCTGGCCAGAGGGGTAGAAGAGGCACCGCCGGTGCACCCAGAGAACGAGAGGACCCCGCCACCAGTGAGAGGACCCCTGCCGCCTCTTCCCTCCCAATGCCCACGCCATCGTCTCGGGATTAGAGGCACCTGTGGCTGGCCAACACTGCCCCTCTGGCCCCGCCTGGCCATAGGGGTAGAAGAGGCACCACTGGTGCGGCCAGCAAGAGGACCCCCACCGCCTCTTCCCTCCCGACGCCCACACAATCGGCTCAGGAGGAGTCCTCTCCCTGGCTGTGAGAGACTGGCCGCAAGAGATTGACTGCAGCTGCGAGGCGGCCCGGCGCGGCCATAAGAAGTTGTCATGTCGGGGAGCCACCAATGCCGCCAGACTCACTGGATGCTTCCCCTTGGTGAGAGCAGGGTTGGCGGGAGCGAGAGACTGGATGCAGCTGTGAATTGTATTGTTAATTATGATTTTGTAATTGAATTAATTGTATTATTGACTGTGACTTGATATTTTTAGTAAGTTTATTGTAAGTTGTATTATTGTTATTTTGCATTGTATTATTGTATGGTGTTGTATCTCCCCCTCCGTCTTCCTCTCCCCCTTCCCTTCCCCCCTACTTATGTTTTTGTTTGTATTTATTGGATTGCTCTGTAAACCGCTTTGAGTTGTCAGTAGACAAGTAAAGCGGTATATAAGCACAATAAACAAACAAACAAACAAACAAATAAATAAATAATCAAGAGCTAGTTATTGGAACAGGGAATTGTTTACTAAATCCCTGGACTCTCATTGGTTGTATGCTAATAAGATGGGCTAGTTCATCTTTCTTTCCCATAGACACATGGGTTAGTTAGTTCGATCCTGGGACCTCTAAGGGTGACACCAAAGCCCTTGGTGCTCTTCAATATGATTACTTAGAGGTAGTCAGGTTTTATTTCCTTTTGTGGGGAAAGGCCTGAGTGTGCGGATTTCTCTAATCGTACTTTTTGAGTAGTGTAGTTTTGTATGCTGTATCCTGTATCAAGAACTTTGTGTGAACCTGTATTCTTCATGAATTCTGTTTTTTTTTTTTTTAAATATTTTTTTATTGAGTTTTTAATAGAATACAGAAAACGAAAGGAAAAAAAAAAAACAAAAAAAAACATTAACAATACATTTACGATACAATACACTAACAAATTCTTAATATCATGTTAACAAACATTACTATATGCTAGCACATAACAATATCTATACTCATTAACTGCTATTTAACCACCAAATATTAAAAACCATTATTTCAATATCCTAAATGATAAGAAAAAAAAGAACTTTCTGTACTAGCACTAATCTTTTTTAACAAATAATAATCACCCAGTGTATATATACAATGCCCGGAGAGTTTATTTTTTACTCAGTTCCAGAAGCTTCTTTGTGATGGTACTGGTCCTGAACTATCACTTGCCATAATAGAGTGATCCACAAACGGTTTCCATATATTCCAAAATCTATTCTCTTTTAAATTATCTCTTTTGACTTTAATCTCCCAGGTCAATTTATCATTCAGTGCTAAACTCCACATTTCTTTGTACCATTCTCCAATCTGTATATCTATATCGTTTTTCCAATTTTTTGCTATACATTGTCTACCTGTTGTCAATATAATTTCCAATAGTTCTTTTTCCTCCTTATTTAAACCCAAACCTTCCACATTCGTTAAAAGAATGGTACCCGACACCAACTTAACACTTTTACCCAATATTTCATCACACTCATTTTCTATTCTTGCCCAAAAATCCCTTATTTTTTTGCAACTCCACCACATATGTTCGTATGTTCCGTCATATTCTTTACATCTCCAACATAACTTATCTCTTTTGTTATCCATCTGGTAAAGTCTTAATGGTGTCAGGTACCATTGCCACAACATTTTAAAATTATGTTCTTTAATTCTTACAGACATTGTTCTCATAATTCTCTTTTTCCATTTGTTTTTCCATTCAATCTCCCCAATTTTTATATTCAAATTTTGTTCCCACTTCCGTTTCAAGTCCTCCTGTGGATCTGCACCTCTATTCAATATATTATAGAGCTTGCTTACAAGACCTTTAATACTGCTTTCCCCTTTTCTAATCTTCCTTACCAATTCCTCAAATTCTGTATGTACTCTATCTATCCCTATTTCTTTTTTATATTTTTTATTCCAATTATCCACCTTTAACTTCTGAAACCAGTTCAAATTTAAAATCTCAAACATTTTTTTCCGCTCGTCATCAACTTCGCATGCTTTTAACCAATCCTTCAATAACAACCTCCCATTTTTATCCAATATTTCCATTTTTTCTTTATCTAATTTTATTGGGAAACACATCATATCAGTCAATTCCAAAATTGGAGAGAGATTCGGAACCATGTCTTTTTTTACCTTCTTCCATACCTCCATGAGACCTTTCATCATAGTATTGTTTGACCTTTTCACCTTATCCTTCATTCCCAAGAAAATCAAGTTTCCAATATTTCTGTACTCTTTCATTTCCAATTGTTCCCAAATCACCTTTTCTCTTGCCAAGATCTTCACAACATTCCTGACTTGAAATGCTCGATAATATACTAGCAAATTAGGCATACCCAGACCCCCTTTTTTCTGAGACATATACCATAGTTTCTTTGGAAGCCTAGATTTTTTTCCTCCATTACAGAACCCATTAAACATTTTTTGAAACTCATTAATTTCTTTCTCTTTTAAATGGATCGCTAGTGTATCAAATAGAAAATTAATCTTTGGTAACAATATCATTTTACACATAGCAATCCTACCGAACCATGACAGCTTTAACTTCTGGAGTTCTTGTATTTTATTCTTAAATTCAATTCTCAAGCTGTCATAGTTCAATCGTTTAAGATCTTCTAATTTGTTTGAAATAATTATCCCTAAATACTTCAGCTTCTCTTTAACTTGTATATTAAGTGTCGACACCATCCTACCCATCTCGCTCACTTTCAAATTACACAACATCAATTCAGACTTGTCCCAATTTATCTTTAATCCAGTTATAGCTTGAAATATTTGTAAATGATCTTTAATCCTATCCATTACCTGTTCCGGGTGCTTCACCATAAGCAATGTATCGTCTGCATACATACTCACTTTATTACCCATAATCCCTTCTATATTTGAGTCTTCCCTTATACTTTTAGCTAAAATCTCCATTGCCATTATGAACAAGATAGGGGATAAAGGACAACCCTGCCTAGTGCCCGCCTCTAGCTTTACCAGGTCCGTTAGCTCCTCATTCACTCTAACCTTAGCATTTCCTTTTTGATATAGTAAATCTATAACCCTATTAAATTTATCCCCAAACCCATATTTTCTAACTATTTCCTTAATTGAAGACCACTGCAGTGAATCGAAAGCCTTAAAAATATCCAATGATAGTAATCCCACTTTTTCCTTTGTTTGATTGACATTGTCTATTAAATCTAATACCCTTCTAGTCAAATCCGCCATGTGTCGTCCTTTTAAAAACCCAACTTGATCAACCTCTATATATTCCCCCATAAAACTATTTAAACGATTAGCCAATATTGCTGTGAAGATCTTCGCATCTTGGTTTATAAGCGAAATTGGTCTATACGAATCCACTCTTTCCAAGTTCTTTCCAGGTTTTGGCAAAAGAACAATTGTGGTGTTATACCATGAGGTCGGAATTGATCCTCCATCCAATATATAATTGTATAATTTCACCAATTTCGGAACCACTACCTCTTTGAATTCTTTATAGAACTCTATTGATAATCCATCATCCCCCGGGGCTTTCCCTATCTTCAATCCACTTATTACCCCCCTAACCTCTTTATCAGTTATTTTTTCCTCCATTTTCTCCCTATGCTCTTGTTTTATCCCATTTCCTAACTGCCTCTCCAATATCTTCTTAAGTTTTTCTTTATCTATTTCTTTTTTTTGCATATAGCTCCTGGTAAAATTCTCTAACTATTTTACATTTATCGCTATTCTTATTGCACCTTGAACCTTGCCTATCCACTAACACCCCAATTTCTCTCTTTTCCCTTTTAACCTTAGCTGCCCTTGCTAATAATTTTGAGTTCTTATTACTAAATTCAAAATATTCCCTATTTAAATAAATCAAATCTCGTTTAACTTTGTCTATATCTTTACCCATTACTTCTGCCTTAAGTCCTTGTAGTTTCAAAAAAATTTTTTTATCCTTACTATTTGCGTGTTCTACCTGTAATTGTTTTATTTCCCTTTCTTTTTCTGTGTACTCTAATTTATTCTTTTTATATTTAAAGCTTGCCAGTTTTATGCTTTCACCCCTAAATACCGACTTCATGGTATCCCACACAACATTAAAATTAACCTCATTATTATCGTTCCATTGCCAACTTTCTTTCCAACTTTCCATAATTAGCTCTTTACTTTTCTGATCTTTAAACAAATTAGGATCGTACCTCCAATTTCTGACTCTTTGAGTATTTTTTTGTACTTTCAATTCCAAATATACTTTAGCATGATCCGATTCCTTGATAATCCCAATTTCCGTGCCTTCTATATCCCCAATTAGGTTTTCCGAAAGAAAAACGTAGTCTATTCTCGAGTAGGTCCCATGCACATGAGAAAAAAATGAGTATGCTCTTTCTAAACCTTTAAACTCTCTCCATGAGTCCTTCAAACCCATAACTTTCATCCAATTATCCATCACCTTCCCTTTCACACCACTTCCACTTCTAGCTATATTTGTACAATCTAATCCTGACCTGATCAAATTAAAATCTCCAGCCACAATAATTTTAGCAACATTTTCCAACTCCACTATTTTCCGAATTTTTTCGAGAAACACTGTTTGGTGGTCATTCGGAGCATAAATATTTACCAACAGGATTTCCTCATCCTCCAATTTTCCTCTTAACAACAAGTACCTACCCTCCTGATCAGCAATCTTTTTTGTGATTTCAAATCCTAACTTTCTAGAAATCATAGTTGCCACCCCTCTTGCTTTAGATGTTCCAAACGCCATCTCATAGTGTTGCATCCAACCTAAAAAAAGTTTATTCGTATCTTTTGACTTCTGATGTGTCTCCTGTAAAAACAAAATATCTGGTCTATCTTTTTTCAACGCCAATTCCAACCTCCGTCTCTTGAGAACAGAACCTGTACCTTTCACATTCCATGATATTATTTTAATACTTCCCATATCCAATTTCTTCTTCCAACTTTAAACTCTCCATCGGGCGTGCCACCAACAACCCTACCACCATACCACTACATATAACACACATTTTCACTCTCCCCACCTTCCAACGAAAAGTCACCTCTGTCAACCAAAGAGGGGAGAGGGGGGACCTGCAAGACGTGCCCTACTGCCGGCGCTATGCGCTATTTGCCCATTCTACCTCTATTAAGTACTTAAGCTTGCTACTATCCAGATCTCATTGTTCCTTGCCTATCTCCTCTTCCACCATAATCAAAGACAGCTCCTCCTCCTCCTCCCCTCGCTGAGGTGTTCCACCTGTTGCCCCGCCAGCTTCCTCCCTCCTTTGTTCCCTTCCCAAAGCTCCAGAATCCATCATTTCCTTCTTAAGATTTTTCCATTCTTCTGACTCTGCTTGTACCAATCCCAACATACTCAAGTATTCCAATGGGTTAGTGCCTTCATCAATAACTTGCATTCTTTTTTCATAAAAGAAGCGCAATTGTTGTGGAAATCTCCAATTATACCTTATATTTTTACTCCTCAGCAATTTAGTAACAGGCCTCATCTTATACCTCCAAGTTCTTTCTTTTAATGAAATATCATTATAGACTTCAACCTCTGAACCATCAAATTTCAGCGCATCAGAACCTGCTCTTTTCAGGTGAGCCATTACTTTTAGTTTATCTGCCCAATTTGCAAATTTAACCAGCACATTTCTTTGTGCCATTCTCCCTCTTCTTGGACCCACCCGGAACACACTTCCTAAATCCTCCTGAACAAATTCCTTCCCCATTTTTAGACCATTTAACCATTGAACCACCCTCTCTCTTAACAAATCCGGGGTCCGTTCCGGTACCAGACGGATCAGAATATTCTGCTTTCTCATCAAATCTTCCACAGCATCAATCCTCATTTCTTGTTCCAACATTTTTAGCTTACAATCCCGCACCACCTCCTGGGTCCCTTTTACTTCACTCTTTACAGTATCCACCGCAATTTGAACCACTTTCAGCATTCCCGCAAATTTGCTCAAATTTAAATCCATTTTTTTTGTATAATCATTCAATGTTGACATCATCTTTTCCTGCCCTTTAATTATTTCACTTCTATCTTTCACCCTTAAAGCCTCACTTTTCTCAAATTTTTGCATCAATTTGCCCATTTCCACCATAAGTTGCGTCTGGTCCATTAATACTGCAGATATAGCTGATGGTTGAGCAGATGGTTGAGCAGATTCACCCACTGTTATTTTTCCAGTCGTTTTAGACTTTACAACTTGCTCTTCCTCCTTCGCTTTTCCTCTTGTAACTTTTTCCATGATAATCCACTGTATTTAAAACCCAATGTTGCAGATCGCTGTAACAATTTATCAATATAGTAAGGCTTACAACACTGCAGTCATTGGTTCCACAGTTACAGCAGGAAAGTTCTTATGCCAACAGAAGGTACCAAAATACTGTAATCCACAACGGTGAAACTAAAGGAAACAACTCTCCAAACAGGCAGATTAAAAATAAAAGAAAAAAAAAATTATTGACCACAACAGATCCTTTCCCCCAAAGCCAGCGGACCAAACAAACGTCTTCCAGCCACAGAAAAAAAGAAGGCTTCAGAGAAACAGTTAGCCCAGTTGTTGAGGGGGGGGGGGCTCAGGAGGAAAAGAAAAATCCAGCTTCTGAGGATTTGGGGTGATGAGCAAGATGTTCCTCAATCCACACGGTAAAGAAACCAGCAATCAAAGCCATATATTCCTTCCTTTGAGATGGGTATTTATAGCATCATTCTTCAGCGAGTGCCTTAACTTTTAAGTGAGAAGAGGCCCCCCCTCTTCCCCCTCTTCCTGTAAGGAGCAAGCAGCTTAAGCAAAAGAAAAGAAAAAAAAAAACTCCCACAGTTTCTCCAATATTCCAGCCCGGGAATGAGAGAGAGAGAAAAAAAAAACAAAAATTAATCCACCTTTGTTGATATCAAAACGTGGCGCGGTCCTCTGGAGTATAGAAAAAAATCGCAACCCTTGCACAGTCACTTTCGCTTTCCCAGACCGTCGCCATTTCAAGCCTCCAGCTTTTCCATTTCAAAGACTCAGCTCTCCTTTTTTTTTTCTTTAAAAGAGAAATCCCAACTGATTTTATAGCTTGCAACTGAGAATGTAGCTCCCCACAGGCACTTACATGCAAATTACTTCGCACTCAGGCTCCTCTTGCCCCTTTCAAAACCGATTCCAAACGCCTTCTCCACAATCTTGCTGATCCCGTTCCACAGCTCCAGCAGAAAAGCCACGACTGCCGCCGTAGCTTCCACCGCCAGAGAGTCACTCGAACTTCGATCAGCCAGCCCCAAAAGCTCACCAAACTTTCCACGGAGACAGGCAAGGATCTTATCTTTAGGCTTTGCCACTTTAAATTTTTTCTGTTCTGCTCCTTTCCATTGTTTACCACTTTGTTAAGCGCGAGCGTCCGAAACTAGATGTTACACAGCGGCCATCTTAGCCAGCCCCCCATGAATTCTGTTTAATAAACATCTTTACTTCAACTACAACGCCTGTTATTTGGAAGGGGGTAAGCCGTAGAGTTAAGCCTGCAACCACACGCAACCATATCTCTTTCTAATCTCTCCACAACTCTTTGCTGGGTTCTGTCAAGGCAGGTAAAGACCAGGTAATTTGCGGCTTTAGAGGTTGGATGGCTAACAGGCCTTGCTGTGTGAGTTCCAATGGTGCATGCCAGTACAAGGCGAAGCCAGGAACTTGGAGAGGCCTACAGGCAAGGCACAGGCGTAGGCTTGTTGGCTATAGGCTGGAGGGAAAGATGTGAAGGGAAATAGAGGCCCAGGAATAAAGAGATGACATTTTAGGGAGAGGAGTCCAAAAAGGGAGGGGAGAAGGATTAGCTACAAATGTAGTCCCAGGGAAGATGGCAACTGGGAACAAAGGCCAGGTTCCCAAAGGCCAAAGGTCCAGTGGACAGAGGCAATGGATATGAAGGAACAGCCTTTGAAGGACAGGGATAGTAGGGTGTCTCCTCATTTTCCACATCCAAAAGGCATTGAGGGACGCAGTAGCGAGCCAAACAATAGCCAGTCATGCCGAAGATAAGTCCTCCATAAAAATGGGCAAAACGCAAAACACTAAGAGAGGCAAAAATCCAAGGCTGCAGATCCCTTTAAAGGGTTGTCAATCTATTTCCCTAAAGATCAGTGGGGTGAAACGGGAGGGAAAATGTTCTAAGAACATCAAAGAGAACTATGAAGTTTTGACTCAACTAGGTCTTCCTGCAGCTAAACTAGTATTTATGAGTTATGCACGGCAGCACCTCAAGAATGCAAATGAATCTTGAGTCAGATGAGGAATGGAAACCAAAATGTATAACTCCAGTAAAATCATTTAGGCGACTGTGTATTCCAAGAAGAAAGAGAGAAGAAAAGAGAAAGAAAAAGAACTTTTTGGATCAAAGCAAGCAGATAAACTCTGTAATAAGATGGTCACAAGTAATTCAACATAGCTTCTCCCTGGTACTTAAACAGTCTCAGAAATTAGGTTTGTCTTTTGTAAAGAAAGCCTCACTTTTTTCCTACCAGTCTTATCTTGCAGGTGTGATCAGGCTAATCCTATGTTATGTAATGTGATCAGGGAAGAGCTGATACAACCCCTGAACTCTGATTGGTCCTATGCAAATAGGAGGGAGGAGCTGAGCTGGTGGCGGGAGGTCAAGGAGAGAGAGTGAGGTTGTGAGGGAGATGGGTGCGTGAAAAAAAAAATTCTTGAAGGTTCCTGAGGTAAAAAATAAAAACGTTCCGTGGTTCTCAAAATGATTACTTAAAAGATAAGACAGATTTATTTTGAGGACGAAAACCGATTAATTTATTTTGAGGAAGAAAACCTGTGACTGCCCTGTTTGATATTTTTGATTAGCTGTAATATAATCCTTTTTGGTATCCAGAGCCTTGTAATATTTCTTTATGACAAAAGAAAAATAAAATTATTTTACATCAAGAAACTGTCTGATTTTTGGGAGGCTGGGTAAGACATAAAAGTTAAGCCTTCACAAGACATAAGCTACCATATTTTACATAAATCTCTCCATTTTATTTGACTGGGCACTGCCTCAGTAGATAAGTCCCAGGTAGTTTGCAGCCTGGAATGGCTGGACCACTTTCAGACCTTCCTGTGTCGGAGTCTGAGGGAATTGGGAGAGGCCCTAAGGCGAGGCCAGGATAAGGGCTGATGGTGATAAACTCTATGGGACCTATTGTGCAGAATCAAGATGTTAAGAAAATAGAAACACTTATGCATGCATTTATTCAAACTACTGACCCTGCAGCAGAATCTAAGACTGATTTCCAGAAACAAATTGAATCTCAGGATAAAGCAAAACAAAAAAGAGGGCAGGACAAACAAATTAACATGTACGATTTACAGAAGAGAGAAAATCATATAGCAAAATAAACAAATCAAATGATGACGATTACTTGTTTTGCGAACATTGCCAGGTATTCTTTACTGATGAGTGCTGAGTTCATGGTGTGACAGACAGAGGCCCAAGTTATTCAACATGGAGTTTCTTTGGTTTTAAAGTGTCTTAGAATTGTAGCTTTGCTCTTTGCAAAGGCCTGGTATTTCTTTCTGCAGCTCTTATCTTGCAGGCGGCTCAGAGAAGCCATGTGTTGACTTATTTCCTAGCTTTGGAATGTCTGTTCTTGTCAACATCCTGAGCTGGAAAAAGACAGACATTTGTTATGAAAACCAGGGTATGTTTATGCTAGCCCTGGGTGCTGATTGGCTGTCTGCTAATTAGGTAGGCCAAGCTCATGGGTTTTTCCTATAGGCACATGGATTTGGGAGTCAGAGAGTGAGTGCGAGTTTGGGGTTTCTGGGGAAATCAGGTCTCTGGTTCTACCCAAAATGATCACTTAGATTTGCCAGGTTTTCCTTTTATTTCTGGGGGGGGGGGGGGAAGCCTGGTTGTGTATTTCCTTAACTGCTGTTTTTGATTAGTATTTTTGAATGCTGATTTCTGTATCCTGAACTTCAAGAAACTGCTATTCTTCAATATGCTTTGTGAACAATAAAACATTTTTTATTTCATCAACAATGCATGTTCTTTGGGAAGGGGGTGAGGTGTGGATTCCCCATGCCCCAATGGCATGGAACGGCCCGCGCAGAGGCCACTTCGGGAGAACGCTCCTGGCCCGTGGGCTCTGCGGGCAGAGAAATTAAGGGGGGTGGATTAATAATAGGGTTTGATTCACCCAATTAATGACCTGACCGATGGTTCCGCTGAGAAGGCATTTCTCCAGACTCTGTTATCCATTAAGGTAATCACTCATCTCCGAGTTTATCCTTATCCTTGGTGCAAATAGTAGCCATGTTTACCCCAGTCTAAACCCTAGACAATGGTGTTTTCCCTGTCAATGTTTGCCCACGTTAATTAACTACCCCAAGAGAGATTCCCAATTAACCTGAGTAAATAGGTGATGTGATTTTCTGTCAGATGACGGTTTTTTCTGCCTTGCCTTCTGATCTATAAATGTAGATACTTTTCCTTCAATAAACCACTGATCTGATCTCGCTCCATACTGCCTCGTATCGTTTCTTGATCAGTCTCCTCCGGGACCCAACGGCCGTCCTAGCGGCCCCGATTCCTACATCTGGTGACCCCGAGATGTGATCTTACCTGAGAGTAAGCGATCACACGGTCCGGTTCTGCGCTTGAACCGCATCCGATCGTCCCGGAGGACAGCGCGGCAACCTGGTCGGTAAGCCAGCCGATCGGGCAGACGGCCCAAGTGGCGGGGCAGTACCGAAGAGGCATCCTACAGCTTGCTCCCGACTTTCGCGGAGGCGTTGCGGTTACGGAAAAACGCGTTCCCCTCAGGGCAGCTGTGAACCCCTGACAGCGCAGAGGCCGCCGAGGGCCCGTGGCATGGGGCCATGCTCCGAGCTCTACCCAGAGAATCGTCGCCAAAACCTATTGCTTGCCCAAGACGCGTCGACCCGTCCCGAGGAGGAAACTTCAGAGGACCCTTCGCAGGTAATATGGGGACTTGTCCTCAGCGACAACGTCCGTCCGCTAGCCAAAGAACTCATGAGCAAGAGTTCAGAATCCTGGCCAGGGTATTTCAGTTAAGGTTTCACAGCGGAGAACTAGCGAGACTTTTGGTGTACCTAAGGGAACACTGCCTACTTTACCCAGAAGGAGGTACGTTGACCCTTAAACTTTGGGATCAGATAGGAGACTGCATTCAGCAACCCCCGAAAGCTCCAGAGCGCGTAATTCGCACATGGGACAAATGTAGGAAGCTCTTAGCAGAGATAGATCCAGTCCGGGTAGAGGCCAAAGAACCCCCAGCGCCAGCCAAACCATCGGCGCCCACGGCGCTCTATCCGTCACTCCAATTCAGGCAGAGTAGTGTAGGGAGCTTTCCCTCGGTGACAGCTGCAGACGTCACCGACGGAATGCATGGAATGAGGAACGCAGGCGCTTCTCTGACAGTTACAGGCTCCCAGACCAAGAGTGCCCTTCAGCGCACAGTCGAGGAGGAAATTAAGAAGGGGGAATTGCCAGCAGAAGAACTAGCTGAGCTTAGTCAGATTTGTCCAATTCGCTTGGAAATGGATGCCCTCACAGGGGCCCAGCAGGTAGTTCATTCACCAGTCCCGTATAAGCTCCTCATGGCTATACGGAAGGCCATCACAGAGACAGGACTCCAGAGTCGCTTCACTAGGGGCACGCTTCAGCAAGTGTGCGAGAACACCATGTTCATCCCGCACGACTGGAAATCCGTCATGTGGATGATGCTCAACCCCAGCCAGTATTTGCTATGGGACAGCGAGTATCGCCTCGAGGCTCAGACTAGGGCTGCCAGGATGGGAGGCGCAGTACTTCCTGACCAGTTATATGGTTCAGGTGCCTTCGAATCCATCGATGCGCAGACCAACTTGCCACTAGCTACCCTCCAAATGTCAGCCGAGGCTGCCTTCAAGGCATTTCTCAAGGTTCCCGCAACTGGCAAAGCGGCTAAAAATTACACCGCAGTCAAACAGGGAGCCCAGGAGCCCTACATGGACTTCATCAATCGCTTAGAGGAAGCGATCAGTAGGCAGATAGATAATGAGGAAGCCCAACAAGAGCTCATGATGAAGTTAGCCAAAGATAATGCCAACTTGGACTGCCGTAAAATCTTGCAGTCACTGGGCAACCGTCCCGATTTGACTCTCACAGACATGATCAGGGCTTGCGCCGACGTTGGCACAGAATCCTACAAAATGGGTCTGTTGGCCGCGCCGGTGCAGGGAGGCAGGAAACCCAGACCAAAAGGAGCATGTCACAATTGTGGCAAGGTCGGTCACTTCGCTAGGGAGTGCCGATCCAAGGGAGGCGGACAAAATTCCGGCCGTTCCAAGGCTCCAAACACCCTGTGTCCGAAGTGCAAGAAAGGCTATCATTGGGCCAGGAATTGTCCGAGTTCAGGAAACCGGAACGCGGGCACGTCTCTGGCCCCGGCCCAAACAGAGGCTTCCCTCGCTCAGAGCTCGCCAGAGCTAGACTAGATTCCATTCACATTCCTAGCGCTGCGAAGGCACAGCCAGCCCCAAGGGTAGTACAGGGCTAGAGTTGATTTGCCAGGCAGACGTCACATGCGACTTGCCAGGCACAGCCTATCTGGTGGACTCCCAGTACATGGGTCCACTGCCCAAAGGCTTTATAGGTTTAGTTTTGCCCCGCAGTGTAGCAGGAGCACGCGGAATTCTCGCAATTCCGGGAGTCATCGACTCCAATTTTTCAGGCGTTCTCCAAGTTCAGCTTTGGACGCACTTACCCCAGACAATTCACAAAGGAGACACATTAGCACAACTGATTATGGTTCCTTGTAACTCGCCAGCAGATAGCCAGGGAAGGCTCAGGGACAGCTCAGAGTCCGGGTCAGCAGACCGCTCGAGCGCCAGTGAGGCAGTACAAGGATACCAGGTCTTAGCGACAGTGGAGACCAACATTGAGTGGAAACAGCGCCCAGTTATTGAGGTACTTCTGAATAAAAGATCATTTTCAGGGTTATTAGATACTGGAGCTGATGTGAGCGTGATAAGCAGAAGCCAGTGGCCACGGGAGTGGGCCATTGAGCCGGTCTCCAATGTGTGGGGGGTAGGCGGCATTCAGGAAGCGTTTAGGAGCCGGGAGTGGGTGACAGTCACAATCCCAAAGGCTGACGGCACAGCGGTAATTCGGCCGCACATTCTTCACGTGCACATCAACCTTTGGGGGCGAGACATTTTACAGCAGTACGGTGCTACGCTTACCTTCGGGTAATGGCGTTGCCACTTAAATGGCCCACCGATACGCCGGTCTGGGTGGAACAATGGCCGGTAGTGGGAGAGAAATTAGTCGCCCTAAAGCAACTGGTTAAAGAACAGCTAGACGCAGGACACATAGAGCAGTCCACTAGTCCTTGGAATTCGCCAATTTTTGTCATAAAGAAGAAGTCGGGGAAGTGGCGACTCCTCCATGATCTCAGGGAGATCAATAAATGTATACAGCCAATGGGTCCGCTTCAATGCGGCATCCCAAATCCGAATATGATTCCTGAGGGGTGGGAGATCCTAGTTGTAGATCTCAAGGATTGTTTTTACATGATTCCCTTAGACCCCAGGGACAGGGAAAGGTTTGCCTTTACGGTGCCGGTTGTGAACCACAGTGAGCCCACGCAGCGTTACGCGTGGAAATTTTTGCCACAGGGCATGCTCAATTCACCCACCCTGTGCCAAATTTATGTTCACAACGCACTGGCAAAGTTTCGAAACCTTCACCCCAAAGCCTTAGTATGCCACTTCATGGATGACATCTTGGTCGCAGTGCCACAACTCGGCAGCGAAATGTTTTCAGACCTCCAGGCCAGCCTGGGGGAGAAAGGTTTACTCATTGCCCCGGAGAAAGTGCAGAGAACCGAGCCCTTCTCATACTTGGGTCATCGGCTTCTCCGCTCTTTCGCAGCACCAGTTTTGGCCCAAATCAATTTGAAGGATTCGGTCACCTTGGTAGAATTGCAGCAGGTTTTAGGGAACATTAATTGGGCCAGACCATATTTCAGATTGGATACGGATCTTTTGAAACCGCTCTTCTCGCTGCTGACGTTAGGTAAGCAGCCAGCAGACCGGATACAGATTTCTCGAGAGGTGCGCTTGGCCCTCGAGAAAGTCAACCAAATTCTCAGCCAAAGGTGGGTGGACAGGATTGCTCAGGGGCCCTACGCCCCGATCCTGAACTTGTACATAGTTCGGGCAGGATCCATGTTCACCGGAGCCCTAGGAGTGGACTCCGAGAAAGGAGCGAGTATCGTGGAATGGGTGTACTTGCCGAACACCTCTTCCCGAAACATCGTTCCTCCCCAAGAATTGGTCTCCGCGGTGGTTTACCGCGGAAGGCTGAGAGCCAGGGACATTTCAGGGCACGACTTAGCAAAGATCGTAGTCCCGTTCACCAAAGAGCAGGTTCAGCAGTTGATGCAGCTCGGTGACTCGCTTCCAATAGCTTTGGAAGGATTCACCGGATGCTTGGCATACCACTTGCCTAAGGACCCCAGACTTGTCTCACTCCAAACGCAGACAGTCAGCTTGTTCGAATTGCTTTCTCTGGTTCCACTTCAGGGGGCCAGAACAGTTTTTACTGATGGGGGTCGCACGTATGGTGTCTTAACTTGGCAGGAGGGCCAGGCTTGGCGCACGCTGTTAACTCTTCCACAGAAGTCCGCACAGCGGGCAGAGTTGGCAGCGGTGAACCTCGCTTTGCGCACCTTCGCCAAAGAGCGCCTAAACATCATTACTGACAGTCAGTATGTCAGGAATTTGCTTCAGTCTACCGGGAGCATACATCACTCCCGCGATAGACAAAAATTTGCTTAGTCTGTTCCTCACTGCTCAATTTCATTTGCGAAACCGCACGGAGCCGCTCTATATTGCCCACATCCGAAGTCACCAAGACCTACTGGGTCCGATTTCCGCGGGCAATATCAGAGCGGACGCGGCGGCAAAGGAAATTCAGCAATGTTCAGTGTTAGGTGTTTTCACTACGTCAATTCAGAGTCATGCCTTCTTCCATCAGAATGCCAAAGCGCTTGCCAGACAGTTCAATCTGCCACTTTCTCAAGCCCAAGGCATAGTTCGCTCTTGCCAGCATTGCGCAGGGGCACCGGGGGGGCCCTCGTGGGGGGTCAACCCACAGGGGACAGAAGCCAACCAGGTATGGCAAATGGACGTCATGCATGTTCCGCAGTTTGGCAGATGGCAGTACATGCACGTTTGCATAGATACCTTTTCACAATTCGTTTGGGCAACGGCGCAGAAAGGGGAGACTGCTTCCCACGTGGAGCAGCACCTCCTAGCCTGCATCGCGGCCATGGGCAAGCCGCGGCACGTGAAAACCGATAACGCGCCGTCCTACAGCTTCAGGCAGCTGGCGGCCTTCATGGCCACTTGGGATATTAAGCATACATTTGGCGTTCCTTACAATCCGCAGGGGCAAGCGATTGTGGAATGGGTCAATCGGACGCTAAAGTCCTATATTGACAAACAAACATAAAGGGGGGAGCCACCAGCCCTCCCCAAGTCACAGGCTCAGGCACAGCATTGTCTGAATAAGGTATTGTTTACGTACAATCACCTTAATGTTTTTTCGGATTGCACGCCGCAGGAGAAGCACTCCCGCCGTTCGGAAGCTCTCCCGCGACCGATGGTTCGATACCGGGTGCCACCGGACCCTTCCTGGAGGGGCCCGGTGCCGCTCGTAACCTGGGGAAGAGGGTATGCTGCAGTTATGTCTCCTACAGGTGTCGTTTGGATTCCAGCTCGGTGTGTCAAGCCTTACTTGGAACTACATGGCGTGGACCCAGGCCGACCCGAGTCCGATCCCGGAGATGGAGGACCTCACTCTGACCAAGAGAACCCGTCGGAAGAAACGGCCACAGAGGACAGCACCGAAGATCACCTGGGGGATGGTCAAGGCCCTTTGCAGTGAGGCCGAGAGCATCATCCGGCACGAGGAGAAGGCGCCAACGCCGGAGAACCTCACGGCTGCAATCTTTGCCCGAATTCATGCCAACACCGTGGCGGTCACCATCATCCTGATCCTCTCCCTACTTGCGGGGGAAGGCGTTCAGGCTGCCTCACTGGAGGCCAGCGACTTGATGCCAGGCGGAGACCTCTCTGCCAGGATGCATTACAACATATGGGAAAGGTTGGCGGGTCTTGTCAACCAGTCCGATTTTTGCCTGAGACAGGACATTGGTTCTGCCTTAATCTTGAGCACCTGCCTCATCCCAGTGTGCCACTCTCCAGGCGCGCACCCCAGGGATGGGGACTGGCTAGTGAAACGGATTTTCAGCCCGTACAACCCAGCGGCTTCTTCGGAATACGCCCGTTGGGAGATGCGGCTCACCATGACCTTGCCGGCTGATGCAGCCACTCTCCACACTCCTCGAGTGGCGGTCAGCCCGAACTCTACTTGTGCTCGAATGACCGGCTGCTCCGCAGTCGGCCGAAGGCGCCGCTGCCTCAACGTTGGCAGTAGCAATTGGACTTGTGACAACCCAGTGACACTTGGTTCAATGTATGCTCATGTTACCCTACCTTCTGGTTGGTTCTTTACGTGTAATCAGTACACTTGGAACTACATTCCTGCAAATGTATCAGATGCTATATGTTGCATTAGTCGTTTGACACTGTTACTCCCTACTAAGGAGATGGTCACCCCAAGCACAAATGTTACAAATGTTTCAGCACCCATACGACACACTCGCACCACCCTGTTCGACAGCTAATGTGAGAGCAGCTTTAGAGTAATGAGTTCAGCCGAATATCTCTCGTTGGCAGTCAGCATTTTTGGCGTGCCAGGCTTAGCCGTCGGCAACGCTCGGAGGATTGGGCGACTGGCTTGCGGACTAGCTAAAGCCATCAACCACACCTCCTTGGCGATAGCGCTGCTCAACCAAGAGCAGGCAGAGCTTCGCCATGCCATACTTGACAATCGAGCGGCTATAGACTATCTCTTATTGCTACATCATCTGGATTGCGAATCCTTTCATGGTATGTGTTGCTTTAATCTCACTGATAACTCCCGTAAGGTGCAGAGTCAGCTCACGGACCTCCACACCATAGTCAAGGGCATCAGGGAGGGTTCCGCATGGGGGACTTGGCTAAGTTCATTGTGGAACTGGATGTGGTCATGGATTCCGTGGGGGTGGCTTCAGACGGTACTCAAAGTGGTTGTGGGGGTGATTATACTAGGCATAGCAGTATGCTGCTTCGCACAATGTATTCCCTTACTGATATCAAGGTGCCGCTCCCGGAGGGAGCCCCGAAGCACCATTCCCGCTCATCAGCTGGTGCCTCTCTTGCGCAGAGTCGCCGGTCAGGCTCTTAAGTCTGCTAATTAGGTAGGCCAAGCTCATGGGTTTTTCCTATAGGCACATGGGTTTGGGAGTCAGAGAGTGAGTGCGAGTTTGGGGTTTCTGGGGAAATCAGGTCTCTGGTTCTACCCAAAATGATCACTTAGATTTGCCAGGTTTTCTTTTTATTTCTGGGGGGGAAGCCTGGTTGTGTATTTCCTTAACTGCTGTTTTTGATTAGTATTTTTGAATGCTGATTTCTGTATCCTGAACTTCAAGAAACTGCTATTCTTCAATATGCTTTGTGAACAATAAAACATTTTTTATTTCATCAACAATGCATGTTCTTTGGGAAGGGGGTGAGGTGTGGATTCCCCATGCCCCAATGGCATGGAACGGCCCGCGCAGAGGCCACTTCGGGAGAACGCTCCTGGCCCGTGGGCTCTGCGGGCAGAGAAATTAAGGGGGGTAGATTAATAATAGGGTTTGATTCACCCAATTAATGACCTGACCGACGGTTCCGCTGAGAAGGCATTTCTCCAGACTCTGTTATCCATTAAGGTAATCACTCATCTCCGAGTTTATCCTTATCCTTGGTGCAAATAGTAGCCATGTTTACCCCAGTCTAAACCCTAGACAATGGTGTTTTCCCTGTCAATGTTTGCCCACGTTAATTAACTTCCCCAAGAGAGATTCCCAATTAACCTGAGTAAATAGGTGATGTGATTTTCTGTCAGATGACGGTTTTTTCTGCCTTGCCTTCTGATCTATAAATGTAGATACTTTTCCTTCAATAAACCACTGATCTGATCTCGCTCCATACTGCCTCGTATCGTTTCTTGATCAGTCTCCTCCGGGACCCAACGGCCGTCCTAGCGGCCCCGATTCCTACAGTGAGGTAAGAGTTAAGCCTGTGCCACCGACACCACACGCTACCACAATTAATACATTACTCTCCACAATACTTTGCTAGGCCCTGTTAATTCAGGTAAGACCTAGTTTACGGCCTTCGTGTCGGACAGCGTACAAGCCTTCTGAAGCCGGAGTCTCTGGGTAGCTCCTCAGCGCAGACTGGAAAAGGTTGATTGCTGGGAGCGGGGAGAGGCCCTTAAGCAAGGCTCAGCACAAAGCTTGTCTGTCATATGGATGGCTGTTCGGTGGCATTCTTTGAAATCCTAAGCAATTAGGAGCAGTGGTGGCTAATACTTTTACCCCTGAGAAGATCAGAGCTGTCTCCAGACGGAGGGAAGAATTTCTTTGATCAAGATTTTTTTCTAATGCTGCCTCTTTTTTGTAGAGGGGAAGAAGCATTCAGGCTAACTTCCAAGTGTCTTTTTACTTGGTTTTAGTTAGATTAGGCCAAGCCGCAAGCTTCGCCAGAACCAAGAAGCTGGTTCAATTGAGCTTCTGCCCAAGATTTTACAAATCAGGCCTCCGCCTGGAAATACAAATAATTGCTCTAGCTTTGTACAGCTGGGAGAGGGGGGAGTACAATTAACTTCAAGCTGCAGGGAGCTGCCAGCAAAGTGGAGAAGTGGACTCTCCAGAGAAGAGGATTAACCCCTTCGCTAACCGAGGCAATCCTCGCCTGCAGGATGTCTGCTATGGAAACTTTGGATCAGGAGGGTAAGCCAGATGACACCACCCTCCCTCCAGACATGACCCCACAAGAGACGGCCGGAGCCAGTGGCAGAGGTCGGTCTTCATCTCCCGTACCACCAGTGAAGGAAGGAGCCAAGTTGAAAAAGAAGGGTAAAAGGCCTCCCTCCGTGAGGTAGTCAAAGCTCCAAGGAGTGGGTGTCAAAGAGCGCTCTCTTTGACCCATACACAGGAGAGAAATTTCCAGAAGACTCCAGTGATCTTTCTGAATGGCCTACACCCTTAAAATCTTCAACTTCCGGAGGACACCAATGAATCAACCTCATCGTATGAAAGCCAGACGGACAGCGAGGAAGATGAAGATGAGAAATCGGGAAGACCCAGAGGAAGGAAACCCCATCGTTCTGACCTAGCAGATGCTATGGCCCAACTTGTAAAAATACCAACACTCCAGCTGAAGCAAGCTAAAAAGAAGAAAAAAACAAGACCCCTCAAATGAGGATTGCCGCTTGCTGCCAAAATATAAGCAAGGGGATGATATATTGCTGTTCTTATCAGTTTGAATCAGCAGCTGAAGACCTGGATGCCCACAAATGGTATTGGCCACGTTTGCTTCCAACCCAAGTTTCTCACAATCTTGGTGAGTTTATTCATTCTCTTGATAAGCGCATAAAGTGGGAAAAGCTAGTGGAAGCAGTTAGGATTCAGTTTGCTTTTACCAGTGAAAGCCTAAGAGCTATTTTCAGAACCAGAAAATGGGACGGTAAGGAATCCTTTTCCACCATTTTAATGAATGCTCAAAAGGGGTTCTCTCGATGGATGGAGGCGGAGAAAGTTATGACTGTGGAGGATATGACCCGAGTTTTAGTGCAGGAGCATTTTATGGTCCTCCAGTTTTTATTGAAGACTAGCATAGTTTGCCTGGCTGTTTTAAATTGTGTTGTAAGGGATATTTTTTTTGGTAATTTATGTAAAAAAGAGGTGTGTTGGTGGTTAGGGGTGGTTTTGGGTGTGCACAACCACCACCACCCATACAATACCACTCCAACCACCAATAAACACATTAAAAATTTCTGGCAAGACAGGAGTGTTTTGTGTGTGTGTGTGGTGTATTGTCCCCCCAAACCCAGGGGACCCTGCAGAGAGGGGATCCCCCCGCAGGACACCCCGTTATTAAAGAGAAAAAAACCAAAGCTGTTTCTTCTCTTTTAAAATGGAGTGTTTGGGGTGGTGGTGGATTCAATCCCCTCTCCCTGGTCCCCATGGTTTGTTAGGGTTTGGGGGGAAAAAGGGGTCTGTCCTCCCAACCCTTCCAGAGCCAGGGGACCTGGCAGAGAGGGGATCGTTCCTCCCCCCCAAAAAACACTCCGTTTTTAAAGAGAAGAAACCAAGCTGTTTCTTCTCTTTTAAAAAGGAATGTTTGGGAGGGGGGGTGGATTTGATTCCCTCTCCCTGGTCCCCTGGGTTTGGTAGGGTTGGGGGGACAAAAGGGGTCTGTCCCCCCAAACCTTCCAGAGCCAGGGGACCCAGCAGAGAGGGGATCGATTCCCCCCCCCCAAAAAACCCACTCCTTTTAAAGAGAAGAAACCAAGCTGTTTCTTCTCTTTTAAAACGGTTTGGGAGGGCTGGTGGATTCGATTCCCTCTCCTGGGTCTCCTGGGTCCAGATGGGTTGGGGGGGACAAAAGAGGTCTGTCCCCCCAACCCTTCTGGACCCAGCACCTTTCATTGCTTCCCTCACCCCCACCGACTGCACTTACCTTTTCCTGGCTCCCTCCAGCTGGGTCTTTCAAAGTCTTTCCCTCCGGCTCCCAGCAGTTTTTTTTCAGTCAGCGCACGCGTTCCCAGCCTCCTCTGTGCTCGTATCCCTCAGCCTGATTGGCTGAGGGGTTGCACAGCGCAAAGGACACTGGGACATGAAGTTTAATTTGTGGTGTTACTGGTCATGTGTTGAAATATTTTCTGAAGCTTATTTTTGCTTGGCTGCGATCACACTTCTCATCCTAATTGGCTGCGGCTCACCACAGCGCACAGGATGTTGGGTATTGAAGGTTTTTTTTTGCATTCGTGGGTCTCCTCCCCCACTGGTGCATTTCTCAACCCGACAGTTACCTGCAAACACAGTTCGGGCAAGTGCACGAATGCTCAGTACAGGCTAGTATGGCCTTTGTCAAATTACAACGGTTAATGCTCAGATTTATAGGTAAAGATTCAGCAGCAGAAATAGGCCTAGAAGGAGGGTCTTGATCACTTTACCTCCAGGTTTGAGAATTGGCCATTCAAGCATCCCAGAGCAGGTATTGGAGTCTGAAATAAAGGGAATGTTCTGTCTCCAGAGGTTCATTTTTGGCCCTATGAAGGGAAAGAGACAGAAGAAGCAGAAGAAGCTAATAGTGGCAGAATGCTGGACTGGATGGGCTGTGGCCTGTTCCAGCAAGGCTGTTCTTATGTTCTCAAATGCCACTGCAGAAACCGCCACCGCACCAAGGACTCTCCCACCCGCCCGGAGCCACTCCATCGCCCGGACAAGAGCCAGATGCGTCCACTTGCCATTGCTGTTGCCTTCTGAGCACCATCTGCTCAGAAGGCTCAAATGCCACCGCAGAAGCCGCCGCTGCACCGAGGACCCCCCGCCTGCCTGGAGCCACTCCATCGCCCGGGACAAGGGCCAGGTGCACCCGCTCGCCGCCGCTGTTGCCTTCGGAGCCCCACCTGCTCTGAAGGCTCAAAAGACACCGCAGAAGCCGCCACCACACCGAGGACTCCCCCGTCTGTCCGGAGCCACTCCATCGCCCAGGGTTTTGTGTGCGTGGTTGAGCCCTGAGTCTTGTTTGTGATTCTGAGCCCGGGCTCGATTGACTGTAATTTGTATTGTATTTTGTGATAATTGTGTATTGCTGTATTTTTTGTGTTATATTATATACTGCTAAGTTATTTTGCTGTTGTTATGGGCTGCTCTGAGTGGCGCTTGCGCCAGGAGAGTGGGATACAAATAAATATTTATTATTATTATTATATTACTGCATACATAAAGCAGTTCTGAAAGAGCTTAGCATATATATTTTATCACTTTGTGTTAGGCTCAGATAACATAGGCTGCATTTTA
Organism: Bradypodion pumilum; assembly: GCA_035047305.1. Classification (NCBI taxonomy): domain Eukaryota; kingdom Metazoa; phylum Chordata; class Lepidosauria; order Squamata; family Chamaeleonidae; genus Bradypodion; species Bradypodion pumilum. The sequence goes on from JAWDJD010000003.1 coordinate 327,923,015, forward strand.
TCTCATAATGTTTCTGAAAACAAATTCATGGGAAATGGTGTGGGTGGGTTGCATAAAAACATAATACTTACAGTATGACATTAGAAATAATTAGTAATTTGTAGCCCCTTGATTACAGTGGTCTTTGGTCTAGTCTGTGTATGACAAAATGTGAGTTCGGCATTTCATCTTAGAAGCAGTAAATAAATACGAAAGTCATATTTTATTTCTATCTTGTCTTATTCAAATATGCCAGTAATTTTCCATAAGCAAGTATGAACGTAGTGGTTCATCCATGTAATAAAAATGCTGTTGGAAATATTGCTGCACCATTTCCATGATTTTCAAAATGATTGGCAATTGTGTCACTCAGACACTAGATGGCAGTAGAGAGCAATTAAATTTCTATGTGAAAGGGTGGGGGCTTTAACTGAGAAGAGAAATTTTGTCAGTTGGGAATTGGCAGTTGGAAATGACAGTTGGAAACTGACATTCTGGCAGTTGGGACCTGACCTGTGATCAAGGTGGTCGCACTGAATGTGTGCTCTCTCATTCTGTGGTAAATGCTGGTGGCAAACTCTATAGATAGTTGATGTACTTTATAATTTATATAATTACAATTTAATAAAGTCTAATATTTTTTCACCAGGGTAAGTCCAAGATTCTTATTTTTTTTCATGACAAATGCTAAGCATGAAGTATTAATATATTTAATGGAAATTAGGATTGTCTGGACATGTTATCCTATAGAGTAGACCATACTGCCAGTGAAACAACGCCGAGTGTCAGGTGGCAGTTAATTAACCTGATCACCCTCAGGACTAGCGGCCTTTGGCAGCAAAGTCCACAAGGAAGGGTGATGGTCCCTAAATGGATTAAATCCCACTTGGACCCATCCTGTTAGAGGGCAGCAGCTTGATCAATACTGTCCTGGAGCTGATGAGGACTTTGTGTGCTAAAAGTGCTCAGGACCAGAAAGTAACTCACAGAGCTGGATTAGTGGTATGGGTATCACGCTGTGATGCAGAAGGTTGGGGAAGATCACTGCATTATTTTGTTCCCAGGACAATCTTCATGGCTGAAAGTCAAATAAACATGGCCTTCAGTCCCCAGCAGCCCTTCAGTGGGCAGAGGGTGCTAAGAAACTCCAGGTCAGCCATAAAAGTCTGTACCTGGAATGTCAGGAGTATTTATGAAAAAGAGAAGATTTATAACGTAGTAAAGGAAATGAGGAGACTGGATGTTGATATAATGGGAATGCGTGAGACAAGGTGGCCAGGAAAGAAATGAAATTACCATGATTACGGGAGATTTTAATGCTAAAGTTGGCCAGGGTAAAAAGGATGATGTGGACTATATAGCGTTGGAAAAAGGAATGAGGAAACCGCCTTGTACAGTTCTGCAGAGAAAATCTAGTGATCACCAACACACGGTTTAAGATGCCACCTAGATGACTTTACACTTGGAAGTCCCCTGCTGATAGCCAAAATAATATTGTCAGAAATCAAATAGACTGCTTCTCCTAGACCAAGATCTGCTCCCACTTTCCTCTGCTGGCAGATGGTTTTTGCAAACCAGAAACTGGTGTGGCATGTCCTCGGAAGAACTGTTCCGAGGAGTTAAGAACAAGAAGACAGATATGGCACCTGAAGAAGGTCTGAGAGAAGGGTGTTGAACATGTGCACACTCAGTGGTGGGCAGCTACCAGTCCGCCCTGGTCCACGTGGGGGTGGTGGGGGTGTGGGTAGTAAAAATTTCTAGTGGCCACGCCCACTTCCCCACTTGTGAATGTGCGCCAAGCCAAGCTGGCATTTCCTGCTTTGAGCTTGGAAGCGGCAGCAGAGTGGAGGTATCGGGCACGCCTCCAGCCGTGTTGGGTGGTCGCGGTTCCCTCTTCCTCTCCTCCCTGGGACCATGGGGGGGGGGGGAGAGGAGAGGTTGCAGGAGTGTCTCCCCTCGCCCAGGCCAGCCGTGTCGGGTGGTCGCGGTTTTCTCTTCCTCTCCGAGTTATGGGGGAGGCGGCAGGAGCCTCTTCCTCCCCTCCCCCCCCCCGCCCCAGGTCAGCCACAAGGCTGCCTCCTCTGCCTCTCCGCCGCCACCATGCTTCAGTAGGCCTGGCCTGCAGCTCTGCTGCTGACTGCATGGTGGCAGAGAAGGCCTCGTGGCTGAGGCCGTCAGCGGCGTAGCAGCAGACTTGCGCCAGAGGCCCCTTGCAGCCCCTCATCAGAGATGGGACGGCGTCGGGCAGAGCCATGGCCGGAGCAGCGGAGGAGGCGAGCGGCAGAGGAGCTTCGGCATCAGGCGGGCAGACAAAGGAACCAGAAGCAGTGGTGTGGTGGGGTTGAGTCCGGGCCATGCTACAGCCATGCCCCGACCCAGGGGGCGGGGGGGGAGAGGAAGAGGCTCCTGGTCCTGCCGCCTCTCCCCCTGCCACCCAGGGAGAAGAGGAAGAGAAAACCGTGCCCCCGACACGGCTGGCCTGGGGCGGGGGGTGGGGAGGAAGAGGCTCCTGCCGCCTCTCTTTCTCCCACCCACCCAGGGAGAAGAGGAAGAGAAAACCACGGCCGCCTGATGCGGCTGACCTGGGGCAGGGAGGGGGAAGGAAGAGGCTCCTCCTGCCGCCCGTGCCCCCCCCCACGACCCAGGGAGAAGAGGAAGAGAAAACCGTGACCGCCCAACGCAGCTAGCCTGGGGTGGAAGAGGCTTCTCCTGCCGCCTCTGCCCCCTCCCACAACCCAGGGAGAAGAGGAAGAGAAAACTGCGACCGCCCGACGTGGCTGGCCTGTGGCAGGGAGGAAGAGGCTCCTCCTGGTGCCTCTCCCCCCCCATGACCCAGGGAGAAGAGGAAGAGAAAACTGTGACTGCCCGATGTGGCTGGCCTGGGGCAGGGGGGTGGGGAGGAAGTTGGGAAGTCTCTGCTTGGGCATTGCTGCTTCCGCTCCCCCCCTCCAATGGTCCCAGGGCAAGGAGAAAGACTGAGCTCAGCTGCCCGACCTGGCTGCTTCTGCCCGACGATGCTTCCACTGCTTGGGCATTGCTGCCTCCGCTCTCCCCTCCCATGGTCCCACAGTGAGGAGGAAGATTGAGCTCAGCTGCCCGACCTGGCTGCTTCCGCCCGATGATGCTTCCACTGCTTGGGCATTGCTGCCTCCGCTCCCCTCTCCCATGGTCCCACAGTGAGGAGGAAGACTGAGTCACGCCACCTGAGCCTGACACGCCGCTTGCCCCTTCTTAGTCTTTTTGTTTTATTTTGCACTCTGTGTATGTGTGTGTGTGGGGGGGAGGGTTTGGTGCAGGCTAAGGGTTATTTTTTTGTTGTGTTTACTCTGATATGCTTGAAACACATGCTATTATTTAAAAAGTTTTATTCTGTGCAAGCATATCAGAGAGTAAACAAAACAACGTACTAACTGCTGTATTTTAATGTGAGCTTTTCTGTATCAATTCCACTGGCTCTTTGGCTGTAAACAGGGGTGAGTACTGAACTCTAGAGTCGGATACGACTGGCTTTCAAGCAAAGCAAGGGCAACCTTTACCTTATAACAGAAGATCTGTGTGTGTGTGGGGAGGGAGAGGGTCTGGTGCAGGCTAAGGGTTATTTTTTTGTTTCGTTTACTCTGATATGCTTGAAACTTTTGGGTACTAGTTCTCAAACAAATAAGAGAAAGTACTTTTTCACCCAGAGGATTACTGGTCTATGGAACTCCCTGCCAGAAGAAGTGGTGACAGCTGTCAGTCTTGACAGCTTTAAGAAAGGATTAGACAAGTTCATGGAGGACAAGAGTATCAGTGGCTATAATTATGGATACTTAAGGACAACCTCCGGGTTGGAGAGATAGGCAGGATATCTCTCAATATCATTTCCAGGGAATCCTAAGCAGGTGAAGGCATCTGCTTGGGAATACCCTGAAGGAAATGGTGAGCCACTGTGTCAGACAGAATGCTGGACTGGTTGGGCTGTGGCCTGTTCCAGCAAGGCTGTTCTTATGTACTTAAACACATGCTACCATTTAAAAAGTTTTATTCTGTGCAAGCACATCAGAGAGAAAAATAAACAAAAAGACAACGTACTAACTGCTGTATTTCAATGTGAGTTTTTGTGGATCAATTCCACTGGCTCTTTGGCTATAAACAGGGGTGAGTACTGAACTCTAGAGTCAGATACAACTGGCTTTCGAGCAAGGGCAACCTTTACCTGATAACAGATGATCCCTGTTTGGTATTCAGATTTGCTGTGGTTAGTAAAGGTAAAGGTCTCCCTTGCTCAAAAGCCAGACGTATCCAACTCTAGGATGCAGTGCTCATCTCCATTTACAGCCAAAGAGCCAGTGTCTGTGTTTGCAGAGGTTGTTCATGGACATGTGGCAGGCATGTCTAGAGCACATGGCTATCCCAGCAAGTCACATGCCCAGATTATGCACCGCCCACATATTTGGCTCCGCCCACAGAGTTAGCCCCACCAACGATGTGGTAGTAAAAAAATTTGGTGCCCACCACTGTGCATACTGAAACATTATCTATCCTTCTATTACACAGAAATTAGGAGATAGCAACGGGGGGGGGGGGGAATCACACAATCAGCTTGAGAAGGATGCAGGTAATTGTTTTAGACAAAATACTGTTTTAGCTAACAAATCATGGGATGCAGATTCACATTCCAAGCTGGCTACAAACGTCTAGCTAGCAAGAAATGTTTTTTTTTTTAAAATGAGGGTGAGACATTGGATTTCTTGCTTTGCTGTTTGTCCTAATTCAGCTGTTGCCTAGTAAAAGCTTAGCCTGGTTTTTTTCCACATTGGAAACTTGCATGATACCGTCGACTATGGGCTACAACTGAATCCTGGCAAGACTGAGTAGCTATGGATTGGGGGCCCTGCGTTATCCTGGGAGCTACCATCTTTGGTTCTGGGTGGGGCTGTTTTGCCCCAGACAGACCCAGCGCGCAACTTGGGGGTTCTCCTGGATTTACGACTACTGCTCAAAGAGCAGGTGGCAGTCGTGGCCAGGAGGGCTTTTGCACAACTTCGTGTAATCTGCCAGTTGCACCCGCTCCTAGACCGGGACTCCTTACTCATGGTCACACATGCTCTGGTCACCTCCAGACTAGATTATTGTAATGCACTCTACATCGGGCTGCCCTTGACAACTATTAGGCTACAGCTGGTCCAGAATGCAGCTGCCCGGGTGGTGATGGGGTGTGGGCACTATGCCCATGCCTTGTCACTGCTTCGGGAGCTGCATTGGTTACCAGTTTGCCTCCGGATGCAATTCAAGGTGCTGGTTTTTTTTTTTTTTAATTAAATTTTTATTGGTTTTTTAAAGCATAAGACATGAAACAAACATTTTATACATAACAGAAAAAAATAACAAAAAATTAATAAAAATAAAATCATAATATAAATGATAAGACAGACTGTATGTTACATACACTTACAGACTTCATCACCCTAGTGCTATATACATTGTCCTAGGAGGTTGTGGGATCTCCCATTCATTTCTATTGTTCCCAAAATTTCGTTTGGTCTGGTGTCAATTTTTTTATTTCATCTCTTGTCATTGAGTATTCCACGAATTTTCGCCATATTTTCCAAAATCTACTTTCTTTTATTATACCTTTCTTAAGATTTAATTCCCATGTTAGTTTTTCATTCAATGCGAGATCCCACATCTGCCCGTACCAATCCTGCACTTTTAACATTGTATCACTTTTCCAATTTTTTGCAATACACATTCTTGCCATTACTAACATCATAGACAACAACTCTTTCTTATCATTATCTATTTTAATATTCTCAACATCTGTCAGTAAGATGGTATCTGGTCCCAATCTGAGACGTACTCCCATAATTTTCCCTATCTCGATCTCTATTTTTGTCCAAAAGTTTTCTACCTCTTTACATTCATACCACATATGAACATATGTGCCCAAACTGTTTTTACATCTCCAACACATTTTATTGTTCTTCTTATCCATCTGGTGCAGTCTCACGGGTGTCAGATACCACCTCCATAACATTTTAAAATTGTGTTCCTTTATTCTGACCGATAGGGATCTCATAATTCTTTTTTTCCATTTATTTTGCCATTCCTTTTCCGTTATTTTCAAGTTCAAGTCCTGTTCCCATGTATTTCTTAGTGTTTCTTGTGGGTTACCTTCTGTGTTTATTATTTTATAAATTTTACTAACCAGCCCTTTAATACCAGTTTCCTCCCTCCTAATTTTCCAAACTAATTCCTCAAATTCCGTCCTGTCTCTTTCTAGGCTTCGTTCTCTCCAGTATTTATTATTCCACTTATTCACCATAATTATCTGAAACCAATTCAGCTTCATCTGGGTATATAGCTCTCTTTTCCTCACATCATCTTTGCAGACTCGTATCCAATCTTTCAATAGGAGAACCCTATTTGTCGACAAAATTTCCTTAATCTCGTTATCCAATCTTATTGGGAAGTTATTCAAGTCTTCTATTTCAATTATCGGTGAGATATTCGGGGCCAATTTCATTTTAACTTTCTTCCATACTCCCAACATAGATCTCATCATTCTGTTTTTAATCGATATTTTTCCTATTTCCTTGTCTAAAAAAAAACTCTTACCAACTTCCTTTACTTCGTTCATCTCGATTCCCTCCCAGATAACCGACTCCTTCATCAGTATCTTAACTACATTCTTTATCTGGAAGGCTTTATAATAACTCTTTAAATTAGGCATTCCTAAACCGCCTTCTTTTTGAGGTAAATACCACATTTTCTTTAAAATTCTAGGTCTGCGTCCCCCATTACAATAACTATCAAATAGTTTTTGAAATTCCTCAATATCCTTATCTGTCAGCTGAATTGGTAAGGCATCAAATAAAAAATTTAGTTTTGGTAATAACATCATTTTAGTCAGTGCTATTCTGCCGAACCAAGACAACTTCAGTTTTTGATATTGTGAAATTTTAATCTTAAATTCCTTCTTTTGTTTATCATAATTTAGTCTTTTCAGGTCCTCTAAATTATTGGATATATTTATCCCCAGGTATTTCAAGCTCCCTTTAATCTGTAATTTAAATTCATCCCTGATTTTCCTTTGCTCTTCTTTTTCAATATTATTTAAAATTAATTCTGATTTTTCCCAGTTTACCTTCAAACCTGTAATTTGTTCAAAATCCTTTAAATGCTTTTGAATCCTTTCCATGGTTCTTCTGGGGTGTTTCATAATTAACAAAGTATCGTCTGCGTATAAACTAATTTTATTTTCCAGTATTCCTTCTATATTTTTGTCTTCTCTTATTATATTAGCTAGTATTTCCATCGCCATAATAAATAGAATTGGAGATAGGGGACATCCTTGCCTTGTTCCTGCCTCTAATCTTAATTCTTCTGTTAAACCGTCGTTAACCCTGATTTTAGCGTATCCTTGTTGATACAGTTGTTCTATTGTCTTTATAAACCTGTTACCGAATCCATAACTCTTAATTATCTCGATAATTGTTACCCATTGTACAGAATCAAATGCTTTAAAAATATCTAATGATAATATACCTACTTTCTCTTTATTTTGTCTTGCCACGTCTATTAAATTTAGAACTCGCCTTACTAAATCTGTCATATATCTCCCTTTCACAAAGCCGGCCTGGTCTTTATTTATATATTTATCCATAAAACTATTCAATCTGTTTGCCAGTATAGCTGTAAAAATCTTAGCATCTTGATTAATCAGGGATATAGGTCTGTATGATTCTACTTTTTCTAAATCTTTTCCCGGTTTTGGTAATAGGACAATTATTGTTCTATACCACGATGCAGGTACCTGTTCCCCTTTAAGAATACCATTATAAAGTTTTAACAATTTCGGGATTACTATCTCCTTAAATTCTTTATAAAACTCAGCAGGTAATCCATCCTCGCCAGGTGCTTTATCTACTTTCAATTCGTTTATTACTTTTTTTATCTCTTTTTCAGTTATTAATTCTTCCATTCTTTGTTTATGCTCTTGGCTTATTTTATTTTTAATTTGCATTTCCAATCTATCTTTTAATTTATCTAGGTTTATTCTCTTTTTAGAGTATAGGGATTGGTAAAATTCTCTGACCACCTTGCATTTATCTTTAATCTTATTATGCCTTATACCCTCCTTATCCACTAATATCCCTATTTCTCTTCTGCCTCTCTTTTCTTTAGCCGCTCTTGCCAACATTTTTGAATTTTTATTACTGTATTCAAAATATTCTCTTTTTAAATATATTAGGTCTCTTTTCACCTTTTCTATATCATTTCCAATTAATTCCTTCCTTAGTCCCTGCATCTTTTCATATACTTTTCTATCCTTGGTTATTGCATGTATCTCCTGTAACCTTTTAATCTCTTTTTCTGTTTCTTCTTGCTTACTTTTTAACTGTTTATTTCTAATACTTGCCAACCTAATACTTTCACCCCTAAATATTGCTTTCATAGTATCCCATACGGTACCAATTCGTACTTCCCCTGTATCATTCCACTTCCAATTTTCTTCCCATTTTTCTACCATTTGATCTTTACTTTTTTTATCTCTAAACAATCTGGCGTTATATCTCCAATTTTTCGGGCTCTTTATAGCATCTATTTTCAATTCCACCAATACTTTTGCATGATCCGATTCTTTGAATATTCCAATTTCTATACCATCTAAATTACTTATCAAATTATCCGTAACAAATATGTAGTCTATTCTGGAATATGTATTGTACACTTGTGAAAAATACGTATAGGCCCTTTCCTGTCCTTTGAGTACTCTCCATGTATCTTTCAACCCCAAGGATTTCAACCAGTTATTTAACACAAACGTCTTATTTCCACCTACACTTCTCTTCATATTCGTGCTATCTATATTTGATCCTACTAGATTGAAATCTCCCCCTACAATCATTTTTGTTGTTTTTTCTTTCTCTAGTATTCGATATATCTTATTTAAAAACCTGTTTTGATGTTCATTTGGCACATACAAATTCACCAACGTTATTTCCTCTTCTTCTATCTTCCCCTTTATTATCAAGTATCTACCTTCTGGGTCTGATATACTTTTTATTATCTCGAATCCCGCTCTATTTGATATCAAAGTTGCGACCCCCCTAGCCTTTGAGGAGCCATATGATTTTTCGTAAACTTGGGTCCATCCTAAGAATAATTTATTGGTTTTTTCCGAATTCTGATGGGTCTCCTGAAGAAAAATTATATCCGGTCTATCTTTTCTAAGTGCCGCTTCCAACCTCCTTCTCTTCACTTGACAACCAGTACCTTTCACGTTCCATGTTAATACTTTTATATCCTTCATCTATTATGTATCTCCCTCCCTTTTTTTACAGTTCCCACTTCCTCCTACGGACATGTGATCAACATATAACATTCCCTCCACCTTATACAAAAAAGTAATAATAATAATAAAAAAGGAAAAAACATCTAAAAGAAAAAATACACTAAACAATCTACTACTCTCCCTCCCCATTTCTTTTTTACAAATGGCCTCCAAAATTCAGAGGGGGGAGGGGGGGGGTGCAGTCATACATAGGAGTCTGGATTGGGCCTGAACCTACTCCCCGTCCGGAGCTATTCCTCCTTCTGCCCCTTTTGGCATATTCTCGTTTCCATTGCTATCCCTTCTTCTATAACCACCAGATATAATCAATTCTTCCTTCAAATCAAACCACTCTTTAGTTCCTGCTTCCAATAATTTGGCCTCTATCATTACGTCCAAGACATTAATATCTTCATTGATTAAATATCTTCTTCCCAGATAAAAAAAACTTAATTGTCTTGGGAATTTCCAATTGTATCTTATTCCCCTTTCCTGGAATCTTTTTGTGATTGGCTTCATCGACTGTCTCCAGAAACGATCCTCCATTGGAATGTCGTTGTACACTTCAATGTCATGGCCTTCTACTTTTAAAACCTCTGGTCCTTTTTCACGTATAAGCGCCATTAACCTCAGTTTATCTGATACATTAGCAAATTTTAACATGACATTCCTTGACCCAGTTTTGCCCCTTCTTGAACCAAGCCTGAATACATTTACCACTTCATGCGGCGTGAAGCCATCTTCCATAATTTCGTCAAGCCATTTCACTATTCTTTCTTTTAATTTGTCTGGTGAATTCTCTGGGAATTTTCGAATTATAACATTTGCTTTTCTTAATTGTTCTTCTACAGTTTCCAATCTCTTTTCATGGTCCCCAACTTTATTTTCTCTTTCCTTTTCTTTCTTTTTTAAGTCCATGACCTCTACTTTTATCATTGCTTGATCTTTTTTTATCTCTTCTTGCTCTTTTTTAATGGTCTTTGTTTCCTCTTTCATGTCTTCAATTCCCTTCATAATGTTTACTACTACATCTTGCAAATCCTTCTTCCATTCTGTTCTAGATCGAGCAAACATATTTCCAATATTATTCCCCAGGGTATCAAATCTCTCGTTAAGAATTTCAAATTCAGATTTAGTTCCTTCTCCTCCCCCTGTCGCCGATGTCGTTGGTGTTGTGGCCGTGGACGTGGTTACGATCGTTGTTGGTGTTGTTCCTGCTATCGCCGCTGTCGTTGACACTGTTGACATAGCTGTTGTTGTCGTTGTTACTTTTGCTGTTGTTATCACGATTGATTTTACCACAGATGGAGTAGACGCCGTTGGTGATATTATTGTCTTCTGTTGCTGCTGCTGCTGTAGTTGTTGTGCCATCTTTTTCACTGTCTCTTGTTCCTCCAAATCCTTTATCTCTTGTTGCATTGCTTTTTTCATTTCTTCTTTCTCCTCATCCAATCTTGTAAGCCTCCTGAAACTTCTATCGGAGGACGTTGGTCTTTGCTCTCTTGTCCAAGCCAATTTCTTCTCTTTCTCTTTCCCTCTCCCCTGCCGTTTCATTCAAATGTATTTCTAACTGCTTATTATCAATTTACATATAAAGTTTAATCATTCAAAATTCACCATATATTTTATCTCTAACCAATTTTATTAAACTTTCCAAATACAGTACTTAACCCTTATCACCTCCCCCTCCCTCTCTCTGTCCTATATATGCGCGTGTATTTACAGACACATATACACTCACATGTATACCCAGAGAGTCGTTCAAACTTCCGTTGTCCCAATTTAAATTTAATTAATTTCCCTCTTATATTTTTATCTACTTTAATATTTCCCCTCCCCACAAAATTCAAAATAAAATAAAAATAAAAACAAAAAAGAACAAGAAAAAAAGAAAAAAAGGGGAAGAGATTTAAAAAAAAAAAAAAAAGAAACGATTAAAAAAATCTTATTTGAAAAAATATTTAAAAATTAAAAAGCTTCAAACCAGCCAAGAGAAAAAAAAAAAACCAAACAAAAATAACAGCAATTAAAAAAAAATTTTTTTATCTCCAAAATTTAACTGTAGGGGGAGCCAACTCTCTATTGTAAATTGCAAACGATTTCCAAATCTCTTTTAAGGGGGGAAAAAGGGAGAGTCAGCAGAGACAAAGATAACACTGATGAGTTCACTTTCCTGTTCTCCAAAGTTCCGATCTACAAGCAATTTATTTCTCAGAGAACTACGCCACAACAGCTTCTTGCTTCTCTTTGTATCTCCAAAAAAATGTATGCAGGGACAGGCTTATCGTCTCTCTTCTTCTTTAAAAACCAGTTCTCTTAGACCACAGCACAATAGCGGGAGGGGGAGGCAAGGAAAGGGGAAGAAAAAAAAAATTAACAAAAGAAGGAAAGCAGGGAATACTATCCTGCCCCTTTTACTTGGCCGTTAATTTATCCACTCCCACCGGCATAAAACATTTCAAAAGGGAAGAAAAAAAAATAAGAAAAAATCAGTCTCTTTACTTCTGCTTTCTATTTCCCCCTTTCTCTTTATAAGTCTTTACAACTTTGCTCACCGTCAAACTTCTTTGCTTTCCCCTTTGCTCCTTTCCAGCGCCTCGAAGCTCCGTACGTCTCCGATCGGGAGGGGGGGGGCAACGAGACCAAATGAGCCCGCTACAAAATCTCTTTCGGCCCCCCAACAGATTTACTTTTAATTCCGACGTCCACTTATGCTTTGCCCATACTTTTAAGCTCTTTTACTAGAACGCCGCTTTCCTCCCGTTTCCAGAATTTCCGTTCTTCGATCCAGAGCTCTGGGGACTCGTCGCCATTACAGGTCGCCCATCCCCCCGCTCTCAAGATCGAAACTCTGTCCTACCTCTTTTTCTCGGCGCTGCTTTGGAGCATCCAATATATTTTCCACTGCTAATTTTCCTTCTCTTTTTCCTAATCCATTTTTCAGCCGGTTTCAGGGTCTATTTTCACTTTAAAAAAGTCACTTTCTTTTCTCTCCTTTCCGAGCGGAGAAAAGCTCGTCCCTCTCAGCCCTCCATCATGACACGCCCCCCAAGGTGCTGGTTTTGATCTTTAAAGCCATACATGGTAGTGGGCCGGGATACCTAAGAGACCGCATCATCCCAAGAATGTATGTCTGTCCAACCAGAGCGGACCGGAGGGGTTCTCTAATTGTACCATAGGCTAGAGGGGCTCGTCTCTCTAGCACAAGGCCTTCTCCATATCCGCACCGGCCCTTTGGAACCTGCTGCCAATAGAGCTATGGTTGCAGACGGAATTGCTGCCTTTTAGGAAAGGTCTTAAAACATGGCAGGTGGGGCAGGTGAGGCAGGTGTGGATCCCTGCCTGCTGGCTTGTACAATAATCAAGATCCTCCCTCTTTTTTATGACTGGGGTGAGTGGGTTTTAATGGGGGTGGTTTTATCTGTTTCTATTTTTTACGTTTTTATCTGCTGTTTTTAGCTTTTTCTTATTTGTGATTGTGTATTTACTGTGTTTTGTTGCTTGATTGCTATGTGAGTCACCCTGAGTCGGGTTTCCTGAGTGGGCGGCATATAAACATGAAAATTAAATTAAAATTACATTAAATTAAATTACATTAATTAAAATTATGACAGTTCCTATAGCATGTTCTTAGCACAGCAAAGTATAAGACAGTTGACTGAAACACAGATGCCTACATTTATATCTAGTTTAAGGGTTATTTCTGAAGGAAAGGCTAATTTCTAAAATCATCTATACTACTGCATTACAAACACCATTTTACAGTATTGCTACACCAATCTCCAACTATACTGGAAATAACTTTTTGAGAAGTAAAGACTATCTTCAAACATTTTAAAGTTAAATAAAATGTAGATAGATATGTTGGATGTAAATTAAGGCTTTAAATACACCTGGCCTCCTCAATTTATTTTGACATTCTCCATACAATTAAAAAGTTTATAGAATTAAAATAATAATAAATAAAGGAAATCCACATCTCAGTTCTGTGGTCTCATGTTAAGCATGATCTTCTTCAGAGTTGGACTTCCTTGTTTGATTCATATAAAAATTCATGGATAATTTGAATGTTTAAAACCATAAGCCTTGAGAAACGTGGCATGATTACCTCCTGATGTTTTGGCACTGATAAAAGGCTATTTGAGTTGTTTTAATGCATGCAACTATTTTTAACTTGCAGAACAGATATTTGCAGTGTAGAAAGATACATATTTTCTTTTAATTGTAATAAAGCAGAATATACAGAGTGTCAAAATGTATACATATTTTAAGAGGTAATATCTTACATTTTGAAGTTGAAATGAATTATGGCAGCAATGAGTAGTATGCTGTTCGCTCAAAAGAATTAATGCTAGTGTCACCATGCGACAGGCAGGTCAATCAAAGAAAATGACAGAAGCACCATTACTGATCAAGTGAACCTAGACATGCTATACACATCCATTTTACCTACAATTCATACTTTTTGGGAATTATAAATTTTATTTCCAACTACATGGCACTTCAGAGATCTGACAGCTTACTTCAATGAGAATTTCCCAGGACAATAATTAGGACAAAGAGATTGATTTTCACCCACATTCTCCTGACTTTACACCCCATGACTTCTACCTATCGGGGTACTTAAAGGATGTAAAATCTAATGTAACTAAGAAAACCGGATGGATTGGTGGTACTTTGGGAAGGAATTGAAATGGCATGCACAAAATGAGGCTGCTTACCTGTAACTGGTGTTCTTTGAGTGGTCACCTGTGAAACTACACTAATGGGTTTAGTTCGCGCATAAGTGGACAGTTTGTTCAACATTGCTCAAGCGGTAGTTCACTGTAATCAGAAGTGTCTGGACACTGATAGTAAGCACTTTGAGCAACTCTTGTAATTGAAGAAATGAAGTGTGACTTGTATTCTTCTTTTGTTATCAGTATATACTGAAAATTACAATTGTAATACAGTTTTTCCCTTTCTTAAAATGAGTATGCATCTTTGGCACTTTCTGTATATGTAACTGATGAAGTTAGGTTTGTTTAATAAGAGAAGCTCTTCTTTAATAGAAAGGATTATGTAGTGATTCATTAACGATAATCTGAAACTATTGAAAATAGTGTAAAAATACAGGGGGGGGGATAATGGATGCCACAGTATATTCCAATTTCTTTATTATATTAAATCATGTTTTGATAATATTCTCTGTAGTTTAGCTGTAAACTGAAGATTTTTAAAACATTATCTCATATATATTATATATCTTCAGCAACAGTTGCCAAAAGGAATGCATACATTCATAGAGATTAAACACAAATGGCCTTTTTCTAGAACAAAAATGCATTTGTTTGATATTATTGAGATTCATTTCACAAGAAACAAGCATAAAAACCTTTAAGATCTAATGGTGTACTGCAAGTTAAAGGCAGGTATTAATAAAATTGACTTTCATGGACTAGACATTTTCATTGACAACGTGGTTCAGTGATGCCAAACTATTCTCTCCACAGGCTTCACTCATTTCATTAAACTCCATTTCGTGGATTTCTTCTTCATCATGTACATAAGATCTGCTATTAAAATTTTCTTCACAGTAAACACATACCTTTAAAAAAAAATAGTTTTATGTCTAACTGGAATTACTCAATTGCATGCATTATGAATGGAATATGCAAGTAAAGTATTACATTTAGTAACGTCATAACCCAATATATATTTACCTTTGTAAGTAAACCTCAATTAATGTAATAAGGAGTTGATGCTACAGTATTGTAATTTTAAAATGGTATGCCTCAGAAGTGCGTTACACAAGGAACATAGGCATCCCATTCTGTAGAGCTCCTACCACTCGCCAAACTGATGTGTGACCTATAATGGATCACAGTAAAATAAAAGTGCTCCACTGCCTAGGTATATCCTCTCCAGCTGTAACTCTATTATCACACAAGCAATTTTTAAAAAACACTACTCTCAAATAAATGTTTATTTGTCCTTTCAAAGAAGAAAAATCCTCAAGACTTACAGAGTTATCAACAGCCACAGGAAGTCCACACTTCTGAATCCATGGATGTACTTCAAGCAATTCTCTTTTTTGATCTTCAGTAAACTTAGGCTGGATCTTCTGCAATTGTTTCAGTTTCAATCTGTCCTCTTTTAAAACAGCTTCTAAATTTCTAAAGTAAGACATACAGACAATTTCATTCTTTGGATAGCCAAACATGTGCAAGTAGCATGCTTCAATCTGACAAGAATAAACATATTGCCATTTACACTAATGGAACACTAAAGGAATTGTGGAAACGCACGGTTTTCCTCTCCTAATATTACACTGGATTTAACCTTGTATTTCCTAGTTGGCGCTGGCTCATAAAAGTAGTTAGGTCATATTTAGAGTACAATCTTCTAGTAGTAGTCTAATCACTGTGGAACTTCTGAATTGACTGCTGAATATGGTTTTGCATAATAGTAAAAATTAATAATATGTGAACTGTGCAGTTGTGTGTGTGCAATACAGGTGAAACTCGGAAAATTAGAATATCGTGCAAATTTTCTTTCATTTCAGTAATGGAACCCCACAATCACCACATAATCAGATATATAGCTTCTGTGGATCAAGTCCACTGGCTCTTTGCCTATAAACAGGGACAAGCACTGGATACGACTGGCTATCAACCAAGGACAACCTTTACCTGTACACACACACACACACACACACACACACACACACACACACACACACACACACACACACACACACACACACACACACACACACACACACCATATTTACACCTGGTCTCCTTAACGTTTACACAGACGAAAAATAACCACCCGGGCAAGGCCAAGTAATCAGCTAGTTCGTTATAATTGTGATGATCATGGCGCACAGCATACATGAGATTATGTGATGATTATGGGGTACATGAGATTGGGGAGTTGGGGTTTTCATAAACTGTAAGACATAAGCATCAATATTATAACAAAGTAAGGCTTGAACTATCTCGCTTTTCATGTAATGAGTCTATGTTATATATTTGTTTCACCTTTTAAGTTCCATTACTGAACTGAATGAACATTTGCACAATATTCTAATTTTCCGAGTTTCACCTGTATACACACACACCTGGAAAAACAGAAATATACTCAGTTTAGCCTAAGTCAATTTCTCAAAGCACTGATCAGCCAATGTACTGACTTAAGCTTCTGGGAACTGAAGTCCTGCTGTGGAGCCTAGGCCCCAAATTGAGTACCACTGGTTTAAACCTTTTATTTGCTAGTGAAAACATTTTAAAACATACACACACACAAACAAAACAAAATCATTTTTGGCAGTTACCTACTCCAAGTTACTCTTGTAAACATTATCAGTTGTACAGTGAGACATATAACTCAGCAGGCAACTGATAATTATGCTGATTTCTTAACATGGGGTAATCTGCCTCCAAAATTTATATCATTTGTGCAATTCCTGTGTAGGTATATAAGAGGATTTGGGCCAATAACTCCTTGAAGTGACAATTCACACTGATTAATTTGGATTTTAAGTAGCGATTACCGTGGTGGTATCTGGTAAGTCATCATAACAGCATCATCTGTATTCGCCATTAGCAGCCAGATAGGATCCTGGAGGGCATATTTAATGAACTGTTCACTTTCTTCCATTTTAGGGCCCTTTGTTTTACAATTATTTTCTGAGGAATCAATGCTCCCAAAATATTTGCTGGTGTGACTTGTCTCACTACTTCCTTTAGAAATAAAAAAGTACATTTTTAATAAAGGAGGCCAGATATTTCCTTTAAAATATTTCTGAAGCTTACCAATAACAAATAAGAGGTTACCTGTTCCGCTACCTGACATAACACATCCATTTGAACCAGATCCAAAGGACTCAGCAGCTGCTGAAGCACCACATCTTGATGAAGCAGAGCCAGTGCCTGAACTTGCATCTTCTTGAAGTAAAATATCAAGTAGATCACTAGCTACAGAGAAGGCATCACAATTTTGAGCTTCCATTGGCGATTCAGCCTTAACAAAACAAGAGAGAAAAAAAAATCAGACTACGAATGCTCTTTAAGAAAATTGCATTGGATGGAAAAGCAATTTTGTTAGAATAGGTCAAAGTGCACTGCACAATGCCATTGTTAAATATTATTTCACTTGCTATGAAGTGTTGAATACAGAAAACATTATGCTAATCATTACTACTAGTAATTCCAGCTGTATAGCCATTTTTGAAGAGAAAAATCTAGAGGAGTCATACGTTTCTACAGTGAAAACAACAGCTAGGCAGCTATTAACTGGGAATGCTCTAGTCCTGGACAACCTACACTGAGCAGTGGGGTATTCTGCAAAATCCCTTCCAACTCAGTTATGATTCTACGGAAACTAGAAAATATCCATACAAGGGAACAAACCTTATTATCCCAAAGACAGTTGGCTTTTCAGCTGACAAATAAGGGTGGGGGGAGAGAATGAAAATCATGGTCGTTAATTAACTGAAGCTAATTAATAAAGTGTTGATCATGTATCCAGTTGTGACCATGCACCTTGTTAATTAGTTTCAGTTAGCCTCTGTGACATCCATATTTTTGTACACACAAGAAACCAAATAGGATCTTGTATTCACACTGGAGTACAGCAATACCTTAGATAATGCTAAAACTTGGTTCCACAAGTCCTAGCATTATCTGAGTTTTAACGTTGTCCGATGCATTGATTGGACGTTAAAAAAACATTGGTAAGGGAACTAGGGATCGATCCGTCTGCCTCTTTGTAAAGGGCAGCGGGGATTTTATGCGTGGAATCCCCGCTGCCCTTTCCAAAGAGGCAGGCTGATCGAGCCAAGACCTAAAGTCAGCAGGAATGGTCTCCGCCTGCCGACTTTCCAGCTAACAAGGTGAGTTTCTTAAACACTGAGCCACCACAGCCCTGCATCAGTGGAAATTACAGAATAGTTGACTCACCACTTACTACAGTGGGTGTTGTTGTTGTTCAATTGCAGTCGATTCTGACCCTTCACGACCTCACGGACCACCGCATGTCAAGCACCCCTATCCTCCACCACCCTCCTCAGCCCGCCCAGCTTTGTGTTTGTCAACTATTCTGTAGTTTCCACTGATTCAATGGGTCTATTCTAATTCTAGTTTACTATGCTATGCAACAGGATTTCAGCTGGTATTTATTAGATCTTAGTCATCCTTCTCATAATTTGACTTTCTGGAAAACAATATGATATTGGAAATTAGCTCAATTAGCTCATAACAGATGTAAAACATACAGAAGAATTAGATAAATTCTTCAGCAATTTTTTCAGGAAACCTTTGAGAATGCTTACACGGGAAGATGACTTCTTGTTACAGTCTTCTGAACTCACGGGTCTGCTAGCAATACCACCAACAGTTAGAGTTCCATGGCTCCCCAATATACCAGGAATTCCACTTTCATTCATTTTCTGCATTTCTTCTAATTGCAGAAGATTTAGTTGCAGAGGAGAACTGCATCGTGACTGAAACAATGGTGGTGAGGGCTGACCTTGTGGTCCCAGGTACTGCGGAGTGCAGGAACGGGATGGCTCATTTCGGGAATCTACAACAGGGGTCTTTTCACTATCTGCTGATGGATTATAATGGAATGTTTGTGCTGGAAATACTGTCTGTGGAGGAAATGTATTCAAGGCAGTGAATACAGGCTGCGCTGTAAATAGTGTTTGTGAAGAGAAAGATGGCTGAGCAGAAAAGCTAGATGGCTCAGGATAAAGACTTTGAGGGATGTCATTGTTCATCTTAGGATACACATAGTTGGGGAGCACAAGTGCTACCAATGGAGTAACTAGGGGTGCTGGAAACTGCGAAAATGGCAAAGCACATTGATGTCCAGACTCCTGTGATTTGTTTAAACCAGAAATGGAAGCTTCAGCACCAGGCTCCACAGTCCCTGTTGGTGGAAAAACTGGAAGCGGATATCCAGGAATAACTGCAGGAAAAGGCATGCCAGGATAACTTGGTTGGGAAGTATCAGACGGGGACCAGGCTGTAGGATTTGGGCCAGGCAAAGGCAACCTGTGGGAGGGTTTGGTACCAGACATTGTACTGTCTGAAGATTCATGTGGTTTATATCGTTTTGACTTAGATTTCCTGTTCTTCCCATTTTTCCTCCAAGAGTGATCTATTCCAGAACCATGCTGCACTCCATAAACATCTAGAATGAGAACAAAGTTATTAAATAATATTTTAGTGCATTTTGTGGTTGAAACAGAATGTATCAGGAATCACCCTTGCCTAGAAGGCACTTATCTAGTTCTGAAAGATCACTAGATATTTCAGGAGATTGCCTGTCACTTACAAGTATTTGCAGCAGGAGAGTATCTTTGCTTATGTTCAGAATTATTTTTGTTTTGTTATTTCTTCACCATTTAAAGAAGTCCCATTTCTATGTTCAGAGAGGCCAGGATGAAACCAAATTTGCCCCTCCTGACAATACAATCTCTATTTTGCTCACTTCCTCCTCTTCCTACTTTTTTAATTGAAAAAGGGAAAGCTACGCATCTTTGAAGGTGAAACTATAAGGATAGGTTACCTTTCTGTACTCGTAGTTCTTCGAGTGGTTCTGTGAGCATTCATACTAATAGGATGTTCCTGTGTATGCGCGGTGGACCAGTTCTTCCAAGCTAAGCTTTCTATAGAAGCTTCAATCCCAGCATGTCTGGTGCTAGGTGCCCCGCCCACAATCCCTCCAGCTAGTTAAGTTGCACTTACCATTGATAACTTTCATTCTTTGAGTATATAGTCCGTGAATTCACACTTATGGGTTCTGTACCTGCGTGGAGCCGTTACTGGAGCTTTGAAGCTAATTAGATCAAAAGTTTAGATATTAGGACCACCCACCATACCACCCGCCCTTAGGTGCCATTTTGCGCTCTCTCCTCAGTTAATTCTTAAACTGTGCACAGGATAAAATAAAGCATCTCATCCATGCAGCTCAAATGGGGGGAAAGGGTGGGAAAGTGTGAATTCACAGACTACATACTCAAAGAATAAAAGTTATCACTGGTGAGTGCAACTTAACTTTCTCTTTTGAATAGTCAGTGAATTCTCACTTATGGGAGATTAGCAAGCTCACAGTTACTTGGTATGCAGGCAGCCAGATGACATAAATCCATGGTCACATACATGGTCAAATCAGGGAGGCAGAATGGACCATCATGGCTGCGAGGCCTGGAGCCCTCTGGCAAGGACAACCCAACCCAATCTGGTGTCCGCTGTGGCTCTGGTGTCCATCCGGTAGTGATTAACAAATGTAGAAGGTCTGGACCAAGTGGCAGCCTTACAGATGTCTTCAAGTAGTGTGCCCTCCAAAAAGGCTCTCGTAGAATGTGCCCTGACATGAGGAGGAGGCAGAGACAAAATTTTATAGGTGAAATGAATGACAGATGAAACCCATTTCGAGAACCTCTGTGATGTGATGGGTTCTCCTTTGTACTTTCCTCCATAAGCCACAAACAGGTGATGTGTCTTTCTGAACTCCCTTGTTCTGTTGATGTAAAACAATAAAGTCCTTTTTATACCAAGCGCATGCCATGCTCTTTCTTGTTCTGTGGTTGGGTTTGGAACTAAAGAGGGCAGGGAAATACATTGTTCCAGATGAAACTTGGAAATCACCTTGGGTAGAAAGGTGATGTCAGGATAAAGAACCACTCTATCATGAAAGAATTTAATGAAGGGAAGATCAGAATGAAGAGCTATGAGCTCACTTGCCCTTCTGGCTGACGTAACAGCGACAAGGAAGGCAGCTTTCCAGATCAGCAGACGGACATCAGTGATAGCCAATTCTTCAAACGATGGCTTGGTAAGTGCAGTAGAGAAAGACCATTGTGGGGCTGGAGTTTTGACAGGTGGGAAGGCATTACGGAGGCCTTTCAGAAATCTTTTGATTGTTTGCTCTCTGAATGCCGACGAGGCCACAGAGTTCACAGGAGAGTGACACAATTGCCAAAAGCGGACCCTAATGGAAGCAATGCTTCATCCAGTCTCTGCCAAATGCAACAAGTACTCCATGATGTTCTGGAGTTCGCAGTGCCACTGCATCGAGGACCTTGAGCTGAGGAAGGCACAAAACAGTCTGTATTTGGAGGCATATGACTTCTGCGTAGAAGACCACCTGCTCATGTCCAGTATTCTTGACAGTCTGGGGTTATCCTCCACACTGTGAGATGCAGGCTTGGCATATCGGAAAGGAGTAGTTGGCCTCTTTCTATTTGGAGCAGCGATGGAGAGTCTGGAAGAATGAGTGGTTGTAAAGACAGCTGCAGTAGAAGTGGATACCACAGCTGTCTCAGCCATGCCGGGGCGATCAGAATCGCTTGATGGTGAAGCATTCTAATGGGGACCTTCTGGATGAGAGGAAACGATGGGAACACATAGAGATAATCCACATCCCATCGTACCATGAAGGCATCTCCTTCCGAGCCCTGCTCTGGAGAAGTACCTCGGACACATTCTGTTTGTTTCTGATGCAAACAGGTCAAGATCTATAACTCCCCATTGTGTGCAAATGGACTGGAACACCGACTCGTCCAATTCCAATTCGTGGGTTGAGTTCATCCTGCTCAGGCCATCTGCAAGGACTTTCAATTTTCCCTGGATATGGACTCCTATGGGGAAAATGTGTCGCTCTAGACACCATTCCCATAGTTGAACTGCTAGGTACAGGAGATTCATCGATTTCATTCCTCCCTGCTTGTTGATATAGGCTATCGCTGTCGTGTTTTCCGACGCGATTTGGACAGCTTTGCCCAACAATATGTTTCAAAGGACCTTACTGCCTTCCAAAGTGCAAGCAGTTCCAGGTAACTGATGTGAGAACAAGCCTTCTCCGGCATCCACTGATTGTTCACTGTCAACAATCTGCAAGCAGCACCCCATCCATGGTTGCTTGCATCGGTTAGTGTCAGTTGTGGGGAGTAAAAATGTTTCCTCATTGCCACATTTAGAGGGGAGGTCCACCATGTCAGCTGGTCCACCAGTTCTGGTGTTGGGAGTTAGCTGCTTTGTAGGGCATTCTGTAAGTGGATCAAGGTTGTGGAGAAGCCATGACTGGAGTGGACACATATTTAATTTGGCGTGTGGAATCACTGCAGTGGTCATCACCATAGTCCTAAAAGTCTTTGAGCCTTTCTCACCCGTACATGTGCCCTGTGCCGAAAGAGTTCGACCACCTTGGTGATGTCCTGAAGGTGCTTTGGAGTGTAGGCTCCCACATGGATCGAGCTGAGTATCACCCCAATGTACTTGACGCATTGTGACAGATCCAGTTTCGACTTGTCAAAGTTGATCCGTAGACCGAGACTCTCCATGAGTCATACCATGTAAGTGATCTCAAATGGTCTTCAATCTCATGTGCGATGCAACGAGCCAGTTGCCGATATAAGGGAACACCCATAAAACCTTCTGACAAAGATAGGCTGCCACTGGTGCCATGCATTTCGTGAAGACCCAAGGTGCCGTTGACAGGCCGAAGGGGAGACATCAATATTGGTAGACTTGGCTCTCGATTTGGAAATGGAGGAACTTCCTGTGCTCCTTGCAGATATTGATGTGAAAATATGCATCCTTGAGGTCTACAACTGCAAACAAGTCCCCTTTGTTGATGAGAAGGATGGTATGGAGCATAACCATCCGGAATTTTCTCTTATGGATATGTTTGTTGAGGCGTCGCAGATCTAAGATGGAACGGATTCCCCTGTCCTTCTTTTCTACCACAAAGTACATCGAATAGAAACCGTTGGCCCATTTCGAAGGAGGCACAATTTCTATGGCTCCTTTCATCAACAGCGTTGACACCTCTTCCTGTAAATGGAGGGAGGTGTGCATCAGAGCCTGCCAACTTGAGGAACCCTGTCAAATTCGATGCTGTAACCAGTGCATAAGATCTTTGAAACCCACCAGTTGTTTGTGACACCCTTCCATGAGTATAGAACATTTCGGAGGTGGATGTACAGAAGTTGGAGAGAGAAAGTCTCGGTCGGAAGGAGGTCAAACCCTTTGCTTGGACTTCCTCTCAGAGCGTTTGCTACCTTGTTGGTTGTAAGGTTGGTACCATTGGCGTCTGTGTTGGTGGCATGGATGGTAGAACGTGGGGCGCTGGCTATTGGATTGCTGTCTGTGAGCTGACTGTTTGAAAGCCTGTCCCTGTTGGTGACCATAAAAAGGCTGATAACTTGGGTGAGAGGTGGACTGTTCAGGGGATACCAGACCAAATAATTTGACAGTCGTTCTAGTCTGTCCGATTTCGTTCAGGGCCTTGTCTGTGTCCTGCGCAAACAGACCCTGACCACTGAACAGCAGATCTTCAACACGTTTCTTAATGGGTTCCTCCAACTCGGTGGACTGCAGCCAAGCGTGACGACGCAGCAGAATGGAAGTAGACATGTCCTTTGCAGCTGTGTAGCTCATGTGACGGGACGTCCTTGATAGGATTGTGTTGTGCAGCAATGTATATTGTATAAGATGCATGCCACTTTAAGAGCTACCTGAGTACAGCACCCAGCTGTAAGCACTGAGTGGGTGACTAAGCAAATTTGGATTATAAAGATAGCATCTCAGGAGCCACACTTTTGTCTGCTAAACTCCGGAAGACTTGACCGTCTTTGAATGGCATGACCACGTTGCCAACTTATCTGGAACCAAACTGCAAGGACACACTGGATCCTGATTCCAGAAACCCAACAAGCAGAAACACTGAGCCAGGAGACTCAGGTATTTCCTCATCCAAGGACTACAAGACTTTGGACTGGACCATTGCCAAATGCCAGTCGTAGAGGAGGCTGGAGTCTTCGTTTGCAACCAAGCTAACCAAGGTCTGCCAGTGAGTACATTTTCACAGCTTGTTGAAAACTGACTCTGAGATAACCAAGAGCCCAGCTCTGTATTCGTCTGGGAGATTAACCTTGAGAAACACTATTTGCAGACTTGCAACTGCTGTTTATTACTTTGCTTTATAGAGAAGAATCTACTGTTTTTTGTTTCTGCCTTATGAACTGATAAGTAACATGCTGAAGTAAAAAGCTTTATTAATCGCAAAGTGCTAACTGTGTCTTACTGTCTGGGTGTAAGTGAAAAAGACTGTTTGGGCACCTCTGCTGTTGCCATAAGCCAACTGCTTCACTCTGCTGAATTCGCACCCAGACTTCAATACCTAACATTCCTCATTTGCTGTTCGGAGAGATATTCTCCCTCTTCACATAAGGATTGAAAATCCATGTGGAGATCTGTGGGCAGCTTTACTAAAAAGGACTTTGCCCGCTGCCAGAGATGTGAACTGTAGAGACCCATCACGGTAGCATAGTTTGCCGCACGAAGGGACAGTGATGTGGTTGCATAAACTATGCCCCAAGGCGTCGAGCTTTTTTCCTTCTGCTGAGGACGGAATGGGGAATCCATTGATGGCTATCTTGCTTTGCGAGGCCCTAATGACTATGGAGTTCGGCAGGAGATGGGCCTGCAATAACTCCACGTCGTCCCACAAGAGTTTGTACAAACTGTTTACTCTCGTCGAGACCATGTGGGATGAGACTGGCTTTTTCCACACGGTCTTTGTTGAATGCAGAAGTGACAGGAGCATGCCGATATCGATGGGCCGTATCGCCTTCTCATCGAGCTTGGCTGTGACCTTATCCTCAAACAGCAATGGTGAGTGATTGGCTTGGATTCCTAAGGCAGTCCCAAGTCGAGTCACCATGGTCGAAAAGGACTTCTGGTCCTCACCACGAGGCGGTTTGGTAGCGCCTATGATGGGATCAGGTGTGTTGTCCGCCTCCGCTTCTACATCTTCCTCCTCTGATGAGGACTCAGAATTGTCCGTTGAAGGCGGAGGAATCCGTGCATCCACATCGGAAACGCGCCAGTACTGCCTGGGCTGACCGCCGGGGTCTGGTGTTTGACGCTGCCGGGGAGAGCAGCAGAGCAATCTCTTCTCCTTGGCTTGGAGCAATAGTTCCAGAGAAATCCTGTTTGGAAGGAAGATGATGACCAGCACTTACATGTTGGTGATGGGAACTCACGGGGTTGTGCTGTTGAGTGGCAGCCAAAGTTGCAGCGAGAAGTTGGTTGCCGATTTTCTTGACCAAAGATTCAAGAAGTGGTGCTAGAAAGTCCAGCTGGATTCCTCGAGGCGGAGCAGGCAGAGCCTCGCAAGGAGATGGGAGTATGTTGAGCTGGAGGCAAAACTGAAGCTTGGCGATAGAGACCTGCCTCGAGGCGGGGTCGGAGGAGATGAATGTGAATGGCGAAGAGGCACCAGTGGAGGAGGGGGGAGACCCAGAGAGATCCATCCTTTGTCTTGGATGGGGGACCCAGAGGAAGAGTGTCCCTCAAATGCCGACGACCTAGAAGTCTGGTTAGGAGAGAATCAACGAGGAAAAATGGCTGAGGGCGAAAAAGAAGCAGACGGTTGCAGAGATCAAGGCGGTCGAGGTGTGGAAGGCAGAGAATGGCTTGCCTTCTTTGCCTTTTTCTTGTCTCCTGTTTTGTCCTTCTTCCTCATGGTTTCCTTGACCATCTTATCCCTTTCTTTTTCCTTGGCCGCCATCTTGGGCACTGGAATTTGGGCGGGAATCTGTGAGGCCTGGGAGGCTGAAGTTGGAGAAAGAGCAAAAAACACACTTATGCCCACCAATATGGAATCTTATGTTTACAAAAGGAACAGTATGTAAATAAAGCAGAGTCCAAGGCCATAAACAGGCCCAGCCAGGGGGTGGCAAACTAACAATAATCTATACCTATAAATCTGTGCGTTAACCGTTGTGATTTGACAAAGGAAGTTTAGCCAGGCCCCACTAGTCCCGACCGAGCATTCGTGCACTCGCCCGCACTGGGTACGGAGGTAACTGGGGGGTTGAGAAATGTGCCAGTGGGCAGGAGCCCCCCGAACGCAAGCAAAGGAAAAGGACTCCATTTCCCAATGTTTCTTGGGCCGTGCCGCACCACAGCCAATCAGGCTGAGAGGCGCGAGCAAAAGGAACGTTCGGAAACACGCCGCGGCCAATAAAAATGAAGCCGCAGAAAAAACCCGTTGCAGAAACTGAAAACGCAAATGCCAGACTACAAGCCCCAGCGTCCTGCGTGCCATGAGCACGTAGAACGCTGAGGAAGCCAACGCGCGAAAAATAAAAAACCCAACGTGAGGGCAAGTCCACCGCAGGCGGACGCAGCGCCTCACAGACACGCCACAGGCCTTCCGCAAGGCAAGGCCGTGAGAAGGAAACCCCCCTGCACCGCATGGCTTCTCGTGGCCCAGCCAGCAAGGCAAGGCTGTGGGAAGGAAATACCCCCTGCCGCATGGCTTCCCGCGGCCCGGCCAGCAAAGCCAGGCCGTGGGAAGGAAACCGCCCCCCGCGCCGCATGGCTTCCTGCAGCCCAGCCACCAAGGCAAGGCCGCAGGAAGGAACCCCCCGCCCCATGGCTTCCCGTGGCGCAGCCAGCAAGGCAATGCCGCAGGAAGGAACACCCCCCCCACACACAATGCCCCCCGGTGCTGGCCTTGCCCCGGCCCGGCCAGCAAGTCCAGGCCGGGGGAAGGAAAAAAAACCCCGGTGGTCAGGTACCCGCGGCCCGGCCAGCAAGCCCAGGCCACAGAAAAGAAAGTGTTTCGCTTTCAAGCGGAAGAGAAAAAGAGAAAAAACTAAAAAAAACACCAAAATAATTAAAATAAATAAACCATTACTTTAAAAAGTCACACAAAAAACAAACAAAAAATTCAAAAACAAACCAAAACTCCAAAAGAAATTAAACCAGCCAACTTACCAGCAGACATCCTTCCTCCATGATGGCCAGAACTGAAATGAGGAAAGAAAGAGACTACTTACCAGAAGAAGCGCCACCCAGAGGCCAGTAGAGAAAAAACAGTCAAAAACATAACATTGCATCACACATTCACACAAATCATAAACAAATCACACATTAATAAAATAAAAACATTTCTAAAATACTGTGTAGAGTTTTCACTCAAACCCCCCCCCAAAAAACATCTAAATACAGTTTAAAAACATGGAATGTAAAAAATAGTACTTTCACATTTTTAAAATTATTATCCAAGATACAACTATTTTTAAAAAAATTCACATACTAAAACACTATTTGGTTAAATAAAATAATTGTAAAAAATTACATCATCCTTTCCTCTTTTTTTAATCCTCAAAAACAAACCCAAAAAATCTGATCACAGTTTATAACAGCCCGTGTGCATAAATAAACATTTTAAAAATCACAATTACAGACTAACCTCATTTGTACAAACATTAACAAAAGAAAAACCTTCCAACACAATTTAAAACAGCCCGGCACCGCCGGGCAAAATCTGCTAGTACAATATAAAATATAAAACAGTTCATTAAAAATAAAGAAAAACTTTGATGAATCAAAAGTGAAAGGGAAGAAGCCCTTAGACAAAGGGTTGAAAAAACAAACTGTAGCACCTAAGAATAAAACAATGTACCAAGTATTAACTAACTAATCTAAAATCAATTTAGATCAAATAATTACAACATGCTGGAGCCTGGAAGAACACGTCTGAGTCATGCGGCGGAAGAAATGGAACTGGAGGGATCATGGGAGCCTAGCACCAGGAGGGAGCCTAGCACCAGGCATGCTGGGATTGATGCTTCTATAGAAAGCTTAGCTTGGAAGAACCGGTCCACCGTGTATGCGTGGGAACATCCCATTAGTATGGATGCTCATGAGCTACAGGTGAAACTCGGAAAATTAGAATATCGTGCAAATGTTCATTCAGTTCAGTAATGCAACTTAAAAGGTGAAACAAATATATGAGATAGACTCATTGCATGCAAAGTGAGATAGTTCAAGCCTTACTTTGTTATAATATTGATGCTTATGGCTTACATTTTATGAAAACCCTAACCTTCCAATCTCATGTACCCCATAATCATCACATAATCTTATGTACGCTGTACGAATGATCATCACAATTATAACAAATTAAGGCATGACAAATCTCGCTTTGCATGTAGTGAGTCTATTTCATATATTTGTTTCACCTTTTAAGTGAAATGAATGGACATTTGCACAATATTCTAATTTTCTGAGTTTCACCTGTATAATCTTCCTGTATTCTGGTTAACAGACTTGAGTTTCTGAAGGAGCATAAAATATTATTCAAACCTGATTTAATCTAGGTGTGATATTCATACTATCCTGTGGTAAATACACTAAAACATTATGCGTTAAAAAGTCAAACAAGTCATACCTTTCTCACCAGAATGTCCTTTGAGTTTTTCTTGAAAGTAATTAGTGTAATGATTTTGAAAAATATGGAACTTTCTTATTTCTTTGCATTTATTCAGAAAACTTTGCTCTTCTTTTTGTGTATGTACAGCAAGAGTTTCCTTGGTGAGTCCTAATTTCTTAAATGCCTCTTTTTCCTGTTTCTTTTGTACAGTGCTTCTTTGTGAAGCAGGTTGGATCTCACTGGGTTCTGTTCCACTAGGGCCATCTTCTGTTATTTCCAAAGACATAAAAAAACACAAGTAAAACAAAGATGTCTCTTTATTATTTCCATATTTTTCTTACAACAGTACATTAGCATGATTTATGTGTCCAAGTCTCTTTCATGCTTGTTAGAGAGAATGTAATTGTAAAGAAGTATTTCACCCCGTAATAAAATAGTAATGTACCTATTTCAGGTTGTGTTTTTTTGTCTCCAACATGAACTATGGTGCTGCTGTAGCTGCATTGGCTTGTAAAAGATACAACACTTTCTGGTTTTCCAGGCAAAGGCAAAGAAGTTAAGTGAGCACCAACAACAGCAGAAGCATTTGATTTGTCAGAAGTCTCCAACACTGTTGGGCCTATGCGGTTTTTTGACTGACCACTTTCTTCTCAAATTTTGAAACAAACAAACCACACAAAGGAAAAAAGAGCAAGAACAAGATTAATTCTCAGAAAATTTAAATATGACAATGGGTGAAGTATGTTATTGAGTACTTAGTGAAAAATAAACTGTTATAGAAAAGACCCAATACTGTACTTGCATGTTTCCTGACATAAGAGATACTGACAAAATTTTAACCCTTGCATTCCTCCAACATGCCAGAAATAGACTTCTGTTGAATTCTTTTCCAATCCAACAATTTGTCATTTTTTATTCACAGTTCCTATCAGTGTTATCAAGAACTCAGCATCAATTTTGTCACTCGTTTTCAGCTTGCATGAGGGAGCAGTTTTTATGTGTTTTGAAGGCATCATGGGCACGAATCTAATAGCAGCTACAATGATGGTGAATGACATGTGTGTTGCTGCCAGTTTTTCCAAGAAAACCTTTGTTTTTGTTAAGCATAATGTATTTTGCTAATTTGTATTTAAGTATAAAATTTAAATTTAAAATGTTCATAACCTGTAATCAAATTTGTTCATTGATTAATGTCAAAGGCATCCTACTTGAATATAATGCAATTTTAAAAATACAATTATTCAAGATTATGAACCTAAAGAACTGCTGTAGATTAAGCTGCCAAATGTTAATTTAAAGACTAAATCACCGTTTCTCAAACTTGTTCTCAATGAATCTAAAAGACATTTTCACTTCCTATCTCCCTTGCTTCATACACAACATTAAAATGTAATTAATAAAAGTTTTTCATTGACTGTTAATGGGCCTTGGGAAACTCACTAGGCCATAATGTTGTATGGTTTTTGCAGCTGCTGTCATTACCAGGATGGTGGAGAGGAACAGATGACACAGTATTGCTGCTTATGATGCCATGTGCTGTAACAAAAATAACTTCACAAGGTAATTCTTGTTGGAATCACACCACCACTATGACTACAGCTCCGCACAGTATAACTTTTTTCCAAATAAACAAGCACAAGACTTACTGTAATTCATTTAAAAGATAAGCCCATAAATACCTGTGCATCTTTTGATGGTATTACCATTTACATGTTGTGTATGTGTATCAGAATTCAATGCAACAGTATTTGATGCAAGTTGAGATGTTTTTTTGACTGTATCAGGTGCACTGCAACTTTCCAAATATCTGTAGGAGAAAGCCATTAAAATGTTCAATTGATAAGTAGTCAGTTATGCATAATCAGTGTGTTGCTGAAATGATTCATTGCTTACCTGATAACACTATCTAAACAGCTGATCTGCTGATATGAATACACAGGTTGTTCTTCCCAAATGAGGTCTTCTGCAGCCAAGCTTCTTTGACAAGTAATTTCAACAGCATCATTTTCAACTGACTGTGCTGCCCCTTTTCCGTGACAACAGTGGTCACTGGATTTTTCTGCATAGTATAAAAACAGACTTTCAAAGAAAAGGAAGGAGAGATAAGGAAACATTCTTAAATGAACAGTGCAAAGAAATAGAGGAAAACAATATAAGGGGTAGGACAAGAGATCTTTTCAAAAAAAATTGGGGAAATCAAGGAAACACTTAAAGCGAAAATGACCATGATAAGGGACAAAAATGGCAAGGAGTTAGATGATGCAGAAGAGATTAAGAAAAGATGGCAAGAGTACACAGAGGAACTATACAAGAAGGACCTCAACACCACGGATAATCACAATGATGAGAACTTTGAACTTGAACCAGACATCCTAGAGAGTGAAGTCAGGAAGGCCCTAAAAAGCCCTGCAAACAACAAAGCCAGTGGAGATGATGGTATCCCAGCTGAATTTTTCAAAGACCTAAAAGATGATGGAATCAAATTATTGCATTCCATATGCCAGCAGATTTGGAAAACACAACAATGGCCACAGGATTGGAAAAGTTTAGTATATGTTCCAATCCCAAAAAAGGGCAATGCCAAAGAAGGTTCAAATTATCGGACAATTGCACTGATCCCACACGCTAGCAAGGTTATGCTCAAGATAATACAGAATAGACTACAACAGCATGTGGAGAGAGAATTACCTGAAGTGCAGGCAGGTTTCTGAAGAGGCAGGGGAACTAGAGACCATGTTGTCAACATAGGTTGGATCGTGGAGAAAACAAAGGAATATCAGAAACAAGTCTACTTCTGTTTCATTGACTACACCAAGGCCTTTGACTGTGTGGACCACAACAAAATGTGGCAAGTAATTAAAGAGATGGGAATACTAGAACATCTTATATGCCTTGTGAGAAATCTGTACATGAGTCAAGAAGCAACAGTTAGGACAGGATACGGAATGACAGAGTGGTTTGGAACAGGAAAAGGAGTAAGACAAGGCTGCATTTTGTCACCCTGCTTGTTCAACTTGGATACAGAGCACATAATGCGCAATGCAGGGATAGACGAATCACAATTTGGGATCAAAATTGCTGGGAGAAACATCAACAATTTGAGATATGCAGATGATACTACCCTGATGGCAGAAAGTGAGGAAGACTTAAAGAAGTTCCCGATTAGGTTGAAAGAAGAGAGTGCAAAAGCTGGCTTGAGACTCAACATCAAGAAAACAAAGATAATGGCAACAGGTCCTATCAGTCCTTGGAAAATAGATGGGAAAGAAGTAGAAACAGTGACAGACTTTACTTTCCTAGGATCAAAGTTCACTGCAGATGGTGATTGCAGCCATGAAATAAAAAGGTGACTGATTCTTGGGAGACAAGCTACGAGAAACCTGGGGAAGATAGTTAAAAGTAGAGACATCAACTTGCAAAGTAAAATTTGCATAGTCAAGGCAATGGTATTCTCGGTGGTAATGTATGGTTATGAGAGCTAGACCATTAAGAAAGCTGAGTGCAGAAGAAAAGATGCCTTTGAGATGTGGTGTTGGAGGGGAGTTATGAGAGTACCCTGGACAGCGAGGAGCACAAATACAGTAGGTCGATCTTAAAAGAAATCAACCCTGACTGCTCCTTAGAAGGTCAAATAGTAAAAATGAAGCTAAAATACTTTGGACATCAAATGAGAAGAGAGAATTCACTTGAGAAAGCCTTGATGCTGGGAAAGGTGGAGGGCAAAAGAAGAAGGGGGTGGCCAAAAACGAGATGGCTGGATGGTATTGAGGAGGATGGTGGAGGACAGAGGTGCCTGGAGGACAATAGTCCATAGAGTTGCAAAGGGTTGCAATCGACTGTGCGACTGAACAACAACAAAATAAAAACAGAAGCACCTTACATTTTTATACAAGGTTCCTTTCACTGTTCTGATTCAATGTTAAGGACTCTAGAAATAGAAGCTGATAAACTCAGTCATGTTAGCACAAGTAACGGTTAAGGCAAGAGTTCTCAACCTTTTGAACCCGGGTCCCCGGTCACGCTCCCTAAGACAGCTTTGGGGGCTGAACAGCCATTTTGCCCTTCCTCCACCACATGGCATTCCTGGTGTAGTGGAGGCAGTGTGGGGGCACATGAAATGGTGCCGTGGGCCGCTTCCAGCCTGCAGGTTGAGAATCCCTGGGTTAAAGTCTGAGTATATAGCAATGGCAAATTGTGTACATAAAATGACACGTAATATGTGATCAAATAATAAGACTAAAGTATAAACATTTGATCATGTATTCTAAGTTAAAATAATAATTAAACTAATCTGAAATTTATGATTTATTAAATTGTTTCTAAAACAACCTTTCTGTCATACCTCTGTAAGATTTTTTCTGGTTTTCAAGCTTCAATTTGGAATCAAAAATAGCATGCTCTTCTTTATTCTTGGATATAAACCCATCACCTTGAGACAAATTCTACAGTGAAGATAAAAAAAAAAACAATCATTTTTTTAAAAAAACCAACCACATCTTTGATATTAAGCCACAATTAGTAAATGTTTACTAGGGAGGTTGGGACAGAGATAATGCTTCACTGATTCATTTTTTAAATCAGAACTCCTCAGGCCATTTTGTGTAATTATAATGAAAATCTTACAGGCTTCAGTATCCTCTGGATATCTTCATTATTGTTCCCATTGCTGTCACTTGATGAAGCCACACTCATTAGGTGTTCATGTGATCCATTGCTTCCCAGGCTTCCATAGCCACTTGAGCCACTATTATGCACAGGCTACAACATAAACATACATACATACATCTTAGTGACTGATAACAAAGAAATAGCTAGCCACAATACTTGCTATTTCAAACTTTTGCCTATGTTTTTAGCATGAATCAGCCAATAAGTTCACAGAATGAAGTTATTCTTGTTTTTCAACAAATGATTGTTAAGAATGTAGCTGGAAATGTATTTCAAGAGGAACTTCTACATATAGAACTTTGTACATGTAAATGTTAAATTCAGGTCAATATTTTTTATATTATTTTGCAGGAATATAATTTTGAAATAACCAGCCTTCTAACTAGATTTACTGATGTTAATTTAAGGATTCAACAGTGCTAAAATAACCAATAAAACAGATGGCATAGTACAACTGAAAATGGAAGTAGCAGGACATTCTAGAGTAGAAAAAAGGGCAAAGATCATGACACCACAGATAAAACACCACTTCTACAATTGGCCCTTCTACACTGACTGACTGACTGTGGTGGGATTAGAGACTATATCTATCAAATCTAATCTTTATTACAGTCCAAGAACAGCATAGTACAGCAAAAGATAGAAGTTAAGATGAGGGTATTTTAAGAGAACGTTTGCTTAGAGTCAAAGGAGTGATAAAATTGGTATTTAAGATTAATGTTTCTACAACTACTACTTAGCCTATGATGTAGTGTTGGTAGTTTATATAGCTGGATACGTAATTTATTTTTTCATATTCTCAAAACTTTGGTGGGGAGAGGGTGAGATTTAAGTGGACCTGTAGGTTCTGATTCATTCAACTATCCATTCTGTCGATCACATGTTCTTGTTCTGGTTTTACAATCCTCAAGAGAGCGCCTTCTCATTCTGCAACCAGCACTGGAGGCATATTTAGCAGGAATGCAATACAAGACATCCTGATGGTTGTTCTTGGGTTCTGAAATTCCTTGCCATCTCTGATGCCCTTTACTCAGAAGACAAATGCATTCTTAAAGAGATAGAATTATGGCCTTTAGATAATTTGGGTGTTTGTTGAAAAGGGGTTTAAACAGTTGGTGTTTGCTACTCCTTAGTGTTAATCATGCAATTTATTGTTTTACTTGAATGTTTTTATTTTAATCTTGTATTTTATATATTTCACTGTTTTTAACTACTTGAGTACAATTTGGCCTGGAATTGAAGAATATAATGTAATTAAACAAAATACTTTGAAACTGCAATTCTATGACCAAACATATACTGTATTCTGAAGATCTAGATTTTATTGGACAGATGTTAAAGAACACCTGCCTCCCAATGTATATCTACAAGTTCGAATAAATTCAGTTTTATTTTGTTTCAATGTTAAAGCGCACCTGTAACAATAACCGATGTATTTGCTCTGTAATTTCCTGAATGTTAGGGCAAAGATTTTTTTCTTCTGAGTAATGAGGCGTGAACACATCTTCATTCAATGGACCACTGTAAAAGTCATTAATATGATTCAGAATGACAAATGCATTTACTGCAATTACATCAGCCCTGTTTTTATTATATTTAGAAACTTTTAAATTAACAAAATATTTAGGCTTACTCGCTCCAAACAGGACTTCTTCATTTTGAAGTAATTCTTGACAACATTGGAAAAATCTGCAGCCATTACAAGTGTTTTGTTAAAAGAATTCATGACAGAGAATATACTTATAAGAGCAAACAGAATTAACATTTTTGTAACCTCACTCAATACATTTATTCAAAAATATGAATATAAGTGGATGAAATGTATTGATGTTTGAACGTCAATTTTACCTATATTTTCCCATACTTCCTGTGACCTCCTGTACTAAGGATGCGGAAACTGAAGCGTAAGAAATACTCTACACATTGCAAAACACTAACCAACC
Source organism: Bradypodion pumilum (assembly GCA_035047305.1). Lineage (NCBI taxonomy): Eukaryota > Metazoa > Chordata > Lepidosauria > Squamata > Chamaeleonidae > Bradypodion > Bradypodion pumilum. The sequence continues at coordinate 327,958,142 of JAWDJD010000003.1, forward strand.
ACACATGAAAAAGAAAACTGAGAAATCTTGTGACCCAAATGAAATTTGACCTATGGCCATGATGGCAAACCTTGGCAACCCAGGTGCCCTTGGACTTTAATTACTAGAAGCCCAAGTCAGCACTCCTGCTGTTCAAGAACAGCTGCAGTGCCAAGGTTCGCCATCACTGACCTATGGTGTGGCATATGCATGCCAAACCTGCTTGCATCAGAGCTTGCTCATTCAAATATTACAGCTGCCAAATGAAAGTCACAGCCACAGAATGTTGGTACAGGGTTCGTACTGTTTGCTATGGATGTTCTACATTTAACATAGTCTCAATGTCATCACTTAAAATAAAAGATAGCACCCTTTATTTCATTATCTGCATCAGAAGATGTGTTGCAGCATACAGTACAGCCAATGCACAGAGAAGCTGCCAGGAAGGCATCCATGGAGAAGCTGACGGCAAAAAGCAAAGCAAAACCCACTATGGAAGATGCCATTCATGCAATTACTAAATAAATGGCTTTTTAAAATATATGGAAATAAGCTTTTAACTCTCATGCTGTAGTCTCATTAGAACTCTGTACCTACAAAACTGTTACTCACACTGGAAAAAAAGCTCTCAAATGGCAGATCCTGGAGATCTGATCTTTATTGTGAGCACACAAGAAAGCAATAGATTAACCCTGTCTTTAGCTCCATGAAGCTCCTGAGAGGGATTTAGCCCCTAATATCAATTTTTTTAAAAGACAATTCACATAGTAATGTGAATGGAATATTACCTGGTTTGGTCGTATATATGTAAATCAATTATTAGTGAAAGAAGATGAACACTTCCACTAGGTAGTAATTGTACACAACACCATAGAAACTAGGTCTACATGTAATATTTCTTCCTATGTGTCAATGTAAGTACACTTCTCGCAAATAATTTTCTAACATGAAAGATGTCATTTTTGTTACCTTCATTTACTTACGTTCTAACTTTGTGTCTTCCAATGATAAAGGAAATCTTTCGACTCCAAGGATTGATGAAACTAGACCAGCTGGTATCCAGAGTTATATATTCACCATTTCTAGTACAAAACCTGATTGGAGAATAATCAAATGGCTGACCACCACTCTGAAGTACTGAAATGAAAAATTGAGGCAAAATTCAACTTCAACAAAACAAATGCCAAAAATCTGTACACTGAACTGGTAAAACAGTAAACTAAAAACTGAACACTATGCAACCAACAAAAAGGAACTCGCTAACAATCACTCTATTTTTTCCTTTTTAAATAAGCAAGTACTGTATTAGTATTTCCCAACATTTAGAAATGAAACAATTGGAAACAAATTGTAGAACCAGCTGAATTTCAGAACCAAACATACTGAAAGCCCTGACTAAAAGAAATTGGCTAAAATCTTCCCAGTCACAATCACCCTTCAAGTGAAGAAGTCTGCTAATGAAGAATCAAAACTAGTTAGAATTATATGTGTCGTGATTCCATGACAAAATGATGTTATTTTTTATGTTATTAATTATGGTGTTATGTAGGTTATCATGTTAAGATGCTATATAGTTAATTTTGTTTAATTCTGAGTTAGTATGCTTAGCCTAACTGATTCCATTTTAGTGAGGAACTCTCCACCATTTTCTAGATGATGATGGAAAGCTGCCTTGTGGCCAGTTCTCAAGGTCGTCCCAAGGGAAAGGACCTTGAAGATGTTTATCTCTCATGGACCTATAATGTGCCATCTGAATCTTTGATCTACGTACTGAAGTTGTCACTTTGACAAGTCAATTGGGACTTGTTATCTACCTTTTCCCATCAGGAAATGTATAAAAACACGGCTTGATTCAATCTAATAGGAGCTCTCATTCTCTCTCTAGAGAGATGTGCACACTTCCATGCATCGACACGCTTTCCTACCATCTAGGAAGCGATCGAACCCATCTCTGATGGGGCGCCGGAGAGCGCCACAGATAGGGTAGATTAGGTTAAGGTACTACAATGCTACTTACTTTGATTTCTGTTTAATTGTATTATGCACATTTATTGGAACTTTATTCTATTATTTTTATTAGTTTAATAAACTCTTTAAATTAGCTTCTGAGTCAATCTCAGTTCTTCTTGCTCCTTAAGCCAAACCAGAGCAAGATAGAGAGGGGAGACTTTGAAATACAAAGAGCCATTATTAAAGGGAAGATATCAACTTTCTCTTGTGAAGCTCGTGGGGGTTTTCCCAGCTGTCCGGAGGAGTTCCAGCCCGTCTCGCCTCTTTCCAGCAAGAAGCGGTGAAAGTTCTCTGAAGAAGAAGGTAACGGGCAACCCCCACACACATACTATACTTCCAAGGCCAGCAAGTTCTCCCCTGAGTTAGAGATAAGGGTGTCGTTCTGTGGGAATTGGCATTTACTGTCCCAGAGGTCTGTGCAGCTCAAATAAAGAGCTGCGACATTAATTTGTCTTATCGCCATTTCCCCCGGAACCTATGAGCCAGATTAGCTGGACCAGTCTTTCTCTGCCACATTAATTCAGGCCGGAGAGAGCACACCCTTAGGCCGCGCTGACCAAGGGCCGGTGCAGGCTGGCGGTCTCACAAAGCCTGAGCATCTTGCGGTCTTACGGCGAGTAGAGTCGGCTACAATATGTGCTACCCAACTATTTCTGGCTCAAATGCAGTTGCTTAGCATAGTAAATCACACTAGAGTAAGTGGGGATTTGGTGAGTCAATTTCTCTGTATGTTCCACTGGTTCGAATCGGCCTACTTTAGTTGTTACTTATGTTAAACAACAAGATTTCAAGCATTAAAATGATTTCTGACGGTCTGCTATGTAATTACCATGTCTAGTTTCACCAGATTCTATACTGATATTCTGTCGAAATAAAATACATGACTATTACTACGCTTTAGAACTTCAGAAGATTTGGAGAGAAAATGAGAATACAAAACAGAACCCATCTTAAGGGCATTACATTCATGTACATATGCACAGAACAGCCAGTCCAATAAAGGAGCACATTTTATAGTTAAGAACCTGTGCATTAGGATCATGAGGTTGCACTTCTCCTTTTTTCCATACATAAGATAAATATGCCACCTTTCTACTGTGATGGCACCTCAACTTTTGAATACTTTCTTTTGGGAAATATGTGCGAGATTGCTATTACATTTTTCCAAAACAGGTTAAAACTTTGTTTGCCCAATTATTTTAGGTTTTTATTTTAGGTTTTTATGCAACAAATACTTACTTACTACGCTGTTTGTTGCTAATGTACTTACTCTGAAGCAAGTCCTATTTGCACGAGTGGCAAATAAATGTTCTTTCTTAATTATATTAGGACACTTCTGAAGAGGTTATACATTAGGCATTGTTTCAAAAATGAGATGTAGCTAATGATTCAAGTCACATTCAATAGGACACAAGTAGCTGCTGGGTTCAAGCACCATAAAGCTTTGTCAGTTACAGTTGCCAGATTGAATTGTACACTGAACATTTCATTAAGTCAGCACAGAGACTACAACTTGAGTATTTAGTTGCCTGATAAACATCTGTAGCATAGTAAACTGGCGTACTATGCAAGGGTTGGCATCCACAACGTAGACCACATCATCATTGTCTTTAGCTGATTTTATCAGTTGTGTACTGATTCCTGGAAGTAATTGAATGCATATTTATGTTCACTAAGTCCAACTGAACTTAAAATTCTATCAGATCCCTGGCAAATCTAGCTGAGCTGTCTTGACTAAGATTTTTTCCAGTACCTGTCACTAATCCTTTTAACTGGAACTGCTAGAGCAGGGGCGTCCCTCCCCTCCCCTGGCATTCGAGAAACAAAATGGCCACCCTTTGAAGCTGTTGGAACAAAACACCCACCCACATCGTGCAAGCAGGGCAAAATGGCTGTCCAGCCCTCGAGACTGACTGAGTGTGACCCGGCCCCTGACTCGAAAAGGTTGGGAGCCCCTGTGCTAGAATCTGATATGGCCAATGATAACTACAAGACTTTTTAAAATGACAGTTGGTTGTAAGTCTTGAATATGAAATAAAGTGTAACAAATGCCTCAACAGATAAAGTCTGTAAAAAGTATTTTTAAACTACTGTTGCTCCCTACCTGCTTAGATACAGTAACGGGACGAAAAGCACATAACTACCCCTACCATAATTGATAAATCAAACTTCTCTCAGTAACTTTGTCTCAGTTCACTCTAACCTAGTGGTTCCCAATATGGGGCCCATGCCCCACAGGGGGACTTTAATTCCCAGAAGCCTAAGTCAGTACACTGGCTGATCTGTGCTTTGGGCGACTGATTTATGCTTCTGGGAACAGAAGTCCAAAAATCAAAGGTTGGAAAACACTAACCATCCTATTGTAGGCATTCATTGAGAAATGAAGACAGAAAACACAAGATAATAAAGCTGGGGATATATTACTTTAGCATGACTTTGCTTCTTATACTTGAATATGAAAATAATAGGACCGCAGCTGGGGCCAGGGAAGGAAGAATCAATATCTACCAATTTTGCAATAGATGAAGACCATCTTTTAGAGAGAGGCTTTTAACAACTAAGGGGCAGTGAAATGTTTTTATTTAAGTGCTGTTTTATTTTAAACTGTTTTAACTGATTGTTTTAAAGTAATAATTCATCATGTTTTAGTTGGTTTCTTATTTTATAATTTGTGAGCTGAGTTGGGTCCTTTCATTAGTAGAAAGACAATACAAACAAACAAACAAACAAATCCTATGAGTAAATAAGTTAACTGTCAGCCAACACGCTAAAGAATTCATGCATTGCCGTGTTGCCTTTATCAATTGCCTCCTAAATGGCATGGAAAATGCACCATTCCAGAGTACTGTTTACCTACTTTTTTTGTGAATCGCTAGCATTAATGGTCTGTCATTAGGATGTAGATGTACTAGGACAGGAGTTCCAATTAAATCTTGAGGTAAGTAACCCAACAGCGGTACCGCTCTTAAAAAAGAGAAACTTCAAATAATCACAAGGCAAAATATATGTACTGAATATAGATATATAAAGTTCACTGAGACTACCCTGAAATAAGAACAAAATAAACCTTTCTGGAGTTGCATCACACTTATCACTGCAAAGCATAAGTAGAGAGAGAAAAAGATGTAAGTATAGGTAAAGTTTATCTTTTCTATACTAAATGAAATTACACAACAATTTTACTGTATAGCATAACACTTGCTAAAAACAGTCTTTGTCAACCTTGCATTCTTTGCAATGCCCATCCTCAGTGGGCACAGCCAATGATTCTGCATAGACAATTCTGCAGACAATAATGAACATTGTAGGTAAACACAACTGGGGAGTGCCACGTTGGAGAGGTTGTCAGAAATACCAACAATATCTGATGTAGAAAAGATGTTCTCACATACTATAATGTGTCTACCCTGCAAGGACTCCAATGAGCATGGAGTTATGAATGGTTTCAAGCAATAAATAGTGAGAAGAGCTGAGAGGTAAGCCTGCAGGACTAGCACTTAGTTTTCAAAAACATTTTAAGGGGAAAAAGCAATATACAGACTTCTCCAATCCCTAATCCAATAAGAACCAAATGTGCCCCAAAACAGATCTAATGCCACCTAGGTTCTGTTCTGTTCTTTATTTTTAGTAGGTTTCTTTTTTAAGTCTTGGTTTCCACAATGTAAAAGTATCCAAAACACATTTTCTGTCTGCTTTAATATATTAATATGATTCTGGAAGCTGTAGTATAATCTTTTTCAAGTTATCATGTAGCTACATATAGTCATGAATAAATTAAAAGTTAAACAAAGCCATTTTAATGGTTCACCTTTCATCTACATCTTGGAACAAACAACTTGATGTATGTGTAGTTGTAAAGACTCTTTTATTAGGAGGAATTCTGGGTGCTGGAAAAAAAGAAAAAGTTTAGTTGAAACTAACATTTATAAAAACAGCGTACAGTAATGAATCAGTCTGATATTATTGATCAGTTATCAACTTGGGTACTACCTACCCATAGCAAAGATCAACTATGCAACCTGCAATTCTGGGTTTGTTTTAATTCTTTGGAAGGTGAAAGTTTCAATAGATAGTTGTATACAGAGCTAGCACATCATTAAAAATAATGTATTTCTCTATAACCACTGCAATAAACTTAATACAGTTAAAACTTTAAATCTTGTTCCTTTAATTATGATTAAAACATTAAACCTTCATAGGAATATATACACTGTGACAGAACAAAAGAGCAGCTGGTTAGTCAAGATGGTTCAGAAAGGGAGCAGACACACTCTTTCATGCACATAATTAGTTCTTTCTCATGTTCAGTTAAATACTAAGGTGCAACCGTATTCATGCTTACAAAGGAGGAAGACTTACTTCAGGGGAGGGCGGATTGGTAGTGTGAATTCACAAACAACATACTCAAAGAACGACAGTTACTGCAGTTACTTGTAAGTACAACCTGTCTTTTTCCTTTGTGTTGTTTGTGAATGCACACTTATGGGAGATTAGCAAGCTCACTTACTTAGATGGTGGGCAGCCAATGACGAGATGTGAAGCGAAGAGAGAGAGAGATGGTTTAAGGATGGGCCATCAATGAAGAAGCTCAGAGACCTGCCATCAGGATAGCTCGACCAAGCCTGGTGTCAGCTGTGGTTCTGGTGTCCATCCTCTAGTGTCTAATAAAAGTAGAGGGTCTGGACCAAGTGGCAGCCCTGCAAATGTCTTCCATCAGAATGCCCTCCAGGAAGGCAGTAGAGGTCACCAAAGACCTAGTTGAATGAGCTCTGACATGTGGATGAGGAATCAAGGATGCCAATTCATATGCCAAGTATATAGTTCCAGAAATCAATTTGGAGAGTCTTTGTGAAGAGAGTGGCTCTCCTTTAGACTTTCCTCCATAAGGCTATAAATAGGCGAGTGGATTTTCTGAATTCACTAGTCCTCCTGGTATAGAAGAGAAATGCTCTCCTGATGTCCAGAGTGACATGCTCTCTCCTGTGGCGAAGTGGGCTCAGGGGAAAAGGTGGGCAAAGTGATTGCCAGAGCCATATGAAACTCTGACAGGACGTTTGGTAGAAATGTCAAGTCCAGGTGCAAAATCACCCTGTCAGCATAAAACTTCAGAAAGGGAGGATCATTGTGTAGTACTGTGAGTTCTTCCGCTCTCCTGGCAGTTTTCCAAGAAAGCAATCTGATGTCTGCCATGGCCATTGGTTCAAGTGGAGGTTTCATTAACACATTTAGAACAGTTGGTAGAGACAATTGAGGTGGGGGTCTCTTCACAGGTAGAAAGGTATTCTTAAGTCCTTGAAGAAATCTCTTCATGGTACTGTCGCGGAAGGCTGTCAGTAGCATGGAGTGAGGTGGTGTGTGAGCAACCACTGCCGCTATATGCACTCTTATAGACGAATGGATAAGGTCTGATTCAGCCAAATGTAGAAGAAAATCCATCACGTCTTCTAGAGAAGCAGTATTGACTGTCTGTTCCAAAGTTACCATAAAGGAAGAAAATCTTTTGAACTTTGAAGAGTAGGACTTGGATGTAGATAGCTTCCTACTTATCTAGAAGCTTTCTGTTTAATTTAATGGCAGTTTGTTCTCCCATCTGCAACAACAAGCCATGGTTGGTGTTAACTTATGAATTGTGAGCTACCTGAACAGTTCTCCCTGTAACGGATAGCTGGAAGGTTCTCATCGCCTTCCATATTGCCAAACATTTCCAGGAAACTTAAGTGGTGTGCTTTTTCTTCTTGGCTCCACACATTCTTGATCCAAAGTGCACCACAGCAAGCACCCCAATCCTAGGTTGCTTGCATTCGTAGTGATCTGTACCATTGACATGGAGTGGTTGAAAGGTTTCCCCATGGAGACGTTCTGTTCTGTCACCCACCAGGAGAGCTGCTCCATGAGTTCTGAAGTAGTTTTGAGTAGCTTGCTGGGGTGGTCTTTTAGAAGATTGAAGGAACTGAGAAACCACGATTGCAGGGATCTCATCTTCAATTTTGCATGGGAAATGTTGGCAGTGGTTGAGGCCATGAGACCTAGTACTCTCTGCGCTTTCTTTGCTTTAATCCAAAGATGGCTCAGAAGCATTGTATGATGGATTGGATGGCTAACAGGCATTGAGCTGGAGCGTAAGCTCAGGTAGTCATAGAATCCAGTATTGTTCCTATACAGTCTATGCATTAGCTCGGGACTTCTTGAAGTTTATTCTTAGACCGAGATCCTCCATAATTTTCAGATTTTAGGCTATGGCCTTTGGTTTTGATGGTGAGTAAATCAACCAATTGTTGATGTAAGGGAAAACTTGAATCCCCTGCATCCAAAGGTGCGCCACAACCAGAGCCATGCATCTGGTGAAGACTCTTGGTGCTGTGGAAAGGCCGAGTGGTAGGCTGTGGGAGTTCATTATAACTTCAATTTCTTCTGACTTTATGCTTACACGCTGTTGAGCTGGATTCTCAACAAGTGCTTGGTCAATCTCTGACCTAATCTCCATTTCTGTGGCCACCCTCTGGCTAGAATTTCTCCACAGTAGGCACGTATACTGGAAGATTTGGCCTTTTACCTGAAAACGCAGAAATCTGTGGTGGTCTTCCCAGATAGAGATGTAGAAGTATGCATCCTTTAGGTCAATCACTGCAAACCAGTTCTCCTTATTGATGAGTGGAAGAATTGTTTGGAGTGTGACTATGTGGAACTTTCTCGTGTGGCTGTGTTTGTTCAAGCAACGGAGGTCTAAGATTGGTCTGAATCCGCCACAATGAAATACCTTGTCCACAATGAAATACCTTGAGTAGAAACCATCGGACAAGTTCGAAGATGCGACAGTTTTGATGGCCTCTTTCTCAAGGAGTTGACAATTCCTCCTGAAGCTGAAGTGACGGATTGGTGGAACGAATCCATCCGATGGTGGGCCATTTCTTGAACTCGGGCGCATAGTCAGAACTTAAGATTTGTAAAACCCACTTGTCTGTGGTAATGGCTGTCCAAGCGTCGAGAAAGTTCCTAAGTAAGGCAGGTGAAGTGGTGGAGGATCTTCGGTTGGAGAGAAGTCAAACCTGATGCTTCTGTCTCCGATCGATCTTTTTGGTAGATGCCTGCTACTGATGTTGGTAGCGTTGGCATGGACGTGATCCATTTTTGGGGGGAAATTGACCCCCTCCCCATGTAATCTGACCATAATTTTCACTTCGACCCCCCCCCCTTTAAAATTACATAATCCAGAGCTTTTGTATCAAAACTCTAATTTTTAGAGCTTTTCACTATTGGTGAAATAGAAATAGACTGCACAAGCAATTCAATAATCTCAAATCGGAGCAAAATTCCTAAAGATTATTTTTAAACCTAAAAAAGCGCCATGTTTCAAAACCCACAACAGCTCCAAATGTATTGCACAATCTTTGACCGGACCCCCCCCCTCGCCCCACGTAATTTTCCGTAATTCAGATTGCAGACCTCCTCCCCCCTTCACTGATCACGTAATTGTTGAATGGCCCCATAGGGACATCACGACCACCAATAAGCTCCGGTTGGGAGCCTCTTCCTTATATCAACGGAGAGGTTTTCAACCTTTTCCAAATCAACCATATCAACAGCTCCAACAATAAAAAGAAAATCGAATACCGTGAAAATTTAGACGAGCTCTCGATATGGCTCTGTTGGTACAGCGGAGAACTGAGGGGGAAAAGTGCGAAATAGCACCTAAGGCGAGTGGAGATGGTGGGTGGTTCTAATTACAAAACTTTTATCCAATTAGCTGGACAGCTCCGATAATGGCACCGTGCAGGCACAGAACCCATAGGTGTGCATTCACAAACAACACAAAGGAGAACAAAATATTCAAATACCCTGTGAAGCTATAAAAGAAGCTGGAAAGCAAGAATCTTTTCTTGCTCTGACTCTGTTGATACCAATTTAAGCCCAGGGGTGTAGGAAAGCCAGGATGCAATATCAGCATCATGACTACAAGGAAAACTGAACATATACTTAATGTGGATGAGCTCATGAATAGCTTTATTGGCAGACTAATGGCTACTGTAAAATACTAAACCCTTTCTCCTAAATGAACAAACAAATAATAATGGTAGCATTACCTTCATAACCAGAGTGAACCTTTTCTGCAAGCAATACACAACAAAGCTGATCCTCTACATCTTGGACTTTAATAAGGTATGGTGTCATACGAAATGGATAATAGGAGATCTCATTTGCACGCTTCCCTGCACTAAAAATTAAAAAAGTCAGGACACTTCAGTACTTATATTTTTCACAGACTTCTAAATATAGTCACTTCTCTGATAATTGGTTTAAATGATAGGCTAGGGAATAAAGGATTATTTCTATGCTCATAAAGAGGATTTCTGGTTTACTTTCTATCAAAACACCTGAGTTTTGAGATACCCTCTACCAAAAGTGTCATTTCAAGAAGAGACAGAGACTGTTAAAAGAAAGGAAAATTGACACCATTTCCTTTTTGCTTATCTTTTTGTAATCTGGCCATTATTAAGTCTACAGTAAAATAAAACAGCTCAGAAATGGTTTTTGTAGTCTCTTCTAAAAAATTTAATGTAAGACCTATTTGGTTAGTTGAGATTTAGTTAAGATTCCTGAGCTTTTAAGTTAAGCTACTAACATGAATACGGCAGATTCAAATAAAACATCTGACCTCAAATGTTGTCTCACCTGATGCGGCAGAAAAAAGATTTTTCTTTCATGCATTCTTGTGTGGCAGATTCTAAGACAAAAAAAAATTACGAGAACTTCATAAAATATGTTATAATATAAAATGTGCAATCTAGATGTTAGGAAGCTGTCCTATATGATTACATAACTTGAAACATAACATAGAGGTTGAAATAAGGATACTGTGTAGAAATTTTAACTGAAAGTGCAGAAAAGCTCATGCTGGTCAGGGAAAACTATGTTGGGGAAAGGTGTTGACTTTTTCATGGAAAAGAGATAAATTTGTTATGAATTGAGCTTTTCTGAAGGAACAGAGTGTGCTCTGCTGTTGGATCTAAAGCATGTTCTTCTCTGGCCCCTAGAAAGCTTCATTTTGGAACTTTCTGCTAACTATTGAGAATGTGGTGTGTTTCTCTGTTGTCAAGAAAGTCTGCAATACATCATCTTAACACTGCAGTCACCAATGTTGTGGGAATAGAACAAATTGATTTAATTCTATAAGGGAACTTCAGGGGGAAGGGACTAACTAATCTATCCTTTGCCCCCTCTTGAGAAACTATATACAGTATATATATTTTAAAACCCACACTGAGTCTACACTCTAATTACACACATACAACTGCATTTCAGTTTTTATTCTTTAAATCACATATAAATTTAGAATGGAATAATGCAGGATTTGAAGTACGTTTTCCAAGCTATGACTCCATACAAGGGTGGGCAACTTTAGTAGATCTCAGGGACAATTTTCTGTCTTGCAATACTCTGAGGTCTGCCAAAGTCCATCAAAAATGAGAAACAAACAAGAAGTGGGTGGATCTGGATGCATCACACATTTGTCTCCAGTAATTGTTTCCTTCATCTCAGGAGTACTGTCATCCTCTTTTGCAGGATGTTAAAAACAACAACAAACCTTTATGATTGGTGGACAAAAGAATTCAAGCAAATATGTTCTTCCCAATCCCCATTGAGTGCAGTTTGCCAGAATTCACTTGCCAGCTATTCTTCATGGAATCACAAACCATGACCCAAGAAACTGAACTATTCCTGACACCATTATCAGTGCAACTACTTGTTGACCTCTAACATTATTCACTCTCTTCCAGGATCATTAAAGAAATACTTTAAACTTGTTGATTCTGCTGCAAGAGACTAATTTTACAATTCCTAAATAAACAAGCGGTTCCTTTAGAAGGGTCTAAGCCACACCTCTAGATTTTGGAATAAAATATATTTACTGAATAGTTCAGTATACTTACCAGCTCCACTGCAAATACTCCAAGATGGCAATCTGTATGGAGTTGTAGATGTATAGAACACACTGACATCCTGAGGTGCTAGAAATTCCACAAATTTGGCATTTTCAAAGTAATATTTTTTGCAGTGAAGAAGAGAGGCAGCCTGGTCAGATATGTAGAGAATCTTCCCAGTAGCTAAAGAAACAGCTACAGCAAACATGTCCTAAAAGCAAAGAAGATCACACAATTTTCACAATACATATTCATTAAAAATCATTTTACTGCAGATAATATATGTGAAACAGAAATACAATAAGCTAGTGAGACATGAAAAATATACTATTTTATTTCTCGTAAATATGTATAGTTACTGTACTAATATTATGAATAGTTTGTTCTGGGAAAAAATGCTTTCAGTTGTAATCAGAAGTATCGTTGTATATTAAGTTCAGCCACACAAAAGTGACTAAGGCTGAAATCCTACTGGGTAGATTCTGCCTATACAACACGAATGCTACCGTTGTCAGCAGCTCCCCTGGTGCTTGGAGACTTCCATTGGCATGTGGCACTGATGTCAGCAACTGGTTTCCCGGCTCTTGGATACTTCCTGGTTCAGTGCCGGGAAACCATGTGCTGACATCAGTGCCATGCGCCAATGGAAGTCTCAAAGCGCCGGGAATTAGCTGCGGCGACAGAGCAAGTGAGCTGCGTAAAAATTTAAAAATAGAGCAATCAGGGTACGCAAAAGCTCCTGCTGCCCTGGGAAGCGGCAAAACCTAACCAAAAACACTGAAGAAATGCACGATTACCCCCGTCCACCACCAATGGAAATGTAAGCAGTGACAGCAACCTGACTCTGCCCCCCACACCTGTGTGAAGGGGCGGGAGCAGCCCATTGAAAAAAAGTTGCAAACTCCTGCTTTACGAAAACAGACTGGTCCAGACTGGATGAGAGCAAACAGGCTGAATCCAGACATCTTAGGAGGGTATCCTGGCAGGTTGAGGGCAAATCAACCTTGTCTCGGTGGGGGTTATACTCCCCCTAAAAGACCAGGTTCAGAAGCTGAGATTCTGGACTTGACTCTCTTCTTGGAGAAACAAATATCTGCCATGGCCAGGTCTTCTTTTCTTAAATTTTGGACAGATCACCCTGCTGTTTCAATTCCTGATAGAAAGTCGCTGCTGATCCTTATTCATGTCCTAGTAATTTTGACAATTGTTTATTATAATGTTGGTTACATGGGGCTATCTTTGAAGATGGTCCAGAAGCTGCAGCAGGTAAAGAATACATTTCTGGTATGGGGTGGGGTGAAAATTTGGCCATATCACCCTGATTCTTCATTTGAGATCTCATTAACTTTTAGAGCACCTCTCCTGGTTATATCAGACCAAGCTTACCCAGGCCTTAAAGCTGTGAATATCCACTCAGAGAGGCCTGGAAGGCTATGACTTGGAGTTGGGCCTTCTTGGTGGTGGCCCCATTAACCTGGAACACTTGGCCATCAACTCTGCACTTGGTCCCCTCTATACAGCTTTTTTGCAAACTGATGAAGACAATTGTTTAAAAAGGTCTTCAGGGATGTGTTGCCTCCTTTTTAGCTCTGGATCATAAATTGCCTCTAAATTTGTCATGTTCCTATTTATTTGGGAGACTGTTCTTTTTATGTGTGGATTTATTCAATAAACCATATGTCTGTATTCAGCCATCCAGAATAAATAAAACTGTTTTCACACCTAGCCCAATCTTGAAAGAATTACTTGCATATACAGTATATCTTCAGGCAAAATACTCACTGCATTCTTCATTATATACTCTGTAGTAATGTTTTCAACATCTTCCACCGTATAGGACAACACATCAAGACCATAGGGACAGCTCTCGTTAGTCATCATCAATTGATAATATTCTTCATTGGCTGCATGGAAAAAAAAACTAATTTGAAACAACTTTCAAATTGTACTGTTTAAATCCACTACAGTGACTTCAATTCCCAGAAACCCAAGTCCCTGTGAAACCACAAAAATGGATTTACTGCCCTATGGGGTGGAAAGGTAGCATGTAAATACTAAAAATAAAAAAAAAATCATCTTACTTTTCTTTGATGTGGAAGTCACTGTACAAAAATGGGGCATCAGTGTGCTCATATACTAAATTGCTAATTAATCTGTGGCATAAACTTCTTTACCTCAAACTTAAGTTTTTTACTTTAAACCAAAGAAAATTTCTTTGTCTTTAGGAACATAATGCACTATTTGAGCCGACTAAATAAAAAATTAAATACACATACATTTCCTTGCTCACTGACAGCTTTCCAATCATGTGGGAACATGGGTGAAAAAAACCAACACTAAGTTTTCATGGTACAAAACTTTTGTATTACACAGCAACATTATATGTTCATACTAAAATAAACAATAACAAGTCCACAGTAATTCACTGAACAGATAAATACAAAAAGGTCAGAGCACTGATACTATTGATACTAAGACGCAGAACAATTGGTTCAAATTTTGAGTCTTCATAAATTAGCTTCTTATTGCACCTTGACAGTGTAGTTTTAATTTTCCCCAAAACAGTACTAACAGAAATGTTCATATGCTTACCTTTAACTTGCTTAATACTTCTAAGTGCATATTTCAGAGTTGCTAGGATACTAGATTTGCCTTTGATTCTTTTATCCGGAGGAAGATGCCCTTTCAGTTCTTGCAATGCTTTTATCAGTTCCTTTTGGATTTTGGATTTATAAGTCTGTTCATTACTAGATAATGTAAACAATTTTTTTTATTTAAAACACAATTTGTATTCATGAAAACTCAATTTTTCAATGTTAACAGAGCAACTGACAATAGCAATCTGTCTTTATTTCTGCATTACTTGCATGTTCTTATCATCTCAATATGGTAATACAGGTACAGTGGAACCTCATACAACAATCACCCTGTATAACAACGAAATAGCATAATAAAGGTTTTTTGGGAAAATGGCGTCCCGCATAACAATTTTCCCTATGGAAAAAATTGTACAACAATTTTTCAATTGGAAAAACCACCTCGCAAAAAACAAAACAAAACACGTTGTACGATGTATCCCATAGGGAAAATCGCTATACGATGCATGTATCATATAGTAATTGTTTCATACAACAATGAGCCCCGTGGAACGGATTAAAATCGTTGTATGAGGTACCACTCTACTTTATTTACCATTAATTATACATACATTTGTTTACCGTTAATCATACATGCAATTACTAAGCTAACTGAATCTTAGCTGCAAGAATAACAATTCAATTAGTTAAAATAGGCAAACCTGAATCAAGTTACACTAAACCAGGCTGAAAAGCTGTGGCCCTCGAGGTATTTTTGGATTACATCTCCCATCATTCCTTATGGATGTGTTCCTGCATATAACAAAACCCTACAAACTATATTAGTCACACAAAACTTGCCATTGACAATAGTAATACAGTAAAACCCCAATTTATGTAAGCCTCTACTTACGTAAAAATCAACTTACTTAAGTTTTTTTGTGGAAATTGCATCCCGATTTTTTTAAAAAAATCAATTTATGTAAGGGATTCCTTGCATCTTCTAATTCTAAAACGGCACCGCCGCCATTTTAAACTCTAAAATCGCGGCCCCACACCATTTTAGAATAAGAAATTCCACCCCGTGCAACCTGTCTCCACTGCCAGAAGTCACAAGAAATCACTTACCGTGGAAGCAGTGGCAATGCTTTTCTGCAGTCCCCGCTTGCTTCTGACGGAATTGGGAGAGTACGGGGGGGAAGGGGATATCCGCTCCCTTCCGCTGTTCATCCAAGGTTTCTTCGGGGTGTGCTTTAGCTGGGAATGTGCGTCAGATGAAAACCGCTCTGTTCCGCTGTTTGCTCGTGTCGGATGCGTGTTCCCAGCTAAAGTGCGCCACAGAGGGACTTTGAACAAACAGCGGAAGGGAGAGGATATGCACCCTGCACTCTTCCAGGCTCGGTGCTGGTGGCGGTTCCCACTTCCCTGAGGATGAGAGCTCAGAAGGAAGCAGCAGCAGTGAAATGGTAGGGAGATGGCTCCATTTACATTCTTTTTGTGCTGATTACGTATTTTTGTGGATAATTTTTGGTCCGGTTGGGACTGTTGTTGTTTTTTCCAATGCAATCCCTATGGGGATGCATTGATTTACATAAAAAACCAATTTACGTAAAAACCTACAGAACGGACTTTTTACGTAAATTGGGGTTTTACTGTATACTAGAAATAGTTTTCACATCTGCGTTAGGTACATTTAAAATTAGGGTATTATTTAATTGTAGTAATGGTAGTGCTTAGGGGTTTTTTTTTAGACAATCAACTCCACAACTATCTTATCATGAATAGAAAGTAATAATCTTGTGGAAAGACATTATGGTTCAGTGTACATGTAATACTCCTTATCTCTTAATCAACAAAAGAGCAGGACCAAGTCTCTGGGATCTTCAGTGCATAGCCCCTGCACGATCACACTCATGGTTAAAGCCTACACTGGCATTTAATTTAATCATTATTCATGCTAGCTGGCATCAGTCAGGGTTTTAAGGCAGTAAGCTAGCAGAAAGTTGGTGTTAGCCAAGCAAAGATTTTGGAAACAAAGAACACAATTCTCTCACAACCACGGTTATGAAACTGGCATAATCAGCCCTCGCTGACTGGTTCAAAGACTGCAAGTTGAAGTTCATTTGCTATCATCACACTCCCAGAAAGATAGCAACTCCACAAGTTTTAGCTCAATACATTGCTGTCTTCAATAAAACAGATGTATTGATAGGACATTTCCACATGGTGCAAACTATACATTGTATCAGCTATACAGTGGTACATCGTATAATGAAAATAATTCATTTTGCAATGCTTTTTACTATGCGATTTTTTACATTATACAAAGCATGCTTAGTATAACATTTCCTATGGGATGCTTCGTATAATGAAAATCTCCATAGGGATGCATTGAAAACCACCCTGGGAGATACGTTGCTTCGTATAATGAGATTTTCACTATATGAGGCAACATTTTCCTTCAAATTCCTTGTTATACAGTGAAACATCGCATAAAGAGCGCCTTGTTTAGAGACTAACTCACTTAAAGAGCAGAATTTTCTCTGAATGGTCATCTCACTTAACAACTAAAGGTAAAGGTTTCCCTCGCTCGAAAGCCAGTTGTATCCAACTCTAGGGTTCAGTGCTCATCTGTTTCAAAGCTGAAGAGCCAGCGCTGTCTGCTTCTGCAGACATTTCTGTGGTCATGTGGCAGGCATGACTAGACACCAGAGCGCACGGAACGCTATTACCTTTCCACCAATTTCGACTTGCAATTTCTTGCTTTTGAACTGCTAGGTTGGCAGGAGCTGGGACAAAGACAGGAGCTCATTCCATCCTGCAGTACTCGGGAATCGAACTGCTGACCTTCTGCCTCCCAATCAGCATATTAGCCACTTGAGCCACTGCAGACCCTTGCTTAACAATTAAAACCAACCAAAAACTTGTTTAACAACTAAATCAGGGTTCGCAATCCCCATCACCACCAGAAGTCACAATTGGTCTCTTACAATGGTGTTTCGCTTAAAGAGCAAACCCGTGGAATGCATTATGCTCTTTAAGCGAGGTACCAATATACTAAGTTTTCGTTATAAGAGTCATTCATTATATGGGGCTTTACTGTATAATTTTATAAACTATTTCACATCAAAATTATGCAATACCTACCTTTTATAGCAGTCTAAGGATTCCATGATCATTGCTGTTTCTTTTCCATTGTCTTCACCAATGCTACGAAAATCCTGCCCACTGGAGTAATTTCCATTGATATAATTTGCACTTGATCCCCCATTCATCTCAATATCTTCCTGAAGAACATCCAGATTTTGTTCATTTTTCATTAAAATATCCATGTTTTCCACTGTTATTATACCGTTTGCCATTTCCAAATAGTCACTCATTTTGAGGCCCGCCTTTAAGGTCAATTACTACAATACTAAATGTTCATAAAGCTCCAAATGCTTTCTAATGTCCAGAGGTCAGCTCCTCAGTGAAAGAATATAATGTCTATGTTAGACAAAGAGCTTTTATATTTTTCAAGTCATATGTATGTATTATTAGCACTCACAAATTTCAACCTTCAGTTCACAAACCTAAAGGAGAGAAAAAGCAAATTGAACAAAACTGATGTAATGGACCAGTATATGCTATAAGAAACCTTTAGTCTACTACGGTAAATGCCACAAGACTTTGTGTTAACTTTTGAACCAAACAGTTTGCCTTTATGTACATTCCTAGTTCTTCAGAAAAAGAGACTTCAAAAGCCACCACAGCATTTTTATATAAACACATGTAAATACATTTTTACCACAATAGTACATTTTCTGAAGCAAAGAACTAGTTGGTGGTAGTGATACAACTGAGTCCTAACAGTGAGTTGTATGAGTAACAATACCACCAACTTAATTTTTATATCAGGGTGTCAGACTTCACATTTGTACAAATGACTTGGATTTTCATTTGTGCACCAAGATGCACCAATTGGAATCAGATGGTTTTCATCTGAACAGCATATTCCTTCAAATGAAGACAGAAGTCATCCAAAGCAGAGGGTGGGGGTAGAGGTGGCTAAGGAAGAGAGATTATGCAATTTTCATCATAGAACTGGATAATTTTAGTGAGACAACACAACAATGCTAAATGTGAAGGGGAAGTACTACAGATGTGCTCTTTCAGCTTTTTGAACAAGCCCCAGAACAGTCCCAGAATTCCCAGGGAGAATGCTAAGAGTTGTAACCACTGATTAAAAATCTGGAGCCCTCTACATTTTGCTTCTCCTTCCAGAAAGGGTTTTTGGGTTATTAATTGTCAGCACTATCACATGCTTCCTTCAGCTTTAACTTAAAAAGAAAAGAAGAACGTTGACAACATGCTTCCTGAGAATTGAAGTAATTCTGGAGGTACCCTCTATAGTTTTCAATGGGCTGCAAGATTCTAACTCCAAGCATTTTCCATGCCCAGAAGAGTCCAGTCCTCATTGCTTCATCATGTGGTTTACCAACCAGCAGGGAACAAGCTGTCTTGGGACGTTGGGAGTCACAGTCTTCGTATCCAATAGACTCTACAGAGGGCTTCCCAAAGATTGTCTTAGCTGTATTCTAAGAATCTAAGAGATTAAAATGACCACCTCTTCTAATATTTCTGTTTTTAATTAGGGGTCGCTATGGAACTCTTCAGAGTTTAATTTTTTAAAAATCATTTACACTCTTCCTCCTAGCTGTTGGTTAGGGTAAAATACAAGGTTGAAAACTACTGACCTAGTTAACTGGAGAAGCTGGGAATTATTGGCTGAAATCCTGTTGCTTAGTGTAGTAAGTTGCACAATAGTAGGCACATTGAATCATTGGGGATTTGGTAAATCCTATGGGCCTACTCTACTTGCAATGTACCACAATAAGGTAACCTAGAAATAGAGCAGGTCCATTTGAATCAACTGAACTTATAAATAAATTGACTACAAAATTTCCATTGATTTAATAAGCTGACTTTAGGGCAACTAACTATGTTAAGCAACAGGATACAGTGATTATATGTCTATAGTCTTTCAGGTCAAGGCACAATATTTATTGTTCTTATAGAAATGAGCAAGAGACACACAGAAAATTTGACCTGAAGTGTTTTTTAAAAGCTGCTAATATAACTCTAATGAACCAAGGATTTACATATGCTAATTTCCCACACATTTTATATTTTTTCCCCAAACTTCCACGAGCATACATGTTCTCTTTGCAACAGACGCATATCTATTTCAGTTGAAAGAGGAATTGCAGCTTATGGACAAAGCTGTACCGTACCGGTCGGTTATCAATAGCCATACATACTTTCTATTAGGAAATGTACGCATATATCTGCCCTTCCTTACATATCTAAAAATATTTTGAGCAGTATTAGACGGAGGTAAAATGGTACTATGAAATATTAGTGCCAAACATCAGATGAAGTTGCTCATTCCACCTGTGTACCTTCCAACTATGAAATAGAGCTTTGCAAACTCTGACAATCCTATGATCCAATTATACAACTAATACTGGTAAGGAAGACAAAAAGGCACAGAATAGGAATCCACTGATGTGAGTCATCACCAGAAGTAGTTTTAAAAAAAAAAATCATTAGTCACAACAGCATTGCTACATATTTCACAGCAACAGGGCAATGTGACTTCTGGATCCAAGTTATGCCTGCAGCTTGGTGAAAAGGGGAGGGAGGGAGGGAGAGGGAAGGAGTGAGTGAGTGAGTGAGTGAGTGAGTGTGTATGTATGTGAGGGTAGCAAGGCAGGAAGCAAAACAGGCGGAGTTACAGTTTGGTCCCTACAACCCAAGAGCAATGCCATATAATCTCTAGTATGGTATTTGGCCATTTGAAATATGTTCAACCAATATTGTTTTAACTTTTATTCTTAAGTATTCAGTGGATCATGGAGAACTTACTAGAGGTGTATGCTTGTTTTTTTACTTCAACTCCTTGAATTATAGACCAAACATAGATCTGTACACCTCTAGTACTCATCTATGAGTGTTTACTATGTAGTCATATCTCTGAAATTAATAATAATTTCGTGTCAGAAATTATTCTGGGTTGAAAGGACTATTGCGGAAGAAACTCCGCTCAAGAAACACCCAAATGAGGCTCCTTTCATGTCCCAAAGAGCTGGGACAGAGACGTGCGCTCTGGGACCACTTCCTTGGGAAGGTAAACAGCATTTGTGTGTGTGTGTGGGTGGGTGGGTGTAAGCAATTGGGACCACTTCATTGGGAAGGCAAACGGTGTTCGTGTGTGGGGAGGCAGGAGGAAGGTATTATTTACTAAAATATCAAAACTTCTCAGCACTTTTTTGTGTCAGATCTCATAAATTAAAAAATAAATAAAATAAAATAAATAAAAGGTGGCACGAAATTATTTATCCTTTAATAGCAATGTATGGGGCATTTTATACTCATGTTAAATAAATACTAAGGAGGAATTTTTGTCCCACCATGTTCATTGCATCTCAATAAATGTAAAGCAGGGTGATCAAACCTTTTGCACCATGGGCCTGACCATGCCCCATGGACAGCTGATCGGGCTGGTCACGTGGTTCCTCCCACCAGAAGCAAAAGTAAAACATGCCCGCGCAAAATGCTGCCGTACCCGCGGTTGTCGTAAACGCATTTACAACAACACCAGGTGCATTTACGGCAGCGTTTACACATGCACAGGTGCGTTTTCGCGGGACACATCTGCTTTGAGTAGTGATGAGGGCATTGGGGGCTGGATGATTTGGCACCGTGCGCCAGATCCAGCCTACGGGCCATAATTTGGCCACATACAGGGGAGTATATCCCAAAAATGCTTTATACAAATGAAGCTTTCTAGGGGGCAGAGATTTTTGGATTCTGTCCAAAGAACCAGAATTTAGCTTCTCAGAGTAGAGGGCACTCTTTCCTGCATCTGAATAATATTGAAAATATTAAGGATTCATTTTTCACGGTTGCAATTTTGGTATCGTGACATAAAGTCAAAAAATATTTAAATACCATATATAGTTACATAATCAGCAGAGTAAAGTCATACACACATAAGAGTAAGTCACCCTCAATATAATGAGAATTACTTTAAAAAACCAAGAAATGATTAGGTTAACAATTTTTAATGAATACATAACATTACTATTCAATTTAAACAAACTGTAAGTTTAACTGAAACTAGAATGGTGACATGCACTCCTTACCTTATATTTTTAAAAGAAAAGTTGGCATAAATGTACATCGCGGTCCCTCCCAGTACCTAGGTCCGGAATGTCCCACAAGAACTTATAATTTGTATCTTCCTCTTCTAATGATAATCCTCAACCATTACAGTCTTGGCACCTCTAGAGCTACAAAATATAAGAGAAATACCTGCTTCCCCCAGTGAAGTTTTCTATTAACATTTCTAAAGCACAAATATGCTTCAGAAGGCCACAGTTATGCCATAACCATTCAGACTTACATTTACAAAACAGAATTGATATTGGATGATTTATACCAGGGGTGCCCAAACTACAGCCTGGGGACCAGATGCGGCTCCTGACACCAATTCATCCGGCCTGCACCACCCTCGTCACTCCCTGAAGTGGAAGTAAAACGTGGAAGTGCTTCCGCTCTGGGAGTGACAAGGGTGGCACGGGCCGGATGAATTGGCATTGGGGGCTGCATCCAGCCCCTGGGACTTGGTTTGGGCACCCCTGAACCATGTGACCGGCCCACGGCCCAAAAAGGTTTGGACACCCCTGATTTATACCTTCATATATTCCAGTCATCAACTGGAGTAAAACCCCAGCATATGACTGCCCTGGGTTATGTTTGCCACGGGTTATGATGGCAATTTTTATTAAATTAATGCTTCGGTTTATGAGTGATTTTCAGCTTACGATAGAAAATTACACAATTTTAAAATCTAAGATGGCGGCCGCCGCCACCTTAGATTAAAATGGTGCCCACCCACACTGCAGAAAATCTCTTACCACTTTGGAGGTGCAGCCGTTGTTGTTTCTGCACTACTTTTGGGCTGTCCACTACCCCTGCCACCTCTGGGAGGGTTGGGGGTGCTGATCCGCGCTGTTTCTAACTCCCTCCAACCTCCCTGGTCAGCGCTGCAGCCCAAAATGCATACAGCCGCCATTTGCACGAAAAATCGCTATCATCGGCTGCACATTTTGGGCTGTAGCATTGGCCAGGGAGGTCAGAGGGAGTTAGAAACAGTGTGGATCAGCTCCTCCAATCCCCCCAGAGGCGGCAGGGGTGGAGAATGGGCTCAACACACGCCTCCATGTCGGAACGGAGTGGGAAAGGTCCCAAACGGCATGGAAAAGGTAAGGTGATCATTTTGTTGCTTTTGTGGGGGTAGGGGACAATCGTGTCTGACATTTTTGATTAAGGGGGATGGGTTGAGTTGTATTTTTTAATGATTATTTTTGGTCAAGTTTGCAACTTTTTTTATTTTCTATGGATCCCTATGGGAAATCATGCTCTAGCTTACAACCATTTTGGCTTATGACGGAGGCTGCTGGAATGGACCGCTGTCATAACCTAGGGTTTTACTGTATAAGTGGATTTTTCAAACACTCTTTATGTATTTTTAACTGATTCTAGAGTAAGAGGCATAGAGGGGGAAGAGAAAAACTGTAAATATTAAGTTATATTTATGACATAAAATGTGTAGAAAACTCAAAATGCATTACCAAATAGCGTCTAATGTATACTAGCTGAAATCTAATAGTAAATCATAACTAGAATAGGGCTACTCAATCAATGTAATTTTGGTGATTCAACAACTCTATAAGATACAGTAAAATCCCAAGTTACAGAAGCCTCGAGTAAACGAAAACTCAACTCAAAAACATTATAAAATAGACTTTTTAAATTAAAAAATATTTTAAAAGTACCACAAAACAAGCAGCCAGGAACTGGCGGCCTGGGCATACCTAGACAAGACAACCCAAGGTGGCTGTCCCCTTGGCCACCCCACCACACCTGCTGGGCAAACCAGGTCTTGAGGCTCTTACGGAAGGGGAGAAGGTCTGCCTGGAGGCGAAGTTCAGTCGGCAGGAGGTTCCACAGGGCCGGAGCGGACACAGAAAAGGCTCTCCTTCTTGTGCGAGCCTCTCTAGCAGATGGCACTATGAGAGAGCCCCTCCGGTCCACTCTGGTGGGATGGGCAGATGTCCTTGGGGTGATGCGGTCTCTTAAGTATCCTGGCCCACTATCATGTAGGGCTTTAAAGGTAATCACCAGCACCTTGAATTGCATCCGGAGGCACACCGGCAACCAGTGCAGCTCCGGAAATGTAGTTGCAATAGGCATTCCCATGCTTTAAATACACTCCATAAGAAACATACTGTACAGTAACTGGTTCCCAACGTTGCGACGTTAACCGGGTAATGTCATTAACCGGGAGGCACTTCCTGCCTCCCTTCACACACCCCATCGGGTTTTCCCCTTAATTATCAGGGGGAGGGTGGTTGTGATGCCTCGCTCCACCGGCTCCCCTGGGTCCGGAAGGGTTGGGGGGGGGAAGAGACCCCTTTTGCCTCCCCAACCCTCCTGGACTCAGGGAACCCGGGAGAAAGGATCAAATCCACACACACCGCAACACTCCGTTGATAAAAAGAGAAGAAATCCAAGCAATTTCTTCTCTTTTTAACAACAGAGTGTTGGGGGGGGATCCCCTCTCTGCCAGGTCCCCAGAGTCCAGGAGGGTTGGGGAGACAGACCCCTTTTGTCCCAACCCTCCTGGACTCAGGGAACCCGGGAGGATCGAATCCACACACACCCCAACACTGCGTTGTTAAAGAGAAGAAATCGCTTGGATTTCAACAGTGGCTTACAATTGCTATCTACTAGCTTGAGCATCACTGTCCTTGACTGTAATATATCTTCTGCAAGTGCCACCTTCAACTACCACTTCTGCCCATTAGCTGGCCTGCAGGAGTTTCTTTGCCCTAATCTCCATCAGAACAATGCATTCTCTTCTGCTCATATGATGGCTACTCTTGAAGAGGATGGATGCATCTTAGTCTCCTGTCTCAGTTTCAGTCATTCTGCTGCGGGTACCTTCTTAAGAGTCTAGCCTGCTAATGACATTGCTCTTAGCTTTCCCCAATGAAACATTTTAAAGTATAGGCTTATACTGTTTGTGATGTTCTGTCCACCAAAAGGGTCTTAACTGTTCTTGGATCCCAAGCTGCAATGTTTATATTACCATTTTTTTAGTTCCATTATTACTTTTCTAACGAAGAAACTTCTGAAAATTCAATTCTTTTAGGGCCTAAGCCAGTGATGGCAAACTTTTTAGAGACCGAATGCCCAAGGAGGAGGAGACACATGGGCAGGCACCGTGCATGCCCACACAACCATGATGTTGCAGTGTGCCTCTGGCGAAGTCATGTGGATGCGCCACCCCCTACAGGTGCTCCCTACCACCACCCCTCGGGCACACCCGACTCCTAGGAGGGGTAGGCGTCTTGTTGCCTCACCTTGTCCCCGCCGCCATCTCTGGGCAGGATTTCAGCCTCCACTCTCGCAGAGGGAAAAGGGTGATGGGGAAGCAGCATTGACATTGGCGTCAGCCTGCCAGCATGCACACCAACAGAGGCCTCTGTGTGCCACCTCTGGTTCACCATTACTGGCCTAGGCAGCGCAGCAACATCTTTGATTGCACTTCCAGGCCACAAGTACAGTAGTTACATAATTGTATGCGTCATAGGTATAAATACAGTATTGATCTTTAAAGGGCACAGAAACCAGAAATATCACTTCTGGCAAGGATGACACATCTGAAATGTCACTGCGATATTACATTATGTGCCTATAACATAGAACTAGTTTCAGAAAGACTTTATTTACTCATGATTTTTCTTTGCATAAAACAACTCACTCTTGCTTACTATAACCATAATACATATTTTTCACAATTCCAGATTGTCTCAAATTTTAATATTCCTCTACTCATTGATGCTTTCAGTGTCCACATCTGCAGTGTTTGCACTAGAGGGAGAGAAAGAAAAGGGCTTCCTTTGTGGTGTACCATAGAAAACCTACTGCATTGCCGGTACTTAGGGAAGGAAGTGAAATGGAATGCACGGCAATACAGTGTCTGGACACTGGTGATAACCACTTTGAGTACCTCTTGTCATTGCAGAAATCAAATGTAACTTATATTCATCTTTTGCTATTGGTATATATTGAGCATTCCAATTTTAATAGTTTTTTTCCCCTTTCTTAAAGTGTGTATATATTTTTGGCACCCTCTGTATTGTGCAGGGCAAGGTTGATGGGGTCATTCAACACTTTCCCCTTGCATCCCAAAGCCCCCTACAGGTCCTGAATATTCTTTATATTGTAGGAAACCCACAGCAGCTGCAGGAGTGTCAATTTTCCTAAAATTGTCCCTGCTGATGATATATCAACCTAACACAGAGAACTTAAATGAACAGGATTTCAGTCTCTGTCACATAATACACCATTAGAATTTATCAGCCTCATTCCATGACGAGATCTTAGTGCTATAAGTCATTTTAAATTTAAACTATCATCACTTAGGTTTCTTTAATGCAAAAAGCATTTTAACAAAAATGTAAAGATTGATTTAAATAAGAACTTATTTTAAAAAGTTATTTAATGTATTCTTATTATAAACATCATACCATACACGTCTCAGATAAATAGATGAAAAATACTGTTTATTTTTTGCAACAAGTACAAAGCTATAGCCTAATCTGACAGTTAAATCTACTATTTGTTCATAAAATATCAGTACACTTTTATACAATCAATTCAAAGCTTAAAGGATTTCTATTAAACACACAACTAATATCAATTACACTATCTCACTATTCTTCGTACTAGAAGAATGAGGCACAAAATTAGTATGGCATAAAAACAGCAATAAGAAAGACTTGAAAGCAGCTAGAATTAAAAGGAGTAAGACAAGGCTGTATTTTGTCACCCTGCTTATTTACTGTATTTTCTGGCGTATAAGACTACTTTTTAACCCCGAAAAATCTGTGCCAAAGTCGGGGGTCGTCTTATAGGACAGGTACTTAACTGCAGCTGACAAGTATATTCCAAACTCTATATTTTAACTGGAAAAGTTGGGGGTCGTCTTATACGCCCAGTCGTCTAATACGCTGGAAAATACGGTAACTTACATATACAGAGCACATAATCCGCAACGCAGGGCTGGATGAATCACAAGTTGGAATTAAAATTGCTGGGAGAAACATCAACAATTTGAGATACGCAGATGATACTACCCTAATGGCAGAAAGTGAGGAAGACCTAAATAAACTCCTGCTTAGTGCAAAAGCTGGCTTGAGACTCAACATCAAGAAAACCAAGATACAGTAGAACCTCGGATAAAGTCCAAACTCCATTCCACAAGTTTGGAATTTATCCGATTTTGGACTTTATCCGAATCAAATGGGTGATGCATCAGAGTCTTCTCCAGGGAGTCCTCTCTTCTCAGGTGATGGCCAACACATTTGAGGTTCAGCTTCAGTATTTGCCCTTCCAAGGAGCAGTCAGGGTTGATTTCCTTCAGGACTGACTAATTTGATCACCTTACAGTCCAGGGGACTCTCAAAAGTCTTCACCAGCACCACAATTTGAAGGTGTTTATTCTTCTGTGCTCAGCCTTCCTTAAAGTCCAGCTCTCACAACCATACATTACTCCTGGGAAGAACATCACTTTAACTATGCAGACTTTTGTTGGCAGAGTGATGTCTCTACTTTTTATTATGTTGCCTGGGTTTACCATAGCTTGCCTCCCAAGGAGTAAGCGTCTTATTTCATGGCTGCAGTCACCGTCTGAAGTCTGGCTGATTATCTGGCGGTGGTTAACTAACCTGACAACCCGGAGGACTTGGGTGGCAAAGTCCAAAGGGGAGGGTGATGGTCCCCAGTTGGGTTCAATCCCATCTGAACCCATCTTGATAGAGGGAAGCAGCTTCATCAATACTGGCCTGGGGCTAATTAGGAGTTTGCATGCCAAAAGGATTCAGGACTAGAAAGTGGCTCATTGAACTGGATCAGTGGTACAGGTCACTGCAATGCGGAAGGCAAATGGAAGATCACTGCATTATATTCTCGGGATAATGTTCATGGCTGATCACCAATATTCAGAATTGAACACAGCACAAGAATAACAACCAGAGATCATCTGCCATTACCAGTTGTATAAAGCCAAACTGATTTTTAAACTTATCTGTTATGCTAACCAACTCTGTACCTCTGTACCTAATGTGTATAAATTGATGCCACGAAGCCTCACTCACATATCTGATGAAGTGGTCTTGATCCACAAAAGCTATTAAAATATAACAGTTAAGCTTCAAAGTGCTACAGCATTTTTTATTTTATTATTTGATAAGCACAAGAAGAAGTCACCGTCTGCATTGATCTTAGATCCAAAGAAGGTAAAGTCTGTCACTGGTTCCATTTCTTCTCCTTCTATTTGCCAGGGAGTGATGGGGCCGGATGCCATGATCTTGGATTTTTTGATGTTTAGTAAGGTAAAGATCGCCCTTGCTCGAAAGCAAGCGGTATCCAACTCTAGGGTTTAGTGCTCATCTCATAGCCATAGAGCCAGTGCTGTCTGCGTCTGCAGATGTTTCCATGGACATGTGGCAGGCATGCCTTGACACCGGAGTGCACGGAACGCTGTTTACCTTCCCACCGAAGTGGTCCCTATTTATCTACTTGCAATCTCTTGCTTTCAAACTTGTAGGTTGGCAGGAGCTGGGTGGGACAAGAAAGAACGGAGCTCATTCCGTCCTGCAGTACTCGGGAATCGAACTGCTGACCTTCCAGTCAGCGAGTTCAGCGTCTTAACCACTTGAACCACCGCAGTCCAGAAGATATATTTTGCAAACCCACATCTGGATTCAGAACCTGTTCTAAAGCTAAGCCTAAAACACAACAAAGAAAATCCCCGCCCAACACACAACCTCGAGTTGTTCATATGAAGCACTCTAGTCGCCCCCCAAGAGACACAAACGAAGTCATGCCTCTCTCCTACCTCTTTATGCAGGTAAAGGTTTTCCCTTGCTCGAAAGCCAGTCGTATCAGACTCTAGGGTGCAGTGCTCATCAGTTTCAAAGCCAAAGAGCCAGCGCTGTCTGCTGCTGCAGACGTTTCCGTGGTCATGTGGCAGGCATGACTAGACACCGAAGCGCATGGAATGCTGTTTACCTTCCCACCGAAGTGGTTCCCCTATTTATCTAATTGCAATTTCTTGCTTTCGAACTGCTAGGTTGGCAGGAGCTGGGACAAAGACGGGAGCTCATTTCCGTCCTGCAGTACTCGGGAATCGAACCGCTGACCTTCCGCCTCCCAGTCAGTATCCTTAGGCACTTGAGCTACTGCAGTCCCAACACGTCCCTTTTTAATGGGGTCCTTCCCTCACGAGGGGGGAGGGAAGAGGTGGACACGTGCACCCCTTTTGCCCCTTCAGGTTCCCGACCTCCAGAACCTACCTACCTTCAGTCCTCTTGAAGGGGTGGTAAGAGGTGGCGACGGTGGGGAAGGTACTGACTCCTCGTCCTTGCCCACTTCCCGAGGCCTCAAACCCCGCCCGCCAGCTTCCAGCACTGGCAGCGACCGACTTGAGCTGCGGAACACGACGCGGGTTAGTGTAACGGTTACACAACGCCTCACGTGTTGCCTGCCTCACAAGTACCCCCCCCTCCCCCCACGGGCGGGAAGAAGAGGAGGAGGAGGGGGCTGACTGAGACGGACGTGTTGGGGGAGAGAAAGCCGGGCGGCGCGGTTGCTGTTATTATTTGGTACCTCACACGCTTATGTGGGGGAGGGGCACCAACCGCCTTCCAAGCCCCAACCAACGGCCAACGTCAGTCAGCCTCATGCCGGCAGCCGGCGGGCCGTCAAAAACGTGACTGTGCTCTGACGCTCGGGCGCTGATTGGCTAGGGCCAAGTCTCCCCCGCCTACGGAGCAGGTGGCGGCGGCGCTCCGGAGGCTGCAGTTGGCCACGCCCGATGTCACTCACAGTTGCATAAGCCTCACGTGTGGCTCCATGTTTTCCTTCCCAGGTTGGCTCGCCGCAGTAGCGTGGGCGGGCGATAGGGAGCGAAAGATGGGGCGATAGGGAGCGAAAGATGAGCCAAGCAAGCTTGAAGCGGTGCTGGAGCTGGATGGAGAGGAGGAGGAAGAGGCGTTTGCAAGCCGGCTGTGGCTGTGATTCGTTCCTCCTCCGGGAAAAGAACGAAAGCCGAAAGAATTGGGGTGGCGAGAACATGGCACGGCCTGGAAAGGCAGGCTGGAAAAAACGAGGACTCGGATCTACCATTTTGAGTGGGTGGCAAGGGTGAAAGGCAGTGAGCCCAAGAGGGGATCCTATAAATCAGGGGTGGCCAAACTTTTCAAGCTGCAGGCCGGTCACATGGTTCAGGGGGTTGGTCACTATGGCTTGGAGGCCAGATCCGGCCCCTGGTCTGGTGACAATTCATCCGGCCCGCGAAGCCCTCGTTGCTCCTGGAAGTGGAAGTAAAATGCGCCCATATGGGACAGAGACCCGGAGCCGACTCCATCAGGCAGTACCCAGGAATTGAACGCTGACCTTCCAGTCAGTGAGTTCAGCGTCTTAACGACTTGAGCCACAGCAGTCCAGAGGATAAATTTTGCATACAGATGCATTTTACTTCGGCTTCTGGGAGTGATGAGGGCTTCACAGGCTGGATGAAGTGGCATCACGGGCCGGATCTGGCCCCTGGAACTAGTTTGGGCAACCCTGCTATAAATCACCTTGGCTGCTGCCAAGAGAGAAAAGGGCAAGGTTGCCCCCCTCCTTCTCTCAGATATGTAAAGCTAGCAAACTAATGGATTTGTTTATGGTCGGGAGTGCCCCTTCTTTCCTGTTGTTGGTCTCTGTTTCCCAGCATCCACAGCCAGCCTGGTCAAGGATGTTGGGAGTAGTAGTTCAACAGCCTCTCCATGGCAAATGAGAAAAGGGTGGAGAACAGCAAAAATATTTTATTTTATTTATTTATTGCATTTTTATACACACACTTGTTGTTCAGTCGCACAGTCGATTCCGACCCTTTGCGACCCTATGGACCATCGTTCTCCAGGCACCTCTGTCCTCCACCATCCCCCTCAGTCCTCCCAGTTCTGTGCCCATTGTGTCTACAATACCATCTATCCATCTCATCCTTGGCCTCCCCCTTCTTCTTTTGCCCTCCACCTTTCCCAACATCACGGCCTTCTCAAGTGAATCCTCCCTTCTCATTTGATGCCCAAAGTACTTTAGCCTCATCTTTACTATTTGACCTTCCAATGAGCAGTCAGTGTTGATTTCTTCTAAGATTGACCTATTTGTTCTCCTCGCTGTCCAGGGTACCCTCAAAACTCTCCTCCAGCACCACATTTCAAAGGCATCTATTCTTCTGCGTTCAGCTTTCCTAATTGTCCAGCTCTCACATCCGTACATTACCACTGGGAATACCATTGCTTTGACTATTCTAATTTTTGTTTTCAAGGTGATGTCTCTGCTTTTCACCATGTTCCCCAGGTTTCTCATAGCTTGTCTCCCAAGAATCAGTCGCCTTTTTATTTCATGGCTGCAATCTCCATCTGCAGTGATCTTAGATCCTAAGAATGTAAAATCTGTCACTGCTTCTACGTCTTCCCCATCTATTCTCCAGGAACTGATCGGGCCTGTTGCCATTATCTTGGTTTTCTTGATATTGAGTCTCAAGCCAGCTTTTGCACTCTCCTCCTTCAATCCGATCAAGAGATTCTTTAGGTCTTCCTCACTTTCTGCCATTAAGGTGGTGTCGTCTGCATATCTCAGATTGTTGATGTTTCTCCCAGCAATTTTAATCCCATATTGTGATTCCTCCATCCCTGCGTTGCGCATTATGTGCTCTGTGTATAAGTTGAATAAGCAGGGTGACAAAATGCAGCCTTGTCTTACTCCTTTTCCTATTCCAAACCACTCTGTCATTCCGTGTTCTGTCCTAACTGTTGCTTCTTGGTTCCTGTACAGATTTCTCAGGAGGCATATGAGGTGCTCTGGTATTCCCATCTCTTTAATCACTTGCCACATCTTGTTGTGGTCCACACAATCAAAGGCCTTAGTGTAATCAATAAAGCAAAAGTAAACTTGTTTCTGGTATTCCTTTGTTTTCTCCATGATCCAGCGTATGTTGGCAATGTGGTCTCTAGTCCCCCTGCCTCTTCTGAAACCCGCCTGCACCTCTGGTAGTTCTCTTTCCACATGCTGCTGAAGTCTATCCTGTATTATCTTGAGCATCACCTTGCTGGCGTGTGGGATGAGCGCAATTGTTCGATAATTTGAGCATTCTTTGGCATTGCCCTTTTTTGGGATTGGAACATATACTGATCTTTTCCAGTCCTGTGGCCACTGTTTTGTTTTCCAAATCTGCTGGCATATTGAATGCAGTAATTTGATGCCATCATCTTTTAAAGCTTTGAAAAATTCAACTGGGATACCATCATCTCCACTAGCTTTGTTGTTTGCAGTGCTCTTTCCTACACACACTATTTGGGAAATTTCCCACTGGGCAGTGTACATACAAATATTAAAATAATAAATTACACAGAATTAAAAAAATAAACCAACCAAATAAATATATCCTAAAATAACTGATGTCTGTGGGCACAGGGGATCAAATGACCAGTTGATTTATTGCTAAAGGGATAACATTCTGAAAGGCTTCCCGGAATAAAAATAAAATAAAATTGTATTTTGAAGATATCCAGGGATGGGGCCTGGTGCAGCTCCAATGGTAGTGTGTTCCATAGTGTTGCATTGGTGCCACCCGTGAGAAGGTTAAATTTCTAGTTACAGACTTTCTAGCCATCCTTGGGGTTGGCTCCCGGAGCTGTGTAGACCGCGCAAACATGCCCGTGCCACTCCTGGAAGTGGTTCTGGATGTCCCCCACGCATGAGCAAACGTGTCTGTGCCACTCCCAGAAGTGGAACAGGTGAATTTGCACATGTGCAGGGGTGTCCCCATCCACTTCCAGGAGTGGTGCAGACGCATATGCGCATACACGGGGGCATCCCCATCCACTTCCGGGAGTTCTGGATGTGCATGCGCATTGGCGGGCACGTCCCCCATCAACTTTCAGGAGTGGCGAGGATGCAACGGGCCTGATGAATTGGTGTTGCTTATAGTATGGTTGCCATAATCTTTTCCCTATCTGGCTTATAGTATGATTGCCATCATCTTTTCCCTATCTAACATGGTCTCCACCCACTAACATGTACACAATGTTGTCAGTCCTATGGTATAACTATTATACTTCATGTGTCCGAGTAAATGGATTTTAATGCACAAAACCTCACACAGAAATGAATTGTTAGTCTTTTAGGTGTCACAACTCTTGTCATAATTTTAACTTTTGTCATACATACTAAGCCAAACTAATATAGCCACCTCTTTCAAAACCATCATCTGTAAAAAGTGAAGATAAGCCTAACTAGGTTTGAATAATAGGTTATGATGTCAGTTATGTTGGGAAAAAAATAACAATCTTGCATATGACTGACACTGGAAGAAGGGCCTTTAGAACCAAGGGAATTTTCGTTTTGGACTAACCAATTAACACATTTCTTCTCTGCTGATCTTGCTCACTCCTGCTTTCATCATGTTTGTCTGCTTGCCTTGTCTCTGCTAACAGCCTTCCAACCATGAAGCTGAACATCATATTGTAAGAATATATACCATTTTCCTATTAGTATATGAGAGTCAAGACACAAGGCACAGCCAAAGGCTGGGTTAACTCAGGTTTATTGCATGGTGGACAGAGGGAACATGAGGTAATGGCGGACGAACAGCTCTATATATATGGTAGGAACATATTTGAATGTGGCTCCACGGTAGCCCGTTGGCTACTGGTCCGCGTGACGTCATGGTTGGTCACGCCCTTCTTGTCCAGGTGTAGGTAGCGGCGGGAAGCTTCCCGCGCTGCGGTCTTTGATGGGTTTGAACCAAGAGAGCTTGGACGCTCGCTGCTGCCAGCTGGTGGTCATTAGCTCGCGTCCTATTACAGGGTTTATATGATACAGCTGAAGGTTACATTGTTACTCATTGGCAAGGTTACATTGGTTCAGATACATTGATATCACATGTAGAAGGTTACACTATTAGGACACAACACTTATGATGCTTCAGAAATGACTTATGTAAGGTGTGCTAGTGACTGAGAGAACCAAAAGAGTTCACATCTTTCTTTGTTCTTTATGCTTTGCAAAACTAAAGGAATTAACCAAAATTCATATTCCTCATCATAGGCTGCCCCCCCTCCAATTGGGTTTTGTTTTTCATGATAAAAGGAGATCCAGCACAAAGCTTTTTCTGCACACCACATCCTTAACTATACTGCTCCAAGATTGCTATGTGGGATCACATACTGTAGCTGAGTCAGGAGAGTCTTTGCATGCTTTGGGTTTTCTGCAGTGAAGGAAACTATAGGTTTCATGAAGCCAATTTTTATCTTCATGGGTGTGTCAATAGAAATATTTCTTCGCAAATATTTTCACGTGGGAGAAGATATGGAGCAGGAAAAACTGAGTGTGACAGATATGTATAGAATGAAGTATAATTGCTTGGGGCAATCCTCAAGGGAGTATATCTTTTTTCACCTTTCCCTGCAAGGAGTACTTAAGCTAATGTCTCATTCATTTCATCTCTTTGTTTCATGTGGTGTTTCCTCATGACCACTACACTGGCTGGAAGATGAGAACTGTTGGTTTGTTAGATTATAAAAGATTATATACAACTTCGGCACAGAACTAGGCTGTGGCACATCCCCATCCGCTCTGTATCTCCAAAACTTCTTGCCCTTTATATATAGGGCAGGAAGTTACTTCTTTTTTTATATAGTAGGCCTGTAGAAAGGCCCTAAGGCAGGGGTGCCCAAACTACAGCCTGTGGGCCAGATCCGACCCCCGATGCCAATTCATCCGGCCCACACCGCCCTTGTCACTCCCGTAAGCAGAAGTAAAACACACCCATACAAAAGCAGCTGCTTTTGATATCATTCAAAGCCCCCATATGAAGGTGTTTTTGTGTTTGCAGAAGTGCTGAAGTTCAGGAGTCTCCTACAACATCATGAAAGCCAGTTGGGTATGAGTAACACAAAGAACAATAGATGCTGTATTTCTTCAGTCTGATTCATTTCACTCATTGCCAGTGCCAGAAGTCTGCAGTTACATAAAAACATCAGATCTCTCTTTATTGCTGTTCAGTTCAGGTAAGCACAAGTCACAAATTATGAAGCAGTCTGGATTTCAGCTTGAGGTTAGAGCAGTGGTTCCCAAAGTGGAGCCCATTTTCCATAGGGGGACTTCAATTCCCATAAGCCTATGCCAGTACATTGGCTGATCAGTGCTTTGGGAAATTGATTTAGGCTTCTTGGAATTGAAGTCCAAAAACCAAAGGTTGAGAAACACTGTGTTAGAGTCTCTTGCTTATTTTGAAAACCTACCTGCTTTTTGCTGCTTTCACAATTTTTATCCAGCTGTGAAAGCATTTTTCATTCTCAGCAAGGCAGGAAGACCTACCAGACCTCTTTACATAATTGTTATTCTTTTCAAGATAGGAGAGTTTGACAAGTATTTGCTTGAAAATTGACAGAAATAAGTTTTATTTAATAATTATTTTTATGTAGCTTTTTAAAGACTTGTGTTACCTTAGTGCTACATTTCTTCCTAAATCCCTTCATTGCTTTCACATAGAGCAAACACAAAGATCGCCACTGTATGATACTATGATTGCACAGATAATATTTCCGAGAGCATGAAATCATAAAAACAAACTTTAATCTTGGCCAAATGGAATGTTTTTATGGGAAATTTGTTTCTCCAGGTATATTTTCTGTTGAGTGTTCGATGGTCTAGTTTCATTGCTCCAGATTAATTTGGGGAATCTATTTCCACACAGTCTTCTCTCTTCTTGCAAGTGACTATTTGACTATGGGGATATTAATTGATAATTTGGAGTTTATAATATTTACTACAACTCCCAGAATCCTCCAGCCAGGGAAAAGAGTATGGCAGAAAAAGTATTTGCTCTGGGCCAACATCTGGTTAATCTGGGATTGCTTTGGTCCATGAATTGGTAATCTCCAAGATTGATGAATGTAATGCTCTATATCTGGGCCCACCCTTGAAGGTGATACAGAAATTTCAATGGGTACAAACATGACCACCACACTAATTGTCATACTGTAATTTTCTCCATACATCTTATATGGATTATTGTTATGTATACATTCTATTAACTCATGAATAGTGACCTTTATCAAATCTAGCAATATACAAATAAATAAATAACCAGTTTTAATTTTCAGAACCCCGTCTCCTTTTTTGTAAGTAGCAATAAAGTGGTCATATTAGCTGCAGACTCCTTCATGTGCTCTGGTGATTCAACAATTCTACATAGCATAGGAATGAGGACATAGAATCTGCCATCAATCTAAGTGTAGTAACATTTGAGATTTTGAGTTAAATATTCCTCTCAAAAGGGGGAAACTGTGGCCTTCTAGATGTCGCATGACTTCAGTACCCATCAGTCTCACTCAGTGACGTTAATAATGGGGAGAGATTTAGTTCTGCAGTATCTTGAGCTCTGACTTAAACTGATTTAGTCCAGCGTAAGGCACTCGGGTAGCACTATGAGAAACTCAGCAACAAGGATTTGGAGTAAGAAGTGCAGAAAACAATATCAACAAATGCAAGTAAAACTACCTATATTGCTCATAAAGTTAGTGATAATAATTCCCCCACCACCCAGATCTTTAGTATTTAGAAGGGGAAAGACAAACTTGATAAGCATCAAGGTTTTATTTTCAAAGTTTTGAAAACCAATTCTGAATCACTTTCAAATGAAACACACACACCGCATCCCAAATCACATCCAGAAATATTTCCTACTTGGTTGAAGTCTGCATTGATTCTTTCGTGATTCCAGCTATGCTGTTACCATGTTTTGTTAGCCATCTTTGATTGTTTGTGCCCTAATATAATTAGTAGCTTCATTCGAGTTAAGTGACAACCTAGCCTGGAAAAGAATGGCTCTTTGTTTTTTGCACATGGCAATTCTTATGACTTCATTAAATCAAGACTGCAGGGCTAACCACAAATTTCCAAAGGTTTACATAGATTTCACGTTTAGCTGAATGAATAACCATAAAAATGTGACCACCGTCTTTGTTCTGGATGAGTGAGAAGAAAAGAAGCTAGAATTTCCACTTCAGAAAAAGAACCTTCCTTTTTATTTTATATTGTACGTGGCAATAATCCCCACATTTATTTAGTAACTACTTATATATGAAGGGATTTTTAGTTTCGCTTTGCCATGTGTTTTGTGAGGTACAGAGAACATAGGATGAAGCACTATGTACTGTACAACAGCTGAAGACTGCGACAGGTTGATCCACTACCACTTCTGTGACACAGATATGAGAGGAATCTAAACAAGGTACCAGTGACTTTGTGGGAGGTCTTGAACTTGGAAGAAGGGTTGTTGTATAAATTTTTAGAGTAGAGCAGTACAACAATATTCCCCTTGACAGCCCCCCCCCCAAAAAAAAGCTGGGAAGACTCAATTGTGAAAAGTTTTGGTCGAACCGGAAAGTGAGTTGTGACCAGTAGGAATTCACCCCTTGATAGTCTGATCCAGGGGTGTCCAAACTACAGCCCATGGGCAGTATCTGGCCCCTGACGCCAATTCATCTGGCCTGTGAAGCCCTCGTCGCTCCCGGAAGCAGAAGTAAAATGCGTATGGGTGCATTTTATGTCTGCTTCCGGGAGTGACAAGGACTTCGTGGGCCGGATGAATTGGTGTTGGGGGCCAGATCTGGCCCACACGCCAAAGTGACCAGCCCCCTGAACCACGTGTCCGGCCCACAGCCCAAAACGTTTGGGCACCCCTGGTCTGGTCAATCAAGGAATCGAGGAATATTCCGCGTAGTATATGATAGCTAAATATTCAAAGCCAGTTTGACCTGAAATATATAATGAGTCGATAAGATCTACATGCACTTTAGAATAATTTGACAAGAAATACCACCACCACTTTTTTGGCAAAAATACTACAACTTAACAGACTTTTCTGACTGAAATACTTCAGGAAATCTGCAGGAGTTGCAGTGTTAGTAAAAATGAGAAAAAATTGATTTATATTTTGGACACTCTTAGGCTCAACAATTTCTTCCAACTCCTGAAATGAGATGTATTTGCTGAAAAACATTTACTCCTTATATATTTATTTTCTCCTTTTGTATTGGCATTTAGATCTGGAACATCATCTCTTCTGCTCTTTCTACCACAAGTGCGGTTTTCCTTCCGCTTACTTCTCCCTCTTCAGTAAGCTAATACCCCACTTGTTAGGAGAAGAGCATGCTGACCACTTAAAAGAATGAAAATCCAGAGGCTTTTGTTACAAATCTTATTACTTTAAACGGATATTTCCTTCTCCTACTAGGTCAGATATGGCAGTACAAAGACCCCGTAATTATACTGGAAGAGCTCTCCATACTGGACTCACCTTTCTGTATTTCTAAATGTGCCAAAACAATAGCTAGCAAAAAAGGAGTAAGTCTGTAATGGTGGGCTAGTTAACACACATTGTGTTTCAGAGCATTTGTAGATGTAGGCTCATCATCCCAAGTATACTCCTATTATAGCAAAATAAATTCTCAGTATGTCATTAGAAATTGGATAAGATTAACACAGCAAACAGAGATATTTTGCTACTACACACCATCTGCTATGGGTTGATTCTTTTTGTTTTCAATAACATTATTTCCTCTAGTTTCAATAGTAGACCTTGGAAACCTGTTGCCTTATTCCCTGCTGTTCCTCCTTTCCACTTCCTCTCCCTGTTTTCTTCCATTAACAGATGTGCCACTCTGATATGATTCTTCATCTGTACTCTTTATTCATATATCTTTTGATTTGGATAGGTAGGTGTCACCTGAGTGATGGGCACCAAAAAATTTTACTACCACACCGTGGGGCGTGGCCTAATGGGTGGGTGTGACCTAACTGGTGGGTGTGACCTAATCGGTGGGTGTGGCCTAATCGGTGGGCGTGGCCTAATCGGTCTTTAAGGTGCCACAACATTTTTTTGTTTACTCTCTGATATGCTTGCACAGAATAAAATGGCACCAATTCTAAAGTTTTATTCTGTGCAAGCAGATCAGGAGGTAAACAAAACAAAAACACAAAAATGTTGTGGCACCTTAAAGACTCACTGCCACCCCACCCCCGCCCTGGGAAATCCCTTTAGCCTCTGCTCCCCTCTACACACACACACACACACACACACACACACACACACACACACACACACACACACGGGGGGGAGGAACAATATATTTTTAAAAGATGGAACATTTATTAAAATAATATTTCTATAATTTAAATCAATACAATGACCTTGTATCTTCAATACTGTGTACAATACATATTTCGGCTTTTATTTCTTCCAGCAGTTGTTAAATATGCTAATGGAAAAGTAAGCCTGTATAAATTCATAATAAAATCCATTGCTCTAAGACAGGGGTGGGCAAACTTTTTGACTGGAGGGCCATGTAATAGATGAAGTTGAAGAATGGAAGTGCTGGGTGATTAGCAAGAAATGATTAATGGTTTTTATTCTTTGGCTTCCCCTCTGCAAAATCTTAATAAGGGCTCCTCACTATACATCAGTTAACAAGTCAATAAACTGTGGCTCATTATACAGTCTTCAGAAGATAAAAAGAGAATTAAGAAATGAGAGATTCGTCTCTGATCCAAACTAAATCAAAAACATTTTAATCTTGGAGGACACACACACACCGGGGGGGGGGGGGGGAGGGAAGGAAACAAAAAGACACCCTTACCCAGAAAGTGACACATCGGGGTGTTCCTTCCTCCCATGCGGTGGTGGTGGTGAAGGAGTGCTCACGTGACATGCTTTGGCGTTTCCCTCCTCCTTTAGTCCTCCAGGACCAGCGAGTCCAGCCCTGCTGCTGCTTGCAGAGCGGCTGCTGCTGGTGGAGGTGGCGGCGAGTGTGCGCCTGGCCCTGGAGGAAGAGTAGGGGGAGCTGACGTCATGCACCACCCAGGAGAGCTCGCTTGCGCACCCCGGCGTCCCTCTTTGCTGCCTCCTTCTAGCAGCAGCAGCAACTTTTGCAATGCCTGGACCTATTCCTGCAGGAAGAGAACTTCCTGCAGGATGTTTGTCTGGGCATTGCAAGAGGTGTCCAGGCAGGGCAACTCTCGCAATGCCCAGAGTCAGACAGACATCCTGCAGGAAGTTCTCTTCCTGCAGGAATAGGTCCAGGCATTGCGAAAGTTGCTGCTGCTGCTAGAAGGAGGCAGCAAAGAGTGGCGCCAGGGGCGCCAGGGCGCACAGGCGAGCTCTCCTGGGTGGTGTGTGACATCAGCTCCCCCTCCTCTACCACCAGGGCCAGGCGCACACACGCCGCCACCTCCACCACATCCCGAGCGGCACCCGCAGCCGCTCCGGAGGAGAATGAAGCACCAAAGCCGTCGGGTCACCCGCTCTCCCGGGAAGAGGTGGGTGGGGAGGGGAGGGGGCGTAGTCAACCAGGTTTCCTACCGGTCCACTTGGACCGGGGCGGACCGGCTGATGCCCGACACTGGTATCACCTAAATTAACTGCCTGGTAAAATAAACATGCAGGTCCTGTTTTCATAGTTTCGGGTAGTCAAAGAAAACCTGTCACATCACCAGAGCTGGTCACTAGAGGCCACTGTGTACAATGTTGAGAAGGAAAACATTGTGATTCATAGCAGCTATTTTGTTAGTACATATGTAGAACAAGAGAGGTATTTGTGTGCGCACACACACAGCTTCTGTGTCTCAGGTATGAGTGTTTAAATATTGGGTTCATTATTTTCTGTGGTTTCAGATTTCCATGGAAGATCTTGGAGTGTATGTCCTATGGATATTGGTGGGAGGGGGATCAGGATGACCTGTAGTTAGAATAAATATATTACTATGGGTGTTTATGATCCTTTTACCATTTTCTATATTTCTCAAAATTATTTTCAGAAAATTAATGCTGCCTTTACAAAAATTATAAGTGGGCCTTGTTTCCTTGTTTTTCAGTCAAAAAGATACAATTTCCATTTTTTGAATGTGGATCCAGTTATCCAGATTTGAGTCAATCAAAAATGGTACCTTTTGACACACACAACAGTTGGCAAATTCACTCTGATTCAGCCAATCCTTCCAATTATGAATCAACCTATTTGACCCCGCTTTTTCCTGGATCACTTTAAATTCTGTCAATCTATCAGTGAAAGATCACACAATGTACTGTATATATGAAAACACTTTGAAGATAAATGTTTCGGCTCTTTTGCATCCTGAATGTGGTGTTTATAAGTATAAACTGTAATTTCCATTAGGGTGATTGAATCCAATTCTTTATCTGATACTAAAGGCAGGTTCAAGTAAAGACACTTAAAAGAATTTTCTTAAAGAAACATTTATTGGCACAAATATCCAATAAATGCCTTGGGAAATGAATCAACACATCAAGATTCCACTACTCGCAAAAGTGTAATAGAAATGTTGTAAACTGTGTCACTAATTTTCACATTGAAAAAGGATAATCATGTGGAAATATTTGCATGCAGAACTTTGCTACTTAGAATTGCATTTTGCTGACAGATGGAACACAATTCTGGCTTTTGATAATGGCTTCCAGGGTGATATTAAGACATTTTGGCTGGAATGTATTGTAGAGGCATCTGAATTACAACTTTTTATTCAACATTATAAAATATACAAAATGAAAGATGTTACTTATAGTGCAAATGTTCTTTCAGACCTACAGCACAAACAGATTACAACTTGATAATTATAAAGATCACCATCTGGGCAAATATAAACACTTCTAAATTTTATTGACAGCATGAAATTAAATAAAATGGTTAAAACCTG
Organism: Bradypodion pumilum; assembly: GCA_035047305.1. Classification (NCBI taxonomy): domain Eukaryota; kingdom Metazoa; phylum Chordata; class Lepidosauria; order Squamata; family Chamaeleonidae; genus Bradypodion; species Bradypodion pumilum. The sequence goes on from JAWDJD010000003.1 coordinate 327,999,573, forward strand.
ATATAAATCAATAGGATTTAAAAGTAATTAACTAGGGCTGCAATTAATATGCACTTACTTGCCTATAATAGAACTCGGTAAACATGCACTGGACTCAACTAACATTGTGACTAACATTGGCTATGAAGTCTGGAGCATATGTACCAATTTAATGGATATAATAATAATAATAATGTTTGGAACAAATGGAAAGCAGACTAAAAACTCTAGTTTCAATTAACATTTTGATTCATTATATCATCTTAGTTTAATACACATACTTTTGAGAAATAATAATTTCTGTCTGTATGTTTACTGTCATAATCACACACTGCAAATTAGTTGCATTTGAAAATAATTTTTATCATACATAAAAGTAACCTGTCATTTGGTCCGAAGGGCACATAATGGCTTTATTGAAAATTACTTGACTATATTGTCCTTCATCTCAGGTTAATGAAATGTTTTATTTCGATAAGATAAAACTGCCACTAAATTTTGAAACTCCTTTATTTATCCTTAAATTGAATTGGCAGGGCATCAAACAAAAAATTAAGCCTCGGTAGTAACATCATTTTACACAATGCTACCCTGCCAAACCAAGACAACTTTAACTTATTATATTGCTGTATTTTATCCTTAATTTCCTTTTTTTGTTTTCCATAATTTAGTCTCTTAAAATCCTCCAATTTATTTGAAATATTTATCCCCAGATACTTCAGGCTTTCTCTAACTTGTATCTTGCACCTATCTTTTATTTTCTCCTGTTCCTTCTTATCCATATTACACAATATCATTTCAGATATGTCCCAATTTATCCTTAGGCCTGTCATCTCTTCAAATTCCTTCAAATGTACCTGTATCCTTTCCAATACCTTCATAAGATTTTTCATAATCATCAGGGTGTCATCAGCATACAGACTTATGTTATTACCTACTATTCCCTCAAAAGTTTTATCCTCTCTTATGGCATTCACTAGCAATTTCATTGCCATAACAAATAAAATTGGCGATAACGGACAGCCCTGTCTCGTTCCTGCTTCAAGCTTTATATCTTCCGTAAAAGTGTCATTAACCCTGACCTTGGCAAACCCATGTTGGTACAATTGTTCAATCGTTCTTTTAAACTTATTCCCAAATCCAATACATTTAATTATCTCGTTAATTGTTTCCCATTGAAGCGAATCAAATGCCTTAAAATATCTAATGATAATAACCCCACTTTCTCTTTACTTTGATCTGTGATATCTATCAAATCTAGGACTCTCCTTGTCAGGTCCACCATATGCCTTCCTTTCAAAAAACCTGTTTGATCTTTATTAATATAGTTGCCCATAAAACTATTTAATCTATTTGCTAATATTGCTGTGAAAATTTTGGCATCTTGATTTATTAAAGAAATGGGTCTATATGACTCTACTTTTTCTAAATCTTTCCCAGGTTTTGGTAATAAAATAATTATAATGGCTTTATTGAAAATTAGTTCACTATGTTGTCCTTCATCTCAGGTTAATGAAATGTTTTATTTCGATAAGATAAAACTGCCACTGAAAATTATTGAGGATAGTGTATTCTATTTGTATAATTCACATACACTTTGGCAAGGGTGATAGCAGTGCAACACTTTCGGTGTGAGTGTCCATCCCAGCTATCGAAGTTTATGGATCTTATAACTTCTGCAGTATCCTGTTAAACATTTTGGAACAGTTTTTGAAATTTCTAAAATCTACATGTGGTTGCTACATTAATCGTCATGGATAAGTTTAGTGGGTTTTTAGACTGCATTGAGTAACCTGTTGAATTCAATGGGGCATATTCTGAATAGACTGGCTAAGAAGTGTTAAATTTTCAAGAAATTTAGAAGATAACTACATGCTCATATTTAGCAGGCACATACTGGGTTGGTGGCTGGATAGCTCAGTGGTTTAGGCATCTGTAGATGCCAGGGCAGGTTGAGGACTTTGCCGCCCTTCCCTCTGTGCCCACACCAATGCCCGGCGGGCGGGGAGAAGAAGCCAGGACAGGTTGAGAACTTCGCCACCCCTCCCCCTGAGAACTTCGCCACCCCTCCCCCTGAGCCCCCATCAACATATTGTATTGTAATGCAATGTATTGTTTGTAAGCCGGCCTGAGTTGCTACGGCAAGTGGGCGGCAATATAAATTTGAACTAATAAATAAATAATCTGGCTGCAGAGTCAGTAGTTGGGAATTTGAGTCTGCCCTGGGAGAAGGCATCCTGTGTAGCCATGACCAAGCTGCATAGTCCCAGGGCACCTCAAGAAGAAGAGACTGGTAAACCATTTCTGAGTATTCTGTGCCTATAAAACCTGAACAGGGTCACCATAAGTCAGGATTTATTTGAGAATGTTATTGATGTTGTTACTGCTGCTACGACGATGTGTGGGATACACAGAAAGCCTCAAAGATTGTGGTATTTTTGAACTGCAATCAGGTTTACCCTAGTAACGGCAATCTTGTGTTGCCAGCTAATCTTTCTCACACTGGGTCAGGCCAAAGGAACTGCAGAATGAACTCACCAAAAGATGGCTTCATTTTGGCAGTTTCCCATCTGGCCTAGACACAGAAGAAAAAAAAAAAACAATTATTGCATGTGGGAAGCACGCTTTTTATTTGCCACTGCACCTAAAGTACTTTCCCCCACCTTTTCAAAGATTTCAAAAATCTTCGAAATTGCTGCTTCCTTTTGTTAGCCACCTTTCATCTTGTCTATTCTTAGAGGAAGACAAGCCTATGGAGATCTAGCTCAACACATTATATATTTTAAAAGTAAGTAATGAATTGTAAGTAAAAGGGTATTGTTTCTTTTTCTATTTCCCTTAACAAGTCTGAATTGGCTTGATGGCTCAGTTATTAAGGGAAGGGGCAAGGCTAGGCAAATCTCTGCAATTTTCTGTGCACTGAAAGGGAAAGAACGAATCCCTCCAACACATAGCATGGGTCTGTAACATTTGCTTGTTAAAATTGTGGCACACGAAGTTGGGTTTACTTCTAAATTAAGACTAAAATAATTTGACCTTTGGTTTATAATAATAAGGCTGGCTGATAGTTCAGTCAATTAGTCTTGTTTTTGGTTTAGAATCTCAAGCAGCTTTCTTATGGAAATAAGTGCCAGACATATTCAGGTGACAAGATAAGCAACTTTCCACATCCCTCAAATGTCAGAGCATGTGCAAGGCAGCGTTTCTTCCCTTCTCTCCCTCATGCTGTTTTCCAGGTTACCATATGTATAAGCCTTTTTATATTTGAATCCTTGTTAACTCCCCACCCCCACCCCCCCACCCCCAAATCTATGTAGACAGAAGATGGTGGATTTTTCTATAATTTGGGGAGGGGGGTGGACCATCTGAAGCATGGATTGTGGGAAGGTGTTTTCACTGTAGATAGATAGATAAATGTTTATTGTCATTGTCTTGCACAGAACAACGAGTGGACCACATGTCACAACAAGCCTTGGAAGATTGTAATGCCTCATGTTTTTTCGGTGTAATATGTCTGTGGGTGATGTGAACTTCACTTTTATTAGCAAAGATAATTTTTACAGAACATGAAAATAGGTATTTTCACAACCAAGAGGGTTCGCAAAGCATTTGCAGTACAGGATTGAAGTTGGAAAACTTAATCTTTTTGGACTTGACATCACAGAAGCTCCATGCCATTCTGACTGAACAATTCTGGTAATTGTGTTCCAAATAGTAACCTTTTCAAGCTCTGCTCAAGATTATATCATTATAAAATGCAATTCTCAGAACATTATATCCTAATTTTTCCTTATTTTAAATAATCTTTGGCTGATATCCTGTTGCTTAACTTATTAAGTTGCGACTAGAGCAGACATTTTAAATTTGTGATTTGGTGAATCAACTCCATATGTTATATTGAGTCAATCAACCTACTGTAGTTGTGACCTACTATAGTATGTATGGTTTATTGTTTCAATATTTTCGTGGTACTTAATATGATTTGTTGGCCTTCAAAAGTTTCCTCACCTTTTTATTTTTGCAGGTAGTTGAATAACAAGACATAAGAACTGACACAGAATTGTTAAAATGCAATTGAAGAAAATTGTGTACATAAAGGCAATCGTGGAGTGTTTTTCTTTCTCCTGCCATCTCTTCATAGGATGAGATGCATAATTGGGATAATCAATCCTCAGCAAGCACTTACGTTATAATTTATTAATTTGCCTTCTACTAAGAAAGCTGTACTGACCTAATTGTCTCAAAAGCCAAAGTCATTATCATTCCCTCCAGTACAGGTGTTCTCAACCTTTTCCTGCCACGGGCCTGACCATGCCCCCAGACAGCTGAGGGGGCCAGACCACACCCCTGGAAGCAGAAGTGGGTGCATTTATGGCTGTTGTAAATGTGGCCACTTCCACATTTGCGACAGTTGCAGGTGCGTTTATGCATGCACGGGTGCATTTTATGGCTGATGTAAGACACGCCCGCGCATGTGTAGATGTGCCCACTTCCACTTCTGGGTGCAGCAGTGTGACCCGGCCTGTGGGCCTTAGTTTGGGAATCCCTGCTCTAGTAAGTATTGTGGATATCATCCAGGTCAAGAGACAGAAACCATTATACTTCTGGACCTAAATCTTGTTACTAGTCCCAAGAGAACAGACCTATTCATACATTTGCTAAATGACAAGTCAGCATAAGTACATTCAGTCGATTCAGTGTATCTACTCTTGTTGGGTGCTTGTTATCCAGAGTAGTGATGGTTAGAGCCAGATAGGTGCACATGACATAGTCAAAAACTGCTGCTCATGTTAAATGAATAAGTTTTAGTAGTAAAGAGTTCCAGTCTTTTCACTATAAAAGCAGTAAAATGCTCAGAATTGAGACAGTAAGTCCTATAATGGAGCCCTTTATAATTTAGGCCTTTAACAGCAAAGCAGGAGAAAATTTCAGCAGGCTGGAGAACAAAATAGGATCTTTACTCTTAGAATTCACTTAAGGGCTCCAAACAGTTCTACAAAACCTAATATGGTTGTAGCCATGAAGATGCATGCTCCTTTTAGGAGGCTACAAGATTGTTCTGTAGGTCCTCATTTGTGCATATTGGATTACTTGAAAGGCAGAGTTTGACTTTTGTGGATTACAAGTTACAAAAGCGCCTATCTAGCAAGTTCTGCTCATCCTAAAATCTCAACTAGATTCCCTCATTTACTTCTTAAACAGGAAAGGAAAAAAGATGAGAAATAACTGTATGCTACATTGAAGGAAATGCATAGTGTGCCCTCTAACCATTATACCACATCAGCATCTATTTGAACACCATGTTCAAGTGCAAAACCACCATGGTCTTTTAATAATGTCTCTGCTTCCAAGTAAGCCAGTCTAAAGGTAAAGATAAAGGTTTCCCATGCTCGAAAGCCAGTCTTCTCTGACTCTAGGGTGCAGTGCTCATCTCTGTTTCAAAGCTGTCTGCTGCTGCAGACGTTTCCGTGGTTATGTGACAGGCATGACTAGACACCGGAGCGCACGGAACGCTGTTACCTTCCCACCAAAGTGGTACCTATCAGCAGTTCGATTCCTGAGTGCTGCAGGACGGAATGAGCTCCCCGTCTTTGTTCCAGCTCCTGCCAACCTAGCAGTTCGAAAGCAAGCCAGTCTAGATTTTATGAAAAAATGGTGCATGTTAAAGAAGTGGTGCATGTTAAATTTCATGACAGAATGAGGTTACTGCCTCAGTGACTCACTGATTCATTACAAAGGCACATGTAATTGGACTGCCATAGGTCTCCCTTTTCATTCATTCACCAATGTAGGCTTTTAAATGTCATGTAAATGGGAAGCAGCTACCGCAGTGAGCCTCTTTTGTTTGTGCACATAGGTGTTTAACAAAGTGATCTTCTGGTTCATAAAAGAAAAATCAAGCCCCTAAGATCTGCTGTATTCAAATGCTGTAATGAATAGCAGGAGAGACATTCATTGAAGAAACAATTTCAGAAGTAGTCAATTGGAGAGAAGAGGAGCTATCAGGTTCCGATACAGCTCTAAACAGTTTTGACTGCATCAGACACTGACAATGTTTCAGCCAGATATCTTTGGGGTTTGCAGATACTGTGTGTGTGTGTGTGTGTGTGTGTGTGTGTGTGTGTGTGTGTGTGCGCGCGCGCACACACACACACATGCATGTGTGTGTATGCGTGCGTGCGTGCGTGTGTGTGCATGTGTGCCTGTACACACTAGGTTCAGCCCATTCTTAATGATAGATCACTTAGCTATGGCCATGTGTGATCTTAGTCATGGCCCATGATTTATCCAGACACTTTCCCTCTCTTTCTAATAAGGAGAATATAATCTCTCCCCCTACACCCGAAAGAATTCTAAAAGAAAATGCAACATATTTTTTTTTAAAAAAGGGGGGATGGCAAAGCAGGCACCAATGGCTGCTGCAGGAGGCCACATGCCAAATTCACATCTAGCCTAATGCTGAATGTGAATGATGGACTCCCAATTCAAGTCCTTGCTCAGTTGTCACTACGCTTGACAATTTTAGGTCACTGATTCTTCCATCTTAACCCATTTTACAGGATTGTTGTGAAATTAGATCACAGCATCCTTAACTGTTGCATGAAAAGGTAGAGTATACATGCGAGCAACTTGTGAAATATATAATCTTTCATTAACCTATAACATATACAGCAACCCCAAAAGAAAAAATGGGTGTTGTAATAAAATAGTTATTTTTCATGAATAGAGTAAATTTAACATGTATTTGAATGGAAGCAAGTAAAAGAAAGAAATGAAATACAGTAAAAGCCCTATTAACAAAAAAAGTCCGTTCCGTAGGCTTTTGCTTAAATTGGTTTTTTATGTAACTTGAAGCAAACTCATAGGAAAAATGAAATTTTTATGTAAATCGAAGCAAACCCATAGGGGAATGAATTTTTACGTAACTCGAAGCAAACCCATAGGAAAAAATCTTTATGTAACTCGAAGCAAACCCATAGGAAATTGTGTAAATCGGGACATGGTTTTAGCACAAAATCATTATGTAAGTTGAATTTTATGTAACTCGAGGCATATTTAAGTCAGGGTTTTACTGTACAGCTAATAGAAAGTCATATCTTATTTCAAGGTGCCTAATTAATGATGGACAACAACATCCTTTTAGATTAAGAAACTGTCAAAGTAGATTTTCTTATAAAGTGCCCAGTAGAGTCTGAAGCATGTTAATGGATGTCATGCCATGAGAAGCACTAATTTTTTTGGAACACAACTTCCATTGTACCCTAAACAGAATGGTCAGTAGCCATTGTTGGCTGACGTACTGGAGTTGTAGAAATTTTCCATCTCTAGAGATACTCAGTCTTAATGAAGATCAGCTCTCATCAGTATCGATTGTGTGGTCTAACAGATCCCTAATTTTGAAAATGATGATCTCATTGTGTCAGCACATCTCACTTTGAGTTCATTTGATAAGGTGTCTTTATGTACAAGCTCGGTGACTATTCCTACTTAAGTCAGAAAAACATAAATGTTTCTTAAGAATGGCAATAGCTTAAGGTCAGCATGGGCACATTTTAGCACACAGACCAATGTGTAGAACTAGTTGGCAGTATTCAGCTGGCACAATTTCTCATAGGAACCACATAATACTAAAAAAATGAAAACACGCTACATTGAATTCTTACATATTGTTGCAGGCTAAGAGCCCCAAGACACAAGGAATTAAAAAGCAGATTTCAGCAGGGGAAGTATCAGAAAACAGGCCAGTGAGAACAAAGACATTCCAAGTTAAGAGTTGTCAATATTTCAGGTGGAGAAATAAACTGGAAGAAAGAAAAATGGAAACACAGTAGTTAGTATTCTATATTTCTGCCAGAAATGTAGTGTTTAAGAAACACACCAGCTAGCTCACGTGTCCCCAACTGGTTCTCTCCTGAGCACTTTCTATCAGCTCTCTCTTGGTCTTCTCCTTTATACTAGCATTGGCTATCCTGGGTGCCTTTTTATGCATTGGACACTCTAATGCAGCCTCCATGTTCCAGAATGTTGGGGACCATTGATTTAGTAGCACTTTGATGACATGATAATTTTTATTCTCTCCCCCCCTCCCCAAATAAATTATTCTTCAGTTCATTCATTCTGGGGAAGGTGAATCTGTTTAAAAAACACCAACTCTGAATACCCTTTTGCACAAGTATACACACACGGACATGATCACGCAGAGAAAGAATTCAACTTTCATCTTTCATCCAGATCATTTGATACTAGGAAGGCTATGATACTTCTCTCCCCCCCCCCCTTTAAGATCAACCCACCAGTCTGAACATATTTGGTCTCATCTGATTTTGGAAACCAAGGGTGTGACTACACAGAGAGGGAAATGCATATTAACTTGCAATCAATCGCTGTGGACTTGTAACTGGAGATTTCAGGAGAAAAGACTTGCTTGCAGTTCCACTGAAATACCTGTGGAAAGTGTAGTTCAAAGGAACTGTCTTAACAGGCTATAAAGACTTTAATCCTGTCATTTCATTTTCTGAATTCATCTTCAGATTAGAACACAAACGTGTGCAAGAATAATTTGGGAGGCCATGTGGCTGAGAAGCATCAGACTCTGCTTGGCCAGGCTTAAGATCTCACTGTCTCTGCCTTCTCTTGAATGAAGAATCTGACAGCATCTTAAAGAAATATCAAAGTTTTATTTTGAACTAATTTAAGTAGTTTTTGAAATTACTTTTTTTCTGACTTTAGGAGTAGTTAAGCTGCTGTACTGCAGCCAAAATGTTTTGAGTCAACTCAAGGTTGACTCTGCCTTCCATCCTTCCAAAGCCATCAAAATGAATACCCAGCATGTTGGAGGCAAAGTGGTAATTAACTTGTGAACTGCCCAGAGAGTTTGCTAAACACTATAGGGTGGTATATAAGTGCAATTGCTATTGCTAACACCGCAAGCCACTATGCTGTTTTTGTTGCAGTATAATAACATGGTACCCCCTTAACACATATAGTTAGTACTTCTGTGTTGCATATGTAGTACAGTACTCTTGACATTTTAAGGCAAACCACACTGTTAGTAGCATATTTATTTCAAACAATAGTCTTGTGCCCATTTTCAGGAAAGCAAGCCTAACTGAAACTAAAGGTGCTAACTTCCAAACAAAACATATCTAAATATGTTGTCAGTATCATGATTGCTGTCTAGAATTGCTCATTTCATAAACAATGCCATATTCTAATTATACTCAGCTCTCCTCTTAATATCAGGTGTTGCTTCTAACAAACATTATATATCGGCTGTAATTTTTAAATAAATATCTTCTGGCTTAGCGATACCTCTTCTTATGATGAAATTTCAACTGATCTTGAGCTTTCAATGTATTAGGTTTTTGTAATCCAAGACTTCAGAAGGGCTTTGGTCAGCTTTTATAACAGTAAGCTAATATAATGATCAGCCTTGCTGTCACTGGATTCAGAAAAGACCTTCACTGTTGATGTAAAGGCCAAACTCTTGATTATTATGAAAGCGTTTCTCTTAATAATGAAAAGGGTTTTTGCTGTACTGTTGAAAAAATGAAGCCATTATAGAGCAGCTGCTTTGAAAAACCAAGTTATTTCCCAAGCTACAAGTGAAGCCTTATGTGATGATTCTCACTGTAGGAATGGATAGAATGAGAAATTGTTAATACAGTTCCTCATACACACTTTGCTCAATCATCATTTTCCAGACCAATTCAGAATAAAATGAGATGTGGTCAATACAAATGAAAAATTTATGTTACTCACTTATAATTATGATAAGAATGGCTGCACATACTACACCCAGAATGATCATCATCTAGAAAGAGATTTAAGAAAGCAAAAATAGAATGGTTACTCTTGTCTATGCCCTTTCAGAAAGGATACTGGCATTTTCCTAATGCAAACATTTAAGCTCCTAAACAATGGCTCTACAGATGCATTGTCATAAGGAAGCATGGTTTACTTTCACCAGTAAGGTTCCCACATTACAGTTCTCTCAATCTGGATACTAATTTGCATATTGTACAAATCAGATGGCATATTTTCACATATTGCTCACTTCTATGTTCATAGTTCATTCTTCAGTTCCTTTGGTTCAATTTGGTGTGAGAAAGATTAGCTGGAAAGGTTGCCACCTGTGATACGCCTGATTGTATCCACAATCTTTGAGGAGAGTCTCTCTTGTACCCTTATGTTCATAGTCACTTCATAAAATTATTTGAATTGAGTATATTAATTGTTGCATTTTTTTTTCTCAACAATATGTTGTGGCTTTGGTATTATTTAAATAGTAGCCACTGATATGAGAAAGCCAGTATAGTTTAGTGGTTAGAGTGTTAGACTAGGGAACCTCAAGTTTAAGTCCTTGCTTAGTCATCAAACTCACTTTGTGTCTTTGGGCCGATCAATATGTCTCAGCCAAACCTACCTTATTGGGTTATTTTCTTTTTAATAAAATGGAGAGAGAACAACTATACAAAACAATTGTGCACATTACAAGTGCCACATTCAGGTTTCTTATAGGATGGCTGTTGTAGTTTTGCGACCACTTTTCACTGTTCACCCCCCTCGGATCTATCAAAATATCAGAGTAGACCCCCCTCCCCCAAGTGACATAGTGTCATCTGATCTGCAGAAAAAATTCAAGGAAAATGCGGACAAATTGTTGAAATGGGCAGGGAGATATGATTTCAGGAAAAAAGAAACTGAGTACCTAGAAAATATTTCAGCTTAACTTTCTTTGCCATATGACATTTCAAAATTATGTCAAAGCAAACACCAATTCAATGTGATACATTTCACGTTTTGCTGTAGACCCGTCCCCTTCAATAAATCCTTCCTATTGACCCCTACACTGTTGTTTCATGGTTTGGGATATATTGTAGTAGGGGGTGAGATTTAATAATAGCAGAGTCTCAAAAATTATTTTTGTATTAAAACATTCATATTTCTCAGACAGCATAGTCAACATGTTGACTGGTAGATTCTGTGAGCCTAATCCAAGAGAACAATTTTGATACTATATCCTTCCTAATCAATACAAGTGTGTAAATCTGCAATATGTATTTACTAAGTGTGATAATAAATGTGTAATAATGTCTCTTCCTCCTAATTCTCCTTCCCTTTTGTTTTTCTAAACTCTTTCCTTCCTTAGGTAGTGCCTAGATAAGGAAATTCTGTGGTAGATAAAAATGCAACTTGGTTTTTCTGGAATCCCAGTAAAATGCTTAATGTTGTAAGACAAATATAGAAACTTATTAAATGCTATGTGGTATGCTATGCGTACAGCATTCCCTTCAATTAAGATTAATTTTTTACCACACTGTTTACAGCTATTCCCTGCTAGGTGAGAGCCTTGTCGGGGTGCGGGGGCTTGAACGGTCTAACTAGGCAGTGCTGCCCATCTCTTGTCAATGATATCAGGTCAGGACTAAAACTCACCAAAGCATCCTCTGTCAAATCCCTTGGGCAAGGTGAAAGCGGAGAACACATGTCATGGTCCCCGCCTAGCCAGCGGATGTCGTGATATCCAAATGGCTAAAAAGCTTCATGCAAGCGGACTTGATTTCTCAAGTCCATGTGTGAAATGTCATCATGGAGATGTCTACCAATACGGGGACTCCTCGCTGAATAACGACTGCAAGGTATCCAAGGTAAGGTTTACAGTTACAAAGGTTTACAGTTACCCTACCTTACAGTTTTTCCACCAGTTTTTCCTCTTCAGTTTAGCTGCACTGGTTTCAAATTGTGAAGCTCCAGCTTGCAAAGCATCTGCTCGATTATCGAGCTCTGAAAGTTTCTGGTCTCTTTCAAGTACTTTGTCCACATTGACTCGAATTATGTCCACTACCTAAAATGGGCATACAAATTAGTTATTGAGCCTGTTTGTAAAATACAGTAGCTGCTACAAATTCATCACTGGAATGATAATCTAAATCAGGCATTCACAACCTATGGCCCACAGGCCAGATCCGGCCCCCAACGCCAATTCATCCAGTCACCAACACCCTTGCTGCTCTCGGAAGCGGAAGTAAAATGTTTTCTGTGCATGCAGGTGGGAGGAACCACATGACCAGCCTGATCAGCAGCTCAGGAGGTGTGGTCAGGCCCGTGGCCTTAAAATGTTGAAAATCGCTGATCTAAATCTAAAATTAAATTTAGCTTATTCACCCCCACAAAAAACTCTCTCAAGATTTTTAAAAGTTGGTTTAAATCCCATTGATTTGCATCGAGTTTAAATTTTATTATCTACCAGTACCAGATGGGTAAGTGACATAGCAATAGCAATAACACGAATATATCAACCCATAGTGCTTAGTGCACTCTCTGGGTAGTTCACAAGGTGTTATGTACTGAATGGTTTGGGACAAGTACCCCTTTAACGGATTGTATCCGTCAATTGTATCTACTGTAAGCAATCATTGATTCATTGTAACAAGCTGTTAAAAACAATGCTGCTCCTGCAGTAGCAGCGTTGGACACAGGATACCCATTCACCTGCATACCTGAAGGGCAGGATACTACTGCCACACTGCATCTGGAGAAGATGGGCATGACGTCCCCATGACGTCACGCGGAAGTAACCAATGGACTATCATCCGGGCTAATCAAAATGTACTATAAATAAGGCTGTTGTTTCACTTTACTACGATGCAATAAACCTGGTTTAGCCCTTACTGCAGCTCCTGCTTGTCTTCTTTTGCAAGACACCAAACAAGGTAATTACCATTTTGCCCTCAACATGCTCATTTGGAAGGATGGAAGACTGAGTCAACCTTGTTCCCTGTCAGGATCGAACTCACAACATCAGCAGTTTTCACTGCAGTAGAGCAGTTTAACCACTGCGCCACTAGGGTTCTTATTTAATGCATTCATTGTTTACTTAAGAACATTGCTAATAAATTAAGTCTGCTTCTGATACTTAACTCTGAGGGGGGGGGGAATACCTATACTAGAGCAATAAGCTTTTGGGATGGAGAAATGGGGAAGAACTTGGAAAGTTAATATTTGGATTATAATTCCCAGAATCCATAGGCAATTGGCCCTTAGGCTCAGAGTTTTTGAACTAAAACTTCCAGAGTGTCTGTTAGCTATGCTTGTTGGGGGAATATTGCTTGCTGAAGTATGCTATAGGTGAAATTGAAGCTGGCAGGTATGATTCAGCAGCCTATCTTTCCTCCCTCACAGCCCGGCTGTGAAAGCCAAACAGTGTGAGCAATACTAACAATTTGTCAGAATTTGTAATATAATTTCCATAACACTAGCAAAGTGCCCTGATTTCTATCATTGTATCTCTGCTCTGAGTTATGAAAAGAGAGTCAATTTGATGTTAATACAAATCAGGTGCCGGAAACTTTTTAATGTGAAGTGAGATGATGGGTTCATCTTGTCCAGTATCGTTAGCTCTGAATACCAACAGTATTCCAGAGTTTAAGGCCAGAGTTTTTCTTCTAGCCTTACCCAGAGATTAGAACCTGGGGCCTTTTGTAGCAAGGTGAGATGCTTAACCTTAGTTCTCTGCCATTGAAGTAGACAAACTCATATTTCTGCACTGAAAAATAACATATTGTAGATCAGAATTTTTAGGAAGTGGGGATTAGTACTTTATGAAAATCTGAGATATATTTTCCTCTCTTTTATAAACTGAAATTTACAATAAAGGACTGCACTGAATATTTGCAGACAAACCTAAATATCTGACAAAAATGGACTTCCAAGGAGCAGAAATTAATTCTAGACACCACCTCCCTATTCCCATATCCATTCTTCCCCTCACCCCCCCCCCCTTGCAAGCACTTTCCATTTTACCTCTGATGCTTCACACTATAGTTTCAAACAGACTCGAATGTACAGTTTCAGAAAATGAGAGATTGTATAAGCAATATGATGATATTCAACACAGGCCACAGAGCCAACCATATCTAACCACATTAAAATATCAACAAGGACCAAAGATGATGGGGGGCATTTGCAGTAATACCACTAGACAAACATGCTTCTTTCTTGGAAATACTTTATATATGGAGGGAGAAGGAGAAGATGTGAAGGAAGTGGAATTCTAGAGTGTGGCTATTTAGTGCCACCTATAGGATAAGCAAGAAATTGCAAGTAGACAAATGGGTACCACTTCAGCGGGAAGGTAAACAGCATTCCATGCACTCCAATGTTGAGGCATGCCTGCCACATATCCACGGAAATGTCTGCAGACCCAAACAGTGCTGGCTCTTTGGCTATAAACAGAGATGAGCACTGAACTTTAGAGTCGGATACGACTGGCTTTCGAACAAGGGCGACCTTTACCTTTATAGGATATTTTTAATTTGGCACCACATCATAATACTTTCCAAATATCTTTACAGGCAGTTTTTCCCCACATAGAAAATGCACAGCTGTGTGACTTTTTTTGCACCAAATCTAGGTGGCACTCTCCAAAAGAAATGCTCCTGTGTTGGAAAACACATCTTCAGAATTTCACAACAAAATGCCTTCTGTTAAGCTCACCTCATTCACTTGAGCCTGTGTCTGCTGCAATCTTCGATTGCTGGTTTGAGGAGGAGCCCCTCCTGACCCTGGACTGGATTCTCCTCCGGCTCCACCTTGGGAAACAGTTGGTGCTGACCTAAAGTAGAAATCCAGCAAATATTAGACTTCCATCTGAAATGCCTTCACTTTTTACAACAGCCTAGTTAACTGTGCACAACTTTGAAACCACCTCATTTAACAATGTTACATTCTTTCTGCTTTTCCCTCTTGATCTTCTTTAATAGCTTGTAAAGCTGAGAGCAAGAGAAGCCAAAAGAGATCACAGGTGGTGTGATCATTGGGGTAAAATTGGAGTGATTAAGGTTTCTATCCCCACTCAGTCATGAATCCTAATGGGAGACTTTGGTCACTAACTTTCATCAGAGAGTTTTTGAGGGGAAGAAGAGAGGAGTTAGAGAATTATGTGTTTTATTTATTTACTAAGGCTGCAACCAGACAGAGCAGGGGCGCCCAAACTTTTTGGGCCGTGGGCCGGTCATGTGGTTCAGCAGGCCGGTCACGTGGTTCCTCCCACCGGAAGCAGATGTAAAACATGCCTTGTAATCTATTTTGCAATAGATATGTTTTGCAACAGGATGAGATAGATTTCAGCTGCCATTTTCTCTGCATGAACCAAGGGAGCCCAAACTATGGCCCATGGATTGGATCCAGTTCCCCGACACCAATTCATCCAGCCCACACCACCCTCATCACTCCCAGAAGTGGAAGTAAAACACACATGTTTTACCTCCGCTTCTGGGAGCAACGAAGGTGGCGTTGGCTGGATGAATTGGCATCAGGGGCTGGATCTGGCCTGCGAGCCATAGTTTGGGCACCCAGGGACAGCTAGCATTTTGGACTGCTTGTAGCATGGTCCAGTGTAAGTTGTTTTCTGGCAATAAAATGATGTACAAGAAATTACACACCAATCCAACTGTGTTCTGTCTCCAAGCAGGATCTTTCTGTTTCAATGGCAGGGCTGCCCTTTTCTGAGGCTTGGCAGGAGTGATTGCTGTGTGGATGTAACCATTGCTTTAAGAGAGATCAGTGAAGCAACCCTTTCCAGTATGAACAGAGGTGGTCCTTTCTCACAGTCTGATTACCCCCTTATTTACGGTACTTTATTTCTCCCTAGTGAGTCTCCCTAAAAAGGACCCAAGGTTGTGTGACTCACAAGAGGAAAGTCAAGATAACAATGCAACCAATATATAATCAACAGAGTGACAGAGGAACCGGCAAACGTTCATTTCCATGCATTCAGCAAAAGGATTATAGTCTGGTAGTCGAGTGCATGTTTTCCATACAGAGGATTAATGTCCCATCCTCACTAAAAAATATAATACTTGGTTTAGAGATGGCTCGTCCATTAGTTAAAAAGGACACTGTCTACTCAGACTCAACCTGCACCCAACCAGTCCACTCCCGCTTGCCTCCTTACAAGAGAGATGGAGAATTGGGACCTCACAACTGTTCCTCTTCTTTGATCTGCATATGAGAACTCTTTTGCCTGCCTATGTGTGTGTGAATTTGAATACACACATTTACCCCAAACTCTTCCCTGACACCCCTGGCTGTGCACACCTTCTGCTCCAGCAACCACAATGGCCCCAGAAACCACAACGGCCATGTGCTGCATTCAGCAGAAGGATTGTAGCCTTGTTGTGTTCTGATGGTTTTATCTTACACATGGATTACAATGTATCTGAGCCAATGTAACCTTGCCTATAGCAACAATGTAACCTTCAGCTGTATCATATAAACCCTGTAATAGGACGCGAGCTAATGACCACCAGCTGGCAGCAGCGAGCGTCCAAGCTCTCTTGGTCCGAACTCATCAAAGGCAACAGCGCGGGAAGTTTTCCCGCCACCATCTACACCTGGACAAGAAGGGCGTGACCCGCAATGACGTCACGCAGACAGTAGCCAATGGGCTACCATGGCACCACGTTCAAATGTATTACCACTGTATATAAAGAGCTATCGATCCGCCATTACCTCATGTTCCCTCTGTCCACGATGCAATAAACCTGAGTTAACCCAGCCCGAGGCTGTGTCCTGTGTCTTGGTTTGCATACACCAAATTGGCGACGAAGGTGGGATTATGGATCCCCACGGAACAGCCAGGGCACAGAGCGGGTTCAACATCACCAAACCGCAAGACTGGGAGCTGCTTGAGATGGACTTCCAGGCGGCACTGGTGGAACTCAGAGTCAAAGGAGACGACGAGGAGAGGAAGAGGGCCATCCTCACCAGAATGCTCGGGATGGAAACCAAGCGGACGCTGATGGGCATCATCGCTCCGAAGAAGGTGAGCGAATTTAAGGCGGGCGACATCATGAAGCTGCTGCGAGAGCGGTTCTGCCCCTCGAGGGCAATGTTTCCCGCTCGGAGCGCGTTTTGGAGGCGAGTCCAAGCGCCGGATGAGTCGGTTGAGGCATTCGTGGCCGCCATGAGGATAGCCGCCGCCCCCTGTAAATGGGGCGACATCCTAGAGATGGCCCTCAGGGACGGCGTGTTGTGTGGCCTGAAAGACAAGGAGGTACAGCGCAGCTTGATGAACAAGGAGCCGCCACCCACGCTGGCAGAGGTCGTAGAGGCCGCGGAAGCCGCAGAGTCCACGAATGCTGGAGTGGACGAGATGCACCAGTGGCGTGAGTGGCGTCCTAGAGCCGGCAAGGCGGAAAATTCGGTGCACGGGAAGTCCGGACAGTCGGTGCACGCAACTCGACGGGCCTCAAAGTCGTCTACGGAAGGCAGCGACGGCGAGGAGGTCCAGAAGGTCCGAAAGGGTGGTCGACGCTGCGAGGGTTGCGGAGCGGCCCATGAGCGCGCGAGATGCCCGTTCAGGAAGGCCGAGTGTTACACCTGCGGCCGTCGGGGGCACATCGCCAAGGCATGCAGAAAACGGAAAGAGGGCCGGAGGCAGTCACAAGACCGTGCGGCCAGACCGGACCGTCCAGCGAGGCCCAAAGATAGCGCCCAGACCACGAGGAAGCAGGACGGCGTGGGCCGCGTCTCGGACGACAGCGAGGACGACGCCCCAGTGCTCAGCGTGTCCGCGGGACAGTCCCATTACTTCGTTGAGGTATTAGTACAAGGGGCCCCTATTAAGATGGAAATTGACTCGGGGTCCTCCTATTCCATAATTCCCCAGAAAGAGTTCCTGAAAATCGACCCCCACGTGCGGCCCAAACTTAAAGCGTTGAGGTCCACGCTACGAGACGTACAGGGAAACAGCATTCCGGTGTTGGGGGTCGGGAAATTTCGGGTCAATTTTAAGAGACATTCTGCGGAACTGCCCCTAGTTGTCCTCAAGGGGGGAAGCTGTAGCCTCCTAGGGACACAGTGGTTTCAGCCCTTAGGGTTGTTCATAGGGGGGGTGCATACCGTGGGGGGGACCCAATACAAGCGGTTTGCGATGCGCATCCCGCCGTTTTTAAGAAAGGACTCGGAAAGTTCAAGGGACCCCCTGTAGCTTTCGACATAGACCCGGAGGTCCGCCCGATTAGGCTCAAACCGCGCAGGGTGCCGTTCGCACTCAAGGACAAGATAGAGGCGGAACTGGACAAACTGGTGGGCCAGGGGATTCTTATTCCTGTTGATTCCGCAGAGTGGGAAACGCCAATTGTAACGGCTCTAAAGGCTAACGGGGAGGTGCGCATTTGCGCTGATTATAAGTGTACAATTAACAAGGCGATCCGCCCTAATGCATACCCGGTGCCAGTGATCAGCCACCTTTTGGCCAGGCTGAATGGGGGAAAGTGTTTCGCTAAACTCGATTTGGCACAAGCCTATCAGCAACTTCCTGTGACCCCCGCCACGGCCGCGGCACAAACGATAGTTACACATAAAGGAGCGTTCCAGGTGTCGCGGTTACAGTTTGGCGTGAACTCGGCACCCGGCCTTTTTCAGTCGCTTGTGGAACGCCTCCTGAAGGGCCTGGAGGGGGTGTTGCCTTATTTTGATGACGTGTTGATAACAGGGGGGAGTGAGGCTGAACTGGCAAAGAGGTTGGACAAAGTACTGACCGTGTTCGAGAAAGCGGGGCTGAGATTGAGGAAGGACAAATGTGTTTTTTTCGAAACCGAGGTCGAGTTTTTAGGGTTCCGGATCACACCCGAGGGGATTAAGCCGTCTAAATCCAAAGTAGCAGCCATTAAAAAGGCCCCTCGCCCCACATCCAAAACCGAGCTACAGTCCTTCCTGGGGCTCCTCAATTTTTACCATACATTCCTCCCGCGGAAGGCGTCCGTGGCCGAACTGCTCCATCGGTTACTTAAAAAGGAGGAGCCATGGATGTGGGGTGACGAGCACGAGAGGGCGTTCAAAGAGCTAAAGCAACTCCTAACATCTGAGGCAATCCTGACGCACTTCGACCCCAAACGGCCAGTGGTCCTAGTCTGTGATGCATCCCCGGTGGGGGTGGGGGCGGTGCTTTGCCACGTGTTGGAGGACGGAAGGGAGGCCCCGGTAGCGTTTTACTCAAGGTCCCTGTCCCAAGCGGAGCGAAATTACGCACAAACCGACAGGGAGGCGTTAGCAATAGTAGCGGGAACCAAAAAATTTCACGATTTTTTGTATGGCCGCCCGTTCAAAATCGTGACCGATCACAAGCCACTGTTAGGGATTTTCACGGCAAGCAAGCCCACGCCGCAGATCCTGTCCCCGAGAATGCTGCGCTGGGCTATTTTCCTCAACGCATACCAACATGAGTTGGAGTACCGGCCCGGAAAGGAGATCAGCCATGCTGATGCACTTTCGAGATCCCCTTTGCCCTTGTCGGACGACCAAAAGGCGAGAGTAGAAAGAGACCGCCAGGTGTTGCTAATTGAGGTTTTAGACGCACCCCCAATAGTACCAGCCGACATTGCTAGGGCGACAGGCAAGGACAGAACGCTGGAGAAAGTTAGTTCATGGGTACAGAAGGGGTGGCCGGCATCGTCCCCGAGTACGGAGTTCGACCCTTTCTTTCGGAAAAAGCTAGAGTTGTCCCTAGAAAGGGGGTGCCTTTTGTGGGGCCAACGGGTGGTGGTCCCTACGCCCCTGCGGACGAGGGTGCTCGAACTGCTGCACGTCAGCCACCCGGGCATAGTTCGTTCGAAGGCGCTGGCCCGGAGTTACTTCTGGTGGCCACAGCTGGACGCGGACATTGAGCACATGGTCGGCACTTGCGAGGCATGCCAGGGATCCCGACCTGAGGCGGCCTGTCTTCCGCATAGGGAATGGGACACAGCAAGGGGGCCATGGTCCAGAGTGCACGTAGATTTCGCTGGCCCATTCCGAGGAACCATGTTTCTCCTGGTGGTGGATGCGTTCTCCAAGTGGCTGGAGGTTATCCCAGTAAAGAGCACGTCCTCCGCCACGACAATTAGCCGGCTAAGGAGAGTCTTTTCCACGTTCGGTTTACCCGACACTTTAGTCAGCGATAACGCTAGTTGTTTCACCTCCGCTGAGTTCGGAGCATTCATGGAGGCAAACGCCATTCGGCATGTCACATCCGCACCGTTTCACCCGGCCACGAATGGCCAAGTGGAACGGCTGGTGCGTACAACAAAGGAGGCGCTGCGGCGCATGGGCCCGGGGGACCTAAATCACCAAGTATGCCAGTTCCTCTTAGCGTATAGGGTAACCCCCTTAGCGTCAGGCTACTCGCCGGCGGAGCTCTTGATGCGGCGAAAACTGACCACGATCCTGTCCAGGCTAGACCCGACGAGAGTCGAGGATAAAGGAAAAAACATAGGGTTGGCGGTCTCGAAAGGTTTCGCCGCCGGTGACCCTGTTCACTGCAGGAACTATTCCAGCGCAGGGCCAGCCTGGGTGCCAGGGACGGTTGTAGAACAGACGGGGCCAGTGTCGTACCGGGTCGAGACTAACACCGGCCTCCTCTGGAGGAGGCACGCGGACCAACTGAGGCACCGAGTCAGTGGGCCAGTCAGTGGGGCTCAGCAACAGGATTCAGCGTTAGGGTTCTCCCCCACCCGCTTAACCCAAGGGGGAGACAGCAGTGGACAACAGTCCCAAGCAAGGGGGGAAGGCAGAAGCAGCGGCCCCGACTCATATCCTTTTGATACGCCAGTCCTATCAGGGGCCGGGGAAGGGGGAGAGGAGTTCGCGACCGCTGCCCCCGATTGTAGTTTTGATTTAGATTTTGCGAGCCGGGGGGGTTTTCAGGAGTGTTCCCCCACCCATCCAAGCGAGAAGAGGGGTTTTTCGTTAGCCCCCAGTGCCCCCGGTTCCTCCCTAAGAAAGAGCACACCTCCCAACAACGCCACGGAGCCGCGGCAAGTCACTAACGAGTCTCCCTCTCCAATTACAGGACAGGAAACCAGGGGACAAAGAGAAGGTAGCAAACCCGGGGAGAGGCAGCCCGCATCGAGACCCCAGCGTGTTCGAAATAAGCCATCTTGGCTGAGAGACTTTGTCTCCTAAGGGGGGGGGGAGTGTGTTTTAGGTGTGGGCTCGAGACTTTGTCTCGTCCTAGGGGGGAGGGGTGTTGTGTTCTGATGGTTTTATCTTACACATGGATTACAATGTATCTGAGCCAATGTAACCTTGCCTATAGCAACAATGTAACCTTCAGCTGTATCATATAAACCCTGTAATAGGACGCGAGCTAATGACCACCAGCTGGCAGCAGCGAGCGTCCAAGCTCTCTTGGTCCGAACTCATCAAAGGCAACAGCGCGGGAAGTTTTCCCGCCACCATCTACACCTGGACAAGAAGGGCGTGACCCGCAATGACGTCACGCAGACAGTAGCCAATGGGCTACCATGGCACCACGTTCAAATGTATTACCACTGTATATAAAGAGCTATCGATCCGCCATTACCTCATGTTCCCTCTGTCCACGATGCAATAAACCTGAGTTAACCCAGCCCGAGGCTGTGTCCTGTGTCTTGGTTTGCATACACCAAAAGCCTGGAAACTGAATGTAAGTCATTGGATTTGGTGATGAGGAAAAACTCTTCCTGAGACATTTTCTTTAGTCGTGTCAGAGGCACCACCAGCATATAATAACATACAGTACAAAGCTAAAATTAACACATCTAAAAACAAAATAGAATTTAAAAGGGCTAGGTGACATCTGCCCAATATCGGGCCACATCAACAGCATTTCCTTTTGCCAATATAAGGTCATCCTCAGTGCACACTGAGGGGCATCGTGTTGCATTGAATCATATGGGAGATAGTTTGCACTTCTCCGCATTCGCACAGGCTGCTATCTGCAGGGAAATCCTGAGATGCTGGAAAAGAACAAGTTATACAGTCAACATAGTTATGTTAAACAACGTAATGTAACATATTCTTAAAGCTGACATCACAAAAAAAGCTGGGAATAGAAATATCAGTCCTTCCTTCAGGGTGCCATCCGTGCCTTGATAACACCAGTCTCTGTTTCATTATTTGTATCCTCATTTCAGATCTAGCCTAGAAAATAAAATAAAGTAGATGTGGTCTTTCCCATGAGGCATAGTACATCGTGGGCTTGAGGAGTTGCTCCAAATCAATGTAAGTAAGCATGAATAAGCTTTTCTAAACATCAGCTTCCTCATCATTATCAAGTATCTTCTGCAGTGCCAAGCTACAGAGGTATAACAGGTTTCCATAGAAGATCTGTGGTGACCCAATGCCGGGTTTCATGAATAGAAGAAGTTCTTTACTATCTCTCCTGATGCAGAAGGAGTTCATACGGGATAGTAAGTTTAACAGTGATTTCTTTAAATGAACCATTGGCAAAAGAGAGATGATAGGCCCCATCCACCAGATTTATTAGTTCATACTTGACCAAAATTATAATGGTCACTGCTCAGATTACAGAATTTGTGATGAGAGATCATAATTTGCATTGACATAAATGTCTATTACATCCCAGTAACCGTTTATTTAGATATATTAAGGCAGAGCATATTAGACTCAAGCAAACCTTTAAGGTAGGTAGTGCAGCAGGCTGTTCCATGGTAGATGTTCCACTCCTTTGCCCAGCTGCTTCCCAGGAGGACTTTGCATACTCAAAGGGCTCAGTATCAGAAAGTGACTCATGAGGCTGGATCAGTGGTATGGGGGTCACACTGCGATGTGGAAGGCAAATGGAAAGCCACAGCATTATATTTGCAGGACAGTCTTCATGGTTGATCACCATGATGATCGGCAATATTCAGATAGAGAAAAAGAAGAAGAAGAAGAATGTAATGTCCAATGTGGTTAAGAAGCTGTAATGTCCAATGTGGTTAAGAAGTCCATCTAAAAAGGATGATCTTTACCTATTTCCTGAGGAACAGGAAGAAGGAAACCAATCTATCCTCTTGAGGGTGGGCATTCCACAGTCCTGGAGCATCTGCACCAAAACCCCTCTCTCATGTTCCCACCAAATGTACCTATGAAGGCAGTGGAGCTGAGAGAGGTAAAAGGCTCATAGTGGGAGATACAGTCCTTCAGGTGGCCTATTAGACCCAAACTGTACAGAGTTTTATAGGTCACTAGCTGAGTACCCGGCTTTGTCTGTTTTTTTTCCTTTGCAGGAAGTATAGGTCTCTAAGATTTGTAGTGCAACACACACACACACACACACACACACACACACACACACACACACACACACACACACACACACACACACACAGACCTCTGTTTACCTTCCCAACATTCCTGTCCCTCCCCCTCCCTTTCCCGCTGCTGGGACTGAGGAATTAAGCTGCGGTAGCACTGGTTCGTCACGTGTTCTCCCATTGGAGAACCTGCATGTGACGCCCCCCGAACTGGACGCATACGCAGTTCATTTTTCTCAATTTTGGGGTGCTTGCAGCCTGAATTTGGATCCTGGAACACCCCCCCCCTGCGCTGATCTCGCAACACCAAGGTAGGTGTGTGCAAAATTTCAGCCCAGTTGGTCAAGCAGTGCGGGAGCCTTTCCACCGGTTACAAACAGACATCTCTGCTTTATATATATAGATGAGCAACTCTTTGAACTTGGCTCAAAAATTGACCAGCATCCAGTAAAGCTGTTGTAACAGGGGAGTGATAGTCTTCTTGCAACCAGCACTGGTCAGCAGCTAGCTGTAAGCGTTTTGTACCTGCTGAAGTCTCCAAAGGCTGTCTGGCATAGAGTACATTGCAGTAATCCAAGTGGGAATCCATGTGTCACTATAGCACAAAGCAGACATCTCTGGCATTGGACACCAGTTTTAATGGTGCAATGTACTCCTGGACACCACTGAAACCTACGGAGTATGCCATTTCCAGGAAATCCTAAGCAGGTGAAGGCATTTGCTTGGGAATAATACCTTGAAGCAAATGGTGAGCCACTGTGTGCGACAGAATGCTGGACTGGATGGGCTGTGGCCTGTCCCAGCAAGGCTGTTCTTATGTTCTTATGTATTTTAGAGTAACCCCAGCATGCAATGGGTTGTTAATGTTAATTTTATCCCTGATTAACCAATAGACGTCTTCTGTCTTCCTGCCTCCAGGGTCACCTGACATGGGTTTTACATATTAAGCCAGGGGTTCTCAACCTACGGGCCACTGGCTGACCCCGGCCCACAGCACCATTTCATGTGGCCAGCATTGTCGTCATCACCGCCACCAGAAGTGGAAGCGGTTGCATTTATGACAGCCATAAATGTGCCAATGGCTGTCGTAAACGTGTTTATGATAGCCGTGGGTGCGTTTTATGGCAGCGTTCACGGGGGAACCACCAGTCCGGCCCACTCTGCTGTCTGAGGGGGCATGGTCCAGCCCACGGCTTGAAAAGTTGAGAACCCCTGTATTAAGCCTTGTTGTTCAGGTCTCTCATTCTACTACTCTCATTCTACTCTCCTACTTCTTCTTGCTATTTTTGCCTTACAAGAAAAAGCATGTATGTTTAAGATCACCATTGTTTGTTTGTGGAAATTGCAACCTTTATGAAAATAATGTTTACAAAGCAGCGCACATGTTTATCTCTCTGAATCAAGTATAAGTAAAGAATACTTTTGTTATGTTACTAAAACATTGTGTGGAGTGTTTAATATCCGAGCTACAGTGAGAATATTAGCCTTTGGAGAACTTGCAATTAAAAATAAAGCTAATTGTAAATCTGTTCCACTTTACTTCTGCATAACAAAACCTATGTGTCCAAGGTCAGGGATAGGTCCAGGAGTACATCCCAGCTGCAAAACTGATATTTCAAGGAGTGTATAACTCCATTCAGTATAGATCATACCTGTCAACCTGCGGCTCCGGCAAAACGGGACCTGCACACAAGCAATGTGTGCAGGTCGCTTTCCACGCATGTGTGGAAGGGTTTTACCCCTTCCACGCATGCACGGAAGCGCTACGCCGCTTGCGCAGCCCCTACGCAAGCGGCGTAGCGCTTCCGCGCATGCGTGGAAGGGGTAAAACCCTTCCACGCATGCGCAGAAATCACTACGCTGCTTGTGTAGGGGCTGCGCAAGCGGCGTAGCGCTTCCGCGCATGCGCGGAAAGTGTTCCCCGCTGCCAAATTACGAGGTTTTGGCAGCGGGGGGGGGGTGTTATGCCATCAATCGGCGTCGAATTACGGGGTTTTCCCGGCCAAATCGGTATGGTTGACAGGTATGGTATAGATTGGGTTTCTAATCCCTGATCTGCCTTTTGATTGGCCAGGAGCAACTCTGGTTTGGATTAAACTACAGCCTCTTTGCCATCATACAGCCTATTATAGGTACCAAAGACTGGTTTAAAGGAGAACAGATTTTTTGGGTTAATTGGCCATGAGATATAAAGTTGAATATCATCTGTCTACTGGTTGCATGAGAACATAAGAACAGCCTTGCTGGAACAGGCCACAGCCCATCCAGTCCATCATTCTGTCTCACACAGTGGCTCACCATTTCCTTCAGGGTATTCCCAAGAAGATGCCTTCACCTGCTTAGGATTCCCTGGAAATGGCATTGAGAGATATCCTGCCTATCTCTCCAACCCAGAGGTTGTCCTTAGGTATCCATAATTATATCCATTGATACCCCTGTCCTCCATGAACTTGTCTAATCCTTTCTTAAAGCTGTCAAGATTGACAGCTGCCACCACTTCTTCTGGCAGGGAGTTCCATAGACCAGTGATCCTCTGGGTGAAAAAATACTTTCTCTTATTTGTTTGAGAACTAGTACCCAAAAGTTTCATGGAGTGCCCCCCAGTTCTAGTGTTGTGCACTAGGGAAAACAGTTTTTCCTTATCTACTTTGTCCACTCCATGCATGATTTTATAAACTTCAATCAGGTCACCTCTTAGATGCCGTCGTTCAAGAGTGAAGAGGCCCAACCATTGCAGCCTTAGATGGTAAGGAAGGTGTTCCAGTCCCCTAATTATTCTTGTTGCCCCCCCTCTGCAGATGCCTGAATTCCAAAATTTTGGACAGTCTTTCCCAGCAGTTTCATGTACCGGTATATGTTAAACAATTGTGTGTGTGTGTGTGGGGGGGGGGGGGAGAACCTTTAGGGAAATCACAGGCTAATAGCAAAGATGTCAGACGGGAGTTCTAGAAAAGACCACAATCGCTGTAAAACATTGCCTCTGAATCTTAGCTCAGAGATGGCCCAAAAGGATGCTATGGCTGATAGTACTGAAAGTAGCTGAGAGGTCCAGCAGAACCGAAACGGACACACACCCCTGTCCACTTCTCAGGGTAGGCCATCTATCAAGGCTGTCTCTGTCAAATAAGCAGGGCAGGTGTGAAATTTATTTATTTAATTTAACCACTACTCTGGGCAGCTTACAATAGGATTAAAATCAAAGTATGACAGACAAATACAGTACAACAAAAATCAAAATAATTCACACTTCAAAGAAACAGATAACAACACTTGAATGGTAAAACAAAAACATAACCGAAGGTGCCCATTGAATAAACAAGGCAGCTTTGCCATAAAGGGGCCAACACTGAATTTCTTTACCATGAAAAAGCTTCTTGAAATACGTAAAAAAGTTTTCAAGGATTTGCGGAAGGCCAATAAAGATAGGATCAGCTCAGTTTTTAGTTGGTAGCTCATTCCAGAGCTTGGGGACCACAGCCGAGAATGCATAATTTCTGGTGCAAACTTTCCCTACTTCTTTCTGTTTCCTCATTTGGGTGCTCCAGGTATTATTTTGTAGGAAGAGGCACTCCTGATGGTAACATGGTCCTAAACCAGTAATGGCAAACCTTTTAGAGACCGAGTGCCCAAACTGCAACCCAAAACCCACTTATTTATCTAAAAAGTGCCAACATAGCATCGGAGGAAGAAGGAAATGCTACCATTGGGCTGCTGGGCAGAGGAGTGGGGCAAACTCTGTGCTGGGGTGACTGCACAGGTGGCCACAAAGAGGGCTCCGAGTGCCACCTCTGGCATGCGTGCCATAGGTTTGCTACCACTGTCCTAAACTGTATAGTGCTTTATATGTTAGTACTGTACTAAGACCATAAACCTGGCACAATATTCAACTGGTAGCCAATGCAGATTAGCCAGTCCCCGGGTAATATGATCATAATGATCAATACCCTCAATCAATCTGGCTGCAGTATTTTGCACCCATTGGAGTTCCATTCCAGCTTCAAGGGCAGCCCCACATAGAGAGCATTGCATTAGTCAATTCTGGAGATTACCAAGGCATAGTGAAACATCCACATAAACAACAAATTGTCCATGCAGAAATTCAGGCAGGCACAGAAGACATCCCTGCTTCCATATTGTGGACTGCAAATCAAGCAGTTTCCTTTCTACAATCTTCTCTTTTGATTCATATTAGAGAGTAAACAAGGCAAAGCAGCAACAACAACAAAACACACACACACAAAAACATTGTGGCACCTTAAAGACTAACTCCTGTATTTAAATGTGAGCTTTTATGAATCAAGTACACTTCATCAGATTCTTTTGATTCAGTAATAATAATAATTTTGTGTCAGAAATTATTCTGGGTTGAAAGGATTTTTGCTGGAGAAACTCCACTCAGGGGACACTGAAATGAGGCTACTTTCATCTCCCCAAGATCTTTTCCCACCAAAGTGGTCCCTATTGATCTACTTGCAATTTCTTGCTTTTGATCTGCTAGGATGACAGGAGCTGGGACAGAGATGGGTTATTCAAGTTATTTAACTTTTGGTTCAGTTATTCAAGGTCAAAGTAAGCTTGCCAAGCATTGCTGTGACGAACATTTCTTTTAAAATTGAATGGGGGTATCAATAAAAGGGCCAAATTTTCCCCTCTCCATAAACCTATTTTTACGCAAACACCCTTTTGGAAACCTGTGACAAATCCAATCTATCTAGATGGATGAACATAGGCCAAAAGTCTTTCACTCGTCTGGCAGTTCCTAATGATTCCACACTCCTACACCCCTGTGACTCAGTCTTCCTCGAACAGTCTCTTATCAATTCCTCCCACGTAGGGGCATCAAGCCTTTTCCAAGACTACCAAGAAAATCCCTGTGCAGATAAACTGGTGGCGTGGGCAGACAAGCCCACACAAATTCTCTTCCACATGACTGATATCTACCCCACAAAGGCTGGACAAATAATGCAGTATCTCTAAATCACTCCTATGTAACATAAGAAAGACTCTGTGTGATTACCTTACAAAATTCATCACAAATTCTTTTTGCTTAAGCAGGTACCATTCTGGAGATAATCTCTATGACCTTTTCCAGCCCTGTCACACAAAACTCTTGACAACTGTCATGCTCTGCAAAGATAGCTGGCTTCTCAACTCCTTACGTACTGTCCCCTCCTCAGTCTCTCTAGAACAGGGATTCCCGACTTACAGCCCATGGGTCAGACCCGGCCCATGGTACCATTCCATGAGGCCTGCCACCGCCACACCCGGAAGTGGAAGCAGATGTGTTTAAGTCAGCCATAAATGCACCTGCGGCTGTTGTAAATGTGGTTACATCAGCCCTAAATGCGCCCGTGGCTGTCGTAAATGTGGATGTCGTAAATGGCCACATTTACTTCTGCTTCCTGGAGGCGTGGTCCAGCTCACTCAGCTGTCTGGGGGCATGGTCAGGCCTGTGGTGTAAATAGGTTGGGAACTCCAGCGCTGAAAGCTGCTGCATTTCACACCCTTTTTTTGGGTGATGGTTAATCCATTGCAAAGCTGTTTTGCATGAATAGAGAATGAATCCCTTGTGGCGCAGTGGTTAAACTGCTGTAAGGTAAAGGTAAAGTTTTCCCTTGCTCGAAAGCAAGTCGTATCTGACTCTAGGGTGCAGTGCTCATCTCTGTTTCAAAGCCGAAGAGCAAGTGCCGTCTGCTTCCACAGACGTTTCTGTGGTCATGTGGCAGGCATGACTAGACACTGGAGCACACGGAATGCTATTACCTTCTCACCGAAGTAGTCCATATTTATCTACTTGCAATTTCTTGCTTTCGAACTGCTAAGTTGGCAGGAGCTGGGACAAAGACTGGAGCTCATTTCTCTCCGGCAGTACTCAGGAATTGAACTGCTGACCTTCCACTTCTGCAGCCCAAAACTGCTGATGTTGTGAGTTCGATCCTGATGGAGATCAAGTTGGACTCAGCCTTCCATCTTTCTGAGTTCAGTAAAATAAGTAGCAATTAGTAATAGTAATAGTGACATCCTGGGGACTCATTTTATCGGCCTTGGAAGGATGGAAGGCTGAGTCAACCTGGTGTCCTATCAGGATCGAACTAAGAATGTTTTGACTGCAGTACAGCAGTTTAACCACTACTCCACCAGTACCCAGCATGTTGGGGGCAAAGTTCTAATTCCCTTGTGAACCCCCAAGAGAGTGCTCTTAAGTGCTATATAAGGAGTATTTTGTGAGCATGAAGGGGAAAATGTTGGTGTCACCTTTGACAGCGTAAAGGCAGTGTTTGGTGTAGTTGGATCATATGGAGGGAGACCTGACTGCTGCAAGAAAAAAAATCATAGAATTGGATCCCTATCAGCTCTCCCTTTTCCAATGTTAAGTTTGAATTCTGTTTTCCTATTTCCAGACTAAGCTAATACTTGCATCACATTCATGGCTGGCCTAATGCTAGGGAAGGGAAGGCAGTTTCTTCAAACAATTGATTCTTAGGTTTCTTGCATTTGAAGGAAACGTTCCACCCACTCTTTTCTCATGTGATCACAAAATGCTGGGCTTTCAAGATTTACATTAAAACTTCTTTTTAGAGAGCCTTTAGTGTATGGGACCAAAGACAACAGAACAGCCGAAGGGTTGGCTTAACACAGGTTTATTGCATGATGGTCCGGTGGAGCATGAGGTAATAGTGGTGATACATCTCAATATATACAGTAGCCCTATACATTTGAATCTTGTAGCACGGTAGCTCATTGGCTGCTACCGGCGTGGCCTCGCCCAGGCACGCCTCTCTTCCTGCTGCTGAATGCAGATCTTTCTTCTGCTGCTGAATGCAGATCTTTCTCCTGCTGCTGAATGCGGGGAAGGTTTTCCCGCAGCTGTCCGTGATTGAGCAATGTGAACCATGTGAGACTGAAAGCTCGCAGCTGCCCTCTATGGGCTGCCTGCTCGCGTTCCTTTACAGCTGAGATACCTTGTATTTGGAGTGGTTACATTCTTGCCTTTACAGTACAATGAACATGCAATCATACATACATAACATCCCTCCCCCCTAGGACGGGACGAAGTCCCGCAACCATTGTGGCTTGCCGCACGTGCGCTTGGGGCGTGCTTGCGCCTGACCTAGTGCTGGAGAGCCTGTGATCTCTGACTCCGCGGGTACTTGTCCTGCAATGGGAAACGGGGATTCGTTAGTGGTTCTGTGGGGGGTCCGTGCCTGCCTTGCACCCGGGGATGGGAATGGAATGAACAGTTGGGAGGTGAACCCCTGCCTGTTGCTCTCGGACCCGGGGGACCCTCCTATTGTGAACCGCGGAACCGATGAGGTCGCCCTTGTGGTTCTGCTACCTTCTGTTCCCCGCTCGGGGGACCTTGAGACTGTGGTGGGCGGACTCGCTGTTGCCTCCTGTCTTGGGGGTGTCGGTCTCGGACCCGGGGGACCCTCCTATTGTGAACCGCGGAACCGATGAGGTCGCCCTTGTGGTTCTGCTACCTTCTGTTCCCCGCTCGGGGGACCTTGAGACTGTGGTGGGCGGACTCGCTGTTGCCTCCTGTCTTGGGGGTGTCGGTCTCCGGGAAATTGGCGCTATGTTGCATTCTAACTCACAGGGGCTACTGGGACTGGAAGTACCAGGGGCTGAACTGAAACCCCTCTTTTCGCCAGGACAGGTGGGGGACCACTCCGCTAACTCCCCCTGGTACTGTAAATCAATGTCTAAACTTCTAGGGGCATCTGTGTTTCGGGGAAACTTCCGAGGGGTATGTGTGAGGTCGGGGCTCTTCCTTTCTGCCGCGAAGTCCCGCAAAAGATCTCTGAGGATCGATTCCCTTTCCTCCCCCCTTGGTGGGGACCCATGTCCCCCTTTCCCTCCCCCTTGGGCTAAACGGGTGGGGGAGTACCCTAACGCTGATTCGTGGCTATTTTCGTCTTTGTCCTGCTCTCCGGGGACCCTGCGCCTGAGTTGGTCCACGTGTCACCTCCACAGGAGGCCTGTACTGGTCTCCACGCGGTATGAGACGGGGCCGGGTTGTTCTATTACGGTGCCCGGCACCCAGGCTGGCCCCGCGTTGGCGTAGTTCCTGCAATGCACCGGGGCGCCTACGCTGAAACTCTTTGCGGGTTCCACCCCTATGTTCCGCCCCGTGTCCTCTACTCTCGTGGGGTCTAGCTTGGAGATTACCGTGGCCAGCTTCCTGCGCATTAACAGCTCCGCGGGGGAGTACCCTGACGCCAATGGGGTGACCCTGTACCTTAGCAGGAATTGGCACAATTTCAGGTCGAGGTCTCCGGGGCCCATGCGCCGCAGCGCGTCTTTTGTGGTGCGCACGAGGCGCTCTACTTGGCCGTTGGTGGCCGGGTGAAAGGGGGCGGAGGTGACGTGCCGAATGGCGTTGCGATCCATGAATGCCCCGAACTCGGCGGACGTGAAACAGCTAGCGTTATCGCTGACGAGGGTGTCGGGTAAACCGAACGTGGAAAAGACCCTCCGTAACTGTTTAATTGTTGTGGCCGAGGAGGTGCTCGAGACTGGAATGACCTCCAACCACTTGGAGAACGCGTCCACCACAAGGAGGAAAAGTGTTCCCCTGAACGGGCCAGCAAAGTCTACATGTACCCGGGACCAGGGCCCCCTTGCTGCGTCCCACTCCCTATGTGGCAAGCGAGCCTCTTCTGGCCTGGAGCTTTGGCACGCTTCGCAAGTGCCGACCATGTGTTCGATGTCGGCGTCTAGCTGGGGCCACCAAAAGTAACTGCGGGCTAGTGCCTTAGAGCGGACGATCCCCGGGTGGCTGACGTGCAGCAGTTTAAGCACCCTCGGCCGGAGAGACGTGGGGATCACTACCCGCTGTCCCCACAAAAGGCAACCCCTCTCTAGGGACAATTCTAGTTTCTTTTTGAAAAATGTGTCGAATTCCGCTGCAGGGGAAGACGCGGGCCACCCTTTCTGTACCCAGGAGCAAACTGTAGCCAGCGTTTTGTCCTTGCCGGTCGCTTTGGCGATGTCGGCCGGTACTACTGGAGGGGAGTCTAGGACCTCTATCATTAAGACCTGGTGGTCCCTCTCTTCCTCGCCCACGTGGCAGCAATCCCGGGGAATGGGGGACCTCGACAGGGCATCCGCATGGCTAATCTCCTTCCCGGGACGGTATACCAACGCGTGCTGATACGCGTTGAGAAAAATGGCCCACCTGAGCATCCTCGGGGACAGGATTTGGGGCGTGGGCTTATCTGCGGTGAAAATGCCTAGCAAGGGCTTATGGTCAGTCACTATGGTGAAGGGGCGGCCGTACACAAAATCATGAAATTTCTTGGTCCCCGCAATTATCGCTAGTGCTTCCCTGTCTGTCTGGGCATAGTTTCTCTCCGCTTGGGACAAGGACCTAGAGTAGAACGCTATCGGGGCCTCCCTCCCGTTCTCCAGTACGTGGCATAACACCGCCCCCACCCCCACCGGGGATGCATCGCATATCAGGACCACTGGGCGTTTGGGATTGAAATGGGTCAGTACCGCATCTGATGCCAGGAGTCGCTTCAGGTCATTGAAAGCCATCTCCTGGTCGTCGCCCCACTTCCATGCCCCGTCCTTTTTTAACAATTTGTGTAGGGGTTCCGCCACTGCTGCCTTCCGCGGAAGGAAGGAGTGGTAAAAGTTGAGCAGTCCAAGGAACGACTGCAACTCGGGCTTGGAGGTGGGGCGAGGGGCCTTCTTGATGGCGGCCACCTTGGATTGGGATGGCCTTATTCCCTCGGGAGTAACACGGAACCCTAGGAACTCAACCTCAGTTGCGAAGAAAACGCATTTGTCTTTCCGCAACCGCAACCCCGCTTTTTCGAATATTGCCAGGACCTTTCCCAACCTTATTGCTAATTCGGCCCGGCTCCCCCCTGTAATCAATACGTCATCAAAGTAGGGTAACACCCCCTCTAACCCCTTCAGGAGGCGTTCCACGAGTGACTGGAAGATCCCGGGCGCCGAATTCACGCCGAATTGGAGGCGCGATACCTGGAACGCCCCTTTGTGGGTGACTATGGTCTGTGCAGCAGCTGCGGCGGGGGTCACCGGGAGTTGCTGGTAGGCTTGGGCCAGGTCGAGTTTAGCGAAACACCTCCCCCCGTGTAACCTGGCCAACAAGTGGCTGACTACCGGCACCGGATACGCATTAGGGCGGATCGCCTTATTGATGGTGCACTTGTAATCAGCGCATATGAGGACCTCCCCGTTGGCCTTGAGCGCTGTTACAATTGGAGTTTCCCACTCCGCAGAATCAACAGGGACAAGAATCCCCTGGCCCACCAATTTGTCCAACTCCGCCTCTATTTTGTCCTTTAGTGCGAAGGGCACTCTGCGCGGTTTAAGTCTGATTGGACGTACTCCAGGGTCCAGGTCGAAAGTCACTGGGGGGCCCTTGAATTTTCCGAGCCCCTTTTTGAAAACCTCGGGGTGCGCGTCGCACACGCTCTGTATTGGATCGGTCCCGGCGGCGTGTGCTCCCACGGTGTGCACCCCCCAATGAACAACCCCAGGGGCTGGAACCATTGAGTCCCGAGGAGGCTGCATTTACCTCCCTTGAGGACGACTAGGGGAAGCGTTGCGGTGTGCTTTTTAAACTGGACCTGGAACTTCCCAACCCCCAACACTGGGATGCGGTTCCCTTGCACGTCCTTCAGTGTGGCCCTCAACGCTTTGAGCTTGGGCCGCACGCGGGGGGCGATTTTCATGAACTCTCCCTGGGAAATGATAGAGTATGAGGAACCCGAGTCCACCTCCATCCTAACAGGGGCCCCTTGTATTACTACCTCAACGAAGTAACGGGGGTGCTCCATGGAAACGCTGCAAACCGGAGCGTCGTCCTCGCTGTCGTCGGAGATGCGCCCTACTCCGTCCCGCGTCCTCGTGGTCCGGGTGCCGTCCTTTGGCCTCGTGGTGCGGTCCTGCCTCGCCGAGCGGTCTGGGGAACTCCTCTTGGCCTCGCGCCGTTTCCGGCAGACCTTGGCGATGTGCCCGCGCCGGCCGCAGTTGTGGCACTCGGCCTTGCGGAATGGGCATTTGGCGCGGGCATGGGCGGCGCCGCAGCCGTCGCAGCGCCGGCCCTCTCTGTGGACCCTCCGGACGTCCTCGTCGTCGCCGCTCTCCGTGGACGAGTTCGAAACTCGCCGGGCCGCGCGCACCGAGCTCTCTGCCTTGGCGGGTTTCGGGCGCCAGTCCTGAAGCTCTTGCACCCCGGCAGTCGTGGCCTCCGCGGCCTGTGCCGTGTCGAGGACTTGTTGCCACGTGGGAGGCGGCTCCTTTTTCATCAGCGCGCGCTGAGTCTCGGTATCCCTCAGACCGCAGAGCAGGCAGTCCCGGAGGGTGACTTCTGGGGTCTCCCACTTGCATGGGCCGGCGGCCAGCCGCAGGGCCGCGGCGAACTCAGCGACCGATTCCCCGGGCGCCTGGACTCGCCTCCAGAACGCGCTCCGAGCGGGGAACATCGCTATCGCGGGCCGGAGGTGGGTGCGCAGCGCCGCCAGGAGCTCTGTGGCCTTGAAGTCGCTCACCCTCCTCGGCGCGATCAGGTCCACCAAGGTCCTCTTGGTCTCGTGTCCGAGCATGCGGACGAAGATGGCCCTCTTCTTGGCCTCATCTGAGACTTCGAGCTCCACTAGCGCTCCATTGAAGTCTATCTCAAACAGCTCCAAGTCCCCCGGCTTCCTGATCTCGTAGCCGGCGCATGTCTTGGTCCCGTGGGCAGCCATCATCCCACCTTCGTCGCCAATTTAGTGTATGGGACCAAAGACAACAGAACAGCCGAAGGGTTGGCTTAACACAGGTTTATTGCATGATGGTCCGGTGGAGCATGAGGTAATAGCGGTGATACATCTCAATATATACAGTAGCCCTATACATTTGAATCTTGTAGCACGGTAGCTCATTGGCTGCTACCGGCGTGGCCTCGCCCAGGCACGCCTCTCTTCCTGCTGCTGAATGCAGATCTTTCTTCTGCTGCTGAATGCAGATCTTTCTCCTGCTGCTGAATGCGGGGAAGGTTTTCCCGCGGCTGTCCATGATTGAGCAATGTGAACCATGTGAGACTGAACGCTCGCAGCTGCCCTCTATGGGCTGCCTGCTCGCATTCCTTTACAGCTGAGATACCTTGTATTTGGAGTGGTTACATTCTTGCCTTTACAGTACAATGAACATGCAATCATACATACATAACAGAGCCACTTTTTTTAAAAAAGAAAATTGCTCCTCTTTACATTTGTAACATTCCTAGTAAACCCACTTCTTTGCTGGAGCTGTTTTGTTGATTTGACTTTTCATTGAAAGCTGTTCAGTAGGCTCTAAAGCAGTGTTTCCCAACCTTTGGTTTTTGGACTTCAATTTCCAGAAGCCTAAGTCAATTCCCCAAACCACTGATCAGCCAATGTACTGACTTCGGCTTCTGGGAATTGAAGTCCCCCTGTGGGCCCCACATTGGGAACCACTGCTCTAAAGCATACCTGTCAACCCGCGGCTCCGGAAAAACGTGACCTGCGTACATCGCTTGTACGCAGGTCGCTTTCTGCGCATGCGTGGAAGGATTTTACTCCTTCCACGCATGCGCGGAAGCACTACGCCACTTGCGCGGCCCCTACGCAAGCAGCGTAGCGCTTCCGCGCATGCGTGGAAGGGGTAAAACCTTTCTACGCATTCACAGAAAGCATTTCCCCCGCTGCCAAATTACGGGGTTTTGGCAGCGGGGGCCGGGTTATGACATCAATCGATGTCGAATTACGGGGTTTTCCCGGCCAAATCAGGGTGGTTGACAGGTATGCTCTAAAGAGATATCAGCTTCAAATGGTAAACATCGTAGTGCTAAACTCCCTACTCTTCCCTACACGGCAATATAAAAAATGAACCATGTTTTCAGGAGTGGGGAAAAAGGTGAAGAGAGTTACAGAAAAAGCAAGTCCTTGTAAAAAGAAATGGCCTAATAATGGCTGGAAAAGGAAAACTGTTGCAGAACTTGGTATGGTATGGAAGAGCACTGAGTGCCATAGTGCTCTACAGGGAAATGAGTGAAAATATTTGTGTCACAGTAAGCATGTCATTAGCATGTCATTGGATTCTGGCTCAAATGTTTATGAACTAGAGCCCATTTTGTAAAATAGCAATGCCAGGAAATGTTTGATTTGGGAGCTACAGGTCCCAGAGTACCTTATTCAGCATATCCAAGAACTGTAGTCCCCCCTTTGATACTGGTGGAAGAAGATGTTCATCCCATGATATCTCAAAACTGAAGACACCTCTTTTGAGATTAATATGGTGGCTCCTTGAAGCATAACCATAAGGTTTCCTGAAATAATTTTCATTGGACTATAACTGGTTCCTGTCAACTTATTTCATAAAAATTCTTTTTCTACTGTATTAGTCACAATTAGGGAACTAGTTTTGACAGGGCACAATTTCTGAGCTTTTGCTGTCCTACTGAAATTTCCAACCATGGCCAAGATGACAAGGCCAGTCCTTGTCTAAAACTGAAGTCTAAAATGCCTAAAAGGCACCAAGTTGAGAAAGACTGGAATAGGCAATTGCTTTGTCTATCCTAGCTCATAACTTTATTGATTGCTAAAAATGTTCTGAAAGAATGGGTTATTTTTTGTATTTTCCAGAATTATTCATCAGGCAAATATGGTATAAAATTTGAGATTAATATAAATAGTCTAAAATTGAACCAGATGTGATACCTGTGGCTTTTGAAAGAAGACATATCTTAACCACAAATTTTATATTATCCTTGATGAAAAATTCTGTAGAGCCCAAAAGTTAATCCTGTTTGTAATTTTTAGGAGGAGTTGCATATTCTGGACAGTTCTTGGCCTCTTGGACTAAGGTTGCAAATTCCAGGCTATGGGCATCTTCATACTGGATTTTTCTTATTCAGTTTGGGGACAAACATTGAATAAATGCCTTTATAACGTAAATCAGAAACACTGCAAAATGGAAAACAATTACTCATCTTGTACATGACTCACCTAAGTTATACAACTGAAAGCAGGAGGTGTGTGATATTTCCCATGGAAATAACAGGTGACAGGGTGGTTGATACAAAATAGGATGTGCAGTGCCATCCTATATATGTTTCTCAAATGGAGACATATAGTCCAAATATGACTTACTCCCAGGTAAGCATTGACATGATCACATCCCAAATATGTGAATGGAGTGGAAAGAGTAGATTAATTTGTCTCACCAGAGAATTGTATTAATCATTGTCTCCTCCAGCATCATCACCCCACTTCACTTGTAGAAACACTGTAAGCTTC
Source organism: Bradypodion pumilum (assembly GCA_035047305.1). NCBI lineage: Eukaryota > Metazoa > Chordata > Lepidosauria > Squamata > Chamaeleonidae > Bradypodion > Bradypodion pumilum. The sequence goes on from JAWDJD010000003.1 coordinate 328,036,897, forward strand.
ACTTGGAGCTGGGGAAACTGTTGCTACCAGCTAATAACTACACTATACACTCAGCTACTAGCTATCATTACGGAGCATAGCTAGCTGCACAGCAAAATTGCCCAATTAGCAAAGGTACTGTACTGCCAGGTTAACTTAAGTTCATATGGAATAGGATACCCACAATTGGACTAGTCCACCCTAAAACTAGATATCAGCTATAAACCGGATGCCCTCAAACTCTTTAAAGTCCATCAAAGAAATGTAAGAGCTAGGGTCTGCTATAAAAACAGACTGATTTCCAACCCGTTCTAACCAAATTGGCCAAGAGAACCATATTCACTCTGAGAATGAGGGAGTTGTTATTACAATCTAAGCCTTTCTCTTAAAGACAGATGGAAATGTGTAGCTGTCTACATGGTGGGTTGCAAGCTCCCTGATCCCTCACCATTGGCTATGTTGGTGCTAGAGTAGCAGTCTCACAGTATCAAAGGGGGCACACAGTTGTCCTCCTTGATCTAGACCTGTACTGGCCTGATTCAATATAAAAGCAGTTCTGCATATTCATCTTAGACCTGGAAACTATCACATCAACTTCTCTTTGCAGGCACAAAGATGTGTATAATTTACCTTTACTGTATGTGTCAGCTGTTCATGAATTACCAGAATATCTAGAGGTGAGCAATGGAGTGTTAGTGGTAAATTGGTAGTTAAAGGAGTAAGACTTTAGAGGTGGACCAATTTACCGCACTCTAGATTTGCATACCATCATTGTTAAACTAATAATAATAACTTCTTGTCAGAAATTATTCTGGGTTGAAAGGATTTTTGCTGGAGAAACTCAACTCAGGGGATGCCCGAATGAAGCTCCTTTCATATCCCCATGATCTTTGCCCACTGATGTGATCCCTATTTATCTACTTGCAATTTCTTGCTTTCAAACTGCTAGGTTGGTAGGAGCTGGGATAGAGACGGGCGCTCAAACATCGTGCAGTATTCGGGTCTCGAACTGCCGACTTGCTGGCCTTCCAGCTAAGAAGGTGAGCTTCTTAACCTCTGAGCCACCACAGTGGCTAATCACAAGTTTAGTGTCTTGCAAGGAAGACGATGGAAGGAGCCGTAACAAGGCTAAACACAACTTTATTGCATGATGGTCAGGGTGAACATGTGGTAATGGCGGACAAACAGCTCTATTTATATTACACTGTATATTTGAATATGCCGGTGTGGTAGCTCATTGGCTACTGTCCGTGTGATGTCATTGGTCTTCTCCAGGTGTGGTGTGGCGGGAAGGTTTTCCGCTCTTCAGATATTCGGGGAATCTGTACCATGTGAGCTGGATGCTCGCTACTGCCACCTGTGGCCACTTAGCTTGCATCCTCATACAGCCTGTTACAATGTGTTCCTGATTAGATACAATTGGATACATTGACTGGTTACATTCTGTTAAAGGGATCATTACAACATTTCCTTGGCAATACATTCAGTACATAACACTCCTCCCCCCTAGGTAAGGACGAAGTCCTTCAACCAATGAGGCTTCCCGCATGTTCGCTTTGGGCGAGTGGCAGCCATGCTTTGCCCTGGAGTGGCTGCGTATTCCTGCTCGTTATGTCCTAGTCCTGCAACAGGAGAGGGTGACTCATTAGTGATTGGCTGCGGGCTCTGAGCCTGGGATTGGGGAGGTCTAGGTGTAGGAGTAAACTCCAGGGACGTGAAACCGGGGATCCTAGGGACTAAAGTAAAACCCCGCTCTTCGCTCAGACGGGTGGGGGACCACTCCGAAAACTTCCCCCGGTTTCCAAACTCAAAATCTAACTCTTCGAAATCCCCCTCTTCCAAATCATCCCTGTAGCTCAGGGGGTCCAAGGGATTTGGATTTGTGTCATTTCCCTCCCCCCAGTGGTCTGTGTCTCCCCCTTGGGATAAGCAAGTGGGGGAGAACCCTAGCGTTGAATCTCCTGTTTGGTCTCTCGTGTCTTGCCTGTCTACAACTCTACTCCTGAGCTGGTTGGCGTGTCTCCTCCAGAGGAGACGTGTGCTCGTCTCGACATTGTATGAGACTGGCCCAGTTTGCCCGACCACTACTCCGGGAACCCAAGTCGGCCCGGCGGCTGCATAATTCCTGCAGTGCACGGCCTCGCCGACCCCGAAACTCTTAGTGCTTCCCAGTGCAATGTTTCTACCCGTGTCCTCCACCCTGGTTGGGGCTAGGTGCGAGAGGATCGTGGCGGGTGTCCTCTGCATAAGGAGTTCGGCAGGCAACAACCCCAATGCCAGGGGGTCACTCAGTACCTTAATAGGAATTGGCATAGTTGCAGGTTCAAATCCCCGGGGCCCATCCGACGCAGTGCGTCCTTCGTTGTTCACACCAAACACTCCGCTTGACCATTTGTAGCTGGGTGAAAGGGGGCAGAGGTAATGTGGCGAATCCTATTAATCTCTATAAACCCCTGGAACTCTGCTGACGTGAAAGTTGTGGTGTTATCGCTCACAAGCACATCGGGTAATCTGAAGCAGCTAAATACTCTCCGCAATTGCCTAACTGTTGCAGCTGACGATGTACTGGAAATTGGAATTACCTCCAATCACTTGGAGTAAGCGTCCACTATTATTAAGAACAGGGTGCCCCTGAAGGGTCCTGCAAAATCTACGTGTAGGCGAGGCCACGGCCCTCGGGCTGCGTCCCATTCTCTGTGGGGAAGTCAGGACTCTTCGGGGCGGGTACTCTGGCAGCTCTCGCAAGTGCCAATCATGTGTTCTATATCTGCGTCCAACTTGGGCCACCAGACGTAGCTTCTGGCTAGCGCTTTAGAGCGCACGATCCCCGGGTGGCTAATGTGTAACATCTTAAGCACCTGTGGCCTCAACGCTTTGGGGATTATTACCCGCTGCCCCCAGAGGAGGCAGCCCCTCTCTAGGGACAGTTCGTCTCTCCTTCTGCCATAAACCTAGAACTCCTCCGTGGGGGAGGTCGCTGGCTACCCCTTTTGCACCCATGAACTGACTAGGGCCAATGACCTGTCCTTCGCTGTAGCTTTAGCGATCTCCGCTGGCAGTATCGGGGGAGTCTCTAGGGCCTCGATCAGGAGCACCTGGTCGTCCTGCTCTACCTCACACTCTGGGTACCCTGTCTGTGGGAGGGGTGACCTGGAAAGGGTGTCGGCGTGGCTGATTTCCTTGCCGGGTCGGTAGGCCAACGCATACTGGTATGCTTTGAGGAAGATAGCCCACCGCAGCATCCTCGGGGATAAGATCTGTGGGGTGGGCTTGTTTGTGGTGAAGATACCTTGCAGGGGCTTATGGTCGGTCACGACTGTGAATGGTCAGCCATAAAGGAAGTAGTGGAATTTTTTGGTTCCTGCAACTATTGCCAGTGTCTCCCTGTCTGTTTGCGCGTAATTGCGCTCCGCCTTGGACAGGGATCTCGAATAGAATGCCACCGGGGCTTCCCGACCGCTCTCTAGCACATGGCATAAGACCGCCCCCACCCCCACCGATGAGGCATCGCAGACCAACACAATGGGCTTCTTGGGATCGAAGTGGGTTAGGACAGCCTCGGAAGACAGAAGCTGCTTGAGCCCCCTGAATGCCCGTTCCTGGCTTTTGCCCCACCACCAAGCCATGTCTTTTTAAAGTAGCTTGTGTAGCGGTTCTGCCACCGACGCCTTTCCCGGCAGGAAAGAGTGGTAAAAATTTAAGAGTCCCAGGAAGGACTGTAGTTTGGCCTTGGTGGTGGGGTGAGGGGCGTTCTGCACTGCTGACACCTTTGACTCAGCTGGCTTAATACCTTCAGGGGTTATCCGGAATCCCAGAAACTCTACTTCTTTTGCGAAAAACACACACTTATCTTTCCTCAACCTGAGCCCTGCTTTCTCGAACACGGTTAGCACCTCTTGGCCTAACCTCACGGTCTAACCTCTTGGCCAATTCCTGTCCCCCCCCCTGCTGTTATCAAAATGTCATCAAAGTAAGGGAAAACACCTGGGAGCCCTTTCAAAAGCCATTCCACGAGGGACTGGAAGATCCCAGGGGCCGAATTCACACCGAATTGGAGGCGCTTTACTTTAAAGGCTCTCTTATGAGTAACTATGGTTTGAGCGGCGGCTGCAGCTGGGGTCACCATTAATTGCTGGTATGCCTGCGCTAAATCTAGCTTGGCGAAGCACCTCCCTCCATGCAATGTTGCTAACAGGTGGCTTACTACCAGCACCCGGTACGCATTTGGGCAAATTGCCTTATTAATCGTGCACTTGTAGTCAGCGCAGATCCTGACCTCCCCGTTAGCCTTTAGTGCCGTAACAATGGGGGTTTCCCACTTGGCAGAATCTACAGGTACCAAAATCCCCTGACCCACCAGTTTGTCCAGTTCAGTCTCAATTTTGTCCTTTAGTGCGAAGGGCACTCTCCTTGGCTTGAGCCTGATGGGCCGGATGTCGGGGTCCATGTCGAAGGGGCCCTTGAACTTCCTGAGTCCCTTCTCGAAGACTGCAGGGTGTGTGTTAAACACTTCTGTAATCGGGTCCGCCTGCATGGCGTGTATGCCCCCAATGAAAAACCCCAGGGGCCCAAACCACTGTGTTCCAAGGAGGCAATAGGTCCCGTCCCTTAACACTACTAGGGGCAACTGCGTGGTGCACCGCTTGAATTGAACCTTGAACTCCGCCACCCCCAACACTGGGATACTCTTCCCTTGAACGTCCTGTAAGTTTGTCCTTAGGGCTCTCCCGTTGGGAGATGATGGAATACGATGACCCCGAGTCTATCTTCATTCTCACTGGGACCCCTTGTAACTGTACCTCCATGAGGAAACATGGGTGGCTCAAGGGCACGCTGTGTACTGTCCGGTCCTGGTTGTCGGGAACTCTTCGAGACACGTGGCGCTCCTCTGACTCGTCATCGTCGAAGATCCTGCTGACTCCATCTGCTTTCCATTGCAGCCATTCCGCCAGGCCCTTGCCTTCATCCTGTCGCCGCTTGCAGACCTTGGCGATGTGGCCGCACTGCCCGCAGTTGTGGCACTCCGCCTTCTGGAATGGGCACCTGCTCTGGTCGTGAGATGCTCCACATCCATCACAGTGGCGGTCTCCCCTGGCGCGGTCTCGGACCTTGGGCCTCTTCTGTACTAGTTGCACATTGTCGTCCTCACTGCTTTCGGAGGTGGACGTGGTGGACTCGGGGGCCCCCTGCTTTCCGTAGGATGAACAGCTGTGGACCGGGACCACAGACAGGGCCCCCCAGGTAACGTGGTCCTGGCCCGGCACAGTCGCTCACCTTGTTGCACCGACTCGGCGGCTTGGGCAATTCGCAGAACTTGCTCAAAGGAGATGCCCTCATTCTTGGCCAGTAACTTTTTCCTGGCGCCCTCGTCTCGCAGGCCCAGCAGGAGCCTGTCCCTCAGCGCCTCGCTCAGGTGCGTTCCCCATCGGCATGGCACAGCGGCCATTCGTAGGGCCACGACGAACTCTTCCACAGACTCACCGGCCCGCTGGTTCCGCTGTTGGAAGGCTAACCTCGCTGGGAAGACGGACACTTTCAGGCAGAAATGCTTCCTCAGCTCAGTGAGGATGTCGTCTAGGGGAACCTCTCTGAGCAGCCTCGGCATCAGGAGGTTCGTGGCCAGCTCTAGAGTCTCCAGGCCGCACTGGGCCAGCAGGTACGCTCGCCTCTGGGCTTCCTCCTCGATGCTCTCAGCGTCCATTGCGTAGAGGAACTGCTGCTCATAGAGCTCCCATCTCTCTGGCTTCGTGGTGTCGAAAGGAGCGATGTTCACTTTGCTGGACGCCATCCCACCTTCGTTGCCAATTTAGTGTCTTGCAAGGAAGATGATGGAAGGAGCCGTAACAAGGCTAAACACAACTTTATTGCATGATGGTCAGGATGAACATGTGGTAAAGAGCTCTATTTATATTACACTGTACATTTGAATATGCTGGTGTGGTAGCTCATTGGCTACTGTCCACATAACGTCATTGGTCGTCACGCCCATCTTCTCCAGGTGTGGTGTGGCGGTAAGGTTTCCCGCTCTTCAGGTATTCGGGGAATCTGTACCATGTGAGCTACTGCCACCTGTGGCCACTTAGCTCGCATCCTCATACAGCCTGTTACAATGTGTTCCTGATTAGATACAATTGGATACATTGACTGGTTACATTCCATTAAAGGGATCGTTACAACATTTCCTTGGCAATGCATTCAGTACATAACAACAAGGTAATAAAGTAAGACATTTACTATTTTGGTTGGTTGATCAGATTACATATATGAATACAGTATATATGTTGTATTAAATTAGAATGGAAATAAATCTGTATATAGGAAGATGAATGAAAGCAGTCTGGGATGAAAAATCTGCACGTTTATGGTGTGGAAATATGATGATTGTACTCTGTTGTAGGTTGTCTGGATATCTCAATGAGTTGAGTATCTGGCTGCAGAGCCAAAGGTTGAGGATTGGATTCTCCCAGTGAGCCTCCTAGGTGAACAGCTAGCCTATATAACCTCTGACAAGCTACATAATACCAAGGTGCCCCACAAAGAAGTGAATTATTTTTGAGTGCTGTAGACCTAGAAAATTCAGAGAAGAGTAGCTGTAAATGAGAACTGACTTGATGGCATGCCATTATTTATTAATTCATTCGCTATATAAAATACAAAGCATTCAGTCATGTTTTCTTGTTTTATAGATTACTAGCAAGGGTTGCCCGGCGTTGCCGGGCTTTTTTTGGGGTTTTGTTTTTTAAAAAAATATGAGAAATGGTTTTGGATGATTTTTGTTGTATGTGTGTTTAAATGAGTTATGTTATTTTTTAAAAATATTGTTTTTTATACATAGGTAGTTTTTTTAAACTGTTATAAATAAATTTGGATTTTTAAAAGTGGAAAGGTTGATATATATTTTTTCCCAATAATTGCATTTTTAAAAATAATTTGTCCTTTTTTTTTGGTGATAGGTGTACTTTGGATAAGATTTTTTTTAAAATGTGTAAGTGTAATTCGAATTCATTGAGTGTCATTTTTCCTGTGGCCACTTGGTGGTGCTGTTGCGTAATGTTTGTCCTGTCCTGTGTATTCTTCCTGTTCTTTTGCCATTTCAATTCTGTTTCTCGGCGTGGCTGGACCTGTGTTGGTAAGTTGTGATCTCCGATATTTAAGTGAAAAGGACGCTGGGATATGAATTTTGTTGGGGGGGGGGCTGTTGTTTTTTGTTGTATGTTTTTCCTGTCTTTGTTTGTGTTTATTTTTTAAAGGTTAGATTTCTTTTTTTGAATGGTTTTGATTTGATTTTTGGTGTGTCCTTTTTTTAGGGGGGGGGGTGCCTTTTGTTCTCACGAACCATGCTTGGTGGCCCGTGGGAAGGTAGGCTACTTGCAGCGGGGGTGCCTTTTCTTCCCATTGGCCATGCTTGTTTGCCCGTGGTTAGGAAGGGCACTTGCGGCGGGGGGTGCCTTTTGATCCCATGGGCCATGCTGGATGGCCCTTGGGAAGGGAGCGTTGTTGCGGGGAGGGTGCCTTTCGTTTCCACGGGCCATGCTTGTTTTCCCGTTGGGAAGAAGGGCAGTTGCGGGGGAGGGGTGGTGGGTGGATTGTTTATATTTTGGCGCGGTGGCAGTCCCTTCGAACGGAAGAGCAGGGGCGGCGGGTTTGTTTCATTTTCTTCCTCCACGGGCCATGCTGGCTCGCCCGTGGGGATGAATGGCGGCGGAGCCGGCTTTCTTTAAGTTTTGTTTTCGCGCGCAGGCTGCCTCAGCGTTCTGCGCGCTCATGGCGCGCAGGACGCTGGGGCTTGTAGTTATGGGTTCGTGCTTTGTGTTTGTGCTGCGTTTTTTAACATGCTTTTCGTTTGATTGGCCGTGGCGCGTGTCTGAACGCTGCGGCGTGCGTGAGCCTCTCAGCCTGATTGGCTCTGGCGCGCCACGGTGCAATGACTGTTGGGACGTGAAGTTCTTTCCCTTTCTTGCCGTTTGTGGGGCTGAGGCCCCCGTGCCGGATTTTTAAATCCTTCGTTGACCTGCGTAGGGAATTCGGCCGTGCACACGAAGGGTGGGTGTGGGTCAGTAGAGCGACGCATAGCAGCCTATAGCCAGTTCCAACGGTGAACACTTGGTTTTATAGGTTAAGATTTTCTGTGTACCTAAGGTATTCCAGCTGGCTAGCTAGGTCTCTGAGTTAGGCATCTGCCTGCAGTGCAAAAAACTGGAAATTTTATTCTTCACTATGCCTCCATGGAGAAGAGCCAGCCAGCATGGCTTTGGGCAAGCTGCATACTCCCAGGATGCCCCAGAAAAAAGGAATACCTCTAACTGGGCTATCTTTCCCTGACCTACCTGAATGAACTAGAGACTAAATCTGGAACCTTCTGCAGGGTTAGCATCAGTGATGCACTGCAAAAAAAAATTCCTACCTTCTCTGTGGGCTGGCCAAATCTGTGGGTGAGGCCAAATCTGTGGGCGGAGCCAAACATCCTGCATTATGGGCTATGGAGGTGGGCGTGGCTAACCAGGTGCGCATGACCTGGGGGAATTTCCGCTACCGGTTCTGCAGAACCTGACAGAATCTGCTGCAGTGCATCACTGGTTTGCATGTGGTCTACCACTTTTGTTCAGTTTAAAGTTGAGTCCAACTCTTTGCGACCACATGGCTATGTTGGTGCTAGAGTAAGTGCCAGCATGCCACTAAACTGTGACTATTCACTCAGACATGATTGGCTGGTATTGACCATCATTCATTAATTAAAGCTTTCGTAATGTATACATATAAGAAATAAACAGAAGAAGCTGGAAGAAAGTCTTTCAAACATCCAGTCTACTAAGTATCTCTACAGTTTAGATTCTAAATTATAACATGCTTTGATTTTCCCCTGATAAAGTAAGGCAGATGAAATGATGTAGTTATAGAATAAGTCTTTCCTGGCACTTTTCTCAAACTTTGATATGTGTTATTTCCAATTAAAGCAAATGAATCATTAGTGAAACAAGGTTTAAAAATACTTTGAGGGAGCAAGGAAGCTTAACAAATAATACTTTATTTTAAAAATCTCTCTCTATTTATTCAAATGCCAGAGATTATTAAGTGACTTCTCTTTTTTAAACTTCATGTAGGAGAATACAAATCATTAAAAATGGTTGGGTTTGGACTACGACAAAGCAAAGAAAGAGGCTTCAATTTGACAGTCCAGGGTTTAACTGGGACATGAAAGAAGAAGAATTAAAAACTGTACAGTATCAAGACATCCTGTTCTTATAAGCAAAAGTGTTAGCATAATCAATGAATATATTAACACCAGGGTTGTCAGTGGCACGTTGGTTATGTTGCATGAAACTATTTTCAGTTATAACGCCTACTATCTTATTTCCACCCTCAAAATAATTATTCACAAATTAACCCTTAGACCTACATGAGCATTATTATTAATTATGTAACATTAAGTCAATTCAAAAGGCTTTCTAGGTATAGAGTTTACCATTGCCTTCTTCTGGGGCATCCTGAGACTGTGCAGCTTGCCAAAGGTTACACAAGCTGGCTAGTCTTTTGGAAGAGACAGCAGAGAATTAATCTCCCAGGCAGATGCACAACTCACAGAGCTTTTCAGCCAGCAGTCTTAATTGGTGTTGTCTATTAAACATCCAGGGACTGTGATGGCTTAGTAGTTAAGATGCTGAACATGATGACTTGAAGGTCAGTAGTTCAAGTGCTGCATGATGGAGTGAGCTCCCATCTTTGTCCCAGCTTCTGCCATCCTAGCAGTTCAAAAGCAAGAAATTGCAAGTACATAAATAGGTATCAGTTAAATTGGCCCGCCCCCGGCGACTGATGAATCCTGAAGGATTCCAAAGGGAACTGGGGTGTTTTCATCTGGATCAGCTACACAATTCGCCTGAGGCTCTTGTCGACCTCTGGCATGGAGGTGCAACGCCAGCCTTGGATGTGATCACGCCACTACGGCCTCTCCGCGCACATGGGCCCTGCTTATCCCCATAGTTTATGGAGGATTTGAGGGAGCTTAAATGGATAAAGAGATGCTGAGAGCGCCGCTGGGTGAAGACTCAGAGTGATTCTGACTGAACACTGGCTACCTAGTGGCGACAGAGGTGGTGAAATGGCAATATTTTGCCACCCTTATTGCCTTTTCAGATAATTGCCTAGCAATTCTGTTTCGAGTGACTAGGTCCCTCAACTGAGACTGCATTGGTCGCGCTGTTGGATTATCTCTGGTGGGAGCAGGATGGAGGTCATCCCTCCATCCTTGCTCTTCTTGACTCTCAGTGGCCTTCGATACTGTCGACCATGGTATCCTTCTGGAATGGCTCTGAGGAGTGGGGATCCAGGGCACTGTGTGGTCCTGATTTGCTTCACTTCTGAAGGGCTGGACCCAGTCAGTGTGGTTGGAAGATGGGATGTCCAGCCCTAGACCTCTCTAGTATTGGGTACCTCAGGACTCTCACCTCTCCTATTTAACATCTACATGAAACTGCTGGAGGAGATCATCCGTTCCCATGGGGTGAGGTATCATTAGTATGCTGATGATACTCAGCTATACATCTTGGCCCATGGTGATCCAAGTGATGCAGTCGGAGTCCTATCCAGGTGTCTGGAGGCTGTCGAGGTCTGGATGGGGGACAATGGTCTCTTAAGTATCCTGGCCCACTATCATGTAGGGCTTTAATGGTAATTACCAGCACCTTGAATTGCACCCTGAGGCACACTGGCAACCAGTGCAGCTCCCGAAACAGTGGTAAGGCATGGGCATAATGCCCGCACCCCATCACCACCCAGGTAGCCACATTCTGGACCAATTGTAGCCTCTGAATGGTCATCAAGGGCAGCCTCATGTAGAGCACATTGCAATAGTCAAGTCTGGAGGTGACCAGAGCATGCATGACCATGAGCAAGGAGTCCAGATCTAGGAGCGGGCGTAACTGGAGTATAACAGCAAGGGTGACCTTTACCTTTACTACAAGCTGGATATATATCCAGATATAAGCTATAAGTTTATAAACTGGATATATATCCAGAATCCAGAAGGGGCTGCAGTGGCTCAATGGTTAAGAAACTCACCTTGTTAGCTGGAAGACTGGCAAGTCAGCAATTCGAGACCTGGGTACTGCCTGACGGATTGAGCACCTGTCTCTGTCTCAGCTCTTGGGGACATGAAAGGAGCCTCATTTGGGTGTTCCCTGAGCGGAGTTTCTTCTGCAAAAATCCTTTCGACCCATAATAATTTCTGACACGAAATTATTAATATGGCTGGATATCAGGAAGAACTGCTTAACTGCTAGAACAACAAAACCAATTACCTCAGGAGTTGGTGAGAACTCCAACACTAAAGGCATTCAAGAGAAAATTGGACAACCATTTTTCAGATCTGCTTTGATTTGGATTCCTGCAATGACCAGGGGGTTGGACTCAATGGCTTCGTATGCCCCTTCCGACTTGGTTATTCTATGATTCTACAAGCATTAATATTACCAAACAGAACTTGTGAAGGGAAGTGCTATTTTCCTCCAAATTGTAGTGAAGAAATTTATACTGTAGACCTTGGTTGGTGATAGGGTGTGTGAGTGTGATTCTGTGAAATGATTTATGTGTGATAGCTTTAACATAATCAACCATTCTTGTTGAGATATGTGTGAAATGGGTGAAGTGGTGAAGGAATCTTTTCTGGGAAAGTGGATCACAGGAATCTTTGGCACTGTGTATGATTACTTGCAAACTATCTATGGGTTAAAATCAGACATTAAGCTTATCACTTATTTAAAAGCAGCACTCTCTCAGATGGTGAAAGACATATGTTTATCATTGTGTGCTATATTTGATTGTCTAGCATGCTGTGTTTTCTGATTGATCACTGACAGGTCAAACAAATGCTCTCTCCTCACTCCATGAAAAGTAACTGGCTGTACTAGGTGGTGTTTCAAACAATGGCCATCTCTGCTACAGCTGAGACTGCAGGGTAGTTTGAAGAGCATAAGACAGACTCTGAGGAACATATAGTTCTGTCCCCTTAATATAGGAATAACCAACTGAAGCCAAAGTGCCTAAAAACTCATCTCTGTGCCTTTCATTTAAAAAACTGTGAGGCATCAAGAAACCTGCAGGTGACTTGGAATGGCATCAAGCTCAAACATTGGGCCACCACCCAAGTACCTGGGAGTTACCTTGGATCAAACTCTCACATTCAGGGCCCACTGCCTTAATACCAAACAGAAGATTTTTGCCAGGAACAATATTCTGAGGGAAATAACAGGCACAAGTTGGGGTGCCCAACCACACACATTAAGAACTTCTGCTCTAGCTTTATGTCACTCTTCAAAAGAGTACACTAGTCCAGTGTGGTACAGATCAAAACATGCAAAACAGGTGGATGTGGCCTTAAATGAAACAGCAAGACTGGTTGCAGGATGTTTAAAACCAATCCCAATGCAAAAAGTGCATTACTTAGCTGGCATCCCCCCACCAAAATTCCATCAAGAAAGTGCTGCTCAGAAAGAGTGGGTCAAAGCAAGTTCTTTGGAAATACATCTGCTATTTGATCACCAACCACCAAAGCAGAGACTGAAATCAAAGCATAGCTTCCTCATAACGCCTGCCCCTCTGAACAACCAGCCCCCACAGACAACCTTAGAACTATGGAAGGTGAGCAAGGAACTACCGGATAACTGGGCAGAACCACATGACTCTCTACCACCTGGCCAAGAACAACCCTGGCCTGTGTGGAAAGCTTTAAATAGACTGTGTGCAGGGTAGGAAGATCAAGGGCTAATCTGAGAAAGTGGGGTTTCCCCTGTAGATGACATCCTGTGTGAATGCGGAGAAGTACAAACTATCTCCCATATGATACAATGCACACAGTGCCCCTCAACATGGACTGAGGAGGACCTTATGTTGGCAAGAGGAAATGCTGTTGAAGCGGCCCAATATTGGACAGATGTCATCTAGCCCTTTTTAATTCTGTTTTATTTTTAGATGTGTTAATTTTAGCTTTGTATGTTGTTATATGCTGGTGGTGCCTCTGACATGAATAAAGAAAGAATAGTAGGGAGCTGCTCATGGCTCAGTCTAGATGAGGAACAGCTAGGAGATTGTTGCTGCCCAAGGCACATACTCCACCCTGCTTGGTGCTGGGGTTATCCTAGTAAACAGTTAACAGTGACTCAGTGGTGTCAACAGTGACTCAGTAGTGTCATCTCATCACTCCACCTGGTGGACAAAAGTTTTCCATTGCTTGGGTTGAAGCTATAACAGCATAACACTCCATCTTATTGACATGCTGGCATTGAAATTTACTACAGGAAATTGCTTCAAAGCTGTAATCAGGAAACCTGTAGAAGTGGATACCACAAGAGACTGATAGCATCATTGAGCCCTGTCCTGTTGTCATGGAGGAGTAATGGTGGTCTGTAACTGTCAGGTGACGAGGCCAGCTTGCCATTAATGGAAGGTCGTGTTCAATTAGTGACTCACTCCCTGGCAGACACATCTAGCTCAGAAACCATTCCATGGCTGGGATGGAGATGCTGCCAAGTGAGACAGGAGGGTGAGTGTGATGCACAGAGCCAGGTTCCACCTCACCCATTTTGACACCTCCACACCTAAGACATTTCCAGAATTGTCCTTTGACGTTAAACATTTCCAGCTGATGTCAGGCTTGCAAGAGTCTGCAAAGCTTCTAGTTGTTTCTCTGTCTGATTATAAAAGGTTGTAAACAAGATACTTTAGAGTTAAAAGGCCATCTGGTGATGCAGGATTTGTAGTTTAGTGCACAAGATCTCAATAAGCCCGAGAGCCTTTCCTTTCTATCTCCTGTTCAGAGGTAACCCAGGCTGCACATTGGAGCATAACAGATATTCATGTGCAAGATGCAGATAGTAGCAATATGGAGAAAGTCCATGTTTCGTGGAATTATAAATTAGATGTATACAGATTGGCCTTTTTTGATTGTAGCTCTCAGAATTCCTCAGGCAGTACTGAGTAGAATTGCATAGAAGACAGGGAGCGGTCATCCAAAAGTTTACATCTGTACACCTCTAGTATAAGTTGTTATTAAAGGAATGCAGAATATAAGTGAGGAAGGGAAATATGAAGGAAGAATGAACTTGGAATGTTGGAATGGAAAAGAGAATCCAGAGAGGTCTATTCTTAGCAGACTAACACATTGAACAGGGACATTCAATACAATTTGTATCACTCACATCTAGGAAAAGACTGCTCATAAGATGAAAAACAGGTACAGATAAAAAGATAAAAAATTACAATGGTAAAACAAAGTATATACTGGAATATGAAAGTAAGTACTGTACCCTATTTACTGGCATATAAGACCCACTTCCTCCCTTAAAATACACTGGAAAAATGGAGTGTGTCTTGTATTGTATATACAGCATTAGGCTATTTTGGTAATAAATATACTCTGATGGGTCTTATACATTGGCAAATAAGGTAATTTAAAAGCTCGGCACCTGATAAAAAACACTTCTTCACCAGATAGTCAATACTAAAAGTTCATTTTCCTATGTGATATACTGATTGCTGGACATCCTTGATGCAGGGGCACACAGAAAGAGCCTCGTCGAACATTATGGTATTCTTGAACCACAATTGGGCATACCCTGGGCAACAGCAACGTTGTGTTGCTGGCTAATCTTTCTCACACTGGGTCAGGTGAAAGGAACTGCAGAATGAACTCACCAAAAGGTGTCTTCATTTTGGCAGTTTCACGTCTGGCCTAGACACGGAAGAAGAAGACTCCCTAGCACAAAAAGTTTTAAAATTGTTTGATGTTGCAACTTTTCGATTCTTTTATTTAATATTTTCCTAATAGTATTTTTTAATATTGCAATAATTGGTTGATGGAGCAATTAACATATTGATGCCTCATAGTAAAAGCCCACCTGAGTTTTTTTTATAAAAAAAGATTTTGTCTGGTAGCAAAAATAAAACAGGAAGAGGGCCAGCCTAGCCACACTCAGAATTAAGATCCACAGAAGGAGATCAACCACTGAAAAATGCCTGACTTTTGCTTGGTTTTCTGAAGATTATTATGAGCTATAATTTTTTGCTAGGAAAAGATATGGATTTCATTTCCAAGGTATAAAAACATCAGAAGACTCTAGTAATATCTGAAGTAAAGGTTTCTTATGCACATTCAGTTCACTTCACACGCACCTACCTTGAGCGTGAGAGAACATGACTGCAGGGGTCTGGCAGTCCAATTCGGGGTTTGTACTACCAGAAATGGGTTGCACAGGAGGCACCCCCACCCGCCAGGACAAATGGCCAAGGAATATGGAAATGCACATAAACAAATATCTGCACACTCAACACACCCTCACTGGTGATCCAAGCATCCAAAATGGCAGCGGCGGAGATGGTGGGGGCCAGAGGGCCGTGAGGAGGCATCGGCGGTGATGGCCTAGAGCGGTGAGAAGCAACCGCTGGGCGGTTGCCCTGCCCCAGCATAACACCACCTCAGCCAATCCGGGTGCCCTGAAGCCACCACACACCCTGGTCCAGCGCCAGCCTGGAGGACAGAGTGGCGAGTGGCAGCAATGGTGTGCCGGCCATGCCCATTAACCCGCTGCCAATACAGATGGACCAGGATGCCTTGGCGGGGGCCCAGATGGCCGGGCTGGGAGGGGAGCCAGGCCCCACCTGGCCGGGTAGGGACAAGCGCGACCCCTGGGCAAGGTCGGGTAATCGGCTAGTAAAAAATAAAAGTTAAAACAGTCTCCTAGTAAGCAGTGCTGATGCATTATCTTGTGGAGGCTACTTGCAAATGTGTAAGTGATTTCAACAGAGATAGGATATTTTCCGGCTATTTTGCAAGAGTCTGGATCTTACCTCAAAGGTTACACCACACATTTATTAAAAATATCATTCTAATTCTGTAGTAAGGTCATATGGACTGCAATCCACACTATGACCAAGAGACAGAGAAGGGAGAGATTGCCATTTTGCTTATAATCAAACACAGAATCAATGGTATATCTTACCAGATGTTTTGGATCTCATTTAATCCAAGATAGGCCCAGGTAGTCATGAAAGCTGACCAAGAAATAGGAAACAAATAGGAAATAGGAAACACCAAGGTCTTGTCATGGGTACTGAAGGATTTTCAGATACACCAACATCACCACCCCTACACCTCAGCAACTATCTGGCTCCTGAAGCTAGAGAGCTGTTAATATTATTTCATTTATGTTTGTTAAAACATTTGTGATACTCCCCTCTTGTGCTTAGCATAATGCTGCATGAGTATAACATAAGCATGAAAACAACCTGTTCATAAGCAAAGCAGAGAAAATGAATTGGAATGGGCAAGTACTGTAAGACAACAGCAACTTCACAAACCTAACAGCAGATATTGGAAATACGTGCAGTAACTCCATTTGTGTGGATTCACAGAGACTTGGGCTTCTGGGAATTGAAGTCCAAGAACAGCCGGAGTGCCAAGGTTCACCACCACTGACCTATGACACTCAGATTGGTCTTCCTTGCCTTTGGTCTTCTGACAATTTGGACTGCATCTCCCAGAATTCCTTGCATCTCTTCAGCCAGCATGGTCAATGGCAAGAGATTCTGAGAGCTAGGACCCAAAAGAGCTGGAGAACCAAAAGATGAGTGCATTGCCAATGTAAGGGTATTATGTCACTTAACCGGCTAACAGACTAATTGACCATCTTTGATTTGATTTACAAGGGGAGGGTGGAAATAAATAAACACAGCTGATATGAAATCTCTAAATCCATGTGCAGTTCACCCTGCTCCCTTCTGCTGGAGAGAAAATTGAACCTGGGACTAGGAGCATTTCAACCATTGTTGGAGCCAGATGATTTTGCAGATAGAGAGAATGGTTGCTTTTGTAGAATCACATATTCAGTATTAGCCATCTTCTAAATTCAACTGCAACTCTTTCTCCCCATTAACTCTGGAGCATGGAGCTTGGGATCTAAAGAGATTAACCCCCCCCCCAATCAAGATATCTTTAATTATATTCAACTTTTTTTGATTGGTTTTAATTAAAACACTGCATGGGAGCCAATCATGCCAGAAAAACAGGGTAGAAATATAATGCATGCAATAACTAAATAACAGCAACAATAGCAGCTGCTACATACCTTAAATAAAGTTAATACCACACTACTCGCAGTCTTGAAATATGACAAACCTCCAACAGAGATCTCTGCCATTGTGCTAGCTGAGGTACTTTCCCTAAGGTGAACTTAGGGTCTTCTACATGAAGCATACACATTCTAGCACTGAATTGTAATCTATTGCTGCATGGCAGTCTGGTCAGCTGGTAGCTCCTTCTTGTTGCCAATTTCAAGCTTTAAACTCATGAAGAGGCAGGTGAGAAATTCCCCCACATGGGTGGGTGGGGGGTTTCTATGGATTACTCATCTCACCCCAGACTGAAATGAAGCCATCTGATTATTTTGCAGCATACGAAGCTGTGCTATGACTGTAATACCAATTATCTTACACAGAGCCCCAGCTTCTCAACACCGAGTATACCCTTCTTTTCCACTAATATAAATCTTGCAATGTAAACTCAGGAACGTGTATTAGCTATCAAACTCTTGATTGACTACATGTAAGATTTTTCACGTGCCTATATGAAATGGACTGCAGTGGCTCAAGTGGCTAAGACACTGTCTGTTAGGCAGGAGGTCAGCAGTTCAATTCCTGAGTACTGCAGGACAGAATGAGCTCCCGTCTTTGTCCCAGCTCCTGCCAACCTAGCAGTTTGAAAGCAAGAAATTGCAAGTAGATAAATAGGGACCACCAGTGGGAAGGTAAACAGCGTTCCGTGTGCTCTAGTCATGCTTGCCACATGACCACGGAAACATCTGCAGAAGCAGACAGCCCTGGCTCTTTGGCTTTGAAACAGAGATGAGCACTGAACCCTAGAGTCGGACACGACTGGCTTTCAAGCAAGGGAAACCTTAACCTTTACTATATGAAATGGATCCTAAATCAATGGCCATTTCCCATGTTTCCTTTCCTAGAGTTTCAACTACAGCTGAATTAACACTAGCCTCTGCTTCACCCAAACGGCCGAGGGAAGTGTAGCTGTTTTACAACAACCCCTTTCCTTGCTCTCCTTAGGAAGGAAGCGCAGAAAGGAACGCTACCCCCCCCCCCAATCTCCAATGGCTACTTTGCTTTGTTCCAAAGCAGGTGTAAACTTCATGGGGTGTGACGAGAATATTATTTAATAAAACCCCATCGGAAGATGGAATGCACCAGATTTCCAACCCCCAACCCTCTTCCTCTACTCTACTGAGAACAAAAGCCTAGCAGAGGTTGGGGCAGTCAAGGGACTCCCAACCGGTCGGAGCCGTCTTGTGGTAGTGGAGCGAGGCACACGCCCATGCATAAGAGCCTCGGGGTCTTCGGAGTTCTTCAGCACCACAGCCGTCGGACAGCGCTCGGGAGTCTTGACCAATACCTGTTGCCTTGGCTCCCTTCGCCCTCCTCCGTGGGCACTGATCTGGGGAACGTCCTTCCTCTTCCTCCTCCTCCTCCTGGCGCCCCACAATTTAATAACCGTAAACTACAAGGCATACTTACATTTCTCCCCTGGTTTGACGGTCTCAGACTCTGCTTTCTTTTCTCACTCTCTCCGGCGCTTAGCAAAGATGGCTTTCTGCTGCTGTTAAGCACAGCCACTCGGTAGGGTAGGCACTGTTGCTGAGGCGGAGGCGCTTGCTACTGAGCATGCCTGCATCGGACCTCTCCTGCTCCCTCCCGCTAAGAAGCAGCAGCAAAGGGTCCCTTGCTCGAAGATCTCCCCCAGGAAGCTTGAAAGGATGGACATCTAAGTCCTCCGGCTTCCTCCCCACTCACAGGGGTGAGGAGAGGCAGGCAGACGGAGATAGGGAGAGAGATGAACAAGTGAGGGCAAGATATGATTTATATTTGTATCCCACCTTCTCTCCCCTGAGCTTAAGATAGATCCCTCGGTCCTCCCTCCCTCATATTAGGTTTCCATTTCTTTCCTCCTCCTCCACCACCACCATGATGAGATTGGTCAGTCTGAGGGTGGGTTCTTCTCCTTTCGTGTCCAGATCAAACTTTGGACTGCCAAAATGAAGCCATCTTCTTGGCTTTGTCATTGGCCAAAATTATATATTCATTGGCACATGTTTCTGGTAGCAATCAGCAGACTGCTAAATAATCCAGATCCTGTATCTCCACATCCATACAGTGTGGTGTTGTCTGCCAGCAGCTTCCACTTGAGCATGTTGGTCTTGCATTTAGGGACTCCAACCCTCAGCCTATTCAGGGTATTTCAAGTGATGCAGAGGAGGTTGAGTTCCCGTTTAATGTAATTCCTTGTCCAGTGATCTCTTTCCCCCATCTTCTAATTTAGCTTTGCTCTTTCATACCCTCAAGAATGTTTGTTCTTGCCATAAAAATCTTTCTGGATCTGAGCTGGCAGACTTGAGGCACATCTCCATTCAGAAGATGTTGACGGTCATTCTCTTACTTAGTTCTCTCAGCATCTGCTGCTACTTCCCTTCTTATCTTGTATGGAGCAATACAAACAATAGGATATATTTTTTCAACTGATGTAGGTTTGAGGCATCCTGTCACTATATGCATGGCTTCATTAACAGTGATGTCAACTTCTTTTGCTTATGTGGATGCACTCCATACTGGAGCAGTATACTCTGTTGTGGAGATGCTTAGGGCCAAAGCTGATGTACACAGTGTGGATGACTGAATTTCTCATTTATAGTTTGTGAGTTTACTGATGATATTTTTCCTTCTACTAACTTTAGCTCTGATATTCAGGCAGTGCTGAAGAAGAGTGGGTCAAGGAGCACATAGTCACTGCCTGGACTTCAAGAACAAGTAGTGTTTTGAGCCTAAATCTTCCAAATCTAGTCCAATATCCAAAACTCTCCCCTCCAATGGCTCTTCAAACACCTTGTGCATTGTTGTGGGTGAATCACTCTAGAACAGTGGTGGTGAACCTTGGCACTCCAGCTGTTCTTGGACTTCAATTCCCAGAAGTTTTGATCAGCAGATGTGCTGACTTGGGCTTCTAGTAATGGAAGTCCAAGAACAGCTGGAGTGCCAAGGTCGGACACCAGGGCTCTAGAAAGACCCCAGTTTAATATTAACCCACTAATTCCTCCTTCTCTGGGGAAGAAGCAGGAAGGATCAGAAGTCCACACCAAGCTCTGAGTCAATCATGTCAAGTGGCTGCAGTTATGTGCATGGTGAGTCCTTGTCTAGATAAAGACCATACCATGTGCTAAAACTACTTTCCCCAATTTATAGTTGATGCTCTCCAAATATATGAGGATACAACTCATCAGACAGTTCTATGACAGTTGGCAATGCTGCCTGGAAATGATTGACCCAGGCTAGGGAAGGCTATACTAAACAAAAGGTTTCATATTTCCAGTGAAAGCTGCATACTTGAATGCCTCCCCACCTCAAGCCATCCAGCTCCAGAAAAACAGGATTGTAGCTTAGCATGTCAACTAAACAATTGTAATCTATGCCTAGGAAGATGTTTTCATATGGCAACTATCCCATGTCTCCAATATGTAACGGTAGTCACTAAGTGAGAAAATTATAGTAGAGATCAAAACCTCACAGTGAGGCTTCCTGCTAGGTCATTAAGTATAAAACTGCTGTCTTGCTATTTAGTCTGGTGGCTGTTTTTCCATTGTGTTCTTATGATTTTTTATTTATTTAAAAAAAATCAATTTATTTATGTCTTAAACAAATCAAGCTGTTTAATCCAGTGTAAGAAATGTTTGGTAGAACAAGGCCCATGACTTTTATCCACGATGTAGCTAACTTTTCAACTAGCTTTCGCAGCTGTACCTTGAACAACAGTGTCCTGGGTGGATATTTGCACACAATGGAGGCAGAGCTCTGTTGGAAACTGGGTATGGCATTGGTGACTCAACTTTCAAAACAGTAGGCAAACATTGAAGTAATGGAGTTTTGTATGTTATTGGCCCTCCTGTTAGGCACAGGGAGGTGTTAGATTTGGACTAGCAAAGTATTGGCAATTTATTTAGTTCACTTTTGTATTTCGACTGTCAGGGATGGGAAGAAGGGCTGGTGAGATGTTCTGTCTCAAGATTCAGCATAATTTGGCTGGCTGTGAGCTTAATAATAATATGTGAGAAATGGATAGATGGCACAATTGCCATGTGTCATTCTCCCTTAAGGAGCAAAATGTCTTGGGAATGTGTCAGTTGCAAGGTCAGGGTCCAACTCATTGAAGAAGGCAAGTTGATCAAAAGACTGAAACACATTTACTATTTTGTTTTTCAGAAGCATGGATGTATTCTTGTTGAAGTGCTGCTGTTTCATACACTCCAAGGCAAAGCAAGGCGGGCATTGTTACAATGTAAAAGAGAAGCTTCATATGTTTTCGCTTCTTCTTCAAAGCACAGTTTCCTAGTAACCTAAGAAAAGCAAGTGGAGAGACTTGAACACTTCATTACCATCATCAACCACACAAAAATGATTTCGGGAAATAAGTGTAGAGTTGTTCTCTGCTCTTCGGGTCCACCTATTTATGCCTAGGGGAAGATTATTATTTCTGCTCTATGGATGGTTACTAAACAGGTGGTCCAGGGAGCAATCAGTGGGGACTTGCTCCCTTCATGTGCAGTGTGTTGGAGTGATTATAGGAAGTAACCTGTGACTAATGTTGTAAATGGAGCATAAGCTTGATAAATCCGAGAGGTCAATTTCTGAGCAGATGCTTTTCAACAGCAACTTTTGGCAGTCCTATTCAGGTATTATCAGTGCTGAGGGATGATGGGAATTGCAGTCCAATAACATCTGGAGGGCAATAGTTTTTGTATCTTAGGGCTAAACCCTTGGAGCAATATATTCTAAATCTAGTCCTTGCTGTGATGGCTCTCTTGTGGGAATTCTGTTTTATGTAGTCAGGCACACATTAAGCAGATCACCTCAAGTTGTTGTTGTTGTGTTTTTTTTTGGGGGGGGGCAGCATCAGGGGTTTCCCCACTACCAACTCTTTCTATTCATTACTCAGACCTGTGATGGCAAATCTTAGCACTCCAGATGTTCTTGGACTTCAATTCCCAGAAGCCCAAGCACCTTGTGAATCCACACGAAGGGGTTTACTGTGATTCATCGGGACTGCACTGCCCTTGTCACTCCCTGAAGCAGAAGTAAAATGTGCCCGTATGTGGGCCGGATGAATCACAGTAAACCAATTTGTGTGGAATCGCAGGGTGCTTGGGCTTCTGGGAATTGAAGTCCAAGAACATCTGGAGTGCCAAGGTTCACCATCACGGACCCAGACATTCATCTCTGCTAAGGCAGCAGCTTGTGTGCCGCATAGCCTGCTCTGGAACTGCTATCTAGTTATTTGCCTTATTAGCCATCATCACTATTAAAGCAGAATTTGGCTACCAGTTGTCAACTTCTGTAAATGTAATAGACAGTGCTTGTAAAATAATGTTTTAAAAGTAGTCAGTTATACCTACAGTTTCATGGGTTATTCGTTCCAAAAATTGTTCCAAAAGTAGTTAGCTACCAGTATAATTGATTTTTTTAACCCTGTAGCTCAGAAGCAGTCACTTAAAACTGAGCAAGCACCTTATGCACTCTATGAGCTGCTGGCCTGTGGTCATTGCTGTCATTTCACTTGCACAACATACTGCTGCTTCCCACAATGAGCCAGCACTTGAAATGTGTGGTGTCCCCCCTTTACTATTTAGGAAAGCCACTTTTCCAACTGAAAAAAATACCAATTTACAGTTCTACAGGATAAGGAGTGATGTTATCCTTTGTTAAGTTTCAATTATAATGTTTTAGAGATATTTACTGGGAAAAGAAAGTTGTTGCAAATACAGTCAAACCTCTACATACGAAGTTAATTCATTCATCTAGGGTGGTTGTATCTCAAAAAATTCTTATCTTGCATTGAAAGCAACTTCCCATAGGAATGCATTGATTTTTGTATCTCGAAAAAATCCTATTAAAATTTGTATCTCAAACCTGATTTTTTCTCGGAGATTTCCGGATGTATCTCGAGTTTTCATAAGTCGAACTGTTCTTATCTCAAGGTTTGACTGTAACTAGTAATTTATGTTTAGTTACTCTTTCCAGCTCTGAGAAGGGGGAGAAGGCACAAACTTGTCCTTGACCTCAGTCAGTAAAATAACTGGAATGGTTTCCTTGAAGTTAACAAAAAGCTATTATTTATTTATTAATTTAGGCTTGTTGTTGTTGTTCAGTCGCACAGTCGATTCCGACCCTTTGCGACCCTATGGACCATCGTTCTCCAGGCGCCTCTGTCCTCCACCATCCCCCTCAGTCCTCCCAGTTTTGTGCCCATTGTGTCTACAATGCCATCTATCCATCTCATCCTTGGCCTCCCCCTTCTTCTTTTGCCCTCCACCTTTCCCAACATCACGGCCTTCTCAAGTGAATCCTCCCTTCTCATTTGATGCCCAAAGTACTTTAGCCTCATCTTTACTATTTGACCTTCCAATGAGCAGTCAGTGTTGATTTCTTCTAAGATTGACCTATTTGTTCTCCTCGCTGTCCAAGGTACCCTCAAAACTCTCCTCCAACACCACATTTCAAAGGCATCTATTCTTCTGCGTTCAGCTTTCCTAATTGTCCAGCTCTCACATCCGTACATTACCACTGGGAATACCATTGCTTTGACTATTCTAATTTTTGTTTTCAAGGTGATGTCTCTGCTTTTCACTATGTTCCCCAGGTTTCTCATGGCTTGTCTCCCTAGAATCAGCCGCCTCTTTATTTCATGGCTGCAATCTCCATCTGCAGTGATCTTAGATCCTAAGAAAGTGAAATCTGTCACTGCTTCTACTTCTTCCCCGTCTATTTTCCAGGAACTGATCGGGCCTGTTGCCATTATCTTGGTTTTCTTGATATTGAGTCTCAAGCCAGCTTTTGCACTCTCTTCCTTCAAACCGATCAAGAGATTCTTTAGGTCTTCCTCACTTTCTGCCATTAGGGTGGTGTCGTCTGCATATCTCAGATTGTTGATGTTTCTCCCAGCAATTTTGATCCCATATTGTGATTCCTCCATCCCTGCATTGCGCATTATGTGCTCTGTGTATAAGTTGAATAAGCAGGGTGACAAAATGCAGCCTTGTCTTACTCCTTTTCCTATTCCAAACCACTCTGTCATTCCCTGTTCTGTCCTAACTGTTGCTTCTTGGTTCATGTACAGATTTCTCAGGAGGCATATGAGGTGTTCTGGTATTCCCATCTCTTTAATCACTTGCCACATCTTGTTGTGATCCACACAATCAAATGCCTTAGTGTAGTCAATAAAGCAAAAATAAACTTGTTTCTGGTATTCCTTTGTTTTCTCCATGATCCAACGTATGTTGGCAATGTGGTCTCTAGTCCCCCTGCCTCTTCTGAAACCAGCCTGCACCTCTGGTAATTCTCTTTCCACATGCTGCTGAAGTCTATCCTGTATTATCTTGAGCATCACCTTGCTGGCGTGTGGGATGAGCGCGATTGTTCGATAGTTTGAACATTCTTTGGCATTGCCCTTTTTTGGGATTGGAACATATACTGATCTTTTCCAGTCCTGTGGCCACTGTTTTGTTTTCCAAATCTGCTGGCATATTGAATGCAGTAATTTGATGCCATCATCTTTTAGAGCTTTGAAAAATTCAACTGGGATACCATCATCTCCACTAGCTTTGTTGTTTGCAGTGCTCTTTAGGGCCTTTCTGACTTCACTCTCCAGGATGTCTGGCTCAGGTTCAATTTCTTCATCATTGTGACTATCAGGAGTGTTGAGTTCCTTTTTGTAGAGTTCCTCTGTGTACTCTTTCCATCTTTTCTTAATCTCTTCTGCATCAGCTAGCTCCTTTCCGTCTTTGTCCCTTATCATGGTCATTTTTGCTTTAAATGTTCCCTTGATTTCCCGGATTTTTTTGAAAAGATCTCTGGTTCTGCCTTTTTTGTTGTTTTCTTCCATTTCTTTGCACTGTTCTTTTAGATAGTTTTCCTTATCTCTCCTTGCTTTTCTTTGAAATTCTGTGTTCAGATGATTGTATTTTTTCCTTTCTCCTTTGACTTTTGCGTTCCTTCTTTCCTCTGCTATTTTAAGAGCCTCATCAGACAACCACTTTGCTTTCTTACTCTTCTTTTCTTTTGGTATGGTTTTCTTTGCTGCTTCCTGCATGATGTCCCTCATCTCTGTCCATAATTCTTCTGGCACTCTATCTATTGAGTCTAAGCCATTGAATCTGTTCATCACCTCCACCGTGTATTCTTTAGGGATGCTGTCTAGGTGATATCTGTCTGGTCTCTTTGTTTTCCCTATTTTCTTTAGTCTAAGCCTGAATTTTGCAATCAGCAGGTTGTGATCTGAGCCACAATCTGCTCCAGGTCTTGTTTTTGCTGACTGTATGGAGGTTCTCCATCTTTGGCTGCAGAGTATGTAGTCAATCTGGTTTCGGTGTTGGCCATCTGGTGATGTCCATGTGTAAAGTCGCCTCTTGTGTTGCTGGAAGAGGGTGTTTGCTATGACCAGTGCGTTCTCTTGGCAGAACTCTATCAATCTTTGTCCTGCTTCATTCTGTGTTCCAAGACCGAACCTGCCTGTTATTCCCTCCACTTTTTGATTGCCTACTTTGGCATTCCAGTCTCCTAGAATAATTTGAACATCATTTCTTGGTGTTTGTTCTATGAGGTGTTGTAAGTCCTCATAGAACTGGTCCACTGTGGCTTCATCTGCACCCGTGGTTGGTGCGTATATTTGGATCACAGTAACATTGAAGGGTTTGCCCTGAATTCTTACTGACATCATTCTGTCATTTTTGAGGTTGTATCCCATTACTGCTCTTCTCACTCTTTTATTGACAATTATGGCTACTCCATGTCTTCTAAAGTTTTCTTGTCCACAGTAGTAGATGTGATGGTTTCCAGAGCTGAATTCGCCCATCCCTGTCCATTTGAGCTCACTGATTCCCAAGATGTCAATGCTTATTCTTTCCATCTCATTTTTTACCACTTCCAGTTTACCTTGATTCATTGATCTCACATTCCATGTCCCTATACAGTATTGCTCCTTACAACATTGCATTTCCCCTCCCCCTTTCCTGTCCATCCCCTTTCTCCCCTCTGAGGTGTTAAGCATCCTGTATCACCTAGCCTGCCCTTTTGTTTTGCCTTTTGTTTTGGTCCATAGGGTTCTCTTGGCAAGCTTTGTGGCGTGGTTTGCCGGTTTCTACGCCATTTTTTTCCTCGCATCATACATCATATCACAGTTTTAAAAGTTTAGAACAGTTTACACTACATATTGTCATGCATAATTATCACACTCTAAAACACAGTCTCTATGTTACTTGCTATATTAAGTCAGTATGAAGTCTCTATGTCAGGAAAGGATAGAATGTTAAAGGAATGGTACAGGTTTTCCCCCATTTAACAGTTTTGTACCTTCTCAGCATAAAATCTGTGTTTTAGCCTAGACCAGTTCCCAATGTGCAGCACATGCACTACAGGGGGGGGGGGGCTTCAATTCCCAGAAGCCTAAGTCAGTCCATTGGCTGATCAGTGCTTTGGGGAATTAACTTAGACTTCTGGGAATTGAAGTCCAAAAACCAAAGGTTAGGAAACACCGGGTTAGACAGTCTCCATCACTAACTCATCCCATTGAGTGCAGAGGTCTTGTTGCAGATTTGAACTTTCAAGAGCAAAAGAGAATGGTGTTCACTGCCTTTTAAATTATTGTACAAAGGAAAAAATTGAAGCAAGAGAAGTGAGACAGCAACTAGCTCATGCAGGAATGAAAGGTTTATAGCTGATTAAGTTTACATCCCACAACTATTTAAAATGAAGATGGTGCTTTATTTTGTATCTGATCTTAGAATCTATTTTTCAAGAGAATCACAAGTGGTACATTTTACTGAAAGGGGACCTAGGGAAATGTACTCTCTAAATCAGGGGTTCTCAATCTTTTCAAGCTATGGGCCAGACCACACCCACTCAGACAACTGAGCAGGCCAGGCTGGTGATGCTGCCGTAAAACGCATCCGTGGTGGTTGTGAATGTGTTTATGACAGCCACAGACGCATATATGGCTGTTGTAAATGTGTCCACTTCTGCTTTAATTTCCGGCACCGGCGGCGATGTGGGCCATGTGAAATGGTACTGTGGGCTGGGTCCGGCCTGCGGGTTGTAATATATAATCTCCTTTGCTAGTTGTTGAGTTGACTTTCTGTATTATTGAACTTGACAATATTATTCCAGCATGCATGTAGCATTAATGCTGTGTAATAAAAGTTGGTTATAGGAAGTTAAAGTTACCAGAATACCTGTAATAGCCCAATTTCAAACATAATATATTTTTGTAAAAATGTATAATTCTAAAGTTTTCAGGAGGTTACAGCCTCACAAGATATGAAAGCTATTCTATAAATAAAACCAGGAATGAGATATAAGGGAAAGAATTGGAACTGAACCATCATCATCTGCAACTTGTATCGGGGAATGCATCCCCCCCCTGAAGCAGGGAAAATGCTATTGGCTTGAATTTGTTTAAGGTGGATCCCAGCTTGCCATGAAGTGACCCACACATTATGATCACAGAGCCATCTCCTGCAGCACATATGAAATGAGACATGCAGGCTTTGACACCAGGACTGCAATGGACTGTCACAGCCTATCAAAGTGTGCCTTCACAGCCAGTCCATCTGGCATGACCTCTTCCGCCTCCATGACCATTGGGAATCAGAGTTCTTTCTCTGCTCATTTTGCTGTAGGGCCCAATATGTTCTCAGAAAAACGGCCAAACGGTATAACTGGATACAGACACAAAAGACCGTTGGTACTGGCGCAATAAAAATAATGATGTACTTGGCTTCAGTAAAATGTTGTTTTGGAGAAGCTGACTGTTGTGAGTGGGAGTGGGATCGATATAGAACAACTATTATTACAAAAAGAGGCATACTACATTCACAGACTAAATACCATTCACCCCAAGGGACTAAATCAGGACTCTGATCTTTCGTGTTTTCTATAAAAAAATCCATCATTACACAGGTGCAGGGAGTTGCGGGGCCCTAAAGCAAGCACAGGTGCAGTAACATGTGCTGATCTATACCGTTATACCGTTTGGCCGTTTTTCTGAGAACATTGATTTTTGTGTCGGCATCATGGCAACTGCGAACAGAGGTTTTTCCTACTCAAGTGAAGATGTGGAGAAAGTACTTAGTAATGTAGCGTCAATCAGGACAACTCAAAATAAACAAACGGGGGACTTTCTTAAACTTGAGACATTATACAAAAGGAGTACTAGATATAAACTACATGCAGCATTCATTGCAGATTACCATAGAGATTCTTGTATCCCAAGAGGTTTAAGAATCCAAAAGGGACCTGCGTTATTCTCGCAGGATAAGGAATTTACAGATAGATGGGCTGCAATATTAGATAAATGCGCGTTTGATCTCATGATCCTGATCATAGAAAGAAGTAACCAGGAAGTTTTGGAGGTGGAAAAGCAGATAGAGGAATTAAAGAACACACTTCAGAGTTCACACAGTCGAACCAGTTTTGAGGAGTCTATGAATAATTTGGACTCCAAGATAAAGGATTTCCATGAATCTCTGGTGGCTTTCAAACTTAAAAAGGGATTAACACTTAATTACATATCTGACAGGACTTATAAATTTTTGTTAAAGGAACATCCACGGGTGCCTATTTTTTATATCCTACCCAAGATACACAAAATTGTTGATGCACAAGTTAGGGTCCCAGGACGTCCTATTATTTCAGGGGTAGGGAGCATTCTTGAGCCCCTCAGTCAATACACTGATTACCACATTAGAGAATTTACTAATGATACTAGCTCTTATATTAGGGACTCTTCAGATTTTATAAAACAGGTGGAGGGTTTTAGGGTGCCAGACACAGGTGGTCTGCTCACTATGGATGTAACAGCCTTATACACCAATGTGCCGTTTGATGAAGCCAGGATAGTGGCCCAGGAAGCACTTGAGAAAAGGAAAATTCAGCAACCACCTACTTATTTTTTAATTGATTTATTAGAGATTTGTTTGGAAAATAATTACTTTAGATTTGATCAAGATATGTTTTTACAGATAAAAGGCGTGGCCACGGGGGACCCAAGTTTAGCTAATTTGTATATGATTTCCTTTGAAAAAAACATCATTTTGAATGCACAACTTAACCCCTTTTTCGGAATATTGTATTGTTTAAAAGATTTATAGATGATTTGTTTTTCGTTATAGATGATTCTTCAATAATACCAGATTTTGGTGACTGGTTGAACACACAGAACCCCAATTTAAAGTTCACTTATAATTGTGATAGGAATGCTATTCCATTTTTGGACCTGACAGTCTTCATTGCCAAGGATCATCAGTTGTGTGTAAGACTCTATAAAAAAGCATGGATAAGAATGCCTATTTGCCATATGAATCGTATCACCCCATGCACTTGAAAAACAGCATTCCATTTGGGATATTAGCTAGGGCCAAACGGAACTCTTCATATGATGAAGACTTTGAGCAATCTGCAAAAGAAATTAGGAATAATTTGATGGATAGAGGGTATCCACAGCATATACTTGAGAACTCATTGACGAGGGTCAAACAAACTTCCAGATAAACATTACTAACTAGGCAGGATAGATCCAATGAGTCCAAAATTTATTCGTCGATAGAGTACTCTCCCAGGGCTAGAGAGATCAGAAACATAGTACATAAATATTGGTATTTGCTGTCAGATATTCCTGGGTGTCAGAACAAACCCATGATTGGGATGCGCAGAACCAAAACAGTGGGAAATATGGTAACTAGGGCAGATGTCACTCGTTAAGAACCAGCCTAGTTAAAGGACACTACAAATGTGGTCAGTGCATAGTATGCAGGTTCGCATGGGAGACAAAGCAAATCAGTTTTCCTGAATCCAACTTTTATAAAACTCTCAATTTTTTCAGTAACTGCAGCAGCCAATACTGCATATATCTATGGTTATGCCCGTGCAGACTTAAATATGTGGGTAAATGCTCTCGCAAACTGAAAATTCGATTGACGGAACACCGCTCCAGGATTAGGGGGCAGGTGAAGCAGGCACCATTAGTAAGTCATTATCTTGAAAAAAATCACCAGGATACAGATTTTACCTTTGTTGTTTTGGAGAAGATGACGGTTGTGAGTGGGAGTGGGATCGATATAGAACAACTATTATTACAAAAAGAGGCATACCACATTCACAGACTAAATACCATTCACCCCAAGGGACTAAATCAGGACTCTGATCTTTCGTGTTTTCTATAAAAAAATCCATCATTACACAGGTGCAGGGAGTTGCGGGGCCCTAAAGCAAGCACAGGTGCAGTAACATGTGCTGATCTATTTAAGGTTAGCAAACAGAGGGAAGGTAACATCCCACAAAGAAACTGTTGAAATTAGAAGGACGCGATAGAAAAAACTGGTAAGCTGCATTAGGTTGATAGTGCATACTGAGTTGCATGTTTGTTTTAGGAATTAATTTATGAAACATGTTAATCTTTGTAATTTTGCAATTTTTCAGATGTGATTAATACTCCCCTGATGAAAAGTTGAAATGTCTAAAATTAACCGGCTAGACATCGGGAGTGTTCAATAATTTAAAGACATACAAGAAAGGATTACTAGTTGAAGAGGTTTCATCTCATTTAAAATACACAAGAAGATAATTAAGTTGAAGAGAATTTATCTGTTTTTGGTTGACATTGGACTCATATTGTAAAACTGTTGAAAAGATTACAAGAAGCTTGTTAAAGCACGTGTATGAACTTAATACAATTTTTATTTTACTGAAGTCAAGTATATCATTATTTTTATTGCGCCAGTACCAACGGTCTTTTGTGTCTGGGCCCAATATGTGGCATTTTCTCCACTGAGGGGGACCACCACCCCACCTAAAGGGGCTTATCCGCCTGTAGCCATTGGCCCAACACTTGGTATACCAATCTTGCACTATGTACAGAGACAACAAAGAAAATGGTGTGCCCATTTGGAGAGAATATCTTGGGATTCCATAATTTACAAAGCATATGTCAAAAGAGAAGGACAAAGATCATGAGGCAAACCGAGAGGAAGGTGAAGAGATAACATCAAATAAATATTACAAGAACACCAAATAACACTTGATGGGGGCCACTGGAAGTGCCACAACAAGAACCTTGCATCTTCCTCAACACACAATGGGGTAAAAGAGGAAGCAAAGAAGAAGGACCAGTTCATTTGGGTTCCTTGCTGCCCCCTACTGGTAGTTGTCAATGATGCCAGATAGAGAGGGAGAAATGAACAGCAAGGCCACTTAATTTGCTGCACTGGGAAACAGTGCCGGATTAAGCCGTAGCAAATCATGTCAAGGGGCCCTTGCTTAAACATTTTGCATTTCTGTAAATACCTCACCCCTCCTCTGTGATCTTTGGGGCTTAGGCAAAAGAAACTTCAGGAAATATTACTCATACCCAAACACATGGCTTGCAGTTTTCTCTGACTCCAACTCACTTTTGCCACAGACTGTAAGTCGACTCTCCCACTGTTTCCACCTGCTGGCCGAAGTGAAACCTAATCAAAGCTTTCAATCTTCCACTGAATTTCATGTCGGACTGGGAGGGATTTTGATTCTAACCAAGCTCAGGGGGCGGGGCCCCCGAGAGGTGCAGCTCCCCCCCCCCAGGTACAGGGCATTTGCTACTCTAGCTATATTGTTAATCCAGCACTGCTGGGAGACCTCCATTATGGCTTTCTCCTATTGATCGCAAAATTCAGGCTTAGACTAAAGAAAATAAGGAAAACACGGAGACCAGAAAGATATCACCTAGACAACATCCCTAAAGAATACGCAGTGGAGGTGATGAACAGATTCAATGGCTTAGACTCAATAGATAGAGTGCCAGAAGAATTATGGACAGAGATGAGGGACATCATGCAGGAAGCAGCAAAGAAAACCATACCAAAAGAAAAGAAGAGTAAGAAAGCAAAGTGGTTGTCTGATGAGGCTCTTAAAATAGCAGAGGAAAGAAGGAACGCAAAAGTCAAAGGAGAAAGGAAAAACTACAATCATTTGAACACAGAATTTCAAAGAAAAGCAAGGAGAGATAAGGAAAACTACCTAAAAGAACAGTGCAGAGAAATGGAGGAAAACAACAAAAGAGGCAGAACCAGAGATCTTTTCAAAAAAATCGGGGAAATTAAGGGAACATTTAAAGCAAAAATGACCATGATAAGGGACAAAGAAGGAAAGGAGCTAGCTGATGCAGAAGAGATTAAGAAAAGATGGAAAGAGTACACAGAGGAACTCTACAAAAAGGACCTCAACACTCCTGACAATCACAATGATGAAGAAGTAGAACTTGAGCCAGACATCCTGGAGAGCGAAGTCATAAAGGCCCTAAAGAGCACTGCAAACAACAAAGCTAGTGGAGATGATGGTATCCCAGTTGAATTTTTCAAAGCGCTAAAAGACGATGGCGTCAAATTACTGCATTCAATATGCCAGCAGATTTGGAAAACAAAACAATGGCCACAGGATTGGAAAAGATCAGTATACGTACCAATCCCAAAAAAGGGCAATGCCAAAGAATGTTCAAATTATCGAACAATCGCACTCATCCCACACGCCAGTAAAGTGATGCTCAAGATAATACAGGATAGACTTCAGCAGCATGTGGAAAGAGAATTACCAGAGGTGCAGGCAGGTTTCAGAAGAGGCAGGGGGACTAGAGACCACATCGCCAACATACGCTGGATCATGGAGAAAACAAAGGAATACCAGAAACAAGTATACTTTTGTTTTATTGACTACACTAAGGCATTTGACTGTGTGGACCACAACAAGATGTGGCAAGTAATTAAAGAGATGGGAATACCAGAGCACCTCATATGCCTCCTGAGAAATCTGTACATGAACCAAGAAGCAACAGTTAGGACAGAACATGGAGTGACAGAGTGGTTTGGAATAGGAAAAGGAGTAAGACAAGGCTGCATTTTGTCACCATGCTTATTCAACCTATACACAGAGCACATAATGCGCAGTGCAGGGATGGAGGAATCACAATATGGGATTAAAATCGCTGGGAGAAACATCAACAATCTGAGATATGCAGACGATACCACCCTAATGGCAGAAAGTGAGGAAGACCTAAAGAATCTCTTGATTGGGCTGAAGGAGGAGAGTGCAAAAGCTGGTTTGAGACTAAATATCAAGAAAACCAAGATAATGGCAACAGGCCCAATCAGCTCCTGGAAGATAGATGGGGAAGAAGTAGAAGCAGTGACAGATTTTACTTTCTTAGGATCCAAGATCACTGCAGATGGGGATTGCAGCCATGAAATAAAAAGGAGACTGATTCTTGGGAGACAAGCAATGAGAAACCTGGGGAACATAGTGAAAAGCAGAGACATCACACTGAAAACAAAAATTAGAATAGTCAAAGCAATGGTTTTCCCAGTAGTAATGTATGGATGTGAGAGCTGGACAATTAGGAAGGCTGAACGCAGAAGAATAGATGCCTTTGAAATGTGGTGTTGGAGGAGGGTTTTGAGAGTGCCCTGGACAGCGAGGAGAACAAATAGGTCAATCCTAGAAGAAATTAACCCGGATTGCTCACTGGAAGGTCAAATAGTAAAGATGAAGCTAAAATACTTTGGACATCAAATGAGAAGGGAGGATTCACTTGAGAAGGCACTGATGTTGGGAAAGGTGGAAGGCAAAAGAAGAAGGGGGAGGCCAAGGATGAGATGGCTAGATGGCATTGTGGACACAATGGGCACAGAGCTGGGAGGGCTGAGGGGGATGGTGGAGGACAGAGGCGCCTGGAGAGCAATGGTCCATGGGGTCGCAAAGGGTCGGAACCGACTGTGCGACTGAACAACAACAACAACTCTACCCGAATTCTTTCCACTCCTCTCTGACTGCTTAACAACTGCTGCTTAACTATTAAAACTGAAAGCTGAGGCTGTTTTCTTCCTTCACCTTTTCTTTTTGTTTTGTGTCTTTCAGATTGTAAACATCCATATAAGAACATAAGAAAATAAGAACAGCCTTGCTGGAACAGGCCACAGCCCATCCAGTCCAGCATTCTGTCTCACACAGTGGCTCACCATTTCCTTCAGGGTATTCCCAAGCAGATGCCTTCACCTGCTTAGGATTCCCTGGAAATGATATTGAGAGATATCCTGCCTATCTCTCCAACCTGGAGGTTGTCCTTAAGTATCCATAATTATAACCATTGATACTCTTGTCCTCCATGAACTTGTCTAATCCTTTCTTAAAGCTGTCAAGACTGACAGCTGTCACCACATCTTCTGGCAGGGAGTTCCATAGACCAGTAATCCTCTGGGTGAAAAAGTACTTTCTCTTATTTGTTTGAGAACTAGTACCCAAAAGTTTCATGGAGTGTCCCCTAGTTCTAGTGTTATGCGATAGGGAAAACAGTTTTTCCTTATCTACTTTGTCCACACCGTGCATGATTTTATAAACTTCAATCAGGTCACCTCTTAGACGTCGTCGTTCAAGAGTGAAGAGGCCCAACCGTTGCAGCATCAGATGGTAAGGAAGGTGTTCCAGTCCCCTAATCATTCTGGTTGCCCTCCTCTGCACTTTTTCCAACTCCATAATATCCTTCTGGAGGTATGGCGACCAGAACTGTACACAGTATTCCAGATGGGGCCTCACCATAGATTTATAAAGAGGCAAAATGACACTTGCTGACTTATTTTCTATACCCTTCCTAATGATCCCTAGCATTGAGTTTGCTTTTTTCACTGCTGAGGCACACTGGGTTGACACCTTCATTGAGTTATCCACCAGGACACCAAGGTCCCTTTCCTGGTTTGTCGCAGAGAGTTCAGACCCCATCAGTTTATAAATGTAATTGGGGTTCTTTGCCCCAACATGCATCACTCTGCACTTACTAATGTTGAAACTCATTTGCCACTGTTTTGCCCACTCCCCCAGTGTTGAGAGATCCCTCTGGAGCTCCTCACAATCTCTCACAGTTTTCACTACCCTGTATAATTTAGTGTCGTCAGCAAATTTGGCTACCTTGCTTTTTACTCCTACCTCTAGATCATTTATGAAGAGGTTGAAAAGCAGGGGTCCCAGTACTGAACCTTGGGGGACCCCACTCTTTGCTTCCCTCCACTTGGAGAAGTGTCCATTTAGTGCTACCCTCTGTTTCCTGTCCCTTAGCCAGTTGCTGATCCAGGACAAGACCTGTCCCTTTATTCCATGACTGGTAAGTTTATTCAAGAGCCTTTGGTGTGGGACCTTGTCAAAAGCCTTTTGAAAGTCCAGATAAACAATGTTAACTGGATCCCCCTTATCCACATGCTTGTTGACACTCTCAAAAAATTCCAACAGATTAGTGAGGCATGATTTGCCCTTGCAAAAGCCATGTTGGCTCTCCTTTAGCAGCACCTTCTCTTCTATGTGCCTATTAATTCTATCTTTTAGGATGGTTTCCATCACCATCCAAGCAGGGACTGTCTTGATTTTAATTATTCTGATGCAAGATGCTCTGGAAGCCTTTTTGACTGGTGAACAAGATATAGATACTTATATAAATCAGCCCATCTTATGCTTACAATAATGTAAAAAGATAAATTTTGCTGTCAGCAGTTTAATAAATGATATTGAAATATACAGGTGGAGCACATTTACCCAGTAATAAGCATTAGTATACAGTATTGTAAATTGTGAAGTATAGGAACTCATCATTGGCAGTCCTTGTGACCATGCTTTCAAAATTAAGCCATAGTTACTCCCCCAGGGGATACAGGCACTCAGCTACTGGGTAAGCTTTAGGGCTAAGTAGCACTATTCTAAATTAAGCAGCTAGACAACGCTAGAAGAATGTTGAGCTGTTGGCATGGAAAGATGTTAAAGGAAAGTATGAACTGCATGGCATGAAAAACAAACGTAGAATGCAAAAAAATATGAATCAAGGCAAGCTCAGAATTATAGGAACTGCAGTGGCTTAGTGGTTAAGACACTGGACTTGACTACTGGAAGGTCGGCAGGTCAGCAGTTTGAGACCCAAGTGCTGCATGATGGAGTGAGCTTCTGTCTCTGTGCCAGTTCCTGCCAACTTAACAGTTCGAAAGAAATTGCTAGTAGATAAATAGCACTCTGGTATCTAGTCATGCCTGCCACATGACCACAGAAATGTCTGCAGAAGCAGAGAGTGCTGGCTCTTTGGCTGTAAACAGAGATGAGCACTGAACCCAAGAGTTGGATACGACTGGCTTTCGAGCAAGGGTGACCTTTACCCTTACCTTAAGCTCAGAATTGTATAACCAGAAACGGAATGTCTCAACATTGTAATACTTGGTGTGAGTGAATGAATCTTCTAGAATTCTAGATTTTACTCACCAGTAAATGAGCATAGAATGATGTGCATTTGCTGATTTATTACAGAACAGAATGCTTTTGACAATCCATATGTCTTGGACTACAGCTTCCATAATTCTTTAAAATCGAGCATTTATCTGGAGTTTCAGAAGATTGGCTCCCTATTTCTGTCTTACCTGCTAGTCCTCTTTTTAAATTGGTAATTGTGTAAAAAGAGATGAAAATTCCCCATTTTTTAAAAAAATTTGTGTGTCCCGTCAAGTCAATTTTGACATATGGTGACTCTTTCCATTCTAGGAAGAGAATACACAGAGGTGTTTTATCATTCCCTTCCTGTGGGAGCACTTTGGGACTTTACAGTTTGCCCTTTGACTATATAAACTGGTTCTTCCAGGAAGCAGTGGGGAATCAAACTCTCAGCTTCTTGCTCTGGAGTCAGATACCTAAACCATTAAGCTATTCAGGCAGCTAAAGACAGATTGCAACCAGTAACTTTCCTAGGTTGTAGGAATATAATTTAACTTAGCTGGACAGGGGGAAAATCTTCATTTCACAACTATTTCAAGAGCATGGCTGGTATATTTTTTGTGGCCTGCTAAATTAAATTATATTCTGACAGCTTTCTGGGAAAGATACTTATTTGAAAGATTCTAATGGCCATGTTAGCTAGAGAATTCTGGGAGTGGTAGTCCAAAAGTTACCTTTCGAGGCTCTTGGTACACTTAAACCTACAGCATACACCCTCTTCTCATTTCCAGAGGTGATGATACAAAAGGGTGGGGCTTAAATGCTTCTGGTAAAATCCAGATAGTTGATGGAGATTCAGAAGGAAGAAAGGAAATTTCCAGGGTCCTTCTCCATGTTTAACATGGAATTACCTCCCCCTGTTCCAGCAGAAGATTCCGATTCTGTGTTTGTGGTAAACACATTTATTAATGTTACTGAAGGAAAGAAAATATGTCAACAGACCTTGACTTTCCCTGTGAAATTAGGGCTTCTTATAATTGTAATTGCATACTTAGCTTCATAAATTCAGCATAATTGAGGCATGATGTCATTTTAGATTCCAATTTAGTGTAAGGACAATAATAATGGGAAAGTTATGCTTTGCAATTAGTTGTTATTATTTCTTCGGAGAAGTAATTATTAGGAAATGGTTCCAAATCTGTCAAATTATTTCGTTGAGCAGGAGGTACTTACCGGTGTACCAAGAGCAAGTGTAAACTGCAGGACAAGTCCATCAGGCAAAAGTAAATATGATTACTAAAATATCAAAAGGAGAGCATGGAGCCTAATGCAATTTGAGCAGCCCAAAGGATCCATCCTGGAGACACAGTGACATGATGTGGAAATGAAGATTACCCAGTTGATTTGCCAGAAGGAAAAATATGTAGGTTGCAGCGGACTCTGAGCTGTAGCTTGCTTTCTGGCTTGGTTTTGCCTCTTTCCCTCTGCATAGAGGAAAGACTCCTCTCTTTGTGAGACTTTGTAACTTTTGAAAGGAACAGAGCCATTCTTTTAATTAGGTGGCTTGTGAAGGTCCATCATCTCTCTCTGTTTTTAGGGCTCAACAAAGAGGAAGTTTTCTTCACTCAAGACTAACTGCTTTCCAGAAATGCCTTCAGGTTAGTACATAACCTGTACTTCTCAGCATATATTGAAAGCTACACTCCTAGGTAGCTTCACCTGTGAGTTAACTCCAAGGAGGAAACAGCAAAAATAAGAGCTTGAGAAGTTTTTTTTAATTAGTTCCCAGGACTCCCCAGGCAGCGCAGCATGACCATTTTTAGGTACTAAAATAGTAATTTCCCCAAGTTCTCAAAATGCTGGGATCATAGAGCTCATGTTCATCAGCATTTTTACACCCTGTTTTGTTCCTCTCACAGGTCAGACTTTCAAGAAAGCAAAGAGAGAAAGCAAAGAGGAGAGCCAAGACAATACAAAACTCTGCCAGAAGAAAAATGGGCAGCTCTTCAGAAAAAAGCTTTCTACCCTGAATTTCTTTTCCAGACATTCCAAAAACATCATGTAAGTATTTCTCTTTTAATACTAATGCAAAGTAAGAATAGGCAGGCAGGAACAAACCTAGATCTCAGAGTATGGTGTGCATCATTTTTTGTAAATGCTAGAACAGGCTGCCAGAGAAAAGTTAGCACTTTAGAAAGATAAAGATCAGTATTTGATTCCAAATGCTTTTGTAATATAAAGATAAGTCTCATGACTTGAATCATTTTCACAGGAATCACACACAAGGGAAATAAAAAGCTAGGCTTATCAATTAGCCCATGTGCCTTTATAGTAACTAGGAGGAAATGATGCTTCTCATTGTGTGCTGTTAAAAGCTTCACCTGATGTTGATAAAGACAGAACTGCAGGCCAGATACTTTTTCTTCTAATCAGTTAGGATCCCTGGAAGACTGATCAAGGGTTCAATTTAAGCAAGACAGACCTCTCAATTCTCTTTTGTATGCAGGCTCAACAGCCACACTTCATGTGGGAGCCTCAGATTACAACATTTTGACAAAATAATCCCAGGCAATCTGCATTTTGAGTGCATTCTTATTTCCGATACAGTACATTAAATAGTATCCCTCTTGTGTACAACAACAAATTTGTTTGAATATACAGCATTATAATTTGAATACGTATTAAATATTATAGTATTTATTTGGAATAAGATGAAGAATTGGGATCATAAATCCTCCTGGTAAAAAACTGAACTTTGAAGTTAATTATGGTTTCAGAAATAAATGTTGCATTTAAGTAGAAAAATGACATTTGTAGTAACAAAGAGCCTGAGGACTTGAACTTTGAGCCATTAATGCTCGCATGAAAACAAAACATTTTCTCTTTAAGATTTCATAATCATTTGTCCTTCTACGCCTCCCTTTTTTTGCCAAAGAATATTGTGGTACCTTAAAGACTTGAAGCTGATGCCAAAAGCTAATCACAAACAGAACAGGCTGTTTACCTCATTGATTCAGTAGGTTTTATTCTAGCTGGGATTAACAACTGGATTTAGTTCTGAAGGTTTTATTTTAAGTGGCACTTGCCACAAAATATTATTGTGTAGAATGTTTCTGCACAAGAATGGATGTTGAAAAGGTGAGGAACCTTAAAAAATGCTGAGTCAGAATTAATCAGAGAACATTTTCCAGATGAATGATCTGAGGGTTTTTCTTCTCTCTATTTCCATACCAAAATTTCCCAACCATTTTTGGGGGGTTGCCCCCTGATTCGACCCTACAACAGAAACAGGTCCCATACCTGCTCTGCCTCTCATAAACCCAAAATTTAAAAACCAGGGTGTATATGGCCCACATGTGCTGGGAAGCCATCAAAACATAGCAAAACAGCTTCTGAATGGGCTGAAGAGGACATTTTGAGCAGAACTGATGATACAGAGGCTATTTTCTATGTTTTGAGGCCCCTTCAGCATCTTAAGCCTTTAATAGATTAAATTTATTACAAAAAATTAGGGGGACTGCAGAAAGCACATTGGGTTTAAAAAGCCCGTTTTAAAAATTCCACTCATTTTAAGTTCGCCAAAGAACCGATACCAACCTTAATAACAATATTAACATTGATGATGATAAACATGCAATGGAGGGATATAGAAGGGGCATC
The DNA here is from genome assembly GCA_035047305.1 of Bradypodion pumilum. Taxonomy (NCBI): domain Eukaryota; kingdom Metazoa; phylum Chordata; class Lepidosauria; order Squamata; family Chamaeleonidae; genus Bradypodion; species Bradypodion pumilum. The sequence goes on from JAWDJD010000003.1 coordinate 328,076,890, forward strand.
CTCAAAGAGTAGAAAGCATTGTGAATGCATACAGCTGTCCCTTGGGCAACAGAGGAGCAGCAGCTGATCCTTCTGATCCCGATGTGCTGTACTGTAATGTGTAGTGTTCTGACATGAAGACATTATGCAATTTAGCCTCTTTGGCCATGTATAAGTATACAAATCAATATGGCTTTTTATAACTATTAGAAGTTGTAAAAAGCTATATTGATTTGTATACATATTTGTTATGTTAGCCAATTCCTCTGTACCTCTGTTACCTGGTGCATATAAATTGATGCCATGAAGTCCCACTCCCATGTCTGACAAAGTGAACTTGATCCATGAAAGTTCACTTTAAAATTTAACAGTTAGTCTTCAAAGTGCTACAATGGTTTTTTTTTATTATTATTCTCCGATATGCTGGTTGAGAGTCTTGGAATTGTAGCTCAAAAGATTCCTTTTGTAAAATCTGATAAGCAAGCAAGCATATTGAATACTACCAGCCCGGTTCTCTCCTAATCTACATCTTATTCATACTTACTTGGGGATAAATTGTATAGAATCCAGACTTATTCCAAGAACAAGTAGCGATTTGAACCAAGGTCTCCAGAGATCAAGTCAAGATGCTGTCCAGCTAACATAGTCTGCACAGCCTACTCTGACAGCATTCTTTCATAGACTTTGGCAGAAGGCTGTTAGACAAGTTCCTTGGAGGTGACAAGACTCAGTGCTGAAAAGAATTACTCTAAAAAAAATGAATTGAATGACAGCTTCATGACTCTCGCAGCTACTTTCTCCACTTCTGCCATGACTGACCTTCTGAGCTTTTCAGACTTGTGATGAAAATGATATAGTAGGCTACAGAGACATTTGCTACGTTGACTGTTTGGAGCATTGTTTTTGTCTTTTGGCCTTCTAGTCCTCAAGAAAGAAATGTGCTCTTTGAAAACAAGGAAAAGGGTGTGCAAAGAAATGAGTCTGCGAAGCTGATGACTCCAAGTGAGAAGGCACGTCCTTTGGAAAAGACTCACCCTGGGAAAATGTGCCCCAAATGTGAAATTGTTGTCTGTAGAGCATGCAACATGCTCCATACGGAGAGCAGCTTTATTGCTCACAGTTTGCTGGACCACTATGACAGGGGAAGGCACTCCTCCTGCTGTTTAGATGCTGGATTTTCACCAGATCACCATGTATGTAAGCACAACCATGGACTGTCTGCAAGTTCTTGTCCCATGTTGGATCTTGTAATTTCACACTCTTAGAAAGTGTTTTAAACTGAGGCTTCCTCCACTCTGACTGGTCAGAATGGGAGTTCAGTACCTTGGTTATAAACTGCCTGCTCTATCGAGCAAGCATTCTTCTTTCTCTCTCTCTGTATATATATATATCTTAATTTTTTCAAATGACTGTCAAAGTCTGAGTCCAGAGGTTAGTATGTAAAATTGTCAACAAACCATATTCTGCATGCTGCAAGTATACATAGGTGATATTTTGCAGCTGGGAACAGAATTTCATCACCCGACATAGAACTTGGCAAGGCAGGTTAATATATTCAACATTGCTCTGTGACATATTAGCCAAAAGGGGTTTTGTTGATAATCTAAACTATTAAAGTTTTATTAAAGTTTTATAAACTTAATAAAAATATGTGTGTGTGGATTGTATGGGAAAGGGCAAAGGCATAGTGGAATGGCATGGGAACCACCTGCTTGCAGCATGACTAGGAAGCATGTGAAGAGAGGGGGTGAGCTCCTTTAGGTGGGGTGATGGTCCCCCTCAGTGGAGAAAATGCCACTGGAAACCATCATATTGGGCCCAATGGCAAAATGAGCAGAGGAGGAGTCAATTCAATATTCTGATTCCCAACAGTCATGGAGGCAGAAGAGGCTATGCCTGATGGACTGGCTGTGAAGGCACACCTTGTTAATATCCTCAAGGCTATGGCAGTCCATTGCAGTCCATATGTTAAATCCTTCACGTCTCATTTCATACGTGCTGCAGGAGATGGCTCCGTGATCACAGTGTGTGGGTCACTTCATGGGAAGCTGGGATCCACCTTAAACAAATTCACACCAGTGGAATTTTTTTCTGTTTGTCATTATGATTTCCAAGTTAAATGTATACTCAGATATGAGAAGCAGCTGCCACTGCCAACATTCCTATCATTTCTCAGGACACAAATAGGCATTCTCTAACCCAGGGATTCTCAACCTGTGGCCCGTGGGCCTGTTGCGGCCTGCAGCACCATTTTATGTGCCCCCCCCACCGCCTCCACCACACCAGGAAGTGCTATGTGGTGGAGGAAGGGCAAAATGGCCGTCCAGCCCCCAAAGCTGTCTGATGGAGCATGAGAACTCCTGCTCTAACCAAACTTTGAGGATGATCTCCAGTTCCCTACCCGCGTTACAGAAAGACACATTTGGACAAAGTAAAGTACACTGGAAAAGAGTGTAAACTTTAATGTCATTCTTGCTAAAAATCATCAATTTGATCAAACTGTAACTTTATATATAATTTATTGTATTCCATCATAATAAAAATCTAGGATTACCAGTGTTCCTTGGCGAGTAAGCAATTGTTGGAAGTTCATCTCATCATCGTTCGAAAACATTTTATGGTACATCTTTAAATAAGCAGCTCCTATTGCACTTTTAACCTGAATTGCTTCTCTGTTAAGCACCTTAAAGTATGGTACCTCATTTGATAAATTAAAATAAATCCAGTTTCTCCACCATTCATCTTAGACTGAACACAAATTATCTGGACAAGACAATATCACTATAGGCATTTAAGGACACAATAAACAACAGATTTGACACCACTTTGGAGTTCTTTTTTAACAGCTGCTTAAAGAAAGAAATATTTATCTTGGTTTTGATATTCAGTTGTCTTATTTGGGGATGCAGTTGCCTTGTAAGCAGGTGTTTAATCATGTTTTATGTATATTAGATGTAACTACATAACACGTGTTATGACTGTCACTGGAAAGCACTCAGGACAACTTTCCAAGCTTCTGAAAAGATTCAGATATTGCAGTTTTTTAAAAGCACATGTTTGGGGGGTGGGGGAAACATACAGACAGTAAACTCCATGTTGGAATTTTCTGAGAGATCAAGGTAGTATCAATTATACTGCATCCCACATACATTCTAAGGAAATTTAGAATACTGAGCAATTTTTTAAAAAATTAAAGCATCTGTTTCTTTAAATAATTGTCCATCAATATTGGGTGTAGAAATCTATTCTTCTGGTTGCAGTTCAACACATAGGCAGCTTCTGGCTGTACAATGATCTCACAGTTGTTATTTACAATAGAACAAGTGTGTTAATGCCAGTGGAATATGTATGTACAAAAGCTAATATTCACTAGAAACAAAAAGACATCCAAAACACCTCTGATACTGGTTCACAATCATTTGACGATGTCTCTAACCATCCAGGACAGAAATAGAGTTTAATACCAAACATTAAAAAAAAAATCCTAGATATTTACAATTTCTCAGTGTATCAAAATAATAATATAAAAGCTTAGTAATAACTTTTAGCATGCAAAGTCAGCAGAAGTGATTATTGAGATCTGCTAATTTTACAAAATCCGGTTGAAGCATTCCAAAGCAGAGTGCAAAATAATCAGGAATCATCCCATCAATTTCCTTGGGTCCATTTCAGAAAAGGTTGGTTGTCTCCCTTTTAACACTTTATTGTCCATGCAGCATTAAGTTTAGTGCAAATTCATGTATCACCTAGGATCGGTAATCCTTCCGAACAGTATGTGCCATCCAGTTTACTTTAGTAGTCCAGCTTTCCCTAAGTGCTTCGTCAAATTTATGTTTAAACTGCTTAAGTGCCTCTTCATCAGTCTTTCCTAATGCAAGGGAATCCTAAGAATAGAACAGTATTGAACATTATTACTACTCTATTGCAAATATTTTCCCTATAAACTAAGACAATTTTTTCATGGCTTTCACTCCACATAGAAAGAATGTGGCATAAAAGAAACACTACTTATTTTCTGCGGAAAGCAGTATCAAATAGTAAAGCTGTGACATCAACATGAGCTTTGCTGGCTGCTATAAATGTATGCTGGAATTTGAGTTGTATCCCTTTTTGGCTGAAAAAAATAATATTACAAGACTTCACTAAGTTACATTTCTCCTATAAATGGTGATCCTAGAATTAAGGCAAAATAATAGCTGGTCCTTGAATTATGGCTGAAATCATTTATGAAAGCTAAGTGCTCTAATTCCTGAGAAGCTCTCAATCATCCTTTTATAAAAACAAAAAAAATGCCTAGTCCCTTCCCTTTCTGTAGTTCAAATATTATTAAATTTACATGGTTAGAGTAAAATTTGAAGATTTAGGCACGGACGCAATCTGAGAAACAAATGGCCAGATATTTGGGTGGTGGTGGTGGGAGAATCCTGTTGGGGTAAGACATTCCATACATCTCTGGTGATGTCACCAGTCACAGCCATGCTGCAGCCATTTTAGGGGAATTAAAAGACTCCCCTTCTTGCTATGTTTTGGGTATCTCTAGGGCAGTGGTGGCGAACCAATGGCATGCGTGCCAGAGGTGGCACCTCAGAGTCCTCTCTGTGGGCACCAGTGCAGTCACTCCAGCAGTTTGCCCCACCCCTCTGCCCAGCAGCCCAATGGGAGCTCTTCCTCCCTCCCCCAGCACAGAGTTTGCACCGCCTCTCTGCCCAGCAGCCCAATGGGAGTGTTTCCTCCCTCCCCTGTTGCTGTGTTGGCACTTTGCGATAAATAAGTGGGTTTTGGGTTGCAGTTTGGGCACTTGGTCTCTAAAAGGTTCACCATCACTGCTGTAGGGATTTCCTTCTTATTAGGAAGCCTTTAGGAGGTATACAGCAGGTAAGGAATCATGTAAGGTGGAAAATTACTGACACCTGTGAGAGACATGGGTAATGGCATTACTGGAGTTGCACAGGACAACGGGATTTTCTCCAATGATTCTGACAACCTGTGCTGTTTTTAACTGCTGTTTTAACCTTTACTTGACTTTATTTAATTTTAATGATTTTGTGGTTAAATTTAATTTTAATTGTTTTTACTCTTTTACGAAGACTATCAAGTTACCATCAACATTATTTTGTAGTGGAAATGTGGGATATAAATATAATAAATAAACAATAAACTTCTTCATATCATGTGTATGGGCCAAACCAAATGTTAAAGCTAATCCTAATTAGATCTGAAATCATGGGATTGGGCTTGAATCCTGAAGATCCATAAAAAAAACCAAGCAAGTTAATTTACAAACTCCAGGAAATGAAAAAGAGCTCCTATTCTGAGTGTCTCACGTAATAAACATTCAGGAATGGCCTCTTCTTCTGACAGGTTATCTGTGACATAATACAGGATAGACTTCAGCAACAAGTGGAGAGAGGACTACCAGAGGTGCAGGCCGGTTTCAGAAGAGGCAGGGGGACTAGAGACCACATTGCCAACATACGTTGGATCATGGAGAAAACAAAAGGATACCAGAAACAAGTCTACTTCTGTTTTATTGACTACACCAAGGCTTTTGACTGTGTGGACCACAACAAAATGTGGCAAGTAATTAAAGAGATGGGAATTCCAGAACACCTCATATGCCTCATGAGAAATCTGTACACGAACCAAGAAGCAACAGTTAGGACAGAACACGGAAAGACAGAGTGGTTTGGAATAGGAAAAGGAGTAAGACAAGGCTGCATTTTATCACCCTGCTTATTCAATCTATACACAGAGCACATAATGTGTAATGCAGGGATGGAGGAATCACAATATGGGATCAAAATTGCTGGGAGAAACATCAACAATTTGAGATATGCAGACAATACCACCCTAATGGTAGAAAGTGAGGAAGACCTAAAGAACCTCTTGATTGGATTGAAGGAGGAGAGTGTAAAAGCTGGCCTGAGACTCAATATCAAGAAACCCAAGATAATGGCAACAGGCCCAATCAGTCCCTGGAAAATAGATGGGGAAGAAGTAGAAGCAGTGACAGATTTTACTTTCCTGGGATCTAAGATCACTGCAGATGGCGACTGTAGCCATGAAATAAAAAGACGACTGATTATGGGGAGACAAGCTATGAGAAACCTGCGGAATATAGTGAAAAGCAGAGACATCACCTTGAAAACAAAAATTCGCATAGTCAAAGCAATGGTATTCCCGGTGATAATGTATGGGTGTGAGAGGTGGACCATCAGGAAGGCTGAGAGCAGAAGAATAGATGCCTTTGAGATGTGGTGTTGGAGGAGAGTCCTGAGAGTCCCTTGGACAGCAAAGAGAACAAATAGGTCAATATTAGAAGAAATCAATCCTGACTGTTCATTGGAGGGACAAATAGTGAAGATGAAGCTAAAGTACTTTGGACATCAAATGAGAAGGTAGGACTCACTTGAGAAGGCCTTGATGCTGGAAAAGGTGGAGGGCAAGAGAAGAAGGGGGCGTCCAAAGATGAGATGGACACAATGGGCATAGAGCTTGGTGGGCTGAGTAGGATGGTGGAGCACAGGGGTGCCTGGAGGAAAATGGTCCATGGGGTCGCAAAGGATCGGAATCAACTATGCGATTGAACAACAACAACAAAATATTTCTGGTGATCAGATACCATAAGGCAGGATGGAGCTCTCATAGACAATGAAAAAATTCCTGCTGTGCAATTATTTTCATGTATCTATTATACTACACAACAACATTTTTGCTACTGGGAATAACACATGTGGTTTACATGCTAATGGGTGTTCTGATTCCAAATCTGAACTCAGAATTTGCCTATCATGTACAGATTTTTAGATGTGCTATAGCTGTTCAAATGGTCGGTAACTGGGCAACATATTTTTATATGGGAACATTATTACAGTTGCAGCTACCACTATGCCTGCTGCTACCTCAGCTGAAGCACATCCCCTGGGGACATGCATGCCCAGCAGCTGGGCATGTTTGAACAAGTTAGTGAGCTGATGTCAGAAATAGGTATATAAAGTGAGATGGATCAAGAGCTTGTCTTTAGTACAAAACCATATTATTGGATAGTACAGCTAGGCCATAGTGAGTCTATTTTGAGCTAAAGATGAGTAGGCACAGCTGTGTTAATAAACCAGACAATTTTTGTTACATTTGTGGCAAACATACCCCTCATGATCAACACAAGAACCTAATCAAGAGGGTGAGATTAGCTAACGTAAGATCCTGAAGTCCTAGGCAGAATCAGACTTCAGATTTGGATTCAGCGCACTTGATTTAGTATAGGACACATGGATTAGACCAAGTAGCAGACAATATTTTTTTTTGTGATGCAGTGTTATAGTAGAATAAATACTTATACATATTTACATACTGTATACTGTATTTATATTTACACCATTTGAGGAGGAACAAACTGCTTACTAATAACTGTGATTCTTTGAATTGTTACTTGTCCATTCAGAAACATTGTTATCTGTGCAACAACTACATCAGAAACTTCTCACTGAACATGGTTTGAAATTACAGGTCAAACCTTAAATAACACGGAGATTGGGCTGCAGACTCTCCATGCAGTTGAAAAACTGGGTTGTTCTGGGTTGACTTGTTTTTCTATCTACAGCAGCATTTTTTTCATCTCTGGGAATTGCTTCCCACTATTGTTCCTGTTGCTACCATCATGGTTGTGCCGTGAGAACTTGGCCAACCCAACAGTGGCACCTCCAGTAGCCAACCAGCACTCTCAATGGTGCCTGCTGGCAACCATGGTCCTGGTATAGGTAAAAATCTTTATACCCCCACCCCTGCCAGGACAATTCTGCATATGAGCAAAACTGCAGAGTTCAAACCCATGTTTTTGAAGGGTTAGGTATAATTAAGAAAAAGAATATGCAAAAAAAAATGGAGACAGGTATAAGAATTTTACCTTTAGATACTGGATGTCTTTAACAGAAGTTAGCTCTGGGAGACCAGCAGTTAACATCAATGCAAAAAGAGTGATAAATAGGTTCCCATGTCGTCGCAGAATCAAGTAAGCTTCTTCACAACACTGGCGAAACCTTGAAATCCATAAAGAACACATACAGTTAAAGCAGAGCAACCCAAAGTAGGACATACTCCATATCTGAGGTAATTGAACTTTTTAACCCCCAACATGATCCCATTGTACATCTTTTTGCAAACAGGCAAGGGCAAGGCAGAACTACAGGTGGTTTATTATGAAGTAGAATTCACTTGCTGGTTGGTTGTGTTTCAACCAACATAGCCACAGAATACAGCAGCATCAAAGTTCCTGTTGCTAGAAGGAATGAAGCCAAAGACAGTATTTCAAATTAGAGCACCAAGTAAATTACACAGTAGAGGAGCAGATGGTAATTCTATAGCTTATGGATAGTTTAACACAGAGAAAAGAAAATCATTTTCACATGTTGCTAATTGGTAGCAGAGGCTGAAGGAGAAGGGTTGTGGAAGCTAGGTCATACGGTAAAGGTCCTTCAAAGATCAGGAATTTGACTGTACCAGAAACATGGGGGAAATCACCTCAGGGAGTGATTCCAGAGAGAGCTTGCAGAGGGGATAATGATGTGTATTTAGCAGTATCAGAAGCATACAAGCTGAACTGCCCTCTAGTGGTAGAATTCTGTATTCCAAGGTGATTATTTTTTATGTGCAGTCCATACACATTTGAATGGGTTTAGATGTGTTTTCTCCCTTGTTCAAAGGGTACTTCTTTTCTTGAAAAGATATATTTTAAAGATGTATTCTCTGCAATTTCTATGTGCCTTTTTGGGCTACAAGCTCTTGCATTTTAAAAATATATGCTCCTGCAATTCTGAAAGATCGTGATAACATAATTTAAGTTATGCCTACAATTTGAGCTTTACTTTTAATATGTGATTGTACTTGTTCCCATCCATCCATAGTGGTAAGAATTCTGAATGGCAATCACACTTGTAGCTTTTCACAAATTGTAAGAATGCTTAAACATTTGTGCCTACAGTTTTTCTCACAGCAGTATTGTTTGTTTTCAATACATTTTGGATTGTTACTTTTGGACTGCCTCTCAAAGTCCAACCCCACATCCACGTCGTGAGAGGTGGCAACAGGTCCACTTAAGGGATTGCTGGACTGGGCGAAGTATGGCGTGGCCTTGCGCCACAGGACCTCTATGGTAGCCATGAAGGCCATCCCGGATTATCCCAAAAAGACCTGGCCAAAGGGACTCTGGTGAAGTTGCAATGGATAATGATTGCTACAAAACTACAAGAGAAACATAAACGGACTGAACAAACCAGGAAACAACAGTGGCAATGTTAAAGGACCATGAGATAGAACAATGAAATACAAAACAGGCACTCTAAATATAACCAGCCTACATGAATGGGTTTACTGCAATTCATCCGGCCCATGCTGCCCTCATCGCTCCCTGAAGCAGAAGTAAAACGCGCCCGTATGGAGGAAGGGTAAACCCAGAAGAGCCTTAACTGTACGGGTGCGTTTTACTTACATTTCCAGGAGCGACGAGGGCAGCGGGGGCTGGATGAATTACAGAAAACCCATTCGTGTGGAGTCACAGTGTGCTTGGGCTTCTGGGAATTGAAGTCCAAGAACATCTGGAGTGCCAAGGTTCACCATCACGGCTCTAGGAAAATCAGAACAAAACTGTTACTGTGTTAAGATAATAGTGAAGCAGTGTGATACTATTTACTCCATTGTTTCATTCTACTGCCGGCTGTAATCCTTTTTGACATTGTGGAACAGAACTAATAAAGTTGTACCTACCGGCCAAACTTTTCAGTGTTTCCTGTTTTCCCTTGCTGAATGACATGTATAAAGTCATAGGTAAGAATGAAAGGCACTCGTTCCCTTTTAATTCCAAATTTCGACTTGAAGTTCCCAAGAATATGCCCAAAATCTATATGAAAGAGCTGGAAAAAGAAGATTTTTTAAAAAAAATTGTAGGGAAGTAACTAATCTAATGGTTCCCAATTTGGGGTCCATGCCCCATCGGGGGGGGGGGGGGGCTTCAATTCCCAGACGCCTAAATCAGTACATTGGCTAATCAGTGCTTTGGAGAATTGACTTAAGACTTCTGGGAATTGAAGTCCATGAAAACAAAGATTGGGAAACACTACTTTAGTGTCTCCTACACAGCTTTCAATGAAAAGTCAAATCAACAAAACACTGGCTGAAAAATCAGATGGCAATTAATACTACATGTGGCAACAAACTGCTAAAACTGAAGTAAATCGATACCATTACTGGAAGATATCTAGCAAGGTGTTTCCTTCTGAAGAACATGTGTTCTTTGCCCAAGGTTCCTCTTACCTGACCATTCTTCCGGACCATAATATTGTCACTATGTCTGTCTCCTATGCCCAGCACATAAGTAGCTACACAGTAGCCAGCGCAAGAAAGTGTGAATGCCTCAATGGCTCGATCTAGGTCATCTCTAAATTGGGGAAAAAAGAAAAAATAATGTTGCTGATTACTCAAAACATATTAATACATTTTGTTTAAAATGTTCTGAAATACTGCATAAATCTCAGTCCATGCACAGCATCACAAAAGGCATCTTGTAGACCAAATGGGCATGTCTAATCACGCCTGCCACATGACCACGGAAACGTCTGCAGAAGCAGACAGTGCTGGCTCTTCGGCTTTGAAACAGAGATGCGCACTGAACCCTAGAGTCAGATACGACTGGCTTTCGAGCAAGGGAAACCTTTACTTTACACCGAATGGGAAACACAAAAATTGTCTGGAATTTTTTATTTATTTTAAAAAAATAGTAGCCATGTTAGTCTGTGTTTCATTTGCTCAATAAGGGAAGAATGGTATGAAAAAGTTGCACAATAAGGCAATTCACTATAGTGGGGAAAACTTAATGTACTCTAATAAACAACTGAAAACTGTTAATTCACACACAAAAATTTACTGGCTTACATTTCTTTAATCACATTTTCAATTCAAAATGTCCAAAAAACAACAAATGGTACTTTTCTTCAGTAAAAATATACGTGTATAAATCCTTCAATACTTCAGGTAAATAATAATTCCAATGAAGTTCATGTACTAACACAAGAAGTTTGTTTCAAGTAAGTAATCCCAAAAAAGTATAATTCCAAAAAAGTATAAATTTCCTGAAACAACAGAGTACTCATGACACAATCATAAGCATATCTACACAGGAGTAAGTCCCATTAACTTTAGCTGGACTTATTCTCGGATAAACGAGCATAAGATTGCAACCTCGATGGGTTAAATGCTTTGTATAACATGAACAATGGCTAAACACACCTTTCACAATTATGGTCTGGAGCTTTTATAATTCTAACAAATCTATTCCCTCGACACTGTCAAATAGAGTAAACCTATTACCTAATTTTTAAGGATTCGATGAAATTGGATGCCATACCATCCACTTAAGAAAGAAATAGAGAGAGTTGGTTATTGCATGGTTTTACTCAAAAAATTTTTTGGAAACCACAAGATGTCTGAAAGGATCTCTCCCACTCTCTCCTTATCCCAACTATTATAGCAGAGAACAACTTTATGTTCAATAGATTCTAAAAATTAGGATTCTAAAATGGCTTTTTGATTGTTAGTGTTTCAGAAAGACATGTGCTCAGGAGTCCATAGGTAGATCCATGGGGATTTATTTTCTTGAGCAATCCTGTCTCAGAGGCACTATTTCTCAGTAACCAGGACAGAATGGGAAGTATCTCTGATTGTACCAGGACCGTGGTGTATATGATGATAAACAGAATATCCTGGACATAGAAAGATAGAGAAAGAATCTTGAAAATCAGTCTACAAGTATTTATTGTCTCAATTTTTGGGTAGGTTATAAACTTTCTAGCTCTGTAGATCTTTTGGGATCTCAAGTCCCAGGACGCAATGCTGGACAGTCAATAGTGGCAAATTTGTTGTAGTCCAAAGTATATGAATGATCAGTCGTGTCACACATTGAGTTAGATTTTTCTTTGCAGTCTTATACATTTCTGTTTCATTCCCTGATCTTCATTCATTTCAATGTTCCATATATATCTGATTTGGTATCGCCTGACTAGCCTTTACTCATGCCAGAGGATGACTATTTTAGAACCCTAGTGCAATACACAACTGCTTCTAATGCACTGGGAAGGCTGTACAAACACTGTCGTGTTAATTGTTATCAGAAGACTACAGCTGAACCCAGCATCATGTTAGCAGATGTTTGTTTTCACAGTAAGATTTTCTTCCATTCCTCTCCCCTCTGTATCTCTGTGTACTTCTCAAAAAAATACAGTGTGGGGATTTTTGGGAGGTGGACATGTTGGACAAAATAACTATTATGCACCTTAAAACTTTTTGTTCCTCTGCTAGCAGAGGTTGGATTAAATCAAAGTTATTCTGATGTTGGATAAAAAAAGCTTTGAACAAAGATGCACTGCAGCCAAACAAGTCTTCAAAGTTTTTCAGCCAGTAAACTATTCTCCTTCTTGCACCCTCTCTCCATTTAGCTTATTTTAATTGGAAATATTTAGTTTTCATTTTTCGTTACATGGCCAGAGTATTCAAACTTTCTACATTTTTAATGATTTTTCCCCTCTAATCTTAGTATTCTCAATTTGAGAAACTGTCCACTACTAGCAAGTTTTATTTAGCATAAACTCCTCTCTTCATCTTATGCATTTTTGTCCATTTACTGCTCACAACCGTCAACCACAGGTTCTGAGTACACACAGGGGCTAGGTCAGGGGTGCCCAAACTTTTTGGGCTGTGGGCCGGTCACGTGGTTCAGGGAGCCGGTCACTATGGCCTGGATCCGGGCCCTGATACCAATTCATCCAGCTCATGGATCCCTCGTTGCTCCTGGAAGCTCCAGGAGCAACGAGGGCTTCACGGGCTGGATGAATTGCATCGGGGGCCGTATCCAGCCCCAGGGCCGTAGTTTGGGCACCCCTGGGCTTAATGTATTATCCATTCATAGTTCTGTCCACAGAATAACTCTACTTTATGCTACCCTATGATAAGAGTGAAATAATTAGGAATAGGTGCTTACCCTGAGTTGTATTCTTTGAGCCAGTTTAAGAGAGCATCTTTGTTGAATGCAGCAGCAGCAGCAACATTACTACTGTTCAGTTGAATGTCTGCAATGGTCTCAGAAGCAGAAACAACCTCTATTAAGCCAGAAAGATCCCCTGTTGCTAAGCAACCATAAGGCAACATTCTGTAGCAACAAAGGAAAAAAAATATCCAAGTCAGAAAAAGCATCAAAAGAACAGCCAAACAATTTGACTAGTTTGAAAGACAAGTGTTAAAAAGACAGTAAATCAACATCTTACATAAGTTCAGCATTCCATAGCAAAGAATAAAATGTTTTCATGGACTTCTGATTTCTGACAACAGATGGTGCTGTTTCTTTGCTTATAAACTACTATTAACTGTACACCAGCAAGTCATCCTTACTTGAAAGCCAGTCATATCCAACTCTAGGGTGCAGTGCTCATCTCTGTTTATAGCGAAAGAGCCAGAGCTGTCTGTGTTTGCAGACGTTTCCGTGACATGTGACAGGCATGTCTAGACACCAGAGAGCACAGAATGCTGTTACCTTCCTACGGAAATGGTACCTATTTATCTACTTAGAATTTCTTACTTTTTAACTGCTAGGTTAGAAGGAGCTGGGATAGATGGGAGCTCATTCCGTGGTGCAGCACTTGGGTCTCAAACAGGCTGACCTGGTGACCTTCGAGTCATCAAGTTCAGCATCTTAACCACTAAGCCACCACTTTTATCAGTACTGTACCATAAATATGCATCTTGTTGTTGTTGTTCAGTCGCACAGTCGATTCCGACCCTTTGCGACCCTATGGACCATTGTTCTCCAGGCGCCTCTGTCCTCTACCATCCCCCTCAACCCTCCCAGCTCTGTGCCCATTGTGTCTATAATACCATCTAGCCATCTCATCCTTGGCCTCCCCCTTCTTCTTTTGCCCTCCACCTTTCCCAACATCAATGCCTTCTCAAGTGAATCCTCCCTTCTCATTTGATGTCCAAAGTATTTTAGCTTCATCTTTACTATTTGACCTTCCAATGAGCAGTCAGGGTTAATTTCTTCTAAGATTGACCTATTTGTCCTCCTCGCTGTCCAGGGGACTCTCAAAACCCTCCTCCAACACCACATTTCAAAGGCATCTATTCTTCTGCGTTCAGCCTTCCTAATTGTCCAGCTCTCACATCCATACATTACTACTGGGAAAACCATTGCTTTGACTATTCTAATTTTTGTTTGCAATGTAATGTCTCTGCTTTTCACTATGGAAGTGAGCACTGGTAAGTTTTGCAGTTGGAGTAGAGCTGCTTTAGAGGCCTCTACTAATTTAAACTGATAATTGAAACTGCTGAGAGCCACCTCTGTTCAAACTGAGGAAGCAGTTTGAAGCTTCCAGAAGCAGGGGGCAGGGCCACACCAGGCCCTTCCCTGAACTGTGACTCATAGGGGCGGAGCCACACTAGCCTTTAAAAGCTCTGAGCTCTTTCAGGGTCAGCCATTTTGACTCTGCATGTGCTCTTAAGCAGAGCTGCTGCTGAGGAGAGCCAAACAAAGGAAGTGAGCACTGGTAAGTTTTGCAGTTGGAGTAGAGCTGCTTTAGAGGCCCGCGCGCCTAACGGTGCGCGAGATTACAAACTAGGAACATAAGAAGAATATAGTCTTACTAGGTAGAAAGGTAGTAAACGTGTACATTTTTGAGGCCCAGAATACTGCACTTGTTAAAATGGATTCTGAGGGAACAGCTGTAGTTACCTGCAATTCTTGTGCCATGTTTGTGTTCTTGCCAAAGCACATGGAGAACTACACTTGCAGCAAGTGCAAGCTGGTTGCACTACTAGAAGAGAAGGTCCAGCAGCTAGAGGCCCGCATATCTAACCACCAACAAATTAAGGAGCTTGAGCTGTTCTTGGACAGAGCGGAGCAGACTATGCTGGACAAAGAAGAGACAGGGCACAGTTCTGAGGGAGAAGGCCCTTCACTAACTCAGGAGGGAGATGGTTGGAGGAATGTGACTCAAAGGAGGAGAAGAGTAGGGGATCACTCTGAGAGTCTGAAATTACAGAATAAATTTGAGGCTCTTTCCCTTATCACACCTGACGAGGAACACACAGAGGAACAACTGGTTCCACCTGATGATCTCTCCTTCATCACACTTGATGAGATCCAGGAAGATGAACATCAGGAACAAACTGAGGTTCTCTCCCTTAATATGGTTGATGAGGTGCATGTAGATGAACAGATTGCAGGAGAGAGGCTCCTTGTACTAGGCCATTCAATAATTAGAAATACAGAGAAATGGATTTGTGATGCACATGATAACCGTATGGTGACTTGTCTGCCAGGTGCAAAAGTTGCAGACATCACAAGAAATCTAGATAGATTGTTAGAGAGAACTGGGAACGAGCCAGTTGTCATGGTACACGTTGGTACTAATGATGTTGGGAAGGCCAAGCGGTCTGTCCTGGAAGCCAAATTTAGGTTGTTAGGAAGAAGATTGAAGTCCTGGACTTCCAAGGTAGCATTTTCAGAAGTGCTGCCTGTCCCTCGCGCAGGACCTACCAGGCAGGCAGAGCTCAGAAGCCTCAATGCGTGGATGAGGCGGTGGTGTCGGGAGGAGGGCTTCAGATTTGTCAGGAACTGGAGAACATTTTGGGACAAGCCAAATCTGTTCAGGAGGGATGGGTTGCATTTAAACCATGATGGGACCAGATTGCTGGCACTCAACATCAAAAAGGCTGCAGAGCAGCTTTTAAACTGATAACTGGGGGAAAGCCGACAGGAGCTGGGCAGCATCCGGTTCGGGAAAGTGTGTACTTGAGTAGTGAGGAGGATGCAAAAATTACTGAGCAGAGCAAGGAGCTAGTCACTAGCATTCTAGCAGAAGGATGCAAGAGGCAGTCTAACAATGCAACTGGACACAAAAGACTGTGTCAGAAATGCATATATAAATGCTTGTATACAAATGCCAGAAGCCTCCGGAACAAAATAGGGGAGCTCGAATACTTAGCAATAGATAAAAATATTGATATTATTGGTATCACTGAAACCTGGTGGACGGATGATAACCAATGGGATACAGTTATCCCAGGCTACAAATTGTACAGGAAGGATAGGAAGGGGCAAACAGGAGGTGGTGTAGCCTTGTATGTCAAAGAAGTGATAAAATCTTATGAATTGGAATATCTAGGTGATTTAGAGTCACCATTAGAAGCTCTGTGGGTAAGAGTACCAGGCCACAAGGATGGTCTAACAGTAGGCATATACTATCGGCCTCCGACCCAAACTCTTGAGGGAGACTGGCAGTTGGAGAATGTTGTAAAGGAGGCATCCAGGAAGGGAAGCCTGGTTATAATGGGGGACTTCAATTACCCTCACATAGACTGGGTGAACTGTTGTTCAGCACATGATAAAGAGATAAAGTTCCTAGATATGCTCAATGATTGTTCCCTGGGACAGATGGTTGAAGACCCAACTAGAGGTACAAGAATCCTTGACTTGATCCTGAGTAATACTCAGGATCTGGTGCAAGATGTTAATGTGACTGATCCAATAGGGAACAGTGACCACAACTCAATTATGTTTAACTTGATCATAGACCGCAAGTCACTGATAAAATCTAACACAGAGACCTTAAATTTTCAAAAAGGAAATTTCCCAAAGATGAGGAAACTAGTAAAAAAGAAACTGAAAGGGAAAATTGAGAGAGTCCAAACACTCCAAGTGGCATGGAGGCTGTTTACAAAAACAATAACAGAGGCCCAATTGGAATGCATACCCAAAAGGAAAAAGGGCACTGCCAGGTCCAAGAGGACTCCAATGTGGCTTACAGGAGCTGTTCGGGAAGTGATCAAGAGCAAGAAAAGCTCATTTAGAAGATGGAAGGCTTGTCCAAATGAGGACAGCAGGCAGAAACATAAATTCTGGCAGAACAAATGCAAGGCAACAATCAGGAAAGCAAAGCAAGACTTTGAGGAGCGTATAGCTAAAAATACTCAGAGGAATAACAAAGACTTCTTTAAGTACATTAGAAGTAAGAACCCAACTAGGAAGGCCATTGGACCATTAGATGACAATGGAAGGCAAGGGGTTATTAAAGAGGAAACAGAGATTGCAGAGAGACTCAATGAATTCTTTGCTTCAGTATTCACTGAAGAAGATAGAGACCACATGCCCAAAACAGAACCTATCTTCGTAGGGAGGGAAACCGAAGAATTAAGCAAGATAGAAATAACCAGGGAGGAGGTCCTTGCATGTCTTGTTAAGCTAAACACTAACAAATCCCCAGGACCAGATGGCATCCATCCACGAGTTCTCAGGGAACTTAAGGATGAAATTGCTGATATCCTAGCCAAAATATATAATCTTTCCCTCAAATCAGGCTTTGTGCCTGATGACTGGAAGGTAGCGAATGTAACACCAATTTTCAAAAAAGGATCCAGGGGTGATCCAGGAAATTACCGGCCTGTCAGTTTGACATGTGTCCCAGGTAAAGTGATGGAAACCATCCTAAAAGATAGAATTAATAGGTACATAGAAGAGGAGGCGCTGCTAAAGGAGAGCCAACATGGCTTTTGCAAGGGCAAATCATGCCTCACTAATCTGTTGGAATTTTTTGAGAGTGTCAACAAGCATGTGGATAAGGGGGATCCAGTTGACATTGTTTATCTGGACTTTCAGAAGGCTTTTGACAAGGTCCCACACCAAAGGCTCTTGAATAAACTTACCAGTCATGGAATAAAGGGACAGGTCTTGTCCTGGATCAGCAACTGGCTAAGGGACAGGAAACAGAGGGTAGCACTAAATGGACACTTCTCCAAGTGGAGGGAAGTAAAGAGTGGGGTCCCCCAAGGTTCAGTACTGGGACCCCTGCTTTTCAACCTCTTCATAAATGATCTAGAGGTAGGAGGTAGCCAAATTTGCTGACGACACTAAATTATACAGGGTAGTGAAAACTGTGAGAGATTGTGAAGAGCTCCAGAGGGATCTCTTGACACTGGGGGAGTGGGCAAAACAGTGGCAAATGAGCTTCAACATCAGTAAGTGCAGAGTGATGCATGTTGGGGCAAAAAACCCCAATTACATTTATAAACTGATGGGGTCTGAACTCTCTGCGACAAACCAGGAAAGGGACCTTGGTGTCCTGGTGGACAGCTCAATGAAGGTGTCAACCCAGTGTGCCTCAGCAGTGAAAAAAGCAAACTCAATGCTAGGGATCATTAGGAAGGGTATAGAAAATAAGTCAGCAAGTGTCATTTTGCCTCTTTATAAATCTATGGTGAGGCCCCATCTGGAATACTGTGTACAGTTCTGGTCGCCATACCTCCAGAAGGATATTATGGAGCTGGAAAAAGTGCAGAGGAGGGCAACCAGAATGATTAGGGGACTGGAACACCTTCCTTACCATCTGAGGCTGCAACGGTTGGGCCTTTTCACTCTTGAACGACGGCGTCTAAGAGGTGACCTGATTGAAGTTTATAAAATCATGCACGGTGTGGACAAAGTGGATAAGGAAAAACTGTTTTCCCTATCGCACAACACTAGAACTAGGGGACACTCCATGAAACTTTTGGGTACTAGTTCTCAAACAAATAAGAGAAAGTACTTTTTCACCCAGAGGATTACTGGTCTATGGAACTCCCTGCCAGAAGAAGTGGTGACAGCTGTCAGTCTTGACAGCTTTAAGAAAGGATTAGACAAGTTCATGGAGGACAAGGCTATCAATGGCTATAATTATGGCTACCTAAGGACAACCTCCGGGTTGGAGAGATAGGCAGGATATCTCTCAATGCCATTTCCAGGGAATCCTAAGCAGGTGAAGGCATCTCCTTGGGAATACCCTGAAGGAAATGGTGAGCCACTGTGTGAGACAGAATGCTGGACTGGATGGGCTGTGGCCTGTTCCAGCAAGGCTGTTCTTATGTTCTTATGTTCTTATGTTCCCCATGTTTCTCATCGCTTGTCTCCCAAGATGCATCTTATTGCTCAAGATAGATAAGAGATAGAGGACTTAGGAATTGTCAAAATGGGAGTAAGATTAAAACAAAAAAGTCACACTGAGCATACAGACAGGTAAATTACATTGAACCAAGCTAAATTCATTTTTCTCAAGAATTAGGAAATCATACAGAAAGAATGCCCACTTCTGCTTGCCATTCAAAGAAACTAAATGCTAAATCATCTATACCTATAAATCTGTGAGTTAACCGTTGGAATGTGACAAAGGATGTTGCACCAGGCCCCACTAGCCCCGACCGAGCCTCCCTGCACTCACCTGAACCGGGTTCACAGGTAACTGTCAGGTTGAGAAATGTGGCAGTGGGGCAGGAGCCCCCCGAACGTGAACAAAGAAAAAGGACTTCAATTCCCAGCGTCCTTTGCACTGTGCAACCCCTCAGCCAATCAGGCTGAGGGATACGAGCACAGAGGAGGCTGGGAACGCGCGCTGACTTAAAAAAAACAAAATGGTGGGAGCCAGAAGGAAAGACTTTGAAAGACGCAGCTAGAGGGAGCCAGGAAAAGATAAGTGTTAGGTAAGGGTTAGGGGGTGGGTGAGGGAGGCAATGAAAGGTGCTGGGTCCAGAAGGGTTGGGGGGGACAGACCCCTTTTGTCCCCCCCAACCCTACCAAACCCAGGGGACCAGGGAGAGGAGATCAAATACACCCCCACACAACACCCCCATGCACACACTCCATTTTAAAAGAGAAGAAACCACTTGGTTTCTTCTCTTTAGAAACGGAGTGGGGGTTTTTTTGGGGGGGGGGGAATGATCCCCTCTCTGCTGGGTCCCCTGGCTCTGGAAGGGTTGGGGGGACAGACCCCTTTTGTCCCCCCAACCCTACCAAACCCAGTGGACCAGGAAGAGGAGATCGAATACACCCCCCTCCCAAACACTCTGTTTTAAAAGAGAAGAAAGAGCTTGGTTTCCACACACACACACACACACACACACACACACACACACACACACACACACACACACACACACACACACACACACACACACACACACACACAGCTTCTCTTTCTCTCTCTCTCAATCTCTCTCTCTCTCTCTCTCACACACACACACACACACCACTCCTGCCTTGCCAGGAATTTTTAATGTGTGTGTTGGTGGTTGGAGTGGTATTGTATGGGTAGTGGTAGTTGTGCACACCCAAAACCACCCCTAACCACCAACACACCTCTTTTTTACATAAATTACCAAAAAGAATTATCCCTTACAACACAATTTAAAACAGCCCGGCTCTTTACCAACATTAAGAAAAAAAACCTTCCAAAACCATTTAAAACAGCCCGGCACCGCTGGGCAAAATCTGCTAGTTCTTTATAAAAATTGATTTTAAAAATCTCCCCCACAAAGTCAGACAAGTTAACAGTTCAATATCTTTGTTTAAAACTAATGGCGGCTGCAAAATTAAAACTATCAGATGTTGTTACTTCATGATCTGCAAAATCTGGACATTAACACGGGTTAGCCAAGTCAGGGTTTATCTGACAATTTAATTTCCAAAATTTGTGATTACAGAAGTTTGGTTTATGCCCTTTCCCCCTGCATCCATCTTTCTAAGCTGTCTATAGTGCTCCTTGAGCCCTATAGACAATTATCAATGTCAAAATCCTCCTCCTAAAATCAGGTGTTCATATCCTGTTGCTACATTTCTGATGTTCTCGGCTAGGCCATTGCAACAAAGCCATTTGGTACCATAATAAAAGCCTGGCATGTTCTTTGCAAAGTTATAAGTATGACATGGCTGCTGCACATCATGATATTTCAACCCTAACTTGCAGTTTTCAACTGGGCATATTTCCAACAACTTCCCCTTCACAAACAGGGAATGATGAAAGCAACTCTGTCCCTTGAGGATCCTATACTCACAAATGGAGGAAACAACTTCCTCATCAGAGACAGTCTGACAGGAGTCAAGTTAGGGACAAATCTTGGGGGCCCTCAATGCCTCTTCCTTGCCTTCAACATCTGTCAGTGTATCCTTTTGTCCCTATCACAGAACTATATAAAGACTACTACTGACATATCTATACACTCATAGGGTTACCATAATTATCTCCCGCCAAACCGGGAAAGCCATGTGATGTCATTGCATTGTTCAAACTGCACATGTGTCGGACTGGGCTGTCAGGGAGACCGCGGCTCTAAGACCCCATGGAATCCCTGTCCAGGGTGGACAGCCTTCACCAGTTTAAAATAAACTGTAGTCAAGAGATTTTCCCCCATGTGATTCTTCTTGCAAAAGACTATTCTTGATGTTTCTATTTTTATTTATTTTTTGAATAAAACTTCTTGGGCCTCTCTTGAAACCACCTTTTCTCCCCTTGAGGTCACCCACCCTCCCCTTCACACCATACCTGTCAACCATCCCGATTTGGCCGGGAAAACCCCGTAATTTGACGTCGATTGACGTCATAACCCGCCCCGCGCTGCCAAAACCCCGTAATTTGGCAGTGGGGGAAACGCGTAGGGGCTGCGCAAGCAGCGTAGCGCTTCCACGCATGCGTGGAAGGGGTAAAACCCTTCCACGCATGCGTGGAAAGCGACCTGCGCACAAGCGATGTGCGCAGGTCCCGTTTTTCCGGAGCCGCGGGTTGACAGGTATGCTTCACCCCCACACACACACACCACTGAAATAGACTCACTCTCAAACCCCACACAAGGATCCCTTGGAAGAAAGTTCTAAAGAGGGGCCAGGACCAGCAATGCAGTCCATGGCGCCTCCGTTTCCCTCCAGAAGGAGAAAAGCAGGAGACGGAAAGGGACTTATTTGGAGGAGGACCTTTGCCATACTCTTCACTTTCTGTCCAACCTGTTCCCTTACTCTCAAGGAATACCGACCCTATGCAATTAACCCTTTGCGGTCACGTGAAGAAGGAATCCTCCATCCCAGTGTATGGTGCCAGTGTATGGTGGAGTTTTAGCTTCTTAGATATGGGTATTTCTTGCTCCATCCCAACTTTCGAGGAAAAGGGTTGAGAACGACTCCTTGTCCCCCAAACTTCAAGGTGAGCCAAGTGATTTTTGCAAAGTTATTTCACTGCCTCTGTGTCATTCTTTCAATTATCTCGCTTGCAAGTGTCTCCCCTCCCCGACAGGCTTCTCAGGGTGCTGTTTTGCCTTCGCTGCTTTCAAGCAGGATAATTGAAAGAAAGGCAGGGAGGCAGTGAATTAATTCTTTGCAAAAATCCCTTGGTAAAAGTCTTCCAGGACTTTTACATGTTTTTTCTTGAACCAGCCGGGACAGCTTGAATCCGGGTGATTATGGACATTACGGAATATGAAAGTGAAGCCCAAAAACAATTATTAAATAAGGAGTTCTACAAGGAATTAGATCATGATCCCACTAATAGGATTTTAAATCTCCTTAGAGATATTTTGTTTGAAGGGGTGGCCATGGGTTATATTTCAGAATCTACCCAGGATTTTTTTTATACAATGATAACCCTGTAATGCCTGTATTTCACTTACTCCCAAAAATTCATAAGGATCATTCTGATGATGGCATCACGCCAGGAAGACCAATTGTCTCCTGGGTTGGATCCGCTCTTGAACCCACATCTCGTTTTTTGAATTACCATCTTAGTCCGTTCACATTGAACAATGCCTCATATATTAAAAACACGACAGATTTCATCACACAAGTTGAAGGTTTGCACGTGCCTAGGGGTGGGGGCTTTATCACCATGGACGTCCAGGCGCTTTATACCAATGTGCCCTTGGACGACATTAAAGAAATAGTATACCAACATTTGGAAACTCGTAATGAGCTGCACCCCCCGCCCCCACATTTTTTACTGGATCTTCTTGATTTAGTTTTGGATTATAATTTTTTTAGGTATAGTAAATTAATTTATTTGCAAATAAAAGGAGTGGCCATGGGTACCTCGGTAGCGCCCTCCCTGGCCAACTTGTATATGATTTGGTTTGAAGGGGAATTTATTTTAAAAGAGGAGAATAACCCTTTTTTCATCATATTATCACTTACAAACGATTTTTGGATGATCTTTATTTTATCGTTGATGATTTGGGTATAGCACCTCAAATTGTGTCTTGGGTAAATAGTTTGAATAACAACCTTAAATTTACTCATAATTTTGGGGCAGAATCAATTCCGTTTTTAGATGTAAGCACTTATGTTTCTATGGAGCGGAGAGTGATGGTCAGACTATACAGAAAAACTACGGATAGAAACGCTTACTTGGACTTTAATTCATTTCACCCACATCATTTAAAATACAATCTGCCTTATGGATTGTTTTTAAGAGCAAAAAGGAATTCTTCCATTGAGAATGACTTTGATAGGGCTAGTAGTACTATCTCCTCGTATTTACATCATAAAGGCTATTCGGATAAGATTATTAAGGATAATCTAGCGAGAGCTAGGGCAGTACCTAGGGACAGATTGCTTCAACAAACTGTTAGGATATCGGAGAATAGATTACACTGTTCATTTGTATTTTCACAATTGTCGGGCCAAATACATAATATCATTAATAGACATTGGCACATTGTTAATTATATACCGGGTTGCTCCTCTCCACCTAGGATAGGGTTGAGGAAATCAAGATCGATTCAACAAATAGTGAGTAGAACAGACCACGAGTCCCGTCTCTTACCCAAGCAACCATCTATAGTGGGTCATTTTAGATGTGGACAATATATACATTGTGCTTTAATGATTTCTGCAAGCTTCTCAAAAAGTCTTTATAACACAAAGATCCGAAATCCTTTCGATAACAGGAATTTTCAGTTATTTCCTCAGGGATCTAAATAAACAATTTAACAATATTTACCAACAGATATATACAAGGATATATACATATATACATATATACACGATCTTGGAATAAAGGTTTACAATATTACCTGTAGTGTCTTATTAAAGTCCAATTCGTTGTTATTTATTTATTATATCGCGTCCTAGACCTCACCCGTTTATTCTTATGGTGTCGACGGACGTTAACCAAACTAGTCAGAGTTCATATTTAAGGATACCAAACTTACACAGCTGATTAAGGACAGGAATTATAAGAAACAAGTAAAATCAATTTCTTGATTGAGCCCAAATGGCTACAAGGTGTTGAACCGATGGATGAAATAACTCTCCCTCTGTCTTAAAGCAATATCTAAGTTAGTGCGGTGAAAAGATTGTTGTTTATAACACTCCAGTACTACAAATTTGAAATCTTGGTCGTTGTGGTTTGCTTCAATGAAATGGCTGTTTCTTGTTGCGAATTTTAGATCTGTGTTCCCCCACCCTAGTTTTTATTTTGCGGGAAGTCACCCCCACAAGAACATATCAATAGATAGATGCATCCGGAACTGTTGCAATTTGAGAATTGTTTTAAATATAAAGTATAACTGCTGCTACGGATCGAGACTGTTTTAGTCTGCCAGGCTAGGGCACAATGTGTACAATGACCACATCGAAAATGACCCACTATAGATGGTTGTTTGGGTAGAAAGCGTGTTTCATGGTCTGTTTTATTCACTATTTGTTGTATCGATCTTGATTTCCTCAACCCTATCCTAGGCGGAGAGGAGCAACCAGGTATGTGATTAACAATGTGCCAGTGTCTTTTGATAATTTTTTGTATCTGTCCAGACAATGGTGAAAACACAAATGAATAATGCAATTTACTCTCTGGTGTCCTGGCGGTTTGTTGAAACAATCTATCCAGGGGTACAGCTCTTGCTTTGGCTAGGTTTTCCTCAATGATTTTATCCGGGTAGCCTTTAACACGCAGATATGAGGAGATGGTACCACTTGCAATATCAAAGTCTTTCTCAATGGTGGAATTCCGTTTAGCTCTTAAGAACAGTCCATACGGCAGGTTATATTTTAAATGGTATGGATGAAAAGAATTGAAGTCCAGGTAGGCGTTTCTGTCAGTTATTTTTCTATGTAGCCTGACCAAAACTCTCCGCTCCTTTGAAACATACGTACTCACATCCAAGAAAGGTATTGATTCTGCCCCAATATTATGAGTAAATTTTAGATTGTTATTCAGACTATTTACCCAAGACACAAATTGAGGTGCTATGCTCAAATCATCAACAATGAAATAAAGATCATCTAAAAATCGTTTGTAGGTGATAATATGATTAGAAAAAGGGTTATTCCCCAAGTTTGAAATAAATTCACTTTCAAACCAAATCATATACAGGTTGGTCAGGGATGGCGCTACCGAGCTCCCCATGGCCACTCCTTTTGTTTGTAAATAAAATAATTTACCATACCTAAAAAAATTGTGATCCAAAACTAAGTCAAGAAGTTCCAACAAAAAATGTGTGTGTGGGGGGGTGCAGTTCGATATGGGTCCCTAAGTGTTGATGTACTATCTCTTTAATGTCGTCCAATGGCACGTTGGTATAGAGTGCCTGGACGTCCATAGTGATAAAGCCCCCTCCCCTAGGCACGTACACCCCTTCTACTTGGGTAATAAAATCTGTTGTATTTTTAATATATGAGGCTGTGTACAAAGTGAATGGACAGGTAGTGATTCAAAAATCGAGATGTGGGTTCGAGAGCGGAACCGATTGAGGAGACAACAGGTCTCCCTGGTGTAAGGCCGTCAGCGGATCGGTCCTTGTGAATTTTGGGGAGTAAGTGGAATACAGGCACTTTCGGATTGTTGTTATACAGGAAGTCATGGGTTGATTCTGAAATATAACCCATAGCTACGCCTTCAAACAAAACATTTTTAAGGAGATTTAAGATCCTATCTATAGGACCATGATTTAACTCCTTATAAAACTCCTTATTCAATAATTGTTTTTGGACTTCACTTCAACAATTAGTGAATAAGGAGTTTTATAAGGAGTTAAATTTGTAGTACTTGAATGTATCAAACAGCAACCATATCACTGTATTAATGTAGATATTGCTTTAAGACAGAGGGAGAGTTTCTTCATTCACCGGTTCAACACGTTGCACCCATTTGGGCTTAATCAAAAAATTGACTATACTTGTTTCCTGTAATTAACCAGCTATATAAGAGGATAGCTTTAAAAATGTTCTTTGAGTAACTGTGGTTAATGTCCGTCGACACTTAAAGAATAAACGAG
Organism: Bradypodion pumilum; assembly: GCA_035047305.1. Lineage (NCBI taxonomy): Eukaryota > Metazoa > Chordata > Lepidosauria > Squamata > Chamaeleonidae > Bradypodion > Bradypodion pumilum. Next base: position 328,102,966 of record JAWDJD010000003.1, read on the forward strand.
TGAGGTCTATGATGCGATAAAACTGATAAATAATACTATAAATTGGACTTTAACATCATAGGTAATGTATAATTCCTTATTCCAAGATCGTGTATATATGTATATATGTATATTTTGTATATATTTGATTAGTAATTATGTTTAAATTGTTGTTTAGATCCCTGAGGAAATTACTGAAAAATCCTGTATCGAAAGGATTTCGGATCTTTTGTGTTTTTATATTTTGAGAAGACTGCAGTAATTAAATCTGTGCCTCGACAAATGGTTCCAGTGATTTTTCTAACCCTATATGCTCACCTGAGAAATGACCGCTATTTCTTTCCTGTACTGTATAATTCCTATGATGTCCTTGTAGATTCAATACAAATTTCTTCTATCGTTCTATCAGCTCAAGCTGTGCTTCTGTCAAATTTATTCAACAATGTTTTGCTTTTGCTACACCCAAACATGACTGTGTGAATAATATTTTTTTTACAAAGACAATGGATATCTCATGATAAGCCTAAAATAGACTTCTGTTTTGTTTTCACTTTTATTTGGGTTTTGTTTATTAATTTCCAAAGTGCCTACATTATTTGTGCCATCATTTTGTGCCATTATTTGTACTGAGACAGCATTGGTCGCACTGATGGATGATCTTTGGCGAGAGCGGGATGGTGGTCACCCAACCATCCTTGCTCTCCTTGACCTCTCAGCGGCCTTCGATACCGTTGACCACGGTATCCTTCTGGAATGGCTCAAAGGATTGGGGATACAGGGCACTGTGTTGTCCTGGTTTTCCTCATTTCTGGTAGGCCGTATCCTGTTGGTGTGATTGGAGAGGGAGAAATCCAGTCCTAGGCCCCTTAAATATGGGGTGCCGCAGGGCTCGGTGCTCTCTCCTCTCCTATTTAACATCTACATGAAGCCACTGGGAGAGCTCATCCGTTCCCATGGGGCGCGGTACCATCAGTACGTGGATGACCCCCAGTTGTCACCCAGTGATGCTGTCAAAGTCCTGTCTGAATGCCTGGAGGCCATTGGGGTCTGGATGGGGGACAATGGGCTTCAGCTGAACCCCAGCAAGACTGAGTGGCTATGGATCAGGGGTCCGGGGATAACCAGTGAGTTACCATTTCAGGTCTTGGATGGGGCAGTTTTGCCCCAGACAGACCCGGTGCGCAACTTGGGGGTCCTCCTGGATTCACGACTGCTGCTGGAAGAGCAGGTGGCAGCTGTGGCCAGGAGGGCTTTTGCTCAATTTAGAGTAATCTGCCAGTTGTGCCCACTCCTGGACCGGGAGTCCTTACTCATGGTCACTCATGCTCTGGTCACCTCCAAACTAGATTACTGTAATGCGCTCTACATGGGGCTGCCCTTGACGACCATTCGGAGACTACAGCTGGTCCAGAATGCGGCTGCATGGGTGGTGATGGGCTGTGGATGTTATGTCCGCGCCACCCCGCTACTCCGGGAGCCGCACTGGTTACCAGTTTGTCTCTGGGTGCAATTCAAGGTGCTGGTTTTGACCTTTAAAGCCCTATATGGCAGTGAGCCAGGATACCTGAGAGATCGCATCATCCCAAGAGTGTCTGCCCACCCGACCAGAGTGGACCAGAGGGGCTCCCTAGCGCCAGAGGGGCGCTCTGACACGCGAAAAAGGGCCTTCTTCGTGTCCGCACCAGCCCTCTGGAACCTCCTGCCAATAGAGCTCAGGCTTCAGACAGAGTTGCTGCCTTTTAGAAAAGGTTTGAAGACCTGGCTGGCAGGGCAGGTGTGGGGCCCTGATGGGAATGTGGCCCCAGCCTGCTGGCTCATTCCTAGCTAAACTGAGTTCAGTCAATGCCCCTCTTTTTGTATTTATGTATTCCCCCTTGCCCTCCCTTTTTTTAGCTTTTAAAAGGGAAGTGGAAGGAGGGTGGGTGGATAATGGGTGGTTGGGGTTTTAACTTGTTTTTATGTATTTTTATGGTTATATGCTGCCCTGAGTCGGGTTTTTACCTGAGTGGGCAGCATAAAAAATTGAAACATAAATAAATAAATAAATAAAATCATAGATTGACAAAGCAAGATAAGAAACTAGCAAAATGAGTTCCCTGTATCTTGAAGTTGAGTCACAACAGTCTCATCCTTCGTGTGAATGATTGTTTTATTCGCAATGTAGCAGGGTATGATTATTGCTTAGGATACTGAACAAGACTATTAGAACAGGAAGATACTACTAGGTAGACATTATTTAGCTTAGTTTGAATTTTTTATTCTTTGTTAGAGATGACTTACCAAAAAGCAGGCATTTCTGGAATATTCCTAAATGGAGAATTTTGGAAAATGCGACATTCTCACTAAACTTTTAAAACTGTGGAGTTCTAATAATCTAATGGTATTTTGCAGATTTAGTTCTGCTTCTTTCCCTATGGAGAGCGTAGCTTTAGAAGAAATCCTTCCCTAAGGATATTTTCAATACCATGTGGTAAATCTCATTTTGAGGAAGACAGGTATTATTTGGGTAATTAAAACATGATGACAAAATACTGTTTTTCTCCACACTCAGTAGCAAGTGGTAAAAATGGCAGCATGAAGCTGAGGCTATTTAATGAGATGCCAGTTGTGTTGCTAGCCACATGACTGACACTTTGTCAATTAGCAGTCACAACTTCTACATTTCTGCTATCATACACAGAAAGTGTTTCATTGATTACACTAAGGCATTTGACTGTGTGGACCACAACAAGATGTGGCAAGTAATTAAAGAGATGGGAATACCAGAGCACATCATATGCCTCCTGAGAAATCTGTACATGAACCAAGAAGCAACAGTTAGGACAGAACACGGAATGACAGAGTGGTTTGGAATAGGAAAAGGAGTAAGACAAGGCTGCATTTTATCACCCTGCTTATTTAATCTATACACAGAGCACATAATGCGAAATGCAGGGATGGAGGAAACACAATATGGGATTAAAATTGCGGGGAGAAACATAAACAATCTGAGATATGCAGACGATACCACCCTAATGGCAGAAAGTGAGGAAGACCTAAAGAACCTCTTGATTGGGCTGAAGGAGGAGAGTGCAAAAGCTGGTTTGAGACTCAATATCAAGAAAACCAAGATAATGGCAACAGGCCCAATCAGTTCCTGGAAAATAGATGGGGAAGAAGTAGAAGCAGTGACAGATTTTACTTTCCTGTGATCAAAGATTACGGCAGATGGGGATTGCAGCCATGAAATAAAAAGGCGACTGATTCTTGGGAGACAAGCCATGAGAAACCTGGGGAACATAGTGAAAAGCAGAGACATCACATTGCAAACAAAAATTAGAATAGTCAAAGCAATGGTATTCCCAGTGGTAATGTACGGATGTGAGAGCTGGACAATTAGGAAAGCTGAACGCAGAATAATAGATGCCTTTGAAATGTGGTGTTGGAGGAGAGTTTTGAGAGTACCCTGGACAGCGAGGAGAACAAATAGGTCAATCTTAGAAGAAATCAACACTGACTGCTCATTGGAAGGGCTAATAGTAAAGACGAAGCTAAAGTATTTTGGACATCAAATGAGAAGGGAGGATTCACTTGAGAAGGCCCTGATGTTGGGAAAGGTAGAGGGCAAAAGAAGAAGGGGGAGGCCAAAGATGAGATGGCTAGATGGTATTGTAGACACAATGGGCACAGAACTGGGAGTGCTGAGGGGGATGGTGGAGGACAGAGGTGCCTGGAGAACAATGGTCCATAGGGTCGCAAAGGGTCGGAACCGACTGTGCGACTGAACAACAACAACACAGAAAGAGAAACAGTAGGATTTGGCCAAGTAGTCTCATAGCAGGAGCTACACAATACAGTCCCCAAATTGACTGTCAGCTCTATAGTTCAGTGAGTGAGTGAGTGAGTGAGTGAGTGAGTGAATTAATGGGGGCATGTCATATTTAGTCTCTATGACCCCATTTGTTCCACATACTGTAAAGAAAAGCCCATCTATGCCACCCTACAGCTCAATGAACATGATCAATTTAATTCTACCTTATCCTTGCATTGCAGTTAAGAGTACTGTATGTATAATTATATGCAGAGATTTCTCTGGTGGAGTTTATTTCATCATATTTCTACACCACAGCCTATCATTTTCTGGGAGATTTTGAAAATAACCTTTGCACGGCCTCATTCTCTTCCATTTCCTTAAGGCACCCTCAGATAAGAGGAAATTAGAGAAAACATTTCCAATAAGTCTTCACTGCATGTTGCCAAACAAGGTGTGTGGGCTGGGATGCACTAATATTTCAATTCCCTGGAAAGGGAGCAAATATCAAACTCTTGATCAACTTTGTTTTTTGATGGGAGGAGACCCTGCCCTGGCTCTTGGCAACAGCCAAGCAGGGTTTTTTTATTTGTAAAACATGTATTTAAAAAGTCTCCAAATATATTATTCTGTTTCCAAACAGACACTAAATCATCATTTGACTTCAGAGCAAATGAACACACATTAGCCTGCCTTGAAGAAAATAATATACTTCCTGAACAAATCTATCTTGAGAACCTCCTCACAAAACAGCATATTTGCTTGATGGGTCACTTGTTTATAAATGTTTCTGTTATCTGTGTGGGTTATTGCTGTGAGCCTGGAGCTGATTTTGGTCTGTTCAACTCCTACAAAAAAAATATTTAAGAGATGAGCTCAAGACCACCACCTGGTGTGTCAGGAATACAACCTACATCCTTTTTAAAACAATGTACACAGCCGCTAATGGGTTTCAAGCCTTACACAATTACTGAAGAGACAGAAGAGCTTAAAATATACAGATAACTGAAAGCAGAAGCCTATTATTAATAGGCATTTATGACAATATTACATTATTCTTCCATAAGAAATGGCAGGCAAGGGGGCAAAGGACACTGTTTAGGAAGTGGAAATCACAGTAGATATCAAAATGAACAGGAATCATGATATAATAATTATGTGCTGTCATGCTTAGCCTAGCTTATTCAGACAGCTTTTCCTGGTCTCTCCTTCTGATGATATTCTGGGATCATCCAACTTGTTCAAGGCCAAAGAAGTGGCAGAGCACGTTGTCCCATTAGCCACACATACTCTGGATGATTTCAGTTGTCCCCTCTCCCAGGATACACAATGGGATTTGAACTCCCAACTACTGGCATCAGTCTTCTGCTGTATATCAAATAAATACCAATTCTATTCCAGCAGAATTAATGAAGTCATCTATAGAAGGCCTTTTATTTCTTCTACATGCCTTCTTTGCCTTTGTGCAATTGGAAACTCTAGCAGATTAGTTCACAGCCTTTTAAAGCCAGGTGCCGGGTTGTGCTCCCTCAGACAGCTTCGGGGGCCAGATGGCCATTTCAACCTTCCTCACCACATGGAACTTCCTGGTGTGGTGGAGGCGGTGATGGGTCACATGAAATAGTACCACAGGCCACATCCGGCCCATGGGCCGCAGGTTGAATCCCTGCTCTAGCACATAACGCAAAAAGGTGCAGATACTGGGATTAATGGCTAAACTCACAATTTCTAACAATATCAAGCCTAAACAATTTGCATTACAATAGGGAGTTCAATAAAAATATTCTTTTCGCTGCTACTTATTGTAGCATTCTGTAATCTGAAACAGGAGATGCCCTATCTCAGTCCTGTGGTATAGATCAATGATTCCCAAACACATCAGCATGATTTCAGGTAAAGTTTGGACAACAATAGCATTTTGAGAGAAGGTAAACTTATATAACTTTATTTCTGACTAATCACAGGGATATAACATTTGACCACAATAATTTTTCATGGGCTAAGGAATCATACAGAATCTATAAATTATTTAAAACATTTTACATCTTGTAGAGGATTATCAAGGACAGGGGCCTTTCCTGAATGGTACCAAAGCATTAGTAACCTCCCTTAGGGAGACATTCATTCCTGCTCCTCTACTGGAGGCCTTTTGAAGTCAGATGGCTATGTTATTTCAGAATTCTCCCTGTCTTTTGTTCTGCCTTTTGCTTCACACTGTTGTTGGGTATTTTTTTAAATATTGATTTGGCATTTTAACTATTGCTGAATTGTTAGCTATCTTGAAGATTTTTAGGAACAAATCATGGAACATATGTATTTTAGTAAGTAAAATAAAACATTAGGAGGGGGAAATAAAATGTGTGAACAAAAATAGTGAACTAGTCAACTGTAAAGGTGGGTAGATGAAAGCATCCACTTTATCTGAATTTTCCATTTAACGCAACAAATAGAACGGCCACCAATTCTGTTCTAACATGGAACAAAATTCAGGAAGGGAACATGAAAATCAAGTTGGTTTCTTTAAGCACAATGACCAAAATCCTATTGATATTAATGCCTACACAAGAGTAATCATAGAAGTTGCCATGGTTTACTATAGGTAATTACTAAAGTACCACACAACATGTGGTAGAAGCAAGATGGGTAAGTGACATAGTAAGAGCAATTATACTTATATACCGCCCTGTAGCACTTAGTGCTCTCTCTGAGTGGTTCACAAGGTAATTAGCATTTTACCCCAACATGCTGGGTACTCATTTTACTAATCTTGGAAGGATGGAAGGTTGAATCAACCTTGATCCCATCAGGATCGAACTCAGAATGTCAGCAGTTTTGGCTGCAGTACAGCAGTTTAACCACTTGTGCCACCAGGGGTCCGGACATGTAATTAATATTTCATCAATTAGCTAAGGTAGCTTTGTAATTCCTTTATGCATACATAAATATCCAGTAATATTCTGGCCAGTAGTAAAAGATAGATCTACAGTATGATAATCTATTACCAAGTACCAAAACAACAACACACAATTAAGATTAAAAAACACACATTAATCAGAATCAGATTTTGGTTACTCTTTGTCTTCTATAGCTAATGAATATCTTTACAGTCTAATTATACATATCTGAAAAATATCAGTTTGTGAAGAACCTTGAAAATATATTAACCATAGATGCTTTTACCGAAGATCTAGACCAGCTTCCTTCCAAAGTAAATCCATCAGACGTAACATCTGCAGTGTCAACATGTCTTGTCGTAGATCTGTCAGAAAAGATAGGGAGATATGCTCTTATGAAATAAAAGGATTTTAAAGATGGAGCAACACTATACAGGTTGAAATAATCCCAGTTCAAGGATCTTTTTTGCTAAACATCTACTGCATGAAAGAGTTGAGCAAGTTTTGGAAACAATATTTTCCTTCCAGGCTATGTCCTGGTACACAGGGCAATGAAATAAAATGAATGCTCCAGTACCCTATTGCTTATCAAAAATATGACAAGAGCTGGGAAACATGTTTTATTAAATTCTGAGATTTTTAATCCAAAGCAATTTTTCCAGGTTCTGACTATAAAACTAATAATGCAGACATATAGCTAAGATAACCATAGTAACAGGTTCTTTTATTTACTTACCATCTCCATTTTTAAAGATGATCCCCACCATATCTCCACCAAATACTTTGTTATTGTAAACTACCCACAGAGGCTTCATTTTAGAGTCCATGTATTTACACTTCTCCACACTACAAGGAAATGTAATAAATAATGATGGAGTATTAGGCAAGCAGATTGAAAGGCCGCCCCCCCCCCCCCCCAGTTTTGGAACAGAATGACTATTGAAGGAAATCATGTAACAGAACTGCAATTTGGACAAATGCGTTTTAAAACTTTCTTTTTTCTGCTACAACTACAATGTCAAACTGGAATATTATCTATATACAGTAGATCTTGAATCTACAGTAAAACCCCAACTTACATATGCCTCGAGTTACATAAAATTCAACTTACATTATGATTTTGTGCTAAAACCATGTCCCAATTTACACGATTTCTTTTGGGTTTGCTTCGAGTTACATAAATATTCTTTTTTCCTATGGATTTGCTTTGAGTTATGTAAAAAATCATTTCCCTATAGGTTTGCTTCGATTTACATAAAAATTTCATTTTTCCTATGGGTTTGCTTCAAGTTATGTAAAAATAATTTTTTCTATGGGTTTTCTTCGAGTTACATAAAAACCTATTTAAGCAAAAGCCTACGGAATGGACTTATTTTTCGTAAGTAGGGGTTTTACTGTATATCTGGCAACCACCATTTCCAAGATGTGAAATAATGTTCCATATTTACTCAGCAAATACATTTATCCCTTATATATACAATCCACACAACTTTTGCTTAGTTTTGTGCTTAAACAGTTTGCCAGACCACGGCAAATTCACGCTATTGAAAGAAAGATTTTAAATGTGGCATATTTTCTCTGGAAATATTATGAGATCCTAGTGAAATAATAACAGTCACTTACAAACATGTCCAGTCTACATTCAAGTTGACACCTTGAGGCAGCAATTTGTTTACATAGCTCAAATGAAGCAAAAGGGAGTTCTGGCCATATGAAGAAATGCTGTCTTGTGTGCTAGCATGCTTGTTGAATGTTACAGACAACAGAAGTCAAAGAGCAAGAACCTTCTGCCTATCTGTTTCCACATTAGAGCTACAGCCTGCGTGAAAGAAGATGACCACGGCACTTACCACAGTTCTGAAAGCAAAACAGAAGGATTCAAAGGGCACTGAAGATCAGAAAGGGCTTCTGTGTATGCTCTCTGTTTTAAGCAGGCATGCATTGCTTCTTTTCCTTTAGCTCTGCTTTGTTTCACGGCAATCAGTTTTATTAGATTATTCAAAGTCTTCATTTTATTTAATGCTTCGACCTGAAAGAAATAGTTAGGGCATTTAGATCTAACTTTATGGTAAGATCTAGAGCAGTAATGGTGAATCTTTTAGGGTCCGAGTGCCCAAACAGATGGGCGGGGTGAACTCTGTGCTGGGGGGAGGGAGGAAACACTCCCATTGGGCTGCTGGGCAGAGCAAAATATGTGCTGGGGGGAGGACATGCTCCCACTGGGCTGCTGGCCAGAGGAGCGGGGTGAACTCTGTGCTGGGGTGACAGCATGTGTGCCAACAGAGAGGGTTGGGCCTCTGGAGTCTCTAGACTTATGTTTGAGAGCTGGTGTGGTGTAGTGGGCAAGATATCTGTTTGCCCATAGATACTCATGGGGACTTGACAATGTTAAACCTAATGTTCAAATGTTGGAAACAGTTAGACACCATACAACAACATGCCTATGTTAGTAGGCAATAAAAGGGCACATATTTATTTTTTAAAGTGGCATGATATCAATTTGCTAAACAATTAGTATCCGTACCTAGTAATAATTTCAGGATTAAAAAAAAATCAGTGCTAAAATTCATGCAGAAAGAGTTAGATCCCACTATGTCATTTTGAATCTTCTCCATCATATATGGGAAAATATGCTTAAAATTAGAAGATCAGATGTAGAAATAGTCATTTCATATCACTTCTAACAAAAACATTATCCTGAGCAAAACAAATACACCCCCCCCCAAATGTACAGGCTGCCGTTTCAAGTTCATACACCTGAACTTCCCAAGAGAAATAAATTCTGAATTTATTCTGACTTTTAACAAGCTGTTAGGTGACACGTTAAAATGCTAAGCAAAGGTTAGTTTGAAGGCTCAAGCTTTCTTCTGGAATGCCAATTCATGCCAGGCAGGATGCTGTGGAAACTGTACAGAGTCTGATTATGGAAAAGAGGCCAAAGGGAGCTGTCAGGTCAGCCATCTGTCAAAACCAAAGGCTCTCTCTATTTCCACAATCCCAGGAGCTGTGCAAACAACAGTAACAAGGGAACAAAATGCAACCTGTGCTGGACAAACAGGAACTTTTTGAAGTATTTCTACTATGAATTTCTTCCGTGTTTGCACAGTTGGGAATTTTCTTGCCCCTTCTTTGATTGGACTGACATACACTTCCTCTCAAGTGCACAGAAAATGTCACGGTGTCCAAAGCCTGCTGGTGAAATACACTTAAGACAATATTGCACGAGTTTGAGTGCCAGTTTCATCAGAGATACTGACATATGATTGAGTTAGATTACCGGTAACTATCATTGTACAGGAAAAGTCAACAATAATGTGTAGAAGTACTTTATTCACCGGTTCTTATAACATAAGTTTATTCTGGTGTTAGTTGAGTATGGGTTTATTATATTGGTATCTTTCTATTTTCACATTGTTTATTTCTTAAGTTGTTTTTTTAAAAAATTGAATTGCAAATCACCTAAAGTGGGAATACCTCGTGTGTGTGTGTGTGTGTGTGTGTGTGTGTGTGTGTGTGTGTCAGAGCCAGCACTGTCTGCATCTGCAGATGTTTTTGTGGACGTATGGCAGGCATGACTAGACACTGGAGTGCATGGAATAGTGTTTACCTTCTCGCCAAAGTGGAACCTATTTATTTACTAGCAATTTCTTGTTTTTGAACTGCTAGGTTGGCAAGAGCTGGGACAGAGACAGATGCTCACTCTGGTGTGCAGCACTCAGGTTTCAAACTGCTGACCTGATGACCTTCCAGTCATCAATTTCGGTGTCTTAACCACTAATGACTAAAATCCCTTTGGCCTCTTTCCTATAATCAGACTCCATACTGCTTCCACATGCCTGGCATGAATGGGCTTCATATCCTTGGCAGTGGCAGGCTCATTCACATTGTGACAAAGTCACACTGCACCCCAAAACAACAAAATGAAGTCTTTAATCTGTGGCAACCAGCTGCTGTCAATGTCATTCCTCTTGTGCACGAAGAATCCACACAACAGGGTTTCAGCCAATGACTATAATTTGTTTGCATTGCTGATACAAAGACTAATATCCTTGTGCTAGGTGCTATGTAATCAAGCACACCATCAGATAACTTTTACTAACATGCTAGCAGAGTCTTGCAGAATACAAGCTTTCTTACTAACACAGCCCTCTCTCCTCCTTCAAACCTAGTTGTGGAGGAAGCAGTAAACTGTCTAGGGCCAAGTTTTGGGTGGTGCAGTGGGTAAAGTGTAATATTTCCAAGAACTGAACATATATTTAGCTCAGAAATGTATATTCTAGAATTCACTAAACTCATTCCTATGGTTAACTTTGAGCACTACATTTATTTTCTCAAGGATGAGCAGCATTGGTCCTTTAGAATATTTTTAGCTTGTAATGACTTGGAGGCAAACTTAAATTCTAACTCAAAGGCAGGATGCATACATAATATGTTAAAATATATATCGAGCTAAATGACTCAATTTCAACAAGGATTTCATCGGTTCTTCTTTTTTCCAAACACTTTCTTGAGGCTAGATTTAGTATCCGCTTAAGTAGTTTGCACACTTTTTGCCAATAGTAGGGTGGTTGACTTAAGTCTTACCTCTGTTTGTTCACTGCAATCAAAATAATTTTACTATCTAACCTTATTTTAATATGCAATAATGCAAATCATTTTGGAATTTTGAAAATGAAAAAACAAAGGTGTCTTAAATTACTTGTCATACACAAGTTTCCTTTATGTCATTTATCCAAAGTTTTTCAATCATGCACAAGTGCCCCATTTGATACATGAAACATGAAAACATTTTCCTTCACATCTCTAAAAAATTTGTTTCTCATTCACTCATGATCCAAGATGCATGCAAGTATCATATGCATGGCGGTCTTTCATGCTGCTGGATTGCAATGAGAATATATAACAATATTAGCCAGACCCATATCATATTAGACAAAGTTTCACTACCACAATATGGAAGCACATCATAAAGAAACAATCAACTCATTGCCAGCAATTTGTGTGAAATTAGCATGCCTTTAAGAAAAATGTTGAGCACCAAACAAACTTAAGAGGCAATTCTGTTACAACAGTAACTACAATATAAGGATTAAAATGTGAAATACCTGTTTGGAAAGGACTTTCATGTGAGCGACACTTCCACGGCAATAAGCTTCAAGTATTAGACCAAACTGTACAGAAATTGCAGGTATGTGTACTTCTGATCTACAAGAAAATATAAACATCATTGCCTGTATGAATGTAGATCCTTTGACATTCCTATAATTAAAGGATACATGGATGTAATTAACCACTGAATTTAAAGAATGAGTGACATCATCAACAGACAAATGCAAAGCCAAGAGTGTATCTTTCATATAGAGTAGAATGATACAACTGTATCCTCATATCAACCACCTGATCCAATCTTCAAGTTAAGCTCCCTGACTCTCAAATCATCAAGCCTCCAAAAAGGAGCAAAATGCACAAATATTTATCTTGTTATGTCTTCATCTCCCCCCTTGACAACAAAAAACAAAAGTCATCTTATCTTACCTTTTGTTCTTCTTGAAATTAAAATTATTATTTTTAAAAAATATCTTGAAGGGACTTCCACCAAAGGCAGGAGACAGTTCAAAAAAGGTATCCTTCTCTACCTACTGTGATTAATCACATAATCACCAGAATGTCCAAGAACCCATAGGTATGATCATTGGAACTTCAGTTGTGGGAATCAGAAGGTGAAGCAGATGATAACAGTTTTGGCTCCAGATGTTGAAACCACCTAATCCCATGATGGCCAACCTTGGCACTTCAGGTGTTCTTTGACTTCAATTACCAGAAGCCCAAGTCAACACTCCTGCTGATCAGGGCTTCTGGGAATTAAAGTTCAAGAATAGCTGGAGTGCCAAGATTCACCATCACTGCCTAATCTGTTGCAGATTAAAGTATTTGGTCTATTCAGTAGACCTTCACATAACGGCGTTACTTAGTTCCCCAAGTAGCGTTGCTGAGCGATTTTTGTTGTTATGCGGGGGAACACATGGTGCATAACGACACGCTGTTAAGCGAAAATGATGCTATCCAAACGCGTTGTTATGTGAGGGTTGACTGTACTGTTTGAGCCAGGAATGTAGAAGCATTCGTTCAAATATTTCATTACCCAAAAGCCTCTCTCTTCTCTTTTGCCATGCTCAACCATGTTTTCCAGAAACACTCAATTCAATGGACTTGGAAGACCAGAGTCCTCAGAAGGTAACAGGACTTTGAATGGAGATAGCACACATGGTACCTCCATGGGAAACCTGTGGTCTCCTTCTCATGACTCTGGAAGAAAAGAGGCCAATTAGAAAACAAAGAGTCCAAGTAAGAATCTCAGTGTACTCCAGTTAGACTATCGAGGGAAGGGTGGTTTAAAGCCTGGCATATTCAAGAGCATGGGGCCAGCCACCATCTTCTGCTCAGTCTCATGGTGCCTCCTTCCCAGGCTGTTTTGTCCCTGGGAGGATGGCATCAGAAAAGCAGCCAATGAGAAAAGGACTGGTTGAGGTGGGAGGGGTGAAGTCTTTGTAGGTGATCTGGAAGGCAGGGGTTTTCACTCTGATCAAAGAGGAAAAATATAAACGTGGACTCCACCTGTAGCTCTGTTGATCATTGTCTAGCCATCCTCCTTTTTTCTGTGTGTGGTGCAATATTAATTTACGTTGCTGGGAGCTGTGTTTGTATCAACCTCAAGTCTGTCACAGGGTCATTGTCTGAAGTGAGTGGAAGTTTTACACAGTAGAGTGGATCTCTGAATACGAGAGATGTGCACTTGGCTCTGTCACAGGCATGAGATCCAGTGGGGGACTGACAAGAGAATGTCCAACTTGGGAGGGCCACCACAGTCCACAACAACAGATGGTAGACCGCTCTAGTGGTCTTGTTCCTGGAGGATATTTCTACCGACACGGGGCCAACTATCTTGGATGGTCAGCTCTGGCTAAGAGGTGGCATCATGGATCACCTCATGCAGGGATCCACTCCTTATGCTGTGCCAATATTATTCCACTGTAACCAATCCAAGGTGTGGCCTTTTATCGCCCATATATAACTTTTCTGTGATAAAGTATTTGACTACATTTTTTAAATTTTAATTTCCAATTTGTATAGCCGCCCAACTCAAAATTACTCAGGGTGGCTCACAGCATCAAAAACAATACAATACAAAAAACATTAAAACACCACCCATAAAAACCCAATTTAAAATACAGTGGTACCTTGCATAACAAACACATCATATAGCGAAAAAAATCACACAATGAAGTGTTCGTTATATAATGGCGATACCCCGCATAACAATTTTTTTTGTTATGCAGGGGTTTTGGTAACTGGGATATACCCACTTAATTGGAACCCCGGTAAACACCCCCCCCCCCCGGTTATGCGGGGCATCTCTCATATGGAACCGCATAATGAAAAAAGCCGCATAGCGAGGAGCTCCATGGAACGGAGTTTTTTCGTTATGCAGGGTTCTACTGAACTAGAAAAATTAAAAGACCGAGGATTAAAGAAAGAGGATTAAAAGAGGGAGCAATGTTGCTGTTATTTTATCAACCAGCAGGTGGGAGTCACCACATCACCGGTGCCCCACACCTGCTTTGCCAGCCAGGTTTTTAGTTCTTTCCATCTGGAGTCAGAGCTCAATTGGCAAGAGGTTCCATAGGGCTGGAACAGACACAGAGAAGGCACAGTAAGAGAGCCTGTCTGTCCGCTCTGGTGGGAAGGACATATGTTTTTGGGGTGATGCAGTCTCTTAAATATCCTGGCGCACTACCATGTAGGGCTTTAAATGTCATTACCAGCACCTTGAATTGCACCCAGAGGCTCACTGGTAACCAGTACAGCTCCCGAAGTAGTGGTGAGGCATGGGCATAATGCCCGTACACCATCACCACCTGGGCAGCCGCATTCTGGACCAGTTGCAGTCCCATCCAGAACCAAAGATGGTAGCTCCTGAGATAACGTGGGGGCCCTGACCCATAACCACTCAGTCTTGCTGGGATTCAGTTGTAGCCCATTATCCCCAATCCAGACTCTGATAGCCTCCAGACACCTGGATAGAATTCCGACAGCATCGCTTGGAACACCACGGGCCGAGATGTACAGCTGAGTATCATCAGCATATTGGTATGTGTTATTAGCAGGCAAGGGAGAAGTGCAGGGATTTTTTGCCTGGGTCCATAAGCACTGGTAAATTCTCTCCTCAGGAACCTCTCAGAAAAAGTAGACCCAGTTCATCTGACTTTTCCTTTGTTCTTTGCCATGTTGGAAGTGATCAGAATGGCTTGGCATAAGGGGAGAATCAAGTGTCCTCTCTGCAGTATCTCTGGTATTGATCTGGAGTTGAAGGGGTGTCTGGTCCCCTTTCATTTCTCTACTGAGAGCAAGATAATGGAAATGATAGTAGGACACAAATCATCACCTATTCTTCTTTTCATTTTTCTAATTTAACGTATAATAAAATAAAGACAGAATTAGATTGATGGGAACAAAAAACATGGTATACATTATTTCCTGAAAATGTTTTGTGATAAAGGTGGGTGAGGATATACATCTATGTTCTTACCTTAAATGCCAAAACAACATCTGACCTATCCTTCTATTTGCCATTGCTCTCTCTAGTAGAAATCTGGAAAGGGCACAGTCAAGAAAAGGCTCATATTTCAGTACTTGCACAAGCTGAAGGAGATACTGAGAAAGCTCTTCATCACTAAAGGAAGATAGAAAAAGCCCAAGGTAAACTAATTTGATTATAGGAAAGGGAATGAATGAAAGGGAAGAAAACTGAAACATGAAATGAAGAAAACTTAGAACAGACGATTAACAGGTGAAACTCGGAAAATTAGAATATCATGCAACTGTTCATTCAGTCCAGTAATGCAACTTAAGAGGTGAAACAAATATATGAGATAGACTCATTGCATGCAAAGTGAGATAGTTCAAGCCTTACTTTGTTATAATATTGACGCTTATGGCTTACATCTTATGAAAACCCCAACCCCCCAATCTCATGTACCCCATAATCATCACATAATCTCATGTACGCTATACGCCATGATCATCACAACTATAACGAATTAAGGTATGACATCTCTCGCTTTGCATGTAGTGAGTCTATCTCATATATTTGTTTAATCTTTTAGGTGAAATGAATGAACATTTGCACGATATTCTAATTTTCCGAGTTTCACCTGTATACAGCAAGAAAAAGTATGCAACCAGTAAACTGTGAATAAAAGCAGAGAACACAATATCCCATCAGATACTGGATGGTGACAGCGACAACAACAACAACAACGGTATTCACTGTCATTCTATGTAATTCTTTCTGGTGAAAACTCAGAAAAAATTAATATCTGTCATAATATCTGTCATGGTTGAAAAATCATTAGGTAAGTTCAAGAACTCTGCTACCCAAATTCCAGGCGAATACTGCAGTTGTAAAATCAGTTTAAAGAGAACCTACAAATGCAATTATTTTGAAACAGAAAATATATTTTGTTCCTTCTACCGTAAAAATAAAGAATAACTATTGTGAGTGATTAAAGAAATGATGCCAAGCTTCACTTTTTTTATTTGACAGATTTTTTTATGTTCTATAGAACCCAGAGAAATATCTAGAAAAAGTAATTACATAGCAATCTAACTAAGCAAGTACATCAAACAAAAAAAACCAATACAGTTGTTGAAACATAAAGTTATTTGAGAATATCTCCAGGATTCACAGATATACAATAGCAGCACTACCGGAAATATTAGTTTACTATTGTGAAAGTAAATCAGGCCTATGAGGACAAAGTACTGAACATTGCTTACATTTTGAGGAAGTCAAAATATTTTGTTGACAATCTAGCCTTGAGAATAGAAAATACTATTAATCACATGCTAAACTTTTGAGTAGTCAAGGGCATATGGAACATTACTGATGACAGTCAACTTTTTTCTGGAGCACAAGGGAAAAATGGCACTAAACTCAGAAATATACAGTATGTCCTTATCTTAACCTATAAAACCAAGGGTTAACCGTTGGAACTTGCTATAGGTTCCTACGGCTGGCCCTACGTGCCTGCACTCACCCTTCGGGAACACGGGCGGCCTGGGAACGCAGGTCAATGAAGGATTAAGTAAAGCGGCAGTGGGGCAACAGCCCCACAAACGCAAAAAAGGGAAACAACTTCATTTCCCAACGTTCTTTGCGCCGCGCTGCACCACAGCCAATCAGGCTGAGAGGCGGGAGCACAAAGAAGGTGGGGAAATGCAGGGCGGCCAATCAAAAACGAGCCGCATGAAAAAAAGAAGCACAAAGGGAAAGCACAAATGAAAAAATACAATCCCCAGTGTCCTGCTCGCCGTGAGCGCGCAGAACTCTGAGAAAGCCGGCGCGTCCCAGGGAAGCTAGCCCCCGGTAAGTAAAGCCCCCCGCCGCTGGGCTTCCTAAACGTGGGCCACAAGCCAGCCCCCGGTAAGGGAAGCCCACACCACCCTCCGCCGCTGGGCTTAAGGCAGCCCACACACACACCCGCCGCTGGGCTTCCTTACCGCAGGCCCCAAGGCAGCCCACGGTAAGGGAAGCCCACACACACACACGCCGCTGGGCTAACTTACCCTGGGCTGCAAGGCAGCCCACGGTAAGGGAAGCCCACACACACACCCCCGCCGTTGGGCTTCCTTACCGCGGGCCGCAAGGCAGCCCGCGGTAAGGGAAGCTCACACCCACCCACCCCGCTGAGCTTCCTTACCACGGGCCACAAGGCAGCCCCCGGTAAGGGAAGCCCACACACACACACGCCGCTGGGCTTCCTTACCGCAGGCCGCAAGGCAGCCCCCGGTAAGGGAAGCCCACAACCATCACCCCCCGCTGGAGTTCCTTACCTCAAGCCAGCCAGGGAAGCCAGCCTCTCTCTCTCTCACACACACACACACTCACAGCTTCTCTCACTCTCTCTCTCTCTCTCTCTCACACACACACAGCTTCTCTTTCTCTCTCTCTCTCTCTCTCACACACACAGCTTCTCTTTGCAGGCGCACCCCCCAATAAAGGACTCAGACACCGATGAAAGTGGATAACGGCATTGGGCCACATTTATTGATTCATGCCCTAGTCCGAATTATAAATTTCTATTGGTAATTGACCAATTATAATTCTTAAGGCAAGCAGGCCGAAGTAACACTGGTAAGGTACCACCCAAAATTGCCAACGGCAATTGTTACAATGTATCTATTTGTATCGATTTGTTTGTTGACCACAAACAAATTGTTGGCCGTAGTCAATATCTAACTAATGACCCCACCCTCTGACGCGTATCCGTAAAATCACGGGGTGATGCATGCTGTCTAGCTGTAGCCATCACCCCGTCGCCTGGTTCGTCGTTGACCGGACAACGTTTAACCAACTTATACCTGTCTAGTGTTGTCCAGTCAATTGCGAACCTGCCGGATACCTGTGGGTCATAAATGTTTACCTTACCAGTGCTACCCGCCACACGGGGAGGCTTCCCAAAAGGCTCACCGCCCCCCCCCAAGACCGTCAGCTTGGTCAACAGGCCTGCTCGCCA
The DNA here is from genome assembly GCA_035047305.1 of Bradypodion pumilum. Lineage (NCBI taxonomy): Eukaryota > Metazoa > Chordata > Lepidosauria > Squamata > Chamaeleonidae > Bradypodion > Bradypodion pumilum. Next base: position 328,121,205 of record JAWDJD010000003.1, read on the forward strand.
ATCCACTAACAAGAGGTCCATACCTCCCTGCGACAGATGGGCCCCATCCACTGAGTAAAAGCTCGTAATTTTGCAGACTGATGTCGGGGAGGCGAATGACGCGTCCCCCACCTTTGTCGAAAAGGAACCGGGCAATAGCCCCGTTCACGGAGCGTCGGCTCGGTCAAGAGCCTCGAGGCCGCACGCCCCCCTGTAAGCGTACCGCGGTATCGTGTCCGACCAATTGAGGGTTGTGGCAGGCCACACATAACGTGAGTAGGGCAGGTCACTGCAAATCGCAAGCTTCCGCGATAGGCCAGTGACCCGCCCTAAGCCATCGCCCCCAAGGTTCATAACCAGGACATCAGGCGAGTCAGCATCCCTGATGTAGAAAAGGAATGGCAACAGTTCCCACCATAACATGCCGCGCTTACCATACCACCTGAGACATGCGGATGCACCCAGTCCCAGTCGGGGTCCCCACTCTGTCGCCGCAGCGTAACGCGCTGCCCTATGCAGCGTAACGCGCTGCCCTGTGCAGCGTAACGCGCTGCCCTGTGCAGCGTAACGCGCTGCCCTGTGCAGCGTAACGTGCTGCCCTGTGCACATGGCTATGGCCCACCAGGCACACTGTCACCGGTGTAATACGACACCCAGGGTCTGTCAAGGAGAAAAAAAAAAGGGGGGGAGAAACAGTGCAGTGACAAAACTGGTACTCACGGTTGAAGAGGGCGAACACAAACTGAAAACATTGTGATCCCCACCCTCCCATGCGGCGTATGTCAGCCCCGGAGTACCCAAAAACAGTTGCAGTAGACGCCACCCCTATCCTGAATGAATGGGTGCCGCAACGAGCCCCAGGGAGGCCAACACTGGCTAGTGCCTACCGGCACCCTCCAAAATTGAAATTTAGTAAGGGGAGACCCATCTTGGTGACAGAAAAAATGGGCCATGGTGCGTGCCACGCAGTGCAAGGAACTCCTGTAGGGCACCAACCGGACAGATGTCTGCCAAAGAACACCGTAGCAGTCTTACTCCACTGCCCACGCCATGCTGATCCATCTTAGAGGAACGTATCCTCAACTGAGCCCAGTCTCTGGCCACATAGACATCTTCGAGTTCCAGTGCCCTACGACTTGCATCCACCTTAGACAGCATCACAAGCTCGCTGATGCGGAGCGCTCCAAAAAAGGCCACCGTTGTAGCCGCCTGAAACAGGGCTGCCCCATACCTATCAAAACATAGGTCCTGCCAGCCCCGTGCCAGTTGGGTAAGAACCCCCGGGGAAATTGGGTGGCGGTCGTCCGGGCTACGCCCACGCTCCCGCGCCCACCCCTCCAAAACGTGTCTCACACGGAAGTCAGCGGTACTGTCCGCATGTCCGCCTACTTTGGCCATAAAAGCCAGCGCTGACAGCCTGGATGCTATGGTTCGAGGTGCAAGGCCCTGGGAATGCAGGTCAACCATGAATTGAAGTATATGGGCCACCGGGATCGGCCAGGTATCTGGCAGCCGGAATTGGGCACAGAATGCCCTGAAAGAATTGAATGCGTGTTGATACGCCTTACGCGTGCATGGCGCTAGCGACATGCCGATCGCCCGGTTCACCTCTCCTTGCCAAAAGTCCATATCTCTTCCGGGAGTGGCGAGGGAAATTCCTCCGCATCCGGGGCCAAGGCACGGAACCGGGAGATCTGCAGGCGGGACAAAGCGTCAGCGATATCATTATTGACCCCCGGGACATGCCTGGCCCGGAACAGTACATTAAGGCGCAGGCTGCGCAATACAAACTGGCGCACCAGGTCCATTACCCTGGGTGATTTGGAAGTCTGTGAGTTGACAATGTGGACAACGGCCGCATTGTCACACCAGAAATGAACGACCGAGTTGGCCCACTCCTCACCCCATAGCATCAAGGCCCCCAGGATGGGAAAAATTCCAGATACGTAAGATCCCGCAGGCGCCCCGTACCTGACCAGGCTGGTGGCCCCCACCATAGGCCCACTTCCAATTGAAGTACATCCCATAACCCAGGGACCCAGAGGCATCGGACTGTATCTGGAAACGAGGGGAAGCCAGAAGGTCAGACCTCCAAAATGACACCCCATTGAACTCCCTCAGGAACTGGAGCCAGATAAGCATATCTGCCTTAATGCCCTGGGTTAGTCTCACCCTATGGTGGGGCCTGGATAAGCCTGTCATGGCGTCGCACAAGCGCCGAGCAAATGCCCTGCCCGGTGCGACCACCCTGCAAGCGAAATTGAGATGACCATGCAACACCTGCAGTTCCCGCAGTGATGCCTTGCGTTTAGCAAGCAAGTCCGAGATAAGGGCCACTATCCTTGACACCTTATCCCCTGGCAACCTAGAAGCCTGCGCTACCGTGTCAATCTCCACCCCCAGGAAGACTAGCTGTGTAGATGGGCCCTCGGTCTTTTCGGGCGCTAAAGGGACACCCAGTTCCTCCATTAGCGTCTGAAATGTATTGAGGAGACGTGTGCACGTGTCCCAGCCCCGTTCACCCCCGAATAAAAAATCATCCAGGTAATGGGCTACAGACCGGGACCCAGACCTGCGGACAAAAGCCCACTGTAGGAAGGTGCTAAAACGCTCGAAGGCCGAGCATGCTATGGAACAGCCAAAAGGCATGGCCTTATCGAAATAATATTCACCCCGGAACTTAAAACCCAGCAACTCAAAGTCACCCGGGTGAACCGGCAGGAGGCGAAAGGCAGACTTAATGTCGCACTTAGCCAACAGCGCACCCGGGCCACATGAGCGCACCATGCGCAGCGCTTGGTCAAAAGATGTATACCTGACCGAGCAAAGGTCATCAGGGATAGCATCATTGACCGATCGGCCGGCTGGGTAGGACAAGTGATGGATCAGGCGGAACTCGCCCGGTGACTTCTTGGGCACCAAGCCCAAGGGTGACACTTTAAGGTTGGGGAACGGGGGTGCAGGGAAAGGGCCAGCGACCCTGCCCGCATCAACCTCCTTAGAAATGCTGGCGGCAGCCACCTCCTCCCTCCCCTTAAGGGACAAAAGGTTGGGGGCATCTTGGGGGGACCTATCACCCTGGAAAGGAATACGGAATCCCAGTCAAAAACCCTGAAGCAGGTAAACCGCATCTGCCCCCTTCGGGTACGATGCGAGCCAACACTCCAACATGTCCACATTAATTGGGGAGGGGGCCTTTCGGTGGACCAGCTCCCTCTGCGGCAGTCTTGCCAGCCCCTTGTCCGCCCCTACCTTTGCCCTGCACCCCTCCTGGCCTGGGGCAGGCGGAGGCTGCATGGGGGCCAGCGCAAGAGGGACACTCATGCCTGTACCGGCAATTCTTCCTACTGCAGGAACCATTGGACGAGAAAGTCCAGCACAGCAGGCGGGCTGGAACCCCCTGCCCCGCCACCTGGCGGGGTGTCTGTGCTGGGGCCGCTCGCTGGACCGCATGTCCACAATGGTATCTTTCCCCAGGCGCAGGGCGCGTGGGAGTCATGTACAGAAGCCACAGCTTCTGGCAGGGCTCGTCCCACCTCATCTCAGGGTGCAGGGGAATCCGCATACGGAATTCCTCGTCGTAAGCCAACCACGACGGGCCCGGGAAGTCGACCATCGCCCGGTAAATGTTGTCCAAATACTGGACCATCGGAATTGCCAAATCCAGCCGGGCCCTGAGGTAGACCGCCATGTATATGAGGTACGCTGGCAACCAATTGGCCCACGTACGTGGCGGCTTACGACGACGTGCCTGTTCCTTATCCTTCTCATCCTGCCCCTCCCTCTCCTCTTTGGTGGGCTCTCTGTTAAGAAGGGAGAAGATGTCCACATACTCCCCACGCCAGATCTTCTCTTTGGTGGCCTGGGCCAAATGGTCCCCCAGGGGCAAGGAATACCCCGCTGTCGGCAATGCCGACACCGGCACAGTGGGAACCACGGGGATCTGGAAAGGAGCCTGGACCAACCCGGCCACCCCTAACACATTCCCAACTGAATAAGAGGTACCACCCAAAACGGGGCCCTGAGTGAGAGGTGAAGTCACCGGGTGGGACGTCGGCGACTGAACCGTCACACCACCCATGCGAGGCCACGGCCACTGGAATGCCCCCCCAACGTGGGTAGGTGTGTGGGTGCACTAGATTGAACCGCATACTCACATGCAGCACCCCCGCGGGCCACCCCCACCGGGGGTTCCGGCCCACTGGGGGCGTCGGAGCTCACAACCGCAATTGAGCTCGTCGACGGGGCCTGACCAGCATCAGCCTGTTGAGTGGGGAGCTGCGAGGCAGTGGCCGAAGCCGGCCCACGCGCCTCGGGCAGCTCGACCCGTCCTGCCACCTGCCGCTGACCGGCAGACAAAGGATCAACCTGCACCCCAAAAGGCGCCCCCGGGTGGTTAACCCTCGCGAGGGATGCCTCGAGGGCCGCAACGCGGGCCAGAAGGGCCTCAACACTAACGTAGCCCCCTAAGCCAAGTGGGGACAAAGGGCCAGCCGGCCCACTGGCTGCAGGCGCCGGTCCAGGTCCCTGGACCCCGGGGCCCACATACGGCCACGACCCCAGGCCCGGCCCCTGCAGGGCCGGGGGGGTACCCTGCCAGGGGAGGGAACCCAGTCACCCCCATGGCTGAAACCCCCCGCAGGAAGCTGCGCACCAATAGAAGAAGGCCCCGCAGAATGGGCCATGCCAGAGGCAGTGGCCACTGCTTGCGGGCCGGGGGCCGCGGCCCCAGCTGGGCCGGTACGCGGACACCCCGCCTCGGGCCAAGGGGCAATTAACCCCATCCCACCGGTCCCGGTGGGCTCAGGCAAAGGAGGCTGCTGGGGAGGCGCAGCCGCGGTCCTCCGACCCTGCTGGCGCCTCCGTGCAGAACGAGCCGCGTTCGCAGTCGCCTTCTTCTTCGAGGGCATAGCAGCTAAACGATGGGAAGCCGGAAAAGTCAAGAAAATCAGCAGCCAGAGGCTTCCCTAAGAAAGGCAAGAGCGACGGAGGTAAGAGGGAAAAACTTCTCCGCTCCGTCGCTTCGCAAAATGGCAGCTCGGCTGCCTCGTGGCCGCCCCTTATATAAGGGTGCTGGCCACGCCCCCTAACTACCCGGATGCCTTCGTCCGGTGGGGGGGGGGGCGCAAAGAGCGCGGCGGCCATTTTGGCGCCGCGCTTGCATTCTCTCTCTCCCTCTCTCTCTCACACACAGCTTCTCTCTCTCTCTCTCTCACACACAGCTTCTCTTTCTTTCTCTCTCTCTCACACACACTCACACATATTCCTCTTCTACTCCTTTCCCTAATGAGTTCTCTCTCTCACACACACACAAACACACAGAGCTTCTCTCTCTCTCTCTCACACACACACACGCGCGCGACACTCCTGCCTTGCCATAAATTTTTAATATATGTGTTGGTGATTGGAGTGGTATTCTATGGGTGGTGGTGGTTGTGCACACCCAAACCCACCCTTAACCACCAACACACACTTTTGAAAAAAGACACATTATAAAACATTATTTGGTAAAATAAAAAAGGGAAAAAATGATATCATCCTATGTTCTTTTTTTTAACCCCCCCCCCCAAAAAAAATCCCCCAACACAACTGATCACAGTTTATAACAGCCCGGCAACGCCATCCTCCTCAGTCCACACAACTCTGTACCCATTGTATCTACAATGCCAACTAGCCATCTCATACTTGGCCGTCCCCTTTTTCTTTTGCCCACCACCTTCCCCAGCATTAAGGCCTTCTCAAGTGAATCCTCTCTTCTCATTTGATGTCCAAAATACTTCATCTTCATCTTTACTATTTGACCTTATAATGAGCATTCAGGGCTAATCTCTTCTACTATTGACCTATTTGTTCTTCTCGCTGTCCAAGGGACTCTCAAAACTCTCCTCCAGCACCACATCTCAAAGGCATCTATTTTTCTTCGCTCAGCCTTTCTAATGGTCCATTTAAAAAAAAAAAACCATTTTAAACAGCCCGGCAACGCCGGGCAACCTCTGCTAGTCAAAGAATAAGAACAAGCACATAGAGCTCAGTACTCACAATAAAACTGGATGTACATAATGGGACTGCAGTGGCTCAAGTGGCTAAGATGCTGACTGGGAAGCGGAAGGTCAGCAGTTTGATTCCCGAGTACTGCAGGTCAGAAATATGCTCCTGTCTAGCAGTTCGAAAGCAAGAAATTGCAAGTAGATAAATAGGGACCACTTCGGTAGGAAGGTAACAGCGTTCCGTGCATTCTGGTGTCTAGTCATGCCTGCCACATGACCACGGAAACGTCTGCAGAAGCAGACAATGCTGGCTCTTCGGCTTAGAAACAGAGATGAGCACTGCACCCTAGAGTCGGATACGACTGGCTTTCGAGCAAGGGAAACATTTACCTTTACTTTACATAATGGTATCCTATGTATGTCTACTCATTAAGAAGTCACTTCCTTTATGTTCAGTAGGGTCTACTACTAGGTAAGTTTTCATGGAATTGGAACATGGCATATGAGTGGCACATACTCTACACTAGTGGTTCCCAACATGGGGCACACACCCCACAGTGGGACCTCAATTCCCAAAAGCATAAGTCAGTACATTGGCTGATCAGTGCTTTGAGGAATTGACTTAGGCTTTTGGGAATTGAAGTCAAAAAAACAAAGATTGGGAAACACTGCTCTAAACTCTTTTAATTTCCCCAAACCTGTAGCATTTGTGCTGCAGAGCAAAGGAAGGCTTTTCCTATCTGGATTAAATACTGTATAGCAAAGGATGATCACTCACTCTGTTCCCATGGATATCATCAGTAAACTAGGATTCCAGCCTAGCAGAGAGGTGGACAAGAGAGCATTTCACTTTTGATTTTAAGGATTTCTTTACTTAGAAGCAATCCTTGTATTTTCTTGTTACTACAGTATAGTAACTTTGGAGTCAACTAATACAATACAATTTCCACAAGACCTACCTCATTTGTCTTAAACAGCTCACCGCATATTCTCTTACATACTGATCAGGATAGTTGAAATCCAGTAACTCTAGTGCTTCTCTGGGAGGCAGTTTGGACCATATTTGAAGAAGAGCCTGAAGCTGTTTAGGAAAGAAATGTAACTCAATTACTAAACATTTATACACTTGGGAATATGCATGTGCACAATTCAATATTTTCAATATAAATCACAACACAAAGCACAGGCAGCTCTGGGGGAACCACTATCTGGTGTCCCATTTTCCTCCCTTTAGAATAATTGAAACTAAGTATGAAAAACGAGCCACAAACTGGGGTATTCTCCTCTAACATTTCTATTTCCAGGCAGTGAGAACGACACCATAATTTACTTCTACGGATTAAAAGACAGAAAGATAGGAAAAACCTCCATTATTTTTTAGTTGCAGGAGGACAACAAACCACTGGAGGGCATAGCAGAACAAACACACACCAGCTAAAGCTAGAAGTACCGGCTGAATGAAGTATGCAACAGAATGTCTCTAAATAAAATGCTGGTGAAGTACAGTAAAACATTGGATAACGCTAAAACTTGGTTCCACAAGTCTTAGTGTTATCCGATTTTTAACGTTATCCGATGCATGCATCCCACCGAAGTGGTCCCTATTTATCTACTTGCAATTTCTTGCTTTCGAACTGCTAGGTTGGCAGGAGCTGGGACGAAGACAGGAGCATATTTCCGTCCTGCAGTACTCGGGAATCAAACTGCTGACCTTCCGCTTCCCAGTCAGCATGCATCGGATAACATCCAATGGGATGCATTGGTTAACATTAAAACTCCATAGAGATACGTTGTAACCGGTACAGGCTTTAGCGAACATTAGCTGATGCATCCAATAGGATTTTAGCATTATGCGATGCAATTTTTTTCCAGATTGCTTAACGTTATGCGGTTTTAGCGTTATCTGATGCAAATGGTATCTGAGGTATTACTGTAATGGTTTACATTTATGACAAGACTAACTAGATCAGATATAGATTTGCACTTTCTAAGACGAAGGAGCAGACACTGCATCTTTCATCCTTCAAGCAATTCTTTAGGCTATCCGGGTGATCTGTTAACACCATTACACATCTGATAAGGTCCAGTTAAAAGCCTGCCAATCCTTCTTCCTCAATTATATTTTAAGGCTCCAAGGCCTTAAGATCAAACTGTCATCTTCCTTTCACCACCCCCACCACCCCCACCCTGCTTTTCTTTTGTAACATACTAAGGAAGAAATCTGTGATACTGAAAAATTTCTCGAGTTTTTTTTTAAAGGCCTTTTCAGTTGGACTAATAAAACTACAGTATTATTTCATTGGGCTAATTTTAGAGTGGTTTGGCAATTTGCGACATCAAGTCAATTCTGGTTATAGAGGGGGAGTTCCTGAACCGAATGAAACACTGGTGCTCAGCACCTCTACTGCAGGAGCAGCAGGAAAAAGTCACAAGCCTAAATAGACCATAAACATTGGCACATATAGGAGAAGCAACACTGAATATGCAAAGAAATCAGAAGCATAGCTCAATTATGTAGATGATTATTTTAACTAAGGCACAGAATGGCTAAACTCTAAATGGAAGAATCAGCAACCGCTGCGTTTGTCGCGCCCCTCCTGCCCTTTCCACCGGCGGGAGGAGGATAAAGGGAGCCCCCAAGGCCTTGGGGTGCTCTGAAGAAGAGGTGGCTGCCATGTTTGCTGCGCCCCTCCCGCCCTCTCCACTAGGGGGAGGAGGATAAAGGGAGCCCCCAAGGCCACGGGGTGTTCTGAAGAAGCAGCAGCTGCCACGTTTGCCGTGCCCCTCCTGCCCTCTCCACCGACGGGAGGAGGATAAAGGGAGCCCCTAAGGCCACAGGGTGCTTCGAAGCAGCCGCCGCCGCTGCGTTTGCCATGCCCCTCCAACCTTCTCCACCGGCGGAAGGAGGATAAAGGGAGCCCCCGAGGCCACGGGGTGCTCTGAAGAAGCAGCAGCCGCGTTTGCCGTGTTCCTCCCTGCCCTGTTTTTTGGACTTGGTGGGACTCTTAGGATGAGGTTTTCTCTCCTGCTTTTTGAAATGTTTTCAAACTATATTGCATTACTGTATTGCTGCTGTCTTTGTTTATGGGGCTATATTGTATTTTATTGTTACTGAATTTTTACTGTTTATGATTGAGTACATGTGTATTGAACTGTGGAATTTTGTATTGTATATGATATTTGTGCTCTGTCATTCTTATCTTATGTAAACTGCCTTGAGTCGGCTATTGGCCTGAGAAAGGCGGTATATAAATATTGAAATGAAATGAAATGAAACTCCTGTTCAATTTGGCACAACATAAAGTTATGCTTGTGGATTTATAGTGGATGTTACACCTAGGCAGCCCAATACAAAATGAGCCGCAGAAAAAAAAGCCACCGCATGAATGTGAACAAAAGAAACAAAACTTCAAGTCCCAGCATCCTCCACACCATGACCCCTTCAGCCAATCAGGCTGAAGGACGCGAGCATGCAGAACACTGAAAAAGCTGGCACACAAAAATAAAATAAAATAACGCCTCACACAATGGGAATGCAATGCCACCGCAGGCGGACGCAGCGCCTCACTAACCCAAACCTGCAAAAAACCACAGCAAGGCAACTGCCGGCCTTCTTTCCCGGAGCAACGGGGAGAAGAGGGACTCCTTCTCCTCCCCGCTACCCCGCCGAAGACACAGCGAGACCACCACCGGCCTCAAGGTAAGTTGAGTTGGGGTGGGGAAAAAACAAGCAGCAGGCAGCAATTCGTCAGGGGAAGCACACTCCCTGCCAAACGACTGGATGCTACCTTTGTACTACCCACACCGCTATTTTGAGAACTAGCACGAAACAGCGGTGGAGGTAATAGAAAAGCAGCTGTCAGCAAATCCACAAGGAAGCGCACCACCCCTTACGGATCGTTGCCTGCCAATCTCCCGTTAGGTAAGCCTGGGAAAAAGAAGGCCAAGAGGAGAGAACCATAGTGAATCAAATAACTCTTCTCTGCCTCCTTCTCCCCGACCGACCTAATGAACCTTACCAGACTAAGAGCGAGATGACTGCCGGCTCTTCCTTTTCCCCATTGCTGCATCGAAACCTAATTTTGAAACAGCAATGGGGAAAAGAGGAAATGACAAATAGGCCATTCTTCACCCACAAAACACAACAACAACAATACAAAACAGTTAACCAGAATGCCAAACATCAAAAATAATAAAACACAAATAAATAAACAAATAATTCAAATAAACCCAGTAAACAACACAACAATAAACAACAAACTCAACAAAAAACACCTGAAATATCAAAGGCTAACGAAAAACCATGAAAACTCACTAAAACACCTATCTACAACACGAAAATACCTAACTCAACAAACAATAATATCACAAATTTAAAAAATGAATACAGAAAAAATAAGTACAGAAAAAATAAATAAATAACAACCAGAAATACCAAAAACAATAAAACACATCTAAAATCCAAAATAAAAACAAAAGAACAAGCAGAAACACTTTGGGGGGTTTAAGTAGAAAATCTCTACTTAAACCCCCCCAGCCCAACCCCCCAAAATCAAAACAAAATAAAAACAATAAAAAATAAAGAGCACTTACCAAACACGCCCTACTTCCATGCCTCCGGAACAGAACTGAACAAAGAAAGACAATTTCAGTACTCTTAATCACAGCCCCACCTAGAGGCCGGAAGAGTACAAAACAGTCAATAATATTTCAAAAATCAAAATAAAAAATAAATAAAATAAACAAAATCAAATAAATTTAAAAACCAAATTCAAATCACAACCCCCAAAACACCACTCACAACACACACACACACACACACACACACACACACACACACACACACACACACACACACACACACACACACACACTGCCCGGCAAGGCCGGGCAAACTATGCTAGTAGTAACATAAAAATAGGTGCTAGGGTTAGCAATGCTCTACTGGTCAGCTTTTCATTTTCTGCAACTTGTTTCAAGCTAATGAGAAACTAAAACTGGAAGTGACCAACAGAATAATAGCAGAATGTTGGAAAACTGCAGTACAGTACTCTTTGCAGGCGCACCCCCCAAAGAAAGACTCAGACACCGGTATTGGATTAAAGGCATTGGGCCACTTTTATTGAATAATGCCCTAGTCCGAATTATCACTTTCAATTGGTGTATCATCCAATTGTAATTCTTTAAGGCAAGCAGGCCACAGTAACACTGGTAAGGTTCCTCCCAAAATGCCAATGGAAATTGGCTACATGTATCTATTTGTATCAATTTGTTTGTTAACACAAACAAATTGTTGACCAGAGTCAATATACTATCTACTGACCCCACCCAATGATGTGTATCCATTCAAATATCAAGGTGATGCAGGCTGTGAAGCTCCTGACATCACCCCTTGCATGGTTCGTTCTTGACCGGCCAATCCTATTTCCCCTGTACCTATCTACGTGTTGGCCAGTCAATTGCGAACCTGCCGGATACCTATGTGTCATAAATCTTTACCTAACCAGTGCTACCCGCCACACAGGGAGGCGTCCATGATGACTCACCGCCCCACCCCCACCCCCGACCGTTAGCTCGGTCACCAGGCCTGCTTGCACATCCACCAGGAAGAGGTGCATACCTCTGGCTGACAGGTGGACCCCATCTCCTGCATATAGATCGAAATCCTGCAAGCCTATCCTTGAATGTCGAATGGCTGTCCCAAAGCCATTATCAACAAGGAACCGGGCAACAGCCCTGTTCACCGACTGTCAAGCACGGTCCAAACCACGGAGGTCGATGCCTCCCCTATAACACTGTCTCGGCACAATGTCCGACCATAGCAGCCATGTGTACGGCCATAAGTGATGTAAGAACGCCAGGTTGCTGCACACCGACATTTTTAAGGAAAGGCCAGTGATCTGTGCGAGATCATTGCCGCCGAGGTGCAGAATCAGGACATCAGGCGGTCCAGCATCCCCGATGGACATCAGGAATGGCAACAGTTCCCGCCATCTCATGCCACGCATACCATACCATCGCATACGTGCGGCTACAGGCAGCCCGAGATGGGGTCCCCACTCTGTCGCCGCAGCATACTGTGCTGCCCAGTGCACGTAACTGTGGCCCACCAGCCATAATGCCACCGGTGTGCGTGGACACACAGGGTCTGTAAAAGAAAGAGAAGGAATTAAGGACTTAACTGGTACTCATGCAGTGAGGGGGCGTACATATAAAGAAAAACGTGTGGACCCCCACTTGCCCATCCGACATATATCAGCCTCAGAGTACCCGAGGCGGCGCCTATCCTGAAAGAATGGGTGCCATAACGAGCCCCAGGGAGGCCAACACTGTGAAGTGCCATACCGGTCACCTTCCAAAACTGAAATTTGGTAAGGGGAGACCCATCCTGGTGGCAGAAAAATGGGCCAGGGTGCGTGCCACGCACTGCCAAAAATGCATGTAGGGCACCAACCGGACAGATGTCAGCAATTGTACATCATAGCAGTCTGACACCACTGCCTACACCGTGCTGATCGGCCTTTGAGGAGCGTATCCTCAACTGGGCCCACTCCTGGTTGATAAAGACATCGTCGAGTTCCAGTGCCCTACCAGACACGTCCCCTTTTGACAATGGGACCAGCTCGCTGATACGGAGCGCTCCAAAGAAAGCTACGGTGGTAGCTGCATGAAAAAGAGCCTCCTCATACCTATCGTAACACAAGCTACGCCAACCTCGTGCAAGTTGGGTCAGAACACCTGGTGAAATGGGGTGATGTGTGTCCGGGTGGCGGCCACGCTCACGTGTCCACCCTTCTAATACGTGGCGTATGCGGAAGTCATCCACGCAGTCAGTGAAGCCCCGTGCCTTGGCCATAAATGCCAATGCTGAAAGCCTAGTGGTGATGGTGCGAGGGGCTAACCCCTGATCATGAAGGTGAACCATATACTGTAAAATCTGGTCGACCGGTATCGGCCACACTTCGGGCAATTGCCTTTGCCCGCAAAAGGTCCTAAATTGGAGGAGTGCATGTAGGTACACCTTACGCGTGCGAGGTGCCAAAGACATGCCGATCGCCCGGTTCACCTCTCCTCGCCAAATGTCCAAATCTCGGCCGGGAGTGGAGACGGAAGTTCCTCTGCGTCTGGAGCCAAGGCACGGAACCGAGAGATCTGCAGGCGGGATAAAGCGTCAGCAATATCATTATTAATGCCTGGCACATGTCTGGCCCTAAATAGCACATTAAGGCGCAAGGACCTCAAAACAAATTGGCGAACTAAGGCCATGACTCTGGGGGATTTGGATGTTTGGGCGTTGACAATGTGGACCACTGCAGCATTGTCACACCAAAAGTGAACTACCGAATTAGCCCACTCATCCCCCCAGAGCATTAGGGCCCCCAAGATGGGGAAAAACTCCAGGAAAGTAAGATCGCGTAAGCGATCCGTGCCTTGCCATGTCTGAGGCCATTGACCATAGGCCCACCGTCCCTCAAAGTAAATCCCATAACCCAGGGAGCCGGAGGCATCCGACTGCACTTGGAAATGCGGGCTGACCATGAACTCCGATCTCCAAAAAGAGATGCCATTAAAGTCCTGAAGGAATGTGAGCCAAACCATAAGGTCTGCCCGTATACCTCTGGTCAGCCGTACCCTGTGGTGACATTTTAAGAGGCCCGCCATGGCATCACACAGACGCCTGGCAAAGGCTCTGCCTGGTGTTACTACCCTACAGGTGAAGTTGAGGTGGCCGTGAAGCACCTGCAACTCTCGGAGAGACACCTTACGCTTGGCAAGCATTGCCAAGATCGCAGCCGAGATCCGAGTCACATTTCCCCTGGGCAACCTGGATGTCTGAGCGACAGTGTCGATTTCAATACCTAAAAAGGTGAGAGTGGTGGCTGGTCCCTCAGTCTTTTCAGGTGCTAGGGGAACACCCAGTTCCCGCATAAGCTCCTGGAATGTGGCGAAGAGATGAGCACACGTGTCCGTGCCATGTTCACCACCCAAATAAAAAGTCGTCGAAGTAGTGGGCTACAGACCGGGACCCTGAACTACAAACAAAGGCCCAGTGAAGGAAGGTGCTAAATCGTTCGAAAGCCGAACATGAGATAGAACAACCAAAAGGCATGGCCTTGTCCACATAAAAATTACCCCGAAAACAAAAACCTAACAGCTCAAAGTCATCCGGGTGCACTGGCAACAATCGGAATGCTGATTTGATATCACACTTTGCCAGTAGCGCCCAGGGACCACAGGAGCGTACCATCTGTAAGGCCTGGTCAAAAGACGTATACCTGACCGAGCAAAGGTCATCAGGTATCGCATCATTGACCGAAGAGCCCGCAGAGTAAGAAAGGTGGTGAATTAGACGAAATTCACCCGGGGACTTCTTGGGGACTAAACCAATCCTTCAAGTTAGGATATGGCGGGTCAACAAATGGTCCAGCCACCCTCTGGGCCATGACCTCCTTGGCTATATGTTGCGCAGCAATATCCTCATTACCCCTGAGAGAGAGAGTAAGTTCGGGGCGTCCTGCGGCCCGCGAACACCCTTAAAGGGTATGCGGAAGCCAAACTGAAAACCCTCAAGTAGGTATCTCGCATCCTCCCATCTAGAATAAGTGCTAAGCCAACGTTCCAGCACCGGAACATTAATTGGGGAGGGGGCCTTTTGAATGGGTAGCACCATCAGAGGGAGCTCTGACCGCCCCCTGCCCGCCCCTTCCTCTGCCTCATGACCCACCAGCCCGCGGGCACGCGGAGGCGGCGTGAGGACCAGAACAAGAGGGGCACTCGTGCCGGAATTGACACTGGCATTTGTTGCACACTCCATTCGCGGAGAAGCTCCAACACAGCAGGCGGGCTGGAACCCCCTGCCCTGCCGACTGGCGGGGAGTCTGTGTAGTAGCCACCCGCTGCACGGCATGGCCACAGTGGTACCGGTCACAAGGCGCCGGCCGCGTGGGGGTCATATACAGCAGCCACAACTGCTGGCAGGGCTCGTCCCACCTCATCTCAGGATGGAGGGCAACTCTCATCCTAAACTCCTCGTCATAAGCCAACCATGACGGGTCAGGGAAATCCATTACTGCCCGATAGATATTGTCCAGGTATTGGACCATTGGAATGGCCAGATCAGGACGTGCCCTCAGGTACCGCCATATAAATCAAATAGGCCGGTAACCAATTGGCCCAAGTGCGAGGTGGCTTACGACGGCGGGACAACTCCTTGTCCCTATCGTCCTGCCCCTCCCTCTTCTCCTTAGTGGGTTCACGATTCAGGAGAGTAAAAATGTCCACATATTCCCCCCGCCAAATCTTCTCCCTCATAGCCTGAGATAGGTGATTACCCAGGGGTAAGGAATAGCTGGCCGTCGGCAGGGCCGCCGTCGGCAGAGACTGAATTGAGGGTGCGCGCAGTGGGCCCTGCATAACCCCTGAAACATTAGGCCTACCCATAGGGGAGGTCACCCCTGTCATAATCGGGGGATAATTGGACAACCAAGAATTAACAGGACAGTGTGGATACAACTGTCCTCCCACAGTAACCTGGCGTGGCCATGGCCACTGTATCCCCCCAGCAGTACTAGGTAGTGTCACTGGTGTACTTAATTGACCAGGATACTCACTCAGTGCACCCCGTGGGCCACCCCCACTGGGGGTTCCGGCCCACGGTGGGCATCGGAGCTCGCGATGGATATCGAGCTCTGCGTGCCGCTGCCCCCCTGCCAAGCAGGACTGGTCCCCGGCGGAAAGCCCCGTTGCAATGATCGGGTGGGGAGCTGCGAGGCGCCAGCTTGGGCTGGCCTGATGGCCTCAAGCAGCTCAACCCTGTTGACGGCCCGCTGGACAGCCGTGGCCGATGGGTGGGCTGGAACTGCAGGGTGTGCAAGCCCCCCATCCAAAGGTGGTGGGGCAATACCCATTGATGCCTCCAGCACCGAAATGCGTGCGAGGAGGGCATCAACGGTCTCGGACCCACCAGGATAAGGTGGGCCGGATGGGCCAGCGGGCAATTGCTGCAGGATAAAGCCAATTGGGGGTCCCTGGCCTGAATAGGGCCATGCCCAGTAATCTGGCCCGTGAGGGGCCAGAAGAACGGTGGGGCGGAAACCCGCACCGGACCCCAGTGGGCCGCCCTGCCCCAAGCCGGGCAAAGGCGTGGCAGGGGTAGTAACCCCTGCGGAGGAGGCCTGTGCCGCCCCCGCCCAAGTCCCCAGACTGGGCGGGTAGGCAGAAGCCTGTTCACCCACATTGGTGGTAGTGGGTATGCTGACTCCACCATCTGGTTGTGGGGGTGCCCAGTGGCGGCCCCCGAGATACTGAGGGGGTGGGCATAGCCCTTCCCCTAGGCCACGGCTTAGGAGCCGGTGCCTTGCGCTTGGGTGCCATGGCCACCCAAGCGAATAGGGTAAAGGAGGAAAATTCCCTCCTAGAGACGAAGACAAAGGAAAAGTTTTCAATTACCAATAATCGCACCTCGGATTAACCTCCTTGGCTACGATACTGAAGAACAGGGCAAAGCCGGGGAGGAAGCGGCGGAGCGAACTTCTCCGCTCCGTCGCTTCTAAAATGGCAGCACGGCTGTCTCATGGCCATGCCCCCAACTCACCCGGATGTCTGAGTCCGGGTGGGGGGCCCCGCAAAGAGCGCGGTGGCCATTTTGGCGCCACGCTTGTATAACTTTGAACTCATAGTACTTCAGGACTGTGGCAAATTGCCATGGCAGGAAAACTGACATATCAACTTAGAACAGTTAAAGGTAAAAACAAAATATCAGAACTCTATGAAACATGGCATGATTTTATTTTACATATTAATGGAAAAGGTACTCAGCATTTATCTAAGCCAGTGGTTCCCAATGTGGGGCATATGCCCCCCCCCCGGACTTTAATTCCCAGAAGCCTAAGTCAGTTCATTGGCTGATCAGTGCTTTTGAGGAATTGACTTAGGCTTCTGGGAATTGAAGTCCAAAAACCAATGGTTGGGAAAAACTGAACTAAGCCCTTTCTCAGATCATATAAAACAAATTACAGGTGAACTGTAACTTAAAGAATGCTAAAGAAAATCTCTAAGCCACTAATGCATTCCTCTTGTATTTGTAACTGCAAGAAAAGTTGAAAATTATATTAAATATTGAACTATCCATCAAAATTTGTTTTGTTTTATGTATTAGTTCATGTTGCCCTTTTAAAATTAAACTTTCAACATATTTTTCTGTTTGCTTTGGATATACATTACAGTAATAACTCAGATAACGTTTGCATCAGATAACGCTAAAACCACATAACGTTAACCAATCTGGGAAAAAATTGCATCGGATTAATGTTAAAATTATCTGGGATGCATCGGATAATGTTCGTTAAAGCCTGTGCCGGTTACAATGTATCTCTATGAAGATTTAACGTTATGCGATTAATCCCATAGGATTTTAACATTATCTGATATATGCATCGGATAACGTTAAAATCAGATAACACTAAGACTTGTGGAACCAAGTTTTAGCATTACCCGGGGTTTTACTGTACTATGGTTTTGTGTGTAAAAAGTTTAAATGTAAAAAAGGGATTGGGGGCAACTTCTTTTTAGGCCAAATGAAGCATTTCTTCTTAGAAAAACTCACCTGCTGCTTTTCAGTCATCTTTTTTAAATTAAAAAGCTTTGTGTGTGGGGTGATGTTGTGAGAGTTCAGGGGTGCTGGGGGTCGATATGGAGTGTGGGTTCACACCTCTGTAAGTAGGATGGCATTATATTAAAGTGAATATGTGCTCTCTCGCTTTCTCTCTCGCTATTGCTGTGCTGCTGTATTTGAGTGGCAGAGGAATACTCAGGGTGGGCTACAAAAACAGGGGTTGCCCCTGTGTGGTCCACCTCAGTCAAAGAGAATATGTGAAGTGATCTTTGACACTTGGATCTATCACAAAGTGCTGCCTGAAACAACCCCTGGCACAGAGACAAACGCATAAATAATTACATCTGCTACAATAACGGCACATTGCCATAGTCACATACATATGTACCACCCCAAGTCTGAAACTCTGGAAAGACACAGCTGCATTCTGATCTTGAAGAAATGTTTGGACATTTGATCTAATATTTACAACTCTGCCTATGCAACACTGGCTACTTGAGAAGGAAAAAATTAGTTAAGTGTCCAGATGTGTGCTACATAAAAAATATTGTCTGGTTGCCACTAGGACTACACCCAGTTAGAAAAATCTTAAAATTAGAGGCAGAGGCTATTCAACTAGAAAATGTTAAGTGATATGACCCTTACAGGAAACAAGAGCTGAATGACCTGAATAGGAGCCAAGAAGATTCCAAAAATACAGCCAATGCTTGTTTACATTCCTCCTCTGAGCCTGAATTAGGAGGGAAATGCTGACCAGCTAGATCAACATCCCAGGTGGGTATTGGCTGATGGTCAGAGGCCAACAAGGGGACTTGTCACATCTGGGCAGAAAGCTTTCCTTTCTTAAGTCAAAACAATAAAAGATTAACTCTGCAGAACAATCTAAGACAATGGTTCAGAGCAATCAGAAATCCATAGGAAAGAAAGAGATAAATGGATTTATAAATTTGGATAGTAGCACACAAGAGACTTTTTTTCTTTTCTGGTGTTCTGTAAACATACAAATGTTCTAGTTCTGCTAGAATTCATTGCAAACCAATATGCTCCTTTAGCACAAAGTAGTCAAAATGCAACTAGAGAAAAATGTGTGCATAAATGAGATAGTACAGAGGGATTTTCTTCTCTTTCCAAATCCCCTTTGCCTGATTGGGCCCATAACTGCTTGCCACTGTTAAACTAGGCTTGTGAAGGTGAGCCTGCAGGGGGGTAGTAGCGGTACATTTATATGATTAACTGTTTCCAATGGGGGTCCCCGCCCTGTCCCTTGTGGAGAGGGATAAAAGGGCCGTGGGCCGCCGGGCCAGGCCGAAGACTGCTGCCCCCGCTGCCCGAGGACTGCTGCCGCGGCTGCAGAGGCCCCGCCCTTCCTGCCCCGTCCCTTGTGGGGAGGGATAAAAGGGCCGTGAGCAGCCGCGCCAGGCCGAAGACTCCCACCCCCGCCACCCGAGGACTGCTGCCGTGGCTGCGGGAGGCCTCGCCCTTCCCTCCCTTTGCGGGGAGGGATAAAAGGGCCACAGGCTGCCGGCCCAGGCTGAAGACTGCCGCCCCCACCACCTGAGGACTGCTGCTGCGGCGAGCCCTGCCTGCCCCACCCCTTGCGGGGAGGGATAAAAGGGCCGTGGGCCGCCAGGCCCCACCCTTCCTTCTCTTGTGTTCCTGGGCCCCGCCCCCATTTGAACAGACATGGTGGGGCTGACACCAAGGAGGGTGGCTGGACTCGCCACCGCCCATGGACTTAGCCTCGGTGGTGGCAAGGAGGTCTGACAACCAGGTGTGTCAGGATTTGCACACCTGCTGGCTTTCCCGCCCCCCCCCCACCCTGTTGTGGGGCCGGTAATTAATTCTGCTATGTTATTATTTAAACTGTATTTATTGCATAATTGTATTGTAAACTGTGTAAGGTAATAATTGTGCATTTTGTGGTATATATTTTTGTTAACTTTTTTATCTGTAATTGTACTGTATTATTATGAATTGTATTATACGATATATTGTATTTTTGTGTTGTACGCCGCCTCAAGTTGCATGTTGTGTCGAGTGAGGCGGGATATAAATAAACCTAACCTAACCGAACATACATTAACGGGATTCTGGGCAACTACTCAGCAAAAAGGGAGGAGACGTACTCTCTAGAACAGAGGTCTGCAAACTTGGCTCTCCAGATGTTCTTGGACTTCAATTCTCTGAAGCCCTGATCAACAGGTGTACTGACTTGGGCTTCTGGTAATTGAAGTCCAAGATCACCTGGAGAGCCAAATTTGCTGACTCTAGAGGACTTTCCTATGCTTGTCATTCACTTGTGGAGATATTTTATAAAGAGATAGGAGCCTTTGTGGCGCAGTGCAGCCAAAACTCTATTGATGATCTGAGTTTGATCCTGAGTTTGAGATCTTTGGAGGTTAGGTAAAATGGATACCCAGCATGTTGGAGGCAAAATCCTAATTACCTTATGAACCACCCAGAGAGTGCACTAGTGGTATGAGGTGGTATAAAAGTGTAATTGTTATTTCCTTGAGGAATGACTGCACACACATATTGTGATGTTAAGCCATCAGTTTTGTCTTTTCTGAGAATCTGCTGGGCAGCAGGTCTGTTCAAAAGGGTCAAGACCCAAAAGTATGCTTTTGCAACCGGTCCAAAATAAAAGGCCTCAGACTGTTGATAAGAACCATTGCTCTTGCTAGGCAATATTTACCAAAGGGGAAAAAACACAGAAAGCATCCAATCCTCCCGTTGGAGTTTAGGTTCTGATACATTTCATGTGTATCTCAAATATTTATTTCCAAATATACTAAGTATCTAACACTGTGGTTCCCAATATGGGGCCCACGTCCCACAGGGAGATTTCAATTCCAAGAAGCCTAAGTCAGTACATTGGCTGATCAGTACTTTAGGGAATTGACTTAGGCTTCTGGGAACTGAAGTCGAAAAACCAAAGGTTGGAAAACACTGGTAACAGAACTAAGTAAAGCAACCAAACCACAGGAAAGCTGGTAATTTTTCAGCCAGTTAATAATTTTATTATCTTTTGCATTTTCCCCCCACAGACATTTGAAATGTTCTCAAAGACAAGATGGGATTTCAGATCACAATCGGGTCATAACAAGAAAAGTGCCACCTCTTGGGTGTAAGTAAGCATTATTGGATTAGAAATAAGGAACAACAAGTTCCCCATATTGGCACACTGACTGGGTTACTTAGTCTGTGTAGTGGCCAATATGTAAACGAAGAAAAACAACATTTCCTTCATCTGGACAGGATTTAGGTATATATGAGATAATATTTTTGCACTGTGGCAAATATTTGAGACTTTCAATTTTCACCACTGAAGCCACTACTTTGAACAAAAAGAAAAAAAAACGTGATCTTCACAATTCATTTCCCCCATATCTGTGCCTCCAAAGCCTTTCCTTCGCTTTCAACTATTCTTTCTTAAACCCCAAAAAGCCTTTTTAAAAAGTTTGAAAAGACAGGTAACTTCAGAGACAGTGACTATGATTTTCTAGCTAATAACTAGCAACATGTTACAAAAAAATGTAGGTGACGATCCAAAGTATATATAATAAGAGCCCTGGTAGTGAAGTGGTTAAACTGCTGTCCTGCAGCCAAAATGTTTTGAGATCGATCCTGATAGGGATCAAGACTAACTCAGCCTTCCATCTTTTCAAGGATGGTAAAATGAGTAGCCAGCATGTTGGGGGCATCATCCTGGAAGTAAGATTTTACTTTACTTTCTATCCTACTCTACTCTCTTGAAAAAGAGTGGAAACTGTGCTGAAGAAGAGGGGAATCAGCACTAGTCACAATGCCAAAAATATGACTCAGTTGTATCCTCTCCATTTTGACACTCAAGTCATTACTTGCATATCTCAGAAGCACAATCTTAAACCTCTCTCTTTTGGAGTCCTATAAATAAATTATTCAATAATAATAGCTAGCTAACTTACAGAAAATAATTAAGAACCTCACACATTTTTTTTAAAACCACCCACAACTGCTCAAGGTAAAGGTCGCCCGTGCTTGAAATCCAGTTGTATCCGACTCTAAGGTTCAGTGCTCATCTGTTTATAGCCTAAGATATCAGACATTTCCGTGGACATGTAGCAGGCATGACTAGACACCGGACTGCACAGAATGCTGTTTACCTTCCCACTGAAGTGGTACCTATTTATTTATGTGCAATTTTTTTGCTTTCAAACTGCTAGGTTGGCAGGATCTGGGATAAGGGAGCTCACTCCGTCATACCAGTACTGGGGTCTCGAACTGCTGACCTGCCAACCTTTCAATCATCAAGTTCAGCGCCTTAATCACTAAGCCACAACTGGTAATACTATATAAATTCTACTGTTTATCTCACCTGAGCAACATCTTCAAGTTTGTTCCATTTCACAGAGAGCAATAGCTTTGGCAGAGATTGTGGAAAATTTTCACGGCAGTCATATCGCAAAGTCCAGATGAGATCCATTTCGTTTTCACACAGTTGAGACAAAGGGTCTCTTTCCATGATTTCCTTTAGCTCAATGTGGAATTTTTTGCCACCACGGCCCTAAGACAACATAAGTTGGTAAAAAAACAAAGATTATTATGTGTAAATTACAGAAATGCATCCAGACAAATGTTTCCTATTCTTATGTTCTGAATGCCATGCGACTATAACAGGAAGAATTCCTTGCTGCATATTTAAAATGGATAGAAATCAGTAAATTTTAATAAACAAAATCCAGCCGTGTGAATTTTAATTGTAAATTTTAATTGTATCTACATACTAACACTTTTAGTACTAAACTCCAAGAAACATATACTTCATCTTGAATATCACTAGGGGGCACTATTGTTATTTGACAATTTAATCTTTGTGTAATACTTTTGCAAGATATGATGAAAGCTTGTATTCAAACTGGTGTAGCCCAATTGGTGAAAATCAGTATCTGGACTATTTAAAGGCCAATGAGTAATTGAGTAAATGATTAAAGGCTAATTGAGTAATTTATGCACCTACTAATTACTAACATGCAATTTAAAACTACTACCTTAAAACTAAAACCATTTTATAGGTTATGCTTTATGTTGAATTTTATTTATCAGCAGGATTTAGAATTGATTAACTACAGTACTTTCCATTATCTCACAAAAATAGTGCTCAAGGCAGCTAAAAAGACAATGTATTACAGTAATTAATACATATTGAAATATGCCAGAAAACAAATAAGGCAAACAAAACTAAACTTGCATATACAGTACATAACTAGCTTCATCTGGACATCACATGTCAGTGATGATTTGATATGAAGATAGGTGATCTGTGGCTTTTTTGATGTCCACTGACTACCATATGCTTTTGCTACCTACGGGCCACAAGAGCTCCAATCCAATAACATCTGGATTCTGGCACAAGCCTGATGCCCACCCTTATTTCAATGGTTTCCAAACAGGGTGATTATTTTTGCACAGTTTCAAAGTGGAGTTAAACATGGATTTAGTTCTGAGACTGCTACTAAGAATAGCTGGACAGGATATGAGCTGACCCCCTTCCTGGGCTCAGGAGCTACCCCAACCCCTTCACACCTCACATGGATGAAAGGATTATCCTACCCAGAACTAAATCTTGGTTAAGCACGATGAACTGAACACACCAGTTTATTTCAAGCAGAGTAACTTCCTAAATATACTGGTTTTAGTAACACTTAACAATAAATCCTACTGATTCAACTGATTTATTCTAGCTGGGACAAACAATTATATTTAGTCCTATGTTAGAATGCAACCATTGTCCAGTATGTACATTCAATTTAAAATAGTTTGAAAACAATGTGTCCCCTGAAAAGCTTTAGATATCATGACGGGAAATATTTTTGCTTTATCAAGGATTTTACTCATAGAAGCTCTTAGCATGTACTTTAACATTTGCTACCTCTATGGAAGCTGCATTAAACAAAAACCATATCTCTATTGCTGTAATGTTATGATTATTTTTACACTAATATGGAAACATTTGTGCACATTGCTAAGTGACTTATGGTCAAAATCTTCTCAAGCAATAATTCTGAACATTAAAATGATACCCAAATACAGCTTAATTATTCCCGTTAATATGACCCTCAGCTATATACTTGCTTTGAAAAAAGTGAAAACATGGGTACATGCTGTCTTTCATGACAGATAGCAGGCTGTTGAGTTGGTATAGAGGTAGGACAATCTATTTTTTAAATAAAAAAACTTTTGAATTGAAATATAATTTTTAAAAGAAAGAACAACCCTACCTTGTTTAAATCAAATAATTTCAGAATCCCATAAAAGAATACTTTAAAAACAATTAAGTATTAAATGGGTCATATGACTGTTTCACCTTTGATACTTACTGCCATACTACTGCTATCACTGTCCCTTGCAATCTGAGCTGCCTTTTCAAGTATCTGAAAAAAATGATAATTAATGTTGAAGCACCAAGTCAAAGAAAACAGATTCTGAGAACACCAGAGTATGGAAATTAAAGGCAAATGTCTCATATCATTTCTAGTTTGACAATACTGAAGTTCCAAACCAAACAGATACACTTGCCATTCATCATTTCATCTTCTTTTGGAATGTGCAATGTATAATGCCTATATGCCATGCTATAGATCAGTGATGGCCAACCTTGTCACTCCAGCTGTTCTTGGACTTCAATTACCAGGTGCCTAAGTCTGTACTCCTGATGATCAGGGCTTCTGGGAATTGAAGTTCAAGAACAGCTGGAGTGCCAAGTTATGCCATTACTGCTAAAGATTATGCAATACAAATAATCTATACCTATAAAATGGTGCGTTAACCGTTGGAATGTGACAAAGGATGTCCCCACGAACCCCGTCCGAGCCTTCCTGCACTCGCCGGAACTGGGTTCGCAGGTAAAGTTCGGTTTCACTTACCAGTGATAACTTTCGTTCTTCGAGTATATAGTTTGTGAATACACACTCATGGGTTATGCGCCTGCGCAGAACGGCCGATCGGAGGCTTGAAAAGCTATTGGTCAAAAGTTTTGGCGGTAAGACCGCCCACCGTACCGCCCACCCTGAGGCGCCCGCGCGCCATTTTACCTCAGTTCCATACTTAAGCCAAGCACAGGATAAACCAACTGATCTCATCCGTGCAGCTCAAGAGGGGAGGCAGGGTGGGTAGTGTGTATTCACAAACTATATACTCGAAGAACGAAAGTTATCACTGGTAAGTGAAACCGAACTTTCTCCTTCGTATAGTTTGTGAATCCACACTCATGGGAGATTAGCAAGCTCACACTTACTCGGTCGGTGGGCAGTCGGATGAGATGATCCCACGATGAGCTGAAGATCCCGTAGGTGGACCCGTCAGGGGCGTTGAGTCCGGAGCCCTCTGGTGAGGACGACACGGCCAAGCCTGGCGTCCGCAGTGGCTCTGGTGTCCACCCTGTAATGCTGGACAAATGTAGAAGGTCTGGACCAGGTGGCAGCCTTACATATGTCCTCAAGCGGTGTGCCGTCCAGAAAGGCAGTGGATGTGGCAACCGCCCTGGTGGAATGCGCCCTGACATGCGGTGGAGGTGGCAGTGAAGCTGACTCGTAGGCCAGGTAGATGGTAGAGGTGATCCATTTGGAGAACCTTTGGGCAGAGATGGGTTCACCCTTGGACTTTCCCCCATAAGCCACGAAGAGGCGTTGCGACTTCCTGAACTCCCTAGTCCTGCTGGTGTAAAACAATAAAGCTCGTTTCACATCCAGTGTGTGCCAAGTCCTTTCTTGGGCGTTAGTGGGGTTCTGGAAGAAGGTTGGCAAGGAGATAGTTTGTGCCATGTGGAACTTGGAGACCACCTTGGGTAGGAAGGTGATGTCCGCTTGGAGGACGACGCGGTCGTTGAAGAACTGGAGAAAAGGTGCGTCTGCTCGCAGGGCAACCAGTTCACCAGCTCGTCGTGCAGACGTGATAGCCACCAGGAATGCCGTCTTCCATGTGAGGAGACGAACATCGGCGGTAGCCATGGGCTCGAAGGGGGTCCTGGTGAGCGCGTTAAGAACGGTGGACAGTGACCATTGAGCCGTCGGTGTCCGGGTCGGCGGAAAAGCGTTCCTTAGTCCCTTGAGGAATCGCTTTACCGTTTGGTCGCGGAAAGCCCCGGAAGCGGGCGAGCCAGCCGGAGAGTGCGCTACCACTGCTGCGAGATGCACTCGGATGGAGGTGATGCTGAGGCCAGACTCCGCCAGCTGGAGGAGGTAGGCTAAAATGTCCTGCAGTCCCACCTGCGTGGGGGGCGTTTGCCGGGAGGCCAGGAAAGCACAAAAACGCCTGTATTTGGAAGCGTAGGACTTCCTTGTGGAAGGGCGCCGCGCTAGTTCAAGGATCCTGGCCAGTCTGGGGTTATCCTCCACGCGGTGAGGTGGAGGCTGGGCAGGTCCGAATGGTGCAGCTGGCCCTGCTCCATTTGGATGAGCGTCGGTGACTCCGGCAGTGTGCGATACTGCGACGACATGCGCAACAGTAGCGGAAACCAGGGTTGGCGCGGCCACGCCGGTGCCACCAGAATTGCATTGGCTCTGTGTTGGTGCATCCTGGTGAGTACCTTCTGGACCAGAGGAAACGGAGGAAAGGCATAGAGATAGTCCTGATCCCACCGTTTCATGAAGGCATCGCCCTCGGAGTTCGGTCCGATGCCTGCTCTGGAGCAGTACCTGCTGAGTTTCCTGTTGGACTCCGATGCAAAGAGGTCGATGCTCGGTGTCCCCCAGACCTCGCACAGGGACTGGAACACTCCGTCGTCCAGCTCCCATTCGTGGGTCGTGGAGGTGAGACGGCTCAGGTGATCTGCCAAAACATTCAACGTGCCCTGAATGTGCACTCCAATTGGGAAAATGTGCCTCTCCAGACACCATTCCCACAACTGCACTGCAAGGTACAGGAGGGTGGTGGACCGTGTTCCTCCCTGCTTGTTGAGGTACGCCACCGCCGTGGTATTGTCCGAGGCCACCTGAACCGCCTTGCCGGTGAGCAGAGTCTCGAAGGAACGTAGAGCCTTCCAAATGGCCAGCAGTTCCAAGTAATTTATGTGGTACACCGTTTCGTGCGGTGTCCAGGTGTCGTTGACCGTGAGAGTCCCGCAAGCAGCGCCCCAGCCGAGGTTGCTCGCGTCGGTCAGTATCTGCAACGAGGGTTGCGGGGGGTAGAAACTCATCCCCGTGGCCACGTTGAGTGGTGTAGACCACCACAGCAGTTGGTCCCTCAGTTCTGGAGATGGGGTCAACCGTTTGGACTGGCTCTCCCGAAGTGCGTCGAACTCGTGAAGGAGCCACGATTGCAGGGACCTGAATTTCAACTTGGCATGGGGGATCACTGCCGTCGTTGAGGCCATCAGGCCTAGAAGTCTCTGAGCCTTCTTCGCCCGGATGCACGGTTTCGTGCGCAGTTCGCTCACCCCCTGCGCAATGTCCCGTAAGCGTTTCTGGGGGGCGTAGGCTCTCGTAGTAAGCGAGTCGAGTACCGCTCCAATGTACTCGACGCGCTGGGAGGGAGTCAACTTCGACTTGGTGAAGTTGATCCTGAGGCCGAGACTCTCCATGAGGTGAACCGTGTATTGTGTGTCCCGAACGGCCGACGGTTTGGTGGGGGAGACGATCAACCAATCGTCGATGTATGGGAAGACCCTGATGCCCCGTTGGCGGAGGAATGCGGCCACCGGAGCCATGCATTTGGTGAAGACCCGCGGTGCCGTGGCCAGACCGAATGGTAGGCATCGGTACTGGTACACGGAATTGTCGATGCGGAAACGGAGAAACCGTCTGTGTTCCTCGAGGATGGAGACGTGGAAGTAGGCATCCTTGAGGTCTATGACTGTGAACCAGTCCCCTTTGTTGATGAGGGGGAGGACGGTCTGTAGGGTCACCATCCGGAACTTCCTGGTGTGGATGCATTTGTTCAGGCGGCGTAGGTCCAGGATAGGGCGAAGGCCTCCGTCCTTCTTCTGGACCACGAAGTACCTCGAGTAGAAGCCGTTGTCCCAGTCGGACGGTGCTACCCGCTCGATGGCTCCCTTGGAGAGAAGGGTTGATATTTCTTCCTCCAAATGGGGGGACGAGGTGGTGAGACGATGTTTTCCTACTCGAGGCACCCGCACGAACTCGATGGCGTAGCCAGAGGACAAGATCTTTAAGACCCACTGGTCGTCCGTGATGCCCGACCATGCCTGGAGGAAGTTCCGGAGGGGGAGGTACGGGATGTGGAGCGAGAGAGACTCGGCCGTCGCAGCTTCAAACGCGGGGCTTGGGCCTCGCGGTCGAACGCTTGTCCTGTCCGTAGGGCCGGTAGCGGGGTTTGTGTTGTCGCCGCTGTTTGTAGGAGCTGGATCTAGGCTGCTCCGTCGGTCCCTGCTGCTGTGGGTTGCCCTGGAACCGCCGTGTGAAGGGCTGGAACCTCGGCCTGGTGGAAGTAGCCGGCGTGGTGAGCCCCAGGAACTTCGCCGTGGAACTGGTCTGGCGCATTTCATTCAGGACCTTATCGGTGTCCTGACCGAAGAGGCCCTGCCCGTCGAAGGGGAACTCCTCGATGAGCTTTTTCATAGCGTCATCGAGGGAGGTGTCCCTGAGCCAAGCATGGCGACGGAGGTAGATTGCGGAGGCCATGTCTTTTGCCGCATAATCGTTGATATGCCGGGCAGTGCGCATCAGCTGCTCGGCAACGAAGTCCCCCTCGGTGGCCAGCGCGTCAATCCTCTTCTGGGCATCGGCGGGCAGTTTAGCCGTCTCAACCTTCACCTGCTCCCAGAGGTGAGATTGGTACAGGCCCATGGCGGCCGAATAGTTGGCGGCCCGAAAGAATAGGGAGCCGGTGGCGTAAAACTTACGCCCCACCGCGTCCAGTTTCTTTCCCTCCGGCGTCGACGGGACCGGGAATCCGCTGGTGGCCGTCCTATGCTGGAAGGCCTTGACCACCAGGGAATTCGGCAGGGGGTGCGCCTGCAAGAACTCGACGTTCTCGTCCAGGACCCGGTACATGCTGTCGAGCCTGGACGAAACGGAGTGCGCCGCCAAAGGTTTCTTCCACGTCGCCCTCGCCGTGGTCATCATGGAGGGGAGCATGGTTATGTGGACCGGCCGCACAGCACGCCTGTCGAGCTTCGCGGTCATCTGATCCTCACCCTCCAACGGCGGTTGGTCGACCTCCAGGTTAAGGGCGGTGCCGAGCCTCGTGAGCATGGCGGTCAGTGAGCGCTGGTCCTCACCACACGGTGGGTCCACTGAGCCGATGGCCTGTTCCGGCGTGCGCTCGGCGTCGACGTCTCCCTCGTCCTCCTCCGACGACGAGCTGGACTCATCGGAGGACGAGGGAGGCAGTCTTTCGTCCACGTCCGGACCGCGCCAGTACGGCCTGGGCGGGCCGGCGGGATGGGCGTCCACCGCATCAACGTCCGGACCACACCATGACGGGTTGGGTGGGCCGGCGGAGCGGGCACTCGACCCACGGGAGGTCGGTGGGGCCGCGGCAGAGCCGGGATGCCCGGGGCTTACGGTGGTTGGAACCGGAGCCGCAGAGGCCGCAGGCGTGGAGGTCTGGAACCTGGTCGCAAACGACGCCATGACCTGGAACATCTCTCGGACGAGGGCCATCTGAGACGCGTCCGAGTCCGCTGGCGGTGGAGCTCCGGTGGCCGGCGGGATGGTGGCCCACGAAACGGTGGGAGCCGAAACGGTGGCCGGCGTCGGTGTCGGCGAAACGGTCGTCGGAACGGTGACGACCGCGTCGTCCGTCGGCGTCCTGGGCCGTGGAGAGACGGAGGCCTGCCTCGGCGAGGAATTCCTGCCCCGAGGAGGAGAGGAGAGCACCTGAAGTGGGCGAGCTGGAGCCCCAGCCCTGCATCCTTTCTCAGGTGACCCGGAAGACGACCGTCCTCCCCAGATGGAGGATCTCGGAGAAGGACATCGGGCAGTCGAGAACGGCGGCGAAGGCCCGGGAGAGGCGGGTGTGCGCGGAGTGGGGGGAAGCGACCGTCTCTTCTCTGACCCACGCTTGCGCTTCTTCTCACCGTTCTTGTCCTTCTTCTTCTTCTTCCTCATCGGAAGCACGGAGGAAGAGGCCGGCGGTGGTTGAGCGGCAGCGGCGGCCGTGGAGGCGGACGCGGCGGGAGCCAGAGCGAGCTCCATCAGATGAGCCTTGAGGCGATTGCTTCGGTTCTGCACCGCGAGGCGCGTAAACTTTTTGCAATGCGGGCAAGATTGGCTCTGATGCGACTCTCCCAAACAAAAAAGGCACAGGCTGTGTCCGTCGGAAGCCGGAAACTTCTTAAGGCAAGCCGTGCACTGTTTAAACGCTGCAGCCATCAACCGCGGAAAAAATTCTTCCAGTGGAAGTTTCTGGAGACGAGTACCCCGAAGGGCCGACCAGCCGCCACCCCCTTGAGGGGGGAGACGGTGATCGAAGCGAAAAATTGGCTACTGAATCCACTCAAGAGAAGAGACAGAGCCGGGGTGGCGATCCTGCCCGGAGGACAAGATCACCAAGAAAAATTGTTAAAACTTGCCAAAAGACTTTCCCTCAGAAGGGCGAAAAAATTGAGGAAGCTCTCAACGATCGTCCTGCTGCTACGGCGGAAAGAAGAGAACTGAGGTAAAATGGCGCGCGGGCGCCTCAGGGTGGGCGGTACGGTGGGCGGTCTTACCGCCAAAACTTTTGACCAATAGCTTTTCAAGCCTCCGATCGGCCGTTCTGCGCAGGCGCATAACCCATGAGTGTGGATTCACAAACTATACGAAGGAGAACTGTCGGATTGAAATTTTCGACCTGGGGGCAGAGGCCCCCCAGTCGCGAACAAAAAAAAAGAACTTCAAGGCCCAACGTTCCTTGCGCCGCGCCGCACCAGAGCCAATCAGGCTATGCGGTGCGGGCAAAAGGAACGTTCGAAAACCGACCGCAGCCAATCAAAAGGAAGACGAAGAAAAAAAACCGCTGCTGTACCCAAACACGCACAGGCAAAACTACAAGCCCCAGCATCCTGCGCGCCATTAGCGCGCAGAACGCTGAGGCAGCCAGCGCGCTAAAATGAAAAAAAAAACACGCCGCCGCACCGCTTCCTTCCAACGGGCCATCCAGCATGGCCCGTAGGAACAAAAGACACCCCCGCCGCCAGTGCCCTTCCTTCCCACGGGCCACCCAGCATGGCCTGTGAGAACGAAAGGCACCCCCGCCGCCAGTGCCCTTCCTTCCCACGGGCCACCCAGCATGGCCCGTGAGAGCGAAAGGCACCCCCGCCGCAAGTGCCCTTCCTTCCCACGGGCCATCCAGCATGGCCCGTAGGAATAAAAGAAACCCCCACTGCCAGTGCCATTCCTTCCGACGGGCCACCAAGCATGGCCCGTAGGAAGAAAAGACACCCCCACCGCCAGTGTCCTTCCTTTCCACGGGCCACCAAGCATGGCCCGTAGGAAGAAAAGACACCCCCGCCGCCAGTGCCCTTCCTTCCCACGGGCCACCAAGCATGGCCCATGAGAACGAAAGGCACCCCCATCGCAAGTGCCCTTCCTTCCAACGGGCCACCCAGCATGGCCCGTGGGAATGTAAGGCACCCCCGCCACCAGTGCCCTTCCTTCCCACGGGCCACCCAGCATGGCCAGTGGGAATGAAAGGTACCCACCCCGCTAAAAAATGGACGCACCAAAACACGAACCAAAAACAATCAAAACCAGTCAAAAACAAAAATCTAACCTTTAAAAAATAAACACAAACACATCTACAAAAAACACACAACAAAAAACAACAGGCCCCCCCAACAAAAACTCAACCCCCCTAATAAATAAATAAATAAATCAGAGAGCTTACCATGAAGACGTCTTGACTTCATGGCGACAGGAACTCGAATGAGCTAAAAAAGGAAGCAACACTTACTGGAAGCGACACCCAGAGGACAGAAGAGGAGAATGGTAGAGAGGAAGCAAAGCTCATCACCCCCACCCAGAGGCCACAAGAGAAAAGACATCCAAAAACATTGCCACTGCAAAGATAAATTCAAAAATTCAAAAAATAAGTTAGCACAACATTCAAAAATATACACACTACTCTCAAAAAATACAAAAAAACCCCATAAATCACTGTTCACCCAAAAAAACAAAACAAAACACCAAACCAAAAAATAAAACAACAAAATTAAATTTACAATTAAAAAAATTTAAATTAGACAAATCAAAATAAAATTTGCATGAACAAAAATAAAATCAAAATCAAAATCAAACAAACACTGGGAGCGCAAGTCCGCCACAGGCGGACGCAGCGCCTCGAAGCCACAAAATCACAAAACCTTTCAAAACCATTAAACACAGCCCAGCACCATTTGTTCAAGAAAACAAATGAAACCCTTGACTCTCCAAAACCAAATTTAAAGAGCCCGGCACTGAGGAAGCCGGCGCACAAAAAATAAAAAATAAACACACACTGAGAGCGCAAGTCCGCCACAGGCAGACGCAGCGCCTCAAAGTCACAAAATCACAAAACCTTTAAAAACCATTAAACACAGCCCAGCACCATTTGTTCAGGAAAACAAACAAAACCCTTAACTATCCAACACATTTTTAAAATGCCCGGCACTGCCGGGCAAAATCTGCTAGTATATTCTAAGAATGTGACAGGAAAAGACCTACTTTGTAACTGAACTGCATAGCTTTGGAAAATACTAGAAAAAAGTAAATGCAGGTGGTACTACTTATCTTACCTTATCAAAGGGAGGGTAATATACAGGAAATTTTGAATATTCTTGAAATCTGATCTGCAAAGATGTTGCATTTTCAGTGTACGGATTTGTTCGTACTGTTCCCATGGGATTCAACATTTCTTCAAGTTCATCTACATAATCAAAGTACAAATCTCATGTTTATATTTAAGAAAATTCAATTGCTAGCTTATATAATGACCAGCCCTTCATGGCAGTGGACCAGGATACTTAAGAGACCGCGTCACCCCAAGATCATCTGCCCGTCCTACAAGATCAGACCGGAGGGGCTCCCTAGTGGTTCCATCTGCCAGAGTGGATCGTTTCTCTGGCAGATGGAACCAGAGAGAGGATTGTTTCTCTGGCACTAGGAGGAGGGCCTTCTCCATATCTGCCTTGTGGAACCTCTTGCCGACTGAGTTGTGCCTCCAGGCAGAGCTGCCAGCCTTCACAAAGAGCCTTAAAACCTGGTTAGCACAGCGGGTGTGGGACACTGCTGGTGTTGTAGCCCCCTCCCCCCCGGCTTATATAAAGCCGTCCGAGTTTTTCAATTTTATAGGGAGGGTGTTTTAATCTGGTTTTAATGGTTTTTAAAGTTTTAAATTGTTTAGTTCTGTATGATGGGGACGTTTTGAATTATGAACTTTTGATACTGTTGTGAGCCGCCTGGAGTCACTTCAGCGAGGGAGGCAGCAATACAAATACAGCAAATAAATAAATAAATATAAACAAAATTTAAGAATGATTTTGCTACGCTTCCCATAATACATTTATACCAGTGATGGTGTACCTTGGCACTCCAGCTGTTCTTAGACTTCAATTCCCAGAAGTCCTGATCAACAGGAATGCTGACTTGGGCTTCTGGTAATTGAAGTCAAAGAGCACTTGGAGTGCCATAGTCCGCCATCATGGATGTATGCCATAAACATTGAACTAAAATACCTCCAGAAGGACCAAGTAAATCTTCATTTCAAATGTCACAGTTACACAGAATCAGTTTTTTGAAGTTGAAAGGAATACCATAATGGTCATCTGTTCTACTCCCCACCCATGTAAGAATTTAGAGTCCACATTAGTTTCCCTGTAATTTTAGCTCAACATCTTAGATCAGGAGTTCTCAACCTTTTTAAGCCAGGGCTCGGGTCACGCTCCCTCAGATAGCTTTGGGGGCCAGACAGCTATTTTGCCCTTCCTCCACCACATGGCACTTCTGGGTATGGTGGAGGTGGGCCACATGAAATGGTGCCATGGGCCACATCTGGCCCACAGGCCGCAGGTTGAGAATCACTGCCTTAGATCACTTGCAAGCAAGACAAAAAAGCAAGTTTGGTCAATTTCTATTTTCTTTGAACATTTTAACATGAAAAGTAATTCTTGTAACCAAGTAATAGTTTATTTAAAACTATTTGTAGAGGAAACACAAAAGAAAAGTCCATTTTGTATTGCACTGGTGTCGCTCTATGCTATTTTATATTTATGAGTCTGCGCATACTGCACCCATATATTCATCATTCCACTCTGTAAAGTGTAAGGATAACAATAAAGTGCAATAAGAAGGACTGTGGTGGCTTAGTGGTTAAGACGCTGAATGTGGCAACCAGAAGGTCAGAAGGACAGCAGTTCAAGATCTGAGCGCTACACAACGGGAAAAATAACAGTGTTCTGTATACACCATCATCTAGTCATGCCTGCAACATGACCACAGAAACATTTGCAGACACAGACAGCACTGGCTCTTTGGCTGTAAATGGAGATGAGCACTGAACCCTAGAGTCGGGTACAACTGACTTTCGAGCAAGAGCAATCTTTACTTTTACTGCTCTAAGCACTATATCCTCTCATTATGGAGAAGATATAGGGTTATACAGTACGTGTCCTCAGCGCTCCATTTCCTGATCTCCATTTAACAGAGAAGTAGCTAACTGTATGCAACTGACAGGGATGACTGACCTCTGTGGGGCTGTGAATCTTGAATATTTAAAGTTCATATTCACATGGAGGAATGTAAATTATTATTAACTAGCAAAGGGGTACTTGCTTCGCTGGGTAGTGGATACTTACCTGTGGTCTGGGTGGCAGCCCTTCCCTTGGGCAGAAAGCAGCCTGTGGTGCGGGCCGCATTGGCGTGAGGGGTGCTGCGGCTGCCTCTGGTGGCCTTGCATTCCTGGTCATGGCAAGGCAGAGGCTTGCTTGGGCGGTGGTGCTGAGGCGAGGCAGAGGGATGGTGGTTGTACCTTTGTTGCATGTGCAAGCTATTTATTTAGACTTGGCTGGGTGGGAGGAGCCTAACCACCGTGAGCGTTCTGTGCTCCGTAAACCCCCCCCTCCGCACGTGAATGCCCCCCCCCACCTCGCACGTACGTAGCCAAGGGCAGCAATTCCATCTGGAGACGTAACTCTGCTGGTAAGAGGTTCCAGAGAGCCGGTGCGGACATGGAGAAGGCCCTCCTCCTTGTGCTGGAGAGGCGAGCCCCTGTAGTGAATGGGACAATGAGAGAGCCCCTCCGGTCTGCTCTGGTTGGACGGACAGACATCTTTAGTGCGATGCGGTCTCTTAGGTAACCTGGCCCACTACCATGTACGGCTTTAAAGGTCAAAACCAGCACCTTGAACACCTGCACCCCATCACTACCCGAGCCACCGCATTCTGGACCAGCTGCAGCCTCTGAATGGTCGACAAGGGCAGCCCCATGTAGAGCACATTACAATAATTAAGTCTGGAGGTGACCAGAGCATGTGTGACCATGAGCAAGGATTGGGCGCAACTGGCGAATTACATGAAGTTGTGCAAAGACCCTCCTGGTCACGGCCACCACCTGCTCTTCCAGCAGCAGATGCGCGTCCAGGAGGACCCCCAAGTTGCGCACTGGGTCTGTCTGGGGCAAGGTAACCCCATCCAAGACCAAGGATGGCAACTCTCGGGATAGTATGGGACCCTGAACCCACAGCCACTCAGTCTTGCTAGGATTCAGCTGTAACCCATTGGCCCCCATCTAGACCCCCGCAGCCTCCAGGCACCGGGACAGGACATTGACAGCAGATATTTAAAATAGTGAACAGGCAGATAGTTTGAAAACTTTCCCCTTTGAAACTATGAAAATGTGGATTGAGTGACTGTGTGTTTTTCAAGCAATTTATGGTAAATGTTTCCAGTAGCAGTGGGGATTCGACTTCTGTGCCTAATTTTCCCCTTCCAAGGAAGATAAAGCCAGCAATGTAGTTCCAACTATGATGGCAAGTGCTAGCTATATCACAAGAAAATGGATTTAGTAATTATATAAATATTTAACAGAATTCAAACTGAACTCAAAGTTGCTAAAAAGGGGGGAAATACAGTCTAGCACAAACCACTTTAGGGTCAGTATATTATTAATAATAGATTAGACTGCCATCACTCATTCATAGTTGAATGGATACTATAAATTCATTCCAATCTCAGTCATTTCATGCAGTCAACCAAAACTCGAACTTTGTTTTATTTAATAGCTGCTGCTTTCCCAAAATCCAAATCAGATTACATAGTAAAAATTACAGAGTTCAGAATCTGTTACATTTCCCCTAAATTGAGAAACCCCAGATGCTTTTAGAAATTGCATGTGAAACAGAGGGGGCATTTGTATTCTGCTTTGCTAAATCACCTGATTTAGCAAAAAGCAAGCATGTAAAATAAACATTGGTATCAGAACCTAAAAGACACAGTATATTATTTTTGTGGGTTTTGGATTGTTTTTCTATAAGGCCTTGGTAGATATTGTTAGCAGAATGTCCCAGCTAGAGTATATTTATTAACAGAACCTAGAAAAATTACTTATTTCAGCTGCAACTCCCAACCATTTACACTACTCCAAAAAGCAACTTTTTGAACTTCTGTTTTATTGCAGTTGTTTTAAACAATGCTTTTAATATAGCTGCACAATGAAGGACAGGTTTCACTTACCAGTAACTGTCGTTCTTCGAGTATGTAGTCTGTGAATTCACACTCTGGGTTCTGCGCCTGTGCAGGAGCCATTTTAGAGCTTTAAAGCTAATTGGATAAAAACTTGAAATTAGGGACCGCCCACCATCTCCACCCGCCTTTGGCGCCATTTCATGCTCTTTCCCTCAGTTAATACTTAAGCTGCACATAGGAAAAGAGAGACATCTCCACGAAGCTAGAGGGGAAGGACGGGTGGGTAGTGTGAATTCACAGACTACATACTCAAAGAACGACAGTTACTGGTAAGTGAAACCTGTCCTTCTCGTTCATGTAGTCTGTGAATGCATACTCTGGGAGATTAGCAAGCTCACTTACTTGGACGGTGGGTGCACTGCCCGTGGAGATGAATCCAAAGAGTGCGTCACAGGTGAGATGTCATCGTTGCAGAGGAGGAAGAGCGAAGGCCAGCCGTCAAGACTACTATGCCCAGCCTGGTATCAGGAGTAGCCCGAGTGTCCAATCTGTAATGTCTGGTGAAGGTCACTGGTCTAGACCAAGTGACTGTCTTGAAGATACTGTTTTCCAGGAGAGAAGTCAAAGATCTGTAGTTGCTAAGTTTTCGAAGGGTGGTTTCATGATTAAGGACTACCGTCAATGACCACTGAGGTGGCGTGACTTAACTGGGAAGCCTTTATAACTCTCGAGTTCGGCATGGGATGGTTTTGGAGAAAATCTGCTTCCTCTTCCAAGTTCTTGTAAAGTCCATCTACTTGTGTCGAAACAGTGTGCACTGACATTGGTTTCTTCCAAACCGCTTTGGCAGAGTGGGAAAACATTGGAAGAAGGCCCATATGGAATGGCCTGATTTGCTGTTCGTCCGCGACGCTGCAAACCTCATCCACAAGTGGTAGAGGCGGGTGTTTGCCATGATGTTAAGGGTTGACTGGATGACTTTCGCAGAGACAAAGGAAGCACTTGTAGTGGCCGTCGGTACTTGGGAACTTGTTGCACGAAGGGCACCACTTGAAGGCTGCTGAAGAGACCATGTAATGGCGTTGGAACAAGGAGCACGCCCAAGAAGGGGAATCCTCCTCAGGCCAACGAAAAAAATTGTTTGGGCATTCAAATGAAGGAGAAAAATAGTTTGTATATGGAACGAGAGAATATTTATTTATTTATTTTCTTAAATTTATATCCCGCTTCTCTCGAACCAATGGAACAACTCTAAGCGGCTTACAGAAGATTCAAAAATACAATATCAAAGGCACACAATTCAAAAAACACAGTATAACAATAATAAATCAGAAATACAATATTAAAGATGCAATTAACAACAAAAAATCACAAGAAATCACAAGAAATATCCAAGACCACCCACGAAACCCCCTGCCTTTAAAGTCCTCCAAGTCCAAGGGCGATCCCTCCGGGCCTAAGAAAAATTGTTGAGATTTGGCTATCCGAAGAAGGCCTAGAATTTTTTTTAAGCTCTCTCAAAATGCTCCTGCAGCGGAAAAAAGAGAACTGAGGAAAAGAGCATGAACTGGTGCAGAAGGCGGGTGGAGATGGTGGGCGGTCCCTAATTTTAAGTTTTTATCCAATTAGCTTTAAAGCTCCGAAATGGCTCCTGCGCTGGCGCAGAACCCAGAGTGTGCATTCACAGACTACACAAAGTCTGTGAATGCAGACTATACAGTTTGCACACACAAACTGATGAAGGTGATGATATAATCAACCTTTCCAAAAACAAATATAGGCTGTGGAGTGGTACTTCATGGCAGGGGGCATACACAGCTTTTGAATCACGTTAAACCTTACCAGGAAAGGATGACCAGCCATGCAATATGAAGTCTCCAGTCTTCAACTGCCCTTTAAAATCAAACACCATAGTATTGACCCAGGCTACAGGATAGTGCTGAAATGAAAGATTATAAAAGCTTGAACAAAACTCTAAATATATTCAAATGAAATTGTAAAACACAATTTTGTACAAATTGTATAAGAGGATATACTGTATTAAAAAAAGTGTTGCTAATAAATATTTTGATTTGAAAAAGTCTAATGGTGTGCAAAGGCCATGTAATATAGTGGAGTCCTGGACTAGGATGGTGACAGGTTAAAGGTAAAGGGTTTCCCTTGCTCGAAAGCCAGTCGTATCCGACTCTAGGGTTCAGTGCTCATCTCTGTTTCAAAGCTGAAGAGTCAACGTTGTCTGCTTCTGCAGACATTTCCGTGGTCATGTGGCAGGCATGACTAGTCACCAGAGCGCACGGAACGCTGTTACCTTCCCACCAAAGTGGTCCCTATTTATCTACTTGCAATTTCTTTCAAACTAGGTTCAAATCCCTCCCCACAGTCCTCACTGAAGTATCCAAAGACAGTCATGTGCTGTCAGCTCGTTGTGGTATTTTTGAACCATAATCAGGTCTACCCTTGTGCTGTCTATTCTTTCTCACACTAGGTCAGGCAAAAGGAACTATGGAATGTATTTACCAAAAGATGGCTTCATTTTTTTAGTTTAAAGTCTGACCTAGACATGAAAGAAGAATAAAATGCTCAGTCAATCTGACTGGACCAGTATGGGCTGGTAGATATAAACATAGCTAAATAAACAGATAACTAAAATTAGATACAAAGTGTCTTTTGTTTGTTATAATAAGGGACAACTAACTTGAATGATCCCGGAAGCAGAAGATTCACATGTAAGAAATGGATTTAAAACTAATCTCAGTCAAATAGTATACTGTATTGTCCTGTCAATCCACCTAGTAAAACATATACAAATAGAAGCATTTTCTTTATTTCTTATGAAAAATATTTCAGTGCGCATAACACACAGCAAAATGCTGAACAGTCATATACAATACAGTAATACCTCATACAAAGTCCGCTTCATACAACATCGAATTCATACGACATCACCTAATTCCTTGAAAAAAGTTGCCTCATACAGAGGCGTGCGACTTTGTATGAG
Organism: Bradypodion pumilum; assembly: GCA_035047305.1. Taxonomy (NCBI): domain Eukaryota; kingdom Metazoa; phylum Chordata; class Lepidosauria; order Squamata; family Chamaeleonidae; genus Bradypodion; species Bradypodion pumilum. The sequence continues at coordinate 328,160,364 of JAWDJD010000003.1, forward strand.
GCATTCAGTTTTTCCCAGGTTGCATTGTGCCTGGGCAGTATAAAAGGCAGGACACATGCATGAATTGCTCTTGTGGGTTTTGCATGAGGCAAAGAGTGTTTAGGAGTGGTTTTGAGCACGATTTTGGATTTATTTGAATTTTTTCGTCAGAATTTTTAGAAGCATTCCTGGGATTTTTGCAGCATTCTTCAGGTTCTTGGACAATCAGGGTTGTTTGACATGTTTTTGTAATGTTTTTAGCCTTTAGACAATGATTTCTTAAAGTTCTGTCAGTTTCCTGTCTGTTTCCTTGACTTTGCCCTGAAGTCTGTGCTGTTACAGTACAATGTATCTCTATGGAAATGACGTTGTCTGAGGCATCGCGGCAAGGATTTGGACGTTGTATGAGGCGTTGCGGCTAGGATTTTGCATGCCTCATACAAAGTCCAAATCTGTATAAAGTCCAAACTTGTGGAACCAAGTTTGGACGTTGTATGAGGTGTCACTGTAATTTTATCCAACTCCAAAGCTCTAAAATTTAAAACCAACAAATTTAGAAACACTAACCATCTAGAAACGTGTGCATACCTAAACTACATATTTACATGCTACTTTTTCAATATCACTGTAATCCAAGTCTATGCACCAACCACTAGTGCAGATGAAGCCACAGTTGACCAGTTTTATGAGGAACTACAACACCTCATAGAACAGACACCAAGAAATGATTTCCACATTATTTTAGGAGATTGGAATGCCAAAGTATGAAATCAAAAAGTAAATGGAATAACAGGCAAGTTTGGTCTCAGAACACAGAATGAAGCAGGGCAAAGGCTAATAGAGTTCTATCAAGAGAATGCACTGGTCATAAAAAACACCCTCTTCCAGCAACACAAGAGGCGACTTTACACATGGACATCACCAGATGACCAGCATCGAAACCAGATTGATTACATACTCTGCAGTCAAAGATGGAGAACCTCCATTCAGTCAGCAAAAACAAGACCTGGAGCAGACTGTGGCTCAGATCACAACCTACTGATCGCAAAATTCAGGCTTAGACTAAAGAAAATGGGGAAAACAATTAGACCAGACAGATATGACCTACACAACATCCCTAAAGAATACACAGTGGAGGTCATGAACAGATTTAATGTCCTGTACCTGATAGACAGAGTACCAGAAGAATTATGGACAGAGACATGGGACATCATGCAGGAGGTAGCAAGAGAAACCATACCAAAAGAAGCGTAAGAAAGCAAAGTGGTTGTCTGATGAGGCCCTTAAAATAGCAGAGGAAAGAAGGAATGCAAAAGTCCAAGGAGAAAGAAAAAAAATACAATCACCTGAATACAGAATTTCAAAGTAAAGCAAGGAGAGATAAGGAAAACTACCTGAACGAACAGTGCAAAGAAATAGAGGAAAACAGCAAGAGGCAGGACTAGAGATCTTTTCAAAAAAATTGGGGAAATCAAGGGAACATTTAAAGCAAAAATGACCATGATAAGGGACAAAGATGGAAAGGAGTTAGCTGAAGCAGAAGAGATCAAAAAAAGATGGCAAGAGTACACAGAGGAACTCTACAAAAGGACCTCAACACTCCTGATAATAACAATAATGAGAAATTTGAACTTGAACCAGACATTCTGGAAAGTGAAGTCAGAAAGGCCCTAAAAAGCACTGCAAACAATAAAGCTAGTAGAAATGATGGTATCCCAGTTGAATTTTTCAAAGCCCTAAAAGATGATGGAATCAAACTACTGCAATCAATATGCCAGCAAATTTGGAAAACAAAACAGTGGCTACAGGATTGGAAAAGATCAGTGTACGTTCCAATCTCCCCAAAAAAGGCAATGCCAAAGAATGCTCAAATTACCGAACAATTGTGCTCATCCCACATACCAGCAAGGTGATGCTCAAGATAATACAGGATAGACTTCAGCAGCACGTGGAGAGAGAACTACCAGAGGTACAGGCCGGTTTCAGAAGAGGCAGGGAGACTAGAGACCACATTGCCAACATACGTTGGATCATGGAGAAAACAAAGGAATACCAGAAACAAGTCTACTTTTGTTTTATTGACTACACCAAGGCTTTTTTTTGACTGTGTGGACCACAACAAAATGTGGCAAGTAATTAAAGAGATGGGAATACCAGAACACCTCATATGCCTCATGAGAAATCTGTACACGAACCAAGAAGCAACAGTTAGGACTGAACATGTAATGACAGAGTGGTTTGGAATAGGAAAAGGAGTAAGACAAGGCTGCATTTTATCACCCTGCTTATTCAATCTATACACAGAGCATATAATGCGCAATGCATGGATGGAGGAATCACAATATGGGATCAAAATTGCTGGGAGAAACATCAACAATCTGAGATATGCAGATGATACCATCCTAATGGCAGAAAGTGAGGAAGACCTAAATAACCTCTTGATTGGATTGAAGGAGGAAAGTGCAAAAGCTGTCTTGAGACTTAATATCAAGAAAACCAAGATAACGGCAACAGGTCCGCTCAGTCCCTGGAAAATAGATGGGGAAAAGTAGAAGCAGTGACAGATTTTACTTTTCTAGGATCTAAGATCACTGCAGATGGTGACTGTAGCCATGAAATAAAAAGACGACTGATTATGGGGAGACAAGCTATGAGAAACCTGGGGAACATAGTGAAAAGCAGAGACATCACCTTGAACACAAAAATTTGCATAGTCAAAGCAATGGTATTCCCAGTGGTAATGTATGGCTGTGAGAGCTGGACCATTGGGAAAGCTGAGCGCAGAAGAATAGATGCCTTTGAAATGTGGTGTTGGAGGAGAGTCCTGATAGTCCCCTGGATGGCAAAGAGAAAAAATAGGTCAATATTAGAAGAAATCAACCCTGACTGTTCATTGGAGGGACAAATAGTGAAGATGAAGCTAAAGTACTTTGGACATCAAATGAGAAGGGAGGACTGGCGGGCTGAGGATGGTGGAGGACAGAGGTGCCTGGAGGAAAATGGTCCATGGGGTCACAAAGGGTCAGAATCGACTGTGCGACTGAACAACAACAAAAAAAACTTTTCTGATGTTCATGTTCCCTATGGAATATCAGCAAATGCACATGTAGCCTTAGCAAATTGAACTGCTGGGTGAAGCATGTAATAAATTCAATTCCAATAACTAGAAGAGAACTGTAAAATCGAGAATAATCAGTCCTGGCAACTGTAGGCAAATGCCTTTACATCGCTCCCTGCTCCCGTATTTATAGGCCACATGAGAGCAGTGGATCGGTACAACTCTTTGGCCCTGCACCTGTCATGAATTTTGGTTTTCTTTCCTGCAGGGTATATGTGTACCATTTTTCTGCTTACCTTCATGTTCTCTTTCTGTTACTGGATTGGTCTACAAGCTCCTTCACTTACTGATTTTAATAATCATAAAAGCACAATCTAGTGGTTGAGAAAATGACCTCACCCACTAACTCAAAAGGTATCTTGAAGCTGCTATGACTAGCTTCAACATGCCCACCAACAATATGGGCAACACAGCAACCCTTAAGGATGTCCAAGATAACATACAGAGTAAAACCTCACATAAAGAGCACCTCACTTAGAGACTAACTCGCTTAAAGAGCAGAATTTTCTCTGAAAGGTCACCTCGCTTAACAACTAAAACCAACCAAAAACGCGCTTAACAACTAAATCATGGTTCACAATCCCCCCTGCCAGAAGTCACAATTGGTCACTTACAATGGTGTTTCACTTAAAGAGCAAACTCGCTAAAAGAGCAATCCCATGGAACACATTATGAAAATATTGGGGAACTTGAAACATATCACACAAACACGACACACTATTAGAATGCTGAAGAAAATGAAATGTCAACTACTAAAAACCAAATGGCATATACATGAGAACGTGAAAGCTGTGATAAGTAAAACTTTATTCAAGTCAGATTTCAAGTCGAGTCTTGAATTTGTACTAAAGGTTTTAGAAGTAATAAATACACAAACATACACTGATACTACCCAGTACAATCAATAGGAATGTGAAGGGCAACAATTAAATGAATTCATTACCACTTTCCCAGATTTTCTAATGGTCTGGTATTTTGATGGGTTAGGTGTCTTGGCTGATTTTTTATTTTTCATTTTATCCATCACAGCATAAACCACAAAGCACAGCCTAGCCATTCTTGGCAAATCGCAGACATTGATATCAAATTCCAAGGGTTCGTTCCAAACATGGTCATTTCTTCCAGATATTTCTGAGCTTACAATAGGTGTACAAAGAAGCTCAGTTCCATGGAAGAGGCCAGCTCTGACATGAACCTGCAAAGGGAGACATGATACGTAAATATCAAAACACATTCCATAAAGCTAACAAATAAGAATAATAATTAAATATTAAGGGAAACTAGTACTACATCTTGATTAGAAGGACAGAATAAAGGAAAAGGTTTTGGAACATTTACTCTTAATGATGTTGGTATGTTAATATGGGCTAATATTAGGTCAATTATATTCTCATTAAAAAAGCCACCCATAATTTTTGCAAAACCTGGCAATTAGGAGTGGTAATGCTAATAAGAAGTTTAACTAACTCCACATAAGAGAAAAATATTTTACAAATCTCTCATCTTATAAATCTAGAGCAAAAATGTTGATTCATTATTTCTTTTGAAGCAGTTACCACAATGAGGCAATGGATTGGATATGTATTATAAATGAGTGTGTACACAAACACATACATACACGAGAGTGTCTTACTAATGCTTATTGTGTTACTTCGACAGGTTCTATAATCTTTCTAAAAGTCACATTTCTATCCCTCTTTTATGTTTGGATAAATTTTAGATGGATTTGTGGAACATTTGGAGAAAAGCAGCTCCCATATCATTTAAAATATGGAAAAATAAATATATGAGTTCCATCACAAAATGTATGGGATGCGATGTAGCCAGAATTAATGTTGAGCCTTTTGATTTTAAATGAAGCTTTGTGACTCTTTGTGGATCATGCTCAAAGAAGTTTGAAAAGGGGCTTGTAAAGCAGCACAAAGTACTGTATTTTGGGAAATGTAAACAAAAATGTGCTGTATATCTCGAGGAGGAACTGTTTTAAATCTCTTCTCCAAATTTTAGAAGTAAAGCCTCAACACTCCACCCCACCCCAATTCTGGATATACATACTGGATTGAATTCAACATAACATTAGTGGGAAAGACATATAAGAAGTTGTATGCTTTCCTTTACCAGCTGCATAAGTACTAGTACAGAGGTGGGCAACCTATGGCTCGCAGGATGAACCCAGCCCGTAGTGCCAAATCATCTGGCCCATGCAGCCACCAGGGGAAGAAGACACATTTGCGACAGCTGTAAACACACACGTGGCATTTACGATAGCCGTAAATGTGTCCATGGCTGTTGTAAACACATTTATGATAGCCACGGATGTGTTTTATGGATGTGTTTACAGCGGGGGAACCACCAGTCCGGCCCGCTCAACTGTCTGAGGGAGCATGATCTGTCCCCTGACTTTAAAAGGCTGGCAACCCCTTTGTAAGAGCAACATCTAGTATCAAGTTGCAAAATCCCCTATGAAAGGGAGAACAGCAGCTTCTGTAAAGCCCTGTGCCACTAGAGTAAAAGAAATGTCTTTGATGTTTACATAAGGATGGAAACAGGGTTTAACACTACATGAATAACATTGATAAATACAACCATTGTTAGGTTTACAGAGATTTGTATTTTCTTGGAATATTTATTCAAACAACAGAACATAACAAACATGTTTCTTAAATACAGTTTCATGATAATCAAAATACAGGCAACTGCGTATATCCATCTTGAATAGATTTTTGTCTTAAACTATTTGTCTAAGGTCACTGAATTTTTAAAATCACACAAATGAGTACTACAAACAAAACAAATTTTTGTCTTCTTCATCATGAATGCCAATTGGTTTCACTGTATGCCAGACAAAAGAGGCATTTTGCCTATTTTGCAGGTAAAGTGTCTAGTGAGAGTGTTGTGTAATTCTGGAATACATTCTTCAACATTAAATCTGTGGTCTTCCTGTTTAACAAGAAATATTGTCCGGAATCCACTTGACATAACTATGCGGGCATAAATGGCGACAATCTCCTCAGCTCCTAGCATTCCTCTTTAATTTAAAACTCCCTAATCTTCTACAACACACTTTAGCTTCATATGATTCCTATGGATCCCTTTGAGAACCAAAGGATGGAGAGAAGGAAGACTTTAATACCTGAAAATTGCTGCTGGATTGCTGGTAGCAGTCCTGATAAATTAAGAGAAACTGCAGGACAATGACAGCATAACCATTTATGCCCAGATAGCTAACACAAAGGGATGTTATCCTATTTTTCATTTGTTTCTACATTCCACATCTTCTGTAAACTATGCACAGCACAAAATTCTTAAAAGGGACCAGATCGGGACCCATATTTTACAAATCAGTTCTGATGTCTCAAATTAATAGTGAATTATGACCTTTAATTGCTGAATGAAATTGGCATATATTTAGAAGAAATATATATATTTAGAAGAAATATATATATATATATATATCGGCCTTATGTCAGAATAAGTCTGATCCAATGAATGTTATTATGCACCACTGAAAAACTTTTGATTATGTTTCAGCTGGAAATTCTAGAAAATTTGCAAGTGTAATTATGGAGTGAACTTAGAGGAAATCAAGCTCACTATTCTGATTTGTTAAATAAATATAATTATATACTATCAGATTTATTCAAATTTACAGAGTCCTTTTTGGAGATTTTAAGAATGGGTTACCGCTGTCTTTTGCTGGGGCACTCTGGGACTGTTTACCTTGCCCAGGTTTACATAAGCTGGCTCTTCTACAAGGTACAGTGGGCACTGAACTCCCAGCTTCTGGCCCCAGAGCCGAGATACTCAAGTCACTGAGCTATCTAGCCTGACTTGTCAAGCACTTCTCCAAATAATTAAATGTGGCCTTGGCATGCAGAAAGGATTATGAAAAGGGTTAACATAACAAATGGAAATGCTTCATATGTTTGGGAGAGATTTACTTACTTTGGCAGTTTCTTCTGTGCTGAATTTGCTGCCATTTACCAGGATAACCTTGAAGGGAAGGCCAGTGTCCCATACACTTTGTGTTACCTAATGTACAAGGGAAAGGACTGTAAGATTTTTCAGGCCCCTTGAGAAGCATAGGTATTCCAAAATCCTGCTGATTCTAATGTCCTGAATTAACTTTCAAATCCAAAACCTGAATGGGGCATGGGTTGATCTGTGTAGAAGAGTTCCAAATGGAAGCACAGAGCACAGTCTCTTTATACACCCAGAGAAATTGTCATTCTGGGAATGTGCCGGAATACTCTTGAATTTATTGTCTCTCAAGCCTTTTCGTTTACCAAGAGCAGGGGTTCCTAACCTTTTCAAGCTGGGGGCTGGGTCACTTTCTCTCAGTCAGCTTTGAGAGCTGGACAGCCAATTTGCCCTGCCTGCATGATGAGTGTAGCCATTTTGTCCCAACAGCTTCGAAGGGGTGGCCATGTTGTTTCTTGAACGCCCTTGGAGGGGTGGGCCACATGAAATGGCACTGCAGGCTGGATCCAGCCACGGGGATTAGGTTGGGAACCCCTGATCAAGAGGTTCCAGGATTGGATCTATCAACTCTTTCAGGTGGTATATACTTAAATGACTCATTTTCATTCTTTCAGTGGTTGTGTGGGTAGGAGGAAAAGGCAATCCAAAGAGCAAAGCTCTACCAGAATTATTCCCAGAGGGGAAAAATCCTACCAAATCCTCACCAATTCATTTCCTAGCACAACTACTGTACATAGCCAAGCACAAAACACATGCTGTTAGTCCTTAACCAGTGCTTTGATCTTTCTAGGTGATATCAATGTAAGCTCAACATATGGTTACTTTAAGATATATTTTTAGGTAGACTGTACCTTCTGCATACATCAAGTCTTAAAACAATTTATGCCTCCAAAATAGTATTAGACTACAACCAACTCCTTCACCAACTCACACGTGATTTTTTGGGTGGAAGAGGAAGAGGAAGACTTTGGGATTTTCGGTTTATGGCAGCTTCTATAGCAATCATTTCCTGTTCACACATTTTTTTAATAGTGTTGCATTCAACCAGGGTCAATTGAGGAAGAGTTCTATTCATCACACAATGGTGGATATACTAAGAAGAGACGTGGCAAAGATTCCGTTATTTGCATGATGAAAATTAAGCGTAGTTTCAAAAACAGGAAGAATGTCAGGTAAGAAATAAAAATAAATTATGGCAATTAATTCTTGGGGTTTTTTTAATGAGCCACACGCAGACAGACACAAGTAATTAAAAAGTGAAACTGGCTGTAACTGTAAATTGATTCAGTTTGAAAAGTAGTAGGCAAGATGTATATAATCTTTCATGTTTCTTAAGGCACACATATATAGTTAAACAATTCCAATGTGACTTTTATTGGATACAATACTATAAAGTACCTATCTTCATGTCTTTAATAACTGCAAATGATCATATACCAACATTACATTAAAAGCTATTTTATATAAAAAAGTAAAAATGTGCAACATTTTTAGAAGACACTACTTTTTTTGTTTCCGTTTAAAATGTGATCCACCCCCCAAAAAACAACAACAACAACAACACAACACACAAAAAAACAACCCAGCTCCTACAGCAGTAGTGGTGGAAACTACAGGTATTTTTTTAACTATAACTCCCATCTGACTTAAACAGCAAATGTTCTGTTGAAAGAATTGCAGTTAAAAATAAAACAAATCCAGAAAGCCACTACTGCTCATTCCTGCCCTAATTCTAGTAACACTTTATTAAATTGTGCCACCACCACCACCATACACACACACACTTTTAGAAATAGTAAATACCTGGAATTGGATTAATGGATGGTCACCAAAGACATATTCCAGCCTTCCGCTGACTTGCAAAACATAGTTAGAAGGATCAACATCTTCATCTTTTTCTCCATGGATAGTTAAACGTTTCTGAATAGCCAGCTCATTCAGCTTGACGGGATTAATATCAGGAGATACTTGAAAACTAAATATATCCTGTTTAAAAAATGCAGTCCTTATCACTATTAAAAGAGGCTTCTTTTTTTAAAAGTCAAGTTAATTTCCTATCCTATTCTCCCTCCTGCCCTCCCTCCATTCTTTTCCCACTGACTTCCTGCTGACTCCTTCCTGCCTCCAGTGGCAAAGAGATGCAGCAGTGTAGCAAGTCACAGATTTTGCTTCAGGGATTAAAGTGTGACTCTGGGGTCCCTGCTTATACAAAGTACAGTAATACCCCGGATAACGGTAAAACTTGGTTCCACGAGTTTTAGCATTATCCGATTTTTAACATTATGCGATACATTTATCGCACAACGTTAAAAAAGGCCGGTTCCCTTTCCAAAGAGGAAAGGGAACCGGGGATCAATCCAACTGCCTCTTTGGAAAGGGCAGCGCGGATTCGATGCATGGAATCCTTGCTGCCCTTTCCAAAGAGGCAGGTGGATCGAGCCAAGCCCCAAAATTGGCAGGACTGGTCTCCACCTGGGAAGCGCCTGAGACCAGCCCTGTCGACTTTGTGGCTTGGCTCTCCAGTGAGCATTGCCTTCCCCAAAAGGAAGCTGGCATTGGGACATTCTGAACGGATGCTTCCCTTCAAGGAAAGGAATCCGCCTTCCCCCAAAGGAAGCCGGGGATCGACCGCTCCGATCACCGGTTTCCTTTGGGGGAATGTGCATGTGCCCACTCTCCCCCAAAGGAAACCGGTGATCAGAGCATCTGATCCCTGGCTTCCTTTGGGGAAATGCGCACGTGCCTCTCTCCCCCAAAGGAAACTGGCAATCAGAGCATCTGATCCCGGGCTTCCTTTGGAGGAATGCATGCACGCGCTGCTCTCCCCCAAAGGAAACCGGCGATTAGAGTGTTGGATCACCGGTTTCCTTTCGGGGAATGTGCACGTGCCCACACTTCCCCAAAGGAAACTTGGGAACGGAGAGTCAGATCACCGCTTTCCTTTGGGGGAAAGTGCGCGCTCGCCCACTTTCCCCCAAAGGAAACTGGCACTCTATGCATCCGAACACCGGCTTCATTCGGGGATCAGACGCTTGGGTTTTGACGGAGGCCCCCTTGCCCCCCCCTGCAAGGGGGCCTCCAGAGATCTATGCTCCAAAGCCCACAGAGCTTTGGGGCAGAGATCAATATCGGGGAATTTGAGGAAAACTTTTGCATCGCACGTTAACTTAATATTGTGCGGTGCAAAAGTTTTCCTCAAATTCCCCGACATTATCTGATTTTAGCATTAACCAATGCATTTGTTAACCAGGGTACCACTGTATCTCATTTGCCCCCCAGCTCAACAACAATGGGTTGTTCATAAGAACAAAGACCTAGCAATAAGGTGACAGGGTGAACCAGTGCAAATCGTATCAATTAAAAAAAATCACACACCATAAAAGCATTGGCAGAGGTGAGATCATAAAAGGGAAGATGGGGGATGATCAACTAGATTGGAATGCCAATCATATTGCCAATGTAGACAATGAACATCTGATTCAATCTTCAAACTCAATGTGAGCACTCACTATGGTCTGAATTGTAGAGGAGACTGTGAATCCAACCATTGCAGAAACAGATCGCTCTGACTTGGCTTTCCAATGTAATCATATCGTTAGTCATTTTTTTAAACAAAACTACTCATTTTCTAAAAGAGGAATCTTAATAAAAATATTTTAGTGTTGACATGCAGACTGTCTGGGCACATCAAAACTGGCTGTTGTATCTATCTGTATTATTACTTAATATGTAATTATGCAATATTGTTTCTTTCAATTAACTATCCTAACATCCACACATGTTTTTGTGACAGCGCATATAGAGTTTTCATTTTTTTCAAGCACTCCAGGAAAAGGCAATGATTCAAAAGCAATTATTGACAAATGTAAATCATGGCCTGGCTTTTCATTTCATTTTATGATTATTATTATTTTTGTCTAGAAGCTTGTTTAAGTAGCAGCCATCTGGCAAAAGGCCAGAATTTGCAATGGAAAAATCATAACCATAACGAGGTAGTTAGTCAAAATCAATTTAATGTTTTCATAGCTTCAAAACTTATTTGTCTCAAAATACTGTAGCCACTTTCCATGAAGTTACTGCCAAACATAAAGGCTCTCACAGGATACAATTCAAGAAACAAATATTCACTTCTTTAGAGTTATAGGCTCTACATAAAAAACATTTTGGACATAACTGCTTCTATAAAGTTCTAGAAACATTTTAAAAGTTTTAGACAGTTTGATATAAACATCAAACTAGGATTAATGTCCTGCATTAACCCAATGTTAAGGATTGTGGAGGATAACCAGGAGTGGTACTTCTTAAATCAATTTCTTCCTGCATTGTTCCACCTGAAAATCTGTACTTTTTTGCTGTTATTTAGACACAACAGCCACCTGGAAGGGGAATTTGAATAGAAAACCTGTAGGAAGGAAGGAGTTACCCATATTTATCAATACAACCTTGATTCAAATTAGAATCCTCCAATAAGCTTTCAAATGGAGCATAGGCAAACAGAAGGAAAGCACTGTAGACTCTGTCTCCTTGTCCTTCAGACCGCACTCTTTTCCTATAGAAAAGGGCTTCACTGTAATTTTGTTTCTTGGTGAAGCTTTGTACAAGGCAGCTCTCTCTTTAGACATGGAAGAAGAAAAAGAAGCTGTCTCTTTTAGATATAGGTGCTCTAAAGCTCGGAATAAGCCACTTTATGTGAGAAGAGAGAAAAATCACACTTACTCCTTCTACTTTACCCATGATGATCTTCACAGCTTTAATCTGAATTCAGTTCATTGAGATTGATTCACTATGTTAAAAATGTAAATCATGTCCAATGTAAAGAATCGTAGAAAAATATGTAAAATCAATTATGAAAAATTTAAAATATTCAATCACACATAGGAAGTAGAAGGAAGTTAAGTGTTATTTTGCAGCAAATAAAAGGCCTGAGATCCATGAACTATTCCAAAGGATTCTATTGATCTATTGGGATCCATTTCTTTCTTTCCGTGTTTTACACTTTTTTAATTGCAGACCATCACAAATGGCATCTGAAATCCATTTCAGTTCCCAAAACCACTTGCTGTGGAACATGAAGGCTGCAGGTGATCTACATGTTCAAAGCCTCCCTTCAGCATATTCTTTTTAAAAACTTGGAATAGATGATAGAAGGCTGTCCATCACTGAAAATTAGCCCATATGTTTGCCAAAAACATATTTTAAAAACCATATTAAGGGCATCCACCAAAGAAAACAACACATACCCACAAACATAACAAACCAACCAACAGTTTTGCCATCTGAGGAGAAAGGTGTGACAAATAGAGCTTGCACTTTGCAAGTGCAAATTAGTTGACAAAGTTGTCAAAGTGTTTACAGCATCCAATAATCTTACCTGACAGTTATCAAAATGAACAGCCACAACTAGATTGCCACTATAAAGTTTATCCTGGAAATTTTCCTGAATGGTTGGTTCTAATTCTGGTGGGAAAGTATGCTTTAACCAGTCCATCCAAGAGACCCTCACAAGTGACTGCATCTTTTCTTCACCGATTCGCCTCATCTTAATCCGGAATTCTTTGACTTCAGGGTCTTGTAGGGCATCAAACTCATGAAGACCTGTTATTAAATAACAGGAATTTAAACAACAGAAGGTATCATCTTATTCCAAATAAAATACTATTGTTATTAAAATATGTCTAATTCCTTTTATGGAATACTTCCATAAAACTAAAGCATTCAAGACATGGCCATTCCAGGTTCCTTCTATGTTCAGTGCAAAAGTAGTCTGCTAAAAAATGTTTAGAGATGAAGTCTAGAAAATCACAATGAAATAATTGTCTTGTCTTTCTTGCAATAGTGAAAGTTTATTTAAATATGTTAATGCATAAACCGTATTTTCTGGCGTAAAACCTTAGAAGAAATGGAGTAGCCATAATTGTCAATAAAAGAGTGAGAAAAGCAGTAATGGGATACAATCTCAAAAATGACAGAATGATGTCAGTCAGATTTCAAGGCAAACCTTTCAATGTCACTGTGATCCAAATATACGCACCAACCACTGGTGCAGATGAAGCCACAATGGACCAGTTCTATGAGGACTTACAACACCTCATAGAACAGACACCAAGAAATGATGTCCAAATTATATTAGGAGACTGGAATGCCAAAGTAGGAAATCAAAAAGTGGAGGGAATAACAGGCAAATTTGGTCTTGGAACACAAAATGAAGCAGGGCAAAGATTGATAGAGTTCTGCCAAGAGAACGCACTGGTCATAGCAAACACTCTCTTCCAGCAACACAAGAGGCGACTTTACACATGGACATCACCAGATGGCCAACACCGAAACCAGATTGACTACATACTCTGCAGCCAAAGATGGAGAACCTCCATACAGTCAGCAAAAACAAGACCTGGAGCAGACTGTGGCTCAGATCACAACCTACTGATCGCAAAATTCAGGCTTAGACTAAAGAAAATAGGGAAAACAAGGAGACCAGAAAGATATCACCTAGACAGCATCCCTAAAGAATACACGGTGGGGGTGATGAACAGATTTAATGGCTTAGACTCGGTAGACAGAGTACCGGAAGAATTATGGACGGAGATGAGGGACATCATGCAGGAAGCAGCAAAGAAAACCATACCAAAAGAAAAGAAGCGTAAGAAAGCAAAGTGGTTGTCTGATGAGGCTCTTAAAATAGCAGAGGAAAGAAGGAACGCAAAAGTCAAAGGAGAAAGGAAAAACTACAACCATTTGAACACAGAATTTCAAAGAAAAGCAAGGAGAGATAAGGAAAACTACCTAAAAGAACAGTGCAGAGAAATGGAGGAAAACAACAAAAGAGGCAGAACCAGAGATCTTTTCAAAAAAATTGGGGAAATCAAGGGAACATTTAAAGCAAAAATGACCATGATAAGGGACAAAGACGGAAAGGAGCTAGCTGATGCAGAAGAAATTAAGAAAAGATGGAAAGAGTACACAGAGGAACTTTACAAAAAGGACCTCAACACTCCTGATAATCACAATGATGAAGAAATTGAACTTGAGCCAGACATCCTGGAGAGCGAAGTCATAAAGGCCCTAAAGAGCACTGCAAACAACAAAGCTAGTGGAGATGATGGTATCCCAGTTGAATTTTTCAAAGCGCTAAAAGATGATGGCGTCAAATTACTGCATTCAATATGCCAGCAGATTTGGAAAACAAAACAGTGGCCACAGGATTGGAAAAGATCAGTATACGTCCCAATCCCAAAAAAGGGCAATGCCAAAGAATGTTCAAATTATCGAACAATCGCGCTCATCCCACATGCCAGCAAGGTGATGCTCAAGATAATACAGGACAGACTTCAGCAGCATGTGGAGAGAGAATTACCAGAGGTGCAGGCTGGTTTCAGAAGAGGCAGGGGGACTAGAGACCACATCGCCAACATACGCTGGATCATGGAGAAAACAAAGGAATACCAGAAACAAGTTTACTTTTGTTTTATTGACTACACTAAGGCATTTGACTGTGTGGACCACAACAAGATGTGGCAAGTAATTAAAGAGATGGGAATTCCAGAGCACCTCATATGCCTCCTGAGAAATCTGTACATGAACCAAGAAGCAACAGTTAGGACAGAACACGGAATGACAGAGTGGTTTGGAATAGGAAAAGGAGTAAGACAAGGCTGCATTTTGTCACCATGCTTATTCAACCTATACACAGAGCACATAATGCGCAGTGCAGGGATGGAGGAATCACAATATGGGATTAAAATCACTGGGAGAAACATCAACAATCTGAGATATGCAGACGATACCACCCTAATGGCAGAAAGTGAGGAAGACCTAAAGAATCTCTTGATTGGGCTGAAGGAGGAGAGTGCAAAAGCTGGCTTGAGACTCAATATCAAGAAAACCAAGATAATGGCAACAGGCCCAATCAGTTCCTGGAAAATAGACGGGGAAGAAGTAGAAGCAGTGACAGATTTTACTTTCTTAGGATCAAAGATCACTGCAGATGGGGATTGCAGCCATGAAATAAAAAGGCGACTGATTCTTGGGAGACAAGCGATGAGAAACCTGGGGAACATAGTGAAAAGCAGAGACATTACATTGCAAACAAAAATTAGAATAGTCAAAGCAATGGTTTTCCCAGTAGTAATGTATGGATGTGAGAGCTGGACAATTAGGAAGGCTGAACACAGAAGAATAGATGCCTTTGAAATGTGGTGTTGGAGGAGGGTTTTGAGAGTCCCCTGGACAGTGAGGAGAACAAATAGGTCAATCTTAGAAGAAATCAACCCTGACTGCTCATTGGAAGGTCAAATAGTAAAGATGAAGCTAAAATACTTTGGACATCAAATGAGAAGGGAGGATTCACTTGAGAAGGCATTGATGTTGGGAAAGGTGGAGGGCAAAAGAAGAAGGGGGAGGCCAAGGATGAGATGGCTAGATGGTATTATAGACACAGTGGGCACAGAGCTGGGAGGGTTGAGGGGGATGGTAGAGGACAGAGGCGCCTGGAGGAAAATGGTCCATGGGGTCGCAAAGGGTCGGAATCGACTGTGCAACTGAACAACAACAACAACCGGCGTATAAGACGACTGGGCGTATAAGACGACTGGGCTTATAAGACGACCCCCAACTTTTCCAGTTAAAATATAGTTTGGAATATACTTGCCGTATAAGACTACCTCTCTTCCAATGCACACCAAATAAAAATTAACCCACACTCAACCCGAAGACGTGCAGCCCTCCGAGTCGAATGGGCAGGTTCTGGTGGAGAGCCAATCCACGCTCACGTTCTCCTCCTCGAGGTACAGGAAGATGTGTGCAGCTTGCTTCCCCTTGCTTCATACTCCCCGCACAGAGCAGGGACTCGGCCGCGGCACCCCCCACCATATGCGCCAGACATATGAAGCAAGGGGAAACAAGCTGCAGTTAAGTACCTGTCCTATAAGACGACCCCCGACGTTGGCACAGATTTTTCGGGGTTAAAAAGTAGTCTTATACGCCAGAAAATACAGTATATTAATACAGATATCAATTGTTATAACAGGAAAAACAGAAGAGATATAAGCTGTTTAATCAAAATTTTATGCATCATAAAAACATTCATGTGCAAAATGCAGTGGTTGGAGGCAACTCTAGCATTTTACATTGCCCTTAATACTTTGGCAGAGACAATAGACATTATTCCCAACAACAGACTTGTTGCGATAATGAGGTATTCCTGACAGAGACTGCTAAAACATGCTATTCTCATCTTTTTATTTTTGCTCTGTTCATATAAAAGCAACATTGTTTGAAAAAGAGAGCTTCTTCCACATGTAGAAGTTTTTTACATGAGACAGAATCCTGTTCTTTCTATGTTCTTGCTTATACTGATAGATTCCACATCAGAATAACAGAAAAACTGTGTTGGAAGGGGCCTAGGACACCATCAAATCAAAGTAGATCTGACAGATGGTTGTCTTATTTTCTGCTGAATGTCTCCAGCACTGGAGTGCTCACCATCCCTGAGGTAATTGGTTCCTTTGCTGTACTGCTCAAACCGTTCAGAAGATGTTCCTGATATTCAGCCTATATCTGATTTCCTATAAATTAATCCCATTATTATGTGTCCTGTACTCTGAGATAATTGAGAACAGATCATGACCCTCATCTTTATGATTATCCATCAAGTATTTGAAAAGTGCTATCAGTCTCCTTTACTCATTCATGGCCAATTCCTTTAGATTTTTCTTATAGGGTTTGGTTTCCAGTCCTCTGATCATCCTTGCAGTCCTCTTCTGAACTTGTTCAAGTTTGTTGGCTTCCTTCTTAAAGTGTAGTGTCAACTCTAGATGTGGTCCAGCTAGTGTTGAATAGAAGGGGACTAGTACCTCATAGGTTTTGGAGACTATATTTCAGTAAATGCAGCCTAAAATAGCATTGGTCTTTTTGCAACCATACTGCACTGTTGGCTCATATTCAGCTGTTATCTACAACAACTCCAAGATCCTCCTTGCTTCTAATATAATGGAGCGAAGTATATCTCATCTTGTAACTGTACATTTGGTCCCCATCCCCACCCTAGGTGTAGAACTTTACACTTATCCCTGTTAAATTTCTTTCTATTGTTTTAAGTCAGTGCTCAAGTCTTGGGCATATCATGAAGAACAACATGCAATATAGAATACTCTGATTCACAATGCAAAGGAAGCTCCCTGGGAAGAGAGGCCCTGGACATAAACAGACTTTGTGGCTAAAGAACCCGAGAGACTGGTGTGGAATATCCCCGAAAAAACTGTTCCAATGAGTGAAGAACAGGAAGACTATTGCCATGACGATAGCTAATATCCAGAGTGGATATAGCACTTGAAGAAGCTCAAGCCTTCCAAGGCTTTTTTCTGTCTTTCAAAATATTAGCTATTCATTCCAACTTTGTGTCATCTGTAAATTTGATAAGTATTCCCACTATTCCTTCCTCCAAGCCAGTAATGCAAATGCCGAACAGCTTGGGATCCCAAGACTGAGCCTTGTGGTACCCCACTTGTCACTCCCTCCCAGTTTGAGAAGGAGCCATTCTTAAGTGCTCTCTGAGTACAATTCTGTTATGAACTGTGTATTCACCTGACACTTGTGCTATCCATTCCATACCTAGTTCATTTGCTAATCAGAATATCATGGGGTATCATCAAAGGCTTTGCTAAAGTCAAGATATATTACATTTATAGCATTTTCACCATCTATCAATGAAATTACCCAACTGAAAAATGAGAAAGATCAGTCTGGCAGGATTTGTGGCCAAATATTTTCTACCTGGAATTGAGGTAGAACTAGAGTGTTGCTTTGTTTAAAATCAGGGAAATTGTCCAGTCGTTTATTTTTTAAAATCAATTACAAACATCTAAGAAGAACAGTTTGTACCTGTAGAAGCCATTGTCAGTACAGACAAACTAGTGTTCAGTTCACTGTTGAATGTAAACAAACTTTCAGAGTTTGTACCAGTACTAACAATTGCCCATTGTCTTGATGAGAAACATGGCTTGATTAGTTACTATTTTTAATTTCAATATACAATTGCAGGAGAATCATGCTCTAAAGATGACGAAATTCATTACAACCCCAGCTCCCAACACTACCTGATTTTCAGCACAGGCGCTGTTTTCTACCCACCCACCCAAAAATAAATAAAAATAAATCTGTATTGATCTATCTGTATTGGACATATCATGTGTGGGGACTACGGTGACTCAAGTGTTTAAGACACTGAGCTTGAAGACTGGAAGGTCAGAGTTCGATACCCGAGTACTGCACGATAAGGTCCCGTCTCTGTCCCAGCCCCTGCTAACCTAACAGTTCGAAAGCAAAACATTGCAAGTAGATAAATGGGTTCCACTTTGGTGGGAAGGTAAACAACTTTCCGTGTATCTAGGCATGCCTGCCAGATGTCAGAAATGTCTGCGGAAGCAGATAGTGCTGGTTCTTTGGCTATAAACAGAGATGAGCACAGAAGCCTAGAGTTGGATATGACTAGCTTTTGAGCAAGGGCGACTTTTACCTTTACCTATATTGTACTGTATTGTATTATGAAATACTGCACTTGAATGATAGAATCAAAACACACACCCTTCGATACCCTAGCAAACAATTTTTAGATTCTTGGACACATCCACTTACAAAATTTGGTCCATCTTTAGCCCAAGAAAAATCAGAACTTAAGAGTTCACCCCGCCCCTCTCCCCAGCACAGAGTTCAGCTTACCCTTCTGCCCAGCAGCCCAATAGGAGTGTTTCCTTCCTCCCCTCTTGCTGTGTTGGCACTTTGCAATAAATAAGTGGGTTTTGAGTTGCAGTTTGGGCACTCGGCCTCTAAAACATTTCATCAGTAGAATTCTTGCGGCAATGAACACAAATTAAAAACAAATGCAAAAATCCTGTTGGATCATTATCCTGATGGAAGAAGCCCATCTGAATATATGGTAAGATTGATCTCTCTTTCTCATGCAGTCTCAATACACCCACAATATGTGTTCTGCAAGGCTTGAAAATCCTCCAGGGAAGAGTTTTGTTGAAGGAGAGGACCCCTACCAGGGTAGGACTGTGCAGTGAAGAAGAAAATCATCTTTTAAAAGATCCACTGCTTTGGACTGAGTAGGAGTGTCATATAATGTAATGCAACAAAAATCAACATTTACAAAATCCATAATAACAGGAACAGAGAGAGGGAAGAGAGCAACACAAAACACCCAAAGGAAAGGATATCAACAAGGTGTATATTTTAACGGCCATAAAACACTTGGAGAATAAGGCCTTCAAGTGGTGTAAAATCTGGTATAAAAATTACTGTCCACATTAACCACCAAAAAGCCTCCACCAATGCAAATGACTTCTTGCTTGTAGCCACTTTGCCATACTTCACTTGATGACACCTGAGAGGATTATTTTGGATAGGTAGTGTTCAGTTACCACAATGAACCATGTAGCAAGAGTGTATAAGTTTCAGTACATTTCAAGCCTATATGCTTTTGGTGTCATCTATTGACCGGGGGTGGGGGGTGGGGGGTGGGGGATCAGAACATTGATTTTTACCTTTTCCTATGAGGACACATATTTTAGAATCCAATTTTTCCCCAGGGTCACAACTTCTTGTAATTAACTGAAGGACAGGAAGAAATGGTCTAACATCACAGAGCCTTCGTGTCTCATCTTCCAGTTCCTCATGTACAGCTGTTTGGTTCACACAGGAGAACATATAGGAGTCGATCTCCATAAGAAGATGAAACAGAGGGTAGCTGTGTGCTTGCTTCCATAATAACTACAAATAAACACATAGACTATGATAGCAGTGATTCAATATGTCTCTTACAATATCTTAATCTAGCATAAACAAGCATCTTTAAATCAATTACAGTTAACTCAGTTCTGCAGTCAAAAATGTTAGGTCATGCATCAAATTTAAATGGAAGAGTTTTCTTTTTAAAAATTGTATACTAGGTTTAAAGGAAAAACAGTTCTTTTCATTGTAAGAACTGTTCTAGTACAAATGGTTAGGAATAAAGTAGTACATGTGTAAGCGTCTTTATTTATGTTTTAGTGTAATTTTCTGAAAGAGGCCGACATTTCCTGAGCTAGTGCCTCTGCATCCTCTCTTGCAGTTTATTTGATAAGACTATGGCAGTGCTTTGGGTGTGTCGGTTTTGGAAAAGAAATTAATTCTTGGCCACTATAGAACCTTACAGCACTTCATGTGACTATGTGTCAATCTCCTGGTAGTAGCTGCTTTCTCAGCAAAAGAGAATTTAGTTTGACCATCTTTCCTGTTCACTGGTAAAGGAAGAAATATGAATTTTCCATAGCTACAGGACTGGAAAGGAGTTAATTAGCAGGCAAACCCCTTTGGGTTCCCACTGATCCAACAGTACTTATCCACATATCTTTAAAAAAACCCATAGTTAACATCTATTCCAATCTATTATTTACTAGGTTATCCCTCTGCTATAGCCAACACAATTGAAACAGAACCCATACGTCCACGACTCAATGATGGTTTTACAAGGGCAAACTTGTCCTCCCCAAAAAAGAATAGTACTATCTTGAAAATCAAATTCTTAAATCAGAACACTTCAGACTATTCAAAATACCAAAGTTATATGAGTTTTGCAGAAGGTGCATATGAACCGCAATGAAAAGTCAACAATCACATATCCAGTTTTACCTGTTTTATGTGAGAAATAGTGGCATCACGAGGGACATCTAAACTGATGTAGATTCCGGTTGGAAGCAGGCAGTCCACAGATACTGAGCCAACAGCTGATATCTGTGAATCTACTGCCCAGATGTCCAGGGTATCTGCCATGGCAGGAGGCATCATAGATTTTAAATATCATAACCATAAATTCCTAGAAAGAAAATAAACAAATTATTTGGAAATTTGTCAGATTTGCTTCTGGGTGTAGCTTGTCAAATCAAAACAAATGCCATTAACACCTACAGCAGAAGTTCTCAACCTTTTAAAGCAGAGGACCAGGTCATGCTCCCTCAGACAGTTTTGGGGGCTGGACGGCTATTTTGCCCTTCCTCCACCACATGGCACTTCCTGGTGTGGTGGTGGTGGTGGTGGTGGGGCACATGAAATGGTGCTGCGGGCTGCGTCGCAGTTTGAAAATCCCTGACCTACAGCATCCCAGACATTGCTTAACAGCAAGAAAAATATTTTAGTTGTTCCTCACTGGCCAATAATAAGCTGCTTGAGGGTCCATACAGCCAATTCACTTCTTTGGGGTTCCTCCAGTATTGCCAGTAAACTGAAATTACATGCTTAAATTATTGTATTCTCAAAATCTGGCTGCTCCTAAACTAACAAGGATTCATAAAACCCACATACAAACAGTCTTGGACTGCTTGGGAGCATTGTGTCACAGGATCCTGGGTTACATAGTTTTCCAACCATTCACAGCTGTAGAAGGTGCTGAAAACAAGTAACCAGGCTGTATGTACCAGCAGGTAGCTCTTTAATGGTAAACCAGGATACCCATTGGTGCTATTTCCCAGACAGACAAATTTTATGAGATCAGCTCTGATTAAACAACAGTTTTCATCAAAATGTTTCTCCCCACATGATGGAAATACAGAACAAACAAAAAATTACAAAGGACGCTGGGCTGAAGGAAGAGACTTTCCATATTTTGAAAATTTCCAGTCTGGCAAATGTTTAGAAATTCAGAATGCCAAAAACCACAGATGAGCACAATATCGTCCTGTGTGTCTGGAGCTGCAATGAGAAAGCTTTACAATGGAGGGATTGTCTGTCTGTGAAACTATGAGTAAACAGAAGTCAGAGTATTTTGTTTTAAGAACACCAAAGAAATCAGAGCCTCCGGTCCAGGGTCTGCGCAGGCGCATAACCCAATAGTGGGGATTTACAAACTATACGAAGGAGGATGAGATGATATAAAGTGATATAGAAGGTCATGGGTCTGTTATGCAGTTTTCACAACAAAACAAACAATGTGAACAATAATGATCAGTAGTTGTGTTTGTATCATAACATACATAAGAACATAAGAATAGCCTTGCTGGAACAGGCCACAGCCTATCCAGTCCAGCATTCTGTCTCACACAGTGGCTCACCATTTCCTTCAGGGTATTATTCCCAAGCAGATGCCTTCACCTGTTTAGGATTCCCTGGAAATGGCATTGAGAGATATCCTGCCTATCTCTCCAACCCGGAGGTTGTCCTTAGGTATCCATAATTATAGCCATTGATACCCTTGTCAACATGAAACTATAAACTCAGTCTGCATGACAGTATGTATGCATGCACTTTGCAATAGTAACAAATAAAAAACATGTTGTTTAAATAAAAGGCCTTACTAGTCCAAAATTCTGTGAAACCATTGCCCATTTAGACAAGAACAGCTGCAACCTCTGTCTTTGGCAAATGATATACAGAAACATGCTGCCTTTTAATAGTTGAAGTGATACATAACCCTCCTCACTAGCAATCATTTACTGTTAAATGATCTCTGGCTACATAGTATCTCATATAAAATATAATGACCACTAGATTGTCATTTAAAAAGACCCTAAGTTAAAAGCCTTCATTTTGTTGATCAGTCACACAGAGTAAGAACATGGATCACAGCACGCCAGGCTCCTCTGTCATCTGCCATCCTCCATAGTCTGCCCAGACTTCATTTGTTCTAGGATATGCCCCATTGACACAAATTCTCCTCTCTACTCTTAATAGTAACTCCTGTGCCCCACTGCATCACTTGAAAACCTCTTTCCAGCCCGGATGCATGACATTGACAATACCGTTAAAGATATTGAGGTTTGGGACATAGACTTGCAGAATACTTGGCAGCCCAAACATAATGTAGGAAACAGAGGATAAAGGTAAATAAAGAAATATATTTATCTCAGCGAGGGAACAATGTCCTAGTAACTTTCCAACCACTAAAAGAGCTACTCCATAGAGAAGTAACTGTACAAGTGGAAACAAAGCAAGAATCATTTGGCAATGTATTCTGTGAAGAGTTTAAGACCCAAATCAGACATGTAATCAGAGTTAAAAGTGGCTTCAAAATGTCACACAGATTAGATTGCCACAAATAGCAAGCCATGTATCCCCAGTGGTCTTTGTCCCATTACTCTCTGTACAAATGGTTTGGGGCATAGCTTTCTAAGGGACTCCTTCATTATGACCCCATCCATAGGGTTGAATCTTCAGGAAATGCCCTATTGAGAACACTATTGTCTGCAGAGGCACAAAGATAATTGCGGAATCAGACTTTTCAAATCATAGAGTAAGCAAAACAAAACAAAAAGACAATGCTACCTTAAAGACTAACTGCTGTATTTTGCTCTTAGCTTTCATCAAGTCCATTTCTCAAAGATGTTGTCAGTTCCCACTCTCACTGGATTTAGATAGGATGAAAGACAAATCTCTCCAAGCTGTGATAGTTTAAAGATTTTTATTATTACATTTATATTAATGGTTTTACTGTTCCATTTGTTTCAAGTTATTTTTTTTTTGTGTTTGCCAGTTGCCTTCAGTATTACATTTTAAGTGGAAAAGCAGAAGAAAAAAAGATTTTAAAAATCACTAAAATCACATGGAGGCTGCTACTATGAATAACATACTACATTATTATTTGTTTTGAGCGTACTATTTTTCTATTGGCGTGCCTGAACTGGACACAGTCTTATAAACAACCCTACTCAAAACAATTCTGCAATATTTTGCTTTCGAGGTTAGCCTTTTAAAAATGTCAGGAATACTGAGCTGATTGCTCACTAGCCAAAAATTACATTTCTGGAGATTGCTGGGATCATTGTGGTGACTGGAACATTCTCCCGTCCAAAGCAGCAAAATTGTATAACAATGTATATCTATTTCTTGTGTAAGTATTACTTTGTCTATTTCCACTTTTTACTCAATCATCTAACCAAACAGTACAGGAAACAGCCAGCAAAGATCAGTTTGCGAATGCTTACTAATCTGGAGAGCATCTCACATAAGGGAGATTTAAATACAACAACTGGACAGCAGAAGATGAGTTAGCATTCTGTTCATTTGTGAAACAGATTAGCTTCTTTCATAAATGGCATCCAGTCACCATTCTAGTTCCTGCCACTTGCTGACTGCAGAAAGGTCAGAAAAGTGCAAGTATTTATACAGAAAATAGCCCTTGTCACAGCCATGGGACTGCTGTGAGAATGAATCACAGCCCAAACTGTACAATAAGGCAATGCGTGGGTATGACTAACCCAACACCCTCGCATCCACCAACTGGAAGAGTGCCAAGAATCCATCTATGGCAAACAGTTATATGACAGGAATTTTAAACAGTATGCAGCAGAAGGTGGGAGGAATCTCTTGGCTAGTATTTATTCCAAATGAGCTGGTTTGAATGTTATGTTAAACTACGAACTTGTTTTTACACCATTTTGATGTAAAGATCAAGTCATTTCAGAAGAAACTTTATTCCATGAGATGGGGAAATGAAGCATTTTGACATTGAATGCTGAAAGATAACTTCTCTTAAATAGCCTATTCATTTGGAATTCAAAGCTGTGTGCATTTGTTTTATCTTGCAAAAGGTTTTAATCTACCTTTTAAAAATAAGATCGATACATACACTTGACCCTAGATTTTATCTGAAATCTTGTTTTGTCATATATGTAGAAGACAAATCAGAGAGCATTTAGTCACAGCTATTTGGCAATTAACAAGCCTCAGATGTATATTTGCCTTCCAATAGAATAGGGCTTTGTAACCTATGGCCCACAGGCTGCACCAGGCCCCCACCATTGTTCCATCTGGCCCAATGTGACAACCCCAGAAGCGGACGTGCCTGTGCATGCACAAACACACCCGTCGCCATTGCATCTTGCCCACGGCATGGTAAGGTTGAGAACCCCTGTCATAGAGTAACAAAGCAACTAGCTAGATAGGGTGTTCAAGCCCAATAAATCCAAAATTTCAAAACATCTAGTGAGTCCTTTAGGTATTGCTCCAAGAGCTCTGATCACTCTGGGTACAACAAAAGATTTCTTCCTCCATAAACACTCATCTTCAATTTTCAAATCGTGATATTTTGTGATTTTCTCCAGTTGTTTTCCTCAATATGTGCATCTTCTGGTATAGCAGCGTCATTAGACCAGGCCTTCTTCTTCTCCACAACAGTTATATCAGGTGTGTTGTGAGTCAGATGTCTATCTGTTTGGGCTTTAAAGTCCCAGAGTTTAGAGCCCTCTTGAAAAGGTTTGCAAGACCCCTAGCAAATATGTTCTCCTCAACCTTCTGAGATATGATCAGTCTCTTCCATATGCATGAGAACTCAGACCTTTTCATTTTAATACTATCTTCAAAGCCAGCTTCTCACTATCATTCTTGTCTCTATTCTTGAGTATGACCTTTGACAGTAGATTCCTCATTATACATCTCAGGAGAATCAACTTATGTGGCCCTGGTCAAGTGACTCAGTTCCAGGTTGCTCCCAGAAGAAGGAAACCACTTCTGCCTACTATTTACCTAGAAAACTCTGAGATGGACTGCCATAAGTCAAAATCGATTTGATACCATAACATTATTATTATTGTTGTTATTAATTATCTTCCCAATCTTCAGTGGAAGTAAACTCCAGTGAAAACAATGATTTATTTCTGGGGGTGCATATAAGGGACTGTTCCCCATATATTCCATAAATATCTCTAACTTCTATGTAATCCATCAAGATTTATTTTTAAGTAGACATGTGATCAGACTGTGAAAAGCTTACTCCTGGACAACACATTAAAACATTGGGTTTACTGGAAGGCACAATGAAATTGATACTGGGCAAAACACATCCTATCTTTATTTGAAGGCAGTATATAAATAATTAAAAATAAAATGGATGAACACTGAGTAGAAGTTCCTGCTTTTATTCTTTCCATAGCTCTTAAGTACTCCTTAGATTGCTCCTAATTATTCTTTTATGCTCAGTTGTAAGCATAACTTCACATTCACTTTAAGCATAATAGAAAGAAAATGATGCTGCAATGTGTTCTGGAATAGGACTTTCTATAGTTTGCATTTACACATGCCAGCTACAATTCAGACTCAATGTTACTACAATACCTTTAATTAAGTCAACACAACATTCAAACCTTTGGAAAGTTATATTTTTTAACTACAAATCAGAATCCTAAATGACTCTTGAATATCAAGCTCATGTAAAAGTTTAAGAGTGGCCTAATTATAAAAAAAAGTTGCCGGTAACAACTTTCCTCTAGTCTATTTAGTTAATTTCTATTTGGGGTCAGTTTCATGACAAAGTCTGTTCTTTCGTGGTTCAGGATTAACATTTTTCCAATTTATACAGAAAATTCTATTAAATATCTTGTAGTACATGTTTTGAATGTATGTTTTTAAATGCAAATTCTGAAAACATCTTCTCATAAAATAATAACTTTTGCATTCCCTGACCTTGTGTTTTATTGTGTTGCATGTTGGCATGTTCTGAAGTAAACAACTGCATCTCAAAATTTGGAAAAGAGTGAGATCCAAAGTATAACAACTTTCTGATCTACACAGAAGGTCCAGGAGATCTTGTGGTCAACTTATTTCAGAATGCATACAATGGAATCCTTGACCATCTCAAATCTACATAGGACTATCAACAATAACTCAAAAGCCCATCGTGTGCTGCACTAAATATGATTGATATTACTTTTTCTTTGACAATTGTTATAATATATCTATCTGATTTCAACAGGCAATTTATACAATGGATGTATTTACATTTAACATAAAACTATGATTTAATGTGATGTGCAAATGGGAAGGAATACACTTGTTCACAAACACCTCAAAAGTAGGTAGGGTAGTGTAAACTCACCCTCTTTTCCCATCTTATATTGTTGTATTCTTTGGCTCATATTCTTGGCAATATCCGCAGTCCAGCTTTTTGAGTCACAAACTAGCCCACGCTTGGCGATTAGCAATAACACCATTCTCTGTTTGAATATATCTGCTGGTCTGATAAACAGCTTAGTGGAACTAAGTGAGCAAGAGAGAGAATTAGGTGGGTTTCCCTTCTGCCTTGTTCTGACTTCCAAAGGGACCCCACAGCTTTATAGCAAGTGAACATTTCCCAGAATGAAGTTCTGGCACTTCCAGTTCATTTGATTGGGTACTGGATAGCATGAAAGAACTCCGTCTGCTATGGAATCTCTGTCACCTAAAGCAATGGGTTTTAAGAACATGATCTGATCTCCCAACTCACCAATAGTTTTGACATGCTGGTCATATCACTAGTTTCTCTTTTGTGCCATTTCTTTTCAGTTATCCACAGCTTGACTTACAGTCTTTTGCAGACTATTTTGTTGGTTCCCTATATAACTGTGCACTGTCAGTTTTATTTGTTTATTGGAGAATGTCCTCAGCTTACCCAGGTTAGCAACCTGTTCATTTCACCCACCTCTCGACCTCCACACTCTTTTGCTCTATTCTTTCCCTGCCAGATAATGACGCTTCTAGCTTCTGATATTCTCATAACCTACAAAATAATGTACAACTACTTAGAAGTCAACCATAGAGCAAGGATCTTGAAGGTGAAGTTCAAATAACCATTTACAAAAATCTCTAGCTAAGGCTTACCCGTGGCTTTCAAAACCTAATAACCAAGTAAGGGTCTCGGGAAATGACTGAGCTATAACCCATCCAGTTATTTAAACTGAGAAATCAGTAGCATCAATTTAAAAATATCATATTTCTTATTTCAGAATATTTATTTGGAAAACAAACTTCCAAAAATATTTTTATATTTATATCTAGCTCTTCTTCTAAAGTAGGGGTGCCCTGGTTCAGGTGGTATGCGCTGTGCGGGAGTGTTTTACTTCCGCTTCCAGGAGCAACGAAGGCTTCACGGGCTGGATGAATTGGCCTCGGGGGCTGACAGGCCGTAGTTTGGGCACCCCTGCTCTAAAGAGTTCATATGGCTGCCATCTTTCTCCCTGCTTTATCATAAAAATCCTGTGAAATGGTTAGGATGAAAGAGCTGGACTGGACCAGTCACCATGGGAGTTTAATGACTCAGTGAAATAACAGCATCAGTTATTGTGTTTTGGAACTGTAAATTTCAGGATGGGGTTACTCCTATTTCTCCTCTATGCTTCTTCTTTCATGTCTAGGCCAGACGTGAAACTGCCTAAAAAAACACTGAAGATTCTCCTACATCAAATCTACTCGTTTACAATAATGTACAAACACATATTGAGACCTTACTCTGTAAGTAAACACTAATGAAAAGCAGGACCAGCTGTATAAAAACTAAATATTTTTAAATATTATTGATTTTCATAATTTCATATTGCTGCTTAGAACAACAACAGTGCTAGTACTTGTGCTCAGAGCTTAAATCCTTCCAGCAATTCAATATTCTGTGTATTTACTTAGAAATATATTCTCCCTCTCCATGTTCAATATTATTTATTCTGGTACTGCAGTGGTTCAGTAGTTAATAAGCTTGCCTTGTTAGCTGGAAGGTTGGCAAGATGGCAGCTCAAGACCCGAGAACAGCATGATGGAATGAGCACCCATCGTCTGTCCCAGCTCCTGCCAACCTAGCAGTTCAAAAGCAAGAGATTTCAAGTAGATAAATAGGGGCCACTTTGGGGGGGGGGAGAGATCTTGAAAGGATCCTCATTCAGGCATCTCCTGAGCAGAGTTCCTCCAGCAAAAATCCTTTCAACCCAGAAAGCACCTTTGTGTGCTTCTGACACGATAAAAAATATTTATTCTTAAATAAGAATGGTTAAGGGAATGTAGGCTCATTCTGATCATGGAGTTGCTCTGTATGAATAACATTGTCATAGTTAAGATAACAGAATATTATTTCCAGAGTAAACCATACTTCCAGTGACTCAATGCTAAGTGTCAGGTGGTGGTTAACTAACCATACAACCCTGAGGACTAACAGCCTTGAGTGCTGAAGTCGACAGGGAAGGGTGATGGTCCCCAAGTGGATTAAATCCCACTTGAATCCATATTGATGGAGGCGAACAGCTTCATCAGTACTGGCCTGGGCTGATGAGGATTTTGTGTGCCAAAAGGGCTCAGGACCAGAAAGTGACTTGTGGAAATGGGTCCATGATACAGGCATCACGCTGCAATGCAGAAGGCAGATGAAAAGCCACTGCATTATATTCTCAGGACAGTTTTCATGGCTGATTGCCATGATGACCGCCTATATTCAGATTTGTATATACAGCAGAAGAAGAGCTATGTAAGAATCCCTTCATTCATTTCATTCATTTATTCGATTTATATCTCCCCCTACTTGGCCAGGGCCAACTCAGGGCGGCTTACAACAAGTAAATTAAATACAATATAACAAGAGAAAACAATATAAACACACAAAACACAATAGCATACAATTACATATCAATACAAAATTAGTAAACCATGTACATAAGCAGAATACAATACAATCCATACCAATATACCAATACCCATATCAATATACAAAATAAATAAATAGACAATAAAATGCCAAAAGTCCAAGAAATACAATTCAAAAATACAATAGCATTATACATAATAAATACACCAAAATACTATAAGGTAAAGGTTTTAAACAAAATATCAAAACATCAAATACAGTAAAATTATATATAATAAAATACCATAATAGAGTAATTACAATTAGACCACAAAACAGAACAAAACAGAGGTCCAGAGGTCCAGAGAGCAGAAACCAGGGCCCGACAACCATGAACGGAACCCAAGGCTCCACGTACCTGTAGGAGCCCATGTTCTACGCTCCACAGGGCCCAAATCAATGTCCCTGATAGGAGGAAAGGCAATCCCGTCCCAGGCACAGCTGTGGTGGCAGGTCTTCGGGTATCCGCAACCCGTCAGTATCTTCTTCCCTTCCAAACTGAGCGGAGGAGGCAGCCCTGGGAACAGCTGTTGAGCGAACCGGCAGGTGGAGAAGCAGTCCGGTGGAGGGGGCAGTCCCAGCACTGGCGTTTTAAAGCCACACCGGCTGCTCCCAGGTGTTTCTTGGCTCCTCTGAACCCCGACAGGGCTGGGGAGCGAACTGGCAGGCGGAGAAGCAGTCCGTTGGGGGGGGGGCAGTCCCAGCGCTGGAATTTTAAAGCCACGCTGGCTGCTCCCAGGTGTTTCTTGGCTCCTCTGAGCCTCGACCGGGCTGGGGAGCGAACCGGCAGGCGGAGAAGCAGTCCGTTGGGGGGGCAGTCGCAGCGCTGGAATTTTAAAGCCACGCTGGCTGCTCCCAGGTGTTTCTTGGCTCCTCTGAGCCTCGACCGGGCTGGGGAGCGAACTGGCAGGCGGAGAAGCAGTCCGGTGGGGGGGGGGGGCAGTCCCAGTGCTGGCGTTTTAAAGCCACGCCAGCTGCTCCCAGGTGTTTCTTGGCTCCTCTGAGCCCCGACCGGGCTGGGGAGCGAACCGGCAGGCAGAGAAGCAGTCTGGTGGGGGGGGGGCAGTCCCAGTGCTGGCGGTTTAAAGCCATGCTGGCTGCTCCCAGGTGTTTCTTGGCTCCTCTGAGCACCGACCGGGCTGGGGAGCGAACCGGCAGATACCCTTCTGTATCTTTTCACAGAATGGCTCATTATCCCTTTTCTGGCTAGCAGTGAAGATAGCTGACAAGAAATCATTATTTGGATATCTGTGGCTGCTCTCTGCGACTTTCCTCCTTCACTATGAGCTTTTGTGACACATGAATCCTGGCTCAGCAGAAAATTGCAGTAGAAGCTATACTACAAATATTTTTTTAAGACTTGTAAGATTTGAACAGGATATTCTTACTGAAGAGCATATTTATTATACAAACCCCCCCTGAAAATATCATGTTTGGAGATTTTAGAACCACTACTAAAAGGGGTTTAGTTTTTTCATGCAGAAGGTCAGTGTGGCACTACAGTACTTGTATGCCTTTTGCTCTTTCGGTTTCACTCTGCTCTTTTCAAGGGTGAAAGACATTACTGTATTATTAAGGGGGAAGGAAAATACAGTATGTCCAATTAGGCTATTATCTTCCATAACAAAAAGTAAAGCTGTTACACAGTAGCTAAGCATGTGAGCTGTAACTCCCATAGCAAATCTCAGCTAAATCATCTACCCACAAGACTTACAGTAATAGCTCATACAAAGTCCGCTTCGTACAACATCGAATTCATACAACATCGCCTAATTCCTTGAAAAAGGTTGCCTCATACAAAGTCGCTGCGACTTTGTATGAGACATTGGGGGTTTTCCCAGGTTGCATTGTGCCTGGGCAGTATGAAAGGCAGGACACATGCGTGCATTGCTCTTGTGGGTTTTGCATGAGGCGAAGAGTGTTTAGGAGTGGTTTTGAGCGCGACTTTGGATTTTTTTGAATTTTTCTGTCAGACTTCTTAGAACCATTCCTGGGATTTTTACAGCATTCTTCAGGTTCTTGGACAATCAGAGTTGTTTGACATGTTTTTGAAATGTATTTAGCCTTTAGACAATGATTTCTTAAAGTTCTGTCAGTTTCCTGTCTGTTTCTTTGACTTTGCCCTGAAGTCTGTGTTGTTACAGTACAATGTATCTCTATGGAAATGACGTTGTACGAGGCATCTCAGCAAGGATTTGGACATTGTATGAGGCATTGCAGCTAAGATTTTGCATGCCTCATGCAAAGTCCAAATCCGTATAAAGTCCAAACTTGTGGAACCAAGTTTGGACGTTGTATGAGGTATCACTGTACTTTCAAATTTATTTTCTTCCATGAGCAAGATGTTTGTATGCTTCAGACTGTTGCATGGATTTCTGAGTAAACATATGAATACTGGTGAAGAGAAATACACCATCAGCCTAGTTCTATACCAGATCTCATGGCCTGCCTTTCTACAATCAACATGACCTGCCTGGTCAAAAAGAACTCCCTCTTTCTGAAAAAGATTATCTGATACAGTACTTCCTTGCTGTGATTAGGTTGCCTCAGTAGGTTGTCCGATTTTTATAACAACAAAAATAGCTATGTGTTTTTGCACCAACATTATGTTTCCAAACCCTCTGCAGACTGATAAAGAACAGTTTAATACTCATTATAAATATCCGCACTCTTACATTTCTTACATTTTGCCAATGAAGAATTTTAGCAATATAGGGCAAATATAACATATATAAGATTGGTCCAGACCCAGCCAGAGCTTGTAGCACTATAAGTTCAGGAAATGGTTATCATACCTTTTTTTTTTAAAGTGTCTCCATGGACAACTAAACAGTGGGGTTTACCAATGATTGCCTCAGAAGATTAACATATACAACGTCATCTATACCTATAAATCCAAGGATTAACCGTTGGAACTTTCTATACGTTTCTGCACCCGTCCATCCTATCCCGTACCGAGCCTCCTGCACTCGCCCGAACCCGGTCCGCAGGTTACTGCAGGGTTGAGAAAGGCGCAAGTGGGGCAAGAGCCCCATGAACACGAAAAAAGGAAAAGAACTTCACTTCCCAACATTCTCTGCGCCATGCCGTGCCACAGCCAATCAGGCTGAGAGGCGCGGGCAAAAAGAACATTGGGAAACGCGGCACGGCCAATTAAAATTGAACTGCAGGAAAAAACGCTGCACGAATGCAAACCAAAAATGCAAAACTCCAAGTCCCAGTGTCCTACATGCCGTGAGCGCGCAGAACGTTAAGAAAACTGGCGCGGTGCGTGAAAAATAAAATTAAAAAACGCAATGGGAACGCAAGTCCCCCACAGGCAGACGCAGCACCTCACAGCCTCACAAAACAAAAAGGCACAAAAATCCACCACGAGACACCCGCCGGCCTTCTTTCCCGGAGCAACGGGGAGAGACTCCCTCTCCTCCACGCTACCCCGCCGAAGGCACAGCAAGACCACCGCCGGCCTCAAGTAAAGTTGAGCCAGGGTGGGGAAAAAACCAACAGCAGGCAGCAGTTCGTCAGGGGAAGCACCCTCCCTGGCGAATGACTGGCTGCTGCCTTTGTACTTCCGACGGAGGTAATACAAAAGCAGCAGCCAGCAATCCGCAAGGAAGAGCCCTTATGGATCGCTGCCTGCCAATCTCCCCGTTAGATAAGCCAGGAGAGAAAGGAGACAGAGAGGAGAGAACCATCGTCAGGCAGGTAGCTCTTCTCTGCCTCCTTTTCCCCCAACCTACCTAACGAACCTTCCCGGGGGAAGAGCCAGCTGACTGCCGGCTCCTCCTTTCTCCCATTGCTGCATTGAAACCAAAATTCGAAGCAGCAATGGGAAAAAGAGGAACTGACAGGCAGCCCGTTCTTCACGTAAAAGTACACAGCAACAACAAACACCAATATTAATAAAAAATAATAAAACACAAATAAATCAATAATAAAAAAACATTAATACACAAAAAAGTAAACCACAAAATCCACAAACAAAACCATCCACAATACCAGAAAAGCACAGACAAAACACCTAACTACAACACGAGAATACCTAACTCTAACAACATAACTACCACAAATTACAAAAATTAAACAAACCAGAAATAAACAAACCAATTAAACAAACCTAAAACCCAACCAAACCACAAAAGAACAAGCAGAAACACCTCCCAGCCCACCACCACAAAAACAAAACAAAGAAAAACCCCAGTACTTGGAAAAGAAATCAAAGGGATCTAAGTTCAAATCCTCACTCTGCCATAAAGCTCATTAAGTGACAATGGACCACTCTTACACCTTTTGATAATCTTCTTGACGCTGTCAATGGGGCAGATCCCACTTCCCTGGTACAGTTCTTTCTTTTTCTTAAAAAACTATGCTTTTATAAACTACTAGCATTTTTTGCCCGGCTTTTGCCGAGCAGTTATTACCTGTGTGTTCGTGGTTGGGGTGGTTTTGGGGTGTGTGCGCAACCCCCCCCCCCCAATATACCACCCCAACCACCAACATACAGAAAATAACTGTCCGGCAAGTCAGTGAGTGAGAGAGAGGGGGGGAGTGGTGCTCTGCATTTGGCCATTGTCTGTCGGAGCTCGGAGCAAGCAAGCCCCTTCTCCGACAGGCAAGGGCCAAATGTGGAAGGGGCTCGCTTCCCTCCAGGAGGCGAAGGCAGAGAACGGAGTGCCGTTCTCGGCCTTTGTCTCCCTGAGGGAAGTGGCAGGCGTGCAGGGATAAGATGGGCACCCCCTCTTCTTCCCACTAACCCACCGAAGCCGCGGAGAGGCCATCGCTGGCCATCGGTGGGGTACCGGGGAGAAGAGGGGCTCCCCCTCCTCCCCGGAACCCCACAGAAGTTACAGCTAGGCCGGCGCCAGCCTTCATCGCCAGGGCAGCGGGGAAGGCTTCCTTCAGTGGTTTTTTTTACCCATGCGCCGGCTGGCCCGCCTCCTCCACGCTCACGCCCTTTAGCCTGACTGCCTGAGGGGTTGCGTGGCACAGAGGACGCTGGGAACCATAGTTCTTTTTGTTGTTCGTGTTTGTGGGGCATTTGCCCCACTCGCTGTTTCAGGACCCTTGCAGCGTTGTGACTTAGGTTTTAAGGTAAGTGAGGGTGGCTTGGTACAGGATGGTTGCGCCAGGTGTGGCCACGTATGCCGGACACGTACCACGCAATCCCCTTCTTATAGGTATAGATTGCCAAAGCATGGAATTGTATACTATAGCCCTCAAAATTCCTCCCTCTCCCCATTGCCAAAAAGCCATAGTGGCTGGTTGTATCTGGTAGCTCTAGTCTCACCAAAATTATATTTTCCAAACTCTTCATTGTTACCTACTTTATTTTCATAATGAGCATAAATACCTATTTTTTACTATTTTTGTTCTTATAACATTAATACTTTTGAAATAATTGGCTAATTTTTACAAGTCAAACATTCAAACTTAACTGCTTACACGTGTCCAAGAAGCAAATTAAAACGGGTAATAAGATATTATGTTCTTGAGTTGGCTCATTAAACCTACATTTACTGGGCTAGAAATGCACAAAGCCCAACTACCCCTATGAATGTTTTCAATAATTAAGACCAATAAATAGTGATCTGAGATTCTTATCTGCCAAAGCTAAGTAGAGCTGAAAGCATATGGTTAATTTGGATGAGGAGCAGAGGGGTTTTTTTATGAAAAGAACACAGAATATAATAAACAGGAAGAAAATTAGCTGTAGATGATGCAGAAAAGTACAGACCATACTTCTAAGACACCAATCTTTTTAATATTTTAGCAAAACAGCCTATGAAAGAATATACAAAACTCAAAAGCTATACATCTAACACTATAAACATGACTTAATTAATGTCGGGACTGCAGTGGCTCAAGTGGCTAAAATGCTTACTGGGAGGCAGAAGGTCAGCAGTTCGATTCCCGAGTACTGCAGGACGGAGTGAGCTTGAATTGTAAAGTGGTTGAAATGACAGAAAATCTTTTGCAGAAAAGAATTCAGAGCTCCTTGAAATATGAAAGTGAGGGCCTTGGAAATAAATAAATAAATAAAATATTTTAGAAAAACAGAGACAGAGCTTACCTTTTTGTATTTCTGCAGATGGTTCTCATGATTTCATTCTGGATGGAGAAGCTTATTTGTGCAAATCATCTTTTCTTCTGGTATTTATAAGATAGTCCAGCTGCACTGAAAGGAAAAAACAAATTAAAAGATGGTACACTTAGTTTAACACATTTAATAAAGTCTATTTAAATCTGCAGTTCTTGCATGCTTTCCTAATTCTGCTGGGCACCTGGTTGAGCAAAGTATGTATTATATCAATACTAGAAGGCATCGTCTTACAAGAAATTTCCCTCTTACAAAAAAAGATAAAGATGTTATTGACACATAACTTACAGTTTTAAAAGTCTACTGCCCAATTAATTGTTTTTTTTAAAATAAAATGATTTAATGCATTAAGCACTACAGCACTAATAAACAGTCATCATCTGCTTATAAGCACAGCCTTGCTGGAACAGGCCACAGCCCATCCAGCAAGCATTCTGTCTCACACAGTGGCTCACCATTTGCTTCAGGGTATGGAAATGGCATTGAGAGATATCCTGCCTATCTCTCCAACCCGGAGGTGGTCCTTAGGTATCCATAATTATAGCCATTGATACCCTTGTCCTCCATGAACTTGTCTAATCCTTTCTTAAAGCTGACAAGACTGACAGCTGTCACCACTTCTTCTGGCAGGGAGTCCCATAGACCAGTGATCCTCTGGGTGAAAAAGTACTTTCTCTTATTTGTTTGAGAACTAGTACCCAAAGGTTTCATGGAGTGCCCCCTAGTTCTAGTGTTGTGTGATAGGGAAAACAGTTTTTCCTTGTCTGCTTTGTCCACACTGTGCATGATTTTATAAACTTCAATCAGGTCACCTCTTAGACGTCGTCGTTCAAGAGTGAAGAGGCCCAACCGTTGCAGCCTCAGATGGTAAGGAAGGTGTTCCAGTCCCCTAATCATTCTGGTTGCCCTCCTCTGCACTTTTTCCAGCTTCATAATATCCTTCTGGAGGTATGGCAACCAGAACTGTACACAGTATTCCAGATGAGGCCTCACCATAGATTATAAAGAGGCAAAATGACACTTGCTGACTTATTATCTATACCCTTCCTAATGATCCCTAGCATTGAGTTTGCTTTTTTCACTGCTGAGGGACACTGGGTTGACACCTTCATTGAGCTGTCCACCAGGACACCAAGGTCCCTTTCCTGGCTTGTTGCAGAGAGTTCAGACCCCATCAGTTTATAAATGTAATTAGGTTTTTTTTGACGCCTACTCCCTGACACCTACTCCCTACAGATATCTCTTGCAGGTTATTTCTGTAACTGTAAAAACAAACATGGTCATTGGGGCACATGCATTGTTGTTATATTGCCCAGCTGGCTGGGTTTTATCTAGTTTCTAGACCAAGGTTTCCCAACCTTGGGCCTCTAGGTCTTCTTGGACTTCAATTACCAGAAGCCCAAGTCAGTACACCTGCTGATCAGGGCTTCTGGGAATTGAAGTTCAAAAACATCTGGAGGCCCAAGGTTGAGAAACCCTGATCTAGACATTCCACATGGTGCCCAATTTAGATTTTAGCTAACCTGGATTTCAATTTTTCTCCTTTCTTTCTTTCCCCCCACAAAGGAAAGTAAGGAGTTGTCTCTAGTTCTCATAGACAGGGCCGCTGTCAGAAATTTCTGAGCCCCATATTGAGCAATGCTATTTCCCCCCCCCCCCATACCTGTCAAGTATCCCGGATTGGCCAGGATTTCTCATATTGTTGCGCTGATTTTCACCATTTCCCGCCTGGAGCTGCCGCTACCCTGTAATTTGGCAGCGGTTGGCAGAGGGGAGAAAGGAGTTACTGCGCATCCCTTCTGCGCAGGTCTGTTCTACGCATGCATAGAAGGCTTCTGTGCAGAAGGGGATGCGTAAAAGCCTTCTACGCATGCACAGAAGTGAGCTGCGCATAACATTTCTGCACAGGTCCGTTGTACACATGCGTAGGCTTTTACGCATGTGTAGAACAGACTTGCGCAGAAATGTTTTGCGCAGAAACATTCTACGCATGCGTAAAAGCCTTCTACGTATGCGTACAACGGACCTGCGCAGAAACGTTCTGCGCAGGTCCCGTAATCTCCGGAGCTGCGCTTGACAGGTATGCCCCCCCCCACACACACACAGTAATGTCACAGTTATAGCCGGCGGCGGCAGGGCCCCTATCAGCTCCGGGCCCTATATGGGAGTACTGGTAGTACTGCCCTGATGGCGGCCCTGCTCATAGAAGATGAAATGCAAAATAAAAGATAGTCCATGATCTGTCCAATTGTTTCATGAAGAAGCTAAACCGCTACAACTTTTCAGAGTGTTTTAGCAGATGAGTGAAAACAATGACAATCTGTTTGACCTTTTCAATGTCTTCTTTACATAAGCATAATGAATTATGATTAATTAATGACCACAGGGCAAAAACAAAACCAAGGCCCTCACTCTCATATTTCAAGGAGCTCTGAATTCTTCTCTACAAAAGATTTTCTGTCATTTCAACCACTTTACACTTCAAGCTGTCATTCATCCTATGCTTAATTAAGTAAGCCATATGTAACTCAATACTTCCTTTTCAGTAGACATATTGTATGAAAAATATTATGTTTTGTTTTGTGGTTACTTTTGTGTTTGTTTGTTTGTTTTGACAATGTTATTTTAGTTCTTGGGATATGGCTATTGTTTTAAGATCTATACGTAAACTGCTTTAGTGGCTTCTGTCAGGTGTTTTTAAAAATACAAGCCAATTTCTTTCTCTTTGTAAAGGAACTCTGGAGATATTACAGTACTGTATTTCATTATTTCACCATTACTATTGACCAGGATAATACTGACAATTTATGCTTATGTAAGGGAAATAGGGGGGGGACTGCAGAAGCTTAGTGGTTACGATGCTGAACTTGATGACTGGAAGGTCAGCCGTTTTAGACCTGAGTGCTGCACAACAGAGTGAGCTCCCATATCTCTCCCAGCTCCTACCAACATAGTAATTTGACAGCAAGAAATAGTACTGCTTCGGGGGAAGGTGTTCCGTCCACTCCGGTGTCTAGTCATGCCTGCCACATAATCACATTAAGTTCTACAAATGCAGACAGCACTGCCTCTTTGGCTGAAAATGGAAATGAACACTGCATCCTAGAGTTGGATACAACTGGCTTTGGAGCAAGGGCAACCTTTCTCTTTACCTAAGGGAAATAATGTTCTCTCTTTGTGGCAAACTATCATTAATTAACAAGTTGCAGGTTCAGTTCCTTAGCATTTGCTGTTTGTGTGATCAGGTGAAAGCTCTGGAATGAAACCAGCTCTTTGTTAATGAGTAGTAATTTACTGCCCAGTCTTAATTCAATTTCCTTTACACCAGCAGAAAGGATCAATAGGATTTCAGCCTTTGTCATTCATTGCTAAAAACATGTAGCATTTAAAAGATCTTTTAGCACATAAATTATTTCCCCCTACATAAAGTATGGTAGCTGTTTACAATAATTCTGAGTCGGATCAGTATGTTTCTTCCTATATTGCAGAAATGTGAATCTAGGTCTCTTCAGTCCTAGGCCTTCATTCTATTTTTTTACACCAGAGTGGTACAGTTCATCTGTATTATTCCCTGCAGTGGGCAGGAAGGAAAAATACAGAATGCATATTGTCCACGGGGCAGTGAGGTAACTCAATGAAATGAAATTTCTCAAGCCTTCTCCCTCCACACCTTCAAGGAAGCATTAAAATGTAATTTTTCAAAGAGACTTTAATTTAAAACACATTCTTCCCACAGGCATGAGTTTATTATAAGTTTTGATTAATTTTAAGCCCCATCATGCACTGCTATTTTATTGCCCTTTTTATTTATTGTCATGTTGTAGCAGTGGGATTTATTCTTTTTGGATTGGGCCTAATTTGTTCAAATAATTGTAATTTACCGCACATACACGCATACACACACTTTAGAAAAAGTCCTGGTGTCTCCACCCTTCTCCTTCACACTACCCCCGACTCACATTTTCCTTCTTCCCACCTTCATCTTAATCACCATAACTGCCCCTCCCCCGCTACCATTAACTATTGCATTGTAAGGGACTGGGGAGAAGAAGGCCAAACAAAGCATAGTAGTAGTGGGCAACCATGGGTGAGAGACGAAGCAAGATAGAGCTGTGGGAAGGTAGTACTGACAGCAAGAAGAGCAGCTCTTTTTCCCCTTTCTCAGGTGGCAAGAGAACCTGAGTTCCCACACTTGTTCCAGAGGTTTGCAGATTCTTTTTCTGCTCTTGTCCCAAACTCAGTAAAATCTCCATTTCTGTGAAAGTTATACCTGTTGAATATCTGTGCTGCTTTCACCTGTTGAGGCAGGAGTGTACAGAGGATGTGTGGCCAAAATGCAGTTACTGTATATTTTGGACCATAAGACGCACCCAGTTTTTAGAGTAGGAAAACAAGAAAAAATTCTGAACCAAATAGTACTGTATGTATGTGCACCACCAACGAGTGGTGGCGCTGCAGGGGAAATGGGCAGGCGAGGCAACTGCACTGAGGCAGGAAGCGATGCTCTATCCTAGCCTCTTGCTCTCCCTGCAACCAGAAAGCATGATTTTCCCCTCCATTTTGATGACATGGAGCAGGGACAAAGGAGCAGGGACACATGGAGAAGGAACAAGAAAGGTAAATGAAACCCTTTCTTTTTATGCACAGATTTGGTTTCCCACTTAAATGCATTGGGAACATACAAACAGAAAAGCTTTAGAATACAAGAAATTGATTTCCAATGCATTTAAATGGGAAATTCCAATTTCCACCCTCTTGTGGCCACCTGTGGTAATGGCCCGCCAAAAATATGTTTTTCTTTCCCCTCTCCTGAAGTCGAACTGCACTGGAGCAGTGGCGGCAGAGGAGGTCTTCGGACAGCAGCGGCTGTTGTAAAATATCCTTTTACAACAGCCTTGCTGGACAGCATTTGGACTATAAGACGCACCCTCATTCCCCACCCCCCTTTTTGGGGAAAAGTGCATCTTATGGTGCAAAAATATGGTAAGTAATAATATTGTGTCAGAAATTATTCTGGGTTGAAAGGATTTTTGCTGAAGAAACACCACTCAGGGGGCATCCAAATGAGACTCCTTTCATCTCCCCAAGATCTTTTCCCACCAAAGTGGCCCATATTTATCTAACTGCAATTTCTTGCTTTCAATCTGCAAGGTTGGCAGAAGCTGGGACAGAGACGGGCACTCAATCCGTCATGCAGTACCCCAGGTCTCGAACATCCGACGAGCCAGCCTTCCAGTTAACAGGGTGAGCTTCTTAACCACTGAGTCACTGCAGCCTCAGTTAAGTAAAATGTTTGGAAGGGACTGCTGTAGGCCATCGAAGTGGAAGCCACAGCTTTTCCACAGACAACATGGCATTCCTCCCTTCCTTTATTTCCCCTCCACTCTTCCCTTTGTTATCTAACATGGTATTTCTTTCTGATATGCATGTATTTAATATATTTATGTCTAAATCCTTCCTTTCCTCCACAAATAGAAAAGGATTTAAGGTGTTGACTCTATTAGAAAAAAGATCTCCACTAATCTTCAGCAGTTAGCTAGTTTTTTAAATTAATTGAACTGTTGTGAGATTAATTTTCAAAACATAATAAAATTATAACTTAATGATATTATGTTGGCAATCTTAAAATAAATATTCATAAATGTGAACAATTAATTGAATAATTAGGTTTTTTTTATTCCAGAACATCAGTCTGCCTAGTGATGGTGAACCAGGCACCCCATCTCCAGGTGTTCTTGAATTTAAATTCCCCAAAGCCCTGATCAGCAGGAGTTCTGACTTGGACTTCTAGTAGTTGAAGTCCAAGAACAACTGGAGTGCCAAGGTTCACCATCACCGGCCTAGAAGTACTTTTAAAAAAGATTAAGAGTATAAAAGTTAAACATAATAAAACCACACATCAAATATCTAAAGCAACATGCCATATCTAATGTTGTGTTAAGTAAATGACCACTAGTGTAACAGTCCTTTCTTCAAGCTGTTGGCATCCATGGCACCAGAAATAAAATCCTGGATAATTTCTTCTACCTCCAGAATGAGCTATGGTGGGGGAAGCAATTCCAGCTATGAAATGCACTTGCATTTAAACCAGACAATTCTTCAAGAATCAGCAGAAGCATGGCTTTGTATATTCTTTGACAAAATCTGACTATGACAGGAGGTCACTTGAACAGCATATGGCGTATCACTTAAATTAGCCATCCTTCTCTCCAATTCCTCTGATTTTATGTTATATGAGCCACAGCTCTGCATCAAAGCAATGCAATTATCACATGGAAATATAAGCTTTTCATTGCAAGTAATAAAGCAAAAGTTAAATATAAATATTTCATTTTAAACATGGAAAGTCTCAATATGAATTTGGGGCCATGGTTTGATCTTTATGTATATTTCAAAGATGTATAAGTCACATATTTAGATTTATTAGGAAAATAATGTTTGAGTTCTCTCTTATGCTGCAGAAACAGCATTAGGAATCTAAAGAGCTACTGTACTACCATTGGTTTTAAAAGTGCCGAATGTACAATATTAGAAAGTAAAATATCAAAACAGAATTTTATCATAATAAAAATAGCATTTGGGGTCTTCTGTTTCTAATATTAATAACAAAAAAAGGTTCCATGTTCAAAAATCTTACCATTATTTGGACAAATAATAATTTATACAGAGTATACTTAGACATCAGATACAGCTTTAAACGTTTATCTTAGATCACAAAAGATCTTCATAACTATCTGCCATATCCAATGATGACCTGCAAGCAAGGTAGTAAAAGTTCTTTTATCTCAAATAAAGATAAGAATAGTTCAAATGACCAACTGACCATAAGTCATTGTGCTAGCATAGAACAAAAATCCTTGGCACTTGAACTTAAGTACAATCAACTTGCTAATGAAATCCCATAGCTTGAAAATGAATTTGCTTACTTCTTTACATGAAATGTGCTTGGGCATTCAACTCACATTGCTCATGGACCTCACAACAGCTAGAAAGAAAGATATTACCTTATCTATTTGGATGTTAGCTGGAAGTAACAGGGAAACAAAAGTACA
This sequence comes from Bradypodion pumilum, assembly GCA_035047305.1. Lineage (NCBI taxonomy): Eukaryota > Metazoa > Chordata > Lepidosauria > Squamata > Chamaeleonidae > Bradypodion > Bradypodion pumilum. The sequence goes on from JAWDJD010000003.1 coordinate 328,202,975, forward strand.
CACTTCAGGACTGGTCAGACAACTGATTTGCAGTCAGCTGTTCTCCACATAGTCCTGTACCTTAGCTGAACATTAAGAAGCTATGGTCCTGATGAGAGAGGTTTACTTTTTAAGACTCTGACAAGCATTATGCTTCCTGCATTTCTCTTCACTGATCCTCTCAAGCTACCTGCTGCATCCAATAAGGGTCTATCTTTGTTCTTCAGGCACATGGAGTTGCATGGTTGACAGGACCATGGAGGGAAGACAGCAGAAGATACCAGATGCTTGCAATCCCCTCTCCACACCCCACCAAGCTTTAGAACATCTAGAAGGACAGGCATTTCAACCAGCCAAGGCAGTTGTAATCCCAGGAAGGAACTGTACTTTGCCTTAGGAGAGCAGCTAAATGCCAGCCTAGTATAGTTATTGAAAACTAAACTCAAATAACTTGTGTACACAAGTGATGCACTTGACTTAGTCAATACATATCAGAACAAAAACAGCATACATCAGAACTTTCCTGTGACTTTGCAGTCCATGCTAACTTACAGAACAAACCAATCATTTGAATAATAAACAGAAAAGAAAGGATACTTCTAAAATGTTTTAAGGGGACTGTGGTGGTGTTGTGTTTGAATACATTTACTGCTGTAACGTTTTGTAATATAATTGGGATCAGTATGATCCTCCATTTTGTCTTCTTCTTCTTGGTCTTAAAGTATTGCGGGACTGCATTCTCGCCTAAACTATGTAGTCATGTAGTTTTCACTCTGGTCCGATGACCTCCCACTCAACCCACTTCTCTCCCGTCCAATCCTGTTGTTTCCCACCCAAACGTATCCATTCCTGATTGTATATATTATTTAGCAGTGCTGCGCCATTGCTCCCCATGTTCTGACTGCCTAATAAAGTTGTTTGGCACTGTTATGCTAGCTGCTTCGCATTTCTACCAGAACATCAAAGGTGGCTTAGTGGTTAAGACGCTGAACTTGATGATTGGAAGGTCAGCAGGTCAGTTCTTCAAGACCTGAGTGCTGCATGGTGGAGTGAGCTCCAGTCTCTGTCCCAGCACCTGCCAACCTAGCAATTTGAAAGCAAAGAACTGCGAGTAGATAAATAGGTACCACTTTGGCAAGAAATATTACATTGTTCTGTGCACTTCAGCATCTAGTCATGCCTAATATATGACCATAGAAACATCTGCAGACTAGAGATGTAAAGGCCCGGGGGGAAACCAGAAAATTCAGGGCAGGGGGGGGGGACCGGGTTTTTTCCATTTTTTTTCTGAAGCCTTTTTTGTTTTTCCCCCAAAAGATTGAAAAAATAATATATATATTATGAATTGTTTTATTTTAACATGATGAATAAAATATTTTAAGATAAGGCCGGGTTCAAGTATTTTATAAATCATTTATAAAAATATATGTATGGTATCAGATTACTTTCAATTTTCCCGAAAATTTCCATTTCCCCCCAGGAAAAAAACAGGTGTTTTCCCCTGAGCTTCGAAATTTCCGGAAATTTTACATCTCTACTGCAGACACAGGCAGCATTTGCTCTTTGGCTGTAAATGGAGATGAGCATCGCACCCTAGAGTCAGATACAACTGGTTTTACCTAAACTGTTTTAAAGCAAACTAGAATCAAAACATGGTCCAAGGACTGTGGAAATAGTAACCAAATTTACACACACTAATGCTTTCACTGTTGGCCCCAAATAATTCCACTTACTCTGGATCTTCATCGCAACTGCCCTAGTTATACCCAAACTCTGTGTCCATTTATTTATGGCATTTATTTTTTCTTTTCCTTTGACAGTAAAATTGTAATGTTGAATAAAGGTCCATGAAATTAAAAGCCTGCTGTAAAGTCCTATATTTAATTATACTCCCAGGAGTGAAGGAAAATGGGTGCAGCACTGAAGCCTTAATGACTTCTTTAGTTACTAGAACCTCTGTCTGTGATCTTGGTTAAATTACACACACTCAGTCTGGTCTGACTCATAAGGATAAAATGAGCAGAAAGAGACTGGAAACCCATGTACATCACCTTGTACTCACTAGGGTTCGAACAAAGCAAGCACATAAGACTGTATCTGTACTTATAGCTGATTGAGTGATCTAAAGTAAGCTATCCTACAGCAAACCGGGCCTCTATCAAAAAATATCTTGTGTCAAAACATTTGCAAAGAGGATTATTCTTCCAATGATTACATAAAATTTGACTAACAGCAGTCCTAAAAAAATGCAAGTAGTGATATATCAGTGCTTATACCGCTCTGCAACGTGGATTACATGGGTCTGTTTTGCAGTGACCTGCAGTATAGTACAGATCGTACAGCTTCAGTCCCTATCTAAACACACAAATAACATTAAAACTACAGTTCCATCATAAAAATAGTTAACAGACAGTAGCTTTCTGTGGTTAATTATGGAGTTCAAATATGGCATAGCATTATTAGTTCCACTAGTTTCAAAAAGTTGTTCAATATTTAAATACTGTACCTATGAGACATCAGATTCTAATCATAGAAACCTCAATTAAGTCAGTAATCCCTCACATATCTTCTCTTTCTTCACCCTTGCCTATTTGCAATTGTGCACACAGAAAGAAAAACATATTTTTGCTCAGTTGAACATTTAACTATTTTTTAGGTGGAAAATGATAGTCTGGCAAGCTGATTGTTTTCCCTCATAAAGAAAAAGGGGGAAATACGTATTACACAATAAAGTTGATTTAGTAGATTCTTTTCCAAGGGAAAAAGAGAGAAAACAATGTGAACACACATCCATTATCTATAATACTGTCTCACTCACAGGATAAAAACATAAACACTGCCGCAATCTAGAAATATCAATATTTGCATTACCTTTCATGGGCCGTCCATGCTGCCAGACCATAAAGACCCTTACAGACTAACACAGCAAAGCTTTCACAAAATAGATTATGCTGCTGCAATCTAACAGAGTAAATGAAGTTCCAACCAGTATCTCTGCCAAAAGGACCGAGCACTGCAGTCTTTTTTCTGCCTTATGAAACATCCTGAAAGTTAAAATGAAATAAATCTAGAAGGGCTGCAGGGGATGAGAAGCTAAACAATTAAAGACTGCAGTTTTGCCTTTCAACATAAGAACCACCAATTTTCATGTGTTTGTAATGGCTCAAAATCCAGTGAAGGTAAGGGCATACCTGTCAACCCGCAGCTCCGGAAAAACAGGACCTGCGCACATCGCTTGTGCGCAGGTCGCGTTCCACGCATGCATGGAAAAGTTTTACCCTTTCCACGCATGCGCGGAAGCGCTACGCCGCTTGCGCAGCCGTTACGCAAGCGACGTAGCGCTTGCGCGCATGCGCAAAAGGGGTAAAACCCTTCCGCGCATGCGCGGAAAGCATTTCCCCCGCTGCCAAATTACGGGGTTTTGGCAGCGGGGGCCGGATTATGACGTCAATTTACGGGGTAAAACTGGCCAAATCGGGAAGGTTGACAGGTATAGGTAAGGGTATGAAACTAAAGTTATTTTTAAAAAATTAAACCCCTAAAGTTTATGAATTTAGGATACTGTGATTCTGTATCCAAAATTTGAAATACCAGCAAATGGCTTGATATTGCTACTGCACAATACAGTGATACCTTGAGTTATGAATTTAATGTGTTCCCCGGCCGGGACATTTCGTATTATGAAAAATTTGTAACTCAAAATTCGGTTTCCCATAGAGGAATGCATTGAAAACCTTTTTTCTGACCTCTGGAATGGATTAATTCATTTTCAATGCATTCCTATGGGAAATTGCATTATTTTCAATGCATTTTCATTTGTATCACAAAAAAGGTGTTCGTAACTAGAGGTACCACTGTATTGTGCCTGTTAACCAGCAGGAAAAGGATGCCAAGCTTTACATTTTTCATTTCATTTTTAAAATAAACAAAGAAAACACCATAACAAACACACACACATAATAAAAATAAAAAAACCTTAACAAAATTATATAACACTATTACATGCACCAAGAAATGGCCTGATATTGCTGCAAAAATATGTCTGTGTTGCTGGCAGGAAAAAGGATGCCAAACTTTACATAGAAAAGGACAGTCTGAATGTTGGCAACATCAATAGTGGCAGTCAGGATGGTCAACAGGATATCCTCTTGTGCTTATTAAGATTCACACTTATCAAAACAACAACAACAACAACAACAACAACAACAACAACAACCAGCCATGACAATTGCATTGTTTGGGTGAGGAGTGGTTAACTGATGAAAAAAAAGGAGTCATCTTCGGGTTTTTTTTAATGTGAATAATACTATTTTCTATGAAAATGTAGACCATCTTAACTGCTGCCATTGGTGTTGCCAACATTCAGGCTGCTTTTACGTAAAGTTTGGTAACCTTTCTTTTCTGCAAGTAACACAGATATTTTGCAGCAGTATTCAGGCCATTTCCTGGTGTTTTGTATCATGAATACAGAAGCACAATATCCCAAATTAATAAACTATTCTTTAAAAGAATTAAATATCTTGACTTTTAAAAATGAAAGTTTAAGTATATATATACTACACACAAATTTCAACAGGAACTTCCCTCATATAGAATTATGCAGTGCTAGAAGAGCCCAGAAGATGAGCACATAGTTTCTGGGAAAGGACAGAAGAAAAGACAGCTGGGATGTGACTGCAATTCCTCTGTGCCAAAATATTTTGAAGGGCTGTTTTGGACTTAATGAAATGGTGAAGCAAACATGTAAGTGCAACATATAAAACAGAAAAACACACAGCCTCTGAAGTAAACTAATATTGCCATGCCCATTCCGATGAATACAAACTAGAAATTGGATCTTCCAATTACTAAACCCTTTCTTTGGTTAGGCCAGGCATTCACAACATTTTCTCACCAGAGGCTGGAACCGCCCCCAAACTTTCCCACCAGGGACCAGAGGCATGGTGGCTCCCTGGACTTACATCTCTGTCATCATCAGCGGTGCATGGCGACAATGGCCGCATGTTTCTTCAGGGTTTTTGGACAGTCTCTGTCGCCTCCCATGGTGGCAGGTGCCTTTGCAGTAACTCACAATAAAATAACTCTCATTTGAATCAATGGAAGTTTCTGTGGAATTGGCTGACAAAATTCTCATTGGGTCAGTGGGCTTGCTCTGCTTGCTATTTAATAAATTAAGCAACAGATTTTGACTACAATTTAGTATTATTTATTATTCACAGTTTAAATAGTCCCAGTGAGTTTACTACTAAGTGGCTACAAGATTAAAGCCTAATTAGTTCTCACAAATCAAAACACAGTACTTTGTGACCTGGAAAAGGGGAAATGTGATTAAATTGAAGTGTGCAAGACTATCACACCATACTTGAACTCTAGGTCGCCTTTGCTCGAAAGCCAGTCATATCCAACTCTAGGGTTTGGTGATCATCTCTGTTTAGGGTCGCCATACGTCCTGGAAAACCGGGATTGTCCCGGATTCAAAGTCAGAAAAATTGTCCTGGCCAGTTCAATAAAAATCATGTTAAAGTCCTGGATTTTTAAAACTTACTGATTATGTATTATAACACATCATTAAAATAAATTCGAACTCTCGCCATCAAACATGTGATTTCCTGCCACATTTGTGTTGGAGTATACCTGGAGACAAATCTTAACATCCTCGCCTCACACCACCGCCAGATAAGTGGGACCAGTGTGTTTCCTGGAACTGAGGACATTAAGAGTTGACTGCAACATGACTTCTCAGAAGTACAACAGATCATCTTACAGTAAGAATTAACTATTGTAAATAAATTCATTTATACATTGATGTAGTTAATGCAAAATATAGCTGTCATTATACATATTATATTTGTTTTTAAAAAGGCTATTTTGTAAATAACCCACCCATTTTTGTCAAGTATACTTTTGTCCCGGTTTTGTCGGAGAGAATTATGGCAACTCTATCTCCGTTTATAGGCAATGAGCGAGCACTGTCTGCATCTGCAGACGTTTCCGTGGACATGTGGTATGACTAGACACCGGAGTACATGGGACGCTGTTACCTTTCCACCAAGGTGGTACCTATTTATCTACTGCATTTTTTTGCTTTCAAACAGCTAGATTGGCAGGAGCTGGGACAGATATGGGAGCTCTCTCTGTCATGCAGTACTCAGGTCTCAAACTGCTGATCTGCCAGTCATCAAGATCAGCATCTTAATCACTAAGCCATCATTTACTGCATCCACTAAAAATAATTCCAACAGAAGCTATTACACAAATAATAGATCAAAGCCTGAAACTAACCAGAAAGACTAAGGGTGTATGACGTTTCATCCTTGTTTAATCCTTGATTTGTCAAATACAAGCAGCATTAAAATCATGGCAGTTAAGTAAATCTAAATGCAAAATCTGCAAATAGCAGAAGAATTATGTTTGAACTGCACTTTGAATTAAATTTGGTCATCTGCAGAAAGTAATTCAAAATAAATGACATGTTTAGAGAAACCTGTGGTGTTCAAATGAAACCACAGCATGTTTACTTTCCAAAAATGTTGTACTATAGCAACATATTCCATATTGTGAAAGTATCAGTATCATTTTAAATGTGAATTGAATTGAATTGAATTGAAATTTTAATTTATATACCGCAATTCTCAGCCCGAGGACCGACTCAGTGCGGTTTACAAGTTAGAAGTACAGCATAACAATATCACAACAATCACACAAAAATACAATATATCACAATACATTACAATATGTTCAATACAATTCATTAAACAGTTACACCAAATGCAAAGTGCAAAAGCAAATACAAATATAGATTATACAAAATACCATTAAATACAGTACTGAAATCCCAAGAACAATTGCCCAAACCCTCAGCTCCCTCCCGTCCATGAGACAACCCCCCCCCCCCCGGTTTCGAAAACATCCTCACCGGAGCCCTAAATCCTCCACCACTTGGAAAACAGTTCCAGCTGGTCTCCCACCTCCCCCGACGGGGCGGCCAGGGAAGGGACCCGAAGGTGTTACATGGCTCTCGGGGCTCGGTAGCAGCGGCTATTCATAGCCCCGCGTCCGGAAAACAGCTCTAGCTGGGCTCCCACCTTCCCTGACCAGGCGGGCCAGGGAAGGGAGCCGAAGGTGTTGCGTGGTTCTCGGGGCTCACTGGCGGCAGCTGTTCATAGCCCCGCGTCAGAAAACGGCTCCAGCTGGGCTCCCACCTTCCCCGACCGGGTGGGCCAGGGAAGGGAGCCGAAGATGTTGCGTGATCCAAGAGAAGAAAGAACCAGGTTGACACTTCAGCCCAAGCGAAGACCGGGTGGGAGGGGGGAATTCCGCATCAGATGGATTGTCCCAAGGCAATAGTGTCAATGAGATATAGGACACTAAGCAAAGTTAGTAGTCCTTTTCTTCATTTTGGCAATATCATTGCTGACTTAACACAGCTATGATTTCGTGAAGATAGCATCATGCCGATATGTATAAAATTAAATCCTGCAATAGGACAATGATCTCAACTTTACATAGATTTAAGTCTCCTAGAAATCATATTGGTCTCTAGTTCAGAGATTATACACTAATCCACAATTTCAAACCTAATTTATGAAACCGGAAGAAATAATGTATTTACTTGCTCCCCTACCATTATATGTGTGCCTTAAAACAAGGCTTCAAGATTGACTTTGACTTTATGACAGTAGCTTCTTGGTTTAATTAACTGTAATATACAGTACTAGCTGAGTGCCCGGCTGCGCCTGGGGTGTGTGGGTGTGTGTTGGTTTAACCCCCGTGGTTGTGTTGGCATATGAGTCATGCGTATTAGACCAATATTGTTAGACCAATACAGTAATACCTCAGATAACGCTAAAACCTGTCTCCACAAGTCTTAGCATTATCTGATTTTTAGTGTTATCCGATGCATGCAAGGGAACGGGCTATGCGCTGGCCGCTTCTTTCTCGGAGGGCCGGAGGGTGTCTCTGCACTCACCTGCTGTCCCTCCAGGAAGGGAACCGGCCAAGCACTTGGCCCGTTCCCTTGCAGAAGGGGCCGCAGGTGAGTGCAGAGACAGCGAGGGCACCACTGGGGATCCAAGCAGCAAAGTCCGCTAAGCTGGTCTCCGCCTGGGAAGGCAGTTCTCAGGCAGAGACCAGCCCTAGGAGCTTAGCGGCTTGGATTCTCGGAGGGCCAGTGGGTGTCTCTGCACTCACCCTCCGGCCCTCCAGGAAGGGAAATGACCAGGCCAGTGGGTGTCTCTGCACTCACTCGTTGGGCCGTCGGGAAGGGATGCACCCAAGTGCATGGCCCATTCCCTTGCAGAAGGGGAACGGGCGAGGTGAGTGCAGAGACACCTGCCGGCCCTCCGGGAAGGGAACCGGCCAGGCACCTGGCGGGTGAGTGCCGAGACACATTAGTACAGTAACATTGCTCTTGAGACAAAAAAGAAAACACACAGTTTTCCCAGTTGTTCCCCAAGAGGAGCCAAAAGTTTTGCAAGTTGCAGGATGGGCATAATTTTTCTCATTGCAATGGAATAAGATTTTTTAAAATTAAATGGGTAGGACAAAGTTACTTCTCATGTCTGCTCTACCCGCAGGGCACAGGATGGTTTGAAACACTCTGATCCTAGAAGGGTCTTTCAGTATTTGCATAGATTGTCCCTAAATGTTTAGCTAGAATTTCACATGATTACCTAGCTACGTGTCATTCACAGCAACAACCATTTTAAAACAACTTCCAAAATAAGGAGAGGAGCTGTTTTACAAATACTGGTGCTGATTTATAGGGAATTTGTTTACACACATCAGGCAAATGAACTAGGCAATGAGGTGACTAATTCTGAAGTTGTGGCATCTGCATTTAGTCATAGTCTTAAAATGGACTGTGGAAAGAGACAGGCATTCAAAACTAGCTATTGAAGATACTTTAGTTGTTTCACAGGCAGCTGCTAGGATGGTCTCTGGGAAGTCAAACAAAGGCCATTTCTCTATTCTTAAAAATATAAAATCCATGTTTCATGGAATGTTCTCCATTCTTTTCTTTTTATTAATTTTGTTATTAAATTTTACAAAAATGAACAAATATAACAATACACAGTTAACATATAAAGAAAAAGAAAGAAAGGGAAAAAAGAAAGGAAAAAAGAAAATTATATAAAAAACATGTAACTGATTCTGACAATTATTAAGCACCTTAGGATACTACTATATTTATGCTCATCAGGGAAGGAACAACAAGAATAAAAGAAGTATTCCAATCAACCCCACTATGTTAACTTCCCCAATTTTAAAGGGATATTTTCTAGACCTTATACAGTATATCTAAGATACTTAAAGTATACATCCTTTATACCAAAGGGAAAAAAGGAAAAAAAGGAGGGGGAAAAATCTCACAATTAACTCCACCCTGTGATATATACAAAGCCCCAGGGGGATGCGGCATATCCCAGGCATACTTTATTGCATCCAAAACTTTTCTTGATCTGGTACTGGATGACGGTCTCCACCTTTTCCAAGAGCGTACTCCACAAACGGTTTCCAATTTTTCCAAAATCTATTATCTTTAATTAACCCTTTCTTTTCCTTCAGTTCCCATGTTAATTTATCATTAAATGCCAGTTGCCACATTTCCTTATACCATTCCTCCAGCTTAATGCGCTCGTCATTCTTCCACTTCCTTGCAATACAAAGCCTCCCTATCGTGATCATATTTCCTTTTTATCTTTATCCAAATTGATTTTCTCCAAATTTATTAACATGATGGTACTCGATCCCAATTTTATTTCCTCTCCAATTAATCCCACCATTTCCTTTTCGATGTCATCCCAAAATCCCTTTAATACCTCACAGTCCCACCACATATGTAAATAGGTCCCCACACCTTTCTTACATCTCCAACATAAATTGTTCTTAGATTTATCAATTTGACTCAATCTCACCGGGGTCAAGTACCACCTCCACAACACCTTATAATTATGTTCTTTAATTCTGACGGACATTGTTTTCATAATCCTTCTCTTCCATATTGATTTTCAATTTATATCTAAAATGTCTGTGTTTAAGTCTTGCTCCCATTTTGTCCTTAATTTATTTTGTGAATCATGTTCTAAATTTAATAGTTTATAAATCTTACTTACCAAGCCCTTCACCCCAGTTTCTCCTTTTCTAACCTTCCATAAGAAATCTTCAAATACTGTCTTATTCCTTTCCAAACCAGGGTCTCTCAAGTATTTACCATTCCATTTATTCACCATTGCAATTTGTAGCCAATTCAATCTTAATTCTGCAAATAATTCCTTCCTTTTAGTTTCATCAACACAAGCTCTAATCCAGTCCCTCAGCAAAGACAGGTCATTTTGGTTTAATACCTCCCTCACTCTCTTATCAATTTTAATTGGGAAATTTGCCATATCTTCCATTTTGATAATTGGAGATATGTCAGGTGCCAACGATATTTTCAGCTTTTTCCAAACTTCCCACATTGACTTTAGCATTTTATTTTCCATATTAATTTTCCCTACATCCTTGTCGAGAAAAGCTGCTTTACCTATTTGACCCAATTCTCCTAGCTCTATATCTTCCCAAATCACCTTTTCTTTCATCAAGATCTTAACAATATTTTTAATCTGAAATGCCTTATAATAGTTTTTGAGATCTGGAATGCCTAAACCACCCTGACTTTGAGGAAGATACCATAAACTTTTTGGAATTCTAGCTCTCCTTCCCCCATTACAATAATCATTTAGCAAGCTATGCACTTTCTTAATCTCTTTATCCATGATTTGGATTGGTAGGGCATCAAATAAAAAAATAATTTTAGGTAACAACATCATTTTACATATAGCTACCCTACCAAACCAAGACAAGTTTAATTTCTTATACTGCTGAACTTTTTCTTTAATCCATATCCTTTGTTTATCATAATTCGCTTTCTTAATATTTTCCCATTTGTCCGTAATGTTAACCGCCAGATATTTCAAACTTTCTTTGATTTGAATTTTAAATTTATCCTGTATTCTTTGCTGCACCATTATATCTGTACCATACATAATCATTTCAGATTTTTCCCAATTTATCCTTAATCCTGTGATCTCCTCAAAGTCTTTCAAGTGTACCTGAATTCTTTCTAATGCCTTCATTGGGTCCTTCATAATTACCAGTGTCATCTGCATATAAACTTATTTTATTGCCTAAAATTCCCTCGATGCTAACATCGTTTCTAATAGCGGTTGCTAATATCTCCATTGCCATTATAAATAATATTGGGGATAATGGACAGCCTTGTCTAGTGCCGGCTTCCAACTTTATATCTTCTGTATAAACATTATTCACTTTAAGAATTGCACTTCCCTGTTGATATAATTGTTCTATAATTTTTTTGAACTTTTCTCCAAATCCATATCCCACTACTATTTCATTAATAGTTACCCATTGAAGTGAATCAAATGCCTTAAATATGTTTGATAATAATCCAGCCTTAATCTTATTTTGCAGGTGGAACAGGAACACTCCCAAACGCGAAATGCCGATAGTGTATGTTTCTCTTTAATATAGAGGGTTTTACTTTTGGCTTCCGCATCCCATTCAGGGGTGTTCGCACGCCTCAGGACGCCCCGAATCTTCTGTTGCTTCGGGGTAAGGAGGACATTCCAGCGAAGATAGCCAAAGAGGTTAGAGAGGGTAGGGTTGCTGGACCATTTGATACGCCCCCATACCCAAATTTAAAAGTATCCCCTCTTGGCTTAGTGCCGAAAAAGTCTTCGGGTGAATTCTGTCTGATTCACCACATTTCTTACCCTGCAGGTGCCTCGGTCAATGATGCTATACTGGATGACCTTTGCTCGGTCCGGTATACGTCCTTTGACCAGGCCTTGCAGATGGTACGCTCATGTGGTCGCGGGGCGCTACTGGCAAAGTTTGACATCAAATCGGCATTCCGATTGTTGCCAGTGCACCCTGATGACTTTGAGCTTTTAGGTTTTCGTTTTCGGGCCAAGTTTTATGTGGACAAGGCTATGCCTTTTGGCTGCTCCCATGGCTAGTCGGATCAAAAGCATTGTACTTAAACACTGGCATATATTGGACTCCATACCAGGTTGCCAGCAGCGACCTACCATAGGTTTTCGCAAAACCCAGACTATTGCTAATTTTATTTCCAGAACTGACATTTCGCCTCCTAGCAGCATGTCTGCTACAGCAGTCTCCGGACATTTTGCCTGTGGACATTGCAAGTTTTGCGGCTACATGTGGCGTACCAAGCGTGTGCAATTGCCAAATAGGAATTTTACTCTAGAACTTACCTCGTATTCCAATTGCAACTCTCAGGATTCCATCTATATGATAATCTGTACATGTCAAATGGCTTATGTGGGGCAATCTAGGAGACCCCTCAAGATACGCCTGGGAGAGCATTTATCCCGTATCAGGAATCAGGTTGTCACCGCTCCTCTGGTTACCCATTTTCTCGAACATAAACACACAGTAAGAGATATCAGGGTAGTGGTACTGGAGACTTTTGTACCTAACAAACATCAGATCGTGGATGTGGAACGATTTCTCTTGCAAAGGGAGGCATTTTACATCCACCGTTTCAATACCCTCATGCCACACGGATTAAATAGTGAATGGGAATTGTCTGCATTTTTGTAGTTTCGCTTTTGCCTCGTTAACTGACATATCCGTATTTGCCCCTTTAAGCAGATCATAGGTTGGATTTGAAGTCAAATGGAACTCGTTTAAACAATTACATCTGTTTGTAATTATATGGGTGATTTTGCTTGTGTTATATGGAGTGCTCCTCTATAGCAATTAACGCGTGCACACACTAGAAGATTTTTGTAGAGGTGCGATACGCGCGAGACAATTCGTCGTAGGTATGTAGCCTGTCCATTTTCTCTTAATAATTGTTATTCATTTGGTTTATATACTGGATATACACGTATCACATGTTTAATGTTATATTGTAGCCATTATGCACCATTGTATCACGGGTTTTATGTTTTTGTATCATGCTTGTAGACACTTGAAAAAGTTATCCGAAATGACCCATTACCGGAAGGGCATCGCCTAGTTGTCTACAACTTTCTGAGACTGTTCCTCGCACGGACACCCGCCGCTGATGATATTATGGTTATTGGATTCCCCGCAAGCGAGAGAGATATATAATTCTATCAGTGACTCGTTGTTGCCCAAGAATAAACCAGGATATATATCATACAACACTTCGGGCTTCGGGGACATCGCACATATATATATATATATATATATATATATATATATATATATATATATATATATATATATATATATATATATATATATATATATATATATATATATATATATATATATATATATATATATATATATATATATATATATATATATATATATATATATATTTGTGTTACAGCTGTGCGGGTTTTCACACGTGCGGTTCTTGTGTTTGAGGTTATGAAGTAATATTATACTCAGCCCAGCTTGCAGTGAACTTTGGCGTTGGCCACTGATGTTTTTCTTTAGCAACACACTAGTCTTACGTTGTGAAGCGGAATATTGCATTTACGTTTTTCCTTACCTCTACACAAGTTCATCTCATGTATCCTACTGTATATTAAAGAGAAACATACACTATCGGCATTTCGCGTTTGGGAGTGTTCCTGTTCCACCTGCGGCTTTTGCTACACCCCAGCCGTCCTACTTGAGCTTAATCTTATTTTGAACAGTATTATCCACCAAATCTAGTACTCTCCTCATTAAGTCAGCCATGTATCTCCCTTTTAAAAAGCCAGCTTGATCCTTACCTATATAGTTACCCATAAAACTATTCAACCTATTTGTCAGTTTTGACGTAAAGATCTTTGCATCTTGATTAATTAAGGATATAGGTCTGTATGATTCAATTTTTTCCAAATCTTTCCCAGGTTTTGGAATTAATACAATTATTGATCTGTACCATGAGGTCGGAAATTGTCCTCCATCTAACAAGTAATTAAACAACTTTGTCAATCTCGGAATCACATTATCTAAAAACTCCTTGTAAAATTCTGCTGACAAACCGTCTTCTCCTGGCGACATCGTTTTTAAGCTTTACAATGGCATCCCTTATTTCTTTTCCTGTTATTTTGTCTTCCATTTTCTCCTTGTGCTCTTTGCTCACTTTTAATCCAATATATTTTCCCAAAGATTCCCTTAATTTGTCTAAATTAACTTCCCTCTCTGAATATAACTCCTGATAGAATTCCTTTACTATTTCAATTTTATCTTTAATCTTGTTACACCTTATCCCTGTTTTAGAAATTAAAGACCCTATTTCTCTTTTATCTCTCTTTCTTTTAACTGCCCTTGCTAATAACTTTGATTTTTTATTACTGTATTCAAAATAGTCTCTCTTCAAATATATCAGATTCCTCTTTACCTTTTCAATATCCTTCCCCACTAATTCCGTTTTCAATTTCTGCCATTTGTCATAAACTTTCCTGTTCTTAGTCCTTGCGTGCTCCTCCTGTAATTGCTTAATTTCCCTTTCAATTTCTTCTTATTCTGCTTTTACTTGCTTAAATTTGATACTAGCCATCTTAATACACTCCCCTCTAAACACAGACTTCATGGCATCCCACACCATATTATAATTTACCTTTCCATTATCATTCCAAGTCCAACTTTCTTCCCATTTTCGAGAAATCTGTTCTTTAATTTTAAGATCCTTAAATAAATTAGTATCATACCTCCATGTCTTTTTTACCCCAATTTCACTTTTGATTTTCAAATCTAAACTCACCATCACGTGATCTGATTATTTAAATATACCAGTCTTAACTTCTTCTAAATTTCTCATCATATTCTCTGACACCATAATATAATCAATTCTAGAATATGTGTTATGGACCTGCGAGAAGAAAGTATAGACCCTTTCCATTCCACGCAATTCTCTCCAAGTATCTTTCAACCCTAAAGATGTCATCCATTTGTCCAAAATTTGAGCTTTTGTTCCTTTACCACCTCTACCAACATTAGTACAATCTATAGATGATCTTATTAAATTAAAATCGCCGGCAACAATCATCTTTGCACATCTTTCTCTTTCCAAAATGCCATACATCTTATCCAAGAACTCCTCTTGATGTTCATTAGGTGCATAAATGTTTACCAACGTAATTTCATCCTCATCAATTTTCCCATTGACTATCAAATATCTTCCTTCCGGATCAGCAATACTTTTAGTAATTACAAAACCTAATCTAGATGATATGAATATTGCTACCCCCCCCCTTGACTTTGACGAACCATAGGCTTTCTCATAAGTCTGTGTCCAACCTAAGAACAATCGATTCGTTTCTGCTTATTTTTGATGTGTTTCTTGGAGAAGGACTATATTAGGTTTATTCTTCCTAAGTGCTGCCTCTATCCTTCTTCTCTTGACCTGACATCCAGTACCTTTCACATTCCAAGATACTACTTTAATACTCTTCATTTCTTTTCTCAATTACACCCCTAAACCTATGATTGCCGCATCCCCCTATAGGCGTGCACAAAACCATTCCAAAATACCCCAAACTATAACATACCAACATTAACAAAAAAAGAACAAAAAATATAAAAAACATTTTCTACTCTCCCCACTTACTACTGGAAGGGGCCTCTGAAAAACAAAGAGGGGAGAGGTGGAAAGCGCCACAAGAATGGCGTGATCATCAAGGACTCCCAACAGGTACAATCTAATTTAAACTCCTCCTTCTGCACCCTTGGGCATGCTTTCTTCTTCTTCATCCATATTTCTTCCAAAATGCAACCCTCCCAAAATTATCAATCCCTCCTTTAAAACCTCCCATTCCTTAGTATCATTCTCAAGTAGCTTTGCATCCGTCAAAATATCCAAAACGTAATGACCCTCTTGCACTAAAAATCTTCTCCCCAAGTACCAGAAAATTAATTGCCTTGGAAACTTCCAATTATACTTAATGTCCTTATCAATCAGAAATTTTGTCACCGGTTTCATCGCTTGTCGCCACATTCTCTCCTCCACAGCAATATCATTATAGATCTCAACATCAGCACCATCTATCTTCAAAGCTGTTGGCCCAACTTGTTTAATATGCGCCATTAATCTTGTCTTGTCTGCCACATTTGCAAACTTCACCAATCCATTCCTAGGACCAACTCTACCCCTCTTCTGTCCAAGACGGTATATACTTGCAATTTCCTCAGGAGAAAAACTATATTACGTTCTCCATTCTTAGGTGAAATGTAAAAGGTTCTTTAGTAGAAGGAAAACAGAGGTACAGAAGAACCTGATAGTTTTTATATTAATAAAGCTGAAAACAACTTTGCCTAATGTATTATGTTAAAGGATAAAAAAACCAAATCAAACCGCAATAATGCTGCATGTTTTTTCAATGATTCAGTGGATTTCTGTGCTATTTAATAGTAGGTAATTAGAATCGCTATTTGAATACTCCCCACTGTTTGTTTGAAATGTATTGGATTTATTTATTTACACTTATATCCTGCCCCTCTAGGGGAAAAATCACCCCTAACATCATAAAAACAGTCTTATAACAGCAAACTTTTCTAAATGTTCCAACACTAATTTCAGGCTTGGATTTTCTTCTTGTTGTTCATAGTAACCAGAGATATCTAGACTAATTTTACAAACTTTCTAAATTTTGACAAATGTATAATAAGTTAATGAAAAATGTTACAACTCCATATGTTGGCTGCCTTAATCTTGTCTCAATAAATTTAACTTTGGAGGAAATATATCCCAAAACTAAGGTCTTTGTTTTTCACCCCAAGCCATACCCTTCTTGACTATTTTCCTTCTTATTGACAAAAACTACCAATGATGGTATTGCCTAGGCACAAACACTGTATTTTGTACAGTCCCTCTTTATAATTTGAGTTTACCCCATATTATGAGACTTTGTCATTGATCAGTCTACTCACATCCATCCAATCTGCAGCAATAATTTTCCACTCTTGTTTAATCTATGGGATGACACCCTCAGACATGAACTCTCAATTTCCTTCCAATCCAAACATATAAACGTGTGTGAATAATGGACTGAGTCAGGGTAACTATACTGTAAATATGATAAACATAAAAATCCTCAAACTAACCCATGATGATTTATCTGAAAAATCTCTTTCAAAAATATTTTCCAATGAGATTTCTCTTTTATCAGATTGAATGAGAATGGTTGGAGTTTCAGAGTGAGAAATTTTTGGCACAGTAGTGACTAGAACACGTCTGCCAGCATCAGACAGATCTAGAAACTAGAAGCATTCTTTTAAAAAGATCACACCACGAATTTTTACACAATGAATAACTTCCATGTACATCACCACCAATAACTTAATACTGGTCACAGACTGCTCCTCAGTTTACCTTTGCACAATGCTGCCTTTTCGTAAGCTGCCTTACTTCTTGCTGGTGTTGTAGTAAATGGCTCATCTGCTTTACCGCTAAATGTACAGTTTAGGTGATGTGAAAAGGGGGAGACTGCAACCTCTTCTGACTGGCCTCTTAGTACAGAGGGGCCACAAAGTAAGTAACCAATTGAAAGAATAGGTAACTTGTTAGAAAAAGTTTACTCCCAACAGATTTTGAACCTCTGAATAACACTTTATTGGAGCAAACTGACTGAGCAGTCATGAAAGCCTGCTATTGGTTGTTGAGACAAAGATAATGGTCACTTTGAAATAATCACACAAAAGCAGCAATGTTCTGATTTAGCAGTCTGATAATTTTCAGAATCTGGAGTTACTAATACCAGTTACAGCATAAATGATTTCAAAGTACAGTATATGCTTTATTAGCACAAGTATTTCCTCTTTTTACTGTGTAAACCAGGGGTGCCCAAGCTTTTCGGGCCGTAGGCCAGTCACGTGGTTTAGGGGGCAGTCACTATGGCCCATGGGCTGGATCTGGCCCATAAGAGCAACAAGGGCTTCACTAGCTGGATAAATTGGCATCGGGGCCAGATCTGGCCCATGGGCCATAGTTTGGGCACCCCTGGTGTAAACGTTTGGGCATATGTGAGACAGTTTTTGAGATGTACCTACAAATGTCAACCCATGGGAAAAAGCAGGTGTCCCCTTGAGAGGAGGAGTCCATGTGTGGATTCATCTGTATTCCTTCAGTCTAGCCTCCTGTGGAAGGAAATTTCAAAGTTCCTTGTGTGCCTTATAATTAATCCATCTTTATTCTGTCAAAATGTTTAGCTTAAATTAGTTTAAACTGATCCATTTTGGAAGGTTGCTATGCGCAGAAGCCAACTTCTGACCAATTAGAAGCTGTAGGTCAGCCTGCTCTCTGTTCTCAGACAGTGGACCTGAGAAAGTGTCTGCTCTCAGACTAAGCACCTGTGAGTCGCACACTTCCCAGACTCACCACCTGTGGGTAGACGTGAGAAGCACATCTTTCTGATGGGAACACTGATTAAATGTCCTGTCTCACACTGGACTTCAAAAAGCAGGTGTCTGTTAATCAGAACATCTCCACACGCATTCTCTCAAAAATAGTATAAATATTGTGGCGATTAAGCCAAGATAGCAGAAGGATAGAGGGATAGGGCAGTTAACTCAGATCACATCGAGATGCTGCTCTCCGCCTTCCAGAACCGATCCGACCCATACCCTGTTACTTGGATGCGCGGCTCACTCAGATAAGTATTGCTTTCCTGAAATGCTTTCTTATTTTCTTAGAATCATGTATTTTGCTTAGCATAGTTTAGTGAGGATTTTTAAATGTTGGAATTCTCTATTTTTATTCCAATAAACCTTTTAAATGATTTCTTCATCAAGAAGAGTTATTCTGTCTCCTTCCAGCCATGAAAGAGCAGAAGGGGAATTCTTCAGATAAGGCCTTGTTAGTATCAACACCGAAGCTTTGCTTTTTGGACAGTGCAGCTGAAGCCGATAATCAAAGGAAGCTAGAGGGGAGAGACTTTGGGAGTCTCATCTTCCCAGGACTATGCCTTACTCCCCCTCTTCTAAGCTGCAACATCGAAGGCCAAATTCCCACCATATTATTTTGATAAGGGTGTGCTAGTTCTAATGGACAAAGACGCTACCAGTCCCAGAGGGCTTTGCAGAGTTTTTCAAACTGCGACACTTTTTAAGGCATCGCCATTACCCAGTAGAACCCCATCTTTCTCGCTGGTTTTCCTTGCCCGGGTTTACCCAGACGAGGCACCCTTTCGCAACACTACCAAAAGTCCGCCGGGCTTTCCCTCACTGAGCTGACAAACCATCCCAACATTCTGGGGATGAGGTGACCGGACCAGCCAATCAGCAGGAAAAGGGTTAGGTGCGGCCGCCGTGGGGCCTGGTCTTGTTTGCAGGTGGCGCAGCAGACAGGGGCCTGGTCGCCGAGCACGGTACTAGTAACTTGCACCTAGAGTAAGCCTATTAAATCAATGGAACCTACAGACGACTTACCAAATCCCTGTTGATTCAATGGGACTATTTGAGTTGCAACTTATTTCTGGATTTCAGCCATTCAGTATTTATTATATTTCCGTATTAAATGAGAACAATGAAAATTCAAACAAAGTTTATATACCAAATCAAAATTCACTATGGGAATTTACTTCAGTGTTAAGTGCTACTAACCAACAAGTTCTCCTCTACATTTCTAATCACATGTTTAAACAAAATGACTTGGATTTCTGGCAGTTTTGCCCAAATGGTCACAATTCAGCAAGCCTTTTGAAACATGTATTAATGCATACAACAAGACTTAACCCCTGCTTAGTTTTAACAGCAGCATTTTTTATTTCGTGCAGTGTCCTGCAGGAAAATGGGGGAAATCCTGCTGGGTTACTATCAACAGAGCCAGCAGGATTCAGTAGAATATTCTGTCTGAATACTGGACAACACTTTCCCTGTGAAAAGAAAATTTATGCAACCACAACAGAGAATACCATGTGTTATTTCTGCTAGACGAGCTAAATCTTATCATAAGTCAAGAACAGCTCCTTCTCTTTTTTCCCTATAAAGCTTTGGTAATCTGTTGCTTTAAACTCAATGTACTAAAATATGCAGTGAAAGAAAAGAGCTCTCTAGTATCTTGCTTTTCTATGATCTTATTACTATCGTACTTGGTCTCAAGGCAAAGCAGAAGAATAGCGTCAGGAAGTCCCAGGCTCACTAATATGAAAGCATCCTGTTGTCTCCAAATTCACATTGTTCAGCAGAAGTCATTCAATAATTCTATGCACACCTGCATCAACAAAAGTTTACCCAAGAAAGAAAAATACTCCCAAAAACAAAACAAAAGCATTATTTTCAGGGTCCAGGGCATAAGCAGATGGCAGCCAACATAAACCCCAGTACTACCAGGTAAACAGCAACCAATCCAGGGTCCAAATCTAAGTGAAACCAGAGAAGCAGGTTAAGTCTGACAATGAGTAGATAACAAAAGTGTAGTCCAAATGAGTCCGAAGTCAGGTGACAACGAAAACAGACATGGCAGGGTATATTTGAGAGCTGGAGCAAGGCAAGGATGGAATTCCAGGAGTAAGGATCCAGGCAAGGTATAACAACAATCCAGAGGAACCTAGAACTGGGCAGAAGTCTTAAGGAATAGGATCAGAAACAAGGCAGGAGACCCAGCAGCCAAGCAACTACAAATCTGACCTCTACTGCTGAGACAGCTTTAAGAAGGAAGGGCCGGTTCTTATATAGCTAAGCCACCCGGGGTCTCCAGGTGGAGCCTATGGCGGCCTAGAACCTTCCCTGGGGCTCTTGGGTGGGGCTCAGCAGCTGCTCCCATGCTGAGAGCCCCAATCTTGCAGGACATAGCAGAGCTGCTGCAAATCCTGACAATTTTCCTCCAATAATTATGTAATATTTGCTGACCATTACTGCCTCTTACACTCTGATTTTTCTTAAAGTTACATTTATAATAATTGTGTGTCAATTCTAAAGAATACTCACAAATGAGTATTCTTTTTTCTGAAGGTGCTCTGGGACTGTACAGCTTGCCCAAGACAACACTGAATTCACTACCTCTGGTTCTGCAGCCAGATGCCTAACTCACTGAGCTATCCAGCTAGCTAAAATTACCTTTACTTGAAAGTTATATATTTTGGCACACCTCCAACATATTCTATTGTTATTATTAAGCATAAAGTCAGCATCAGTCCTATTACAAGGGGGAGAAATCTTTCCAGAGGCAGACTTGACTTCTAAGAATCCAAGGCCCATATTCCATGCACCCTGAAATTGCTTTCCTTCCACTAAATTAATGTTATGGAATAAGCGCAAAATCTACAAAAGACACAGCTAACTAAATTACAAAGCAATTCAGGACAGTTTTAGCAGAGCATAGATTTTAAATACATATTATATTTCAAAAGCTACTAATAGAAAACCAACACAACAATCTGCTTCTATATCACATAAGAAGCCTTCCCTTCTTCACACTAACACACAACACATACATGAGTTCTCTTTAGACTTTCTGAGTCCTAGTTCATTATTGCATCCTTTATACCACACTAAATGTTAACAACCAGTTTTACTCCCATTCAAACTTAGTTTACAGGATAATTTTGAAATGAAAAGCAATTGCAAATTTAACCCAGCCTGTACTGACTTCAAGCCGCATATTTCTAAAGTAAAGACACCCACATGGATATCAACTCATTATAAGACCTAGCATCAAATTAATATTTTTCATCCCGCAACACTGAAGAAAAATTATCAAGACACAGTGATCATATTAAATATTAAGTGCAATTTGTTAACACTTATTTGTCCCTGAGTTTTATCTTCAAGTGCTTTTGCATAATGATGAGACACATTTTTCCTCTCTTGCCTCCCCAAAATAGTTATACAGTACTTTAAAATTACGGTACTCACTGGAGGAACTCGGCAATTAGACTGTGTTCTTCCTATTTCATACCTGTGGTACATCTTTCTTTGCAATAATATCTGTTCCATGCTCTTCTCCTTGTACCCATTACAATCATGGGGTATAGGCAGATTTTTGATGATATTGATGTTTTACATATAATTTTATAATTGTGATTTTGTATATTGTTTGAATTGAGAAATGTATGTTGCTTTTGTACTTTGGATATTGTATTTATATGCTGTAAACCGCTTTGAGTTCCCCTAGGGGAAGTAAAGCGGTATAGAAATGTAAATATAATAATAATAATAATAATAATATATGTACACACTTATGTAATCTACCATCTAGAAGTATTTATACTGTATATCCTATAAACTTGTTTTGGCCTACAAGATCTTACAGTACAAGTTGGTCAGCTTTCTATGTACACACTTTGTTTTGGCTTGATATTTGGTCATGTTGAAACAGACTAACATGGCTAGAATATTAAACATGATGGCCAGATTCCTATCAGTTACACTTCCCACAATAACTCCATTGGCATTAATCCCAGCTGCAAACTGCCACCAGTTAAGCATTTGCTGCTGCATACTACTTGCGTAATCTGGTGTTCAACAGAAAATGCCTATGCTGATTTACCTTAACAGAGACGAGAGCTCACTCCATTGTGCAGAACTTGGATCTCAAACTGCTGACCTGCTGACCTTCCAGTCGTCAAGTTCAGTGTCTTAACTATTAAGCCACCACAGTCCCTACTTGTTATAGCAGGCACTTATTGCCAAAACTATGCCATTTTGCTTCTGATCATGCCAAGAAGTGACATGATCTTTTATTTTCAATAATTCATAGCATGTGCTACTCACTCAACTAAAACACATGGTCATGATCCCATTTTTGGATGCTTGACTTGTGGGCTGCAGAGCAAGAACCTTCTATCTCTCTCTTTGTAAAAGAGGAAGCAAAGAAGAAGAAGACTTATGGGCACACCTTTCTAAGGCTTAGCTCACCACTGTAAGAACTCTTTGAGTGATGCGGAAACCAAATGAGGAAACCAAAATGTTTTAATGTTCTTCGACCTTAAGTCACTGAAGCCTGGACTTAGAAGCCTACATTCTTTCCCAACTGACAAAGTTATTTTATCAGTAGGTGTTGCACCCTGACGGTTCTGTACCTTTGCAGTTCAGTATCATCAGGGTATCATTGTGACAATAATGCAAGGCAAAAGCAGCTTGACTCTTCTACAAGTTTTTATTCTTCTACATTGTTTCTAAAGTACTTGAGGGTTGTTGAAAACATTTAACAAGCATGCAGTTCAAAATGTCCTAGAAAATTGGTGGTGAACCTATGGCATGTGTGATAGAGGTGGCACTCAGAGCCCTCTCTGTGGGCACCCATGAGGTTGCCCCAGCACAGAGTTTGCCCCACCCCTCTGCCCAGCAGCCCAATGGGAGTGCTTCCTCCCTCCACAAGCACAGAGTTTGCCCCACCCCTCTGCCCAGCAGCCCAATGGGAGTTTCATCCCTCCCCTGTTGCAGTGTTGGCACTTTGCAATAAATAAGTGGGTTTTGGATTGCAGTTTGGGCACTCGGGTCTCTAAATGGTTCGCCATCACTGTCATAGAATCTGCTTAAAAACATGAAAATGGAATGCAGGAACATAAAATTGACACAGAAATGATTTGGATAACATTCCAACACATTCAGTAATTTAAACTATTGCAGATATATAAGAGTTACAAAGGTTGAATACAGAAGCACAAACACCTGAAAAACACCTCTTAAAACATTAAAAGATCTTAAAGGTAAAAATGTTACAATAAAAACCTGTTTAGCTGTGAAACATGCTAAAGAAATACAAACAGAAAAATTATATTAAAATAACACCTAGGTCGTGCCTATTTGAATCTATAGAAGGAACTCTATGTTGTCCTATCCTTTTTTTCTCCTTATCTTGGATGTCATATCTATATCTTTCTTGTGATTGTTATCTGACCTAAGAAACATGTTTGGTTTTCCCCACTGTCACATTAACATACACTTGACAGAACAAACTTGTATGGTCAAACCTCTGGCCCATCTTTTTTTTTTTTTTTTTTTGCTTTGCAGCTGGTCACTGATGTCACCCTGACCTGCATTTCTCTCTCACAATATATCTATTTGCCCACTCTCAACACCTGTCCAATTTCTCAGACACAAAGAAGTCTGTCTTTCATTGTTTAAGACTGTTTTCTCATACTTTTGACTCATAATGACCTCATATTCCCCTACCCCCATAGACAATAATCTTTTCCCATTTCTCTTATTTCAGCTACTTCCTCAATAAGAACTGGCAATATGATCAGATAAAATTGGTACTTTCCCCTGAAATGTATTCTTTACTAAAATTCAGACAAGTAGCTATAATGTCCCCATGTCTATAACATTCTTTTTATTAAACCAGAAGTAGGCGGCCAAAATGGCTGCCGTGCTCTTTGTGGGGGGCCCCCACCCCGGACTAAGACATCCGGGTAGTTAGGGGGTGTGGCCAACCCCTTTATAAAAGGGGTGGCCACGAGGTGGCCCCTCTGCCATTTTAGAACAGCAACGGAGCGGAGAAGTTCGCTCCGACGCTGCTAATTTTGCTCTTTTTCGATCGGAGATACCTCTCCTCCGATCAGTGCTCCAGGGTTTGGGTGGCCATGGCTCCCAAATGGAAGATTCCCGCAGCTCCGCGGCTGCGCGCAAGGGGAAGGGCTCACCCTACCCCCTTGACCACCTCACTTGGGCCACCATCGGGCTGGAGGGCTCGTGCGGGGGCGCCAAGGGGGGTGGCAGGGTTCCTTTGACCACTGCCACCAATGTTGGTGACCAGGCCCCTGCCCACCCTGCCCAGTCGTAGGGCTCGAGCGGGGGCTGTGCGGGCCTGCTCCCAGGGGGTTTCCACCCCCATTGACTCATCCGGCTTGGGGCTTGGTGGCCCAATTGGGCACGGTGCGGGATCGCGACCTGTTATCGCAACAGCACCCCATGGGCCGGATTATTTGGCCTGGCCATATTGCGGCCAGGGACTGCCGCGTGACTTTCCATCTCCGCCTAGTCAACCATTGTATGGTGGGCCACCAGGCCCACCTTACCATGGTGGGTCTGACATGGTTGATATGCTGCTTGCCCACATAGCGGCCCTCGAGGCATCCATGGGGATCGCCCCATCACCACCGGATTATGGGTTTGGCCATTCTTCGGCCACGGCCCAGAGACCTATGCTGGCCTCTCAGTGGGCCATCAGCCGGGTTGAGCTGCTGGAGGCCGTTAGGCCAACGCATGCTGGCGCTCCGCAGCTCCCCGTCCGGCCGCCCCAGCGGGGCATCCCGTCGTTGACCGGTACTACTTGGCCTGGACGCCCAGCAGCTCAGAGCTCAATTTCCATCGCGAGCTCCGACACCTGCCAGGGGCCAGAACCCCCAGTGGGGGCGGCCCAGGTGGGTGCAACAAGTGAGTATGCTGATCAAGTCAGCACACCGGCGACACTTACACATGCTACTGGTGGGGTGCAGTGGCCCTGGCCTCACCAGTCGGCTGCGGGTGGCCAGTTCACTGCGCAATACCCTCTGACCTCCGAGGCTCCCAACTATTCTCAGGTTTTGCCGGGGATAACCGCCCCATCGGCTCTAGCTGAATTTCCTGGGGGGCAACAGGGCCCATTATACGTTCCTCCACTTCACTCTGTGCCGACTACGGCTATGCCGACAGCCAGCTACTCCCTGCCCCTGGGCGCACATTTATCCCAGGCCACCAGGGAAAAGATATGGCGGGGGGAATATGTTGATATTTTCACCCTCCTTAACCGTGAACCTACTAAGGAGGAGAAGGAGGGGCAGGATGACAGGGACAAGGAATTGTCCCGTCGTCGTAAGCCCCCTGGTACGTGGGCCAACTGGTTACCGGCCTATTTAATATACATGGCAGTATATCTTAGGGCTCGTCCTGATTTGGCCATTCCGATGGTCCAGTATCTGGACAATATTTACCGGGCCATTGTTGATTTCCCTGGCCCATCATGGTTGGCCTATGATGAGGAATTTAGGATGAGGGTGGCCCTTCACCCGGAGATGTGGTGGGACGAGCCCTGCCAGCAACTATGGCTCCTGTATATGACCCCTACACGTCCGGCGCCAGGTGACCGGTACCACTGCGGCCATGCCGTGCAGCGGTCTACCACTACACAGGTTCCCCGCCAGCCGGCAGGGCAGGGGGTTCCAGCCCGCCTGCTATGTTGGAGCTACTCTGCCAATGGAGTGTGCAACAGGCGCCAGTGTAAATTTAGGCATGAGTGCCCATCCTGTTCCGGCCCTCATGCAATCTCCTCGTGCCCACGGGCCGGTGGGTCCCTGGGTAGGGGAAAGGGATACCAGGGGTCGGCCAGAGCTCCCTCTGATGCCGCTACCCATTCAAAAGGCCCCCTCCCCAATTAATCTTAGCATGCTTGAACGGTGGCTACACGTATATCCTAGACAGGATGATGTGCTGTACCTGCTAGAGGGTTTTACTTTTGGCTTCCGCATCCCATTCAGGGGTGTTCGCACGCCTCAGGACGCCCCGAATCTTCTGTCGCTTCGGGGTAAGGAGGACATTCCAGCGAAGATAGCCAAAGAGGTTAGAGAGGGTAGGGTTGCTGGACCATTTGATACGCCCCCATACCCAAATTTAAAAGTATCCCCTCTTGGCTTAGTGC
Source organism: Bradypodion pumilum (assembly GCA_035047305.1). Taxonomy (NCBI): domain Eukaryota; kingdom Metazoa; phylum Chordata; class Lepidosauria; order Squamata; family Chamaeleonidae; genus Bradypodion; species Bradypodion pumilum. The sequence goes on from JAWDJD010000003.1 coordinate 328,229,505, forward strand.
CGAAAAAGTCTTCGGGTGAATTCTGTCTGATTCACCACCTTTCTTACCCTGCAGGTGCCTCGGTCAATGATGCTATACTGGATGACCTTTGCTCGGTCCGGTATACGTCCTTTGACCAGGCCTTGCAGATGGTACGCTCATGTGGTCGCGGGGCGCTACTGGCAAAGTGTGACATCAAATCGGCATTCCGATTGTTGCCAGTGCACCCTGATGACTTTGAGCTTTTAGGTTTTCGTTTTCGGGCCAAGTTTTATGTGGACAAGGCTATGCCTTTTGGCTGCTCCATTTCGTGCTCAGCCTTCGAACGTTTCAGCTCCTTTCTTCATTGGGCTTTTGTTCGGAGGTCGGGATCCCGGTCTGTGGCATACTACCTTGACGATTTTTTGTTTGATGGTGGACACGACTCGGGCACGTGTGTACACCTGCTTAACATATTTCAGGGGCTTATGGAGGAACTTGGTGTTCCTCTGGCACCTGAAAAGACAGAAGGCCCAGCCATCACTCTCACCTTTCTTGGTATAGACATTGACACCGTTGCCCAGACATCCAGGTTACCCATGGAAAAGGTGACTCGGATCTCAGATGCGATTCTGGCAATGCTTGCCAAGCGCAAGGTGTCTCTCCGGGAGTTGCAGGTGCTCCACGGCCACCTCAACTTTGCATGCAGGGTGGTAACACCAGGTAGGGCCTTTGCCAGGCGTCTTTGTGATGCTATGGTGGGTCTTTCAAAAAAGCACCACAGGATCCGGCTGACTAAGGGTTTGCGGGCTGACCTGTCGGTTTGGCTCACGTTCTTACAGGGCTTTAATGGCATTTCCTTTTGGAGGGCTGAGCGTATGGTCAGCCCTCGGTTCCAGGTCCAGTCGGATGCCTCAGGTTCCCTCGGGTATGGGATTTATTTCGAGGGTAGGTGGGCCTCTGGAATGGCAAGGCACGATCTGGAATGGCAAGGCTTACGCGATCTTACGTTCCTTGATTTTTTCCCCATTTTAGGTGCACTTATGCTCTGGGGGGACATGTGGGCTAATTCCGCAGTTCACTTTTGGTGTGACAATGCTGCCGTAGTGCATATTGTTAATGCCCAAACATCTAAGTCTCCCAGAGCCTTGGTTCGACAATTTGTTCTTAGGTCCTTGCGCCTTAATGTGCTTTTTAGGGCCAAACATGTGCCAGGCATTAATAATGATGTTGCTGATGCTTTATCCCGCCTGCAGATCTCCCGGTTCCATGCCTTGGCTCCAGACGCAGAGGAACTTCCCTCTCCACTTCTGGACGAGATGTGGACCTTTGGCGAGAAGTGAACCGGGCGCTTGGCATGTCTTTGGCACCTCGCACACGTAAGGCGTATCAGCACACACTTCAGCCTGTTTCACCGTGTCTTCTGACACACCTTGCTCGGGGCTGGCATAGCCTGTGTTATGATAGGTATGAAGAGTCTCTTTTTCATGCAGCTACCACCGTAGCTTTCTTTGGAGCTCTAAGAATCAGCGAGCTGGTCCCACTTTCGAAGGGGGACATGTCTCGTAGGGCACTGGAACTGGAAGATGTATCTCTCAACCAGGACTGGGCTCAGTTGAGGATTCGTTCCTCAAAGGCCGATCACAATGGGAAGGGTTGTAGTGTGACGCTTCTACGATGCACGTTTGCTGACATCTGCCCGGTTAGTGCCCTACATGCGTTTCTGGCAGTGCGTGGTTCACACCCTGGCCTGTTGTTCTGCCACCAGGATGGGTCCCCCCTTACTAAATTTCAATTCTGGAGGGTTACGGGGACGGCACTTCACAGTGCGGGCGTTCCTGGGGCTCGTTATGGTACCCATTCATTTAGGATAGGCGCCGCATCAACTGCGGCTGCATTTGGGTACTCGGAGGCTGATATACGTCGAATGGGCAGGTGGGGATCAGCGCGCTCTTCTTTGTATGTACGTCCCCTCACTGCATGAGTGCCTCGCTATGCCCTCATTTCTCTCTCCTTCTTTTACAGACCCTGTGTATTTTCGCACACCGGTGGCAGTATGGCTGCTGGGCCACAGTTATGTGCACTGGGTGGCACAGTACGCTGCTTCATCGAAGTGGGGACCCCATCTTGGGCTACGTGCATCCGCACGTATGCAGTGGTATGGTGTGCGCGGCATGAGGTGGCGGGAACTGTTGCCATTCCTGATGTCCATCAGGGATGCTGGACCGCCAGATGTGTTAATTCTGCACCTCTGCAGCAATGATCTCTCACAGATTACTGGCCTTTCCTTAAAGATAGGTCCCCCCTTACCAGTGTGCAGTGACCTGGCATTCTTTCACCATTTATGGCCATACACACGGTTGCTATGGTCAGACATCGTGCCGAGACACTGTTATAGGGGAACCATTGATCTCCATGGTTTGGACCGTGCCCGGCGGTCAGTGAACAGGGTTGTCGCCCGGTTCCTTATTGAGAATGGCTTGGGGACAGCCATTCGACATCCGGGGATAGGGTTGCAGGATTTTAGCCTGTATTCTGGAGATGGGGTCCACCTGTCGGCTAGAGGTATGGACCTCTTTTTGGAGGACGTGCAAGTGGGCCTGGTGACCGAGCTGTCGGTCGGAGAGAGGCGGTGAGTCATCTTGGATGCCTCCCTGTGTGGTGGGTAACACTGGTAAGGTAAAAAATTATGACCCATAGGTATCCGGCAGGTTCGCAATTGATTGACCAACACGTAGATAGGTACAGGGGAAACAGGCTTGGCCGGTCAAGGGTGAACCATGAACGGGGTGATGCTAGGAGCTTCACAGCCTGCATCACCTTGATCTTTTAAAGGATAAACGTCAGAGGGTGGGGTCAATAGATAGTATATTGACTTCGGTCAACAATTTGTTTGTGACAACAAACAAATTGATACAAATTGATACATAATAACCAATTGCCATTGGCCATTTGGGTGGAACCTTACCAGTGCTACTGCGGCCTGCTTGCCTTAAAGAATTACAATTGGATGATACACCAATTGAAACTTATAATTCGGACTAGGGCATTATTCAATAAAAGTGGCCCAATGCCTTTAATCCAATACCGGTGTCTGAGTCTTTATTTGGGTGGGTGCGCCTGCAAGGCAATCAATCTGTAGCTCTTTTCAGCATCTCAAAAGCCTTTTACAAGTAACAAGTTCAGAATTCCTATCCATATTACTCTCCTGAATAGGAGAAATATCCAGTTTTTTATTCTGCCCCTGCCCATTGCTGGTATATACACCTGACAAAACAAAAAACAGGAATGTAGGCCCTGAATAAATGAAACTGTACCATACAAAAACAGTACCACTGCCCTAGTGGTGCAGTGGTTAAACTGCTGTATTGCAGCCAGAAGGTTGTGAGTTCAATCCTGACAAGGAATCAAGGTTGACTTAGCCTTCCATCCTTCTGAGGTCAATAAAATGAGTACCCAGCACATTGGGAGCAAAATACTAATTAACTTGTGAATTGCCTAGAGAGTGCACTAATTGCTATGGGCCAGTATATAAGTCTAATTGCTATTGTTACATAAATTCAAAGTCTAGAAGAGTGGTCACACTAGCTGCAGTATTCTGAGAGTTGTAGTCAAGTCTTGTGCTTACTGCATAAATAGAGAAACAAAAGCAATTATCATAATAGGTTGCAACAACCAACACTTCACCTTTATACCTCAGAGTAGAGGTCCTGAAGATACTGCTTCAGTAAACATTATTTCAGCAAAAGTCTATACAACAAAACGATATTCAAAGGTAATATTAAGAAATTATATGGACTACAAGCACTCTGATCTCAGAATTTCACTAGACTAGAGTTTACCAATGACAGCATATCAGAAATAGGAGTGGTTTATTTGAGGCTGTCATCTTCTGTGAAAGATCTCACAATGAGCTTTTAAGAAGGTCATGGAAACAGGACATAATAAACCCAAGCAACTTCTCCTTCCCCATTTAAGAGTCTAAAGTGGGCTGCCTTTGCCTAGATGCACAATTCCAATGTTGAGAAAGACGCTAAGCGTCCATCAACTGAAAGAGCCAGATATAAAATATATTATACAGTTCAACATAACAAGGTCTTGGAATCTTTAACCTTTAACTATACAACAACAGGAACACACATCAACTCCTGCAAAAATGACAGTTAATGCTTATTTTCAAAAGTAGTAGAGTTTGGGCAATCCTTATGTAATACTTATGCAGATTTTGAGTGTTGCAAAAAGAACTGGTGTTGCCCTTTCCTGGACTAACTGAAGATGAAGAAAAAGAACTAGCAGCAAGTGACATTGAGTTTCTGTAAAAACAGTTCAGGGCACCCTCTAAGACTACACAGGGTAAAACAACAGTCTTTTTTTTTTTTGTAATAGTAGCTGTGTTAGTCTGTGCTTCAAGCATATCAGAGAGTAAGCAAAACAAAAAACCAAAATGTTGGCTTTCAAAAATAAATCAAGACAATTATTTCAGTCCCTTATCTGTGTGATTGGAGCACTTTATGTGTGAGGTTGACATGCTGCCTACAAAAAAAAAGCAAAATAAAGGCAAAATGTTTCCATAAATTACATAGGCTATATTTGTTGATTATAAAGATGTCATAAAACCACTGATTTTGTTTGTACTAAAAAGACTTAACACTGGCTGAAAACCTGAACCAAAAGGGCAGCTCGTAGTGAGTAGCAGGGATTAAACGCACCCACCCAGATTATAGCGAGATCATGCAATATTAGCATTAGAGATTACTTTGTGTGTCGAAAAATAACGATGGGAATTATTGATAATGTCTTACAGCTCAAGTCCTAATTAATCTATTTTGGTAGGCACCCCACAGCTTTTTCATTACAGTTTCTTCACTCATCTCAAACTGATAAAAGAGGTGACTAAACTTCACATGACCACAAAAAGGAAGGCACCAGATGTCTGACTCCATCGGTTTCCAGCGCCTGTTGAGCAAACCAGTGTCGCAATGTTGTTGTTTTTTTTTTAAAAAAAGCCAACAACCCCCAGATAGTCAGAGATTAAACAAACAAAACAAAAGGACAAAAACAATTGTGGCACCTTAAAGACTAACTCCTGTATTTTAATGCTAACTTCGTCAGACATAAAAGTGAGACTTCATGGGATTAATTTATACATACCAGCCACAGAGGTACACAATGGCTGGCTAGCAAAACAGATTGCAAATCAGTGTGGTTTTTTGTTTTTTTTTACAACCGGTAAAACCCCTGATTGGGGTTCAGAATGATCAATGTGACATTTGGTTCTGTGGAATCGTGGATGGACGCGAAATTAGCATTGTGAACATTCATTACACACATCCGCCCAGAGAAGTGTCGTTATCTTCCTATTTCCACTGCGATCAAAGAAAAAGGAGGAAAACAACTCGCTCCCTGGAAGCCTGCCAGGTCCCCAAAACTACGGCAAAATAAAATAAAGCAGTGAGGAGCAGTCGAGGGAAAGAAAAGCTGATCTGAATTCGGGATGGATCGATGTAGGGCTGGGCCATGGATCACTCATGGGGTTCAGGGGGCTGGTCACTATGGGCTGCGGGCCGGATCCATCCCCCGATGCCAATTCATCCGGCCCGCGAAGCCCTCGTCGCTCCCGGAAGCGGAAGTAAAACGCGCCCGTACGGGCGCGTTTTACTTCCGCTTCCGGGAGCGACGAGGGCTTCGCGGGCCGGATGAATTGGCATCGGGGGATGGATCCGGCCCCCGGGTCATAGTTTGAACACCCCTGATGTAGGGGCCACGAGCCTCAAAACACACCCGGGCCCCGGGAGGGAAAGACTTAATTACTAAGTTAAAGCAAAAAAAAAAGCTTCCGGTGGGTGGCAAAAGATCTGAAAGAGGGAAGGTTTGGAAACCGAGAGAGGACCCACGTCCGTAACGCGCAGGCGCCACAAAGCGGGGGGTGGGGGGGTGAGGGAGAGTCAGTACCAAGCCGGGCTCGTCCTCCAGCCCTACCTTTAAGGGAATCCATCCACACAGTCCTCTGTATTTCCACACAGGGGGCGGCGGGGGGCGGCCGTGCTCGGAGACCGGGCAAGGCGCAAGCTAGGCTTCCCCTTGCCCTTCTCTTCTCCCTTCCGGCTTTTACCCACTCACCTGCCCGGTGGGCGGCGGAGGCAGGTCACGGGGTGTCTTCCTCCTCCTCCTCCTCCGCAGCCACAGTCTCCCTCTCCCCTTCTCTTGCGAGGCTAAAGCGGCGAGTGCTCCCCTCTCCTCTCCTCCTCCTGCCCTGGCGCGCGCTACCTATCGCGGGGCCCCCCTCGGGCGGCGGGCGGGCGGGCGACTTCCTCCTCGTCAGCCTTCCAGTCTACGAGTGTGTGTAGTAGTAGCAGCACGCAGACCGGCGGGCCGGCTAAGGACGCAGGCTTTCCCTTCCTGATGCGCAGGAGTGGCGGGCGGGGAGGGGCGGGGAGGGGGGGTGGGAGAGAGAAAGAAAGAGGGAAGGAGCAAGGAGGAGACTAGCATTGCCTAGTAAGCAACCACTCCTCATCCTCCTCCCCTTCTCCTCCTCCTCCTCTCCTACGGGCGCTCCTCCTCCGCCCCTCTAATTCGGCCAGCCAATCCCGCGGGAGCGCGTGACGGACAGACAGGGGCCATTTAAAAGTAAAAGAAAGGTTCCCCTTCGGAAGCCAGTCGTATCCGACTCTAGGGCGCGGTGCTCATCTCTGTTCCAAAGCCGAAGAGCGAGCGCTGTCTACTGCTAGAGCAGACGTTTCCGGTGTCAAGGCATGCCTGCCACATGTCCACGGAAACGTCTGCAGACACAGACACCGCTGGCTCTTTGGCTATAAACAGAGATGAGCACTGGGCCCTAGAGTCGGATACGACTGGCTTTCGTGTAAGGGTGGCCTTTGCCTTTACCCATGGCGATCAGCCATGAAGACTGTCCTGAGAATATAATGCTGTGGCCTTTAATCTGCCTTCTGCATCGCAGGGTGATCCAGTCCCACGAGTTACTTTCTGGTCCTTAGCCCTTTGGGCATGCAAACTCCACCGCAGGCCAGTATTGATGAAGCTGCTGCCTTCCATCAAGATGGATTCAAGTGGAATTTAATCGACTTTGAGACCATCACCCTTCCCTCTGGATTTTGCCAAGGCTGCTAGTCCTCAGTGTTGTCAGGTTAGTTAACCGCTGCCTAACACTCAACGGTGAGTCATTGGCAGTATGGTACCATAGCAGGATAACCTGGCCAGTCTCCCTCCTACAAACAAGAGCAAAGGGGTTTAGTGGGGGAAAGAGTTAGCAGGTTTTCCAAGTCAAAGGGAATGGCTTCTGGTTTTGGTTTGTTCCTCAGGGTGTGAAGGGGGAGGAGGAAAAGGGAGATGGTTCTGCTTGGGCGGGAGGTCATCGAGGCTAGACTTTGGAAATGTTACTCTCAGGAAGTACAACTCTGAGCATTCATGGTTGTTGATCTCTTACAATTCTTGGGCGACAGTAATAGTAATAGCAATTACACTTAGGTACTGCCCCATAGTGCTTAGTTCAATCTCTGGGCGGTTCACAGATTAATTAGCATCTTTGACCCCAACATGCTGGGTACTCATTTTGCTGACCTCGGAAAGATGAAAGGCTGTGTCAACCTCACACCTGCCCAGCCAACAATTCTGTCTGTAACCGTAAAGGGCAGCGATTCTGTCTGTAACCGTAATTCTGTCGGCAGGAGGTTCCATAGGGCCGGGGCAGACACAGAGAAGGCCCTCTTCCTTGTGCTAGAGAGGCAAGCCCCTCTAGCCGATGGTACAATTAGAGAGCCCCTCTGGTTCGCTCTAGTCAGATGGGCAGACATTCTTGGGGTGACGCAGTCTCTTAGGTATCCTGGCCCACTACCATGTAGGGCTTTAAAGGTCGTGACCAGCACCTTAATTGGCACCTGGAGGCAAACTGGTAACCAGTGCAGCTCCCGGAGCAATGGCAAGGCACAGGCATAATGCCCACACCCTGTCACCACCCAGGCAGCCGCATTCTGGACCAACTGCAGCATCCAACTGGTAATCAAGTCTGGAGATGACCAGAGCATGTGTGACCATGAGCAAGGAGTCCCGGTCCAGGAGCGGGCACAATTGGCGAATTACACAAAGTTGTGCATAAGCCTTCCTAGCCATGACTGCCACCTGCTCTTTGAGCAGGAGTCGTGAGTCCAGGAGGACCCCCAAGTTGTACACCAGGTCTGTCTGGGGCAGAATAGCCCCAGGACCAAAGGTGGTAGCTCCCGGGATAACGCAGGGCCCCTAATCCATAGCCACTCAGTCTTGCCGGGATTCAGTTGTAGCCCGTTGTCCCCCATCCAGACCCCCACAACCTCCAGACACCTGGATAGGACTTTGACAGCATCGCTTGGATCACTACGGGCTGAGATGTACATCTGAGTATCATCAGCATACTGATGATACCTCACCCTGTGGGAACGGATGATCTCACCCACTTCATGTAGATGTTGAATAGGAGAGGAGAGAGCACCGAGCCCTGAGGCACCCCATGCTGGAGGGGCCTAAGGCTGGACCTCTCACTCTCCAATCACACCGACTGGGTCCAGCCCTTCAGGAATGAGGAGAACCAGGACCACACAGTGCCCTGGATCCCCACCCCCTTGAGCCAATCCAGAAGGATACCATGTTCGACTGTATCGAAGGCTGCTGAGTGGTCAAGTAGAGCAAGGACGGTTGGATAACCTCCATCCCGCTCCCGCCAGAGATCATCCATCAGCTCGACTAATGCTGTCTCTGTACCATATCTGAGCCTGAATCCTGACTGGAGTGGGTCCAGATAATCCGCTTCATCCAGGACTCCCTGCAACTGCCGCACCACTGCCTTCTCCAAAACCTTCCCTAAAAAGGGAAGGTTTGAGACAGGCCTTTAGTTGGTCAATACTGCTGGGTTGAGAGAGGTTTTTTTTTACTATTTAATTATGATCCTTTGGTCAGGAGAACGTTCCCAGTCAGGGGCTGCGCAAACATGGCAGACCGCTAATGAGTCTAACTCTCCCATTGCAGGGCGAGAACCGAGCAGACAGAAAAGCCCTAGTGCCCACGAACCAAGTCCAACAGCCGCACATCCTAAGCGCTCTTGCGGAAAACCATATTGGATGAAGGACTTCCTCCCATCCTAGGGGGGAGGGGTGTTGTTTATGGAAGGTAACTGCTGCATTATACCTTTAAGATGAATGTAACTACTTCAGGAAAGAATGTATCCTTAAGCAATCTGTAATAGAACACAATGTATCTCAGCTGCATAAGAATGCAAGCTTGCTACCAGAGATGGCAGCAGCAAGCATTCAGCTCACATGGTACACATTCCCCAACTACCTCCAGCCGCGGGAACTATTCCCGCCACACACACACACCTGGTGAAGAAGGTGTGACCTAAATGACGTCACGCCGACTGTAACCAATAGGCTACCGTGGTTCCACATTCAAACACATAGTCACTGTATAAAAGGAGCTGTATCACCGCCATTACCTCGTGTTCATTCTGTATACCACGCAATAAAGATGTGTTAACCTACTAAAGGCTATTTCCGTTGTCTTGACTACTGAACACCAAATTGGTGATGAAGGTGGGATATGGCATCCCATGGAATCAAGACAACACCTACCTTATACATCACGCACCCAGAACAATGGAGGGGTGTTGTTTATGGAATGTACATTGTGTTCTATTACAGAGCAAGTCGGAATTAGCCAAAAGATTAGACAGGGTTCTGGGCACATTCGAGAAAGCGGGGCTGAGGCTGAGAAAGGACAAATGTGTGTTTTTTGTGAGGGAGGTGGAGTTCCTGGGTTTCTGAATAACCCCTCATGGTATAAAGCCCTCCGAGTCGAAGGTCTCGGCCATTCAAAACGTCCCTCGCCCTGCCGCCAAGCCCGAATTGCAGTCCTTCCTGAGTCTGCTTAACTTCTATCATTCCTTCCTGCCCAGGAAGGCATCAGTGGCAGAGCCACTTCACCTTCTGCTCAAAAAAGATGCGGTTTGGCGGTGGGGGGAATGCCAGGCAAAGGCGTTCAACGAGTTGAAGTGGCTTCTGTCCTCAGAGCCCATATTGACCCATTTCGACCCAAGGAAGCCTGTGGTCCTGGTTTGTGATGCCTCACTGGTGGGGATGGGGGCAGTACTGTGCCACATGTTGGAGAGCGAGCAGGAAGCCCCAGTGGCCTTCTACTCTAGATCCCTTTCGAAGGTGGAGCGCAATTACACGCAAACAGACAGGGAGGCCCTTGCAATAGTCGTGGGAACAAAGAAATTCCACGACTTCCTGTATGGTCGGCCCTTCACCATTGTGACCAACCACAAACCCCTGCTAGGCATCTTCACCACAGGCAAGCCCATGCCACAGATTCTGTCCCCCAGGATGCTCCGATGGGCCATTTTTCTCAATGCATACCAGCACACGTTGGTACACCGGCCGGGGAAAGACATTAGCCATGTGGATGCACTCTCCCAGTCCCCCCTGCCTCAGCTGGGAAACCCCGAGTGCGAGGTCGAACAGGACCACCAGGTGCTCCTGATCAAGGCTCTCGACTCGCCCCGATAGTACCAGCTGTCCTCGCCAAAGTCACTGAGAGGGACAAAGTCCTCGCCCTAGTTAGCTCCTGGGTAAGGAAAGGGTGGCCATCGGCTCCCCCTGCAGAGGAACTCATGGCTTATTTCAGGAAGAGGACTGAGCTTTTCATGGAGAGGGGGTATCTCCTCTGGGGCCAGCGGGTGGTCATTCCTGAGTCGTTGAGATCGAAGGTACTCAAGCTCCTGCATATCAGCCACCCGGGGATTGTGCGCTTGAAGGCGCTGGCCAGAAGCTACTTCTGGTGGCCCCATATGGACACAGATATAGAGCACATGGTTGGCACTTGCGAGAGTTGCCAGAGTTCTCGACCCGAGGAGTCCAGACTTCCACACAGAGAATGGGACACAGCCTGTGGGCCATGGTCCAAGGTACACATTGATTTCGCGGGTCCTTTCAGGGGCTCCCTTTTCCTTTTGATAGTGGATGCATACTCCAAATGGTTGGAGGTTATTCCGATGTCCAACACCTCATTAGCCGCAACAGTTAAGCAATTGCGCAAGGTGTTCAGCTGTTTCGGTATACCAGATGTGATTGTGAGTGACAATGCCAGTACCTTCACGTCAGCGGAATTCCAGGCATTCATAGAGAGAAACGCCATTTGTCACATCACCTCTGCCCCTTTTCACCCCACAACAAATGGCCAGGTAGAGCGCCAGGTGCGGACCACAAAAGACGCCTTGCGGCGAATGGGCCCCGGGGATTTGAACTTGCAACTGTGCCAGTTCCTGTTGTGCTATAGGTCAACGCCGCTGGCGTCGGGGCTCTCGCCTGCAAAGCTTCTCATGCGCAGGAAGCCCGTAACACTTCTTGACCGGTTGGATCCAACCAGGGTGGAGGATAAAGGGAGAAATATAGAAATAAGAAGCACCAAAAGTTTCAAAATAGGAGAGCCCGTACATTGCAGGAATTACGCGGCCGCAGGGCCAACATGGGTCCCGGGAGTAGTACTTGAGCAAACGGGGCAGGTCTCATACAGTGTAGAAACCAGCATGGGCCTACTCTGGAGGAGGCATGCCGACCAGCTTAGGCGACGGGTCACCAATGGGCAGGGTGTAGACACCCAGTCAGAAAATTCAACATTAGGGTCCTCCCCCACCTGCTTATCCCAAGGGGGAGACACAAGAACCTCCTTAGGTACAAATGAAGATCCGCAATCCTCACCGGGGGTGGAGGAGATTGATACAAATCCGTACCCTATGGATCCGTATAATTTGAAAGAGAGAGATGAGTTCGAGGAAGAGTTTGATTTTGATTTGCGAAGCCGGGGGGTTTTTTTTTTGTTTTTTTGCGGAATGGTCCCCCACCCGTCTGAGCGAGAAGAGGGGTTTTGAGTTAGTCCCAGGTGCCCCTGGTTTCTCAGGGTTAGAATTTACCCCCACGTTCCCAGTCAGGGGCTGCGCAAACATGGCAGACCGCTAATGAGTCTAACTCTCCCGTTGCAGGGCGAGAACCGAGCGGACAGAAAAGCCCTAGTGCCCATTAACCAAGTCCAACAGCCGCACGTCCTAAGCGCTCTTGCGGAAAACCATATTGGATGAAGGACTTCGTCCCATCCTAGGTGGGAGGGGTGTTGTTTATGGAATGTAACTGCTGCATTATACCTTTAAGATGAATGTAACTACTTCAGGAAAGAATGTATCCTTAAGCAATCTAATAGAACACAATGTATCTCAGCTGCATAGGAATGCGAGCTTGCTACCAGAGATGGCAGCAGCGAGCATTCGGCTCACATGGTACACATTCCCCAACTACCTCCAGCCGCGGGAACTATTCCCGCCACACACACACCTGTTGAAGAAGGTGTGACCCCAAATGACATCACGCTGACCGTAACCAATAGGCTACCGTGGTTCCACATTCAAACACATAGTCACTGTATAAAAGGAGCTGTATCACCGCCATTACCTCGTGTTCGTTCTGTATACCATGCAATAAAGATGTGTTAACCTACTAAAGGCTATTTCCGTTGTCTTGACTACTGAACACCAAAGTGTACAATTCCAATTATGTGATATAGGTAGGAACAAATATTTTTCTTTTAAAGTAGTGCTGTTGCATAATTTTAAAAAAACTGTACATGAGATGGTTAGACAGCATCATTGCCACAGTGGGCATAGATCTGGGCAGACTGTGGAGGATGGCAGATGACAGAGGAGCCTGACATGCTCTGATTCATGGGGCTGCAAAGGGTCAGACTCGGCTGCAACTGAACTACAGCAAAAGGATCAGCAAGCTGCTGCTAAGAAAAAAAAATTGTTTATTTATAACATGTCTATTTGTTTCATGCAACCCTTTCTGTCAAACAATGACACATAAAACATGAGGGGGGATAGAATAAAAACAAAAACAATTAAAGGTAGGACAATTTTGAATCTTTAAAAATCTATACTTGTGTTGTCGTGGTTTTTTTTTTACATAATGTGCATGGGTATCTTAACTGCTCTCTTTCACCAAAGGATTTAAATGCAATGTGGATGATTTGTCTGGCAGGGATATTTTTAATTATACAATTCTTGTATTGGCACAGTTGAACTAGGATGACATGTTGATCCTCTCCAAATCAGTGAAAATAAACATTCCAGCCTGTGTGTGAAAGATGGTGGGCTCTTCTTCATAATGTACATGCAGATTTTGAAAGTGTTTGCAGGTTTTTAAGGTTGACATTGATGAGGTCAGCCCTTATACAGCAGAGATTTTACAATAGGTACATTTATTTAATCGACCTGCAACATTTAGTTAACTGAAGGTTGTTAATGTGCCAAGTTTCAAACTTATTATTCTGCCTTTTTCTGCTTCTCCCATTTCCTTTTACTATGTAATGGAAAACTTGAAGCAAGTTTGGTATACCTCTTTCGCAGTTTTCCTGGAAATGCTGGGCTAGGTGCCACACTCTAGTTAGAGAAAGACATTTTGTGACATTTTTTTCCAAACAGTAACTGAACTGGAGCTTCATACCATTTTAGAAACAGTGTACCTTTGTAAAATAAATGCCATAACATATCTTCTAAAACCATGGCTAAAGTTAAAATAAACTCTGTACAGTACATTACAGAAGAACAACACAACTTTAAAGTTGACAATGAAGAAACTGAGATAGTGAAAGATTTTGTATACCTTAGTTCAACCATCATTCCAAATCGGGACTACAGCCAAGAAATCAGAAGATGACTAGGACTTGGAAGGGTAGAGATAGAATTAGAAAAGATCATCAAGTGTAAGGATGTTTCACTAGAGACCAGGATCATCTACACTCTTGTACTTTGTATAAATGGCATAGAACCAGAAGAGGCTAGGCTAGACCTATAGAGAACAGGAACACTGTAACTTGCCAAATGGATTAATTTGGTAGCTTTTGAGAGCTGATGGTTCTTTGCCTGGTTTCAATACAGACCATATTTTTGGAATTTATTTGCTTGACCAGTAGTTATCAATGAGTTGAGGGAGCTATTTCTTTGTGCTTTGTCCAAAATTCTTAATTTTCTTAATTTTGATATCATCGAATCCCACTACTTTGCCTTTCTTTCATCTTACGTTTTCCTCTTTTTCTGCCAATATGGCAGTAGGAAGTTCATTGGATTCATTCCTCTTTTATATTTAATCTTTCTCATGTCTTGGTTGGTCTTCCCTTCCAGGAGGAATTGGTGCACTGTTTGATCTGGGATTATATTTACATACATTGTCCATTTGTTTGGATCATTGTTCAGGTCTTTTCAGTAATCTCCAAGCTTTCTGGCTACTTCTTGTTATGCCAAGCTCTGTTATAGTGTCTTGCCAGTGTGTTCTTTTTTCCTGCAAGGTTTGTAAAATGGGATATTAGTTTTAATATAAAGATATGATAAAGTAATTATAATGCAGTTCTTCTTTCTGTGATCTCTGCGATTACATAGTTGAACTCATGATTTCCAAGCTGAAACCTTTAAAAATTAACCTTCTATTGTAGTGGTATTACTAGGAAATGTTATTTCAATAGTAACTTTCCACAATTTATGCTGGAAACAAATTGTGCCAACTCTTGTCTTCAGAAGAATCTATTAGTTCTTGCCTAAATCCTGAGTCTGAATTGGATTATGCATATTTTAACCCACATTGTTAAGTACCTCTTGTCAATTTCAGTATAAAGTATTTAAAATTAATTTCTATTTTGAAATCAGTAATTGTTTTATTTGATAGTTGTTAAATTGCTGACTTCAATTGAAGCAAATAATGACTTTGTTTCACAAATTCCTTCATAGAGAATAGTTTATGCTACAGTTTAAAGAGGCACGCTTCCTGGTGGATCCTGCCTGGCGCCTTTGCATTTCTCCCTCAGCTGCTTCGAGGGCTGGCTCGAAACAGCGGAGGGGGAATGTCAAGGGTGAGAGGCAGGTATTCATCAGGGAAGGCACTCTCCCTAGTGGATCCCTGCCTGGCGCCTTTGCATTTCCCCCTCAGCTGTTGCGTGCGGTGCCCTCGAAACAGAGGAGAGGGAAATGCAAAGGTGCCAGGGCAGGGATCTACAAGGGAAGGATCCTCCCCTGACAGATATCTGCCTCTTGCCTTTACAATTCCCATCCAGCTGTTTCGAGGGCTGGCTCGAAACAGCGGAGGGAGACTTGCAAAGGCACAGGGGACACAGCAATGGGAAGGGGGAAGCTGGCAGGCTACTCTTAGTTCATGGACGTGTGTTCCCAGATGAAGTGTGGCCTGTCTGTCAGCTTCCCTTTTCCCCATCACTGTTTCCAGAGCTGCTCTCGACACAGCGATGGGAAGAGGGGAGCTGGCAGGCCACACTTCATCTGGGAATGCGCATTCCCAGTTGAAGTGTGGCCTGTCTGTCAGCTTCCTTTTTCCCCATTACTGTTTCCAGAGCTGCTCTCGACACAGCGATGGGAAGAGGGGAGCTGGCAGGCTGCACTTCATCTGTGAACACGTGTTCCCGGACAAAGTGCGGCCTGTCTGTCAGCTTCCCTTTCCCCCATCACTGTTTCAAGAGCTGCTCTCAACACAGCGATGGGAGGAGGAGAGCTGGCAGGCCGCACTTCGTCCGGGGATGCGCAATGATAGCAGACATACCAAGCCGCATTCCAGAGATGCCGCGTCACTAAGCACAGATATCACCAGACAAACACCTGTGAAATCCCTAAGCATGCATATTTACATATGAAGGGAAATGAACTGGAATAAACTCACAGTTCATTTTAGGTCAATAACCTTTTAACAAGAAGGGAGAAAACCCTCTTACTTCTTATGGAAGAAGTTCTTTCACTTGTCACATTTCAACTTTGACAGGGACATTTGCACTCTCACATAAGGGGAGAGGTAAAAGGACACACTTAGCATCCTGGGTCCCCCACCGGGAGTGGAACACCTGTGGGGAAAAACTTACATCATTGTTTATGGAAAAACACCTGTGAGGGTATATCATTCCCACATAATTGTCATTCTTAAGGGAGGGAGAAGAGTGCCAAAATGGTATAAAATCCCTACAGTTTAGACACTTAAAAAACCATGGGATAACCAATTCTCGAATCAGCGAGAGCCCTTGTCATTCCCGACATCTGATAAGGAACATCGAGATGGGAGCTAAGTGAGACGAGGAGATGGGGGCCCATGTGCCCATGCTCTAAGATTTTGCTAAAATCAACCAAGGCAAAGGGCTTAGTCTCTGAGAAGAAATGCATCTTTTGGAAAGCTAGCATTTTCTTATTTTATTAGAATTCTAAGTTTAAAGTAGATTTAGGAGTCCAACAATGGTCATGTTAGATTTTAGACAGGGAAAAGTTATTTTAGCTAGATATCTTGCTCTGGTATGCATTGTGATTTGCATATGGATTTTGAATATGCTTCTACAAATAAAGAATTAAAAGGACATCGCAAGCTTCATCTTTGATCCAGAAGGAGAAGTCCGGAGCAGTGCCACTGCCGAGATAAGAGGTTTGGGTAGCCAAAATTCTGGCTACATTTTCATATGTGTTCAACCTTGAAGAGAGGGGGTGAGAGACAGAGCGAACTTTTATAAAAAGACTATTGATTGGGACCAGATAAGGTTGCCGGGGTGATTCTTGGGAACCTCATCTGCCTTGGTGTCCCATCCTTTGAAGGTAAAAATAACTTCTAAGGCAGTTCACAGGAGCTGGGTCCACTCCGTGTTTCTAGTTGGAAGGTGGTATATTAAAGAGACTGTTTACAGCTAGCTACCAGAGCTTCAGTTAGAAGCATAGCCACCTATCCAACTTATCCATATCCATTGTCCTGTGTGAGGCCCGTTACATGGATACATGCCCCAAAATTGCTGTCAAACCACATATTTCCCCCTTTTAATTGATGGCAGGGCCAAGATTCATGTCCTTTCCCCCTGTCATGTCGCGTTCCCCTACAGTTAATAGAGTTTTTTGTGGCTATATCCTGTCATAGTCTCCATTTAGTAGCTGTGTGCCTCAATCATTCCACCCATCTCATCACAATACAATTGCTTGATGGGATTTCTGCTTTAATCACAGCATAATCTAACCTTTTCTCAGCTACTCCTGTGATGATTTGGTGTTTTTTTTATCATGAGAATTTTTAAAACTTTCTTTGAGGACCCTAAATAGGTGATTATATTTTGCCTCTTCTCCCTAATTCCAACAGAGAAGCTTTTGTTCATATTATGACATCTAAAGGACAGAATAAACCTCTGGAAACTTGTAGTGCATCAGCCAAGATGTCAGCGCCAGCCATTTGCCATGCCAGGTGATGGTCACTGATATTCTGTCAATTGAAAAGGAGGACTGAAAGAACTTAAACTGCTGAAACAGATAGATTCTGTTGATCAATTTCAAGATTATGTGGGAAATACTGCAGTTCAAGTTGGTGAGGCTGAAGCCAGAAACTCTGACTTGGAAGAGAACATTTCAGCCCACTGCATAGAAGTGGCAGCATTACAAAAATCTAATGCTGACCTGATGGCAAAAATAGATGAATTGGAAGACAATAACTGTAGATCAAATTTGAGAACCCTTGGTGTTGTGGTTAATAGTAAGCAAGATCAATTAGTTCAGTCAGGGGTGCCCAAACTTTTTGGGCCATGGGCCGCTCATGTGGTTCAGGGGGCCGGTCATTATGGCCCATAGGCCGGATCCAGCCCCCGATGTAAATTCATCCAGCCCACAAAGCTCTCATTGCTCCTGGAAGTGGAAGTAAAACGTGCCCATACGGAAACATTTTACTTCCTCTTCCGGGAGCAACAATGGCTTCACGGGCCAGATGAATTGGCGTCAGGCCTATGGGCCATTGTTTGTGCACCCCTGAGTTAAATTGACTGAAGGTCTTTCATGAACTGTGTTAAAACTCCAGATGATTACAAGTCTTAAGTACAAGTTAATCATGTGTCTATTCCCTCAACACAAACAATCTGCAGTCTTCCTCTATTTTTTGTGAGTTTTCTGAGTTTTCTGTTAAAGTGTTTTTACTACATCATGCAGGGAGAAGAGGGAATTACTTTGCCAGGGAGAAGAGGGAATTACTTTGGGGACCAGAATACCAATATCAATACCAATACCAATACCAATACCAATACCAATAATAATAATAATAATAATAATAATAATAATAATAATAATAATAATAATAATAATAATAATAATAATAATAATAATAATAATAATAATAATAATAATAATAATAATAATAATAATAATACCATCAGACTCTGGTATTTCCAGATTATACTAAATGTGTGGTTCAGCAGCAAAAGTCATTTGCAACAGCACAAAAACTGGCATGAGAAAAATCAATTTCATTCTTTAAAAAGTTTCCAGTTATTTTGTGCATTTAATGTGGTTCACTACTGCTGCACTTTCATAAACCTGAGGATTCCAAAAAGCATTTTCTTGGAATGGACTTAACTTCAGGCATGACGCCGATGGAGTCAAGTGCCAGGAGAAAAGTCAACAGTGAGATAAGCAAGGAGCTACAATTTCATACTTTATTCACCCTTTTTTAACTGGATTGGAATTATTTGAAGTGTCCATGCAAAATTCTGATTTAGAATCCACTATTTCTATTATGTTATCAAAGTAGAATTAGTAACTGAACAATGGGAGAGGCTATGTAGTGGGTAGATTGTGCTGCCATCAAGAAGTGGAAAGCTACAATATTAGTTTGTCCCTCTTTGTTGTTTTTAGTTAGTTTCTTTTTTATGACTTTTTTCCTTTTCTTTTGGATGTTGTTTTTTATTCACCTTTTTTAAAAAAAATCTTGTTTTTACAATATAGTATTTTCCACCATTATACAAATATTATTTTTTGTGGTTGGCTATAAATATTTAATATTTATTTAAATTGAAAACTTTGATATGGAAAAATGTTTTCATAATGTATCCAGAAATAGAACCTTTCAGAAAAAAGGTTTTGATGTTTTCTTACTGTTATTATTATTACTGATGGGATATATAGTAAGATATAGTGTTACTATGAATATTGTTATATACTTACAATGTCACCAAATTTTATTATATGGATTACATGGGGTATTAAGCAGTGTGGTACTGTGGCCGGTTCTGACTGGCTCTGATGAACCAGTAGTAGAAGTTCCAGGCCATGCCCACTTGGCCAGCCACACCCACCTCTCAGCCTCCCCCTCCCAGCGCCGCCGGAAATGTGTCCCATTTGCCTCGCCCAGGGCTGAAGGCGCACTTTCATCTCTGCACTTCACTTGCACCTTTGGTCCTGGGCGAGGCAAATGGGACGCGTTTCCAGCAGCGCTGGGAGGGGGAGGCCAGCCAGCGCCAGCCCACCAATCCGCCCGCTCACCTCCCAGCAATGTCGCCAGCAGGGACGCATTTCCAGCGGCACTAGAAAGGGAAGCCCAGCCAGTGCCAGCCCACCAACTCACCCTGTTCATCTCCCAGCAGTGCCACTGCTCTGAGACGCCTCCATCCTCCTCCTCATCTCTGTGAAGAAAGAGAGCAAGGTAGGTTTCTTTTTTTTCCTTTGAGGCCATGCCCACAGGTAGCCACACCCACCGTGTGGGTAGTAAAAATTTTCACAGTGCGCCACTGGTATTAAGGGGCTTACATTGGCCTGGGAAAAGAAAACAAGTACTTTCCAATCTTTTTTAAAAAAATTATAGCAAACATGGCCTTATTGCCCAAGACACATCTTGTGGAAGAAGATAAAGATACTATACATAATTATTGGGTAGGAGAAGTATATATTAATGGTCATTCTAAGAATTCTAAAGATGTAGCTATAATCATACATAAAAAGAATCCTTCTTGTAGTGTTACAAGAGATAGATGATACAGAAGGCTGATTTATTTGTTTACTGGCACAGAAAACCCACCACCCAATACTGACAATATCAATTGTGAATATTTATTGGCCAAACTTGGGCTCTCCTATATTGCTTCATGAATGTAAGAGCAATTTTATGGATTTGACACACGATCACTTGATAATTGGTAGAGATTGTAATGGAATTCTTCATCCAACCGAAGATAGGAGTATACCTCCCCATAGAACTTAGTCATTATTGAGGTCAATGCTAAAAACATATATATGTCTGAGCTGGATTTGATTGATATTTGGCAGACACTACAGACTGAGGTTATACATTTCTTTCAGCATTGTATCAACATTGTTTTCAGTTAGGTTTTTTAATCATTTCCTTTGCTTTAATATGCAGAAACATGCCAGGTACATGTGGCAGAAATTTCTGACCATGCAGCTGTATTCCCTTACCACACAGCTAACGGATGTGGCTAGAAACTATGGTTCATGGCATCTAAATGTTGGGCTTTTGAATGATGATAATTTTAAGAAACAGATTGGAGCCAAACTTCAAGAATAATTTGAGCATAACAAAAATACAGCTTCTTCATGTGTTATTGACTGTAATATGTCTAAGGCATATATTCGAGGTAAAATGATAACATATGCTTCATGCAAGAAACAAAACAGAATTAAGCGGGAAGAAAACTTGGAAAAGACAGTGAAGTCTCTTCTAAATCATAGTACAATATACTATACTCCAATTTCTGATATACACATGTCAAGGCAAATTCAGTTTTAGTGTAGTGTAAATGATTCAATTTATTTTTAGCTCTTTGCAACCTTTGATAATTTGCCTTGACATGTGTATATCAGAAATAATGGAGAAATTGGTGAGAAAGCAGGAAAAATCATAGTATCTTGTTTAAAGCAACAAAAATTCAAAGTATATTCTCTTGATAAGAGGGACAAAAACTTCATAAACAACTCCAAGAAAAATACATTTAGATTTTCAGAAATATTACTCTAAACTAAGGCCCAATGACAAAATGAGCAGAAGAGGAACTCTGATTCCCAACAGTCATGGAGGTGGAAGAGGCTATGCCCGATGGACTGGCTGTGAAGGCGGACCTTGTCCATATCCTCAAGGCTGTGGCAGTCCTTTGCAGTCCCGGTGTTAAATCATGCATATGGTGCTTCATGTGTGCCGTGGGTGATGGCTCCGAGATCATAGTGTGTGGGTTACATCATGGAAAGCTGGGATCCACCTTAAACAAATTCATGCTAATAACATTTTTCCTGCTTCAGGGGGAAAATGCATTCTCGGATACGAGTTGCAGTCGACAACTCTAAACTAAATTATATAGGGGAAAAGACTCTATAGATTATGAACCCGAACCTTTTATTTTGCTGTAGATTATTCCACAACTAAATATGCAGTAAAAGGAGATTCTTTCAATATCATTAGAGATAGAAGAAATTGAAAGGATTATTTTGAAAGTGAAAAATGGAAAATACTAGGGCCAGACAGTTTCTTCTAGAGCAGGAGTTCTCAACCTTTTCAGCCGGGGGCTGGGTCACGCTCCCTCAGACAGCTTCAGGAGCCAGATAGCCATTTTGCCCTTCCTCTACTACATAGCACTTCCTGGTGTGATGGAGGCAGTGGGGAGGGGCACATGAAATGGTGCTGTGTGCTGCATCCAGCCCAAGGGCAGCAGGTTGAGAATCCCTGTTCTAGATAATGGTATAAGATGTATGTGGATTTCTGTAAAAAAATGAATCAATGTCCTTTTCTATGTTTTC
Source organism: Bradypodion pumilum (assembly GCA_035047305.1). NCBI lineage: Eukaryota > Metazoa > Chordata > Lepidosauria > Squamata > Chamaeleonidae > Bradypodion > Bradypodion pumilum. Next base: position 328,251,079 of record JAWDJD010000003.1, read on the forward strand.
GATGATTAATATAGCAAAATGTCAACATTGCAAGGAAACAGCTGTTTATTAATAAAAGGCAAGGCAGCTGGTGATTTTTCACCTACATAAGTAGCACTCCTTTTGCATCTAATAAGCAGCATTTCTAATTGGACCTATTTGAACGCAAACGCTAATGACATGTTGACACTAGCCTAGCCAAACATATCAGCCTTGAAGCAAGAGTGGAAGTGGTATATGGATCTCCTGTGTTGAGATCCTACAACCATGATGGCGAACCTTGGCACTCCAGGTGTTCTTGGACTTCAATTCCCAGTATGTGCAGTAAACCTATTCATGTGGATTCACAGAGACTTGGGCTTCTGGAAATTGAAATTCAAGGGGCGGCGAAACAAATCTAAGATATAAATAAATAATAAGAACACCTGGAGTGCCAGGGTTTGCCATCACTGTCCTATAATGTATTTGTAGGAATACACTTCAGTATAACAAGGAGGGAGAGATGACAAATCCATGAAATATGGTTGTATCAAAAATGAACTATTGCATAAGATAGGTCAGGATCTAACAGATCTACTGGGTAATTTGCTGTAGATCATTATGGCTTTTGAACTTAGCAGTAGTAGAACTAAAATGCTTTCTTCTTAATTAAATTTAGCTCATGAAATACAGAAAGCTTATAATAACTAGGAACTAGCTTTTGAGTGAAAGGCAGCATGAGCTTAGGCTAGTTCCATCACTGGAAACAAAACACTTGGGTTTAGCATGTCCTCAGAGTTCACGTCTTTTGCGTCTGGCTCTTGAGTTTCTAGTTAGAAACAAAACAAAACAATGATACAACAATGTTGAAATTTTCCCATCCCTCAGTAATGATTCATGTTTCAGATCATTTTGGTGTGGTTGAGATTGCAGTAATGTATTCATCTTGGCTGAGGTTGTAATGCTAGCTATTATCAAGTTCAGAAGTTTCACAGGTCTATTTAAAGCAAATTTTGCCATAGCAGTGAGTTTTATGGCCATAATATACATCCTTTTTTTAAAAAAAAAAAAAGCCTAATCAATAATTCTTTATACATGACATTTTTTTTCAATCACAAGCATATCTCTATCTAACAGGATGCTCTTTGGATAGTTGGTAATCCTTAGTTGATAACAGGTAAATGCCCTATTAAGCAAAGATTAGTAAGAACTATAGAACTCTCATATGATATATCACATTCAGTTATATATGGGGCCAGGCCACATAGATTCAACAGCTGGTCATTTTGATTTGCAGGGTGAGGACACATCCACTGCTCCCTTGTACCTTTTGTGTTTAACTAAAATCTGTACAATATATTTAAGTGGAACAAAATATCCCAGCATCAATATATTGCTGTGAGCTATCCCCTCTCATTATGCAAAGTATATGAGGAGTGCCTTTCATAGCCCCAATTAGTTAATAAAACATCTGTTCCTGCTGGACAGGAAACCTGCTAGACCTATAGTTATTTTTAATTTTTTTGGGATGGCTCAACACAGAATCTATATTTATGGTCTCTCTATGAAGGTATGGCTATAGGGACAATCACAGTGAGCACCTGCAGTTTAGAATTTACCAGTACCTCACCAATTGCATTACTCTTTAGAAAGCTATGTTGATTTCACTTTCTTTCTGGTGCATTAATTTCACAGATCTAAATAGGACAGAATACCTAAGCACACAATTAGCAATCATATCTGAACTTTGAGATCAGAGTAGTGGTAAAGAATACTTCAGTTTCATTGACTACACCAAGGCCTTAGACTGTGTGGACCATAACAAAATGTGGCAAGTAATTAAAGAGATGGGAATACCAGAACACCTTATATGTCTCATGAGAAATCTGTACAAGAGTCAAGAAGCAACAGTTAGGACAGGATACAGAATGACAGAGTGGTTTGGAATAGGAAAAGGAATAAGAAAAGGCTGCATTTTATCACCCCGCTTATTCAACTTATACACAGAACAAATAATGCACAATACAGGACTGGATGAAACAAAATTTGGAATTAAAACTGCTGGAAGAAACATCAACAATTTGAGATATGCAGATGATACTACCCTAATGGCAGAAAGTGAAGAAGAGCTAAAGAAGCTCTTTCTTACGTTGAAAGAAGAGAGTGCAAAAGCTCGCTTGAGATTCAACATCAAGAAAACCAAGATAATGGCAACAGGCCCTATCAGTCCCTGGAAAATAGATGGGGAAGAAGTAGAAGCAGTGACAGACTCTACTTTTTTAGGATCCAAGATCACTGCAGATGGTGAGTGCAACCATGAAATAAAAAGGCGACTGATTCTTGGGAGGCAAGCTATGAGAGATTTGGGGAACATAGTTAAAAGTAGAGACATCATCTTGCAAACAAAAGTCCACATAGTCAAAGCAATGGTATTTCCGGTAGTAATGTACAGTTGTGAGAGCTGGACCATAAGGAAAACTGAGCACAGAAGAATAGATGCCTTTGAAATGTGCTGGAGGAGAATTTTGAGAGTACCCTGGACAGCAAAGAAGCCGATCTTAAAAGAAATCAACCCCGACTGCTCCTTGGGAGGTCAAATATTGAAGATGAAGTTAAAGTGCATCGGGCATCAAATGAGAAGAGAGGATTCACTGGAGAAAGCCTTGATGCTGGGATAGGTTGAGGGCAAAAGAAGAAGCGGGCAGCAGAGAATGAGATGGCTAGATAGCATTGTTGATGCAATGGGCTTAAAGCTGAATGGGCTGTGGAAGATGGTGGAGGATAGGAGTGCCTGGCATGCGGTGGTCCATGGGGTCGTGAAGGGTTGGAATTCATTGTGCGACTGAACAACAACAAACTATGTGCTGTAGTAGAAATGAAAATCATTCCATACTGCTGCTTCTGTTGCCTTTTTAAAGTGCAAACACAATCCCTAATTATGCATTTAAGCATGACACGTTTTGTTTCCCTGAGAGGAGTTTTAAGACCAAAACATGTGTAAGAAGAGGAAGCTTCCAAAAAGGCACTAAGCATGTCAGCCCAACTTCATGTTCTCCTTTTGTATCTTTAGAGGAAATACAGACCAAAATAAAGGAATTAGAGGAAGTACACTGTTGTTACCATGGATCCATCTTCCTGCTGGCTTTCAGTCTGCTTACATGATGATGAATTAGAATTCTCCAGACTTCTGCCTCATGAAAAGAGCCATGTTGGAGCAGACCAAAAGCTCATCTAGTTGAGCACAATGTTTATACAGCAGTCCACTAGTTACAAATGAGGAACTCAACAGCAGGAACTTGTATTATCTAACCTAAATCTTACACTATTCCATTTAAATAGATGATGATAGATTATAGGACTATGGGCAGAGGGGAGGATGCTTCTCTCTACAATGAATGATTTTCTATACCTCTGTCCTATTTCTCTGCACTTGCCAAATATCATTTGGCAGTAATTCACGAGGGTCATAGCTTATGGCTGATGACTACACTGGCTGACTAAGGGCAAAGAACACTGTAAGTCCTGCAACATCGGGAGTCCAGAAGGTTAGGTAAAGCTAGAAAGAGCAGAATTTATCTGCCTGCAGAGACCAATACAGTAGTTGTTGTAAAGCCAAACACCGCTGCAAATCCCACCTCACTTCTCAATGTGGTGCAGCAGTGACCCTGGCCGTCTGACAGTTATGGTGGCTGTATCCCCTTGGCAGGTTCAACCATGCCACAAAGGTGTCAGCTAGCAGTCCAGAACGGTCCTCCATTCTGGAACTGCAGGTTAGCTAAGTGGGGTTGGGTACTTGGGCAATGCACCTGGCCAGTGCATTGCTCTAACATGGCCAACTTCAACATGAGCCCAGCCAGGTGTGTCATCGTATTTAAAATGGCTAAAGGAGCATCAAAAACATGGGCCTCAGTTCCCATGTTGCACACCATCAGACCCTGCTACAATAGCGGTAGGACCTCCCAATGGCAAGAGGCTGCTAAAATCTCATGGGATATTATGCTTTGATCCACCATGTCAAACTAAAATTGTGAAGTAGGGATCAACCAAGTAACCAAGTAAAGCCAAACACATTTGTATCTCATCTTTCCTTCATAGATACAGGACAGTAATAATACCAAGGCACAATACAGGGCTTTCCTCCTTTCCACATAATCCTCACAGTAACACTTGCTGTGAGATAATAACAAACTATGTTCATGATAAAGCAATTTCATGGCCCAGTGGGTACATGAAAATCTCTCCCAAGTCATGGTCCAATACTCTAGCCACAAACTGCATTATCAAACCACTTTTAACACCAGCCTCTCAAAGGCTTATTCAAAAGAAAGCTGCATAGGACTGCATTCTCAAACATAATCCTATGCACACTTATATGTGCATTAAATCCATTGAATACAGTGGAACTTATTCAGAGTAGGCATTCATGCACAATATCTGTGTTAAACCCCAAAAATGATACTGAGTAAACACATATCTGATAATTAAATGTGATTCCTACCTATTTTACATGGTTTGATTTTTACATTGTGTTAAAGATTCATTTTTATGTGGCAAAATAGCAAAAAAATTATCTTAAAGATCAGTAGTAGAAAATATATTAAAGTGTCTTGCAAATTAACTTAAAAGAAGGATGCTAAACCAGGCAGGGAGGGCACCGCACGCAACAGCTGAGGGGGAAATGCAAAGGCGCCAGGCAGGGATCCGCCAGGGAAGGCTCCTCTCCTGACGGATACCTGCCTCTCACCTTTGCATTTTCCCCTCCGCTGTTTCCTGCCAGCCCTCAAAACAGCGGAGGGGGAAATGCAAAGATGCAAGGCAGGATCCACCAGGAAGCGTGCCTCCCCTGATGGATACCTGCCTCTCGTCCTGCCATACCTTCCCACAATTTAAAAAAAATCAATAACCCCCAGCAACACCAGGCAATTGGCTAGTCATGTATAAAATAAAAGTGAAAACAAATAAAAAATAAAACTATCATTTCAAAGTTCTGCCTAAACAAGCAAAAATGCATCAACAGCTTTGTTGCATTTATCCCCTTTGAATCCATCATCACATTTATTACCCATTGAATCCATCATCACAATGCAAAAACAACAAACAAGCAAAAAACATCATTTCCCCTGGATTATCCAGATTTCCTAAATTAAATGAGTTAGCTTCTGAGTATTTGTTCTTTACTCTTTCTTGTCCTCTACATTCAGGCACAGAGTCCCCTTGCAAGCATGAATCCAAGACAGCCCTTTTGGCCAGGAAGAAGTTAAAAAGTTTTTGTCCTACCTGACAATTGAGTCCTGATTGACAGGTTCAGAAGTTTAGATTTCCCAAGACAGGGTGTCAGTTTTCCATTTGGTCAGTCATACCAAACTACGGCAAAAACTGCCAAAAACAAAACAAAACAGGATATGTGTCCATATAGACCGCATTTATGTGAATGCTTTTAAATCCGAGTTATCTGGGAGTCACCTATTTCTGAAGCACCCATGGATAAAAAAATATTTTAAAAAAACAAAAACAAATTGATCTGCTTTTTTCTTAAAACCATAACTTGAAAACCCCATGTCCAAACATTCTTAAATGCAGCAAACATTCTTAAATGTGCCAAAAATTGGTGCTTAACCCAATGCCTAGTTAAAAGGTTGTAATTTTTATTTTGGCTGCCCTAATTTTTAAAATTGCTTTGTAAATTGTGGGGTTGTTGTGCTGCATGATATAAGGTGTGCAATTCTCATGTGCTTCTAATTCAGTCTGGGTAGGAGCTTTCAGCCAATCGGTTTCACTGCAACTAAAACTGCTTTCTCAAAACCCAGAGCCAATTAGCATGCTTATAATGTTTGCCTAACTACTAATCAGATAACACTAGCTTAACTCCTCCCCTATATTTAAATTCTGAAAGCTATCATTTCATAGCGCTCTCACCAAGTGGTGGGATTCGAACAATTTTACTAGAATTTTACATCTTCATCTCCCTCCTGTGGCCTGGCTGGTCAGGGGGGTGGGGGGTGGGGAGCCCAACCGACCGGAGTTGACGGATTCTCTGGCCCTCCACCCTTGGTGAGAGCAGGGGTGGGGAGAGAGAGAGAGACCGCACCAGCTTGGGGCGACTGGCATGCCTTCAAGACCACGCCGATGTTGGACCCGCTGGACTTCTCGTTTTCCACTCTTGGTGAGAGCAGGGGCAGGGAGAGAGACAGAGACATGGAGCCCCTCCTCCTGGTTTGGCAAACCGGGAGGAATGGTAGCACCTGTGTCGGTCCCTGTGGGGAATAAGAGAGCTCCTTCCCCAGCCCGGCTCTGGCCGCGGGGAAACTGAGCTCACTTGGGTCCCTGGCGGCATGGACTGTAAAATCTGCCGCTATTGCTTTGTCCAGCTCCTTCCGCAGTCCAGCATGTACTGCGGGGAAGTTGAGTTTTTCTTTGTATTGTATTTTGTTATATTGTACTTTGCACCTTGGAATTGTATATTTTATTGTATGTGTTTTTGGATATCGATTGTTTTTTGGATATCGATTGTTTATTATTATTATTACTATTATTTTTCTTTCTTAATTATATATTGTTTCTTAATATGTCATAATGCTGCCCTGAGTCAGCCTTGCGCTGAGTAGGGCGGGGTACAAATTAAAAATTATTATTATCATTATTATCATTATTATCATTATTATCATTATTATCATTATTATTATTACCTACTCTGTGGGTGTGGTATGGTGGGTGTGGCCAGGGGAAAGCCCTGTGTTATTTCAAAACTTGGATGGGCGTGGCCAGCCAGAATTTCTGCTACCGGTTCTGGCAAACTGGGGCGAACCTGCTGAATCCCACCACTGCTCACACCGGTACCAGCAACACGTCAAATGTCAAACAGCACACTGTGTGAACACTATCTGTTCCCCATCCTAGCCTATAGGAAAAGACACCTTTTTCATTTTTTTTCTCGTTAACCCCACCTTATTTCATTACTTGCTTCAGAACAATACATGCAAACATATTAAATTTTCACCTTGCAAATCAATACACAAAGTACAGCAAGCTAGCACCGCTTGGAAAGTTACTTTCATGAAAAATCAATACAGTTCACCCCACAAAGGATACGATGCAAGACCTTCTGCAGATGTCTGAAATCACCTAAACAGGGCTGCTTGTAAACATCTAGAGAGGAAAAATGTTACCCTTGTACCTGAATAGTCTATGGCTATTTGCTTTCCTGCAAAGGATAACATACCAGAGAAAAAACTGTTGTCAACAAGGTGATAACTCATGGCAAAAATATTACCTGTTCATTTCTGCATGATAAAGAGAGAGACAATCTTGTTCTTATATAAGAACTGAATGACGTTGTATTCAATATTGTGTTATAAATTGGAAAAGAATGTAAAATATGTACACTTCAGGAACAGCATGTGCAGGTTCTCATCAGCCCCAAACCCAGGCAGCTAAAGTTTTAAAATTAATCATTAGCTTGCATTACTCATTAAATTTCAGTTAGTGTAACATTTTCAGCTGTTTTGTATGCAGCAATACATCAAACAAAAGTATTCAGGCTTCTCTTCTTATAATCTCAGAATATAGTCAGAGAGACAATAGGAAAATACTGTACCCAATAATAATAATAATAATAATAATAATAATAATAATAATAATAATAATAATAATAATAATAATAATAATAATAATAATAATAATAATAATAATAATAATAATAATCCAGAGAAATTTATTTTTATTTATTTATTTATTGTTAAATTTTTATACTGCCCACTCAGCCAAAGCCGACTCCGGGCGGTTCACAACAGTGGGTAAAAACAGATAAAAGACAAATAAAACAGATAAAAACCAGCAATAAGAACCCACCCCTAAAAAGAGGGGTGCAGGAACTGAAGAAACCATGGGGCAGACATCCTCCCCTATATTAACCACCCAATGGAAGCCACCCCTCCACCTGCACCCCAAACTTGGCCCGCCAGCCAGGTTTTTAGTTCTTTTCTAAAGGGCAACAACTCCGTCTGGAGACACAGTTCCACAGGCAGGAGATTCCAAAGGGCCGGTGCGGACACAGAGAAGGCTCTCCTTCTTGTGCCAGAGAGGCGAGCCCCCCTGGCCGATGGCACTATTAGAGAGCCCCTCCGGTCCGCTCTGGTTGGACAGACAAACATCCTTAGGGCGATGCGGTCTCTAAGGTAACCTGGCCCACTACCATATAGGGCTTTAAAGGTCAAAACCAGCACCTTGAATTGCACCCGGAGGCAAACGGGTAACCAGTGCAGCTTCTGCAGCAGTGGTGAGGCATGGGCATAACGTCCACACCCCATCACTACCCGGGCTGCCACATTCTGAACCAGCTGCAGCCTCCGAATGGTCATCAAGGGCAGCCCCATGTAGAGCGCATTACAATAATCTAGTCTGGAGGTCACCAGAGTATGAGTGACCATGAGCAAAGAGTCCCGGTCCAGGAGCGTGCGCAACTGGCGAATCACCTGAAGTTGGGCGAAGGCCCTCCTGGCCACAGCCGCCACCTGTTCTTCTAGAAGCAGCCGCGAATCCAGGAGGACCCCCAAGTTGCACACCGGGTTGGTCTGGGGCAAAATAGCCCCATCCAAAACCAAAGATGGTAGCTCCCGGGATAGCACAGGACCCCCCATCCACAGCCACTCAGTCTTACTAGGATTCAGCTGTAACCCCCATCCAGACCCCAACCGCCTCCAGACAACTGGAAAGGACTTTGACTGCATCACTGGGGTCCCCACGGGCCGAGATGTACAACTGTGTATCATCCGCGTACTGGTGGTACCGCACCCCGTGGGAATGGATGATCTCACCCAGCGGCTTCATGTAGATGTTAAATAGGAGAGGAGAGAGTACCGAGCCCTGAGGCACCCCGTATTTTAGGGACCTAGGACTGGACTTCTCGCTCTCCAACCACACCGACTGGGTCCGGCCCCTCAGAAATGAGGAAAACCAGGACCACACAGTGCCCTGAATCCCCAATCCTCGGAGCCGTTCCAGAAGGACACTGTGGTCAATGGTATCGAAAGCCGCTGAGAGGTCAAGAAGAGCAAGGACGGATGGATGACCGCCATCCCGCTCTCGCCAGAGATCATCCATCAGTGCAACCAATGCAGTCTCAGTACCATATCCAGGTCTGAATCCTGACTGGAAGGGGTCCAGATATTCCGCTTCATCCAGTACCCCCTGCAACTGATGCGCCACTGCCTTTTCCAATACTTTCCCCAAAAAGGGGAGGTTGGAAACAGGTCTGTAGTTGGTTATGACTGCTGGGCCGAGGGATGGCTTCTTCAGGAGGGGGCGCACCAAAGCATGTTTCAACAGTGCAGGAAATATCCCCTCCCGAAAAGACGCATTAATTATAGCCCCGACCCAGCCACCTGTCACCGTCTTGGAGGCTTTTACCAGCCAGGCGGGACAGGGATCCAATGGACAATTAGTGGCGCAGACCGTCGCAAGGAGCCTGTCCACTTCATCTGGGGCAACAGGATCAAACCGATCCCAGATAACACAGCAAGACTGTGCACTGGCTCCCCCCTGACCCTCCCCATCCACACCAAGATTAAACCCTGAGCAAATCCGATCAATTTTCTCCACCAGATGGTCAGCAAAGTCCTCAACCGATCCCTGCCAACCGGGCACAGCCCCCCCCCCTACCAAGGAGGGACCTGGTCACCCGAAACAGGGTGGCTGAGCGATTATCAACGGAGACAATAAGGGAGGTGAAGTATTGCCTCCTCACCACCCCCATCGCCACTAGGTAGTCCCTAATAGCGGCTCTAGCTAGTGTCCAATTGGAATCATTCCGGGTCTTCACCCAGCGGCGCTCAAGGCGTCTCTTTGCCCGTTTGAGCTCCCGTAGTTCTTCCGTGAATGACAGGGATGACCTAGCTCCACGGGCTCTGAGAGGCCGTAGTGGAGCGATTACATCCAAGGCAGCTGTCATTGACCCACACCACAGGTCAACAAGTGCCTCGGGCGAATCGTGTTGCCGATCCAGGGGGAAATCCCCCAGTTCCCTCTGGAATCCATCCAGATCCATCAGTTGCCGGGGGCGGGCCACTTTAATCGACCCTGCCTCCCTACGATGAAGTGTCGCCCCCAGGAAGTCTAGAGCCACCAGATAGTGATCTGACCATGGCACAGGTGTTATGTCTAGCTTCTGTAAACTCAGATCACTCTGCCACCGCTCTGACAAAAAGACTAAATCTGGTGTGTGGCCACTGCCCCTGGTAGGGCCCCGAATTACCTGAGCCAGGTCCATAGTTGCCATGGAAGCCATGAACTCCTGAGCCACCCCGGAACCGGACCCCAGCGAAGGCAAATTGAAGTCCCCCAGAACCATCAGCCTAGGGAACTCCAACGCCAACGCTGAGACAGCCTCGAGGAGCCCAGGCAGGGAGTCCCTTACCCTGCAAGGGGGCAGGTATAGGATCCCCAACTGACCCTTTGGGCCCAGCTGCAGGAGCAGGGCCTCACAACCCAGAATTTGTGGAGCAGTGGCCCTGGTGACTCCCAGTGACTCCCTGGCTATAATGGCAACACCACCACCCTTGCCCTCATCCCTAGGCTGGTGCCAAACATCGAACCCGGCCGGACACATCTCTGATAGAGGCACCCCATCCTCTGGTCTCAGCCAGGTCTCACTGATGCATGCCAGGTCGGCCCGCTCCCCCAGAATAGTCTTGGATTAGGGGTGCCTTACTACAGACCGACCTGGCATTCATCAGCAGCAGCCTAAGGGGGGGTCACCCTGGATCAGCTGCTCAGGACCTAGAGGTGAAACCGGGGGGAGGCAGAACACAGGACAGATACTAAGCATCGGTCCCACGTTCCCCGAGCGTGGCCCGCCCCGCGGTTCCCGCTATAATGCCCCATGCCCGTCACAACCTCTAAATGGGCCCCTGGAACCTCCACCATTAACCCAGACGGAGTGTCACCCCGCCTTCCCAGCTGGCAGGGCCATCTCTCCCTCCCTCCCTCACTAACCCACTTAAAACATACCCTCTCAGTCTCTCTACCCGTGTTGATGGTCCCGGCGAGTTCCGACTGGCCACAAGAGTCTCCAGGGCAGCGGTGGAAATTCCGGTGCAACTGCCGGCCTTTTGAGGCCCCCGCAGTGAGGTGGGAGCACGGGACACCGATGGTGGAGGTGGTCCCAACAAGCTCCGATTGGCTGCAGGTGTCTCCAGAGCAGCGGTGGAAATTCCGCTGTCGTTGCCGGACCTTTGAGCCCCCTGCAGGGAGGCGGGAGCCCAGGACGCCAATGGTGGGGTGGTCCCAGCAATCTCCGACTGGCCGCAGGTGTCTCCAGGGCGGCGGTGGGAGTTCCTCCGTGGCCGCCAGCCTTTTGAGCTCCCTGCAGGGCGGCAGGAGCCCGAGATGCCGATGGTGGGGTGGTCCCAGCGAGCTCCAACTGACCATAGGTGTCTCCAGGGCGGGGTGGAAATCCCACCATGGCTGCTGGCCTTTTGAGACCCCGCAGGGAGGTGGGAGCCCGGGACGCCGATGGTAGGATGGTCCCAGCGAGCTCCAAACTGGCCGCAGGTTTCTCCAAGGCAGTGGTGGAAGTTCTTCCTCAGCTGCCAGCCTTTTGAGCCCCCCGCAGGGAGGCGGGAGCCCAGGACGCCGATGGTGGGGTGGTCCCAGCGAGCTCCAAACTGGCCGCAGGTGTCTCCAGGGTGGTGGTGGAAGTTCATCCATGGCCACCAGCCTTTTGAGCCCCCTGCAGGGAGGCGGAAGCCCGGGACACCGATGGTGAGGGCGGTCCCAATGACCTCCTGGCAAAGGGAGGAGGGCGGAGGCTGTTGTCTTTTGCCAGCCTGGACGGCCCTTTACCTCTCCTGGCAAAGGGAGGAAGGGCGGGGCTCACCTCAGCTGGTCGGAGGCTGCTGTCTTCTGCCGGCCCGGCGGCCCTTTACCTCTCCTGGCAAAGGAAAGAGGGGTGGGGCTCACCTCAGCTGGTCGGAGGCTGCTGTCTTCTGCCGGCCTGGACGGCCCTTTACCTCTCCTGGCAAAGGGAGGAAGGGCGGGGCTCACCTCAACTGGTCGGAGGCTGCTGTCTTCTGCTGGCCTGACGGCCCTTTACCTCTCCTGGCAAAGGGAGGAAGGGTGGGGCTCACCTCAGCTGGTCGGAGGCTGCTGTCTTCTGACGGCCTGACGGCCCTTTTACCTCTCCTGGCAAAGGGAGGAAGGGCGGAGCTCACCTCAGCTGGTCGGAGGCTGCTGTCTTCTGATGGCCCGATGGCCCTTTACCTCTCCTGGCAAAGGGAGGAAGGGCGGGGCTCACCTCAGCTGGTCGGAGGCTGCTGTCTTCTGACGGCCCGACCGGCAGAAGATATGTCTGTCTAGAAGAGATCATTATAGGAAATGCGTGAGCCCAGTGATTTAGGCATAGAATGCAACTTCAACCCAGACAATTGAGCAAGAATTATAGTACAGAAACTTTTCTGTAAAGTAGTCACAAAAACAGTTTTAAAAAATATATTCAAATACTCTTTTGCAAATGGGATTATTGCCAATAGCATTCCTACATTTAAAAAGTGTATTATGTTTGAAAGGAAATATAGGATTAATTTAGTGTCATTCCAGAGGTTTCTGCATCTGTAGAGCTGCAGATAAATCTGTCATCTGCTGCAACTTGCATCCAAGAATGCATTTTTTCCTGAAGCAGGGGAAAATGCAATTGGCATTAATTTGTTTAAAGTGGATCCCAGCTTGCCATGAAGTGACCCACACACTATAATCATGGAGCCATTTCTTGCGGCACATATGAAATGAGACATGCAGGATTTAACACCGGGACTGCAATGGACTACCACAGCCTTGAGGATATGGACAAGGTGCACCTTCACAGCCAGTCCATATGGCATGGCTTCTTCTGCCTCCATGACCATTGAAAATCAGAGTTCCTCTTCCACTCATTTTGCCGTTGGGCCCAATATGATGGTTTCCAGTGGCATTTACTCCACTGGGGAGGACCATCACCCTAGGTATTTGCAATGTCTTGCTTTCGAACTGTTAGGTTGGCAGGAGTTGGGGCAGAGACGGTTGCTGAGTCATTTCTCCCCAGGTGGAAAAAAATCTTAAAATTTCTCAATGTCCATTTCCTTCAGAATTTGGAACACTACCTTTTAACAGTAATTTTTTGCAATTACTTGTTGAAAGCAATTTTTTGAAGATAAATCTCTTTGAAAAGCATTTTTTGCCATTACTGATTAGTTGCAAAGAATTTTAAAATGCAATGTGCTTTTATGTTGTTTTATTACCTTTTTTAAAAAAAATCTTTAAGATTGTTAATAGGGAATGACCTATAATTTGACTAAAATGCAAGCAAATGCATGTAAAAGCAATCTTGATAAACATCAGGATGTCTGGATGTTTTTCTTAGGAGAAATGTGGTTGAGCTTTTGGAATTCTACTCAGGGTAGAGACAGTGGGGGAGACCAGCAATGAAATGGAGTCAGCAAAGTTTGGGGAATTGAAGAAGGAAATTTCTTTTCCACCCAAGAGCCAATGGGATTTTGGAATGCATGGCTCTAAGATGTGATGACAACTTTGAGTTTGGGTGTTTTTAAAAGGTGGGCTGGGCTAATGTATGATGAAGGAATGGTAGGGGGAGGTCTGGTCACCTTTGCTCAAAAGTCATACCCGACTCTAGGGTTCAGTGCTCATCTCTGTTTATGAGATGTCTGCATTTGCAGACATTTTCATGGACATGTGGCAGGCATGCCTAGACACCGGAGTGCATGGAACGCTGTTTACCTTTCCACTGAAGTGGCCCCTATTTATCTACTTGCAATTTCTTGCTTTCTAACTGTTAGGTTGGCAGGAGTTGAGGCAGAGACGGGAGCTCACTCCATCATTCAGTACTTGGAAATCGAACTCCGACCTTCCACTTGCTGCTTCCAAAGATAAACACAGAGGAAAAACCTTCCTTCCCTCCCTCCCTCTTCCTTCCTTCCTTCTTTCCTTTTCTGGTTTGGTTTGGTTTGCATTTGTCTTTGAAAGCAGAGGCGGCAGCAATGGTGGTGAGGATTAGTAGCAGTGAGGCTGGGCGGGTGGAGATCCCATTGAAAAAATAGCCTGGCCCTCAAGCAACCAGAGGGACTGTGAACCGGCCCCTGGCTTTAAAAGTTTAGGCACCCCTGACTTAAGCCTAAGTCAATTCCCCAAAGCACTGATCAACCAATGTACTGATTTAGGTTTCTGGGAATTGAAGTCCCCCTGTGGGGCATGGGCCCCATGTTGGGAACCACTGGAATAGCTAAAAGTCTCCCTCCCCTCAAAGCATTTTAATTAGTTGTTTTAGAAGTTTTAACTGTGTCATTGTAACACTCTAAGTGAATTAATTAGCATATTTTTAGTTTGTTGACATATTCCTTTACAAAGCAATGTACACGTAATGTATGCAATTAGATGAACATAAGTAGAGCCATCTTGGAATTATGAAACCCTCTCTAGTTAAAAGTTGTTTACAGCTAGCTTGCTGAGGAACACACCCAAAAGGGTCTTATCTGAAATAAGTAGACATGTTTACCACTGAACATGTTAGAATGTATGTGACAAGCAAAGAGAACAGGATAAATGTATGTCATAGAATAGGCTAGTTGAATATATAACATCAAGATAACTGTGAAACGCCTACCGCCCATAGGGGCCCATCTGGGCTGAAGAACACGTGTGCGAAGCTTCATGAAGAGTATAAAAGGCTGGCTAAATCATTAATGGGGGTCCTGGATCTAAATATGGATCCAAGACCATACATGTATGCATTATGATAAATCATAATCAAGTGTTATTGTGTTATTCTTATTTATTTATTTATTTTTAGATTTGCATGGCCACCTTTCTCACCTCAGTGACTCAAGGCGGCTCACAGCGTTGGATAAAAAAACCCATCCCCCATACAGTAAAAACCGAAAACTAAAATTATCTAAAATATTTAAAACATCCATAAAACATTCCTGATCACTTTAAAAAGAGGGGTATCTGGGCGGGGAAAAGAAAACCCCGGTCAGGGCTAAATGAGCCAGCAGGGCTGGGTTGTGGTGCTAGATGCACCCCACACCTGCTGGCAAAGCCATGTTTTTAAAGCCTTCCTGAAGTGGGGCAGCTTCGTCTGGAGGCACAATTCTAATGGCAGGAGGTTCCATAGGGCCGGGGCAGATACCGAGAAGGCTCTTCTCCTGGTCCCAGTGAGGCGTGCCTCCTTAGCTGATGGGACCATCAGGGAAGCCCTACTGTCTGCCCTCATAGGACGGGTTGAAAACCTCGGGGCAATGCGGTCCCTTAGGTATCCTGGTCCACTACCATGAAGGGCTTTAAAGGTTAAAACCAGCACCTTGAATTGCACCTGGAAGCAAACTGGCAGCCAATGCAGCTCCCGTAGCAGCGGCAAGGCACAGGCATAATGCCTGCACCCCATCACCACCCGGGCAGCTTGAACTAGCTGTAGCTTCCAGATGGCCGTCAAGGGCAGCCCCATGTAGAGCACATTACAATAACCCAATATGTTATGCTATGATTGAAAAACTTAGATAAAATTCTCTTTTTCCATTTCAAAACCACTCTGGCTGATTTATTTACTTAAAAGCTGTTCATCTTTTTGAGAGTTTAAGTGACAGTTGGGAGCTTTCCCTCCAAATCTTATTGCTTTGTGGTGGTTGGGACTGAGAGATAAAAAAGGGAGGCAACTGGAGAATGACTGAAAGAACGAGAGGAAATGGAGGGTGGAAAAATGAGATGGGGTGTGTGAAAGAAAATAAATGTGAGATGGCTCCAGCCACACCCACTTTTGGCTTCAGCTATGCTCACCACTGGCATGTATCCACCATCTGACAAGTTCTCCACCCCTGCCTCAAAGCAAGAACACAATTATTTTTCTCACACTCTAAAAGCAAACAGTTACCTTCCTTACATTCTCTTTTTGTAGGATGCTTTTTGATCCTTATCTGAAGGGTGACAGTTTGGAAGATTTATAAGTACCTCAGCAGAAGCATGTCAGCTCTCATATCTTACTTGCCTCAACTATTACAAAAGGCATCCTATCAAAAATGCACAACTCTATACCCAGTCCTGGTAGCCTAATTTAAAATCATGCATGCAGTACTGTATATCTATGTTTTGCTGAGCGGATCACTCATTTTATTTTTTCTAGGTATTTATTTAATCATTTAGAGACTGCAGACCCTCCTTCATTCAAATACAGTAGAACCTTGGATAAAGTCCAAACTCAGTTCCACAAGTTTGGACTTTATCCGATTTTGGACTTTATCCGAATCAAATGGGTGATGCATCGGATAATGTCCAAAAATGGACTTTATCCGAATTGGACTTTATCTGAGGTACCACTGTAGTTGGTTGCAATGTGTGATAGCCAGGCATGAGCTGGGTCCAAGGTCTCTTGCAATCACTATTTACTTTTTACATCACTCCATTGCTACTCTTTGGTGCGGATTTCTATACAATTTATTTTAAGGCAATACTTTCAGTCTATTCTTTGGAATTTCTTATATGCAGGAAGAAAGGAAACCCCAACTACCTGAGTACTAAACTATTGGATTTTCACAGTTAGATTGGCAGGATAATTTTTCTTCTTGGATGTTGGTTATTGTGGATTTTATTTTCCTAGATGTAAAAGTGGGGCAAGTTTATGTTCAGTCTGAAAACAAAAACAAAACTCGGCTGACTTTCAAGATTTCACCACCAATGCTAGGGACTCTGAAATTTCTCCAGCTGATCCCACTGGTGCCTGGGGCATTTTTGCTTCATCCACTTTCCTCTAATTTCAAATTGTATCTGAGATGCACTGTTGTTTTTCTGTACCCTGAGGACATTTTGGATTGAGTTTATTCACTCATCATTTCAACCTCTTTTTATCTTCACAACCACTAGAGTTAGAGCCAACCTTATCATCACAAACTATTGAGAAAGTAAAAATACTAGATGAAAAATGCCTGTACTTGAAGTAAGATTTGGGCTAAACCATATGCCTGGTTTTGACCTTGTCCTAAAAGCCACTCCAGAACATACCTCCCTTTCTCCAGCCTGCAGTGCAGAAGCAGATGGGATGTTAAATGAACACTGTCAATGGGATATTGTCCCTCACTGTGCAGGAGACAAAAAGCTAATTCAAAGGACTGGAAAAAAATTTAGATGATATAGACCAGTGATGGCAAATCTTTTAGAGACCGAGTGCCCAAACTGCAACCCAAACCCCACTTATTTGTCGCACAGTGCCAACATGGCAATTTAACCTCAATACTGAAGGTTTCGTTTAGAAAAAAACAACTCATACATTAACATCTTTTGTCTTAAAAGCACTCTGCTCCCCTCCAGCTCCGCTCCCCTCCAGCTATGCCACACTGTGAGCTGTGCTCCCCTCCAACCTAGCTCCTCTCCAACCCCACCACAGGAATCACCTTCGTTGCAGACTCAACAAGCTGCCATCTATGCCGCACCCTCACACCACATGTGAGCTTCTGCCATACCTTACCCCAGACGGGAGGGAGGAAGCACTCCCATTCGGCTGCTGTGCAGAGGGGCGGGTGATGTGAGAAATGTCCTCAGGCGTGCATGGAGAGGGGGAGGGGAGCAGCCCAGCCCCGCATCCCTCTGGCTTTCCAGTAGCGAACTCTGTGCTGGGGTGACAGTGTGTGTGCCCACAGAGAGGGCTCTGAGTAACCCCTCTTGCACGTGTGTCATAGGTTCACCACCACTGATATAGACTATTATGTTATTCAATGTCAGTGATGGTGAACCTTGGCACTCCAGGTATTCTTGGACTTCAATTACCAGAAGCCAAAATCAGCACTCCTGCTATTCAGGGCTTCTGGAAATTGAAGTTCCAGGACACCTGGAGTGCCAAGGTTTGCCATCATGGTTCTATGAAAACGAACAGACATGGGCTTCATAAGGAACAGTTGCAGTTTCTATTGTTGCTTCTCCCAGAATCTGCTACCAGAAGCAATCACTTCTCTTTTGTAGGGCCGGACACCTTGCAGTACAGTAAAAGCCCTACTTACGAAAAAAAGTCTGTTCTGTAGGCTTTTGCTTAAGTCGGTTTTTTATGTAACTTGAAGCAAACCCATAGGAAAAATTATTTTTTTATGTAACTCAAAGCAAACCAACAGGAAAAATGAAATTTTTATGTAAATCGAAGCAAACCCAAAGGGAAATGAATTTTTATGTAACTCAAAACAAATCCATAGGAAAAAGAATCTTTATGTAACTCGAAGCAAACCCATAGGAAATCGTGTAAATCAGGACATGGTTTTAGCACAAAATCATTATGTAAGTCAAATTTAATGTAACTCAGGGCATTTGTAAGTCGGGGTTTTACTGTATTACAGTTCTGTAGGAAGCATTTATTTTTATTTGTTTGTTTATGATATTTATACCCCGCTTTCCTTGCCCATGGGAGACCCAAAGCGGCTTACAATCATATGCAATATCAGGTACAAATAAATCAAGAGCCAGATTAGGAGATCTAGGTTACAATCCCTATTCAGCCTTTGAAACTAATTGAGGGATGACATTGATCAACCATTTTTTTTAAAAAAGAAATTGCTTAGTTCATTTTCATAGTCTTCCAACAGAGCAGGTGCTGTTCTTGTAATGCTTTGCTGCATCCATGCCTCTGTTGTTACAAGCATTATTAAACATCTTGCTGATGCATAAAAATATTTTTACATAACAAAAATCATTTCCTTTTATCATAAGTCACCTGAGTCATCATAGTTAAGATGGTGTAAGGCTGCCATACACACCTGGGGAGTATTAAATTGAACAGGATTGGATTACACCCCTCCTACACATACAACTTTAAAGTAACTGTTGTAACTGTTGTTTAAAATGTATTCAATAATAAATGTAAGCAGTGGAGATAAAGATTTCTAATGGAATTTGTTTTCTCTCATTAACAGTATTTTTTTCTGTGGGAATGCTCAATTAAGTGCCAACTTCCTGCTGGTTTTTAAAATAGATTATTTTGCAGCATTATGCAATGACACACCCTCCCACTCATCACATCTGTTCAGAGTCATGGCATCTCTATGTAGGAGGAATGACCGTTTGCATTTGTGTTTTATTTACTGTGTTTGCTTAGTTCTAGTAACCTTCTAAGAGGCATCATGAATAAGGCCTCAGCTAAATTTTTGTCCTTCCTGTGTAGCAAGTATTTCCATCATCCCTGTGGAAAAACTGATGAGGGTGTACTATATCTTAAAGCGAGTAAGTCAACACTTCAACAACTGGAATGCAGTGAGAGTCTTATGTCTCTCCAGAGGGCAAGAGTGCTATATTTAAAATGATGTTGCAGATTCACTATTATTTTCTGTTATTGGTGGGAATATATACAAGCAATGGAAAAGACTACCCCAATGTCACATGGAAACCAGAAGAACATATCCTCCATTAAGAAACTGAATTGGTGGATTTGAGCCAGTCACTTTATCTCAGCATAACCTAATTTACAGACTTCTTGAGAGGATTAAATGAAGAATGAGAAAATATTATGTATCTTCGGACCCCGCCCACCCACCTGGAGGACTTAAGGGCTGCGGGGCTGGCAGGACTTCCAACGCCGCCCCAGCTCCATCGTCGGGAAGCCTGCGCAGCGCCAGACGCCGGGGGCATTCCATGTAGTGCATATTTTATTTATATTTTGTTGTAACTGAATGATATATTCTGTAGTCTGAAATGTTGTAACTGTATCTCTGGAGATATGTGTATTGTATTATTATTATTATTATTATTATTATTATTATGCATTTATTGTCCGCCATGTAAACCGCCCTGAGTTGGGTTGTACCTGAGTGGGCGGTATATAAGCGCGAAAATTAAATTAAATTAAATTAAATTAAATTAAATTAAAATGTACTGTATGTACACTACTTTCAGCTACTTAAATAAATGACAAGATAAAAATACAGTAAATATTAAGAAACGTGAATGAAAAAGTAGATTTCTGGGCAAATTTTGAGGTTACCTGAGCACTTGCACCGACAAAAAGTGATGGAATGGGCACCTACTTCTTCAAGTACCGTATCTATTCTGAATACAGTAATACCTCATACAAAGTCCGCTACATACAACATCGGATTCATACAACATTGCCTAATTCCTTGAAAAAAGTTGCCTCATACAAAGTCGTGTGACTTTGTATGAGGCATTCAGGTTTTTCCAGGTTGCATTGTGCCTGGGCAGTATAAAAGGCAGAACACATGCATGCATTGCTCTTGTGGGTTTTGCATGAGGCAAAGAGTGTTTAGGAGTGGTTTTGAGCACGATTTTGGATTTTTTTGGATTTTTTCGTCAGAAGTTTTAGAAGCATTCCTGGGATTTTTGCAGCATTCTTAAGGTTCTTGGACAATCAAGGTTGTTTGACATGTTTTTGTAATGTTTTTAGCCTTTAGACAATGGTTTCTTAAAGTTCTGTCAGTTTTCTGTCTGTTTCCTTGACTTTGCCCTGAAGTCTGTGCTGTTACAGAAAAATGTATCTCTATGGAAATGACGTTGTATGAGGCATCTCAGCAAGGATTTGGACATTGTATGAGGCATCGTGGCTAGGATTTTGCATGTCTCATACAAAGTCCAAATCCGTATAAAGTCCAAACTTGTGGAACCAAGTTTGGACATTGTATGAGGCACCACTGTATTGACTATCATCATGGCAAAGGTCTTCCTGTTCTTAACTCCTCAGAACAATTCTTCTGAGGTCATGCCACACCAGGTCTCAGGTTCTTCAGCCACAAGGTCCATCTAAATCCAGGGCTTCTTTCCCCAAAGATCTTCCCTTGCATAGCAAGTTGGAGTATTCTATACTTTATGTAGTTCCTCATGATATAGGAGTTTTCTTTTTTTTTAATGGTCTTAAATAGTTCATGTTCTTTATCCATCTGGCACAACACTTCTACATTAGTCACATGGTCAACCCATAAATGGGCACAAGGGGGTAAAAGGAAACCAGACTGCATAAAGAGTGACTTTTAGAGAAAATGTGAATAATGTACAAGTCCCCTAGGAAGAAGCACTGAATGTAGCAGCAAATTCAACTTGTTAGAGGAAATTAATAACCTAGTATGCACCCATTATGTGAAAGAACATTCAAAGCTAAACACCCCACATTTGGGTTTTCTTGGTACATATGTGCGGAATGTACTAATGATAGCTGACAATGAGGGCAAGCTTTTTCAGAGCTACAACATTCTACTGTAGCAATATGGAGCTGCTAGACCAAGTAGTGACGCCACTTCACTAGAGCAGAACAGAATTGCCCTCAATATTCCTTGGATGCTTTTTTTTCTTACTAACACAATGTACTTTGAAGCAGGCCTGTTATTGTTTAATCCTACTTTTTAGTGTTACATTTTAAATTTAAACTAGATTTGCCCTTCTATGCTCCTAAAAGTGTTGTAGAAGCATGGCTTCCGATGAAAGCAGTGCTACTTTCCTTTAAGTCATTATCAATATTGTTTCCAGAAGACTTCAGATGAAGAAATGTGTAAGAAGATATCACATTAATATTTATCTATTGGCAGAATTCCTGTTGCTCAGCATCATAAATTGCAGTAGAGAAGGCCCACTGAATTAGTGAGGATTTAGCCACAACTAGAGTGGGTTCATTTGAATCAATGGAATTTATGGAGAAGCAATTCACCAAACCCCCGTTGATTCAGTGGGGCCTACTCTAGCACAATTTAGTATGGTAAGCAACAGGATTTTAGCCAATGTCCAACTAATTCATATACATGAACTATAGTATAGTTTTTTTAAAAGCTCTGATTGAAAATAAAGACATTGACTTCAACCCTACTGCTGTTCCCATATGGTTTGTGTAAATAGCCACAGCTAATTGTGGCTGCACAGTTGAGAGTGTGTCCAAGCACATGACTGAGACATGCCCCACCACCTTGTCAATTATATAATCTTAAGGAAACACTAAATATGGGTCTTAACATTATAATGCAAAATCCATTGTTATACAGTGTAAGAAGAATTCTTACAATGCTGTCAGAAATTTAATTCCACACCTCTTCTACATACCAACAATGGGGAATATATGGATAAGGTGCTGTTTTTGGACTTGAAGTCCTTTCCACCTTGGCCATATGGGAAATTGGAGTCCTACAACATCTGGAGGGCCAAAGGGTCCCCATCCCAATTGTCTCCTGTGTATATATGCTCCTAATGCAAGTGAAGGAAACTATGGTCTTCTGTAATTGGGCCATAGTTTCCATCAACTTCAATCAGCATATGCAACAATGACAGAAGATACAGTCCAAAAATACCTGGATGGCTGCAGCTGGCTCAGACAGCTAAACTATAGACTACTATGAACTTGGCTGATGGTACAAATCTGTCCTGACATGTTACTACAAATTCCATACTGATTTAGTAATTACTAATAAACATATAGGTGTGAGTTCAAGTACTTATTCTTCCGTGTCTAAGCCAGACATGAAACTGCCAAAATGAAAGCACCTTTTGATGAGTTCATTTTGCAGTTCCTTTTGCCTGACCTAGTATGAGAACTACAAATCAGTATATATCCTGTTGATCTGACACCAATGGGGAGAGCGTCAACCAAAGCGATATATTGAGACATCTAGCTCTTTCTCATCCCCTTTGACTATTGCACTGTCAAACTTCCCACATAGTGCATGTTATGAAACTAAAAATGGTATAGCTTTTTCTAACAACTGCAACCATTTTGTTGTTCAATATCAAATGAAAAAGAAAAGCAGACCAGTGGAAAAGCTTAGGAGCAGGAAAATAGGAATATCTCATGCAAAACTGTGAAGATCCAACACAATACAGATCATTTCTGCAGTAGGTCCCAAGTTAATCTGCTAACTGATTTTTTTAAAATACCTAATATGTATGTTACACTACCACTGTATTTTAATTAGCAACTAAATAGTTGTTGCTGCCTGGATAGCTCAATGGTTTAAATAAGAGATTGGCAATTTAATTCTCCACTGTGTTTCCTGGGAGAAAAACCAGCTTGTTTCTCCATGGGCAATTGAAGAGGTTCAGGATTTCCCTGAAAGAAAACCCTAGAAAGGGCCACCACAGGCCTGACCTGACGATGGAACACAACTATTATTAACAGTTGTTATTTTCTTGAAACACCAAGGAAATAAAAGGATGGTTATCACTGAACAGAGTGACTAGGCTGCATTTAAAGATGCTTAAATACAAATGTGGGCTTCAAGTGAAGACCAGTAAACACATCCTCTGGCAAACAATTTTCAGAACCCCATTTAGCTTTCCACACTGCACAAAAGTAATTGTTACAAAGAGCAGATTAAATGTAATTAGTTATTATTTTCCTATTGTTATAATTTTACCCGGGATAATATAAATTCTTTTGTAGTTTGATTGCAACTTTTAATGATTTCTATTGTTACAGAGTGTGGCCTTACTAAAAGATAGACCAGAAGCATCATACTACTCAAAGGCCACCTTATACTCTGCCTCATGCTGTCTTGTGAGTGGTGAGGACAGCAATGAGGTGAATGGAAGCAAAATACCACAGGCCAGTGGATTGTGTCATCAGGATTTTTTAAAAAAATTAAGAAGTACTTACTTTAGTTTTCTTTTAATTATTGAGAAATATTTTTGGCTTTTCTTTCTCATAAACATTCTGTCCACTATGCTAAATATGAGGGGAAAGATCATATCCTACACCAGAGGTTCCCACTCTTTTTATGCCGTGGGCCTGACCATGCACCTGGACAGCTGAGTGAGCCTGCCCATGCCCCCCAGAAGTAGAAGCGGGCATATTTACGACAGCCATAAATGCACCAACTTCTGCATTTATGGGAGTGTTTTACAGCTGACAGCGGCAGCAGCAGGCCACATGAAATTGTGCCACGGGCTAGGTGTGGATCATGGGTTGGGAACCCCTGTCCTACACACTTTCAAGCCATCACTTCCTTCTACTCAAGGTCTCGTGACAAGACCTACATGTCTCAATATAATGATGTGGACCACATGAAAACAATTATTAATACTGGACTTTCTGGCAAAATATATCCTTTAATCATGTTATTGTGTGATCGAGCATGTGTTGAGGTTTAAAAATATATGTACTGTACTGGAAAATAATATGCTTCAAACTAAAGCATAATTCAGACTATACTGTTTAACAGTTATGCTCTATGAAAAACCCTAGCAGTGGATTGCCATCATCAGATTTCTCTATAATGTAAGCATTCAACATTATAGGCATGTTGTAATAAAGTCCACCCATATTATTTGCTAAAACCACAGGGGTCACAAAAAGGATATGAAATATCACAAAATACTTCTTTGCCCGTCCTCAAGCCAAGGACCATGATATGAGTATGGAAGTAGTGGAAATGAGTCTTTGGTGGATGGGGTGGGGGAATCCAGTTGTAATATTAGCCAGTTCTATCAAGTGATATCCCAAGATCCCCTTCCTTTTCAGTCTGTGGCAACTTGGATGGGAGGGAGTCAGATGTATCTGAAGTTAAAAAATTTCCTCCCAAATATACATCACTTAATACTTCCCAAAACTTCACTTGCCATTTTAATGCCTGTTCCTGTATTGAGGAGAAACCTTTGGAGTTTTTTTTTTTTTGGTGACATTTCTTGCAGCTTTGCCACCCTCAATAATTCAGTGTCACATTAAATCTGCCAACATCACTGCTTGCTTGCTTGCTCTTAACACTTTTTCTGGATCAGAAGACGATGGAAATGGGCATGCCAGAAATTCTGCTCCATGGATTCTGAATCTGATGGCTCAGTTAAGAATACACTCAATAGTTCAACCAGCCACTAAGAGCAAGGAACAAAAACATTTTTAATTGCCTGGACAGGCAATCAAATACACAAAGTAGGCACAACAGTTGCTACCATTCCCACGAGGTCCCACTTTGCCTTACCTATTATACACAGGGTTATGAGGAATGTTTCTAGGCCCTTACTTTTGCCAGGATTTGTGCAACAAAAAGGTTCACAAGTCATTACATACTGGTGCTCCACTCCTGGTCTTGCTCCAAGTAGTCTGAGGAGCTCAAATGCAAGCACCCTTCTGCTCTCTCCAAAGTCATTTTTGCGCTTCTGATGTTATGTGTGTTTAACACACATACAAGCATGTTCATGCTGAGCCAAAGAGTCCTGGTGCCTGCTGGGAATGGGTGAAGATGAGTGCTCAGCCTTAAATACACGTCACATGAAAACCAGCATTTCTCTTCCTACAGCATTGGTTGCCCTGGCATTCTTCTCCCCACAGCAATTCCCTCAGACTCCAGATGGTGCCCTGATATCTGGCAACCCAACCAAGCTTAGTAAAGTTTGTGCATTAATTGCTGTATGTCACCTCTGTGATAGGAACAACCAAAAGGCTATTAGTCAGTGGTGGGCTCCAAAATATTTTACTACCACACTGGAGGCATGGCCTAATTTGTGGGCATGGCCTACTCTATGGGCATGGCCATATGACTGGGTGGGTGATTAGTCATGCCTGCCCAGTGGTGGGATTCAATTCTTTTACTACCTACTCTGTGGGAGTGGTTTGGTGGGCATGGCCAGGGAGAAAGCCCTGCATTGCACCCGAATTAGGACTACAGTACTTTATTTTAAAACTTGGATGGGCGGCGTAGCCAGCCAGAATTTCTGCTACCGGTTCTGGTGAACTGGTGCAAACTTGCTGAAGCCCACCACTTCTATTAGTCCCAAACCCATAGCAGTTAATTATGGCTTTGCTTTCCCTCCCATTTCACCCCATGACAAGTTTTAGTACAAAACAGCTGAAGGAATCAAGGGTGGGGAGGGTGCTGTAGAGATGCAACAATAAGAAACATCAAGTAACCAGTGAGACAAAACTTCAGTTGCAGCAGAGTATTTCTGATACCAGTCAAGCAAAGGAACATCCTGAGCATATCTGGGCTCATCTGATTTTGCAAACTAAGCAGCAGCAGGCCTGATTGATAGCTGGATGAGATATCAAGGAATTCCAGGCAGGACTAGGAAAGATAATCCAGCCTGAAAAATCTGAGATCTGATGGTAGTGAGAGTTGACAGTATAGGCCTAGACAGACTAACAGTCTGACACCGTATGTTTCCTACATCTCTATTTTCATTCTTAGCCATACTTTGAAGCAATGCTGCTTTTACATCTGCTGGTTGCTTTTGATTTTTTAGTTGTTCTAGCTGTATTATTTTATTATCATTCTGTTTCCTGTCCTAATACACCTCTACAATCAAGTACGTAATGGAGCTAATGACTCAGTGTGGTGTTGGGTCTGAGGATAACTGTAGTCTCGTGCAAAGGCTCTCAAAATAATTCTGTTTATTCTTTTTTTAATGAACGGTTCTTGTCTGTGAGTAATCAGTTTGTTTCCAGAGGTCTTGGCCAGTTATTTTTAGAAAGCATGTTTTAAGTCTAAAGTTAGGTTTTATTTTTAATTCTGTTCCTTCACAGCAAGCTTCCAACGCAAGTCATTACAGATGAGACGTTCGTATTATTCAGGCACAATACAGCTGCTAGAGAGTTTGGGATTTTTTTTTCAAGTTCTAAAATAAAATTATTTAAAATATACTAATTATTTAAACTATGGCAGCAAACTGCCACTAATGAATGAGTTACCACTTGCATTCCTAGCAGGGTGCCAATCGTGCTGTATGGCACTTGACCAGGGATGCAAATGGTGACTCATTAATAAAGGTCAGCATATTTAGGTAAAGGCCGTCCTTCCTCGAAAGCCAGTCGTATCCGATCCTGTTTATAGCCAAAGAACCAGCGCTGTCTGCATCTACAGATGTTTCCGTGGGCATGTGACAGGCATACCTCAACACCGGAGTACACAGAATGCTGTTTACCTTTTACTGAAGTGGTACTTATTTTGTTGTTGTTGTTGTTCAGTCGCACAGTTGAGTCCGACCCTTTGTGACCCCATGGACTACTGCATGTCAGGCACCCATATCCTCCACCATCCTCCGCAGCTTGCTCAACTTGACGCCCATTGTGTCAACAATGCCATCTAGCCATTTCATCCTCTGCCACCCCCTTCTCCTTTTGCCCTCAACCTTTCCCAGCATCAAGGCCTTCTCGAGTGAGTCCTTTCTTCTCATTTGGTGTCCAAAGTACTTTAGCTTCTTCAATATTTGTCCTTCCAAGGAGCAGTCAGGGGTGATTATCTATTTGCAATTTCTTTCTTTCAAGCTGCTAGGTTGGCAGGAGCTGGGACAGAGACAGAAGCTCACTACATCATGCAGTACTCAGGTTTTGAACTGCTGACCTGAGGACATTCCAGTCATCAAGTTCAGCATTTTAACCACTAAGCCACTGCAGTGCTGGTGCAAAACTCCAATAGGATTCTGGCCATCGTCTCTACTTTCATTTCTATGTGTGTTTTAAGGTTCACATGGTTTGGGTTACCTTACAATTCCTCATTTCCATTGCATGCATATTATGGGCATGCACACATAGAGGTCTTTATGTCTCTTTGGCTCATGCTTTTTCTGTTGATTCTGTCTGGGAATGCCAATGTCATTCATGCAGAAAACTACTGGAGTATTGAAAAGATAAAGTAGCCAGCTGCTTCTTCATTTTGCACATACTGTATGTGTTCATTACCACAGGTGCATCCACAGAGAGATGGCAATTAGAAGGTTTAAAAATAGTAACCAAAACAACTGTTCTTAAAATACAATGCTGTTGTTTTTGCAAGTTTATTGCCAATTTAATTGTGCTTACCCAAGTATAGGAGAGGAGACCAATGGGGCTTATATCATAAACACAACACTTGCCTTCCATCTCTCTATAATATCACATGGCTTGCCTCTGATCTCACATATTGGCCATTAAATCTCAGGGTATTGGATATTGTTCTTCTCCCAAGCTCTGTGGCTGGACCATAAACAGTTTGATCCTTTCCCTTAGAGTTCAGCTGTTGATCCTTCTGGCTTCATCAGAGTATGCAGGGAGAAAATATCCAGAGAGAAATATCTGTGGATTCAGCTATGTGTATAGCAATGGGGCAGCTGCACACTCAGAAGAAGGGAATGGTAAACTATTTCTGAGTGTAAAAAATATTAAACATATCTTCAAATAGATATTTCAGTTCAAATACTGGATTGAAACTAAATAGCTTGGTAAATATAAGTGAGATAAACCTGATAAATCAGATCATATTGAGAACATCTTTCAGTTTAACATTTTTCTAAAAATAACAAAACAGTATGTTTTCTGCTAAGTGGCAAGAATGACATATTATCCTGAAAAACTTTAAGCTACAAGAAGGACTGCAGGGGATATAATAATTTCTGAAAGAGCTGCAATTTTTTTTTCCTAAGTCACAAAGAACGTGAAAGCCAGTTTATTGACAGCAAATAAAACCATCAAAAATAAAGGAGTTAAAACCAACATGTTAAACTGTCGAAAATTTTTCTGTTCCAGCATTTTATCTGTTACAACTGGTTCACAGTATATCACTTCATACATTTCTTTCAGACTGTGCCCAATACATTTCTTCATCATTTGCCCTAAGATATATTAGTTTTGGCCTGGAGTGATTGACATCATGTCTGCATTCCAACTACTCACATTGCTAGTTCTGTAGTACATGTGAAATGATCACTCATCTGAATGTGAGAGTCTCATATATTTGAAGGAAAGGAGCTAGTGTGATAGATAAGAGAAGTGCAGTGGTTGGGTATCATATCTGTCATCATACACAAAGATATGTGAAAGATCTTAAATAATATTCTGTGATTAGTTTTTAAAGTGGAAAAAATGGAACTAAATGTCCAACTAGATTTGGTAGGGCTTGGATGTTGGTATAATATGCACAAACATGGCTCTTCTTTCTACACGGACAGCTGGAATGTGAATCAGAACTTTCTACGTTGGCAGAGGCTCATGTTCTAGTCTGGATCTTAAATAGTGTCATGACACTTACTTGATGAAAGCTTGAGTCTGAATGGTGGGGAGCTGATTGGAAACTCCACTGTGTCTTGTCTCTGTGCTTCCATTACTCCTGCCCTCTTCTTTTTGTGCCATATCTGATTCCAAATATTGGTGAACATCATGGCAATCAGCCATGAAGACTGTTCTGTGAATATAATGCTGTGGCCTTTCATCTGCCTTCTGCATCGTAGCGTGACACCCATACCACTGATCCAGCTCTGTGAGTCACTTTCTGGTCCAGAGCCTTTTTGACATGCTAAGCCCTCCTCAACCCCAGGCTTGATGAAGCTGCTGCCTTCCATCAAGATGTATTCAAGTGGGATTTAATCCACTTGTGGACCATCACCCTTCTCTGTGGACTTCTCCACCCAAGGCTATTAGTCCTCAGGGTTGTCAGGTTAGTTAACCATTGTCTGACACTCAGCTTTGAGTCGCTGGCAGTATGGTCTACTCTATTTCCATAGCAGGATAACCTGGCCAGACTTTAATTACTCTGGCCAATGTCCATATTTGTAAGTATATAACATGGTATTAGAGGCATTGTTGTTTTCCCCCTCCAAAAGATGGGACCCTCTGAAAGGTATTTCTATCAGGCAAAGTCCTATTCAAATATTTAGTGAAAGGATTAAGCAATTTAAGAGCAGAGAAAACATGGTGGCCCTGCTTCCCTTATCCTAACTCTTGTGTAGAGAATGATATTAGTGGATAACAATCCTACCTATGGGAGCTCTCCATGCAGTCAGAAAATTGGGGTGGGGGATCCACAGAGTTCCTGATCATGTCAAGGTGAGACACCCATAGAAACAGCTCTCCCCTTTAGACTGCTCTCTCTCTCTGCTCACAGGTAAATATTAACTTTATACGCATGAGTAGGGCTTCAATCAAACATAAAACAAGTAATATCTTTGACCCAGTAGAGATATATCCAGGGTAGTGGTGGTAGTAAGGTTTTTTTTAAATTGTGTCAGAAGCACACAAAGGTGCTTTCTGGGTTGAAAGGATTTGTGCTAGAGGAACTCCATTCAGGGGACGCCCGAATGAGGCTCCTTTCACATCCTGTTGTGTTCTGATGGTTTTATTGTACACATGGATTACAATGTATCTGAGCCAATGTAACCTTGCCTATAGCAACAATGTAACCTTCAGCTGTATCATATAAACCCTGTAATAGGACGCGAGCTAATGACCACCAGCTGGCAGCAGCGAGCGTCCAAGCTCTCTTGGTCCGAACTCATCAAAGGCAACAGCGCGGGAAGTTTTCCCGCCACCACCTACACCTGGACAAGAAGGGCGTGACCTGCAATGACGTCACGCAGACAGTAGCCAATGGGCTACCATGGCACCACGTTCAAATGTATTACTGCTGTATATAAAGAGCTATCGATCCGCCATTACCTCATGTTCCCTCTGCCCACGATGCAATAAACCTGAGTTAACCCAGCCCGAGGCTGTGTCCCGTGTCTTGGTTTGCATACACCAAATTGGCGACGAGGATGGGATAATGGATCCCCACGGAACAGCCAGGGCACAGAGCGGTTTCAACATCACCAAACCGCAAGACTGGGAGCTGCTGGAGATGGATTTCCAGGCGGCCCTGGTGGAACTCAGAGTCAAAGGGGAAGACGAGGAGAGGAAGAGGGCCATCCTCACCAGAATGCTCGGGATGGAAACCAAGCGGACGCTGGTGGGCATAATCGCTCCGAAGAAGGTGAGCGACTTTAAGGCGAGCGACATCATGAAACTGCTGCGAGAGCGGTTCTGCCCCTCGAGGGCAATGTTTCCCGCTCGGAGCGCGTTTTGGAGGCGAGTCCAAGCGCCGGATGAGTCGGTTGAGGCATTCGTGGCCGCCATGAGGATAGCCGCCGCCCCCTGTAAATGGGGCGATATCCTGGAGTTGGTCCTCAGGGACGGCGTGTTGTGTGGCCTGAAAGACAAGGAGGTACAGCGCAGCTTGATGAATAAGGAGCCGCCACCCACGCTGGCCGAGGTCATAGAGGCCGCGGAAGCCGCAGAGTCCACGAATGCCGGAGTGGACGAGATGCACCAGTGGCGTGAGTGGCGTCCTAGAGCCGGCAAGGCGGAAAATTCGGTGCACGGGAAGACTGGACAGTCGGTGCACGCGACTCGACGGGCCTCAAAGTCGTCTACAGAAGGCAGCGACGGCGAGGAGGTCCAGAAGGTCCGGAAGGGTGGTCGTCGCTGCGAGGGTTGCGGAGCGGCCCACGAGCGCGCGAGATGCCCGTTCAGGAAGGCCGAGTGTTACACCTGCGGCCGTCGGGGGCACATCGCCAAGGCGTGCCGAAAGCGGAAAGAGGGCCGGAGGCAGTCACAAGACCGCGCGGCCAGGCCGGACCGTCCAGCGAGGCCCAAAGATGGCGCCCAGACCACGAGGAAGCAGGACGGCGTGGGCCGCGTCTCGGACGGCAGCGAGGACGACGCCTCAGTGTTCAGCGTGTCCGCGGGACAGTCCCATTACTTCGTTGAGGTATTAGTACAAGGGGCCCCTATTAAGATGGAAATTGACTCGGGGTCCTCCTATTCCATAATTCCCCAGAAAGAGTTCCTGAAAATCGACCCCCACGTGCGGCCCAAGCTTAAAGCGTTGAGGTCCACACTACGAGACGTACAGGGAAACAGCATTCCGGTGTTGGGGGTCGGGAAATTTCGGGTCAATTTTAAGAGACATTCTGCGGAACTGCCCCTAGTTGTCCTCAAAGGGGGAAGCTGTAGCCTCCTAGGGACACAGTGGTTTCAGCCCTTAGGTTTGTTCATAGGGGGGGTGCATACCGTGGGGGGGGGACCCAATACAAGCGGTTTGCGAGGCGCATCCCGCCGTTTTTAAGAAAGGACTCGGAAAGTTCAAGGGACCCCCTGTAGCTTTCGACATAGACCCGGAGGTCCGCCCGATAAGACTCAAACCGCGCAGGGTGCCGTTCGCACTCAAGGACAAGATAGAGGCGGAACTGGACAAACTGGTGGGCCAGGGGATTCTTATTCCTGTTGATTCCGCGGAGTGGGAAACTCCAATTGTAACGGCTCTAAAGGCAAACGGGGAGGTGCGCATTTGCGCTGATTATAAGTGTACAATTAACAAGGCGATCCGCCCTAATGCATACCCGGTGCCTGTGATCAGCCACCTTTTGGCCAGGCTAAATGGGGGAAAGTGTTTCGCTAAACTCGATTTGGCACAAGCCTATCAGCAACTTCCAGTGACCCCCGCCACGGCCGCGGCACAAACGATAGTTACACATAAGGGAGCGTTCCAGGTGTCGCGGTTACAGTTCGGCGTGAACTCGGCACCCGGCCTTTTTCAATCGCTCGTGGAACGCCTCCTAAAGGGCCTGGAGGGGGTGCTGCCTTATTTTGATGACGTGTTGATTACAGGGGGGAGTGAGGCTGAACTGGCGAAAAGATTGGACAAAGTACTGACCGTATTCGAGAAAGCGGGGCTGAGATTGAGGAAGGACAAATGTGTGTTTTTCGAAACCGAGGTCGAGTTTTTAGGGTTCCGGATCACACCCGAGGGGATTAAGCCGTCTAAGTCCAAAGTAGCAGCCATTAAAAAGGCCCCTCGCCCCACATCCAAAACCGAGCTACAGTCTTTCCTGGGGCTCCTCAATTTTTACCATACATTCCTCCCGCGGAAGGCGTCCGTGGCCGAACCGCTCCATCGGTTACTTAAAAAGGAGGAGCCATGGGTGTGGGGTGACGAGCACGAGAGGGCGTTCAAGGAGCTAAAGCAACTCCTAACATCTGAGGCAATCCTGACGCACTTCGACCCCAAACGGCCAGTGGTCCTAGTCTGTGATGCATCCCCGGTGGGGGTGGGGGCGGTGCTTTGCCACGTGTTGGAGGACGGAAGGGAGGCCCCGGTAGCGTTTTACTCAAGGTCCCTGTCCCAAGCGGAGCGAAATTACGCACAAACCGACAGGGAAGCGTTAGCAATAGTAGCGGGGACCAAAAAATTTCACGATTTTTTGTATGGCCGCCCGTTCAAAATCGTGACCGATCACAAGCCGCTGTTAGGGATTTTCACGGCAAGCAAGCCCACGCCACAGATCCTGTCCCCGAGAATGCTGCGATGGGCTATTTTCCTCAACGCGTACCAACATGAGTTGGAGTACAGGCCCGGAAAGGAGATCAGCCATGCTGATGCGCTTTCGAGATCCCCTCTGCCCTTGTCGGCTGACCAAAAGGCGAGAGCAGAAAGAGACCGCCAGGTGTTGCTAATTGAGGTTTTGGACGCACCCCCAATAGTACCAGCCGACATTGCTAGGGCGACAGGCAAGGACAGGACGCTGGAGAAAGTTAGTTCATGGGTGCAGAAGGGGTGGCCGGCTTCGTCCCCGAGTACAGAGTTCGACCCATTCTTTAGGAAAAAGCTAGAGTTGTCCCTAGAGAGGGGGTGCCTTCTGTGGGGCCAACGGGTGGTGGTCCCTGCGCCCCTGCGGACGAGGGTGCTCGAACTGCTGCACGTCAGCCACCCGGGCATAGTTCGTTCAAAGGCGCTGGCCCGGAGTTACTTCTGGTGGCCACAGCTGGACGCGGACATTGAGCACATGGTCGGCAATTGCGAGGCTTGCCAGGGATCCCGACCTGAGGCGGCCCGTCTCCCGCATAGGGAGTGGGACACAGCAAGGGGGCCGTGGTCCAGGGTGCACGTGGATTTCGCCGGCCCGTTCCGTGGAACCATGTTTCTCCTGGTGGTAGATGCGTTCTCTAAGTGGCTGGAGGTTATCCCAGTAAAGAGCACGTCCTCCGCCACAACAATTAGCCGGCTGAGGAGAGTCTTTTCCACATTCGGTTTACCCGACACTTTGGTCAGCGATAACGCTAGTTGTTTCACCTCCGCCGAGTTCGGGGCGTTCATGGAGGCAAACGCCATTCGGCATGTCACGTCCGCACCGTTTCACCCGGCCACGAATGGCCAAGTGGAGCGGCTGGTGCGGACAACGAAGGAGGCGTTGCGGCGCATGGGCCCGGGGGACCTGAATCACCAAGTATGCCAGTTCCTCCTAGCGTATAGGGTAACCCCCTTAGCGTCAGGCTACTCGCCGGCGGAGCTCTTGATGCGGCGAAAACTGACCACGATCCTGTCCAGGCTAGACCCAACGAGAGTCGAGGATAGAGGGAAGAACATAGGGTTGGCAGTCTCGAAGGGTTTCGCCGCCGGGGACCCTGTTCACTGCAGGAACTACTCCAGCGCGGGGCCAGCCTGGGTACCAGGGACGGTGGTAGAACAGACGGGGCCAGTGTCGTACCGGGTCGAGACTAACACCGGCCTCCTTTGGAGGAGGCACGCAGACCAACTGAGGCACCGAGTGAGTGGGCCAGTCAGTGGAGCTCAGCAACAGGATTCAGCGTTAGGGTTCTCCCCCACCCGCTTAACCCAAGGGGGAGACAGCAGGGGACAACAGTCCCAAGCACGGGGGGAAGGAAACAGTAGTAGCGGCCCCGACTCATATCCTTTTGATACGCCAGTCTTATCAGGGGCCGGGGAAGGGGGAGAGGAGTTCGCGACCGCTACCCCCGATTGTGATTTTGATTTTGAGTTTGCGAGCCGGGGGGGTTTTCAGGAGTGTTCCCCCACCCATCCAAGCGAGAAGAGGGGTTTTTCGTTAGCCCCCAGTGCCCCCGGTTCCTCCCAAAGAAAGAGCACACCTCCCAACAACGCCGCGGAGCCGCGGCAAGTCACTAACGAGTCTCCCTCTCATGTTACAGGACAGGAAACCAGGGGACAAAGAGAAGGTAGCAAACCCGGGGAGAGGCAGCCCGCATCGAGACCCCAGCGTGTTCGAAATAAGCCATCTTGGCTGAGAGACTTTGTCTCCTAAGGGGGGGGGATGTGTTCAAGTGTGGGCTCGAGACTTTGTCTCGTCCTAGGGGGGAGGGGTGTTGTGTTCTGATGGTTTTATTGTACACATGGATTACAATGTATCTGAGCCAATGTAACCTTGCCTATAGCAACAATGTAACCTTCAGCTGTATCATATAAACCCTGTAATAGGACGCGAGCTAATGACCACCAGCTGGCAGCAGCGAGCGTCCAAGCTCTCTTGGTCCGAACTCATCAAAGGCAACAGCGCGGGAAGTTTTCCCGCCACCACCTACACCTGGACAAGAAGGGCGTGACCTGCAATGACGTCACGCAGACAGTAGCCAATGGGCTACCATGGCACCACGTTCAAATGTATTACTGCTGTATATAAAGAGCTATCGATCCGCCATTACCTCATGTTCCCTCTGCCCACGATGCAATAAACCTGAGTTAACCCAGCCCGAGGCTGTGTCCCGTGTCTTGGTTTGCATACACCAAACATCCCCAAGATCTTTTCCCCACCAAAGTGGTCCCTATTTATCTATTTGCAATTTCTTGCTTTCAAACTGCTAGGTTGGCAGGAGCTGGGACAGCTCATTCTGTCGTGCAATACTCGGGTCTTGAACTGCCGACTTGCTGACCTTCCAGCTAACAAGGCGAGCTAATAGATAATGGTAATAGAAATAGTTCTTCCTAATGTTCTCATACAACATCACAGCATTTGGAAGGTAAGAATGCTTAACTTAGCTCAAGCTAACCAGTGATTTTATTCTTGAACACAGAAGTTATGAGGATTGAACATACTTTACTAGGTTGGAAACTCTAAACAATTCACTGTTAAAAAGAAGTCGCCTAAAATTTAATGCTCGGGCATATATGGAGAAAGTCTCTTACTGTACAAGAAAAGACTCTTAGAGGCACACAAAAAACTTGCGGATTTCCCCCTATGATTTATAAGAGCACTAAATTAGCTACTCATTAGTAGAATAAAATCTCTTCCATCTTGCTATCACATTTCCATCCTACTGTCTCATTCTTCCTGTGACCTAATTTAGTCTTTAGTACAAGCAGCACACAGCTCCATATAAACAACTTACCCAAGCAGAGTCTCGGAGCAGACTGGTGGTATTTATTTTCTAAGGACCCCAGGAACCTACCAAGGCTGTGTCTCTTCTGTAAGATAAAAAAGGCATTAAATGCATGATTTTCCTGAGCCCTAGTTGATCACTCTGTCCACTACACCATGATGGCTCTTTTGTATCCTTTGAGGAAAATTTACAAACTGCTCTATGGCCTTTAAGCTGCCTCTATAGGGGCTATAGAATCTCAGCCTTAAAGGATTGCTTATAGAACAACAACAAACAGTATGCTGTGAAGTCAGTTCTGACTTACTGTGCATTTGTTCTTTCATCTGAAATTGATTTTCTTATTTCAAACAGTGCTAGTGAACAGTGAGCAGACTTTTTAAAAAGCTGTTGGTGATGATCCCTAAGATCTCTTGGTTTAAGTCTGATTTGGATAAAGTTGCGGTTTTCATGCACACGTGATGCATAGCATAAAGTCCAAAACCGCTAAAAAAAATGGACGTTATCCGAGGTATTTGGTATAGGAACCTCGGATAAAGTCCATTTTTGGACGTTATCCGATGCATTGCCCATTTGATTCGGATAAAGTCCAAAATCGGATAAAGTCCAAACTTGTGGAATAGAGTTTGGACTTTATCCGAGGTTCTACTGTAAAAGAAACGATCACCCAATCTGAACTGGTCCTTTCCTACTGTTCTGAAATAATAAAAAAGCTGGCTACCTCATGGTTTACTTCTGACTCTAGATTATTTATAGACATACAGTATATATTCCTCCCTTGTTCCTCCCTTGCTCCCTCCTCCAAGGGAAGTGGTGGAGGTGGGGAAAATGTCCAGAAATGCAGCACAAATGCATGCACCACTGCTGCTGCCAAGAACCAAGTGACCAGCCCCTCAGCCGACTGAGGGGGTGTGGTCAGGCCCCTGGCAGAAAAAGGTTGGGAACCCTTGCACTATAATAGTAATTTCATGTCAGATATTATTCTGGGTTGGAAGGATTTTTGCTGGACAACCTCTGCTCAGGGGACACCTGAATGAGGCTCCTTTCATGTCCCCAAGAGCTGAGACAGGCACTCAAACCATCATGCAGTACCCAGTTCTCAAACTTCTGACTTGCCGGCCTTCCAGCTAACAAGGCGAGTTTCTTAACCATTGAGTCACTGCAGCCCCTATACCACTGAGGCACCTAAATGCATTTCCACTGCTAAGCCCTACAAGGCCCCTTTCTGGGGAGAATCAACTCACTAGGATCACCTGTGCCAACAGAGGCCTGGAAATGTTTGCTGGGCTCTTAAGGCGGAACAGGAATAGCAAAGGCAGCAGAGACAACTCTGGAGACTGCAGGATTTGGAGTGTACCATTCAGGGGGATCCTGCTGGCAGAACTGCTCAGGTGTTGCTTACATTACTGCCACGGCTCCAAACCCAAACAGAGACTTGGCCAGGAGACTATCCTACTGTGGAGAGAACAGCTTGGAGAAAGGTTTCAATGGACCTGGGAAGAAACTGGGCCCTTATGCTTTCTTTATATAGTTATAGAATCATAGAATCAGTGAGTTGGAAGGGACCTTTTGGGGCATCGAGTCCAACCCCCTGCTCTGTGCAGGAATGGGAATCAAAGCCAATATGACCTATAGTTGTCCAATTCTCTCCTGAATGCCTCCAGTATTGAAGAACACAACACCATTTGAGGTAGTTAGTTCCACTGTCATACTGTTCTATTAAGAAAATTTTCTTGATATTCAGCTGATATCTGACTTCCTTTAGTGTGAGCCCATTATTACATGTCCTGCACTCTGGAATAATTGAGACCAAATCCTGCCCTTCCTCATTATGATTATATTTCAGGTATTTGAAGAGTGCCCAGAACTGGACACAGTACCAGGCATGGGCTAGGCCACCAGAACAGGGGGATACATCCCGGTGTGCCTTTGCCTCTGGCGTCCTGGGACACAAATAATAATTTTATTATTATTTTATCTACCCGGTGCACTGCACTTTAGAGTAAGCCTTTGCTCCAAGCTCCCTCCTTCAGCTTGAAGCAATGGTTTATTCTAAAGTGCCGTGTGCCGGGTGGAGCAGGCAAGAGGTGGCAACCAAGCGGTTCCCAGGGGCAGCCTTCTCTCCTGTCCCTTGGTCATCGCCCCTGTCCAGTGCCCTCCCATGGTGCCCAGCACTCCCCTGCCCAGTACTCTTGATGTGGTCTAACTAATGCTAAATAGAGGGAGATTAGTACCTCATGGTTTTGGGGGACTATACTGTACTTCTGTTAATGCAGCCTAAAACAGTGTTTTAAACAGTTAAAACAGTTCTTCATTACTAATAAATGGTTATTGTTGCATGAAAAATCTGTTTGTTTCCAAAGCATGGGCTACCTGGCTCCACTAGCGGAGGAAGGGCCCACAGGAATATTTCCAAGATCTTGCAACTTGTGCTTGTTGTTGTTGTTTAGTCGCACAGTCGACTCCGACCCTTTGCGACCCCATGGACCATTTTTCTCCAGGCGCCTCTGTCCTCCACCATCCCCCTTAGCCCTCCCAGCCCTGTGCCCACCATGTCATCTATCCATCTCATCTTTGGCCTCCCCCTTCTTCTTTTGCCCTCCACCTTT
Source organism: Bradypodion pumilum (assembly GCA_035047305.1). Taxonomy (NCBI): domain Eukaryota; kingdom Metazoa; phylum Chordata; class Lepidosauria; order Squamata; family Chamaeleonidae; genus Bradypodion; species Bradypodion pumilum. The sequence continues at coordinate 328,289,491 of JAWDJD010000003.1, forward strand.
CCCAACATCAAGGCCTTCTCAAGTGAATCCTGAGAGTGTCATAATATAATAATTAAGGTTTCTGTCTCTTGTATCTATAAACAAGATAGAATATTATTTAAATGTTAGCAGCATGAAATACAGGTTTTCTCTTCAGCTATAATATAATAGAGTAGCTGGACATTTGTTTATTTCATGTGATTATTTTGATTGGGTAGTACTTTTTTGTATACTTTTTTTGTATACTTCCATTTGATTGGGTAGTACTTTTTTTGTAGTACTTTAAAGGTAAAGGTAACGGTTTCCCTTGCTCGAAAGCCAGTCTATCCGACTCTAGGGTTCAGTGCTCATCTCTGTTTCAAAGCTGAGGTAACGCTTTCCCTTGCTCGAAAGCCAGTTGTATCCGACTCTAGGGTTCAGTGCTCATCTCTGTTTCAAAGCTGAAGAGCCAGCATTGTCTGCTTCTGCAGACATTTCCATGGTCATGTGGCAGGCATGACTAGACACCAGGGTGCATGGAACACTGTTACTTTTCCACCGAAGTGGTCCCTATTTATCTACTTGCAATTTCTTGCTTTCGAACTGCTAGGTTGGCAGGATTGTAGTACTTTAGTGGTACTTTTGTGGGCCTGAAATTTCCATGAACCATTGAACTATTTCTTTGTAGAATGAAGAATGGGCATTTCACAGCCTGCTATTGACTATTCCATGTATAATACAATTTGTTGTGTATAATTAAAACATGTTAAAACTTTGTGTTTACAACAGCATTCTATGTTTTAGGTTTTTGTATTCCTTCCCTTCGTTTGCATCTTTTTTTTCCAAAGCATACTTTGCCATCCACATTCTAGAAAATATCTGACAAAGAAATAACTGATGCCTTCGATTCTAACAACCTACTGGTTCCTCCAAAAGTTATTAGCCCCATCTAGTGGCCAAAATTGCTAAAATAAGAAAATTCTATACACTGCAGCAAGTGGTTAAGATGCTGAATATGATGACTGGAAGGTCACCAGGTCAGCAGTTTGAGACCCTATTACTGCACGACGGAATGAATTCCCATATCTGTCCCAGCTCCTGCCAACCTAGCAGTTCAAAAGCAATAAATTGCAAGTAGATAAATAGGTACTGTTTCGATGGGAAGGTAAACAGCGTTCCATGCACTCCGGTGTCTAGTCATGCCTGCCACATGTCCACAGAAACATCTGCAGATGCAGACAGCACTGGCTCTTTGGTTATAAACAGGGATGAGCACTGAACCCTAGAATTGGATACAACTGACTTTTGATCAAGGGCAACCTTTACCTATATCTACACACAATAGATAGCAAAGCCTTTGACTGTGTGGATCATGAGAAACAATGGGTTATTGTAAAAAAAATGGGTGTGTCTCAGCCAGGGCTGGATTAAGACCCTTAGAGACCCTAAGCACTTAAAAGATTTTGGTGTCCTATATATGTAATTCAAAATATAAACAATATTAAACCATAACAAATTTTTATTTATTAACCTTAAACAAAACTTACAGTAAAATGGAAAATAATGTTTAATTTTGTATACTTCCATTTTATTTATATCTGAAAAAATTTCTCCCACTTTTTTAAATTGCAAAGTCTTTGATCAGATCCTCAAAACTAATCTTATGTAACACATCTGCTTCTATAATTAATAGAGATAAGGCATCCAGCCTGCCTTGTTGCATAGTTGTTTGAGCGTACCTGCTGGCCCAGTGCAGCCTGGAGACCTTGGAACTAGCCACGAACCTCCTGATGCCGAGGCCACTCAGATAGGTTCCCCTAGATGACATCCTCACCGAGCTGAGGAAGCATTTCCGCCCGAAAGTGTCTGTCTTCCCAGCGAGGTTAGTCTTCCAACACCGAAACCAGCGGGCCGGTGAGTTTGTGGCAGAGTTCATTGCAGCCCTACGGATGGCTGCAGTGCCATGCTGGTGGGGAACGCACCTGAGCGAGGTGCTGAGGGACAGGCTCCTGCTAGCCCTGCGAGACGAGGCCGCCCGGAAAAAGTTATTGGCCAAAGATGAGGGCATCTCCTTCGAGCAAGTTCTGCGAATTGCCCAAGCCGCCGAGTCGGTGCAACAAGGCGAGCGAGTGTGCCGGGCCAGGACCTCAGCAGTTGGGGGGGCCCTGTCTGCGGTCCCAGTCCACAGCTGTTCATCCCACGGAGTGCAGGGAGCCCCCGAGACCACCACGTCCACCTCCGAATGCAGTGAGGACGACGACGTGCAACAAGTACAGAAGAGGCCCGAGGTTCGAGACCGCGCCAGGGGAGGCCGCCGCTGCAACGGATGCAGAGCATCTCATGACCAGAGCAGGTGCCCATTCTGGAAGGCGGAGTGCCACAACTGCGGGCGGCGCGGTCACATCGCCAAGGTCTGCAGGCGGCGATGGGACGAAGGCAAGGGCCCGGCAGAACGGCCACAACGGAAAGCAGACGGAGTCAGCAGGATCTTTGACGACGATGAGCCAGAGGGACGCCGTGTGGCTCAAAGAGTTCCCGACAACCAGGACCAGGCAGTACACAGCGTGCCTTTGAGGCATCCCCGTTTCTTCGTGGAGGTACAGGTACAATGGGTCCCAGTTAGAATGGAGATAGACTCAGGGTCATTGTATTCCATCATCTCTCAGCGGGAATTTTTGCGTATTCCCCCAAATTCGCGCCCCAAACTGAGAACCCTAAGGACAAACTTACGGGACGTTCAAGGGAAGAGTATCCCAGTGTTGGAGGTGGGAGAGTTCAAGGTTCAATTCAAGTGGCGCACCGCACAGTTGCCCCTAGTGGTTTTAAGGGACGGGGCCTGTTGCCTCCTTGGAAACAGTGGTTTGGCCCCCTGGGGGTTTTCATTGGGGTATACATGCCGTGCAGGCACACCCGATCACAGAAGTGTGTAACGCACACCCTGCAGTCTTCGAGAAGGTACTCGGGAAGTTCAAGGGTCCCCCAGTTTCTTTCGACATGGATCCCGACATCTGGCCCATCAGACTCAAGTCACAAAGAGTGCCATTTGCACTGAAGGACAAAATTGAGGCAGAACTGGACAAATTGGTGGGCCAGGGGATTTTGGTACCAGTAGATTCTGCCGAGTGGGAGACCCCTATTGTTATGGTGCTTAAGGCTAACGGGGAGGTTAGAATTTGCGCCGACTACAAGTGCTCCATTAATAAGGCAATCCACCCGAATGCATACCTGGTGCCGGTAGTCAGCCACCTATTAGCAACATTGCATGGGGGGAGGTGTTTCGCCAAGCTGGGTTTGGCACAGGCATACCAACAATTAATGGTGACCCCAGCTACAGCCGCCGCACAAACTATAGTTACACATAAGGGAGCCTTTAGAGTGACGTGCCTTCAATTCGGCGTGAACTCGGCTCCCAGGATTTTCCAGTCCCTCGTGGAGCGGCTTTTAAAAGGACTTCCGGGTGTTTTACCCTATTTTGACGTTTTGATAACAGCGGGGGGGGGGACAAGAATTGGCCAAGAGATTAGACCGAGTGTTAACCGTGTTCGAGAAAGCGGGGCTCAGGTTGAGAAAAGATAAGTGTGTGTTTTTTGCAGAGGAAGTCGAGTTTCTAGGTTTTCACATAACCCCTGAAGGTATTAAGCCAGCCCAGTCAAAGGTAGCAGCAGTACAGAATGCCCCACGCCCCACCACCAAACCCAAGCTACAGTCCTTCCTAGGGCTTTTGAATTTTTACCACTCCTTCCTGCCTGGGAAGGCGTTGGTGGCAGAACCGCTGCATAAGATGCTGAAGAAAGACGCGGTTTGGCGGTGGGGAGAAAGTCAGGAACGGGCATTCAGAGGGCTGAAGCAGCTTTTGTTTTCCGAGGCTGTCTTAACCCATTTTGACCCTACGAAACCCGTTGTATTAGTTTGTGATGCCTCACCGGTGGGGGTGGGGGCGGTCCTATGCCACGTACTAGAGAGCGGGCAGGAAGCCCCAGTAGCATTCTACTCAAGATCCCTGTCCAAGGCGGAGCGCAACTATGCGCAGACAGACAGGGAAGCCCTGGCAATAGTCACAGAAACCAAAAAGTTCCATGATTTCCTGTATGGTCGACCATTCACAGTCGTGACCGACCACAAGCCCCTGCTAGGAATCTTTACCACAAACAAGCCCACCCCACAGATTTTATCCCCGAGGATGCTGAGGTGGGCAATCTTCCTCATCGCATACCAGTATGCGTTGGTCTACCGTCCCGGCAAGGAAATCAGCCACACAGATGCTCTTTCCAGGTCACCCCTCCCGCAGCTAGGAGACCCAGAGTGTGAGGTAGAGCAGGACCACCAGGTGCTACTAATCGAGGCCCTAGAAACTCCCCCAATACTGCCAGCGGACTTCGCTAAAACTACAGCTAAGGACAGGTCACTAGCCTTAGTTAAGTCCTGGGTACAAAAGGGCTGGCCAGCGACCTCCCCCACGGAGGAATTAAAGGTATATGGTAGGAAGAGAGACGAACTGTCCGTAGAGAGGGGCTGCCTCCTGTGGGGGCAGCAGGTAGTAGTCCCAGAAGCGTTAAGATCACAGGTGCTAAAGATGTTACACATTAGCCACCCGGGAATCGTGCGCTCTATGACGCTAGATAGAAGCTACTTCTGGTGGCCCAAGTTGGATGCTGACATAGAAAACTTGGTTGGCGCTTGTGAGAACAGCCGGAGTACCCAACCCAAGGAGTCCCGACCTCCCCATAGAGAATGGGACACAGCTCGCGGGCTGTGGTCGCGCCTACACGTAGATTTTGCGGGGCCTTTCAGAGGCACCCTGTTCCTAGTAATAGTCGACGCTTACTCCAAGTGGTTGGAGGTTATCCCGATGTCTAGCACATCGTCAGCTGCAACTGTGAGGCAACTGTAAAAGGTATTCAGCTGTTTCGGATTACCAGATGTGATTGTGAGCGATAACGCCTCAACTTTCACGTCAGCTGAGTTCAAAGCATTCATAGACATCAATGGAATTCACCACATTACCTCTGCCTCATTTCACCCCGTGACAAATGGCCAGGCGGAATGCCTAGTATGAACAACGAAGGACGCTTTGCGTCGGATGGGCCCCGGGGACCTGAACTTACAGTTGTGCCAATTCCTACTAGGGTACAGAGTAACGCCCCTAGCGTCAGGGTTATCGCCCACCGAACTCCTCATGCAGAAGAGATCCGCCACAATCCTCACATGCCTAGATCCAAACAGGGTGGAGGACACAGGAAGGAATATAGCATTAGGAAGTACCAAGAGTTTCAGGGTCGGTGAGACTGTGCACTGCAGGAATTATGCAGCCACAGGGCCAACCTGGGTCCCCGGAGTAGTGGTCGGGCAAACAGGGCCAGTATCGTATAATGTCAAGACCAGCACAGGTCTCCTCTGGAGGAGGCACGCTGATCAACTCAGGAGTAGGGTGGTAAACAGGCAGGGCATGGGAGCCCAAGCGGGGAATTCAACGATAGGGTCCTCCCCCACCCGCTTATCCCAAGGGGGAGACACCGACTACTGTGGGGGAGGGAATGAGACAAACCCGTATCCTTTGGACCCCCCAGACTACAGGAATGATTCGGGAGAGGAGGATTCGGATGAGTTAGATTTTGAGTTCAGAAACCAGGGGGGTGGGTTTCCGGAGTGGTCCCCCACCCATCCGAGCGAAGAGTGGGGTTTTTCTTTAGTCCCTAGAACCCCCGGTTTCATGTCCCTGGAGTTTACTCCCACCCATCAACCTCCCCAATCTCAGATGCAGAGTCATCAGCTGATTGCTAACGAGTCACCCTCTCCCATTGCAGCACGAGGACCGAGCGAACAGGGACACGCAGCGACCCCAGGGCCAAGCATGGCTGCCACTCGCCCCAAGCGCTCTTGCGGAAAGCCACATTGATTGAAGGACTTTATCCTTACCTGGGGGGAGGGATGTTATGTATCAAATACAATGCCATGAAACTCTGTAATACACCTTTAACGGAATGTATCCAATTGTATCTCGTCAAGAACTCATTGTAACAGGCTGTATGAGGATGCGAGCTAAGTGACCACAGGTGGCAGTAGCGAGCATCCAGCACACATGGTACAGATTCCCCAAATACCTGAAGTGTGGGAAACATTCCCACCACACCAGCACCTGGAGAAGATGGGCAATGATGTCACGCGGGTGGTAGCCAATGAGCTACGATACCTGTATGTTTAAATGTATGGTGCAATATAAATATAGCTGTTTGTCTGCCATTACCACATGTTCACCCTGACTACCATGCAATAAAGTTGTGTTCAGCCTTGTTGCGGCTGTGTCCATTGTCTTCATTGCAAGACACTAAACGAATCACCCGAAGTTGGGCAAAAGCCCTCCTGGCCATAGCCGCCACCTGCTCCTCAAGCTGTAGATGTGAGTCCAGGAGGACCCCCAAGTTGTGTGCCGGGTCCGTCTGGGGCAAACTAGCCCCTTCCAGAACAAAAGATGGTAGCTCCCAGGATAATGCAGGGCCCCTAATCCATAGCCACTCAGTCTTGCCAGGATTCAGTTGTAGGCCGTTGTTCCCCATCCAGACCCCCACAGCCTTCAGACATCTAGATAGGACTTTGACAGCATTGCTTGGATCACCAGGGGCTGAGATGTATAACTGAGTGTCATCCGCGTACTGTTGGTACCACGCCCCATGTGGATGAGCTCACCCAATGGCTTCATGTAGATGTTAAATAGGAGAGGAGAAAGCACCAAGCCCTGAGGCACCCCTTTTTTTCTATATACTTTACTTCTTTCCGTACAAAGTTTTTATCAGCATTTCCCATTTTGCCAGGTCATCCTATTTGTCTTTGAGCAAGCAGAAATTCTTTATCTTCTTTAATTTTTATCATATTAAGAGCATTAGCATGGGCAATATCAAAAAGGTCTTCTAAACCCATTTTCCACTCTTCTTCTTTCTGCTTTAAGCTTTCTGAGCACTTAGCTTTATTTTCTTTGTTTTTTTAGCTTTTGCCATTCCTTGAACAGACCTTCAATTTTATCAACTACATGTATTTTAATCGAATAGGAATCTTGGCCTTTCCCCAAATCAGAATCACTTTACTTGCAGCACTGGGAGCTGAGTCTCTTATGTTTAGGTTTAATTTGTTCTTGTAGTGAAAGAAAACACTAAGAACTTCTTTTTTAGATGGTAACTTTGTTTGGTTCAATGATGTTGACATTTGACTGTCAAGCCAAATATCTGTAGATGTTCTCGTCACAATGGGACCCTTACTCGTAGATGCCATACTTAAATGTCTTGATGTCCTAAGAATATAAAAATATTTTAAGTTTGCCTACTTAATTAAACAGTCAAATCACATTAGTCCTCAAATATACGAATTCTATTGTCCTAATAACCAAACTTAAAGTTTAAAATAGTAAAATTAAGCCACTTTTAAAAATTATTAAAAACTGCAATGTTAACTTATTGAAAACCACTAAATGTATTTATAGTTTGAATTATTTTTAAATGAACACATTTCAAAAACACAGATCTGCACAAACACTCCTCACAGTGTGGTATCTGACATGAAAATGAGCACTCAAGCCAGGTTCTGCATGACAGTGCCAAGCGCACGTCTGGACATGAAACACTCCTGTCTGAACATGAATGCTAGGTATGGCTGTCCCTCATCAGTGATGAGATGAATGAGATGAAAGTGGAAGATAACGTACTGACCTAATTTAGTAATTTAATCAATAATTTAATACAATTTTGGTGTTTACCAGTATAATTTAATTTTATAGAAATATCACCAAATCCTCAATTATTTTAAAAGTTCAAAGCTCAGAAGCGACCCCTAAAACATTTTTTACAAATCTTAAAACTTTATGAAAGTTTTTTTTATATCATAGAAAAAAATAAGAGGGTGCTCCGGGTAGATTTTTAATGTTAGTTTTTAAGGACCACCCTATTCAACAGTCTACCCTATAGTTTACTTTAGGGCTTTCCCTATTCCTGTTTCATTTTGTTTTGTTTACTTCTGAAAACCTTAATGTTCTACAAGTTTGCTGGTAACCTTCCTTTCACTCATGGACTGTTCTCTTCTAGGTACTAATGTAAACCAAAGCTCCCTGCTGCTTCAGAAGCTGTGCTAGCTAGATTATTCTGGAAGCTGTTGTCCAAACATGGAACTTTCCCCTCTTGGACTTTGGCTACCTATGGATCCACACTCCCCTCCATACCTGTCAACCTTCCTGGATTGGCCGAGATTTCCTGATTTTCGGCACCGATTTGCGCCATTTCCCGCCTGCAGCTGCCAAAACCCCAGAATTGGCAGCGGGGGGGGGGGAGAGGTACTGCACATCCCTTCTGCGCAAGTCGCATTTTACGCATGCATAGAAGGCTTTTACGCTTGCGTAGAACCCTTTTACGCTTGCGTAGAACCCTTTCTTTATTTTAATTAATTTGTGCTATTATTGCTTGTTGAGTTAGGTATTTTTGTGTTGTAGATAGGTGTTTTTAGTGTGCTTTTATGGTTTTTTGTTAGCCTTTGGTATTTCGGGTGTTTTTTGTTGATTGTGTTGTTTATTGTTTTGTTGTTTAATGGGTTTATTTTAATTATTTGTTTATTTATTTGTATTGTATTTATTTTGGTGCTTTGTGTTTTGGTTAACTGTTGTGTTTTGTTGTTGTTGCATTTTGTTGTGTGAAGAACGGCCTGTCTGTTGTTTCTTCTTTTTTCCCATTGCTGCTTCGAAATTAGGTTTTGATGCAGCGATGGAGAAAAGGAAGAGCTGTCAGTCAGCTTGCTCTTCGACTGGTAATGTTCGTTAGGTAGGTCGGGTGAAAAGGAGGCAGAGAAGAACTATCCGCTTCACGATGGTTCTCTTCTCTGGGCCTCCTTTTCCCCCTGGCTTACCTAATGGGGAGATCGGCAGGCAATGATCCGTAAGGGGTGGTGCTCTTCCTTGCAGATTGCTGGCTGCTGCTTTTCTATTATCTCCACCGCTGTTTCGTGCTAGTTCTCAAAATAGCAGTGTGGGTAATAGAAAGGCAGAATCCAGTCATTCACCAGGGAGAGTGCTTCCCCTGACGAATTGCTGCCTGCTGCTTTTTCCCCCACCCCGGCTCAACTTACCTTGAGGCCGGCAGTGGTCTCGCCATGTCTTCAGCAGGGTAGCGGGTAGGAGAGGGAGTCCCTCTTCTCCCTATTGCTCTGGGAAAGAAAGGCGGCGGTTGTCTCATCGTGGGTTTTTGCAGGTTTATGTTTGTGAGGCCGTGAGGCGCTGCGTCTGCCTGTGGCGGCCTTGCGCTCCCGTTGCGTGAGGCATTTTTTATTTTATTTTTCACACACCGGCTTTTTCAGCATTCTGTGTGCTCATGCCCTTCAGCATGATTGGCTGAAGTGGTCTTGGCACGTAGGATGCTGGGACTTGAAATTTAGTTTATTTTGTTTGCATTCATGCAGCAGCTTTTTTCCTGTGGCTCGGTTTCTATTGGGAACACCACCTTTCCCAACGTTCTCTTTGCTCTCGCCTGTCAGCCTGATTGGCTGAGGGGTGGCGAAGAGGACGTTGGGGATTGAAGTTGTTTTGTTTTGATTGCATTCGTGGGGCTGTTGCTCCACTGCCAACTGCGGAATCCTTGTGGCGCTCTGCGGGTCGGGTAAAGGCAAGTGCAGGCAGCTCGGTACAGGACAGTATGGACAGGTGCAGGTGTGTATGCCGGAGTCCAACAGTTAACGTTCCTCCTTATAGGTAAAGATGTACACATTTCTGTAGTGCTCTTCATCAAGATTCAAGCTGAATTTATAAAAAATTAAAAACAAGGCTCAGAAACAATATTCCGTCCATCATGAAACAATCAAGGAACAATTAAAAGTAGCAGAGGAAGAACACCACTGGCCATGTTCTTCTAAGGTTATTTGAAATGTCAAAAGTGAATGGATGGCACTTTTAGACTAAGATGGTGATTTTAGACTAAATAGCTAGTGGTCTGAAATAAAGTATTAGATTCTCTAAAAAGATAGAAAAATTATTTGAAAAGCAAGTTCTGGAATCTGACCTGTGTGTTTTATGGCTTCTTGATTGTTGCTAATTTACTATTCCTCTTTGATTACCCTCTCATTATAAGGAATTCTTAGCATTATTTGATAAATCCAAATTTCAAACACGTGTTTGTAGCTTCTTCTACAGTAGCTGTTTTTAAAGTCCCTGATTCCATTCTGTGTAGCAGAACTGAGACTGCAGAGCATCATCCAGTGAATTCTCAAAGCCAGTTTAATGTTCGTTATGTTTAAAATTTTCTCCATAATCCAGCTTGATTCCATTTCTTTATGGCAACAGCCATATTCTTTTGTAATTAATCCATTGTTTTTATGTAGAGGGAAAGGGATTTCCTCCATTTTCATCACAGATTAGGCTTGTGTCCAGATATTTACTTTCTGCTGTTTAATTCTCTGTTCATTAACAATATGCTTTTTAAAAAAGGATATTTGATATTTGTTCTGATGAGGACTCACTTGATCCATAAAACAATCTATCCATCCTATTAATTTAAACCAGCTTATACTTAATAAATTTAATGCTGTTAAACGGTTTAAACATCAAGTTAATATCAAGTAAGGATTTACAGAGGCTTTAGTTCCTGTATACTTCTTACAGCCAATGGTGGCAGCAGCAGCAGCAGCAGCAGCAGCAGCAGCAGAAATCAGAAATAATGAGGTTTAGAGGCAAACTATGCCAAGGAAGTAGTCATGTTAACACAACAGGAAATATTTGGTAGTTTCAAGAATTGACTACTGTAATGCTCTTTACGTGGGGCTGCCCTTGGCCCTGATATAGAGATTACAAGGCATTCAGAATACGGCAGCCAAACTGATAACAGGAGTGAAGAAATTCAAATATATCCCTCTGGTTCCGTCCAGTCTGAACCGGCTAACCATTCCTTTTTGTATCAGGTGCAAGATGTTAACATTAACAGACAAAGCCCAAATGGTTTATAACTTGTTATCTCTTGGGGTGTCTCTCTGAAAGAACATCTGCCCATCTCAAACAGCTCAGCTCCAGGTGCTGCCACCAAGAATGGTGAGGAAGACTCTGATGAGGGTCTTCTTGGTGGTGGCACCCACATTGTGGAACACCTTGCCATTGAAGCTGTGCCAGGCCCCATCCCTGGATGTATTTTTTTATAAAAAAATCTTAAAACAGTGCTGTTTAGGGAGACCTTCAAGAACATTCTCCCCTCATCCAACTAAGACAATGTACAGTTTAATTTATTAGAATTTAAATTATGTATTTTTTGTTATTTTTTGTTATGAGCCCTGGTGGCACAGTGGTTAAACTGCTGTACTGCAACCAATAGGTTATGAGTTTGATCCTGACCAGGCCTGAAGGATGACTCAGCCTTCCATCCTTTCAAGGTCAGTAACATGCAGTACCCAGCATGTTGGGAGCAAAAGGCTAATTAACTTGTGAACCACCCAGAGAGTGCACTAAGTGCTATGGGGCGGTATAGAAGTATGATTGCTTTGCTTTGCTTTATTTTTGCCCATGCTGTTTTTCTTAATTTATAAGATTTTCTTTTTACTAACATGGCTGCATTACGATATTGCCATCTGGACCACACAATTTTGTTGTTTGATTGCCCTTGTTTTTAAAAGATGTAAACCACTCAGAGTAGGGTAATAACCTAGATGGGAGATATATAAATACAATAATTAAATACATAAATAAATTGCAATTTAGATCACTTGTGGAGTGGTCCAATGTGATTTATTCCCTGGTGATTACATGATATACCGGAAAGGTGCTTCAGCCAGACCCTTATCTGTGTCCAAGCTGGGTCTTTTTGATTCAACTGTAGGACATCTACTTTTGAGGGCTACACTGGAGCAGTCCCCAGGAAGACAGAAAGGTTGCTTTAAAGGAGATTGCTCCTGTTAAAACAACCTTTTTTGCTGCAATCAGGCACATACCTTCACAGTATCTGGTCACAGCTTAAGACTTTATGAATTATGATGGGTCTGTGTTATTTCCAGGAACAGGAGCTTCATGTTTCCAAACATCAGTTATAGAGAAACAGCAGCAAGAGAGGTCTATTGCTTCCATGTCCTACCTGTGGACTTCACATAGGCTGCTGGTTGACCACTGTAGACAATAAAGTAAGTTTTGATGAGCAGGTGTTCATTATATCAGTGCCCATAGCCACTATCACTATCTCCTTCCACCATGGCACAGTAAAAAATGCAGCCAGGTAGATCTATATCAACAAATGAGAAGCAGGTCTTAATGGCTCTCTGTATATTGCACTCCGGTGTTTAGTCATACCTGTCACATATCCACAGAAATGTCTCCAAATGCAGACAGCGCTGGCTCTTTGACTATAAACAGAGATGGCTCGCTTTCAAGCATGGGCGACCTTTACTTTTACCTATATATCCATAAAACCCAATGTGGTATATAGGTGTTAGATTTAGGAGACCTGGGTTTTCAAACTCCATTTAGCTGTGGAAACTCAGTGGACTGTGTGTAGCAATGATAAAGCACCCCTTGGATATCTCACATACAGTACTTTGAACACCCTATTGGGGTTGCTCTAACTCAGAAGCAATTTGACAGTTCATAACAAGATAACAATTCAAGAGCAAATCACCATCATTGACTTTATTTTAAAGCAGAGATAGTTGCACCAATATACTGTTTCTAGGGGAAAGCATTTCTCTCCAAGCTACTATGAGGATTTTACCCCAATTCAGAAGGAACAAGGAAACCTGGAGTGATCAAAACACTGTCATAACCTCTGCTACTCAGAAACTCTTGAGGTAAGCCCTGGCTCGGCTCCATTACTGACTATAGAAAATAAAATGCTAGGCTAAACTGGACTTTTGTGTGGTCCTACAGAGCTGTTCTTAAGGTTTTTTGGAATTGCCTTATTCCAATATATGAGAAGTAACAGAAAAAAATCATACTGGGGGTTTTGTTTGTTTGTATGTGGGTTTTTAAAAAAGCTGCATGTTGAAGGACTGGTCTTCACATTTTAGCGTTCCTCATTAGTGTATTATTTGTTTATTAGCCCATATTCTTTTGCACTGTTCAAATTGTTAAATGGTTTCAAATGGTTACAATTGTTGTAAAGTGTTTTGACAGTGTGTACATTGTCTTAAAGTACTGAATCCTTCAACTATTTTAAGGTCATTTTATCCTACCTTCAGGACCTAGGGATAGAAATACTTACACAAATAAGGCTAAAAATGTATGCAAGCTTTTGGAAACTCCAACTTCACCTGACAGGTTTCCCTTGCTCAAAAGCCAGTCGTATCTGACTCTAGGGTTCAGCGCTCATCTCTGTTTCAAACCCAAAGAGCCAGCGCTGTCTGCTTCTGCAGACGTTCCGTGGTCATGTGGCAGGGATGACTAGAACATAAGAACAGCCTTACTGGAACAGGCCACAGCACATCCATTCCAGCATTTCTGTCTCACACAATGGTTCACCATTTACTTCAGGGTATTCCCAAGCAGACTAAACACCGTAGTGCATGGAACGCTGTTTACCTTCCCACCGAAGTGGTCCCTATTTATCTACTTGCAATTTCTTGCTTTCGAACTGCTAGGTTGACAGGAGCTGGGACAAAGACGGGAGCTCATTCCATCCTGCAGTACTCGGGAATCAAACTGCTGACCTCCCGTCTTCCAGTCAGTGTCTTAGCCACTTGAGCCACTAGATCTTCCCAAAAGCACCCTGCAGGGAACAGGAATGGGGAGGGGAAGGAGTAATCTGAACTTGTGCCCTGAGATGGAGTGGAGGAGGTAGTTTTTGCATTGCCAGCAGCTCATGGTCAAATCAGAGAGAGGGGAGTGGTTCCTCCCCCTGTCACTTCAGTTGGATGTACCTGCTGTGATGCTCATAGGCCAACCTGGACTGCATACAATCAAATAGGCTCTATTTCAGTGATGGCCAACCTTCGCATTTCAGATGAGCTTGGACTTCAATTCCCAGAAGGCCAAGTCTCTGTGAACTCATGCAAATAGGTTTACTGGCACTCCAGCGGTTCTTGAACTTCAATTCCTGAAGCCCAAGTCTCTGTGAATCCACATGAATGGGTTTACTGCACATACAGAGACTTGGGCTTCTGGGAATTGAAGTTCAAGAACAACTGGAGTGCCAATGTTCGCCATGACTGCTCTATGTAGTCAGGTGATTTCTTATAGTTATGCCTAGAACTTCCGCTGGGAACACTGGGAATAAAAAGGGTAGAAAAAATTGGTTTTCTATTCTTGAAAATATTAAATAAAATTGTATGCTCAGAAGTGTCTCTATTCTGGCCATGGCGTACTAAGTCCTTTAACAGCAGAAAACAGAGAGAAACTGGACAGTCTTTCTATTAAAATGCCAAACATGGGACCCCTTAGCATGATTTTCAAAACAATATTGTACTGCAAATACATTCCACATAGATTCTTACCAGGCTGAAGAAAGACAGCAGGGAAAATTACAGCCTGAGCTTCCCACGTTTATAACATAGGCAAGTGAAGGCATATCAATTAGTTGTCTGACAATGCAAGTCTACTCAGAGGCAAGCCCTACTGTGACCCATGCTGCTTACTCCGATGTAATGACAGCTTTGTTATTTTGATCGCTTGTTCTGACAGACCCAGCGTGGGCCAGGAAGTAAGAAGAGGAAAAACTGCCCGTTGACTTCATTCTTGAGGCTTAATTCTGAGTAATTTAACTCTGAGAGCAGTCCTCTTGGGGCTGTGGAAGCGATGGTTGAGGGATGTGGTGTCATCTTTAACTTAACCAAAAAAACTTGAGGGAAAACATTAAACCCCAAAGGGGCCAGCATCCCATTCGTTTCCCTTTGTATCAGATATCTGTGTCTCCAGAGGCAATAGACAGATATGGTTAAAATATATTTTAGAAGGCTAGGAAGCGTAGCAGGGGGTAGGGTGAAAGGAGGACAAAATGCTTTATTTTTAACAGTTAATAAAGTGAGGATAATAATAAGATAACAAAGTTGGCAGCTGGTATCTTTTTGTATTAGCAGTGTGTTTCTCTAAGGGTGATGGGGGAGATGCTGATGGGGAATTCCAGTTATTTAAATGGAGCGGGGAGGCAACTCTCACACTGTTTCAATTAGGCCAGATATGTTGTCATATAGCTCCAAGGGATAACTGAAACTTTTTGGAGAGCACTTCTTAATCCCCTCCGCCATTGGCTGCTGCCACATGGAGTTCATTTCACATTTCTGCTATAATGTGATATAGAAACAATAGTTCTCACATGGTGTCAGATCCATTGGTATACATGTGTGTGCCTTTCATTGCAGACAGATGCTACCACCACCCACCCACCATTCTGGGAGCAGAGGCCTCGGAAGGAAATTTTTTGCACACCCATAGTGTGTACCATGCAATTAGTTCTTCTTGAATGAGGCAATACTTGATGACTAGCAGATGAATGCATGAGCCTGTTCGTACTGGACAGTAATTTGGTTTGAGGGGTGCTAAGCAGATAGAAAAGTAGTGATGCACTGGCAGGGAATTACACTAGTCAATCTCTTTCAATTCTACAATTCTGTGACTCCACAATGCTTTTGTCTCTGATGATCAATTTATGAGGGCAGATTACCAGTTAGTGTTTTTGTTCTTAAATATTGAACTGGCATGGATGAACCAATCTTTACTTGAGAGCAGCAGTGAAACACAATGCATTTTCATGCATTATATGCCAGGGCTGGACTGAAGGCAGCAGGTTCTTTGTCTTTTGTGTCCTGATCAAACCCTGGACTGCCAAAATGAAGCTACTTTCTTGTTGTTGTTAGACAGACCCAAGTCCTCATCAGTGCAAGTTTCTGGCAGTAATCGTCAGATCAGTAAATGGGCTGGATTCTGTATCTCTCCACATTCACACTGTGTGTTGTTGTCCACCAGCAGCCCCCACTTGCATGTTGGACTTGCATTTAGGGACTCCAACCCCCCCCCCCCCAGTCTATTCAGGGTCCTCCAGGTAACATAGGAGAGGTTGAGATCCTCAGCTATATCATCCTTTATTGTTGTTCCTTGTTCAGTGAGCTCCTTCCTCCATCTTCTAATTTGGGTTTGCTCTTCTGTACCCTCAAGAATGTTTGTTCTTGCCATAAAGCTTCTCCTGGATCTGAACTGGTGGACTTGAGGCTCATATCCATTCAGAGGGTGTCAAGGGTCATTCTCTTGCTTAGTTCTCTCAGTGTCTACTGCTACTTCTCTCCTGATCTTAGGTGGAGCGATACCAACAAGAGGGTTGGCAGCAGGTAAAGGAGAGCTAGAATAAAGTAGCCTTAGGATGTGACCATAATCAAGACCAAAGAATAGGTCAATATGGAAGGACAATTGAGAAGACAAGACCATGGAGCAAGGCATGGCTGGAAGGGCAAGGATTTTAAATCATAAGAAACAATATACTTGTTCATCTGAACGTTTTACAAAAGTTGTGGAATTTCAGTCTTATGCCATTCTTTATATGCATCTGATATATGTGTCTGGGAACTTCTGTGACCTTGCTCCATTGCTTCATTAACCATTAGCCAAATTCTAAGCTCAGAGATCTGGTACACAAGAGCTCAATAATGCTCAATTTTCCCTTCATCAACTCTCAGCAGTTGCAGAAATACAAATTGTTTGTGCCTTCTAACTATCTTTAAGAACCTTGACATGCCTAATCTTAAACTTTCTGAGAACTACTACCATGTAATCACAACTAGGGTTGCGCACCTGATTTGGACAAATCCCAAATTACTAACAGAATTGTCCTGATTTATAGGCGATCCAAATCAAATTGGAATGGCCAGACTTAGTCCTAAAATATAGCAAAATGCATTTACACACTGGTTCATGCCCAGAACCCAAATCAAACTGGCTGGAGCAAAAAGTGTGTTTGCTTGTCTCATTCGCTCAATTTTCTTTCTTAAAAAGGCAAAGTATAAAGGCATCTAGTACACAACCCCCTATGGCTGAACATCTCAGACTTGGCAGGTTTACTCTCCTCTTTAGGATCTATCTTGTCTCCAAATTTCATGCATTTCATTACAAAAGCAAAAAAAAGTTTATGGCTACATTATTTGATTTACCAATGCAAGCTAATAGGAGACTTTTACGTTAACTCAGGTTCACAGTGCAAATAAAAACAGATGGAGCAAAAATCACTCCAGACTGAATCAGACACACCCTCAAATCCTGAACCAGTCTCCAAATCACATTGGAGGACTTGTATGCTGCTCTAATTGCAACATTAGAAAGTGATTTGCAAATTGATGATTGCAACAGGTCTGCCGGTTTTCTTGCTTCTATGCACACCAAATTGTTCTTTCATTTAATTTACTTCATTGTTATGGCTCTAATCATATTAAAAATTGGTCTGATTGAGATTGGCCTTTTTCACATAGTCGGATTAGGCACTTTAATGTACAAAGGGTAGCCTCTGTCAAATTACAGCTGGCATAACTAATGGCCCCCTTTACACCATTTCAGAGGAATCAGAGAGGGGATTGACCAAAAGAAAGGAAGTGAAATCAAATAATATTAAGTTAAACCATAACTTATTACATCCTTTTTTTAAATGCTACCATTAATGGACCCTGAGTAAGGGTATGTTGCTGTTTTTTGAAACACTGAAACATTTATTAGGATATTAACTAAACCTTTTAAACAGTATCCCATTTGCTAGTCCCAATTAAGAGTAGACCCAGTGATCCAATACCTGGATAGTAAGTCAACACTTTTATAGATACCATTTAGCCATTGAGTCTACTCTTGCTGAGACTAGTGATATTGGCCATTTTAGTGTATGGGACCAAGGACACCAGGACAGCCGAAGAGCTGGCTTAACACAACTTTATTACATGCTGGTCAGAGGGAACATGAGGTAATGGCGGACGAACAGCTCAATATATACAGTGGCTATACATTTGAATGTGGCTCCTTGATAGCCTATTGGCTACAGGCTGCGTGACGTCATTGCAGGTCACGCCCTTCTTGTCCAGGTGAAGGTAGTGGCGGGAATCTTCCCGCGCTGTTGTTCTAGGTGAGGCTTGGACCAATGAGCTTGGACGCTCGCTATTGCCATCTGGTGGTCACTAGCTCGCGTCCTATTAAGGTTACAGTGATGCAGCTGGAGGTTACGTTACACATAGAAAAGGTTACATTGGAAACACATGGCTAGGTACATTGTTTAAAGGCACAGGCTTTAGGACACAACACCCCTCCCCCCTAGGATGAGACGAAGTCTCTTAGCCAAGATGGTTTATTGCACTCGCGTTTGGGCCGCGATGTGGGTTGGCCCACCCGGGGGCCACTCCCGTTTCCTTGTTCCCTGGACCCTTGTCCTGTAATGGGAGAGGGAGACTTGTTAGAGGCTTGCTGCGGTTTTGCAGCTTTAGGGGAAAGGGTAGATTCTGTTGTGGTTGAACCGGGGGCACCAGGGGCTAACGTAAAACCCCTCTTCTCGCTTGGATGGGTGGGGGACCACTCCGAAACCCCCCCCCGGTTCTGAAAATCAAAATCAAACTCTGTTGGGGGATCCCGCGGGATATCTACGAGGACAAATTCCTTCTCCTCCCCCCTTGGTGGGGACTCTCGACCCCCCTCTCCTCCCCCTTGGGCTAAACGGGTGGGGGAGAACCCTAACGCTGAATTTGTATCCGTGTTTCCGGCGCCCTGATTCCCTGGGACCCGGCTCCGGAGCTGGTCCGCGTGCCGCCGCCACAGTAGACCTGTGTTGGTCTCCACGCAGTACGATACGGGACCGGTCTGTTCCACAACCACCCCCGGCACCCAGGCTGGCCCCGCGCTGGCGTAGTTCCTGCAATGTACCGGGGCACCCACGCTGAAACTCTTGGTGGCTTCTAACCCTATGTTCCTCCCCTTGTCCTCAACTCTCGTGGGATCTAGTCTAGTGAGTATGGTGGTCAGCTTCCTGCGCATTAAAAGCTCCGCAGGGGAGTAGCCTGACGCTAGCGGGGTCACCCTGTACCCTAGCAGAAACTGACACACTTGCAGGTTGAGGTCCCCGGGGCCCATGCGCCGCAGCGCGTCCTTCGTGGTGCGTACGAGGCGCTCCACTTGGCCATTGGTGGCCGGATGGAAAGGGGCGGAGGTGATATGCCGGATGGCGTTGATCTCTGTGAACGCCCTGAACTCAGCGGACGTGAAGCAACTAGCGTTATCGCTAATTAGAGTGTCGGGTATGCCGAACGTGGAAAAAATCCTCCGCAACTGCTTAATTGTCGCGGCCGAGGAGGTGCTTGTGACTGGGATGACCTCCAACCACTTGGAGAAAGCATCCACAACGAGGAGAAACAGGGTTCCTCGGAACGGGCCCGTGAAATCTATGTGCACCCGGGACCACGGCCCCTTAGCCGCGTCCCATTCTCTGTGGGGAAGGCGGGCCTCCTCCGGTCTGGAGCATTGGCAGCTCTCGCAAGTGCCGACCATGTGCTCGATGTCGGCGTCTAACTGGGGCCACCAGAAGTAACTCCGGGCCAGCGCTTTGGAGCGCACAATTCCGGGGTGGCTGACGTGCAGCAGTTTAAGCACCCGCGGTCGAAGGGATGTAGGGATCACCACCCGCTGCCCCCACAAGAGGCACCCCCTCTCTAGGGACAGTTCCAGCTTCTTCCTAAAAAATGGGGCGAATTCCTCTGCTGGGGAAGACGCCGGCCACCCTTTCTGTACCCAGGAGCAAACCGCCGCCAACGTCTTGTCCTTCCTTGTCGCTGTGGCGATGTCGGCGGGCACTATGGGGGGCGAATCTAAAACCTCTATCATGAGCACCTGGCGGTCACGCCCCTCCCCGCCCATCTGGCTCTGCGTTAGGGGAAGAGGGACCTCGATAGGGTGTTCGCATGGCTGATCTCTTTCCCGGGCCGGTACACCAACGCGTGCTGGTAGGCGTTGAGAAAAATGGCCCACCTAAGCATTCTCGGGGACAGGATCTGTGGCGTGGGCTTATCTGCGGTAAAAATGCCTAGTAGGGGCTTGTGGTCAGTCATGATGGTGAAGGGGCGGCCATACAGGAAACCGTGAAATTTTTTGGTCCCCGCAACTATCGCCAACACCTCCCTGTCTGTCTGGGCGTAGTTTCTCTCCGCTTAGGACAGGGACCTGGAGTAAAACGCTATTGGGGCCTCCCTCCCGTTTTCCAACACGTGGCATAACACTGCCCCCACCCCCACCGGGGATGCATCACAGATCAGTACCACCGGCCGTTTGGGGTCGAAATGGGTCAGAATGGCGTCAGACGCCAGGAGTTGTTTCAGTTCCGTGAATGCCCTCTCCTGGTCATCGCCCCACTTCCATGCCGCATCTTTCTTGAGCAACTTGTGAAGCGGCTCAGCCACCGCAGCCTTCCGTGGAAGGAAGGAGTGGTAGAAATTTAAGAGCCCTAGGAACGACTGCAACTCGGGCTTGGATGTGGGGCGAGGAGCCTTCTTGATGGCGGCCACCCTTGGATTTGGACGGTTTGATCCCCTCGGGTGTTACTCGGAACCCTAAGAACTCAACCTCCTTCGTGAAGAAGATGCATTTGTCTTTTCGCAACCTCAACCCCGCCTGTTCGAACGCCGCCAGGACCTTGTTTAGCCTTTCAGCCAACTCAACCTCACTCCCCCCCGTTATCAATACGTCATCAAAATATGGTAAAACGCCGTCCAGCCCTTTGAGGAGGCGTTCCACGAGCGACTGGAAAATTCCAGGCGCCGAGTTCACGCCGAATTGGAGGCGCGTCACCTGGAACGCCCCCTTATGCGTGATTATGGTCTGTGCAGCAGCTGTTGCAGGGGTTACCATGAGTTGCTGATAGGCCTGTGCCAGGTCGAGCTTAGCAAAACACTTTCCCCCATGTAACCTGGCTAGCAAATGGCTGACCACCGGCACCGGGTACGCATTAGGGCGGATTGCCTTATTAATGGTGCACTTATAATCGGCGCAAATGCGAACCTCCCCATTGGCCTTCAATGCTGTGACAATTGGAGTTTCCCACTCCGCGGAATCAACAGGAACAAGAATCCCCTGGCCCACTAATTTGTCCAGTTCCGCCTCTATTTTGTCCTTGAGTGCAAAAGGCACCCGGCGCGGTTTGAGTCTGATTGGGCGGACCTCCGGGTCCAGGTCGAACGTTACTGGGGGTCCATTGAATTTCCCAAGTCCCTTCTTGAAGACTTCGGGGTGCGCGTCACACACCTCCTGTATCGGGTCAGACCCAACGGCGTGCACCCCCCCCCCAATGAACAGACCTAGGGGCTGAAACCATTGAGTCCCGAGGAGGCTGCAATTACCCCCCTTAAGAACGACTAGGGGGAGTTCCGCGGCGTGCCACTTGTACTGAACCTGGAAATTCCCAACCCCCAACACCGGGATACTGTTCCCTTGCACGTCCCGAAGCGTGGACCTCAACGCTTTGAGCTTGGGCTGTACGCGGGGGGCAATTCTCAAAAACTCCCTCTGGGAAATGATTGAGTAAGAGGAGCCAGAGTCAATCTCCATCCTAACAGGGGCCCCTTGCACCAGTACCTCAACAAAGTAACGGGGGTGTCCCATGGACACGCTGAAAACCGGGGCGTCGTCGTCGCTGTCGTCGGAGATGCGGCCCACGCCGTCCTGCTTCCTCGTGGGCCGGCCGCCATCCTTTAGTCTCGTCGAGCGGTCTGGCCTCGCTGGGAGGTCAGGCGAGCTCCTCCGGTCCCTCACTGGGCGGTCGGGCGAGCTCCTCCGGTCTTTGCGCCGTTGTCTGCAGACTTTGGCTATGTGCCCGCGTTGCCCGCAGTTGTGGCACTCGGCCTTTCTGAACGGGCACCTGGCACGGTTGTGAGCCGCCCCGCAGCCGTCGCAACGCCGGCCCTCCTTCCGGACCCTCCGGACGTCCTCGTCGTCGCTGCTTTCGGCGGACGATTTCGAAATTCGCCGGGCTGCGTGCACTGAACTCTCTGCTTTGTTGGCCTTCGGCCGCCAGTCCTGGAGCTCTTGCACCCCGGCCTTCGTGGCTTCCGCAGCCTGTGCTGCTTTCAGGACCTCCTGCAATGTGGGGGGCGGCTCCTGATTCATTAGCATGCGCTGAATCTCGACGTCCTTCAGGCCGCATAGCACGCAGTCCCTGAGGGTGACTTCCAAATTCTCCCATTTGCATGGGCCGGCAGCCAGACGCAGGGCCGCTACGAAAGTGGCGACCGACTCACCAGGCGCTTGGACTCGCCTCCAAAACGCGCTCCGAGCGGGAAACATCGCTACCGAGGGCCGGAAATGGTCTCGCAGCACCTTCAGGAGCTCCTTTGCCTTGAACTCATCTGCCTTTTTGGGTGCGATGAGGTCAATTAATACCCTCTTGCCGTCGTGCCCGAGCATTCTGGTGAGGATGGCTCTCTTCTTCGCCTCGTCCGTCACCTCGAACTCCACCAGCGCGCCTTGGAAGTCCATTTCGAAGAGTTCCCAATCTTGCAGTTTCTTGATGTCGAAACCGGCGTATGTCTTGGTCCCGTGGGCAGCCATGATCCCACCTTCGTCGCCAATTTAGTGTATGGGACCAAGGACACCAGGACAGCCGAAGAGCTGGCTTAACACAACTTTATTACATGCTGGTCAGAGGGAACATGAGGTAATGGCGGACGAACAGCTCAATATATACAGTGGCTATACATTTGAATGTGGCTCCTTGATAGCCTATTGGCTACAGGCTGCGTGACGTCATTGCAGGTCACGCCCTTCTTGTCCAGGTGAAGGTAGTGGCGGGAATCTTCCCACGCTGTTGTTCTAGGTGAGTCTTGGACCAATGAGCTTGGACGCTCGCTATTGCCATCTGGTGGTCACTAGCTCGCGTCCTATTAAGGTTACAGTGATGCAGCTGGAGGTTACAATGTTACACATAGAAAAGGTTACATTGGAAACACATGGCTAGGTACATTGTTTAAAGGCACAGGCTTTAGGACACAACAGCCATTGAATGTTATTACACAAGAATCTTGATATGCACTCTAGGGTTATTTCTGCCAGAATTGTTCCCCTGGCCATCTTGAGTGCCTTGAGTCAGACCATGCCTAAAGATGTGGGCTGGAGGTTATAGCCAAAAACAGGGAGTCTTCAAAGCTCCTTGTTGATTCCATATTCCAAGGCTATTTTACATTACTGAAGAAGACTCTCCCTATCAGAATGATAAAAGCTCACAAAGTAGTATTTGTGTGGATAAGTCTCTCCTTTAAATTGTTAGTTTGGGGAGTATGTGTACCATACTCTCTGCATAGGATTGGATTGTTGCTTGAAATGATGCTCTTTTCACACAAAGAGGTTTTGTTGGGATGTAGTACTCATAATACTCACACCAAAATGGCTTACTTGCTGTGTAATTCTGGGAGTTGAGTTCCATAAAGCATATATTTTCATCCCCATAAGCTTTTAGCCTTATAAACTTGATGTTATTGGCAGAATTTGACAGGCACTGCATTTTCTGAACTAAACCAAAAGTGCTGGCTTTTCATACAACGAATTTGATGGCTCAGTGGTTTAGGTTTCTGGCTGCAGACACTAGACGTTGGGACTTTGATTCATCACTCTGCCTCCCTGACAGGGGTTGGATTTGATGATCCATTCATTTCAATGGAGTTTCAACAGAAAAAATTCCTGCTGGACTGTAGTTAGACTCACTCCTGCCAATAGCATGTCATATGCTATCCAAGATAAAGATTCAGCCCACTCACTGCCGACAGTTTATAATAATTTGATAAGTAAACAGAATAATTTGATAAGTAAATATGCCAGGGACTAATACAACATAAACAGCACAGATGGGATGAGGAAGAATCGTGAAGACAGACCAGAAAATTATAAGAGTCAGCCAAAAATGAACCTTTAAATTGCTGTGTATGTCTTATTTAGCTTTACAGATAAAGTACTTTGATTGGGTAACAAAATGTAAGATGTTTTTAATACAAGGTTTTAATAACGTACAATTTTTAAAATGTAAGACAGCTCATAGAAGTTATTAGCATATTAAAAATTACTGATCTGTTTTTCCTCCTGCAATCTACTATATTTCTAATATGGGTGGATTGCTTGGGAAAGGTCTCTTTTCGCCTTCTGATTCATAATCAGCCAGCCGGAATGATCACAGGCCATGGCGGCTGGGAAATCTTGCATGTTTTGACCAAATCATGTAAACTTTCAAGCTCTGTCTCTGTGAAAAGAAGGGTGGAATGTTTCACAGACAATTTGACTGTTTAGAATTCTATGTTTATAGTGAATATATTGTCACTTATGGCTAACTGGCAATCATAGACCGCTTATGACCAAAGTAAGGATGACCCCTTGAAATTTCAAAATTCAGCTATCCAACCGGCCACCTAGATGACTTTTGGTGATATTAAGCAGAGTTTAAGGACTGTGGTGGCTTAGTGATTAAGATGCTGAACTTGATGACTGGAAGGTTGGCAGATCAGCAGTCCGAGACCTGAGTGCCGCACAATGGAGGGAGCTCCAGCTTCTACCCCAGCTCCTGCCAACCAATTAATTCAAAAGAAAGGAATTGCAAGTAGATCAATAGTTACAACATCAAAGAGAAGGTAAATAGCATTCCATACACTCCGGTGTCCAGTCAAGCCTGTTAAATGACTATGGAAACATCTGCAGATGCAGATAGTGCTGGTTCTTTGGCTATAAATGGAGGTGAGCACCGAACCCTAGAATTGGATACAACTGGCTTTTGAGCAAGGGTGACCTTTACCTTTACCTAAGCAGAGCACACTATCTTGCTTTCCCTCCCTGGAACATGATCCTCAGAAATATCGCTTAAAGCATCCTTCAGAATATATCTACAGCATCTCCAAACCAGCATGTACAAATGCATTGTTGTAATGTTGTGAGGTGGAGAAACAAATTCTTCCTATACTTTTTACAGCACCATGATTGTATTGTTAGAATCAGGCCACCGGCATTCTCTTGACATCCCTAGAATGAGAAGTATTCCTTTTGTTAGTTAATGAAAAACAACTATGTGCCATCAAGCCAATTCTAACTTATGGTGACCCTTTCCAGGAGTTTCTAAGTATAAAGTACTCAGGAGTGGTTTATTCTCTTCTTTGGGGGCATGTGGGAACCTTCTTGTTTGCCCAAGACCATGTAGGTGGGCTCCTATGAGGAAGGCTAAGGAATCAGACTCCCAACCCACTGTTCTCCCTGGCTGAACTATCCAGCCAGCTAGCCCAATTATATTTTGTCATGGAACCTAAGATGGCCAATAAGATTGAGGTGATAAGAAGATATGATTCTTTTTACACCACTTATTGCACTACTATGAGGGGTGGGGTAGAGGTCTCCATGAAAAAATGAAACATAAGGTAGACTTGCAGTTGCATTGGAGGGAGATAGAAAATTGCATCTGAGATCAAAATCCTGGTTTTGGAGTGCTAGCAGTTGTCCCAGAGGTTGGATGTGGAGCAGTATATTTTGGCTGCTGGAGTGCAGAAACTTTGACTTCACCCCTCACTAAAACTGTATATTGATGTATCCATGAAAGCATCACTGAATGCCATAGGCCTTCAGTGTCTTCTTCCAAAGGAATTGGCCCCAGATGACACTTAAGAAAACCTGTGCCTCATAGAACAATATGCATGTCTACAATGACCCATCCATTTTAATCCCCCTCCCTACTTAGAATAATTTGAAGAGTCTTTATTTGAGTAGTGAAGAATCCCTCCTTCCCAATTAACCCCCTGAAATCCAAACTTAAAGTTGTATACTATACAGTATCTACTTATTTTCTAGGCACTTGAAAATTAGTAGGACTGATGCTTCCCTTTGCCCTCTGCTGGTGGATAGGATTAATCTTGATTGACAGCCCAGCCCAGAAGGCACTTCAATAAAGCATCTTTGGCTTCTGTTGGAGTTTGAACACTTATTGTTGCTTGAAGCTCAATTCATTTTTTTCAAAAACATTGAGCGTCAAAATAAGAATGTTTCAACATACTGAAATAAGAATCCAGATAATTTCAGTGGGACAGAACAGTGTGCAGGCAGATAATGAAAAAAAGAACCAAATATGAATATATTCAGTCAATATATATAAAAAACAAATAAAGCTCAATTCAGAATATTCTGGAACATAATCCTCCACAAGCTTGACTCAAATGAGCCATAGCATTTTTGTTCAACTCGCTTTAGTCCATTGGGGTTTGAAGAAGGATATTTCTCAGTGGATTGGGGCCAGCTGGACTTAATAACTCTCTTCCATTGCTTTCAGGAGTGAATCTTGCTGCGTTAAAGAACTGGCTTTTTGTGTTGCTTCCTAGCCTTTTTGGTGGGGGGTGGAGGAGGGAATAATACAGTTTTGTTCATTTCTTGTAACAAACTTTGGCTGACTTCTCTGACTTTTGAAAAGCAGCCTCCTCTTTCCCCCTCCCCACCTGCCCACCTCCTCCAACGCCAGAGCAAAGGCCTCTGTGAGGGGCTGGGAGTTGTCTGCGAGCACCAGGAAAAAAATTAACTTAAGTGTAAAATCCCCAATAATGAAATTTCCTAGAAGGGATCTTATGTACACGTTGAGCTGGACAGCCTGAAGGAAAATGTCTCAGTGATTTCTTTGGAGTGTGGTGGGGTTGTTTAAAGAAACAAAAAAAACTTTAACCCTTTGGCACCAGTCAAAGCAAGCGCTAAAACATGCAGGCATAAAGAATACAATCACACCTGTACAAATGAGATGTACGTACCTGATCAGCTTGGTTTGTTAGAATGTTTGTTAGTCAGGGTCCAAAGCAAATAATGAAGAGGGAGGCGGCTCGTGATTTCAGTGTTTCCCCCTCCCCCCCCCTTGCTACTTATGACCATTATTAAGATTATTATCACATCAATACAGTGATAGGGCCAGGCTATGGTTCCTGTCAATTTGAGTCCCAAAGCTTGCTACTTTTGGTAAGGATCAGCACCATCACTTCAACCAAAGAGAGGCAATCTAGTGACTCCATCTTTTGGACTACAGTTCTCATAAGACCTAGGTAGCATGGCTAATAATCAAGGATTATGGGGATTGTATTTTAAAATACTGTACCTGGAAGTCACCAGTTTTCCTACTCTTGTCTTTAAGCAATGGAATAGCATCTGGTTGTACTTGATTTCTCTCTTTGTCTCTCTGTTCCACATGCACACACCCTATTCAGTGAACATCAGTAGATGAACAAGAATCATACCCACTGACCATATCCACTAATGCTATAATTCAACCAGTGGTACACATTCACCAATAAGACACATTTTTATTTATTTATTTATTTATTGAATTTCTATACCGCCCATCTGGGTGTTATCCTGCTCTGGGCAGTGAACAAATAAAAAATAAATAACAACAATACCCATAAACTTTCTAGGAGTCTACAAACCAAAGAATGATAGAGTTGCAAAATGAATACACTGGTCACTCTGTAAAAAAAAAGAAAGAAAATAGTCTGCCAGCATCCAAGAATTCATGGGAATATCAAGTAGAGAAGGTGTTAGAAAATGACCAAATTTTCTTTGGTTTTATGGGATTTTTTTATCTAAACTTACAGACACCTTGAGTATAATACAGTGATAGAATGAAGAAATATCTGGATAACTGACATTGCAATTCCAGGCAATGCCTGAGTTGAAGATAAAGAATTGGAAAAATTAACAAAATATAGAAATATCTATCTGGCAATAGAAATAACTTGATTGTGCATGAAACACATATCAATGTTTGCTATAGTCACTGGGAACAATTCTGTGGAATTTCATAAAATTTTGTAACCAATTGCAAATCTCTGAAATAACAACTCCAGAGTTGTACAATTTTGAGTGGTATTGGGGATGGCATATATGTCATACCACAATTTAACTAACATTTTATTTATTTATTTATTTATTAAACTTATATCCCACCCTTCTAGGAAAAACATTCCTACTCAGGGCATCTTACAGCATAAAATTCAAAAATACAAACTGACACAAATATTAAAATTTTCATATAAAACCCCTCAAAACCCAAACACCCTAATAAAAAAGCCTATGTTGGAAGCAGTGGGGCAGAATAAAATGCCTAACAATCGGCCAATAGTAAAATATTGCCAAAGGCCTCTTTAAACAGGGAAGTTTTCAATTGCTTTTTAAAAACATGAAGAGATGATACCAAGTGCAGCTCCACTGGGAGGGAATTCCACAACATTGGTGCTGCTGCCGAAAAGGCCCTCTTCCTAGTCAAGGCCTTTCTAGCTAATCTTGGGGTCAACACCTGAAGCTGCATCATCATGGAGGAGCGAGTCATGTGGGCTGTTGTCCTGAGGGTGACGTTCCACCAGGTAGGAAGGTCCCAAACCAGTTAGGGCTTTGAAAGTTAGAACTAACACCATGTATGGTTTTTTGTTGTTGTTTTATAATAACAGTTTGACTGTATTTTGTATGTTTGAATAATAATATCTTGCATCCTCTGTGAAAACTCTTACCCTGTCAGGACATTCACAGATCAAAGGCCAATTTAGAAAGGAAGATTTTCACTTGCTCACTGAAGGGCTGTATGGAAGGGCGTTGGTCTAGACTTGTGTAGAGGAGAAGTTCATAGCCAGGTGACAGTCAACAAAAGTGCCTTCTCTTGAATCCTTACCAAATGTACCTGCAATGGTAGGAGGAGAGAAGGAGGGTAGGGACTATATGGATTGATATGATCCTTTGAAGAGCCTGGACCCAAACTGTGTAGGATTTCATAGATGAGGAATAGTAAGGAAACAATCAAGTTGCATTCCAAGAACATCTGGCAGACTACAGTACTTCTTGAGACAATCTACTAACTTTAAGTTGTGGTCAGCTGGCCTTGCTAGTTTGGGTGATTTTTATGCTGCTGAGCGGAGCTTTGGATTTCTGAAGGACTGTTTTTGTACTTAATTTAATTTAATTTTCAAATTTTTATGCCGCCCACTCAGGCGAACCCAACTCAGGGTGACTTACAACAGATTACAAACATATAAAACAGGTTTTGAAAACCCGAAATCACCCACCCACCCACCTACCCACCCTACTACTCCCACCCCTATTCATAAAAGAAATAAAAAGGGATGCAAGAAATACAGTGGGAGGGACACTCTAGATTTAGCTTAAAATGAGCCAACAGGCAGGGGCCATACTTCCATTAAGACCCCACACCTGCCCCACCAGCCAGGTTTTCAAACCTTTCCTAAAGGGCAGCAATTCTGTCTGTAACCTTAACTCTGTTGGCAGGAGGTTCCAGAGGGCTGGTGTGGACATGGAGAAGGCCCAGCTTCATGTGCTAGAGAAGCGGGCCCCTCTAGCTGATGGTACAACTAGGGAGCCCCTCCGGTCTGTTCTGTTTGGACGGGCAGACACTCTTGGGGCAATGCGGTCTCTTAGTTATCCTGGCCCACTGCCATATAGGGCTTTAAAGGTCAAAACCAGCACCTTGAATTGTACCCGGAGGCAGACTGGTAACCAGTGCAGCTCCCAAAGTAGTTCTTATAGGAAAACCCTTCTGTATTGAAATGCCTATCAAGCAGTCCCGGAACACTGCCCCAGCATTACTGTTGCATTACTTCCTTCTATTTGCAGAACTCCAAAGAGTTCACTGGAGCAATGTCTGGTGTTCACAGGTACATTTAAAATTTAGCTTGTTCCAATGCTAAGAAAAAGAACAAAAATGGTCAAAATGCTTTTCTTTACAATTCTATTTTACATTTCCAGGAACCTAAAATCAGTGACCATGTGGCAACCTAAGAGAGAGAGAGAACTTCTATATAAGACCATGGGAAATACATGGTCCAGAGACACACAAACAGCAAAACTATATGTAAAGCAACAAATGGCTTTTTTAAAACAACAAAAATATCATTTTTATTTAACAATAGCCGGATTTCAGTGAATGAAGGCTTTGCATATTTTCCTGTTTTAATTGATTGTATTATAAACACAACTGACCTTACAGTTTCTTTTTCAGTGAGGTCAGGGTGAAACCTGGAGCATGGGACTGGAAATCATTTTTTCAGCACTTGGAACATGAACAAGAATGCCAGGAGCCATGCCGGTTCTAACACCAACATTGGCAAAAGGAAAGGTATACAGCAACTTGAATGCTTTTCTGGTCTTCCTTTACTTGCTCGGTGTGGGATAATTAGGAAAGGATGTTACTACTGTCCTGGAACCATTGAAATTTTTAAATGAAATGCTCAGCGATGCAAAAGGGCCACCCAGCATATTATATTAAAACACAAATGTAATGTCTATGTAGAAATTCTATACTGTTAAAAGCATACTATGGGAGGCTGACTTTTAATGGGTTGAACAACCATTGTGATCCATGAGACTCCATCACCTCCATGACTTTTCAGTATCTCAGATGGGATACGGTTAGATTACAGAATGTTAGATGAAAGAACATGAGGGCAAACTTTTGAAGTAGTGCCCAAAGGTTCTGTTCAACAGAATGATCAAGTTGTGCCCATAAGCAACAGGGATGGCTTCTCATATTTTGAAGCAGTGAGCTATTAAGTGGCAAACATTTATACCAGAAAAACCATCAAACCATCAAAGCTACCCAACTGCACCACTGACTTTAGTCTCACCAGTGACAATAACCCTATTTGGCTTTAAGCATATGGATATTGTAGTGTGATGTAATAAAATTTCAGTTTTGTTTTATTTTAGAACCTTGTTCAGCTGTCAGAGTTAAGGAGATGGTAGCTACTTGCCTTCTTACCTTTTATTGTGCTTATTCATTAATCTGCATGTGTAAAGAAAATAAACCAAGCTCAGCACTGCTGGGTACCAAATAAGACACATCATTTGAAGCTACCAACTTTTGCATCGCAATACTTGAAAACCACAAAGTTTATGTCCAGAAAGTGAAAGTTTATTTCCATGCCACAACCTCTTTAACCCATTCTCCTGGTACTACTTTGACTCACCCATTTTGCTAATTCCATGCCATTGAAATTCACATTTGCTAGCCATATTAGCTAGAGTACAGGTCCCCCCTCCCTATATCTACATGTTCATATCCATGGTTTCAGTTATCTACAGGTCTAAAAATATTCAATAAACAGCCTGAAATACATAATTTATAAGTGTTTCTATCACACTTTACCAGAGCTGATTACTAAAAGGCCACTCTCTGCAATGTAATGTTTAGAAGGAACATTACATTGGTTGGTGGTCCAATCCTGTGAGCATCATAACTCCCTCTGGGGAACTGATCCTGCAAAAATTGGAGCTGCCTCAGATCCTGACAGGATGTTGGGGGGGGGGGGGGCAGGACTCATTTTATGCTAGGTTTATTATTGTTGGGTTCTTATCTTTGATCCCTGTGGGTGAAGGGAGATCACATATATTGTTCTTGTGGCCTCTGGGCAAAGCAATTGTCTGGGGAAGATGCTAGAATCCATTGCATAAGTTGCAGTATGATTTACCATCACAATTTCAGCACGTTGGTTTCAGTCCAAAGAAAGAATGCGCAATAGGTGACTCCAAAGCATGCCCCAACAATTCAGAGGTGTCACAGCACCCCCATTCCCCCACAATTAAAAAAAGACCTGAACCATGTTTTGAGGATCCCAGCACCCCTGGGCTTAATATAATAATAATTGTACGCTGTCAAGTCAGTTCTGGCTTCTGATGATCCTTTCCAGGGTATTCCAGATAGAAAATACTCAGAAATTATTTATCATTCCCTTCTTCTGCCTTGGGACTGTGCAGTTTGCCCGTAACTGCTGGATGTTCTTTTTCCAGATACCTAAACCATTGAGCTGTACAGCCAGCAGGACTTCCCATACACCCAAATATGTTATGTTGGCCACTAGATGACACAAGTGAGCTTTTATTTTGTAAAATAAAATGTGGGGGTGGAGGTCATATGACCCTTCCAATTTAGATGTCTATCTTTGGCTCTTGGGCATCTGTAAGTCACTGATTACTGGTCTAAAAGCATGTTAAATCTTAGCCTCATTCTCAGATAATTCCAGTAAAATATGTTACAATTTACAACATAGTCTCACTTCTAAACCCAACAGCTTGTAAAGGCATGATGTGAAGTACCAGAAAACACAAATGGAAAATATGAAAGAGGATTAACTCTTCCATGTTTTCAGTGGCTGCTGCTACTCATATCCCAGTATACATTTTTTCCTGAAAATCAGGAAAATGCCATTGCCATGAATTTCTTTAAGGTGGGTCAAGGTGCACCTTCACAGCCAGTCAATTTGGCATGGCTTCTTCCGCCTCCATGACCGTTAGGAATCAAAATAGTGGAGTGGTTCCTCCTCCGCTCATTTTGTTGTTGCCCCCTTTAGGGAGTCAGGTTATTTACCGCTGCCCAACACTCAGCGTTGAGTTGCTGACTGTGCGGTCTACTCCATTACCATACCAGGATGTCTGGCCAGACATACTGTTCCATGTAAATAGGTATGAAACAAAAAGATTTGGTTTTGCACATCCAAGATCCAGAACAGTCCAGATTAAAGAAGTGAAGCTGTAATGCTTGTGCACAAATGGGCTCTGGCATGTTTCTTTAGTTTCAGGGCAAGCAGTGTGCGTGCTAACAAGTAATAACCAAAATTCCCACCAACCTAGCAGTTCAAAAGCAAGCAATTGCAAGTAGATAAATGGGGACAACTTTGGTGGGAAGGTAACAGCATTCTGCGCACTCTGGTGTCTAGTCATGCCTGCCACATGACCACGGAAACATATGCAGACAAAGATGGCACTGGATCTTTGGCTGTAAACAGAGATGAGCACTGTACCCTAGAGCTGGATATGACTGCCTTTTGAGCAAGGGCAACTTGTACCTTTAATGACCAAAATAAGGTTTTAAGGTATGTGAGATAAATAAGGAGTTATTTTAATAGTACCATCTCCCAGAGATTTCCATGGCAGAGTAAGGATTCAAACACATGTCCCTCAAGTGCTAGTCCATCACTACTATACTACACTGAGTTTTGTGATGCTATATCAGGGTTTTCTGATGAGCAGGGTTTTCTTGATGAATAAATGAATGATTTAATGAGTTATTAAGACATGGCTTTGAAAAACCTTTGACTTGCCACATGTTATAGTCTAGGTAGGACACCCATAATTCCTTTCCATTGTCCATCCTGGCTTGGGTTTTTGAGAATTCAAAGCCAAAATGTTTGAAAATCCAGAATTTTCCTAATCTATTAAACTTTCTTCCATAAAAAGGAGATCTTATTCTGGCAATCCTTTTGCTAATTGAGCAAAAAGAGCAACAATTTCCATAGCTGATAGATGTAATACTGTTAATGGAGGTGGAAAATGTTAACCTTTTGATCTATAGTTCCCACAGGATCCTATCCAGGAGGCCACTTTACACATTGGCTGAGTGTCCTGGAAGAGATCATAGTCAGCTGCAACTCGTAACCAAAAATGCATCCCCCCCCCTCCTGTAGCTGGAAAAATGCCACTGGCGTGAATTTGTTTAAGGTGGATCCCAGCTTGCCATGAAGTGACCCACATGCTGTGATCACGGAGCCATCTCCAGCGGCACATATGGAATGAGACATGCAAGATTTAACACCTGGACTACAATGGACTGCTGCAGCCTTCAGGATATGGACAAGGTGCATCTTCACAGCCAGTCCATCTGGCATGGCCTCTTCCGCCTCCACGACCATTGGGAATCAGAGTTCCTCCTCCACTCATTTTGCCGTTGGGCCCAATATGATGGTTTCCAGTGGCATTTCCTCCACTGAGGGAGCCATCACCCCACCTAAAAGGGCTCATTGCCCGTAGCTGTTGGCCCCTTTAGGGAGTCAGGTTATTTACCTCTGCCCAACAGTCAGTGTTGAGTCGCTTGATGCAAGGTCTACTCCATTACCATAGCAGGATGTCCTGCCAGACATCACTGTACATACAAACAATGGGGATCTTTTAGTTTCAAAAGTGTTCAAAGCCAAATCTTGAGTAGGCCAGGATTTACTTAGACCTGTATTGGATTATGTAACAAGTTTTATCGATGCTTAGTTATAGGAAGGGAAAATCATTTTCAGACTACCTTTCCCTATTCTCTGCTGAAAGTAGAATTCTGTATGAAACAACATCATGCTAGGATTTGTTAACCATATGAATTGAAAAGACAGTGAAGCAAGTTCAAGATTAAACTACCCAAACAAGTGTGTCATTTATGTAACTTCACAACATTAAAATTCCCATGTCTCCACCCACCCCACCAGCAACCTGGAAGAGGTAGGCCCAGAAATAACTTTCCCCATCTCTATAAAGAAAAACACTTTGCACACAGAAGGCCTTGCATGTGTGCTGACTTGGGCTTCTGGCAATTGAAGTCCAAGAACACCTGGAAGTCCAAGGTTGAGAAACCCAGGATTAGGGGATGCTGGGGAGTGGAGTTCCAAAGAGTGATTTTTCCAGGCATTGTCATTATGGGAAGAGGAAGCCTAGGACTCATTTGGGATGGATCCTTGTCAACCCACAGGGAAGAATTCTCAGGAGGAGGGTATCTGAAATCGGCTGCAGTCCAAAGTTTGCTCCTTGTTTCGACAGAGGTTGGATCCAAGTGCGAGGCTTTGCCTCACCTTGAGACGTAGCCCTCTGCTCCATCTGTGATGTTGAACCTGGCTCAGTCACTTGTGGACTTTGTTGAGTATTTGATATTGGTGATATTTGATATTATGTGATATTGTATTTGATATTATGTGATACTGTATTTGATATTGTATCTGATATTATATTTGATATTTGATGTTATGTGCTATTGCTTTGATATTTGTGATATTTGATATTATGTGATACTTTGTTACATTGTCTTTACATTGTAAGTCGCCCTGAGTGGTGCTTACACCAGTAGGGCGGGGTATAAATTAAAATTCATTCATTCATTCACCTTCACTGGGCTGTTGCTTTCTGCTGTTGCAGCAATCGAGGCACTTGGCGCTTTGACAGCAAGGCTGGTGGGTGGGTGGCGGTGTTACTATTTTATTTACCAGTTCAAGCCCTGCCGTGAACAAGATAGGGTGCTGTCCAAATAAACAGCAACATCACCCGTCTTGATACACTTGAAAGGCGACGTTTATATTCAGCGGCAGCCACTGTTTATAAAACAGCGAAAACGATAGTGCAAACA
Organism: Bradypodion pumilum; assembly: GCA_035047305.1. Taxonomy (NCBI): domain Eukaryota; kingdom Metazoa; phylum Chordata; class Lepidosauria; order Squamata; family Chamaeleonidae; genus Bradypodion; species Bradypodion pumilum. Next base: position 328,324,527 of record JAWDJD010000003.1, read on the forward strand.
TCCTCCTGCCAAAAACAAGCAGAGTGAAAAGCCGACTGATTCTGGCTTCCTCGGAAAGGCAGGCCACCCTTGCACCTTTCGTCCATGCTAAGCAGACATTCAACAGGTGAAGTCCTCTTTCTCAGTTCATCATTGGCCTGTCACGCAGCTCTATCAGGAATTAAGGGACTCATGCCAACAGGGGCAGCAGCCATAATATTGGGGCCAACAATACCCAGAAGCCAGATCCTTGGCACCCTTAGTGGGAAAGAAGCACCGCTGAATTCAGTGGGGCTTGCGTCTGAATAGACACCACCAGGTTTGCACGGGAAGGCCCAGGGGACCAGTTTCAGGAGTGGGCCAGCTGAATGCTCAGGGATTTGGAGTGGGGCTCAGTAACCAGGTATTCCTTTGCAGCTGTGAAGAGGGACTTGGGTCTTTATAGAAGCCACAACCAGATGTCCACTTATTTCTGCCTTAGCCTGATGGAGAGTTCTGAGAAACTTTCACATTTTTTTGTGGAATGTTGGTCAGTCTTAATAAAAGAACAAGCCTAAGGTGGATCGACTTTTTACTCAGTCAATGCAGCTCCCTCGCCCCTATTTTCCAAACAGTGACTGCACTGAGTTAAGTTGTGTACTGTATTTATGTGTGGACAAGAGTGCAGTCAGTCTCTCTACTCCTATCCCATCCTGCCCCCCCCCCCTTCAAAGTTACACAGGGTGTTTGTCTCCTTGGCTACAGAAAGGATCCTTTACCTACAGCTCCCAGAAACCCCAAGCCAAGTTGGGGGATCCTGGGAGCTCTCATCCAAGGCAGTACATTTTCACAGATCTTCTTCCATGCTTGTTGCTTTTCCAAAACTCAGCTTGATGTCATTCATTTTGGATGAAAAACCGGTGGAACAAGAGCTTCCAGGTTGCGGCGAACAAGTCGTACAGCAGTTTGAGGCCCGAGTGCTATGCAACGGAGTGAGTGAGCATCCGTCTCTGTCCCAGTTTCTGCGAACCTAGCAGTTCGAAAGCAAATTAAAAAAAATTAAAAATTGCAAGTAGATAAATAGGGGTGGGTGGAGGGGGGGGGCAAGGAGGAAAGACGCCTGTGATTGAAGTGTGAAAACAGACAGGAATGGCTTCCAAAGGTGGGAATAATTAGCCCGGGCCGGATGGCTTTTTAAAAGAAAATAAAATTACGGAAGCCAAACGCGAAGCCCCCTTCCCGAGCTCAGTATTAGCCAGGGTTTATCTTAATCTAGTGCAGATGGCCTTTTCTCCTCCGCTGGCACCTCCGGGACAGAAACACACAAAAAGGAGTTACGCTCGGCTTCCCAAACCTCACAGGAGTCCCAGGAAAGGCCAGAGTGGAGCGGACCCCCCATCCCCACCCCCGCCCCACCCCACCCCACCACTCCCGCAAACATTCTGGCTTCGGCAGCGGCTTGCGCCTTTTATTTTGGCGCAAAAATCCCGGGTGGTAGAGGGGGAGAGAGATTCTTGGACGACACATCCCATAATCCCCAGCACATATGAGCCATGGAATATGCTGGTTGGGAATCCTGGGAGGGGTACTCAAAGAAAGCGATTTTTTCCAAAATCTGGGAGGTTTTTGGGGGGTGGGGTGGGAGCGATGCTTTTTGTTCTCTTCTTGCTATTTTCTTCTCTTGCTCCTCTCAAGTTATTTGCTTGCCTGTTTCCAATAAGATGTAAGGTTGTTGTTGGTTGTTGTTGTTGTTTTTTTGGGGGGAGAAGCTTCTACCCCCAACCTCTGTCCCAACAGGAGCCCCACCGTACCTGGCTAGGTGTGGGTCTTCCCCATTCAAATTCCAGGCAATGACAGGGAAGAAAAAACCTCTAGCCAAAACATCTTTAACTTAGGTAACGGGTGTAGGAAGAAACCCAGGCAAGCCCTGGTTAGTTGTATTGTAGCCCCTTTGCTGGCTCAATAGCTCTGTGATTTAGGCATAGGGTCAGAAGTTCGATTCCCCACTGTGCCTGCTGGGAGACGAGCCAACCTGTGCTGTCTTGGACAAGCTAAACAGTCCCAAAGCACCCTCAGGAAAGAAAAAAATGGGAAAGGTCTCCCTTGCTCGAAAGCCAGTCATATTGACTCTAGGGCAAAAAAGCCAGTGCTGCGTCTGCAAACGTTGAGCGCTAGGAATGCTGTTACCTTTCCCACGAAAGTGGTACCTATTCATCTATTTGCAAATTTTTGCTTTCAAACTGCTAGGTTGGCAGGAGCTGGGACAGTCGACAGGAGCTCACTCCATTGCGCAGCACTCTGGTCTCAAACTGAATTGCTAACCTGCCGACCTCTTAACCCCTAAGCCACTGCGGCCCTCAGAAAAAAGGGAAATGGTAAATCATTTCTGAAGACTGGGAAAGAAAAGCCTGGGAAAGGTCACCATAACCCTGAATAGCTTGTCAATTATTTATTAAATTGCCTTAATTTCTGATTGACTCGACCCACAGTATTTCCTTCAGACAAGTGGACATATTGGTGGGGTTTCAGGGTACAGTACTGAGTTTTTAAAATTGTCTATGCTCAGTATCAATGATCTGCTTGCAGATGCTACAATTAACTAATCGCTTTGGGCCATACTAAACAGATACATTCTCTCAGAGAACACAGATCTCTCTAAAAAAATTCCCTTTTAAACAAGCTAGCTGGTAAAATAAATAAATAAATAGCTGTGGCAAACGATATGGAAGGAGGTGTGGTCCAGGCACAAAAGAGAATTGAAGAGGGCTTAGCCCAGTGATGGCCAACCTTGGCACTCCAGCTCTTCTTGGATTTCAGTTACCAGAAGCCCAAGTCAGCACTCCAGCTGATCAGGGCTTCTGGGAAAATGAAGTTCAAGAACACCTGGAGAGCCAAGGTTGGCCATCACTGATCTAGCCTATCTGTTCCTGGTATTTACTGTTGGCAGTGAGGACTGCGGTGGCTCAGTGGTTAAGAAGCTCGCCTTGTTAGCTGGAAGGTTGGCAAGTCAGCAGTTCAAGCCCGAGTACTGCATGATGGAATGAGCGCCCGTCTCTGTCCCAGCTCCTGCCAACCTAGCAGATCGAAAACAAGAAACTGCAAGTAGATCAGTAGGGACCACTTTGGTGGGAGAAGATCTTGGGGATATGAAAGGAGCCTCATTCGGGCGTCCCCTGAGCGGAGTTCCTCCAGCAAAAAGCCTTTCAACCCAGGAAGCACCTTTGTGTGCTTCTGACACGATTGGCAAAGGACAAAGGGCAAAACCAAATTAGAAGATGGAGGAAGAAGCACACTGAACAAGGAATAACGTTAAAGGAGGATATGGTTGATGAACTCGACCTTCCATACATCACTTGAAGGACCCTGAATAGGCTGAGGGTCGGAGTGCCTAAATGTAAGACCAACATGCTCAAGTGGGGGCTGCTGGCAAGACAGCAGCATGCTGTGTGAATGTGGAAAGATGCAGAATCGGCTCATTTACTGGTCTGCCGATCACTACCAGAAACTTGTATTGATTTTGACCAATGACAAATCCAAGTAGGTGGCTTCATGTTGGCAGTCTAGGGTTTGATCGGGACATGGAAGAAGAAAAAACCGTTGGTAACACCAAAAAGTAAAACAAAAACAAGAAATAACATCGAGGAGGGAGGGGAAGGGACAGAGGAGGAGCAAAGTTTATGGGATAGGGCAGTTCACATTTCCGAGTGTCAAAGCCTTTGTTTCACCTGAAAGTTTGGGTGTGCGATCTTTTCTTTATTTCCCTTGTTGGCGACTCTGCTATAGGTGGAAAGCACTTTTGCTTGAGGTTGGCGCCAGCACAAACGACGACTTCTGGCGTCTCCTCTGGGTGTTTTGGGTTTGGAAGCGGATAATATAGAGGGACAAACCTCCACTCCTCAGTACTTACAGCCCATCGCCCTTGAAACCAAATGAAAGCCTTCTCAGATTTCGGATCTGCTCAGCAAGAGGGTCCGCATCCGCAAGAATTTTTCAAGGGGCACAAAGTTTATTTTTATTTATTTATTTTATTTTTTTATTATTAGATTTTTTTATGCCGCCCACTTGGGGAAACCCGACTCAGTTGCGCACTAATAAAAAATAATAATAAAATTACCGTGATTTATGCGCACAACGCAGGACATCTGTCTGTGCAACATTAAAAGAATGCATCGATGCCTATTTCCAGGAAACAACGGTCTCACTCGTTTCCCCCACCCTGTGTGATGTGTAGGCACATGGTGTCATGAACTCTTTTGAGAGGCTTCACGCTAGCTTTTCCCACTCTCTGAAAGGCTACAAAGAATAAATGCACGGATCATTTATTATCAGGCAAATTATAATTATCAGTATATTCTGCCTTTCATCTCGTGATCTCTAGACGGTGTACATGGCTCTCCTCCCTGAGTTTATATCCACACAAAAACCCAGGGAACTTTTATTTATCTGTTTGTTCGTCCATTTTGCCACCTCCCTCCCCACAGGAGACTCGAACCTAAGAGTGTGAGACTGGATCAACGTCACCCAGTGCTTTTCATGGCGGAGGGAAGATCAGACCCAAGGCCTCTTCAAACCGGACCTGACACTCCGTGAACTGGAGTGGTGACCAGTGGTCCATTTCCACATAAATGGGTGTCTGTTTCCTAGACTTCCATGTGGCTTCACTCCGAACAGTAATGTACAAGATTGCGCCTCTAAGCATTTGCACCTCCTTTGGTTTCTACACTTCCCAAAGGTAGCCATTTCCAAGCACAGCAGTGCAAGGAAGGTGCTCTGCACAGACTCAGAGGCAACTCCACAAGGTCGGAAATTGGGGTAATCTCGACTGCAGCTTTTGAATCATTATTATGAAGCCATAACTGTGGCTTCAGAATCGTTGAGTTAGCCTCAGAAGTTAGGATAAACAGGCACTTTCTTTTAAGTCCTAGTAATTTGGGTGGGGTTGGAAGCGTTTCTGCACCCTCCAAATATTGCTGTTTTTAAAGCTAACCTTATACCTTTCTACTCAAAAATATAGGTGAAACTTAGAAAATTAGAATATCATGCAAATGTTCATTCAGTTCAGTAATGCAACTTAAAAGGTGAAACAAATATATGAGATAGACTCGTTACATGGAAAGCGAGATAGTTCAAGCCTTACTTTGTTATAATATTGATGCTTATGTCTTAAAGTTTATGAAAACCCCAACCCCCCAATCTCATGTAACCCATAATCATCACATAATCTCATGTACGCTGTACGCCATGATCATCACAATTATAACGAATTAAGGCATGACATCTCTTGCTTTGCATGTAATGAGGCTATCTCATATATTTGTTTCACCTTTTAAGTGAAATGGATGAACATTTGTACGATATTCTAATTTTCCGAGTTTCACCTGTATGTCTCACTGGGTTTCAGGAGGCTTACCTCCAGGCAAGGAATAGGGAAATCTGACCTTCGTGTTGGGGATCGCCACGCCATCACACGAGATACCATGCGCTCTGATTTACTCCAGCTCAGGTTTAAGCACTTAATAGAAAGCCGAAACTGTCGCAGGTGGGAGTCGGGACGCCCGTCCATTTGGTAGCCTTTCTGACTGGGAAGCAGAGAAGATGGAGCTGGCGCTCAGAATCCGCTAACAAGGCTGGCAGCTGGGTCAGGGTGGCCTGAGGATAATGGGAGCGGGAGTTCAAAAACGTGCCATTTCCAGAGTTAGGAAATCGTTTCAGCGGACCATTATCAATTCGCACTCAAACTGACTTCATGTCTCCCGGACCTCATGTCTAGTCCTTCTCTGAATCAGCGGAGAACCCCTAAACCTCAAAGAAGAGCGCTCGGCGTTACGTTGCCCAGTGGATTGGCCTCGATACAGGCAGGGTACTATGTTCATGTTCTGAACCGGTAAGGAAGACTTCTGCCCAGTGAGCTGAGTCCAGGGGAACACATTAGGCTACCTTTGCATCTGGCTCCTCCTACGACCAGGGTCCTCGGCAGGCCGACGTGGGAACGAGGCACAATCCTACGGAGTGAGCTCCCGTCTCGGGCCCAGCTCCTGCCAACCTAGCAGTTCGAAAGCAAGAAATTGCAAGTAGATAAATAGGGACCACTTTGGTGAGAAGGCAAACATCGTTCCATGCACTCTGGTGTTGAGGCATGCCTGCCATGTATGCATGGAAACGTCTGCAGACGCAGACAGCGCTGGCTCTTTGGCTGTAAACAGAGATGAGCACTGAACCCTAGAGTCGGGTACGACTGGCTTCGAAAAGTCACAAAGGTGACTTTTACCTTTACCGCCTCATAGCGCTTAAGAGTCCTTTCTGGGCGGTTCACAAGGTAATTGGCATTTTTGCCCCCAATACGCTGGGTACTCATTCTACTAACCTAGGAAGTATGGAAGGCAGAGTCAACCTTGAACCCCATCAGGATCAAACTCACCTTGCGAGCAGTGTTTGCCTGAATCACTGCATCTTAACCGCTGCATCAGGGGATGGATCAGAATGTCTGGCTGTCTCTCCATTTGACCGGCTGCCCAGGACAACTTCTTTGGCCCTGTTCACACAGGAGAAGTTGGATCAATCTACACCAGCGGTGCCCAAACTATGGCTGGCAGGCCAGATCCGGCTCCTGATGCCAATTCATCTGGCCCACACCACCCTTGTCGCTCCTGGAAGCAGATGTTTTACTTCAGCGTCCAGGAGTGATTAGGGTGGTGCAGGCCAGATGAATTGGCATTGGGGCCGAATCTGGCCCACAAGCCATAGTTTGGGCACCCCAGTTCAAGCAGAGAAAATGCAGCCTAAAATCTATCTCATCCTGTTGCAAAACAGATTTCAAGATGCATTTTACTTCCTCTTCCAGCGTGAGGAACCACATGACTGACCATGGCCCAAAAAGTTTGGGCACCCCTGCTCTACGTCGTGGCTTGTAGGCCCTACGTGGTGGCTTGTAGGCAGGGCCGGCCCTACTATAAGGCGAACGGAGTGGTTGCTCCAGGCGCCCACTCCCAGGGGGCGCCGCAGTGGTAAAGCATGTGTAAAGTTTCACCAAGTAACTTAATTTAACCCCATATATTAGGGGTGACCAAGGGGGCACCATAGTTGGATCTCGCTCCATCCTAAAACTTGCCTCTGGCACTGCTTGTAGGGTGCCCTCTCTTTACTTGGGAACCAGAGATACCAGCTTAGGTAAGACTACTAGTAGGTCTCGCTGAACTCAATGGGCTTTTGGAGTAAATATGTGCAGGATGACTTTCTAGACACGAGCACGCCTTCACCACTTCAAAAAGAGGGTGGGGGAGGATCGGACCTTCCTCGCCCTGTGGAGGAAATGAGCTAACCTGGAAGAATCGAGCCATTTTCACACCTATAAAACCAAACCTGGCAGGCAGCGGTGAGAAATTTTGTTTTGCTTCGCAAGGCCACAAAACAGGCTTCAGCGCCTCCCTAAATATCTGCCTGGTGGTTTAAGTATCTGGTCGCAGAGCCAAAGGCGAGGAGTTCGATCCCTCACTGTGCCTCCTAGGAGACGAGCCAGCCTGTATAGTTAGGAGCCAACTGCGCAGTCCCAAGGCACTCCCAGAAGAAGGAAACGGTAAATCACATCTGTGCATTCCTTACCTAAAAAACCACCCCCAAAGGGTCGCTCTAAGTCGGAATTGACTTGAAGGCACACAATAAATATTTGCTCAACCTTCCCCTTGTACAGGGTGGCTAGGAAATTCAGTCCCACTGCCTTGAGTGGGGATTTATAGGATTCCCTTGTCCGACCCTCCCACCCTTAAAATTATATTTACTCTCCCACCTTTAAAATTATATCACTAATTTGTGCTGCCGTGAATATCATCATCATCATCACGTTTGATTTATATGTAGCTGAGGCTCTGGGCGGGTTCAAAAGAATTTTATTACACCGGATTTGCACACCCGCTGCCTGCTCCTTTTGCTCCCCCCCCCCCAAAAAAAATGCTTTCGTCTCATTGTTGCTTTCCCATCCGTAATCGCACGGACATATTTCAAAAGGAACAACCATGCCAAATTTGGAGGATCTCTGGGAGACCTGATTGGGACCAGCTGAAACTTCCTTGGAACATTTTGGAAGTAATATCAGCCCCCCTCCCCCCCCCTTGATGCGCCAGCCGGGTTTTAATCATCAAATGCCCCCAGAATGAATAATACAGACTGCTCTTTCCTTGCATTTCTCCGATGCTGGCTCCAACTACGGATAAACCAAGCAGATGGAGAGAATTTAAATATAAAAGAGTATCACGGTTCACAGCATCGATGCAATGCTCAGCAACAGACCGGCCGTTTGATTCTACCCCAGAGTAATATAAATGTCCCACGGTCATCAGACAAGGGGAGGCCCCTAGGGAACAAGGGGATCTCATCCTGGCCAGGCTCTTTCCCTCTACCCCACCCCTTCTCGCTTTCCCCAACCTTCCTTTGCAAACTTGCAATTATAGTTGCAAGCCTCACACGCCCGATCCTGAAGCAGAGCGCACTGAAATCGACAGGGCTGCCCAGGCAACTGGATGGGTTTTCCAGCGGGAAGAAGCCACGTGGACTGGAAAGAGATGAAACGCTGCGGCTTTTCTTGCCGAAATCGTCCCCTCCCTCCATCCCGCCCCCCCCACACGATTTCATTTTTAAGGCTTGACTGGCCGAAGGAGAGTTATTTTCAAGGAAGTCAAAGGGAAAGGTCGAAAGCCAGTCCTATCCGACTCTAGGGTTCAGTGCTCATCTCTGTTTACAGCCAAAGACCCAGCGCTGTCTGCGTCCACAGACGTTTCTGTGGACATGTGGCAGGCGTGGACATGTGGCAGGCACGGAACGCTGCTGTTTATCTTCCCACCGAAGTGCTTACCTATTTATCGACTTGCAATGTCTTGCTTTCGAACTGCTCGGGTGGCAGGAGATTCTCGAGGAAAGGGCCTGTCTAATGCGTCTTACATCGGAATTAAGTCCCCTTATGTTTATGGCAGCAGCCCGGCCGAGAAATATACACATGAACCCAAAAGTGACTGTGCGAAATGTCTCTGTTCCAAATTGTCTCTGTTTCAGCCCCATCGCTTCTCATTTTTAAAGGGCCCACTTTGAAAGGGTGGTGGAGGTAATCCCATATTAGGGTTAAATTTTTTAAGGGGCAAAGGGGATGGGTAGATATTCAACCGATATTGATCGAGGTTTCTCCAACAATCCTTCAATTTTAAGGATAAAATATTTGGGAGCTCTTAAGGGCGGTGGGGGAGGGAGGGAGAAATATCGCTCCTAAATAGCAAATGGCTCCAGCTACAACAGCTGCCCCTGGTTCAGTGGGGATTTATCTGTGTATACACCAGGGATGCCCAAACCTTTCGGACCACGGGCCGGTCACATGGTTCAGGGGTGCTCAAACTATGCCCGGGGCCCAGATCTGGCCCCGACGCCAATTCATCAGGCCCGTGCCACCCTCATCGCTCCCAGAAACACGCGGCCAATGAATTAGCATGGGGAGGGCCAGATCTGGCCCTGAGCCATAGTTTGGATACCCCTGGTATACACTAATGTCAGAACATGACCTGAGAAGTGTGTGTGTGTGGGGGGGGGGGTGCAGGGAAGGAACGCCACAGGAAAACTCCCGTTGAATAATAAACAATAAGGAGGACTGAAGAATGCATCTGATTCAGAGCAACCGTCCTTCACACGTCAATAAGAAGAGGAAATGATCGGTTTACTTCCTGCTCCCCTCCAATCTTGCAATCCGTTGGAGGAAACAAAAAAGCTATCCATTTAAAAGTCTACCCCATGTATTTCTGTATTTTTGCGTTGATGTTCACGCAACACTTTAGGAGGGAGCAACAGTCCCGTTCAAAAACTCTTATTAAAAATGCCTGCAAACACACACACACACACACACACACACACACACACACCTCAGATTCAGAGATATTTCAAAGGAAATGTATTGAGATACCTAGATTCCTGGACTTAAAAGGACTTAAAAGGACTTTTGGGTCCCTAAGCGATCAGCTATGCATCGATTTGAAGTACAATTGTATGTAGGGGCGGGCGGGACGGAGGAATACTGTACTTCTATTATGCAATACTGTACTTCTATTATGCACAGGAGATTAACTACATACACTGAACTACACCGCCTCTCTAAACTGCGACCGAATACCCAAGAACGAGGGTTTACATTTCATTGACAGTAACACAGCTGTCTATATAGTAGCTTTATCCAATTTGATATGGACTGTTATTTCAACTACTGAAGACCAAAAGGAGTTGCAAATAAGGATCAGGTCATGCAGCCAGGAAATCAATAAAGCATTTTTATTCGGAAATTAGCTGCACTGGCTCCAGCAGGGCGTTTGTCCATATGACGTTAGAAGACTTAAAATTATTCCTCAAAGAGGGGGGGAAATGTAGGTCTTGAGAACAACGTCGTCTCCGTTATATGGGAAAGCCAAGGCAGTTTCCGTTGGGTCCAGGCTTTCGATTCGGCCCTTCCGGACAACAGGGGAAAGGCGGTGCTCTATTCATTCATTTATTTTAATCTGTGGCTGGTTTAAATAGATCGAGCGTGGATTTGGGACCTAACTTGGGACAAATAAGATTCAGCGGGAGATTAAATGCATTTCATGGGGTGTCATCAGGAACTCTATATGTGCGTCTCTATCTCGAGCCAGAGTATTAATACTCCTTCACCCTATATGTCAATAGAAAGGCTATTTTGGATCCTCTCTCACAGCACATAAATCCACAAGGAAGACGATCCCATCTGGGATTAATTAACCTGGGTCATGCCCAATACCCCGAATGATTTTTAGGGAGTCTACTAATACAGTTATAAGAGGGGTTTTTAAAAAGGTAAAGGTAAAGTTTTTTTTTTAAAAGAAGCCATCTGTTTTTCAACAAGCCACTAAAACCCACACAGAGGCTTTTCAGGGCAGTGATCGTCAAAGACCGACGGAAGAAAGGGAGGTGCTGCCAATGTTTATTCCCATTATTTTATTTTTGATGATTTATTTATTTTCAGGTAAGGAATGCCAAGGGGAGAAAGGGGCATTTCCAGCCCGACGTCAGCCACTGGTCCCACCTGCTATGTACCTGGACTCCCCGCCAATCCGCTGCAGCGTCTTGTGCCCATGAAACCTTATTGGAATTGGTTGTGATTTAAACCCGCCTTTGCTCATTGTGGGATTATGTTTAGGATGTGGGAAGGAGCCTCGCTTGAAATGGGCTCACGCTGATGAGTTTGTAACTGTGGTAACAGAGTGGTGTGCTAAACAGGGAAGGTAGTGTGGTCAAGTAGGATCCTTCTTGGTTTCTTGAGCGGAGTGCTTACAGGAGGCAGGCGGGTAGCCATCCCAAAATAAACACCAGTAATAATTAATTTACTCCGTGGTCACCATTTTGCATCAAGCACTTGGAAACAGTATATGTATCTGTGTTTTCCCAAGGCAGCCCAACTTTTAGGTTTGATTATGACTGCGGTATTTGGATATATTGGATGGGAGCAACAGCCAAATTGGGTTGATGCTCCCATCTAAAGCGGACCTGCTGATTCGATGGGATTTACATAAATGTTGACATAAAAGAGCCATTCATTCAATCTCTCAATTTAGCACTTAGATTTAAAGTATGAGCTTGCCAAAACAATCATTTAAACAAAACAACCCCCATGTTTATTTTAGTGGGCGTGATTGCTATCCTGCTTTTTACTCTATTTATTTAGAAGTCTCAGTTGTTCTCCATGGGACTTATTCACAAGGCGGACAAGGAGTTTAGTCTTTAGCACTGCATATGCTGTTCACTGGTGAGACTGACCCCCAATGCAGGACTTAAGTTCAAAAGGAATTGGCAGACCCAACTAGAGTAAACTCTTTGCATCTGTAACTGAAAGGCAAGTCAACGTTTATGCAAATCCCATTGATCCAACGGATCTGATTTCCTTAGTACTACTAACAGGGTTCTGCTTCTGGGCAATGGGCCTTGCGCCCAGGCAGTAAGTACAGCCTGTGTGGGGTGAAGCCCTGCTGAAGGCATTGGCATTTAGTTCCAAGTAAACATACAAGAGATTGGACTGGTGGAGTATCTAATTTTTCGTTGATCCACTCATAGATACCGCAGTAGATTCAGATTCTCTAACCACATGCCCCAAAAGAAGCCACTTAATTTCAAAGCTGCTGTTCACATTTATGAAACTTACAGAGAAAGCTGTTTGTAGTTAATCTACACTATTTAAGGATACAAGAGTGCTGGCGAGAGTATCTTATTTGAATATATGTATGCGCCTCCTCTCATAATTATGTCTCCCTCATCCGTAAGGAAGCTTCCTCCCTTCCTTCTTTTTCAATTCCAGCCAAAGTTCGACTACTGCCAAGTTCCTTTTCAAAGGATCTGGGTGCCTGACTTAATTTCATCCCATGCATGTCTACTCATGAGTACATCCAGTTCTCCTTAGTCCCAAGCACGCATAAGTAGGATCGCAGCCCATAGAATCTCTTAACTCCATTTGACCTCATTTGGTCTTGTTCCCAAACACATATATGTAGGAACGTCCCATTTTGGAACCCAACAAGAGTCTTGTTGGGTTCCAAAACTCCCTTATTTTTCATAGCTTGGTGGCCCAACACAGATATTACCCACTCTTGGTTTTGGCCTGGGTGGGTAGGACTGCAGCCCAACACTGCAATCCTATATATGTCTCTCTTGTTCGAAAGCCAGTCGTATCCGACTCTAGGGTTCAGTGCTCATCTGTTTACAGCCAAAGAGTCAGCGCTGTCTGTCTGTGGCAGACATGGCTAAACACTGGAATGCAGAGAACTTGTTTACCTTCCTACCGAAGTGGTCCCTATTTATCTAATTGCAATTTCTTGCTTTCGAACCGCTAGATTGGCAGGAGCTGGGACAGAGACGGGAGTTCATTCCTTCATGCAGTACTCGGATCTCGAACTGCTGACCTGCAGTGAGAATTCTTGAAGCACGTGCCCAATCCCCACCCACCCTCACCCTATTTCAACCCTGCTTATGTTTGCCTGGGAATGAGCTCCCGTCTTTGCCCCAGCTCCTGCCAACCTAGCAGTTCCAAAGCAAGAAATTTCAAGTAGATAAATAGGGACCACTTTGGTGAGAAGGTAACAGCGTTCCGTGTGCTCTGGTGTCTAGGCATGCCTGCCATATGACCACGGAAACGTCAGCAGAAGCAGACAGCGCTGGCTCTTCGGCTTTGAAACAGAGATGAGCACTAAACCCTAGAGTCGGATACGACTGGCTTTCGAGCAAGGGAAACCTTTACCTTTAAAGAGGAATCAGCATTGAGATTTCTCTCCTTGCCAGTATCTTGTGCTGCAGAGGTTCTCCAAAGAAAAACCGCTTACAGTTTTCTTTCTACATAACCTTCGGAAAATTTCTCTCTCTCTCTCTCTTTTTTACGTCGCTTCTCCCACTGCTATTAACAAGGAGAGAAACTGACTTCTCAAAGACATTTATGACTCTTTCCAAATCCTCCCTGCGCGATAAATCTTAACCGCCCGGCTTTTGTCTCCCCGCTGCTTGCAGAGCGCTGGGACAGATGATGATCGTGTATGAGCGGAAGCCGTCGAGATGCCTCCAGAGACCAGAGATGGGAAAAATTCCTTTTTTGGACGACCGTTCCCAGAACGTCCCAACAAAATGCTGGGGAAGAGGCTATGGCTGAAGTATTCAGGGAGTTGCCATCCAAAAAAGGAACTTTTTCCACCTCGAAGTGAGACAGGCTTGACTGTAAATGGCGTTCCCATTACATAGTTTTACTTGATTTGCAGGATCAGGCCTTGACCAGCCTCCCATTCCCCCCCGCACTCCTCTGCCCTTTCCATTAACAAGTTAAGCCCTGCTTAACTCGGTGGACTTTCCTCCTGGGGAAGGAGGAGATAGGATTGCAGCCTTGGCACTTACACCTCTGGCGTCTGAGCCCAGGAAGGCTTGGAGGCAGAAGGTTTAAGAAGGCCGAGGACGCTTTGGGTGTTTATAAACTGGCCGCGCTGCCTAATGCTTTTCCCTGCGGAGGGAACCGATCCGACCACCGGCCGCTCAAGTATTGCGGTGTGGCTTGACCTTCAAAAGCAGGGCTGAGACAGAGACTGCACTAATGGGGCTCGATTTTCAGCCTAAACACACATACTGTTTTCAATGGGATTTGTGCGTTAGTATGGCTGAAATCCTATATCCATTTGCCTGACTTAAGTGGGGCGTACTTTGGGCATGGATAGGATTGCAATTCATTGTGCGGGCACGTCGGATGCCAGACCCAATAAGCAAAGCCCTTTCCATGGAAATGTCCAGAGACTAATTGGCAGGCAAAAAGCCTATCCTCAGAATCCAATCAAATCCTAGAGTTTCCTATTGCTAAGTTTTCAGTCTCCAAACCAGTTTTCAGGCTTCTACTGCCTGCCTGCAGCTTGGATAGAATAACCCATATAGATGGTTCATCATAAGGACCCAAAATCCTGAAAAACAAACTGATGGACCACAGCACATTTTGGTGCAAGCCTCTATAAGCCACAATTTTAAGTAGCTTAAGGGATGGGGAAAGGCTTGGAAAGCAGGCTACAAATTTAAAGAGCTCCAAACAACGAGAGAGAGAAAATCCACTTCCACACCACTCAGATTTTTCCCCACCTTTGATATATGTTGATTTACAATGTCTAAGTCGGGCTAGAAACATTTTTCAAGACTTCATCTCGTCTTGAGTGGAAGTTTCAAGAGGTGGTGGGGCAAAGAATCCGCTGGAGAATAAGCTTGTAACATATGGGGAAAATATTTCTTCTCCATAGTACTTTTAGCCCGATTCCACACATGCTTACTCGGAGGTCACCTCTATGTCTGGGCAGTGGGGCTTATTCTCAAGTCACCTCGCTCGGTTAGACACACTCTTTCTTGGAAGTTAAGTGTCAGCCAACTAGGTGAACTTGCTTCTGAGTAAATGTGCGCAGGCAGACAGGCTCAGGCTGTTAATGGTAGAGACCCAGTGGTGCAGCTGAAGTAAGAGCTGGGAAAGTTACAGTTTCCCAGCTCAAGTTGCTTAAAGTTACAGTTCAGGAAAGGAAGTTAAATGGAGCCCTTTCCCCAAAGTTTTCACTTGGGAGCCTTACAAGGGCACTATTTCTGGGATGTTTTCCACCCAAGGCGCATTGCTATGGGCCCATGTGCACAGGGTGGATCACACCTACTGCGATTGCAGTATGGGTTGCCTCTATGCCAAAGGTCTGACCCCTGTTCTGAGGTAACCTTTCCAGCTTTGTCTGGACACTGCTGGTCTCCTTCTGAGGGTCATGTGAAATGGATGTTGTGTACCCGTGTGTAAGCAAGAAAGAGTCGGGGGTCTAAGGGTGTACAATGGGGGTTAGGTGTGGTGAACTGGGTCTAGCTTCCATTTTGACAAGTCGTTTCTCTCTCTCTCTCTTTTTAAAAAAAGCTAACAATTTGCAATTCAGCAGGGCGAAGCTTCACAACTAATCTGAATAACAGGTATTACCAGTTGTAAAACAAAAACCCATATTGATTTGTATACTTATCTGTTATGCTAACCCTTCTGCACTTCTGTTCCTGATGTGTATACATTGAAATCTCACTCTTATGATTGATGAAGTGGACTTGATCCAAGAAAGCTAACACTAAAAAACAGCAGTTAGTCTTTAAAGTGTCACACTTTTTTTGGTCTTTTTGTTTACTCTCTGATATGCTAACAAAATGAGAGAGATGATAAAAGCAACGGTGATTCTTTCCTATCTGCTAGTTAAAGCCAAGGGCCCCACGAACTTGCTGCACTTCTATCTTGTGTCCCCGAAGGAAGGAGGCACAAGTGAATGGTATTCTTCCCACCCTTTTGCCAATACCTGCGTATCAAGCCCTTAGTAACAGGAGACAGAATACCTCCACCGCAATGAACAAAGAGGATGTGATGGTGGTGGTTGGAGCTCAGATAATCTCATTCTGAGGTTTTTTTTTTAAATAGTAGCTGTGTTAGTCTGTGTTGCAAGCATATCAGAGAATAAACAAAACAAAGCAGAAACACTTTAGCACTTTGAAGACTGTTATGTTTTAATGTGAGCTTTCGTGGATCAAGTCAACAAGTGCTACAGTGTTTCTGTTTTGTTTATTCTCTGGTCTCCTCCTGAGAAGGCCAATTAGCCAAAATTCCGGTGTACAGCCTTATGCAAATGAACCCAGAGCTAAAGCTTCTTTGAGTTCAGTAAGGCTTCCTCCTTGTGAGATTTGCAGGTCAGCCCACAACTCCGTAGTGGTAAAGGACTCTCTTTGGGAGCAGAATGCTTATGCGCTGGAGATTTGAATGCCTAGGACTAAACGCATGGACTGAACAAAATTCTCCAGTCATCTCCACTCAGTTAAGTGCTTATTCTGGCCAAATTGAAATAATGTACAGGTGAAACTCGGAAAATTAGAATATCGTGCAAATGTTCATTCAGTTCAGCAATGCAACTTAAAAGGTGAAACAAATATATGAGATAGACTCATTACATGCAAAGCGAGATAGTTCAAGCCTTACTTTGTTATAATATTGATGCTTATGGCTTACAGTTTATGAACACCACAACACCCCAATCTCGTGTACCCATAATAATCTTCACATAATCTCATGTACGCTGTACGCCATGATCATCACAATTATAATGAATTAAGGCGTGATATATCTCGCTTTGCATGTAGTGAGTCTATCTCATATATTTATTTCACCTTTTAAGTGAAATGAATGAACATTTGCACGATATTCTAATTTTCCGAGTTTCACCTGTATATATCAAACAGACTCCTGTGCAAATCCCTCGCTCTCCCCCACTCTGTTTCCTTCCACATCCTGGCGCATTAAACGCACCTGCATGAAAGCAAGCGGAACATAGATTCACGCTTGGGAGGCAGCAGCAATCTCGGTCTTTCAAGAGTGCAGAAAAGAAACCCCAAAACAACACCCAGGGAATAAAAACAAAAACCTCTCACGACCATAGGGGACCAAGTTTAAAAAAAATCACTAAATGGATTTGGGTGAGGGAGAGTTCTGGAGAAGTCAAATCCTGCACTCTTGGTTAGCTGGAACAGAGAAGGCTTCTTTTATCTAGTAAATGCTGTGAGAAGGCTCTGGGTAAAGGAAGGAGTTGAACAGAAACAAAGCCCCCCCCAGGCAAAATATGATGCACTACAAATAAGAGCAAAAGCAGCAATAATAATTAAAATAACAGTAACAGTGCCGCAATAAAGCTGCCTTTACTGAGTACAGGAGTTAGGAAGAGCCATCCATATCTAAAAACCTTGGCTCGGAAGCCATTTTTAATTATTCTCACAGAAGGGGGGGGGGAGGAATCCAGCTAACAACAGACCCTCCATTCCTCGAGCCTAGGCACGGGGAAGGAAGTCCCACAGAACTCACTGGAACTGACATCCGAGTAAACATGCTTTATTAGAACCGGGCTGCAAGTAGGTAATGCTTATGAGTAGCAAGATAATTTCTCTCTGCGTGAGTGTCAGTCTGTCTCTATTTAGCCATATAGATTACGTAAGGAAGATATTTTCCCAAACGGCCTTACTCTCTAAATATTAAAAAAACAAAACAAAACAAGAATGCTCGCTATTGCTTCACCTCCTATTCTGTTTCTAGCCAACTCTGATCACTGCCATTGACGTGTTTAGTGATCTCGGGAAAAGTAGGCAGTAACCTGCGATTTTGGATAAATCTTCGTCTCCTTGTAAACAAAAACCAGGAAAATTCATTCCACGAGGAATTTGATTTTCAGCTTAGTCCACCAAATAGGGGCTGCAGCGTCTCAGTGGTTAAGAAGCTCGCCAGCAAGTCGGCAGTTTGAGACCCAGGTACTACATGACGGTTTGCGCCCCCGCCTCTGTCCAAGCTCCTGCCAATCGAGCAGTTCGAAAGCAAGACATTGCAAGTAGATCAACAGGGACCACTTCGGGCGCGCGGGGGGGGGAGTTCTTGGGGACATTCGGTCCTGAGCGGAGTTTCTCCAGAAAAAATCCTTTCAACCCAGAATAATTTCTGATACGAAATGATTATTATTACTTCCCCAAATGCGCGGGTTCACAGCCACTAATGCCAAAGCCTAAAGAGCAATAAAACTGTGCAAACAACCATCACCCAAAGAAAGGAACGCCCGTTTCTTCAGCTTAATTACTACTTGGAGGAAATCAAAATCTCAACGTTCCCAGGCCCTGGGCAGACCTTCTTTTTAAAGCTTATTTTCACCTGGCCAAAAAATGGGGGAAGTCTTGCCCTAGCCATGTATCATCCCAAATATGGCCAATTAATTTCAGTTGGGTAAACCTCCGAGTAAACAAGGTCGGGTTTTGGTCCCTCTCGAACTGCAATGCTCCCACCGAAATGCTCCACGCCGAAATCATGGTTGACTTACATTCGAATAACCTTACTTAAGGTGGCCTGGTTGTAGGCATTATCTCGGAAATAAACACAACTGATTTCAGAGAAACTTACCTGGAAACTTCCCTGTGGGTGGAGTAGGGACCCAAAACTAACTAACAAAAAAAAAAAAAACCAAACAAAAAAAACAAAACAAAAAAAAAACACGAACAGGCTCAAGCCCAGTTTAAGTCAGACTTAACACAATCAATATGTAAAAGTGCCCTCCAAAAGAGGAACATTATGTCCACAGGTTTTCCAGGGGGCCACAAAGGAAAGAGAAAACCCAAAAGCATTTTTAGATTATTAATAGGTTTTCCTGGTCTTACCAGTCACTTTGAAAGACTGCCACAAAGGCAAGTGGTAGTGGGTTTTTATTGCAGCCACACAGCCTATCTAAATCAATACAAATATGCTATATGCTATTAAACCTGTATCTTAATTACCCAAGTCTCACTTTAAGCAATTTGTTGGGCAGCTATGCCAATGTTTAAATCACCCTTCCCCCAGTGGGAGTCTGAATGAAAAATGAAGCGGTGTTAAAAGAGAAAAGAAAACATTTTATTGGACACTACACAAAGCTATAATATACAATAAAAGTGCTACGTTATTCTAGGAAAGTTGGTCCCGGAATGGCACAATACCAAAATACCTATCCCATACATACAAACAAACATGTAGGAAATCGCTATGGCCTAGCCCCCAGAATTCATTAACACGTTTTTCTACATTATCTCTTTCAAACATTTTTTTTAAAAAAAGAAGTAGCTGGAAACAACCTAAGTAAGATTAGTTTACAGCCAAGTTCACCTTGGTTAAAAAATATATAGAAATCACTCATTGGGGAAAATATAGCAATAATATATCTGGAAAAATAATGTCAATTATTACTATTAATAATAAATTCGAGAAAAACCTTGACTTGTCAAAATATTTTAGTTTTGCATAAAATTATTTTATCTTGAAGGACCCATTCTATTTTTAAAAATGTACACACATTTATATTAACAGTTGTTCTCAAATTTCCTTCGTGTTTTAAATCAAGGAGACCTTCTGAAAAAACGTGCTCTTGTTCAATACAGTCTCCAGATAAGTACTATTTTGCAAGGCAGCGTAAGCTTTGAAGAAGTGCAGTTCTCCCCCTCCCCATAACAAAAACAACAACAAAAAGTGATACCACAGTAGATCTGTCTATGTCGAAAACAGGTTAAGAAAGAGGTAAAATAATTTTCTCTCATGTTCCTTAATTATGCATTGGACAATATTTTAAAAAGTAAAGGAATCTTTAGGCCCCTTCAGTTTTATATCAGGTTTTCTTAAAGTTTACAAACTATTTAGCAATCCAATTTAAGACTTTAATTTAAACACTGCAGTATTTTAATTTAAACACTGGGGTTTCATCCCTAAATCATTTCTTCACCATTAAACTGGCCTCCTCCTTAAACAAAGAACCAAATAAATCTTGTTCAGACTGACGGGATTTAGTGTTCCAATCAAGTACATCTAGTAAAGTCGGGGTATTAATGACAAGAAGCAACCCGCCGACTATAAAGTCACCCTAGACAGCGTAACATCCCACTCTCCCCATCGATTTTACAGTTACGAAGTGCGCTTATGACTGCTCACATTACATAAAAACAATTTCAATAAAACGGTGCTCTAAAGTATTAGCCCCAATCCTAACTAATTAACATCAAGGAGATGGTCCTGGATTGCATCTGAAGTTAGTGGTGGCTAAATTCTATTTAAAACCTTGGCCATGTGGCTTCACCAGTTCATTTCAACAGGATTTACAGCCCCTACTACAAATTTCGCTGCTTGAATCCACCTCCCCACTATTTAAATTGACTCTATTAAGAAGTTACTATATATGGATTTTTCTAGATAGTGCCTACTGGGATTTTAATGCTTTAATTTAAGTGAGTTCTAGATTAGACTAGTGACCCGCCACACTTTCCTCTGGACAAGTAAGAATAGCATTTCGCAGACTTTTGCAAAGATTCCCTTTCTGTTCTTCCCCGATTTTAAATTTTCCTCCTTTTATTTCCCTTCGCTTCCCAACTGTACTTCGTTTGGTAAGAGTGCTCAAGTAATTTTCTCGGAAAATAATGGGATCGATATTTGATTCTCCAGCCGATCGCGATCAAATATGTCTCATTATTTCCCAGAAAATATACTGCTACAAAAGAGCTCTTAAAAAAGGATGCAGATTTCAAAGAATTGCATTTAGGATCGTAACCAGGATAAGTTTTTAACTTTTGAAACGTCATACACACATACCTCCGGGGTGGGTGGGTGGGTGGGGGAATGGAAAGGAAAAAGAGACAATTAAAAACAATATGGTGAACTTAAATATTTCGCCATGGGTTCCCCCCACAGATCTCATGATATGGCCAAACGCTGGCTGTTGACCCTAAAAGTCAGGGACACCGAGGGGGAAAACAACGCAAAGTTCTCGGCACTTACGCTGCTTTCTCGTTACACACCAGGCGTAGAGTTTTACAATCTGAGAGACAGATAGAAATGTGGGCCCCGGGTGTTCTGCTTTTCTCTTTTGGCACTGAACGTGACTGTAGGTATAGGTGATGAAGGATGATGGACGAGTTATGAAGGAGAAGGAGAAGCAAAATAAAACAATCCAGGCTCTCTATGTGGGAAAAAAAATCACAACATACTTTTTCTTTTTTGGGGGGGGGGGGCTGTGAGGTGTTGGAGGAGAGGGGTGTCCAGGCACCGTCCCTCCGTCTCTCTCTCGATCCCCCAAACACTCCCCACCCCTCTTCGCCCCATCAACATCCCTTCTGCCGCCTGATGTCTGGAGTGGGTGGGTGGGGGCTCCTCAGAGGTCCAGGCGGGCGTGCAAGGCGCTGTGCTTGCTCTCGTGGTCCCAGTACGAGCAGTGCATCATTGCCAGCTCGGCCGGCTGGCGGGCACAGGCGAACTGCAGGCCGCCCGCCGCCGCCCCGCCGTTGGGCGCCGCCTGAGGCGAAGGGCTGCCGGTGGAGGCGGCTGCTGCGGCGGCTGCGGCTGCGGCGGCGGCCACGGCGGCGGCGCCCAGCTGCTGGGCCGTGTGGTGATGGTGGTGGTGGTGGTGGTGGGCGGCGTGTGGCGGGTGGTGGTGGTGGGCGGCGTGTGGTGGGTGGTGGTGGTGCGGGTGGTGGCTCAGGCCGTTGTACGAGGAGTTCACCATGGCCGGCAGGCGCGCGTAAGGGCTGTAGGCGGAGGCGGCGCCCGAGAGTCCTCCGGAGCCCTTGACGGGGCTGCCGCCGTTGCCGCCCGAGCCGTTGCCGCCCGAGCCGTTGCCGCCCCCTCCTCCTCCTCCGCCGTCCACGGCCGCCATCTGACAGGCCGCGTACGGGGCCCCCGACGGCGGCTGATGCGGCGGCGGCGGCGGCGGCCCGGGCTGGGCCAGGGACCAGGCAGCGTTGAGGAAAGGCGCCTGCAGGTACTTGGCGGGCGGCGCGGCCAGGTACCCGTAGCTGGCGGCCTCGGCGCCGAAGAGGCTCTTGCCGGGCTGGAAGTGCCCCGCGGGCGGACGGAAGGGGCGCTTCATGCGCCGGCGCCGGCGGTAGTTGCCCTTCTCGAACATGTCTTCGCAGGCCGGGTCGAGGGTCCAGTAGTTGCCCTTGCGCTCGCCGCCGCCCTCGCGCGGCACCTTGATGAAGCACTCGTTGAGGCTGAGGTTGTGGCGGATGCTGTTCTGCCAGCCCTTCTTGTTGCGCTCGTAGAAGGGGAACTTGCCGACGATGTACTGGTAGATGCCCGACAGCGTCAGGCGCTTCTCGGCGCTCTCGCGGATGGCCATGGCGATCAGCGCCACGTACGAGTAGGGAGGCTTCTGCGAAGGGTCGCCTTTCTCAGACGGGACGCCGCCCGAGCCAGAGCCAGAGCCGGAGGAGCCCGACGACGACGACAGCGCCGCCGCCCCCTGCGCCTGCGAGGGGGTCTTGCTGGCGGCCGGGCTCAGCTCGCCCTTGGGCCCGGCTTCGCCCCCGCCCAGGCCGGCTTCCTTCGCCTGGTGCAGGAGGGCCACCGTCCCCTCGGGCGGCGGGTCTCCTGGGTAGCTTGCGGCCATCATGGCACCCACCTGCGGCGGCGGCGGCGGCGGGTGCTGCGGTTGCCCTCGGAGCAGCAGGAGGAAGAGGAAGAGGAGGAAGAAGAGGGCTCTGGCGGCGGCTGAAGGGGAGCAGCCCTCCGTGCAGCCCCGGGCCTCGACGGCGGCGGCTCCGCCAAGATCGCGCAGGCAATTCTGCTCCAGCTGCCGCGCTCGCTCGCTTGTTTTAAGCCCTGCAGGCGCTCGGTGGGATTTGGGGCTTCTCTCTCCCTCTCTCTCTCTCTCTCTCTCTCTCTCTCCTCCTTTTCTGTCTGTCTCTCTTTCAAGAAGGCCGAACCGAAGCAGCGCCGCGTCGTCGTCTCTGATCCGCGGGCTCAGAGATTCACGCTCCCGTCTGGACCAGCTCTTTTCTGATTTGTATGCGCTCCCAGTTCCGCTTTCGTCAGGATCCCTTTGCTCTGCGCTTCCTCCCTCCCTCTCCCTCTCACCCCCCCCACCGTCAGCCTCCCCCCCCCTGGAAGCCAGCTGGGCACGGGCGAGTTCATGGCAAAGTCACATTGCGCAGAGCCGACACCCCACCGAGGAAATCAGAGGCTGAAGCCAAGGGGGGTGGGGTGGGGGGTGTACGGGACCCGGAGAGACCCGATAGGGAAGCAAGGGGGGGGGGTGGAGGATGCATGGATTCGGTAGCCAGCCACGAATCAAAAGCCTTCGCACAGGAAAGGAGCTGCATCTTTGCACACAGGCACAAGAGGAAAACAGGAGGAGGAGGAAGAGGAGAGGAAGAAAAAAAAAATGCAAGAAATTACTCGAAGGCAAAGGGTGTGTGTGTGCGTGTGCGCGCGCTCTTGTGAGCCCTAGTTGGGCAATAATCAATCTCCTCTGGACAAAAAAGTAGGGGCTCCCTCCAGGCGCAGCCAGGTATGGTATGGTGACCGCAGGGATAAGTGGAGCCCCAAAGTGGAGTCCGGTAAGGCATCTTCCCGAAGAAGAGGCTGGCGGACATCGGAAGCGGAGTGGCCGAGTGGCGTCGAAATCCTCGCTGCGAGGCAGGCAGCATTTGAGAAGGGAGGCTTCCTTTGACCATCCTAAAAGAATAAAGCCGACAGTTTATCCATGTCGCTAGACTGACGAGCGTTAGGGTGGGAAAGCGTAACCATATACGGAAGTGATCTTCACTTAATATTTATAGACTTTGGGTGCCTTGCATAGTCAACACGGTTTTTTTTTAATTAAAAAAATGCAGGGCCACGGACCCCCCCCCCCTCAGATCCTGGTGAAGGTGGAGCGCCGTCCCTAGTGACCTTTCTTCACCCCAATGTTTCCAAAGCAATCCCTCTGGCATTTCGCCTGCTCGCTTTCTCCAGACAAAGATGTTTAAAAACATGTCATTCAGGTACAGATGGATTTCACGGACAGCTCCACAGGTGTGATTTTTTTTAAAAAAAAGACAGCTAGGGAAACAAACAAAAAATGCGAAAAGTGTGCGATATGTGTGGGTATGTGTGTGCATGTGTGTGCGTGGACTTAGGTGATGGTGAGTAGTTTCTGAGAGACCCCTATAAAACGCTACTGGTTAGGGCAGCGTATCCTCTGGATAGATGGGATGTCTCAGGACAGGGTCTCTCTCAAGGCCAGCCTTGAGGCCATCATCTCTGGAAGGTGTTTGACCAAAGCGTATCAACCAAGAAACCACTGGGCCTTCAACGAAGACGAGTGATTTCCATAGTTTCTCCCTCACCTGTAAAACAGTGTCTCATTTTGCAGCAACAGCCACCGTTCATAAGGTTTATTATTATTATTATTATTATTATTATTATTATTATTATTATTATTATTATTATTATTATTATTATTATTATTATTATTATTATTATTATTATTATTATTATTATTATTATTATTATTATTATTATTATTATTTACATATCAACCATTTGGTTCACAGTCAAGGACTGGAATAAAAATTAACAGTTCAAGCCCTAACCAAGGACCTAAGAACTGTTAAAGTAAAGTCTGAGTATATATGCAGTTCCTAGTAGAGTTGTTTTTT
Organism: Bradypodion pumilum; assembly: GCA_035047305.1. Lineage (NCBI taxonomy): Eukaryota > Metazoa > Chordata > Lepidosauria > Squamata > Chamaeleonidae > Bradypodion > Bradypodion pumilum. Next base: position 328,348,986 of record JAWDJD010000003.1, read on the forward strand.
GGCGAGTTAGGCATCCTCCTCCTCCTCCTCCTCCTCCTCCTCCTCATTATTATTATTATTATTATTATTATTATTATTATTATTATTATTATTATTATTATTATTATTATTATTATTATTATTATTATTATTATTATTATTATTATTATTATTATTATTATTATTATTATTATTATTATTATTATTATTATTATTATTATTATTATTATTATTATTATTATTATTATTATTAACCTAGCCGCTGAAAGACACAAAATCCCATAATCCCCTATCTGGGGGGAGAGAATGTGACCGTTTCTACAGGAAAGGATGGTCTCAGTGGAAAGGCTATCTTAGATCAGGTCTTGTATTTCCGTCCCTAATGTTATGTGCTTCATTCTTTCTTTGTGGGCCTGACCGTTCATGTTTTCCTTTCCCAAGCCGGGCTCTCATTGTAGTTCTTTACACACAAAGGTTATTTCTCTCCTTTAGAGAGAAAGCTCACATTGATTCCTTTTTTAAAAAATGATTTTGGTCATTTAATTGCAGTTGAGGAATGCTGAGAGCTTTTATTTTTTCAATTTGTAGGATTAGCCTTCCTGAAAGAATGTGACCACGAATGTGGCCGTCCTATAGATGTCTACTCAGAAGCAGTCCCCGCTGAATTATTTGGCCTTACTCATGGGTAAGTGGATATGGGACTACTGCATTAGCCGTATATTGCTTATATAGGGAATTTTTTCCCACATTTAATAGTGAGAAGCAGAAAATCAAACTCAATATTAAAAGTAGTGTCCCGCTCATCACATTCTAAATTGAAGTTTATAACTCTTGACAGCCAGATGCTAAATTCGATGACTTCTTCTTCTTGATCTCTTTTTTTTAAATGACTGTAACCCATGAATTGCATCCTTTCCCCTTTTTATACAATAGGATTGATTTCAGGCTATTAAGATGCATCATTCTTATTTGATAAATTAGAGACAACACATAGGAGAGAATCTGTTTCCCAGGCAGTAAATCCTATTTACTTCTAAGTAGGCATACAGTATAGATTCATTATATGGTTACAATCCATGACAAAATGGAATACAAAAACCAAAATATTTTTCTCTTCACATTAAACTCTATTCAAATCTAAACATTATTTTAAATGACATAATTAAAAGTAATTTTCAGTATTTTGTGAACTCATTTGGAAATACATTTACCTCGAAGTTTCATTACTTCCTATAAAAATCTGCTTTCCAGGAAATGTGGCACTGGTTTCACCTTGAAAAGTAATATATTAAAATCCAGGCTTTTCAAGGCTCATGTACTTCACTTCAAAGAAGCTGTCTTAAAAGTTCACTCATTCCTTTTAATGAAATGTATATCTATGTAAACATACTTGGGAGTGAAACAATTATATTTTCTAAATATTTTGAGAATATCCTCAATATTCTACTGCTAGTACTGACTAAAGCACACTCAGTGATCCATCAAAATTTACATCTGGGTTGAGGATCTATTCTTCATTGAATTATGCAAGAATATACTGATTGTGTGTGTGTGTGTGTGTGTGTGTGTGTGTGTGTGTGTGTGTGTGTGTGTGTGTGTACACATACACATATACACAGAAACATTTGTAAATAGCCTTTTGAATGGAAATCTCTGAATGGAGATAGGTAAAGCAGACAAAGAGAGGCATGTGCGTGTTTTTAAAAAAATCAGGAGTCGAGCATCTAAACCAGTGGTTCCCAACCTTTTTGTGTCTATGCCCCACCTAAGCATCTCTAAAATCCTGATGCCGCCCCACCCACATATAATTATATTTATTCAAAAAGTGAACTCCCATTCACGTGGAGGAAGCTTAAAAGGGCATTAACTTGGTCCTACTTATTCTCAAATTGTCTCCCTTAAAAAGCAAAGTGCCCCTCTGTGGGGCGTGTGCCCCACGTTGGGAGCCACAGATCTAAACTGAGAAATCAAGAAATTAAAGAGTTATTTCTGCTGAAGTCGTGGTAAGACTCTCCCTGATCATCACTTTCTGGAGAACCTGAGTCGGTTCTTGTACACAAGAATCGAGAAAATGTTCCCCAACTTCAGCTCAGCTGCGGCTCCGCCCGATTTTTTTTTTTGGGGGGGGGGCAAAGCTCCGCGCGTATTTCCTAGGAAGTAAGTCTCACTGAACTCAGTGGGGGTCCTACTTTAACTGCGGTAAAGGTTTCCCTTGCTCGAAAGCAAGTCGTATCCGACTCTAGGGTGCAGTGCTCATCTGTTTCAAAGCTGAAGAGCCAGCGCTGTCTGCTTCTGCAGACATTTCCGTGGTCATGTGGCAGGCATGACTAGACACCGGAGCGCACGGAACGCTGTTACCTTCCCACCGAAGTGGTCCCTATTTATCTACTTGCAATGTCTTGCTTTCGAACTGCTAGGTTGGCAAGAGCTGGGACAAAGGCGGGAGCTCATTCCGTCCTGCAGTACTCGGGAATCGAACTGCCGACCTTCCACCTCCCAGTCAGCGTCTTAGCCACTTGAGCCACTGCAGTCCTGCACTGCAGCCAAAACGTTGTGAGTTCGATCCTGACGGGAGACACACACACAAGGTGGACTCTGCCTTCCATCCTTCCGAGATCAGTAAAATGAGGACCCAGCATGTAGGGGGACAAAATGCCAATTACCTTGTGAACAGTCCAGAGAGTGCACGAAGTGGGGGGAATCCTACTTTAGGTATATACAGTATTGTATGTAATTGCTATCACTACTACTTCTGCCAAAGGGACAGGGGGGGGGGGGCAGCATCAGGGCTACTCGTGAGTAAGCCTCCTGCGGCTCACAAGCCGGAAAGCCCTGCCGCTTCCTTTGGACATCCGATGGCCTCTTTTCTCCGCCTTGCCCCTTGATCCCGGGGAGTGCCCACGTCCGGCCTCGACGGAAACCCACACGGCTGGGCGCCTGCTGGGTTCCAGCGCCGCTGATCTGTCGAGGTCGGGCGGCGTGGGCTGGCTTGAGGGGCCAGTTCCTCCTTGGCCTGACCACCCAAGCTGGCCGGGATGGCCGTCTCCCCCTCTCCCCTGCCCCTCCTCCCCGCGCGTCTCCCTAGATCCGTGATGGTGAAGCTTGGCACTCCAGATGTTCTTGGGCTTCAATTCCCAGAAGCCCCCGTGAACCCACGCGAATGGGTTTACTGCGATTCATCCGGCCCACGCTGCCCCCGTCGCTCCTGGAAGTGGAAGTAAAACGCGCCCGTCCAGCCCTCGATGCGAATTCATCTGGCCCACGGAGCCCTCGTCGTAGTTTGGGCACCCCTGCATTAGGAGGATGGACAGACTTTGTTTAAGAAAAGGAGGAAGTGGGGGGATGATTTACTTCGAATCAGAAGAATTCGGTTCATGCCCGTCCTTCCCCCTTGTGCTCAGGTTCTCCTTCTCCAGACTGAAGGAAGGGCTTCCAGGCAGCGAGGCCGCTCCTTCCTTGTATGCACCGCATCTTCTTTTCTATCAAAATATAATGACAATCGTAATTAAATCAGAAGTCCCATTCCTGACTTCCTTGATATATACAGGCGAAACTTGGAAAATTAGAATATCGTACAAATGTTCATTCAGTTCAGTAATGAAACTTAAAAGGTGAAACAAATATATGAGATAGACTCATTACATGCAAAGTGAGATAGTTCAAGCCTTTCTTTGTTATAATATTGATGCTTATGGCTTACAGTTTATGAAAACCCCAACCCCCAATCCCATGTTCCCCATAATCATCACAAAATCTCATGCACACTGTATGCCATGATCATCACAATTATAACAAATTAAGGCATGACATCTCTCGCTTTGCATGTAGTGGTAAAGGTAAAGGTAAAAGTTTCCCTTGCTCGAAAGCCAGTCGTATCTGACTCTAGGGTTCAGTGCTCATCTCTGTTTCTAAGCCGAAGAGCCAGCGCTGGCTGCTTCTGCAGACGTTTCTGTGGTCATGTGGCAGGCATGACTAGACAGCACACGAAATGCTGTTACCTTCCCACCGAAGTGGTCCCTATTTAGCTACTTGCAATTTCTTGCTTTTGAACTGCTAGGTTGGCAGGAGTTGCATGTAGTGAGTCTATCTCATATATTTGTTTCACCTTTTAAGTAAAATGAATGAACATTTGCACGATATTCTATTTTTTCGAGTTTCACCTGTATATTTTTAGTCAAAATGCGGAGGATGCAGATTCTCCGCACAGCGGATTATGGCGTAAGTAGAGCTGATTTACTGCAAGGCACAACACTTTTAGTAGGAAGTGTCATTTAACTCGGAAACCTTCCCTCATGAGTAAACCTTGATCGGATCCTGAGTGTAGTAATAGTGGGTTATGGGTGGTTCTGCTTGTTGCTAAGATCATAACCTGGTGCTCATGAGATCCACACACAGAACTTGTCAACGATAACACGAAAACCTCGGCAAAACATTCACAAAGACTAGGTACAGTGATGGTGAACCTTGGGACTCCAGGTGTTCTTGGACTTCAATTACCAGAAGTCCAAAGGCAGCACTCCTGCTAATCAGGGTTTCTGAGAATTGAAGTTCAAGAACATCTGGAGTGCCGAGGTTCGCCATCACTGGACTAGGACAAGATGAAATGTAACATATTAACCTATATTTTTATATCAATTAGATTGGGAATAAGACTTAATGGATTTAGTAGGATTAACTTCTGTAAGATTGCGCTAACCACTGTTCAAATGTGGGAGCAGATGCTTTAGAGAGCAGTAGGATGAAATAGAAGAAAACAACACAAGAGGCAGGACTAGAGATCTCTTTTAAAAAATTGGGGAAGTCAAGGGAACGTTCAAAGCAAAAATGACCACAAAGGCAAAGATGGCAAAGAGTTAGCGGATGCAGAAGAGATAAAGAAAAGATGGAAAGAGTACACAGAGGAACTTTACAAAAAAGACCTAAACACCCCGATAAAAACAATGAGAGGGAAATTGAACTTGAACCAGACAGCCTAGAGAGTGAAGTCAGAAAGGCCCTAAAAAGCACGGCAAATAACAATGCCAGTGGAGATGATGGTATCCCAGTTGAATTCTTCAAAGCCCTAAAAGATGATGGAATCAAGCTACTACATGCTATATGCCAGCAGATTTGGAAAACGAAACAGCGGCCACAGGATTGGAAAAGATCAGTATACGTCTCAATCCCAAAAAAGGGCAATGCCAAATAATGTTCAAATTATCGAACAATTGCGCTCATCCCACAAGCTAGCAAAGTGATGCTCAAGATAATACAGGATAGACTGCAGCAGCATGTAGAAAGAGAACTACCAGAGGTGCAGTCTGGGTTCAGAAGAGGCAGGGGGACCAGAGACCACATTGCCAACATGTTGGATCATGGAGAAAACAAAGGAATATCAGAAACAAGCTTACTTCTGCTTCATTGACTACACCAAGGCCTTTGATTGTGTGGACCACAACAAAATGTTGCAAGCAATTAAAGAGATGGGAATATCAGAACACCTCATATGTCTCATGAGAAATCTGTACATGAGTCAAGAAGCAACAGTTAGGATAGAGTATGGAATGACGGAGTGGTTTGGAATAGGAAAAGGAGTAAGACAACGCTGCATTTTGTCACCCTGCTTATTCAACTTATAAACAGAGCACATAATGCGCAATGCAGGGATGGAGGAATCACAACATGGGATCAAAATTGCTGGGAGAAACATCAACAATTTGAGATATGCAGATGATACCACCCTAATGGCAGAAAGTGAGGAAGACCTAAAGAAGCTCCTGATTAGGTTGAAAGAAGAGAGTGCAAAAGCTGGCATGAGACTCAATATCAAGAAAACCAAGATAATGGCAACAGGCCATATCAGTCCCTGGAAAATAGATGGGGTAGAAGTAGAAGCAGTAACAGATTTTACTTTCTTAGGATCCAAGATCACTGCAGATGGAGATTGCAACCATGAAATAAAAAGGCAACTGATTCTTGGGAGACAAGCTATGAAAAATCTGGGGAACATAGTGAAAAGTAGAGACATCTCACTGCAAACAAAGGTCCGCATAGTCAAAGCAATGGTATTTCTGGTGGTAATGTATGGCTGTGAGAGCTGGACCATTAGAAAGGCTGAGCGAAGAAAAATAGATGCCTTTGAGATGTGGTGCTGGAGGAGAGTTTTGAGAGTCCCCTGGACAGCGAGGAGAACAAATAGGTCAATATTAGAAGAGATTAGCCCTGAGTGCTCCTTAGGACAAATAACAAAGATGAAGCTGAAGTATTTTGTACATCAAATGAGAAGAGAGGATTCACTTGAGAAGGCCTTGATGCTGGGGAAGATGGAGAGCAAAAGAAGAAGGGGACGGCCAAAGATGAGATGGCTAGATGGTATTGTAGATACAATGGGCATGGGGTTGTGTGGACTAAGGAGGATGGTGGAGGACAGGGGTGCCTGGAGAGTGATGGTCCATGGGGTCGCAAAGAGTCGGAATCGACTGTGCAACTGAACAACAACAACAGGCTGTTTCCACAAGAGTGGATCTGTACTATACAATTATAGACTTTAATTGCCACTTTAATTGCATTGGCTTCATCCCTACAGAATTCAGGTTATGATCTTAGCAACATATTAGCATTGTGGGATAGGATTCTTCACTGGCGTTCATCAGCAGGAGACAGAGTTCTCCAGCAAATAATTCCAAGCACCTCATCAAATTACAAAACGGAAGATTCCCAGGATGCTGGCATGGCAGTTAAAGTAGTTTCAAGCTACTGTAACTGTGTAGTGGAGACACACGCAAAGAATCCGGGCTACCATTCCTATTCCTCTGAAGTCCTTCAAGATAGTAATGGGAATAGGCTGCTTATCGTAGATTTTCTAAATGATCCTGTATTTTTGTTCTTTGTCAGTGCGGTGGAAATCCTAGGGTCCAAAAGGACGAAATATAAATCCTGCCCCAGAATTAAGATTTATTTATAAATTGAAGCCTATCTAAAATTGCCTTTGAAATAATACTTCAGGAGTGAAAACTGCACTGAAACTAATTGCGGATTTTCCAACGGACAACTTGTTTTCGTCAGTTTTATGGGGAAAGGCATTTTGTGGGAATTGCGAAGGAAAAGCACGCCAAGTTACGCCTTTCTAGCTATGGAAGATTTGGAAAGCTTGACAATGATATTGACTAGGCAGTTCAGGAAGTAATGAAAGGGGAAAATCACTTTCGTTTCATTTTCAATGGCCCTGGTTCAGGAAATATTAGCTGCCTTCCATCACGCAGGGGGACTTAGGGCGACGAGCAGGAGTGATTAATTGTTATCAGGATATTCATGGAAACAACATTCTGAAAGCGCTGAAAGCCAATGCACACGTTTCTTGTTATTATTGTTCGCGAGCATTTTAAAGAAACCAGCATATCAACACTGAATGACAAGGAGAAGTCCACTTTTTGTTTCTCTGCTTCTGTGAAGTAAAGGTAAAAGTTTCCCTTGCTCGAAAGCCAGTCGTATCCGACTCTAGGGTTCAGTGCTCATCTCTGTTTCAAAGCCGAAGAGCCAGCGCTGTCTGCTTCTGCAGACGTTTCCGTGGTCATGTGGCAGGCATGACTAGACGCCGTAGAGCTGCCTCCCAGTCAGCGTCTTAGCCACTTGAGCCACTGCAGTCCCACGAAGTACGGAACTCTAAATCTGTGAAGTACGGAACTCTAAATCCAGCAGGAACCCACAATTGTTGGAGAGTAAACTCTAGTGAGGTCAAGGACGGATTCGTTTAAATCCCATTGACAGGGCCGTAGCCAGGATTCTAGATTTGGAGGGGGGGGGTTCAGGAGGGGCAACATTTTTTCAGGAGGGGCAACAATGTCACATTCACATATATAACATTGGCATCGCGGGGTGGGTTGGGGGGGGTGGCGTGTTAGCTCAGGAGGGTTTTCTCCCCCCTGTCCCCCCCTCTGGCTACGGTCCTGCCCATTGATTTCAGTGGGGGAACTTGGGGAGTGAGTTAAGCAAACGTTTGATTCTTCCCACTTATAGCGAGATTTTAAAAAGATAATACGAAGAACGCACCTTTGAAAAGTCCAGGTAAATGCAAGCTCATATCAATGCACCACCACACTGTCACAAAGCGATGCTTCTTGAAATCTATCGAAAGCGGTCCATCACTGAACGAAGGCCGTCGCTTTAAAAATATTTCATGTGTGACCCCAAATTTAACCAACAAAGTCGAACAGTTCAGATTAATTTTCCGCACATGCTGACAGATGCCTTAGAGACTGAGTAATGGAAATTTCCCCCAGTAAGTCTCTTCTCACCCTGATCCAGCAAAAAAGAAGACGAAGAAAGAGAATGAGGATTAAATATAAACATGAAAATAATGGGAAAAGAGTCTTATTTTGTATCCTAAAAATCCCCAACAATTCTCATTTAAATAAATGACATTTTTTAAAAAAGGACAACTTTTAACCTGGGAGAAGAACAATTTCCGCACAATCTTCAGCACGTCTAAAGGGTCCCCTTGCTCGAAAGCCAATCGTATCCGACTCTAGGGTTCAGTGCTCATCTCTGTTTCAAAGCCGAAAAGCCAGCGTCTACTCAGAGGTAAGTCCTTTTAAGGTCTTTTAAGATCAATGGTATTGCCTTGCCGGTAAATATATTTAGAGCTACATCTTAAGTAGACTTTGAGACACGTGTCTGGGGATATACTTGATTTCCGCTAACAAGAAGGCATATTTAAGAGCAAAAGGCAACCGCCAGCCGGGGAATTGGATCAGATAATCTTTGACTGTTCTCTAAAAATGCCCTCTTTTTACAGAGGACTGTCACATAAACATTTACTGTTATGGTTATAGTTATCCATTTCTTTCCGGGTGACCTTTTCTTGAAAAGGAAGGTGTTGTTTTAGTAGAAAAAAAAGACGAAAGGGAAAAAAATATCTAATTCTGGCACTTTCTCCCTCCCCCCCCCCCCGAAAATAATAACGCAAATTAATAAAACGTCACCGGCATCATTGCTTTTAATCGCACTCTCCACCTTCAACCGAACAGGTTCGATACAAATTAGCCTTTCCCTTGTGGAAGCTACAGTTCAGCCAGTTTATTGAGAAAGTCGCTTTTTCTCGGAATGTTCCAAGTACAGTAAAAGTTACTCCGATTGGGAGGTCATTAAACTGAAAGGAGCAAGAACGCCTGCCTGAAAGCCACAGACTCATCCGGAGAAAACTTTTGAAACTCTTTGTGTCCTTCCCCAGGGCCCCCACCTCGAACATAGGCAGGATTTTAGGCCCCCCCCCCAGCACGCCAATGTGTACATATTAGGTTTGAGGGTAAAAACAAGAACTACGGGGTTGCAATTTACCACCCAAGTTCTTCCCAGTAAATTTCAGAAGGGCTGGGAGTGGTGTGGATGAGGGGAAAAAATCACTGCACACAGTGGGGAGTGAGTTATTCTCTTTAAAGTATGTTTTATTATTGAAAAAGAAGCTTGTTTGCAGATCTGCCGATCGCCTTCTTTTCATTTGTGCCACTTTTCTGGCTTGGTCTCTTGGAACTTGTCAATATCACACCAATTCCGAGGAAGGAGAGCCTTAATCCAGCCATGCTGAAAAAACCCGTCTACCCTACTTCTACGCTGTCAAGAAGCAACGCAGCCTTATAGACCCTCAAGAAGCTTGAAGGACCAAGAATGTGATCTTCCCTCTCCCCAAGAAGAAAATCCCCTGAGGTTGCTGTATGTGGGAACCAACCCCCCCTCCACTGCCTATGTTCTACCAACAGTTTATTGAATACAGTAATTCTCTTTAGTGTCTTTATAGATATCTTCCGTCACTTTCCCATATGGTTGCCACACTTTATTTTAAGAGCCTGGGTTATTTGTCCCAATAACAATAGAAGAAGGAAGCATGTTGCATACAAACACACATTTTGGGCACTGTTGCCTACTCCAGAAGTAAAGGAAACACAGTGCGGGAAATGGAAGAGGTACCAATTCAAGAAGGGGAAAAATGGCATTAGTTTTAGATTAGTCATTTATGGAATTGAAACATTTTAAAAGGTGCTTTAAGGTGCCTCTTAAAAGGGCTGAGCTTGAGATCTCTACATAATTTTGTGTTATGGCTTAAATCCTTTTGCTTAGTATAGTAAGTTACTATGTTAAGCAAAAGGATATGTTTTATAATTTCATAATAAGCGAAAGGATATATTTCATAATGTTTCATAATTTCAGTTGCCCCAGGGCGAGGAAGGCAGTATATAAATATAAAAATAAATAATAATAATAAAAATAAATAATATATAATTATGACGGAATCCCCACTGATTCAATGGGCCTGCTCAAGTGCTATTTATGAGGCTAAGCAATAGCATCCCAGTCAATATGCAATTTAGCCCAGAATCAAATATACAGTACTTGTATACCCGGACAGTGAACAAGACAAGAAGTATAGCTTGAAACAGATAGCCAAAGGAACACCGAGATATATGGTTTAATATTTTGTCAGATTTCTGTCTCACTGAAAATGAGTGTGGAAACTGTATTCCAAGGCTTATATGAATTATTTTCAGGTTGAAATCTTTTACTTGATATCACTGCCATTGAACTGAAGGCCAGCAAACTATAACTTGGCCATTTGTTTCATGTACATGCCTTGTGCATGATGAAAATTGAGCTCCTGCTAGTTACCCAATACAGTAATTGGAAACTGCATGAAATTTCATACCATGCCTATGTCAATTCCCCAAAGCACAGATCAGTCAATGTACTGACTTAGGCTTCTGGGAATTGAAGACCCCCTGTGGGTTGTGTGCCACAGTTGGGAAACACTGCAATATGCATATTTATTTAATTGACCAGACAATTATAATCAGTAGTCACTAGGGAATTCTACATACAATGTGCAACCAAACAATCATTGAGGGCATTTCAAAGAGTTCTGGTATAATGCTTGTTAAATAAAGGAAAAATGGCAGCTATGAAAAAGCTGTTTACGAAGCTTCACATTCAGAGAATGGTTTTCAAATTAGCTTTGTTTAAACAATGGTTACCTATGATAGTATATGAATATTCAAGGCTAGGGACACAAGTGTTAGAAGAGGTAACATTATTAAAATATAACTACAGTAATTGAAAGTTGGGTCACACATCCATTCCTCAAATTTTAGTCTTGCTGATCAATGTATAATGTGCCACAGGCAAAATACAAGGAAAATGTCAAAGTGGTCAGGTGGAAAAGATGACAGAGCTTCTACTTGCAGGGAAGAGGGCTTTTTTAGAAGGTGTAGTTTGTTATGCAAACTATATGATTTTAACTATGTGTCATCAAGTTGATTGCTAGTTATGGTGACCCTCTGAGAGTGTTCTAAGTATAAAGTACTCCAAAATGGTTTACCAGTCCCTTCCTTTAGTGGTGTCCTAAGACTATGCAGCTTGCCCAAAACCACACATTTGACACATGTGGAGATTATGATTCCCAATTTCTGGTTCTGCATCCAGGAGCAATAATTTAGGAGCTTTCCTTCAACTACTAGAGGTGTCCTCCTCCTTTTCAGGTTGCCACCCCAGACACAGTGGAAAGTTATTTAAAGGCTAGTGGCTCCAGATTAACCAGACCTGCTTAACTGCATGAAAACAAGAAGAATAGAAATGAAGGTCTTAAAATCCTTCCTGGATCAGTCATGTACACATTTTTCACAGCTATTGCATAATTGTGAATAAGCCCAAATGTTATCTTTGGGTATCCATAAATCATAGCAGTTATTTAGGAGAGTAAGTCAATAGCAGCAGCAAGGATAACTGTCACAGTTATAAATGTTGCACAGTCAGTTCTCTTTTGAACATAATTAACCCTTTGAGTTAAGTGAAATTCTGATTCATTCACCTCAACAGCCACATTTATTAGACTTTCCTTGGACTGAAATTGTGTTGAGGAATGGGATAATAAAGTTCTAAAAATTTAACAGAATCAATTTGGCTTAAGTACTCCTTGCTAGTTAACACTATGTAAATGCATTAATATTTTAAAATTCCTATACAATTAGATTCTAGAATCAAAGAATAACTGAGCTGGAAGGGGCCTATGCAGCCATCGAGTCCAATCTCTTGCTCAATGCAGGACCCTTTGTTCAATGCAGATCCTAAAGCAGGGGTGCTCAAACATTTGGGCCACAGGCTGGCCACGTGGTTCAGGAGGCCAGTCATGTGGTTCTTCCCACTGGAAGCGGAAGTAAACACACCTTGCTGCCTGTTTTGCAACGGATGTTTTGCAACAGAATGAGATAGATTTTAGGCTGCCATTTTCTCTGATTAAATCAGGAGTGCCCAAACTATGGCCAATGGACTGGATGTGGCCCTCGATGCCAATTCATCTAGCCCAGGCTGCCCTTGTCGCTCCCAGAAGTGGAAGTAAAATGTCCCTGTACAGGGACATTTTACTTCCACTTCTGGGAGTGACAAAGGTGGTGGGGGCTGAATGAATTGGCTTCGGGGGCCAGATCTGGCTCACGGGCTGTAGTTTGAGCACCCCTGTCCTAAAGTATGTTTCGGAAGGAGGATTGGCTCTTCGCTTCCTCTCCCATTCCACATATTTAAGTTTAACTTAGGAAAATTTCTTATTACACAATGCCTCTGATCCATTCAAATCTATTGGGCATCTTATTTTACTATTGACTTCAAAGGACTGTGCTTTACTAAGATTCATGCTTTGAAATCTCTGAAGTCATTTTGGCAAAGATCATATCAGTTTAAAGATAGTGGCCTATCCTTGTTATATGTGATGTCATTTCCTTAAACTATAAATATTATATTGTAGGTTTGTGAATGTGACTTGACAGTCATTTGCTATTAATATTTAAAATGACCTAAGTCATCTGCTCTGTGAAAGTTAGGAAAAATTATTATTATTTTTGGACTAAAAATCCCTAAATGTTCAAGCCAGCATAGCTAGTGATCATACTGTAAGGTAGATTTTGGGAACTTTAACACACACAGGAATTATCCTAAACTCAAAAGGAAAATTGAATTGTGAAAGGGAGCCATCAATCTTGAATTTCAATAATCCCGATGGCAGTGTGTGATGAACAACATAAAGACTAAAAAATGTCATGACAGAGATGGCAGGAGAACCAGGTATATGTTTTACTCAATGAATACTAAAGAAAAACATAATATGGTACTGTACATGCTACATGAAAGGTAATCATGATCATGATAATGCTACTTCATTGACTTCTGTTTCATGGCTAATACCTTTTGAAATAGGAATTTGTTAAAAAACTGAATTATCAAGTAGTCTCCATTTAAAAAGTGTTTCCTAATGATAGACATGACTCTTATTGTGGTGATTCAAAGTTGAAAATAAATCTTGCCCAGAAAAATATAACTAGGCTGAGGAGTCCTTCCTAACAACAATTATACTAAACAACAACTTATTCCAAATTCAGGACAAACCTCCTGACCAATCTTCGCTAAAGGAAATGCTTTTCTTTAGTATTCTTTGTTCTAAAATAGAAACATTTAAATAAATAAATAAATAAAAGGTAACACTTCTCCAAATATCTCTGTCCTTTATTTCTCAGAGAAGGTGCAAGGTAATGGTGCTCCTTGCTCAAAAGCCAGGTGTGTTCAACTCTAGGGGTCAGAGCTCACCTTCATTTATATCCAAAGAGCCAGTGCTGTCTGCATCTGCAGACATTTCTGTTGTCCTGTGGCAGGCATGGAAAGCTGTCACCTTTCCTGCTGAAATGGTGCCTATTTATCTACTTGCAATTTTTTGCTTTTGATTGCTAGGTTGTCAGGAATTGGGATAGATGATGGAACTCACTCCATTGCACAGCACTTGGCTCTTGGACGGCTGACTTGCCGGCCTTCCTCATCAAGCTCACCATCTTAACCACTAAGCCACCATGGCCAAGAAGATGCAAACAGAAGTCCAAAATAGAAAGATGAAGAATACTTACATGGTCACAACATTTTTAAAAAAAACTTTATTTCTTCATTTTGTCAATGTCTTTCTCTCCACATTGTCCCCATAGATGTGTGTCATATGGTTGTAGATGGTGGGACTTCTAGTCTAACACATTTGGAAAGAAGAAGGTTGGTGACTGGGAAATGCACAAACCATCCAGAGATATGCTAATTCTGAAATTGGTGGGGAGGGAGTTTTAGTCTGAAAATCTTCCTGAATGCATGCAGTTGGCTCAATCCAAACAACTGTTTGCACGATAAAAAAACAAACCCCTTCCCCTTCTTTCTCTGTAGTATGAAATGGTAGTCCAGTTGGCTGTTATTCTGGATCCACAGGCTATTGCTCCACAGGATAATCCTGTGTCACTGCTCTCCCGCAGCCCCTGGCCTACAGCAAGGCTACTGAGCAGGTCAAAGGAAAACAAACAAGCTGGCCTCAACATTTGGAACAAAAGAGAAGTGGTGTCCCTTTAGGAAGCTGTAAACAAAGGCAGTCTGGCTCAGCTTCAAAGGCAAAGAACAGGAATTCTGCTGTCTCCAGAAATGAAGATTTGCATATCTTAAAATGTGTGCTGCCTCTTAGAATTAAAAGACTGGTGCAACACACAGTTGCCAATGTCAAACTTTTGTTCATCAGCAATGTTAGTACATTAAACTTAATTATTCATTAACCCATCTGGCAGATAGGTATTATTTCTGCTTAAAACAAAGAGCCTCTATCAATTCCTGAAATAAGCCATATATTTTTACAGCATATTTGTCAGTGGGGATGTATAACTAGAGTATCATAGCACAAGGTATCATGATCTACAGTAGATAGGCTTTGTCAAGTTACATTCATTGTACGGTGAGTCTAACAGACTTTTTTTAGGCTTGTGAGATATTTAAGGAACTGTTTCAACAGTGTCACCTCCAGTGTGTTTCCATGGCTGAACAGGGATTTGAACCTAGGTATCCAGAGGTTCTCAGCCAAACATCTATCCAATGCACCACACTGGCTCTCGGTGGAGATATGCCTTAAATCAATGAACACACTTTGGTGACTATCACCCAGGTGTTAGTGTGGCAAGAGCTAAGGAAAGATCAAGGAATCCCACGAAAGATGCATGATTGAACAGTAGCAATCAGGCTACGATATAAATTAGTCTGTCAAAGAACCTGAGTCCCACAATGAAAGAAAAAGCTTGCTTCTCCCAAGAAGAACATATACAGTATGTGTATTTATAGGCATTCTTCTGTTATTATACTTGTCTCGTGTTCAGGGGCATGCTGGCTCTGCTAAAAGGGCACTGAGCAGGGAGTGATGAAGGTGTTTAACCCTAACAAAATACTGTATATACGTTCCCACTCGCCTTCTAATTTCAACTCCCCTCTGGGGATTTGAACCAACAACCTCTTGCTTACAAGGTAACATTGCAACCTCCAAGCCACAGTGGACACACTGTAAATGGAGCTGTTTTTTGTAACCTTATCTGTGGCAGCAAAAAAGGAACATGGAGCTCTGCTAATTTGCTCAATTGTTCCAGGCATCACAGCCTGGCTCGGGTCTTTGGATTGGCATCTAAGGTTGGCGCCATGATACTGGGGGCCTGGGGGGCACCCCAGTTTGAGTCCCGGTTGCCCGACAGGCCAGCCCACCACTGCTTGTGTTAAGTATGCAGACAAGCAAAATGGGGAGATTAGGAGAAACATCAAGAGTCCAAAATTATTTATCTGCCCTCAAATCACTAATAACAGAGAAAAAACACTCCCGAAGAAAATCACAATAATGGCAATGAGTTGAATATGCTAAAATTGTGCTAATAGACACTCTACTGACTGTTGGCTGAAATACTGCCTGAGAGTCTATCAAATATCAATACATGTACAGCAGGCACACTCAGGTATACAATATAAGTAGACAAAAAGAATGCTCTCCCTCTCCCATAAGGTCCTGTGTGGGACAAAAAATATATTCCCCAAGCAATGTCTATATTCGTGAGGCCAGCACTTGGAAATTAAGTCAAACAGTCCATAAGTGTGATATAATTCATACGTGGTGAGTACCAGGTTTTCAAAAGGTAAGTACTGGGGTTTGGCTAAGATGGCCGCTGTGTAACATCTAGTTTCGGACGCTCGCGCTCAACAAAGTGGTGAACGATGTGAAGGAGCGGAATAGAAAAATTTTCAAGTGGTAAAGCTTAAAATTAAGATCCTTGCCTGTCTCCTTGGAAAGTTTGCTGAGCTTTTGAAGCTGGATGGTCGAAGTTCGGGAGGTTTTTCTGGGCGGTTGAGCTGTGACGGCAGTCGCGGCTTTTCCGCTGGAGAGCCGAGGAACGGGATCAGCGAGAGTGAGGAGAAGGCTTTGGAACTGGTTTTGGAAGTGGCAAGAAGCGGCTGGAGTGAAGGCAATTTGTGTGTAAGTGCCTGAAGGGAGCTACATTCTTAGCTATAAGCTATAAAACCGGCTGAGTTTTTCAGAAGAAAAAAAAGGGGGGGAAGAGCTGGAGGTACTGTAATGGCGACGGTCAGGGAAAACGAAAGTGATCGTGTATAGACTGTGGTTTTTTTTTTCTACATACCAGAGGACCGCGCCACATTCTGAGTTCAATAAGGTGGATTAATTTTCCTTTTTCTTTTTTTCTACCTCCTCTCTGGACTGGAAAAGAGGAGAAGCTGTGGGAGTTTGTTTTTTTTCTTTATCTTCTCTTCTGCCTAAGCTGCCTGCTCATTTAGGGAAGAGGGGGAAGAGGGGGGGCCTCTTCTCACTTCAAAGTTAAGGCACTCGCTGGAAAAGGGTGCTTTGATTATCCACTTCAAAGGAAGGATTATGTGGCTTTGATTGTAGGGTTCCATCATCGTGTGGATTACAAATAGCTGCTCAACTTCTCACCTTAACCCCTTGGTGGCTGGATTTTTCTTTCCTTCTGAGCTCCCCCCCCCCTCAGCAACCTGATTAACTGTTTTTCTGAAGCCTTTTTGCTGTGGTTGGAAGACGTCATTTGACTGCTGGTTTTGTGGGAAAGGATTATTTGTGGTTAACAATTTTTACTTTTAAACTGCCTGTTTGGAGAGCTGTTTTCTTTTGTTTTCCTTTGTTTCATCGTTGTGGATTACAGTAAATTTTGGATCTTCTGCTGACATAAGAACTTGCCGGTTGTATTGGTGGAACCTATGGCTGCAGTGTAGTAAGCCTTACTGTATTGGAATTGTTACAGCGATCTGCAACATTGGGTTTGAAATATATTACATCACTATGGATAAAGGTACGAGAGCGAAAGCAAAAGAAGAAGAACAGGTTGTAAAACCTAAGAAGATTGAAAAAGCACCAATGGATGAATTTGTTCAGCCAACAGCTCTGCCCACAGTGTCATTGGACCAGACTCAAATTATGGTGGAAATTGGCAAGTTGTCGCAAAAAATGGAGAAAAATGAGGCTTCAAGGGTGAAAGATAAAAATGAAATGTTTAAAAGGCAAGAAAAGATGATGTCAACACTGACAGATTATACCAAAAAGGTGGACTTAAGTTTGAATAAATTTGAGGGAATGCTGAAAGTGGTTCAAATCGAGGTGGATGCGGTAAAGAAGGAAGTAAAAGGGACTCAGGAGGTGGTGCGGGACAGTAAGTTAAAACTGCAGGAACAAGAAATGAGGATAGATGCTGTCGAAGATATGATGAGAAAGCAGAACATTTTGATCCGTCAGGTACCGGAACGCACTCCGGATCTGTTAAGAGAGAGGGTGGTTCAGTGGTTAAATGGTTTAAAAATGGGGAAGGAATTTGTTCAGGAGGATTTAGGAAGTGTATTCCGGGTGGGTCCAAGAAGAGGGAGAGTGGCTCAAAGAAATGTGTTGGTTAAATTTGCAAATTGGGCAGATAAATTAAAAGTAATGGCTCATCTGAAAAGTGTTGGTTCAGATGCGTTGAAATTTGATGGCTCAGATGTAGAAGTCTACAATGATATTTCACTAAAAGAAAGAACATGGAGATATAAGATGAGGCCTGTTACTAAATTATTGATGGGTAAAAATATAAGGTATAATTGGAGATTTCCACAACAATTGCGCTTTTTCTATGATAAAAGAATGCAAGTTATTGATGAAGGCACTAATCCATTGGAATACTTGAGTCTGTTGGGATTGGTACAAGTAGATTCGGAAGAATGGAAAAATCTTAAGAAGGAAATGATGGATTCTGGAGCTTTGGGGAGGGAATATGGGAGGGAGGAGCCCGGTGGGGCAACAGGTGGAACACCACAACGAGGGGAGGAGGAGGAGGAGCCGTCCTTGATTATGATGGAGGAGGAGATAGGTAAGGAAGGATGAGCATTAGATAGTAGTAATCTTAATTATCTAATAGAGGTAGAATGGGTAAATAGCGCATAGCGCCGGCAGTAGGGCGCATCTTGCAGGTCCCCCCTCTCCCCTCTTTGGTTGACAGAGGCGACTTTTCGTTGGAAGGTGGGGAGAGTGAAAAATGTGTGTTTTATGTAGTGGGTATGGTGAAGGGTTTTTGGTGGCACGCCCGATGGAGAGTTTAAAGTTGGGAGAAGAATTTGGTTATGGATAGTATTAAAATAATATCGTGGAATGTGAAAGGTACAGGTTCTGTTCTTAAGAGACGGAGGTTGGAATCGGCGCTGAAAAAAGATAGACCAGATATTTTATTTTTACAGGAAACACATCAGAAATCAAAAGATACGAATAAACTTTATCTGGGTTGGATGCAACACTATGAGATGGCGTTTGGAACATCTAAAGCAAGAGGGGTGGCAACTATGATTTCTAGGAAGTTAGGATTTGAAATCACAAAAAAGATTGCTGATCAAGAGGGTAGGTATTTGTTGTTAAGAGGAAAATTGGAGGATGAGGAAATATTGTTGGTAAATATTTATGCTCCAAATGACCACCAAGTAGTGTTTCTTGAAAAAATTCGGAAAATATTGGAGTGGGAAAATGTTGCAAAAATTATTGTGGCTGGTGATTTTAATTTGATCAGGTCAGGAATGGATTGCACAAACATAGCTAGAAGTGGAATGGGTGTGAAAGGGAAGGCGATGGACAAATGGATGAAAGTTATGGGTTTGAAGGATTCGTGGAGAGAGTTTAAAGGCTTGGAAAGGGCATATTCCTTTTTTTCGCATGTACATGGGACCTACTCGAGAATAGATTATGTTTTTCTGTCGGAAAACTTAATTGGGGATATAGAAAGTACGGAAATTGGGATTATTAAGGAATCGGATCATGCTAAAGTATATTTGGAATTGAAAGCATCAAAAAAAATATATTCAAAGAGTTAGAAATTGGAGGTACGATCCTAATTTGTTCAAAGATCAGAAAAGCAAAGAGGCAATTATGGAAAGTTGGAAAGAAAGTTGGCAATGGAATGATAATAATGAGGTTGATTTTAACATTGTATGGGATACCATGAAGTCAGTTTTTAGGGGGGAAAGCATAAAAGTGGCAAGCCTCAAATATAAAAGGTATAAAGCAGAACACATAGAAAAAGAAAAGGAAATAAAACAATTACAGGAAGAACACGCAAAAAGTAAAGATAAAAAAATTCTCTTGAAACTACAAGGACTTAAGGCAGAAGTAATGGGTAAAGATATTGATAAAGTTAAACGAGACTTGATTTATTTAAATAGAGAATATTTTGAATTTAGTAATAAGAACTCAAAACTATTAGCAAGAGCAGCTAAGGTTAAAAGGGAAAAAAGAGAAATTGGGGTGTTAGTTGACAGGCAAGGTTTAAGGTGTAATAAGAATAGCGATAAATGTAAAATAGTTAGGGAATTTTACCAGGTGTTATATGCAGAAAAAGAAATAGATATGGAAAAGCTTAAAAGGATATTGGAGAGGCAGTTAGGGAATGGGATAAAGCAAGAGCATAGGGAGAAAATGGAGGAAAAGATAACTGATAAAGAGGTTAAGGGGGTAATAAGCGGATTGAAGATAGGGAAAGCCCCGGGGGATGATGGATTATCAACAGAGTTTTACAAAGAATTTAAAGAGGTGGTGGTCCCGAAATTGGTGAAGTTATATAATTATATACTAGATGGAGGATCAATCCCGACTTCATGGTATAACACTACAATTGTTCTTTTGCCAAAACCTGGTAAGAATTTGGAAAGAGTGGATTCGTACAGACCAATTTCGCTTATAAATCAAGATGCGAAGATCTTCACGGCAATATTGGCTAACCGTTTAAATAGTTTTATGGGGGAATATATAAATGTTGATCAAGTTGGGTTTCTAAAAGGACGACACATGGCGGATTTGACTAGAAGGGTATTAGATTTAATAGACAGTGTTAATCAAACAAAGGAAAAAGTGGGACTACTATCATTGGATATTTTTAAGGCATTTGACTCATTGCAGTGGTCTTCAATTAAGGAAATAGTTAGAAAATATGGGTTTGGAGATAAATTTAATAGGGTTATTGATTTACTATATCAAAAAGGAAATGCCAGGGTTAGAGTAAACGAGGAGCTCACGGATGTGGTAAAGCTAGAGGCAGGCACTAGGCAGGGTTGTCCATTATCTCCTATTTTGTTTATAATGGCAATGGAGATTTTAGCTAAAAGTATAAGGGAGGATTCAAATATAGAAGGGATTATGGGTAATAAAGTGAGCATGTACGCTGATGATACATTGCTTATGGTGAAGCACCCGGAACAGGTAATGGACAGGATTAAAGATCATCTACAAGTATTTCAAGCTATAACAGGATTAAAGATAAATTGGGATAAATCTGAATTGATGTTGTGTAATTTGAAATTGAGCGAGATGGGTAGGACGGTGTCGACACTTAATATACAAATCAAAGATAAGTTGAAGTATTTAGGGATAATTATTTCAAACAAATTAGAAGAACTTAAACGATTGAATTATGACAGCTTGAGAATTGAATTTAGGAATAAAATACGAGAACTTCAGAAGTTAAAGCTGTCATGGTTTGGAAGGATTGCTATGTGTAAAATGATACTGTTACCAAAGATTAACTTTTTATTTGATACGCTCGCGATCCATTTAAAAGAGAAAGAAATCAATGAGTTTCAAAAAATGTTTAATGACTTTTGTAATGGAGGAAAAAAATCTAGGCTTCCAAAGAAACTATGGTATTTGTCTCAGAAAAAAGGGGGGTTGGGTATGCCAAACCTCTTAGTATATTACCGAGCATTTCAAGTCAAGAATGTTGTGAAGATCTTGGCAAGAGAAAAGGTAATTTGGGAACAATTGGAAATGAAAGAATACAGAAATATTGGAAACTTGAATTTTCTGGGAATGAAGGATAAGGTGAAAAGGTCAAATAATACTATGATGAAAGGTCTCATGGAGGTGTGGAAGAAGGTAAAAAAAGATATGGTTCCGAATCTCTCCCCAATCTTGGAATTGACTGATATGATGTGTTTCCCAATAAAATTAGACAAAGAAAAAATAGAAATATTGGATAAAAATGGGACGCTGTTATTGAAGGATTGGTTAAAAGCATGTGATGTTGATGCCGAGCGGGAAAAAATGTTTGAGATATTAAATTTGAATTGGTTTCAGAGGTTAAAGGTGGACAATTGGAATAAAAAATATAAAAGAGAACTAGGGTCAGATAGAGTACTTACGGAATTTGAGGAATTGGTAAGGAAGATTAGAAAAGGGGAAAGTAGTATTAAGGGTCTTGTAAGTAAGCTTTATAATATATTGAATAGAGGTGCAGATCCACAGGAGGATTTGAAACGGAAGTGGGAACAAAATTTGAATATAAAAATTGGGGAGACTGAATGGAAAAATAAATGGAAAAAGAGAATTATGAGAACAATGTCTGTAAGAATTAAAGAACATAATTTCAAGATGTTGTGGCAATGGTACCTGACACCATTAAGACTTTACCAGATGGATAATAAAAGAGATAAGTTATGTTGGAGATGTAAAGAATTTGATGGAACATATGAACATATGTGGTGGAGTTGTAAAAAAATAAGGGATTTTTGGGGAAGAATAGAAAATGAATTTGGTGAAATATTGGGTAAAAGTGTTAAGTTGGTGTCGGGTACTATTCTTTTAACGAATGTGGAAGATCTGGGTTTAAACAAGGAGGAAAAAGAATTACTGGAAATTGTACTGACAACGGGTAGACAATGTATAGCTAGAAATTGGAAAAACGATGTAGATATTCAGGTTGGAGAATGGTATAAAGAAATGTGGAGTTTAGCATTGAACGATAAATTGACATGGGAGATTAAAGTCAAAAGAGATAATTTAAAAGAGAATAGATTCTGGAATATATGGAAACCGTTCGTGGATCACTCTATTATGGCAGGTGATAGTTCAGGACCAGTACCATCTCAAAGAAGTTTCTGGACTTGAGTAGAAAATAAACTCTCCGGGCATTGTATATATTCACAGGGTGTTTTTTTTTTTATTGGTTAAAAAGATTAGTGGTAGTACAGAAAGTTTCTTTCTATTATTTTGGACTTTGAAATAAAGGTTCTTAATATTTGGTGGTTAAATAGTAGTTAATGAATATAGATATTGTTATGTGCTAGCATATAGTAATGTTTGTTAGTATGATATATGGACTTGTTAGTGTAATGTACTGTTAATGTACTGTTAATGTTTTCTTTTCTTTTTCTGTATGTTTATTAAAGACTTAATAAAAATTATTAAAAAAAAAAAGGTAAGTACTGCTGCAAGTGGGCTACAACGTAAATCAATTGGAGACGGTGCCAAGAAGACCCAACGCAGGAGTAGGAGAGGAACGGTGTTCAAGGATTTCAGATGTCCCTCCGGTAAGCAGACATTTCGAAAGACTTCCTCAAGAGTCTAAAGCATACAGTAATGAAAAGAACACACAAGCTAATATTTGCAACCACTACTCAAATTACATGAATGTGTTATGCAAGGTCATATTGTATCAAACGTATAATCATAACAGCACAACACAACATTAGAGAAACGGACAAGGACATACCTATTAATGCTGAATCTCGCACGCAGAAACCTCCATGGTAAATTCCTATTGTGTTCTCGCGTTAACCTAAAGCTAGGTGAGGTCTGGTTAAAATACCCTTTGGCTGAGTACCTCTGAATCTAATTGTTAAAGGAAAAGGGCAAGAATTGCAGATATCATTGCTGTAAAGTAGGTTCACAGAAACGCGGATAGGTCCCAATCCGTGTTCAAACCGTGGGGTGATAACGTTTTAAAGTGATGGATATAGAATGCCTCTCTCTGTAATAGAAAGCGCTCAACGTCAATCACCTGGTGCTTATTAGGTGAGTAAGTTTCGAGCACCACCATCTTCAGATCTTTGTAAGTATGTTTCCTTTCTATGAAGTGATTGACCATGGGTGTGTTCAGAGTGCAGTTTTTAATAGGGAAATATGTTCACCTAAACGCACCCTGATGGGCCGTCTGGATTGCCCGATGTATGCCAATTGGCATGAACACGTGATCAACTCGCTTGTGTTGCAATTAGAAAATGAGGTTAAATCTAAAGAGAAGTTGCTGGAGGGTAATTGTACATGATTGGTGCGCCACATGTAAGTGCAAAACTTACAGTGTCCACACGCAAAATGCCCTGTAGGAGTTCTAGAATTAACTGATCGGGGATTGATGTCAGCCCGAGAGATGTAGTTGGCAATGGTGTTAGTTTTACGAAACCCGATGGTAGGACGCTGTTGGCAGCCCGGTATAGTGTCAAGAATGTGCCAGTGTCTCAGTATAATGTTTTTAATCTTGTTAGCTAGGGGGGTGTAGTCAAGGGACCAGAATAATCTTGAGTCATCCTGAGGTGTTCTCATGTTGTCCCTGAGCAAGGTGTTCCTAGGACGTACATTCACCCTATTTCGCGCTGTTGTAATGATGCTGGTGGGTTATCCTCTGTTTTTCAATGTAAGGGAGATATGGTCAGCTGCCATGTTGAAGTCCTGATGTTGGGACGTGTTCCGTTTCGCTCTTACAAGGAGACTATATGGAATGTTGTCCTTTAAGTGATGCGGGTGAAAAGAATTAAATTGAAGGTATGCAAAACGATCCGTTGGTTTATGATAAAGCTTTGTTTGAATCCTGTTATTTCTGATGAAAACTGTGAGATCAAGGAATGGTAAGGCAGCGGAATTGGTAGTATGTGTAAATTGTAATTGAGGGTGTTGGCGGTTAATCCACTGACAAAAATCTGTAACTGAAAAATGATCTTTAAAAATGAAAAACAAATCATCGATGTACCTCTTGTAACATAAAATATCTGAGCAGTAGGGGTTAACTAAGGGATCTAGAATAAAAGTTTTGTCAAAGTCGCACATGAAGATGTTTGCAACAGAAGGTGCGAAATTTGAGCCCATGGAGACTCCTTGGATCTGTAAATAATAAGAATGTTCGAACCTGAAAAAATTGTGCTCAAAACATATGTCTAATAAATATAAAAGAAAATCGGCAGGTGGAAAACCATTGCGATGAGAATCTAAATGATGTGCAATGAGGGACCTGGCTTCCGAAAGCGGTATATTCGTATATAATGAGGTGACATCCATTGTAAGAAGCACCGCATCAGGCAGGACTACAAGGTTCTCTACCAACTGTATAAAATGTGTGGAATCCTTGACATAAGCGGGCGTGGCTGTCGAAAAAGGATGAATGTGGTGATTGATAAATTTAGCTATGCGTTCTAATAAGGAATTATTGGCACTAATAATGGGTCGACATGGAAAAATGTCCAAATTGGTAGTAAATTTATGCACTTTAGGTAACAAATAAATTGCAGGCGCACCCCCCCAATAACGGACACAGACAACATTGAAAGTGGATAACAGCAAAGGGCCACATTTATTGATTCAATGCCCTAGTCCGAATTATAAATTTGTATTGGTAAAACGACCAATCATAATTCCTAAGGCAAGCAGGCCGAAGTAACACTGGTAAGGTACCACCCCAAAATTGCCAACGGCAATTGGTTACAATGTATCAAATTGTATCAATTTGTTTGTTAACAACAAACAAATTGTTGACCGTAGTCAATAACTAACTCATGACCCCACCCTCTGACGCGTATCCGTGAAATCACAGGGGTGATGCATGCTGGTTAGCAATCATCATCACCCCATCGCCTGATTCGTCGTTGACCGGACAACGTTTAACTACTTTATTCCTGTCTAGTGTTGTCCAGTCAATTGCGAACCTGCCGGATACTTGTGGGTCATACTGTTTACCTTACCAGTGCTACCCGCCCATGTGACCAAAGTCAACAGTAGGAACGAAGAAAGACCCCTATATCAAACCATAGCAACAGTGTGGGATGGGCAAAAAAGCCAGGACCCGAAGCCAATGTGGGTCCCAACCAAAAATTCCCACCCGGCCCCGAAGCGACCATAATCACACTGTTAACTAGGGAGGGGGTGGAGGGGAAAAACTTCTCCGCTCCGTCGCTGAGGCAAAATGGCAGCGCGGCTGCCTCGTGGCCACCCCTTTTATAAGGGAGCTGGCCACACCCCTAACTACCCGGATTCTCTGTCCTGTGGGGGGGGGGCCCGCAAAGGGCGCGGCGGCCATTTTGGCGCCGCGCTTGCATTGCAGGCGCACCCCCCCAATAACGGACACAGACAACATTGAAAGTGGATAACAGCAAAGGGCCACATTTATTGATTCAATGCCCTAGTCCGAATTATAAATTTGTATTGGTAAAACGACCAATCATAATTCCTAAGGCAAGCAGGCCGAAGTAACACTGGTAAGGTACCACCCCAAAATTGCCAACGGCAATTGGTTACAATGTATCAAATTGTATCAATTTGTTTGTTAACAACAAACAAATTGTTGACCGTAGTCAATAACTAACTCATGACCCCACCCTCTGACGCGTATCCGTGAAATCACAGGGGTGATGCATGCTGGTTAGCAATCATCATCACCCCATCGCCTGATTCGTCGTTGACCGGACAACGTTTAACTACTTTATTCCTGTCTAGTGTTGTCCAGTCAATTGCGAACCTGCCGGATACTTGTGGGTCATACTGTTTACCTTACCAGTGCTACCCGCCACACGGAGGGGCTTCACAGAAGACCTGACGCCCCCCCCCAGACCGTCAGCTCGGTCAACAGGCCTGCTCGCCAGTCACCCAACAGGAGGTCCATACCTCCTCGCGACAAATGGACCCCATCCCCTGCATACAAGTCACAATTTTGTAGACTAATATCGGGGTGATGACTAACCCGTCCCCAAGCCCTGGTGGTGAGAAACCGCGCCACTGCCTTAGTGACCGCGCGCCTAGCTCGGTCAAGGGCCAGGAGGTTAACGCCCCCTCTGTAAGAGTGGCGCGGAACAATGTCCGACCAAAACAGGGCTGTGGCAGGCCAGACATAATGCAAGTAGGCGAGGTCCTCGCAAATCGCATGCTTGAGCGATAAGCCGGTGACCTGGCCCAAATCATTGCCCCCCAAGTGGATGATTAGAATGTCAGGTGGGTCAGCCCCCAGGCCAGAAAAAAGGAAAGGCCGCAGCTCCCGCCATAACATCCCAGGCTTACCGTGCCATGAGAGACTGGCGTGGTCACCCAGTCCCAGTCGGGGTCCCCACTCTGTCGCCGCAGCGTAACGCGCTGCCCTGAGCACATAGCTGTGGCCCACCAGCCATACTGTCACCGGTGTAATACGACACCCAGGGTCTGTAAGAAAATTGAGAAAAAGGAAGGTAAGGTGACTGGATTGGTACTCATGGCGGGAGTGGGCGCACATAAAACTGAAAACATTGTGAGCCCCACCTCCCCCTGCTACGTATGTCAGCCCCAGAGTACCCAAAAGCAGCCGCTGTAGAGGCTGCGCCAATACGGAACGAATGTGTGCCAGAACGGGCACCCGGTAGTCCCACCCTGGTGAGGGCTCTGGCAGTCACCTTCCAAAACTGAAATTTAGTAAGGGGAGACCCATCTTGGTGACAGAAAAACGGGCCGTGGTGCATGCCACGCAGTGCCAGGTATTCCTGTAGGGCACCAACCGGACAGATGTCTGCCAAAGAACACCGTAGCAGTCTTACTCCACTGCCTACGCCATGCTGATCTGTTTTAGAGGAGCGAATCCTCAACTGGGCCCAGTCTTTGGCAACATATACATCTCCGCGTTCCAGTGCCCTACCACTTGCATCCGCCTTAGACAGCATCACGAGTTCGCTGATGCGGAGCGCTCCAAAAAATGCCACCGTTGTGGCTGCATGCGATTGGGCTGCCTCATAATGATCAAAACAGAGGCCTGGCCAGCCCCGGGCCAACTGGGTAAGAACCCCTGGGGAAATAGGGTGCCGGTCGTCCGGGCAACGCCCGCGCTCGCGCACCCACCCCTCCAAAACGTGTCTCACACGGAAGTCAGAGGTGGTATCCACATGACCCCCTACTTTGGCCATAAAAGCCAACGCCTAGAGCTTGGATGCTATGGTGCGAGGTGCAAGGCCCTGTGCATGCAGGTGAACCATGAACCGCAGAACATGGTCCACCAGGATGGGCCAGGTCTCTGGCCATTGAAATCGAGTAGCAAAAGCCCTATACAAATTGAATGCTTGTTGATACACCTTACGCGTGCGTGGCGCTAGTGACAGGCCAATCGCCCGGTTCACCTCTCCTTGCCAATAGTCCACATCTCGTCCGGGAGTGGCGAGGGAAATTCCTCCGCATCCGGGGCCAAGGCGCGGAACCGGGAGATCTGCAGGCGGGACAAAGCGTCAGCAATATCGTTATTAACCCCTGGGACATGCCTGGCCCTGAACAAGACGTTGAGGCGCAGGCAGCGCAGCACAAAATGGCGCACTAGATCCATGACCCTGGGCGATTTAGAAGTCTGTGCATTGACAATGTGCACAACGGCAGCATTGTCGCACCAGAAATGCACCACCGAATTAGCCCACTGTTCGCCCCATAGCATCAAAGCCCCCAGAATGGGAAAAAATTCCAGGTATGTGAGATCCCGCAGGCGACCTGTGCCTGCCCATGCCGGTGGCCACCCACCATAGGCCCACTTCCCATTGAAGTACATCCCATAACCCAGGGATCCTGAGGCATCAGACTGGATCTGGAAATTGGGGGATGCCAGGAGGTCAGACCTCCAAAATGAGACCCCATTAAACTCCCTCAGGAATTGCAACCAGACAAACATGTCTGCCCTGATACCCCAGGTAAGCCTGACTCTGTGGTGGGGCCTGGATAACCCTGCCATGGCGTCGCATAAGCGCCGGGCGAAAGCCCTGCCCGGTGCGACCACCCTGCAGGCAAAATTGAGGTGCCCATGTAGCACCTGCAGTTCCCTCAGGGATGCCTTACGCTTAGCCAGCAATTCCGAGATAAGGGTCACTATCCTGGACACCTTATCACCCGGTAACCTAGAAGCCTGTACTACTGTATCAATCTCAACCCCCAGGAATACTAGTTTGGTCGACGGGCCCTCGGTCTTTTCGGGCGCTAAAGGGACACCCAGTTCCTGCATTAGCGTCTGAAATGTATTGAGGAGACGTGCACACGTGTCCCAGCCCCGTTCACCCCCGAATAAAAAGTCATCCAGGTAATGGGCTACAGACCGGGACCCTGACCTGCGGACGAAAGCCCACTCTAGGAAGGTACTAAAACGCTCGAAAGCCGAGCATGATATGGAGCAGCCAAAAGGCATGGCCTTATCAAAATAATACTCCCCTCTAAACTTAAAACCCAGCAATTCAAAGTCGCCCGGGTGCACCGGCAAGAGGCGAAAAGCTGACTTAATGTCGCACTTGGCCAGCAAGGCACCCGGGCCACACGAGCGCACCATGCGCAGCGCATGGTCGAACGATGTATACCTGACCGAACAAAGGTCATCAGGTATCGCATCGCTGACCGATCGGCCGGCTGGGTAGGACAAATGATGAATAAGGCGAAACTCACCTAGGGACTTTTTAGGAACCAAACCCAATGGTGAAACCTTAAGGTTGGGAAAAGGGGGTGCGGGAAAAGGTCCGGCGACCCTGCCCGCGTCTAACTCCTTTTTAATGCTGGCCTCGGCTACCTCCTCCCTTCCTCTGAGGGATAAAAGGTTGGGAGCATCCTGAGGAGATCTATCACCCATAAAAGGGATACGAAATCCCTGCTTAAAACCTTGGATGAGGTACTCCCTGTCCTCTCCCCTTGGGTACGATGCGAGCCAGCGCTCCAGCATGTCCACCTTAATTGGGGAGGGAGCCTTTCGGAGAACTAGCTCCATCCGTGGCAGGCTTGCCAGCCCACTGTCCACCCCTCCCTCTGCCTCGCACCCCTCCAGGCTTGGGACAAGCAGAGGCTGCATGGGGACCAGAACATGTGGGACACTCGTGCTTATACCTGCAGTTCTTCCGACTGCATGAACCATTGGACGAGAAAGTCCAGCACAGCAGGCGGGCTGGAACCCCCTGCCCCGCCATTTGGCGGGTAACCTGCGCTGGAGCTGCTCGCTGGACCGCATGTCCACAATGGTATCTATCCCCCGGGGCAGGACGTGTGGGTGTCATATACAAGAGCCACAGTCTCTGGCACGGCTCATCCCATCTCATCTCGGGGTGCAGGGGAATCCTCATACGGAATTCCTCATCATATGCTAGCCATGAGGGGCCCGGGAAATCAACCATCGCCCTGTATATGTTGTCCAAATATTGGACCATGGGAATAGCTAGATCCGGCCGCGCCCTCAAATACACCGCCATGTATATCAAATAAGCGGGGAGCCAGTTAGCCCAGGTACGCGGCGGCTTACGGCGGCGTGCCTGCTCCTTGTCCTTCTCATCCTGACCCTCCCTTTCTTCCTTAGTGGGCTCTCTGTTCAGGAGTGAGAAGATATCCACGTACTCCCCTCGCCATATCTTTTCTCTGGTAGCCTGAGCCAAGTGATCACCCAATGGCAGGGAATACCCTGCCGTCGGCAAAGCCGAAAAGGGGATAGCTGGCCTACCCAAAGGGGCCTGATTTAACCCCGCCACCCCAAGTACGTTCCCAGCAGTGTAAGAACCAATGCCCACCCCAGCGGGCATGGTGGCAGTAGTTGTCGCCGGGTGGGTCGCCAGCGGCGTAGCCCCTGCACCACCCGCGCGAGGCCAAGGCCACTGAAAGGTCCCCCCTATATTGGGAATGTGTGTGGATGTACTCGTTTGCACCATATACTCACATGCTGCACCCCCGCGGGCCGCCCCCAACGGGGGTTCCGGCCCACTGGGGGCGTCGGAGCTCACGACCGATGTAGAGCTCATCACCGGGGCTTGACCCGCGCCAGGTTGCTGGCTGGGGAGCTGCGAGGCAGTGGCCGGAGCCGCGCCACCCGCCTGCAGCAGCTCAACCCTCCCCGCCGGCCGTTGTCCTGCTGCCGATAGCGCCTCCAAAGGTACCCCGAAAGGGGCACCTGCCTGACTGGCCCGGGCCAAAGACTCCTCTAAGGCCGCAATACGGGCCAGTAAGGTGTCTACAGTAACCATGGGTAAAGAGCCGGCCGGCCCACCTGACCCTTGCATGGGTACAGTTCCCTGCACCCCATGGCCCAGATATGGCCATTGGCCAGGGCCGAAGCCCGGTATGGCTGGTGAGGAAACCTGCCAAGGCGGGGCACCGGGCCACCCCCCAAGGCTAGAGGGCCCCGGGAGAGGCTGCGGCCCAGAAGTGGTCGGCCCAACGGGTTGGGCGGAAGGAGGAGCGGTGTCCACCGCTCGCGGGCCGCGGGCCGGAACGCCCTCCGCGCCCGCACTCTGAACGGGCCAAGGTGCGATAGACCCCAAGCCACTAGCCCCGGCCGGGGATGGCAAAGGTGGCTGTTGAGGAGGCGGCACCACGGTCCTCCGACCTGGGTTGCGCCTCCTAACAGCCCGAGCTGAATTCGCAGCAGCCTTCTTTTTGGAAGGCATCTCGAGCAAAAAAAGGGAAGCTAGCTAAGCAAAATCGACCCAAAAGGCTTCCCGGCAATACCAACGAGCGACGGAGGCGCAGGGGGAAAAACTTCTCCGCTCCGTCGCTGAGGCAAAATGGCAGCGCGGCTGCCTCGTGGCCACCCCTTTTATAAGGGAGCTGGCCACGCCCCTAACTACCCGGATTCTCTGTCCTGTGGGGGGGGGCCCGCAAAGGGCGCGGCGGCCATTTTGGCGCCGCGCTTGCAATATAGGTACTCTGGGAAACTTATTGAAAAGAAAACAATACGTGCTCTCTGTAATATAATCCATAGATAGTCCCCCTTGCAGGACTACTGAGATGATGTTTGACACATGTGTTGTTGGATTATGATCTAATCTTGTGTAGCAGTTGGTATCTGATAATTGTTGCCTGGCAGCTTTAAGATAATCCGTTTTATTAAGTAACACTACACCTCCACCCTTGTCAACTGATTTTATGACTATCTCCGGGTCTTCTCCCAGGTTTTTAAGAAGGGCCATGTCCTCTCGATTTAAATTGTAAGATTTTTTAGAAAGAGTTTCTAATTTGGTGATGTCACGAGATACAAGCCGCTTAAAGACCTCAATCGACGGATTTTCCACGTGCGGGGTAAAAGTGGAACGGGGAGTGAATAATCTCTGTTGTGTAGTACCTTCTCTAAAGAAGGTTTTCAGTTTGAGTAATCTGATAAGTTTAAACACATCTATTTTGGTCTTTTTGGTGTATGCAAACCAAGACACGGGACACAGCCTCGGGCTGGGGTAACTCAGGTTTATTGCATCGTGGACAGAGGGAACATGAGGTAATGGCGGATCAATAGCTCTTTATATACAGCAGTAATACATTTGAACGTGGTGCCATGGTAGCCCATTGGCTACTGTCTGCGTGACGTCATTGCAGGTCACGCCCTTCTTGTCCAGGTGTAGGTAGTGGCGGGAAAACTTCCCGCGCTGTTGCCTTTGATGAGTTCGGACCAAGAGAGCTTGGACGCTCGCTGCTGCCAGCTGGTGGTCATTAGCTCGCGTCCTATTACAGGGCTTATATGATACAGCTGAAGGTTACATTGTTGCTATAGGCAAGGTTACATTGACTCAGATACATTGCAATCCATGTGTACAGTAAAACCATCAGAACACAACATCCCTCCCCCCTAGGACGAGACAAAGTCTCGAGCCCACCTTAACACACTCCCCCCCCCTTAGGAGACAAAGTCTCTCAGCCAAGATGGCTTATTTCGAACACGCTGGGGTCTCGGTGCGGGCTGCCTCTCCCCGGGTTTGCTACCTTCTCTTTGTCCCCTGGTCTCCTGTCCTGCAATATGAGAGGGAGACTCGTTAGTGACTTTCCGCGGCTCCGCGGCGCTGTTGGGAGGTGTGCTCTTTCTTAGGGAGGAACCGGGGGCACTGGGGGCTAACGAAAAACCCCTCTTCTCGCTTGGATGGGTGGGGGAACACTCCTGAAAACCCCCCCGGCTCGCCAAATCAAAATCAAAATCACTATCGGGGGCAGCGGTCGCGAACTCCTCTCCCCCTTCCCCGGCCCCTGCTAGAGCTGGCGTATCAAAAGGATATGAGTCGGGGCCGCTGCTTCTGCTTCCTTCCCCCCATGCTTGGGACTGTTGTCCACTGCTGTCTCCCCCTTGGGTTAAGCGGGTGGGGGAGAACCCTAACGCTGAATCCTGTTGCTGAGCTCCACTGACTGGCCCAATCACTCGGTGCCTCAGTTGATCTGCGTGCCTCCTCCAGAGGAGGCCGGTGTTCGTCTCGACCCGGTACGACACTGGTCCCGTCTGTTCTACAACCGTCCCTGGTACCCAGGCTGGCCCTGCGCTGGAATAGTTCCTGCAGTGAACAGGGTCACCGGCAGCGAAACCTTTCGAGACTGCCAACCCCACGTTTTTTCCTTTATCCTCGACTCTCGTTGGGTCTAGCCTGGACAGGAGCGTGGTCAGTTTTCGCCGCATCAAGAGCTCTGCCGGCGAGTAGCCGGACGCCAAAGGGGTCACCCTATACGCTAAGAGGAATTGGCACACTTGGTGATTCAGGTCCCCCGGGCCCATGCGCCGCAGCGCCTCCTTCGTTGTACGCACCAACCGTTCCACTTGGCCATTCGTGGCCGGGTGAAACGGTGCGGACGTGATATGCCGAATGGCGTTTGCCTCCATGAATGCCCCGAACTCAGCGGAGGTGAAACAACTAGCGTTATCGCTGACTAAAGTGTCGGGTAAACCGAACGTGGAGAAGACTCTCCGTAGCCGGCTAATTGTCGTGGCGGAGGACGTGCTTTTTACCGGGATAACCTCCAGCCACTTGGAGAACGCATCCACGACTAGGAGAAACATGGTTCCTCGGAATGGGCCAGCGAAATCTACGTGCACCCTGGACCATGGTCCCCGTGCTGTGTCCCATTCCCTATGTGGAAGACGGGCCGCCTCAGGGCGGGACCCCTGGCAAGCCTCGCAAGTGCCAACCATGTGCTCAATATCCGTGTCCAGCTGCGGCCACCAGAAGTAACTCCGGGCCAGCGCCTTTGAACGAACTATGCCCGGGTGGCTGACGTGCAGCAGTTCGAGCACCCTCGTCCGCAGGGGCGCAGGGACCACCACCCGTTGGCCCCACAGAAGGCACCCCCTCTCTAGGGACAACTCTAGCTTTTTCCTAAAGAATGGGTCGAACTCCGTACTCGGGGACGAACCCGGCCACCCCTTCTGCACCCATGAACAAACCTTCGCCAGTGTCCTGTCCTTGCCTGTCGCCCTAGCAATGTCGGCTGGTACTATTGGGGGAGCGTCTAAAACCTCAATTAGCAACACCTGGCGGTCCTTTTCTGCTCTCGCCTTTTGGGCGTCCGACAATGGCAAAGGGGATCTCGAAAGCGCATCAGCATGGCTGATCTCCTTTCCGGGCCTGTACTCCAACTCATGTTGGTACGCGTTGAGGAAAATAGCCCATCGCAGCATTCTCGGGGACAGGATCTGCGGCGTGGGCTTGTGCGCCGTGAAAATCCCTAACAGCGGTTTGTGATCGGTCACGATTTTGAACGGGCGGCCATACAAAAAATCGTGAAATTTTTTGGTCCCTGATACGATTGCTAATGCTTCCCTGTCGGTTTGCGCGTAATTCCGCTCCGCTTGGGACAGGGACCTTGAGTAAAATGCTACCGGGGCCTCCCTTCCGTCCTCCAACACGTGGCAAAGCACCGCCCCCACCCCCACCGGGGATGCATCACAAACTAGGACCACAGGCCGTTTGGGGTCGAAATGCGTCAGGATTGCCTCAGATGTTAGGAGTTGCTTTAGCTCTTTGAACGCCCTCTCGTGCTCATCACCCCACATCCACGGCTCCTCCTTTTTCAGCAACCGATGGAGCGGTTCGGCCACGGACGCCTTCCGCGGGAGGAATGTATGGTAAAAATTTAGGAGCCCCAGGAAAGATTGCAGCTCGGTCTTGGATGTGGGGCGAGGGGCCTTTTTAATGGCTGCTACCTTGGATTTAGACGGCTTAATCCCCTCGGGTGTGATTCGGAACCCTAAAAACTCGACCTCTGTTTCGAAAAAAACACATTTATCCTTCCTCAATCTCAGCCCCGCTTTCTCGAACACGGTCAGTACCTTGTCCAACCTTTTCGCTAGTTCAGCCTCACTCCCCCCTGTTATCAACACGTCATCAA
The DNA here is from genome assembly GCA_035047305.1 of Bradypodion pumilum. Lineage (NCBI taxonomy): Eukaryota > Metazoa > Chordata > Lepidosauria > Squamata > Chamaeleonidae > Bradypodion > Bradypodion pumilum. The sequence goes on from JAWDJD010000003.1 coordinate 328,383,418, forward strand.
AATAAGGCAACACCCCCTCCAGGCCCTTTAGGAGGCGTTCCACGAGCGATTGAAAAAGACCGGGTGCCGAGTTCACGCCGAACTGTAACCGCGACACCTGGAACGCTCCCTTATGTGTAACTATCGTTTGTGCCGCGGCCGTGGCGGGGGTCACAGGAAGTTGCTGATAGGCTTGTGCCAAATCGAGCTTGGCGAAACACTTTCCCCCATTTAGCCTGGCCAAAAGGTGGCTTATCACTGGCACCGGGTATGCATTAGGGCGGATCGCCTTGTTAATTGTACACTTATAATCTGCGCAAATGCGCACCTCCCCGTTAGCCTTTAGAGCCGTTACAATTGGAGTTTCCCACTCCGCGGAATCAACAGGAATAAGAATCCCCTGGCCCACCAGTTTGTCCAATTCCGCCTCTATCTTGTCCTTGAGTGCAAACGGCACCCTGCGTGGTTTGAGTCTTATCGGGCGGACCTCCGGGTCTATGTCGAAAGCTACAGGGGGTCCCTTGAACTTTCCGAGTCCTTTCTCAAAAACGGCGGGATGCGCATCGCAAACCGCTTGTATTGGGTCCCCCCCCACGGTATGCACCCCCCCTATGAACAACCCTAAGGGCTGAAACCACTGTGTTCCCAGGAGGCTACAGCTTCCCCCTTTCAGGACAACTAGGGGCAGTTCCGCAGAATGTCTCTTAAAATTGACCCGAAACTTCCCAACCCCCAATACCGGAATGTTGTTTCCCTGTACGTCCCGTAGTGTGGACCTCAACGCTTTAAGCTTTGGCCGCACGTGGGGGTCGATTTTCAGGAACTCTTTCTGGGGAATTATGGAAAAGGAGGACCCCGAGTCAATTTCCATCTTAATAGGGGCCCCTTGTACTAATACCTCAACGAAGTAATGGGACTGTCCCGCGGACACGCTGAACACTGAGGCGTCGTCCTCGCTGCTGTCCGAGACGCGGCCCACGCCGTCCTGCTTCCTCGTGGTCTGGGCGCCATCTTTGGGCCTTGCTGGACGGTCCGGCCTGGCCGCGCGGTCTTGTGATTGCCTCCGGCCCTCTTTCCGCTTTCTGCACGCCTTGGCGATGTGCCCCCGACGGCCGCAGGTGTAACACTCGGCCTTCCTGAACGGGCATCTCGCGCGCTCGTGGGCCGCTCCGCAACCCTCGCAGCGTCGACCGCCCTTCCGGACCTTCTGGACCTCCTCGCCGTCGCTGCCTTCCGTAGACGACTTTGAGGCCCGCCGAGTCGCGTGCACCGACTGTCCGGCCTTCCCGTGCACCGAATTTTCCGCCTTGCCGGCTTTAGGACGCCACTCACGCCACTGATGCATCTCGTCCACTCCGGCATTCGTGGACTCTGCGGCTTCCGCGGCCTCTATGACCTCGGCCAGCGTGGGTGGCGGCTCCTTATTCATCAAGCTGCGCTGCACCTCCTTGTCTTTCAGGCCACATAACACGCCGTCCCTGAGGACCATCTCCAGGATGTCGCCCCATTTACAGGGGGCGGCGGCTATCCTCATGGCGGCCACGAATGCCTCAACCGACTCGTCTGGCGCTTGGACTCGCCTCCAAAACGCGCTCCGAGCGGGAAACATTGCCCTCGAGGGGCAGAACCGCTCTCGCAGCAGCTTCATGATGTCGCTCGCCTTAAAGTCGCTCACCTTCTTCGGAGCGATTATGCCCACCAGCGTCCGCTTGGTTTCCATCCCGAGCATTCTGGTGAGGATGGCCCTCTTCCTCTCCTCGTCGTCTTGTTTGACTCTGAGTTCCACCAGTGCCGCCTGGAAGTCCATCTCAAGCAGCTCCCAGTCTTGCGGTTTGGTGATGTTGAACCCGCTCTGTGCCCTGGCTGTTCCGTGGGGATCCATCATCCCACCTTCGTCGCCAATTTGGTGTATGCAAACCAAGACACGGGACACAGCCTCGGGCTGGGGTAACTCAGGTTTATTGCATCGTGGACAGAGGGAACATGAGGTAATGGCGGATCAATAGCTCTTTATATACAGCAGTAATACATTTGAACGTGGTGCCATGGTAGCCCATTGGCTACTGTCTGCGTGACGTCATTGCAGGTCACGCCCTTCTTGTCCAGGTGTAGGTAGTGGCGGGAAAACTTCCCGCGCTGTTGCCTTTGATGAGTTCGGACCAAGAGAGCTTGGACGCTCGCTGCTGCCAGCTGGTGGTCATTAGCTCGCGTCCTATTACAGGGCTTATATGATACAGCTGAAGGTTACATTGTTGCTATAGGCAAGGTTACATTGACTCAGATACATTGCAATCCATGTGTACAGTAAAACCATCAGAACACAACAGTCTTGAAGGGGGAATATCTCGGTGTGGGAACGAACCCTAACCCTAGATTTAGCAATTGAGTTTCTCTTACTGATAAAACCCGGCTGGAAAAGTTGAACACTAGCGAGGGAGTAACTGGTTCCTGATCCACGATCATTTTTTCCTGGTGCGTTTCTGTGGTCTTTTGTCTAAAAAATCAGTCCTATTATGTTGCCTTGTTGAAGAAGATGTAGAAGTCCCGCCCTTGTAGCGATTGGAACGAAAATTGTAGGGGTCCCGGGTCTTTTCATCTGCTGATGATTCAGCCAGATCCGAGTCCGTAGTCTCGTAATCTGTCATTTCGATAGGTCGTCTCCATGAAACTTGTTTTTGCATATGTTTCTTGGTAAACTGTAAACGTGTTCGTTATGATAGTCACTTCTATCCCTATTTAATTTTTTATTTTTAAACGCCAACAATTCGTCTTTGAACGCTTTTATTCTTATTTCTAAGTCTGGAAAGCCTGCTGGCGAGCTGCTAGACGAGGAGGCGGACAATAGATCTTTCACATTCTTGATGTCCTTATCAATAAATTCTGTTTCTTGATGGCACTGGTCTATAATTAATAAAATTAGGTCGAAGGAACAACGATCCAGAATGGCAGTCCATTTATCCAAAAACTCTTTTTTATTCGAAAATAATGTGGGACCCTTAGGCATCCTTAAACCTCTGGGTATAATGGAGGATTTATAATACTCCAAGAGGAACGATGAATGCAAATCAATCCTGATTTGTTTCTTCTCGAGGTACTCAAGCTTGTTGAAATTTTCGTCAATGACTCAAATCACTAATGGCAGTTGGGGTTGTTGAAGGAGGGCAAAATAATTACAAAGCAAATGTTTAGTAATCGTCACCAAAATGGTGTATCCTGTGCATACTATTTCTGCGTCCCACAAGTGTTACCTGTGCCAGTAGTTGAAAATCATTGCCTTATGGTTGCGAAGACGCTGACTTGGAAGCGGAAGGTCAGCAGTTCGATTCCCGAGTACTGCAGGACGGAAATGAGCTCCCGTCTTCGTCCCAGCTCCTGCCAACCTAGCAGTTCGAAAGCAAGAAATTGCAAGTAGATAAATAGGGACCACTTCGGTGGGAAGGTAACAACATTCCGTGCGCTCTGGTGTCTAGTCATGCCTGCCACATGATCATGGAAACGTCTGCAGAAGCAGACAACGCTGGCTCTTCGGCTTAGAAACACAGATGAGCACTGCACCCTAGAGTCGGATACAACTGGCTTTCGAGCAAGGGAAACCTTTATGGTATAAACATTCATGTTTAGTTAAACAATTACTTTTTAAAAAAGGAAATTAAATGAATGACATACAAAACAGAAACCTTGTAAACATACAGATGAAGTCCTGTTGTAAAGAAAAGAGAAAGCAGGGGCCCTAAAGTTGTCTATCCTCAGTTACCAGCTAGACAGTAGACTGGGCAGGCAAACATACTCAACTGTGAGCAGGCAGACATATTCAAGGGTTTCATAATAGGTACATTATGAAACCCTGCAGTCCATTTTGGATTGATGGGGCCCATGCAACTAATTTAAGTAGTGCATTAAATTACAAATAGGGATTTATTTATTTTTGGGGGGGAGGACTTATCTTCCTTTCTTTTCCTAATAAGCTGCCAGAATGGTTTCATTCACATATAATTAGTACTGTATTTACTACTAGTTTTAATAATTAGTACCAGTTTTATGGCAAGAACAAACATTTTTGAGGATACACAAGAGCAAAACCAAATTAGAAGATGGCGAAAGGAGCTCACCGGACAAAGAATAACATTAAAAGAGGAAATGGCTGAGGAACATGACCTTCCCTATATCACTTGGAGGATCCTGAATAGGCTGAGGGTTGGAATCTCAAAATGTAAGACCAACTTGCTCAAGTGGGAGCTTCTGGTGCACAACAACATGCTGTGTGAAAATGGAGGGATACAGAATCCACCTCATTTACATGTCTGCCGATTACTACCAGAAACATGTACAAATGAAGATTTAATTTTGGGCAATGTCAAAGCCAAAAAATGGCAGTCCAAAGTTTTATCTGGACACGAAAGAAGAAGTAGTGCTGTGGACGATCTTCATTCCCTGGCGTGAGGTCACACAGATTGGTTTTTCACCAAAGTCCTTTTGGTGACACTCTGAGCTTGATCTTTGCCTGGTCTGTGATGTTATGTGTATTTCTGAGTTTCCTGGGAAAACCCATTCTGACAAATGAAGAGATGCAAATAACAAGGCCATGTCATAGCAAAATGGTATAACTGCACCTGTCTTTACAGTTTTGGAGGAGCCTGACCTGTAGGCAAGACAGAAAAACCTCTGGTGAGGACAGTGGAAATTTGCAGAACTGGGCTGTCATTCTATTTCTCCATTCGTTTTCTAGCCCCGGAGGAAGCTCTGTTGTGAGCTGAGCAGCTTCTTTATTTTTAATAAATAAATAAATAAATAAATTTTTATTAAGTTTTCAAAATAAAAATACAAACAGGACAAAAAAAGAATACAAATATAAAAAAGAAATACAAACAAGATACATGCTTGATAGTCTAATACGTCACTAAATTACATTATAACACAGTAAAACATTTTAATACATTCTAAAACTCATCAATATTCAATCTAGTATATATTTCTCCTTCTTATAAAAATATAAATCTAATTCTATACTCATAAGTGTTTTTGTGTATGTGTGTGTGTGTGTGTGTGTGTCTGTGTGTGTGTGTGTATATATGTTTCCCACTTGTCTCCCAAGAATCAGTCGCTTTTTTATTTCATGACTGCAATCCCCATCAGCAGTGATCTTTGATCCTAACTAAGTAAAATCTGTCACTGCTTCTACTTCTTCCCCATCTATTTTCCAGGGACTGATAGGGCTTATACAATAATTACTATATTTAATATAATAAAAAGCTTATTATGTTTCTGTCACATTACTACATAACCAAAAACACACACCAAACAAACAAAAACAAAATTAAATTCAAAATACACACCCAAGTGAAATATGCATTGCCCTGGAGGATGCAGTATATCACAGTAAGCTTTCACTGTTTCCGAAAGCTCATTTGGCCTGGTGCTGGTCTGCCACCTTCACCTCTAATCAGTGTAGATTCCACAAATGGTTGCCAGATTTTCCAGAATCTATTTTCATTAATTATATCTTTTTTAAATTCCACATTTCCTTGAACCAATCTTCAATTTTTAAAATCACATCATTTTTCTTAAGTCAGTGATAAGAGATTGAATGAGTAAAAGGCATTAAAAAGGGAATTGACACAATCTCCTTTGATCCCTTCTTTAAAAGGAAATACAGAGACCTTCTTCAGTTTCACCCTCCCTTTTCCTGCTTATAATCTTAGCAAGTCTTCACACCATCTGGCATTTCACTTTATCCCTTTCGCTTTCTCCATCCTGTCTTCTTCCATCCACCAGATCAGCGTCAACACCCTCCCCCCATGAAAAATGTTTATTTCTGTTAGAAAGGAAAGACTGAAAAAAAATCTACCAACTCTACCTCTATGTTTTCAGTTGTTTCTCTCTCCCCTTTCTCTCTTTCTTTCTCCTATCTGTTGGAAAAGCAATAGTGCTGTGGCCCCTTCCTGCTACAGCTGTGGACAGGAGGGTACATGCAGGATGTTGGATGTCCGAAGAAACGTGTTTCTGAACAATAGGCATTAAGGACTGAATCAATCTTTGCGGTAGGAAAGGCAAGGAAAGTTCATTTTACAGTGAAGAACACATTCTTTTCCATTGGCAACAGCTCAGCATCTTCCTTACTTTTGCCTTCTCTTTTCCTGCTTATCTTTTTATTTTAATACTAGCATAGGTTGCCCGGCGTTGCCGGGCTGTTATAAACTGTGATCAGCTTTTTTTTGTGGTTTAGAAAAAGAACAAAGGATGATATAATTGTTTCAAATTGTTTTATTTAACCAAATAATGTTTTAGTTTGTTTTTTGTTAATAGTTGTACCGTAGGTAATATTTTTAATAATGTGAGAGTACATGTTTTTTACATTCCATGTTTTTAAACTGTGTTTAGATGTTTTGGGTTTTTATTTGAGTTAAAATTCAATACAGGATGTTATTAATCTTTTTATTTTATTTTTTTGACATATGTTTGTAATTTGTGTAAACTTTTGATTTATTGTTATGTTTTTGACTTGTTTTTACTCTTGTGGCCTCTAGGTGGGGCTGTTGTGTCTTTTTGAGTTGTTTTTACTATTCTGCCCTGCAGGTGGGGCTGCTAGTGGTTTTGTTTTAGTTTCACTGTTTTTTCTCTCCTGGCCTCTGGGTGGGGCTTCTTCTGGTAAGTCGTCTTTGTTTCTTCATTTCTGTTCTGGTCATCGTGGAGGGAGGACGTGCTGGTGAGTTGTCGGGTTTTCTTTCTTCTGGGGTTTTTCTTTGTTTTGCTTTTGTGGTGGTGGGCTGGGAGGTGTTTCTGTTTGTTCTTTTTTGTTTTGGTTGAGTTTTAGGTTTGTTTAATTGGTTTGGTTATGTCTGGTTTTGTTTAATTTTTCTTATTTCATTGTTGTTTATTTGTGTGATTAGTTGTTGTTTGTTTGTGTAATTTGTGGGTTTTTTCATGTTGTAGTTAGGTGTTTTGTATGTGGTTTTGTGTTATTGTGGATGTTTTTGTTTGTGTATTTTGTGGTTTATTTTTTGTTTATTAATTGATTTTTTAATTATTGATTTATTTTTGTTTTATTATTTTTATTAATTTTGGTGTTTGTTTTTTGTGGTTACTTCTGAAGAATGGGCTGCCTGTTGGTTCCTCTTTTCCTTATTGCTGCTTTGAATTTTGGTTTCGATGCAGCAATGGGGGAAAGGAGGGGGAGGCAGTCAGCCCGTTCTTCTCCTGGGAAGGTTCATTAGGTAGGTTAGGGGAGAAGGAGGAGGCAGAGAAGAGCTATCTGTTCCTAACGATAGTTCTCTCTTCTCTGTCTCCTTTTTCTCCTCGCTTACCTAACCGGAGATGGGCAGGCAGTGATCCGTAAGGGGTGGTGCTCTTCCTTCTGGATTGCTGGCTGTTGCTTTTGTATTCAGAAGTACAAAGGCATCAGCCAGTCATCCGCCAGGGAGGGTGCTTCCCCTGATGAACTGCTGCCTGGTTTGGGGGTTTTTTTTCTACCCCGGCTCAACTTTACTTGAGGCTGGTGGTGGTCTCGCCGTGTCTTTGGCAGGGTAGCGTGGAGGATAGGGAGTTCCTTTTCTCCCCATTGCTCCAAGAAAGAAGGCCGGTGGGTGTCTTGCGGTGGAGTTTTGTGGCTTTTTGTTTTGCATGGCTGTTGAGGTGCTGCGTCTGCCTGCTGGGGACTTGCAGTCCCATTGCGTTTTGTAATTTTATTTTTTGCATGCCGGTTTTCTCAGCGTTCTGCACGCTTACAGCGTGCAGGACGCTGGGACTTGTAGTTTTGCATTTGTGGTTTGCATTCGTGCGGTGGTTTTTTTCCCTTCGGCTCGATTTTAATTGGCTGTGCCGCGTTTCCCAACATTCTTTTTGCTCGTGCCTCTCAGCCTGATTGGCTGTGGCATGGCGTGGCGTGGCACAAAGAATGTTGGGAATTGAAGTTGTTTCCCTTTGTTCGCATTTGTGGGGCTCTTGCCCCACTAGCATGTTTCTCAAACATTTAGTGATCTCCGTACCGGGTACGGGCGAGTGCAGGAGGCTCGGTACAGGATAGGATGGACTGATACAGAAACGTATAGCAAGTTCCAATGATTAACCCTTGGATTTATAGGTATAGATTTTTAACTCTACATGTAAAGAGCCAGAGGGAACCGTTGGTTCTGGGATCAATTCTGTAGTTTTTGCTCTGTCCTCACTTTGCTTTGTTCTTTTTTTACACATTTGTCCAAAGAATGTGCATATCTCTAATTAGTTCATATCTCAAGAGTCCTATTTGATTTACCAATAAGTGATAGAGAACATCAAAAAGTTGTAATTCTTGCATGAGGTTTATCCTTCAGATGATTGTTGTGGTGAAAATGGATCAAACATAAAACTGCAATACCTTAGTAAACTGTTTAGACTGTTAAATGATACCTGAAAACTAAATCTCTGTAAATCCTATAGTTTGCTCTTTGCTGAATAACTGTGAATGCCTTTATATCGCCAACAGTAAGTATCCCTTACTACAATGACAATTTTATTAGCATTTGAGTCCTCTGTGGTTGTCATAGTAGGCATTCTCACTTTCCAGTAAAATCTAGTGAATGAAATCATAGCATAGGATGGTTTACTTGCTTCTTTTATCCAGCAGTAACTACATTTGTTACAATAGTATCTTATCTTAGGAGAATTATAAGCTATCCATTTAAGGTATAGTACTGTATTGTGGCTTAGCAGTTAAGATGCTGAACTTGATGACTAGAGCAAAGGAAACTGCAGGCCAGCAGTTGGAGATCTGAGCGCTGCACAATGCTTCTGTCCCAGCTCCTGCCAACCTAACAATTTGAAAGAAAGAAATTGCAAGAAGATAAATAGGTATCACTTCAGTGGGAAGGTAAACAGCATTCCGTGTTTGGTCATGCCTGCCACATGACCACAGAAACATCTGCAGACATAGACAGCACTGGCTCTTTGGCTATAAACAGAGATGAGCATTGAACCCTAGAGTTGGATATGACTGGCTTTTGAGCAAGGGTGACCTTTATCTTTACCTTTTACTATATATAGTACAGTGAAAATATTTTGAAAGATAAGATGTTCTCATTTCCTTTGCTCTTCCAGTAAAGGATATTAGTACTGTATATGACAGGATTTTGGTTTCTCCCAACAGAAAAACTATAATTAGATAGTAAGATCCTCGGGGCAGGCTGCTTTTTTCTTATTTGTATTTTAAAGCACTTGTTGCACAGGTTTTGTTGTTGTTCAGTCGCACAGTCGATTCCAATCCTTTGCCACCCCATGTACCATTACCCACCAGGCACCTCTGTCCTCCACCATCCTCCTCAACCCACCCAGCTCTTTGTACATTGTGTCTACAATACCATCTAGCCATCTCATTTTTGGCCACCCCCATCTTCATTTGCCCTCCACCTTTCCCAGCATCAAGACTTTCTCAAGCAAATCCTCTCTTTTCATTTGATGTTCAAAGTACTTTAGTTTCATCTTTACTATTTGACCTTCTAAGGAGCAGTCAGAGTTGATTTCTTCTAAGATTGACCTATTTGTTCTCCTTGCTGTTCAGGGGACTCTTAAAACTCTCCTCCAACACCACATTTCAAATGTCTCTATTAAGTGGTGGGCTCAAAAAATAAAATAAAAATTACTACCATACTATGGTGTGGCCTACTTTGTTGGCATGGCCTACTCTGTGGGCATGGCCATGTGACTGGGTGCATGATCTAGTCATGCCTGCCCAGTGGTGGGATTCAATTTTTTTACTACCTACTCTTTGGGAGTGGTATGTTGGGTGTGGCCAGGGGGAAAGCCCTGCATTGCACCCGAATTAGGACTTCTTTATTTCAAACTTGGATGGGTGGGGCCAGCCAGAATTTCTGCTACCGGTTCTGGTGAACTGGGGTGAACCTGCTGAAGCCCACCGCTGCCTTTATTCTTCTGCACTCAGATTTCCTAATGGCCCAGCTCTCATAACTGTACATTACCAGGTTAGATGCTAAAAACTGCAATTCTCTAACAGTAATGAGAACTGTATCTTTCTCATTAATGTGTTTTTAATATATGGAATCTCACACCTCAGCTGTTTTTCCAAAGTCTGCAGTTGGAGATTTTGCCTAGCTAAAATCTCCCTAGGCAAGTTTTGAAGGGATGGGATATCTTTCTAAGGACTGGAATATTCTTTTAGCAACTGTATGAAAGAGAAATGGAAGGAATATTAGTTCCCTTTGTTAGCTAGCAAGAAAACAGTAAGTCAAAGGGAGGAACAATCCAGTATATGGCAAATTCTCTCTCTCTTTCCCCTCTCACCCCCCCCTTTATTGTTCTTTCAAAATAAAGAGATCCTTTCTCTAGAAAGGGAAAACCAATTTAAGTCAAAGTCTTCCCTGAGTAGGATGTGATTACTGAAGGACAAGACATGTCAAACAGAGAGCTTGGAATAATAATGTTTTTGGACTATAGCTCTCAGAACCCCACAACCAGAAGGGCCTTTGAGTCTAATGGCTCAAGGTTTGTGGGAACAGTATCTGAGCAACATAGCTTGCCTAGATTTTGGTTTGTAAATCTATGTTTTCCAGAAGAAAAAGTAGTTCTTGATCTAAGGTAGAAGATTGGGGGTATCATGCAGCTAATTCATTGGTTACTGTGATATATTTCTGGGATATTTTTCCTCACATGCCAAAATAATAATTTGGCAGGCTTCAGGTACTATTCATCATGGCAAGTGTGGATAGGGAACAATTTGCTGTACTCTCCCAGGTAGCGTAATGTCTTGGTCTATCTCTGCATCAGACTTGTAGAGAAGAATTGTCATTCAGCACTGAGCACCTGTAGCCTGGGATACTCAGAAAGAGCCTTCTCGAAGATTGTGGTATTTTTGAACCACAATTGGGCATACCCTGGAAACGGCGACCTTATGTTACTGGCTAATCTTTCCCACACTAGGTCAAGCAAAAGGAACTGCAGAATGAACTCACCAAAAGGTGCCTTTATTTTGGCAGTTTCACTTCTGGCCACAATTAGGCCAGAAGAAGACCTGTAGCCTCTTTCCAATCCAACAGATTTATAGGGCTTCCTATAAGAAGATGCCAGATATATAGAAATAGCAGTTCTATACCGCCATAGTGCTTAGTGCACTCTTGGGGCTGTTCCCAAGGCAATTCGCATTTTGCCTCCAACATACTGTGTATTCATTTTACTGACCTTGAAAGGATGGCTGGCTGAATCAACCTTGAACCCTTTCAGGATTGAATTCACAATGACAGCAGTTTGGATTGCATTACAGCAATTTAATCACTGCAATACCAGGGATCTTTATGCAGACTTGCCATGCTTTTCAAATTCCTGGAGAAAGTGAAAATTAACTCTGCTTCCCTTCACATGTTTCCCTTCTAGTTATCACCATTAGCTTCTGTAGTGATGGCACACAAGGCCTCTCTGAGCAGAATTGATTTGTACCCATGGAACTGAGCTTGGATAGGTTTTTTCAGACCCAAGTCCCAGAGTCCCCCAGTTAGCATGACCATTAATCATGTTAGTTGGAGGAATTTAGGTATTGATGGTCTAAAACCAAATGTTTCCAAGGCTTGTTCTGTGCTAAAAAAGTAAGGTAAAAGCTCAAGGACTCTTCCCTGACGAATGCCTGCATTCTCAGGAAGCAAAGGACATGCACTTCAATCTGGGAAGGGGGGCTTCCTTACTTTGTGAACCCAGCTTCCCAATAAGACAAGAGAGCATTGTCTGAATGCTTAAAGGACAAGAGTTACAAAGATCATCCAGCATTCATCAGCTTCTCAGGAAATGGCTGAGGGACATTTTTTTTAAAAAAAAATTTGTTGTGAAGTCAAGCAGAATGTTTATCTTTCTTATCTGAAAAAGGAAACCTATGGGAAACTGTATGCCATATTCTCCACTGGTCCCCTGTCATATAATTATAAAGCATTGCAAGAAGTAGACAGCTTTTGGAAGCAGCATGTCTAAGGAAGGGACGATCCCTTAATAAATGTGGCTTTGGTTTCCTTTCCAAATGTTTCAGGTCTCCATTGAGTAGTCCTAAGTGCAAAACAATACATGAACGAAGTGTTTGGATTAGACAACACAATGTGCCCTAAGTGTCCCATAGTGTTATGGGAACAATTGTTGCAGAGAGCAAAATTCATTTCCCTCAAGTAAAGGAACACAAGCCAGATTTCCCCGACACTTCAGACTTCAAAGAAAGAACACAGTAAGGCCTTTTACATGGCCAAATTGCTTAACTTGGGAAGGAACAAAACATACCCTCTGTAGATTTGTCATTGAATATTTGATGAGACCTCCATCCCCCACCATTAATTTATCTCTAGACCAAGCTAAATTAGAACCTTGATGGTACAAAGTGATTATTTTGGAGAATTTATATCTGCAACATTACAACACAACAGAATAACACATTTTTGAGCAGGAAGAACATTGTTATTTATATGCTTAAACAACAAACAAAACCAGAGTTTAGATGCAAGAAATTCAAAAGTCAAGCAACAAGTATGTATTCAGTACAATATACATGGTCCTAAAAGCTACTGATATTTGTCAGAAACTGTAGTATCCACGAGCATAGCAAATTCCAAAAATTATTAGTCGGCACACATTCTGTGAAAATAGAGCAAATGAAGGCCTTCCTCGTTTATTTCTCTGTACTTGTACCTCATTTTTCACATAGTGATCTTGTTTTCCAAAAAGCTCAATGTTCATAGGTGATCACATTTTATCCTTATAGGAGTCATAAGAAGAAATTTTTCAGCTAGAAAGTGCTGTTGTTTGAACCCAGATCTTCTCATTCTAACTGAACACTCTCTGTAACATCACACCATGGAATGTGAGCAAAACAATTGCTATGGCCTGAACAATTGGGCTAGATCCAATATTAGTCTTGTCCAGGGTAGGTCTACTGAAATGAATATGACCAAGTCGCTATGTAGTTAGACCCAATTAATTTCTGTGTCTCTATTCTCTTTGGGATGGCCACTGGATTTAGCTTGCTGGTTTCTTCAGGTGAAGGTCACTGCTAAAAAAAATAGAAACAGCAGGCCCATGGTGGCCATTATGGACATCAGGACAAGTCCCGGTGTGCTCCAGCGACTGGCGCCCCCAGAGGCGGTGGGCAGAATTACATCAGGAACAAGATTTCCGTCACAGCCTCCCCCAAGCTGGAACCTTCCACACGGTGGGGTGCTGTTTCCATGGGGCGGGTATTGCCATGCACCAAACAGCCCCACCCCTGCCATGACCTTAGGGGAGGGGAAATACCCACTGGCTTCTTCGCGGCTTGCTGCGGTGGCTACAGCACCAGCTGAAGTTAAAGTTAGGGGCGGGAGTAGGAAGCCTCATTCAGCAGCTGTGGAAGAAGCTCCCACTCCTTGATGGGAAGGCATGCCCATCCCATACCTCCAAGCTCGCACACCACCTGCAGCAGCAACAGCAACAATGGTAAGCTTGGCCACACCTGTTCCTCCACCCTACCTCGAGGGATGCGTGTGCGTGAGACCGTGTGTGTGTGAGCTCGCAGATGTTTCAGTGGGGAAGATGAGGCACAAACGACTCTGCATGGTCTCTGAACCACCCACTGTGGCCTCTCCTGGCTTAGTCTGTGCTGTGCCACCCTGGCAGCTTCTCTCACCCCTCCAACTGACTCTGAGCTCTGAGTAGGCAAGGCAGCAGTCCAGCCACGTCCTAAACCAGATGCCATGCTTGTAGATGGGATGGGTGTGCCTGGCTGACTTCCATAGCTTTCTCTGTTTGTGGAGCCTCTCCAGCTGTGGAGGGGCAGAGGGAGAGGAAGGCGAGTCCACTCACTCCCCGGGAGACCCCAGCCCCAACTGAAAGCTGTGCTTTAATTCTGGCGAGTGAAGGAGGGAGGGAGGGCGCCATCTGCAATTCTCTGCTAAGCCCATGGGGAAGGGATTTGTGCACTCAAAAGCTTTTTTAAAAACATTGTGCAATCATTGTATCGCACAACCTTAAAAACCGGATAACGCTAAGACTTGTGGAACCAAGTTTTAGCATTAGCTGAGGTATTACTGTACTTGTAATGTCTTGCTTTTGAACATCTAGGTTGGCAGGAGCTGGGACCTGAGACAGGTGTTCAATCCATCATGCAGTACCATACCCCCCCATACACAGCTGTCAAGTATCCCTTATTGGCTGGGAAAACCCCTTATTTTACCCTCTTTCCCTCTGTCATCCGTTATTAATTAGACTGCAATGCCCTATTGCCGCCATTGGAGGGCAGCACAGGATAAGCATAGCTGTCAAGTATCCCTTATTTGCCAGGAAATTTCCCTTATTTCCAAATCCAAAACTTGACAGGTATGCCCCAATAGGCGGAGTCCCCTCCTTCCCTGTCCCATGCCCTCTAGCAGTAGCCAGCATGGGCCTAAGTAACAGAATACCTGATGAACAAATTAAGGTGGGCTGGCCAAGTTGCATGCACAAGTGACAATATATGGAGTGCCCAAAAATGAATTGGTATCCGAGAGACCACAAAAGACCTAGAGGAAGATCACCTCACAGATGAGAAAATTTTCTCAAAATAAATGTTGGACTAACCTGGAAGAGAACTGCCAGGGACAGATAGTTATGGGTAGAGATTGTGCAGAATGTTGTTGTGGAGACGTCTAATCATACAAGGACTCCTTGCTGAATAACAACTCCAACATATCCAAGGTAAGGTTTCTTCAGGATGGCATTGGCTCCTCTGATTATAAAAGGTTTCTTCAGTGTGGCTAAGCTCTGCCCCATAACTTGGTTGCTATTGTTATACAGGTGAATTGTAATGAAATTTAGGAAGTTGGTCTGGCATAGGACATACGTTCAAATGCTCCACAGTCCCTTATGTTTCTACTCCCCACATATCCTTTCCATACATTATGTTCCGCCACTCATTTTGTTCACTTGGAATTTAGCACATGCTTTTATTTCTTGCTGCTTTTCTTCTCCATATTATCGCAGACACTTCCAAATGTGGATGGGAGAGAACTAGGAAAACACACTGTTATAAAAGTGTCAGATGAAGTTAAAATGAATTATTGTTAAGACAAGACTTATGGGTAGAGGTTGTGCAGAAAAATAACTTGTTAAAAATAATATATATCTTGAATACTCCAAGAGCATAAAACAGGGATTCTCAACCTGCGGCCCGTGGGCTGGATGTGGCCCACGGTGCCATGTCATGTACTCCCCGCCTCTACCACATGCAGAAGTGCCATGTGGTGGAGGAAGGAAAAAATGGCCATCTGGCCCCCAAAGCTGTCTAAGGGAGTGTGACCCAGCCTCCGGCTTAAAAAGGTTAAGAACTCCTGGCCTAAAAGATCTACTGCCATCCCTGGAAGGGTCAGAGTTGATTTCAATGTGTATTGAACAAGGATGTATACAATTAAAGTAAATAAATATTTGTAGACTTCTATGTGAAATTACCCAGTACTAATGTATGGATGTGAGAGCTGGACCATAAGGAAGGCTGAACGCAGAAGAATAGATCCCTTCGAACTGTGATGCTGAAGAAGACTCTTGAGAGTCCCCTGGACTGCAAAGAGATCAAATCAGTCAATCCTAAAGGAAATCAACCCTGCCTGGTCCTTGGAAGGACAAATACTGAAGCTGAAACTCAAGTACCATACTTTAGCCATTAAATGAGAAGAGAGGACTCACTGGAGTAGGCCCTGATGCTGGGGAAGATCAAAGGCAAAAGGAGAATTGGGTGGCAGAGGATGAGATGGCTAGATGGCATTGTTGACTCAGTGGGTGTAAATCTAAGCAGACTATGGAGGATGGCAGATGACAGAGGAGCCTTGCGTGCTGTGGTTCATGAGGTTGCAACGGGTTGGACTTGACTATGTGACTGAACAATAACAACATGTGAAATTAAATTATTTTATACATAGAAGTCTCACAGAGTGAAGCTCTTTGAATGACTAGGAAGCAAAAGATTTAGGAAAGATTGAGAAATACTTAAAGAATTATATAAGCTTCAAGGAGTCAGTTCAGATGTTGCAGGATATGCTTCCAATTGTACAGAAGAAGACTGTGTTAACTGAAATGGTAACATGAAAAGGGTGTCAATAAAAAGAAAATGCTTGAAATGATACATGTTGGAGCAGGATGGCCAAGAAGAAGCCTGGGCAACAAATTTCACAACAAAGATATTAAGAGGCTGATGTTTCTGATGAAGCAGAAAACTGAAGCTATAATTGGTTTTTGATACTTAATTGATAAGATCATCAAGATACCAATGCATTTTGTTACATACACACCCCTTTCCTAGGTAACCTGAAATACTGAGCTACATCAATATGCAATTAAATGGGGGTAAATTTGCCATTCAAATGTTATTCCATTTATAGCAAACAAGACAAACTGTCTGGAAAACATGGTAACAATAATAAGCACTGCAACATCACGTAAAATAAATTGAAATACCTGAAAACATCATACTCTGCATTGTTTGTTTTCCATGGCTATGGCCAAACAGCTGCCCAAACTGCAGCAGTGTTTTGATGTCTCTTTAATGGATTTCTTCAGCCTATGACAAAAATGCCACTTGGAGTGTCCCTGTAACCTATAACCTCTGCACAGCCCTAAAGACCAAAGCTATTATGGGCCCAACTCATTAAAGAAATGTTTTCAAGGAGTGATAGTTGAAAAGTCTAAACATTAAGTCAAGGACTGTTGATTGAAAAGTCCAAAGTGTAGACAATTAAGGTCTACACTTGAATGTAGCATCCATCAAAATTTATAGGACCCATTTGCAATAAAATGGGTACAATCTGAAGAAGATTAAGCATGTTTATGTCTTACATTGTTTAATATGACAAACAACTAGCAATAGACTGATTCAAAACTCTATGAGGCTCCAGTGAGTACACAGAATTCTGTACAAGCAAGAGGAGTACCAGACAAACCAAGTCTGACTTCTTTTTCTGCATGCCACAAAATGTCCTGGAACAAGACATAGTGAGGATGGTATAGATCAGTGGTTCCCAATATGGGGATCACACCCCACAGTGGGACTTCAATTCCCAGAAGTCTAAGTCAGCACGTTGGCTGACCAGTGTTTTGGGGAATTGACTTAGGCTTCTGGGAATTGAAGTCCAAAACCTAAAGGTTGGGAAGCATTGGTATACCTGTAGATGCTTTGTTCACTTACACTATATTCTACTGCAATGGCAATTTTCCAAAGACAAAGCTGGGGAAGGCAGGACATCCTGAGCTTATGTGCAGGGGTAGTTTATGAACTTTGGAGTTTCTTCACTATCTCCCTAAAATATTTGAGAGGAGATACTACAGTGCCTGGTAATGAACTACACCTATGTTCTTACAGCTACACCAAATGCTGTAATGCCATCGCCATATCTGTCTTGCTTCCATGTAGAAGTTATTTTTGCACACATCTGGTGAAGATCTCCATGTGAAATAATCTAATTATATGTATTACCCTTACAAGAGATACTGAAAAGGTAATTTTCCATGTGGAAATGGTTTGTCTACACAGATCTGGCTCCTTTTGTGTCATAAGCGGGGGAGATTTAGTCAGATAAACCATCATGGGCTCATCCAAACTCTCCTTCAGAACAGAAAATTATGGACTATTAACAATATTTTGTTATTGTGCTATTTAATCATCTTAAGAGGCATTGTCACACTGCAACTCTGCTTACAGCCATGATATAATTAAGAATCATAGAACTAGAAAGGTTCACAGAAAGTCTTCTATATATATAAAACAGAGGTATCATCTTGTATGTTCTTTATACAAATTCACACCCCTGTACCGAAAGCACTGTAACTTGGCACACACCTACCTTGGGCTGGAGAGATGGTTGTGGTGGGGGTCTGATGGCCTATTTTGGGGTTTGTGCCCCCCAAAAGGGTCACCATGGGGGCACCCCCACCTGCCAGGAAAAACAGCCAGGGAAGGTGGTACTGTGCATGCACGATGGTCCACATGTGCAACATGGCCTCCCCAGCGTGCCAGGCAGCAGTGTTTGTGCAACTGCACTTGGGTGGGTGTCCTAATGCCCATCTGGGGCTCTGTGTCCACAAACAAGCATCGCGGGGGTCCCAGACCACACCAGCAAAAAATGTGCTGGGGCAGGCAGCTGGGCCCATGTACGACCATCCACATGCATGAAACAGACTCCCCGGCAGCCCGGGTGGCAGCGTGCATGCGGTGCTGCATGTGTAGGGCTGCCCAAGGAGGCGACACATGTCACCACCGCTTCCAACATGGTGGCGGAGATGACGGGGAAAGATGGGTGCCCCAAGGAGGTGGCGAGGAGCGGCGGCTGCACAGAGGACTGCCACAGCCATCACCGGCTGCCCCGCTGACGCTGCATGCCCTGGCCCCGCACCGGCCTGGAGGCGGCCATGGTGAGGGCCAGCAGTGCCGACCGGTGACCACCCACTAACACCACCCCTGCTGCATAGCCGTGCCTGCTGTGCTGGCAGCTGAGCAGGCCCCATGCTGGGCCCCACACACTTTGGAGGGAGCCTGGATTGCCAGGATGACAGGGGTGCCAGACCCCGCCTGGCCAGGTAAGCGCAGAGAAAACCCCCCGGGCAAGGGCAGGTAATTGGCTGGTCTAGACTAAATCACATTGCTATAACACTATCAACATCTCTCAGCTCCCAATTTTTCAGGGTTCCAGTTCACTTGAAAAGGACTGGTTCTCTTTTTCAACTATTGTTTACCACAGAAACAAACCAGGGATGGGGAAGGAGGCAGTGTCCCCTGCCTTTCCTCACATGATCAGGTTAATGTTATCCTGAACATCTGAGTAGAGAGAAAAAGGCAGTCAGTCAGACAGGTAGATAAAAGTCCTGCTTGTGCTTATTGCTCTGGGTTCCAACTGCCATGTCATACTCTGTCACGGAATAAGCTGCAGCTGATCCTTCATGACTTGCTGGGGTTTCTCCACAGTAACTGTTAAGTAATTGTGCTCCAGCCTAGCCCTCCTCCCATTACCCGCAATTACATCCTGTACTTTCAAGCCACATAACCAGTGAACTCTCATCTGTTTCATATTTTGTACACAGTCTTGTATACTCTGTTGTGATAGTCTAATTCATGAAATAACTGTAGCATGTTATTATCACAATTGTGGACAGAGTTTCCAATTCTGCTGAAACAAATGGAGGGTTTCTTCAAATTAAAAATATGCCTCAGGTCCAGTTAGAAAAGTTTAAATTTTATCTTGATGAATGAATGAATTAGTAAGTGAATGAATGAATGAAAATTATTGGTGTTATTAGCACACATATAGAAGAGAAGGAGATGGCAAAATTGATTTCTTACTGCAGTCTGAATATTTTTTCTTGTTCCTTTACTATTGGAGGTTGGATGTTATCTTGGTTATTCTGACGATGGATATGAGGTTTAGCCTTAGTCAGTCATTAGGGGTTTGAATGGTTAATCACATGAGCAGAGACATCATAATATCTCAGTCAAATTCAGCAACATAGTGGTAACCTTCTAAAGGGGAGAGGTTCTCTTACCTGCAAACACTCTCCGTATATTTGGGAATGCTGGAAAATCAGTGTACCCAATTACACAAAGAATGTTCTCAGCTAAGAAGCCCCCTGTTTTTCAGTGTGTTGCCCTCCATGTGTGAATAGGCACTGGAAAATGCAATGATAGGAATGTGGTCTAATCACTTTTCCTGGCCATGTGACTACTTCTTTTGATTCCCAAATGACTGAACTGGATTGCTGTGTTGCCTCCAAAACAGTTTCTGAAGTTGTCAGCCCATATATTCTTTTCGTGTACTACCTCACATAGAAGAACTCCCTGCAAGCAAATAAACTAATGCATCAGAGAGAAAATAATGAGCTAGGTTTACTTTCCATGAGCTAGTTTTCCAATTTGGGTGGAAGGGTCTGTTTTTCAACACATATTCAGACACAGGCATGGACACACTGCTAAGTTGATACTTAACACTGCTTTAACATCCATAAAAAAGATGTCAAATTTATGTTCTTTAAAAGTTTGGCACAAAGTCAGATCTCAAGAGCAAATGTTGAAGAAGAGGGTGAAAAAAAATAACATTCTAAATCTAATTTACAGAATGGTGAGCTGATTCATGTTGGCTCTTCACTGTATTTCTAGGTTTACAGAGCAGAAGAACACTAATTGCTTGTCTGTCCAGTGACCATGTACAAATAGTGCTTTCTATTCCAGAACTGAACATAAAGCTGCACTCTATTGTGTAATGGAATGTAGCCTGAAAAGCAAATCTCTTGACAAGACCTCTCCAGGGAATCCTAAAATACATCATTGTGCAAAGAGCTTCCTGAGACCTACAGATTCTCTGGAGAGAAGATGAAGAGTAGGGACCTCATTTCATGGATAGGCTAGAAAGGGCTACTGCTTTCTTATGCAATATGAAACGGTGCCTTTTATGCAAGACCATGTTGTAGTAGAATACGGATCTGAAGCCATGTTTTCTTAGGGCATAGCTGAACTGTCCTTTGCTACAATGTTATGAAGCCTCGCCAAGGCAAGCAATATGACTTTTTTTGCAAGCAAACTGCTAAAATCCTATGCCAGTTTCCTGACATGCCATGGATCCAGTGGTGGGCTCCAAATTTTTTCACTACCACACTGTGGCCATGGTACGATGGGCGTGGCCAGGGAAAAAACCCTCCATTGCACCTGAATTAGGCCTACTTTATTTCAAAACTTGGATGGGCGGGGCTAGCCAGAATTTCTGCTACCTGTTCTGGCAAACTGGTGCGAACCTGCTGATGCCCACCACTGCATGGATCCCTTTATAGTTTCTGCATTGCAAAGAATGAACCTATGGTATGGTTTTAATAACCATTTGCTTGATCTAGCAGAAGAACCACGCATGGACATCCTTTCAGGATTTGCATTTTTTACCCCCAAAAGAGAAAAGACTTTGCCATATATAGAGTGGAAAAACAAATTGCTAATTTCACTGAGTAAAGGAGCAGAGGCTGATCAGACCATGACTAATAATATGTTATCCCACATTCCAAAGCAAAACATGTATTTTTTCATTTCACAACATATTGATATGTAGCAACTTAGAACTGCCTCCAGCTATTTATGATATTACATATATGTTCAATGCAATTCATGTATATCAGTGCTTTTTATACCAAAGTGGCCTCTCTTTCTCTCTCTCTCAATGAGAAAATGAAACATAAATGTTGCACTAGTCACATGGTCCTGTAAAACTGGAAAAAAATTCCAGAAGTCTTTCTCCTTAATCTCTGGTACAACTGAAAAAGGGTGATAGCATACAACTGAGATCTTTTCAGTGGTAATCCACTCACTATGAGGATCAGAAAAATTACTGTTTGGATTGTAGCTCCTTGAATTTTCTAGCCACTGTTCATAATGGCTGAGGAAATTTGGGAGCTATAGTCCAATAGAATAAAATTTCCAAGCCCCATAGTTTCTCTTTCAAGAAGGATACAGTTGGCCCCCATTGATAGGCATTGCAATGTTGTTGTTATGTGCTATCTTATGACAATTGTAACAAGATTTTCAAGATATGTGAGATATTTAAAGAGTGGTTTTACCACTGCCATTCTCCAGTGAGTTACCATATCCAAGCTGGGATTTGAATCCAAGTCTCCTGAGTCCTAGGTCCTAGTTTGTCACTCTGTCCACTAGTGGCCTACCTCTACTGGATGACTGCCTGGTAGCTAATTGATTTAAGTATCTGGCTCTGAAGCCAGAGGTTTGTAGATTGATTCCCCACTGTAACTCCTTGACATGGGGCTGGACTTGGTGATCCATAGTGTCCCTTCCAGCTCTGCAGATATATATAGAGTGGAACCTTATTACAAGCTGTGCTTCTAAATACTTAAGCCATGAATGGTATTAAACTGCATTCCTAACTATACTTTAAATTGTATCATGCCTAATGGGAAGTACAGTAAAACCTCGGCTTACAACTGCCTTGGATTACGTTTGCTGCAGTTTACGATGGCAAAATTCTACGAAAATGATGTCCCGTCTTACGATTTCCCCCCAACTTACAACTGGGAATTAGACCACCACTGCCATTTTAGAGTCTAAAATGGCATGGGGCACCAGTCCTCCACCGCCAGAAGTTGTGATTCATCACTTATAGTACCACTGCAGTGGCAGTGATGGGAGGTGGTGGGGACCATATCCACTCCATTCCAGTCTTCGTCTGAGGTCCCTCCACAGTGCTACAGTTGGGAATGTGTGCCTGGGCACCTGGCACATAACCAGGAATTTCTAGAGTGGAACGTGTTCCCAGCTGAAGCGCTGTGGGGGGACCTTGGACGAAGACTGGAATGGAGTGGATATGATCCCCACAGTCTCCCGCCACTGCTGCCGCCGCCAACTGGGCTCCCCCGGCAGCTGGGCAAACTGTTCAGGAAGAAGCAGCAGCATGCAAAAGGTAGGGAGATCACTTCATCGTTCAGTTTTCCTTTTACTGTTTGCTCTGGTTCCCCCCTCTTTTCCCCCTGCACCTCCTCCGAACCAAGATCGATTGATTTCCAACTCTTGGGGTCAGCTGGGGGGGAAGGAGGGGGTGTTCTTAGGGGCTTCCCCTTTCTCTCCTGCACCTCAAGAATGCTCCCTCTTTCCCACCCCAGCCGCTAATCAGCTGGGGACTTCGATCAATCGAGGTGCGGAGGAGTGGGATACCAGCTGGTGGGGTCAATGGGGGTATGGGAGAGGATCATGCCTGGCATTTTTTTGGGTGTTTTATTATTATTGGCCTGGTCATGACCATTTTTAATTTTTCAATGCATTCCTATGAGAAAACATGCTTCAGTTTACAATTTTTCTGGTTTACGACGAAGGCTGTCAGAACGGGCCAAAGTCCTAAACTGGGGTTTTACTGTATAAGACTACATTCACTGCCCAAGGACACGTAGAACTGCCCATTTATTTTTTATACTGTATCTTCATGTGTTACTCACACCAATCCTTTATCGGTTAAGCAGAACCATTTACTTTAGCATAGATCCACTTTACGAAAGACCAGGGAAACCCAGCAATAAGTGTTCCGACTTTTAAAAATAAAATAAAATTACATACAAAACAATCATATGGTTTGAAATACTTTGTGTGTGTGTGCCTTGGTCAACATTTCAAACTTTTCTGACCTTGCACTTTGTGCACTGGAGCTTATCAGTGACTTCTGGGGGTCAGAAGTGTTAGTGTGAGTAAAATTACTTGGACAAAGTCAAAACCAGGTCAGATTGCCATGGGATAGTCCCATAAGGCCATCTGCAGCCTGCTACCGCCAAGGAGTTCTAAGGGAAGGAAAGGAAAGACCATGAACCAAACATCCCAGAAAATTCACCAGCAAATGTGTTATTAATCAAGGCAAATACAAACAAAGTTTATTAAAATGCCTTGTAACAGTACATTTCAAAACAACACAGAGACATCTTATGGGATGACCACCGAAGCTCATGCCAATTGAGTTAAATTCTTCAAACCCCGAACAGCCACAAGTGTGCCAGAAAGGAAAATAAACACTCGAGTGATGTGTGCAGCCACACATATCATTTGCTGATTGATCATTTAATTTAAATAGACGTTTTAAAATACCAAATCAATGCAAGGTTTGTATCGATGGTCAAATGGAAAACAGGTTTGGACGTTGTTAAAAAGTGGATAGTTGTATAAAAGGGAGTATGATATTAGTGAATGATTTCTAAGTGCACTACTGTTAGCCTGATTAATTCATGTCCACTTCCCTGCTGCAATCAATGGCAGGAGCCACCTCCATAATTAAGTGGTTCAGTGGTTCTCAGCCTTTGGACCTTCAACTCTTTTGGACTATAGCTCCCAGAACCCCTGACCACTGATCATGTTGTCAGAGGCTGTTGTGATTTGAAATCCAAAACACTGGAAGAACAAAGATTGGCAATCAGCACAGTAGTTCCAGTTCACATTGGAGAAATATGTTCTCACTTGGTTATGGAGGAGGCATCTTCTTTGCCACTGCATGCAAATTAACACAATCCTCTTGGAGCCTGTGTTTGAAGACTGCTACACAACTCTTAAGACTCTGAATCTGTCTGTCACCCAAATGGTACATTATTTCATATCCAGTTTACAACTTATTAGCTTACACCTCAAGTATCTTATACATGTTATAAGTATCATTTATAGTGAGCAAGAGTTATTTTGTTTTTAGGATTGATTACACTGTCTTTGTTTTTATGATGAGCACTATTTTATGTATTTTCTATACACCATTAAACTCAACATTAAACTCAGCTGTTTCAGAGACTTGTTAGAACAACTTTCAAATCTTTAAGACATATAAGTCACAAGTTAACGTATGTTTCACTAATAAGTCTTCTGTCAAGAAAAAAAGGGCATAAATTCTGGCTAATTTCTTCAATGTTTCATTTCTTTTGCAATTCCCTCCCTCCATTTTGTACATCTACTCCTGAAAAAGAATTCAAAACTTAATTTTATCTATAAATTTCTAGTGATCCCTGGTGATGCAGTGGTTAAACTGGTGTACTGCAGCCAGGACATTGTGACTTCGATCCTGACCAGGGATCAAGGTTTGATTCAGCTGCCTATTCTTCTGGGGTTGGTAAAATGAGTACCCAGCATGTTTAGGGCAAAATGCTCATTAACTTGTGAACTGCCCAGAGAGTGCACTAAATAAACGATATTGTTTGCTATTGCTATGATGCAAAAATGGTATTATGCAACCTAGAATTCTCTTTCCGTACAAGGGCTTTAAAGTTACTTTTGCCTTTTCTGCTCAAATTGGAATTAATGTTGAATTTAGCTCACATGATTCAATAATTAAAAATATAATGAAAGATCCTGACCCCTCTAATCATGGAAATATTCAGAAACAAGCAGAAAATTATAGCTAAAGTGGGATAAAAGCTATTAAAATTGCAAAACATTCATTTTAAATTATATATTTATTTTCAACATTTATTGTTTGTATTTGGAATTATATAAAGCTTAATTCTTGAAAAACAGTACATATGAACAGCAGGATTTATTATATAAATATTGGTAGCTTGATCACAAGCCTGTTTAGAGGAGTTAAAAGCAAATTGTTGTTTTACTATACTGAACAACTATGACTGCATAAATGTGATTTTTGGATTTTTAGGAAAAGAAGATGTAAATATTTGTGGTTTAGAGATAATTTTTTCCACATAAACATAGAATGTAAATGTTCCACTGAAGAAACAGAATTAATGTGTTAAAATAGAGTTAAGAAAATATAAACTCTATAACTATTGTGTGATTCCCAATAATCTTAGTCAAACGAAAGTCATTGGTTGTTGACGATTGGCATTCTTTTTAGCCTACTGTTCCAGTGGCCAATTGTTTCATAAAGGTCTATAATTTATTTCTGTCTGAAGATTTTTGTAAATAGGATAGTTTTAAGTTATCCAAAGGAAATAATACAGAAAACTGTCCTCTAGTTCAGAAACAATAAACCTAATATTCATAGACAGCATTTGAACTGTGTCTCGTTTGAGTTGACATGAAGGTCAAAGATACAATTTTATCAGTTTCATTTTGGAGGCATTTGCTTGATTGTGACAGCACCCTGTTTTTAACACAATTATTGTAATCATATTTCCTATGCTGTTTGACTACAGTGGACCCAGATAGCATTACAGTAAAAAGCCACCAAATGGGGGTGCAAATTTCAAAGTTAAAGGTTAGAAAGCATGAGTTACAAATTCTTGTTCAAGGCCTAATCAAAGCATATCCCCAATGGGAATTTTACTTGAGGTTTTCTGAACTCTGGCAGTTGTGCTCAATATATGAGATATGAGCTGGATAAAGAGTGGTGTAAAAATTACAGCGAGCAAGCAAGAAGAAACACTCTATCCTGTAAATATTGGTAATTGTATACAATATTCTCATGTTCTGTTTTGTTCAGAAGACTTTAGTGTAGAAATTAAATGTACATCTTTTCATTACATTATTTTCCCCTGCATAAAAATGTTTCTAATTATACATTGTGCAATGACTTTCTTTACATTATTTGAATCACATGGGGCTGTCATTCTGCAGTCTGTCAGTCAACTTGCTATTTCTTATTTTTAGCATTAGGAAGATGCTTACTTATACTTGTAATTGACCTAGTGAAGGATACAATGTCCAGGTAGCCAAAATGTATATTGCAGATGGATTTTATTTTATTCCCATATTTCAGTAATCAATTGCAGCTCCTCTGATGGGTTTGTGGTTAAGACACTGAACTTGGAGACTGGAAGGTTGGGTTTCCATACCTGAGGGCTGCACTTGGGTACATGAAAGGAGCCTCATTTAAGCGTCCCCTGAGCAGAGTTCCTTCAGCAAAAATTCTTTCAACCCAGAGTAATCCCTGACACGAAATTATTATTAGCAATCAGTTTGAACTGAACATGCATCTAGCAATCTATACAATATACAGTCAAAACAAAATAGTTAGCTTGGGAAAGAAACAAAAAGATATATTATGAGCTGAGAGAGGATAAAAAATTTCAGAAGAACTGAGCAGCCAATATCTTTGCCCTCTCAAAAATCACTCATAGCAAAAGTGGGATTTTGCAAATCAGGGCTGAACAAGAATTAGTAATCTACAGTCAACATTCTGTTAGTGATACCTTCTTTCACAAGTGCTATCCTTGAATAGAAAGAGAGCTTGGAGAATGTACTCTTTTGGACTACAAAATCCATAATCCCCCAGCTAGCATGGTCCCTGGCTGGAAGATCCTGTCTGGAAGATTCTGGGAGTTGTAAAATTTTCAAGCTCTGATGAGAAACACTTATTGAATTTCAACCATTATCTAATTAGGTCTATGATTGCTCAATTTTTTTTTAGTAAAATGTGTGGCCATGCATATGTTCTCAAGGACTCGCAGAGCATGTTTTTCTGTTTAAAGGCATCTACTGTCCAGTCTGCATCCAGATGATACTGTAGGTAAGGAAACATAAGAAAGAAAGCATTGGACGTTCAAGTTGACCACCAGCAATTAGCAACCTGAATAGCTGTTTGAAAAGATATCCAGGCCTTTCGGTCAGCTTCTCCATCTATGATGAAAGACACTGACCTTCTATTTAAATTGCAGAAATTATTTCTAAATTATATCCATCCCTTTTTTTTTTGCTGAGGCATTTTCTCTTTTGTAACTGGCTACTCTACTGACTCCTGCTTACTCTGATAATTTTATTTACTTCAAGGTTGTTTTCTAGCAGTTGCCTGAGCAATAGTTATAGTTTGCAGCTTTCGGTTTCTATGATTTTTCCCGGCCACTTTCCCTCTGAGTCAGTTGTTTTAGCTCTTCTATCCCTGCCACCATACTTTGTCTCCTGCCCTTTGTTTTTTTTAGTGTTACAAGCCAGAACCCTAATGCTTATGTCTTCAACATAAACTCATTGGATCAGATCTTATCTGTGAAATATCACAAGTTAAGATGGTGATATTGGCATTTGCTGTCACACATTAGTTGCATGATGCCTATGCCAACTTCTTAACTTGTATCAATTTGGTGTTGAAATTTATGTTGATGGTTCTATTAATTGTATTCCAGTACTGTTTTAATTTTAACCCATTTTGATGTAATACAATCTTCAGTCACTAGATGGCACATATTTCTAAGCAGTGGTTTCTGGTCTCTACAATTTGACACCAAGAAAGGGTAGTGCAAGAATCAGAGTTTTAAGTTTTGTCTTCCTCCTTGCTGTAGGAAATTCCATCTCATGTACATAGATGGGCCCAATTTTGGTGAGAGGTCTGCAATGATACACTGGTAAGCTTATTTGCAATTAAGACTTTCCATGTACAGTATTTCCACTACATGCAAGAGCTCTAAAGATACAAAGCAAGATTCTTCAGCACAATAGATAATGTGCTGTGCTTTTTAGGGAGGAATTCTGCTGTCTATTATTTGTTGTTGTTTTTTTTAAAAAAATGTGTCTTTAAATGCTTTGACAGAATTATATGTAATGTCAACAACCACAACCACAGTTTAGTTTTACCTATCCAATTTGAAGAATACTAACGCAGGAAAGACAGGCATAATTAGGCTCAAACAGTAAATATTTTCCACACATGCACCAGATTGAAGCTGAACTGAGCAGCAGCTTGAACTGCAATTTGAGCTTCACAAAGTAAACGGAAAATATTCACTTCCTTGAAAATGTAACGAAGGCTAAATCTGAAATTTCAAACATGCAAACAACTGATTTAAGAGCTTCCAGGAGACTTTTGAATCATTCTCCCTTGTTTGATTTTGATGTGGTGTTGAGAGATGAAGTTGAGCTGTTACACTAATAGGAACCTGCGGTTGGAGTTGGACTAGAGACACAGTCTCCATGGTAACTACAATGAACTTTAAGGCCACAGCCTAATTCAGAGTAGTTGTGGTTCAGCTGGTTTCAATGGGAATCTAATAAGGTATAAAAATGTGTCCTATTGTGGTCTAACCATAGTCAGTATTTCATGAAGCACTGAAAACTGACTTTAGATCCCATGTTCCTTTCCCTAAAGCTAAGATGAGAACAGGACAGATGCTCTATTGTGATGGGACACATTAATAAGCACTTTTCATGGAGAAAGATGCTGGGTGCTTCCTATCTTGGAGAAAATTCTGGAAGTAACTGTTGGCCTGCTGCTCCCTTTGAAGAATAGTTTCCCTACAAATTTGATTTTGGTACTAACTTCCCAACTAGGTCTCCCTTGCTTGAAAACCAGTCATATCCAACTCTACTTGTGGTGCTCATCTCTGTTTACAGCCAAAGAGCCAGCACTATCTGTGTCTGTAGACATTTCTGTGGCCTTGTGGCAGGCATGACTAATCAACAGAGTGCAGAGAACACTGTTACCTTTCTCACCAAAGCAGTACCTATTTATCTACTTGCAATTTCTTGCTTTGAACTGCTAGGTTGGCAGGAGCAGGGGTTTCGAATTTCTAACCTGCCAACCTTCTGGTCATCAAGCTCCGCATCTGAACCACTAAACTACCCAGCTACATCTGTGTATAAGGGGCTTTGTGTAAATAGCTGCTCCATTATGGAAAATGCTGATTCCACCTGACTCAGTCTTACTGCACAATCCTATGTGTTGTTTTATCTTGGAGGTCATCCAGATAAGCATTAAGTCTACTCTCCAGGTGTTTTGGGAGAGGGCAGGTCTGTTTGATGTGTGCCTTTTGAGCTCCCATTAAGGATTTTTACTATTTTGGCACATCTTAACCACTAAGCCGCCACAGTCCCTTATTAATGCACTACACAGGAAGAAAAGAGGGGTGAGGAGATAGGACTGGGGAGAGAACCAGTGAATGCATGCATTCAGTCCCATTATACTATTTGGAACAAGACAGGTGTGGAGTGCTTTGTGACCATTTCCAGAATCAGCTGGAAGTAGTTTCATCTACTTTCTAGCCCTTTCTTGCACATTTTAAGGGTGATATGACAAATTCTCACTTCTTTCCTCAGGGCATGGGATGTTGCTGGCCTGGCACACACTTCCAAAGGAATGAGCCCTGTTCTATATCACTGCAGAGGTTTTTAAAAAAATCATTGAATTGTCCAAGGTAAAGGGATAATGAAGACATATAAAAATCAAACAAAGAAACATCAGAACATAACTAGTTTCTGCCTTTTCCAAAAAGCCTCCATTTAATTATATTTCATAGGAACAAAAATAAGCAAAGCCAGTTCCAGGCTTATCAAATGTACTGAAAACTAATATGCATTGTGAAAATCTCAGAGGAAAATGAGCCTTTTTGTTGGCTGTTAATTAGGCCGACTCATATACATCCAGAGGATTGCAGGGTCTTGTTCCTGTTGGAGAAGTATCAACCTTGGACCTTCCACAACAGAGAATATGTTCTTAAAGTTCAGCATTGCTTTCATTAGAACTTTCTCTGCTATCTAGATGACATAAAGCTTTTCTTGATTTCCCCCATGACTTCTTTTGCTGTCACTTGAAGCAGAAGTGGGGGGAAAAAATAAACTATTTAAGAAAAAAACCCTAAAGACACTAAACCAAGCTTTGCTGAGCCATAGCTAATGGTGAGTTCCAACTCTAAGAAACTGCTAGAAAATTTCTTCTATTGGAGAATGTCAGCAAAATGATCTCCCAATTTCTCTGCCCTACATTGATGTCATTGTTTGAGATCGCAGACTAGCTTTTCTAAACTTGACACTATTCAGACCGTTTAGAATTGTATCTCCTAAAACCTCTCATCCAAAATGAAACATTGGGTTGAGGAATTCTGTTTTCTGGTTCCCACGAATGTATCTGAATATATGGAGCTACTCAATTGAACCTTTATGTGAGCTAGCATGGTGCGCTAGGTGAAGTACTCGACTAGGGCTCAGTAGTTGTTGTTCAGTCGCACAGTCAATTCCGACCCTTTGTGATCTCATGGACCACCGCATGCCAGGCACCCCTATTCTCCACCATCCTCGTCAACCCACCCAGTTTTGTGTCCATTGCATCAACAATGCCATCTAGCCATCTCATTCTCTGCCGCCCCCTTCTTCTTTTGCCCTCCACCTTTCTCAGCATCAAGGCCTTCTCAAGTGAATCCTCTCTTCTCATTTGATGTTCAAAGCACTTTAACTTCATCTTCATAAGAACATAAGAACAGCCTTGCTGGATCAGGCCACAGCCCATCCAGTCCAGCATTCTGTCTCACACAGAGGCTCACCATTTCCTTCAGGGTATTCCCAAGCAGATGCCTTCACCTGCTTAGGATTCCCTGGAAATGATATTGAGAGATATCCTGCCTATCTCTCCAACCCGGAGGTTGTCCTTAAGTATCCATAATTATAGCCATTGATACTCTTGTCCTCCATGAACTTGTCTAATCCTTTCTTAAAGCTGTCAAGACTGACAGCTGTCACCACTTCTTCTGGCAGGGAGTTCCATAGGCCAGTAATCCTCTGGGTGAAAAAGTACTTTCTCTTATTTGTTTGAGAACTAGTACCCAAAAGTTTCATGGAGTGTCCCCTAGTTCTAGTGTTATGCGATAGGGAAAACAGTTTTTCCTTATCTACTTTGTCCACACCGTGCATGATTTTATAAACTTCAATCAGGTCACCTCTTAGACGTCGTCGTTCAAGAGTGAAGAGGCCCAACCGTTGCAGCCTCAGATGGTAAGGAAGGTGTTCCAGTCCCCTAATCATTCTGGTTGCCCTCCTCTGCACTTTTTCCGGCTCCATAATATCCTTCTGGAGGTATGGCGACCAGAACTGTACACAGTATTCCAGATGGGGCCTCACCATAGATTTATAAAGAGGCAAAATGACACTTGCTGACTTATTTTCTATATCCTTCCTAATGATCCCTAGCATTGAGTTTGCTTTTTTCACTGCTGAGGCACACTGGGTTGACACCTTCATTGAGTTGTCCACCAGGACACCAAGGTCCCTTTCCTGGTTTGTCGCAGAGAGTTCAGACCCCATCAGTTTATAAATGTGATTGGGGTTCTTTGCCCCAACATGCATCACTCTGCACTTACTAATGTTGAAACTCATTTGCCACTGTTTTGCCCACTCCCCCAGTGTCAAGAGATCCCTCTGGAGCTCTTCACAATCTCTCACAGTTTTCACTACCCTGTATAATTTAGTGTCGTCAGCAAATTTGGCTACCTTGCTTTTTACTCCTACCTCTAGATCATTTATGAAGAGGTTGAAAAGCAGGGGTCCCAGTACTGAACCTTGGGGGACCCCACTCTTTACTTCCCTCCACTTGGAGAAGTGTCCATTTAGTGCTACCCTCTGTTTCCTGTCCCTTAGCCAGTTGCTGATCCAGGACAAGACCTGTCCCTTTATTCCATGACTGGTAAGTTTATTCAAGAGCCTTTGGTGTGGGACCTTGTCAAAAGCCTTCTGAAAGTCCAGATAAACAATGTCAACTGGATCCCCCTTATCCACATGCTTGTTGACACTCTCAAAAAATTCCAACAGATTAGTGAGGCATGATTTGCCCTTGCAAAAGCCATGTTGGCTCTCCTTTAGCAGCGCCTTCTCTTCTATGTGCCTATTAATTCTATCTTTTAGGATGGTTTCCATCACTTTACCTGGGACACATGTCAAACTGACAGGTCGGTAATTTCCTGGATCACCCCTGGATCCTTTTTTGAAAATTGGTGTTACATTCGCTACCTTCCAGTCATCAGGCACAAAGCCTGATTTGAGGGAAAGATTATATATTTTGGCTAGGAGATCAGCAATTTCATCTTTAAGTTCCCTGAGAACTCGTGGATGGATGCCATCTGGTCCTGGTGTTGTTAGTGTTTAGCTTAACAAGACATGCAAGGACCTCCTCCCTGGTTATTTCTATCTGGCTTAATTCTTCGGTTTCCCTCCCTACGAAGATAGGCTCTGTTTTGGGCATGTGGCCTCTGTCTTCTTCAGTGAATACTGAAGCAAAGAATACATTGAGTCTCTCTGCAATCTCTGTTTCCTCTTTAATATATTAACCCCTTGCCTTCCATTGTCATCTAATGGTCCAATGGCCTTCCTAGTTGGGTTCTTAATTCTAATGTACTTAAAGAAGTCTTTTTTATTTCTCTGAGTATTTTTAGCTATACGCTCCTATTGTGTATGTATAATGCTGCTTCATATGAATGTACAATGTTGCTTTAAGAAATGTATGAATGTAACCCAGCCACAATCACAATGTAACCCAGCTGTTAAAGGAACGCGAGCAAGCTGCCTATAGAGGGCAGCTGCGAGTGTTCAACTCACATGGTCATCATTCCTCAAATCACCTGCAGCTGCGGGAACTTCCCGCAGCAAACAACTACTGCTGATCCACCACCGAAGATGGGTGTGACCCGGATGACGTCACGCCGGTAGCGGCCAATGAGCTACCATGCAGCCAAGTTCAAATGTGTTGTACCACTGTATATAATGTGAGATACCTCCGCCATTACCACATGTTCGTTCTGATCATCAACCAATAAGCCTGTGTTAGTCCATACTGCGACTCCTTCTATGTCTCCTGGAACAGACACTAAACTGGCGACGAAGGTGGGATCGATGGCGAATCCCAAGGTCAAGGCGTACCAGTTCGATGTGAGCGAGCCCGAACAATGGGAGCTCTACGAGTGCCAGTTTCGGCACGCGATGGAAGCCGCGGGCGTCGACGCCGCCGCGAAGATGCGCTCCCACTTCCTGGCCCAAGTGGGGCCGGCCACGCTGCGGATCCTGATGACCCTGGTGGCCCCCCGGAAGGTAGACGAGGTCCCCATCGACCGTATCCTGGAGAGACTGGGTGAGCACTTCCAGCCGCCTGTCTCGATCTTCCCAGCACGGGTCGCGTTCCACAGGCGAGACCAGCGACCGGGCAAATCCGTGTCCGCCTACGCGGCGGCCCTCAGGCTTGCAGCGGTCCACTGCCAGTGGGATGACCTGGACCAGGCCCTCCGTGACCGCATGTTGTGTGGTCTGAGGGACGAGGAGCTGCAGAGGAGGCTGATGACCCGTGACCAACGCCTCACGTTCAACGAGGTGCTGCGGGAGGCCCAAGCAGCCGAGGAGGCCAGGAGCGGGGTGAGGCTGTTCAAGTCCCGAGGGGCCGCGTCCGAGCGGGCCAAGTCACCAGTACAGGCGGCCCGACGGACACCAGCGAAGACGGCCTGGCGGGCCCCCAAGCCGCCCGCCGGCACACCAACGTCGTCCGAGGAGTCGTCCACAACAGCGGACCCCTACTCCAGCGAGGACGACGACGTCCAGAGGATCAAGAAGCGTGGTGAGAAGCGGCAGTCCCGAGAACGGCAGGACCGCTGTTGCGACGGTTGTGGGGCGTCCCACGACCGCACAAGGTGCCCGTTTCGAAAGGCCGAGTGTCACAACTGCGGCCGAAAGGGGCACATCGCCCGAGTATGCAGGTGCGGGCGAGTCGAGGACAAGAGGAGTTCCAGCCATCCCCAGACGCACCAGCGGAAGGCAACCGGCACCAGGAAGGTCGCAGCCAGCTACGATGAGGAAGGCGTGAACCGCGTGGGCCTGGAGCACCGGCGGTTTTTCGTAGAGGTACTGTTGCAAGGGGTCCCAGTGAGGATGGAGATAGACTCGGGGTCATCTTATTCCATCCTGTCCCAAAAAGAGTTCATGCGTATTCCCCCAGACAAGCGGCCCAAACTGCGGGCCATGAGGTCACGCCTCCGGGACGTGCAGGGAAATGGGATCCCAGTGTTGGGGGTGGGGAATTTCAAGGTGAAGTTCAAGGGCTACTCTGAGAAACTGCCCTTAGTGGTCCTCAAAGGGGGGAGGTGCTGCCTTTTGGGAACGCAGTGGTTTGCTCCTCTGGGAATCGAACTGTCCGGCATTAACGCCATCGAGACTGACCCAATGCGGGACGTGTGCAATGTGCACCCGGACGTTTTCAAGAAGGGGCTCGGGAAATACAAGGGGCCCCCGGTTTCCTTCGAGCTGGACCCAGAAATCCGGCCCATCTGCCTCAAACCAAGGAGGGTGCCTTTCGCCCTAAAGGACAAGATCGAGGCGGAACTGGACAAATTGGTGGTGCAGGGGATTTTGGTTCCAGTTGACTCGGCGGATTGGGAAACGCCGATTGTTACAGCCCTTAAGTCGAACGGGGAAGTCAGGATTTGTGCAGACTATAAATGTACCATTAACAAGGCCATTCGGCCAAACGCATATCCAGTGCCCGTGGTCAGCCACTTGCTGGCCACGTTACATGGGGGGAAGTGTTTTGCCAAGTTAGATCTGGCTCAGGCGTATCAGCAGCTCTCTGTAACCCCGGCTGCTGCCGCCGCGCAAACGATAGTGACGCACAAGTTTAAGGTAACGCGTCTTCAGTTTGGCGTGAATTCGGCCCCCGGAATTTTCCAATCCCTCGTGGAACGCCTTTTAAAGGGGCTTCCAGGCGTGCTCCCATACTTCGACGATGTGTTGATAACGGCGGGGAGCGAAGTAGAGTTGGCAAAGAGGCTAGATGGGGTCCTTTCAGTGTTCGAGAGGGCAGGCCTTCGACTGAGGAGGGACAAATGCGTATTCTTTGCGAGGGAGGTTGAGTTTCTAGGCTTTAAGGTAACCCCGGACGGGATCAAACCCTCTGAGTCAAAGGTTGCAGCCGTGAAGAACGCCCCTCGCCCCACCGCAAAACCGGAGCTACAGTCATTTTTAGGGCTCCTAAATTTTTATCATACCTTCCTGCCTCGGAAGGCATCGGTCGCGGAGCCACTGCACGCCCTGCTCAAAAAGGATGCGGCTTGGCGGTGGGGGGACAGGCAGGAGAGAGCATTCAGGGAGCTTAAATCACTCCTGTCTTCGGACGCTGTCCTGACCCATTTCGACCCGAAAAAACCAGTGGTTTTAGTCTGTGATGCGTCCCCAGTGGGGGTGGGGGCGGTCCTGTGCCACGTGTTGGAAAGCGGGAGGGAAGCCCCGGTAGCGTACTACTCTAGGTCTCTCTCAAAGGCCGAGCGCAATTACGCGCAAACTGATAGGGAGGCCCTAGCCATCATCGCCGGAACAAAAAAGTTCCATGACTTTCTATACGGCCGCGAGTTTACGGTAGTGACCGATCACAAACCACTTTTGGGGATCTTCACTACCGGCAAACCCACACCGCAAATGCTATCCCCCAGAATGCTGCGTTGGGCCATTTTCCTCAATGCCTACCAGGATGAGCTGGTCTATCGCCCAGGGAAGGAGATCTCCCATGCGGACGCACTGTCCCGATCTCCCCTCCCAAGTGTAGGGGACCCCACATGCGAGGTAGAGCAGGATCACCAAGTCCTACTGATCGAGTCTCTCAACTCACCCCCCATTGTCCCGGCCGACCTCGCCAAAGCCACGGCGGCCAACAAGATGCTGGCCCAAGTTAGCTCCTGGGTTAGGAAGGGCTGGCCCACGACTCCCCCCGATGAAGAGTTCAGACCATTCTTTAGGCGCAGAGTAGAGCTGTCGCTGGAAAGGGGCTGCTTACTCTGGGGCCAGCGAGTAGTTATCCCAGAGAAGCTGAGGGCCAAGGTACTGAGACTATTGCACACCAGTCACCCCGGGATCGTGCGCTCCAAGGCTCTGGCCAGGAGTTTCTTTTGGTGGCCCCAAATAGACGGGGACATAGAGCGTTTAGTGGGCACGTGCGAGAGCTACCAGGGCTCTCGGCCCGAGGAGTCCCGGTTGCCCCATAGGGAATGGGGCGTGACTAAGATGGCCGCCGACTAACATCTAGTTTCGGATGCTCGCGCCTAACAAAGTGGTAATTAATGTGACTGAGTGAATTGGAGAAGTTTTAAAGTGGTAAACTCTAAAGATAAGAACCTTGCCTGTCTTCCTGGAAAGTTTTACGATCTTTTGAGGCTGGATGGTCGAAGTTCGGGAGGCTTCTTTGTGCGGTTGAAGTTGTGACGGTAGTCGCGGCTTCTCTGCCGAGGAGCCGAGAACGGGGGCCAGCGTGACTGTGCAGAAGGCTTGGGAAGGCTGGAACTGGCAAAGTGCTGCTTGATTCGAAAGCAGGCTGCATGTAAGTGCACGAGTGGAACTTTAAATCTTTAAAACTGGCTGGGGCTCCTTACTAAATGAGCCTGGACTTTGAAATGGAAGCGGGTGGAAGTGGATGAGAGAAAGTGGTGGTTTCGCTAATGGCGGCCGGTCCTGGAAAAAGAAAGCGATCAGCGAGACTGTGAGGGAAGTTTCGGAGCTGGCAAGAAGTTGTTTGGCACGAAAACAGCTGCATGTAAGTGCTTGAATGGAGTACTAAAGGTTAAACTCAGCTGGAGATCTTGTTCAATGAGCCCTGGCTTTGAAAAGGAAATGGGTGGAAGCAGCTGAAAACAAGTGATTGTTTCGTTAATGGTGGTGATTTTGGAAAAGGAAAGTGATCGTGTTTGGGCTATGGTTTTTTTCCACACACCAGGAGACCGCGCTATGTTTTGATGACAACAAAGTGGATTAATTATTCATGTCTGGGCTTTAATAATGGAAGTTGACTAGGAGTTCCCCGCTTAAACAGCTTGGAGAAAGTTTTTTTTTTTGTTTCTCAGAAGAAGAAGGGGGGGTTTTTTTACCCAAAAGTTAAGGCAGCTGCTGGAAAATGGTGCTTTGACTGTCCGCTTCAAGAGAAGGAGTAGGTGGCTTTTGTTTTTGGTTCCTTCACCGTGTGGATTACAAATACTGTTTCTTTACTGTGGAATATATTGCCCCTTACCTTCTCTTTTTGCTGGTTGGATTTTGGGCTTTTCCCCCTTCTGATCTCCCCCCCCTTTCTTTTTTTTTCTTTTCTTCTTCTCTTTTCTGGTGGCTTGGTTGTTTTAAAGGAGAAGCTTGGGCTGACTGTTCCCCTGAAGCCTTTTTACTGAAGTTGGAAGAAGACTGATTGGATTATTTGCTTTGGGGAAACGGACCTGTTGTGGATCAACATTTTTTGCTTTTCCTATTTCTCTTAAGCTGCCTGTTGGGAGAGTCGTTTCCTTCTGTTTTATCTCAGTGGATTACAGTAACTCGTTCATTTTTTGCTTGCGTATAAATTTCTCTATTGGATCTGTGGAACCAGCGGCTGCAGTGCTACAAGCTTTATTTCAGTGACTAACTTCTACAACGAACTGCGGCACTGGGCTTTTTACACATCACACTGTCATGGATAAAGGTACAAGAGGGAAAGCAAAGGAAGAAGAACCAGTTGTAAAGCCTAAGAAGGGAGGAAAAGCACCAATGGAAGAACCCGCTCAGTCATCATCCCCGCCCACAGTGTTATATGATCAGACTCAAATAATGGTGGAAATTGGCAAGCTGCTTCAAAAAATGGAGAAAAATGAAGATTCAAGGGTGAAAGATAAAAATGAAATGATGAAAAAACAGGATAAGATGAGGTCATCATTGGCAGACCTTACAAAAAAGGTGGACCTAAATTTTAAAAAATTTGAGGGAAATTTGAAATTGGTTCAAACAGAGGTAGATGCCATAAGGAAGGAAGTAAAAGGGACTCAGGAGGTGGTGCGGGAGAATAAGTTGAAATTGGAAGAACAAGAGAGAAAGATTGATGCTGTGGAAGATCTGATGAGAAAGCAGAACATTGTGATCCGTCAGGTGGTGGAACGCACACCGGATTTGTTAAGAGAGAGGGTGGTTCAGTGGTTAAATGGTCTGAATATGGGGAAAGAATTTGTTCAGGAGGATCTTGTAAGTGCATTTAGGGTGGGTCCAAGAAGAGGGAGTGTGGTTCAAAGAAATGTGCTGGTTAAATTTGCGAATTGGGCAGATAAGTTAAAAGTAATGGCTCATCTGAAACGAGTTGGTTCTGCTGCGTTGAAATTTGATGGTTTTGATGTTGAAGTTTATAATGATATTTCACTAAAAGAAAGAACATGGAGGTACAAGATGAGACCTGTTACTAAACTACTGATGAGTAAAAACATAAGGTATAATTGGAGATTTCCGCAACAATTGCGTTTTTTCTATGATAAGAGAATGCGAGTTATTGATGAAGGTACTAATCCATTGGAATATCTGAGTATGTTGGAATTGGTAAGGGCAGATTCAGAAGAATGGAAAAATCTTAAGAAGGAACTGATGGACTCTGGAGCTTTGGGGAGGGAATATGAGGGGGGGGGGAGCCGGTGGGGCTACAGGTGGAACACCACAGCGGGGAGAGGAGGAGGAGGAGCCGTCTTTGATCATGGTGGAGGAGGAGGTAGGTAAGGAGCAATGAGTATTAGATTGTACTGATTTTAAAGAGCTAATAGAGGTAGAATAGGTAAAAGCGCGTAACACCGACAGTAGGGCGCATCTTGCATGTCCCCCCTCTCCCCTCTTTGGTTGACAGAGGCGGCTTTTTGTAGGAAGGTGGGGAGAGTGAAAGTGTGTGTTTTATGTAGTGGGTATAATGGTAAGGTTGTTGGTGGCACGCCCGATGGAGAGTTTAAAATTGGAAGAAGAACTTGGTTATGGGAAGTATTAAAATAATATCGTGGAATGTAAAAGGTACAGGTTCTGTTCTTAAGAGACGTAGATTGGAATTGGCGCTGAAAAAGGATAGACCAGATATATTGTTTTTACAGGAAACACATCAGAAGTCAAAAGATACAAATAAGCTTTATTTGGGATGGATGCAACACTATGAGATGGCGTTTGGTACTTCGAAAGCAAGAGGGGTGGCAATTATGATTTCAAGAAAGTTGGGATTTGAAGTTACAAAAAAGATTGCGGATCAAGAGGGTAGATATTTGTTGTTAAGAGGAAAATTGGAGGATGAGGAAATTATGTTTGTAAATATTTATGCTCCGAATGACCGCCAAGCAGAGTTTTTGGAAAAAATCCGGAAAATAGTAGAGTTGGAAAATGTTGCAAAAATTATTGTGGCTGGTGATTTTAATTTGATAAGGTCAGGATTAGATTGTACAAATATAGCTAGAAGTGGAATTGGTGTGAAAGGGAAGGTGTTGGACAATTGGATGAAGGTTATGGGTTTGAAGGATTCGTGGAGAGAGTATAAGGGCTCAGAAAGGGCATATTCTTTTTTTTCACACGTCCATGGGACCTACTCAAGAATAGATTATGTTTTTCTTTCGGAAAATTTAATCGGGGATATAGAAGGTGTGGAAATGGGGATTATTAAGGAATCGGACCATGCTAAAGTATATTTGGAACTAAAAGCACAAAAAAATATACGAAGAGTAAGAAATTGGAGGTACGATCCTAATTTGTTTAAAGATCAAAAAAGTAAAGAGGTAATTATGGAAAGTTGGAAAGAAAGCTGGCAGTGGAACGACAATAATGAGGTTAATTTTAATGTTGTATGGGATACCATGAAGTCAGTTTTTAGGGGGGAGAGTATAAAATTGGCAAGCTTCAAATATAAAAAATACAAAGCAGAACAGACAGAAAAAGAAAGAGAAATAAAACAATTACAGGAGGAGCATGTGAAAAACAAGGACAAAAAAACTTTTACGAAATTACAAGGACTTAAGGCAGAAGTAATGGGTAAGGATATTGATAAAGTTAAACGGGATTTGATTTACCTAAATAGAGAATATTTTGAATTTAGCAATAAGAATTCAAAATTATTAGCAAGAGCAGCCAAGGTTAAAAGGGAAAAAAGAGAAATTGGTGTACTGGTTGATAAGCAAGGCTTAAGATGTAATAAGAATAGGGATAAATGTAAAATTGTCAGGGAATTTTATCAGGTACTATATGCAAAAAAGGAAGTAGATTTGGAAAAGCTTAAAAAGATATTGGAGAAACAGTTAGGGAGTGGGATAAAACAAGAGCATAGGGAGAAAATGGAAGAAAAGATATCTGATAAAGAGGTTAAGGAGGTAATAAGCAGATTGAAGATAGGGAAAGCCCCTGGGGACGATGGATTATCGACAGAGTTTTATAAAGAATTTAAGGAGGTGGTGGTCCCGAAATTGGTGAAGTTATATAATTACATACTAGATGGAGGATCAATTCCGACTTCATGGTATAATACTACAATTGTTCTTCTGCCAAAACCTGGTAAGAATTTGGAAAGAGTGGATTCGTACAGACCAATTTCACTTATAAATCAAGATGCGAAAATCTTTACAGCAATATTGGCTAACCGTCTAAATAGTTTTATGGGAGAATATATAAATGTTGATCAAGTAGGGTTTTTAAAAGGACGACATATGGCGGATTTGACTAGAAGGGTATTAGATTTAATAGATAATGTAAATCAAACAAAGGAAAAGGTGGGACTATTATCATTGGATATCTTTAAGGCATTTGACTCATTGCAGTGGTCCTCAATCAAGGAAATAGTTAAAAAATATGGATTTGGGGATAAATTTAATAGGGTTATAGATTTATTATATCAAAAAGGAAATGCTAGGGTTAG
The DNA here is from genome assembly GCA_035047305.1 of Bradypodion pumilum. Taxonomy (NCBI): domain Eukaryota; kingdom Metazoa; phylum Chordata; class Lepidosauria; order Squamata; family Chamaeleonidae; genus Bradypodion; species Bradypodion pumilum. The sequence continues at coordinate 328,424,175 of JAWDJD010000003.1, forward strand.
AGTAAATGAGGAGCTTACGGATGTGGTAAAGTTAGAAGCTGGTACGAGGCAGGGCTGTCCATTATCTCCTATTCTGTTTATTATGGCAATGGAAATCTTAGCTAAAAGTATAAGGGAGGATTTAAATATAGAAGGGATCATGAGTAATAAAGTGAGTATGTACGCAGATGATACATTGCTTATGGTAAAGCACCCGGAGTTAGTAATGGACAGGATTAAAGATCATTTACAGATATTTCAGGATATAACTGGGTTAAAGATAAACTGGGATAAATCAGAATTGATGTTGTGTAATTTGAAACCAAGTGAGATGGGTAGGACAGTGTTGACACTTAATATACAAATTAAGGATAAGTTGAAATACTTGGGGATAATTATTTCAAACAAATTAGAAGAACTTAAACGATTGAACTATGACAGCTTGAAAGTAGAATTTAAGAACAAAATACAAGAGCTTCAGAAGTTAAAGCTGTCATGGTTCGGAAGGATTGCTATGTGTAAAATGATATTGTTGCCAAAGCTTAACTTTTTATTTGATACACTAGCGATACATTTGAAAGAGAAAGAAATTAATGAGTTTCAAAAGATGTTCAATGGTTTTTGTAATGGAGGTAAAAAATCTAGGCTTCCAAAGAAGTTATGGTATTTGTCTCAAAAAAAAGGGGGTTTGGGATTGCCAAACTTGCTAGCATATTACCGGGCTTTTCAAGTTAAGAATGTTGTGAAGATTTTGGCAAGAGAAAAAACAATTTGGGAGCAATTGGAGATGAAAGAATATAGAAATATTGGAAATTTGATTTTTCTAGGAATAAAGGATAAAGTGAGAAGACCAAATAATACTATGATGAGAGGTCTCGTGGAGGTGTGGAAGAAGGTAAAAAAGGATATGGTCCCAAATCTCTCTCCAGTTTTAGAACTGACTGATATGATGTGTTTCCCAATAAAGTTAGATAAGGAAAAAATGGAAATATTGGATAAAAAAGGGATGCTCTTATTGAAGGATTGGTTAAAAATATGTGAGTCTCTTGTTGAGCGGGAAAAAATATTTGAGATATTAAATTTGAATTGATTTCAGAGGTTGAAGGTGGAAAATTGGAACAAAAAATATGGAAAAGAAGTAGGGCTAGATAGAATACATACAGAATTTGAGGAGTTGGTATGGAGAATTAGAAAAGGGGAAAATAGTATAAAAGGTCTTGTGAGTAAGCTTTACAATATACTGAATAGAGGGGTAGACCCACATGAGGATTTGAGACGGAAGTGGGAACAAAGTTTGAATATAACAATTGGGGAGTTGGAGTGGAAAAACAAATGGAAAAAGAGGATTATGAGAACAATGTCTGTGAGAATTAAAGAACATAATTTTAAAATGTTGTGGCAATGGTACTTGACGCCATTAAGACTTAACCAGATGGATAATAAAAGAGATAAATTATGTTGGAGATGTAGAGAATTTGATGGAACATACGAACATATGTGGTGGAGTTGTAAAAAAATAAGGGATTTCTGGGGGAGAATAGAAGCTGAGTTTGGTGTAATAATGGGTAGAAGTGTTAAGCTGGTGTCAAGTATCATTCTTTTAACGAATGTGGAAGGTTTGGGTTTAAACAAAGATGAAAAGGAATTATTGGAAATTGTATTGACAACGGGCAGACAATGTATAGCTAGAAACTGGAAAAATGACATAGAAATACAGATTGGAGAGTGGTATAAAGAAATGTGGAGTTTAGCATTGAATGATAAACTGACATGGGAGATTAAAGTGAAAAGGGATAACTTAAAAGAGAATAGATTTTGGAATATATGGAAACCATTTGTGGACCATTCTTGTACGGCAAATGATAGTTCAGGACCAGTACCATCACAAAGAAGTTTTTGGAGTTGAGTAGCAAATAAACTCTCCGGGCATTGTATATATTCACAGGGTGTTATTATTCATCTAAAGATTAATGGTAGCACAGAAAGTTTTTATTATTTTGGATTTTGAAACAATGTTTTTTTTTCTTAATATTTTGTGGTTATATAGTAATTAATGAGTCTAGATATTGTTATGTGCTAACATTTAGTAATGTTTGTTAAGATGATACTATGGATTTGTTTATGTATTGTATTGTTAGTCATTGTTTTCTTTTTTTTTTGTATGTCTTTGAAAAATTCAATAAAATTTATATTAAAAAAAAAAAGAATACACCATAGCTCCAGCCCCCCGGAGGCCAGCACCCCCAAGACAGGCATCGGGGGGGAGTCCAACCACCACAGTCCCCGGCACCCCCAGGCAGGGTACGGGGGGTGGCGAGACCACGAGGGTCTCTTCGTCGGTCCCGAGATTCGTGCTGGGGGGGACCCCTAGCTCCTCAAGCGGTAGGCAGGAGTTCACTTCCCAACTCTTCATTCCGTTCCCTTCCCCTAATGCAAGGTTACCACAGAGCCCTCACCGAGCCACTAACGAGTCCCCCCTTTCCATTGCAGGACAGGACTCCGCAGAGCCAGGCTCCCCTGTATTAAGCCAAGCGGCCGCTCGCCCCAGGTGCACGTGCGGCAAGCCACAATGGCTGAGGGACTTCGTCCCATCCTAGGGGGGAGGGATGTTGTGTATTTATAATGCTGCTTCATATGAATGTACAATGTTGCTTTAAGAAATGTATGAATGTAACCCAGCCACAATCACAATGTAACCCAGCTGTTAAAGGAACGCGAGCAAGCTGCCTATAGAGGGCAGCTGCGAGTGTTCAACTCACATGGTCATCATTCCTCAAATCACCTGCAGCCGCGGGAACTTCCCGCAGCAAACAACTACTGCTGATCCACCACCGAAGATGGGCGTGACCCGGATGACGTCACGCCGGTAGCGGCCAATGAGCTACCATGCAGCCAAGTTCAAATGTGTTGTACCACTGTATATAATGTGAGATACCTCCGCCATTACCACATGTTCGTTCTGATCATCAACCAATAAACCTGTGTTAGTCCATACTGCGACTCCTTCTATGTCTCCTGGAACAGACACTAAAGCTCCTCAAAGTCTTGCTTTGCTTTCCTGATTGTTGGCTTGCATTTTTTCTGCCAGAATTTATGTTTCTGCCTGCTGTCCTCATTCGGACAAGCCTTCCATCTTCTAAATGAGCTTTTCTTGCTCTTGATCACTTCCCGAACAGCTCCTGTAAGCCACATTGGAGTCCTCTTGGACCTGGCAGTGCCCTTTTTCCTTTTGGGTATGCATTCCAATTGAGCCTCTGTTATTTTTTTTGTAAACAGCCTCCATGCCTCTTGGAGTGTTTGGACTCCAATATCTTCAATATTTGACTTTTCAAGGAGCAGTCAGGATTGATTTCTTTTAAGATCGACCTATTTGTTCTCTTTGCTGTAAACGTAAAGGTTTCCCTTGCTCGAAAGCCAGTTGTATCTGACTCTAGAGTTCAGTGCTCATCTCTGTTTCAAAGCTGAAGAGCCAGTGCTGTCTGCTTCTGCAGACGTTTCCATGGTCATGTGGAGGTATGACTAGACACCAGAGCACATGGAACGCTGTTTACCTTCCCACCAAAGTGGTTCCTATTTATCTACTTGCAATTTCTTGCTTTTGAACTGCTAGATTGGCAGGAGCTGGGACAAAGACGGGAGCTCATTCCATCCTGCAGTGCTTGGGAATTGAACTGCTGACCTTTCGCCTTCCAGTCAGCGTCTTAGCCACTTGAGCCGCTGCAGTGACACTAAGTCTCCAGGGAGACTTAGATTCAAATCCCCACTTAGCTGTGGAAACCGACTAGGTAGGTGGATATGGTAGTGTTAAATGACTTCTCGAACATTTCCTATACCTTAAAAATCCCATTTGCATTGCTATAAGTTGCATATCAGTAATAACATAAACTCAATGAGCTGTTGTGGAATGGGGGCTCCAATGGGAAACACCTTTACCCACAAACTATATGTTAACATCTCACTCAACTGAATCATCTCTGGAATAGGGAAATGATCTCTCACAGTTGGGGAAAGTCTTGATAACACTGTTGTGTTCTGATGGTTTTATTGTACACATGGATTACAATGTATCTGAGCCAATGTAACCTTGCCTATAGTAACAATGTAACCTTCAGCTGTATCATATAAACCCTGTAATTGGACGCGAGCTAATGACCACCAGCTGGCAGCAGCGAGCGTCCAAGCTCTCTTGGTCCGAACTCATCAAAGGCAACAGCGCGGGAAGTTTTCCCGCCACCACCTACACCTGGACAAGAAGGGCGTGACCTGCAATGACGTCACGCAGACAGTAGCCAATGGGCTACCATGGCACCACGTTCAAATGTATTACTGCTGTATATAAAGAGCTATCGATCCGCCATTACCTCATGTTCCCTCTGTCCACGATGCAATAAACCTGAGTTAACCCAGCCCGAGGCTGTGTCCTGTGTCTTGGTTTGCATACACCAAATTGGCGACGAGGGTGGGATGATGGATCCCCACGGAACAGCCAGGGCACAGAGCGGTTTCAACATCACCAAACCGCAAGACTGGGAGCTGCTTGAGATGGATTTCCAGGCGGCCCTGGTGGAACTCAGAGTCAAAGGAGAAGACGAGGAGAGGAAGAGGGCCATCCTCACCAGAATGCTCGGGATGGAAACCAAGCGGACGCTGGTGGGCATAATCGCTCCGAAGAAGGTGAGCGACTTTAAGGCGAGCGACATCATGAAACTGCTGCGAGAGCGGTTCTGCCCCTCGAGGGCAATGTTTCCCGCTCGGAGCGCGTTTTGGAGGCGAGTCCAAGCGCCGGATGAGTCGGTTGAGGCATTCGTGGCCGCCATGAGGATAGCCGCCGCCCCCTGTAAATGGGGCGATATCCTGGAGATGGTCCTCAGGGACGGCGTGTTGTGTGGCCTGAAAGACAAGGAGGTACAGCGCAGCTTGATGAATAAGGAGCCGCCACCCACGCTGGCAGAGGTCATAGAGGCCGCGGAAGCCGCAGAGTCCACGAATGCTGGAGTGGACGAGATGCACCAGTGGCGTGAGTGGCGTCCCAGAGCCGGCAAGGCGGAAAATTCGGTGCACGGGAAGTCCGGACAGTCGGTGCACGCAACTCGACGAGCCTCAAAGTCGTCTACGGAAGGTAGCGACGGCGAGGAGATCCAGAAGGTCCGAAAGGGTGGTCGACGCTGCGAGGGTTGCGGAGCGGCCCATGAGCGCGCGAGATGCCCGTTCAGGAAGGCCGAGTGTTACACCTGCGGCCGTCGGGGGCACATCGCCAAGGCATGCAGAAAACGGAAAGAGGGCCGGAGGCAGTCACAAGACCGTGCGGCCAGACCGGACCGTCCAATGAGGCCCAAAGATGGCGCCCAGACCACGAGGAGGCAGGACGGCGTGGGCCGCGTCTCGGACGACAGCGAGGACGACGCCCCAGTGTTCAGCGTGTCCGCGGGACAGTCCCATTACTTCGTTGAGGTATTAGTACAAGGGGCCCCTATTAAGATGGAAATTGACTCGGGGTCCTCCTATTCCATAATTCCCCAGAAAGAGTTCCTGAAAATCGACCCCCACGTGCGGCCCAAACTTAAAGCGTTGAGGTCCACGCTACGAGACGTACAGGAAAACAGCATTCCGGTGTTGGGGGTCGGGAAATTTCGGGTCAATTTTAAGAGACATTCTGCGGAACTGCCCCTAGTTGTCCTCAAGGGGGGAAGCTGTAGCCTCCTAGGGACACAGTGGTTTCAGCCCTTAGGTTTGTTCATAGGGGGGGTGCATACCGTGGGGGGGGACCCAATACAAGCGGTTTGCGATGCGCACCCCGCCGTTTTTAAGAAAGGACTAGGAAAGTTCAAGGGACCCCCTGTAGCTTTCGACATAGACCCGGAGGTCCGCCCGATAAGACTCAAACCGCGCAGGGTGCCGTTCGCACTCAAGGACAAGATAGAGGCGGAACTGGACAAACTGGTGGGCCAGGGGATTCTTATTCCTGTTGATTCCGCGGAGTGGGAAACTCCGATTGTAACGGCTCTAAAGGCTAACGGGGAGGTGCGCATTTGCGCTGATTATAAGTGTACAATTAACAAGGCGATCCGCCCTAATGCATACCCGGTGCCAGTGATCAGCCACCTTTTGGCCAGGCTGAATGGGGGAAAGTGTTTCGCTAAACTCGATTTGGCACAAGCCTATCAGCAACTTCCTGTGACCCCCGCCACGGCCGCGGCACAAACGATAGTTACACATAAGGGAGCGTTCCAGGTGTCGCGGTTACAGTTCGGAGTGAACTCGGCACCCGGCCTTTTTCAGTCGCTTGTGGAACGCCTCCTAAAGGGCCTGGAGGGGGTGTTGCCTTATTTTGATGACGTGTTGATAACAGGGGGGAGTGAGGCTGAACTGGCAAAAAGGTTGGACAAAGTGTTCGAGAAAGCGGGGCTAAGATTGAGGAAGGACAAATGTGTTTTTTTTGAAACCGAGGTCGAGTTTTTAGGGTTCCGGATCACACCCGAGGGGATTAAGCCGTCTAAATCCAAAGTAGCAGCCATTAAAAAGGCCCCTCGCCCCACATCCAAAACCGAGCTACAGTCCTTCCTGGGACTCCTCAATTTTTACCATACATTCCTCCCGCGGAAGGCGTCCGTGGCCGAACCGCTCCATCGGTTACTTAAAAAGGAGGAGCCATGGATGTGGGGTGACGAGCACGAGAGGGCGTTCAAAGAGCTAAAGCAACTCCTAACATCTGAGGCAATCCTGACGCACTTCGACCCCAAACGGCCAGTGGTCTTAGTCTGTGATGCATCCCCGGTGGGGGTGGGGGCGGTGCTTTGCCACGTGTTGGAGGACGGAAGGGAGGCCCCGGTAGCGTTTTACTCAAGGTCCCTGTCCCAAGCGGAGCGAAATTACGCACAAACCGACAGGGAGGCGTTAGCGATAGTAGCGGGAACCAAAAAATTTCACGATTTTTTGTATGGCCGCCCGTTCAAAATCGTGACCGATCACAAGCCACTGTTAGGGATTTTCACGGCGAGCAAGCCCACGCCGCAGATCCTGTCCCCGAGAATGCTGCGATGGGCTATTTTCCTCAACGCATACCAACATGAGTTGGAGTACCGGCCCGGAAAGGAGATCAGCCATGCTGATGCACTTTCGAGATCCCCTTTGCCCTTGTCGGATGACCAGAAGGCGAGAGTTGAAAGAGACCGCCAGGTGTTGCTAATTGAGGTTTTAGACGCACCCCCAATTGTACCAGCCGACATTGCTAGGGCGACAGGCAAGGACAGAACGCTGGAGAAAGTTAGTTCATGGGTACAGAAGGGGTGGCCGGCATCGTCCCCGAGTGCAGAGTTCGACCCATTCTTTCGGAAAAAGCTAGAGTTGTCCCTAGAAAGGGGGTGCCTTTTGTGGGGCCAACGGGTGGTGGTCCCTACGCCCCTGCGGACGAGGGTGCTCGAACTGCTGCACGTCAGCCACCCGGGCATTGTGCGTTCGAAGGCGCTGGCCCGGAGTTACTTCTGGTGGCCACAGCTGGACGCGGACATTGAGCACATGGTCGGCACTTGCGAGGCATGCCAGGGATCCCGACCTGAGGCGGCCCGTCTTCCGCATAGGGAATGGGACACAGCACGGGGGCCATGGTCCAGAGTGCACGTAGATTTCGCTGGCCCATTCCGAGGAACCATGTTTCTCCTAGTCGTGGATGCGTTCTCCAAGTGGCTGGAGGTTATCCCAGTAAAGAGCACGTCCTCCGCCACGACAATTAGCCGGCTAAGGAGAGTCTTTTCCACGTTCGGTTTACCCGACACTTTAGTCAGCGATAACGCTAGTTGTTTCACCTCCGCTGAGTTCGGAGCATTCATGGAGGCAAACGCCATTCGGCATGTCACATCCGCACCGTTTCACCCGGCCACGAATGGCCAAGTGGAACGGCTGGTGCGTACAACGAAGGAGGCGCTGCGGCGCATGGGCCCGGGGGACCTGAATCACCAAGTGTGCCAATTCCTCTTAGCGTATAGGGTGACCCCCTTAGCGTCAGGCTACTCGCCGGCAGAGCTCTTGATGCGGCGAAAACTGACCACGATCCTGTCCAGACTAGACCCGACGAGAGTCGAGGATAAAGGAAAAAACATAGGGTTGGCAGTCTCGAAAGGTTTCGCCGCCGGTGACCCTGTTCACTGCAGGAACTATTCCAGCGCAGGGCCAGCCTGGGTACCAGGGACGGTTGTAGAACAGACGGGGCCAGTGTCGTACCGGGTCGAGACTAACACCGGCCTCCTCTGGAGGAGGCACGCAGATCAACTGAGGCACCGAGTGAGTGGGGCTCAGCAACAGGATTCAGCGTTAGGGTTCTCCCCCACCCGCTTAACCCAAGGGGGAGACAGCAGTGGACAGCAGTCCCAAGCAAGGGGGGAAGGCAGAAGCAGCGGCCCCGACTCATACCCTTTTGATACGCCAGTCCTATCAGGGGCCGGGGAAGGGGGAGAGGAGTCCGCGACCGCTGCCCCCGATTGTAATTTTGATTTTGATTTCGCGAGCCGGGGGGGTTTTCAGGAGTGTTCCCCCACCCATCCAAGCGAGAAGAGGGGTTTTTCGTTAGCCCCCAGTGCCCCCGGTTCCTCCCTAAGAAAGAACACACCTCCCAACAACGCCGCGGAGCCGCGGCCAGTCACTAACGAGTCTCCCTCTCCAATTACAGGACAGGAAACCAGGGAACAAAGAGAAGGTAGCAAACCCGGGGAGAGGCAGCCCGCATCGAGACCCCAGCGTGTTCGAAATAAGCCATCTTGGCTGAGAGACTTTGTCTCCTAAGGGGGGGGGGAGTGTGTTTAAGTGTGGGCTCGAGACTTTGTCTCGTCCTAGGGGGGAGGGGTGTTGTGTTCTGATGGTTTTATTGTACACATGGATTACAATGTATCTGAGCCAATGTAACCTTGCCTATAGTAACAATGTAACCTTCAGCTGTATCATATAAACCCTGTAATTGGACGCGAGCTAATGACCACCAGCTGGCAGCAGCGAGCGTCCAAGCTCTCTTGGTCCGAACTCATCAAAGGCAACAGCGCGGGAAGTTTTCCCGCCACCACCTACACCTGGACAAGAAGGGCGTGACCTGCAATGACGTCACGCAGACAGTAGCCAATGGGCTACCATGGCACCACGTTCAAATGTATTACTGCTGTATATAAAGAGCTATCGATCCGCCATTACCTCATGTTCCCTCTGTCCACGATGCAATAAACCTGAGTTAACCCAGCCCGAGGCTGTGTCCTGTGTCTTGGTTTGCATACACCAAAAACACAGACCCTGGCACTCGGTGCCTACCAATTCAATTGTTGAACTGTGTTCCAGTCAACCCTCATGTTCTTTGGGAGATGCTAGAAGGATCTAGAATTTGGTTCTTCCCTTGCTGGTGCAAACAAAATCATGGCGATACATTTCCAGCCTTACACCTTCCCTTTGGGAATGGAAAAATGATCCATCAGACTGCTCCCTTGGTTTTCCTCCATTACTTACATAACATACATGTGTTCTCTCCTTTTGTATAGTACAAAACTTCATCTCCTCATGTGTATATTGAGGGAACACAAAATGGAACAGCTTGAAGGAAAAGTGGCCTCAAGAATTCTAGAGCAGTGGTGGCGAACCTATGGCACAAGTATCAGAGATTACACTCACAGCCCTCTGTGGGCATGCGTGCCATCACCCCAGCACAGAATTCACCCCTCTTTCCAGCAGCTCAATGGGATCTCTTCTTCCCTCCCCCAGCACAGAATTTGCCCCTCCCCTCTGCCCAGCAGAGTGCCATCACCCCAGCACAGAATTTGCCCCTCTTTCCAGCAGCTCAATGGGAGCACTTCCTCCTTCCCCGCAGAACAGAATTCACCCCACCCTCTGTTTGGGCACTTGGTCTCTAAAAGGTTCGCCATCACTGTTTTAGAGCATGAGAGGAAATATCTAAAGATAGTTGCAGATAGCACCTGAGAACTAGACACAAATATCTTATGCTTCCTCTTGATGCTAAGTCTTAAAAGAGAAGCATGAAATGTAATTTTTCCAATAGAAAGCTCAGACACAGTTTGTCACAATAGTCATTTATAACAGAGGACAATATCCATAAAAACACACATACAAATACTAGTCTGTAACACAATAACTTTGTTATAGTTAGGTGTGTTACAGGGTTCACACTCAATACCTCATTGGTTTAGGTATCTGGATGTGGAGCCGGAGTTGGGAGTTTGGTTGTGTTTCAGAAGAGCCGGTCTGTGTAGTCATGGGCAGGCTGCACAGTCCCTGGGTGCCTCAGAAGAAGGGGATGGTATACTACTTCTGAGTACTCTTCTGCCTACAAAACTCTGAAGAAGGTGACCATAATTCAGAATTGATTTGACAAAGACACACAATTATTCATTACAGGGTTGAGTTGTAGTCAATTACTACCAGCCACAAGGACTATAATGCAGCCTGTAAAAGGTAAAGGTAACGGCAGTGGTGGGCTCCAAAATTTTTTACTACCACACTGTGGTCATAGTGATGAGCTGCAAATTATTTTACTACCCACACCCTGGGCATGGCTAACTCTGAGGGTGTGGTTAACTCTGTGGGCCATGCCCACTTGGCCGGCCACACCATGGCCTGGGCTATGGAGGTGGGTGTGGCCTGGGGGAATTTCCGCTACTGGTTCCAGGGATCAGGTGGGAACCTGGAGCAGCACATCACTGGATGGGCGTGGCCAGGGGGAACCCCTGCGTCGCACCCAAATTAGGACTACTTTATAGCAAAACTTGGATGGGTTGAGCCAGCTAGAATTTCTGCTACTGGTTCTGGTGAAGTGGTGCGAACCTGCTGATGCCCACCACTGGGTAAAGGTCACCCTTGCCTTGAAAGCCAGTCATATATGACTCTAGGGTTCTGTTGTGTATTAAGGCACGTTTGCAAGTAGCACGGGCAGTGCCTTACAAGAGGAAAATGGCAGTTTCCCACCATCCAAATTAGGAGCCTAAAGTGGTGCAAAATCCCCCATTCCAGGGCGTGTTGATTATGCTAATCCAAGCCCTCTGATTGGTTACAGTTTTGGATACTATTTCCATTGGTTAATTACATATATACCTGTTGTGTTCTGTAAAGCTGTGCCTTTAACAATGTACCTTTGCCATGTGTTGCCAATGTAACCTTTCTGTGTGCAACATTATAACCATCAGCTGCATCAATGTAACCTAATAAGGGGACGCGAGCTAGTGACCACCAGAGGGCAGTAGCGAGCGTCCAGCTCCCATGGATCACAGTCACCTGGTTTCAGCAGCGCGGGAAGATTCCCCGCGACCTCCTCACCTGGTCAAGAAGGGCGTGACCTCCCACGACGTCACGCAGGCAGCAACCAATAGTCTGTCGACGAGCCACATTCAAATGTATAGCCAGCTGTATATATTGAACTACCCATCCGCCATTACCACATGTTCCTCCGGATCATCATGCAATAAACCTGTGTTAAGCCAACCCTTCGGCTGTTTCATTGTCTTTGGTCCCTTACACTAAATTGGCGACGAAGGTGGGATATGGCAGCCCACGGGACCAAGACATGCGCCGGTTTCGAAATCAGGAAACCGGGCGACTGGGAGATCTTCGAGATGGACTTCCAGGCCGCACTGATCGAGTCCGAAGTCACGGAAGAGGCGAAGAAAAGAGCCATCTTCACCAGAATGCTCGGACAAGAAACCAAAAGGACCTTGGTGGACCTGATTGCACCGAGGAGGGTGAGCGAATTCAAGGCCAAGGAACTCATGCAGATGCTGCGTGAGCACGTCTGGCCCGCCACAGCAATGTTTCCCGCTCGGAGTGCGTTTTGGAGGCGAGTCCAAGCGCCCGGGGAGACGGTCGCCGCATTCGTGGTGGCCCTGCGGCTGGCGGCCGGACTGTGCAAATGGGAGAATGCCGAAATTACCCTCCGAGACTGTGTGCTGTGCGGCCTGAACGACGCCGAGACCCAGCGCACATTAATGAACCAAGAGCCGCCTCCCACGTTGCAGGAGGTCGTCAGAGCGGCCCAGGCCGCTGAAGCTACGAAGGCCGGGGTCCAAGAACTTCAGGACTGGCGGCCAAAGTCGAGCAAGGCAGAGGCTCTGGTACAGGCGGCCCGCCGAACTTCGAGGTCGTCCGCAGAGAGCAGCGACGACGAGGACGTCCAGAGGGTCCGGAAGGAGAGCTGGCGATGCGACGGCTGTGGAGCGGCCCACGACTGCGTGAAATGCCCCTTCCGGAAGGCCGAGTGCCACAACTGCGGCCGCCGCGGACACATCGCCAAGGTGTGCAGGAAGAAGCGCGAAACCCGGCGGAGTTCCGCAGACCATTCCGCCGGACAAGACCGCCCAGCGAGATCCAAGGACGGCGCCCAGGCCACGCGGAAGCAGGACGGCGTGGGCCGCATTGCCGACGGCAGCGAGGACGACGCACCAGTGTTCAGCGTGTCTACTAGACACCCCCGCTACTTTGTTGAGGTACTAGTCCAAGGGGTCCCCATTAGGATGGAAATTGACTCGGGGTCCTCATATTCAATCATTTCCCAGAGGGAGTTTTTGGGAATTGCCCCCCACAAGCGACCCAAGCTCAAAGCATTGAGGTCCACACTACGTGACGTGCAAGGGAACAGTATTCCAGTGTTGGGGGTTGGAGAGTTTCAGGTCAAATTCAAGGAGCACGCCGCGTCCCTTCCCCTAGTCGTGCTCAAGGGAGGAAATTGCAGCCTCCTCGGGACTCAATGGTTCCAGCCCCTGGGGTTGTTTATTGGGGGGGTGCACGCCGTTGGGATGCACGCCATTGGGACTGATCCAATTTAGGAGGTGTGCGAGGCGCACACCGAAGTTTTCAAAAAAGGACTGGGGAAATTCAAGGGGCCCCCAGTGACTTTCGACCTGGACCCGGGGGTCCGCCCAATTCGCCTTAAACCACGCAGGGTGCCGTTCGCACTCAAGGACAAGATAGAGGCGGAACTGGACAAGTTGGTGGGCCAGGGGATCCTTGTGCCTGTAGATTCTGCGGAGTGGGAAACTCCAATTGTAACCGCTCTAAAGGCCAACGGGGAGGTCCGCATATGCGCTGACTACAAGTGCACCATCAACAAGGCGATCCGCCCGAATGCATATCCGGTGCCGGTAGTCAGCCATCTGCTGGCCAGGTTACACGGGGGAAAGTGTTTCGCTAAGCTCGACTTAGCACAGGCCTACCAGCAGCTCACGGTGTCCCCTGCCGCAGCTGCTGCGCAGACCATAGTCACCCACAAGGGGGCGTTCCAGGTGACGCGCCTCCAGTTCGGCGTGAATTCGGTGCCTGGAATTTTCCAATCACTCGTGGAACGCCTCCTGAAGGGATTGGAGGGGGTGTTGCCTTATTTTGATGACGTGTTAATAACGGGGGGGAGTCGGGCTGAATTGGCCAAAAGGTTGGGGAAGGTCCTGACGATATTCGAAAAGGCGGGGCTGAGGTTGCGAAAGGACAAATGCGTCTTCTTCGCAACAGAGGTTGAGTTCTTAGAGTTTTGTGTGACTCCCGAGGGAATAAAACCATCCATGTCCAAGGTGGCAGCCATTAAGAAAGCCGCCCGCCCCACCTCCAAGCCCGAGTTGCAGTCGTTCCTAGGGCTGCTCAACTTTTACCACTCCTTCCTCCCCCGAAAGGCAGCGGTGGCTGAGCCGCTACACAAACTGCTGAAGAAAGACCAGGCATGGAAGTGGGGCGATGACCAAGAAAGGGCATTTAGCGAGCTAAAAAGCCTCCTGGCGTCCGACGCTATACTGACCCATTTCAACCCCAAACGCCCAGTAGTTCTGATCTGTGATGCATCTCCAGTGGGGGTGGGGGCGGTGCTGTGCCACGTGTTGGAAAACGGAAGGGAGGCCCCGATAGCATTTTACTCCAGGTCCCTGTCCCAAGCAGAGAGAAACTACGCACAGACGGACAGGGAGGCACTAGCAATAGTTGCGGGGACGAAAAAATTTCACGATTTTCTGTACGGCCGCCCGTTCACCATTGTAACAGACCACAAGCCCCTGCTAGGCATCTTTACCACGGATAAGCCCACCCCACAGATCCTGTCCCCGAGAATGCTCAGGTGGGCCATTTTTCTCAACGCGTATCAGCACGCATTGGTCTACCGGCCTGGGAAAGAGATCAGCCATGCGGACGCTCTATCTAGGTCCCCCCTTCCCCTAACGCCCAGCCAGGTGAGCATGGGGGAGCGGGACCATCAGGTTCTCATGATAGAGGTGCTGGATTCGCCCCCCGTAATGCCTGCAGACATTGCCAAAGCGACAGAGAAGGACAAAACGTTAGCGACAGTCAGCTCCTGGCTGCAGAAAGGGTGGCCCGCGTCCTCCCCAGCGGAGGAGTTCGCCCCATTTTTCAGAAAAAAGCTAGAACTGTCCCTAGAGAGGGGGTGCCTCTTGTGGGGGGAGCGGGTGGTGATTCCCACTTCCCTTCGGCCGCGGGTGCTCAAACTGCTTCATGTCAGCCACCCCGGCATCGTGCGATCCAAGGCGCTGGCCCGGAGTTACTTCTGGTGGCCCCAGCTAGACGCCGACATCGAGCACATGGTCGGCACTTGTGAAAGTTGCCAATGCTCCAGACCATAGGAGGCCCGCCTTCCCCACAGGGAATGGGACGCGGCTAAGGGGCCGTGGTCCCGGGTGCACGTAGATTTCGTGGGCCCATTCAGAGGCACCCTGTTCCTCCTTGTAGTGGACGCTTTCTCCAAATGGTTGGAGGTTATCCCAGTCACGAGCACCTCCTCGGCCCAGACCATTAGGCATTTGCGGAGGCTCTTTTCCACGTTCGGCATACCCGACACGTTAATTAGCGACAACGCTAGTTGTTTCACGTCCTCCGAGTTTAGGGCATTCATGGAGATTAACGCCGTTCAGCATATCACCTCCGCCCCTTTTCACCCGGCCACCAACGGCCAAGTAGAGCGCCTCGTCCGCACCACGAAGGACGCGTTGCGGCGCATGGGCCCAGGGGATCTGAACCTGCAAGTGTGTCAGTTTCTGCTAGGGTACAGGGTAACCCCATTGGCGTCAGGATACTCCCCCGCAGAGCTCTTAATGCGCAGGAAGCTGACCACCATCCTTACTAGGCTAGACCCCACGAGGGTAGAGGACAAAGGAAGGAACATCGGGCTGGAAGTTACAAAGAGTTTCAGCATAGGCACCCCCGTGCATTGCAGGAATTACGCCAGCACGGGCCCAGCCTGGGTGCCGGGCGTAGTCGTGGAACAAACCGGCCCCGTGTCGTACCGCGTGGAAACCAGCACAGGGCTCCTATGGAGGCGGCACGCAGACCAACTCCGACGCAGGGTCTCCGATGAGCAGGACACGGGTCACGCAGGAAATAAGTCAGCGTTAGGGTTCTCCCCCACCCGTTTAGCCCAAGGGGGAGGAGAAGGGGACCGTGGGCCCCCACCAAGGGGGGAGGAGGATATCCTCGTAGATACCCTGGGGGATCTTTCCGAGGAGGAGGAACCCGACCCCATACATATCTCGCGGAAAGTCCCCATAAATGCGGGTACCCCTACCAACTTAGATTTTGATTTTCAGAACCGGGGGGGGGGGTTTCGGAGTGGTCCCCCACCCGTCCAAGCGAGAAGAGGGGTTTTTCGTTAGTCCCGACGGCCCCCGGTCTGCCCACAATGGAGTTTTTCCCTTCCCCTAAGGCCGCCAGACAGCGGCAAGCCGCTAACAATTCTCCCTCTCCCTTTTCAGGACAAGGGACCAGGGAACAAAGAAGCAGTAACGCCCCCGGGGGGGCAGCCATCTTCACGGCCCAAACGCACATGCAACAAGCCATCTTGGCTGAGAGACTTCGTCTCATCCTAGGGGGGAGGGATGTTGTGTTCTGTAAAGCTGTGCCTTTAACAATGTACCTTTGCCATGTGTTACCAATGTAACCTTTCTGTGTGCAACATTATAACCATCAGCTGCATCAATGTAACCTAATAAGGGGACGCGAGCTAGTGACCACCAGAGGGCAGTAGCGAGCGTCCAGCTCCCATGGATCACAGTCACCTGGTTTCAGCAGCGCGGGAAGATTCCCCGCGACCTCCTCACCTGGTCAAGAAGGGCGTGACCTCCCACGACATCACGCAGGCAGCAACCAATAGTCTGTCGACGAGCCACATTCAAATGTATAGCCAGCTGTATATATTGAGCTACCCATCCGCCATTACCACATGTTCCTCCGGATCATCATGCAATAAACCTGTGTTAAGCCAACCCTTCGGCTGTTTCATTGTCTTTGGTCCCTTACACTAAAATACCCCACTAGGATTGGTTAGTTACATTTGTTCACGAGTCGCTCCTTTGTATCAAGGAGCCACCACCGGGGAGACACTATATAAGCCCCACGAGTAAACAAGGGTGGGGCCGGACCAGATCGACACTTCCCACTCCATACAGGTAGCCAGCAACGTGCTATGCCTGGGTCTCCTCCATTAAGCTATGCTTCTATGGTAGCTAGCCTTTGCCTCCTACATGACTGTTGTGTATGTATGCGTGCATGTTCATTGTACTGTAAAGGCAAGAATGTAACCACTCCAAATACAAACGATCTCAGCTGTAAAGGAACGCGAGCAGACAGCCCATAGAGGGCAGCTGCGAGCGTTCAGTCTCACATGGTTCACATTGCTCAATCACGGACAGCCGCGGGAAAACCTTCCCCGCATTCAGCAGCAGAAGAAAGAGGCGTGCCTGGGCGAGGCCACGCCGGTAGCAGCCAATGAGCTACCGTGCTACAAGATTCAAATGTAGAGGGCTACTGTATATATTGAGATGTATCACCGCCATTACCTCATGCTTCACCGGAACACCATGCAATAAACCTGTGTTAAACCAACCCTTCGGTTGTCCTGTTGTCTTTGGTCCCATACACTAAATTGGCGACGAAGGTGGGATATGGCTGCCCACGGGACCAAGACATGCGCCGGCTACGAGATCAGGAAGCCGGGAGACTTGGAGCTGTTTGAGATAGACTTCAACGCAGCGCTGGTGGAGCTCGAAGTCTCAGATGAGGCCAAGAAGAGGGCCATTTTCGTCCGCATGCTCGGACACGAGACCAAGAGGACCTTGGTGGACCTGATCGCGCCGAGGAAGGTGGGCGACCTCAAAGCCACAGAGCTCCTGGCGGCACTGCGCGCCCATCTCCGGCCAGCGATAGCGATGTTCCCCGCTCGGAGCGCGTTCTGGAGGCGAGTCCAGGCGCCCGGGGAATCGGTCGCCGAGTTCGCCGCGGCCCTGCGGCTGGCCGCCGGCCCATGCAAGTGGGAGACCCCAGAAGTCACCCTCCGGGACTGCCTGCTCTGCGGTCTGAGGGATACCGAGACTCAGCGCGCGCTGATGAAAAGGGAGCCGCCTCCCACGTGGCAACAAGTCCTCGACACGGCGCAGGCCGCGGAGGCCACGACTGCCGGGGTGCAAGAGCTTCAGGACTGGCGCCCGAAGCCCGCCAAGGCAGAGAGCTCGGTGCGCGCGGCCCGGCGAGTTTCAAACTCGTCTGCAGAGAGCAGCAACGACGAGGACGTCCGGAGGGTCCAGAGAGAGGGCCGGCGCTGCGACGGCTGCGGCGCCGCCCACGCCCGCACCAAATGCCCATTCCGCAAGGCCGAGTGCCACAACTGCGGCCGGCGCGGGCACATCGCCAAGGTCTGCCGGAAACGGCGCGAGGCCACAACAAGGAGTTCTCCAGACCGCTCGGCGAGGCAGGACCACACCACAAGGCCCAAGGACGGCACCCGGACCACGAGGACGCGGGACGGCGTAGGGCGCATCTCCGACGACAGAGAGGACGACGCTCCGGTTTGCAGCGTTTCCACGGAGCACCCCCGTTACTTCGTTGAGGTAGTAATACAAGGGGCCCCTGTTAGAATGGAGGTGGACTCGGGTTCGTCATACTCTATTATTCCCCAGGGAGAGTTCATGAAAATCGCCCCCCGCGTGCGGCCCAAGCTCAAAGCGTTGAGGGCCACACTAAAGGACGTGCAAGGGAACCGCATCCCAGTGTTGGGGGTTGGGAAGTTCCAGGTCCAGTTTAAAAAGCACACCGCAACGCTTCCCCTAGTCGTCCTCAAGGGAGGAAAGTGCAGCCTCCTCGGGACTCAATGGTTCCAGCCCCTGGGGTTGTTCATTGGGGGGGTGCACGCCGTGGGAGCACACGCCACCGGGACTGATCCAATACAGAGCGTGTGCGACGCGCACCCCGAGGTTTTCAAAAAGGGGCTCGGAAAATTCAAGGGCCGCCCAGTGACTTTCGACCTGGACCCTGAAGTACGTCCAATCAGACTTAAACCGCGCAGAGTGCCTTTCGCACTAAAGGACAAAATAGAGGCGGAGTTGGACAAGTTGGTGGGCCAGGGGATTCTGGGCCAGGGGATTCTTGTTCCTGTTGATTCTGCGGAGTGGGAAACTCCAATTGTAACAGCGCTCAAGGCCAACGGGGAGGTCCGCATATGCGCTGATTACAAGTGCACCATCAATAAGGCGATCCGCCCTAATGCTTATCCGGTGCCGGTAGTCAGCCACTTGTTGGCCAGGTTACACGGGGGGAGGTGTTTCGCTAAACTCGACCTGGCCCAAGCCTACCAGCAACTCCCGGTGACCCCCGCCGCAGCTGCTGCACAGACCATAGTCACCCACAAAGGGGCGTTCCAGGTATCGCGCCTCCAATTCGGCGTGAATTCGGCGCCCGGGATTTTCCAGTCACTCGTGGAACGCCTCCTGAAGGGGTTAGAGGGGGTGTTACCCTACTTTGATGACGTATTGATTACAGGGGGAGCCGGGCCGAATTAGCAAGCAGGTTGGGAAGGGTCCTGACAATATTCGAGAAAGCGGGGTTGCGGTTGCGGAAGGACAAATGCGTTTTCTTCGCAACTGAGGTTGAGTTCCTAGGGTTCCGTGTTACTCCCGAGGGAATCAGGCCATCCCAATCCAAGGTGGCCGCCATCAAGAAGGCCCCTCGCCCCACCTCCAAGCCCGAGTTGCAGTCGTTCCTTGGACTGCTCAACTTTTACCACTCCTTCCTTCCGCGGAAGGCAGCAGTAGCGGAACCGCTACACAAATTGTTAAAAAAGGACGAGGCATGGAAGTGGGGCGACGACCAGGAGAGGGCTTTCAATGACCTGAAGCGACTCCTGGCATCAGATGCGGTACTGACCCATTTCAATCCCAAACGCCCAGTGGTCCTGATATGCGATGCATCCCCGGTGGGGGTGGGGGCGGTGTTATGCCACGTACTGGAGAACGGGAGGGAGGCCCCGATAGCATTCTACTCTAGGTCCTTGTCCCAAGCGGAGAGGAACTATGCCCAGACAGACAGGGAAGCACTAGCGATAATTGCGGGGACTAAGAAATTTCATGATTTTGTGTACGGCCGCCCCTTCACCATAGTGACTGACCATAAGCCCTTGCTAGGCATTTTCACCGCAGATAAGCCCACACCCCAAATCCTGTCCCCGAGAATGCTCAGGTGGGCCATTTTTCTCAACGCGTATCAGCACGCGTTGGTATACCGGCCCGGGAAGGAGATCAGCCATGCGGATGCCCTGTCGAGGTCCCCCATTCCCCGGGATTGCTGCCACGTGGGCGAAGTAGAGAGGGACCACCAGGTCTTAATGATAGAGGTCCTAGACTCCCCTCCAGTAGTACCGGCCGACATCGCTAAAGCGACCGGCAAGGACAAAACGCTGGCCACAGTTTGCTCCTGGGTACAGAAAGGGTGGCCCGTGTCTTCCCCAGCAGCGGAATTCGACACATTTTTCAAAAAGAAACTAGAGTTGTCCCTAGAGAGGGGTTGCCTTTTGTGGGGACAGCGGGTAGTGATCCCCACGTCTCTCCGGCCGAGGGTGCTTAAACTGCTGCACGTCAGCCACCCGGGGATCGTCCGCTCTAAGGCGCTGGCCCGCAGTTACTTTTGGTGGCCCCAGCTAGACGCCGACATCGAACACATGGTCGGCACTTGCGAAGCGTGCCAAAGCTCCAGGCCAGAAGAGGCCCGCTCGCCACATAGGGAGTGGGACGCAGCGAGGGGGCCCTGGTCCCGGGTACACGTAGACTTTGCTGGCCCGTTCAGGGGAACGCTTTTCCTCCTTGTGGTGGACGCGTTCTCCAAGTGGTTGGAGGTCATCCCAGTCTCGAGCACCTCCTCGGCCACAACAATTAAACAGCTACGGAGGGTCTTTTCCACGTTCGGTTTACCCGACACCCTCGTCAGCGATAACGCTAGCTGTTTCACGTCCGCCGAGTTCGGGGCGTTCATGGAGCGAAACGCCATTCGGCACATCACCTCCGCCCCCTTTCACCCGGCCACCAACGGCCAAGTAGAGTGCCTCGTGCGCACCACGAAAGACGCGCTGCTGCGCATGGGCCCCGGAGACCTCGACCTGAAATTGTGCCAATTCCTGCTAAGGTACAGGGTCACCCCATTGGCGTCAGGGCACTCCCCCGCAGAGCTGTTGATGCGCAGGAAGCTGGCCACGGGAATCTCCAAGCTAGACCCCACGAGAGTAGAGGACAAAGGGTGGAACATAGGGGTGGAACCTTCAAAGAGTTTCAGCGTAGGCGCCCCGGTGCACTGCAGGAACTACACCAGCGCGGGGCCAGCCTGGGTGCCGGGCACCGTAATAGAATGAACCGGCCCCGTCTCATACCGCGTGGAGACCAGTACAGGTTTCCTGTGGAGGCGACACGTGGACCAACTCAGGCGCAGGGTCCCCGGAGAGCAGGACGGAGACGAGACAAGCAGTGAATCAGCGTTAGGGTACTCCCCCACCCGTTTAGCCTAAGGGGGAGGGAAAGGGGAACATGGGCCCCCACCAAGGGGGGAGGAAAGGGAATCGATCCACAGAGATCTTTTGCGGGAGTTCGCGGCAGAAAGGAAGAGCCCCGACCTCACACATACCCCCCGGAATTTTCCCCGAAGCACAGATGCCCATGGAAGTTTAGACGTTGATTTACAGTACCAGGGGGAGTTAGCGGAGTGGTCCCCCACCCGTCCTAGCGAAAAGAGGGGTTTCAGTTCAGCCCCTGGTACTTCCAGTCCAAGTAGTCCCTGTGAGTTAGAATGCAATATAGCGCCAATTTCCCGGAGACCGACACCCCCAAGACGGGAGGCAACAGCAAGTCCGCCCACCACAGTCTCAAGGTCCCCCGAGCAAGGATCGGAAGGTAGCAGGACCACAAGGGTGACCTCATCGGTTCCGCGGTTCACAATAGGCGGGTCCCCGGGGTCCGAGAGCAACAGGCAGGGGTTCACCTCCCAACTATTCATTCCGTTCCCATCCCCGGGCGCAAGGCAGGCACGGACGCCCCACAGAGCCACTAACGAATCCCCGTCTCCCGTTGCAGGACAAGCACCCGCGGAATCAGGGATCACAGGCTCTCCAGTACTAGGTCAGACGCAGGCACGCCCCAAGCGCACGTGCGGCAAGCCACAATGGTTGCGGGACTTCGTCCCATCCTAGGGGGGAGGGATGTTGTGTATGTATGCGTGCATGTTCATTGTACTGTAAAGGCAAGAATGTAACCACTCCAAATACAAACGATCTCAGCTGTAAAGGAACGCGAGCAGACAGCCCATAGAGGGCAGCTGCGAGCGTTCAGTCTCACATGGTTCACATTGCTCAATCACGGACAGCCGCGGGAAAACCTTCCCCGCATTCAGCAGCAGAAGAAAGAGGCGTGCCTGGGCGAGGCCACACCGGTAGCAGCCAATGAGCTACCGTGCTACAAGATTCAAATGTAGAGGGCTACTGTATATATTGAGATGTATCACCGCCATTACCTCATGCTTCACCGGAACACCATGCAATAAACCTGTGTTAAACCAACCCTTCGGTTGTCCTGTTGTCTTTGGTCCCATACACTAAAATGACAAGATTCCGGAGGGACTGATTCCATTGGGATTGTATAGCCATCTCTGTGTCTGGAGCACCTTGTAAACTCATCTCTAAAAGACTGTTGAATAAAGACTTGTTGCTGTTTTGTTAATCATTGTCTGAACTGGTGCTTATAAGGGCTGGACATAACAGGTTCAGTGCTCATCTTTGATGTTTGCAGATTGATATGCAGTAGGCAGCAGTCAGGGGGCCAAACACATCTTTATTGCAGTGTAGTCAATCTGAACATGAAGTAATGGCGGAGACGCAGCTCCTTATATATGGTACAACACATTTGAATTTCGCCCGAAAGCGCCCATTGGTTGCAGTACCAGTGACGTTATTCTGACGTACTGCATACCTGGCATGGCTCACCTGTGGTGGGAAGGTTTCCCGTGCTAGTCACTGATTGGGTGATTGGAGCCACGTGAGCTGAGCTCCTTCAGCTGCGTTATCACTGGCAGCTGAGTTACATTGCGAGTGGCAGATGACTTACATGCATACACATTATCTACACAAGAGTATTCATAAGGGGGGGGAAGGGAGGGGGAAGTGGAGGATCGCTAGATCTGATTCATTCACATTACTTTGGTTACATACACAACATCATCTCTGTTTCAAAGCCGAAAAGCCACCACTGTCTGCTTCTACAGACATTTCTGGGGTCATGTGGCAGGCATGACTAGACACCGGAGCACACGGAATGCTGCTACCTCCCCACCAAAGTGGTCCCTATTTATCTACTTGCAATTTCTTGTTTTTGAACTGCTCGTTTGGCAGGAGCTGGGACAAAGATGGGAGCTCATTCCATCCTGCAGTATTCGGGAATTGAACTGCTGACCTTCCGCCACCCAGTCAGTGTTGCATTGCCTAAAAATGGTGTCCTGCAGTCAGATGTGGTAGGATGATGGGAGCTGTTGTCTGAAATATCTTCAGGAGGAAAGAGGATGTTATTACAGAATTTTCAGGTTCAGAGATTCAGATTGCTGAATGAATAATCTCAGAATAGCAATAGCATAAATAAATAAATAAATAACACTTATATACCGCCTCGTAGCACTTATATGCACTCTCTGGGCAGTTTACAAATTAATTAGCATTTTGTCCCTAATATGCTGGGTACTCATTTTACTGATCTTGGAAGGATGGAAGGCTGAGTCAACCTTGATCCCCATCAGGATTGAACTCACAACCTCAGTTTAACCTCTGCACCACCAGGGATCTTCATCAGAATGTAGCAATTGTTGAGATGTCAGCAGTGGGACTAAGCTAATGTCACTGGGCTTTGGTTCTACCTTATGGGCTTTCTGGAAGAGTCAGGTTCTTTATTTTAAGCCTAGGAATGTTGGATCTGGGCTGCGAAGCAGGTTGCGCAAGCTGGATCGGAACTGAGAAGCGGCTGTTGGGGCCCGGAGAGACTGGTCAAGTAACGACACACGAGGCAAGATGGAGTTAAGACCAGTGGTTTAATGAAGACAAATTATCAGTATTTATCCTGTTTCTGGCTGCATGCAAAAGCGTAGTGATCTATTGTATTGGCAGGCTTCACACATTATGTTTACACAAGTTAATTGGGGAAGTCTACAGGGGAAGTTAATTAACTAACTTAATTAACGGTAGGGGAAATACATTGTTCCGTGTTATCTGGGGTAAACAAATGGCTAGTATTGACTCTAGGGCTTAAAGGGATCCGCAGACGCGAGATTACCTATTACGTGCCTAGCGAGTTAGTCATTAGCTCTCTATTGTTTGAGCTGCTTGTCAGATCACCTATTGATGAATTAAACTCTATCTAATATTCCACTCCCCCAATTTCTGTCCCCTCAGGAACCCCTGGCAACGATGTGATCACCCATTACCGGGGTTCTGTCAGGGACAGTTGACCAATTGTGTGCGCAGATACCACACTCCCCCTTTATTTGTTTAATTGGACCTGACAGACGGCTCGACATAGGAGCGGCATCAGCTGACATGGAGTGAGGACATTCCGGGGTTCTCTCCATGGGGGACACCTTGACATCAGTGAGGGAATACATTGCATGAAACAACATATAGCTGTTCCCAGTATTGTCACCCCCACAATCACCTTGAGTGTTGTTTGTAGCCAACCCCATGGGAACCAGGACCATAACGAATCCCACCATGCCCACGTGGCATCTGCCTTGATATTTTTAACCAAGGTATAGAGGTCTGTGAGTTGACTCTGTACCTTGCGCGAGTTGTCCGTGAGGTTGAAACAACACATGCCATGGACAGACTCGCAACCCAAATGATGTAACAGTAAGAGGTAATCGATAGCTGCTCGATTATCCAGTATGGCATGGCGAAGCTCCATCTGCTCCTGATTAAGCAGCGCTATCGCCAAGGAGGTGTGGTTAATGGCTTTTGCCAAAGCGCAAGCCAATTGACCAATTCTCCGAGCATTGTCTACGGCTAAGCCTGGCACCCCAAACAAGCTGACTGCTAATGAAACATACTCAGCTTTACTCAGAATCCTGATGTTGCTATCACATGAACTGTCTAACTGAGTGGCACGAGCGTGCCGTACATGGGGAGATACATTAATACTTGGGGCGACCATGTCTTTTGTGGGAAGCAACAATGTCAAATGACTGATGCAACAAAGGGAATCAGATACATTTGCAGGAATGTAGTTCCAAGTATACTGGTTACATGTAAAAAACCATCCTGAAGGCAAGGTAACATGAGCAAACATTGAATTAATAGTCTCTGGGTTATTACAAGTCCAAGTGCTGTTGCCGGGGTTGAGGCAATGGCGCTGTGGCCCCTCGTCCATGGAACAGCCGGTCATACGAGCACAAGTAGAGTTCGGGCTGCCACTCGGGGTGTGTACAGAATGGCTGCATCAGCCGGTAGGACTTTTGTGCCTTGGGTTCCCCAGTGCGCATACGTTGAAAAGGCATTCTTGTAAAACGGACCAAATATCCGCTTCACCAACCAGTCACCGTTCCTGATGCGCGCATCTGGGGAGTGACACACCGGAATGAGGCAAGTGCTCAGAATAGAGGCAGAAGCGGTGGTCTGCCTCAGGCAAAAATCGGACTGATTGACGAGGTTCGCCAATCTTTCACAAATGTTGTAATGCATCTAGGCAGAAAGATCTCTGCCTGGCATCAGGTTGTTGGCTTCCAGTGAAGCTGCTTGAATGCCTCCTCCCGCAAGCAGGGAAAGGATCAAGATGATGGTGGTCATCATGGAATTAGCAGTAATCAGGGAAAAGTCTGCAATCAAGATGTTCTCCGGCATCGGCTCCTTGTCCTCCCGCCAAATGGCATCCGCTGCCTCCTGGCACAGGGACTTGACCATCCCCCAGGTGATCTTCGGCGCTGTCATCTGCTCTCATCGCCTCCTCCACTTGGCTCTCCCCGTCAGGGTTAACACCTCCATCTCCAGTATTGGGTCCGGGAGTGCCTGGGTCCACGCCATTGAACTCGAAATGAGGCTTGACACACCTGGCTGGAATCCAGATAACGCCTGTAGGAGACATAATTGCAGCATACCCTCTTCCCCATGTTATGAGTGCTGCCGGGCCCTTCCAAGAAGGATCCGGTGGCACTCAGTAACACACCATCGGCTGCGGGAGAGCCTCCGTGCAACAGAAGTGCTTCTCTTGTGGAGTGTAATCTGAGAAAACATTAAGGTGATTGTACGTAAACAATACCTTGTTCAGGCAATGCTGTGCCTGACCCTGATTTTTGGGGAGGGCTAGTTCCTCCCTTTCTGTTTGTTTGTCAATGTAGGACTTAAGCATCCAATTGACCTGCTCCACAATCGCTTGCCCTTGCGGATTGTATGGAACGCCAAAGGTATGCTTAATGTCCCAGGTGGCCATGAAGGTGGCCAGCTGCCTGGAGCCGGGTTACCTAAGAGACCGCATCGCCCTGAGGACGTCTGTCCGTCCAACCAGAGCGGACCGGAGGGGCTCTCTAATTGTTCCATCAGCCAGAGGGGCTCGCCTCTCTGGCACAAGGAGGAGAGCCTTCTCCGTGTCTGCACCGGCCCTCTGGAACCTCCTGCCAACAGAGCTACGTCTCCGGACGGAATTGCTGCCTTTCAGAAAAGATCTTAAAACCTGGCTGGCGGGTCAAGTGTGGGGTGCAGGTGGAAGGGTAACCGCCATTGGGTGGTTGGTGTAGAAGAACTCTTCCCCATGGTGCCTTTGGATCCTGCAGCCCTTGTTTTTAGGGGGTGGGTAGTTTTAACTGTTTTAACTGTTTTAACTTGTGTTTTTAATTTTTATTGTGAACCGCCCTGAGTTGGCTTTGGCCGAGTGAGCGGTATATAAATGTGATAATTAAATTAAATTAAAATTAAGCTATAAGCTGGACCATTATCGGTTTTCACGTGCCGTGGTTTGCCCATGGCCATGAAGCAGGAAAGGAGATGCTGCTCCACAAGGGAAGCCGTTTCTCCCTTCTGTGCTATAGCCCAAACGAACTGTGAGAAAGTGTCAATGCAAACGTGCATGTACTGCCATCTGCCAAACTGCGGAATGTGTGTGACATCCATCTGCCACACCTGGTTGGCCTCTGTCCCTCATGGGTTGACCCCCCATGAGGGCCCCCCTACCACCCCTGCACAATGTGGACAGGAACGAACTATGCCCTGGGCTTGGGAAAGTGGCAGGTTGAACTGCCGTGCAAGTGCCTTGGCATTTTGATGGAAAAATGCATGACTCTGAATTGGAGTCGTGAAGACTCCCAAGACTGACCATTGCTGAATTTCCTTTGTGGTCACATCCGCTCTACTATTGCCCATGGAAATCGGACCAGGCAAGTCCTGGTGGCTTCTGATGTGGGCAATATAGAGCGCTTCGGTGCGGTTCCACAAATGAAATTGAGTTGTGAGGAAAAGACTCAACAAGTTTTTGTCTATCGCGGGAGTGATGTATACTCCCGGTAGACTGTGAAGCAAATTCCTAACATACTGGCTGTCAGTAATTATCTTCAAGCATTCTTTGGCAAAGGTGCGCAAGGTGAGGTTCACTGCTGCCAATTCCGCCCGCTGTGCGGATTTCTGCGGAAGAGTTAGAAGCGTGCGCCAAGCCTGGCCCTCTTGCCAAGTAAGAACACCATATGTATGACCCCCATCAGTGAAAACTGTCCTAGCCCCCTGAAGTGGAACCAGGGACATTAACTCACACAAACTGACTGTCTGTGTTTGAAGCGAGACGAGTCTGGGGTCTTTCGGCAAATGGTATGCCAAACATCCAGTGAATCCCTCCAATGCAATCGGAAGCGAGTCACCGAGCTGCATCAGTTGCTGAATCTGCTCTTTTGTGAATGGGACCACAATTTTTGCTAAATCGTACCCTGAGATATCCCTTGCTCTCAGCCTTCCTCGGTAAATCATCGTGGCCAGTTCCTGTGGAGGAACGATGTTTTGGGAAGAGGTGTGTGGTAAATACACACATTCCACGATACTCGCCCTCCACTCGGAGTCCACCCCTAGGGCCCCGGTGAACATGGATCTGGTCCAGACAATGTACAGGTTTAGAACAGGAGCATATGGCCCCTGACTAATCCTATCCACCCATCTCTGGCTGAGAACTTGGTTGACCTTTTCGAGAGTCAAGCGCGCCTCTCAAGGAATGTGTATCCGGTCTGCCGGCTGCTTACCTAGCATTAGCAGCGAGAAGAGTGGCTTCAGAAGGTCCATATCTAGCCTGAAATACGGTCTGGCCCAATTGATATTCCCCAGAATTTGTTGCAATTCTACAAGGGTGACTGAATCTTTTAAGTTGATCTATGGCAAAACTGGTGCTGCAAAAGAACGGAGAAGCCGATGGCCAAGTATGAAAATGGCTCGGTTCTCTGAACTTTCTCCGGGGCAATGAGTAACCCTTTTTCCTCCAGAGTGGCCTAGAGGTTTTTAAACATTTCGCTGCCGAGTTGCGGCGCTGTGACCAGGATGTCATCCATGAAATGACACACTAAGACTGTGGGGTGTGAATGTAAATTTGGCACAGGGTGGGCGAGTTGAGCATCCCCTGTGGCAAATATTTCCACGCGTAACGTTGTGTGGGCTCTCTGTGGTTCACGACTGGTACTGTAAAAGCGAACCTTTCCCGATCCCTTACATCTAAAGGAATGGTATAAAAACAGTCTTTTAAGTCTACGACCAAGATCTCCCAGCCCTCGGGGATCATGTTCGGGTTCGGGATGCCGCATTGAAGTGGACCCATCGGCTGAATACATTTATTGATCTCTCTGAGATCGTGAAGGAGTCGCCACTTCCCTGACTTTTTCTTGATAACGAATATGGGCAAATTCCAAGGACTGGTAGACCGTTCTATATGTCCTGTGTCTAGCTGTTCTTTAACCAGCGTTTCAGGGCGACTAATTTCTCCCCTACTACAGGCCATTGTTCTACCCAGACTGGCGTGTTGGCCAGTCATTTAAGTGGTAAAGCCATTACCCGAAGGTAAGAGTGGCACGGTACTGCTGTAGAATGTCTCGCCCCCAGAGGTTGATGTGCACATCCAAAATGTGCAGCCGGATGACCGCTGTGCCGTCAACTTCGGGGATCGTGACTTCTACCCAATCTTGGCTTCTAAACACTTCTTGAACACCGCCTACCCCCCACACATCGGAGACTGGCTCGAGAGCCCACTCACGTGGCCACTGGCTCTGGCTGACCATGCTGACATCAGCTCCCGTATCTAATAATCCATCAAAAGGTTTTTTATTTAAAAATACCTTTATGACTGGCCGTCTCCACTCTATGTTGCTTTCCACTGCCGCTAAGACCTGGTATCCTTGCACTGCCCCTTCTGCACTTGAGTGGTCTTCCGACCCGGACTCTGAGTTGTCCCTGAGCCTTTCCTGGTTGCCTGCTGGCGAGTGACAAGGAACCATGATCAGTTGCGCTAATGTGTCTCCCTTGTGTATGGTTTGGGGTAGGTGTGTCCAGAGTTGAACCTGGAGAACACCCGAAAAATTGGAGTTAATGACTCCCAGAATTACAAGAATTCTGCATGTTCCTGCAATGCTACGGGGCAAAACTAAACCTATATAGCCTTTAGGCAGGGGTTCCATGTATTGGGAATTGACCAGATAGACTGTGCCTGGCAAATCACATGTGACTTCAGACTGGCAAGTCAAATCTAGTCCCGCACTGCCTCTAGGGCTGGCCTGAATGCAGGGAATGTGACCGGAATTTAATCCAGCTCTGGCTCTCCCAGAGCGATTGAGATCTCTGTTTGGACTGGGGCCAGAGACAAGCCCGCGTTCCCGTTTCCCGAATTCAGACAGTTCCTGGCCCAGTGGAAGCCTTTATTGCACCTTGGACATGGGGTGGTCGGAGCCTTGGGATGGCCGGTGTTTTGGCCGCTGCCCTTGGTGTATCAGCATTCTCTAGCGAAATGACCGATCTTGCCACAATTGTGACATACTCCTTTGGTCCTGTTTTTGGATTTCCTACCACCTTGTACCGCCGCTGCCAACAGACCCATTTTGTAGGAATCTGTACCAACGTTGGCACAAGCCCTAATCATGTCCGTGAGAGTCAGATCGGGACGATTGCCCAGTGACTGCAAGATTTTACGGCAGTCAAGGTTGGCGTTGTCTTTCGCCAGTTTCATCATGAGCTCCTGTTGGGCTTGCTCATTGTCTATCTGTCTACTGTCTTCTTCCTCCAGTCTATTGATAAAGTCCATGTAGGACTCCTGGGCACCCTGCTTGACTGCTGTGTAATTTTTGGCTGCTTTTCCCACTGCTGGGACCTTGAGATAAGCCCTGAAGGCTGTCTCAGCCAAATGAAGTGTGGCGAGAGGCAAGGTGATCAGCGCATCGATGGATTTGAACTGTTCTGACCAATATAGCTGGTCAGGGATTATTGCTCCTCCCATCCTGGCAGCCCTTGCCTGCGCTTCGAGACGATACTCGCTGTCCCATAGCAAATACTGGCTGGGGTTGAGCATCATTCTCATAACGGCTTTCTCATAACGGTATGGAATGAGCATCATAGTTTCGCACATATGCTGAAGCATGCCCCTGGTGAAGCGACTCTGAAGTCCTATCTCTGTCATTACCTTCCGTATCGCCATAAGCAGCTTGTACGGAACTGGCGAATGGGTCGTTTGCTGCTGACCCATGAGGGCATCTACCTCTACATGAATTGGCCATACCTGCCTAAGCTCAGCTAGTTCTTCTGCTGACAACTCCCCCTTACTGGTTTCTTCCTCAACCATGCGCTGAATGGGGCTCTTGGTATTCTGGGAACTTTTAACTGTCAGAGAAGCACCAGTGCTTCTCATTCCATGCATTCCTTCAGTGACGTCTGCAGCTGTCACTGAGGGAAAGCTCCCTACACTACCCTGCTTGAGCTGAAATGACGGATAGAGAGCCATTGGGGTTGATGGCTCTGACTGCGCTGGGGGTTCCTCGGCCTCTATCCGGACTGGGTCTACCTCAGCTAAGAGCTTCCTACACTTGCCCCATGTGCTGATTATGCTGGCTGGAGCTCTAGGTGCTTGCTGAATGCAGGCTCCTATCCTATCCCAAAGTTGGAGGTGAAGCATGCCTGTTTCTGGATAAAACAGACAATTTCCCCCCAAGTACACCAAATGATCCGCTAACTGGGCGCTGTGAATGCGTGTATGGTATACCCTGGCCAGGGCCTTGAACTCCATTAAGTGAGTTCTCTGGTTAGCGGTCAGACGTTGTCACTGAGGACAAGTCTCCATATTACCTGCCGGTCCTTTGAAGTTTTCCTCCTCGGGACGAAGCGACACGTCTGAGGTTAGGTAACAGGTCTGGCATGATGAACCTCTGGGAAGGAACTTGGAATGTGGACTGCTGCCACAGGCCCTTGGTGGCCTCTGCGACGAAGTCAGGGTTTCACAGCCGACCCTGAGCGGAACGTGTTTCCACTGAGCAAGCTGCCTCAGAGCTTTGGAGCCTGCTCTGCCTCTCTGGAATGCCTCGCAGCGTAGCTGTCACTGAGATCGGATGGCTTTCCGACCAGAGCTGCTGTGCTGTCCTCTGGGAAGATTCGGACACGGTTCTTGCGTAGAACTGGCCCGAGAAGATCGCTTACTCATGAGTAAATCACGTCGGGGTCACCATATGTTGGATCTGGGCCATGAAGCGGGTTGCACAAGCTGGATTGGAACTGCAAAGCGGCTGTTGGGTCCCGGAGGAGACTGGTCAAGTAACGACACACGAGGCAAGATGGAGTGAAGACCAGTGGTTTAATGAAGACAAATAATCACTATTTATCCTGTTTCTAGCTGCATGCAAAAGCGTAGTGATCTATTGTACTGGCAGGCTTCACACATTATGTTTACACAAGTTAATTGGGGAAGTCTACAGGGGAAGTTAATTAACTAACTTAATTAACGGCAGGGGAAATACATTGTTCCGTGTTATCTGGGGTAAACAACTGGCTAGTATTGGCTCTAGGGCTTAAAGGAATCCGCAGACGTGAGATTACCTGTTACGTGCCTAGCGAGTTAGTCATTAGCTCTCTGTTGTTCGAGCTGCTTGTCAGATCAGCTATTGATGAATTAAACTCTATCTAATATTCCGCTCCCCCAATTTCTATCCCCTCAGGAACCCCTGGCAATGATGTGATCACCCATTACCGGGGTTCTGTCAGGGACAGTTGACCAATTGTGTGCGCGGATCCCACATAGGAATGTGTTTTACCTTTTAAATTTGACACTAATAGTTATATTTGGAGCTCTTGAAAAACCTTCTACTATTTTGGTTATTTGTTTATGTGAGAAAAATGATGGATTTTTGTCTCCATTTTGGTTTTTATTTTCCCAAAGTCTCAATACTGTTATGTTCTCATGAGCTTCACTTACAGCTATTTTAATACAGTTTTGTGGGAATCAGGTCACTTAGTGCTAGCTGAATATCTCTTAGCATAATGTCTGAACCTGAATTTAGGCTCTTAGACCTATTGAATTACATAAACATGGGATTTTGTTCCTCCTGTCAGAACAGTTAACAAGACATCTGCTAATGAAATACATGTCTTGAATGTCAGTTGATAGAAGTAGACACATACTTATCATTTTTATCAATCTCGAAAATACAGATTAATCTCATTATTCAGCCAAAGTCCCCATAACTACTCAAATATGTAGTTTTGCAATAGTACTTTAAAGCCATTTGTTTATTCCCAGATGGATAATGTGGATTCTAATCTGTTTGCCACACAACATGTCATGAGAATAAGAGAAAATTTGAACATATCTCCCCAGCCTAAAATGAAAATCCTTCCTCACAATTTCTATTTTACTCAGGCATTTTCTATCCAGGATGTTTTAAAGAGGTGGGGGGGAGGGGGAACATAAGCACGTATTCTATGCATATTTTGTATCACTAAGACTCACACTAGACAAGATACTTAACATATATTTAGAAGTGGTGCTCCCTGAGGGAAAAAATACTTCTGTTTGTCAAAGCACATGGTTTCTCTCAACTCTTTATCTTGCAAATAGCCATTCAAATGTCCCTGACTTTTGACATTTATTTTCTGTTCAATACATAAGTCAATATAGATAATTTGGATCCAGAGACAGGATGGGGTGGTTAATAGTCCTCAAACAGGTTGATGATGAATACAAATCTTAACAGAAGATGTTATGATTTTATAAAATGCTGTACTACTATTAATGCTATACTACCAAGCTGCTCAGGGACTACAGTGGCTTAAGTGGCTAAAACACTGACTGGAAGGTCAGCAGTTCAATACCCAAATACTGCATGACAGAGTGAGCTCTTCGGCTATAAAACAGAGATGAGCACTGAATCCTAGAGTCGAGCAAGGGTGACCTTTACCTTTACCAAGCTGTACCTATCACTAGACTCCCCAAGAGATTGTTAATAACCCTTAATGGCAGCTGATAAAACCTTCAGCAATGACCCTTTTGTATTGCACCCAATATTTATGAAAGCCTACAAAAATCTGTCAGATACAATGTTTTAGGCTTTCAGGTTGCCTTTTCTGCAATAATATATCTCCTTCCTGGAAATATTTTGGACTAATTGGGCAGAATCCTTTTATTGACTCTTGCCAGTTTAAGTCAAATGGCACAAACCTCAAGGCCAAATTGCTGCTAGTTATGTAATTAGCAGCTGCATTTTTTTACCATACTTTGATGTTTGCAGATTGATACGCAGTAGGCAGCAGTTATGGGGCCAAACACATCTTTATTGCAAGGTATGGAATCTGAACATGAGGTAATGGTGGAGGCGTAGCTCCTTTTATACAGAGAGGTACATTTGAATCTAGCCACACGGTTCCCCATTGGTTCCTGTATTTGTGACGTCATAGTGATGCCCCGCATTCTTTACCTGGTTTACCTGTGGCGGGAATGTTTCCCCCGGAAGACTGTGATTGGTTGATTACTACCATGTGGTCGCGAGTCACTGCCATCTAGTGGCAGGTGAATCGCGTTCCATCCAGCTGACTTACATTGAGTTACATTGTATTCACTGAGGTTACATTCTTTTATTCTTCCTGTTACAATTTCTCTTAAAGGCATAGACTTTCATACACAACATTCCTCCCCCCCTAGGATGGGACGAAGTCCCTCAGCCAATGTGGCTTCCCGCAATTACGCTTGGGTTGGGCGGCTGCCTGACTGAGGTCGGGGGAACTAGGGGTCCTATGTTCCGCGGTTCCTCGTCCTGCAATGGGAAGATGAGGAGACTCATTAGCGGAATTCCTCAACCCAAAATCCCACCCATTTCTGTGGGTGGCAGGTGACTCAACGGAAGGACGCCTCACTCTCCGGGGGCTGGGGGTGAACTCCAAATTAATTGGACCAGGGGTACCTGGGGCTAAATCAAAACCCCGCTTCTGACTTGGACGGGTGGGGGACCACTCCACAAGCCCCCCGATCCCTTAAATCAAAATCAAAATCATCAGGCACCTCGGGCTCTTCCCCTCCTGAAAGGTGTGTTGCACCTTGGCTCAAACACGCATTCCTGTGGGAGGAATCGATACTGGGGTCCCCCCTTGGAAGAATGTTCTCTGTGTCTCTGTGGAGATTCCCTGACAGTGACTGCCCTGTTTCTCCCCCTTGGAATGAGCGGGTGGGGGAAGACCCTAACGTTGATTCATCGTCTTCCTGAGTATCAGTGACCCTGCACCTGAATTGATCGGCGTGTTGCTGCCATACTACCCTCGTATTTGTTTCCACCTTATATGATACCGGACCCATCTGCTTGAGTACAACCCCTGGCACCCAGTTTGGTCTGGTCGCATAATTTCTACAATACACCGTATCTCCTGCAGAATTTTTTTTGACTACTCAATTCCTATATTTCTCCCCCTATCCTCCACCCTGGTTGGATCAAGGTGGTCGAGAAGCATGACCAGTCTCCGTCGCATCAGGAGCTCCGCTGGTGAGCGTCCGGATACGAGGGGGGTTACCCTATAGCAGAGAAGGAACTGGCACAATTGTAGGTTGAGATCCCCTGGGCCCATTCGCCAAAGTGCCTCTTTGGTCATCTGCACTTGGCTCTCGACTTGCCCATTTGTTGCAGGGTGGAACGGGGCTGAGGTAATGTGTCAAATCGCGTTCCTCTCTAGGAACACCTGGAATTTGACAGAGGTGAAGGAACTGGCGTTGTCGGTGACCAGTACATCGGGTAACCCAAAACAACTAAATAGGTTCCGCAACCGCTTGATGGTTGCACCCGAGGAGGTGTTGGTCATTGGGAAAACCTCCAACCATTTTGAAAATGAGTCGACCACCAGGAGGAAGTACGATCCCCTGAACGGCCCCACAAAGTCGATGTGCAACCTGGACCAAGGTCTGGGGGCCATGTCCCATTCTCTGTGAGGAAGTCGGGACTCTTTGGGTCGGGAGCTGTGGCAACTTTTGCAAGTGCCCACCATGTGCTCAATGTCTGCGTCTATCTGGGGCCATCAGAAATAGTTTCTGGCCAGCGCCTTTGAGCGCACAATCCCCAGGTGGCTTACATGGAGTAACTTAAGTATCTTTGAGCGCATTTCTTCGGGAATAAGTACCCTCTCCCCCCAGAGGAGGCAACCCCTTTCTTTTTTTTAAAAAAATAATTTTATTAAAATTTTCAGACAAATTACATAAAAAAATAAAACCAAAGAATAACATATATAAAAAAGAAATACATAATACAATTGCATACAAGTTATATCTGTTTGAATTCTAACACCCTATACAATTAAGCAAATTCATTGATACACCTATACAATATCAACCTATCCTTGTAAATTGCAAGTAAAACTTTGTAACATAACTTTAAATATGGTGTGATATTTAATAGATAAATTCATTAATACTACTAACACAGTTCTAAGTAAATAATATGTAAATAAAAATAACAAAAAGAAAAGATTAATACACCCTGTGATATTTACATTGCCCTGGAGAAATCAGGATGTCTTAATATTTTCCTTCCAAAAACTCCTCTGATCAGGTACAGGTTTATTTATTTCATCCCCTCTAGATGAGTAATCCACAAAAGCCTGCCAAATATTCCAAAATCTATTCTCTTTGATGCTACCTCTTTTTTTATCTCCCAAGTTAATTTATCATTCAATGCTAGATTCCACATTTCTTTATACCATTTTTCTATTTTTATACTTATATCATTTTTCCAATTCCTAGCAATACATTGTCTACCAGTTGTGAGCATCATTTCTAATAATTCTTTTTCATCCTTATTTAAACTAAGGCATTCCACATCCGTTAGCATGGTGATACTTGACTCCAGTTTAATTCTCTTACCCATAATTTCGCCAATCTCTTTCTCGACTTTTTTCCAAAAGTCTTTTGGAACCCCTTTCAATGGACAATTCTACCCTCCTCTTGAAGAATATTTGGAATTCCATGCTCGGTGGAGTTGTGGGCCACCCCTTTTTTACCCAGGAGCTAACTAGAGACAGGACCTTATCCTTTGCTGGCACCTTGGCGAGGTCTGGGTGCTGAGTCAAGAGACTCAATCAGTAGCACCTGGTGGTCCTGTTCTACCTCACATTCAGGCTCCCCTAGTGCTGGCAGGGGCAAACATGAAAGTGCATCCGTGTGGCTGATTTCCTTCCCTGGGTGGTGCGCCAGTGTGAACTGGTATGTGTTGAGGAATATTGCCCACTGGAGCATCCCAGGGGACAAAATTTGGGGGGTGGGTTTGCCCATGGTGAAAATGCCCAATAACGGCTTGTGATCCATTATAATCATGAATGGCCGGCCGTATAGGAAGTCGTGGAACTTCTTTGTCCCAGCGATTATGGCAAGGGCCTCCCTGTCTGTTTGCGCATAATTGTGCTCTGCCTTGGAGAGAGACCTAGAATAGAAGGCTACTGGGGCCTCCCGCCCATTCCTGAGCACGTGGCACAGTACGGCACCCACCCCCACTGGTGAAGCATCGCACACTAGCACTATGGGCTTTTTTGGGTCGAAGTGTGTGAGGATTGCCTCTGAGGAGAGGAGCTGCTTGAGTTCCTTGAACACCTACTCCTGGCTGTTGCTCCACTGCCAAACTGCGTCTTTCTTTAACAGACGGTGTAGTGGCTCTGTTACGGATGCTTTTCCCGGCAGAAATGAATGGTAGAAGTTTAGAAATCCTAGGAAGGACTGTAATTCTGACTTCGCGGTGGGGCGAGGGGCATTCCTAACAGCTGCAACCTTTGTATCTGAGGGCTTAACACCTTCTGGGGTTATCCTAAACCCGAGGAAATCTACCTCCCTTGCCTGGAACACACATTTGTCTCGCCTAAGTCTCAAACCCACTTTCTCAAATACCGTCAGAACTTGATACAATCTTTTGGCTAGCTCTGCCTTGCTCCCCGCAGTTATTAATACATCATCAAAATAGGGGAGGACCCCGGGGAGCCCCTTGAGGAGGCGTTCCACAAGAGATTGGAATATCCCTGGGGCTGAATTTATGCCGAACTGAAGGCGAGTTACCTTAAATGTACCCTTGTGCGTAGCTATTGTTTGAGCAGCTGCAGTAGCCGGTGAGACTGTGAGCTGCTGGTAGGCCTGTGCCAAGTCTAGTTTTGCGAAACATTTACCCCCATGCAAAGTGGCAAGCAAATGGCTAACAACCGGCACCGGATATGCATTAGGGCGAATGGCCTTGTTAATGTGCATTTGTAGTCCGCACAAATCCTGACCTCCCCATTTGCCTTTAACGCCGTAACAATTGGCGTTTCCCATTCTGCAGAGTCCATTGGAACCAATATCCCCTGACCCACCAGTTTGTCCAATTCCGCCTCAATCTTGTCTTTGAGGGCGAACGGTACTCGGCAAGGCTTGAGACGGATGGGTCGAACCTCGGGGTCCTGGTTGAACGAGACTGGGGCCCCCTTATACCTCCTGAGCCCCTTCTCAAAAACCGCTGGATGTGCATCGCACACATCTCACACTGGGTCAGAGTCTATGGTGTGAATGCCGGACAGTCTGATGCCTAAGGGAGCAAACCACTGACTCCCCAGGAGGCAACTTGTGCCTTGTTTAAGGACCATGAGGGGCAGCTTCTCCCTGAAACCCTTGAACCTCACCTGGCAATCCCCCACCCCCAAAACTGGGATTTGGTTCCCCTGTAGGGTGGTTTTTAAAATCTTAAGCTTCGGGCACTCATTTGGGGGAATGCGCAAAAATTCTTTATGGGAAATGATGGAGTACGATGACCCTGAGTCCACCTCCATCCGAACTGGGACCCCCTGTAACAGTACCTCCACAAAGAAACGTTGGTGAGTTGACACATGGCCCACAATGGCCTCGTCCTCACTGATCCATCTGATGTCTCCGTTTCGACGCGGCCACTCAGTTGGCTCCTGGTCTCCTCCCTTTTGTCATCTGCAGACCCTGGCGATGTGGCCCCTCCGTCCGCAGTGGTGGCACTCGGCTCTCCGGAACGGGCACCTCTTCCTGTCATGGGTGCCCCCGCACCCGTCGCACCAGCGGTTTCCATCAGCGGTGTCTCGCTTGCTGGCCTGCTGTCTCCGGACCTTTTGGACGTCCGGCTCCCCATCACTTTCACTGCAGTCTGATGAGGATATGGTGATGGCTGCCGTGGCTCCCGGTTCCCACCCTTTGTGTGATGAGCAGCTGTGAACCAGAGCCCCGGACATCGAGTTCCCTGGGGTGGGTTCTTGGCCCTGGACAACTGCACCCCGTCTTTGACTGGCTTGGCAGCCTGAGCGGCCCTCAGTACCTGCTCAAATGTAATGTCCTCGTCTCGGGCCAGGAGTCTTCTTTGGGCCGCCTCATCTCACAACCTGAGCAACAGTCGGTCCCGCAAGGCCTCACTTAGGGATGCGCCCCACTGGCATGGGATGGCAGCCACCCGCAGGGCGGCAACAAACTCAGCCATGGACTCTCCGGCCTGTTGGTCGCACCGGTGAAACGCCAGCCTTGTGGGGAACACCGACATCTTGGGGCGGAAATGTGCCCTCAATGCTGCAAGGATTTCTGCGAGAGGTACTGATCGGAGTGGCCTCGGCATTAGGAGGTTTTTCGCCAGCTCCAGGGTCGGCAGTCCGCACTGAGCCAGTAGGCAGGCCCATCACTTTGCTTCGTTATCAACGCCCTCAGCATCCATGGCGTACAGGAACTGCTCTTCGTAGAGGTCCCATGTCTCCGGCTTCGAGGTGTTGAACAGGGCGAGGGTGATTTGGGAAGCCATTATCCCACCTTCGTCGCCAATTTGATGTTTGCAGATTGATTTGCAGTAGGCAGCAGTTATGGGGCCAAACACATCTTTATTGCAAGGTATGCAATCTGAACATGAGGTAATGGCGGAGGCGTAGCTCCTTTTATACAGAGAGGTACATTTGAATCTAGCCACACGGTTCCCCATTGGTTCCTGTATTCGTGACGTCATAGTGACGCCCCACATTCTTTACCTGGTTTACCTGTGGCGGGAATGTTTCCCGCGGAAGACTGTGATTGGTTGATTACTACCATGTGGTCACTGCCATCTAGTGGCAGGTGAATCGCGTTCCATCCAGCTGATTTACACTGAGTTACATTGTATTCACTGAGGTTACATTCTTTCATTCTTCCTGTTACAATTTCTCTTAAAGGCATAGACTTTCATACACAACACATACATAAATCGATGAGACTTG
Organism: Bradypodion pumilum; assembly: GCA_035047305.1. Taxonomy (NCBI): domain Eukaryota; kingdom Metazoa; phylum Chordata; class Lepidosauria; order Squamata; family Chamaeleonidae; genus Bradypodion; species Bradypodion pumilum. The sequence continues at coordinate 328,463,131 of JAWDJD010000003.1, forward strand.
GTACGCAAGAAGAAATTCAAGCACCAGTCCTCCCCCTCTCTCCCTGAATGCAACTTACTGTTGAGATTTTGGACTTATACCGAGATAAACATTTAGTTGGATTCTGGCCATTTTTCAAAACAAACAGGCTAATATTCTGTAATGTTATTTTATTTTATTTATTTATTGCATTTATACCCCACCCATCTGGCATATTTTCTCACTCTGGGCAGCATACAACATATTAAATATTTTTTTAAAATGAAAATTCAAACAAATTGAATAAATTATAAATATAAGGAAGAACAACAATAATACCCAAACAGTTAAAAAAATTGCCAGCAACAGAAACACTTATTGGTGACGGAAGATTAATCACAACCTAATGCTTGGCCATTGGCAGCATATCCTTAAAACCCTCTTTTAAAAGGAATGATTTTAGTATTTTAAAAAATATAGGCAGAGATGAAACCTGGTACAGCTCAACTGGAAGTGAGTTCCACAAAGTTGGTGCCACCACTGAGAAGGTTCCTCTCTGAGTCACAGCCTTTCTTGGGGTCGGCACCTGCTGGAGCCAGGCATGGTCTTGGTCACTGGGACAGGGGGATTCATCCCAGTGTGCCCTAGCCTCTGGTGCCCTGGGGCGCAAATAATAATTTTATTATTATTATTTTATCCACCCGGCGCACTGCACTTTAGATTAAGCCATCGCTCCAAGCTCCCTCCTTCAGCTTGGAGCAATGGTTTATTCTAAAGTATGCGCCGGGCAGAGCAAGTGAAGGGTGTGTGTGGCCAAGCGGTTCCTGGGGGCAGCCTTCTCCCCCATCCCTTGGTTGCTACACCTCACCCATGTCCAGTGCCCTCTCACAGTGCCCAGCACACCCCTGCCTGGAGCTGTGCCTTCTGAGTGGAACGAGTGATGTGGGCTGCGATTCTAAGGGAAAGACATTCTGCCAAGTAGGAAGGTCCCAAACAGTTTACATAAGAACATAAGAACAGCCTTGCTGGAACAGGCCACAGCCCATCCAGTCCAGCATTCTGTCTCACACAGTGGCTCACCATTTCCTTCATGGTATTCCCAAGGAGATGCCTTCACCTGCTTAGGGCGGCTTACCATTTTTGCTGCCGGAACCAAGGGGGGATTGTGGGTGGGGTTGGAAGAGAGGGAGCTGGTCCTGCCAGCCAGGAAGGAGGGGCAGCATTCCATCTAGGTGGGTTCCAGGGACCCATATAGGTGTTGTGATGGGCATGGGGTGGTATGGCGGGTACCAAGGGGTGGGCCGCATTCGGGGAACGCAGGTCCGATGTTTAAGTGTGGTCCCTCGTTCCAGCCCCGCAGGTACATCTCTGGGCCCTGAGCAGCAGATCCTGCTGGTGAATGCCAGATCGGTCTGTAATAAGGCCCCCCTGATTCAAGATTCTATCCAGGAGGGGCAGGCCGACCTGGCATGCATCACCGAAACCTGGCTGACACCTGAGGATGGAGTACCTCTTTCGGACATGTGTCCAGCCGGGTTCGGTATTTGGCACCAGCCTAGAGGTGAGGTGAGGGGCGGTGGTGTCGCCATTGTTGCCAGGGAGTCATTGGGAGTTGCTAGGGCCACTGCTCCACAAGTGTCTGGTTGTGAGGCCCTGCTTCTACGGTTGGGCCCTAAAGGTCAGTTGGGGATCTTACTCCTGTACCTGCCCCCTTGCAGGGTAAGGGATGCCCTGCCTGAGCTCCTCGAGGCCACCTCAATGTTGGCATTGGAGTTCCCGAGGCTTATGGTTCTGGGGGCCTTCAATTTGCCATAATTGGGGATGGCTTCTGAGGTGGCAAGGGAGTTCATGGCTTCCATGGCAGCCATGGGCCTGACTCAGGTAGTTTCGGGTCCGACCAGGGGCAGTGATCACATGCCAGACTTAGTTTTCTTGTCGGAGCAGTGGCAGAGTGATCTGAGATTACAGGACTTAGTCATCTCACCTGTGCCATGGTCAGATTACTATCTGGTGACTCTTGACTTTCTGGGGGTGACACTTCATCGTAGGGAGGCAGGGCCTATTAAAATGGCCCGCCCTCGGTGACTAATGGATCCAGATGGATTCCAGAGGGAACTGGGGGATGTTCCTCTGGATCGGCTACACGATTCACCCGAGGCACTTGTCGACCTGTGGAACAGGACAGCAACAGCAGCCTTGGATGAAATCGCGCCACTGCGGCCTCTCCGTGCCCGTGGGGTTAGGTCATCCCCGTGGTTCACGGATGAAACTGCGGGAATTCAAACAGGCAAAGAGACGCCTAGAGCACTGCTGAGTGAAGACCCAGGATGACTCCGATTGGACACTAGCTAGAGCTGCTATTAGGGCCTACCTAGTAGCGATGGGGGTGGTGAGGCAGCAATACCTTACCACCCTGATTGCCTCCACTGATAATCGCCCAGCCACCCGATTCCGGGTAACCAGGTCCCTCCTCGGTAGGGGGAGATCGGTGCCCGGTTGGCAGGGTTCGGCTGAGGACTTTGCTGACCACCTGGTGGAGAAAATCGATCGTATTTGTTCAGGGCTGAATCCCGGCGTGGATGGGGAGGGTCGGGGGGGGGGCACCAGAGCACAATCTTGCTGTACAATCTGGGATCGGTTTGATCCTGTTGTCCCTGATGAAGTGGACAGGATCCTTGCAGCTGTGCATGCCACTACATGTCCTTTGGACCCCTGTCCCACCTGGTTGGTGAAAGCCTCCAAGGTGGTGACAGGTGGCTGGGTTGGGGCGATAATAAATGCATCATTACGGGAGGGGGTGTTTCCTGCACCACTAAAACATGCTTTGGTGCGCCCCCTCCTGAAGAAAATATCCCTTGACCCAGCTGTCCTTAACAACTACAGGCCGGTTTCCAACCTGCCCTTTCTGGGTAAGGTTTTGGAGAAGGCGGTGGCGTGCCAGCTGCAGAGTGTCCTGGAGGAAGCGGATTATCTAGACCCCTTTCAATCAGGATTCAGGCCCGGGTATGGTACGGAGATGGCATTGGTCGCACTGATGGATGATCTCTGGCGGGAGCGGGATGGGGGTTATCCATCCGTCCTTGCTCTTCTTGACCTCTCAGCAGCCTTTGATACCATCAACCATGGTATCCTTCTGGAATGGCTCAAAGGACTGGGGATCCAGGGCACCGTGTTGTCCTGGTTTTCCTCTTTTCTGGAGGGCCGTACCCAGTCGGTGTGGTTAGAGAGTGAGAGGTCCAGCCCTAGGCTCCTCAAGTATGGGGTGCCTCAGGGCTCGGTGCTCTCTCCTCTCCTATTTAACACCTACATGAAGCCACTGGGTGCCATTCATTCCCACGGGGTGCGGTACCATCAGTACGCAGATGACACCCAGTTGTACATCTCGGCCTGTGGGGACCCCAGTGATGCTGTTGAAATCCTATCCGGATGCTTGGAGGCCATTGGGGTCTGGATGGGGGCCAATGGGCTTCGGCTGAATCCCAGCAAGACAGAGTGGCTGTGGATAAGGGGCCCCGTGTTATCCAGGGGGCTACCACCTTTGATACTGGATGGGGCTGTTTTGCCCCAGACAGACCCAGTGCGCAACTTGGGGGTCCTTCTGGACTCACGGCTGCTGCTAGAAGAACAGGTAGCGGCTGTGGGCAGGAGGGATTTTGCCCAACTTCGGGTGATTCGCCAGTTGCGCACACTCCTGGACCGGGGCTCCTTGCTTATGGTCACCCACGCTCTGGTCACTTCCCGACTAGATTATTGTAATGCGCTCTACATGGGGCTGCCCTTGACGACCATTTGGAGGCTGCAGCTGGTCCAGAATGTGGCAGCCCGGGTGGTGATGGGATGCGGACGATATGCCCATGCCTCACCGCTACTTCGGGAGCTGCACTGTTTGTCTCCGGGTGCAATTCAAGTTGCTGTTTTTGACCTTTAAAGCCCTATATAGCAGTGGGCCAGGATACCTTAGAGACCGCATCGTCCCAAGAGTGCCTGCCCATCCAACCAGAGCGGACCGGAGAGGCTCTCTAATAGTGCCATCAGCTAGGGGTGCACATCTATCCAGCACCCGAAGGAGGGCCTTCTCCGTGTCCGCACCAACCCTCTGGAACCTCCTGCCAACAGATCTAAGACTTCAAAGAGAATTGCTGCCCTTCAGGAAAGGATTGAAGACCTGGCTGGCAGGGCAGGTGTGGGGCCCGAATGGGAATACGGTCCCCGCCTGCTGGCTTATGTAAACAATTAAGAACTCTCTCTTCTTCTTTTTATTGTGGGTGGGATGGGTGGGTGGGATATGGGTCTTTTAAAGTGGGTGGGATATGGGTCTTTTAAAGTGTTTTTATGTGTTTCTAGAACTTGTTGTAATGCCACCCTGAGTCGGGTTCTACCTGAGTGGGCAGCATATATATAAATATGACTATTAAATTAAATTAAAATTAAATTAAATTCCCTGGAAATGGCATTGAGAGATATCCTGCCTATCTCTCCAACCCCGAGGTTGTCCTTAAGTATCCATAATTATAGCGATTGATACCCTTGTCTTCCATGAACTTGTCTAATCCTTTCTTAAAGCTGTCAAGACTGACAGCTGTCACCACTTCTTCTGGCAGGAAGTTCCATAGACCAGTAATCCTCTGGGTGAAAAAGTACGTTCTCTTATTTGTTTGAGAACTAGTACCCAAAAGTTTCATGGAGTGTCCCCTAGTTCTAGTGTTGTGCGATAGGGAAAACAGTTTTTCCTTATCTACTTTGTCCACACTGTACATGATTTTATAAACTTCAATCAGGTCACCTCTTAGACGCCATCGTTCAAGAGTGAAAAGGCCCAACCGTTGCAGCCTCAGATGGTAAGGAAGGTGTTCCAGTCCCCTAATCATTCTGGATGCCCTCCTCTGCACTTTCTCCAACTCCATAATATCCTTCTGGAGGTATGGCAACCAGAACTGTACACAGTATTCCAGATGGGGCCTCACCATAGATTTATAAAGAGGTAAAATGACACTTGCTGACTTATTTTCTATACCCTTCCTAATGATCCCTAGCATTGAGTTTGCCTTTTTCACTGCTGAGGCACACTGGGTTGACACCTTCATTGAGTTGTCCACCAGGACACCAAGGTCCCTTTCCTGGTTTGTCGCAGAGAGTTCAGACCCCATCAGTTTATAAATGTAATTGGGGTTTTTTGCCCCAACATGCATCACTCTGCACTTACTAATGTTGAAGCTCATTTGCCACTGTTTTGCCCACTCCCCCAGTGTGAAGAGATCCCTCTGGAGCTCCTCACAATCTCTCACAGTTTTCACTACCCTGTATAGTTTAGTGTCATCAGCAAATTTGGCTACCTTGCTTTTTACTCCTACCTCTAGATCATTTATGAAGAGGTTGAAAAGCAGGGGTCCCAGTACTGAACCTTGGGGGACTCCACTCTTTACTTCCCTCCACTTGGAGAAGTGTCCATTTACTGCTACCCTCTGTTTCCTGTCCCTTAGCCAGTTGCTGATCCAGGACAAGACCTGTCCCTTTATTCCATGACTGGTAAGTTTATTCAAGAGCCTTTGGTGTGGGACCTTGTCAAAAGCCTTCTGAAAGTCCAGATAAACAATGTCAACTGGATCCCCCTTATCCACATGCTTGTTGACACTCTCAAAAAATTCCAACAGATTAGTGAGGCATGATTTGCCCTTGTAAAAGCCATGTTGGCTCTCCTTTAGCAGAGCCTTCTCTTCTATGTGCCTATTAATTCTATCTTTTAGAATGGTTTCCATCACTTTACCTGGGACACATGTCAAACTGACAGGTCGGTATTTTCCTGGATCACCCCTGGATCCTTTTTTGAAAATTGGTGTTACATTCGCTACCTTCCAGTCATCAGGCACAAAGCCTGATTTGAGGGAAATATTATATATTTTGGCTAGGAGATCAGCAATTTCATCTTTAAGTTCCCTGAGAACTCGTGGATGGATGCCATCTGGTCCTGGTGATTTGTCAGTGTTTAGCTTAACAAGACATGCAAGGACCTCCTCCCTGGTTATTTCTATCTGGCTTAATTCTTCGGTTTCCCTCCCTACGAAGATAGGCTCTGTTTTGGCCATGTGGTCTCTGTCTTCTTCAGTGAATACTGAAGCAAAGAATTCATTGAGTCTCTCTGCAATCTCTGTTTCCTCTTTAATAAACCCTTGCCTTCCATTGTCATCTAATGGTCCAATGGCCTTCCTAGTTGGGTTCTTACTTCTAATGTACTTAAAGAAGTCTTTGTTATTTCTCTGAGTATTTTTAGCTATACACTCCTCAAAGTCTTGCTTTGCTTTCCTGATTGTTGGCTTGCATTTGTTCTGCCAGAATTTTTGTTTCTGCCTGCTGTCCTCATTCTGACAAGCCTTCCATCTTCTAAATGAGCTTTTCTTGCTCTTGATCACTTCCGGAACAGCTCCTGTAAGCCACATCGGAGTCCTCTTGGACCTGGCAGTGCCCTTTTACCTTTTGGGTATGCATTCCAATTGGGCCTCTGTTATTGTTTTTGTAAACAGCCTCCATGCCTCTTGGAGTGTTTGGACTCTCTCAATTTTCCCTTTCAGTTTCTTTTTTTACTAGTTTTCTCATCTTTGGGAAATTTCCTTTTTGAAAATTTAAGGTCTCTGTGTTAGATTTTATCAGTGACTTGCAGTCTATGATCAAGTTAAACATAATTGAGCTGTGGCCACTGTTCCCTATTGGATCAGTCACATTAACATCTTGCACCAGATCCTGAGTATTACTCAGGATCAAGTCAAGGATTCTTGGACCTCTAGTTGGGTCTTCAACCATCTGTCCCAGGGAACAATCATTTAGCATATCTAGGAACTTTATCTCTTTATCATGTGCTGAACAACAGTTCACCCAGTCTATGTGAGGGTAATTGAAGTCCCCCATTATAACCAGGCTTCCCTTCTTGGATGCCTCCTTTACAACATTCTCCAACTGCCAGTCTCCCTCAAGAGTTTGGGTCGGAGGCCGATAGTATATGCCTACTGTTAGACCATCCTTGTGGCCTGGTACTCTTACCAACAGAGCTTCTAATGGTGACTCCAAATCACCTAGATATTCCAATTCATACGATTTTATCACTTCTTTGACATACAAGGCTACACCACCTCCTGTTTGCCCCTTCCTATCCTTCCTGTACAGTTTGTAGCCTGGGATAACTGTATCCCATTGGTTATCATCCGTCCACCAGGTTTCAGTGATACCAATAATATCAATATTCTTATCTATTGCTAAGTATTCCAGCTACCCTATTTTGTTCCGGAGGCTTCTGGCATTTGTATACAAGCATTTATATATGCTTTCCTGATACAGTCTTTTGAGTCCAGTTGCATTGTTAGACTGCCTCTTGCATCCTTCTGCTAGAATGCTGGTGACTAGCTCCTTGCTCTGCTCAGTAATTTTTGCATCCTCCTCACTACTCAAGTACACATTTTCCCAAACCGGATGCTGCCCAGCTCCTGTCGGCTTTCCTCCAGTTTAGAATCTTAAAAGTTAGAACAGACACCTTGTACCAGATACAGAAAGGAATGGGTAGCCAATGCCAAGGCTGGGGAAACATGTTCAAATTTCCTCACTCCAGTAATCAGCCTGGCTGCTGCATTTTGCAGTAATTTGAGATTACTAGTGAGATAACTAATGTTATGCCAGACCGCTCATCCAAGTAGAGCTGCAACTGAGCCATTTGGTACTGTTGGGAAAAAGTGGCTTTGCTCACGACTGCAATTTGCGCTTCCAGGGTCAAACGAGGATCTAAAAAGACCCTAAAACATATCTGGTCACTAGGGGAGAGAGCAATCCCATTCAGCCTAGGGGCCAGGTCATCTAGTCAGGCTGACAGATCCTCCAACACCAGAACCTCCATCTTGTCAGGGTTCAGTCTCAGCTTGTTAGCTTTGGTCCACTCCATTACCAATACGCCATACTCTGTCACTTGCCTCACATTCTAGCATTCAAAAACAACAACTGCCACATAGAGTAGGTCAGTGATGGCCAATCTTGGCACTCCAGGTGTTATTGGACTTCAATTACCAGAAGCCCAAGACAGCGTTCTTGCTGATCAGGGCTTCTGGTAATTGAATTTCAAGAGCACCTGGAGTGGCAAGGTTGGCCATCGCTGGAATAGGTTATATAATTAGGAACATGGCTGGAGGTCAAAAGCTGTAAAATCTGTGAATTCATGGAAAGCAGGCAAGAGTTTAGCTCTGCTACAGTAATAAATCTGTGAATCCCTCTTTCATCAGAACAACTTTTTCCTTTCCTTTTTTTTTGCGCTTACTGAACAAATGAAAGTTAAAGCACTAGAGAAATAGCAGGATATGTCTCAACACAGCACGAGCCAATCCCCCAACCACTGGAATATGTCAAAACACATATAATCACACTTGTAATAATTGCACCCACCCATTATGATGGGCATTTCCTTAACTGAGAGACAGTCAGGACTGACTAAGTTGGATTGTAGTGCTTTTTCAATACTACTCCAAGGACATGGCCCTAGAAATATAGATTGACATTTCATCTTCTTGGGATTTCTCTCCTATCTGATTTATTGGCGAAGACACTGAAAAATTCTGCAACTTAATAACTGTGCCAAATATTTTGTTAATCTCCAGAAGGTGTGAAGAGGGGTTGGGGGAGGTTTCTCTTAAGATGACGTTTCTATTAAGATGAGACCCCAAATGAAAAAAAAAATAATGGTGAAACTTTTGAGAAATTTCCATTTCCTCTATGATATGCAATCAGTTGAAGGTGGAAAACTTTTCAACTCCCTGTGAGAGTTTGATGCTTCTCTTGTTTCAACTTAATAAGGAATAGTCTAAATTGCAGCATCAGTGTTGTTCCATATCCAGCTGTTGGATTTTATCTTTTTTTTAAAAAAAGGAAAAGAGAGAAAATGGGGGAAACATTCTGCCTGGATGCTATAAAGTCCAATTAAATTACAGTGATAGGGTTTAAAAAAAAAATGTTTTCAGAGAAATCTCTAGTGACGACTGAACTCCCTCCTCCTGCCTTTTTTGTAGAGTAAAATGTGTGTGATTCCTTCTCTATCTTTTTATGGCTTTATGTCTTGTTGTGAGCCGCCCAGAATCGCTTTGGAGAGTGGGCGGCAATATAAAATTTAAAAATAAATAAATAAATCTTGCCCTGCCAGCTTGCCATAAACATTTTGGGCAGTCAGTTTGGATCCTATTGGCTTGATTTGAGCCCCACTTTCTCCAAAATTTGGTTATGACTGAAGTAAAGTTCGATGAGATTGCATATTGTAAAAAAAAAAAAGGGAAATAGATTGTGAATTTGAGCTGGATGGTTGGTTTAAAGTGGGAGTACCCAACCTTTTTAAGCCAGGGGTTGGGTCATGCCCCCTCAGACAGCTTCAGGGGCTGGACAGCCATTTTGCCCTTCCACTACCACATGGCACTTCTATCTCTCCAACCCGGAGATTGTCCTTAGGTATCCATAATTATAGCCATTGACACCCTTGTCCTCCATGAACTTGTCTAATCCTTTCTTAAAGCTGTCAAGCCTGACAGCTGTCACCACTTCTTCTGGCAGGGAATTCCATAGACTAGTGATCCTCTGGGTGAAAAAGTACTTTCTCTTATTTGTTTGAGAACTAGTACCCAAAAGTTTCATCGAGTGCCCCCTAGTTCTAGTGTTATACGATAGGGAGAACAGTTTTTCCTTATCTACTTTGTCCACACCGTGCATGATTTTATAAGTAGCTTCATTAATACGAAGTGTAGGCGTAAGCTAATTAGCCATTAAGATTATGTGACACTTTCATTATAGTTAGATTGTTTGGAAAAGTTCTATATTTGAATTAAATAATATATTACATATGTTGTATAGGTTAAGTGAATGTTGCTTGTTCATTACATTCTTTTGTTATCTTGCATTTTGCATTTTTAACATGTTTAATTAAAATTACAATATGTTATTTTTAAAACCGTAATATTCATATTTGCATATTTAGAAACATAGACTTGAATCTCAACTTTGTATTCTTTTTTAATAATATAATTGTTTGTAGTAATGTTAATAAATCATGTTAAATACCATTAAGATATATTACCTTAATGATGTTCAGTTCTTTCCATTTTTACCATCTCATGAATACTGTATAGGAATGTCGTAAATAAAATGTCTATAATTTAATAATAAACTTTAAACGTTTATTTTTCAGTTTTTAATTGGATAATTGCTGAAAATGTGGTTAATTTTAGAAAAATACTTTCCCCAGTAGGGCCCACACCACAGGTTCAGCCTAGGGCCCCACAGATCCTAAATCTGGCCCTGATGGGCCAGATAAATTAGCATCAGGGACCAGATCCGGCCCACGTGCCATAGTTTGGGCACCCCTTCTCTAAATAATAGCACATTAGCAAAGATGATAAAAAATGCAATGGCTGAAATTTAGTAGTGGAGCATGCACTGCGTAAGCTTGATAATGTTATCAGCCACAGTGGGCTTCCTATTCTTTGCCATTTAACTTGTGAAGTTAAACATATGCCTTAAAATACAAAAATACATCAAGATTCTCAGCATATCTATTTTTAAGGGGAGTCTCTATCAGATCTTGACATACTGTAATAAAAAAGCCCACTCTTGGACCCACACTAAGAGTGTGTGTGTGTTTCCCCAATTTGTATATTTAAGTCCAAGATGTTGTGGCCCTGCTGTATATTTTCAAAACACAGCACCATTCTTCTAGTAATCCTAAAAGTGTTGTTATTATGATCCAGAATGACAGAATGGGCAATGCAGTCTACATGGGGCTGCCCTTGACAACCATTCGGAGACTTCAGTTGGTCCAGAATGCGGCTGTTCGGGTGGTGATGGGGTGTGGGCATTATGCGCGCGCCTCACCACTGCTTCAGGAGCTGCACTGGCTACCAATTTGTCTCTGGGTGCAATTCAAGGTGCTGGTCATTACTTTTAAAGCCCTACATGGTAGTGGGCCAGGATACCTAAGAGACCGTGTCACCCCAAGATCGTCTGTCTGTTCAACCAGAGCGGACTGGAGGGGCTCATCTCTCTAGCACAAGAAGGAGGGCCTTCTCTGTGTCCGCACTGGCCCTATGGAACCTCCTGCCAGTTGAACTAAGGCTACAGACGGAATTGCTGCCCTTTAGGAAAGAACTGAAAACCTGGCTGGTGGGGTGGGTGTGGGGCGCTGATGGAGGAGTGGCCCCCGCCTGCTGGTTGGTCTCACATAACAGAGTAATTCTCTCTTTCTAGTAAGTGCAGGTTGGTTTTTTAATGGGTTTTAATGGGGTGTATTTGTATTTTAATGGGGTTTTATCTGTGTTCGGGGGGTTAGTATTATAAGCTGCCCAGAGTCCTTGTGAGCAGGGCGGCTATAGAAATATAAAAATTAAATTACATTAAAATGAAATTAATGTTGTTTATCATTAATGTCAAGTGTTCATGCCACAAAATAGTTAGATCATGTGACTGGGTAAAAGATGATTACTCAAGTGGTTTTGCATGAAAGGGTTTCAGATCTTGCCGATGTTAAAGAATAATTACCTCCATACAGCATTATGACTACTTCAGCCAATGCAAGAGATTTGACAAAAACACTGCAGGTTTTAGCAAGAGAGGCCTGGAATTTTGGGATAACATCTTTATTTTACAGAAGGTGACAGCATATGTTGGCTCAAACTAATAAAAAAATAAAAATAAAATGTGGATATAAGAAGCATACACATCAAGGAGTGTTTAACTTGCATAACGAAAAATCAACAGGCCATCTTTATGTAGGCCACCAGAGGTTTGAACTCTATGTGACACTGAAAGGCAACCTAATTATATTTTCCAGCTAATGGGCTTTCCATCTGATAACCAGCCAGTCTGCTGGTGAATCTGCAAATGACATGGTGGAGCCTCTCAACCTGTGAATTCCATGTCCTCAGATTAATGGATTTTCTTTGTTTCTTCTTTTTTCTTTAAAGCACTGTCATTTTGTGACCAGTCCATGTGAATTCTGTAGCAAGATGCATCTTCAGTCTTATAAAGCTCCAAGTACATGAGAGACTTTCCATAAGGTGCAGTGGTATAGTACTTCCATTCTTCTCCTTTCCTGCCGACACTTAATTTAATTTAATTTTTCACATTTGTATGCCGCCTAATCAGGGAACCTGACTCAGGGTGGCTCACATGATTAAACATATACACAGTAAATACACAGTAATACAATACAGTACACAAAATTCAATCTTTAAAAACAGCATATAATAATATACAACAACACAATACAATACTATAACGGCCTCTCCACCCTGGCCACAGGCAAATTCCAAGGGCGGCAGCAGCGAGGTCCTGTCACCATAACAGCCTTTTCAAGCCCGGAAAGGGGCGGGCCCCAGGAATGCCTGCAGGTGGAGGGGTCCTGATGGCAAGCATATGCCACATCACATTCACTACCACAAGGCTTAGTGAAAGAGCTATTTGAGGCTGCAGGTTTCTTGCAGTACATCACAGTAATGTAGCAAACTCTCAGTCACTTTACAATTATTGCATTAATAAGGCTGATATAAAGAAGTACATGGACAAATTGCTGTCTCTGGTGCAAAACAACACACTTTCCTGAGACACAGCATTTGTTGTTTTTCTCCTGGTAACAAAATATACTGGGCTGGCTCCACAGTGACACGATCTTTTACAAGAGTTCACATGCTTCCCATATGAAGATCCAGCTGTTTCTCAGAGGATCTGGGTAAGGCATACATCACTCACACTACAGTAGCTATTGCAGTAGAGATGGGCAAATTGCAATCACTGGGCCAAATGTGGCCTTCAGGTACTCTCTAGATCTGTGATGGTGAACCTTGGCACTCCAGATGTTCTTGGACTTCAATTCCCAGAAGCCCCCGTGAATCCACACGAATAGGTTTTCTGTGATTCATCCAGCCCACGCTGCCCTCGTCGCTCCTGGAAGCGGAAGTAAAATCCGCCTGTATGGGCACATTTTACTTCTGCTTCCAGGAACGACAAGGGCGACGTGGGCAGGATGAATTGCAGTAAACCCATTCATGAGGATTCACGGGGCCTTCTGGGAATTAAAGTCCAAGAACATCTGAAGTGCCAAGGTTCACCATCACTGCTCTAGACCCTCCAAAACCTCTCATCCATCTCAGGAAAAAAACAGTCAGTAGTCCATCCAACAGTCCCATGAGAACTGGAGAGAGGTGGAGTATAAGTGGTATTCCAGTAACTGTTTGGAAAAGGATTTTTACTGGGGGTATCCACAGCCTTTGTCTCCTTTACCACCTCCCCTTATTCCTGGCTAAACATATGTGCAGAGAAAAGAAGGAGAAGGTAGCTGGTGTATCAGCAACTCACGGTACTGAGCTTTCGAGCTTTCAACATTCAACACCTGCCCTCAGTGGTGGGCTCCAAAAGATTTTACTACCACATTGTGGGCGTGGTATGGTGGGCATGGCCAGAGGGAAAGCCCTGCATTGCACCCGAATTAGGACTACTTTATTTCCAAACTTGGATGGGCGGGCCAGCCAGAATTTTTGCTACCGGTTCTGGTGAACTGGTGTGAACCTGCTGATGCCCACCACTGCCTGTCCTCAATTGTGTATAGGTATGAGTGAGATGCTTGTTGCTTGTGCAATTTGCCATTCAACTATGCCTCTGTACATGTAACTGTCTGCTCTCAGGCTAATCAGACTGCAAGCGGATTGGTTGGAAAAGGGACATTTCTTCTCTTTTCTTAAACAAATCTGAAATGCTATCAAAATCTATACAAGTATATTTTACAACTTTTGAGACAGTATGAAAACAAAAATCAGGAATGGGTTTTATATGTTAACCCCCCCCCCCCGAATGTTTAGTTGGCAATAAGCTTGCTCATGGGTGTGAGAGAGATACAAAGAATAAGCCAAGCAAAGTGCATTCTAACTTAACATGCTTTGCAAAAACTAGTGGAGTTCTGACCAAAACATTCACAGATAAGAAACATTGTCTGCATTCCTTTTCTGCGGTCTACCTTGTATTATAGCATGTTGCTCCAAGATAAACTCTTCTAGCTGCCAAAATTACAGGAAGAGGTGAAGGGTTACATTTATGTGGTAGACAGATTTATATATTTATATGTCTAGATTATTCATCGCATTGTGTCCACAGCCTTGGTGCTTTCCTTATGCTGTCCTATCTTCCAAGTAATTCTGCGAACTGTAGTAGGTTATTCTGGTTGTCATGTCTTCATCACTCCCTCTCTCTTTGCTTTTCCAAAGGTGTTCTGGCCTTGTAGGAAGACGGAAGGTAATTAAGCAGCACATTTGAGTTTATCAGTCTGGGTCAGACATAGAGATAGCTGTGTACACAGGAGGCAAATAGGTGCTTATTTCATTGCATTTTGGTCTTCTTTTTCCTCTTTTGGATAATTAAATTAGATCTAGGTAAAGGTAAAGGTAACCCTTGCCTGAAATCCAGTCTTATTCGACTCTAGGGTTCAGTGCTCATCTCTGTTTACAGCCAAAGAACCAGAGCTGTCTGCATCTGCAGATGTTTCCATGGACATATGGCAGGCATGACTAGACGTTTACCATACCACTGAAGTGGTACCTATTTATCTACTTGCAACTTCTTGCTTTTGAACTGCTAGGTTGGCAGAAGCTGGGACAGAGATGGAGGTTCACTCTTTCATGCAGCACTTGGGTCTCGAACTGCCAACCTGCTGACCTTCCAGTCATGAAGTTCAGCGTACCATTAACCCGCTGCAGTCACTTAAAAAACTAGCTCTAGAATCATTCATATTTTAGTGACAGAAGAAAAACTGATGGGTTAACTTCAATTATTGTTCAGGGGAATCTTAGAACCATCTTCTAGACCAGGGGTGGGGAACTTGTGGCATTCCAGGTCCTTAAGTGCAGCTGTGATTTTGATTTTTTTTGAAAATTATGAAGTACATAGTAGTTATATGTTTGCAAAATAATGTGCATTTTTAGTATATCTAAGTTTCTTGAATGCAACCTTATTTGATTACAGCTAATCTAATATGGTCTTTCAACAGGAAAAGGATGCCCACCCCTATTCTAGACACTCATGTCATGCCATTCTTTATTATGACAGTTCTTCTGCAGGTAGGCCTAGTTCACAAATGCATCTTACAACATAACTTGGGGGTGGGGGTGGGGAATAAGGAGTCCTGTGGCAGCTTAACACTAGCAAGTTTGATTTGGCATTAGCTTTCATACACTGCAGGCCACTGCTTAAGGTGAACATAACATAAGAACATAAGAACATAAGAACAGCCTTGCTGGAACAGGCCACAGCCCATCCAGTCCAGCATTCTGTCTCACACAGTGGCTCACCATTTCCTTCAGGGTATTCCCAAGGAGATGCCTTCACCTGCTTAGGATTCCCTGGAAATGGCATTGAGAGATATCCTGCCTATCTCTCCAACCCGGAGGTTGTCCTTAGGTAGCCATAATTATAGCCATTGATAGCCTTGTCCTCCATGAACTTGTCTAATCCTTTCTTAAAGCTGTCAAGACTGACAGCTGTCACCACTTCTTCTGGCAGGGAGTTCCATAGACCAGTAATCCTCTGGGTGAAAAAGTACTTTCTCTTATTTGTTTGAGAACTAGTACCCAAAAGTTTCATGGAGTGTCCCCTAGTTCTAGTGTTGTGCGATAGGGAAAACAGTTTTTCCTTATCCACTTTGTCCACACCGTGCATGATTTTATAAACTTCAATCAGGTCACCTCTTAGACGCCGTCGTTCAAGAGTGAAAAGGCCCAACCGTTGCAGCCTCAGATGGTAAGGAAGGTGTTCCAGTCCCCTAATCATTCTGGTTGCCCTCCTCTGTACTTTCTCCAACTCCATAATATCCTTCTGGAGGTATGGCGACCAGAACTGTACACAGTATTCCAGATGGGGCCTCACCATAGATTTATAAAGAGGCAAAATGACATTTGCTGACTTATTTTCTATACCCTTCCTAATGATCCCTAACATTGAGTTTGCTTTTTTCACTGCTGAGGCACACTGGGTTGACACCTTCATTGAGCTGTCCACCAGGACACCAAGGTCCCTTTCCTGGTTTGTCGCAGAGAGTTCAGACCCCATCAGTTTATAAATGTAATTGGGGTTTTTTGCCCCAACATGCATCACTCTGCACTTACTGATGTTGAAGCTCATTTGCCACTGTTTTGCCCACTCCCCCAGTGTCAAGAGATCCCTCTGGAGCTCTTCACAATCTCTCACAGTTTTCACTACCCTGTATAATTTAGTATCGTCAGCAAATTTGGCTACCTTGCTTTTTACTCCTACCTCTAGATCATTTATGAAGAGGTTGAAAAGCAGGGGTCCCAGTACTGAACCTTGGGGGACCCCACTCTTTACTTCCCTCCACTTGGAGAAGTGTCCATTTAGTGCTACCCTCTGTTTCCTGTCCCTTAGCCAGTTGCTGATCCAGGACAAGACCTGTCCCTTTATTCCATGACTGGTAAGTTTATTCAAGAGCCTTTGGTGTGGGACCTTGTCAAAAGCCTTCTGAAAGTCCAGATAAACAATGTCAACTGGATCCCCCTTATCCACATGCTTGTTGACACTCTCAAAAAAATCCAACAGATTAGTGAGGCATGATGTGCCCTTGCAAAAGCCATGTTGGCTCTCCTTTAGCAGTGCCTCCTCTTCTATGTACCTATTAATTCTATCTTTTAGGATGGTTTCCATCACTTTACCTGGGACACATGTCAAACTGACAGGTCGGTAATTTCCTGGATCACCCCTGGATCCTTTTTTGAAAATTGGTGTTACATTCGCTACCTTCCAGTCATCAGGCACAAACCCTGATTTGAGGGAAATATTATATATTTTGGCTAGGAGATCAGCAATTTCATCTTTAAGTTCCCTGAGAACTCGTGGATGGATGCCATCTGGTCCTGGTGATTTGTTAGTGTTTAGTTTAACAAGACATGCAAGGACCTCCTCCCTGGTTATTTCTATCTTGCTTAATTCTTCGGTTTCCCTCCCTACGAAGATAGGTTCTGTTTTGGGCATGTGGTCTCTATCTTCTTCAGTGAATACTGAAGCAAAGAATTCATTGAGTCTCTCTGCAATCTCTGTTTCCTCTTTAATAACCCCTTGCCTTCCATTGTCATCTAATGGTCCAATGGCCTTCCTAGTTGGGTTCTTACTTCTAATGTACTTAAAGAAGTCTTTGTTATTCCTCTGAGTATTTTTAGCTATACGCTCCTCAAAGTCTTGCTTTGCTTTCCTGATTGTTGCCTTGCATTTGTTCTGCCAGAATTTATGTTTCTGCCTGCTGTCCTCATTTGGACAAGCCTTCCATCTTCTAAATGAGCTTTTCTTGCTCTTGATCACTTCCCGAACAGCTCCTGTAAGCCACATTGGAGTCCTCTTGGACCTGGCAGTGCCCTTTTTCCTTTTGGGTATGCATTCCAATTGGGCCTCTGTTATTGTTTTTGTAAACAGCCTCCATGCCTCTTGGAGTGTTTGGACTCTCTCAATTTTCCCTTTCAGCTTCTTTTTTACTAGTTTCCTCAACTTTGGGAAATTTCCTTTTTGAAAATTTAAGGTCTCTGTGTTAGATTTTATCAGTGACTTGCGGTCTATGTTCAAGTTAAACATAATTGAGTTGTGGTCACTGTTCCCTATTGGATCAGTCACATTAACATCTTGCACCAGATCCTGAGTATTACTCAGGATCAAGTCAAGGATTCTTGTACCTCTAGTTGGGTCTTCAACCATCTGTCCCAGGGAACAATCATTGAGCATATCTAGGAACTTTATCTCTTTATCATGTGCTGAACAACAGTTCACCCAGTCTATGTGAGGGTAATTGAACTCCCCCATTATAACCAGGCTTCCCTTCCTGGATGCCTCCTTTACAACATTCTCCAACTGCCAGTCTCCCTCAAGAGTTTGGGTCGGAGGCCGATAGTATATGCCTACTGTTAGACCATCCTTGTGGCCTGGTACTCTTACCCACAGAGCTTCTAATGGTGACTCTAAATCACCTAGATATTCCAATTCATAAGATTTTATCACTTCTTTGACATACAAGGCTACACCACCTCCTGTTTGCCCCTTCCTATCCTTCCTGTACAGTTTGTAGCCTGGGATAACTGTATCCCATTTGTTATCATCCGTCCACCAGGTTTCAGTGATACCAATAATATCAATATTCTTATCTATTGCTAAGTATTCCAGCTCCCCTATTTTGTTCCGGAGGCTTCTGGCATTTGTATACAAGCATTTATATATGCTTTTCTGACACAGTCTTTTTTGTCCAGTTGCATTGTTAGACTGCCTCTTGCATCCTTCTGCTAGAATGCTAGTGACTAGCTCCTTGCTCTGCTCAGTAATTTTTGCATCCTCCTCACTACTCAAGTACACACTTTCCCGAACCGGATGCTGCCCAGCTCCTGTCGGCTTTCCCCCAGTTATCAGTTTAAAAGCTGCTCTGCAGCCTTTTTGAGGTTGAGTGCCAGCAATCTGGTCCCATCATGGTTTAAATGCAACCCATCCCTCCTGAACAGATTTGGCTTGCCCCAAAATGTTCTCCAGTTCCTGACAAATCTGAAGCCCTCCTCTCGACACCACCGCCTCATCCACGCATTGAGGCTTCTGAGCTCTGCCTGCCTGGTAGGTCCTGCGCGAGGGACAGGCAGCACTTCTGAAAATGCTACCTTGGAAGTCCGGGACTTCAATCTTCTTCCTAACAACCTAAATTTGGCTTCCAGGACAGACCGCTTGGCCTTCCCAACATCATTAGTACCAACGTGTACCATGACAACTGGCTCGTTCCCAGTTCTCTTTAACAATCTATCTAGATTTCTTGTGATGTTTGCAACTTTTGCACCTGGCAGGCAAGTCACCATACGGTTATCATGTGCATCACTAATCCATTTCTCTGTATTTCTAATTATTGAATCGCCTAGTACAAGGAGCCTCTCTCCTGCAATCTGTTCATCTACATGCACCTCATCAACCATATTAAGGGAGAGAACCTCAGTTTGTTCCTGATGTTCATCTTCCTGGATCTCATCAAGTGTGATGAAGGAGAGATCATCAGGCGGAACCAGCTGTTCCTCTGTGTGTTCCTCGTCAGGTGTGATAAGGGAAAGAGCCTCAAATTTATTCTGTAATTTCAGACTCTCAGAGTGATCCCCTACTCTTCTCCTCCTTTGAGTCACATTCCTCCAACCATCTCCCTCCTGAGTTAGTGAAGGGCCTTCTCCCTCAGAACTGTGCCCTGTCTCTTCTTTGTCCAGCATAGTCTGCTCCGCTCTGTCCAAGAACAGCTCAAGCTCCTTAATTTGTTGGTGGTTAGATATGCGGGCCTCTAGCTGCTGGACCTTCTCTTCTAGTAGTGCAACCAGCTTGCACTTGCTGCAAGTGTAGTTCTCCATGTGCTTTGGCAAGAACACAAACATGGCACAAGAATTGCAGGTAACTACAGCTGTTCCCTCAGAATCCATTTTAACAAGTGCAGTATTCTGGGCCTCAAAAATGTACACGTTTACTACCTTTCTACCTAGTAAGACTATATTCTTCTTATGTTCCTAGTTTGTAATCTCGCGCGCCGTTAGGCGCGCGGGCCTCTAAAGCAGCTCTACTCCAACTGCAAAACTTACCAGTGCTCACTTCCTTTGTTTGGCTCTCCTCAGCAGCAGCTCTGCTTAAGAGCACATGCAGAGTCAAAATGGCTGACTCTGAAAGAGCTCAGAGCTTTTAAAGGCTAGTGTGGCTCCGCCCCTATGAGTCACAGTTCAGGGAAGGGCCTGGTGTGGCCCTGCCCCCCTGCTTCTGGAAGCTTCAAACTGCTTCCTCTGTTTGAACAGAGGTGGCTCTCAGCAGTTTCAATTATCAATTTAAATTAGTAGAGGCCTCTAAAGCAGCTCTACTCCAACTGCAAAACTTACCAGTGCTCACTTCCTTTGTTTGGCTCTCCTCAGCAGCAGCTCTGCTTAAGACCACATGCAGAGTCAAAGGTGCATAAATTTTAGCCTCAGCAGACAGATATTTATAAACTCCTGGGAAAGACAGAAGCTATAATGTCACTGCATCTACTAATCATTTATAGAAGCTATCTGCATATCATTTGTGGTATTTATAACAGATTTCTATCTATCTATCTATCTGCCTGTCTGTCTGTCTGTCTGTCGGGATTGCAGTGGCTCAAGTGGTTAAGACGCTGACTGGAAGGTGGCAGGTCAGCATACCTGTCAACTGCTGCTCCGGAAAATCCGGGACCTGTGCAGAACGGTTCTGTTCAGGTCACTTTTTACGAATGCGTAAAAGCCTTCTACGCATGCGTAAAAGCGACTTGCGCAGAACCGTTCTGCGCAGCTCGTTTCTACGCATGCGTAGAAGGCTTTTACGCATGCGTAGAAGGCTTCTACGATCCCCTTCTGCACAGAAGCCTTCTACGCATGCGTAGAAGGGTTCTACGCATGCATAAAAGCCTTCTACGCATGCGTAGAAGCGAGCTGCACAGAAGGGATGTGCAGTAACGCCTTCCTCCCTGCTGCCAAATTCCGGGGTTTCGGCAGCTCCAGGCGGGAAATGGCGAAAATCGGCGCCGAAAAACGGGAAATCCCGGCCAATCCGGGAAAGTTGACAGGTATGCAGGTCAGCAGTCATTTCCAGTTCAATTTTCTTCTATCTGTTCTTCCTTCTTTTTCTTTGCCCCTACTCCTTATTTATTTATTTTATCTCTCTCTCTCTCTCACTCACACACACACACACACACACACACACACACACACACACACTGTTGTGTATGCATGCAGTTCAGCATGCCATTAGCGCAGCTGGCAGAGCATCATGTGGCTCCAATTCCTCCAATGGTAACTTCTGCGGGAAACATTCCCACCACAGGTGAAGCTATGCTAGGTATGCACAAAGGACCGACGTCAGAAGGACGTCACTATGGCTGTAACCAATGGTGCACCTCCGGGCCAAATTCAAATGTATTGTGTGCTATATAAGGAGGTAAGTGTATGTCTCATGTACAAATTGACTATGTTACAATAAAGTAGTGTTTAACCCGCCTGCTGGCTCATGTGCATTCAATCTGCCTAAATCAAACACACACACGCGCGCGTGCACACACACACGCACGCACGCACGCTCGCACGCACGCACGCACGCGCACACACACACACACACACACACACACACACACACACACACACACACACACACACACACACACACACACACACACACACACACACACCTGAAAGAAAACAAAAACCCTATTGGTGATAGAGACAAAATGAAATACCTAAACATAGGCAGGGATTGGACCTGGCACAGTTCAACTGGAAGAGAGTTTCACAGAATTGGTGCTTCCACTGAGAAGGCTCTTTTCTAAGTGTTATGTCCGGCCCTTGCAAGCAATAGTCCAGACAACGATGAACAAAACAGCAACAAGTCTTTATTTAACAGTCTATTCAAGATGAGCTTACAAGGCATTCCAGATACATAGATGGCTATACAGTCACATGGAATCAGTCCCTCCGGAGTGTGCCAAGGAAGGAGGCAATACCTAGCTACTTTAGGATTGTAGCATAATGGAGGAGACCCAGGCTAGCACGTTGCTAGCTACCTGTACGGAGAGGGAAGTATAGACCTGCCCAATAACCTTAACTAACCAATAATAACAGGGAATATATGTATTCAACCAATGGAGAACAGGATCCAAAACTATAGCCAATCACAGGACTTTGATTAGCATAATGAGCGGGCCCTGTGCAGGGGTTTTTGCACCACTTTCTGTTCCTAACTTGGATGGTGGGAAACCACCATTTTCCTCTTGCAAAGGCGCTGCCCGCACTACTTGCAAATGTGCCTGAATACACAACACTAAGTCATGGCCTTCCTTGCCAATCTGGAGCTGCGTCTTCTGCGAGGAATGAGTGATGCAGGCTGATGTCCTGAGGTGAAGACGTTCCACCAGGTAGGAAGTTCCTTGGTGGATTTGGTTTTTTTCTAGCAGCCGTGGTCCTCGGCAGGATTGTGGGGGGCAGAAAAATGGCCCCAGACCACATCACTGTTATGATGTGATCACATACAATGCTTTTACAGATATTTGATAGCATCGTAAAATGTGAAGTTACCTCAAAGGAAAGAGGAATGACTGAAAAATATACATCTTTCATTAACCACAACAGTTACATATATCTGTGCTTATCTAGGAAACTTAATATGTGAAGCAGACCTTGTTGAATTACTCAAAACCTGGAATCTGAGGTAAACCTTAACCTAGATTTACACAGTTCATTCTGAGAAAAAAGGAATTCTGCACTTCATAGCTTGAACTGAAGCCTGTGATAAGTATAAAGAACATGCTATTCTAATATAGAAGACAAAGCACAGTGTGGACTGTAAACTATTTCTGTTAACCACCAAACATGAGAGGAATGCAGCCATCGGAAGTCAAAGTGACGGGAACTGGTTCAGTCTCACCTTCTAACCTAGAGGTCTTCTTTGTTGTTAGATGCAAAGGGGCAATACCCTCTTTAAAACATAATAAAGACATGTGGTGGGAATTTGGGGATAAGCAGGTAGTGAAACATCAGGAAACAGTCAAATGTTGCAAGTCCCAAAGTGTGTGCAATAAAGGACAGTACAGAAGGAAAACAGAACTGAATAAAGGAAAGATTAGAATAAGAAAGCCCTCCAACAAAATATTTCAGTGCATAAACATCTTCTAGCAAACATGCTCTTTTCAGGGTGTCTGCCAACCAGCAATGCCATCCTCTGGGACAAAGCTTGTAAAAGTTTATTATTAAGAGCCCTCATGGGGCAGGGGTTAAGCTGTACTAGAGCCAAACACCACTCACGTTCTGAGTTCAATCATTAACACCATTTCAGTTTTCTTTCCAGAGACACCTAACATTCAGTGGCACCTGAATGCTATTGCACATGCTAAGTCCTCCTTGGGTTGTTCTTCAGCTGGGGTTCCTCCTTCAAAAGTATCATAATTCTGCACATTCAAAGTTCCCAAAAGATGCTAATGCCTCCCTCTTAATTTTTTTAAAAATGCTGTAGCTATGTTTTGCGCTCCAGCACTGTTGGCACTTATACTTCACTTTTAATTAGAGGAAATAATAGATATATTTTAAACCCCAGCCAGACTGTGACTATTAATATTCATTCAGAAGACAGTAGCTAAAATATGTGATACTAGTAGAAGAACTAAAACAGCAAGCAGATTGAAAAAAGGCAGCTAGCAATTAATAACAGTTACTCGCCAGATACAAATTTCTCCCCTTCCTCCCCTTCCTCATCTCTTATTTATAAACATTTTTCAATTGATTTCTACCTCTCAGTATGATAGATGCATGAGCAGACACAAGAATCTTCCTAAAACAGTTCCAAAAATTTTCAACAAGGCCTCTCGTGAGAATCAGACAGTACTGTATGTTGTTTCTTCTTCTTCTTCGGCGCGTGTGGGGGGGGGGGGGGGGAGAGGGATCCTGGGACTGTGCAACTTGCCCACAGCCAAATAGGCTGGCTCTTCTGGGATGCACAGTGGGGAACTGAACTCCCAATCTTTGGTTGCACCTAACTCACTGAGCTATCCAGCCAGGCATTTCTTTCATAGTCATCTGTATTTCCCCAGATCTCCTTTACAGTAAGGATGTGTATGCACGGCAATATTTCGTTCCCATGGATGCACAGCCATAATTTTTTAAATTTCATCAAACATCTGGTATAAAAGGACAAAGTTAAGATGCTTTTAATTGTGTACTATTGATTGCTTTTGAGGATATTATTTTACTGGAATGAGAACTTTTTTTAGCATAGAGCTGTGACCATGTAGAGGGTATATAAAGCAGCACATGTTTAATGGACAATAACAACTGGGTGCTGCCAAGTCAATTCTGACTTATGGTGATTCTGTCCAGGATTATCTAGGTAGAGAATGCACAGGAATGGTTACCATTCCCTCCTTCTTGGGGTTTCCTGGGACTGTGCAGTTTTTGGAAGGCCGCACATGCTTGCTCTTCTGGGATATACAGAACCTCTAGCTAATCTCATCTAGATACCCAACTCACTGAGTTATCCTTTCCAGATATTTTCTATGTAGAGAGAACCCAGAAGTTGTTTACTATTTCCCTTTTCTAGGGGAAATCTGGGGCTGTGCAAATTGCCCATGGCTACAAAGGCTGGCTCTTGTGGAATGCATAGTGGGGATTTAGACACCCAACCTCTGACTCCACAGTCAGGTGCAAAACTCAACTGGGGGTATCCAGCCAGCTGGATATGACATGGAAAGCCAAATATATAAAGCAACACATTTCTCCTCCTAGGGCATTTTAAAGGACAGTAGTAGCCGTGTATATATATATATATATACTTCTATGTCTGAGAATAAGCTGGGAGTGAGGCAGTAATTAAGCTGCAGTTGCAGTTATACACTTTACCTTGGATTCTGCTTAACTGTGTGTCTGTGTAATGCTTGTGGGAATGTCCCATACCCTTATCAACTGTTGACACACAAATACCCCAGTAAGGAAAATATTTTCATTCCTTATTCTCCCTTCTGTTTAATCTTGTTTTCTCCTTCTTCCAAAATAAGCTTCTGTGTAGATATTCTGCCACCTAAATTTAAGGAACCACAGACCAATGGCCATGCATGTACAGAGTCAGTAGATTATTGTTACTTGTTAGGACCTTAAAACAACAAAGAAATCAATCAAAAATCTAACTAACCATGCAAAGGAACAAAGATGTTAATTTATAGCTGGGACAAAAAAGAAGCTACACAGGTAAGCAGCAACAGAAGACAAGAATTATCCCAATAGCAAGTCGATTTAAAGTGACTATCTTTGTGAGTAGCTTAGGCTGAGATAGACTGCCTCTAAGACGTTTACTGAGTTTCTTGGTTGAGTGGGAATTTTAACTTGCATCTCCTCATCCTAGTCTAGTGATGGCGACCCTTGGCACTCCAGGTGTTCTTGAACTTCAATTCCCAGAAGCCCTGATCATTAGAAGTGCTGTCTGGGACTTCTGGTAATTGAAGTCTAAGAACACCTGGAGTGCCAAGGTTCACCATCATGGTCCTAGTCTAATAAGACTTTAACCACTGTTATGATAGGAATTATTTCTACTTCTTTTTACAACTCTTTCCCAGGTTTTTGGAAATTTAATAGAAATATTTTAGGAAACAAAAACTCTTTCAGTGATCTTCTCTTTGTTTCTTCTCATATTCTGCTGCATCTCTTTTCTGTACCATGTCACTATCACATCAGAGCTTGCAAACAGGTGCATAATTTAAAGAATAAACCTGATCTAGAGAAGTCATTCAGCTGGGTTTTGTATCTGTTGTCACCTCTGTCTTTGCCACTCAATACCTTGAGCTGAAAGTGGGATGTTTGATCTTCATTTGTTTCAAATGCTGTGACAGGCATGTGGAAAACAAAACAAAAAGACTCTGTCTTACTTAAGAGTCTGGTTTTACAAGGAGCCATAAGATGCAGGCAGCTTCAGATGAATGTGACTTTGTAATTTTGTATCTAATTCTCACACCACAGACATCCACAGGTTATCATAAACTTGAATTTTTCCTAATTGAAAACTGAGCTGTCAGCAAGCAGGTTTCTACAAGCATATTGATGTCTGCATATAGAGGTCTTGAGCTATCCTCCAATGTACTGAGAGGCCCAGAGATCAGTAAAACATATAGACCACTCCAAAAAACTGCCCTGGCGGAGCCAAGCACTCAATCTAGTATATATATATGGGGTGGTCTTCCCTACCTCCCTACCATTGGCGATGGAAGACTTAAGATTTGGTGGCACCCAGAGTGGGAGGGCGGCGAGAAAAGGGGGAGAGGAGGCTGCGACATCCCCGGCCACACATAGACTCTTCGCTGTGAGTTGGGCATTCTGGCTGGGCTCCGTGTGTGTGGCGCGCAGGTCTGGATGGTGAATGCATTCCCCAGAGAGGAGTTTACATGAGGCCAAGGGTTTTGTGGCCTGCAACTCCTCCCATTTTCCGCGCCACCCCCGCTGCTGCTGCTTTTGGCCAGGCCAAACTGCTGTGGGCCCCACACTTGCCTCCTTGGCCGGCTGTCGATGGAAGACTTAAGATTTGGCGGCACCCAGAGTGGGAGGGCAGAGGGAAAAGGGGGGAGAGCAGGCCACAACATCCCCATCCTCACGTAGACTCCTCGCTGGAGACCATGCTTTGCCCTGGGATGTGGGGTGTGGGTGTGGGATCTTACCCCGGGGTAAGGTATGGCTGTGTTTGTGCTGTGCCTGTGGGGTTCCACGTGTTTTGTGCGCCAGCCCGGGCATTGGTCACGTGGAAGCAGAGGCATTTACATCAGCCACAAAACATGCCCATGCATGTGTAAATGCAGTTATGTCAGCCATAAATACACCCATGGCTGTTGTAAATGCGAAAATGGATGCATTTACTTCTGCTTATGGAGGGCGTGGACCAGACTGCTCAGCTGTATGGGGTGTGTAGTCAGGCCCACGGCATAAAAAGGTTGGAAACCTCTGGTCTAAAACATGAGACTAGAGCCTTGTTAAATAGCTGAAATTTGCTGCCACAATTTAAGTGATTTCACCTTTTCTGGAGTAAAATAATAACACAATTTTGGGCACTGATAATTCAGAAGACGACTTTTTGCTGAAATTGTGGAATTGCCTACATGGCAAGGGTCTAGACCAGTGGTTCCCAACGTGGGGCACATGCCCCACAGGGGGACTTTAATACCCAGGAGCCTAAGTTAGTACATTGGCTGATCAGTGCTTTGGGGAATTGACTTAGGCTTCTGGGAATTGAAGACCAATTGAATAATGCCCTAGTTCGAATTATAACTTTCAATTGGTGTATTCATCCAATTGTAATTCTTAAGGCAAGCAGGCCGCAGTAACACTGGTAAGGTTCCTCCCAAAATTGAAAATGGCAATTGGCTACAATGTATCCATTTGTATCAATTTTTTTGTTGACACAAACAAATTGTTGACCGGAGTCAATAAACTATCTACTGACCCCACCCTATGACGTGTATCCGTCAAATCATGAGGTGATGCATGCTGAAAAGCTCCTGCCATCACCCCATGCCTGGTTTGTCGTTGACCAGTCAAAGCTATTACACCTGTACCTGTCTAAGTGTTGGCCAGTCAATTGCGAACCTGCCGGATACCTATGGGTCATAAATCTTTACCTTACCAGTGCTACCCGCCTAAAGTGACCAAAGTCAAAGAAACCCCTTTGCTCAAACACTAGCAACAGTGTGGGATGGGCAAAAAAGTCAGAAACCAAGGACCAATTGTGGTTCAGGCCAAAAATTCCCACCCGGCCCCGAAGCCACCAAAATATCACACTGTTCACTAGGGAGGGGGTGGAGGGAAAAACTTCTCCTCTCCGTCGCTATTTCTAAAATGGCAGCTCGTCTGCCTCGTGGCCACCCCTTTTATAGAGGGGTGGCCACGTCCCCTAACTCACCCGGATGTCTGAGTCCGGGTGGGGGCCCCCCGCAAAGAGCGCGGTGGCCATTTTGGCGCCACGCTTTCATTGCAGGCACACACCCCAAAGAAAGACTCAGACACCGGTATATGGATAAAGGCATTGGGCCACTTTTATTGAATAATGCCCTAGTCTGAATTATAACTTTCAATTGGTGTATTCATCCAATTGTAATTCTTAAGGCAAGCAGGCTGCAGTAACACTGGTAAGGTTCCTCCCAAAATTGCCAATGGCAATTTGCTACAATGTATCCATTTGTATCAATTTGTTTGTTGACACAAACAAATTGTTGACCGGAGTCAATAAACTATCTACTGACCCCACCCTATGACGTGTATCCGTCAAATCACGAGGTGATGCATGCTGAAAAGCTCCTGCCATCACCCCTTGCCTGGTTCGTCGTTGACCGGTCAAAGCTATTCCACCTGTACCTGTCTAAGTGTTGGCCAGTCAATTGCGAACCTGCCGGATACCTATGGGTCATAAATCTTTACCTTACCAGTGCTACCTGCCACACGGGGAGGCGTCTATGAAGACTCACCGCCCCCCCCCCCAGACCGTCAGCTCGGTCACCAGGCCTGCTTGCAAATCTTCCAGAAAGAGGTTCATACCTCTAGCCGACAGGTGGACCCCATCCCCTGCATAGAGATCATAATTTTGCAAACTAATCGTGGGGTGTCGGATGACCATCCCCAAACCCTTGTCTGCCAAGAACCGGGCAACAGCCCTGTTCACCGAGCGGCGAGCGCGGTCAAGGGCACGGAGGTCAATACCTCCCCTGTATGAATGACATGGTACGATGTCCGACCATAGCAGCCTTGTGTACGGCCACACATAATGCAAATAAGCTAGGTCACTGCAAATCGTGAATTTTAAGGAGAGGCCAGTGACCTGGGCAAGGTCATTGCCCCCGAGGTGCAGTAAAAGGACATCAGGCGGTTCAGCATCCCTGATGGAAAACAGGAATGGCAACAGTTCCCGCCATCTCATTCCGCGCTTACCGTACCAACGTATACATGCGGTTGCATGCAGTCCAAGCTGGGGTCCCCACTCTGTCGCCGCAGCATACTGCGCTGCCCAGTGCACGTAACTGTGGCCCACCAGCCATACTGCCACCGGTGTGCGGGGACACACAGGGTCTGTAAAAGAAGAAAAGAGAATAATGACTTAACTGGTACTCATGCCTGAAGTGAGCGAACATACAACACAAAACGCATGGATCCCCATCTCCCCATTCGGCATATATCAGCCTCAGAGTACCCAAATGCAGCCGCAGTGGATGTAGCACCTATCCTAAATGAATGGGTGCCGTAACGAGCCCTGGGGAGGCCAACACTGGATAGTGCCATACCGGTCACCTTCCAAAATTGAAATTTAGTAAGGGGAGACCCATCCTGGTGGCAGAAAAATGGGCCAGGGTACGCGCCACGCACTGCCAAGAACTCCTGTAGGGCACCAACTGGACAGATGTCTGCAATGGAACATCGTAGCCGTCTAACTCCACTGCCTACGCCGTGCTGATCAACCTTTGAGGACCGTATCCTCAACTGAGCCCACTCATTAGTGACATAGACATCGTCGAGTTCCAGTGCCCTACGAGTCGCATCCGCCTTAGACAGTAGTACCAACTCACTGATGCGGAGCGCTCCAAAGAAGGCCACTGTGGTAGCCGCGTGAAAAAGAGCCACCACATACTTATCAGAACACAGGTTATGCCAGCCTTGTGCAAGGTGGGTCAGTACCTCTGGTGAAATTGGGTGGCGAGTGTCCGGGCGGCGGCCACGTTCCCGTGTCCACCCCTCCAAAACATGTCGTATGTGGAAATCATTCACGCAGTCAGCAAAACCCCTCACTTTGGCCATAAATGCCAGTGCCGACAGCCTGGATGCTATAGTACGAGGAGCCAAACCCTGACTGTGTAGATAAACCATAAATTGTAAAACCTGTTCCACTGGAATGGGCCACACTTCGGGCAACTGAAGTTGCACACAAAAGGTTCTAAATTGAACGAAAGCATGTTGATACGCCTTATGCGTGCGAGGTGCCAAAGACATGCCGATCGCCTGGTTCACCTCTCCTCGCCAAATGTCCAAATCTCGGCCGGGAGTGGCGAGGGGAATTCCTCTGCTTCCGGAGCCAAGGCACGGAACCGGGGGATCTGCAGGCGGGATAAAGCATCAGCAATATCATTATTAATGCCTGGGACATGTCTGGCCTTAAAAAGCACATTCAGGCGTAGGCTTCGTAACACAAACTGGCGAACCAACGCCATCACCCTGGGTGATTTAGACGTCTGAGCGTTGACAATGTGCACTACTGCCGCATTGTCACACCAAAAATGGACCACTGAGTTGGCCCACTCCTCACCCCATAGCATCAAAGCTCCCAGGATTGGAAGGAACTCAAGAAATGTAAGATCGCAGAGGCGATCCATGCCCCGCCATGCTGGAGGCCATTGGCCATAAGCCCACCTCCCCTCAAAATAAATCCCATATCCCAGGAAGCTGGAGGCATCCGACTGTACTTGGAATCTAGGGGAAACCAAAAGGTCGGATCTCCAGAAAGAGACCCCATTAAATTCCCGTAGGAATCTAAGCCAAACCAAAAGGTCAGCCCGCATGCTCCTGGTCAGTCGGACCCTGTGGTGGCGCTTTAACAGGCCAGCCATGGCGTCACATAGGCGCCGCGCAAATGCTCTGCCGGGTGTCACCACCCTGCAGGCAAAGTTAAGATGGCCATGAAGTACCTGAAGCTCACGAAGTGACACTTTACGTTTGGCGAGCAACGCCAAAATCATCGCGGAGATCCGGGTGACCTTCTCAATGGGTAACCGGGATGCCTGTGTGACCGTGTCAATTTCAATACCCAGAAATGTGAGCGTAGTAGATGGGCCCTCGGTCTTTTCGGGCGCTAAAGGGACACCCAGTTCCAGCATTAGCATCTGAAATGTAGTGAGGAGACACGTGCACGTGTCCGAGCCCCGTTCACCCCCGAAGAAAAAATCATCGAGGTAATGGGCTACAGACCGAGACCCGGACCTGCGAACAAAGGCCCACTGAAGGAAAGTGCTAAAACGTTCGAATGCCGAACATGAAATAGAACAGCCAAAAGGCATGGCCTTGTCTACATAGAACTTCCCTTGGAATCTAAAACCCAATAGCTCAAAGTCCCCTGGGTGCACTGGCAGTAATCGGAATGCTGATTTAATGTCACATTTTGCCAGGAGGGCACCGGGACCACAAGAGCGCACCATCCGTAGGGCTTGGTCAAACGACGTATACCTGACCGAACAAAGGTCATCAGGAATAGCATCATTGACAGAATAACCCGCCGGGTACGATAGATGGTGTATTAAACGGAATTCACCCGGGGTCTTTTTAGGTACTAGCCCCAGAGGGGAGACCTTCAGGTTAGGGAAAGGTGGTGTGGAAAAGGGGCCCGCTACCCTCCTGGCCTCTACTTCTTTGGCAATACTCAGGGCAGCTACCTTCTCCTTACCCTTCAGGGAAATTAAATTGGGGGCATCTTGGGGTCCTCGCACAACTTTTAATGGGATACGAAAGCCCCACTGGAAACCCTCCAGGAGGTACCTCGCGTCCTCCCTCCTTGAGTAAGTTGATAGCCATCGCTCCAACATATACACATTAACCGGGGAGGGGGCCTTTTGACTGGCTAGCTCCATCAGCAGAAGCTCTGCCCGCTCCCTGTCCACCTCTACCTCTGCCCCATGACCCACCAGCCCGCGGGCACGTGGAGGCGGCGTGGGGGCCAGCGCAAGAGGGACACTCATGTTTATATCGACACTGTCGCTTATTGCACACACCATTAGCTGAGAAGCTCCAACACAGCAAGCGGGCTGGAACCCCCTGCCCCGCCGGCTGGTGGGGAGCCTGTGTTGGAGCAGCTCGCTGCACAGCATGGCCACAATGGTACCTATCCCCAGGCGCTGGACGCGTGGGGGTCATGTACAAGAGCCACAATTTCTGGCAGGGCTCATCCCATCTCATCTCAGGGTGTAGGGCCACCCTCATTCTAAATTCCTCATCGTAAGCCAACCACGATGGGCCAGGGAAATCAACCATCGCCCTGTAAATATTGTCCAAGTATTGGACCATAGGAATGGCCAGATCAGGTCAGGCCCTAAAGTATACCGCCATATAAATAAGATATGCCGGCAACCAGTTGGCCCAGGTGCGCGGTGGCTTATGACGACGAGACAGTTCCTTGTCTCTGTCATCCTGTCCCTCTCTCTCTTCCTTAGTGGGCTCACGGTTCAATAGGGAGAATATATCCACGTACTCCCCCCGCCAAATCTTCTCCCTCGTGACCTGGGACAAATGATCACCAAGGGGCAAGGAATAACCAGCCGTCGGCAAAGCCGTCACCAGCACATTATGTATAGAGGGCATACGCAGCGGGACCTGGACAGACCCTGCGATGCTCGGCACTGCCCCAGGGGCGGAAACCCCCACCCTCAACGAGGTGCCATTTTGAAACCATGGGACACTGGGGTAGGCTGGTAACTGATGCCCACTCGCCTCAACTTGACGAGGCCAGGGCCACTGAACCCCACCACTGGAAGTGGGCTGTGATGTAGGTGCACTAAATTGAACCTGATACTCACTAGGTGCACCCCCGTGAGCCGCCCCCACTGGGGGTTCCAGCCCATGGCGGGCGTCGGAGCTCGCGACCGGAATCGAGCTCTGGGGCCACACCTGACTACTCCCAGTCTGCAGATCTGGACGCACGGGGAGCTGCGAGACACCAGCAGTCACCGGCCGGAGCATCTCAAGCAGCTCAACCCGGCTGGCCGCCCATTGCAGTGTTGCGGCCGCCGAGGTAGCCGGTGCCAACGAAGGGGCCCCGGCAGAAAGAGAAGCGCCCCCCTCCACAGGAGGCTGTGCAATGCCCAAGGATGCTTCCAGCACTGCTAAACGTGCTAGCAGAACATCCACTGCCACAGAGCCCCCAGCATAAGGCGGGACGGGTGGGCCGGACGGCCCACTAGGCAGTTGGAAAGGTACCCCAAAAGGAGAGCCAGGGCCAGAGTAGGGCCATGCCCAAAACTCTGGCCCATGAGGGGCCGGAGGAGGAACGGGTTGTATGCCCACACCAGGCCCTCCCCCGCTGCCCTGACCCATGGCCGGTAATGGCGGGCCGAGGGCCGAAGCCCCTGAGGGGCCGGCCTGTGGCTGGCCAGCCAAGCCCAGCTGCCAAGTGCCAGTCTGAGTAGCCCCACCGGTATCAGTGGGTAAGGCTGGCACAGTGCCCTGCCGCGGGGGCGCAGCCCTGGTCCTCCGACCTGATGGCTGTCCCCCATCCGGCGCAGGGCCAGTAAAAGTTCTCCCCCTTGACCACGGCTTCATCGCCGGGGCCTTCCGCTTGGGAGGCATGTCTCCCGAGGAGAAGAAGAAGCAGGATCCCTTCCCAGGGATCGAAAACCTAGTGCCGAAGCACGCGGTAGCCAAGCAAACCAAGGCTCTGCGTGCGCTAATCCTCCTTTCCCAGCCGGGAAAGCACCACAAGGGCTAAACAGCCGAAGACTAAATGACTAACAGCGACGGAGAAAACTTCTCCTCTCCGTCGCTATTTCTAAAATGGCAGCTCATCTGCCTCGTGGCCACCCCTTTTATAGAGGGGTGGCCATGCCCCCTAACTCACCCGGATGTCTGAGTCCGGGTGGGGGGCCCCCGCAAAGAGCACGGCGGCCATTTTGGCGCTGCGCTTTCATTGCACACCTTTGTTGCAATTGAACTGTCCTGATAAGTATATGAAGAATGCAGTAGTATCAGAAACTATAATAGCAGACCTTGGAAAGATAACTGTTTTGAACTACAACTCTCAGAATCGATCAACCAGCACAATCAATAGTCCAAGCAAACAAATTCCCAAGTTCTGCTTTTCAAGAAATAATTCAAATGTGCATTTCCAAAGGCCATGCATTACAGCCAGTGACAATGAAATAAAAAACACCATCCCTTCATGTAGTTTAGTGGTTATGCAAGGACAAAACTCTTACCTGTACCGAATTTTAGTTCATCACTTTTTGACAAAACTACTGATGAGTACACACTAATATCCATTGTTGGAGGGCTCTGTAAAAATTGCTCCACTCAGGTCTCATTTCAGGTACAGGAAAAGTGAATTATATTAAATCAGGAAGTCTGTTGCATTAATTCTGCAGACAACTCATGAAAAACTGCACCCGGAGATTCTGGTAGGTTGAATCTTAACTATTTATAGTGCTCTGTAATTTTGAGTGAAATAATAGAATTCTCTTAGCTGTAAAGTTACTTAAAACAGTATTATTCTGCACTGAAAAGACTGGGTTTACTTTTTCAAAGTATGTTTCTAATTTATATTTTAAAAATCCATTGTGCCATATATGCAGTAATTTAAAACCAAAATGAAAGGATTAATATTAGTACTTCACAGAATGGTTTGAATTAAATTCAGTAGTGGAAAAGACCGCTGTATCTATTGAGTCAATACTAGCAAAAAAATTAAGTTAAGAAGAAAAGTAAAGTAAAACATTTCTTACCCATAAACTCATAGTACAGTAATATAGAAATAAAGAAAAATATGAATATTTTTTATCTACTTGATAAATCACTGGATAAAATCTTCCATAGTTTTTCTTCAGGGGTACACAGAAAGAGCTGAGCCTCCTCGAAGATTGCAGAATTTTTGAACCACAATTGGGTGTACTCGGGTAACAGAAACCTTTTGTTGTCAGCTAATCTTTCTCACACTAGGTTAGGTGAAAGGAACTGCAGAATGAATTCACCCAAAAGGTGGCTTCATTTTTGCAGTTTCACATCTGGCCTAGACACGAAATAAGAAATTTCTCTTCAGCCCACAGAAAAATAACATATGAATTGTCATAACATCCAGTTGCATTGTTGATAACAATTTCAGTCTTTTCTTCAAAATATGTGAGGATATAAGTGTTATCATGAGAAGACAAGATTCTCTGCAAAAAACTATAATGCTGGGAAAGGTTGAAAGAAACAAGAAGAGAAGACTGAATACAAGATGCATTGACTCCCTAAAGAAAGCCAAACCTTTGAGTTTACAAGAGCTGAGCAGATCTCTTGAGGACAGAACATTGTAGAGATCTCTCATTTGTAGGGTTGTCGTAAGTCAGGTGACATCAACAATATATTTCAGTATAGTGGACAGTGCAAGTGCCATGTGAAATCTGTATGTTAATTATATTGCCTTGTCAGATCCCCCCTATATATATATATATTACAATTACTTAAATCCTCCTGACATAACTACGTCTGTGGATGGGTGATAATGTCATCAGCAAGGAGAGATAAGTAATAATTTAGGACTTTCTCTTTCTTTCTTATGTTTTTTTTGGGGCTTATAAGTAGGCTGTTTCATTGCATAGAATCTGTGGCTGGCCTGAGAGTGACAGAGGTTGTTTTCAATTACAGAAACCCCCCCCCCCACCCCCCCCGATGATGCTATCATTACTTCTCTGCAACCATAGTTCTGCTGATAGGATTTTAGCCAATATGTTTAGATTAAAAAACAACCACCACATGATGTGAGGACTTATGATGAGAGCTGGTTGTGATTCTGTTGCTGTTGTGACAACCAGAAAAAGGGCTGCTCTGATTTCAGAATGGTATTGTCTCTATTTGTGAACATAGCCAAGACACACTGAACACTTCTTGGAATGATTTACATGAAAATGAAAAACAAAACGTAGCTAATGTGCACACACAAACACACATAGATTTAGGGTCATAGTTGGTCTTTTAAAGTGGTTTAGTGGTTAAGATGCTGAACTTGATAACCAGAAGGTTGGCAGATCAGCAATTTGTGACCCGAGTGCTGCACAATGGAGTGAGCTCCTGTCTCTGTCCAGTTCCTTCCAACCTAGCAGATTGAAAGGAAGAAACTGCAAGTAGATAAAATGAAATGCTTGACAAACGATTCCAAAAATGGTGGGAGATTATGGGTTCTGTTGCCAATTGTGCTTGATTTGAGACAGAAAATTATGTGCTCAGAGTGTGGAAAGGGCATAGGTTTCCAACAGTAAAAACAAACAAACCCTGCCACTAGGCAGAGCGAGATAGCCGATTAAGGTGACAGATGCTGGGTGAGAGTGGCAGAAATGACAGCTTTTGAGACCTGTATTCTTCTCTTTTTTTAAAAAAAACAGAATTGCTCTGCATTTTCCCCTACAAACAACTGTCCTCACACATAATGGAGAGAATTTTTCCATTGCTGTAAGTGCTGAAACAAGATTCAACTGCTAGTCTAGCCAGATACTCTACAAAGATTGGTGAGGACTCTGTCTTGTTACTTGTGTCTGTCAACAAAATGTCTTGATGGAGTTGTTCATGGTGGGATCACTCGTAAAATCATGTAAACATTTTGTTCAATTTGAGCAACCAAAACAGTGACCTCTACATTTTACATCTTAATAACACAGATATTCAGTATTGTAACCTGTGATATACAGTCAAACTCTGTGGTATCTGATTATTACTATATTATTTTAACATTCGGTTGTGAGCCCATCTAAGATAACAGATGGCTGTAGTATGTCACTATGATGTTGCTTCAAGAACTGAATCACATAATATGCGTAAGTATCATCAGCCCTTTTGAAATGCCAATGAATTCATTGTAAAAGTTTGCCAAATGTTATAATTACATTTAATGAATTTTTAAGGAACAATCTAGTTCTTTTTAAAAATATACATAAATGAGAAAGAATAAAACATACATTAACTAAACAGCAATAAACATCAACTTATAAAGTTAAAAAAGAAAAGCAAGAAAAAGAGATTTTAAAGATTTAGAAATTACCATCATAAATTTCATAAACAAATATCAAGGTACTAATAGCAATAAAAGAGATTACTTTTGAGTTAATTGTCCTCCTCTTTTCTAAAATTCTCTTTCTCACTAGATGTTGTAATGGTCCGAGGGAGTCATGGTGCTTAACTCAAGGAAGGCACGCGAGACTGAAGTATGATGGAAAAGGCCAGCCCCGATACCCCGGGATGGTCTATATTTATTGACTACAATCGGGAGCCATCACGTATACCCCTCGTGCAACCCCCGTGACAGAAAGCTGCTATGTGGCACTCAGCTGGCTGGGTTACACTTGCCAGCCTGCGTGCCCAGGTTAGCCATAAGCATACTAATCAGCGGATTGTGGCGAGACTATTGTTCCTGCCTTATCAAGGTCCTGGAAGACTCTGTGTACTTATGCATAGCTATTTGGTCTAGCTGCGGTTGGTGTCTGCTCAGCCCTACATGCGGATGTGAGCCAGACACCGTATGCTGTTTACAAGACCTTGGGTCTCTTACCTCCTGACATTTGTCCTACTGCTGTGAAGCCCCCAGCCAAGGAAAACATGGAGTTGCTAATGCTCCCTACTGCTATTAGCCAGTACCCAATTTCCTTTCCAGTAAAGTCCGGTTGGTCTTCGAGGCGGGTGTTCTTGCCGAAAGAACCCATCAGGAAAGGTTGCTGTCCAATCAGTGACCCGGGCAAATCACATTTCCTTTTTCTTTGTTTTCTAAAGCAACTTGGCTAAGAACTTGACAGACATAGGGCATAAGCTGTCTCAGTGTGATTGTTTCTTGACGTCTCCATCCTGGGTGGCACATGGACAGGAGTGGGGGAATGCATTGTGCAAAGCAGCATAGCATGACTCCCACTACTACAATGCCAGCGGTGACCTTAAGCATAATTTGTAACCAGTTCCATGGCACCTAGGACCAGAGCTCATTCCACCAACTCCATCCGGTGTCCTGTTGAATGTGTGTGACTCTGTGGGAATTGTCTGTGAGATTGAAGCAACACATATTGTGAATTGTCTCGCATTCTAAGTGATGGAGAAGAAGCAAATAATCAATAGCTGCTTAATTATCAAAAACTGCATGCCTAATTTCTACTTGCTCTTGATTAAGTAATGCAATAGTGGAAGAAGTGTGATTGAGACCTTTGGCCAGGGCATATGCCAGCTGGCTAAGCCTACGAGCATTACCTGCTGTGAGTCCAGGTACTCTGACTAAACTTACCGCTAAGGCAACATACTCTGCTTTACTGAGTAACCTTACACTGCTATCACAAGTTTCGTCGAGCTGGGATGCTTGTGTGATCCGTGCTGGCCGGGGTGCTGCTTGGCGTGGTGTAAGCATTTCCCTTTTTGGGAGAACCAGTGTTAACCAACTGATACAGCAAAATGAATCTGATACATTGGCTGGAATATAGTTCCATGTATGTTGGTTACAAGTGAAAAACCACCCCACGGGCAAAATGACATGATTATACATTATACCAATAACGTCCAG
Source organism: Bradypodion pumilum (assembly GCA_035047305.1). Classification (NCBI taxonomy): domain Eukaryota; kingdom Metazoa; phylum Chordata; class Lepidosauria; order Squamata; family Chamaeleonidae; genus Bradypodion; species Bradypodion pumilum. Next base: position 328,500,913 of record JAWDJD010000003.1, read on the forward strand.
ATGATTACATTTCCAAGTCTCTTTTCCTGGGTCAAGGCAACTATGGTGAAGTTCCCTAACTGAGGAACATCCTGTCATCTTGGCACAAGACGTGTCTGGGCTGATCGCCACTCTGGGTGTGTTTAGAGTGACTGCATCAGCGGGCAAAGTTTTTGTGACCTGAGTCCCCCAGTTTATGTAAGTTGCATATGTGATTCTGCGGTAACGTCCAAGTACTCGTTTAGGCACCTACTCAATGTCCCAGGTCTGCTCTCCTGGAGCACGGCAGACCGGGACAAGGCAGTTGCTCAACAATGAAGCAGGGTCCGCATCCTGCTTAATGCAAAAGTCAGATTGGTTGACAAGTCCGGCAAGTCTTTCCCAAATGTTATATTGGAGCCTGGCGCTTAAGTCCTCGCCAGGCGTCAGGTCCCCAGAGGAAGCCCCGACCCCTCCCCCCAGAAGCAAGGAAAGAATCAGGATGACCATCAGGGAATTGTAGGTGATTTGAGCTAGCACTGTGGCCACCATGTTCTGTGGGATCTCTTGACACTGGGGGAGTGGGCAAAATGGTGGCAAATGAGTTTCAACATTAGTAAGTGCAGAGTGATGCATGTTGGGGCAAAGAACCCCAATTACATTTATAAACTGATGGGGTCTGAACTCTCTGCGACAAACCAGGAAAGGGACCTTGGTGTCCTGGTGGACAACTCAATGAAGGTGTCAACCCAGTGTGCCTCAGCAGTGAAAAAAGCAAACTCAATGCTAGGGATCATTAGGAAGGGTGTCAGCAAGTGTCATTTTGCCTCTTTATAAATCTATGGTGAGGCCCCATCTGGAATACTGTGTACAGTTCTGGTCGCCATACCTCCAGAAGGATATGATGGAGCTGGAAAAAGTGCAGAGGAGGGCAACCAGAATGATTAGGGGACTGGAACACCTTCCTTACCATCTGAGGCTGCAACGGTTGGGCCTCTTCAGTCTTGAACGATGACCTCTAAGAGGTGACCTGATTGAAGTTTATAAAATCATGCACGGTGTGGACAAAGTAAATAAGGAAAAACTGTTTTCCCTATCGCATAACACTAGAACTAGGGGACACTCCATGAAACTTTTGGGTACTAGTTCTCAAACAAATAAGAGAAAGTACTTTTTCACCCAGAGGATTACTGGTCTATGGAACTTCCTGCCAGAAGAAGTGGTGACAGCTGTCAGTCTTGACAGCTTTAAGAAAGGATTAGACAAGTTCATGGAGGACAAGAGTATCAATGGCTATAATTATGGATACTTAAGGACAACCTCCGGGTTGGAGAGATAGGCAGGATATCTCTCAATGCCATTTCCAGGGAATCCTAAGCAGGTGAAGGCATCTGCTTGGGAATACCCTGAAGGAAATGGTGAGCCACTGTGTGAGACAAAATGCTGGACTGGATGGGCTGTGGCCTGTTCCAGCAAGGCTGTTCTTATGTTCTTATGTTCAACCAAGGTGGACATGGCATCATCACACAGGGTTTTGACCATTACCCATGTGATTTTCGGGTCTGGTCTCGGCCGAAACCGTCTCCTTCATCTGGGTCCCCTAGTCACTCATTCCTTCCATCTCGGGCAGGGGGTCCTGGACCAATCGCCTCCACACCATGAGACTCGAGATACGGTTTTACGCAATGAGCTGGGATCCAAACGACACCTGTAGGAGACATAATCGCTGCATACCCTCTTCCCCACATTACCAGGGGCCCCAGACCCTTCCAAGAAGGATCCGGCGGGACCCAATAACGCACCATGGGGCGCGGGAGGCATTCCCGAGTACGGAAATGCTTCTCCTGCGGGGTGCAGTCAGTAAAGATGTTAAGATGATTGTATGTGAACAAGACCTTATGCAAGCGCTGCTGTGCCTGAGCCTGAATTCTTGGCATGGCTACCTCTTCCCTTCTTTCTTGTTTTTCAATATAAAACTTTAGCGTCCAGTTCACCCATTTGACAATGGCTTGTCCTTGGGGGTTGTACAGTACACCGAAAATGTGCCTAACGTCCCAGATGGCCAAGAATATGGCTAGTTGTCCTGAGCCATAGGCAGGCGAGTTGTCGGTTTTCAAGTGATCTGGTTTGCCCATGACCGCAAAACATGCCAAGAGATGTTGCGCTACATGAGTTGTATATTTGCCTTTCTGAGCCGTAGCCCAGACAAACTGTGAGAAAGTTTCGATAGAGACGTGAATGAACTGCCATCTCCCAAATTGTGGAACGTGTGTCACGTCCATTTGCCACAGTTGGTTAGCTCCAGTTCCTCTTGGGTTAACCCCCCATGCTGCCCCCCCCGGTGCTCCTGCACATTGCTGGCAGGAACAAACTATTCCTTGAGCTTGTGACAATGGCAGATTGAACTGCCTTGCCAGTGACTTCGCATTCTGGTGGAAGAATGCGTGGCTTTGGATTGGGGTCAAGAAAACTCCTGCAACCAACTTCTGCTGCGCTTCCCTTGCGGCCGCGTCAGCTCTGCTGTTGCCCTCTGAGAGAAGACCATGCAGATCCTGGTGACTTCTAATGTGGGCGACATAGAGCTTTTCCTTGCGGTTATGCAAATGGAACTGCATGGTTAAGAACAGACTTAACAAGTTTTTGTCTATCGCAGGAGTGATGTAAGCTCCTGGTAGATGGTGAATCAAATTTCTCACATACTGACTATCCATGATGATATTGAGTGGCTCCTGGACGAATGTTCTTAAGGCTAGGTTCGCTGCCGCCAGTTCCGCCCTCTGTGCAGATTTCTGCGGAAGTGTCAACAGGGTCTTCCAAGCCTGCCCCTCGAGCAATGTAGGAATACCATACACTTTCCCCCCATCAGTGAATGCTGTCTTTGCTCCTTTAAGTGGGATCAAGGACAACATTCCCTCCAATTCGACTGTCTGCGTCTGTAGCGAAACAAGTCTTGGGTCTTTTGGCAGATGATATGCCAAATTCCCCATGAAACCTTCTAATGCAATCGGGAGAGAATCTACTAACTGCATGATTCTTTCTATCTGATCTTTGGTGAATGGGACCACTATCTTGGCTAGATCATGTCCTGAAATGTCTCTTGCCCTCAGCCTCCCTCTATGGATCACCATCGCCACCAGCTCTTGGGGGACGTTGCGGGACGGGGTGCTTGGTAGGTATACCCATTCCACTATCTTCACCCCCCTCCCCATCGGAGTCTATTCCTAGCACTCCGGTGAACATGGTCCCAGTTCTGACTATGTACAGATTCAGGACCTGAGCGTCTGGCTCCTCACTGATTCTATCTACCCATCTTTGGCTGAGAATGCGTTTTACTTCCTAAAGAGTCAGTTTCGCTTCTCGCATGATGCATATGCGATCGGCTGGCTGCTTCCCTTGTGTAAGCAGTGAGAAGAGCGGTTTTAAAAGCTCTGTATCTAACCTGAAATACGGTCTGGCCCAATTGATGTTACCTAGAACCTGTTGGAGTTCTACTAACATAATGGAATCCTTAATAAGGACCCTAGGTAGCACTGGTGCTGCATAAGATCTGAGAAGCCGGTGACCCAAATACAAATAGGGTTCGGTTCTTTGAACTTTTTCTGGTGCAATGATCAATCCTTTCTCCCCCAGAGTGCTCTGAAGGTCACAGAATGTGTCACTGCCTAATTTTGGTGCTGCAATCAAAATGTCATCCATGAAATGGCAAACTAAAATTTTGGGGTCCAGGTTCCGGAACCTTTCCAGTGCGTTATTGACATACATTTGGCACAGAATGGGCGAGTTAAGCATGCCCTGTGGCAAAAATTTCCACGCAAACCTTTGGGTTGGTTCCCTATGGTTGACAACCGGCACTGTAAAGGCAAACCTCTCCCTGTCCCTAGGATCTAAAGGGATGGTGTAAAAACAGTCTTTCAAGTCTACGACTAGGATTTCCCACCCTTTGGGGATCATGTTCAGATTGGGGATGCCGCACTGAAGTGGTCCCATGGGTTGAATGCACTTGTTGATTTCCCTCAAATAGTGAAGAAATCGCCATTTGCCTGACTTCTTTTTGAGGATGAAAATGGGAGAATTCCACGGACTGGTGGAATGCTCTATGTGTCCCGCTTCAAGCTGCTCTTTAACAAGCTGCTTTAAAGCCACTAATTTTTCCCCAACTATTGGCCACTGGTCTATCTATACCGACTCATCGATTAACCATTTGAGCGGTAGGGCCATTACCCAAACGTCAGGGTTGCACGATACTGCTGCAGAATGTCTCTACCCCAGAGATTGATAGGCACATTCAAAATGTGGGGTCGGATGACCGTTGTGCCCTCTGCCTCTGGAATAGTGACCTCTACCCAGTCATGGCTCCTGAAGGCTTCTTGAACTCCTCCTACTCTCCACACGTCTTTCACTGGCTCAATGGCCCACTCTGGGGGCCACAAATCCTTGCCAATTACACTAACATCTGCTCCTGTGTCAAGCAGACCGTAAAAAGGGCTTTCATTCAAAAATACCTTGATGACTGGTCACTGCTTCCACTCTATGCTCTGATCCACTGTCGCTATGATCTGGAATCCTTCCACTGCCCCTTCCTCTCTCTGTCGACTTGAATCCTGCGTTTCCTCTGACAACTTCCTTGCCCCCACCTGGCAGATGATAGGGAACCATGATCAATTGCACTACTGAGTCTCCTTTGCCAATTGTCTGGGGCAACTGTGTCCAAAGCTGGATCTTAACGATTCTGGTGTAATCAGAGTCGATGACTCCCGGGATCACAAAGATTCCCTTTTCCCCAGCACTGCTCCGAGACAAGACTATTCCCACGATGTTGAGGGACAGGGGTCCCTGATACTGGGAATTGACCAGATAAACTGCGCCTGGCAGGTCACAAGTGACATCCTCCTGGCACACCAAATCTAGTCCTGCACTGCCCTTGGTTGCTGCCTGTGCCTTGGAAACGCTGGGTGTCAGAACGGATGTTGCTACTGGGATCCCTGCCCTAAGGCTGTCAGGGCAGGCGTGGTCCCTATTTGAACCGGGGCTAGGGACACACCCGCTATTCAGTTTCCTAAATTGGGGCAATCACGTGTCCAATGGAAGCCATTGAGGCACCTTGGATCGGGTGGATGGCCAGATGATCGGCCGCCCCCCTTGTGTTGGGGCTGTTTCGACCTACAGTCTCTGACGTAGTGTCCTGGCTTGCCACACTGTTGGCAAGCACCCTTGACCCTGTTTTTGGGCCGGTTTCCCCGGAGATGTGTTCCAGTCAGAACTGCTCCGCTACTCCCGAGTAGACACGTCGAGGGTCACCATCTGTTGTAATGGTCCGCAGGAGTCGTGGTGCTGAACTCAAGGAAGGCACGCGAGAATGAAGTAGGATGGAAAAAGCCAGCCCCGATCCCCCGGGGTGGTCTGTATTTATTGACTACAATCGGGAGCCATCACGTATACCCCTCATGCGACCCCCGTGACAGAAAGCTGCTACGTGGCACTCGGCTGGCTGGGTTACACTTTCCAGCCTGCGTGCCCAGGTTAGCCATAAGCATACTAATCAGCGGATTGTGGCGAGACTATTATTCCCGCCTTATCAAGGTCCTGGAAGACTCCGTGTACCTATGCATAGCTATTTGGTCTAGCTGCGGTTGATGTCTGCTCAGCCCTACACGCGGACGTGAGCCAGACACCGTATGCTGTTTACGAGACCTTGGGTCTCTTACCTCCTGACATTTGTCCTACTGCTGTGAAGCCCCCAGCCAAGGAAAACATGGAGTCGCTAATGCTCCCTACTGCTATTAGCCCATACCCAATTTTCTTTCCGGTAAAGTCCGGTTGGTCTTTGAGGCGGTGTTCTTGCCAAAAAAAACCATCGGGAAAGGTTGCTGTCCAATCAGTGACCCGGGCAAACCAAAACTAAATAATACACTTGTTCCTCCTTATTTAACATCAAAGTATCTAAATCTGTGAGCATGGCAGCACCTGGTCCAATCTTAATCCATTCTCCCATCATTCCTACTATTTCTTATTCAATCTCTTCCCAAAAGTCTTCAACTTTCTTACAATTCCACCATATATGTTTATAAGTCCTGAGACTTTTATTATATCTCCAACACAAATTATTTCTAGTCCTGTCCATCTAATTAAATCTCACCGAAGTCAGGTACCACTTCCACATCATTTTATAATTATGTTCTTTGACTCTAATTGACAGTGTTCTCATTATCCTCCATTTCCAGAAAGACTGCCATTTTATTTCCAATATTTTTATATTTAAATCATCTTCTCACATTCTTCCCAAAGTATCTTGTAGATTATCTTCTTTATTTAAAACGTTACAAATTTTAGCTACCAGACCCTTTAACACAATCTCCCCTTGTCTTATTTTAAACAATAACTCTTCAAAATCCGTCATGGTCCTTTGTAAGTTATAACCATTTAGGTATTTATTATTCCAGTTGTTTAGTCTCGCAATTTGAAACCAGTTTAGCTTCAAATCTGTGTACAGCACTGCTTTTTTCTACTTATCCATACACATTCGAATCCATTGTCTTAACAGACCAACATCTTTTTCTATTAACACTGATCTCAAATCCTCATTTAACTTAACTGGGAAACTTTTTATATCCTCAATCTCTATTAAAGGAGATATGTCAGGGGCCAATTTCCCCTTTATTCTCTTCCATACTTCCCACATTGATCTTAACATTTTATTTTCAATATTAACTTTCCCCCTTTCTTTATCTAGGAAAGCTGCCTTACCAATTTGTTCAAAATTTTCCATCTCTAAATCCTCCCAAATCACTTTCTCTTTCATCAAAATCTTAACTCCGCATTTAATTTGGAATGCGTTATAGTAACGTTTTAATTTAGGAATCCCTAGACCACCTTATTTTTGAGGGATGTACCACCGCTTTTAGGAATTCTAGCTCTTTCCCCTCCATTACAGAATTTGTTAATTATATCTTGAAAATCCTTAAACTCTCTGTCTTTAAGGTAGACTTGGTAGGGCATCAAACAAGAAATTTATTTTTGGCAATAACATCATCTTGCATAAAGCCACTCTGCTGAACCAAGACAATTTCAGTTTATTAAATTATATAATTTTCTCTTTAATCACAATCTAGTTCTGTCAATGTTATGGAAGAAGATTACAGTTTGAAGACATGACAGGAAATAAGAAGTAATGGAAGTCACCCCAACTGATTTCATGCTTTCCCCCTTTATCTAGTGCTAAGATGTTCAGGTGTGGAAATGCATTGGAAAGTTCTGTAGGATTGTTCAGCACCAGAAAAGTAAATTGCACAAGTCTTCAAAATGCATTGTTTTTCTTTTCTAATACCTATCTCTGACAACTTCTTACTGTTGCTTTCCATCTGTGGCTTGGGGTACACAGAAAGAGCCTCTTTGAAGATTGTGGTGTTTTTGAACAATAGTCGGGTGTACTCTGGTAATGGCAACCTTGTGTTTCTGGCTGATCTTTCACACACTGGGTTGGGTCGGGCGGGGGGGTGGGAGAACTGCAGAATGAACTTGCCGAGGGGTGGCTTCATTTTGACGGTTTCACGTCTGGCCTAGACATGAAAGAAGTAGCTGTGGCATGTTAATATTTTGTTAATACAAGTCACTGTGTCTACATTTCTTTGTGTGTATGATTCTGCTTGCCCAATCAAGACCTCTTGGCCAATATAGGGAAGAGTTTTTGAGACTCAACAGCTTAACCATTTTGGTTTCATGAACAGAAAAACTTTTTTTGAGAAGCTGCAATAAACTTCCAATTAAAGGGGTAGGGATTCCTGATCATCTTGGCAGTGCATATTTTATGAAGCTCTATAGAACAATAAGGCCCAGATTTAATTATTAGATACGTTGATATCCTGCTTTTCATTCTGAGAACTCAAAATAGTGCATGTGGTTTTTCTCTTTCTACTTTAATTTGGAGCAGCCCACAGAGGTAGGTTAAGCTGACCAAGTCAACCATTAAGTTTAATTGGTCAGTGGAGTATTTTACTTGAATCTCCCAAGTTTCAGTTTTACTTTCGAAACTGGTAATACTTTTATTCCTATACCACATACACATCAACTACAGTGTTATTACAAGACAGACTAAACTGTACAGAAGATTTATTGGAATCAATATTATTTGAACATGTTTAATTGGCTTTTGGATCACATCCTGTGATTGTACTCTAGTTTCAACAAAAATAATCTTAAGTAAAGGGCTTATAATATTGGCATTTTAATCACAGACCCTGTTCCTAACATTTACTATAGACAACTGTACTAATTCAACCAAATGAAAAAGAACACACTGCCCATTCTTAACCAAACAGCATTTTAAATTAAGGAGGATTTTGGCTGTGAAACTTAGACTTGATTTCTTCAAATGTTTCAATTGATTTAAATCCTAGTGATTGTTTTTTGAGATTTTCTTTAGAAACCCTACCAGTGCAATGCTACTTTCATGGATACTGACATACATATTTGGAAGTAAGTCCCACTGATATAAACCAGACCTACATTTGAGTAAATTTGAGAGGGTGCAGACTGCATAGAAGAAGCAATGATTCACTATATTGAGTGAAGCAATGAAGATACAACATTATTTCATGACAGTTCCTCACAGCCACTCAAAATTACCTTGTTCTTGTCCCTTTAAAATTTATGAGATGATTGGTATTTTTGTATAAACTAGCAATTATGGGTAAAATAAAAATGATTAACTCTACATCTAGTGATAAAAGAGTCAAGGTATATATAACTGTACATACCTTATATTTACAGAAATCAATATAGCCATTCATACAGAAGAAAATCCCAGAAAGATTTATAGGTTGTTCAGCAAAACAGTTGTTTTTTCCTTGCTGTGGTTCCTCATTATAGTAACAAGAAAATAACTGAAAGCATACTTTTTTGTTATACAGTATATGAGTATAGATGGTTTAACCATCAAGGAATCATTTCAAACTCATTAGTAGACAAAAGTCCAAAAACAGTGGCCAAAACAAGGAAGATCTCCATAAAAGCAGATAACACTTATTACCTGACTGTGGAAATGAAGATTGTGAAACTATTGCTCACATCATGCTAGATGAGGTTCAAAGAGACACTGATTTAAAATCACACCTGTGAGTGAAAGTAATTGGAAAAGTTCCATTCTCTTGAGCTGAAAATGTTGTGCAAGTTGCAATATATTTGTATATTTTTCTCGTCATCCTCTCACTGCTATAGGACCTGCTGTCTGATCATTGAGTTCTTCTGCTGTAGATCTCTGATTTTTGTCCCCCTTGTAATCTCTGGCATCTGGGATCTGTTGATTCCGCCCATCTTTTCACTTCATCAATGCTTTGTTTCTCTTATGCATGCTTTGTACATCCTTTGTTGCCTGCTTGTGCACTTCTAAGAAGCACTTGGATGTTCAATATTGGAGATAAGATGCTATAACCAAATACTTTTGACTTGTTCTCCTGAGGCTCCTCTTATGCTCTTCTGCAAGTACACATGAGACTGATAGTAGTGTGTCCTTTTGAAGATAAAACCCTAGAGACCTGCTCCAAAATGTCTTATCACAGAGCCAAGGAGATGAATGATTGCTTATAATAATGCATTTATGAAAATAAAAACAAGAAACTTCAGTCAGTATCATAAATGCCCTTATGTCACCTTTGGATATTGTATCTTTATCTCTGCAGTGTTTCTTCTTTGGAATTCTACAAAAATATTCTTTAATCATCTGTTTAAATCTGTTCTGCTAGCAACAATCCTAATATTATTTTGCAAAGGATGTGCCAAAAATTAAAATATTTTTTCATGTTCAAAATGTATATTGTCACTATTTGTAAATAGTTCTATGAAGTGTTATTTTCTGTGTTGCCACTCAGTCTCCTCAACTCAGTAAGACATGTAGAAGCCACAGAAATCCGAGCCGTCTGTGATTTGCAGGAATGGTTTACTGCATAATAGGAATAATAAATATATCCTATCTTGTTCACATTGGAAGCAAATAAATTGTACAGATCAGTAGTGTCTTGATTTATCCACAATAAGATAAAATATAATAATGAAATAATACATTTGAAAGGTTGAACATTAGTTCTACCAAGAGCAGACCCTCTGAAATCAATGGGAGTTAAGTTAGTCTCTGTTTATTTTAATTGGTTTAACTAGGGAAAACTAATGTTTAACCTGTGTGTGTGTGTTTGTGTTTGTGTGCATGTGCACACATGCGTGCACACCATAACACTGCATCTGCAAAAAGAAGAATTGCTACACTCCGTGGGATCAGGGGGATCAGTTGCAGGGGGTCCTGGATGAAGCTGATTATCTGGACCCTTTTCAGTCAGGATTCAGGCCCGGATATGGTACAGAGATGGCATTGGTCACACTGATGGATGATCTCTGGACCCCCACGTGCCATTTTAGACTTTAAAACAGCACCTGCCCCCACCACTGGAAGTCATGATTCATCACTTACTGCTGTGATGGCGGCGGTGGCGGCAGGAGACTGTGCTGACTACATCCATTCCAGTTTTCATCTAAGGTCTTTCTGCGGTGCTACAGCTGGGAACTCCAGTCTAACTCCAGTCTAAATGCCTGGATGCCCAGTGCATAACCAGGAAGTTCCAGAGTGGCACACATTCCTGGCTGAAGCACTGTGGGGGACCTCGGACAAAGACTGGAGTGGAGTGGATATGGTCCCCACAGTCTCCCGCTGCCACTGCCGCTGCTGCCTGGGCTCCCTCGGCAGCCAGACGAAATACCCAGAAAGAAGTAGCAGCATGCAAAAGGTAGGAAGATCGCTTCATTATTCGTTTTTCCTTTTTTAAAAATGTAATTTATATCCCGCCCTCCTGGTGGGAAACACCACTCAGGGCAGCTAATAACAACAGAGGAAAGAGGAAAAAGGGAAAACAAAAATAAAAATAGAATACAATATAAAAAAAATTAAAAAAACATTCACAGCTAAAAAACCCAGCTAAAATCCACATTAAAACACATAAAACCTATGTAAACATTCAAAAAATCAAACGAACAACAAAAAAAAAACCTCACCACCCACCACCCACAATTAAAACTGAGATCCAAGACAGGACAGGTCCATCTCTGCGGCTAGACAAGCCAGCGGGCCTGAGAGGTGGGGGCACTCATGCCCCACCCATGCTGAAACAACCATGTCTTCAGCATCTTCCTAAAGGGGAGCAGTTCCATCTGGAGGCGCACCTCAGGTGGAAGGAGGTTCCACAGGGCTTTACTGTTTGCTCTGGTTCCCCCTCTTCCCCCACCTCCTCCGCACCTAGATCCATCGATCTCCACCTTTGGGGGTGAGCTTGGGGGTGGGGAAGGAGAGGCTTCCCCTTTTCCCCCACACTTCAAGAACTCCCCCCTTTTCTACCCCAGTCGCTAATTAGCTGGTGAGTTTGATCAACCGAGATGTAGAGAAGTAGGATACCAGCTGTTGGGGTTGATGGTGGTATGGGAGAGGATTGTGTCTGGCAATTTCTGGTGTGTGTGTGTTTTTTTTTTTTTAATTATTATTTTTGGTCTGGTCTGGACCATTTTTTATTTTTCAATGCATTTCTATGGGGAAATGTGCTTAAGTTTACAATTTTTCCGGTTTACGATGAAGGCTGTCGGAATGAACCAAAGCCGTAAACTTGGGTCTTACTGTATTTCTTGTCAATATTTGTAGCCCATGAAATGCCTGCACAGTTTCAAGACCACTGGACCTCACCTTAGCATCACTACCAATGGAATTGTTCTTTTTGCAACATTCGGGGCAGGGTTTTCTCCAAAACAGAGACGTGATATTAAAAATGGTATTCCATTTTTGTCCATAAAAACAACATTTTTTGGTGCTTGCAGAGCACGCCTAGAGGTAGTGAGTCTAGAGAAAATAGTTTTACATATGAATTTGTCTCTTCTAGTCTTCCTTTCTTTCCCCATTTGACCAAGAAAGATTTTAGCAGAACTGAAAACAGACTCAAATCAGGTTTGTCCTTATACATATAAAAATATGCAATTGGCAAAAAGATTATCTTATGCAGAAAAAGGAAAAATTAATAACCCAAAACTCAGCATCCCTGTTTGCATGTGGGTGGCAGATTTGTCCTGGATTTGCAAGGATTTCCCTCATATGGGATGCTTTGTATTGTAGAAAACCACATTATTCCATACACATTTGGTAAGCTTCTTTTGTTTTGAGCTTGGGATAAGAATGTTCTAATATAGCCCCAAGGTCTGCTAAACTGTTATGCACCATTGGCGACAAAGAGAATGTTATGGACTCTTACTCCATGTGGAATTTGTGTTCTAAAAATAATGTTTTTTCTTGCTTTTCTTCCTGCAATTAAAAATAGTCTACTTCTCTTGTGTAGATGATATGAGTACATAGTCCTTTTCTCAGTTAAGGGAGCAGAAGAAGACAAGGCCCCAAATTAAAGGAGATAAAAGATTACTCTTTGGATTACAATTTTGTACATTTTGGGAGTTGTGGTCCAAAAGGTAACTTTTGCAAGCTCTAATCTACCAGTCCATTTTATGCAGCCTATTATGTGTGAGGAGGATCCCTGGGTAGTTGCTACCAGCAATTCTCAGTAAGAGCAGGCTCTTATGTTTGGCAAAAAGAGGCAACTACCCCAAAGATTAAGATCTGGCAGGAGAGCAGTCGTATCTACAAACAGGCTTCCCCCAGAGCCTTTTGTCCAGTGGTGATGAACCTATAGCATGTGTTCCAGAAGTGGCACACAGAGACCTCTCTGTTGGCACACACATCATTGAGGGGAAGACCGACCCCACCAGCTGGCTGGTGCCAAAGGCAGGGCCGCTTCCCCACCACTCCTCTCCTTCTGTCAATGGGGAGGCAAGAGGGGAGGCTGAAATCCTGCCTGGGAGGCGGTGGCGGTGGGGACAAGGTAAGATGACAAGACAGCCCCCTCCTGGGAGTTGGGTGCCCCTGTGGGGGTGGGTGAGAGGGAGCATTTGCAGGGGGTGGGTGAGGAGTGCCAATGGGGGTGGGGAGTGCCCGCAGGGGCAGCAGTGCACCCACGTGACTTCCCTGGAGGTGCGCTGATGATGTCACATGGGTGTGTGGGCATGCACAGTGCTTGACCACACATCGCCTTCCTCCTCCTTGGGCACTTAGTATTTAAAAGGTTTGCCATCAGTGCCATTGCTAGAGCACAGAGCTACATGTGAAGAAAGGGGCGCAAACGGTGAAGAGCTCAACTAGTGAAAAAACCGTTTGGAGAGATATCTTGGCTAAGAAAAGAGTACAACCGTCGTATTTTCATAAAAGTCTTTATAGGTGTAAATATAGCCAGAAACGTAATAACTTAAAAAATTCCTCTATGGGTAGAAACAAAAACTATAGCTGATCGCTGGTAAATAGGAAAATAAGCCAAGATGAACAAAAATGAGCTGTACAAGCATGGAAGTGCACAGAAATAGCGATGTAGTTCTCTAAGTCGATACTAGTTATAGCGACTTTTCGAATAAGAAATATCTTCTTCAAGGAGATCTATACATAAAAATTACACATAATTCCAATCCCCATTTAGGTCACATCATATACTATGGCAGATTCATTGACGACCTATTCTTTATTCTTGATTCCTATGACATTGTTGACCAATTTGTACAATGGATTAATTCCATTGACAACTATTTACGCTTTACCCCCCATTACCATACTTCCTCCATCCCTTTTTTGGATGTGGAGGTTTACATTTCAGGATCTAGAAAGGTGGCAGTCAAATTGTATAGGAAACCAACAGATAGAAACCCATACTTAGCATACTCCTCCCATCATCCAGCCTTTGTTAGGAACAACATCCCTTTTGGGCTTTTTGCTCGTGCTAAAAGAAATTCCTCTACACCCGCTGACTTTCACACATCTGCTTCTGAAATTCTATCTAAACTTAACAATAGGGGTTATCCCATGCATATTATTAATTCGGCATTCCAACGAGTCAGGGATACTCCCAGACAGTGCTTGTTCGATAGGAAACAACGAGGTGGGGGCAATTTAATCAGGTGCTCCTTTGAATATTCACCAGTGGCCAACCGAGTCAAGAATATAATCTATAAACATTGGCATCTGGTTCAAGACCTTCCAGGTTGTAAGGACAGACCATTGATAGGGTTTAGGAGAGCGCGATCTATCAGTAATATGCTAGTACGATCAGATCATACTGCTAGATATAAATCTACTGAAAAATTGCTTCCCACAGGACATTTCAAATGCCATTCGTGTACGGTTTGCCAATTTTCTTGGGAAACTAAGGAAATTGAGGTTCCCAACAAGGGTTTAACATTCACCTTGCAATCACTCTCAAGTTGTGCCAGTAAATGTGTTATTTACATGTGGGAATGCCCTTGTCAGAAGCGCTATGTGGGTCTTACCAGCAGACCCCTCAGACAGCGGATTTCGGAACATAGGTCCAAAATCAGACATCAGGTTAAAGAAGCCCCTTTGGTCTCTCACTATATTGAAAAGCGCCATACGGATAGGGACTTTCGTTTTGTGGTATTAGAGATTGTTAGACCAAAATTATTCGAACGATGTGACATTTACAAAAGATTGAGACAAAGGGAAGCATTCTTCATTCATTTTCTCGACACAATGTATCCTAATGGGTTAAACCAGGAGCTCGACTTGGCAGCATTTCTGTAGGAGTACAATCCTCATCACCTGGGTGAGCTCTAATTTAGCTATCGGCTACACATGAGTCAGCTTTCAACTGTGATAAAGGTAGCTGTTTCTCATACACCTTTCAACGTCCATATGCACCTAATAATTTGAGCGGAGGCAGGACGCGGGTTTAAGAAATCAGCATTACACATTGGTAAGCTTGTATTCTCATTCTGTACATTCATTGTATTTTTATGTGCCTATGTTATTAATATTCAGCCATGTTAATCATTCTGTTTATGTGTAATTTTTATGTATAGATCTCCTTGAAGAAGATATTTCTTATTCGAAAAGTCGCTATAACTAGTATCGACTTAGAGAACTACATCGCTATTTCTGTTCACTTCCATGCTTGTACAGCTCATTTTTGTTCATCTTGGCTTATTTTCCTATTTACCAGCAATCAGCTATAGTTTTTGTTTCTACCCATAGAGGAATTTTTTAAGTTATTACGTTTCTGGCTATATTTACACCTATAAAGACTTTTATGAAAATACGACAGTTGTACTCTTTTCTTAGCGAAGATATCTCTCCAAACGGTTTTTTCACTAGTTGAGCTCTTCACCGTTTGCGCCCCTTTCTTCTCGTGTTATCGTCATGGCGGTTTATGACAGAGGATTTGCATATACAGATTTACAGAGAGAACAAATTTTAGAAAAAACTTTGTCATTAAATATGGACATGGACACACAGAATAGCGATTTCTCCACATTAGAGACTCTAAAAAAGAAACAGGTTAGATTCCAAATGCATGCATCATTTTTGGCTGATTATCATCGTCTCTCCAGGATACCTTGAGGACTCAGAATTAATAAGGGACCCACCCTATTTAGACACAACAAGGAATTCACGGACAAATGGGCTGCCATTTTAGACCGTTGCTCCTTCGATCTTATTTTACTGATTATTGAACAATCACATAAAGAATTGGAAGTGGTTCAGGAGGATATTCAAAAGCTTTCTACTACTCTCCAGACGCAATTAGATCAGCTCACGTTCGACAAATCAGTAGAGGATCTCAACAATAAGATTCACCAATTCCGGGATTCCCTAGTACAATTCAAGAAGAAAAAGTTTTCTAGGGATACCCAGGACTATTCCTCTGATAGAGTTTACAGGTGGAGCTTTCAGCAAGGATCTTCTCGACCTATGCGTGTCACTTGGAAAGACCAGACTTTCTCTTCAGACTTTGAGACTTCGGATTCCGATGCCCCATCTACCTCCTGTGATGAGTCCCAACAAAAGACTTATGATTTCAGAACTAGGAATCGACAAGGCTTGCCGCAACGCTCAAATTCTTTTTTAGGGAAAAGAAGGACTCTGCGGGGGGGGGGGGGGCAGGAAAACATAGTTTTCAATTTGTCTTCCAGACCGTTGGCTAACAATGAGGTACGTCTTCTTTCGCTGGGTCTTACTTTTGTTCCCACTCCCCATTACCGTTCCTTCAACACTCGTGTTGATGTGTTTAAACTCATTAGATTGCTTAAATTAAAGGTCTTTTTTAAGGGGATAGATTCACAGTCCAGGGACATGTTTAAACCTAAGTCTCAGTTTAACCCACCAGTAGACGACCCTGCAATTGAGGTTTTCCACAAACAGGTACTCCGGGATTTGTCACATATTGAGAAGAGCCACACCAAAGGTTGGCATAATTTATCTAAACAAGACCATGCCACCTTAAATGAGTTAGCACACGACTCTTCTATTGTCATAAAACAGGCAGATAAGGGGGGAGGAATAGTGATATTAGACACCTCTGATTACACGGCGGAGGCAATTAGACAATTGGGCGATGAGTCTTCTTATTTAAACATCAAACATGATCCGACTCATCATGTCATGAATATCATTAAAACGGTTATATTTGAGGGCATTTCTTTGGGCTACATTACACATAATACTGCTAAGTTTTTGTATAATGAATACCCTAGAACTCCTATCTTTCACCTGATTCCCAAAATCCACAAGCCCAGAATTCAGGGCATGCCCACCCCCGTCAGGCCAATCATCTCTGGCGTAAACTCCGCCCTCGAACCCATTGCTAAGTATTTGGATTCTTTCATTAACCCATATGCTAGACATACCGTGGCGGGTACCGTGGGGCGGGCCGCACTCGGGGAAGGCGGGTCCGATGTTAAGTGCGGTCCCTCATTCCAGCCCTGCAGGTACATCTCTGGGTCCTGAGCAGCAGATCCGGAGTGACCCCGCCCTTAGGCTGCTGCTGGTGAATGCCAGATCGGTCTGTAATAAGGCCCCCCTGATTCAAGATGCCATCCAGGATGGGCGGGCCGACCTGGCATGCATCACCGAAACCTGGCTGACTCCTGAGGATGGAGTACCTCTTTCGGACATGTGTCCAGCTGGGTTCGGTATTTGGCACCAGCCTAGAGGTGAGGGGAGGGGCGGTGGTGTCGCCATTGTTGCCAGGGAGTCCTTGGGAGTTGCTAGGGCCACTGCTCCACAAGTGTCTGGTTGTGAGGCCCTGCTTCTACGGCTGGGCCCCAAGAGTCAGTTGGGGATCTTGCTCCTGTACCTGCCCCCTTGCAGGGTAAGGGATGCCCTGCCTGAGCTCCTCGAGGCCACCTCGATGCTGGCGTTGGAGTTCCCGAGACTTATGGTCCTGGGGGACTTCAATTTGCCATCGCTGGGGGTGGCTTCTGAGGTGGCAAGGGAGTTCATGGCTTCCATGGCAGCCATGGGCCTGACTCAGGTAGTTCAGGGTCCGACCAGGGGCAGTGGTCACATGCCAGACTTAGTTTTCTTGTCGGAGCAGTGGCAGAGTGATCTGAGACTACAGGATTTAGCCATCTCACCTGTGCCATGGTCGGATCACTACCTGGTGACTCTTGACTTCCTGGGGGCGACACTTCATCGTAGGGAGGCAGGGCCTATTAAATTGGTCCGCCCTCGGCAACTAATGGATCCAGATGGATTCCAGAGGGAACTGGGGGATGTTCCTCTGGATCGGCTACACGATTCACCTGAGGCACTTGTCGACCTGTGGAATAGGACGACAATAGCTGCCTTGGATGAAATCGCGCCACTGCGGCCTCTCCGCGCCCGTGGAACTAGGTCATCTCCGTGGTTCACAGAGGAACTGCGTGAACTCAAACGGGCAAAGAGACGCCTAGAGCGCCGCTGGGGGAAGACCCAGGATGACTCCGATTGGACACTAGCTAGAGCCGCTATTAGGGCCTACCTAGTGGCGATGGGGGTGGTGAGGTGGCAATACTTCACCGCCCTTATTGCCTCCGCTGATAATCGCCCAGCCGCCCTGTTCCGGGTAACCAGGTCCCTCCTCGGTAGAGGGAGATCGGTGCCCGGTTGGCAGGGTTCGGCTGAGGACTTCGCTGACCATCTGGTGGAGAAAATCGATCGGATTCGTTCAGGATTGAATCCTGGCGTGGATGGGGAGGGTCGGGGGGTGCCGGGGCGCAGTCTTGCTGTACGATCTGGGATCAGTTTGATCCTGTTGTCCCTGATGAAGTGGACAGGCTCCTTGCAGATGTTCGTGCCACTACATGTCCTCTGGACCCCTGTCCCACCTGGTTGGTGAAAGCCTCCAAGGAGGTAACAGGGGGCTGGGTTGGGGGGATAATAAATGCTTCATTACGGGAGGGGGTATTTCCTGCACAGCTAAAACATGCTTTGGTGCGCCCCCTCCTGAAGAAAACGTCCCTCGACCCAGCTGTCCTTAACAACTACAGGCCGGTTTCCAACCTGCCCTTTCTGGGTAAGGTTTTGGAGAAGGCGGTGGCGCGCCAGCTGCAGAGTGTCCTGGATGAAGCGGATTATCTAGACCCCTTTCAATCGGGATTCAGGCCCGGATATGGAACGGAGACGGCATTGGTCGCACTGTTGGATGATCTCTGGCGGGAGCGGGACGGGGGTTGTCCATCCGTCCTTGCTCTTCTTGATCTCTCAGCGGCCTTCGATACCGTCGACCACGGTATCCTGCTGGAACGGCTCGAAGGACTGGGGATCCAGGGCTCTGTGTTGTCCTGGTTTTCCTCTTTTCTGGAGGGCCGTACTCAGTCGGTGTGGTTAGAGAGTGAGAGGTCCAGCCCTAGGCCCCTTAAGTATGGGGTGCCTCAGGGCTCTGTGCTCTCTCCTCTCTTATTTAACATCTACATGAAGCCACTGGGTGAGATCATTCGTTCCCACGGGGTGCGGTACCATCAGTACGCGGATGACACTCAGCTGTACATCTCGGCCCGTGGGGACCCCAGTGATGCTGTTGAAATCCTATCCGGATGCCTGGAGGCCATTGGGGTCTGGATGGGGGCCAATGGGCTTCGACTGAATCCCAGCAAGACAGAGTGGCTGTGGATAAGGGGCCCCATGTTATCCAAGGAGTTACCATCTTTGGTACTGGATGGGGCTGT
Source organism: Bradypodion pumilum (assembly GCA_035047305.1). Lineage (NCBI taxonomy): Eukaryota > Metazoa > Chordata > Lepidosauria > Squamata > Chamaeleonidae > Bradypodion > Bradypodion pumilum. The sequence goes on from JAWDJD010000003.1 coordinate 328,519,927, forward strand.
TTTGCCCCAGACAGACCCAGTGCGCAACTTGGGGGTCCTTCTGGACTCACGGCTGCTGCTGGAAGAACAAGTGGCGGCTGTGGCCAGGAGGGCTTTTGCCCAACTTCGGGTGATTTGCCAATTGCGCACGCTCCTGGACCGGGGCTCCTTACTTATGGTCACTCATGCTCTGGTTACTTCCCGACTAGATTATTGTAATGCGCTCTACATGGGGCTGCCCTTGACGACCATTCGGAGGCTGCAGCTGGTCCAGAATGCGGCGGCCCGGGTGGTGATGGGGTGTGGGCGATATGCCCATGCCTCCCCGCTGCTTCGAGAGCTGCACTGGTTACCAGTTTGTCTCCGGGTGCAATTTAAGGTGCTGGTTTTGACCTTTAAAGCCCTATATGGCAGGGGGCCAGGATACCTTAGAGACCGCATCGTCCCAAGAGTGACTGCCCGTCCAACCAGAGCGGACCGGAGGGGCTCTCTAATGGTGCCGTCAACGAGGGGTGCACATTTGTCTAGCACCCGAAGGAGGGCCTTCTCCGTGTCCGCACCAACCCTCTGGAACCTCCTACCAACAGATCTAAGACTTCAAAGTGAACTGCTGCCCTTCAGGAAAGGAGTAAAGACCTGGCTGGCAGGGCAGGTGTGGGGCCCGAACGGGACTATGGTTCCCGCCGGCTGGCTTTTATAAGAACTCTCTCTTCTTGTATGGTGGGTGGGATGGGTGGGTGGGATATGGGTTTTTTAAAAAGGGGGGGAAGTGGGTTTTTATAGGTTTTTATAATGTTTTATGTATTTTTAGAAGTGTTGTGATGCCGCCCTGAGTCGGGTTCTGCCTGAGTGGGCGGCATATACAAATGTGACTTATAAATATAAATAAAATAAATAAATACCCCTTCATTCATTAAAGACACCACACATTTTATTTCTCAGGTAGAGGGCTTGGTCGTCCCTCCAACGGGGGTGCTCCTTACACTTGATGTGGAAGCGCTCTACACCAATATACCCCTTGAGGAGGCCAGGACTATTGTCCAGGATAAGTTGGATTCTAGAGCATCTTTACTTCCGCCAACTCATTTTTTAATGGATTTATTAGATATCATTTTTGAACACAATTATTTCAGATTCGACAAATCATTCTACTTACAGGTAAGAGGCGTGGCCATGGGGTCCCCATTGGCCCCCTCCGTCGCCAATATGTACTTGAATAATTTCGAAAGTCTTTACATTCATCACTCCTCCAATCCCCATTTAGGTCACATCATATACTATGGCAGATTCATTGACGACCTATTCTTTATTCTTGATTCCTATGACATTGTTGACCAATTTGTACAATGGATTAATTCCATTGACAACTATTTACGCTTTACCCCCCCATTACCATACTTCCTCCATCCCTTTTTTGGATGTGGAGGTTTACATTTTAGGATCTAGAAAGGTGGCGGTCAAATTGTATAGGAAACCAACAGATAGAAACCCATACTTAGCATACTCCTCCCATCATCCAGCCTTTGTTAGGAACAACATCCCTTTTGGGCTTTTTGCTCGTGCTAAAAGAAATTCCTCTACACCCGCTGACTTTCACACATCTGCTTCTGAAATTCTATCTAAACTTAACAATAGGGGTTATCCCATGCATATTATTAATTCGGCATTCCAACGAGTCAGGGATACTCCCAGACAGTGCTTGTTCGATAGGAAACAACGAGGTGGGGGCAATTTAATCAGGTGCTCCTTTGAATATTCACCAGTGGCCAACCGAGTCAAGAATATAATCTATAAACATTGGCATCTGGTTCAAGACCTTCCAGGTTGTAAGGACAGACCATTGATAGGGTTTAGGAGAGCGCGATCTATCAGTAATATGCTAGTACGATCAGATCATACTGCTAGATATAAATCTACTGAAAAATTGCTTCCCACAGGACATTTCAAATGCCATTCGTGTACGGTTTGCCAATTTTCTTGGGAAACTAAGGAAATTGAGGTTCCCAACAAGGGTTTAACATTCACCTTGCAATCACTCTCAAGTTGTGCCAGTAAATGTGTTATTTACATGTGGGAATGCCCTTGTCAGAAGCGCTATGTGGGTCTTACCAGCAGACCCCTCAGACAGCGGATTTCGGAACATAGGTCCAAAATCAGACATCAGGTTAAAGAAGCCCCTTTGGTCTCTCACTATATTGAAAAGCGCCATACGGATAGGGACTTTCGTTTTGTGGTATTAGAGATTGTTAGACCAAAATTATTCGAACGATGTGACATTTACAAAAGATTGAGACAAAGGGAAGCATTCTTCATTCATTTTCTCGACACAATGTATCCTAATGGGTTAAACCAGGAGCTCGACTTGGCAGCGTTTCTGTAGGAGTACAATCCTCATCACCTGGGTGAGCTCTAATTTAGCTATCGGCTACACATGAGTCAGCTTTCAACTGTGATAAAGGTAGCTGTTTCTCATACACCTTTCAACGTCCATATGCACCTAATAATTTGAGCGGAGGCAGGACGCGGGTTTAAGAAATCAGCATTACACATTGGTAAGCTTGTATTCTCATTCTGTACATTCATTATATTTTTATGTGCCTATGTTATTAATATTCAGCCATGTTAATCATTCTGTTTATGTGTAATTTTTATGTATAGATCTCCTTGAAGAAGATATTTCTTATTCGAAAAGTCGCTATAACTAGTATCGACTTAGAGAACTACATCGCTATTTCTGTTCACTTCCATGCTTGTACAGCTCATTTTTGTTCATCTTGGCTTATTTTCCTATTTACCAGCGATCAGCTATAGTTTTTGTTTCTACCCATAGAGGAATTTTTTAAGTTATTACGTTTCTGGCTATATTTACACCTATAAAGACTTTTATGAAAATACGACGGTTGTACTCTTTTCTTAGCCAAGATATCTCTCCAAACGGTTTTTTCACTAGTTGAGCACAGAGCTACATGTGCCACACAGCTTGTCCTGCAAGCTTTTAAGTAGCTATTCGCTCTTCATGAGGTACAGAACCCTTGCAAATGTTGGGGGGGGGGGGAGGATTAATTAACTGTTTGCTTTATGTATAATTCAGGTGCAACGAAGGGCTTTCCCCCTGGCCACACCATGCCCACAGAGTAGGTAGTATTTTTTTTAATTCCACCACTGGTTGGGGGAAACTATTTTGTCCTTTGCCTCACTAATTCCAGATAGATGGGATTGACACTTTCATTACAACAGAGGCTCACTGGTAACTCTGCTTTCGTCCCTCACACCATGTTCTTAATGGAAATACCAAGAGTCACACTAGATTCTGGTGGGTAACTAGTACCACTTCTGCTCCAATCATGAACCAAAACATAAAACAGTAAATATGCCATTCCTTTATTTTTCCCATGGAGACAAAGAGTTAATAGAAATATAACAGCTATTTTCATTTTCTTGGGGAAACAGCCACAGTATGGTAAAGCAAGAATACACTGTATAGGGCTGGTATGAAGACTGGATAAGATGAACATATTATATTAATTTTTGTGGTAACTGAATCTATAGTCTTTTTCAGGGAGAAATTTAACAAAGTTGCCAAGTGTGAAACAGCGGCTTCTGTGATGTGGACACTGCAAACTGGACTGAGATCAGTGTTTTGTTTGATTTAGGGAAAGCTGCAGAACCATCAGATGTTAGCTATTTTTAGTAGGAACTGAAGAGAGCCAACTCTGCACTAATGAGCCAGAACAAAAACATTGTATTCTTCTGCCAACTCCCTGACCTGTCCAGTCCCTGTTTCACAAAATTTCTTTGATTCAGATACAATTTACTGTACGCATACAGCAAGAAATTAATTGTGTTTTCAAGTTATTACCTTTAGCCAACAGAAGCTTTAGTGTAGGTTGACAAATGCCACTTTTCTTAGCTGAAAATTACTATCATAACTTTCATGTATGCTTCAGATGAAACTCTCATCATGTTTCTAGTAGTCCCCAAAATGTGTGTGTATGTGCGTGTCAGTTTAAAGCAAAAAAAGATGTTATGGTTGGAGCTCCACCTCCCAAAGTAAGAAAATGTGTACCCTAGATGATCCTTCGTATCACTCAAAACATAGACCCCTTAATGCTCATTCTTGTTAATGAAAAGATGCCTACCTCAATGAACGTAACATGTTACTTCCATTTTTTTACTTGTAGGATGGCCACTAGTTTAGTAGTGTCAAAAGGTGACTAAGAAACCTCAAAAAATAGTCATTCGTTATTGGTAAGGTGACTCTATGTCTTGCCAAGCAGGCCAGCACAAGCCAAGTCTAATGGGATCAGGTTCTTTTACAATCTCAAAGACAATAAGCACTCAGTGGGTGAAGAAACAAAGCTTTATTAGACAGTTCTCTAAGCTGAACATAAATGAAACAGGAACAAGAACATCAGCAAACAATGCATATGAAGCATGGGCTCCTTCTTCTTCTCTAGCTACTCAGCAGCCTGGGTAGGTGGCAGGGATGCTTCTGGCACTTCTGATGTATGGAGAGCTCCAAAGTCTTAAGGCTAAGTCCCCCTTCTTTTAGTGCTGTCTCACCTTCTTTGGCTGTATGCCCCTCACTTGGAGGATATCCAAACCCAACAATGGACATAGGGCTTGGACTAACTGGTGTAATGTCTTTGCAGGTGTGATTGATCTGGAATGGACTAATTGATGTACCATCTTTGCAGGTGTGATGGCATCTGGTGCCAGCTAATTGGTGAAACATCCTTGCAGGTAGAACTTGTTACCAGTTGCTATCTGCTAAGAACACAAGAAAGGGTCACAGTGACCTGCCTTATCTATTCCTTACTCAGCCAGGGGCTTTCCCTCAGTCATTAGAAAGCCCAGGTGTCAGCCCACTTATCAGTTCAGGACTTGGATAGATTCAGAGCCAGCCTATCTCCTCTGTCTTCTCCTGCCAAAAACTCCCATCTATTCTTATAGCTCTATTCAATCTTATTAACTGACAAGCTTAATTGGGGAAAGGGGCGGCATACAAGTCGAACAACAACAACAACAACAACAACAACAACAACAACAACAACAACAACAACAACAACAGCAGCAACCCTATCCTGGTCAGCAAGCACCTTAAATACATTAATTAGTTAGCAAGCAAATCCTACTTCTTTACTATTCATATGAACCTGAATACTGCAGGTTCATAGGATTCTAATCTTTTCAGAGCTTGGAGGGGAGGGGGAATGGGATTGCCACTAACTCCTCGCATTTACAATTGTCTTCTGCATATCTCATAATCCTCATAGTGAGAACTAAACTGTCGAACGTCAAGGTTCAGGTCTGATCTACTGAGTCCAAAGCAATGTTCTTCTTAGATTTATATAATTTTGCAACTTATCACTTGATACTAGTGATCCAATTCATACTTAAATAATTACTAGCAAATTTGGTGTTAATTATTACATATAATAATAAATAACTGTGCAATCAAGTCAGTTCTGGCATATGATGACCCTTTTTAGGGTTTTCAAGGTAGAGAGTACTCAATAGGGTCGAGCTGCTCGAGGCCATCAGGCCAGCCCAAGCTGGTGCCTCGCAGCTCCCCACACGATCGGATTTGCCGGTGGGGACCGGTCAGGTGTGGTCCCAGAGCTCGAGGCCTGTCACGAGCTCCGACGCCCGCCGTGGGCTGGAACCCCCAGTGGGGGCGGCTCACGGGGGTGCGACTAGTGAGTATCCGGTTCAATTGAGTGCACCAGTGACACTGTCCAGTCACACTGGGGGGGGGTGGTGCAGTGGCCATGGCCGAGGCAGGTTACTGTGGGTGGGCAGTTGTATCCGCACTGCCCTGTTAACTCATGGTTGCCAAATGGCCCCTCGGTTAGGGCAGGGGTGTCCGCCCTTGTGGGTATGCCAGGTGTTGCAGGGGCTATTCAGGGCCCGCTGCGCATACCCTCCATTCAGAACGTGCCGATGACGGCTCTGCCGACGGCTGGTTATTCCTTGCCCCTGGGTGATCATCTATAACAGGCCAGGAGGGAAAAGATTTGGTGAGGGGAGTATGTCGATATTTTCTCCCTCTTGAATCGTGAGCCCACTATGGAAGAGAGGGAGGGACAGGATGACAGGGACAAGGAGTTGTCCCGTCGTCATAAGCCACTGCGCACCTGGGCCAACTGGTTGCCGGCATACCTCATATATATGGCGGTATACCTGAGGGCACGGCCTGATTTGGCCATTCCGATGGTGCAATACCTCGACAATATTTATAGGGCGATGGTTGATTTTCCTGGCCCATCGTGGTTGGCTTACGACGAAGAATTCAGGATGAGAGTGGCCCTACATCCTGAGATGAGGTGGGATGAGCCCTGCCAGCAATTGTGGCTCTTGTATATGACTCCCACGCAGCCGGCGCCTGGTGATAGGTACCATTGCGGCCATTTATTTATTTATTTATTTTTCACGCTTATATACCGCCCACTCAGGTACAACCCAACTCAGGGCGGTTTACATAGCGGACAGTAAATACATAAAAGACACATAATAAAACAAAGTTAAAAGTTAAAAAACCCACCCCTAAAAGGTGCGCAAGAACCAAAGGGACCCTGGGGGAAGGCACACTTCTCTATACCAACCACCCAATGGTACCCCCATCCCCACCCGCATCCCAAACTTGGCCCTCCAGCCAGGTCTTTAGTTCCTTTCTAAAGGGCAACAACTCCGTCTGGAGACGCAGTTCCACGGGCAGTAGGTTCCAAAGGGCTGGTGCGGACACGGAGAAGGCCCTCCTCCTTGTGCCAGAGAGGTGAGCCCCCCTGGCTGATGGCACAATTAGAGAGCCCCTCCGGTCCACTCTGGTTGGACGGACAGACGTCCTTAGGGCGATGCGGTCTCTAAGATACCCTGGTCCACTACCATGTAGGGCTTCCAAGGTCAAAACCAGCACCTTGAATTGCACCCAGACACAAACTGGTAACCAGTGCAGCCCCCAAGCAGTGGTGAGGCATGGGCATAACGTCCACACCCCATCACCACCAGGGCTGCGGCATTCTGGATCAGCTGCAGCCTCCGAATGGTCATCAAGGGCAGCCCCATGTAGCGCATTACAGTAGTCTAGTCTGGAGGTCACCAGAGCGTGAGTGACCATGAGCAAAGAGTCCCGGTCCAGGAGCGGGCGCAACTGGCGAATCACCCGAAGTTGGGCGAAGGCCCTCCTGGCCACAGCCGCCACCTGTTCTTCTAGCAGCAGCCGCGAATCCAGGAAGACCCCCAAGTTGCGCACCGGGTTGGTCTGGGGCAAAACAGCCCCATCCAAAACCAAAGATGGTAGCTCCCGGGATAACGCAGGACCCCCTATCCATAGCCACTCAGTCTTGCTAGGATTCAGCTGTAGCCCATTTGCCCCCATCCAGACCCCAACAGCCTCCAGACAGCTGAAAAGGACTTGGACTGCATCACTGGGCTCCCCACGGGCCGAGATGTACAACTGTGTGTCATCCGCGTACTGGTGGTACCGCACCCCGTGGGAACGGATGATCTCACCCAGCGGCTTCATGTAGATGTTAAATAGGAGAGGAGAGAGTACCGAGCCCTGAGGCACCCCATATTTTAGGGGCCTAGGATTCGACCTCTCACTCTCCAACCACACCGACTGGGTCCAGCCCCTCAGAAATGAGGAAAACCAGGACCACACCATGCCCTGGATCCCCAATCCTCGGAGCCGTTCCAGAAGGATACCATGGTCAACGGTATCGAAGGCCGCTGAGAGGTCAAGAAGAGCAAGGACGGATGGATGACTGCCATCCCGCTCTCGCCAGAGATCATCCATCAGCGCAACCAATGCAGTCTCAGTACCATATCCAGGTCTGAATCCTGACTGGAATGGGTTCTAGCGCGCCTGCTGTGTTGGAGCTTCTCAGCTAGCGGCGTGTGCAACAAGCGTCAGTGTTGTTTCTGACACGAGTGTCCCTCTTGCTCTGGCCCTCACGCCGCCTCCGCGTGCCTGCGGGCTGGTGGGTCACGAGGCAGAGGTAGGGGTGGGCAGGGGGCGGTCAGAGCTCCCTCTGACGGTGCTGGCCACGCAAAAGGCCCCCTCCCCAATTAATATCCCTATGCTGGATCGATGGCTTTCCGCTTATCCTAGACGGGATGATGTGAGGTACCTGTTAGAAGGTTTCCAGTTTGGTTTTCGTATACCATTTAGGGGTGTTCAGGTACCGCAGGATGCCCCGAACTTACTTTCTCTGAAGGGTAATGAGGAGGTCACTGCACAAAGCATAGCTAAGGAAGTGAATGCTATGAGAGTTGCTGGGCCCTTTACTGAACCACCATTCCCTAACTTGAAGGTCTCTCCTCTGGGGCTAGTCCTGAAAAAGACCCCAGGTGAATTTCGTTTAATTCACCATCTATCTTAACCTGCGGGTTCCTCGGTCAATGATGCGATTCCTAATGACCTTTGCTCAGTCAGGTATACGTCATTTGATCAGGCCCTACAGATAGTACGTTCCTGTGGTCCCGGAGCGCTCCTGGCTAAGTGCGATATCAAATCGGCATTCCGATTACTGCCAGTGCACCCCGCTGACTTTGAGCTGTTGGGTTTTCATTTCCGAGGAAGGTTCTACGTAGATAAGGCCATGCCTTTTGGCTGTTCTATTTCTGTTCGGCATGCGAATGCTTTAGCACTTTCCTTCAATGGGCCTTTGTTCGCAGGTCAGGGTCCCGGTCTGTAGCCCACTACCTCAATGACTTTTTGTTCGGGGTGAACAGGGCTTGGCATTTCAGATGCTTATGCGGGAACTGGGTGTCCCCTTAGCACCTGAAAAGACTGAGGGCCCAGCCACCACACTCACCTTTTTAGGTATCGAAATTGACACTGTCGCACAGGCATCCAGGTTACCCATGGATAAGGTGACTCGGATCTCCGCGGCGATTCTGGCACTGATTGCCAAGCATAAAGTGTCTTTTCGTGAGCTACAGGTCCTTCACGGCCACCTCAATTTTGCCTGCAGGGTGGTGACCCCGGGCAGAGCTTTTGCCAGGCGTCTGTGTGACGCCATGGCTGGCCTATTAAAACGCCACCACAGGGTCCGGCTGACCAGGGGTATACGGGCAGACCTTTCGGTTTGGCTCACATTCCTCCAGGATTTCAACGGGGTCTCTTTTTGGAGATCAGACCTTATGGTCTGCCCTAAATTTCAAGTACAGTCGGATGCCTCCGGCTCTCTGGGTTATGGGATTTATTTTGAGGGGCAGTGGGCATATGGCCAATGGCCTCACGCATGGCAGGGCACGGATCGCCTACGCGATCTTACTTTCCTGGAATTTTTTCCCATTTTGGGGGCACTAATGCTATGGGGCGATAAGTGGGCCAATTCAGTGGTCCATTTTTGGGGTGACATTGCGGCAGTGGTGCACATTGTTAACGCCCAGACGTCCAAATCCCCTAGGGTCATGGCATTGGTTCATCAATTTGTTTTGAGAACCTTACGCCTCAATGTGCTGTTCAGGGCCAGACATGTGCCAGGCATTAATAATGATATTGCCGATACTTTATCCCGCCTGCAGATCTCCCGGTTCCATGCCTTGGCTCCAGAAGCAGAGGAATTTCCCTCTCCACTCCCGGCCGAGATTTGGACATTTGGTGAGGAGAGGTGAACCGGGCGATTGGCATGTCCTTGGGACCTCGCACGCGTAAGGCGTACCAACATGCTTTCATACAATTTAGAGCCTTTTGTGGGCGACTACAGTTACCTGAAGCGTGGCCAATACCAGTAGACCAGATTTTACAATACATGGTTTATCTTCACGGTCAGGGGTTGGCTCCCCGTACTATAGCCTCTAGGCTTTCGGCACTGGCATTTATGGCCAAGGCACGGGGCTTCGCTGACTGCGTGAATGACTTCTGCATACGTCATGTTTTGGAAGGGTGGACACGTGAACGTGGCTGCCGCCCGGACACAGTCACCCGATTTCACCAGATGTTCTTACCCACCTTGCACGAGGCTGGCATAACTTATGTTATGATAGGTACGAGGTGGCCCTTTTTCATGCAGCTACCACCGTAGCCTTCTTTGGAGCGCTCCGCATCAGTGAGTTGGTACCATTGTCTAAGGCGGATGCGTCTCGTAGGGCACAGGAACTCGACGATGTCTATGTTAGACACGAGTGGGCTCAGTTGAGGATACGGTCCTCAAAGGTTGATCAGCATGGCATAGGCAGTGGAGTCAGACTGCTACGATGTTCCATTGAAGACATCTGTCCGGTTGGTGCCCTACATGAGTTTTTGGCAGTGCGTGGTACGCACCCTGGCCCGTTTTTCTGTCACCAGGATGGGTCTCCCCTTACTAAATTCCAGTTTTGGAAGGTGACCGGTATGGCACTTCACAGTGTTGGCCTCCCTGGGGCTCGTTACGGCACCCATTCATTTAGGATAGGCGCTGCGTCCACTGCGGCTGCGTTTGGGTACTCTGAGGCTGATATATGCCGGATGGGCAGATGGGGATCCATGCGCTTTGCATTATATGTACGCCCCCTCCATGCATGAGTACCAGTTATGTCATTGTTCCTTTTAATTCTTTTGCAGACCCTGTGTGTCCATGCACACCGGTGGCAGTATGGCTGGTGGGCCACAGTTACGTGCACTGGGCAGCGCAGTATGCTGTGGCGACAGAGTGGGGACCCCATCTTGGGCTACGTGCAGCCGCACGTATGCGATGGTATGGTAAGCGCGGCATGAGATGGTGGGAACTGTTGCCATTCCTGTTTTCCATCAGGGATGCTGGACCGCCTGATGTCCTTGTCCTGCACCTCGGTGGCAATGATCTTGCACAGGTCACTGGCCTCTCTTTAAAATTCACGATTTGCAGTGACCTAGCCTATCTACATTATGTATGGCCATCCACGCGGCTGCTATGGTCGGACATTGTGCCGCAACAGACTTACAGGGGAGGCATTGACCTCCGTGCCCTTGACCGCGCTCGCCGCTCGGTGAACAGGGCTGTTGCCCGGTTCCTTGCAGACAAGTGCTTGGGGACAGCCATTCGGCATCCTAGGATAGGCTTGCAGGATTACGATCTCTATGCAGGAGGTGGGGTCCACTTGTCAGCCAGAGGTATGAACCTCTTTCTTGAGGATATGCAAGCAGGCCTGGTGACCGAGCTGACGGTCTGGGGGGGGGGGGGCGGTGAGTCATCATGGACACCTCCCCGTGTGGCAGGTAGCACTGGTAAGGTAAAGATTTATGACCCATAGGTATCCGGCAGGTTCGCAATTGACTGGCCAACATGTAGACAGGTACAGGGGAAATAGGTTTGGTCGGTCAAGGGCGAACCAGGCAAGGGGTGATGTCAGGAGCTTCACAGCCTGCATCACCTTGAGATTTAATGGATACACGTCATAGGGTGGGGTCAGTAGATAGTTTATTGACTCCGGTCAACAATTTGTTTGTGTCAACAAACAAATTGATACAAATAGTTACATGTAGCCAATTGCCATTGGCATTTTGGGAGGAACCTTACCAGTGTTACTGCTGCCTGCTTGCCTTAAAGAATTACAATTGGATGATTACACCAATTGAAAGTTATAATTCGGACTAGGGCATTATTCAATAAAAGTGGCCCGATGCCTTTATCCATATACAGTTGTCTGAGTCTTTCTTTTGGGTCGTGCACCTGCAATGAAAGCGCCGTGCCAAAATGGCCGCCACGCTCTTTGCGGGGGGCCCCCCACCCAGACTCAGACATCCGGGTAGTTAGGGGGCATGGCCACTCCTCTATAAAAGGGGTGGCCACGAGGCAGCCGAGCTGCCATTTTAGAATATGACGGAGCGGAGAAGTTTTTCCCTCAACCCCCCCCCCCTAGTGAACAGTGTGAATTTTTGGTTGCTTTGGGGCCGGGTGGGAATTTTTGGCTTGAGCCTACAATTGGCTCTTTGGTTCTCGCTTTTTTGCCCATCCCACACTGTTGCTAGTGTTTGAGAAAAGGGGTAAGTTGACTTTGGTCACTTTTGGCGGGTAGCATTGGTACGGTAAAGATTTATGACCCATAGGTATCCGGCAGGTTCGCAATTGACTGGCCAACAGGGGAAATAGGTTTGGCCGGTCAAGGGCGAACCAGGCAAGGGGTGATGTCATGAACTTCACAGCCTGCATCACCTTGATATTTAACGGATACACGTCATAGGGTGGGGTCAGTAGATAGTTTATTGACTCCGGTCAACAATTTGTTTGTGTCAACAAACAAATTGATACAAATAGTTACATGTAGCCAATTGCCATTGGCATTTTGGGAGGAACCTTATCAGTGTTACTGCGGCCTGCTTGCCTTAAAGAATTACAATTGGATGATTACACCAATTGAAAGTTATAATTTGGACTAGGGCATTATTCAGTAAAAGTGGCCCAATGCCTTTATCCATATACCGGTGTCTGAATCTTTCTTTGGGGGGTGCGCCTGCAAAGTGACATCTTCACCTATAATGCAATCACTGTCCCCTGAGCCGTGTTTCTCCAGCAAAAATCCTTTGACATGATTTTGACATGAATTTTATTTTATTTATTTACCTACATCTATAGCACCTCCTGGCCAATGACAGATTAAAAAATTTACATTTGTGCATGTTCAGACTATATCTAGATTTTTTTAAAAAGGCTTATGATTTATTATTTCAATTGCTGATGAGTTCTGTTACTTTCCAACAATCGGTTTCATATTCAAACAGCTAAGTGCTTCTTAGTGAAGCCTTACAAAGGCACTAATCTAACTGGGGAAAGTTCCTCACACAAATATGTCACATGTATAGTAATACACACAGACGGCTCTAATTTGACCACTACAGATCACCAAACTGCTTTCTCCCAGAGTGTAGCACCTCCAAAAATGCAGAGGTGTAGTACAAAAATGTAGTGCAGTTGTCACAAAAGTTAGTTTGTCTACATACAGAAATGTTTGTAAAATGTATAACAGATAAAATCACATCATTCTGCCTTCTGTGACAATCCAGCCTTGTCTGTCCAACAGAGTTCAAAGGGACTTTCTCTCAAACAGTTCTAAAACTACAGCATTCATGGGTCAAACTATATTGCCTTCATGTTGTGTGATAGCATCTGCTGCCCATAGAAGTTATATTAGTTTCTGGAACAAAATATGATATTAGTTGAGAGTGCTAGTGTCAATTCACACAGTAGCAAACAATGTGACAAAGACAGTGACAAAAATCATCCTCAAAGTTGATCTCAATCAAATCTAAACCATTTTTACCAATTTATTTATTTATTTATTAGTTAGATTTCTTCACCGCCGACTCGGCCGAGGCCGACTCAGGGCAGTTTACAATCACATATAAAAATGACATAGTTAAAACTAATTAAAACCTCCTACCCCCTAAAAAAGGGTGCAGGGACCGAAGGGGGAGGTTTTCCACTAAACGAACCACCCCACGGAGACAACCCTTCCACCTGCACCCCATACATGGCCTGCCAGCCAGGTTTTGAGTTCTTTTCTGAAGGGCAGGAAAAAATCAAGTGCAAAACCTAGCTCATGGATCTCCTTGCATTTAAAGCACAAAATAATTCAGTATTCAGTGGAAGCTTTTTGTGCCTTTCTGAAGTAGCTGAGAAGTGGGATCAAGGGAAGCTAATTATTATTTATGTTCTTGGTGTCTATAATAATTTCATTAATGAAATGTCATTTCCAAATTCATCATATAATCCCTACACCTATTACTTAGTGAAAAAGAAAAGCACAAATCAGTATGACATGGAGGATGGGGGAACAGGTTAGGTAAAACTGGTGAGAACATCTGAACCCTTCCCCATATTAAATGCCTTATCTCCCCAACAGCAGGGCCAGCCATTTAGGAAAATTAAAGGGTAAGATTGCAGGGAGATTCAAGCAGATGATCAAGTACATTGTTTCTAGTTACACAGATAATTAACATGGCCTTTTCAGTTGATCCCTGACTTAGCTTATCCTTCGTCAATAATTATTGAAATGATTTTGAACCGAAGTGCTCTAGTTTCATATGACTTATTTGTATGTATCTTTTAAAGCCAAAGAGTTTGGCCAGGCAGGTGTTGTATATTCTTGGCAGTAAAATTCACTCTGGGATTCCTATCAGTGCTTCATCAAAACACTTCCATCTAATTGGTGTTCAATTACTTTGCCAATTTCTTTTTCTTCTGCTGAAGCCATGGTAATGAAGTGACTCTCTCTGCTGCGCCCCAGGTGCCTATGGTTCTGAGGATGGACTGACAAAGATGTTCCACATTATTATCTTGTAGAAATTAACATTATCATATATCCCTGGGGCACTCATTCTCCCTGCAAGATCACTAATAGCTGCACCAAAAGGACTAAGGATCTGTTTTGTTCTCTGCAAGAAAATACCACAGACTCTAAATATTATTTCCATCAGAGCATGGAAACATTGCAATGCTGGCTGGGGCCTGGGAGTTGTTGTCCGGGAAAGTAAGATTCCTGTATGATCTTGTTAGTCTTGTTCATCATCTGGCAACAGTCTTTATAGGCTTTTTTTGTGGGGATTAAATGTTGTGTATAGAAGAATGAATTGTTGTTGTTCAGTCGCACAGTCAATTCTGACCCTCTGCAACCCCATGGACCATCACACGCCAGGCACCCCTATCCTACACCATCCTCCTCAACCCACCCAACACTGTGTCCATTGCATCAACAATACTATTTAGCTATCTCATTTTCTGCAGGCCCCTTCTTCTTTTGCCCTTTCCCTTTCCCAGCATCAAGGCTTTCTCAAGTGAATCCTGTCTTCTCATTTGATGTCAAAAGTACTTTAGCTTCATCTTCATTATTTGACATTCCAAGGAGCAGTCAGGGCTGATTTGTTCTCCTCACTGTTCAGGGTACTCTCAAAATTCTCCTCCTATACCACATTTCAAAGGCATCTATTCTTCTGCACTCAGCTTTCCTAATGGTCCAGCTCTCACAACTATACATTACCACCAGGAATACCATTGCAATGACTATGCAAATTTTTGTTTGCAAGGTGATGTCTCTACTTTTAACTACATTCCCTAGATTTCTCATAGCTTTTCTCCCAAGCATTAGTTGCCTTTTTATTTCATGACTACAATCATCATCTGCAGTGATCTTTGATCCTAAGAAAGTAAAATCTGTCACTGCTTCTACTTCTTCCCCATCTATTTTCCAGGGACTGATAGGGCCTGTTGCCATTATCTTTGTTTTCTAGATGTAGAGTCTCAAGCCAGTTTTTGCACTCTCTTCTTTCAACCTAAGCATAAGCTTTTTTAGGTCTTCTTCACTTTCTGCCACTAGGGTAGTATCATCTGCATATCTCAAGTTGTTGAGATACAGAAATAGACTTGCTTCTGGTATTCCTTTGTTTTCTCCATGATCCAACGTATGTTGGCAATTTGGTCTCTAGTTCCCCTGCCTCTTCGGAACCCAGCCTGCACTTCTGGTAATTCTCTCTCCACGTGCTGCTGAAGCCTATCTTTATTAATTTGAGCATGACCTTGTTAGCATGAGGGATGAGCGCAATTGTTCGATAATTTGAACATTCTTTGGCATTGCCCTTTTTTGGGATTGAATCATATACTGATCTTTTCCAATCCTGTGGCCATTGCTGTGTTTTCCAAATCTGCTGGCATATAGAACATACCTGTCAAGTATCCCATTTTCCCCGGGAAAACCCCTTATTTTTACCCCTCTTCCCGCCCCCTCCTGTTTTATTAATTTCCCCGTAATATCCCTTATTTTTTTAAAAAAAAATCCTGATGGGAGCCCTCACAAGCAAAGCTGCAGTATGTTTTTCCTGCCACCAGAGGCCGCTGTGTGGCAGGCTTTTCGCTTGTGGAAGGGGGGAGAGAGAAGGTGGTGGGGACGTTCTGTAGTTAGTTTCTCTTTCATTTCCCTTCCCTGCCATGTGGTCATCATGGAGGCTTCGTTGTTTTTGCTGCTGCTGTTCGAAGCCACCATGGATGGGATGGGGAGTCTACTCTAGAGGTGAGCGATATTTCATATATGCAGGGGCAAATCAGTGAGAGACTTCTCTCTCACTCTCATGTTTTATTGAGCTGTTTCTCCCCTGCCTCCTGGCTGGAGGCTTCCGTTTCTAGAGTTCTAGAGTTAACTTGGGAGGGGGGCATGGGGGATGTTGCTTGATCACTATATGCTAAAGGTAAAGGTTTCCCTTGCTCGAAAGCCAGTCATATCTAGAGTGCCAAGGTTCGCCATCATAGTCATAGATTCCTACAGCGGCCAATTTTTAGAGCAAGAAGCTGCTTTCTGTATGAGAGCAGATCCAAAATACACAGGGAGAATTATCAGAGCTCATAGATCCAGTGTGCTTGCACGGTTGTGTAAGGGGATCTGAGTTAGGTAAAGATAAAGGGTCGCCCTTGCTCAAAAGCCAATCATATCCGACTCTAGGGTTCAGTGCTCATCTCTGTTTCAAAGCCGAAGAGCCAGCATTATCTGCGTCTGCGTCATGTGGCAGGCATGACTAGACACTAGAGCGCACGGAATGCTGTTACCTTCCCACCAAAGTGGTCCCTATTTATCTACTTGTAATTTCTTGCTTTCAAACTGCTAGGATGGCAGGAGCTGGGACAAAGATGGGAGCTCATTCCGTCCTGCAGTACTTGGGAATCGAGCTGCTGACCTTCTGCCACCCAGCCAGTATCTTAGTCACTTAAGCCACCGAGTAAACAAGAAAACAAAACAAAAGTCCCCCAAGAAGATGGGGGTTCTTTGGCCCACACAGCTTATTTTTGGCCACCCCCTTCTTTTGTCCTCCACCTTTCCCAGCATCAAGGCCTTCTCAAGTGAATCCTCTCTTCTCATTTGATGTCCAAAGTACTTTGGCGTCATCTTTACTATTTGACCTTTAATGAGCAGTCATGGCTGATTTCTTCTAGGATCAACCTATTTCTAACACCACATTTCAAAGGCATCTATTTTTCTGCGCTCAGCTTTCCTAATGGTCCAGCTCTCACACCCATACATTACCACTGGGAATACCATTGCTTTGACTATGCAATTCTTTGTTTGCAAGGTGATGCCTCTACTTTTAACTATGTTCCCCAGGTTTTTCATAGCTTGTTTCCCAAGCATCAGTCACCTTTTTATTTCACGGCTGCAATCACCATCTGCAGAGATCTTTGATCCTAAGAAAGTAAAATCTGCCAGTCGTATCCAACTCTAGGGTGCAGTGCTCATCTCCATTTACAGCCAAAGAGCCAGTGCTGTCTGTGTTTGCAGACATTTTCATGGCCATGTGGCAGGCATGACTAGAGCCCAGCAAGTCACATGGCTATATTTGGCCATGCCCACAGATTTGGCCACACCCACAGAGGGGTGTGGCCAAAATTTCCCTTATTTTCAAATCCAAAACTTGACAGGTATGATATAGAATGCAATACTTCAATTCCATCATCTTTTAGGGTTTTGAATAATTCAACTGGGATACCATCATCCCTACTGGCTTGGGGATGTTGAGGTCCTTTTTGTATAGTTCCTCTGTATACTCTTGCAATATTTTCTTAATCTTGTCTGCATCAGCTAACTCCCTGCCGTTTTTGTCCCTTATCATAGTCATTTTTGCTTTAAACATTCCTTTAGTGTAAGGGACCAAAGACAATGAAACAGCCGAAAGGTTGGCTTAACACAGGTTTATTGCATGATGATCCGGAGGAACATGTGGTAATGGCGGATGGGTAGCTCAATATATACAGCTGGCTATACATTTGAATGTGGCTCGTCGACAGACTATTGGTTGCTGCCTGCATGACGTCGTAGAAGGTCACGCCCTTCTTGTCCAGGTGAAGAGGTGGCGGGAATCTTCCCGCGCTGCTGATCCAGGTGAATCTGAGCCATGAGAGCTGGACGCTCGCTATTGCCATCTAGTGGTCACTAGCTCGCGTCCCCTTATCAGGTTTACATTGATACAGCTGAAGGTTATAATGTTGCGCACAGAAAGGTTACATTGTTACCACATGGCAAAGGTACATTGTTAAAGGCACAGCTTTACAGAACACAACATCCCTCCCCCCTAGGATGAGACGAAGTCTCTCAGCCAAGATGGCTTATTGCACGTGCGTTTGGGCCGTGATGAGGGCTGACCCCCCCCGGGGGCGCTACTGCTTCTTTGTTCCCTGGTCCCTTGTCCTGTAATGGGAGAGGGAGACTCGTTAGTGGCTTGCCGCGGTTTGGCGGCCTTAGGGGAAGGGAAAAACTCCATTGTGGGCAGACCGGGGGCAATCGGGGCTAACGAAAAACCCCTCTTCTCGCTTGGACGGGTGGGGGACCACTCCGAAAAACTCCCCCGGTTCTGAAAATCAAATTCTAACTCAGTTGGGGTATCCGCATTTGTGGGGGAATTCCGCGAGATATGTATGGGGTCGGGTTCCTCCTCCTCTGAAAGATCCTCCAGGATATCTATGGGAACATCCCCCCTTTCCACCTCCCCCCTTGGTGGGGACCCATGGCCCCCTTTTCCTCCCCCTTGGGCTGAACGGGTGGGGGAGAACCCTAACGCTGATTTTTTCTCTGTTTGGTCTGCGTCCTGCTCATCGGGGACCCTGCGTCGGAGCTGGTCCGCGTGCCGCCTCCACAGTAGCCCTGTGCTGGTTTCCACGTGGTACGACACGGGGCCGGTTTGCTCCACAACTACGCCCGGTACCCAGGCTGGGCCCGTACTGGCGTAATTCCTGCAATGCACGGGGGCGCCTACACTGAAACTCTTTGTGGCCTCTAGCCCAATGTTCCTTCCCTTGTCCTCTACCCTCGTGGGGTCTAGCCTAGTAAGGATGGTGGTCAGTTTCCTACGCATTAAGAGCTCTGCGGGGGAGTATCCTGACGCCAACGGGGTCACCCTGTACCCTAGCAGAAACTGACACACTTGCAGGTTCAGATCCCCGGCGCCCATGCGCCGCAACGTGTCCTTCGTGGTGCGGACGAGGCACTCCACTTGACCATTGGTGGCTGGGTGGAACGGGGCGGAGGTGATGTGCCGAACGGCGTTAATCTCCATGAATGCCCTAAACTCGGAGGACGTGAAACAACTAGCGTTGTCGCTAATTAATGTGTCGGGTATGCCGAACGTGGAAAAGAGCCTCCGCAAATGCTTAATGGTCTGGGCCGAGGAGGTGCTCGTGACTGGGATAACCTCCAACCACTTGGAGAAGGCGTCCACGACAAGAAGAAACAGGGTGCCTCTGAACGGGCCCGCGAAATCAATGTGCAACCGGGACCACGGCCCCTTAGCCGCGTCCCACTCCCTGTGGGGAAGGCGGGCCTCCTCTGGTCTGGAGCATTGGCAACTTTCACAAGTGCCGACCATGTGCTCGATGTCGGCGTCCAACTGGGGCCACCAGAAGTAGCTCCGGGCCAGCGCTTTGGATCGCACGATGCCGGGGTGGCTGACGTGCAGCAGTTTGAGCACCTGCGGCCGAAGGGAAGTGGGAATCACCACCCGCTGCCCCCACAAGAGGCACCCCCTCTCTAGGGACAGCTCTAACTTTTTCCTGAAAAATGGGGCGAACTCCTCCGCTGGGGAGGATGCCGGCCACCCTTTCTGCACCCAGGAGCTAACTGCCGCTAACGTTTTGTCCTTCTCTGTCGCTTTGGCAATGTCGGCGGGCACTACGGGGGGCGAATCCAGCACCTCTATCATAAGAACCTGATGGTCTCGCTCCCCCTTGCTCACCTGGCTGGGCGTCAGGGGGAGGGGAGACCTTGATAGAGCGTCCGCATGGCTGATCTCTTTCCCGGGCCGGTAGACCAACGTGTGCTGGTACGCGTTGAGAAAAATAGCCCACCTGAGCATCCTCGGGGACAGGATCTGTGGCGTGGGCTTATCTGCGGTAAAAATGCCTAGCAGGGGTTTGTGGTCCGTTACAATGGTGAAAGGGCGGCCATACAGAAAATCGTGAAATTTTTTCGTCCCCGCAACTATCGCTAGTGCCTCCCTGTCTGTCTGTGTGTAATTTCTCTCCGCTTGGGACAGGGACCTGGAGTAGAATGCTATCGGGGCCTCCCTTCCGTCTTCCAGCACGTGGCACAGCACCGCCCCCACCCCCACCGGGGATGCATCACAGGTCAGGACTACCGGGCGTTTGGGGTTGAAATGGGTCAGTATGGCATCAGACGCTAGGAGACTTTTTAATTCACTAAATGCCCTTTCTTGGTCATCGCCCCACTTCCATGTCTGGTCTTTTTTTAGCAGTTTGTGTAGCGGTTCAGCCACTGCTGCCTTCCGGGGGAGGAAGGAGTGGTAAAAGTTGAGCAGCCCTAGGAACGACTGCAGCTCGGGCTTGGAGGTGGGGCAGGGGGCTTTCTTAATGGCGGCCACCTTGGATTTGGATGGTTTTATCCCCTCAGGAGTCACACAAAACCCTAGGAACTCAACCTCGGTCGCGAAGAAGACGCATTTGTCCTTTCGCAGTCTCAACCCCGCTTTTTCGAATATTGTCAGGACCTTCCCCAACCTCTTGGCCAATTCGACCCGACTCCCCCCCGTTATTAACACGTCATCAAAATAAGGCAGCACCCCCTCTAGCCCCTTCAGGAGGCGTTCCACGAGTGACTGGAAAATTCCAGGCGCCGAATTTACGCCGAACTGAAGGCGCGTCACCTGGAACGCCCCCTTATGGGTGACTATGGTCTGCGCAGCAGCTGCGGCAGGGGACACCGTAAGCTGCTGGTAGGCCTGTGCTAAGTCGAGCTTAGCGAAACACTTTCCCCCGTGTAACCTGGCCAGCAGATGGCTGACTACCGGCACCGGATACGCATTCGGGTGGATCGCCTTGTTGATGGTGCACTTGTAATCGGCGCATATGTGGACCTCCCCATTGGCCTTTAGTGCGGTTACAATTGGAGTTTCCCACTCCGCAGAATCAACAGGCACAAGGATTCCCTGGCCCACCAATTTGTCCAGTTCCGCCTCTATCTTGTCCTTGAGTGCGAACGGCACCCGGCGTGGTTTGAGTCGAATTGGGCGGACCTCCGGGTCTAGGTCGAATGTCACTGGGGGCCCCTTGAATTTCCCCAGTCCTTTTTTGAAGACTTCGGGGTGTGTCTCGCACACCTCCTGAATCGGGTCAGTCCCAACGGCGTGCATCCCAACGGCGTGCACCCCCCCAATAAACAACCCCAGGGGCTGAAACCATTGAGTCCCGAGGAGGCTGCAATCTCCCCCTTTAAGCACAACTAGAGGGAGAGACGCGGCGTGCTTCTTGAACTTAACCTGAAATTCTCCAACCCCCAACACTGGAATGCTGTTCCCTTGCACGTCCCATAGTGTGGACCTCAACGCTTTGAGCTTGGGTCGCCTGTGGGGGGCAATTCTCAAAAACTCCCTCTGGGAAATGATTGAATATGAGGACCCCGAGTCAATTTCCATTCTAATGGGAACACCTTGAACTAGTACCTCAACAAAGTAGCGGGGGTGTCCTGCGGACACGCTGAATACTGGGGCGTCGTCCTCGCTGCTGTCGGAGATGCGGCCCACGCCGTCCTGCTTCCGCGTGGCCTGAGCGCCGTCCTTGGGTCTCGTTGAGCGGTCTTGTCCCGCGGAACGGTCTGCCGAGCTTCTCCGGGTCTCGCGCCTCTTCCTGCACACCTTGGCGATGTGCCCGCGGCGGCCGCAGTTGTGACACTCGGCCTTCCGAAATGGGCATTTTACGCGGTCGTGGGCCGCTCCACAGCCGTCGCACCGCCGGCTCTCTTTCCGGACCCTCCGGACGTCCTCGTCGTCGCTGCTCTCTGCGGACGACCTCGAAGCTCGCCGGGCTGCATGCACCGGAGTCTCTGCCTTGCTCGACCTCGGCCGCCAGTCCTGGAGTTCTTGTACCCCAGCCTTTGTAGCTTCCGCGGCCTGTGCCGCTCTGATGACCTCCTGCAACGTGGGAGGCGGCTCTTGGTTCATTAATGTGCGCTGGGTTTCGGCGTCGTTCAGGCCGCAGAGCACGCAGTCCCGGAGGGTGATTTCGACATTCTCCCATTTGCACGGGCCGGCCGCCAGCCGCAGGGCCGCCACGAATGCGGCGACCGTCTCCCTGGGCGCTTGGACTCGCCTCCAGAACGCACTCCGAGCGGGAAACATCGCCGTGGCGGGCCGGACGTGCTCACGCAGCATCTGCATGAGTTCCTTGGCCTTGAATTCGCTCACCCTCCTCGGTGCGATCAGGTCCACCAAGGTCCTTTTGGTTTCTTGTCCGAGCATCCTGGTGAAGATGGCCCTTTTCTTTGCCTCTTCCGTGACTTCGGACTCAATCAGTGCGGCCTGGAAGTCCATTTCGAAGATCTCCCAGTCGCCCGGTTTCCTGATTTCGAAACCGGCGCATGTCTTGGTCCCGTGGGCTGCCATCATCCCACCTTCGTCGCCAATTTAGTGTAAGGGACCAAAGACAATGAAACAGCCGAAAGGTTGGCTTAACACAGGTTTATTGCATGATGATCAGGAGGAACATGTGGTAATGGCGGATGGGTAGCTCAATATATACAGCTGGCTATACATTTGAATGTGGCTCGTCGACAGACTATTGGTTGCTGCCTGCGTGATGTCGTAGAAGGTCACGCCCTTCTTGTCCAGGTGAAGAGGTGGCGGGAATCTTCCCGCGCTGCTGATCCAGGTGAATCTGAGCCATGAGAGCTGGACGCTCGCTATTGCCATCTAGTGGTCACTAGCTCGCGTCCCCTTATCAGGTTTACATTGATACAGCTGAAGGTTATAATGTTGCGCACAGAAAGGTTACATTGTTACCACATGGCTAGGTACATTGTTAAAGGCACAGCTTTACAGAACACAACAATTCCCTTGATTTTCCCAATTTTTTTGGAAAAGCTCCCTAGTCCTCCTTCTTCTGTTGTTTCCCCCTATTTCTATGAAATCTGTATTCAATTGATTGATTTTTTTCTTTTGCCTTTGTCTTTTGCGTTCCGTCTTTCCTCAGCTATTTTAAGAGCTGAGGAAAAGCACCCCCAGATGAGAAAATATCATGAAATAAAAAAAGATGCACAGAGGTCTCTCTCTCAAAAGCCAGGAAAAGCAAGCAAATACAGGCAAAACAAAAACCCAAAACCAAAGCCCTTATTCAATCAGAGCTACTAGATTTCTCGTCCTGATATAATCTGACACAATCCCAGCAGGCAGCAGCAAAAATGCTCAATAGAAATGGGGGAGATCCTCTCTGATCAATTTAAAAGAGCAAAAATTGGAAAAGATCCAAAATGGAGGCGTAGACACTGGCTAAGAAAATCAAGGAATTTGACATAAAAAGGGTGAAAGAAAGGTTAAATATACTAGGGAAACATTGAAAAACAAGAAATATTTGTGTTCCTCTCATTTCTTAATAGAAATCATTCACATTTTAGAGATTGCCTTTTGAGAATCTATAAAAAATGGGAACAAAAAAACCCCTATTTTTGTCATTTTTATTTCCTTTGCTAAAACAGGAAAGGCCCATCTGCAAAACTGGCCAATGATACAGAAAAGCTTGCCCTTTTTAGTTTAGCTAGTCTTGCTCGCAATGAGAATAAATAGGCACTGTAGGCTATTCATGAAAAAAGAATAAGCCAAGATTCTTACTTAAACCACAGTTATTTACTTTACTGCTGCCCACAATTATTGCTTAAGACTAAGCCCTTTCTCAGTAACATGAAAATACAAGATTGATTAATTTCCTATGGAAAATCTCAGGCTAAAGCAGGGGTGCCCAAACTATTGTCCATGGGCCAGATCTGGCCCCCAACACCAATTCATCCAGCCCTTTCCACCTTTGCGGCTCCTGGAAGTGTAAGTAAAACACACCTGTACAGCCCACAGGCAGTAGTTTGGACACCCCTGCTTTAAACAGAGAAAATGGCAGCCTAAAAATCCATCTCATTCTGCTGTAAAACAGATTGTAAGGCACGTTTTACTTCTGCTTCCAGTGGGATGAACCACTTGACTGACCCATGGAACCACATGACTGGCCCACAGCCCAAAGCGTTTGGGCACCCCTGGGCTAAAGGTTTCTCAAATGTTAATCCTATGATACGGAATAGGGTTTTAAAAGGGAGTTCCTATGTATCACGCTGTCAATTTTTAATGCAAAATAAATATATTCACTATTCCATCTGAAAAACTGCTTTCAAAAGTTACCTTCTCAAGATGAGCTAATTCAAGTGCAATTTCACTCATCATCCTTTCTATGTAGTTCTTCTTTGTTCCAAGATGAAATTGATATCTTAAACAACAAAGTAACCCAGACTTACAATCTGTTTACTCACTGCTAACAATACCTCTTGCCACCTGTAGGTCATTGGTTCAGAGATGTCAATAGGTCAATCCTGTCAGCTTTTAAACCCTAAATCTGAGAATCCACTCTGCTTATAGGCTTCAAGATCACCTTCTTCAAATAGCTGGTGTTTCTTGTTGCAGGTGTACGCATCTATTGAAACTAATTGCTACAAGAATTGGGGATTTTCCTCCCCATCATATCACAGTCTTTTGAAGTTCATTTGATTACTTGTCTGCTCTTTCCTGTTACTTTAGACCCTGGATTATTGAATGACAGTCCTGTTCAGAGACAAGACCTGATCTCACCGATTTTGGATTGAGGGTGGGGGTTAAAGGAAACTAAAGTTAGTATAACAAGAGTAAGCAAAAGGGGAAGCTAATTTTGAACCTTAAGTGCCTGGAGGCTGAGAATGGGAAGCAATATGTAAATGCATGTCTCATCTGCTTACATGGCACTTTATAAGAACTGAAAGAACAGGTTCTTGCCTCAAAGGAGTTTACAGTGTAGAAAACAACAAAAGGGAGGTTGGGAGAAAGAAATGAATGGAGGGATTAACAGAGGAAAGATTTTCAACGAGGAGAGATTACTGCTCAGTGGGGAAATGCATTATTTTATAATCCAAAAGTTCTTACATTCAATCCCTGACAAGTCTAGTTTAAAGGATAGGATAGCAGTATGTACAAACAACATCTGCTAGACAGCAACTGCCAATTAAAATTACTAATGTAAAGTTAGTTGAAATGGTCTGATTTGGTACTGTTGTGTTCTGTAAAGCAGTGCCTTTAACAATGTGCCTTTGCCATGTGTTATCAATGTAACCATTCTGTGTGCAACATTATAACCATCACCTGTATCAATGTAAGCCTAATAAGGGGACGCGAGCTAGTGACCACCAGAGGGCAGTAGCGAGCGTCTAGCTCTATTGGATCATAGCCACCTGGTTCAGCAGCGCGGGAAGATTCCCCGCGACTTCCTCACCTGGTCAAGAAGGGCGTGACCTCCTACGACGTCACGCAGGCAGCAACCAATAGTCTGTCAACGAGCCACATTCAAATGTATAGCCTGCTGTATATATTGAGCTACCCATCCGCCATTACCACATGTTCCTCCTGATCATCATGCAATAAACCTGTGTTAAGCCAACCCTTCGGCTGTTGTGTTGTCTTTGGTCCCTTACACTAAATTGGCGACGAAGGTGGGATGGCAGCCCACGGGACCAAGACATGCGCCGGTTTCGAAATCAGGAAACCGGGCGACTGGGAGATCTTCGAGATGGACTTCCAGGCCGCACTGATCGAGTCCGAAGTCACGGAAGAGGCGAAGAAAAGGGCCATCTTCACCAGAATGCTCGGACAAGAAACAAAAAGGACCTTGGTGGACCTGATTGCACCGAGGAGGGTGAGCGAATTCAAGGCCAAGGAACTCATGCAGTTGCTGCATGAGCACGTCCGGCCCGCCACGGCAATGTTTCCCGCTCGGAGTGCGTTTTGGAGGTGAGTCCAAGCGCCCGGGGAGACGGTCGCCGCGTTCGTGGCGGCCCTGCGGCTAGCGGCCGGCCCGTGCAAATGGGAGAACGTCGAAATCACCCTCCGAGACTGTGTGCTGTGCGGCCTGAACGACGCCGAGACCCAGCGCACATTAATGAACCAAGAGCCGCCTCCCACGTTGCAGGAGGTCGTCAGAGCGGCCCAGGCCGCAGAAGCTACGAAGGCCGGGGTCCAAGAACTCCAGGACTGGCGGCCAAAGTCGAGCAAAGCAGAGGCTCCGGTACATGCGGCCCGGCGAACTTCGAGGTCGTCTACAGAGAGCAGCGACGACGAGGACGTACAGAGGGTCCGGAAGGAGAGCCGGCGTTGCGACGGCTGTGGCGCGGCCCACGACCGCGTGAAATGCCCCTTCCGGAAGGCCGAGTGCCACAACTGTGGCCGCCGCGGGCACATCGCCAAGGTGTGCAGGAAGAAGCGAGAGTCCCGGAGGAGCTCCCCAGACCGTTCCGCGGGACGAGACCGCCCAGCGAGACCCAAAGACGGCGCCCAGGCCACGCGGAAGCAGGACGGCGTGGGCCGCATCGCCGACGGCAGCGAGGACGACGCCCCAGTGTTCAGCGTGTCTACGGGGCACCCCCGCTACTTTGCTGAGGTACTAGTCCAAGGGGTGCCCATTAGGATGGAAATTGACTCGGGGTCCTCATATTCAATCATTTCCCAGAGGGAGTTTTTCGGAATTGCCCCCCAAAAGCGGCCCAAGCTCAAAGCATTGAGGGCCACACTACGGGACGTGCAAGGAAACAGTATCCCGGTGTTGGGGGTTGGAGAATTTCAGGTCAAATTGAAGGAGCACGCCGCGTCCCTTCCCCTGGTCGTGCTCAAGGGAGGAAATTGCAGCCTCCTCGGGACTCAATGGTTCCAGCCCCTGGGGTTGTTCATTGGGGGGGGTGCATGCCGTGGGGATGCACGCTGTTGGGACTGATCCAATTCAGGAGGTGTGCGAGGCGCACCCCGAAGTCTTCAAAAAGGGACTGGGGAAATTCAAGGGGCCCCCAGTGAATTTCGACCTGGACCCGGAGGTCCGCCCTGTTCGCCTAAAACCACGCCGAGTGCCGTTCGCACTCAAGGACAAGATAGAGGCGGAACTGGACAAATTGGTGGGTCAAGGGATTCTTGTGCCTGTAGATTCTGCGGAGTGGGAAACTCCAATTGTAACTGCCCTAAAAGCCAATGGGGAGGTCCGCATATGCGCCGACTACAAGTGCACCATCAACAAGGCGATCCGCCCGAGTGCATATCCGGTGCCGGTAGTTAGCCATCTGCTGGCCAGGTTACACGGGGGGAAATGTTTCGCTAAGCTCGACTTAGCACAGGCCTACCAGCAGCTTTCGGTGTCCCCTGCCGCAGCTGCTGCGCAGACCATAGTCACCCATAAGGGGGCGTTCCAGGTGACGCGCCTCCAATTCGGCGTGAATTCGGCGCCAGGAATTTTCCAGTCACTCGTGGAACGCCTCCTGAAGGGACTGGAGGGGGTGTTGCCTTATTTTGATGACGTGTTAATAACAGGGGGGAGTCGGGCTGAATTGGCCAAGAGGTTGGGGAAGGTCCTGACGATATTCGAAAAGGCGGGGCTGAGGTTGCGAAAGGACAAATGCGTCTTCTTCGCAACCGAGGTTGAATTCCTAGGGTTTTGTGTGACTCCTGAGGGGATAAAACCATCCAGGTCTAAGGTGGCAGCCATCAAGAAAGCCCCCCGCCCCACCTCCAAGCCCGAGTTGCAGTCGTTCCTAGGGCTGCTCAACTTTTACCACTCCTTCCTTCCCCGGAAGGCAGCGGTGGCTGAACCGCTACACAGGCTGCTTAAGAAAGACCAGGCATGGAAGTGGGGCGAGGACCAAGAAAGGGCATTTAGTGAGCTGAAAAGCCTCCTGGCGTCCGACGCCATACTGACCCACTTCGACCCCAAACGCCCAGTAGTTCTGATCTGTGATGCATCTCCAGTGGGGGTGGGGGCAGTGCTGTGCCACGTGCTGGAGAACGGAAGGGAGGCCCCGATAGCATTTTACTCCAGGTCCCTGTCCCAAACAGAAAGAAACTACGCACAGACGGACAGGGAGGCATTAGCGATAGTCTCGGGGACGAAAAAATTTCACGATTTTCTGTATGGCCGCCCCTTCACCATCGTGACGGACCACAAACCCCTGCTAGGCATTTTTACCGCGGATAAGCCCACCCCTCAAATCCTGTCCCCACGGATGCTCAGGTGGGCCATTTTTCTCAACGCGTATCAGCACGCGTTGGTCTACCGGCCCGGGAAAGAGATCAGCCATGCGGACGCCCTATCCAGGTCTCCCCTTCCCCTAACGCCCAGCCAGGTGAGCATGGGGGAGCGGGACCATCAGGTTCTCATGATAGAGGTGCTGGATTCGCCCCCCGTAGTGCCCGCCGACATTGCCAAAGCGACAGAGAAAGACAAAACGTTAGCAACAGTAAGCTCCTGGCTACAGAACGGGTGGCCCGCATCCTCCCCAGCGGAGGAGTTCGCTCCATTTTTCAGAAAAAAGCTAGAACTGTCCCTAGAGAGGGGGTGTCTCTTGTGGGGACAGCGGGTGGTGATTCCCACTTCCCTTCTGCCGCGGGTGCTCAAACTGCTTCACGTCAGCCACCCCGGCATCGTGCGATCCAAGGCGCTGGCCCGGAGTTACTTCTGGTGGCCCCAGCTAGACGCCGACATTGAGCACATGGTCGGCACTTGTGAAAGTTGCCAATGCTCCAGACCGGAGGAGGCCCGCCTTCCCCACAGGGAATGGGACGCGACTAAGGGGCCGTGGTCCCGGGTGCACATTGATTTTGCGGGCCCGTTCAGAGGCACCCTGTTCCTCCTTGTAGTGGACGCTTTCTCCAAATGGTTGGAGGTTATCCCAGTCACGAGCACCTCCTCGGCCCAGACCATTAGACACTTGCGGAGGCTCTTTTCCACGTTCGGCATACCTGACACGTTAATTAGCGACAACGCTAGTTGTTTCACGTCCTCCGAGTTTAAGGCATTCATGGAGATTAACGCCGTTCGGCATATCACCTCCGCCCTGTTTCACCCGGCCACCAACGGCCAAGTAGAGCGCCTCGTCCGCACCACGAAGGACGCGTTGCGGCGCATGGGCCCAGGGGACTTGAACCTACAAGTGTGTCAGTTTCTGCTAGGGTACAGGGTGACCCCGTTGGCATCAGGATACTCCCCCGCAGAGCTCTTAATGCGCAGGAAACTGACCACCATCCTTACTAGGTTAGACCCCACAAGGGTAGAGGACAAAGGGAGGAACATTGGGCTAGAGGCTACGAAGAGTTTCAGTGTAGGCGCCCCCGTGCATTGCAGGAATTACGCCAGCACGGGCCCAGCCTGGGTTCCGGGCGTAGTTGTAGAGCAAACCGGCCCCGTGTCGTACCGCGTGGAAACCAGCACAGGGCTCCTGTGGAGGCGGCACGCGGACCAGCTCCGACGCAGGGTCTCCGATGAGCAGGCCACCGATCAGGCAGGAAATAAGTCAGCGTTAGGGTTCTCCCCCACCCGTTCAGCCCAAGGGGGAGGAAAAGGGGACCGTGGGCCCCCACCAAGGGGGGAGGAGGATGTCCTCATAGATACCCTGGGGGATCTTTCCGAGGAGGAGGAACCCGACCCCATACATATCTCGCGGAAAGTCCCCACAAATGCGGGTACCCCTACCAAGTTAGATTTTGATTTCCAGAACCGGGGGTTTTTTTCGGAGTGGTCCCCCACCCGTCCAAGCGAGAAGAGGGGTTTTTCGTTAGCCCTGACGGCCCCCGGTCTCCCCACAATGGAGTTTTTCCCTTCCCCTAAGACCGCCAGACAGCGGCAAGCCACTAACGAGTCTCCCTCTCCCATTTCAGGACAAGGGACCAGGGAACAAAGAAGCAATAACGCCCCCGGGGGGGGCAGCCCTCTTCACGGCCCAAACGCACACGCAACAAGCCATCTTGGCTGAGAGACTTCGTCTCATCCTAGGGGGGAGGGATGTTGTGTTCTGTAAAGCAGTGCCTTTAACAATGTACCTTTGCCATGTGTTATCAATGTAACCATTCTGTGTGCAACATTATAACCATCACCTGTATCAATGTAAGCCTAATAAGGGGACGCGAGCTAGTGACCACCAGAGGGCAGTAGCGAGCGTCTAGCTCTATTGGATCATAGCCACCTGGTTCAGCAGCGCGGGAAGATTCCCCGCGACTTCCTCACCTGGTCAAGAAGGGCGTGACCTCCTACGACGTCACGCAGGCAGCAACCAATAGTCTGTCAACGAGCCACATTCAAATGTATAGCCAGCTGTATATATTGAGCTACCCATCCGCCATTACCACATGTTCCTCCGGATCATCATGCAATAAACCTGTGTTAAGCCAACCCTTCGGCTGTTGTGTTGTCTTTGGTCCCTTACACTAAAGGTACATAGTAGTTTTTCACACTGGCTAGCTATAGGTGTCATACCTACTCATGATGTATCATGGCAATCTAAATTTAGGACATCCTATTTAGCTGGCATTACTTTGAAATCAATAGTTTCTAAAATGTGTGTTGGGTCACACAGCAGGATGTTGCAAAATAAATGCAGTGAGGGCATGAGAAAGGAGCCATTCAACAATTACGTGATCCTCAAAGGGGGAAGGGGGGTGTCTGCCATCCAAATCACAGAAAAATTACATGGGTTGGGGGGGGGGGGTCAAGTCAAAATTACGTAATCCACTTGGAGCTGTTTCTAATTGACAGTGGGAAACCAAACCTGTGCATAAAAAGAAATGGTTTTATTTACCTTTGTGCCTTGCTCCATGTGGTAAAAGTGGAGGGGGAAAGCCATGCTTCCTGGTTGCAGGGAGAACAAGAGGCTAGGCTAGAGCATCGCTTCCTGCTTCAGTGTAATTGGCTTGTCCACCCATTTCCCTTGCAGTGCCACCACTGGTTGGTGGTGCAAAATAAAGTACTAGTTGGTTCAGATCATGTAATTTTAAAGGGGGGGGAGGGGTCAAAGCGAAAATTACGATTGGATTACATAGGGGGTGAGGGGGTCAATTTCCCCCAGAAAAATAATCATGTAATTGTTGAATGGCCCCAAATACAGCATTCACCACAAAACTAAAGTTCCTTAGGAGACCAAAATGTCTGTCCATAGGAGAGGTTGTACCCTCTACTGTCCTTGGGAGCTCTTCACATTAGAAAAAGGATGCTTATTTTCTGGTATTCTTACCAGAATGCTTATTTTCTGGTATAAAATTACAAATGTCAATACTACCATGTTTCAGGAAATAATAGTCATTTATTACTTTTTCTGATGAACTGCGATAAATGTTAATGATGGATTAATTGACACATGGTTTATCTCTCAGTTTCTTATTAATCAAAAAGTGTTCTGGAGCCAAATATCACAACTGGGCTAACATAAAGAGATCACCCAAGTACTGGGAGAAAACATAGCATGTACTAGGAAGAGATCATCCAAATGATGTAAGTATTTTCTTCTTTTGTCTAGAACATTACAAAGTGTTTTCTGGCTACATACTTAAGCTCAGTACAGTCCCACTGATCTTATCATTTATTATCTCTAAAGTCTTTTCTTTATCTGAGAACAATGGTAATTGAAACTGACCCACTAGTAAATCTCTGATGCAGATGAAGGAAATATTGTACCAGGACCATTAGGAAAGCATTTCTAATTTTAAAATTTGGCATTGAACATTATAGAGGAAAACTAAAAGTTGAATCTGTCCTTTCTTTTCTTTGATGTTTGTTCATTGTTGAAATAATCACTTAGGTAGTCCACTTTCCTCAAACATTCCTTTTACATGGAACAATGGATGGTCTCCAACTTCATGGACAGAGAAAGGGTTGAGTTCCTTGTTCTCTTACAGTTCAACACATGGATGAAAACATGCTCTGGAAGACTGGGTACCTTCCAGATCAGATTGCAAGGACTGAGAGTCTACTAGCATAGTGTTGGATTTCTCTTGGTACTTTGATTAAAGGGGCGGGGGGAGGCCACGGACTAGAGGGAAGAAGGGCCACATCTTTTCCCTAGAAGCAGCTGTACCTCACTGGTAGAGGATGTGCAGAAGGTCTCATGTTATGATTTCAGCTCATTTCTTTATTATCCCCAGTGCAGAATTTGCATTTTTCACTGCAGCTGCACACTGAATCAGTATTTTAGCATGCTATCTACTACAATGCTAAGGTCTCTTTGTTGGTCCTTTTTCTTATGATTTCTTTCCTTAATAGGTATAAACTGATCTGGTATTTTGTTATTTTGTCAAGTAGATTTCACAGAACCTCTAGTCCACAGCAGAGCCAGAAAGAGGGTGGGGAAATGAGGGTTATTATGTCAGGGCACTGCAGTACACAGGGATGAAAAATTTGTGGCTAGGAGTGGAACCATAGCAGGAGAGGACAGAGAGAACAGCACATACAAAGAAAGCCTTAGTAGAGTGAGATCTTCAAGTACCAAGGAAATCCAACTTATTATACTACTGGAACATGAGGATGATTATGTAGGAATTAATAAGAGGAAGAAGCAGAGTGTTTCTCTACACAGAAAGACTATGTGGGTTTTCATGGGGGAGGGGAGGGGAGGGGGAGGAGTTTCAATTTGCTTGCCTTATGCAAAAGCTTCCACTAGTAACTTGGTTCTGATTCAATAACTATTCAGAAGAACATCCTGATTCCTAATAAGTTCCTCTTCTTCTTGTGCCATGTCCAATTCCACAACGTTCTCCTCAGTGCCAGGCCAGTATTGATGAACCTATTGCTCTCCATCAAGATGGATTCAAGTGGGATTTAATCCACTTGGGGACCATCACCTTTCCCTGTGGACTTCACCAAGGCCACTAGTTCTCAGGGTTGTTAGGTTAGTTAACCGCTGCCTGACACTCGGCATTGAGTCGCTGGCAGTCTGGTCTACTCTATTACCATAGCAGGATAACCTGGCTTGACTTAGCCCAATAGGTTGCCCTGATGAATATTTATCTTCCTACTGGATATGGATGTAACAATTTATTATCACATAATCCACTGAGAAGGACAACCTGAATCAAAACAGTTTAGTGAAGCCCACTTTGTCTTACCAGCTGCCCCTCATCCTATCCAATTCAATAACAGTTGTTAGAACAAGAGAGCCTGGCTCACTTCAAGTGTTTTTCTTCTTTCCCTGACTTCCAGCTGCAAGTTACTAAGCACATACTTTTAAAGGTCATTATGGCCTAATATCTGTGGCACTACATTATTTCAGTGACATATCTTTGAACATACTGTAATTCCAAAAACTGCAGGTCATCCTTTTGCTAAGTAAGAACCTCAAGATTTTTATATTAACTCCATGCTTTGCCTCTGTCTCTTTTTGAACAGAGAACAGTGCTGTTTCCTTTTCCCATTATTTCAAATCCTTTCTCTGCAATAACTCTAAAACATCCCCTATTTGGAAAATCCAATTTGAAAGTCAAGGATTGCACTACCACTCAGCATATCAACTAACCCTAGATATTGGCACTGCTCCAATAACTACATACTAGGTCAAGCATATATTATTAAAACAGATTCCTGGAAATGGAATCACTGCCAAAGAGTATCTCTTCTATGAACATAGGCTAAAAGGGCACAATACTTAAGTTTTAATAAAGTGCCACAAAAACATCAGCTCACAGACAGAAGAGGAAATGTGTTTTACACATCTCCAATGTGTATTTGTAATTCAAACTTGTTTGGGTAAGTGGGATGGCTCAGCAGTAGGTCACATGCACTGCACACCCCATATTTAGTCCATGGCATCTTCACCAAGAGCTGAAGATATATCTGAAAACCTAGAACGCTGCTATCAATCATTGTAGAGGAGCACCATATTAAGCGGGACTGTGGTGGCTCAGTGGTTAAGAAGCTCACCTTGTTAGATGGAAGGCCTGCAAGTCAGCAGTTCGAGACCTGGGTACTGCATGATGGATTGAGCAGCTGTTTCTGTTCCAGCTCCTCAAAAACAAAAGAAAATTGCAAGTAGATAAATAGGGACCACTTCAGTGGGAAAAGATATTGGTGACATGAAAGGAACTTCATTTGGGTGTCCAGTGAGCAGAGTTCCTCCAGCAAAAATCCTTTCAACCCAAAATAATTTCTGACACAAAATTATTATTATCATCATACTGAATGAGCAGAACCAGCACTCTGATTCTCTGGCAATATTTCCTTTTAGAGAATTCTGTTTTAATAATTTATGCTTGATGTATTCTGTGGTTCTTGGAACAAAGTCAACACCTAGGAGTAGGAGATAGTAAAAGAAAGCTTCCTATGTTCTATGGAATTATTCATGTAGCTAAGACAAAATATCATTCTATCCAAAAATCTAAAATTTGTGATTAACCCTCACAGACTGTGCTTTTTCAGTGGCGGCTCCACTTGTCCAGAACTTTTACCTCCACAAAGTATATACATCCCCTTCAGTGATAATTTTAGGTGAACTTTATGTTGGGGAGCCGTGGAGGGGGTGTCTCTGGGGGTTATCAGGGAGTCCCCAGACTTGTGGTACCCAAGCGGGGCAATCCGTCTAAGTTCAGCTGCCTGCCTACCCCGAGGACACTCTCCCTCAGTCCACACGCTGCTTGAATGGGGAAGATAGATAGATAAATCTTTATTGTCATTGTCCCCTTGCTGGAACAACGAAATTTGAAAGTCAAGGATTGCACTACCACTCAACATATCTCCTACCCCTAGATGTTGGCACTTCTGCACTGGAGGCAGGAATGTGGTAGCAAGTATGGTATCAAGGTTGAAAAATAGTCTGTTATATTGCCACCTTCCACACACTCAGAGAGATGGAGCTTTTCTCTGGCCCCTGGAACTGCCCTCAATAGATTTACCTTCAAAGGCAAAAACATCTTGAAAAGATACTTTCCCAGGCCTGTCGGTGGATCAGAAATGTTTACTCTCTTCCCATCTCCATAGTGACCTTATCAACTCTTGAGAAAAGTTAGTTTTATCTCAGGTCTGCTCCACTCTGCAAAACTCCTCTTCTTCTTCCAGATGACAAACAAGGCATAATTGTCATTTCCAGGTTTTTATTGAAGAAGAATCATCCAAAAATATATCAAAATACAAATCAAAGCAATCAGTCTAACTCTACTTTGAATACTACCTACGCTAAGCATAGTCCAGAAAGAGGACTCCCTAAATCTATCCTAACTTCACAAACTAAATAAAATAAGAAATAGCTAACTCTCTAAGTTGGCATTTCTTCTGTCAGATTCTAAGTCCTTTGCCCCAATGATTTCGGCAAAGACTCAGACAAAATAAGCACAGCTACTTTGGGCTGGAAGCCCCAATAGGATTTCCTTAGATCCCCATGATCTGGGTTCAAAGTGATGTAGGCTTGTGCCCGCTTCCAAAAGGTTGCTTCTGAGCTCTCAAAACCTAAGGTTTAAACACTTTTCCTGGGGTCCTCACACCTTCCTCCAGAATGTTAAACATGTGAGATTACCTAATTGTTTTGACTAAATGTTGTTTACCCAAACAGGTGTTTGTGATGTAACCCAAATTCTTAGACAAGAATTGATGTCACCTAATTCTTAGGTGTCTGAGCAGGTTTTTTTTGTCACCCTGTTACCAGATGTTTGAACAGATGTTAATGTCCCATGATCCACTTCTATGTGAATGTCACCTTTCCCTCTCTCTCAGGTGATGGGTTATTGACTGATTGTAACTTTGGGAGTTCCCCTTGTTATGCAAATGTGAACTTCTTCTCAGGTGTCTGTGACTGGCATTGCTACTTAGCAACCCAGATACTTAGTGATGTGTTAATGTGTGATATGTGGATTGGAATGCAAATGACATCAGTGTCTTCCCTTGAGAGTTAGCTATCTTCAAACCTACAGAGAATATACTATTTAAATCTTAACACTTAATAAATGTAAAGAAAATTAAACTATGAAATCATCCCTTGTGATTATCATGACACTCACCAGCTTCTTGATTGTTGTTGAACTCATTAGACTTTATTTTCATTTGGTATTTTCTTTGCTGCCTTTGTTAATTCCTACACTCGGTTTATTTTAATTGTAACATATATTCTATATAGTCCTATTCAGGTGTTATCAATTGTGTAGAATATCCACAGATAATAGGGAATTTCTAGTCCATTCCCCTTTCACTATGACTTCCATTACTCTGAGCTAGTAACAAGTCTGGAGAAGGATAGAAATTTGGAGCCCAACTCAGATGAAGATTATCCAAAAATGGTGGGGCTCTCCTCTTTCAAAGCTCCATGTGTAGAAGATTGATGAAACCCGGGATATATGTAAACAAGGCTAGAATATTTTCCTCTATATCTGAACATTTGACACAGTTTGCAACATATCAGTATGTCACAAAAATCAAGGTTATGAAAGGTTAAGTAGAAATCTACCATCACTGCTACAGCTAATATATCCACTATTGGCTTTTGTGTTATACCAGGGTTGATAAGTGTTCAGGAGAGGCAGGAAACTTTTCCAACTCTAAGTTACAGAACAGGAGGAAATTTTAACCTGACACCATTGAGAAAGCTGCTGCTGCTGCTGCCTCAGCAAGACATCAGTCCAGGTGTTTCAGAGACTCACCATTGTGGTAAATGCTGCAGAAGAATAGGCATGACAGAATCAATCCAGTTGCAAAAAGTGGCCAGTCTAATTCTTCAGAAGGTTCCCCAAGTCCAGCTGCCTCACATAGTAAAGCTGTGTGCGAGATGACATCACCAAAGAGATCCCTCTTGTACGTCTCTCCAAGAATCCCTTTATTGCTGAGAGAACTTATGTCCCCAAGTCTCTTCTCTGAGGAGGTCCTCACAGCAGAACTGGGCAGTGAGAAGGGGATGGCACTCCTCCATCCACCTCTTGTAGTGGGACATTGCACCATCATCAGTAGCAGTGGAGGCAGCAGGTCATCTTCCTCTTCCTCCTTCTACCACCAGCACCACCACCAACAAAGGTGATGATGGTGATTATGGGCGATAATCTCATTGGCCTTTTTCTATAAACAGGAAGCAACTTATTAACTAGCTACCTCCAGTTTTCAAAAAGGAATTTTTGGTGTGGTGCCCCTATCCATATGATTTTTCAAGTACAATTTGCCATTTTTAAGCACTCAAAATTACAGGGTTGAGGAACTTGGTAAAGGTCTCCCTTGCTCAAAAGACAGTCATGTCCAACTGTAGAGCACCGTGTGCATCTCCATTTAAACCCAAAGATCTAGTGTTGTCTGCATCTGCAAACATTTCCATGGTCATATAGCAGGCATGAATAGATGCTGGAACACTGTTACCTTTCTCACCAATTTATATACTTGTAGTTTCTTCCTGCTAGGTTCGTGGGTGCTCACTCCATCACACAGCATCTGGGTCTTGAACTGCTCACCTGCTGAACTTTGAGTCGTCAGGCTCAGTGCCTTAACCTCTAAGTCACTCTGGCCCATTTGGGGAACTTAGGAAGAGACAAGAGAGACCCTGAGGATTGCATACACAGCTCATAGACCACAGATTGCCCATAGCTACTCTGTGTGAATTGTCCTAAAAGCAGACTTTTGAAAGACAGTGACACTTTGGCCCTTCTAAGTTGTACAGTAAAACCCCGGATAATGACTGAATTGGATAACGCTAAAATTGGATAATGACATAAAGTTTTGAAAAAAATTGCTGCACTGGATAACACTATTTTAGTGTTACCCGAAGCATCGTGTTTGGCCCTCCAGAAAGGGAAGCGGCCAAGTGCCTGGCTGCTTCCCTTTCCAGAGGGCCAGTGGTTGCATGCAGACACCATGCCAGCCTGCCGCAAAGGGAAACAGCCAAGCACCTAGCCGTTTTCCATTGCAGAGGGCTGACGGGTATGTGCAGACACCCCCGGCAGCCCTCCGTGAAGGGAAACGGCCAAGCGCCTGGCTGTTTCCCATTGCAAAGGGCCAGCAGGTGCATGCAGACACCTGTGCCAGCCCTCCGTGAAGGGAAATGGCCAAGCACCTGGCCATTTCCCATCACGGAGGGCTGGCGGGTGTGCACAGACACCTGTGCCAGCCCTCCATGAAGGGAAGTGGCCAAGCGCCCCCTTTCCCCCAAACCATGCCGGGGATCAGAGTGTCTGATCTCTGGCTTGGTTTGAGGGAATGTGCGTGGTCGCACCCTCCCACTTTTCCCCAAACTAAGCTGGGGATCAGATGCTATGATCCCCAGCTTGGTTTGGGGGAAAGTGGGTGGGCGCACTTGCCTCCGGCTTCCCCCAAAGGAAGCCAGCTTTTTAAAGCGTTATCCAATGCATGCATAGGATAACGCTCAATATCGGATAACGTTAAGACTTGTGGAACCAGGTTTTAACATTATCCGAGGTATTACTGTATATGCTTTTTCTTTTGTGTTCCTACAAAAAGAAAACAGAATTTAAACATTATTACAAAGTAATTGCATAATGATAGGCAGGCGCCGTGTTTTAAATATGATCACCCTGTAATCATTTAGCAAAATTAGATTGTGTTAGAGGCCACATGCCATTCAAGGCATGGATACAAACATACTGATTCTTAGACTGTTTGTATTTCATGTTTTCCCCCTTTTCTTTTCTACAGAAGAAAATTGGATTTAGACTTCATGCCACAGTAATTGTTTAATAATATCCAGACAAAATGTTGCAAAGTAAAGTGAGATCATTTATCTAGTCAAATCTAAATTTCTTTTGGATGTTACAAACAAAAAAATGGGCAATTTTTTTTTGGCTTTTTGATATTTATTCTAGAATTCAATTTACAATCTGCAGTAATAGAGGACTGCCTGTAGAAAATAGAGAAAAATAATAATGAAATGCCAATCTCGTTTTGCCTGTTTCAGTTTGGAAGCAAGACATTGTTACTCATTTCATAGAAGAAGGGCAGTGTTCTTAGGCTTCATATTACAAACCCTTTTAGCAGTATTTCTGCGATTTTGTCAATTATACATTGTAAGTAACACCAAACCAAATATCTCTGCATGCACACAGTAAGCACGTAGCTTGTAAAAACTTTGGTAGCCCAGACAGCTCAGTTTCAGTAAGACTTCGTTACAGTTTCTGTACATACCTGTCAAGTTTCGGGAAATTTCTGTCAAACCCCCATATTTTACACTCTTTTCTGCCATTGTCCCATATTAGTTATACTGCAATTAGACTGGAGTTAGACTGGAGGCCAGCACAGGATAAGCATAGCTGTCCACTTTCACATTTTGGCCGGGAAATTTCCCTTATTTGACAGAAATTTCCCAAAACCTGACACGTATGTTTCTGTATAGCTTTGGCCAACAGCAGTAAAGTGTTCTTTCAGTTTAGTTTTACATTTAATGAAGTTGTTTTGAACACTAATGCTGGCATATTTAAAAAAAATGTCTACACAGTATTCCAAATTATGAGCAAAATAATTTATTCTTCCACATGATAAAATTTTAGATCTCATTTTTTTCTGATCAAGAAATGTGTGACGTTTGGCAGGTTCTTGTAAACAAAACAGGCCAGATGGCCAAATTCACAAGGTGCATGACATGCCTGTACAAAGAAAATCATTTTGTATTTGCCTGTCATACATGTGTCAAAGAGGAGAAACCTGTCAGTGGGAAAAAAAAGAATTGGTAGCTCTAATTAATCACTACAAGTATAGTCAAGTACACAGGAATTGAAAATTAACCTTTCCAATGAGTAATCTCTGGATTTAGCAATATTTTAAAATCATCCATTTGTTGATTTAAGTGTATTTATTTTAAGTATGACAAAGTCTGGATACTCCCCCCCCCAATATCTGTGGGGTTGTGCAATAATTTACATTAGATGTCATCTGTGAATGAAATGAACTGGACAGGAAGCAATAATACAGCCAGAAACAGTCAGTAATGTAGAAAGGTGATGGAGGCCATCTTTCTGCATTTAAATCAGACTTTTTGGTGTATGCAAACCAAGACACAGGACACAGCCTCGGGCTGGGTTAACTCAGGTTTATTGCATCGTGGACAGAGGGAACATGAGGTAATGGCGGATCAATAGCTCTTTATATACAGCAGTAATACATTTGAACGTGGTGCCATGGTAGCCCATTGGCTACTGTCTGCGTGACGTCATTGCAGGTCACGCCCTTCTTGTCCAGGTGTAGGTAGTGGCGGGAAAACTTCCCGCGCTGTTGCCTTTGATGAGTTCGGACCAAGAGAGCTTGGACGCTCGCTGCTGCCAGCTGGTGGTCATTAGCTCGCGTCCTATTACAGGGCTTATATGATACAGCTGAAGGTTACATTGTTGCTATAGGCAAGGTTACATTGACTCAGATACATTGCAATCCATGTGTACAGTAAAACCATCAGAACACAACATCCCTCCCCCCTAGGACGAGACAAAGTCTCGAGCCCACCTTAACACACTCCCCCCCCCTTAGGAGACAAAGTCTCTCAGCCAAGATGGCTTATTTCGAACACGCTGGGGTCTCGGTGCGGGCTGCCTCTCCCCGGGTTTGCTACCTTCTCTTTGTCCCCTGGTCTCCTGTCCTGCAATATGAGAGGGAGACTCGTTAGTGACTTTCCGCGGCTCCGCGGCGCTGTTGGGAGGTGTGCTCTTTCTTAGGGAGGAACCGGGGGCACTGGGGGCTAACGAAAAACCCCTCTTCTCGCTTGGATGGGTGGGGGAACACTCCTGAAAACCCCCCCGGCTCGCCAAATCAAAATCAAAATCACTATCGGGGGCAGCGGTCGCGAACTCCTCTCCCCCTTCCCCGGCCCCTGCTAGAGCTGGCGTATCAAAAGGATATGAGTCGGGGCCGCTGCTTCTGCTTCCTTCCCCCCATGCTTGGGACTGTTGTCCACTGCTGTCTCCCCCTTGGGTTAAGCGGGTGGGGGAGAACCCTAACGCTGAATCCTGTTGCTGAGCTCCACTGACTGGCCCAATCACTCGGTGCCTCAGTTGATCTGCGTGCCTCCTCCAGAGGAGGCCAGTGCTCGTCTCGACCCGGTACGACACTGGTCCCGTTTGTTCTACAACCGTCCCTGGTACCCAGGCTGGCCCTGCGCTGGAATAGTTCCTGCAGTGAACAGGGTCACCGGCAGCGAAACCTTTCGAGACTGCCAACCCCACGTTTTTCCCTTTATCCTCGACTCTCGTTGGGTCTAGCCTGGACAGGAGCGTGGTCAGTTTTCGCCGCATCAAGAGCTCTGCCGGCGAGTAGCCGGACGCCAAAGGGGTCACCCTATACGCTAAGAGGAATTGGCACACTTGGTGATTCAGGTCCCCCGGGCCCATGCGCCGCAGCGCCTCCTTCGTTGTACGCACCAACCGTTCCACTTGGCCATTCGTGGCCGGGTGAAACGGTGCGGATGTGATATGCCGAATGGCGTTTGCCTCCATGAATGCCCCGAACTCAGCGGAGGTGAAACAACTAGCGTTATCGCTGACTAAAGTGTCGGGTAAACCGAACGTGGAAAAGACTCTCCGTAGCCGGCTAATTGTCGTGGCGGAGGACGTGCTTTTTACCGGGATAACCTCCAGCCACTTGGAGAACGCATCCACGACTAGGAGAAACATGGTTCCTCGGAATGGGCCAGCGAAATCTACGTGCACCCTGGACCATGGTCCCCGTGCTGTGTCCCATTCCCTATGTGGAAGACGGGCCGCCTCAGGGTGGGACCCCTGGCAAGCCTCGCAAGTGCCAACCATGTGCTCAATATCCGTGTCCAGCTGCGGCCACCAGAAGTAACTCCGGGCCAGCGCCTTTGAACGAACTATGCCCGGGTGGCTGACGTGCAGCAGTTCGAGCACCCTCGTCCGCAGGGGCGCAGGGACCACCACCCGTTGGCCCCACAGAAGGCACCCCCTCTCTAGGGACAACTCTAGCTTTTTCCTAAAGAATGGGTCGAACTCCGTACTCGGGGACGAACCCGGCCACCCCTTCTGCACCCATGAACTAACCTTCGCCAGTGTCCTGTCCTTGCCTGTCGCCCTAGCAATGTCGGCTGGTACTATTGGGGGAGCGTCTAAAACCTCAATTAGCAACACCTGGCGGTCCTTTTCTGCTCTCGCCTTTTGGGCGTCCGACAAGGGCAAAGGGGATCTCGAAAGCGCATCAGCATGGCTGATCTCCTTTCCGGGCCTGTACTCCAACTCATGTTGGTACGCGTTGAGGAAAATAGCCCATCGCAGCATTCTCGGGGACAGGATCTGCGGCGTGGGCTTGTGCGCCGTGAAAATCCCTAACAGCGGTTTGTGATCGGTCACGATTTTGAACGGGCGGCCATACAAAAAATCGTGAAATTTTTTGGTCCCCGATACGATTGCTAACGCTTCCCTGTCGGTTTGCGCGTAATTCCGCTCCGCTTGGGACAGGGACCTTGAGTAAAATGCTACCGGGGCCTCCCTTCCGTCCTCCAACACGTGGCAAAGCACCGCCCCCACCCCCACCGGGGATGCATCACAAACTAGGACCACAGGCCGTTTGGGGTCGAAATGCGTCAGGATTGCCTCAGATGTTAGGAGTTGCTTTAGCTCTTTGAACGCCCTCTCGTGCTCATCACCCCACATCCATGGCTCCTCCTTTTTCAGCAACCGATGGAGCGGTTCGGCCACGGACGCCTTCCGCGGGAGGAATGTATGGTAAAAATTTAGGAGCCCCAGGAAAGATTGCAGCTCGGTCTTGGATGTGGGGCGAGGGGCCTTTTTAATGGCTGCTACCTTGGATTTAGACGGCTTAATCCCCTCGGGTGTGATTCGGAACCCTAAAAACTCGACCTCTGTTTCGAAAAAAACACATTTATCCTTCCTCAATCTCAGCCCCGCTTTCTCGAACACGGTCAGTACCTTGTCCAACCTTTTCGCTAGTTCAGCCTCACTCCCCCCTGTTATCAACACGTCATCAAAATAAGGCAACACCCCCTCCAGGCCCTTTAGGAGGCGTTCCACGAGCGATTGAAAAAGACCGGGTGCCGAGTTCACGCCGAACTGTAACCGCGACACCTGGAACGCTCCCTTATGTGTAACTATCGTTTGTGCCGCGGCCGTGGCGGGGGTCACAGGAAGTTGCTGATAGGCTTGTGCCAAATCGAGCTTGGCGAAACACTTTCCCCCATTTAGCCTGGCCAAAAGGTGGCTTATCACTGGCACCGGGTATGCATTAGGGCGGATCGCCTTGTTAATTGTACACTTATAATCTGCGCAAATGCGCACCTCCCCGTTAGCCTTTAGAGCCGTTACAATTGGAGTTTCCCACTCCGCGGAATCAACAGGAATAAGAATCCCCTGGCCCACCAGTTTGTCCAATTCCGCCTCTATCTTGTCCTTGAGTGCGAACGGCACCCTGCGTGGTTTGAGTCTTATCGGGCGGACCTCCGGGTCTATGTCGAAAGCTACAGGGGGTCCCTTGAACTTTCCGAGTCCTTTCTCAAAAACGGCGGGATGCGCATCGCAAACCGCTTGTATTGGGTCCCCCCCCACGGTATGCACCCCCCCTATGAACAACCCTAAGGGCTGAAACCACTGTGTTCCTAGGAGGCTACAGCTTCCCCCTTTCAGGACAACTAGGGGCAGTTCCGCAGAATGTCTCTTAAAATTGACCCGAAACTTCCCAACCCCCAATACCGGAATGTTGTTTCCCTGTACGTCCCGTAGTGTGGACCTCAACGCTTTAAGCTTTGGCCGCACGTGGGGGTCGATTTTCAGGAACTCTTTCTGGGGAATTATGGAAAAGGAGGACCCTGAGTCAATTTCCATCTTAATAGGGGCCCCTTGTACTAATACCTCAACGAAGTAATGGGACTGTCCCGCGGACACGCTGAACACTGAGGCGTCGTCCTCGCTGCTGTCCGAGACGCGGCCCACGCCGTCCTGCTTCCTCGTGGTCTGGGCGCCATCTTTGGGCCTTGCTGGACGGTCCGGCCTGGCCGCGCGGTCTTGTGATTGCCTCCGGCCCTCTTTCCGCTTTCTGCACGCCTTGGCGATGTGCCCCCGACGGCCGCAGGTGTAACACTCGGCCTTCCTGAACGGGCATCTCGCGCGCTCGTGGGCCGCTCCGCAACCCTCGCAGCGTCGACCGCCCTTCCGGACCTTCTGGACCTCCTCGCCGTCGCTGCCTTCCGTAGACGACTTTGAGGCCCGCCGAGTCGCGTGCACCGACTGTCCGGCCTTCCCGTGCACCGAATTTTCCGCCTTGCCGGCTTTAGGACGCCACTCACGCCACTGATGCATCTCGTCCACTCCGGCATTCGTGGACTCTGCGGCTTCCGCGGCCTCTATGACCTCGGCCAGCGTGGGTGGCGGCTCCTTATTCATCAAGCTGCGCTGCACCTCCTTGTCTTTCAGGCCGCATAACACGCCGTCCCTGAGGACCATCTCCAGGATGTCGCCCCATTTACAGGGGGCGGCGGCTATCCTCATGGCGGCCACGAATGCCTCAACCGACTCGTCTGGCGCTTGGACTCGCCTCCAAAACGCGCTCCGAGCGGGAAACATTGCCCTCGAGGG
Source organism: Bradypodion pumilum (assembly GCA_035047305.1). Lineage (NCBI taxonomy): Eukaryota > Metazoa > Chordata > Lepidosauria > Squamata > Chamaeleonidae > Bradypodion > Bradypodion pumilum. The sequence goes on from JAWDJD010000003.1 coordinate 328,564,151, forward strand.
GCAGAACCGCTCTCGCAGCAGCTTCATGATGTCGCTCGCCTTAAAGTCGCTCACCTTCTTCGGAGCGATTATGCCCACCAGCGTCCGCTTGGTTTCCATCCCGAGCATTCTGGTGAGGATGGCCCTCTTCCTCTCCTCGTCGTCTTGTTTGACTCTGAGTTCCACCAGTGCCGCCTGGAAGTCCATCTCAAGCAGCTCCCAGTCTTGCGGTTTGGTGATGTTGAACCCGCTCTGTGCCCTGGCTGTTCCGTGGGGATCCATTATCCCATCCTCGTCGCCAATTTGGTGTATGCAAACCAAGACACAGGACACAGCCTCGGGCTGGGTTAACTCAGGTTTATTGCATCGTGGACAGAGGGAACATGAGGTAATGGCGGATCAATAGCTCTTTATATACAGCAGTAATACATTTGAACGTGGTGCCATGGTAGCCCATTGGCTACTGTCTGCGTGACGTCATTGCAGGTCACGCCCTTCTTGTCCAGGTGTAGGTAGTGGCGGGAAAACTTCCCGCGCTGTTGCCTTTGATGAGTTCGGACCAAGAGAGCTTGGACGCTCGCTGCTGCCAGCTGGTGGTCATTAGCTCGCGTCCTATTACAGGGCTTATATGATACAGCTGAAGGTTACATTGTTGCTATAGGCAAGGTTACATTGACTCAGATACATTGCAATCCATGTGTACAGTAAAACCATCAGAACACAACAGACTTCCAAGGAAGCTCTTATATTATCAAGACCAGTTACTAAACAAATCAAGCTAATCTCAACAATCCTTCATAAACACCAATAGTCACATTGGTTAATAATTTCTTTTTTCCAGTCACCATCCATCTTTACATTCTGTACAAATGAGTTACATGAATTAATTCCATGTGAAAAAACTTAAAAATAAATCTTACGTTTCCTTGAAAAATAATTAACTAGAACATTTTCATTCATATGCACCACTATCCGTAGAAGCTGGAGGGTGGGGGAGAGATTAATAGGCAAAAATATGAAAAGATAGGGTGTTAATCACATGTTAATCACATATTAAAGCAATGGCAAAAGATGTCTTTGTACCAGTGGAAACTGAAAATCTCCACTTCAAAGCACTTTCTGAGCTTGCCTGCAGATGACAGAGAATCCAGGCTACCAGAAGTTGAATGTAAATTTTGGAATTCAAAACATTTCAAATGTAGTCCTTGAAATGTTATCTTTTAACATAAGCTTTTTCTTATATAGCTAGGGCCAGCAGGAGCTTGACTGGAGCAGTGTCCACATTTTTTCCCTCTTCATCCCCTCCTTCAAAAATATGTCCATTAATTGTTTCAGCATGGTGATTGTTCCTCACAACTCCCAAGTACCTCAGTTATCTGAGTTTCAGCAAGGCTTCATTACCTAACTTCATCCTCTAGAAAAATTTGTGCAACATCTGTACAGCTTTGGCTAACAGTTGGCATACATGCAGTACAGTCTTCCACCCCTCCCAAGAGCAGCCAACTGAAGCACCCAGGTGTTGCTGAGCTTTTCACACGAGAATGGCCTTGGAATGAGGAGAATTCAGTTGCCTCCTCACAGCTGCTAATGGCTTTGTCGCCCCTTTTATTCTATTTCCTCTATCTCAACTAGAGACCACATCCCGTTTCAGAGCAAATGACAGACAGCTCCCAAAACCTGACCACCTGGATCGTATCAATAGGCAAAACCAGAGGAGGCTTGCCCAGGAGAACTCAAGCCAGATGGAAAACAGAATTCAGCAGCATGGATCAAGAAAAGCAGAGTGGACACTACAAAGCAGTTGCACTTTAAAGTCTTTCATTGCACTTTGACAGCTCAGTGTTTTGCTAAGGTGATTATGGAAAGCACTTCTTTTCTAAGGAGTTGTTCGTCAATCCCAAGTCATGGAAAATGAATTGTGCCTCTGTCACAGATTGGCACGTTATTTGACTGACTAAAAAAATAAAAATTAAAAAATTGACAGATGTCACAGAAGTCTCGTGCACACGAACACACACACAAATACACACATAAACCCCATGACAACGCAAATAGTCTGATCTCTCACACATGTCTAAGCCAAAGTGCCTCTGCTGAATATAAGGGAAGATATGCTGATTAATGAAATAAAACAATGTAGCCTTAGGGCCAAACAAGTGAAAATATGATCTAAAGGAGTAGTTCATTCCTTGGCTCAAGTGCCATTTCCTCATTGTGTATTTAATATTTATTGACCAGAATTCTATACATACTGTATTCACATAAAGTTTGCACAACTTGCCTTATCTAATTGACAAGGTGCCAGGGTTTGTTTCAGTCACATGTCTGGACAAGTATCAATTTGGGCAACTGGCATGTGTTCTAGTCCCTTGTCAGTTAGCTGCAATAAACCATAGCAATCTGGCCACTACTTGTTAGTTACATTTATATCCTCCAGTGACTTCAAGGCAGGTTACCTCACTCCGAAGATGGAGAAGTTATATTTTGGACTACAGCTTCTGGAACCCTATAGCTATCAGAGCAAGTCACTTGTACTCCAAAACAAGGAATGTTCTCCATTGCTGTATGGACTCTTTATATATATATATATATATATATATATATATATATATATATATATATATATATATATATATATATATATATATATATATATATATATATATATATATATATATATATATATATATATATATATATATATATATATATATATTTTGCCTCACAACAATTGGTCTGTCTCAGACAGTGTGATTGACCTGAAAGCCACATAGTGAATTACTATAGTTTGCTAAGGACTAGAACCTGGACCTCCCAAGTCCACTTCTAACTACTACAGTGTATTGGCTCAGGGAGTAAGGCAGCATGATTCTCTTGAATTGGCTAGACTGTATTCTGTTTTCACCAGTTTTCCCCCCACATAATTTCCACCAAGACTTTGCTAAAAAAATCCCACCATTTTGCTTTAGCAGGAAGCATTCTTTGGCTCTTTTTGTTGCATTCTTGCCTTGCAGGTTGGAAAGTTGTGCAAGCCATAAGCTTTCTAATGAAGCATCCAGTCTGTGAGCTCCTATTGCTCCCATTTAAAGTTATAAGTTACTTTATCTTTTTTCTTTAATAGATTTTATCTCATAAGAGAAAAGACAGGAAAATAAGAGAGAGAGAAATAGAAGATTTCCAAACTGAAGATGTCCAGAATCCTACTGTATTTGTACCTGGTGGAACTTGAATGTCATACATTTCAGCAATGAATTGCTATCAGTTAAGAAGTTTGTGTTTGTATTTTCTTGTTGCACACCATATCGTGTGATGTAGTGTGGCATTGAAAACAAGCACCACCTTCTTAACTGACAGCAATTCACCATTGAAAGTTACACCCACTAGAGTAACACCTGTGGGCAAAAGTAACTGATTCTGGTCAATGTTGTCTAGATCCTCCACAAAGTTTAGCAAAGGAGGCAGTCTAAGGCTATGATGAAAGTACTGTACTATCTAAAAATTATTTATAGGATATTTCCCAAGAAATAAAGTCAGAAAGAATATTGTGATCCAACACTGAAATTAGCAAGAATTGGGATTATTTGAAGTCTGTGAGAGTGATTGTACTCAGAGTTCCTTTATTACAGTAGCCAAAGTTACCTGTCATGGCCATTTATGGTAGCTCCAACCCTTTCAAAGCAATTGTCAATTAGAAGAATTCAACCACACAGCTATTTTGCTGATGCTATAATCATTTCTAAAAAGGGAATGAACCTTGCCAGGTGTGAGTCTTTGTCCAAATGAGAGATATCAAGTGATATCTCACCTCCAGATTTTTGGAGAAATTTTCCATGTTTTACTCTTGGAGGACTATGTGGAATGCTTGCAGGGCCGCCATCAGAAATTTCTGGGCCCCGTACTGAGCAATCCTATTGCCCCCCCCCCGGCGGTGGGTGGAATACACAATTTCCCAAAAGAAATCGATGGGCAGTTGTATCCAACTTTAGAGTTCAGTGCTCATCTCTGATTATGGCCAAAGAGCCAGTGGCCTTGATCCACAAAAGCTCACATTAAAATACAGCAGTTAGTCTTTAAGCCTTGCTTGAAAGCCAGTTGTATCCAACTTTAGAGTTCAGTGCTCATCTCTCATTACAGCCAAAGAGCCAGTGGCTTTGATCCACAAAAGCTCACATTAAAATACAGCAGTTAGTCTTTAAAGTGCCACACATTATGCCCAAAAAACAGACTTTTATATTAACATGTACATAATTAAAAGGTAAAGGTTTCCCTTGCTCGGAAGCCAGTTGTATCCAACTCTAGGGTGCAGTGCTCATCTCCATTTCAAAGCCGAAGAGCCAGCGCTGTCTGCTTCTGCAGATGTTTCCATGGTCATGTGGCAGGCATGACTAGATACCAGAGTGCACGGAATGCTGTTACCTTCCCACTGAAGTGGTCCCTATTTATCTACTTGCAATTTCTTGCTTTCGAACTGCTAGGTTGGCAGGAGCTGGGACAAAGATGGGAGCTCATTCCATCCTGCAGTACTCAGGAATCGAACTGCTGACCTTCCACCTTCCAGTCTGTGTCTTAGCCTCTTGAGCCACTGCAGTCCTTATGACCACAGTTTTATGCTGCCAGGGCTCAGAAAGGAAGGAAGGAAAAAAGAGAGGAAGAAAGGCTGGAAGAAAGAAAGGAAGGAAGGATGGAAGAAAGAAAGGAAGGAAGGAAAGAAGGATGGAAGAAAGGAAGGAAGGAAGAAAGGATGGAAAAAAGGAAGGATGGAAGAAAGAAAGAAAGAAAAAAGGAAGGTAGAAAGGAAGGATGGAAGGATGGAAGAAAGGAAGGATGGAAGAAAGGAAGAAAGGAAGGATGGAAGAAAGAGAGAAAAGGAAGGAAGGAAGGATGGATGGATGGATGGAAGAAAGGAAGGAAGGAAGGATGGATGGATGGAAGGAAAAAATAAAGTAAGGAAGGATTGAAGAAAGAAAGGAAGGATGGATGGAAGAAAGGAAGGAAGGAAGGATGGAAGAAAGAAAGGAAGGAAGGATGGAAGAAAGAAAGGAAGGAAGAAAGAAAGAGTGGATTAGTGAAGATAGATAGATAGACAGACAGACAGACGGATGGATGGACTTGCCTGGATGGGGTAGGTGCAGGCCAAAGAACAGCAGCGGCCTGCCTGAACTGCTGGGGGGGGGGTGACCACCCACCCTGGCTCTGTTTCCTGCCCCCCACCCCCTGCGGGCAGGCAGTCCCCAATGACTCCAGGCTTACCTGGCAGTCGTGGGGCATTTTGCCTGGCATTATGGTGGGGGCAGGGTGGGTGGAGGCCGCGATGGCCCACAGTGTGCACAGAAGCGCCTGCCTGGTCCAAGTGGGGGCAGGACCTTTCCCCTGAGGAGGAGGCAGAGGCCAAGGGGCTTGAAGTGGAGGAGTCGCCACCACCCTCAAAACATTTCTCTCCCCATGCAGGGCAGGCTCGAAGCCACCGCCCAGGTGCTGTTGCTGCCGGCTGACAACTTCAGGAACAATGTGAGTGCCACTCGCCGGGTGGGAAGGGAGGCTGACGGCGGTGGCAGTGGCCAGTGTGCGCCCTGCGGCTTCCCTCTGCTGTGCTCGGCCCCGGGGCCTGGCCCTCCTCGTGGACTGAAGCCTGAAGGCAAGCAAGCCTTGACCCCAGATCCAGGTCGAGGCAGGGGGCCCTCTGGCAGGCATGTGCAGTGGCACCACGTGCCGCGATTAAAAATAAAATAAAAGAAAAAAGTTTTTAAAAAAGTTTTTTAAAATGGGCTGCCCACTGCCGGGCCCCCTGCCAGCTCTGGGCCCGGGACGGGAGTCCTGGTTGTTCCTCCCCCCCCCCGACGCCAGCCCTGGATGCTTGCAGTGATGGTTGGAAGATGCTTAGAGGCCCATCAAACAATACTGTGTGTCTGATTTCTGGTTTAATTAAATTTAATATTTCAACTTGTTTGCCGCCCACTCTGGCAAGCCCGACTCAGGACGGCTTACATAATTTAAAACCCCATACAGTAAGAGCAGTTTAAAAAACCCCACCCACATTAATAAACCCACCCACCCCGAGAAGCAGGGAGATGGTACATCTCATGTTTAAAGCCAGCGAGCAGGAGCCACATTGCCCTCAGGGCTCCATACCTGCCCTGCCAGCCAGGTCTTAAGTCCTTTCATGAAGGGCAGCAGCTCCATCTGCAACCGTAGCTCTACTGGCAGGAGGTTCCAAAGGGCTGGAGCAGGCACGGAAAGGGCCCTTTTTCTTGTGCCAGAGAGGTGGGCCCCCCTGGCTGATGGAACAATTAGGGAACTCCTCCGGTCCACTCTGGTTGGATGGACAGATGTTCTTAGGGCGATGTGGTCTCTTAGGTATCTTGGCCCACTACCATGTAGGGTTGCCTCTTCTGTGCATTTATAATGGAATATTTACTCCTGAATTTATTGAGAATTATTCCCAAACAAAAATGAACAAATCAGGCTCTCTACATATTAACATTCTATAGTTCAAATCCCACCATTCTTGCTTTTTGTTTTTGATGACAAATGGTCAATTGCTGACATTGCCTATTACTTCATGTATAATTTTTACAAAGCATCAATGACCAAAACATTTTAATAAATAAATGCTACCTTTGTGCGCAGAGAGGTACATAGAGAGGTAGTATTTTGGAAAAAATAATATAAAGCAGCCGTTGGTAATGAGAAACTGCCATTTCTCCCCCCAAAAAGCCTCAAAATGCTGCCACAATCAAGATACTGTGTGTTTATTTATGATATGCATACCCTACCTTTGCATGGAACTCCCACTGGTATCTCATCCAAATTGCTGATCTGATCAACACACGTTTGCTTAACTTCAGCACATCAATGGCGTCTGGTGTTCTTAGGCCATTCTCTGGACCCCCTTGCAATCTTCAGTTTTATGGGTTAATCAGTTCATTGGTAAAGCAGATGATGATTAGTCACAAGCGCTTTATATGCTGACAGTTAAGAACAAATACTTTCTCCCAAAACTAAATTTGAGAGAAGAATCCTGTGGTAGTAAATGAAAATTTATTATGCTTTTACTAGGTGGCTGCCTTTATAATGAAGAACAGAACAATTTGCCTTTCATTTGCAGCTGGAAGATATCTCACTTATGTTAAGGCCTTTGGATTTTTAACATTCCCAAATGAATTTGATTGCCTTCGCCAACTACTCAGTTGTACAAACAGAAATCTACACTTAAAGATATCTTACAAATACAGTTTGTGAGCTTATACATGCACATACAAATATATTAATATTACAATTCAAAGTTAACATCTGAGATGTTGCCTATCCTGTCTATGCCCTGTATGCTAAAGAAAAGCCTTTCTGAAGGTGAACCGAAGCCTTCTGGCATAGGACACTCTGGTTGAATCTGGGCCCTCAGAGGAAAGGATTGAACAAGCCTCGCCTCAAGAGAGATGCTTTTTAGCTCAAGAAAGCAATAGCAATTAAAGACACAGGTAAGACTAATGAGTATTAAGTGCTCATCTTTAAGGAAGGATGTCACATGAATAGAGATTTCCTCACATGCAAGGCTGGCTTCTTGAGGAAGACTTTGGAGAAGGTAATACAACTGAGAAGCAGTGAGTTCTAGGAGCTCAGTTTTTAAAAATCAAGTTCTAGAAAAAATTGTTAAAAGCAAGTATTACTCAGCAGCCCATAACTGTTTCCTGTGACCACTGGAAAGACTAACCAGATTGTGCCTGGCCCTGCCTTTGATTGGGCATCACATGACTTGGTTGCTTTTTTTTTGTTTAGAAGTCATTCTATCTAAAATGTGGAGTGGTGTGGACTTTGCTTTTGAAATTCCCCAATTCCTCCACGATTGACCAGATTATCATGGGATGAATTCCTGCTGGTCACAACTTGCTTTCAGTTCCTTTCACTGCCACACTCTTCTTCTCCAGGTTCGGCCAAAACTTTTCATGATCGAGTCTTCCCATCTTTTGGGAGGCCTGTCAAGGGGTCTTTTTACTCCTCTGGGATACCACTCAGTGACTGCTGCTATCCAATGCCTGTCTGTCATTTGAGAAATGTGTCCAGTCTAGCGCGATTTTCATTTATGATCTTCGACATCATTGATCCCGCTTTGTTTTCTTATCTGGGCATTGGGATGTGGTCATGAAGGGATGCCTTTAGCATTGATCTTTCCATGGCTCTTATGGCTCTTGATAGTTCTTCCTCGGCCATTGTTAAAGACCATGATTCACTCTCATAGAGAACTGCAGGTAGTACTATCAAATTAAAAGAAGGCTTTTGAAATATCTTTATCTAATTCTCTTCTCTGGTAAGACTTTTCTACTTTGAATTGGCACTGCTTTTGAATTGGCACTGCCTTTGATACTGCTTCCAGAGCATTCCTTTTGAGATATTTGCTCTTGCCAGCTAAGATATTTTTTCATAGAGTATGCTTGTTAAGGAAAAGCTTCCACTGCACCTTACGAGTAATCAACTGGCAGCCAATTCCATAGAGAATGATAGAGTTGGGAGGGACTCCATTGTTTCGAGGTGCTATAGATACAGGTAGTTTGATAGGCAAAATGGCAATGTCAGTAGAGATGAGGATGAGATAAGGATGGGATTTAAAGACAGCCAAGTTTCCCACGCCACCATCAGTTTCTGCTATTGAAAAAGCCTTGAACTGCTTTTCAGGCATCATGACTCCTCAGTCCAGTGATCCCTGCTTGGATACCTTTTAATGAGACATTCCATTTTCGTATAAATAAAGCCCCCCACAAATGACCCAGCAGAGAAGAATGGGGAAGCAATTTACCTTGGGGAAAAATACACACAGTGCTACTTAATGCTACTCAAAGGCATCAGCTGTTTTTGCATAAAAATGACCTAAATCTTCTGTCCGAATCTTAGCAACCTCAGTTCTCTCAAAAGAGAAAACATTATTTGCACATTTCTTCTTCTGATCAGGAAGCTTTCTGATGTTGAAGGCCAAACTAGACATTACTTCAGAGCTGGTGATGCAGTAATAAAAACTCATGTACTGCACCAAAAAAGTTGTGAGTTCGATCCTGACCAGGAATCAAGGTTAGATTTTGGAAAATGTGGCAACCATTTGTGGATTACTCACTAAAGGGAGATGAAAGATATAGACCAGTACTTAGACAAAGGGGTTTTTGGGGATAGAAAATAAATGTGACTCTGTTTTCTCCATGGCAATGTAAATAACACTGGGTGTAGTATTTGAAAAATGTATTTTAATTGTAGTTTTATTAGCATATTTTTACTGTGACTTAATAGGTACGTTAAACAGATGATCTAAATGAAAAAGTTGGAATATGCATATTAAGATAGTTACAGGTGTATTAAGAATTTCTGAAAAGTAAATAAGGTTGTATAGAGGAAAGAGGAAGTTAATATGGTATTGGTCACAGGCTAACTATATATGTGTACTCTTATTTTACTGTTCTTTTTTATATTTTTATTGATTTATATATGGTATTTGTAATAGTATGTAGGATGTATGTATTTTTGATTATAATTGTAATGTTTTTTAAGTTGTATTATTGTGAAAAATTTAATAAAAATCATTTTTTTAAAAAAAAGGAATCAAGGTTGACTCAGCCTTCCAGCCTTCTGAGGTCAGTAAAATGAGTACCCAGCATGTTGGGGCAAAATGCTAATTAACTTGTGAACCACCTAGATAGTGCACTAAGCGCTATGCAGGGTGGTATATACATGTGATTGCTTTGCTTTGCTTTGAAAATCACTAGTCTTCCAGGCAGAGGTTTGTAACAGGCCTTCCTGACTGACTTGCAAACAATACAGTGCTTGGTTGTCAAAAAACAAACCAGACTAAATTGCAAGAGAAGAAAGAAGAGCTCCGCCTGTGACAATCACACATTTTTGTAGAATAAGGTGAAACATTTTGCTAATGATTGGCAATTAAAATTTAAAGGCACATTTGTGATGGAAATGTGCATCAATTTTGAAATTTTGGAGGCCAATATCCAATGAAATATTATATATCTATATCTATCTATCTCTATCTCTCTATTTATCTATCTGTGTTTATGTCTATGTCTAGATGTCGATGCCGATATATAGATATAGATGTTACAGTTAAAACTAATTTTCAGTGAAAACTAGTTTTCCTTAGTTAAAACTAGTTCTGACTAACTGTGTTTGTGAGAACTAGAATTAACTTACAATGAAAGAGCCATTTCTAGTGAAAATCAGTTTTCACTTGTCAAAACTAGCTCTAACTAAATGTCTTAGTTAAAACTAGAATTTCCTAAAAATAAGGGAAAATGTGACGTTGCTACTCTGTTACAACTAGATAATAGAGGCTGCTACTTTGTTACAACTCACTTTTCCAGCCAAAGCAAAGAGCATCAAAGAGCAGGGTCAGCAGGGACATGAGCAGGGACATGGGGGGGGGGGGCTCCGAAGGGACTGCAAAAGGGCAGGGACATGAACAGGGACATGGGGGTGGGCGGGTGGGCTCCGAAGTGACTGCAAAGGGGCGGTGGATCTGTGTTGTGTATGTACAATGTTGCTTTATATGTATGGACAATGTTGCTTTAAGTAATGTATGAATGTAACCTGGCCACAATCACAATGTAACCCAGCTGTTAAAGGAACGAGAGCAAGCTGCCCATAGAGGGCAGCTGCGAGTGTTCAACTCACATGGTTCTCATTCCTCAAATCACCTGCAGCCGCGGGAACTCCCCGCAACAACAAACTACTACCGATCCACCACCGAAGATGGGCGTGACTCGGACGACGTCACGCCGGTAGCAACCAATGAGCTACCGTGCAGCAAGATTCAAATGTATTGTACCACTGTATATAATGTGAGGTATCTCCGCCATTACCACATGTTCGTTCTGATCATCAACCAATAAACCTGTGTTAGTCCTTATTGCGACTCCTTCTATGTCTCCCGGAAAGGACACTAAATTCCCTCCCCCCTAGGATGGGACGAAGTCCCTCAACCATTGTGGCTTGCCGCACGTGCGCCTGGGGCGAGCGGCCGCTTGACTTAACACAGGGGAGCCTGGCTCTGCGGAGTCCTGTCCTGCAACGGAAAGGGGGGACTCGTTAGTGGCTCGGTGTGGGCTCTGCGACTCCCTTGCATTGGGGGACGGAAATGGAATGAACAGTTGGGAAGTGAACTCCTGCCTGCTGTTTGAGGAACTAGGGGTCCCCCCCAGTACGAATCTCGGGATCGACGAAGAGACCCTCGTGCCCTCGCCCCCCCCGCTGCCGGCCTGGGAGTTCTAGGGACTGTGGCGGGCGGACTCTCCCCCGCTGCCTGCCATGGGGGTGTGGGTCTCCGGGGAGCTGGAGCTATGGGATATTCTAACACAAAAGGACTGGGGGGACTGGAGGTACCAGGGGCTGAACTGAAACCCCTCTTCTCGCTAGGACGGGTGGGGGACCACTCCGCTACACCCCCCTGGTACGGTAACTCATAATCATAATCAAGCTGATCCCTCTCTTTCAAGGTATCCTCCTCTGTGGTTGGGAACCCAGGATACGCATTTGTATCTGCGGGTTCCGCCGTATCTCCCCCTTGGGTAATGCGGGTGGGGGAGGACCCTAACGCTGATTTCCCCTCACTGGTGACTCGCCTTCTGAGTTGGTCGGCATGCCTTCTCCAGAGTAGACCCGAGCTGGTCTCGACCCTGTAGGAGACAGGCCCCGTTTGTTCAATGATTGTCCCTGGAACCCACGCTGGCCCTGAAGCTGTGTAGTTCCTGCAGTGAACCGGGTCCCCTACCGAGAAACTTGTGGAGCTTTCTCCCCCTATGTTTATATTTCTCCCTTCATCCTCCACCCTGGACGGATCCATCCGGTCAAATAGCGTTACCGGACGCCTCCTCATGAGGAGTTCGGCTGGGGAAAATCCTGAAGCTAAGGGGGTTGTCCTATAGCAGATGAGGAACTGACACAGGTGGAGGTTTAACTCACCGGGACCCATGCGCTGCAGTGCGTCTTTCGTAGTGCGCACTTGGCGCTCCACCTGACCGTTTGTGGCGGGGTGAAAAGGGGCAGCGGTAATGTGCCTGATGGCGTTTCGCTCAATGAACGTCTTGAACTCTGCAGACGTGAAGGTACTAGCGTTGTCGCTAACAAGGACGTCTGGCAGGCCGAAACAGGCAAAAAGCTTGCACAACTGTTTGATGGTAGCCGCAGAGGAGGTGCTGTTCATGGGGATTACCTCCAACCACTTGGAGTAGGAGTCGACTACCAGCAGAAACATGGACCCGTGGAAGGAGCCAGCGAAGTCAACATGAATCCGGGACCATGGCCCGCGGGCCGTATCCCATTCCCTATGGGGCAACCGGGACTCCTCGGGCCGAGAGCTCTGGCAGCTCTCGCACGTGCCTACTAGACGCTCTATGTCCCCGTCTATCTGGGGCCACCAAAAGAAACTCCTGGCCAGAGCCTTGGAGCGCACGATCCCGGGGTGACTGGTGTGCAGTAGTTTCAACACCTTGGCCCTTAGCTTCTCTGGGATAACTACCCGCTGGCCCCAGAGTAAGCAGCCCCTTTCCAACAACAGCTCTACCCTGCGCCTAAAAAAATGGTCTGAACTCTTCATCGGGGGGAGTAGTGGGCCAGCCTTTCCTAACCCAGGAGCTAACTTGGGCCAGCATCTTGTCGGCCGCCGTGGCCTTGGCGAGGTCGGCCGGGACAATGGGGGGTGAGTCGAGGGACTCGATCAGCAGGACTTGGTGGTCCTGCTCTACCTCGCAAGCGGGGTCCCCTAGACTAGGGAGGGGAGACCGGGACAGTGCGTCCGCATGGGAGATCTCCTTCCCTGGGCGGTAGACCAGCTCATACTGGTAGGCGTTTAGGAAAATGGCCCATCGCAACATTCTGGGGGATAGGATTTGTGGGGTGGGTTTACCCGTAGTGAAGATCCCCAGAAGTGGCTTCTGATCAGTCACTACCGTAAACTTGCGGCCGTATAGGAAATCGTGGAACTTCTTCGTTCCCGCGATTATGGCCAGGGCCTCCCTATCTGTTTGTGCGTAATTGCGCTCGGCCTTCGAGAGGGACCTTGAGTAGTACACCACCGGGGCTTCCCTCCCGCTCTCTAACACGTGGCATAGGACCGCCCCCACCCCCACTGGGGACGCATCACAAACTAAGACCACTGGCTTCTTGGGGTCGAAATGGGTCAGGACAGCGTCCGAGGACAGGAGTGACTTGAGCTCCTTGAACGCTCTCTCCTGCCTGTCCCCCCACCGCCAAACCGCGTCCTTTTTAAGCAGCACGTGCAGTGGCTCCGCGACCGATGCCTTCCGAGGCAGAAAGGTATGATAGAAATTTAGGAGCCCTAGGAATGACTGTAGCTCCAGTTTCGCGGTGGGGCAAGGGGCGTTTTTTTACGGCTGCAATCTTTGACTCAGAGGGTTTGATCCCGTCCGGGGTTACCTTAAAACCTAGAAACTCGACCTCCCTCGCAAAGAATACGCATTTGTCCCTCCTCAGTCGAAGACCTGCCCTCTCGAACACTGAAAGGACCCCATCTAGCCTCTTTGCTAACTCTAATTCGCTCCCCGCCGTTATCAACACGTCGTCAAAGTATGGGAGGACGCCTGGAAGCCCCTTTAAAAGGCGTTCCACGAGGGACTGGAAAATTCCGGGGGCCGAATTCACGCCAAACTGAACGCGCGTTACCTTAAACGCCCCCTTGTGCGTCACTATCGTTTGCGTGGCGGCAGCAGCCGGGGTTACAGAGAGCTGCTGGTATGCCTGGGCCAGGTCTAACTTTGCAAAGCACTTCCCCCCATGTAATGTGGCCAGCAAGTGGCTGACCACGGGCACCGGATATGCGTTTGGCCGAATGGCCTTGTTGATGGTACATTTATAGTCCGCACAAATCCTGACCTCCCCGTTTGCCTTAAGGGCTGTAACAATCGGCGTTTCCCACTCCGCCGAGTCAACTGGAACCAAAATCCCTTGCCCCACCAATTTGTCCAGTTCCGCCTCGATCTTGTCCTTGAGTGCGAAGGGCACTCTCCTTGGTTTGAGGCAGATGGGCCGGATTTATGGGTCCAGGTCGAAGGAAACCGGGGGCCCCTTGTATTTCCCGAGCCCCTTCTTGAAAACGTCCGGGTGCGCATTGCACACGTCTCGCATTGGGTCAGTCTCGATGGCGTTAATGCCGGACAGTTCAATTCCCAGGGGAGCAAACCACTGCGTTCCCAAAAGGCAGCACCTCCCCCCTTGAGGACCACTAAGGGCAGTTTCTCGGAGTAGTTCTTGAACTTCACCTTGAAGTTCCCCACCCCCAACACCGGGATCCCATTCCCCTGCACGTCCCGTAGGTGTGACCTCATGGCCCGGAGCTTGGGCCGCTTATCTGGGGGAATACGCATAAACTCCTTTTGGGACAGGATGGAATAAGACGACCCCGAGTCTATCTCCATCCTCACTGGGACCCCTTGCAACAGTACCTCTACGAAAAACCGCCGGTGCTCCAGGCCCACGCGGTTCACGCCTTCCTCACTGTAGCTGGCGGCGACCTTCCTGGTGCCGGCCGCCTTCCGTTGGTGCATCTGGGGATGGCTGGAACTCCCCTTGTCCTCGACTCGCCCGCGCCTGCATACTCGGGCGATGTGCCCCTTTCGGCCGCAGTTGTGACACTCGGCCTTTTGAAACGGGCACCTCGTGCGGTCGTGGGACGCTCCACAACCGTCGCAATGGCGGTCCTGCCATTCTCGGGTCTGCCGCTTCTCACCACGCTTCTTGATCCTCTGGATGTCGTCACGACTCCTCGGACGACGTTGGCGTGCCGGCGGGCAGCTTGGGGGCCCACCAGGCCACCTTCGCTGGTGTCCGCCGGGCCGCCTGTACTGGTGACTTGGCCCTCTCGGATACGGCCCCTCAGGACTTGAACAGTCTAACCCTGCTCCTGGCCTCCTCGGCTGCTTGGGCCTCCCGCAGTACCTCGTTGAACGTGAGGCGTTGGTCACGGGTCATCAGCCTCCTCTGCAGCTCCTCGTCCCTCAAACCGCACAACATGCGGTCACGGAGGGCCTGGTCCAGGTCATCCCACTGGCAGTGGACCGCCACAAGCCTGAGGGCCACCGCGTAGGCTGACACGGACTTGCCCGGTCGCTGGTCTCGCCTGTGGAACATGACCTGGGCTGGGAAGATCGAGACGGGCGGCTGGAAATGCTTGCCCAACCTCTCCAGGATACGGTTGATGGGCACCTCGTCTACCTTCCGGGGGACCAGCAGGGTCATCAGGATTCGCAGCGTGGCCGGCCCCACTTGGGCCAGGAAGTGGGAGCGCATCTTCGCGTCGTCGTCGACGCCCACGGCTTCCATCGCGTGCCGAAACTGACACTCGTAGAGCTCCCATTGTTTGGGCTCGCTCACATCGAACTGGTACGCCTTGACCTTGGGATTCGCCATCGATCCCACCTTCGTCGCCAATTTAGTGTCCTTTCCGGGAGACATAGAAGGAGTCGCAATAAGGACTAACACAGGTTTATTGGTTGATGATCAGAACGAACATGTGGTAATGGCGGAGATACCTCACATTATATACAGTGGTACAATACATTTGAATCTTGCTGCACGGTAGCTCATTGGTTGCTACCGGCGTGACGTCGTCCGGGTCACGCCCATCTTCGGTGGTGGATCGGTAGTAGTTTGTTGTTGCGGGGAGTTCCCGCGGCTGCAGGTGATTTGAGGAATGAGAACCATGTGAGTTGAACACTCGCAGCTGCCCTCTATGGGCAGCTTGCTCGCGTTCCTTTAACAGCTGGGTTACATTGTGATTGTGGCCAGGTTACATTCATACATTACTTAAAGCAACATTGTCCATACATATAAAGCAACATTGTACATACACAACAATCTGTTACTTTGTTAAAACTAGAAAGTGGAGGCTGCTACTTCTTTACAACTAGAATTTCCTAAAAATAAGCCTTACTTTTCCAGCCCAAGCAAAGAGCAGGGACATGGGGGGGGGGTGGGGGCTTCAAAGGGGCAGCAAAGAGCAATGACATGAGCAGGAACATGGCGGGCCTCCAAAGAGGCTGCAAAGAGCAGGGACATGTGGGCCGCTCTGAAGGGGCTGCAAATAGCAAGGACATGAGCAGGGACATGGGGGGGCACTCTGAAAGGGCTGCAAAGAGCAGGGACATGAGCACTGACATGGGGGGTGTGCTCCAAAGAGGTTGGAAAGAGCAGGGACATGAGCAGGGGGTGCTCCAAAGGGGCTGCAAGAGCAGGGACACGGGGAGCACTCCAAAGGGACTGCAAAGAGGAGGGACAAACATAGACTTCTCACTCTGTAGCCTCATAGGACACAATACAAGGAAAAACATAAAATTCAAATTGCAAAGGACTTCTGCTCTGTTTGGAATGCTTTGGGGAAAGTTTGGAATTGAATTTAAAAAATGATTATATTCCCGAGTACTGCAGGATGGAATGAGCTCCTGTCTTTGTCCCAGCTTCTGCCAACCTAGCAGTTCGAAAGCAAGACATTGCAAGTAGATAAATAGGGACCACTTCGGTGGGAAGGTAACAGCTTTCTGTGAGCTCTGGTGTCTAGTCATGCCTGCCACATGATCACAGAAATGTCTGCAGAAGCAGACAGCGCTAGCTCTTCGGCTTTGAAACAGAGATGAGCACTGAACTCTAGAGTCAGATACGACTGGCTTTCAAGCAAGGGAAACCTTTACCTTTTACCTAATTTACAGATATGTTCTGCAGGATTTCTTAAAGTTGTAAAACTAATGATCCTGATGTTATTTCAGATTTAAAAAAAAGTCTGAAAAAATTTGTCAAGACAAATCTACATATTGACATTTGGATAGTTTTCTGTCCCATGTCTTGCTTGACAACACTTGATGCCAAGAAGCAGAAGTGGCAAACTTGCACTTTCTTCACAGGAGAAGAGCTCTTCTTTCTTCTCCTGCAATTTTCTTATTGGTTTATCTTCCACACATCCAATCCCACATTTTCTTTAGTACATTCAACAACAATGTGTGTGTTTTTAGATACATGCATAACACACATTTGTACTTCTCATCTCCTTCCTCACTCTCTGGGTTGGTGTTGTAGGTTTTCCCCCTCCCAGGGTGTCTGATTCAGAGAAATATTCTAAAATGCCAACAGATTTTACCCACTGTGTAACTAAATAAAACAAATTTATATTGTCACAAAGAAGAAGAAGGAATAACAGTAGTAGTGATTTATTCTGTTTGACAATTCCTTGTTCCCAGTTGGAGGGAGAGAAACACTGGAATTCTCAGTGCACTCAAGAAATAAAAGGCATTTGGCCTATAATTCTAACTACAACCACAACTATCCCCAGAACTGATACAACCACCACAGCCACAAACCTACTGTAAGTCCTCAATATATAGGAATTTTCATGGGGTCAAGATATTTATTTTTGCATGATTTATCTATAAATGCCCCAAGGATCCTTGCCTTGCAGTGTCAAAGGTGCTTGTGTGGTTTGATGAGGCTATGGGTTATGTCATCTAGGGCCGCCTAAGACAGATAGGTTATAGTGGAGAACTCAGACTAAATGTGATCCTCTGGAGAAGGAACTGGCAACTCATTCCCAGTATCCTTGCCAAGAAAGCCCCATGTTTTTGACACTATCAAAAAGCTACATGTTATGATGCTGGAAGATAAACCCCTCAGGTTGACAGGTGTCCAAAATGTATTGGGGAAGGGTGGAGGGCAAGTACTAGTAGCCCCAAAAAGAGTGAAGTAGCTGGGCTAAAGCCAAAATGACACTTAGCTGTGGATGAGCCTGATGGGGAAAGGAAAGTCTGAAGTTGTAAAGAGCACTATTGCATAGGAACCTGGAATGTATGATCTATGAATGAAGGTAAGCTGGACATGATCAAACATGCAATGAGAGCTGGATGATAAGGAAGGCTAAGTGCAGAAGAATAGAACTGTGGTGCGTTCCCTGGAGTTCAAGGAGACCAAATCAGTCAATCCTAAAGGAAATCAACCCTGACTGCTCCTTGGAAAGAGAGATACTGAAGCTGAAGCTCAAATACTTCAGCCACCAAATGCAAAGAGAGGACTCACTGGGGAAAGCCCTGATGCTAGGTAAGATCAAAGGCAAAAGAAGAAAAGGACAAGATGGTTGACATGGTGTGTGTATGTTGTGTATGCACGCAGTTCAGCTGCTCGCCATTAGCACAGCTAATGGAGCTCACGTGGCTCCAATTTACCCAATGAGTAACTAGCGCGGGAAACCTTCCCGCCACAGGTGAACTATGTAAGGTATGCAGTATGTCAGAAAGACATCACCCATACTGCAACCAATGGGGACTTTTGGGCGAGATTCAAATATATTATGTACCATATATAAGGAGGCAAGGCTCCACCATTGCCTTATGTATGGATTGACCATGTTACAGTAAAGTAGTGTTTAGCCCATCTGCCGGCTCATGTGCAATCAATCTGCCTACATCAAATTGGCGACAAAGGTAGGATAATGGCGTCCCACAGTGTCACTCTCTCTCCATTCGATACCTCCCAGCCAGAGTTATGGGAACTCTACGAGGAACAGTTTCTGTACGCATTAGATGCGGAGAAGATTGAGGGCGAAGCATAAAGGCGAGCCTGCCTACTGGCTAAGTGTGGGTTGCCAACCCTGGAACTAGCAAGGAACCTACTGATGCTGAGGGTACTCAAGACGGTACCACTGGCTGAAATTCTCACTGCCCTGCGGGCACATTTCCGCCCAAAGGTGTCCGTGTTCCTGACAAGAGTGGCGTTTAGCTAGTGAGACCAATGGCATGGAGAAACTGTGGCAGAGTACGTAGCTGCGCTGAGGCTGGTGGCTGTTCCATGCCAGTGGGGAGCCTTCCTGGCCGAGGCGTTGCAAGACCGTCTCCTACTCGGCCTTCAGGATGAAGAGGCTCAACGGAAACTGTTAGCCCAAGATGAGGACATCATGTTTGAGCAGGTCTTGTGGGCCACACAAGCTGCTGAGGCGGTAAAGGACAGAGTACGGGCATGCAGAATGAGGTCCGCAGCCCCGGGAAGCTTGGCGTCTGCGGTGCAAGCCCACAGCTGTTTGTCATGCCATGCACGAGAGTCGAGAGCCACAGAGGCCACCGCCATGTCCTCTTCAGGATCCAGCGAGAGCAAACCAGAGGTCCAGAAGGTGAGGAAACGGCCATCTGAAAAGAGAGACACCACTGAAGCAAGCCGATGCTGCAAGGGGTGCGGGGGCTCACACGACCGGAAGAAATGCCCCTTCAAGAAGGCAGAGTGCCACAACTGCGGAGGTTTGGGACACATAGCGAAGGTGTGCAGACAACGCAGAAGCTGAGACCCTGACCAGACCAGCCACTACGGCCAGACGAACAAGACTGTCCAGAAAGTGCATGCAGGGGGCACCGTGGTGAGATGTGTGTCGTACTGACGCACCCTTTTTTTGTGAAGGTACTGTTGCAGGGGGTCCAGGTAAAGATGGAGGTGGATTCAGGGACCGCCTATTCCATAGTCTCGCAGATGGAGTTTCTGCGAATACCCCCTAGGGACTGCCCCAAACTGAGAGCCCTCAGGACGGACTTGTAGTTCAGGGTAACTACATTCTGATCCTGGGGGTGGGAGATTTCACTGTCTGTTTCAAAAACTTCATGAGGAAGCTGCCCCTGGTGGTTCTTAAGGGTGGGGGTCCAGTTGTCTTCTAGGGACCCAGTGGTTCGAACCGCTGGGCATTGCACTGACTGGCATCAACGCTGTCCGAGGTGACCCCATTCAGGATGTGTGCAATGCACATCCCACGGTCTTCGAGAAAGGACTTGGGGAGTACAGGGGGCCTCCAGTGGACTTTGATATTGATCCTTCCATTCGCCTTTTGACTAAAGGACAAAATCGAAGCAGAACTGGACAAACTGGTGGGTCAGGGGATTTTGGTTCTGGTGGACTCCACAGTTTGGGAGACACCGATTGTAACTGCCATGAAATCTAATGGGGAGGTTAGAATTTGTGCTGATTACAAGTGTACTATCAATATCAATTCGCCCTAATGCCTACCCGGTGCCGGTAGTTAGCCACTTGCTGGCCAAGTTACACGGGGGTAAATGCTTTGTGAAGTTGGACCTAGCACAGGCTTACCAACAGTTAACGGTTACACCTGTGGCCGCAGCTGCCCAGACAATAGTTACGCACAAGGGTGCATTTAAGGTGATGCGCCTCCAGTTCGGCATGAACTCAGCCCCCCCAGGATATTTCAGGCGCTTGTGGAACGCCTCCTTAAGGGTCTCCCCTGGGTGTTGCCATATTTTGACGACATATTGATAACAGCTGGGGATGAGTCAGAGCTAGCCCAGAGGTTAGACCAGGTACTATCTGTGTTCGAGAGGGCTGGGTTATGCCTGAGAAGGGACGAATGTGTGTTCTACACAAACGAGGTTCAGTTTCTGGGGTTTCGAATCACCCCCAACGAGGTAAAACCATCGAAATCCAAAGTTGTGGCAGTACAGGACGGCCGCAGACCAGCCGCCAAACCCGAGCTACAGTTGTTCTTAGGGCTCCTGACCTTCTACCACTCCTTCCTCCCATGGAATGCATTCGTGGCAGAGCCGCTGCACTGCTTACTGAAGAAGGATGCAGTCTGGTGGTTGGGGGAGGATCAAGAATGGATGTTTATTTATTTATTTATGAATTTTTATCCCGCCCTCCCGATGAGAAACATCACTCAGGGCGGCTAACAACATATATAAAATATAATATAACCACAGATAAAACAATAACCGTTAAAAAAATACTAACACAGCCCACTAAAAACATTAAAACACATAAAAACTAACCAATTATAGCTAAAAAACACCCTCCCCCTCCCCCACCCAGCATAAAATGGCAAAAAACAACAACCAATCAACAGACAAGTAAATAACAGTGAAAAACAGGATCCCTCAGGGAGACTAAATAAGCCAGCGGACTTGTGCAGAAGAGTCACACATGCCCCAAACCCACTGACATAGCCAGGTCTTCAACATTTTTCTGAAGGGGAGAAGATCCAACTGGAGGCACAATTCTGGTGGTAAAAGGTTCCACAGGGCAGGGGCAGACACGGAGAAGGCTTTCTTCCTGGCGTTCAATGAGTTAAAGCAGCTCCTCTCTTCCGAGGTGATATTAACTCATTTCGACCCCAGAAAGCCCATAGTACTTGTGTGTAATGCCTCACCAGTGGGGGTCGGGGCTGTCCTCTGCCATGTGCTTGAGAATGGGAGGGAGGCACCGATTGCATTCTACTCAAGATCCCTCTCGAAAGCAGAGCACAACTATGCACAGAGGGATAGGGAAGCCCTCGCAATCATCGCAGGGATGAAGAAATTCCATGATTTCTTGTATGGGAGGGAGTTCACCATTGTCACAGACCACAAGCCCCTCCTGGGAATCTTTGTCACGGCCAAGCCCACTCCCCAAATTCTATCCCCATGAATGTTACGATGGGCGATTTTGTTAAACGCAAACCAGTTCACACTGGTACATCACCCAGGGAAAGACATCGCTCACACGGATGCGCTTTCCAGGTCTCCCCTACTGGAGCTGGGGGAACCCGAGTGTGAGGTTGAGAAAGATCACCAGGTGCTGCTCATATAGTATCTCAACTCGCCCCCCATCATGCCTTCAGATATCGCCAAGGCAACCGCCAAAGACAAGGTTCTGTCCCAGGCGTTAGCATGGGTAAAGAAGGGCTGGCCCGCAACGTCTCCATCCAAGTAACTGGCATCATTTTTGAGGAAACATTTCGAGCTCTCGTTCGAGAGAGGATGCCTCCTCTGGGGCCAGAGGGTAGTAATCTCCGAGGTTTTCGAGCTAAGGTGCTCCGTTTGCTACACACGAGTCACCCGGGAATTGTGAAGTCGAAAGCTCTAGCTAGGAGCTTTTTCTGGTGGCCCAACATAGATAAGGAAATAGAGCAGTTGGTGGGTGCATATGAGAGTTGCCACCACTCATGGCCCGAAGAGCACAGATTACCACCCAGGGAGTTGGACACAGCATGCAGACCGTGCTCAAGGGTCCACGTGGACTTTGCGGGGCCCTTACATAAGAACATAAGAACATAAGAACATAAGAACAGCCTTGCTGGAACAGGCCACAGCCCATCCAGTCCAGCATTCTGTCTCACACAGTGGCTCACCATTTCCTTCAGGGTATTCCCAAGCAGATGCCTTCACCTGCTTAGGATTCCCTGGAAATGGCATTGAGAGATATCCTGCCTATCTCTCCAACCCAGAGGTTGTCCTTAAGTATCCATAATTATAGCCATTGATACTCTTGTCCTCCATGAACTTGTCTAATCCTATCTTAAAGCTGTCAAGACTGACAGCTGTCACCACTTCTTCTGGCAGGGAGTTCCATAGACCAGTAATCCTCTGGGTGAAAAAGTACTTTCTCTTATTTGTTTGAGAACTAGTACCCAAAAGTTTCATGGAGTGTCCCCTAGTTCTAGTGTTGTGCGATAGGGAAAACAGTTTTTCCTTATCTACTTTGTCCACACCGTGCATAATTTTATAAACTTCAATCAGGTCACATCTTAGACGTCGTCGTTCAAGAGTGAAGAGGCCCAACTGTTGCAGCCTCAGATGGTAAGAAAGGTGTTCCAGTCCCCTAATCATTCTGGTTGCCCTCCTTTGCACTTTTTCCAGCTCCATAATATCCTTCTGGAGGTATGGTTACCAGAACTGTACACAGTATTCCAGATGGGGCCTCACCATAGATTTATAAAGAGGCAAAATGACACTTGCTGACTTATTTTCTATACCCTTCCTAATGATCCCTAGCATTGAGTTTGCTTTTTTCACTGCTGAGGCACACTGGGTTGACACCTTCATTGAGTTGTCCACCAGGACACCAAGGTCCCTTTCCTGGTTTGTCGCAGAGAGTTCAGACCCCATCAGTTTATAAATGTAATTGGGGTTCTTTGCCCCAACATGCATCACTCTGCACTTACTAATGTTGAAGCTCATTTGCCACTGTTTTGCCCACTCCCCCAGTGTCAAAAGATCCTTCTGGAGCTCCTCACAATCTCTCACAGTTTTCACTACCCTGTATAATTTAGTGTCATCAGCAAATTTGGCTACCTTGCTTTTTACTCCTACCTCTAGATCATTTATGAAGAGGTTGAAAAGCAGGGGTCCCAGTACTGAACCTTGGGGGACCACACTCTTTACTTCTCTCCACTTGGAGAAGTGTCCATTTAGTGCTACCCTCTGTTTCCTGTCCCTTAGCCAGTTGCTGATCCAGGACAAGACCTGTCCCTTTATTCCATGACTGGTAAGTTTATTCAAGAGCCTTTGGTGTGGGACCTTGTCAAAAGCCTTCTGAATGTCCAGATAAACAATGTCAACTGGATCCCCCTTATCCACATGCTTGTTGACACTCTCAAAAAATTCCAACAGCCCTTCTGGGGTACAATGTTTTTGTTAGTGGTTGATGCATTCTCAAAATGGTTGGAGGTCATTCCAGTGCAAAACACATCCTCCGCAGCCAGAGTCAAACACCTGAGGAAGGTGTTCACATGTTTTGGCCTGCCCGATGTGTTAATTTGGCCTGCCCGATGTGTTAATGTGTTAATGTTTTGGCCTGCCCGATGTGTTAATTCCTTGAACGGAATGCGATCACGCATGTTACCTCCACTCCATTTCACCCTGCCACAAACGGTCAAGTAGAGTGCCTGGTCCGCACTACGAAGGAGGTACCAAGGAGGATGGGTCCGGGGGACCTGGAGCTACAGCTCTGTAAATTCCTCCTGTGCTATAGGGTTACTCCACTTGCATCGGGGCAATCCCCCGCGGAGATCCTGATGCAAAGAAGACTCACAACATTGTTTGACCACTTGGATCCTTCCAGGAGGATAGAGGCATGAATGTGGCAGTAGATCAGAAAAAGTGTTTGGGGCAGGCCATCCAGTGTACTGCAGAAATTATGTGAGCTCAGGGCCAGCGTGGGTACCCAGGGAAGTGGTGGAACAAACCGGGCCTGTATCGTACCAAGTAAAGACAGGGTCGGGGTTGCTGTGGCAGAGACAGCTTAGGAGAAGAGTTACGGAAGCCACGGGGGAAAGTGGATATTTTGACCAGTCAGCGTTAGGGTTGCCCCCCACCTGCGTAACCCAAGGGGGGAATACAGGACTCAGCTTGACAGGCCGCATAGACCCACAGGAGACCGTCTCCCAACCCGGAGATGAACAACCCCAGTTTGACTTTTTGTTGCAGGATGGGGGGAGTTTTTGTGAGTGTTCTCCCACTCGTCCCAGTGAACAGCGGGGATTTGAATTGTCCCAGAGGTCCCCCCATCCTCCCCGACACAGAGATATCCCATCTCTGCCCTTGCCGGGATTCGATGGGACACTGCATTTTTCCCGGGGGATGGTTCAGGCGCAACAGCACTGCTGAATCAACCGGCCGACCGCAGCGGATCCGCCGGCCCCCACAATGGTTGAGGGACTTCGTACCATCCTAGGGGGGAGGGATGTTGTGTAGACATGCAGTTCAGCTGCTCGCAACATTAGCGCAGCAAATGGAGCTCACGTGGCTCCAATTTACCCAATGAGTAACTAGCGCGGGAAACCTTCCCACCACAGGTGAACTATGTAAGGTATGCAGTACGTCAGAAAGACGTCACTGATACTGCAACCAATGGGCGCTTTCGGGTGAGATTCAAATGTATTATGTACCATATATAAGGAGGCAAGGCTCCGCCATTGCCTTATGTACAGACATTTTGTCCACTTAGACCAGTGGTGGCAAACCTATGGCATGCATGCCAGAGGGGGCATTCAGAGTCCTCTCTGTGGGCATGTGAACCATCGCCCCAGCACAGAGTTCACCCTGCCCCTCTGCCCAGCAGCCCAATAGGAACGCTTTCTCCCTCCCCCCAGCATAGAGTTCACTCTGCCTCTTTGCCCAGCAGCCCAATGGTGGCACCTCCTCACTCCTCCCAACACAGAGTTCACCTTCACCCTGCCATGTTGGCACTTTGTGATAAATAAGTGGGTTTAGGGTTGCAGTTTGGGTGCTCGGTTGCTAAAAGGTTCGCCATCACTGACTTAGACTCTTAGGAAAGTTTGATCTGACCTCAATGAAATCCATATATATACCCCTGCAGCAACTTTGTAATCTAGTTTTGATAGCTGGAAAGCAAAGAGAAAAAAAATATGTTGCAGTTTAGATAGTTTTTTAAAGCATTCTGTAATATTATGTAGTCTTTCACTTTTCTTTATTCACCAAATTTTACTGAAATATTATTATACTATAAGAATTGAGTATCTGTGTGATCATTTCACACACATTTCCCTCTGATTTTTTCAGGTTTTGGTGCAGTTGAGCAAATATTAGATATTGACTACTTGCCTTAATGCCACGCGGAAGCTAGCAGGCTGTAAGCTGCATACCCTTTATTTGGTTGTAGACTGGCCTTAGAGGCTTCTGCACATCCCTTGATCTGACTAAAAACTGAGCTCTTTTTAGGTCTTAAACATGTGGAAAAGAAAGCATGGAGCACATCATAATGACATGACCTCATAATGACCTGACCTAACCAATGTGTTCAGTTTCATACCTGAAATAAATGCATATGCCTCCACTACAAACATCTGAACAGCATCTGAAAAAAGCTTTGAAGTCATAGGTGTGACACTATCGTTTGCCCTAACTTTTCCATAGGTACATTTTCAGATAAAATAGTGATATGGAGAAACAGATTGATGCTTCATCAGTAGATCCGAAAACAATTTGGCTTATCAAATTAATATTTTTTAGAGTCAAATAGCTAAAACCTATATAAAACTGTATTGCAAATAATAGCTCCCCCCATCCCATTTCCCTCCTCTGCCAAGCATGAGATGTTATGTTACTAAACTGGTGGTGAACCTTTAGAAGAAACGGACCATGTGTTGACCTGAGCAAAGCATATAAAACCTTGAAAATATTAGGAGGTTGCAGACTTTGTAACTGTGAACTTCAGCTGGAACTTCCTGCTGACTGCTTGCTCGGGTTTGAAGGCATCAGGTTGAGTTTTGTGATTTGCAAAAAATGGCATGTCTGATCACAATTGACAGACTGCATTGAAAGCATGCAGCACTGATGAAAACCTAATCTGTAGCAGGACATGATGGCAAGGAAAGTTATTGGCTGTGGTAGGAAGGAAATAAAAAGAAAGAAAAGAGTCCCTCACTCTCCACAAATTTACGCTTCAATAATTCTTCTCATCAATTAGCAGGCAATAAACAAGTTTAGAATTTCAATTTGAGAACAGAAATCTGGAATATCACTTTGCACTGCCATGGTTAAAGTTTTAATAAATCTTACCTTGACCCAGGAAGGCACAGTGTAGAGAAAGGCACATACATTGCCTGACAGACTGAGAATTCTATGCCATAAAAGATAACAATATGGTCACTGGGTTTTCTTGTGCCTAGTAGCATATTGGTAAAGTGCAAATATTAATCATGAAAGTCCCCATAGTAATGTAAAAAAAAAAAGCAGGCAGACATGTAGGTCTAAATTCACAAACTGATTCTTGCAATTTCCATCTTCACTGAGACAAACATTTGAAAAACAGAATATGTTTCATTGTCAAGCTTTGTCTCCATTTGCCCCAACATAAGAATAAGTGTGAAAATTATAGATAGTGTCACACACACATTTTTGAAGGTTAGGTCACAGAAGACCCCAAGGTTTTGATTTGGAGGAAGCTTGATGGGCTGTCTTCGGCTTCATTCTACTTCACAGACCTCCCAATGCCTTACCTAATGGTAGCACTTTGTCGACCATTCCTGAATGGCTGGTAATTTAGTTGCACAAAATGTGGTGGAATAGCATTATGTCGAGCATTCTGAGGTACTGTGATGTGGTGGGAGGAGCTGATACAGATATGGGGACTGAGGTTAAGAGGTGAAGAGCTTGGAATATGTAATCTACTCAAGGATGCCAGTCACTGATCTCAGCCCTGGGAGAGATTCAGATATCCCATCCTTCTAAGGATGAATCTGAAGCTTGCAAAGTTGACAGTTGTCAGACAGCTAGTTGTGAAAGCTACAGATGCAAAAAAAAAAAATGCATGTTTTAAAATCAGAATCAGTTGTTTTTTTAAATGATCCATAAGTAGATTTCATCTGGAGAGTATCCTACCCAAGTGCTGGCATTCCTCAGCCACTTACATCATGAACTACGAGAGGTAGAATTGAACAGTTATTGTAAAGTTACATATAAGGTAAAGGTATCCCTTGCTTGAAAGCCAGTCATATCCGACTCTAGGGTTCAGTGCTCAGCTCTGTTTCAAAGCCGAAGAGCCAGCACTGTCTGCTTCTGCAGATGTTCCCGTGGTCATGTGGCAGGCATGACTAGACACCGGAGCACACGGAACGCTGTTACCTTCCCACCAAAGTGGTCCTTATTTATCTACTTGCAATTTCTTGCTTTCGAACTGCTAGGTTGGCAGGAGCTGGGACAAAGACAGGAGCTCATCCCGTCCTGCAGTACAGTACTCGAGAATCGAACTGCTGACCTTCTGCCTCCCAGTCAGCGTCTGTGGCTCAAGTGGCTAAGACGCTGACTGGGAGGCGGAAGGTCAGCAGTTCGATTCTCGAGTACTGTACTGCAGGACGGCATGAGCTCCTGTCTTTGTCCCAGCTCCTGCCAACCTAGGATTTCGAAAGCAAGAAATTACAAGTGGCTCAAATATGGAACAAATATGGAAGTGGTTAGAATATAAGAACAAGTTAGGAGAGACCAGAATAAAACCTCTGATTAACCACAACACTTAAAAGGGTGTACAGTAAAACCCCAACTTACACATGCCTTGAGTTACATAAAATTCGACTTACATAATGATTTTGTGCTAAAACCATGTCCTGATTTACACGATTTCCTATGGGTTTGCTTCGAGTTACATAAAGATTATTTTTCTATGGGTTTGCTTTGGGTTACGTAAAAATTCATTTCCCTAAGGATTTGCTTCAATTTACATAAAAACTTCATTTTTCCTATGGGTTTGCTTCGAGTTATGTAAAAAATAATTTTCCCCATGGGTTTGCTTCAAGTTACATAAAAATCGATTCAAGTAAAAGCCTATGGAACGGACTTTTTCATAAGTAGGGGCTTTACTGTATTACCTAATGGTGTGGTGTGGAAAAAATGGTACAGGGACTTATGTACATCAATAGAGGAAGAGAAGTTTTATATATACCCTGTGTATATCCTACATATGTTACCTTGAGGTCAACAGCTGAAGGGCAAGACTGTCTAAATATATACATGCACACACATAGACAAATATATAGCCATTATTACACATTTTCTCCCCATTGATACTTATTTTAGTATAGATATCTCCTACAAAATGTAATATTTATAAAACATAATCATACACACTTTCAAGAATGAATTCTAAACAAATGGTGTTAAATTTATTAGGAAATGACTCTACCTGGCTTTGCTGTTCTGTTTTGAATCTAACAGACTCATGTTTGACAAGCAAGCAGCTCCTTATATTAGTACAAGAGACTTCCCTGCAAAAGCTTCTTTTAAGAGTGTACTTCATTCAATTAATTCATAACAGTATTTTGAAACCTAAAATTGGTTGCTGTCCCCTCCATAATACAAGAAAAAAGAGAAGTTGTAATAATATTTGGGCAGTGCTTTAACTCCTGAGTCCTGAGGCTTGTGTTCAAAAAGAAATACAGTAAAAACCCAATTTACATAAAAAGTCTGTTCCGTAGCAATTTACGTAACTCGATTTTTTACGTAAATCGAGGCATCCCAGCCAGAACGCGCCTTGGAGAAGCCTCGAACAAAGAGCTGAATGGAGCATTTTCCATCCAATGTATGTCCCCCAGCCCCGGAGAAGCCTAGGACGGAGCAGAACCCAGTGGACATGCCCCCTGCGCTCCACCAATCCCGGTGGAGGCAGCGGGGACTCTGGAAAACATGGCCACAATAATCGACACTGCCTCCGCTCTCACTCCCGCTCCTGCCTGTACCACCTTCACTGCCACCATGGTAAGTGATCTCTTGTGACTTATGAGGGTGGGTGGCATGGGGTGGCGGTGGTGCCATTTTGAGCTCTAAACACGCCAGAATGCAAGCGCGGCGCCAAAATGGCCGCCGCGCCCTTTGCGGGCCCCCCCCACAGGACAGAGAATCCGGGTAGTTAGGGGCGTGGCCAGCTCCCTTATAAAAGGGGTGGCCACGAGGCAGCCAAGCTGCCATTTTACCTCAGCGACGGAGCGGAGAAGTTTTTTTCCCTGCGTCTCCGTCGCTCGTTAGCTTACCGGGAAGCCTTTTGGTAGCGGTTCTGCCTTTCCGGCTTCCCTTTTTGCTCCGGTGGAGATGCCTTCGAAGAAGAAGGCGGCTTCGAGTTCAGCTCGCGTTGTTAGGAGGCGCAACCCAGGTCGGAGGACCGCGGTGCCGCCTCCTCAGCAGCCACCTTTGCCAGCCCCGGCCGGGGCCGGCGGAATGGGGTCTATTGCCCCTTGGCCCGGGGTGGGCGATCAGAGGGCGGGCGCGGAAGGGGTTCCGGCCCGCGGCCCACGAGCGGTGGACACCGCTCCTGCTCCTGCCCACTCTGTCGGGCCTACTCCTCTTGGGCTGCAGCCTCTCCCGGGGCCCTCTAGCCTTGGGGGGTGGTGCGGCCCCCTGCCTTGGCAGGTTTCTCCACCAACCCTGCCGGGCTTCGGTGCTGGCCAATGGCCATATGTGGGTCCCGGGGTACAGGGACCTGTACCCATACCTGGGCCAGGCGGGCCGGCCGGCCCTTTGCCCATGGTCAACGTGGACACCTTGCTGGTCCGCATTGCGGCCCTGGAGGCGTCGTTGGCGCGGGCCAGTCAGGCGAGCGCCCCTTTCGGGGTTCCTTTTGAGACGCTGTCGGCTGGAGGACAACAGCCGGTGGGGAGGGTCGAGCTGCTGCAGGCGTGTGGCGCGGTTTCGGCCACTGCCTCGCAGCTCCCCAGCCAGCAACCAGGTGCGGGTCAAGCCCCGGTGATGAGCTCTACGTCAGTCGTGAGCTCCGACGCCCCCAGTGGGCCGGAACCCCTGGTGGGGGCGGCCCACGGGGGTGCAGCGTGTGAGTATACGGTGCAAGCGAGTACATCCACACACATTCCCAATCTAGGGGGGGCCTTTCAATGGCCTTGGCCTCGCGCGGGTGGTGCGGGGGCCACGCTGTCGGCGACCCACCCGGCGACGACGACTACCACCTTGGGCACTGGGGTGGGCATTGGTCCCTACACTACAGGGAATGTTCTGGGGGTGGCTGGATTAGTTCAGACCCCTTTTACCAGGCCGGCTGTCCCTTTTTCGGCCTTGCCGACGGCAGGGTATTCCTTGCCATTGGGTGATCACCTGGCACAGGCTACTAGGAAAAAGATATGGCGAGGGGAGTACGTAGATATCTTCTCACTCCTGAACAGAGAGCCCACCAAGGAGGAAAGGGAGGGTCAGGATGAGAAGGACAAGGAGCAGGCACGCCGCCGTAAGCCGCCGCGTACCTGGGCCAACTGGCTCCCCGCTTATTTAATATACATGGCGGTATATTTGAGGGCGCGGCCGGATTTAGCTATTCCCATGGTCCAATATTTGGACAACATATATAGGGCGATGGTCGATTTTCCGGGCCCCTCATGGCTAGCATATGACGAGGAATTCCGTATGAGGATTCCCCTTCACCCCGAGATGAGATGGGATGAGCCGTGCCAGAGGCTTTGGCTTTTGTATATGACACCCACACGCCCTGCCCCGGGGGATAGATACCATTGCGGACATGCGGTCCGGCGAGCGGCTCCAGCGCAGGTTACCCGCCAGGCGGTGGGGCAGGGGGTTCCGGCCCGCCTGCTGTGCTGGACTTTCTCGTCAATTGGTTCCTGCAATCGAAAGAACTGCAGGTATAAGCATGAGTGTCCCACATGCTCTGGCCCCCACGCAGCCTCTGTTTGCCCCAAGCCTGGGGGGGCGCGAGGCAGAGGGAAGGGTGGACAGTGGGCTGGCAAGGCTGCCACGGATGGAGCTAGTTCTCCAAAAGGCTCCCTCCCCAATTAAGGTGGACATGCTGGAGCGCTGGCTCGCATCGTACCCGAAGGGGGAGGACAGGGAGTATATTCTTCAAGGTTTTAAGCAGGGATTTCGTATCCCTTTTGTGGGTGATAGGTCCCCTCAGGATGCTCCCAACCTTTTATCCCTTAGAGGAAGGGAGGAGGTGGCTGCGGCCAGCATTTAAAAGGAGTTAGTCGCGGGCAGGGTCGCTGGACCTTTCCCCGTACCCCCGTTTCCCAATCTTAAGGTCTCGCCACTGGGTTTGGTTCCCCAAAAGTCCCTAGGTGAGTTTCGCCTTGTTCATCATTTTAAATTTAAGGGGGAATATTATTTTGATAAGGCCATGCCTTTTGGCTGCTCCATATCATGCTCGGCTTTCGAGCGTTTTAGTACCTTCCTAGAGTGGGCTTTCGCCCGCAGGTCAGGGTCCCGGTCTGTAGCCCATTACCTGGATGACTTTTTATTCGGGGGTGAACGGGGCTGGGACACGTGCGCACGTCTCCTCAACACATTTCAGACGCTAATGGAGGAACTTGGTGTCCCTTTAGCGCCCGAAAAGACCGAGGGCCCATCGACCAAGCTAGTATTCCTGGGGGTTGAGATTGACATAGTAGTGCAGGCTTCTAGGTTGCCGGGTGATAAGGTGTCCAGGATCGTGGCCCTTATCTCGGAATTGCTGGCCAAGCGTAAGGCATCACTGAAAGAACTTCAGGTGCTACATGGGCACCTTAATTTTGCTTGCAGGGTGGTCGCACCGGGCAGGGCTTTTGCCCGGCGCTTATGCGACGCCATGGCAGGGTTATCCAGGCCCCACCACAGAGTTAGGCTCACCCGGGGTATCAGGGCAGACATGTTCGTCTGGTTGCAATTCCTGAGGGAGTTTAATGGGGTCTCATTTTGGAGGTCTGACCTCCTGGCGTCCCCCAATTTCCAGATCCAGTCTGATGCCTCAGGATCCCTGGGTTATGGGATGTACTTCAATGGGAAGTGGGCCTGTGGTGGGTGGCCACCGGCATGGGCAGGCACAGGTCGCCTGCGGGATCTCACATACCTGGAATTTTTCCCCATTCTGGGGGCTTTGATGCTATGGGGCGAACAGTGGGCTAATTCGGTGGTGCATTTCTGGTGTGACAATGCTGCTGTTGTCCACATTGTCAATGCACAGACTTCCAAATCGCCCAGGGTCATGGACCTAGTGCGCCATTTTGTGCTGCGCTGCCTGCGCCTCAACGTTTTGTTCAGGGCCAGGCATGTCCCAGGGATTAATAATGATATTGCTGACGCTTTGTCCCGCCTGCAGATCTCCCGGTTCCGCGCCTTGGCCCCGGATGCGGAGGAATTTCCCTCGCCACTCCCGGACGAGATGTGGACTATTGGCAAGGAGAGGTGAACCGGGCGATTGGCCTGTCACTAGCGCCACGCACGCGTAAGGCGTATCAACAAGCATTCAATTCTTACAGGGCATTTGCTACTCAATTTCTCTTGCCAGAGACCTGGCCTATCCCGGTGGACCATGTTCTGCGGTTCATGGTTCACCTGCATGCACAGGGCCTTGCACCTCGCACCATAGCATCCAAGCTCTCGGCGTTGGCTTTTATGGCCAAAGTGGGAGGTCATGTGGATACCACCTCTGACTTCCGTGTGCGACATGTTTTGGAGGGGTGGGTGCGCGAGCGCGGGCGTTGCCCGGATGACCGGCACCCTATTTCCCCAGGGGTTCTTACCCAGTTGGCCCGGGGCTGGCCAGGCCTCTGTTTTGATCATTATGAGGCAGCCCTTTTTCACGCAGCCACAACGGTGGCATTTTTTGGAGCGCTCCGCGTCAGCGAACTCGTGATGCTGTCTAAGGCGGATGCAAGTGGTAGGGCACTGGAACTCGAAGATGTCTACGTAGCCAAAGACTGGGCCCAGTTGAGGATACGCTCCTCTAAAACAGATCAGCATGGCGTAGGCAGTGGTGTAAGACTGCTACGTTGTTCTTTGGCAGACATCTGTCCGGTTGGTGCCCTACAGGAATTCCTGGCACTGCGTGGCATGCACCACGGCCCGTTTTTCTGTCACCAAGATGGGTCTCCCCTTACTAAATTTCAGTTTTGGAAGGTGACAGCCAGAGCCCTCACCAGGGTGGGCCTACCAGGTGCCCATTATGGCACACATTCATTCCGGATTGGTGCAGCCTCTACAGCAGCTGCTTTTGGGTACTCTGGGGCTGACATACGCAGCATGGGAAGGTGGGGCTCACAATGTTTTCAGTTTTATGTGCGCCCACTCCCACCATGAGTACCAATCCAGTCACCTTACCACCTTTTTTCTCAATTTTCTTACAGACCCTGGGTGTCGTATTACACCGGTGACAGTATGGCTGGTGGGCCACAGCTATGTGCACAGGGCAGCGCGTTACGCTGCGGCGACAGAATGGGGACCCCGACTGGGACTGGGTGACCACGCCAGTCTCGCATGGCATGGTAAGCCTGGGATGTTATGGCGGGAGCTGCGGCCTTTCCTTTTTTCTGGCCTGGGTGCTGACCCGCCTGACATTCTAATCATCCACCTGGGGGGCAATGATTTGGGCCAGGTCACCGGCTTATCGCTTAAGCATGCGATTTGCGAGGACCTCGCCTACTTGCATTATGTCTGGCCTGCGACAACCCTGGTTTGGTCGGACATTGTCCCACGCCATTCTTACAGAGGGGGCGTTAACCTCCTGGCCCTTGACCGCGCTAGGCGCGCGGTCAATAAGGCAATGGCGCGGTTTCTTGCCAACAGGGCTTGGGGACGGGTTAGTCATCACCCCGATATTAGTCTACAAAATTATGACTTGTACGCAGGGGATGGGGTCCATCTGTCGCGAGGAGGTATGGACCTCCTGTTGGGTGATTGGCGAGCAGGCCTGTTGACCGAGCTGACGGTCTGGGGGGGGCGTCAGGTCTTCTTTGAAGCCCCTCCGTGTGGCGGGTAGCACTGGTAAGGTAAACAGTATGACCCACAAGTATCCGGCAGGTTCGCAATTGACTGGACAACACTAGACAGGAATAAATTAGTTAAACGTTGTCCGGTCAACGACGAACCAGGCGATGGGGTGATGACGATTGCTAACCAGCATGCATCACCCCTGTGATTTCACGGATACGCGTCAGAGGGTGGGGTCATAAGTTAGTTATTGACTACGGTCAACAATTTGTTTGTTGTCAACAAACAAATTGATACAAATTGATACATTGTAACCAATTGCCGTTGGCAATTTTGGGGTGGTACCTTACCAGTGTTACTTCGGCCTGCTTGCCTTAGGAATTACGATTGGTCGTTTTACCAATGCAAATTTATAATTCGGACTAGGGCATTGAATCAATAAATGTGGCCCTATGCTGTTATCCACTTTCAATGTTGTCTGTGTCCGTTATTGGGGGGGTGCGCCTGCAATGCAAGCGCGGCGCCAAAATGGCCGCCGCGCCCTTTGCGGGCCCCCCCCCCACAGGACAGAGAATCCGGGTAGTTAGGGGCGTGGCCAGCTCCCTTATAAAAGGGGTGGCCACGAGGCAGCCAAGCTGCCATTTTACCTCAGCGACGGAGCGGAGAAGTTTTTTTCCCCTCCACCCCCTCCCTAGTTAACAGTGTGATATTATGGTCGCTTCGGGGCCGGGTGGGAATTTTTGGTTGGGACCCATATTGGCTCCGGGTCCTGGCTTTTTTGCCCATCCCACACTGTTGCTATGGTTTGATATAGGGGGCTTTCTGTGTTCCTACTGTTGACTTTGGTCCCATTGGCGGGTAGCACTGGTAAGGTAAACAGTATGACCCACAAGTATCCGGCAGGTTCGCAATTGACTGGACAACACTAGACAGGAATAAATTAGTTAAACGTTGTCCGGTCAACGACGAACCAGGCGATGGGGTGATGACGATTGCTAACCAGCATGCATCACCCCTGTGATTTCACGGATACGCGTCAGAGGGTGGGGTCATAAGTTAGTTATTGACTATGGTCAACAATTTGTTTGTTGTCAACAAACAAATTGATACAAAATGATACATTGTAACCAATTGCCGTTGGCAATTTTGGGGTGGTACCTTACCAGTGTTACTTTGGCCTGCTTGCCTTAGGAATTACGATTGGTCATTTTACCAATGCAAATTTATAATTCGGACTAGGGCATTGAATCAATAAATGTGGCCCTATGCTGTTATCCACTTTCAATGTTGTCTGTGTCCGTTATTGGGGGGGTGCGCCTGCAAACCCCTTATGTAAGTCTTTGGTTTTTTAAGTAAAATGATACATGATTTATGCGAAAAAACCCTTACATAATTTGACTCTTACGTAACTTGATGTATACGTAAGTCGGGGTTTTACTGTATGTAACATTTAGGGAGAAGTCCTCACAACCATATGCTAGCTTCAAATCTTCTAGCTTGTCTACAGAACAAATCTAGTTTTATGGGGATAGTGGGCCTTTGGCATGCCAGACCTTTGAGTGTGGACTCCCAAGTCTTTGTATGCTAGAAATTCTGGGAGATGAAGTCCAAAAAGTTCAGAATTCCAAATACACTCCACTCCTGCCATTTCAGAATATGACAAATAAAGAGGGCAGTATAATAACAAATAGGCCTCTTGAAGGAGCAAATGAGACTTTGTGCTGCAGCTTGGAAAACATAATTTGTGCCATTTAAAATGAACTGAACTGGGTGGGGGAAGGGATTCTTAAGGGTTGATGAACACTCCAGTCTGTGAAGACTGTGCAAAGGAATAAATGCAATGAAGAATAATCCACGGAGCCTTACTGTGACACATTTAGCCATTATGATACTGACACACAGCCAAGATTTCTTCTTCCAAATCTTGAAAAGGCATGAAGAAATGCTTGCATTCCTGCAGAACAAGAGCACTTGATTGGTAACAATCCTCCATAGTCAAAGATACAGGAAATGTTCACTGGAAAAATACTACAATAACTACGGCCTTAGGGCTTCATAAACCACATGCCATGTATGTAGGATCTGTATAATTTCCCTTATCCTCCTTGCTCAGGCTTGTTTTCATTCAGCATGCACAAGAACAACACATATCTTGCAGGCAGGATGTTCTTGCCACATCTTGCTATCAACAACACTAGGTTTGAAGAAGATAGTCAACCTCTCCGCATTAAAGACAGCATTTTCTTCAGGTGTACCTAATCAGTCTAGTAATTTCAAGCAGAGAGGCCCTAGTCTAGGGGTGGCCAATTTTTTCACACCAAAAGCCTGACCATGTCCCTCTAGACAGCTGATTGGGCCGGTCCAGCCATGTGGTTCCTCCCGCCAAAAATGCTGCTGGAAAATGTGTCCGCTGTTATCATAAACACATTTACAACAGCCGCGGGTGCATTTATGTCTGCATTTACAGCAGGAATGGGTGCGTTTACACATGCATGGGTGCATTTTATGGCTGTTGTAAATGCACCTGTTTCCACATCATCTGGACCATATGAAATGGTGCCATGGGCCGGGGCTGCCCTGCAGGCCATAGTTTGAGCACCCTTGCCCTAGTCTGTTGCAGCAAAAACAACATGTAGTCTTCTTTTTCTTCAAGTGCCGTATCCATTTTGAATATTGGCTATCAACATGGTGAAAGTCTTCCTGTTCTTAACTCTTCAGAACAGTTCTTCTGAGGACATTCCACACCAGCCTTTCAGGTTCTTTAGCCATGAGGCCCATCTACATCCAGGGCCTCTCTTTCCAAGTATCTTCCCTTGCATAAGTATTCTATACTTGTTGTTCCTCATGATATGCCCAAGATATTGGAGCTTCCTTTGTTTAATGGTCTTAAACCAGGGGTTCACAACCTATGGCCCATGGGCCTGGCCCATGGCAACAACCTCAGAAGTGGAAGCAGATACATTTACGGCAGCTGTAAACATGCATGCGCATGCACAAATGCATTTTATGGTAGCATTTACAGCAGAGGGAACCCATGTGTTCAGCCTGCTCAGCTGAGGGGGCATGGTCCGGCCCATGGCACAAAAAGGTTAAGAACCCCTGTCTTAAACAGTTTTTGTTCTTTATCCATCTGGCACAACACTTCTAGATTAGTCGCATGGTCAATCCATAATATCTTTAGCA
This sequence comes from Bradypodion pumilum, assembly GCA_035047305.1. NCBI lineage: Eukaryota > Metazoa > Chordata > Lepidosauria > Squamata > Chamaeleonidae > Bradypodion > Bradypodion pumilum. The sequence goes on from JAWDJD010000003.1 coordinate 328,601,251, forward strand.
GCATTCTGTAGATTCACATTTCAAAAGCTTTGATTTTCTTTACAGATACAGTGGAACCTTGCTTAATAAATTGAATGTGTTCTCTGGGACCTTTTGTACTACGAAAAATTTGTAAAGTGAATTTCCCATAGGAATGCATTGAATGCAATTTCTCATAGGAATGCATTGAAACAGTGATGGGCACCAAAAAAAATTACTACCACACCATGGGGCGTGGCCTAACTGGTGGGTGTGGCCTAACTGGTGGGTGTCGCCTAACTGGTGGGTGTGGCCTAATCAGTGGGCATGGCCTAACCGGTCTTTAAGGTGCCACAACCTTTTTTTGTTTACTCTCTGATATGCTTGCACAGAATAAAATGGCACCAATTCTAAAGTTTAATTCTGTGCAAGCAGATCAGGAGGTAAACAAAACAAAAACACAAAAATGTTGTGACACCTTAAAGACTCACTGCCACCCCACCCCCACACCGCCCTGGCAAATCCCTTTAGCCTCTGCTCCCTTCTACACACACACACACACACACACACACACACACACACACACACACACACACACACACACACCGGGGGGAGGGGAGGAAAGCAAAAGACACACTTACCCAGAAAGTGATACGTCAGGGTGTTCCTTCCTCCCATGGGGGGGGGGGGCGTTTCCCTCCTCCTTTAGTCCTCCAGGACCAGTAAGTCCAGCTGTGCTGCTGCTTGCAGAGCGGCTGCTGGTGGTGGAGGTGAGTGCGTCCCTGGCCCTCGGGGAAGAGGAGGGGGAGCTAACGTCATTCACCACCCAGGAGGGCTCACTTGCACGTCCCAATGCCCCCGCCACCACTCTTTATTTCCTCCTTCTAGCAGCAGCAACTTTCACAATGCCTGGATGTATTCCTGCAGGGAAGAGAACTTCCTGCAAGATGTTTGTCTGGGCATTGCGAGAGGTGTCCAGGCAGGGCAACTCTCGCAATGCCCAGAGTCAGACAGGAATCCTGCAGGAATAGGTCCAGGCATTGCGAAAGCTGCTGCGTGACGTCAGCTCCCCCTCCTCTTCCCCCAGGGCCAGGCGCACACAAGTCACCACCTCCACCACCACCCGAGCGGCACCCGCAACCACTCTGGAGAAGAACAAAGCGCTGCCCAAAGCGGTTGGGTCGCCCGCTCTCCCGGAAGAGGTGGGTGGGGTGGGGAGGGGAGGTGCCGTGGTCAGCCAGGTTTCTTACCGGTCCGCCTGGACCGGGGCAGACCGGGTGATGCCCGACACTGCATTGAAAACCAAAATTTGCTAACCAAAATGTGGTTTCCCATAGGAGTGCATTGAAAACCAATTAATCCATTCCGGGGGGAAATTGTTCTGAGCCACTATTTTCTATGGATTTCCTTTTGTTATGTGATATTTGTGTTAACTGAGCTGTTTTTTAAGTGAGGTTCCACTGTACTTTAGTCAATATCCAAGCTTCAAAACCATATAGCAACACTGGGAATACATAACATCTCACTATTCGGATCTTCATAGCAAGAGTTACAGTAGATCTCTACCTCAAAACAAATGTTGTATTTTGATGAAGGTGGATCTTGCTTTTTCTATTAACATTTTCATCTCTACCTTGTGATCCTACTTTTATTTAATATACTCTCCCAATAGACAATTTTATCAACACTTTCGATTTTTTGTGTTCCTGCCATTAGCTTGTATGCCAAGCAGTCTTGTGGCACCTTAGTGGCATACAAGATTCATCTGGTGTAAACTTTCATGAATTGTGGCTCACCTCATTAGATACATCTCCTCAAGTGGACATTAGATGCATCTGTTGGAAAGAGCAGGAGCCCACAAAAACATATATCAAAACTTTTTAGTCATGAAGATGCCATAAGATCATAATGCTAGGAGAAAAAAAGAGCAGAAAAAGAATAAAGACCTAACATGAGACACATTGTCCTTGTAAAGGAACTATGGCCTTTAGCTGGCAAAACCACAGTGAGATGTTTATTGACGGGACCTTTTGGAGGTTGACAAATGTTAGGGTTGCCATAAGTTAGCATGTACCTGACAGTACACAACAACAAACTTCTTTAACATCTTCTGACTCAGATACTTATGGTTCTTAAATTGAAAGGAGTTCAGTGGTTATGATGGACAATCGCATATGACTCTTGGTTGACTTAAAAAATCACACTGAACTATTAAGAGAGATGAGAAGAATGAAAATACAATGAGAAGACTTCATTTTGCACAGTGATCTTTCAATCAGTCCATAATTTTAGTCAAGAAATGTCTGCCACCTCTGTTTCTATGACAAAGCATAGTTTTAGCTTTTAAAAGAGCATTCTGACAGGATATACCACAGCAACAACTGAATTATGTGGGCAAATTCTTCCTTATTTGAAAGGTTCAAGATGAGAAATGTCATAACTCTGTCGACACCAGTGGTTGTATCCTGCCTTGTGGGGAAAGGAAGCATGCCAGAGTATAAAGATCTAATGGAAATAAAACTGTAGAGAATCCAAAGCACTGCCTTCACATGGATTTCTATGCAGCTGACAGGGAACCGTCAAAGTTAGAGCACTTCATGATGGTAGCATAAGCCACACGGAAGCTGAAGGGTAGGGTGTATTCATGAATTCAGTAAGGGAGTGATTGTTTTGACAAATAAAGTGGGAATGCACTGGGATTGGGATGGTCTGATATGTATTATTCTCTGTTGACTGCTGTCATTATGTGCTGTCAAGTCATCTCTGACTTATGGCAACCCTATGAGTGAGAGATTTTCAAAATATCCTGTCCTCAACAGCCCTGCTCAATTTCTGTGAGTTATAGTTTATGGCTTCCCTTAGGGAATCAATCAATTTTGCTTTTGGCCTATCTCGGTTCCTGCTGGCTTCCTCCTTTCCCAGCATTATTGATTTTTCCAGAGAGTTTTGCCATCTGATAATGTCCCCAAAGTAGGACAGTTTCTATTTCATTATTTTTACTTTCAGAGACAGTTTGATCAATGCTCTAGGACCCTCTTGTTTGTCTTTTTGGCAGTCCAGAGTATCCACAAATCTCTCTTTAAAAGTGAAGTTGTTATCAGCCTTGAATTCTAAAACATGCCTGAGGTCTAGTTGATCTGCAAAGCTCTCCAGAACCACATTTGAAATGAATCTCTCTCTCACTCACACACACATACACACACCAGCTTCCTTTAGGGTTGTTTTCACACGTACATGTAGCGACTGAGTATTTCTATTGTCTACATGATATATACAGTGTGAATCAGCCTGGAGAGTTCTTCTCAAGTCCATAAATTTTTACTTCACTTCTCAGGCTTCTACTTTTTTCGGATTGAATAACATTACAGTGTGATTGAGCTGATGTGGAGGGATTTGTAGCCATTGTATTTAAAGCCACTGTTGCTGGTTCCAGCATCAGTCATAGAGGCAGGGCAGTGAGGAAACTGGCTTCATTTTCAAAACTTTCCTGTTCATACCTGATGTCTTGGTCTAGTTTCATCTTCCCTTCCTATTCCATTTCTTTCTTTTTCCCCATCTAAGGCTTGCTAATCTAGCACTAGGGCACCTAGTCATTCAAAGGTAAGAAAAAGAGATGGGAGTTCTAAGGCAGCTCTGCACCTCCTCTACATCTAGTCAGCCAGAGCTGAGCTACCTTTCTGTTGTTGTCATATGTCATCAAGTCATCTCTGATTTATAGTGACCCTATGAATGAAAGATCTCTAAAATGTCCTGACTCCAATTGCTCTGCTCAGTTTTACAAACCCAAACCTGTTGCTTCCTTCATAGTGTGCCCAAAGTAGGACAACTTCAGCTTCATCATTTTTGCTTCCAGAGACAGTTCAGGCCTCCATTGCTCTAGGACCCTTCTTCTACACCATTCAAGAGTGTGAATGATCTTGATCTTGGTCTCCAGTGACACTTGATGATCTTTTCTAATTTCCTGGCTGCATGATTGGACCAAGGTATAAAAGTCCTTTGACAATTGAAAGATCTACCTAAAGAAGTTGGAAACAAAGCTATATGGAACAATTCTCCTCTCTCTCTGCTGAGTCTTTGTTTTTCTATCTCTCTTTGGTCATCTGGCTGTTCTAGTGCCAAGGCAGTAAGCCTTCAAAAGAAAGAAGGAAATGAAGTAGGAAGGGAAGAGGGAAATGAGCAGACCCAGGAGAAAGGAGGATTCAAATGATCCCCAAGCTGTACAAAGGGCTGGTTTCCTCCCCTCTCTCTGCTGACACCTGTGTAATCAGCTGAAGCAAATTAAGATGGGGAAAACTGGCTGAGATTCCATGGTGGAAACAATTGTATTTTTCTTGCCTTGTAGTTGCACTCTTAACTACAACAGAGCAATTAGCAGCATCAGGGATCAGTTTCTTTAGGAAATCACTCAGCACAAGACAAAGAGTTAACTGGACGTATGGTTTCAAGTTCAGATAGAAAAGCCCAACAGTTGTTCTAAGTGTAAAGTTGCTGTCAGCTTTGAATTCTGAAACAAGCTTGAAGCCTACTTGATCTTTAGGCGGGAACACAAAAGGGACTGCTGGCACGGAAGAGTTACTAGGCTTGTCTTGCCAGATTTTTCAGCCAAGTGGAGGAGAACCAAGCCTCTACATCTTGGTGTGTGTAAGATCCCATCACAGTTAATTAGAACACAAAGCAGTTGAAGGCTGGGCTATCAAATGTTGATGCAAAACACAGAAAGACTGGGGCAGAAGATTATGGACTACAGCTCCAATCTCCTAACTGGAGGATTCTCAGATTTGTAGTGGAAAAGGCAACTTTCCCAAAGGGTCAAATTTTTAAAATTAGCAGCAGGATCACTATTCTCCCTCCTGCACACTTCCTGCTGCTAATACCCCCACTTTGTTTTGCTCTAACCCTGAGGTGCCCAAACTTTTCAGGACTTGGGCTGGCCATGTGGTTGTGTGTGCCAGTCACATGGTGCCTCCCATCCAGAAGCAGAAGTAAAACATGCATGTGCATGCACAGAATGCACCCACGCATGTGCAGAACACTGCCATAAATGACCCACAGCTGTAGTAAATGTGTTTATGACAGCTGCAGGTAATTTACAGCAGCATTCTGCATATGCACATTTTACTTCTCCTACCAGGAGAGGTGAGGGCATCATTGGCTGGAATAATAGGTGTCGCAAGCTGAATCCGACCCATGGGCCATAGTTTGGGCACCCCTGCTCTAACCTTTGGGACGCAGCATTCTATCTTCTTCCCTCTCTTAGCCCTTGCTGGGTGGTTGTCTGACAAAGCAAAACACTATGCTGGCTGGCTCCTGAACTGCAACTGTGTGCACCAATATTAACTCAATTAATTTATCTGCAAGAAACAATGTTGAGGATCTCAACCAGTCAGACACCTTTTTGGGGTCACAGGCCAGTGATGAATGAGGAAGTTGGTAAGATTGTTTGACCTACCTTCATGCTTTTGGAGCATGCTCATTAACCAATAAGCTACAAAGAGAATATCTCATTGGTCAAAACATTGACCTTCTTGCTGCTCAGGAAAAGATTTATACTGAAATGGTACACAAATGCAACCTTAGTGTATAATGCAGATCTTCACAACATAGCATGCCAAAGAGTTCTGACACCTAACGTTGTTTGGGAGACCCTGAGCTACCATCAAGCTGTGAGGTCATAGTTCTCTCAGTGTTCTGATGTTAGCAACATTACTATGCATCATGCAGCATGGTTAATGGTGTGATCAGATTTTGGCAAAGTTAATTTTTGGGCCCACAGTCAGCTTTGATGACTGGACAATTTAGACTCTGGTTGAGATTATGCTCAGTTCTCCATGCCTTTCAGTATATGTAAAGAAGATGATCCAACCAACATTTACCGCTATAAAGAGAAATAAAAATTAAAGAAATGAGGAATTAAAGGAATTCTCCTTCAAACTCATGCAACACTGCCATATACATACTGTATAGAAGGAAATGCATTCCTGTGCTCTAGGAGGGGATGAAAACACAGGTCTGTGTATAAAAGAAAGAGGCCAGAGAAACACAAGGAACTCATCAGGGTAGACCCAATTGCGGTGGGCAAAACATCATCCTTAGATGCCCAGAGGCTACAGTACCGTGCACATTTATAATCAGATGGAGAAAGATGTTTTGTTAATATCCCAGAGATTGCGGGGAAACAATTCAAATGCCAAGATTGTGAGACATTCTTCTAGGCCAGATTTTAAAGTTTGCTGCATGCTTCCCAGGATTCCACTTGGCCCCAAGCCCAAAGCATTATGAAGTTTATTGCCTGTTACGTATGTTCCTTCAGCTCCAGATACTGGTGTCAGTTTTAGAATGCAGTTTGTAACTAAACCAGGCAAAACAAGGGCTTTGAAAATGTTCTTTCTTCACTTCTGTATGGTTTAGTATATTGTTAGTAAAGTCTCAACTTAACTGGGGTGATTGTCCTTCAGCTCCTTGCTCCATCTCAAGTAGATCCTATATTACTTCACACAATGAAATTCAGTTAAAAAACTGCTGCATACTGTCAAGGAATCAAGTATTCTAGAATGCAAATGTCAAGGTAACGCATTCCATTCTACTCTGCAAGGAACAACAGGAGTCATCAAAGTGTGGCCCTCCAGATGTTGTTGGATAGCAATTCCTATCAGCTGTATTCATCATACTCAACGAATCAAAACACAATATAGATTCATTTGCATTTAAATGGAAGACTGTTGCCTGTTGGGTGCAGATTTTTGGAAAAATAGGAGGACTATACTGTATTACATTCTGTTTCTAATAATTAGACTGAACTAAAACTGCTGTCAGGTTTTTATGAATACTGTCAGCAATGCTGGAAAAATTCCTTCCCTTAGTTGTTATTAGCATTTCTTAAACACCTTGGCTTCTTTAGTGTATGAGAACCAAGACACAGGAACAGCCGAAGGATTGGCTTAACACATCTTTATTGCATGGTGGTCCAGGGGAACATGTGGTAATGGTGGACGAACAGCTCAATATATACAGAGGCTATACATTTGAATGTGGCTCCTCGGTAGCCCATTGGCTACTGTCTGCGTGACGTCATTTCTGGTCACGCCCTTCTTGTCCAGGTGAGTGGTGGCGGGAATCTTCCCGCGCTGTAGGTATTCGTGGAATTGGAACCATGTGAGCTGGACGCTCGCTATTGCCATCTGGTGGACATTAGCTCGCGTCCTAATACAGGAGGTTACAGAGTTACAGCTGGTAGTTATTCTGTTACATTGTTTAAAGGCATACTTTCTTATACACAACATCCCTCCCCCCTAGGATGAGACGAAGTCTCTCATCCAATGTGGTTTATTGCAAACGCGTTTTGGGCGCGAGGCTGGCTGGCTTGTCCTGGGCGCACTATCGCTTCTTTGCTCCCTGGTCTCTTGTCCTGCAATGGGAGAGGGATACTCGTTAGCGACTTGCCGTGGTTCCGCGGCTTTTGGGGTAGGGAGGAACTCTATTGTGGGAAAACCGGGGGCACTGGGGGCTAACGCAAAACCCCTCTTCTCGCTTGGATGGGTGGGGGACCACTCCGAACCCCCCCGGTTTTGTAACTCAAACTCAAACTCATCTACTGGGGAATCTATGGGGGTATCCGACAGGATATCTACGGGGACAAATGCCTTCCCTTCCCCCCGTGGTGGGGACCACCGGCCCCCCTCTCCTCCCCCTTGGGCTGAACAGGTGGGGGAGAACCCTAACGTTGAATCCTTTTCTGCGCTGTCAGCGCCCTGGTTTTCGGAGATCCGGCGCCGGAGTTGGTCTGCGTGTCGCCTCCAGAGTAGACCTGTGCTGGTCTCTACACAATACGACACGGGGCCTGTCTGCCCAATGACTACGCCCGGAACCCAGGCTGGCCCTGCGCTAGCGTAATTTCTGCAATGAACCAGGGCGCCTATCTCGAAACTCTTCGTGCCCGCTACCCCGATGTTCCTCCCAGTGTCTTCCACCCTAGTGGGGTCTAGCCTGGTCAGTATCGTGGTCAGCTTCCTGCACATTAGGAGTTCTGCAGGCGAGTACCCTGATGCTAGGGGGGTAACTCTGTATCCTAGTAAAAACTGACACAACTGTAGGTTTAAATCCCCGGGGCCCATGTGCCTCAGCGCGTCTTTGGTGGTACGCATGAGGCATTCTACCTGGCCGTTTGTCGCCGGGTGGAAAGGTGCGGAGGTGATGTGCCGGATGGCGTTGATCTCGGTGAATGCCCTAAACTCAGCGGACGTGAAACAACTAGCGTTGTCGCTAATAAGGGTGTCAGGTATGCCGAACGTGCTGAACACCCTCCGCAAATGTTTAACCGTTGTGGCTGAGGAGGTGTTCGCAACCGGGAGAACCTCCAGCCACTTGGAGTAAGCATCCACTACGAGGAGAAAAAGAGTTCCTCTGAAAGGGCCCGCAAAGTCAATGTGCATGCGGGACCACGGCCCCTTTGCCGTGTCCCATTCCCTGTGCGGAAGACGAGCTTCTTCGGGCTGGGAGCTCTGGCAGCTCGTGCAAGTGCCCACCATGTGCTCGATATCGGCGTCCAACTGAGGCCACCAGAAGTAGCTCCTGGCCAACGCCTTGGAACGGACAATTCCAGGGTGGCTGACGTGCAGCAGTTTGAGCACCCTCGCTCTCAGGGATTCAGGGACAATTACTCGCTGGCCCCACAGGAGGCACCCCCTCTCTAAGGACAATTCTAGCTTTTTCCGAAAAAACGGGGCGAACTCCGTCGCTGGGGGGGACGTTGGCCACCCTTTCTGCACCCAAGAACTAACCAGGGCCAACGTCTTGTCCTTTCCTGTCGCCTTGGCGATCTCTGCGGGCAATACGGGGGGTGAATCCAAGACCTCTATCATGAGCACTTGGTGGTCTTGCTCCACCTCGCACACGTGGCCGCTTGTGTGGGGAAGGGGTGACCTCGACAGGGCGTCCGCGTGGCTTATGTCCTTTCCAGGGCGATACACCAGCGCGTTCTGGTATGCGTTTAAAAAAATGGCCCACCTGAGCATCCTAGGGGACAGAATCTGTGGCGTGGGCTTGTCTGCGGTAAAAATGCCTAGCAGGGGCTTGTGGTCAGTCACGATGGTAAAAGGGCGGCCATAGAGGAAATCGTGGAACTTTTTGGTCCCAGCGATTATTGCTAACGCTTCCCTGTCTGTCTGTGCGTAATTTCGCTCTGCCTGAGACAGGGACCTGGAGTAGAACGCCACTGGAGCCTCCCGCCCGTTTTCCATCACATGGCACAAAACCGCCCCCACCCCCACTGGGGACGCATCACATATCAGGACTACTGGTCTCTTGGGGTCAAAATGGGTTAGTATGGCGTCCGAGGCTAGGAGTTTTTTCAGGTCATTGAACGCTTTCTCTTGGCTCTCGTCCCATTTCCATGCCTCGTCCTTTTTTAGAAGCTTGTGCAGCGGCTCCGCCACCGATGCCTTCCGAGGCAGGAAGGAATGATAGAAGTTTAGGAGCCCCAGGAACGACTGTAATTCGGGCTTGGAGGTGGGGCGAGGAGCATTTTGGATGGCGGCCACCTTTGATTTGGAGGGCTTGATTCCTGCAGGGGTTACCCGGAAACCCAAGAACTCAACCTCTGTGGCGAAGAAGACGCATTTGTCTTTCCGCAGCCTCAACCCCACCTTTTCGAATATCGTCAACACTTTGTCTAGTCTCTCAGCCAATTCAGATTCGCTCCCCCCGTTATCAACACGTCATCAAAGTATGGTAAGACCCCCTCTAGCCCCTTTAAGAGGCATTCCACTAGTGATTGGAAGATACCTGGCGCCGAGTTCACGCCAAACTGTAGGCGCGTGACCTGGAACGCCCCCTTATGAGTGACTATCGTCTGCGCAGCAGCCGCAGCTGGGGTTACCGAAAGCTGCTGATATGCTTGTGCCAGGTCAAGTTTTGCAAAGCACCTCCCCCCATGTAACCTGGCCAACAGGAGGCTGACCACCGGTACCGGATACGCATTTGGGCGTATCGCCTTATTAATGGTGCATTTGTAATCTGTGCATATGCGAACCTCCCCGTTAGCCTTTAGCGCTGTTACAATCGGAGTCTCCCACTCCACGGAATCAACAGGAACGAGAATCCCCTGGCCCACCAATTTGTCCAGTTCTGCCTCTATCTTGTCCTTGAGTGCAAAAGGCACTCTGTGCGGTTTGAGTCTTATTGGGCGGACCTCCGGGTCCAGGTCAAACGCAACTGGGGGTCCCTTGAATTTTCCGAGTCCCTTCTTGAACACTTCGGGGTGCGCGTCACACACCTCTTGTATAGGGTCAGTCCCAACGGCATGCACCCCCCCCCCCGATGAACAAACCCAGGGGCTTAAACCATTGGGTCCCGAGAAGGCTACAGCTTCCCCCCTTGAGGACAACCAGGGGAAGTTCCGCGGCATGCCGCTTGTACTGGACCTTGAATTTTCCAACCCCCAACACCGGAATGCTATTTCCCTGTACGTCCCGCAGCGTAGACCTCAGCGCTTTGAGCCTGGGCCGCACGTTGGGGGAAATTCCCAAAAACTCCCTCTGGGAAATTATTGAATACGAAGACCCCGAGTCTATCTCCATTCTAATGGGGGCCCCTTGCACCAGTACCTCAACAAAGTAACGGGGGTGTCCTAAGGACACGCTGTGAACTGGGGCGTCGTCGTCGCTGCTGTCGTAGATGTGGCCCACGCCGTCCTGCTTCCTCGAGGGCCGGGTGCCTTCCTGGAATCTCGGTGGGCGGTCCGTCGAGCCTCTCTGGTCCCCGTGCCGCCGTCTGCAAACCTTGGCTATGTGCCCTCAACGTCCACAGTTGTGGCACTCGGCCTTCCGGAACGGGCACTTAGTGCGGTCGTGGGCCGCCCCGCAGCCGTCGCAACGTCGGCCATCCTTCCGTACTTTCCGGACGTCCTCGTCCTCGCTGCTCTCCGTGGAGGATTGTGGTGCTCACCTGGCCGCGTGCACCGAGCCTGCTGCCTTGTCGGGTTGTGGGGGCCTTTCCCTGAACCCCTTGACTCCGGCCCTCATGGCTTCCGTGGCCTGCGCCGCCTTCACGACCTCGTGCAGCGTCGGGGGCGGCTCCTGGTTCATCAGCTTTCGCTGAACTTCTTCGTCCCACAGACCACAGAGCATGCGGTCCCTGAGGGCGATTTCCAGGTTCTCCCACTTGCAAGGGCCGGCGGCCAACCGGAGGGCCGCTGCAAAGGCTGCGATGGACTCCCCCGGCTCTTGGACTCTCTTCCAGAACGCGTCTCGAGCCGAAAACATCGAGACCGAGGGCTGGAAGTGGTCGCGCATCGCTTTCAGGAGCTGCTTGACCGACACCTCGCTCACCTTCTTCGGCGAAACCAGGTCCACCAGTACTCTCATGGTGGCACATCCCAGCATCTGGGTGAGGATTGCCCTCTTTTTTCCTTCGTCCGTAATGTCGGACACCACCAGCGCGCTTTGGAAGTCCATTTCGAAGAGCTCCCAATCTTCCGGCTTGTTGATGACGAAACCGGCGTGTGTCTTGATCTCGTGGGGATCCATTATCCCACCTTCGTTGCCAATTTAGTGTATGAGAACCAAGACATAGGAACAGCCGAAGGATTGGCTTAACACATCTTTATTGCATGGTGGTCCGGGGGAACATGTGGTAATGGTGGACGAACAGCTCAATATATACAGAGGCTATACATTTGAATGTGGCTCCTCGGTAGCCCATTGGCTACTGTCTGCGTGACGTCATTTCTGGTCACGCCCTTCTTGTCCAGGTGAGTGGTGGCGGGAATCTTCCCGCGCTGTAGGTATTCGTGGAATTGGAACCATGTGAGCTGGACGCTCGCTATTGCCATCTGGTGGACATTAGCTCGCGTCCTAATACAGGAGGTTACAGAGTTACACCTGGTAGTTATTCTGTTACATTGTTTAAAGGCATACTTTCTTATACACAACAGCTTCTGAATTTTCTTGATCAACTTCCCTTCAGTGTTTGATCTTCACAACCCCAAAAGATTGCCCCAATCATCTCTCTGCAACATTAATATGCTTTCAACTCTAATTATGCATAGCCACTAACCTTTGTTTCCAGCCTGAGAAAGGCACACATTATAGTTGTATAAGCATTGGGTTATCCATCTCTTTTGAGATCCAGTGTAGGGCCTAGCCAGCCTGTTGGGGCAGTTAAATTGTTCTTTCACTCTGTCTGCATGTTGTATATAAACCTTAATATTACAAACCACAAAGAACTCTCCAATGACATATCTTTAAAGGAAACTGGAACATATAAGGCAGGGGTGCCCAAACTATGGCCAATGGGCCAGATTTGGTCCTCAACACCAATTCATCTGGCCCATGCTGCCCTCGTAGCTTCTGGAAGGAGAAGTAAAATGCATCTGTATGGGAGCGATGAGGGTGGTGCAGGCTGGATGAATTGGTGGATCTGGCTCATAGGCCATAGTTTGGGCACCCCTGGTTTAAGCAGAGAAAATGGCAGCTTAAAATCTATCTAACCCTGTTGCCAAACAGATTGCAAGGTGCGTTTTACTTCTGCTTCCGGTGGGAGGAACCATGTGACTGGCCCGCTGAACCACGTGACTGGCCCACTGAACCACATGACTGGCCCATGGCCCATAAAGTTTGGGCACCCCTGATGTAAGGGCTACAACTCCTCACTGCGTGGGAGAACTTGTCTACGTGTAACAGAATGTTAAGATCAGATTTCCTGCAAAGTTTCATTCATGTGATTGGTAGTCCTGTCTTGAATACAAAGGCTTTCCCAGTGCATTTGGGCAGAGCCTCTTGGGGTTGGCGCAACTGGGACTTTACACCAGGAAACCAAAATTTAGAGGGCACCAAAGTCTTGAAACGAGTCTGCTATTGAATATTAAGAAAATAAATGGGGAAAATAAATAAATGTTCTGTTTGTTTTGGACAAACATCACATTTTCTTCCTCCTTTTGGCCACAGCGGCTTAGTTGTTAAGATGCAGAGCTTGAAGACCGGAAGGATAGCAGCTCTTGACCTGAGTGCTGCTTGTTGGAGTGAGCTCCCGACTCTGTCCCAGATCCTGCCAACCTAGCCGTTTGAAAGCAAGAAATTGCAAGCAGATAAATAGTAATCACTTTGGTGGAAAAGGTAACAGCATTCTGTGTGCTTCAGCATCTAGTCATACCTGCCACATAACCATGGAAACGTCTGCATATGCAGACAGTGCTGGCTTTTTGGCTGAAAATGGAGATGAGAACCATCCCCTAGAGCAGGACGCAAATGTCTTTCGAGCAAGGGAGACCTTTTTTTCCCATAGGGGAATTCATACTCATGCCTCATGGCAGAGTGGGTGGGAAATTATGCCACTTACCTTGGGTACCAAGATGGCATGGTATAGCTCTGGAAGCTGTCCTTTCAGTACAGCTAAATATCACTGCAGATGTATTGACCCCCCCGGGGGGGGGATATGTCATGATGGTGATGAGGCAAGAACTTGGGATAAGCCTGGCAGTTACAAATACAATGTATTTATTTATTTATTTGTTTATTTATTTATTTATTTATTTATTTATATCCCACCCTCCTGGTGGGGAACACCACTCAGGGCGGCTAACACCACAAGGAGGAAAAGGGAGAGGGATAAAAAATAAAAATACAATATGAAACAATTAAAACATCAGTAGCCAGAAACATTCAATAAACCCACTAGCTAAAATCGAAGTTAAAACACAAGAACAACGATTTAACATTTTAAAACTACCCTCACCCACATTAAAAACAGAGTTACAGTACCAAACCGGAGAGGATCCCACCACCCAGGCTAAACAAGCCAGTGGGCTTGGGTGGGTTGGTGGAAGCAATGATGCCCCACACCCACTGAAATAGCCATGTCTTCAACATTTTCCTGAAAGGGAGTAGTTCTGTCTGGAGACACAATTTGGGTGGTAGGAGGTTCCACAGGGATGGGGCAGACACGGAGAAGGCTCTCCTCCTGCTCCCAGTAAGATGTACTTCTTTCACTGACGGGACCACCACAGAGCCTCTCCTGTTTGCCCTAGACGGACGGGCTGAATTCCTTGGGGTGACGCGGTCTCTTAAGTAGCCTGGTCCAATGCCATGAAGTGATGCCTCCTCTATGTGCAATTATGCATATATTTGAAAACTATCATATTGCTGTTTGTGTGAATTTGAGTTCATCAAAGGAAGCGTATCTGTAATGAGTGGACAGGAATGCTACTTTCAGTCATTTAGGACTGTTCCAAATCATTCCCTTTGCTTGTAAGCCCCTTGTTACTTTCATTTGATTTCCTTACAAAAATGATTTAAAAAATAATAATAATAGTACTGCTAATAATGATGAAGATGTTCTATGTGCACACTTTTATTTCATTCTTCAGAAACAGTAAAAGGATAACATCTCAATCAGGCAACAGTTCTTCCTTTGAAAATGTAACTGAATTAAAGGTGCCCCTTTAAGATAAGAGCTGATGTTATCACTCTCCCCAACATTTTTTACTGTTTGCTGTGTGAGAGAAAAAGACTAGGAGAAAAAAAAAGCTCTCTCTGGTGTTCTTGGGAGGTCTGGCAGATTTACTTTTTTGGCATTGCGCATTACCAGGGAGTTGGGATTAAAGGAAAAAAAATCATCTGATACTGGATCGCTTCAACCAGATGCAACCATTTTTCTTTTTTCATTCCTGCAAAGTTAGACAGCAGCATGTGAAAAGGGAATGTAATCATTTCGGTGAAAACCCATTAGTGTGGACCTTCCCCAGGCGGTAGCCACACTTGAATCAAGCTTGCTCTGAAAAGGAAGGTGTGCAGTCCTGAACTGGTCCACCTGTTCAAACATCCTTTAGAAGTGGACAGCCTAATGCTGTCAACACTTCTGTGGCTTAGAATTTCTTTGTTTAGAGTCCCTTGTTTGGAAAGCAAAAAAAAAAAAAAAAAAGAACAAAGGAGATGGATGTACATGAAACACAGTAGATGGGCAGATATATAGATCTTATATACTAAACATACTCATAAAAGTCCTCTTTATTACTCAGCTACAGGTTATTTGGCATAATAATAGGATTTGGAGAACTGGCACATACAGATTTAATTGACTGGTCCATTTAATTCAGTACTGGCAACAGTTCTGTGGGATTCAGATATCAACCTTTTCCAGCTCTCGCCCCCCCCCTCGATTAAAAAAAGATGGAAAATACAATGGAAAATGGTGAAAGTTAATTAACCATTGGCGAGGACTTACTGGGACAGATACTGAACAGTCTTCTTGTTTCCAAGACTGGACATCAAAGCCAGTCATTCCTAAAAGGTTTCAGTCAATATGTTCTTCTGTCTCCTGGACAACTTTCCCTTTTCCTTTTATCTTGAATGATCAATAATAATATCCTACACTTTTTATTTCAAATTAAATGGCCAAAGTAGTCCAGCTATCTGGCTTTCAGGGAGTTCATAATTGCTTGGTATTTATTCATTATTATAATTTTGTGTCAGAAATTATTCTGGTTAGAAAGATTTTTGCAGAAGAAACTCTGCTCAGGGGATGCCCAAATGAGGCTCCTTTCATGTCCCCAAGAGTTGGGACAGAGACAGGCACTCAATCCATCATGCAGTACCCGGGTCTCAAAGTACCAACTTTCCACAGCCTTCCAGCTAACAAGGCGAGCTTCTTAACCACTGAGCCACCTCAGCCCCTATTTATTCATTAATTTTAGTGCTACAGTACTTCATTGGTCACCCTCTCAGTCCAAGAAATTCTCAACATTCTGAGATAAGTCTGCATTTCAAATGCTTCTAAGTTTTATTTTATAGTTGACTATGTTAAAGTTTTCAGTTCCATGCCATAGAGTAGAATAGAGGCTATGTGCTGCAGTTGAGCATTTATTTATTTATTGGTCATATTTATACTGTTTGAACTTTCAAACAGTTACTTAAATTGTTAATCCTTTTCTACTAATTTTCCCATCTAGTCAACACAAAGTAAAGCCACCTAGATTGGCTCCTATGGATTCAGATTGCCTGATCAAATATCTAAAATTATCTCCAGTCTTGAAAGTACAGAAACTGCCTTTTTTGTCAGAAGCACACAAAGGTGCTTTCTGGGTTTAAAGGATTTTTGCTGGATGCCTGAATGAGGGGATGGCTGAATGAGGCTCCTTTTACATCCTGAAGATATTTCCCCACCAAAGTGGTCCCTATTTATCTACTTGCAATTTCTTGCTTTTGAACTGTGTTGTGTTCTAATGGTTTTACCTTCCACAATGTATCTGAACCAATGTAACCTTGCCTATAGCAACAATGTAACCTTCAGCTGCATCATATGAACCCTGTAAGAGGACGCGAGCTAATGACCACCAGCTGGCAGCAGCGAGCGTCCAAGCTCCCTTGGTCCAAACTCATCAAAGGCAACAGCGCGGGAAGTCTTCCCGCCATCACCTACACCTGGACAAGAAGGGCGTGACCCGCAATGACGTCACGCAGACAGTAGCCAATGGGCTACCATGGAACCACGTTCAAATGTATTACTACTGTATATAAGGAGCTATCGATCCGCCATTACCTCATGTTCCCTCTGTCCACGATGCAATAAACCTGAGTTAACCCAGCCCGAGGCTGTGTCCTGTGTCTTGGTTTGCATACACCAAACTGGCGACGAAGGTGGGATAATGGATCCCCACGGAACAGCCAGGGCACAGAGCGGGTTCAACATCACCAAACCGCAAGACTGGGAGCTGCTTGAGATGGACT
Source organism: Bradypodion pumilum (assembly GCA_035047305.1). Lineage (NCBI taxonomy): Eukaryota > Metazoa > Chordata > Lepidosauria > Squamata > Chamaeleonidae > Bradypodion > Bradypodion pumilum. Next base: position 328,617,927 of record JAWDJD010000003.1, read on the forward strand.
TTCAGGCGGCACTGGTGGAACTCAAAGTCAAAGGAGACGACGAGGAGAGGAAGAGGGCCATCCTCACCAGAATGCTCGGGATGGAAACCAAGCGGACGCTGGTGAGCATCATCGCTCCGAAGAAGGTGAGCGAATTTAAGGCGGACGACATCATGAAGCTGCTGCGAGAGCGTTTCAGTCCCTCGAGGGCAATGTTTCCCGCTCGGAGCGCGTTTTGGAGGCGAGTCCAAGCGCCGGACGAGTCGGTTGAGACATTCGTGGCCGCCATGAGGATAGCCGCCGCCCCCTGCAAATGGGACAACATCCTAGAGATGGCCCTCAGGGATGGCGTGCTGTGTGGCCTGAAAGACAAGGAGGTGCAGCGCAGCTTGATGAACAAGGACCCGCCACCCACGCTGGCAGAGGTCGTAGAGGCCGCGGAAGCCGCAGAGTCCACGAATGCTGGAGTGGACGAGATGCACCAGTGGCGTGAGTGGCGTCCTAGAGCCGGCAAGGCGGCAAATTCGGTGCACGGGAAGTCCGGACAGGCGGTGCACGCGACTCGACGGGCCTCAAAGTCGTCTACGGAAGGCATCCGTGGCCGAACCGCTCCATCGGTTACTTAAAAAGGAGGAGACATGGATGTGGGGTGACGAGCACGAGAGGGCGTTCAACGAACTAAAGCAACTCTTAACATCTGAGGCAATCCTGACGCATTTCGACCCCAAACGGCCGGTGGTCTTAGTCTGTGATGCATCCCCGGTGGGGGTGGGGGCGGTGCTTTGCCACGTGTTGGATGACGGAAGGGAGGCCCCGGTAGCGTTTTATTCAAGATCCCTGTCCCAAGCGGAGCGCAATTACGCACAAACCGACAGGGAGGCATTAGCAATAGTAGCGGGAACCAAAAAATTTCACGATTTTTTGTATGGCCGCCCGTTCAAAATCGTGACTGATCACAAGCCACTGTTAGGGATTTTCACGGCAGGCAAGCCCACGCCGCAGATCCTGTCCCCGAGAATGCTGCGATGGGCTATTTTTCTCAACGCATACCAACATGAGTTGGAGTACCGGCCCGGAAAGGAGATCGGCCATGCTGATGCACTTTCGAGATCTCCTTTGCCCTTGTCGGACGACCAAAAGGCGAGAGTAGAAAGAGACCGCCAGGTGTTGCTAATTGAGGTCTTAGACGCACCCCCAATAGTACCAGCCGACATTGCTAGGGCGACAGGCAAGGACAGAACGCTAGAGAAAGTTAGTTCATGGGTACAGAAGGGGTGGCCGGCATCGTCCCCAAGCACAGAATTCGACCCATTTTTTCGGAAAAAGCTAGAGTTGTCCCTAGAGAGGGGGTGCCTTTTGTGGGGCCAACGGGTGGTGGTCCCTACGCCCCTGCGGCCGAGGGTGCTCGAACTGCTGCACGTAAGCCACCCGGGCATAGTTCGTTCAAAGGCGCTGGCCCGGAGCTACTTCTGGTGGCCACAGCTGGACGCGGACATTGAGCACATGGTCGGCACTTGTGAGGCATGCCAGGGATCCCGACCAGAGGCGGCCCGTCTTCCGCATAGGGAATGGGACACAGCAAGGGGGCCATGGTCCAGAGTGCACGTAGATTTCGCTGGCCCATTCCGAGGAACCATGTTTCTCCTGGTGGTGGATGCGTTCTCCAAGTGGCTGGAGGTTATCCCAGTAAAGAGCACGTCCTCCACCACGACAATTGGCCAGCTAAGGAGAGTCTTTTCCACGTTCGGTTTACCCGATACTTTAGTCAGCGATAACGCTAGTTGTTTCACCTCCGCTGAGTTCGGGGCATTCATGGAGGCAAACGCCATTCGGCATGTCACATCCGCGCCGTTTCACCCGGCCACGAATGGCCAAGTGGAACGGCTGGTGCGTACAACAAAGGATGCGCTGCGGCGCATGGGCCCGGGGGATCTGAATCACCAAGTATGCCAGTTCCTCTTAGCGTATAGGGTGACCCCCTTAGCGTCAGGCTACTCGCCGGCAGAGCTCTTGATGCGGCGAAAACTAACCACGATCCTGTCCAGGCTAGACCCGACGAGAGTCGAGGATAAAGGGAAAAACATAGGGTTGGCAGTCTCGAAAGGTTTCGCCGCCGGCGACCCTGTTCACTGCAGGAACTATTCCAACGCAGGGCCAGCCTGGGTACCAGGGACGGTTGTAGAACAGACGGGGCCAGTGTCGTACCGGGTCGAGACTAACACCGGCCTCCTCTGGAGGAGACACGCAGACCAACTGAGGCACCGAGTGAGTAGGCCAGTCAGTGGGGCTCAGCAACAGGATTCAGCGTTAGGGTCCTCCCCCACCCGCTTAACCCAAGGGGGAGACAGCAGCGGACAACAGTCCCAAGCAAGGGGGGAAGGCAGAAGCAGCGGCCCCGACTCATACCCTTTTGATACACCAGTCCTATCAGAGGCCGGGGAAGGGGGAGAGGAGTTCGCGACCGCTGCCCCCGAATGTAATTTTGATTTTGATTTTGCGAGCCGGGGGGGTTTTCAGGAGTGTTTCCCCACCCATCCAAGCGAGAAGAGGGGTTTTTCGTTAGCCCCCAGTGCCCCCGGTTCCTCCCTAAGAAAGAGCACACCTTCCAACAACGCCGCGGAGCCGCGGCAAGTCACTAACGAGTCTCCCTCTCCAATTACAGGACAGGAAACCAGGGGACAAAGAGAAGGTAGCAAACCCGGGGAAAGGCAGCCCGCATCGAGACCCCAGCGTGTTCGAAATAAGCCATCTTGGCTGAGAGACTTTGTCTCCTAGGGGGGGGGGAGTGTGTTTAAGTGTGGGCTCGAGACTTTGTCTCGTCCTAGGGGGGAGGGGTGTTGTGTTCTAATGGTTTTACCTTCCACAATGTATCTGAACCAATGTAACCTTGCCTATAGCAACAATGTAACCTTCAGCTGCATCATATGAACCCTGTAAGAGGACGCGAGCTAATGACCACCAGCTGGCAGCAGCGAGCGTCCAAGCTCCCTTGGTCCAAACTCATCAAAGGCAACAGCGCGGGAAGTCTTCCCGCCATCACCTACACCTGGACAAGAAGGGCGTGACCCGCAATGACGTCACGCAGACAGTAGCCAATGGGCTACCATGGAACCACGTTCAAATGTATTACTACTGTATATAAGGAGCTATCGATCCGCCATTACCTCATGTTCCCTCTGTCCACGATGCAATAAACCTGAGTTAACCCAGCCCGAGGCTGTGTCCTGTGTCTTGGTTTGCATACACCAAAAACTGCTAGATTGGCAGGAGCTGAGACAAAGACAGGCACTCATTCCGTCATGCAGTACTCAGGTCTTGAACTGCCAGCTTGCTGACATTCCAGCTAACAAGTCAAGCTTCTTAAATACTGATCCACCGCAGTCCGAGAAACTGCCTGTAATGCTCTGATTTCTTCCTATAAAAGAGTACTGAGGCCTCCCACAGGACAGAAACAGCTGTGTGTTGCAAGGTATTACTGAAGATTCAAAGTTTATTGCTCTTTGTGGCCTTTCATTTTGAAAAAACCAGGAATCATTTATGGTGAAAGCTAGCACTTAATGAGCTCTGACACAATGTTTGCAATACCAGATACACCAGATATACTATTTTTCACTAACAGAAAACTCCCACCCTTTTGTAACTTCAAAGAAATTCTTTTATTTTTTAAAAAAATTGCAAGGGAAATCTGTGCCTTTTAAGCTTGTCTAATACAACTATCACCACATCATGGATGTGTGAAGTTGCACAGAGTGGTGTAGCTAGCATGTCCCAATGGATTAAGGCTCAGTGTTTTGAAATGGAATCCTTCTTCAGTTCTCTTTTTGTTTCTAATGCCTAATGTACAAGTGCTCAAGCACAGTTTTAGCAGAAGGAAACAAGAATTTTTCTTGCAAGGCTTGTGTTTAAACAGAGTTGTCAAGTATATGGCAAAAATGTAGTACAGGAATTCACTTTACTGTATCTTGGTTGCAATAAAAACAAGAATATGTTTGTAAGAGGATACTGAAGTACAGTGGAACCTCATACAACAATCACCCTGTATAGCAATGAAAATACATAACAATAAGTTTGTTGTTGTTTTTTGGGGGGATGGCATCCCGCATAACAATTTTCCCTATGGAAAAAATTGTACAACAGTTTTTCAATGGGAAAAACTACTTAGCAAAAAAAATGTTGTACGATGCATCCCATAGGGGAAATCGCTATATGATGCATGTATCATATAGCAATTGTTTCTTACAACAATGAACCCCATGGAACGGATTAAAATCATTGTATGAGGTACCACTGTAACTGGCTTTCTGAAACTAACATTTGAGTCAGAAAGACAAGTGAAATGGCCAGACAGACTAAACTAAACTAGCAGTAGCAGTTCAAGAACAACAACACACACAGAGTTTAGAATAGAAGGCAGATACCATTTAGTGGGAAGAAACATTTAGTCTATTGCTTGGCTCTTCAGATTAAAAAACACCCAATGACTATTTTTGTTAAATGCTGCTTTTCCCCATCTCCATTCTATCGCAGAAAACAAACCCAAAGCATAGTGGGATTGTATGCCGGATGGTCAACAATTTTACGGTCATTACAGTTTCTTTTGCATTTTTTCATCTCTGAACCTAGAACATTACACATGCAAATGTTATAGGGTATTGTATATTAAAACAACTAGATTTAGGGATATTTTCCCCATGCCATCATTCAGCTGAACATTTGATTATATTTTTTGTATATATGAATTCTGCTGTCATTATGCTTTTATGTGTTGTTTTTGACCAGTCAGCACACTGAGAGCTTTTGGTACCAGAATTAAATTCCATGTGTGTTTCTGTTGTGTACTGAATGTAGTGTGTTGAATGTATTTGTAACCACACGAATGGGTACAGGTAACACTGTAACCTTCTGTATGAGGACGCGAGCTAGTGGCCACTGGGGGCAATAGCGAGTGCCCAGCTCACATGGTTCACATTACTCAAATTACTCAAATGCCTTCAGCCGCACGGGAAAGATTCCCGCGCTCACCTCACCTGGACAAGAAAGGCGTGACCAAGGATGACGTCACTTGGACAGCAGCCAATGCCTGTCGAAGAGCCAGATTCAATTAGATAGCCACCGTATAAAAAGAGCTGTTTGTCCGCCATTACCACATGTTCGTACTGTACTCTATGCAATAAAGATGTGTTAGGCTAGCTTACAGCCGTTTCCATTGTCTTGATTCCCAAACACTAAATTGGCGACGAAGGTGGGATCATGGATTCCCACGGGGACAAGACAATATCACAGAAGCCAGTTTTCGACGTGACCCATCCCGAGCGATGGGACTGGTTTGAAATGCATTTCAAGAGTATGGTGGTGTATGCGGGCATCACCGACGCTGGGAAGAAGAAGGGTCTTCTCATCACGATGCTCGGGTTCCACGCCGTGCAAGCACTGATGGATCTGGTGGCACCACGAGAGGTGGACCAGGTTTCGGTGACGGAAATTCTGGGGGTTCTGCGGAATCATTTCAAGCCCAAAGTATCCTTCTTCTCTGCCAGGGCCATTTTCGCGAGGAGGGACCAAAAGCCGGGTGAGTCAATATCCGAGTATGCAGCGGCCCTCCGCGTTTTGGCGACCCCATGCGAATGGTGGGAAATTCTAGACGTGGCCCTAAGGGACAGGATGCTCTGTGGCCGTCCACAGCGTGCCTCTAGGGCAACCACGTTTTTATGCTGAGGTACTGTTGCAAGGGGTCCCTGTTAAGATGGAGATAGACTCGGGGTCTGTTTACTCCCTCATTTCCCATAAGGAATTTTTGCGGATTCCCCCCAAGGAGCGACCCAAACTCAAGGAGATGGGGGCGAACTTAAAAGATGTGCAGGGAAATGCGATTCCAGTATTGGGGATTGGGGACTTTGAGACACGGTACAAGGGACTCCGAAGGAAACTCCCCCTGGTAGTTCTAAAAAATGGGGGGTGTAATCTCTTGGGGACACAATGGTTCAAACCCCTGGACATCTTCATAGGCGGCGTCCATGCCATCGGGGGGAATGAGATTCAGGCAGTGTGCGACGCACACGCAGAGGTATTCAAGAAGGGACTCGGAAAGTACAAGGGGCCCCCAGTTTCCTTCGACCTGGACCCGGAGGTCCGCCCAATGAGACTAAAACCACGTCGGGTTCCATTCGCCCTCAAGGACAAAATTGAGGCGGAACTGGACAAATTAGTGGGGCAAGGGATTTTAGTGCCGGTGGACTCTGCAGAGTGGGAGACTCCTATTGTTACAGTATTGAAAGCAAATGGGGAAGTGCGAATTTGCGCTGACTACAAGTGTACAATTAACAAGGTGATCCGCCCTAATGCCTATCCGGTGCCGGTAGTTAGCCATCTACTGGCCACTTTACATGGGGGAAAAGTTTTTGCTAAACTAGATCTGGCGCAGGCGTACCAGCAGCTTCCAGTAACCCCAGCCACAGCTGCTGCACAGACCATTGTAACTCACAAGGGGGCATTCAAGGTGACGCGCCTACAGTTTGGCGTGAACTCAGCGCCGGGGTTGTTTCAGTCTCTTGTGGAACGTTTGTTAAAGAAATTACCGGGGGTCTTGCCATTTTTCGATGATATATTGATATCTGGGGAGAGCGAAGCAGAACTGGCCCAGAGACTAGATAAGGTCCTCACAGCCTTCGAATCCGCGGGGTTGAGGTTGCGGAGGGACAAATGTGTGTTTCTGGCCAGGGAGGTGGAGTTTCTGGGGTTCCGCATAACTTCTGAGGGGGTGAAACCCGCTGAGGCCAAAGTCTCAGCCATTCGAAACGCTCCTCGCCCCACCGCGAAACCGGAGCTGCAGTCTTTCCTGGGGCTGCTGATTTTTTACCATTCCTTCCTGCCCAGGAAAGCGACGATTGCAGAGCCCCTGCATGGGCTGCTGAAGAAGGATGCGGTTTGGCGGTGGGGGGAGAAGCAGGAGCGGGCTTTCAGGGAACTCAAGCAACTCCTCTCCTCGGAGGCTATTCTAACCCATTTTGACCCAAACAAGCCGGTAGTCTTGGTCTGCGACGCCTCACCAGTGGGGGTGGGGGCGGTCCTGTGCCACGTGCTAGAGGGGGGGCGAGAAGCCCCAGTTGCATTCTACTCGAGATCATTGTCCAAGGCAGAACGAAATTACGCCCAAACAGATAGGGAGGCTCTTGCCATTGTTGCGGGCACAAAGAAGTTCCATGATTTTCTGTATGGTCGCCCATTCACCATTGTCACCGATCACAAGCCGCTGTTGGGTATCTTCACCTCAGACAAGCCCACTCCACAGATCCTCTCCCCCAGGATGCTTAGGTGGGCGATTTTTCTGAATGCATACAGGGGGGCGTTAGAGTACCGTCCCGGGAAAGAGATAAGCCACGCGGACGCCCTCTCAAGGTCTCCTCTTCCCCACCTGGGGGACCCAAAGTGTGAGGTAGAACAGGATAGCCAAGTCCTCCTCATTGAAGGCCTAGATGCACCCCCCATTTTGCCCAAGGAAATTGCTGCCGAAACGGCCAAGGATAAAACGTTAGCCCTTGTGAGATCCTGGGTACAGAAGGGGTGGCCCGCAGCTCCCCCCGCAGACGAGTTTGCGGCATTTTTCAGGAAGAGGGTTGAGTTGTCCGCAGAAAGGGGGTGTCTGTTGTGGGGGGAGAGGGTGGTGGTCCCACAGGCATTAAGAGCAAGGGTGCTACGGCTTTTACATGTCAGCCACCCAGGGATTGTGCGCTCTAAGGCGCTGGCCAGAAGCTACTTCTGGTGGCCTCAGCTAGACGCAGACATTGAACACATGGTGAACACCTGCGAAAGTTGCCAGAGCTCTCGGCCTGAGGAGTCCCGCCTTCCACACAGAGAATGGGACACAGCTAGGGGACCGTGGTCCCGCCTCCACATAGACTTCGCAGGGCCATTCAGGGGTTCATTTTTTCTACTTGTGGTGGACGCATACTCCAAGTGGTTGGAGGTAATTCCAATGCGCAACACCTCATCAGCGGGGACTATAAAACAGCTGCGCAAACTGATATGCACGTTCGGGATACCTGACGTCATAATTAGTGACAATGCGAGTTGTTTCACGTCAGCCGAGTTCCAGGCGTTCTTAGAGTCCAACTCCATTCGGCACATTACCTCAGCCCCATTTCACCCTGCAACAAATGGCCAGGCGGAACGTCTGGTGCGCACAATGAAGGAAGGGCTGCGGCGCATGGGTCCCGGGGATCTGGACCGGCAGCTCTGCCAGTTTCTGTTGGCATATCGAGTGACGCCATTGGCGTTGGGATACTCTCCCGCGGAACTCCTCATGAAGAGGAAGTTACACTCATTATTAACTAGATTGGATCCCACCCGGGTCGAGGATAGAGGAAGAAATATTGAGCACAGCCCCACCGAAAATTTCCAGATAGGAGAGCCTGTTCATTGCAGAAACTACGCCACCACTGGGCCAGCATGGGTGCCGGGGGTAGTCATTAATCAAACAGGACCAGTCTCATTCTGTGTCGAGACCAACATGGGTCTCCTCTGGAGAAGGCACGCTGACCAACTTAGGCACCGAGTGATTGGGGGGCCGGACAGAGGGGATCATCAGCAGCGCTCAGCGTTAGGGTTCTCCTCCACCCGTTTAGACCAAGGGGGAGAAAACGTAGGGCAACAGTCCCAAACAGGGGGGGGAAGCTTAGGGTCAAACTCATATCCTTTTCATACGCCAGCTCTATCCAGTCCCTTGAAAGAGAGGAACGAGTTTGCCCCTGTAGTTCTACCCAGCCCCTCGAAGGAGGGAAATGAGTTTGCCACTGTTGCCCCTGAATTAGATTTTGAGTTATCAAACCGGGGGGGGGGGTTTCGGAGTGTTCCCCCACCCGTCCAAGCGAAGAGCGGGGTTTTTCTTTAGCCCCTAGTGCCCCCGGTTTGTCCACAGCCACGTCGGGAACCCTTCCTCCCCCTTCTCCTGGCCATCCCAAGGCGGCAAGCCCGCGGCGAGTCACTAATGAGTCATCCTCTCCAATTGCAGGACAAGAACCAGGAGGACACAGACGAGGGGGCATGGCCGAGTCAAACATAACGGCCGCACGGCCAAAACGCACATGCAGGAAACCAGTTTGGTTAAGGGACTTTGTCCCATCTTAGGGGGGAGGGATGTTGTGTACTGAATGTAGTGTGTTGAATGTATTTGTAACCACACGAATGGGTACAGGTAACACTGTAACCTTCTGTATGAGGACGCGAGCTAGTGGCCACCGGGGGCAATAGCGAGCGCCCAGCTCACATGGTTCACATTACTCAAATTACTCAAATGCCTTCAGCCGCGCGGGAAAGATTCCCGCGCTCACCTCACCTGGACAAGAAAGGCGTGACCAAGGATGACGTCACTTGGACAGCAGCCAATGCCTGTCGAAGAGCCAGATTCAATTAGATAGCCACCGTATAAAAAGAGCTGTTTGTCCGCCATTACCACATGTTCGTACTGTACTCTATGCAATAAAGATGTGTTAGGCTAGCTTACAGCCGTTTCCATTGTCTTGATTCCCAAACACTAAAGTTTCTTACACTTGATCAATAAAATATTAGATCTAATCTAAAATACCAGAATGTGCTTTCTTATCATGGTCCTTGAGGTTCTCTAATTTTGGTGAGTACAGTGGATAGGTACAACATGGGAGAAAGCCTTCTTATTATTACCCAACCTTTCGGACCTCCTGGTTTGGAAGGTTTGGTTGGCCCATGTTTTTTATATGGCTACCAATCTCAACAAAAACTTTGCTATAGATGGCTGGATAGGTCAGTGATACAGGTAACCACTACAATGACAGAGGGTTGAGATTTCATTTCTCATTGTGCCATCATGGAGAAAACCTAGGCTTTGTAGCCTTGGGCAAATTGCATAGTCCCAAGGCATTTGCAGAAGAAGGGGATAGTAAACCACTTCTAAGTAATCATCTAGAAAATCCTGGAAAGGGTAGCTAATAATTGGAATCAACATGACAACACTTTAGTATTATTAAAACATTGTTATTCTCACAAGCATTTCTCATTTCGATGAGCCCTTATGGTGCAATGGTTAACTGTTGTACTGCAGCTAAAATTGTGCTCATGAGTTTGATCCTGATGGTGGTCCAGGTTGACTCAGCCTTCCGTCCTTCCGAGGTTGGTAAAATGAATACCAAGCATGTTAGGGGCAAAATGCTAATTATCTTGTGAACCACCCAGAGAGTGCACGAAGTACTATTGGGGTGTATATAAGTGTGATTTCTATTGCTACCACTATCTAATGCTGACCTCTTCCAGTTGGTTGCTGTTGTTATTTTTCAATTTGCTGGTGATGTTTCTTTAATTCATTTTTTTAGCTGATGATATGATTTTTAGCTTTCTTTGGAGATTCCACCTGAGACAAGGCAGAATATACTTATATATGTATGAACACAAAGAAGAAATCTGTATGAGTTCTCCAGGTCCAGTTTGTCTTCATGAACTATAGCCAATGGAACAACCTGTTAAATCTTTCAAAATTTCCAAGAGTCTCATGCCTCTGGAACTAAATGTGGAGCCAAATGCATCTCTAGAAACCTTGTCAAAATCTAATTAATAATAAGTGCAGGGGTTTGTATTTCACCAGGAACACAGACTATCCAGCTGGAAATTCTAACGGTTTCCTTCTCAGTTATGTTCCTATGTAATATCTCTTCATACCCTACACCATGCCCATGGCTATGAGTGTTATGATTGATGCCTTCCCTCTAGGTTTGTAAGCAGAGCTGAGGCAATTTTCCCTGAGAAAATCCTAGGGTGAGAAGTAAGTGTTAAACTTTAGTTTCTCATGCATTATGATCCCAATGAAATCCCCTTTCTATTGGCTACTAATTAAATCAATAAAACCACCAAAGTGGTTTTTAATGAGATGTTTGGCACCCTACCTGATCTTACTGATGGATCAGCAACTGAGAAGATCCCAGCGTTAGTTATGTTTCTCTTGTATGTTCTTTGTACAAATCCACACCCCCGCACCAATCATGCGGTGGCACACACCTACCTTGGGCCGGAGAGATGATCATGGTGGGGGACCAGCAGCCCATTTTTGGGGTTTGTGCCCCCCAAAAGGGTCACCAAGGGGGGAGCACCTGCAAGGAAAAACAGCTAGGAAAGGTGGTACCGCACATGTGTGATGGTCCACGTATGCAATGCGACCTCCCCGGCACACCAGGCAGCAGCATGTGTGCACCTTTGCCTGCACCTGTGCGGGTGTCCTGACCCCTGTTTGGGCCTCTGTGCCTGCGAACAATGGTCGCGGGGGCTCAGACCCCACTGCTGGAAAATGCAGCCAGGGCAGCTAGCTGGGCCCATGTGCGATCATCCGTGTGCACTAAACGGACTCCCTGGCAGCCCAGGCAGCGGCATGCATGCAGCAGTGCAAGTACAGGGCCGCCCAAGGAGGCAACGCATGACATGGCTGCTTCCAATATGGTGGCAGAGGCAACAGGGAAAGAGAGGCACTGCAAGGAGGCAGCGAGAAGTGGTGGCTGCATAGCAGACTGCCACAGCCACCACCGGCTGCCCTGCCAACACCACACGCCCTGGCCTGGCATTGGCCTGGAGGCAGCCATGGTGAGGGCCGGCAGTGCCAACTGGGGACCACCCACCACCACCACTGCCCGGTCATGCCTGCTGCACCGGCTTCAGAGGGAGCCTGGGTTGCCGGGACGACAGGGGTGCCGGACCCCACCTGGCCAGGTAAGCGCAGGGACAAACCCCTGGACAAGGCCAGGTAATCGGCTATTACTACCTAAAGAGGAATGGTGAAAAGGCTTCAAGCCACATACCAAATCATTGAAGTGGTAGCCCTGTTAGTCTGTGCAAGCATATCAGAAAGTAAACAAACAAACAAAAAACATTGTGGCACCTCAAAGACTAACTCCTGTATTTTAATATCAACTTTTGTGGATCAAGTCCATTGTATGACAAAGCGGACTTGATCCACAAAAGCTAACATTAAAATACAGTAGTTAGTCTTTAAGGAGCCACAATGTTTTTTGTCTTTGTTTTGTTTACTCTCTGATATACCAAATCATGTAGACCTTAAGCCTCTCAGTCTGCTGGTCCATTTCTTTCTTAAATCTATTTCTCCACCAGCCATGCGTCATAGCAGTGCCATTCTGGATTGTTAACATCACTTACATTCTATACTGCAACTATAAAACTGATTGAGGGAATTGAAAAAAGAAAGTACTTGGATCCAAATATCTGACATAATCCAGACTGCCACATGAAAAAGATTTCCCCAAACTAAAGCATAGCAGGTTCTTTAAACACATGATTCTGGGAGCTGTAATCCAAAAGTAAGTTTTCTTTTCTGCTCCAAGCGAAGCCTAAAGTGACAGATGTGATGGAAATGAATTTAAAAACAAACAAACAATGCTGTTTCTCCCAATTTGAAATGGGAAGATGACATTGTCCCTCATTATAAATCAGAGATGTATCAAAACTTCCTTTGCAGGCGCACCCCCCAATAAAGGACTCAGAAACCAATGAAAGTGGATAACGGCATTGGGCCACATTTATTGATTCATGCCCTAGTCCGAATTATAAATTTCTATTGGTAATTGACCAATTATAATTCTTAAGGCAAGCAGGCCGAAGTAACACTGGTAAGGTACCACCCAAAATTGCCAACGGCAATTGTTACAATGTATCTATTTGTATCAATTTGTTTGTTGACAACAAACAAATTGTTGACCGTAGTCAATATCTAACTAATGACCCCACCCTCTGACGCGTATCCGTAAAATCACGGGGTGATGCATGCTGTCTAGCTGTAGCCATCACCCCGTCGCCTGGTTCGTCGTTGACCGGACAACGTTTAACCAACTTATACCTGTCTAGTGTTGTCCAGTCAATTGCGAACCTGCCGGATACCTGTGGGTCATAAATGTTTACCTTACCAGTGCTACCCACCACACGGGGAGGCTTCCCAGAAGGCTCACCGCCCCCCCCCAAGACCGACAGCTCGGTCAACAGGCCTGCTCGCCAGTCCACTAACAAGAGGTCCATACCTCCCTGCGACAGATGGGCCCCATCCCCTGAGTAAAAGCTCGTAATTTTGCAGACTGATGTCGGGGAGGCGAATGACGCGTCCCCCACCTTTGTCGAAAAGGAACCGGGCAATAGCCCCGTTCACGGAGCATTGGCTCGGCCAAGAGCCTCGAGGCCGCACGCCCCCCTGTAAGCGTACCGCGGTATTGTGTCCGACCAATTGAGGGTTGTGGCAGGCCACACATAACGTGAGTGGGGCAGGTCACTGCAAATCGCAAGCTTCCGCGATAGGCCAGTGACCCGCCCTAAGCCATCGCCCCCAAGGTACATAACCAGGACATCCGGCGAGTCAGCATCCCTGATGTAGAAAAGGAATGGCAACAGTTCCCGCCATAACATGCCGCGCTTACCATAGCACCTGAGACGTGCGGATGCACCCAGTCCCAGTCGGGGTCCCCACTCTGTCGCCGCAGCGTAACGCGCTGCCCTATGCAGCGTAACGCGCTGCCCTGTGCAGTGTAACACGCTGCCCTGTGCAGCGTAACGTGCTGCCCTGTGCAGCGTAACGCGCTGCCCTGTGCACATGGCTATGGCCCACCAGGCACACTGTCACCGGTGTAATACGACACCCAGGGTCTGTCAAGGAAAAAAAAAAGGGGGGGGGGGAGAAACAGTGCAGTGACTAAACTGGTACTCACAGTTGAAGAGGGCGAACACAAACTGAAAACATTGTGATCCCCACCCTCCCATGCGGCGTATGTCAGCCCCGGAGTACCCAAAAACAGCTGCAGTAGAAGCCGCCCCTATCCTGAATGAATGGGTGCCGCAATGAGCCCCAGGGAGGCCAACACTGGCTAGTGCCTACTGGCACCCTCCAAAATTGAAATTTAGTAAGGGGAGACCCATCTTGGTGACAGAAAAAACGGGCCATGGTGCGTGCCACACAGTGCAAGGAACTCCCGTAGGGCACCAACCGGACAGATGTCTGCCAAAGAACACCGTAGCAGTCTTATTCCACTGCCTACGCCATGCTGATCCATCTTAGAGGAGCGTATCCTCAACTGAGCCCAGTCTTTGGCCACATAGACATCTTCGAGTTCCAGTGCCCTACGACTAGCATCCGCCTTAGACAGCATCACAAACTCGCTGATGCGGAGCGCTCCAAAAAAGGCCACCGTTGTAGCCGCATGAAACAAGGCTGCCTCATACCTAGCAAAACATAGGTCCTGCCAGCCCCGTGCCAGTTGGGTAAGAACCCCTGGGGAAATTGGGTGACGGTCGTCCGGGCTACGCCCACGCTCCCGCACCCACCCCTCCAAAACGTGTCTCACACGGAAGTCAGCGGTACTGTCCGCATGTCCGCCTACTTTGGCCATAAAAGCCAGCGCTGACAGCCTGGATGCTATGGTTCGAGGTGCAAGGCCCTGGGAATGCAGGTCAACCATGAATTGAAGTATATGGGCCACCGGGATAGGCCAGGTATCTGGCAGCCGGAATTGGGCACAGAACGCCCTGAAAGAATTGAATGCGTGTTGATACGCCTTACGCGTGCGTGGCGCTAGCGACATGCCGATCGCCCGGTTCACCTCTCCTTGCCAAAGGTCCATATCTCGTCCGGGAGTGGCGAGGGAAATTCCTCTGCATCTGGGGCCAAGGCGCGGAACCGGGAGATCTGCAGGCGGGACAAAGCATCAGCGATATCATTATTGACCCCCGGGACATGCCTGGCCCGGAACAGTACATTAAGGCTCAGGCTGCGCAATACAAACTGGCGCACCAAGTCCATCACCCTGGGTGATTTGGAAGTCTGTGAGTTGACAATGTGGACAACGGCCGCATTGTCATACCAGAAATGAATGACCAAGTTGGCCCACTCATCACCCCATAGCATCAAGGCCCCCAGAATGGGAAAAAATTCCAGGTACGTGAGGTCCCGCAGGCGCCCCGTACCTGACCAGGCTGGTGGCCACCCACCATAGGCCCACTTCCCATTGAAGTACATCCCATAACCCAGGGACCCAGAGGCATCGGACTGTATCTGGAAACGAGGGGAAGCCAGAAGGTCAGACCTCCAAAATGACACCCCATTGAACTCCTTCAGGAACTGGAGCCAGATAAGCATATCTGCCTTAATGCCGTGGGTTAGTCTGACCCTATGGTGGGGCCTGGACAAGCCTGTCATGGCGTCGCACAAGCGCCGGGCAAATGCCCTGCCCGGTGCGACCACCCTGCAAGCGAAATTGAGATGACCATGCAACACCTGCAGATCCCGCAGTGATGCCTTGCGTTTAGCAAGCAAGTCCGAGATAAGGGCCACTATCCTTGACACCTTATCCCCTGGTAACCTAGAAGCCTGCGCTACCGTGTCAATCTCCACCCCCAAGAAGACTAGCTGTGTAGATGGGCCCTCGGTCTTTTCGGGCGCTAAAGGGACACCCAGTTCCTCCATTAGCGTCTGAAATGTGTTGAGGAGACTGTGCACGTGTCCCAGCCCCGTTCACCCCCGAATAAAAAATCATCCAGGTAATGGGCTACAGACCGGGACCCTGACCTGCGGACAAAAGCCCACTGTAGGAAGGTGCTAAAACGCTCGAAGGCCGAGCACGATATGGAACAGCCCAAAGGCATGGCCTTATCGAAATAATATTCACCCCTGAACTTAAAACCCAGCAACTCAAAGTCACCCGGGTGAACCGGCAGGAGGCGAAAGGCAGACTTAATGTCGCACTTAGCCAACAG
The DNA here is from genome assembly GCA_035047305.1 of Bradypodion pumilum. Lineage (NCBI taxonomy): Eukaryota > Metazoa > Chordata > Lepidosauria > Squamata > Chamaeleonidae > Bradypodion > Bradypodion pumilum. Next base: position 328,633,665 of record JAWDJD010000003.1, read on the forward strand.
CGCACCCGGGCCACATGAGCGCACCATGCGCAGCGCTTGGTCAAAAGATGTATACCTGACCGAGCAAAGGTCATCAGGTATAGCATCATTGACCAATCGGCTGGCTGGGTAGGACAAGTGATGGATCAGGTGGAACTCGCCCGGTGACTTCTTGGGCACCAAGCCCAAGGGTGACACTTTAAGGTTGGGGAACGGGGGTGCAGGGAAAGGGCCAGCGACCCTGCCCGCATCAACCTCCTTAGAAATGCTGGCGGCAGCCACCTCCTCCCTCCCCTTAAGGGACAAAAGGTTGGGGGCATCTTGGGGGGACCTATCACCCTGGAAAGGAATACGGAACCCCAGTCGAAAACCTTGAAGCAGGTAAACCGCATCTGCCCCCCTCGGGTACGATGCGAGCCAACGCTCCAGCATGTCCACATTAATTGGGGAGGGGGCCTTTTGGTGGACCAGCTCCCTCTGCGGCAGTCTTGCCAGCCCCTTGTCCGCCCTTACCTTTGCCCCGCACCCCTCCAGGCCTGGGGCAGGCAGAGGCCGCATGGGGGGCAGCACAAGAGGGACACTCATGCCTGCACCGGCAATTCTTCCTACTGCAGGAACCATTGGACGAGAAAGTCCAGCACAGCAGGCGGGGTTATAATCTGGACAACAACTTTGTTAGCAAGACAATAGCAGCACAGTGCATGAAAACTGTTGATGATCCGATCCCATGCACTCAACACTGGCCCATCATATGTGCAATTAATGCTGCAGTAAAACCCCAGGAAGTGCCTTTTTGCAGACTTTAAGAAGGCTAAATGGGTGACTCTTTGACAACAGCTGAAAAAAAGTGTGCAGTAGATCCCCATTCCCCCCTCCCGCATCCAGATAAATATCATAAATTTGTTCATCTTGTGAAAATAGTACCAAGGAAAAATATTCCAAGAGGATGCCACACCCAGTACATCCAGGGCCTGAGTGATGACATCAAACTTCTGCTAGATAGATATCAGGCTCTCTACAACCAGGATCCTTTTCAGGAAGGTACTATTGAAGCTGGGGAAATACTGATGCAGGCTCTAGCTGAAAATTGGAAATCACGATGGTGCACATTAGTTGAGAACCTGGATACGAAGCAAAACAGTAGACAAGCTTGGAAACTCCTTAAAAGAAATTTAACACAGCCACAGCAAAATCATAGTGGAGTAACAGAAGACCAAATAGCTAGTCAGTTGCTAAAGAATGGAAAAACACAAGGCAAAAAGGTGCAGGCAAAAGCTATCCGACCAGAGGAACAAGAGGGGAGTTTACTTAATAACCCCTTTGTAGCATTTGAAGCCAAGGAAGTAGTTCGAAGGTTAATTAATGATATTTGCCCCAAATTTGGTATACCGTGGCAAGGTATAAATTCAGACAATGGCAGACATTTCGTGGCAGAAATCACGCAAAAGGTGGCCCAGGCTTTAGACATTCCGTGGTCTCTCCATGCCGCATGGCATCCAGAAAGTTCAGGGCAAGTTGAGAGAGCAAACCAAACCATAAAAATGCATCTTCGCAAGCTAGTGCAGGAAACAGGGCTAGGATGGGTGGATTTGCTTCCCCAGGTGTTGCTAAGAATTCGAATTCTGCCCCGAGGTAGAACAAAGCAGGACAAAGATTGATAGAGTTCTGCCAAGAGAACGCACTGGTCATAGCAAACACCCTCTTCCAGCAACACAAGAGGCGACTTTACACATGGACATCACCAGATGGCCAACACCGAAACCAGATTGACTACATACTCTGCAGCCAAAGATGGAGAACCTCCATACAGTCAGCAAAAACAAGACCTGGAGCAGATTGTGGCTCAGATCACAACCTACTGATTGCAAAATTCAGGCTTAGACTAAAGAAAATAGGGAAAACAAAGAGACCAGACAGATATCACCTAGACAGCATCCCTAAAGAATACACGGTGGAGGTGATGAACAGATTCAATGGCTTAGACTCAATAGATAGAGTGCCAGAAGAATTATGGACAGAGATGAGGGACATCATGCAGGAAGCAGCAAAGAAAACCATACCAAAAGAAAAGAAGAGTAAGAAAGCAAAGTGGTTGTCTGATGAGGCTCTTAAAATAGCAGAGGAAAGAAGGAACGCAAAAGTCAAAGGAGAAAGGAAAAAATACAATCATCTGAACACAGAATTTCAAAGAAAAGCAAGGAGAGATAAGGAAAACTATCTAAAAGAACAGTGCAAAGAAATGGAAGAAAACAACAAAAAAGGCAGAACCAGAGATCTTTTCAAAAAAATCCGGGAAATCAAGGGAACATTTAAAGCAAAAATGACCATGATAAGGGACAAAGACGGAAAGGAGCTAGCTGATGCAGAAGAGATTAAGAAAAGATGGAAAGAGTACACAGAGGAACTCTACAAAAAGGAACTCAACACTCCTGATAGTCACAATGATGAAGAAATTGAACCTGAGCCAGACATCCTGGAGAGTGAAGTCAGAAAGGCCCTAAAGAGCACTGCAAACAACAAAGCTAGTGGAGATGATGGTATCCCAGTTGAATTTTTCAAAGCTCTAAAAGATGATGGCATCAAATTACTGCATTCAATATGCCAGCAGATTTGGAAAACAAAACAGTGGCCACAGGACTGGAAAAGATCAGTATATGTTCCAATCCCAAAAAAGGGCAATGCCAAAGAATGTTCAAACTATCGAACAATCGCGCTCATCCCACACGCCAGCAAGGTGATGCTCAAGATAATACAGGATAGACTTCAGCAGCATGTGGAAAGAGAATTACCAGAGGTGCAGGCTGGTTTCAGAAGAGGCAGGGGGACTAGAGACCACATTGCCAACATACGTTGGATCATGGAGAAAACAAAGGAATACCAGAAACAAGTTTATTTTTGCTTTATTGACTACACTAAGGCATTTGATTGTGTGGATCACAACAAGATGTGGCAAGTGATTAAAGAGATGGGAATACCAGAACACCTCATATGCCTCCTGAGAAATCTGTACATGAACCAAGAAGCAACAGTTAGGACAGAACACGGAATGACCGAGTGGTTTGGAATAGGAAAAGGAGTAAGACAAGGCTGCATTTTGTCACCCTGCTTATTCAACTTATACACAGAGCACATAATGCGCAATGCAGGGATGGAGGAATCACAATATGGGATCAAAATTGCTGGGAGAAACATCAACAATCTGAGATATGCAGACGACACCACCCTAATGGCAGAAAGTGAGGAAGACCTAAAGAATCTCTTGATCGGTTTGAAGGAAGAGAGTGCAAAAGCTGGCTTGAGACTCAATATCAAGAAAACCAAGATAATGGCAACAGGCCCGATCAGTTCCTGGAAAATAGACGGGGAAGAAGTAGAAGCAGTGACAGATTTCACTTTCTTAGGATCTAAGATCACTGCAGATGGAGATTGCAGCCATGAAATAAAGAGGCGGCTGATTCTAGGGAGACAAGCCATGAGAAACCTGGGGAACATAGTGAAAAGCAGAGACATCACCTTGAAAACAAAAATTAGAATAGTCAAAGCAATGGTATTCCCAGTGGTAATGTACGGATGTGAGAGCTGGACAATTAGGAAAGCTGAACGCAGAAGAATAGATGCCTTTGAAATGTGGTGTTGGAGGAGAGTTTTGAGGGTACCTTGGACAGCGAGGAGAACAAATAGGTCAATCTTAGAAGAAATCAACACTGACTGCTCATTGGAAGGTCAAATAGTAAAGATGAGGCTAAAGTACTTTGGGCATCAAATGAGAAGGGAGGATTCACTTGAGAAGGCCGTGATGTTGGGAAAGGTGGAGGGCAAAAGAAGAAGGGGGAGGCCAAGGATGAGATGGATAGATGGTATTGTAGACACAATGGACACAAAACTGGGAGGACTGAGGGGGATGGTGGAGGACAGAGGCGCCTGGAGAACGATGGTCCATAGGGTCGCAAAGGGTCGGAATCGACTGTGCGACTGAACAACAACAGCATTTGAATTGGAGGAAGCTATTCAGCATGAAACTGAATAAAGTAGCAGGTATTGATGATGTAAGAACAGAGCAGATAATGAAAGCACGGCGCCAAAATGGCCGCCACGCTCTTTGCGGCCCCCCCCACCTGGACTCAGACATCCGGGTGAGTTAGGGGGCGTGGCCACCCCTCTATAAAAGGGGTGGCCACGAGGCAGCCGAGCTGCCATTTTAAAAGAGCGACCGAGAGGAGAAGTTTTCTCTGTCGCTGTTTGTTCGATTCTTCGGCTGTTTAGCCCTACTCTTGCCCGGCTGGGAAGGAGGAATCTTCCACAGAGCCTTCGGTTTGCTGGCTGCTCTGTCTTTTTTGGCAATTAGGTTGATCCCTGGAAAGGGATCCCGCTCTTTCGTCGGATATGCCTCCCAAACGGAGGGCCTCGGCGACGAAGCCGCGGCCAACGGGGAGGACTTTTGGCCCTGCGCAACGCGGGGAGCAGCCCTCAGGTCGGAGGACCAGGGCTGCGCCCACGCGGCAGGGCACTACCCCCGCCGATACCGGTGGGGCGATGCATGCTGCTTGGCCCTTGGCTAGTCAGCCTTCGTCCGGCCCTCCTGGGGCTTCGGCCCTCGGCCCGCAGTTGCCGGCCATGGGCCCGGTCAGCGGGGGTGGGCCCGGTGCTGGTGCACAGCACGTTCCACCTCCGGCACCTCATGGGCCGGAGTTTTGGGTATGGCCCTATTCGGGCCCAGGCTCTCATGCTGTTCCTGGTCAAATGCCGGGTGGGCCATCCGGCCCACCCGGCCCACTTTATACTGGGGGATCTGTGGCAGTTGATGCATTGCTAACGCGTTTAGCTGTGCTTGAGGCATCTTTAGGGATGGCACGCAACCCCATGTCTGGTGGCCCTTCACTCGCTGTGGGGGGCTCTTTGAGTCCACCGGCTACCTCAATGGCCACCACACTGCAACAAGCGGCCAGCCGGGTTGAGCTGCTGGAGACACTCCGGCCTGCCCCGGCCGGTGTCTCGCAGCTCCCTGTTCATCCGGAGCTACAGCAGGAGAGTGGTCAGGTGCGGCCCCAGAGCTCGATTCCGGTTGCGAGCTCCGACGCTCGCCGTGGGCCGGAACCCCCAGTGGGGGCGGCTCACGGGGGTGCACCTAGTGAGTATCAGGTTCAAGTTAATGCACCCACATCACAGCCCACTTCCAATGGTGGGTTCAGTGGCCATGGCCTCGTCAGGTCGAGGCGAGTGGGCATCAATTGCCAGCCTATCACAGTGCCCCTTGGTTCCATACTGCAGCATTGGGGGTGGGGGTTTCCGCACCCGGGGCAGTGCCGGGCATCGCAGGGACTGTCCAGGTTCTGCTGCGTATGCCCCGGGTACCTAATGTGCTGGTGACGGCCTTGCCGACGGCTGGTTATTCGTTGCCCCTTGGTGATCATTTGTCCCAGGTCACGAGGGAGAAGATTTGGCGGGGGGAGTACGTGGATATATTGTCCCTATTGAACCGTGAGCCCACTAAGGAGGAGAGAGAGGGACAGGATGACAAAGACAAAGAGCTGTCCCGCCGTCGTAAGCCACCACGCACCTGGGCCAACTGGTTGCCCGCATATCTTATTTATATGGCAGTGTACCTCAGGGCCCGGACTGACCTGGCCATTCCTATGGTCCAATATTTGGACAATATTTACAGGGCAATGGTGGATTTTCCTGGCCCATCGTGGTTGGCTTACGATGAGGAATTTAGAATGAGGGTGCCCTTGCACCCGGAGATGAGATGGGATGAGCCCTGTCAGAAATTGTGGCTATTGTACATGACCCCCACGCGTCCGGCGCCTGGGGATAGGTACCATTGTGGCCATGCCATTCAGCGAGCTGCTCCAACGCAGGCTTCCCGCCAGCTGGTGGGGCAGGGGGTTCCAGCCCGCTTGCTGTGTTGGAGTTTCTCGGCTAGCAGTGTGTGCAATAAGCGGCAGTGCCAATACAAACATGAGTGTCCCTCTTGCGCTGGCCCCCACGCCGCTGCCGTGTGTCCGCGGGCCGGCGGGTCACGGGGCAGAGGTAGAGGTGGACAGGGAGCGTGCAGAGCTGCTGCTGAGGGAGCTAGCCAGGCAAAAGGCCCCCTCCCCAGTTAATGTGTATATGTTGGAGCGCTGGCTCTCAACTTATCCACAGAGAGAGGACGCGAAGTTTCTCCTGGAGGGTTTCCAGTGGGGCTTCCGAATCCCATTCAAAGGAGTGCGGGGACCCCAAGATGCACCCAATTTACTGTCCCTGAAGGGTAGAGAAGAGGTGGCTGCCCTGAGTATCGCTAAGGAGGTTGGGGCCAAGAGGGTGGCAGGCCCCTTTTCTGTGCCACCCTTTCCCAACCTGAAGGTCTCCCCTCTGGGGTTGGTACCCAAAAAGGCCCCGGGGGAGTTTCGTTTAATCCACCATTTATCGTACCCGGCGGGTTATTCTGTCAATGATGCTATCCCTGATGACCTTTGTTCGGTCAGGTATACGTCCTTTGACCAAGCCCTGCGAATGGTGCGCTCTTGTGGTCCTGGTGCCCTCCTGGCAAAATGCGACATTAAATCGGCATTCCGATTGTTGCCAGTGCACCCTGAGGACTTTGAGCTATTGGGTTTTAGATTCCAAGGGAAGTTCTATGTAGATAAGACCATGCCTTTTGGCTGCTCTATATCCTGTTCAGCATTTGAACGTTTTAGCACCTTCCTTCAGTGGACCTTTGTTCGCAGGTCCGGGTCTCAGTCTGTAGCCCATTACCTCGATGACTTTTTGTTCAGGGGTGAACGGGGCTTGGACACGTGCACGCGTCTCCTCACCACATTTCAGACGCTAATGCAGGAACTGGGTGTCCCTTTAGCGCCCGAAAAGACCGAGGGCCCATCCACTACCCTCACATTTCTGGGTTTTGAAATTGATACGGTCGCACAGGCATTCCGGTTACCCATTGAAAAGGTCACTCGGATCTCCGCGATGATTTTGGCCTTGCTGGCCAAACGTAAGGTGTCACTTCGTGAGCTTCAGGTACTGCATGGCCATCTTAACTTTGCCTGCAGGGTGGTTACGCCTGGCAGGGCATTTGCTCGGCGCCTGTGCGATGCCATGTCTGGCTTGACAAGGCGCCATTATAGGGTCCGACTAACCCGGGGCATGCGGGTTGACCTTTTGGTTTGGCTCTCATTCCTGTGGGACTTTAACGGGGTATCCTTTTGGAGGTCCGACCTTTTAGTTTCATCTAGGTTTCAAGTCCAGTCGGATGCCTCCGGCTCCCTGGGATATGGGATTTACTTCCAGGGGAGGTGGGCTTATGGCCAATGGCCTCCAGCATGGCGGGGCACGGATCGCCTCCGCGATCTTACATTCCTTGAGTTTTTTCCAATCCTGGGAGCTTTGATGCTATGGGGCAAGGAGTGGGCCGACTCTGTGGTCCACCTTTGGTGTGACAATGCTGCAGTAGTGCACATTGTCAATGCTCAGACCTCCAAATCACCCAGGGTGATGGCTTTAGTTCGCCAATTTGTGTTACGTAGCCTACGCCTCAACGTGCTTTTTAGGGCCAGATATGTACCAGGCATTAATAATGATATTGCTGATGCTTTATCCCGCCTGCAGATCCCCCGGTTCCGCGCCTTGGCTCCGGATGCAGAGGAATTCCCCTCGCCACTTCCGGCTGAGATTTGGACATTTGGCAAGGAGAGGTGAACCGGGCGATCGTATGCGAAAATCGTTCATGCTGTCAGCAAAGCCCCTCACCTTGGCAATAAATGCCAATGCTGACAGCCTGGATGCCATAGTGCAGGGAGCGAGGCCCTGACTGTGTAAATAAACCATGAATTGTAAAACCTGTGCCACTCGAATGGGCCACACCTCTGGCAACTGAAGTTGCACACGAAAGCTATTAAATTGAACGAAAGCATGATGATACGCCTTACGCATGTTTTGGAGGGGTGGACACGGGAACGTGGCCGCCGCCCGGACACTCGGCACCCAATTTCCCCAGGGGTGCTCACACACCTTGCACGAGGCTGGCCTAACCTATGTTTTGACAGGTATGAGGCAGCTCTTTTTCATGCGGCTACCACAGTGGCCTTCTTTGGAGCACTCCGCATCAGTGAGTTGGTACTACTGTCTAAGGCGGATGTGACTCGTAGGGCACTGGAACTCGACGATGTCTATGTTTCTAATGAGTGGGCTCAGTTGAGGATACAGTCCTCAAAAGTTGATCAGCATGGCGTAGGCAGTGGAGTTAGACTGCTACGATGTTCCATTTCAGACATCTGTCCGGTTGGTGCCCTACAGGAGTTCTTGGCAGTGCGTGGCACGCACCCTGGCCCGTTTTTCTGCCACCAGGATGGGTCTCCCCTTACTAAATTTCAATTTTGGAAGGTGACCAGTATGGCACTTTCCAGTGTTGGCCTCCCTGGGGCTCGTTACGGCACCCATTCATTTAGAATAGGTGCTGCTTCAACTGCAGCTGCATTTGGGTACTCTGAGGCTGATATACGCCGTATGGGAAGATGGGGATCTATGCTTTTTGCATTATATGTTCGTCCTCTTCAGACATGAGTACCATTTAAGTCACTGTTCTCTTTTTCTCTTACACCGGTGGCAGTATGGCTGGTGGGCCACAGTTACGTGCACTGGGCAGCGCAGTATGCTGCGGCGACAGGGTGGGGACCCCAGCTTGGACTGTGTGCGGCCGCATGCATACGTTGGTACGGTAAGCGTGGAATGAGATGGCGGGAACTGTTGCCATTCCTTTTCTCCATTAGGGATGCTGAACCACCTGATGTCCTTGTACTGCACCTTGGGGGCAATGACCTCGGCCAGGTCACTGGCCTTTCTTTAAAATTCGCGATTTGCAGAGACCTAGCTTATTTGCATTATGTGTGGCCGTTCACAAGGCTGCTATGGTCGGACATCATACCACGTCACGCTTACAGGGGAGGTATTGACCTCCGTGCCCTTGACCGCGCTTGTCGCTCGGTGAACAGGGCAGTTGCCCGGTTCATGGCTGACAAGGGTTTGGGGATGGTCATCCGACACCCCAACATTAGTTTACAAAATTACGATCTGTATGCAGGGGATGGGGTCCACCTGTCGGATAGAGGTATGAACCTCTTTTTGGAAGATTTGCAAGCAGGCCTGTTGACCGAGCTGACGGTCTGGGGGGGGGGGCGGTGAGTCTTCATTGAAGCCTCCCCGTGTTGCGGGTAGCACTGGTAAGGTAAAGATTTATGACCCATAGGTATCCGGCAGGTTCGCAATTGACTGGCCAACACTTAGACAGGTACAGGTGTAATAACGTTGACCGGTCAATGACGAACCAGGCAAGGGGTGATGGCAGGAGCTTGTCAGCATGCATCACCCCGTGATTTGACGGATACACGTCAGAGGGTGGGGTCAGTAGATAGTTTATTGACTACGGTCAACAATTTGTTTGTGTCAACAAACAAATTGATACAAAATGGATACATTGTAGCCAATTGCCGTTGGCAATTTTGAGAGGAACCTTACCAGTGTTACTGCGGCCTGCTTGCCTTAAGAATTATAATTGGATGAGTACCAATTGAAAGTTATAATTCGGACTAGGGCATTATTCAAAAAAAGTGGCCCAATGCCTTTATCCATATACCGGTGTCTGAGTCTTTCTTTGGGGGGTGCGCCTGCAAAGCAATTTGGTCCCCACACTTTGAAATGGCTCCTGCAATTAATGAACAACTGCATAGATGAACTTAAGGTTCCTAAATTGTGGATACAGGCTAGAGTTGTTGTTTTATTGAAACCAGGCAAAGATGCAAATGATCCAAAAAGCTAACAACAAATGTCACTCCTTTGCCATCTTTATAAGCCACTGGGATGGATGATTCACAATCTCATATCCGAATTTATTGATGCAAAGAACATAAAAGAGCAAGCAGGCTTCAGGCTGGGCAGGTTTGAAGTTTATAAAATCATGCACGGTGTGGACAAAGTAGATAAGGAAAAACTGTTTTCCCTATCGCACAACACTAGAACTAGGGGACACTCAAAACTTTTGGGTACTAGTTCTCAAACAAATAAGAGAAAGTACTTTTTCACCCAGAGGATTACTGGTCTATGGAACTCCCTGCCAGAAGAAGTGGTGACAGCTGTCAGTCTTGACAGCTTTAAGAAAGGATTAGACAAGTTCATGGAGGACAAGGGTATCAATGGCTATAATTATGGATACTTAAGGACAACCTCCGGGTTGGAGAGATAGGCAGGATATCTCTCAATGCCATTTCCAGGGAATCCTAAGCAGGTGAAGGCATCTGCTTGGGAATACCCTGAAGGAAATGGTGAGCCACTGTGTGAGACAGAATGCTGGACTGGATGGGCTGTGGCCAGTTCCAGCAAGGCTGTTCTTATGTTCTTATGTTCTTAGATCATGTCGTGGTCAAATCCGTAAACCTACACAACACATTGAGGATGGCTTCAAAAGAAAGCAAATTATGGGAGTGGCTTTCATTGACCTAACTGCAGCATATGATACTGTCAATTCTAAGATTCTGCTCCATAAAATAAATAAGCTTACCAAAGATAACAAGCTTACTAGGGTCATTGGCAGCTTCCTTCAGAACTGGAGATTCTATGTGGTGATGAATGGAAAGAACAGCAGATGGAGTGTACAGAAGAATGGTCTGCCTCAAGGAAGTGTATTGTGTCCAACACTGTATAATATATATACAAATGATCGGCCAGTTCCTGACAATACAAAACTGTTCATCTATGTGGATGACACAGCAATGGCCATTCAAGGGTCAAGCTTTGATGAGGTAGCTGGAAAACCTATTGGAGCATTGAAGAATTAGGACAGTATTACAATATCAACCATTTGAAGCCTAATCCAAGCAAGACTCTAGTATATGCTTTCCACATTCGAAACCAAGAGGCAAGGGTTAAGTTGAATGTTGCATGGCAAGGGAATCGATTACAGCATTGTTCGACACCAAAATACTTCAGTGTGATGCTTGACCAAACACTCTCTTTTAAGCAGCACTCAAAGTTAGTACAAGGAACAACATCATCAGGAAGTTCACAAACTATAAATGGGGAACTCAACGATTCACACTACGCACATCAGCTTTGGCCCTGAGCATCTCTGCAGCAGAGTATGCTGCTCCAATATGGAACCATATCCACACATGCAAAAGAAGTTGACATTGCTGTTAATGAAGCCATGTGGGTAGTGATAGGATGCCTTAAACCTACACCAGTTGAGAAGACATACCCCCTTGTTGGTATTGCTTCACTTAAGAGCAGGAGAGAAGTAGCAGCAGATGCTGAGAGAACTAAGCAAGAGAATGACCCTTGACACCCTCTGAACAGATATGAGCCTAAAGTCCGCCAGCTCAGATCCAGGACTTCTGATTTTATTCAGTAAATTGAGGTATTTCTCAATATATTAAACCAAGTAACTCTTTGTTAACCAGATCCCAATATTAGGCATTACATGGATTGTTGCTATAGCAAAGAAGAGAGTCATGAACAAGAACATATTTTTTGCACAAGCTAAAAATATTCCACTTTCAAAACAATAAGATTAAAGGTTACATTATAAGTGGAGAATTATAGATCCACAGTAGCAATTCCATCAATATGGCTGTGATCCTTACTAGGGATTTCAGTACTTTGGATGCTTTGCACAATGCCTGAACACTGTTGCTATTTTGTGTGTGTGGCAAAGTCGTGATGAGCTGGACTGCTGAAACAATGTGTGTGGAGATTTTATCCCTGATTATTGCCTGTGCATGGTAATACTGTACAACAAGTAAAAAAGCATCGTGGGCACTGCTCATCCCCGTGGTTCATGGAGGAATTGAAGAATTGTCAGTGGTTTTTAAATGGGTTTTTATTGCTTTTTAAAAACTGCCATTGATTTTATTTTCTGTGAGCCGCCCAGAGTCTTCGGAGTTGACTGGCAATACAAATTAGAAAAATAAATAGTAATGAATAAATCCTTCCAAGAGAAAAGTAGGACACAGCAGAATGCTTATGCAGATAAATGTCAAGCACATGGAGTTATGTGAATTGGGAAAAATTGTGTCATTAAATTAATACTGTGCACAGTGTATACTGCAACAGTTCTTTGATGACTCTGCCACGAGCCCATATTCTAAATCATAATGGGGCCACCATAAAAGACAAGTGGTTTAAATTAATCCCAAATGGGATAAGTTGGACTTGGTGGATACATTACAAATGAGACATAAATTAAGACTAATGGCTCTGTAGCTAAAATTTAAGGTCAGCATTGTCCCAAGATGCTACGTTGCTTAAGTACCTGGGTAGGCAAAAAATTCTAACATGAGAGAAGTTACCACTATATGCATACCACACTGGCTATTATCAAACATCTATTGGAAGCCATTCTCTGTTATTGTTGGGCCTCCAGAGCCTCCAGGGATCACATTGCAAACGACATAGAATGCACCCAAATGAGCCCAGACATTCCAACATGCTTCAGAGGTTCCCTAGAACAAACTGATCCATAATCAGTGGCAGGGCAGTGCTGGTATTTAAAGAAATCAAATAAGCCCTCTGAAAGATTAATGGAATGTGTGAGAAAACATCCATTCAGAAAAACACATTTACTATTTCTTGGTATGCTGTAGCTCTTAAATACAATGTGTTAACTGGTTTTTTTTATTAAAAAAACCTACTCTGACTTCTATCTGGGGTTCCTGTTGCCTAATTATACTACTGTTGGGAGAGATGTTTTCCTAGAAACACAGTGTCTGGGTGTTCGATGGGAAGGAAGCAATAGGAAAAGGCATTGTGTGGGGATGAAACCCCAGATGGGCGGGGTATAAGTGGAAGAAGAAGAAGATGGTGGTAGTAGTAGTAGTAGTAGTAGTAGTAGTAGTAGTAGTAGTAGTAGTAGTAGTAGTAGTAGTAGTAGTACTGTTGCAACCAATGATGTAAAGGACAAAAGAAAAAAGTATCATATATTGATCGTAAAGAAGTATATATATGGAAGCCCAGAATCTCCTTGAAGGAAAGTATCGTCTTTTCTAGGCAGGACAAAATTTCACTCACTTTTCTCAAGGAGTGCCAATTATACTAAGATCTGGGCCCAAGCTGCATTTTTTAAAAAGCCACTTCTTTGAAAACTGTCCCTTCAGGATATTTTGGGAAATCTTTCTTACAATATGTAGGTTTGGGGTTGGGGGGACTGGCTCTGGAACAAATAGAAACTACACATGAACCATGCCTTCAGGAGAAATGAAAAAGCACCAAAGGCACAGAAGATGACAGATCAATAAGCAAGACAAGGGGAAAGTTGTCTGGATGGTGGGGAAAATGCTGATGATATTATTACAGAATTAGGTGCACAAAGGAAAACAAATTGCTCTGTATGGAAGAGACATATAGATGCAGAACTAGTTGTCTCAATGTATCACTATAATTCCCTGAAACTTCAGTAGAAGCTTGAGACCTGACATCCCTAGCAGAAGCCCCTACTTAATAGACTGATTTGGTTTATACATGGATAGTTGCCCTGTCATGTTAAGTTACAACTGAATCCTAGCAAGACTGCGTGGCTGTGGGTTAGGGGACCTGAATTGTCCTGGGAGTTACCACCTTTGGTACTGGATGGGGCTCTTTTGCCTAGGACTGACCCGGTGCATAATTTGGGGGTCCTCCTGGACTCACGACTCCTGCTCAAGGAGCAGGTGGCAGTCGTGGCCAGAAGGGCTTTTGAGCAACTCCTCATCATTCGACAATTACGCCCGCTCCTGGATCGGGACTCCTTGTTTATGGTCCCTCATGGTCTGGTCACCTCCAGACTAGATTATTGTAATGCACTCTACATGAGGCTGCCTTTGATGACCATCCGGAGGCTTCAGCTGGTGCAAAATGCGGCTACCCGTGTGGTGATGGGGTGTTGGCGTTATGACCATTCCTCATCCCTGCTACGGGAGCTGCATTGGCTGCCGGTGTGCCTCCGGGTGCAATTCAAGGTGCTGATAATGACCTTTAAAGCCCTTCATGGTAGTGGACCAGGATACTTAAGAGACTGCGTTACCCCAAGGTCATCTGCCAGTCCCACCAGAGCAGACCGGAGGGACTCCCTAATGGTTCCATTACTAGAAGTTGCGCCTCCAGGCAAAGTTGCTAACCTTCAGGAAAGGCCTAAAAACCTGGTTAGCTCAGTGGGTGTGGGGTGCTGCCAGCATGACAGCCCTTCCCCCCGGCTTATATAAATAAGGCCATCAGGGTTTTAATTTTATAGGGATAGTATTTTAAATGGTTTTTAATAGTTTTTAAAGTTTTAAGTATTTCTGTAACTTTATGTTATGGGGATGTTTTTACCTGTTGAAATATCTGATCTTAACTGCAAGCTGACTGGAGTCACTTCAGCGAGGGAGGCATCAATACAAATGCAGTAAATAAATAAATAAATACGTTTGGCTTTTATGTTTTGGATTTATTTACTCTAGTTAATGGTTTTGCTAATTCTCATTTCTATCAGACAGCAAGATAAAGTTAAATGTAACTCACATGGAAATAACCAAAATTTTAATGGGAAGTAGGATGTGTGTGGCTTTGCATAAGTCAATAATGAAACAAGAGGACAAGGAGAATTGGATAATAAGGATAATATAAGCAAATGAAATCACATTTAGGTTTATTTTTGTAATAGAAAGGATTGAATAATGAAGGGGTTAAATCAAAGACTTATACCTCACCACCATTCTGAGCTTTTGCCCCCTCATGTTACACAACAACAACAACAACAACAACTTCATGTAAGAGATTACTCTGGGTTGAAAGGATTTTTAGGGGACATCTGAATTAGTCTCCTTTCACGTCCCCAAGAGCTGGGACAGAGATGGGCACTCAATACATCATGCGGTACCCTGGTCTTGAACTGCTGACCTGCCAGACTTCCAACTAAAAAGGCAAGCTTGTTAACCACTGAGTCACTGCAGCCCCCCAGTGGCTTAGTGGTTAAGACACTGAGCTGGAAACTGGAAGGTCGGGTTTCGATACCCAAGAGCTGCACTTGAGGACATGAAAGGAGCCTCATTCGGGTGTCCCCTAAAAATTCTTTCAACCCAGAGTAATCTCTGACATGAAATTAATTATTATTATGTTACACTATTTTGACAGTCTTTTCTAGATATTTCAGTCAAGTTTCAAAATCAATGAATAATTACTGCTATTGACTGATATCTTTTAAAACAATTAACTAAGCAAGCAAGCAAAGAGAAGTCAGTGACTGCATCAAAAAAAAAAAAAGACAGAGTAGAGGCTAGTCTGTTCTACCACACCAGAAACATCAACCATAGGAACACAAGAAGTGCACGAAGTCATACTGAACAAATATGTTATCATAAAGTATGTTTCCACAATAGGTAATTTGATGGCTAAGGGACATGCACAACAAGTAAGATATGTGTGCAATAGCACCCTCCTGTTCTTTATCCTCAAACAACAAGTGTTGAGAAGCATTCTGCCTATAAATGTGTAGATGACAGATACCCATGCCGATTAGTAGCCATCGATAGCCTTATATCTCCATGAATATGGCCAGTGTCCTCTTGAAGTTATTCAAATTTGCTTTAGAGAAGTTCAAAGAACTGAATGTGTACTGTCCAAAGAATTATTTCCTTCCCTTTGTAGGTAGATTACAATAGGCCTTCCTGAATTTGGGGGTTGAGATTCCTCCCCTCGCCCATTTCATCTCCAAACCACCTCAGCTTTTCTGTATCACTTACCATTCAGCTTCAACTCATCTTTTATGGATTTAAATGGATTATATATGAATAACATCAGACAGAAGAAATGAGGAACCTTTATCTTTCAAAGCATGGATGCCTGCCCTATTCAAAATTTGCAAATTCTTATCAGCCATACCTTTGGCTCAAATCTGTGGAAGACTGAATAACTATCTACCAGATTTCACACTTCTCTGAATGTAATGATATAGTTCTGAGTAGATTATATCAACACACATTAAACATGAATTTTGAGAGAAATTATATATGTTTTATTATGAATTCTAAATGTATCAGAGGTGTTTTTTTTAAAAGACTGCAATAAAAATAATGGAACAATATTATAGGTATACCATGCAAAGTAATGTAGTTGGGAAAGTGAAGCCAAAAGGCCAAGCAAAGTTATCCTTAACTGGAGATATACAAAGTCACTGATAAGGGGGGGGGGAAATCTAAATAGGTCCAAGTTTTTTGTACTTTCCATGTCATGCTGGTATTGTGATAGGAACTGAAGCCATCACGGAATTCATTCCAGCAGCCAGCATTTGAGTTTATAACAAGAATTCCCTTGGGTAATATTACAGAGGCCAAGAAAAGTTGAAGACAAGTGAAGGCACTTGGCTAGAGTAAAGAAAACATGCACTTGCTTTATGTAAATCATGTTGAGCAGAATGTCAGAAAAAGCAGACATCTGTCAGATAAAAGAGCAGATTTATTCTTTCTCAACGATGACAGGTCTTAAGTGACATGGTCCTATTTCTCCCACAGATTTCCCACATAACCATGGATCAGTCACCTGAACTTTGTGTTCTTCAACTGTGCACCATGATTTGGAACCATACTTTAATATTAAGGTTGGTGTAGGATGAATTCTGTCCAAAAAAGTAAAGAAAGAAAAAAGAAGAATTGGTCATGGAATTATGGAGCATATCAGTGATGTAGTCTTATATCAATTTCATTATTTTGGACAGAATCCTATCTATAAGCCCAAATAGAGTAGGCTTATTGATTCAGTAGGGTTTATGTATGTGTTTACTGTTTGGCAGGTGGTTCAATTGTCTCCTTTTAGTTGGGATTAGTAGTAGGATATGGGCCACAGTTTCCCTCAAAGAATGTTAGAACTAGCTTGAGGATGGGAGGACTCCAACATCATACATAATTTTCCTCATGCAACAGGACTTCTCTCTTTCCTGTCACACCTCCAGAATTTGTTCTCAGATTCCCCACCCCTCTTGAACAGGGGAACAAATGAAACTGTAGGACGAGGTGGCCAAACTATGGCCTGTGGCCCCTGGCACAAATTCATCCAGCCCGGGCTCGCCTTGCCGCTCCTGGAAGCAGAAGTAAAACATGCCCTTATGGATGAATTGGTGTCAGGGGCTGGATCTGGCCCATGGGTTATAGTTTGGACAGCCAGGTTTAAGCAGAGAAAATGGTGGCCTAAAAATCTATCTTATCCCGTTGCAAAACAGATTGCAAGGTATGTTTTACTTCTGCTTCCAGTGAGAGGAACCACGTGACCAGCCCACTAAAGTTAAACCATGTGCCCACTGAACCACATGACTGGCCCATAGCCCAAAAAGTTTGCCAACCCTGCTGTAGGAGAATGACATTTATTCACAAAAATCTATTGTGCAAGAAAGACACCATTGGATTTCACCCTGAAAAGCCTCACCTGAATTTCTAAGCCCTTATATATATAAAAAAAACCTCCAGTCTTCAAAATTCAAGGGGAGGTGGAATGAATGTTACATCTGTTTTGACAGGTGTTCTTAATCAGTCAAAAGGATCTCAGGTAGCAGGCCTATGAATGACCCTTGCAGAGTCACCTTCAGTTATAGCAGACTAGAGGGCTGCTTAACTTTCCAACTCCTTATCCTGAAACTGCTCCCCCACCCCCACATGAAAACTTCACTGCCAAGAGACCTCTGGACTCCAACATACAGTCTGAACAATTGCCACATTCTCTGGAACTTAGTTTATGTATTTTTTGTTTTGCCATATTCATTTTTTTTAAATAGGGGAACAATGTTTCAATGTTGAGGCAAAATCTTTTTTTTTTTTGTGGGGGGGGGGATGTATTGGGGGTTTGGAAGCTTGTCGCTGCAGTGAAAAGCCTTAGGCCATATTTTGCCCTCCCCTGAGGTAGACAATGTGGTTTGGTTGGACCAATGGTCAGATTCTTTATGTGGTTACAGGGCTTGACCAGGACACTTCTCCTGCTTGAAGCAAAGGATGAGACATCTCCCCTGCCAATGCTCCATGCATGTCACACACAGACTACATTTTACTCTCCCCCTGGGGGTGACTGGACTTAGACTCTCACCTGAACACTGATGATGGGACTGGATTTTCTACACACACAAAGCAAAGTAACTGGGGGCAGGATTGATGGAGAGGTTCAAGAAAAATGAATAGGAGCCACCACTATAGTCAGGGGCGTAGCCAGGATTCTCGATTGGGGGTGGTGGTAGTGGTTCAGGAGGGGCAACAATGTCACACACACACACACACACACACACACACACACACACACACACACACACACACACACACACACACACACACACACACACACACACACACACACACACACACACCATTGACATCCTGGGGTGGGTTGGAGGGGGGGCTGTTTGCTCAGGAGGGTTTTCGCCCCACTCCCTGCCCTCCTGGCTACGGCCCTGGCTGTAGTCCTCCAGTATCTGCAAGCTCAGGCAGTTTCCTTCAGTCTGGTGAGTTGGTGGTGTAAGGAAACTTCATATCAACACTGGTGTAAAATGGTGAAAGAAGAGCAACAAGCCTAAGGATAAATGAACCAGCTTCTTATACATGTTCAAAAGTGCTTAAAATCCAAAGCACTTGCTTGGGCACAATTGCATGTTTGTTGTGCCTTCCCTGCAGTAAATGAACACAGCATTGAGCTAAATAACTGTGGGATGACAATCATTGATGGATACTTCTTTTCTACTAAAGGAGTTTCAATATTCAGGGTGGATTCCCTTGTTCCCTAGGAAAAAGAAAGCTTCTTCTGTTGGTTGTGAAGAATACAGTTCCTTTTCCTGGATTCCTTTCTGGCATATGGATGATATGAGAACAGGAACCCTGCTGGCACTCTATGCTAAAGATTAGTGGTTGGATTTGGATACTTGTAAGTCAGCAGACTTAGGAGTAATGTATATGCCCTTATTGTTTCTACTAAATTATATATCATCTTAATGTCTAGTGGGAAAGCTGTTGGCTTCTGAAAACATATTACTGACACCCAGGTATTAATCTCAGGAGCCCAAAGTATGGAAAAGGATATGGTTTTTTAAAGTATTTTTGATAGTTCAGTTTATTTGTGTGAAAATGCATTTACAACAGTCGTGAATGTGTTTTACAGCAGCATTTACAGCAGGAGGAACCATATGACCAGCCCACTAAGCTGTCCGGGGGGGCATGATCTGGCCCATGACATAAAAAGATTGGGAACCCTTGGTTTAGGGAATCCACCCTGCAGTTTTGTTACTTACAGTAAATGAAAGTTTTTCCACCAGTAGGTAATGTATTGGCCACATACAGAATGGTATGTAAGTCTGAGCAGCATGTAATTCCCAGGAAGAAAGAGGTACTCAGAATCAGTACAGATCTACTGTCATTCAAACAAAAGCTTAGAAAAGTTAGAGAATTCTCCATTGGACATGCTGGATGAGAGAACTGTGTGAGTTGCAGTCATATGAAGTAATTATAGATGCCGCACTGTTCAATAGATACAAAACTTTAAATAACATTTTTTTAAACTACATGTCTCAAAATGTTCTAGCTGGCATGGCCAAAAGGCCATGCTGACTGGGGACTTTGGGGAGGAATAGTTCAAAACAGGTAATTTCTCCGAGCTTTGACTAGATGCTTCTCCCATTTCTCAGAAAACTGCTTTACAGCTAAGAAACAGACATAGCTTAACAGTATGAACAGTGAGAACATGGTGTCCTTAGATCGCCATTGGGATGATAACACTGAGTTCCCTTGGGAGGCTGCTGTGATCTATAGTCATCCCATTAAAACCAAACAAACTACTTCAAGGTAAAAGTTTTATAACATTTTTGTCTACAAGTTGTTTTGCTGAGAGATGCAGACAGAGATGCCAGATTCTTTGGCAGTATCCTGGAACAGAGCCTTCCTTGAGCAGTGATAATGGTAGCTGGATATTTGCTGGAGGTTGGACACAAGTGCTTTCATGCCCACTTCTGACCTCCTGAAGAATTTCTTTTTCCTGAATTATGTTTAAAATGGGATTTCAAGAAGCTTTAAAGCCACTTGTTTTCCCCTATAGTCAGACATCCATTACATTTCAATAAAAGGCTTGGTATAGAAATATGATGCTTTCAATGCAGTATTAAAATGTTTTATCTCCCACACCAGATCCCAATGTTGTGTCACACTTTGCCGGACCCACCCCCCAATAAAGAGATGGACACTGTGCTGGGTTTAAACTGGGCCACTTTTATTAATTACAATTCAATAATGCAAGCGGGCCCCCATAGCACTGGTAAGGATGAATGGTTATAACCAATTATCTCGACTCCCAACAGAAGCACAAATGACAACCTCTGCTTCTGACATGAGTCCAGCAGACTTGGAGGTTTGGCAAGCTGTTTCTAGCATAGGCCTCCCTTGTTCCTAAAGCACACCTGATTGGCCACCCGAGTTTCCCTCTATCTTATCCATCCTGTGGCCAACCAAATGTGCACCTGCTGGACTCTTAGGGGTCACCCAGTACCCCCTTACCAGTGCTAGCCGCCACATGGGGAGGAGCCTACCACGACTCACCGCCCCCCCCAACTGCCAACTTGGTCACCAGGCCCACTTGCAAGAAAGCCAAGAACCGGTCCAAGCCCCTCGCCAAGAGGTGGACTCCATCCCTGCGATACAAGGAGGCATCCTGAACACTGATGGTCGGATGCGCCACCACGGTACCCAAGCCGTGTTGAGCAAAATATCAGGCTACAGCCCTGTTGACTGACCGCCGGGCCCGGTCAATGTGGCGCGGGTCGCCGCCCCTCCGGAAAAAGGACCATGGGATAATATAGGACCAGATGAAGCACACCAATGGCCAATGGCTCTGCATGAGGCTGAGATCCCTCCGTATGGCAATAATCAAGCCCAATCCAGTAATCTGGCCCAAATTGTTGCCACCTAAGTGGATCAAAATAACATCAGGAGGGGAAGGTGCCCCCAAGGAAAAAAGAAAAGGGAGGAGCTGGTGCCACCGCATCCCACGAACACCATGCCAGCAGAGATGGACCAGGTCCTGCAGGCCAAGATGAGGACCCCAATGGGATGCCATTGCGTGTCGGGCCATCCAAAATATATAGCTGTGGCCCACGAGCCAAACGGACAATGCTGAACCAAACGGGACCAGAGCTGTAAGAGAAAACAAGAGAAACAAGTGCCAGCAGGGTGTTCAACAGAACATGGGGCGAACATACAATTGGAAACGGGTAGAACCCCACTGGCCCATGTGATGAATGTCATCATCCGAATAACCAAAAAGGGCAGCCATCGAAGCGGCGCCTATACGAAAGGAATGAGTGCCATACCTGGCTCCCGGCAAGCCAAGGTTGGCCAAAGCAGCCACGTCACCTGCCAGAATTGATACTTGGTCAGCGGCCGGCCATCCTGGTGACAAAAGAGGGGGCCACGAGCCGAACCGTGAACTGCCAGAAAGGCGGACAGGGCAGCAACTGGGCAAATTGCGGGAAAGCTGCAACGAAGGAGGGAGACAAAGAAACCCCTTCGCTGCTGGTCCGACTTAGAGGAACGAATGTGCATCCACACAGAACGCCGTGCGAGGGTGACATTGTCGAATTCCAGACACCTATGGGAACAGTCGTTACGAGAAAGGGGGACCAGCTTGCTAACCCGCAAAGCCCCCAAAAAAGCCACAGTGGTGGCTGCATGGAAAAGCACAGCTTCATACTGGTCGGAACAAAGGGACGAGCAAGCCTGAGCCAGGCGGGAAAGAAGAGCCAGAGAAACTGGCTGTCGAGTATCCGGGTGACAACTCTGTTCCTGGGCCCAACCCTCCAGGACCCTGTGCACCCTGAAATTGGCAGTGGCATCCCCAAAACCCCGGGCCTTAGCTGTAAAGGTCAAGGCCGAAAGGCGGCCGGCTATAGTGCGCGACGCCAGCCCCCTGTCGTGCAGAAGAACCATAAATTGCAGGAGATGAGCCACCAGGATGGGCCATACGTCCGGGGGGGACATGCTCTGGCGAAACCCCCGGAAGGACTGGAAAGCACTAGCATACGCCCTGCGAGTACGATCGGACAGAGACAGGCCTATCATCTGGGATGCTTCAAGTCGCCAAACGTCCACACCTTGCCAGGCAATGGGGAGGGAAGTTTGTTGGCTCTCGGCATGAGCGCCTAGAATTGGGGTATCTGTAAGCGGGACAAAGCATCAGCTATACCATTGTCGAGACCCGGAACATGCTTGGCCCTGAAAATAATGTTAGAGTGCAAGGAGCGCAAGACAAACTGACGCACAAGGGACATCACCCGGGGAGATCGGGACGTCTGGGCATTAACAATGTGGACCACGGCTGCGTTGTTGCACCAAAAGCAGACCACTGAATCCCTCCATAAGTGTCCCCAGAGGACCAGGGCCCTCAGAATAGGGAAGAACTCCAGGAAGGTCAAGTCGCGGAGGACGTCCGTACCCTGCCAAGCATCTGGCCAATGGCCGCAGCACCAGTGGCCATCAAAATAGATGCCATAACCCAGGGTCCCCAAAGCATCAGAGTGGATCTGGAAGCCGGGGGCAAGAGCAAGCTCCCAGCACCAGAAGGAAACCCCGTTGAAGTCAGACAAAAAGTCGAGCCAGACCTGGAGGTCGGCCTGGATGCCAGACATCACCCGCACCCTGTGATGCTTCCGGAATAGACCAACCATAGCATCACACAAGTGCCTGGCAAAGGCCCTGCTGGGTGCCACCCCCTTGCAGGCAAAGTTGAGGTATCCATGAAGCACCTGGAGGTCATACAGGGATGCCTTGCACCTAGACAACATGGCCAAAATCGCCTCAGATATGCGGGCGACCTTATCCATAGGGAGGCTGGTCGTCTGCCTAACCGTGTCGATCCGAATGCCCAGGAAGGTCAGGGCAGTGGCCGGGCCCTTCATTTTTTCCAGGGCCAAAGGCACGCCCAGCTCCGCCATCAGCTCCTGAAAGATATGGAGCATGTGTTCGCAGGCACCGGACGGCCCCATGCCCCCGAACAAAAAATCATCCAGGTAATGGGACATCGTGCGGAAGCCGGACCTGCGAACAAACGCCCAGTGCAAAAAGGTGCTAAAGTGCTCGAAAGCCGAACACGAAATCGAGCAGCCGAAAGGCATCGCCTTATCGACAAAGTACTGGCCCTCAAACCTGAAACCCAACATTTCAAAATCATCCGGGTGGACCGGGAGCAACTGGAACGCTGATTTAATGTCGCATTTGGCGATAAACACCCCAGGGCCACAGGAATGCACCATACAGACTGCCTGGTCAAAAGATGTATACCGAACCGAACAAAGGTAATCCGGTATAGAATCATTGACCGACAAACCTGCAGGGTACGACAAATGATGGATCATGCGGAAATCGCCCGAGGACTTCTTAGGGACCAGGCCCAGGGAGGGAACCTTCAAGTATGGGAAAGGGGGGTCGGCAAAGGAGCTGGCAACCCGCCCCTCGCGAACCTCCTTAAATATCTTATCCCTAGCCAAATCCTCTTTGCCCCACAGGGAGAGCAAATTAGGTGCGTCCTGCGGCGCACGTAAGCCCACAAAAGGTATGCGGAAACCCTCAGAAAAACCCGCCCAAAGGTAGGCGGCATCCTCCTGCCTGGGGTAAACCCGGAGCCAACGTTCAAGTGCTGGGAGATTAATTGGGGAGGGGCCCTTTTGGAGGTGGAGGTTGATCACCGGAGGCACGGGCCGGGCCCTGGCCCTGGCCCCTGCCCCGCAGCCCTAAAGTCCGTGTGCAGGCAGAGGCAGAATGTGGTCCCCCGCAGGTGGAGCACTCGTGCCTGTACCTACATGGGCGCCGAGTACAACCGCCCGGTGACGAGAAACTGCAACACAGCAGGCGGGCTGGGCATTAGACCATGTGACCGCTGTGAAAATGGTCACCAGACACTGGGTGGGACGGCGTCATATGGAGCAGCCACAACAATTGATCATGCTGGTCCCACGGCATCTTAGGGTGCAGGGCCGCATGCATATGGAACTCCTCATCATAAGCCAACCACGACTGACCCAGGAAATCTACGTATGCCATGTAAATCAGGTCCAGATATTGAAGTAATATCCGGGAGGGCCCTAATGGAAACCACTGCGTAGATCAAATACGCCGGCAACCAATGGCCCACGTGCAGGCAGGTTTACACTGACGGGCCATTTCCTTGTCCCGGTCATCCTCCCGCTCCCTCTCCTCCTTAGTGGTCTCCCGGTTCAAAAGGCTAAAGAGATCCACATATTCCCTATGCCAGATCTTATCCCTAGTGGCCGGCAGCAAGTGATCACCTAGAGGGAGCGACCTGCCCACAGTTGGATAAGCCGACAGGGGGACTGTGTGGTACGCCATGTTAACGGGCAGGCCAAATGGCCATATCGGGTAAGGCACGTTAGGGCCTGCCGGTGGAACCCCGGGGGGCACGGGGGGATAAGGGGCATGCCAAGGCATGGCGGAAGAAGCAAGGGGTGTAGGTGAGGCCACCAGAAGCCATTGCCAGCCCACCGCACCCGTGGCTGACTGCTGGGGCCAGGGCCATTGGCCGGAGGCCGCCGCAGGGGGAAACCTCTGAGGACAGGTACCCACATATCCCAAATACTCACCAGGTGCACCCGCAGCTGCCGCCCCCACCGGGGGTTCCGGCTGCTGATGGGCATTGGGGCTCTCGTCCATGTCAGAGCCCTCCCCGCCAGACGCCGGAGGCCCGTCCAGGGAGTGGTCATCCGCCAACTCCACGCCCCCTTGCAAGGGTGGCCTCAAGCCGGTCAACCCTCCCTGAAAGGGAGGAAGAGAGGCGGGACCCCGCAGACCCCGAACAAGAACGGCGTCCCGCATCCCACCCTCTAGCAACTCGTAACAATGAAAACAGTACCTGCATAATATATAATACTAACGCGCTCAGCAAACTCCGAACTATATCGGAGACTATATCATTGATATTGCCCTGGTGTTAGTTAATGCTCTGACCCGATATGAGATGTTTTCGAGAGGTTTGCTGAGCGTGTTAGCATTATATATTATGCAGGTACTGTTTTCATTGTTACGAGTTGCTGTTTCTGAATGATATTTCTTGTACATATTCTGTATATACACTTTTTATTTTTATTTGTAACCATTGCAGATTCTTGATAAAGAATACGAAATATCAATTTCACCGGAAGGATATTGACCAGTCATTCTCCTTCGTTCCATTTCTCGTTCATTGATGATTGCAGCTGCTCCCGGCTCCCGCAATCATACTTTGTCTTTTCATGAACTTTATTGTCTTGTTGACCAGTTATACATTTTACAATTGTGCTTATTGTCCACACATCATGACTGTTTTTGTATGATTATTACTTGTGTTAGCAGTGGCTACTATGAACGTTTATCATTCTATAACTGTTTTGTCAGCTGTGTGCTTACCTTTCTGCTTTGAGATGTTTATATGTTTGCCTAGCTACATTAGCATGTTGGATGTATTTGTACGATATTAACTGTGATAGTGGTGCTAATATGAACATTTACTTGTTTATTATTTGATTGCTTTTGTTAGCTTTGGGCTTACCTATCGGTCTCTTAATGTGATTACCATTGCCTAGCTACTTTAGCATGATTGATGGACTTTTCTAGTTGGCTACTTTTTGCCTTACTCATTATCGTGTGTTCTTATGCCTTGTGCTGTGGTCGCTCTGCACTTTCTATTAAAGTTTTGCATTTTTATTTCGTCTATTGACTTTATATTATTGGGTGTTTGCTTGTTTCCCATTTCCTGTTTGTACCCACACCCAGCCATCTACCCTTGCGTGCAAAAAGATGAGGGCAGAAAATGAAATAAGACAGGAACATATAAATTGATTATGAACATGCAAAACAATGCAGAAACATGCACTAGCCTGCAAACCTTTGATGGCAATATTTCTATTTTTCACTATAAAATTAAGGGAATATGGTTTGCAACTGATTAAGCTAGGTACAGTTTCCTTCCCCCAATTGTCTATGGTGGTACCCCAGCCCCTAGCCCCCGGTCTAGGACTGTAGAAACATGATTTGTCAGAGAGTCTTGAGCTTTGACCACAAAACCTGAGATTTTGTCATTTACTGTCCTGCTCTCAGTCACTGAACATTCAGGAAAGAAGATCCTCCTGACCTGGCAAGCCTGATCCAATTGGGACTCATCTTTACACATTGCAGATCATCCCAGAATTTACTCGTAGATTTAGATTCACAAACAATGTTCCTCTTCCTCCTAGCAATTAATATGTTTTACACCATGCACAGTAGCCTTCAACCTGTAAATTATCTCCAAAGAGCTTTGGAAGGCAAACTCTTCTTAGCTCTACATTGGTCACTAAATGCATATTGGTTTTCCACCTTGATCAAAATCTTATTGCTTAGCATGGCATATCACATTGGAGTAGGCCCACTGAATCAATGGGGATTTGGAGAATCACCTTCTCTGTCAGTTTTGTTGATCAAAATGGGTCTACACCAGTTTCCCAACTTTTGGTGTTTGGATTTCAATTCCCCAAAGCACTGATCAGCCAATGTACTGATTTAGGCTTCTGGGAATTGAAGTCCCCCTGTGGGGCATGGGTCCCCACATTGGAAACCACTGGTCTACACAAATTAAAAGTTGCCATGCTAAATTTGAGCCCATTTGAATCAATGGAATGTATGAAAGATATGACTCACCAAATCCCCATTGATTCAATTGGCTCCCTCCTGTACGTCTTAACATGCTAATCAACAGGTTTGTTGCCCTTGTCTATCAAATGCACACCTTTTAAAAATGGTTGCTGAAAGATTTGTCACCATGATTCACAAGAGCACACATATATATATGGCATCAAAATAGCATATTCCGGGGCTTGGGTTTTGGCCCTGAAATCTCATGGGAAAGGATGTTGATGATATAGCCACTCTATTTTTCAAGCATGATATCAGCAAACAAGATGATTTAATGGCACATTTCAAACAGCAAGTGTCTGTCAAGTCAATCCTAATAGACCCACCTCCAAGGAGAGGTGCCGCTACCGCACCCAGAAGTGGAAGTGGATGCATTTACAACAGCTGTAAAATGCACCCACACATGTGTAAATGCAGTTACCTCAGTCATAAATGTGCCTGAGGCTTTTGTAAATGCGGAAGTGGGTGCATTTACTTCCGCTTCCAGGAGTGTGGTCCGGCCCGCTCAGCTGCCCGCCCCGGGTGTGTGGTCAGGCCCTTGGCATAAAATCTCCCTCTCTCTCTCTCTCTCACACACACACACACACACGGTGTTGTGTATGGCATGTAACTGCTGCATTATACCTTTAAGTTGAATGTAACTACTTCAGGAAAGAATGTATCCTTAAGCAATCTGTAATAGAACACAATGTATTTCAGCTGCATAAGAATGCGAGCTTGCTACCAGAGATGGCAGCAGCGAGCATTTGGCTCACATGGTACACATTCCCCAACTACCTCCAGCCGCGGGAACTATTCCCGCCACACATACACCTGATGAAGAAGGCGTGACCCCAAATGACATCACGCCGACCGTAACCAATAGGCAACCGTGGTTCCACATTCAAATGTATAGTCACTGTATAAAAGGAGCTGTATCATCGCCATTACCTCGTGTTTGTTCTGTATACCATGCAATAAAGATGTGTTAACCTACTGAAGGCTATCTCTGTTGTCTTGACTACTGAACACCAAATTGGCGACGAGGATGGGATATGGCATCCCACAGAATCAAGACAACACCTACCTTCGACATCAAGCACCCAGAACAATGGGAATTGTTCGAGATGAATTTTCGGAGTGCGCTGGTGGTCGGTAACATCACCGATGAGGTGAAGAAGCGGGCCCTTCTCATCATGCTGATGGGGTACCCCACAATGAAGCTCCTGGTGAACTTAATGGCGCCGAGAAAAGTGGAGGAGGTCCCCCTCAAACAACTTCTGGCGGCGTTGCGGGGGCAATTTCAGCCAACGGTTTCCATCTTCACGGCCAGAGCTGCATACTGGAGAAGGGACCAGCACCCGGGAGAGTCGGTGGCTGACTACGCAGCAGCTTTCTGCCTGGCAGCAGAGCCACGTGAGTGGGAGAACTTAGAGATTGCCCTTAGGGGCCGCCTGCTCTGCGGCCTGCGGGACGAAGAGACTCAAAGGAAACTGATGAACCATGGCCACGATCTGACTTTCCAAACGGTGATGAAAGAAGTGCAGGCAGCCAAAACGATGAGGGCTGGAGTCAAGCTGTTCAAGGCGAGGCCCCCACCGCTCGAAGGGGCAGCGGCCGTGGTCCAAGCTGCCTGGCAGGCACCGCGCTCCCCGATGTCACCTCCCTCATCCTCGGAGGCCTCAGCAAACGTGGGCTCAGGCTCTAGCGAGGATGAAGGTGTCCGGAAGGTCAGAAAAGAGTTGGTGGAGAAGTGAAGCAAGGGAGGTCGCCGATGCGACGGTTGCGGAGCATCCCACGACCAGGGTAAGTGTCCGTTCCGGAAGGCTGAGTGTCACAGCTGTGGATGGTGGGGCCACATCACCAAGGTGTGCAGGCGACAGCGAGAGGAGAAAAAAGGTCCACCAGAGCGGCCCCCACGGAGATCAGATGGCATCGGCAGGATTGTCGATGACGGCGTCTCAGAAGTGCACCACATGTCTCGAAGATCCCTCAACGGTGACGACACAGATGTGCACAGCGTGTCTTTGGGGCACCCCCATTTTTATGTTGAGGTACTGTTGCAAGGGGTCCCAGTTAGAATGGAGTTAGACTCGGGGTCATCCTACTCCATCATCTCCCAGCAAGAGTTCCTGCGCATTCCCCCCCAATGCGCAACCCAAGCTAAGAGCCTTAAAGACTAACTTGCAGAACGTTCAAGGCTATGCAATTCCAGTATTAGGGGTGGGGGAGTTTACAGTTAAATTCAAAAAGTACACTGAGAAGCTGCCCCTAGTAGTCCTTAAGGTGGGGACCTGCTGTCTGCTGGGGACACAATGGTTCCAGCCACTGGGGATTGTGATAGAAGGTATTCATGTCATCAGGGCCGACCCAATCCATGACGTGTGTAATGCACACCCAGCAGTGTTCGAGAAGGGGCTTGGGAAATACAAGGGTCCCCCAGGTTCATTCAATCTGGACCCGGAGGTCCAGCCCGTGCGGCTCAAGCCAAGACAAAATAGAGGCAGAACTCGACAAACTGGTGGGCCAGGGAATTTTGGTCCCAGTGGACTCTGCAGAGTGGGAAACCCCTATTGTAACAGCGCTCAAAGCTAATGGGGAGGTTAGGATTTGTGCTGATTACAAATGCACGATCAATAAGGCAATTCACCCAAATGCGTACTCGGTGCCAGTAGTTAACCACCTATTAGCCACACTGCACAGAGGGAGGTGGTTCGCCAAATTGGATTTGGCACAAGTGTACCAACAGCTGACGGCAACTCCAGCTGCAGCCGCTGCACAGATGATTGTCACACACAAGGGGGCTTTTTAGGTCATGTGCCTACAGTTCGGCATTAATTCAGCCCCCGGGATCTTTCAGTCCCTTGTGGAATGCCTGTTAAATGGGCTCCCTGGGGTTCTCCCATATTTTGATGACGTATTGATATCTGCGGGGAGCGAGTCAGAATTAGCCAAAAGATTATACAGGGTCCTGGGCACATTCGAGAAAGCGGGGCTGAGGCTGAGAAAGGACAAATGTGTGTTTTTTTGCAAGGGAGGTGGAGTTCCTGGGTTTCCGAATAACCCCTGATGGTATAAAGTCCTCCGAGTCGAAGGTCTCGGCCATTCAAAATGCCCCTCGCCCTGCCGCCAAGCCCGAATTGCAGTCCTTCCTGGGTCTGCTTAACTTCTATCATTCCTTCCTGCCCAGGAAGGCATCAGTGGCAGAGCAACTTCACCTTCTGCTCAAAAAAGATGCGGTTTGGCAGTGTGGGGAACGCCAGGAGAAGGCGTTCAATGAGTTGAAGCAGCTTCTGTCCTCAGAAACCATATTGACCCATTTTGACCCAAGGAAGCCTGTGGTCCTGGTTTGTGATGCCTCACCAGTGGGGGTGGGGGCATTACTGTGCCACATGTTGGAGAGCGGGCGGGAAGCCCCAGTGGTCTTCTACTCTAGATCCCTTTCAAAGGCGGAGCGCAATGATGTGCAAACAGACAGGGAGGCCCTTGCGATAGTCATGGGAACAAAGAAATTCCACGACTTCCTGTATGGTTGGCCCTCCACCATTGTGACCGACCACAAATCCCTGCTAGGCATCTTCACCACAGGCAAGCCCACGCCACAGATTCTGTCCCCCAGGATGCTCCTATGGGCCATTTTTCTCAACGCCTACCAGCACACGTTGGTACACCGGCCGGGAAAAGACATTAGCCATGCAGATGCACTCTCCCGGTCCCCCCTGCCCCACCAGGTGCTCCTGATCGAGGCTCTCGACTCACCCGCGATAGTACCAGCTGTCCTCACCAAAGCCACTGAGAGGGACAAAGTCCTCTCCCTAGTTAGCTCCTGGGTAAGGAAAGGGTGGCCATCGGCTTCCCCTGCAGAGGAATTCATGCCATATTTCAGGAAGAGGGTTGAGCTCTCCATCGAGAGGGGGTGTCTCCTCTGGGGCCAGCGGGTGGTCATTCCCGAGTCGTTGAGGTCGAAGGTACTCAAGCTCCTGAACATCAGCCACCTGCGGATTGTGCGCTCAAAGGTGCTGGCCAGAAGCTACTTCTGGTGGCCCCATATGGACACAGTTATAGAGCATGTGGTTGGCACTTGTGAGAGTTGCCAGAGAATGGGACACAGCCCGCGGGCCATGGTCCAGGGTGCACATTGATTTTGTGGGTCCTTTCAGGGGCTCCCTTTTCCTTTTGATAGTGGATGCATACTCCAAATGGTTGGAGGTTATTCCGATGCCCAACACCTCATCAGTTGCAACAGTTAAGCAATTGCGCAAGGTTTTCAGCTGTTTCGGCATACCAGACGTGATTGTGAGTGACAACGCAAGTACCTTCACATCAGTGGAATTTTCAGGCATTCATAGAGAGAAATGACTTCGTCACATCACCTCTGCCCCCTTTCACCCCACAACCAATGGCCAGGTAGAGCGCCAGGTGCGGACCACAAAAGACACCTTGTGGCGAATGGGCCCCGGGGATTTGAACTTGCAACTGTGCCAGTTCCTGTTGTGCTATAGGTCGACGCCGCTGGCGTCAGGGCTCTTGCCTGTAGAGCTTCTCATGCGCAGGAAGCCCATAACACTTCTTGACTGGTTGGATCCAACCAGGGTGGAGGATAGAGGGAGAAACATAGAAATCAAAAGTACCAAAAGTTTCAAAATAGGAGAGCCTGTACATTGCAGGAATTATGCGGCCGCAGGGCCAACATGGGTCCCGGGAGTAGTACTTGGGCAAACGGGGCTGGTCTCATACAGTGTATAAACCAGCACAGGCCTACTCTGGAGGAGGCATGCCAACCAGCTTAGGCAATGGGCCACCGATGGGCAGGGCGCAGACACCGAGTCAGGAAATTCAATGTTAGGGTACTCCCCCACCCACTTATCCCAAGGGGGAGACACAAGAACCTCCTCAGGTACAAATGCAGATCCGCGATCCTCATCTGGGGAGGAGGAGGTTGATACAAATCCATACCCTTTGGATCCGTATACTTTGGAAGAGAGAGATGAGTTCAAGGAAGAGTTT
This sequence comes from Bradypodion pumilum, assembly GCA_035047305.1. Lineage (NCBI taxonomy): Eukaryota > Metazoa > Chordata > Lepidosauria > Squamata > Chamaeleonidae > Bradypodion > Bradypodion pumilum. The sequence goes on from JAWDJD010000003.1 coordinate 328,665,284, forward strand.
GATTTTGATTTGTGAAGCCGGTGTGTGTGTGTTTGCGGAGTGGTCCCCCACCCCGTCTGAGCAAGAAGAGGGGTTTTGAGCTAGTCCCAGGTGTCCCCGGTTTCTCAGGGTTAGAATTCACCCCCACTTTCTCACGTTCCCAGTCAGGGGCTGCGCAAACATGGCAGACCACTAATGTGTCTAACTCTCCCGTTGCAGGGCGAGAACCGAGCGGACAGAAAAGCCCTAGTGCCCATGATCCAAGCCCAGCAGCCGCACGTCCCAAGTGCACTTGCGGGAAACCATATTGGATGAAGGACTTCGTTCCATCCTAGGGGGGAGGGGTGTTGTGTATGGAATGTAACTGCTGCATTATACCTTTAAGATGAATGTAACTACTTCAGGAAAGAATGTATCCTTAAGCAATCTGTAATAGAACACAATGTATTTCAGCTGCATAAGAATGCGAGCTAAGTCAGAAAGGGGGATAAAAATATTAAGGGACTAGTCAGTAAATTGTATACAATACTAAATAAGGATGGTGATCCACAAGAGGATTTGAAATTAAGGTGGGAACAAGAATTGAATATAAAGATAGGAAAGGATATATGGAGAAATAAATGGAAAAAGAGGATTATGAGAACTATGTCAGTTAGAATAAAGGGACATAATTTTAAAATGTTGTGGAGATGGTATCTGACCCCAGTGAGGTTACACCAAATGGACAATAAAAAAGATAAAATGTGTTGGAGATGCAAGGGCTTTATTGGAACGTATGAACACATGTAGGGGGGTTGTAAAGTGGTTAAAGATTTTTGGAAAAGAATTGAAAAAGAAATTGGAGAAATATTGGGCAAGATTGGGTTCAGGTGCCATCCTGTTAACAAATGTGGAAGGTATTAATTTAAACAAGGATGAGAATGCAAGCGCGGCGCCAAAATGGCCACCGCGCTCTTTGCGGGAGCCCCCCCACAGGACGAAGGCATCCGGGTAGTTAGGGGCGTGGCCAGCTCCCTTATAAAAGGGGTGGCCATGAGGCAGCCGAGCTGCCATTTTGCGAAGCGACGGAGCGGAGAAGTTTTTCCTCTTACTCCGTCGCTTTTCACCTCGAGCGGGAAGCCTTTTGGCTGCTTATTTTCCTCTTTTCGGCTTCCCTTAGGTCCGACTGAGATGCCTTCGAAGAAGAAGGCAGCCGCGAGCGCGGCTCGGGCGGTGCGGCGGCGCAATCCGGGTCAGAGGACCGCGGCTGCACCTTCCCACCAGCCGCCTTTGCCGGCTCCCACCGGGACCGGTGGGATGGGGTCTATTACCCCCTGGCCAGAGGCCGGGGACCCGAGCAGGGGTCCAGTATGGGCTGCGGCCCGCAGCCCACAAGCGGCGGACGCCGCTCCTGGTGCTCATTCTGGGCCTTCCTCCATCGGGGCCCAGCTCACTCCGGGGCCTTCCAGCCTTGGGGGGTGGTGCGGTTCCCTCCCTTGGCAGATGCCCACGCCGGCCCTGCCGGGCCTGGGTGTGGGGTCATGGCCTTATTCGGGCCCCGGGGTGCAAGAGCCTGTACCCACGCCCGTAACGGGCGGGCCGGCTGGCCCGTGGCCCCAGGCCAGTGTCGAGGCCTTGCTGGCCCGCGTGGCGGCACTTGAGGCTTCCCTTGCTCGGGCCAGCCACGCTGGCACTCCTTTTGGGGTGCGCTTGGACGCGTCGTCTGCTGGGCAGCGGCAGGCGACGGGACGAGTCGAGCAGCTTGAGGCGCGTGGCGCGACTTCGGCCACTGCCTCGCAGCTCCCCGACCAACAGGCCGGCGCGGGTCAAGCTCCGGCGGCGAGCTCTACGGCGGTCGTGAGCTCCGACGCCCCCAGTGGGCCGGAAACCCCGGTGGGGGCGGCCCGCGGGGGTGCAGCATGTGAGTATGTGGTACAAACTAGTGCACCTACACATGTGGCTATGTTTGGGGGGGCTTTCCAATGGCCTTGGCCTCGCATGGGTGGTCTGGCGGTACAGCCGCCGACGCACCAACAGGCGACGTCAACCACCACCCAGGGCCCCGGGGTGGGTAGCATTTCCTACCCTGTGGGGAATGTTTTGGGGGTGGCTGGGTTAGTTCAAGCCCCTTTCCAGATGCCCGCAGATTCTGCTGTGCCTGTCTCGGCCTTGCCAACAGCGGGCTATTCCTTGCCACTGGGTGACCATTTGGCACAGGCCACCAGAGAGAAAATATGACGAGGGGAGTATGTTGATATCTTCTCACTCCTAAACAGGGAGCCCACCAAGGAAGAGAGGGAGGGGCAGGATGAGAAGGATAAGGAACAGGCACGTCGTCGCAAGCCGCCACGGACGTGGGCCAACTGGCTGCCGGCTTACCTCATCTACATGGCGGTGTACCTGAGGGCCCGGCCGGATCTGGCAATTCCGATGATCCAGTATTTGGACAATATCTACCGGGCGATGGTTGATTTTCCGGGCCCGTCGTGGTTGGCTTATGACGAGGAATTCCGTATGAGAATTCCCCTGCACCCTGAGATGAGGTGGGATGAGCCATGTCAGAGACTTTGGCTGCTGTACATGACGCCCACGCGCCCCGCACCAGGGGAAAGATACCATTGTGGACATGCGGTCCAGCGAGTGGCTCCAGCACAGGTTCCCCGCCAAGTGGCGGGGCAGGGGGTTCCAGCCCGACTGCTGTGCTGGGCTTTCTCGTCTAATGGTTCATGCAGTAAGAAGAATTGCAAGTACAGACATGAGTGTCCCACCTGTGCGGGCCCCCATGCAGCCTCTGCCTGTCCCAGGCCTGGAGGGACGCGGGGCAGAGGGAGGGGCGGACAGTGGGCTGGCAAGACTGCCGCTGATGGAGCTGGTTCACCGAAAGGCTCCCTCCCCAATTAATGTGGACATGCTGGAGCGTTGGCTCGCATTGTACCTGAAGGGGGAGGATGCAGATTATCTACTTCAGGGCTTTAGACAGGGGTTCCGTATTCCTTTCATGGGTGATAGGTCCCCTCAGGATGCCCCCAACCTTTTGTCCCTTAGGGGGAGGGAGGAAGTGGCTGCCGCCAGCATTAATAAGGAGGTCAATGCGGGCAGGATCGCTGGCCCTTTCCCGGCACCCCCGTTCACTAACCTCAAGGTATCGCCCCTGGGCTTGGTTCCCAAGAAGTCACCAGGCGAGTTTCGCCTAATCCATCACTTGTCCTACCCAGCTGGCCGATCGGTCAACGATGCTATCCCTGATGACCTTTGCTCAGTCAGGTATACATCTTTTGACCACGCGCTGCGCATGGTGCGCTCATGTGGCCCGGGTGCGCTGCTGGCTAAGTGCGGCATTAAGTCGGCTTTTCGCCTCTTGCCAGTGCACCCGGGCGACTTTGAATTGCTGGGTTTCAAATTTCGGGGCGAATATTATTTTGATAAGGCCATGCCTTTTGGCTGTTCCATATCATGCTCGGCTTTCGAGCGTTTCAGTACCTTCCTAGAGTGGGCTTTCGTCCGCAGGTCAGGGTCCCGGTCTGTAGCCCATTACCTGGATGACTTTTTATTCGGGGGTGAATGGGGCTGGGACAGGTGTATACGTCTCCTCAACACATTTCAGACGCTAATGGAGGAACTCGGTGTCCCTTTAGCGCCCGAAAAGACCGAGGGCCCATCTACACAGCTAGTCTTCCTGGGGGTGGAGATTGACACGATAGCGCAGGCATCTAGGTTACCACGGGATAAGGTGTTGAGGATAGTGGCCCTTATCTCGGACTTGTTGGCCAAGCGCAAGGCATCACTGAGGGAACTGCAGGTGCTGCATGGTCACCTTAATTTTGCCTGCAGAGTGGTTGCACCGGGCAGGGCTTTTGCCCGGCGCTTGTGCGACGCTATGGCAGGATTATCCAGGCCTCACCATAGGGTTAGGCTTACCCGGGGTATCAGGGCAGACATGCTTGTCTGGTTACAGTTCCTGAGGGACTTCAATGGGGTCTCATTTTGGAGGCATGACCTCCTGGCTTCCCCTCAATTTAAGATTCAGTCTGATGCCTCGGGATCCCTGGGTTATGGGATGTACTTCAATGGGAAGTGGGCCTATGGTGGGTGGCCACCGGCCTGGGCAGGCACGGGTCGCCTGCGTGATCTCACGTATCTGGAATTTTTCCCTATCCTGGGTGCTTTGATGCTATGGGGCCAGGAGTGGTCCAACTCGGTCGTGCATTTCTGGTGTGACAATGCGGCCGTGGTCCACATTGTAAATGCACAGACTTCTAAATCGCCCAGGGTTATGGATCTAGTGCGCCAATTTGTGTTGCGCAGCCTGCGCCTCAACGTACTGTTCAGGGCCAGGCATGTCCCAGGGGTTAATAATGATATTGCTGACGCTTTGTCCCGCCTACAGATCTCCCGGTTCCGTGCCTTGGCCCCGGATGCGGAGGAATTTCCCTCGCCACTCCCGGAGGAGATATGGACCATTGGCAAGGAGAGGTGAACCAGGCGATTGGCCTGTCACTAGCCCCACGCACCCGTAAGGCGTATCACCACGCAATTAATTCTTTCAGGGCATTTTGTACTCAATTTCAATTGCCAGTAACCTGGCCAATCCCGGTAACCCATGTTCTGCGGTTCATGGTTTACCTGCATTCTCAGGGTCTTGCACCTCACACCATAGCATCCAAGCTTTCAGCGTTGGCTTTTATGGCCAAGGTGGGGGGTCATGTGGACAGCACCTCTGACTTCCGTGTGAGACATGTTTTGGAGGGATGGGTGCGCGAGCGCGGGCGTTGCCCGGACGACCGCCACCCGATTTCCCCAGGGGTCCTTACCCAGTTGGCTCGGGGCTGGCCTTGCCTCTGTTTTGATGCATATGAGGCAGCCCTGTTCCATGCAGCCACAACGGTGGCATTTTTTGGAGCGCTCCGCATCAGCGAGCTTGTGATGCTGTCTAAGGCGGATGCAAGTCGTAGGGCACTGGAACTCGAGGATGTCTGTGTAGCCAAAGACTGGGCTCAGTTGAGGATACGTTCCTCTAAGACCGATCAGCATGGCGTCGGCAGTGGTGTGCGACTGCTACGGTGTTCTTTGGCAGACATCTGTCCGGTTGGTGCCCTACAGGAATTCCTGGCACTGCGTGGCACGCACCATGGCCCGTTTTTCTGTCACCAAGATGGGTCTCCCCTTACTAAATTTCAATTTTGGAGGGTGACGGGCAAAGCGCTGGCCAGTGTGGGCCTCCCAGGCGCCCGCTATGGCACTCATTCATTCCGTATATGGGCGGCCTTGACCGCTGCGGCTTTTGGGTACTCAGGGGCTGACATACGTAGCATGGGATGGTGGGGATCGCAATGTTTTCAATTTTATGTGCGCCCACTCCCCCCGTGAGTACCGACCCGGTCACCTTACCTATTTTTCCTCATTTTTTCCTTTACAGACCCGGGGTGTCGTATTACACCGGTGACAGTATGGCTGGTGGGCCATAGCTACGTGCACAGGGCAGCGCGTTATGCTGCGGCGACAGAGTGGGGACCCCAACTGGGACTGGGTGCATACGCAAGTCTCACATGGCATGGTAAGCCTGGGATGTTATGGCGGGAGCTGCTGCCTTTCCTTTTTTCAGGCCTGAATGCTGACCCGCCTGACATTCTGATCATACACCTGGGGGGCAATGATTTGGGCCAGGTCACCGGCTTGTCACTGAAGCATGCGATTTGCGAGGACCTCGCCTACCTGCATTACGTCTGGCCCGCCACAACCCTTGTTTGGTCGGACATGGTCCCGCGCCATTCCTACAGAGGGGGCGTTGACCTCCTGGCCCTTGACCGTGCTAGACGCATGGTGAATAGGGCAGTGGCGCGTTTCCTTGTCGACAGGGCTTGGGGGAGGGTCAGTCGTCACCCCGCTATTAGCCTCCAAAGTTATGACTTGTATGCAGGGGATGGGGTCCATCTGTCGCGAGGAGGTATGGACCTCCTGTTGGGTGATTGGCGAGCAGGCCTGTTGACCGAGCTGACGGTCGGGGGGGGGCGTCGAGCCTTCTTTGAAGCCCCTCCGTGTGGCGGGTAGCACTGGTAAGGTAAACATTATGACCCACAGGTATCCGGCAAGTTCGCAATTGACTGGACAACACTAGACAGGCATAAGTTGGTTAAACGTTGTCCGGTCAACGACGAACTAGGCGACGGGGTGATGGCTATAGCTAGACAGCATGCATCACCCCGTGATTTTACGGATACGCGTCAGAGGGTGGGGTCATTAGTTAGATATTGACTATGGTCAACAATTTGTTTGTTGTCAACAAACAAATTGATACAAATGGATACATTGTAGCAATTGCCGTTGGCAATTTTGGGTGGTACCTTACCAGTGTTACTTCGGCCTGCTTGCCTTAAGAATTATGATTGGTTATTACCAATAGAAATTTATAATTCGGACTAGGGCATGAATCAATAAATGTGGCCCAATGCCGTTATCCACTTTCATTGGTGTCTGAGTCCTTTATTGGGGGGTGCGCCTGCAAAGAGTTATTAGAAATAATGATTACAACGGCTAGACATTGTATTGCTAGACACTGGAAAAATGATGTAATTATACAAACTGAAGAGTGGTATAAAGAAATGTGGAACTTAGCACTGAATGATAAATTGACTTGGGAGATAAAGAAAAAGAGGGATAATTTGAAAGAAAACAGATTTTGGAATATTTGGAAACCTTTTGTGGATCACTCCCTTAAGGGGGATGAAAGAAACAGACCTGTACCTGAGCAAAGTGGATTCTGGAATTAAATTACTGAGATACTCTGAGCTTTCCAGGGCAATGTAAATAAACACAGGGTGATATATTGTCTATATATATATTTCTTTTCTTCTTCTTTCCCCCCCTCTATTTTTCTCCTATCCATAATGGTACTATATGACTTATTGGAAAATGAGTTTTAGAGATGACAGTTAAGGTTAGAGAATAACCATTAAGTAATAAATCAAGAGATTATAATTATAATGATGGTTTTTAGGTATTAGGATAGGTGTGCATAATTTTTTTTCTTAAAGTTGTTTTTGTATTATGTATTTTGATTATTTTTCAAGTATTATGTTGTATACTTTATTTGTTTTGTATTGTTTTTTGCATTTTATATGTATAAAAATTTAATAAAAATTTATTTTTTAAAAAGAAAAGAATGCGAGCTTGCTACCAGAGATGGCAGCAGCGAGCATTCGGCTCACATGGTACACATTCCCCAACTATTTCCAGCCGCGGGAACTATTCCCGCCATACATACACCTGGTGAAGAGGGCATGACCCCAAATGATGTCACGCCGACCATAACCAATAGGCTACCGTGGTTCCACATTCAAATGTATAGTCACTGTATAAAAGGAGCTGTATGACCGTCATTACCTCGTGTTCGTTCTGTATACCATACAATAAAGATGTGTTAACCTACTGAAGGCTATCTCTGTTGTCTTGACTACTAAACAGCAAACACACACAGAGAGACACAGATAGACATACACACACACAAATCAGGCATTGATTATATATAAGGAACAAGAAAGTCTGAGTGCCAGACGATTCAATCATTTCTGCTAGTCATGTCCCAGTGCATTGATTGTGAGAATGGGCAGGTCACAGTATGTATCTGGTGGGTTCTTGTCATCTTGTATCACAACTTACTCAGGCTTACACCAAATGCTTTCTCTGCCAATTTTAAGCAATGAATAAAATTATATGACCATTATAAATGCATCCAAGCTGAATGGATACACGTTGGGTGGTTATTTCTAAACTGACTAATGCAGGACAGATGTTATTCATCACCTACTGCTAAGATGCTAATGATATCCTTTCTGTATGTGTGTATTCTCAGAAAGCTCTGCACACTCTATTTGTGTGGGTGCTACAGCCTATGTGGAGTCATGTTCCATCCTGCTGACATGACTAACTTCAGCTGTTCGCACAACAGAGATTCACGTCTGCTTTAGATCTAATGTAGGCTACTCATTAAATTAAGTCACTCTCTTTTGTAACCGTGCATTAATCAATAATACTCTTGTTCAAACTAAATACAGGAAGGCCTTCAAAATCATTACAACAGATTAGAAAGTCAAACAAATTTGTATGTAAAATATTAAGTGTTACAATATGAACAAATATATTTGTATCAAAATAACTTGACATTCAGGGATGATTCTACTACAAAATGTGTCATGGTACCAAATACAAACATACATTTTGTAAAAGCTGGGAAGTGGCATCAAGCATACAGCATATGTGTTTTGTGTAAACGAGGGCTAATTTGTGTGCATTGTCATAAAGAAGCCATGCAATTAAAAATAACCCAATACTAAAACATCATTAGATGCAAGAGGGGGAAAAGGTACTGACACTTGATCTAGTAATTAGCAGTGAGCACAAAAACCTCAGTTTTCAAAGCTGTCCACTGGCCAGAAGATCAAGTGTTTAAGCAGTGGGGGAGGTGCTCTGCATGGTTTTTTTCCCCAGAGCTTGCAAAGCTGTGAAAAAACAACTAGTGGTCATCCTGGCTGAGTGATTCTTGGAGTGGAATCCCAAAATATCATATTTCCAACTCCTGCATTTGTGTAGGTGATGCTGTCTCCCTCCAAAGAAACTCTTGTGCAGAATCATATTGTGACATCCAGCATTCAGTCCTGCCACATCTAACAGGCAGACAGTTTAATGTCCTCATGTTGGCCAAGGCAGCTTTAGATAATCAGAGATTGGCATTTGGTTGCTGTTTAATCAGTAGGAAGCTCAATGAATTGGAACACGTGGCTGCACAGCCAGAGGTCAGATCTTTGATTCCTCACTGTACAGGTTTTTCCATGAGGCTGTGCAACCATGGACAAGCCACACAGCCCCAGAGCACTCTGAGAAGAAGGGAATTCTAACCCACTCCAGAGTACTTCATACCTAATTAATGATTGCCATTAGGCTGGCTAACTTTGGCAAAGGCAATGATTGCCTTAAACTGGAATTGGCTTTCTAGCACACAATTATTATCATTTGTCAGTGCAGTAGTCAATCCAATCCCTTGTTCTCAAACTTCTTTGTTCTAAACTGCAGATTTCTGTTAAAAGTATTCAGCTCCATTTTGCGGCATCCTTTTTCTCTTATTAAGGTCAAGCCAAATGCTGATGTTAGCAGCATGTCATTAGAAGTGCTACTTCCTGAAGCAGTTGGTTATAGCACGTGCTCTTTCTCACTCTGTGATTTATACACCATTGGAAAACAAATAAGAGCTTAATTTCTATGTCTGATTCTCAAGATAATCAACTCTCATATTACAGGATGCAAATCACAGGGAAAGTGCATTTTCTTTAATATCTTATTTGACACTTGCTCTCTGTTAAATTCTCTATCTACATTGTCTACCTGTCATGTCCAGCCCTTATAAGCAATAGTCCAGGCAATGATGAACAGAACAACAATGGGAGTTTATTGAATAGTCTTTCAGGTTATACTTACAAGGTGATCCAGACAACAGATGGCTATACAAGTCCCATATAATCAATCCCTCGTGTTTCCTACCATAGAGGCAGTGACTAAGCTACACCTTGGCATGATAGCATATAGAGGAGACCCAAGCTTAGTCCGATGTTGGCTAACCTGTGCGGTAATGGGAAAGTATAGATCCGGCCCGGCCCCACCCTTATTTACCCGTGGGGCTTATATAGTTTCTCCCCGGTGGTGACTCCTTGTTACAATGTAGTAACCCGCCGGACAATCATAACCAACCAATCATAACAGGATATACAAGTATTAACCAATCAGGAACAGGATCCAAAGTTGTAACCAATCACAGAACTCTAATTAGTATAATGAGCGCACCCAGAGAGGGAGATTATGTGCTAACTTTAGCTCCTAATTTGGATAGCAGGAAACCACAATTTTATCTTTGCAAGGCATTGCCTGAGCAACTTGCAATTCTGTCTTAATACACAACACTAACTCAAAACAAAAAAAATGTAGAAAAAGCAAGGGATCTGTCTGGATCTTCAGTGTTGCGTATTTTGTCTTGGCCCACAATTGCTTAATGCTGGTAATCCGAACATATGGAACAACCATTCCTGGTCCTCAAAGCCTGAGCTATCAAGAACTGTCCATGAGTAGAGCTTGATCCTCTATAAAGGATAGAGCTCATACTCTCTTCACAAATCACTAGATCCATGATGGTGAACCTTGGCACGCCAGATGTTCCTGGACTTCAATTCCCAGAAGCCAGAAGCCCCCGTGAATCCACAAGAATGGGTTTACTGCGATTCATCTGGCCCACTCCACACTCGTCACTCCCGGAAGCGAAAGTAAAATGCGCCCATACGAGGGTGGCGTGGGCCAGATGAATCACAGTAAACCCATTTGTGTGGATTCACAGGGGCTTGGGCTTCTGGGAATTGAAGTCCAGGAACATCTGGAGTGCCAAGGTTTGCCATCATGACACTAGATGATGTGTTTGCTGTTAGGACCTTACATCTTCTCTTTCATGGGGAATTCTAACTGGGGTCATATGAATGAATGCTAGAAGCACTTTTGCTATCCAGTTACCAAAGAGGTTACAGAGGATTAAAGTACAGCCTGGACCTTAGTTTGTCTGTGGCCCTATAAATGGGAGTATGTGCATTTCATTCCCATTTCCACAACCATGAGTATAAAACTGGTGGCAGGATTTATTTATTTATTTATTTATTTATTTATTTATTTTATTCAATTTCTATCACTGCCTGCTTGCAAAAGTGACTCCAGGAGGCTTACAATCAACCAATAAAAACATTGAAATATAAAAAACATCCTGACAACAATTAAAATCATAAAAACATTAAAAAGCCAACATTCACTATAGATTAAAACTAGATACCATGTTCCACAGAGCTTATTAAGTCAGAATGCTGTCTAACCCTTGTGTCTTTGCTGCCATTAACACCAACCAAAATAGTCCCTGAAGAAGCCAGAAAGCCAGGCTGGGCAGTATAAGGCCATTATGTCCTGTGTAGAATATGAATGCAAGAACAAAAATAAATGCCCCCATGGAAATTCTGTAAGCTTCATATATTACCAGCAGACTGATATATTGCTACTTCACAAACTAGGCCCTCCGTCTAGCACACCAGGGCTTACTTTAGGGCAACCCTTTTTTTGCCACACCCCAGCTAAGCATCTCTAAAATCCTGACATATAATTTTTATTATTCAAAAAGTGAATTCCAATTCATGTGAGGAAACCTAAATGGCCATTAACTTGGTTTAACTCATTCTCGAATTGCCCCTCTTAAAAATCAAATTGCCTCTCTGTGGGATGTGTGCCCCATGTTGGGAAACCATAGCTTTAGGGTGATCAATTCCTCAGTATCAACATATAAGTAGCACATGTCAAAATGATCCCAGTAAATTACATAGAACTTCACCATAGTGAGAAGGACATTAGAACATAATGTTGCTTAGATGACAATTTGTTGATGGTGAAGCTTCTGTTCTTCTATGCTATGATTCTTCATCCTTAAACTAGACTGGACAACCCTTCAAAGAGATGACATCTTCAGAAAGAGGCCTGTAAAGTAGGCCATATGCCCTTAGATGAGCAACTATACAGGATTGCCAAATTAGTCTATGCAGTTGGGCAGTACAGGAGAACCTCATACAACAATCACCCTGTATAGCAACGAAATTGTATAACAATTACTGTATTTTCTGGCGTATAAGACTACTTTTTAACCCCGAAAAATCTGTGCCAAAGTCGGGGGTCGTCTTATAGGACAGGTACTTAACTGCAGCTTGTTTCCCCTTGCTTCATATGTCCGGTGCATATGGTGGGGGGTGCCGCGGCCGAGTCCCTGCTCTGTGTGGGGAGTATGAAGCAAGGGGAAGCAAGCTGCACACATCTTCCTGTACCTTGGGGAGGAGAACGTGAGCGTGGATTGGCTCTCCACCAGAACCTGCCCATTCGACTCGGAGGGCTGCACGTCTTGGTTGAGTGTGGGTTAATTTTTATTTGGTGTGCATTGGAAGAGGGGTAGTCTATATTTTAACTGGAAAAGCTGGGGGTCGTCTTATACCCCCAGTCGTCTTATACGCCGGAAAATACGGTAGTTTTTTTTGGGGGGGGGATGGTGTCCCGCATAACAATTTTCCCTATGGGAAAAATAGCACAACAATTTTTCAATGGGAAAAACCACTTAGTGACAAAAATCGTTGTACGATGCATCCCATAGGGGAAATCACTATACGATACATGCATTGTATAGCAATTGTTTCGTACAACAACAAGTCCCGTGGTACGGATTAAAATCGTTTTATGAGATACCACTGTAATTACTTTCAGAGCTATTCTATTTTGTTTTGTGCACACAAGTAGAGTATGTTTCTCTTGCTTTATAGTGTTTTAGAACTCTGCTTGGCCATTCACCATGCTGAACAAAGAAGAGCACTGGTCACGTTAAAATAGCTTTCTGATCTCTCTCACTGGGAACAGGCCAGCTTTAAAAAAAGAAATCAAAAACACCCTCCCTTTGCAATGCATTTCATTTGGTTCTGCAGTTATTTGTTCAGTATGCAGTGCAAATTTTTCTGGCTAGAGACATGGGATATGGTAAAACTTTGCCTACATCAATGTCCAATCTCTTTTAAGTTATGGAGTGAGTTACTCTCTCATAAAGTTCAGACCTGCCAGACTCAATAACTCCACAAAAATGTGCAGATGAAAATTGCTTCAAGCAATCCTAGTAGAAAGCCAGCACCTCACCCCTAGTTTAAAGTTATGATCCTTATCATAATTAATTCAATAAAGAAGTAATGTACTTCAACCTAGGCATAGAGAATAATTTTCTATCCTGACTGGTATAAACTTTCAACTAGGGACATTTAAACTTTGAGCCTGATCTTTTACTGCAAATAATAAATTACAGATCCCATGCCAGCAGAATCTAACTGAAGTTAAACCACCATAAATATGTTGCTAAGCATGAAAAGAAAAATGGTGATCATGGTTTTGTAATAAATAGTATAATATTATAAATATCATGGTAGACTTTTTTCACTGATATGCTGAACAGAACTATTACATTATAAGCAACAGACAGGTTTCTAAGCACAAAGTTGTATATAAAGTATGCTAATACACCTTGTGTTTGGAATTTAAATTATAGTTGTCACTGAAAAATCTGATTAATGGAGAATCAGAAGAGTTTAGTTTTTAAAAATGAGAAAATATACAGTTGAACTCTTCAGAATTACATAAAAAATTCTGAAGTATTCTGACTTTTTGGTGTCATGTATTATATTTCCTATTTCCTAATTGTTTTATTTCATTATTTTGTGACTTTTCACCTGGGAAAAATCTATCATGGAGTGATCAGAATGTTTATTCCCTGTTTATGCATGAAATTAAAAATTGCTACAAACAACTCACTCATCCGGCCCTGAAATTTAAGAAAATAAACAATTATCTGAGTCTCATTAAAGACAGTGGAGAAATTACCCAGTCAAAATTTATCCAGTACTTATATATGTGGAAGCATTTAGGAAGGCATTAGGAATTTATTCAATGCAACAGTATGTTTGTTTCACAAATTAAATATAGGTATAGTCAAGTCTTCTTATTAGTAGAAATATTTTGTGTGATTTGTGTAAAACCTTTATTGTATGTATGACAAATGTATCTCTCTTCTTATGATAAATTTTAACAGTTCTAATTTTAGAACACTTGTAAAATTGAGATTCTTTGAAATGAAACATAAAAAATACATTTCTTTAAACTGCATTCCATCTCATTTAATAAATTTGGTTCTGCAATAAAGGTGAGTTGTGTTCAAATGATTAGCTTAATCAGATTTTATTGATTCTGCAATACACGTTACCTGTGTTCAGACATTCGGTCAAACACCTAGAAAGGAAATTAGGTTTTAGAAATGTATGGGGCATTTATACAGGTAATAAAGAGACACCATTTCAGACACTCAACTGCAAACATTTGGGGAGCTGCAGAAAAGATGATGGAGACCTATAATGGGAACTGAATCACTAGGGTCATCCCCTCCCTTATACACATCGGAAGGTAACTGTGCAGTGGGATAGGAATGACTGAATAGGGCTTTTGTATTAGTATCTATGGGCTATATTGTCCACATATGAAAATAGTAATTTCATCTTTTAAAAATTTATGTCTCATTTTACATAAAATCTCCCCTCACAGTCCCACACAAATACTTCTTTAGAAACTGGTATCCATTTACTAATTATTGTAAGAAAGACAGCTCGTTTCACACTGCATTTTCTCCCTGTATGGACTTATGCAAAGGCCTGCCACCCTAATGCCATTAACTTCAGTTTGGATAAGTGAATCATAGTTGACTTTAACTTTCAAACTCTATTTCAGCTATGAGACTGATAATTCCATTGGAAACATTTTGAATGAAAGATCTGGTTATTGTTTTGCTCAAGTATAAAATTAATAATTCTAATTAACATTCATTCCCAATACCATCGAAAGAGACAAGGACAAAGAAATAAAACATAAAATTAAAATTAAATATAAAGCATACCTTAACTATGATGGTATACACCACAAGACATTGCTGAATGGGCCCTGCTAGGATTGCAAACATACTCTCACCTTCTGCCTGACCAAAGGGATGGTCTCTCAGTCTGGCCTTTCAGATTGGTCTATTAGTATTGTGGTTTTCTATTTTAAAGAATTTCTGTTTTAATGCTTTTATTATGCCTTACATAGGCACTGTTTCATTTTTAATGTGTCATATACCAACCTTGTAATAATCTATATCTATAAAACAGAGGTGTGGGTTTGTATGTGCTCAAAATGCTCCCACACCCCTGGACTGATCCCGCTGAAATTTGGCACATATGTACCTTGGGCCGGTGACATCAGCACTGTGGGGTCACAAGCCCCATGGGGACGTACACCCCCAAATTGCATCCCAATTGATCTATACAATGTTTGTGTTTCCCAGTGATGTCATGGCTGATGTCATAGTCCCAGGTAGGGACTACTGGTGAGATTGTGACATCATCTGACTAGCTCAGCTGTAGCCCTCTGAGCTCACCTGTAGGTTTCACAGTAGGTGAAAGGCAAATGGGCATGCGAAATCAGCACTGTGGGGTCACAAGCCCCATGTGGGGGTCCCTCCGAGCTCTGGAGACACAGAGGCAGCGAAGGTGGCGGCCATGGTGAGCGACGTCAAGGAGGGAGAGAAGGTCCAAGGGCTCCTCAACAGCTGCATGCTGCTCTCTCACCATGTGGCTGGACACATATATGGGAAGGATAAGGGTGGTAAGTGACCATCGATGGGGAAGCGGGATGGGTGAAGGAAGGGAGAGATGGAGGAAGGGAGGCAGGAGTGACCCACATACACCCCACGAGGTTTCCAAGAGGGAAAGGCCAGCCTACGTTAAAGAAAAGAAAAACCTGGCCAAGGCCGGGCAACCACATGACCACGTTAATGTCTACAGACACAGGCAGCGCTGGCTCTTTGCCTGTAAATGGAGATGTGCACTCTAGAGTCAGACATGACTGACTTTCAAGCAAGGGAGAACTTTAACTTTTAGATGCATTTAAAAATTTGTCCCAAAACTTAAGGTTTTCCTACAAAAACATAACACAACAAAACATCAGAGTTTAAATGTGTGACAATAACACTGGAACTCTATATATAGGTACAGGAGTAGCTGAAGCAGTAACAATCAGTTAATTAAAGCATGCAACAAAATAAGTATTTATAGAGGAGAAATCAAGTTTATCGACACTAGCTACATTTGAGCCAAATGTTTGACCAACACTTACAACCCTCCCCCCCTCTTCCCTTGAGTCCTGCTTAGATTGATTAAATTGGCTCAAGATGACACCAATAATTGGCTCAAGATGCTGCTTCAACAGACCCAATGATCCATATCTTCACATTCCCTAAAATCAGTCCTTTTCAGCTCTGTGTTAGATTTAGGATGGTTTACATTGGCTCTGTCACAAACATTTTAATAAAGTCCCAGGGAAACCTCAAACTGGTGACATCATTGGATGGTGTTAAATAAAAAGTTTCATTTTCCTGGTTAGCTGTTGGCCTTTATAATCTCATTGGAGGTTTTCTTTTTCTTTTGGTGCATGTTGCTTTATCATTCCATAATAATCTTGCTGCAATTAAGACAGTGATATATTAAAAAGAGAGAAAGGAAAAAGGCTAACTAATAAATGAAATGTGAGTTCTAAATGTTTTGACATCAAGTAGCAAAATGATGTATACATTTTACCAGCTCTGTGTCCCAAGGATAACAGCTTTGAAATAACTTCTGAGTTTTTTTTTTAAAAAGAAGGAATTTGGTGTGCTAATAGCAATAGAAAACACACAGATGCAAAGTCTGGTGTTTGATAAAAAGATATCAAGCTGATAATGAAAGATGCAGAAAACTATTTTGAGATGATGAACATGACATCTCCACAAAGCTGGTCTTTCTGAGAACAATGATTTTGCAGAACTCCATACCCTATAGGGTTATTAGCATCAAATGCCACAACCAGGCTTATTTGGGGGATAAAAGAGGTGAGCATTACCTAATATAGAAATTCTTGCCTGTACCAGCAGATTTAAACAATTCCATCAGATAAGTAATAGGATGGGAGAGTTCCCTATTAGAAAGTTCGTAGACAAGGGTCTATTCTGGATACAAAGTTTATTTCTACCATTTCCAACAAGGGTCTTCTTTCTAACCACATCCAATTGCCAGTTTCATTCAGGCCTATGACAACAATTGCTTGAGCATGCATCTGGAGTTAAGTTCTATTCAATATTGCAAATATTCATGAGTTGCAAGTGTTACATCTTAATGAATTCTGTTTTCTTGTTAGGCAAGTGGATTAAAGTGATATGGGATGGCATTTGCCAAGTTGAGTGAGTCCAGAGCTCAGTAATATGCTATTGCCCATCAATTCCACAGAAGACTCAGACACCAGTGTTGGTTGAAAACCAGGGCCACCTTTATTAAACAACAGTGGTTAAGAAGCTCACCTTGTTACCTGGAAGGCCGACAAGTTGGCAGTTCGAGACCCGGGTACTGCATGATGGATTGAGTGCCCATCTTTGTCACAGCTCTTGGGGACATGAAAGGAGCCTCATTTGGCCATCCCCTGAGTGGAGTTTCTCCCGCAAAAGTCCTTTCAAGCCAGAATAATTTCTGACACAAAATTATTATATTAAACAATTAACTCAATAGGTACATAAGAACATAAGAACAGCCTTGCTGGAACAGGCCACAGCCCATCCAGTCCAGCATTCTGTCTCACACAGTGGCTCACCATTTCCTTCAGGTTATTCCCAAGGAGATGCCTTCACCTGCTTAGGATTCCCTGGAAATGGCATTGAGAGATATCCTGCCTATCTCTCCAACCCAGAGGTTGTCCTTAAGTATCCATAATTATAGCCATTGATACCCTTGTCCTCCATGAACTTGTCTAATCCTTTCTTAAAGCTGTCAAGACTGACAGCTGTCACCACTTCTTCTGGCAGGGAGTTTCATAGACCAGTAATCCTCTGGCTGAAAAAGTACTTTCTCTTATTTGTTTGAGAACTAGTACCCAAAAGTTTCATGGAGTGTCCCCTAGTTCTAGTGTTGTGCAATAGGGAAAACAGTTTTTCCTTATCTACTTTGTCCACACCGTGCATGATTTTATAAACTTCAATCAGGTCACCTCTTAGACGCCGTCGTTCAAGAGTGAAAAGGCCCAACCTTTGCAGCCTCAGATGGTAAGGAAGGTGTTCCAGTCCCCTAATCATTCTGGTTGCCCTCCTCTGCACTTTCTCCAACTCCATAATATCCTTCTGGAGGTATGGCGACCAGAACTGTACACAGTACTCCAGATGGGGCCTCACCATAGATTTAAAAAGAGGCAAAATGATACTTGCTGACTTATTTTCTATACCCTTCCTAATGATCCCTAGCATTGAGTTTGCTTTTTTCACTGCTGAGGCACACTGGGTTGACACCTTCATTGAGTTGTCCACCAGGACACCAAGGTCCCTTTCCTGGTTTGTCGCAGAGAGTTCAGACCCCATCAGTTTATAAATGTAATTGGGGTTTTTTGCCCCAACATGCATCACTCTGCACTTACTAATGTTGAAGCTCATTTGCCACTGTTTTGCCCACTCCCCCAGTGTCAAGAGATCCCTCTGGAGCTCCTCACAATCTCTCACAGTTTTCACTACCCTGTATAATTTAGTGTCGTCAGCAAATTTGGCTACCTTGCTTTTTACTCCTACCTCTAGATCATTTATGAAGAGGTTGAAAAGCAGGGGTCCCAGTACTGAACCTTGGGGGACCCCACTCTTTGCTTCTCTCCACTTGGAGAAGGGTCCATTTAGTGCTACCCTCTGTTTCCTGTGCCTTAGCCAGTTGCTGATCCAGGACAAGACCTGTCCCTTTATTCCATGACTGGTAAGTTTATTCAACAGCCTTTGGCGTGGGACCTTGTCAAAAGCCTTCTGAAAGTCCAGATAAACAATGTCACCTGGATCCCCCTTATCCACATGCTTGTTGACACTCTCAAAAATTCCAACAGATTAGTGAGGCATGATTTGCCCTTGTAAAAGCAGTGCCTTCTCTTCTATGTGCCTATTAATTCTATCTTTTAGGATGGTTTCCATCACTTTACCTGGGACACATGTTAAACTGACAGGTCGGTAATTTCCTGGATCACCCCTGGATCCTTTTTTGAAAATTGGTGTTACATTCACTACTTTCCAGTCATCAGGCACAAAGCCTGATTTGAGGGAAATATTATATATTTTGGCTAGGAGATCAGCAATTTCATCTTGAAGTTCCCTGAGAACTCGTGGATGGATGCCATCTGGTCCTGGTGATTTGTTAGTGTTTAGTTTAACAAGAAATGCAAGGACCTCCTCCCTGGTTATTTCTATCTGGCTTAATTCTTCAGTTTCCCTCCCTACGAAGATAGGCTCTGTTTTGGGCATGTGGTCTCTGTCTTCTTCAGTGAATACTGAAGCAAAGAATTCATTGAGTCTCTCTGCAATTTCTGTTTCCTCTTTAATAACCCCTTGCCTTCCATTGTCATCTAATGGTCCAATGGCCTTCCTAGTTGGGTTCTTACTTCTATCAATGGGTAATATCAACGTAATATCAATGGGTCTTTGGAAGGCATCTTCACAGTGCGATCTGGGTAATCTCTCTGAACCATACCTCTCCCTGGCCTGGAGGGAAAGTCCACCTTTGGAGTCCCCTCCCTTCTGCTTACAACCATCCATCAAACTAGTAGAAACAAACACTCCCGGAAAAGTAGCACGTAAACAAAATTTAATAACCTAGCAGATAATAGTGAGAACAATTAGTGGTACACTGAACTACTGCTTGAGGGGATTCTAAATGAACGCACTATCTACCAAAGGTGATGTACAAAAGCAACTGCTCCTATCCAATTGCCCAGTATCCTCTCTGTGCATGATGGGGCAGGTGAAAAAACCCACATCACATAGCCAATCTAGGTGTGAGCCAAAAATTCCTGCCCGGCCCCAAAGCAACCAGCTACTTCTTGCCATGCACATCAGGGTGGGAAGGAGGGTCGCTATGAAGCCTGATCAGGATGCACGATGCAAATGCTTTCCTTATATGAACTGAGTTGCTTATCTATCTATCTATCTATCTATCTATCTATCTATCTATCTATCTATCTATCTATCTATCTATCTATCTATCTATCTATCTATCTATCTATCTATCTATCTATCTATCTATCTGCAATAGGCAAGGCATATAACCAATGGTAGATGGCAACCGTAGTTTAATATTTATTTATTTTTATTTATTTATTTGGATTTATATCCCACCCTCTTGCCCTAGGGCAACTCAGGGCGGCACACTATCACATAAATATTATACAAATCCTCTTAAAATTCAATAAAAACTATTTCTTATTAAACTATTTAATAAGAAATAACTTCACAACTTTCACAATGTAACTTAGTCTAACTTGGGGCTCATTTTGAGGAGCATTTTTTTCATGCTTCCCTTTATGCTGCTTGGTGGCAAATGAGTGCAGATCTTACAGGGGCTGCTGTCCACATTTATTCTTAAATCTTAATTTTGCCAACATGCTGAGACAGACTAATGCAGCTACTTCTCTGGAAGTAGCCAACTGAAAGGTTCCTTTTTGAAGGAAATGCATTGTTATTTCAGAGGCAATGGGGGAAACACAGCAAAATAGATTCAGTCAATTATCAGTGAGAGTTCTTGCACAAGTAAAAATACTTTGGCTCAAATGGTGTTCTTGTGCAAAATTAGATAATTTACACAAATTGTGCCACCACCACCTTTGTTGCAAGGGCTTCTAAAAATTAAAAGCTCTACCATGCAAAATTCATACCTTTTGGGACTAATTAGACAGTTCCTTTTTTGCTGAGAGTGTGTGAGCATGCTCTTGCACATGCATGTGTGCGTGCACTTTGCTTTATGGAGGAGAAGCTGTGAGTGAGAGAGAAAGAGAAGAACACAGGTTTTGCTCTTAAGACACTATGAGCAAATTATTCAACCTGTGAAGGAAAAAAAAACTCTGCTCCTTATGATATTCTTATGCTGGAAGCCAGAAGTCTTTCAGAAGTTAGCAATTTATTGAAAGTCATGGCAAGAACAAGTAATTTTGCAAAAAATATTCATGTCCTGAGACTCTACTAATTTCTTAATTTCTCTTACCACCATGAAAATGGGCAGATGCAGGGTTTGAGCTATTCACACAAGTGCATTTATTATTTAAATATTTTGAAATAGTAGCTGCGTTAGTTTGTTTCAATCATATCAGAAAGTAAACAAAACAAAATAAAAACAAAAATGTTGTAGCACTTTAAAGACCAACTGCTGTACAATATTTTAATGTTAGCCCACTTCATCAAACATAGGAGTGAAGGTTCATGGCATCGATTTATATATATCAGGTACAGAGTGATTGGTTAGCATAACAGATAAGTATACCATCAATACGGCTTTTTACAACTGGTAATGTCACATGATCTCTGGCTGTTATTCAAATTAGTTGTGAATTTTTGCCTTGTTGAATTACAAATAGTATGAGGATACAAGACAAACACCTGGCATTAAACATTTGTTAATGAGTTTAATCTTCATCATCTATTGGCAATTGTGTGAGTTCATCCTTTGTTCTGTGAGAAAGCCTATGTTGTGAATGAGAATTCTACTGAAAAGTTTCTATGAAGGTGGTATAATATAACAACATATAACATACATTATATATAGCAGCATATAGCGATCTGTGTATCAAATTTGATAATGTCCCAGAAACCTTCGACTAATATTAAAACCTTTGAGATGGGTATCCAGCATATGGATGTACCGTATTTTCCCGTATAAGGTGACTTAGCATATAAGACGACCCCCAACTTTTCTAGTTAAAATGTAGAGTTTGCAATATACTTGCTGTATGACTACCCCTCTTCCAACGGCAGCGTCTTCTGAGCTTCCCCGGCCGGGGATGGCTCCCTTTACCTTCTGGGGGTGGTGGTGCGGAGGAGGAGGAGGAGGAGGAGCTGACCGGAGGGGAAAGCCAGCTTGGGGTGGGGGCTGGGCAAATGGCCCAAGAATCCCAAGAGCCTTAGGGGAGGAAACTCAAATCTGGAGACTTCCTATCTAGGAAACCATGGGAAGGGTGGCCATAAATCAGGATGCCATTAGTACTATCATCATCATTTTTAATATTAATATTTAATATTTTAATATTACCTTTTGGTAAGAATAATAAGTTTTATTTCTATCCCGCTTTCCTGACACAAGTGTCACTCAAAGCGGCTTACAACATATATAACCTATTCCCCTTCACCAGTGGGGAAGGTAAAAGGAGCCCCGTCGGGCTCGGAGACGCCCGACGGGGCTCCTTTTACCTTCCCCGCCAGTGAAGGGGGTGGGGAGGCGTGGCTCGCAGCATCTCCGAGCCTGACGGGGCTCCTTTTACCTTCCCCACTGGTGAAGGGGGCAGGGAGGTGTGGCTCCCAGCATCTCCGTGCCCGACGGGGCTCCTTTTACCTTCCCCGCCGGTGAAGGGGGCGGGGAGGTGTGGCTTGCGGTGTCTCCGAGCCCGATGGGGCTCCTTTTACCTTCCCCGTGGGTGAAGGGGGTGGGGAGGCACGACTCACCATTTCTCCAAGCCTGACGGGGCTCCTTTATTTTCCCCGCCGGTGAAGGGGGCAGGGAGGCATGGCTCGCGGCATCTCTGAGCCTGACAGGGCTCCATTTACCTTCCCTGCCAGTGAAGGGGGCAGGGAGGCGGGCAGCCCCTTGCTCCACAGGCCTTGTGGTGGCAGCGGCTGGCTTTTCCCACCAGTCACCTCCTCCTCCTCACCCCCCGGCTGGGGGTGGTGGTGCGGAGGCAGAGGAGCATCAGCTGACTGGCGGGGAAAACCAGCCACCGCCACCACAAGGCATCCGGAACAAGGGGCCACCAGGATACCACCACCCCAGCCGGGGGTAGGGGGGTGAGGAGGAGGGGAGGAAAGTATACACCCTTGCCGTTTTTTCCTCCCTTCGGGTGAGGAGGAGGAGCATCAGCTGACTGGTGGGGGGGGGGGAAAGCCAGCCGCAGCCGCGAGACTGAGGGTGGTGGTATCTGGGTGGCCCCTTGCTCCGGAGGCCTCGCGGTGGCGGTGGCTGGTTTTCCCCATCAGTCAGCTGATGCTCCTCCTCCTCACCCCCCCAGCTGGGGTGGTGGTGGTGCGGAGGAGAAGGAGCATCAGCTGACCGGTGGGGAAAACCAGCCGCCGCCACTGCAAGGCATCCGGAACAAGGGGCCACCAGGATACCACCACCTCAGCCGGGGGTGGGGGGGTGAGGAGGAGGGGTGGAAAGTATACACCCTTGCCATTTCTTCCTCCCTTTGGGTGAGGAGGAGGAGCATCAGCTGACCGGCGGGGGGAAAGCCAGCTGCAGCCGTGAGGCTGAGGGTGGTGGTATCTGGGCAGCTCCTTGCTCCGGAGGCCTCATAGCGGCGGTGGCTGGTTTTCCCCGCCGGTCAGCTGATGCTCCTCCTCCTCCTCCTTACCCCCCCCCCAGCTGGGGGTGGTGGTGCGGAGGAGAAGGAGCATCAGCTGACCGGTGGGGAAAACCAGCCGCCACTGCCAAGAGGTGTCCGGAACAAGGGGCCACCTGGATACCACCACCCCAGCTGGGGGTGGGGGTGAGGAGGAGGAGGAGCAGCTGACCGGCAGGAAAAGCCAGCCACCACCGCCGCGAGGCCTCCGGAGCAAGGGGCCACCCAGATACCACCAACCTCGTGGCTGCGGCTGGCTCCCCCCCACCATGTGGCGGCGGTGGCTGGTTTTCCCTGCCTGTCAGCTGATGCTCCTTCTTCTCCGCACCACCACCCCCAGCTGGGGGGTGAGGAGGAGGAGGAGGAACATCAGCTGACCGGTGGGGAAAACCAGCCTCCACCGTCACCATGAGGCATCCGGAGCAAGGGGCCGCCTGGATACCACCACCCCCGGGGGGGTGAGGAGGAGGAGGATCAGCAGCTGACTGGCAGGGAAAGCCATTGACCGCTGCTGCCACAAGGCTGGGGGTGGTGGTATCAGGGCGGCCCCTTGCTCCAGAGGCCTCGTGGTGGCGGTGGTGAATGGCTTTCCCCGCCGGGCAGCCCTTGGCTCCAGAGTACCTGGCGTATAAGACAATCCCCAACTTTGGCACAGATTTTTTGGGGTTAAAAAGTCATCTTATACGCCGGAAAATACGGTATTTTATTTTGGTTGTCTCTCTCTGGATCCTTGTCTTGTAATTTCTCTGTTCCAGAATGGCAACTTTCAAGTCTTGGAGAGCATGTCCACGTAGATTGAAATGGTTTGAAATGGGTTTCTCTGTGTTACCATTCATGGTGTCTGATTTATGTCCATTAACTGTTTGTCCTTATTATTTAAAGTATTTCTATAATACTTTTTCTGAAACCCATTAAGGTAGTTGTTGTGTATTGAGGCACTATTGCAAGTAGCCCAGGGAGCGCTCTTGCAATAGGAAAATGGCGGTTTCCCGCCACCCTAATTAGAAGCCTTAAGTGGTGCGAAATCCCATGTAAAAGGGCGCACTAGTTATGCTAATCCAAGCCCCATCATTGGTTACAGTTTTGGATCCTGCTCTCCATTGGTTACCTTCATATACCCACTGTACTGATTGGTTAGTTAAGTTTGTCCGGCAGGTCACTACCTTGTATCCAATAGCCTCTGCTGGGAAGACACTATATAAGCCCCACGGACAAACAAGGGTGGGGCCGTGCCGGATCTATACTTCCATTGCTGGGTACAGTTCTGGAGGGACTGACTCCGTAGGATTGTATAGCCATCTCAGGATCCGGAACACCTTGTAAGCCAAACCCTACTGACTGTTATAATAAAGCCTGTTGCTGTTTGTTCATCGTTGTCTTGGACTCATGCTTATAAGGGCCGGATCTAACAGTAGTGTAAAAAACTTTAAAATAAATAATAATCACATAAAGCATAATAATAACATAAAACATAACCTAAGTAATGTTAGAATAATAACATTCAGTATGTAAAACAATGTTTAAAGGGTTATTTAATGGGTATTTTCTGACACCTTTCCTAAACACAACTTGAGGAA
The DNA here is from genome assembly GCA_035047305.1 of Bradypodion pumilum. Classification (NCBI taxonomy): domain Eukaryota; kingdom Metazoa; phylum Chordata; class Lepidosauria; order Squamata; family Chamaeleonidae; genus Bradypodion; species Bradypodion pumilum. The sequence goes on from JAWDJD010000003.1 coordinate 328,689,856, forward strand.
TGGAAAACTAGTTGACATACCAGAGTTATCTATGATTTCACCATTGGCCAAATCACTTGCACCACAAACTGAGAAGTAGCTCTACCACCAACAGAGTGAAGAAATAGTCACTCTGTCGTTGCCTTCAATGTCTTAGCTGGACCTGCAGAGATGGAGACCTCCCTTTCTTGAAAAATTTTGATTTCCAATCCAAATCTAATTCCTGTATTATTATGACTTCATGCTCTCTAGATCAATAATGGAACCAGCTTTTGCAAGACTGTAAAATTCCCAGTATATCTGCCTCTCTTTATACTGGCACCATAACTTTTAAGTTTAATAATGATTAGTTCCATTAGTTCCAAAAATGGGAAACAATAGGGTCAAACTACACAAGACCATTGGCTCTACTTTTATAGTCAGCATTCTCTTAATTGGCAAAAGATGTGTTTGTCTTTGCAGCAACTCTAGATGTGCTGAAACAGACTAATATGTCATCCTCCTTGAAAGTCTGTACTTAGTCATTGGGATATAGACATTGATTTTATTTGCAAGTCTGATAGTCAGAGAAGAAACTTCTGAGAAATCTCATTCCTGGAGAACTAACATGCTACCAGCTTCTAACTGTAAACATAGTTTCACCTGATTGCCCAATGTTTCCTTACAGCTGGTTCTGCGTGAACTTCAGATCCCATGATTTCTTAGCATCCTTGTTCCATGAAAGTATTGTATGCTGCCCACTACATGGGCAGTTAGTCAGAAGCAATTTCCACTATATTGAAGATTAAGATGCACATCTTGTTCACTGCTTTGGGGGCCAAGGCACACAAGCAGTGCTTCTTAAGCCTCTAAGATGGTGACAGGTGGCTGGGTCAGGGCTATAATTAATGTGTATTTTTGGGAGGGGATGTTTCCTGCACCGTTGAAACATGCTTTGGTGCGCCCCCTCCTGAAGAAGCAATCCCTCGACCCAGCAGTCCTAACCAACTACAGACCTGTCTCCAACCTCCCCTTTTTGGGGAAGGTGCTGGAGAAGGCAGTGGCGCGTCAGTTGCAGGGGATACTGGATGAAGCAGAATATCTGGACCCCTTCCAGTCAGGATTCAGACCTGGATATAGTACTGAGACTGCATTGGTCGCACTGATGGATGATCTCTGTTGAGAGCGGGATGGCGGTCATCCGTCCGTCCTTGCTCTTCTTGACCTCTCAGCGGCCTTCGATACCGTTGACCATGGTATCCTTCTGGAATCGCTCCGAGGATTGGGGATCCAGGGCACTGTGTGGTCCTGGTTTTCCTCATTTCTGAGGGGCCGAACCCAGTTGGTGTGGTTGGAGGGTGGGAGATCCAGTCCTAGGCCCCTAAAATATGGGGTGCCTCAGGGCTCGGTACTCTCTCCTCTCCTATTTAACATCTACATGAAGCTGCTGGGTGAGATCATCCATTCCCATGGGGTGCGGTACCACCAGTATGCGGATGACACACAGTTGTACATCTTGGCCCGTGGGGACCCCAGTGATGTAGTCGAAGTCCTTTCCAGATGTCTGGAGGCTGTTGGGGTCTGGATGGGGGCGAATGGGCTACAACTGAATCCTAGCAAGACTGAGTGGTGCGCTATCCCAGGAGCTACCATCTTTGGTTTTGGATGGGGCTATCTTGCCCCAGACTGACCCGGTGCACAACTTGGGAGTCCTCCTGGATTTGCAGCTGCTGCTAGAAGAACAGGTGGCGGCTGTGGCCAGGAGGGCCTTCACCCAACTTAGGGTGATTCGCCAGTTGCGCCCGCTCCTGGACCGGGACTCCTTGCTCATGGTCACTCACACACTGGTGACCTCCAGACTAGATTATTGTAATGCACTCTACATGGGGCTGCCCCTGATGACCATTCGGAGGCTGCAGCAGGCCCAGAATGCTGCGGCCTGGGTGGTGATGGGGTGTGGGCATTATGCCCATGCCTCACCACTGCTTCGGGAGTTGCACTCGTTACCAGTTCGCCTCCAGGTGCAATTCAAGGTGCTGGTTTTGACCTTTAAAGCCCTATATGGTAGTGGGCCAGGTTACCTCAGAGACTGCATCGCTCTAAGGAAGTCTGTCTGTCCAACCAGAGTGGACCAGAGGGGCTCTCTAATTGTGCCATCAGCCAGGGGGGCTCGCCTCTCTGGCACAAGGAGGAGGGCCTTCTCTGTGTCCGCACCGGCCCTTTGGAACCTCCTGCCAGTAGAACTGTGCCTCCAGATGGAGCTGTTGCCCTTTAGAAAAGAACTAAAAACCTGGCTGGCAGGCCAAGTTTGGGTTGCAGGTAGAGGGGTGGCTTCCGTTGGGTGGTTGATATAGAGGAGTATGCCTTCCCCCACAGTTCCATTGGTATCTGCACCCCTTTTTAGGGGGTGGGTTTTTAATTCTGTATGGTTTTTATCTGTTTTATCTATGATTGTGAACCGCCCTGAGTCGGCCTTGGTCGAGTGAGGGGTATAGAAATTTAACAAAAAAAATAAATAAAATTAATCTATACAATTTTTCTCCCTGGAATTGGCCATTGGTTATCAGAACTTTTTGCAGTTGTAGCTAATCACAATTGATAATGGGAAACCAATTTTGCAGCTGCATAGTTTCTTGTTGAGACAAGCTTTCCTACATCCATTCCTTACTGTTTACCTGTTGGCAAAAAAAAAAAAAACTCTGACACATAGAAGAGCCTTCTTGGTGATGGCACCAACACTTTGGAACTCTCTACCAGTTGAGCTGTGCCAGGTTCCATCTTTACCTATATCTAAAAAAACAATTGAAATCTTTTCTCTTTAAAGAGGCTTTTAAAGACATCTTACCAATTGCTGAGCAATAGGATTAGCATACTTTACTGTTGCCAATATATGTTGGTTTTGGACATTGCTATTGTTTATTGTTTCTGCCCATAATTTATTTAGTTTTGTTTATTGCTTATGTATAATTTATATTGTTATTGTATAAATCTCTTAATTTGTTGTATGCTGCCTTGAGTGGGAAAATATTCCAGATGGGTGGGATATAAGTGTAATAAATGAATTCTTTTTCTGCTGCTGCAGCAGCCGTATCCATTCCGGATATTGGCTATCATCATGGTGATAGTCTTCCTGTTCTTAACTCTTTGGATCTGTTCTTCTGAGGACATGCCACACCAGTCTCTCAGATTCTTCAGCCATGAAGTCCATCTATGTCCAGGGCCTCTCTTCCCAGGGATTTTTCCTTCAGCCATAAAAGTTTGTACCTGGCTTGTCAGGAGTATTTATGAAAAAGGAAAGATCTATAATGAATGAATGAATGAATGAATGAATGAATGAATGAATGAATACAATTCATCTGCTGATCTAATCCTTCCTAATGTACCCCTGGCTGTGCTGATTGAGGGAGTTTGGGAATTGTACCCCACCATAAGTAAAATTTCAAAGCCCTGCAGAATACAAAGGAATGGTCATCTAAAACATCCTTGTCCTCTACTGCTCCCTGAACCTCCCAAACTCTGCCTTCGATGGCTGGATCTTTAGGTTTTAATATACAAAAATATAGGTTTGGGATTGCAATACACCAATCCAAAAACCTGTATTTTCATGTAAACCACCCTCTTGTTCAGAAAAGACCTCTTTTGTGGGAAAAGTAGGATCCTTTCAATTTATCCTGAAAACAAACTTCTGAAGTAGGATGGGTCATGAGATGGTGAACATTTGAAGACTGACAGGGTGGATTTGACCTGGATCTCACCAGGCCTGGATTAGTCATCTCACTGCTACCCAGCTCTGCTTTTTAAAACTTAAATCAATGTGAATATATGCTATGTATACTGAAAGTAACAATCATGCAACCGTTTTGAATGGTCAGACACCAGTGATTTTTCTAAGAGTTAAAAAAGAGCTTAGAAAGCACTGCCTCAAGGCATCATTTCTGTAATGTCGATTTTAGCTGACTTAATTCCCAGGTGGGTGACCTCTTACAGAAGTATATCTATCACTAACATACCTCTTGAAATTGCTATCTTGTTTGTCTGAATTGTCTGTTTTTGATTTTGTTGTGTGTTTTGTTGTGTTATGGACAGGATATAAATAAATAAATAAATAAATTCCGAGAGTGAACAAGACGGTCCGGATAGGCATGGTGGAGAGTAGAAGCAGGAGCTGGGTTAAGGACTGTGCAGAATTCATTAAACCTGAGGTAAAGGGAGACTACAGTGCCTTCTTCAAATTGTAGCTCAGCTAGTGGCAGGGAGAAACAGGAGAACCTTATTACTGTACAATTCCCCACCCCCTCCTGTTGCTGCTGATTCTTTCAGCAGAGCAAGTAAAAGAGAGATACAACACCAAGGTACCTCCAGTTCTTTAGTGTATGGGACCAAAGACACCAGGACAGCCGAAGAGCTGGCTTAACACAACTTTATTACATGCTGGTCAGAGGGAACATGAGGTAATGGCGGACGAACAGCTCAATATATACAGTGGCTATACATTTGAATGTGGCTCCTTGATAGCCTATTGGCTACAGGCTGCGTGACGTCATTGCAGGTCACGCCCTTCTTGTCCAGGTGAAGGTAGTGGCGGGAATCTTCCCGCGCTGTTGTTCTAGGTGAGTCTTGGACCAATGAGCTTGGACGCTCGCTATTGCCATCTAGTGGTCACTAGCTCGCGTCCTATTAAGGTTACAGTGATTAAGCTGGAGGTTACAATGTTACACATAGAAGAGGTTACATTGGATACACATGGATAGGTACATTGTTTAAAGGCACAGGCTTTAGGACACAACACCCCTCCCCCCTAGGATGAGACGAAGTCTCTTAGCCAAGATGGTTTATTGCACTCGCGTTTGGGCCGCGATGTGGGTTGGCCCACCCGGGGGCCGCTCCCGCTTCCTTGTTCCCTGGACCCTTGTCCTGTAATGGGAGAGGGAGACTTGTTAGCGGCTTGCTGCGGTTTTGCAGTTTTAGAGGAAAGGGTAGATTCTGTTGTGGTTGAACCGGGGGCACCAGGGGCTAACGAAAAACCCCTCTTCTCGCTTGGATGGGTGGGGGACCACTCCGAAAAAAACCCCCGGTTCTGAAAATCAAAATCAAACTCTGTTGGGGGATCCCGCGGGATATCTACGAGGACAAATTCCTTCTCCTCCCCCCTTGGTGGGGACCCTGGACCCCCCTCTCCTCCCCCTTGGGCTAAACGGGTGGGGGAGAACCCTAACGCTGAATTTGTATCCGTTTTCTCAGCGCCCTGATTTCCAGGGACCCGGCTCCGGAGCTGGTCCGCGTGCCGCCGCCAAAGTAGACCTGTGTTGGTCTCCACGCGGTACGAAACGGGACCGGTTTGTTCCACGACCACCCCCGGCACCCAGGCTGGCCCCGCGCTGGTGTAGTTCCTGCAATGTACCGGGGCACCCACGCTGAAACTCTTGGTGGCTTCTAACCCTATGTTCCTCCCCTTGCCCTCAACTCTCGTGGGATCTAGTCTAGTGAGTATGGTGGTCAGCTTCCTGCGCATTAAAAGCTCCGCAGGGGAGTAGCCTGACGCTAGCGGGGTCACCCTGTACCCTAGCAGAAACTGACACACTTGCAGGTTGAGGTCCCCAGGGCCCATGCGCCGCAGCGCGTCCTTCGTGGTGCGTACGAGGCGCTCCACTTGGCCATTGGTGGCCGGATGGAAAGGGGCGGAGGTGATGTGCCGGATGGCGTTAATCTCTGTGAATGCCCTGAACTCAGCGGACGTGAAACAACTAGCGTTATCGCTAATTAAGGTGTCGGGTATGCCGAACGTGGAAAAAATTCTCCGCAAATGCTTAATTGTCACGGCCGAGGAGGTGCTCGTGACTGGGATGACCTCCAACCACTTGGAGAAGGCGTCCACAACAAGGAGAAAAAGGGTTCCTCGGAACGGGCCCGCGAAGTCTATGTGTATCCGGGACCACGGCCCCTTAGCCGCATCCCACTCCCTGTGGGGAAGACGGGCCTCCTCTGGTCTGGAGCATTGGCAACTCTCACAAGTGCCGACCATGTGCTCGATGTCGGCGTCTAACTGGGGCCACCAAAAGTAGCTTCAGGCCAGCGCTTTGGAGCGCACGATTCCGGGATGGCTGACGTGCAGCAGTTTAAGCACCCGCGGTCGAAGGGATGTAGGGACCACCACCCGCTGCCTCCACAAGAGGCACCCCCTCTCTAGGGACAGTTCCAGCTTCTTCCTAAAAAATGGGGCACATTCCTCTGCTGGGGAGGACGCCGGCCACCCTTTCTGTACCCAGGAGCAAACTGCCGCCAACGTCTTGTCCTTTCTTGTCGCTGTGGCAATGTCGGCGGGCACTACGGGGGGCAAATCCAGCACCTCTATCATGAGAACCTGATGGTCCCGCTCCTGCTTGCTCACCTGGCTGGGCGTCAGGGGGAGGGGGGACCTCGATAGAGCGTCCACATGGCTGATCTCTTTCCTGGGCTGGTACACCAACGCGTGCTGGTAGGCGTTGAGAAAAATGGCCCACCTAAGCATTCTCAGGGACAGGATCTGTGGCGTGGGCTTATCTGCGGTAAAAATGCCTAGTAGGGGCTTGTGGTCAGTCACGATGGTGAAGGGGCGGCCATACAGAAAATCGTGAAATTTTTTGGTCCCCGCAACTATCGCCAGCGCCTCCCTGTCTGTTTGGGCGTAGTTTCTCTCCGCTTGGGACAGGGACCTGGAGTAGAACGCTATTGGGGCCTCCCTCCCGTTTTCCAACACGTGGCATAACACTGCCCCCACCCCCACCGGGGATGCATCACAGATCAGTACCACCAGCCGTTTGGGGTCGAAATGGGTCAGAATGGCGTCAGACGCCAGGAGTTGTTTCAGTTCCGTGAATGCCCTCTCCTGGTCATCGCCCCACATCCATGCCGCATCTTTCTTGAGCAACTTGTGAAGCGGCTCGGCCACTGCAGCCTTCCGTGGAAGGAAGGAGTGGTAGAAATTTAAGACCCCTAGGAACGACTGCAACTCGGGCTTGGATGTGGGGCGAGGGGCTTTCTTGATGGCGGCAACCTTGGATTTGGACGGTTTGATCCCCTCGGGAGTTACTCGGAACCCTAAGAACTCAACCTCCTTCGCGAAGAAGATGCATTTGTCTTTTCACAACCTCAACCCCGCCCGTTCGAACGCCGCCAGGACCTTGTTTAGCCTTTTAGCCAACTCAACCTCACTCCCCCCCGTTATCAATACGTCATCAAAATATGGTAAAACGCCGTCCAGCCCTTTGAGGAGGTGTTCCACGAGCGACTGGAAAATTCCAGGCGCCGAGTTCACGCCGAATTGGAGGCGCGTCACCTGGAACGCCCCCTTATGCGTGATTATGGTCTGTGCAGCAGCTGCGGCAGGGGTTACCATGAGTTGCTGATAGGCCTGAGCCAGGTCGAGCTTGGCGAAACACTTTCCCCCATGTAACCTGGCTAGCAAATGGCTGACCACCGGCACCGGGTACACATTAGGGCGGATTGCCTTATTAATGGTGCACTTATAATCGGCGCAAATGCGAACCTCCCCATTGGCCTTCAATGCCGTGACAATTGGAGTTTCCCACTCCGCGGAATCAACAGGAACAAGGATCCCCTGGCCCACTAATTTGTCCAGTTCCGCCTCTATTTTGTCCTTGAGTGCAAAAGGCACCCTGCGTGGTTTAAGTCTGATTGGGCGGACCTCCGGGTCCAGGTCGAACGTTACTGGGGGTCCATTGAATTTCCCAAGTCCCTTCTTGAAGACTTCAGGGTGCGCGTCGCACACCTCCTGTATCGGGTCAGACCCAACGGCGCGCACCCCCCCAATGAACAGACCCAGGGGCTGAAACCATTGAGTCCCGAGGAGGCTGCAATTACCTCCCTTAAGAACGACTAGGGGGAGTTCCGCGGCGTGCCGCTTGTACTGAACCTGGAAATTCCCAACCCCCAACACCGGGATACTGTTCCCTTGCACGTCCCGAAGCGTGGACCTCAACGCTTTGAGCTTGGGCCGTGCACGGGGGGCAATTCTCAAAAACTCCCTCTGGGAAATAATGGAGTAAGAGGAGCCAGAGTCAACCTCCATCCTAACAGGGGCCCCTTGCACCAGTACCTCAACAAAGTAACGGGGGTGTCCCAAGGACACGCTGAAAACCGGGGCGTCGTCGTCTCTGTCGTCGGAGATGCGGCCCACGCCGTCCTGCTTCCTCGTGGGCCGGGCGCCATCCTTTAGTCTCGTCGAGCGGTCTTGCCTCGTTGGGCGGTCGGGCGAGCTCCTCCGGTCCCTCGCTGGGCGGTCGGGCGAGCTCCTCCGGTCCTTGCGTCGTTGTCTGCAGACTTTGGCTATGTGCCTGCGTCGCCCGCAGTTGTGGCACTCGGCCATTCTGAATGGGCACCTGGCACGGTCGTGAGCCGCCCCGCAGCCGTCGCAACGCCGGCCCTCCCTTCGGACCTTCCGGACGTCCTCGTCGTCACTGCTTTCGGCGGACGATTTCGAAGTTCGCCGGGCTGCGTGCACCGAACTCTCTGCTTTGTCGGCCTTCGGTCGCCAGTCCTGGAGCTCTTGCACCCCTGCCTTCGTGGCTTCCGCGGCCTGTGCCGCTTTCAGGACCTCCTGCAACGTGGGGGGCGGCTCCTGATTCATTAGCGTGCGCTGAATCTCGGCGTCCTTCAGGCCGCATAGCACGCAGTCCCTGAGGGTGACTTCCAAATTCTCCCATTTGCACGGGCTGGCAGCCAGGCGCAGGGCCGCTACGAAAGCGGCGACCGACTCATCAGGCGCTTGGACTCGCCTCCAAAACGCGCTCCGAGCGGGAAACATCGCTACCGAGGGCCAGAAATGGTCTCTCAGCACCGTCAGGAGCTCTTTTGCCTTGAATTCAGCCGCCTTTTTGGGTGCGATGAGGTCAATCAGTACTCTCTTTCCGTCGTGCCCGAGCATTCTGGTGAGGATGGCTCTCTTCTTTGCCTCGTCCGTCACCTCGAACTCCACCAGCGCACCTTGGAAGTCCATTTCGAAGAGTTCCCAATCTTGCGGTTTCTTGATGTCAAAACCGGCGTATGTCTTGGTCCCGTGGGCAGCCATTATCCCACCTTCGTCGCCAATTTAGTGTATGGGACCAAAGACACCAGGACAGCCGAAGAGCTGGCTTAACACAACTTTATTACATGCTGGTCAGAGGGAACATGAGGTAATGGCGGACAAACAGCTCAATATATACAGCGGCTATACATTTGAATGTGGCTCCTTGATAGCCTATTGGCTACAGGCTGCGTGACGTCATTGCAGGTCACGCCCTTCTTGTCCAGATGAAGGTAGTGGCGGGAATCTTCCCGCGCTGTTGTTCTAGGTGAGTCTTGGACCAATGAGCTTGGACGCTCGCTATTGCCATCTAGTGGTCACTAGCTCGCGTCCTATTAAGGTTACAGTGATTCAGCTGGAGGTTACAATGTTACACATAGAAGAGGTTACATTGGATACACATGGATAGGTACATTGTTTAAAGGCACAGGCTTTAGGACACAACAAGTTCCCCAGGACAAAGAAAGGGATAGATGAAGAGAAACCACAGAGGCCCTGACCATACGTTGCTCATGGGAATGTGCGCACACTACCTACACATCCTGCCACCAGGAGCAATTTTTGAGGCTTACCCTCTCACAGTGGTTTCACGCTGAGGGCTTTTGTAGGAAACAGGTATTTGAAGAAATACCTGGTGCAGAAAAGAGCTTGCCTTTTTTGATTTGTGGTGGTGGTGGTGATAGGTGGAGCATGTGCATTCATATGAGCAAAAAGTGGCCAGGGCTACCATCAGTTGTTGCCCCCCTAAATTTTATTTTCACCTCCCCATCAGTTGTTGCCCCCCATCCAGGGCCATAGCCAGGGGGAGGTCAGAGTGGGCGTTGCTCACCCTGAATATGTATGTATGTATGTATGTATGTATGTATGTATGTATGTATGTATGTATGTATGTATGTATGTATGTATGTATGTATGTATGTATGTATGTATGTATGTATGTATGTATGTATGTATGTATGTATGTATGTATGTGTGTGTGTATATTCAGGGTAGGCAACACTCACTCTGACCACCCCCTGGCTATGGCCCTGGATGGGGGGGGCAACAACTGATGGGGAGGTGAAAATAAATTTTAGTAGGTGAGGCAGGGCCTTAGTCAGCACATCTAGAATCCTGACTAAGGCCCTGCTCCTATCACCTGCTAAAATTTATTTTCACCTCCCCATCTTTGTCATGAGACAAGAGGAGCGTCCCAGTAGCTGCCTTGTTGTTCTTTTTCTTCCTGTCCCTCATGCCAATCCTGTGGGAAAGGAATTTGGGCTATTTTGGATTGATAGGAACCTGGAGTTGTTTGAACTATAAACAGGGTGGAATAACCAAACATTTAGAAGTCACCAAAGGTAAATCTGCTGGTGAATGTCAGAATAATAAACTACCCCATCTCTTGTTCCTCTTCACTTTCCTTTTATTTTGCAAACCCAAACATTGGGCCTGTCTAATGGCTTAAAAAGCCACTTGAGGTCATAGGGAGGAATAAAATGGTGTTTGGTGCAACTTCTGAGTCTAGACAGCATTTTGCTTCTCCAATGGAGCAAGGTGGGGCTGCAGAAGCCCCCTCAGCAGCAGTGTAGCATTTCTTTAGCAGTGCTGCTCCTCCACCACCACCAGCAGGAGTTCCCAGTTAATGGAGGGAGCACTCGTCCCTTCATCTGGAAAGTAGCTGCCCCCAGTCTGCACATAAGTTGGAGTTGGGATAAAATACAGTGAGGCAATCAAGTTGATCTCACTGTTGGGGTGTCAAAATAGAGGGGGTTGGGTTGGGGTCAGCCAATTGATGTGTGCATAAGATGACTTGCTCCAACTACCCCAAAAAGTGAGCTATATGCCAGTGTAGACAGCCTCTTTCTCTTGGGAGTGTTATCTTCTTCTCATTTTCCATGAGTTCGGGTGGAATGGATTGGGGATGGTGTCAATTCCTCTGGCTGCCTTACTTTCAAATTAGGAGTCATACAACCCAGCTCCCCCCAGCCATCCCAGCCTGTATTTCATGATACACATTAAACCATGGAGCAGGTGGAATGGTGGTACACTAGAAGTAAAATGAGAAGGCAGGTAATCTTTCATTGCCACTCCCTAAAAGCTAATCATCGACACCTTTTGTTCTTTTCTCTACCAAATCACATTATGCTCATCCCTCTCAAAGACCTATGTGTTCATACTGGGCCTTAAGACAAACTCAAAGGTGGAAATCCAATTTGTTGTTGTTCAGTCACACAGTCGATTCTGATTCTTTTCAACCCCATGGACCACCGCACACCAGGCTCCTCTGTCATCTGCCATCCTCCATAGTCCACCCAGATCTATACCAACCACGTCAATGATGCCATCAAGCCATCTTATCCTCTGCCATCCCCTTCTCCCTTTGCCTTCAATCTTTCCTAGCTTCAGGGACTTCTCCAGTGAGTCCTCTCTTTTCATTTGGGGGCCAAAGTACTTGAGCTTCATTTTCAGTATCTGTCCTTCCCAGGAGCAGTCAGGATTTATTTCCTTTAGGATTGACTGATTTGATCTCTTTGTAGTCCAGGGGACTCTCAAGAGTCTTCTCCAATCCAATAGAAAGTTGCAAATAGAAGAGGCTCATTGAATCAATGGAATGTACAAAGGAGATGTCTCACCAATCACTACTGATTCAGTGGACCTACTTTATTTGTGACACTCTACTGGATCACAGACAGCAATTGTTAGACTGCATAGGAGAACATCCATTTTAACTCTCATCTTCCATCCCATGTCTTTTATCATGCTTTTTTGAAGGGACAAGCTAATACAGTTCTATATACAATTTTGGTGTTATATTTAGTTTAAAATTCTTTTTTACTAAACTATATATATTTGTTGTTAACTTTAAGTAACAGATTTAAAATTCTGGGGATTGGAATTGATCTTCAAGAAGAGGTGATAAGACTTCTCAAAAGTCCTAGTAATGGCAAAAAGTTTAGGGACCTCTGTTGCAGAATGTGCAACATGTGATGATGGTAGTTTGAAGATAATTTATGATAAGTACCTGCTTGAAATCTTTCCAAATATTACCAAACCTCTCTTCCTTCATCTAACTCTGCCAAATTCAAATTATGAAGGAGAAAAATAATTCTTTGAACTGGCTATTCTTGAAAAGTAAGTTACTTTCCATAATGGTAAAGGCCAAGGCTGATTTCATTATGAGTTCTATGCACAGAATAGGATCTTCTGAGAGTCTTGTGACAGTTTAATAACTGAATTTGCTGACAAGAAATGTTGAAAGGAAGTTGAAGAAATATTTAAAATAGTCTGAAATAGTTTTTTATTAGCTGAATGGAAAGTTTTGTGAATTAGGTATTTGGCTCCAGAGACAAAAGGTTGGGAATTCAATTCCCTACTATGCCTCCTGAGAGAAAAGCCAGAATGTACTGGCTTGGGCAAATCACAGAGTTCTAAGGTGCCCTCAGAAGAAAGGAATGGTAAATCACTTGTGAATACTCACTACTACTACTACTACTACTACTACTACTACTACTACTACTACTACTACTACTACTACAATTGTATGTAAATAATTTATTTAACTTCAGTCATAAAATCTTAACATTCTAGTATAAAAAACACTGTTTTCCTTTTTAAAAAACCCTCACCATATTTTTTTTTGCCCTGCTTGGGGACAAAACCCAACACTGACACCAAGGTGATATAAGGAGGCAGCAAGGAATGACCTCAAGTGAGCATCCTGTTTTAGACCTATCAGTGCCCTAAGAAGGCCATAGAGATTCATGGCAGTTCTTATCGAAAGCAGGGGTTCTCAACCTATGGCCCAAGGCCCAGATCCGGCCCATGGCACCATTCCATCTAGCCCACTTCCACTGCTACCGCTGCCTGGCTTGGTGTGTCCCTGTGTTCCATAGCAGGGTGGATGTTGTAAGAAGGCTTACAACATCTGCCCTGCTATGGAGTGGTGTTAGGGACATGCCAAGACAGGTGGAGGGGACAAAGCCAGTGGTACTGGCAGTGGAATTGGAAGCAACAGATACATGTGGCCACCCACATCTTTCCTGGGTGTCATTCTGGTCAAGCGTGGGCACGGACAGGCAAGACCACACACCCTCAGACTGTTGGCGGGCCAGACTGCTGTCCCCATGCCACTGTTACCTTCAGCAGTGGCGGTGGAGGGATCACCCCAAGCCCCCACCATTCCCCCACTACCACCACCACCACCACCACTCCCCCAACACCCACAGTCTGGACCACAAACACTCCCCCTGCTGCCACTGCCACCACCGCCTCCACCACTTCCCTGCTTGCCAGCCTGCTGTGAGTGAAGGAGGGGTCCTGACTGTCCTTGCCTGCACTTGGCCAGAACCACACCCGGGAAAGATGCAAGTGGCCACATGCATCTGCTGCTTCTGCTTCCACTATCAGCAACACCGTCTTTGTCCCCTCTACCTGTCTTGGTGTGTCCCTAATGCAACTCTGTAGCAGGGTGGATGTTGTAAACCTTCTTACAACATCTGCCATGCTATGGAGCACAGTTAGGGACACACCAAGCCAGGTGGAGGGGAAAAGGGTGGTGGTGGCAGTGGCAGCACCGTCTGCCAGCAAGAATATGGGCCAGCTAGAATGGCATCATGGGCCAGATCTGGCCCACAGGATGTAGGTTGAGAACTCTTGGACTAGAGGGTAGACCATTTTGATTTCACATGACATTGGCCCATGTAAAAGAATGACTATAGAATAAGTGTGTGTTATGTGTGAATCTGTGCTATGGGGTGAAATAAAAGTGTAATTGTTAATTGCTATTGTGTATGAGTGAGTGAAGCAGAAAATATGGATATTCTGCACTACCTCCTAGATCAGGGGTGGGGTACCTTTTCCTGGTATAAGGTCACATGTACTTAATAATATAAAAAAAACTTAATTTTAAAATTGCTAAAATAAAAGTATCAAAGACTAACAAAAATGTATTAATAAATATAAATGGATTTGATCTGTAAAATGCAGATTCAGGCAAATGGCCACACTTAAGGTCCTAGTAGGCCGCATGTGGTCTTAAGGCCACAGGTTCCCCACCACTGTCCTAGACAAATATGTGTGCCAGTGAGTAATAACACCAGTGGCGTGAAGATAGGCTCCCAGCCACTTAAGCCAGCAAACATACAGTATATGTTGTTGTGATGTCCAAAAATATCTGGAATAAAAAAATTTATAACCCCCCCCAAAAAAAAACAAAAAAAACCCACCACCAATTTTATTCTGGAGATGGGATACGCCATAAATTTCAGCAGCCAGTCTAACTTCATGAAGAAACTGGTGATGTGAAACCTTAACTTCACGAAACAAATGTTACCAAGTCCTAATGTGGCAGATATTTGCACAAATCCTGTTGATGCCAGTGAAGCTAAAATGATTTCTGCTAGCTGACAGGCTTGTTTTAAATACACACTTTTCATCAAAACAAACTGTGGGGGCCTTAGTGATGGTTACAGTTAATTTCAGCTTCCCTCCAAATTAAATACAAATAAAACAACCTAACTATCAAAACAGTGAGATATTTATCCTTAGCACATTAGTTAAACTGTGATACCATTTCTTAATGAGCTAAGAAAATAAACAGTATTTTCAAAGCTTCTCCCATCTACTGATAAAATGGAACTGAACCACTGTAACTTAAAAATAGTAGTAACTTTTCACTAAGCAAATAGTGCTCAGACAGACCTTTTTTGTCTTATTTATTACTAACTGTGTTAAGAACAACTTTAAAAGATTAGCCATTTCTTCAGGGGAGAAAAATGCCTCTCCTTGAACAGTAATGTCTTTTATGTTATACTGAAAAAACTTTGATTAGATATGAGTATATGTTTTAAATCAGACTAACTGCAAACATATTTTCAAGCAGAAATAATTTAAAAAGTGATTTTCAGTTTTCTATATGTGACAACTTTTTAAATTATCCAATACGCTGTCTTGATTCTGTACAAATGTTTGTTTCCATCAAAGAGACAGAAAAGAAAAAATGTTTCTGCCAGATCTGATTGTATGTCGAGAGTGGATCTGATCCCCTTGTCACTAAGGTTACTAATCAAATTTCCATCTAATATCAATATGCTTATGCAGGATTTCCTGATCAAACACTTAAATCTGCCCCCTCTGCACCCCCATTAGCTAACATGTTTTATATGTACCGGGGTCATCAAAAGTGTAATTCCCTTAAAGAAACCTAATCCTGCCCCCTTGTCAACTAGCAGATAGCTAATAATGCTTTCTATCCTATATTTTCCCTCTAGCATCAATAGCATGCCAGAAATTAAAATTGGATTTTTAATCTCACAACAGATGTTTGAAACAAAGGTATCCCCATATGCAGGCTTTGTGCATTTAAACCAGACAGGTGAGGAAGAGGAGATGTTTCATCTGAAATTAAGGTGTATGTGTTTCTTTTTATCCCCAAACCAAAATAACATAGATTTGATTTCAGGTATCCTTTGAAAGCATGGAGATACCCTACTATAACAATACATTGGGTCATTTTCTGTAGCTTTCCATTTAATAGGTTGAAAGCACAGAAACTCCAGACAGCACCAGAAGCAGCTTTCTGAGCAAACCCAATGAATGAAACTGATATAGTCAAAATGGATATGCAATATACTGTACAAATAGAACCACATATTCACACATTCACAAGGAGGAATAATGTGCATGTTAAAAAGCTACAGTAGGCAGATACATTTATCAGTGTATATGTTTTAATCAACTTTAGTGTATAGTGTTTGCAACATTGAAGAAAGGTTTTGGGATTTTATCACTTGTTTTTACTGAGACACAACATTCATCTACCTGGGAAATAGATACATAGTTTCTCTGAGCCTTTATTTGTATCTCACTGAAAATTTCTTCATAGTTTTCCTGGGAAAACACTTGATACAATAAATTATAGAAAACCCACAATAAAGATTTCAACCTAAGAAAAACCCAAAACCTGCAAAACCACTTTTGCCACTTTCTATCTAGCCTGTTTGCAAATATCCACTCAAATGATAACACATCACACACACAGTCTCTGAAGCCTGCTTTGTGAGATGATCTTTGAGAAAGTGTGATGGTGTTTCAATCAAATGGAGACACTCATCAGGAAATTTAAGCTGACTGGTCCAAATCTAGTCTGAATATTTAAATTATAAATTTAAAATCAGATTTGCCAGGCAGCAGTGGTTTGCTTATGTCTAAATGGCAAAATGGATTTAGAACTCTGTCCTTTGGATTTAACATTTGCCCCAGGAATTGCCTGATTTAGGTTACTGGAAATATCTACAGATGCTTCACTTTTTAAAACAACTCGGTGTATGATCTAATCAAAACAATTTATTGTGGTGTCAAATACCATACTAATTCAGAAAGAGTACCTGTCATCTCATTTAGTTTTAAAGATGGTGTAAAGTCAATGTACAAAAGACCAACACTTTTGATGTATAATTTATATTCTCTGACAGAATATAAATCTTTAATAAGATGTTGGTGTAATTGATCAGGCTTAAGTCATAGAAATGAACAAATAACATAAAACCTCCCAATTTTAAAAATGCTTTTTGCCTTAATAAAAGTTCAAGTTAGTATTGATTTTAAAAGACTTTTTTAATAAAGTTAAAAGAGGAAATCATAAAGATTGATTCAATTTATTCCACATATTCTTTGTTTCATAAGAGCCTTAATGGAAACAAGCACATGTTCAGCATTTAATATGAATAAAACCTGATACAACACTGTATGGAAGGCACAGTAAAAGCATTTACAGACACTTTGGAAATACCATCTATAATAATGCAATCTATTCAGTGTACTGAAAAATATCTGTTCATCAGAGAGCATTTTCACTATTCTTTCAAAGGGTGGTTAGGAATGGAATATAAAATGAGGAAAGAAAAAGAGATATGGTATATGTAATATATAGTACATTACCTAGAGTAGTCTATAGTTATTTAAGTAAACTGATCAGACTGGTGTTTTTTTAAAAAATAGTTTTACTGTTCCCAAAGAATTTAGAAAAGGAGGCTATTTAAAAATAGATTTATAGATCAGAAGAAAAGTATGATTTTTGTGTAGTTTTAATTGTTTGTATATGAAAAATAAATTTTATTTATTGGTAAGTTTTGAATTTTTTATTAGATGTTTAGTCTAGAATCTTAGACAAGAAGTTGCTATTTTATAACTATATGTCTGCCTAAAATACTACATATTTATGGAGTTGAAACAATGTAGTTTGTATTTTTTAAATTATCAAAATTCTAATTATGTTCTAAAGGTTTGAATTCCAAAAATATGATTTGAGCCCAAATGTGAGATTTCAAATTAAAGCAAAGTGATTTATACAAATGTATCTGATATGCATCATGTTCTCAAATCTTAGTTAAATTAACTCTGTGTCAAGGGACTCCTCTAATTGACTGAGTGTGTGTGATAAAGAAAGAAAAGGTTGAAGAGTATCGGTTTACTCTGGGATTCAAAAGATCATTTGGTATTATTTCAAGCAGTTGCTTTCTTCCTTTCTTTTGAAATCATAATACAGTTTACATATTAATTTAATCAATCCCCTACCTGGCAAGCTATCCTTTTCAAACTTTTTTCTAAAGACGCCTTCTGACACTGATTTAACTTTGTCAAGAACATAGAAAAATGAATAAGTGATGAAGCTTTTGCACTGGATTTGTGGATCACATTTTTGCATCTAGACATGAAAAAAACAACAACCTAAATTCTGCACAATCCTATGCATGTTATTATTGTTAATTAGCATAGGTTGCCCAGCATTGCCGGGCTGTTATAAACTGTGTTTAGATGTTTTGGAGTTTTTTTAGTTAAAAATCAACAGAGGATGCTATAAATATTTTTATTTTATTTATTTAACATATGTTTGTTATTTTTGTAAACTTTTGATTTATTGTTATTTTTTACTTGTTTTTACTCTTGTGGCCTCTAGGTGGGGCTGTTTTGTTTTTGACTTGTTTTTAATATTCTGGCCTGCAGGTGGGGCTGTTAGTAATAGTGTTGGTTT
The DNA here is from genome assembly GCA_035047305.1 of Bradypodion pumilum. Classification (NCBI taxonomy): domain Eukaryota; kingdom Metazoa; phylum Chordata; class Lepidosauria; order Squamata; family Chamaeleonidae; genus Bradypodion; species Bradypodion pumilum. The sequence continues at coordinate 328,707,891 of JAWDJD010000003.1, forward strand.
TGTTTTTTGTTTCACTTGTTTTTTCTCTCCTGGCCTCTAGGTGCGGCATCTTCCTGTAAGTAGTCTTTGTTTCTTCATTTCTGTTCCGGTCTCGTGGGGGGGGGGGAGAGGATGTGCTTATGAGTTCTCTGGTTTTATTTATTCTGGAATTTTTCTTTGTTTTGACTTTGTGGTGGTGGGCTGGGAGGTGTTTCTGTTTGTGTAATTTGTGGTAGTTGTGTTGTTAGAGTTAGGTATTTTTGTGTTGTAGTTAGGTGTTTTTTCTGTGCTTTTCTGGTATTGTGGATGTTTTTGTTTGTGGATTTTGTTGTTTACTTTTTTGTTTACTAATGGGTTTTTATTTATTTATTTGTGTTTTATTAATTTTTTTATTTTTGTGTTTGTTGTTGGTGTGTACTTTTGTGTGAAGAATGGGCTGCCTGTCGGTTCCTCTTTTCCCCATTGCTGCTTCGAATTTTGGTTTCAATGCAGAAATGGGGAAAAGGAGGAGCTGGCAGTCAACCCATTCTTCCCCTGGTAAGGTTTGTTAGGTAGGTCAGGGGAGAAGGAGGCAGAGAAGAGCTATCTGCCTGACGATGGTTCTCTCCTCTCTGTCTCCTTTTTCTCCTGGCTTACCTAACCGGAGATCGGCAGGCAGTGATCCGTAAGGGGTGGTGCTCTTCCTTGTGGATTGCTGGCTGCTGCTTTTGTATTGACTCCACCGCTGTTTCGTGTTAGTTCTCGGAACAGAGGTGTAGGAAGTACAAAGGCAGCAGCCAGTCATTCGCCAGGGAGGGTGCTTCCCCTGACGAACTGCTGCCTGCTGTTGGTTTTTTCCCCACCCCGGCTCAAGGTACCTTGAGGCCAGTGGTGGTCTCGCTGTGTCTTTGGCGGGGTAGCATGGAGGAGAGGGAGTCCCTCTTCTCCCCGTTGCTCTGGGAAAGAAGGCTGGCAGTGGTCTTGCCGTGTTTTTTTTGTGGGTGTTTGTTTTGTGAGGCTGTGAGGCGCTGTGTCTGCTTGTGGTGGACTTGTGCTCCCGTTGCAGGATGATGGCGTTTTTTCATTTTATTTTTTGCATGCCGGCTTTCTCAGCGTTCTGCGTGCTCACCGCGCATAGGACGCTAGGACTTGGAGTTTTGTGTTTTTTGTTTGTGTTCATGTGGTGTTTTTTTTCTATAGCTCGATTTCAATTGGCCATGCTGTGTTTCCCAACGTTCTTTTTGCTCGCGCCTCTCAGCCTGATTGGCTGAGGTGCGGCGCGGCACAGAGGACGTTGGGAATTGAAGTTGTTTTCCTTTCTTTGCATTCGTGGGGCTCTTGCCCCACTGGTGGCTTCAGCAACCCTGCAGTACTCTGCGGACTGGGTTTGGGCAAGTGCAGGAGGCTCGGTATGGGATAGTATGGACGGGTGCAGAAACGTATAGCAAGTTCCAATGGTTAACCCTTGTATTTAGAGGTATAGATTATAAATATGTGCTGTAAAATTTATGCCAGTTTATGGAGACTGTTGTCAGTATATCCTAGTTATGCAGTACTCAGAAGTATTTTATCATTCCTTTCTTCTGATGTTTCTCTAGGGAGCAACAGGTTGGCTACTCTCTCTGGAGGCACAGTGAGGTATTGAACTTCGGACTGTTAGCTCTGTGCTTTCCAGCCAGCTTATTGTTATGTGCTTTCAAGCTGGAACCAACTTAGAATCAGCCTAAGACAGTGATTGCGAACCTTTTAGAGACCGAGTGCCCAAACTCAACAGGCTGCTGTCTGTGCTGCAGAGAGGTGGGTGAACTCTGTGCTGAGGGGAGGGAGGAAGCACTTCCATTGGGCTGCTGGGCAAAGGGGCGAGGTGAACCCTGTGCTAGGGAAAAGGAGGAAGTGCTCCCATTGGACTGCTGGGCAGAAGGATGGAGAGAACCTTGTGCTGAGACGATGGCTTGTTTGCCCACATAAAGTACTCTGAGTGCCCCCTCTGGCGTGTGTGTCATTGGTTCGCCACCACTGCCCTAACAGATCTTTCAAGGTAGGTGAGTTATTTAAGGAGCGGTTTTACTCATTCCATCTTCTGTGGCTGAGCAGGGATTTGAATTTAGGCCTGCTGAGTCCTAGTCCTTCACTTTATTTACTACAGTAGTGGTGGCAACAGAGAAAAAATGGAAAAAGGTGGCAGTTCTAATGACAACTGCAATAATTTAAAGGAAGCCAGGAAAGCTTCAGGAAGTAAAGGTGGTAAAGGAGGCACCAAAGGGGTGTCTAATTGTTGCATTAGATAAGACTTATTCTCAGGTAGATGAGTGTAGAATAGCAGTCTACAAAGAAAATGGCAGAAATATTTTTGCATGGTTATGCTTACAATATAATTTTTGAAGCAAACTTCTATAAATTGTGAAATCTCCATAGGGGGTATGTGTTGCGCACCAACACATTGGGATGAATCAAGTAAAGCCTATGGAGATTTCTTGACTTATGTCAATTTGCTTCTGAAAGTTACACCATTTGTGCAATTGCATGACAGAATTTCAGCCAATGACTTTGAAAATATATTCAGTGCTTGCCTAACCACAATACAGTATATACAAATGGCCATCCAATACTTCATATTAAGGAAAGGACCTTCTAGGACAAATCAGCATTTTATGGCAGCATCTCTTGATTTTCTGGCAGGGTCAGCATTCTACCTAGCACTGGTGCTAACTATGCTAGCATCTTGAAATGAAATGACAAAAGATGACTACACCCATCAATAACAACAGTTTCAGTCCAGGATGGGGCATTTGTCTATGCAGTTGACACAGATACATGTAAGCAATGTGTCAGGTAATGGGAAAAGAGATGTGCATCCTTATGTGTAGTAGTCTTGTGCAGCATGTGGGAAGAGAGTTGGTAAATAAACATATATTTAATGGAACTGAGATAGCTCTACATCAAGCTAAAACTTCACGAAATACTGAATTTTGTTGCACACTTATCTGACCTAACTTGAAGCATAAAGAAAGAGTTTAAACTGGTTTTCACAGGTAAAAATGTACATGGGACATGCTGTTGAAACAGGCTTGTGTATCCTATAAGTGCCTGAGGTTTGAGGGCCAAACTATACATTAGAGAGTTGAAATGGCATTAATTTTGCAGGAAAAAAATGATTCAGGCAGTCTTTTACATTGCAGAAAGCTGACTTGCAAATTAAGAATGTATTTATGCTCAGAATATTTATGACAAACCAAAACAAGGTAATTTGCAAACTATGGAAGGTAAACAAAACACTTTCTATAGCGATCACACACAGTTAGCACTAAAGGAATACCCTCTTATAATGAAGGATTTATTTATAAATACTGCCTTAAATCTTGCCAGACTTATGCAGAAGATGCAATGAACATGTCATTGAGCATATCAGAAAAATGATTTTATATATGGACCTCCAAAGTTTTCAATCCTATAAACAAATAAGGAATTTAGACAATGCAAATTCTCCTAAGGAATATTGTCACAGAAAATTTCTACACGGTATTATGAAAGCTTGTTAGAAATACTGTACTGTACTTTGAAAGTTAGACATTCAGTGGACTTTCCTCTTTGCTTCTAGCTACACTTATGAAATAGCAAAAGGAGGGAGAAAATATTGCAGGTTTTGATAATTCAGGTTTTGCTACAAAGCAATTCTGTCTACTATACTGTAGTGCTTTGGAAATACAACACAGATGAGTTGGAGAAACACTGTGGAGATCTGTCCATGGTCACAGCTGTCCTTCCAATTATGATTTGTGATATGTAGCATTTATTCCGCAGTAGGCTGTCTGAGCCATTTCACAGGCTAAACGTGACTGCCCTGCTCACCAGAAGAAATAAGGAAGGTAAAAATCACAAAATGTCACATTTCAAGCCGGGATGGGAAATATGTTTCCTTATGAGCATATTTCCATGGGTTAGTTTGCACCTCTTCGCATTTGACTGCTGCACTAGTTTAATTTTCTTAGTATATCAGCTGCTCTTGTGTTCTGTTTTTTAATTATTTTAATATTTATAACTTAATCTGCACCAAAAGTGAAAAGTAAAAGGTTTTTTAAAAATTTTTTTAGAAAACATTGTTGCCAAAATGTGAAGGCTTAAAAATGATGGGTGAATAAAACAAGGGAGGAATGAAGGGATGATTAAAAGTAGCTGGAAAGGAGGCTGAGAAGAGAGGCAAAATGGGACCGCAATCTGTTAGGCATGAGATCCCAATGAACAATTGTGTATGTGTGTGAACCATTAAGTCTGGGAGAGCCCATTACATTCTTCATCCAGCAACAAAATCAGGGCTCATCACGTTATGTGATTTCCCTAGTTTCTCTCTCTATATATGTTTCAATTGTTTTATATATTTGCATACATTAGTGGTGAATTTTGATTCAAAACAATGGAGATATTTATTATACATTATTATACACTATATTAATTTATTAATTGCTTAATACAAGGTGTTCTGCAGTTTTTAACCTTTCCTTTTATGTCTTCAGTTAATGTACAAGATCTTCTATAAAAGAAAGCAAGTTTAAGTGTAATCAGGATAGCATGATGGCTAAAATCCTGTTGTTTAGCATATAAATTGTGCTAGAGTAAGCCTAGTGAATCAGTGGGGATTTGATGCATCTTTTTCCCCATAGATTGTATTGATTGAAATAGGCCTACTAGTGTTACTTACTACATTAGCAATGGAACTTTTGGACAAGCTGACTTGCCAAAACTCCTCTGATTCAATGGCCCTAATCTAGTGGGATTTATTACTGTCAATAGCAGGATTTCAGCCAGTATGTTGTTGTTCATTTACCAATTAAGATCCTGAATCGATTTCCTAATCTATATCCTAAGAAAAACAAAAACACCAACAGTTTTTGACATGATATCAGTAAAGAACAGGGCCTATGGAGGAAACAGTTGTTAGGTTCTAGTGTACACAAAACAATTCCATCTGCATTGAGGTTTTACCATCCTCTTAAATTTTTATAATGTCCTGTGTCACAGGGGTCATTTGCATGATGAAGATTCCCCGTGCCCGGTTGGGCATCAGTGGCCTCTGGCAGAGGTTAAACCAGTGAGCAAACTCCTGGCCTCTGGCCCTTGTCAGGGCGTAAGGGGGGTGAATTAATGATAGGGATTAATTCGGCCGCTTGTAACCTGACCGACGATTCTGCCGAGCAAGCATCTCGCAGACCTCAGTTACCCATTAGAGTAATCACTCATCCCCTGGCCAAGGTAATCCCCGGTGTAAATATCGGCCATATTTACCCTTGCCTAAGCCGTAAACAATGGTCTTCCTTGCCCCGTGTTTGTCCAAGTTAATCAACTTCCCCTTTGAGAGGTTCCCCATTAACCCGGTTACGTGGGTTAGGTAATTTTCCTGTCCGATGACGGTTTCGCCACCGTTGCGCTTTTTTCCCTATAAATGATGTTGCCTTTTTCCAATAAAGTACTGATCTGATCTCGCTCCATTTGCCTCGTGTCGTCACTTGATCAGTCTCCTCCGGGACCTTAAGGCCACCCCAGTGGCCCCGATTCCTACATCTGGTGACCCCGACGTGATATACTCGTGAGTAAAGCGACCCAGGAGAGGTCTACTTGCGAGTAGCGATCCACGCGGTCCGGTTCTATGCTTGAACCGCGACCCGTCAGCCCGGAGGACAGCGCGGCGCTCTGACCGGCAGCCAGCCTGTCAGAAGGATGGCCAGCGGCGAGGCATTCCAAGAGAGGCATTCCTGCACCTTGCTCCCGGCTTTCGGGGAGACTTGCGCCAAAGGGAAAAACGCGTTCCGCTCAGGGCAGCTGTGAGCCCCTGACAGCGCAGAGGCCGCCGAGGGCCCGTGGCAGGAGGCCACGCTCCGAGCTCCACCCAGACGATCGTCGCCAAAACCAGTTACCTTGCCCCCAGACGCGTCAACCCGTCCCGAGGAGGAAACTTCAGAGGACAACTCGCAGGTAATATGGGGACTTGTTCTCAGGGACAGAGTCTGTCCGCTAGCCAAAAAACCCGTGAGGAAGAGTTTAGAATCCTGGCCAGGGTCTTTAAGTTACGCTTTCACAGCAGGGAACTAGCGAGACTTTTGGCGTACCTTAGAGAACACTGCCTGCTTTACCCAGAAGTAGGTACGTTAACCCTACAGCTCTGGGATCGGATAGGAGACTGCATTCAGCAACCCCCGAAGGCCCCAGGAGGGATAGTTCGCACATGGAGGAAGTGTAGGAAACTCTTAGCTGAGATCGAACCAGTCCGGATAGAAGCGGAAGAACCCCCGTTAAATAAGTCATCAGTTCAGCCAGTCGAGCCGACTGCGCCCACCGCACTCTATCTGACATTCAAGTACCAGCAGAGTAGCGCAGGGAGCCTTCCCGCGGTGACAGCTGCAGACGTCACCGAGGGAATGCAGGGCATGAGAAGCGCAGGCGCTCCTCTGACAGCTTCGGGTTCCCGAGTTACCAAGAGTCCCCTTCAGCGCACAATTGAAGAGGAGATTAGGAAGGGGGAATTGCCAGCAGAAGAGCTAGCTGAGCTCAGACAGATATGTCCAATCCGCATGGAAATGGACGCGCTCACGGGCGCACAGCAGATTGTTCATTCCCCAGTCCCGTATAAGCTGCTCATGGCTATGCGGAAGGCAATTGCAGAAACAGGGCTCCAAAGTCGTTTTACTAGGGGCACGCTTCAGCAAGTGTGTGAAACCACCATGTGGATTCCTCATGATTGGAAAGCCGTCATGAGGATGATGCTGACCCCTAGCCAGTACATGATCTGGGACAGCGAGTTCCGCCTAGAGGCTCAAACTCGGGCTGCCAGGATGGGAGGCGCGGTGCTTCCTGAGCAGCTGTATGGCTCCGGTAATTTCGAGTCAATCAATGCTCAGATCAACCTGCCTCTCGCCACTCTCGAGATGTCAGCCGAGGCAGCCTTTAGGGCTTACTTTAAGATCCCAGCCACTGGCAAAGTGGCTAAGAATTACACCTCCATCAAGCAGGGAGCCCAGGAGCCCTACATGGACTTCATCAATCGCCTGGAAGAAGCCATTAGCAGGCAGATTGATAATGAGCAAGCCCAGGAAGAGCTCATGATTAAGTTAGCCAAGGACAATGCCAACTTGGACTGCCGTAGAATCTTGCAGTCCCTAGGCAATCGTCCTGACTTGACCCTATCGGACATGATTAGAGCTTGCGCCGACGTTGGCACAGAATCCTATAAGATGGGTCTGCTAGCGGCAGCGGTGCAAGGAGGGAGAAGACCTAATGGTAAGAGCAAAGGAGCATGCCACAATTGTGGCAAGATCGGTCACTTCGCTAGGGAGTGCCGATCCAAGGGAGGCGGGCAAAAGTCCGGCCGTCCCAAGGCTCCGAACACCCTCTGTCCGAAGTGCAAGAAAGGCTATCATTGGGCCAGGTATTGCCAGAATTCGGGAAACCGGAGCACGGGCATGTCTCTGGCCCCAGTCCAAACAGAGGCGTCCTTCACCCAGAACTCACCAGAGCCAGAGTAGAGTCCAACCCCATCCCAGACATTGCGAGGGTGCAGGCCAGCCCCAAGGGCAGCGCGGGACTAGAATTGACTTGCCAGGCAGACGTTACATGCGACCTGCCAGGCACAGTCTATCTGGTCGATTCCCAGTACATGGGACCCCTGCCCAGAGGCTTTATAGGTTTAGTTTTGCCCCGTAGTGTAGCTGGTGCACGCAGAATTTTTATAATTCCAGGAGTCATTGACTCAAATTTTTCAGGCGTTCTCCAAGTTCAGCTTTGGACACACCTGCCCCAAACCATCCCTAAAGGAGACACCTTAGCGCAACTGATCATGGTTCCTTGTCGCTCGCCAGCAGAGAGCCAGGGAGGGCTCAGTGACAGCTTCGAGCCCCGGTCAGAGGACCGCTCGAGTGCCAGTGAGGCAGTGCAAGGATACCAGGTCTTAGCGACAGTGGAGACCAACATAGAGTGGAAACAGCGCCCGGTTATTGAGGTATTTCTGAATAATCGATCATTCTCAGGCCTGTTAGATACCGGAGCAGATGTCAGCATGATAAGCAGAAACCAGTGGCCAAGGGAGTGGGCCACTGAGCCAGTCTCCGATGTGTGGGGGGTAGGCAGTGTTCAGGAAGCGTTTAGGAGCCGAGAGTGGGTAGAAGTCACAATCCCAAGGGCTGAGGGCACGGCGGTAATTCGACCGCACATTCTTGACGTGCACATCAACCTTTGGGGGCGAGACATTCTGCAGCAGTACGGTGCTATGCTTACCTTCGGGTAATGGCGTTGCCACTTAAATGGCTCACCGATACGCCGGTCTGGGTAGAACAATGGCCGGTGGTGGGGGAGAAATTGGTTGCTCTCAAGCAGCTAGTTAAGGAACAGCTAGACGCAGGACACATAGAACAGTCCACAAGTCCTTGGAATTCACCAATTTTTGTTATTAAGAAGAAGTCGGGGAAGTGGCGACTCCTCCACGATCTCAGAGAGATCAATAAATGCATACAGCCAATGGGTCCGCTTCAATGCGGCATCCCGAATCCGAACATGATTCCCGAGGGGTGGGAGATCCTAGTCGTAGATCTCAAGGATTGCTTTTATACAATCCCCTTAGACCCCAGGGACCGGGAGAGTTTTGCCTTTACGGTGCCGGTCGTGAACCACAGTGAGCCTACGCAGCGTTACGCGTGGAAATTTTTGCCACAGGGCATGCTCAATTCACCCACTTTGTGCCAAATTTATGTTCACGACGCACTGGCAAAGTTTCGAAACCTCTACCCACAAGCCTTAGTTTGTCACTTTATGGATGATATTTTGGTAGCGTTGCCAAAGCTTGGCAGCGAAGTGTTTTCTGACCTCCAGGCCAGCCTGGGGGACAAAGGTTTACTCATTGCCCCGGAGAAAGTGCAGAGAACCGAGCCCTTCTCATACTTGGGCCATCAGCTTCTCCGCTCTTTCGCAGCACCAGTTTTGCCTCAGATCAATTTACAGGACTCAGTCACCTTGGTAGAATTGCAGCAGGTTTTAGGGAATATTAATTGGGCCAGACCGTATTTTCGATTGGATACGGATCTTCTGAAACCGCTCTTCTCGCTGCTAACGCTAGGTAAGCAGCCGGCAGACCGGATAAAAATTTCTCGAGACGCGCGCTTGGCGCTCGAGAAAGTTAACCAAGCTCTCAGCCAAAGATGGGTAGATAGGATCGCCCAGGGGCCATATGCCCCAATCCTGAATCTGTACATCGTGCGATCGGGATCCATGTTCACTGGGGCGCTAGGAGTAGACTCAGAGAAGGGAGCGAAAATTGTGGAGTGGGTGTACTTGCCTAACACCTCATCTCGGAACATTGTTCCGCCCCAAGAACTGGTCTCCGCGGTGATCTACCGTGGCAGGCTGAGAGCTAGGGACATTTCTGGGCACGATTTAGCCAAGATCGTAGTCCCGTTCACCAAGGAACAAATTCAGCAGTTGATGCAGCTAGGTGACTCGCTTCCGATAGCCTTGGAAGGATTCACTGGAAGCTTGGCATACCACTTGCCTAAAGACCCCAGACTTGTCTCGCTTCAAACAGGAACGGTCAGCTTGTTCGAATTGCTCTCGCTGGTCCCACTTCAGGGGGCCAGAAGAGTTTTTTCTGATGGTGGACGCACCTATGGTGTCCTGACCTGGCAGGAGGGCGAAGCTTGGCACACGCTGTTAACTCTCCCACAGAAGTCCGCGCAGCGGGCGGAGTTGGCAGCCGTGAACCTTGCCTTGCGCACCTTCGCCAAGGAACATTTAAATATCATAACCGACAGTCTGTATGTTAGGAATTTGCTTCACAGTCTACCGGGAGCTTACATCACTCCCGCGATAGACAAGAATCTGCTTAGCCTGTTTCTCACTGCTCAATTTCATTTGCGAAACCGCACGGAGCCGCTCTATATTGCCCACATCCGAAGTCACCAAGACCTGCCGGGTCCGATTTCCGCGGGCAATAGCAGAGCGGACGTGGCGGCAAAGGAAATTCAGCAACGTTCAGTTTTGGGAGTTTTCACTACTCCAATTCAAAGTCATGCCTTTTTTCACCAAAACGCCAAGGCACTCGCCAGACAGTTCAATTTGCCACTTTCTCAAGCCCAGGGTATAGTACGCTCTTGCCAGCATTGTGCAGGGGCGCCGGGGGGGGCCCTCGTGGGGGGTCAACCCACGGGGGACAGAGGCCAATCAGGTGTGGCAAATGGACGTCACGCATGTGCCGCAGTTTGGCAGATGGCAGTACATGCACGTCTGCATAGACACTTTTTCCCAGTTCGTTTGGGCGACGGCGCAGAAGGGGGAGACTGCCTCCCACGTGGAGCGGCATCTCCTGTCCTGCATTTCGGCAATGGGCAAGCCGCGGCACGTGAAAACGGACAACGCCCCGTCCTACTGCTCTAGGCAGTTGGCCGCCTTCATGGCCACCTGGGACATCAAGCATACATTTGGCATTCCCTACAATCCGCAAGGGCAGGCGATTGTAGAACGGGTCAATCGGACGCTAAAGTCCTATATTGACAAACAAACAGAAAGGGGGGAGCCACCAGCCCTCCCCAATTCACAGGGACAAGCACAGTTTTGTCTGAATAAGGTACTGTTCACATACAATCACCTCAATGTTTTTTCGGACTGTACGCTGCAGGAGAAGCACTTCCACCGTTCGGAAGCTCTCCCGCGACCTATGGTTCGGTACCGAGTGCCACCGGACCCATCCTGGAGGGGCCCGGTGCTGCTCATAACCTGGGGGAGAGGGTATGCTGCAATTATGTCTCCTACAGGTGTTGTTTGGATTCCGGCTCGGTGCATCAAGCCTCATCTGGAACCTCATGGCGTGGACCCAGACCGACCCGAGTCCGATCCCGGAGATGGAGGACCTCACTCTGACCGAGGAGACCCACCAGGAGAAGCGGCGGCTGCGGACCCAAGCGCAGAGGATCACCTGGGGGATGGTCAAGACCCTTTGCAGAGAGGCCCAGGACGCCCTCCAACGCGAGGAGAAGGAGCCAACACCGGAGAACTTCGTTGCAGCAGTCTTTGCCCAGATTAATGCCAACTCCGTGATCTTCACCATCATCCTGGCCCTCGCCCTGCTTCTGGGGGGAGGCGCTCAGGCCGCTTCGCTTCAGGCCAACGGCCTGCCGCCCGGTGAAGACCTTTCAGCACAGATGCACTACAACTTGTGGGCAAGGTTGGCGGGTCTCGTCAACCAGTCCGATTTTTGCCTGAAGCAGGACATTGGTTCTGCCTCGATCCTCAGCACCTGTCTCATCCCAGTGTGCCACACTCTAGACGCACGCGCCCGGGATGGTGACTGGCTGTTAAAGAAGATTTTCGGACCGCATCTCCCTGCGAGCTTTGCAGCCTATGCTCGCTGGGGGGGATTGCGGCTCACCACGACTTTGCCGGCTGATGCAGCCACTCTCCACACCCCGCGAGTGGCAGCCAGCCCAAACTCTACTTGTGCGCGAATAGTCGGCTGCGCCACAGGCGGCCGAACCCAGCACAGCTGCCTCGATACCGGCAGCAGCAATTGGACTTGTGCAAAGCCAGAGACAATTGGCTCGTTGCCTGCCCATGTCACCCTACCCTCAGGGTGGTTCTTCACATGTAATCAGTATACCTTTAACTATATTCCTGCAAATGTATCAGATTCCACATGTTGCCTTAGCCGGTTGACACTGTTGCTCCCCACTAGGGATATGGTTACCCCAACCACAAATGTTTCTAATGTTCCACATGTTCCAAATGTTCCAAATGTTCTTGCACCCATCAGGCACACTCGCACCACCCAGTTAGACAGCTCATGTGACAGCAGCTTTAGAGTTCTAAGCCCAGCCGAATACGTCTCACTATCAGTCAGTATAGTTGGCATGCCAGGCTTAGCCGTCGGCAACGCATGGAGAATTGGTCGCTTGGCTTGCGGCTTGGCAAAAGCCATCAACCATACCTCCACAGCGATAGCGCTCCTCAATCAGGAGCAGGCGGAACTTCGCCATGCCATTCTCGATAATCGAGCGGCTATCGACTACCTCTTATTGTTGCACCACCTGGGTTGCGAATCCCTTCATGGTATGTGCTGTTTCAACCTTACTGACAACTCCCGCAAAGTACAGAGTCAGCTCACTGATCTCCACACCATAGTCCAGGGCATCACTGAGGGTTCCGCATGGGGGGCTTGGTGGAGTTCATTATGGAGCTGGATGTGGTCATGGATCCCCTGGGGGTGGCTTCAGACGGTACTCAAGGTGGTAGTGGGGGTGACTATACTAGGCATAGCGTTATGCTGCTTTGCGCAATGTATTCCCTCACTGATCTCGAAGTGCCGCCCCGAGAAGAAACCCCGTGACGTCATTCCCGATCAACAGCTGATGCCGCTTCTGCGCAGAGTCGCCAGTCAGGCTCTTAATATAAAAAAGTAAGGGGAGATGAAGATTCCCCGTGTCCGGTTGGGCATCAGTGGCCTCTGGCAGAGGTTAAGCCAGTGAGCAAACTCCTGGCCTCTGGCCCTTGTCAGGGTGTAAGGGGGGTGAATTAATGATAGGGATTAATTCGGCCGCTTGTAACCTGACCGACGATTCTGCCGAGCAAGCATCTCGCAGACCTCAGTTACCCATTAGAGTAATCACTCATCCCCTGGCCAAGGTAATCCCCGGTGTAAATATCGGCCATATTTACCCTTGCCTAAGCCCTAAACAATGGTCTTCCTTGCCCCGTGTTTGTCCAAGTTAATCAACTTCCCCTTTGAGAGGTTCCCCATTAACCCGGGTACGTGGGTTAGGTAATTTTCCTGTCCGATGACGGTTTCGCCACCGTTGCGCTTTTTCCCCTATAAATGATGTTGCCTTTTTCCAATAAAGTACTGATCTGATCTCGCTCCATTTGCCTCGTGTCGTCACTTGATCAGTCTCCTCCGGGACCTTAAGGCCACCCCAGTGGCCCCGATTCCTACAGCATGATACATGAGAGGGTTTTGTTGATCAGAATAAACTGTTCATAAAAGTCTGCTCATGAATTCAAGTACTGTAATGGTAGAAATAATGTGCAGTTAATTCAATCTCTCTGCTGGATTAGAGTCAATACAGGCAATCAACCACATTGCATCACAACAAATCTTTGGATACTCCCATGAAACCTGATTTTAAAAAACCCTCTGATGAATTTGGTATGGCCCATCCCAAGCTAATCTCATCACACATTGCCAGAAAATACATCCAAAGCAATTTAAAGGGGGGCAGATTATAATGATAGAAAATACAGGTAATTGTAAAATGTGATTCTGAAATGAAACGAAGGAAAATGATGAAAAACAGCCAGAATGGAAATAGGAGCATTTTGTGGACAGCCCTAAACAAAAACCATGATGCTAAGGTCAGATAATCAGTACTCAATCCCGCTCACTACAACAATGAATGACTATTAGCTGGATGGGGAATGAGAAGCAGTTACAGATGCTAATTGCCTAACAAAGTGAAACCTTTTCCAAATATACATATATTGTTCATAATCAATTTAGTTCAGGTATTTACTATACCTCTGATATTCCCTGGTACAATTCTTTTTGGAATATTATAATCTAAGAGCATCATAACAGTTTGAATTTGTGAAGAAGAGAAAGCAGCAAGCTGTTGCTAGATGAATATCTCAACGAGCCTGTAAGGAGGAATAATTACTTTTGTTTCCTCAAATTCATGCTAAAAGACGGCATGTGTCAGCCTCTTATATAATGAAGTCCAGGGGTCCCTCTGCAGTGTCCCATTTCACTGGGGGGGGGGTTACTTTCAATCTCTCCCTCCAGCTGGTTGCCAATGATGGAGGTCAACTGTTCTCTAAAGCATGCAGCTCCATCATCACCCACTCAGCTTTTCACAGGCAAGAGGAAAAGGAGAAAAGATTAAAAGGGAAGAGTAGCACAGAGTAATGCCCAGCAATGTTGCAGAATAAAAAACTGAAAAGGGAAGGGAGGTCGAAAGATGTTGGATGCTTCTCAGATCATACAATAAGTTACCAGTAGATTTATTATTTGCATTGTGGCTAATGTCTCAAATGCCAAATGGCCATTTAAGTTTCCCATATTTTGTTCTAAACAGAAAAGTTGAAAAGGAAAGCTGCTAAGTGTAGTTTGGGGATAAAGGTAATGTTGAAATCCTTTGCATTAAAACCTTGATAAAGAGTTCCTATATTTCCACTTGAATCTATTTACTAATTGCTGATTTAAGCAAAATAGTCAGAAATAGTGATAAAGTATTTGTCAGTACTGCCGCCAATTTGTGCTGAGGTTTGAGTGTCAAAATAAAAATATAGGTTTTCCTCAGATACATACATGTCACATTTTTTATATAAAAATACATAAAAAGTGTAGAAGTGCTGAGCATGTCCCCATTTACACACACTGGAAAAATATGAAGAGAAAGCTACACACATCTGCACCCTTCATACCTGATGCATGTCGTTAAATAATCTAATCATATATAGCAGGGCTGGATAACCTTTGGCCCTCCAGATGTTTTAGAGTATGACTCTCCTAGTTCCTTACCATTTCCATGCTGGGTGGGGCTAATGGGAGTTGTGCTTTAGAACATCTGAAAGGCCATAGGTTTTACAACTCTGCTATGGAGCACACTCACTCTTCTTATGTAACTAAAACAGCCTCATCCATGCACAAGAAAGAAACATCACAAAACTCCAGCAGGTTTTCTGAAATACAAAACAAGAGAGGGGAGGGATCCTACACATGGTCAAGCAAATAACTGAATATAAATCTCATGCATTAAAAGTTCAGTCGGAGAGAGAGAGAGAGAAATATTTGGCTAGCTCTGACAGCTCTGATGAAGTCGTCCAATGCACACCCCAAATCTCCCCTAACCAGTAAGAACTGTACGGAATTATATTTTGATCTGGATCTCATAAGTGGTAAGAAATACTATTTCTACATTTGTGAACAATTTGTACTCAGTTTGAAAGAAAATAATTTTATTTCTTTTTTATATAAACCTCAAATGAGAAGAACACTTGCATGCAATGATTATAGGTGGAGTTCAGGATTAAAGATGGAGCTCAGGATTATTTGGTTTACCATACTTACGAGTAGCTGGAGCATGAGTAAACATTCTATATCTCACTGTAAACTCATCTCTTCAGTGGGCTCACACAAGAAGCCATGGAGGTTGCTAAGTGATTAAAAAGCGTATAATAGAAAATGTCAGGGAGGGAGGCTATGCACCACACTCCTGACCATTGAGCAATGAAAGGTTCTTAAATATCAACAACAGTTCAAAAGAAACTCAAAAGCTTCCTAATAATGAGACAGAAAAATGGAATGCTCTTTCGTAGGGGAAAAATATGTTTGAGAAACTGGCAATGAGAACAGCATACAATCACATCTTCCTACAGGACATGCAAGGAAGGAGTAGAATTAGAAGTATCTGTACTTCTAATGTACAGTATTCCCCCAAAAGCCCTCAGAAATTACACATAAAGTATGGGACACTAAAAGAAAGTGGTGGTGCATAACAACAACTGTAGCCAGTGGCAATTAGAGTTAGTGACAAAATAACTTTTTTAAATTAGTTGGCATTCACATAGGTGCTACCCACTGCTTAAAATGGAGCTCACCCTTAGCTACATATAGAATTGCAGTCTAAGTCATGCTGGCATGACAACAGTCATGTTTATCACACTTTCTCTACTGCTGTTGTTGCTTTATCCTACAAGTAGAAGACATAGATTAGCCAGGAAGAAGAGTCCCTAAAGAACTGCTTTCTCAATGTCAGAAGCTGAGAATGTGTAATTATGCAAGTATGTAATTATGCAATTATTTATGTTTGACTAGACTAGAACAAAGACCAAGGTGAACTGAAAAGGTGAAGTTCCTGATTTTGAGATGTTGTTGACTTCACTAGAGCGCAACTAATTCCTGAAGCTCATGCTACCTTGGTAGTTCAAGCTGCTGGGTGTTTGTGTCATCACAGAGATAGCTCAACCAATGACCAAAGAGGATTTTCTCTTGGCCAGTTGCAGTTTTCAGAGGATGGCTGATAGTAACAGCAAAAAGCAAATTATCTGGGGAGTACATGTAACATCAGCAGCTTGTTTTCCAACAAATATGGAAAGCAAAACACTGGCCCACAGACTGGCAATGTTTAATATACATTACAATCCCCACGAAAGGAGATGCCAAGAAGTGCAGTAAATATAGGACCATTGCTTTAATTTCTCATGTTAGCAAAGTGATGCTAAAGGTGTTGCAAAAAAGGTTGTTCCTTTATATTGAACAAGAAATGCCTGATATTACAGATGGACTCAAAAAAGGAAGAGCCACTGAAGTTCATTTTGCAATTCTCTTCTGCCTACTGGAACACACCAAATAATTTCAAAGTAAGATCAATCTGCAATTTATAGACTATAGCAAAGGCTTTGACTTTAAGGATCAAGTGAAATGATGGGTTGTTCTGGAAGAAATGGATGTGACTCAGCATTTGATGTCCCAATGTATAACATATTGTGGACAAGAAGCTACTATTAGGACAGAATAAAGATAGAGAGACAGGTTTCCTATAGGTAAAGATGTTAGAGTCAGACAAGTGTTTATATTATTCTCTTATCTGCTTAATCTGTATGCAGAACATAACATATTAACTAAATTCAGATGAAGAAGGAGTGAATACTTATAGAAAAAGCATCAATAATTTAAGATACTCAGATGATACCATCTTACTGGCAGAAAGCAGCAATGATTTGAAGTGGCTTTTAATGAAAGTGAAAGAAGAAAGTGTAAAAGCAGACTGTGGTTGAATATTAAGAAGACATAAATCATGATTACAGAAGAACTATACAACTTTAATGTTGAAAATGAAGAAACTGAAATAGTGAAAGATTTGTTTATACTTTGGTTCAATCATCCAAAAGGGGGCTGCAATCAAGAAATCAAAAGGAGGTGAGACTTGGAAGGGCAGCAATGAAGGAATTATAAAAAATACTAATCAAGTATAATGATGTGTTACTGGAGGCTAAGGCCAAGATCATCCAAAATCCTGTATTTCCAATCACCATGCATGGTTTGGAAACTGGACAGTAAAACAGTGAGGGTGGGCAGGTAGGATTTTTTGAAATATGGTGCTGGTGGAGAGCTTTGCAGATGCATTGGACTGCCAGAAAGATGAACAAGTGGATCATAGAGCAAATTAATTCTGAATTATCTCTGAATTTAAAGAATCAATTAAACAGAGGCTGTTGTACTTTGGAACAACATGAGAAGGAAGATTCTCTTGAGGCAGTATAGTAAAACCCCGACTTACAAATGCCTTGAGTTACATAAAATTCGACTTACATAATGATTTTGTGCTAAAACCATGTCCCGATTTACACAATTTCCTATGGGTTTGCTTCGGGTTATGTAAAAATTCATTTCCCTATGGGTTTGCTTTGATTTACATAAAAAATTCATTTTCCTATGAGTTTGCTTCGAGTTACGTAAAAAAATTTTTTCCTGTGGGTTTGTTTCGAGTTACAAAAGCCTACGGAACATACTTTTTTTTCGTAATTAGGGTTTTTACTGTAATGTTGTGGAAAGTTGAAGGCATCAGGAAAAGAGTAACACCAAAGAGGAGAAGGATTGACTTCCTAAGTGAAGCCATAGGTTTGAGTTTACAAGAACAGAACAGGGTTGTGTAAGAGAGGACATTTCAAAAATCATTTATTCATAGGCTTGCCATGAGATGGAGGAGACTTGACAGCATGTAAAAATAGGAGAAAAAAACTGCAGAGAACATAGATAAGAGTGGTAGGAAACCAAAACTGGAAAATGGAGGTATGCAATCAGAAAAATAAAATTAAGAAAGCCTTTCCTAACATAAGGGGAAGAAGATATTTATTTCCAGTACTCATGATAAATAGGAGGAATCTGTGGATGTTCTAGTCATACCTGTCAACCTTCCCAATTTGGCCAGGATTACCCCGTAAATTGATGGCGATTGACGTCATAACCCGGCCCCGCTGCCAAAACCCCGTAATTTGGCAGCGGGGGAAATGCTTTCCGCGCATGCGTGGAAGGGTTTTACACCTTCCACGCATGCGCAAAAGTGCTACGTTGCTTGCATAAGGGCTGCGCAAGCGGCATAGCGCTTCCGCGCATGCGTGGAAAGGGTAAAACCTTTCCACGCATGCGTGGAACTCGACCTGCACACAAGCGATGTGAGCAGGTCCCATTTTTCCGGAGCCGCAGGTTGACAGGTATGGTTCTAGTACATAGTTAATTTGCACCATGGTGTCTAGAATTAATGGAAAACATTTGAAGATTGAAATGTCTTCCCAAAATTTATAAATACTTTGATAAGTTTTGAGACATAATATTTCTAATAAAATTATTAGAGAAGCAGTATGAAGGGGTCATGAGAGATTTGTTTATGGAGAGGTCTTTGGTTATAAGGGATTGTGAAATGCTGTCCTAAATATATCTATCAGGGCTATGTTGAGGCACTGATATATCTTTTCAGCCCACATACAGTGTTTTGTTTTATGTATTTTAGACAGCTTGGTAAGAGAAGGTTATACCACCAGGCCTTCTGGTTTAACACATAACATAGTGTGTTGGTATGCAGAAAGAGTTTCAATGAACAGAAACTGGTCACCTTTCTCCAAAATGTAAGTGGATAGGATGGAACATTTTCAGTAGTTCTAATTGTGAAGTAGTCATGAGAATGTTTGCTAGCAAACCCTTCCTCCAGAAACTAATGCATTGTGCAGTCACTTCTGTGCAGCTAAAATATATCTCGAGAGGCAGTGTTTGAATCCTATCCACATGGTTCTCTCTGACTATAAAGTATATTTATTTATGCATGCTTGTTATGTTACAAATAGCACAAGAGTTTAATCAAGCAGTATTTTGTGGGAAAGAAAAGATTCTAATTTAAAACTGAGTGGAAGATGCAAAATGGTGGCCAACTCACCTTGATACCAATGCTTAATTCTTTATTTATATTTTGTATTGTATTTTTGCATATTCTGATGTTTTGATGTATTCTGATGTTTTGATTGTATTAATTGTGCATTACCTTTTGTATTTTATTGTATATTTTGCTCTGTTTGTTGTATTTATATATGTTGTAAGCCGCTTTGAGTGGCACCTGTGCCAGGAAAGCGGGATAGAAATAAAACTTAATAATAACTTAAAAATAATACCAGCAGCACAGAAATCAAATTCTTAAAATTAAATAAAAATAAAGACATTCCCCTTCCATCTAACACTAATAGTGAGTTCCTTATTTCAGAAACAAGGGTGGGGAATATCTTACTTTGTTTAACCTAAAATTGCATTAGTCTCTGTTTTTCTTTTTTTTCCTGCAGACTCATTCTGAGATTCTCATCATGTTAACACCCCAAAAAATTTCACTTGCACTGCTGCCATCTTTTATACTTCTACATATCCTGGACATGTCTTCCCAGTAACATACTTCTGAATCTGTCTTTTTTTTCCTGAACCAGTCATAAGAAAAGAAAAGGGTATAAATATAACATTTATTTAACCAACATTTGAAATAGTGTGAAAATGGTGGATATTGTTGTCGAAACATGTAATCCACTTCAACTAAAAATGGCATTAATAGAAATAAATGGTTTTTAAAAAAACACCAAAAGTATGTTCATTTGTTTCTTGCAACATTTAGTTTAGAACAAATCAAAATGAATGGGCTGCATTCGATTCAACTTGCTCCACTCATTCCAAAATAACATACTCCACTTAGGCAGAAAAATTAATTATAACAAACAAAGGATGCTGTTTATAGAGCATTTTCTTTCCATAGCATAAGGATAAGATGTGCAACATTTGCTGATATTATTCTATAGCCTAATTCTCCCATCTTCACTCCTCATTATTTGCTGTCACATAAAAGTATTTACAGACAAGAATTAATATATTGTTATATATGATCTGAGGCTGAAAGGTAAGGACAGAATCTGTTTTAAAAGCTGAAAAATCTTCAGGAACAAACAATATATACTAAGACTGCTGGCTCATTTTATACTACATCATCTGAGATGGAAGGTAAGGAGTTAAACCATAAATGTGAACCAATTCTTAATTAACATATTTATATTTTGGGATGCAGGAGAGGTGCTAGTAACTTGTAAAAACCTGTTAGGAAATTCTCTATTTGATGGAAAGGAATAAGTTTTTACAAGCCCTGTAATTATGAACAGTATTAAAAGTAAATCCACTTAGGAAATGTAAATATCAAGGAAACTAAACATATATGGTATCAATTAGCTAACAGCATAAAGCTTGATACAAAGGAATAATTTCAGCACTGGTTTTTGCTTGACTACTTGGAGGTTTCTTCAGTAAAAGAAGGCGAAAGAACTGCAAAAAATAAATAAAAATACCATCAGCAAAGTGGATCACTCTGATTGACACCCACCTGTGGTTAGGAACTAAAATTATTTGGAAAAGCAGCTTTTGTAAACAGGCAACACTTAAGATTTTGTGTGTATGTAAAAAATCTGATGAATGAGGCTCTCGTCTGTCAATGCTGAAGCCTTAAGCAGGCGACAGTTCTTTAGTGGTCTGGTATTGTTAATTCTAAATGATCAATGCTCCATGATATTTCAGTTTTACTAATACTGATAAGAACTTAAATATATAAATTACATGAACTCTCATGTAAATGAGCAATATGATTCTATTATAAAAATCTACCATTAGATTCACCTTCAAAGACTGGTACAAAATTAACAATTCAAGATCTAACCAAGAACTTAAGAAATGTTAAGGTAACACCTAAGTATACAGGCATTTCCTAGTTAAATTGTTTTTTGTAAAGTTAGGATAAGTTCAAAATTTCCAAATAGCTAGGGAATCCTTTAGGTATTGCTTCAAGGGCTCTGACCACTATGGATACAACAGATTCCTTCCTCTATTGGTGCTCAACTTTAATTTGCAAATCATGATATTTTGTGATTTTCTCCAGTTGTTTGTCTTCAATTCATGCATCTCCTGTTTTAGCAATGTCAATAAACCAGACCTTCTTTTCAACAACAGATATATCAGATGTTTCTGAGCCACATGTCTATCAGTTTGTATTTTAAAGTCTCACAGGATCTTGACTCTCTCATTTTCTAAAACTTTATCTACCTGATGTTCCAAACAATGTTCCAAACATCTGACAATTTACAATGACTAATTTTTGCAACCCTGATGTTGTTGCTGCTGCTGCTCTTGTTCTTGTACTTGTGGAAAGGCTGTTATAGGATTGTGTTGTGGTATTTTATGTTGAGGTATATTATTATATTATTATATGCTGTTTTGGTAGATTGAATTTTGTATATTGTATTACTGTGTATTTACTGTGTATATTGTGTATTGTTTATTTACTATGTGAGCCGCCCTGAGTCGAGTTCCCTGATTGGGCAGCATACAAGTGAGAAAATTATATTAAATTAAGTTAAATTGTTCCTGTTCCTGTTCCTGTTGCACAGCTTGCTCAACGCTATACAAGCTGGCTCTACTCCTGGGAAGGTACAGTGGGGAACTGAACTGGATATTGTACCTAGATCAGTGAGCTATTTAGCCAGCTTACTTTTGTTAGTTTCACTTAACACCCCATCCCCTTTATTTTCATATATCTCTTCACTTTTTTTAGGAAACTAAAGGCAATGTGCATGTGCACTATATTTGCAACAGCTTTGCGATTTAAGTCATAGAGAGAGATTAGTCCAGGGTTAGCCAGTGAGATTCAATGGAGACTAGAATCTAGATCTTCCAAGTCTCACTCTGACATAAACCCAGACACCACAAAATTACCTAAGAATCCCTGGAGGACTGAGGCTATCTATGAAGCCTGCAGAAGCACATTAGGAGAAAACAATTTTCCTCTCTTCAGAAAGAAGTGGATGGTGAACATAGGAAAATCAGACCAAAAGCAAACCAAACAAAAACTTGAAGGGGAAAAAATCCCTGAGTAAAACACAGATTCTTGCCAGCCAAAACGTAACAACTTACTTCCTAACATAGCCCTGAATAAGAGTCTGGGATCCATTTCAAAAAGGGCTGTTTTTGAATACCATAAACATGAAAGCGACAATTTCCTTCATACCATACAACACAATACACATCCTCCCAAATGTTGACATGGCTTGTAATTGAGAAGAAAGTATAATACTGGAGTAGTTCTCCACGCACTGTTATGAAATGTGAGAGTGGTACTTGTGGAGTGTTACATTTTTGTTGTGTAGTAAAATAAAAGCTCATGGCCACTGAGATCACATGGCCAGACATTTATGCATTTTGGTTGCTTTTTTCAACAGTTGTCCTATGTGAGGTTCCTGCTGAAAGATGACTTGAATGACTATGGAGGGGCCACTTTATTCATGTAACACGGCTTCCATTGGCTTTAGGTGCTATCTGTCTTTTTAAATTACTGAATGTGACAACTTTTTATCACTGACTTCTGGGGGAAGCAGGAACAATGATCATTATATATGGGGAATGACTTGGCACATGCTAACTTACAACGGCAAAACCCAAACACATATTGCAGGCGCACCCCCCAACAAAGGACTCAGACACCGGTATAAGTGGATAACGGCATTGGGCCACATTTATTGATTCATGCCCTAGTCCGAATTATAAATTTCAATTGGTACTCAGCCAATTATAATTCTTAAGGCAAGCAGGCCACAGTAACACTGGTAAGGTTCCTCCCAAAATTGCCAATGGCAATTGGCTACAATGTATCCATTTGTATCCATTTGTTTGTTTACAACAAACAAATTGTTGACCGTAGTCAATAAACTAACTACTGACCCCACCCTCTGACGCGTATCCGTAAAATAACGGGGTGATGCATGCTGAATAGCTCGTGCCATCACCCCATTGCCTGGTTCTTCGTTGACCGGACAACGTTAACCAACTTGTGCCTATCTAGTGTTGGCCAGTCAATTGCGAACCTGCCGGATACCTGTGGGTCATAAATATTTACCTTACCAGTGCTACCCGCCACACGGGGAGGCATCCATGATGACTCACCGCCCCGCCCAAGACCGTCAGCTCGGTCGCCAGGCCTGCTTGCATCACACCAAGAATGAGGTACATACCTCTAGCCAACAGGTGGACCCCTTCTCCCACTTACCAGCAAACTTTTGTCTAATCCTATCAGAACAGTCCGAACTAGGGAGATCCGCATCTCCCCTAAATTGGTGTCTCGGCACGATGTTAGACCATAGCGACCGTATGTAAGCCATACGTGATGTAAAAAGCCAGGTCACAGCCCCCAGACGGTTTAGTAACAGCAGTGATCCGTATCATATCGCTGCCGCCGGGGTGCCTGTAAAACATAGGGCGGTCGAGCATCCCTGGCAGACAGCAGGAATGGCCTCAGTTCACGCCCCCATGTGCCGCGCATACCATACCATAGCCTTCGTGCGAATGCACACAGCCTGGCTGTCGCTGCAGCCTATACTGCTGCCCAGTGTACATAGCTGCGGCCCACCAGCCCCCTGCCACCGGTGTGTTGAGACCCCTAGGATCTGTCAAAAGGAGAAAAAAGGTGAGGGCATAAACAGGTACTCACACAATGAGGGGACGTACATATCTGAAATTGCGCGTACACGCATATCCACCTCGTAGTACCCCAAACTTAGCCGCGATCAGCGCGACGCCTACCTTAAGTAAATGGTGCCAAAACGGGCCCCACACTGCGAAATGCGGCACTGGATACCCTCAGGGACTGTACTATGGTAAGGGTAGACCCATCCCGGTGGCAGAAAACAGGCTGGGGCGGGCAGCAGGCACAGTCAGAAATTATGTAGGGCACCAACCGGACAGATGTCTCGAAAACTTAGTAGCAGTATACACCACTGCCTGCCGTGCTGAAACACCCATGGGGACCGTATCCCCACTCGAGCCCACTCATGTGTGACAGAGGCATCTTCGAGTTCCAGTGCCCTACGAGACACCCCCGCCTTACACAGTTGGTACCAACTCTGGCACCCTCACACTGGTGCGGAGCGCTCCAAAAGGCTACCGTGGTAGCTGCGTGGCTAAGAGCCACCTCCTACCTATCTGTAAATAAGTAATGCCACCTCATGCAAGGTGTGTCAAAATTCTGGGAAAAGGAGTGACGCATGTAGGGGCAGCAGGCACATTCCCGTGTCCACCCTACCCTGATACTACACATGAACTCATAGTGATACGCCTTACGCGTGCGAGGTGCCAATGACACGTCCGGTTCCCTTCAGCTCGCCTAACGCCCAGCTATCGGCCAAACGTGGCAAGTGGAATTCCTCTGCTTCGGGAGTAAAGCATGGAAACGGGTGATCCGCTGGTGGGGAAAAGCAGCAGTAAGGTCATTATTCATACCGAGAACATGTCTGGCCTGGAACAGCACATTTAGGCGTAGGCTTCACAAAAGAATAGACAAACTAATGTCAGAACCCGGGGGATTTGCATTTCTGGGTGTTGACAATGTGCACCACTGCCGCATTGTCACGCCGAAATTGGACCACTAAGGAGGCCCACTCGTTGCACCATAGCCTCAGTGCTCTCTAAAATGGGAAAAACCATGATTACGGTGATTGCAGGGACAACCCGTGCACCCACCCTCAGAGTAAACCCCATAAGTCAGAGAGCCGGCGGTATCTGACCGTACTAGGTATCTAGGGCAGACCACTAGGTCTGATCTCCCATAAGAGACCCCCCGGAACCCAGGAGTAATTTGAGCCAGAGCAAACAAATTAAGGGGTGCAATGAATTAACTACAATTCCCAAGGGCATACTCTATGTTTGGCAATCCATGCCAAAATCGCCCTGGACATCCAAGCCACCGTATCAATGGTTAACCTGGATGCCCGCGCGACAGCATCGAGGCGTAAATGTGATGTCAGAATATGGGACCTCGGTCTATTCAGGCGCCAAGGGGACATCCAGTTCCCACCTGAGTGTCTGAATCGTGATGAGGAGACGCGTACACGTGTCCAAGCCCTGTTTAACCCCAGACCCAAAGTCGTCGAGGTAATGGGCTGGAGACCGAGGCCCCAACCTGTGAGCGGATGCCCACTGAATGAAAGTCCCACATCGGTCGGGCGCTGAACCTGAATTAACGTGGTCAGAAAGGGGGGGTTGGCCGTATCTAATTAAAATTCCCCTCAAAACCCAGAAACCCGATAGGTCTAAATCATGAGGTGCACTGGCAACAAGCTGGAAGCTGAGTGCATATCACACTGTGCCAAAACAGCACCAGAATTGCGTGAGCGCGCCACCCATAGTAGCCGAGGTAACTACAGGTACTTGACTGAACAAGGTCATCAGGAAGGGCATCCCTGAACTGTGCACCTACAAGGTGAGCCGAAAGGAGTATTATAGTACATTCACCCTTCTTCTAGCTCGGTATGAGCGGCAAGGGGATACATTTGACTGAGGAAAGGCGGTTCCAAGAAGGGCCCCCCGTTACTCTCATAGCCCCCAACTTCCTAACTGTGGACGGTGGAGCCCCCTCACCGTTAACCTGGAAGGGAACCAGATTAGTAGCATCCTGGGGCCCCCAACACCCCCGAATGGATACAAAGGCCCCATTGAAAACCCTCCAGCAGGTTTCCCGCCCCATCCCTTCTTGGATGAACTGAGTGACATCCCTCCAGGCTAACTAGAATTGGGGCGGGGGGGTTAAGGCAAGGTTAGTTGGTTCAGACGGAGCCCTGATCACCCCTGTGCACCCCCACCCCTGCCCCGTAACCCACCAAACTGCGGGCACGCGGAGGCGGCGTGAGGCCGGCGCAAAAGGGGGGCACTAAGTCGGTAACGACCGTGGTGCGTAGTACGCACCTCGTCAGCTGAGCAGGCCAAATACAGTAGGCGGGCCGGAACCCCCCGCCCACCCAGTTTGCGTGGAGCCAGTGTCTGAACAGCCCGCTGCTCAGCATGACCCCCATGGAACCCATCACCATGCACCAGTCCCGTGGGACTGATGTACACTAAGTCGGTAATGACCGTGGTGCGTAGTACGCACCTCGTCAGCTGAGCAGGCTGAATACAGTAGGCGGGCCGGAACCCCCCGCCCACCCAGTTTGCGTGGAGCCAGTGTCTGAACAGCCCGCTGCTCAGCATGACCCCCATGGAACCCATCACCATGCACCAGTCCCGTGGGACTGATGTACACGAGCACCCTTGCTGACAGGACTCATCCCACCTCCCCTCGGGATATATATAGCCACCCTCGTCCACATTCTTCACCATGAGCCAACTGTCCTGGGCCCATCCACTCGACATCAGGATGGCCCAAACAGGTCCAATCCTGCGGCATACCACAATACGTACAAGGTATGCCGACAACCAGTTGGCCCCAAGGTGTGCGGTGGCTAACGACTATGGGAGATCTATTTGTCTCAGTCGTCCTGTCCTTCTCTCTCCTCCCAGTGGGCTCGCAGTTCAATAGGGAGAATATCCACATGTCCCCCTCCAGCCCTTGCCCCTCATGGCCTGCGTCCCATAATCAACTGGGGCCAGTAATAGCCGTCCAGCGGCGAAGCCCATGACGGGACGTTCTGTATGAAGGGGCCCACGCAGCAGCATCCAGACAGCCCCCGCGATGCTCAGCCCTGTTCCGGGGGCGGACACCCCAGTGCGTGGTGGCTTACCACGGGGAACCACCCAATGTCACTGTCCTCCTGTCCATACCTCTTATCCCTATTTGGGTCTCAGTTCCTAGGGAGAATATATCCACGTACTCCCCCCCCCACTGAATCTTTTCCTCCCTGATCTGGGGCAGATGATCACTGGGGGGGGCATGAATAAACAGTCGTTGGCAATGCCATTGCCGGTACATGATGTACACCGGGCATACGCAGCGTGACCCGGACAGCCCCTGTGACGCCACGTACCGCCCCGGGGGCGTAAGCCCCTACCCTCAACGTTGTGCCAAAATGCAACCAAAGGACACTGGGATAGGATGGCGAGTGATGCCCCCCAGCCTCAAATTGGCGAGGCAAAGAGCACTGACCCCCACTGCTGGAAATGGACTGTGATGTGTGTGCATTCAACTTGAACCTAATACTCACAAGTTGCACCCCCATGAGCCGCCCCCACTGGGGGTTCCGGCCCACGGTGGGCTTCGGAGCTCGCGACCGAAATCGAGCTCTGGGGCGACCTCCAACGCACTCCAGCCGCAGTTCCAGACAAACGGGGAGCTGCGAGACAGCGGCGGGCACAGGCCAGACTGTTGCAGACACAAAGGGGTTCCGTAGTTAGGGAAGGGGCCCCCACCAACTGGTTAGCCAAGGATGCCCCCAGCACAGCCAAACGTGCTAACCAGGCATCCCCTGCCACGAAAAAACCCCTAGTAGGTGGGTCAGGTGGGCCAGACGGCCCGCTAGGGATTGGGCCAGAGGCCCTAATTTGAGAGCCTGGGCCAGAATAGGGCCATGTCCAAAAATCCCGGCCCCTAATGTGTAAAACGGGCTGCGAGCCAGCACCAGGCCCTCCCCCCCAATCGTTCCGGCCCATGGCCGGCAGCCGTGGGCCGAGGGCCGAATCCTCTGAAGGGCCGGCCCGGGGCAGAAAACGGGAGCTAATTCTGTCCTGCAGTACGCAGGAATTGAAACACTGACCTTCCACTCCCCAGCCAGCGTCTGAGGCATTTTACAGTCCGTGTCTTAGCCACTTGAGCCACCGCGGTCCCCCTACGAGCCAGATAGAAAGATCCCTGTATAGGGATCGCGCAGCCCGGTTACCGGGACGCAAGAAACTTAGGGGAAACCCCAATGAAGGAAAAAAGGGAGGACCAATATATCCGTTCCCACTCTCCTTCTAATTTCAACTCCCCTCAGGGGATTCGAACCAACAACCTCCTGCTTACAAGGCAAAACTGCAACCTCTAAGCCATGGCAGCTCTGCTGTCAGAGGAAGCCTCAAACAGAGGCTAACAGAGGAGGAAGCGACGGAGCAAATTCCTCCGCCCCGTCGCTTCTAAAAGGCAAAATCCAGCCTCTTGAAAGAGGCGAAATGGAGAGGGGGCGACGGAGAAAAACTTCTCCTCTCCGCCGCTTTCGGAAAATGGCAGCTCGGCTGCCTCGTGGCCACCCCTTTTAAAGAGGGATGGCCATGCCCCCTAACTACCCGGATGTCTGAGTCCAGGTGGGGGGGGGCCCGCAAAGAGCGCGGCGGCCATTTTGGCGCCGCGCTTTCATTTTATAAACAGTGGTTATATCAGAAGTTTGAATATTTCTTAGGTGGAGTATGCCACAAACCTCATAAACAGGCATTCAGCCTACTAAAAAGAACATAAACTAACATAAGAACATAAGAACATAAGAACAGCCTTGCTGGAACAGGCCACAGCCCATCCAGTCCAGCATTCTGTCTCACACAGTGGCTCACCATTTCCTTCAGGGTATTCCAAAGGAGATGCCTTCACCTGCTTAGGATTCCCTGGAAATGGCATTGAGAGATATCCTGCCTATCTCTCCAACCCGGAGGTTGTCCTTAGGTAGCCATAATTATAGCCATTGATAGCCTTGTCCTCCATGAACTTGTCTAATCCTTTCTTAAAGCTGTCAAGACTGACAGCTGTCACCACTTCTTCTGGCAGGGAGTTCCATAGACCAGTAATCCTCTGGGTGAAAAAGTACTTTCTCTTATTTGTTTGAGAACTAGTACCCAAAAGTTTCATGGAGTGTCCCCTAGTTCTAGTGTTGTGCGATAGGGAAAACAGTTTTTCCTTATCCACTTTGTCCACACCGTGCATGATTTTATAAACTTCAATCAGGTCACCTCTTAGACGCCGTCGTTCAAGAGTGAAAAGGCCCAACCGTTGCAGCCTCAGATGGTAAGGAAGGTGTTCCAGTCCCCTAATCATTCTGGTTGCCCTCCTCTGTACTTTCTCCAACTCCATAATATCCTTCTGGAGGTATGGCGACCAGAACTGTACACAGTATTCCAGATGGGGCCTCACCATAGATTTATAAAGAGGCAAAATGACACTTGCTGACTTATTTTCTATACCCTTCCTAATGATCCCTAACATTGAGTTTGCTTTTTTCACTGCTGAGGCACACTGGGTTGACACCTTCATTGAGCTGTCCACCAGGACACCAAGGTCCCTTTCCTGGTTTGTCGCAGAGAGTTCAGACCCCATCAGTTTATAAATGTAACTAAAAGAAGGCAGTTATGTGCAGACTTGTAAGGAACAATACTACCACCAAGATTTCCTTGCTTTGCACCATCCTTGCTGTAATCTTGTTCAAGAAAACTTAAAATGAGATTCAGAAATAAGTATAATTTTCCCCAGGTATTGTATTTCAGCATCTGCAAAAATTCCTAAGCAATAGAACAGTGATTGCGAACCTTTTAGAGACTGAGTACTGAAACAGAGGGGCAGGGCGAACTCTGTGCTGGGCGTAGGGAAGAAGTGGTCCCATTGGTTGCTGGGCAGAGGGGTGGGGTGAACTGTGTGCTGGGGCGATGGTGTGTGTGCCAACAGAGAGGGCTCTGAGTGCTCCCTCTGGCATGTATGCCATAAGTTCACCATCACTGCAATAGAACAAGCTTGAGTTCCACTTTTTCTTTCTTTTTTTCTTTCTTAAGAAGACTCTTGTGTGTGTGTGTGTGTGTGTGTGTGTGTGTGTGATTTTCCAATCCTTATATGTTCCAAAGGTTGACCAGAATCCTATTGGGGATTCATGCCCATATAAATGAAATTGCATAAACCAAGGCAACAAACTGCTGCTAACATTTCTACTTGCATTCCTCACTGAACAACAATGCAAGTATAAATTGCAGGCGCACCCCCCAAAAAAGGACTCAGACACTGGTGAAAGTGGATAACGGCATTGGGCCACATTTATTGATTCATGCCCTAGTCTGAATTATAAATTTAGATTGGTACTCAACCAATTATAATTCTTAAGGCAAGCAGGCCGCAGTAACACTGGTAAGGTACCTCCCAAAATTGCCAACGGCAATTGGTTACAATGTATCCATTTGTATCAATTTGTTTGTTGGCAACAAACAAATTGTTGACCGTAGTCAATAAACTAACTACTGACCCCACCCTCTGACGCGTATCCGTAAAATCACGGGGTGATGCATGCTGCCTAGCTCGTGCCATCACCCCATTGCCTGATTCGTCGGGGGCCTGGAGGTTAATGCCCCCCCCTGTAAGCGTGACGCGGTATGATGTCCGACCAAATCAGGGTTGTGGCAGGCCACACATAATGCAAGTAAGCCAGGTCACCACATATCGCATGTTTCAACGACAGGCCGGTGACCTGGCCCAAATCATTGCCCCCGAGGTGTATAATCAGGACATCAGGCGGGTCAGCATCCCTAATGGAAAAAAGGAATGGCAACAGTTCCCGCCATAACATCCCGCGCTTACCGTACCACCTTAGACATGCGGACGCATGTAGTCCCACTCTGTCGCCGCAGCATACTGCACTGCCCTGTGCACGTAGCTATGGCCCACCAGCCATACTGCCACCGGTGCAAGTCGGCACCCAGGGTCTGTCAAAGAAAAAAGGAAACAGGACAATGACTTAACTGGTACTCACAATTGAAGCGGGCAAACATACAACTGAAAACACTGCGATCCCCACCTTCCCATCTGGCGTATCTCGGCCCCAGAGTACCCGAATGCAGCTGCAGTAGAAGCCGCTCCTATTCTAAAAGAATGGGTGCCATAACGAGCCCCAGGGAGGCCAACACTGGATAGTGTCTCACCGGTCACCTTCCAAAATTGAAATTTAGTAAGGGGAGACCCATCTTGGTGGCAGAAAAACGGGCCAGGGTGCGTACCACGCAGTGCAAGGAACTCTTGTAGGGCACCAACCGGACAGATGTCTGCCATTGAACATCGTAGCAGTCTTACACCACTGCCTACACCG
The DNA here is from genome assembly GCA_035047305.1 of Bradypodion pumilum. Classification (NCBI taxonomy): domain Eukaryota; kingdom Metazoa; phylum Chordata; class Lepidosauria; order Squamata; family Chamaeleonidae; genus Bradypodion; species Bradypodion pumilum. The sequence continues at coordinate 328,738,725 of JAWDJD010000003.1, forward strand.
TGCTGATCAACTTTTGAGGAGCGTATCCTCAACTGAGGCCACTCATCGGAAACATAGACATCTTCGAGTTCCAGTGCCCTACGCGTCGCATCCACCTTAGACAGTAGGACAAGCTCACTGATGCGGAGCACTCCAAAAAAGGCCACCGTGGTAGCCGCATGAAACAAGGCTGCCTCATACCTGTCAAAACACAGGTCATGCCAGCCCCGTGCAAGTTGGGTAAGTACCCCTGGAGAGATCGGGTGGCGGTTGTCCGGGCAGCGTCCATGCTTCTGTGCCCACCCTTCCAAAACATGTCGTATACGGAAATCAGTTGTGCTATCAGTATAACCCCCCACCTTGGCCATGAATGCCAGTGCTGACAGCCTGGATGCTATGGTGTGGGGAGCTAGGCCCTGGCTGTGTAGGTAGACCATGAATTGAAGAATCTGTGCCACTGGGATAGGCCAGATTCCGGGCAAACGAAATTGGGTACAAAAGGCCAGGAATGTACTGAATGCGTGGAGATACGCCTTACGCGTGCGGGGCACCAGCGACATGCCGATCGCCTGGTTCACCTCTCCTTGCCAAACGTCCATATGTCGTCCGGGAGTGGCGAGGGAAATTCCTCTGCGTCCGGGGCCAAGGCACGAAACCGGGAGATCTGCAAGCGGGACAAAGCATCAGCGATTTCGTTATTAATACCTGGTATGTGCCTAGCCCGAAATAACACATTGAGGCATAGGCTGCGCAAAACAAACTGGCGCACCAATTCCATAACTCTGGGTGATTTAGACGTCTGAGAGTTAACAATGTGCACAACCGCAGCATTGTCACACCAGAAATGTACGACCGAATTAGCCCACTCCGCACCCCATAGCATCAAAGCTCCCAGAATGGGAAAGAATTCAAGGAACGTGAGATCGCGTAAACGATCCGTGCCCTTCCAAGCTGGTGGCCATTGACCATATGCCCACTTCCCCTCAAAGTAAATCCCATAACCCAGGGACCCTGATGCATCCAACTGAACCTGGAAGCGAGGGGACACCAGAAGGTCAGATCTCCAAAATGAGACCCCATTTGAACTCTTTAAGGAATTGAAACCATATCAGCAGATCAGCCCTCGTGCCCCTGTTCAGTTGGACCCTATGGTATGGCCTGGACAAGCCAGCCATGGCGTCGCACAAGCGGCGAGCAAAAGCTCTGCCAGGTGCAACCACCCTGCAAGCAAAGTTAAGGTGACCATGGAGTACCTGGAGCTCACGGAGTGACACTTTGCGTTTGGCCAGCAAGGCCGAGATCAATACAGTGATCCGGGACACCTTGTCGATGGGTAGCCTGGATGCCTGCGCAACCGTGTCAATTTCGACACCCAGGAACGTGAGCTTGGTGGATGGGCCCTCGGTCTTTTCGGGCGCTAAAGGGACACCAAGTTCCTTCATTAGCATCTGAAATGTGTTGAGGAGACGCGTACACGTGTCCCAGCCCCGTTCACCCCCGAACAAAAAATCATCGAGGTAATGGGCTACAGACAGAGATCCCGACCTGCGAACAAAGGCCCACTGGAGAAAGGTGCTAAAGCGTTCCAATGCCGAGCATGAGATGGAGCAGCCAAAAGGCATGGCTTTATCAAAATAAAATTTGCCCTGGAATTTGAAACCTAACAACTCAAAGTCACCCGGGTGCACAGGCAGCAGCCGGAACGCCGACTTAATGTCACACTTTGCTAGCAGTGCACCCGGGCCACAAGAGCGCACCATGCGCAGGGCCTGGTCAAATGACGTATACCTGACCGAACAAAGGTCATCAGGGATAGCGTCATTGACCGAATGGCCAGCCGGGTACGACAGGTGGTGAATCAAACGAAACTCCCCCGGTGTCTTTTTGGGTACCAACCCCAAAGGGGAAACCTTCAGATTGGGAAAGGGCGGGGCGTGAAAGGGGCCAGCAACCCTACCTGCATTAACCTCCTTAGCAATACTGAGGGCGGCCACCTCCTCCCTGCCCTTAAGAGAAAATAAGTTGGGCGCATCTTGGGGGGACCTATCCCCTGTAAACGGAATGTGAAACCCCCGCTGGAAACCTTCCAGTAGGTAAGCTGCATCCCCCCCTCCTCGGGTATGTTGCGAGCCAACGCTCCAACATGACCACATTAACTGGTGAGGGGGCCTTTTGATTGACCAGCACCCTCAGCGGCAGATCTGCCCACTCCCTGTCCACCTCTACCCCTGCCCCGAAATCCGCCCGCTCGCGGGCACGCAGCAGTGGCATGGGGGCCAGCGCAAGAGGGACACTCGTGCTTGTACCGGCACTGTTTTCTATTGCACTCACCATTGGCCGAGAAGCTCCAGCACAGCAGGTGGGCTGGAACCCCCTGCCCCGCCACTTGACGGGGTGCCTGCGCCGGAGCGGCTCGCTGGACCACATGTCCACAATGATACCTCTCCCCAGGCGCAGGGCGCGTGGGGGTCATATACAGAAGCCACAGCTTCTGACAGGGCTCATCCCACCTCATCTCCGGGTGTAGGGGCACTCTCATTCGAAATTCCTCGTCGTAAGCCAACCATGACGGGCCAGGGAAATCAACCATTGCCCTGTAAATGTTGTCCAAATACTGGACCATCGGAATGGCCAGATCAGGCCGGGCCCTAAGGTACACCGCCATGTATATGAGGTATGCGGGCAACCAGTTGGCCCACGTGCATGGTGGCTTACGATGGCGGGACTGCTCCTTGTCCTTTTCGTCCTGCCCCTCCCTCTCTTCCTTGGTGGGTTCCCTGTTCAATAGGGAGAAAATGTCCACGTACTCTCCCTGCCAAATTTTTTCTTTTGTGGCTTGTGCCAAATGATCCCCGAGGGGCAAAGAGTACCCAGCCGTCGGGAGTGCCGACACCGGCACGTTAACAGTACGGGGCATCAAACAATTGGCCGCAACCTGCCCTGAAACCCCCGCTGCATTCCCTGTAACATGAGACCCTCCACCCCATGTGGGGGCTGCCATCGGCAAAGCCGCACCTGGGTACGCCGGGGGTTGCTGTCCCCCAGTCCCAACCTGACGTGGCCACGGCCACTGTAGACCCCCCCATAGTGGATGGTGGTGTGGGTGCATCAGTTGCACCCCCATGGGCCGCCCCCACTGGGGGTTCCGGCCCACGGCGGGCGTCGGAGCTCGCGACCGGAATCGAGCTCGGCAGACATACCAGACCACTACCTGCTGGTGGCATCTGCTGCGTGGGGAGCTGCGAGGCCGCGGCGGGCGGCGGCCTATGGGCCTCAAGCAGCTCAACCCAGCCAGCCGCCTGCTGAAGATTGGCCGGGGCTGCGGCGAAGTGTAGGCCAAAAGGTGCCCCCGAAGGAGTGGATATCCCCATGGACGCCTCCAAGGCCGCCACGCGGTCCAGAAGGTCGTCCACGTTCACAGAGCCCCCAACACAAAGGGGGCCAAGGGGGGCGTGCGACCCACTGGTCGCCAAGCCTGGGGCCGGTGCAGAGGCACTTGGTCCCGGGTAAGGCCCTGCCATAAGCTCTGGCCCTTGAGGTGTCAGGGGCACACCCTGCCAAGGAAGGGACCCCAGCCCACCCTCCTGTGTAAAAACAATGGCCGGGTGATGCAGGCCAGGGGCCGGAGGCCCAGCGGCGCTATGCCCACCCACCTGTCCTGGGCCCATGGACGAGGATTGCGGTCCGGGGGCCGCGGCCCCCGCTGGGCCGGCCTGGGGCTGTACAGCCTCAATCTGCCCCATTCCACCGGTCCCGGTGGGTGCCCCCGCGAAGGGGGCCAGCTGCGAGGGGGCAGTCGCGGTCCTCCGCCCCGGCTGCCGCCTCCTTGTTGGACGAACCGAATTCGCCATTGCCTTCTTTCTGGAAGGCATCACTGATCCTGGGTGGGAAGCCTAAGAAGCAGGCGAAGAATCAGACTGCTGCCCAAGAGAGGCTTCCCTGGAAGACGAAGAGCGACGGAGCTAAAAACTTATCCTCTCCGTCACTGTCGCAAAATGGCAGCTCTGCTGCCTCATGGCCACCCCTTTTAAAGGGTGCTGGCCATGCCCCCCTAACTACCCGGATGCCCAAGTCCGGTGGGGGGGGGCGCAAAGAGCGCAGCTGCCATTTTTGCGCCGCGCTTGCATTATTGAAGTGGCAACCATGTTTGTATGTGCAAGCTGATGATGATGATGATGATGCCACCCCCTTGACTGCTTGACTCTGAGCTGCTCACAAAACAGGTAAACATCAAAAAATCATATAAGTCATAAATACAACATTACAAAATATCATCATTGCAAGGGAAAGAAGGGGGAAAATCCTTCATTTAAAAAAAATCCATACATTTAAACAAGCCAACAAAGTAACTGTCTGAGCACAGATCGTACCACGCCACAGGCGAGACCCAAAGAACAGCGACAAGGGCCGGAGGCAGTGAGGTCCTCTGGCATCGGGGCCGCAACATCCCTTTTATCCCCAACCAAGGCAGGGCTCTGGGGACAGAGGCCGCAGCTGCCTTCCATCTCTCCCGGCTGGTGGCAAGGCCCCAGGAGGCAGCGGTGAGGTCCCCCAGTGTAGGGGCCGCACCATGCCTTTTAACCCTGACCGAGGTGGGGTTCCAGGGATGGTGGCCACAGCTGTCTTCCATCTCTCCCGGCCAGTGGCAAGGGTTGGGGGGTGGTGAGGTCCTCCGGTGTCAGGGCCACAATGTCCTTTTTATCCCCGACTGAGGCAGGGCTCTGGGGACGGCGGCCGCAGCTGCCTTCCATCTCTCCCAGCTGGTGGCAAGGCCCCAGGAGGCAGCGGTGAGGTCCCCCAGTGTAGGGGCCGCACCATGCCTTTTAACCCTGACCGAGGTGGGGTTCCAGGGATGGTGGCCACAGCTGTCTTCCATCTCTCCCGGCCAGTGGCAAGGGTTGGGGGGTGGCGAGGCCAAAACATCCTTTTTATCCCCGACTGAGGCAGGGCTCTGGGGACGGCGGCCGCAGCTGCCTTCCATCTCTCCCGGCCAGTGGCAAAGGCTGGGGGGGGGGAATGGCGAGGTCAGAGAGTAAATTAAAAAACAACAATAAAAAAGATTGAAAAGTTGTGGCAACTTAAAGACTAACTCTGGGTGAGATCATTCGTTCCCACGGGGTGCGGTACCACCAGTACGCGGATGACACAAAGTTGTACATCTCGGCTCGTGGGGACCCCAGTGATGCAGTCAAAGTCCTTTCAAGCTGTCTGGAGGCTGTTGGGGTCTGGATGGGGGCAAATGGGCTACAGCTGAATCCTAGCAAGACTGAGTGGCTATGGATAGGAGGTCCTGCGTTATCCCGGGAGCTACCATATTTGGTTTTGGATGGGGCTGTTTTGCCCCAGACCAACCCGGTGCGCAACTTGGGGGTCCTCCTGGATTCGCGGCTGCTGCTAGAAGAACAGGTGGTGGCTGTGGCCAGGAGGGCCTCCGCCCAACTTCGGGTGATTCGCCAGTTGCGCCCGCTCCTGGACCGGGACTCTTTGCTCATGGTCACTCACGCTCTGGTGACCTCCAGACTAGACTACTGTAATGCGCTCTACATGGGGCTGCCCTTGATGACCATTCGGAGGCTGCAACTGGTCCAGAATGCTGCGGCCCGGGTGGTGATGGGGTGTGGACGTTATGCCCGTGCCTCACTACTGCTTCGGGGGCTGCACTGGTTACCAGTTTGTCTCCGGGTGCAATTTAAGGTGCTGGTTTTGACCTTTAAAGCCCTACATGGTAGTGGGCCAGGGTATCTTAGAGACCGCATCGCCCTAAGGACGTCTGTCCATCCAACCAGAGCGGACCGGAGGGGCTCTCTAATTGTGCCATCAACCAGGGGGGCTCGCCTCTTTGGCACAAGGAGGAGGGCCTTCTCCGTGTCCACACCAGCCCTTTGGAACCTCCTGCCTGTGGAACTGTGTCTCCAGATGGAGTTGTTGCCCTTTAGGAAGGAACTAAAGACCTGGCTGGCGGGCCAAGTTTGGGGTGCGGGTGGGGATGGGGGTACCATTGGGTGGTTGGTATAGAGAAGTGTGCCTTCCCCCAGGGTCCCTTTGGTTCTTGCGCACCTTTTAGGGGTGGGTTTTTTTTTAAACTTTTATATCATGTGTCTTTTATGTATTTACTGTCCGCTATGTAAACCGCCCTGAGTTGGGTTGTACCTGAGTGGGCGGTATATAAGCGTGAAAAATAAATAAATAAATATAAATAACTCCTATATTAAAATGTGAGCTTTCATGAATCAAGTCCACTTTGTCAGACATAAGAGCAAGACGAAAGCTAACATTATAATACAGTAGTTAGTCTTTAAAGTGCCACAATATTTTGTGTCTTTTTGTTTTGTTTTGTTTTCTCTCTGATATGCTTGAAAACAGACTAACACAGCTACCATTTAATTTTTTAAAATAAATAAATAAATGAGAACCACAAGTGAGTATGGAAAGAACTTCTGCTTCTGACTTTTTGTTCACTGTCTGCTTCATTTTCTTCTTCTGAAGTCAAATCCAACTGTGTTGAAAGTTTATGGTAAAAGGTAGGCCAAAATTAACCATGTTTTCCCAATGACTTCTTAATAAAATCTATTAATTCTTTTCATATCCTTAATGTCTCAATAAAGGTAAATAATGTCAAAAATTAAGCTAAATCACATTTACTTTTTTATTTCTGATTCCATATTTTATTAGTTGTAACATCCTTAACAGAGGTTTAATTGCCCTGGGAGCATTTTTGGTGAGGAACAAGATTAAAACAAGAAAGCAAGCAGATCAGCTGTCCCCTCCTCACCAATGGAAATGTGCACCTATCAAGCACAGTTAATTAATTTCCTGGTTAATTAAAGTTAATTAAAAAGTTAAAAGTTAATTAAAACTTTTTCAACTCTGTTTTCTATCTAGAACAGCAAATTGCTCTATCATTTAGCAATCATATAGCACTTAGTGCACTCTCTGGGCAGTTCACAAGTTAATTAGCATTTTACCCCTAACATGCTGGGTACTCATTTTACCAACCTTGGAAGGATGGAAGGCTGAGTCAACCTTGATCTCTGATCAGAACTGATCACAACCTTTTGGTTGCAGGACAGCAGTTTAACCACTGCTCCAACAGGGCTCAATTCACTCTACCATAGCTGGGTTACCTAAATAGATGTCTTTTAGTATGAGGTAGAGTGTGGTGTATTGTAGAAGATAGAGTGATGGGCTAGGACTCAGGAGAGCAGACTATCATCAAACTCACATGCAGCCATTCTCTTGAAGTCCCATCTTGCCTCACATGTTCTGGAAATGGTTTATCAGAAGAGGATTGGCCAGCATGTTATCTCTGTGGCAGGATAGTAGATCATCTCAATGTCACATTTCTCAGTCAGATTATAGCTGTTTTATACTTACTATTGTTTGTTAGAGATTCACATTCTTTCTTGTTTTAAGAAAATCTGTTTATATGGGTGTTGTAACACTGTGGGTGTTTTGGAAGCCTCATGTACCCAGAAACTCAACTATATTTTGTTTTTGATTATGCAAATATGCTTTATCTGCCTCACTTTCCATTTTGATGCACAAATAATATTGCATCTCATCCTTGCTCGCAATATGCCTAGAAGCTGGATGGCTTCTTCTCTCCTTCTCTCGAGCTGAGTGCTTTTGAGGCCACTGCCATTAAAAAAATAAGACCTGACTCGGCTCTGTCTATAGAGCATCAAATATCATGTGTGGTCAAGTCTGCTTTCCATTTTCGACAGTGCATTGCCCAGCTTCACCAACATCTGTACAGGAAATCCCTGACTATGCTTACCTATGGGCTGGTAATCTCTAAGGTCAATTACTGTAATGCTCTCTATGCAGGGCGACCCTTGAAGTTGGTACAGAGGCATCAATGAGTACAAAATGCATCAGCTAGGCTGGTTACTGATATTGGTTGTTTTGACCATATCATTCCTATCTTGACTAGCCTGCATGGGTTGCCCATTTTATTTTGTGCCAGGTTCAATGTCCTGATGTTAATATATAAAACCTTTAACAACTTGGAATCACCCTAGCTACAGGAATGCCTCTTCTTAAGAAATTGGTCCTGAAGAGCTCAAGCTCTTAAGTTGTGTATTGACACTCCTAAATAAGTTTAAAAGGTTGTGAGCAGAACAAGATCTTTCTCAGCTGTGGCTCCTTCATTATGGAACAATTTGCCAATGGAAATCAGATCTGCCTCCACTTTAATGACTTTTTGTAAACAAGAAAAAATATACCTATTTCATGAAACATTTCTACCGCTGCTGCTTCTCCCACCACCACTGCTTCTCCCACCGTCGCCGCTTCTCCTGCTGCTGCTGCTCCTACTGCCACCACGTCTCCCGTTGTCACCGCCTCTGACTCCTCCACCACCACCACTTTGTCTGCCACTGCTGCCTCTGCTTCTGCTGTGCGTCTGCACTGCTCCAAGTCCAGGTGCAGAAAACGGCCGCTTGGCTTAGCTAAACTATAAAGTAATGCATGTGCACTGAGCAATGGAATAAGGAAGTGGGCGTGGCTGGCCAAGTGGGCATGACTTATCAGGATTTGTGCTGTCGGTAGGCCTGTGCCAGGGCATACCGGTAGAAGCACACCACTGGACCCACCCAGAGTGATGCTTGCACCAGTTGAGAGAACTATGAGTTCTCAACCTTTTAAATGAAAGCTTTGAGGGCCCGGGGGGGGGGGGCATTTTGCTCTTCCTCCACCACAAGGCACTTCCAAGGCAGTGTGTGTGTATGTGTGAGTGTGTGTGGGGGGCTACATGAAGTGGTGTCGTGGACCATATCTGGCCCATGGGCTTCAGGTTGAGAATCCCTGAGTTAAACAAACAAGCAAACATTCTAATTAATATACCATGCTAGCTCTCAGCTATCATTTCATGAACATCCTTCTGCATTCCACATTTCTGACAGCCACTGCAAGTGGTTGTCACCAATGGTTATTCATTACATCATAGTAAATCTAGCTTTTATTGGTAATGTCTTCATACAAATGTCCACTTTCCATTGGCTTTCAAAAGAATTAGGCAAATTTAGGGAAGTTAGGTAATTTAATATTGATAAGCATGATGACAGTTAAATGCAAAGCCTCCGTATTTAGGGACAGAAAATCTTGAGTCCCAGATATTAGAGACAAATGACAGCTCTCTTCATCATGCCTTGTTACTGCTTCAAGATATAGTAAACATCCAAAATGACTTCCAACTCATCTGGAATTATACTTCTTAGTTGAGCTTCTTCTTCCATTCTCCTTTGCTGTCTCGCTGCACCATTTACTTGGTAGATGTATATTACTTTGTTTATAGTACTGCATGGATGTTTTAAGGTTCATAAAACAGCTAGCAATAAGTTCTTAGAGGTGCTTCTTCTGTAGACTCAATGTGCTCTACTGGATTACGTAACATTTCACACAAATTACAGTACTCACAGATATGGGGGGAGATTTAAGCTCCAAATATCAGTGATATGTGAGAAAGTTGAGATAATGAATCTCTGTCTTGCAGATAAAGCTACAGTATTAATGATCATTTCAATCATTCTTGGTTTGGTGCTAGGGTTGCCATACATCCTGGAAAACTGGGATTGTCCTGGATTTGAGGTCCCAAATAATTGTCCTGGCCAGTTCAATAAAACTCATGTTGAAGTCCCAGATTTTTAAAACTTACTGATTGTGTATTATAACACACCATTAAAATAATGTTGTGCCTCCTTAAAGACTCACTTATAGCAGTTAGTCTTTAACCCGCCCATCCACCACCCCTGCTTCTCTGCCAAAGCTCCGGGGGGGGAGGGGGAGGAGGCAAATTCTGCTTCAGCCAGTGCCATCCCCGGCCCTTCCAAGAGTCCAATTAGCAGGCCTCTCCCTCCCCATTCGCAGGGGTAGGCGCATCAAGTGGTGCAGACGCTGCACCAGGTTTTCCCTCACATGGCTGCATGCTTTTGGGGCAACAGCATCTTCCTCCCCATGCACCCACGCACCACTGCCTCATCCATCCTCCTATCCTCTCCATTCCCTCACTCTTTGCAGGCGCACCCCCCAAAGAAAGACTCAGACACCGGTATATGGATAAAGGCATTGGGCCACTTTTATTGAATAATGCCCTAGTCCGAATTATAACTTTCAATTGGTGTATTCATCCAATTGTAATTCTTAAGGCAAGCAGGCCGCAGTAACACTGGTAAGGTTCCTCCCAAAAATGCCAATGATAATTGGCTACAATGTAACCATTTGTATCAATTTGTTTGTTGACACAAACAAATTGTTGACCGGAGTCAATAAACTATCTACTGACCCCACTCTATGACGTGTATCCGTCAAATCACAAGGTGATGCATGCTGTAAAGCTCCTGCCATCACCCCTTGCCTGGTTCGTCGTTGACCGGCCAAAGCTATTACACCTGTACCTGTCTAAGTGTTGGCCAGTCAATTGCGAACCTGCCGGATACCTATGGGTCATCAATCTTTACCTTACCAGTGCTACCCGCCACACGGGGAGGTGTCTATGAAGACTCACCCCCCCCCCCAGACCATCAGCTCGGTCACCAGGCCTGCTTGCAAATCTTCCAGAAAGAGGTTCATACCTCTAGCCGACAGGTGGACCCCATCCCCTGCATAGAGATCATAATTTTGCAAACTAATCATGGGGTGGCAGATGACCATCCCCAAACCCTTGTCGGACAAGAACCAGGCAACTGCCCTGTTCACCGAGCAGCGAGCTCGGTCAAGGGCACGGAGGTCAATACCTCCCCTGTATGTATGACGTGGTACGATGTCCGACCATAGCAGCCTTGTAGACAGCCACACATAATGCAAATAAGCTAGGTCACTGCAGATCGTGAATTTTAATGAAAGGTCAGTGACCTGGGCAAGGTCATTGCCCCCGAGGTGCAGTACAAGGACATCAGGCGGTTCAGCATCCCAGATGGAAAACAGGAATGGCAACAGTTCCCGCCATCTCATTCCGCACTTACCGTACCAACGTATACGTGCGGTTGCACGTAGTCCAAGCTGGGGTCCCCACTCTGTCGCCGCAGCACACTGCGCTGCCCAGTGCACGTAACTGTGGCCCACCAGCCATACTGCCACCGGTGTGCGGGGACACACAAGGTCTGTAAAAGAAGAAAAGAGAATAATGACTTAACTGGTACTCATGCCTGAAGTGGGCGAACATACAATGCAAAACATATGGATCCCCATCTCCCCATTCGGCGTATATCAGCCTCAGAGTACCCAAATGCAGCCGCAGTGGATGCAGCACCTATCCTAAATGAATGGGTGCCGTAACGAGCCCCAGGGAGGCCAACACTGGATAGTGCCATACCGGTCACCTTCCAAAATTGGAATTTAGTAAGAGGAGACCCATCCTGGTGGCAGAAAAACGGGCCATGGTGCGCGCCACGCACTGCCAAGAACTCATTAGGGCACCAACCGGACAGATGTCTGCAATGGAACATCGTAGCAGTCTAACTCCACTGCCTACGCCATGCTGATCAACCTTTGAGGACCGTATCCTCAACTGAGCCCACTCATTAGTAACATAGACATCGTCGAGTTCCAGTGCCCTACGAGTCACATCTGCCTTAGACAGTAGTACCAACTCACTGATGCGGAGCGCTCCAAAGAAGGCCACCGTGGTAGCCGCGTGAAAAAGAGCCACCTCATACCTATCATAACATAGGTTATGCCAGCCTCGTGCAAGGTAGGTCAGTACCTCTGGTGAAATTGGGTGGCGAGTGTCCGGGCGGCGGTCACGTTCCCGTGTCCACCCCTCCAAAACGTGACGTATGCGGAAATCATTCACGCAGACAGCAAAACCCCTCACTTTGGCCATAAATGCCAGTGCCGACAGCCTGGGTGCTATAGTACGAGGAGCCAAACCCTGACTGTGTAGAAAAACCATAAATCGTAAAACCTGTTCCACTGGAATGGGCCACACTTCGGGCAACTGTAGTTGCACACAAAAGGTTCTAAATTGTACAAAAGCATGTTGATACGCCTTACGCGTGCGAGGTGCCAAAGACATGCCGATCACCCGGTTCACCTCTCCTTGCCAAATGTCCAAATCTCGGTCGGGAGTGGCGTGGGAAATTCCTCTGCTTCCGGAGCCAAGGCACGGAACTGGGGGATCTGCAGGCGGGATAAAGCATCAGCAATATCATTATTAATGCCTGGGACATGTCTGGCCTTAAACAGCACATTTAGGCGTAGGCTTCGTAACACAAACTGGCGAACCAACGCCATCACCCTGGGTGATTTAGACGTCTGAGCGTTGACAATGTGCACCACTGCCGCATTGTCACACCAAAAATGGACCACTGAGTTGGCCCACTCCTCGGCCCATAGCATCAAAGCTCCCAGGATTGGAAGGAACTCAAGAAAGGTAAGATCGTGGAGGCGATCCATGCCCCGCCATGCTGGAGGCCATTGGCCATAAGCCTACCTCCTCTCAAAATAAATCCCATATCCCAGGGAGCCAGAGGCATCCGACTGTACTTGGAACCTAGGGGAAACCAAAAGGTCCGATCTCCAGAAAGAGACCCCATTAAATTCCCGTAAAAATGTGAGCCAAACCAAAAGGTCAGCCCGCATGCCCCTGGTCAGTCGGACCCTGTGGTAGCGCTTTAACAGGCCAGACATGGCATCACATAGGCGCCAAGCAAATGCTCTGCCGGGTGTCACCACCTGGCAGGCAAAGTTAAGATGGCCATGAAGTACCTGAAGCTCACGAAGTGACACTTTACGTTTGGCCAGCAACGCCAAAATCATCGCGGAGATCCGGGTGACCTTCTCAATGGGTAACCGGGATGCCTGTGCGACCGTGTCAATTTCAATACCCAGAAATGTGAGCGTAGTAGATGGGCCCTCGGTCTTTTCGGGCGCTAAAGGGACACCCAGTTCCAGCATTTGCGTCTGAAATGTAGTGAGGAGACGTGTGCACGTGTCCGAGCCCCGTTCACCCCCAAACAAAAAGTCATCGAGGTAATGGGCTACAGACCGAGACCCGGACCTGCGAACAAAGGCCCACTGAAGAAAAGTGCTAAAACGTTCGAATGCCAAACATGAAATAGAGCAGCCAAAAGGCATGGTCTTATCTACATAGAACTTCCCTTGGAATCTAAAACCCAATAGCTCAAAGTCCCCTGGGTGCACTGGCAGCAATTGGAATGCTGATTTAATGTCACATTTTGCCAGGAAGGCACCGGGACCACAAGAGCGGACCATCTGTAGGGCCTGGTCAAACGACGTGTACCTGACCGAACAAAGGTAATCAGGAATAGCATCATTGACAGAAGCACCCGCCGGGTACGATAAGTGGTGGATTAAACGGAATTCACCCGGGGTCTTTTTAGGTACTAGCCCCAGAGGGGAGACCTTCAGGTTAGGGAAAGGTGGTGCGGAAAAGGGGCCTGCTACCCTCTTGGCCTCTACCTCTTTGGCAATACTCAGGGCAGCCACCCCCTCCTTACCCTTCATGGAAACCAAATTGGGGGCATCTTGGGGTCCCCGCACTCCTTTAAATGGGATACGAAAGCCCCACTGGAAACCTTCCAGGAGGTACCTCGCGTCCTCCCTCCTTGCATAAGTTGAGAGCCATCGCTCCAACATATACACATTAACTGGGGAGGGGCCCTTTTGACTGGCTAGCTCCATCAGCAGAAGCCCTGCCCGCTCCCTGTCCACCTCTACCTCTGCCCCGTGACCCACCAGCCCGCGGGCATGCGGAGGCGGCGTGGGGGCCAGCGCAAGAGGGACACTCATGTTTATATCGACACTGTCGCTTATTGCACACGCCATTAGCTGAGAAGCTCCAACACAGTAAGCGGGCTGGAACCCCCTGCCCCGCTGGCTGGCGGGGAGCCTGCGTTGGAGCAGCTCGCTGCACAGCATGGCCACAATGGTACCTATCCCCAGGCGCCGGACGCGTGGGGGTCATGTACAAGAGCCACAATTTTTGGCAGGGCTCATCCCATCTCATCTCCATGTGTAGGGCCACCCTCATTCTAAATTCCTCATCGTAAGCCAACCACGATGGGCCAGGGAAATCAACCATCGCCCTGTAAATATTGTCCAAGTATTGGACCATAGGAATGGCCAGATCAGGCCGGGCCCTAAGGTATACAGCCATATAAATAAGATATGCCGGCAACCAGTTGGCCCAGGTGCGCGGTGGCTTACGACAACGAGACAGCTCCTTGTCTCTGTCATCCTGCCCCTCTCTCTCTTCCTTAGTGGGCTCATGGTTCAATAGGGAGAATATATCCACGTACTCCCTTCGCCAAATCTTCTCTCTCGTGACCTGTGACAAATGATCACCAAGGGGCAAGGAATAACCAGCCGTCGGCAAAGCCGTCATCGGCACATTATGCATAGAGGGCATGAGCAGCAGGACCTCGACAGCCCCTGCGATGCTCGGCACTGCCCCAGGGGAGGAAACCCCCGCCCTTAACGAGGTGCCATTTCGAAACCATGGGGCACTGGGATAGGCTGGTAACTGATGCCCACTCGCCTCAACTTGACGAGGCCAGGGCCACTGAACCCCACCACTGGAAGTGGGCTGTGATGTAGGTGCACTAAATTGAACCTGATACTCACTAGGTGCACCCCCGTGAGCCGCCCCCACCGGGGGTTCCAGCCCACGGCGGGCGTCGGAGCTCGCGACCGGAATCGAGCTCTGGGACCACACCTGACTACTCCCAGTCTGCAGATCTGGACGAACGGGGAGCTGCGAGACACCAGCTGGCGCCGGCCAGAGCGTCTCAAGCAGCTCAACCCGGCTGGCCGCCCATTGAAGCGTTGCGGCCGACAAGGTAGCCGTGCCAACGAAGGGGCCCCAGTGGAAAGAGAAGCGCCCCCCTCCACAGGGGGCTGTGCAATGCCCAAGGATGCTTCCAGCACTGCTAAACGTGCTAACAGAGCATCCACTGCCACAGAGCCCCCAGCATAAGGCGGGCCGGGTGGGCTGGACGGCCCACTAGGCAGTTGAAAAGGTAACCCGAAAGGCGAGCCAGGGCCAGAATAGGTCCATGCCCAAAACTCTGGGCCATGAGGGGCCGGAGGAGGAAAGGGTTGTATACCTGTACCAGCCCCCCCCCATGCTGCCTTGACCCATGGCCGGTAACGGCGGGCCAAGGGCCGAAGCTCCTGAGGGGCCGGCCTGTAGCTGGCCAGCCACCGAGCTGGAGCCCGGCTGCCAAGTGTCAGCCTGAGTAGCCCCACCGGTATCAGTGGGCAAGGCTGGCACATTGCCCTGCCGCGGGGGCGCAGCCCTGGTCCTCCGACCTGATGGCTGGCCCCTGTCCGGCGCAGGGCCGGTGAAAGTTCTCCCCCTCGGCCGCAACTTCATCGCCGGGGCCTTCCGCTTGGGAGCCATGTCTCCCTAGGAGAAGAAAAGCAGGATCCCTATCCAGGGATCGAACTCCTAGCGCCTAAGCAACGTGGTAGCCAAGCAAACCAAGGCTCTGCATGCGCTAAGCCTCCTTTCCCAGCCGGGAAAGAACCACAAGGGCTAAACAGCCGAAGACTAAAAGGACAAACAGCGACGGAAAAAACTTCTCCTCTCCGTCGCTATTTTTAAAATGGCAGCTCGTCTGCCTCGTGGCCACCCCTTTTATAGAGGGGTGGCCACGCCCCCTAACTCACCCAGATGTCTGAGTCTGGGTGGGGGGTGCGCAAAGAGCACGGCGGCAATTTTGGTGCCACGCTTTCATTCTCTGGCAGTTTTGGAGTCATCAAAACAAAAGAGTGGATGCTTTTGAGTCTGAGGTAAATTCTTCTCTCTTCGACAGGTGTGGGAAGAAATGGAGTGGAGGGGGGCTTTTTCCTGCCTTTACTCATAAGGAGACCTGCCTGGGGAAACTTCTGTCATGGTTTTGCGGGAGAGAATTATGGCAACTCTATTTGGTGCAAAAGGATGTAAGATATAAAAATGACAGTCTCATTTACAGTTCTCTCAACCAGCTTCATAATAGCTCATTAAATTTATGCCATATCCTTGTGACATGGCATGCATTTCCTTCGTTTTTCAATGGTGACAACCATCACCATTAAACCTTGCCAGTTCTCTGGAACAATGTGGCCAACTTGTTTTCAAGCAGAGTTACCATGCCTTTAAGGCTGGAGTATATTATAATAATGGTATAACCTAAGATAAGTTGAAACAGACATTACAGAGGGAGTGGGGCACTCAAATTGTGGTTGCCACTCTTGGTGGCCACTTCATGTTTTGTTTTTGTAATATGCTGTCCCACACTAGCAAGTGTACATACCATTGAAATTTTACAAAAAGGAAATAAATGTATTAGGTTTGTACTTTTTGGGTTAATTTTGTATCTGATGTTAGTTATTCTACAGAATAATACAAGCTATAAAACTGTGAACAAAATAGACATTTTGCTTAGCCACAAGGCATTTTATTTAAACAGAACACTTCTGATCAAATTAAATAGAAATTTGAAGATGGCTATCCATGCCAAATGTAAGTAGAAATACAGAACTTTTGAGGTTTTTATCATGGCACACAGTCCTTTACAACAGTTATTGAAGGAAAAGCAGCTTTCTCCTCCACATCCTACCTGATTTTTCACATTACATTTATTTGTTCATCAGACATTTTTGTGTTCTGGCTATTAGGAGACTGAAAAATTATGCTGAATATATCTGAACAAATATATTTAAAATGAACTCAGATGTAATGTCATTGCTGGAGTTTACCGTACATTTCAGTACATTCAAATGAAGACCTTTGACCATGGATGTGAATCTGGCCCTTTCCCTCTTTAAATTCTAGATCCTTTACTCAAAATGAAACTTGAAAATGTATTCCTGATTTGCAGGTTTATTAATCAGACATTCTAGAAAGAGACGGGGGGAATGAACCCACCCACCTATACATCCTCTGACAATTAGAAAACTGAAACTACCTCGTGGAAGCCTGTGAGAAACGGAAATTGTTTTAACTCTTTGTTTCATGAGAAAGGAATTCATCACACAGACCAGTTAGTCTCTAATGTCCAGATATTCTTTTGTGTTCCTTTTTTTTAAAAAAAGAAAAGGCCACAACTGGTTTTCATTATATTTAGCTGGCACTTTAAGAAAATTTAATCTGTTTAAACTGTTTAGTCTTTTTTCCCCTGATGAAATTCATAAGTCAGATTCAAATTCAAACCAGTTTAAATTCCTGTCAGCACCTTCACTTTTGTTAATGTTACAGGCATGCAACCAGCTAAAGTAAAGGGTAATGTCGAATGCTGATACAGTTCTCAGAAAATTAATACAGGAGACTGTACATGAATATGATGTGTTTTTATATTAACAGGTGATGTTTCTTGGACCTGTGTAAACAGTTGCACTTTGTTTTTCTTGTTATTTTTGCTGTCAGAAAGAGAGGGAAGGGAAGACAGATGGATAAAGAAGAGACCAAAACATAATTAAGTTTTTAAAATGGTCAAGAAGTATAGTTAACTTAAGGAAATAACAGTAAACCAAATAAATAAATAAATAAATAACAAAATATAACTCACAGAAAAAAACAGAATACTTACAAGTAACTGTAAGAGAATAGAGGGAGATGTCCAAGGAGAAGTAAAATGTACAAGAAATTGCCAGAACTATAAATGCAGACAATATTTTTCTCAGTCAACACATTCTGTGTGCCCATACCTGTCATCCACAGCTCCAGACAATCCGGGACCTGCACAGAACGGTTCTGGCTTCTACAATCCCCTTCTGCACAAAGCCTTCTACGCATGCATAGAAGCGAGCTGCGCAGAAGGGATGCGCAGTAACACCTTTTCCCCCACTGCCAAATTCTGGGGTTTCGGCAGCTCCGGGCGGGAAATGGCAAAAATCGGCGCAGAAAAACAGGAAATCCCTGCCAATCCGGGAAGGTTGACAGATATGTGTGTGCCATAGAATCATATCCTAGAATCACTGAGTTGGAAGGGGCCTTTTAGGCTCTTGAGTCCAACCCCCTGTTCCATGCAGGAATCCAAATGAAAGCCAATCTGACAGATGGTGGTCCAATTATCTCTTGAATGCACCCAGTATTGGAGCACTCACCACCACTCAAGGCAGTTGGTTCCACTGTCGTACTGCACTAACCATTAAGACCAGTGGTGGGCATCAGCAGGCTTGCACGAGTTCACCAGAGCCAGTAGCAGAAATTCTGGCTGGCCCCGCACTGGGCTGCCATCAGAAATTTCTGGGGCCTGTACACACATTTTGGCCAAACCCCTGTGGTTTTCTGTGCATGCGTGGTTTGATTGCGCATGCATACATCAGTTGTTTCCCGGCACCGTCATGCCCCTGTGGTTCTCTGCGAATGCACACATCAGTGGCTTCCTGCCACTGCCGGGGCCCCGCCATCTCCATGCCTGGGACAGGAGTCCTGATGGTTCCCCCCTGACCACACCCATCCAAGTTTTGAAATAAAGTAGTCCTAATTCAGGTGCAACGCAGGGCTTTTCCCCTGGCCACGCCCACCATACCATGCCCACAGTGTGATAGTAAATTTTTTTTGGAGCCCACCACTGATTAAGACCTTTCCCCTCATATTTTGCCTGTATCTGGCTTCCTTTTGTTTGAGCGCATTATTACATGTCCTGCACTCTGCAATGACCGAAAACAGATCCCACCCCTGCTCTTTATGACCATCTTTCAAGTATTTGAAGAGTGCTATCATACCATCTCTCAGACTCCTTTTCACAAGGCTAAACATGCCCATTTCTTTCAGTCTTGCCTCATGTGGCTTGGTTTCCACTCCTCTGATCATCCTTGTTGCCTTTCTCTGTAGATGCTCTAATTTGTTCAGAGAACAAACATCTTCTTCCTTACCTTATGAAACTGGATAAACAAACTTGACTAATTCATGGAGTCATTCCTTTATCCTGCCTTCTTGTTTTCTCTTTTCTCTCACATGCATGATAAAAGGCTTGCTGACTCTTGGAATACCAGGGCGCCCCTAGACTGACACATCTTATGGCAAAACATTGTTTCCTCCCACACTTTTGCCATCCCATCCTGATGACTGATGGAAGCTTCCTTTGACTCACTAAGGCGATGTTTGCTGACAGAACCAAGGAAATAACAAATGTTTGTCCAAGTTCAGCAGAGGACAATTGAGCAACAGTATTCCTTATAGGCACTTGTCAACTTCTCTCTCTCTCTCTCTCTCATATATGTGTATCCAGACTTTTTGCCAAAACACAAAACTCAAAGGAGCAAGGACAATAGCATCAAACTTTAAACATAATAGCAATGAAATGTAATTAACATGTGAACACAGGCTAGAATAAATGACACAACCTCCCCTCATTTTGTCAGTACAGTACACTGAAACTTTAGCTCACAGGAGCAATACACCAGGCCTTTTAGATTAGTAGATAATTTTAAGTAGTTTTTTTAAAAAAATTAATAATATTTTCCTTTGGCTTTGGCCTTGAATGGACAGTTAAGACTTGCTAGCTTTGAAATTGATTTGTTTCTTGTAAAGGTGAAAACCACAAGGAGTTTCTTTCAGGGTATAGCTATGGTGTTTGTTATGATGGCCACCTACATTTGCCTTTAATAACAGTAGGGATAGGCATAGTTATGTGTGAAAGAGGGTAGAAACAGCTTTTCCACCCCCTATTCTCCCTCATTGCATGAGGGACACAATGTCTGAAAGGGGTTCATATTCGAGAATACAGTACCATGTTACTGTACTTGAGTGCATTCACTATATGTTGTTATTTCTTTAGGACATTAAGAGCCCTAGGAATTAGTTTGCATAATTCATGACTAAGATTCTTATGTTCCTCTCATGCTGGCAAAGATCTGGAAAACCAAATGAGATTTGGAGATTTTCAGTCCTCCAGCCCTACCTGCTCAAATCCTTATTAAATTCATGATAAAATTTTATGCAACACTAGCAAATTTTGCCCGGTGGTGCCGGGCTGTTTTAAATTGTGTTGGAAGGTTTTTGTTTTGTTAATATTTGTACAAATGAGGTTAGTCTGTAATTGTGATTTTTAAAATATTTATTTATACACACAGGCTGTTATAAACTGTGATTAGTTTTTTTGGGTTTGTTTTTGTGGATAAAAAAACCAAATAATGTTTTAGTATGTGATTTTTTTTAATAGTTGTACCTTGGATAATAATTTTAAAAATGTGAAAGTACATGTTTTTTTTTTACATTCAGTGTTTTTAAACTGTGTTTAGATGTTTTTTTTTAGTGAAAACTCTACACAGGATTTTAGAAATGTTTTTATTTTATTATTTTGTGATTTGTTCGTGATTTGTGTGAATGTGTGATGTAATGTTATGTTTTTGACTGTTTTATCTCTGGGTGGGGTTGTTGAGTATTTCTTTTACTTTGACTGTTTTTTCTCTACTGGCCTCTGGGTGGCACTTCTTCCAGTAAGTAGTCTCTTTCTTTCCTCATTTCAGTTCCGGCTGTCATGGAGGTAGGACATGCTGGTAAATTGGCTGGTTTAATTTCTTTTGTGGGTTTGTTTTGTTTTTATTTTTTGGAGTTTTTATGTGTGTTTTTTCTGTTTGTTATTTTTGGTTTTGCGTAATTTTGGATGTTTTTGTTTTTTGTGTTTTTGTTAATTAATGGTTTATTTTCTTTTAATTATTTTGGTGTTTGTGTTTTTTAGTTTTGTTTCTCTTTCAAGGGGGGGGAGGCACTGGTGCCTTGGCCCCCTCTTGAAAGCGAAACACTTTTAAGGAAAGGAAAGTCAGCGGGCGGAGTGCCGTCCGCTGGCTTTGCTTCCTTGGGAACACTTACTCGTAAAGTAAAGGCAACGGCCGGAGTGTCGTTCGATGCCTTTCCTTTGCGGAGGAATTGTTTTGCTTTCAAGGGGGGAAGGCACTGATGCCTTCACCCTCCCTTGAAAGCAAAACACTTACTCGGAAAGTAAAGGCAGCAGCCGGAGCACTGTTCGCTTCCTTCCCTTTGTGGAGGAATTGTTTCGCTTTCAAGGGGGGAAGGCACTGATCACTTCACCCTCCCTTGAAAGCGAAACACTTACTCGGAAAGTAAAAGCAACAGCCGGAGCGCCGTTCTCTGCCTTTCCTTTGCGGAGGAATTGTTTCACTTTCAAGGGGGGGAAGGCATCAGTACCTACCCCCCTTGAATCCCCCTGTGTTTGTGGGTTTTTTCCAACCCCATTCAACTTTTCTTGAGGCCGGTGGTGGTCTCGCCATATCTTTAGTGGGGTAGGGTGGAGGAGAGGGAGTCCCTCTCCTCCCCATTTCTCCATGAAAGAAGGCCAGCGGGTATTTTCATGGCTGTGAGGCACTGCATCTGCCTGCAGTGGACTTGCCCTCACGTTGTGTTTTTTATTTTTATTTTTTGTGCAGCAGCCTTCTCAGTGTTCTGCTCACTCATGGTGTGCAGGACTCTGGGGCTTGTAGTTATGGGTTTGTGCATTCTGTTTTTTCCTGTGGCTCCATTTTGATTGGCCACGGCGCGTTTCCAAATGTTCCTTTTGCTTGCGCCTCTCAGCCTGATTGGCTGTGACGCGGCACAAGGAACGTTGGGAAGTGAAGTCTTTTCCTTTTGTTTGCGTTCGTGGGTCTCCTGCCCCACTGGCGCATTTCTCAACCCCCCAGTGACCTCCGTACCCAGTTCGGGCGAGTGCACGAATGCTCGGTACAGGATAGTATGGCCGGGTGCGGGATCCTTTGTCAAATCACAACGGTTAACGCTCAGATTTATAGGTATAGATTCATAGTATTTCTGTGGCACAAACTGTTTTCTTGACGAGGATCTACTCTCAGAGAGTCTTAGCCCCTCACATTCCTATGGTATCTGGCTAAGAAGAGTGAACATGAATCAAGTGATTTGCTACACATATAGTTAGTAATTCGCATTACAGTGGACTCTCACTTAACAAGTGGCTCAATTACCACAAAATTTGCATAACAAAAGGAAATCCATAGAAAATAGTGGCTTGATTAACAAATGTTTTCAGAACAGATTAATTGGTTTTCAATGCATTCTTATGGGAAACTGTGTTTTGGTTAACAAAATCTGGGTTTTAATGCATTCCTATGGGAAATTTGCTTTACAAGTTTTTCATAGTACAAAAGGTCCCAGAGAACACATTAAATTTGTTAAGCAAGGGTTAACAGTATTTGTGCATAAAGTCACAGAGCTGACATGCAAGTTCTTTCAGCTTCTTAATAAAAGGAAGCTCTGAACTCCAGAATAACTAAGCACATCATATACTCCACATCTGAAAGATAATTTCCCAGACCTGTACAGCTATTTGTGCAGCTATTGAATTTGACATCTATGCCTGCACCTCATCCTTGTTGCAGAAGCTGCACTGGTTACCAGTATACCTCTGGGTACAATTCAAAGTGCTGGTTATCACCTTTAAAGCCCTACATGGTAGTGGACCAGGTTACCTAAGAGACCGCATTGCCTTGCGATTATCTGCCCATCTCACGAGAGCAGACCAGAGGGGCTATCTAAAGGTACCATCTGTCGGAGAGGTTCACCTTTCCAGTATGAGGAAGAGGGCCTTCTCGGTATCGGCTCTGGCCCTTTGGAACCTCCTGCCAACGGACCTTCATCTTCAGCCTGAGCTGCTAGCTTTTAGGAAAGGGCTGAAGACAAGGCTTGCTCAGCAGGTGTGGGGAGATGATAGAGGAACAGCTGCCCCCCCTCCTCGCTGGCTGATATAAACATGCTAATTGCCACTTGGGTTTTTAGGTTTTATCTGTCTATTTGTCTATTTGCTGCAAAGATTTTATAATAGATTTTATAATATTTTTTATGTAAGGTTTTTAGTGGTATGTTGGTTTTTTTTATGTAAGGTAAAGTGTAATTGCATTGTGAGCCGCCCGGAGTTGCTTCAATGAGTGGGCGGCCATACAAATTTAAATAATAAATTAATAAATATATGATTCAACAACACATCTCAAATATATAACTCAACAACATGTCCACATTATTTAAACTTCTGTAAGATTAGCATTCTGAATCACACCTACTCAAAAGCTATAATTCCTCTCATATAATCTATTCTAGACTTACTCTTATGATTGGATTTCATCTGCTTCATAGAGATAGCAATACAAGTCAGATAGATAAAGTACAATTGTTTCTTGGAAACTTAAATGAGGGCAAACCTAAGGAATGTCAATGAAATCTGAATTCCAGTGTGGAAGACTATGTCCCTTGTGCCTCACATTATCAGCCAGTCATCCACCTCTATTTAGATTCACATGAAAATGTGGTCCAGGACCTTCAGTGTGAACCTGACCTGCCCCAGCTGTAAGTCACTTATCTACAATTGTTTTCTTGCCTCCCACCACCCCCATGAGCTCCAATTGAAACATATTAATTGCTTCAAAATGCCAAGTTGTTTTGGTGTGGTCAAACCACAGAGGCGACATTTATCATGCGACCATTACAGAGCGAGCTGGTTCAGTTCTCACCATCAGAAGCCGTTATTCTCATCAGTGACATTTTGTTCTGAAAACAAGGCTACTGATTTGGCGTACAAGAACAAAACAGCCTCCTCAATCACAGATAGCTCTTACTCTCATCCCCATGGCTGAAAAGGAGGAGGTTGTCCATGGGCCAAGGATATAACCATTCCTGATAGAAGGACCAAACAGGAGTAAATAAGGCAAATAAACTCTTGCAGTCATGTCTGGCTTTCTCATGGATAAAAAAAGAAACTTATGGTCTTTAAATGTAAAAAAATCCCATATTTATGTGAAGGCTAGTGTAAAAAATAAACTTGGTTCAAGAATACCATTGCCACACTAGGGGAAAAAATAATTAAAAAGTTTAGACTAGGCTTTGGATAATAATGGCATATTTTTTTTCAACAAAGATTAGGGTTCTTGTAGCTTTGTTAGGAGAAACCTAACTATTGGCATAGCCAAAAGTTATTAAAATGTTAAGTTTCACAAAGAATATTCTCCTCTTAGCAGTAAATAATAAAAAAGTTTTAAAATGAAAATGTGAAGGGGTAGAAGGAGAGAGAAAGAAAGAGTTGTTGCATAAGGGAATAATATAACCTAGCAGCAGATTAAGAATTAAGGTATGCTAATGGTTTCTACACCAACCATTGATCAATAAAGTAATTTCTGTAACACCGTATACAATACTCCCACATCAAAGGCAGACCCCTTTACATCAATGGATGGAGCAACTCAAGGTACACACAGAAGATTTTGCATGTAGAGCTATCCTTTGTTCACTGAACTCAACAGGGAACCTCACAACTCATGTAAGAAACCAAGTTCACTACCAGAAAAATGGCACCAGATAATGTGGCACATTAAAGACCATTATGTTTTATTGCCAGAAGCTTTCTTGGAGCCCAATTAATTAGATATTGATTTTGCTGCAACACACAAATATTGTTAGTCTGAAGAAATAACCAGAATGATGGTATCTGTCCTTTGCATTCTGTTGCTTTGTTCAGTAGGACTACCTCACAATTAGCTTGACCCTGAAGTCCTGTTTTCCTTCTTAGCATCACATTACTATGTTTTTGTTCTTGTTGTAGTTGTTGTTTTTGTTTTTGTTGTTAACATAAAAAGCAGTGCAATTCACACTTAACCTCTCAACTGCGTGTACTTTGAGGATGTGACACAGATTTTCTGTGGAATCCACAACCAGTAAAAAGTGTAATATTGACCTTTGTGTATCTCCACATTTGAAGGATGGCTATTGTAGTAGACACCTATTGTGTAGTAAGTCTCAGTGCTCAGTACATGGCTCACTTTGTAGAGAAGATATCCACTGCCATTAGTTGATTTATGCCATGGCATGTCACTGATGTGGGTGTATTCACCATGGTAGCCCAAGTTTAGTACAGAGGGACCAAAACGTCTTCCACCAAGAATGATCCTGTGAGATGTTTATGGGTAAGCCTTGTGGTCAGGCATCTCAGGTGTGAAACTGGATTTCTGATAAGTTCCTTGCCATTTTGTCAAGAAGTAAGTAGAGTTTTAAAAAAACTGTAAGAGTGTTGAAAGGATATGTTTGTGGTAGTAGCATTTAAATAAATAGCCTTGTCTAACCTGTTTCAATATAACACAAAAGGAAAAAGAATCTTCTTCTCCATTTGAGATGTAACAGATATAGTTCAGCATGACATTTCATGCCTTATACATCTAAAAAAAGGAGGATATAACTCATAAATACTCATGGTAAAATAAATCCGTTAGCCTTAAAGATGCCATAAGGCTCTTTGCAGGCGCACCCCCCAAAGAAAGACTCAGACACCGGTATATGGAAAAAGGCATCGGGCCACTTTTATTGAATAATGCCCTAGTCCGAATTATAACTTTAAATTGGTGTAATCATCCAATTGTAATTCTTTAAGGCAAGCAGGCCGCAGTAACACTGGTAAGGTTCCTCCCAAAATGCCAATGGCAATTGGCTACATGTAACTATTTTTATCAATTTGTTTGTTGACACAAACAAATTGTTGACCGGAGTCAATAAACTATCTACTGACCCCACCCTATGACGTGTATCCATTAAATCTCAAGGTGATGCAGGCTGTTAAGCTCCTGCCATCACCCCTTGCCTGGTTCGTCGTTGACCGGCCAAAGCTATTACCCCTGTACCTGTCTAAGTGTTGGCCAGTCAATTGCGAACCTGCCGGATACCTATGGGTCATAAATCTTTACCTTACCAGTGCTACCCGCCACACGGGGAGGCGTCTATGATGACTCACCGCCCCCCCCCCCAGACCGTCAGCTCGGTCACCAGGCCTGCTTGCAAATCTTCCAGAAAGAGATTCATACCTCTAGCCGACAGGTGGACCCCATTCCCTGCATAGAGATCGTAATTTTGCAAACTTATCCTGGGATGCCGGATGGCCGTCCCCAAACCCTTGTCTGTGAGAACCGGGCAACAGCCCTGTTCACCGAGCGGCGAGCGCGGTCAAGGGCACGGAGGTCAATACCCCCCCTGTAATTATGTCGCGGCACGATGTCCGACCATAGCAGCCGTGTGGACGGCCAAACATAATGCAAATAGGCTAGGTCACTGCAGATCGTGAATTTTAAGGAAAGGCCAGGGACCTGGGCAAGGTCATTGCCACCGAGGTGCAGTACAAGGACATCAGGCGGTTCCGCATCCCTGTTGGAAAACAGGAATGGCAACAGTTCCTGCCATCTCATTCCGCGCTTACCGTACCAACGCATACGTGCGGTTGCACGTAGTCCAAGCTGGGGTCCCCACTCTGTCGCCGCAGCATACTGTGCTGCCCAGTGCACGTAACTGTGGCCCACCAGCCATACTGCCACCGGTGTGCGGGTACACACAGGATCTGTAAAAGAAGAAAAGAGAAGAATGACTTAACTGGTACTCATGCCTGAAGTGGGCGGACATACAATGCAAAACGCATGGATCCCCATCTTCCCATCCAGCGTATATCAGTCTCAGAGTACCCAAATGCAGCCGCAGTTGATGCAGCACCTATCCTAAATGAATGGGTGCTGTAACGAGACCTGGGGAGGCCAACACTGGTTAGTGCCATACCGGTCACCTTCCAAAATTGGAATTTAGTCAGGGGAGACCCATCCTGGTGGCAGAAAAACGGGCCAGTGTGCGCGCCACACACTGCCAAAAACTCATGTGGGGCACCAACCGGACAGATGTCTTCAATGGAACATCGTAGCAGTCTAACTCCACTGCCTATGCCATGCTGATCAACCTTTGAGTACCATATCCTCAACTGAGCCCACTCCTTTGTGACATAGACATCGTCGAGTTCCAGTGCCCTACGAATCGCATCCACCTTAGACAGTGGTACCAACTCACTGATGCGGAGCGCTCCAAAGAAGGCCACCGTGGTAGCCACGTGAAAAAGAGCCACCTCATACCTATCATAACACAAGTTATGCCAGCCTCGTGCAAGGTGGGTCAGGGCCTCTGGTGAAATTGGGTGACGAGTGTTCGGGCGGCGGCCACGTTCCCGTGTCCACCCCTCCAAAACATGACGTATGCGGAAATCATTCACGCAGTCAGTGAAGCCCTTCACTTTGGCCATAAATACCAGTGCCGACAGCCTGGATGCTATAGTATGAGGAGCCAGACCCTGACTGTGAAGATAGACCATAAATTGTAAAACCTGTTCGACTGGTATGGGCCACACTTCGGGTAACTGTAGTTGCTCACAAAAGGTTCTAAATTGTACAAAAGCATGTTGATACGCCTTACGTGTGCGAGGTGCCAATGACATGCCGATCGCCCGGTTCACCTCTCCTCGCCAAACATCCAAATCTCGGCCGGGAGTGGCAAGGGAAATTCCTCTGCTTCCAGAGCCAAGGCACGGAACCGGGGGATCTGCAGGCGGGATAAAGCATCAGCAATATCATTATTAATGCCTGGTACATGTCTGGCCTTAAACAGCACATTGAGGTGAAGGCTCCTTAACACGAATTAACGAACCAATGCCATAACCCTAGGTGATTTGGACGTCTGAGCATTGACAGTGTGCACCACTGCCGCATTGTCACACCAAAAATGGACCACTGAGTTGGCCCACTCCTCGCCCCATAGCATCAAAGCTCCCAGGATGGGAAGGAA
This sequence comes from Bradypodion pumilum, assembly GCA_035047305.1. Lineage (NCBI taxonomy): Eukaryota > Metazoa > Chordata > Lepidosauria > Squamata > Chamaeleonidae > Bradypodion > Bradypodion pumilum. Next base: position 328,766,251 of record JAWDJD010000003.1, read on the forward strand.
CTCGAGGAAAGTAAGATCGCGGAGGCGATCCGAACCAAGCCATGCGTGAGGCCATCGGCCGTAAGCCCACCGCCCCTCAAAATAAATCCCATATCCCAGGGAGCTGGAGGCATCCAACTGTACTTGAAATCTAGGGCAGACCATAAGGTCTGATCTCCAGAAAGAGCTCCCGTTAAAATCCCATAGGAATGTAAGCCAAACCGAAAGGTCCGCCCGTATGCCCCTGGTCAATCGGACCCTGTGGTGGCGCTTTAACAGGCCAGCCATGGTGTCACACAGGCGCCGGGCAAAAGCTCTGCTGGGTGTCACCACCCTTCAGGCAAAGTTAAGATGGCCATGAAGTACCTGCAGCTCACGAAGGGACACTTTGCGTTTGGCCATCCATGCCAAAATCGTCGCAGAGTTCCTGGTGACCCTATCCATGGGTAACCTGGATGCCTGTGCGACCGTGTTAATTTCAATTCCTAGAAAAGTGAGCGTAGTAGCTGGGCCCTTGGTCTTTTCGGGCGCTAAGGGGACACCCAGTTCCCGCATTAGCGTCCGAAATGTAGTGAGGAGACGCGTGCACGTGTCTGAGCCCCGTTCACCCCCGAACAAAAAGTCATCGAGGTAATGGGCTACAGACCAAGACCCTGACCTGCAAACAAAGGCCAACTGAAGAAAAGTGCTAAAACGTTCGAATGCTGAACATGAAATAGAGCAGCCAAAAGGCATGGCCTTATCTACATAGAACTTCCCTTGGAATCTAAAACCCAATAGCTTAAAGTCCCCGGGGTGCACTGGCAGTAATCGGAATGCCGATTTAATGTCACATTTCGCCAGGAGGGCACCGGGACCACATGAGCGTACCATCTGTAGGGCCTGGTCAAACGACGTGTACCTGACCGAACAAAGGTCATCAGGAATCGCATCATTGACCGAAGAACCTGCAGGGTATGACAGATGGTGGATTAAATGAAATTCACCTGGGGTCTCTAACCCCAGAGGGGAGACCTTCAAATTAGGGAAAGGAGGTTCAGAGAAGGGGCCCGCTACCCTCATAGCCTCCACTTCTTTAGCAATGCTCAGTGCAGCTACCTCCTCATTGCCTTTCAAGGAAATTAAATTAGGGGCGTCTTGGGGTCCTCGAACCCCCCTGAATGGAATACGAAAGCCCCACTGGAAACCCTCCAGTAGGTACCTCGCATCCTCCCTTTTTGGATAAGCTGAGCGCCATCACTCCAGCATATACACATTAACTGGGGAGGGGGCCTTTTGAGTGCCTAGCTCCGTCAGAGGAAGCCCTGACGGCCCCCTGTCCACCTCTACCTCTGCCCCGTGACCCACCAGCCCGCGGGCACCAGAGGCGGCATGGGGGCCAGCGCAAGAGGGACACTCATGTCGGAAACGACACTGTCACTTATTGCACACACCGTTAGCTGAGAAGCTCCAACACAGCAAGCGGGCTGGAACCCCCTGCCCCGCCGGCTGGTGGGGAACCTGTGTTGGAGCAGCTCGCTGCACAGCATGGCCACAACGGTACCTATCCCCAGGTGCCGGACGCATGGGAGTCATGTACAAAAGCCACAATTTCTGGCAGGGCTCATCCCACATCATCTCGGGGTGTAGGGCCACCCTCATTCTAAATTCCTTATCGTAAGCCAACCACGACGGGCCAGGGAAATCAACCATCGCCCTATAAATATTGTCCAAGTATTGGATCATCGGAATGGCCAGGTCAGGCCGGGCCCTCAGGTATACCGCCATATATATAAGATATGCCGGCAACCAGTTGGCCCAGGTGTGCGGTGGCTTACGACGACGGGACAGCTCTTTGTCTCTGTCGTCCTGTCCCTCCCTCTCCTCCTTAGTGGGCTCATGGTTCAATAGAGAGAATATATCCACGTACCTCCCTCGCCAAATCTTATCCCTCGTGACCTGTGACAAATGATCACCCAGGGGCAAGGAATAACCAGCCGTCGGTAAAGCCATCGACGGCACATTCTGTATAGAGGGTATACGCAGCGGGACCTGAACAGCTCCTGCAATGCTCGGCACGGCCCCAGGGGCGGACACCCCCGCGTCTGAACAAGGGACCATTTTGGAACCAGGGGTTACTGGGATAATGTGATAACTGCTGCCCACCCACATCAGGTTGACGCGGCCAGGGCCACTGAACCCCCCCAGTGTAAGTGGACAGTGGAGGTGGTGCACTAAATTGAACCTGATATTCACTAGTCGCACCCCCGTGAGCCGCCCCCACCGGGGGTTCCGGCCCACGGTGGGCATCGGAGCTCGCGACCGGAATCGAGCTCTGGGACCACCTCTGGCTGCTCCCAGCCTGTACATCAGGTCGGACGGGGAGCTGCGAGGCACCAGCCGGTGCTGGCTGGACCGCCTCAAGCAGCTCAACCCAGTTGGCCGCCCGCTGAAGCATCACGGCCGGCAAGTTGGCCGGGGTCGACGAAGGGGCCCCTGTTGAAGAAGCGGTAGCGCCCCCCTCAGAAGGTGGCTGGGCAATGCCCAAAGATGCTTCCAGCACTGCTATACATGCTATCAAAGCATCCACTGCCTCAGAGCCCCCCGCATAAGGCGGGCCAGGTGGGCTGGATGGCCCACTAGGCAGTTGGGGAAAAGGCAACCCAAAAGGGGAGCCAGGGCCAGAATAGGGCCATGCCCAGAACTCAGGCCCGTGGGGGGCCGGAGGATCTGTGGGGCGGACACCTGCACCAGGCCCCCCTGGGCCAGCTTGTCCTGGGCCCTGCAAAGCCGCGCTCAGGGCCAAAGCCCCCGAGGGGGCCAGTCTGCACCTGCCCAGCTATGAAGCTGGCACCCGGCTGCCAAGTGGTAGCCTGACCGGCCCCACTGGTACCAGTGGGCAAGGTCCCATCACTGCCTTGCCATGGGGGCGCAGCCCTGGTCCTCCGACCCAAAGGCTGGCCCCCATCCGATGAAGGGCCGGTAAAAGCCCTTCCCCTCAGCCGCGGCTTCAATGCCGGAGCCTTTCGCTTGGGAGCCATGTCTCCCTAAAATAATATGTGCCAAAGAATCCCTATCCAGGGATCAAGCTCCTGCGTTAAAGTACCGCGGTAGCTAAGAGGTAAATCTCAAACGGAGGTCTTTTTCTTTTCCCAGCCAGGAATCGAGCGCGCAGGCTAAAAGGAGAACGCGATGGAGAAAATTTATCCGCTCCGTCGCAATTCTAAAATGGCAGCTCGGCTGCCTCGTGGCCACCCCTTTTATAGAGGGGTGGCCACGCCCCCTAACTCACCCGGATGTCTGAGTCCAGGTGGGGGTGGGCACAAAGAGCGCGGTGGCCATTTTGGTGCCGCACTTTCATTTGTTCATTGACAGCATCAGTTTTACCATAGAAATGACACTTTGGGAGCAGCAGTACAAAGTGAAGATTGTTCGCTTCTTGGAGCAGGGTGGGAAGAAAGCAAAGCCTATCATATTGTAAAGGATAATAATAATAATGAAAACCACCCAGTTAACTATCAAAATATAACCATTTCTCTTTGCATGAAAGAAGCATGTTGTCAAACACCATTCCTGCTTTGGGTGAATTGAGGATAAAGCTGTTTTGTTTTAATAGTGTGTAGTCTCTGGGCAACATTGTGTGTGACTTTCCTTTGGAACTCTAAAACTAGTGCCTTGTCAATGAGAAGGAAGAGGAGGAAGAAGTTCTACCTGGTCAACACCATCTGGGCAATCTGGAGGAGAATGAGGAAGGTCTGGACAAGGCCTTGAGTTTATATCACTGTTGGTCAGTGGATGTATGACCCAATGAACAGGGAAGGTTCTGGCATCTTTGATGGAGGTAAAAATATTGCCAATACATTTAAAAAAGTCTGTTCCCTTGGGTTTTAGCCCTTATCTAGCAGATAGCAATAAGGACAAAGACTATGACTGCATTAAATGATTGAGAAAGAACACTTTTTGTGTTTAACTCCAGCAGTTACAAAAGCTGCTTCAGTTTTAGAGGCTGTTCAGATGAAGAGCAAGATAAGAAATTAATTTGACATTATGATTATTTGGACATGACTTACTTACATGTACCAATATTGGTTTTGGAATGGTAAGGCTTGATTAGATTCTTCTAATTGATTAGATTGTTCTAATCAAGCCCCACATTTCCCATGTGAACAATATCATTCTAATCAAGCCCCTTTGGTTTGATCTGGTGTTAGAAAGATTAGCAGGCAAGGGTACACCCAATTGTATTCATAAGAACATAAGAACAGCCTTGCTGGAACAGGCCACAGCCCATCCAGTCCAGCATTCTGTCTCACACAGTGGCTCACCATTTCCTTCAGGGTATTCCCAAGCAGATGCCTTCACCTGCTTAGGATTCCCTGGAAATGGCATTGAGAGATATCTTGCCTATCTCTCCAACCTGGAGGTTGTCCTTAAGTATCCATAATTATAGCCATTGATACCCTTGTCCTCCATGAACTTGTCTAATCCTTTCTTAAAGCTGTCAAGACTGACAGCTGTCACCACTTCTTCTGGCAGGGAGTTCCATAGACCAGTAATCCTCTGGGTGAAAAAGTACTTTCTCTTATTTGTTTGAGAACTAGTACCCAAAAGTTTCATGGAGTGTCCCCTAGTTCTAGTGTTATGCGATAGAGAAAACAGTTTTTCCTTATCTACTTTGTCCACCATGCATGATTTTATAAACTTCAATCAGGTCACCTCTTAGACGTCGTCGTTCAAGAGTGAAGAGGCCCAACCGTTGCAGCCTCAGATGGTAAGGAAGGTGTTCCAGTCCCCTAATCATTCTGGTTGCCCTCCTCTGCACTTTTTCCAGCTCCATAATATCCTTCTGGAGGTATGGCGACCAGAACTGTACACAGTATTCCAGATGGGGCCTCACCATAGATATATAAAGAGGCAAAATGACACTTGCTGACTTATTTTCTATACCCTTCCTAATGATCCCTAACATTGAGTTTGCTTTTTTCACTGCTGAGGCACACTGGGTTGACACCTTCATTGAGTTGTCCACCAGGACACCAAGCTCCCTTTCCTGGTTTGTCGCAGAGAGCTCAGACCCCATCAGTTTATAAATGTAATTGGGGTTCTTTGCCCCAACATGCATCACTCTGCACTTACTAATGTTGAAGCTCATTTGCCACTGTTTTGCCCACTCCCCAGTGTCAAGAGATCCCTCTGGAGCTCCTCACAATCTCTCACAGTTTTCACTACCCTCTATAATTTAGTGTCGTCAGCAAATTTGGCTACCTTGCTTTTTACTCCTACCTCTAGATCATTTATGAAGAGGTTGAAAAGCAGGGGTCCCAGTACTGAACCTTGGGGGACCCCACTCTTTACTACCCTCCACTTGGAGAAGTGTCCATTTAGTGCTACCCTCTGTTTCCTGTCCCTTAGCCAGTTGCTGATCCAGGACAAGACCTGTCCCTTTATTCCATGACTGGTAAGTTTATTCAAGAGCCTTTGGTGTGGGACCTTGTCAAAAGCCTTCTGAAAGTCCAGATAAACAATGTCAACTGGATCCCCCTTATCCACATGCTTGTTGACACTCTCAAAAAATTCCAACAGATTAGTGAGGCATGATTTGCCCTTGTAAAAGCCATGTTGGCTCTCCTTTAGCAGCGCCTTCTCTTCTACGTGCCTATTAATTCTATCTTTTAGGATGGTTTCCATCACTTTACCTGGGACACATGTCAAACTGACAGGTCGGTAATTTCCTGGATCACCCCTGGATCCTTTTTTGAAAATTGGTGTTACATTCGCTACCTTCCAGTCATCAGGCACAAAGCCTGATTTGAGGGAAAGATTATATATTTTGGCTAGGAGATCATCTTTAAGTTCCCTGAGAACTCGTGGATGGATGCCATTTGGTCCTGGTGATTTGTTAGTGTTTAGTTTAACAAGACATGCAAGGACCTCCTCCCTGGTTATTTCTATCTGGCTTAATTCTTCGGTTTCCCTCCCTACGAAGATAGGCTCTGTTTTGGGCATGTGGTCTCTGTCTTCTTCAGTGAATACTGAAGCAAATAATTCATTGAGTCTCTCTGCAATCTCTGTTTCCTCTTTAATAACCCCTTGCCTTCCATTGTCATCTAATGGTCCAATGGCCTTTCTAGTTGGGTTCTTACCTCTAATGTACTTATAGAAGTCTTTGTTATTTCTCTGAGTATTTTTAGCTATACGCTCCTCAAAGTCTTGCTTTCCTTTCCTGATTGTTGCCTTGCATTTGTTCTGCCAGAATTTATGTCTCTGCCTGCTGTCCTCATTCGGACAAGCCTTCCATCATCTAAATGAGCTTTTCTTGCTCTTGATCACTTCCCGAACAGCTCCTGTAAGCCACATCGGAGTCCTCTTGGACCTGGCAGTGCCCTTTTTCCTTTTGGGTATGCATTCCAATTGGGCCTCTGTTATTGTTTTTGTAAACAGCCTCCATGCCTCTTGGAGTGTTTGGACTCTCTCAATTTTCCCTTTCAGCTTCTTTTTTACTAGTTTCCTCATCTTTTTGAAAATTTAAGGTCTCTGTGTTAGATTTTATCAGTGACTTGCGGTCTATGATCAAGTTAAACATAATTGAGTTGTGGTCACTGTTCCCTATTGGATCAGTCACATTAACATCTTGCACCAGATCCTGAGTATTACTCAGGATCAAATCAAGGATTCTTGTACCTGTAGTTGGGTCTTCAACCATCTGTCCCAGGGAACAATCATTTAGCATATCTAGGAACTTTATCTCTTTATCATGTGCTGAACAACAGTTCACCCAGTCTATGTGAGGGTAATTGAAGTCCCCCATTATAACCAGGCTTCCCTTCTTGGATGCCTCCTTTACAACATTCTCCAACTGCCAGTCTCCCTCAAGAGTTTGGGTCGGAGGCCGACAGTATATGCCTACTGTTAGACCATCCTTGTGGCCTGGTACTCTTACCCACAGAGCTTCTAATGGTGACTCCAAATCACCTAGATATTCCAATTCATACGATTTTATCACTTCTTTGACATACAAGGCTACACCACCTCCCGTTTGACCCTTCCTATCCTTCCTGTACAGTTTGTAGCCAGGGATAACTATATCCCATTGGTTATAATCCGTCCACCAAGTTTCAGTGATACCAATAATATCAATATTCTTATCTATTGCTAAGTATTCCAGCTCCCCTATTTCGTTCCGGAGGCTTCTGGCATTTGTATACAAGCATTTATATATGCTTTCCTGATACAGTCTTTTGAGTCCAGTTGCATTGTTAGACTGCCTCTTGCATCCTTCTGCTAGAGTGCTGGTGACTAGCTCCTTGCTCTGCTCAGTAATTTTTGCATCCTCCTCACTACTCAAGTACACACTTTCCTGAACCGGATGCTGCCCAGCTCCTGTCGGCATTCCCCCAGTTATCAGTTTAAAAGCTGCTCTGCAGCCTGTTTAATGTTGAGTGCCAGCAATCTGGTCCCATCATGGTTCAAATGCAACCCATCCCTCCTGAACAGATTTGGCTTGTCCCAAAATGTTCTCCAGTTCCTGACAAATCTGAAACCCTCCTCTCAACACCACCACCTCATCCACGCATTGAGGCCTCTGAGCTCTGCCTGCCTGGTAGGTCCTGCGTGAGGAACAGGCAGCACTTCTGAAAATGCTACCTTGGAAGTCCGGGACTTCAATCTTCTTCCTAACAACCTGAATTTGGCTTCCAGGACAGACCGCTTGGCCTTCCCAACATCATTGGTACCAACGTGTGCCATGACAACTGGCTCATTCCCAGTTGTCTCTAACAATCTATCTAGATTTCTTGTGATGTCTGCAACTTTTGCACATGGCAGGCAAGTCACCATACGTTTATCATGTGCATCACAAATCCATTTCTCTGTATTTCTAATTATTGAATCGCCTAGTACAAGGAGCCTCGCTCCTGCAATCTGTTCATCTACATGCACCTCATCAACCATATTAAGGGAGAGAACCTCAGTTTGTTCCTGTTGTTTATCTTCCTGGATCTCATCAAGTGTGATGAAGGAGAGATCATCAGGTGGAACCAGTTGTTCCTCTGTGTGTTCCTCATCAGGTGTGATGAGGGAAAGAGCCTCAAATTTATTCTGTAATTTCAGACTCTCAGAGTGATCCCCTACTCTTCTCCTCCTTTGAGTCACATTCCTCCAAACATCTCCCTCCTGAGTTAGTGAAGGGCCTTCTCCCTCAGAACTGTGCCCTGTCTCTTCTTTGTCCAGCATAGTCTGCTCCGCTCTGTCCAAGAACAGCTCAAGCTCCTTAATTTGTTGATGGTTAGATATGCGGGCCTCTAGCTGCTGGACCTTCTCTTCTAGTAGTGCAACCAGCTTGCACTTGCTGCAAGTGTAGTTCTCCATATGCTTTGGCAAGAACACAAACATGGCACAAGTATTGCAGGTAACTACAGCTGTTCCCTCAGAATCCATTTTAACAAGTGCAGTATTTTGGGCCTCAAAAATGTACACGTTTACTACCTTTCTACCTAGTAAGACTATATTCTTCCTTTGTTACTGGTGTGGCTCTGCCCCCCTGCTTCTGGAAGCTTCTTACTGCTTCCTCTGTTTGAACAGAGGTGGCTCTCAGCAGTTTAAATTATCAATTTAAATTAGTGGAGGCCTCTAAAGCAGCTCTACTGCAACTGCAAAACTTACCAGTGCTCACTTCCTTTGTTTGGCTCTCCTCAGCAGCAGCTCTGCTTAAGAGCACATGCAGAGTCAAAAGGGCTGACCCTGAAAGAGCTCAGAGCTTTTAAAGGCTAGTGTGGCTCCGCCCCTATGAGTCACAGTTCAGGGAAGGGCCTGGTGTGGCTCTGCCCCCCTGCTTCTGGAAGCTTCTAACTGCTTCCTCTGTTTGAACAGAGGTGGCTCTCAGCAGTTTAAATTATCAATTTAAATTAGTGGAGGCCTCTAAAGCAGCTCTACTCCAACTGCAAAACTTACCAGTGCTCATTTCCTTTGTTTGGCTCTCCTCAGCAGCAGCTCTGCTTAAGAGCACATGCAGAGTCAAAAAGGCCACAATATTCACAATCTTTGAGGAGGCTCTTTCTGTGTACATCAGCAAGAGAATTACCCTTGGCACCCTCTGAATGGATATGAGCCTCAGGTCCGCTAGCTCAAATCCAGGAAGATCTTTATGGCAAGAACAAACATTCTTGAGGGTACACAAGAGCAAAACCAAATTAGAAGATTGAGGAAGGAGCTCACTGGACAAGGAACAACATTAAAGGAGGATATAGCTGAGGATCTCAACCTCCCCTGCATCACTTGGAGGACCCTAAATAGGCTGAGGGTTGGAGTCCCTAAATGCAAGACCAACAAGCTCAAGTGGGGGCTGCTGGCAGTCAACAACACACAGTGTGAATGTGGAGAGATACAGAATCAAGCTCATTTACTGGTCTGCCAATTACTGGTGGAAACATGCACCAATGAAGACTTAAGTTTGGGCAATGACAATGCCAAGAAAGTGGCTTCATGTTGGCAGTCCAGGGTTCGATTGGGACATGAAAGAAGAAGAATCAAGCTCCACCATTCCAAAGCAACCCAGGCTACATCTTTCTTCAGTGCAATTATAGCTACACTCAAGGGTTAAACCAACTTTGTATGGTAGAGAGATCATTACCTTGTGCTAGCTCAAATGTTTGTACTCCAAGAAATATCTTAAACATCTGTTGTGGTTTTAAACACTACCATTTCTATGCAGATCCAGGCCTGTCCATCTAAACCTGAAAAAACTGAAAAAAGTTTGCACCTGGCCTTTCATTTCAGTCTGGAATAAAATGAAAGTTTTATATGGTTTGGTGCCATTTGTCCCTCACTGTTCCTTTTCTCTTCTTTTCTTGATAATATGAACAGTTATTTGTAGTAATCAGAATGAATAATGTATTAATTACCAGGATGCTCCATTTTCAAGAAATCATGACTTGCTGTTTAAATAACATCACCATCATCTATCCTGCTTCTCACCACAAAATTTGCAAGGCATAAAACACATAAAATACATGATGATATATTTTAAAGTCTAATGGTGCTTCCAGCTGAGGGTTTTACTGCAAAATCATTCGTGAAAGTTTATGGGAAGCCCGGATGATATCATTACAGTTTGCTGCTGTCTGATACTTTCCTTTTGTTTGTTCAATCTTTTTTCATACCAGAGAAACTCCGTTAAGGAAGAGAAAAAGAACAACTGCAGTTCTTTCAAACTGTGTGCAAACCAAGTCATTAGTCGGGAAGCACAATCCAAATGCAAAATAATACATGAGAAATCTGGCTTTATCCCCACCCTCATATCTGTATCCCTGTTTCTAATATTTTCTTCACATGCTCCTATTTGTGCAAAGAGAAAAGGAACCACAACCACATTTCAGCAGCATAAGTCAGGAAACATTGAATATCATAACCAGCTGAAACCACAGGGAGAATTAATATTAGCAAGACATGCTGGACTTCAGCCAGGTCAGCAGGGTTAGCACAGTTGTGCTTGTGAAAAGTACTGTGGGATCCTTATTGACCACGTTTGCCTAGAACCATAGTTTGTCCATCCTTACTAAAGAACACAGGTTAGTTCACAAACCCAATTCTAAAACTGGGAGCAAGTGAACAATGATTCATTTTCCTGGGAGCTGATTTATTCAACTACTTTCTTGTTATCACTTATAAAAATGAAACAGACAGGTATTTTCTTTTCAACGTATTTTAATGACCATGTAAGATGTTTCACTTACTTGTTAGATGTTTGCTTTGGCTTTGGCTAATCTACAAACATTTGTATGGGAAGGAATTCATTTTAAAAAGAATGGTTTTAAAAAACTCCAAAACCTGCACAGAATTGAGAAGCCAATCATTTGAGCATTGTGTATAAGACACCATGTGCTGTATACACCTGTACAGTGCAAGATGCTACATTCTGAGATTTGGCTGCTTTTCTGACTTTTCCCATTTAGCCCTGTATTTTGCTTGTCAGATTCCAAATTGTTACTAAGGATAGTTATTTTCAATTCATATTGTCAGCATGCTATTGTTGTTATTTATCTTAACCTATAAAACCAAGGGTTAACCGTTGGAACTTGCTATAGGTTCCTATGTCTGGCCCTACTTGCCTGCACTCACCCTTCAGGAACAAGGGCGGACTGGGTCCGCAGGTCAACGAAGGATTGAGTAAAGCGGCAGTGGGACAACAGCCCCACAAACATGAAAAAAGGGAAACAACTTCATTTCCCAACATTCTTTGCGCCACGTTGCACCACAGCCAATCAGGCTGAGATGCGGGAGCACAAAGAAGGTGGGGAAATGCGGTGCGGACAATCAAAAACGAGCCGCACAAAAAAAAGAAGCACAAAGGGAAAGCAAAAATGAAAGAACACAATCCCCAGTATCCTGCGTGCCCGCAAGGCAGCCCATGGTAAGGGAAGCCCACACACCCCTCTGCCGCTGGGCTTCTTTACCGCGGGCCGCAAGGCAGCCCACGGTAAGGGAAGCCCACCCCCCGCCACTGGACTTATTTACCGCAGGCCACAAGGCAGCCCACGGTAAGGGAAGCCCACACACACCCCCGCTGGGCTTCCTTACCGCGGGCCGCAAGGCAGCCCATGGTAAGGGAAGCCCACAACACACACACCCCTGCTGGGCTTCCTTACCTCGAGCCAGCCAGGGAAGACAGCCCCTCTCTCTCTGTCTGTCTCTCACAACTTCTCTTTCTTTCTCTCTCTCTCTCTCACAGCTTTTCTTTCTCTCTCTCTCTCTCTCTTACACACACACACAGCTTCTCTCTCTCACACACACACAGCTTCTCTTTCTCTCTCACACACACAGCTTCTCTTTCTCTGTCTCTCCCAGCTTCTTTCTCTCTCTCTCTCACTCACAGCTTCTCTTTCTCTCTCTCACACACACACAGCTTCTCTTTCTCTCTCTGTCTCTCACAGCTTCTCTTTCTCTCTCTCTCACACAGCTTCCCTCTCTCACACACACACACACAGCTTCTCTTTCTCTCTCTCTCTCTCACTCACAGCTTCTCTTTCTTTCTCTCTCTGTCTCTCACACACAGCTTCTCTTTGCAGGCGCACCCCCCAAAAAAGGACTCAGACACTGGTGAAAGTTGATAACGGCATTGGGCCACATTTATTGATTCATGCCGTAGTCCAAATTATAAATTTCGATTGGTACTCAACCAATTATAATTCTTAAGGCAAGCAGGCCGCAGTAACACTGGTAAGGTACCTCCCAAAATTGCCAACGGCAATTGGTTACAATGTATCCATTTGTATCAATTTGTTTGTTGGCAACAAACAAATTGTTGACCGTAGTCAATAAACTAACTACTGACCCCACCCTCTGACGCGTATCCGTAAAATCACGGGGTGATACATGCTGCCTAGCTCGTGCCATCACCCCATTGCCTGGTTCGTCATTGACCGGACAACGTTAACCAACTTGTGCCTATCTAGTGTTGTCCAGTCAATTGCGAACCTGCCGGATACCTGTGGGTCATAAATATTTACCTTACCAGTGCTACCCGCCCATGTGACCAAAGTCAACAGCAATAAACCCCTGTATCAAACCATAGCAACAGTGTGGGATGGGCAAAAAAGCGAGAACCCGGGATCCAGCCAAAAATTCCCACCCGGCCCCGAAGCGACCAAAAGATCACACTGTTAACTAGGGAGGGGGTGGAGGGAAAAACTTCTCCTCTCCGTCGCTCTCGCAAAATGGCAGCTCTGCTGCCTCGTGGCCACCCCTTTTAAAGGGTGCTGGCCATGCGCCCCTAACTACCCAGATGCCCAAGTCCGGTGGGGGGGCCCGCAAAGAGTGCGGCGGCCATTTTGGCGCCGCGCTTGCATTGCAGGCGCACCCCCCAAAAAAGGACTCAGACACTGGTGAAAGTGGATAACGGCATTGGGCCACATTTATTGATTCATGCCCTAGTCCGAATTATAAATTTTGATTGGTACTCAACCAATTATAATTCTTAAGGCAAGCAGGCCGCAGTAACACTGGTAAGGTACCTCCCAAAATTGCCAACGGCAATTGGTTACAATGTATCCATTTGTATCAATTTGTTTGTTGGCAACAAACAAATTGTTGACCGTAGTCAATAAACTAACTACTGACCCCAACCTCTGACGCGTATCCGTAAAATCATGGGGTGATGCATGCTGCCTAGCTCGTGCCATCACCCCATTGCCTGGTTCGTCGTTGACCGGACAACGTTAACCAACTTGTGCCTATCTAGTGTTGTCCAGTCAATTGCGAACCTGCCGGATACCTGTGGGTCATAAATATTTACCTTACCAGTGCTACCCGCCCATGTGACCAAAGTCAACAGCAATAAACCCCTGTATCAAACCATAGCAACAGTGTGGGATGGGCAAAAAAGCGAGAACCCGGGATCCAGCCAAAAATTCCCACCCGGCCCCGAAGCGACCAAAAGATCACACTGTTAACTAGGGAGGGGGTGGAGGGAAAAACTTCTCCTCTCCGTCGCTCTCGCAAAATGGCAGCTCTGCTGCCTCGTGGCCACCCCTTTTAAAGGGTGCTGGCCATGCGCCCCTAACTACCCAGATGCCCAAGTCCGGTGGGGGGGCCCGCAAAGAGTGCGGCGGCCATTTTGGCGCCGCGCTTGCATTGCAGGCGCACCCCCCAAAAAAGGACTCAGACACTGGTGAAAGTGGATAACGGCATTGGGCCACATTTATTGATTCATGCCCTAGTCCGAATTATAAATTTTGATTGGTACTCAACCAATTATAATTCTTAAGGCAAGCAGGCCGCAGTAACACTGGTAAGGTACCTCCCAAAATTGCCAACGGCAATTGGTTACAATGTATCCATTTGTATCAATTTGTTTGTTGGCAACAAACAAATTGTTGACCGTAGTCAATAAACTAACTACTGACCCCAACCTCTGACGCGTATCCGTAAAATCATGGGGTGATGCATGCTGCCTAGCTCGTGCCATCACCCCATTGCCTGGTTCGTCGTTGACCGGACAACGTTAACCAACTTGTGCCTATCTAGTGTTGTCCAGTCAATTGCGAACCTGCCGGATACCTGTGGGTCATAAATATTTACCTTACCAGTGCTACCCGCCACACGGGGAGGCTTCAATAAAGGCTCACCGCCCCCCCCCCCCCAGACCGTCAGCTCGGTCAACAGGCCTGCTTGCAGATCTTCCAAAAAGAGGTTCATACCTCCTGGCGACAGATGGACCCCATCCCCTGCGTAAAGTTCACAATTTGGAAGACTAATATCGGGGTGTCGGATGACGCGCCCCCAACCCTTGTCTAGCACGAACCGGGCTACTGCCCTGTTCACCGAGCGGCGAGCACGGTCAAGGGCCTGGAGGTTAATGCCCCCCTGTAAGCGTGACGCGGTATGATGTCCGACCAAATCAGGATTGTGGCAGGCCACACATAATGCAAGTAAGCCAGGTCACCACATATCGCATGTTTCAACGACAGGCCGGTGACCTGGCCCAAATCATTGCCCCCGAGGTGTATAACCAGGACATCAGGCGGGTCAGCATCCCTAATGGAAAAAAGGAATAGCAACAGTTCCCGCCATAACATCTCGCGCTTACCGTACCACCTTAGACATGCGGACGCACGTAGTCCCAGCTGGGGTCCCCACTCTGTTGCCGCAGCATACTGCGCTGCCCTGTGCACGTAGCTATGGCCCACCAGCCATACTGCCACCGGTGCAAGTCGGCACCCAGGGTCTGTCAAAGAAAAAAGGAAACAGGACAGTGACTTAACTGGTACTCACAATTGAAGCGGGCAAACATACAACTGAAAACACTGCGATCCCCACCTTCCCATCTGGCGTATCTCAGCCCCAGAGTACCCGAATGCAGCTGCAGTAGAAGCCGCTCCTATTCTAAAAGAATGGGTGCCATAACGAGACCCAGGGAGGCCAACACTGGATAGTGCCTCACCGGTCACCTTCCAAAATTGAAATTTAGTAAGGGGAGACCCATCTTGGTGGCAGAAAAACGGGCCAGGGTGCGTACCACGCAGTGCAAGGAACTCTTGTAGGGCACCAACCGGACAGATGTCTGCCATTGAACATCGTAGCAGTCTTACACCACTGCCTACACCATGCTGATCAACTTTTGAGGAGCATATCCTCAACTGAGGCCACTCATCGGAAACATAGACATCTTCGAGTTCCAGTGCCCTACGCGTCGCATCCGCCTTAGACAGTAGCACAAGCTCACTGATGCGGAGCGCTCCAAAAAAGGCCACCGTGGTAGCCGCATGAAACAAGGCTGCCTCATACCTGTCAAAACACAGGTCATGCCAGCCCCGTGCAAGTTGGGTAAGTACCCCTGGAGAGATTGGGTGGCGGTTGTCCGGGCAGCGTCCACGCTCCCGTGCCCACCCTTCCAAAACATGTCGTATACAGAAGTCAGTTGTGCTGTCAGCATAACCCCCCACCTTGGCCATGAATGCCAGTGCTGACAGCCTGGATGCTATGGTGCGGGGAGCTAGGCCCTGGCTGTGTAGGTAGACCATGAATTGAAGAATCTGTGCCACTGGGATTGGCCAGATTACGGGCAAACGAAATTGGGTACAAAAGGCCTGGAATGTACTGAATGCGTGGAGATACGCCTTACGCGTGCGGGGCGCCAGCGACATGCCGATCGCCCGGTTCACCTCTCCTTGCCAAACGTCCATATGTTGTCCGGGAGCGGCGAGGGAAATTCCTCTGCGTCCGGGGCCAAGGCACGGGACCGGGAGATCTGCAAGCGGGACAAAGCATCAGCGATGTCGTTATTAATACCTGGTATGTGCCTAGCCCGAAATAACACATTGAGGCATAGGCTGCGCAAAAAAAACTGGCGCACCAATTCCATAACTCTGGGTGGTTTAGACGTCTGAGAGTTAACAATGTGCACAACCGCAGCATTGTCACACCAGAAATGTACGACCGAATTAGCCCACTCCGCACCCCATAGCATCAAAGCTCCCAGAATGGGAAAGAATTCAAGGAACGTGAGATCGCGTAAACGATCCGTGCCCTTCCAAGCTGGTGGCCATTGACCATATGCCCACTTCCCCTCAAAGTAAATCCCATAACCCAGGGACCCTGATGCATCCGACTGAACCTGGAAGCGAGGGGACACCAGAAGGTCAGATCTCCAAAATGAGACCCCATTGAACTCTTTAAGGAATTGAAGCCATATCAGCAGATCAGCCCTCATGCCCCTGTTCAGTCAGACCCTATGGTATGGCCTGGACAAGCCAGCCATGGCGTCACACAAGCAGCGAGCAAAAGCTCTGCCAGGTGCAACCACCCTGCAAGCAAAGTTAAGGTGACCATGGAGTACCTGGAGCTCACGGAGTGACACTTTGCGTTTGGCCAGCAAGGCCGAGATCAATACAGTGATCCGGGACACCTTGTCGATGGGTAGCCTGGATGCCTGCGCAACCGTGTCAATTTCGACACCCAGGAACGTGAGCTTGGTGGATGGGCCCTCGGTCTTTTCGGGCGCTAAAGGGACACCAAGTTCCTTCATTAGCATCTGAAATGTGTTGAGGAGACGCGTACACGTGTCCCAGCCCCATTCACCCCCGAACAAAATATCATCGAGGTAATGGGCTACAGACCGAGATCCCGACCTGCGAACAAAGGCCCACTGGAGAAAGGTGCTAAAGCGTTCAAATGCCGAGCATGAGATGGAGCAGCCAAAAGGCATGGCTTTATCAAAATAAAATTTGCCCTGGAATTTGAAACCTAACAACTCAAAGTCACACGGGTGCACAGGCAGCAGCCGGAACGCCGACTTAATGTCACACTTTGCTAGCAGTGCACCCGGGCCACAAGAGCGCACCATGCGCAGGGCCTGGTCAAATGACGTATACCTGACCGAACAAAGGTAATCAGGGATAGCGTCATTGACCGAATGGCCAGCCGGGTACGACAGGTGGTGAATCAAACGAAACTCCCCCGGTGTGTTTTTGGGCACCAACCCCAAAGGGGAGACCTTCAGATTGGGAAAGGGCGGGGCGTGAAAGGGGCCAGCAACCCTACCTGCATTAACCTCCTTAGCAATACTGAGGGCGGCCACCTCCTCCCTGCCCTTAAGAGAAAATAAGTTGGGCGCATCTTGGGGGGACCTATCCCCTGTAAACGGAATGCGAAACCCCCGCTGGAAACCTTCCAGTAGGTAAGCTGCGTCCCCCCCTCCTCGGGTATGTTGCGAGCCAACGCTCCAACATGACCACATTAACTGGTGAGGGGGCCTTTTGATTGACCAGCACCCTCAGCGGCAGATCTGCCCACTCCCTGTCCACCTCTACCCCTGCCCCGAAATCCGCCCGCTCGCGGGCACGCAGCAGCGGCATGGGGGCCAGCGCAAGAGGGACACTCATGCTTGTACCGGCACTGTTTTCTATTGCACTCACCATTGGCCGAGAAGCTCCAGCACAGCAGGCGGGCTGGAACCCCCTGCCCCGCCACTTGGCGGGGTGCCTGCGCCGGAGCGGCTCGCTGGACCGCATGTCCACAATGATACCTCTCCCCAGGCGCAGGGCGCGTGGGGGTCATATACAGAAGCCACAGCTTCTGACAGGGCTCATCCCACCTCATCTCTGGGTGTAGGGGCACTCTCATTCGAAATTCCTCGTCGTAAGCCAACCACGACGGGCCAGGGAAATCAACCATTGCCCTGTAAATGTTGTCCAAATACTGGACCATCGGAATGGCCAGATCAGGCCGGGCCCTAAGGTACACCGCCATGTATATGAGATATGCGGGCAACCAGTTGGCCCACGTGCGTGGTGGCTTACGACGGCGGGACTGCTCCTTGTCCTTTTCGTCCTGCCCCTCCCTCTCTTCCTTGGTGGGTTCTCTGTTCAATAGGGAGAAAATGTCCACGTACTCTCCCCGCCAAATTTTTTCTTTTGTGGCTTGTGCCAAATGATCCCCGAGGGGCAAAGAGTACCCAGCCGTCGGGAGTGCCGACACCGGCACGTTAACAGTACGAGGCATCAAACAATTGGCCGCAACCTGCCCTGAAACCCCCGCTGCATTCCCTGTAACATGAGACCCTCCAGCCCATGTGGGGGCTGCCATCGGCAAAGCCGCACCTGGGTACGCCGGGGTTTGCTGTCCCCCAGTCCCAACCTGACGTGGCCACGGCCACTGTAGACCCCCCCCATAGTGGATGGTGGTGTGGGTGCATTAGTTTGAACCGGATACTCACAAGTTGCACCCTCATGGGCCGCCCCCACTGGGGATTCCGGCCCACGGCGGGCGTCGGAGCTCGCGACCGGAATCGAGCTCGGCGGACATACCAGACCACTACCTGCTGGTGGCATCTGCTGCGTGGGGAGCTGCGAGGCCGCGGCGGGTGCCGGCCTATGGGCCTCAAGCAGCTCAACCCGGCCAGCCGCCTGCTGAAGATTGGCCAGCGCTGCGGTGAACTGTAGGCCAAAAGGTGCCCCCGAAGGGGTGGATATCCCCATGGATGCCTCCAAGGCCACCACGCGGGCCAGAAGGGTGTCCACGTTCACGGAGCCCCCGACACAAAGGGGGCCAAGGGGGCATGCGACCCACTGGTCGCCAGGCCTGGGGCCGGTGCAGAGGCACTTGGTCCCGGGTATGGCCCTGCCAGAAGCTCTGGCCCTTGAGGTGCCAGGGGCACACCCTGCCAAGGAGGTGACCCCAGCCCACCCTCCTGTGTAAAAACAATGGCCGGGTGATGCAGGCCACGGGCCGGAGGCCCAGCGGCGCTATGCCCACCCACCTGTCCCGGGCCCATGGCCGAGGATTGCGGGCCGGGGGCCGCGGCCCCCGCTGGGCCGGCCTGGGGCTGTACAGCCTCAGGCCATGGATCAATCTGCCCCATTCCACCGGTCCCGGTGGGTGCCCCTGCGAAGGGGGCCAGCTGAGAGGGGGCAGTCGCGGTCCTCCGACCCGGCTGCCACCTCCTTGTTGGGCGAACCGAATTCGCCATCGCCTTCTTTCTGGAACGCATCGCTGATCCTGGGTGGGAAGCCTAAGAAGCAGGTGAAGAAAATCAGACTGCTGCCCAAAAAGAGGCTTCCCTGGAAGACAAAGAGCGACGGAGCTAAAAACTTCTCCTCTCCATCGCTTTCGCAAAATGGCAGCTCTGCTGCCTCGTGGCCACCCCTTTTAAAGGGTGCTGGCCACGCCCCCTAACTACCCGGATGCCCAAGTCCGGTGGGGGGCCCCGCAAAGAGTGCGGCCGCCATTTTGGCGCCGCGCTTGCATTCTCTCTCTCTCTCTCACACACACACCTTCCCTTTCTCTCTCACACACACACACAGCTTCCCTTTCTCTCTCTCTCTCACTCACAGCTTCCCTTTCTCTCTCTCACACACACACACAGCTTCCCTTTCTCTCTCACACACACACACAGCTTCTCTTTCTTTCTCTCTCTCACTCACAGCTTCCCTTTCTCTCTCTCTCACACACACACAGCTTCTCTTTCTCTCTCTCTCTCACACACACACAGCTTCCCTTTCTCTCTCTCTCACATACACACACAGCTTCTCTCTCTCTCTGACACACACACACACAGATTCTCTTTCTCCCTCTCTCACACACAGCTTGTCTCTCTCTCTCACACACACACACAGCTTCTCTCTCTCTCACACACACACACAGCTTCTCTTTCTCTCTCTCTCTCTCTCTCTCTCACACACACACACACACATACACACACAACACTCCTGCCTTACCATACATTTTTAATATGTGTGTTGGTGATTGGAGTGGTATTCTATGGGTGGTGGTGGTTGTGCACACCCAAAACCACCCTTAACCACCAACACACACTTTGGAAAAAAGACACATTATAAAACATTGTTGGGAAAATTAAAAAAGGAAAAAATTATATCATCCGTTGTTGTTGTTTTTTTAATCCCCCCCAAAACAAACAAACAAACAAACCACACAACTGATCACAGTTTATAACAGCCCGGCAACGCCATCCTCCTCAGTCCACACAACTCTGTACCCATTGTATCTACAATGCCATCTAGCTATCTCATCCTTGGCCATCCCCTTTTTCTTTTCCCCACCACCTTCCCCAGCATTAAGGCCTTCTCAAGTGAATCCTCTCTTCTCATTTGATGTCCAAAATACTTCAGCTTCATCTTTACTATTTGACCTTATAATGAGCACTCAGGGCTAATCTCTTCTACTATTGACCTATTTGTTCTTCTCGCTGTCCAAGGGACTCTCAAAACTCTCCTCCAGCACCACATCTCAAAGGCATCTATTTTTCTTTGCTCAGCCTTTCTAATGGTCCATTTAAAAAAAACTCATTTTAAACAGCCCAGCAACGCCGGGCAACCTCTGCTAGTTATACATATATCCTCCCTTTCCTCCAGTAAACTCAGGATAGCATACACAAACCTCTTGTTTCTCCATTCCCATGACACCCCTATGAAGTAGGACGTGGTAAGATAGTGTGACTGGCCAAAGGTCAATGATTGACTTCATGAATAAGTAAGAATTTGAAGCCAGATCTCCTGAATCCTAAGAGGACTGTGGTGGCTTAGTTGTTAAGACGCTGAACTTGATGACTGGAAGGTCGGCAGGCCAGCAGTTCAAGACCCGAGTGTAGCATGACAGAGTGAGCTCCCATCTCTGTCCCAGCTTCTGCCAACCTAGCAGTTCAAAAGCAAGAAATTTCAAGTAGATAAACAGGGACCACTTTAGTGGGTAGGTAAGCAGCATTCCGTGCACTCCAGTGTTTAGTCGTACCAGCCATGTGTCCACAGAAACGTCTGCAGACACAGACATTGCTGTCTCTTTGGTTATAAACAGAGATGAGCACTGAACCCTAGGGTAAGATAGGACTGGCTTTAAAGCAAGGGTGACCCTTACCTTTACCTCCTGAATCCTAGTCCAAAATCCTAATCAATCTGTACCATTTTTTCTTCTCTGTGAAGAGACATGCCAATTAGCTCCAAAATATTTTCATTGCTAGATTATTTTGAACAGTGAAAGTCCCAAAATGTCAGAACTTTGACCGGATTCTTCAGAAGAATGTTACAGGGGAGGAAACACTAGACATAAACATTTTAGCTCTAAGTTATCTGCAAAGACCTGGATTCCCACTACAGCTGGCATGACAAAAGGCCTTTTATGCCCTTGCAGAGATAGCTCTTAATTGCTTCAACTGATTAGGTTCGCACCTGCATCTGTAGTGTAGAATCTCCTTAAAGTGAAGTTGTGTAATAATCAGCAATTAAATTGCTAGGAAGAAAATGACTTATCAAATTATCAGCCTGCCTACAGTTACGCTAATTTTCATGTTCCTTAAGGAGTCAATTTGAACTTGGGCTCATTTAAGTCTGCAATCCCAACGTGCTGTCTTTAGAAGTAGATTCCATTGAAGCCAATCGGATTGACTTCAACACACTCAGAGTTTGGATCAATACATACATACATATCTTTATTCAACCGTCAGTCAGCACATTTGGATCAATAGATATTTTGAACTTTATATTCCAGGCAGCAAAGTCATGGCAAGCAAGCCAAGGCTAGCAATTAGTAGTTGACTGTATATTCCTATTTTTGGAGTAGGAAACAATTTTTTAAACTTTTATTTAGCTAGCACATTGCAAATTAGAGAAGAAAGATTAAGAATACTGACAATTCTATTGTTGTATTACAATTCAGAAGATTATGTTGTTCATCTTCTAAATTAGCATGGTTAAGGTACAGCCCTCTAAAACTCTACAGTGGAAGTAAGCCTTTAATAATTTACAGTGTAGCAATACTTCAGGACATTTGGAAAATTTTAAAAAACCATGAAACGCAAGTAAAACACCTAGGTTTGGCAACAAAGCCTCAGAGCTGAATATGAAAAACAATGTACTTAAATTAATGCAGTCTCATTGCCTTCATTCAGCACATAATAAAACTGATTTGCAACCAAAATTTACTTGGAAAAAGGAATTCTACTGATTTTAGCAGTGTTTAATTTTGAATGTTCATTTTATTTAACTGCACTAGTTTAGGCCAAACATGAGATTTTTGGCAAAACATTGTTTATCTTATGTTGCATCATGTTGAATGTTCTTATGCTTATTGTCATGAGGAAAAAATGTCTTGTTGCTAAATGTGATTGGCATAGCTTCCAGTGGCATTTGTCCATCTTTTAGAAACACATATGCACACATATGTATGTGCATATTTTTATTCTGTTGCTTTTTGCTAATATGTCAGGTTTAGGTTTAAAGCACGTCCTTGCTTAGCACACAATTTATAATAATATTGTCAAACTCAGAGCAAACTTTAACATTGACCAAAATTCTGTTGCTTAGCATTGTAAATTGCACTAGAGTAGGCCAATTGAATCAATGGGGGTTCAGTGAGTCAGCTTTCCCATACATTCAAATGATTCAAATGAATCTACTCTAAGTGCAACATACTTTTACCCCAGGATTCAGGGCTATGGATCCGATATGTACCTGTGAAATGTTCATACTTGGATTTAAAGAGTAGGTATGGAAAGGTCTTCTAAGAAAGCTTCCAAAAGTTATCTTAGGAAGCAGATACACTTCTATGTATCCCCCTTTTACCTGGAAGAAGACCTGAAATTCAGCTTTTGAAAAATAACAGGGTATTCAGGCTAAATTTTACATTTTTATCTCAATATATAAAAATAAGTGTAATAGTTCTGACTCTCACAGATTATAACATGAGGAATATTGGTGAAACATTACAAGAACACCAAATAATGCCAGTGGAGGCCACTAGAAGTACCAGAACAAGAACCTTGTACAGTATCTCCCTTGACACCTGAAGAGGTAAAAGAGGAAGTAAAAAAAGAAGAATTAAAAAAAGAATTCAAGTAAATTGTTCATTGGAGAAGGACTATGAATGTAATTTTGATTCTAGTTCAATAAATTGTTGTGCTGTGATAAAAACACAAAAGAAGGAGAAGCACTCACAAGCCATGATAAAGATTAAGTCTCTTAGAAGAAATTTCATCTCTGTCATCTTCTGATGGGAAAGTAAAGCAGAGGGAACCATCCAACCCATAAAACCCATTGACAGTTCACTGTAGAACTAAGAAATCTCTGGCCCTCCATATGTTGTTACACTTCAGTTCCCAAGTACAGTGGAACCTCATACAACAATTGCCCCGTATAGCAATGAAATCACATAACAATTAGGTTTTGGAGGAAATAGCATCCTGGATAAAAAAATTCCCTATGGAAAAAGACATACAATGATTTTTCAATGGGAAAAACCAATTATCAAAAAAAATTTGTTGTATAATACATCCCATAGGGAAAATTGCATGCATCGTATAGCAATTATTTCATACAACAATGAGCCCCGTGGAACAGATTAAAATCATTGTATGAGGTACCACTTTAAGTGTGTAATATCCTATCCTTTGTCTTATGTGTATGTTGTATGCCTTTCTGAGTACTGCAAATAAGACTGCAAGCCTTCCTCCTGGCATGCAAAGAATAGCTTTTAAGACACCTCCACCTTGTGATGTGAAGAATGTCCCCAACCATATGGCTTAAAGTGCCTCTTGTTTTAGTCATTGTCAAGATCTGTGTTGGCCAATGTGTTCACTTCCGCTGCAGATGTATCCTACTGCATTGTCTTTTGTGTCCACAACCACCATAATAATGTGACAAGTGATTTAAATGAGGAGCACAGCTAGGCTTTCAGCAAGATGGTCAGAAAAGATCTTCAGAAAAGATCTTAAAACCTGGCTGGCGGGTCAAGTGTGGGGTGCAGGTGGAAGGGTAACCGCCATTGGGTGGTTGGTGTAGAAGAACTCTTCCCTATGGTGCCTTTGGATCCTGCAGCCCTTGTTTTTAGGGGGTGGGTAGTTTTAACTGTTTTAACTGTTTTAACTTGTGTTTTTAATTTTTATTGTGAACCGCCCTGAGTTGGCTTTGGCCGAGTGAGCGGTATATAAATGTGATAATTAAATTAAAATTAAAATTAAATGGTGAGTTAAGGCTGTGATTCTGAGTCTTAGAAATAATGCAAGCGTGGCGCCAAAATGGCCGCCGTGCTCTTTGCGGCCCCCACCCCACCCGGACTTAGACATCCTGGTGAGTTAGGGGGCGTGGCCACCCCTCTTTAAAAGGGATGGCCACAAGGCAGCCGAGCTGCCATTTTAGAATGCGACGGAGCGGAGAAGTTTTTTCCATCGCGTTTTCTTTGCTTCCCCTCTCTTCTTTTCAAACAGAGTTTACCTTTGCTGATTGATACCGCGGTTCTCAAAGCAAAGGGTTGCGAGTTGGATCCCTGGCTAGGGATCGTTTAGGAGCAGCTTCTTTTCTTCTGCTTGGGAGACATGGCTCCCAAGCGCAAGGCGCCGGCTGCCAAGCCGCAGCCGAGGGGAAGGGCTCTGCCTACCCCCTCTTCAACCAGGGGGCCGCCACCGGGCCGGAGGGCTCGGGCGGCACCCCCACAACCAGGTGGTGGGGTTGTTTTGCCCACTGCCACCAATGCGGGCAAACAGGCTTCTGCCTGCCAGCCCGGCCCAGGATTTCAGTCGGGGCCAGCACAGGCCGGCCCCTCTGGGATCCCTGCCCCTGTAGGGCCTTTTCCTGGCTTGGGGCAGGGTGGCCCATTTGGGCCCGGTGTGGGTTTCCGCCCCACCATTCCTCCGGCCCCACATGGGCCAAATTATTGGACATGGCCCTATTCGGGCCCAGGATCCCCATTTGGGTTTCCCCTGCAACAATTACCCAGTGGGCCATCCGGCCCATCCGGCCCACCTTACATGGGTGGCTCGGAGACTGTTGATGCACTTCTTGCATGCATTTCGGTGCTGGAGGCATCAATGGGCATTGCCCCACCACCTTCCGATGGTGGGCTTGCTAATCCTTCAATTCCGGCCCACACGTCGGCCACGACTCTCCAGCGGGTTGCCAACAGGGTCGAGCTGCTTGAGGCCATCAGGCCAGCCCAAGCTGGTGCCTCGCAGCTCCCCGCCCAACCAACACAGCAGGACTTGCCTCTGGGGACCAGTCCGGCGTGGCAGGGGTGCAGCGGCACGCAGAACTCGATATCTGTTACGAGCTCCGATGCCCGTCATGGGCCAGAACCCCCAGTGGGGGAGGCCCACAGGGGTGCACCGAGTAAGTATCCTGGTCAATTGAGTACACCAGCGACACTATCCAGTCACACTGGGGGGGGGGGGGTTCAGTGGCCATGGCCACGGCAGGTTACTGTGGGAGGGCAGTTGTATCCACACTGCCCTGTTAACTCTTGGTTGCCTAATTGCCCCCTGGTTAGGGCAGGGGTGACTGCCCCTGTGGGTATGCCAAGTGTTGCAGGGGCTATTCTGGGCCTGCTGTGCATACCCTCGATCCAATATGTGCTGACGGCGGCTCTGATGACGGCTGGTTATTCCTTGCCTCTGGGCGATCATCTATCCCAGGCCACGAGGGAGATTTGGCGAGGGGAATATGTGGATATCTTCTCCCTCCTAAACCGTGAGCCCACCAAGGAAGAGAGGGAAGGACAGGATGACAGGGACAAGGAGTTGTCCCGTCGTCGTAAGCCACCACGTACCTGGGCCAATTGGTTGCCGGCCTATCTCATCTATATGGCGGTATACCTGAGGGACCAGCCTGACTTGGCCATTCCGATGGTACAATACCTGGATAATATTTACCGGGCGGTGGTTGATTTCCCTGGCCCGTTGTGGTTGGCTTATGACGAAGAGTTTAGGATGAGAGTGGCCCTCCATCCTGAGATGAGGTGGGATGAGCCCTGCCAACAATTGTGGCTCTTGTATATGACTCCCACGCGGCCAGCACCTGGTGACAGGTATCATTGCGGCCATGCCGTGCAGCGGGCTGCTGTTACACAGGTCCCCCACTAGTCGGCGGGGCAGGGGGTTCCAGCCCACCTGCTGTGTTGGAGCTTCTCCGCTAGCGGAGTGTGCAACAAGCATCAGTGTCGATTACGGCATGAGTGTCCCTCTTGTTCTGGCCCTCACGCTGCCTCCGCGTGCCCGCGGGCTGGTGGGTCAAGAGGCAGAGGTAGGAGTGGGCAGGGGGCAGTCAGAGTGCCCTCTGATGGTGCTAGCCATGCAAAAGGCCCCCTCCCCAATTAATGTCCCAGTGCTGGGACAATGGCTTTCCGCTTATCCTAGATGGGATGATGCGAGGTACCTACTCGAAGGTTTCCAGTTTGGTTTTCGTATACCCTTTGGGGGTGTTCGGGGGCCTCAGGATGCCCCGAACTTACTTTCTCTTAGGGGTAATGAGGATATTGCTGCACAAAGCATAGCTAAGGAGGTAGCTGCAATGAGAGTTGCTGGGCCATTTACTGACCCACCATTCCCTAACTTAAAAGTATCTCCTTTGGGTTTAGTCCCAAAAAAGTCCCCGGGTGAATTTTGCCTAATTCACCACCTTTCTTACCCTGCGGGTTCCTCGGTCAACAATGCGATACCTGATGACCTTTGCTCGGTCAGGTATACATCCTTTGACCAGGCCTTACAGATGGTACGCTCGTGTGGTCGCGAGGCGCTCCTGGCAAAGTGCGATATCAAATCAGCATTCCGATTACTGCCAGTGCACCTCGATGACTTTGAGCTGTTGGGTTTTTGTTTTCGGGGCAAATTCTACGTAGATAAGGCCATGCCTTTTGGCTGTTCTATTTCCTGTTTGGTCTTCGAACGATTTAGCACCTTTCTCCAATGGGCCTTTGTTCATAGGTCGGGGTCCCGGTCTGTAGCCCACTACCTCGATGACTTTTTGTTCGGGGGTGAGCAGGGCTCGGACACGTGTACCCGTCTCCTTGCCACATTTCAGGTGCTTATGCAGGAACTGGGTGTCCCCTTAGCACCTGAAAAGACTGAGGGCCCAGCCACCACGCTCACCTTTTTAGGTATCGAAATTGACACTGTCGCACAGGCATCCAGGTTACCCGTGGAAAAGGTGACTCGGATCTTGGCTGCGATTCTGGCAATGATTGCCAAGCGTAAGGTGTCTCTTCGAGAGTTACAGGTGCTTCATGGCCACCTCAATTTCGCTTGCAGGGTGGTAAACCCAGGCAGAGCTTTTGCCAGGCGTCTGTGTGATGCCATGGCTGGCCTATTAAAACGCCACCACAGGGTGTGGCTGACCAGAGGTTTACGGGCAGACCTTTCAGTTTGGCTCACATTTCTCCAGGATTTTAATGGGGTCTCTTTTTGGAGATCAGACCTTCTGGTCATCTCTCAGTTCCAAGTACAGTCGGATGCCTCTGGCTCTCTGGGTTATGGAATTTATTTTGAGGGGCAGTGGGCCTATGGCCAATGGCCTCACACATGGCAAGGCATGGATCGCCTACGCAGTCTTACTTTCCTAGAATTGTTTCCCATCTTGGGAGCACTAATGCTGTGGGGTGACAAGTGGGCCAATTCGGTGGTCCACTTTTGGTGTGACAATGCTGCAGTGGTGCACATTGTTAACGCCAGACATCCAAATCCCCCAGAGTCATGGCATTGGTTCGTCAATTTGTTTTGAGATCCCTACGCCTCAATGTGCTGTTCAGGGCCAGACATGTGCCAGGCATTAATAATGATATTGCTGATGCTTTATCCCGCCTGCAGATCTCCCGGTTCCGTGCCTTGGCTCCAGAAGCAGAGGAATTTCCCTCTTCACTCCCGGCCGAGATTCAGACATTTGGCAAGGAGAGGTGAACCGTGCAATCGGCATGTCTTTCGCACCTCGCACGCGTAAGGTGTATCTACATGCTTTCCTACAATTTAGAACCTTTTGTGGGCAAAGGCAGTTGACCGAAGCGTGGCCGATACCAGTCGACCAGATTTTACAATACATGGTTTACCTTCACGGTCAGGGGTTTGCCCCCCGTACCATAGCCTCTAGACTTTCAGCATTGGCATTTATGGCCAAGGCTTCGCTGACTGTGTGAATGACTTCTGCATACGACATGTATTGGAAGGGTGAACACGTGAACGTGGCCGCCTCCCAGACACACGTCACCCCATTTCGCCAGGTGTTCTTACCCACCTTGCACGAGGCTGGCATAACTTGTGTTATGATAGGTACGAGGAGGCTCTCTTTCACGCAGCTACCACTGTAGCTTTCTTTGGAGCGCTCTGCATCAGTGAGCTGGTCCCATTGTCTAAAGGGGACGTGTCTCGTAGGGCACTGGAACTCGATGATGTCTATATCACCCAAGAGTGGGCCCAGTTGAGGATACGGTCCTCAAAGGTTGATCAGCATGGCGTAGGCAGTGGAGTAAGACTGCTACGATGCTCAATTGATGACATCTGTCCGGTTGGTGCTCTACATGAGTTTTTGGCAGTGCGTGGTATGCACCCTGGCCCATTTTTCTGCCACCAGGATGGGTCTCCACTGACTAAATTCCAGTTTTGGAAGGTGACCGGTATGGCACTTCATAGTGTTGGCCTCCCCGGGGCTCGTTACGGCACCCATTCCTTCAGGATAGGCGCCGCGTCCACTGTGGCTGCGTTTGGGTACTCTGAGGCTGATATATGCCAGATGGGCAGATGGGGATCTACGCATTTTGCATTATATGTACACCCCCTCAATGCATGAGTACTAGTTATGTCATTAATTCTTTTTCCTTCTTTTACAGACCCTGTGTATCCACGCATACCGGTGGCAGTATGGCTGGTGGGCCACAGTTACGTGCACTGGGCAGCGCAGTATGCTGCAGCAACAGAGTGGGGACCCTATCTCGGGCTACGTGCAGCCGCACGTATGCGATGGTATGGTAAGCGCGGCATGAGATGGCGGGAACTGTTGCTATTCCTGTTTTCCATCAGGGATGCTGGACCGCCTGATGTCCTTATCCTGCACCTCGGCGGCAATGATCTCGCACAGGTCACTGGCCTTTCTTTAAAATTGTTGGTTTGCAGTGACCTAGCCTATTTACATCACTTATGGCCGTTCACGCGGCTGCTATGGTCGGACATCGTGCCGCAACAGTCTTACAGGGGAGGCATTGACTTCTGTGCTATCGATCGCGCTCGACGGTCGGTGAACAGGGCTGTTGTCCGGTTCCTTGTGGACAATGGCTCTGGGACGGCCATTCAACATCCTAGGATAGGCTTGCAGGATTTTTATCTCTATGCAGGAGATGGGGTCCACTTGTCGGCCAGAGGTATGGACCTCTTTCTTGAGGATGTGCAAGCGGGCCTGGTGACCGAGATGACGGTCTGGGGGGGTGCGGTGAGTCATCATGGACGCCTCCCCGTGTGGCGGGTAGCACTAGTAAGGTAAAGATTTATGACCCATAGGTATCCGGCAGGTTCGCAATTGACTGGCCAACACGTAGACAGGTACAGGGGAAATAGGTTTGGCCGGTCAAGGGCGAACCAGGCAAGGGGTGATGTCAGGAGCTTCACAGCCTGCATCACCTTGATATTTCAATGGATACACGTCATAGGGTGGGGTCAGTAGATAGTTTATTGACTCCGGTCAACAATTTGTTTGTGTCAACAAACAAATTGATACAAATAGATACATGTAGCCAATTGCCATTGGCATTTTGGGAGGAACCTTAGCAGTGTTACTGCGGCCTGCTTGCCTTAAAGAATTACAATTGGATGATACACCAATTGAAAGTGATAATTCGGACTAGGGCATTGTTCAATAAAAGTGGCCTGATGCCTTTAATCCAATACCGGTGTCTGAGTCTTTCTTTGTGGGGTGCTCCTGCAAAGAGAGATGCAATGTGCAAGAATTCAACAAGTTATCTATTTGGGGGGCAGGGGCAGATGTGGTATCAGGGCCCTTGAGTGTAGAGGAAGTTGAGAATGTAGCTGAGTGCCTCTGTTCCCAAGCAGCATCTCAATTGGTTCTTAGGGCTCCTATGATTTTCTTTCTGTAGTTAGGATTTTGGCCAACTCAGGTTTAAGCAGCAGAACACAAGAGAAACCAGAAATGGGATGAGCCTCTTCCTTCCATTGCCTGCAACATTGTCTAGATGTTTATCAAATTGGAAGCCTTTAACTCTTTTATGGATTTGAGTTGGATTTATCATCCAGCCCACTTAAGGAAGATTTTATTTTAAAAGCTTTTCTGTATCTCCTTAATCCAGTTTCTTTTCTGTGCACAGAAAACTACACTTCCTGTACGGGCACTAGCCCTTAACTGTGAACAGATGTGACTCTTTGGAATAGAAGAGATTAGAGATGATATCCTGCCAGGAAAAAAACAACCACCACTGCTGTTCTTTCAGTGCAGAAAGAGGAACTTAGAGCACCTTGACCCATCCAAGGAACACCTTACCCTTTTCTTTGCTCTGCTGCCAGCATTTTCTTCTTTTCTCATAATGTCGTTGATGAAGCTTTAATGTGTGGGAGGCAAGGCTATTGGTGCTGTTTATCAAGCCCTTTGAAATGTGCAAACCCTTTGCCAGATCTGGGAAACACAAATTTTATTTAACTGACTCTGCATTGAACTCTAAGAAAGACAATGACTTTTTCCCAATTCTAAGCCAGCATTGTGAACAAAGTTCCAGTGATTTGGAAATGTAATTGCTGTTCCCTTTGGATTCCTACTAACAAATCAGAGTGGTAGAAGAGTGGTTGGTCATTTGGTCAAATATTAGCTCTCTCTATATAAATATTTGCTCTATATTAGCTAATATTAGCTATATGAATATCAATGTCTCTATATTCTTTGGTGTTTTAGAATCTTGTGCTAAGGATTTTCATCTTTACTAAAATTTTGAAATTTGAATAGGAAGATTAGATTATAATGTTTGGTAGAATTGCATTATGTAACATGAAAATTACATCACCAGGTTGTTTGGGGGAAATTCAGTGAACGATTTGGGGGCCACAACTAATACACCCTAACTCAAAATGTCACCAAACCTGAAACGGGTTGAAAGGAGAGTCAGCAGAATATTCTTCCCAATTTTGGTGTGACTATGTGGGTTAGGAGTTGAGCTATAACCTCCTAATCACTCCTTCTCCCTAAACAAGCTGGTGCTGCCATAAGACTTTTGCATAGTACTGTATATTTAAGAAAAACCAATATAAGATCTGGCACTGCAGATTTTATAGGATACAGTTCCTAGAATTCGTAGTCTGTATTGCCAATGATAAAGGACTGTGCAAATTGTAGTCCAAAACATCTGGAGGGCCAAAGTTTTGCCATCCTTCACTGACCTTTTAACAAATTCAGTAAACACCCCATGCATACACAGGGGGGGGAGTGTGTGAAAGAAAGAAGCTTTTGTGTTCAGGGAATGAAGAAGCAGACGAGTGAAGAAGTGAAATTCAGCTCTTTATTAGTGGGGTTTGAACCATACCTGTCAACCTTCCCGGATTGGCTGGGATGTCCCAATTTTCGGTGCCGATTTGCACCATTTCCCGCCCACAGCTGCCAAAACCCCGGAATTGGCACAGGGGGGGGAGAGGTACTGTGCATCCCTTCTGCGCAAGTCGCGATCTATACATGCGTAGAAGGCTTTTATGCTTGCGTAGAAACCTTCCACGCTTGCGTAGAAGGCTAAGCAAGCGTAAAAGGGTTCTACGCAAGCATAAAAGCCTTCTATGCATGCGTAGAACGGGACTTGCGCAGAACCGTTGTGCGCAGGTCCCGGATTGTCCGGAGCCGCTGTTGACAGGTATGGTTTGAACACAGTTTGGATGGGGCAAAACTTGGACTTATATACACTATAAACAGTAACAGTAACAATAATACAACAAGCCCATTGGCTAACAGAGTGTGCACATTTTTGATCCACTTATTTGCATAAGAATAGATACATGAGAAAAGATACATTCCGCTCCTATAAACAGTAACGATAATACAACAAGCCCATTGGCTAACAGAGTGTACACATTTTCAATCTACTTATTTGCATAAGAATAGATACATGAGAAAAGATACATTCTGCTCCTGTCAGAAAACACATTTAACATACATAACAGAAGCTATGCCTGAATAACCTTTTTCTTACTTATAAGGCAGAACATATGCATGCAAAACAGAGTTTATACATGTACAGAAGCTGCTGTCATATTGTCCATTGAATGTATGGAAGTTAGGGTGGAGAGGAAGGGTTATACATTTTCTTTTACAGAGGACAGTCCAGTGGGATGGCAGAAGATAGTCCTCATTTTGAAGGTGTTCTCTATTTGACGGGCTGTACTATCTTAAATCTCATATAAAAATAAGGAACCATACAGGTAGAACAATGAGCTTAACATTTTCCACTGAGCATTTGGCCAGGAGACTCAGCAGACATATGGGTAATTAGATCATTGCCTACCAGAAGTATATGAGATGTATAGTCATTCAGCTTGAATTCTATATATAGTAAGTGTAAAGGTTACCCTTGTTCAAAAGTCAGTCATATCCGACTCTAGGGTTCAGTGTTCATCACTGTTTCAAAGCTGAAGAGCCAGCGCTGTCTGCTTCTGCAGACATTTCCGATTACGTATTGGCATCTTCTTTTTGGTGATATAGGCATAAGAATTGAACCAATGAATATATAGAGGCTGGGTGAAAGGGCTGTGACCTTCTCCTCCTTGGATACACATATATTGAACTTAAACATATCAGCAGATCATAGCAAGGTATTGTATCTTGAGTGCTCTGTCCAGAAAAGCTGCTGATTCTTGATGCCATTGGATCCGTTGAACTGCCGCTATCTTTATATGGGAATTATAACTCTGTGCCAGGGATATAGCCAGGGTGTGTGTGAAAACCATCCTGAGTGAACAGCCTGCCCCCACCCCACCCCGGGATGCCAATGTTGTGTGTGTGTGTGTGTGTGTGTGTGTGTGTGTGTGTGTGTGTGTGTGTGTGTGTGTGTGTGTGTGTGTGTGTGTGTTTGTGTTTGTGTGTGTGTGTGTGACATTGTTGCCCCTCCTGAACACCCCCCCCCCCAATTTAGAAACCTGGCTACAGACCTGCTGTGTGCCCACTGAAATAGATGGCAATAATTTGTGTAGCATTACCTCTCTGGTTGGATCAATGAGACAGGGCTAACTATTAGTCCAATTGCAAAGTCATATATTGAAGTTTTGGTAGTATGCATATACAGTACATAGTATGCATATACAGGTATTTGGGTGAGGGGGTATTTTAATTTATCTAGAAAGTTCAATAGATCATACCTGGCACCCCACCCACATTCTGAATAGTCAGACATATTAAAGTTATATAATTGTTGCATGTGATGGAAGGAGGTAACATGATGTCCTTATGGAATATGATAAATGCTGAACAAATATCTTGTCAATGTCTAGTGCACGTTGAAAGTCAATCATCTACCTGAATTTTGTAAGATGTAGTTGGTGGAATTAGGTCAAAAAACAAAACAAAATACTTCTCTTATTTAGAACAATGTGTATACTGGTTCTATTATACTTTACGTCCTCCTTTTCTTTCTAAGACACATCTTACTTTTTTCCTCCCCCTAGCTAAAGGAAGGCCTACATGTGTAGAAGCCATCTCTCTGAGCTTCTGCAACTCAGTTTACCCCCTTTTCACCAACACTAAATGGCTTTGGAGTTAAACATTACAGTTTCCTCTCTGTGTGTTTATTTTCTATTGTTTTGCTTTGTTTTTACGTAATGCCCATCTCTAAAATGACAACTTCTTCAATAGTCACAAGTCCACTCATAGGCTCCTGCACTATACAAATAAAAATACCAAATAATCCTATCAACCTTTAAGACAAGGATACAGATTTAATTAGAACAGCCTTTTGGGGGCTTTGCAAGATTTCTTCTTCTATCATTTGCTTAAGAAAAAGAAGACTCCTGAACCACCTCATTTATGAAGATCTCTTCCAGCTCTCGCTCATTCTTACAAACTGTCCCCTGACAAACTGATCCCACTTTGCTGGGAGGTAAATGGCAACATGAAGGTGTTGAAGAATAGTTAGCACACCACTATTCAAACTAAGAGTGCATCTTGATTTGTAATCACTGCCACATTTGCATCAGTTTTGCCAGGTTCAGAATCAATTCAAATTCTGAAAAATACACGGCACAAAACTGGGGCATGCATTCTCTTGCTGAAATGCAGTTCAACTTAAACAACCCGGCAGGGGTCATTTATTTTGAAACTGTTGTGTATGTACAATGTTGCTTTATATGTATGTACAATGTCGCTTTAAGAAATGTATGAATGTAACCTGGCCACAATCACAATGTAACCCAGCTGTTAAAGGAACGCGAGCAAGCTGCCCATAGAGGGCAGCTGCGAGTGTTCAACTCACATGGTTCTCATTCCTCAAATCACCTGCAGCCGCGGGAACTCCCCGCAACAACAAACTACTACCGATCCACCACCGAAGATGGGTGTGACCCGGACGACGTCACGCCGGCAGCAGCCAATGAGCTACCATGCAGCAAGATTCAAATGTATTGTACCACTGTATGTAATGTGAGGTATCTCCGCCATTACCACATGTTCGTTCTGATCATCAACCAATAAACCTGTGTTAGTCCTTACTGCGACTCCTTCTATGTCTCCCGGAAAAGACACTAAATTGGCGACGAGGATGGGATCGATGGCGAATCCCAAGGTCAAGGCGTACCAGTTCGATGTGAGCGAGCCCAAACAATGGGAGCTCTACGAGTGTCAGTTTCGGCACGCGATGGAAGCCGCGGGCGTCGACGACGACGCGAAGATGCGCTCCCACTTCCTGGCCCAAGTGGGGCCGGCCACGCTGCGAATCCTAATGACCCTGGTGGCCCCCCGGAAGGTAAACGAGGTGCCCATCGACCGTATCCTGGAGAGGCTGGGCGAGCATTTCCAGCTGCCCGTCTCGATCTTCCCAGCCCGGGTCGCGTTCCACAGGCGAGACCAGCGACCGGGCGAGTCCGTGTCCGCCTACGCGGCGGCCCTCAGGCTTGCGGCGGTCCACTGCCAGTGGGATGACCTGGACCAGGCCCTCCGTGACCGCATGTTGTGTGGTTTGAGGGACGAGGAGCTGCAGAGGAGGCTGATGACCCGCGACCAACGCCTCACGTTCAACGAGGTACTGCGGAAGGCCCAAGCAGCCGAGGAGGCCAGGAGCGGGGTTAGGCTGTTCAAGTCCCGAGGGGCCGCGTCCGAGAGGGCCAAGTCACCAGTACAGGCGGCCCGGCGGACACCAGCAAAGGCGGCCTGGCGGGCCCCCAAGCCGCCCGCCGGCACACCAACATCGTCCGAGGAGTCGTCCATGACAGTGGACCCCTACTCCAGCGAGGACGATGACGTCCAGAGGATCAAGAAGCGTGGTGAGAAGCAGCAGACCCGAGAACAGCAGGACCGCCGTTGCGACGGTTGTGGAGCGTCCCACGACCGCACGAGGTGCCCGTTTCGAAAGGCCGAGTGTCACAACTGCGGCCGAAAGGGGCACATCGCCCGAGTATGCAGGCGCGGGCGAGTCGAGGACAAGGGGAGTTCCAGCCATCCCCAGACGCACCAACGGAGGGCGGCAGGCACCAGGAAGGTTGCAGCCAGCTACAGTGAGGAAGGCATGAACCACATGGGCCTGGAGCACCGGCGGTTTTTCGTAGAGGTACTGTTGCAAGGGGTCCCAGTGAGGATGGAGATAGACTCGGGGTCATCTTATTCCATCCTGTCCCAAAAGGAGTTTATGCGTATTCCCCCAGATAAGCGGCCCAAGCTCCGGGCCATGAGGTCACACCTACGGGACGTGCAGGGGAATGGGATCCCGGTGTTGGGGGTGGGGAACTTCAAGGTGAAGTTTAAGAACTACTCCGAGAAACTGCCCTTAGTGGTCCTCAAGGGGGGGAGGTGCTGCCTTTTGGGAACGCAGTGGTTTGCTCCCCTGGGAATTGAACTGTCCGGCATTAACGCCATCGAGACTGACCCAATGCGGGACGTGTGCAACACGCACCCGGACATTTTCAAGAAGGGGCTCGGGAAATACAAGGGGCCCCCGGTTTCCTTCGAGCTGGACCCAGAAATCCGGCCCATCCGCCTCAAACCAAGGAGAGTGCCCTTCGCACTCAAGGACAAGATCGAGGCAGAACTGGACAAATTGGTGGGGCAGGGGATTTTGGTTCCAGTTGACTCGGCGGAGTGGGAAACGCCGATTGTTACAGCCCTTAAGGCAAACGGGGAGGTCAGGATTTGTGCGGACTATAAATGTACCATCAACAAGGCCATTCGGCCAAATGCATATCCGGTGCCCGTGGTCAGCCACTTGCTGGCCACGTTACATGGGGGGAAGTGCTTTACAAAGTTAGACCTAGCCCAGGCATACAAGCAGCTCTCTGTAACCCCGGCTGCTGCTGCCGCGCAAACGATAGTGACGCACAAGGGGGCGTTTAAGGTAACGCGCCTTCAGTTTGGCATGAATTCGGCCCCCGGAATTTTCCAGTCCCTCGTGGAACGCCTTTTAAAGGGGCTTCCAGGCGTCCTCCCATACTTCGATGACGTGTTGATAACGGCGGGGAGCGAATTAGAGTTAGCAAAGAGGCTAGATGGGGTCCTTTCAGTGTTCGAGAGGGCAGGCCTTCGACTGAGGAGGGACAAATGCGTATTCTTTGTGAGGGAGGTCGAGTTTCTAGGGTTTAAGGTAACCCCGGACGGGATCAAACCCTCTGAGTCAAAGGTTGCGGCCGTAAAAAACGCCCCTCGCCCCACCGTGAAACCGGAGCTACAGTCATTCCTAGGGCTCCTAAATTTCTATCATACCTTCCTGCCTCGGAAGGCATCGGTTGCGGAGCCACTGCACGCGCTGCTTAAAAAGGACGCGGTTTGGCGGTGGGGGGACAGGCAGGAGAGAGCGTTCAAGGAGCTCAAGTCACTCCTGTCCTCGGATGCTGTCCTGACCCATTTCGACCCCAAAAAGCCAGTGGTCTTAGTTTGTGATGCGTCCCCAGTGGGGGGTGGGGGCGGTGCTGTGCCATGTGTTGGAGAGCGGGAGGGAAGCCCCAGTGGCGTACTACTCAAGGTCCCTCTCGAAAGCCGAGCGCAATTACGCGCAAACAGATAGGGAGGCCCTGGCCATAATCGCGGGAACGAAGAAGTTCCATGATTTCCTATATGGCCGCAAGTTTACGGTAGTGACTGATCACAAGCCACTTCTGGGGATCTTCACTACCGGTAAACCCACCCCACAAATCCTATCCCCCAGAATGTTGCGATGGGCCATTTTCCTAAACGCCTACCAGTATGAGCTGGTCTACTGCCCAGGGAAGGAGATCTCCCATGCGGACGCACTGTCCCGGTCTCCCCTCCCTAGTCTAGGGGACCCCGCTTGCGAGGTAGAGCAGGACCACCAAGTCCTGCTGATCGAGTCCCTTGACTCACCCCCCATTGTCCCGGCCGACCTCGCCAAGGCCATGGCGGCTGACAAGATGCTGGCCCCAGTTAGTTCCTGGGTTAGGAAAGGCTGGCCCACTACTCCCCCCGATGAAAAGTTCAGGCCATTTTTTAGGCACAGGGTAGAGCTTTTGCTGGAAAGGGGCTGCTTACTCTGGGGCCAGCGGGTAGTTATCCCAGAGAAGCTAAGGGCCAAGGTGCTGAAACTACTGCACACCAGTCACCCCAGGATCGTGCGCTCCAAGGCTCTGGCTAGGAGTTTCTTTTGGTGTCCCCAGATAGACGGGGACATAGAGCGTTTAGTGGGCACGTGTGAGAGCTGCCAGAGCTCTCAGCCCGAGGAGTCCTGGTTGCCCCATAGGCATGAATTCGGCCCCCGAATTCAATAGGGAATGGGATACGGCCCGCGGGCCATGGTCCCGGATTCATGTTGACTTCACTGGCCCCTTCCGCGGGTCCATGTTTCTGCTGGTAGTCGACTCCTACTCCAAGTGGTTGGAGGTAATCCCCATGAACAGCACCTCCTCTGCGGCAACCATCAAACAGTTGCGCAAGCTTTTTGCCTGTTTCGGCCTGCCAGACGTCCTTGTTAGTGACAACGCTAGTACCTTCACGTCTGCAGAGTTCAAGACGTTCATTGAGCGAAACGCCATCAGGCACATTACCGCTGCCCCTTTTCACCCCACCACAAACGGTCAGGTAGAGCGCCAAGTGCGCACTACGAAAGATGCACTGCGGCGCATGGGTCCCGGTGAGTTAAACCTCCACCTGTGTCAGTTCCTCATCTGCTATAGGACAACCCCCCTAGCTTCAGGATTTTCCCCAGCCGAACTCCTCATGAGGAGGCGTCCGGTAACACTCTTTGACCGGATGGATCCGTCCAGGGTGGAGGATGAAGGGAGAAATATAAACATAGGGGGAGAAAGCTCCAAAAGTTTCTCGGTAGGGGACCCGGTTCACTGCAGGAACTACGCGGCTTCGGGGCCAGCGTGGGTTCCAGGGACAGTCATTGAACAAACGGGGCCTGTATCCTACAGGGTCGAGACCAGCTCGGGTCTACTCTGGAGAAGGCACGCCGACCAACTCAGAAGGCGAGTCACCAGTGAGGGGGAATCAGCGTTAGGGTCCTCCCCCACCCGCATTACCCAAGGGGGAGACACAGCGGAACCCGCAGATACAAATGCGTATCCTGGGTTCCCAACCACAGAGGAGGATACTTTGAAAGAGAGGGATCAGCTTGATTATGATTATGATTATGATTATGATTATGATTATGATTATGATTATGATTATGATTATGATTATGATTATGATTATGATTATGAGTTACCGTACCAGGGGGGTGTAGCGGAGTGGTCCCCCACCCGTCCTAGCGAGAAGAGGGGTTTCAGTTCAGCCCCTGGTACCTCCAGTCCCCCCAGTCCTTTTGTGTTAGAATATACCATAGCTCCAGCTCCCCGGAGACCCACACCCCCAAGGCAGGCAACGGGGGAGAGTCCGCCCACCACAGTCCCTAGAACTCCCAGGCTGGCAGCGGGGGGGGGGGGCGAGGGCACGAGGGTCTCTTCGTCGGTCCCGAGATTCGTACTGGGGGGGACCCCTAGCTCCTCAAACGGCAGGCAGGAGTTCACTTCCCAACTGTTCATTCCATTCCTGTCCCCCAATACAAGGGGATCGCAGAGCCCACACCGAGCCACTAACGAGTCCCCCCTTTCCGTTGCAGGACAGGACTCCGCAGAGCCAGGGTCCCCTGTGTTAAGTCAAGCGGCCGCTCACCCCAGGCGCACGTGCGGCATGCCACAATGGTTGAGGGACTTCGTCCCATCCTAGGGGGAGGGATGTTGTGTATGTACAATGTTGCTTTATATGTATGTACAATGTCGCTTTAAGAAATGTATGAATGTAACCTGGCCACAATCACAATGTAACCCAGCTGTTAAAGGAACGCGAGCAAGCTGCCCATAGAGGGCAGCTGCGAGTGTTCAACTCACATGGTTCTCATTCCTCAAATCACCTGCAGCCGCGGGAACTCCCCGCAACAACAAACTACTACCGATCCACCACCGAAGATGGGCGTGACCCGGACGATGTCACGCCGGCAGCAGCCAATGAGCTACCGTGCAGCAAGATTCAAATGTATTGTACCACTGTATATAATGTGAGGTATCTCCGCCATTACCACATGTTCGTTCTGATCATCAACCAATAAACCTGTGTTAGTCCTTACTGTGACTCCTTCTATGTCTCCCGGAAAAGACACTAAAGAAACCTATTCTTAAACTGTTACATTCTTCTGCGTGCATGTATGTATCGGCTCATACTGTCTATTGTGCCTCTTTCCCTGTAAAGTTTGCAGGATTCCCTGCAGCCTGAAAATGTTTTTTGTTTCTCGATCCTTACTGGTATAGCACCGTGACAGTTTGGCAGTCAATTTTCATGGCAAAGAATTGTTGTAAGTCAATAACAGTAAAATACAATAATAATTTTAAAAATTAGTACTATGAATTGAGCACACAAAGGGACAGTGGTGGCTTAGTGGTTAAGATAGATAGATAGAATCCTTTATTGGCCAAGTGTGCTAACACACCAGGAATTTGTCTTTGGTACATATGCCCCTATGGATCAATAATGCAATAAAATTACACAATTTAGTTATTCAGCAAGTTGATGGCATTTGGAAAGAAACTGTCCTTGTATCTGGTTGTTCTGGTATGTAATGCTTTGAAGTGTCATTTCGATGGTAAAAACTGGAGCAGATTATTATTGGGATGAGTGGAGACTTTATATATTTTCTTTGCTCTCTTTTTGGCTCATGTAATGTATAGATCTTCAATAGAAGGTAGATTAACAGCAATAATTTTTTTTGCAGTCCTAATTACTCATTGGAGTCTGTGTTTGTCTTGTTTAGATGCAGAACCAAACCAGACAATTATAGAGGTGCAAATGATAGACTCTATAATCCCTCTGTAAAATTGAATCAGCAGCTCTTTAGGCAACTTAAGCTTCATGAGTTGATGCAGAAAGAGCAGTCTCTGTTGCGCTTTCTTAATGATGTTTCTTAAGACACTGAACTTGATGACTGGAAGGTTGGCAGGTCAGCAGTTTGAGACCTGAGTGCTGCATGACAGAGCGAGCTTCTGTCTCTGTCCCAGCGCCTGCCAACCTAGCAGTTTGAAAGCAAGAAATTGCAAGTAGATAAATAGGTACCACTTCAGTGGGAAGG
The DNA here is from genome assembly GCA_035047305.1 of Bradypodion pumilum. Taxonomy (NCBI): domain Eukaryota; kingdom Metazoa; phylum Chordata; class Lepidosauria; order Squamata; family Chamaeleonidae; genus Bradypodion; species Bradypodion pumilum. The sequence continues at coordinate 328,806,694 of JAWDJD010000003.1, forward strand.
TAACAGTGTTCTGTATCTTCCCGTGTCTAGTCATGCTGGCCACATTACCAGGGAAATATCTACAGATGCAGACAGTGCTGACTCTTTGGATGTAAAATGGAGATGAACACTGCAGCCTAGAGTCAGATATGACTGACTTTCTAGCAAGGGCGACCTTTACCTATTGAACACAGAACAGTGGCAATGGGGCTGAACGGCTCTGCACCAGAAGAGGAGACCAGCTGTGGTGGGGATAAGTGAACAAACAAAATAAACTTATGGGGAATTGGAGGGGAAAGGAGGGTGCTGTTATGATGGTGGCTGCCAGTGCTGTATTTAGGATCTGTGGGCCCCATGGCTGAACCTGTGGCACGGGACCTAGCGGGGAAAGTATTTTTTTATAAAAAATTAACCTACAAAAATTGCATTTTCAGCAATTATCCAATTAAAAACTGAAAAAAAATGTTTAACGTTTATTATTAAATTATAGAAAATTAACGTATGACATTCTTATACAGTACAGTATTTAGAATTAGATGAATTCATGAGATGATAAAAATGAAAAGAACTGAACATCATTAAGGTAATAATACTAGATTAAATTGAAAAATGGAGGCGAGGAGGCTGGTCGGCTTGGAGCTTCAGGACTTGTGCACGCTTTTGTTCCACCCACCCCCCTTCTGGAAGGACTAAAAGGACTGTGCTGGGTATATTTTTTATATTGTTATTTGACGTTTTGAATTTTTCTTTAAATATTTTGTACTCTTTGATGTGATTAACTGATGTTTAGGATTTTATTGTATTGTACCTTATTTGATGTATTGTTAGAAACTGTATTGTAGTGCACATGTAGTGCATATTGTAGTGTATATATATATATATATATATATATATATATATATATATATATATATATATATATATATATATATATATATATATATATATATATATATATATATATATATATATATATATATATATATATATATATATATATATATATATATATATTTCTGTAATTTTTGCGGACAGGGATTTGTAATTGTACTTTTGGTGATAGATTTTTTGCTGTATTTATTGTATGTTATGTTACTGTATTTCGTATTATTGTCCGCTATGTAAACCGCCCTGAGTCGGGTTCGCCTGAGTGAGCGGTATATAAGCGCAAAAATTAAATTAAATTAAATTAAATTTTAAAAATAAAAAAATATATAATATTAACTTACTACAACTTTACTTTGCTGTGTTGAAAACGTCTTAATATGAAACTGAATGCACTCATTGCGCTTCGTGAAACTTCCAGCTGGCAGACAGTGGGAGGAGATATTATTGTCGGGCTGGTCAAACACCCAAACACCACATTAAGTTAAACCAAGTGCAAATGATAAATGATGATTATGATCACCAAACTTTTATACAATTTATTTACTAAAACAAAAAAACTGATTTTAAAAATTGACGTAGAATCACGTAGTGTGGACCCCCTTTGTGGTGTGGGCCCATAGGTTGTAGCCTAGGTAGCCTATGCTTAAATCCAGCCCTGGTGGCTGCAAGGTTTCCCAAAGGACACAGGAACCAGGACAAACACCACAGGAACTTCATCAGATTTTTTTAAAAAGAAAAGAATGGAAACCAAATGCGTTAAAAAGTCAAGACACATTTAAATGCTTAATTCATAAAGTAAAATTCTATATCTACACCATGCAAAAGACAATCACTTTCTCCTGGCACACTCCAGCAACAAAGCTGGATTTCAATCAATAGACATATTGGATACACACAGTAATTGATTACATGGCCTGATATGGCCAGATGACTGATCAGTATACTGGATTACTTGGCTTCTTCCTCTTTACAATGGTTGAGAAAACACAGTGGATCCCTCTTGCATATACAAAATGTTTAAAAGGTTTTTAAAAATTTACATTTTTTACTGTATTTAAAAGTGTATTCTCCACTGAATTCACAGGCCCACAGCTCAAAGACTTTTTAAGTCTTTTTGAGCATATTTGAGGAAATGAAAGGAAAGAGGGATTTACTCCCAGCTGTGATAATTAAGCAAGGAAGACTGAAACAAACCTTTCAGTACAGTATAAAAAGAAAAGGGATCTTCCAGTTGCTCCCAGCTGTTAACAAGTACATATCTGATGGCATTCTATCTGAATTAAGAGTTTTCTGATATACCATTCGTCAGAGATCTTCAGCAATTACTGCTTGGTTTTCATTTGCATGTCATAAATTATCCTCTAATATATTCACTGGAGACAATTTGGAAACCATTCAGTCTATTTGTTATTATACATTCATTATGCTGCATCTCTTCCTTCTTCCAGGATTTTCAAGGTGGTTTATGTGGATTAGTTTATACGAGTAGTGGCAAACCTATAGCACAGAGGGGGCACACCCAGCCTTCTATGTTGGAATGCACACCATTGCCCCAGCACAGAGTTTGCCTCGCCCCTCTGCCCAGCAATTCAATGGGAGTGTTTCCTCCCTCCCCCAGCACAGAATTCACCCCGCCCCTCTGTTTGGGAACTCAGTCTCTAAAAGGTTCACCATAATTGGTGTATATCTATAAGGCAGATGAGCCTGGGAGGCAAAGAATTATTTTATGGCACCTAGAAAGCTTCTTGGGTAAGCCACAGTTTTCCCTATTCAGCTACAGCAGTGGTCTCCAACCTTCCGGGTCATGATGACTGTATTAGAGTGCCCAATGCACATACCTGTCAACCCGCGGCTCCGGAAAAAAACGGGACCTACTCAGATAGCTTGTGCGCAGGTCGCTTTCCACGCATGCATGGAAGCGCTATGCTGCTTGCGCAGCCCCCACGCAAGCGGCGTAGTGCTTCCATGCATACGTGGAAGGGTTTTACACTTGTGTAGAATTACGGGGTTTTGGCAGTGCGGGGCGGGTTATGACGTCAATCAGCGTCAAATTCCGTGGTAATCCCGGCCGAATCGGGATGGTTGACAAGTATGAATGCACTTCAATGCACCATCATATCTACTACTGTGGACAAGAAAACCTCAGAAGAAATGGAGTGGCCATAATTGTAAATAAAAGAGTGAGAAAAGCAGTAATGGGATACAATCTCAAAAATGATAGAATGATGTCAGTCAGACTACAAGGCAAACCATTTAATATCACTGTAATCCAAATATATGCACCAACCACTAGTGCAGATGAAGCCACAGTAGACCAGTTCTATGAGGACCTACAACATCTTATAGAACAGACACCAAGAAACAACGTCCACATTATCTTAGGAGACTGGAATGCAAAAGTAGGAAATCAAAAAGTGGACGGAATAACAGGCAAGTTTGGTCTGGGAACACAAAACGAAGCAGGGCAAAGACTGATAGAGTTCTGCCAAGATAACACACTAGTCATAGCAAACACCCTTTTCCAGCAACACAAGAGGAGACTCTACACATGGACATCACCAGATCGCCAACATTGAAACTAAAGTGACTACATACTCTGCAGCCAAAGATGGAGAACCTCCATACAGTCAGCAAAAACAAGACCTGGAGTGGACTGTGGCTCAGATCACAATCTACTGATCGCAAACTTCAGGCTCAGACTGAAGAAAATAGGAAAAACTAATAGGCCGGATAGATATGATCTAGACAACATACCCAAGGAATAAACAGTGGAGGTGAGGAACAGATTCAATGGTCTGGACCAGATAGACAGAGTACCAGAAGAATTATGGACAGAGATGAGATACATTATGCAGAGGCAGCAAGGAAAACCATACCAAAAGAAAAGAAGCGCAAAAAAGCAAAGTGGTTGTCGGATGAGGCTCTTAAAATAGCAGAGGAAAGAAGGAACGCAAAAGGCAAAGGAGAAAGGAAAAAATACAACCACTTAAATAAAGAATTTCAAAGAAAAGCAAGGAGAGATAAGGAAAGCTACCTAAATGAACAGTGCAAAGAAATAGAGGAAAATAACAGAAGAGGCAGGACTAGAGATCTCTTTTAAAAAATTGGGGAAGTCAAGGGAACGTTCAAAGCAAAAATGACCACGATAAAAGACAAAGATGGCAAGGAGTTAGCAGATGCAGAAGAGATAAAGAAAAGATGGAAAGAGTACACAGAGGAACTTTACAAAAAAGACCTAAACACCCCGGATAATAACAATGAGGGGGAAATTGAACTTGAACCAGACATCCTAGAGAGTGAAGTCAGAAAGGCCCTAAAAAGCACGGCAAATAACAAAGCCAGTGGAGATTATGGTATCCCAGTTGAATTCTTCAAAGCCCTAAAAGATGATGGAATCAAGCTACTATATGCTATATGCCAGCAGATTTGGAAAACGAAACAGTGGCCACAGGATTGGAAAAGATCAGTATACATCCCAATCCCAAAAAAGGGCAATGCCAAAGAATGTTCAAATTATCGAACAATTGCGCTCATCCCACAAGCTAGCAAAGTGATGCTCAAGATAATACAGGATAGACTGCAGCAGCATGTAGAAAGAGAACTACCAGAAGTGCAGGCTGGGTTCAGAAGAGGCAGGGGAACCAGAGACCACATTGCCAACATATGTTGGATCACGGAGAAAACAAAGGAATACCAGAAACAAGCTTACTTCTGCTTCATTGAGTACACCAAGGCCTTTGATTGTGTGGACCACAACAAAATGTGGCAAGTAATTAAAGAGATGGGAATACCAGAACACCTCATATGTCTCATGAGAAATCTGTACATGAGTCAAGAAGCAACAGTTAGGACAGAGTATGGAATGACGGAGTGGTTTGGAATAGGAAAAGGAGTAAGACAAGGGTGCATTCTGTCACCCTGCTTATTCAAATTATACACAGAGCACATAATGCGCAATGCAGGGATGGAGGAATCACAATATGGGATCAAAATTGCTGGGAGAAACATCAACAATTTGAGATATACAGATGATACCACCCTAATGGCAGAAAGTGAGGAAGACCTAAAGAAGCTCCTGATTAGGTTGAAAGAAGAGAGTGCAAAAGCTGGCATGAGACTCAATATCAAGAAAACCAAGATAATGGCAACAGGCCATATCAGTCCCTATATAATAGATGGGGAAGAAGTAGAAGCAGTAACAGATTTTACTTTCTTAGGATCCAAGATCTCTGCAGATGGAGATTGTAGCCATGAAATAAAAAGGTGACTGATTCTTGGGAGACAAGCTATGAAAAACCTGGGGAACATAGTGAAAAGTAGAGACATCTCACTGCAAACAAAGGTCCGCATAGTCAAAGCAATGGTATTTCCGGTGGTAATGTATGGCTGTGAAAGCAGGACCATTAGAAAGGCTGAGCGAAGAAAAATAGATGCCTTTGAGATGTGGTGCTGGAGGAGAGTTTTGAGAGTCCCCTGGACAGCGATGAGAACAAATAGCTCAATATTAGAAGAGATTAGCCCTGAGTGCTCCTTAGAAGGACAAATAACAAAGATGAAGCTGAAGTATTTTGGACATCAAATGAGAAGAGAGGATTCACTTGAGAAGCCCTTGATGCTGGGGAAGGTGGAGGGCAAAAGAAGAAGGGGACAGCCAAAGATGAGATGGCTAGATGATATTGAAGACACAATGGGCACGGGGCTGTGTGGACTAAGGAGGATGGTGGAGGACAGGGGTGCCTGGAGAGCGATGGTCCACGGGGTCGCAAACAGTAGGAATCGACTGTGCGACTGAACAACAAATGCCTAAAGAGAGCTGCATAACATAGAGGTTTAAAATGATATTTCTGTTGAAGAAGGGACTTGGCGAATGCAGTTAAAACCAATTACATTTTTTTGTAGAGAAAAGCGGATTTCGTATTTCTGGCTCTCATCAAGAAAATTAAAAATTGTAAATTTGGGAAAATCATACATGATAAAAGAAGAATTATATATCTTAGATGTTTTAGTGGATGCAAAAATAATTGAGAGTAACACCAAGGAATGGAAAGACCTTAAAGAAGAGCTAATAATATCAGGAATGTACATGACCCATGATAAGAACTGTTAATAGGAGAAAATTGTTTGAAAATATGTTTGAGATATGTAAAGCACACTTTGCAGGCGCACCCCCCAAAGAAAGACTCAGACATGGATTAGGCCACGTTTATTGAATAATGCCCTAGTCCGAATTATAACTTTCAATTGGTGTATTCATCCAATTGTAATTCTTTAAGGCAAGCAGGCCGCAGTAACACTGGTAAGGTTCCTCCCAAAATGCCAATGGCAATTGGCTACATATAACTATTTGTATCAATTTGTTTGTTCACACAAACAAATTGTTGACCGGAGTCAATAAACTATCTACTGACCCCACCCTATGACGTGTATCCGTTAAATCTCAAGGTGATGCAGGCTGTTAAGCTCCTGCCATCACCCCTTGCCTGGTTCGTTGTTGACCGGCCAAAGCTATTACCCCTGTACCTGTCTAAGTGTTGGCCATTCATTTGCGAACCTGCCGGATATCTATGGGTCATAAATCTTTACCTTACCAGTGCTACCCGCCAAAGTGACCAAAGTCAACTAACCCCTTTGCTCAAACACTAGCAACAGTGTGGGATGGGCAAAAAAGCCAGAACCACGGTGCCAATTGTAGGTTTCGGCCAAAAATTCCCACCCGGCACCGAAGCGACCAAAAAATCACACTGTTCACTAGGGAGGGGGTGGAGGGGAAAACTTCTCCTCTCCGTCGCAATTCTAAAATGGCAGCTCGGCTGCCTCATGGCCACCCCTTTTATAGAGGGGTGGCCACGCCCCCTAACTCACCCGGATGTCTGAGTCCGGGTGGGGGGGCCGCAAAGAGCGTGGCAGCCATTTTGGCACCGTGCTTTCATTGCAGGCGCACCCCCCCAAAGAAAGACTCAGACACCGGTATATGGATAAAGGCATTGGGCCACTTTTATTGAATAATGCCCTAGTCCGAATTATAACTTTCAATTGGTGTATTCATCCAATTGTAATTCTTTAAGGCAAGCAGGCCGCAGTAACTCTGGTAAGGTTCCTCCCAAAATGCCAATGGCAATTGGCTACATGTAACTATTTGTATCAATTTGTTTGTTGACACAAATAAATTGTTGACCGGAGTCAATAAACTATCTACTGACCCCATCCTATGACGTGTATCCGTTAAATCTCAAGGTGATGCAGGCCGTTAAGCTCCTGCCATCACCCCTTGCCTGGTTCGTCGTTGACCGGCCAAAGCTATTACCCCTGTACCTGTCTAAGTGTTGGCCAGTCAATTGCGAACCTGCCGGATACCTATGGGTCATAAATCTTTACCTTACCAGTGCTACCCGCCACACGGGGAGGCTTCTATGATGACTCACCGCCCCCCCCCCCAGACCGTCAGCTCGGTCACCAGGCCTGCTTGCAAATCTTCCAGAAAGAGGTTCATACCTCTAGCCGACAGGTGGACCCCATCCCCTGCATAGAGATCATAATTTTGCAAACTTATCCTGGGATGCCGGATGGCCGTCCCCAAACCCTTGTCTGTCAAGAACTGGGCAACAGCCCTGTTCACCGAGCGGCGAGCACGGTTAAGGGCACGGAGGTCAATACCTCCCCTGTAATTATGTCGTGGCACGATGTCCGACCATAGCAGCCGTGTGGACGGCCAAACATAATGCAAATAGGCTAGGTCACTGCAGATCGTGAATTTTAAGGAAAGGCCAGTGACCTGGGCAAGGTCATTGCCACCGAGGTGCAGTACAAGGACATCAGGCGGTTCAGCATCCCAGATGGAAAACAGGAATGGCAACAGTTCCCGCCATCTCATTCCGTGCTTACCGTACCAACGCATACGTGCGGTTGCACGTAGTCCAAGCTGGGGTCCCCACTCTGTCGCCACAGCATACTGTGCTGCCCAGTGCCCGTAACTGTGGCCCACCAGCCATCCTGCCACCAGTGTGCGGGTACACACAGGGTCTGTAAAAGAAGAAAAGAGAAGAATGACTTAACTGGTACTCATACCTGAAGTGGGCGGACGTACAATGCAAAACGCATGGATCCCCATCTTCCCATCCGGCGTATATAAGCCTCAGAGTACCCAAATGCAGCCGCAGTTGATGCAGCACCTATCCTAAATGAATGGGTGCTGTAACGAGCCCCGGGGAGGCTAACACTGGTTAGTGCCATACCGGTCACCTTCCAAAATTGGAATTTAGTCAGGGGAGACTCATCCTGGTGGCAGAAAAACGGGCCTGGGTGCGCGCCACGCACTGCCAAAAACTCATTGGGGCACCAACCGGATAGATGTCTTCAATGGAACATCGTGCAGTCATACTCCACTGCCTACGCCGTGCTGATCAAACTTTGATGACCGTATCCTCAACTGAGCCCACTCCTTAGTGACATAGACATCGTCGAGTTCCAGTGCTCTACGAGTCGCATCCGCCTTAGACAGTGGTACCAACTCACTGATGCGGAGCGCTCCAAAGAAGGCCACCGTGGTAGCCACGTGAAAAAGAGCCACCTCATACCTATCATAACACAAGTTATGCCAGCCTCGTGCAAGGTGGGTCAGTACCTCTGGTGAAATTGGGTGACAAGTGTCCGGGTGGCGGCCACGTTCCCATGTCCACCCCTCCAAAACATGATGTATGCGGAAATCATTCACGCAGTCAGCGAAGCCCCTCACTTTGGCCATAAATGCCAGTGCCAACAGCCTGGATGCTATAGTATGAGGAGCCAGACCCTGACTGTGAAGATAGACCATAAATTGTAAAACCTGTTCGACTGGTATGGGCCACACTTCGGGTAACTGTAGTTGCTCACAAAAGGTTCTAAATTGTACAAAAGCATGTTGATACGCCTTACGCGTGCGAGGTGCCAATGACACGCCGATCGCCCGGTTCACCTCTCCTCGCCAAACGTCCAAATCTCGGCCGGGAGTGGCGAGGGAAATTCCTCTGCTTCCGGAGCCAAGGCACAGAACCGGGGGATCTGCAGGTGGGATAAAGCATCAGCAATATCATTATTAATGCCTGGTACATGTCTGGCCTTAAACAGCACATTGAGGCGTAGGCTCCTTAACACGAATTGACGAACCAATGCCATAACCCTAGGTGATTTGGACGTCTGAGCGTTGACAATGTGCACCAGTGCCGCATTGTCACACCAAAAATGGACCACTGAGTTGGCCCACTCCTCGCCCCATAGCATCAAAGCTCCCAGGATGGGAAGGAACTCGAGGAAGGTAAGATCGCGGAGGCGATCCGTGCCAAGCCATGCATGAGGCCATCGGCCGTAAGCCCACCTCCCCTCAAAATAAATCCCATATCCCAGGGAGCCAGAGGCATCCGACTGTACTTGGAACCTAGGGGAAACCAAAAGGTCCGATCTCCAGAAAGAGACCCCGTTAAATTCCCGTAAAAATGTAAGCCAAACCGAAAAGTCCGCCCGTATGCCCCTGGTCAGTCGGACCCTGTGGTGGTGCTTTAACAGGCCAGCCATGGCGTCACACAGGCGCCGGGCAAATGCTCTGCCGGGTGTCACCACCCTGCAGGCAAAGTTAAGAAGGGACACTTTACATTTGGCCATCAATGCCAAAATCGTCGCGGAGGTCCGGGTGACCTTATCCATGGGTAACCTGGATGCCTGTGCGACCGTGTCAATTTCAATTCCTAGAAAAGTGAGCTTAGTAGCTGGGCCCTCGGTCTTTTCGGGCACTAAGGGGACACCCAGTTCCCGCATTAGCGTCTGAAATGTAGTGAGGAGACGCGTGCACGTGTCCGAGCCCCGTTCACCCCCGAACAAAAAGTCATCAAGGTAATGGGCCTGACCCTGACCTGCAAACAAAGGCCCACTGAAGGAAAGTGCTAAAACGTTCGAATGCTGAACATGAAATAGAGCAGCCGAAAGGCATGGCCTTATCTACATAAAACTTCCCTTGGAATCTAAAACCCAACAGCTCAAAGTCCTCTGGGTGCACTGGCAGTAATCGGAATGCCGAATTAATGTCACATTTTGCCAGGAGGGCACCGGGACCACATGAGCGTATCATCCGTAGGGCCTGGTCAAACGACGTGTATCTGACCGAACAAAGGTCATCAGGAATCGCATCATTGACCGAAGAACCCGCAGGGTATGACAGATGGTGGATTAAACGAAATTCACCTGGGGTCTTCTTAGGTACTAACCCCAGAGGGGAGACCTTCAAGTTAGGGAAAGGCGGTTCAGAGAAGGGGCCCGCTACCCTCATACCTCCACTTCTTTAGCAATGCTCAGTGCAGCTACCTCCTCATTGCCTTTCAAGGAAATTAAATTAGGGGCATCTTGGGGTCCTCGAACCCCCCTGAACGGAATACGAAAGCCCCACTGGAAACCCTCCAGTAGGTACCTCGCATCCTCCCTTTTTGGATAAGCTGAGAGCCATCGCTCCAGCATATACACATTAACTGGGGAGGGGGCCTTTTGAGTGGCTAGCTCCATCAGAGGAAGCCCTGACGGCCCCCTGTCCACCCCTACCTCTGCCCCGTGACCCACCAGCCCACGGGCACGCGGAGGCGGCATGGTTCCAGTGCAAGAGGGACACTCATGCTTATTGCACACGCCGTTAGCTGAGAAGCTCCAACACATTAAGCGGGCTGGAACTCCCTGCCCCACCGGCTGGCGGGGAGCCTGTGTTGGAGCAGCTCGCTGCACAGCATGGCCACAATGGTACCTATCCCCAGGCACCGGACGCGTGGGAGTCATGTACAAGAGGCACAATTTCTGGCAGGGCTCATCCCACCTCATCTCGGGGTGTAGGGCCACCCTAATTCTAAATTCCTCATCGTAAGCCAACCACGACGGGCCAGGGAAATCAACCATTGCCCTATAAATATTGTCAAAGTATTGGATCATCGGAATGGCCAGGTCAAGCCGGGCCCTCAGGTATACCGCCATATATATAAGATATGCCTGCAACCAGTTGGCCCAGGTGCGCGGTGGCTTACGACGACGGGACAGCTCTTTGTCTCTGTCGTCCTGTCCCTCCCTCTCTTCCTTAGTGTGCTCACGGTTCAATAGGGAGAATATATCCACATACTCCCCTCGCCAAATCTTATCCTTCGTGACCTGTGACAAATGATCACCCAGGGGCAAGGAATAACCAGCTGTCGATAAAGCCATCGACGGCACATTCTGTATAGAGGGTATACGCAGCGGAACCTGAACAGCCCCTGCGATGCTCGGCACAGCCCCAGGGGCAGACACCCCCGCCCTGAACGAGGGACCATTTTGGAACCAGGGGTTACTGAGATAATGTGATAACTGCTGCCCACCCACATCAAGTTGACGCGGCCAGGGCCACTGACCCCCCCCCAGTGTAAGTGGACAGTGGTGGTGGTGCACTAAATTGAATCTGATACTCACTAGTCACACCCCCGTGAGCCGCCCCCACCGGGGGTTCCGGCCCACGATGGGCGTCGGAGCTCACGACCGGAATCGAGCTCTGGGACCACCCCTGGCTGCTCCCAGCCTGTACATCAGGTCGGACAGGGAGCTGCGAGGCACCAGCCGGTGCTGGCCGGACAGTCTCAAGCAGCTCGACCCGGTTGGCCGCCCACTGAAGCATCACGGCCGGCAAGTTGGCCGGGGTCGATGAAGGGGTCCCCGTTGAAGAAGCGGTAGCGCCCCCCTCAGAAGGTGGCTGGGCAATGCCCAAAGATGCTTCCAGCACTGCTATACATGCTATCAAAGCATCCACTGTCTCAGAGCCTCCAGTATAAGGTGGGCTGGGTGGGCCGGACGGCCCACTAGGCAGTTGGGGAAAAGGCAACCCAAAAGGGGAGCCAGGGCCAGAATAGGGCCATGCCCAGAACTCAGGCCCTGCAAAGGCGTGCTCAGGGCCAAAGCCCCCCAGGGGCCAGCCTGCACCTGCCCAGCCATGAAGCTGGCACCCGGCTGCCAAGTGGTAGCCTGACTGGCCCCACTGGTACCAGTGGGCAAGGTCCTATCACTGCCCTGCCGTGGGGGCGCAGCCCTGGTCCTTCGACCCAAAGGTTGGCCCCCATCCAATGAAGGGTCAGGAAAAGCCCTTCCCCTCGGCCGCGGCTTCAGTGCTGGGGCCTTTCACTTGGGAGCCATGTCTCCCTAAAAGAATATGAGATGGGATCGAGCTCCTGTTTTGAAGTACCGCGGTAGCCAAGGGTAAATCTAAAACAGCTCCGGGTATGAGGTCTTTCCCTTTTCCCATCCGGGAATCGAACGCGCAGACCTCTAGAGACCTGCAAGGCTTTATAGCCACCGAACCCACGGTTAAAGAGAGAATGCGACGGAGAAAACTTCTCCTCTCCGTCGCAATTCTAAAATGGCAGCTCGGCTGCCTCGTGGCCACCCCTTTTATAGAGGGGTGGCCACGCCCCCTAACTCACCCGGATGTCTGAGTCCAGGTGGGGGGGGCGCAAAGAGCGCAGTGGCCATTTTGGCGCCGCGCTTTCATTAAGAAAGGAGGATAAAGCATATAGATGTGGCATACAAAGCTGATTTAAGAATTATGTTGATGCTGTGCAGGATGATCAGGAGCTGGGCTCATAGAATTGCACACTCCCCCCTCCCCTCCTTGATTTTCAAGGGTGTTCTTTCTGGAAAAGGTGGGGAGGGTGAAGAATTTTTGTTATATGTTTTATGTTCAGTCATTGTATTATTTGTGGGATGGGTTATGGAGTAAGTTGAGCACATGCCAATGGGAGACAGGGATTGAATTAATGGAATGTAATATAAATAAGTATGAAGATAATTAAAATTGTGTCATGGAATGTTAAAGGCATTGGTAATATAATTAAAAGGAAACGTGTGGAAGCGGCTATTAGAAAAAATAACCCCAACGTGATTTGTTTACAAGAGACACATCAGAAAAATGATAATGTGAATAATTTGTATTTAAGGGGAATAGAACATTATGAGAAAGCATTTGGTAATTCAAAAATGAGAGGGGTCGCAATATTAATATCAAAAAGGTTGGGTTTCACAAAGTTAAAGTCTATTGCTGACCCTGAAGGGAGATATATTATAATTGGAGGAACAGTTAACGAGGAAGAAATATTAATTGCTAATGTATACGCGCCAAATGAGAAGCAAGAGGAATTCTTAGACGGTGTATATCAAAAAATAAGAAATGAAAATGTAACTAAATTAATTATTGCCAGAGATTTTAATTTAACTAGATCGGGTTTAGACACCACAAATGTGTTGAAACACATGTACAATAAGACTAATGTTATAGATAAGTGGTTAAAAATAATGGGAATACGTGATGTGTAGAGAGATATCAGGGGCTCAGAAAGGGGGTTCACATTTTTTTCGCAGGTTCATAACTCCTATTCAAGGATCAATTATTATTTTACTTCAGAAAATTTGATAGGTAAAGTTGAAGATATTAAAATTGGACTATTTAAGGAATTGGACCATGCTGAAATATTTTTAGAAATTAGAATTGATGGTAAAAAAAGGCACTGGGGCATGGAGATATGATACAAAATTGTTTAGAGACCAAAAGAGCAAGGAAATAATAATTAAAAAGTGGGATGAATGGTGGAAGATAAACGATACAAAGGATGTTAATGATGGAGTTTTATGGGACACCATGAAGGTGATAGACAGGAAAATAAAAATTTAAAATTAATACAGGATGAAGTTAGGAAGCTGCAAGAAGAACATGTAAGAACAGTTGACAGAAGTGTGTTTGATAAATTACAGGGATTGAAAATGAAAATTATTGAAAAAGACATTGAAGAAGTAAAAAAGAATTTGATTTATCTTAAAAGAAACTATTTTGAGTATGGTAATAAAAATTCTAAACTATTGGCTAAAGCTGCAGAGGAAAAGAAAAATAGTAGAAACATTCGGATTTTGATAAACAGTAATGGTGAAAGATGTAACAAAATAAAAGATAAGATTCAAATTGCTAGTAAATTCTACAGGGAGCTTTATTCTAAAAAGGAGATAAACGATGTAGAGTTAAAAAGTTATCTAAATAAATGGTCAAGGATAAAATTGGATCAAGAACATAGGAATTACATGGATGAAAGAATAACATCTAAAGAAATTATTGATGTTATAGATAAGTTAAGGGTGGGTAAAGCCCCTAGTGAAGATGGTTTGTCTGTAGAATTTTACAAGGATTTCAAGGAAGTTTTTAGTACCAAGAATTGAAAGGATATTCAATTATGTAATGGAAGGAGGTATAGTACCAGTATCATGGTAGAATTCAGTTATTATTTTAATACCAAAAACAGGAGGAAATGTGGAAAAAATCGAATCACACAGACCGATCTCCCTGATGAACCAGGATGCAAAGATTTTCACTGCAGTTTTGGCCAATAGGTTAAATAAATTCTTAGGTAACTATATTCAAAAAGATCAAGTAGGGTTTTTGCGAGGTCGGTTCATGTCGGACCTGACAAGAAGGATACTTGATATGTCAATTATTGCTCAACAACAAAGAGATCATATAGGTTTTATCTCATTAGATATATTTAAAGCTTTCGACTCTATCCAGTGGATTACCATAAAACAAATTATAGAAAAGTATGGATTCGGTTCGAAATTTTGTGAAGTAATTGGGCGATTATATCAAAGGGGATCGGCAAGAGTTAAAATAAATGATGAATTATCAGAGGAAATTAAGTTGGAATCTGGCACAAGACAAGAGGATCCACTGTCATCATCATTGTTTATAATGGTCATGGAATTAGTTGCTAATGCTATAAGAGAAGATACAGAGCTGATTGGATTAGATGGGATAAAAATTAGCCAATATGCAGATGACACAATATTAACGCTAAAAAAGCCTGAAAAGTCACTGGAAAAAGTATATGTGCACTTAGAAGAATTTCATAGGGTGATGGGACTTAAAGTTAATTGGGATAAATCAGAGGCAATTTTTTGAATGTGAATCTCAAAGTACAGGAAGATATAAAAACTAGATTTAATTTACAGATTAGGTCTAGTATTAAGTATTTAGGAATAAATATCTCAAACAAGTATGATGATTTAAAGAAATTGAATTATGATAAATTGGAAAAGGAGTTAAAGGAAAAGATTACAAGATATAAAAAATTAAATTTATCCTGGTTTGGCCGAGTATCATTATGTAAAATGAAATTACTACCTAAAATAAAAAAAATTATTTGATACTCTCCAAATTAATATAAAAAGGAAAGAATTAAATGTATTTCAAAATTTAATAAATAATTATTGCAATAATGGGGGAAAAGCTAGTATATCAAAAACCTTGTGGTATTCTTCACAAAAAAGGGTGGTTTAGGAATCCCGAACTTCACAAATTATTATTGGGCATTTCAACTGAAAAACATATGTAAAATTTTAATAAGGCAAAAATTGATATGGGGGGAGATTGAATTACGAGAAAAATTGGGAGATGAGTCATTAATGTTTTTGGGTAAAGAAATAGTTAAAATTAATGCCGCAAATAAAATGTTAAAGACGCTCTTTAGAACATGGACATTATTGAAAAACAAATTACCACCAGGGTTATCACCAATTTTGGAACTAAGGGATTTAAAATCATTCCCGTTAGTTTTGGATCATACGACTGACGAAATAATGGTTAAGCATAAAGTAATCTTGTTAAAGGAATGGTTAGCCGTGTGTGAGAATAAGGAAAGAATGCTAGAAATCTGCAATCAATTGAAGCTAAATTGGCTTCAAGTTGCCACATTGAATAATTGGAACAAAAAAATATAGAGAAGAAATAAGTTTAGATAGAGACATGACAAGGTTTGAGGAGTTGGTATATAAGTTAAGAAATGGTCAAATAGAAATTAAAGGTTTAGTTAGTAAATTATATAAAATATTAGTTGACTCAAATGAATCCCAGAGAGCATTAAAAGAAATATGGGAACAAGATCTAAATATTAAAATTACAGATGAATGCTGGAATGGGAAGTGGAAAAGAAGAATCATGAAAACCTTAACCGTAAGAATTAAGGAGCATAACCACAAGTTATTACGGAAATGGTATATGACCCCTGTGCGATTACATTTACTTGATAAGACAAAATCAAGCATATGTTGGAGGTGTGAGGAGGATGTAGGAACGTATGAGCACATGTGGTGGGGGTGCAAGAAGTTGAAGCCATTCTGGATGAGCGTAGAGCATGAAATTGGGAAAACTTTGAATGTAAAGGTTAAGTTGGATGCAGTTATAGTATTACTAACGGATGTTGATAAGGTGGATTGTTGTAAAAGGGAATTAATGGCAGTTATGTTATTAGGTGCCAGACACTGTATAGGTTGAAAAATGGAAAAATGAAGTCATTCCAAAGTTTGAGGAATGGTACAATGAGTTATGGGCTATAGCCTTAAATGATAAACTTACCTGGGAATTAAATTTAAGAAAAGGATTAATAAAATAAAATAAATTTCAGGATATGTGGAGATGTTTTCTAGACTACACATTGCATAATGATCAAGGTCAGAAACCAATGCCGAATCAGCAGTCCTTTTTGAAAGGAAACAAGTAAAAACTAGGTATCTCTGTCCCCTATGGCAATGTAAATATCACTTGGTGAATGTTTTGTATTAAGTTGTTGTGTATATTTTTGTTACAATGTAATGTGTTGTATTAAATTAAATAAAAATTTATAAAATAAATAAATAAAGAGAGCTGCATCCTAAATCCAAATGTAACAAAATTATCAACCTACTGATTTAAATAAAAAGCAAACATTCAGAGGTCACTGGAGAAATTCTGGAGAAATTCTTAATGTTATGGTACCTGCTAAGCAAGCACCCAGAATGACCAAAATGCTAGTATGGAGGATGTGACCAGGTTTGGGGGGGGGGCATGTGGGTCTGAGGGAAAGTGCCTTTAGGGATAGCATTAAACAAGCTGGTTGGAAGGCTGAATAGAGAGATCTTGGATGCTAAATGCAGCCTGTGGGCTGCAGGTTGGAAATGTCTGAACTACAGAATTCTTTTCTCTCCACAGACTTTCAGTGAAAATAAGTAAATGCATATTTTTAAATATAGAAATTGCAGCTTCAGTAAAATGCCCTTATCAAAAGTCAAAACAAATTTACTGTGAAAAGAAGCAGCAATAATGACAAAAAGATTACATTTTTTTTTTTTGGAATAGTAGGCATGTTAGTCTGTGTTTCAAGAATCACAGAAAATAAACAAAACAAAAACATTGTAGCACTTTGAAAATTAACTGGTTATATTTTAATGTTAGCTTTCATGGATCAAGTCTACTTCATCAGACATGGGAATGAGACTTCATAGTATTAATGTATATTTGATGTGTATAAATTAATGCCATGAAGTCTCACTCCCATGTCTGATGATGTGGACTTGATCCATGAAAGCTAACATTAAAATATAACAGCTAGTCTTCAAAGAGATTACGGTGCCACTGAATAAAATCAGAGATGAAATGACATTATAAAATAATGCATTCTGATTGTGTACACCAGGGATTCTCAACCTGCGGTCCATGAGCTGCATGCGGCCCATAGGACCATTTCCTGTGCCCCCCCCCTCTACCAAACCAGGAAGTGTCATTGGGTGGAGGAAGAGAAAAATGGCCATCCGGCCCTTGAAGCTGTCTGAGGGACTATGACCTGGCCCCTGGCTTAAAAAGGTTGAGAACTTCTGGTGCACACAAGGACTATAATAGAAACTGTAGCTGGTCAAAAAAAATTCAGGGACTCTGAACTGCTCGCTTGCACATTTACCCATAGAAATCTCCTCTAGACAAGGAGGATATCTATCAGGATACCCTGTTGCACTACAGATGGAGGAGGCGTCTGTACACTCATAGCACCCTTTCATTCTTCTGGCAGGAGCTCAGCAGCTGACCATGATCAGCACCCACACTCTTTACTGAACAAGCTGTTGCTTGCCAATTATCTTCAAGGTCAGGCTTTCATGTAGCAGCTAGGAACAATCCTAAATGATGGAAATCATAGGGAGGGAGGGAAAGAAAGAAAGTTTCCATTTATCCACACCCCAGTCAATGAGCATTCTGCAAATACTGAGCTTCCTTGGGCATTCTTGAACCTTAATTTCCTGTATAAATCACATTTATATCCTGCCTTTCCCATTCAAAATGTTTAAGGCAATATGTGGGATTCTCTTCCCCACACTTTATCCTCACACCAAACATGTGAAGAAGGTCAGACTAGGACACTGACTGGCTCAAAGTCACCCACAGTAAATTCAAATGGGTATTTGAACTCAGGTCTCCAGAGCCCTAGTTCAATACCCTAACCAATACAGCATGCTGGTTGCCCTGTCCCCCTTAGGGACTTTTTGTATTTCTGCAAATTTTGGATTCTTCAGCACCTGTTGATGCCTCCTTTCTCATATATAAACAGCAGTAATCACAGTCACGATCAAAAGACGAAATTACGGTTAGATTTTTATAGAGACTCAAATCATGGCAATAGGTTGCAGTATAATTTCCTTAGATTTGATCCATTCATGGCATCAAGTAGGGTGTCGTGCATAGAGTGACAGTTTGGAACTCAGGAGAATTTCCACTTCTCTGTGGAAATTAAGAGGGTGGAACTGGTGAAACTATTCCTTATATATCTTGATTACATTGGAAGCCCCTTTAAGTCACTGTATGTAAGATATAGATCAGTTCATATAAAAACAACAATAAAAATATGCAGGAACAGAATTTTTAGAGGGAAAGGTATAATAGTCACGCATTTTAGAACAATGCAAATAGATATGAAGAAGGAGAGTTTTATAATCTTGCTATACTTCCACATTTTTCTAAATTGGTCCATTTAATACTGTAACCTGATATTCTGGATTTTAATATTATAACATACTGTGTATTTTGTTGTACATATGTTTTAATTTATGTTGTAAACCGCCTTGGATCCCAGTGCTGAGAATATGGTGGAGTATAAATAAAAGCATTATAATCACAATCATATTTCATGCCACTGTATAAACAGTTCCTTCTTTAAAATATGGATGTACAAATGAGATGATCAGTCACTTCAAGCCAGCTTACAAAATTAAAGAAACAAACCAAACAAAACCCAAAAAGGAACACATAGCTAACAATCAGCAAATGAAAGCACAAACAAAAATGAGTTTTAAATATATACAGCGCAATCTTATGCATATTCAGCCAATATTAACAGCCACTGTTTTCACTGAGACTTTCTCCCAAGTATTTTTTTCTTCTTAAGATAACAGTCTTAAGATAATAAAAATGTTTGGAAATTCCAGGGTAAATAAAAGTCGCTTTTTGTGAGAAAAACCAGGAAGCATGTATGTGGGAAGGGACAGTATGTATTGGTATCTATGTCTGCAGGTGTGGGCTGACAATCTGGTTATCTGAGACAAATGGAAAATTCTGCAACTACAAGGAGTTACTAGCCTTGGGAAGCCAAGACGTTAACAATCCAGCTCAGAGTAATCTGCATCGCTCTCTCTCTCTCCTTCCCTGCATCTTTGTTTGAGATCCAAATATAGAGCTGAGTTCAAAGGAACTACACAAGCTCATGCAAACGATTGTGTCTCAGAACAATAAATGACCTTTTGCACAACACTGCATATTGTTAACCTTCATGAACATGGTATGAAAATGCATCGAAACAAGTTTGCAGATTTCACCCATAGAAAGCAACCAGAAGCCCAGCGAATATAATGTAGCCTCCAAAATACTGGTGGCACATGTAATAAATATTATATACTTCCACTTGAAAGGATATTACACATAGGAGCTGGACTTTGAGGAGGCTCTTTCTGTGTACCCCAACACATAGCTAACCCAGTAACATGCTGGAACAATGGAGATCAGATGACCCGTTATTTAATCTAGGGATCCTCTCCTTATGCTGTGCCAATACTATGCTGCTGCAGCCAACCCAAGCAGTGGCCTTTTTATGGAAACTTCTCTCCACTCATCTTCCAAGGGCTCCGATTACTTTTGGTACAACAATCTCCCCACACACACACACCGCCGCCGCCGCCACTGCGCGATAAATATTCAACTTCAATTCGTAAATCATGATATTTTGTGATTTTCTTCAACTGTTTGTCCTCAGTTCATGCATCTCCTGGTATAGCAATGTCAATAAACCAGGCATTCTTCTTTTATACAACAGTTATAGCAGGTGTGTTGATGATGATGATTGACAGGGCCAGATTCCACCTCAATTTTATTGTTGCAGGACTTTCTCATTGTTTGCTCTACTCAAATCCTGACGTCAAGTACATCTGTTTGGAAAACAACATTCTTACAAGTTCATATTTCTAACACTGGGTATCAGAGGAAGAGTGTTGTTAGGACCTAGGCAGTGATGGTGAACCTTGTCACTCCTGGTGTTCTTGAACTTCAGTTCCCAGGAGCCCTGATCAGCAGGAGTGCTGATTTGGACTTCTAGTAATTGAAGCCCAAGAACACCTGGAGTGCCAAGGTTCATCATCACTTATCTAGAGGGATCCTACTTTCACACTAACCTGAGGCAAGCCATACCTCCTCTTCTACTTTGCTTTGCTTTTCTCTTTTATTTAAATGCTCTGCTTATATCTACCTGCTTCTGCTAGCCAGTGTAGTATATATCAACAGGATAAGAAGTCTCTGTGTGGGTAGACTTTTTTTAAACCCCTTTTCTTCTTCTGCTTGTAACTGCTGGGGCTGGTTGTAAGTAAAGATCTTATATTTAATTTGAGCTCTATGGCTGTATAAAGTGTTAGTTGCTGTGAAAAGGAACAGAATGGCATCGTTCATTTGTGCTACTACAGTATTCTTAAAATTTTCTCTGTACAAGTATTGCTTAATACCTTATACACTGTTAACTAAAATGGGATAACTAAATCCCCAAAAAAGCACCAAAAATAGAAAATTGCAGCTTTCTATGATTGCTGACCCCAACCTTCTCGTATCTCCAACAAGTCAGTACTTGATTCCATTCAATGCCAACTGGTTTCCCCCTACCCCCAAGTCTTCAGCCCTTGGGAGTTGAGGAAACCCCATATGCAATACAGAAATAAGGTAAACTGAGCTCTGATACATAAGAAATACCATAAAGACCTTCTGAGTCTCACTGATTCAGCTTAGGTTGGAATTTGTACAAGTAATGTTATCTAAAGAGAAAACATATGAGGGCAAATTGAGCAGTACAGAATGAAACAGATTAAAGCTGAAGCTAGAGGCAAAGTACCTTTAAAGGATCAGCCACGCAATCCTATCTTTGAAGGGCTGGATCTCTAGGTACCTTTGATTATTGTAAAACAAGTCACAATATCAGTCAAGTTTCTCCCACTTCCTGGTGCTGGCAAAAATAAAAGAATAAATAAAAAATCTTGTGGCATTATCCTGAAACTGTCTCAGCAACACACACATTTTACATTAACCATGGCTACTGGTTCAAAGAGGGCTGATATTTTAAGAACTGACATATGATGGATGGGGAGGAATCAATGCTGTATGCTATAAAATGCTACACAGGCAAAGAAGGGGGGAGGGAATGGAATCTACACTTCTGAAACCAAGGGGATACTATTAAATTTGCGATTGCAGCATAGCCAATTATAACATGATTCATACTAAATTTCTTCATGGCATGTCATTATAATTAGGGAAAAAATAGATGGAAGTTAGTTATTGGCAGAAAAAGCAACCATTGTCTATGGATTCAGCATGCGTGCTTAATGTACAATTTCTGCATCTGCTGAATATAACACAGTTGCATGGTCTCTCTACAATCGACTCTGCAATAAATTATTGCATGTGGTAGGTTGACTATATATGTGGAAAAGAATTTGATAGCAATTTCTATCCATCTCAACTATGGATAAGTTTAGTGTAAGGGACCAAAGACAATGAAACAGCCGAAGGGTTGGCTTAACACAGGTTTATTGCATGATGATCCGGAGGAACATGTGGTAATGGCGGATGGGTAGCTCAATATATACAGCTGGCTATACATTTGAATGTGGCTCGTCGACAGACTATTGGTTGCTGCCTGCGTGACGTCGTAGAAGGTCACGCCCTTCTTGTCCAGGTGAAGAGGTGGCGGGAATCTTCCCACGCTGCTGATCCAGGTGAATCTGAGCCATGAGAGCTGGACGCTCGCTATTGCCATCTAGTGGTCACTAGCTCGCGTCCCCTTATCAGGTTTACATTGATACAGCTGAAGGTTATAATGTTGCACACAGAAAGGTTACATTGTTACCACATGGCTAGGTACATTGTTAAAGGCACAGCTTTACAGAACACAACAATAAGAAAATGGAAGGAGCTGTGTTTGCATGAATGGGTAGGGCTTACATGATTTGGATCTAAGGAAATAATTTTTCTTAACAGGTTTAGAAGGAAAATTCAGCTGTCAAAGAGAACACTTCCCCTTTATAGTAGGGTAACACAAGGCAGCTCTTTGTGTGTTGTTGGATTGCCATTTTCACCTTTCCTTGCCATTGGATGGACTGACTAGGAGAGATGTAAATTTTAGTACATCAATATCTGTAGAGCCACATTTGGCCAATACTTACTTGCTTTCTCAAAATCTGGGGGTTTGGTTTCCTAAATCACTTATTCAGCTCAAATGGGAGGAGTTCAAAGAGATGCTTGAGAATTCTATGCAGAAACCATCTAAGATACAAACTTCAGAAATACGATTTCTACAGCCAAACTGTTTGCATGCCTATTTCTATATATCAGTGTCTGTTTCTATATGGAGCAGAATTTGTTGTTATATTGCAAATGGATAAAGTGTAGAGTTCCTTTATTGTGCTTGATTGAAATCATAGATTTTGCACTGTCAATTATCTATTACAGTCATCTAGTCACCAAACTAACTGTGTATTAACATGTAGGCAATATGTAATAACAACTCTACTTGAGCTGATTCTGTTTGAGGAAACCCAGCCAGTCCTATCAATTGGTGAACTGGAATGGCATCGACCATGTTTCAACACATGAGCCCAATTTTGTCAATGGCAGCCATAAGCATCACCACAAAGTTAAAACTCTTCACGAGCGTTGTCACACTAACTGCAATATAGATCTGTGAAACATGGAAGTGCACAACAGAAATGATGAAATGGTTAAATGTTTTCTGCCAAGGTTGCCTGAGAAGAATCCTTCATGCCACATATCATGATCCAATTACTAATGAAGAGATACTGCAAAGATCAGATTCAGAACACTTGTTAAGAACTGTGAATGAACATTGGGTGCAACTTGTTGATGAGATCCTATGTATACCCAAAGATTGGCATCCAAAAATTGCACTGTAATGGATACCTCCTGTAGGAAAAATTGGGGCCAAATGCTTAAGGAAGATCTTGAAACCATTAATGTCTCTTGGGATGATACCAAGGCTATTGTGAATGACCAAAACCACTGGAGAATACTTGCTTCCCAATATGCTTTGTACAGGACCTAATGATGATTATGATGATGAATATATAATAACAGCTAACATAGCAAACAGGTGGGGTTGAGGAGCAGGTTCAGGTTCATTGTGAAGGGTGAATACAAATTTAAAGAACAAGTTTTGTATTGCAATTTCCAGAGCTGAGCATGAAACTTAAACCTAGCAATGGAAATCCATGGCAGAAACAGAATTCTACTTCACTTTCCTGAACTGGACTGTCATATTGGAGAAGCTAGGCTTGAGAGAAGGTGTGGAGCCACAATGAGTAGTCATACACAATGAGGTTGGAATTATTATATGAGATATCTCCTTATGCTGCAGACTAGATGGGTGCAATACAGGTGGAAATGCAGAGCACGCTCTCCAATCTTATCATCAATGCTTGGAAATCTATCTACAGTGATACCTCATACAACGTCCAAACCTGGTTCCACAAGTTTGGACTTTATACGGATTTGGACTTTGTATGAGGCATGCAAAATCTTAGCCGCGATGCCTCATACAATGTCCAAATCTTTGCCACGATGCCTCGTACAACATCATTTCCATAGAAATACATTGTACTGTGACAACACAGACTTCAGGGCAAAGTCAAGGAAAGAGACAGGAAACTGACAGAACTTTAAGAAATCATTGTCTAAAGGCTAAATACATTACAAAAACATGTCAAACAATCCTGATTGTCCAAGAACCTGAAGAATGCTGCAAAAATCCCAGGAATGCTTCTAAAAATTCTGATGAAAAACTTCAAAAAAATCCAAAGTCGTGCTCAAAACCACTCCTAAACACTCTTCACCTCATGCAAAACCCACAAGAGCAATGCACGCATGTGTCCTGCCTTTTATACTGCCCAGGCACAATGCAACCCGGGGAAAACCCCAATGCCTCATACAAAGTCGCAGTGACTTTGTATGAGGCAAGTTTTTCAAGGAATTAGGCGATGTTGTATGAATTCGATGCTGCATGAAGTGGACTTTGTATGAGGTATTACTCTACCTACCTACCTACCTACCTACCTACCTACCTACCTACCTACCTACCTACCTACCTACCTACCTATCTATCTATCTATCTATCTATCTATCTATCTATCTATCTATCTATCTATCTATCTATCTATCTAATATAAGACCTTTCTGAACAAAAGACTATTCAGGACAGTGAATATGTACAATATAAAACAATTGAAATATAATAGTTAAACTGCCCACTGTATCACAAAAATATAACATACATAAAAAGTAAAACTAGGTCACATACATCCAGATATCATGAGCTTGAGCTCTCTGGGTTGGACCTTTCTAAATCCCTGTCATGGGTTCTGCTTTTTTTCATTGAAATATACATGACATATACACCGATCCCAGTGCCTTCTGATGCTGGGATTGGTGTATAAGGGAAGGCTTGCAGTCAAAAGGCTGCTTCCAGGGTAAACAAACAGTATGCATATTGGATGTCGCAATTAGACAGAGCCCCTGCACCTCTGCAGAGGAACTGTTAATAATCCCTCCCCCTCCTGTCTGATTGTTGTGGTGCAGGATCAGATAGTAGGGTATTTTATTTTTTTATTTTTTAAAAAATCAATTCTCCCCGTTGATTGCCAATTGAAACTGTTACTCTCAGCTGATTTTCCATTGGCGATCAATCAAAGAGAATAATGGGGATACATTATTTTTTATTCTCCTATCTGATCCAGAGCTGCAAAGATTGGCTAGAGAGAAATAATTAAACAAGGGAACTGTTTCATCTGTTCATATAGTGAAATGTCTCATCAACCGCTTTACCATACAAAGGTGACTTAGTTGTTCAGAATAGGTGAGTGGATTAAATGTAAAATAGCCCCTCCCCCATTCTCAAGAGACCTGAAAATGAGTGAGCCTAGACCTCCCCATAAGGGGCAGTCTTGACATGCTCTTCATTTAAAGATTTCCCTTGCTCGAAAGCCAGTTGTATCTGACTCTAGAGTTCAGTACTCATCTCTGTTTCAAAGCTGAAGAGCCAGTGCTGTCTGCTTCTGCAGACGTTTCCGTGGTCATGTGGAGGCATGACTAGACACCGGAGCACATGGAATGCTGTTTACCTTCCCACCAAAGTGGTTCCTATTTATATACTTGCAATTTCTTGCTTTTGAACTGCTAGATTGGCAGGAGCTGGGACAAAGACGGGAGCTCATTCCATCCTGCAGTACTCGGGAATTGAACTGCTGACCTCCTGCCTTCTAGTCAGCGTCTTAGCCACTTGAGCCACTGCAGTCCTGCTCTTCATTTAAAGAAGCAAATATATATATGATCTTTGTTTAAAGAAGCAAATATATATTGCCCAGTGTTTTTCTGTATCAGGAATCAATCCAGTATCTCTTGCATGTTTTGGTTCGGGTTTTTTCTCTCTCTCTCCCCATCTCGCTGTTTCTGTGTGCGTGCGTGCACACACACACTTTTGTGGATAATATAATGGGCTTGCTACGCCTAAATAGGTTGTGTCTAATACATTCTGAATTCTGAACCTTTTAGGTAGCCTTTATACCTGTCCCTAAACAAATCACTGTGTACAGAATTCTCAAACAGCCGTGAAGGCAGGTTTCAGCTCTAATCAGTATTAGCAAAACATTTGTGGAATTAGCTGCATAGAAGGAATAATACTGATCCTTGGTCCTACCAGCCAAGCATGTCATTCAATTAAACTAATCTAAATAACAACAGCCTAGCTCAATAACTAGCGGTAGCAGAAGAAATTCTGCTGAGCACAGCTTCTGCAAATGTACAGCTAAACAAATACAATTAGGACTTTTTCTGGTAGCCATTGAACAGACATTCTTGGAAGGATATGCTGACTTTCTCTGTTACTGGCAAGTATAAACCATTTTTATTCATGCAAGCTTCAGCACTGGATTGATAATGGTAGTGGTTGTTTCTGACTGGAGGTGTACTTTGCAAAGATATCCTTCCAATTTAGTGAAAATTTATGATAATTTAATTGGTGTGTCTTGAGAGCGCCCTCAAGTGATTTTAATGCATTCTGCACAGTCTGTTATTTTTTTAAAAGTCAGATCATTGCAAACATACCATCCAAATTTGGTAAGAATTCATTCAGGTGTTTTCATATGATGTGTTAACAAACAGACTGACTGACTAAAATGTACTTTTGTTTATATAGACTACTGCTTGCTATTTTCAGTACCATTTTTTAACAGATGAAGGGAACTAAAATCTAAATAACATTTCTTATAACAAATTAACTATCAGTGTAAATAATGCAATCTGCATAGTGATCTGCATGGTAATAATTTATTTTTAAAAGCAAAATTCCTTGAGGTGTATGGTTTCCCCATGCCCATCTGGCATGGAAACGGCCCTTGCAGAGGTCGCTTCGGGAGGACGCTCCTTGAGCCGTGGGCTCTGCAGGCAGCTAAATTAAGGGGGGTGGATAAATTATAGGGTTTGATTCACCCAATTCCTTTGACCTGACCAACGGATCTGCTGAAAGAGCGAATATCTAACCCGGTTACCCATTAGAGTAAATCACTCACCTCCAGGTCTCAGTGTAATCTCTGGCGCAAATAGAAGCCATGTTTGTCCCTGCCTAATCCCCAAGACAATGAGGCTCCTAAGTCCATGTTTACCCCAGTTAATTAACTTCCCCAAAGAGGTTCCCAATTAACTTGAGTGCTCAGGTGATGTCATTCCTGTCAGCTGACAGTCTTGCCAGCGTTGCGCTTTTTCCTTCTATATATGTTGCAGCCTTCTCTCAATAAACTACTGGTCTTCGCTCCATCTTGCCTCATGTCATTCCTTTGACCAGTCTCCTCCGGGACCTCAAGGGCCGCTTTACGGCCCCAATTCCTACATCTGGTGACCCCGAGACGTGATCTACTCGAGAGTAAGTGACCCCCGAGCGGTCTACTCGTGAGTAAGCGATCAGCACAGCCAGGTTCTGCGCCAGAACCTTGTCCCATCATCCTGGAGGACAGCACAGCACTCCGGCCGGCAGCCAGCCGATCGGAGGAGTGGCCTGTGGCGAGGCATTCCAGAGAGACATTCCTACAGCTTGCTCCCAGCTTTCGAGGAGGTTTGCCATAGAGGGAAACGCGTTCCGCTCAGGGCTGCTGTGAGCCCCTGACAGCGCAGTGGCCACCGAGGGCCCGTGGCCGCAGTCCACGCTCCGAGCTCTACCCAGAAAGCGACGTCGCCAGAACCTGTTGCCTGCCAAAGACGCGTCGACTCGTCCCGAGGAGGAATCTTCTGAGGACCCAATCGCAGGTAATATGGGGACCTGTCCTCAGCGACAGCGTCCATCCGCTAGCCAAAGAACCCATGAGGAGGGGTTCATCATCCTGGCCAGGGTATTTAAGTTGCGTTTTCACAGCAGGGAGCTAGCGAGACTTTTGGTGTACCTAGGGGAACACTGCCTGCTTTACCCAGAAGTAGGTACGTTAACCCTCGAGCTCTGGGATCAGATAGGAGACTGCATTCAGCAACCCCCGAAAGCTCCAGAGGGCATAATTCGCACATGGAGCAAATGTAGGAAGCGCTCAGTAGAGGATGACCCAGTCTGGATAGAGACCCAGAAAACCCCAGCGCAGTCAGAACCATCAGCCCCAAGAAGTCTCTATTCGTTATTTCAGCTTCAGCAGGGCAGTATAGGGAGCATTCCCTCAGTGACAGCTGCAGACGTCACTGAAGGAATTCATGGCATGAGAGGCCTTGGCGCTTCTCGGACAGTTAAAGGTTCCCTGCAAAGAAAGAACTCCATTCAGCGCATGGGTGAGGAAGATTCATTCACGGGGAAATTGCCAGTGGCACAATTAGCTAGCGCCCAACTGCTGTGCTCAGCCCATCTGAAGGCAGACACACGTTCAGGCAGGGATGCTCAGCGCCCACTGCTCACGGAAACCCGCACGGCCCCTGGCCACACAGGGCTCCAGAGCAGACCCATTTCCACACTCAGGCGCAGAGCAGTGCCAAAACCCCAAGGCGCCTGCTTCCAGTGTGGAAAAATGAGACACCTTAGAAGAGAAAGCCAATCTAGACCAGGCAGATCTTCAAAAGATTGT
Organism: Bradypodion pumilum; assembly: GCA_035047305.1. Classification (NCBI taxonomy): domain Eukaryota; kingdom Metazoa; phylum Chordata; class Lepidosauria; order Squamata; family Chamaeleonidae; genus Bradypodion; species Bradypodion pumilum. The sequence goes on from JAWDJD010000003.1 coordinate 328,835,059, forward strand.
CTTCATGCCAAATGGCCACCCTGGCACGCGTTTGGCCCAGGCTAGAAAGGAGGCAGCCATCGCCCTGGCTATGCCAGAAGAACCATCCCAGCAATAGTACCCCGAGTTCCCCCAGGGCACAGGCAGAACCTACTTGTCTCACCTTGGGAGTAGCCCAGAGAAACTTGTCCCCTAAGTAAAAGCACCCAGATGGCTGTAAACAGCCAACTGTGTATTAGCCATCTCCTCATGTGTAGTATTGAACACTGCAGATCAGGGGAGGAATGTGCGAATGCGTAAATAGATGTGTGTATGTGTGGTGCACCACTGAATGTATGACTGCAAGAACTGTGTATGATTGCAAAAGCCTTGTCTCTATGACCACAGTATGACTGAAAAAGTGTTCCTTGTGTGTAACTGCGTGGTAATGTCACTGTGAAATATGTGTTAAAACAGTTTGCACTCTGTTCATGGGCAGGAGCTATTTAAACTTTGAGGAAGCATGATGAGCGAAACCCTTTGCCTTGCCTGCTTAGCAGTTTGGGCAGGAGAGGGGGGGGGGAATCCTAACCTACAATAGGCCTTCTTCCCTTGAGACTTTTTCTTTGTCAAAGGATTAAGCCTCTCTTGGAAACCGGTTTTGCAATCAGGAAAACAGATTTTTCTTTTCAGAAGCGCGATCTGAAAACAAAAAATCACTTCTATGAGTTTTCCTCACTGTATCATAAGCTATGGGGCCCCTCCCTACGTCTGCGTTCCTCAAACCCCATCTCTGTGTTTTAAGGTTTTTTTGAATGTCTCTTAGCGTCTTGGAATCTCACTAGGAGTGAGAGAATTGCCTTGTCTTCATGTGTGTATTGTGTTATCATCTTGTAACCTCGGTTCTCAACCTTTTAAGTCAGGGGCCAAATTCCGGGGCCTCAGGCAGCTCTGGGGGTCCGGACAGTCATCCTGCCCTTCCTTCACCACACAGCCCTTCTTGGCTTGGCGGGGGGAGTGGCGGAGCAACATGGGCCACATCTGGCCCACTCGCCCACATCTGGCCGCAGGTTGAGAACCGTTCTAACTCTCCTTCATTCTCTGGTATTTTGACTGTAATCAGTAACTCACTCATTGTACCCCTTTCACAGGAAAAAGCACGCAAACATTTTTGCGCTCTGTATCTTCAGAAAATGCTTACCTTTTTACAGGAATAAAATTCCTCTCCAGGCCTTAATTGTAACCAATTCATTTCTTCCTACAGCCTTAACTTGCTTCCTTTCACAGGCTCCAGGATTAATTAACAGGAGGATCCCAGCCAGTTGCCATGGTTACCTGACCTAATCTGATTTCGTTATGATAAGAGTTGTTGCATTCTCATTGTGCTAACTTCTGACTTGTCTTTCCTCCTTTTCTCCTTTCGCCAGTGGAACTCCCTGCTGGAAATGCTTAACCTGTGTGTCTTTTCATTTTTTGTGTATTATTTCCTTACAGCTGGCACGTCATAGTTGGTTTGTCTTTAATAAGTCTCAGTAGGTCATTTTAAGTATGGCACCTGGCCCACAGCACCCTCTCTAGTGTGCGGAGACATTTTGCAAACTCCAGAGCACAGAGGAAGGATTAGTCCCTGAGCTCCTGAGAATGTGCAGAGTGCCACTCATTAGTCAGGACAGCCTAGGACCATTTTAAGAGTGCAGTCAGGTCACACCCCCAATCGGATACAGGCATTTTTAGGCCACCCCTTCCCTTTTTGCCGCTAGTCTAAGCACAGGCAAAAGGCTAAGCCAGCATCTGGCACCCTTCTCACAGTAGCACCAAAATCGCTCCAGTGAAAGTGTGCACGCACACCATGAATGGAGGTGCGCAGGGGGGCCTTCATGAGAAATTTACCCAAGGGAAGCCTGGCGCTTCATGTGCCAAGGTTTGCCATAAGACCCCAGACTCGTCTCACTTCTAGCAGACAGTCACCTTGTGTGAATTCATGTCACTGGTTCCTCTTCAGGGGGCTAGGACAGCTTTCACTTATGGGGGTCGCACATATTAGGTTCTTACTTGGCAAGAGGACCAAGCTTGGCGCACGCTCCTGACTCTTCCGCAAGCGGGCAGAGTTGGCAGCCGTGAGCCTCGCCTTGCGCACCTTTGCCAAAGAACGCTCCAACATAATTGCTGACAGCCAGTTTCCCAGGAATTTGCTTCACAGTCTACTGGGAGCACACATTACTCCCGTGATAGACAAAAATTTGCTAAGTTTGTTCCTCACAACTCCAATTCAGAGTCATGCATTCCCTCTTCAGAATGCCAAGGCGCTCGCCAGACAGTTCAATCTGCCACTTTCTCAAGCCCAAGGCATAGTTCGCTCTTGCCAGCGTCGTGCAGGGGCACCGGGGGGGCCCCCGTGGGGGGTCAACCCACAAGGGACAGAGGCCATTCAGGTGTGGCAAATGGACGTCACACATCCCCACATTTTGGCAGATGGCAGCACATGGACGTTTGCATTAAAACCTTCCCACAGTTTGTTTGGGTAACAGCACAGAAGGGAGTAACGGCTCCCCATGTGGAGCAGCATCTCCTTTCCCACGGCCAAGGGCGAACGTCGGCACACGACGTCCGTTGACGCCCCAGCTTATAGCTCCAGGCAGCTGGCCACCTTCAGGGCCACCTGGGATATTAAGCTCACTTTTGGCGTTCCTTACAATCCGCAGGAGCAAGCAATTGTAGAGGAACGGGCCTGTCGGACCTTGAGTCCTGCATTGACAAACAAACAGAAAGGGGGGGGGAACAACGTCCCATAGTTGCACAGCAATTGCTATCCTATAAGTGCAAAAACTAACTAACTCTTTCAGAATTTTTATCTCCCAAACAAGTCTCTTCCCCATGCAGGTCCCAGAGGCCAGAATCAGACCCGGATGATTGCCAAGAGCAGCACCAGTCACTGTCCTGGAATGTCATCAGCTGTCCGTCTTCCTTTATGACTTACATCTCCAAAGACATTTTTCTATGAACATTTTGCACACTCAGTGCCACTTCTAAGGACTTTTCCAATCTCAAGTTGCACATGAAGCCCCACCAAGAAGGGAAGCCTCAAGAAGCTGCTGAATGTCTTCCATCGCTATTATTATCTGTAGTTGCTATTATTTATACATGCCTTGTACAATGCTCCAGTTGGGATTTGCAAGGGACACTTGAATTTCTGTATATTGTTAATAACGGCCAGCTTCCACCAAAGGAAGCCAGACCGGCCCATGTTTTGCATCGGCCCATTGCTTGGAAAGATTGAGTACCCGGTAGCTGGTAATCCCCAGTTAGCTTCACACCTCCCCATAGGTGCTAGAAAGACATTTGCACAATGCCAGAAGCTGCAGAGATAGCCTAGAATCTCCCCAGGTCACAGTAAGAGATCAATGACACATCTCATTATCTTGCCTCGCTACAGAAAGCAGTCTGAATTCAGACCCACAGCCCTGAAAAACCAGGCTGTAGTCAGTATATTCAGCGTGTCAGGCTTAGCCATAGGCAACGCTTGGAGAATTGGCTTGCGGATTAGCAAAAGCCATTGACCATACCTCCTCAGCAATAGCGCTGCTCAGCCAGGAGCAGACAGAGCTTCGCCATGCCATACTGGATAATCAAGCAGCTATCGATTATCCCCTGTGGTCACATCATTTGGGCTGCAAGTCTGTCCATGGCATGTGTTTCTTTAACCTCGCAGGCAATACCCACAAGATACAGAGCCAGCTCACGGACCTCCACACCCCAGTTAGGGACATCAAGGAGGATTATTCATGGGGGTGGCAGGACTCCCTATGGTCGTGGTTCCCATGGGGATGGATTCAGACGACACTCAAAGTGATTGTGGGGGTGGTAATACTGGGCACAACAGTGTGTTGTTTCATGCAATGTATTCCCTCACTGCTATCGAGATGTCCCCCATGGAAGGAACCCCGAAGTGTCATTCCCGCTCATCAGCTGACGCCCCTCCTATGCAGAGTCGTCGGTCAGGTCCTTAAATAAAACAGAAAGGGGAATTATGGTTTCCCCATGCCCATCTGGCATGGAAACGGCCCTTGCAGAGGTCGCTTCGGGAGGACGCTCCTTGAGCCGTGGGCTCTGCAGGCAGCTAAATTAAGGGGGGTGGATAAATTATAGGGTTTGATTCACCCAATTCCTTTGACCTGACCAACGGATCTGCTGAAAGAGCGAATATCTAACCCGGTTACCCATTAGAGTAAATCACTCACCTCCAGGTCTCAGTGTAATCTCTGGCGCAAATAGAAGCCATGTTTGTCCCTGCCTAATCCCCAAGACAATGAGGCTCCTAAGTCCATGTTTACCCCAGTTAATTAACTTCCCCAAAGAGGTTCCCAATTAACTTGAGTGCTCAGGTGATGTCATTCCTGTCAGCTGACAGTCTTGCCAGCGTTGCGCTTTTTCCTTCTATATATGTTGCAGCCTTCTCTCAATAAACTACTGGTCTTCGCTCCATCTTGCCTCGTGTCATTCCTTTGACCAGTCTCCTCCGGGACCTCAAGGGCCGCTTTACGGCCCCAATTCCTACAGAGGTGAAATGTGGGCTCACATAAACTAATGTACTGTATATCTCTGTCAGTCCTGTAAATTGCCTGGACAGCCAGAAAAACAAACAAGTGCAAATAAAGCCTGAAGTATCTTTGGAGGCTAAACTGATGAAATTGAGGTTGTCATATTTTGGACACATCATGGAATGCAAGATTCTCTGGAAATGGCAATAACACTGGCCAATACCGTCAGAATTGTTTTTATAACAAAGTTACTTGTACCTATTCATTTAAATTTCTTAGGAAGGATTCATTTAGGACCAGTCAGTCTCTCTCTCTCTCTCCCCTCCCCCCTTCTCTCTTCCCTGATCTGATCTGTGGTACTCCAACTCACTGAGCTATCTACTCAATGATAATTTTTCTTCCTGCATGGTACCATCCCCTGCACCTTTTTGTCTACAACAGGGGTTCCCAACCTTTTTACACCTCGGGCCAGACCACGTCCCCGGGAAGTGGAAATAAATGCGTTCACTTCTGCATTTATGACAGCCGTGGATCCATTTGTGGCTTTTGCATGTGTGGGTGCATTTTACAGCTGTTGTAAATGTATCTGCTTCCTCTTCTGGGTGTGGTGGTGGCAGCGGGCCACATGGAACAGTGATGGGGGCTGTGTCTGTGGCCGTGTCCATGCACGGGGCTGGGGCCGGCCTGTGAGCCATAGGTTGGGAACCCCTGGTCTACAAAATGGTTCTGAGTGCCATGCTGAAGCCATCCATCACTAATCTCTGTGATCCCAGCATCTTCATTCTTCCTAAAAGTAATTTTTCGAGCTATACACAGTTGTCATTGAAAGTAAAGCATTCGAAATAATTCAAAGCCCCTTGCCTATCAATAATGTCACAGAGCATGATGATGTATGTAATTAGAACAGCATCACATTCAACACATGTGGTGATCTGCAATTGAAAATATATTGTGTAGGAAAAATCATATGTAGCCCCACAACAATGAAGCACACACCTACTGTTGCAATTCTGTTGCAAATAGTTCCTTCCGTCCCTCAAAAATATTCTTCGTGGTCTCTAGAGCTGGCATCTGAATACCCAGCCTAGCTTGGCATGACACAGTTATTTGCATCTCTTGTTACAATTAGCATGATTTTCCCCACTGGAATAGTCCAACACCATCTACTTTCATAGGCACTACATGAATATTATAAATAACATGGACCTGTGTAATGAATTTTTTAAATCCATTAATATTTTTTAACAATGAGCTCCTTTATTCAGTCTACATATAAGGACATAGTTCAGCCAAATAGCCATCTCTAGGTCCTACAGAATTTACTATGAGAGAATAAAATTACAGTATTTGTTTATTATAATTATTTGTTTATTTTTTGCATTTATACCCTGCCCATCAGGGATATTCTCCCACTCTGGGTGGCTTATAACAAATTTTTAAAAATCTTTACAATAACAATAAGAGATTAAACATAAAGAATAAACAAACCAAATAAAATTAATAATTGCATGCCATTAAATTAGTTCGGACTTACAGTGACCCCTTCCAGGATGTTCTAAGTAGAGAATACACAGAATTGGTTTATGATTCCATTCTTCTGGTCATGCCCTGGAACTGTGCAGCTTGCTGAAGGCCACACAACCTGGTTCATCTCCATGGAGGCACAGTAGGGAATTGAACTCATAATCTTTGTCTCCACAGCCAGATACTTATACCTCTGAGCTATAAAGTCAGCTAGGAAGGAATTAACCATGTGTTAAACTCTCACTGAAGATCAATTAACTCTCTCGAATTGGAGCACTGAATATTTTCTGTGTCTTGTCCTGCACAGTTTAAAAAGAGAGAGAGAGCTGGAGGCCACATGAATGCTGTTGTTTAAGAAGCTTATGAAAATGTTGAACAGCAAAGCTACATTACCCCTGCACAGTGGGTGAAGTGGCTCGTATGTCAGTCTTACCGTTAAGACAGACTGAAGCAACAAATTTAGATTGCCATAAAAGGTCAACACATTGTTATTTATTTATTTAAATGTTATTATATTTTTACTAACAAAGATTAGAAGAACTGCTTAAACTAGGGGTGCCCAAACTATGTCCCACTGGCCGGATCTGGCCTGTGGTGCCATTCCATTCGGCCCACACCACCCTCACCACTCCTGGAAGTGGAAGTAAAAAGCTCATGTGTGTGTGCATAATGCATATGTGCATGCACACAACGCTGTCGTAAATGACCCATGGCTGTCATAAACGCATTTACAACAGTCGTGGGGTCGTTTATGGCAGGGTTATGCACATGCATGGGTGCATTATGCGCACACCCATGGAGGTTTTACTTCCACTTCCTGCGGAAGGAACCACATGACCATCCTGCGGCCTGAAAAGTTTGGCTACCCCTAGCTTAAACGCTTGTCTGTTTTTTCCTTGTATGCCAGAGTTAACATGACTGTCTTTGGATCCTCTTGATTTGGGTACTTGGGATGGTATTACTTCTTGCTCCACCACAAGCAGCAGAATGCTTTTGCCCAGACCAACTGTATTCAAAGTAAGCACACCTTTGATGTTCATATGATTAACCAGCTCAAGCGAAGACATTCAAGTGCTGACCTTAAATTTTATGGTGCCATCAAATTAGGTCCTTTTTTACTGTAATAAATCTTGCTATAGAATAGGTACCTCACTGGCAGGTGACCCAGTGTTCAAGTTGTTTCTTGCTATGACCTGACAACTTTAAAAAGATACTCGGTATTAATCTCCACCAGATCTCCAGGACCGTTTTCAAACGTAGATGAAACTCTCTCTAATCAAAGTTGACTTTGGGGGGAAATGAAACACACACAGAAATGACAAGCTAGCAGAAGGCTAACCACTCCTAGGCCCCAGGGGCTGCTTCAAAAGTTCACAGCCATACCAAGGCCTGGGTGTCGACCTCAAATGTCTCTCCTGAAGAGATGTGACCTGCGGTGTGACATCTAGATGACATGGTCAAACTACCTGGAACAGAGCAAATGCTTGTGTAGATCAAATCTTTGGAATGCTTTTCCATTCCCATGGCAATTTTAAAGAAAAGACTTTGCATCCTTCATTTTGCCAAGCATCTGTCTTGGGCTTGACATGAAAGGTAGCTCCCCCCCCCCCCCGGCCCCTGGCCGCCCCCCCAATCCCTTTAGGATGTCTTATTCTTGCTTTTCTTTTCGTTATAATGATAAGGTATAATCTAATAATAGAAGAAATAGAATATAATGAAAAAAATATTTGCTTTCTTCAAAAGGAATCAAAAACCATACGGCACACAGAGATGTAAAAATGATACACAGGTGCACAACATATTCACTCTGTAATGTCCTGGATGGATCCTGGAAGGAATAGCTAAAGACATGCTGGTGAGTGAGAACATTTGTGAGGTACTGGAAACCTAGTGGGGGCCTGGATTAATTCTGACTTCAGGTCGCACTTTTCATTCTGTACTCTTGAATGGACACCAAGTAACAAAACATATAGACTAGAGCCATACTGTTGATTTATACTCACCTTTGTCCAGTCGTGGGCTCCAAAAATGTTTACTACCACACTATGGGTGTGGTATGGTGGGTGTGGCCAGGGAAAAAGCCCTGCGTTGCACCCACATTAGGACTACTTACTTTTAAAACTTGGATGGGTGGGGCCAGTCAGAATTTCTGCTACCGGTTCTGGCGAACTGGTGCGAACCTGCTGATGCCCACCTCTGCCATCGTCTAGGAGGCAAATTGTTACTCATTAATTAAGTGCTGGTTGCATTCCTGTACAAATGTGCCCAGGAACATAACCAGGCCCAGGCCCCTTGTGTGTGTGGTCATAGCTGAAGGTCCAATTCTGGGCACTGCACTTTAAGAAAGATGCAAACAAATTAGAGCAGGTTAAAAAAGGGGGCAACAAGGATGATCAGAGGACTGAAACCAAGCCCTATGAGGAAAGACTAAGGGAACTGGGCATGTTTAGCTTTATGAAAAGGATATGATATGATAGCACTTTTCAAACACCTAAAAGATGGAAGAAACTGAAATGAATGAAGATGCCTAAATATCCCGATACTTGATTTGCATATATATCCCATCTTTTCTCCAGTGAGCAGAAGGCAATCTATCTGACTATCCTCCCTATTTATCTTTTATAGAAACCTTGCGAGGAAAGCCATACTGAAAGAATAAGGGTGTCTAAAGGTTGTCTAGTAAACTTTGTGGAATCTTTTGGACATTCTGTGAAGTCCCAGTCCCAACACCCTATGCTGAAAACACAGCATACAACACTGGGTTGCAAGATGAAAACATTTGCACTTTAAAAGTAATGTAAAGAACCTGATATTCATCACATTATAATTTCTGATACAGTGAAGTACCCACAACATGGCTTGAACTTCATGTTTTCACTCCAACTTCATATGTGGCTGCAATTTTACACTAACTAGGGGAAAATATTTAATCCAGTGAGGTTTACTTCCAAATAAATCCTGTGCAAAGCATCAGGATGCATGATTTTAAGAAAAATATCTTCCTCATTTTTCAAGTTAATTGCACTTTGACTTCCTTTACTATGTTTACTCATTATCTTTCCACCATGATTCATTTGTCATTAGAGGTCTTTCTACAGCAGCCACTGACGTCTATATCGATTTGATTTAACATTTATTCCAAATTTATTTTCCATTCCAAGGATGTTTTTGCTGAGTGCTCACCGAAAAGACCTTCAGCTATGACCACACATACAGCTTAACTGTATTTCCCACACCATCTGGGTCTCTTCCTCATGCTGATAAAGACATCTTTTACCCCAAATTGGACATATGATTTTTTTATTTAGCCAGCAACCCACAAAATCAACCACAAGTAGGAAGAACTGTAGTTGTAATCCTATGTTTGCTAATGTAGGTGTAGGCTTTCTCAAAAAGAGTATGATTTTACAATGACTATGGCATGCATAGAATTGGGCTCCACATGTCTTAGCATCTGCATACCTACATGCTCAATGTACACACATGTGTAACAAGACCAGCCCAAAATGTTTTGCTACCTGAGTTAAAGGGCAAGTTCCCCATTGCTTGAATGTTGCATGTGGCAAAGGTATGTCACTATTTTAAAAACATGTATACAGATATCTTAGGCCCCTCTTCTTCTTCTTCTTCTTCTTCTTCTTCTTCTTCTTCTTCTTCTTCGTCTTCGTCTTCTTCTTCTTCAGATGTGTAACTGCCAAAATGAAGTCACCTTTTGGTGAGTTCATTCTGCCTTTCACCTGACCAGAGTACATCAGATTATGGTTCAAAAATACCACAGTCTTTGAGGAGGCTCTTTCTGTATGCCCCTAATAGGAGCGCATCATAGAACAGCCTCTACATTTAGAAGACAAATGAGTTGAACTTTAACAAAGTTGTAAGGATTAAGTAAATCCTTACAGATTATTTTAGATCACATTTGCTAGGTCTCAAAGGTTATCCTTTCCTTCAAAATCAGGATTCAGGTAAAGGCAATCCTGTGATGACAGTTGCAAACAGAGGACTGTATTTCTTATTAACATGATTTCGAGACTATTGATTCCCTGTCCTATTTTGATTTCCCCAAAAGGAGAAGATTCTGATAGTTTTAACAATCCTGTAATGGTGCTCACCCATGGGTAGTTTATCATGGAGGCAAGAGGCAGGAGAAGCAGAAAGCAAACTGTTCATGGGATGAGCCACCTGTGGAACAGCTGGTTCAAGGTCAGAAGTAGAGAAATGTGGTTTTGGTTAAAACCTGGAGTCTATGATAGATCAATACAACTTTCAACTTGTGTTAACTAGTCAGTATCTGTAACTGAATCATTAGAAAAGAGGTTTTCCATTTCACCCACACATTCCTCAGTAAATAGCTGTGAGGCTCTTTGGCAAGAAGAAGGGTGAGCCTCACTTGAACATTCAGTGTCTGTGTTCACTTATAATGGAAACACAGGCCTTAATCTGAGGCAGAGCTTGCCATAGCTCATATCTGAAGCATCCTATATCAAGTTAGTATGTAACAGTTCTTCCGGATCCCCTTCCTATTTTATATGCCACCCATCATTTCCTGTTCACAATGATTTCCTAAAACATCAGGTTTTTAGAGAAATAAAAGTGAGTTCCACATGACCTTTTTAAACTCGGGGAAGTTTCTTTTATGCTGTTCCAGAGGATCAGACAATCCCAAAATGGTGGATGCAATTAATTGAAAAGCAAAGTCTGACTAAACATTAAAAGCTTTGCTGCTTGACAATGGAACAAACTACCTTGGAAGGTGATATACTCTCCTTCACATGTATTTTTTTAAATGTTGTATTTAAATTGTATAAATATTAAAAAAATGGCTTTCAAACTTAAGGGAAACTCTAATAATATAAACATCTATTGACATGTGTTCTTCCCAACAGGGACCAATGAAGAGATGTAGCCATTTTCTTCAACCTTTATAGAGCCCCATTCCCCTTCCAAAATAGCATTGACTCTTGTGATTCATATGAGACTTTTAAATAGAAGGATGGATGACCATTTGTCAGAGTTACTTTAACTGAGATCTCCCACCTTGGCAAAGGGCTGGGCTAGATTACCTTTAGAGTATATGTTTACATGAGACAATTAGGACACTTTCCTTTCCCTCCAGGAATTCTAGATGTCTTTATTATTTTACTGAAAAGAGACATGCTTTGTGTTGTGGTGTCATGCACTATTCATACACATTGAGCTAACTTATCACTTTGCAGGTACCCCTTCAGGGACTGTGGTGGCTCAGTGGTTAAGAAGTTTGCCTTGTTAGCTGGAAGGTTGGCAAGTTGGCAGTTCAAAACCCGAGTGCTGCATGACGGAATGAGCGTGAGTCTCTGTCCCAGTTCCTGCCAACCTAGCAGTTCAAAAACAAGAAATTGTTAGTAGATAAATAGGGACCACTTTAGTGGGAAAAGATCTTCTGGACATGAAAGGAGCCTCATTCGGGCATCCCCTGGGCAGAGTTCTTCCAGTAAAAATCATTTCAACCCAGTAAGCACCTTTGTGTGCTTCTGACACAAAAAAGGTGCCCCTTCTGATCCTGCCTGAAACATTTCTGTGGACACAATTGCTTTCCAATACATTCCGGTTCTATGATTCTTTCATAGTATTATTAATTTTAAAAAATTAAACACTGGTGAAATAAAGTAACTATTCTTAATAAATTACCACCACCACCACCACCATGTTACAGTCTGCAGCATTGTTAAGTGTCATCTGTTGTAAATGCAGCATTCAAGAGAGAATCAATTTCAATTAGATTTATTAGAATTTATCATATACTAAGCAAAAGACTGTTACCCCTTTTCCTTTCCTGACCAGATTTGCTATATTTCCCCCTACTATAGGAAGATAAGACCAAAAGGAACATAAAGCTTGGAAATGAGACAATGAAAATATTTTGACTCAGAGCTTGAGAATGTAACTTTTTAAAATTTCACCTCCCAGATCCTCTAGTCCAAGGTTCCTCAAAAATGGCTCTCCAGATGTTCTTGGACTTCAATTCCCAAAGCCCTGATCAGCAGGTGTGCTGATTTGGTCTTCTGGTAATCCAAGAACATCTGGATAGCCAGATGCACTAGTCAATGTGGTCATTTGTGGTGTCCAAAAGTTAATTTTCCAAACTGTTGAACATATTTACTGCTTCAAATTTTAATCATTCATTCTCATTTGCCCTACAACACTATCAAAGTCTTTAAAACTGTGTTTCATTCTCTACATTAGATACAAGCTAATCCCAGATTTGTTGCTCAAAACCCCTAGCAAGTATAACTTTGTGCTACATGTGTTTGCTGCATTTACATTTTTCAATTTTAATTATGCACATAAAATACTCTAACAGTGTGGCTACAAATAAAAATCTTGGTCTGGAGTATAGATCCATATTTAGAAGGGTATAATCAATCTGGTAGGAGAGGACTGGCCATCCTTTCCATGGCAGCCCATCCAGCCAACTGAAAATGCTATACAAATGGCTGGGGACCCTTCTGAATGGGATGGGTTATGGCAATGGGCAACCTCTGGTTGAGGCAGGGGCATCCTCTCCTGACATTTAAGATTCAAGCATTCTCTTACCCTGGTTCACAAGCCACCTGTCTGTGGTGTGGGAAGAGGAGAGAGAGGGGTCCCAGCATACCAGTTGAGGAAACCTTTTATGGGTGGAGCCCTTCCATCTATGAGAAGTATGCCAGAGAAATTTGCCAACCATGATTTTATTTCAACCCTCATTGCTTACATAAAAGTAACAGATATTCTGCACATTCAGAGATTTGCAAATGAATTGACATGTGAAGTGCTGTGTTGTAGGCTGATGTGAGGGAACTCAGGCCTGTGAGAGCTTACACCACCATGTATTTGTTGATAACTTAAGGTACCACCTCTTTCCTATTCCCTAGGTGAGATAATAAGGAAGGGTGAGTGCAGAAGAATAGGCGCCTTCCAACTGTGGTGCTAGAGAAGACTTTTGAGAGTCCCTTGGACTGCAAGATCAAATAAGTCAATCCTAAAAGAAAGCAACCCTGACTGTTTCTTAGAAGGACAAATGCTGAAGCTTGAATACTTTGGCCATCAAATGTGATGAGAGGGCCCTGGATAAGGCCCTGGTGCTAGGAAAGATCAAAGGCAAAAGGAGAAGGGGAGGCAGAGAATGAGATGGTTAGATGGCATCATTGACATGATGGGCTTGGATCTGGGCATACTTTGGAGGATGGCAGATGGCAGAGGAACCTGGCCTGCTCTGATCCATGGGGGTCATGAAGGGTCAGACCCTTCTGTGTGACTGTACAATGAATTACAAGGTGAGATAATATTTCATTTCTTTACATTCCAATAATCTCTCCCCAAGTTACATAGTCCCGGGTTCTGTGTACATGATGCTCCATCTATGAAGAGCATGTATGCTGCATCCAACTTACGTCTGTATCCAATTCTCAACAAAAGTCAGCTTCTGTGGCTCTGTCCATTGCTGTCGAACACCCACTGGAGAGTTTCTTTTTGTTCATCTGTGATTTAGAACAGAGTGTACTGTATTACTATGTGATCGACAGTGTCTTCCACTCAATATATGTGTTGGTGATCACACACACACACACACACACACACACGCAAGCATGCATGCACGCACGCACGCACGCACGCACGCACGCACGCACGCACGCGTGTGTGTGTGTGCGTGTGTGCGTGTGTGTGCGTGTGTGTGTGTGTGTGCGTGCGTGTGTGTGTGTGTGTGTGTGTGTGTGTGTGTGTGTGTGTGTTCAGAGTGACAAGTGCCCTCCAGCTGTTGAACTCTCCCCACATCACTCTCAAACTTCTGAAATCAGCCTCATGTTATATCCCCCAAATAACTTTCCTGGGACACATTCTTTCCACCATTATGACTCTGAACACAATGTACTCTAATTTCTGTGCATGGTGAGTCAGAAGTTCCAGGCCTTTTGATGAGACTTACTGGAGATTGTAGTATTGGTGGCACTTGGTGCATCTAGTTCTCTAAAGCTTTAATTTGTTCTGAGGAATGATTTTGGTGGTTTTCATGGTTTTCTCTGACATTTACCCCTACATGTGTCCACTTTGACTTCAAATGTGAATAATCTTGGGAGTTTTTACCTTCTGAGAGTTCTCCCTTTCCAAGCCCACACATTGGCAAAGAGGGTCATCAGGAGGGACAGGGGAGTGCAAGCCGTTTTATTCCTTCCTGTTGCCTAAAGAATGTTCTGATGATATCAGTGTTGAAAATTCCTCTCCTCTTTCTTCCAACTCTCGAGGTTTTCCATAGACAAATGGACTCGTCTTTTAAATCATAGTAACAGTGGGACTTTGCTATGCTTAACTCTTTAAAGATTTTTCTTACTCTGGCAAATTTGGGCTGGGATTTTTTGTCTTATTTTGGCTTTCCCCCTCTGACGTACATCTGAAATGTTGACTTTATATATATTTTTAATGTATTGAAATATTTGCCCTTCAGAGACTTAGCCATCAGATAAAATGCTACTTGAATTAAAAACTGTAACAAAGCAATTACAAGACATTAGAAATGTATTTATTGAGACAAAATAAACTGGTGTGACTGTGACTTGCTTAAAGTCAGAACACAAAAAGCAATAAAGAGATAGATAGATAGATAGATAGATAGATAGATAGATAGATAGATAGATAGATAGATAGATAGATAGATAGATAGATAGATAGATAGATAGATAGAAAGAAAGAAAGAAAGAAAGAAAGAAAGAAAGAAAGAAAGAAAGAAAGAAAGAAAAAGAATTCAGTGGCTGAAATCTAACAGTAAGTCACAACTATAGTTGTGCAAAACTATATTTTTCCAGCCCACTGAATCAATGGGACTTTGGAGGAGTTGACTCGCCAAATCTCCCAATTCAATGGGCTTTACTCTAGTTACAACTCATTACTGGGTTTCAGCTTGGATTTTTGTAGACGTTGTGGTACCCCAGAATCAAGGCTACTGTAGTGGCTCCCATGCACCAGACAAAGTAACACATTGCCCCCTGGTGGTTCTCTCTGGAAAATATCTCTTAATATCGATCTCTCAATGTTGAGCTCTTCAGTTTGTTTGTTTCTTTTGTACACCATTCAGTGGGGGCTGGTCCATTAGCATTTCATGCTGTAGGCTAAAGCCATCTCTAGTCAGCTGACTCCTACCTGACTCCTTACCTGATGAGGAAGGTAGGAATCCTGCCTGCCTATGCTTTCTTCTGGCTAATTTTCCAGCCTCAGCCTGTGTGAGAGTGAGTGGAACTAGAGAAGAAAATGAATGTAGTGAAAAAGCCATCTGCTCATCTTTGAAAACAGACAGGTAGGGGATCAACAGCAGGTAGAAACATTTCTTATTTCAAGTGGAGGTGAGTCAGTAGCTGAATGAGTGCCTCCTGAAGTACTTGTTTGTGTGCATTGCATGCACACATGCTCCACTGACCACAATGGACAACTACTACTGCATTTCATTTTGGCCATCAAACCCTACCAAATCTGAGACTGAACCTGAACAATTATCAGTGATTTGACAACATATGGCTCCCCCTTGTGTTGATACAATATCTGAGTAATCTCTGAGTATATTTGCTCTCAAATGATTTTTCAACTGAGCATGGTCAGTTTTGGACAGATGAATGAATCTTATTGAAGGTAACAAAAACGCTACTTGTCAAATCTGTATTTCTTTCAGATTTCAGGAACTGATCTAATTGGCCTAAGTACTTAACATTTGAGTCCCAAACTATGCCAGGATTCCTTGCATCAAGAAGGATGATAGGCCAGGCCAGATTATTTACAAGATCTGTTCCACCTCTTATGACTTTCAAATTGGTGTTCATCCTGTATGTCTTATTTCATGCAAGCAGCAGGAGATGGCTCTGTTATTATAGTGTGTGGGTCACTTCATGGCAAGCGGGGATCCACCTTAAAAAAATTCACACCAATGGCCTTTTCCCTGAAACCTTCAGAAAAAAAGTAAACAGTACTCGGACACGAGTAGTAGCCAACGATGACTGGCAAGGGCCTATTATTACTCAAGACCACTGATATTATGTAATTGTTTTACTTAATCCCTATTCAGGTTTTCAGATAAAGGTTAGCAGTTTACCATTACAAAACTCTTGGTTTCAATAACATGGTTAGCATAAGCTTTACAGTGCAATTATACACATTTGTAGTCAGAAAAATAAGTCCAGCTAAGGTCAGTGAGGCTTCCTCCCAAATAACTGCACAAAATTTCAGTTTCAGTATATTGTATTTAACAAAGTGGAACTTTAATTCTACGTGACATTGATATTTGAGATGAGTCATCTCAGATTAAGGCTGAAGCTCATCCCAGACAGTCTCATGTTTAGTAATGGAGTAGCTCTGCAGTAAATCCAATGCCGAATTGATCAATCCCATTTGATGGGGCAGCCTTAGCTGCAGTACCTTTAGAATATTCTGGCTCTAAACACAACAGAAGCTGGCTGGATAGCTCAGTGGTTTAGGTATCTAGCTGTGGAGCCAGAGGTTGGGAGTTCAATCCTTCACTGTGCCTCTTGGGGAAATTGCTTTCAGTACTGCACAGTCCCAGGGCACTCCCACGAAGGGGAATGGTACTCTGTATCTAAGGGACTGTGGTGGCTTAGTAGTTGAGACACTGGACTTGATGAATGGAAGGATGGCGGGGCAGTTTGAGACCCAAATGCTGCACAATGGAGAGAGCTCCTATCTCTGTCCCAGTTTCTGCCAACTTATCAGTTTGAAAGCAAGAAATTGCAAGTAGATAAATAGGTAACACTTTGGTAGAAAGGTAACAGCGTTCCATGTACTCTGATGTCCAGTCATGCCTGCCACATGACCATGGAAATGTCTGAAGATGTAGACAACGTTGGCTCTGGCTGTCAACGGAGATGAACACCACATGCTAGAGTTTATTTATTTTATTTATTTATTTTGTATATTTATATCCCGCCCTATTGGTGCGAACACCTCTCAGGGCGGCTGGCAACATAGAAAGAAATACAATAAAATACAAAAACAAAAAAAGGCTTTTACAGATAAAAATGTTACTAAAACCCCTATCTAAAACACAATGTTAAAAACACATAAACCCACAATACCCTCCCTAACCCTTTAAAAGATAAATAGTCAAAAAGAGATGAAGAAAAAAAAGAAGGAATAAAAACAGAGGAGGAGATAAAAACAGACAAGTCAGTTGCAAGATTCATGACTGGCTTTCGAGCAAGGGTGACCTTTACCTTTACTCAGTGGTGGACATCAGCAGGTTCGCACCAGTTTGCCAGAACCGGTAGCAGAAATTCTGGCTGGCCCCACCCACCCAAGTTTTGAAATAAAGTCCTAATTCGGGTGCAATGCAGGGCTTTCCCCTGGCCACGCTCACCATACTACGCCCACAGAGTGGTAGTAAAAAAATTTGGAACCCACCACTGCCTTTACTCTATACCTAGAGAACCTGGAAAGGGTTGCTGTAATGCAGGGGTGGTGAACCTATGGCACGTGTGCCAGATATGGCACTCACAGCCCTCTCTGTGGGCATACAAGCCATTGCCCCAGCACAGAGTTTGCCCCACCCCCCTACTCAGAAGCCCAATGGGAGCGCTTCTTCCCTTCTCCCAGTACAGAGTTTGCCCTGCCCCTCAGTTTGGGCACTCGGTCTCTCAAAGGTTCTCCATCACTGCTATAAGGTATAATTGACTTGACAATACTCATTATTATTAAACACAACAGAATGCAAACCTAATAACTGATAGGTTAGATCAGCCCATGGTGTAAGTAATCTAGTTTTCTGTTCATACTGTTGTCAAAATGTGCTAAGATGCATGTATAGAGTGTCAAAATAATTGCAGGGGGTATAGCAAAAACAGTTCTGAAAATGAAAGTGCTCTTAAAAGTTTAAGCTTGAATAATTTTTACTATAGCCATTTCCCAGCTAATCTAGGTAGCAAAGTTACTATATAAAATATTTTGACAACTAAGTGTGCTTTATCTTGCAATGCATAAACATGAAAGTGAAAATATGAAAATATTAGTGGCTGTAGAGCACACTCTTTCAATAATCACAATATTCTAAAGCATGTTGTTTGCACAATACTCTGATGTAACAAGGAATTTATTGCATACTCTAAGCATTACAGATTGGTAACCAAAACAAATTATGTTATTGTCATAATGACAGAATAAGAGATTTCCCATTACAAACTCTTAGAAAACCAGAGGCGATAATTCAATAGAGATTTCTATTCAAAAAGTTTTTGGGAGTTTCAAGCCCCTGACTTTCCATCTTCTACAGAAAGGATTGTTTATGGTTGGTGAATAGTGGCCAGGAAAGATAGCTGATCCATTGATTCTTGATAGCCAATTTCAGCACTCATCATAATCACAACAGTGTGCTGCATGTGCTGTTATCTTTACGCAGCAGAGCAGAAGCAGCCGAAAATCGTCATGGATTTTCTTCCATAGAGTCATAGATTGGCTTGGCTGGGTGAGCAATTAGAATGATATTAAGGACATGTTAAATATTTAAATTAGAACATCATCAAATTGCGTGGCCTCCAGATTGATATGTCACAGAAGGAGGTTTTTTTATTTCCCACTGCAAGTTCATTTTGTTCCTTCAATATATGTGTTATTTAAGAACTTTCAGCCCGTTCCCTTCTTCATCTCATTGGGCAGCATTTTTGTTTTGTTTTTCAGGTTTCCTCATCGTTCACTAATTAAATATTTATGCAGCATTTTTAATTTCAGCCTGTTCGATCTTTTAAAATATTTTTAAAAATATTTATGAGGGGAGTCGGTTTTATGATTGCCCCAAAGGCTAGCCATTCAGCACTACACAACTAAGTGAGGAAATGGAAGGTTGTCACACTTGTCAAACAGGGCAGCCATTCAGCAAACTGCTTGCCTCCCTTCTTTTGGGAACCAGAAGAGAAGATTGTTCCTGCCTTAAACAAAAGGTTTTTTTAATTATTCCTAGAAAGATGCCATGTGTAGATCTATAGCTGGCACACATCTCGTGGTATATAAACGTTCAGTCCAATCACTGCCCTTACAATTGGCAATCTGTCAAACTACTGTTTAACAATTAACATCAAGGACATTACTTTTATAGCCCTTTAAAGAAACCCCAATATTTTCAGGATTAATTGTACACCATTTTTTTGTTGAGTTTGAGTTGATAAGAAGTCAAGAGGCATGCATGACTAGGCAGTGCATGGAACGCTGTTACCTTTCCTACCAAAGTGGTACCTGTCACTCAGGAACAAACTTACTCATGAGTAGGTATTCCTACTCACGAGTGGTTGGTTCCTGCTTCCAAGCAGCCACCCTCCCAGCTAAGCAACCCAGGATACTAGATTAGTGTAGATAAGGTAACGAATATCCAAGTAGAATAGCCAGGCATCTTCAGGTATTTTAAAAGTATATTGTAATCAGAGTAGGTTACAGAAGAAAGTTCATCAAAAGTTCAGAAAACATATCAAAATAAAGAAAGCATATCTATAGGGGAAAGCCCAGGGGGCCCACTTCTGTCTTAAGCAACTACATGTTTGCAGTTCACCCTTAGCAAAGAGCATTGGATCAAGAGAGTGTTTTGCCTCCTTCCTCTGGGTTTTATCAGCTGTTTGATTCATGAGTACTGCAGGATGGTATGAGCTCCCGTCTTTGTCCCCTGCCAACCTAGCAGTTCGAAAGCAAGAAATTGCAAGTAGATAAATAGGGACCACTTTGGTGGGAAGGTAACAGCACTCCGTGCGCTCTGGTGTCTAGTCATGCCTGCCACATGACCACAGAAACGTCTGCAGAAGCAGACAGCGCTGGCTCTTCGGCTTTGAAACAGAGATGAGCACTGCACCCTAGAGTCGGATACAACTGGCTTTCGAGCAAGGGAAACCTTGCAGGGTCCACCTCTTTGCCATCCCCCCAAAGGAATCCAGCCAATGATCATACAGCATAACATGTCCATCACACATTAGGTTTCATTTCTTCCAACCCACGAGACCAGCATGCTTACACATCCCAATCTCTCTAAGGTATGTGTTAAAGGGTCTTCCCCACATGGAAATCTCCATCTTGCCCTGGCACTACCTATTTCTCTACTCACACTTTCTTGCTTTAGAACTGCTTTGTTGGCAGGAGCTGGGACAGACATTGGGAGCTCACTCTGCTCACTTGGGTCTCAAACTGCTGACCTGCCGACCTTCCAGTCATCAAGTTCAGAATCTTAAACATTAAGCCACTGCAGTCCTTTCAGTTATCTTACAACAAAGATATTAAGAGAATCCCATGTCAGCTATCAAATTTAGTGCTGATGGCATAGAAATCCTCTTCCACTGGATATGCTAACATTGGTTTAAGCCCACTTGAGCAGTCTCCTATAGACTAATTTCATGTATCCAAAAGTGAGTGCAGTGTGCTGAGTTTTATATGACTTAATGCATATTATTTTCTAAGTGAAATGAACTAAATATACAATACTGTACAAAACTCTTAGGCCACCACCAACTGGTCTGGGAAATATTCAATGAGTTATTAGGAGGGCATAACTCAGACCCCAACTGACGTAGATACACCAGAATTGGAAATAGTTTTCTGCTGACTCTCATGTCAAATCTTTATTATGGTCCAAGACCAGCATAGAACAGCAAAAGGAACAGAAGTTAAAATGGGGGTACTAAAATATATCAAGAGACAAAATATAAAATGAGGGGGCTTTAAAAGGAGCATTTCTGCTCAGTGTTAAAGAGGAGTAAATTATGTTTATGTTTGTGTTGTGTATGCATGCAGTTCAGCTGCTCGCCATTAGCGCAGCTGATGGAGCTCATGTGGCTCCAATTTACCCAATGAGTAACTAGCGTGGGAACCTTCCCGCCACAGGTGAACTATGTCAGGTATGCAATACATCAGAAAGACATCACTGATACTGCAACCAATAGGCGCATTCGGGCGAGATTCAAATGTATTATGTACCATATATAAGGAGGCAAGGCTCCACCATTGCCTCATGTACAGATTGACCATGTTACAATAAAGTAGCGTTTAGCCCATCTGCTGGCTCATGTGCAATCAATCTGCCTACATCAAATTGGCAACGAAGGTGGGGTAATGGCGTCCCACAGGGTCACCCTCTCTCCATTTGATACCTCCCAGCTGGAGTCATGGGACCTCTACGAGGAACAGTTTCTGTATGCGATGGACGCAGAGAAGATTGAGGGCGAAGCGCAAAGGTGAGCCTGCCTACTTGCTCAGTGTGGGTTGCCAACCCTGGAACTGGCAAGGAACCTCCTGATGCCAAGGGTAGTCAAGACGGTACCACTGGCCAAAATCCTCGCTGCCCTGCGGACACATTTTCACCCAAAGGTGTCTGTGTTCCTGGCAAGATTAGCGTTTAGCCAGCGAGACCAATGGCCTGGAGAAACTGTGGCAGAGTATGTAGCCACGCTGAGGCTGGCGGCCGTTCCATGCCGGTGGGGAGCCTTCCTGGCCGAGGCGTTGCAAGACCGTCTCCTACTCAGCCTGCGGGATGAAGAGGCTCAGCAGAAACTGTTAGCCCAAGATGAGGACATCACGTTTTAGCAGGCCTTGCGGGCCGCACAAGCTGCTGAGGCGGTAAAGGATGGAGTACGGGCATGCAGGACAAGTTCCGCAGCCCTGGGAAGCTCGGTGTCCACAGTGCAAGCCCACAGCTGTTTGTCACACCGTGCATGAGAGTCGAGAGCCGCGGCCGCCGCCACCACGTCCTCTGCAGGATCCAGCGAGAGAGAGAGCAGACCAGAGGTCCAGAAAGTGAGAAAAAGGTCATCCGAAAAGAGAGATACCACCGAAGCGAGCCGACACTGCGATGGGTGCAGGGGCTCACACGACCAGAAAAAATGCCCCTTCAAGACAGCAGAGTGCCACAACTGCAGATGTTTGAGACACATAGGGAAGGTGTGCAGATAACTTGGAACCCGAGACCCTGACCGGACCAGCCGCTATGGCCGAAAGGACAAGGCCGTCAGGAAAGTGCATGCAGAGGACACCGTGGTGAGACATGTGTCGGACCGACGCACCCTTTTTTTGTGAAGGTACTGTTGCAGGGGTCCAGGTAAAGATGGAGGTGGATTCAGGGACCGCCTATTCCATAGTCTCGCAGATGGAGTTTCTGCAAATACCCCCTAGGGACTGCCCCAAACTGAGAGCCCTCAGGACGAACTTGTGGGATATTCAGGGTAACTACATTCCAATCCTGGGGGGTGGAAGATTTCACCATCCGTTTCAAAAACTTCACAAGGAAGCTGTCCTTGGTGGTTCTTAAGGGGGTCCAGTTGTCTTCTAGGGACCCAGTGGTTCGAACCACTGGGCATTGCACTGACTGGCATCAACGCCATCCGAGGTGACCCCATTCAGGATGTGTGCAATGCACATCCCGCGGTCTTCAAGAAAGGATTTAGGGGAGTACAGAGGGCCTCCAGTGGACTTTGATACTGAACCTTACGCACAAGGGTGCGTGTAAGGTGACGCACCTCCAGTTCGGCATGAACTCAGCCCCTAGGATATTTCAGGCGCTTGTGGAATGCCTCCTTAAGGGTCTCCCCGAAGTTTTGCCATATTTTGACGATGTATTGATAATAGCTGGGGATGAGTCAGAGCTAGCCCAGAGGTTAGACCAGGTACTATCTGTGCTCGAGAGGACTGGGTTACGCCTGAGAAAGGACAAATGTGTGTTCTACGCAAATGAGGTTGAGTTTCTGGGGTTTCGAATCACCCCCGATGGGGTAAAACCATCAAAATCCAAAGTTGCGGCAGTACAGGACGCCCCCAGACCAGCCGCCAAACCATAGCTACAGTCGTTCTTAGGGCTCCTGAACTTCTACCACTCCTTCCTCCCACAGAAGGCATCCGTGGTGGAGCCGCTGCACCACTTACTGAAGGATGCAGTCTGGCAGTGGGGGGAGGGTCAAGAGCGGGTGTTCAATGAGTTAAAGCAGCTCCTCTCTTCCAAGGCGATATTAACTCATTTCAACCTCAGAAAGCCCATAGTACTTGTGTGTGATGCCTCACCGGTGGGGGTCGGGGCTGTCCTCTGCCACGTGCTCAAGAATGGGAGGGAGGCACCGATTGCTTTCTACTCGAGATCCCTCTCAAAAGCAGAGTGCAACTATGCACGGACAGATAGGGAAGCCCTTGCAATCATTGCAGGGATGAAGAAATTCCATGATTTCTTGTATGGGAGGGAGTTCACCATTGTCACAGACCACAAGCCCCTCCTGGGAATCTTTTTCACAGCCAAGCCCACTCCCCAGATTCTATCCCCACAAATGTTATGATGGGTGATTTTCTTAAACGCATACCAGTTCACACTGGTACATCGCCCAGGGAAAAACATTGCTCACACGGATGCGCTTTCCAGGTCTCCCCTACCGGAGCTTGGGGAACCCAAGTGTGAGGTTGAGCAAGACCACCAGGTGCTGCTCATCGAGTCTCTCGACTCACCCCCCCATCATGCCCTCAGATATCGCCAAGGCAACCACCAAAGACAAGGTTCTGTCCCAGGCATTGGCATGGGTAAAGAAGGGCTGGCCCGCAACGTCCCCATCCGAGGAACTTGCATCATTCTTCAGGAAACGTTTCGAGCTCTTGCTCAAGAGAGGATGCCTCCTCTGGGGCCAGAGGGTAGTAATTCCTGAGGTTTTTTGAGCCAAGGTGCTCCGTTTGCTACATACGAGTCACTGGGGGATTGTGAAGTCGAAAGCTCTAGCTAGGACCTATTTCTGGTGGCCCAACATAGATAAGGAAATAGAGTAGTTGGTGGGTGCATGTGAGAGTTGCCAACACTCATGGCCCGAGGAGCACAGATTACCCCCCAGGGAATGGGGCACAGCCTGCAGACTGTGGTCAAGGGTCCATGTGGACTTTGCAGGGCCCTTCTGGGGTACAATGTTCTTGTTAGTGGTTGATGCATTCTCGAAATGGCTCGAGGTCATTCCAGTGCGAAACACATCTTCTGCAGCTACAGTCAAACACGTGTTTTGGCCTGCCCGATGTGTTAATTTCGGGTAACGCGACCACATTCAGGTCCGCTGAATTTCAGGCATTCCTCGAAGGGAATGCGATCAGGCATGTTACCTCTGCTACGTTTCACCCTGCCACAAACGGTCAAGTAGAGCGCCTGGTCCACACTACAAAGAAGGCACTAAGGAGGGTGGGTCCAGGCAGTGATGGGCACCGATTATCTTTACTACCACACCGTGGCTGTGGCCTAACTGGTGGGTGTGGTCTAACTGGTGGGTGTGGCCTAATCGGTGGGCATGTGACTGGGTGACCAATCTAGTCATGCCTGCCACATAGCCCATGAAAACATCTGCAAACACAGACCGCACTGACTCTTTGGCTGTAAATGGAGATGAGCACTGCACCCTAGAGTCAGATACTATTGACTTTTGAGCAAGGACAACCTTTACCTTTACCTATTGTTAGATCCAAAGCTGCCAGTCATATCTGACTCTAGGGTTCAGTGCTCATCTATTTATAGCCAAAGAGTCAGCACTGTCTGTTTGTAGATATTTCTGCGGACATGTGGCAGGCATGGCTAGACACCAGAATGTTGTTACATTTCCCACCGTAGTGGTTCCTATTTATCAACTTGCGGTTGCCAGGAGCTGGGACAGAGATGGGAGCTCAAACATATAAATGACCCCAAGGTACCCAAGGGGTTTACAAACAGGATACAAAGATTCAAAATACAGTAATAAATACAATGTTCAAAAAATACAACATAGCCAAAGGCCCAGATACAATATTACAAGCTACAATACAATTCCCAGCTTCACACACCCCAACCCCAGGCAAGTCGAAAAAGAGAGAATCAGAAGTGCTGACATCTCATCAACTTTTAAGCCAGCAGCCTGCCCACCCCACCCCCCACTCCGCCAGATGTTCTGCATCCTCCCAGGGCCAAAGCTCACCGGGAGAAGAGTCCGGTCTCAGCGGTGGTGGGAGCAGAGTTTTTAAGCCAGCAGCCTGTCTCTCTCCCCCCACCCCTTGCAGCTGTTCTTTATACTTGCTGTGGTGCAAGTATATTATTTGGTTGAAAGTCCTACCAGGATTGTTCTTCTGATCTTACATGCTGCAGCACAGAATCTGGCAGTATTGTGGGAGAAGGTGGGTCTTTCATCAGATAGCAGCCAGTGGGTGTATGTGGTGTTTGTCTGGCTAGGATACTTGCAGAGCAGTGGATTTGATTTGGTTTGGTTCTGACTCTCATCTCAACCTTCTCCAAGTTTGGTGTAGTTTGGAGTTAGGGTGTCTGAGTTATATCCTGCAAATCACACATTGAATTTTCCCCAAACCAGCTGGGGATGGCCTAAGACTTTTGCACAGTACTGTACCTTGATCAATGATATAAATACATAGTGAACTAACTTTCTCTTAAGTGCCCACAAAGCTAATCCTCACAGCAGATGTTAGCACTCAAATACAAAATGAATACTATTTTAACATTACCTGAGTCTAACCTAATAAATTCTATTGTTTTCCCAAGCACTACTGTGAATTAGAGTGAACTCTGGGTTGCCATCCAAACACAAGTCCAGGGCTGGAGAAGCTTTTAGGCATGAAGTCAAAAGGCTTCCCAATTCCCTCAAAGAGTATATTGCCCTCCTTCCATAATTTTTTTGGGGTCAAAAGTTGAAATATAAGCTCATCTTAATTTCCTTTCTGTTTTACAAAAGTTTCTTAGCATTCTCAAAAGGTCTCCGCTGGGTCACACTGTAGCGATGCAGCAACCAAAAATGTATGCTTCCTTCCACAGATGTGTCTATCTAATGTTCTACCAGCTGAAGAATGACACCTTTTTTTCTGCTTAGTTGGCGGACCACGTTTCACTGTTTGAGAAGGAAGACAAAAAAATGTTTTCCTGTACTTTCCTTCTTCTTCTTCTTTTTTTGGCCCATCAAATCTTGATTTCTAATTCAGGTGCCATGTGGTGTTGGAATTCTCATAGGTCTGTCAAACAGAATATTAACTAAAGTTGCCTGATCTTTAGGTACCTGAAGTCTCAAGAAATTGCTGTGCATCTCCATGTGGCCAGATGGGGAGAGGCTTTGGTGTAGAAGAAAGATTGATTTTTATGTAAAAAGTGGCTTTAAAGTATGGGTTCCATTCTTCACCCATGCCCAGCTGGTCGGAGGGTTCACTGGCTCAGCTGAAAAATACCTATATGCACCCTGTGCTTTCCTCAATGCCACCTCACCAAAGATGTCAGGAGGGATAGAGTAAGCAGTGAAGAGAGTATGGGGTTACATACCCGGTCTTTGCAGACCATTTGTAACAGACCCGTTGCTCATGAGTAGAACCTCAGTCTACCATAGGTGGGACAGCAACTGAATTGACCCCCCACCCCAGCTTATCAATCCAGGATTTTAGCTTGCCTTCTCATGTGTTTTGACCTAAGTCTCGGCTGTAAGTAAGGTAGCGCATAGGAAATTAAATCACTCCAGTCATCTCCTTGTCTTTTGAAAGTATATTGTATATTATAGTCAAAGTCAGTTACAAAAACAAAGTTTTCAGGAAGCAAAGATTTCTTAGTTTCAGGAATCAAAACAGTTTTAGGCAATGAAGCAATTTTAGTTCAGAAAGCACATTAAAAACAATGAAACTTGACTAAGCTTTGAAGCCCAAAGAGGCTCTTCCCTCTGGTTTAATAGACTACCTGTTTGCAAAGTTGAAAGCACACTCAGAGAACTACTTACAAAGCATGGCAAAGAGCAAAGACGAAGTTCTTTAATCTTTCTTCTCCCCGTCCTTTTATCTCCTTCAACAAGTTCCACCCTCAGGATGACTCGAGCCAATCGCTACACAGTATCGCATGCCTATCACAAATTAGGTTTCAATTCTCCAAGAGCACAAGGCTAGCATGTTTTGACTATCAGTCCTTCTCTGGAATTCACCATATAACTTCCCCCACACTTGGAAATAATCATTACAGATTCAAAGAACACACAGGCCCCATTTCAACCATGACAACATTTGGTTCAGCCCAACATGTAGAGAAATTCTTTCCAATGGGCTGATTGTAAAGTTTCTCTTTAAACAGTGAGAGAGAGATACACCCATGAAAGCAGAAATTATGTCCCGATCACCAGATTAGGTGATAGAGTTTTAATACATTTTGTGTGGGCGAGGGAGTTACAACGGAAGGACAAGTCCTGGAGTGATCTATACCTATAAATCTGTGCGTTAACCATTGGAATGTGACAAAGGATGTTGCACCAGGCCCCACTAGCCCCGACCGAGCCTCCCTTCACTCACCTGAACCGGGTTCACAGGTAACTGTCGGGTTGAGAAATTGGCAGTGGGGCAGGAGCCCCCTGAATGTGAACAAAGAAAAAAGACTTCAATTCTCAGCGTCCTTTGCACTGTGCAACCCCTCAGCCAATCAGGCTGAGGAATACAAGCACAGAGGAGGCTGGGAACGCGTGCTTATTGGCTGCTACCGGCGTGACGTCATTCTGAGTCACGCCCATCTTCTCCAGGTGATCCTCGCGCGGGAAAGGTTCCCACGGCTGCCGGTGATTTGGGGAATGTGAACCATGTGAGCTGAACGCTCGCAGCTGCCCTCTATAGGCAGCTTACTCGCGTTCCTTAACAGCTGAGCTACATTGTAATTGTGGTCAGGTTACATTCATACATTTCTTAAAGCAACATTGTACATACATAACACTCCTCCCCCCTAGGATGGGACGAAGTCCCTCAACCATTGTGGCTTGCCGCACGTGCGTCTGGGGCGCGCGGCCGCTTGACCTAACACAGGGGAGCCGGGGGCTCCTGGTTCCGCGGAGTCCTGTCCTGCAATGGAAAGGGGGGACTCATTAGTGGCTCGGTGGGGACTCTGCGACAACCTTGCATTGGGGGACGGGAATGGAATGAACAGTTGGGACATGAACCCCCGCCTACCGCTTGAGGAGCTTGGGGTTCCCCCAGTACGAATCTCGGGACTGCCGAGGAGGCCCTCGTGGTTTCGCCACCCCCTGTTGCCTGTCTGGGCGTTCTAGAGGCTGAGGCGGGCGGATCCCCCCCTGCTGCCTGTCTCGGGGGTGTCTGTCTCCGGGGGGCTGGAGTTATGGTATATTCTAAAACAAAAGGGCTGGGGGGACTGGAGGTACCAGGGGCTCAACTGAAACCCCTCTTTTCGCTAGGACGGGTGGGGGACCACTCCGCTACACCCCCTGGTACTGCAAATCATAATCAAACTCATCCCTCTCTTTCAAAGTATCCTCCTCTGTGGCTGAGAATCCAGGGTATGCATTTGTACCCACGGATGCCGCCGTGTCTCCCCCTTGGGTAACGCGGGTGGGGGAGGACCCTAATGCTGATTCCCCGTCACTGGTGACCCACCTTCTGAGTTGGTCGGCGTGCCTTCTCCAGAGTAGACCCGAGCTAGTCTCAACTCTATAGGATACTGGCCCCGTCTGCTCAATGATCGTCCCTGGTACCCACGCTGGCCCGGAGGCCGTGTAGTTCCTGCAGTGAACCGGATCCCCTACCGAAAAACTTTTGGAGCTTCCTACCCCGATATCTATATTTCTCCCTTCATCCTCCACCCTGGACGGGTCCATCCGGTCAAAAAGTGTTGCCGGACGTCTCCTCATGAGGAGCTCGGCTGGCGAAAGTCCTGAAGCTAGGGGGGTTGTCCTGTAGCAGATGAGGAACTGACACAGATGGAGGTTTAACTCGCCGGGACCCATGCGCCGCAGTGCGTCTTTCGTAGTGCGCACTTGGCGCTCTACCTGACCGTTTGTGGCGGGGTGAAACGGGGCAGCGGTAATATGCCTGATGGCGTTTCTTTCAATAAAGGTCTTGAACTCCGCAGACGTGAAGGTACTAGCGTTATCGCTAACAAGGACGTCTGGCAGGCTGAAGCAGGCAAAGACCTTGCGCAACTGTTTAATGGTTGCCGCAGAGGAGGTGCTGTTCATGGGAATTACTTCCAACCACTTGGAATAGGAGTCGACTATTAGCAGAAACATGGACCCGCGGAAAGGGCCAGCGAAGTCGACATGAATCCGGGACCATGGCCCGCGGGCCGTGTCCCATTCCCTATGGGGTAGCCGGGACTCCTCGGGCCGGGAGCTCTGGCAACTCTCGCACGTGCCCACTAAGCGCTCTATGTCTGCGTCTATCTGGGGTCACCAAAAGAAACTCCTGGCCAGCGCCTTGGAGCGCACTATTCCCGGGTGACTGGTATGCAGTAGCTTCAGTACCTTAGCCCTCAGCTTCTCTGGGATGACTACCCGCTGGTCCCAGAGTAAGCAGCCCCTTTCCAGGGACAGCTCTACTCTACGCCTGAAAAATGGCTTGAAATGTTCCTCGGGGGGAGCAGTGGGCCACCCTTTCCTAACCCAGGAACTAACTTGGGCCAGCATCTTGTCGGCCGCTGTGGCCTTGGTGAGGTCGGCCGGGACGGTGGGGGGTGAGTCGAGGGACTCGATCAGCAGGACTTGGTGGTCCTGCTCTACCTCGCATGCGGGGTCCCCTAAGCTAGGAGGGGAGACCAGGACAGTGCGTCTGCATGGGGGATCTCCTTCCCTGGGCGGTAGACTAACTCATACTGGTAGGCGTTGAGGAAAATGGCCCAACGCAGCATCCTGGGGGATAGAATTTGCGGGGTGGGTTTGCCGGTGGTGAAGATCCCCAGGAGTGGCTTGTGATCCGTCACCACCGTAAACTCGTGGCCGTATAGAAAATCATGGAACTTCTTCGTTCCCGTGATTATGGACAGGGCCTCCCTATCTGTTTGCGCGTAATTGCGCTCGGCCTTCGAGAGGGACCTTGAGTAGTACGCCACCGGGGCTTCCCGCCCGCTCTCCAACACGTGGCATAGAACCGCCCCCACCCCCACTGGGGACGCATCGCAGACTAAAACCACTGGTTTTCTCCGGTCAAAATGAGTCAGGATAGCGTCCGAGGATAGGAGTGTCTTAAGGTCCTTGAACGCTTTCTCCTGCCTGTCCCCCCACTGCCAAACTGCGTCCTTTTTTTAGTAACGCGTGCAGTGGCTCCGCAACCGATGCCTTCCTCGGCAGGAAGGAGTAATAGAAATTTAGGAGCCCTAGGAAAGACTGCAGCTCCGGTTTCGCGGTGGGACGAAGGGCGTTTTTCACGGCCGCAACCTTGGACTCGGAGGGTTTGATTCCGTCCGGGGTTATCTTAAAACCGAGAAACTCGACCTCCCTCACGAAAAATACACATTTGTCCCTCCTCAGTCAAAGTTCCGCCCTCTCGAACACTGAGAGGACCCCGTCTAGCCTCTTTGCTAACTCTAATTCGCTCCCAGCCGTTATCAACACATCATCAAAATATGGGAGGACGCATGGAAGCCCCTTTAAAAGGCGTTCCACGAGGGACTGGAAAATTCCCGGGGCCGAATTCACGCCGAACTGAAGGCGCGTTACCTTAAATGCCCCCTTGTGCGTTACGATTGTTTGCGCAGCGGCAGCAGCCGGGGTTACGGAGAGCTGCTGATATGCCTGCGCCAGATCTAGCTTGGCAAAACACCTCCCCCCATGTAACGTGGCCAGTAAATGGCTGACCACGGGCACCGGATATGCATTTGGCCGAATGGCCTTATTGATCGTACATTTATAGTCCGCACAAATCCTGACCTCCCCGTTTGATTTAAGAGCTGTAACAATCGGCGTTTCCCACTCCGCCGAATCAACTGGAACCAAAATCCCCTGCCCCACCAATTTGTCTAGTTCCGCCTCGATCTTGTCCTTGAGGGCGAAGGGCACTCTCCTTGGCTTGAGACGGATGGGCCGGATTTCTGGGTCCAGCTCAAAGGATACTGGGGGGCCCTTGTACGTCCCGAGCCCCTTCTTGAAAACATCCGGGTGTGCATTGCACACGTCCTGCATTGGGTCAGTCTCGATGGCGTTAATGCCGGACAGTTCGATTCCCAGGGGAGCAAACCACTGCGTTCCCAAAAGGCAGCATCTCCCCCCCTTGAGGACCACTTGGGGCAGTTTCTCGGAGTGACTCTTGAACTTCACCTTGAAGTTCCCCACCCCCAACACTGGGATCCCATTTCCCAGTGTGTGACTTCATGGCCCGCAGTTTGGGCCGCGCATCTGGGGGAATGCGCATAAACTCTTTTTGGGACAGGATGGAATAGGACGACCCCGAGTCTATCTCCATCCTCACTGGGAGCCCCTGTAACAGTACCTCTACGAAAAACCGCCGGTGCTCCAGGCCCACGCGGTTCACGCCTTCCTCGCTGTAGTTGGCTGAGACCTTCCTGGTGCCGGCCACCTTCCGTTGGTGTGCCTGGGGTTGGCCCGAGACGCCCTTGTCCTCAGCTCGCCCGCGCCTGCATACTCTGGCGATATGTCCCTTTCGGCCGCAATTGTGACACTCGGCTTTTGGAACGGGCACCTTGTGCGGTCGTGGGACGCCCCACACCCGTCGCAGCGGCGGTCTTGCTGTTTGCGGGTCTGTCACTTCTCCCCGCGTTTCTTTATTCTCTGGACGTCGTCGTCTTCGCTGGAGTAGGAGTCTGCCGTCGTGGACGACTCCTCAGACGTCGCTGGTGTGCCGGCCGGCGACTTGGGGGCCCGCCAGGCCGTCTTCGCCGATGTCCGCCGGGCCGCCTGCACTGGTGACTTGGCCCTTTCGGATGTGGCCCCTCGGGCTTGAACACTCTGACCCCGCTCCTGGCCGCCTTGGCTGCCTGGGCCTCCCGCAGTACCTCGTTGAAGGTGAGGCGATAGTCGCGGGTCATCAATTTTCTCTGGACCTCCTCGTCCCTCAGGCCACACAGCATGCGGTCTCGGAGTGCCGTGTCCAGGTCTTCCCACTGGCAGTGCACCGCTGCCAGCCTGAGGGCCGCCACGTAGGCGGACACGGACTCTCCCGGGCGCTGGTCTCGCCTGTGGAACGCGACCCTGGCCGGGAAGATCGACACGGGGGGCTGGAAATGTTCGCGCAGTAACTCCAGGATGCGGTCGATGGGCACCACGTCCACCTTCCGGGGGGACACCAGGTTCATCAGGATACGCAGCGTGGCTGGCCCCACCTGGGCCAGAATGTGGGAGCGCATCTTTGTGTCATCGTCGACGCCCGCGGCTTCCATCGCGTGCCGAAACTGGCACTCGTACAGCTCCCATTGCTCTGGGTCGCTGATATCGAAGTGGTAAGGCTTGACCTTGGGATTCGCCATCGATCCCACCTTCGTCGCCAATTTAGTGTCTTGCACGGAAGACAAAGAAGGAGCCGCAGTGAGGGCTAAACGCAGGTTTATTGGGTGATGATCAGGATGAACATGTGGTAATGGCGGAGGTACAGCTCATTATATACTGCAGCACATACATTTGAATCTCGTTGCACGGTAGCTTATTGGCTGCTACCGGCGTGACGTCTTTCTGAGTCACGCCCATCTTCTCCAGGTGATCCTCGCGCGGGAAAGGTTCCCGCGGCTGCCGGTGATTTGGGGAATGTGAACCATGTGAGCTGAACGCTCGCAGCTGCCCTCTATAGGCAGCTTACTCGCGTTCCTTAACAGCTGAGCTACATTGTAATTGTGGTCAGGTTACATTCATACATTTCTTAAAGCAACATTGTACATACATAACAAACTCCTAGATTTCAAAGATGTGAAAATGTAGCAGATGTAACTGTGCAAATCTGACCCTTACCTCTGTAATCACGACTCCATCTTATTGCATTTCCCACGGTGGCAGTTAAACCAGGGATTCTCAACCTGCAGCCCATGGGTTGAGAACTACTGGGTTAAATGCATAGCTGGAGACTGGAAGGTTGTGTTTCGATACCCAACAGCTGCACTTGGGGACAAGAAAGGAGCCTCATTTGGGCGCCCCCTAAAAATCCTTTTAACCCAGAGTAATCTCTGACATGAAATTATTATTATTATCACTGTTATTATGAGAAGCAAATAGGAATGTGGGGTTTATTTATTTATATTTATTTATAATTATATTTATACCCAGCCCATCTGGGGGATGTTCCTACTCTGGGCGGCTAACAACACAAATTCACACATTAAAAACAGGCACACATTTAAAAATACATATACTGTATATAAATACCAGAGTAAAATAAAAAAGTAAAATAAGTAAAATAAAATAAAAAATAGCTGGTGTCTGAGGGAACAGAGTGAACTGTTGGATCAAACTCACCTAATAATATAAGTACAACTTTAACACAGCCCGTTCACATACCTGTCAAGTGCTGCTCCAGACAATATGGGACCTGCGCAGAAGGGTTCTGCGCATGCGTAGAAGGGTTCTATGCATGTGCCGAACCCTTCTATGTATTGGCTGGGATTTCCCATAATTCAGCACCACTTTTTCTACTTTCCCGCCCGGACCTGCCGCCATCCCGTAATTTGACAGCGGGGGGAAAGTAGTTACTGCGCATCCCCTTCTGCGCAGAACCCTTCTGTCCATGCGTAGAAGGGTTCTATGCATGCACAGAAGGAGATGCGCAGTAACTACTTTCCCCTGCCGTCAAATTACGGGATGGTGGCGGGTCCGGGCGGGAAAGTAGAAAAAGTGGCACTGTATTACGGGAAATCCCAGTCAATGCGGGATACTTGACAGGTAACCATTCACTCTTGAAATTTTTGAAATGATAGCCGTTAGCCTGTGCAAGCATATCAGAGAGTAAACAAAACAAATGCCAGTGGCATCCGACTAAAGGTAAAGGTCACCCTTGCTCCAAAGCCAGTCGTATCCAACTCTAGGGTTCAGTGCTCATCTGTTTCATAGCTGAAGAGCCAGCACTGTCTGCTTCTGCAGACGTTTCTGAGTTCATGTGGCAGACGTGACTGGTGCATGGAATACTGCTACCTTTCCCACCAAGGTGGTCCCTATTCAGCTACTTGCACTTTCTTGCTTTCGAACTATGTAGGTAGGAGCTGCGATAAGAGACAGGAACTCGCTCCGTCATGCAGCACTCGGGTCTTGAACTGCTGACTTGCTAGTCATCGACGACGTTCAGCATCTTTAACCACTAATCCAGTTCAGTCCACCTTAAAGGCTAACTACCGTATTTTATATTTTAAAACACAGCAGTTAGTCTTTAAGGCAGTTCTCAACCTTTTAAAGCCCGGGGCCGGGTCACGCTCCCTTAGACAGCTTCAGGGGCCGGACGGTCATTTTGCCCTTCCCTGCTCCACCACATGACACTTCCTGGTGTGGTGGAGGCGGTGGTGGGGGCCACATTAAATGGTGCTGTGGGCCGCACCTAGCCCGCAGGTTGATGAGAATCCCTGCTTTAAGGTGACACATCACTTTTGTCTGTTTTGTTTTGTTTACTCGCTGTTCACTCTTAATACACATGGTGTGTGTGTGTGGTTCTGTTTACACTTTGGGCTGCAAGACACACATAGGGACCCGTGTCTGTGTGTGTGTTTGTGTTTACACTCTGGGCTGCAAGACACACATAGGGACCCGTGTCTGTGTGTGTGTGTGTGTGTGTGTGCAAGACACACATAGGGACCCGTGTCTCTGTGTGTGTGTGTGTGTGTGTTACTGTTTACACTCTGGGTTGCAAGACACACATAGGGATGTGTTTCTGTTTACACTCTGGGCTGCAAGACGCACATAGGGACCCGTGTCTGTGTGTGTGTGGGTGCAAGACACACATAGGGACCCGTGTCTGTGTGTGTGTGTGTGTGCAAGACACACATAGGGACCCGTGTCTGTGTGTGTGTGTGTTACTGTTTACACTCTGGGTTGCAAGACACACATAGGGACGTGTTTCTGTTTACACTCTGGGCTGCAAGACGCACATAGGGACCCGTGTCTGTGTGTGTGTGGGTGCAAGACACACATAGGGACCCGTGTCTCTGTGTGTGTGTTACTGTTTACACTCTGGGCTGCAAGACACACATAGGGACGTGTGTGTGTGTTTCTGTTTACACTCTGGGCTGCAAGACACACATAGGGACCCGTGTCTGTGTGTGTGTGTGTGTGTGTGTGCAAGACACACATAGGGACCCGTGTCTCTGTGTGTGTGTGTGTGTTACTGTTTACACTCTGGGCTGCAAGACACACATAGGGACGTGTGTGTGTGTTTCTGTTTACACTCTGGGCTGCAAGACACACATAGGGACCCGTGGCGTGGACTCTTTGGGTTTTCAACCAAGGACACCGCGTTCAACCGACCAAGAAGACCCATCTAACACCCCCCCCCCGGCGACGCGTTAATATTCTACACCCAAGTCAGCCTGTGTCGTACTGCCGTGCCATAGAGTTCAGTCACAGAGTGTCTCGGGACTACGTTTCCCGGCAGGCCCTGCGTGGGAACCCGGAAAACTTGCCTCCCGTCCCGCAGCTCTTCCGGTCCCCATTTGCCATGGCCGCGCTGGGCGCCTCGGCGTGTCTTTGGGGCAGCAGGACGGCTTGGTTGCCGCGGTGTCCGCGGGGCTTATGCCGCGTCCCTGTGGGGTGGCGGGGTCGCTGCCAAGGCCCAGAGGGGGGTGAGTCTCTCGGTACGCGCCCTGGTCTGGAAAAAGAAGGGAGGTGCTGCCTCTGTAGTGCTGGAGGAGGCGAGAGGGTCTCTCCGTGGGGTGGGATCTGGGCTCGGCTGGTTGAGCATAAAAAGCCCCACTGAACTCCTAAATCGACGAAGCTCCCTTCGCTCCAGCCCTTGACTTCTTGTTCTCCCCAAAAAATGCACAGACCGACTTGGGGGGGGGGGGAGAATGAACCCCTGTATTTACAACCAGAAAAAAGGTTTCATTTTTAGATTAATAACTTTTCAGGTTACAGTAGTTTTACAGTTATATCAGAAAATTACTGATTTGGTGGTTATATACCATTAGAAACACATAGATAGATAATTATGAAATTGCTGCAAGGTGAACTATCTCCAGTTTAATAGGTTAATCATTCATATTACCTTAACATTTAAATAGTTTTATTTAACCAAAACAGTAACATTATATAGCATTATGTATGCTTATATTTGCTTAAGCATCTATGTTTGTTAACTGATGTGGTAAATATATTTTAAAAAACTTAGACTGACAGTCATTGACTACATCAACCAGGTCCATATGATAAAGTTCAGGCTGCTATGCAAATAAAGATCTCAAGATGCAGAGTTCCGTCCTCAAAAGGTTTCACTTTTATTTTACTGTTTGCCCCTCCCTCCTCAAACTTTGCTCCTTGTGCTATTCCATTCCAAACAACCTTCTATTCATTGAACTTCTTGAAATGTAGCAGCACTTAAGAGGTAAGGGGGTTGAATCTGTATACATAGATTTGCAGAGGAACAACGGGATTAAGGGCTTTTCTCAATTCTGATGTTTATTTTATAACATTTTTTGCTATGAAGGAGGCATGTTATCGTTGCAGATCCAAATGCACAGTTTTGAAAACCGCAAAACCGAGCATTTGATTTGATAATATCTTCTAGATAGAAAAATTGCCCCAAATAATCAGAAACCTCTGGGAGAGCATGGCATTGTGAATGGATTAATACAGCATTATGCCACATAATTTAAAACTAATTTCATGATGAATAACCTTTGGACTCTAATGTATCTTAACTAGAACACGATCTTTAGAGAGATTTTTCCTCAAAAAGCAGTTAAATTTTTTTAAAAATTGATTTTTTAAATATATTTTTTTTAAAAATAATTGGTTTTTATCCACCCTGTTTTTCTTGGAGCACAAACATTTGAGCTAGCACAAGGTAATGATCTCTCTTACCATACCATAGTTCAGGGATTTTCAACCTGCAGCCCGTGGGCTGGATCTGGCCCGTGGTGCCATTTCATGTGCCCCACACCAGGAAGTGCCATGTGGTGGAGGAAGGGCAAAATGGTCGTCCACCCCTCGAAGCTGTCTGAGGGAGCATGACCCAGACCCTGGCTTTAAAAGGTTGAGAACTCCTGCTATAGTTGGTTTAATCCTTGAGTGTAGCTATAATTGCCCTGAAGCAAGATCTAGCCTGGGTTTATTTTTATTTATTTATTTATTTATTTATTGTTAAATTTTTATACCGCCCACTCAGCCAAAGCCGACTCCGGCGGTTCACAACAGTGGGTAAAAACAGATAAAAACAAATAAAACAGGGTTGCTTTGGAATGATGGGACTTGATTCTTCTTTTGTGTCCCAATCAAACCCTGGACTGCCAAAATGAAGCCACTTTCTTGGCTTTGTCATTGCCCAAACTTAAGTCCTCATCAGTGCATATTTCTGGCAGTAATTGGCAGACCAGTAAATGACCTGGGTTCTGTATTCACATTCGCACAGCCTGTTGCAGTTTGCTATTAGCCCCCACTTGAGCATGTTGGTCTTGCATTTAAGGACTCCAACCCTCAGCCTATTCAGGGTCCTCCAAGTGACATAGGGGAGGTTGAGATCCTCAGCTATATCCTCCTTTAATGTTGTTTCTTGTGCAGTGAGCTCCTGCCTTCATCTTCTAATTTGGTTTTGGTCTTGTGTACCCTCAAGAATGTTTGTTTTTGCCATAAAGATCTTCCTGGATCCAAAGCAGCGGATTTGAGGCTCATATCCATGCAGAGGATATTGAGGGTCATTCTCTTGCTTAGTTCTCTTGGCATCCGCTGCCACTTCTCTCCATATCTTAGGTGGAGCGATACCAACTACTAGAGGATATCTTTTTCTCAACTGGTGTAGGTTTGAAGCATCCTGTCAAAATAGACATTGCTTCATTAACAGCGATGTCAACTTGTTTCATGTAGTGAAACCCTGCTGAAAGATCTGGACGATGGACCTTGAATCACACCTTCCAAACTGAAGGTTTAATCAGGATAAATGGCTTTCTAAGAACCCCATACAAAATTTGAAGTTCCAGCAAGCTAAATGGAATGTTCCCTATAGCATTAGAGAAAAGATTTTAAACCTATGTGCAAATATGAAAGATTTTAAACCTATGTGCAAATATTGCTGCATAGTGCTGCAGTGGCTTAGTGGTTCAGATGCTGAGCTTGACAACCGAAAGGTTGGCAGGTCAGCAGTTCAAGGGCTGAGTGCTGTGCAATGGATTGTGCTCCTAGCTTTACCTGTGACTTAACACGGAACGTTGTTACCTTCCTACTGAAGTGGTACCTATTTATCTACTTGCAATTTCTTGCTTTTGAACTGCTGACCTTCCAGTTTTTAAGTTCAGTGTTTTAACCACTAAGCCACTGCCATTCTTAATAGACATAGTATCACAGTCTACTTTATGGCTCATATTTAATAAGTAATATTTTGTCCACCCTATTTTTAAAATAAACATTTGTTTCTGTTTTTCTGTTTGGCTCAACTCTTTGCTTTTCAGAAGAGAAGAAACCTGGCATTTCTAAGCCTTCCTTTACAGATGAAAATGTCCAGAATTTGCTCTACAAAATGACAGGGTTGGATTTGCAAAAGATTTTCAAGCCAGTGAAACAGGAACTTAAACCCCCAACATACAAGTTTATGACAGAATTACAGTTGGAGGAGGTATATCAACAACATCTTTCTAGATATGTATTTGATTTTAACACGTGGATAGAAGAAACTGTTTCATTTTTGAAAAGATGCAGGAAACAAGCGATACCTTTATTGGATCACTAAGAAAAACAAAACATTGCACAAGCTAATCTTCCTTGTTTAATTTTTTTATTTATGTGTTTCAGTGGGCATAACCAGAGCTAGCAAACATGCGCTCAGAACACTTTTCGTCTTACTACTACTACCACCAGCATCTTCAACATTAAATAATAACTGTGTGCTGTCAAGTTAATTATGATTTACAGCTTCCCTTTCTAGGGTTTTCTGAGTAGAAGTGGTTTACTGGTCCCTTCTTCTGGGGGCCCTAGGACTGTGCAGCTTGCCCAAGGCTACACAGGGTAGTTCTCTATGGAGGAACAATGAGAATTGAACACCCAACTTCTGGCTCTGCAACCAGAGACCTAAGTCAAAGAGCTATCCAGACAGTTTTCTTCAAGATTAATATGTAGCAGTTACATAATATGGCACCTTTGGTACTTTATAAAAGACTGAAATTACTTAATGGATGAAATTATGTTGCATAGTTACACAAAAAGGACAACTTTGGGAAGCAAATTACTGTAAATTAAATCTCTATAGACATCTGTTGCATGCTGAGTCACACAACTCGGCCTGCTGTCATATCTTTGGCAATTTCTTAATTCTTGGCAACTGTGCATCAGGATTTTGGCCTATATACTTGCCACAATCAAGTGCATTACAGGTTTTTCATCAGTTGAAAATAAGTGTGAATATCAAAATTAATAAAGACTAATCCAGTGCAACCTTCCACATCAGAAATCATTAATATGCCTTATCTATATGTTTCTGGCAGATAAAAAAGAATTTACAAAATTAATGTGATAATGTGATATTTTACAAATTTCTAAGAGGCTAGCCATCTTTCAGCAAAACCAAGAAGAGTCTAGTGTACCTTAATGACTAACACATTTAATTTGGTGTAATCTTTTATGGACTATTTCCCATTGCATTTGAAGAAGTGGCCTACATCCCACCTAACAAAACTTTTAATAATTGCCACAAGAGTCTGTTGCTTGAGCCACAACTATGACTCCTTCCTTTCTTTGAAACAAGGCATTTTGTGGGGCCGGGTGGGGAAGTGTGTGTTTGACAGGTAGTCCAACAGAAAAGAACCTAGTCAAGACACAGTTGCAGTCCATCAAAGTAAATGGAAACCAAATCAGTAATATTAAATGTGTATGATCTAAATTATGTATGCTCTGTATGCTTGCTCAATGTTTTAGTTTCTCTTAAAACACTGGAATGAATCAAAGGCGTTGTTGGATATTAGGTAATTGTACAATTATACATATTTTTTCTTTTTTTAGGCTACACAGCATGCTATTGAGGTGGCTAAAGAGAGGCTCAACATGCCTCCTGTACTGAGTGAGCGAGAACCAATCAATGATATATTAGCAGATGACAAGATTCTTGATGGAATTGAACCCTACAAATATGTCTTTACAGATATAACCTACAGTGTCCCACATCGCGTGAGTCTTTTAATTGCTTGCCTCAAAATAGCTCTGAGATTTTGTTTGCTTTGACCCAATTTACTTTTTCATCAATAGGCAGACTGTTTGTAGCATGAGAACCACAGAGAACCACTCTTTCATCTCTCAACTGATAAGCTTATGGAAATCACAATGTGCAGCTTTTTGTTTGAGGACTGACAGTAGCTACTTTGTTTTGTTTTGTGTGTCATTCTACTAAGGCAGGGGTGGTCAAACTATGGCCTGTGGGCCAGATCCAGCCCATGGCACCTAATCATCCAGTCCACGCTGCCCGCCCTACTACCAGAAGCAGATGCGCTCTGCGCATGCGCAAACTCAGCCATAAATGCACCCGCAGCTGTAGTACATACGTTTACGACAACCGTGGATGCGTTTTACAGCAGTGTATGCGTGGGTGTGTTTTACGTCTGCTTCCGGGAGGAACCACGTGACCAGCCTGATCAGCTGTCCGGGGGACGTGGTCAGGCCCACAGTGTGAAAGGTTTGGCCACCCTTGTACTAAGGTATTGAGGATATGGAGAACCTTTCTTCAGTGAAAACTTTTTGTACGTTGTGCTGCTGTATTCACACTGAACTTAAGTTTCTTGAAGCTAATCTGTACTTGGTCTAAGTCAGTGGTTCCCAAAGTGGGCCCTACGCCCCACCGGGGACTTCAATTCCCAGAAGCCTAAGTCAGTTTATTGGCTGATCAGTGCTTTGAGGAATTGACTTAGGCTTCTGGAAAATGGAGTCCAAGAACCAAAGTTTGAGAAACGCTGGTCTAAGTACACCATGATGCCATAAGGGCAACTTTGTAGGAGTGACGTTGTAAGTTCCTAAACTGCCATATTCTTTCACCTGCTGGTTGAAGACAACACACTCCCTTTTTCAGATAGCCTATTTGAATTGTTTACAAAATCAATACCGTTTCCTTCCTTTCCCATAATTAAAAGGAGAGAGCAAATGGCTAAGGACTGCAGCTTACAAAAAACTTTTCCCAATTTCAGGAACGTTTCATTGTTGTGCGGGAGACAAATGGACAGTTGCGCAAAGCTTCTTGGGAGGAACGAGACAGGATGATACAAATCTATTTCCCAAAAGATGGGCGAAGACTTACCCCACCACCTTTGTTTAAGGATGAAAACCTTTCGGTAAAGTCTTAAGACATGATTGAAAGTCATCACTTAACCTCTTCTTTGCCTTTGTCCTGTCATATATTTGCTACTTATCTTATCATTGTCTTCACTGATAGTGTCTTTAGACAGGACTTTAGCTTATTCTTTTGATAGTATGGCTGAAACCCAGTAAGTAGGCGAACTACCCCACAAGTTCAGTTAAGTCACAACTGTAGCTGTGACTTAATACTAGATTTCAGCTTGTCATTCTCTTCAGGCATTGTTCAGGCAGTGGGGCATGAGCAGTGGGACCATATTCTTTCCTGACAGCTTCCTAGCTTTTATGCGGTATTGATCGAATTTCTATCTTCCTCTTCCTCATAAATAGCTGAGGACATTTAAAAATTCAGTTAAAAACACAGTTAAAATCTCAAATTACACAATCTATAATTACAAATATGTAAAAAAGCATATTACTCCTTAAGTCTCACATACCTTGAAAGCTCCACAAGAGCTGGTAAATGTTGGGTTCAAGTAGCCAACACACAATACACAAGAATTAAAGCACATTAGTTAGTTACTTGAAATGTTGGATGTGGGCAATAGGGTTCAGTGTTGGTACATACATATGCATGCACGTACAATTGCCCTAAATGCAACAATATAGATGCTGATTAAATAAAGCAAAATAAATAAATGTAGTGGTTCCTGGTAGACGTTGAATTTGTGCTCACACTTAAATAGCAGTGACAGATTTGTGCTTATTTGAATAATTTTGCTTCTCGAAGCCTATTACAGATCTGTTGGGCAGTCTACTTGTACTGCTGCTGACTGGAACAGGATTATTGTATTGATTTTTTTGTGGGGGAAGATGCTGTTTCATTGTGGCCTTATCTATTATTGTTTCAGATTCTGTTTCTTCAGAACCGCCATGAAGAGCTCCTTGTCCATTGCCTTGTACAGTTTGAACCGGATTCACCTGACTATATCAGAGTGAGTTGCCACCATTAGTAGTAGTCTTTCCTACACTGCTGAAACATCTATTTACACACGCTTCTGGAAAGTTGCTTTGAATGCTGTTTAAAATATTGCTGTTTTAAATAGGTTCACCACAGAACATATGAAGACATTGATAAAAACGGAAAATATGAACTTCTGCGTGCAACAAGATATTTTGGAGGGATGGTGTGGTATCTTGTAAACAGGAAGAGGACTGATGGACTACTAATAGACATGATCCAAAGAGATTTGTATGTGTTTATTGAACTGTTATGCACAACTGAATCAGTTGAATCCCGCAGCAATATTGTATTGGAAATAGTTGATATTTAGCAGCCCTATCCACACAACTGTTGTAATATTATGGAAATTACTCCTGTTCACGGGGAGGAAGCCTAAAAGGACATTCACTGTTAATAATTCATTCTTGAATTGCCCCCTTAAAATCAATCCTCCCATGGGGCATTTTCACCACGTTGGGAACCACAGGTTTAGATGTACATACACAATTGAAGGGTATTATCCTGGAACACATTTCCCAGATCACAGCAAAGCTGCTGTGACTTACATCTCCTAGATGTTTTTTAATTACCTGTTTTGGAAGCAAAGTTGTAGCTCTTGTCCATAAGCACTGTAAACCTTTGAAGACAAAGCACCTTACCTATATGGCTCACAAAGATCGAGGGGGAGGTGGACATTGCCCAATGCTATTAAACCTTGTCAGTATGGGAGGTAACGGAGATTGAATAGGGTGACACAAACAGCTGGTTCCTTATATGTAACACAATCCTTTATGTAAATTATCTCCAAAAATGTCTACAGATTCCATTGTTATCCAATTATGACTATACTGTATATGAAACCGGGTATTCCAAGGCTATAATTCAATACGTAACCTGTTGGTCAGCCCACTGATTTCAGATGGTTAGAGTTTGAGTATATGCGCCTGTGATCA
Organism: Bradypodion pumilum; assembly: GCA_035047305.1. Taxonomy (NCBI): domain Eukaryota; kingdom Metazoa; phylum Chordata; class Lepidosauria; order Squamata; family Chamaeleonidae; genus Bradypodion; species Bradypodion pumilum. Next base: position 328,878,134 of record JAWDJD010000003.1, read on the forward strand.
CATCATAAGGAGCTTTGTGGAACTGTTATGCAGGTATAGAACAGTGCTTTTTATTTGGGTTACTCCCAGAGACATAATGGGATACTTATTTGCAGGGCAAAATCCTGTTGTGTAACATAATGTAACTGAGACCAGGTGCTGGAAACATTTAACTTACACTAATTAAAAGCCCCCATCCCCTTGTTTTAGATTGCAAGGGAGCCCCTTGTTCTATGGAGAAGGCTGTGGGAGCCCAGTTGGTGTGGAGAGCCTTTGAATGGGAAAAATTGCGCTGCCAGGATTGGAACCATTTGCATCAATCTGGCAGTGATTTTTAAAGGCCCCTTTTCCAGGGAACCAGAGGGAGTGTTAGAACGTAACTTGAAGGGATAGGAAGCTTTTAATTAGTGTAAGTTAAATGCATTAAGTGGCTGGTCTGAGTTGCACCAAGCATAAAGTTATAAAATGAGAGTCCGGCAGTACTTTCTAAACCAGGAGTTCTCAATCTTTTTAAGCCGGGAGCCGGGTCACACTCCCTCAGATAGATTCAGGGGCCAGACGACCATTTTGCCCTTCCTCCACCACATGGCACTTCCAGGTGTGGTGGAGGTGGTGGGCCACATGAAATGGCACCACGGGCCAGCCGCAGGTTGAGAATCCCTGTTCTTAATAGAAGATAGGTCTAAAATCAAAATCAAGGGAAGTGAACTTGAACTGAATAGTTAAATAAAAGCCCCTCCTTTTTATATCCATAGCAATGGCTTACATTTGTTCTACATTTCTTTTGTGACTCTTATTTACTGTAGCATTAAGACTACGAAAGAAAACTAATCTTAGTTCTTTTGCTAAAGATAGAATAAAAGTTAAGCTAAGGAGACTGATATGCTTACAGGGAGTAGTAACAGTGTGAAAGTTTAACATGCTGTCCTGAACAAATGTTGTATTTCAGGATTGATGATGCTGAAAGCTTAATTATCCTGTATCATATGCTTCATCCCGAGTGTCATTCTGCTAAAGAAGCACAAGAACAAGATCTCCAAGGATTAGATTTAATTAAGGTAAGATAGAGTATATATCTGGATGTGAAAAGGTTGGAAAATAGGAAAAATGTGCATTACTGTCCTGTGTCACAATTGGGCAATTTGAGTTCCTCCAGATGTTTGGCAGATTCCCATGCTTTTTCACCACTGCCTGTGCTAGTTAGGTTGGTGGGAACTACAGCCTGATAACACCTGGAGGAGCAAGTGTTGCCCCTCAGTCACAGGTTGGATTGGGGAAGGAGTTCAGCACTGGCATGAAGACAGAAATAGAAGAAGCCAAGTAGAAGATGAAGCTATTTTCTTGCAGCTACAAAGAGTCCTTTGGGATTTTAAACAACTCCATTTCTTGACTGAGAACCACAGAATCTTCTATTGGCTGTTTCTTAATCTCACAAACTGCTAAAGCCAGAACTCTGGAGTAGAAATTAATCTCTTTGCAATTTAACTAGTGATCTCTCTTTTCCCCAGGTTTTCATAAAGACAGAAACGGAGAGGGGTGGATATCTTGAGCTTGCGCTACAGGCTTATACAGCAACTCTGCCTAAATCTGCAACTTCATAAAATGATTGGATTAATCTTCATCTGTTGTGTCTGGCAAAAATGTATATAATGTTTTAAAATTAAACACATTTTGCTGTACAGCATGTTAGTAGCTCAACTGTTGTTTCTAAACCACAATTGTTCTCCATTTACATGTTCTGCCTTTCTGTTAAATTTAGTGTCATAGGCACAATGTGAACAGGCATTATTAAAAGGTATTTATTAGCAGACTTTGTTTCAATGAGAAAAACTTCCAATAGGATCTAAGATCTATACAACAGAAATGGAGGGGATCCTTCAAAGGTCTACTTATTTATCCAACAAAAATGAAAAATAAAAAAATCAAGCAAATTTCCACTTAGAAGACTGCACTAATAGTCACGGGTATGGAAAAAGCAATTTATATGAATTCTGGTTTTATTTCTTATAAAAATTCAGTCAGACATTTCTTCATCCAAATTAATATCGGTAGTATCAATATCCTCCAGGTCTAAGTTATCCAAGTCTTCATCCAGCTCCAGTAATGCCTAGGGCAGGAAGTACACAGTTAGATACCTAGTTTTACATAAAGCCCTTTCTTCTATCCAATATAAAATACTCAACTGTTGCTAGAAGATTCCCCACTCTTCCCTGCTTGCCATTTTGTTTTCTGCAAGCTGACTTACTTGCATCTCCCTCTATTTTAGTAGCAGTGCATTTGCATGATACAGTATTGTGAGGGGCCTAATGCAGAAGGCCTAATGCAGGGCCGGCCGGCCTGCAGGCCGAGCGCAGCCCACAGCACCATTTCATGTCGCCCTTGCCACCACCGAAACAAGCATTTACGACAGGTGTAAAACACGCTCACGCATGCGTAAATGCACCTGCCAAAAACTGCCATAAATACACCGTGGCTGTCGTAAATGCATTTACGACAGGCGGGGATGCGTTTTACGGCAGCATTTATGGCGGGGGGAACCATGTGACCGGCCTGCTCAACTATTCAGGAGGTGTGGCGCAAAAAAGTTGGGAACCCCTGACCTAATGCATCAAGTAGAGTCAGTATGGAAGCGTTATGCTACCCAGTTTCTCCTGTTTACAACTAAGAAAGCCAAAAAAACTTTGTCCTATGGATTCTTCATTGCAATTTGTGAAACCAAATACTACTGTCACTGGCCTGTTTCAACACAATGACAGCAGAACTTGAAGCCATGCAGGATAAAAATAAATCATGGAGTAAAATTCTAAATTATATGTATTTGTTGCTACTGCAAATGGAAATGACAGGACAGCACTCACATACTACTTATATGTGACAAGTCAGAGTTCCACAGAAGCGCTGGCTTGATTTTTTTGCAAGTTCAGCCACAAATAACTAACGCATTCACTCACTCAAGGAATAGAATTATTACTGCGGTGGAAGATATAAAAAGATGGGACAGAGAAGCGGTCTGAAGGAGAAAGCTCTTAATTTATTTCATTCCTATTTAATTTTGAAACCAATTTTTCTGACTTCCACCAACAAAATATGAACAGTTTTTAGTGGCTCAAGTGGCTAAGATGCTGACTGGGAAGGCGGGAGGTCAGCAGTTCGATTCCCGAGTACTGCAGGATGGAATGAGCTCCCGATTTTGTCCCAGCTCCTGCCAACCTAGCAATTCGAAAGAAAGAAATTGCATGTAGATAAATAGGGACCACTTTGGTGGGAAAGTGAACAGTGTTCTGTGCACTCTGGTGTCTAGTCATGCCTGCCACATGACCACGGAAATGTCTGCAGAAGCAGACAGCGCTGGCTCTTGGGCTTTGAAACAGATGAGCTCTGAACCCTAGAGTCGGATACGACTGGCTTTCGAGCAAGGGAAACCTTTATTAGCTAATAAGAGACTTGTTGATTGTTTGACATTTACTTTTAAAATCTGGTTTATTCTTTGAACGTAAATTCAGCTCAGGCTAGAAGAGTAGTTGGAGGAGGTGTGTACAAATTTTTACAGCAAGCTTCATTTGCCTAAATTAAACACCAATGCTGACCTTTAATTACATCCAAGAGCATGTAATAAGAGCAAAGCGGTGCTGTACAAAAATTTAGTGGCAGCAAGCGGGGAGAGGACACTGTGATTAAGGTGAGGCTTAGCACCGCACCCTAGAGTTGGATACGACTGGTTTTTGAACCAGGGCGGTCTTTACCTTTACTAAGGAATCCATCCAGTCCCAACCATTCCCAATAGAAGTATATAGGACATTTTGTTTTGGTCATACGTAACCATAACATTCAAGATGACTGCTTATAAGAAATCTGCTCTAATGGGTCTAATTTCACGAGGAAGATGCACAAGAAACATAACAGGAAGAATTCACAACAAAATGTCATCTGTCATTCCAGAGACGTTGCATGTATTATACAGAAAGAACTGAAATAACATTCTCAATTGTACCATCACTACAGCTTTGCCTGTATTAAGCATATTTTTTTAAAAAAATTACACCATTTTTTCCACTCTGCTTGTTTACTATACAGAGAAGTAAATTAAGCAGCAGCATATACAATAACCATTTTTTAATGTGATGTGGTGACTAAACTTACTATGATCACATTCTATGTAACATAGTACAGATTTAATTCTGAAACTCCCAACAGTAAGATGGAATAAGGGAAATATGAACAAGTGAGCAAGAGTGCAGCTTCCCAAACAAATTATGATTTCTCTTGCTGTTTTACCTTTTCATCTGTTATTGTTTCAGCTAGGTCCTTCCCTTCAATTGGTGGGATTGTCACAGGCCTAGAAGTAGGGATTACTTCTTCCACTTCTGATTCCTTATGATACAAAGGGAAAGACTTTAAAATGTTTGATGGGACTTGTTCATGTTCATAGAAAAGCTGGATCTCATTAGATTTCCCCCAAGTTGAAAGACAGCCTCAGAAGCTTGGAGGGAAGGGACAGGAAACCTAATTAACAATAAAAGGCTGTGAGTGAGGACTTCCATCAGCTGTACAATCATTGAACTACATGAACTGAATTTCTGATAATAAACTGTTGGCTCTAATGGGTTTAAAGTGTAGCTCTAATAGTATGTCTTTTGTAAGGGGCAGAAAAAGCAACATTCACAAAAGCAAGTATTTCTTGTGTGGGAAAGATAATGTGTTTAATGTCTGCTTTTCATTGTTTGGCTGCTGATTTCTATAGCACCATCTGCATTATGCTACATATAGCAGAGCACAAGCAGATTTAGTAGGTATCTAAATCTTAAAGAGAATAAGGCATAACTGATCAGATGCAGCTGCAATTAATTAAGCTTGGCTCCAGCTGTTGTTTTTGAGTAAGGACTGAAAGATGCAACTAGGTTTGAAGAAGAATTTGGGCGGGAGAATGGCAGCAATGTGTATTTTTCTGAAAGGATTGCAGGTGGTAATGTTCAGACATTAAAGGCTCCCCATGCCTCTCTTTGGTTGAAAAGGATCCTCAGAACCTGAAGATAGGGAATAGGAAACTTTTACTTAAAAGATAAGAGAATGTAGTTGATGATAGCATCAGCCTTAAGTGCGCAGAGCTGCCCCAAAAAGATTCTGTCCAGCATATGAGTGCAACACTTCCAATGTCATTCTTTACAGCAATTCATAATTCACAGCCTGACTTTTACAGAGCTGCTTTGGCTAACCAAAAAGACTGTAAATACAAGGATTTTAGTGTATCTCTTCTCTGCCATTTCAAAGTATCCAAATAAACTATGAGAAATTCAGGAAAACTTTATTCAGGTACAGATGCAAGCAAACATGTTCCAACAGTTATTTACAGCTATTAACTTAAAGCACCCGTAAGAGGTCCTTTATACAATGCCTTCTCAAAACGGGGAATTTCCTTGTAAAGATAACACGGTCCGAGAAGCTAAACAATTACTGAACAATCACTAAAATGAATCTCATAGTTAAGATAAACCATTTGGCTCAGATAATACTAAAACTATCCATGAAACGTCTATTTATACTAAAGAAGTAAGAATTCTGATCACAAGGAGATAGTGTTACTAAGGATTAACACAATTAACACTAACCTGAAATACTTCTTCTTTTTGTGGTATGAAACCTTTGGCTTCTTCCAAGACATTTCTTTCTTCATTTGGCTATGAAAGAAGAACCAACAGGTTCATGCAGTCAGTCAGGATTCTTACTGTCCACCACACTGAGTTGCTCACAAAGTGCATCTACTTACAGTGACCAGGGGATATTCTCTGGCTGGCCTAAGAGTAGTCTGTGCTTTCTTGATATACTCTTCAGCAATGAAAGCTTCTTTTAATCCAGGGAACAAGTTTTCATATTCAGTGGGATCAGCAAGGGATTCAGCAGCTTTCTGGTTGACTTTAGAAAGATTCTCTCTCCACATTTTAACAACCCTAGCAATGGAACAGATAGATGTCTTAGTGTAAACAGCTCTGTTATGTGCAAAATATTTTTACCACACACACATAGATGAAATGTAAGAGTTACCTTGAAACTTGGCTTGGCAAATATGTTCGTGCCAAGAAAGCAGCTTCTGGTAAGCGCCCAGTTCTAATTAAGAGCTCAAGACAGCTGTCAAGCCTACAATGATACATTGAAAGAAATAATCACTTTTTCAGTTTGGTTGATACCATCTGAAGCAAAATAATAATAATTCATACTTTAAATGTTCTAACACTAATATAACCTAGTTTTTCCCTTCATGCTCTCCCTATGCTTTGGACTACAATTCCCATCAATTCATGCTAAACAGCCAAAGAGGAAAGATGGTCAGAATTAACATTTTAAGGTTTATGCTTCTGGTTTTAAGTTACAAGAAGGTTAAACATGAGATTGGGATACCAGTGACAATGCGAGCTTTCTCCGTGGCAGTAGCTACTTTTACAACCTTCCCAGAAACAAATCATGTACAAACTCTTGTGTCATTTAGGTGCATCTGGGGGGCGGAGGGACGACAATGACTATTTTTCTTGGTACCTGGTGACATATGGTGCTAATCACATTTTACCCCCTTATTAGGAATTTTATACTGCAATAATCCCAGTTTTCCTCATCCTTGCATCCCCCAGACATACCAAACCAGAATATCCATTACCCCTGAGCATTTGATTCCTAGAAAACACTTAACTAGAGAAAGGACAAAAGAAAAAGCCAAAAGTGAGGTAGGATTTGAACACAACTATTATATGATACACAGCTAACTACTTGGTGCCTATATGGATGCTTGAAACTGGCCTCTTTCTCCATATGTACTGTTACAAAGTTGACTGTGTATACCATAGGGGTGCAACTATGCCTCTTTCTCCAGTAACCAGCACTAACCTTCACTGTCACTGTCAAAATTTAATGGCAAGCCGTTTAAAGCAAGCAGATGCTCCATTTAACTAAGCTTCCTTCCAAATTTCCACAGCAGGGCTTTCAGTGAGTGTTGGGATGGGTTACGAAAACAGCCTTAAGGGCAACCACACACAATCCAAATGTCATCCACTCCTGCTACAGATGTGGTTTCTTCCTGTATATTGTGGATTGTTTGTTACTTACTTTCCTTGCAGGAAGTAACTCATGAACGCTACGTTGTTCTTGCCATCTTTCTCTGCTCCCTCAGCAAGCTTGTCCACCATGCTAATATTTCCTGAAGCTGTAGCCAAAAGCAATAAGCCACCATAGTCCTGTGCATGGTGCAGGCATTCCTGGGCAAGGCCAAACTGGCATTTACTGATTGCAAGCTCAGCCAGTTGCTTCCACTTCTGCTCAGACTGTGTAAACAAAAGAGAATCCCAAGAGTTATGTAGTCTAAGAGTGCCATCAGATGGGGGGAAAGTTTGCATTTCAACTGCTCTTAGTGCAATCTGGTGCAAGCTATTTACTCATGATCACATGACATGTGGGGAATGGTAATCAGCTCGATGCAAAACCATGCTCACACTGGACCAAGACAGTCCAGTAGCAGACTATTATTTTTTTTTAGTAGGATTAGAGCAATTCCTCTATGAATGGAAGGATCACTTTAATGGAGATTGTTCCCAGCAAAAAGGCCCCTTCTGGTATGATCAGATGCAATCTTTTCTTACTGACTGATTGCATCTTAAAAGTAGATTAGGCATTACCATTTCTGCACTGAACACGTGGAAGTACAAGGTTAAAAAAATACTTATGGTGCTATTTTCTCATCCAGAAACAAGGGGCACGTCGCTTCTAAAAAGTTAGAACTTTAATTAGGCACAGAAAACTAGTCATACATGAAATCATACTCAGCACTTTAGCTGTGATAAATAAATCAAATGTTTTAATAACTAAACTTGGTGTTATCTTAAGATACAGTGATACCTCATACAACGTCCAAACTTGGTTCCACAAGTTTGGACTTTATACGGATTTGGACTTTGTATGAGGCATGCAAAATCCTAGCCGCAATGCCTCATACGACGTCCAAATCCTTGCCACGATGTCTCGAACAACGTCGTTTCCATAGAGATACATTGTACTGTAACAGCACAGACTTCAGGGCAAAGTCAAGGAAACAGACAGGAAACTGACAGAACTTTAAGAAATCATTGTCTAAAGGCTAAATACATTGAAAAAACATGTCAAACAACCCTGATTGTCCAAGAACCTTTAGAATGCTGCAAAAATCCCAGGAATGCTTCTAAACATCCTGGTGAATTTTTTTTAAAAAAATCCAAAGTCGCGCTCAAAGCCACTCCTAAACACTCTTCGCCTCATGCAAAACCCACAAGAGCAATGCACGCATGTGTTCTGTCTTTTATACTGCCCAGGCACAAGGCAACCTGGGAAAAACCCCAATGCCTCATACAAAGTCGCAGCAACTTTGTATGAAGCAACTTTTTTCAAGGAATTAGGCTATGTTGTATGAATTCGATGTTGTACAAAGCGGACTTTGTATGAGGTATTACTGTACATATCTTGTATTTCACAGACTTCAAACAAGCAATCTGAACAGGTTCCTAAGACATTCAGCAAGATAATAAGGTATACAGAAGTTTCTCTTGGATATTGCTGCTGTTATAACTTGGGTCTGTTCATCTCACCACTCCATCATAATTAAGAATCAGACAAGCAAATAAAGCACAAAATAACATAATCTGGGCTAGAAAAATTAGAGGTGAACCCTTAGATCCTTAATGGGTAGTCAAAAGCTTTCATGAAAATTAAGCTCAATTGCTGATGAGACCCATCCTGGAGTCCAATTCATTCCTGGCCACCCATTTGTTTCACTTGACTTGAATTTTCTGTACCTTAAGACAAACATTTTGAGTTTGAACTGTTGTAAAAAATCCTGCTAACATACCTCTGCTTCCACTGCAAGCTGATATGCAATCTTAAGTTCACCAAGCTGAAGGGCAAGCTCAAAGCGGTGCTCTGGATCTGTAGATACTGCGAGGGCTTGCTGTTTGAAACCCTGGAAACGTATTTTAAACAGTATGTTGTTAATGAAGGAATTTTCTTAAGAGTCCTACAGAGGTGAAATTGCAAATACAAGCATATCTCATGTTACCTGAGCCAAAATCCTTTTTGTTTTCCTACTTTAAAAACCATGAATGGGCCTAATGCATACATATGTCCGGCTGTGCTAAGATATTACATCTAGGACTATATTTAATGCTGGCATTACATTCTTACACCTGGAGAAGAAATTTCCACAAGCAAAAGGGAACAATCCCCCTCCCTCCTGCAGCCCCTCATGTGCTTTAAAAGCTTACTCTGGATGGCAGGATTCCTTCCAAAGCATGTTTTTGGCCAAACAAGAAGACTGGGGTATGAAAAAACCCTGAGACAACTATGGGCATCATGGTGTACTTAGACCATAGTTTTTATTAACCAAATATTAAGCGTGTAGAGTAGAATATCTGAAATGTTTTACCTGCTTCTCTAGGAAATGTGCAACTCTGGTCCTCTGTTCTTTTGGAATTGTAGGAAGAACTTTGTCTGCCATACTGAAGTCTCTCCTCATCACGGCAGTCTGATACTCAAGCACTGAGACTAGCAAGGAGTAACTCACTATATTTAATTCTTTGTCACCAAGGTAAAGTCTGTTGTCTTTCGGAATATAGCCTAGTAAATACATTGTCCTTTAGGGAAAGAAATGGGAAAGGGGAAGAAGGCCTAAAAAGTCATCTGAATTATCAGAAATTAGCTGTATATTCAGTAACCAACAGGCACACCAAGACAAAGGACAGTGATTGTCTATGAAAGCCTAATGAGGTCAAGGCAAAGAAATTTAATACTAATCAGAAGGAACTTTGCACCAACCAAGCATCTATGGACTTTTCACTTCCCAAAAATAGCATGGTGAAGGCAAACCTAGTTGCATCTTTCAGTTCTTACTCAAAAACAACAGCTGGAGCCAAGCTTAATTAATTGCAGCTGCATCTGATCAGTTATGCCTTATTCTCTATAAGATTTAGATACCTACTAAATCTGCTTGTGCTCTTGCTATATGTAGCATAGTGCAGATGGTGCTATAGAAATTGCTGGGAATTAGGATAGGTTTAATATTTGGAATCTTATGCAAAAAGAAAGTGACTGCAAGTGACAAAGCTGTGCTGACACCATCCCTGCAATCAAGCTTTACATCCAAAAACAGCACCTCATATAAGGGCAATGATCCTGTTTACCTCCAGTACAGGAACTACTGCTATATTAACCTATAGATTCCAGCTTTACTAAATTCTCAAAAATGAAGAATATTCTGCAAGACACAAGCACAAAATTGTTTCACATCAACTAGAACTGTATCTGATGAACTACAGAATACTCACCGGTCCAAATGTGCTATGGTCACAATTTCTCCTCCAACGTAGTAGTTCAGTCTATTCACGGAACTGGTGTAAATAAAACAATCACCCACCCATAATCCTGTTTTTACAATCTCTTGGATTTCACCAAGGACCTAGAAGAAGAAAAATGGCTTTAAATTTGGAGCTATCTAATGGGACTACAGCTGCCACCAGGATTTCAACAAGCTGGTTGGAGGCTGAATCACTGAGTCAGAGTAGCTAGTTGTGGAGCCAAGGTTCAGGAGTTTGATTCCCCAATGTGTTTTCCAAGAGTATAGGTCTTGAGGTCTTGAGCAAGTTAGTGTCAGACTGCCACCCCAGAAAAAGCAAATAGTAAAGTAATCTGAGAACTTTATAACTAGAAGACTCTGAGAAGGGTCTCCATAGATCAGTATCAACTTGACACCACATGATGATTATGACTAGAAAGGAACTTTATCACGTGGCAACCTAGTGTCCTTAAACAGACTTGAAAGTGAAAAGTTACATAGACATGGAATTTAGGTCTAACATATGAATCTGTAAAATTACTGTTCCACTACAATAGTGCAATCTATAAACATTAAATTTAAGCCACAAGTTAATGGTAGATCAAATAGCTTTACTGTTTGAAAATGCACAAACAGATAGTTTATTTGCTAGTTTTGTATAGTAATTTGTAACTATTAATTTATGTGCCCAACAAGAAAGCTTTCAATTCAATCCCTGGTGTTAGAAAATTTCCACCTCTAAAAGGTGCCTTACTACTATTCAGGTTTTTAAAAAAGTACTACCGATATCATACAACAGACTGTAGTTGTATCATACAACTACGTTTTATGATGCCAGTATACCTTTTTAAAAATTGATTATAACTAGTAACATATTTATTTTCTTGCATTTACATCATAAACCTCTGCAATCAGATCATCAGATCCCAAATGTATAGTTGAAATTTTAAAAGAGGTACCTCAAAGGCATCTTCAATGCCATCTTCGGTGACTCCCTCATGTGTCTCTTGAGCTGTTGCAACCTTCTCAGAAAGGTATTTCAGAATAAAGAATGATTCTTCTGTTGCTATGCATACAAGTTCACCAGAGTCAGACCAGAAAATCTATGTATAAACAGCATAATGATCTTTTAAGGTGCTGGTTACAGCAAAAAGAATTAATAATAATAATAATAATAATAATAATAATAATAATAATAATAATAATAATAATAATAATAATAATAATAATAATAATAATAATAATAATAATAATAATAATAATAATAAATCCTACTTACAACTGAGAAGGCAAAATATGCATTTTTCTTTGTCACTATCTTAAAAGTTCCCCATTTTTCCTCACAAAGAATCAAAGTTAATACTTGCTGATCTTCCAGGAAATGAGCTTTAGTTCTTCAGCAACATGCAGATGAATTGAAACTCACATGTTTGGGCTGTATTTCAATTCTGCGTATCAGTTCTGTGTTTTCCCAGTCATAAAATGCCAAGCCATTGACAGATCGGACACCTAGCAAAAAACCACCATAGATACCTGCAGCAGAGAAAAACAAAAGAAATTGGAACCTTAAGTAGAAACCATTGGCCAAGCAGGCTAAGACTGATGTTCAGCATAAAATATGTGACATACCTTCTGCTCCGAAATCAGGTTTAAAGGATTTCTTCTCTTTGAAGTTTTTAAATATCTTGACACTGCTGTTGCTCTCCCTGATGGCATACCTGTATGTTAAAAAAATGGAATTTAGTAGTACGACATAACTCATTCATTCAGGTCAACTCACAAAGCCAGAAGCAACATAAGCACACTGATCACATTTACCTGGCTCAAGTGACCTCAATGATTCTTTCCCTGGGCCTCACAAGGAGGACAGAACGATGACTGGAGTGAGATTTGAAGCATTTCAGATTTTAGTGTTCTATAATTTTGGTAGTAGCTACAATGGTTAATTTACAGCCAGCGCATATAACTTATAGATCATATTTAGTCTAATAAGCTATAAGCACTGGCGATAAATCAGCCACCACATCCGCTACCAAAATTATTTGAGCAGTTTCATACTGAATTTTTAAAAACAAAGACTACCAATCTCATTCCTGCAGAACAATGTGAGAAAACAGACCTCTCATCACAGATTCTATATTTGCTCTGGTATTTGCAGACTAACAAGCAAAACTTTCATCCCTGGTTTCATATGTGTACATGTTTTCCTGTGCACAGGAATCTCTTTCATCTGAGAAAAAGCTGGACACAGATTGTTAGCGACTGCACCACCCAAAGCCCACAAAATTCAGTATCCAGCCTATGTCTGGTATGTGTTAAGGTTACAGCATCGCTTCTAGAAATCCATGGAGCCCCAGTACCAACAAGAGGAAGAGGTTCCACCAGATGGACTCAGTACTGCCCTTTGGGGTCAGTGCAGCATCAATAACTGGGCACATACAGTGAATCAGAACCAGCAAGTGGAGCTTTGATTAGTCACTCATATAAGTAAAGTTATTTCCAAGAGTCTGGAACAGCATTCAGCAGACTATTAATGTAAATACACTCAAACAAAGTCATTCACTCATAGGATCCTGCCTGTGGGAAGTGGCAACTAGGCAGGATACCTCTCTCTCAATTAACCTTTTTGTGGAGGAAGCCATACTGTGAAAGGCGGCCATCATCAGCTACCCTATGAGAGTTGGACTTGACAGCCCAAAACTAGAAACACAAATCACACCAATGCTTTACCAGTGGAGTTACGCCAGGCCGCATCATTGGATATTTTTAAGAAGTGGTATAATATTCCAGATTGGTGGTATAGAAATATAATAACAAACATCTGAAAACTGTGCTCTATGGCCAATTAATAAGTGTATACAGTTACATAAAATTTGACTTTCATAATGATTTTGTGCTAAAACCATGTCCTGATTTACATGATTTTCCTATGGGTTTGCTTCAAGTTAAGTAAAAATAAATAAATTTTATGTGTTTGCTTTGAGTTACATAAAAAACCAATTTAAGCAAATGCCTAAGGAATGGACTTTTTTCGTTAGTAGGGGATTTACTGTATTTGCACTATGCCACCCTATGCCATCAATTGTTACTGTTTGTATATTTCTGATTTTAAATACTGTACATTACCCAGAGTGGGAAAATATCCCAAATGAGGAGTTTGGAATTTAATAAATAAATAAAATAAACTTACTCAGAAGAATCATGTGCCCATGCAAACTCCTGAGCAGAACCAAAACTCTTGTTCCTCAGAGCCATAGCTGTGTAAATGATGTATTCACCATCCCCACACACTACTACAAATCTGAAAGTAGTAAAAACAAAGCAATAGTAAACCAGAGAGACATGAAAAGTTTGTGTGCATTTCAGAAAGAACATGAATAAGCCATCCAATTGAAGTATTTCTCTTACCGCCCATTAGGATTATGCTGAATCGTCTGAGGATATATCTCACAGCTCCCCATATCTTTCACGGCCAGAGGCAGCCTCTCACCATCTTTAATTTCAGCATCTCCCATTGCTTTCAGATTAGCCTGCTGAATTTCTGAATGCTTAGCCCAAATGATCTTTCCATTAGCATCCATTGACATGGCAGGCTCCTCGCGGCCAAGCTGGGAGGGAAGAATAAAAACAGATTTGGGTTTACCCTGTCCTGAACATCGAATATACAAACAGACTTCCAACTTCATAACAATCATAACAAACCACCTTGCAGAGAGTCAGGGATTTTTACAAGATCACAAAAGCTGCCCCAACTCTTGTATTCATTTGTATTTTTTTCTCAAATCAAGTGCCACACGCTGTAAACACAAACAGAAAAGATATCTATAAAACATCAACAGGCTTGGACTGACTAGCTTTGGATATGTCTAAACATCCCAAAAAAACTAATATCTAGAGCAGTGTTTCCCAACCATTGGTTTTTGGACTTCAATTCCCAGAAGCCCAAGTCAATTCCCTAAAGCACTGATCAGCCAATGTACTGTTTTAGGCTTCTGGGAATTGAAGTCCCCCTATGGGGCATGGGCCCCACTTTGGGAACCACTGATCTAGACTGTATTATATGCTTCTTAATGAAGTGATAACCAATTCAAAAAGTTTAAAATGAGCTTGGAATTCGATCTATCTATTCAGTTTTGGAAATTAATTAAAATGTTCTTTTCTTTATTCGTGTCAGAGGCACCACCAGCATATAATAACATACAAAGCTAAAATTAACATATCTAAAACAAAAAGGAATTAAAAGGAGTAGATGACATCCGCCCAATATCGGGCCACCTCAACAGCACTTGAGCCTCCCTGAAGATTACTACTTCAGTGATCAGGCATCTTCTGGGAATGGAGATTTATCACCGGCAACGGAGATTTTTCATCGGCTAATCCTTTCAACTCAGAAGAACTAGATGTAGAAATTAAAATGTTATATAACTGCTATTGTACCCCGCTCCAGATTTCTAGAATTAAGAGCTCAAGACCAGGTCTATGTTGAAAGGACTGTGGATTTTGTTGTACCTATTGGAATATGTAGTGGGATGCTCACTCGTTTGTCCCCTTGCAGAACTAAAGATTCAAGAGTTCCCTTCCAGTTTGAAAAGACCAATGGTAAAATATCCATATATTAGTCAAGAGACTAAGACGCTGACTGGGAGGCGGAAGGTCAGCAGTTCGATTCCTGAGTACTGCAGGACAGAATGAGCTCCCGTCTTTGTCCCAGCTCCTGCCAACCTAGCAGTTCCAAAGCAAGAAATTGCAAGTAAATAAACAGGGACCACTTTAGTGGGAAGGTAAGAGCGTTCCATGCGCTCCGGTGTCTAGTAATGCCTGCCACATGAACACGGAAATGTCTGAAGAAGCAGACATCACTGGCTCTTCGGCTTTGAAACAGATATGAGCACTGAACCCTAGAGTCGGATACGACTGGCTTTTGAGCAAGGGGAACTTTTACCTTTACCTATAAAACCTCATCAAGCAGGATAGCAATCCCTTTTTATTTAAAAACCTAATTAGATTCTGTACTATATCAGTCCATCCAGTAATAGACCAAGATTGGGGAAAGGGTTGTGATTACTCATTGTGCAGTAAGTTCTGGAGTACAGCCATTATATAAAAAAAATCTGCCAAATAATATATTACAGGATAAGATAAAATTCAAGCTTGGCATGTTTTATTTCATCATCTTGGTTATATTATTAGCTGTGCTTTGGTGACGGGAATTGGGAAGGGAAGGATTTATTTGTTATGCAAAATGTTATTTCAAAACTCAGTTAAAAAATCATTCTTTTTGAAAAAAAGAACCAGCAGAAACATTTCTAATTCACTTCTCCAAAGAAGATTTGGATTTTCAGTTATTTAAAAAGCAACATGCAAGATTCAGTATACGGATGTACATTGTGTACCCCTTACATATATTCTATGGCATATACCTTAACAATGATGCTGCCTTCATCATAACCCAGAGAAACATTATTTGATCCTCTCAGGCTTGCTGCACACCACACACGCTCCATGCCATAATTCAGAGTACTTTCCAGGCGGTATGTGCTAGAATGCCAGATCCGGACTGTTCCTACATAAATGGAAGAGAGAACAAGAGAGGGGACTTGATTTGAATCCATTCTTGACTAAGTTATTTCAGTAGCTAGCTATGTCCAATCAACTCACAACCGATTTATGGTGACCATAGTAGGGCTTCCAACGTAAGATACTTAAAGAGAGTTTTCTACTCCAGTGAGTTTCCATGGCCAAGTAAAGTTTAGAACCCTGGAATTCTCAAAAGTCTGTGACTAAGGAACTGTCTTATGAAGAAAGAGTTCACTAAGAGTTTGCTCAGTTTGGTCAAAATATACATCATACATATAGACCAGAAATGGAAAATAGATGAGGAGGGGAGGAATTTGTATACTTAGTTATTAATTAAAGGAAAATTAAACTTTCAAATGCATACACTTTTCTTGTATAATTATGTACAGGAATTATTTGCTTACACTTCCAGCTTCTTGCATTGTTCCTAATCTTATTTATTTATCAATGTCTTGATTTTCTTGTCATTTCTTTATTATCTACCTATTCTTTTACAACTAATATTTTCTTGTAAATAAAAAACAACATTGATTCCCAGTGGCTATCATAGACAAACTTTAAACACTTTCTTCCTTAGGCACATTTTACTTTTGTCTACTACAATGTTCCATAAAATAGCTTGGAGGGGGAAACTGTTAGAGGTAATTAAGGTTAACAAGCCTACATTCCTGAGCCAAGATTCTATCATTTATACCTATCAGAGTTATTCCATCAACATAAGTTTGAACAGTAAACTGCTACAAGTTAAGAAGCTGGCACAGCCATTTACAGCTGCACATAAATTGCATGACTTGGTCTGGGATATGAAACACCTACACTAACTTCCTCCCTTGTATCTTTTTGCCACTGAAAGTCACACCAATGAAATTTTACAGATGCAAGTAAGCAACAGGATTCTAAGGAGGGTAACCCGTTCAGCCAGGTCTCTATAGGTCCGTGATGGTGAACCTCGGCACTCCAGATGATCTTGGATTTCAATTCCCAGAAGCCCCCGTGAACCAACACGAATGGGTTTACTGCGATTCATCCGCCCCACGCCGCCCTCGTCGCTCTTGGAAGTGGAAATAAAACGCACCTGGACGGGCGCGTTTTACTTCCTCTTCCAGGAGCGACGTGGGCAGCGTGGGCCGGATGAATCACAGTAAACCCATTTGTGTGGGTTCACGGGGGCTTCTGGGAATTGAAATCCAAGAACATCTAGAGTGCCAAGGTTCACCATCATGGCTATGGGTAAAGGTAAATGTCGCCCTTGCTCAAAAGCCAGTTATATCCAACTCTAGGGTTCAGTGCCACAGAAGTCCCTAGCTCTCTATACAAAGTGCAATAAGAAACTCTCTAATTAAAATTACATTTGAACGGTTTTTGTAAGCATCTGAAAGGACAATAAACGATAAATTTTCTTCACTATAACAACCAGTAATAAGTCCCAACTTGAGTAGGCCCTCTGAATCAATGGAACAATTGATGCACCATATCTCCACTATTTCAATAGGTCTACTCTATTTGCAACTTATTACTGGAATGGAGCCACAGAATAATTGACCATAGAATAGTTTTATGATCTTGTAGGACAAATAAAAAATTGAATTACCATCTTCAGAGCCAGTGATAATAATGGGCAGCTCAGGGTGAAAACTAACACAGGACACATTTTGAGCATGACCCTCCAGAGTCTGCACACAGGTTTTATTCTGAAGAGAAAACAGTAGAAACAATTAAGAGATGTGAATAAAACTCAATAGCACTGAAAGCACTGCATAAATTATAATAACAATAATTTGAAATTGTAATACATTTGCCTAAATTGTTCAGATAACTATTTCCAACTAAATATTGAACAATGAAAAAAGTTCATATATTTCATTTTTAACTAAATACTTCAGAACAATTATTCGTATAAACCATAGTACCTCAAGATGTTTTAGCGATTATGAAACACACCATACCTGATAATCCCAAATTTTAACAAGGCGGTCATCTGCTCCTGAAATTAAGTATGGCTTATCACCTCCACTGTAATAATCAATACAATTTACACCTTTTTCATGGCCTTCCAGAGTGAAGTTAGGTGAAGATGAGCCCAGCTGCCACACCTGGCAAGAAGAAAAATGATTTTTAAAACAGACCATCTAATAAAAAGCTTGGAAAAGATGATGACACAACATATATTCCGCCATCTACTAACACACAATGAGTACATGTTATAAAGAAAGCACTCAATTCTGAAGCCTTCAACTATACTAAATCTATCAAAATTTGATTCTCCAATCCTCAAATGTTCCAAAAGTTGACCAGAATCTTATTAGGCATTCATGCCCATATAAGTGAAATTGCATAAACCAAGGCAACAAACTGCTGCTAACATTGCTACTTGCATTCCTCACTGCACAACAAGTCTAGCGGCAATTTACTGCCATGATTTACATCAGGGGTTGCCAACCTTTTGAAGTCGGGGGCCTGGTCACGCTTCCTCAGACAGCTGGTGGGCCGGACTGGTGGTCCAGCCACCACAGTCGACTGCAGACTCATTTATGGCTGTTGTAAACGTGTTTACAACAGCCATAAATGAGTCTACTGCCAATTCTGGCAGCTGCAGCTGGAGCAAGGGTGTGGGCCAGTTGATTTGGTGCCATGGTCTGGATGCGGCTCGTGGGTCATAGGTTGCCTACCCCTGGTTTGCAGTTATGCAAATCACCAATAATATTCTAGCTAGTGGGAATAACTCACCAAAAATGTTGGGTAAAGAATCATATTTTAGAATTTATGGGAAACTGTTTTTCCCCTCAGATTTCTAAATGTCTTTAGCAAATTCTCCAAGAGTTGCTGAGGAACAAAATTGCACTGATTCATGCTTGTATCTGTATTCTGCCTATTTATCTCATTGTATGGAATCTGTACTTCATTACTTAATGTTCTTGGCGACCATCAGTGGAAATGCAGACTTTCTATTGCAACGACAGCAATCCATACTTTAGCATACTTACATTTATATGGATCACAATATTTTGGCAAGGTTTACACTGAAATATGCACAAGAACTATTATTGTAGGTTTTGCAGATAAAATTTTGTCCAATGAATTAATTACATAAAAATATTCTGAATCAATATCCTCCATACCTAAAAGTTGCTACTTCAAATATTATGAGGAACTGACAGTCATGTATAGTACAAAAGAGCATACTCTATTTCACTTGAACTTAATATCTGTTTTTAAGTGATAGATCACTGTACCTTGATGGTCCTGTCCAAAGAGGCACTGGCAAACTGATTATTGTCCTTTGGATTTATGACAATCTGCATTACATAATGAGTATGCCCTTCAAATACTTGAGAACAGGACCATTTCTTATCCCAATCCCATAGCTTAATAAGCATGTCATCTAGAATGGGGGAAAAGCATAAATCAGTGAAAGCTCTTCAATAACTTCTACTACCCATTTCATAAACACTGTGCATCTCCTTACTATATAAAAGAACTGATGCACAAAGAACGATTTTACTACTGCTTTCATTTTCATGGAATACCCCTAACTTCAAGAAGTATGATGAACCCAAAGCGTTAGAGTAAGGAAAGAAAACTCATGAACATTCAGATCTTGTTAGACTCCATTTCTCATAATACCAGCCAGTATGGCCATGGGTCAAAAATTAGGGCAGCTATAGTTCAACATGCAGTTTTTTCACACTTGGCATGAGCATTCGCTGGCTGCATTAGTAAAGGTAAAGGTTGCCCTTGCTCAACACCCAGTCGTATCTGACTCTAAGTTCGGTGCTCATCTCTATTTATAGCCAAAGAGCCAGCGTTGTCTGCGTCTGCAGACGTTTCCGTGGATATGTGGCAGGCATGACTAGACACCAGAATGCACAGGATGGCGTTTATCTTCTCATCAAAGTGGTGCCTATTTATCTACTTGCAATTTCTTGCTTTTGAACTGCTAGGTTGGCAGGAGCTGGGACAGAGACGGGAGCTCACTCTGTCTTGCAGCACTCAGGTCTCGAACTGCTGACCTGCCAACCTTCCAGTCATTAAATTCAGTGTCTTAACCACTAAGCCACCGCTGTATTAGGACACCATAATAAAGCAGCTTTCTATGAAAGCTTATCAAGATCAAGCTGGAAGGTGTTGTACAAACTTTCCCCAACGCATCTTAGAGTCTCTCCACTAGTGTGAACCACCGTCTGAAATCCTACAACTGTTCGGCTTTTGAAAAGAACTGCAGGAGAGAACCTAAATAAAGAAATAAAATTAAGTGATCAACTCTTACCACTGCTGGTTAGAATGAAAGGTTGTGTAGGATGCACAGCAATACAGCGGATATAATCTGAGTGCGCTTCAAACATGTGAACTCTTTCCAATGTGTTGTAGTTGAAAACTCTAATTTGCATGTCATCCTATAGAAGAAAGAAACCCTGATAAAAATATGCTTCTGTAAAAATTGAGGTTTAATTTCTAACTACAGATACCAATTTTACTGAGACAACAATGTTGTACATGTTGTATCTTTTAAAAGCCAACTTACAGCTCCAGTAACAACCCAGTTCTTCCTTGCCACAAATTTTGCTGCTCTGACTGGCAGGTCACAAACTTCAAAGGTCTTCACTAGCGTCTGAAAATAATGTTGCAATTTTATATTAACATATATTTATATGCATTATGTTTCTTTAAAAAATAAAAACTCTAAAGAAGGCTATTTTAAAACTTGCCCAGAACTTAAGCACTAATACTCCAGGAATGTAAATAATTTAGGTTAGTTATTCTAACATAATTCTTAAGACTTGATACAATAGGGAAGTAATAAATCAGAGTTTAAAATCCCTGGATGGTTTTAAACAACAAAGAGCAACACATGGATAATATACTTAACAGTGAGGCAGTTGGAGCTGAAAAAAGGAATTTTAATTCAAGGGATGACATGAGAGGAAGAAAAATCCCTAAATTAGTTCAGTATTATAGTCCCAGTTCAAAACAGATGGACTCTGTGGTTGTTTAAAGAATTTTAATAAAATGTAGGAAAAGCTGATCACATACTTTCTGCATCACATCTATTTTGTACTAACATCAACTACTCTTTCACTAAATTTCCTAGCTTTACATGAAACCTTACCTGTGTTTCATGGTTCCAAACACAGACGCTACCATTGTAAAGACTAGCCAACATCCATGGCTCTGTGGGGTGCAAGTCCACACTCTTGACTCGGTCAGATCGAGCTGTTAGCTTACGCTTTATGTCAAGTCGGAGAGGCTAAATAAGACAAAAAATGCTGTTTAATGTAATTGAAATACAGTATAAGAGAAATAAAATCTCATTTTGAACAACCAGTCATATTTCTGCATAAAAGGTACACACTGCTTGACTTAGACATGCTTATTTGTTTACTTTTACAGATGTTACATTACCTGGAGTGACCATGGAAAGCTAACATTAAAATGCAGGAGTTAGTCCTTAAGGTGCCACAGTGTTTTTGCGTATGTTTTTGCTTTGTTTGTTCTCTGATACACCATCAACTATCTCCACTAAAATACCATTTTTATCTAACAGCATGTTGCCATATATCTAGTAAAGGTTCCCCTTGCTCGAAAGCCAGTCGTATCCGACTCAAGGGTGCAGTGCTCATCTCAGTTTCAAAGCCGAAGAGCCAACGCTGTCTGCTGCTGCAGACGTTTCCGTGGTCATGTGGCAGGCATGACTAGGCACCGAAGCGCACGGAGTGCTGTTACCTTGCCACCGAAGTGGTTCCTATTTATCTACTTGCAATTTCTTGCTTTCAAACTGCTAGGTTGGCAGGAGCTGGGACAAAGACGGGAGCTCATTCCGTCCTGCAGTACTCAGGAATTGAACCGCTGACCTTCCGCCTCCCAGTCAGCGTCTTAGGCACTTGAGCCACTGCAGTCCCATGCCATATATCTAACCTAATAAAAATTATTGTTCAGTGAATTTTAATAACAAGGTGCTCCTGTAATATATCTGCACCAAATGCTATACTTTGCATAACTTAAGTTCCAGGTTGAGCTCAGAACTGCCAGTACTTGAGGTAAAAACACAATACACTACCTTTCTTTCTGGATAGAATTGTGTTGTTTTCCTAATAGAGCATCATTTAATCTCAGTTCTGCCACTGTGCAACCTGGAAATCTTTCTGCTGAGCCAAGGTAGCTTATGCCTGTGCAGGAAAGTGCTAGATATCACCTTGCACAAGTTGGGGGGGGAGGGAGGGGAGCTGCACCATTCATGCCACAGATCATTACATGAACTGAGTGAACCAAGAGGATTTTGACTCCTATATGTATATTGGACTGCAGTGGCTCAAGTGGCTAAGACGCTGACTGGGAAGCGGAAGGTCAACAGTTTGATTCCCGAGTACTGCAGGACAGAAATGAGCTCCCATCTTCATCCCAGCTCCTGCCAACCTAGCAGTTCGAAAGCAAGAAATTGCAAGTAGATAAATAGGGACCACTTTGGTGGGAAGGTAACAGCATTCTGTGCACGCTGGTGTCTAGTCATGCCTGTCACATTACCACGGAAACGTCTGCAGAAACACAGCGCTGGCATTTCGGCTTAGAAACAGAGATGAGCACTGCACCCTAGAGTCGGATACGACTGGCTTTCGAGCAAGGGAAACCTTTACCTATGTATATTTGATTAAGTTTTTTGTTCTGAGGATAAGTTAGTTTAGCAAATTTATATACAGTACACACCTAGGTAATGCTGAAAGTACAATTCTGTAGGCAATATACATTCAATGTTAATGAAAGCAGAACCGACTTCACTTTCTGTCACAGTGTCAATGCCTCATCTTCCTCTAAACAACAGAAGCTGAATCAGCACTTACAAGAGGCAAGCTTTTTAAAAACATTAGGAAGGTTTTGATGGAAATAAAACACCCAACAGAAGATAGTACATACAAAAATAAAGCAAATACAAGACAACATAGCTGATTAAACAACAATGCAGTAGAAAATCCAAATATAATTTAAGTAGCAAAGGCATTTTAGTGGAGGAAAAATAAAAATAAATAAATAAGGAGCAGCGGTTTTTTAAATGTTCATTTAAAAAGTCCAGTTTTAGTCTGCCTATGATAGGCAGACAAAAGACAGGGCCCAACAAATACAGGGAGCTGGTAAAGCATTCCATACGGTCTGCGCCACTGTTGAAAAGGACCAACTTCTAGTACCTATCTTTCTCCCTTCTCTCAGGGTAGGTGTCCTTAAACCCACCATTTGAGAGACCCATGGACATTAAGAAGGGTGTCTGGGCACTACCAGAAGGGGCCACAGTGGCTTAGTGGTTAAGATGCTGAGCTTGACGACTGGAAGGTCTTCAAGTCAGCAGTTCAAGACCCGAGTGCTGCACAACGGAGTGAACTCCCGTCTCTGCTCCAGCTCCTGCCAACCTAGCAGTTCGAAAGCAAAAAAAAGGAGATAAATAGGTACCGCTTTGGCGAGAAAGGTAACAGCGTTCTGTGCCCTCTGGTGTCATGCCTGCCACGTGACCGCAGAAACGTCGGCAGATAGCTCTTTGGCTAGGAACGGAGATGAGCACTGAACCCTAGAGTGGGGCACGACTGGCTTTCGAGCAAGGGAAACCTTTTCTGGGCACTGTCAGCTATCCGACAGTGGACCTGCCCTAGAGCAGGGGTGCCCTAACATTTTGGGCCGTGGGCCGCTCGCGTGGTTCAGGGGGCTGGTCACTATATCCCAGATGCGGCCCCCGGTGCCAATTCATCCGGCCCACGAAGCCCTCATCACTCCCGGATGCGGAAGTAAAACGTGCCCGTACGGGCACGTTTTACTTCCACTTCCAAGAGTGATGAGGGCTTCGTGGGCCGGATGAATTGGCATCGGGGGCCGGATCCGGCACCCGGGCCATGGTTTGGGCACCCCTGCGGGGGGTTTGGGCACCCCTGTGGGGGGGAGTCACTCTAACCCTCCCCCCCTTCCACATACGTGACAGGCCCAGTCTGACAACAAAGCCCATCCTCCCTGGCCACAACGAAGGCCTCTCCTTCCACATACGTGACAGGCCCAGTCTGACAACAAAGCCCATCCTCCCTGGCCACAACGAAGGCCTCTCCTTCCATGTCAGGTCGACCCTACAGCCTCCTCCGGCTACGTACCATGCCTTCGGCTCCCGACCCGGGCGGCTCCCCGCACCTAACTCCGCTATGGCTCCACGAAGCACCACTAGTCCACCGACGTGGAGCTTCCGGTTTCGGGGGCGATCTCGCGATATCTCGGAGTAACGCGAGAACTCCGGGCGCGAACGCTTCCGGTTTCCGCCTCTGCTTCCGGCAGGGAAAAAAAAAGCTGATAGAGATAGGAAACTTTTAGAGGTGCCTTTAGCGTTGCACCGGGATATTGCGCGACCAGTTTCATGGTGGGGGGGGGGCAAAATCGAACAAAAAGATCCTCTAACCCAGGGTTTCTCAACCTTAGGCCTCCAGATGTTCTTGGACTTCAATTCCCAGAAGTCCATGTCAGCACACCTGCTGATCAGGACTTATGGGAAATGAAGTCAAAGAACATCTGGCAGTTCAAGGTTGAGAAACAATGCTCTAACCCAAACCAGGCTACCTTCATCCATAGGAGCACAATAAAATCTACCGCGCTGCAATGTAAAATTTCGACTTCTAAGTCGCCTCTATCTAATGTACATTTTCTTTCTTTTACTACTTCGCCTCATTAAAAACAGATTTTTTAACAGCGTTCCATGCGCTCCTGTGTCTAGTCATGCCTGCCACATGACCATGGAAACGTCTGCAGAAGCAGACAACGTTGGCTCTTCGGCTTTGAAACAGAGATAAGAACAGCCTTGCTGGAACAGGCGACAGCCCATCCAGTCCAGCATTCTGTCTCACACAGTGGCTCACCATTTCCTTCAGGGTATTCCCAAGGAGATGCCTTCACCTGCTTAGGATTCCCTGGAAATGGCATTGAGAGATATCCTGCCTATCTCTCCAACCCCGAGGTTGTCCTTAAGTAGCCATAATTATAGCCATTGATACTCTTGTCCTCCATGAACTTGTCTAATCCTTACTTAAAGCTGTCAAGACTGACAGCTGTCACCACTTCTTCTGGCAGGGAGTTCCATAGGCCAGTAATCCTCTGGGTGAAAAAGAACTTTCTCTTATTTGTTTGAGAACTAGTACCCAAAAGTTTCATCGAGCGTCCCCTAGTTCTAGCGTTGTGCGATAGGGAAAACAGTTTTTCCTTATCTACTTTGTTCACACCGTGCATGATTGCATGATGAGCACTACTGCACCCTAGTGTTGGATACGACTGGCTTTCGAGCAAGGGAAACCTTTAAAAAACAGATAAACTGACAGCTTGGTATTTTGTGTCTTTACAGTTGATAGCAATAGCAATCCCACTTATATACCACCCCTTACAACTTAGTGCACTCTTTGTGCGGTTCACAAGGCAATTAGTATTTTGCCCCCATCATGCTGAATACTTTTGATGTAGGGAGATTGAATGCACACGAGCCGGCAGGCGGGCTAAACACTACTTTATTGATACATGGTCAATCTGTACATGAGGCAATGAATGGCAGAGCCTTGCCCCCTTATATAAGACACAGTACATTTGAATTTGGCCCGAAGGCGCACCATTGGTTTCAGGCATAGCGACGTCCTTCTGATGCAGCCAGACCTTTGTGCATACCTAATACATACCTGTTAACTGTAGCTCCGGACAATCCGGGACCTGCGCAGAACGGTTCTGCGCAAGTTGCCTTCTACGCATGCGTAAAGGGGTTCTATGCAAACGTAAAAGCCTACGCATGCGTAGAAGGTGACTTGCGCAGAAGGGATGCGCAGTACCTCTTTCTCCCCGCTGCCAAATTCCAGGGTTTTGGCAGCTTCGGGCAGGAAATGGCGCAAATTGGCGCCAAAAAATGGGAAATCCCGGCCAATCTGGAAAGGTTGACAGGTATGACCTAATATAGCTTCACCTGGGGCGGGAAGGTTTCCCACAGAAGTTACCATTGGAGGAAATGGAGCCACGTGGCGCTCCACACAGCTGCACTAATGGCGAGCAGCTGAACTGCATGCGTACACAACAATACTCATTTTACCAACTTTGGGAAGATGGAAGGCTGAGTCAACTTTGAATTCCATTAGGATCGAACTCACAATGTTTGGGCTTTTGGTGTATGCAAACCAAGACACAGGACACAGCCTCGGGCTGGGTTAACTCAGGTTTATTGCATCGTGGACAGAGGGAACATGAGGTAATGGCGGATCGATAGCTCTTTATATACTGCAGTAATACATTTGAACGTGGTTCCATGGTAGCCCATTGGCTACTGTCTGCGTGACGTCATTGCAGGTCACGCCCTTCTTGTCCAGGTGTAGGTGGTGGCGGGAAATCTTCCCGCGCTGTTGCCTTTGATGAGTTCGGACCAAGAGAGCTTGGACGCTCGCTGCTGCCAGCTGGTGGTCATTAGCTCGCGTCCTATTACAGGGTTTATATGATACAGCTGAAGGTTACATTGTTACTATAGGCAAGGTTACATTGGCTCAGATACATTGTAATCCATTTGTACAATAAAACCATCAGAACACAACACCCCTCCCCCCTAGGACGAGACAAAGTCTCGAGCCCACCTTAAACACACTCCCCCCCTTATGAGACAAAGTCTCTCAGCCAAGATGGCTTATTTCGAACACGCTGGGGTCTCGATGCGGGCTGCCTCTCCCCGGGTTTGCTACCTTCTCTTTGTTCCCTGGTTTCCTGTCCTGTAATTGGAGAGGGAGACTCGTTAGTGACTGGCCGCGGCTCCGCGGCGTTGTTGGGAGGTGTGTTCTTTCTTAGGGAGGAACCGGGGGCACTGGGGGCTAACGAAAAACCCCTCTTCTCACTTGGATGGGTGGGGGAACACTCCTGAAACCCCCCCCGGCTCGCGAAATCAAAATCAAAATTACAATCGGGGGCAGCGGTCGCGGACTCCTCTCCCCCTTCCCCGGCCCCTGATAGGACTGGCGTATCAAAAGGGTATGAGTCGGGGCCGCTGCTTCTGCCTTCCCCCCTTGCTTGGGACTGCTGTCCCCTGCTGCCTCCCCCTTGGGTTAAGCGGGTGGGGGAGAACCCTAATGCTGAATCCTGTTGCTGAGCCCCACTGACTGGCCCACTCACTCGGTGCCTCAGTTGATCTGCGTGCCTCCTCCAGAGGAGGCCGGTGTTAGTCTCGACCCGGTACGACACTGGCCCCGTCTGTTCTACAACCGTCCCTGGTACCCAGGCTGGCCCTGCGCTGGAATAGTTCCTGCAGTGAACAGGGTCACCGGCAGCGAAACCTTTCGAGACTGCCAACCCTATGTTTTTCCCTTTATCCTCGACTCTCGTCGGGTCTAGCCTGGACAGGAGCGTGGTCAGTTTTCGCCGCATCAAGAGCTCTGCCGGCGAGTAGCCTGACGCTAAGGGGGTCACCCTATACGCTAAGAGGAATTGGCACACTTGGTGATTCAGGTCCCCCGGGCCCATGCGCCGCAGCGCCTCCTTCGTTGTACGCACCAGCCGTTCCACTTGGCCATTCGTGGCCGGGTGAAACGGTGCGGATGTGACATGCCGAATGGCGTTTGCCTCCATGAATGCCCCGAACTCAGCGGAGGTGAAACAACTAGCGTTATCGCTGACTAAAGTGTCGGGTAAACCGAACGTGGAAAAGACTCTCCTTAGCCGGCTAATTGTCGTGGCGGAGGACGTGCTCTTTACCGGGATAACCTCCAGCCACTTGGAGAACGCATCCACGACTAGGAGAAACATGGTTCCTCGGAATGGGCCAGCGAAATCTACGTGCACTCTGGACCATGGCCCCCGTGCTGTGTCCCATTCCCTATGCGGAAGACGGACCGCCTCAGGTCGGGACCCCTGGCATGCCTCGCAAGTGCCGACCATGTGCTCAATGTCCGCGTCCAGCTGTGGCCACCAGAAGTAACTCCGGGCCAGCGCCTTCGAACGCACAATGCCCGGGTGGCTGACGTGCAGCAGTTCGAGCACCCTCGTCCGCAGGGGCGTAGGGACCACCACCCGTTGGCCCCACAAAAGGCACCCCCTTTCTAGGGACAACTCTAGCTTTTTCCTAAAGAATGGGTCGAACTCTGCACTCGGGGACGATGCCGGCCACCCCTTCTGTACCCATGAACTAACTTTCTCCAGTGTTCTGTCCTTGCCTGTCGCCCTAGCAATGTCGGCTGGTACTATTGGGGGTGTCTAAAACCTCAATTAGCAACACCTGGCGGTCCCTTTCAACTCTCGCCTTCTGGTCATCCGACAAGGGCAAAGGGGATCTCGAAAGTGCATCAGCATGGCTGATCTCCTTTCCGGGCCGGTACTCCAACTCATGTTGGTATGCGTTGAGGAAAATAGCCCATCGCAGCATCCTCGGGGACAGGATCTGCGGCGTGGGCTTGCTCGCCGTGAAAATCCCTAACAGTGGCTTGTGATCGGTCACGATTTTGAACGGGCGGCCATACAAAAAATCGTGAAATTTTTTGGTTCCCGCTACTATCGCTAACGCCTCCCTGTCGGTTTGTGCGTAATTTCGCTCCGCTTGGGACAGGGACCTTGAGTAAAACGCTACCGGGGCCTCCCTTCCGTCCTCCAACACGTGGCAAAGCACCGCCCCACCCCCACCGGGGATGCATCACAGACTAGGACCACTGGCCGTTTGGGGTCGAAGTGCGTCAGGATTGCCTCAGATGTTAGGAGTTGCTTTAGCTCCTTAAACGCCCTCTCGTGCTCGTCACCCCACATCCATGGCTCCTCCTTTTTAAGTAACCGATGGAGCGGTTCGGCCACGGACGCCTTCCGCGGGAGGAACGTATGGTAAAAATTGAGGAGTCCCAGGAAGGACTGTAGCTCGGTTTTGGATGTGGGGCGAGGGGCCTTTTTAATGGCTGCTACTTTGGATTTAGACGGCTTAATCCCCTCGGGTGTGATCCGGAACCCTAAAAATTCGACCTCGGTTTCAAAAAAAACACATTTGTCCTTCCTCAATCTTAGCCCCGCTTTCTCGAACACGGTCAGTACTTTGTCCAACCGTTTTGCCAGTTCAGCCTCGCTCCCCCCTGTTATCAACACGTCATCAAAATAAGGCAACACCCCCTCCAGGCCCTTTAGGAGGCGTTCCACAAGCGACTGAAAAAGGCCGGGTGCCGAGTTCACGCCAAACTGTAACCGCGACACCTGGAACGCTCCCTTATGTGTAACTATCGTTTGTGCCGTGGCCGTGGCGGGGGTCACAGGAAGTTGCTGATAGGCTTGTGCCAAATCGAGTTTAGCGAAACACTTTCCGCCATTCAGCCTGGCCAAAAGGTGGCTGATCACTGGCACCGGGTATGCATTAGGGCGGATCGCCTTGTTAATTGTACACTTATAATCAGCGCAAATGCGCACCTCCCCGTTAGCCTTTAGAGCCGTTACAATTGGAGTTTCCCACTCCGCGGAATCAACAGGAATAAGAATCCCCTGGCCCACCAGTTTGTCCAGTTCCGCCTCTATCTTGTCCTTGAGTGCGAACGGCACCCTGCGCGGTTTGAGTCTTATCGGGCGGACCTCCGGGTCTATGTCGAAAGCTACAGGGGGTCCCTTGAACTTTCCGAGTCCTTTCTTAAAAACAGCGGGGTGCGCATCGCAAACCGCTTGTATTGGGTCCCCCCCCACGGTATGCACCCCCCCTATGAACAAACCTAAAGGCTGAAACCACTGTGTCCCTAGGAGGCTACAGCTTCCCCCCTTGAGGACAACTAGGGGCAGTTCCGCAGAATGTCTCTTAAAATCGACCCGAAATTTCCCGACCCCCAACACCGGAATGCTGTTTCCCTGTACGTCTCGTAGCGTGGACCTCAACGCTTTAAGTTTGGGCCGCACGTGGGGGTCGATTTTCAGGAACTCTTTCTGGGGAATTATGGAATAGGAGGACCCCGAGTCAATTTCCATCTTAATAGGGGCCCCTTGTACTAATACCTCAACGAAGTAATGGGACTGTCCCGCGGACACGCTGAACACTGGGGCGTCGTCCTCGCTGTCGTCCGAGACGCGGCCCACGCCGTCCTGCCTCCTCGTGGTCTGGGCGCCATCTTTGGGCCTCGCTGGACGGTCCGGTCTGGCCGCACGGTCTTGTGACTGCCTCCGGCCCTCTTTCCGTTTTCTGCATGCCTTGGCGATGTGCCCCCGACGGCCGCAGGTGTAACACTCGGCCTTCCTGAACGGGCATCTCGCGCGCTCATGGGCCGCTCCGCAACCCTCGCAGCGTCGACCACCCTTTCGGACCTTCTGGATCTCCTCGCCGTCGCTACCTTCCGTAGACGACTTTGAGGCTCGTCGAGTTGCGTGCACCGAATTTTCCGCCTTGCCGGCTCTGGGACGCCACTCACGCCACTGGTGCATCTCGTCCACTCCAGCATTCGTGGACTCTGCGGCTTCCGCGGCCTCTATGACCTCTGCCAGCGTGGGTGGCGGCTCCTTATTCATCAAGCTGCGCTGTACCTCCTTGTCTTTCAGGCCACACAACACGCCGTCCCTGAGGACCAACTCCAGGATATCGCCCCATTTACAGGGGGCGGCGGCTATCCTCATGGCGGCCACGAATGCCTCAACCGACTCATCCGGCGCTTGGACTCGCCTCCAAAACGCGCTCCGAGCGGGAAACATTGCCCTCGAGGGGCAGAACCGCTCTCGCAGCAGTTTCATGATGTCGCTCGCCTTAAAGTCGCTCACCTTCTTCGGAGCGATGATGCCCACCAGCGTCCGCTTGGTTTCCATCCCGAGCATTCTGGTGAGGATGGCCCTCTTCCTCTCCTCGTCTTCTCCTTTGACTCTGAGTTCCACCAGGGCCGCCTGGAAATCCATCTCAAGCAGCTCCCAGTCTTGCGGTTTGGTGATGTTGAAACCGCTCTGTGCCCTGGCTGTTCCGTGGGGATCCATCATCCCACCTTCGTCGCCAATTTGGTGTATGCAAACCAAGACACAGGACACAGCCTCGGGCTGGGTTAACTCAGGTTTATTGCATCGTGGACAGAGGGAACATGAGGTAATGGCGGATCGATAGCTCTTTATATACTGCAGTAATACATTTGAACGTGGTGCCATGGTAGCCGATTGGCTACTGTCTGCGTGACGTCATTGCAGGTCACGCCCTTCTTGTCCAGGTGTAGGTGGTGGCGGGAAATCTTCCCGCGCTGTTGCCTTTGATGAGTTCGGACCAAGAGAGCTTGGACGCTCGCTGCTGCCAGCTGGTGGTCATTAGCTCGCGTCCTATTACAGGGTTTATATGATACAGCTGAAGGTTACATTGTTACTATAGGCAAGGTTACATTGGCTCAGATACATTGTAATCCATTTGTACAATAAAACCATCAGAACACAACAGGGCTGCAGTACAGTAGTTTAACCACAGCGCACTACCAGGGCTCTTCAAGTTGA
The DNA here is from genome assembly GCA_035047305.1 of Bradypodion pumilum. Lineage (NCBI taxonomy): Eukaryota > Metazoa > Chordata > Lepidosauria > Squamata > Chamaeleonidae > Bradypodion > Bradypodion pumilum. Next base: position 328,909,455 of record JAWDJD010000003.1, read on the forward strand.
TCCTCAACTAGGAATTGCCTGCTTAAGGGTTTTAACGACCAATTTTCTATGCAAGGAATAATTCAGCAGGCAGGGCTTTATCCTCAGTGAATGAATGCAGATTGAAGTCTTTACAACGCTATTGTGGAAATTAATCCCACGGAGCCAAAAGGTCCCACTTGCATAGACTGAAAAGCAAGGTTACAATCCTACACAATACTTGCAGTAAAATCCCTCACAAACCAATTTACTGTACAAGGAACCCCTGTTGCGCTTGCAGTCTATTAACTGCTTCACAGGCTGTAGCCTTGTTAATTTACCTTGGCTATATTGCGAAATTATTTTTTCCTAGGCTGCTTTCAGTGCAATGGTGTGATGACTTCCCATGATCTCAACAATTATTTTCCTTGAAATTATATCTTGTGCAATAGTCACTATGTTATATAGAGCATATTCCATCCCATGCAACAATTTCTTGATAAGCGCCTACAGTTATGGCAGCATGAGCCAGATTCTTAAACCATTATCTGTCAAACTCAGTCCAGTCAGAAATGAACAGGTTGTAAAAAGAGTTGCTTGTAGTATCACTGACAATCTGACAACCCAAGTTTAGTGTAAGGGACCAAAGACAATGAAACAGCCGAAGGGTTGGCTTAACACAGGTTTATTGCATGATGATCCGGAGGAACATGTGGTAATGGCGGATGAGTAGCTCAATATATACAGCTGGCTATACATTTGAATGTGGCTCGTCGACAGACTATTGGTTGCTGCCTGCGTGACGTCATAGGAGGTCACGCCCTTCTTGACCAGGTGAAGAGGTGGCGGGGAATCTTCCCGCGCAGCTGAACCAGGTTAATATAATCCATGAGAGCTGGACGCTCGCTACTGCCCTCTGGTGGTCACTAGCTCGCGTCCCCTTATTAGGTTTACATTGATGCAGCTGATGGTTATAATGTTGCACACAGAAAGGTTACATTGATAACACATGGCAAAGGTACATTGTTAAAGGCACAGCTTTACAGAACACAACATCCCTCCCCCCTAGGATGAGACGAAGTCTCTCAGCCAAGATGGCTTGTTGCATGTGCGTTTGGGCCGTGAAGAGGGCTGCCCCCCCCGGGGGCGTTATTGCTTCTTTGTTCCCTGGTCCCTTGTCCTGAAATGGGAGAGGGAGACTTGTTAGTGGCTTGCCGCTGTCTGGCGGCCTTAGGGGAAGGGAAAACCTCCATTGTGGGCAGACCGGGGGCCGTCGGGGCTAACGAAAAACCCCTCTTCTCGCTTGGACGGGTGGGGGACCACTCCGAAACCCCCCCCCGGTTCTGAAAATCAAAATCTAACTTGGTAGGGGTACCCGCATTTGTGGGGACTTTCCGCGAGATATGTATGGGGTTGGGTTCCTCCTCCTCGGAAAGATCCCCTAGGATATCTACGAGAATATCCTCCTCCCCCCTTGGTGGGGGCCCGCGGTCCCCTTTTCCTCCCCCTTGGGCTGAACGGGTGGGGGAGAACCCTAACGTTGACTGATTCCCTGCTTGATCTGTGCCCTGCTCGTCGGAGACCCTGCGTCGGAGCTGGTCTGCGTGCCGCCTCCACAGGAGCCCTGTGCTGGTTTCCACGCGGTACGATACGGGGCCGGTTTGCTCCACAACTACGCCCGGTACCCAGGCTGGGCCCGTGCTGGCGTAATTCCTGCAATGCACGGGGGCGCCTACACTGAAACTCTTTGTAGCCTCTAGCCCGATGTTCCTTCCTTTGTCCTCTACCCTCGTGGGGTCTAGCCTCGTAAGGATGGTGGTCAGCTTCCTGCGCATTAAGAGCTCTGCGGGGGAGTATCCTGACGCCAAAGGGGTCACCCTGTACCCTAGCAGAAACTGACACACTTGTAGGTTCAAATCCCCTGGGCCCATGCGCCGCAACGCGTCCTTCGTGGTGCAGACGAGGCGCTCTACTTGGCCGTTGGTGGCCGGGTGAAAAGGGGCGGAGGTGATATGCCGAACGGCGTTAATCTCCATGAATGCCCTAAACTCGGAGGACGTAAAACAACTAGCGTTGTCACTAATTAACGTGTCGGGTATGCCGAACGTGGAAAAGAGCCTCCGCAAATGCCTAATGGTCTGGGCCGAGGAGGTGCTCGTGACTGGGATAACCTCCAACCATTTGGAGAAAGCGTCCACTACAAGGAGGAACAGGGTGCCTCTGAACGGGCCCGCGAAATCAACGTGCACCCGGGACCACGGCCCCTTAGCCGCGTCCCATTCCCTGTGGGGAAGGCGGGCCTCCTCTGGTCTGGAGCATTGGCAACTTTCACAAGTGCCGACCATGTGCTCGATGTCGGTGTCTAGCTGGGGCCACCAGAAGTAACTCCGGGCCAGCGCCTTGGATCGCACGATGCCGGGGTGGCTGACGTGAAGTAGTTTGAGCACCCGCGGCCGAAGGGAAGTGGGAATCACCACCCGCTGCCCCCACAAGAGACACCCCCTCTCTAGGGACAGTTCTAGCTTTTTTCTGAAAAATGGAGCGAACTCCTCCGCTGGGGAGGACGCGGGCCACCCTTTCTGCAGCCAGGAGCTTACTGCCGCTAACGTTTTGTCCTTCTCTGTCGCTTTGGCAATGTCGGCGGGCATTACGGGGGGCGAATCCAGCACCTCTATCATGAGAACCTGATGGTCCCGCTCCCCCTTGCTCACCTGGCTGGGCGTTAGGGGAAGGGGAGACCTAGATAGAGCGTCCGCATGGCTGATCTCTTTCCCGGGCCGGTAGACCAACGCGTGCTGATACGCGTTGAGAAAAATGGCCCACCTGAGCATCCTCGGGGACAGGATCTGAGGGGTGGGCTTATCCGCGGTAAAGATGCCTAGCAGGGGCTTGTGGTCCGTCACAATGGTGAAGGGGCGGCCATACAGAAAATCGTGAAATTTTTTCGTCCCCGCGACTATCGCTAGTGCCTCCCTGTCCGTCTGTGCGTAGTTTCTCTCTGCTTGGGACAGGGACCTGGAGTAAAATGCTATCGGGGCCTCCCTTCCGTTTTCCAACACGTGGCACAGCACCGCCCCCACCCCCACTGGAGATGCATCACAGGTCAGAACTACTGGGCATTTGGGGTCAAAGTGGGTTAGAATGGCGTCGGACGCCAGGAGGCTTTTTAGCTCGCTAAATGCCCTTTCTTGGTCATCGCCCCACTTCCATGCCTGGTCTTTCTTTAGCAGTTTGTGTAGCGGCTCAGCCACCGCTGCCTTTCGGGGGAGGAAGGAGTGGTAAAAGTTGAGCAGCCCTAGGAACGACTGCAACTCGGGCTTGGAGGTGGGGCGGGGGGCTTTCTTGATGGCTGCCACCTTGGACTTGGATGGTTTTATTCCCTCAGGAGTCACACAAAACCCTAGGAATTCAACCTCGGTTGCAAAGAAGACGCATTTGTCCTTTCGCAACCTCAGCCCCACCTTTTCGAATATCGTCAGGACCTTCCCCAACCTCTTGGCCAATTCAGCCCGACTCCCCCCTGTTATTAACACGTCATCAAAATAAGGCAACACCCCCTCCAGTCCCTTCAGGAGGCGTTCCACGAGTGACTGGAAAATTCCTGGCGCCGAATTCACGCCGAATTGGAGGCGCGTCACCTGGAACGCCCCCTTATGGGTGACTATGGTCTGCGCAGCAGCTGCGGCAGGGGACACCGTGAGCTGCTGGTAGGCCTGTGCTAAGTTGAGCTTAGCGAAACATTTCCCCCCGTGTAACCTGGCCAGCAGATGGCTGACTACCGGCACCGGATATGCATTCGGGCGGATCGCCTTGTTGATGGTGCACTTGTAGTCGGCGCATATGCGGACCTCCCCATTGGCTTTTAGAGCAGTTACAATTGGAGTTTCCCACTCCGCAGAATCTACAGGCACAAGAATCCCCTGACCCACCAATTTGTCCAGTTCCGCCTCTATCTTGTCCTTGAGTGCGAACGGCACCCGGCGTGGTTTTAGGCGAATAGGGCGGACCTCCGGGTCCAGGTCGAAAGTCACTGGGGGCCCCTTGAATTTCCCCAGTCCTTTTTTGAAGACTTCGGGGTGCGCCTCGCACACCTCCTGAATTGGATCAGTCCCAACGGCGTGCACCCCCCCAATAAACAACCCCAGGGGCTGGGACCATTGAGTTCCGAGGAGGCTGCAATCTCCTCCCTTGAGCACGACTAGGGGAAGGGACGCGGCGTGCTCCTTGAATTTGACCTGAAATTCTCCAACCCCCAACACTGGAATACTGTTCCCTTGCACGTCCCGTAGTGTGAACCTCAATGCTTTGAGCTTGGGCCGCTTGTGGGGGGCAATTCCCAAAAACTCCCTCTGGGAAATGATTGAATATGAGGACCCTGAGTCAATTTCCATCCTAATGGGCACCCCTTGGACTAGTACCTCAACAAAGTAGCGGGGGTGTCCTGTAGACACGCTGAACACTGGGGCGTCATCCTCGCTGCCGTCGGCGATGCGGCCCACGCCGTCCTGCTTCCGCGTGGCCTGGGCGCCGTCCTTGGGTCTCGTTGGGCGGTCTCGTCCCGCGGAACGGTCTGGGGAGCTCCTCCGGGTCTCGCGCTTCTTCCTGCACACCTTGGCGATGTGCCCGCGGCGGCCGCAGTTGTGGCACTCGGCCTTCCGGAAGGGGCATTTCACGCGGTCGTGGGCCGCGCCACAGCCGTCGCATCGCCGGCTCTCCTTCCGGACCTTCTGGACGTCCTCGTCGTCGCTGCTCTCTGTGGACGACCTCGAAGTTTGCCGGGCCGCCTGTACCGGAGCCTCTGCCTTGCTCGACTTTGGCCGCCAGTCCTGAAGTTCTTGGACCCCGGCCTTCGTAGCTTCTGCGGCCTGGGCCGCTCTGACGACCTCCTGCAACGTGGGAGGCGGCTCTTGGTTCATTAATGTGCGCTGGGTCTCGGCGTCGTTCAGGCCGCACAGCACACAGTCTCGGAGGGTGATTTCTGCATTCTCCCATTTGCACGGGCCGGCCGCCAGCCGCAGGGCCGCCACGAATGCGGCGACCGTCTCCCCGGGTGCTTGGACTCGCCTCCAAAACGCACTCCGAGCGGAAACATCGCCGTGGCGGGCCGGACGAGCTCACGCAGCATTTGCATGAGTTCCTTAGCCTTGAATTCGCTCACCCTCCTCGGTGCAATCAGGTCCACCAAAGTCCGTTTGGTTTCTTGCCCGAGCATCCTGGTGAAGATGGCCCTTTTCTTCGCCTCTTCCGTGACTTCGGACTCGATCAGTGCGGCCTGGAAGTCCATCTCGAAGATCTCCCAGTCGCCCGGTTTCCTGATTTCGAAACCGGCGCATGTCTTGGTCCCGTGGGCTGCCATATCCCACCTTCGTCGCCAATTTAGTGTAAGGGACCAAAGACAATGAAACAGCCGAAGGGTTGGCTTAACACAGGTTTATTGCATGATGATCCGGAGGAACATGTGGTAATGGCGGATGAGTAGCTCAATATATACAGCTGGCTATACATTTGAATGTGGCTCGTCGACAGACTATTGGTTGCTGCCTGCGTGACGTCGTAGGAGGTCACGCCCTTCTTGACCAGGTGAAGAGGTGGCGGGGAATCTTCCCGCGCAGCTGAACCAGGTGAATATGATCCATGAGAGCTGGACGCTCGCTACTGCCCTCTGGTGGTCACTAGCTCGCATCCCCTTATTAGGTTTACATTGATACAGCTGATGGTTATAATGTTGCACACAGAAAGGTTACATTGATAACACATGGCAAAGGTACATTGTTAAAGGCACAGCTTTACAGAACACAACACCAAGCCAAAAAAAAAAAAAAATAGCATCAGAAATTACCCGGCAGCATCATTCTGAAATAATAGAACTATCAGTCCACACTCATCCGCTTCTGTCCATCATTTTAAAACTCAGATGACACTGAAATTCAAGAGAGGGCTCTATGTACCACATTATGCAGGAACATGTTATTAATCACAAACCAGGTAAAATATCTACCATATTTGCTGGGGTCTGTAATTTCCTTAAATAAAAAGGACAGGGGAGAAATCACAAACCAGATACAATACTTGATGAAATGAAGTAGTAAAGAGATAGGCATTATTGTCATTGAGGGAACTCTACCTTGGTGGCAAAGCAAACAATTAATGAATACGTAGTAGATATTGATTCTTTACTATCAGGCAGACCATGACCTATATGTGCTCCCCTTCTTCTACCATGTCTAGGTAAAGGTAAAGGTCACCCTTGCTCGAAAGCCAGTCATATCTGACCCTAGGTTTCAGTGCTTATCTCTGTTCCATAGCCGAAGAGCCAGAGCTGTCCGCTTCTGCAGATGTTTCCGTGGTCATGTAGCAGGCACGGAACACTGTTTACCTTCCAACCGAAGTGGTCCCCATTTATCTACTTGCAGTTTCTTGCTTTCGAAATGCTAGGTTGGCAGGAGCTGGGACAAAGACTCCTTCCGTCCTGCAGTATTTGGGTCTTGAACTGCTGACCTGCTGCCTTCCAGTCAGCGTTTTAGACACTTGAGCCATTGCATGTCTAGGCCATACCTGTCAAGTATCCCGTATTGGCTGGGATTTCCCATAATTTTGCGCCGCTTTTTCTCATTTCCCGCCTGGAGCCGCCACCATCCCGTAATTTGGCGGTGGGGGGAAAGTAGTTACTGCACATCCCTTCTGCGCAGGTCCCTTCTACGAATGCATAGAATCCTTCTACGCATGCGTAGAACCCTTCGCATGCGTAGAAAGGTTCTGCGCAGAAGGGGATGCGTCGAAGGCTTCTATGCATGCGTAGAAGGGACCTGCGCAGAATGGTTCTGCGCAGGTCCCGTATTGTTTGGAGCCGCACTTGACAGGTATGGTCTAGGCCAGATGTAAAACTGCCAAAACGAAGGCACCTTTTGGTGAATTCATTCTGCAGTTCCTTTTGCCTTACCTAGTGTGAGAAAGATTAGCTGGCACAAGGTGGCCAATGCCAAGATACGTCTGATTGTGGTTCAAAAATACCATTGTCTTTGAGGAGGCACTTTCTACGTACCCTTTCTTCCCTTTAAGACCTTTGTTTTGCCCCAAACCCAAAGGTCCCAGACATTTTCTACAACAAAATCCCAAAACAGGAGAAGTGCAGCCTCAGATGGTGAAGTTTTAGTCTTGAAATAGGCTGGCGCAGCCTGAGGCAGACCCAGGAGTCATAGAAAATGGTCCTTTAAAGTCGTCCATCCTGCTTGAAATGAATAGTAAGAAGCAAAATCAATTATTCAAAATAATTATTAGCAAAAGGCTAGATTGACAAAATGATAGGTGGAAGAACATGGCTCATGGTAACACTGCAACATATTTCTTGTGTTGTGCCTATTTCACATGGACTGTAGGGTTGTCATAAACTTTGTCTACCTTGCAGCATTTTGGGGGGGGGGGGGCTTTACAGCCTAATATACTGCCGTTTGCTACAAACTTAATTAGTAAAGGTTTTTTTCTGCCTCTGGCATTTGAGGCTAGTCCCTGCCCCCTCTTCCTGTTTTTAATTTTTTTTAAAAAAATCACTTCCTTTCTCTGATCTCTAAACAAGGAGCAAGCATAGAAGTCTCTCCATATGCTGGAGACTCTATTTTCCCAATTTTTTTCCTTTTGACTGTAACTAAAACTAGTAATTGACAGTAGAAATACTTTTTTCTACTTTAAATGATTCTAAAGTACTATTATCATGCGAGTGCGAGTTTGTGTTGAAAAAAGAAACCAAAGGGACTGGTAGAGGATAAGACTGAGTTGATCACTCCACATTTTATCTGTGTTGCTGTTATTGTTTTTCTACTTCATGTCCTGCTAACTAAGAGGAATAATCAAAATTTCCTAATACCAAGACTAGTAGTTCAGAAGCAAAAAAGGCATACCTGTCAAATATCCTGTATTGGCTGGGATTTCCTGTATTTCAGTGCTCGTTCCTCCCCTTTTCTGCCACTGTCCTGTATTTTGAATCGCAGGGAAAGGGGTTACTGCACATGCGCACCCACCAGAGGCAGTTCTGTGCATGCGCAAAGAAGTTGTTGCTGTGCATGCATGCCCGGGCCAGAGCAGTTCCCGTATTTTCCGGAGCCACGCTTGATGGGTATGAAAAAAGGAGAATAACCAAAATTATCTGCTCATAAAGAGGACTCCATAGGTATAGAAAAATAGTAATGTTGCAAATTAAAAGTAAAGGAACACATCTTTAAAAAAAAGAAAGACTTTTCATAGAGTGTTGATCAGTGACTCCCAGAATTACTGATATTAATTTAGTGTCTTTTCCAGGAGACATAGAAGGAGTCGCAGTAAGGAATAACACAGGTTTATTGGTTGATGATCAGAACGAACATGTGGTAATGGCGGAGATACCTCACATTATATACAGTGGTACAATACATTTGAATCTTGCTGCACGGTAGCTCATTGGCTGCTACCGGCGTGACGTCATCCGGGTCACGCCCATCTCCAGTGGTGGCTCGGTAGTAGTTTGTTGTTGTGGGGAGTTCCCGCGGCTGCAGGTGATTTGAGGAATGATAACCATGTGAGTTGAACACTCTCAGCTGCCCTCTATAGGCAGCTTGCTCGCGTTCCTTTAACAGCTGGGTTACGTTGTGATTGTGGCCAGGTTACATTCATACATTTCTTAAAGCAACATTGTACATTCATATGAAGCAACATTGTACATACACAACAATATATGAACCACAGAGGTTGTGGAGAGAGTTTGGAGGGAGACAGAGAGAAGAAAAAGAATAATACACTGCTGAGATGGTGTGCTTGTGTGTGTGTGTGTGTACGCGCGTGTGTGCACGCGCATGTGACTATGCTATGTCTTGTATCTGTTTTAAAACCATTGGGCAACTTATATTTTAGCAACTTCTATGGTGATTGTGGAGTTAGAATAAAGCATTCAAGGTAACCTCCTCCAACCTAACGCCCTTCCAGAAGTAGTGGTCTACATCTCATATCATCCAGGCAGTTGGTTATCTGATTTGACAGATTTTGTGCTAGTCCATTTCAAAAGCTTTGAACTGGTTCGTGGTAAACTGGTGCTCTGGCCCTTAATATCATAGAGGCCTTTCTTTTTTCTTTGTCTGTCGATGGGACATGAATAAATCATCTTCAGCAATTGGACACATATTTGGTATGCCAGATTGATTTGCACAAATTGTAATTGTCAGAACTGAGTGCCCTTCTCATTGTATAGAGCTATTTGGTTATTGCTCTCTCTCCATCATGATTTTCTGCTAATCAGCTAGTGGGGATGGTGGAATCAGTGGCATATGTGAGTGTCCATCAGGTACTTAGGCTAAAAGGATATTAATCCACTTCATTAACTTGTATTGAGCAGATGGTAATTGTTTTCTGATCATACCAATCTGGGTTGAATGTAAGCTTGTGATCTTGATGTGACTGCCTAGGTATCCCATTATCCATCTGCTTACTATCTCATTGCCTAGTCACTGAACCTTTGAACCAAGCAGTTAGGAAACAGTGATGTTAGGGAACTGGGAGGACTGCTGGATATATTGTGTTATTCCAGCACAAAACAATAATTAAGCTGCAACCTTATATAGATATAGCAACACATAAGTCCTACTTGGGCTCCTTTGTAGATGCACTCAGGATTGTATTGGTTGTCGTTTTGAATGTACTAATATGACGTGGCTTTCACAGTCTGTTGTCAATTATATCTGGCAATTGGCATTTGGACTTTATACAGAGGAGGTGATTGGACACAGCATGGACAATGTGTTAAATTAGCACAGACTTTATGATGTGCCAAAGAGCAACATGGCAGACAGCAAAAACAGCAACGAGGTACAGAAAACAAGAGTACAGGAAAGCAACTAATGTTCCTAATATTTTGAAATGCCTAAATATTTCATTCTACTTACATTGGAAGCTACCCTACACTGAATGAATGAAGGGCTTCACCCCAGGAAATGTGGCTCACAGCTGGACATACTTCCTGGAGTGACTTCAATAATCTAGAATTCATGGATTTTGGGTCAGTAGAGTCAGACAGTTTTGCCTGACAAGGGACACTTATTTTAAATTAACAAATTAAGACATACCCATCCTGGTTACTTGATCTGGATATTAATTTCCTCCAGTGGCACAAATTCTTTTACCTAGATAACACAAATAGTTACCTTTTTGAAGTGAATGTCCTCCAGTGAAGAAACCACTGAAGACATTATCAGTTGCATAGAAAGTTGTACAACTCAGCATGCCAATAATCATAGGATTGTAGAATGAAAGGGCCCTTTTAAGCCATTGAGTCCAAGCTCCTGCTCAATGCAGGAACCTGAATCAAAGCAGATATAACAGATGGCTGTCCAATTCTCTCTTGAATGCTTCCAGTGTCAGAGCACTTACCACTTCTCGAGCCACTTGATTCCACGGTTGTACTGCTCTAACAGTTAAGACAAAATGTCTATAGTGATTTTTTAATATGGAACAATTTGCTTCCAAATGTTATGCCGTTTGCATAGCTATACGAGAAGATTTGAGCTATTATAACCTTAGCAATAATAAGTTACTTGATGGGCTTTTCAGCAACCAATTACTTTTTTAAAAGTAAATTCCAAATTCTCATTCTATTTTAGCTTTAGAGATGGCCTGACTCTTCTGTGTGCAAAGCATATTTATCATCCCCTAAACACTGATTAATAAGTCTGGCCAGAGTGGTTTAATTTGATAGGAATTGAAATCCAACACTAGGAAGGCCACAGTTATCTAAACTGTAAGCCAATTACCAGAGTTTTGGAATTTTATTTTATATTTCAACTTGCTTACAGAAAATATATGGAGAAAGTCAAACAGGACAATGGCAGTGAACCAGTACACCAATGTCCTTTCTTCAGAGTCTCCAATACCCATACAGTATGCGTGCACATAGGTACTCTTTGTGTGGTCAGAGATCTCATCATCCTGCTCTAACAGATGTGCACACACTCCATTAAGTGTTCCCCATTCAATCGTCACAGTGGCTAGTAGAAAAACAATAGTAAAACATATTTGCTGGACATTATGACTCCAGCCTAATCATTCCCAAGGCAGACATTTTTGAAGTCAATAAGACGGTTGCAGAATAAACAGTTTTCTTTTGAACAGATGAAATGAAATCCCTTTAAACAAGGATGCACTATCCTAGAACTATTCCAATGAGTTGCTCAGGGACTGTAACCTACTCTTCTATAACAATCACTGCCAAAGTAAGCAAGCTATGCATCAATATGACTTTTGGTTATTAAAAAGTAAAAGCCCATTCATTTTATCTGTAATCAAATTGCAGTAATTAGATTCTGACACATGAATTGGGTTTCTAGAAAGTATAAAAATGAAAAATGCTTAAAATTTGATTTATTATGTTAATAGTCTTTGCATATTTTATTATTAACCAATTTAGTCTGCAACTACATTAGAAAACTGAATCAGAGCAATTCAGCTTTGCTGTGATGTGATTCATAGCCTGCATTACATTTGAAATTGCAGTCAGTGCTCACACAGGGGTTGTGGACTGATTCAGGAGTTCACCATTCACATTGGATACAATATGAATCACATTGCAGCTCATCTTCTCTCCTCCCTCCATCCCTTCCTTCCTCAGATCTTGTTTCTGTCAATCCTTTCTTCCTCTGGTCTTGCCTTTCAATCCTTTTTATTGATAACAATGGCCCAGTGATAAGGTGATAGTGCTAATCTTATATGCATACAATATTTTTTAAAAAAACATTAAGGATGATTGGAGGAAAGAATGTGGGGGCATGTTGGCCCTAGTCTTGAAGATAACACCACAGCTGCCTACATCATTGAAACACCACCTGCAGACACATAAACATGTCTTTACAATAACTTATGACAACTAACCACATGGGAAAACCCAATTCAAATAGTTCTAGCTTACAAAACTAGAAGCCTTCACAACCCCCATGGTGAAGGGGAGGAAAATATGTTTTGGGAGCAAAAAGAGCTAGACTGATATGAATCAGACTTTGTGTCATGTGGTTATTTATTTATTTTTAAACTAATTTGCCCAGTTTATAAGTAGAGCAAATCCCATGATATTTGACCATGTAGTTGCAGACTTACTGTGATTTAGTAGATGCAGTGAAGCAACAAACAAATTAGAGACTGCTTGAAAGAGCAGGTTTTAAAAATCTAGAAGGCAGTTGACATTATGCTACAATTGGAGGTTGTGCGTCAGTCCCACGGGACCTTGGATATTAGTTCCAGAATTGCTTGGCATTTAGAAAAGTGGCCAGTATCCTAATTATGCCAGCATAACATAATATTGCACTGGCATAAACATGAAAATGTTACACCCAGCAACACTGTATTACACTTTCAAACCGCACAGTTATGCCTCCCTGGCATGACCAATTGCACAATATGCCAACAGAAGTTCTTTGGGGGATAGGACATCCATCAAGGTCATAGTACAACTACCAGAAGGACAACATGAGTGGCGATACTGTAGAGAAGTACAGCAGGAACAAAAGGACACACTCTTCCTGTCTATTTAGTAGCTATCCATCAAAGGAACCAATGCTGTCTCCATCCTATGACCAGGCCAGAAGTCAGACTGAATAGATCCAGATAATCTGTACATGAATCATGCTGTGAAGCCATATCAGTCACAGGCCAATAGTATTCAAAGGAATTTGACCCACATTCAGCATCAATAATGTAGCACTGCATTCCTCAGAGTGCGAATTGAAATCTGCTATTATTAAATTGCGTGGGTAGATATCTTCATCACAACTCTTCACTGCAGACACTAGAGGCATTTTGCCTTCATCCATAACAGCGGGTAGGAATCCTTGGGCCCCCATAAAAAGGTATGGTGTGTGTTCTTGGGAGCCCCACTCAATTCACATGAAGCGCTGCTAACTTGCTGTGCGCAGTGCAAGTTTTCTAGAGGAGTTGAAGCTTGTTATTTGCTATTGATTTTTCTGAGCAGCAGAGTTTGAACCTCTTCAACACAAGACATATATCCCTTACACATTATTTAGTGGTACAAATGCAGGATGAAATTTGTCTGGAGTGTCTAATCCAGGCAAAGCTACTGACTGAGAACAAAAATGAGTCCCTGAGCAAAAGTAAAGTCAGTGTTGACTTCTTGTCTTTACATGTCCTAGTTCCAACTTCAAGATTATTTTAGTAACACCCCCACCCCAAAATATTCCTTCGGGAAAGAGTAGACAAATAAGCTGCAGCAATGCAAGAAAGTGCAGTGAAGCTAGCCTACTCTGGCCCACAAAAGGTCTTCGTACAATAACTGTGCTTTTGAGTACCACCAATTTATTTTATTTTCCATTGCTTCCCTAAGACAGTTTTTATTATCAACCTTCCAGTGTTGAGTGATTGAGCAGGGCACTTTAAAACAAAAACTTGCTGAGGCAGTGGTTCCCAAGGTGGGGCCCACGGCCCACAGGGGCCAGGGGGACTTCAATTCCCAGAAGCCCAAGTCAGTACATTGGCTGATTAATGCTTTGGGGAACTGACTTAGGCTTCTGGGAATTGAAGTTCAAAAACCAAAGGTTGGGAAACACTTTAACTTCTCGTTATAGGATGGGAGGGCTGCAGTGGCTTAGTGGTTAAGATGTTGAGCTTGACAAGCAGGTCAGCAGTTCGAGTGCTGCATGCTCCCGTCTCTGTCCCAGCGCCTGCCAACCTAGCAGTTCGAAAGCAAGAAATTGCAAGTAGATAAATAGGGACCGCTTCTGCAGGAAAGGTAAGAGCGTTCAGTGCACTCCAGCATCTAGTTATCCACGGAAACATCTGCAGATGCAGACAGCGCTGGGTCTTTGGCTATAAATGGAGAAGAGGCCAGCCCCCTAGAGTCGGACACGACTGTCTTTCGAGTAAGGGAGACCTTGAACTTTACCCATAGGATGGGCACATAATGCAGGTCGGTGCCGTTTTCTTCGGTGTAAAGGTAAAGGTTTCCCTTGCTCGAAAGCCAGTCGTATCCGACTCTAGGGCTCAGTGCTCATCTGTTTCAAAGCCGAAGAGCCAGCGCTGTCTGCTTCTGCAGACGTTTCCGTGGTTATGTGGCAGGCATGATGAGACACCGCCACGGAGCACACGGGATGCTGTTTTACCTTCCCACCAAAGTGGTCCCCATTTATTTACTTGCAATTATTTTTGCTTTCGAACTGCTAGGTTGGCAGGAGCTGGGACAAAAACTTCCTGCAGTGGTGTAATAAATAAATAAATAAATAAAAGTGGGGTTTTTTTATTAAAAAAAAACTCCGCACCTTAACCTGTCAATCCACCTCTTCGGACGTAGCTGGACCTTGTGGTTATGACTATACTCGGATTTTTTTTGCTATTTCCCCGAAAGAGACCCAATTAAGGCTTGGAATTCCATTGAAATTAACGGGAAGCAAAGCAAGAAATTGCAAGTAGATAAATAGGGACCACTTTGGTGGGAAGGTAACAGCGTTCCATGCGCTCCAGTGTCTAGTCATTCCTGCCACATGACCATGGAAAAGTCTGCAGAAGCAGACAACGCTGGCTCTTCGGCTTTGAAACAGAGATGAGCACTGCACCCTAGATTCGGATACGACTGGCTTTCGAGCAAGGGAAACCTTTACCTTTAAAGCCTCGCGTAGCCGATCTACGGCTTCGATGCTCTCCGGGGATGGGGCGAGGGAATGAGAGCCATGAATAGGCAGGGGCTCACTAGGACCCAGCGGAGTCTCCTTAGTCAAAGGCTTGCCTCCCTAGTCCCTTGTTGCCTCCTCTGTTGCGGCTCCGCTCCGCCTCCTGCCGCGGAAACGGGGCAGCCATGAGTTTGGAAGCGATCCGGTACCGTCGGGGCTCCCTGCGGATCCTCAACCAGCTCCTGCTGCCGCAACAGAGCCTTTATGAGGAGATCAGGGACGTCCGCCAGGGCTGGGAGGCCATCCGGGCCATGAAGGTGCTCCGATGCGGGAGGGGGAGAGGGAGGGGGGAAGCGCACATGTTCCGGGGGGCAGTTTAGGTTTTGGGGGTGTGCTGCCCTGGGAAAACACAGGGGCTGCAGTGGCTCAAGTGGCTAAGACGCGGCTGACTGGAAGGTGGCAGGCCACCAGTTCGAGACCCGAATCCTGCAGGACGGAATGAGCTCCCGTCTTTGCCCCAGCTCCTGCCAAACTAGCAGTTCGAAAAGCAAGAAATTGCAAGTAGATAAATAGGGAAGGTAAACAACGTTCCGGGTGTCTAGTCATGCCTGCCACATGACCACGGAAACATCTGCAGACGCAGACAACGCTGGCTTTTCGGCTATGAAACAGAGATGAGCACTGAACCCTAGAGTCGGATACGACTGGCTTTCGAGCAAGGGTCACCTTTACCTGGGGAAACACAGGGCCGGTTCCCCTCTTACGCTTCGAACACACCCCGTGTCTTTAATCAGGTATATGGCAGGTAGAGCTTCCCTAGAAGACAGTCACCAAACTTTTGTGGCATATCCTGGGCTGGCAGGTGTGTGTGTGTGTGTGTGTGTGTGTGTGTGTGTGTGTGTGTGTGTGTGTGTGTGTGTGTGTGTGTGTGTGTGTGTGTGATTTTGTGAAAGGTTTTCATTCAGTCAAACTTCTAAGTCTTTTGCAAATGCAGCTGTGCTGGAGAGCCCTGAAGGGCAGGCAAACTGGGCCCCTCCCCAGATGTTCCTCTGCAACCCTGTCAGTCCTGAATCTTGAAACATTTGTTTCAAAATAGCGTTATACAATTAATTACTAAGTTTATAGACACAAGTATTCAAAAGCCCTTTAAAAAGTAACTTTAAAAGTAAAGGTAAAGGTCACCCTTGCTCAAAAGCCAGTCGTATTCGACTCTAGGGTTTGGGTCTCATCTCTGTTTATAGCCAAAGAGCCAGTGCTGCCTGCGTCTGCAGATGTTTCTATGGACATGTGGCAGGTATGCCTCAACACCGGAGTGAACGGAACACTGCTTACCTTCCCATCGAAGTGCTCCCTATTTATCTACTTGCAGTTTCTTTCTTTCCAACTGCTAGGTTGCCAGGAGCTAGGACACAGGAGCTCACTCTCATGCTGGACTCAGGTCTCGAACTGCTGATTTACCAACCTTCCAGTCTTCAAGTTCAGCATCTTAACTACTAAGTCACCGCAGTCCCCTAACCTGCAAAATATTGCTTATTGCACCAATAAAGTGCTTTTGTTCCAACTTTGTATGGGTTTAAATGCAACTTTGTTATGCCCTTTTTATCAAACAAAAGAAAAAGGATCACTGTTTGAAAGTAACAATGTGGCTTGTAATGTCTCACTTCTAAACTACTTCCACAACATAACCCCTAAAAAAATAGGATTCTCTCACAGGTCCGGGGAGCTCCAGCCATTGCCATTGTAGGCTGCCTGAGTCTGGCTGTTGAACTGCATGATAAAAGAGATGCACAAGAGAGCCTGGACAGTTTGGAAGCATTTGTCTTAGACTCACTGAGCTACCTAGTGAGTGCTCGACCTACAGCAGTCAACATGGCCCGGGCATCTCAGGAACTGGGCTCTTTTGTCCAGCAGGAAAGCAAGCGCGAAGGGACCACAGCTGAGAGCTTGCATGAAAGGTGAGGGACCATCAGCTTCCTTTTGTGTTCCCACATACTGCCACTTCAAATATTATTGCTGGTTTCACCTCTCATCGCAGTGTGATCAACTGGGCAGAAGCCATGCTTGATAAAGACTTGAAAGACAACAGAAGCATTGGGGACCATGGGGCCCACCACCTACTGCAGCAAGCGGGGCAAGACAAAGTGGTAGTCCTGACTCACTGCAACACGGGCTCTCTGGCTACTGCTGGCTATGGCACTGCACTCGGTAAGAAGAGACATCTTTGTACAGCGGTACCTTGGTTAAAGTAATTAATGCGTTCTCCAGGACGTTTCTTTCTACGAAAATTACTTTAACTGAATTTCCCATAGGAATGCATTGTAAACCAAAAACACATGAACCAAAATGTGGTTTCTCATAGGAATACATTGAAAACCCATTAATCCGTTCTCGGGGGGAAATCCATAAACTGACCCATTATTTTATATGGATTTTCTTTTTTAATGCGATTTTTATGTTAACTGAGGTTTCACTGTACATCTAGGAAGCTCTGTCAACATGTACAAAATACTTCTGTCCATATGACACCTTTCTCAGGAATTCTGGTACACATTTCAACCCTGGAAGGTTCCCCGCTGTTCTTCCTTTGAGGTTCACAGAAGCCATTTGATTCATTATGTAGAAGCTAAATTCTGGGTTCGGTGATATCTCTACTTGATAACTAAAAACTTACAAACAATTTAGGCTTTCAAGGTCTCTGTAATCTTTCTTCAGGCTTAGATGGTATAAAATATTGAGGATGTGAAAGAAGAGGGAGGGAGTTAAAAATATATGGTAAGTTGTAATGGCCTTTGTTCCTGAAGACAGACAACCTACAAGACAGAGAGTGCAGATTTGAGGTTTTAAAAAAAGAAGATGCAAATGTATCAGTTTGTCATCTTTCCTTTCTTGGCAGACAGGCAGTTACTGATTTACCCCTGTCTTTTGCCATTGTTGAGGCATATATTTATTCACTGCAATTTTTTGTTACTTCCCACTCTGGGCGGTGCACATACATAAAACAAATGACAAAATAAAACAACAGAATAAGTACTGTACATCAAAAAATCAAAATCAAATCAAATACTTGGTGTCTGTGGGCACACAGGGTCAACTGACCAGTTAATTTATTGTTAAGGGTGTAATATTTTAAGTTGTTTTTAATATATATCCAGGGCTGGGGCCTGGCGCAGCTCCACCGGTAGTATGTACCAAAGTGTTGGTGCCATCACTGAGAAGGCATTATTTCTAGTTATACGCTTTCTAGCCATCCTCAGGTTTGGTACCTGGACCTGCATAGATTGTGATGAACAGTTAATGTGGGGAGTTGTTCTGAGGGAGAGAGGCTCCAACAGATAGAGAGCCCTTGTGTAGCCTTAGAACAGAAAAGCAAAGAGCAGCATAGCAGTCTTTATGTCAATAGAACAGGAGACCAATGGTAGGTATCAAACGAGGTCAAAATGTTGTTTGAAAACACTTTTGCAGTCATATCTGGTACTGTACTTGTAAAAGATGAATCCAGTGCTGTGGACAAAGGACTAGGAATCTTAGCTGTACTGAGAGATTGTTGTCTACTACATCAAGTTAATGTACCATGCACTGCCTTGTCTGGACATAAGATGTTGTTTCATCCTAGGCATCATTCGCTCTTTGCATGCCATGGGTCGCCTGGAGCATGTCTACTGCACAGAGACACGACCATACAATCAGGGAGCCCGGCTGACTGCTTATGAGCTAGTGTATGAGCAGATTCCTGCCACGCTCATTGCGGATAGCATGGCATCGGTGGCCATGAAGGAGAAAAAGATATCAGGTGAATGTTTGCTTTCCAGCTGCTTTAGGTCAAGTGGTTTTTGCATGAGGAGAAGTTGGCACTTCTACCCACAAAAGTCATCAAAAGGGTCAAGAGTAGAAGTTTTCAGTATGTGACCAACCATGGTGCTGGGAGTGCAAGTTTGTCCTCTGGGCCTGTATCCTCTCAGCCTGGTCTCCCCTGCATATCCCAAATTAATACGGGCTCTGATTGCGTGTATATAAAAGACAAGTCTAGACACATTTCAGAATTCTAATGTCTGACAGAGTCATCTTGCTCTTGCTCCTCATGTTTTCTGTATCTCTTGCTGCATGCTGGTATTCTTGACTTACCGCAGATTATGAACACCAGTGTTGCTTTATCCAGTTTGGGATGTGGAAGCAATTGTCATGGTCTTGGTTTGGGGGAATTTTAGAGGAACTCAAGTACACAAAGTAAAATGGGAATACTATACTGTATTCTTTACAACCCCATAGTCGCTGAAAGCACATACTTCCCAATTGGCTAGAACACTGCAGATGTATCATGCCATTCTTCAAGAAGCTGCTAGAGCAGTGTTTCCCAACCTTTGATTTTTGGACTTCAGTTTCCGGAAGCCCAAGTCAATTCCCCAAAGCACTGAAGTCCCCCTGTGGGGTTTGGGCCCCACGTTGGGAACCACTGTGCTAGACCCATGGTGGACATACTGTACTTAACACCACAGCAGTTTATTGAATAATCTGCAAATACAGCCAAAGGTCCCTCTTTAGCTGTATTTGCATCTTATTAAATGTGATGGAAAGTCTGGGCATGGCAGATGTATGACCTTGAAGTAGGGTCTTGACTTCAGGATTTTTATTTTTAATCCAGCTGTCTTTGTGGGAGCAGACCGGGTTGTTGCAAATGGAGACACTGCCAACAAAGTGGGTACTTACCAGCTGGCAATTGCTGCAAAGCATCATGGGATTCCTTTCTATGTGGCAGCACCTAGCACCTCATGTGACTTGAGCTTGGAACATGGCGGTCAAATCATCATTGAGGAGCGACCGAGCCAGGAGCTGACAGACATAAATGGTGTACGAGTTGCTGCACCAGGTATGTGTGTATGAAGTAACACATGTTTTACATTCTGTTGCTAGGATGGTGATTTAACAGCTGGATACAACAAGCTACATTGTACAGGCATTTCAGTTTTAGAGTGAACATTCACAAGTCAAGGAACATCTGGAGTATCCTCAGATGCATCAGAAGCAGATGATTTTAGGCATATGGGACAGTGAATCGCTCTTAATTTTACTCTGAATTTGACAGAAATTTGAAGTTTCATTGCCCTGCAAACTCAGAGTTACCCACCCCCATCCCCATGAATGGAAATCACCTGCCACTTTTTCTCAATCAGGAGGTTACTTGAGGACAGACAGGAGGAGGCTATGAGGAGGCCAATAAAACACAACTGAAAGTTTCTAGAAGTCCATTTCTGTTTTTGAAAAGTTAGGATGAATGTTTAAACATTAAAACAGTGGCCAAAATCCTGTTAACTACACCTGTTGGCATAGTACTATTACTGTATCTTAAAATGTATTGATGAATTGGTTCATATTAGGAAGTTAGCAATGGCATTGGGGTACACAGAGCCTACTCGAAGATTGTGGTATTCTTGAACACAAATGGGCATACCCTGGTAACGGCACCCTTGTGTTGCCGGCTAATCTTTCTCACACTAGGTCAGGTGAAGGGAACTGCAGAATGAACTCATCAAAGGGTCCATTTTGGCAGTTTCATGTCTGGCCTAGACATGGAAGAAGAATTTTCAATAGTCTTAGCTTCCGTCTGATGTTTCCTGGGTGCTTCGTGTTCATTCCTCTCAAAGCAGTTAAAGCCCACATGCTGAATTCTCATTTTGTGTGTCTCTTCTTTGGAGGTGCTGAACCAATGGTCATTAGCCATACCAGCTGAAGAAAATGGGGAGTTGTTGTCCATTCAGTACATCTGGTGGACCTCATCTTGGGGGAAATTGTAGAAGACATTTTGTTCCTTGTGGGACCAACAGGTTGCTCTTCCTTCCTTCCCAGGCATTGGCATTTGGAACCCAGCTTTTGATGTCACCCCCCACGACCTGATCACAGGTGGCATTGTCACTGAAGTTGGTGTCTTTGCCCCGAGTGAACTTCAAGCGGCATTGTCTCGAGCAGCAAACAAAGGATGAATCTATTCTACTAAGTTGTTGCTGGATTCTTGGGCAAGGCAGATCTTGAATCCTTCATCGTAGAAAGAGCAGTTATTGGACTTTGATCCCCTTTGTGTGCTCTGCCTTTATATTTTTACATTTCATTGATCTGTATTCTCAAATGATACTTTGGAATGAGAGCATATTCTCCATGTGTCTTATGCCATACACCTAATATTCCGGTCATTTAAAAATACTTACTGTATTATGCCTTGAGGATATCTATAAATAATATTTATAAAGGCAGTGATTAGCTCCAGAGCAATTTCTGCCTTTTTCTATCTTCTGTTGTATTCAAGAGCTGCACTTTCCCAGTTCTGGTAATCTGTTCAAGCAAATCAGAGGAGATGGTGTTTTTTTTTAAAAGTCTCAAGGCAGAATCCTCAAGGAGAAACTTATTTCCTTGACACTCTCATGGCAGAAGTTGTTTCCTTTATTCTTGAGAAAACCAGAGCTCCCTTGAAAGAAAGCAGTAATACATGCACAGAAGCAAATTAAGTCATGTGCGAAACTTATCTGCTGATATGGAACTAACTTCAGTTGCTTTTGATTCCCACTCTGGGTTTTGTTTCCTTTTGCTTTATAAGGTGTCAGGCTAGAATGGGCATATTTTGATTTAAAGGAAAATTGTTTAGATGTCATTTTCAAATGAGATGGGATTACTGGAGTAAGAAGATGTGCATCTTGAATTAAAAAAAATACCTCTTGTATGTCACTTACATTTTGTAGTAGTAAGAATATAAAATTAAAGAAAAACTCTACCTTGATTACTTGCCAGCTACCATAGGAAACTCATAAATACTGCTTAAAAGTAGCCATCCGTGTGCATATTTTAAAAATTGCTTTGAAGTGTGTAAAGAGGGATTAAATTAATTGTTCAAAGAGCAAATGGTAAAAAAATCATATTTTTTGTTTGATTCACTTTGTTTTTTCCTCCCTTTGTAGCTTAAATTATTTTTAAAAAAATGTTTCAGCTGTTTACTAAAACAATCCTTACCTAAACATTGTAGAATCTACTTTGAGTAGGCTTTTTTCTATATTGACTGATAGGACTTCAGATGTATATTTTAAACTGCTCCTTGCTGATCTTAAATGTTTCCAAACTGCCCTTGATTGGTTTTATTTCAGCCTGACTTTAATCTCATAACAGTATAACCATCTTCTTAGGTAGTCTATTCCTTTTCCTTTTTACCATCATGGCCACTTTCTCTGGATGGGTTATAGAGTAATGATATGATATCCTTCATAAAGTCATGAGTCCATCTCATTCCAGGTGAGATTTGACCAAAGCATGACTCTTGATTGTGACATTATATTTGTGTTGATGCAGCCTGGTACTGCATTAGCTTTTGTGAATGGATCATACCTTTTGACTGATGATTAGCTTGTGGCTTAGTAAGAGCTCTAAATCCTTTACACCTGTACTAGTGCTGAGTTAGTTGTCGTACGTTATATATTAGTTAATAGAACTGAATGTCACCATTTTCTCTCTAGAAACATATTGTTTGAAACATATTGTTTATTTGTTGTAGCCCAGTTTGCCATCTGGTGCCACATGCCATCAGCACCACTGCTCCCGAGACCCTTCCCCGGTCCAGCATTGGCCACAGGGAAGGAGGCAACATCTGGGCGTCGCCATGCTGCCCTGCCCCATTGCCACCGACGCTACCTAGAATGATGCCTGGGTTCGTTTAGCTTTGGTAAGGTCGTTGAGCCTTGGGCTCCGACCCCCAGATTCGTTTTGTTATTACGTAATTTGTTGTATTTGTGCTGTATTCTTTGTAGTGGGATGATTGTATAATTTCTGGTACTTTTTTGACATTTTTCTTCTTGTAATTGTAATATGTTATTTATACTGTACGCCGCCTCGAGTCACACGTTGTGTTGAGTGAGGCGGGATAGAAATCTAACAAATAAACAAATAAATAAATGAAGAGCACCATTGAAAGAGAAGAATGGTTCAAAACCTCCACCCCCCAGTGAATTTAAATAGGGGTGGAGAGAGACTGCAATTGAGCAGGGGCCAGTGCAAGCATAGCATGTTTTTTAAGTGGCACAGTTTCTCAAAGGGTCACTACCATCTTCCCCTCTCAGTGACAATTTGAGGAGGGTGTATGAGCCATATCCCTGGTTTCTAGAAGTGGAAGTGGATGTGTTTACGGCAGCCGTAAAACATGGCCGTGCATGTGTAAACGTGGTTACGTCAGCCATAAATGCACCTGTACCTGTCAAAAACGCAGAAGCGGGTGCATTTACTTCTGCTTCCGGGGGCATGGTCTGGCCTGCTCAGCTGTCCAGGTAGCATGGTTAGGTCTATGGCGTAAAAAGTTTGGGAACCCCTGCTATAGATGATTGCTCTACTGCAGTCTCTAGTAGAGCTGAGAGATAATGGCTTGTCTAAAGATATCCAACACATTAATAAAATAAGTGAGATGTGGGTGGGGGACTTCCTAGCTTTTTTAGAGTTTACTTTTGGATAATGAATTTAGGATCAATACATATGATGCAGAAGGACAGTGAATGCTGTCAAATTTGCTGTAAGCTCCCACTCAATTACCTTGTAACTTATTAGTTTTTCATTTGCATCCACATTTCCCCAGAGATCTGGAAATACAAGTTAGTGAATAATGTTTTATAGGCCTGCTCAGTTCTGATTTTGACTAATCTGGGCATATGAACAATAAAATGAAGAAATGCATTTATCAAGAGGCTGTTAGTCCAGAAAGAGCCTCTTATGTTCTGAATCTCACCTTTAACTTGCCAGATCACTAATCAAACCACCATTTTCCATCCCATTGCATTGGAGGTGAAGTACTAGCACTGTTTACTAATGCCTTACAAGGATGTTATATGAATTTTATCTGATAATGTCTATGAACTACAGGACTTTGAACATTCAATATGTTCATACAAAAGTATGGTTTTCTTATTGGCAAACTGATGTATTTTTCTCATTTTGCAATTGTTAAATATACAATATAATGCTGCTGGAGGGAGTCAGATAGAAATGGAATTGGTAACATTCAGACAGAAAAAAAATACTGATTTGTGTTTCTGTGTAGATATGGACCCAATCAGAGTCTCTTCCTGATATCCAGACATAATGAAAGAAGGAGACAGGCTCATAAACATTTACCTGAGTTAGGACTTCACTTCAAATCATATTTAAAAATTTGCATTCATAACAAGAAGTAGCACAAAAGCAGAGGCCAAGAAAAGCTTTGTTGAAGCATGCTGACAATCCAAAAAAGGTGTTATTTCCAAGCTTTGATCCTACTGGGAAAATTATCTTAGAAGGGTTAAGTTGGCCTGACTGGCCACAATTCGCAGCAGCTGGGGATGTAATCCTCCTTTCAACAATTTGTTTCATCAATTAAATGAACTGAATGTGAACACTTATGAATGTGTGTTATGATAATTACACAGCCAGTGATCAAATGTGCTATAACAGCCTGGTCAGTGTAGCTAAGTTGCATTCAACTGAGTCTAATGATTTTTGTTTCACCAACTCACAGATGGGATCTCGAAGCACCATGTTCATGAAAGTCCTAATATAAAATTTTGCTTAAAGGTCAGGGTAATTTAAATAGCCTGTCAAGAGAAGCTGTTAGAAACCCAGTGCTTGACTATAAGCCACAAGATATCTTATTAAGCATGCCTGATATTAAGCATTGATTTTGGCTCCATTCCTTCAGGTGGAAAGTAGCTTTGTCAGCACTGTGGGATGGTAGTGATTATTTTAAATATAATTTCTTTTCTCTAGAAATTGTAATGCCTATTTAATGTTCTTGTTGGAAAGGTTAACATCTGTTATTGTTGTATCTCCTCCACTCTTCCTGCTAGCATTTAAATTGTGCAGTGTGGGTCAAACAATTAGCAATCACCCAGTAATGTTGATGTTGCTGTAACAGTGTGAGATTCTTTGCCAAGAGCAGGTTAACAAATAATTTTACTCACTACAGTGAACAATGACATAGCCTATATTTAGACTTTTGTTACTGCTTTGTTGATGTGCTGCCAACTGGAAACTTTCAAATTATATACACATAAATATTGCTGTGGTATTTTATTGCAGCTATTGCTTTAAAAATATATTTTTTCAACAACAAAAGCAAGTTGATTACTGATCCACATCTAGAAGAAGTGGGTTAGATATTTCTGTGTGGTAAGTATGTTTCATTTAGGAAAGTCCATATCTTAGAACAGGGGTTCCCAACCTTTTCAAGCCGTGGGCCGGGTTATGCTCTCTCCATCAGCTTCGAGGGCCGGACAACCATTTTGCCCTGTCTACACAATGGGAGTGGCCATTTTGCACCAACAGCTTCAAAGGTGTGGCCATTTTGTTTCTTGAATGCCCTTGGAGAGGTGGAGGGCCCACATGAAATTGTGCCACGGACCGGATCCAGCCCATGGGCCATAGGTTGGGAACCCCTGTCTTAGAACGACAGACCTGGAAGGCACCCGATGGATCATTGAGTCCAGTCCCTGCCAAAGAGGCACAATAGGGAATTGAACTCCCAGCCATTAACTCTGCATCCAAATACCTTAACCACTGAGCTAAGCACCTCTTCGAAGATTGTGGTGTTTTGAACTGCAGTCGGGTGTACCCTGGTAGCGGCAACCTTGTGTTGCCAGCTAATCTTTCTCACACTAGGTCAGACAAAAGGAATTGCAGAATGAACTCACCAAAAAGTGCCTTCATTTTGAAAGTTTCACATCTGGCCGAGACATGGAAGAAGAAGAACCACTGAGCTACCCAGGATAGCCCTATGAATGAGTTCATCCATATATAATATATATGGCCAAGATACTAAAGTCTTACAAATATGTGCTGAGATCTTAATTTCACATTTCCTAGAATTGCTGCCCCATTTCATGAATCCATAATAGGGATAATCTGAACATACGGAAAAGAAATGTGCAAGCCCTGTCTTTGTTTTAATTTTCCTCATATGGAGACTGACAGGCTGAAGAAGAAAACGTCTCTTAGACAGTGGTGGGATTCAGCAGGTTCCCCCCAATTCACCAGAACCGGTAGCAGAAATTCCGGCTGGCCTCACCCATCCACATTTTGAAATACAGTTGTCCTAATTTGGGTGCAAAGCAGGGCTTTCCCCCTGGCCATGCCCACCATACCACACCCACAGAGTAGGTAGTAAAAAACTGCTGACCTTCCGCCTCCCAGTCAGTGTTTTAGCCACTTGAGCCACTGCAGTACTATGAATGCTTTTTCATTGATGTTTATAAAATACTGATTCAACTGCATATAAGATCAGGTGCAAAACAAACACCAACATTGATTGAGTTGGCAAGGCATCGGTGGGCCAGGCATGCGTGCCATTTCAATGATGGCATGTGGACAAAAGCTATCACAGTGTGGATACCACTTGACATAAAGCAACCACTAGGAAGGCCATCAACCAGATGAGAAGACCAGTTCAGGGCAAAGCTCCCAAGGCCCTGAATGAGACTGGCATGGGATCAGAATCAGTGGGAGATGATGCTTCGATCCACAATGTCGAACTAGGCGTGTAAAATACGATTCAACCAAGTAAGTTTATAAATTCAGCAAATGTCTGCAAAACCCTTCATGAAGCAATGCAAAGGCAAACAGCAAGCAAATAAAGAATGGCTGCCTGGGAAACAAAACCCCATAAACCCATCCGAAGCTGTAAGCAACCAACTCAGTGCTTCTGTTTTTTTTTTTATAAATAAAACTATTGTAACAAGACAGAAGTTGTAATTGCAATTGTATAATTTTGGTACATTGCATAGCATTTTGTTTCACAAGTGCAAGTGGATGTTGCCAAAATATCTGTGACAATCTTGATTTATTATTTCATAATCCATAGGGTACTTATTATTTCTATTGAATTCTAGCCAAGGAAGAAATAGTTTCATTCAGAACTAAGAATTAATGCTACAAGTCTGTGCAAATGTATTCAAAAAATGTTTATGATCGGAAAGAGTTCATAATAAATAGGTATAAAAGGATGGATTGCAGGACTATAATAAGGTATAATTTACTGCAGTGACAGAACAGTAACATTAAGAGAGGCAGCACACACTTGTCTTCTACCAAAGCATTGGTTGTTAGCGTTCTGTTTGTTAGGCACAACCAAAATTCAAATTCAGTAATGGACAGTATTTGCACACAATTAAACTTTATCTCTAATAGTTGTGTTGATCAAAGAAATTTGGCTGCTGTGTATTAATAATCTTAGAACTGCAAAACTGGAAGGGTCCTGTGGGTTATTGAGTCCAGCCCGTCAAGGTGAAATGGTCACAGTTGAAGACTTGGGCGTAAGTTCAGCTGGTAATCGAATAATAAATAAACATTTATACAAATCTGGCTATCTTGATTCAAGTCTTCATAATGCTTTTCTAGTTAAATTATTGATTCCACTGAACATTAAATTATTTAGTGTCGGTTAATTATTTTCAGGTGCTGTTTGTGAACACACATGTCAGCAGAGAACATATATCTTTGTAGAGATACAGTTCTGTTATGAACTATTTTGTAAAGGTAAAGATCCCCCTTTTGCTCGAAAGCCAGCCATATCTGACTCTAGGGTTCAGTGCTCATCTCTGTTTATAGCCAAAGAGCCAGCGCTGTTTGCATCTGCAGATGTTTCCGTGGGCATGTGGCAGGCATGCCTCAACACTGGAACACTGTTTGTACACATTTTGAACATATTTGTAAAAACACATAGTTCTAACACTAGGTGGCATATATAGTCTATGGACTATTTATAATGATTGTACCAGGAGAGAGCTAAAAATATCTCATGATTCTTCAGTTGCATTTGGATTTGCTTTTAATTCATTCATTCAATTAATTAATTATTCTTCTTGTGCTGTATCGGATTTCGAATATTGGCTATCCTCATGGTGATCAGCCATAAAGATTGTCCTGGGATCAATATAATGCAGTGACCTTCCATTTGCCCTCCACATCGCAGTGTGACATCCATACCACTGATCCAGTTCTGTGAGTCACTTTCTGGTCCTGAGCTCTTTTGGCACACAAAGTCCATCTCAGCCCCAGGCCAGTATTAATGAAGCTGCTGCCCTCCCTCAAGATGGATTCAAGTGGGATTTAATCCACTTGGCGACCACCATCCTTCCTTTTGGACTTCGGCACCCAAGCCTGTTAACAGAGTTGTCAGGTTAGTTAACTGCCGCCTGATGCGCGGTGCTGAGTCGCAGACAGTATGGTCTACTCTATTACCATAGCAGGATAATCTGGCAAAACTGATTTAATTAATTTAGTAAACCCAAATATGCTGTCCATTTTCTGTTATTATCGTAGCTTTTCTTTGCACAGCAGCCTACCTTTAAAAAGAACTGGAATTGTAATTTTAATACCCTTTAAGCATGAGGCAGTATATTAATACAGCTTGTCATTTGCTTATTTCAAAAAGAACTTTCATTAAAGGTTATGTGTACAATCTAATTAAGAGGGCAGGTAACAATTTTAGTCTGTTACAAGAAAAACAGCACAGTGTTATGGTACTTTAAAGGCTAAAAAGCATTGTTTAGCATATAATCTTGGATGGAGTAAATTACATTTCATCAAATGCAACAGTCTAATGGAGTTGCATCTGAGAATGTGAACTGCAATCTGTGAAATCTTATGCCAAATAACATTTGTTAATCTTTATGTTGCCTTATACTCTTTCCAGTTTAATTAGACTAAAGACTATTATTTCACGTAATGCCTGATATCCAATTGTATGACACACTCAGTGTACGTCTACTGAATAAATTGAATTTACACAGGAGTTGACTCACCAAATTCCTACTGTTTCAATGGGCCTATTCTATTTGTAACTTACTACTGTACTGAATTTCAACTATATATGTGTGTGTGTGTGTGTGTGTGTGTGTGTGTGTGTGCTACCTAGAAGAGTGAACATTTCTTAATCTTCAGCTTTTAAAGAATGCCTAACCATGCAAACTGTTAGAGACAGCACTGCTCCTATGAATCCTAAATTTTTCAGCTTTCCCCTTTTTGCAGCCTGTTGAGTCCGAGAGTAATTAGCAACACGACAGCAAGTTCGGGGTTAAACCTCAGTGATTTATTATCAGCTCAGTTAAGGCTTGTTTGGACTGGGACATATGGGGATGAGGTAGCAACTTCTATATAGACAGAACGGCAGTTACAGTGATACATTTTCCCGGGCTTTTGCTAACGTGGGAAACCTGTGTTAGAACCAATCAAATTACATTGACAACATATGAATGTGGCGCCTTACAGAAAAGGGTGCACGTTTACAGCAAAGACTCAATGGCGAGTTTAGAATGAAAGCAATAAAGCATTTTGGACACAACACAGCCACAGTCTGTGTGGCTGAGAAATGAATATTTGTAATCTAATTAAAATAACTAATCCTCCACTTAAATCTATACAATTCAGAAAAGAATGTTACATTCACAATAAGAAACAGCTACATGATTTAACTTCCACCTCATTAAGCAGTAGGAGAAATTAAGCTCCCCAGGATGTTCCTAGTTTCTATAACAATCCGGTTATAATTTCACAGAGAAAATTATATATTTAATTCTTCAAAAAGCCTACTTTTTACAAATGTAGGATATTATGTTTCTGCATCCACAATTCAAAATGCCAGGAAGTGGCCCAATATTGCTGCACAATATTATACCCACATTGTCAGCAGAAAAAGATACCGAGCTTTACATAATAAAGGGCATGCTGAACGTTGACAATACCAAATGGCAGCAATCAAGGTGGCCTACAGGATAACCACTTGTATTCACTGCAATACACACTTGTTAAGAAACAACCATGACAATTACTTTGTGTTGGGTTGAGGATTGGTTAACTAATGAAAAAGTGAGTCAGCTTCTGGGATTTTCCCTTAATTGGTGTCTCTAGGTGAATGGTATTATGTAAGTGGTTCTATTCTTCATGTGAATGTAGACCATCTTGACTGCCTCCTAGTGTTGTCAACATTAAGTCTGTCTTTGCTATGTAAAGCTTGGTATCCTTTTTTTCCTGCTGGCAATGTGGCCATGATATTGTGCAGCAATATAGGGCCACTTCCTGGTGGTTTAAATCATGAATACAGAACACAATATCTCACATTAATAAATAGGAGGGCTTTTTTTAATTGAATTTCCTGGCATTTTAAAATGGAAGCTTAAGTATATGTGCACTACATACAGTACAAATTCCAACAGAAACTTCTCTCATATAGAATTACCTAATGCTAAAGGATCCCAGAAGATGAGCACATAATGTATACTATGGTTGCTGAGAGAGGTCAGAAGCAAGGAAAGCTGAGATGTGGCATTAATCCCTCTGTGCTACAATATTTTGAAAGGTTGTTTTGAATCATACCTGTCAACCCGCGGCTCCGTAAAAATGGGACCTGCGCACATCGCTTGTACGCAGGTCGCTTTCCACGCATGCATGGAAGGGTTTTACCCTTTTCACGCATGCGCGGAAAGCGTTTCCCCGCTGCCAAATTACAGGGTTTTGGCAGCACGGGCTGGGTTATGATGTCAATCGACGTCGAATTAAGGGGTTTTCCCGGCCAAATCGGGATGGTTGACAGGTATGTTTGAATGTCATGAAATGGCAAAGCAAAGATGTAAGCCAGAGAGGTTCCCAACTTATGGCCTGCAGTCGCTGCAGCCAGAAGTGGAAGCAGGTGCATTTATCTCAGCCATAAAATGCGCCCACAGAGGTGTAAATGCGCTTGCACAGGCATAAACATGCCCACCGATGTTGTAAATGCGGAAGTGGAATGCATTTACGACAGCCGTAAATGTGCCTGCTTATGCTTCCAGGGTGTGTGGTCCAGCCCACTCAGCTGTCCGGAGGCATGGTTAGGCCCATGGCGAAAAAAGGTTGGCCACCGCTGATTTAAGCCAACACATACAATAAAGAACCAGCCCCGCCCTTTAAACTTTTAGGTAAACTAATGTTGCCATGCCCACTCCACAAAATAGAGTGGAAAGGTAAGTTGCAATGTCTAAGACCTTTTCCTTGGGTTAGACAACTTAAGGAAGAAAAGCTCTACCAAGATGTTTAGTGCAACCCTTTGTTTTTTGAAATCAAAATAAATGGGGGAGCTAGAAGTTAACAAAGATTGTCACTGGAGAACCAGGCCAAAATCATCCACATATTGTACATAACTGAAAGACAGAAAAGAAGTACTGAGGGAAAACTCAACTGATTTGGAAAGTTGTGTTACGGATACCACAGGAAGTCAGAAAGAAAAAAAAGTCTTATAGATGGTAGTTTGGGCCAAAGTTGTTTAGGCCTCAATGACAACAACAAATTTACATTTATATGACACTCTACAACAGAGTGCATTCTAGTAAAAATCATTAAAATAAACAATATCAGTCAAAACCAGCACTTAAAATTGTTCCATGAAATGGACTGGCAGCCAGTGGAGATGTTGTAATGGAGGGATTGTGTGATCCCCATAACCAGCCCATTTAACAATCTAGCTGGAGAATTTTGGACCTGGCGAAGTTTTTGAGCATTGACCAAAGGTAGATCTATGCAGAGTGTGTTACAGTAATCCAAACAGGATGTAAGTAAGGCATGTGGCAATTTGAAATAAGGCCACATGAAATGCCTAGCTTGAATCTGGTTTAAGCAGGCATTTGTGAAGCAAATAAACAGACTGGTCTATGTGTATGGGAAGAGGACCTCAGTGGAATGAGTGGCCAGAAATATTGCCTGGCTGATTCCTGGAGTAGGATTTGCACCTTGTATCCTTTCATTTCTAATGTGGCTGTAATTAAGACACATCCCATCCAGTCAGCTTCACTCCCTCTACTTCTAAGGCCAGCCTAGAACAAGGCTCCCAAATTGTCAGAGAATGCCAGAACATCTTTAAATAGGACCTCAAGGTTGAGACTGCAATGAAATTAAGAATTCGTTGCATTACAGTTCAGTTTTAGGAATCCAGATCTTCTCCTGTAACAATTCTGGACAGTGATCCAAACTGGATTATATTTATCAGCCATGTGAGGGACTCAAACTGGTCCACCCAATCATCAAGGTTTTCATTGGTGGATAAGTATGATTCCTGCCCCTCTCCGTTTTACTGCCAAGGTTAATGCTGACCATTCTCCTGCCAAAGCTGTGCCAGGATTTCCCAGTCTGAACACTTTGTCTCCATGAAGGTGAAGCTCCTACCGCCATGCCCATTCAGCCTTCTTGGCTTTAAGTGCACACCTTACACATGTTTAAAAAATTTGTCAAGAAGGCAAAATAATGTGGAATTGTAGATGTTCTGCTATAGGTTCTCAATGCAGATCTATGTAGACCATGTTGGATCTACTGCTGTGTTCATCTACTGCTAGTTCAGTGTGGAAGGAACCACCCTGGATACTACTGCAAGGCAAGGAAATAAAAACCACCACCACCACCTTCTTCTTCTTTGTCCCTTTATTGTGGCTGTTCCTTCAAGTAGCTGATCCTACTGAGAGCAAAAAGCCCAGCCACAAGACCAAAGCTGTACATGTATCTGATAGAATATTTGTGCTTCAATGTGCTGACCTTTGTATTTGCTGCCTTTTACTACCTGTATGTAGATGACAACTTCCCTGTATGCTCACATTAGCAAGGATTTTTAGCTTGTGAACATTGAGCACATCGTCCTGATTTTAACATTGCTCTAGCCATATATAATAAAAGTTCGGCTATCTTGTTAATTCTTTTAAGATTGCTTGGCCTTTACATTTGTTAAATAGTGTAGGTGTATACTAAATTACCTTACCTTAAATTTTTCTAAATAGAATATGATTAATAACCGAAGCAAATTCATACAATTAAAGAAAAATTCACTCTGTACATGAGATATGCCTGCAATCAACTTCTGGAGGTTAAATACAGGCCATGCTGTAATCAGAAATGAAGTGAGTTCATTATGCTGTTTCTTCTGTTTTAAATGACAATTTCTGTTCTTTTATAGGTAAAATTCATTAGCTGAGAAAAAGGAATGAACAGAATCCTTTGTCTTCGGCGCAGTCTCGGATGTTGCTTTCACAAAAGCAATGCATGAGGCTAGTATTGGTGGGGAAAATGAACTAAATAATAATGAAGCACTGTTAAAGAGTCAGGATAAATAGGGAAACCCAAAAGAAAGAGAATTATTGAAGAATCCCAGTAAAGAAAAGAAATTTGTGTTTTTTTTATATCTCACCCCAATTAGTGTAAGAAACACTGCTCTGGGTAGCTAAGGAATAAAGAAAGAGTGAGGAGTGAGTAGACAATAGTAACACAGGACTCAATCACACAGGCACCATTATCTCTGTTTAGCATGCTGTAGTGATGGGTTGGTTTGTTCTTTTTTTCCTGGTGATCAGACATAGAGCAATCGTAACTAGAGTGCCTTTACTCACACCTTTCTTACCTTCCACTATGGGATCCTACTTCTTTTGTAGGGTAGAATCTCTCCACTTTGGTCTGTTTCTAGCATGTGTGAGTGCTGGGGATGGACCAAAAAGTGAGCCTTATGTTGTAAAGGTTCCTTCTGCTGTCAATTTGAAGTATTGTGAAGTGACTTAATAAGCCAGCTAACTCAAGAGATCAGCAAACTGAACACATCTCCTGCTCATCAGATTAAGAAGCAGGGGAAGTGTAATTATTATTTGTCACTGTATGTGGATTTCCACTGCATCCGTTATTTTTTTTAAAAATTAAAAATATTTTCTATGCTTTCTCTTGAAGGATTAGCCGTGAAACTGCTTGCAACTGAAGTCACCATGGATTTGACTGTGGACAATTTCTTGACCAGCCCTTTAAAGCAGGGGTGTCTGAACTATGGCCGAGGCCCAGATCCGACACCCCCTATACCAATTCATCTGGCCCGTGAAGCCCTTGTCGCTCCCAGAAGCGGAAGGAAAATGTGCCTGTACATTTTACTTCCGCTTCCAGGAGTGACAAGGGCTTTGTGGGCTGGATTAATTGGCATTGGGGCCCGGATCCAGCCCTTGGGCCATAGTGACAAGCCCCCTGAACCACGTGACTGGCCCATGGCCCAAAAGGTTTGGGCACCTCTGCTTTAAAGGGATGCAAAGAAAAGATTTCTAATTTTTTAATAATTAACACAGCACATTGGCAATAGTCTATATACAGTACAGTAAAAACAAATTACTTCCCCTGCCCTTCTACTGATGAATTGAGTAAATGATTAATTTGCCAATATCCTGATGTGGCTCTCTTATTAAGCTGAGGAGCAATTTCCATGTGAACAAGAGGGCTTGATTAGATCGTTATCAAACCTGACTGTTTCAAAGGAGCCCACATTAGTTTACTCCCTGCATAGGGTTACCATAATCCACTCTCACAAAAACGGGACAGAAGTAAATAATAATAATAAATTTATTTTTGTACCCCGCTTTCCTCAGCCCAAAGGGCGACCCAAAGCAGCCCATACAAAGTTGAAGGTACGGCCTTCGAGGTAAAAGGTTTAGAATGACAATAATAAAAGATAAGAACATCAAGAGCACTAAAAACATTACAAAATACAACAAAATCAGGGCACTACCAAATGGCAACACCCCACATTCTTCCCACAACCCCAGGGTAGTCCACACACAAGAGGCAACCTCCAAAGTTCAGGGGGGGGGCAAAACCCAGAGGGGGAGGGCGGGAGCCGAGCTCCACCGCCCAACCACTGCAGCTGGTGCCATTTCAAAGCCTAGGCAATGTCGGGGCCAGAGGCTGGTGGCAGGCGTCCTGGCGTCTATGGGGCTACGGCGGTCTTTTATCCCTCCCTGGGCGAAGCAGAACCCAGTGGAGGAAGGGCAGGAGTCGAGCTCCACTGCCCAACCACCGCAGCTGGTGCCATTTTGAAGCCTCGGCGATGTCGGGGCCAGAGGCTGGTGGCAGGCATCCAGGCGTCTTCAGGGCTATGGCGGTCTTTTATCCCTCCCCGGGCAAAGCAGAACCCGGAGGAGGGAGGGCGGGAGCCAAGCTCCACTGCCCGACCACTGCAGTTGGTGCCGTTTCAAAGCCTCGGCAATGTCAGGGCCAGAGGCTGGCGGCAGGCAGTAAAGGTTGCTCTTGCTCAAAAGCCAGTTATATCTGACTAGGGTTCAGTGCTCATCTCTGTTTCAAAGCCAAAGAACCAGCGTTGTCTGCTTCTGCAGACGTTTCCGTGGTCATGTGGCAGGCATGACTAGACACCGGAGCATTGGTGTTGTTGTTCAGTCGCACAGTCGATTCCGACCCTTTGCGACCCTATGGACCATTGTTCTCCAGGCGCCTCTGTCCTCCACCATCCCCCTCAGCACTCCCAGTTCTGTGCCCATTGTGTCTACAATCCCATCTAGCCATCTCATCTTTGGCCTCCCCCTTCTTCTTTTGCCCTCTACCTTTCCCAACATCAAGGCCTTCTCAAGTGAATCCTCCCTTCTCATTTGATGTCCAAAGTACTTTAGCTTCATCTTTACTATCCTGCCAACCTAGCAGTTCGAAAGCAAGAAATTGCAAGTAGATAAATAGGAACCACTTCGGTGGGAAGGTAACAGCGTTCCGTGTGCTCTGGTGTCTAGTCATGCCTGCCACATGACCACGGAAACGTCTGCAGAAGCAGATAGCGCTTGCTCTTCGGCTTAGAAACAGAGATGAGCACTGCACCCTAGAGTCGGATACGACTGGCTTTCGAGCAAGGGAAACCTTTACCTTTACCTTTACTTACTATTAGACCTTCCAATGAGCAGTCAGGGTTGATTTCTTCTAAGATTGACCTATTTGTTCTCCTCACTGTCCAGGGTACTCTCAAAACTCTCCTCCAACACCACATTTCAAAGGCATCTATCCTTCTGCGTTCAGCTTTCCTTATTGTCCAGCTCTCGCATCCTTACATTACCACTGGGAATACCATTGCTTTGACTATTCTAATTTTTGTTTGCAATGTGATGTCTCTGCTTTTCACTATGTTCCCCAGGTTTCTCATGACTTGTCTCCCAAGAATCAGTCGCCTTTTTATTTCATGGCTGCAATCTCCATCTGCAGTGATCTTTGATCCTAAGAATGTAAAATCTGTCACTGCTTCTACTTCTTCCCCATCTATTTCCCAGGGACTGATGGGGCCTGTTGCCATTATCTTGGTTTTCTTGATATTGAGTCTCAGGCCAGCTTTTGCACTCTCCTCCTTCAATCCAATCAAGAGATTCTTTAGGTCTTCCTCACTTTCTGCCATTAGGGTGGTATCGTCTGCATATCTCAGATTGTTGATGTTTCTCTCAGCAATTTTAATCCTATATTGTGATTCCTCCATCCCTGCATTGCA
Source organism: Bradypodion pumilum (assembly GCA_035047305.1). Classification (NCBI taxonomy): domain Eukaryota; kingdom Metazoa; phylum Chordata; class Lepidosauria; order Squamata; family Chamaeleonidae; genus Bradypodion; species Bradypodion pumilum. The sequence goes on from JAWDJD010000003.1 coordinate 328,945,320, forward strand.
CATTATGTGCTCTGTGTATAGATTGAATAAGCAGGGTGATAAAATGCAGCCTTGTCTTACTCCTTTTCCTATTCCAAACCACTCTGTCATTCCGTGTTCTTTCTTAACTGTTGCTTTTTGGTTCATGTACAGATTTCTCAGGAGGCATATGAGGTGCTCTGGTATTCCCATCTCTTTAATTACTTGCCACATCTTGTTGTGGTCTACACAGTCAAATGCCTTAGTGTAGTCAATAAAACAAAAGTAAACTTGATTCTGGTATTCTTTTGTTTTCTCCATGATCCAACGTATGTTGGCAATGTGGTCTCTAGTCCCCCTGCCTCTTCTGAAACCGGCCTGCACCTCTGGTAGTTCTCTCTCCACATGCTGCTGAAGTCTATCCTGTATTATCTTGAGCATCACCTTGCTGGCGTGTGGGATGAGTGCAATTGTTCAGTAATTTGAGCATTCTTTGGCATTGCCCTTTTTTGGGGGATTGGAACGTACACTGATCTTTTCCATTCCTGTGGCCACTGTTTTGTTTTCCAAATTTGCTGGCATATTGAATGCAGTAATCATCTTTTAGAGCTTTGAAAAATTCCACTGGGATACCATCATCTCCACTAGCTTTGTTGTTTGCAGTGCTCTTTAGAGCCTTTATAACTTCGCTCTCCAGGATGTCTGGCTCAAGTTCAATTTCTTCATCATTGTGATTATCAGGAGTGTTGAGGTCATTTTTGTAGAGTTCCTCTGTGTACTCTTTCCATCTTTTCTTAATCTCTTCTGCATCAGCTAGCTCTTTTCCGTCTTTGCCCCTTATTATGGTCATTTTTGCTTTAAATGTTCCCTTTATTTCCCCGATTTTTCTGAAGAGATCTCTAGTCCTGCCTCTTTTTGTTGTTTTCCTCCATTTCTTTGCACTGTTCTTTTAGGTAGTTTTCCTTATCTCTCCTTGCTTTTCTTTGAAATTCTGTGTTCAAAAGATTGTATTTTTTCCTTTCTCTTTTGACTTTTGCATTCCTTCTTTCCTCTGCTATTTTAAGAGCCTCATCAGACAACCATTTTGCTTTCTTTTGCTTCTTTTCTTTTGGTATGGTTTTCTTTGCTGCTTCCTGCATGATGTCCCTTATCTCTGTCCATAATTCTTCTGGTACTCTGTCTATTGAGTCTAGGCCATTATATTTGTTCATCACCCCCACCGTGTATTCTTTAGGGATGCTTTCTAGGTGATATCTGTCTGGTCTCCTTGTTTCCCCTATTTTCTTTAGTCTTAACCTGAATTTTGCGATCAGTAGGTTGTGATCTGAGCCACAGTCTGCTCCAGGTCTTGTTTTTGCTGACTGTATGGAGGTTCTCCATCTTTGGCTGCAGAGTATGTAGTCAATTTGGTTTCGGTGTTGGCCATCTGGTGATGTCCATGTGTAAAGTCTCCTCTTGTGTTGCTGGAAGAGAGTGTTTGCTATGACCAGTGCCTTCTCTTGGCAGAACTCTATCAATCTTTGCCCTGCTTCATTCTGTACTCCAAGACCAAACTTGCCTGTTATTCCCTCCACTTTTTGATTTCCTACTTTGGCATTCCAGTCTCCTAATATAATTTGGACATCATTTCTTAGTGAATGTTCTATGAGGTGTTCTAGGTCCTCATAGAACTGGTCCACTGTGGCTTCATCTGCACCAGTGGTTGGTGCGTATATTTGGATCACAGTGACATTGAAAGGTTTGCCTTGAATTCTGACTGACATCATTCTGTCATTTTTGAGGTTATATCCCATTACTGCTTTTCTCACTCTTTTATTGACAATTATGGCTACTCCATTTCTTCTAAGGTTTTCTTGTCCACAATAGTAGATATGATGGTTTCCAGAGCTGAATTCACCCATCCCTGTCCATTTTAGCTCACTGATGCCCAAGATGTCAATGCTTATTCTTTCCATCTCATTTTTTTACCACTTCCAGTTTACCTTGGTTTATTGATCTCACATTCCATGTCCCTATGCAGTATTGCTCCTTACAACATTGCATTTCTCCTCCCGCTTTCCTGTCCCTCCCCTTCCTCCACTCTGTGGTGTTAAGCATCCTGTATCATCTAGCTTGCTCCTTTGTTTTGCCTTTTGTTTTGGTCAATAGGGTTCTCTTGGCTAGCTTTATGGTGTGGTTTGCTGGTTTCTATGCCATTTCCCCCCCTCATACAGTTTATCACAGTTTTAAAAGTGTAGAACATTTTAAACAACATATTATCATACATATTATCACACTTTAACACAGTCTCTATGTCAGTTGCTATATTAAGTCGGTATAAAGTCTTTATGTGAGTTACTATATTAAGTCATCAACATTTCTGTATATCAGCTACTTATCCTTTGCATGGGGCTCTGAGTCTCGCCCCCTGGTTTTCCTCCTCTGCCTTCTTCCCTTCTGCCAATTGGTCCTCTCCTTCGGCACTCGGTTGGTGCCAGGAGGCTGGAGATGGTGGTGTCTGGGCTCAGGAGGGCTCGCGGCGGGGTGAATGGCTGGCCTTCCCCTGCCTGGCTGGTCTTCCTCCTCTTCCCCGGCCCGGCTGGAGATGATGGCGCCCGGGCTCGGAAGGGCTCGCGGTGGGGCGAATGGCTGGCCTCCCCCCGCCCGGCTGGTCTTCCTCCTCTTCCCCAGCCCGGCTGGAGATGGTGGCACCCGGGCTCAGAAGGGCTCACGGCGGGGCGAATGGCTGGCCTCCCCCCGCCCGGCTGGTCTTCCTCCTCTTCCCCGGCCTGGCTGGAGATGGTGGCGCCCAGGCTCGGGAGGGCTCGTGGCGGGGCGAATGGCTAGCCTCCCCCCACCTGGCTGGTCTTCCTCCTCTTCCCCGGCCCGGCTGGAGATGGTGGCACCCGGGCTCGGAAGGGCTCACGGCAGTATAGAAATGTAATTGCTAATTGCCAGGCGAGGCTGTCCACACATGCTCAGAGGCCCTCTTGATGTCCCAACATTCCGCAAGTGGCCCAAGTGAAGATTGCTTTCTTGAGGGGGGGCGGGCAAGAAAAACAGGTCCTTTGGCTCGGTGTCCAAACTTGTGAGTGCATGCACAGAGGGGGGAGGGGTGTGTGCTCCGCACCACCATCCTCTCCCTACCCCATCCTCCCCCCCACTCCCGGCAGCTGGAGCCTCAGATGCAAAGGTGTGTGTGTGTGTGAGAGAGAGAGAGAGACGGGGAGGAAGAAATAAAACCCCAGCCACAGGCATGACTAGACATTGGAGTGCATGGAATGCTGTTTACCTTCCCACCGAACTTGGCCCCTATTTATCTACTTGCCATTTCTTGCTTTCGAACTGCTAGGTTTGCAGGAGCTGGGACAAAGATGGGACATTCCGTCCTGCAGTATTCGGTCGAACTGCTGCTACAGACGAGACACCACAAGATAGAAAAAGCTGTGCCCCCCCCCCGCACTTGTTCACCAAGCTGCTGCTGCTGCCACCTGCTGGTCGTTCCGATAGAAGTGCAAGAAGAAAAATCTGTGTTTTTTCTTCCAGATCAAGTGGTTTGAAAACCGTGAATTTTCAGTGTTTTTTATGGAACCATGCGGGACAGTTACAAAACGTGAAATTCATGGTTTTCTTTGGCATATGGCAACGCTATCCCTGCAGTACCTAGAATTTGGAGGGAAAGATAATAAAAAAAGAGACAATACTATGGTGCTTTTTCTTCTTTTTCTTTCGTGCCCACATCAAACTTTGGATGATTAAAATGAAGCCACTTCATTGGCTTTGTCAGTAGCTAAAATTAAGTTTTCATTGCTGCATGTTTCCGGTAGTAGTTGGCAGACCAGTAAATGAGCCAGGCACTATCTCTCTACATTTACAGAGCATGTTGTTATGCACCAGCAGTCACCACTTGAGCACATTGGTCTTACATCTAGGCACTCTGACCCTCAGCCTATTTGGGGTCCTCCAAGTGATGTAAGGGGAGGTTGAAGTCTTCAGTTATATTTTATTTATTTATTTATTTATTTTGCAACATTTCTACCCCACCTTCCTCATTGATGGATGACTCAAGGTGGCTTACATCACAGTTAAAAACAAACAAATTTAAAACAACAACACCCACCCATACCCACCTAACCCCCCAAAAATAAAAGGTACACAACAAGATTTAAAAACTGTTTAAAAAGAATTAAACTATAAGAAGAATAAGATTTAAAAGTTAAGAATTGAAAAGTTTAAAAAGGGAGGCAGGGGAGGAATAAAAAACAGACAGGTGTGTTATCCAACAGGCCATCATACCAGCCAGCGGGACTGGGCCGTCACAGCTGTTGGACCCCATACCCGCTGGCACAGCCAAGTCTTAAGTGCCTTCCTAAAGGGGAGCAGCTCTGTCTGGAGGTGCATTTCTGATGCTAAGAGGGTCCACAGGGCCGGAGCAAACACCGAAAAGGCTCTTCTTCTGGTCCCCACCATATGTGCCTTTTTAGTGGGAGGGACCACCACTGAGCCTCTCCAGTCTGCCCTTGTAGGATGGGCGGAATACATTGAGGTGACACGGTCCCTTAAGTATCCTGGCCCACTGTCATATAGGGCTTTAAAGGTCAAAACCAGCACCTTGAATTGCACCTGGAGGCACACCGGTAACCAGTGCAGCTCCCGGAGCAGTGGTGAGGCATGGGCATAATGCCCATGACCCAACACCACACAGGCAGCCATGTCCAGGACCAGCTGCAGTCTCCGAATGGTCACCAAGGGCAGCCCCATGTAGAGCGTGTTACAGTAATCCAATCTGGAGGTGACCAGAGTGTGAGTGACCATGAGCAAGGAGTCCCGGTCCAGGAGCGGGCATAATTGGTAAATAACACGAAGTTGTGCAAAGGCCCTCCTGGCCATGACTGCCACCTGCTCTTTGAGCTGCAGTAGTGAGTCCAGGAGGACCCCCAAATTATGCACCAGATTTGTCGGGGTAAAAATGCCCCATTCAGAACCAAAGCTGGAAGCTTCCGGGATAAGGCAGGGCCCCAAACCCACAGCCACTCAGTCTTGTCGGGATTCTGATGAAGCCTGTTGTCCCCCATCCAGACCTGAGCAGCCTCCAGAAGTTAGGACTTCGACTGCATCACTCGGGTCCCCACGGGCTGCGATGTACAATTGAGTGCCATCAGCGTACTGATGTTACCTCACCCCATGGGAACAAATGATCTCACCCAGCGGTTTCATGTAGATGTTAAACAACAGAGGCGAGAGTACCAAACCCTGAGGCACCCCACACAAGAGGGGCCTAGGGCTGGACAACTCGCCCTCTGAACACACTGACTGGGTCCGGCCCATCAGAAATGAGGAAAACCAAGACAACACAGTGCCCTGGGCCCCAATCCTCGGTGCTGGCCCAGAAGGATACCGTGGTCGATGGTATTGAAAGCTGCTGAGAGGTTTTAGTGTCTTGCACGGAAGACAAAGAAGGAGCCGCAGTGAGGGCTAAACGCAGGTTTATTGGGTGATGATCAGGATGAACATGTGGTAATGGCGGAGGTACAGCTCATTATATACTGCAGTACATACATTTGAATCTCGTTGCACGGTAGCTTATTGGCTGCTACCGGCGTGACGTCATTCTGAGTCACGCCCATCTTCTCCAGGTGATCCTCGCGTGGGAAAGGTTCCCGCGGCTGCCGGTGATTTGGGGAATGTGAACCATGTGAGCTGGACTCTCGCAGCTGCCCTCTATAGGCAGCTTACTCGCGTTCCTTAACAGCTGAGCTACATTGTAATTGTGGTCAGGTTACATTCATACATTTCTTAAAGCAACATTGTACATACATAACACTCCCCCCCCCTAGGATGGGACGAAGTCCCTCAACCATTGTGGCTTGCCGCACGTGCGTCTGGGGCGCGCGGCCGCTTGACTTAACATAGGGGAGCCGGGGGCTCCTGGTTCCATGGAGTCCTGTCCTGCAACGGAAAGGGGGGACTCATTAGTGGCTCGGTGGGGACTCTGCGACAACCTTGTATTGGGGGACGGGAATGGAATGAACAGTTGGGACGTGAACCCCTGCCTACCGCTTGAGGAGCTTGGGGTCCCCCCCAGTACGAATCTCGGGACTGACGAGGAGGCCCTCGTGATCTCGCCACCCCCTGTTGCCTGTCCGGGCGTTCTAGAGGCTGAGGCGAGCGGATTCCCCCCTGCTGCCTGTCTCGGGGGTGTCTGTCTCCGGGGGGCTGGAGTTATGGTATATTCTAAAACAAAAGGGCTGGGGGGACTGGAGGTACCAGGGGCTGAACTGAAACCCCTCTTTTCGCTAGGACGGGTGGGGGACCACTCCGCTACACCCCCCTGGTACTGCAAATCATAATCAAACTCATCCCTCTCTTTCAAAGTATCCTCCTCTGTGGCTGAAAATCCAGGGTATGCGTTTGTACCCGCGGATTCCGCCGTGTCTCCCCCTTGGGTAACGCGGGTGGGGGAGGACCCTAACGCTGATTCCCCGTCACTGGTGACCCGCCTTCTGAGTTGGTCGGCGTGCCTCCTCCAGAGTAGACCCGAGCTAGTCTCAACTCTATAGGATACTGGCCCCGTCTGCTCAATGATCGTCCCTGGTACCCACGCTGGCCCAGAGGCCGCGTAGTTCCTGCAGTGAACCGGGTCCCCTACCGAAAAACTTTTGGAGCTTCCTACCCCAATATCTATATTTCTCCCTTCATCCTCCACCCTGGACGGGTCCATCCGGTCAAAAAGTGTTGCCGGACATCTCCTCATGAGGAGTTCGGCTGGCGAAAGTCCTGAAGCTAGGGGGGTTGTCCTGTAGCAGATGAGGAACTGACACAGATGGAGGTTTAACTCGCCGGGACCCATGTGCCGCAGTGCGTCTTTCGTAGTGCGCACTTGGCGCTCTACCTGACCATTTGTGGCGGGGTGAAACGGGGCAGCGGTAATATGCCTGATGGCGTTCCTTTCAATAAAGGTCTTGAACTCCGCAGACGTGAAGGTACTAGCGTTATCGCTAACAAGGACGTCCGGCAGGCCGAAACAGGCAAAGACCTTGCACAACTGTTTAATGGTTGCTGCAGAGGAGGTGCTGTTCATGGGGATTACTTCCAACCACTTGGAATAGGAGTCGACTATTAGCAGAAACATGGACCCGCAGAAAGGGCCAGCGAAGTCGACATGAATCCGGGACCATGGCCTGCGGGCCTTGTCCCATTCCCTATGGGGTAGCCGGGACTCCTCGGGCCGGGAGCTCTGGCAACTCTCGCACGTGCCCACTAAACGCTCTATGTCTGCGTCTATCTGAGGCCACCAAAAGAAACTCCTGGCCAGCGCCTTGGAGCACACTATTCCCGGGTGACTGGTATGCAGTAGCTTCAGTACCTTGGCCCTCAGCTTCTCTGGGATGACTACCCGCTGGCCCCAGAGTAAGCAGCCCCTTTCCAGGGACAGCTCTACTCTACGCCTGAAAAATGGCTTGAAATGTTCCTCGGGGGGAGCAGTGGGCCACCCTTTCCTAACCCAGGAACTAACTTGGGCCAGCATCTTGTCGGCCTCTGTGGCCTTGTCGAGGTCGGCCGGGACGATGGGGGGTGAGTCGAGGGACTCGATCAGCAGGACTTGGTGGTCCTGCTCTACCTCGCATGCGGGGTCTCCTAAACTAGGGAGGGGAGACCGGGACAGCGTGTCCACATGGGAGATCTCCTTCCCTGGGTGATAGACCAGCTCATACTGGTAGGCGTTAAGGAAAATCGCCCAACGTAGCATTCGGGGGGACAGGATTTGAGGGGTGGGCTTGCCTGTGGTAAAGATTCCCAGGAGAGGCTTGTGATCAGTCACCACCGTAAACTCGCAGCCGTATAGGAAATCGTGGAACCTCTTGGTTCCACGATTATGGCCAGGGCCTCCCTATCTGTTTGCGCGTAGTTGCGCTCGGCCTTTGAAAGGGACCTGGAGTAGTATGCAACTGGGGCTTCCCGCCCGCTCTCCAACACATGGCACAGCACCGCCCCCACCCCCACTGGGGACGCATCACAGACTAAAACTACTGGTCTCCTCGGGTCAAAGTGGGTCAGGACAGCATCCGAGGATAAAAGCGCCTTTAGTTCCCTGAAGGCTTTCTCTTGCCTATCTCCCCACCACCAAACCGCCTCTTTCTTTAATAGCGAGTGCAGTGGCTCCGCAACGGATGCCTTCCTTGGCAGGAAGGAATGGTAAAAATTTAAGAGCCCTAGAAATGACTGCAGCTCCGGTTTCGCGGTGGGGTGAGGGGCGTTTTGCACAGCCGCAACCTTGGACTCGGAGGGCTTGATGCCCTCCGGGGTTATCTTGAACCCGAGGAACTCAACCTCCCTCGCAAAGAATACACATTTGTCCCTTCTCAGTCAGAGGCCCGCCTTCTCGAATATTGAAAGGACCCCGTCTAGCCTCTTCGCTAACTCTAATTCGCTCCCAGCCGTTATCAACACATCGTCAAAATATGGGAGGACGCCTGGAAGTCCCTTTAAAAGGCGTTCCACGAGGGACTGGAAAATTCCGGGGGCCGAATTCATGCCGAACTGAAGGCGCGTTACTTTAAATGCCCCCTTGTGCATTATGATCGTTTGCGCGGCGGCAGCAGCCGGGGTTACGGAGAGCTGCTGATATGCCTGCGCCAGATCTAGCTTGGCAAAACACCTTCCCCCATGTAACGTGGCCAGTAAATGACTGACCATGGGCACCGGATATGCATTTGGCTGAATGGCCTTATTGATCGTACATTTATAGTCCGCACAAATCCTGACCTCCCCGTTTGATTTAAGAGCTGTAACAATCGGCGTTTCCCACTCCGCCGAATCAACTGGAACCAAAATCCCCTGCCCCACCAATTTGTCCAGTTCCGCCTCGATCTTGTCCTTGAGGGCGAAGGGCACTCTCCTTGGCTTGAGGCGGATGGGCCGGATTTCTGGGTCCAGCTCAAAGGATACTGGGGGGCCCTTGTACGTCCCGAGCCCCTTCTTGAAAACGTCCGGGTGTGCATTGCACACGTCCCGCATTGGGTCAGTCTCGACGGCGTTAATGCCGGACAGTTCGATTCCCAGGGGAGCAAACCACTTTGTTCCCAAAAGGCAGCATCTCCCCCCCCCTTGAGGACAACTAGGGGCAGTTTCTCGGAGTGACTCTTGAACTTCACCTTGAAGTTCCCCACCCCCAACACTGGGATCCCATTTCCCTGCACGTCCCGTAAATGTGACTTCATGGCCCGCAGTTTGGGCCGCGCATCTGGGGGAATGCGCATAAACTCTTTTTGGGACAGGATGGAATAGGATGACCCCGAGTCTATCTCCATCCTCACTGGGAGCCCCTGTAACAGTACCTCTACAAAAAACCACCGGTGCTCCAGGCCCACGCGGTTCACGCCTTCCTCGCTGTAGTTGGCTGAGACCTTCCTGGTGCCAGCCGCCTTCCGTTGGTGTGCCTGGGGTTGGCCCGAGATGCCATTGTCCTCAGCTCGCCCGCGCCTGCATACTCTGGCGATATGGCCTTTTCGGCCGCAGTTGTGACACTCGGCCTTTCGGAACGGACACCTCGTGCGGTCGTGGGACGCCCCACACCCGTCGCAGCGGCGGTCTTGCCGTTCGCGGGTCTGTCGCTTCTCCCCGCGTTTCTTTATTCTCTGGACGTCGTCGTCCTCACTGGAGCAGGAGTCTGCCGTCGTGGACGACTCCTCAGACGTCGCTGGTGTGCCGGCGGGCGACTTGGGGGCCCGCCAGGCCGTCTTCGCCGATGTCCGCCGGGCTGCCTGCACTGGTGACTTGGCCCTTTCGGATGTGGCCCCTCGGGACTTGAACACTCTGACCCCGCTCCTGGCCGCCTCGGCTGCCTAGGCCTCCTGCAGTACCTCGTTGAACGTGAGGCGATAGTCGCGGGTCATCAATTTTCTCTGGACCTCCTTGTCCCTCAGGCCACACAGCATGCGGTCTCGGAGTGCCGTGTCCAGGTCTTCCCACTGGCAGTGCACCGCTGCCAGCCTGAGGGCCGCCGCGTAGGACTCTCCCGGGCGCTGGTCTCACCTGTGGAATGCGACCCTGGCCGGGAAGATCGACATGGGGGGCTGGAAATGTTCGCGCAGTAACTCTAGGATGCGGTCGAGGGGCACCATTTCCACCTTCCAGGGGGCCACCAGGTTCGTCAGGATACGCAGCATGGCCGGCCCCACCTGGGCTAGAAAGTGTGAGCGCATCTTCGCGTCGACGTCGACGCCCGCAGCTTCCATCGCGTGCCGAAACTGGCACTCGTACAGCTCCCATTGCTCTGGGTCGCTGATATCGAAGTGGTAAGGCTTGACCTTGGGATTCACCATTAATCCCACCTTCGTTGCCAATTTAGTGTCTTGCACGGAAGACAAAGAAGGAGCCGCAGTGAGGGCTAAACGCAGGTTTATTGGGTGATGATCAGGATGAACATGTGGTAATGGCGGAGGTACAGCTCATTATATACTGCAGTACATACATTTGAATCTCGTTGCACGGTAGCTTATTGGCTGCTACCGGCGTGACGTCATTCTGAGTCACGCCCATCTTCTCCAGGTGATCCTCGCGCGGGAAAGGTTCCCGTGGCTGCCAGTGATTTGGGGAATGTGAACCATGTGAGCTGGACGCTCGCAGCTGCCTTCTATAGGCAGCTTACTCGCGTTCCTTAACAGCTGAGCTACATTGTAATTGTGGTCAGGTTACATTCATACATTTCTTAAAGCAACATTGTACATACATAACAGAGGTCAAGAAGAGCGAGAACAGAGGGATTTCCCCGATCTCGCTCCCACCAGAGAGCATCCATGAGCTTGACCAATGCAGTCTCAGTACCATAACTGGGCCATAATCATGCCACTGCTCTTTCTAAAACCTTCCCCAGGAAGGGGAGGATGGAGAATGATCTGAAGTTTGAAATAACTTTAATGTTGTTCCTTGTCCAGTGAGCTCCTTCCTCCATCTTCTAATTTAGTTTTGCTCTTGTGTACCTTGAAGAATGTTTGTTCTTGCCATAAAGCTCCTCCTGGATCTGAGCCAGATCCAGAAAGCAAGCAAGCAAGCAAGGAAGGAAGGAAGCAATCAATCAATCAATCAATCAATCAAGCAAGCAAGCAAGCAAGCAAGCAAGAAAGAAAGAAAGAAAGAAAGAAAGAAAAATAAAATCTCTGTGAAAAATGGATAATTACCATTACCACTCTGCGGGAGTCACTATTTATACACAAGTATTTACCATTCTGTTATATGTGCCAGGTAGCTGAAGTAGCTTTGGTAGCAAGCCTGATTGTGTCATTTGCAAAAGAGCACTACAGCTAACTGCAAATTAGACCGGATAGGAGGGACGTCTGATAACTCAAGCCTTGTTTTTCTGAGGACTGCAGTATTCATTTTTATATCACAACTAAGCCCCTCGATCGACCATTAATAAAAGTACCATAGGAAAGGGGCAAAGGTGAAGAAAGCTCCCAGGGGAGTATATAAGGCATTTTGGCACTTATTTAGCCATTTCCATTTTGTTATACTTTATAGCCCTGTCACAGTCCCTCCTAAAATTGGCTATTAAAGGTTTTATGAACAACCAGCATAAACGCCATCAAGCATGCTGTTCTCAGAAGCCCTATTTTTTACTTCAGGAAATATAAAAATGAGGCATGAAGGTTAAGCAGGATCTTTACCAGTTAATCTCATAATATTGCCCCAGGGCTAGTACTTTCAACCTATGATAGCAATTCAGTGAAAAATGTCTTACACTGTCTTCATTTTCAACAGCCAAGGGCTGGTATTTAGCCCATCTCATCTATCCTTACTACTTAATTCTTCATCTATAACCCAGTTCTATCCTTCCATTCTTTCATTTTACCAAGTTTCACAATTTCAGTCTTGAACACTTCTGTGCACTTCCTGACTTAGATGAACCTTCTGCCTCCCTCAACGTTCTTCTTTAAGCCAGGATAAAACCCATAATAACAAAAGGAAATTCTTTTCCTAGCTTTATTTATTTTCCCTGAAGAATTAATCATGATAAAAGATACCTGACCACCTACTTGATACTGTATTCCCCCTACAGTGTATTCAGTACAATATTCATTTTGTGCTGAATACATCACTGGTAATATTACCTGGATAATAAATTAAATATGCCTTTTTAATGCCTTCCACAGGAGGAAAAGTAATTGGCAGCTAGTGTCCTTGCTTATCCCGTTGTCAGGAAATGCACCTTCTTTAGATTGTTTTGTGAAGGGCTGTTATTATTGTTCAGTCGCATAGCTGAGTCCGACCCTTTGTGACCACATGCCTTTAAAAAGTCAGTGTGGTGTGGAAGTTGTCGTCGTCGGCTGCAACTTGTATTAGAGAATGCAATTTTTCATGAAGCAGGAAAAATACCATTGGCATGAATTTGTTTAAGGTGGATCCCAGCATGCCATGAAGTGACCCACACAATAGGATCACAGAGTCATCTCCTGCGGCACATATGAAATGAGACATACAGGATTTGACACCGGGACTGCAATGGACTGCTGCAGCCTTGAGGATATTATGAAAGTGCGCCTTCACAGCCAATCTATCTAGCTAGAGTATTGAAGTAGAACACAGGACACTTGGGTTCAAATGTCCTCTCAACCATGGAAACCTATGGGGAGTACTGATAAACACCTCCTTGAACATCTTGAAAACCTCATTAGGGTTACCTTAAGTCAATAGTGACTTTCAAAATGTAACATTATGTCAGTGTGCCAGTTAGTATGGCAGCAACACAGTCAAGAGTAGCTAAATAATATAATTTCACACCAATTTTTACTTGAATGCAGCACAGGTTCAGATAATATATTAAGAAAAATTCCTCTTACCATGTTATTATTTCAGGGATGCAAACCTTAAAGAACTATGTGCCCGAAACAACAAACATGGAAACAAAACATGCTACCTTCCTTTCCAGTAATCACAACATTACTAGAAACATAGGGGCTGAGGTGGCTCAGTGGTTGTTATGTTCGGCCCTTATAAGCAATAGTCCAGACAATGATGAACAGAACAGCAACAAGTCTTTATTCAACGGTCTTTTAGAGATGAATGGGCTCCTGACACAGAGATGGCTATACAATCCCATTGGAGTCAGTCCCTCTGGACTCTTGCCATGTAGGAGTCAACAACTAGCCACCATAGAAGCGCAGCATAATGGAGGAGACCTAGGCGTAGCACTTGCTGGCTACCTGTATGGAGTGGGAAGTGTTGATCTGGTCTGGCCCTGCTCTAGCTCCTCAGGGCTTAAGGCTAAAAGCAAGGGCAGAGCCACTTGCTTATATACAGTCTCTGCAGCAGGTGCACAGCATACCTATCAACCCGTGGCTCTGTAAAAAATGGGACCTGCGCAGATTGCTTGTGCGCAGGTCGCTTTCCACGCATGCGTGGAAGCACTACGTCGCTTGCGCAGCCCCTACGTAAGCGGCATAGTGCTTCCACGCATGTGTGGAAGGGTTTTACACTTGTGTAGAACCCTTCCATGCATGCGTGGAAGTGCTCCCCCGCTTGTGTAGGGGCTACACAAGTGGCGGAGTGCTTCCACACATGCGTGGAAAGAGTTTTCCCCCACTGCCAAATTACGGGGTTTTGGCAGTGCGGGGCGGGTTATGATGTCAATCGGCATCAAATTCTGTGGTAATCCCGGCCAAATCGGGATGGTTGACAGGTATGGTGCAAAGAGAGATACATTTGCCCTGGCTTCTCAGGAAGCAGGAGCACCGACAATCAATCAGGCATTGAGTATAATGAAACCAGGCCTAGCCTTATATGGAAATGCTTAACAGGAACATGGCATCTTTGGTGTCTTGCACGGAAGACAAAGAAGGAGCCGCAGTAAGAGCTAAAACACAACTTTATTGCATGGTAGTCAGAGTGAACATGAGGTAATGGCGGACCAACAGCTCTATTTATAGCACACTGTACATTTTGAATAACCCGGGTGATAGTTCATTGGTTACTGTCCGCGTGACATCATGGATCGTCACGTCCATCTTCTCCAGGTGCGGTGTGGCGGGAAGGTTTCCCGCCCTTCAGGTATTCAGGGAAATCTGTATCATGTGAGCTGGATGCTGCTACTGGCACGAGCAGTATTATCCTTAACAGCTTGCTACAATGTGTCTCTGATTAGTTACAATGGATACAATTGCCGGATACAATCAGTTAAAGAGTACTTGTCACATTCTATTCAGTACATAACATCCCTCCCCCCTAGGTGAGGATGAAGTCCTTTAGCCATTGAGGCTTTCCGCACGTTCACTTTGGGCGAAGGGTGGCCGCACTTCGGGCCAGAGTTCCTGCATTGGAGGAGCATGACTCGTTAGTCATGAGCCGGGGATTGGGGAGGTCTAGGTGTGGGAGTAAACTCCAGGGATGTGAGACCGGGGGCTCCAGGGACTAAAGAAAACCCCCGCTCTTCGCTTGAATGAGTGGGGGACCACTCCGAAAAATCCCCCCGGTCCCCAACTCAAAATCTAACAATTCTTCGGGATCTCTCTCTTCCAAGTTCTCCCTGTTACCGGGGGGGGGGGGTCAAAAAGATATGGGTTTGTCTCATTTCCCTCCCCCCTGTGGTCTGTGTCTCCCCCTTGGGATAAGCGGGTGGGGGAGAACCCTAACGCTGACTGCTCCATTTGGTCACTCACATCTTGCCTTCCCACTACTCTACTTCGGAGTTGGTCAGCGTGCCTCCTCCAGAGGAGTCCTGTGCCTGTCTCGACATTGTAGGAGACTGGCCCCGTCTGTCCGACCACTATTCCAGGTACCCAAGTGGGGCCGCCAGCCACGTAGTTTCGGCAATGTACTGGCTGGCCAATCTCAAAACTCTTGGTGCCCCCCGTTTCTATGTTTCTACCCGTGTCCTCCACCCTGGTTGGCTCTAATCTCGAGAGGATCGTGGTGGTTTTCCTCCACATGAGGAGCTCGGCGGGTGAGAGCCCTGATGCTAAGGGGGTTACACGGTACCTTAATAGGAATTGGCAGAGCTGCAAGTTCAATTCCCCGGGGCCCATCCTACGCAGTGCATCCTTTGTTGTTCACACCAGGCATTCCGCTTGACCATTTGTAGCGGGGTGAAAGGGGGCTGCAGTTATGTGGCAAATTTTGTTAATCTCTATGAAACCCTGGAACTCCGCTGACATGAAAGTTGTGGTGTTATCGCTCACAAGTACGTCAGGTAAACCGGAGCAGCTGAATACTTTGCGTAATTGCTTAATCGTAGCAGTTGACAATGTACTGCCCATCGGGATTACCTCCAACCACTTGGAGTAGGAGTCCACTATTATAAAGAAAAGGGTACCCCTAAAAGGATCTGCAAAGTCCACGTGTAGACGTGACCCCGGACCCCGGGCCATGTCCCATTCTCTGTGCGGAAGTTGGGACTCCTCCGGCCGGGTGCTCTGGCAGCTCTCGCAAGTGCCTACCATGTGTTCTATATCTGTGTCCAGTTTGGGCCACCAGACATAACTCCTAGCTAACGCCTTGGAGCGCAAGATCCCCGGGTGGCTGATATGCAGCATCTTGAGCACCCAGGACCTCAGAACTTCGGGGATTACTACCTGCTGCCCCCAGAGTAGGCAGCCCCTTTCTAGGGAGATCTCATCTCTCTGCCTACCGCAAATCCTGAATTCCTCCATAGGGGAGGTTGCCGGCCAGCCTTTCTGTACCCATGAACTGACTAAGGCCAATGACTTGTCTTTTGCCGTAGCCTTGGTGATCTCAGCTGGCAGAATTGGGGGCGACTCTAGGGCTTCAATCAGGAGCACCTGGTGGTCCTGTTCTACCTCGCACTCGGGGTCCCCTGCCTGTGGGAGGGGTGACCTGGAAAGGGCATCGGCATGGCTGATCTCCTTGCTGGGGTGGTAGGTCAACGCGTACTGGTACGCTTTGAGGAAAATCGCCCATCGCAGCATCCTTGGGGACAAGATCTGCGGGGTTGGCTTATCTGTAGTGAAGATTCCTAAGAGGGGCTTGTAGTCGGTCATGACTTTGAATGCCCTGCCATAGAGAAAGTCATGGAATTTCTTGGTTCCTGCAAGAATCGCTAGGGCTTCCCTGTCTGTTTGCACGTAGTTGCGCTCTGCCTTGGACAGGGATCTCGAATAGTATGCCACTGGGGCTTCTCGCCCGCTCTCTAGCACGTGGCAGAGGACTGCCCCCACCCCCACCGGTGAGGCATCGCAGACCAACACAACGGGTTTCTTTGGGTCGAAGTGGGTCAACACAGCCTCGGAAGATAGAAGCTGTTTGAGCCCCTGGAATGCCCTTCCTGGCTGTCCCCCCACCGCCAAGCCACATCCTTTTTGTGTAATCTATGCAGTGGTTCTGCTACCGATGCCTTTCCCGGGAGGAAAGAGTGGTAGAAATGTAGGAGTCCTAGGAACAGACACCTGGTTAGGACTTCGACTGCATCACTGGGGTCCCCACGGGCCGAGATGTACAACAGAGTGCCATCTGCATACTGATGGTACCGCACCCCATGGGAACGAATGATCTCACCCAGTGGCTTCATGTAGATGTTAAATAGGAGAGGAGAGAGCACTGAACCCTGAGGCACCACATACTTGAGAAGCCTAGGGCTGGACCTCTCACTCTCCAGCCACACCGGCTGGGTATGGCCCTCCAGAAAAGAAGAAAACCAGGACAACACAGTGCCCTGGATCCCCAGTCCTTTGAGCCATTCCAGAAGGATACCGTGGTTGACGGTATCGAAAGCTGCTGAGAGGTCAAGAAGAGCAAGGATGGATGGATAACCCCCATCCCACTCCCGCCAGAGATCATCCACCAGTGTGACCAATGCCGTCTCCATACCATACCTGGGCCTGAATCCTGATTGAAAGGGGTCTAGATAATCCGCTTCCTCCAGGACACTCTGCAGCTGGTACGCCACCACCTTCTCCAATACCTTAACCAGAAAGGGAAGGTTGGAAAACGCCCTGTAGTTTTCAAGGACAGCTGGGTCAAGGGACATTTTTTTCAGCTTGGGGCGCATCAAAGCATGTTTTAGTGGTGCAGGAAACACCCCCTCTCGTAATGATGTATTTATTATCACCCTACCCAGCCACCTATCACCACCTTGGAGGCTTTCACCAACCAGGTGGGACAGGGGTCCAAAGGACATGTAGTGGCATGCAGAGCTGCAAGGAGCCTGTCCACTTCATCAGGGACAACAGGAACAAACTGATCCCAGATCGTACAGCAAGACTGTGCTCCAGTCCCCCCGCCCGACCCTCCCCATCCACGCCGGGATTCAGCCCTGAACGAATCCGATCGATTTTCTCCACCAGATGGTCAGCAAAGTCCTCACCTGAACCCTGCCAACCGGGCACCGATCCCCCCCCTACCAAGGAGGAACCTGGTTACCCAGAACAGGGTGGCTGGGTGATTATCAGCGGAGGCAAGAAGGGTGGTGAAGTATTGCTGCCTCACCACCCCCATCGCCACTAGGTAGGCCCTAATAGCAGCTCTAGCTAGTGTCCAATCATAGTCATCCAGGGTCTTCACCCAGCGGCACTCTAGGCGTCTCTTTGCCCGTTTAAGTTCCCGCAGTTCATCTGTGAACCACGGGGATGACCTAGCCCCACGGGTTCGGAGAGGCCGCAGTGGTGCGATTTCATCCAAGGCTGCTGTTGCTGTCCTGTTCCACAGGTCGACAAGCACCTCGGGTGAATTGTGTACCTGATCCAGAGGAACATCCCCCAGTTCCCTCTGGAATCCATCTGGATCCATTAGTTGCCGAGCGTGGACCATTTTAATAGGCCCTGCCTCCCTACAATGAAGCGTCACCCCCAGAAATAAATAAATGGCTTCCAGATGTGGAAGTCAACAACTATTGTTGTGGAAATAGAGCAGGCAGAAGGGACTTGCCAGTTTGCCTATCAATATGTTTACAAGAAGTCAAGAGGACAGTTTTCTTTGGAGAACTGGCCCCCATCATGATGTACCACAACCTGATTGGTCTTGAACTTTTAAAATTATAACTCTGATTTGCTCATCTTTACAATCTCTGATAGGATTTGTCATTCATTGTGAAGTCTGGGATGCATAATTAAAAGTGGGTGACTTGATACTGTATTGTTTGTACTTGAAGAAACATTTTGTTGCTTTTGTGTTACTAATCTGCTATACTGTACTTATCTTTTGATCTGTGTACTTATCTTCTCTGAATGGCCATGCGTTTTCCCCTTTTGTCTTCCTTTGTATTGACTTAAACCTGTAATAATCTGCAATAGTTAGCTTGGCCTTGCTGACACATGAAACATTATAAAAACTGAACTCTGAAGTCAGTACCTCACCTCATTACTGGCTTTTCCCATCTGCCTAATTTTAGGTCCGATGCAGGTCTTTTGCATTTTTGAAATGGTGCCTTTCGGGGGTGGGGTGGGGGGAGATGTCTGTATTGCTATTGCTTATTGTTTTCTTATTTGTTTTCTAAGTCAACTTCTCTAATTTGTATCAAACAATTTGTCTGTGGCTCCTTTCAAAGCCTCCGCCTGTGAAATGTTCCTTTAAATATTAAAACAAAATAATTTCTCAATCTTTGGCTTGGATGTCTGTAGCTCTGAGGCATGGAGTCTGAAATTTAGGTAACAGGATCATTATAACAGTTGCAGCTACCGCTATGCCTGCTGCTGCCTAAGCTGAATCACATCCCCTGGTGGCATGCATGTTCCAGCAGCAGCTGGGCATGTCTGGGCAAGTTAGTGAACTGATGTCAGAAATAGGTATATAAGGCAAGATTTACCAAGGGCTTATCTCTAGTGTGAAACCATCTTATTGGATAGTACAGCTAGGCCATAGTGACTCTGTTTTGAGCTAAAGATGAGTAGGCACAACTGTGTTAATAACACCAGACAATTTTTGCTACATTTGTGGCAAATGTATCCTGTGTGATCGACACAAGAACCTAACCAAGAGGGTAAGATTTGCTAACTTAAGATCCTGGTGTCCTAGGCAGAATCAGACTTCAGATTTGGAGTCAGCGTACTTGATTTAGTATAGGGCACATGGATTAGACCAAGTAGAAGATAATATTTCCTTTTTGGGGATGCAGTATAGTGGTCAAGGTCAAAGGCAGTAATGAACATGGAAATAACCATTGCATAGTACTGAACACCAGAGCCGCCTTGCCTAAATGACATACCTCTTAAAAGTGTGACTCTTTGCAGCTGCCATTTCACCGATCTTTTGGAGGTAGAAGATGTTTTTAAACTTTTTATAAAAAAATTTGAATTGTACAAATATTGGATGTCAGCCCTATTATGCCATTTTTTTTAAAAAAAAGTATACTTTGATTACTCAAATATTAATAGAACTGACTTTAAGGAAAAAGCCTGCTTTATTTCCATGTATCTCATTAAGTTGGGTGTCCTTTAAATATTGTGGAAGACCCAATTACTTTTATTACTTTCTACTGTAGCATAGAGTAAAGGTTATTGGGCTGGCCACTATAGATAAAGATTGTTTCGGATGGTATTTTCTTGGTTCAGGAGCTTTCATATTGTCCTAAATTTGACAATGTATTTTAAGGTCACATAATTTTCTTCTTTTCTTAATGGCTCCCAATTAAAATAATAAAATGCATTTAAAAATATCATAAACATACAGTAATAGTTTGCAGGCAGCATATTTTCCCCCAGCAAAGAGAAATATAAAAGGAGATACATAAGCATAATGACTGCCTATATAACCTAATGTTCTCTGGCTAGCTTCAGTTGTTGTTGTCAGTCCAAGCCACCTCAGCCTAAGCCAGGGATTCTCAACCTTTGGCCTGTGGCTGGATGTAGCCCGCAGCACCATTTCATGTGGCCTCCCACCGCCTCCACCACATCAGGAAGTGCCATGAGGTGGAGGAAGGGCAAAATGGCCATCCAGCCTCCGAAGCTGTCTGAGGGAGTGTGACCTGACCCCTGGCTTAAAAAGGTTGAGAACTCCTGGCTTAAGCTATAGCTTAGAAGAAACTGCTTTTAAATATTGATTGATTGAATACATTAATATACATTGTCTGTTAAAACTAACACCTTGTACCTGACATGGCAAGCAACAGGGAGGCAGCATAGCTAGGCAAGACTTGGAGTGATATGTTCAAACCAGATCCCTCCAGATAAGGCTGACTGCAGCATTCTGCTTTTCAACAAATTTCCTTCTTTCATCTTCATGAAAGTGTACACTTAATTCCCTTTCTCTTTTTTAAACCCTTCCATGCAATTATAATGCTATGAGATACCTGGTGAACATAGTGAAAAATAGAGACATCACCTTGCAAACAAAAATTCTCATAGTCAAAGCAATGGTTTTCCTGGTGGTAATGTATGGTTGTGAGATCTGGACCATTAGGAAAGCTGAGTGCAGAAGAATAGACGCCTTTGAAATGTGGTGTTGGAGGAGAGTTTTGAGAGTCCCCTGGACAGCGAGGAAAACAAATAGGTCAGTCTTAGAATAAATCAACCATGACTGCTCCTTAGAAGGTCAAATAGTAAATACTAAAGATGAAGGTAAAGTACTTTGGACATCAAATGAGAAGAGTGGATTCACTTGAAAAAGCCTTGATGCTGCGAAAGGTGGAGGGCAAAAGAAGAAGGGGGTGGCAGAAAATGAGATAGCTAGATGGTATTGTAGACACAATGAGCACAGAGCTGGGTGGATTAAGGAAGATGGTGGATGACAGAGGTGCCTGGCGGGCAATAGTCCATGGGGTCGCAAAGAGTCGGAATCAATTGTGCAATTGAACAACAACAATTCCTCCATCCCAGCTTCTCCCAATATCTGCATCTGAATTTTCCATTATTCACTTGGGGGACTTTTTGTAACCATCATTGTCACCCATCACCACAAACTTACAATTCTAGCCATGAGGAGCTGCAGAAAGTCATTGTCTGGACGTATCTTCCCCTTCTACCAGCTGTTGTTACTTCCTGTCCTCTGCATCTTCCACTCAGCTTCTCAAACTCTGCTTTGTTTTGGGAAAAATGGCTTCTTCCAGAATCTGTCATTTGGACCTGTCTCTAGACCTTGTCTTCAACACTGTGTCACTGCTATTTATTCATTGTTCTCTCTCTCTCTCTCCCTTTCCCCTGTTACTTAATGGTGACTCCCTTGACTCATTAGCAGTCCCCATATCTTAGCACCATAGTTCCTTTGGTTTGATCTGAGAGAACTAAACAAGAAAATGACCTCCAACAGCCACTGAATTGATATGTCTCAAGACAGGATAAGGAAGGACAAAGGAGAAAAAGATGGGTTTTGTTATATTGGAATGTAGAAGCAGAAACACCATTACAGTATTATGTGTCACATGTGCTTATCAGGAGAGCAGAAAGGAGTGTGCTTATACTTGCTTTTGAGTAAACAGTAGAAAGATGTAATCTAAATGTGTTAACTGACTAAGCCAGGAAAAATGTAGTTAGACCTTTCTTGTTTTAACCAGGGAAAGGGGAAAAGTAAAAATGTTCCTTTTCTATTTTTCAACCTTATCCTGGACTTTGATCTATTTTTTCCCTTCAAAATAAACCCAATTGTAACAGAAGATGTTGTACTTATTATATAGAGCATAAGCTGGAGGAAGATTTCCAGTTCCTTAATTTCTTTACTGGCAATGCTACATTTTGGTAATTTATGTTGCTATCTGATCTGGCTTGTTTGCAAGCATAGATATGAATTGTGCAAATAAAAATCCTTGTATTCAGGTATTCAATTCACAAAAAATACATAAATAAAAATCCTTGTATTCAGGTATTCAAATTCACAAAAAATACATGACCTGTAAGACTCAGAAGAAAAGGCTCAGTTGCTGAAACTAAATTCTATAATTTTCCAAAGGTAAATCCTTGAAAGTCCAAAATGTTCAGCTTTGCTAATAGATTTGTAGAAATATTTTTTCCGAAGCTATCCGGTATATTATGCCAATTATGTGCGCGGAACCCACAGCGTATATTAATTTTTTGGTATTTAGAAGGGCGAACCTGTTCCAGAACAACAAATTTAATATCTTTGTCAGAGTGACCCATTTCGACAAAATGTGTAGTAAGAGGTGCTGAATGGTCATTTAACTGAATTTTCGAGCGATGTTCGGATATTCTGGTTTTTATGAGACGAGAGCTTTGACCAATATAATGTTTGCGGCAAGGACATTCTATCATATATACTACATTGGAACTGTTGCAATTGCTAAAATGTCTAATTTTAAACAAGTCCTTGCCAGGAATATTCACCTCTTTAGTTTCCCAACAGTATCTGCATTGAATGCAGCTGTAGCAACGAAAATGTCCCGATGAAACCTATCATAGGTTTTTCTAGCATGAGGCAGAACCACATGTACACAGAAGCAGCAAAAAGGGTTTGTGCTGGCTTCCTGCATGGATGCAGGTCTTTGTCAGGTGGAATGAGTCCTATGGTAGTGGGGTAATGTGGGTGTGTTATCCTTAAAATAACAACCAATCCGGCCCCTCAACAGTCTGAGGGGGCGTGAACTGGCCCCTGGCTTAAGTTGGTTGAGAACCCTTGTGTTAAGATTTCTGAGCATAGATTTCTCTTTTACCTCAAACTTTTGGTCTGATTATTTTTCATCTGGGAAGTGTGCTGAGCATGAAGGCAACTTGTAAACAATTCCAGTCTTAATAATTGTCTTAGTTTTTCAACTACATACCATGTTGTGTTTTGGGATCAAGGAGACAGCGGAGGCTTGATTCATGAAGAGGCAACAGGGCAAGATAGCCTGGTCAGAGTTTATTAGGAATAACAGACAAAGGAAATTCCAGAGAAGGGTATGCAATATATTCTTATTGGTTACCTGCGATAGCATAGGATTACTTAATTGGCTAAATATCGGCATGTCTGCCTCGTGCTCACTTTGCTAATTAGCCAGAAAGCTGCGTGCTAGCTGAATGACTGCGTGCCATCCCTGGGCATAGTGGGGAGGGCCAGAAGGCCTGGAGTGAGAGGCCCAAGCTGGGGCCTCTAAGTTACGGCGTAAACACAGATGAGGTAAGGAGAATGATCACCCACGATTTATGACCATGGTTTGCCACTAGCCACAGCGATCGTGCTGTGAAATTCCTCACATCTTCCCCCTTCTGTTTTTAAGAAGCTTATAAGCATAATAAATTTGGTCCTTGCGTACACAAGGCCGGAAGCGAAATCCTTGCAGGCAGGTGGCTAGCAACGAAGGTATACATTGAATAAAGCAACAGGCAGTTATCAGAATGGCAAGAATAATTAAACCATACTGCAGGATGGTCCGTACCCAATCTCCAGAACCAAAGAGTGCTCCACCACGAAGGCAGAGGGTTTTGCTTAATATCAGAAACAATTTTGGTTAAAGAATCCAATTGGTTTTGTACCTTATTAGAATTATCAGATAAGTTAAAGCAACACATATTATGCACAGACTCACAACCTTGATGATGCAACATCAGCAAATAATTGATCGCGGCGCGGTTATCTAAAATGGCATTGCGAAGCTGAAATTGCTCCCTGTTCAGGAGGCTAATAGCTTGGGAAGTGTGATTAATGGCTTTTACAAATGCACAAGCAAGCTTCCCAAGCTGCCTTGCATTCCCGGCTGCCAAGCCAGGCACGCCAACAAGACTGATGGCTAAGGATGTGTACTCGGCCTGGGAAAGCACCCTAATAGTGCTATCGCAATCAGAGGGTAACTGCTCAGCGGCAGTACCTCGGGCGATGCGTTTGTGGGCGGGACGCTGACGGTCCAGTGTAGTGCGGTTGGGCAAAGCAACAATCATACGACTAAGGCAACAAGTGGTTTTAGAGAGGTTAGCAGGAATATAGTTCCAAGTTCGTGACCCACAGGTCCAGAACCACCCAGAAGGCAACAGAATGTGCTGAAAGTTAAAATGAAGGTCCTCTGTTTCTCTCCCGGCGCAATTAAGACCACGACCGGGCTGGAAACAGCGAGGATTTGACTTATGTTGAGTACAGTTCACAACCCTGGCACATTTACTAGCATTACTAACAGCTACAATAGGAGTATAGAGAGACAGGGCATCACAAACCCATTTACATGTGTAGGGTACTGAAAACTCTTCCATGTACTTCTGGAGGTACCTTGAGATATGCAGTTACATAAGGCAAAATATAACATAAGCAAAGACAGGTTTTTCCCCAAGAGAATAAGCAAAACATTTAAGCATGAACAAAACATGAACATTTCTCTTCTTCCTTACGTGAAGGAGGTTTCTGTTGCATTCTAGAAAGCATTTCTCACTCCCCAATTACATGAGTAAGGCATTACATTTCTTCTTCTCTCACTGGTGTAAGTGAAAGAGGCATTCAATATCTTAAAACCAGCATAGCATGGTAAATCAAATACAGTAGAAATATCATTAGAGCATTTCACACTCATAGCATGAGCAGGTAGACAATTTAAAAAAAAAAGGTTTTCAGGTTTTATAATGCAAACAAAGCCAATTCACTTTAGAGTCCAACACAAACTTTTTAGTCCAATTAAAATGTCCAAATTAAAAGACCAAATGTTGATTGAAGCTTTCTTCTTCTCAGATTACAATTTAATCAAACACTATCTTCTCTCCAGCACAGTTCTTGGCATGGCAAGGTTGAAATTATGCCATAAATTAAGTCTCACTGAATTCACAAGACACCCAGCCAACCCCCCCTTTCCAGCTTTTCAGGCAAACACACATTCCTTCATGCTCCAGCCACACCCATCTGTATTAAGGCAGGCAGATGAGGTATGAGCAAACTTGGAACAGCCCATTCTGGATCTCTTTGTTTGAGGGTTGGGCAGTTCAAAATCAGCCAAAAACTGTATGTCTTCTCCCTCCTTGTATTTTTGCAACAGCCTGCTGTCCATAGAGGAAGGATCCACGCCCCTTTTCCTGTGGACTTTTTTCATTTGCAGCATCTGAATCTCAACTTTATGACAAACTGCACCTGTTAGGTTGTACTTGCGAGAAGACCCCTTCTTTCTGGGCTTGGGTTTTCTGCATTCCTCCTCTGGGCCATCCTTCCACTTCCTGCCCAAACATGAGGTATCAAATTTACCACTCAGCTTCTCCTGCTTTTGTGATGAGGGTTGCTTCAGGGGCGAGCTGAGGTCTCCTGTGCTTCCTGCCACTTTGCATGCATTAATAACTTCAATCTGTGATGAGGTCCCCACCATTTGTTCCCAATCAGCTGGCACTAGTTGTTTTTTAGACTTGGCAGGCAGTATTGCAGCAGTCTCATTTGCCAGAGCCTCTCTGTTCACTGGATATACAGCAACAGTTTCCATATCCAGCACAGCTGCAGTTAAAGCAGCAGAGAACAGGTCTTTTGTAGGGCTAAAAGTGCTTGATTGCTGCAAGGCAGGATATAATGTCCCATCTCCATTTCCACCCCCATCTCCATCAGGGGGCTCATGCTGTTGTTTCTCATATGATGGAGGGGCAGTCAGACTCCCTCCCTTGGCTGGGGGCAAAAGCTGTGGCAATGGTACAGTAAACCTCTGGGACAACAGAATATTCTTTGGAGTAAAATCTTGCACTTCTTTTGTTTCTGCTCTTTGCCCATTCTTATTCAGATGATATGAGAGATCTTTACAAAACTCCTGCTGCTGCGATGGTAACGCACCCCCCATCTCAACCGTAATGGGAAAAGCAGGACTCTCTCCTTGCCACACTTCCGCCTCCTCCAGAGACAAAACCCCATCGCTCTTGGCTCGATGTATGGCAGAGCGAACATTTCCCATCACAGCGCCAGGGTAGGCAGGCGGCGCCTGGAGAACCAGGCTCGGGACGGGCGGCACCAATGGTGCAGTAGGTGGTAAAATAGCAGGCAGCACTTTTGGATAAGGAGGTGGTGAGTCCTCGGGTGGATGAGTCAGAGGATTGATCAGAGATGCCTCTGCTGGTACTAGTTTCCTGACTGCCTCATTAACTCTGTGCCAAATCAATAAATGATGAACTGCTGCCCTCGGTTCTTCCAATAAAATTGTTCCAATTCTTTGCCAATCATCCCGTTTGAGTGATCCAATTTCTGGGTACCAAGGACATTGGCATTCGACTTCCTTAATGAAGTCTTCTAGATTACTAAGCGTGATGTCTGGACATCCGCTCTCCTTGATGAGTCTCTGCAATTCTCTTGCATGGGTCTTTTGCCCTAAAGAAAGTTCCTCCCCCATACTCACAATCGGGAGCTCGAAAGCTGAGGGAGCCTAAAAAGGCTGTGGCGCGCCAGGGGGCTATTCCAGCCAGTGAGTCGGGGAGTTGGGATCTAGCAATCGCGTCGCTGGTCGCCAGATGTTGTGTTTTGGGATCAAGGAGACAGCGGAGGCTTGATTCATGAAGAGGCAACAGGGCAAGATAGCCTGGTCAGAGTTTATTAGGAATAACAGACAAAGGAAATTCCAGAGAAGGGTATGCAATATATTCTTATTGGTTACCTGCGATAGCATAGGATTACTTAATTGGCTAAATATCGGCATGTCTGCCTCGTGCTCACTTTGCTAATTGGCCAGAAAGCTGCGTGCTAGCTGAATGACTGCGTGCCATCCCTGGGCATAGTGGGGAGGGCCAGAAGGCCTGGAGTGAGAGGCCCAAGCTGGGGCCTCTAAGTTATGGCGTAAACACAGATGGAGAATGATCACCCACGATTTATGACCATGGTTTGCCACTAGCCACAGCGATCGTGCTGTGAAACTCCTCACAATACCACAACAAATCAGGTGTCTTTCTACCTCTACATTTTGGCCTCCCTCCAAATCCAAACTCCTTAATAAATTACTTCCATCTCAAATGGAATATGGTGAAGACAGAACTTTTCATCTTTATTTATTCGTTCTTCCTTTCCCCCTTGTTACACTAGGTAATACCATTATTTCCCCTAGTCTTCAGAGCATGCAACTGCATAATCACATAACATAGCTTACTGTGATCTTCTGCCATTTTAGCAAATACAGTACAGAAAACATTCTCTTCTTTCCCTAGCAACTGCTATGGCTCTTCTTCACACTCTGGTTGTTGTTATACTCAATTCCTAGTCCATTTTGTAACCATTCAGACTGTCTCTGTTAAAGGCAGAACTTTGAAAAGTTACTACATTTCTCAGAATGGCCATACTGGCTGTCAGTCAAAATGATAATTTTTCTAAGTTTTTCCAGGTAGCACCTGTATCCAACTGTTGCTGTAGTCTGAACATGTTTACTGAGAGCAATTTTTGCACATTACAAGAGATGGGGTAGAAAAGATGGATGAGATATTTTTAATAGGCATCATGGCTTTAATTTTTTCACTGTACCAACTTACTTTGCAGGCGCACCCACCCAAATAAAGACTCAGACACCGGTATTGGATTAAAGGCATTGGGCCACTTTTATTGAATAATGCCCTAGTCCAAATTATCACTTTCAATCGGTGTATCATCCAATTGTAATTCTTTAAGGCAAGCAGGCCGCAGTAGCACTGGTAAGGTTCCACCCAAAATGCCAATGGTTATTGGCTACATGTATCAATTTGTATCAATTTGTTTGTTGACAAAAACAAATTGTTGACCGAAGTCAATATACAATCTACTGACCCCACCCTATGACGTGTATCCGTCCAAACATCAAGGTGATGCAGGCTGTGAAGCTCCTAACATCACCCCTTTCATGGTTCGCCCTTGACCGGCCAATCCTGTTTCCCCTGTACCTATCTACGTGTTGGCCAGTCAATTGCGAACCTGCCGGATACCTATGGGTCATAAATCTTTACCTTACCAGTGCTACCCGCCACACGGGGAGGCGTCCATGATGACTCACTGCCCCCCCCCAGACCGTCAGCTCGGTCGGCAGGCCCGCTTGCATGTTCTCCAGAAAGAGGTTCATACCTCTGGCCGACAGGTGGACCCCATCTCCTGCATACAGGCTAAAATCCTGCAACCCTATCCCTGGGTGTCGAATGGCTGTCCCCAAGCCATTCTCAACAAGAAACCGGGCAACAGCCCTGTTCACTGACCGCTGGGCACAGTCCAGACCACGGAGATCCATGCCTCCTCTATAACAATGTCTCGGCACGATGTCAGACCATAGCAACTGTGTGTACGGCCATAAATGATGTAGAAACGCCAGGTCACTGCACATCGACGTTTTTAAGGAAAGGCCAGTGATCTGTGCTAGATCATTGCTGCCGAGGTACAGAATCAGAACATCAGGCAGTCCAGCATCCCTGATGGACATCAGGGATGGCAACAGTTCCCGCCATCTCATGCCGCGCACACCATACCACCGCATACGTGCGGATGCACACAGCCTGAGATGGGGTCCCCACTCCGACGATGCAGCATACTGTGCCGCCCAGTGCACATAACTGTGGCCCACCAGCCACACTGCCACCGGTGTGCGTGGACACACAGGGTCTGTAAAAGAAGGAGAAGGAATTAAGGACATAACTGGTACTCATACAGTGAGGGGACGTACATATAAGGAAAAATGTGCGGACCCCTACCTGCCTATCCAACATATATCAGCCTCAGAGTACCCAAACACAGCCGCAGTTGATGCGGCGCCTATCCTGAATGAATGGGTGCCATAACGAGCCCCAGGGAGGCCCACACTGTGAAGTGCCGTACCGGTCACCCTCCAGAACTGAAATTTGGTAAGGGGAGACCCATCCTGGTGGCAGAACAAGGGGCCAGGGTGCGTACCACGCACTGCCAAAAATGCATGTAGGGCACCAACAGGACAGATGTCAGCAAATGTACATCGTAGCAGTCTAACACCACTGCCTGCTCCATGCTGATCAGCCTTCGAGGAACGAATCCTCAACTGAGCCCACTCCTGGTTGATAGACACATCTTCGAGTTCCAGTGCCCTACGAGACACGTCCCCCTTTGACAATGGGACCAGCTCGCTGATTCGCAGAGCTCCAAAGAAAGCTCCGGTGGTAGCTGCATGAAAAAAAGACTCCTCATACCTATCATAACACAGTCTATGCCAACCTCGTCAAGGTGGGTCAGAACACCTGGTGGAACAGGGTGACGTGTGTCCAGGCAGCAGCCACGTTCACGTGTCACCCTTCCAATACGTGGCGTATACGGAAGTCACTCACACAGTCAGTAAAGCCCTGTGCCTTGGCCATGAATGCCAAGGCGGAAAGCCTGGTGGCAATGGTGCGTGGGGCCAACCCCTGATCATGAAGGCCGGGAGCCCATGCCACTGGCTCCCGGGAGTGGAGACAGGTGGGAGAGCCACCGCCCCCCCCCCCCACAGCTGACTTCGCTCTCTGGGCCGGCCCGCCCAGAGAGCAGAAAAAGGGGAGATGCTGCCGTCGCGGAGAGGGACTCCCTGTCTTACCCGGGAGCCCATGCCACCGGCTCCCGTGAGTGGAGACAGGTGGGAGAGCCACCCCCCCACACAGTTGACTTCGTTCTCTGGGCCGGCCCGCCCAGAGAGTAGAAAAAGGAGAGATGCTGCCGTCGTGGAGAGGGACTCCCTGTCTCGCCCGGGAGCCCATGCCACCGGCTCCTGGGAGTGGAGACAGGTGAGAGAGCCACCGCCCCCCCCACAGCTGACTTCGCTCTCTGGGCCGGCCCGCCAGAGAGCAGAAAAAGGGGAGATGCCGCCGTCGTGGAGAGGGACTCCCTGTCTCGCCCGGGAGCCCACACCACCTGCTCCTGGGAGTGGAGGCAGGTGAGAGATGCTGCGGGTTGTCCTGGCTGCCCCCCCGCGATGCCTCGCTACCATCTTATTATTGTTGGCTAGGACTTGGGGCCAGCCGCGGCGGGCGGCTGGACTTGCCATGGTCTGGGCCTCGGTGGAGGCGAGGAGGCTGGTCGGCTTGGAGCTCCAGGACTTGTGCACGCTTTTGTCCCACCCACCCCCCTTCTGGTAGGACTAAAAGGGCTGTGCTGGGTATATTTTTATATTGTTATTTGATGTTTTGAATTTTTTTTATATTGTGTACTCTTTGATGTGATTAACTGATGTTTAGGATTTTATTGTATTGTACCTTATTTGATGTATTGTTAGAAACTGTATTATAGTGCACATGTAGTGCATATTGTAGTATATATATACATATATACATATACATATATACATATACATATATACATATATACATATATATATATATATATATATATATATATATATATATATATATATATATATATATATATATATATATATATATATATATATATCTGTAATTTTTGCGGACAGAGATTTGTAATTGTACTTTTGGTGATTGATTTTTTGCTGTATTTATTGTATGTTATGTTACTATATTTTGTATTATTGTCTGCTATGTAAACCGCACTGAGTCGGGTTCGCCTGAGTGAGCGGTATATAAGCGTAAAAATTAAATTAAATTAAATTAAATTAAGGTGCACCATATACTATAAAATCTGGTCGACCGGTATCAGCCACATTTCAGGCAACTGCCTTTGCCTACAAAAGGTCCTAAATTGAAGGAGTGTATGCTGATACGCCTTACGCGTGCGAGGTGCCAAAGACATGCTGATCACCTGGTTCACCTCTCCTCGCCAAATGTCCATATCTCGGCTGGGAGTGGAGAGGGAAGTTCCTCTGCGTATGGAGCCAAGGCACGGAACCGGGAGATCTGCAGGTGGGATAAAACATCAGCAATATCGTTATAAATGCCTGGCACATGTCTGGCCCTGAAGATCACATTAAGGCACAAGGACCTAAGAACAAATTCGCGAACTAAAGCCATGACTCTGGGGGATTTAGACGTTTGGGCGTTGACAATGTGCACCACCGCAGCATTGTCACACCAAAAGTGAATGACCAAATTAGCATAAGGGCCCCCAAAATTGGAAAAAACTCCAGGAACGTAAGATCGCGTAAGCGATCCGTGCCCTGCCATGTCTGAGGCCATTGACCATAGGCCCACTGTCCTTCAAAATAAATCCCATAGCCCAGGGAGCCGGAGGCATCCGACTGTACTTGAAACTGGGGCTGACCATAAGCTCAGATCTCCAGAAGGATACGCCATTAAAGTCCGTTAGGAATGTGAGCCAAACCAAAAGGTCTGCTCGTAAACCCCTAGTCAGCCATACCCTGTGGTGTCGTTTAGAAAGGCCCACCATAGCGTCACACAGACGCCTGGCGAAGGCTCTGCCTGGTGTCACTACCCTGCAGGCGAAGTTGAGGTGGCCGTGAAGCACCTGCAACTCCCGGAGAAACACCTTACGCTTGGCAAGCATTGCCAAAATTGCATAAGAGATCCAAGTCACCTTTTCCATAGGCAACCTGGATGTCTGAGCGACGGTGTTGATTTCAATACCTAAAAAGGTAAGGGTGGTGACTGGGCCCTCTGTCTTTTCAGGTGCTAGGGGGACACCCAGTTCCCCCATAAGCACCTGAAACGTGGTGAGCAGGCATGCACGTGTGTCCGTGTCATGTCCACCCCCGAACAAAAAATCGTCGGCTACAAACCGGGACCCTGACCTACAAACAAAAGCCCAGTGGAGGAAGGTGCTAAATCGTTCGAGGGCCGAACAGGAAATTGAACAGCCAAAAGGCATGGCCTTGTCCACATAAAACCTGCCCCGAAAACAAAAACCTAACAGCTCAAAGTCATCCGGGTGCACTGGCAACAATCGGAATGCCAATTTGATATCACACTTTGCCAATAGCAAAGCATACACAAGCATACCATCTGTAAGGCCTGGTCAAAGGACGTATACCTGACAGAGCAAAGGTCATCCGGTATAGCATCATTGACCGAGGAACCGGCAGGGTAAGAAAGGTAGTGAATTAGACGGAATTCACCCGGGGACTTCTTAGGGACTAAACCTAGAGGGGATACCTTCAAGTTAGGATATGGGGGGTCGTTAAATGGCCCCACCACCCTCTGTTCCTTAACCTCCTTGCCAGCACCCTGCTTCGTTTGTGCATGTTGGAATAAAGTATCTTTTATATAAAAGCCGGTGTGAGCTGCTTCATCCAGGACCAAGTATTTAATAGTAACCCAAGTTGACTTTCCACACCAATACTCTTCTCTCTTTCTCCTCCAACCTATCCCTTCCTTCCCTTCCTATTCTCTACACTGTCTATGTTTGTCCATCTTGGGCAAGATAGACACAAGTTCTTCCCTTTTATGGGCAATTGGGCAAGGAGGGATCTTTCCACAACTTGAAGGGAAGGAAATGGAAGGAAAGATACAGGACACAGAAGTCCAAAGAAAGATTTGTGAATGGTGTACATCAGGGATACCCAACCTTTTCCTGCTAAGGGGCAAATCACATGGTTCTTTTTGGTGGCAGTGGTGCGTGCATTTGCACCACATTTCTGGCATTTCCCCCACCTCTGCCACTTCCCTTGGAGGACGGAGCAAGGGTGGAAAATTTTCACACCATTTTCGATATTTTTTTGCAATGATTTCACAGCATTTCAGTGAGAAAATGCAGCAATTCCGACACTTCCAGTGACATCAGGGCACTTCCAGCGTCAGTGGCAATTTGGCCCGTGGGCCATAGGTTAGGAGCCCCTGGTATACATGAAGCAGAAGGCAAGAAAGAGAGAATATGCTACCTCTTGCTTTCTGGTGAAATTGACTAGCATTCCAGGTTACTGCAAGAATGGACGAGGGGGCCTTATAGCCTTTCTTTCACTCTGTGCTGGGGAGAACACTTCCACACTTACTGTCACAATGATCTCAATGGAGTTCTTAATGGACATGACTCCATAGAAACCAGAAGAAACATTGGTGACACATTTGAAGCAAATTAGGATATTAAAAAAAACCAAAACAAAAAAGATTCCCAAGCAAGGCAAAGTAATTTAGAAGCAGAAAGGAAGAATGAAGGATCGAATCCTCCATCTAGGAGGATTGGATAAACTGAACAAGTTTAAATCAATACGCAATTGAACCCCGCTTGAACAAGGGCATATAGGACTTATCAATTGGTTCTCTCTTCAGTAATGAGGACAAATCATCATAATATTCCTTTATTGAACCACTAAGAAATCAAACATTACACGAGCTTTCATGATTCAAAATTATTTCCTCAGGCTTGCACCAATTTCTTATGGATGATGCAGGAAAATTATTAACAAAAAGTTCAAAGTTCATGGCAAGATATTGTGCCAGGCTTTGTTTTTCAGAGATGAGTTGGGGAAAAACAGTGGGCTGGAAGATGGAACAGAGTAAGAAATTGGTGCATGCATGAAAAAGTGATCTTGAATCACCAAAATGTGTAATGCTTGTTTTTTCAGTGATCCAAGAAAGGTATTGCCTCTCTCCTGCATTTGCATTGTGTAAGGATCACACAGATTTCTTTGTTTGCTTATCACAATATCTGTCTAGTTCTATTGGAGTTTGTATGTTTGTCTCTAGGTTTTTCTTGGTTGCAAAAATTTTTGAGTTGTTGTCGTCTTTGTCTTCATCATCATCTCCCTACAAGTTGCCTTTTGCAACCAAACCAGGAAGAGGATAAAACAGCTGTATATGATGCTTCCATGCTGTAACTGGGAGAAGGGCCACACTCAGACAATCCAGGTCAGATCCAGTTTTGGCCTTTCCCCTGTGGCTAACTCCCCACCATTGTTCCCAAGTTTATGAGTTGCCAGTGCTGGTTTCTGTTTCTTCTGTCCAAGTTGAGATTTTTGTTTCTTTCCATCTGGTTTGGAGGGAAGGGGGTTCACCTGCTTGGCATAGTTTAACCCTGGTTTGCTTTTTAATGCATTACCCCTTTTGGGGCCTATCCATACTGGCCCTTCTGGTATGGGCTGGTTCAAGATGCTTGGGATCACTTGAGGAGGTGCTAGTTTATGTTTTGCCTGCTTCCCCACCCAAATAGCATAAGTGACCCAATTGCCAGTATTGTGAATTAGCTGATGAGCTGCTCCATGACACTAGAAAACTGAACACTTCTGCGGATGGTTAGGAAAAAGGATTTTTGAAAATGTTTAGTACATGATCACTGTTGCATTGTATTTTTATCTATATGATGCACATACCTGACAATCGCAGCTCTGGACAATCCGGGACCTGCGCAGAATGGTTCTGTGCAGGTCGCTTTCTATGCATGTGTAAGGCTTTAATGCATGCGTAGAAGGCTTCTACGATCCCCGTCTGCACAGAAGCCTTCTACGCATGCATAGAAGTGTTCTATGCAAGCGTAGAAGGGTTCTACGCATGTGTAAAAGCCTTCTACACATGCGTAGAAGCGAGCTGCGCAGAAGGGATGCACAGTAACACCTCCCCCCTGCGAAATTATGGGGTTTTGGCAGCTCCGGGCGGGAAATGGCGAAAATCAGCGCTGAAAAATGGGAAATCCCGGCCAATCCGGGAAGGTTGACAGGTATGGTGATGCATCACAAACAGTGATTTCTTATGAAACATTATTTCAGAGGGTCAGTTTGCTACTACTATGAAGTGGCTTGTCAGCTACTTCATCATAATTGCATTTCAAAAGGAAAGCAGCCAGCCTGTGTACTGCCAATTGAGAAACTGCTATGGGCAATTTCTTGATCAGCTTACACACAAACAGGCAAAGAAACATTTTGTAAAAAACCACTTCCACTGTCTGTCCATAGTATTCAATTCGGTTACAAGATGTTGACAATGAACACAGCTTTGACAGCTGCAAGGCTGCCATATATACCATTCCCAGTATCCACAGCCACTGGGAACAAGATATGGCGGTGTGTTGAAATAGTAGAACCCCTGGATGTGTGCTCAAAAGACACGCATTGGAGATGAGTTGGCCTGCTCCAGCATCCAACATGTTTGGACACTGTAAACAAGAGTGGACAGGCCTGCTCCCCAAATGCCCCAAATATATGTCTATTTGGACAACCCTCAGTTGGGTTTAATTTAGTTACATTTGTTGAACTGTGCAGGTTGGTGAAATTGCAGGAACTGCATTGTTAAACTCCAAAAGTCACAGTTGGAGTGACACCAGATCAGAGAGTTGTCATTCACAGATCAGAGACTTAGAGGCAAGATAGGATGGCATTTATAGCCAATCTGTGCCCATCCTTTTAAGGCATTTAGGATAAATTGATAAAGATTGGCAACCCTTCTGTCTAAAGGTGTGACTTGAGGATGTTATATCTGCCCTACAACAAGGCAGGTTGATGCTTGTCCTAAAAGATCCAGATAAGGCTTAATTTGGATAGATTTAGGTATTCTCTCACATTTGGCCCTTTATAACACTATTTCTTGGAACATAATATTATATTTAATAAATACATGACTCTTTATTTTAAAATTCTACCATCATCATCATCACCACTGCCAATGACACTGAAGCTGCCGCCGACATCATCATCATCATCATCCTCATCATCATCATCAACAACAACGCCATTGATAGGTCTTGAATGTTGATCTCCACATGAAACAGGATTAGAATAATTTTCTGAGACGACAGTTTTCAGGAACTCTCAACCAGCATGGTTATAACTGTGCTAGGTAGGAGATTTGGAGAACTGTAGACAAAATAGATGCTTCTTGAAGCTGTAATCAGAATGCTATTTAACCATAAGAAATTTCCATATCATGGCTTGATCTACTCTCCTGTACTTTCACTGGTTGTAACTTTTGGCCTCAGGTAGACATTTCCTATCATGTATCCCCTTGTTTCCAAGGATTTGAACCTGATTCTTCTCTAAGTAAAAGGAGTTTGCAGCCTTACAAAGTTCTGTTGCTTTTCTGATTATCCTGCCATCTTCTCTCTTGTGTTTGGTCCCTTAGAGCAATCAGTCATGGTGCCACACAGGAAATCTAATTATAGCTAGGAAGAAGTTGGTAGGAAAATAATTGACAAAATCTTTGCAGCTCTCAAAATGCATGTCTGGTTAATTTTCTTTTAATCTCATTTTCAGCAAATGATTCCACCTCATCTTCTAAGCTTCACTTCTGCATAACAAGTGTAATCAAGGAGACCAAAATTAAAACATCTCTACTTCTACCCTTTCAATCACTCATACATTAAAACTGAGAAGAGCCTCTTTGAGTATATATTTGGAGGAGCTGAAAAGCAGGGAACGAAACCCTGCATTAAAAAACTTAAGTGCACTTGTCCTAATTATTAATCTCTCCATTTTACATTTACATGTGAACTTGCCAATTAGAGCAGAAACAAATATTATAATTAAATAGATCAGTATCTTCATGTATATTACAGTAGTATTTCTCAAACTTTTTGAACTGAGCCCTCCTTCAAAAAAAATTTACCTCTTCTTTCCTCACAAACTCTGAACTAAGCATAGATGCTTCCTCATCATGGGTGCTCTCAGACAAAATATTTCAAGTGCTACCAAAAAAGTTTTCTGCCTATATTTAATTTCATCCTCAGGGGTGGGATGGGGAAAATGAAAGAAGTGAAGGGAAATGCAAGAGATGATTATAAATGCAACTACCAGACCACATTGAACAAACATGATCTTCTCTGAATTTGCACACTAAATACCATTGTTCTTGGCTAATACTTGAATGGGATACTCCTATAATATCATCTGGGCCCTACAAAACTCTGCATTTGAGACATAAAAAGCCTCATGTGGAAGCAACTCCTATATTCAATGGAGTCAGAAATACTGTACTGGAAAGCAGGTTTCTGCATAGAGCTTATGAGACTACACCTGAGCATCTGTGTGGTTTTGTAGAAGGAAGTAAACTTACCCAAATTTGTTGGATTGGGGCCGTGAAGCGGCCCTTGAGGTCCCGGAGGAGACTGGTCGAGTAATGACGCGAGGCAAGATGGAGCGAAGACCAGTGATTTATTGAGGGAAAACCATCAGTATATATTATGTTCAAGGCTGCGTATGGTAGAATCGTCACCCATTTACCCGGGTTAATTGAGAACCTCTCTTGGGGAAGTTAATTAAGTAAGGCAAACACTGACAGGGGAAATCCATTGTTCCTGGCTTGCTCAAGAGCAAACATGGCCACTATTTGCACTAAGGATTAGGCTTAACTGCGAGTGAGTAATTGCCTAATACGTAACGGAGTTTAGTGATTTGCTTCTCTCAGCAGAATCGCTGGTCAGGTCATATGTGGGTGAATCAACCCTATGATTATTAATCTGCCCCCCCCCCCAATTTCTGTGCCCGCAGAGCCCATGGGCCAGGAGCCTTCTCGACTGAAGTGGCCTCTGCAAGGGCCGTATTATGCCAATTATGCTAGCGGAATCCGCATCCCCCCTTTTTCTGTTATTTATGGACCTGACATGCGACCCTGCGCAAGAGGGGCATCAGCTGATGTACGGGAACGACGCTTCGGGGTTCCCCCCACGGGGGGCATCTTGATAGCAGCGAGGGAATACATTGCATGAAACAGCATCCTGCTATGCCCAGTATTATCACCCCCGCAATCACCTTGAGCGATGTCTGGAGCCACCCCCATGGGAGCCATGACCACAAGGAATCCCACCACCCCCATGAGGAATCCTCCTTGATATTCTTGACTAGGGTGTGGAGGTCCGTGAGCTGGCTCTGCACCCTACGTGTGTTGTCTGTGAGATTAAAGCAACACATGCCGTGGACAGACTCGCAACCCAAATGATGTAACAACAGGGGATAATCGATAGCTGCTTGATTATCCAGTATGGCATGGCGAAGCTCTGTCTGCTCCTGGTTGAGCAGCGCTATTGCCGAGGAGGTGTGGTTAATGGCTCTTGCAAAAGTGCAAGCCAATTGACCAATTCATTCTCCGAGCGTTGCCTATGGCTAAGCCTGACACGCTGATTATACTGACTGCTGCCTGGTTTTTCAGAGCTGTGGGTCTGAATCCAGACTGCTTTCTGTAGCAAGGCAAGACAATGAGATGTGTAATTGATCTCTTACTGTGACCTAAGGTGATTCTAAGCTATTTCTGCAACTTCTGGCGTTGTGCAAATGTCTTTCTAGCACCTATGGGGAGGTGTGAAAATAAGCTGGGGATTACCGGCTGCCGGGTGCTCAATCTTTGCAAGCAATGGGCTGGTGCAAACATGGGCCGGTCTGGCTTCCTTTGGTGGAAGCTGGCCGTTATTAACAATATACGACCCTACGTATACAGAAATTCAAGTATCCCTTGCAAATCCCAACTGGAGCATTGTACAAGGCATGAATAAATAAAGAGCAACTACAGATAATAATAGCAATAAAAGACATTCAGCAGCTTTTCGAAGATGAAGCTTCCCTTCTTGGTGGGGTTTCATGTGTCACTTGAGCTTGGAAAAGTCTTGTTTTGGGGAAAAGCATGGTCCTTAGAAGTAGCACTGAGTATGCAAAATGTTCATAGGAATGTCTTTGGAGATGTAAGTCATAAAGGAAGACGGACAGCTGATGACATCCAGGACAGTGACTGGCAGTGACTTTGCAATAGCCGAACTTGGCATCCGGGCCTGATTCTGGCCTCTGGGACCTGCATGGGGAAGAGACTTGTTTGGGAGATAAAAATTCTGAAAGAGTTAGTTAGTTTTTGCACTTTATGGGATAGCAATTGCTGTGCAACTATGGGATGTTGTTCCCCCCCTTTCTGTTTGTTTGTCAATGTAGGACTTAAGCGTCCGATAGACCCGTTCCACAATCGCTTGTCCCTGCGGATTGTACGGAACGCCAAAGGTGTGCTTAATATCCCAGGTGGCCCTGAAGGTGGCCAGCTGCCTGGAGCTAAAGGCTGGGGCGTCATCGGACTTCATGTGCCGAGGTTCACCCATGGCCATGGGAAAGGAGATGCTGCTCCACACGGGGAGCCGTTTCTCCCTTCTGTGCTGTTACCCAAACAAACTGTGGGAAGGTATCAATGCAAACGTGCATGTACTGCCATTTGCCAAAATGTGGGGCATGTGTGACGTCCATTTGCCACACCTGGATGGCCTCTGTCCCTCGTGGGTTGACCCCCCACGAGGCCCCCCCCCGGTGCCCCTGCACGATGCAGACAGGAACGGACTATGCCTTGGGCTTTGGAAAGTGGCAGGTTGAACTGCCTTGCAAGTGCTTTGGCATTCTGATGAAAGAATGCATGACTCTGAAATGGAGTTGTGAGGAACAAACTCAGCAAGTTTTTGTCTGTCGCGGGAGTGATGTATGCTCCCGGTAGACTGTGAAGCAAATTCCTAAGAAACTGGCTGTCAGTAATTATGTTGAAGCGTTCTTTGGCAAAGGTGCGCAAAGCGAGGTTCACGGCTGCCAACTCTGCCCGCTTGTGGAAGAGTCAGGAGCGTGCGGCAAGCTTGGTCCTCTTGCCAAGTAAGAACCTAGTATGTGCGACCCCCATAAGTGAAAATTGTCCTAGCCCCCCGAAGGGGAACCAGTGACATTAATTCACACAAGGTGACTGTCTGCATATGAAGCGAGACGAGTCCGGGGTCTTATGGCAAACCTTGGTGCATGACGCGCCAGGCTTCCCTTGGGTAAATTTCTCATGAAGGCCCCCCTGTGCACATCCGCCCATGGCGTGCGTGCACACGTTTAGAAGGGTGCCAGATGCTGGCTTAGCCTTTTGCCTGTGCTTAGACTGGCAGCAAAAAGGGAAGGGGTGGCCTGAAAATGCCTGTATCTGATTGAAGGTGTGACCTGACTGCATTCTTAAAATGGTCCTAGGCCTTCCTGGCTAATGAGTGGCACTCTGCACATTCTCAGGAGCTCAGGGACTAATCCTCCCTTTGTGCTCTGGAGTTTGCGAAATGTGTCTGCTCACTAGAGAGGGTGCTGTGGGCCAGGTACCATACTTAAAATGACCGACTAAAACTTATTAAAGACAAGCCAACTATGACGTGCCAGCTGTAAGGAAATAATACACAAAAATGAAAAGACACACAAGTTAAACATTTCCAGCAGGGAGTTCCACTGGCGAAAGGAGGGAAGGAGGAAAGACAAGTCAGAAGTTAGCACAATGAGAATGCAACAACTCTTATCAATCAGATTAGGTCA
Organism: Bradypodion pumilum; assembly: GCA_035047305.1. NCBI lineage: Eukaryota > Metazoa > Chordata > Lepidosauria > Squamata > Chamaeleonidae > Bradypodion > Bradypodion pumilum. The sequence goes on from JAWDJD010000003.1 coordinate 328,985,092, forward strand.
GATAATTAAGACAACCGGGTCCTCCTGTTAAGAAATCCCTACCAGTAATTAACTCTGGACCCTGTGAAAGGGAGCAATTTAAGACCGTAAAAAGAAATAAATTGGTTACTATTAAGGCCTGGAGAGGAGTTTTGTTCCTGTAAAAAGGCAAGATTAGGCATTTTCTGAATATACAGAGCGCAAGAATGTTTGCGTGCTTTTTCCTGTGAAAGGGGTACAATGAGTGAGTTACTTTACACAGATTAAAGTCAAAATACCAGAACAGTATCTTTCCTAAGAGAATGAAGGAGAGTTAGAACGATTCTCAACCCGCGGCCAGATGTGGGTAAGTGGGCCAGATGCGGCCCACGTTGCTCTGCCACTACCTCCACCAAGCCAAGAAGGGCTGTGCGGCGAAGGGAGGGCAGGATGACTGATCGGACCCCCAGAGCTTCCTGAGGCCCCAGAACTTGGCCCCTGACTTTAAAAGGTTGAGAACCGAGGTTACAGTACACACATGAAGACAATGCAATTCTCTCACTCCTAGTGAGATACGTGACTTAAAGACGCTTAAGGGACATTCAAAAACCTTAAAACACAGAGATAGGGTTTTGAGGAACACAGACATAGGGAGGGGCCCCATAGTTTATGATCTAGTGAGGAAAACTCATAGAAGTGATTTTTGTTTTCAGATCCCGCTTCTGAAAAGAAAAATCTGTTTTCCTGAGTGGCACAGATTGCAAAACTGGTTTCCAAGAGTGACTTAATCCCTTGACAAAGAAAAAAGTCTCAAGGGAAGAAGGGGGGGTCACCCTGCCCTATTGCAGGTCAGGATTCCCCCCCACCCACCCTCCTGCCTTCGCTGCCCTTAAGCTGCTAAGCAGGCAAGGCAAAGGGGCCTTGTTCACCATGCTTTCTCAAACCTTAAATAGTTCCTGCCCATGAGCAGAGTGCAAACTGTTTAACACATATTTCACAGTGACATTACCACGCAGTTACACACAAGGAACACTTTTTCAATCATACTGTGGTCATAGAGACAAGGCTTTTGCAATCATACACAGTTCTTGCAGTCATACATTCAGTGGTGCACCACGCATACACACATTTATTTACGCATTTGCACATTCCTCCCCTGATCTGCAGTGTTCTATCCTACACATGAGGAGATGACTTATACACAGCTGGCTATCACAGCCATCTGGGTACTTCTACTTAGGGGTGAGTTTCTCTGGGCTACTCCAAGGCAAGACAAGTAGGTTCTGCCTGTGCCTTGGGAGAGCTTGGGGTACTATTGCTGGGATGGTTCTTCTGGCGTAGCCAGGGCGATGGCTGCCTCCTTTCTAGCCTGGGCCAGATGCGTGCCGGAGGGCCAGACTTGCGGATCTTGGCGCTGCCTCCTTTCCAGTGCCAGCGTGGCAACCTTTTGAGGATCTGCCTGGTCTAGATTGGCATTCTCTTCTAAGGTGTCTCATTTTTCCACACTGGAAGCAGGCGCCTTGGGGTTTTGGCACTGCTCTGCGCCTGAGTGTGGCAACGGGTCTGCTCTGGAGCCCTGCGTGGCCAGGGGCCGTGCAGATTTCCGTGAGCAGTGGGTGCTGAGCAGCCCTGCCTGAACATGTGTCTGCCTTCAGATAGGCTGAACACAGCAGTTGGGCGCTAGCTAATTGTGCCACTGGCAATTTCCCCGTGAATGGATCTTCCTCACCCCTGCGCTGAATGGAGTTCTTAATTGGTAGGGAACTTTTAACTGTCAGAGAAGCGCCAAGGCCTCTCATGCCATGAATTCCTTCAGTGACGTCTGCAACTGTCACTGAGGGGATGCTCCCTACACTGCCCTTCTTAAGCTGAAATGACGGATAGAGACTCCTTGGGGCTGATGATTCTGACTGCGCTGGGGGTTTCTGGGTCTCTATCCGGACTGGGTCTACCTCTACTGAGAGTTTCCTACATTTACTCCATGTGCGAATTATGCCCTCTGGAGCTTTCGGGGGTTGCTGAATGCAGTCTCCTATCTGATCCCAGAGCTGAAGGGTTAGCGTACCTGCTTCTGAGTAAAGCAGGCAGTGTTCCCTTAAGTACACCAAAAGTCTCGCTAGCTCTCCACTGTGAAAGCGTAACTGATATACCCTGGCCAGGATTTTGAATTCATCCTCATGAATTCTTTGGCTAGCGGACGGACGTTGCCGCTGAGGACAAGTCCCCATATTACCTGCGAGGGTCTTTTGAAGTCTCCTTCTCGGGACGAGTCGACGCGTCTGTAGTTCAGGCAATAGGTTTTGCATGACGAATCTTCTGGGTAGAGCTCGGAGCGTGGCCTGCTGCCACGGGCCCTCGGTGGCCTCTGCGCTGTCAGGGGTTCACAGCTGACCCTGAGCGGAACGCGTTTTTCCGTGCTGCAAGCCGCCGTGAAAGTCGGAGCAAGCTGTAGGATGCCTCTCTGAAATGCCTCACTGCGTAGCTGTCTTCCCAATTGGATGGCTTTTTGACTGGGGCTGCCGTGCTGTCCTCCGGGGTGATTGGACACGGTTCTAGCGTAGAACCGGACCGTGTTGATCGCTTACTCACGAGTAGGATCACGTCTCGGGGTCACCAGATGTTGGATTGGGGCCGTGAAGCGGCCCTTGAGGTCCCGGAGGAGACTGGTCGAGTAATGACGCGAGGCAAGATGGAGCGAAGACCAGTGATTTATTGAGGGAAAACCATCAGTATATATTATGTTCAAGGCTGCGTATGGTAGAATTGTCACCCATTTACTCGGGTTAATTGAGAACCTCTCTTGGGGAAGTTAATTAAGTAAGGCAAACACTGACAGGGGAAATCCATTGTTCCTGGCTTGCTCAAGAGCAAACATGGCCACTATTTGCACTAAGGATTAGGCTTAACTGCGAGTGAGTAATTGCCTAATACGTAACGGAGTTTAGTGATTTGCTTCTCTCAGCAGAATCGCTGGTCAGGTCATATGTGGGTGAATCAACCCTATGATTATTAATCTGCCCCCCCAATTTCTGTGCCCGCAGAGCCCACGGGCCAGGAGCCTTCTCGACTGAAGTGGCCTCTGCAAGGGCCGTATTATGCCAATTATGTTAGCGGAATCCGCACAAATTCATAAATCTCACTCTATTTAAGATGGAAAGGAAGTTAGAAAAAAGCTCAGGAGAAGTTCTCAAGAATCTGGGCTTTAATCTCTGTGTATTTATGGTTTCTATATTAGCCAGCTGGCCAGGTTTTATCCATATTTATGGCATGCCACCTCGTGCATGCTTAGCTAGCCCAGAGTCCAAGTCTCTTTTAAAATCACTTGAATGGAACAGCCCTTCAAACAAATGTTTGCAAAGTAAAATTGATAAATGAAAAATGTTCCTTTTTGAAGCTACAACTCTCAAAATCCTCTACCAGCCACATTGGCTAATGGATTCTTGGAGCTGTAGCCCAAAAAGGAATATTTCCTAGCTCTACCTTTAAATAAACCCTTCTCTTCTTAGGTTTCTAGCCTACTTCAAACCCATCCTCTTACAGTGAAGTGACTACTGTACAGCAATAATAATTTCAAGTAGATGAGAAAGGTGAGGCAGCCTATCTGATACGTAGAGCTTAGCCTTCCACTGGAAATACTGGCCTCATTTGTAGTTGTGATGGAGTGTCCCTTGTGAGACCTGGGTAGATCAGCTCCTGCCTGTATTGCTGTTCAGGCAGAGGGAGTGGTTTGGACGTTGGTTTGCTCATGATATTGCAAAGAATACATATACATGTACTGTGATATAATGATGAAAGGCTCCTTTAATGCTTATATATTATTTGCTCAGAAGCAGAAAGGGAATTCTGTGGTAAATAAGTTGCAAACTGGACATAGCATATGTTGTACAAAGAGTGATCTTGCAAATTGCAACACAATACTGTACATTGCCTTGTAACTGTTTCTTTTCTTGAACTTGCAGATCCAAAGGATGTTTCCCCTGTACTGTTCAAATAGCAGAATATTACTATTCATTTCTTTTCCTGAAAAAGTAATTAATACTTGTGTAATTGTAATGAACATGTCACATAAAATTACACAATTACTTTATGTTGTAATGTGGAATCCTGCTGTGCTGGAATAAAAACACATGGAGCATGAGATATGGTGGTCCAGCCTCAAATTGAGGAGGGCAAAGACATTTTATTACCCTGCCTCTGGGCGGAGCGACTCTAAAATGGTCGACGCCCCTAGGTTACAGATTGGCTCTTTTGCTAAGCATATTCTGCGTCACATCTACACTATAGGAAAAGGGTTCTACTCTAATCTGAAGTAGTATCTGTTTCCCTGGCTCTAACTGACCTTCTTTAACTCAAGGAAGCATCTTGTGGCTATTGTCTATGCAAAGACCAGGATGTGCCAAGTCAGTCAGGGAGCAGCTAAGGAATGTGTATTTCATTCATATCTACCCCTCCAGAAAGACCCATGCTTCCACGTTCGGAAGTCTTGCCCTGACTCATGCCTCGGCTGTGGCCGGTGAATGAACCTCTCGGGAGGGGAATGATTAATATTAAATAATTCCCGCTTATGCGGGCAATCCACAATTTTACAACAATCTCTGGATTTTCTATAGCCCTTTCCAGAAATTCTAGAAGTATATATATGTAACACAAGCAAATGAGACCAGGAATTAGCCTCTCTCCTCATCTCAGCCCTGGACTTGACACATTGATCCACTTTGCTTATGGAATCAACATGATGTTTGAGTGTTCTCTGAGAGAGAGAGAGAGAGAGAGAGAGAGAGAGAGAGAGAGAGAGAGAGAGAGAGAGAGAGAGAGAGAGAATCTTAAGGAGTAAGTACAATATGAAATTGGTTTAGCCTTCAGACATTGTTCAAATGATTAGGTTATCAAAACTGTTCAGGCTGTTTGTGTGATATTTTACTACTTGGGACCTGAAGGCAGACTGGGAGGTAAATAACTGTGGATAAAACCCCATTAGGGTTGCTATAAGTATGTTCTGATTTAACAGCACACAACAATGAAGTAAAGTAAGAATGGGATCATTAGCACACCTGTCAAAAATCCTGTGTATTACCCCTCTTTCCTCCTCTTTCTCGCCGTCATCCTGAATTTGAAGCGGGCAGAGGGGAGAGTTACTGCACATGCGTGCCCATCAGAGGCAGTGGTGTGCATGCACAAAGGGGTTGCTGTGCATGCATGAAGGGGTTACTGCACATGCATGCACATCAGAGGTGGTGGTGCACATGCAAGAGGGGTGGCTGTGCATGCGTGAAGTGGTTACTGCGCATGCGTGCCCGTCAGAGGCAGTGGTGCGCATGCACGAAGGGGTTACTGTGCATGTGCGAAGGGGTTACTGCACATGTGCAAAGGGGTTACTGCGCGTGTGCACCTGTCAGAAAATTTCCCTTATTTTTGCGGCTGGAACTTGACAGGTATGATTAGATGTGAAAAGCCAGGGAACTACAATCCAAAAGAAAAGAATAGAAGAATTATTGAATTAAGATAAGGCAGATATATAGTAACTCAAACAAAGGAAGGTATTAATGAAATTAAACTAAATGTGTCTGGTGTTTATGAAAAAGCATATAAACGTTCAAATGCAAGATGAGTTGAAATTATTATTTCTAGAAATGTAATTTAAATTTGATAAAAAGAAGAAAGATGACAAAAGATATAAATGCTATAAGAAGTAATGAGAAGATAGGAACAGACCTTGGACAATGTTTAAGGAGCCATGGTGGCACAGTGGTTAAATTGCTGTACTGCAACCAGAAGGTTGTGAGTTTGATCCTGACCAGGGATCAAGGTTGATTCAGCTTTCCATCCTTCTGAGGTTGGTAAAATGAGTACCCAGCATGTTGCGGACAAAATGCTTATTACCTGTAAACCACCCAAAGAGTGCACTAAATGCTATTGGGTGGTAAAAGGTAAAGGTTTCCCTTGCTCGAAAGCCAGTCGTATCCGACTCTAGGGTGCAGTGCTCATCTCTGTTTCTAAGCCGAAGAGCCAGCGCTGTCTGCTCCTGCAGACGTTTCCGTGGTCATGTGGCAGGCATGATTAGACACCGGAGCGCACGGAACGCTGTTACCTTCCCACCGAAATGGTCCCTATTTATCTACTTGCAATTTCTTGCTTTCGAACTGCTAGGTTGGCAGGAGCTGGGATGAAGACGGGAGCTCATTTCCGTCCTGCAGTACTCGGGAATCGAACTGCTGACCTTCCGCTTCCCAGTCAGCGTCTTAGCGACTTGAGCTAAATAAGCCAGTGGGACTGGGAAGTTGATGCATCCATGCCCCATGCCTGCTGGAATAGCCAAGTTTTCAGTTGTTTTCTAAAGGGGAGCAGCTTTGTCTGGAGGCGTAGTTCGAGTGGCAAGAGGTTCCAAAGGGCCGAATGTTTGTCAAATTACTTTATATAAAGAGGTTTTTAAGGAAGTAGAGGAGATAATGAAAAGGTATGTAATAGCAAGGAAATTTTAATATGATAATGGATAACGTACAGTATAAGATAAATCAAACCCAACTAAGGATGTGAAAAATAACATTAAATCCTTGAAGAAATTATTTGAAGAATATTTTGAGAATAATGAGAGGAAATAAAAAGGTGTTTATGTTATTTTCTTCTGCTAATAAGAGTTTCTCTAGATTAGACCACATATTTGCATCTAACAACCTGATTTCAACAATAATGGAAATGGTGTTTGGATTAATATGCATTACATACTTTTTGTTACATATAGAAATTAAAATTATATGTGATTATGAAGAAGCTAGAAGATGGAGATTGAATATTAATATTCTTCAGCATAAGTAAATAATGGATAAAATAGAAAAAGAAATGATAGAATAATAGGACATAAATTATGGAGAAAGTAATCAGAATAATTTATGGGACACTATGCAGGCGGTAATAAGATTAATTAGTATTACAGAATCATTTAATCTTAAAAGAGAATTGGTAAAATGTATTTAAAAGATTGAAGAAGAAATACAGTTGCTGCAAAGTATAGGGAAGTTTGTGATGTAGCAAATTACTAATAAACTTACATGTAATTTACCTTGTATACCTTGGAGTCGTTATTCAGCGAGGAGTCCGTGCATTGGTAGACATCTTTGCAATGACATTCTGCATATGCAAATGGACTTGAGAAATCAGGTCCACTTGCATGTGGGGGATTTTTTTTTTAAAAAAAAACATTTGGATATCACATCACGTGTGCCCTCTGTTTTCACCTTGCCCAAGGGATCCAACAGAGGAGACTTTGGAGAGTTTTCGTCCCGGTCTAAAACCATTGACAAGAGATGGGCAACACTGCCTAGTTAGACTGCTCAAGCCCCCGTGCCTCAACAAGGCTCTCATCTAGTGGGAGGCATGTAATTTAAAAGTGAAAAAATGAATAGAGTTGTATTTTGAGATTCATGGGAAATGTTTATCAATGTTGTTTTGATAATGCAAGCGCGGCGCCAAAATGGCCGCCGCGCTCTTTGCGGGGGCCCCCCACCGTACGAAGGCATCCGGGTAGTTAGGGGCGTGGCCAGCTCCCTTATAAAAGGGGTGGCCACGAGGCAGCCGAGCTGCCATTTTGCGAAGCGACGGAGCGGAGAAGTTTTTCCCTCTTACCTCCGTCGCTTTTGCCTTGACTGGGAAGTCTTTTGGCTGCTGATTTTCTTCTTTCGGCTTCCCATAGGTTGGACTGAGATGCCTTCAAAGAAGAAGGCGGCCGCGAGCGCGGCTCGCGCGGTTCGGAGGCGCAATCCGGGTCGGAGGACCGCGGCTGCGCCTCCCCAGCAGCTGCCTTTGCCTGCACCCACCGGGACCGGTGGGATGGGGTCTATTCCCCCTTGGCCGGAGGCTGGGGACCCAAGCATGGGTCCAGCAAGGGCTGCGGCCCGCGGCCCGCAAGCGGTGGACACCGCTCCTGGTGCTTCCCATTCTACTGGGCCTTCCTCTATAGGGGCGCAGCTCACTCCGGGGCCTTCCAGCCTTGGGGGGTGGTGTGGTCCCCTTCCCTGGCAGGTGCCTACATCGGCCATACCGGGCCTGGGTGTGGGGTCATGGCCCTATTCGGGCCCCGGGGTACAAGGGCCTGTACCCACGCCTGTAGCAGGCGGGCCGGCTGGCCCTTGGCCCCATGTCAGTGTGGAGGCCTTACTGGCCCACGTTGCGGCCCTCGAGGCTTCCCTGGCTCGGGCCAGCCACGCTGGGGCTCCCTTTGGGGTTCATTTTGACGCGTTGTCTGCTGGGCAGCGGCAGGCGATGGGACGGGTCGAGCAGCTTGAGGCGCGCGGCGTGACTTCGGCCACTGCCTCGCAGCTCCCCAACCAACAGGCCAGTGCGGGTCAGGCCCCAGCGACGAGCTCTACGGCGGTCGTGAGCTCCGACGCCCCCAGTGGGCCGGAACCCCCGGTGGGGGCGGCCCGCGGGGGTGCAGCATGTGAGTATGCGGTCCAAACTAGTGCACCTACACACGTGGCCACATTGGGGGGGGGCTTTCCAATGGCCTTGGCCTCGCGTGGGTGGTGCGGCGGTACAGCCGCTGACGCCCCACCCGGCGACGACAACTACCACCCAGGGCCCCGGGGTGGGGGGTGTTTCCTACCCTGTGGGGAATGTTTTGGGGGTGGCTGGGCTAGTCCAAGCCCCTTTCCAGATGCCCGCAGTTTCTGCGGTGCCTGTCTCGGCCTTGCCGACAGCGGGGTATTCCTTACCACTGGGTGACCACTTGGCACAGGCCACCAAAGAGAAAAATATGGCGGGGGGAGTATGTAGATATCTTCTCACTCCTAAACAGGGAGCCCACCAAGGAAGAGAGGGAGGGGCAGGAGGAGAAGGATAAGGAGCAGGCACGTCGTCGCAAGACACCACGTACGTGGGCCAACTGGCTGCCAGCCTACCTCATCTACATGGCGGTGTACCTGAGGGCCCGGCCGGATTTGGCAATTCCGATGGTCCAGTATTTGGACAACATCTATCGGGCGATGGTTGACTTTCCGGGCCCGTCGTGGTTGGCTTGTGACGAGGAATTCCGTATGCGGATTCCCCTGCACCCTGAGATGAGGTGGGATGAGCCATGCCAGAGGCTTTGGCTTCTGTACATGACGCCCACGCGCCCCGCGCCAGGGGAAAGATACCATTGTGGACATGCGGTCCAGCGAGCGGCTCCAGCACAGGTTCCCCGCCAGGTGGCGGGGCAGGGGGTTCCAGCCCGCCTGCTGTGCTGGACTTTCTCGTCCTATGGTTCCTGCAATAGGAAGAATTGCAAGTACAGACATGAGTGTCCCACCTGTGCGGGCCCCCACGCAGCCTCTGCCTGTCCCAGGCCTGGAGGGACGCGGGGCAGAGGGAGGGGCGGACAGTGGGCTGGCAAGACTGCCGCAGATGGAGCTGGTTCACCGAAAGGCTCCCTCCCCAATTAATGTGGACATGTTGGAGCGTTGGCTCACATTGTACCCGAAAGGGGAGGATGTGGATTATCTCCTTCAGGGCTTTAGGCAGGGGTTCCGTATCCCTTTCATGGGTGATAGGTCCCCTCAGGATGCCCCCAATCTTTTGTCCCTTAGGGGGAGGGAGGAGGTGGCTGCTGCCAGCATTAATAAGGAGGTCGATGCGGGCAGGGTCGCTGGCCCTTTCCCTGCACCCCCGTTCCCCAACCTTAAGGTATCGCCCCTGGGCTTGGTTCCCAAAAAGTCTCCAGGCGAGTTTCGCTTTATCCATCACTTGTCCTACCCAGCCGGCCGATCGGTCGATGATGCTATCCCTGATGACCTTTGCTCAGTCAGGTATACATCTTTTGACCACGCGCTGCGCATGGTGCGCTCATGTGGCCCGGGTGCGCTGCTGGCTAAGTGCGACATTAAGTCGGCTTTTCGCCTCTTGCCGGTGCACCCGGGCGACTTTGAATTGCTGGGTTTCAAATTTCGGGGCGAATATTACTTTGATAAGGCCATGCCTTTTGGCTGTTCCATATCATGCTCGGCTTTCGAGCGTTTCAGTACCTTCCTAGAGTGGGCTTTCGTCCGCAGGTCAGGGTCCCGGTCTGTAGCCCATTACCTGGATGACTTTTTATTCGGGGGTGAACGGGGCTGGGACATGTGTACACGTCTCCTCAACACATTTCAGACGCTAATGGAGGAACTCGGTGTCCCTTTAGCGCCCGAAAAGACCGAGGGCCCATCTACCCAGCTAGTCTTCCTGGGGGTGGAGATTGACACGATAGCGCAGGCGTCTAGGTTACCGCGGGATAAGGTGTCAAGGATAGTGGCCCTTATCTCGGACTTGCTGGCCAAGCGCAAGGCATCACTGAGAGAACTGCAGGTGCTACATGGTCACCTTAATTTCGCTTGCAGGGTGGTCGCACCGGGCAGGGCTTTTGCCCGGCGCCTGTGCGACGCCATGGCAGGATTATCCAGGCCTCACCATAGGGTTCGGCTTACCTGGGGTATCAGGGCAGACATGCTTGTCTGGTTACAGTTCCTGAGGGAGTTCAATGGGGTCTCATTTTGGAGGTATGACCTCCTGGCTTCCCCTCGTTTTCAGATTCAGTCTGATGCCTCGGGATCCCTGGGTTATGGGATGTACTTCAATGGGAAGTGGGCCTATGGTGGGTGGCCACCGGCCTGGGCAGGCACGGGTCACCTGCGTGATCTCACATATCTGGAATTTTTTCCCTATCCTTGGTGCTTTGATGCTATGGGGCGAGGGGTGGGCCAACCCGGTCGTGCATTTCTGGTGTGACAACGTGGCTGTGGTCCACATTGTCAATGCACAGACTTCTAAATCACCCAGGGTTATGGACCTAGTGCGCCAGTTTGTGTTGCGCAGCCTGCGCCTCAACGTCCTGTTCAGGGCCAGGCATGTCCCAGGGGTTAATAATGATATTGCTGACGCTTTGTCCCGCCTACAGATCCCCCGGTTCCGTGCCTTGGCCCCGGATGCGGAGGAATTTCCCTCGCCACTCCCGGAGGAGATATGGACCATTGGCAAGGAGAGGTGAACCGGGCGATTGGCCTGTCGCTAGCGCCACGCACGCGTAAGGCGTATCACCACGCAATTAATTCTTTCAGGGCATTCTGTACCCAATTTCAACTGCCAGGAACCTGGCCGATCCCGGTAACCCATGTTCTGCGGTTCATGGTTTACCTGCATGCTCAGGGCCTTGCACATCGCACCATAGCATCTAAGCTTTCAGCGTTGGCTTTTATGGCCAAAGTGGGAGGTCATGTGGACAGCACCTCTGACTTCCGTGTGAGACATGTTTTGGAGGGGTGGGTGCGCAAGCGCGGGCGTTACCCGGACGACCGCCACCCGATTTCCCCAGTGGTTCTTACCCAGTTGGCCCGGGGCTGGCCTTGCCTCTGTTTTGATACATATGAGGCAGCCCTATTTCATGCAGCCACAACGGTGGCATTTTTTGGAGCGCTCCGCATCAGCGAGCTTGAGATGCTGTCTAAGGCGGATGCAAGTCGTAGGGCACTGGAACTCGAGGATGTCTGTGTTGCCAAAGACTGGGCTTAGTTGAGGATACGCTCCTCTAAGACGGATCAGCATGGCGTAGGCAGTGGTGTGCGACTGCTACGGTGTTCTTTGGCAGACATCTGTCCGGTTGGTGCCCTACAGGAGTTCCTTGCACTGCGTGGCACGCACCATGGCCCGTTTTTCTGTCACCAAGATGGGTCTCCCCTTACTAAATTTCAATTTTGGAAGGTGACGGGCAAAGCGCTGGCCAGTGTGGGCCTCCCAGGTGCCCGCTATGGCACCCATTCATTCCGTATAGGGGCGGCCTCAACCGCAGCTGCTTTTGGGTACTCTGGGGCTGACATACGCAGCATGGGAAGGTGGGGTTCGCAATGTTTTCTGTTTTATGTGCGCCCACTTCCGCCGTGAGTACCAATTCAGTCACCTTACCTTCTTTTCCTCAATTTTCTTTACAGACCCTGGGTGTCGTATTACACCGGTGACAGTATGGCTGGTGGGCCATAGCTACGTGCACAGGGCAGCGCGTTACGCTGCGACGACAGAGTGGGGACCCCGACTGGGACTGGGTGCATACGCAAGTCTCACATGGCATGGTAAGCCCGGGATGTTATGGCGGGAGCTGCTGCCTTTCCTTTTTTCAGGCCAGAATGCTGACTCGCCTGACATTCTGATCATACACCTGAGGGGCAATGATTTGGGCCAGGTCACCGGCTTATCGCTGAAGCATGCGATTTGCGAGGACCTCGCCTACCTGCATTACGTCTGGCCTGCCACAACCCTTGTTTGGTCGGACATGGTCCTGCGCCATTCCTACAGAGGGGGTGTTGACCTCCTGGCCCTTGACCGCGCTAGACGCATGGTGAATAGGGCAGCGGCGCGGTTCCTTGTCGACAGGGCTTGGGGGAGGGTCAGTCGTCACCCCGCTATTAGCCTACAAAATTATGACTTGTATGCAGGGGATGGGGTCCATCTGTCGCGAGGAGGTATGGACCTCCTGTTGGGTGATTGGCGAGCAGGCCTGTTGACCGAGCTGACGGTCTGGGGGGGGCGTCGAGCCTTCTTTGAAGCCCCTCCGTGTGGCGGGTAGCACTGGTAAGGTAAACATTATGACCCACAGGTATCCGGCAAGTTCGCAATTGACTGGACAACACTAGACAGGCATAAGTTGGTTAAACGTTGTCCGGTCAATGACGAACTAGGCGACGGGGTGATGGCTATAGCTAGACAGCATGCATCACCCCGGGATTTTACGGATACGCGTCAGAGGGTGGGGTCATTAGTTAGATATTGACTACGGTCAACAATTTGTTTGTTGTCAACAAACAAATTGATACAAATGGATACATTGTAGCAATTGCCGTTGGCAATTTTGGGTGGTACCTTACCAGTGTTACTTCGGCCTGCTTGCCTTAAGAATTATGATTGGTCAATTACCAATAGAAATTTATAATTCGGACTAGGGCATGAATCAATAAATGTGGCCCAATGCCGTTATCCACTTTTATCAGTGTCTGAGTCCTTTATTGGGGGGTGCGCCTGCAATGCAAGCGCGGCACCAAAATGGCCGCCACACTCTTTGCGGGGGCCCCCCCACCGGACGAAGGCATCCGGGTAGTTAGGGGCGTGGCCAGCTCCCTTATAAAAGGGGTGGCCACGAGGCAGCCGAGCTGCCATTTTGCGAAGCGACGGAGCGGAGAAGTTTTTCCCCTCCACCCCCTCCCTAGTTAACAGTGTGATGTTTTGGTCGCTTCGGGGCCGGGTGGGAATTTTTGGCTGGGACCCATATTGGCTTCCGGGTCCTGGTTTTTTCGCCCATCCCACACTGTTGCTATGGTTTGACATAGGGGTTTTTCTGTTGCTGCTGTTGACTTTGGTCACATGGGCGGGTAGCACTGGTAAGGTAAACATTATGACCCACAGGTATCCGGCAAGTTCGCAATTGACTGGACAACACTAGACAGGCATAAGTTGGTTAAACGTTGTCCGGTCAACGACGAACTAGGCGACGGGGTGATGGCTATAGCTAGACAGCATGCATCACCCCGGGATTTTACGGATACGCGTCAGAGGGTGGGGTCATTAGTTAGATATTGACTACGGTCAACAATTTGTTTGTTGTCAACAAACAAATTGATACAAATGGATACATTGTAGCAATTGCCGTTGGCAATTTTGAGTGGTACCTTACCAGTGTTACTTCAGCCTGCTTGCCTTAAGAATTATGATTGGTCAATTACCAATAGAAATTTATAATTCGGACTAGGGCATGAATCAATAAATGTGGCCCAATGCCGTTATCCACTTTTATCAGTGTCTGAGTCCTTTATTGGGGGGTGCGCCTGCAATGGGAAAGGGACAAGGTCCAATACAGGAATCTATATTCAGAGGAGAATATTTCCACCTGTCCTCAAAGTGGGGTGTGCCATGTTGTTAGTGTTAGCTGGTTTCTTTTTGTTATATAGTTTATTAGCTTTTAAAAGGTTAGTGTATATTTTAACTTCTTTGTTTGTATAAAATATTAGACTATGGAGAGCTGGTGTGGTATGGAGATACCATTTTAGATCAAGCCTCAGAAGATGTGAATTCAAATCTCTGCTTGTGGTTTGAAACTCTCTGGGGGTTTGCAATGGTAAACTACTCTGTGAACATTCACAAAACAAACTTTCCTTTTGTGTGTGTTTGCTTGATGTATTTTAGAACTCCCCCCCCCTCATTTCATAAAGCAATGGATCTCATGAAAACACCAAAACTGAGTTTTGTTTATTTATTTTTCAATACAGCAAGCAACAGAATAGTTATACATTGTTCAGCTCCACTGGGTTCATCCCCCTTTATGTTTTCTTCTTAAAGACTTGATGGCACACCTGGTCTTCACATGTCAGCTCCTACAACATCAAAACCACTGGTGAGCACAGACAGATTCCATTCATGCTTCTTACAGTCAGCATCTTCTTTCTAAACTCATAAAACAGCTGAGCTGCTGCATTAACAGTGGGGCTGAACTATTACAAGGAAAGGGTCGGCATATTTGATGAAACCAATCAGCCAGCAAGCACTACAGGTTGCAGTAATTAGATTTTGACACTTGAATTGAGTTTTTAAAAGGATAAAAATGAAAAATGCATGGAAATTGCCCTGTAACTGTGGGACATTGCGTGGCCTGTTATTAACTAGCATACTGTAATTTATTAAACTCACTGAAGCAATAAGGAAATGGCAGAAGGAGAGAAGGAAAAGCCTTAAAGATAATAGGAGGTGTGCAATACTTTGTTTTCCAGCGAGTGTCTGCAAAATGTGGACCTTAATTTAGAACGTTAGACCATCTGTTAATAATCTGGCCAAAGGGATTACTGGCAAATTTTGAATTTGTTTTATAGTGAAACTAAGTAAGTCTTCTTGAAGTAGGGTAGGGTAATGTTTTGTGCAAGAAAGACACCAGTGCAGTGGTATTTGCAGACATACCATTCATAAGTGTGTGTGTGTGTTTGCACACTAAAAGTTATAGCTGAAATTTTATGATAATGAAAATCTTTAAAACCTAAGTGCAGATATAAAGATAAGTAATAACTATCTTTCAACTTGTTCTTACAAGCATGTGAAAATAATTCCTCACTCCACTTTACTGATCCCATTGTGGTTTACAAATAATTCATCTTTGTACTGAAGTGGATTATGTTGGCATGATGTACAACAATAAAACCAGAGAAAGCATAGTAGCAGTGGCATATAGTCTGTCAGGAATTATGCAGAGGGTTATATCATCTTGGTTCCATTTGAAGACTTCAGTTCATTCCTTTTGTCCTTAAATCAGTATGAGGAAAGAAATTTCCACCCAGCATAATCTCCATCTATAAAATGTGCATAACACTCTATTACACAAGTCTGTTATTGGAACTCAGATAAACGTGTGACCTCAAGGAAATAAATGCTGTAGCAGTAACAGAAGCAAATGCCCCAAGGTTCTCCTAGCTTCTTCTTCTTCTCCTAGCCTTAAGGGACAGCTGGGAATCTTGCTCCTGTACTTGCCCCCTTGCATGGTAGCAGATTTCCTGCCCGACATGCTCGAGGCGGTCGCAGCATTGGCATTGGAGTTCCCCGGGCTTGACTTCAACTTGCCCTCACTGGGGTCGGCCTTGGAGCCAGCTCGGGAGTTCATGGCTACCATGGCAGCTGTGGGCCTGACTCAAGTAATTCAGGGCCCCACCAGGAGCAGTGGTAACTCGCCTGACTTAGGTTTTTCTATCAGAGCAGTGGCTGATACACAGATAACACCAGTGCCATGGTCAGATCACTATCTGATGACTCTCAATTTTCTGGGAGCGACGCCTCACCGCAGGGAGGCAGGACCAGTTAAATAGGTCCGGCCCCGGCCACTGATGGATTCTGAGAGATGTCAGAAGGAACTGGGGCTGTTTCCTCTGGACCGGCTGCATGACTCAACTGAGACCTTGGTCGCCCTTTGGAAAGAGGAGGCGATGTCAGTCTTGGACACAATCACACCACTGCGGCCTCTCCCCGCCCGCAGGTTCTGCCCGGCTACCTGGTTTACAGAAGGATTGGGGGAACTGAAGCAGGTGAGGAGATGCCTAGAGTTCCGTTAGGTGAAGACGTGGAGCTATTACGACCAGACACGCATTAGAGCTACTATCAGAGCCTATCTCGTGGTGATGAGGGTGGTGAAGCACCAATACTTCACCACTCTTATTGTCTCTGCAGATAATCGCTCAGCGGCCCTGTTCTGGGTGACGAGATTCCTCCTGGGTAAGGGGGGGCAGAACCTGGCTGCAGGGCTCAGCTGATGATTTTGCTGATCATCTGGCAGAGAAAATTGCTCGCATTCACTCAGGACTCAATCCTGATGTGGAGATGGGATGCCTGGAGATGGCTGGATCACAGTCTAGCCTTGTTATCTGGGATCAATTTGATCCAGTTGACCCTGATGAAGTGGACAGGCTCCTCAAGGCTGTGCATGATACCACTTGCTTATTAGATCACTGCCCAGCCTGGCTGATCAAATCGGCCAAGGCAACTACTGGCAGTTGGGTCAGTGCGATGGTGAATGCTTCCTTACGGGAGGGGGTGTTCCCAGCATCATTTAGACATGTGCTGGTGTGCCCCCTATTGAAGAAATCATTGCTCAACCCTACGGTATTGACTAATTTTAGACCTGTCTTCTGGAGAAGGGCCGCCCTCCATCCTCTGGCTGAAATGCCGGCCAGCCAGGGGAGCCTCCCAAGCGGGGAGGCAGTAATATGGAGGATACCTGCCAAATGGAGTGCTCCAAATGGGGCGCTCCGGTTGGCAATATGCACCGGCGCCCAAGCTGAGACTGCCACAGGTGCGGGGAACCACAGTGGCAAGGCCGCCATAGGTGGCCGCTGCACCGCCACGGCACCACCACCATTTGAGGCAAGGCCGCCGCAGGTGTGCGCCGCCCATAGCATAGCTAAGGATCCACTACCCAGCGAAGCAGGTACCCCCTGCTAGTTTTATATATAATTTCATATTTGTAACCTATCTTTCACATAAATAAGTCAGAGTGACATACATGAGCAGAATTCGTGATAAGTTACTTTTAAAACTGCAACTTCCAGAATCTACCAGCTTACATTGCCATGTTGTCTGAGGAATTCTAGAAGTTGTAGTCCAAAAAAGCAACTTCTTAAAGTTCTGTGTCTGTGATTATCTCATTTTCTACCTACAACCCCCCTCAAGATATAATCTGAACTGAGATTGGGGATACATTAATTAGCCAGAGAACTCCCATTAAAACAGGACTCTCCATATATGTATCCATACACAGGTGTGCTGACTTGGGCTTCTGGTAATTGAAATCCAGGAATAGCTGGAGCACCAAGGTTGGCCACCCCTGATATACAGACAGAAGTAATAGAACTGATGTGGCTTCAACATGAGTTTTCAATACAGATAGGAAAAATGAAGAAATAGAAACAGAACTACTAAAAATCATTGGAAAAGTAACAGAATTTTGCAGTAGAAGAGTGTATAGTACAAGGTTTACACCAGGGGCACCCAAACTACGGCAGGTGGGCCCAATTAGTCCCATGCATATCATTAGTATGACCTGTGGTGAGTACCTAGGCTCACCACGGACCGTCCCTCCACCCGCTCCCACTGCCTGATGTTAGCAGTGACGTTGATGGTGGCGGCGGCGATTGTGCTTGGTCCCCACTGCTCCAAGCAGCCTCTGGCTTGGTCCCATCCCATCTGTAGCCTTTGCCAAAGTCGATCGCCTTGCTGGGGAAATTTTCAGAGCCTCCTCCATTTCAAAATCCGCGGCACTGGAAAGGTAAACCTGGCACGCTGTGCTAATGTCAGCCTTGCTGCATCAAGGGGTTCTCCCAGTGCCATGGATTGTGAAGTGGAGGAGGCTCTGAAAATTTCCCCAAAGCAGCGATCGGCTTTGGCAAAGGCTGCAGAGGGGATGGGACCGAGCCAGAGGCTGCTTGGAGCAGTGGGGACAAAGCGTGATCACTGCTGCTGCTGACGTCAAAACTGTCAGCAGCGGGAGTAGCCCGCCTCTGGCACCCACAGCTGCGTGTCAGGGGCAGGATGGCCCGACAAAAAGTTTGGGCACCACTAGTTTACACCAATGATTTTAGCTCTTACCAGGTACAATTTGTCTCCTTCAATCCAATGTTTCCATCCTCTATTTTTCTTTTCACCTTTCTGCACACAGATTAGTTTATCTCCATCCCAGGTCACAAGTGACTGCAAGGATCAAATGATAACATTCAGTAACATCCTATAAATCTGAACTACTCAACTGTAGCCCAGCTGTTAAAGGAACGCGAGTAAGCTGCCCATAGAGGGCAGCTGCGAGCGTTCAACTCACATGGTTCTCATTCCTCAAATCACCGGCAGCCGCGGGAACTCTCCCGCACTAGCAAACTACTACGGAAGAGGGGCGTGACTTGGACGACGTCACGCCGGTAGCAGCCAATAAGCTACCGTGCGACAAGATTCGAATGTATTGCACTACTGTATATAATGTGATGTACCTCCGCCATTACCACATGTTCATCCTGATCATCAACCAATAAACCTGTGTTAGTCCTCACTGCGACTCCTTCTTTGTCTTCCGTGCAAGACACCAAAAGTATGCTAGACAAATTCTACTTCAATGCCATAATTAAAATGAATTGATTGCTTTCCTGACAGCTTTCTTCACTGTTTAGTTTTCTTCACTGCCCAGCTTTCACAACTGTATATCTGGAACAACGTAGTATGAATGGCCTTGGTCTCCAGCGATATAGCCTTACACTTGAGGATACTCCCTAGCTCTAGGAAATGTGATTTTAGTGTAGTTTCCCACAAATCTTTGGCACATTTCCTGCCAATTAATACTATTCTCTGAAAGAGGAAGTGATTGACCTCAAAGAGGACCAAAAAATTGAAGAAAGGAGGAAGGTTGCACTGAGGCCCCTGGTACTGCATATAGTCCATAGGCCATACTTTGCCCACCCCTGCCCTAACATATTAGGAGCTGAGCAGTGATGGGATTCTACCAGTTGCACCAGTTAAGGCAAACTGGTAGTAAAAATTCCCACTGGCCATTCCCAGTTTCCCTCCCCACGCCCTTGTGCATGCATTCTATCACACCCTCGTGCTTGCATGCCATTGCGCTTGCACATCTGGCAGCGGTGGTGGAGGGTTGGGAGCGCTCTGAAGGCAATGGCATTTCCAACCCATGCCACATTTCAGACCTCCTCTGGCCAGGTGAGCTGTGGCATGGGTGAGACTGGGGAGACCGTGCCGGGACCTTCCGCTCCCACTGGGACTACCGCCACACCTGCTGCAGCAAGCAGAGCCGCAGGAGGCAACAGTAGGGTGAATGCCACCACTGGAGCAGTGTAGCAGGGCTCCTCGGCAGCTGGAGAGCCTACCTTAGCTGCCGTGGCTGCTGCTGCTGCTGCTGCCAGTGCTGAGAGCCCTGCTGGGGAAGGAGGAGTGGCAGGAGGTGGCAGCAGTACCTTGGCTTGCATGGCAGAGAAGGCACAGCTCCCCCCGGCCAAGAAGCAGGAAAAACTGGACGTTCATTCTGCCTGCAAGGTAAGTTACCCGCCCGGCTGTGGGGGATGGGTGGGAACGAGGCACTAACCAGGGGCCTGGGGGTGAGGTGGGGGAATGAAGCACTAGCTTGGGGCTTGGGGTGGATGGGTGGGAACAACGCACTAGGTTGAGGCCTGGGGGGTGAGGGAACAAGGCACTAGCTTGGGGCCTGGAGGGGATGAGGTACTAGCGAGTGGCCTGAGGTGTGGGAACAAGGCACTAGCTTACTAGGTTGAGGCCTGAGGGGTGGGGGAACAAGGCACTAGCTTGGGGCCTGGGGGGGATGAGGTACTAGTGAGCGGCCTGAGGCGTGGGAACAAGGCACTAGCTTGGGGCCTGGGTGGGTGGGTGGGTGAAGGAATGAGGCACTAGTGAGGGGAGTTGCAAAGTGTGCATTTTAAGGATCTCAGGTGTCTCCCCACCCACCACCCACCCTGATGGAAGCCCCTGTGTTGTGTTGGTGGGGGAAACTTGTTCCATGAAAGCTAATGTTAAAATACATCAGTTATTCTTTAAGGTGGTGTTTTTGTCATTTTGGTTTTTTTTACTTCCAGATATGCTTGAAACACAGACTAACAGGGCTACCATTCCAAAAGTTTTGAATTGGCAGCCCTTTTATTCTGTGCAAGCATATCAGAGAGTAAACACACACAAAAAAGGCCAAAACAAACCACATTGAAGACTAACTGTTGTGTGTGCTTTTGTGGATCGAGTTCACTGAGCACACAATGGTTGGCTAGCATAACAGAAAAGTTTACAAATCAGTGTGGCTTTTTACAACAGGTAATAACTGTGGTGGTTCAAGTGCAGTGGTTCAACTGGTTAAGCCAGTGATCTTGATGACTGGAAGATCAGCAGGTCAGCAGTGTGAGATCCAAAGCATGTTGTTATTCTGTATGACTGTGTTGTGTTTTGTCCATGTGTAGAGAGTGCTCTACTGCTGGTGTAAATCACTTTTTAAATATTTTAATAGTTGTTGTGTTCTGTAAAGCAGTGCCTTTAACAATGTACCTGTACCATGTGTTATCAATGTAACCTTTCTGTGTGCAACATTATAACCATCACCTGTATCAATGTAAGCCTAATAAGGGGACATGAGCTAGTGACCACCAGAGGGCAGTAGCGAGCGTCCAGCTCTAATGGATCATCAGCCACCCGGTTCAGCAGCGCGGGAAGATTCCCCGCGACTTCCTCACCTGGTCAAGAAGGGCGTGACCTCCTACGACGTCACACAGGCAGCAACCAATAGTCTGTCAACGAGCCACATTCAAATGTATAGCCAGCTGTATATATTGAGCTACCCATCCGCCATTACCACATGTTCCTCCGGATCATCATGCAATAAACCTGTGTTAAGCCAACCCTTCGGCTGTTTCATTGTCTTTGGTCCCTTACACTAAAATAGTTCATTTTTAAAAATACAGTGGAACCTCATACAACAATCGCTCCGTATAGCAACAAAATCACATAACAATTAGGGTTGTGTTTTTTGGGTGGTGGTGGTGGTGGTGGGGGAATGGTGTCCTGCACAACAATTTTCCCTATGGAAAAAACCATACAACAATTTTTCAATGGAAAAAACCACTTAGCAAAATAAATCGTTGTATGATGCATCCCATAGGGAAAATCACTATATGATGCATGTATCGTATAGCAATTGTTTCGTATAACAATGAGTCCCATGGAATGGATTAAAATGTTGTATGAGGTACCACTGTACTGCACAATGGAATGAGTGCAGTCCCAGCTCCTGCCAACCTAGCAGTTTGAAAGCAAGAAACTGCAAGTAGATAAATAGGGACCACTTCAGTGGGAAGGTAAAGAGCATTCCATGTCTAGTCATGCCTGCCACATGACTACAGAAAACAGCACTGGCTCTTTGGCTATAAACAGAGATGAATCCTGAACCCTAGAGTCGGATACGACTGGCTTTTGAGGAAGGGCAACTTTTACCTTTACCCAATAACAGAAGATCCCTGATTAGTATTCAAATTTGCTGTGAAGTTTTGCCCTGTTTAGTTGCAAGTGGTTAGTAAAGGTAAAGGTTGCCCTTGCTCAAAAGCCAGTCATATCCAACTCTAGGGTGCAGTGCTCATCTCCATTTACAGCCAAAGAGCCAATGTGTTTACAGACATTTTCATGGTTATGTGGCAGGCCCACCCAGTCACATGGCCATGCCCACAGAAGAGGTAGTAATTTTTTTTTGGATCCCACCACTGGAGATGAGGCACAGGTTGTTGTTGCTGCTGCTGCTGTTGTTGAGATGGCCATCTAGCCATCTCATCCTCTGCCACCCCTTCTCCTTTTGCTTTCGATCTTTCTCAGCATCAGGGCCTTCTCCAGTTGGCCTTCTTATTTTGTGGCCAAAGTACTTGAGCTTCAGCTTCATTATTTGTCCTTCCAAGGAGCAGTCAGGGTTGATTTCCTTTAGAATGAAATGTTTTGTTCTCCTTGCAGTCCAGGGGACTCTCAGGAGTCTTCTCCAGCACCACAGTTCAAAGGTGTCTATTCTTATGCGCTCAGCCTTCCTTATGGTCCATCTCTCACAGCCATACATCACTACAGATTCTTCTACCACAGCAAAAACATGCAGTTTTGGGGACAAAACAGGAAGGCTTTTCTTCTGAATAATAGTGTTGGGATATATTTGAAGTCTTTTCCCAATGTTAGCATTTGATTGTCAGAAATGTTGAATTTTTTTTTTTTACCCTTCCCATTTCCTCTTGTAGTTGTTTTCCACTACAACAATGAGTGGAAGAAAGCATAACCTGCTTACATTTTGTGACTGTCTGGCAACCT
Organism: Bradypodion pumilum; assembly: GCA_035047305.1. Lineage (NCBI taxonomy): Eukaryota > Metazoa > Chordata > Lepidosauria > Squamata > Chamaeleonidae > Bradypodion > Bradypodion pumilum. Next base: position 329,007,397 of record JAWDJD010000003.1, read on the forward strand.
TCTGCATCTCTGTACTGAAAAAAGTGCAGAGGCAGAGAATGGCTCTCTTAAAAATAATTAATTCCTGCTATTCCTGCAAAAAATAGCAATGTGTTGATGTGGGAATGTTGGGCAGAAATCATCTCGATAAGAAATCAGATGGAATTATAAGAGAAATAAGATGCTTTTTCTTCTCTCTGTCAGATAACAGCAGTGAGATGGGAGGAGAAAATTGAGGTTGCAGAAAGTTCAGGGAAGAGGCAGTATTGTTCTGAGATAGGACTGGTAAAGGATGGCTTTGACAGAAGTATAAGGAGCATGCTGTGATGTCAGGGCACAAAAAGGTCACACATGATAGGAAAAATGTTGGCTGTGGGTAGCGAGTTTCTTTCCATACTCTTGTGTGTGTGGTGGGAGAGATAATTAGGTGGCTATAATGTTTGCTATTCTGTTCTGCAGAGCTGATAGAGAGCCATATGGGCACAGTGTTCATTAGATCTCTTTCCATTCTGGTTTCTGACAGCCCCAATCAGAAAGAACATTTAACTCAGTGCCTGGGTTGTCAGAGTCACAGGATATTGCAAAATTCAGATTATGCCTGCAGTGAAAACAGTCCCAACTCTGATTCACCTTAAGGGCCAGAATCCTCTTGAAACTGTAGAGAAAAAAATAACAATACATGTTTGTGGTGCATGGGATCTTGCTGTCTGCCCAAGATTTATTCGGACATGCTTGGGTTTCTTGTTCCATCACACACGGGGAGCATGTCAGCCAGCCAGCCAGCCAAATAGGAAAACAGCTTATGTGACTGCTCTTACTCATGCAAAGTTTTGCAATATCAGTTTGGCCAGGGAGGGTGCAGGAGGGAGTCATAGTAGACATACAGTACATTAAAAAGATGCCTCCTCAAGAAGGTTGCCCAGAAGCACTATTCTTGCAGCAGTTGCTTGTATCAGGGAGGGGAATCAGTTTTAGCTTGTAGGGAGCTGTGCTTTCACCCCAAGGCTGTCAGCTGGGGATATATAAGTGTATGGAGAGTTGAAAGATGATGAAAATAATAATAATTCTGATTTGCTGTCAAAAGCTTGAGAAACTGTCATGATTTACAATAAGTGGCAGCAGCAGCAGCAGCAGCAGCAGCAGCAACAACAACAACAAAAATAAAAATGCAAATCATTGCTTTTATATATATATAAACATTTCTTTAACATTTTAAATTTGCTTTCAACATTTTAAATTTGCTTTCAACCATTTTTCTTGAACGTCAGTTGCTGATGTTGACTGCTGTGTAAATGGAAAACAAATCATAGATTTCTACCTGCACCACTCGGTTGTCAAGCCCCTTGGTTTGCTCTTCAAATTCCTCTCCTACAGTGTAATTCACTTCATAGTTCCTGAAAGTGCTCATAGTTTTTGTCTTGAAATTGTCTCCCTCTTGAATAATTTCCTTTGTTTGTTTCAAGTGCTTTGCAATCTTACGGGTAGCAAAGTCAATGCCTACAGAGGAAAACAAGAAACAGTCATTCTAACAGGGCCCCTGACTAAATTCAAACTTATATAGCTATACACTAGAGAAGTTACAAAGCAGAGACTATCTGTGTCCTATGTGATAATTGTCATTTTAAGATCCTCTCTTCCCCTTAGCAATATCGCAAACTGTGCTAAAAAAAACTAGATTTTTTTTACTTGAGGACTTGCTCTGCACTTTGTGACATTTGCACACCATTCAACTAATGAAAAGATAATTTGGTGACTACCATACCCTGTTTGCTTCTCAGCTAGAGGGTAGTCCATGAGCAAATTCATTATGACAATTAGCATACCTGTCAACCCGCGGCTCTGGAAAAACGGGACCTGTGCACATCGCTTGTGCGCAGATTGCATCCCACGCATGCGTGGAAAGGTTTTACCCATTCCATGCATGCACGGAAGCGCTATGCCGCTTGCCCTTACGCAAGTGACGTAGCGCTTCCGCGCATGTGTGGAAGGGGTAAAACCCTTCCGCGCATGCGCGGAAAGCGTTTCCCCCACTGCCAAATTATGGGGTTTTGGCAGCGGGGGCTGGGTTATGACGTCAATCGACGTCAATTTACGGGGTAATCCCGGCCAAATCGGGAAGGTTGACAGGTATGACAATTAGTATGCTGGACAAGGACTAGGAAGATCCAGGTTCAAATCCCACTTGGTTATTAGGTTCACTGGGTGAAACTGTGAAGCCCCATGGTATGCTCTATGTCAAAATTTATGAGCAGTGCAATTAAAAGGTTATAAAGAGGAAAGAAATTCTTCAAAGTAGCTGTATCTGGGCAATGAAAAAGCCAACAAAGGCTGTGATTATCTTCATGCTACCCAGTGACACAGCAAAAGCAAGCAAAATTTCAATACATAATGCTGAGGAAATTTCATGCTGTTGTTGTTGTTCAGTCGCACAGTCGGTTCCGACCCTTTGCGACCCTATGGACCATTGCTCTCCAGGCGCCTCTGTCCTCCACCATCCCCCTCAGCCCTCCCAGCTCTGTGCCCATTGTGTCTACAATGCCATCTAGCCATCTCATCCTTGGCCTCCCCCTTCTTCTTTTGCCCTCCACCTTTCCCAACATCAATGCCTTCTCAAGTGAATCCCCCCTTCTCATTTGATGTCCAAAGTATTTTAGCTTCATCTTTACTATTTGACCTTCCAGTGAGCATTCAGGGTTAATTTCTTCTAAGATTGACCTATTTGTTCTTCTCGCTGTCCAGGGGACTCTCAAAACCCTCCTCCAACACCACATTTCAAAGGCATCTATTCTTCTGCGTTCAGCCTTCCTAATTGTCCAGCTCTCACATCCGTACATTACTACTGGGAAAACCATTGCTTTGACTATTCTAATTTTTGTTTTCAGTGTGATGTCTCTGCTTTTCACTATGTTCCCCAGGTTTCTCATTGCTTGTCTCCCAAGAATCAGTCGCCTTTTTATTTCATGGCTACAATCCCCATCTGCAGTGATCTTTAATCCTAGAAAAGTAAAATCTGTCACTGCTTCTACTTCTTCCCCATCTATCTTCCAGGAACTGATTGGGCCTGTTGCCATTATCTTGGTTTTCTTGATATTGAGTCTCAAGCCAGCTTTTGCACTCTCCTCCTTCAGCCCAATCAAGAGATTCTTTAGGTCTTCCTCACTTTCTGCCATTAGGGTGGTATCGTCTGCATATCTCAGATTGTTGATGTTTCTCCCAGCGATTTTAATCCCATATTGTGATTCCTCCATCCCTGCACTGAACATTATGTGCTCTGTGTATAGGTTGAATAAGCATGGTGACAAAATGCAGCCTTGTCTTACTCCTTTTCCTATTCCAAACCACTCTGTCATTCCATGTTCTGTCCTAACTGTTGCTTCTTGGTTCATGTACAGATTTCTCAGGAGGCATATGAGGTGCTCTGGTATTCCCATCTCTTTAATTACTTGCCACATCTTGTTGTGGTCCACACAGTCAAATGCCTTAGTGTAGTCAATAAAACAGAAATAAACTTGTTTCTGGTATTCCTTTGTTTTCTCCATGATCCAGCGTATGTTGGCAATGTGGTCTCTAGTCCCCCTGCCTCTTCTGAAACCTGCCTGCACCTCTGGTAATTCTCTTTCCACATGCTGCTGAAGTCTATCCTGTATTATCTTGAGCATCACCTTACTGGCGTGTGGGATGAGCGCGATTGTTCGATAATTTGAACATTCTTTGGCATTGCCCTTTTTTGGGATTGGGACGTATACTGATCTTTTCCAATCCTGTGGCCATTGTTTTGTTTTCCAAATCTGCTGGCATATTGAATGTAGTAATTTGACTCCATCATCTTTTAGCGCTTTAAAGAATTCAACTGGGATACCATCATCTCCACTAGCTTTGTTGTTTGCAGTGCTCTTTAGGGCCTTTATGACTTCGCTCTCCAGGATGTCTGGCTCAGGTTCTACTTCTTCGTCATTGTGATTGTCAGGAGTGTTGAGATCCTTTTTGTAGAGTTCCTCTGTGTACTCTTTCCATCTTTTCTTAATCTCTTCTGCATCAGCTAGCTCCTTTCCTTCTTTGTCCCTTATCATGGTCATTTTTGCTTTAAATGTTCCCTTAATTTCCCCAATTTTTTTGAAAAGATCTCTGGTTCTGCCTCTTTTGTTGTTTTCCTCCATTTCTCTGCACTGTTCTTTTAGGTAGTTTTCCTTATCTCTCCTTGCTTTTCTTTGAAATTCTGTGTTCAAATGATTGTAGTTTTTCCTTTCTCCTTTGACTTTTGTGTTCCTTCTTTCCTCTGCTATTTTAAGAGCCTCATCAGACAACCACTTTGCTTTCTTACTCTTCTTTTCTTTTGGTATGGTTTTCTTTGCTGCTTCCTGCATGATGTCCCTCATCTCTGTCCATAATTCTTCTGGCACTCTATCTATTAAGTCTAAGCCATTGAATCTGTTCATCACCTCCACCGCGTATTCTTTAGGGATGCTGTCTAGGTGATATCTTTCTGGTCTCCGTGTTTTCCTTATTTTCTTTAGTCTAAGCCTGAATTTTGCGATCAATAGGTTGTGATCTGAGCCACAGTCTGCTCCAGGTCTTGTTTTTGCTGACTGTATGGAGGTTCTCCATCTTTGGCTGCAGAGTATGTAGTCAATTTGGTTTCGGTGTTGGCCATCTGGTGATGTCCATGTGTAAAGTCGCCTCTTGTGTTGCTGGAAGAGAGTGTTTGCTATGACCAGTGCGTTCTCTTGGCAGAACTCTATCAATCTTTGCCCTGCTTCATTCTGTACTCCAAGACCAAATTTGCCTGTTATTCCCTCCACTTTTTGATTTCCTACTTTGGCATTCCAGTCTCCTAATATAATTTGGACATCATTTCTTGGCGTCTGTTCTATGAGGTGTTGTAAGTCCTCATAGAACTGGTCCATTGTGGCTTCATCTGCACCAGTGGTTGGTGCGTATATTTGGATCACAGTGACATTGAAAGGTTTGCCTTGGAATCTGACTGACATCATTCTGTCATTTTTGAGATTGTATCCCATTACTGCTTTTCTCACTCTTTTATTGATAATTATGGCTACTCCATTTCTTCTAAGGTTTTCTTGACCACAGTAGTAGATATGATGGTTTCCAGAGCTGAATTCGCCCATCCCTGTCCATTTGAGCTCACTGATGCCCAAGATGTCAATGCTTATTCTTTCCATCTCACTTTTTACCACTTCCAGTTTACCTTGGTTCATTGATCTCACATTCCATGTCCCTATGCAGTATTGCTCCTTGCAACATTGCATTTCCCCTCCCCCTTTCCTGTCCCTCCCCTTCCTCCCCTCTGTGGTGTTAAGCATCCTGTATCACCTAGCCTGCCGTTTTGTTTTGTCTTTTGTTTTGGTCAATAGGGTTCTCTTGGCAAGATTTGTGGCGTGGTTTGCCGGTGTCTGCGCCATTTTTTCTCCTCATACATTTTATCACAGTTTTTAAAAGTTTAACACATTTAGGACAACATATTATCATGCATATTATCACACTTTAAAACACAGTCTCTATGTCAGTTTCTATGTTTAGTCAGTATAAAGTCTCTATGTCAGTTGCTATATTAGGTCTTCTACATTTGCATATCTGTTACTTATCCTTTGCCTGGGACTCTGGCTCTCCTCCTCCTCCTCACCCCTCCACCCCCCGCCTGGGGTGGCTGCCCGGCGGCGGCGGCGGCAGGCCCCTTTGCCGCTCGCCCCGCTCTCCTCCTCCTCCTCACCCCCGGCTGGGGGTGGCTGCCCGGCGGCGGCGGCAGGCCCCTTTGCCGCTCGCCCAGCTCTCTTCCTCCTCCTCACCCCCGGCTGGGGTGGCTGCCCGGCGGCGGCGGCGGCGGCAGGCCCCTTTGCCGCTCGCCCCGCTCTCCTCCTCCTCCTCACCCCCGGCTGGGGGTGGCTGCCCGGCGGCGGCGGCGACAGGCCCCTTTGCCGCTCGCCCAGCTCTCTTCCTCCTCCTCACCCCCGGCTGGGGTGGTAAATAAATATTACTTCTTAGTGAGTAACTCAGTCTAAAACATATCTCGCAGGACTTGTGTTTGCGTAGGAGTTGGACTACACAGGCATTTAGCTTATTGTTTGGTCCAGTGCAGGGATGGGCTTGTTCATTCTTAAATACAACAATCAGACAATGTCTTTGTAGAGTGAACCAGTCAAAGCCCTATAGTGCTCTTGCTCACTGTCAGGAGCTCCTCCTTTTTTGGTGTGGGTAAAGATAAAGGTTTCCCTTGCTCGAAAGCCAGTCGTATCTGACTATAGGGTTCAGTGCTCATCTCTGTTTCAAAACCGAAGAGCCAGCACTGTCTGCTTCTGCAGACATTTCTGTGGTCATGTAGCAGGCATGACTAGACACCGGAGCACACGGAATGGTGTTCTACCTTTCCACTGAAGGGAGGATTGCCCTAATTATGCTCCTTTACTTATATGTGTGATTGCTGGAATGAACCAAAAGCTTTCACTTTTTTGACCTGGTAATATTGTGAAGAGCCACTTTTGGCTATTGGTTATTGAGTCACTTCCTCTGCTCTTTGATGGAAGGATGCGGGGGGGAAATTGTTAGCCTCCATTGGAACAGTGAAATACATGTACAGTGGAACCTCATACAACAATCGCTCCATATAGCAATGAAATCGTATAACAATTAGGTTTTGGGGGGAAATGGTGTCCCGCATAACAATTTTCCCTATGGAAAAAATCATACAACAATTTTTCAATGGGAAAAACCACTTAGAGAAAAAAAATCGTTGTACAATGCATCCCATAGGGAAAATCGCTATACGATGCATGCATCGTATAGCAATAGTTTTGTACAACAACAAGCCCCTGTGGAATGGATTAAAATTGTTGTATGAGGTACCACTGTATCAGTTATTTTTAAAATTATTTCTAATATGCATATCAATTATAGTTCTTTTTTTAAAAAATATTTCCTTTATCTTAATTTAAAGGACTGGTTGAGAAACTGCCCATAGACAAATAGACCATTGTGGCAGTTTCTAGATTGGCCTTTTAAAACAAGGGAAGGAAGTGTATTTGTGTATTAGGTATGTGCATTAGGCTAAATTAATTGTACTGTGGTTGCTTTTGGCAAAGACAAAGAAAAGAAACCTAACTGCCAGCCATTACCACTGGGCTGCTGATTTATGGCTTGACCTGGTTTATGAGCAGATACCAGCATACCAGCATAGGACAAGATGTCTTGACTGCTGCGATATTGCTGGGATATACTGACAGAACTAGAGTAGGTTATGCAAACATTTGAGATCCACATGACAACATGCTGTTTATGCCAACTTCACATGATCTCCAGAGAGAGAGAGAGAGCGAGAGAGAGAGAGAGAGAGCTGTCCCTTAATATACAATTAAGAGGGGAAATGTTTATTCTGTAAAGGTGTCTGTCTGTCTACAATATTGTTGAAAATAACCTCCATATTATTAGAACATTCTGCATATCTCTATTACCTCAAAGACAAAGGGTATTCATGAAACTCAAAGGGGACCTATAGCATATATACATTTTCTGTTGAAGCCCAATTCAGATATTATTAAATTGATTATCATTACCACAGATAGAGGAGAACAATCTAAATCTGGTCTCTGTTTGTGGCTTTGTCTTTCTCATGAGTACTGTTTTGTAGTACTTACTTATTGTAAATATATTCAGCTTACTAATGTAAGAACAGAGTAGGGAGAAAACCCTAACATCATTTTCTACAAACATTGCCTCTGTTTTCAGTTATGTGCTTCTGTGTCAAGCTGCAAACACAGAGCTTCCTATAAGAAGGGCCACACAGGATTCAAAGCAGCAATTTTTCTAATTTATTTTCAGTTTTGGTCAGGACTAGTGATTATCATTACATTTCAACTTTAGGCAATCTGTTTACTTGTTCAGTGTCCTTTCCAGGTTTTCAGTTACAGTATGGAAAAAATAATAGACATAATTGGCATTTCTGCATAGCAAAGAAATTCCCTTTGTGCAGAACTCCAAAAAGAAAGATTGAGTTTACAATCTGAAACATATTTGCTAGGAAATATATTCAGCTAAATTTGCTGGACTCAAAGTTCTGCAAATCTGTTTACCATAGGGCTATTTTATTTCAAAGTCAAAAATGTAAGGTGGAATCATTTTGTTTTTATATTTACCTAATGCCACCATGTAGCCTTCAAAGTTCTCATTGGATTCCAGCTCCCATGTCCCATTGTAATCAGCAGGCATTGCAGCTAGGGGTTTAAATCCAAGGATGACTTAGTTACGGAATGAAGGAAGTGATCTGCAAAAACCCAACATCCTAGAATCCTGTTCTTTTTATATTTCTTTGGGTGATGGTTATGGTTTCCAAGATACTAAAGTCTAAAGGTCAGTGAGATAACATAAGCAGAACTTTACCTTTCATTACAAAGGTTCAGGAGGACAGAACATAGACAGTAAATATACTGCTGAGGTTAGAAGTCAGAAAGAAAATGTTTTTGCAGTCACTTTGGTAAAATACAAAAGATAAAACAGAGAACTGTTTTATCTGAAATACACACCACTTTCCCCAGAAACAGAAATTGTTGTATTCAGAGGTCTCCTAATTCTTGTTGAATTTTATCAATATTCTGAGTATGAGAAGGGTTTGAATTAATACAGATGGCAAACTGATCTCAAATAATTTAACAGCATTTTGTCACAAATTACCTGTCAAAAACATAAACGTAAAAACAAGCATGCATTGCTGATGACACACGAAATGTTTTAAAGCCACAGAGATTACCTTATGTGATGTGACGGTTCATTTTGGAAGACCACACTCTGAGTGGAGGGTTGGGTAGGGAGAGGCTTAGAAAACTCGAATCACAAGTTTTCTCTATCACACACTGCTCTTCATGGACCTTGAGCTGTTAAAGCATTGTTTGCAAAATCAGATAAATATGAATGAATGAATGAATGAGGAGGAACAGGAGAAAGAGGAGATAAGACTTGAGCATGAAGTGGGAAGGCCATCAATATAAGTTGGACCATCAACAGTCACTGACCTCCAATAAGGACTCTAGATGCTTATTGGGAGTATTGGGTGCCAATTCTAGCTGTACCTCTCCCGAACCAGTTTTACTACATGGCCCAGACAGAAATTGCTAATCTGCACAAAACAAAGCAGATAATTTCATTGCACACTCCATCATCCAAGTTTCTACTACAAATGAGAAATCAGCTTTAATATATAGTCCTCCTAAAAGCTTCTGTTTTTATACCATCTTTACAGGCTTCACATTCTCTTTACTTGCTTATCAAGCTGGGTTTCCTCAGCCCTGTTTCAAGAGGCCCCATGTGAGCATGAATATTAGTGTTGTTGTCAGACACCTAACAAAACACAAGGTATGGTCTTTAAATCAGAGCTTATAGTTGAATTTCTAATGCAACTGATAGTGTCATATACAGTAAATGAAAGGGCCAAATTGCTTCATAGTTCATGGAGAGGTGTTTTTTTTTTTTACAGATCACCTTTCTTATGACTACAATAAGTCTATCCAATACAATTCTGGGAATATTTGCTTTGTCAGTTAACAGGAAAGCTCAGTAGCTCCTTTTTAGATAGAGATAATACTGAGGCCAGCTTCAGATTTCATTAAAAAAGTGAATGCTTGACCCCATATGCAATGGTATTTCCCTCCCTCATAAGTGTAGCAAAAAACATACACTGTAGGGGGGAAAGCATCATTATAAGATGTTGACACTTGTCAGGAGGACTCTGGAGACAAATTTTAAAACACCACAAATTGTATGACAAGCTTCATTCACAGCATTGTAAAGGAGGGTAGGGAAACCTAATGATCCTCAGGTAACTTTGGATTTCATTTATGCCAAGTGCAGAACTTAGAGAAGGTACTATTTTGGACTACAACTTCCTGGAGTAGGGTTAAAAACATTTCAATCCTCTGGCTAAATGAAACTCTAAAATTAGCCCCTTGGCATAAAGTAGAGTCGCACTGTTTACAACCTTCAGAAATTTAAGGGAAATGTTGGCTTTTATAACTGTTCCTTGTTTAACATACAGGAAGCATAAAACATGTGAGTTGGCAAAGGATGGAAGAGAACGTTAGGATGGAAACACTATCATGGGAGAAAGCACATTCTTCATTTTGTTCCCCCCTGCTTCATTTGTTTTTAAATCTCAAATTGATTCTGTCAAACTTAAGATGTAATCTGTAAATATTTATTAATTCTTTTAACAAGAAGCAGCTGAACAAAATATTGTTCAAAACTCCATTGGCCAAAACTCCATGGACATACCCTGCCTTCTGCTAAAGATAAGGAACCTGTCTAAAAGAGATGTAGGAAGAAAAGGAGAAGGAGAGAGGAAAGCTTAATTTACTACAAGTCACTAAGGAATGTGGGATATTGCCATAAATTTTTTTATGTACCCCACTCCACTAGACGACTGGAAGGTTATCAGGTCAGCAGTTTGAGACCCGAGTACTGCACAATGGTATTTCTCTCATCTCTGTCCCAGCTCCTGCCAACCTAGTAGTTTGAAAGCAAGAAATTGCAAGTAGATAAAGAGGTACCATTTCAGTGGGAAGGTAAACAGCATCCGTACACTCTGGTGTCTAGTCATGCCTGCCACATGTCCACATCTGGGGGCTGAAGGCTGAGAAACACCACATTAACAAAGCCAATAAACTGGGAGAAGTTCAGAGGAAGACACAAAGTTAATCAGAGAATTGAAAACCAAGCCCTATGAGGAAAGACTGACATAATTGGGCATGTTTAGCCTTGAGAAAAGAAATTGAGGGAAGATTATAATAGCACTTTTCAAATACTGTACTTAAAAGATAATCATAAAGGGGAGGGTCAGGATTTGTTCTTGATAATCTCAGAGTGCCCACTGCAAAAACCACCTCTTGCCTCAATGTGGTGGAGCAGTGACCCTGGCCATCCAACAGCTATGGTGATGGGGGTGTATTGCCCTGGCAAGTTCAACCATGCCAGAAAGGTGTCAGCTAACAGTCCAGAATGGTTTTCCATTCTGGAACCACAGGTCAGCTAAGTGGGGTTGAGTACTTGGCAATGCACCTGGCCAGTGCATTGCTCTAACATGGCCAACTTCAACATGAGCCCAGTATTTAAAATGACTAAAGGAGCATTGGAAAAAAGTGGGCTTCAGTTCCCTGTGCTCTATTGGACCCTGCTACAGTAGCAGTAGGACCTCCTGATGACGAGAGGCTGCTAAAATCTTGTGGGAGATGATGCTTCGATCCACCACATCAAACTAGTCGTGTGAAGTATGGACCAACCAAGCAATCAAATAATCTCAGAGTGCAGGATATGTAATAATGGGCTCAAGTTACAGGAAGCCAGATTTTGTTTGAGTATCAGAAAAAACTTTATAACTATTACAGCAGTACAACAATGGAACAATGGAGGTGGTGAGCATTCCAACATTGGAGGCATTTAAGAGAAAATTAGACAACCATCTATCAAACTTACTTTGATTTGAATTCTTGAATTGAGGTGGGGCTTGGACTCAATGACCTTATAGGTCCTTTTCCAACTCAACTATTCTATTATTCTATTAATTCATTTCCTGGCTAATCTAAATTGCCAGGTTAGCTTCAAGACATTTTGTGCAGCCTGCTACTGTAACCAAAGCAATTATGAAATTAAGTGTAATGCTTAAATTTTCATATTACCCTCCCTGAGCAATCACATGCTTTATTAGCATGAGCATCAAAGTGACAACATCCAATTTGGAAGCTTCATTATTATTTTTTAGAAAGCACACAGAGACATAATTATTCCTAACTGTCAAAGATGGCAAAGAGCCAGCTGTACCCACACTAGGCCACTTGAAGCTGAATGTGGGAACTTACTTAGGACTGTAAAAGAGCAAAGAGCAAATAACTTGTGGATTCAACCTCTGGGGGGAAAAGAATAGTTAGCAGAGCAGGTTTCCATCTCTGGAAAGAAGTCACATCTCTAAGGAGAAAAATAAGAAATCTAGCATTTAATACAGAAATACACTGAGGCAGGACAAAAACAAAAAACAAAAACTGGAATCCTAACACTAGCTAGCAAGCTTGAAAAGCAGGGAGTTGTGACCCTGAGGAGGTTCTTCTTTACGTGCAAAGATGTTGAACTTCTTCAGAATGAGGGAAGTCACCTCTGTCATCACAATAGCTGAATTTCATGCTGAAATAGTGGCTAACTCCTTGGACTGAAGATGGCAACTTACCACACAACTATGCATTTCCCTCCCTTCAGCCCTTCTCCACTCTCTCTTTTTTGATCTTCTGCTGCAGGATTCTCCCCCAGAAAGCACTTTTAAACTGGCAGAAGGGGGTTTCTGCTGACAGAGGGGGCCTCTTTGTCTTCTTAAGCCTCTACTGTTGGCATGTCTTTGAATTACTACTGCATGGCAGTCATCAGTCCACATATGTCCCAGGTTGTCCCCCCTGTTTCCAATTTCTACAATTAGATCAGATTCTACGATTTCTTTCTTTCTTTCTTTCTTTCTTTCTTTCTTTCTTTCTTTCTTTCTTTCTTTCTTTCTTTCTTTCTTTCTTTCTTTCTTTCTCAGTTTAAAAACAAATTACTCCACTTGGACATTTCACCACCTGTATGTGACACTGCATAAATTACAACCACTTCCAAAATTCTACACCTAGTTTGGGCTTCCTATTTAAAATTGTAAACAGGGACTCCTTCTCTGGTAGTAGTATCTCTATCATGGAACAGAGCAAGCAGCCACTTTTCCCTTTTATGCTGATGCCACAACTCTGCCAAAGCTAAGGGCTCACTTCACACTCAGAGTTTCACACAAAGGTGAAGCACAAATACAAAGTGTGTGTCATTGCTCTGACCTGTGTTGTATGTAAAGCAAAAACAAATGTATTATATTTTAAAAACCAGAGTATATAAAAGCTTCAGTACAAAGAGAGAAATAAAATTAAATGGTAAAATTTCTACTTGTCAGATCTTCAGCATATAGTCATAAGACTTCGACCTTACAATTTAAACACTTTTTTGTTCCTTTTTATATATGGATACTTTAATGTACAGTAAGTACCAATAAGACCACACTTTCATGCATCCTCTCATAATTACACAGATGTCATAAATCCATACCACATTCCAATATACCCATCTCTTTCACTAATACTTTCTAACTCCTTCACACACTTTCACTACTTATATACAAACAAAATCTCTCTGGTCAAGAACTGCATGAACTAATCACAGTTCAATTCATACATATTATTTGATACCTCTTAGCTACCATAATGGCCACTCCTGACAAATGTCCACATACAGCTATCAATCAACCTCAATACAAGCAATTAAACCTGCACATAACATATATATGCAATGTAAAATTATCACAGTGCTTTTCCTTCTTTATTTACTGTGTCTGTGTCTTCTACTGAGATCTCTCTCCTGATTTCTCAGGAGAAGGAGTGGGGAAGAAGAGGCACATCAAAAGCAACAAACATAGTGAAAGCAAAGAGGAACAGATCTTTTTCAGAGCGAGAGACAGAAAGAAAGAAAGAAAGAAAAATTACATCCTACTGCCACAGGAGGATAGAAGTATTTCTTAGGAGAAGAGGCACACCTGCATGACACAACCTAATTAGCCGCTATTTACTTTCTCCTAGATTTTCACTTACCACCTTTTCTTTCTGACTTTTTCCTTTCTTTTACACCCAGCATTTCTATTTCTCCAAGTGGCCTCAGATGGCCTCATAAGCCCAGAGGTACACACTGGTAATTTAAGATACTAGATGGAAAGGCAGCTTCACTTTGCAGCAGTAGCACCTGGAGACTCAGATTTCAGGGATGCTGTCAATCCACTCCATGTTTCAGTCTGCACTATCCAGGGTGTTAAGCCCTGTTCCCAAAATAGATTCAGCACCTTGGCTAACTCCTATAAAGTGTAGACTAAAACATGGAATGGGTTTACAGTTCCCTTAAATCCATTGTCCTCAACCACCATCACTTTGGATAGCAAAATATAAACTAGAATGAGATCACAAGGGGGAGAAATTCTAAGTGTCTAATAAGAGAAGGGAGTACCAGCGGGATGGGTATGTGTGTGTGAAAGTAAGAAGAAAGAGATAATGCAGAGATGGTATGAGGACTGATAAAGGTCTTTCAGTTGCTTTTCTTTCCTTCAACTTGCAGCAGGTTTCTCTTGAAGTAGCTGATTATAATAAAGCACCAAAACAAACCTACATAAGAGGACTGCAATGCAACTTGACGCACATCCAATGCACACATGTCTCATTGAGTTCTATGGGTCTTACTCCAAATAATATTGTTATAGCCCTGTAGCACTAAAGTTATTCTTAGAATAAGAAAAGAATTTCCCACATAAAAATGCTATTGTAATGTTAAATTAACAATTATTTTTGAATCTTTTTGAACATATTTAGACTTCCTTTTCATCATTCAGCTTTCAAAGACTTTGAAACACGAGCTTCTTGTACCTTACCTTGAATATCTTGGAATCGTTATTCAGCGAGGAGTCCATGCATTGGTAAATATCTTTGTGACGACATTCTGCACATGTAATTGGACCTGAGAAAACAAGTCCATTTGTATGTGTTTTTTTTAACCATTTGGATATCATGTCATCTGCTAGCTAGGTGGATCATGACTTGTGCCCTGCACTTTCACCTTCCCCAAGAGATCCAATGGAGGACACTTTGGTGAGTTTTAGTCCCAGCCTAACATTATTGACAAGAGATGGGCAACACTGTCTAGTAGTTAGACCACTCAAGTCCTTGTGGGGGCAGCTCCTTGTATATATTCTTATTTCTTGTAATGAATGAACATGATCTTGTTACAGTTGGACATTTGTCCTCCTAATCCTTTGCATTTACTAGGATGCATTCTCAGGTAAGAGTGTTGCCTTTGAGACTTAATTATTTTCTCAGCCATAAATCTGAAATCTTGCCCAGTGGAACCTGCTGTGTCTACTAACAATAAAATCTAATTGATGCCCATTTCTTTTAACTTAATTTGATTTGATTGAGGTTCCTCAAAGTTGCAATTTAATCAGAAATATTTAACTGCATTTTATTAATATCTTCTTTTTCTCTTTTTTAAAAAAGCTCATCTACTCCTTAATGCTCTCTGATACCTCTCTATTTTTCTCTTCTTAGATAAAAGGAATTAGCTCTGCTCTTCCTGTTCATTTAAAGAATTTCTCCAGGAAGGTGAGAGTGTCCTATTGATAGAAAGTTATAGGGATTCTCAAGAGATATTAAGCCCTGCAATTGCTTTATTTTTTTAATAGACATCTCATCTTTCTCCACGCATTGAAACCTGATTACAGTCTTGTGGTCTATGATGAGTTCGTATAGTCTACTTGAATAATAATAATAATAATAATAATAATAATAATAATAATAATAATAATAATAATAATAATAATAATAATAATAATAATAATAATAATAATAATAATAATAATAATAATAATAATAATAATAATAATAATAATAAATGTCCAATTAGTATGTGCATTTATATACTTGAAATACTACACTCAGGTTTAATGTAAGCATTTTGTCCTTTTTTGGCTATTTTATTTTTATTTTTTTTATTTATTGTTAAATTTTTATACCGTCCACTCAGCCAAAGCTGACTCTGGGTGGTTCACAACAGTGGGTAAAAACAGATAAAAACAAATAAAACAGATAAAAACCAGCAATAAGAACCCACCCCTAAAAAGAGAGGGGTGCAGGAACTGAAGAAACTGTGGAGCAAGCATCCTCCCCTATATTAACCACCCAACGGAAGCCACCCCTCCACCTGCATCCCAAACTTGGCCCGCCAGCCAGGTTTTTAGTTCTTTTCTAAAGGGCAACAACTCTGTCTGGAGACGCCGTTCCACAGGCAGGAGGTTCCAAAGGGCAGGTGCGGACACAGAGAAGGCTCTCCTCCTTGTGCCAGAGAGGCGAGCCCCCCTGGCCGATGGCACTATTAGAGAGCCCCTCTGGTCCGCTCTGGTTGGACGGACAGATGTCCTTAGGGCAATGCGGTCTCTAAGGTAACCTGGCCCACTACCATATAGGGCTTTAAAGGTCAAAACCAGCACCTTGAATTCCACCCGGAGGGAAACGGGTAACCAGTGCAGCTCCCGCAGCAGTAGTGAGGCATGGGCATAACGTCCACACCACATCACCACCCGGGCTGCCGCATTCTGGACCAGCTGCAGCCTCCAAATGGTCATCAAGGGCAGCCCCATGTAGAGTGCATTACAATAATCTAGTCTGGAGGTCACCAGAGCATGAGTGACCATGAGCAAAGATTCCCGGTCCAGGAGCGTGCGCAACTGGCAAATCACCTGAAGTTGGGTGAAGGTCCTCCTGGCCACAGCCACCACCTGTTCTTCTAGCAGCAGCCGCGAATCCAGGAGGACCCCCAAGTTGCGCACCGGGTCGGTCTGGGGCAAAATAGCCCCATCCAAAACCAAAGATGGTAGCTCCCGGGATAACACAGGACCCCCCATCCACAGCCACTCAGTCTTACTAGGATTCAGCTGTAACCCATGTGCCCCCAATCCAGACCCCAACTGCCTCCAGACAACTGGAAAGGACTTTGACTGCATCACTGGGGTCCCCACGGGCCGAGATGTACAACTGTGTATCATCCACGTACTGATGGTACCGCACCCCGTGGGAATGGATGATCTCACCCAGCAGCTTCATGTAGATGTTATATAGGAAACATAACTTAAATAAGAAACATAACTTAGAGAATTGTCAAGACCCCATTTTTTTTCTAAGGAAATGTCACCCCACGCTTGTGCCCAGGTCTGTTAATTAACTGTGCATTTTAGGTATCACCAAAAAATATGTAAGCAAATTAATTCAAACTTTAAGGGAAAATAACCTTGTTGTTGTTCAGTCGCACAGTCGATTCCGACCCTTTGCGACCCTATGGACCATCGTTCTCCAGGCGCCTCTGTCCTCCACCATCCCCCTCAGTCCTCCCAGTTTTGTGCCCATTGTGTCTACAATACCATCTATCCATCTCATCCTTGGCCTCCCCCTTCTTCTTTTGCCCTCCACCTTTCCCAACATCACGGCCTTCTCAAGTGAATCCTCCCTTCTCATTTGATGCCCAAAGTACTTTAGCCTCATCTTTACTATTTGACCTTCCAATGAGCAGTCAGTGTTGATTTCTTCTAAGATTGACCTATTTGTTCTCCTCGCTGTCCAAGGTACTAGATGTGATTTAATTGCTAACCACTAACCTAACACATCTACATCTCTCCTTTGGATGAGGTTTACCAAACAATGCTGACTTGGGTCATAGAGTTATTTCTGATGTTTTGTACTTATGTATTATGTATTATTTCTGATGCTTTGTACTTATGTATTATGTGATGTATTGATATTGTGTGTTTTCCCCCCTGAATTTCTCTTGATGTAATTGAACTGTATTATTATGTGTCATTATATTATTGTATTGTATTTATTGTCCGCCATGTAAACCGCCCTGAGTTGGGTTGTACCCAAGTGGGCGGTATATAAGCACGAAAATTAAATTAAATTAAATTAAATTAGAGTGCTCTCCAACATTGCTGAACATCTTCAGAAAAAGTCACTGTGGTGTAGTGGATAATGATTAGACTCAGGAAGTGTGTGTTCGTATCCCATGGATTTGGTCACAGAGTGACCATGCTAATCATAAACCACTGCTTGGACATCTCACATACCTCAAAAAACCCATTAGGGTTACCATAAATTTGAAGTGTCTTGATGGAACATACCAATACTGTGACTCAGGCTTAGTGACAGAACAATCCTATAGGAATGCATTAAAAAATAAAAAAGGTCCCAACCGGACCAAAAATAATAAAAAATATTACAAAACCCTCCCAAAAATATATATGCCAGACACGATCGTTCCCCACCCCTCGATCGATCCCACCAGCTGCTGAGGGGCTGGAGTGGAGAAAAGGGAGTGCTCTTAAAGGATTTACTCCTTTTTTATCCTAACTTCCACATCTCGATCAATCATACTCCCCAGCTGATTAGTGGCTGGGGTTGAGAAGAGGGAGAGCTCTTGAGGTGCAGGAAAGAAAGAGGAAGCCCCTAAGAACACCCCCTCTTTCCCCCCAGCTGACCCCCAGAGGTGGAGATTGATCAAGGTGTATGTGTGTGTGTGGGGGAAAGGACACGTAAAGTACAGGATGAAGATATCTTCCTATCTTTTCCACACCACCGCCACTGCTGCCACTGCCTCCAGCTCCGCAGGAGTAAGTCAGCCCCACCTCTCACCAGACTTGTCTTTTCTAAACCATGCTGAAC
This sequence comes from Bradypodion pumilum, assembly GCA_035047305.1. Taxonomy (NCBI): domain Eukaryota; kingdom Metazoa; phylum Chordata; class Lepidosauria; order Squamata; family Chamaeleonidae; genus Bradypodion; species Bradypodion pumilum. The sequence goes on from JAWDJD010000003.1 coordinate 329,025,678, forward strand.
TCTAGGTGCCTGATGGAGACCCTTTTAAAAGCCTTTTGCAACTTCCGGTGGTGGGGTGCGGTCACCATTTTAGAGTCTAAAATGGCACAGGGCCACCATTTTAGACTCTAAAATGGTGCTGGTAGTGTAATTCCCAGTCATAAGGTGAAAAAACATCATAAAATGGGATGTTATTTTCAAAGAATTTGTCGTCATAAACTGTGGCAAACGTAAACCAGGATGTTCGTAAACTGGGGTTTTACTGTATCTATATAATTCTGTCTCTCCCTCTGGCTAAAATCTAATAATTTTCACTAGACTAGGCCCATTGAATCAGTGTAGCTTATAAAGGAACTGACTCATCAAATCTTCACTGATTCAGTGGGACTACTTTAGTGCAAGCATGCTGAGCAACAGGATTCCAGCCGCTGTATACATACCACAAAGTTTCCCCATGGGTACATTCTAATACTAAGTTTTATGCATGTTGTACTCTGAGGATTTTGCAGCTATTTGTTAAGCTGTCCAAAAATGCAGAATGCAAATGCTGAATACAAATGGTTTTGATTAGAGTTGACAGGTCAGCACCAACCCATTCCTTGAGATTTTAGAGGAAAAACATGACATCAAGCAGGTGGGTGAGGAGCTTGTGATATCACAGAGGCTTGGCGGGCAGGGGTTTAAAGAAATCAAGCACCACACACATGCAAACACTTCCACACTAAGTTGTGGTACCAAGTGGAAATGAGTGTTTAGGGTTTAGAGAAAACCACATACATAAACACACAAGACCTGACTTTGCTTTCTCTAACATAGCTTGTCCTGAAATTAGTCTCCTTGCCTGGGCCCAGAGGAGGACAGCAGTCTCCTGAGACTAGAGCTGGTGTCATGAGGTCTGCTGTCCCTAGCTGTGATTCTTGAAATTCTGTCAAAGAAATGCACAAATGCAGAGTGGAAGTGATACCTTTTATAGGGTCACTTAAAAAAACAAGTGACTTATGTAACATCCAAGCAAACAAGCCTAGCTTTAACACCAAGCCACAAGCAAACTGCCTGAAGAAGTAACCTGTGAGTTATGAAAGTTTGCAATGTTTTATTTTTAAGTGACCCTATAAAAGGTAGCTCCTCTGTTCTGCATTTGTGCATTTCTTTGATTTTATGGATTGGTCACACAGCTAAGTCTTGCTAATTGAAATTCTGCCCCCCCAAAACAACAACAACAACAAACAACCCTCTTAATGAAGTCAGTAAAACTTCAGTAGGAAAGTGCATAGTTAAACTATGAAACTCATTGTCACAAGATATAGCGATGATTGCCAATTTTAATATCTTTTTAAAAGGGCTGTAGAAATTCATAGAGGATGGACTATGGCCTACACTTGATGGATTTATGTTTCCTCTAATATCACAGGGAGTATACTTCCACTTATATGTTGTTGGGGAGCATAAATATGTGTCTCTCTCCTAGGAAAAAATTGGGATAGATATCGAGTAAACAAGCAGGTATGGGATTTTTGCTGCCCTCAGGTCTAGCTTTGTGGACCTCCAATGAGTATTTGGCTAGCAGCTAAGTAAACTAGAGAGACCTTCAGTCTGAGACAGTATTGCTCCTCTTAAATTGTTAAGTAACTCTAGGTGTAATCTAATGGCTGCAAAGGTGAGTGTCTGATTGTCCTAGAAAGAGTCACTTTAATGGGAGTGATCTGCCTTAAAGAAACCCTTCTGTATGCTGAGAAGTCACTCTAGCCTGGCCCCCCCAAAGTAGAATCCTTCGGGCACAAATTGGAGTGCTGGATCTTATTTCCCCATGTGATATGTGATTGTCAGGAAACAGATCATACAAGGTAGCAATACAGTACAAATAGTCTAAATTGCAATCTATTTCCTAGTGTTGTCACATCTCCTGTGTAAAATAATAGAGCTTTTTTATTTATTGTTTTGTCTTTTTATAGTGTGATGTTTCATAATCAGCTCACACTATTATTATATGTCAGGTTCAGATCTAGTGATTTTCACCTAATAAATCTAGTTTACATTGGATTAGGATCAGGCGTTTTTAGCATGCAGAATGGAAAGGAGCCATTCTTGAGACATTTCCCATTTCCTTCTTTCATGATTTTTCCTAGTTAGGAAAAAACATAAAAGAAACAATGACACAATTTTAGTGTTCAAGGAATGAAGAAGCAGATGAGTGAAGTAGTGAAATTCAACTCTTTATTAGTTTGAACACAGTTTGGATGGGGCAAAAACTGGACTTATATACACTATAAACAGTAACAGTAACAATAATACAACAAGCCCATTGGCTAACAGAGTGTGCACATTTTTCGATTCACTTATTTGCATAAGAATAGATACATGAGAAAAAGATACATTCCGCTCCTGTCAGAAAACACAGTTAACATACATAACATTCTTTCCCCCTAGGTAAAAACAAAATCCTTTAACCAGGATGTCAGTCTAGTTTCCCTTCTGGGTCGGACGCTTGGCTGAGCCGGCTCAGGGGCTCATAGGATGGTCGACCTGACTGGAGTGAAGGATTGACTAGAGGGGGAGGATTGTAAACCCAAATTAAAGCCCCATTTGTCAGATGGAGGAGCAGGGGATTGCTCAAAACCAAAATCTAATTCTGTGGATGATAAAGACAACTCAGGGCCCCTCCTGTGCATACTAATAGTGGAGGGTAACTCTGAACAAAATTGGTCATCATCAATAAAGGAATCCAGAGTGCTAGGATGGGACAGTGTAGGGGTACACCTGGCCGGAGTAGGGGAGCATTCCACAAATTCCCCTTGAAGTTGGTCCCTAAAACGCACCTCTGGGTGAATGTTGGCTGGCTGCTGACTATTACCTCTGCCCCCTGGGTTTAAACGGGTGGGGGCCAACCCTAGCATTGAGTGTCTGTATTCATCTTGTGGGTCCAGTACTCTGGGTCTCAATTGATCCGTGTGCCTCCTCCAGATCAGACTAGTGGCTGTTTCGATTCTGTAAGAAACAGGACCAGCTTGATCGATCACAACCTCGGGAACCCACGTAGGACCATCAGCTGCATAATTGTGGCAATGTACAGGATCTCCGGACGAGAAACCCTTCTGGTGTTGGATCGCTATATTTGTGCCTTTGTCCTCTACCCTAGAGGGATCCAATCTGTCCAGCAAGAATGACAGTTTCCTTCGCTAGAGCAATTCACGAGGGGACAGCCCTGAGGCAAGGGGGGGTGTGTGTGAGCCTATATTTGAAAAGAAACTGGCATAACTGGAGCTCCAAATCCCCTTCACCCATATGCCAAAGCACATCTTTAGTTGTGCGCACCTGCCGCTCCACCTGGCCATTGGTGGCTGGGTGGAATGGGGTGGCAGTGATGTGCCTAATTGCATTCCTTTCCATGAAGGATTGGAATTCTGCAGATGTGAATGTGGACATGTTGTCGGACACGAGCACATCTGGAAGTCCAAATGCTGTGAACAGCCTTCTCTGGTGCATTATTGTGGTGGCTGAAGTTGTATTAGGCACTCTAATCATTTCCAGCCACTTAGAGAATGAGTCTACAACCAACAAAAATAGGGCACCTCTAAATGGACCTGCAAAATCTATGTGCAACCTGGATCACAGGCCCCTAGCAGAATCCCATTCCCGAGAGGGAAGGTGGGATTGCTCTGGGTGAGAGGATTGACAGCTGGCACAAGTGCCGACCATCTGCTCTATGTCTTGGTCCAGTTGAGGCCACCAAAAGTAGCTAGGGGCAAGGGCTTTGGAACGTACAATTCCCGGATGACTTGTGTGAAGTAAATGTAAAACCTTTTTCCTGAGAGTGACAGAAATGACCACCCGCTGGCCCCATAGAAGGCAACCTCATTCCACTGACAATTCCAAACACTTGTGGTGGAATGTTCTGAATTCCTCGGCTGGAGGAGAGACAGGCCAGCCTTTTTGTACCCAAGACATTACTTTAGTCAATGTTACGTCCTTGGACGTAGCTTTGGCTATATCTGAGGGGCTGACCAGGGGTGAGTCGAATGCCTCAATCATGAGGACCTGGTGGTCGCTTTCAATCTCGCAATCGGCTTCCTGGACCCCTGGCAGTGGAGAACGTGACAGGGCATCAGCGTGGCTGATGTCCTTGCCGGGCCTGTGCACCAAAGTAAAATCATATGCATTTAGGAAAATTGCCCAACGCAACATCCTTGGGGACAGAATTTGAGGCGTGGGCTCCCCATTCACAAAGATTCCAAGGAGGGGCTTGTGGTCAGTTATGATGGTAAAAGGCCTCCCGTAAAGGTAATCGTGGAATTTCTTAGTGCCTGCCACAATTGCCAATGCCTCCCTGTCTGTCTGAGCATAATTTTTCTCAGGCTTTGAGAGCGAACGGGAATAGTATGCTTCCCTCCCGTCACTTAGTACATGGCATAACACAGCTCCCACCCCCACAGGGATGCATCACACACAAGTACAACTTCTTTGTTAGGATCAAAATGTGTTAATACAGCATCCGAAGATAGCAGCCTTTTGAGTTCTAGGAACGTTTTCTCCTGGCAATGACCCCAGTGCCAAACAGTATCTTTCTTAAGAAGGCGATGTAACAGTTCAGCTACTGAGGCTTTGCGATGGAGAAAAGCATGATAGAAGTTTAACAATCCTAGAAATGATTGCAATTCGGCTTTACATTTCGGCCTGGATACATTCTGCACGACTGTCACCTTGGAGCCAGAGGGCATGATACCTTGAGGTGTAATGTGGTACCCCAGGAACTCCACTTCCCATGCCAAAAACACACTTTTGTCTCTTCTGAGACATAGGTTGGCCCTCTCAAAAGGCGACAGGACTCGATCGAGCCTGGCCGCTAGTTCGACGGTGTCCTTAGCAGTGATCAGGACATCGTCAAAATATGTCAGGACACCAGGCAACCCTTTCAAAATATGTTCTAGAAGAGATTGAAATATTCTGGGGGCCGCATCCACCCCGAATTGTAGTCTAGTTACCTTAAATGCCCCCCTATGCATTACTCTGGTCTGGGCTATGGCAGCAGCAGGAGACACAGTTAATTGTTGGTAAGCCTGGGCAAGGTCAAGTTTTGCAAAGTAATTTCCTCCATGCAAGGAGGCAAGAAGGTGGCTTACTATAGGCACAGGATATGCATTTGGGTGAATAGCTTTATTGATGGTACACTTGTAGACATCACATATCCTGACCTCCCCGTTACTTTTCAAAGCAGTCACTATTAGTATCTCCCACTCTGCGGAGTCCACTGGCAGTAGGATGCCCTGCCCCACCAATTTGTCCACCTTGGCTAATATCTTCTCCTTTAAAGTAAAGGGTACCCGGCGTGGCTTCATCTGGATGGGCCGGATGGTTGGGTCATACTCAAAGTCAACAGGGGGTTCTTTGTATAAACTTAAACCCTTTTTGAACACCTCAGAATGCGCAGCACAAACGTCCTGGATTGGGTCAGCGTCTATTGCATGAATGCCAGAAAGCCAGATTCCCAGGAGCCTAAACCATTGGGTCCTAATAAGACAGTTAGTGCCCTACTTAACTACAAGCAATGGCAAGGAGGAGCAAATGTTTTTGAATTTGACCAAGAAATTACCCACCCCCAGGACCGGAATCTGGCAACCTTGCACATCCTGGAGGGAAGTTTTAAAAGATTTGAGCTTGAGCCGAGAGGCAGGGGGAATTCTCAAAAACTCCTGCTGTGGGATTATGGAAAAGGTCGTACCTGAATCCACCTCCATCTTGAAGGGGACATCCTGCAGGCTCAGGTCTGTGAAGAAACGCTCGCTGACGATGCCCACTTGGCACGGATCAGGCTCAGGTGACACTTTGGCGATGGACGTTTTGTGGTGATGACTCTTCTTGGACTCAGGTGCTGGAGATTTTTGCTTTCACTGTTGGCATACTTTAGCAATGTGCCCTCTTTGCCCGCAGTTGTGGCATTCTGTGGTGCGGAAGGGGCACTTCTTGCGGTCATGCTGGGCTTCGCAGCCATCACACTTGGAAAGGAATTTCTCGTCCTGATCGTCACTGTGCTCTCGGTGCTTTCGTCAGACTGCTGTGACTTCTCCCTCTGCATCGCTGGACTCCGATGAAGAGGTGGAACCAGGCGATGCTGAGGAGGATGAAGGTGAATTTTGCTGAGCTTGCACAGCTGAGTTGGTGGCACTGGTGGTGGAGTGGCCATGCCAGAAAAGCTTGATGCCAGACCGTGTGGCCTCAGACGCTACCGCCTCTTCTAGGACAGCCTTGAAAGTTAGCGTCTTCCTGATCATGAAGCGACATTGAGCATCTTCGTCCCTCATGCCGGCCTGCAGATGGTCCCGGAGTGCTTCTTCGATGTTGTCCCACTTGCACAGGGCGGCAGCAATGTGCAGAGCAGCGGCATAGTCTGCAATGAACTCACCGGGTCGCTGCTCCCTTCTGTGGAAGGCCACCCTGGCCAGGAAGATCGAGACATCTGGCTGCAGGTGCCTCCTCAGTGCGGACATGATTTCTGTGAGTGGCACCACATCCACGTCCCTTGGGAGAACGAAGTGGGTTGCCAGCTCAAGCGTCTCAGAACCGCACTGAGTGAGGAAACAGGAATGCTTCTGGTCTTCGTTGGTGATCTTCTGCAAGGCCATTGCGTGGCGGAATCGGCGTTCATATGTTGCCCATTTCTCTGGACGTGCTGGGTTGAATGGGCCGATGTTGCTGCTGTGTGGGGACGCCATCCCACCTTCGTCACCATTTTAGTGTTCAAGGAATGAAGAAGCAGATGAGTGAATTAGTGAAATTCAGCTCTTTATTAGTGGGGTTTGAACACAAATTGGATGGGGCAAAACTCGGACTTATATACACTATAAACAGTAACAGTAACAGTAATACAACAAAGAGCACAGAGTGTGCACATTTTTGATCCACTTATTTGCATAAGAATAGATACATGAGAAAAGATACATTCCGCTCCTATAAACAGTAACAGTAACAATAATACAACAAGCCCATTGGCTAACAGAGTGTGCACATTTTTCGATCCACTTATTTGCATAAGAATAGATACATGAGAAAAGATACATTCCGCTCCTGTCAGAAAACACAGTTAACATACATAGCAACAATTATAAAATTTTGTTTATGAGTCAGTACAATTTCCCCCAAAAAAGCTATGTGTAGGAGCAATCAATAAAAGTTCTGTGCATATAATTCTGTTTTTCCTTTTGTCTTCTCTTACCTATTTTATAAGTCAATAGTTCCTACATTTATTCAGTTTCCCATTCTATCTGCACAGCAAAACTGTGGTTTAATCTGCATTTATTCACCAAGATATGAAGATAGATTTAGAGCAATGTTTCACAATTTTTGGTTTTTGGACATCAATTCCCAGAAGCCTAAATCAATTCCCCAAAACTCTGATCAGCCAATTTACTGATTTAGTCTTCTGGGAATTGAAGTTCCCCTGTGGGGCATGAGCCCCACATTGGGAAACACTAATTTAGAGCAAGGATGTGTATCCTGATTAGTCAACAGAGTTTAAACCATTATTTCCTGGTTTGAGTGTAACTATGTATAGTGGTCTAAGGAATCATCAGATTGTAACCCACAAGAGAAGGAAGAGGGGATGCATAGGAAGCACTCAGGCACAGCATTCATTCTTGGTTTAATAAAAGAATAAAAGAAAGATTTTTGAAGGTCAGATCATTGCATCTGGAGCAGATCCAAGTTCTGGTGTGTGAAAGACTAAACTGGAAGACCCAGTGAATAATACAATGACTAATTTAAAAAAATCTTTGGACCCTGTAGATTAAGAATAAGCAATTTGCAGCTCCTGGCCTATAGCTAACCTGGAGAGAAAAGTCATTTTCCAACAGAAATAGAAAAGATGAATGAACAACCTTATTCTTGATTAATGCTAAAAAAAACAAACTTCTTGGTGTGTAGGTTTGTAATACAAGAAATATTGCAGCTGTTTCTAATAAGAAGTATTTCATTCCTTACATCTCCCAATGTGTCTTACATAATTAAAATATAATAGGCACAAAAAACCAAAACATTTAAATTAAAATCAGCTGAGAAGAAATTAAAATCAGCAGAAGAGACTGAAGTATAAAGAGTGATAAAATACAGTACTAATATGCCGTAAGGCATGGGCGAATAAAAAACATTTTTTCAGCTGGCATTGAAAAGGTTTGGTGCCAGTTGGACTTTGCTTTATCATAATTAACTTTGTAATTGAGCAATATTTAATAGCTCAACAAACATTCCTACTTCTTTTCATGGGTTCTTTAATTTAACATTCCCTCCTTATGTTCCTTCCTAGCTGAATCTAAATTACAATGGTAAGAAGGCTCAAGGATTTATCCTGTAGCAGTGGGATTTTTAAATCCTTTCCGCACCTTGATCAGCAAAGAGATCACCATTTGATCCATAATGCATTAGGCTAAACTGCTTTTGAAAGTTTTAAAAAAACTTTTAAAAAAACCCAAACCATTATGAGGTATGTCCTCATAAGATCACCTTATACAGATCCAAAGTAAAAACTCTTTTGGGGAGAAAATGGTAAGTTGATAAAGTACAATAAGCTGCGGTGAGATTCAATTTTTTTTACTACCTACTCTGTGGGTGTGGTATGGTGGGCGTGGCCAGGGGAAAGCCCTGTGTTACACCCGAATTAGGACCATTTTATTTCAAAACTTGGATAGGCAGGGCCAGCTGGAATTTCTGCTACCGGTTCTGGTGAACTGGGGTGAACCTGCTGAATCTCACCACTGACAATAAGATAAACCTTATGGTTTGTTGATACTCTATCTCAGTTGTGCTGGAAACAGCTAGACATTCTCCTCCATGGTAGCATTTTTGCCACATATTGGGGCACTTGGTTGCTCATAGGATTCTGGCGCTTCTTTCATGTCTCCAGGTAGCAAGATCGTTCTCCAGGCAAGTGCATTACATCTGGGTTTGTGTACAATGTGTCTCTCTTCATGCATTCTCTGGTGGTGCCAGAGGTTAGTTGCTTACATGTGTTCTGTGCTTGCTCAGCATAGCCAGATATAGTGGGTTAAAGAAATCTCCCTGTAGGCAAACAGTTGGCATCCCACAAGCTCCAGCAGCAGTGTAGAGCACACATGAGCCATTGAGGGAAGACTGGGTAGGGGAGGGGGGCACTTGCACTGCAACTTGTGGGCTTTCTTGATACCATACTCTTCAGTACCAGTGCCAGGGACCTTCCAATGGGCTAGCCTCAAGCCCCAATAGCAGTGTAGAAGAAAAAAATGTGCAAGATGGGAAGCGACAGCATAGATGGTGGCAGCTACTGGGCAGATTTTACCACATGCCTGGTAGTCACCAAATGTTCTTGTTCCTTGGCTCTCCATTGTGACATTACCTCATTAGTGGGGCTTTTCTCAGATTCTGGACCCATTTACCCAACTTTCTCTTGTGCCCATTTTTACAATAAGCAGCCAAGAAATAGTTTTGACCTGTCTCCCAGCCCTTGCTTAGCTTGCCTCTGTCACATCACAGGGGCCTACTCTTTAGTTTAAGGTTTGAGCCAATGTTATATCCGACCCTTATAAGCAACAGTCCAGACAATGATGAACAGAACAGCAACAAGTATTTATTCAACAGTCTTTTAGGTTATGCTTACAAGGTGCTCCGGACACAGAGATGACTATACAATCCCATGTAATCAGTCCCTCCGGAATCTGCCGTGTAGGAGGCAAGGACTAGTTACACCAGAAGTGGTAGCATAGTGGAGGAGACCCAGGCTTAGCATGTTGGTGGCTACCTGTGTGGAATGTGTAGTATAGATCTGGTCCGGCCCTACCCTTGTTTGCTCATGGGGCTTATATAGTGTCTCCCTGGCAGTGGCTCCTTGATACAAAGTAGCGACCTGCCAGATAACCATAACGAACCAATCATAACAGGGTATATATGTAATTGACCAATGGGGAACACGATCCAAAACTGTAACCAATCACAGGGCTTGTATTAGCATAATGAGTGTGCCCTGGAATGGGGATTTTGCACCCTTTTTGTCTCTTAATTTGGATGGCGCTACCCGCGCAACTTGTAATAGTGCCTCAATGCACAACAGCCAATGAACTTCAAGTTAAGGGTCCTGCTGACCTGACAATTCTATGATAATGGGGATGGTGACAATATATAGAAGCTTCATGTCAGTCCCTGAATTTGTAGTCTCGCAGTGGCTCAAGTGGCTAAGATGCTGACAGGGAGGCGGAAGTTCAGCAGTTCGATTCCTGAGTACTGCAGGATGGAATGAGTTCCTGTCTTTGTCCCAGCTCCTGCTAACCTAGCAGTTTGAAAGCAAGAAATTGGAAGTAGATAAATTGGGACCGCTTCAGTGGAAAGGTAAGAGCGTTCCGTGTCCTCCAGTGTCTACAGGAGAAGTCTATGCAATTCACAGAAACCTAGTATAATCCCCCTTTCACATCACATCTGGTTGCAAGCAGAGTGAATTATCTGTACAAGATAGGAAGCACATTGGAAGAGAACAAATGCAAGCGCGGCGCCAAAATGGCCGCCGCACTCTTTGCGGGGGCCCCCCACCGGACGAAGGCATCCGGGTAGTTAGGGGCGTGGCCAGCTCCCTTATAAAAGGGGTGGCCACGAGGCAGCCGAGCTGCCATTTTGCGAAGCGACGGAGCGGATAAGTTTTTCTCTCCTACCTCCGTCACTTGTCCACCTGAGCCTCTTGGCTGCTGATTCTCTCCTTTTAGGTTTCCCATTGACCAGCTGCAATGCCCTCGAAGAAGAAGGCGACTGCGAATGCGGCTCGTTCCGCGCGGAGGCGCACTCCGGGTCGGAGGACCACGGCTGCGCCTCCCCAGCAGCCTCCTCTGCCCGAACCCACCGGGACCGGTGGGATGGGGTTAATTCCCCCTTGGCCGGAGGCTGGGGGCCCGCGTGCAGGCACAGTAGGGGCCGCGGCTCCCGGCCCACGAGCGGCGTTGGCCGCTGCTGGCGTCACCCATTCTGCTGGGCCCTCCTCCGTTGGGGCGCAGCTTAATGCGGGGGCTTCCAGCCTTGGGGGGTGGGGTGGCCCCCTTCCATGGCAGGGTTCTTCCCCGGCCCTACCGGGCCCGGGCTTTGGATCGTGGCCCTATTCCGGCCCCGGGGTACAGGGACCTGTGCCGACGCCTGTAGTTAGTGGGCCGGCTGGCCCTTTACCCCCCCCCTTGGTTTAGGTGGCTATGTCAGTGTGGAGGCCCTCCTGGCCCGCGTTGCGGCCCTTGAGGCATCCCTGGCCCGGGTTAGTAACCCTGGGGCCCCTTTTGTGGGGCCGGTCGGTCCATCGTCTGCTGGGCAGCGGCAGGCGGTGGGACGGGTTGAGCTGCCTGAGGCGCGTGGCCCAGCTTCGGCCACTGCCCCGCAGCTCCCCAATCAACAGGCCGGTGCTGATCAAGCCCCGTCGACGAGCTCTAGGGCGGTCGGGAGCTCCGACGCTCCCAGTGGGTCGGAACCCCTGGTGGGGGCGGCCCATGGGGGCGCAGCGTGTGAGTATGCGGTCCAAAATAGTGCACAAACACACATGGCCACGTTGGGAGGGCTTTTCAATGGCCTTGGCCTCGCACGGGCGGGGCAGTGGTCCAGTCACCGACGCCCCACCTGGTGACTTCAACTATCACCCTGGGCCCCGGGGTAGGGGGTCCTTCTTACCCGGTCGGGAATTTTCTAGGGGTGACCGGGTTAGTCCAGGCTCCTCCGCAGATGCCCGCAGTTTCCACCGTGCCTGTGTCGGCTTTGCCGACGGCAGGGTATACTTTGCCACTGGGGGACCATTTGGCACAGGCCACCAGAGAGAAGATCTGGCGGGGGAAGTATGTGGACATCTTCTCCCTCCTTAACAGAGAGCCCACCAAGGAGGAGAGGGAGGGGCAAGATGAGAAGGATAAGGAGCAAGCGCGTCGTCGCAAGCCACCACGTACGTGGGCCAATTGGTTGCCGGCCTACCTCATCTACATGGCGGTATACCTCAGGGCCCGGCCTGATTTGGCGATTCCGATGGTCCAGTATTTGGACAACATTTACCGGGCGATGGTTGACTTCCCGGGCCCGTCGTGGTTGGCTTACGACGAGGAATTCCGTATGCGGATTCCCCTGCACCCGGAGATGAGGTGGGACGAGCCCTGCCAGCGGCTGTGGCTGCTGTACATGACTCCCACGCGCCCTGCGCCCGGGGAAAGATACCATTGTGGACATGCGGTCCAGCGAGTGGCCCCAGCACAGGCTCCCCGCCAGGTGGCGGGGCAGGGGGTTCCAGCCCGCCTGCTGTGCTGGACTTTCTCGTCCAATGGTTCCTGCAACAGGAAGAACTGCAAGTACATACATGAGTGTCCCTCCTGCGCTGGCCCCCATGCGGCCTCTGCCTGACCCAGGCCTGGGGGGATGCGGGGCAGAGGAAGCGGCGGACAGGGGGCTGGCAAAACTGCCACGGAGGGAGCTGGTTCACCAAAAGGCCCCCTCCCCAATTAATGTGGACATGTTGGAGCGTTGGCTCGCATTGTACCCGAGGGAGGAGGATGCGGTTTACCTTCTTCAAGGTTTTAGACGGGGGTTCCGTATCCCTTTTGTGGGCGACAGGTCCCCCCAGGATGCCCCCAACCTTTTGTCCCTTAGGGGGCGGGAGGAGGTAGCTGCTGCCAGCATTACTAAGGAGGTCGATATGGGCAGGGTTGCCGGCCCGTTCCCTACACCCCCGTTCCCCAATCTTAAGGTGTCACCTTTGGGCTTGGTACCCAAAAAATCACCGGGCGAGTTTCGCCTGATTCATCATTTGTCTTATCCAGCCGGCCGATCGGTCAATGATGCTATCCCTGATGACCTTTGCTCAGTCAGGTATACATCTTTTGACCACGCGCTGCGCATGGTGCGCTCATGTGGCCTGGGTGCGCTGTTGGCCAAGTGTGACATTAAGTCGGCGTTTCGCCTCTTGCCAGTGCACCCGGGCGATTTTGAGTTGCTGGGTTTCAAGTTCCGGGGTGAATATTACTTTGATAAGGCCATGCCTTTTGGCTGTTCTATATCATGCTCGGCTTTCGAGCGTTTTAGCACGTTCCTACAGTGGGCTTTTGTCCGCAGGTCAGGGTCCCGGTCTGTAGCCCATTACCTGGATGATTTTTTATTCGGGGGTGAACGGGGCTGGGACACGTGCACACGTCTCCTCAATACATTTCAGACGCTAATGGAGGAACTCGGTGTCCCTTTAGCGCCCGAAAAGACCGAGGGCCCATCTACTCAGCTAGTATTTCTGGGGGTGGAGATTGACACGGTAGCACAGGCTTCTAGGTTACCGGGGGATAAGGTGTCAAGAATTGTGGCCCTTATCTCGGACTTGCTTGCCAAACGCAAGGCGTCCCTGCGGGAACTGCAGGTGCTACACGGTCACCTCAATTTCGCTTGCAGGGTGGTCGCACCGGGCAGGGCATTTGCTCGGCGCTTGTGCGATGCCATGGCAGGCTTATCTAGGCCCCACCATAGGGTTAGACTCACCCGGGGTATCAGGGCAGATATGTTTATCTGGCTCCAGTTCCTGAGGGAGTTTAATGGAGTGTCATTTTGGAGGTCTGACCTCCTGGCTTCCCCTCGCTTTCAGATACAGTCTGATGCTTCAGGGTCCCTGGGTTATGGGATGTACTTCAATGGGAAGTGGGCCTATGGTGGGTGGCCACCAGCCTGGGCAGGCACGGGTTGCCTGCGTGATCTCACGTATCTGGAATTTTTCCCTATCCTGGGGGCTTTGATGCTATGGGGCGAGGAGTGGGCCAACTCGGTTGTCCATTTCTGGTGCGACAATGCGGCCATTGTCCACATTGTCAACTCACAGACTTCCAAATCGCCCAGGGTCATGGACCTAGTGCGCCAGTTTGTGTTGCGCAGCCTGCGCCTCAACGTCCTCTTCAGGGCCAGGCATGTCCCGGGGGTCAATAATGATATCGCTGACGCTTTGTCCCGCCTGCAGATCTCCCGGTTCCGTGCCTTGGCCCCGGATGCGGAGGAATTTCCCTCGCCACTCCCGGAAGAGATATGGACCATTGGCAAGGAGAGGTGAACCGGGCGATTGGCTTGTCACTGGCGCCACGCACGCGTAAGGCGTATCACCATGCATTCAATTCTTTCAGAGCCTTCTGTATTCAATCCCGGCTGCCAGAAACCTGGCCGATCCCAGTGACCCATGTACTTCAGTTCATGGTTTACCTGCATGCCCAGGGCCTTGCACCTCGCACCATAGCATCTAGGCTGTCGGCATTGGCTTTTATGGCCAAGGTGGGAGGTCATGGGGATAGTACCGCTGACTTCCGTGTGAGACATGTTTTGGAGGGGTGGGGGCGGGAGCGTGGGCATTGCCCGGATGACCGCTACCCGATTTCCCCAGGGGTTCTTACCCAACTGGCCCGGGGCTGGCCTGGCCTCTGTTTTGATAGATATGAGGCAGCCCTATTTCACGCAGCCACAATGGTGGCATTTTTTGGAGCGCTCCGCATCAGCGAGCTTGTGATGCTGTCTAAGGCGGATGCAAGTCGTAGGGCACTGGAACTCGAGGATGTCTATGTTGCCAAAGACTGGGCTCAGTTGAGGATACGCTCCTCTAAGACGGATCAGCATGGCGTAGGAAGTGGTGTGAGACTGCTACGGTGTTCTTTGGCAGACATCTGTCCGGTTGGTGCCCTACATGAGTTTATTGCACTGCGTGGCACGCACCATGGCCCGTTTTTCTGTCACCAAGATGGGTCTCCTCTTACTAAGTTTCAGTTTTGGAAGGTGACAGGCAAAGCGCTCGCCAGTGTAGGCCTCCCGGGGGCCCGTTACGGCACCCATTCGTTCAGAATAGGGGCGGCCTCCACTGCTGCTGCTTTTGGGTACTCCGGGGCTGAAATACGCAGCATGGGAAGGTGGGGTTCGCGGTGTTTTCAATTTTATGTCCGCCCTCTCCCACAGTGAGTACCAGCCTGGTCACCACATCTTTTCTCTCCCTCGTTTTTTCCCTTGACAGACCCTGGGTGTCGTATTACACCGGTGACAGTATGGCTGGTGGGCCATAGCTACGTGCACAGGGCAGCGCGTTACGCTGCAGCGACAGAGTGGGGACCCCAACTGGGACTGGGTGCATACGCAAGTCTCACATGGTATGGTAAGCCTGGGATGTTATGGCGGGAGCTGTTGCCATTCCTTTTTTCAGGTCGGCATGCTGACCCGCCTGACATTCTCATCATACACCTTGGGGGCAATGATTTGGGCCAGGTCACCGGCTTATCGCTAAAGCATGCAATTTGCGGTGACCTCGCCTACTTGCATTACGTGTGGCCCGCCACCACCATTGTTTGGTTGGATGTGGTGCCGCGGCACACGTATAGGGGAGGGTTCGACCTCCCGGCCCTTGACTGGGCTAGACGCATGGTGAACAGGGCTGTGGCCCAGTTCATTGTCAGCAGGGGTTGGGGGAGGGTCAGCCCTCACCCCGCCATTAGTCTGCAAAATTATGACCTTTATGCAGGGGATGGGGTCCATCTGTCGCGAGGAGGTATGGACCTCCTGTTGGGTGATTGGCGAGCAGGCCTGTTGACCAAGCTGACGGTCTGGGGGGGGGGGGGCGTCGAGCCTTCTTTGAAGCCCTTCCGTGTGGCGGGTAGCACTGGTAAGGTAAACATTATGACCCACAGGTATCCGGCAAGTTCGGAATTGACTGGACAACACTAGACAGGCATAAGTTGGTTAAACATTGTCCGGTCAACGACGAACTAGGCGACGGGGTGATGGCTATAGCTAGACAGCATGCATCACCCCGTGATTTTACGGATACGCGTCAGAGGGTGGGGTCATTAGTTAGATATTGACTACGGTCAACAATTTGTTTGTTGTCAACAAACAAATTGATACAAATAGTTACATTGTAGCAATTGCCGTTGGCAATTTTGGGTGGTACCTTACCAGTGTTACTTCGGCCTGCTTGCCTTAAGAATTATGATTGGTCAATTACCAATAGAAATTTATAATTCGGACTAGGGCATGAATCAATAAATGTGGCCCAATGCCGTTATCCACTTTTATCAGTGTCTGAGTCCTTTATTGGGGGGTGCGCCTGCAATGAAATTAACGCTGGCAGCCAGATAACATCCAGCTTCTAAAGAAAGTGAATTCTCCACGGACAACAGATTCTCAAGTTTTAAGATCTTCTAGCCAGGCACATTTTGCAGAGCAGTTCAGCTTTCCTCAATTGCTCAGGAGAAAAAGTATAAAAATCCACTTTGAAATCAATCTTTTTTTTTAAAAGCAAAATCGCTGGATCCCTGCCATGGGTGGCTGCTAACTCATCTGATCGATGCATTTTGTGCCTGCAGACAATTGCTTCCCATCGTTTCCCCGTCACCATTAATCCTCCTCTTGCTGAGTTCAAACTTAATTGGCATGCAATACTTGGTAGGAGACTGAGGCAAAACTCAAATGCAACGGTGCCATTACAGTATTTGAGAAAAGGCAGAAGCCATGTTTAAGAAGCAACAACAAATGGTCTTGTGACAATTTCAAAACTTATATTTTTTATAACAAAATCAGCATGAGTTTCCTGAATATTTGTGAGTTGCTACATCCATCAAAATCTTTTTATGTGCACCTGCAAAAGCTAGAATGCTGACAGCAGTTTATTATCTTCTAATTATAGTCCTGGATAATAGGTGTTGCTCATTCCCTTCACTGAACTGTTCATTGGTGTTTTACTGTAATGGAGTTTTTGGATGATTAAACTTATGAAATGGAAGAAATGATGTATCAAAGGTATGAAGGGCCTTGGTGTGTATTTGCATGTCATTTAGTAGGATGGTAAAAGAAATAGTTTTGTGGTTGGCCTCTATCCATTTAGTTCCTTGACCAGTCTGTTCCAGATGCCTCCATTTATCAATCTGGATAAATACATCACTTCTAGATGCTGTCTGAATTCTTTACATAAATCAGGTCTTAATATCTATAATCTATCACTGTAATTGTATTTATTCTGTAGCAAAGTTTTCTAATTGCTGCTGCCAGCTTCTATCTTCATCAGATAAAGGTTACATTATTCAGGTATTGAACTGCACGCCTGATGAATTGCTTTTGAATGGAACGATTCCATTGATGGCAATATGGGTTGCTTCATCCTCCTGGTCTTCCTATGACAAACATAATTTGACTAAAAGGATATATATATGCCATTAAGCTCTCTCATGCTTGACCAATGAGAATGCCATAATGTCATTTATTATCAGCTCCCTTCCGCAATAGGAACATTTTAGAGAATGCATTTTGTCAGGCACTTAACAGAAAAGGATTGTCTTAAAAATCCTTGAGAAATAACTGTAAAAGGGTGCTGTCGGATAGTCTGATCTTCTGTGTATATTTTCTACGCTAGCAGCACAGCCTCTGTTATCCTTCCTCACAATAGTGGATCATACACAATTTACAAACCTCTACTTTAGAGGCCTCTACTAATTTAAATTGATAATTGAAACTGCTGAGAGCCACCTCTGTTCAAACAGAGGAAGCAGTTTGAAGCTTCCAGAAGCAGGGGGGCAGGGCCACACCAGGCCCTTCCCTGAACTGTGACTCATAGGGGCGGAGCCACACTAGCCTTTAAAAGCTCTGAGCTCTTTCAGGGTCAGCCATTTTGACTCGGCATGTGCTCTTAAGCAGAGCTGCTGCTGAGGAGAGCCAAACAAAGGAAGTGAGCACTGGTAAGTTTTGCAGTTGGAGTAGAGCTGCTTTAGAGGCCTCTACTAATTTAAATTGATAATTGAAACTGCTGAGAGCCATCTCTGTTCAAACAGAGGAAGCAGTTTGAAGCTTCCAGAAGCAGGGGGCAGGGCCACACCAGGCCCTTCCCTGAACTGTGACTCATAGGGGCGGAGCCACACTAGCCTTTAAAAGCTCTGAGCTCTTTCAGGGTCAGCCATTTTGACTCTGCATGTGCTCTTAAGCAGAGCTGCTGCTGAGGAGAGCCAAACAAAGGAAGTGAGCACTGGTAAGTTTTGCAGTTGGAGTAGAGCTGCTTTAGAGGCCTCTACTAATTTAAATTGATAATTGAAACTGCTGAGAGCCACCTCTGTTCAAACAGAGGAAGCAGTTTGAAGCTTCCAGAAGCAGGGGGGCAGGGCCACACCAGGCCCTTCCCTGAACTGTGACTCATAGGGGCGGAGCCACACTAGCCTTTAAAAGCTCTGAGCTCTTTCAGGGTCAGCCATTTTGAGTCTGCATGTGCTCTTAAGCAGAGCTGCTGCTGAGGAGAGCCAAACAAAGGAAGTGAGCACTGGTAAGTTTTGCAGTTGGAGTAGAGCTGCTTTAGAGATTACAAACTAGGAACATAAGAAGAATATAGTCTTACTAGGTAGGAAGGTAGTAAACGTGTACATTTTTGAGGCCCAGAATACTCCACTTGTTAAAATGGATTCTGAGGGAACAGCTGTAGTTACCTGCAATTCTTGTGCCATGTTTGTGTTCTTGCCAAAGCACATGGAGAACTACACTTGCAGCAAGTGCAAGCTGGTTGCACTACTAGAAGAGAAGGTCCAGCAGCTAGAGGCCCGCATATCTAACCACCAACAAATTAAGGAGCTTGAGCTGTTCTTGGACAGAGCGGAGCAGACTATGCTGGACAAAGAAGAGACAGGGCACAGTTCTGAGGGAGAAGGCCCTTCACTAACTCAGGAGGGAGATGGTTGGAGGAATGTGACTCAAAGGAGGAGAAGAGTAGGGGATCACTCTGAGAGTCTGAAATTACAGAATAAATTTGAGGCTCTTTCCCTTATCACACCTGACGAGGAACACACAGAGGAACAACTGGTTCCACCTGATGATCTCTCCTTCATCACACTTGATGAGATCCAGGAAGATGAACATCAGGAACAAACTGAGGTTCTCTCCCTTAATATGGTTGATGAGGTGCATGTAGATGAACAGATTGCAGGAGAGAGGCTCCTTGTACTAGGCGATTCAATAATTAGAAATACAGAGAAATGGATTTGTGATGCACATGATAACCGTATGGTGACTTGCCTGCCAGGTGCAAAAGTTGCAGACATCACAAGAAATCTTATTTATTTATTTATTTATTTATTTATCATTCACATTTGTAACTGCCGCCCACTCAGGCAGAACCCGACTCAGGGCGGCATTACAGCAGCTCAAGAAAATACATAAAAACATTATAAAAACCTTATAAAACCCACCCAATAAAAAACCCACCCAATAAGAAAAAACCAACATCCACCCCCATTTAAAACCCATATCCCACTCACCCGTCCCACCTACCACACAGAGGGAAAGAAGGAGAGTCTTATAAAAGCCAGCCGGCGGAGGCCATAGTCCCGTTCGGGCCCCACACCTGCCCTGCCAGCCAGGTCTTTACTCCTTTCCTGAAGGGCAGCAATTCACTTTGAAGTCTTAGATCTGTTGGTAGGAGGTTCCAGAGAGTTGGTGCGGACACGGAGAAGGCCCTCCTTCGGGTGCCAGTCAAATGTGCACCCCTCGTTGATGGCACCACCAGAGAGCCTCTCCGGTCCGCTCTGGTTGGACGGGCAGTCACTCTTGGGACGATGCGGTCTCTAAGGTATCCTGGCCCCCTGCCATATAGGGCTTTAAAGGTCAAAACCAGCACCTTAAATTGCACCCGGAGACAAACTGGTAACCAGTGCAGCTCCCGAAGCAGCGGTGAGGCATGGGCATATCGCCCACACCCCATCACCACCCGGGCCGCCGCATTCTGGACCAGCTGCAGCCTCCGAATGGTCGTCAAGGGCAGCCCCATGTAGAGCGCATTACAATAATCTAGTCGGGAAGTAACCAGAGCATGAGTGACCATAAGCAAGGAGCCCCGGTCCAGGAGCGTGCGCAGTTGGCGAATCACCCGAAGTTGGGCAAAAGCCCCCCTGGCCACGGCTGCCACTTGTTCTTCCAGCAGGAGCCGTGAGTCCAGGAGGACCCCCAAGTTGCGCACTGGGTCTGTCTGGGGCAAAACAGCCCCATCCAGTACCAAAGATGGTAACTCCTTGGACAACATGGGGCCCCTTATCCACAGCCACTCTGTCTTGCTGGGATTCAGCCGAAGCCCATTGGCCCCCATCCAGACCCCAATGGCCTCCAGGCATCCGGATAGGATTTCAACAGCATCACTGGGGTCCCCACGGGCCGAGATGTACAATTGAGTATCATCCGCGTACTGATGGTACCGCACCCCGTGGGAACGAATGATCTCACCCAGCGGCTTCATGTAGATGTTAAATAAGAGAGGAGAGAGCACAGATCCCTGAGGCACCCCATATTTGAGAAGCCTAGGGCTGGACCTCTCACTCTCTAACCACACCGACTGGGTACGGCCCTCCAGAAATGAGGAAAACCAGGACAACACAGTGCCCTGGATCCCCAGTCCTTCGAGCCGTTCCAGCAGGATACCGTGGTCGACGGTATCGAAGGCCGCTGAGAGGTCAAGAAGAGCAAGGACGGATGGACAGCCCCCGTCCCGCTCCCGCCAGAGATCATCCATCAGTGCGACCAATGCCGTCTCCGTTCCATATCCGGGCCTGAATCCCGATTGAAAGGGGTCTAGATAATCCGCTTCCTCCAGGACACTCTGCAGCTGGCGCGCCACCGCCTTCTCCAAAACCTTACCCAGAAAGGGCAGGTTGGAAACCGGCCTATAGTTGTTAAGGACAGCTGGGTCGAGGGACATTTTCTTCAGGAGGGGGCGCACCAAAGCATGTTTTAGCTGTGCAGGAAATACCCCCTCCCGTAAAGATGCATTTACTATCCCCCCAACCCAGCCCCCTGTTACCTCCTTGGAGGCTTTCACCAACCAGGTGGGACAGGGGTCCAGAGGACATGTAGTGGCACGAACATCTGCAAGGAGCCTGTCCACTTCCTCAGGGACAACAGGATCAAACCGATCCCAGATCGAACAGCAAGATAGATAGATTGTTAGAGAGAACTGGGAACGAGCCAGTTGTCATGGTACACGTTGGTACTAATGATGTTGGGAAGGCCAAGCGGTCTGTCCTGGAAGCCAAATTTAGGTTGTTAGGAAGAAGATTGAAGTCCCGGACTTCCAAGGTAGCATTTTCAGAAGTGCTGCCTGTCCCTCGCGCAGGACCTACCAGGCAGGCAGAGCTCAGAAGCCTCAATGCGTGGATGAGGCGGTGGTGTCGAGAGGAGGGCTTCAGATTTGTCAGGAACTGGAGAACATTTTGGGACAAGCCAAATCTGTTCAGGAGGGATGGGTTGCATTTAAACCATGATGGGACCAGATTGCTGGCACTCAACATCAA
Source organism: Bradypodion pumilum (assembly GCA_035047305.1). NCBI lineage: Eukaryota > Metazoa > Chordata > Lepidosauria > Squamata > Chamaeleonidae > Bradypodion > Bradypodion pumilum. Next base: position 329,046,935 of record JAWDJD010000003.1, read on the forward strand.
AAAGGCTGCAGAGCAGCTTTTAAACTGATAACTGGGGGAAAGCCGACAGGAGCTGGGCAGCATCCGGTTCGGGAAAGTGTGTACTTGAGTAGTGAGGAGGATGCAAAAATTACTGAGCAGAGCAAGGAGCTAGTCACTAGCATTCTAGCAGAAGGATGCAAGAGGCAGTCTAACAATGCAACTGGACACAAAAGACTGTGTCAGAAATGCATATATAAATGCTTGTATACAAATGCCAGAAGCCTCCGGAACAAAATAGGGGAGCTGGAATACTTAGCAATAGATAAAAATATTGATATTATTGGTATCCCTGAAACCTGGTGGACGGATGATAACCAATGGGATACAGTTATCCCAGGCTACAAATTGTACAGGAAGGATAGGAAGGGGCAAACAGGAGGTGGTGTAGCCTTGTATGTCAAAGAAGTGATAAAATCTTATGAATTGGAATATCTAGGTGATTTAGAGTCACCATTAGAAGCTCTGTGGGTAAGAGTACCAGGCCACAAGGATGGTCTAACAGTAGGCATATACTATCGGCCTCCGACCCAAACTCTTGAGGGAGACTGGCTGTTGGAGAATGTTGTAAAGGAGGCATCCAGGAAGGGAAGCCTGGTTATAATGGGGGACTTCAATTACCCTCACATAGACTGGGTGAACTGTTGTTCAGCACATGATAAAGAGATAAAGTTCCTAGATGTGCTCAATGATTGTTCCCTGGGACAGATGGTTGAAGACCCAACTAGAGGTACAAGAATCCTTGACTTGATCCTGAGTAATACTCAGGATCTGGTGCAAGATGTTAATGTGACTGATCCAATAGGGAACAGTGACCACAACTCAATTATGTTTAACTTGATCATAGACCGCAAGTCACTGATAAAATCTAACACAGAGACCTTAAATTTTCAAAAAGGAAATTTCCCAAAGATGAGGAAACTAGTAAAAAAGAAACTGAAAGGGAAAATTGAGAGAGTCCAAACACTCCAAGTGGCATGGAGGCTGTTTACAAAAACAATAACAGAAGCCCAATTGGAATGCATACCCAAAAGGAAAAAGGGCACTGCCAGGTCCAAGAGGACTCCAATGTGGCTTACAGGAGCTGTTCGGGAAGTGATCAAGAGCAAGAAAAGCTCATTTAGAAGATGGAAGGCTTGTCCAAATGAGGACAGCAGGCAGAAACATAAATTCTGGCAGAACAAATGCAAGGCAACAATCAGGAAAGCAAAGCAAGACTTTGAGGAGCGTATAGCTAAAAATACTCAGAGGAATAACAAAGACTTCTTTAAGTACATTAGAAGTAAGAACCCAACTAGGAAGGCCATTGGACCATTAGATGACAATGGAAGGCAAGGGGTTATTAAAGAGGAAACAGAGATTGCAGAGAGACTCAATGAATTCTTTGCTTCAGTATTCACTGAAGAAGATAGAGACCACATGCCCAAAACAGAACCTATCTTTGTAGGGAGGGAAACCGAAGAATTAAGCAAGATAGAAATAACCAGGGAGGAGGTCCTTGCATGTCTTGTTAAGCTAAACACTAACAAATCCCCAGGACCAGATGGCATCCATCCACGAGTTCTCAGGGAACTTAAAGATGAAATTGCTGATATCCTAGCCAAAATATATAATCTTTCCCTCAAATCAGGCTTTGTGCCTGATGACTGGAAGGTAGCGAATGTAACACCAATTTTCAAAAAAGGATCCAGGGGTGATCCAGGAAATTACCGGCCTGTCAGTTTGACATGTGTCCCAGGTAAAGTGATGGAAACCATCCTAAAAGATAGAATTAATAGGTACATAGAAGAGGAGGCGCTGCTAAAGGAGAGCCAACATGGCTTTTGCAAGGGCAAATCATGCCTCACTAATCTGTTGGAATTTTTTGAGAGTGTCAACAAGCATGTGGATAAGGGGGATCCAGTTGACATTGTTTATCTGGACTTTCAGAAGGCTTTTGACAAGGTCCCACACCAAAGGCTCTTGAATAAACTTACCAGTCATGGAATAAAGGGACAGGTCTTGTCCTGGATCAGCAACTGGCTAAGGGACAGGAAACAGAGGGTAGCACTAAATGGACACTTCTCCAAGTGGAGGGAAGTAAAGAGTGGGGTCCCCCAAGGTTCAGTACTGGGACCCCTGCTTTTCAACCTCTTCATAAATGATCTAGAGGTAGGAGTAAAAAGCAAGGTAGCCAAATTTGCTGACGACACTAAATTATACAGGGTAGTGAAAACTGTGAGAGATTGTGAAGAGCTCCAGAGGGATCTCTTGACACTGGGGGAGTGGGCAAAACAGTGGCAAATGAGCTTCAACATCAGTAAGTGCAGAGTGATGCATGTTGGGGCAAAAAACCCCAATTACATTTATAAACTGATGGGGTCTGAACTCTCTGCGACAAACCAGGAAAGGGACCTTGGTGTCCTGGTGGACAGCTCAATGAAGGTGTCAACCCAGTGTGCCTCAGCAGTGAAAAAAGCAAACTCAATGTTAGGGATCATTAGGAAGGGTATAGAAAATAAGTCAGCAAGTGTCATTTTGCCTCTTTATAAATCTATGGTGAGGCCCCATCTGGAATACTGTGTACAGTTCTGGTCGCCATACCTCCAGAAGGATATTATGGAGTTGGAGAAAGTACAGAGGAGGGCAACCAGAATGATTAGGGGACTGGAACACCTTCCTTACCATCTGAGGCTGCAACGGTTGGGCCTTTTCACTCTTGAACGACGGCGTCTAAGAGGTGACCTGATTGAAGTTTATAAAATCATGCACGGTGTGGACAAAGTGGATAAGGAAAAACTGTTTTCCCTATCGCACAACACTAGAACTAGGGGACACTCCATGAAACTTTTGGGTACTAGTTCTCAAACAAATAAGAGAAAGTACTTTTTCACCCAGAGGATTACTGGTCTATGGAACTCCCTGCCAGAAGAAGTGGTGACAGCTGTCAGTCTTGACAGCTTTAGGAAAGGATTAGACAAGTTCATGGAGGACAAGGCTATCAATGGCTATAATTATGGCTACCTAAGGACAACCTCCGGGTTGGAGAGATAGGCAGGATATCTCTCAATGCCATTTCCAGGGAATCCTAAGCAGGTGAAGGCATCTCCTTGGGAATACCCTGAAGGAAATGGTGAGCCACTGTGTGAGACAGAATGCTGGACTGGATGGGCTGTGGCCTGTTCCAGCAAGGCTGTTCTTATGTTCTTATGTTCTTTCTAACAATTTCCTAACAGTTTCAGTCATACTGGGACACACAAGCCTGGTGAATCAAACTCTTTTCACATGGTAAAATAATAAAGCAGAAAGTACACGTGAGGGTGTGTGACCTGAAGTCATAGCAGAAGACCTGTACCTCATGTTATCCCCGTGTGCTACACTGAATGTTACTTCTGCAAAATATAATTAGATAGGCTTGCCTACATAATCCTGCTTTTTGTAGGGATCACAATTGTTCATAGCCTATTTGCCTCCATTTGTATAAATACTTGGGTGATATCTATAGTCCACTTAAAGTGTGCAGGCCTAGGATGGGGCTGGACTCTACAATTGTTGTGTATTAAGATAATATTTATCATAATTATTATTACTTATTATTGCATGTTAAAATGGCGACTCACGCCATTCTAGTTAAAGGTAATTTTGGCGCGCCTTCCCCAGTTCAATGCGTGCCCTTATGCAAATGTGTTATATCCAATTGGGTACTATTTTGGATCCTAGCAGGGATTTGTCAGGGCTTAAATATAGCATTACTGATTGGTTAATTAAGGTAGTCGAAAAAGGTTGCTACCTTGTAGCATTGGGTAATGGCCACTCGGATGCTATATAGGCGCCACTTGCAAATAGGGCGTTGGCTCTTGGTTCGCACGCTCGCAAAGCACACACACATGTGGAGTATCTTCAGCAGGCGCAGGTGCAGAACTAATCCAGGGTAGCAGAATAGTGGAGCGAGCGCAGCCAACTCATGTCTAGACTCAAGTCTATTTAAGATGTAGTATTGTTCCAAGAGTTGTAAATAAACAGTTGCATCGTTGTTTGAATCACCGCTCATTGGACTCTTCATTTTAAAGCTTAAGACACCACAACAATCCACCCCTTTGTCCTCTTGCCATTATAATGACCACAATAAAAGTACATAGAGAAAGTGGAAAGTACCTGCAGGTTCCTTCTTTGATTTTTATGCATTCACTGAAATGAATCCAGGAGGCAGAATCTCACTTTACAGATAAACTTGAGAGTTTGATTTTCAGCTGGCCAGAAAATCACTCTTTCCCTGCACTTGCTTGCCCTCCCTTAGTGACATTGCAAGGCTCTCCCTCCCTAATTTTAGGATGGGGCCATGAAATATCCAGAACAAGATATTACTGAGCAAACAGAATCCATTGCAGAACAGGGAAAACCTTCTGAACAAATATGCTTACTTTCTAAACCTCACTGTGAACATACACAGATCCACAGCTCAGAAATATTATTTTCTGTACCCTCCGAAAAGTGATTTCCCCAAGCTCTGCATAGACTGGTGTCAGAGTCTGCCACTGCATACTTTGTCATACCTACTTGTGTATTTATTGTGACTGAGGAAGGCTTGAAGGGAAGCCATTGTGCTATTCTGCTTAGTGACAGTGGAAAACATCTCTATTACTGAAGTCAGATCTGTGCACTGCTGACCTAGAAGAATGGTCCAGTAAGCATATGATGTAAATGAACCAGAAATGTTAGTGATAATGTCAAAATGCTGGATCAATACATGTAGATTCTTATTCCTAAAATGTGCAAACTATCCAATAAAAGATGTATAAAGATAATCAAGCACAGCACTGAATAGACAATGGCTTTCCTACCAAGCTTAATTATCTCTGAACAAAGCCATCACCAGGCTTCCAAGTTCTGCAGCTGTGATTTTAAGATGTGAAATGGACGTTGGCATCACTGGTACAAGTATTATAGTCCTATTGATCAGGAATTTTTCCTTGGCCCTTGCATCCGTGATGAAGAATAGTTGGAAGTGAATCAATGGTCCTCAGCAGCACCTGCAAAAATAATAAGAGGAAGTTGCTGCTGGCAGCGCCATGATGAACAATTTTGAGCCAGGACAGATTCACTGAATCTCTGTTTTCCTCTGACAATCTCCAGCTTTTATTTTCTGCTTCCCCTGTATTCTACGCCAACCTGAAGTTTGCTGCCTGTTCTTAATTCTTCATCAGTCTGACTGTTTTCATGTGCCCTGTGTTTTCTGTGCCTAATAATGTAGACAGAAAAAATGAAATTGAAAGGGAGATTTGTGGGGGATACCACTAAAACAGGTTATGTCCATAAATTCCAAAGCGCATCTAGAGGTTGAGTAGTCTAACTAGGCAGTGTTGCTCATCTCTTGTCAATGATGTTAGGCTGGGACTAAAACTCACGAAAGCGTCCTCTGTCGGATCCATTGGGCAAGGTGAAAGCGGAGGGCACACATCATGGTCCACCTAGCCAGCAGGTGACATGATATCCAAATGGCTAAAAAACACACATGCAAATGGACTTGATTTCTCGGGTCTGTTTGCACGTGCGGAATGTTGTTGCAGAGATGTCTACCAACGCGTGTACTCCTTGCTGAATAACAACTCCAAGGAATCCAAGGTATCTAAAGGTTCAAGTGGAGACTGGAGCTTTATAGAGAAGGGGGAAAAGCCAACTGCTAACTTATTTGTTATTTTTGATCTAGATTTATTTAAGCAGGCCCTGCAAAATTCTTCAATTATAGCTGAAAGTGAAACAAGGAATAGTATTTTCTCTCATTTCTGATCAAATAATGTTTCCCAAAAACCTGTGCACATAAGTCTGACCATGTGTACTGAGTGGCCAGGAAACAGAGGAGAAGACTCATGCAAATTTGTCAGATATTTAGAACAGGACATTTCTGTGGGTGTAAAACATAAATTGTGTCCTATTTTGAAGTGACCATTCTACTTTGAGTGCCTAGGGCACAGATGAACACATGCACATTTGGAGACACAATAGTAGGCTTCATAGAGACATAAGCCAGGAATAATGCACAGAGGTCAAAACTGATGTCAGGATTGACACCCATCAGGCTCCTTCACAGGTATATTTATATTTAAGTGAACATGTATAAAAGGCTGCAGTATGAGCACAGTTCTTAGTATTTTTCCCCTTCTTCCTTTCTTTTTTCTTTACACTGATGAAAAGACAGCCACTCTTGTGGGCATGCTATTTCACAGGGTGTAACTAATATAGCACAATGGCTTGATTGGAATGAAGGTCAAAATCACAATGGAAGTTGGCATTCACTTAACTTTGAGTAACATCATAAATAGTGCAATCAGCATACACTGTGTCAAAGTGCAAAATGGAGTGCTCTAAATGATCTTGAGTCCTTTTGCACTTGCAATCAGATAGGAAAGTGCTTAGTAGTTCCTTTGTAGATTTAAACTGCTATCTTCCTTTGAAAGCTACCATGCCTCTTTCCTGCCTCACTGGGTAAAGGTTAAGTTACAGCGTGGCAGCTCAGAAAATTGCCCAAGTCTCAAACACAATGTCATTATTTGAACCCTTTGCAATGGTTTTTAGCTGCAGCTTTCCCTCATTGATAGGCAGGGCCAGAGCACTCTTTTAACTGGCATGCAAAGTCATCCATCCATTCAGGGTGTCCACTTGTATATCATCCCAAAGAAGAATGGGCATCGGTGAAAAGGAGCCGCATGAAATGGTGCATCTGGCTCATGGGCTGCAGGTTGAAAATCCCTGCCCTATTACATGTACAAAAAAGGTACTGTATAGTAAATAGCCAAGATAAGAGCTGGTTTCTGATCAAAAATAGGACTGTTTTATTTATTTTCCTTTTGAACCCCCTTTTTAAAAGTTACAGTTACATATTTATGTGATATATGGTGATATTTTTCTTGGATAAATTTGGTCATTACCTTCACGTTTGGTCATTGCCTTCACAGTTTTTTAACGTGGTTGTTATTGTTCATGCTGTTTTTTAAATTATGTCCTGTTGCCCACCCAGAGTAGCTTGCCAGTAGATGGTATAAAAATGTAAAGAACAAACAAACCAGTTTCCTAGGCTCCTATTGCTTGAGGGCAGAGAGCAATCAAAATGTCTGGAAGAAATTGTCTTTCAGATTAACTGGGTGCACTCAAGAACATGCCTGTCCAGCCAGAAGTTAATGGATTGTTAATCCCCAAGGAATTTACATGAATTTGGAGTGCTCTATGCAAACCAGCACAGCACTCTTGTGAGTGTCCTGCACTGCTCTTACTGTCTGTTACTTTTTGCGGAAGTAATGAAGAGTGTACTTTGGGCAGGCAGGGCATAAGAAGCCTCAACCAGAAAGAACCCTAAAGGTAAAGGTAAAGGTATAGGTAAAGGTCACCCTTGCTCAAAAACCAGTTGTATCCAACTCTAGTGTTCAGTGCTAATCTCTGTTTATAGCCAAAGAGCCAGCGCTGTCTGCATTTGCAGACATTTCCGTGGACATGTGGCAGGTATGACTAAACACTGGAATGCACAGAATGCTGTTTACCTTCCCACCAAAGTGATACTTATTTATCCACTTGCAATTTCTTGCTTTTGAACTGCTAGGCTGGCAGGAGTAGGGACAGACATGGGAGCTCACTCTGTCATGCAGTACTCAGGTCTTGTACTGATGACCTTCCAGTCATCAAGTTCAGCATCTTAACCAGTAAGCCACCAGAGAACCTTACAGTGCACCTATAAAGAGCAAGCTCAGTCCTTTATATTCTGTATCCTCTTCCCTGGTTAGTTATATCGATTGTAACGATTATATTGTATTAAGATGTTGTATTTATATTTTATATTGTAATGTTGTTTCATGGAATGTGAGCCGCTCTGAGTCGCATTGTCAAGTAGGGCGGCATACAAGTCTAAGAAATGAAATGAAATTGCCTGAGTGAATGTCCCATGCTTCTCTTACTATCTGCTTGTTTTATGTTTTGCAGAGGAGAGGAGGAATGTGTTTTGGGCACCATGCAGCTATTAAAAGCAAGCTCCATTGCACAGGCAATGTCTTTAGGGGCACCTTTAGTGAAGATCTTGATGATGGTGCCCTCAAATTTTCCTTTGTGCCCATTGTTCTATAGTGTTTATATTCCTTCTTGCCTTCTTCTGTTTCCTTAATTAATCGCCTCCTCTTCTACCTTGCAGTGTAGAGGATTCCACAAAGGATCTCCATTGGGATCTCTCATTGGATAGCTCCATGGCTTGCCTCAGGTCACTACTGCGAACATGAAGGGCCTCCTTGATGTTATCATTCCACTAGATGTGGGGCCTGCCTTGGGATATTGTACCCTGCACTCGGGCCTCCCATGCCTGCCGTGGGATCCTGGTTTCAGGCATTCTGCTGACGTGGCCAAACCAGCATAGCTGACCCTTCTCGATTGTACTCCTCAGTGGTTGAATGTTCAGGTTCTGTCTGATGGACACATTTCATACTCGGTCATGTATGGCTTTCTTCTCGAGCTTCCTCAGATATCTCATCTCCATTGCTTGCAATTGGCTGTAATGCCTGGAGGTGAGCGACCATGATTCACTGCTATATATGAGCGTAGGAACAAATGTTGATTTGTAGACTGCCATCTTAGTGGCCTTGCTGACTTCGTCTTTGCTGAGGAACCCCTGATTGATCACGTAGAAGAATCTGCCAGAAGCTGCCACCCCCTGATTGATCTCAGGACTCACTTGTCCCCTTTCATTGACTATGGCACCAAGGGACTTGAAGTCTTCTACCTGCTTTTTCTGTTTCCATTGGTGTTTCATTATTGGTCTGTCATTGGCATAAGCAGAATCTAGCAGAAAGTGGGCAGCCTGCCAATTAGACCCTACCCTTATGCATGGAATAAATCAATTTATTTCGTTATTTATATTTTAAATAGCCTGAACAAATTTTATGATGCCTTATTTTTAATTAATTTTGAATTAATTCTAACAAATAATTAATTGGAATGTCATTTAAATTATTGATTAATTTTAATTAAATAGTGGGAGGAAGAAGGCTTGTGAATTAACCATGTAGATTGCTCCTATTAGCTTCTACTACTTATTAACTACAGTTGGATATGGTTCTCTTCATTTCTTTTTTTACCAAAAAAAAGGATGATTACACCCACCCTAGGTTCTATATGGGTGTGGGAAGTAGTATTTTGGGTCCCTGTTTTTCAGAAATAGCTCTATTTGCTTGATTATTAATTTAGGTTATTTGCCCAAGCCGGCTTGCACTGGTCTTTACGCTATGTCTGCCTGCTCATGCTGGGTCCTACTGTGTATTATTTAAGCTGTTTGTTCCAACCCCGTATTAGCTTATATTGTACATCAAAGCAGGCTTTTCTTAAATCTACCTGGTTAGTCACTAGTTCCTGTGGAATAATTTAGACCATTTCCTTAAATTGTGGATCCAGCCCTGTTAAATACTTATCCCTTTTGATATGTAGAGAAGGAGAAATTGGGCAAAAAAGGCTCCACTTTATAGCAAAAAGAGCTTTAGTCCCCATAGGCAGTTAATAACACCTGCAGATACTAAGTCAGGAGTTCTCAATCTTTTTGAACCGGGGCCCCAGTCACTCTCCCTCAGAGCATACCTATCAAGTCTCCCGTCCTGGCCGGGAAATCCTGTATTTTACCCCTCTTTCCCCCTCTTTTCTGCCGTCATCCTGAATTTGGAGCGGCCAGAGTGGGGGGAGGTGTTACTGCACATGCGCGCCATCAGAGGTGGAGGTGTGCATGTGCAAGGAGTTTCTGCGCATGCATGCCCATCAGAGGCAGCGGTGCTTCCCGTATTTTCACAACTGAAACTTGACAGGTATGCCTCAGAGAGCTTCTGGGGCTGGGTGGCCATTTTCCCCTTCCTCCACCACATGACACTTCCTGGTGCGGTGGAGGCATTGGGGGGGGGGGACATGAAATGGTGCCATGGGCTGCATCCGGCCCATGGGTGGCAGGTTGAGAATCCCTGGACTAAGTGAAGGAAGATTTTTAGGGAAAACTTGAAGTTTATCTCAGTATCTTATTGGAGCATAGTATCTGATTAGTAACCATATATACTTCCTTGCTCAAAAGCTAGTTGTATCTGATTCTAGGGGGTGATGTTCATCTCTATTTACAGCCAAAAAGCCAGCACTGGCTGTGTCTGTAGACGCTTTCCATGGTCATATAGCAGGCATGACTAGATGCCAAAGCACATGGGACACTTGTAGAAGGAGGAGGCGATACCTTTATTGGATCACTAAACAAACAAAAAATTCATTGTGAGCTTTCGTGATTCAAGATCACTTCTTCAGGCATGCACCAGTTTCTTGTGGGTAAGGCAGGGAAATTATCAATGAAAGTCCAAATGTTCATGGCATGACGGTCTGTTTGCCAGGCTCTCTTCTTAAAAATGAATGTGGAGAAGCAGCATTCCATTTGATAACCCTCCCCCATTTGACAAACACAGGAAATCAGGCCTCAGCTTATTGCTCTTTCCCAAATGGTGATTGATTGACTTGCAATGTCTTGCTTTGCAGGCGCACCCCCCAAAGAAAGACTCAGACACCGGTATATGGATATAGGCATTGGGCCACTTTTATTGAATAATGCCCTAGTCTGAATTATAACTTTCAATTGGTACTCATCCAATTATAATTCTTAAGGCAAGCAGGCCGCAGTAACACTGGTAAGGTTCCTCCCAAAATTGCCAATAGCAATTGGCTACAATGTATCCATTTGTATCAATTTGTTTGTTGACACAAACAAATTGTTGACCGTAGTCAATAAACTATCTACTGACCCCACCCTCTGACGTGTATCCGTCAAATCACGGGGTGATGCATGCTGAAAAGCTCCTGCCATCACCCCTTGCCTGGTTCGTCGTTGACCGGTCAACGTTATTACACATGTACCTGTCTAAGTGTTGGCCAGTCAATTGCGAACCTGCCGGATACCTATGGGTCATAAATATTTACCTTACCAGTGCTACCCGCCACACGGGGAGGCGTCCATGATGACTCACCGCCCCCCCCAAGACCGTCAGCTCGGTCGCCAGGCCTGCTTGCACCACACCCAGAACGAGGTACATACCTCCAGCCGACAGGTGGACCCCTTCCCCTGCCTACCGGCAAAATTTTTGTAAGCCTATCCTCAGGTGTCCAATGGCTGTCTCCCAGCCATGCACAGCAAGAGACTGAGCAACAGCCCTGTCCACTGACTGCCGGAACAGTCCGAACCACGGAGATCCACGTCTCCCCTAAATTGGTGTCTCGGCACGATGTTAGACCATAGCGACTGTGTATAAGCAATACGTGATATAAAACGCCAGGTCACAGCCCCTCGACAGTTTAGTAACAGCAGTGATCTGTATAAGATCGTTGCCGCCGAGGTGCCTATTAAGAACATCGGGCAGTCCAGCATCCCCGACGGACATCAGGAATGGCAACAGTTCCCGCCCCCTTGTGCCGCGCATACCATACCATCGCATACGTGCAGATGCACACAGCCCAAGTCGGGGTCCACTCTCTGTCACCGCAGCATATACTGCTGCCCAGTGTACATAGCTGCGGCCCACCAGCCCCACTGCCACCAGTGTGTAGAGACACACAGGATCTGTAAAAGAGGAGAAGAGGTTAAGGACATAACTAGGTACTCGTACAGTGAGGGGACGTACATATAAGAAATTGCGCGTACACGCATGTCCGCCTCCGAGTACTCCAAACGTAGCCGCGATCAACGCAACACCTATCCTAAATAAATGGGTGCCAAAACGGGCCCCCACACCACGAAGCGCGGCACTGGTCACCCTCAGTAACATTACTCCGGCAAGGGTAGACCTATCCTGGTGGCAGAAAAACAGGCTGGGGCGCGCAGCAGGCACTGTCGAAAATTCATGTAGGGCACCAACCGGACAGATGTCTCCAATAAAACCTCGTAGCAGTCTGACTCCACTGCCTACGCCATGCTGAACAACCTGTGAGGACCGTATCCCCACTTGAGCCCACTCATGTGTGACAGAGACATCGTCGAGTTCCAGTGCCCTACGAGACACATCCACCTTACACAGATGGTACCAACTCTGGCACCCACTCACTGATGCGGAGCACTCCAAAAAGGCTACCGTGGTAGCTGCGTGACCAAGAGCCACTTCATACGTATCCGAACATAAGTAATGCCAGCCTCGTGCAAGGTGGGTCAGAAACTCTGGGAACTGAGGTGACGCGTGTCCGGGCGGCGGACACGTTCCCATGTCCACCCCTCCAAAACACGACACATGAACGCATAGTGATACGCCGTACACATGCGAGGTGCCAATGACATGCCCGGTTCACCTCTCCTTGCCAAACGTCCAAATATCGGCCGGGAGTGGCGAGTGGAATTCATCTGCTTCCGGAGTAAGGCACGGAACCGGGGGATCCGCAGGCGGGATAAAGCAGCAGCAATGTCGTTATTAATACCTGGAACATGTCTGGCCCAGAACAGCACATTTAGGCGTAGGCTTCTCAAAAAGAATAGACAAACTAATGTCATGACCCTGGGGGATTTGCATGTCTGGGTGTTGACAATGTGCACCACTGCCGCATTATCACACCGAAAATGGACCACTGAGTAGGCCCACTCATCGCCCCATAGCATCAGTGCTCCCCAAAATGGGAAGAAACTCAAGGAAGGTAAGATCGCGGAGGCGATCCGTGCCAAGCCATGGGTGCTGCCATTGGCCGTAAGTCCACCTACCCTCAGAGTAAACCCCCATAAGTCAGGGAGCCGGAGGCATCCGACCGTACTTGAAATCTAGGGCAGACCATCAGGTCTGATCTCCAGGAAGAGACCCCGTTAAAACCCAGGAGCAATTTGAGCCAGACCGGAAGGTCCACCCGTATGCCCCTGATCAGCCGGACCCTGTGTTGACGTTTTAACAGGCCAGCCATGGCGTCATACAGGCGCCTGGCCAATGCTCTGCCGGGTGGAACCACCCAGCAGGCAAAATTAAGGTGTCCATGAAGTAACGGCAGGTCACAAGGTAACACTTTATGTTTGGCAATCAATGCCAAAATCGCCGTGGAGATCTGAGCCACCTTATTCATGGGTAACCCGGATGCCCGTGCGACAGAGTCAATTTGGAAATGTGAGCTTAGTAGCTGGGCCCTCGGTCTTTTCAGGCGCCAAGGGGACACCCAGTTCCCACCTGAGTGTCTGAAATGTAGTGAGGAGACGCGTGCACATGTCCGAGCCCCGTTCACCCCCGAACCAAAAGTCGTCGAGGTTAATGGGCTAGAGACCGAGACCCCGACCTGCGAGCAAAGGCCCACTGAATGAAAGCCCCGAATCGTTCGAATGCTGAACATGAATTAACTTAGTCAGAAGTGGTTGGACTTATCTAAGTAAAAGTCACCTTGGAACCTAAAAACCCAATAGCTCTAAATCCATTGGGTGCACTGGCAGTAATCTGAAAGCCGAGTGCATATCACACTGTGCCAGGAAAGCACCGGGACTGCATGAGCGAGCCACCCAAAGGGGTTGAACCAACTACGAGTACCTGACTGAACGAGGTCATCAGGAATGGCATCACTAACCGGATAACCCACAGGGTGAGCTAAATGGAGGATTAAATGACATTCTCCCTGGTTCGACCTCGGTACTAGCCTCATAGGGGAGACGTTCAACTTAGGAAAGGTGGTTCCAAGAAGGGACCCACTACTCTCATAGCCCCAACTCCCATAGCTGTGCACAGTGGAGCAACCTCTTCGTTACCTTTCAAGGTAACCAGATTAGTAGCATCCTGGGACCCCTAACACCCCCGAATGGAATACAAAAGCCCCATTGAAAACCCTCCAGCAGGTACCCCGCATCATCCCTTCTTGGATGAGCTGAGTGCCATCGCTCCAGCCTGAGTACACTAATTGGGGAGGGGGGGCTTTGACAAGGATAGTTCTTTCAGATGGAGCTCTGATCGCCCCCTGTGCACCCCTACCTCTGCCCCATAACCCACCAACCCGCGGGCACGCGGAGGAGGCGTAAGGGCCAGCGCAGAAGGGGGACACCAAGTCGGTAACGACACTGGCGCTTAGTACACCGATCGCCAGCTGAGCAGGTCGAACACGGCAGGTGGGCTGAAAGCCCGACCAGTTAGTGTGGAGCCTGTGTCTGAGCAGCCCGCTGCACAGCATGACCACCATGGTACCTATCACCAGGCGCCAGTCACGTGGGAGTCATGTACACGAGCACAAGTGCTGACAGGGCTCATCCAACCTCCTCTCAGGGTGTAGGGCCACCCTCATCCACATTCCTCGTCGTAAGCCAACTGCGATGGGCCCATCAAATCAACCATCGCCCTGTAATATTAGCAATAGATGGACCATCGGGATGGCCCAATCAGGCCGGGCCCTGCGGCATACCACCATATATATAAGGTAAGCCGACCACCAGTTGGCCCCAGGTGCGCGGTGGCTTACGACGATGGGACAGCTCTCTGTCTCTGTCGTCCTGTCCCTCTCTCTCCTCCCCAGTGGGCTCACAGTTCAATATGGAGAATATCCACATATCCCCCTCCAGACCTTACCCCTCGTGACCTGCGGCAAATGATCTCCCAGGGGCAAGGAAGAACCAGCCGTCGGCAAAGCCATCGACGGCACGTTCTGTATCAAGGGCATACGCAGCAGGACCCGGACAGCCCCTGCGATGCTCGGCACTGCCCCGGGGGCGGACACCCCCGCCCTTAACGAGGGACCATTTAGCACCATGGGATACTGGGATAAGATGGTAACTGATGCCCGCTCACATCAACTGTACCCCCCCGCCAAATCTTTTCCCTCGTGACCTGGGACAAATGATCACCAAGAGGCAATGAATAACCAGCCGTCGGCAAGGCCGTCACTGGCACATTAGGTACACGGGGCATACGCAGCGGAACCTGGACAGCCCCTGCAATGCCCGACACTGCCCCGGGGGCGGAAACCCCCACCCCCAATGTTGTGCCAGTATGGAACCAAGGGGCACTGGGATAGGCTGGCAACTGATGCCCACTCGCCTCGACTTGACAAGGCCATGGCCACTGAACCCCACCACTGGAAGTGGACTGTGATGTGGGTGCATTAACTTGAACCTGATACTCACTAGGTGCACCCCCGTGAGCCGCCCCCACTGGGGGTTCCGGCCCACGGCGGGCGTCGGAGCTCGCGACCGGAATCGAGCTCTGGGGCCACACCTGACCACTCTCCTGCTGCAGCTCTGGACGAACAGGGAGCTGTGAGACACCGGCAGGCGCAGGCCAGAGCGTCTCAAGCAGCTCAACCCGGCTGGCCGCTTGTTGCAGTGTGGCAGCCGTCGAGGTAGCCAGTGAACACGAAGTGCCCCCAGCAGAGAGAGAAGGGCCCCCTGCCATGGGGTTGTGTGCAATCCCCAAGGATGCCTCAAGCACAGCTAAATGCGTTAGCAACGCATCCACTGCCACAGATCCCCCAGTATAAAGTGGGCCGGGTGGGCCAGACGGCCCACTAGGCATATGACCAGGAACCCCAAGGTGAGATCCTGGGCCCGAATAGGGCCATGCCCAAAACTCCGGCCCATGAGGAGCCGGAGGGGGAACGTGCTGTGCACCCGCACCAGGCCCTTCCCCGCTGACCTGACCCATGGCCGGCAACTGCGGGCCAAGGGCCGAAGCCCCTGAAGGGCCGGCCGGAGGCCGGCCAGCCGAGGGCCAAGCACCAGCCTGCATCGCCCCACCAGTATCGGTGGGCAAAGCTGGGGTAGTGCCTTGCCGCGTGGGCGCAGCCCTGGTCCTCCGACCTGAGGGCTGCCCCCCGCGCTGCGCAGAGCCCGCAAAAGTCCTCCCCTTTGGCCGCGGTTTCGTCGCCGGGGCCTTCCGTTTGGGAGGCATATCTGTAGAAAGAGCAGGATCCCTGTCCGGGGATCAACCTATGCCAAAAAACACAGAGCAGCCAGCAAGCCAAAGGCTCTGTGCAACTCCTTCCTTCCCAGCCGGGAAGGACCAAGGGTTAAAGAGCCGAAGAATCGAAGGAACAGCAACGGAGAAAACTTCTCCTCTCCGTCGCTATTTTTAAAATGGCAGCTCGGCTGCCTCGTGGCCACCCCTTTTATAGAGGGGTGGCCACGCCCCCTAACTCACCCGGATGTCTGAGTCCGGGTGGGGGTGGGGCTGCAAAGAGCGCGGCGGCCATTTTGGCGCCACGCTTTCATTCGAACTGCTAGATTGGCAAGAGCTGGGGCAGGCAACACATGCTTGCTCTGTCATGCAGTACTCAGGTCTTGAACTGTTGACTTGCTGACCTTCCAGTCATCAAGCTCAGTGTGTTAACCACTAAGCCACCACAGCCTCATATATACTAGTGGACTTCAGTTTTGAATAATCTCTGGTACTAAAGCTAAAATGAGCACGCACAAAAAAAGGCTTAGCCTTTGAAACAGCTGATTTGCTAAAAAGCAAACAAAAGTAAAATTGAAAAACAGTTGGGGAACTAAGACATCAAATAGATAAATGTATTTTTGAATATTTGTATTTAAGAACTGGAAAGCAACTCACAGAAACAGGAATGGGATGATGGAATGAAATCAAGTACAGAAGCAATAGATGAAGTTTCTCTTGCTGAGAATGTATTAAATAGTAAGGAAGATAAATTAGACCAAGCAGATGTACTCCAGCTTCTGGCTTCACAAAATTTATAGTTTAATAGTGCTTTAAAAGTTTAATAACTTTAATAGTGCTTAAAACAGTTTGTAATTATTATTGCGGGATCGGGGTGATCCTCCATTTTGTCTTCTTCATGGTACTAAGTTATCGTGGGACTTGCTTTCCCACCTTTTCTAAGTCTCCCCAGTCTCCAGTCACCCCACAATCACCCCACTTCTCTCCCAACCAATCCTGTTGCTTCCCACTCGAATGTATCCATTGTATAGTGTATATAAAGTGCTGCTGCGCCATTGCTGTTCATGTTCGGTTTGCTTACAATAAAGTTTGTTTGGCTCTGTTATGCTGGCTGCTTCACTTCAATTCCTGAACATCAAATTGGTGGCGAAGGTGGGTTATGGCTTTCCAGAAAGCTTCCGTTGATTCTTTCAATGTGGCCATGCCAGAGAGATGGAATCTCTATGAATGCCAGTTCCGCCACAATATGGCGGCTGAGGGCATCATCGATGAGGGCCAGAAGAGGTCCTGCTTCCTCTCCAAGTGGGGCCTGGCCACTCTGGAACTCGCCATTCACTTGGTGATGCCCCGGGACATCGATGCGGTTCCCCTTGTGGACATCCTTGTGGCTCTCCAGAAACATTTCCATCCCAAGGTGTCCATCTTCCCAGCCCAGGTGGAGTTCCACAGACGAGACCAATGCCCTGGGAAATCCGTCGCAGATTACACCACCGCGCTGAGGTTGGCTGGCGCCCCATGTCAGTGGGACAACTTAGAGGAGGTGCTCCATGACCGCCTGCTCGCTGGCCTGAGGGACGAGGAGATGCAAAGCTGGCTCATGACCAGGGATGTCCTAATGTTCAAGTCGGTTGTGCGAGAGGTGTTGGCATCCAAGGCAGTGCTGTCCAGCGTCAAGTCCTTTAAGCACCGGCCTGTCACTTCTTGAGGTTTGGAGTCTGCTGTTCATGCCCACCGCTGCTTGTCGCCTGTTCATCTGCATCTTCTGCATCACCGGTGTCCACGTCCATGCCGGGGTCTGGGTCCAGCAACGAGGAAGGTGAGGTCCGGAAGAGGAAGATGGGCAAGCACATTGTCAAGAGGGCCCAGTGGAGGTGCGACGACTGCGGAGGAAGGCACGATTACTGAAAGTTTCCCTTCAGAAACGCCAACTGCCACCACTGTGGAAAGAGGGGCCACATTGCAAAATTCTGTCGACAGCACCAGAAGCAGGCTCCGGACCAGCTCAACCATCCTAGGCGGAAGGGAGTGTCCATCTCAAAAATTTCTGCTGTGGAGCCACTCGTCAGCCGTGTCTCCAGTGTGTCCCATCGTTTCTTTGCAGAGGTCCAGCTGCAAGGCGTTCCGGCCAGGATGGAGGTGGATTCGGGTATGTCCTATTCCATCTTGCCTCAGAAGGAGTTCCTGCGAATTCCCCCTAGTTCATGCCCAAAGTTGCGCGCCTTCAAGACGTCCCTTCAGGACATGCAGGGTTGCCAGATCCCAGTTCTAGGGGCTTTTTGCAGTTAAGTTCAAGAACATTGCAATGAGACTACCTCTCATAGTTGTCAAACAGGGCACAAACTGTTTATTTCGGGTGCAATGGTTTGAACTGCTAGGTATTAGACTGTCTGGCATCAACGCCATCCAATCTGACTCAGTGCATGTTGTGTATGTACAATGTTGCTTTAAGAAATGTATGAATGTAACCTGACCACAATTACAATGTAGCTCAGCTGTTAAGGAACGCGAGTAAGCTGCCTATAGAGGGCAGCTGCGAGCGTTCAGCTCACATGGTTCACATTCCCCAAATCACCGGCAGCCGTGGGAACCTTTCCCGAGCGAGGATCACCTGGAGAAGATGTGATCAGAATGACGTCACGCCGGTAGCAGCCAATAAGCTACCGTGCAACGAGATTCAAATGTATGTACTGCAGTATATAATGAGCTGTACCTCCGCCATTACCACATGTTCATCCTGATCATCACCCAATAAACCTGCGTTTAGCCCCTCACTGCGGCTCCTTCTTTGTCTTCCGTGCAAGACACCAAATTGGCGACGAAGGTGGGATCAATGGCGAATCCCAAGGTCAAGCCTTACCACTTCGATATCAGCGACCCGGAGCAATGGGAGCTGTACGAGTGCCAGTTTCGGCACGCGATGGAAGCCGCGGGCGTCGACGACGACGCGAAGATGCGCTCTCACTTTCTAGCCCAGGTGGGGCCGGCCGCGCTGTGCATCCTGATGAACCTGGTGGCCCCCCGGAAGGTGGACGTGGTGCCCCTCGACCGCATCCTAGAGCTACTGTGCGATCATTTCCAGCCCCCCGTGTCGATTTTCCCGGCCAGGGTCGCATTCCACAGGCGAGACTAACGCCCGGGAGAGTCAGTGTCCGCCTACGCGGCGGCCCTCAGGCTGGCAGCGGTGCACTGCCAGTGGGAAGACCTGGACACGGCACTCCGAGACCGCATGCTGTGTGGCCTGAGGGACGAGGAGGTCCAGAGAAAATTGATGACCCGCGACTATCGCCTCACGTTCAACGAGGTACTGCGGGAGGCCAAGGCAGCCGAGGCGGCCAGGAGCGGGGTCAGAGTGTTCAAGTCCCGAGGGGCCACATCCGAAAGGGCCAAGTCACCAGTGCAGGCGGCCCGGCGGACATCGGCGAAGACGGCCTGGCGGGCCCCCAAGTTGCCCGCCGGCACACCAGCGACGTCTGAGGAGTCGTCCGCAACGGCAGACTCCTGCTCCAGCGAGGACGACGACGTACATAGAGTAAAGAAACGCGGGGAGAAGCAACAGACCCTTGAACGGCAAGACCGCCGCTGCGACGGGTGTGGGGAGTCCCACGACCGGACGAGGTGCCCGCTCCGGAAGGCCGAGTGTCACAACTGCGGCCGAAAAGGGCACATCGCCAGAGTATGCAGGCGCGGGCGAGCTGAGGACAAGGGCGCCTCGAGCCACCCCCAGGCACACCAACGGAAGGCAGCCGGCACCAGGAAGGTCTCAACCAGCTACAGCGAGGAAGGCGTGAACCGCGTGGGCCTGGAGCACCAGCGTTTTTTCGTAGAGGTACTGTTACAGGGGGTCCCGGTGAGGATGGAGATAGACTTGGGGTCGTCCTATTCCATCCTGTCCCAAAAAGACTTTATGCGCATTCCCCCAGATGCGCGGCCCAAACTGCGGGCCATGAGGTCACACTTGCGGAACGTGCAGGGAAATGGGATCCCAGTGTTGGGGGTGGGGAACTTCAAGGTGAAGTTCAAGAGTTACTCCGAGAAACTGCCCCTAGTGGTACTCAAGGGGGGAAGATGCTGCCTTTTGGGAATGCAGTGGTTTGCCCCCCTGGGAATTGAACTGTCCGGCATTAACGCCATCGAGACTGACCCAATGCGGGACGTGTGCAATGCACACCCGGACGTTTTCAAGAAGGGGCTCGGGACGTACAAGGGCCCCCCGGTATCCTTTGAGCTGGACCCAGAAATCCGGCCCATCCGCCTCAAGCCAAGGAGAGTGCCTTTCGCCCTCAAGGACAAGATCGAGGCAGAACTGGACAAATTGGTGGGGCAGGGGATTTTGGTTCCAGTTGATTCGGCGGAGTGGGAAACGCCGATTGTTACGGCTCTTAAATCAAATGGGGAGGTCAGGATTTGTGCGGACTATAAATGTACGATCAATAAGGCCATTCGGCCAAACGCATATCCGGTGCCCGTGGTCAGCCATTTACTGGCCACGTTACATGGGGGGAGGTGTTTTGCCAAGCTAGATCTGGCGCAGGCATATCAGCAGCTCTCCATAACCCCAGCTGCTGCCGCTGCGCAAACCATTGTCACGCACAAGGGGGCATTTAAGGTAACGCGCCTACAGTTCGGCGTAAATTCGGCCCCCGGGATCTTCCAGTCCCTCGTGGAACGCCTTTTAAAGGGACTTCCAGGCGTCCTCCCATATTTTGACGATGTGTTGATAACAGCTGGGAGTGAATTAGAGTTAGCAAAGAGGCTAGACGGGGTCCTTTCAGTATTCGAGAAATCGGGACTTCGACTGAGAAGGGACAAATGTGTGTTCTTTGTGAGGGATGTTGAGTGCCTTGGGTTCAAGATAACCCCAGAGGGCATCAAGCCCTCCGAGTCCAAGGTTGCGGCTGTGCAAAACGCCCCTCACCCCACCGCGAAGCCGGAGCTGCAGTCATTTCTAGGGCTCTTAAATTTTTACCATTCCTTCCTGCCAAGGAAGGCATCCGTTGCGGAGCCACTGCACGCGCTCTTAAAGAAAGAGGCGGTTTGGCGGTGGGGAGATATTCAAGAGAAAGCTTTCAGGGAGCTAAAGGCGCTTTTATCCTCGGATGCTGTCCTGACCCACTTTGACCCGAGGAGACCAGTAGTTTTAGTCTGTGATGCGTCCCCAGTGGGGGTGGGGGCAGTGCTATGCCACGTGTTGGAGAGCGGGCGGGAAGCCCCAGTTGCATACTACTCCATTTCCCTTTCGAAGGCCGAGCGCAACTACGCGCAAACAGATAGGGAGGCCCTGGCCATAATTGCAGGAACCAAGAAGTTCCATGATTTCTTATACGGCCGCAAGTTTACGGTGGTGACTGACCGCAAGCCTCTCCTGGGAATCTTCACCACAGGCAAGCCCACCCCTCAAATCCTGTCCCCCCGAATGCTACGTTGGGCGATTTTCCTTAACGCCTACCAGTATGAGCTGGTCTATCGCCCAGGGAAGGAGATCTCCCATGCGGACGCGCTGTCCCGGTCTCCCCTCCCTAGTTTAGGAGACCCCGCATGCGAAGTAGAGCATGTTCCTCGGGGGGAGTAGTGGGCCACCCTTTCCTAACCCAGGAGCTAACTTGGGCCAGTAAATAGCAGTAAGGCTGTACAGAAAACCTACTGATAGGAACCCGTATCTTAAGTATATGTCTCACTACCCTCCTTATGTAAAAAATAACATTCCATTTGGTTTGTTTGCCAGAGCTAAGAGTAACTCTACTAATGTGGCTGACTTTGCACACTCTGCACGCGCCATTCAACAGAAAATCTCACGAAGAGGGTATCCCTGGCACATTACAGATAGAGCCCTTCAAAGAGTTAAGGATATACCTAGGAAGGCATTGTTTGCAAAAAACAACGGTTGAGTGACAATAATGTACGATGTTCTTTTGAGTTTTCGCCAGCAGCAACAGAAATTAAGAAAATCATACATAGACACTGGCATTTAGTCAGTGAGCTTCCTGGCTGTGACGCCAAGCCTTTAATTGGCTTTAGAAAGACCAAATCCATTAGTAATATGGTTATACGTTCGGATCACACAGCCAGAGCACTCATGACCCAGCAAAAGAGATTCCCAACAGGGCATTACAAATGTCATTCCTGTGTAGTATCTCCCAGCCGGTTCTGCTGGGAGACCAAAGACATCTTCATCCCAGAGAAGAACTATTTGTTCTCTTTAAATTCACTCACCAATTGTGCCAGTAAAAATGTCATTTATCTATGGGAATGTCCATGTGGTAAACGTTATGTCGGACTCACCAGTCGTCCTCTGAAAGTGCGCATTTCGGAACATCGCAGTAAGATTAGGGGGCAGGTTTTAGAAGCCCCTTTAGTCAGTCATTACATGGAACAAGCACACACAGAAAGGGACTTCAAATTTGTAGCCTTAGAACTCATTAGACCTAGTCCACATGAAAAGATAGACATAAATAAGAAACTGAGACAACGAGAGGCATTTTACATTCATTTATTTGACACTATGCAGCCCAAGGGGTTAAATCAGGAATTTGAATTGGCTTCTTTTTTGTAAGCAATTCTTGCAAGCTAATTCTGGCAGCAGCTGCCCTAGTTCTAGTCATCAAGGTCGAGGGATTCGGTGCTCACTGCATTAGATACAACTGGCAGCTCCTTATCAGTATAAAGGAAGGCTTTTCATTTTGATAGTTAATGTCCACACGCACCTAGAAAAAATACGTGGAGGTGAGGACGCGACAAAATAATCACGTCCATACAATAAATAGGTAAGCTACTGTATCACTTTTAATGAGTCTCTGGAGCCAATACATAGGATTTTTCAGTGAATAAGATTTTTCTGTGAACAAGATAATTCTGTGTAAAAAGACTTTTAGTGTAATCGAATATATTGTATTAGTGCCTGCATGATGTTTATTATATACGTTCTCTTATTCTTTCATGTAGATTTCCTGAAGAAGGAACAATAAGTTCGGAAAAGTCGTATTAACTAGTATCGACTGTGGGAAGGCATCTGGTTTTTGTCTTGCCTGTCGTCCTAAACATATTGTAAACAAAAGCCTCTTTGCTTGCATGAGAGACAACGCTCCTTCTTTCTCCTTATTTGGGCTCTGACACTTCTGATTGGCTGTATGTCCTAAGTTTTGTTTCTGTTAAGTTTCGTTTCTGGTATATTCTGCTTGCTTAAGTTTCGTTTCTGAGACACTCTGCTTGGAATAAAGAGAAGCCTTTAGTATCCTTTGTTCAGCCAAAAGACCAGCGTGTGTGTTTGCTTTTCTCTCTATCTCTGTTTCCCTTCTTACTCTGTCTAATGAAGCTGGACTCCGTTAGACCTTTTAACTCTCTATCTTAAAAAAGATCTGATGATATAAACTGCTGCTTCATGAGACTGATTGAGACATGAATCAGATTTCTACAAGTGGTGCCCCGTGTGAGGCTTTGAACTACAATGACAGAGCCTTCTTTGAACTCTGCTTCAGCATTTAGCACCTAATTACCACCTCATCGACCGGAAGGTCTCATTCACCTACGACCAGAGGAAAGGTCATTCGAGCGCTCGATTCATCCAATTCTACATTGGGTCCCACATTAGGTGAGTGAAAATGGGGTGTATTCTGGCGTCGCAAATGAATGAACTTTGTAAAGATATCTCAGATCTTTTGCATATGAATGGACGAAAGGCTGATGAGAAGGAAATACAAAAGCTAGTCAAAGCTATAGGGAAAATCAGTCCTTGGGTTAAATATGATGCATGCTTGGACTTACAACAGTGGAAACAGATTGGTAGAGAAATGCAGAAGCATGAGAGAATTTTTGTATCAGTTCAATCTACGTGGGAGGAAGTTAGTGACTGCCTTCAAAGACTCACTCCAAAGAATATTCTGTTGTCTCAGGGGCTTGCTGGCCCCCTCCCACAGCTTTTGCCTCCAGCCAAAGGGGGGGCTATGGCAACTGCCCTTCCATCATATGAGAAACAACAGCCCCCTGATGGGGGTGGAGGTGGAAATGGAGATGGGACATTATATCCTGCCTTGCAGCAATCAAGCACTTTTAGCCCTACAAAAGACCTGTTCTCTGCTGCAATACTGCCTGCCGAGTCTAAAAAACAACTAGTGCCAGCTGATGGGGAACAAATGGTGGGGACCTCATCACAGATTGAAGCTGTTAATGCATGCAGAGTGGCAGGAAGCAAGGGGTGTTATTCAAAGAGCAGCATAGGGGCTCAGCCCCCCCGTGAAGCAACCCTAATCACAAAAGCAGGAGAAGCTGAGTAGTAAACTTGATACCTCACGTTTGGGCAGGAAGATCCTACAGAAGTGGAAGGATGGCCCAAAGGAGGAATGCACAAAACCCAAGACCAGAAAGGGGTGCAAGTACAAACTAACAGATGCAGTTTGTCATAAGGTTGAGAATCAGAAGCTGCAGATGAAAGAAATGCAGAGGAAAAGGGGCGTGAATCCTGCCTGTATGGACAGCAGGCTGTTGCAAAAATACAAGGAGGGAGAAGACATACAGTTTTTGGCTGATTTTGAACTGCCCAACCCTCAAACAAAGAGATCCAGAGTGAGCTGTCCCAAGTTTCAGCATCAGGATTGCAGGGAAAGCAACTTGGACTTCCCTGTGATTTTCTTCTGTGTAAAATTACTTGCAACTTCTGGAGAGGTTTTTGTGCCTTCACACCTCTTCGCCTGCCTTAATGCAGATGGGTGTGGCTGGAGCATGCAGGAATGTGTGTTTGTCTTGTGAATTCAGTGAGACTTAATTTATGGCTTAATTTCAACCTTTGCCATGCTAAGAACTGTGCTGGAGAGGAGAGAGTGTTTAAGGAAGCTTCAATCAAGATTTGGACTTTTAATTTGGACATTTTAATTGGACTAAAAAGAAAAAAAAAGTTTGCGTGGACTGTAAAGAAGAATTGGCTTTGTTTGCATTTTAAAACCTGAAAACCTTTTTTAAGCAACCTGCTCATGCTATGAGTGTGAAATGCTTTAATGAGATTTGTACTGTATTTGAGTTACCATGCTATGCTGATTATAAGTTATTGAATGCTTCTTTCGCTCACACCAGTGGGAGAAGAAGAAATTTAATGCCTTACTCATGTACTTGGGGAGTGATAAATGCTTTCTAGAATGCAACAGAAACATTCTTCATGTAAGGAAGAAGAGAAATGTTCATGTTTTGTTCATGCTTAAATGTTTTGCTTATTCTCTTGCAGGAGAAAGACCTGTCTTTGCTTATGTTATGTATTGCTTTATGAAACTGCATATCTCAAGGTACCTTCAGAAGTACATGGCAGAGTTGTCAGTACCCTACACATGTATATGGGTTTGTGATATTGCATTTGTGTTATACATCAGGCATGTTTCATGTTTAGTTACATGGTACTAGTAATAACAGGGCATGCTCCTGTTTCTTAGGGGAGTGTCTTCCTAAGCCATTGGTCGTTTATTGGCAACAAGGGAATCCTGAGTGGAAGGGTTCCTGCTTGAGCGATCCGCCCATGGAGAGAGAAGAAGGTTACTCAGCTCCAGGATGGTGGTTCACCAGTAAACTAAATGTGCTGACATTTGTTTTTTATACCTCATGGGGGCAACCCCAACTTTTGGCTTCGTCATGCTAACTATATGTTTGAGGTTCATGGTAAGAATGCAACGTTATACTATGAGCATCCACTGGCCGTGTCTCAAATGGCCTTTCTTCCGGCATTGTTCAACACGCCAGAGTTGGTTATTGGACATTTGCAACATCTTGATAGATCTACACTCTTCTCTAATCCTCCAGAACAATTTAACAACACCCGCTGGCGAAGCATGACATTCAAGAAATACACTAAAGGACTTTGCTTCTGTTGTCATAGTTCTGGAGTCTGGAATAGTAAATGGAAGTACTGGACTCAAGCACAAAGGGTTTTGAGGAATGTAGGCAATTATACGGGTTGTGATGATTATTTTTGGTTATGGGGTAGTTATAACAGTTCTTATAAGCTTAATTATACCTTGTTTAACACTACTATTGAAGATATATATGATGTGTTTCCTATGTTTACTCCTGATTATTCTGCTATAGATAGTGGTTCAATTTGCAATGGATGGCAAATCAAGGATCCTAACATGTGGTTCTTTTTTAATGGAGTTGCCACGAATTTCCATCCAGGACAATATCAATGTGCAGCATTGGGTTATTTTACCTTACCCGTACAAGTGCAAATGCCGCTTCGGGCAGATGCACGGCGCCGGAGAGCTGCTGCCGGCCCGATGGGTTCTGGTTGCAATGATGAAGTGATAATCGATGTTCAGCTTTCTGATGGTAGCTCCTGGGGGAGAGCTATAGGGAGTGCTATCACTGGAGCACTCACATTGGGATCATACCCAGGTGTCATTTCCCAGGAGAATAGAAGGTCCATTTTGGGACTCACCTGTAGGCTGGAGAAATCAATCAACGCCACAGGGAGGGTCATACGGGATCTTCAAATGGAAATCACTGAGCTTCATCAAGACCAAATGCAGGACAGACTGGCCATAGATTACCTGTTAGCAAAATCCGGAGGATTTTGTAAACTGGTCGGGAACCAGGGATGTCGGGTAAAATTCCAGGATCTGAATAATATTATTGAGAAAGAACTTCAGAATTTACAGGAGAGCATTACTAACAATGTACGCACTGATGTTAATCTCTTTGATTGGGTGACTTCTTGGTTGCCTGATTTATCTGTCCTTAGACTAGTTTTCTTTTATGGGTTCATTATTATTATCTGCCTTATATCATTGTGTTTTTGCATTAATTGTATTCCTAACCTTATTTCTATGTGTAACGCATGTCCACTGCGTAGAAGGGAGACATCGAGTTTTGCACGACGGCAATTGTACTCAATGAGGTATCATCCTCCGGAACAAGGTACCATGAGTCAGGAGGGGTACGATGTCCAGGAGGACAGTGATGATGTATATGGAGGAGTAGTTATGGAGTATGATGACATGCAGGGGTATGATTAGCCGTCCCTCTCTCAAATTTAAATGAAAAAGGAGGACATGTGGGAAGGCATCTGGTTTTTGTCTTGCCTGTCGTCCTAAACATATTGTAAACAAAAGCCTCTTTGCTTGCATGAGAGACAACGCTCCTTCTTTCTCCTTATTTGGGCTCTGACACTTCTGATTGGCTGTATGCCCTAAGTTTTGTTTCTGTTAAGTTTCATTTCTGGTATATTCTGCTTGCTTAAGTTTCGTTTCTGAGACACTCTGCTTGGAATAAAGAGAAGCCTTTAGTATCCTTTGTTCAGCCAAAAGACCAGCGTGTGTGTTTGCTTTTCTCTCTATCTCTGTTTCCCTTCTTACTCCATCTAATGAAGCTGGACTCCGTTAGACCTTTTAACTCTCTATCTTAAAAAAGATCTGATGATATAAACTGCTGCTTCATGAGACTGATTGAGACATGAATCAGATTTCTACAATCGACTTAGAAAGATTTTTGGCAACAGCTGACTAGTGATTGTATTATACTTTACCCATAGAGGAATTATTTTCGTTACATATTTGCAGCCTTGTGTTACCAGTTGAATGAGAACTTTTTACCCATGGAGGAATTATTTACGTTGTAACCTTTTGATGAACAATATATAAAGCATCATATTTTTGTGAATACATCTTCTGGAGAATTTACTCTACCGAACGGCTCCCTCTTTCTCTTCGTGTCTACACCGTTCGCGCCTGTTTCAAGGTCAGGATTTGTGGCAATTATAAATGTACAATTAACAAGGCCATCAGGCCTAATGCATATCCAGTGCCAGTAGTGAGCCACTTATTGGCTGCTTTACATGGGGGAAAGTGCTTCGCCAAGTTAGATTTGGTGCAAGCCTATCAGCAGCTTTCAGTTACACCCATTGCTGCTGCGGCTCAGACAATCATTACGCACAAGGGAGCCTTTAAGGTGACTCACCTACAGTTTGGGGTAAATGCAGCCCCCAGCATTTTTCAATCACTGGTTGAACATCTGTTAAAGGGTCTCTGGGTGTTCTCCCCTACTTTGATGATGTGCTAATCATTGTGGGGAGTGAATCTGAGCTTGCAAAAAGGTTGGACTGAGTATTTCAGGTTTTCGAGAATGCTGGGTTATGTCTTAGAAAAGACAAATGTGTTTTCCATGCAAGGTTTTAAGGTAGCTCCTGAGGGAATCAAGCCCTCCAATTCTAAGGTTGCTGATGTACACGAGCCCCCCCGCCCCGACCAACCGCCAAACCTGAGCTGCAATCATTCCTGGGCCTGCTTAATTTTTATCACTCCTTCCTGCCCAGGAAGGCTTCTGTAGCGGAGCCACTGCACTGTTTACTTTAAAAAGGCGCAGATTTGCGGTGGGGGCAAAGTCAGGAATGAGCGTTCTGTGAGTTAAAAGAGCTTCTGTCTTCTGAAGCAGTCTTAACTCACTTCAATCCAAAGAAACCTGTAGTCCTTGTGTGTGATGCTTCACCAGTGGGTGTGGGGGCTGTCCTATGTCACTCTCTTGAAAATGGGCACTACAAAAGAGGCTCTTCGCCGCATGCATCAGGGGGACATTGACTTGCAGCTTTGCCAATTCCTCTTTTGCTCTCGGACAACCCCCCTGGCCTCAGGGCTATCTCCAGGTGAGCTTTTAATGTGCAGGAGACCGGTCTCTCTGTTCGACCAGTTGGATCCTTCCAGGGTTAATGTGTTAATGTTAATGTGGAAATTCCGCACATGAAGGTATTATCAGCTGGAGATCCATTGCATTGTCGGAACTATGTGGCTGCAGAACCAGCATGGGTTCCAGGGGTTGTGGTGGAACAAACAGGACCAGTGTTCTACCAGGTCAAAACAGGTACTGGTTTGCTATGGCGGTGCCACGCCAGCAGCTCAGACATAGGGTTACGGAGTTTCAAGAGGGACAAGGTGATACCCGCCTCTCTGGCACACAAAGAAGGGCCTTCTCCGTGTCCGCACTAGCCCTCTGGAACCTCCTTCCAACAGAATTAAGGCTACAGACAGAACTGCTGCTCTTCAGGAAAAGTCTGAAAACCTGGCTGGCAGGGCAGGTGTGGGGCCTTAATGGGAATACGGCTCCAGTCTGTTGGCTCATCCCCAGTTAGTTAATATCCCTCCCTTTGTATTGTTGTATTCCCGCCCCATTCCCTTTTATTTCTTTTTATTCTTTTAATTGGGGTAGAGGGTAGTAGGGTGGGGAAGTGAGTGGGCGATTTGGGATTTTAAAATCTGTTTTTATACATTTTAAACTGTTGTACACTGCCCTGAGTCGGGTTCTCCTGATTGGGCAGCATATAAATTTAAAAATTAAATTAAATTTAAATTAAATACAACTCAGGGCAATTCCACGTTAGAGTCCTTCCCCTCCCACTTATCCCAAGGGAGAGACAAGGAAGGCGGCTCGGCAATCAACTATTGTCCCTAGCTTTCTAATTCGAGCCAGCCACAATTTCTTTGGAGGCCATCAGCAAGCCTAGAGCATGGAACAGTGTCTTTTGAGTTACAGGATCGAGGGGAGTTTCCCGAGTGTTCCCCCACACGTCCAAGTGAAAAGCGGGGCTTTACTTTCTCTCCAGAGGCCCCCCATCCTCCTGTGTTAAAGTCTACCTCTACTCCCACCCAGAAGAGGCAAGTTTTTGTTGAGTCACCTCCTACTCAAACTTCTCAAAGGAGGGACTTTTCGTTGAGTTCCCCCCCTCTAATTCTAGCTTTAATTTTGAGTGATCCCCTGCTCCTGCTTCATCTAAATAGGGTTATGATTTGGTATTCCCCCTCCCTGGTTCCAGTTCAGAGTCTGGACAGTGCTCCCAAAATGCTAATAGCTTTAACAGAAACCCCAGTGCCAGGTATCATTCAATGGAACCAAGTCTCCCTAGGTCTACTGAACCCAGTCAGGGGTCAGTCCAGTCCAAAAGAGTCTGTGGGCCTCCACAATGGTTAAGGGACTTTGTCCCATCCTAGGGGGGAGGGATGTTGTGTATGTAACTTTAATAGTGCTTAAAACAGTTTGTAATTATTATTACGGGATTTGATTTGATTTGAATTTATTTTTATATACCGCTTTCCTCATCTAGCAGACGACCCAAAGCAGTTCACAATATATAGAAGCATACAGAAATACAATATTACAATAGTACATGGGAAAAATTCAGTTTTACAAGTTTAAAAAATGCAAAATTACATAACAGTACATAGTATTACAATAATAATAATGCAAAAATGCAATAAATACATATCAGGCAAGACTACCCATGAAATCCCCTGCCTTTAGAGTCTTTTGAGTCTGAGGGCAAGGGGGGAGGGGGGGCAGGAATGCCAGGCCGATGGTGTGGCCGGGAGGGCCTCTTTGCCCCCACCGAGGCCAGGAGCGTGGCGGCAGCAGCTCACCCAGCATCCCCTCACTTTTTATGTTTGAGGGGGAGGGGGGAGGGGGGGCCAGGAACGCCAGCTAGTGGTGTGGCCAGGAGAGCCTCTTCACCCCCACCAGGGCCAGGAGCACGGCGGTGGCAGCTCGCCTGGCACCCCCTCGCCTTTTAAGTCCGAGGGCAAGGGGGAGGGCGGGGCCCAGGAACGCCAGCCGGTGGTGTGGCCAGGAGGGCCTCTTCGCCCCCACTGGGTCCAGAAGAGCGGCAGCGGCAGCTTGCCTGACACCACCTTGCCTTTTAAGTCCGAGGGTGAGGCGGGAGGGTGGGGCCCAGGAATGCCGGCCGGTGGTGTGGCTTGGAGGGCTTCTTCTCCCTCACCGGGCCAGGAGCACGGGATTGGGTGATCCTCCATTTTGTCTTCTTCATGGTAATAAATTATCGTGGGACTTACTTTCCCACCCTTTCTAATGAGACGCGCGAAGTCTCCCCAGTCTCCGGTCACCCCACGATCACCCCACTTCTCTCCCAACCAATCCTGTTGCTTCCTGCTTGAATGTATCCATTGTATAGTGCATATAAAGCACTGCTGCGCCATTGTTGTTCATATTTGGTTTGCTTACAATAAAGTTTGTTTGGCCCTGTTATGCTGGCTGCTTCTCTTCAATTCCCGAACATCAAACGGTCCCAATTAACATCATTTATGGGTAACTTTAGTGTAAGGGACCAAAGACAATGAAACAGCCGAAGGGTTGGCTTAACACAGGTTTATTGCATGATGATCCGGGGGAACATGTGGTAATGGCGGATGGGTAGCTCAATATATACAGCTGGCTATACATTTGAATGTGGCTCGTTGACAGACTATTGGTTGCTGCCTGCGTGACGTCGTGGGAGGTCACGCCCTTCTTGACCAGGTGAGGAAGTCGCGGGGAATCTTCCCGTGCTGCTGAACCAGGTGGCTATGATCCATTAGAGCTGGACGCTCGCTACTGCCCTCTGGTGGTCACTAGCTCGCGTCCCCTTATTAGGCTTACATTGATACAGGTGATGGTTATAATGTTGCACACAGAAAGGTTACATTGATAACACATGGTAAAGGTACATTGTTAAAGGCACTGCTTTACAGAACACAACATCCCTCCCCCCTAGGATGAGACGAAGTCTCTCAGCCAAGATGGCTTGTTGCATGTGCGTTTGGGCCGTGAAGAGGGCTGCCCCCCCGGGGGCGTTACTGCTTCTTTGTTCCCTGGTCCCTTGTCCTCAACAAAGTAGCGGGGGTGTCCCGTAGACACGCTGAACACTGGGGCGTCGTCCTCGCTGCCGTCGGCGATGCGGCCCACGCCGTCCTGCTTCCGTGTGGCCTGGGCGCCGTCTTTGGGTCTCGCTGGGCGGTCTCGTCCCGCGGAACGGTCTGGGGAGCTCCTCCGGGACTCGCGCTTCTTCCTGCACACCTTGGCGATGTGTCCGCGGCGGCCGCAGTTGTGGCACTCGGCCTTCCGGAAGGGGCATTTCACGCGGTCGTGGGCCGCTCCACAGCCGTCGCATCGCCGGCTCTCCTTCCGGACCCTCTGGATGTCCTCGTCGCCGCTGCTCTCTGCGGACGACCTCGAAGTTCGGCGGGCCGCCTGTACCGGAGCCTCTGCCTTGCTCGACTTTGGCCGCCAGTCCTGAAGTTCTTGGACCCCGGCCTTCGTAGCTTCTGCGGCCTGGGCCGCTCTGACGACCTCCTGCAACGTGGGAGGCGGCTCTTGGTTCATTAATGTACGCTGGGTCTCGGCGTCGTTCAGGCCGCACAGCACACAGTCCCGGAGGGTGATTTCGGCATTCTCCCACGAATGCGACGACCGTCTCCCCGGGCGCTTGGACTCGCCTCCAAAACGCACTCCGAGCGGGAAACATCGCCGTGGCGGGCCGGACGTGCTCACGCAGCATCTGCATGAGTTCCTTGGCCTTGAATTCGCTCACCCTCCTCGGTGCAATCAGGTCCACCAAGGTCCTTTTGGTTTCTTGTCCGAGCATTCTGGTGAAGATGGCTCTCTTCTTCGCCTCTTCCGTGACTTCGGACTCGATCAGTGCAGCCTGGAAGTCCATCTCAAAGATCTCCCAGTCGCCCGGTTTCCTGATTTCGAAACCGACGCATGTCTTGGTCCCGTGGGCTGCCATATCCCACCTTCGTCGCCAATTTAGTGTAAGGGACCAAAGACAATGAAACAGCCGAAGGGTTGGCTTAACACAGGTTTATTGCATGATGATCCGGGGGAACATGTGGTAATGGCGGATGGGTAGCTCAATATATACAGCTGGCTATACATTTGAATGTGGCTCGTTGACAGACTATTGGTTGCTGCCTGCGTGACGTCGTGGGAGGTCACGCCCTTCTTGACCAGGTGAGGAAGTCGCGGGGAATCTTCCCGCGCTGCTGAACCAGGTGGCTATGATCCATTAGAGCTGGACGCTCGCTACTGCCCTCTGGTGGTCACTAGCTCGCGTCCCCTTATTAGGCTTACATTGATACAGGTGATGGTTATAATGTTGCACACAGAAAGGTTACATTGATATCACATGGTAAAGGTACATTGTTAAAGGCACTGCTTTACAGAACACAACAGTAACCTAAACAGAAATATGGATCTAAGTATAGTTTCCTCACCTAGAAATATATAGCTAGCTCCCTGTCATTTAGATCATTTTAAAATTTAACTATTTTATACTATTACAGTAGAGTGATTCAGTGAGATACAAAATAGTGTATTAGGGAGCTTTTGTGCTTTCTCCTAAACTGCTATCCAAGAGATATTGATTTCAAATATTATACATTGAGCGGCTCATCTTTCCTAAGAGATGCTTTAAAAATACATCATCAGCTTCTCCATCCCAGGTTCAGTTCCCGAGGCAAGGAAATACAGAAGAAAAAGCTATCCTTTGTGAAATCCCAAAAGCAGGAACAACTTACAACCAATAATGAAAGCAGCAGAGCTGTTGTTGAATTGCTAAAAAAAAACTCAAAAGAAGTCAGAAAGGCCAGGAAATGCATGTTTC
This sequence comes from Bradypodion pumilum, assembly GCA_035047305.1. NCBI lineage: Eukaryota > Metazoa > Chordata > Lepidosauria > Squamata > Chamaeleonidae > Bradypodion > Bradypodion pumilum. The sequence goes on from JAWDJD010000003.1 coordinate 329,080,193, forward strand.
ACTCCAAACTAGATAAGCCAATGAAAGAGGTGATAAAATGCCTTCATCCACTCCAAACAGACAAACAATTGCATGTGATAAACCAGTGATAGTGAACCTTTTAGAGACTCAGTGTCCAAACAGAGGGGTGGGGCAAACTCTGTGCTGGGGGGAGGGAGATATTGCTCCAATTGGGCTGCTGGGCAAAGGGGTGGGGCAACGACATTCATGCTCAGAGAAAGGGCTCTGTGTGTCCCCTCTGGCATGTGTGCCATAGGTTTGCCACCACTGTCATAGACACTACCTTATTATTTTTTGTATATTGCCAAGGGAGGTAATAAGATATTATTGTAAGATGTCTTGAGAAGTTGCAGAGAACCTCCAAGAAGTTAAGAAAACTCATGAGCAAAGACAACTAAAACCTTCAAGATTGGCAGTAAAGGGTAATGAGGAAATGAAGGAAGAAAGTAGCTCTTGAGGGATGGAATCACCCCATTGTTTGATAAAAAAAGATTAACAGGAGAATGGAGTCCAACTCTTAGTCCACCTGTCCATATAGAACCTAGGCAACCAGAATGATTAGGGGACTGGAACACCTTCCTTACCATCTGTTGTGTATAAGAAAGTATGCCTTTAAACAATGTAACAGAATAACTACCAGCTGTAACTCTGTAACCTCCTGTATTAGGACGCGAGCTAATGTCCACCAGATGGCAATAGCGAGCATCCAGCTCACATGGTTCCAATTCCACAAATACCTACAGCGCGGGAAGATTCCCGCCACCACTCACCTGGACAAGAAGGGCGTGACCAGAAATGACGTCACGCAGACAGTAGCCAATGGGCTACCGAGGAGCCACATTCAAATGTACAGCCTCTGTATATATTGAGCTGTTCGTCCACCATTACCACATGCAATAAAGATGTGTTAAGCCAATCCTTCGGCTGTTCCTGTGTCTTGGTTCTCATATACTAAACCATCTGAGGTTGCAATGGTTGGGCCTCTTCACTCTTGAACAACGGCATCTAAGAGGTGACCTGATTGAAGTTTATAAAATCATGCATGGTGTGGACAAAGTAGATAAGGAAAAACTGTTTTCCCTATTGTACAACACTAGAACTAGGGGACACTCCATGAAACTTTTGGGTGCTAGTTCTCAAACAAATAAGAGAAAGTACTTTTTCAGCCAGAGGATCACTGGTGTATGGAACTCCCTGCCAGAAGAAGTGGTGACAGCTGTCAGTCCTGAAAGCTTTAAGAAAGAATTAGACAAGTTCATGGAGGACAAGGGTATCAATGGCTATAATTATGGATACCTAAGGACAACCTCCAGGTTGGAGAGATAGGCAGGATATCTCTCAATGCCATTTCCAGGGAATCCTAAGCAGGTGAAGGCATCTGCTTGAGAATACCCTGAAGTAAATGGTGAGCCACTGTGTGAGACAGAATACTGGACTGGATGGGCTGTGGCCTATTCCAGCAAGGCTGTTCTTATGTTCTTATAGGATTAAGTGGTCCCTATATAAATCAATGGGTGGAATCATAATTTTTTTGGTTAAAAAGTTATGAAGAGAACCATATCCATCTGATTCTCTTCTTACTCATGTAGAACCAAGGATTAATATTGTTTATGGAAGACAACCATCAACTTATCCTATAGAAAGCCCAGGAATAACTGAACAATTTGGAACTGGCTGACAAATATATATGGTGATAAACATTCTAAGTTGGAATATCACAGGATGGTCAGCTAGAATTATATCTGTTGAGTCTGAGAGGTTCCTATATGATTGTTATATTGTACTTTTAAAAAGAAGCCTGCAAACAGGAGGAAATTTACCTCCCTGGTTATTTCCCCCCCATTAAGCAAAAATTGGGCCCAGTGGGAGGGAGACCTAGATGTGGTCTATCCTGCCTATTCTTTTCTTCCATTGTCACTACTTGCTAGTTATTAAGTTCTAATGAAGTTGCTCTGCTCAGAGTTCATAAATATAGTATGCTCTATTTATGTTCTCTCCCAAGTATGTCTAGTCACATGATTTGGAACTGGTTAGCCATAGGCAAAACGATCGATGAGTCCAGCAATTCTCCTTATGGGAGGGGACTTCAATGCTAGAATTGGCAATAGTGATAGCATGTTATATACAAAGCTGATCCACCAAAATTGGTTCAATGGAGTGTCATATCTGAAAACAACTTTTGTCTCTCCCTCAGGCACTCAGTTCAAAGAGACAGAAATTTAGCATTAAAATGAGGTTTAAAATGGAGCTTGTTTCCAGATTGCTTCTAGTTTCCTTTATATGTTCAGCAGGAAAGATATTGAGCCCATGTTTCCCCTCCTTGCCCTCAAGGAGGCATTCGATTCCTAGAGTGAATGTTTGCATACAGCATCCCCCACACATACTGAAAGAGAGGTGTGGCCCATTCTTTGGGCTATATAAGGCCAAAGCTTCCCCTATTCAGGTGGAGTTCTGAGAGGCTTTGGCCTGTCATCTGATTCCCGCCATGTCACAGTAAACCTTGTATGTTGCCTTTGCTTTGTAACTTGATGCGGGCTGTTTGTCTTATAATTCTCTCATTGCTTAAATTTCATTTGAAATAAGATTTGATGTTTTCTGCTATAGTGTTTAAAATAAGATTGCAGTTAAACTCCTGCATCTTTTAAAAGTTGTCTTATGCTGTTACACCAAGAAATCTTATTTCAAGAAGGTATCGACTAAATAAACATTAATAATGGACCTTGAAGAAGTCAAGGTGGTAAAAGGTTTCCTTTGTTCGAAAGCCAGTTGTATCCAACTCTAGGGTGCACTGCTCATCTCTGTTTCAAAGCCAAAGAGCCAGTGCTGTCTGCTGCTGCAGACCTTTCTGTGGCCATGTGGCAGGCATGACTAGACACCAGAGTGCACGGAATGCTGTTACCTTCCCACCGAAGTGGTCCCTATTTATCTACTTGCAATGTTTGCTTTCGACCTGCTAGGTTGGCAAGAAGTAAAGGTGGATCAAGACAAAAAGGAATTGTTAAAAATCTTTCTGACAGTTACAAGACTACTAATTACAAGAAATTGGAAAATTAACTATAACTTTAAAATAGAAAAAAGGTATAAAGAGATCTGGGATATTGCCCTAAATGATAAGTTAACCTGGGACCTGAAAAGTAATAAGGGAATGATTAAAAGTAACCAGTATTGAGGGACTTGGTGGACTTTTATTGAACATGTAAAAAAGCTTTTTGGGAAGAAGGTAGTGGAAGGTAAAGAGTAATTAACAGTAAATTGAAGCAATGAGGTGCCTCTATTGGTGTTGGGTGCACTCGGTGAATAGTTGTTATTGTTCTTTTTTATTTTTTATCTGTTATCTAAGTGTTGTATGGTTTTTCCTTTATTGAAGTATCTATATCTGTCTCAAATGATAAAAGTGTATAGTAAGTAAAGGTAAAGGTTTCCCTTGCTCAGAAGCCAGTCGTATCTGACTCTAGGGTGCAGTGCTCATCTCTGTTTCAAAGCCAAAGAGCCAGCGCTGTCTGCTTCTGCAGACGTTTCCGTGGTCAAGTGGCAGGCATGACTAGACACTGGAACGCACGGGACGCTGTTACCTTCCCACCGAAGTGGTCCCTATTTACCTACTTGCAATTTCTTGCTTTCGAACTGCTAGGTTGGCAGGAGCTGGGACAAAGACAGGAGCTCATTCCATCCTGCAGTACTCGGGAATCGAACTGCTGACCTTCCACCTCCCAGTCAGCGTCTAGCTTAGAGTTTATCTGTATTGTTACACTTGTTTCTTTTTAAACATATAATAAAAATATTATTAAAAAAACTTCTGCATCTTTAAAAAGTTGTCTTATTGTGCTGCTTCACCAAGAAATCTTCTTTCAAGAAGATATCGGCTAAACTGAAAGTAAGAGAAGCTGACAGATTTATGAGCTGTCTTCCCAGTTTTTTCCATGTTAATGTAAATCAAGCCAAGCAGATACAAAACAGTGTCTAAATACTTTGAATGCTATATTTCTTTTCTCATTAATACATAGATGTCTTTAATTGCACTAGGTTTTGCAATCAACTATTTTGTTTTGTTCTGTTTTCAGTTCACTGGCTGAACACTGCTGTCTGCTTATATTCCTCTCCATTGGCACAAGGCATGAAAATTGAGCCAAGCTGGCAGGGACAAAGTGTTTAGAGATGTAACTCATCCTGGGCAATTCCCTTAACTAGGAAACACTGTCTAATGGATTGAGTACAATATTTTATTCCACTGTTCTTTCTAACTGTATTTTGTTTGCCCCCTATTCAAGCAACACGGATAAATTGATCATGTTGTTATACATTTCTTCTGTTTGTTGTTAAAGGCCATATCTGTTTTCATGATATATGTTCATCTGTAAGTCTATGCATTCAAACTATAATGTATAAGTGAACTATTCATTCATATCAACTACATTTAATTACATAGATGTGTTGAGTTAAGATTGTATTTCCTTACTAAAACATATAATTTTAGGGTTGCATTATTCATTAGTAGTAGGATCACATCACTCCTATCAATATGATAGATAGGAGTGCTCCCTCCAGCCCTAAGTACCCCTCCATGACCTATAACCCCTAGTCCCTTCCCTCTCCCCTAGCCCCTTCTTTCTGTCCTTCCCATGCTACCTGGGAGTTCAGGCTAGGTAGCAAGGGACAATCTTGTAAATGAGAGAGCTCCCAGGTAGCATGAGAAGGAACAGAAGGAACCCAACCCATGGTGGGTAGGCAGTGATGCAGTGCAGCAGGTTTTGTTAGGTTCTTCAGAACTGGTAGTGGAAATTCCCTCAGGCCATGCCCAATTGGTTGGCCAAGCCAACCTCCATAGCCCATATTGCAGGATGTTTGGCCACGCCAACAGATTTGGCCCCACTCACATATTTGTCCAGCCCACAGAGTAGGTAGTAATTTTTTTTGCAGTGCATCACTGTGGGTAGGTAAATATGAAAAGGTTTACTTGCATTCTGATTTTGCCTTTTATTTTCTGATATGTTCTCTCTCCTCTGTACTTAATATACTATGATGTTTTTGCTTAGAATATTATTTGAATAAAACTTTGCTGATACCTATTGAATGCTTATTTTGTCTCTGAGATTCTAAAAAGAACCTAAAGCCCATCACACCTGGCCAGTCTGAGTTGGCAACATATATGCATCATGCTTAGTGTTATAAGAAATCACTGTTTTTCCTATCTGAAATGCCTTTTTAGGACCAATATTTTGGCCCTTGCAACCTGAATTTCATCAAAATAAAGTGGTGGGGCCAAGAATTTTCTTTCAAGATAAGCAAGAGTGATCTTTTTCAATGTATGTGAAATCTATGATTGCTGGGGTCGCTGACTTTTGAAAGGGATAAAAGAGTTTTATATTTAAAATTTGAAAATCCTTTATTCAAACATCCCCATATTTGGAATAGAACAAGAACTGACTGCTATAACTACCAAATTTGGCATCAATCTGAAGTTTAATTTAAAAGTTATATATTTTTGTTTGGGCTGCCCCCATTTTTAGATTTGTTTTATGGAAGAACTCTTGTGTAGCTATAATTTTTTAAAAAAAGTTTGTTGCTTATAAATTTTAACCTGTTGTGGGAAAACAAAATATAGCTATGCATATTTGTTGATAATCTCATAGACTAAAAATCAGATAAAATCATTTTACAATTTGGCAAACAGAATTTTCCTCCTACTCCTCACCTTTGGATTTTTTTACATTTAGCATATTAAACTTAAAGGTTATGCAAACCATATATCCACAGAATTCCAATCAATGTGCATAGATTTAAACTATCAAGGCCAGAAATGTGAAATGCCAATTGAACTAAAAATGACTTTGGGTACTTACACTTGGTTGCAGTACCCAGAGATAACTTCACCACCCTTGCAACACAGCCATAATCACAGCAAGTAAAGATTTCTAGAGAGGGAACATTATTACCTAAAAGTAATCTTACTCTATTTGCCACTTTGAAAGGAAAAAAAGTTTTATTTCTGTTTTAAAATGAGAGTTTTGGGATGATTCGCAAAGCAACATCTCAGGGCATATTGTTCCATGTACATGATCAATAAGGCAAAGTGCTCAAGAGAGAAGGGGTAATAAGTATACATTATATCACCATTGTAAAAGGAAAGAAGAGTGATGTGAAAGGGACTTTCAAAACAGTCAAGTCATTCAGTACATTTTAGAGAAGTACAAAGAACACATAAATCTATCCTAATCAGCCTCACATGCAGTTTCTGAAACATGCACTTTTCTTAGTCTTTCCAAAGGCATAACATTTTTTTAAAAAATGCAAGATTTTTCAGAAACACAAGACTTTAGTGTTTCTAACCCAAAATTTTCCCCCTTCTAGCCTACATATTATTCGTAGCAGGAACCATTCATAGAATCATACAACTGTATGGCTGGGGGGAAAATCAAGGATCATCAAGTCCAACTCCTACTAAAGCAGGACCTCAGTTAAAGATCCCTTATGCGTGGCTGTTTAATCTCCAATCTGCGAGATACTGTATTCTTCTGTTAAATAGCTCATAATGTCAAGACATTCTTCCTAATGTTTAGGAAAATTCTGATTACTTCAGGTCATGCTCTCTATACATAGAAAAGACCTTGCTCTGTCTTCTACATCAGAGACGTTCAAATATTTGAAGATGGCTACCATATCATTTCTCAGTCTTCTCTTTTCCAAGCTACACATACCCAGCTCTCTCAAACACTCCTTGCAAGACTTGGTTTCCAGGCCTTTTATTGTCTTGATTGCTCTACTCTAGATATGTTCCATCTTGTTAACATTTTTAAAGCTGTGGTACCTGGAACTGGACACAGTAATCAAGATGAGAATATAGTGATACTCTTATTTCCTTTGATTTGGACACTATTTTTCTATTAATAGATACATATTACAGGTGACATGTTAAGTTTTTAAAAAAGTATTTACCAACTGGCTATATTTGGGAGAGAGGAAATATTGCTGCCTCTCTACTAAGATAATGTTTCACTGTCTCACAATCACAGTTACCTTCTGATATCTACTATGAAGACTCCACAAGAACTTCATGGAAGTGTTTTATGGTAATTCTGAGCTTCTGTAAATTGTTACAATCTGCTAACTCCCCTCTGCCTTTGATTGCTAAGTTCCATTTAAAATAACACCGCCAACCTCACAACACCTGAGGCTTGAGGTATGGCATGTTTTCCACCTGGCTAAACTGAATGTCAAATAACACTACGAAGAGCCAAGTTGGGTCTGTATCAAAGGTCTGTCTCATCCAGCAGCTATTCACACAGTTGCCTGCTTATAGGATTCCCATGTACCAATGGCTAGAAGGAATGTGAAAAACTCTTCAAATTTGCTTGGATTTCTCTGAATCCCACTTTTATTTGCATCTAGATGCAAGACTTTGGATCTCACCTCCCCCCCTCCCCCCAATAGAAGCTGGTATGAATTTTAACATACTTGATAAATTCACAACATTAACATTAAATGTTAAGTCACACATCTTTCCTAAGATACATGTCCCCCCATAATGTACAGAGATTTCCCTCCCATGGAATATGGAAGCCTCCAAAAGCACAAGGTGATAAATCACACAGATTAGCTTTTGAGAGACATTGCTTTTTCTAAAGATTGTCATGGTGGATTTCTATTTAAATATTTTGCAGGCATGGCAACAATCTTCCATGCACTGCTGGGTGTAAGTGGGAGGGGGCTTTTGCAATTTAAAGCAGGGGTGATCAACCAACGGCCCGTGGGCCGGACCCAGTCCATGGCACCATTTCATGTGGCCTGCGTCATAGCCGCCAGCAGAAGCAGAAGCAGAAGCGGAAGTAGAAGGGGACGTGTTTATGATAGCCGTAAATGCACCTGTGGCTGTCGGAAATGTGTTTACCATAGTTGCAGATGCATTTTACAGCAGTGTTTATGGCAGAGGAACCACCAGTCTGGCTCAGCTGTCTGAGGGTGTGTGGTCTGGCCCACAGCTTAAAAAGGTTGAGAAACTCTGATTTAAAGAGATTGTCCTCGGCCATTTACCCTTTGGGGAACTTTTTCCTCTTGCCTCTGGACTGACCCTGACACCTTCCTGTTTGTTCACTTGTTTCTTCTGTCCTTCCTCCTTTGTTGATTATTAACACCCTGCAGAGGCATGGACGAATGTTCCTTTCACAGGGTGATAATTCAATCTTTCTTCCTTTTATTCTTTAGATTGTAACTACAGATCATAACTGTAGTTATGAACTGTAACTACAGATCATAACAGATCAAATAAAGGTACCTTTTCCTACTAAAATGCTTCTAGAATGCTTCTTTTTAGCTAGTTATTGTGAAAAGGGGGATAGGCCTGAGACTTGGGCTCTTATCTCTTGGTTTTCTCTGTGTTCTCATTGTTGTTTTATCCCACACACTGCTAATCCAGAAAAGAATTCATTTGTGCATACAGTAAAACCCTGGGTTATGATGGAGGTCTGTTCCAACAGCCTCTGTCGTAACCTGAAAAAATTGTAAACCAAAGTACGTTTACCCATAGGAATGCATTGAAAATAAAAAAGGTCCTGACCAGACCAATAATAATGATGATGATGATGATGATGATGATGATGATGATGATGATGATGATGATGATGATGATTGATGATGATGATGATGATGATGCAATACCCCACCAAAACATTCCAAAAATGCCAGACATGATCATTCTCCACCCCCACAAAGGGGAAACAGTCCCGACCGGACAAAAAACACAACAAAAATACAACCCCCCAAAACCAAAAAAAAAATGAGACGTGATCATCCTCCGCCCCCCAAAAAGTGATGAAATGATCTCCTTACCTTTTCCACACCTTTCTGATCTTTGTCCAAGCTCCCTGCACAGTGCAACAGCTGAAAACATGTGCCTCCCTAGCAGAAAATACATGCGTTGAGCCCCGTTTCTGTCACTACCAGCAGCGGGAGAGTTTGGGGACCTTATCCTCTTGGTTCTGACCTTCGTCCAAGCTTCCTGGGCAGTGCTACAGCTGAAAACATGCACCTTTCCCAGGTGTGCACCAGGGAGGCGTGTGTCTTTAGCTGTAGTGTTGCCCAGGGAACTCGGCCGAAGGTCGGAACTGAGCAGATAAGGTCCACGTGTTTTCTGCTGGTAGAGGTGGTGGACAGTCCAGAAATAGCAGCGGCAGCAGCGGCAACGACAATGATGGCACCTCTGCAGCAGTAAGCGCTGAATTGTGACTTCTGGCGGAGGGGGTGGATACCATTTTAAACTCTAAAACGGCACCGGCCACCAGTTTAGAGTTTAAAATAACACGATTTTCAGTCATAGACTGAAAAAAATCGTAAACCGGGGCATCAATTTAATTTAATTTGCTGTTGTAAACCGCGACAAACCAGGGCAATCGTAACCCGGGGTTTTACTGTATTTTCATCTTAATAATTTTGAACTATTCACATTTCTAAAAAGAATGCAGGATTCTGTGTTGATTCCCATCTCTGAAAAATACTGAAGGCCTTACCTGAAATGGTTGCTGAGAGGTGTTAAAAACTATTGTTTTGTTGCGATGAGCCTCTTGACTGTGTCCTGTACAATTTCATTGGTTGGCCCCTCAATGAACCAAATGCTGGAATATATGAATCTTACCCAGCATTGTTTTTCCTATATATTCTTACTTTCTTACACACTCTTCAGCTTGTGCAGGAAGAGTGCCCATTCAGCTTGATGATAATGGGTGAAAGGGGAAAACAATCTGGCTCTTTCCACATTAACATGCTGTGAGACTTAATACTCCTGTACTTTTGCTAGAGGCAAACCAAGAGCATTTGTTCACACTGACTTTGATTGCTTTGTTGCAATGGCATTAACATTCTTTTCAAGCCCATTAGTCCAAAGCTCTGCGGAAATAAGCTACATCCATTGCTTTTGATTTTATAGAAAAACAGGGTCCTTTATATCAAATCAGTTTTAAAAGTGGGAGGAAGAAAGGGCCATTTACAAAAGTTAAACATTATGCATACATCTTGGCAGCTTCCTCAGAGAGCTGGGGATGCTAACTTAGAGATGACAGGTTTAGAGTAGGGGTGGAAAAAAGGGGAAAATGTTATTGTTAATAATTTAAGAAATGGAGAATTATCCTTCAAGGCGAACACATTGCATCGCTTCAAGAGGCAATCAGTCTTTCCAATCTGACAGCATGAATGGATCTGACACTTCCCTTAGGAGTTGCTTCTGCCTTTCTCTTGGAGTGTGAGAACATGGAAGAGAAATCTTTCTCTTCTTCTTAGAGATAGGTACAGATCAAGGCTTCAAAACATTGATCTCTCATTATACAGCCATTTCCCACAGAGGTTTCAACAATCCATTCTCCTTGTGTGATCTGGACATTTGGTGATTTTTCCCCAGCCTTGTCTACTTTAAAGAATAATTACTATGACCTGTGACTTATTCTCCTGTCTTTCAGTTGTCACTTTCTTTTCTGAGTGAAAAGAAGGTTGACATTGCTTACCACTGTGCAACTGCATTATCCATATGCCTGAAGGAGAATACTGTTTTTTTAGCACAGTGGTCCTCAAACCACCTGCTAATGGCATGTTTTGTGTACATTAGCCTATCTCATCTATCATTTCTCCCAGATACCGCCCTGTTTTTTCTATCACACTTTATAATCTTCTGTCCACAATACTCACGGCTGCCAGCATCAGTGGTCATGGTCACTGTGCACCTGGCTATCTATGCTGGCTGAGAAATTCTGGCGGATTTTACTGCAGAAATGGAACTTTTTCAAGCCCAACACTCTCTAAACCAGTGGTTCCCAACTTTTTTGGGGGCCATGCCCCACCTAAGCATCTCTAAAAACCTGAACCGCCCCACCCCCGTGACATATAATTCTTATTACTAGAAAAGTGAACCCCTATTCATGTGGAGGAAGTCTAAAAGGCCATTCACTTATAATTCATTCTTGAATTGCACCCCTTAAAAATCAAATTGCCCACCTCTGGGGATTTAGAGAAAAAGGAACTACCCGACTACAAGACAAATACCTCCTATTTGCAATTCAAAAGGGTGAAAATTCACAACCAATCCAAATAACAGCCAAAGATAATCTGCTATTACCCTTTGTAAAAAGCCATATTGATTTGCATACTTATCTGTTATGTTAACCAATCACTCTGTACCTCTGTACCTGATGCATATAAATTGATGACATAAAGTCTCACTCCTATGTCTGAGGAAGTGGGCTTGATCCATGAAAGCTATTAAAATACAGCAGTCTTTAAAGTGCTACAATGTTTTTGTTTTGTTTACACTCTGATAAGCTTGAAACACAAACTAACACTACTGTTCCAAAAATTCAAACTTGAGAGCAAAGACGATTTCTTCTTAGCCACTATTTTAAACCTATATTTGTGCTTTGCCTGACAGATTTTCCAGTTAAAACAATCTGTGGCATGCAAATATATGACTTGGAAAAAAAAAAAGAGACTCTGCAGAAGTGTTGACCAACACTTGCCCATTTTGCATTTTGAATACAGTAAAACCTCGCATAAAGAGTGCCTCATTTAGAGACTAACTCACTTAAAGAGCAGAATTTTCTCTGAATGCTCAACTAAGTTAACAACTAAAAGCAACCAAAAACTCACTTAACAACTAAATTGGAGTTCACAATCACCTCCACCAGAAATCATAATTGGTCACTTACAATGGTTTTTCGCTTAAAGAGCAAACTCGCTTAAAGAGCAATCCCGTGGAACGCATTATGCTCTTTAAGCGAGGTATCACTGGTACTTTGGAAACCATAGTTGTATAGACCTGGGCTCATAGTTCATTGTCCAGTAATCCCAGCCACATCATAGGTATCACTAGTATAGACCAGGGATGCCCAAACTATGGCCCTTTGGCCGTATCCGGCCCCTGACACCAATTCATTCGCCCTGCACCGCCCTTGCCACTCCTGGATGTGGAAGTAAAATGCACCTGGACAGAATGGCAAGGGTGGTGCAGGCCAAATGAATTAGTTTGGGGTCCGTATTTGGCCCATGGGATGTAGTTTTGGCACTCCTGATATAGACAGTGAGATAAACTGCAATGGGCAACAAATACATTAATTTTCTATAGCTCACTCATAAAGTTAAAGACCATCCCCAGGATTCAGCCGCAAGACTCCTCAATATCAGAGATCTCCTTAAGAGAAAGGTCTTCCATTCCAGGAGACCAGGTGTCAAAATACTTACAGATCACTTGTGTGTGAGGCTCCAGCAGCTCTGCAAGACAAAATTCATCCTTATGATTGTAAGACTGTTGGACTGTTGGCAGGTCCTTCTTTTTCTTGGACCCTGATTCTTCCTACACATGTCCTTGGATCAGCTGGTGTCTTGAAATCTCCCTGTCCATTTGCTGTTTAAACTCATCTGATTCAGCCTTGGATTTCTGACTTTGGATACTCTTCACTTCATGAATAGGACACTATCCACTGCTCCCCCCCCCCCCCAGAATGCCTGAGTGATGCATAATAGACAAAGAGAGAAAAAGAGAATGGGAATTGAAATGTGTATAACAGCAGGCTCATTACATGCATGGGGAGAGGTAGTAACTCAAGAGTGCTGGGTTTGATTCACATAAACTTATTTCCTATATTCCATAGAGGGAGAACTAGGAAGAGATGAATGGTCAGTCTCTACTAGACAACTACCGGCAACACTGGCTTTGGAGACTGATTTAGTAAGACTGTACAGCATTATCTATGTGAATCATTATATCAAGAAGCTCAGAGCATATGGGAGTGATTTATTCTACAACAGTTCCAACCTACAAAAACCCAATTTGTTATGATTACACTAGTAAGAGGTTGTGCTGTAGCAGCCAGTCATGTTAAGGAAGGATAATCAAATCCAATTTAATGCCCCCTGATGATCAAACTAATATGGACAACAGATGATTTTACAAAACAAATCAATTTCTTCAGAGTTTGAGCTATCACTTACACAGGGCAGAAAATCAATTCGTCTGGCCATATTATTTTCCAGTTCAGATCTGTTTTCCTCCTTGTCAGTCATATTCATATTTACAATCATATTCATATTTCCCGACATTATTTACTGTTTCTATAATGCCCTTTAAACCTCAATCATAGGCTCTTGAGAAAAAAACACTCAAAATATATTTTTTCGGGTTCAGCCTTCTTCAATCTGGTGCCCTCCATATGATTCAGACTATGCTTCTCATCGTCAGGTGATAATAATAATAATTTCATGTCAGAAATTATTCTGGGTTGAAAGGATTTTTGCCGGAGAAACTCTGCTCAGAGGATGCCCGAATGACATTCCTTTTATGTCCCCAAGATCTTTCCCCTCCTAAGTGGCCCCCTATTTATTTACTTGCAATTTCTTGCTTTTGAACTGCTAGGTTGGCAGGAGCTGAGACAGAGACGGGTGCTCAATCCATCATACAGTAGCTGGGACTAGAATTGCTGACTTGCTGGCCTTCCAGCTAACAAGATGGGCTTCTTAACCACTGAGCCACTGCAGCCTGATAGGGGTACTTCCTCAAACATTTGTAGGACATAAATTTAGAGAAGGATGATTCATCTTTATTTCCTGTTTCATATCATGTTCTTTCAAAGCACAAGCTGTGCCTTAGTAGCTGCAGTGGCTCAGTGGTTAAGGAGAAGGACAAAGGCCAGGAGACAGACCCAGAGGAAGGTGGAGAGACAACATCAAACCCATATTACAAGAACAAAGAACACCAAATAAAGTCAGTGAAGGATACTAGAAGTGCTGGAACACGAACCTTGTATCACCCTTGACACCCAAAAAGGTAAAAGAGGAGATAAAGAAGAACTTTATCTACTGACTGCAAAATACAGGCTTAGACTAAAGAAAATAGGGAAAATAATTAGGCCAGAGAGGTATGACCTAGACAACATCCCTAAGGAATACACGGTGGAGGTGTGGAACAGATTTAACGGCTTAGACTCGGACTCGATAGACGTAGTGCCAGAAGAATTATGGACAGAGGTGCGGGACAACATACAGGAGACAGCAAGGAAAACCATACCAAAAGAAAAGAAGCATAAGAAAGCAAAGTGGTTCTCTGATGAGGCTCTTAAAATAGCAGAGGAAAGAAGGAACACAAAAGGCAAAGGAGCAAGGAGAAAATTAAATCAATTGAATACACAATGTCAAAGAAAAGCAAAGAGCGAGAAGGAAAACTACCTAAATGAACAAAGCAAAGAAATAGAGGAAAACAACATAAGGAGTAGGACTAGAGATCTTTTTTAAAAAAAATGGGGAAATCAAGGGAACATTTAAAGCAAAAACGACCATGACAAGGGACAAAAACAGCAAAGAGTTAGCTGATGCATAAGAGATAAAGAAAAGATGGCAAGAGTATGCAGGGGATCTATACAAAAAGGATAATCACAATGATGAGAACCATGAACTTGAGAGAGACATCCTAGAGTGTGAAGTCAGAAAGGCCCTAAAAAGCACTGCAAACAACAAAGCTAATGGAGATGATGGTATCTCAGTTGAATTTTTCAAAGCCCTAAAATATGATGGAATCAAATTATTGCATTCTATATGGCAGCAGATTTGGAAAACAAAACAATGGCCACAGGACTGGAAAAGATCAGTATACGTTCCAATCCCAAAAAAGGGTAATACCAAAGAATGTTCAAATTATTGAACAATTTTGCTCATCCCACACGCCAGCAAGGTTATGCTCAAGATAATACAGGATAGACTGCAGCATCACATGGAGAGAGAATTACCAAAAGTGCAGGCTGGGTTCCGAAGAGGCAGGGGAACTAGAGACCACATTGCCAACATACTTTGGATCATGGAGAAAGCAAAGGAATATCAGAAACAAGTCTACTTCTGTTTCATTGACTACACCAAGGCCTTTGACTCTGTGGACCATAACAAAATGCGGCAAGTAATTAAAGAGAAGGGAATACTGGGAAACCTTATATGCCTCAAGAGAAATCTACATGAGTCAAGAAGCAACAGTTAGGACAGAATACGGAATGACGGAGTGGTTTGGAATAGGAAAAGGAGTAAGACAAGGCTGCATTTTATCACCCTGTTTATTCAACTTATACAGAGAACACATAATGTGCAACGCAGGGATGGTGGAATCACAATTTGGAATCAAAATTGCTGGGAGAAAAATCAACAATTTGAGATGCCACTCTAATGGCAGAAAGTGAGGAAGACCCAAAGAAGCTGCTGCTTAGGTTGAAAGAAGAGACTGCAAAAGCTGGCTTGAGACTCAACAGGCCCTATAAGTCCCTGGAAAATAGATGGGGAAGAAGTAGAAGCAGTGACAGATAAATAAGAAGGCGACTGATTCTTGGGAGACAAGCAATAAGAAACCTGGGGAACATAGTGTTGTGTTCTAATGGTTTTACCTTCCACATGGATTACAATGTATCTGAGCCAATGTAACCTTGCCTATAGCAACAATGTAACCTTCAGCTGTATCATATAAACCCTGTAATAGGACGCGAGCTAATGACCACCAGCTGGCAGCAGCGAGCGTCCAAGCTCTCTTGGTCCGAACTCATCAAAGGCAACAGCGCGGGAAGCTTTCCCGCCACCACCTACACCTGGACAAGAAGGGCGTGACCCACAATGACGTCACGCAGACAGTAGCCAATGGGCTACCATGGCACCACGTTCAAATGTATTCCTACTGTATATAAAGAGCTATTGATCCGCCATTACCTCATGTTCCCTCTGTCCACGATGCAATAAACCTGAGTTAACCCAGCCCGAGGCTGTGTCCTGTGTCTTAGTTTCATACACTAAATTGGCGACGAAGGTGGGATTAATGGATTCCCAAGGAGCAGCCAGGGCACAGAGCGGGTTCAACATCACCAAACCGCAAGACTGGGAGCTGCTTGAGATGGACTTCCATGCGGCGCTGGTGGAGCTTAAAGTCAAGGAAGACGATGAGGAGAGGAAGAGGGCCATCCTCACCCGCATGCTTGGAACGGAAACCAAGCGGACGCTGGTGGGCATCATCGCTCCAAAGAAGGTGAGCGAATTTAAGGCGGACGACATCATGAAGCTGCTACGGGAGCGCTTCCAACCCGCGAGGGCAATGTTTCCCGCTCGGAGCGCGTTTTGGAGGCGAGTCCAAGCGCCGGACGAGTCGGTCGAGGCATTCGTGGCCGCCATGAGGGTAGCCGCTGCCCCCTGTAAATGGGGCAGCATCCTAGAAATTGCCCTCAGGGACGGCGTGCTGTGTGGCCTGAAAGACAAGGAGGTGCAGCGCAGCTTGATGAACAAGGAGCCGCCACCCACGCTGGCAGAGGTCGTCGAGGCCGCAGAAGCCGCAGAGTCCACGAATGCTGGAGTGGACGAGATGCACCAGTGGCGTGAGTGGCGTCCCAGAGCCGGCAAGGCGGAAAGGTCGGTGCACGCAACTCAACGGGCCTCAAAGTCGTCCTCAGAGAGCAGCGACGGCGAGGAGGTCCAGAAGGTCCGGAAAGGGGGGCGCCGCTGCGATGGTTGCGGAGCGGCCCACGAGCGTGCGAGGTGCCCGTTTAGAAAGGCCGAATGCTACACCTGCGGCCGTCGGGGGCACATCGCCAAGGCATGCAGAAAACGGAAGGAGGGCCGGAGGCAGTCACCAGACCGTTCGACCAGGCCGGACCGTTCAGCGAGGCCCAAAGATGGCGTCCAGACCACGAGGAAGCAGGACGGCGTGGGCCGCGTCTCGGACAGCAGCGAGGACGACGTCCCAGTGCTCAGTGTGTCCGCGGAACAGTCCCATTATTTCGTTGAGGTACTAGTACAAGGGGCCCCCATCAGGATGGAAATTGACTCGGGGTCCTCCTATTCCATAATTCCCCAGAAAGAGTTTCTAAAAATCGACCCCCACGTGCGGCCCAAACTTAAAACTTTGAGGTCCACGCTACGAGATGTACAGGGGAACAGCATTCCGGTGTTGGGGGTCGGGAAATTTCGGGTTGAGTTTAAGAGACACTCTGCGGAGCTGCCCTTAGTTGTCCTCAAGGGGGGGAGTTGTAGCCTCCTAGGGACACAGTGGTTCCAGCCCCTAGGCCTGTTTATAGGGGGAGTACATGCAGTGGGGGTGGACCCAATACAAGCGGTGTGCGATGCGCATCCCGCCGTTTTTGAAAAAGGACTTGGGAGATTCAAGGGACCCCCTGTAGCTTTTGACCTAGACCCGGAGGTCCGCCCGATAAGACTCAAACCGCGCAGGGTGCCCTTCGCACTAAAGGACAAAATAGAGGCGGAACTGGACAAATTGGTGGGCCAGGGGATTCTTATTCCTGTTGATTCCGCGGAGTGGGAAACTCCAATTGTAACAGCTCTGAAGGCTAACGGGGAGGTGCGCATTTGCGCTGATTATAAGTGTACAATTAACAAGGCGATCCGCCCTAACGCATACCCGGTGCCGGTGGTCAGCCACCTTTTGGCCAGGCTAAATGGGGGAAAGTGTTTCGCTAAGCTCGACCT
Organism: Bradypodion pumilum; assembly: GCA_035047305.1. Lineage (NCBI taxonomy): Eukaryota > Metazoa > Chordata > Lepidosauria > Squamata > Chamaeleonidae > Bradypodion > Bradypodion pumilum. The sequence goes on from JAWDJD010000003.1 coordinate 329,097,662, forward strand.
GGCACAAGCCTATCAGCAGCTTCCCGTAACACCCGCCACGGCCGCGGCACAAACGATAGTCACACATAAAGGAGCGTTCCAGGTGTCGCGTTTACAGTTCGGCGTGAACTCGGCACCCGGCCTTTTTCAGTCGCTTGTGGAACGCCTCCTGAAAGGGCTGGAGGGGGTGTTGCCTTATTTTGATGACGTATTAATAACAGGGGGAAGTGAGGCCGAACTGGCAAAGAGATTGAACAAAGTACTAACGGTGTTCGAGAAAGCGGGGCTGAGACTGAGGAAGGACAAATGTGTCTTTTTCGAAACCGAGGTCGAGTTCTTAGGGTTCAGGATTACACCCGAGGGTATCAAGCCATCCAAATCCAAAGTAGTAGCCATCAAAAAGGCACCTCGCCCCACATCCAAAACCGAGCTACAGTCATTCCTGGGGCTCCTCAATTTTTACCATACTTTCCTTCCGCGGAAGGCGTCCGTGGCCGAACCGCTTCATCGGTTGCTTAAAAAAGAGGAGACTTGGATGTGGGGTGACGAGCACGAGAGGGCGTTCAAAGAATTAAAGCAGCTCTTGACCTCTGACGCAATTCTAACACATTTCGACCCCAAACGGCCGGTGGTCCTAGTCTGTGATGCATCACCGGTGGGGGTGGGGGCGGTACTTTGCCACATGCTGGATGACGGAAGGGAGGCCCCGGTTGCATTTTATTCAAGGTCCCTGTCCCAGGCAGAGCGAAATTACGCACAAACCGACAGGGAGGCATTGGCAATTGTAGCGGGGACCAAAAAGTTTCACGATTTTTTGTATGGTCGCCCGTTCAAAATCGTGACGGATCACAAGCCCCTGTTAGGGATTTTCACGGCAAGCAAGCCCACCCCGCAGATCCTATCACCGAGAATGCTGCGATGGGCCATTTTTCTCAACGCTTACCAACACGAGTTGGTGTACCGGCCCGGAAAAGAGATCAGCCATGCTGATGCACTTTCGAGATCCCCTTTGCCCTTGTCGGACGACCAGAAGGCTAGAGTAGGAAGAGACCGCCAGGTGTTACTAATTGAGGTTTTAGATGCACCCCCAATAGTACCAGCCGATATTGCGAGGGCGACAGGCAAGGACAGGACACTCGAGAAAGTCAGCTCATGGGTACAAAAGGGGTGGCCGGCATCGTCCCCAAGCACGGAATTCGACCCATTCTTTCGGAAAAAGCTAGAGTTGTCCCTAGAAAGGGGGTGCCTATTGTGGGGCCAACGGGTGGTGGTTCCTGCAGCCATGCGGCCGAGGGTGCTCAAACTGCTGCACGTCAGCCACCCGGGCATCGTTCGTTCGAAAGCGCTGGCCCGCAGTTACTTTTGGTGGCCACAGCTGGACGCGGACATTGAGCATATGGTCGGCACTTGTGAGGCATGCCAGGGATCCCGACCAGAGGCGGCCCGCCTCCCGCATAGGGAATGGGACACAGCAAGGGGGCCGTGGTCCAGAGTACATGTAGATTTCGCTGGCCCATTCCGAGGAACCATGTTTCTCCTGGTGGTGGATGCGTTCTCCAAGTGGCTGGAGGTTATCCCAGTAAAGAGCACGTCCTCCGCCACAACAATTAGCCAGCTACGGAGAGTCTTTTCCACGTTCGGTTTACCCGACACTTTAGTCAGCGATAACGCGAGTTGCTTCACCTCCTCGGAGTTCGAGGCATTCATGGGAGCAAACGCCATTCGGCATGTCACATCCGCGCCGTTTCACCCGGCCACGAATGGCCAAGTGGAACGGTTGGTGCGTACAACAAAGGATGCGCTGCGGCGCATGGGCCCGGGGGACCTAAATCACCAAGTATGTCAGTTCTTGTTAGCGTATAGGGTGACCCCCTTAGCGTCGGGTTACTCGCCGGCAGAACTCTTGATGCGGCGAAAACTGACCACGCTTCTGACCAGGCTGGACCCGACGAGAGTCGAGGATAAAGGAAAAAACATAGGATTGGCAGTCTCGAAAGGGTTCGCCGCCGGCGACCTTGTTTACTGCAGGAACTATGCAAGCGCAGGGCCAGCCTGGGTGCCAGGAACAATAATAGAACAAACAGGGCCAGTGTCATATCGGGTGGAAACGAGCACCGGCCTCCTCTGGAGGAGACACGCTGACCAACTGAGACGCCGAGTGAGTGAAGGGCCGGTCAGTGGGGCTCAGCAACAGGATTCAGCGATAGGGTTCTCCCCCACCCGTTTAGCCCAAGGGGGAGACATTGAAGGACAGCAGTCCGAAACCGGGGGGGAAAGCGGTGGTCCCGACTCATATCCTTGTGATACCCCAGTTCTATCAGGGCCCGGGGGGAGGGGAAAGGAATGTGCGGCCGCCGCCGCGTCCCCCGAATGTAATTTTGATTTTGATTTTGGTTTTGCGAGCCGGGGGGGTTTTCAGGAGTGTTCCCCCACCCTTCCAAGCGAGAAGAGGGGTTTTTCGTTAGCCCCCAGTGCCCCCGGTTCTTCCCCGAGAAAGAGCACACCTCCCAACAACGCCGCGGAGCCGCGGCTAGTCACTAACAAGTCTCCCTCTCCAATTACAGGGCAGGAAACCAGGGGACAAAGAGAAGGTAGCAAACCCGGGGAAAGGCAGCCCGCATCGAGACCCCAGCGTGTTCGAAATAAGCCATCTTGGCTGAGGGACTTTGTCTCCTAAGGGGGGGGAGTGTGTTGAAGGTGGGCTCGAGACATTGTCTCGTCCTAGGGGGGAGGGATGTTGTGTTCTAATGGTTTTACCTTCCACATGGATTACAATGTATCTGAGCCAATGTAACCTTGCCTATAGCAACAATGTAACCTTCAGCTGTATCATATAAACCCTGTAATAGGACGCGAGCTAATGACCACCAGCTGGCAGCAGCGAGCGTCCAAGCTCTCTTGGTCCGAACTCATCAAAGGCAACAGCGCGGGAAGCTTTCCCGCCACCACCTACACCTGGACAAGAAGGGCGTGACCCACAATGACGTCACGCAGACAGTAGCCAATGGGCTACCATGGCACCACGTTCAAATGTATTCCTACTGTATATAAAGAGCTATTGATCCGCCATTACCTCATGTTCCCTCTGTCCACGATGCAATAAACCTGAGTTAACCCAGCCCGAGGCTGTGTCCTGTGTCTTAGTTTCATACACTAAACATAGTTAAAAGTAGAGACATCACCTTGCAAACAAAAAATCGCATAGTCAAAGCAATGGTATTCCCAGTGGTAATGTATGGTTGTGAGAGCTGGACCATTAGGAAAGCTGAGTGCAGAAGAATAGATGCCTTTGAAATGTGGCATTGGAGGAGAGTTTTTAGAGTACCCTTGACAGTGAGGAGAACAAATAGGTTGATCTTAGAAGAAATCAACCCTGACTGCTCCATAGAAGGTCAAATAGTAAAGATGAAGCTAAAGTACTTTGGACATCAAATGGGAAGAGATGGGAAAGGTGGAGGACAAAAGAAGAAGGGCACGGCCCAAAATGAGATGGCTAGATGGTATTGTATACAGAATGGGCACAGAGCTGGGTGGGTTGAGGAGGATGGTGGAGGACACAGGTGCCTGGAGGGCGGTGGTCCATGAGGTTGCAAATGGTCAGACTGAACAACAATAACAAAAAAACTAGAAGAAACTGTGTGCAAATTAAATAAAATTTCCTTTTAACAAAAATCCTTTGTAGTAACATTTTAGATTATATAAACACTGAAGTATTTTTAATTAAATACCTGTAAGCTGATTAGTTCTTGGGCTACTGCCAATCTGAAAAAAATGGCCCTCAGCCATGTTAAGGTCAACCACTGACCTGAATGAATCAAATGATAGTCTGCTTCTGAGATTCCAACCTCTTCCACTACAGATAGGTCTGCTAGGTACTGGATGGTCTGCTATTTCCTGCAGGTCTGTCTCTGCTTCTGTTACTAATTCCTACTGTATAATCTTTATTCCTTTTATACATTCTCTCTCCTAATAGAATCTTTTACTTCCTTTCTATATCCTGTCTCTGTTTTCCATTCCCAGGGTTGGGAATAGATTGCGCTCAGATGTTATGAGCTGCAACTGTCATCAGCACTAACTAGTCTACCAGATGGTATGGAAGCATGAGAGTCTGATCACATCTAGAACTCCTTGGGTTTTCTATATTTCTATCAAATATGCCTCTTTTCTGTTTTGTGCAGCCCAATAACATATACCCTGGAGTTTGAGGTCCACCCCTTGGGCTTCTCTTAGACATCTGAGTAGCCAATGAGAAAAGAGCTTGATGCACTTGTTACATCATCCTGATCCATCCCAGTTCTTTCATGGTCCCACTCATGTGATTCCTTATATTCTTCATTGTAGATTTCCTTTGAAATCTGTTTACATATTGCTTTGGCCATTCTACAAATCTTCTTCCTTCCCATGATGTTGATCAGAGGAAGAAATGATCCCATATTGATAGTTAGTACTCCCAATTATGCAAGCTTTTGGCCAAAAAGAATAGCAGACACCTTCATAATTCATTACAGCTTCCATAAGGCAATTTAGTTCTCACTATGCACTATATCACAATACCTTTTCCATCAGCAATTGGACAACAGTGGATACAGTGTGAGGATAGTAATGAGCTAGAAATAATTAATTCCTACTTTTAAGAAATGACAAGTGCCTTGATAAACAGCATCCTAATGAAAATCTGAGAATACAGATTGTAAAAATAATAAATTCTATTGGGAAAACATACACTTGATACAAAAACCCACCAATAGCGGCTAGGTATTTTTGTTTTATTTTCTTACTAGAGGTGAGCAAGTGAGCAGTCAAAAGATTCTTCCTTATTAAGAGCCTACTACAAACAACATGGTACAGCATTTATTACAGTGATTTAAAGACTGAAAAGCTAAAAATTTAATCTCACTGTCTTGATTTGTGGTGTTTCCACCACCTAATAGGTTACACCAACACAGCTAGGGAGGTGGTGGTTTCCAGATCCTTGGGCCAAACAGAATGGGGTCCCACAGAATTTGGCCATCTCCCCCTTGCTATTTAGCATCTATGTGAGACCACTGGGTAATTGCTATCATCAGCAAACTTATGATGTGCAGCTCTATCTCCCACTTTCCACCTTGACAATGGAGGTTGAATCAATCCAATGGAGGTTGGATGAGGGAGATGGAGGGAGGTGGACACCTGACAATGTGAAGATGTTGTTTGTTAGGGCTGCTCCCAACCAGTTGGGTGGAAACCTCTCTAGACTTGATAGGGTTGCTCTGTTGCTTAGGGATGAATTGCAAAACCTGGGTGTTCTTCTTGACTTGATGCCTGCCCTGAATTACCAGACCTCTGCCATGGTTAGGGCTGCTTTTTCTGGGTTCCAGCAGATTTTTTTTATTTTATTTTTTATTTATTTATTTATTTATTTATTTATTTATTTAATCACATTTTTATTGCCGCCCTCTTGCCGAGGCTGCATTGCCCTGCTCTGCCTACATAATGGCTACATAATATCTGGATTTGCTCAGTGAACAATCTAGAGTACAGTTGTCTGATGAAGTGGACTTGGTCCACAAAAGCTCACATTTAAATACAGGCATTAGTCTTTAAGGTGCCACAACAGTTTTTGTCTTTTTTCCCTGTTCTGTTTTGTTTACTCTCCGGCACAGTCTAATATGGCTACCACTTCAAAAATCTGATCTAGCTGGTTTTTAATCATAAACAGTCAGTCATTGAAACCTATCCTGGATGTCTCTAGCCTAGAGCAGGACCACAGCAGAATGGTGGTGTGGACTTCCTGAATGGTTACAGGTCTCTGGAAGGTGGAATGAGTCCTATAATTGGATAACGTGAGTATGTCATCCTTACACAGCTCTCATGATGTTATTTCATATATCTGCAGCTGGTTATATTATGAAATTTCACATCATTGTTCACATTGGTAATTTTGTTATATTACGTGATGTTTTCATCCTTTGTGATCCTATTGTAATTATTGATATATTATTTTGATGTGGTGCTGATATTTGTATTATTTGTATTATTGTTGACTGTCTTGCCTTATACTGTATTTACTTACAACATTGTATTTATTATTATAATTTGAATATTGTATCTTTATGTAAACCCTGTGGGGTGTCCCTGGGTCATTTATATGTTGTTAGCCGCCCTGAGTTGGCCATGTGTTGAGTAGGGCGGGATATAAAAGTGAATAAACATAAACAAACATAAACATTGCCCTGATGCATATGGGGAATATGTGAAGTGTATTTCAGCTATAAGTGAGTGATTTCTATTGCCAGGTGTTTGTATTATGTTAATTTTTCTAATTCTTTGTCTTTGATTCTGCTGTCTTCTGGAATTGCAATGTCACTTTAGACATTCATTTTGATCTAGTACTGTTATGTCTGGTTTATTATACTGAAGTTGTTGTTCTTGTTCATTTTTGTTAAAACTCAAGGCAATATAGAACATAAAAATGAAAACAAAATACTAAAATAAATATTCTAAAGGAAATCCAGCAATAAAACCATCATTAAAGCATTAAAGATATAAATATGAATGACTAGAAAACAATATAAAGGTCCATGATAAAATGATATAGTTTTTGCTTCTTATATCAGACAGAGTGTACCCTCCCAATAGCTGTGGCTCTCAGCAAAATGCATACCACAATTTGGGAATCAAACAGGATCTTGGGGATCTAGTGCAGCCTCTGTATTCAATGATGTCCTCAAAAGGACTTTTTCCCTTCAGAACTTCTGTTGCAGACTGGCCAGGTTTATAACGATCCCTTAGAAACCCAGACATATTCTTTCTGCCCTACACTCCATCATCGTTTTATCTAGCCTGATTCAGCAACAGATTGAGAAATGGTTTGTGTACCTGCTGAAAGTGTAAATGCACGAAGCAGCCTGTTTCATAATGAGTTTCAGATGGGTAAACAAATCAACAAATCAACATTAATTGCATTTTAGATAGCGGAACTTTTTTGCCCAAGATTTTTATCTGACTGAGATGAAGGACAAGGCAGTGCCTTCTCCAAATGTGGGGAGAGGCAAACAGTATTTTTATCACAATGAAGAGATGAGACACCCTGCTAGATGTTTCATCACTGTAATGATTCTTGCCTTATCCTGTTATAGGTAAAGGTAAAGGTTTATCTTGCTCGAAAGCCAGTCATATCTGACTCTAGGATTCAGTGCTCATCTCTGTTTCAAAGCTGAAGAGCCAGCACTGTCTGTTTCTGCAGATGTTTCTCTGGTCATGTGGCAGGCATGACTAGACACCGGAGCGCACAGAATGTTATCCTCTTATAACCTCCATGAAATTCCATGAGGATGTGGTAGTTTTTCTTGCTACAACCATGAGATCTGTGTTTGTAAGGAATGTGAACTGTTTCTCATTCTTTCTGAAGCATTTGGGTATCAGTCATTGGATGTTGCAATGGGGAGAAGTATGTCATATTTTGTGGCCAATCAGAGCAACATGTCTGTTCATTCCATTGTGATTGGATCCTCACTCCAAATTTACATTCGTATTTCTCTTGCCTAGTCCAAGGCACAACATGAGTGAGTGGTGACTAATTTGTAAGCAAAATGTGAAAAGATTCAGGAAATGTGACAATGAATATCATCAATGGAATTCAATGGATACTACCCACTCTACATAATGATATATGGATTTGCTCAGTGAACAATCTAGAGTACAATTGTCAATGATTTGAGTTCAGGATAGACTTCATGAGAGAGAGAGAGAGAGAGACAAAGGCAGACACAGAGAGAATAAATAAGCAGTCAAAATAAATTTCATTTTACACCAAGCAGAATCTTTCATGTATGCACCAGAATATCATATGTACAACTACAGTAAAACTCCTACTTACAAAAAAAAGTCTGTTCTGTAGGCTTTTGCTTAAATCGGTTTTTTATGCAACTCGAAGCAAATCCACAGGAATTTTTTTAATGTAAATCGAAGCAAACCCATAGGGAAATGAATTTTTACGTAACTCAAAGCAAACCCACAGGAAAAAGAATCTTTATGTAACTCAAAGCAAACCCATAGGAAATTGTGTAAATTGGGACACGGTTTTAGCACAAAATCATTATGTAAGTCAAATTTTACGTAACTTGAGGCATATGTAAATTGAGGTTTTACTGTATCTCAATTTACCTGGCCGGGGGTGGTGGTGGTGGTGAAGCACTGGTAAGTGAATTAGAGGCTTACTAAATGAGTTGTTTTTTAAATGCTACAAGGACCAGCTGGTGTGGCTCTTAAAAATGGCAATCATACAACATCGTTCCCAGAGTACACCAGATTGCCCATAGAGCAGTGATGGCGAACCTTGGCACTCCCGGTGTTCTGGAACTTCAATTACCAGAAGCCCTGATCAACAGGAGTGCTGACTTGGGCTTCTGGTAATTGAAGTCCAAGAGCATCTGGAGTGTCAAGGTTTGTCATCACTGCCCTAAAGCATCTCTGACCCACATCTTTCAGGCCCTTTTCTGGTGTGGGTACTATCACTCTGGTATGGCTCAGTTCCAGTGTGTGTGATTGCTGGCATGGACCAAAAGCGAGCTCATCTTGAATTAGCTTCATAAGTGAGCCGTTTCCAGATATTGGCAAATGAATCAATTTTCCTGCTGGTCAGAGGGCAGAAAGTGAAATACTTTTTGATTGTTTAAGACTCTTGCTGATGTGCTAAGTCAGATATAAACATTTTTAAAAAATAATCTTTTCTTTGTCTTGTCATTTGAAAATCTGCCTGCAGCCAAATGTATCACAATTTCAAGCAAATAAAAGTATTTTTATAGCTGATTTAGTGCATCACCATAGTCTTAAAAAGTCATTTTTTTAAAATTTTCCCTGCCATCTGTTGATCAGGGGAAGTGATTACTTGCCAATATCTGGACGCAGCTCACTTATTAAGTGACTTTTCAATATTAGCAGGTTAGTTTAGAATGATCCAATCAAGCCTCACTGTTCACACAGAATTGGTAGAGTCCAATTCTGTGTGAAAGTCAGGTTTGATTGAATTGGTCTAATCAAGCCTGACCATTCCAAAATGGCCCATATTAGCTAGCAAGGAACTCGCTCCCTGATGTTAGTGCACTGTACTGTAAACCTTTGACAAAAACATAATAACTTTCCTCAGAGGAGGGAGAGGCAAAAAGCCATTAAAACTTATGATGGATGAGACCCTTGGTCAGTGATGGTGAACCTTGGCACTCCAGGTGTTCTTGAACTTCAATTCCCAGAAGCCCTGATCAGCAGGAATATTGACTTGAGCTTCTGGTAATTGAAGTCCACGAATAGCTGGAGTGTCAAGGTTAGCCACCACTGCCCTAGGTTCACATAGTTAATATTATTATTTCTTTGACATCAATAGCTGATAAAAACAAAGGTGCCAGTTACTTCTATCTGGGGGCAATGCTACTAAGCATGGAAGGGGAGACTGGTATGTCAAACTTATGTACAGCAGCTTCTGGTACCAAGGGACTTCACTTAGGTTCATCATATAGGGCCAGAGCTCCACAAGAGTTAGGCCCATGTTCTTCAGAAGAGGAAAAACTCAAAGCTGATGGATTTCACACAAATAACAGTTCCCTTACACTTGTTGGTGGCCTGTGCTGCAAGTCAAGCGTAGATGGGTAGCACATCTTGCTCTGACCAAATGCGCCGCAGCCTTGTTCAGCTCATGAGCTTTGCCTCTCTGCTGGTGTTCAATCCTCTGAATTGTGAGCAGTTTGTTTCATTGTTGTTGTCCCCAATGGAAAGGCAAAAGATAGCACAGCTCCAGGTGCCAACAGTGAGAATAGCAAAAAAAAGTTTTGACAAGAAAACAAATCTTTTTAAAACAACTCTAGTGTCTTCTCTGAATTCTATATCCATTCAAAATTTGATAAGGGGTTTAACTCCTTGTGCCCCATAGACTGACTACAACATTGATTTTTCCTCATTTTCTAAGTGTGCACTGACCTCAAAGGAAGTAAATGGGCTTGTGATGTTTGCTTCTTGCCACCAGTATGGCCACTGAGCCTTGCCTCAATCAAACCATGGCCAAGTTGAAAACATATTATTTATTCTTTTAAAAATTGCCATACTGCTCCATGGATTTCTCTCTTAGGCTAAAATGGCAACAGTAGTAGAACTTTTGAATTTGCCAAAACATTTCAACAAAAATTTGTAAGCTCTCTCTTGAGCATGTAAAAAACAGTACAGAACAGTCTCATATAAGGAATCCTTGAAAGGATAATTTAATGACCACTTCAGCTGTTACATTCCCGTTGACATCAATAGGGCCTGTATCAATATTACTCTTAATCTATTAGGGAAGTACTGGCCCTATTGAGATCAGTGATAATGCTTCTATTGGCTCGTAATGGTTCTTTGCAGTTGTCTCATTGGTATTATTGTAAAGCAAAATGCCCATCCTCCAACTTCAACCTTTAGAGTTTAAACACAGTCTCCTTTTGCTGATATTTCTATAGAGGACTTGAAAAGCTTTAGCACTAATCACTAACCAGGTTTAGAATATTAACACAGACAGTGTGAATTAGCATAAGATTTATATGTGCTTAATTTTTAATTAGATATAATTAGCAGTGAAGCATTGCATTGCTTTGGGATTCCTACTCTGGATAATTTTTATTAGGTCTCAATAAACATTATAAATAATGGCACACATGCTGCATTTTACACAGTTTGTGCATGCTTATTTTAAACTTAAATCTTTTCCATTATCTTACTCAAGCTAAAACAAAATTGACCCATGATGCTATTTGTTACTATTCATTTATACTCACAGCTAATTGAAAAATGTTTAATGGCCAGCCCCATTCCAATATATCTGAAGGATGTTTACCTCCAGTTATGATCCTCTGCTTTGAAGATTTGCAAATAAATTTTGCTCTGCAGTACAAGGTTGCCTTACTGTGGGAGTGGTTGCAGAAGAGACTTCTATTGTACAATTTCCTTTTCTTCATCTTATGGAAATTTAAGGACATCCAGGTGACATTGCCTTATAATTGCACTCCCCCAAGCTTTCTCATGATTTCTTCCATTTTTTTACCAGAGAAAATTCAACAGTTTTCAAAAAAGAAATAAGAGGAAGAATAATGATACAATGCCTTCAGATCATGAGCACTGGGAGCCCTCTCTTTGATAGAATCTGAGATAGACCAGTATGGATCAGTATGTTTGAAAGTGATTCTCTAGGATTTCAAGTAGGGCTATTTCCTGACCTATGTGGAGATGCTAATCATAGTTTTTTCTGTCATGACTGATTGTTTTTGTTATGTGCCATTCAGTTATTTCTGATCTAAAGTCACTTTATTAGGGTTTTCCAGGAGATGAGATATTCAAGGAATAGTTAAACATTAACATTACACAGTAGGTTTCCATTGGTAAGTGTGGATTTGCATCCTACATCCTAAGATCCTTGGTGGTGTGGTGGTTAAATTGCTGTACTGCAGCCAAAATGTTGTGAGATCGATCCTGACAAGGATCCAGGTTGAGGTACACAGGAAGGGCCTCCTCAAAGATCATGATATTTCTGAAACACAATTGGGCATACCCAGGGAAATGGCCAGCTTGTGGTGGCTAATCTTTTTCACACTAGGTTGGGTGAAAGGAACTTCAAAATGAACTCATGAAAAGGTTCCTTCATTTTGGCAGTTTCATGTCTGGCCTTGTCACTGAAGAAGAAGAAGGGCTCCAGGTTGACTCAGCCTTCAATCTTTCCAAGATCAGTAAAATGAATACCCAGCCTGTTTTGGGACAAAATGCTAATGAACTTGTGAATTGCCCAGAGAGTGCACTAAGTGCCATGGGGCAGGTGACAGCTGTGGCTAGGAGGGTCTTTGTACAGCTTCATGTCATCTACCAATTACGCCCACTCTTGGACCAGGACTCCTTGATCACGGTCACTCACGCTCTGGTCACCTCCAGATTGAATTATTGTAATGTGCTCTACATGGGGCTGCCCTTGGCGACCATCCAGAGGTTTCAGCTGGTCCAGAATGCGGCTGCCCGGGTGGTGATGGGGTGTGGGCGTTATGCCCATGCCTCACCACTGCTTCGGGAGTTGCACTGGCTTCCGGTTTGCCTCTGGGTGCAATTCAAGGTGCTGGTTTTGACCTTTAAAGCCCTACATGGCATTGGTCCGGGGTACTTTAGAGACCAAGTTACCCCAAGGTGGTCAGCCTGTCTTACAAGGGCAGACAGGAGAGGCTCAGTGGTGGTCCCATCTGTAAAAGAAGTCCATCTTAGTGGGGCCAGGAAGAGAGCCTTCTCCATGTCTGCCCAACCCTGTGGAACCTTTTACCACCAGAATTACGTCTCCAGTCAGATCTTCTCCCATTCAGAAAAATGTTGAAGACCTGGCTATGTCAGCGGGTTTGGGGCATGAGTGACTGTTCTGTACAAGCCTGCTGGCTTATTTAGCCTCTTGAGGGATCCTGCTTTTCACTGTTAATATCTTTGTTTGTTTTTTGCCATTTTATGCTGGGTGGGGGGAGGGCCAGGGTGTTTTTTTAGTCATAATCTGATTAGTTTTATGTGTTTTTTATGTTGTTTTTAGTGGGTTTGGTTTGGTATTTTTAGCAGTTGTTGTTTTACCTGTTGTCATATTGTATTTTATATATGTTGTTAGCCACCCTGAGTGATGTTTTTCATCAGGAGGGTGGGATATAAATTCATAAAAATAAAATAAAAAAAATAAAATTAAAAATATATAGTCTGATGCTCTTTCCAATGCTACCCATGAGATTTTTGATGTTTGTGTCTAAAGGAATTCCCTCAGGCAGACTTCTTGGTTATTAAAGAGGAAACAGATATTGCAGAGAGACTCAATGAATTCTTTGCTTCAGTATTCACTGAAGAAGACAGAGAGCACATGCCCAAAACAGAGCCTATCTTCGTAGGGAGGGAAACCGAAAAATTAAGCAAGATAGAAATAACCAGGGAGGAGGTCCTTGCATGTCTTGTTAAGCTAAACACTAACAAATCACCAGGACCAGATGGCATCCATCCATGAGTACTCAGGGAACTTAAAGATGAAATTTCTGATCTCCTAGCCAAAATATATAATATTTCCCTCAAATCAGGCTTTGTGCCTGATGACTGGAAGGTAGCGAATGTAACACCAATTTTCAAAAAAGGATCCAGGGGTGATCCAGGAAATTACCGACCTGTCAGTTTGACATGTGTCCAGGTAAAGTGATGGAAACCATCCTAAAGGATAGAATTAATAGGCACATAGAAGAGAAGGCGCTGCTAAAGGAGAGCCAACATGGCTTTTACAAGGGCAAATCATGCCTCACTAATCTGTTGGAATTTTTTGAGAGTGTCAACAAGCATGTGGATAAGGGGGATCCAGTTGACATTGTTTATCTGGACTTTCAGAAGGCTTTTGACAAGGTCCCACACCAAAGGCTCTTGAATAAACTTACCAGTCATGGAATAAAGGGACAGGTCTTGTCCTGGATCAGAAACTGGCTAAGGGACAGGAAATAGAGGGTAGCACTAAATGGACACTTCTCCAAGTGGAGGGAAGTAAAGAGTGGGGTCCCCCAAGGTTCAGTACTGGGACCCCTGCTTTTCAACCTCTTCATAAATGATCTAGAGGTAGGAGTAAAAAGCAAGGTAGCCAAATTTGCTGACCACACTAAATTATACAGGGTAGTGAAAACTGTGAAAGATTGTGAGGAGCTCCACAGGGATCTCTTGACACTGGGGGAGTGGGCAAAACAGTGGCAAATGAGCTTCAACATTAGTAAGTGCAGAGTGATGCATGTTGGGGCAAAACCCCCCAATTACATTTATAAACTGATGGGGTCTGAACTCTCTGCGACAAACCAGGAAAGGGACCTTGGTGTCCTGGTGGACAACTCAATGAAGGTGTCAACCCAGTGTGCCTCAGCAGTGAAAAAAGCAAACTCAATGTTAGGGATCATTAGGAAGGGTATAGAAAATAAGTCAGCAAGTGTCATTTTGTCTCTTTATAAATCTATGGTGAGGCCCCATCTGGAATACTGTGTACAGTTCTGGTCGCCATACCTCCAGAAGGATATTATGGAGTTGGAGAAAGTGCAGAGGAGGGCAACCAGAATGATTAGGGGACTGGAACACCTTCCTTACCATCTGAGGCTGCAACGGTTGGGCCTTTTCACTCTTGAACAACGGCGTCTAAGAGGTGACCTTATTGAAGTTTATAAAACCATGCACGGTGTGGACAAAGTAGATAAGGAAAAACTGTTTTCCCAACGCACAACACTAGAACTAGGGGACACTCAATGAAACTTTTGGGTACTAGTTCTCAAACAAATAAGAGAAGGTACTTTTTCACCCAGAGGATTACTGGTCTATGGAACTCCCTGCCAGAAGAAGTGGTGACAGCTGTCAGTCTTGACAGCTTTAAGAAAGGATTAGACAAGTTCATGGAGGACAAGGGTATCAATGGCTATAATTATGGATACTTAAGGACAACCTCGGGGTTGGAGAGATAGGCAGGATATCTCTCAATGCCATTTCCAGGGAATCCTAAGCAGGTGAAGGCATCTCCTTGGGAATACCCTGAAGGAAATGGTGAGCCACTGTGTGAGACAGAATGCTGGACTGGATGGGCTGTGGCCTGTTCCAGCAAGGATGTTCTTATGTTCTTATGACTTTAATGAAGAAATGAAAGTCCTGGGAGTTGTTTTCAAGTTCTTATAGCTAATGAACTCAGACTCTAGAAGCTATTTTCATCCTGTGGAGAAGATGGGAAATGGTTGGTCAGAGTTAAGATCTAGTAACTTTCTTGAGAAGCTTCCTGTGTACAGTCTAATGCAGGGGTTGTCAACCTTTTAAAGTTTGGACTTGATCACGCTCCCTCAGACAATTGAGGTGGCTGGACTGGTGGTTCTCGCAGCTGTAAATGCTGCAGTAAAACATGTCTGCGGCTGTTGTAAACACATTTGCAACAGCCATGGATGTGTTTACAGCTCTCGTAAACACGTCTGCATCTGCTTCTGGTGATGGCATGGGCTGGATAATTTGGTGCGGTGGGCCAGAGCCAGCCCATGGACCATAGGTTGCCTATCCCTGGTCTAATGGGCAGACACTAACACACCCATAATCCCTTGAAACTCCGATGGATCTGTTACAATTGACTGCTACAATTTTAGATACATTAATCTCTTTAACAATTTTTGAAGTGTGTTGATATTGCTCCCAGTGTATATGGCAGAGAATAGCAATCCATGGTGATAAAGACCCCACAGGGTCAGCTTTGCAATTAGAAACTGTCCTCATCATTATACTTTGGATCCATCTAAAACAGACCACCTTTGGAAGAACAAATCTAAGAACTCCAGAAAAATGGCAAGATGATATGAATTAAATCTAGCTTGGGTCTGGTTAGCAATGTCAGTTATTGTATTTATCTTTTGAACATACTGTATGTGTTTGTACTTGTATTCTCTTTTAACTGTTAGCATTATACAGCAACTAGCATATTTTGCCCGGCCTTGCCAGCCAGTTTTTGTGCTTGTTTTTTGGGTTAGGGGTTGTTTGAGCGGTGGTCACTTGGATTTTGTGGTTTTTGAATTTATTTGAATTTTTATATTTTATTTATATTTTATTTGGATTTTTAAAATATTTTTTGCCTGTTGGATAGTCTTCTAGCCTCTAGGTGGGGCTGTGATTAAGAGTGTGATTGTCTTTGTCTCTTCAGTTCTGCTGCAGAGACATAGAGGGAGGACATGTTTCATAAGATCTCTTGATTTATTATTTTATTTTTTATATTCTTGTGATTTTGGGATGATGGGCTGGGGTTTTTAAGTAAAGTGTTTGTTTATTTAATTTAGTGTTTTGGCTTGATTTTTTGTATTGTTTTAGGATTTTCTATGTGATTTTTTTGGTTTTTATTTTTTTGGTTGTTATTTCTTATTTTGAATTTGTTTGTATTTATTTTAGTTCATTGTGTTGTTTTTCCATTTTTAGTAAGGTTTTTTCTTGTTGTTTTTTATTGTAGATAGGTGGTTATACTGAGTTTTTCATGTTTTTTCGCTTGCTTTTTGTATTTTGGATGTGTTTTGTTGTGTTTGTTGTTGATTGTTTTGTTGTTTACATGTTTGTTTTGTTTATTTATTTGTGCAAAAGTTTCCCTCAAATTTCCCAATATTATGCGGTTTTAACATTGTGCTGTGCCACTTCCCCCAATGCATATATTTTAATTAGAATGCTAAACGGCGTTGTATGACCAAAGTTGTTAAATCAAGAACAAAGATGAAGTTGAAAACTCCAGTTATTTACTCCCCACAGTTCCTGTATTACATATTTAAATTAAGTGTACAGATTATACATTAGCTTATTCTCCACTTGGAAAATTCTGCATAATTACATGACCATTACACAAAAAAAAGATTTCCACACAATTCATGCTTCAGCACTTTTAATCTGAGTTTCTGTATTATGATATTCATTTAGATTTAATCATCTATTTAAAAATGCCATGTATACAGCAAAAGCCACTACAGAGTGCTTCAATGGACATACATCGCTGTTAGCCCTGGTTTTTTTTCTAGGCAATAAGGAAGAACAAGATATTTGTCCAATAGCAGCAGCTGATGGTTTGGCAGTAGTTTCACTCATTCTCCCCCACTTTCTGGAGCACACTTGTGTCATGGTACCTTCTTAAATACTTGCTTGCATTTGACACCACAAGCTCTTATTTCCTGAAAAAGAAAATTCAGTTCTTAGATAAGGGAGGGAAGACAAGATGGCCTACACATCATTTTAATTTACAGTAATACCTCATACAAAGTCCGCTTCATACAACATCGGATTCATACATCGCCTAATTCCTTGAAAAAAGTTGCCTCATACAAAGTCATGCGACTTTGTATGAGGCATTGGGGTTTTCCCAGGTTGCAGTATGAAAGGCAGGACACATGCGTGCATTGGGCAGTATAAAAGGCAGGACACATGCGTGCATTGCTTTTGTGGGTTTTACATGAGGCAAAGAGTGTTTAGGAGTGGTTTTGAGCACAATTTTGGATTCTTTTGAATTTTTTGTCAGAATTTTTAGAAGCATTCCTGGGATTTTTGCAGCATTCTTCAGGTTCTTGGTCAATCAGGGTTGTTTGACAAGTTTTTGTAATGTTTTTAGCCTTTAGACAATGATTTATTAAAGTTCTGTCAGTTTCCTGTCTGTTTCCTTGACTTTGCCCTGAAGTCTGTGCTGTTACAGTACAATGATGTTGTATGAGGCATCGCGGCAAGGATTTGGACGTTGTATGAGGCATCACGGCTAGGATTTTGTGGAACCAAGTTTGGACGTTGTATGAGGTATGACTGTACCAGTATTTCTAAATCTGCTGTTATTCCTCTTTGTCAGATGTGTAGATCTAGTCCCCCCTCTAGGTGAGAGCCTTGTTGAGGCACAGGGGTTTGGGTTATCTAAATTTTCCATTAATTAAATTGATTTGCAAATACATGCAAGTTAGTGCACATTATTTTCACATAATTTGAACAACCAAGGTGGCCTCAGGGAGGATATAACACTTGGAGGCAGAAGAACCAATCTGAAGTTGTATAGCAGATCATCGCTCATCTAATGTACAGCTGGGCTAGAAAGCTGGACCTGTTTTATGTCTAGTGTTAACAGCAATATTAGGATAGGTCTGAGGCAGAATGGGGATGGTCTGTCCCATCCTGGGCTATATGAAGAGAAATAATGTGGCTCAGTCTCCCATCTACCCTGGATATCTCTGTACTTAAACGTATTGGGTCAAACATGCTGGCTTGTCCAATTATTTTCCATAGGAAGAACATCATTACTTAAGAAACACTATCAGCAATGCAGTTTTTGTAGGTGCATTGGAATTTTAGAGTACAAAAGGTGTCCACACCCTGCCTATATCTTCATGTTTCACTATTTTAGGGTGCACACATCTAGGATTCCCATGTTTATGTAAAAGGTGAAGAAACAGATCTTATTCCTATAGCCAAAGTACTGGTGAAATAGCAATTACAGGGAATGGGAATTCAGCGTGAATCCTTCCAAATAATCTGTTCTTGTTTACCTTCTCCAATAGGATTTCCCCAGAAATCTATGCCTCTGCAATTATATTGAAAAGCATGTAGACTAAAGACATGTAGACGAGAAAAGCCATGTGCTGTGGTGAATAATTTTTTTATCACTTGAGAATGCTCTTCTACTTGAGTTAAACACACCATCTAGTGTGACCCCTACCTAAGACTTTGATAGATCAAAAGGTATTCCTGCTCAGTTACAAAAAGTGGTATGTAAAGATAATCTTAGACCTTGCCAAGATCTTCTAGAAACAATTTATTCTACTCAGACACTTCACATTCAGCACATACATTTTAGAATCCAAAGGGGGGGGGGAGCCCAGATCTAAAAGCCACATTTGAGAGATGTTACAAAAGATCCCCACAGACCTTCAGTTTTCTAAAATGATATTGACACATATCCAAAAAGAGAAAAGGTCTTTATTTAACAAAAAAAAAGAAAGAAAAGACCACACTTAGTTCTCTGAAGGACAAAGTTTGGATAAAGGTAACAATATTTTAAAGAAATAAATGACCTGGATACTATGAACATAATTTGTTCAGTCTATAGGGGAGCTTCAGATGTCACTTCAAAGAAAAGATTTGTCAAGCTGGGAAAATCTATTCCTAGAATGACCAACCTAAGGAGTATGAGATGATTTGAATGGAAGTGGCACACAGGAGAAATAGGGGAGGGAAGTAAACACCCTAAGAGCAGGAGTCAAATGAATAAAAATAGCTCTGACCTCGTAGGAATATACTTTTGAAGGCAGCTGAGCGCGTGTATTGATGATCTAGAGTCTTGACAAAGGACCACGATATATCCATTTACCGGAAGGATATGGACGATTGATCTTTCCCCTTCTGCAACGACACCTTTACTCTCTTGGCGTGGCTCCCGGATTTATTACTATTTTGGGATTTTCCCCCTTGGACCTTTTGGCAGGATCTTCTGGCTTTCCATATTGGACTTGTATTTGTTGCTTGCCGGACTTGTACCTTGTATTGCCTTGTGACTGTTCAATATTAGATTGATGGGACAGTTTCGGCGGTTCCATTGATTATTTGAGATCCTCTTGTCCATGGGTACTCGGGATTCACTTTAGGGATATTGTATGATTCATTGGATGTATATGACTTATGATTAGTTTATGTGCCATGACATTATGATCCTTATCCCTATTGTTTTCTCCTTTCAGTCTATTTTACCGGGGTGCCGCACTTGACTACTCATATTAATAAATATTTTTGCTATTTTTATTCATTTGACTCCTGCTCTTAGGGTGTTTACTTCCCTCCCCTGTGCTTATACCCTTGCCGTCTTCCCTCTCCTTGTTCCCCCACACAGGAGAAATAGGCACTTTAGATTTTAAAAGGTGTGAAAGCTAGATAGACTACCTGGAATTGGCTCAACAAATGAAGAAATACTGGGACACGTTCGATTCATTTTGTGGGAATGAAGCTGGTTAAGGTAAAAATGCAGTAAGGATGTGTGATCTTAGAATAGGGGAGGAAAAAAGCCCAGAAGAGGCCATTTATGGAAGAGCAAAGAGACTCAATTCAGTTCAAAAGAAAGAGAAAAATGACCAGGTTCAATGGCACTGGAGAAACAAGGGCGACCATGATAAAGGAGTTAACAAAAGAAAGATATGTGTGCTGCGCAGCTGGAAGGGAGACTGTGAAAAACAAAGGTCTAGAAATACTTGTGACTAAATCTCTGAAGCTTATGGTAGATCACTTAATGGATATTGTAAAAGGATTCATTAATTAACATTTGGAATATTGTCTGACATTCAATAGGACCATAAAATTATTATTGATGCTTCACAAACTATTTTTTTTATAGGAACTAGATGGTATACATGAAAAGACTTTCCAAGATTTATTAAAAAGTTGAAGATAGTTGTTAAAATATATTAGCAAGATAATTCTTGGGTGAAAAGTAGTGAAAACGTATAAATATATGATATATGACTGTTGTGTTCTGATGGTTTTATTGTACACACGGATTACAATGTATCTGAGCCAATGTAACCTTGCCTATAGCAACAATGTAACCTTCAGCTGTATCATATAAACCCTGTAATAGGACGCGAGCTAATGACCACCAGCTGGCAGCAGCGAGCGTCCAAGCTCTCTTGGTCCAAACTCATCAAAGGCAACAGCGCGGGAAGTTTTCCCGCCACCACCTACACCTGGACAAGAAGGGCGTGACCTGCAATGACGTCACGCAGACAGTAGCCAATGGGCTACCATGGCACCACGTTCAAATGTATCACTGCTGTATATAAAGAGCTATCGATCCGCCATTACCTCATGTTCCCTCTGTCCACGATGCAATAAACCTGAGTTAACCCAGCCCGAGGCTGTGTCCTGTGTCTTGGTTTGCATACACCAAATTGGCGACGAAGGTGGGATAATGGATCCCCACGGAACAGCCAGGGCACAGAGCGGGTTCAACATCACCAAACCGCAAGACTGGGAGCTGCTTGAGATGGATTTCCAGGCGGCCCTGGTGGAACTCAGAGTCAAAGGAGAAGACGAGGAGAGGAAGAGGGCCATCCTCACCAGAATGCTCGGGATGGAAACCAAGCGGACGCTGGTGGGCATAATCGCTCCGAAGAAGGTGAGCATCTTTAAGGCGAGCGACATCATGAAACTGCTGCGAGAGCGGTTCTGCCCCTCGAGGGCAATGTTTCCCGCTCGGAGCGCGTTTTGGAGGCGAGTCCAAGCGCCGGATGAGTCGGTTGAGGCATTCGTGGCCGCCATGAGGATAGCCGCCGCCCCCTGTAAATGGGGCGACATCCTGGAGTTGGTCCTCAGGGACGGCGTGTTGTGTGGCCTGAAGGACAAGGAGGTGCAGCGCAGCTTGATGAATAAGGAGCCGCCACCCACGCTGGCAGAGGTCATAGAGGCCGCGGAAGCCGCAGAGTCCACGAATGCCGGAGTGGACGAGATGCACCAGTGGCGTGAGTGGCGTCCTAGAGCCGGCAAGGCGGAAAATTCGGTGCACGGGAAGACCGGACAGTCGGTGCACGCGACTCGACGGGCCTCAAAGTCGTCTACGGAAGGCAGCGACGGCGAGGAGGTCCAGAAGGTCCGGAAGGGCGGTCGACGCTGCGAGGGTTGCGGAGCGGCCCACGAGCGCGCGAGATGCCCGTTCAGGAAGGCCGAGTGTTACACCTGCGGCCGTCGGGGGCACATCGCCAAGGCGTGCAGAAAGCGGAAAGAGGGCCGGAGGCAGTCACAAGACCGCGCGGCCAGACCGGACCGTCCAGCGAGGCCCAAAGATGGCGCCCAGACCACGAGGAAGCAGGACGGCGTGGGCCGCGTCTCGGACGGCAGCGAGGACGACGCCTCAGTGTTCAGCGTGTCCGCGGGACAGTCCCATTACTTCGTTGAGGTATTAGTACAAGGGGCCCCTATTAAGATGGAAATTGACTCGGGGTCCTCCTATTCCATAATTCCCCAGAAAGAGTTCCTGAAAATCGACCCCCACGTGCGGCCCAAGCTTAAAGCGTTGAGGTCCACACTACGGGACGTACAGGGAAACAGCATTCCGGTGCTGGGGGTCGGGAAATTTCGGGTCAATTTTAAGAGACATTCTGCGGAACTGCCCCTAGTTGTCCTAAAAGGGGGAAGCTGTAGCCTCCTAGGGACACAGTGGTTTCAGCCCTTAGGTTTGTTCATAGGGGGGGTGCATACCGTGGGGGGGGACCCAATACAGGCGGTTTGCGATGCGCATCCCGCCGTTTTTAAGAAAGGACTCGGAAAGTTCAAGGGACCCCCTGTAGCTTTCGACATAGACCCGGAGGTC
The DNA here is from genome assembly GCA_035047305.1 of Bradypodion pumilum. Lineage (NCBI taxonomy): Eukaryota > Metazoa > Chordata > Lepidosauria > Squamata > Chamaeleonidae > Bradypodion > Bradypodion pumilum. Next base: position 329,119,488 of record JAWDJD010000003.1, read on the forward strand.
CGCCCGATAAGACTCAAACCACGCAGGGTGCCGTTCGCACTCAAGGACAAGATAGAGGCGGAACTGGACAAACTGGTGGGCCAGGGGATTCTTATTCCTGTTGATTCCGCGGAGTGGGAAACTCCAATTGTAACGGCTCTAAAGGCTAACGGGGAGGTGCGCATTTGCGCTGATTATAAGTGTACAATTAACAAGGCGATCCGCCCTAATGCATACCCGGTGCCAGTGATCAGCCACCTTTTGGCCAGGCTAAATGGGGGAAAGTGTTTCGCTAAACTCGATTTGGCACAAGCCTATCAGCAACTTCCTGTGACCCCCGCCACGGCCGCGGCACAAACAATAGTTACACATAAGGGAGCGTTCCAGGTGTCGCGGTTACAGTTCGGCGTGAACTCGGCACCCGGCCTTTTTCAATCGCTCGTGGAACGCCTCCTAAAGGGCCTGGAGGGGGTGTTGCCTTATTTTGATGACGTGTTGATAACAGGGGGGAGTGAGGCTGAACTGGCAAAAAGGTTGGACAAGGTATTGACCGTGTTCGAGAAAGCGGGGCTGAGATTGAGGAAGGATAAATGTGTCTTTTTCGAAACCGAGGTCGAGTTTTTAGGGTTCCGGATCACACCCGAGGGGATTAAGCCGTCTAAATCCAAGGTAGCAGCCATTAAAAAGGCCCCTCGCCCCACATCCAAAACCGAGCTGCAGTCTTTCCTGGGGCTCCTCAACTTTTACCATACATTCCTCCCGCGGAAGGCGTCCGTGGCCGAACCGCTCCATCGGTTACTTAAGAAGGAGGAGCCATGGATGTGGGGTGACGAGCACGAGAGGGCGTTCAAAGAGCTAAAGCAACTCCTAACATCTGAGGCAATCCTGACGCACTTCGACCCCAAGCGGCCTGTGGTCCTAGTTTGTGATGCATCCCCGGTGGGGGTGGGGGCGGTGCTTTGCCACGTGTTGGAGGACGGAAGGGAGGCCCCGGTAGCGTTTTACTCAAGGTCCCTGTCCCAAGCGGAGCGAAATTACGCGCAAACCGACAGGGAAGCGTTAGCAATAGTAGCGGGGACCAAAAAATTTCACGATTTTTTGTATGGCCGCCCGTTCAAAATCGTGACCGATCACAAGCCATTGTTAGGGATTTTCACGGCAAACAAGCCCACGCCGCAGATCCTGTCCCCGAGAATGCTGCGATGGGCTATTTTCCTCAACGCGTACCAACATGAGTTGGAGTACAGGCCCGGAAAGGAGATCAGCCATGCTGATGCGCTTTCGAGATCCCCTTTGCCCTTGTCGGACGACCAAAAGGCGAGAGCAGAAAAGGACCGCCAGGTGTTGCTAATTGAGGTTTTAGACGCACCCCCAATAGTGCCAGCCGACATTGCCAGGGCGACGGGCAAGGACAGGACGCTGGGAAAAGTTAGTTCATGGGTGCAGAAGGGGTGGCCGGCTTCGTCCCCGAGTACAGAGTTCGACCCATTCTTTAGGAAAAAGCTAGAGTTGTCCCTAGAGAGGGGGTGCCTTCTGTGGGGCCAACGGGTGGTGGTCCCTGCGCCCCTGCGGACGAGGGTGCTCGAACTGCTGCACGTCAGCCACCCGGGCATAGTTCGTTCAAAGGCGCTGGCCCGGAGTTACTTCTGGTGGCCACAGCTGGACGCGGACATTGAGCACATGGTCGGCACTTGCGAGGCTTGCCAGGGATCCCGACCTGAGGCGGCCCGTCTTCCGCATAGGGAATGGGACACAGCACGGGGGCCATGGTCCAGAGTGCACGTAGATTTCGCTGGCCCATTCCGAGGAACCATGTTTCTCCTAGTCGTGGATGCGTTCTCCAAGTGGCTGGAGGTTATCCCGGTAAAAAGCACGTCCTCCGCCACGACAATTAGCCGGCTAAGGAGAGTCTTTTCCACGTTCGGTTTACCCGACACTTTAGTCAGCGATAACGCTAGTTGTTTCACCTCCGCTGAGTTCGGGGCATTCATGGAGGCAAACGCCATTCGGCATGTCACATCCGCACCGTTTCACCCGGCCACGAATGGCCAAGTGGAACGGCTGGTGCGTACAACGAAGGAGGCGCTGCGGCGCATGGGCCCGGGGGACCTGAATCACCAAGTGTGCCAATTCCTCTTAGCGTATAGGGTGACCCCCTTAGCGTCAGGCTACTCGCCGGCAGAGCTCTTGATGCGGCGAAAACTGACCACGATCCTGTCCAGGCTAGACCCGACGAGAGTCGAGGATACAGGGAAAAACATAGGGTTGGCAGTCTCGAAAGGTTTCGCTGCCGGTGACCCTGTTCACTGCAGGAACTATTCCAGCGCAGGGCCGGCCTGGGTACCAGGGAAGGTTGTAGAACAGACGGGGCCAGTGTCGTACCGGGTCGAGACTAACACCGGCCTCCTCTGGAGGAGGCACGCAGACCAACTGAGACACCGAGTGAGTGGGCCAGTCAGTGGAGCTCAGCAACAGGATTCAGCGTTAGGGTTCTCCCCCACCCGTTTAACCCAAGGGGGAGACAGCAGTGGACAACAGTCCCAAGCAAGGGGGGAAGGAAGCAGAAGCAGCGGCCCCGACTCATATCCTTTTGATACGCCAGTCCTATCAGGGGCCGGGGAAGGGGGAGAGGAGTTCGCGACCGCTGCCCCCGATAGTAATTTTGATTTTGATTTTGCGAACCGGGGGGGTTTTCAGGAGTGTTCCCCCACCCATCCAAGCGAGAAGAGGGGTTTTTCGTTAGCCCCCAGTGCCCCCGGTTCCTCCCTAAGAAAGAGCACACCTCCCAACAACGCCGCGGAGCCGCGGAAAGTCACTAACGAGTCTCCCTCTCATATTACAGGACAGGAGACCAGGGGACAAAGAGAAGGTAGCAAACCCGGGGAGAGGCAGCCCGCATCGAGACCCCAGCGTGTTCGAAATAAGCCATCTTGGCTGAGAGACTTTGTCTCCTAAGGGGGGGGAGTGTGTTTAAGTGTGGGCTCGAGACTTTGTCTCGTCCTAGGGGGGAGGGGTGTTGTGTTCTGATGGTTTTATTGTACACACGGATTACAATGTATCTGAGCCAATGTAACCTTGCCTATAGCAACAATGTAACCTTCAGCTGTATCATATAAACCCTGTAATAGGACGCGAGCTAATGACCACCAGCTGGCAGCAGCGAGCGTCCAAGCTCTCTTGGTCCAAACTCATCAAAGGCAACAGCGCGGGAAGTTTTCCCGCCACCACCTACACCTGGACAAGAAGGGCGTGACCTGCAATGACGTCACGCAGACAGTAGCCAATGGGCTACCATGGCACCACGTTCAAATGTATCACTGCTGTATATAAAGAGCTATCGATCCGCCATTACCTCATGTTCCCTCTGTCCACGATGCAATAAACCTGAGTTAACCCAGCCCGAGGCTGTGTCCTGTGTCTTGGTTTGCATACACCAAAATGACTAAATTTCTTCTGATCACTGGCTTTTGACTAGGCTTTCGTGTAATGTATGGGTGTGAGAGCTGGACCATTAGGAAGGCTGAGCGCAGAAGAATAGATGCCTTTGAGATGTGGTGTTGGAGGAGAGTCCTGAGAGTTCCTTGGGCAGCAAAGAGAACAAATAGGTCAATACTGGAAGAAATCAATCCTGACTGTTCATTGGAGGGACAAATAGTGAAGATGAAGCTAAAGTACTTTGGACATCAAATGAGAAGGGAGGACTCACTTGAGAAGGCCTTGATGCTGGGAAAGGTGGAGGGAAAGAGAAGAAGGGGGCGTCCAAAGATGAGATGGATAGATGGTATTCTGGACACAATGGGCACAGAGCTTGGTGGGCTGAGGAGAATGATGGAGGATAGAAGTGCCTGGAGGAAAATGGTCCATGGGGTCGCAAAGGGTCGGAATCGACTATACGAATGAACAACAACAACAACAACAAAGAAAACTATCTGCTTGAGGCATTATAGACTCGGGCCCAATAAGGAAATTCAGCTGCCATGTGACTGGGATAAAATATTCAGTATATGCAAATATTTTAGCAATAATGTTTTGTCTTTATATATATAAAAACATACTTGCCAAAATATTTGCATGCATTCATGTGTGAATTTTACACTAATTTGTAAGAGAAAACTGTCATCACGTTATTTCTTAATATATCATATTACATGCAGCAATTTTAATACTATTATGGGAGTGAACGTAGGCAACACATAGTGAATTCAGTGTCTCTTGCTTTTATTTTAAACAACAGTCACTGTAAAATGGATTAATTATTATTAATTTGTTCCGTGAATATATTCCTAAAAGTGAAATATTGCTGTGGAAACAGTTATGATGCAGTTGAGTGTTATCCTTTATGTGCTAAAGTGGTATTCAAGCTCAAAATCCAACCAACCCATTTTGTCATTATTAAAAAGGCAGAACAGTGCAGTGGTGATATTATGCAGCACAGAAAAATCAACATTCTACAAGGTAATTCTAAAAATGGGGACAGCACAAACAATGTGTGTGTGTGTGTGTGTGTGTGTGTGTGTGTGTGTGTGTGTGTGTGTGTGTGTGTGTGTGTGTGTGTGTGTGTGTGTGTGTGTGTGTAGGCAAGAGGGTATTCTGGGAATTGAAGTCCAAAACCCAAAGGATGGGGGACACTGCTGTAAACCATCTTGTCTGCTGCCATTGGTGTTGTCAACATTGGAGTGCTCTTTGCCATGTGAAGCTTTGCATCCTTTTTCCTATTAGCAACATGGGTATGATAATGCACAGCAATCTTGGGACATTTCTTGAAGTTCCAAATCATAGTTACAAAATGGCAATATCCCATATTCATAAACTGGAGGGCTTTTTTTTTACACAATAGACTCATTATTCTTTGTTCTGTGACCTTGCAGGCGCTTAAGACTTGAAAGTTCCATTTATTTCTACAACATCTAACAATTCATCTGGCTGTTTACCAGCTTAGTAACTAAAACAAACTGCAAAATGCATTTAGTGGGCAGTAAGTTCTCAGAGTCAGTTTTGTACCCTTCCTGTGGAGAAATACACACACCACATAGACTGGCTCTTCTCTCTGGATGTAAAGTGAAGAATCAAACTCCTAACCTCTGGCTCCACAGTCAGATGCCTAAATCACTACATTGTCCATGAATTTCACCTCCATATGTGCCCATGTTGGCTGAGGATGACTAAAATTGTGATCTACTGCATTTGGAGACCATCAGATTTGGGAAGAGTGGCTAATATTTGTAGAAATCCTCTCCATTCACACACAGTTTTTAATGCATCAATTGCCAACAGCATTCTTTAGCTGTTGGCAACTTATGACTAGGATGAGGCTTGCAGTCCTTATTCATTCCACAACTTGGCTTGGTCTGCGACATGTAACCAACTTCCATAAACTAATCAATTCTATATGCTGGATGAATTGGCAGTTAGCATATATATTTCCCAAATTCTGAACTCTGTTTTTTGTTTTTTTTGTGAAAGTGGGATACAAGATGGGGAGGACTGTGTTAGAAGATTGATTTAGAGGTACAGGTCAACCCTCAAACAATATATGGGTGAGGGACTCCAACTCTAACCCCCCCCATTGAAAAACCATGTTGTTTTGAGTCATCCCATAGCCCTGGTAGCAGTGACCTCTGTGGGCTGCCACTGGAAGTTCTAACCAGTACTGTACAAGAGTAAAATGTAAATAAAACACAACACCAATGCCTGATTTCTCCAAGTTAGTTGATGTAATTTGGAAGCAAGCTATCATTTATTGCATTGAGCCATATGAACAAATGAAGTAAAGGCTGACAAAATGAAGAGAGAATTGCGTTAAAAACATAAATTCTTCTGGCCCCTTACCAAGTGCATTTCATCTCCTTCAATCCACTGGGTCCAGCCACGGCCTTCTTTTTCTCCCTTCTGTACACAAAGAAGTTTATCTCCATCCCATGTAACAGAGGTCTGGTTTTCAAAACAAAACAAAACACAGAGGTCTGATCAGATTGACAGTTGCTTTCAACTAGACCAGGGGTCAGCAAACTTGGCTCTACATGTGTTCTTAGACTTAAATTACCAGAAGCCCACGTTAGTACACCTGCTGATCAGGGCTGTCAGGGATTTCATAGCTGGGGTGAATTTATTTCATTATTTACTGTGTTCATTTAAAGTTTGGAATGCATATGTTATTATTCTGCTTTCATTTTGCTAGTTTGTTTAACTTTGCTTAGCCTAAATGGATCCATTTTGGAAGGCTACAGTACACAGAAGCAGACTTCTGCCCAATTAAAAAAGGTAGGTCAGTCTGACCTCCGTTCACAGACAGCAAAGCTGGGAAAGTGTCTGTTCTCAGAATAATTACCTGAGAGAAGCATGACTCTCAGACGAGCCACCTGTTGGTAGACGTGAAACATACATCTTTCAGATGGGAATTCTGATTAAATGTTCTGATTCACACTGGACATCAAAAGAGTTGTCTGTCACTCAAAGATAACGCCGCATGCGTTCTCACCAAAATCTGTAGAAATATCCCGAACAACTATCTTGATTTCATCTCGATATGCTGAAAATTAGCTTCCAGACTGGATCTGCACTCTGAACCCGCATGGGTGGCTTTCAGCCACACCTCTCAGATATGTATTGCTTTTTGAAATGCTATTTTCTTTCTTAGAAATATGCATTTTTCTATAGTTTAATTAGGATATTATTATGTATTTTGGAATTCTCTTTTTATTCCTATTAAATCTTTAAACAGACTTATTTTGTCAAGAGTGGTTTTTCTAACTTCTCTCAGCCAGATGAGAGTTGAAAGGGAATTTTTCAGATAAGGCCTTGTTACTTTGCAACACAGACTCTTTGTTATTTCGGCCAGTGCAGCTGGGGCCGATAATCAAGGAAGCTCGAGAGGGGAGAGATTTTGGGAGTCTCACCTTCCCAGGACAGAGCTTGTCTCCCCCTCACCTAGCTGCTACATCGAAGGCCAAATTCCCATAAGAAAACCATGATTAGGGTGAATAAGATCTAATGGATGATGCCGCTACCATCCCAGAGGGCCTTGCAGAGTTTTTCAATCTGCAACATTTGATAAGGCATTGCCATTACCCATTAGATCCCCATTTTCTTTGTCAGTTTTCCCTGCATGGGTAAACTGCATGAAGGCACCCTTTTGCAACGCTACCAAGAGTCCGCTTTGTTATCTCTCTCTGAGTCGGCATACCATTCTGTTAGTCAAGGAACGAGGTGACCAGTTTGAGCCGATCAGTGAGGGAAGGTGGAGTGGCATTTGTCATGAGGCCGGGCCCCGTGTTGGCGGCATTGGGACAAGCTGGGCCCTGGTCACCATGTACGATAAGGGCTTCTGGGAATTGAAGTCCAAGAACATCTGGAGAGCCAAGTTTGCTAACTCCTGAACTACACAGTTTGTTTCCTAAATGTGCTCAGATTTCCTTATGAAATAAAACTCAGACTGATAACTTGGCATTGGGTGATGTCTTTCTGACTGCATAGAAAAATAAATGTATGTGTGCATGTGTAATTATATTTACCTCTTAAAGAAATTTTCTTGGGATAAAATCTGAGGCTTTCCATCACATTTGTTCAAGCACCAATAGAATAAGAAACCAACTTGTCCCGTTATCCCAAGTGAGTCTGGCCTTTAACTGGATGTGTTTATACACCACTACCTTCCCTTCTACTTTAAGGACAACAACAAATAGCCAAAAAGAAACAAGGCATGCCTGAGCTTCTGATCTTTTGAACTATTTGTACACTCAAACAGTGGGAAGTAAACCAAGCTGAACAGGAGAATTTTTATTTCATTGCAAACTAATTTGCAAACACAAGATGGGCAGTGTGTGATTAGTCAAGAGACAGAAAGTCCATAGAGGCTGGTCTGGTCATTCAAAGTTATTGTGCAGACCTCACAGATAGGGGTCTAGTTCTCTGTTCTCAGCTGAGTTGTGCAATGATAAAGCTCAAATTGCACAACAAACCATTAACTACGGTAGATAACAAGAACACCTTGTCTTATATGGTTCCCTATATGTTTAATAAATGATGCATTAAAATCTGTGGCCTAAGAAAAAGCAGGTTGTAAACTCACGGTGAATGGCATAATAGAGTCAGAGTTGTAAGGCTCTAAGCCCTAGCATTTTCTGAACCTCCTCAAGCTTCCTGGTCTTTCTGAATTTACCTACCATTCTCAAAGCAGTTGGAAGAGAAATGAATTTCCCCAGAAACAATATATTATATTGATTTACATGGGGTTACCCCCCGCCCCCCCCCCTGGTAAATCAAAGCATTTATGGAGGACTTGGTTTTGAATGGCCAACTATTTCTTCTTCCATGTCTAGGTCAGATGTTAAACTGCCAAAATGAAGGCACCTTTTGGTGAGTTCTTTTCACCCGACCTAGTGTGAGAAAGATTAGCTGGCAACATAAGATTACCTATGGGCATGTTTTACTTCTGCTTCCAGGAGTGACGAGGGTGGCATAGGCTGGATGAATTGGTGTCAGGGGCCGGATCTAGCCCACAGGCTGTAGTTTTGGAATCTCTGGTTTAAGCAGAGAAAATGGCAGCTTAAAATCTATCTCATCCTGTTGCAAAACAGATTGCAAGGTGCATTTACTTCTGCTTCCAGGGGGAGGAACCATGTGGCTGGCCTACTGAACCACATGACAGGCCTGCTGAAACACATGACTGGCACATAGCCCAAAAAATTAGCTGCTGCCTTATTCTACAGATTTTTTTTTTTTTTACAAATCAGAAGCATTGGATAGAAAATATGGAAGAGAATTATGTATAGATAGGGAAATGACGGATTTTGAAGAATTGGTTTTGAAAATTCGAAAAGGAGATAAGAGCATTAAGGGTCTAGTAAGCAAACTTTATGTTTTAATAAATAAGGGGAGTGATCCACAGGAAGATTTGAAATTGAAGTGGGAACAGGATTTGAATATAAAGCTAGGCAATGATGAATGGAGAAATAAGTGGAAAAAGAGGATAATGAGAACTATGTCAGTAAGAATTAAGGAACATAATTATAAAATGCTGTGGCAATGGTACTTGACACCACAGAGGTTACATCAGATTGATAATAAAAGGGATAATTTATTTTGGAGATGTAAAGAGACTGTTGGAACCTACGAACATATGTGGTGAAGCTGTAAAATGATAAATGACTTCTGGAAAAGAATAGAAAACGAGGCAGGGGAAATAATGGGTAAGAAAATCAGACTGGTGTCAGGTACCATTATGTTAACAGATGTGGAGGGTATGTGTTTAAATAAGGAGTAAAAGGAGTTATTAGAAATTATGTTAACCACGGGTAGACAATGCATTGCTAGAAATTGGAAAAATGATGTCATTATACAATTGGGGGAGTGGTATAAGGAAATGTGGAATATAGCATTGAATGATAAATTGACATGGGAGATAAAAGTAAAAAGAGATAAATTGAAGGCAAATAGATTTTGGAATATCTGGAAGCCCTTTGTTGATCACTCCCTCATGGGTATGGAATATAGCAGACCTGTACCATCTCAGAGTAGTTTTTGGAGATAATATTGAGTCCGAACTCTCCGGGGCAATGTAAATAAACACTGGGTGATGTGTAGTTGAAAACTAAAAGTTGATAGTTGCAAATAAGTTATAGTATTGCGGGAAGGTTTTACAAATTAGTTATTGGCGCTGTGTTGATTTTTAATGTGTTTATTAATTGGTATGTGTATTATAACAGACAATAATGCAATTATCATTTATGCGATTATTTTTTATGAAGCCTATGTTTTTTTGTAATGCCATATTATATATATGTTTGTATTTTTTTTGAAAATTAATCAATAAAAAATTATATATAAAAAAGAAGCATTGGATAGATTGTATGTGTCTACACCCTACCCCATGCTTGGTATACATTTATAATTTTCTTCAGAAATGGAAAATACTATTATTTGTGCAGAAACATTTTGAGCAAATGAGGGAAATCAGTCATCTTGAAAAGTGAGTTTGTGAAAGTGTGTGTCTGTGTAAGAGTCTGTATGGGAGGACTGAGATGATGCACACTAGCCTATTCGAGGGGTTCCCAACCTTTTCAGGCCACGGGCCAGTCATGTGGTTCCTCCCACCCAGCCCACGTTATCCTCACCACTCCTGGAAGTGGAGGTAAAATGTGCACACGCATGCACAGAATGCTGCCATAAATGACCCACATTTATGACAGCCGCAGGTCATTTACAGCAGCATTCTGCACATGCATGGGTGCATTTTACCTCCACTTCTGAGAGTGGCAAGGGCGACATGGGCCATATGAATCGGCATCAGGGTCAGGATCCAGCCCACAGGACATAGGTTGAGAACCCCTGCCCTATTTATTTTGGAGCAGCAGAAGCTTAAATGAAATACATTTGCATTTTAAATAGATTAATTCTCTCTTTTTGACCTGGCTGCCTTTTTAACCCAGGAGATACAGGTTGTGTTAAAAGATATAGCTCTAAAAGCAAACCATAATCTGAGAAAAATATTGCATAAAAGCTCCTGAACAAAAAGCTCTTGTGAACAATAAACTCTGCTCCACCTCTGTACTTTTGGATAATTTGTTGAGCCACAGAGACAACAGTAGCATTGTGCAACAATTTCAGTACTGTGGGTACCAACTGCGGAGCTGGTGCTAAATGGTGCTAGGTTTACTGAAGACAGTGGGATCACACAGAGGTCAAACCAGGAGGAGGCAGGCACACAAAGAAGCCTAATGCCAAAATCAACAAAAAGAAAGATCTCAATTCATTGAGAGTATTAAATTCAAGGTACAGCCACACTAGCCCGTTTGATGCTCGCTGGTATGGTCTAAATAGGGCTGCTTGAGGTCAGAGAGCAGGAATGATGTGTGTTATTGTGCAATTCTCACATCCAAATGGCAAAGCAATTTCAAGAAAATCTATTTCCTGTATTGTGAATAAATCAGCCACTTCAGGATATTGTCAACTAGAAAACTTCCTCTGCGCTTCGGTGGGGGAGCAGGGATTGTAAAATTATTATTTCTTTACTTTGCTAGGTCATCGCTGATGCACTGAATCACTTAGATCAACTTTTTAAAAATTGCCTTGTGTGTACTGCTGAATCAGCAATGGTCTAGCACAGTGTTTCCCAAACGTTGGTTCTTGGACTCCATTTCCCAGAAGCCTAAGTCAATTCCTCAAAGCACTGATCAGCCAATATACTGACTTAGGCTTCTGGGAATTGAAGTCCCTTGTGGGGCGTAGGGCCCACTTTGGGAACCACTGGTCTAGCACAATGGTGGCAAACCTATGGCACGGCACACACAGGGCCATAGCCAGGATTCTAGATGTGGGTGACCAAATATTTTTTCAGGATGGCAAAAAAGCCTCTTTTCAATGCATTCCTATGGGAAACCATGCTTTGCCATGATGGGCAAACTGCTAACTCAGGGTGGGTCAAGCCCACTCTGGCCCCACCCTGGCTAAGGCCCTGGACACACATGCTACAAGGGGCACTCAGACCTCTTTCTGTCAGCATGCATGACCTCACCCAAGCACAGAATTTGCACCACCCCTCTGCCCAGCAGCCCAATGGGAGTGCTTCCTTCATCATCATCCCCCAGCACAGAATTCATCCTACCCCTCTGTTTGGGCACTCTGTCTCTAAAAGGCTCGGCATCACTGGTCTAGCACAGGGGTGGCCAAACTACAGCCCATGTGCTGGTACCGGCCCATTTCACCATTTCATGTGGCTCACATTGTCCTCGCCACTACCAAAAGCAGAAGCAGATGCATTTATGACAGCCATAAAATGCACCCATACCTGCATAAATGTGCCTGCGCCTGCCATAAATATTGCCATAAATGCACCTGTGGCTGTTGTAAACATGTTTACGACAGCCGCAGACACATTTTATGGCAGTGTTTACATGGGAGGAACCATGTGATTGGCCCATTCAGCTGTCTAGGGGGAATGGTCAGGCCCATGGTGCAAAAAGTTTGAGAACCCCTGATCTACCAAATCAAAACAATTAATTTCAAGTTGCCTGCCTTTACATAATGGAGTAGGGGAAGCCTAATTTTAGCCATTCACAGTTATCACATGTGCTAGCAATGGACTAAACCTGAGCACACTTACCTGCACCCAAAAAACAGAGCCCCTTGACAGGGGCTTAGAAAGGCGCAGGTAATGGTTCTCCGGGGCAATATAAACACACAAACAGGTATATAAATAGGAATCAGTCGTCCTGTATTCTTTAGGCAAAAGGGGCATTGGTAGCATTCCACCCAATACTGTCTCCAGATTGACATCTTGTAGAATTTCCACTCCACTAGCACAAGGCACCTATTGGTCCAGCCTTGTGATTATGTGATATGATCCTCAGAGAAAAGAGTGGGCCAATGCACCCCTGAATTGCTCCAAACAGTGGGACAAATGGCCATTGGATTGAGCCCTCAATAACCTCTCACTGCTGCCAATACAGTAACAACTGGCAAGACACAGAAAAGCATTTCTACCAGTAGGAGGAACCATTTCTCAGCATTTAAAAAAAATCTTTGCTGCGTCAAATGACCTTGGGGAAAAACCAGTGATTACAAAGGTTTCTTTAAACCAAGTCTCTCTTTCAAGTGATTGATTATGGCAATAGAAAGACAGATCAAGGGGCAAATTAACCCATCACCCTCTTAATCAATGATTTTAAAACACAAAAACACCCCACCTTTTCTCCATCTGTTGGAAGCACAGATGCACACTTACTAAGAATGGGGTAAACAAACAGTGTGTCTGCTATACTAGCAAGTTCAAAGATCACCGAAACAGTACCATGAAACTCTGGTTCTGAATTATCTTGGTTCATTTCACAGGATGAGACACCTGAATAAACTGGGGCACCAACACAACAAATGAGCTACCAGTCAAGGATGTCTCTCATTTAAAACCCTTCCTTTGCTTCCTTGCTGTTTCTTTCATTTTCTTCTAACCACCAAATAACAACAAACTACAAAAGATCTATAAAGAAGAGAAATAGAAAATAGATGTCCTGTGCTTTCTGACTGAAAGCTCTAAGCAATGTGCATCTGGAGACAGTCAGTATCGGATGGAATACCGCCAACCCCTTTTTGCCTTCAGAAACCAGGTCAAGTGATTCCTCGGGCCAAGTAAGCATATATAGGATTATATTACCATCATCCACTTATTGCTGAGAAAACATGAACTTGATGCCTCTCCAGCCCAAGGATTAGCTGCACAGTTCAAATGAGGGATCTGAACTGTTTTTCAGAGAAATGTTGCAAAACCAACTGGATCAGGAATATTTATGTCTCTTTTGGGGGAGGTGTGCGTGCATGTGTGTGTGTGTGTATGTGTATGAGAGGGAGGGAGGGAGAGGGAGAGGGAGGGCAGAGCAAGACCCTTCCAATCACCACCCTAACAGATCATGGCAGTTTGTTCCAGCAGCAGCTCAAGAAAGGTGTGCCAAAGAAGGCGATTGACGGCTGAACCACCAATGCAGCTCCAGAACTCTCCTTGCCAGATTAGCCCCTAAGACACCCTAGAACAGTGTTGGCAAACCTATGGCACACATGCCAGAGGGGGCACTCAGAGCCCTCTCTATGGGCACATGCATCGTCGCTGCAGCACAAAGTTCACCAGAATTCATGACTAGAAAGACAGAGGGACTCAGGGCTGGGCTCCTCCCCTCTCCATCTTCATACGCACTTGAGGACATTTCTCACATCACCCGCTACTCTGCCCAGCAGCCCAATGGGAGTGCTTCCTCCCTTCCCTGTCTGGGGCAAGGCAGGTAGCTCACATGCAATGTGAGGGTGTGGCACGGATGGCAGCCTGTTGAATCTGTGACGAAGGTGATTCCCATGGTGGGGTTGGAGAAGAGCTAGGTTTGTAAGTTGTTTGTATCATTGAAAGCTCTATTATTGTGTTTTTCTCTTAAGACAAAATATGTTAATGTATGAGTTGTTTTTCCTAAACTAAAACCTCAGTATTCAGGTTAAATTGTGTATTGGCATTTTGCAATAAATAAGTGGGTTTTGGGTTGCAGTTTGGGCACTCGGTCTCTAAAAGGTTTGCCATCAGTGCCCTAGGAGAATGGCTCAGAGTAAAAACAATGGAGTCAGTGTATTCCCCTGCAACTGCTCTGGTATCCTGCCCATTAGATGGGATGGAGGGAAGGTGCTGCTTCATTTTTGTATTTGCTGCTGCATTCTGCCATTTCCCTCTTCTTAAAAAATATATACAAAACAACCACCTTCTCAATTCTGGCCAGCATTTCTCTTCATGTTAGATGTTTGGCACATCCTTCATGTTCATCTTTGGAGTCTCTCCAAAGCACTATTGCTGCTACACCATTAGTGGTTTGACAGATTGTTCATTCTCTGGTGCAAAGTGCAGTTTTGAGGGAAACTCTTCCCATACCTGATAATTTATATGGCCATCTTGAAATGCAAGCACATTAGGTTCTTTATTTGAGATCCTCCACCATGCCAAAACTCATAGCCCTGCACAGTGACATTGGATCCCAGGTTATATCCTCTTTCTTTTCATGTTTTAAAAACAACCACAACACTGATCTGGAAACAGAAATGCCTGTTTGAATATGAGAATAAATCAGCTCAGTCGATGTTGTTGTTCAGTTGCACAGTCGAGTCCAACCCTTTGCGACCCCATGGACCATCATGCGGCAGGCTCCACTATCTTTGACAATCCCCCTCAGCCCACTCAAATCTATGCCAATTACATCTACAATGCCATCTATCCACCTCATTTTCTGGTGCCCCCTTTACTTCTATCTTTCCCAGCATCAAGGCCTTTTCTTGTGAGTTCTCATATGGTGGCCAAAGCACTTGAGCTTCATTTTCAGTATTTACCCTTCCAAGGAGCAGTCTGGATTGATTTCCTTCAGGATCAATTGATTTGTTCTCCTCACAGTCCAGGGGACTCTCAAGAATATCCTCCATCACCACAGTTCAAAGGCGTCTATTCTTCTGCACTCAGCCTTCCTTATGGTCCAGCTTTCACAGCCATACATTACTACTGGGAATACCATTGCTTTGACTATGTGAACTTTTGTTGGCAGGATGATGTCTCTACTCTTTTTTATGCTGCCTAGGTTTCTCATAGCTTGTCTCCCAAGAAGTAAATGTCTCTTTATTTCGTGGCTGCAGTCACCATTTACAGTGATCTTAGATCCCAGGAAAGTAAAGCCTGTTACAACTTCCATTTATTCCTCTTCTATTTGCCAGGGAGTGATGGGGTGAAATGCCATTATCTTGGTTTTTTTGATGTTAAGTTTCAGAACAGCTTTTTCACTCTCCTCTTTCACCCTCATCAAGAGGCTCTTTAGGTCTTCAGCTCAGACTTACCTCCAAAGCTATTTGTAGTGGGTTAGGATGTATACAACAATATATGGGATGCAGTTTGGGTCAGGATATGCTCGCACATCCTTAGTTCAAATCAATATATGGAATTCAACATTCCTTGCTTAAGTCACCAGATCACTATAATGAAGGAAGCTACATGTGGAAGAATCCTCCTTTCTAGGAAAGTTTATATGGTTTTCTATGAAGACCTTATTTAGTCTTATAAATGCCTGTTACACATCTCTCCATTGTCTACTGATCTCCAGTGCTCTTTTGCCCACCTATTTTCTTTCTGCCAAGTCCATAGCCTCTCAGTACCTCTACTTAACGGGATGAAGCAGCAAAAAAAGTGAAAGACTTTTCTCTGCTTGAGCCCTGGTTCAGTCATGGCTAGTCAGAGTAGACAAAAGTGGTATAGGGTGATAAAACCATCAATCCTAAATTAAAATAAAATCTGTTTTACCTGCTACATTTGTCATTGGAATCCATTTCCCCTGGATTCACTGTATCATTTCTAAAGAAAATATAACCTTAGCTCATGACATAGGGCCAATGACAGAGAGCCAGGCATCCTTTTTAGACATTTGCCTAAGAACCAAAGGTCCAAACAAGGATCTTCATGCATTTGGCTGAATGCACATAGATTAGTGATGGTGAACCTTGGGACTCCAGCTGTTCATGAACTTCAATTCCCAGAAGCCCTGATCAGCAGGAGTGCTGACTTGGGCTTCTGGTAATTGAAGCCCAAGAACACCTGGAGTGCCAAGGTTCGACATCATGGACATAGATACTCTCTATAACCGAGACCCCTAACTTCTAAGTGTGCAGCGGCTTCAAAGGTAGTTCAGTCAAATACACTTAGAAACCTTCTTTAGACCTTTCCCATAGGTACACACATGCAGATTCTAGGGCTAAGAATTGCATGCATAACTCTACCCCCATACTCAGTACAGCTATTGCATATTCAAAATAAGACCATTTAGTAGAGTCCCTTCCTCTTATTCAGTCTTCCTACTTACACTTCTGTTAATACTTAAAAAGATTTAAGTGCAGGAATGTCAGGCATCACTAGTAAAGTACCAATGCTGCAATTAGCACAGCTTTGTTTTATCTCCTTATGTTTATTAATAGGTTTCCCTTAGGCAACAGCACCAAGAGCAGTGCTTTCATTCAGAATACCTGAATATTGTTCTCCAAGGAGCGATTTATGTACATAGCTTTGTTCCATATGCTTCTTTTGATATTAATCTTGAAAAATAACTAAAGTTCTTTCAAAGGCAGAAAGATTCTTTTTAACTGGTACATGTATTTTCTGGCCGCAATATACTTAAAACCATACAGTATATAAGTTACCAAGGAAACAAAGAAAAGGTGATTGTTCATTATTGTTGTTATTTTAGGTAAAGGTCTCCCTTGCTTGAAATCCAGTTGTGTCTGACTATATGGGGCGGTGCTCATCTCCGTTTAGAGCCAAAGAGCCAGTACTATCTGCCTATTCAGACATTTCCATGGATATGTGGCAAGCATGACCAGATGCCGAAGCATGCAGAACACTATGACTTTTCCCACCGAAGTGGTACCTATTTATCTATTTACAATTTCTTGCTTTTGAACTGTTAGTTGGCAGGAACTGGGACATAGACAGGAACTCACTCCATTGTGCAGCACTCAGATCTCGAACTGCTGACCTGCTGATCTTCCAGTTGTCAAGCACAGCATCTTAATCATTAAGCCACCACTGTTCCTCATTGTTGTTTTAACGGACCAAAAATGGAAAAGATTGTGCATTTGATTCTATTAAGTGGTTAAAATGTTGCCCTTGCTCGAAAGCCAGTCTTATCCGACTATAGAGTTTGATACTAATCTCTGTTTGATGCTTCTGTGAAGTTGTGGCAAGCATGACTACATCTGGATGTATTATTCTGTGCAGTCAGCCAGTGATATTGTTCCCATAGCCATACCTCGACACCCGATGGGGTAAAAGAAGAAGCATAGAAGAAGATTCAAATGAGGAGTTGAAAGCGAAAGACAAGAAGTTGCAAATCAAATACGTTCATGTTTTTTTAAAAAAAATCAGCTCCAAAACCCAATCCTAATCCTAACCATTTCTCAACTGGGCCTGTTCCACTTGGGTTGGGAACATGAGAGGTAGACCAACTGCAAAAGATCAAAGTAGCTGTTAAAGTAGATGCCTAGAAAGGTGGTGTGACATAATGGTTAGTGTTGCTGCACTGGAGAAATTTAGGTCCAAGTCTCTGCTGAACTATGAAGGGATGAACTCTCAGATGGACTGACCTCACAGGAATGCTGTGACAATAAAGCAAGGGTGCCCAAACTTTTCAGGCCGTGGGCCAGTCACATGGTTCAGTGGGCTGGTCATGTGGTTTCCTCCCACCAGAAGCGGAAGTAAAATGCGCCTTGCAATCTGTTTTCAACAGGCTGCCATTTTCTCTGCTTAAACCAGGGGTTCCCAAACTATGGCCCATGGTCCAGATCTGGCCCCAATGTCAATTCCTCCGGCCCACACCACCCTTGTCACTTCCGGAAGCAGAAGTAAAACATGCCCGTATGGGCGCATTTTACTTCTGCTTTCAGGAGCGATGAGGGTGGCACGGGCTGGATGAATTGGCATCGGGGGCCGGATCCAGACCCCGGGCTGTAATTTGGGCACCCCGGCAATAAAGTATGCTATCTTGTGGGACCATGTGAGAGTAAAATTTTCTTCCTTGTTCTATATGCACTCTCTGTAGGTGGAAAACTAGCAGAACATGTTTCTGGAAGGATGACAGCCAAATCTGGAAAGTGTCTCAGATCAGAGCTGTGAGTGAGGTGGTTCCAGTGAGAGACAGGCTGTTGTCTGTAAATATTGGCCAACTTCTTTAGCATAGGTAGGTAAAAGAAGGATTGATGTTGTGAATGTATTTTCTGATGTTTTATGCTGGCTGAGATCAAGTTCCTGTTAATCTTCTTGTTTTGCAGTTTGAACTTCATAAATACTGTAATTGTTTTAAAAAGTAATATACTAGTGTGAATTTCTGTTTAAAGGTAAAGGTTTTCCTTGCTCGAAAGGCAGACGTATCTGACTCTAGGGTTCAGTGCTCATCTCTGTTTCAAAGTCGAAGAGCCAGCGCTGTCTGCTTCTGCAGATGTTTCCATGGTCATATGGCTTGGATAGATTAGCAAAAAGGTCTGTGAAGGATGAGGATTGCTACCAAAATGTGGACATTTCTACAACAAGTGTTCATATGAATGAGAAGAATAGAGCTTCAATATGTTATAGCAGGGGTTCTCAACATTTTCCCACCAGGGGCCAGTTCCCACCACCGTGTTCAGCTGTAAGGGCCGGAGGCATGGCTGCGCCCACTACTTACATTTTCATCGTCACTGTCATCATCGGTGGTGGTGGCAGCGATGGGAATCACACCATTTCAGCAGGTTCTTGGACAGGTTCCACCACTTCCCAGGGTGGTGGGAGGCTTTTTGGAACATTTTCACTCTGGTTTGGGCTTTTCCCGACACTTCTCAGCTGTGCTTCGGCAGCTAGAGCATGATCATGGGTGACTTCCTGGTTCCACACTGAGATTCCAGGCCCTGACATAAGCTCCGCCAGTACTTGAAGTCACCCATGGTCACGCTCTAGCTGAAAAAGCGCAGCTAAGAAGTGTCGGAAAAATCCCAAACTGGGGTGAACATGCTCCAAAAAGCCTCCCACCACCCTGGGAAGCAACGGAGCCTGTCCAAGTACCTGGAAAAACATTGTGATTCCCACTGGTGCCACCACCATGGTAAGTGACGTATCACAACTTCCAGTGGTGGTGGGCAGGTCTAGAGGTGCTCAGGTGGCCACCATGGGCTGGATTAATGATATCC
This sequence comes from Bradypodion pumilum, assembly GCA_035047305.1. Taxonomy (NCBI): domain Eukaryota; kingdom Metazoa; phylum Chordata; class Lepidosauria; order Squamata; family Chamaeleonidae; genus Bradypodion; species Bradypodion pumilum. The sequence continues at coordinate 329,138,676 of JAWDJD010000003.1, forward strand.
ATGGCCTGGATTAGGCCCACGCCCGGGGGTTGGCAACCCCTGTGTTATAGGAATATTAACCAGTAAGTAAAGGTAAAGGTCGTCCTTGCTTAAAAGCCAGTTGTATCCGATATTGTAATTTCATTAGCTGGCTAATACAGACATGGAACATAGGAACAAGGGTAACCTTTACCTTTACTCTTTCTCACACCTACTGATTCTGCCCAGTGATGATTCCTCAAGCCTCTAGATAGTTTTTGCTTCTTCCTTTCCCCACCCCACTGGCTCTTCCTTCTAGTTACTGAATGAAGAAATGGACAGTGGCATCATTTCCAAGGGAAATTCTCTAGTCATGGTGGAATTAAACACTCTTGCTTTTTGATTCACCCCCTATATCTTGCATTCACTCCTTCGTTATTCAGATGTCAACATACTAAAGATGCTTGCACATTCAGATGTTACTTTACTCAATGGTGTCAACACAGTTAGAGGGAAATGCCTAGCTTCCCCCCTCACATCATCTCTTTCTCTCCATAAACAGCAATGGGTCTGAAGAAGATTGGTTCATGTTTGTATGCTTATACACAAGCACAAGACAGAGGAGCCTGGCATACTGAGGTCCATGGGGTCGCAAAGGGTCGGACACAACTATGTGACTGAACAACAAGACGCAAACATGAACCCAGATTTTCCAGGCTGTTAGCCATACATGTACACCTCACATGTGCTCAGGAATCTTTTGGCTACAACCCTTCATTTTCCATTGCATGAAGACAGCAAGTACGGAGGTGGCGAGTCTGCCTCTATAACCATGTTCAATAATTGGGAGAGTGTTAACTTTAAAACTATAGCTCTATGAATATACCTCTGAAGAAGTAATTTACATTTCCCCATTCTAAATCAAATGTGAAGGCATAAAAAGTATCACTATCCACTAAAGGTGGGTACCTCCCACACCAGTTTGGGTGGCGGGTTGGTTTTTTTAAAAGTAAAATTGGCTGGCCATGCCCCCTCCCTGCCCCACATGGAGTTGATGGCCCAGGGGTGGCAGCCTGGTCATGGTGTGGCTGCCTCCCCTGGGGTTCCACTCCCCCTGTGCACCTTGACGCTGCTGCTGCTAGAAATGGCGACAGCAGCGGTGTGGGCTGCTCCAGGCAGCAAAAGCTCTTCCCACCCCTTCTCCCAGTTGCTCGAGCAAGACCATGGTGTGGTAGCAAAAATTTTTTGATGCCCATCACTGCTTACCACCCAGAGCTCCCAGTCTGCTTCCCTGGCTTCCTCAGGTAGTCATGACCCATTCTTCAGAGTTTTCCAGCTTGCTGAACTGTCTCTCCTAAGGTCTAGTTATAGAGCCATAAGAGCTATACAGTAATACCTCATACAAAGTCCGCTTCATACAACATCGAATTCATACAACATCACCTAATTTCTTGAAAAAAGTTACCTCATACAAAGTCGAGCGACTTTGTATGAGGCATTCAGTTTTTCCCAGGTTGCATTGTGCCTGGGCAGTATAAAAGACAGGGCACATGCGTGCATTGCTCTTGTGGGTTTTGCACAAGGCAAAGAGTGTTTAGGAGTGGTTTTGAGCGTGATTTTGGATTTTTTTTGAATTTTTCATCAGAATTTTTAGAAGCATTGCTGGGATTTTTGCAGCATTCTTCAGGTTCTTGGACAATCAGGGTTGTTTGACATGTTTTTGTAATGTATTTAGCCTTTAGACAATGTTTTCTTAAAGTTCTGTCAGTTTCCTGTCTGTTTCCTTGACTTTGCCCTGGTCTGTGCTGTTACAGTACAATGTGTCTCTATGGAAATGACGTTGTACGAGGCATCGTAGCAAGGATTTGGACGTTGTATGAGGCATCACGGCTAGGATTTTGCATGCCTCATACAAAGTCCAAATCTGTATAAAGTCCAAACTTGTGGAACCAAGTTTGGACATTGTATGAGGTATCACTGTACATGAAAATATGCCCTTATGTTTGGTCATGTCTGTGGCTTGGAACATGGCTCTTGAAAGCCATTCTGAAATTAGATCCATCTCTTAGGTAAACAGGGACCCCCCAGGTTTGCAATAGAAGGAAGAAAAATGAATGACTTCAGTGCATTTGTCTTCCTGTAGGGAAATGTGTATCTACTTTGCAGGGAGATTTGTGAGTTATTTCTGTATTTGGAACTCACTTATTTCCCTTCCCTCAAGAGAAGAGATGTGCAATGTATTTCTTTTTACATTGCCCTGGAATGATGATGAGAGGAAGCACAGGATACTGGTGTATTTTCCTCGTAATGTGCAAATGAGCCCTGGGAAGCAATGTGACATCATGGCATTGCTCAAGTGCATTAACCAACACAGAAATATTTAAATCTGAAATTAAGTATGCTAGAGAAATATAGCTTTCTGTCCTCTTGCAATCCATATTTCCAGGAGCTACAATCTGAAACATTCCTACTGGGGTTTACACTGTGAAAATAAACACTTCCACTACTCTGTGCCCAAGAAACTTCATTATTCTTCACTAACTAGAATGTTTTGCTTCATGACTCCTACCTGGAAGATGCACATATCTAAAAAAAAAAGTAATTTAACTTCATAGCTTCTAGCATTAATACTACTAATCCAACTGGGCATGAAGCTTAGTAAATCTTCCCTGCTGCTTTTCATGCTCTTAAAATAAACATACTTCTTTTATGGGCATTTCCCAAAGCATTCAGCTCTGACAACTGAAAGGACCAAAATGTTACCTAGGAGCAAGTAGAGAAACCTATACACACAAAAAGCTCATAGTATTCCCAAGAAGGCATATGTTCCCCTTGGAGCCAAAACTTGTCTTCAAAATCTCCTGATTTCTAACATTATACAATCTTGTCCTTTCTTGCATGCCACTTAAAAAGCAGAGTGATTTATTAACAAAAGACACCATGGGGATGAAATACCCATTAGCACCTGAAACTGTTATAGATGTCAGACACAACTTTAGCCACAAACCTGTCTTTCCTGACATGCTTACTGACTCCGTGATCACAATAGTTACCCATGGGTGATACATTTCTTGTTGTCTCTGTGGTTTTTATGCTCACAGTGGGTTTTATGATCACCATGCAAATACGTGTATGAAGTGTAGCATCAAAGACACTGACAGAAGTACTCTACATCGATGTACATTTTACACACATACATGTCTTTTGCTTGTTAATTAAAAAAACACCTCTTCTCATTCTTAATCAGAGATTATCTAGATCAGAGGCAGACAATATATAGAGGTTTGGAGACCATACTTGCCCATACCTGGATCTTGGGAGGTTACTCTTCTGTCCCCACCACATTATATTTATTTTTACTCCTAAAGACCTCTTATGACCCCTAGTCAGCATGAGGGCAACTTCACTTGTGTGCCCTCCTTTTGCGGCTACTTCGGAACCATATTAGATCCAGGACAAGCCTTCTTTCAAAAGTGGGAGGTGATAAGGAATACAGTTCTGAAAAGGCTCGTGGCACATAAATTGCTCATGTGGAAACAGTTTTGTCGACTAAATATCGTATTCGAGAATGTATTTTCCCTCAGAAACAGGAAAAATGTCATTGGCATGAATTTGTTTAAGGTAGGTCTCAGCTTGCCACACACTATGATCACAGAGTCATCTCCTGCGGTACACATGAAATGAGACATGCAGGATTTAACACCAGGACTGCAATGGACTGCCGCAGACTTGAGGATTTGGACAAGATGCGCCTTCACAGCCAGTCCATCTGGCATGGCCTCGTCCGCCTCAAAATTAACTAATTTTTCAATTAAATATTAAAACAGGAGCTTGGTGTGCATGTGTGTGTGTGTGTGTGTGTGTGTGTGTGTGTGTGTGTGTGTGTGTGTGTGTGTGTGTGTGTGTAACAAAATCTGCACCCCTGATACATCCACATAGTGTCTAGGCAGCACTTTACATTTCATCAAATTACATTTCAGTCTAGCTTCAGTTACTATTTTTTTATCGTCTTTTCATTCAATTGCTATTAGTCACCTTGGGCACCCCATTGGATGTGAAACTAGAACACACATTTAACAAACAAACAAATGCACATTTGGACTAAGAGATTACTAGAGACCTATGGCATCCTTGCATACCCATTCCACTGACAAAACATTTGCCATTACTAGGCAATAAACTGCCAATCTGCCTTGACAAAAGGAAAGTACGCTCAGAAAATGCTTGCCACAATATACAGAATTCTAAGGTTCTTGAAAAGGGGCATGTCCTCTAAGAATACTAACTTCATACACTCATGTTGCAGTCACATCTGTGGCTAAATTAAGAAATTAAGCACCACAAGGCTGCCTCTGTTTCACTGAATTCCGTAGAAGCTCACATCAGTTTATTGCTGTTGTTATATTAAGACAGCCAGGTCCAATGTCCAATGCTATTTCCGTCTTTTCAGTTTAAAGCAGTATGTAAGAAAATAACCAGAAAATGCAATTCTTTAAAAACTGATGACCAGTCAGAAAAAATATATGGCAAAGTTTAAAATCTGATTTTACTGATCTAAAGTTTTCATCCTTCTGCTTTCCCCCTTCATGAACATTTTGGACCATTTTCTGCCTAAGTGGCTGGAAATAGTACATTGTGCTGTATTAAGAATAGCCATATGTTTTTCCTGAGTGTGATCTGTTGGCCCATTATCCTGCTTCTCCACTTATTTTATATGGAATAAATTTCTTCTGGATTCCAACTAAATGCCAAATCATTGCAAGTTATGAGAAGGGTAGCAATGGATCTTAGGGAACTGTCTGCAACCCATATTGCTTTGGCACTAGCTGAAGGGAATAAGAGGAGAAGTCCAGTTATATCTCACTATTGTAGAGGAGCAAATCAGTTTTATGGTATGCCTGTCAGCTTCAACTGCTTCTAAGCTGTATGTAACAAGGTATACAGCATTATCTTGAGGATGCTAAAATGTGTCTGAATTTAAAAGACCCATTAGCTAGCAGGGCACAGGAATGGACAGTGTTGAAACCATATATCAGTAATTCCTACATTTAGCATACTGTATCTTAATTCAATATGTCTTTCCTCTTTAAAAACCACCTTTTTAAAAAGGAAGTTACTATCCTGATTAAGTAAATGGCAGCATAGTGATATCCTTTAATAAGCAGTTGGAAATTTGGCATTCTGAACACTTCTATCTACACTTGCAATGATTAATGTTCAGTAACACGCATCTACACTTTTATTGTTGAGAGCTTAATTTTGTCCCCTCCTTTGATGACATGCACTAGTTTACTGGGGTACAAAGAAAGAGCTTCCTAAAAGATTGTGGTATTCTTGAACCACAATCAAGCATACCATGTTAATGGCAACCTCATGTTGCCAGCTAATCTTTGTCACACTGGGTCAGGCGAAAAGTACTGCAGAATAAACTCACCAAAGGTGCCTTCTTTTTGACAGTTTCATGTCTGGTCTAGACATGGAGGAAGAAGGGGCTGTGGTGGCTCAGTGGTTACAAAGCTCACCTTGTTAGCTGGAAGGCTGGCAAATCGGCAGTTCGAAACCTGGGTACTGCATGATGGATTGAGCACCCGTCTCTGTCCCAGCTCTTGGGGACATGAAAGGAGCCTAATTTGGGTGTTCCCTGAGTAGAGTTTATTCTGCAAAAATCCTTTCAACCCAGAAAAATTTCTGACACAAAATTATTATTAATATGGAGGAAGAAGACTAATTTACCACCCTGTTCCCTGCCAACTTTTGCTTCTGGCATCCAGAGGACTGCGGGGGCTTTTAAAAATCAAATGCAGTAAGTGAAATAAAGTGAAATAGTGATGCAGCACTGGATCATCTTTCAGATTTAACATCTTACTTTATATTTATACCAGGAGTTCTCAACCTTTTTAAGCCAGGGGTCGGCTCACGCTCCCTCAGACAGCTTCGGGGGCCGGATGGTCATTTTGCCTTTCCACGACCACATGATACTTCCTGGTGTGGTGGAGGTGGGGTGCACATTAAATGGTGCCACAGGCTGCAGGTTGAGAATCCCTGATTTATACATACACCATTGCCAATATTTTCTAGTAAAATCCGTTTTGGCTATAGTTGTGTTTTATCATTGCTAAATAAAGGTCTCACTGCAATTCACCCTTAATGTCAGATGGTGGTTTCTGTATTGCTCATTTAGAGAATAAATGTTAAAACATTCATTTTACAGAGGTTTAAACATTGAAATTCAGAAAAAGAAAGAAACACATGGATATTAAATTCAGAAGCAAAAGAGCATTATAAGTTTGAGAGGACTAGCCATAATATTCTGTGTTGTAATACATTGATTTAACATTGCAAAAGAAAGAAAATCCTGCCATTATAACTCCATTGTACCCAAAATTGCACTGTGCCACTTAGGAAACAACATGAATTAATAGGGAAAAATTCAAAAGAGGCATAAAAACAGACTTCTCAGTGCCATAATACAATGCATATGCAAAAGGACTGTAACCTCTGATTGCAGCTCTACAGTTCAGTGATTTAATCATTTATGCTGATTATATATCAAGCTAATTAACACCAGGGAAAAAATAAAGACAGCTTTAGCAATGTTTAGCACAGTTCCAGAAAGTTGCAGGATAAAGTAAAAAGGGATGGATGCAGTGTTTTAATAGAAAACATGTGTAAAACCTGTAACTTGGATCAGCCCAAACCATGGCAAAAATAACCAAAAATGTAGAACAAAGCCAAGTTTAGACAGCCTCTGGAGTACCTCTCAGAATAGCATCTTGGTGTGCAGACAAAGGACTTCAGAGATGCTAATGGGCAAATATCCGACTAATGAATAACACAGAAGTTGGCATTGAAAGGTTCTAAACATGGCCTACTTCTGTGTATTCATTTGTTTAACATACAGCTTTCCGATATAAGAATGTACTGCAGGAATTTGTTAAAAAGGTTGAAATAATTTGTGCCTTTCTAATAAATCCCACACAAGGAAAATGAGAATATGGACAGATTAAACTGCCTCACACTGCCCCTAATCATTGGTTTATCTTGCCCAATATTGTCTTACTTTGACTGCAAAGTGTATGTGCTCTCCTACTTCACTACACTACTCGACCCATTTCCTGGGTTAAAAGTTTCTACAGGCAGCCAGAAGTATCTACAAAAATAGTTTGAAGGTGTGTGTGTCACATGATGAGATTGAAATATTTATTTATTTATTTATTTCAATTTTTAGGGTGCCCACTCAGGTAAAAACCTGACTCAGGGCGGCGTACAACAGTTAAAACATATAAAAACATGTTAAAACATAAAAAATATACAGAAACATAGAAAAGGACCTCTTGATCAGGGTGTGCAATAGTCATTTTGATTTCCTGTGGAGCCTGTTTGGTTTGTATTTCCTTCTGCCCAAGGAGAGGCACCTAGAAGAGGGGCATCTGCATGAGAGTAAGCAGATTCATATTCTTCCAGCCATACCTGTCAACCGTGGCTCCAGAAAATACGGGACCTGCGCAGAACCGTCTGCGCAGGTTGCGTTCTACACATGCGTAGAAGGCTATGCCACTTTCATAGCCTCCTACGCATGCATAGAATGGGGCTACACCGCTTGCATAAAACCCTTCTATGTATGCATAGAAGGCTATGCCGCTTGCGTAGAATGATACTTGCGCAGAAGGGCTGCGCAGTACCTCCTCGCCCCCACTGCCAAATTCCAGGGTTTTGGCAGTGCGGGGTAGGAAGTGGTGCAAATCGGCGCCAAAAATCAGGAAATCCCGGCCAATCCAGGAAGGTTGACAGGTATGCTTCCAGCAAAACATTTTTCTGCCCTCTATTTTTCAGCTCCCTGAATAAAAGCCCTGATCTAATTATGACTCTGCTGGCAGCAATTTTCCAGGCAGAGATTTGTCCAGCTCTACATGGAGATGCCACAGATTGAACCTGGGACATCTGGCATGCAACACGTGTGGTCTTATGTGAGCAGGAGAGTGACAGGTCAGAGCTTGGGTGACCTCTGCACCTTCTATATCCCCTATAGAGGCTGTTTGAGAGGGTTGAGCAACCAGTCCAGGGAGATGTGCAACCCACTCCAGTGGAGTTCTGCCTTTGGTGCCACAGTGGTTAAACTACTGTGCTGAAGCCAGAAGGTTGTGAGTTCAGTCCTGACCAGGATCAAGGTTGACTCAGCCTTCCATCCTTCCAAGGTTAGTAAAATGAAGACCCAGCATGTTGGGGGCAAAATGCTAATTAACTTGTGAACCACCCAGAGAGTGCACTAAACTCTATGGGTCAGTATATAAGTGTAATTGCTATTGGTGACTCAAAGGCAGTGGTGGGCATCAGCAGGTTTACACCAGTTTGCCAGAATCGGTAGCAGAAATTCTGGTTTGGCCCCACCTATCCAAGTTTTGAAATAAAGTAGGCCTAATTTGGGTGCAACACAGGTCTTTCCCCCTGACCACACCCACCATACCACACCCACAATGTGGTAGTAAAAATTTTGGGAGCCCACCACTGCTCAAAGGCTACCTTTCTGGTGGAGGCAGAAGCTATGCCAACAGCTCTGCTAACTGGGAAGAGGCCCAGAAAAAGGACTCCTAGATGGCTACACCTTGTTGATGGACTGTTTTCTATCAACTGTGAGGTAATGGGAACCACCCTGGTCAGAGATGTGGGCATAAAGGGGAGTATCCTGGACGATCATTAGGGTTCACTTGCATATAACTAGAGAATAAAATTGTCACTGAAGCAACATATAGTGGTTAACATAATTAATGCATTCTCCAGGACATTTCTTACAGCGAAAATTACTTTAACCAAAATGCGGTTTCCCATAGGAATACATTGGAAACCAATCAATCCATTCTGGACCTCAGAAATAAGTAGCAAAAATGTATTTTTTATGTTCAAAACTCTTTGGAAAGAACTTTGGAATTTTTTGGCATTTTATAAAGAGATTTGAACAGATAAATTATGTTTTCCCCCACTTGTTTCTAAGCTCCGGAATTGGTTTTCAATGCATTTTCAGCACTTCTGACAGTGGCCTCTAGTGGCCACCTCTGGTACTCATTGCCAACAATCAGCTGTTAGTTTCCCTGCCACTCTGGAAGTGCTGAATGCTGCTGAAACATGGCAAAAAAGCAGCAAAAAATTCCAGAAACAGAGCGGCAATGCTCCTAAAACCCTCCCGCCACTGTGGGAAGTAGTGGGGGTGCCCAAGCTGTCATGATCTTAGGTTGACAGCTTGTTACTAAGCAGCTGCATTCTTTCTTTTGTTTACTCATATCTCAGATTCCACAGATCTTAAGTCAGCTTCAGCTGTTTGACAGCCAGACGTGACATCAGAGCAAACAACCGGTGCAATCCTCATACTTAGGAGGCCAGGTGTTTTCCCATGATCTCATGCATTCCATGGGGAGGGGGAGAACACCTGCAGACCAGGAATTTCCAGGCATAAACACATTACATATTCCAGGGGTTTTCTCATTATGTAATGCATTCCAAGGGGTGGCAGGAGCCACTCTTTCCCCTATATAAGGGGTGTTTTTTCAGACCCCAAAATGGTTTTCTAACCCAGGGCTACCAGGCTCTTGTTAGCTGAACTCAATCCCTAAGGGGAACAACGACCCATGGCAGGATGGATGAGCCCAACAGAGCATGGGATGGAATAAACTGGATTGGATTCTATCTTGAAGATTATTCCCTGCACAATGATCTCTTGGAATTTTGAGACTTCTGTCTCTATGGACTCTTTTCTTTTCACAGGTATTATATTATGCTTTGCTTCTATGAAATTGCATCTTTGAACATAAAGCTCTCTGTGAGTTTTACTGTCTACTGAGTTGGAGTCTACTTCTCAGGCATATCCAGGCACTATTGCTCTCTGCTTTACATGCTACCAACTAAATAACCGCATACTCCCTGTGTCGGACAGGTGGGAGCACGGCGACCTGGGTTCTGGACAGAGAGGTGACAAAAGGCTGTTGAGGGAGTTTGCTGAGTAATGGAAAAATCTAACAGCCTACTGTTCATAACCAGCCTCTCGAACCCCGGCAAGGGTCAAGTCCATGATACAAGCAACCCAAAAAAGTTTTGTTATGTGAAATAAATCCTTAAACCGAGCCACTATTTTCTCTGGATTTCATTTTGCACACCGATTATTACATTAGTTGAGCTGTTCGTAAACCAAGGTTCCACTGTATTCTGGACTAATATCCGCTAGGCCTTTGATATCCTCCTTCTCATGAAGGTGCTGGGGACTCACTCATCCTGTCACTGGCCTAAGTGCCTTCTCTCTGCATAGGTTGATGGGTAGCTGGGTAAAAATGGTGAATCAATAAGGAAAGCACCACTCACAGCTGTATCATATAAGAACTGACAAACACCCCTTCAAATGCAAAGGGCAACCAGTTGCTGTTTTTTTATTCTAATGGGGACAGATTGGTTTTCACCAACTTTAATGCCCATCTAGTAAGAAGAGTTATGCAATCAATCCAGTCTGTAAGACATATATAGAACTCAGGGTTCAGATCCAAACACCGTGAATTTAAAAATGTATGATCATCTCATCAGAATTCCTCTTAGTGAATGAACTGTCACCAGCTTGCATACATACTTCAGAGCAATAGCTCTGGGCAAATTAATGTGCACAATAAATGCAAATTACAGCAGTTATGTTATTGCATTCAATGTAGATTTTTTTAAAATGCCAGCAATTGCTAAAAACAAAGCAAAGCTGTTGTTTAGCTCTTTTGCATTTCCCTCACTGCTACTTGACTAGATCTGGGTGGTTAAAGCCATATTGACATAAGGTCAAGAATATTGATGCTTGCAGCTTACTGAAGTATTCATCAAAATAACTGCTTAACTAGAAAACAATGTATTTCATCCTTATGATCTACACATGAAGCCTTTGAAATGTTTATTTACAGAGCATTTCATATTTTACAAATATGTACTTGAAGACTAAGTACCTAAATTGATCTGTGTGACTGCTTAAAATATTTTACTTTTCACTGAAATACAGCAATAGGGAAATAAGCATTTCTTTCAATGCTTATCTCTTTCGGATATTTCTTTTTGCACCATCCAAAAACTCAATCAAAAATGCAAGCGTGGCGCCAAAATGGCCGCCACGCTCTTTGCGCCCCCCCCGGACGAAGGCAGCCGGGTAGTTAGGGGGCGTGGCCAGCTCCCTTATAAAAGGGGTGGCCACGAGGCAGCCGCGCTGCCATTTTGCGAAGCGACGGAGCGGAGAAGTTTTTCCCTCTTACCTCCGTCGCTCTTGCCTTTCAGCGGGAAGCCTCTGGCTGCTAATCTTCTTGACTTTTCCGGCTTCCCATCGTTTAGCTGCTATGCCCTCTAAGAAGAAGGCGACTGCGAACGCGGCTCGTTCTGCACGGAGGCGCCAGCCGGGTCGGAGGACCGCGGCTGTGCAGCGCGTTATGCTGCACAGGGCAGCGCGTTATGCTGCATAGGGCAGCGCGTTAAGCTGCACAGGGCAGCGCATTACGCTGCACAGGGCAGCGCGTTACGCTGCACAGGGTAGCGCATTACGCTGCACAGGGCAGCGTGTTACGCTGCACAGGGCAGCGCGTTACGCTGCGGCGACAGAGTGGGGACCCCGACTGGGACTGGGTGCATCCGCACGTCTCAGGTGGTATGGTAAGCACGGCATGTTATGGTGGGAACTGTTGCCATTCCTTTTCTACATCAGGGATGCTGACTCGCCTGATGTCATGGTTATGAACCTTGGGGGCAATGGCTTAGGGCGGGTCACTGGCCTATTGCGGAAGCTTGCGATTTGCAGTGACCTGCCCTACTCACGTTATGTGTGGCCTGCCACAACCATCAATTAGTCGGACACGATACCGCGGTACGCTTACAGGGGGGCGTGCGGCCTCGAGGCTCTTGACCGAGCCGACGCTCTGTGAACGGGGCTATTGCCCGGTTCCTTTTCGACAAAGGTGGGGGACGCGTCATTCGCCTCCCCGACATCAGTCTGCAAAATTACGAGCTTTTACTCAGGGGATGGGGCCCATCTGTCGCAGGGAGGTATGGACCTCTTGTTAGTAGACTGGCGAGCAGGCCTGTTGACCGAGCTGACGGTCTTGGGGGGGGGGGCGGTGAGCCTTTTGGGATGCCTCCCCGTGTGGCGGGTAGCACTGGTAAGGTAAACATTTATGACCCACAGGTATCCGGCAGGTTCGCAATTGACTGGACAACACTAGACAGGCATAAGTTGGTTAAACGTTGTCCGGTCAACGACGAACCAGGCGACGGGGTGATGGCTACAGCTAGACAGCATGCATCACCCCGTGATTTCATGGATACGCGTCAGAGGGTGGGGTCATTAGTTAGATATTGACTACGGTCAACAATTTGTTTGTTGTCAACAAACAAATTGATACAAATAGATACATTGTAACAATTGCCGTCGGCAATTTTGGGTGGTACCTTACCAGTGTTACTTCGGCCTGCTTGCCTTAAGAATTATAATTGGTCAATTACCAATAGAAATTTATAATTCGGACTAGGGCATGAATCAATAAATGTGGCCCAATGCCGTTATCCACTTTCATCAGTGTCTGAGTCCTTTATTGGGGGGTGCGCCTGCAATTGTTATTGGTTTTCCTTCTTATAGAGAAATGCTATGTCTCTTTAAGCTTTTTTCTTTTCAACATCTCCCAAGGCATATTGATTTCATTATGAAGCCAATGAGCATATTAACCAGTTCTAGACAGCACCTATAAACACAATGTGGCATTTCAATATTTCAACTGCACAGGGCTGCTTAATACATGGTTTGTCAAGTTTTGTATTTTTAATATGATTTCTGCTGTTATTTATACAAGGCAGCCGGGAGAATTCGAAATGTGTAGGCCTCCAGAAGACTGAAACTGCAACTCTGAGCAGTACTAGTCAGTGCAGCCAAGGAATACTAGGCTTTCTGTCTATTGATTGCCAACAGCCATTTGTTTTATAAGAATGCTTGTTAGCCTATAAAAGTATGATGGCCTTATCATTACAGGTAAAATCCTGCCTTATATCAGGGATAGGGAATCTTGACCAGAGGATTCTGAACTACAATTCTCCATCTCTTACCAGTTCTCTCGCCAGTAGTTTGGCAGAATCCAACAGCATTTGGATGGTCACATGTTATTATACTTCTCCTGCTACAGCCTACAGCAGTGTTTCCCAAGCTTTGGTTTTTGGACTTCAATCCCAGAAGCCAAAGTCAGTCCCCCAAAGCACTGATCAGCCAACCTGCTTAGGGTTCTGGGAATTGAAGTCCACCACTGTTCCATGGAACATAGTTTGGGAAACGCTGTCCTAGTGTATGTCAGTGCTTCTTGTCCACTTCCTTGGTTTATGCAAAGTCTAGAAGCTCATGCTTCTCTCAGGAGGTTTCATCTCAAACTACAATATGTCTCCTTGGCAAATGTTTCTCTTTCCTTTAGATCTTAGAGGGGCAAAACAATCAAAACCAAATCAATAGGGGGAAATGATATAAGCAACTTCAGCAAGGACATCAGCTTAAAAGGTAAAAGTCTGCGAAAAAAAGCAATTGCTCCCTGATAGAAGGACAACAAAGACTGAGTTATGTTATGCTTGTTTCTTATACAGATGGGAATATGTAACATTGCAGCTGGCAACTATTCGGATAGAATATTATGCATGAAGTAGTGTGTGTGTGTGTGTGTACAATATAAAATATTTCATGGTAAAATTATACTAAAAATCTTAAAAGCTGGTACAGAAACATTAAAATCCTTCATCTCAGAGACACAGTAATACTGTATCCTCAAGAGTGGATTATCATATGAAGCTGTAATTGCTTTCTATTTTGGTTCATTAAAAACCATTCACGTATCACCTACTTCCATTAAACATATATCATGAATGATCTATAAATGTTTCATGCAAGATACATTTCACTGCACATGAAGATTTCCCCCCAATCTTCTGTCCTAGAAGCAGACCTGCAAATGAACATGAGGACTATGAACATATATGCACATATCCAGACAACATCACCCTGTTGGCTGATCCTCCGACTCTGGAAGCACTATTGGATTGCTTTCTACATGAATGAAGAAGTGTTATAGTAGTTTTTCTCAAACAAATATCCCACAGAATTCACATTTACCATTCAGTTCCACAACATTGAATGGCATCTATCATCCTGTGCAACAGCTCAGGTACAGCTAATATATACTTATTTATAGCTGACTACTTTCTATGGATCAGCTACCTAACCACTACAAGATTAATGTGGGAGATGCATTCATTTCCTAACCAGAGTTATGTAGTGTCACCTGGCACATGTGAGCAATGCAGAATCACAAATATCTGCCACATACAATGGACAGTAATTTATAAATTTGGTGAGAGAGTCATTAATGTAGTAAAAACAATTTTTCAGGCAGTTGAGCAAAAACACCTACATAGTATTATTTCAGCTTCTGGATGATGAGTGTATGTTGGATCCTAAGAGATTTTTACATAAATTAAAGTCCTTTGAAATCTAAGAAGCTATTGACTGTATTTCTTCCCTAAGTCTACATGAAGCTCCCTAAACCTTATGCCATTCTGTTCCTCAATTATCCTGAGAGGTTGTGTGGTGAGGATAAAGGAAACAACAGTGAGGAAATGGAAGTTAAGTCATTGTATTTCTGTTCATAGAAGGTGTTGTGTCCTAATAGTGTATCCTTCTACATGTGATATCAATGTATCTGAACCAATGTAACCTTGCCAATGAGTAACAATGTAACCTTCAGCTGTATCACATAAACCCTGTAATAGGACGCGAGCTGATGACCACCAGCTGGCAGCAGCGAGCGTCCAAGCTCTCTTGGTTCAAACCCATCAAAGACCGCAGCGCGGGAAGTTTCCCGCCGCTACCTACACCTGGACAAGAAGGGCGTGACCAGCCATGACGTCACGCGGACCAGTAGCCAACGGGCTACCGTGGAGCCACATTCAAATACGTTACTGCCTTATATATAGAGCTGTTCGTCCGCCATTACCTCATGTTCCCTCTGTCCACCATGCAATAAACCTGAGTTAACCCAGCCGTTGGCTGTGCTTTGTGTCTTGACTCTCATACACTAAATTGGCGACGAAGGTGGGATAATGGATCCCCACGGAGCCAGGACACAGAGCGGGTTCAACATCACCAAACCGTAGGACTGGGAGCTCTTTGAGATGGACTTCCAGGCGGCACTGGTGGAGCTCAAAGTCAAAGAAGACGACGAGGAAAGGAAGAGGGCCATCCTCACTCGCATGCTTGGGATGGAAACCAAGCGGACGCTGGTGGGCATCCTTGCACCGAAGAAGATGAGCGATTTCAAAGCCGGTGACATCATGAAAATGCTGCGTGAGCGTTTCCGACCCTCGAGGGCAATGTTTCCCACTCGGAGTGCGTTTTGGAGGCGAGTTCAAGCGCCGGACGAGTCGGTAGAAGCCTTCGTAACGGCTATGAGGGTAGCCGCCGCCCCCTGCAAATGGGACCACATCCTAGAGATGGCCCTCAGGGACGGAGTGCTGTGTGGCCTGAAGGACAAGGAAGTACAGCGCAGCTTGATGAACAGGGAGCCACCACCCACACTGGAAGAGGTTGTAGAGGCCGCGGAAGCCGTGGAGTCCACGAATGCTGGAGTAGACGAGATGCACAAGTGGCGTGAGTGGCGTCCGAGGGCCGGCAAGGCGGAAAACTCATCGCACGGGAAGTCCGGTCAGTCGGTGCATGCAACCCGACCGACCTCGAAATCGTCGTCAGAGAGTAGCGATGGCGAGGAGGTCCAGAAGGTCCGGAGAGGCGGGCGCCGCTGCGATGGTTGCGGAGCGGCCCATGAGCGCGTGAAGTGCCCATTCAGGAAAGCCGAGTGCTTCAACTGCGGACGTCGGGGGCACATCGCCAAAGCGTGCAGGAAATGGAAAGAGGGCCGGAGACATTCGCAAGACCGTTCAGCCAGACCGGACCGTCCAGCGAGGACCAAAGATGGCGCCCGGGCCACGAGGAAGCAGGACGGCGTGGGCCGCATCTCGGATGACAGCGAGGGCGACGCTCCTGTGTTCAACGTGTCTGCGGGACAGCCCCATTACTTTGTTGAGGTACTAGTACAAGGGACCCCTATTAGGATGGAAGTTGACTCGGGGTCCTCCTATTCTATAATTCCCCAGAGAGAGTTCTTGAAAATCGACCCCCACGTGCGGCCCAAACTTAAAGCGTTGAGGGCCACACTACGGGACGTTCAGGGGAACAGCATTCCAGTGTTGGGGGTCGGAACGTTCCGGGTTCGTTTTAAGAGACATTCTGCGGAACTTCCCCTAGTGGTGCTAAAAGGGGGGAGTTGTAGCCTCCTCGGAACACAGTGGTTCCAGCCCTTAGGCCTGTTCATTGGGGGGGTGCATGCCGTAGGCGAGGACCCAATACAAGCAGTATGTGACGCACACCCCGCCGTTTTTAAAAGTGGACTGGGAAAGTGCAAGGGACCCCCTGTAGCCTTCGACTTAGACCCGGAGGTCCGCCCGATAAGACTTAAACCGCGCAGGGTACCGTTCGCGCTTAAGGACAAAATAGAGGCGGAACTGGACAAACTGGTGGGTCAAGGAATTCTCGTTCCTGTGGATTCCGCGGAGTGGGAGACTCCAATTGTAACAGCACTGAAGGCTAACGGGGAGGTGCGCATTTGCGCTGATTATAAGTGTACCATTAATAAGGCAATCCGCCCTAATGCATACCCGGTGCCAGTGGTCAGCCACCTTCTGGCCAGGCTGAATGGGGGAAAGTGTTTCGCTAAACTCGATTTAGCACAGGCCTACCAGCAACTCCCAGTAACCCCCGCCACAGCGGCGGCACAAACAATAGTCACACATAAGGGGGCGTTCCAGGTGTCGAGGTTACAGTTCGGCGTGAACTCGGCACCTGGCATTTTTCAGTCGCTAGTGGAACGCCTCCTGAAGGGGCTGGAGGGGGTGTTGCCATATTTTGATGACGTGTTGATAACGGGGGGGAGTAAGGCCGAACTGGCCCACAGATTGGATAAGGTCCTGGCCGTGTTCGAGAAAGCGGGGCTGCGACTGAGAAAAGACAAATGTGTATTTTACGAAACAGAGGTTGAGTTTTTAGGGTTCCGTGTCACACCCGAGGGAATCAGGCCGTCCAAATCTAAGGTAGCCGCCATTAAGAAAGCCCCTCGCCCCACTTCCAAAACCGAGCTTCAGTCATTTCTGGGGCTTCTCAATTTCTACCATACCTTCCTTCCACGGAAGGCGTCTGTTGCCGAGCCGCTTCATCGGCTGCTTAAAAAAGAGGAAAAATGGCTGTGGGGTGACGAGCAAGAAAGAGCGTTCTCAGAGTTAAAGCAACTCCTCACATCCGAGGCAATCCTGACTCATTTCGACCCCAAACGGCCCATAGTTTTGGTCTGCGATGCATCCCCGGTGGGGGTGGGGGCGGTGCTTTGCCACGTGTTAGGCGACGGAAGGGAGGCCCCGATAGCGTTTTATTCAAGGTCCCTGTCCCAAGCAGAGCAGAATTACGCACAGACCGATAGGGAGGCACTAGCGATAGTAGCGGGAACCAAGAAATTTCACGATTTTCTGTATGGTCGGCCGTTCAAGATCGTTACTGATCACAAGCCCCTGTTAGGGATCTTCACTGCAAATAAGCCCACGCCACAGATCCTGTCCCCGAGGATGCTGCGGTGGGCTATTTTTCTTAACGCATATCAACATGAATTAGAATACCGGCCAGGGAAGGAAATCAGCCATGCAGACGCGCTCTCACGGTCGCCGTTACCATTGTCGGACGACCAGAAGGCAGGGGTAAGAAGAGACCGCCAGGTATTGCTAATAGAGGTTTTAGAGTCACCCCCGATAGTACCGGCCGACATTGCCAGGGCGACCGGAAAGGATAGAACACTGGAGAAGGTATGCTCGTGGGTGCAGAAGGGGTGGCCGGCGTCATCCCCAGGCACGGAATTCGACCCATTCTTCCGAAAGCGAGTGGAGTTGTCTTTAGAGAGGGGGTGCCTGTTGTGGGGCCAACGGGTGGTGGTTCCTACGTCCCTGCGGCCGAAGGTGCTAAAGCTGTTGCACGTCAGCCACCCGGGGATCGTCCGTTCCAAGGCGTTGGCCCGGAGTTATTTCTGGTGGCCCCAGCTGGACGCCGACATAGAGCAGATGGTTGGCACTTGTGAAGCATGTCAATGTTCTCGCCCGGAGGTGGCCCGCCTACCACATAGGGAATGGGACGCAGCGAGGGGACCGTGGTCCAGGGTGCACGTAGATTTTGCTGGCCCATTCCGGGGAACCATGTTTCTCCTGGTGGTGGATGCATACTCTAAGTGGCTGGAGGTCATTCCGGTAAAGAGCACATCCTCCGCCACTACCATTCGCCAGCTAAGGAGGGTCTTTTCCACGTTCGGTTTACCCGACACTTTGGTCAGCGACAACGCCAGTTGTTTCACGTCCGCTGAGTTCGCGGCATTCATGGAGGCAAATGCAATTCGGCATGTCACATCCGCGCCGTTTCACCCGGCCACGAATGGCCAAGTGGAACGGTTAGTGCGCACCACAAAAGATGCGTTGCGGCGCATGGGCTCGGGAGATCTACATCACCAGGTTTGTCAATTCCTATTAGCGTACAGAGTGACCCCCTTAACGTCTGGTTATTCGCCGGCCGAGCTGCTGATGCGGAGGAAACTGACCACACTTTTGTCCAGGCTAGACCCGTCGAGGGTCGAGGACAAAGGGAAGAACATAGGGTTAGCGGTCTCGAAAGGTTTCGGTATAGGCGATCCTGTACATTGCAGGAACTATGCCAACGCAGGCCCAGCCTGGGTGCCAGGGACGATAATAGAACAGACGGGGCCAGTGTCCTATCGGGTGGAAACTAGCACCGGCCTCCTCTGGAGGAGGCACGCTGATCAACTGAGGCACCGAGTGAGCGAGGGACCGACCAGTGGAGCACAGCGACAGGATTCAGCGATAGGGTTCTCCCCCACCCGTTTAGCCCAAGGGGGAGACAGGGGGGAAAGCAGCGAGCCCGACTCATATCCTTTTGATACCCCAGTTCTATCCGAGCCCGGGGGGAGGGAAAAGGAGTGTGCGGCCGCCGCTGCCGCTTCCCCCGAATCCGATTTTGATTTTGATTTTGCGAGCCGGGGGGGTTTTTTGGAGTGTTCCCCCACCCGTCCAAGCGAGAAGAGGGGTTTTTCGTTAGCCCCCAGTGCCCCCGGTTCTCCCCAAACAAAGCACACACCTCCCAACAAAGCCGCAGAGCCGCGGCAAACCACTAACAAGTCATCCTCTCCGATTGCAGGGCAGGAAGCCAGGGAGCAAGGAGGAGGGAGCGAAGCCGGGGCAGGGCAGCCCGCGCCGAGACCCCAGCGTGTTCGAAATAAGCCATCTTGGCTGAGAGACTTCGTCTCATCCTAGGGGGGAGGAGTGTTGTGTCCTAATAGTGTATCCTTCTACATGTGATATCAATGTATCTGAACCAATGTAACCTTGCCAATGAGTAACAATGTAACCTTCAGCTGTATCACATAAACCCTGTAATAGGACGCGAGCTGATGACCACCAGCTGGCAGCAGCGAGCGTCCAAGCTCTCTTGGTTCAAACCCATCAAAGACCGCAGCGCGGGAAGTTTCCCGCCGCTACCTACACCTGGACAAGAAGGGCGTGACCAGCCATGACGTCACGCGGACCAGTAGCCAACGGGCTACCGTGGAGCCACATTCAAATACGTTACTGCCTTATATATAGAGCTGTTCGTCCGCCATTACCTCATGTTCCCTCTGTCCACCATGCAATAAACCTGAGTTAACCCAGCCGTTGGCTGTGCTTTGTGTCTTGACTCTCATACACTAAAGAAGGGGAGTCAAAAAGTTCTAAAGTTAGAAGCCATCAGCCAGTCTAATGCCCAGATGGCAGACTGAAGAACTGAGATCAATATCCATGTACAGTATTTGAAAGAAATGCACAATTATGCTTTAATGCAGGGGTGCCCAAACTTTTTGTGCTGGGGGCCTGACCATGCCCCTCGAACAGCTGAGCAGGCCTGACCATGCCGCCAGAAGTGGGCATGTTTGCACATGCATGTCAGGAACCACTCCCAGAAGTAGTTCTGGACATCTCTGCTCATGCACAAATGCATCCCCGCCACTCCTGGAGGTGGTTTTGCCACTCCCAGAAGACGTTCTGGACATCTCTGCACATGTGCAAATGCATCCCCATCACGTCCGGTAGTGGTTTCACCACTCCTGGAAGTGGTTCAGGATGCACATGTGCATTGGTGGGGGTATCTCCCATCCACTTCTAGGAGCAACAAGGGCATCAAGGGCCAGATAAATTGGTGACAGGGGCCTGATACAGCCAGCGGGCCATGGTTTGGGCACACCTAGTTTAATGTGTCATGAAATGTGTAGAATTTAGCATATACCTTGTGTTTAAAACTCTTATTATTAGGTAGGAATCTGTATTATACTTGTGAATCTGAGTTTTCTCCAACATTTTTTCTTTTTCTCTTTCAGTATTACCTTCTCGATCTGCTTAGTGCATCTGAGGAAGTCAACTATTGCTTCTAGAAGTAATTAGCCTAAGAAGTAGGTCATTATCTTACTCCAGGAAGTTTTCACATAGTGGTTCCTCTTTGTCAGCTGTAAGGATAAGAGAAGCTTGCCACATGGATATGCCTAGTCACATAGAATTGCTGCCTGTCCCTCGCGCAGGACCTACCAGGCAGGCAGAGCTCAGAAGCCTCAATGCGTGGATGAGGCAGTGGTGTCGAGAGGAGGGTTTCAGTATTGTCAGGAACTGGAGAACATTTTGGGACAAGCCAAATCTGCTCCGGAGGGATGGGTTGCATTTGAACCATGATGGGACCAGATTGCTGGCACTCAACATCAAAAAGGCTGCAGAGCAGCTTTTAAACTGATAACTGGGGGAAAGCCGACAGGAGCTGGGCAGCATCCGGTTCGGGAAAGTGTGTACTTGAGTAGTGAGGAGGATGCAAAAATTACTGAGCAGAGCAAGGAGCTAGTCACCAGCACTCTAGCAGAAGGAGGCAGAGGCAGTCTAACAATGCAACTGGACTCAAAAGACTGTATCAGGAAAGCATATATAAATGCTTGTATACAAATACCAGAAGCCTCCGGAACAAAATAGGGGAGTTGGAATACTTAGCAATAGATAAGAATATTGATATTATTGGTATCACTGAAACCTGGTGGACGGATGATAACCAATGGGATACAGTTATCCCAGGCTACAAACTGTACAGGAAGGATAGGAAGGGGCAAACGGGAGGTGGTGTAGCCTTGTATGTCAAAGAAGTGATAAAATCGTATGAATTGGAATATCTAGGTGATTTGGAGTCACCATTAGAAGCTCTGTGGGTAAGAGTACCAGGCCACAAGGATGGTCTAACAGTAGGCATATACTATCGGCCTCCGACCCAAACTCTTGAGGGAGACTGGCAGTTGGAGAATGTTGTAACGGAGGCATCCAAGAAGGGAAGCCTGGTTACAATGGGGGACTTCAATTACCCTCACATAGGCTGGGTGAACTGTTGCTCAGCACATGATAAAGAGATAAAGTTCCTAGATATGCTAAATGATTGTTCACTAGGACAGATGGTTGAAGACCCAACTAGAGGTACAAGAATCCTTGACTTGATCCTGAGTAATACTCAGGATCTGGTGCAAGATGTTAATGTGACTGATCCAATACGGAAGAGTGACCACAACTCAATTATGTTTAACTTGATCATAGACCACAAGTCACTGATAAAATCTAACACAGAGACCTTAAATTTTCAAAAAGGAAATTTCCCAAAGATGAGGAAACTAGTAAAAAAGAAGCTGAAAGGGAAAATTGAGAGAGTCCAAACATTCCAAGAGGTATGGAGGCTGTTTACAAAAACAATAACAGAGGCCCAAAAGAAAAAAGGGCACTGCCAGGTCCAAGAGGACTCCAATGTGGCTTACAGGAGCTGTTCGGGAAGTGATCAAGAGCAAGAAAAGCTCATTTAGAAGATGGAAGGATTGTCCAAATGAGGACAGCAGGCAGAAACATAAATTCTGGCAGAACAAATGCAAGCGCGGCGCCAAAATGGCCACCGCGCTCTTTGCGGGCCCCCCCCACCAGACGAAGGCATCCGGGTAGTTAGGGGGCGTAGCCAGCACCCTTATATAAGGGGCCATGAGGCAGCCGAGCTGCCATTTTGCGAAGCGACGGAGCGGAGAAGTTTTTCCCTCTTACCTCCGTCGCTCTTGCCTTTCATAGGGAAGCCTCTGGCTGCTAATTTTCTTGACTTTTCCGGCTTCCCATCGTTTAGCTGCTATGCCCTCTAAGAAGAGGGCGACTGCGAACGCGGCTCATTCTGCACGAAGGCGCCAGCCGGGTCGGAGGACCGCGGCTGCGCCTTCCCAGCAGCCTCCTTTGCCTGAGCCCACCGGGACCGGTGGGATGGGGTTAATTGCCCCTTGGCCCGAGGCGGGGTGTCCGCGTACCGGCCCAGCTGGGGCCGCGGCCCCCGGCCCGCAAGCAGTGGCCACTGCCTCTGGCATGGCCCATTCTGTGGGGCCTTCTTCCATTGGTGCGCAGCTTCCTGCTGGGGGTTTCAGCCATGGGGGGTGGCTGGGTTCCCTCCCCTGGCAGGGTACCCCCCGGCCCTGCAAGGGCCGGGCCTGGGGTCGTGGCCATATATGGGCCACAGGGTCCAGGGACCTGGACCGGCGCCTGCAGCCAGTGGGACGGCTGGCCCTTTGCCCCCACTTGGCTTAGGGGGCTACGTTAGTGTTGAGGCCCTTCTGGCCCGCGTTGCGGCCCTCGAGGCATCCCTCGCGAGGGTTAACCACCCGGGGGTGCCTTTTGGGGTGCAGGTTGATCCTTTGTCTGCCGGGCAGCGGCAGGCGGCAGGACGGGTCGAGCTGCCTGAGGCGCGTGGGCCGGTTTCAGCCACTGCCTTGCAGCTCCCCACTCAACAGGCTGATGCTGGTCAGGCCCCGTCGACGAGCTCAATTGCGGTCGTGAGCTCCGATGCCCCCAGCGGGCCGGAACCCCCAGTGGGGGCGGCCCGTGGGGGTGCAGCATGTGAGTATGCGGTTCAATCTAGTGCACCCACACACCTACCCACGTTGGGGGGGGCATTCCAGTGGCCGTGGCCTCGCATGGGTGGTGCTACGGTTCAGTCGCTGACGTCCCACCCGGTGACTTCACCTCTCACCCAGGGCCCCGTTTTGGGTGGTACCTCTTATTCAGTCGGGAATGTGTTAGGGGTGGCCAGGTTGGTCCAGGCTCCTTTCCAGATCCCTGTGGTTCCCACCGTGCCGGTGTCGGCATTGCCAACAGCGGGGTATACCTTGCCCCTGGGGGACCATTTGGCCCAGGCCACCAAAGAGAAGATCTGGCGTGGGGAGTATGTAGACATCTTCTCCCTTCTTAACAGAGAACCCACCAAAGAGGAGAGGGAGGGGCAGGATGAGAAGGATAAGGAACAGGCACGTCGTCGTAAGCCGCCACGTACGTGGGCCAATTGGTTGCCGGCGTACCTCATATACATGGCGGTCTACCTCAGGGCCCGGCCGGATCTGGCAATTCCGATGGTCCAGTATTTGGACAACATTTACCGGATGATGGTAGACTTCCCGGGCCCGTCGTGGTTGGCTTACGACGAGGAATTCCGTATGCGGATTCCCCTGCACCCTGAGATGAGGTGGGATGAGCCCTGCCAGAAGCTGTGGCTTCTGTACATGACTCCCACGTGCCCTGCGCCTGGGGAAAGATACCATTGTGGACATGCGGTCCAGCGTGCGGTCCCAGCACAGACACCCCGCCAGGTGGCGGGGCAGGGGGTTCCAGCCCGCCTGCTGTGCTGGACTTTCTCGTCCAATGGTTCCTGCAGTAGGAAGAATTGCCGGTACAGGCATGAGTGTCCCTCTTGCGCTGGCCCCCATGCGGCCTCCGCCTGCCCCAGGCCTGGAGGGGTGCGGGGCAAGGGTAGGGGCGGACAAGGGGCTGGCAAGACTGCCGCAGAGGGAGCTGGTCCACCGAAAGGCCCCCTCCCCAATTAATGTGGACATGTTGGAGCGTTGGCTCGCACCGTACCCGAAGGGGGCAGATGCGGTTTACCTGCTTCAGAGTTTTCGACTGGGGTTCCGTATTCCTTTCCAGGGTGATAGGTCCCCCCAAGATGCCCCCAACCTTTTGTCCCTTAAGGGGAGGGAGGAGGTGGCTGCCGCCAGCATTTCTAAGGAGGTTGATGCGGGCAGGGTCGCTGGCCCTTTCCCTGCACCACCGTTCCCCAACCTTAAAGTGTCACCCTTGGGCTTGGTGCCCAAGAAGTCACCGGGCGAGTTCCGCCTGATCCATCACTTGTCCTACCCAGCCAGCTATCCCTGATGACCTTTGCTCGGTCAAGTATACATCTTTTGACCAAGCGCTGCGCATGGTGCGCTCATGTGGCCCGGGTGCGCTGTTGGCTAAGTGCGACATTAAGTCTGCCTTTCGCCTCCTGCCGGTTCACCCGGGTGACTTTGAGTTGCTGGGTTTTAAGTTCTGGGGTGAATATTATTTCGATAAGGCCATGCCTTTTGGTTGTTCCATATCGTGCTCGGCCTTCGAGCGTTTTAGCACCTTCCTACAGTGGGCTTTTGTCCGCAGGTCTGGGTCCCGGTCTGTAGCCCATTACCTGGATGATTTTTTATTCAGGGGTGAACGGGGCTGGGACATGTGCACACGTCTCCTCAACACATTTCAGACGCTAATGGAGGAACTGGGTGTCCCTTTAGCGCCTGAAAAGACCGAGGGCCCATCTACACAGCTAGTCTTCCTGGGGGTGGAGATTGACACGGTAGCGCAGGCTTCTAGGTTACCAGGGGATAAGGTGTCAAGGATAGTGGCCCTTATCTCGGACTTGCTTGCTAAACGCAAGGCATCACTGCGGGAACTGCAGGTGCTGCATGGTCACCTTAATTTCGCTTGCAGGGTGGTCGCACCGGGCAGGGCATTTGCTCGGCGCTTGTGCGACGCCATGACAGGCTTATCCAGGCCCCACCATAGGGTGAGACTAACCCAGGGCATTAAGGCAGATATGCTTATCTGGCTCCAGTTTCTGAGGGAGTTCAATGGGGTGTCATTTTGGAGGTCTGACCTTCTGGCTTCCCCTCGTTTCCAGATACAGTCCGATGCCTCTGGGTCCCTGGGTTATGGGATGTACTTCAATGGGAAGTGGGCCTATGGTGGGTGGCCACCAGTCTGGTCAGGTACGGGTCGCCTGCGGGATCTTACGTATCTGGAATTTTTTCCCATCCTGGGGGCCTTGATGCTATGGGGTGAGGAGTGGGCCAACTCGGTTGTTCATTTCTGGTGTGACAATGCGGCCGTTGTCCACATTGTCAACTCACAGACTTCCAAATCACCCAGGGTAATGGACCTGGTGCGCCAGTTTGTATTGCGCAGCCTGCGCCTTAATGTGCTGTTCCGGGCCAGGTATGTCCCGGGGGTCAATAATGATATCGCTGATGCTTTGTCCCGCCTGCAGATCTCCCGGTTCCGCTCCTTGGCCCCGGATGCGGAGGAATTTCCCTCGCCACTCCCGGACGAGATATGGACCTTTGGCAAGGAGAGGTGAACCGGGCGATCGGCATGTCGCTAGCGCCACGCACGCGTAAGGCGTATCAACACGCATTCAATTCTTTCAGGGCATTCTGTGCCCAATTCCGGCTGCCAGATACCTGGCCGATCCCGGTGGCCCATATACTTCAATTCATGGTTGACCTGCATTCCCAGGGCTTTGCACCTCGCACCATAGCATCGAGGTTGTCAGCGCTGGCTTTTATGGCCAAAGTAGGCGGACATGCGGACAGTACCGCTGACTTCCGTGTGAGACACGTTTTGGAGGGGTGAGCGCGGGAACGTGGGAGTAGCCCGGACGACCGCCACCCAATTTCCACAGGGGTTCTTACCCAACTGGCACGGGGCTGGCAGGACCTATGTTTTGATAGGTATGAGGCAGCCCTGTTTCATGCGGCTACAACGGTGGCCTTTTTTGGAGCGCTCCGCATCAGCGAGCTTGTGATGCTGTCTAAGGCAGATGCAAGTCGTAGGGCACTGGAACTCGAAGGTGTCTATGTGGCCAGAGACTGGGCTCAGTTGAGGATACGCTCCTCTAAGACGGATCAGCATGGTGTGGGCAGTGGAGTAAGACTGCTACAGTGTTCTTTGGCAGACATCTGTCCGGTTGGTGCCCTACAGGAGTTCCTTGCACTGCGTGGCATGCACCATGGCCCGTTTTTTCTGTCACCAAGATGGGTCTCCCCTTACTAAATTTCAATTTTGGAGGGTGCCGGTAGGCACTAGCCAGTGTTGGCCTCCCTGGGGCTCGTTGCGGCACCCATTAATTCAGGATAGGGGCGGCTTCTACTGCAGCTGTTTTTGGGTACTCCGGGGCTGACATACGCCGCATGGGAGGGTGGGGATCACAATGTTTTCAGTTTGTGTTCGCCCTCTTCAACCATGAGTACCAGTTTTGTCACTGCACTGTTTCTCCCCCCCCTTTTTTTTCCTTGACAGACCCTGGGTGTCGTATTACACCGGTGACAGTGTGCCTGGTGGGCCATAGCCATGTGCACAGGGCAGCGCGTTACGCTGCACAGGGCAGCGTGTGACGCTGCACAGGGCAGCGCGTTACACTGCAGAAGGCAGCGCGTTACGCTGCACAGGGCAGCGCGTTACGCTGCATAGGGCAGCGCGTTACGCTGCGGCGACAGAGTGGGGACCCCGACTGGGACTGGGTGCATCCGCACGTCTCAGGTGGTATGGTAAGCGCGGCATGTTATGGCGGGAACTGTTGCCATTCCTTTTCTACATCAGGGATGCTGACTCGCCTGATGTCCTGGTTATGAACCTTGGGGGCGATGGCTTAGGGCGGGTCACTGGCCTATCGCGGAAGCTTGCGATTTGCAGTGACCTGCCCTACTCACGTTATGTGTGGCGTGCCACAACCCTCAATTGGTCGGACACGATACCGCGGTACGCTTACAGGGGGGCATGCGGCCTCGAGGCTCTTGACCAAGCCGACGCTCCATGAACAGGGCTATTGCCCGGTTCCTTTTCGACAAAGGTGGGGGACGCGTCATTCGCCTCCCCGACATCAGTCTGCAAAATTACGAGCTTTTACTCAGGGGATGGGGCCCATCTGTCGCAGGGAGGTATGGACCTCTTGTTAGTGGACTGGCGAGCAGGCCTGTTGACCGAGCTGACGGTCTTGGGGGGGGGGCGGTGAGCCTTTTGGGAAGCCTCCCCGTGTGGCGGGTAGCACTGGTAAGGTAAACACTTATGACCCACAGGTATCCGGCAGGTTTGCAATTGACTGGACAACACTAGACAGGTATAAGTTGGTAAAACGTTGTCCGGTCAATGACGAACCAGGCGACGGGGTGATGGCTACAGCTAGACAGCATGCATCACCCCGTGATTTTACGGATACGCGTCAGAGGGTGGGGTCATTAGTTAGATATTGACTACGGTCAACAATTTGTTTGTTGTCAACAAACAAATTGATACAAATAGATACATTGTAACAATTGCCGTTGGCAATTTTGGGTGGTACCTTACCAGTGTTACTTCGGCCTGCTTGCTTTAAGAATTATAATTGGTCAATTACCAATAGAAATTTATAATTCGGACTAGGGCATGAATCAATAAATGTGGCCCAATGCCGTTATCCACTTTCATCGGTGTCTGAGTCCTTTATTGGGGGGTGCGCCTGCAATGCAAGCGTGGCGCCAAAATGGCCGCCACGCTCTTTGCGGCCCCCCCACCGGACGAAGGCATCCGGGTAGTTAGGGGGCGTGGCCAGCACCCTTATATAAAGGGCGGCCATGAGGCAGCCGAGCTGCCATTTTGCAAAGCGACAGAGCGGAGAAGTTTTTCCCCTCCACCCCCTCCCTAGTTAACAGTGTGATATTTTGGTCGCTTCAGGGCCGGGTGGGAATTTTTGGCTGGGACTCACAATTGGCTCTTGGGTCCTGGTTTTTTCGCCCATCCCACACTGTTGCTATGGTTTGATATAGGGGTTTTTCTGTTGCTGCTGTTGACTTTGGTCACATGGGCAGGTAGCACTGGTAAGGTAAACATTTATGACCCACAGGTATCTGGCAGGTTCGCAATTGACTGGACAACACTAGACAGGTATAAGTTGGTTAAACGTTGTCCGGTCAACGACGAACCAGGCGACGGGGTGATGGCTACAGCTAGACAGCATGCATCACCCCGTGATTTTACGGATACGCGTCAGAGGGTGGGGTCATTAGTTAGATATTGACTACGGTCAACAATTTGTTTGTTGTCAACAAACAAATTGATACAAATAGATACATTGTAACAATTGCCGTCGGCAATTTTGGGTGGTACCTTACCAGTGTTACTTCGGCCTGCTTGCCTTAAGAATTATAATTGGTCAATTACCAATAGAAATTTATAATTCGGACTAGGGCATGAATCAATAAATGTGGCCCAATGCCGTTATCCACTTTCATCGGTGTCTGAGTCCTTTATTGGGGGGTGCGCCTGCAATGCAAGGCAACAATCAGGAAAGGAAAGCAAGACTTTGAGGAGCGTATAGCTAAAAATACTCAGAGAAATAACAAAGACTTCTTTAAGTACATTAGAGGTAAGAACCCAACTAGGAAGGCCATTGGACCATTAGATGACAATGGAAGACAAGGGGTTATTAAAGAGGAAACAGAGATTGCAGAGAGACTCAATGAATTCTTTGCTTCAGTATTCACTGAAGAAGACAGAGACCACATGCCCAAAACAGAGCCTATCTTCGTAGGGAGGGAAACCGAAGAATTAAGCCAGATAGAAATAACCAGGGAGGAGATCCTTGCATGTCTTGTTAAGCTAAACACTAACAAATCACCAGGACCAGATGGCATCCATCCACGAGTTCTCAGGGAACTTAAAGATGAAATTGCTGATCTCCTAGCCAAAATATATAATCTTTCCCTCAAATCAGGCTTTGTGCCTGATGACTGGAAGGTAGCGAATGTAACACCAATTTTCAAAAAAGGATCCAGGGGTGATCCAGGAAATTACCGACCTGTCAGTTTGACATGTGTCCCAGGTAAAGTGATGGAAACCATCCTAAAAGATAGAATTAATAGGCACATAGAAGAGAAGGCGCTGCTAAAGGAGAGCCAACATGGCTTTTACAAGGGCAAATCATGCCTCACTAATCTGTTGGAATTTTTTGAGAGTGTCAACAAGCATGTGGATAAGGGGGATCCAGCTGACATTGTTTATCTGGACTTTCAGAAGGCTTTTGACAAGGTCCCACACCAAAGGCTCTTGAATAAACTTACCAGTCATGGAATAAAGGGACAGGTCTTGTCCTGGATCAGCAACTGGCTAAGGGATAGGAAACAGAGGGTAGCACTAAATGGACACTTTTCCAAGTGGAGGGAAGTAAAGAGTGGGGTCCCCCAAGGTTCAGTACTGGGACCCCTGCTTTTCAACCTCTTCATAAATGATCTAGAGGTAGGAGTAAAAAGCAAGGTAGCCAAATTTGCTGATGACACTAAGTTATACAGGGTAGTGAAAACTGTGAGAGATTGTGAGGAGCTCCAGAGGGATCTCTTGACACTGGGGGAGTGGGCAAAACAGTGGCAAATGAGCTTCAACATTAGTAAGTGCAGAGTGATGCATGTTGGGGCAAAGAACCCCAATTACATTTATAAACTGATGGGGTCTGAACTCTCTGCGACAAACCAGGAAAGGGACCTTGGTGCCCTGGTGGACAACTCAATGAAGGTGTCAACCCAGTGTGCCTCAGCAGTGAAAAAAGCACACTCAATGCTAGGGATCATTAGGAAGGGTATAGAAAATAAGTCAGCAAGTGTCATTTTGCCTCTTTATAAATCTATGGTGAGGCCCCATCTGGAATAGTGTGTACAGTTCTGGTCGCCATACCTCCAGAAGGATATTATGGAGCTGGAAAAAGTGCAGAGGAGGGCAACCAGAATGATTAGGGGACTGGAACACCTTCCTTACCATCTGAGCCTGCAACGGTTGGGCCTCTTCACTCTTGAACGACGACGTCTAAGAGGTGACCTGATTGAAGTTTATAAAATCATGCATGGTGTGGACAAAGTAGATAAGGAAAAACTGTTTTCCCTATCGCATAACACTAGAACTAGGGGACACTCCATGAAACCTTTGGGTACTAGTTCTCAAACAAATAAGAGAAAGTACTTTTTCACCCAGAGGATTACTGGTCTATGGAACTCCCTGCCAGAAGAAGTGGTGACAGCTGTCAGTCTTGACAGCTTTAAGAAAGGATTAGACAAGTTCATGGAGGACAAGGGTATCAATGTCTATAATTATGGATACTTAAGGACAACCTTCGGGTTGGAGAGATAGGCAGGATATCTCTCAATGCCATTTCCAGGGAATCCTAAGCAGGTGAAGGCATCTGCTTGGGAATACCCTGAAGGAAATGGTGAGCCACTGTGTGAGACAGAATGCTGGACTGGATGGGCTGTGGCCTGTTCCAGCAAGGTTGTTCTTATGTTCTTATATAGTGCTCCCCGCAGAATATCTTGCATCCCTATAGGCAATTATTAGCTGTTCTGGGATATTCTCAGAGGTGAGACAACATGGACCTTCTGTTATTTTTTGCATTGGAACTCTAAGAATCCTTCACTGTTGACTAGGCCTCCTGGGTTTGATAGGAGAGGCAGTCTTTCTCATAACTACTTCATCTAATATGAAGAAATAACCCGTCAAGATCTAGTGATGCACAGAAAGAATCTAACTACTGTGTACAACACAAGTAGGGCATGTAGCTCTTAAGGCGTAACTACAGGTTATCACTTCCAAAATGTCATGCCTTTTTCAGTAATTTCAGTTTGTTGCAGTGGAACCTAGCAACACTGTATATGGCATATGTTACCGCAGTGGCTCAAGTGGTTAAGATGCTGAACTAGTTGACTGGAAGGTCGGAGTTCAATTCCCTGCTACTGCATGATGGAATGAGCGCCCGTCTCTGTCCCAGCTCCTGCCAACCTAGCAGTTCAAAAGCAAGAAATTGAAAGTAGATAAATAGGGACCACTTCAGTGGGAAGGTAAACAGCATTGCGTGCACTCTAGTGTCTAGTCATGCCTGCCACATGTCCACAAAAACATCTGCAGATGTAGGGCAGCGCTGGCTCTTTGGTTATAAACAGAGATGAGCACTGATCCCTAGAGTCGGATATGACTGGCTTTTGAGCAAAGGTGACCTTTACCTACCTTTCAGCAGCACTGAGGCTTGCTTTCAAAAGTACATGGAAACTGTAGAGTGCATACCTGTCAAGCGCAGCTCCAGAGATTACGGGACCTGCGCAGAACGTTTCTGTGCAGGTCCGTTGTACTCATGCGTAGAAGGCTTTTACGCATGCGTAGAACGTTTCTGCACAGAACGTTTCTGCACAAGTCCATTGTTCGCATGCCTAAAAGCCTTCTATGCATGTGTACAACAGACCTGCGCAGAAACATTCTGTGCAGCTCACTTCTATGCGTGCGTAGAAGGCTTTTACACATGCATAGAAGGCTTTTACGCATCCCCGTCTGCACAGAAGCCTTCTACGCATGCGTAAAAGCCTTCTATGCATGAGTAAAAGCCTTCTACTCACGCATAGAAGTGAGCTGCACAGAAGGGATGCACAGTAACTCATTTTCCCCCACTGCCAAATTACGGGTTAGTGGCAGCTCCGGGCGGGAAATGATGAAAATTGGTGCAAAAAAACAGGAAATCCCAGCCAATCCGGGATACTTGACAGGTTGGTAGAGTGACAAGAGTCTCCTATTATAGTTACATTTAAAATTGCTCAAGTGTGTCTGTCCTTGCATATACTTACAAACACAGCAAGAGAACAGGATGGTGACCCAAACTACACTATGACTGAGGTAGTAAGAAAACCAGTTCTTTCATGTTTTCTATTTCCTAACAATATGGCTCATTTTAGCCACCTCATTGCAAACCTTGTTTGTGTGCCTCAGGCTCTGAAAACTGACAGCACAGTGCTTGCGGAAAATATGTTTTCCTACAAAAATGTCAATGATGTGTATGCAAAAAGGCAATTCCCAGGGGATCATCTTAATTTATGTTCATGGCAAAAGAAAACTCATATGATAGTGTGGCTTGATGGGGGAAACTGTGTTGCTTCAGCATATTTATTGATTCATTTTAATTAGTTGGGTTTGTACTTTTCTTCATCCCAAACAGGCAGAGAGGATAATAACACTAAACAAAACAAAAAATCTTAAGGCACTTTAACCAGTTTTGTTTAATACAGACTTTCATAGACTGCAACCTACTACATGGGCTGCTGACTATGAAAAACCTGTATCCAATAAAACTGTTTGGTCTTTTAACACAACACAAGGCTTTATGTTGTTTTTGTGTGGGCACAAAAGAAAAGCAAGATATATTTACCTAAACTAAAATACTAACATGCAATGACAGAATTAATAAGCCCTCACTCTGCCTATTAAAAGCAGCTGTAGTGTAAATGTATATCAGTATTTCTCAAAAATACTAAGACTCAGCCTTTGATAATCAGCAGAAAATTATTTGAAGCAACCGTTAAAAATGCTTCTCCTTATATTCTTGAAGTACACACACGAGATACTAAGACAATGTATCCAACAGGATGTATCCAGCACTTTGTATATATTTCATTTAAAAATTATATACTACAGTAGGGGTGGCCAAACCTTTTGTGCTGCGGATCAGTCATATGGTTGAGTGAGCTGGTCATATGGTTCCTCTCACCGGCTTTCATAAACCAAATTTCCGACAGCTGCAAGTGCATTTACAGCACTGTTTTGCACCTGCGTGGGCACATTTTATTTCCGCTAGCGGTGAGGGTGGTAAGGGACGGATCCAACCTGCAGGCCGTAGTTTGGGCACCCCTGGACTACAGTGTCCCTATCAAGTATGACAAGGAGATACAGTGGGACATGGTAAGGAATATAGAAACTGATTGCATAAATAAGGTATAAGTATAATGATAGTTTCTGGGGAGAAGGCTGTCATATTCAAAATATCATTTTAAGTAGATAATGAAAATTTTTAAGATTGCCTTGTACTCTCGGCTTGAACATACTTCAAAAGATGATGATAGATGACAAAATTCAGGTCTGCTGTGAGGTAAATATTCCTGCAAACTTGCAATGGGAAAAGAACATAGTTTCAGATGACAAAGATGAAAAAGCAAATCTTTTTTGACCTGGTGAAGGCTTATTGTTATATTACTATGCCTTTGGATCTAACTATGGAACATAAATCTTTTCTAACCTATGACACTTTAAAAAGCTGTAACTGCTAGTGTAAAGTGCCAGCATGTTCTGGTTAGTAGAAAAAGCCAATTTGGACTTGAAGAATTAATAAACCAAGTGAAGCAGATTTTATTTATTTATTTATTTATTCAATTTGTATAGCCGCCCCAATCGATATGCGACTCTCGGCGGCGTACATAAAATCCCCAACATTTAAACTATAAAAACCCTTAAAATTCCTTAAAACAGAATAATTTAACGGAATGATGTGGACAATACTTAGGTAAAGTAAAGGTAAAGGTTTCCCTTGCTCGAAAGCCAGTCGTATCCGACTCTAGGGTGCAGTGCTCATCTCTGTTTCTAAGCCGAAGAGCCAGCGTTGTCTGCTTCTGCAGACGTTTCCGTGGTCATGTGGCAGGCATGACTAGACACCGGAGTGCACGGAACACTGTTACCTTCCCACCGAAGTGGTCCCTATTTATCTACTTGCAATTTCTTGCTTTCGAACTACTAGGTTGGCAGGAGCTGGGACGAAGACGGGAGCTCATTTCCGTCCTGCAGTACTCGGGAATCAAACTGCTGACCTTCCGCTTCCCAGTCAGCAGCTTAGCAACTTGAGCCATAATAGATCACTAAACACTCAATATAATCTATGGGAGAATCACAGATAGTGTCAGATTGCAACTTCCATCATTCCTTTCCACTGGTTATGCCATCTAAAGCTGATGGGAACTGAAATTTAACAATATCTGAAGGAAAACAATAGTCCACACCACCAAGGCTGTTAGTGAGAAGAGGAACGTTTGGTGGGTTTCATTCTGCTCAGCTTTGCTGTAAGCTAATTTCATTTTCTTCAGTTCTGAGAAAATTGTGTGCAGAAATAATTTCCAACAATGTTTTTTTTAAAAATAGAGAATTGTGTTGGGTTTGCTAGTCAGAAAACAGTTTTATACTAAGTATGAGAAGACAATAGCAATATGAGAGGGGCTGGACTAGTCTGTTTAATGAGACTTAAAACAAATGCACTACTGCTGATATCAATGAAAGAAATTAAGAAAAGAAAAAAAATATGTGATGAGTCTCAACCCTTGGTTTTCCTCATGGATAGACTGCTTGAGATAGAAGTGTATTATTTGTTTACATATCCTTTACTTAGCCATCATTGTATTCAGAGGCTTAGTACTCTTGGAAATGAACAATCTAGTATCTTTGGAGCCTTGGAAAATACTGTATGTCATTTATTTTATAGATTCATTCTTGCCTAGTGCCAAAGGTAGACTCTCCTTACTTTAGCAGTATAATATATGACCATCTTCTTCATACAAATCTAAAAATCATTATGTCAGGGTCATAGCCAGGATTCTAGATGGGGGGGGGGGATATTTTTTCAGGAGGGGCAACAATGTTGCTCGCTCACTCACTCGCACGGACGCACAACATTGGCATCCTGGGGTGGGTGGGTGGGGGGTGGACTGTTAGTTGGGGAGGGGGCTGATCCCATCCTGGCCACTTCCTGGCTATGGCCATGCATTAAATACAGTAAAAAAAATCTGACATATTCTTTGTAGAATGGTTTTCTAGGTTTATTAGCTATTTAAGATGTGGTTTTAACAGCACCATCTCCCAGTGAGTTTCCATAGCCAAGTGGTGATTTGAAGTCAAGTCTCCTAAGTCCCACTATGATGTCCTGTTCCCTGCACCACAAGGAAGTTTATACAATTTTTCACACAGTGTATTCTAGTAATGGGAGTATATTGTGTTCATTATGGTTTTAGAATGTGGAAATCCAGATAAATTCGCCATTCAGAAGACACAATATTGTGAAGATTATTTACATAACATATTTCTGCACTTTTTCACCACATTCTCACATAACTAGTAGAGGGGTCAAATATCAAAGAATTATAATATTTTGTACACAGCAATACAATATTGACTGGAAGCTTTGCCAACAATACATCTGCTCAATGCATTTTGGAAGCTTAAGGGGATATATAGACAAATTATTGCTGTACAGAGTGAGATCAGTGAAGAAAGCAATGGAGGAAATGAACTGCAATTGTTAATAAAGGATCAATACTCAGGGGAACGAGTAGAAAGCTAATTGAACAATGAAGCAAATACTTAATTATAAAGACAAATGCATAATATAAAATTGCATTCAAGGCTGAGCAGTTCATTGAAGAGTCTCAAATTAAACATTCTATTGAGTTCTATTTTCTTTCACTCTTTATCCCTTGCATACATTGTTTTTCTTTATTCTAATGAAACAGTAAAGGCACTTTTAAAATATGGAAAGCTTTCTGCGTAGCCTTGAGCAGATAATATTGTTTAGTTGGTGTGAGCAAAATCAGGGATCATTTTTAAGCCTATTGTCCATTAAATTTATTTGTAATGCTTAATTATTTATCTTGTACATATATTAATATATGTGCACAAGTGACATTATTATTTATACATATTTAAAATTCATCCACATTAAAGCCAAGAATGTCAATTTACCAAATTTTCTAGCAGTTTATTCTCTTCTCAGTTAATTTCTATACAAATCCAGAGTTTTCTGAGATTCTGGGTTAAATTAATGCACTTGTACAATTGCCATATGAGTCAAAAAGCTTTTGATTTCCTTCTTTGTTTGGCTTTACACCATAAGCAGCATTATTTCAAATGACCTTGTCAATTTGGGAGGAAAACTGCATGTCCACAAATTTAATATCACCACACCACACTTCTATGTATAATGAGGACAAGTACCTGTGGTTGGAATCAGATTTTCTATGGTTCTTGCTCTCTCTCCTTCAACTCTGTCCCTAGTTATGTGAAGAAGGCATCAACCAATAGGCAGGGCTAGGTACTCCTTTCTAACTATGTTGACAATGCTGGTCCAGATAATGAATAAATCGGGGTAGAATTATAGTTCCACAATTCAAAAAGTAACTAGTTACCATTAAAGTTACATTGGGGGGAAAACTACTCAAAATGACCAAGCAGGATCTCTAAGCTAACGCTATGACACCTAAAGCTGTACTGGTTCCATGAGTTGCTCATGGATCAATATAGGGCTGAAATGTCTCCCTTTCTCAAGTCACAGTCATCGCTGGCTGTATTCAAATCCCTCCCAGATTTGGAAATTACAGAAGAGTATAATTGATTTAGCCTCTCAGGATTACCATCCCTTTTTATGCCTACTTTTTTGTCTGTTTTGCCAGTAGATTATAAGCAGCAAAAGATTTTTACCAGTAGATTGCTCAGTCTTTGAGATCAGTTGGTAAAAGAAGGTTCTCCATGCAGAAAGGCAGTTCTGATCCTAACCCACTACAGCCAGTGCATGTTTGAGTTACGAGTGCACTGTAACTCATTACTTTTCTGGATCTCTAATTGAACTGCAAGTTGCTATTACAATTGTTGGCTTGGGGTACAAGTTTGTGATCTCATCAAACCTTCATCACAACACACAATACAGCAAGCGGCAGTGGCACAAGACACAGCATGATGCAGCTCTTGAATCATGAGGTATCCCACCATTTTGTGCTCGCCCTCCCCTCCCTTGGCCAGTTTGGTGGGAGGGTGGAGAGGCGAGACTGGCCGCAGCTGAGGGCGGCCGGCACGGCTGCTATAAGAATACCACACCACCGTGCTATGGACCCAAGACGCTCGCCCTCCCCTCCTTTGGCCAGTTTGACGGGAGGGTGGAGAGGTGAGACTGGCCCCAGCTGAGGGCGGCTGGCGCGGCGGCTATAAGAACACCACACCACCATGCTACGGACCCCGGACGCTCGCCCTCCCCTCCTTTGGCCAGTTTGGCAGGAGGGTGGAGAGGTGAGACTGGCCCCGGCTGAGGGCGGCCGGTGTGGCGGCTATAAGAACACACCACCGCACTATGGACCCTGAATGCTCGCCCTCCCCTCCTCCTCTGGCCAGTTCGGTTTGGCCATGGACTTTGCCATCAAGACTTTGCCACCTCCCCCCCCCCCCATTACTTTTTTCACTGGCTGGGGAGGAGAGAGGCACAGCTGTTGAGGCTGTTGTGTTCCTCCGCCCTAGTTGGGCTGAAGGCTTGGAAGTCGTCCGCATCCATTTAATTGTTTATGTATGGAATGTACTATTGAATTGTGCTCGAGTTGTTATTGTATTATTGTGTAAATTTGTATCTTATTTTTGAACCTATTCATATCCTGTATATTATATTTCGTATTTTGTAAACCGCTTTGGGTTCCCTTAGGGGAAGTAAAGCAGTATAGAATAATAATAATAATAATAATAATAATAATAATAATAATAATAATAATAATAATAATAATAATAATAATAATAATAATAATAATAATAAAACAACAACAACAACAACAACAACACCCTGAGGACTATATAAGCATAAAAAGTCATAGTTGCATGGCAAAAAGAGTGAACCTATCCATTGTTAAGGCACAGTTCAATTGTAATGCAATTACAACACTGTTAGTGGGGAAAACAATAAGTCACAAGTCATTACTATGGGGCTTTTAGTTTAATGGAGAATGGAGGAAAAAGAACATGAAAGAGGCCCTCTCCTTCAATTTTGTCTACTTTTGATAAGTTTCAAAGAGAGCCACTGAAACCAGCTTTTTTTAGCTTTTCAAAATTGATGGTCCTGAAAATATTGGGTTTCTGTTGGGCTTCCTCTATTGGGAAGTTCCCATTTTACCCACTTTCTTTTCCTTCATAGCAGTCATTGTTCCTCCCCAGTTTCCCCTTTCCCCTCTCCTGTCATTGTCTCATTGCCACCAGCCTAGTCTTTCCCAACTTCTCTTGCCTCACTACTACTGTTTCCTGCACTTCTCCTTCCTTGGCTATTGCCACTTGCCTTCTTGACCCTTCAACAATGGCCATCCCACTCTTTTTTCTCCTTCTCCTCCCATTACTGCTACTGTGATCCTTCCCTTGCTGCCAGCCCTGCCAGCCCTAGGGTTTCTGATTCCACTCTGCCAAAACAAAATTACCAAAAGGTTCTGGCTCCCAAAAGGACATGAAAACAAAGACGAGACCCCTAAAAGTACCAGGAAGAAATGTAAGCCAAAGGTTTTCCCCATGCACATCTCTACAAGCATGTACAGGTAACTATTTGTAATTAGATATTTCAAAGCTCTGGGTCTCATAGCTGACCAGCAGTATGAAGTTTGCTACTTTCCCAGACCAAAAGAAGCTGGGTATGGTAACCCTCTATATCAGTGTTTCTCAACCTTGGGCACTCAGATGTTCTTGGACTTCAATTCCCAGAAACCGTGATCAGCAGGTGTGCTGACTTGGGCTTCTGGGAATTGAAGTCCAAAAACACCTGGAGTACCAAGGTTGAGAAACCCTGCTCTATATGGTCAACTAGATGTAACCATTCCTATTTGCAATTCTGAGGTTGCAAAAAAAGGAGGTGCATACACCATGGGAAAGGTTCCTGACATAATTGCTTTGTTCACAGAGATCAATTTTCTTAGAAACAGACTCTTGCCCCTCCCTGATATAGTTCAATGCTGCCTAGGCACCTTCAAATAATTAAAAGATGCATACAAGACAATAGTACAAGGTCAAATGAGTTTGAATGAGAAGCTTTAAACTAGAACAGTACCAAAACTTGGGTTCAGAACTAAACACTTCATTTTTAATCTGTAAAAATAAATGGAGTGTTGTTGTTGCTCAGTTGCACAGTCGATTCCGACCCTTTGCGATCCCATGGACCATTGCCCGCCCAGGCAATGTACTAGAAGCTTTAACAGCAATTGCTTTAATAACACATTCTGACTTAGGAGGAACAAAAACCTTGAGACTGATGGCATCTTGATCAGAATCTCCTAACCATGTAAAGGCAACTTGATTGGATCAGTGGACTGTGTTCATGTGTGAGCCAAGAGACATGAAGAATGAAAAAGTCTCTTTTCAAACCCACCAATATTTCATATAGACTGCAATCTTAAATTTATAGTGAGTTTTGTAGGCCTTAATTTTAACTACTAATTGTTACTACTATTTTTCTTAATTTTAACTAGGCAAAGGATTATGCTGCAAGTGGATACTGCTTTTACTGTACATACTTAAAGACTCCTAACTGGTGCCTTTAAAAAGTTCTCACTTGCTACTTGTTTTTTTTTTTTTTTGCAAATAGTTTGTAAAAAGTAAAATTCATGAAATTGGAAGCACAGACAGTAGGAAACCTAAGTCCTTGTGCTTTGGCTATGGCATTAGCCAATTTAGACACATGTAGTTATGCCAGGAACATCACATAATAGGCACAGATGTCTGAACATACACAAACACACAACATTGTGACAACATGGCTCTACTGTGTACACATTACAACACTAAACTGAATTGTACTGTGTCTCTTGAACCATCAGTGAGATTATTTCCCAACTCACAAAAGTCTTTGGAAAAGGAAGGAATGTGTGTGTTATGTGTGTCTCAGATAGAGAGGTGCCACAAATGGTGCATTTATAGACCTCTGAAGGTGTTTCATGCAACAAAGCTTTTTTTCCCTGAAGTGTGAGGTGCTCTTGTACATGGGCTCACTCCTGAGTAAAATAATGTAGCTATGCTTGCTGGGAAAATATTCAGATCAGTAAGATTTGGCACTGTCCACATTGCTTTGTCTCTGTCTTTTATCTTCAGATTCAACCACTGCTTCTACAACTCTTTCCAAATAGGAATTCAGCTTCTGAGTTGAAAACATTTCAATAACCTTTTTGTAGGGAAAGGGGGGGGGAATCATTTGTACAATCCTATTAGTTATGCCCACTAAGATAATGCAGTTGGTATACATCTCAGCAATAAAATGCCACAGGTTCAGTAGTCAACATAGGCATGTCAGTTGGTGTATACTCAGTTACATGCTGTATAACAGCAAAATTCTACATTGAAGTCTTCATTTATTCAATAATTCTTTAATAATTCATCTCAAAGGTTACGATATTGTTTAAAATTGTATACAAACATAAATGGGTCTCAACCCACATAAAATAAAGTAACAGGGGCTATAATGGTAGAGAAGCAAAATGGGGAAAAGTCTGGATTTATGCCAATAGGCATAAAAGCCTTTTAAAAAGAAAGGAAAGAAAACGTCCTGCCCCAAACTACACAATTAGATCACAAGAGATTGGAGAACATGGCCACTGACAGGTTACCTTATGCCTAAAATATACCTAACATTTTATTTAAAATGGCTAAATGAGATGCTACAAGACAACCAGGCAGCTTATCCCATTACAGTGGTACCTTGCTTAAAGAGCATAATGCGTTCCATGGGATTGCTCTTTAAGCGGGTTTGCTCTTTAAGTGAAACACCATTGTAAGTGACCAATTGTGACTTCTGGTGCGCGCATGCGGGGGGGGGGGATTGTGAACCCCAATTTAGTTGTTAAGTGAGTTTTTGGTTGGTTTTAGTTGTTAAACAAGGCAACCATTCAGAGAAAATTCTGCTCTTTAAGCGAGTTAGTCTCTTAACAAGGCACTCTTTATGTGAGGTTTTACTGTATATATGTTAAGAGCTGCTCTCAGAAGTAGGACAACATTTCTAACTGAGGCAGCATGCTGATCAACCTGCTAAT
Source organism: Bradypodion pumilum (assembly GCA_035047305.1). Classification (NCBI taxonomy): domain Eukaryota; kingdom Metazoa; phylum Chordata; class Lepidosauria; order Squamata; family Chamaeleonidae; genus Bradypodion; species Bradypodion pumilum. The sequence continues at coordinate 329,179,535 of JAWDJD010000003.1, forward strand.
TCATCCAGGATTTGGCCAGCAAAACCAGGGCCAGCCAAAGACACTTCATGGCTAAGAAGCAGTCCTCATTCATTCAACTCACAGTGTAGAGCAGGGGTGGCCAACCTTTGGTGCTTGGACTTCAATTCCCAGAAGCCTACGTCAGTACATTGGCTGATCAGTGCTTTGGGGAATTGACTTAGGCTTCTGGGAAGCCTCTAGTGCACAGTATCTAAAGATAGCCAAATTATTCTGGCACATGAGTCAGAACAATTTCACTAGGTACTTGGTCATAAAACTTCAGCAATAAAAATCAAATAGCTATCAATTTCTTGTTCTTTCACAATCCCCAAAGTCTGTTGCCAGAGGTGACTGCCTCTTTCGGTTTAATGGTAGGGATGGCCCTGACCAAAAGCAAAAAAAAAACCCTAATCTTGCTCTGGATAGATACATGTCATTTTCATTCATTCAAATTATTGAAGCACAGTTAGTCCATTTCATCCATCCCATAGACATTACCTCCAAATTAGATCACACGTTACAGCAAATGTGTTCTTCATCCATGTCTATAGGATACTTTAAAAATGGAGCTAGCAGTGCTTTCTTTTCTTTCTTCCTCTAAAGAAAGCTTTAGGGAACCCAGTCCGGATCATGATGCCTGCACACACAATATTTATTGCCAAAAATTATCTGGAACAAATGAATCACTTTTTGACCATAAAAAGTGCAACCTGGATGAGGACCACAGCAAGAGCTTAAAGGCCTTCCTGCTTTTCTGCTATATCTTAATCTGGATCAGGATTTCCACACTTGCTGTAGAGTTAAGAAGGAAATGGGAAACAAGAGTCCATTGGTAGCTATGCCTTTAAGGCATTGTCTAGTTTGACCCTCTGTTGTACCGTCTGATGTAAAACCGATTAGCCATTTCTAATTCCTCTTATTCATTACAGTAACACCATGTACAAAACCACAGCCACATAATTGTTGAGGAAGCTTCTAGCTTTATGCAACATTGCTCTATTTTTGATTTCAGGCCCATGGAAGCCTACTTCAACAGTTGATTACAGAACAGATGGTGCCACACAAAAAGAAAAATGGGGTAACTGAGCATCAGATCTTTTCCAGTGATTGTTCCTGTTCCCCAGCATGCTGTTATTGCCTCTCAGTTTCAGTAAGCAGCTTGGCCAGCTTTAGAAAACAGCTTGTCTTTTGACTGGTATTAAGGTTTGTGTAACAGAGGACTACTGATCAAATGCCAAGAATTTCAGCTAGGGTTTTAGGTTGGCTGTACTGTGCTATAGCTCCTTGGTGAGAATTATCATGCCTCTTAACACTCGGCAAACATAATTTATATGGAGTAAAGTGGATTTTTCTTTCTTCATACCATAAGCATCATAGTGCAACCAATAAATATTTATGTTAAGTTTTGTCCAATAACAACATCAAGAGTACTTGGGGCAGCTAGAATCAGATTTTCTATGGGACATTTTGATGGATATTGAGTACACTGACATAGGTGTGAAGTTGCTTGTTCTCTACACTGGCAAAGAACTGTGTCAATTCAAATGCACCTATCCCTATTTTTCTAGGTTCGCTTTGGTTTTGCCAGCTCCAGTCGGTAGCATGTTAAGTGACTTCCAAGTAAACCAGTTCTCTTTGTGACTCTCCTAGGGTTCCACCAATTTTAAGAGGAGGATAATATTTTCTTTCCACATTTTATTCATGTCAATCTCTATTAGCTGCTACCTTTCTCCATATTTCACTGGGTTCAATGCCTGGTAGGAAATTGGCTTTATCAATAAGGGTTGACTTCTGGAGTCCAGTAATGATTCTACAGCTTTCACTGATTGCCACAACTAACTGTTTTGCTTTGGCTAAACTATATACTACATGGGGTTGGTGCAAAATAGCTGTAGTTTTTAATGCTTGAGGGAGTTTGCTCCAACTGGTTCCTGGTAGCTTCTGAAGAATATTGGGTATTGTAGATAAAAGAAATAGGCACCAACTGTTGCTTCTAGTTAGATATCTTTTTTAGAAACAGAAGAAGAAGGAGAATTTCACCCTGTTATTCTTGTGGGATTGCCTTTAAGGATAGCTTAAAACTGCACTTGGCACATAATTTAGCCATCCATATTTTGAGAATTGGGCTGATCTTGTGTCTGCTACAATGCCTGCCATTACATTTCTGAGTCCTGCTTAAGGCTCCACTTTTAAGTTTTGACAACTTGAAATGGCTTGGGGCCCAAACGTTTGAAGAAATATGTTCACTTTTTCCATCCTGTTTGCATTCTTTTTAATTATTTATTATATTTCTGTCCTACCTTTCCCCTAGTGAGATCAAGGCTGCTATCTTATCTTCACAATAATCTTGTGGAACAGGCTAGGCTGAAACAGTGGCCAGCCCAAGGTCACACAGTGGGGTTTCATGGTCAACTGGGGATTTGAAGACAGATCTATCATATTCCAGCCCAACTGTCAATCACCATGCCTCATTGGTCCTGAAGTCATCACACAAGGGGATTCAAACTGTTTACAAGGCTGGATCACAGGGGCTATCCTCTTAATCACTGAGCTAACCTACTATAATCTGAAGTCCTTAACATGGTTATTTTTAGCCTACTACCAAGGGCAGGTGGGTTGGTGAGAATGAATGAGCCAGCATTTTTGGCCAATGGGATCAGCTTCCCTTAGGGATTTGTGAGACCTCTTCTTCGTACGCCTTCGAAAAAGACCAACAGCTTGTTTATTTTCATTGGATTTTCCTTAGCTTTTGGGTTCTATTTTTATTTGGCACTATGGGTACACATTGTAACATAGCGGATAGAGGGATGGAGTAGGACTCTATGACCAGGGTTCAAATCTCCATTCAGCCATGGAAACTCATTGGTAAAATCACACCTTAAATATCTCACCTTGAAAGAACCCTATCAGTGCCACTGTAAGTCAGTTCTAATGGCACACAACTAACTTTATTTGGAACCCCTGCTGTTTCTGAATGTGTATTGCATTATGTATTTTTATATTGTTTTGATCTTATATGTTGGAGCTTCACCCTTAAAGACATCCTAATTTTACAAAAAAAAAATCATTAATTGAATAATTTATTCTACAAATTGGAATTTTAAATCAGATTTTAATCAAAGTTATTTTCCAGGAACAGGGATAGCAATCTAATAAGCAACCTTGATTCAAGCAACATATGTGAGGCAGTCCATTTTACAATAAATCTACCTGTGCATTCCAAACAGTTGGTAGTGAATCATTGGGCCAGTGAAAAGCAAAATGTGATTTGAAACAGTTTGGTTTATATTTCTATCTTTGATAAGAAAGCCCAACACTGAAAGAGTTCTAACATATATTCACAGATTGCTATCATTAGTTTTCCTGCATCAGATCATTACTAATGCTACGCTAGCTCACATTCCTGCACGACAACCTTCGTAAGCAATTGTATACATCACCCAACGAGGTTGCCAGGCCAGCCACATTCCTTTTCTTGGGACTTCAGGACAAGAACCTGAGACATGAGCTAAAGCCTTTTCAAGACACAGGTATGGGAACATATGGTGTCAAGGAGGTGGGAAAGGATAGGAGGGGGTAGGAAGTGCTTCTGGACAAACTGATTGTGAAAACAGGTTGAGTAGAATCCAGGATCCATCCCAACTATCCAAATAATATGGCAATAGTCTACAGAGGGGGATGGGAGTGGAGTGACCTGGTAGCCTGCCAAATGCATCCAGCTTCTTCAGCAGTTCCCAGCATTCTCACTAAGTCTTGCATCCCACGCCACCTTATGTACAGTGTCTATGATATCTCACAGTTCTTCTCGGGCCTACATTGCTTATGCTGTGCTTGTGGAAAGCTAACACCTATCTTATAGGAAGCACTTTTTCCAGGATGTACACCAATGTTTATTTATTTTATAGTCACATTTGTATCGCCGTCCCCTCACCGAAGCGACTCCGGGCGGCTCCCAAGTAAAGACAAAAAAAAATCCATAATAAAATCACTTTAAACCATACCCATTAAAACCCCACCCATCCCATCTGCAGAAAGGGGGAGAATCTTAATTATGTTTTATATGAGCCAGCAGGCGGGGGTCACACCTCCATCAGAGCCCCATACCTGCCCTGCCAGCCAGTTTTTAAGTTGTTTCCTAAAGGGCAGCAATTCCATCTGGAGCCATAACTCTATCGGCAGGAGGTTCCATAGGGCTGGAGCAGACACAGAGAAGGCCCTCCTTCTTGTGCTAGAGAGATGAGCCCCTCTAGCTAATGGTACAATTAGAGAGCCCCTCTGGTCCACTCTGGTTTGACGGACAGACACAGACTCTTAGGTATCCTGGCCCACTACCATGTTGACATTGTTTATCTGGACTTTCAGAAGGCTTTTGACAAGGTCCCGCACCAAAGGCTCTTGAATAAACTTACCAGTCATGGAATAAAGGGACAGGTCTTGTCCTGGATCAGCAACTGGCTAAGGGACAGGGTAGCACTAAATGGACACTTCTCCAAGTGGAGGAAAGTAAAGAGTGGGGTCCCCGAAGGTTCAGTACTGGGACCCCTGCTTTTCAACCTCTTCATAAATGATCTAGAAATAGGAGTAAATAGCATTTGCTGACAACACAAAACTATACAGGGTAGTGAAAACTGTGAGAGATTGTGAGGAGCTCCAGAGGGATCTCTTGACACTGGGGGAGTGGGCAAAACAGTGGCAAATGAGCTTCAACATTAGTAAGTGCAGAGTGATGCATGTTGGGGCAAAAAAACTCCAATTACATGTATAAACTGATGGGGTCTGAACTCTCTGCAACAAACCAGGAAATGGACCTTGGTGTCCTGGTGGACAACTCAATGAAGGTGTCAACCCAGTGTGCCTCAACAGTGAAAAAAGCAAACTCAATGCTAGGGATCATTAGGAAGGGTATAGAAAACAAGTCAGCAAGTGTCATTTTGCCTCTTTATAAATCTATGGTGAGGCCCCATCTGGAATACTGTGTACAGTTCTGGTCGCCATACCTCCAGAAGGATATTATGGAGTTGGAAAAAGTGCAGAGGAGGGCAACAAGAATGATTAGGGGACTGGAACACCTTCCTTACCATCTGAGGCTGCAACGGTTGGGCCTCTTGACTCTTGAATATTGGCGTCTAAGAGGTGACCTGATTGAAGATTATAAAATCATGCACGGTGTGGACAAAGTAGATAAGGAAAAACTGTTTTCCCTATCGCATAACACTAGAGCTAGGGGGCACTCCATGAAACTTTTGGGTGCTAGTTCTCAAACAAATAAGAGAAAGTACTTTTTCACCCAGAGGATCACTGGTCTATGGAACTCCCTGCCAGAAGAAGTGGTGACAGCTGTCAGTCTTGAGAGCTTCAAGAAAGGATTAGACAAGTTCATGGAGGACAAGGGTATCAATGGCTATAATTATGGATACCTAAGAACAACCTCCGGGTTAGAGAGATAGGCAGGATATCTCTCAATGCTATTTCCAGGGAATCCTAAGCAGGTGAAGGCATCTGCTTGGGAATAATACCCTGAAGCAAATGGTGAGCCACTGTGTGAGACAGAATGCTGGACTGGATGGGCTGTGGCCTGTTCCAGCAAGGCTGTTCTTATGTTCTTATGTTCATGTAGGGCTTTAAAGGTCATCACCAGCACCTTGAATTGCACTCGGAGGCAAATTGGTAACCAGTGCAGCACCCGGAGCAGTGGTGAGCTACGGGCATAATGCCCGCACCCCATCACCACCTGGGCAGCTGCGTTCTGGATCAACTGCAGCCTCCGAATGGTCGTCAAAGGCAGCCCCATGTAGAGCGCATTACAATAGTGTAGTCTAGAGGTGACCAGAGCATGTGTGACCATGAGCAAGGAGTCCCGGTCCAGGAGCAGTCCCAAGATTTGTGCAACAAGAGAGCTCATGAGATACAAGATTGGTGCTCTACACCCTGTTTTGTTTCAAATGTCAATACAGGCCCAAAATGTAGGCAGCCAGCAGCTCTCTGCTCAACTGTTAATCTTTTGGTGTGTTCACTTGTACAAGCAAACACATGTTAAAAACAAAAAAATAACAACATTTACTTTGAAGCTGTGAGCCACAATGCAATTCGGGGAGAGATGGAGACATTTGTCTTAAGGCCATCTCATACTACAAAAATATAAAAATCAAAAATATTTTTTCCTCTTCCAGAACTGAACTTTAGCCCTACCCATAAACCCTGAAAATATAGCATACTGCCTTGAAATTTTAGCCATTATCTTGAGATCCGGTTACTATATTCTTATCACATATTGGACATTTACCAAACCTTTATACAGCAACAGATTGATAAAATTTGAGAGGGCATGGTAATAACCACAATTATAATCATTTCAACAAGGGAATTCTGTTTAAAAAGAAAAGAGTTAATGGGATTTTTATGTGTGGAATCTCCTTACTACAGTCTAAAAAGATGTCATCAGATGCCTAGGGATTCCAACATAATATACCAAGGAAGATTCTTTAACCCATTCTCTCATAATTAGCCATCTTTTATGTTTGGATAGTATTTTCTGAAATAAAAATGTTGGTATGAAAAGGCACCCATTTAATTGGCTTTTAGAAAATCAGTGAGGATAGAAAAACTTTTTCACAAAGGCTCTTGCCATGTGCATTCAGTCCTAGTTGTACAACTGACACTTGCCCTTATATTAGAATAAAATTCTTTTAACATTCGTTTTAAAGGGATGTGCAGTCCCTATGAGAGCATGCTTAGCCACTACTTACCGTATTTTTCGCCCTATAAGACGCTCCGGCATATAAGACGCACCCAATTTTAAAGGAGGGAAATCTAGAAAAAAAGATTCTGAACCAAATACTGTACTAAAAGGGAAGAAAAAAAACACATCTTTTCAGAAACCCCACATGTCCAGGTACAATAAAGCCACCACAAAAATACTCAAAGTCAAAATCTACCTGCCTTAGTCAACCTCCAAGAGGAACAAAGGGCCGGGAGGGCACGATGCTTCGCAGCAGCGGCGTCTTCGGAGCCACGGAAGGCTCCCTTTATCTCCCCGCCGATGGTGGGGGCAGGGAGAGCGCGGCAGCGGCGGCGTCTTCGGAGCCTCCCGGGCCACGGAAGGCTCCCTTTATCTCCCCGCCGATGGTGGGGGCGGGGAGAGCGCGGCAGCGGCGGCGTCTTCGGCTCCCTCGGCCAGGGAGCCCTTTTAACCTCCCCGCCCGGTGGCAGGGAGGGACGGCTTCGCGCGGCGCGGCGCGGCGCGGCGTGGCTCCCTTTATCTCCCCGCCGATAAAGGGAGCCGCGCCGCGCCGCGCGAAGCCGTCCCTCCCCGCCCCCTGCCACCGGGCGGGGAGGTTAAAAGGGCTCCCTGGCCGAGGGAGCCCTTTTAACCTCCCCGCCCGGTGGCAGGGGGCGGGGAGGGACGGCTTCGCGCGGCGCGGCTTGGCTCGGCGCGGCTCGGCTCCCTTTATCTCCCCGCCGATAAAGGGAGCCACGCCGCGCCGCGCGAAGCCGTCCCTCCCCGCCCCCTGCCACCGGGCGGGGAGGTTAAAAGGGCTCCCTGGCCGAGGGAGCCCTTTTAACCTCCCCGCCCGGTGGCAGGGGGCGGGGAGGGACGGCTTCGCGCGGCGCCGCTTGGCTCGGCGCGGCCCGGCTCCCTTTATCTCCCCGCCGATAAAGGGAGCCACGCCGCGCCGCGCCGCGCGAAGCCGTCCCTCCCCGCCCCCTGCCACCGGGCGGGGAGGTTAAAAGGGCTCCCTGGCCGAGGGAGCCCTTTTAACCTCCCCGCCCGGTGGCAGGGGGCGGGGAGGGACGGCTTCGCGCGGCGCGGCTTGGCTCGGCGCGGCTCGGCTCCCTTTATCTCCCCGCCGATAAAGGGAGCCGAGCCGCGCCGCGCGAAGCCGTCCCTCCCCGCCCCCTGCCACCGGGCGGGGAGGTTAAAAGGGCTCCCTCGGTCAGGGAGCCCTTTTAACCTCCCCGCCCGATGGCAGGGGGCGGGGAGGGACGGCTTCGCGCGGCGCGGCGCGGCTCCCTTTATCTTTACATCTATGTTAATCCTATGTCTGTAAGCAGTTGGAGGTATCCAGCTAGAGAAAGATACAGTAATAGAATCAATGAGACTAACCATTAACTGATTCAAGAACTGGTTATATGGGTCTATACTAGTCAGGACTAGTCAAGACTAGCTTTTGGATTAGGCCACTTTTTAAACCCAATAAACAACATACTGTAGAACTCTTTCTTCTGCTTCTATACAGTATCATATATTTAATGAATGAAACAAAAATATGGCTGCTTTATGGTCACATAAAATAACCATTCTTAGGTCAAGTACGAAATTGAATCCAATTAAGCTGGTAACTAAATGACTCTTATTATTCCAAATTAAGAAATGGACAATATAAGCAGGAGCAACTAAACTCCTCCTATAAAGCAAGTAATAAATGAATGCTATATCCTTTGTGTTATGTACTGAATAGAATGTGACAAGTACTCTTTAACTGATTGTATCCGGTAATTGTATCCATTGTAGCTAATCAGAGACACATTGTAGCAAGCTGTTAAGAATGCTACTGACCGTGGCAGTAGCAGCATCCAGCTCTTAAGAATGCTACTGCCCGTGGCAGCTCATATGATACAGATTCCCCTGAATACCTGAAGGGCGGGAAACCTTCCCACCACACCGCACCTGGAGAAGATGGGCGTGATGATCCATGACGTCACGCGGACAGTAACCAATGAACTATCACCCGGTTTATTCAAAATGTACAGTGTGCTATAAATAGAGCTGTTTGGTCCACCATTACCTCATGTTCACTCTGACTACCATGCAATAAAGTTGTGTTTTAGCCCTTACTGCGGCTCCTTCTTTGTCTTCCGTGCAAGACATCAAACTTTGCTTATACTATTTATAATTATTCCAAAGGGTAGGATCACAAACTGTGTAAGATCAGGATCCTCAAGCTGTTTCAAGAATTCTTAAAACCCATTAAGGATCAATTGTAACTTCTAAAGAAACAAGCTCTTGAATTAGTTCCTTCGTACAAAGGCTTCTGTGGTCAGCAACCCTTTTTTGTAGTTTATACAAACTGTACAAATAAGCCAGGCTTATTTGTACAGGCTTCCTCGTCAAATTCTCTGTGGGGAACTTAGCTCCGGTACAAAACCTTGTGGAGCTCCTTTGAAGTGTTATAAGGACCTGCTGAAACAAACCACAAAGGTGTCAGGTATAATCCCACAAATTTGGGAGACAGCAGCCGAAGATTGCCCTCTTTGGTGCCAAACCATCTCTGCTGCTACAGATCACTTTGAAGGAGAACGCCGCAGACATTAAGAGGCTAAGCGGCAAACAGGAAGCTTTGTCAAACTCAACTATGCCCTCCACCATCTATTCAGTGTACAGTGTGTGGTTGCATGTTTCATGCCAGGATCAGTTTATGGAGTCACCAGAAACACATCCATCAACTGAGAAAATGACTTCCAGGAAAAATGTATGCTCGGATACAAGTAGCAGCCAATGACAATGACAAATAAGCCAGTTAACATACAAACAAGTCACTTGAAGCATGATCATCTTCATCTGTACCTTCATTATATTATTGACTCCAGCAAAGTAGAACAAGCAGTAAGCACATGAAAAAATATCTCAGGCAAAACTATATACAGTGGTACCTCATACAATGATTTTAATCCGTTCCATGGGGCTCATTGTTGTACAAAACAATTTCTATACGATACATGCATCACATACCAATTTTCCCTATTGGATGCATCGTACAACAATTTTTTTTGTTAAGTGGTTAAATTGCTGTACTATTTTTTCCATAGGGAAAATTGTTATGCGGGACGCCATTTCCCCCACAAACCTAATTGCTATGTGATTTCGTTGTTATACGAGGTAATTGTTGTATGAGGTTCCACTGTACTAATACTAATATCCATTAAGGTATTGCTTAATATGCCAGATCGAAGGACACAGTCCCCTGGGAAGTTGTTCTGTACCATAACATTAAAATGATTTGATTCTCATTCCCTTCAAGTGATATCACATTTGCAATGATGTCAAATTTGCAATATCTGAATGGCTTACTTTCTTGCTAGGCAGAGCTTTATGGAACTCAACTGTCCCTTGCAATTCACTCCTCATGAACCACATTTACAGTACATTGTCAATGGAGTAAAACCTACAGGCCTACATAGAACTATTCAACCAAGACCCACATTAAAAATAATTCTGAAGCTTTTGGCAAAGTCCATTTCCAAGAGCTCCCAGATATGTTTAGCAGGCAAGGGATGAAAAGAATCCTCTTGCAGATAGTTGCTGGTTAGAGGTGAGGGTAGAAGTAAATAAATAGTTCTCATAATGGAAGGTTATTAGTGGGAACTTCAAGGAAATACACTAGGGGCAATGCTTTTTAATCTGTTGATTAATGATCTTGACACAGATGAGCAGTAAGATAATCAAAGTATCTAGTGCAATCAAAACAAAAGGCAATTGTGAAAAACTCCAAAAGGCTCTCTCCCAAATAGGTGAAAGAGCAACAATTAGCACACATTGTTCATATATAAAAGTATAAAATGATGCACATTGTAAAGAGACAGAACCAACCAAATCATTCACCAATCCTAACTTTACAAATACATCTGAGCTAATGGTGAGTGGTTAGGAAAGAAATCAAAGAGCTCTACTGGAGAACTCAATGAAAATGTTTGCTCAGGTTGCAATAAATGTGAAAAAGGAGAATTTCATGTTAGGACTCACTAAAAAAAAATGGACTGCAAATAACATTGACAGTATCACAATGGCTTCATGGAAAATCTCTGTGGCAGGCATATGTGATATTACCTTGCTTTTTAACAAACAACAAGGTCACATTTTTGCTGCATTTGTGTCCCCCCTCCAACGTGACCAAAAGATAATTCCCAATTTCTGCTGACTAGAGAAAGGTACCACTAAGTAGCAGCCTGCTGTCTAAATCCCCACCCTTCTTTGGTTACATTCCTCACACTAACAATCTTCTGCAGCTTCCAGACCTTTCAATGTGGGAGTTTATTGCTGTGGTTTGCTTTCAGACTAATAGGAAAGACAACCTTTAGGCTCCAACTCAGCCAAGCAGCTTGGTATGAGCAAGACTGTGCTAATTGGTGTTATTTCTCAGGAGCTGAAGAATACTGTTTCCCTGTCAAAAACTAAAAGCTCACAAGGGAGGTCTGGGTTGTTGGCTCTGCTTTTGTTAAGGAAAATGTTTCTGTTCTCATTATTAATAATTTTTAAAGCTTGTGTATTCCCTCCTAGGGTATTCAGACTCACTAGCAAAAGTGGGTAAGAAAGGTAGCAAATGTTCTGCTTCAGACACTCAGCTCAAGACAAGTAGGATTATATGCCAACTCCATTTAAATGAGTAAGCCCACCTGACGACTGTTAACCACAGGTCACTGTGATCAGTGTTAAGCTAAATATAACTGGTAACCAATTAAAAAGAGAAGCCTCAAAATAATTGATAGATGGCATTTCTTATAGTGCAGTCCTATAATTGCGAAAAGTCAGTCCTTCTAAGAACAGGGGTGCCTAAACTTTTCAGGCTGTGGGCCGCGCATGTGGTTCCTGCCATCGGAAGTGGGAGTAAAATGTGCCCACGCAGAATGCTGCCTTAAACACATTTACGACAGCTGCAGGTGCATTTACAGCAGCTTTCTGCACATGCACGGGTATGTTTTACTCCTGCTTCTGGGAGCGGCACTGGTGGTGTGGGCCAGATGAATTGATGTTGGGTGCCGGATTTGGCTCATGGGCTGTAGTTTGGGTACCCGTGCTCGAGAACATCATTCCAGCTTAAACAGTTGGGCAGCTAACTCGGTTGTGGGTACACAATATGAATATATACATGAGGCTGTATCACAGACTATATAAGGACATATGAACAGATCACAGGGACACAAGTACAGTAGAACCCCATGTAATGAATGCCTTGTACAGCAATTAAATCATACAACAACAAGGATTTAAAAAAAACATTGTGCCCCATATAACAACTAAAATTGTTATACGGTGTAATGCATCTCTATGGGAAAAATCGTACAATTTTTTGTTGTTGTACGATTTCCCCCATAGATATATTCGTTGTATGATGCATTCCATAGGAAAAATCACTATATGATGCATGCATTGTATAGCAATTTTTTTGTACAACAAAAAGCCCTGTGGAACGGATTAAAAATGTTGTACGAGATACCACTGTACAAGTTCCTTCAGAGATAGGTGCATGGCCGTATTCTGGGGTACAAAATTCACCTGGGTGCCCATGTCTCCACATCCATGTAGCCCTCCACTTTCCAGACAAATGTCTGAATTAGATTCATCTTCAGTATCAGGTACTTCCCAAAAGATTGTTTAAAATCTAGTCATAAATTGCCACCAAAGTAGGCCCATCAACTCACTGGAACTTAAGGAGTTGACTCACCAAATCTCACTGATTCAGTGGGCTGTCTCTGGTAGCAACGTATTACTGGATCTCAACCATTGTTATAGTATTGCAGAAAATGTCTTTTTAGCATCATGTTAATGTTATCTTGAAGGACTGCAGTGGCTCAAGTGGCTAAGACACAGACTGGGAGGCGGAAGGTCAGCAGTTCGATTCCCAAGTACTACAGGACGGAAAGAGCTCCCGTCTTTGTCCCAGCTCCTGCCAACCTGGCAGTTTGAAAGCAAGAAATTGCAAGTAGATAAATAAGGACCACTTCGGTGGGAAGGTAACAGCATTCTGTGCGCTCTGGTGTCTAGTCATGCCTGCCACATGACCACGGAAATGTCTGCAGAAGCAGACAACACTGGCTCTTCGGCTTTGAAACAAAGATGAGAACTGAACCCTAGAGTCAGATACGACTGGCTTTCCAGCGAGGGAAACCTTTACCTAATGTTTCTTGTGAATATGTTTGCACTGTATTCCTGGCCAAACAAAAGTATAAAATGTATAACCACAAAGATTGTGATCATTATGACTTTCAGGTCTAATGATTTTTTGTATGTCACACATTTGCAGCTGCAATGAATCTTACCATACATTTGCGATCATCTACCCCCGATAAATCTTCCTCAAATTCTTTCCCTATATTAAAATCCATGTTGTAGTTTTTAAAAGTACTTAAGGTTTTAATAATCATGTGGTCTCCATTCTGAATGATTTCCTTGTCAGGTTTGAGCATATTGGCTATTTTCCTCACAGCAATATTTACATCTGGAAGAAGAAAGAGATGAAGAGAAACCAAAAGAGGTGAAGAATTTCTTTAAAATTATTAATACAAGACCTCAAATTTTTCTGACGATTGTACAGTTGTAATATAAGAATGTGAAAATCACGATGTTAATACAACTTAATGCCCATTCCTATTCAGAAGAATTTAAAAATCAATATTATATACTGCAATAAATTGTTTACCATTCCGATCTACTTTATCTGTTATCCCATCCCAATAAAACTTTGGGAATTTAGACTAATATATATATAAAGGTTAACAAAATGCCATCAATTTTGATTATTTCAAACTGTTAGTGCTTGTGCACATGTAACATATTTGTTTTATTTCGTTTAACTTCCCATTGTTGCAGTTCTTTCCTTTAGACAAACATTTATTTACCCATGATCCTGCCAAAATAGTTTACATAACAGCTTCATAAACTGAAATTGGCTATGTGAATGTCTCTACAGAAGAACCAGTCATCCAAAGGCAGGAAAATACTTAGTCACAGTTGTGTAAGAAAGGAAAACAGAAAATAAACCTAATACAGTACTTACCTAGTGCTTTCAAATATGCCTCAAAATTTTCATTGCTGACCATTTTCCAGTAACCATTGAAATCCACAGGCATTGCTAGTATTTGTTCCACGTAAAAAATCAAGGCCTTTGAATAGTGTCTTACTTCTGTAGTGTATAGCTCTGTGCCTTTTGCTGAAGCAAGTTTGAACTCTGGTTTCTTATATCTGTTCTTTCAACCATTCAGTTATGCTAGCCCCTTTAAGCCGATTACGGTAGTAATGAATTGTTACCTTTAAATCCTTCCACAAAGCTCAAACTCTTAGTTCGCTAATAACAGCGGGATGGCTTGATTTAAATGGGAAAGGTAATTGCCTTATCATTGCATGACTGTAAGGCCACTGATATGCTAGGCTAGGTACTGGTTCTCATCATATTAGTCATTCCCCTCCATTTTTTAAAAAAAACAACAACAGATTTCTTCCTCCAATATATTGAACAGTTCTAAATGAAAGGTGAATAAAATATTATATGTGGTCTCAATTTGGCCTTTTGGTGTAACTCAGGTGGTCACCATTTGGAAATTTTTCAGCTTTGGTATAGGCCAGTGATGGGAAACCTTGGCACTCCAGGTGTTATTGGACTTCAATTACCAGAAGCCCAAGCCAGCACTCCTGCTGATCAGGGCTTCTGGGAATTGAACTCCAAGAACACCTGAAGTGCCGAGGTTCATCATCACTGGTATAAGCTATACTAGCCCCCTCTAAAAGTTGAAAATGCCTTTTCTAAGGGTTTAGGAGCTGCAACAATAGCATTCTGATATGCTGTTCACCACTGGATAACAAACTCCAATAACTCTGAAATTGAACCTGTGTCCTGGTTTGAAAAAGGCTTTCCGTCTTTGTTTTAAATTCAACCACAAAGGCACTGCTGGGCGAAAACTGCAGCAGCAAATTTTGACACCCCCCTCCCTTTGGTGCATTTTGAGATAATAATCTACGTTGTCTACTAACAAGAAGTAAGGACCATAAATTCTACTAGTCCCTTCTCCTTCGTGTCATACTTAAGCAGTAATCTCAGAGCAATGGATAGTGGTTACAGGTATTAACTGGCTAGTTAACAGATAATTGAGAAAGAACAAGTGTTGGATTTAGCAGAATAACACCCTGTTCCAACCGGCACCTATAGCAGGATGGTACATTTTTATTAGTCAGAACACGTTTTCAGCTGAGAGAATGCAAAGAGCAAGAAATAGGCAGTACTTCACAGAAACCCATTAACTTCAGCACAAGTAAGCAAGGGTGGGGTAGGGGGGACCAACACCATGTTGCATTGCATTATTCAACAATACATGATGGCTTGAAAGGAATCACTTCAGACTGTACTGCTCTCACATCACTTAGGAATACAGCAGGGAAATTTTTGAACAAACCCATTGCACAGAAAACAGTTTCCAGTGTACCATGAATAGAAGTTTAAGTTAATTGAGTTAGCTAATCAAAGACCCTAGGTACATGTCTGAATAAACTACTATGGGCACAGTTTTGCTTGGCAATACATGCAGACACACAAAAGAAAATTTTAAATGAAGTGATGCAATGCCTCAGGATGATCTAGAACAGGGGTTCTCAACCTTTTAAAGCTGAGGGCTGAATCACACTCAATCAGACTGTTTGTGGGCCAGATTGGTGCCCCCTGATGCTGCCACTGCAGGACCACCCCAAGCCCACCACACCTTCAAACACACACACACACACACACACACACACCGATTACTGGTCTGGAAAAGCTGCATGGCGTGGGTGAAGGTATTTATTTATTTACTGTATTTATATTGCCACCTCCCTCTCCGAAGAGACTCTGGGCGGCTCACAGTTGACATCAAAAATTCAAAATATAAAACATCCCCATCGTACAAAAAGTTAAAAGAACACTTAAAGCTTTAAAAACTATTAAAACCATTTAAAATACCATCCCTATAATATTAAAACATGGACAGCCTTTATATCAGCTGGGGGGCTGGCCTGCCACGACTGCAGCACCCCACACCTACTGTGCTAACCAGGTTTTTAGGCCCTTTCTGAAGGTTGGCAACTCTGCCTGGAGGCGCAACTCAGTCGGCAGGAGGTTCCACAGGGCCGGAGCAGATACTGCGAAGGTCCTCCTTCTAGTGCCAGAGAGGCGAGCCTCTCTGGTAGATGGAACCACTAGGGAGCCCCTCTGGTCTGCTCTGGTGGGATGGGCAGATGACCTTGGGGTAAAGCGGTCTCTTAAGTATCCTGGTCCACTACCCTGAAGGGCTTTAAAGATCATTACCAGCACCCTTGAATTGCACCCGGAGGCACACCGGCAGGCAATGCAGCTCCCACAACTGGGGTGAGACATTTATAACGCCCACACCCCATCACCACGCGGGCAGCCACATTTTGCAAGTTGTAGCTTCCGAATGGTCATCAAAGGCAGCCCCATGTAGAGGCATTACAACAATCTAATCTGGAGATTAATCTAGTATCCCCATGCAGCCACCAGGAATGCATGCACGACCACCAGGAATACCTCTGTGGCCATCAGGAACATATCAGCAGCTGCTGGGAATTTTTTTATTTTTGTATACCGCTTTTCTTATCGAAATAACTCAAAGCAGTTTCCAAGAATCAACATAATAACAGAGCATGAAAATACAGAAAATAAAAATAACAATAAATACATTAAACATGTCAATTACATATCAAAAATATAAAATACAATGCAATATGAGCAAATACAGCAAAATATACAATATTGATAACAATACCATAGAGCACAATGCAAAATACTTTAAACACAAAAGAAAAGGTCGGAGGTAACCTCAACGACCAAAACCAGCCTTAGGGTGAAGGCGTCTTGCCCCCGCTCATCATCCCTCAGCTCCTCAACTCCTCCGCTCCTGGTGGTATTGAGGAGTGAGCTTGGGAATATTGCGGCTCAGCGGCTGAGGCTGCCTCAGAAGAAAAAGCTGCTGCCTGGGATCCCCGATGCCACCCTCCCCTCCATGGCCTTCCTGCTCCCGAAGATGTTGAAGTAAAGGCCCAGGGGTGTGGCAGATCGGCATCCAGGGCTGCTGCAACAGAGGCCGCAGTCCAAGTCACTCACTGCCGCTCCCTCCTCCGCACCTTTTGAGCACCCGGTGTCTTTGGGGCGGTGGCCTGGGGGTGGGGCGGTTCAGTGTCCAGGGCTGCCCAGGTGGAGCTGCAGCCTGAGTCTCTCGGCAGTCCTCACCCCTCCACGCCTTTTGAGCACCCGGAGTCTTTGGGGTGGTGACTTGGGGGTGGGGCGGCTCAGAGTCCAGGGCTGCCATAGGTGGAGCTGCAGCCCAAGTCTCTTGGCGGTCCTCACCCCTCCACGTCCTTTGAGCACCCGGAGTCTTTGAGGTGGTGGCCTGGGGGTGGGGCGGCTCAACGTCCAGGGCTGCCACAGGTGGAGCTGCAGCCCAAGTCTCTCCAATGCATCATCAACCACCGGAAACGTGTTCGTGACTGCTGGGAAACCTCACGCTGCCACCTGGAACATGCCCACTTCTGGCAGCAGCGGAAGCAGTGGCTGGAGCGAGGGCCAGATGATTTGGTGTCATGGGCCGGACCCAGCCTACAGGCTGTAGGTTGAGAATCTCTGATCTAGAAGATGCTAAAATTTTATTTCTTTTTCCTTGACCATTTGTAGACAATTGGGCAAGTGTTCAATTTTGAATAGGCTGAGACACATTAGGAATTATCCATTGTATCTAGTGGTTGCTTTCTAAATGCTAGAAATTTAAGTTCTTCTGCCATTTTCATTACTCACCTGTCTTATTCAATGTGCCATTACTTCGGTGCTGATCAGAAAACAAGAAAATTCTTAAATGGCTTTTCAGTATTTACATTTCACCAGTCCCTGCACCTAATTTTCTGAAATGTTACTTGTTTCCCAAATTTTACATATTACCTTTGTGATAGAGTTACACAATGGTTTTCAGCATAGAGATCAAACTTAATTTAGGAGCTGTCTTAGAAAGCATGTTTGAGTAGTGAGAATGACTAAGGGCTCAAAGTAGCTCCAGATGTTGTTCTTTTCAATTTGGACATCTCCCAATTTATTTTCTCATATGCCTGTCTGCTCTGGAGTCTCGTCCCCCCAAAAAATGGTGCTTTGCAGTGTTTTAAATAATCCCTGCTTTCTTCTCTCCAATACATTATTAAATACAAGAGAGGATTTGTTCAGATAGGGAACAAATATTACTAAATGTAATTGTCATACAAATTGCCCCAAAAGCCAAGAACAACGAGATGATGACAATGGTGTAAATGGGAGGGATTCCTTTCCAAAGTTTAAACACTCATTAGAAAGTCTGAACACTCAGTAGAAAGTTCGACAGTTTACAAAGTTTAAACACCCAACGAGTGCTACACAAACCACTTCTGACTTTTACAATGCATTTCTTGCAGGTCAATAAGGCCTCTAAGAGATACTGGAGGGTAGCCAGCTATTCCTCAGAAGGTGGAATGTCCCTGCTACGATGTCAAGATAAAACAAATACAGTCATCATCTTACTTGTGGCAAATGGAACCCACAACTCCTTCACCAATTTCTGGAACTGGCTCAGAAATCTAGAACATTCAGCACTCCAAAAAGTTTAAGAGCAGCTCATGAATGTGGCCTTCTCCACTTATCCACTAACCTGAAACTTGAAATCCTAACAGTGAAAAAATACTCAACAGGTAGCAGAGGAAAGTCAATTGGTTATGACACTTGGCCAACAAGGCTCTGGAGCTGCCCTGCCAAACTGGTGCCAATGCATGGTCAAAAGGTATGAAATGCACTGTACAATATTCTGGAGCAGGACTTCTCAATCTTTTTAAGCTGGGGGCCGGATCACACCCCGTCAAACTTTGTAAACTTTCTTACTCAGACTGTTTGTGGGCCAGACTGGTGTCCCCCCCCCAAGCACACCACACTTCCCCCACACACTGCTTCCCTGCCTGGAGGAGCTGCATTGCGTGGGTGACAGAAACCCCCTGCAACCACCAGGAATGCATCCATGGCCACCAGTAATGCGTCTGGTGGGGGCTGGGAACATTACTAATTGCAAATGTGTCAGCAGATGCCAGAAAACCTCCCGCAGCCGCCGGGAACGTGCCTGCAGCCGCTTCTGGCAACAGCACAGGCAGTTGCTGAAGTGAGGGCATTGGGTGGATGATTTGTTGCTGTGGGCCAGATACAGCCTGCAGGCTGTAGGTTGAGAATCCCTGTTCTGGAGGAACAGAGTCATTGTCTGAAGTTTCCTTGGGTGAAGAATCATGCAAAACCTCCCTGGATTCTCTTTGGGATTATACCCAAGGGAGAAACATGGAAATTTCGAAAGGAGGGGAGTAGATAGTGGGCTGGCCAGCCAGCCAATTTGTTAGAATTTTCTTCCTGATCTTAGCTGCTAACATCTACAGAAGCTCTCAGGCTAACTTCAAGATTCCCACATCATCTTCTACCCACTGTTCAGTGCAAGGAATCTAAAATCCTAAACTGAAACTGTCCCACATGTATTGGAGTATTCCAAGCAAGAATTTGAATTCAGCTTCTCAATGTCCAATGATTTCTCCATTAATATATTAACTGATTCAGGTGAAAATTACATTATGGGAATCCTGTTTTTTAAAAAAAACCTATTATCAGTTCTTATCACTACGTTTTCAATCCTCACCCTCAAACATGGTAAAACAAAGAAAGATATTTGAGAATTACGCTAATTTGATTAAGAGGTACAGAGGTACCAGCTCACTGTTGAAATGTAATGAAATAAAAACCCTTGCAAATTCTAATGAGTATTCTCATTTCTCCAGATGCCTGGAGGGAATTTTGTAAATGATTCCCTAGATTTCAACAGAAGGGAAGACTAGAACATTTATATATAAATAATGAGGAAGCACATCTGCACTTCTATACTGCCTTGTAATGCATCACTTTTCAACGCATGTCACAAACAAACAACATCCCTCTTGATGTTAACTGGAAGACAGTGGAACCTACAATGTCTTGCTTTGGCTTGACTAATGTTGTGGTTATGGTACTGGATCTGCTATCTGAATTTACATTAAAAGATGACCAGAAGTGTTCTGTGGCAAAAATGGGCATTGCTGTAATAAAAACAAATTCATTTTCTCAGAATTTATTAGAAGAGATTGTGAAGTACACCCATAGATTTGAGTATGAGGGGTGGAGGTAGAGAAATGTTTTCTTTTGCTGCTTCTTTAGATGTAAAAGTGCTGCAGTTTAATTTGCAACACATCAATCCATTTGTGGGAAGAAGCAGAGTCCTTGCAAATTTGATGCTGGCAAAGCAGGACTGTTTTGTTTTCTTTTAATTCCCACATGACCATGGCTGACAAATGTGTACTAAAGCAGACACATTAAAAGCTCTACAGCAGTGACATTGTAAAAAGCAGCTGGCCTTTCAACTAACAAGGCGAGCTTCTTCACCACTGAGCCATCACATCCACAATGAGCCCAAATCTTCATAAAGGCATCACTTCTTGGCTTATTTTTCTAGGCTATAAGCTGACACTTCCCTCCTTAAAATATAATTTGGGGGACAATGGGTTAGAATGAAACAGGATCTTCATAATAAACTAGTACACAATAAGCTAGGAAGAGGAGGGGGGCAGCGGACATGGTACCAGGCCATGAATCACAAAGCCTCGGATAAATATAAGCTCTTTATAAAAGTAACACCCCGGATAATCAATGTTTACTTATACTTCCTTGCATTAAAGGTAAAGATCACCCTTGCTAAAAAGCCAGTCGTATCTAACTCTAGGGTTCAGTGCTCATCTCTTGTTACAGCCAATGAGCCAGCACTGTCTGCGTCTACAAACATTTCCATGGATACGTGGCAGGCATGCCTCAACACCTGAGTGCATGGAATGCTGTTTACCTTCCCACCAAAGTGGTACAAATTTATCTATTTGTGATTTCTTGCTTTTGAACTGCTAGGTTGGCAGGAGCTGGGACAGGTACAGGAGCTCAATCTGTCATGCAGTACTCAGGAATTGAACTCCAACCTTCCAGCTGTTGAGTTCAGTGTCTTAAACACTTGAGCCACCGCAGTCCCTCTTCCTTGCATTATGGATCATAATATAGCAGCACCAACATAGCAAATGATTATTTCAAATGTCTTGACCCAGCAATCCCATTGAAGGCAAACAGACTTGTTGTTTTCAAGGATCATCATGTGGAATAAGGATAATTTAATTCACTTCAACAATAGTCCTAGACAAAATTCCTTAATTTGTGTGTAAAAGTATTCCTGTTATTGATGGCCACAGGGTCTTCAGTAAGCAACAGGTTTCTACAAAAGCTCTGGAATGTGATACACAGATTTTCCTATAAGGTAGATATTCAGTGAAAACTTACAAAGAACTTTATGTTTTATTTCATAGATAAAGTATTTGCTTTGTTCTCCCTTTGAACTGCAGTCGTACAGCAGAACCATCAGTCACCAAGAGGGTTGAGCATAGCACCATATTCCTTAAGAGGTTGTAGCAAAGCCCCTTCGTTTTTCCGTTCAGTCTCTTCTGTGTAGATATTGTGCTGTTTGATGTAATCAATAACTGAGTCTGGAAGCAGGTATTTCACACTCTGCCCTTTGCGCAAAGCCCGCCTTATGTTTGTGGCACTGATTTCATTGCGAATCCACTCTTTGACCAAGTGAATATTGTGCTGGTATCTACTCAAAAGCTCTGATTCACTTATACATTGTGCAGGATCACTGCCAGCACGACTAATGCATACCAACCCAAACTTGCTCGCTATTTCTAAAATGTCTTCTTTCTTCCAGAGATTGGGTACATGAAATGTCTTCAGAAAATCTGCTCCACAAAGAAGTTTGAGCTCCGGGACAACTGCAATGATATGACAAATGATTACTCTACTTTCTGAAGAACATTATTCTTTAAAATTCTCTGAAGAACATTAATTGCAATCATGTCTTTTGCTGAAAACTCTGTGTTTAAGAGAAAACCATGGAAGTATGCTGTTTATGTTGTATGCAAATATACTTGAAGCCCTCTCTCTCCTGGGAAAAAAGGATGTTAAAGGGAAGACAATGAGCCAATCGACTTCAAGTATATTTGCATACAACATAAACAGGATACAGTTAACCCTCACATAACAACGCGTTCAGATAGCATCATTTTCGTTTAACAACACGTCGTTATGTACCACGTGTTCCCCTGCATAACAACGTTTTTAGCGTTGTTGTCTGGACAACAATGCTAAAATAACTGCCATTATCTGTACAAAAACGTCGTTATGTGGGAAACTCCATAGAAACCCGCATAACAACAAACATCACTAGCAATACTACTTGGGGAACCAAGTAACATCGTTATGCGAGGGTCTACTGTACTTCTGTGGTTTTCTCTAAAACACAGAGTTTTTAAAAATGAAATTGAGGCACACAAGGCTAAGACAGCAGGCAATTAAGTGATTAAAGTGTAAAAAACAGTTCCATGAAAGATCACCATAACATTAAATGCAGTCAGTAGAGAATAGGGGGAATTTTAAAATAGAATTATTACAATAAGCCTGGCTTGCTGGCTGCCTTCTTCCCCGTGAGGAGAAGCAGTCATGCTAAGGGGAGTGTCTAGGGGTGGTTTTTCCTCCACCAGAGGGAGCCCAACACTCCTCTGGCTCGTATGATGCACACACCTCATGAATATACAATAATATATGGGAGATGTACATGCCCCCTGGTTTTTTAAAAAAAAATACGGGAGATTATAAAAAAATACATGATGGCGGGAAGAGGGGCTAAATTACAGGGTTTTCCCAGGCAATATGGGATACTTTACACCTATGGTATGGGGGACTACATGAGATTTCAAATTGCTGTATGGACGCTGGGCTTTTCTGAATTTAGTACTATGCCCAGCAACTTCCTTTGGTTTCAGTGGAATTAATAACTACACTATGTTTTAAGATGGGAAGCTGCCTTTCACCAAGTTAGACCATGAGCCCATTTAGCTCAATACTGGATCTGGATCTTAGGCAGAGGTATCCCCCTTCACCTGTTGCCTGGTCGTTTCAACTGGAGTTGCAACAGATGTATACCTATAAAATGGTGCGTTAACCGTTGGAATGTGACAAAGGATGTTGCACCAGGCCCCGTCCGAGCCTCCGTGCACTCGACCGAACGGGGTTCGCAGGTAACTGTTGGGTTGAAATTTTCGGCTGGGGGCAGGAGCCCCCCGGACGCAAAAAAAAAAGGGAACTTCAATTCCCAACGTTCCTTGTGCCGCGCCACACCAGAGCCAATCAGGATGAGCGGTGCGGCAAAAGGAACGTTCGGAAACGCGCCGCGGCCAATAAAAAAAGCCGCAGGAAAAAAACGCTGCAGTAAGCAAACACGTGCAGGCAAAACTACAAGCCCCAGCATCCTGCGTGCCATTAGCGCGCAGAATGCTGAGGCAGCCGGCGCACGAAAAATAAAAGTAAAAAAACCCCACCCCCACCACTGCCCTTCCTTCCTATGGGCCAGCCGGCACGCAAAAAAAGAACCCCCCGCCGCTGCCCTTCCTTTCAATGGGCCAGCCGGCGCGCGAAAAAAAAGAACCCCCCCACCGCCGCTGCCCTTACTGTCGACAGGCCAGCCATCGAGCCTGGCCCGTGGAAAAAAAAGACCCCCCCCCTTTTCTGCCCACCGGCCAGGGATCGAGCCTGGCCCGCGAACCCCCCAAAAAAAGACCACCACCCCGCCCTTTTCTGCCCACGGGCCAGGGATCGAGCCTGGCCCGTGAACACCCCCCCAAAAAAAGACCACACAACCCTTTCCTGCCCACGGGCCAGGGATCGAGCCGGGCCCACGAACCCCCCCAAAAAAGCCCACCCACCCGACCTTTTCCCTGGATCCCTGGCCCGCGAAGAAAAAAGACCCCCCAAAAAAACAACAACACAAAGTACACAAAAAAACATTCAAAAAGTCACAAAAACATGCAAAACCAGTCACAAAAACAGTCAAAAAGAAACACAAAAACATTCAAAAAGTAACAACAAAAACATCACAAAGACACCCCCCCCCCAAAAAAACCAACACAACCCCCCCCCCAAAAAAACCAGAGACTTACCTGTCACTCCAAGACAGCCGGAACTCAAATGAGAAAATAATGAAAATACTTACGGAACGTGACACCCAGAGGACAGAAGAGAAAAAGTGTAGAGAGTAAGAAAAGCTCACCACCCCCACCCAGAGGCCACAAGAGAAAAAACATTCAAAAATATTGAAACTTATAAGATTAATTCCCAAATTAATCAAATAAGTTATCAAAACATTCAAAAATATTCACACTAATCACAAAAAATACCAAAAAAAACCAGAAATCACTTTTCACTCAAAAAAAACCAAAAACAAAAAATAAAAAATGCATAAAAATATAGATTTAAAAAACCAAAATTAAATTTTAAAGTAATTTTTTTAAATAAACATTAAATAAATTAAATTAAAATAAAATTTGCATAAACATAAAACAAAAACCTTCCAAAACCAATTTAAAGAGCCCGGCACTGAGGAAGCCAGCGCGCAAAAAAACAACAACACACACACTGACACTGGGAGCGCAAGTCCGCCACAGGCGGACGCAGCGCCTCGAAGCCACAAAATCATAAAACCTTTCAACACCATTTAAAACAGCTCAGCACCATTGGTTCAAGAAAAAAAAATGAAACCCTTTACTATCCAACACAATTTTACAAAGTCCGGCACCGCCGGGCAAAATATGCTAGTAAGATATAAAATCTTCTGTGTGCAAAGCATTTGCTCTTTACTTTGGGCTACAAACTCTATGTAGCGCAGTTCTTCTGCAGCCTTTTCTAATAGACTGGAGGAGCAGAAAACAAAAGGATTTTTGGCAATATCGTTGAGCAAGAATAGTGATCTTGCCCCAAATTATGCAGTTGCATTCCACCTACAAGGGGTCCAATGGGACAGAGCAACCTTGGAGGGGTACAAATTTCTCTGAATAATTTTCATAAATAGATCTATTTTGGCAAGTGACACCAAATGCCACCATGGTTAAGCTACATAGAATGCACCACCATCCATCTGGCCTGACAGTCATTAAAATAAAAAAAGAAGAATAGAAAAGAAAAAGTAGCTGTGAGAACATAAGAAGCTCTTCTTAAAAGGGCATCAAATCTTCAGACGAAGCCAGGATTGAACAAGTAAATGGCTTTTTAAAGAAGGCTGCTGATAGAATCAACTCCAGAGGGAAGACAAGTGAGAATATAATGTCCTTGGACTTTCGAGGGCTACCATTAAATAATGATCTTGCACTTTCACAACTGATAATGGCTTTTCTAAAGTCAAATGACTATAACAGTGCTCCACTTTCTCTTGTGTATCCAAGCCTTTATTTTCACAGGCTTTTGACTGGAATATCTAAATCAATACTGGTGGAGAGAAACCTATTGTAATACTGTGTGAGATTTTTCCAGGAAGGACAACTAAGCTAGCCAAATGGGATACCACTATCAATACAAAGGAAGCAGTTGGATTTAAGAGCCAGTGAGATCTCACTAAGAGACAAAGTACAAAAACAGGTAGGGAACCAACAAAGATATCTGCCCAAGTTCAATTTGAAATGGAATGATGATCAAGTGCCCCTTATATAGAGGGGAGGAAATCTGGTTTATATAATGATAAATTTGGTACTGCAGAGGATTAGATCTACCAAAATATGTCACACATAAGGTGGGATGATAATAAATAGAGAGCAGACTTTGTAAACATTTTACCAGCACTTTCAAAAGAATATGAGAAATAAGATACTTTCAAAATATGGTACATATCTGATACACAGGGCCGTAGTCAGGATTCTAGGTTTGGGGGTGGGTGGGTAATTTTTCAGGAGGGGCAAACAATTTTCAGGAGGGGCAACAATGTCACACTCATATACAGTGGTATCTTGCATAAAGAGGCTAATACGTTCCACAGGATTGCTCTTTAGGCAAGTTTGCTCTTTAAGCGAAACACCATTGTAAGTGACCAATTGAGACTTCTGGCAGGGGGGACTGTGAACCCCAATTTAGTTGTTAAGTGAGGTTTTGGTTGGTTTTAGTTGTTAAGCAAAGCGACCATTCAGAGAAAATTCTGCTCTTTAAGCGAGTTAGTCTCTAAGCGAGGCACTCTTTATGCGAGGTTTTATTGTACATAACATTGGCACCACGGGGTGGGTTGGGGGGCAGGCTGTTAGCTCAGGAGGGGTTTTGCCTCCCGGCCCCCTTGGCTACGGCCCTGCTGATACACAAAGAAGGAACTAGATAGTCTCCCAAAGCCTTACTCAGAGAAGAACTGAAAGAACTATTAATGGAGATTCAAACTTTATGAGGCCCCAGATTAGCCTGAAATCTGAGCTGCCTGGAACCTGTGCTGACCAGTGCTTTACATGGTCAGGAGGGAAGATTCTTCCTAACTTAGCAAAGCCTTTTCAAGGCACGGATAATCCAGCCTACTCCATGATTTTCCACAATTATCTCTAAAACTAGGCCTGATCTGCAGCCAGAGGTTACATGATGCAGCACTGCATGCAACCTGCTGTTTCTGAAGGTGTCAGTCCACCTTGCAGATGCAAAAACTGAGGGGTGAAAGCCCACCTGCTAGGGCCTCGCTACAGGCATCACTAGTATGTTATAGAGGTGGATAATTTCCCTAAACTATGGACCAACTCCCAAAACTATGATCAAATATCTCAGTGGGAGTATTGATTGTTATCAGATAGGGAGCTATAGGTTCAATTCCCCACTATAAAATTCACTGGATAAACTTGGATCAAAGATTTTATCTCACAGTGACATATCTCACAAAGTTGTTGTGAGAAGAACAATGGGAACAGAAGAAGCATGCACACTGTGTTAAGCACATCAGTTGAAGACATGATATTAAATTTAATAACCTATTCCCCAGAAAAGCTGGAGTCATCCTTGAGTTAATCTGAGTTGAATTTAGGATCGCTTGTCCTTCTCTACACGGAAATTTTTTAAGGAAATATGGCCTCTGGATTATTCAGAAACAGCTGGGGCAGACAGGCATTCAGTATTCAGCAGAAGCAGTGTGAACATCATTTAGATGTCTGCCTGTTATTGCTTATTAGCAATTGTCTTCTCAATCCACAGTGAGCCTCACCTCTTCCAAAAAGGTTATCATCAGACAATAACAAAGGAGTGGGTTTTGACATTACATTACATTTAACCTAGAAATCCTGGTCAACACTGACAACCTTCTTGTTACCCAACCTAATTAAAGAGGACTGTATGGTTTTATTTCATCTTTATATTTATGTATTTTACTGACTATCAACCTTAAGTTGTTACAAATTCCACTGAGTGACAGATAATAATATATAAATATACTGCAATAACATTAATTGGGGCTGCACTCATCTATGAGTATTTAGTGTAAGGGACCAAAGACAATGAAACAGCCGAAGGGTTGGCTTAACACAGGCTTATTGCATGATGATCCGGAGGAACATGTGGTAATGGCGGATGAGTAGCTCAATATATACAGCTGGCTATACATTTGAATGTGGCTCGTCGACAGACTATTGGTTGCTGCCTGCGTGACGTCGTAGGAGGTCACGCCCTTCTTGACCAGGTGAGGAGGTCGCGGGGAATCTTCCCGCGCTGCTGAACCAGGTGACTATGATCCATGGGAGCTGGACGCTCGCTACTGCCCTCTGGTGGTCACTAGCTCACGTCCCCTTATTAGGTTACATTGATACAGCTGATGGTTATAATGTTGCACACAGAAAGGTTACATTGGTAACACATGGCAAAGGTACATTGTTAAAGGCACAGCTTTACAGAACACAACATCCCTCCCCCCTAGGATGAGACGAAGTCTCTCAGCCAAGATGGCTTGTTGCATGTGCGTTTGGGCCGTGAAGATGGCTGCCCCCCCGGGGGCGTTATTGCTTCTTTGTTCCCTGGTCCCTTGTCCTGAAAAGGGAGAGGGAGACTTGTTAGTGGCTTGCCGCTGTCTGGCGGCCTTAGGGGAAGGGAAAAACTCCATTGTGGGCAGACCGGGGGCCGTTGGGACTAACGAAAAACCCCTCTTCTCGCTTGGACGGGTGGGGGACCACTCCGAAAAACCCCCCCGGTTCTGAAAATCAAAATCTAAGTTGGTAGGGGTACCCGCATTTGTGGGGACTTTCCGCGAGATATGTATGGGGTCGGGTTCCTCCTCCTCGGAAAGATCCCCCAGGGTATCTATGAGGATATCCTCCTCCCCCCTTGGTGGGGGCCCATGGTCCCCTTCTCCTCCCCCTTGGGCTAAACGGGTGGGGGAGAACCCTAACGCTGACTTATTTCCTGCGTGATCCGTGCCCTGCTCATCGGAGACCCTGCGTCGGAGCTGGTCTGCGTGCCGCCTCCATAGGAGCCCTGTGCTGGTTTCCACGCGGTACGACACGGGGCCGGTTTGTTCCACGACTACGCCCGGCACCCAGGCTGGGCCCGTGCTGGCGTAATTCCTGCAATGCACGGGGGCGCCTATGCTGAAACTCTTTGTAACTTCCAGCCCGATGTTCCTCCCTTTGTCCTCTACCCTTGTGGGGTCTAGCCTAGTAAGGATGGTGGTCAGCTTCCTGCGCATTAAGAGCTCTGCGGGGGAGTATCCTGACGCCAATGGGGTCACCCTGTACCCTAGCAGAAACTGACACACTTGCAGGTTCAGATCCCCTGGGCCCATGCACCGCAACGCGTCCTTCGTGGTGCGGACGAGGCGCTCTACTTGGCCGTTGGTGGCCGGGTGAAAAGGGGCGGAGGTGATATGCCGAATGGCGTTAATCTCCATGAATGCCCTAAACTCGGCGGACGTGAAACAACTAGCGTTGTTGCTAATTAACGTGTCGGGTATGCCGAACGTGGAAAAGAGCCTCCGCAATTGCCTAATGGTCTGGGCCGAGGAGGTGCTCGTGACTGGGATAACCTCCAACCATTTGGAGAAAGCGTCCACTACAAGGAGGAACAGGGTGCCTCTGAATGGGCCCGCGAAGTCTACGTGCACCCGGGACCACGGCCCCTTAGCCGCGTCCCATTCCCTGTGGGGAAGGCGGGCCTCCTCAGGTCTGGAGCATTGGCAACTTTCACAAGTGCCGACCATGTGCTCGATGTCGGCGTCTAGCTGGGGCCACCAGAAGTAACTCCGGGCCAGCGCCTTGGATCGCACGGTGCCGGGGTGGCTGACATGAAGCAGTTTGAGCACCCGCGGCCGAAGGGAAGTGGGAATCACCACCCGCTGCCCCCACAAGAGACACCCCCTCTCTAGGGACAGTTCTAGCTTTTTTCTGAAAAATGGAGCGAACTCCTCCGCTGGGGAGGACGCGGGCCACCCTTTCTGCAGCCAGGAGCTGACTGTCGCTAACGTTTTGTCCTTCTCTGTCGCTTTGGCAATGTCGGCAGGCATTACGGGGGACGAATCCAGCACCTCTATCATGAGAACCTGATGGTCCCGCTCCCCCATGCTCACCTGGCTGGGCATTAGGGGAAGGGGGGACCTAGATAGAGCGTCCGCATGGCTGATCTCCTTTCCAGGCCGGTAGACCAACGCGTGCTGATACGCGTTGAGAAAAATGGCCCACCTGAGCATCCTCGGGGACAGGATCTGTGGGGTGGGCTTATCAGCGGTAAAGATGCGTAGCAGGGGCTTGTGGTCTGTTACAATTGTGAAAGCGCGGCCGTACAGAAAATCGTAAAAATTTTTCGTCCCCGCGACTATCGCTAGTGCCTCCCTGTCAGTCTGTGCGTAGTTTCTCTCTGCTTGGGACAGGGACCTGGAGTAAAATGCTATCGGGGCCTCCCTTCCGTTTTCCAACACGTGGCACAGCACCGCCCCCACCCCCACTGGAGATGCATCACAGATCAGAACTACTGGGCGTTTGGGGTTGAAATGGGTCAGTATGGCGTCGGACCCTTTCTTGGTCATCGCCCCACTTCCATGCCTGGTCTTTCTTCAGCAGTTTGTGTAGCGGCTCAGCCACCGCTGCCTTTCGAGGGAGGAAGGAGTGGTAAAAGTTGAGCAGCCCTAGGAACGACTGCAACTCGGGCTTGGAGGTGGGGCGGGGGGCTTTCTTAATGGCTGCCACCTTGGACATGGATGGTTTTATTCCCTCGGGAGTCACACAAAACCCTAAGAACTCAACCTCTGTTGCGAAGAAGACGCATTTGTCCTTTCGCAACCTCAGCCCCGCCTTTTCGAATATCATCAGGACCTTCCCCAACCTTTTGGCCAATTCAGCCCGACTCCCCCCCGTTATTAACACGTCATCAAAATAAGGCAACACCCCCTCCAATCCCTTCAGGAGGCGTTCCACAAGTGATTGGAAAATTCCAGGCGCCGAATTCACGCCGAACTGGAGGCGCGTCACCTGGAACGCCCCCTTGTGGGTGACTATGGTCTGCGCAGCAGCTGCGGTAGGGGACACCGTGAGCTGCTGGTAGGCCTGTGCTAAGTCGAGCTTAGCGAAACACTTTCCCCCGTGTAACCTGGCCAGCAGATGGCTGACTACCGGCACCGGATATGCATTCGGGCGGATCGCCTTGTTGATGGTGCACTTGTAGTCAGCGCATATGCGGACCTCCCCATTGGCCTTTAGAGCGGTTACAATTGGAGTTTCCCACTCCGCAGAATCTACAGGCACAAGAATCCCCTGGCCCACCAACTTGTCCAGTTCCGCCTCTATCTTGTCCTTGAGTGCGAACGGCACCCTGCGTGGTTTAAGGCGAATTGGGCGGACCCCCGGGTCCAGGTCGAAAGTCACTGGGGGCCCCTTGAATTTCCCCAGTCCCTTTTTGAAAACTTCGGGGTGCGCCTCGCACACCTCCTGAATTGGATCAGTCCCAACGGCGTGCATCCCAACGGCGTGCACCCCCCCAATAAACAACCCCAGGGGCTGGAACCATTGAGTCCCGAGGAGGCTGCAATTTCCTCCTTTGAGCACGACTAGGGGAAGGGACGCGGCGTGCTCCTTGAATTTGACCTGAAATTCTCCAACCCCCAACACTGGAATACTGTTCCCTTGCACGTCCCGTAGTGTGGACCTCAATGCTTTGAGCTTGGGTCGCTTGTGGGGGGCAATTCCCAAAAACTCCCTCTGGGAAATGATTGAATATGAGGACCCCGAGTCAATTTCCATCCTAATGGGGACCCCTTGGACTAGTACCTCAACAAAGTAGCGGGGGTGTCTGGTAGACACGCTGAACACTGGGGCGTCGTCCTCGCTGCCGTCGGCGATGCGGCCCACGCCATCCTGCTTCCGCGTGGCCTGGGCGCCATCCTTGGGTTTCGTTGGGCGGTCCTGCCCGGCGGAACGGTCTGCGGAGCTCATCCGGGTTTCGCGCTTCTTCCTGCACACCTTGGCGATGTGTCCGCGGCGGCCGCAGTTGTGGCACTCAGCCTTCTGGAAGGGGCATTTCACGCGGTCGTGGGCCGCTCCACAGCCGTCGCATCGCCGGCTCTCCTTCCGGACCCTCTGGATGTCCTCGTCGTCGCTGCTCTCTGCAGACGACCTCGAAGTTCGGCGGGCCGCCTGTACCGGAGCCTCTGCCTTGCTCGACTTTGGCCGCCAGTCCTGAAGTTCTTGGACCCCGGCCTTCGTAGCTTCTGCGGCCTGGGCCGCTCTGACGACCTCCTGCAACGTGGGAGGCGGCTCTTGGTTCATTAATGTGCGCTGGGTCTCGGCGTCGTTCAGGCCGCACAGCACACAGTCCCGGAGGGTGATTTCGGCATTCTCCCATTTGCACGGGCCGGCCGCCAGTCGCAGGGCCGCCACGAATGCGGCGACCGTCTCCCCGGGCGCTTGGACTCGCCTCCAAAACGCACTCCGAGCGGGAAACATCGCTGTGGTGGGCCGGACGTGCTCACGCAGCATCTGCATGAGTTCCTTGGCCTTGAATTCGCTCACCCTCCTCGGTACAATCAGGTCCACCAAGGTCCTTTTGGTTTCTTGTCCGAGCATTCTGGTGAAGATGGCTCTTTTCTTCGCCTCTTCCGTGACTTCGGACTCGATCAGTGCGGCCTTGAAGTCCATCTCGAAGATCTCCCAGTCGCCCGGTTTCCTGATTTCGAAACCGGCGCATGTCTTGGTCCCGACTACACAGACAGAGAACTGAGAATCTACTCATAGTCCCTAACTGTGAAGTTGCACTAGATCAGTGCTAGTGAACCTTGACACTCCAGGTGTTCTGGAACTTCAAATCCTAGAAGACCTGATCAGCAGGAGTACTGACTTGGGCTTCTGGTAATTGCAGTCCAAGAACACCTGGAGTGCCAAGGTTTGCCATCACTGCACTAGATAATTTGGGTCTGTTCAGTTGAAGTGGTCACACAGGGACACAGGAGAAAAGCCTTGTTTACTACTTGGTTGCAACTCAATTGAAGCTCTGCAGGGGGAATAGTTAAAAAGAACTGCCTTAACAAGCTATAACATTGGTTTTCTTATCTTGTTTCTTCCTCTCAGTAATGTTTTTAAGGAGTTTGGGGGCCTACTGCAGCATTGTTGGCACCAAGCTGTTTTTAAAAATGAAATAAAAGTCTTGCCTGCTTTGCAAGCCATTTCTAAGCTGTAAAAAAAGAGAAGTATTTCCAATAGAGCTCTGCTTGCCCCCTAGCTATTAAAAAAAGTCTTGCTGAGACTTTCCAAAAGAGGGACTGCACCGTCCTTTGCTGTTAAAAAAAAAAAGTTTTGCCAACAGGCTTTGCTCGGTGTTCCAAAATGTGGTGGCATGAATCAAACCAGGGGGTCCCAACCTAAAGCCCATGGGCCGGATCCAGCCTCCGGCACAATTTCACGTGGCCCCCTACCCCTCCAAGGGCATTCAAGAAACAAATTGCCACTCCTTTGTTGGGACAAAATGGCCAACCCCATCATGCAAGCAGGGCAAAACGGCCATCCGACCCTCAAAGTTGACCGAAAGAGTGTGACCTGGCCCCTGGCTTGAAAAGGTTGGGAACCCCTGATCTAAACTATACTTTAATTGGTTCCTATGTACATTAATTGGTTCCTGTGTACACAGCTGTATCCACTTGTGGCTGTCGACACAATGTGGGGGTAAATTATGCGTCTCCAGATGTTGTTTTACGATAACTCCCATCATCTGTCATTACTGGCAATCCTGATAGGAACAATGCAAATTGTAGTACAATATTTGGAGGGCCACAGAGTTGGTCCCCTTTTGCTTTACAGAACATGAGCCATTTCTGACATTGGGTGTTTATGTATGTGTGTTAAGTGGTGATAGGTTAGAGAATCCTCATGACAACTTCCTCTCCCACCTATGTTCATTCATCAGAATGTGTGGAGAAAACCCTATATGTACAGATAAAGGGACAGAATGCCCTTTCCTTTTAAAGGGGAATCCTGCTAAGGTATATTAGAGAATAAACAACAAAAAAACAAAAATGCTGTAGCACTTTGAAAACTAACTGTTATATTTTAATGTTAGCTTTCGTCGATCTAGTCCACTTCATCAGACATGGGAATGAGACTTCATGGCATCAATTTATACACATCCGGTACAGAGTGATTGGTTAGCACAGTGGTGGCGAACCTATGGCACGTGTGGCAGAGGGGGCACTCAGAGCCCTCTCTGTAGGCACACATGCCATTGCCCCAGCACAGAGTTTGCCATGCCCCTTTGCCCAGCAGCTCAATGGGAGCTCTTCTTCCTCCCCCCCCCAGTACAGTGTTCGCCCCATCCCTCTATGGCTCAGACGGCAGCCTGTTGAGTTTGGGCACTTTGTCTCTAAAAGGTTTGCCATCACTGGGTTAGCATAACAGATAAGTATACAAATCAATATGGCTTTATACAACTGGTAACTGCTAAGATAGTTTCCAGTAACTTGGATAGATCACTCAGCTAAAAAAGCTGAGCTGATGGCTGCAAACCCAGTAGCATTAGAGCAGGGGTTCCCAACCTTTTCAAGCCGGGGCCTGAGTCACGCTCCCTCAGACAGCTGAGCCCAACGGTTCTCCCCACCCCCCATGGTACCATTCCATGTGGCCCGCTGCCCTTGCTCCTGCCACCACAATGGAAGCTGTGCCATGTGTGGTTCCTTTTTAATGTAAACAGCTTTGAGATGTGGATCTGTCCCATGGGCCGTAGGTTGAGAACCCCTATACAGTAAAACCTCGCATAAAGAGTCCCTCACTTAGAGACTAACTCACTTAAATAGCAGAATCTTCTCTGAATGGTCACTTTGCTTAACAACTAAAACCAACCAAAAACTCACTTAACAACTAAATCAGGGATCGCAATCTTCCCATCAGAAGTCACAATTGGTCACTTACAATGATGTTTCACTTAAAGAGCAAACTCGCTTAAAGAGCAATCTTGTGTAACCCATCATGCTCTTTAAGGGAGGTACCACTATATTAAAGTTTCCTACCTTTAGCCACTGGTTACAAACTAGTAGCACAAACATCCAACTTTTCCAAGTAAGAAAGCTGGTTCAGGAACCACCATTATCAGACTTTAACACTACTTAGAGCATGAACTTACCTGTGAATGATGGCCCAGTAGCTTTTTCTATGGGTTGATTGTTCTCCCCAGGAAGCTTTCTGATATGGTGTGATTTAAGCAGTTCTTTGTAATGGTGCCTGTGTCAAAATAAAGGCCTTTGTATAGGATAATCCTCTCAGAGATACACAAAGCGATTATCTTGCACTTTCAGTTTCTAAAACTCAATTGGCTTTTGTGCACTTCAGAGTTTAATTCAGCACACTGCAAAATGTGTGCCAATGGTAACTCACATTCTTGTCCAACGTGAACATCTTTGATTGGGCATTATTTTGTTCTTATGTTACCATTACTCCTCCAGGTGAGATAATATGATATAAAATTGGCATCTTTTGTTGGCATACCTGTCAAGTGCAGCTCCGGAGATTAAGTGCAGCTCCGTAGAAGGCTTTTACGCATGTGTAGAAGGCTTTTAGGCATTCGCAGAAGTGACCTGCGCAGAACCGTTCTGCGCAGGTCACTTCTACGTATGCATAGAAGGCTTCTGCGCATCCCCTTCTGCACAGAAGCCTTCTACACATGCGTAGAAGGGTTTAACGCATGTGTAGAAGGGTTCTACGCATGCGTAGAAGGGTTCTACACATGTGTACAAAGGACCTGCGCAGAAGGGATGCGCAGTAACTCCTTTTCCCCTGCTGCCAAATTACGGGGTAGCGGCAGCTCTGGGTGGGAAATAGAGAAAATCGGCACGGAATTACGGGGTAATCCCAGCCAATACAGGGAACTTGACAGGTATATTTGTTGGACCTCTGCTTTACAAAACACAATCAAGTGTAATAAACATTTCAGACATTCACATCTTAAGCAACACCACAATCATATAAAAAATTCAAACCAAATTTAAATAGTGGAAGAGAAGAATGCAAAAAGTAGAGTCACTGGACATTAGCTAAATGACTACTTTAAGCATACTCAGCAGATCTGACCATTTTTTTCTTTTCTTTAAATTACAAACTTCTTTTAAAATGTGTCTTAATTTCAAAACAAGCTTTCCAGGCAGCAGTCCCCGAGACTTGAGCACAGCAGCTTGAAACAACTGTACAGCAGAAACTATTTGGCAACATTTCCAGGTTAGGAGGAAAGTGTTTTTTTTAAAATGTTTTTTTAATAAAACAAATATAATCAAACACAGACAAAATTACTCCGCAAAACACATTGAAAAACCAATTAAAAAAACAACTAAAGGTAAATCTGTAAATGTTGTGCACACCACCACTGGGACCATTAGGGGGAAATGCCTATACCCGTGATGGCGAACCTTGGCTCTCCAGATGTTCTTGGACTTCAATTCCCAGAAGCCCAAGCCCCCTGTGAATCCACACGAATGGGTTTACTGCGATTCATCCGGCCCGCGCTGCCCTCATCACTCCCGGAATCGGAAGTATAAACACGCCCATATGGGCGTGTTTTACTTCTGCTTCTGGGAGTGACGAGGGCAGCGTGGACTGGATGATTCGCAGTTCACCCATTCGTGTGGATTCACAGGGGGGTTTGAACTACTACTATATTTACTACTACATACCCTTTACTACTTTGTAAACCTTCCAATTGGACACTACGCAAGAAATGGGAACAAATATTCCCAGAGACAGATCAAGAGACTGTTACGCATCTCAGCTGTTCTACAGCTATTCCTGTTTGTCAATAGAGAAGAAACTGAATGAAAAGAAAGAGATCTAAATAAACACTATTACTGGAGAAGCAGAATGTGATATGTGACAGAACTGAAGAGATGTCAAAACAGGATCCAAAGAAAAGACCAGGTATAAAATTGGTGAGTGTGAAGCATCAGTCTCTCTTTACTTGTACTCAGATAGACCTGTGACATCGGGAAGCTACGCCAATAAAATAGATTGGCAAACACATATTTCCTTGTTTTCAATGCCTTTGGAAACAAAGTCATAGAAACTGAAAGAATGAACTGTGCCTACAGCTGGGGGGGGGGGGGAGGAAAAAGACTAGTTTGCTTGCACAGCATGTGAAAGACACCATTCCTTTATACAGGCACAAATCATACATACTTTTTAAAGGTAAAGATAACGTTTGCCCTTGCTCAAAAGCCAGTCATATCCGTGCCATTCAATGTTCATCTCTGTTTATCACCAAAGAGCCAGCATTGTCTGCATCTGCAGACATTTCCGTGGACATGTGGCAGGCATCACTAGACACCAGAGTGCATGGAACACTGTTTACCTTCTCACCTAAGTGGTACTTATTTGTTTACTTGCAATGTATTGCTTTCGAACTGCTAGGTTGCCAGGAGCTGGGACAGAGATGGGAGCTCACTCTGTTGTGCAGTACTCGGGTCTCAAAATGCTGACTTACCAATCTTCCAGTCATCAAGTTCAGCATCTTAACCACTAAGCCACCACAGTCCTATATACATGTGCACACTGACACTAAGTGTTCAAACATATGTGTCCATCCGTTAAGACAGAAAAAGAAATCAGAACTTTTCCAAAGTCTACCTGCAATTTCTAAAGGTTCTCCCAGCAATTAACATTGAAAGTGGCTTTTCATGCCAGCATGTGGATGGGCTGGTCTAAGAATTACCCCATCATGACTACCAGATGACTCGAATACAGGTACAACCACGGACAATTGTGTTCTTGTTCATATCCTCTGATATCCATGAATAGGTGTCGAACCGGCGCTATGTACGTTATTCCTACTCCTCACCTAGACATGTAAAATGTTTCAAATTGCTTTGTCCAGATATGAAGAGAAAGAACGGAAAAGAGACTGATAGCAGGACCACAGCAAGAATATCCAAGCATTACAGAGCATGAAAAGTCCTAATGGGACCTTTGCAGCAAAGAAGGGCAAAACACCCTGCCAAAACTAAACCTACATAATCCAACACAGAAACATGCTGTTAGCATAGCAACAGAGCCAGATGACTCAGGCCAGGCAAGCCTTATCTTAAGGAAACACAGGCTGCAGTGTTGGAATTACCCTGAATTAGTCCTTGTAGTGACCTTTGTAGTTGTAGTGAAAGAAAAGCCTGGAATGCTGTGGACCATGGAGTTGCAAAGGGTCAGACTTCACTGAACAATAATAAGAACAATAATAACAACAGTGGCCTTTAGGAAAACAAACCCTTCTCTTTCCTTGGCTCCTCTTTGCTTGGTCCACATAGTATTCTGTGGGAGTATGAGATGCTGTGATCTTTCTTGATTGCACAAGGTTTGGCACACCCTTCTATTTTGGGGCCTGCCATATCATACGGGTGTGATGTGTATTCTTAGGCTTTCTTGTTAATGATATCCATGCCAAGGGAAATTTCCTTATATGAAGGAAAAAGCCAAGGCAGATTTCCTAGACTTCAATCTGTGCAGGTTGAGTCTCTGAAACTACAAGGGACCTGGCATGAAGAGAAGAAAATAAATCTGATCACAAAGAAGAGAAGACAAGTCTGTGGGGTGCAGACAGAAGAGAAATCAAAACTTAACTCCTATTGAGGTGGTAAAAGGACAGAAGCAAGCAATGAAGTGTCATGGCTAATGGAACTGCAGACCATCAAGGGGCCAAAATTGGCCCGTCTCCCAGCAACAGGTTGTAATTGCTACTTTTAACAAAACAGAAAGGCTTCATGGTACCCCCAAGGAACACTCCAGGAGAACCAAACTCTTTGAAATAACATTTTCCCGCCAGGATTTTTGTCCTCATGCAGCTTGTAGTCACACAAGTCCCAAACATAGGCTAGACAGATAAATTGCTTGTTTACTGCAACAGTTGAATCTGGCAAGAAGCTTAATCTTTCATTTGCCTTCCCTTTACAAAGCAGAGGATAAATCCAAGGTTTGTTCTACCGTTAATTTTCTGGCTTGTCATAACAAAAACAAGCCAGGAAGCCAGATCAATACTGGACTTCCATATTATAATAAACAAACAGAAGCCCAATGATACTTGTTTTGTCCAGCTACTTCCAGTGCAAGGGACAGTGATCAGATCAGTCAGCATGAACTACACCTTTGGCTTGCTTGCTACAAGCTAAAATTCTTCTTATGAATGAATATAGCCAATGAACCACATATTACATGAGAGTAATCTACTGTAGACAATGCATGAAGTGGAAGTATGTTTGCTTTCTGTGCTGGGGGAATACTCCAAAGATTGATAGTTCCCAAGCTACATCTGAAACTTTCACTGCAACAACAGCAACCATAACATTACCTCAGAACTGTAATGGTCTCACTCCAGTGCTGTTGCTCACTCTCCCAAGGATCCACTTCGATCCATTCTGAAGTCTCTACTGCAAGCCGAGCCATTCCTATCCGATGTTTGGATGCCACCAATCCTTGCTTGCCATAGTTGTCGTTAACTGGTGAGACTATGCCTCTAATCACTTGATACTTTCCTTGGTAGGAGAGAAAAATAACAATAAAAATCTCAATCCTTTATATCAATGTAAACAATAAAAAGCATTATTTCCTCTCTTCCACAATTAAACTGCTGAAAGTTCTATTACCGAAGCGTTAACTTCATTAGATAGTACTAAAAGGAAGAGTGGGTAAGCATAAAAACCTTTTGTAAATAGAAACATTTTTCACTTATAATGCACAGGATTTGACAGGCTGAAGATAAGGTTAATGAATTTTTAGTTCAAGTAACTGTACCAGAACAG
This sequence comes from Bradypodion pumilum, assembly GCA_035047305.1. Taxonomy (NCBI): domain Eukaryota; kingdom Metazoa; phylum Chordata; class Lepidosauria; order Squamata; family Chamaeleonidae; genus Bradypodion; species Bradypodion pumilum. The sequence goes on from JAWDJD010000003.1 coordinate 329,218,469, forward strand.
CTTCAGGACAGCTCAGTTGATGAGTGTTTTAACTGACCAGTGTTTATTTCTTGGTATCTGATGCATACTGGTTAACAAGATTATCAAGGCTTATTCTCATGCTAAAGCAGCAACATCATGTTCCTATACACATTTTGTATAACTATTTAATTGTGTTGGGCAAAGTAAAACAATACAGGAAGGAGGGAAAACAGTCAACAAAAGATTATTTAGATGAAGACAAGATGAATATGTTATAGGCCAAGTACCAACTCACAGCAAACTAATGGTAGGAAGACAAGAAATTGAAAGAATGGATACAACTGTCTATATTTGGGGAGTATTTTAAATGAAAAGTGGGATCATGAGGTAGAGATTAAAATGTGAATAGAAAAAGTAAGATCTACCTTTCTCAAGGGTCAGACTCGACTGTACGACTGAACAACAACCTTCATCAAAATATGACATTTGTTATGCAATAGAGATCTAAATCTTGCTACGAAGATCCAAATAGTGAGATGACCAGTATTCCCAGTGTTGCTATATGGAGTCAAACCTTGGACACTGATTAAAGCATATGAAAAGAAAAAACAAGCTTTTAAAATGTGGATCTACAGATGACTGCTAAGAATATCATGGGTTGACCATGTGACTACTGTAGAAGTGTTACTCCAGATGGATAAAGAACAATAGCTGTTTAAGACCATTAAACAAAGAAAGCTCCAATACTTTGGGCATATCATGGGGAACAACATAAAGTACAGGATACTTCAACTCATTATGCAAGGGAAGATCATTGGGAAGAGAGACCTTGGATGCAGACTAAACTTTTGCCTGAAGAACTCAAGAGACTATCACCATGATGATAGCCTACAGTAAAACCTTGCATAAAGAGCACTTTGCTTAGAGACTAACTCACTTAAAGAGCAGAATTTTCTCTGAATGGTCGCCTCGCTTAACAACTTAAAACCTGGCTGGCAGTCCAAGTATGGGGTGCTGGTGGGAGGGTCCTCCCACCTTGGGTTGGCTGATATAGATCAGATTGCCTCCCGCCTTCGGTTCCAGCACCCTTTTGTGTGTGTGTGTGTGTGTGGTTTTAATTGTTTTATCTGCTGTTTTATCCTGTGTTTGTTAGCCGCCCTGAGTTGGCCTCGGCTGATTGGGCGGGGTAGAAATTGAACAAATAAAATAAATAATAAACTAAAACCAACTAAAAACTCACTTAACAACTAAATCAGGGTTCGCAATCCCACTAGCTAGAAGTCACAATTGGTCACTTACAATGGTGTTTCACTTAAAGGGCAAACTCGCTTAAAGAGCAATCCCGTGGAATGCATTATGCTCTTTAAGTGAGGTACCACTGTATTCAGAACGAATATGCCGTTTGACGAAGAAGCCAAAGTGGTTATTTAGACCAAGAATGGAATGCTGTAGTGGGAGATCTCATATAACTGAATATGTTAATTAAAATGTGTCAAGAATCCCGTATTTTTCCTGAGTACAAGACTTAACATTATCAAGAAAGTTTATGGAATTGTTAATGCACAACCCTTTGAAGCCACTGCCTAAAGTCCTCAGTTTAGGTTGTCAGAAACAAATATGTTACTTTCTTAAAAGTCATAAAATGTATCCAAGACTGAGTAGTGAAGTAAAAATTCAGGAAGACAAGTTTTCTTATTTGTTTCCCTACACTGTGTTTTGAAAGACAAATGTCTACTCTATATAATAAAAAATCTCAAATGTTCTCATGGTCCAGCACTGTCAACAACATCATTTTTTATTGTTCAGGTTCACAATTACTTACTATGAACATACATCAGGCTGCTTAATCCCATTCACTTCTTCAGCCTGGTGTTGTCAATTGTCCCACTGTGTGAGACAGAATGCTGGACTGGATGGGCTGTGGCCTGTTCCAGCAAGGCTGTTCTTATGGATGGCAACGGCTTTCCAGGATTTTGAGAAAGATTCATGAGTTTTTTACATGAGATGTCCTCAGTTGAAAAAGAGCAGGGAGTGAACACATTGGCCAGAATCCTGTTGGCACAGATCCATGTTCATGGATATTATCTTTATTAAAAGTTCCCTATTCCCTCATTTCAACTTGAGGAAGCCTTAGCATGTGTGAGGAGCTTCCTCCCGTCTCCCTTATTTCTCCTTATCCACAAAGTTAACTGAGGCTGTGCAGGTGCCAAATGAATGCCTGGAAAGGATAATGGGCTGGATGAGGTCCAATAAATTGAAGCTGAATCTTGAGAAGGCAGGGGCTCTGTGGTTTGGTGGCCCAGGCGTTGAGTAGAAGCCCTGTTCAGGATTGATTTATCATCTCCTCAAAGGAACAGGTGTGTAGTTTGGGAGTCCTCCTAGATTCTTCTTTCCCACTGAGGAAAGAAGCTCATATAAGTAGCTCAGAGTTCTTGTGGTCACCTTCGACTGATCTGCCAGCTACAACCATTTCTGGACAATAGTCCAAGCACTGGTAACTTCTTGGTTAGACTACTACAATCCATTCCACATGTGCCTACTCTCAAAGGTGATGCAGATGCTTGTTGGTGTGCATGGTTAGCAGAGTGGTATGCAGCGGCCAGCAAGAGGTGTGCACCTGGCAAGCTCAGAAAAACAGGCAGACAGGTCTTGGTGCAAAACAGAACTCAAAGCAGGTTTACTCAGGAAGTAAAAGGTGCAAGTACATACAGCGCAACAGCTGTAACACAAAATAGGTATATTATCTTGGGTTGCCCAGTTGACCTCACTGAGACAGTTCAGTTGAGCTATACATGCAAGTCTATACAGTCTATACAGTCTAGTAGCAGTCCAGTCCAGCTGAGTAGAAGCAAGCTGGAATTATTCTACAGCTTCTGTCTTTCCTGATGAAGGCTTACCCCGAGTAGTCCTTCCTTGTCAAGCAAGCACGGATAGCATATCAGGCAAAAACCATCCTCAGAATCTGTGCAGAGATTCAGTCTTTGTAGCAGGTTCTGGAACACGCAGAAGTCTTCGTCCAGACCGTCAGCAGAGAAGGTTGAGCACTGAAGCTGAAGCCTGCAATCCTGCTCTGACCTAAATACACTGGTTCACAGAGCACACCAGGGAAAAGTCCTAACACTTGTGTGATCTTGCAGTGGGGTCTTAAAGGCATCACAAACACAATATGCCTTGCAAACAGGGTGTGAGGCGAAGACTTACACACCCTAACAATGCTGCTACTCCAACTGTGGAATACCCTCCTCTTGACACTGGCATCATTTTAACACCAAATGAAGACATTCTTACTTATTAGAACCTTTGGTGCTTGAGGATCATGGGCTACATAGATTGTAGTGTGCAGATTTAAATGCTTTAAATTTTCAGTGTTTGATTATAAATTGTTTTAAATAGCTTATGTTTTAAAATGGTATTGGACAGTTATTTAACTTGCCCTGAGATCTTGTAGATATAGGGTCGGCTCAGTGGCTTAGTGGTTAAGATGCTGAACTTGATGACTGGAAGGTTGGCAGGTCAGCAGTTTGATACCTGAGTACTGCATGAAAGAGTGAGCTCCCATCTCTGTCCCAGCTCCTGCCAACCTAGCAGTTCGAAAGCAAGGAATTGCAAGTAGATAAATAGGGATCAATTCGGTGGGAAGGTAAACAGCGTTCTGTGCACTCCGGTGTCTAGTGATGCTTGCCCTGGAAAGGTCTGCAAATGCAAACAATGCTGGCTCCTTGGCTGTAAACAGAGATGAACACTGAACCCTAGAGTCAGATATGACTGACTTTCAAGCAAGGGCGACCTTTACTATAAATGTTTAAACAATAAACAAAGTCTGGAAAGTACCATCAACTGGTGTCATAGATTTTTAGACATTAAAGACTTCCCCCACATTGAGGCCCCCAAAGGTTACTTTCTTAAAAGTCATAAATTCTTCAAATCAATAATAATAATTGCAATAGATAAATATTGATAACTGCCCTTAGGGCAGATCTAACGCGATCCATAAGGAACCACAGAATTCAAGAAACAAGTAGAAAATTTTAATTGAAGATAAAGGTCTATGGTTGTATGGAGCTGTACTAAAAGAATTCCAGCCAATCTATGCACTGCATTATACAGGCATTAATATTGAGAAATTATTGGTGGCTAATAAGTGGAGCAGGAGGCTGGCTCCCAGATATTTCTCAGGTGAGACATTCTCTCCCCCCCCCCCAACTTCTACCCAATATGTGAACTGCCCCTAAGGGCAGTTATCAATATTTATCTATTGCAATTATTATTATTGATTTGAAGAATTTATATATTGCCTTCCGCTCAAGGTGTCCAAGGCAGTTTTCATTCTTAAAGCAAACAAGAGTAGCTGTCTGAACCAACACCTCTTTGGTGGCTAATGGTACAAACTTTCCTACCTAAGCTTTCTCTTCCTTTGCTTTCTGTAAAGGTACCACTCCAGAGTAGATGTGACTGAGGTTATTTCATTAGTTGTTTTTTTTTTTTAAAGAGGGTCATGGATCCTTCAGGAGCCTGACCTAGAGTGAGAAAGATTAGCCAGCACTCTCTCCCTTGCTAGGACATAGCCTCTGGGACATGAATAATATACCTAACACTTATAAAGATGAGCAATAATGAAAGTTTTAGATTCAATTCCTGTATGTATAGTGATGGTGATGTTTCACTGTTATACATATCTGCTTGGTGAACAAATCTATAAAGCTACACTAAGAGGAGAAGCATAAAATAATATATTTACTTTACATCTTACTGCACCCTGTAAGCTCCAGAGGTTTGACAAAGGCACTGTTCTGAGCTTTAAACAGAATTATCACAGATTACACTTTAACCTTTTCTCTAGATTACATGGAAATATTTTATCATGCAGTATTTAATTTTCCCAGGTTTCATTCTGTAATGGAAAATCAAAGTTAAACTCATGCCAGCAACTGCTGTGACATTAATTAAAGCTGACACTAACCTGGCACCTGGGATCAGCCAATTTCTTCTTTCAGTAACATAGCTGTTGGTTTAAATATGATGTTATTCCCTGACAAAGGAGGTGGGTGAGAAGGAGATATATTAAACAGAGCATATCCTTTCTGTACCTATCAGATATCCGGGATCTTAATATGCATTCAACCTCTGTTAATAAGGATTAAAGGAGAGCTGCTAATTCAGCAGCTAGCACAATGATACCCTGCTGGTAGGACAAAACTCATATTTACTGATAAATAGTAGACAGCTGGCTGCTACAACATAGATACCAAGTAGGAAGGAGAGGGGAGGGGAATGCACAGCTGAGCAGGTGACTCTGCAACGGGTTCTTACAATGAACATGTTATCATGTGTTGACTACTTCCAAAGAAGACAACTGGAACAGTACAGCCAAAAAGAAGTATGATGCCCAGATGGCTTCTAATGCACTAAGACAGAGATGGTCCTTTAGAGAATAGCTAAAGTGCCCTACCTCCAGGCATTTTTACCACAGGGTCACACACCATTTTCTTGCAGCTGTCTAGCCCTCTGTGATTTAGCAGCAAAGCAGAACAATACATCACTTTCTACATAAGGAGCAGCCAGTTTCTCCCATGATTTACTACTCATATTAAAGTAAGATGATCCATTCTTTGCTACATCTTGCAATAATGACACAATTAACTTGAAAGTTACGGAACTATTAATTTCAGCATTCAGTAGTCTAATCAATTCTCACATATAGGCCATGGATGTATCAGAACAGAAAGCCCTGTGCTGAAGAAACATTTGCAAATAGGACTTAAACCCACACATTTGATGAAATAATTATTGGGAAAACTTGGAACACTGACATTAACAGTGACACTGACACATGATGCACTAGCAATGCACTTTCATTGCACTCTTAGGGTGAAGTCCACTAATGCTGCATTTAGAGACTAAGCACCATACCCCATCCCTGACACTGAGTGGTATGTTGTTTTACATCCAGTACTCACATTAATGTGATTTATTTTTAAAAGGAAATTACTACATCATATTTTAGCTGGTATTTCAATTGGAACATGGAATGGAGACTGCTTTGTTTGCCTTAATAGATGACCTACCTGGGAACAAGATGAAGGTAGTGTTATCTTTTATTTATTTTTCTGGACCTTTCAGCAGCTTTTGATATGCTGACTATGGCATCCTATTTGATCACAAGGCCAAGCTCAATACTAAGGAAAGTGTATTGTTATGCTTCTTGTCTGTATATGCACAAACCTGATCCTGGAGAAGCACACTCAAATACTATGGTATTTGGCATGTAGCTACTTTTTATCTCCTATATCAATGTAGGTGAACCTATGGTAGGTGAACCTATGGTACATGTGCAGAGTCCTCTCTGGGGGCACACGTGCCATCACAGGCAAGCTCTGCACCGCTCCGTGCGGCTGGTGCCAATGGTAATGCCACTTTCCCACCCACCCCTCTCCCTCCACCTAAGGGGAGGCTGAAATCCCAACTGGGAGGCGACCAGACACCCTACCCCCACCCCAGGAGAAGGCGGTGGTGCACAGGCAGATGTGGGATTTCAGCCTCCCCCTTGGCGAAGGAAGAGGGGTGGGTGGGGATATGGTGCCAATGGCTGAAATCCTGGCCAGGAGGTGGCAGTGTGACACTGCCAGCGTGGCTCCGGGGATATCATGTGGATGCGTACACCGCTTGAGGCGTGCTGGTCTAAATATTTTATATTACTGGTCTAATTAAAAGTCTTATACCTTCAATATATAGTTCTTGAATTTATTAGACTATGGGCTGTTGTCTGAATGGCTGACTTCACTGCCAGTCTCAATCTGTGGGAAATTATTTAAATTAAAAATGGAATGTGAGATTTTTTGTGTTCTTCATGAAACAACACTTAAATACTGTAAAATCTTTGCTTTTCCTTCACACAAATATCCAATTTTCTTTACTCTTCTCTCAATTTCTTCCACTTATGACCAAAAGATCCATTTTGCTCCAAGAAATGCTATGTGGATAGTGATTTGAGTGTGTAAGTATACTGTAGAAGGTCCACCAGAACAAAATATGATGCTTTTATGTATATTAGTTACAGACCATATTGAAAAAAGAATCATAGAACATAGAATAAATGAATTGGAAGGGGTCTTATAGGCTATTGAGTCCAACCCCCTCTCAATGCAGGAATCAAAATCAAAGCAGATATACCATCTATGATAGCGAAGAGCCTGCCAGGATGAAGCACATGAGGTTTTATAAGCATTGATCTGATCACTGTGCATTTTTATTATCATACCCTATGGCCTGGATTGTGAGATTCAAAATATATAGATAAGAAACCCCACTTATCTGAAAAGCAAACTTTTCAAAATGCAGTTTCTGCTGAATCCAGGAAGGATCACTTTGCATGAGAAACACAGCTATTGCAAATGTCATGAATACCACTCACTTATTCTTTATAAAGAGAATATAATCGAAAAAGGAGATCAATTACACACACATGTTGCATGTATCTAAATTTGTGTTCTAAGTGAGTAGCTCTGTGCCGCTATATTTCATCACTTAATTCAGGCACATGCTTATAGATCTGACCACCCGGAAAATCCAGGAAAAATGCAACATAATACCATCAGAGGTGAACAGGAGAGTCTGAAAACATTTAGCACTAACAGATTGCAAAATAATATCTGGCACCACCAGCACAAGACTAAAAAGGCATTTGTAGAACAAGAAATTGAATCACATTACAGGGAGGAAATCCAACCAAGCATGACAAGGCATGAAAAGTTAAATGCAGTTTCATGTGAGTAATAAAATGAAAAGTATGCATTATTCTTCAAGCTATTCACTGCAGCCATAACCGTGGTATTTTAGTATTCATAAACACTGCCCACTGTGAAAGAGAAATTCATCTGTGGTATGCAGACAAGATTGCTTAGCAGAGAGTCAGACGGAGGCAGTAACACTTTGTACTCACAACTCCAAATATGAAAAAAAAAAAAGTATAGAAGTTCACACAAAATGTATAGAAGTTCACCAGATGGCTATTTTCTACCAAGTGGATAGGAAGATGCAAAAAGACATGGGGAGGCACCCATGGTTTTCCAATTTCTTTCAATGTTTCACTAAACTGCCTGAATACACACCTCTCTCTTTGTATAGTGTAGTAAGTGGAGAGTTGGGGGGGGAGTGCATTGAGCTCAAGTAATCACACTTATTAAATTCAGATCCATGCACACCTTGGATCACAGAGAAGTAGGATTCAAGAATTAATGGAAGTCAATTGAAACAAAGGTAAACGCAAGTCTAGTGATGGCAAATCTTTCAGAGACTGAGTGCCCAAACCCCATTTATTTCTAGCGAAGTGCCAACACAGCAACAGGGGAGGGAGGAAACACTTCCATTGGGCTGCTGGGCAGTGGGGAGTGGTGAACTCTGTGCTGGCGCAACCGCACAGGTGCCCACAGAGAGGGCACCCTCTCTGTGCCATAGGTTCGCCATCACTGGTCTATTCCATGTTAAATATATTTAACGGATTTATATTGATGAAGTGGACTTGATCCATGAAAGCTCACAATTAAATACAGGAGTTGGCCTTTAAGGTGCCACAACATTTTTTTGTCTTTTGTTATTGTTGTTTTGTTTACTCTCTGATATGCATGCACAGACTAACACAGCTACCACTTCAAAAATATATTTACTATTCACTAATATTAGACTAGAACTCTGTTATATGTTAAGTATCACTGATTTAAACAGGAAAAAGCTATTATTCTAATCTGGATTCTTATTTTTAATGTCACCGATGTCAATAGGAAAAGTCACTTATCAGAATGCCTTCTCAACATCAGCAGGCTTTGGTTCACCTCTGTAACTAGTTGGGAGAAACTAGTAATATGTACCTGTGTTTGTAATTAATCCCCCTCTGCCCAAGTGTAAGTGTATGACATTGCAATTGCAATTTAAGAATAACTTTACTTGTTTTTTATTTTCAGTGTAACTTTTAAATTACTTTGTAGTTACAGTAGACCCTCGCATAACGTTACTTGGTTCCCCAAGTAGCGTTGCTAAGCGATTTTTGTTGTTATGCTGTTTTCTATGAAGTTTCCCACATAACAACATTTTTAGTGTCGTTGTCCGGATAATGACAGTTATTTTAGCATTGTTGTCCAGACAACGGCACTAAAAATGTTGTTATGCGGGGAAACACGTGGTGCATAATGACGCATTGTTAAGCGAAAATGATGCTATCCGAACGCGTTATGTGAGGGTTGACTTTAAAATATGATGGAAATGGAACATTATAAGACTGAGCTGTACTGTACTTCTTACTGTAAGGTGTTGAGCCATTGTTAAGGTGAATGGCACCATGATGTGTTTTGTACCACTGACAGATTGTAACACAGGTAGCATGGTGCACTCAAACAGTTTTTTGAAATTACATAGTAATAATAACTTATTTAGTTCCTTTGGAGGAATGGAAAAATATAGTTAATATACTACAATTGTAGTAGTATCATGGGATCTATAACTGTAATTACCCTTTTCAAATATAATTATCCAAGCTTTGTAAATAAGTAAAGTTGGATGATCAATGCTAACCTTTGCTGGTTAAAGAAGCCAAACAATGGGATACTGTAATTTTAAATCTGTGATGAGTAGTGCTGTTACCTACCTTGAATCTGTTTCAACAGCACAGGCTTCACCAGCTACACAATCTGCCACAAATACCAGGATGGTATTCCCAGGAGGTGGCCTGGATTGGTCCCTAGGCTGTAATCTCTGTTTCTGAGTCTTGAGAGCAGTGGGGGAGGTTTAATAAGGTCCTGAACAACTAAGAATGAAGTAGATAATGAGATACACATTTGCTGATTATGTAAAATGTCTCTAATGTAAGTCACTATCAGTGAATGCTTCCCATAAAATTCAAACGGCATAAAATCCCAGAGGGGGATTCTAAGAGTTCCATTCCAAGAAAGTAACTTTTCAAAGCCCTGCTTCAGTGGCCTTTCATAAGATCAGCCTGGTTTTCCTTTCACAGACAGTACACTGACTGTATGACCTACCAAGAAGGGACCTTCAACAGGATTTTAACAAGGGGAAACACTCTGATGGTTTTCTTATTACATTTTTATACCACACTCATTAACCACATCTCTCTGGAAGGTTCACAAATAAAATTCAGAACCAAAACCTATGACAAAACAATAAAACACAATGCAAGGTCTAAATTAAAACAGCCAGAGAACCAAAGCAGGGCTCAAGCAACAGCAAAGGATAGCAGTAGTGTAAAGATACAGAAAGGAATGTCAGATATTTAAAGCTAATAAGTAAAGATTTAAAACCCTGGGAGATCAGAAAGACCTTTAGCTGATGAAAGATCTGCCAAAGAGTAGATAGCATGTGAACTATGGGTGAGCTTTCTAAAACTACAATGTCACCCTTGAAAAGCCTCTGAAGACAACAGAGAGGCTGGAAAGAAACCATCTTGTTGGAAATTTTATTTAAACATCCTAAGGTTAATTCTTTGTCTCAGCTTTTAACACAGATATCACTCAGCTTTTAACACAGATATCATTATCCTGCTTGCCTTGTCGCTGCCATTGATACAACATTTGCTTCTGGTTCTCTGGCTTGTTCCTAATAGGACTCTAAGCCTTAACTATCAGCAACTCTATTTTTTAACACATGAAGTTTAATTTTTATCAGCCATGCATCTGATATATTCAATCTGCTGGCTGCTTCGGAATTGTTTCCTGATCCTTTTTTTCAATACATCTATGTTTAACACACCATCTGCCAATGATTCTGAACCACAGTCCTTTAAATTAATAGTTATCAGCTAATTATTCTCTCAGATTTTTGCAGGCACCTGGATAAGTGTGACCCACAGAGTTCTCTGGGTCATTATCTGTTCATCTTGCCAGAGCACAGAAGCAATTGAAACACGGCTCTTCATAGCTTTTCTGCAAATGCCGTTCTGGGGAACCATCTAAGCTACAAGGCCTTTATTGTGCATCTGACATGCTTCTTTGTTGGGATTTTACGAAGACACCTTCCAGTTGTGACCTTCCCATCTCCCTGTCCTCTCTTCTCTACTGCATTCCTCCTTTACACAGAAAATCTATTAAACAGGAAAAGATGTAATAACTGCACAATGTCTTATGACACGTAGAACTTGCAGTGAACCAAATAGAAGCACATTTAATGAACGCAGACTGTTTTCCCAATTTAGCCTTCTAGTTAAAACTGTAAATTGTACATCATTTCTTTAGATAGAGTGATATGATCATCAAACAGATGTGATACTGCAATTTAAGAATTTCTTCACTTAGAAAAAAAAGGAGAGAAAAAAGGGAATAAGGCCCCTTCTGCTAAGGTCAAATATGCAAATATTCCACTAAAATGATGACAGAACTTCATAGTAGTGGTGTGAAAAAACTATTTTTTTATTTCCCTGTATTTTATTAGCTTATTTCAAGAGGCGGTAAAATTTAAAAGCCTGGGAGAGTTTTTGTACAGAACTGTGCAATAAACTGATCCAAGTTCTTTAATTAATGGGGACATAGATTTCACACACACTAAAATGGTGTGAAATGCGGACAAATTGCAGAAATTCTTTTTTGCAACCCAGCACACTGATTTTCTGAAGATGTTCTTACACAAACCTGTTTGATGAAGGTGATCTCTTGCTAGTTCAAACAGACGTAAGTGCATATTTGTTATAGGATTAAAGGATCCACAAGCAAGAAGTGTGAGTGGTATCAGATGCTTCATCGGGATGAGCAATCTTCAGCAGCAACACCATAAACCTTAGAGGGGGAAATAATAGTTAAAATAATCCACCAAAATGAAATGCGTTTAAAGTGTTCCTCAAGATTAGAAACAGTAAATCAACATTAAAAAAACAACAACAACCCTCTGCTAATGGACTAATTCAGCAGATCAACTATAATACTAGACCGTTCTAAGATTCATCTCAGGGGTTCTCAACCTTTTCAAGCTGAAGACCAGGTCGCACTCCCTCAGACAGCTTCAGGGGCGGATGGTCATTTTGCCCTGCCTGCATGATGGGGGCAGACTGTACATTAAAAAGGAACCACACGAGACCGGAACAAGATGGCGGGGGAGTAATACACGAGTGAAGCAGGCTGCGAGATAAATGCATTAAAAAGGCGGAAAAACAAAGGCTGTCAAAGATAAATTTGAGAAAAAAAGACAGAGGAGTGCTGTGGGGGTGAAGAAGGTGAAGAATTCAGGGGTCAAGAGAGTCTGGGCCAGTGTGACAGTTTGAAAAGGCTGGAAAAGGCAAAGAGACGCCGATTGAATGGGATGACTTAGATTTGCAAGCTTCTGTAAGTCCTCCGTTTGCTCTTAATGTTTATTTTGGGCTGTAAAGACCACCTAATTAAGGAAGGTGTGATTGATGAGACTGAGAAGGAAAAACAGAACTGTGGAAGAGAGTGAAAGATTGGGTTTCAAAGGCAAGGTGGAGAAAGCAAGCTTGAAATAAGCCTTGAAAAGTGAGGGGAGAAAGCTTTGAGAAACCTTGAATTCCCTCAAAGTATTGGAGCAAAGTTTTGAACTAAAAAGAGATATAAAAGGGGAACCCTGAGGCAAGAGAGCTGATGGACTGAAGGAGGGGGTGTCTGTCTGTCCCCTTTTTTTTGAGAGAGAAAGAATCTTTGAAAGATGAAACAAAATAAAAAAGGAGAGAGAGAGTGAAGAAGAACAGGCCCCTGAAGATGAGAAACAGCTGATGAAGTAGCTGTGACCATAAAGTAGTGAGAGGAGAGAGAAAAGAAGTGGGAAACAGTCAGCCCTAAATGAGTTATCATCACCCCAAAGATATCAGACTCTAGACTTACTCTAGAGAGTCTAGAGATCCTAAAATTATCGAAATGGAATCTTATGGGGAAGCACTAAAAGATTTCAGGGACCAGGCGGAAAAGTTGATGAAAGCAGTAATGAATTCTGCAGATAATGGACGTGTAGAAATGGAGAAAAAAGAGATGCAATAAAAGGGAAAGGAAAAGGATATAAGAATGGCTAATCAAGAAAAAAGACAGTACATGGAGGACACAATAGAAGCAAAATTAAAAGAAATTATGAATGGACAACAAGAACTAAGGGACTTGCTGATTAACTTTATGAAAATATTAAATAATAACTTTATGACAATAGTGTCAAAATTAAAATCTGTGGGAGAGGAGATAAAAGACATGCAATCAGTGGAGAAAGAAATGGATATTTGGAGTAAACTTGAGAAAAGGTTGGACAGAATAGATGTGACAAGGAAGCAAGAAATGAAAGATACCATGAATAGACAACAAGAACTAAGAGATCTATTGGCCAACTCTATGAAAGTAGTAACTAAAGAATTTGAGACAACAAAGGTAAAAGATTTGCAAGAAAAAGATAAAAGAATAGATAATCAAGAAAAAAAGACTGTACATGCTGGAGGAGACGGCGAGACAAAAGAACGTGGTGATTAAAAATATTCCAGAGGGAAGTCCAGACCGACTGAGAGAAAGAATTATTAAATGGTTGAATGAATTGAAGATGGGGAGAGAATTTACACAGGAGGATATTCTAGCAGTTTATAGATTGGGGAAGAGAAGAAAGGGGACTTTTAAAAAGTTTGTTTTGGTAAAATTTGCAGGTCTGGACAGAAAATTAGAATTAATGGCATTTTAAAGAAGAAATGGTACACGAGTACCAAAATTGGATGGGGAAAGACTGGATATTTATCAGGACATAACTAAAGAAGAAAGATTGTGGAGGAAGAAAATTAAACCAATCACTACATTGTTAAGGGATAAGGGTGTGAGTTATAATTGGCAAAAATTACATCATTTAAGTTTCTTTTGGGCAGGTAAAGTTGTTGTGATAAACAAGCAAACTGAGTATTTGGATATACTAGAATCTTGTAATATTATTAAGGGAGGATCAGAAGAATGGAGGAAACTTAAAGAAGAGCTTTTAATTTTGAGAAGTTAATCCAAAACATAAAAGAAGTGAAAAATACAGGGAGAAAGATAAGGGTAAAAGGGAATATTTATGAAATTGTCACAAAAAGGTTAATAACTTTTGTTAAGAAAGGTTAAAAGGGGGTAAGTTGGATGGAAAATTACAGTGTAAAGTTTGAAATATAAGGTTTAATATGTTTGAAATGGTAAATAATCCTCTGTCAAGGAATGTCAAGGAAGGGCAAGTAGTAGAAATGTGGAGTATGATGTTGTGGAAATTGTTATTTTTTAATGAGTTTCCATTTGCTGTGATTTTGGTTTCTATATTTGTTCTGATGTAAGATGGAGGAGGTTTGGTTTAAGGAAGAGATTAAAACATGTAAATAACCTTTTGTTAAAGGGGGTTAAGATTATGAGGAAATATATGTTGGGGAAGCCTGCAGAGAATATCGGATGTGCAGTATATAGATAAATTAATATATAAGAGTAAGAATTTGCAATTGGTACAGAAAGAGAATTGAATAAGCCTAATTAGTACAGTAATTGTAGGGGGAGGGAAAGAAAGGGGGAGATAACTTTAGGACCAAAAATTTGCACAGAAAAGTTTTGAAGGAAAGGTAATGACATGTGTAATGGTAGAATAACCATTAGTAGGAGGAAAGAAGAGAGAAAAACAGCTGCATGTTATGAACAACAAATTTATTTAATGTCTTAAATATCAGCAAGAATCCGTCTTACTCTTATCTATTAGGATATAACAAAGGAAGAAAGATTGCGGAGGAAGAAAAACAAAATTGTCAAGGGATAAGGATATGAGTTATAATTGGTAGCAAATATAACAGTTAAGAATTTTCTGTGTAAGGAAAGTTGTTTTGATAAGTAAACAAATTGAGATTTTGTTTATATTACAATCATGTAATATTGTCAAAGAAGGATTAGAAGAATGAAGGAAACTTAAAGAAGAGCTTTTAATTACGGGAGGTTAGCCCAGAACATAAAGTAATATGTAGAGTATGATGTTTTGGAAATTGTTTCCTTTAAAAAACAATAATCTTTATTTGCTGAGACCCTGGTTTCTATATCTGCTTTGCCCTAAGATAGAGGAAGTTTGGTTCTAGAAAGAGATTGATTGATTGAAATATGTAAATAATCCTCTGTCAAGGTGTGTTAAGATTAACTAGATAGATGAATAGATAGATAGATTATAACTTATAAGGTGATATATGTTAAGGTTCGCAGATAATTGGATGTGCGGTATATAGATAAATAGAAATACAAGAGTAAGAATTTGCAACTAGTTATAGGAAGTAAATTGAATAATTTTGATCATTATAGCAACTATAGAAAAAAAGAAGGAAAAAAAGGTGGGATAATTTTGGGGTCAAAATCTGAATAGAAATGATTTGAAGGAAAGGTAATAAAATGAGTAATGATATGACAACCATTAGCAGGAGGGAAAGAGAAACAGCTGCTTTGCTATGAACAATAAAATTCATTTAATGTCTTAAATAATAGCAAGAACCCGCTCTAGTTCCGGTCTCCCTCCCCTTCTTCGGCACTTCGGAGGCGGTCCTTCAATGGAAGGACAAGGGGAGTGAAGAAGACAGAAGATGGTGAAGGGCTGGGTGAGGGTGATTGGGAGGTGAAGGGTGGGTGAGGGTGAATGTATTCAATGTATATTTGTTCATTTGCTCTTTTTTATTGTACTAGCAAGGGTTGCCCGGCGTTGCCGGGCTTTTTCACCCCTTTGTTTTATTTAAAATGATGCATGTTTTCTTTTTAAAATATATATATATATATTTTATTTTTTAAAAAAACAATTTAACAATTAACAATTTTTGTTTGTAATGTTTTTTGCACAGAAAAGAATGTTACTTGAAATTTTTGAAAACATTTGTAAATCTGTTAACTATTTATAATTTTTTCTGATGTCTTTTGTGCTGTAGCGAAGCGTCTTCTGTATCTGAAAAACATAATATACAGGGATATATATATATATATATATATATATATATATATATATATATATATATATATATATATATATATATATATATATATATATATATATATATATATATATATATATATATATATATATATATATATATATGTTTTTGGAAATGTATTATTTGATTAAAAAAATTCTGTAATATTGTTGTTAGTTTAAAAAAAATATTTTTATGGTTAAGTCAATAATTACCTTCATTAACAGCTGTTTTGCTTTTTGTGGTTCACGCAGATGAGTGATGATTTGGTGAGGTATCTGTGTAATGGGAATAATGAGAAAGTTATATATATATGCTTTTTTAAGTATTTGATAATGTAATTGTTTTTATTATTTACCTGATGTTTTCTGGCTCTGTTGAGATTTGATTTTGAGGAAATGCTGTAGCATTAATTCTGCTAGTGGCTGATTGTATGGAGATGGTGGATGTGTCATCATGAGTACATGTCTCAGTATGATTTTGTCTATATCCATCACAATTTTGTTTTGCTAGTCTTGGTTTTTTTGATTTAGTTGTGGTTGTTGTCTGTTTTCTTGTTGTTTCTCATTGGATGAGTGTTTCATTTCCTGTTGTTGTATTTGTTTGCTGTTTATTTCTGTTATTATTTCTTGTAATGTCTTTTTCTGTGGGTGTAGTTTGAATCTAGTGTCTTCTTGTTTCTCATTGTTTGGGTGTTTCATGTCCTGTTGTTTTATTTGTTTGTTGTTTATTTCCTCTATGATTTCTTGTAATGTTTTTTTCTGTGGGTGGAGTTTTAATTCTGTGGCCTTGATTTGTATTTTTGCAATATTTGTTGCTTCCTTTTTAAAGTTCATTGACGACTGTGGTGTGGTGATTGTTTGTATTTCTTTTCTTCTGACTATTTGCATTTCTGTTTGGCTATTTTTGCCGTCTTCCTTTTTGTAATTGCTTTTGTTTGTGGTTGTTGTTCCTGTCTCCTTTGTTGTTTTTTGTATCTCATTTTTGTTTACATTGTGTGGTTTCTCAGGTTTTTGCTCTTTCCATGGCAATATAATTTTTTGGTTCTTTGTTGTGTGTATTTCTTCCCTTATGTATATTTGCTTGTCTTGTTGTTGTTGTTTTTGGTCATGTTTTTGGATCATTTGCATGTTTGTGTTTGTATGTCCCTGTTCGTTTGTTGTTGTATTTCTGTTTGTTTGGGAGCTGTTCTCTGATCTTTCTGTGGTTGGTTGTTTCCATGGCAGTATCATTTCTGTTGGTGTTGCGTTTTGTTTTTCCTTTTTCTTTACAGTTAGGAAGTTTTGTTGTTTAATTTCCTGCACCTCAGTATTGAAGACATTATCAGATATTTCATTACCTCCTTGTTTCCATGGTAATTTTTTTCCATGGTAAAATTCAATTGGGTGATGCATGTTAATTTTGGTAACGCAGAATGTACCTTTTGGGTTGTGGCTTGTTGATTGGTTCTCTTCCTGCTGGTTATCTGTTTTCGTTTTTGATTGCTTTAGCGATTTGTTTTCATCTTTCTCCATGTCGATATATTTTTTTTTAACTTTAGTTTGTTAAGATTTCACTGCCGCTTTTTGAAAGTCGCTGCTGATCCATGTACTTTCGTTTCCAACCTGCGTGTTTCCTGTTCATTTTGAAAATCTCGTTATCGCGTTATCTTCCTCCGCTGCTTTGGGACTTTGACAGAGTTAGGTGAGCTAAGTGGATTTGCAAGTGTGGAGGTGTGGTTTTATTCCGCGTTGCTGTTTGGATGTTTGGAAGGCATGGCTGTAAGTGACTATTTGTTTTTCTGTATATTATTTCTTTTGTTGCTGTTTATTGTCCCGTTTTTGCTTTCCTTTCGGCTTCCTTTTTCAAATTTTCTGGATACGCGATGTTGGCTGTCGTAGACTTTGGCTTTTGCCTTTACTCGTGTTTTGGTAATTGTTACTGTGTTCCTCAGTTATTTCTCTCCGCTGCTTTTGGACTTTGGAAGAGTTAGGTGAGCTAAGTGGATTTGCATGTTTAGAGGTGTGTTTGTTTTCCCTGTTGCTTTTTGGCTGTGTGGAAGGCATTGATGTAAGTGAGTGTTTGTCTTCTTGTATGTTATTTCTATTATTTCTTCTTATTGTTCCGTTTGTGCTTTCCTTTCGGGTACCTTTCTCAAAGTTTCTGGATACGCGATGTTGGCTGTCGTAGACTTTGCCTTTTCCCTTTACTCGTGTCTTGGTAATTGTTACTGTGTTCCTCAGTTATTTCTCTCCGCGGCTTTTGGACTTGGTGAGAGTTAGGTGAGCTAAGTGGATTTGCATGTTTAGAGGTGTGTTTGTTTCCCCTGTTGCTGTTTGGTTGTGTGGAAGGCCACGAGGAGGAGAGCCATCCAGCCGGGCGAGCAGCAGAAGGGCCAGCCGCGCCGCCGCCGGGCAACCACCCCCAGCCGGGGGGTGGGGAGGAGAGCCAGCCAGCCGGGCGAGCGAGCGAGCGAGCGGCGGAAGGGCCAGCCGCGGCCGACACCGGGCTACCACTCCCAGCCGGGGGGTGAGGAGGAGAGCCAGCCAGCCGGGCGAGCGGCAGAAGGGCCAGCCGCGCCGCCGCCGGGCAACCACCCCCAGCTGGGGGGTGAGGAAGAGGAGGAGAGCCATCCAGCCGGGAAAGCGGCAGAAGGGCCAGCCGCGCCGCCGCCGGGCAACCACCCCCAGCCGGGGGGTGGGGAGGAGAGCCAGCCAGCCGGGCGAGCGAGCGAGCGGCGGAAGGGCCAGCCGCGGCCGACACCGGGCTACCACTCCCAGCCGGGGGGTGAGGAGGAGAGCCAGCCAGCCGGGTGAGCGGCGGAAGGGCCAGCCGCGCCGCCGCCGGGCAACCACCCCCAGCCGGGGGGTGAGGAAGAGGAGGAGAGCCATCCAGCCGGGCGAGCGGCAGAAGGGCCAGCCGCGGCCGCCGCCGGGCAACCACCCACAGCCGGGGGGGGAGAGGAGGAGGAAGAGAGCCGGTTGAGCAGCGGAAAGGCCAAGAGAAGACCAACTGAAAGACGGGAGGAGGGCAGAGGAGGAAAAGCAAGGGGAGAGACTCAGAGCCCCAGGCAAAGGATAAGTACCTGATATGCAGATGTAGAAGACTTAACATAGAAACTGACATAGAGACTTTATACTAACTAAATACAGAAATTGACATAGAGACTGTGTATAAAGTGTGATAATATGCATGATAATATGTTGTCTAAAATGTTTTTAAACTTTTAAAATCTGTGATAAAATGTATGAGGAGGGAAAAATGGCGTAGACACCGGCAAACCACGCCACAAAGCTTGCCAAGAGAACCCTATGGACCAAAACAAAAGGCAAAACAAAAGGGCAGGCTAGGTGATACAGGATGCTTAACACCACAGAGGGGAGAAAGGGGAGGGACAGGAAGGGGGGAGGGGAAATGCAATGTTGTAAGGAGCAATACTGCATAGGGACATGGAATGTGAGATCAATGAACCAAGGAAAACTGTAAGTGGTAAAAAATGAGATGGAAAGAATAAGCATTGACATCTTGGGAATCAGTGAGCTAAAATGGACAGGGATGGGTGAATTCAGCTCTGGAAACCATCATATCTACTACTGTGGGCAAGAAAACCTTAGAAGAAATGGAGTAGCCATAATTGTTAATAAAAGAGTGAGAAAAGCAGTAATGGGATACAACCTTAAAAATGACAGAATGATGTCAGTTAGATTCCAAGGCAAACCTTTCAATGTCACTGTGATCCAAATATACGCACCAACCACTGGCGCAGATGAAGCCACAATGGACCAGTTCTATGAGGACTTACAACACCTCATAGAACAGACACCAAGAAATGATGTCCAAATTATATTAGGAGACTGGAATGCCAAAGTAGGAAATCAAAAAGTGGAGGGAATAACAGGCAAATTTGGTCTTGGAGTACAGAATGAAGCAGGGCAAAGATTGATAGAGTTCTGCCAAGAGAACGCACTGGTCATAGCAAACACTCTCTTCCAGCAACACAAGAGGCAACTTTACACATGGACATCACCAGATGGCCAACACCGAAACCAGATCGACTACATACTCTGCAGCCAAAGATGGAGAACCTCCATACAGTCAGCAAAAACAAGACCTGGAGCAGACTGTGGCTCAGATCACAACCTACTGATCGCGAAATTCAGGCTAAGACTAAAGAAAATAGGGAAAACACGGAGACCAGAAAGATATCACCTAGACAGCATCCCTAAAGAATACGCGGTGGAGGTGATGAACAGATTCAATGGCTTAGACTCGGTAGACAGAGTACCAGAAGAATTATGGACGGAGATGAAGGACATCATGCAGGAAGCAGCAAAGAAAATCATACCAAAAGAAAAGAAGAGTAAGAAAGCAAAGTGGTTGTCTGATGAGGCTCTTAAAATAGCAGAGGAAAGAAGGAACGCCAAAGTCAAAGGAGAAAGGAAAAACTACAATCATTTGAACACAGAATTTCAAAGAAAAGCAAGGAGAGATAAGGAAAACTACCTAAAAGAACAGTGCAGAGAAATGGAGGAAAACAACAAAAGAGGCAGAACCAGAGATCTCTTCAAAAAAATCGGCGAAATCAAGGGAACATTTAAAGCAAAAATGACCATGATAAGGGACAAAGATGGAAAGGAGCTAGCTGATGCAGAAGAAATTAAGAAAAGATGGAGAGAGTACACAGAGGAACTTTACAAAAAGGACCTCAACACTCCTGACAATCACAATGATGAAGAAATTGAACTTGAGCCAGACATCCTGGAGAGCGAAGTCATAAAGGCCCTAAAGAGCACTGCAAACAACAAAGCTAGTGGAGATGATGGTATCCCAGTTGAATTCTTCAAAGCGCTAAAAGATGACGGCGTCAAATTACTGCATTCAATATGCCAGCAGATTTGGAAAACAAAACAGTGGCCACAGGACTGGAAAAGATCAGTATACATCCCAATCCCAAAAAAGGGCAATGCCAAAGAATGTTCAAATTATCGAACAATCGCGCTCATCCCACATGCCAGCAAGGTGATGCTCAAGATAATACAGGATAGACTTCAGCAACATGTGGAGAGAGAATTACCAGAGGTGCAGGCTGGTTTCAGAAGAGGCAGGGGGACTAGAGACCACATTGCCAACATACGCTGGATCATGGAGAAAACAAAGGAATACCAGAAACAAGTTTACTTTTGTTTTATTGACTACACTAAGGCATTTGACTGTGTGGACCACAACAAGATGTGGCAAGTAATTAAAGAGATGGGAATTCCAGAGCACCTCATATGCCTTCTGAGAAATCTGTACATGAAACAAGAGGCAACAGTTAGGACAGAACACGGAATGACAGAATGGTTTGGAATAGGAAAAGGAGTAAGACAAGGCTGCATTTTGTCACCATGCTTATTCAACCTATACACAGAGCACATAATGCGCAGTGCAGGGATGGAGGAATCACAATATGGGATTAAAATCGCTGGGAGAAACATCAATAATCTGAGATATGCAGACGATACCACCCTAATGGCAGAAAGTGAGGAAGACCTAAAGAATCTCTTGATTGGGCTGAAGGAGGAGAGTGCAAAAGCTGGCCTGAGACTCAATATCAAGAAAACCAAGATAATGGCAACAGGCCCCATCAGTTCCTGGAAAATAGACGGGGAAGAAGTAGAAGCAGTGACAGATTTTACTTTCTTAGGATCAAAGATCACTGCAGATGGGGATTGTAGCCATGAAATAAAAAGGCGACTGATTCTTGGGAGACAAGCAATGAGAAACCTGGGGAACATAGTGAAAAGCAGAGACATCACACTGAAAACAAAATTAGAATAGTCAAAGCAATGGTTTTCCCAGTAGTAATGTATGGATGTGAGAGCTGGACAATTAGGAAGGCTGAACGCAGAAGAATAGATGCCTTTGAAATGTGGTGTTGGAGGAGGGTTTTGAGAGTGCCCTGGACAGCGAGGAGAACAAATAGGTCAATCCTAGAAGAAATTAACCCGGATTGCTCACTGGAAGGCCAAATAGTAAAGATGAAGCTAAAATACTTTGGACATCAAATGAGAAGGGAGGATTCACTTGAGAAGGCATTGATGTTGGGAAAGGTGGAAGGCAAAAGAAGAAGGGGGAGGCCAAGGATGAGATGGCTAGATGGCATTGTAGACACAATGGGCACAGAGCTGGGAGGGCTGAGGGGGATGGTGGAGGACAGAGGCGCCTGGAGAGCAATGGTCCATAGGGTCGCAAAGGGTCGGAACCGACTGTGCGACTGAACAACAACATTTCTTTTCTTGCTTCTAATTGTTCCGTTTGTGCTTTCCTTTCGGCTACCTTTTTGAAAGTTTCTGGATACGCGATGTTGAGTGTCGTTGACTTTTGCTTTTGCCTTTACTCGTGTTTTGGTAATTGTTACTGTGTTCCTGAGTTATTTCTCTCCGCTGCTTTTTGACTTGGGGAGAATTAGGTGAGCTAAGAGGATTTGCATGTTTAGAGGTGTGTTTGTTTTCCTTGTTGCTGTTTGGCTGTGTGAATGGAATTGCTGTAAGTGAGTGTTTGTTTTCTTGTACGTTATTTCTATTCTGTCTTCTTATTGTACTGTGTGTGCTTTCCTTTCGGCTACCTTTTTGAAAGTTTCTGGATACGTGATGTTGAGTGTCGTTGACTTTTGCTTTTGCCTATACTCGTGTTTTGGTAATTGTTACTGTGTTCCTCAGTTTTTTCTCTCCGCTGCTTTTGGAGTTGGGGACAGTTAGTTGAGCTAATTGCATTTGCATGTTTAGAGGTGTGTTTGTTTTCCCGGTTGCTGATTGGCTGTGTGGAAGGCATGGCTGTAAGTGAGTGTTTGTTTTCCTATATATTATTTCTATTCTTGCTTCTTTTTGTACCGTTTGTTTTTTTCTTTTGGCTTCCTTTTTTAAAGTTGCTTGAGACGCAATGCTGGCTGTCTTAGACTTTGGCTTTTGTGTTTACTCGTTTTTTTGAAATTGTAACTGGTTTCCTGATATTTGTTTGCAATAGGTCAGGATTAATTCTAATTTAAATGATTTTCATTGGTCTAATTTGTGTATGTTATAATGTTTTTTTGTGGTGCCTATTGATTATTTTTCTGCAGCACTTGATGATAGACAATGTTTTTGGTTTGCTCCTTTTCAGCTAGTATGAATAGGTTTTCTGCAGCTACCACTCTGGAGCACGCAACATATAATTGTCCGTGAGCAAAACATGGTTTTGTGAGGTGAACTCCACAATGTTTTAGTGTCTGGCCTTGTGATTTATTAATTGTTATTGCAAATGCTAGTTTAACTGGGAATTGCAGTCTTCTGAATGGAATAGTTTGATCAGTCGGTATAAGTGGTATTCTTGGAATGCATACTGATTCACCTGCTCCTTTCCCTGTTATAATTATAGCTTCTATGACATTTGGCATCAGGTTTTTTACACATAGTCTTGTGCCATTGCATAAGTTTGGAGGATTCATATTTCTAAGTAAAATAATTGGTGCTCCTTTTTTAAGTAATAGTGGTGAGATGGCATTCCAGGCAGTTCTAATGAGTTCAAAAATTCAGTTGGGAAATTTACTGCATCATCTTTGTCAACCACTGTATCAATTGATTTATATACAGTTGGCTGGTCTGGCAACATGTCGAGTATTTCGTAATTAATATTGTTAACATCATCATTTCTGGCTGCTAAGATTGCTCTTTCTGTTAGCCACTCATGTTGATGATAATGTGAGTTAATATCAGTGTAAATTGCATCGATTAGTTCAGTTTCTGAGTGTACAATTGTGCAGAAGTAATTTGGGAATGTGATGTTGTTCTCCTCATTTTTGGGCACCTTTCCTTCTCCAATATTTAGCAGGAAGTCAGTAAAGATTTTTGTGTTTATGTTATGTCGTACTCTCATGTTTTCTTTCAATGTTATGCTTTGCACATGTTTCCATAGAAAAGATTGGTTAATACATGCGTTTATTTGATCTGCTGGAGTTGATTTTGGAATTACAGGTAGCGTTTGCCTGAAATCACCACAAAGAAGTAATAAATTTCCTCCCATTATTTTTGGATTGTCATTTAAATCTTGAAGTGTTCTGTGCAAAGCTTCAATTGATTTCTTATGTGCCATTGTACATTCATCCCATATTATTATTTTTGCCTCTTTCAGTACCTTAGCACGTGCACTGTCTTTTGTAATGTTACATGTTGGTGTTTCTTGTTTTGCTATGTCTAGTGGTATCTGGAGTGCTGAATGTGCTGTGCGACCTCCTTCCATTAAAGTTGCAGCTATGCCTGATGATGCTATTGCTAATGCCACATGGCTTTCTGATCTTATTTCTGCCAGAATCAAATTTGTAAGGAATGTTTTTCCAGTTCCTCCTGCTGCTTGTAAGAATATTATTCCTCCACTTTCTTCCTTTATTTGATTCATTATTGTTTCATATGCTGCTTTCTGTTCATCATTAAGTAGCGGTTTATTTTGATTTATGTATTGCTTTAATTCGTCTGTGTTATATGTGGTCTCCCTGATATAATCAGCATTTAATGCATCACCTTTGTCTCTGTTTGGTTGTGGAAGTCCAACTTGTTTAAGTGTTTTGTTTGCAATGTGTATGCATTGGTCTTCTATTTGTATTAACGTAATATTGTAGATGTGTGGGGTGTATTCAATATTTAAATTTGGATTTTCTTTCTTTGCTGTGAGTAGGTGGTCTTCACTAAGTTGGTTTTTGAACATTTCCCACAAATGTAGTGGATTTGATGGACTACATGATGTCAATATTATAGCTATCAATGTTCTCATTTGTTGTGGCATTGAAAATATGTTTGCTTCGTCCAAAGTTGTCTCCCAATGTTGGTCTGCTTCCAGTAATCCCATTTGCTGACAAACCTCTCTGTATGTTTCCATGATTTTTCCATTCACAGTTTTTAGTTCCTGGAAAGATTTAGGGCCAGGAATAGTGTGTAGCAGCATTCTGAGATAGAAGCATTTGCTATTATTAGGGTGCACAGTATATAGTCTTCCAATTGCATCACTTTGGTACATGTCAAGTTCAGGAATATAGGTGCCAGTTTTTCTCCGGTAGATTTGTCTCTTAGTTTTATTCCAGGTGTAATATGTTGGCACATCATTATATAGGATTGTTTGTGCAAATTCATCAGTGTTGCACAAATGAAAAAATGCTGTTAAAGTTGTTTCTTTTGGATTTTCAGCCACACTTGTTGCTGTTTCTGGTGTGAAATACACTCTTTGCCCATTTTCAAGATGTACACTTAAATGCTGGACTGTGGGATGTCTTTCATGAATGTGAAATCCTAGAATACGCCAGAAACCCTCATTTGTGCTAATGTACCTGCCACATTGGTACTACAGTATCTCATCATTTTTGTTTTGGTTCCTGACATCATAAACTGCCATGTCACTTCCTTTATTTATGTACTTGCAGACATATTTAATGGATTTGACACTATTACAATATTCCACATTTATATGAGCATTGAATATTTTTGACAGTAATGGACTGTATGGGACTATCCATGTGTTGTCAATTACTACTTCCCCTTGTGTTTTCATATTTATTTTTGTGGTTTTTCCTCCATCCTCTTCTGACCGTCTTCTATATTGTGGGTATCCATCTTCTGATGTTTCTGTTTCTTTCAATAATGCTCTGGGATATCTTTTGGTGCAACATTTGTCTTTCATACATGTTGATTGAGGGTTAAGTAGTCCATATGAACCATGAATCATGTTTTTTTTAACTATTGCATGTAATTCTGTATCTTCTTTTTCGTCAGGGATTTCTGCAGATATTATCTTATCAATGTCTGTTGGATGTAGTTTGTTTTTCAGCCATATCAAATTGTGTGAAGGTGGCAGCCCACGTTTTTGCCATTCTATCGTGAACATATGACAAATAGATTTCCCAAATACATCATTCTTGGTGATCAGATTAATTAATTGCGTTTGTTTTTGTCTGAATACTCTTGCAATTAAAACGTGTCTGTCATTACATGTCTCATTGTTTCTGAGATTATTTTTGATTTCTGGCCATGTTGGGTTGCATGTAAAAGTAATGAATAAATCTGGTCTTCCATGTTTCCTAACATAAGTCATGGCATCCTGAGTGTATTCATGCATATGTCTTGGGCTTCCTGTGTATGTTGCGGGTAGTATGAGTAGTGCTCCAACATTTGATGTGTTTCCATCTTTTGCTACTGCATCTTTTAAGTGTATGTATTGTTCTGCTCTTAGTGTTTTTTGATTGTTTCTAATGTAAAGTAGTCTTTCTGATTCTATTTTTGCATACATATCTACCACAAACTGGTTTAACAATTTTTTGCAATGCAGTATGTGGTTTTGTTCATCATTTCTAATCATTAAAATGTATGAGTAGTAGTCCATTGCAGAAATTTTTTTACAAGTTTCTGCTCCTGTTTTTGGATCAATTTGTTTCAAATTGAAGTGATACCCATCTTCCCCATATGGAAATAGAATGGGATACTGAAGAGCATCATAAGAGTGATGTGTTTCTGAAATGTGTTTCAGTTTTTTATCATGTCTTTTTAGTATTATATCTCTTGGATGGAAAGTGTCTCCTGAAATGAGGGCTGCTACCTCATTTGTTTCTGGAGCATTATATCTTCTTATTTGCTCTCCTGTTGGTGTTTTGTCTGCAGCTATGATAATATTGTATTCCTCTTGTGGCATGTTTTCCATAGCAGTTTTGAAAGTGCGGATGAGGTTATTGTGTTCATGTAGCATTCTCTGTATGTTTAGTACTATATGTTTTTTGGTACCCTCAATGTATGTGCATCGTTGATTTGTTTCTTTTTCTTCATCTCCCATGAAATAAATTTGAAGAAATTTTGGATCCTCTTCTGGTAGTGGTAGTAGTGAACCTATTTGGTGGTACACCTGACCTTGTATGGTGAATGTTGAATTGAAGCCCTTGTGTTGTATAATATTTGTTGCACCAAATGAGGTCATTTGAAAGCATGAGTTGTATTTTCTAATGTTCTTTAAGAAATGTTTTGAATCTTGTGTTTCTCCACTGGTGTATTCTATAAGTTGTTGTGGTGGGTATTTTTGCAGAATTTTGATTTTCCCCTCCTTGCAGCATAATGATTTTGTTTCATTTGTAAATTTTCTTGCACTGCAGAATTTGCATATGTTGTCTAGATGTCCAATGTTTAAATTAAATTGCAGAAAATAATCTGTTTGTGGATCATAGGAAAATGCTGCCATTTGTAATCTTATTTTTTCTCATTTTGTCTTTTCTTTTCTTTTTTGTTTCCTTATTCTGTTTTAACCTTTTTTCATGTCTTGTATTATTTTCTTTTGCTCTTGAAGCACTATCTATTTCTCTGCGTTCTGCTAACATTATTTCATGTTCTTCTGCATTTGTTTGTTGTGCCTTTTCTAAATAAGCCTTTCTTCGTTTAGTAAGTTTTTCTTCCCTTTCTTGTGTTGTTTGTTCATTGGTTTGCATTTTTCTTTTTAATCTTTCACTTGTTCTTTGTGCTATGTTTACTCTTTTCTTTGGAGGCATTATTATATTAAATGTAGTGGATATATTCTATTTGATTATTACTATAATTTATTGTGTATTATTTGTTGTTATTGTTCAGTTGTAGTGCAGTATTTAAATTGTGATTGACCTAGACTGTAATATGTATTTTGCTATTGTTAATTATTTAAGAAAACCAAATTTTTTTTTACTTATGATTAATACTTATTTTTAAAATGATGTAATTATTTTAGCAAAGGCTGTTTGGATCTTGGTGGACAAATTGTTAACACAGTACATGTTGTTTGGTGAAGACAAAATGGCCGGCAGAGAGGAATGATTTTTTTTAAAGGAGTAGAGTTAGTTGTAAGTGTATTAAATGTTCTACTGCTAAGTGTTTGTTTGAATATTAATGTTATGGAATAAAACTATTTAATTATGTTAGTGATGGATTTTTGGTGTTTGAGTTTAGGATTAATCTCAATAGCTTCTGAACAGTGAAATTGTTGAGTGAAATGGTGTTTTTGAAATAATGTTTGAACTTTGTAAGTTTTGTGTTTCTGAAGGTTGCAGTGTGTTAATGGTGCTGAATGTTTTAATAATCGTTAAAATTGTTTTGTGGGAAATAAATACTTCAGTAAAATTGATTGCAGGTTTTTGAAAGAAAGGTTATGATTGAAAGGTTTTTAAATGTCCCTTGGATATTTTGGTCTTTGCAACGGTTTGTTTTCCCCTAATTGCGGTTAGGTCAATCTGCTGCTTAAATTTTACAATATATTTTCCTTCTGACTATTTATCACAGAATGTTTTGAGTCCAGACAGTAAACTGTACTTTAGTAAAATTGCTTGCCGTTATTTAAAAGTTTAGAAAATATGTGTTGGATATATTTTTAAAGCGATGGTTTTTTTCCCCCTTAGTACTGTGTAGATGAAACTGCTGCTATCAGTTTTTAAATGTAGTAATTGAGTAGAAAGCGATTCTTCACGATCTGATTATGTGGTTTGAGAAGCGAATATGTTTGCTTAATTATTTCTTTTTAAATATGAGAGGATATGTATTTTTGATGAATATGTGTTTAGCGTTGCGTTACGGTTTGCGTAACAATCTGATTATGTGGGTTGAGAAGCGAGTGGGTTTTTGAAAAAAAGGAAAGTAAATTATGTTTAACGTAAACTAAGTAAATGTGAGCGGTGTGTTTTTCTTTTTAAATATGAGAGGATATGTTTTTTTGATGAATATGTGTTTAGCCTTGCATTACGGTTTGCGTAACAATCTGATTTTGTTGGTTGAGAAGTGAGTGGGTTTTTTTAAAAAATGGAAGTAAATTACGTTTAACGTAAACTAAGTAAATGTGAGCGGTGTGTTTTTGTAATAAAAGAAAGTAAATTATGTTTAGCGTAAACTAAGTAAATGTGAGCGATAGCTTATGTTCTGCTTATTTTTGAAAAAAGCGAAATAAGATTAATTATAAGAAAATTACTATTTGGAAACGGGATGGTAAATGAGAAATAAAAATTCGCTGAGAATAAAACAACAATGTTTTTCGGATTCAGTGGTCTCTCGTAAAAGCTCGCCAACGGTTTAGCTCCGTACCAATACGCTATAGCAAAAGTACGTAACTATGAGGGGTTGCATGGCAATGAAGCTTCTTTTTTACCGTTGGGAACTCATTTCTTCCGTCACGGGTGACACGTTCAGTACGAAGCTGATGATTGGCTATAGCACACAGAATACGTTGGATGGTCTGATTTCTACTGCAACTTCTTATATGGTGTTAAAGTGAAAAGGACGCTGGGATATGTATTTTTAAAAGAGATTTCTGCGTCCGTTGCTCGGCAAGATTTTAATACGCATGTTTGGATTGGTTGCTGCACGCAACAAAAAGACTCTGAGCGTTGTTTTAATCTTCGTAATTGGTGCCGCGCGGAGAAGCACGGCGAAACGCAATGCTTTTGGGGTAATGAAGTTCTTTGCGCTTCTTGCCGTTTGTGGGGCTGAGGCCCCCGTGCCGGATTTTTAAATCCTTCGTTGACCTGCATAGGCAATTCGGCCGTGTGCACGAAGGGTGGGTGCGGGTCAGTAGGGCGACGCATAGCAACCTATAGCCAGTTCCAACGATGAACACTTGGTTTTATAGGTTAAGATTGTACTGTACTGTAATGTTATAAATGTTTAAGTTTTGTAATTTTGTTTGAAAATTAATAAAAAATTATATATTAAAAAAAAGGAACCACACATGGCACTTCCGAGTGTGGCAGAGGCAGCTGGAGGGGGCACATGAAATGGCACTGAAGGCCACATCTGGCCCATGGACCGTAGGTTGAGAACCCCTGGTCTAGATCAGTGATGGAAAATCTTTTAGAGTCTGAGTGGCCAAACAAAGGCGCGGGGCGAAATCTGTGCTGGGAAGAGGGAGGAAGTGCTCCCATTGGGCTGCTGGGCAGAGGGGCGGGCAAACTCTTGTGCTGAAGGAGGGAGGAAGCGCTCCCATTGGGCTGCTGGGTGGGGGAACTCTGTGTTGGGATGACAGTGCACATGCCATCAGAGTGGGCTGGGAATGCTATGTCTGGCATGCATGCCATAGGTTCGCCACCACTGATCTAGATATTTTGGACTATGATTCTCATCAGACCCTGTCAAAATGGTCAATATTCAAGGATAGAAGGAGTTATAATCTAGAATATCTAGAAAATGAACAAAATTATGTGTATATTGGTGAAATCTACAACTTTAGGGCCAATATAAAAGTCTGAGAAATCAAAATGCTTTAATGTATATCAGAGTAGAAATAATAATCGTTAAGCTGTTATGAAAAGACAACATGAAACAAAAGTTCTCAATGTTCAATCAATTTCTTATATCTTCTATAAAGATCAGACCAGTCAACCAGTCCACACACTTGTGGCGGAACACAAATCACGCATCAGGAACCAGATCATCACAGCACCAATGATTGTACATTTCCTCTCCATGAACCATTCTCATGAAGAATTAAAATTCATAGTTGCAGAGGTAGTAAAACCACAACGTTATGCTACCACCAATTTGGAAAAGACTCTTTTGAAAAGGGAAGCCTTTTATGTACATGTACTTAAATCTTTGGCACCAAGAGGATTGAATTAGGATACTGACTTTTCATGTTTTTTCTGAATGAAGGATTCGACCACTTGGGCTTGGGTTTGGAATGCATACAGAATTACCATTGTTACAATGTGACTTTAAGGGACTATTTTTGAATTTCCAGGGACATAGTCCCTTCATTATTACTTGCATCGCCTGTGTATAAAAACACCTGTGGATCTATTTTTTGATTAAGCAGGGAGGGTTAAAATAGGTTGCTCTTACTCATTTTGGTAACGTCTATTACAACCGAGAGAGTTAAGCGTATGTTAAAATCTTCCTGATGAAGAATCTCGAAAACTAAAAAAAAAACGTTAGCCCCAACGTTTGCATATTGGTGAAATCTAAACATTGGCTGAAATTCAGTTGTCGTAACTTTACATTGCACAACAAGGATGACATCATTAACCAAAGTGATGAAAATCTTTAATTTAAAAGTTGTATTGCCAATTTAAGATTCCAATGCTCCATAGGGCTCTTTTTTTGCCCCAGGGAAGCCTTGGGACATGGCAGGGACCTTTTGTATTAGAGAATTGCTGCTGTGTAGCTGACAGCAATCCTGCCTCCAGATGGCAATTTTCCAGCATGAAAGGCTTTCCCCATCCTGAAGCTCCCAAGGGCTTCTCCAGGGCAAAAAGGATCCCATGGGAATCTCAAAACCTAAAATGAGAGAAGGAAAGAATAATAAAAAGTTTCAAAATATAAGAATTAAAGATTTCTATCCTCTTCATGCAGCATAAAGCATAAACAACTGGATTTCAGCCACCAAATTCAAATCAAAGTTAGAAAAAATATGGGTGTAAAGAAATATCTGCATCACTCAGTTATTTCAGAAATACACACCATACTACACAGTTCTAAGGTAGATTACAACAAAGACTATAATAAAATCAAAAATAGTATGCTCAAGAACTTTCAAATACAATGTTCTAGTAAAGGTAAAGGTTTCCCTTGCTCAAAAGCCAGTCATATCTGACTCTAGGGCTCAGTGCTCATCTCTGTTTCAAAGCCAAAGAGCCAGCGCTGTCTGCTTCTGCAGACGTTTCCGTGGTCATGTGGCAGGCATGACTAGACACCTGAGCGCATGGAACTCTGTTACCTCCCCACCGAAGTGGTCCCTATTTATCTACTTGCAATTTCTTGCTTTCGAACTACTAGGTTGGCAGGAGCTGGGGCAAAGACGGGAGCTCATTCCGTCCTGCAATACTCGGGAATCGAACTGCTGACTTTCCGCCTCCCAGTCACCATAATTAATTTTTTTATATCAGCAAGTGGCCAATTTATTATCATTATCCTGCGTATTGCTTCCCACCCCACCTCACCCCAAAGTACCAGTTGCAATTCTGGTCAACAAAAAAGTTTTTTTTACAGTTGCAGCCAAGCATGTAATAACATCTACTTTCATTATAGCTTAACAGAAAACATACTTTAGGACTGATACTCGGTCTGAGAAGGAAATTGGCAGTAACACCAACAGGAACTTCTTTTCCTGGAATTATGGCACCTTTAGTTAGTGGGGCTTATCTGCTTTTCATCAGCACCAGAATTTAGGAAAATTGGCTTTAAACCTAGAGTATTAGCATGAAGTTTAAAAAATGTTGCTCACGTTGATCTTTTTAAAGAAAACTGTAACATTAACTGTGGTGTTGTTATTAACACATTGCTTTTAAACATAAAAAACAATTAAAATAAATAAAAACAGCCACTTCCCCAAAATTAACCTTCAGAAAATAAATTAAAATAGCAGCAAGTGGTAGAGATAACCAACTAATTTTTGATTGAATTTATTCTAAGCTCAAACTAACCAGAATCA
Source organism: Bradypodion pumilum (assembly GCA_035047305.1). Lineage (NCBI taxonomy): Eukaryota > Metazoa > Chordata > Lepidosauria > Squamata > Chamaeleonidae > Bradypodion > Bradypodion pumilum. The sequence continues at coordinate 329,250,750 of JAWDJD010000003.1, forward strand.
CAGTCCAGTCACATGGAGAGTGTTTCCCACTCCAACCTAGAGCTCCTACAGCTGCTTAAAAACAAGCCAGTTTCTTTGTACAGTGGAATCTCGGTTAATGTAATTAATGCGTTCCCCGGGACGTTTCTTACAGCGAAAATTACTTTAACCGAATTTCCCATAGGAATGTATTGAATGCAATTTCCCATAAGAATGCATTGAAAACCAAAATATTTTAACCAAAATTCAGTTTTCCATAAAAATGCAATGAAAACCAATTAATCCGTTCCAGAAAAAAAAAATCCATAAACCAAGCTACTATTTTCTATGGATTTCTTTTTGCTATGCGATTTTTATGTTAACCGAGGTTCCACTGTATCATCAGTTTGGCTTCTGTCAAAATCCTCTGTTTTGACACTATTAATATATATGACCTAATTTCAAACTTTATTTGTCCTGTAAGATTGTCATTCTTTCAATTAATTTTGGCAAAGGCCTTTCCTGACACTATATAAAATACTAGCATATTTGTGCCCGACCTTGTCGGGCAGTTTTTTGGGTTGTTTTTTATTTTAATTTTTTTGGTTAGGGGTGGTTTGGGTGGTGGTGATTTGAATTTGTGTTATTTATTTATTTTTGGTTTGTTTAATTATTTTTTTGACTGTTTTTACTCTTCTGGCCTCTAGGTGGGGCTGTGGTTAAGAGTACTGCTTTTGCTTTTTTATTTAATAATTATTTGTTTGACTATTTTTACTCTTCCGGCCTCTAGGTGGGGCTGTGGTTAAGAGTAGTCTTTCTTTGCTGTTTGTTCAGTTCTGTCCTGGACTTGTGGAGGGAGAATGTGTTTGGTGAGTTCTCGATTGGTTCTCTTGATTGGTGATTTCTATTACCTCCACCGCTGTCTTGTGCTAGTTCTCAAAATAGTGGTGTGGGTAGTAGAAAGGCAGAATCCAGTCATCCGCCAGGGAAGGTGCTTCCCCTGATGAATTGCTACCTGCTGTATTTTTCCCCACCCCGGCTCAACTTACCTTGAAGGCCGGCGGTGGTCTCACCGTGTCTTCGGCGGGGTAGCGGGTAGGAGAGGGAGTCCCTCTTCTCCCCGTTTCTCCAGGAAAGAAGGGCAACATTTGTCTCATAGTGGTTGTTTGTGGGGTTTTTTGTTTGCGAGGCCGTGAGGCACTGCGGCTCCCTGCGGCGGCCTTGCACTCTCATTGCATGAGGCGTTTTTTATTTTATTTTTTCCATGCTGGCTTTTTAAGCATTTTGCGTGCTTGTGCCCTTCAGCCTGACTGGCTGAAGTGGTCACAGCGCGGAGGACCCTGGGGCTTGGAGTTTAGTTTATTTTGTTTGCGTTCATGTGGCGGCTTTTTTTCTGCAGATTCAGTTTCAATTGGGCGCGCCGCATTTCCCAACATTCTCTTTGCTCTTGCCTGTCAGCCTGATTGGCTGAGGGGTGGCGCGGTGCAGAGGACGGTGGAAATTGTTGTTTTCCTTTGTTTGCGTTCGTGGGGCTGTTGCCCCATTGCCGACTGCGGGACCATTGTGGCACTCTGCGGGCTGGGTTAAGGCGAGTGCAGGCGGCTCTGTACGGGATACTATAGTTGGGTGCGGGCGTATATGCCGGAGTCTAACGGTTAATGTCCCTCCTTATAGGTAAAGATGTTTCTGTGTCTCCTAGAAGTTTCAGGAGCCTCCACTTTGTCATTTAAATTTAGTTTTGTCTCCTGGCCCTCTTTTAGACTAGAAGAGGTCTTCTATTTTAGAAATTGGGAATGACAGGCCAACTTCTTCCTTAAGTCCTCTTTGAAGTAAAAGAGGCTGAGGGAAACTTAGTATCATTGCCATATTGTGCTTCCAGAGATTTCTGGTGGCATGATTTGTCTTTGCTGATGGGTAAAAAAAAAGAGGAAGTTGCTGGTTTGACTGAAGGAGCTATTTCTTCCCCCACAAGGTCCAAATGGAAAACCGTAAAAATGGTGCCCCAACACCTCAAATATTTCACATCTTTGGTCTGCATTGGCATGAATTCCAAGTGCTTTTATATTCTTCTGATTCATTTGATCTATGAAATTGCAACAGACTGTGCAACATATTATACAACAATGTACCTTAGACCCTGCATGTTGTGCTTCATGTGTGCCGTGGGTGATGGCTCCAAGATCATAGTGTGTGGGTCACTTCATGGCAAGATGGGATCCACCTTAAACAAATTCATGTCAGTGACATTTTCCTGCTTCAGGAAAAAAATGCATTCTCGGATACGATTGCAGTTGATGAAGACTCTTAGAGCAGGGATTTTCAACCTGCGGCCCATGGGCCAGATCCAGCCCACACCATTTCATGTGGCCCCCAGTGCCTCCACCACACCAGGAAGTGCCATGTGGTAGAGGAAGGGCAAAATGTCTGAGGGAGCATGAACCGGCCCCCGGCTTTAAAAGGTTGAGAACTCCTGCCCTAGAGCATATGTGGGCAATAGATATTTTTTAAGGGCGACTCTTGGTGCAATCGATTATATAAATTGTTCAGATGATTGTTTATAAATTAATGCCTAGTTTTATATAATTTATATATATTTTCTCTCTTGTTACACTATATGTTGACTCAATGTGTACAAATGCCTTAGATAAAGGTATCCCTTGTTCGAAAGCCAGTCATATCCTACTCTAGGGTTCAGTGCTCATCTCTGTTTCAAAGCCAAAGAGCCAGTGCTGTCTGCTTCTGCAGACATTTCTGTGGTCATGTGGCAGGCATGATTAGACACCAGAGCACACAAATGCCATATGTTAAATAAATAAATATGAAACTAAACTCTGCTTAGTGCCAACTTTTTACATAACCAGGTTGAACTATATTTTGTTACTAGTTCTCATGTGTTAGACATCACCCCAAATGTAATGCCACCGTCAGGAAGCTTTTTCAGCATTACAATATGACAGTGAGTTGGGTACCTGGGTGCACGGTTGGAGGTTGGGAGTTCAAAGTACTGAAACTTTAAGGAGCACAGCCAAACCTGTAATGCATGGGTTCAGCTGCCAGCCGGGCCATGCCCCCTCAGACAGCTAAGTGGGCCAGACTGGTGGTTCCCCCCTCCACAAATGCTTCTGTAAAACACGTCCATGGCTGTCGTAAATGTGTTTACAATGGCCATAAATGAGTCCATGGCCGATTCTGGTGGCAGCGACTGGAGCGAGGTCAGGGGGGCAGTTCATTTGACACCATAGGTTGTAAACCCCAGCTGTAATGCATCAGGCAAACTGCCCTGTCCTAGAGTACCTCCCTGAAAAAGAAGGGATTGGCGATATGCTTTACACTGAAACCCTACTACATAACATAGAAAACTGCAGAGAACAGGCTCATGACTCAGTGGGGATATTGTATGTCAACTCTTTCATTACATCAAATGGGCCTACTCTAGTAGCAACTTGTGGCACTAAAGTTAAGTCACAACTTGAACAGGACTATTTGAATGGGCTGACCCACCAAATCCTCACAACTGTAGGCCCATTTGATTGTGTTGGCTTACTAACTCTCCACTGATTCAATGGGCCTTCTCTAGTGTAACTTACACAACAGATTTTCATCCATCGTACCTATATAGCAGGAGTTCTCAACCTTTTTAAACTGGGGGCTGGGTCATGCTCCCTCAGCTTCGGGGGCTGAACGGTCATTTTGCCCTTCCTCTACCACATGACACTTCCTGGTGTGGTGGAGGTGATGTGGGCCTCATGAAATGGTGCCATGGGCCACATCTGACCTGTGGGCTGCAGGTTGAGAATCCTTGCTATACATGCTAAATTAGTAATAGCAATCATGCTCAGAAAGAAGGAATGGTAAGATGGAAGGGGGTGGGGGACACTGCTTATGCCTGAAATATCTATATCATCTGTAACTCTGTATAAACAAGACATCCATATGCTTTTTTTAAAAAATGAAAACGATAAAGTTCTATTGAGCTATATGATGGTACAATATAGTAACAAAGAAAAGAAAGTTTTTTTAGGGAAGGCATCCCTTGCTGCTCTCAAGGGAAATGTTAAACCAGGAAACCTTATCCTATAACCAGTATCTCGACAGCTAAAATATGATTTCTGTATTTAAAGACAAGGCTGGTCAATTTATTTTTCCCCTGAGAAAGCTTCTTCAGCTGGACTGACAAGGTTAAAAAAGAAACAAGCATACTTTTCACTTGGTTTTAGCCTAGAAGCAATGGCTAGTGGCATTTGGCAGAAGTCTCTCCTCCTGATGGAATGAATGGAGCTTTGGTTCTCCTCAAGAGTGAGAACAAAGAAGGTGAGTTCTCTAAAAGCCTGACTCATCAAATAGAACTGCAAAAGCATCCCATAGTAACAACTCTTATCAGCCACCACCCTATGTGAAAAAACTGTCCTAAGAAATCCCAGCATTTTATTTTCAATTTAGCTGATACTTTATTTTACTTTTACATTTATATACCACTTTCCTTATCTTACGATAACTCAAAGTGGTTTACAACAGGGTACATAAAAATACAGGCAAGCAATAAACATCAAAAATACAATAATCATAAATATAACAGGGTGGATAAAAAGCAATGATTTTCTTAAAAAAAACAGTTTTTTTTATTTAAATCAGATTTTTTTATTTAAATCGGATTTTTTAAAATTTAAATGCTTTTTGAGGAAAAATCTCTCTAAAGATCGTGTTCTAGTTAAGATACATTATAGTCCAAAGGTTATTCATCATGAATTAGTTTTTAATTATGTGGCATAAGGCTGTATTAATCCATTTACAATGTCATGCTCTCCCAGAGGTTTCTGATTATTTGGGGCAATTTTTCTATCTAGAAGATATTATCAAATCAAATGCTTGGTTTTGCTGTTTTCAAAACTGTGCATTTGGATCTTCAATGATAACATGCCTCCTTCATAGCAAAAAAATGTTATAAAATAAACATCAGAATTGAGAAAAAGACCTTAATCCCATTGTTCCTCTGCAAATCTATGTACACAGAATCAACCCCCTTACCTCTTAAGTGCTACTACGTTTCAAGAAGTTCAATGAATAGAAGGTTGTTTGGAGTGGGATAGCACAAGGAGCCTATTCCTATTAAGATTAAAACAACTCCAGCAAAAATAAGTCTTTATGTAGAAAATCATGATTTAAATAGAGCCTTACTGACTAGTGATTTAAATCGTGATTTAAATCAAATCCACTCTGAAATATAAGCAAAAGAAATAGCAGTACAGTAATAATAAGAAACACTAGTAAATTCAAAAATATCAATCATATCAAGTACATAATAGAAAAATTAACAACAGGCATGCCTGGCTGGTCTCGCCTACACCTGAGGAGAGCATTCCCTGCCTCTCCAGCTCCTTCGGCTCCACAAGGGGCCAGTTCTTTAAAGAGTCTCCTTTTGATGCCCGCCACCAACATAGGTCCTTTGGCGTTGGCGCCGGCGGGTCAGCGACTCCTTTTGTCGCCCACCGCCAACACAGGTGGTTCTGTTGGCATTGGTGTAGGCGGGGCAGCAATGTTCCCTCCCTCCCTCCAGGGAGGATACACCTATAGCTGAGACTTCACATTTCCATGGGGTGGGTGGGGGAGAGAATCCACTTTACAGTTATCAACTAATGAAAGCCTTATTAAGAATACATGTCACCCAGAAGCCTCAGCTTCTACTGCTATGTCTGTATCAACAAACATTGCACATTAATGGTCATTAAGAAAGGTCCTGAAAGCAATTTAACTTGTTTGCTAACTATCTAGTTAGCAAAATCCTGCTCAGGTATAAATGAAAATCAAGAACCAATTTGCACTTTTTAATTCCTAATAGGTTCATAGCACCCTATAATAAAATTTGCATACACCCGTTTAATCTCTTAAAGGTACCTCACTGAGTTGTTCTCTAACAAGAATCCAAATTAAATAGACAAACCAATAGTAATTTTTGCATGGTGAAGGAGGAACAGAAAGCCAAGGAATATTTCTGTTACATTCATGATCATAAGAAAAAGAGGTGACTGGTGATGGCCGCTGTCAGATAACTGCTTTTAACCTAAAGGAAAAGAAGACCAAAGAACTTTTCAGCCTCACCTCCATTCCCAATCTTGCATGTACAGTTTTCACACAAGGAGAATGCTTGAAGCATGAAAACAATTTCTATCTGTACGTACATACTTTCCAATACACACAAAACTTTAGAAACATAAAAGGAGGATGCATTTTGGATACGAAAAGTCCAGCATTCTGTTTATACCGGTTGGATGTCTATAGAAAGGGCACAGAAAGAGCCTCAGTAGAGTAAAATCTTTGCACTTGTGTTCTTCATGAATATTACCTTTATAACAAAGATATTTATATCTCATAATGAACAGCCACTGGTAGCTTCATCTTCCACAAACCTGTCTAATACCCTAAGCCAGTGATGGCTAACCTTGGCACTCCAGGTGTTCTTGGACTTCAATTCCCAGAAGCCCTGATCAGCAGGAGTGCTGACTTGGGCTTCTGGGAATTGAATTCCAAGAACACCTAGAGTGCCAAGGTTTTACATCACTGCCCTAAGCCCTACAAGCCATCACTAAAATTTGGAAGCAAATTCCACAGTTTAACATTCTGCTCTGCTTCATATCCAGGTTCTCGAGTAACGTGCACCATCATGATTTCTGATTTTTAGCTAGAGTCTGCATCAGCTCTTCCCCAGCTTCAACAGCATCTTCCTAAAAAGGATCCTGGTTGTAGAGTGCCTGATACCTATCTAGCAGAGATTTTATGTTGTCAGTGAGGCCCTGGATGTACTGTGTGCGGCATCCTCTTGGAATATTTTTCCTTGATACTATTTTCAAGCCTCAAAACAGCAGGGGGTGGGGGTGGGGCTCCATAGACCCAAGCCCCAAAGCCCGCAGGGCTGGTCTCCGCCTGGGAAGGCGCTTCCCAGGCGGAGACCAGCCCTGCGGGCTTTGGGGGGAAAGAAATCTGGGGGAAATGTGATGCATCGTACAACATTAACTTAACGTTGTGCGGCGCAAATTTTTCTTCAGATTTCTTAACGTTGTGCAGTTTTAATGTTGTGCGGTGCACACGTATTACTGTACAAGGATTTGTAGTAAAATTGGGATTCCAATATGCCCACAGAGAGAGAGAGAGAGCAACTGTTGAATTTTAGATAATGATGTCCAGGTATCCCACCAAAACTGAGTAAGATACAGAGCTATAAAGTTGACCGCTTCAAAGCAGTGCCTTGGAAATACTTTATTCTCTTTTGCAGTGTTATAATTTTAGTAAAACCAAAAGAAAAGTATAACTAAAAATAGATAATTCTGCCTGTTAATCACATAAAATGCAACTATTTCCATGGCTCCAAAAAGCCAATGGAGAAATATATCAGCCAAAGCATGCCAGAAATTCCTTGGTCACACTGCTTCTACTCTACATGGTCTTACATGCTTAAATATTAATCTCTGGGTTATTAATCTCTATCACAGTGTTCACAAATTTGAAAGCTAAATTAGACACAGTAGAGCAGCCATGTATTTTACCTGTTGTTTTTTTCAACCAAGGATAAGAAGGCTTTATTCCAACTTTCTAAGCCCTTTGAAGTACAACTCCCCAGCCATTAACTGTGCTGGTTCATATGAATGGAACTGTGGTTTAAAACATCTATTCTATACCATGTTTGAAAAGGTCTCCTTTTTACATAGCCATACAATGGAAGGACACAAATCTACTTTGCCTTCTTGTGATGAGGCCAAGTTAGAAGAAAATTACTTAATGCAGGACGACAATAAGAAAAGGTGTAAGTGAGCATGTTTTTCTCTTTCCACATAAAATCATTTAATGTAAAGAACAGACCCTTGCTCCATATATCAGTAGAACAGATGTGTGGCCCTAAGCAAACAATGAATTGCTAAAATTGAAGATTGCAAAAACATGTCACTAGATTAAATATTCAATACAGTAGAACCCCGCATAGCAAAAAAGCTCCATTTCACAGAGCTCTTTGCTATGTGGTTTTCCCCGCTATGCAGATCCAACGGGAGATCCCCCGCATAATGGGGGGAAATGTTCGTTATACGGGGTTTCCGTTCACTGGAGTATACCTGTTGTTTATGGAGATAATTATTGGCATTATTGTTGCATGTTAAAATGGTGATTCATGCCATTCAAGTTACAGGTAATTTTGGCAGGCTTCCCTGGGTCAAGGCGTGCTCATATGCAAATATCTTATTCCTGATTGGGTACTATTTTGGATCCTAGCAGGGATTCATCAGGGCTTAAATATAGCATTACTGATTGGTTAATTACAGTTAGCCAAAAGGGTTGCTACCTTGTAGCATTGGGTAACGGCCGCTCGGACGCTATATAGGCGCCGCTTGCAAATAGGGTGTTGGCTCTTGGTTCGAACGCTCACACACACGCTGTGGATTACTTTCAGTAGGCACAGGTGCAGGACTAATCCAGGTAGCAAAATAGCGGAACAAGCGCAGCCAATTTATGTATAACTCATGTACATTAAGCTGTAGTATTGTTCCAAGAGTTGTGAGTAAACCGTTGCATCGTTGTTTGAATCACCGCTGATAGGACTCTTCATTTTAAAGCTTAAGACAAAACAATACCCCACTTTATTTTGTTATTTTATTTTAATTTTTGGATTTGTGTGCCGCCCACTCAGGCAAGCACGACTCAGGGCACCTTACAAACAATCTAAAACACAGTCATAAAAATATAAAAACAAGTAAAAACAAATACCCCCCCCACATACACACACACATATGGAAACCCACCCACCCCATACTTTTAAAAAAAGGGAAATAGAGAGGGAGGATCTTGCTTATTGAACAAGCCAGCAGGCAGGGGCCACACTTCCACCAGGCCCCCATACCTGCCCTGCCAGCCAGGTTTAAAGACCCTTCCTAAAGGGCAGCAACTCCGTCTGTAACCGTAGTTCTACTGGCAGGAGGTTCCACAGGGCTGGTGCAGACACGGAGAAGGCCCTTCTCCTTGTGCTAGAGAGACGGGTCCCTCTAGCTGATCGTACAAGAGAGCCCCTCCAGTCCGCTCTGGTTGGACAGACGGACATTCTTAGGGCGATGCGGTCTCTTAGGTATCCTGGCCCACTACCATATAGGGCTTTAAAGGTCATAACCAGCACCTTGTATTGTACCCAGAGGCAAACTGGCAACCAGTGCAGCTCCCAAAGCAGTGGCGAGACACGGGCATGACATCTACACCAAAGGTATCACCTTTGCATAACGAATGCTTCATTGTATGAATTTTTCGTTAAACAGAGCATTTGTTATGGAGGGTTCCACTGTACTCAGAGTTTTGGTCCTGCACATTAAAGAACAGAGAAATTACTCTAGGAAGAAAGATTTAGGTACTGTTATGTATGTTAACTGTGTTTTCTGACAGGAGCAGAATGTATCTTTTCTCATGCATCTATTCTTATGCAAATAAGTGGATCGAAAATGTGCACACTCTGTTAGCCAATGGGCTTGTTGTAGGAGCGGAATGTATCTTTTCTCATGTATCTATTCTTATGCAAATAAGTTGATCAAAAACGTGCGCACTCTGTTAGCCAATGGGCTTGTTGTATTACTGTTACTGTTTATAGTGTATATAAGCCAGAGTTTTGCCCCATCCAAATTATGTTCAAACCCCACTATTAAAGAGCTGAATTTCACTACTTCACTCATCTGCTTCTTCATTCCCTGAACACGAAACTGGTGACGAGGATGGGATGGCGTCCCCACACGGCAGCAACATCGGCCCATTTGACCCAGCGTGTCCAGAGAAATGGGCAACATACGAATGCCGATTCCGCCACACAATGGCCTCGCAGAAGATCACTGACAAAGACCAGAAGTGCTCCTGTTTCCTCACTCAGTGCGGTTCTGAGGCGCTTGAGCTGGCAACCCACCTCGTTCTCCCAAGGGACGTGGATGTGGTGCCAACTCGCAGAAATCATGTCTGCACTGAGGAAACACCTGCAGCCAGAGGTCTCGATCTTCCCGGCCAGGGTGGCCTTCCACAGAAGGGAGCAGCGACCTGGGGAGTCCATTGCAGACTACGCCGCTGCTCTGTGCATTGCTGCCATCCCGTGAAAGTGGGACAACATCGAAGAAGCACTCCGGGACCATCTGCTGGATGGCATGAGGGACGAAGATGCTCAATGTCGCCTCATGATCAGAAAGATGCTAACATTCAAGGCTGTCTTAGCAGAGGTGATAGCGTCTGAGGCCGCACGGTCCGGCATCAAGCTTTTCCGGCATCGCCACTCCACCACCAGTGCCACCGACTCAGCTGTGCAAGCTCAGCAAAATTCATCTTCATCCTCCTCAGCTTTGCCTGGTTCCACCTCTTCATCGGAGTCCAGCGACGCAGAGGGAGAAGTCCGAGCAGTCCAACGAAAGCACTGAGAGCACCATGATGATCGGGAGAAGAAATTCCTTTGCAAGTGTGATGGGAGGGGACCCCGGCATGACCGCAAGAAGTGTCCCTTCCACACCGCAGAATGCCACAACTGCAGGCGACGAGGGCACATTGCTAAAATATGCCGACAGCGAAAGCAAAGAACTCCAGCACCTGAGTCCAAGAAGAGTCATCACTACAAAACGTCCACCAACAAAGTGTCACCAGAGCCTGAGCCGTGCCGAGTGGGCATCGTCAGCGAGCATTTCTTCGCAGACCTGAGCCTGCATGACAACCCCTTCAAGATGGAGGTGGATTCAGGTACTACCTTATCCATAATCCCACCGTGGGAGTTTTTGAGAATTCCTGCTGCCTCTTGGCCCAAGCTCAAATCTTTTAAAATTTCCCTCTGGGATGTGCAAGGTTGCCAGATTCCGGTCCTGGGGGTGGGAAATTTCTTGGTCAAATTCAAAAACATTTGCACCTCCTTGCCACTGGTTGTAGTTAAGCAGGGCACTAACTGTCTTATTGGGACCCAATAGTTTAGCCCCTGGGAATCCAGCTTTCTGGCATTCACACAATAGACACTGACCCAATCCGGGATGTTTGTGCTGCACATCCTGAGGTGTTCAAAAAGGGTTTAGGGTTATACAAAGGACCCCCTGTGGACTTTGAGCTTGACCCAACCATCGGGCCCATCCAGATGAAGCAATGCCGGGTACCCTTTGCTTTAAAGGAGAAGATAGAAGCTGAGCTGGACAAACTAGTCGGGCAGGGCATCCTAGTGCCAGTGGACTCCGCAGAGTGGGAGACACCAACAGTGACTGCTTTGAAAAGTAACGGGGAGGTCAGAATATGCGCTGACTTCAATAAAGCTATTCGCCCGAATGCATATCCTGCGCCCGTGGTAAGCCACCTTCTTGCCTCCTTGCATGGAAGAAATTGCTTCACAAAACTTGACCTTGCCCAGGCTTACCAACAATTGACTGTGTCTCATGCTGCTGCCATAGCCCAGACCATAGTAACGCATAAGGGGACATTTAAGGTAACTCGACTACAATTTGGGGTGAATGCGGCCCCCGAACTATTTCAATCTCTTGTAGAACGTATTTTAAAAGGTTTGCCCGGTGTCCTGCTATATTTTGACGATGTCCTGATCACCGCTAAGGACACCATCGAACTGGCGGCCAGGCTCGATCGAGTCCTCTCACATTTCGAGAGGGCCGGTCTACGTCTCAGAAGAGAAAAATGTTTGTTTTTGGCACAGGAAGTGGAGTTCCTGGGGTACCGAACTACGCCCCAAGGTATCATGCCCTCTGACTCCAAGGTGGCGGCCATGCGAAATGCACCCGGGCCAAAATGTAAAGCTGAATTGCAATCATTTCCAGGATTGTTAAACTTCTATCACACTTTTCTCCATCGCAAAGCCTGTTGCCGAACCATTACATCAGCTTCTTAAGAAAGATACTGTTTGGCACTGGGGCCATTGCCAGGAGAAAGCGTTCCTAGAACTTAAAAGGCTGCTATCTTAGGATGCTGTATTAACTCATTTTGATCCTAACAAGGAAGTTGTACTTGTGTGTGATGCATTCCCTGTGGGGGTGGGAGCTGTGTTATGCCATGTACTAAATGATGAGAGGGAAGCCCCTGTAGCATTCTATTCCTGTTCACTCTCAAAGCCTGAGAAAAACTATGCTCAGACAGACAGGGAGGCGTTGGCAATCGTGGCTAGCACTAAGATATTCCACGATTACCTTTATGGAAGACCTTTTACCATCATAACTGGCCACAAGCCCCTCCTTGGGATCTTTGTGAACGGGAAGCCCACGCCTCAAATTCTGTCCCCAAAGATGTTGCGTTGGGCAATTTTCCTAAATGCATATGATTTTATTTTGGTACACAGGCCCGGCAAGAATATCAGCCACACTGATGCCCTGTCACGTTCTCCACTGCCAGGGGTCAGGGAAGCTGATTGCGAGATCGAAAGCGACCACCAGGTCCTTATGATTGAGGCTTTCAACTTGCTCCCAGTGTCCCCTCAGATATAGCCAAGGCTACGGCCAAGGATGTAACATTGACTAAAGTAATATCTTGGGTACAAAAAGGCTGGCCTGTCTCTCCTCTAGCCGAGGAATTCAGAACATTCCACCGCAAGCGTTTGGAACTGTCAGTGGAACAAGGTTTCCTTCTATGGGGCCAGCGGGTGGTCATTCCTGTCACTCTCAGGAAAAAGGTTTTACATCTACTTCACACAAGTTACCCTGGAATTGTCCGTTCCAAAGCTCTTGCCCGTAGCTACTTTTGGTGGCCTCAACTGGACCAAGACATAGAACAAATGGTCGGCACTTGTACCAGTTGTCAATCCTCTTGCCCAGAGCAATCCCACCTTCCCTCTCGGGAATGGGATTCTGCTAGGGGCCCGTGGTCCAGGTTGCACATAGATTTTGCAGGTCTATTTAGGGGTGCCCTATTTTTGTTGGTTGTGGATTCATTCTCTAAGTGGCTGGAAGTGATTAGAGTGCCTAATACCACTTGAACCACCATGATAATGCACCTAAGAAGGCTGTTTGCAGCATTTGGACTTTCAAATGTGCTGGTGTCCGACAACGAGTCCACGTTCACATCTGCAGAATTCCAATCCTTCATGGAAAGGAATGCAATTAGGCACATCACTGCCGCCCCATTCCACCCAGCCACCAATGTCCAGGTAGAGCAGCTGGTGGCCCTACGTGGGTGCCTGGGTTTGTGATCGATCAAACTGGTCCTGTTTCTTACAGAATCGAAACAGCCACTGGTCTGATCTGGAGGAGGCACGCAGATCAATTGAGACCCAGAGTACTGGACCCACAAGACGAATACAGACACTCAATGCTAGGGTTGGCCCCCACCCGTTTAAACCCAGGGGGCAGAGGTAATAGCAGCCAGCCAACATTGACCCAGAAGTGTCTTCTAGGAACTGATTTCAAGGGGAATTTGTGGAATGCTCCCCTACTCCGGCCAGGTGTACCCCTACACTGTCCCAGCCTAGCACTCTGGATTCCTTTATTGATGATGACCAGTTTTGCTTGGAGTCACCCTCCACTCTTAGTAAACACAGGAGGGCCCTGAATTGTCTTATTCATCCACAGAATTAGATTTTGGTTTTGAGCGATCCCCTGCTCCTCCATCTGACAAATGGGTCTTAAATTTGGGTTTACAATCCTCCCCCTCTAGTCAATCCCTCACTCCAGTCGGGTCGCCCATCCTACGAGCCCCTGAGCCGGCTCAGGCAAGCATCCAACCCAGAAGGAAAACTAGACCGCCATCCTGGTTAAATTATTTTGTTTCTACCTATAGGGGAAGAATGTTATCTATGTTAACTGTGTTTTCTGACAGGAGCGGAATGTATCTTTTCTCATGTATCTATTCTTATGCAAATAAGTGAATCGAAAATGTGCACATTCTCTTAGCCAATGGGCTTGTTGTATTATTGTTACTGCTACTGTTTATAGTGTATATAAGTCAGAGTTTTGCCCCATCCAAACTGTGTTCAAACCCCAATATTAAAGAGCTGAATTTCACTTCACTCGTCTGCTTCTTCATTCCCTGAACACGAAAGGTACTGACATGCTTTCTCTTCTAGAATAAAACTGCTTTATTTTGTGTACATGGCTTCAGCTCAAACATTTATGTGAGTCACAGGTTGTTTTCCATGCATAAGCCTGCACCTCCCCTAGCTTCTTCCTCTTGGTTAATTCCTCACTTCAATCCTTCAGTTGTTTAAATTACAATTCCCATTACATAAAAAATTGAAGACTCTGTTTTAATGGCAATTTACATACCAGGCACTTAAAATATACTGAGCAAACCAACATTAATTTAGTTATCTGTTTCAAATGTAGCAGGAGATTTGGGTTTAAATCGTCGTTGTCATCTGCAACTTGTATCCAAGAATGCATTTTTTTCCTGAAGCAGGAAAAATGCCATTGGTGTGAATTTGTTTAAGGTGGATCCCATCTTGCCTTGAAGTGACCCACACACAATGATCACAGAACCATCTCCTGCAGGATTTAACATCGGGACTGCAATGGACTGCCGCAGCCTTCAGGATATGGACAAGGTGTGCCTTCACAGCCAGTTCATCTAGCATGGCCTCTTCCGCCTCTATGACCATTGGGAATCAGAGTTCTTCCTCCACTCATTTTGCCGTTGGGCCCAATACGATGGTTTCCAGGGGCATGTCCTCCACTGAGGGGACCATCACCCTACCTAAAGGGGTTCATCCCCCCATATCCATTGGCCCCTTAGGGAGTCAGATTATTTACCACTGCCCAACATTCGGTGTTGTGTTTAAACAAAAAGAAAAAAAGTTAGTTCATCAGGAATGGAAAGGGTGAGAGCAGTTGACATAGTTCTGACTCTTGTTACTCTTCTATAGAAATAAAATGGAAAGGTACAGCTGTGTGTCCCGAATGCATTTCCACGCCCCTGAACGCTTGCACACGCCTACCTTTGGCATCACAAATTGCATAGCCTGAGTCTGGGGGCAGCAGATGGGGCGTGAGCCCCACAAAAGGCAAAAGAAAAAACCACAGGTCCCAGCATCCCTTGGGCCATGCCCCAGCCAATCAAAAAGGCCAAAATGGGCACAAGAGTGGGGCAGAGGCCACGTGATCGGAGAGTGATGGAAGGCAGTTGACGGTTGTGCTCATGCCTGGCTGCCCCCCCCTCAAGAGCGTGCACGTGCGTGCGCATGTGTGTTCTCCTGCCTGCGTCGTTCCTTCCTTCACTCACTCCCTCTCCTCCTCCTTCGGCCGGAGCTTGCCCACCATGTTCTTTGGGAGGAAGTGATTACCTTTTTGGGTAGAGGGGGGCGAGCAGAGAAGAGACACGGGTGCAACACATGTGGATGGAGAGGCGGATCCAGGGACCCCCACCCAGAAAGGTGTGCACCCCTCCCCAAGCCCTCCTGGCGAAGCCGGGCAACTCTGCTAGCTTTTAATATTCAGAGAAACCAGTCATGTAGACGTCATCAATAAAACACAAGTGACTATTTTACTTTATATATTTTCCCCTTTAAAATGAATATATATGCATATATAATTCTCCTAAGAAATCATAAGGGACTGTGGTGGTTTAGTGATTAAGATGCTGAGCTTGGCAACCAGAAGGTTGACAGGTCAGCAGTTCAAGACCCGAATGCAGTGTGACGAAGTCTGTCCTAGCTGTCAACCTAGCGGTTTGAAAGTGAGAAATAGCAAGTAGATAAATAGGTACCACTTTGGCAGGAAAGGCAACAGCATTCTGTGCACTCAGATATCCACATGACCACAGAAATGTCTGTGGACAGCATTGATTCTTGGGCTGTAAACGAAGATGGCACCATATCCTAGAGTTAGATACAACTGGCATTTGAGCAAGGGAGACCTTTACCCTTTACCTAAGAAATTATATATAGGTTCTTCCTGTGTTGCTTATATTTCTACAAGGTATCATTACTAAATGATGCTACCATTGACCACAGAATGTTCTGCTGAAACAGTAATTGCAAACATTTATGATTAATTACAAAAATGTACAATGCAGTGCTGAGTGTGCATTTTAATTTATGAGTTTCTGGGTGTGCAGTAAAATTAGGAAAATGAAAGGCAAGGAATATACAGGTATGCTGAACCAAGAGTCAGAATGACCCTTGTAAGAATAATTGAAAGTAAGCAATTAGCTGGCAGGCAAAAGAAAATCTGTTACTCTTTATATTTTATATAAAAAGCAATAAATTGGCATTTCTAAAAACCACTGGGATTCTAAGATTATGAGATCACTCAACACTAAAGGCTTTTTTTTTTGCAGATGTGTTGCTAGCAGCTGCCTTTTACCAGCAGAATGTTTCAAATTGGCACCTGTTGTGAGCCTGCAGAGATTTCCAGAAGAGAAAGTTTCTTCAAGCTACAACTTGTTTACCCAAGAGGGCTCAAGATATATAGTATCTAACAGAGATCTCCTCAGGGAGTTTTCTGGCAACAGGAGAGGCCGGCTTCTCAGGCCTTCCAGCCAAGGAATTTGAATCAGAACATACCATATTTGCCGGCGTATAAGGCGCATCAGAGTATAAGATGCACTCCATTATTTCTAAAATCGCCCACTGTAAGCCGCTATATACACATAAGGCACACTCCATTTTTCTAGTGTATTTTAAGGGGAGAAAGTGGGTCTTATATGCCAGCAAATACAGTACTTCCAAGGCTGTTCAAGGTTGATCTTCTTAACAGTGCCTGCTAGAGAAGGTATGACACAAATTGAGGTCATTCAATTGTGTACTAGAACAGCACACCTTTAGGTGGGTAGTGTCAGTTGAGATCTAGGTATTGGAATCAACAGGTCCTGCTAAAGAACTTACACATTTGGCTATCTCAAAGTAACTCTTGAAAGTAGGAAACATTTTTTTAACAAAACAACACCACACAATCCCTCAAATCCCACAGCCTGTATGTCAGGAGTGCCACTTGCAGTGGGAGTCTAGGAGCAATTAAATGGTGAAAGAGGTATGTTTGTCACAGCACATGTTTTCACTCAGCTCTGTTGTTTGAACTTCATAGCATTTGGGCCTCGAACTGCTGACCTCAAACTAGCAAGTAAATTGCCCCATCCCTTGTAATTTCTCCTGTGCCTCTGGACATTTCTCCAGGTCCCATATTGCATTTGATATGCTATCTTGAAAGCAGGGGTGGTCAATTTCTGGTGGCATACACTGAATCCCATAAACCAGTGGTGGTGAACCTATGGCATGTGTGCCATAGGTAGCACTCGGAGCCCTTTCTGTGGGCACCCGTGCAATCAACCCAGCACAGAGTTCGCCCCACCCCTCTGCACAGCAGCCCAATTGGAGTGCTTCCTCCCTCCCCCAGCACAGAGTTTACCCTGCCCCGCTGCCCATTAGCCCAATGGGAGTGGCTTCCTCCCTCCGGCCAGCACATATTTTCAGCGGAGTGGTGCAGGGTGGATTTTTAGTGCTCAAAACGGTGGTGCCACCTTTTTGAGCACTAAAAATTTGATTTTTAGAGACCAAAATGGCGGCAGCACCATTTTGATCTGTAAAAATCTAAGCCCAAACCCCTTTCATAAATCGGGTTATTTGCGTAAATTGGGACACAGATTTATGTAAATAATCATTTCGTAACTCAAGTTTTCTGTAACTTCGTAAATTGGGGTTTTACTGTAGTGGGCTATTTTGGTAATAATTGGTTGTGTCTTATACTCCGATGCATCTTATATGCCAGCAAATATGGTACTTCTTCTGACAGAATAGTGGGTGATTCCTCTGCTCTGCTAGACGAATCAGTCTGAGATGATTACATTAACATGTAGAGTTTATATACATATTAGGTTATGAAATAATCCTTCTGATAATAAAATCACATCTTAATGTTAATGGACTTTTCAACATTTTTCAAGTTTATGCCAACATACCAAAAATTAATAGTAACTGAAAATTAATTATGCTCTACTAATGTATTTTTAGAAGCCATCACCAGTAATACCGACTTTATTATATGTAATTATACAGTCTCAGAATCTTTATTTAGTATTCTAGCACATAAAACCTGGCCACTCACCAACCAATAAAAAAACAAGAATACAGTAAATCCATTTGTTAGTCTATGCTAAATACTGAATACCATACCAAACTGGAAATGTCATTATGAGTTATAATTAGTTAGATAATTTCTGTTATGCCCATTTTGTGGTCTGTACTGTATTGCCTTAAAATTGCCAACTGAACGTATTACCTCGCTGCAGAAGCAGCACTGGAAGCTTTTTCCAGGTTTGTACAGGAAGTAAGGTTTAAATAGTAAGGTAAAGGTAAAGGTTTCCCTTGCTCGAAAGCCAGTTGTATCCGACTCTAGGGTGCAGTGCTCATCTCTGTTTCTAAGCCGAAGAGACAGCGCTGTCTGCTTCTGCAGATGTTTACGTGGTCATGTGGCAGGCATGACTAGACACCGGAGCGCATGGAACGCTGTTACCTTCCCACCGAAGTGGTCCCTATTTACCTACTTGCAATTTCTTGCTTTCAAACTGCTAGGTTGGCAGGAGCTGGAATGAAGACGGGAGCTCATTTCCGTCCTGCAGTACTCGGGAATCGAACTGCTGACCTTCCGCTTCCCAGTCAGCGTCTTAGCGACTTGAGCCTCTGCAGTACCCACAAGGTTTAAATAGTACAGACGTTCTTAACTTTTTAAAGCTGGAGGCAGGTTCACGATCACGGTTCACAGCTTCAGGAGCTGGATGGCCATTTCCCCCTTCTTCCACCACATGGCACTTCCTGGTGTGGTAGAGGCGGTGCGGGGGCATGAAATGGTGCTGCGGCCCACATCCGGCCCACAGGCTGCAAGTTGAGAATCCCTGAAATAGCAGGTGACAAGTCAAGCAAACAATTGCTGAAATCTAATCCCAGAAATTCTTTACGTGGTTGTAAATTCACAACCAAATTCTGAAAATGACACAACCCTATTCCTTCCTTTGGTCTTCTTGCATTACCTCATTCTGTACATGCTGTAACTGTGATCACTCCACAGACACGGTACCATGGAGGGCAAAATAATGGAAAATCTATGGATAAGACTGAAGGGTGGGGCAGAAAAAGCCCAATGATGTTCAGATGCTTGCCATTCTTTTCAGTATCACAAGGTGTGGGAAACTCTAGATAATACTTACAAACTAAAAGGCAGAGATGAACAGACTTGCCACTGAGAGGAGGAACTGTCCTTAGTGTGAGTTCATCCATATCATGCTGCACTTTTCAAAGATAGCTCCAGACCTGTCTCCAGCTGAGATCTGATAAGCAACAACAGAGGCATATAGGCCTTTTTCCACCCATATCTTCATTCTTCCATGTGGTTCAAGTTCTGCTCATTAGCATGTAATAAGGCAAACCGCTACTGTCCCTTTCTTTTTCTGAGGTTTTAATGGCCAATGCAACACACAAGATTTCTCTCCTGGCAAAAGGATGCCGAACACTTAGGAGATGCAGGAGATCACCAAGACATCTTCATGGCTGAATTACAGCTTGGGAGAAGGCAAAGGTTTGTTTTGGTTCTCTATTCCTGGGAACCCCAAAGTTCAAAGAAGCAGCAAGCTTCAAACCTGGTGAGTGGGAGCTATCCTTCTTCTGTAGCCAAAACAGGGGTGTGAATTAGCTCGTAAAAGGCACAATCTTGTCTTTAAACAAGATGCATCCTCCACAACTTTTCAAGAAAGACTTGGGTTTGTTTTCACCTGGCTGACATCTCAGCCTTACCACGCTAAGAAAGGGATCTGAAATCATCACACCTTGCCAGAAGGAACATTGCTAGGCAAGAATAGTTTGCTGGAATTCATATTACAGTATAGTACTTGAAAATTAATATACAGAAAGCTTGCAAATTTATTTGAATGCCAGAAATTTTTCAATGAAGAAAATTGGCAGGTCAATGTTTGAAAACCCAAAAGGTGAACTAAAAAAGCATTGGCACATTCCATAACTAGACCTCTTAAAACACAGATAGAATGTTATAATTTACAGGGTTGTAAACCCCACAAAATCAAGTGACATTTAATTCAGAGTGGACATGTGTAGCAACTGTCCAGTAAAGCTGCAGTCCTACAGTATATTCAAGAAATAAATGAACTTATTTGAATAAAGTAGGACTTACTTCCAAATAAACATGTAGGAGATGGTGCTGTAAGGATGCAGTTTTAAGTGCACTTATCTGTCAGTTGTCTACTTGTTCAAACTAAATCCCCAGCCAAAATACATAGGATGCAAAGATCCAATGCTAGAAACAAATGTTTGGAGCACATTTTACACTGGCAACTTTTTTATTAGCATTCTGTAGCCTACCTACAAATTGCTAGTTGCCTAGTAAAATAATCTGTAATTTCTTTTTGGCACAGAGCATAAATTACCTACATTTGAACTGTAAATTGCCTGTTCTAACCAAACACCTGCAGATAAATGAAAGCCTTGTATGTGAGATATTAATATAAGCAGTCCTCATCTTCCAGGGATTAAAAAAATGAGGTTTTGCATTATATAATTTTTGGTACTAAATACTATTCTGGGAAAAGCAATATATTACAGACTCATATAGCGTCACACAGTAAAGCTTCATGGGAGTTCCTGGGTTTGTGTGTCTGTTTCAAATTTTAAAAGAACCCAGGAGTTAGAAGGTACTCAACCCACTATCCTGCTCACCAAGTTTCTTAGGGCCCCCTACTCTTTTCCACCCTACAGAACTCCAAATGCATATTTATCTAATTGTAGAAAAAGTAGTGTGCACTAGAGGACCATAAATAATATGAAGAAAGTAAAAAGGGAAGGGAAAGGTTTTAGCTCCAACCCTCCATTAATTAAAAGTAAGTAATATAATTTCAAGGCTTTTTAGGATGTTCTTGTAACTTCTTCTTCTTGTGCCATATCTGATTCCAAATATTGGCGATCATCATGGAGATTAGCCATTAAGATTGTCCTGGGTACAATATAATGCAGTGGCCTTCCATATCTGAGCATGACACCCGTACCACTGATCCAACTCCAAGAGTCACTTTATGGTCCTAAGTCCTTTTGGCAGGCAAAGTCTTCCTCAGCCCCAGGCCAGTATTGATGGAGCTGCTGCCCTCCATCAAGATGGATTCAAGTGGGATTTAATCCACTTGGGGATCATCATCCTTCCCTGTGGAGTTTGCCACCCAAGGCTGCTAGTCCTTAGAATGGTCAGGTTAGTTAACCACTGCCTGACATTCGGTGTTGAGTCACTGGCAGTATGGTCTACTCTATTACCATAGCAGGATAACCTAACCAGACTGGCTCTTGCTACAGTAAACCAAAATCCACCAATCAGAACCAACTGTAAAAGACTAAATGGAAAAATGGAAAAACAAACAAACAAGGAGCCTCTGTCTGAACATTTTAGCACTAGGTATTTGTTTTCAGTACCAAAACTGAACTAAGCTCATTTTCTTCTTTCACAAGTTTGCTCTTGGTTAACCTAATCTTTTCCTTTTCATTTAGGGACAGTAATTTAAGTGGTTGCATAGCTCAGTGAAACAGAGAATTCAATTTGCCACTGTGCCTCATAGGAGAAGAGCTATCATGTAAGGCCTTGGGCAAGCTCCAGAGCTCAGAAGAAGGGACTGAATAGTTTATACCAAGAAAACACTGTGTGTCCATGTGATGGCGCATAATTATTATTTATACTGATTTAAGTGGAAGGAAAAACAAATAAAACTATGTGGTCCTTCACAATACAAAAGCAAGAGCAGTTCTCTATCCACAAAAACATTGGTGCACAGCCTAACAAAGACTTGTTTACGTCAAATTTTACTCCAAAACAGAGCTTTCCCCAGCTAAGATGGCAATAGAGGATGTTGGTTAGAGGATCATTGGAGTTTAGTCCAAAGTAATATTTCCAAGCTCTTGGGTGAACCACTGAAATTCTGTCAGGAGATCCCAATTACCGTATTTGCTGGCGTATAAGATGCATCGGAGTATAAGATGCACCCAATTATTCCCAAAATAGGCCACTGTATACAGTACAAGATGCACTGCATTTCCTCAGTGTATTTTTTTTGGGGGGGAGGGAGCAGGTCTTATACGACAGCAAATATGGTACTGTACTTCAATCAGGAATTAAATTCCCAGCACCATCTTTTGCTGAAGAGAAGTTATGCCTTCAAATATGTATCACAAAAAGAGCATTGGTATAACACTTTTAACACTTAAGTATTCATTTCAGCATGATCCTTCTTCAGCTAGTAGGTCTACTTCCTCAGACACTCAAGAAGTGCTTCTTTATAGCAAATAAAAAGATAAAAATAGTGATTGACAACTGACACTGCCTATGCTAAAGACTGCACATGGCCACAGAAACGCATTGACTTACTTTATTTAAATTAATTGGAGCAATGATCCATTTCTATGGGCCATCATTCCTACTAAAACCTTCATCTCATGCTACATGCCACATTAAGTATATCTGCACACTTGTCCATATAAAAAGCATTGTAGGCAAAAAGGCATTTCTCACATCTTTCATAACAGCATCATATATTTGAAAAATGTACAGGAGAATGTAACCAACCTCGAAGTATGTAAAGTATTAATCATATCAGAGGGCATGCCACACTGAAAAGATTCAAATAGCAATGTCAATGATGTATATCAGAATCACTTTAGTACTTTAATCATGATAAGAGGCAAAAATGACAGTAATCTTTCATACTATACAAGAAGAATCACCAGCCCAGCTGTAACTTTACCCAATACATGGTTGATACACACATTGACCAATATCCTGCTTAATATTTATATGCACAGAAGTCCAATTGCAGATGTTGTTTTGATGATCTGACAAAATGCAGGTTGTGTACCTAGTTGTGTGCAACTGGCACTTCATAAGACGGCCACAGCAGCTTCCACAGCTGGAATGATATACAGTATGTGCATTAAAACTGAATAGGTTCTTGGCCACTGTTAGAGTCAGAAGTTCCTTTTAAGAGTAACAGAATCATACCATTATAGAATAATGGAATTGAAAAATGCCTATAAGGGCATCAAATCCAAACTTCAGCTCAGTTCAGGAATCCAAATCAAAGTATATCTGACAGATGGCTGTCTAACATTCTTCTGAATGCCTCCAGCATTGGAGTGCTCACTGCCTCCAGAGGTAATTGGTTCCATTGTTGTACTGTTCTAACAGTTAGCAAGTTTTTCCAAACATTCAACTGAAACCTGCCTTAACTTGTGCCAATTATTATGTATCTTGCACTCTAGGATGACTATCTTCTGTAAAATACATGTCCCATATACCAACTGCAGTGGCTCAAGTCGCTAAGACGCTAACTGGGAAGCGGAAGGTCAGCAGTTCGATTCCCGAGTACTGCAGGACGGAAATGAGCTCCCGTCTTCATCCCAGCTCCTGCCAACCTAGCAGTTCGAAAGCAAGAAATTGCAAGTAGATAAACAGGGACCACTTCGGTGGGAAGGTAACAGCGTTCCGTGCGCTCCGGTGTCTAGTCATGCCTGCCACATGACCACGGAAACGTCTGCAGAAGCAGACAGCGCTGGCTCTTCGGCTTAGAAACAGAGATGAGCACTGCACCCTAGAGTCGGATACGACTGGCTTTCGAGCAAGGGAAACCTTTACCTTTACCTTATACCAACTCAATTTTTTAAACATTCTTCCGTGTATCTTTGGTGTATGCAAACCAAGACACAGGACACAGCCTCGGGCTGGGTTAACTCAGGTTTATTGCATCGTGGACAGAGGGAACATGAGGTAATGGCGGATCGATAGCTCTTTATATACAGCAGTAATACATTTGAACGTGGTGCCATGGTAGCCCATTGGCTACTGTCTGCGTGACGTCATTGCAGGTCACGCCCTTCTTGTCCAGGTGTAGGTAGTGGCGGGAAAACTTCCCGCGCTGTTGCCTTTGATGAGTTCGGACCAAGAGAGCTTGGACGCTCGCTGCTGCCAGCTGGTGGTCATTAGCTCGCGTCCTATTACAGGGTTTATATGATACAGCTGAAGGTTACATTGTTGCTATAGGCAAGGTTACATTGGCTCAGATACATTGTAATCCATGTGTACAATAAAACCATCAGAACACAACACCCCTCCCCCCTAGGACGAGACAAAGTCTCGAGCCCACACTTAAACACACTCCCCCCCCCTTAGGAGACAAAGTCTCTCAGCCAAGATGGCTTATTTCGAACACGTTGGGGTCTCGATGCGGGCTGCCTCTCCCCGGGTTTGCTACCTTCTCTTTGTCCCCTGGTTTCCTGTCCTGTAATTGGAGAGGGAGACTCGTTAGTGACTTGCCGCGGCTCCGCGGCGTTGTTGGGAGGTGTGCTCTTTCTTAGGGAGGAACCGGGGGCACTGGGGGCTAACGAAAAACCCCTCTTCTCGCTTGGATGGGTGGGGGAACACTCCTGAAAACCCCCCCGGCTCGCAAAATCAAAATCAAAATTACAATTGGGGGCAGCGGTCGCGCACTCCTCTCCCCCTTCCCCGGCCCCTGATAGGACTGGCGTATCAAAAGGGTATGAGTCGGGGCCGCTGCTTCTGCCTTCCCCCCTTGCTTGGGACTGTTGTCCACTGCTGTCTCCCCCTTGGGTTAAGCGGGTGGGGGAGAACCCTAACGCTGAATCCTGTTGCTGAGCCCCACTGACTGGCCCACTCACTCGGTGCCTCAGTTGATCAGCGTGCCTCCTCCAGAGGAGGCCGGTGGTAGTCTCGACCCGGTACGACACTGGCCCCGTCTGTTCTACAACCGTCCCTGGCACCCAGGCTGGCCCTGCGCTGGAATAGTTCCTGCAGTGAACAGGGTCACCGGCGGCGAAACCTTTCGAGACTGCCAACCCTATGTTTTTTCCTTTATCCTCGACTCTCGTCGGGTCTAGCCTGGACAGGATCGTGGTCAGTTTTCGCCGCATCAAGAGCTCAGCCGGCGAGTAGCCTGACGCTAAGGGGGTCACCCTATACGCTAAGAGGAACTGGCATACTTGGTGATTTAGGTCCCCCTGGCCCATGCGCCGCAGCGCCTCCTTTGTTGTACGCACCAGCCGTTCCACTTGGCCATTCGTGGCCGGGTGAAACGGTGCGGATGTGACATGCCGAATGGCGTTTGCCTCCATGAATGCTCCGAACTCAGCGGAGGTGAAACAACTAGCGTTATCGCTGACTAAAGTGTCGGGTAAACCGAACGTGGAAAAGACCCTCCTTAGCCGGCTAATTGTCGTGGCGGAGGACGTGCTCTTTACTGGGATAACCTCCAGCCACTTGGAGAACGCATCCACCACCAGGAGAAACATGGTTCCTCGGAATGGGCCAGCGAAATCTACGTGCACTCTGGACCATGGCCCCCGTGCTGTGTCCCATTCCCTATGCGGAAGACGGGCCGCCTCAGGTCGGGATCCCTGGCATGCCTCGCAAGTGCCGACCATGTGCTCAATGTCCGCGTCCAGCTGTGGCCACCAGAAGTAACTCCGGGCCAGCGCCTTCGAACGCACAATGCCCGGGTGGCTGACGTGCAGCAGTTCGAGCACCCTCGTCCGCAGGGGCGTAGGGACCACCACCCGTTGGCCCCACAAGAGGCACCCCCTTTCTAGGGACAACTCTAGCTTTTTCCGAAAGAATGGGTCGAACTCCGTACTCGGGGACGATGCCGGCCACCCCTTCTGTACCCATGAACTAACTTTCTCCAGCGTTCTGTCCTTGCCTGTCGCCCTAGCAATGTCGGCTGGTACTATTGGGGGTGCGTCTAAAACCTCAATTAGCAACACCTGGCGGTCTCTTTCAACTCTCGCCTTCTGGTCATCCGACAAGGGCAAAGGGGACCTCGAAAGTGCATCAGCATGGCTGATCTCCTTTCCGGGCCGGTACTCCAACTCATGTTGGTATGCGTTGAGGAAAATAGCCCATCGCAGCATTCTCGGGGACAGGATCTGCGGCGTGGGCTTGCTCGCCGTGAAAATCCCTAACAGTGGCTTGTGGTCGGTCACGATTTTGAACGGGCGGCCATACAAAAAATCGTGAAATTTTTTGGTTCCCGCTACTATCGCTAACGCCTCCCTGTCGGTTTGTGCGTAATTTCGCTCCGCTTGGGACAGGGACCTTGAGTAAAAAGCTACCGGGGCCTCCCTTCCGTCCTCCAACACGTGGCAAAGCACCGCCCCCACCCCCACCGGGGATGCATCACAGACTAGGACCACTGGCCGTTTGGGGTCGAAGTGCGTCAGGATTGCCTCAGATGTTAGGAGTTGCTTTAGCTCTTTGAACGCCCTCTCGTGCTCGTCACCCCACATCCATGGCTCCTCCTTTTTAAGTAACCGATGGAGTGGTTCGGCCACGGACGCCTTCCGCGGGAGGAATGTATGGTAAAAATTGAGGAGCCCCAGGAAAGACTGCAGCTCGGTTTTGGATGTGGGGCGAGGGGCCTTTTTAATGGCTGCTACCTTGGATTTAGACGGCTTAATCCCCTCGGGTGTGATCCGGAACCCTAAAAACTCGACCTCAGTTTCGAAAAAAACACATTTGTCCTTCCTCAATCTCAGCCCCGCTTTCTCGAACACGGTCAGTACTTTGTCCAACCTTTTTGCCAGTTCAGCCTCACTCCCCCCTGTTATCAACACGTCATCAAAATAAGGCAACACCCCCTCCAGGCCCTTTAGGAGGCGTTCCACAAGCGATTGAAAAAGGCCGGGTGCCGAGTTCACGCCGAACTGTAACCGCGACACCTGGAACGCTCCCTTATGTGTAACTATCGTTTGTGCCGCGGCCGTGGCGGGGGTCACAGGAAGTTGCTGATAGGCTTGTGCCAAATCGAGTTTAGCGAAACACTTTCCCCCATTTAGCCTGGCCAAAAGGTGGCTGATCACTGGCACCGGGTATGCATTAGGGCGGATCGCCTTGTTAATTGTACACTTATAATCAGCGCAAATGCGCACCTCCCCGTTAGCCTTTAGAGCCGTTACAATTGGAGTTTCCCACTCCGCGGAATCAACAGGAATAAGAATCCCCTGGCCCACCAGTTTGTCCAGTTCCGCCTCTATCTTGTCCTTGAGTGCGAACGGCACCCTGCGTGGTTTGAGTCTTATCGGGCGGACCTCCGGGTCTATGTCGAAAGCTACAGGGGGTCCCTTGAACTTTCCGAGTCCTTTCTTAAAAACGGCGGGATGCGCATCGCAAACCGCTTGTATTGGGTCCCCCCCCACGGTATGCACCCCCCCTATGAACAAACCTAAAGGCTGAAACCACTGTGTCCCTAGGAGGCTACAGCTTCCCCCCTTGAGGACAACTAGGGGCAGTTCCGCAGAATGTCTCTTAAAATTGACCCGAAATTTCCCGACCCCCAACACCGGAATGCTGTTTCCCTGTACGTCCCGTAGCGTGGACCTCAACGCTTTAAGCTTGGGCCGCACGTGGGGGTCGATTTTCAGGAACTCTTTCTGGGGAATTATGGAATAGGAGGACCCCGAGTCAATTTCCATCTTAATAGGGGCCCCTTGTACTAATACCTCAACGAAGTAATAGGACTGTCCCGCGGACACGCTGAACACTGGGGCGTCGTCCTCGCTGTCGTCCGAGACGCGGCCCACGCCGTCCTGCTTCCTCGTGGTCTGGGCGCCATCTTTGGGCCTCGCTGGACGGTCCGGTCTGGCCGCGCGGTCTTGTGACTGCCTCCGGCCCTCTTTCCGTTTTCTGCATGCCTTGGCGATGTGCCCCCGACGGCCGCAGGTGTAACACTCGGCCTTCCTGAACGGGCATCTCGCGCGCTCGTGGGCCGCTCCGCAACCCTCGCAGCGTCGACCACCCTTCCGGACCTTCTGGACCTCCTCGCCGTCGCTGCCTTCCGTAGATGACTTTGAGGCCCGTCGAGTCGCGTGCACCGACTGTCCGGTCTTCCCGTGCACCGAATTTTCCGCCTTGCCGGCTCTAGGACGCCACTCACGCCACTGGTGCATCTCGTCCACTCCAGCATTCGTGGACTCTGCGGCTTCCGCGGCCTCTATGACCTCTGCCAGCGTGGGTGGCGGCTCCTTATTCATCAAGCTGCGCTGTACCTCCTTGTCTTTCAGGCCACACAACACGCCGTCCCTGAGGACCATCTCCAGGATATCGCCCCATTTACAGGGGGCGGCGGCTATCCTCATGGCGGCCACGAATGCCTCAACCGACTCATCCGGCGCTTGGACTCGCCTCCAAAACGCGCTCCGAGCGGGAAACATTGCCCTCGAGGGGCAGAACCGCTCTCGCAGCAGTTTCATGATGTCGCTCGCCTTAAAGTCGCTCACCTTCTTCGGAGCGATTATGCCCACCAGCGTCCGCTTGGTTTCCATCCCGAGCATTCTGGTGAGGATGGCCCTCTTCCTCTCCTCGTCTTCTCCTTTGACTCTGAGTTCCACCAGGGCCGCCTGGAAATCCATCTCAAGCAGCTCCCAGTCTTGCGGTTTGGTGATGTTGAAACCGCTCTGTGCCCTGGCTGTTCCGTGGGGATCCATTATCCCACCTTCGTCGCCAATTTGGTGTATGCAAACCAAGACACAGGACACAGCCTCGGGCTGGGTTAACTCAGGTTTATTGCATCGTGGACAGAGGGAACATGAGGTAATGGCGGATCGATAGCTCTTTATATACAGCAGTAATACATTTGAACGTGGTGCCATGGTAGCCCATTGGCTACTGTCTGCGTGACGTCATTGCAGGTCACGCCCTTCTTGTCCAGGTGTAGGTAGTGGCGGGAAAACTTCCCGCGCTGTTGCCTTTGATGAGTTCGGACCAAGAGAGCTTGGACGCTCGCTGCTGCCAGCTGGTGGTCATTAGCTCGCGTCCTATTACAGGGTTTATATGATACAGCTGAAGGTTACATTGTTGCTATAGGCAAGGTTACATTGGCTCAGATACATTGTAATCCATGTGTACAATAAAACCATCAGAACACAACAGTATCTGAATAGAGAAAGCAGGTATAAAAACCAAACTTTCACTCCACCTTTCCATATTCAACGTGCTGCTCTCCAGACTGACTACGACTCCCATAACCCCATGCTATCTTGGCTGTGGAATCATGGGAACTGTAGTCTATCTGTCTGGAGCATGGGATTGCTCGGTTGATAGGGTGCCTGCGTGTCCTTCCCAACTATTATTTAATATAATGAACTTTATTTCTGACACGAAATTAACTGGGGCTTAAGTGGACTGTCAGCGTTAAAACCGTTCAATGTAGCTCCCTCTTTAAAGGCGACAGGAACCGATTCAGGATAGGATAGTTTTTTGGCTTTTTCAAACTGTGCTTTTTTTAAAAAAACTGTTCAAAGCCAGTAGCAGAAATCAGGTTCTAATTCAACTCAGGCAACCATAGACTCACTCAAACTTAACCTTTGCTTTACGTGGATCCTAAAGTGAAACTAGGAGTAGCAGCAATAACAAGCACATTTCTCCGTGGTGGTGACTCAAGGGACGTCGGAGTGGCATTCTGCACATGCTCAAGAGCACTTACGGGTCATATTTCCGGGTTTGAGCTCTTTCTCTGACTGGCACTAACACGGGTCAGCAGAGGCCCCCGACGTGTTGTTTGAATGCACCGTCCCCCGTCTACACGTGCCCCGCGAGTACCAACCCCGCAGTCCCAGGGCCAGCAAGATTCCAGACTTCCATTCCCTGTTCCCTCCCTTACCCGCGAACGTCTGAACTGCAGCTGCCTGCTACTTTAGGCCAGCTCTCAGTTTCTTCTTTCGACTCGGGTTTTACGACGAAGGAAGCTCCTCCTCCTCCTCCTCCTCTCAAGGGGTTGAGCTTCGCCGTTCGCGTTGTTGGAGGAGGAGGACCCGACTCTGAGAAGGAGGAAACTGAGAGCATGGCTTGGAGGCTCTCGGTCTCGGGTCCCGCTTCCCGCCCCTACTCACACTGGGAGGAGGGGGATGTTTGCTGCCTGGTTGGCAAGGTGTGTGTGCCAGGAATCCTTACTTACTCCTTCCCGGGTGAGGGGGGCTGAGCAGCGCCAGTCAAGGGCAGCCAATGGTGCAAACAGAGGGAGGGGGACATGAGGCCCCCTGCCACGCGATCTCCTCCAGCAGTCTTCACGTGAACGTCTGGAGAGGATCCAGGATCAGTGGCTGTTTATTTATTCTGTCTGGGTAATCTCCCCCCAAAAAAATAAAAACCAACAACACCATTGTTGGTGGGTGCAACAATGAGCAGGACCAGAGCGATCTGTTGCCTCCTGCAAAAATTGAAAACTACAAAGCAGCGGGATGGTGGAGTGGTGCTGATACGACACAGGCTGAACCAGCAATTAGTTTTAAGGCATTTCTATAAATGGATACAGTGAGTTTAAGTTAACATTTAAGGACCATTAGGTTGCCCTTGCTCCAAAGCCAGTCAGTCGTATCTGACTAGGGGCGGAGCTCATCTCCGTTTTGTCTGTGTCTGCAGGCATTTCCATGATCCATGTGGCAGGCATGATTACATGCAGGAGCGCATGGAACACTGTTATCTTTCCTGTTGAAGCAGTACCTATTTATCTACTTGCAATTTCTTGCTTTAAAACTGCTAGGTTGGCAGGAGCTCAGGCAGAGAGAGGTGCTCACTCCGTCATGCAGTACTCCGGTTGTCAAGTTCAGCGTCTTAAGAAGGTAGATGTGGCTCTCCTGATAATTTACCATTTATCAGCTTGTACTTCTGACTGCAGTGGCTCAAGTGGCTAAGACGCTGACTGGGAAGCAGAAGGTCAGCAGTTCGATTCCCGAGGGCTGCAGGACGGAAATGAGCTCCCATCTTTGTCCCCAGCTCCTGCCAACCTAGCAGTTCGAAAGCAAGAAATTGCAAGTAGATAAATAGGGACCACTTTGGTGGGAAGGTTAACAGCATTCCGTGCACTCTGGTGTCTAGTCATGCCTGCCACATGACCACGGAAACGTCTGCAGACGCAGACAACGCTGGCTCTTCGGCTTTGAAACAGATGAGCACTGAATCCTAGAGTCGGATACGATTGGCTTTTGAGCAAGGGAAACCTTTACCTTACTTCTGACTCCCAGTTATTTTACAATTTACAATCAACAAAGCAAAGGGACTGGGGTGGTTTTGTGGTTAAGACGCTGAGCTTGACAACTGGTCAGCAGGTCAGCAATTCGATACCTGAGTACTTCACAATGGAGTGAGCTCCCATCTCTGTCCCAGCTTCTGCCAACCTAGCAGTTTGAAAGCAATAAATTGCAAGTAGATAAATAGGTACCACTTTGGTGGGAAGGTAAGCAGGTTAGTCATGCCTGCCACATGGAAATGTCTGCAAATGCAGACAGCGTTGGCTCCCTAGAGTTGGATATGACTGGCTTTCCAGCAAGGGTGACCTTTATTTCTGACTCCCTTTTTTTTTTACAATTTACAATCAACAAAGCATGTCTCTTCCTGCTGCTGAAATTAAAAATCTATTGCATAATTAGGAGTAGGTTTTGTAGCAGGAGTCCCATAGGCTCCAGTTTAATTTTATGTTCATCAACTCTGAAATAAGTTCTGCAGAGTTCAGTACAATTTATTCCAAGGTGAAAAGATTCAGGCTTGCAAATGTTCCAGTCGATGGATCATAGTTTTAGTAAAGAACAAATCAAATCCCATAAGCTTGGACTCTGCTCACGCCTATTACAGTCAGTTTATAAGAGGAGAGATTTTTTTCCATCCACAAAAATCAGCAGGGAGAATAAACATCAGGGTTGATTCACTTTGCTGCCTGAGGCAAAAGTCAAAATGATGTCCTCTCCTGTTCTATGTACAAAAGCTGACCAGGCTGCCAGCTGAACTTTACTTCTGAGCTGACAAGTAAATGAATCTTCTACCACACTTCAGAGCAGCAGGCTTGTTTAGGAGGTATACATCAGGTTGCATGGAAACTCTGCTCTGTCTCCCTGCATTTGAGGTGGATGCCTCACTCTCCCTAATGGTAGGGCCTGTTCCACACAACATAGACAGGAAAACAATGCATGGCAATGGATATACAAGGAGACTGGGATGTAACTCTCTGTCTCTTGCAAGCACATACAGTAGCTTTCCCACAAACGGAAAGATGTCTAGCCATACAGTCAATGTTGTGAAACCCACACCTTTGGATATTGTTGTTCCTCAAACAAATTCATTCTTCAAGAATATGTTCAAGATAGTTCCCTTTGTACTCAATAGAACAGTCACAAGGCAAAGATTAAAATGCAAATAGAAAAAGCAAGATTCACCTTCATCAAAATGTGACATTTCTTATTCAGTACAGATCTAACGCTTGCTACGAAGATCCGATTAGTGAGATGTTATGTATTCCCAGTGTTGCAATATGGGCTTGAATGCTGACTAAAGTATCTGAAAAGAAAATCCAAGCTTTGGAAATGTGGATCTATGGATGGCTACTAAGGATATTGTGGGTTGAGCATGTGACTAATGTAGAAGTGTTGTGCCAGATGGATAAAGAATAAAAACTGTTTAAGACTTTTAGACAAAGGGCATATCATGAGAAAAGACAAAGTATAGAACACTTCAACTCATTATGCAAGGGAAGATCCTTGAGAGGAGAGGCCCTGGACATAGATGGACCTCATGGCTGAAGAACCTGAGAGACTGGTGTGGAATGTCCTTGGAAGAACTTTTCTGAGGAGTTAAGAACAGGAAGACTTTCGCCATGATGATAGCCAATATTCGGAGCAGATAAGGCACTTGAAGAAGAAGAAGAAAAGTCACAAGAAGAGGCCAAAACTGCAGCCTGTTTCTCAGTACATTGATGAAAATGAAAAAAAGTGGTGTGTGAGGATGATTGAAGTATATTGCTCGTCCAGTCTTCTCTTTTCCATCCCGTCTTTTTAACTACCAATAATAGATGGTGGTGGCTCAGTGGTTTAGAATTTCACCTTGTTAGCTGGAAGGCTGGCAAGTCAGAAGTTCGAGACCTGAGTACTGCATGATGGATTGAGCGCCCGTCTCTCCCAGCTCCTGCCAACCTAGCAGATCGAAAGCAAGAAATTGCAAGTAGATAAATAGGGGCTACTTGGGTGGAAAAAGATCTTGGGGACATGAAAGGAGCTTCATTTGGGTGTCCCCTGTGGAGTTTCTCCAGACAAAATCCTTTCAACCCAAAATAATTTCTGACACGAAATTATTATTATCTACCAATAGCACTGCCAACAGTGTTGAAAGGAAGGTATTTTGATTTTCCTTTCTGATATAACAGGATGAGGCTTTCTTTATTGCTTTTTACAGTAACAAGATGATGCTCTTATAATCCGTGACTATTCAAATCAATTGAAGTTTGTTTAGTTACTAATATCAACAAGATATGTGCCTTTGTTCATGATCATATATTTTCTCTTCCCCTGCCGAACAAGAGACAGAACATCAATTTTGATTTCATTAATCCGCAGTTAAAGAGCTCAAAGGGGTGGTCCAATGTCATTCTTGGAGGGAAATAATAGCTTCCAGTTGGCATCTAACCAAAACCTCTCTGTTTGTATAAGTCCCATTTCCATTTAGATGACCTTTCATCTCAGGTCTGTTTTTTACTTTTGCAGCTAAACTGGCCATTTTTCAGAATGCCATTATACATCCAACTACATTTCTGTCATAAGTATGATTAATCATACTTATGTTTCAAACCATCATATTTCAGGAGAACTTACAGAGAACTAATCACACACACCCATACACACACCCAAAAATGAGGTTACCTACTTTAGCATAGCAGCATAATAACCCCCCCCCCTCCCCGGTAAACACAGATGGGGGATTTTCGAAGTGGAGGTCCATGTTAAACAATTCTGAGCAACCATTTAGAATATTCAGTAACTTTTTGAAGCCTTCCTGTTTTAAGCCCACAAAGCCAAAAAACAGAAAGCTAAGGTGGATGCCTCAAAGGAAAGTCCCTCTAATTCAGGGATTCTCAACCTGCGGCCCATGGTCCAGGTGTGGCCCACAGCCTCCACCACACCAGGAAGTGCCATGTGGTGGAGGAAGAGCAAAATAACTGTCCGGCCCCTGAAGCTGTCTGAGGGAGTGTAACCTGGACCCTGGCTTTAAAAGGTTGAGAACTATAATTAGAAGTGATATGTAAAGATTGTGATGCGTTTCAGTTTATCCTCCAAGAAAAATACTTTCTTGTATTTTGAGGCTAAAATCAAGATGGAATCCCTGGATTTGCCCTGGTTTTGTATTGCCTCATGGAGCAACTGAGTCTTACTATATTGCTAGAAGAATTATCCATGCTTGCTATTTCAGTAGGTATTATTTCTAAGCTAACTGCTTAAGGTTATTATTTTTGGTGGATGCAGATCCAGGCTACGATACCTTTTGCCAAAGACATTGGACTCTTGTCTATATGAGAGTTAAATCAAGGCATTAGTTTTCTTTTTCCTCTGCTCCTTTCACTGTTCTCGCTTTTGGGCCCAGAGTCAAGAGGTGCCACTGACCATGGCCATTTTTCCTGCAGTTCTTCTGTTTCACAGAAAGCTTTTTTTAATTAAATCTAAGCAGGGTCATATAAAATTTGTTGTACAACATAGCAAGTACCAATACAAAAAGAATTGACTGAATAGAAGTGCACAGGACTCCAGCATACCTTTTCAATTCCCTTGGTCTCTTCACGAGCCATGCCTCTTGAGCAGAATGACTTACTCCACAAAGGAAAACACAAACAAACAGGAAAAAGGCCATATTGTCCCCATAACAATGCAACTGCAAGAGCGGGTGGTGCCTTTATTTGACCTCTAAAAATTGAACGAATAGCTAGCTTTCAATGTTAATCCATCTTCTTCAAGTTGTGCACCAAAATTTTGTGGATAATTCAGGGGGGGAAATAAAGAGTCTGAAAAATTCAGGGTGGATGATTGTGCCAGATCTGCTTCTTCAGGTGAATTCAAATGCAAACTGCAACTGTCATTGTGGGTGTTATTATAGAGTCCACCCCAGGCAGCAGTTGGCTGGAATTTTCTTCCCAGCTCTTAAAAAAAAAACCTGTCAAATAATCTGTGTTTATCTTGCTCCCACCATGACCTTCTTCTGAAACTCAGCATTCTTGATTGTTTAGTGTATGAGAGTCAAGACACAAGGCACAGCCAAAGGCTGGGTTAACTCAGGTTTATTGCATGGTGGACAGAGGGAACATGAGGTAATGGCGGACGAACAGCTCTATATATATGGTAGTAACATATTTGAATGTGGCTCCACGGTAGCCCGTTGGCTACTGGTCCGCGTGACGTCATGGCTGGTCACGCCCTTCTTGTCCAGGTGTAGGTAGCGGCGGGAAGCTTCCCGCACTGCGGTCTTTGATGGGTTTGAACCAAGAGAGCTTGGACGCTCGCTGCTGCCAGCTGGTGGTCATTAGCTCGCGTCCTATTACAGGGTTTATGTGATACAGCTGAAGGTTACATTGTTACTCATCGGCAAGGTTACATTGGTTCAGATACATTGATATCACATGTAGAAGGTTACACTATTAGGACACAACACTCCTCCCCCCTAGGATGAGACGAAGTCTCTCAGCCAAGATGGCTTATTTCGAACACGCTGGGGTCTCGGCGCGGGCTGCCCTGCCCCGGCTTCGCTCCCTCCTCCTTGCTCCCTGGCTTCCTGCCCTGCAATCGGAGAGGATGACTTGTTAGTGGTTTGCCGCGGCTCTGCGGCTTTGTTGGGAGGTGTGTGCTTTGTTTGGGAAGAACCGGGGGCACTGGGGGCTAACGAAAAACCCCTCTTCTCGCTTGGATGGGTGGGGGAACACTCCGAAACCCCCCCCCGGCTAGCAAAATCAAAATCAAAATCGGATTCGGGGGAAGCGGCAGCGGCGGCCGCACACTCCTTTTCCCTCCCCCCGGGCTCGGATAGAACTGGGGTATCAAAAGGATATGAGTCGGGCTCGCTGCTTTCCCCCCTGTCTCCCCCTTGGGCTAAACGGGTGGGGGAGAACCCTATCGCTGAATCCTGTCGCTGTGCCCCACTGGTCGGCCCCTCGCTCACTCGGTGCCTCAGTTGGTCAGCGTGCCTCCTCCAGAGGAGGCCGGTGCTAGTTTCCACCCGATAGGACACTGGCCCCGTCTGTTCTATTATCGTCCCTGGCACCCAGGCTGGGCCTGCGTTGGCATAGTTCCTGCAGTGTACAGGATCGCCTACGCCGAAACCTTTCGAGACCGCTAACCCTATGTTCTTCCCTTTGTCCTCGACCCTCGACGGGTCTAGCCTGGACAAAAGCGTGGTCAGTTTCCTCCGCATCAGCAGCTCAGCCGGCGAGTATCCAGACGCTAAGGGGGTCACTCTATACGCTAATAGAAATTGACAAACTTGGTGATTTAGATCTCCCGAGCCCATGCGCCGCAGCGCATCTTTTGTGGTGCGCACCAACCGTTCCACTTGGCCATTCGTGGCCGGGTGAAACGGCGCGGATGTGACATGCCGAATTGCATTTGCCTCCATGAATGCTGCGAACTCAGCGGACGTGAAACAACTGGCGTTATCGCTGACCAAAGTGTCGGGTAAGCCGAACGTGGAAAAGACCCTCCTTAGCTGGCGAATGGTAGTGGCGGAGGATGTGCTCTTTACCGGAATGACCTCCAGCCACTTTGAGTATGCATCCACCACCAGGAGAAACATGGTTCCCCGGAATGGGCCAGCAAAATCTACGTGCACCCTGGACCACGGTCCCCTTGCTGCGTCCCATTCCCTATGCGGTAGGCGGGCCACCTCCGGTCGAGAGCATTGACATGCCTCACAAGTGCCAACCATCTGCTCTATGTCGGCGTCCAGCTGGGGCCACCAGAAGTAACTCCGGGCCAACGCTTTGGAACGGACGATTCCCGGGTGGCTGACGTGCAACAGCTTTAGCACCTTCGGCCGCAGGGACGTAGGAACCACCACCCGTTGGCCCCACAAAAGGCACCCCCTCTCTAAAGACAATTCTACTCGCTTTCGGAAAAATGGGTCGAATTCCGCGCCTGGGGATGACGCCGGCCACCCCTTCTGCACCCACGAGCATACTTTCCCTAGTGTTCTGTCCTTTCCGGTCGCCCTGGCAATGTCGGCCGGTACTATCGGGGGTGACTCCAAGACCTCTATTAGCAATACCTGGCGGTCTCTTCTTACCCCTGCCTTCTGGTCGTCCGACAAGGGTAACGGCGACCGTGAGAGCGCGTCTGCATGGCTGATTTCCTTCCCTGGCCGGTATTCTAACTCATGTTGATATGCGTTAAGAAAAATAGCCCACCGCAGCATCCTCGGGGACAGGATCTGTGGCGTGGGCTTATTTGCAGTGAAGATTCCTAATAGGGGCTTGTGATCCGTCACAATCTTGAACGGCCGACCATACAGAAAATCGTAAAACTTCTTGGTTCCCGCTACTATCGCTAGTGCCTCCCTATCGGTCTGTGCGTAATTCCGCTCTGCTTGGGACAGGGACCTTGAATAAAACGCTATCGGGGCCTCCCTTCCGTCGTCTAACACGTGGCAAAGCACCGCCCCCACCCCCACCGGGGATGCATCGCAGACCAAAACTATGGGCCGTTTGGGGTCGAAATGAGTCAGGATTGCCTCGGATGTGAGGAGTTGCTTTAACTCTGTGAACGCTCTTTCTTGCTCGTCACCCCACAGCCATTTTTCCTCTTTTTTAAGTAGCCGATGGAGCGGCTCGGCAACAGACGCCTTCCGTGGAAGGAAGGTATGGTAGAAATTGAGAAGCCCCAGAAATGATTGAAGCTCGGTTTTGGAAGTGGGGCGAGGGGCTTTCTTGATGGCGGCTACCTTAGATTTGGACGGCCTAATTCCCTCGGGCGTGACACGGAACCCTAAAAACTCAACCTCTGTTTCGAAAAATACACATTTGTCTTTTCTCAGTCGCAGCCCCGCTTTCTCGAACACGGCCAGGACCTTATCCAATCTGTGGGCCAGCTCGGCCTTACTCCCCCCCGTTATCAACACGTCATCAAAATATGGCAACACCCCCTCCAACCCCTTCAGGAGGCGTTCCACTAGCGATTGAAAAATGCCAGGTGCCGAGTTCACGCCGAACTGTAACCTCGACACCTGGAACGCCCCCTTATTTGTGACTATTGTTTGTGCCGCCGCTGTGGCGGGGGTTACCGGGAGTTGCTGGTAGGCCTGTGCTAAATCGAGTTTAGCGAAACACTTTCCCCCATTCAGCCTGGCCAGAAGGTGGCTGACCACTGGCACCGGGTATGCATTAGGGCGGATTGCCTTATTAATGGTACACTTATAATCAGCGCAAATGCGCACCTCCCCGTTGGCCTTCAGTGCTGTTACAATTGGAGTCTCCCACTCCGCGGAATCCACAGGAACGAGAATTCCTTGACCCACCAGTTTGTCCAGTTCCGCCTCTATTTTGTCCTTAAGCGCGAACGGTACTCTGCGCGGTTTAAGTCTTATCGGGCGGACCTCCGGGTCTAAGTCGAAGGCTACAGGGGGTCCCTTGAACTTTCCCAGTCCACTTTTAAAAACGGCGGGGTGTGCGTCACACACTGCTTGTATTGGGTCCTCGCCTACTGCATGCACCCCCCCTATGAACAGGCCTAAGGGCTGAAACCACTGTGTTCCGAGGAGGCTACAACTCCCCCCCTTTAGCACCACTAGGGGAAGTTCCGCAGAATGTCTCTTAAAGCGAACCCGGAACGTTCCGACCCCCAACACTGGAATGCTGTTCCCCTGAACGTCCCGTAGTGTGGCCCTCAACGCTTTAAGTTTGGGCCGCACGTGGGGGTCGATTTTCAAGAACTCTCTCTGGGGGATTATAGAATAGGAGGACCCCGAGTCAACTTCCATCCTAATAGGGGTCCCTTGTACTAGTACCTCAACAAAGTAATGGGGCTGTCCCGCAGACACGTTGAACACAGGAGCGTCGCCCTCGCTGTCGTCCGAGATGCGGCCCACGCCGTCCTGCTTCCTCGTGGCCCGGGCGCCATCTTTGGACCTCGCTGGACGGTCCGGTCTGGCTGAACGGTCTTGCGACTGTCTCCGGCCCTCTTTCCATTTCCTGCACGCTTTGGCGATGTGCCCCCGACGTCCACAGTTGAAACACTCGGCTTTCCTGAATGGGCACTTCACGCGCTCATGGGCCGCTCCGCAACCATCGCAGCGGCGCCCGCCTCTCCGGACCTTCTGGACCTCCTCGCCATCGCTGCTTTCTGAAGACGATTTCGAGGTCGGTCGGGTTGCATGCACCGACTGACCGGACTTCCCGTGCGACGAGTTTTCCGCTTTGCCGGCCCTCGGACGCCACTCACGCCACTTGTGCATCTCGTCTACTCCAGCATTCGTGGATTCCGCGGCTTCCGCGGCCTCTACAACCTCTTCCAGTGTGGGTGGTGGCTCCTTGTTCATCAAGCTGCGCTGTACTTCCTTGTCCTTCAGGCCACACAGCACTCCGTCCCTGAGGGCCATCTCTAGGATGTGGTCCCATTTGCAGGGGGCGGCGGCTACCCTCATAGCCGTTACGAAGGCTTCTACCGACTCGTCCGGCGCTTGAACTCGCCTCCAAAACGCACTCCGAGCGGGAAACATTGCCCTCGAGGGCCGGAAACGCTCACGCAGCATTTTCATGATGTCACCGGCTTTGAAATCGCTCATCTTCTTCGGTGCAAGGATGCCCACCAGCGTCCGCTTGGTTTCCATCCCAAGCATGCGGGTGAGGATGGCCCTCTTCCTTTCCTCGTCGTCTTCTTTGACTTTGAGCTCCACCAGTGCCGCCTGGAAGTCCATCTCAAAAAGCTCCCAGTCTTGCGGTTTGGTGATGTTGAACCCGCTCTGTGTCCTGGCTCCGTGGGGATCCATGATCCCATCCTCGTCGCCAATTTAGTGTATGAGAGTCAAGACACAAGGCACAGCCAAAGGCTGGGTTAACTCAGGTTTATTGCATGGTGGACAGAGGGAACATGAGGTAATGGCGGACGAACAGCTCTATATATATGGTAGTAACATATTTGAATGTGGCTCCACGGTAGCCCGTTGGCTACTGGTCCGCGTGACGTCATGGCTGGTCACGCCCTTCTTGTCCAGGTGTAGGTAGCGGCGGGAAGCTTCCCGCGCTGCGGTCTTTGATGGGTTTGAACCAAGAGAGCTTGGACGCTCGCTGCTGCCAGCTGGTGGTCATTAGCTCGCGTCCTATTACAGGGTTTATGTGATACAGCTGAAGGTTACATTGTTACTCATCGGCAAGGTTACATTGGTTCAGATACATTGATATCACATGTAGAAGGTTACACTATTAGGACACAACAGATTGGGTGTGGTATAGTGCATAAATTTGGCAAAGTATCACTTGCTCTTGCATTTGCACTTCTTCTTGTGCCATATCCAATTCCGAATATTGGTGATCATCATGACAATCAGCCATGAAGACTGTCCTGTGATTATAATGCCGTGGCCTTTCATCTGCCTTCCGCATCGCAGCATGACACCTGTACCATTGATCCAGCTCTACAAGTCACTTTCTGGTCCTGAGCGCTTTTGCCATGCAAAGTCCTCCTCAGCCCAAGGCCAGTATTGATGGAGCTGCTGCCCTCCATCAAGATGGATTCAAGTGGGATTTAATCCACTTGGGGACCAGCACCCTTCCCTGTGGACTTTGCGAAGGCCAATAGTCCTCAGGGTTGTCAGGTTAGTTAAATGCCACCTGACACTCAGTGTTGAGTTGCTAGCAGTATGGTCTACCATAGCAGGATAACCTGGCCAGACTACTTGCACCTGATTTTTCATGCCTAAGAGTGGGACTTTACAATTGACCACTTTCTCCCATCATTTTCTCCAGGGTTTGATCTCACACACACAAAAAAAAAATGCTGGATGTACTTTATTTATGTGAAAGTATTGACATTTGAAACTACTTAGCACAGTGCTTCCACCTACCCCTCCCTTAAGTTTGACACTGATATCAGGATAAGTTAAGAACAATTAATTGAATGGTAGTTCCCTGAGCATTTTTAAAAAATGTATGAGTCCTTAAAGCCAGCATAAGTTTATTGAAAGTAAGTCATGCCAGAATATTTGCATTTTTCCATTTTATAAAGATACAGTAAAACCCCTGGTTACGATTGCCCTGGGTTACATTTGCCGCAGTTTACGATGGCAAATTCAATTAAAATAATTCCCTGGTTTACAATGGATTTTTGGTTTACGACAAAAATTTGCCCGAAGTAGCAATGCAGCAGTTACCACTGCAGACGTACTGTTGTCATCGTCGTCATTTCTGCCACTATTTCCGGATTATCTGCTGCCCCTGCTAGCACTGGAAGAGTCTGGGGACCTTATCCGCTTGATTCCCACCTTCCTCCAAACTCCCCGGGCAGCGCTACAGCTGGGAACGTGCCCCTTCACCCGGCACGTGCCTGGGGAGGTACACGTTTTTGACTGTAGCACTGCCCAGGGAGCTCAGAGAAAGGTGGAAGCCAAGCAGATAAGGTACTCAGACTTTCCTGGTGCCGGTAGGGGCGGAAAATGAGCTCAACGTGCACCTCCCCCAGGTTGGAACCGAGCAGATAAAGTTCCCTCCCAAAGGTAGGGAGAACGCTTTGTCGTTATTGTAGGGGTGGGGTAAAATCACATCTGGCATTTTTTGGGGTTTTGGTGGGGGGTTTTTTTGTATTATTATTTTTTGTATTTCTTAAAAATCCGGTCAGGACTGTTTCCCTTTTGGGGGTGAGAGGGTTGGGTGATCGTGTCTGGCATTTTCTTGGATGTTTTTGTGTTTTTAAAAAATAATATTATTTTTTGGTCCGGATGGGACTTTTTTATTTTCAATGCATTCCTATGGGAAAACATCCTTTAGTTTATGATTTTTTCGCATTACGACAGAGACTGTTGGAATGCATCTCTGTCATAACCCGAGGTTTTAGTATACATGCAAGGTAGATCAAAGGACTGCTAATTTCAGGAAGGCTTCCAGCAAGATCTCCCACATTCGTATGGCCAGTCTGGTATAATATTGCCCAGATTATGCTGACTGTAAGGTAAATTTGTAGGTGATGGATAGGCTGTCAAACAGATCCCAACCTTTTAAAGCTGGGGGCCAGGTCACGCTCCTTCAGACAGCTTCGGGGGCCAGATGGCCATTTTGCCCTTCCTCCACTACATGACACTTCCTGGTGTGGTGGAGGCAGTGGGGGCCACATGAAATGGTGCTGTGGGCCGCATCTGGCCCATGGGCTGCAGGTTGAGAATCCTTGCTGCAGAATATTCACCAATGATGTCTTCTCATCCAAGATAGAAGTGCTGAGAGAGGTACAGCAAAATTCTGTCTCAGATCTTTTGTTGTTTAGGGTCTTCCTAAATGACTTGGATGAAGGAGCAGAGGGAGTGTTCACCAGATATGCAGATTACACCAAACTGGAGGGCAGCTAGTATGTCAAAAAGATAGAATCAAGATTCAAGATAATTTTAGCAAATGAATAAACAAAACCAAATTAATGTAAACATTCAGATTTAGGCAGGAAAAATATCAGATGCATAAATGAAGGTTGAATGACATGCGGCTTGACAATACTATGCAGCAGCATACAAAGGATTTAGAGGTCTCAGTAGACCATAAATCATGCATACCTGTCAACTATCCCGTTTTCCTGGGAAAACCCCTTATTTTTACTCCTCTTCCCGCCCCCTCCCGTTTTATTAATTTCCACGTAATATCCCTTATTTTTTAAAAAAAATCCTGACCGGAGCCCTCACAGGCGAAGCTGCAGTATGTTTTTCCGGCCACCAGAGGTCGCTGTGTGTCAGGCTTTTTGCTTGTGGAAGGGGAGAGAGAGAAGGTTGTGGGAGGGGCGTTCCGTATTTTCATTTTCCTCCTGCCACATGGCCAATATGGAGGCTTCATTTTTGCTACTGAGCTGGTCGGAGCCACCATGCTGGGAGGGACGGGAGTCTACTCTAGAGGTGAGCAATATTTCATATATGCAGGGGCAAATCAGCTCTTGGTCTGGGGTAGAGTAGAGACTTCTCTCTCACTCTCATGCTTTATTGAGCTGTTTCTACTATGCCTCCTGGCTGGAGGCTTCCACTTCTAGAGTTCTAGAGTTAACGGGAGGGGTGGGGTGGGGGTGGGGGATGGTGCTTGATCACTATATGAGAGAGAGAGGGTTCGCCATCACAGTCATAGATTCCTACAGCCGCCAATTTTTAGAACAAGAAGCTGCTTTTTGTATGAGAGAGCAGATCCAAAATACACGGGGAGAATTATCAGAGCTTATAGATCCAGTGTGCTTGCACGGTTGTGTAAGGGGATCTGAGTAAGGTAAAGGTAACGGTTTCCCTTGCTCAAAAGCCAATCGTATCCGACTCTAGGGTTCAGTGCTCATCTCTGTTTCATAGCCGAAGAGCCAGCATTGTCTGCGTCTGCAGACATTTCCATGGTCATGTGGTAGGCATGACTAGACACCAGAGCACACGGAACGCTGTTACCTTCCCACCAAATTGGTCCCTATTTATCTACTTGCAATTTCTTGCTTTCGAACTGCTATGATGGCAGGACCTAGAACAAAGACGGGAGCTCATTCCGTCCTGCAGTACTCAGGAATCGAACTGCTGACCTTCTGCCTCCCAGTCAGCATCTTAGTCACTTAAGCCACTGAATAAACAAGAAAGAAAACAAAACAAAAGTCGCCCAAGAAAATGGGGAAAGGCTTCTTTGGCCCTCACAGCTTTGTGCCCATTGCATCTACAATACCATCTAGCCATCTTATTTTTGGCCACCCCCTTCTTTTGTCCTCCACCTTTCCCAGCATCAAGGCTTTCTCAAGTGAGTCCTCCCTTCTCATTTGATGTCCAAAGTACTTTAGCGTCATCTTTACTATTTGACCTTTAATGAGCAGTCAGGGTTGATTTCTTCTAGGATCGACCTATTTCTAACACCACATTTCAAAGGCATCTATTTTTCTGCGCTCAGCATTCCTAATGGTCCAGCTCTCACACCCATACCACCAGGAATACCATTGCTTTGATTATGCAATTTTTTGTTTGCAAGGTGATGCCTCTACTTTTAACTATGTTCCCCAGGTTTCTCATAGCTCGTTTCCCAAGCATCAGGCTGCAATCACCAACTGCAGAGATCTTTGATCCTAAGAAAATAAAATCTGCCAGTCGTATCCAACTCTAGGGTGCAGTGCTCATCTCCATTTACAGCCAAAGAGCCAGTGCTGTCTGTGTTTGCAGAGATTTTCATGGCCATGTGGCAGGCATGACTAGAGCCCAGCAAGTCACATGGCTATATTTGGCCACGCCCACAGATTTTCAAATCCAAAACTTGACAGGTACGAAACCATGGGTCCTCAAACTTTATAAGCCATGGGCTGGTTTACACCCCCTCAGATTGTTGGTGGGACAGACCCCCCACTGCTGCTGCTGCCTCCTGAGCCACCATCGGTGGTGGTGGGACCACCCCAAGCCCCCACCACTCCATACCAATTACCAGCCTGGAGAAGCTGCATGGTGTGTGTAGGAGGGGTCCAGACTGTCTTTCTCGCCTGCACTTGGCCAGAGCAGCCCTCGGGAAAGATGTGGGCAGCCGCATGCATCTGCCACTTCTGCTTCCGCTTCCTCAATCCTTATCTCCTCCACTTAGCTTGGTGTGTCTCTAATGGTGATCCATAGCAGGTCGGATGCTGTAAGCCTTACAACATCTGCCATGCTATGGAGCGCCATTAGGGACACATCAAGCCAAATGGAGGAGACAAGGATTGAGGCGGCAGCGGAAGTGGCGACTGGCGCGAGGGTGTGGGCCACATGAAAT
Source organism: Bradypodion pumilum (assembly GCA_035047305.1). Lineage (NCBI taxonomy): Eukaryota > Metazoa > Chordata > Lepidosauria > Squamata > Chamaeleonidae > Bradypodion > Bradypodion pumilum. Next base: position 329,295,378 of record JAWDJD010000003.1, read on the forward strand.
AGTGCACTCCATTTTCCAGTATATTTCAAGGGGGAAAAGTGGGTCTTAAATGCCAGCAAATACGGTAGTCAGATCAAGGGAAATAGTATTAGCAATTTATTCTGCTTTGGTAAGACCTCATCTGCAATGTAGTGTTCAGTTCTGGGCACCACTGTTTAATAAAGATATTAACAATCTGGAATGTGTCCAGATATGGATGACCAAGATGGTAAAGGGGCTAGAAACCAAGCCCTATGAGAAATGGTTGAGGGAGCAGAGCTTACTTAGCTTGTGTGAAAAGAGTAAAATGATAGTCACCTGTGAAGAGCTTTCCTGTGGAAAATGGAACAAACATGTTTTCTGAACCTCTAGTGGGAAGAATCAAAACTAATGGATTCAAAGTATAAGAAAGTTAAATTCAACTAAACATGGGGAGAATTTGCTGATAGCAGGCAGTGTTGAACAATGGAATTAAAATGTCTTGGAAGGTAGTTGGTTCTCCTACATTTGAGTTTTCTTAAGGAAAGATTAGATAGTAACTAGGGATGATTTAGTTTTAGATTTCTTGCTTCAGGAGAGGTTTGGACTTAATGATCCTTCAGGTTTTTTTTTTTTCAGCGCTAGAATTCTATGCTTCTGTATGTCTGTGCACCTAATCGTGTGACATTTTGTAGGCATAATCCCTTCATAATGGGCAATTATGCTCAAAATGCCACCCATCTCTAATAAGAACAGAAGTTGTGGCCATTTGATGATTTTCAGTCATAGTCAGTAGGAATACTTGTAAGATTTGAGTTTCCAAATAAAGCACTGAACCTCCACAACATTAATTTGTGAGTAGTTTCTTTCTCAGTGTTTCAAGAAGCATAAAAGTCATGATAACGATTGAACTATTTCTCAGAATTTCACCAAACCAATCAATTTACTCTTCTCTAATAATCCTGAAGTGTAGTACTCTACATTTATTTTTCATAATGAAATAACAAAAATATATCTTCATTCAAAAACAGGAGAAAAGCCCCCCCCCCCCCCTTCAGTCTGTGATCAGCATTTTTAATTTGTTGTGGGCCTGGCAGTTGAATTTAAATCTTTATAATGATAGAAATGCATGTATGTGTGTCTGCACCTCACCTTCATTAAAGGGCATACCTGTTCCCCTTTTATTAATCAGATGCCCATCTACTCCACATTCATACCACATTCATACCACAAACAGTAACATCCTGTCATGCAAACAACAGACAAGAACAGAAATGTCTGTGCACTTCAATAAAGCAAAAAAAGGTTTTAATGTGTCGTAGGGTTTACAAGGGTGTTTGGAATACAGTACTGTATATCAAAGGGTTTAGAGCAGTGTTTCCCAACCTTTGGCTTTTCGGACTACAATTCCCAGTGCCTAAGTCAATTCCCCAAATCACTGATCAGCAATATACTGACTTAAGCTTCTGGAAATTGAAGTTCCCCTGTGGGACATGTGATCTACATTGGGAACCACTGGTTTAGAGAGAATTAAACCTTGCTGTCTTTTCACTTGACTCCCCCCGCCCCCGAAAAATATGCCCCAAACATTCAGAAAAAAACACAACACCAAGTTCCAAACAAAGTTTGGAAAAATAAAAGTTTCTCAGTCTAATATAATATTTGGAGAATTTTTTCACGCCTTGCGAAAAAAATGGATTTCTCCCTATTTTTTTACACCGACACCTTGGATGTTGAAGCTGCAGAGAGACCAAAATGAACTATAAGAGCCCCCCCCCCCATCATTTAGGTGGAATATTGCAATTAATACACTAAACTTGCTGTTCCTGCTTCCATCTGCTGAAACAGCATGTACTGCAACATTTTCAGGTTTTCTTCCCATCAGATTGTTAAAGTAACAGAAATATTTTTTCCAGATATATATTCTGCTTTGCAGGCTGTGCTGGCACCTGACCTCTTGAAATTAATGTTTTGTCCCATTCCTCTCCTCCCAATGTAAGAAAACATCCAGCTTTCCATTTGGGAAATTTTTGGTGCTGATTAGTTTATGGTTCCTGTACTAGAGGAGAGCAATTTGTCACGAGAGGGCTCCATCCCACAACTTTTTCATCATTTGTCAGGAGGTTGTACTATTTTGATGCACTCTAATTTATTATATTCTCAGCAAATGTGGATGGCTAGTTCATGCCTAAACAGAGCAGTGGGTAGTGTTATCTGAGGTGACAATCCTGTGATGTGAGTTACAACATTAAGAGGGACAACTTCCTCTATTTTCCTCTATTTTCATCTTCTCTCTCTTTTTTTAAAAAAAAAACATTTCCCTAACAGGCACAGCATAATTCTAGACACAAAATAATATGTTTATTATAGTAGGCAGATGCATTATGGCAGTGTTTCCCAAACTTTGGTCTTTGGACTTCAATTCTCAGAAGCCTAAGTCAATTCTCCAAAGCACTGATCAGCCAATGTACTGATTTAGGCTTCTGGGAATTGAAGTCCACCAGTTCCACAGAACATAGTTTGGGAAATTCTGTATTATGATAATGCTATGTCAGCTTTTCATGAATAAAGTTTGCTCAGTTTTCTTCCAGCATGGACACAGCAGCAATAGCAGCAGAGTACTGTGGTGGCCACTGTGGTTAAGACACTTAGCTTGATGACTAGAAGTTTGGCAGGTCAGCAGTTTGAGACCCCTTGACAAAACCCCGTGAAATTCAGAATACACATACCTTGTGCACGTGAGCAGGTCACTGTCATGGTCCCGAAGCCCATGGGGGGGGGGGGGAGTTAACCCCCTAAATTGATCTGCAAAGGGCAGTGCTAGGCCAACCAAGGGGGGGGGGTTGTGATGTCATCACTGAGCTCACATCATAGATCCACCCCTAGCCAGTGGGTTTCCCAGGCAACACTGGCACTCAGCTAGCCGGGTTGGGACCACCCAGGCGAAGCTGGGCACCCCTGCTAGTATCTCATATAGGATTGTGGATGGCTACCCAGACATACAAATTAGGGTCTCATGTTTTTAGAGAACTAGCTGGTTACCCGGCCTTGCTCGGGCTTTTGCTTTTCTTACAGCCGACGCCCAACAGTTCTTTTATCCCTTCCCGGCCAGGGGAAGGGTGGGGCCTCATGCAGTTGCAGCAGCAGTGGTGGGTTTTGGCCAGCCGAGGCCCGACAGGTCTTTTATCCTTTCCTAGCCAGGGGAAGGGTGGGGCTTCAGCAATCACCCAGGTCCAGGGAAAGGAGGAGCCCCATGTCCCCACACCCCATCCACCCAACCTGCCCCAAAGAGAAACCCAGGCCTGGTTCCCCCGCCTCAGTCCCAGGCCCTTGTCCACCTTACCTGACCAGTGAGGGTCTCCCTCTTGTGCCACCTCTGCCACCCGGGCTCCTGCCGAGGACTCCCAGGCCTGGCGCCCGGTCCACTGCTCCTGCATCCACCGCCGCCCGCTGACTGGGCCGCCCCAAGCTGAGGCAGTGATGGAGACGGCACGGCAGTGTGGAACCTCATGAGGCTGCAGTGGTGGCGGTGGTCTTCAACCAGCTGAGACCCAACAGGTCTTTTACCTCTTCCTGGCCCGGGGAAGGGTGGGGCCTTTGGCGGCTGCCCTGCCCTGCCAGCTTTCCTGCCCTGCCCTGCCGAGGCAGGGGCCAATATATGTCACAAAGGCCCAGACTTGGTCTTGGGATTAGTTGAGCTTTGGTGATGGCATCACGATCCCCCATACTGCTGTTTTGTTGCTTTTTTATGCCCCCTTTTTATTCCAATTGGGGTGGGCATAAACACCGAAATGGGTTTCGAGATCCCCACAGTGCTGATCTCACAAGGCCAAGGTATTTATGTGTCTCACCCCGGGAGCCCACGCCACCGGCTCTGTGGGGGAAGAGACAGGTGGGAGCCATCGCCGCTGACGCAGCTGCCCTTGCTCTCCAGGATGGCCCACCCAGAGAGCAGAAAAGGAAGCCGTCGCCCGCTGCCTTGAGGAGCTCCCTGTCTTACCCCAGGATCCCACAGCACTGGCTCCGCGGGGGAAGAGACAAGTGGGAGACATCATCGCCGACAAAGCTGCCCTTGCTCTCCGGGATGGCCCGCCTGGAGAGCAGAAAAGGAAGTCATTGCCTGCCACCTCGAGGAGCTCCCTGTCTCGCCCTGGGAGCCCACGCCACCGGCTCCACTGGGGAAGAGACAGGTGGTAGCCATCACCGCCGATGCAGCTGCCCTTGTTTTCCAGAATGGCCCACCTGGAGAGCAGAAAAGGAAGCCGTTGCCCGCCGCCTCAAGGAGCTCCCTGTCTCGCCTTGGGAGCCCACCGGCTCCACGGGGAAAGAGACAGGTGGGAGCCATCACTGCCAACGCAGCTGCCCTCATGGATGTTTGAACCATGGGGTGCTTTTGTGGCTGCTGGGTGGTTGAGGTTAATTTTGTAATTAATGTATAATTTTGTAAATAATGTATGTGTTATTTTCTTGATGTAATTTTTTGAATTGTAATCCTATGTATGATATTATGCTTATATGTACTGTATTCTTATTATGTTGTATTGTATATTGTTTATTATTTATTGTTGGAAGCCGCTCTGAGTAATGTGTGCACTAGAAGAGCGGGGTACAAATAAACAATTATTATTATTATTATTATTAAATTTCAGTGAGATTGGTCCAGGGGTGTGTGAGCCTTTCGAGCACATACAAACATAGATTTCTGTTTTTTAGATATAGATTGGAAACTACCAGACAATAATGAATAACTCTTTGATGTTGTATTCTATCCCTAAATATAGACTCAGAGGTTATATATCTCTTAAACACATATGAAAGAAAAGATAATGAATCAGTCTTAGGACTCCAAATTAAGAGAATCACAAAGGGTGGCAGCCTGTCATGTCTGGCTACAGGTTCTTTGCCCTGATTCCTTCCTCACTGAAAGAAAAGTGGTCTCTCCATTAATTTGGTGACAATGAGAATGTGTTTATTTCCACTGAAGTGAAAAGCAGAAACCCATTAAATGAACATCAGAGAGATTTTCAGCTTCATTAAGTCCAGAAAAGAAAACACACTGGGATTAGAATAATAAATATATCATTATTTTATTTACAAGTGCATCTCATATACATATAATCTGTTTCATATTAACTGCAATAAAGTTAAACATTAATTCACATATTTCACCTTCTGGAAGCATCTCACAAACAGCATCAGTACTTTCGTTGGTGGGGGAGGGTTACTGAATTAAGAGGTGGGACTCTGGAAACTTTGAAACTAGGATGCATCTACAGGAGCAAACCTGTTCTGCTGTACATTGCCTAGTCCAGTGGTGGCAAACCTATGACATGCGTGCCAGAGGGGGCACTCAGAGCCCTCTCTGTGGGCACGTGCACCATCGCCCCAGCACATAATTTGCCCCACCCCTCTGCCCAGCAGCCCAATGGGAGTGCTTCCTCCTCCACAGCACAGAGTTCACCCAATTCCTCTGCAGCGCAAATGCCAGCCTGTTGAGTTTGGGCACTCGATCTTTAAAAGGTTCAGCATCATTGGCCTACTCAGTACAGGTTCTATTTATTGTTGGGTGGGGATTATGGGAGCTAAATGCAACATAGTTGGAGGCCAACATTTTGAGGAAGAATGCTCAACTGAGTGATGTGCAGAATTCAATGTGTCTGGCCACAAGCACTAGTGAGGGATGCCTCACTGTAGACAGACTATACATTACTATGGAATGTGGGAGGAAACTCAATTAACATCTATTCTGATGAAAGGAGAAGAAGTATAGCAGCATCTGGTAATTACAATAAAAATCAGTTTGTGAGTACTGTACTCAGAAGTTAGCCTCATTGAGTTCACTAGGACTTGCTTCCTGATTAAAGGGTATAGAATTGCAACCAAGTCACTTCAAGTTTAATAAAAGCGAAACTAATTAAAATTGCTATCAAAAGCAAAGAAGAAGTAAAATGATATGTTCACGCAAAGTTCCAAAGCCCTGGAAGTTTTTTTTTAAAAGGCCTCAGGCAAAAAAATATTTTACATTTCTGTCCACAACTGTCGAAACATCAAAATAACTACCCCCACCCACAATAAGAGTAAAACAACAGTTTAGTTTTATGTACATTATATGTTTATATTTAATTTACATGATATATCTATAACATACTATCCCACACAAAAGAGAAAAAAGGTATAATTTACAATGGCAGCTGAAGGAGAAAAACTCAGACCTTTGAAGCCGTTAGGAATCTATGAGTTTTTCACCTTCTTCAGAAGGCTAGGAGCTTTGTGAAGAATACATTTCACAAAAGTCCTTTCTCACAATGGAAAGTCTTGCATCACACAGTATAAGCATATGGAATGAGGTAGGATGCAAATCATGGTGGGACATATAGGGAAAGGTGCTTTTTAAGAAACAAGGACAACATACAAGGGCTAGTCAGATATTTTTGCATGTATACTCTAATGTGAGGAGGTGAGCACTCTATTCCTCAGCCCCTATGAACATGTATAAAGATGAGACCCATCCAGTTGTGGGCTAATTGCAAGGTCGAACCATATTTTTCCACACATTTTGGCTCTTGTGTACAACTGGTCTCTCCAGTCATGTTAATTTTGCAAGAGGGAAGAAATGGTAAAGGAGCCGAGGCTAATGCATTTCATTCCTCACAGATATAATGTGTATTCAAAAATTATGGACTCAGTGCTCTCTCCTCTCCTATTTAACATCTACATGAAGCCGTTGGGTGAGATAATCCATTCCTATGGGGTGTGGTACCATCAGTAGGTGGATGACACTCAGTTGTACATCTCAGCCCGTGGTGATCCCAGCAATGCTGTCAAGGTCCTACCCAGGGGTCTGGATGCTGGGGGGGTCTGGATGGAGGTCCACGGGGTTACAGCTGAATCTCGGCAAGGCTGAATGGCTGTGGGTTCAGGGTCCTGTATTATCCAAGGAGCTTCCATCTTTGGGCTTGGATGGGGCTATTCTGCCCCAGACAGACCCAGTGCGCAACTTGGTTGCCCTCCTGGACTCACAACTGCAGCTAGAAGAGCAGGTGGTGCTCGTGACCATGAGGGCTTTTGCACAATTTCGTGTAATTCGCCAGTTGCACCCGCTCCTGGATAGGGACTCCATGCTCATGGTCACACATGCTCTGGTCACCTCCAAGCCTAGATTATCGTAATACGCTCTACATGGGGCTGCCTTTGATGACCATTCAGAGGCTGCAGCTGATATATAACGTGGCAGCCTGGGTAGTGATGGGGTGCGAGCGTTATGCCCGTGCCTTGCCTCTACTTCGTGAGCTGCACTGGTTACCAGTTTGCCTCCGGGTGCAATTCAAGGGCTGGTTATGACCTTTAAAGCCCTACATGGTAGTGGGCCAGGATACCTAAGAGATCGCGTTGCCCCAAGAGTGTCTGCCCATCCAACCAGAGCAGACCGGGGGGGGGGGCTCCCTCAATGTGCCATCGGCTAGAGGGGCTCACCTCTCTAGCACAAGGAGGAGGGCCTTCTCTGTGTCCACTCTGACTTTGTGGAACCTCCTGCCAGTAGAACTCTGGTTGCAGATGGATTTGCTGCCCTTTAGGAAAGAGCTTAAAACCTGGCTGGCAGGGCAAGTGTGTGGGGCTGACGGGAAAGTGGCCCCCGCCCATTGGCTCATCTAAGGAAAGTATCCCTCTTGCACCGATGGGGGTGGGTCTTTTAAGGTTTTGATTGGGGCTTTTTAGGATTTGAATTGAGTTGTTTTAAGGTTTTTAGGAGGGTTTTTCATTTTTCTTTTAGGATGGTTTTATATCTTTGTTTTTATGTTTTATGCTGTTGAGCCACCTGGAGTCACCCTACGGTGAGGGGGTGGCATATACATTTAAATAAATAAATAAATAAATAATCCCTGAGACCAATTCTCCTCCAAAATAAATTTATGAGTCCAAAACAGTGTCACTAAAATACTATAATTTTACAATGAAACTGATAGTCAAATCCAATATACAGCTGGTGTGGTCTTTTCTCCTATATTCAGTTTTTTAAAATAATAATTGTGTACCATCAAGTCAATTCTGAGTTATGGTTTACCAGTCCCTTCTTCTTGGTGTACCGTGGGACTTTGCAGATTTCCCATGACTACAAGATGGCTCTTCTTCTAGGAGTCACAGTAGGAAATCGAACTCCCAACTTCTGGCTCCACAGACAGATACCTAAAACACTGAGATATCCAAACAGCTCACAATCAAATCCATTATACAGCTGGTGTATTTTTCCCTTTCTATCCATGTGCAGTGGCTTAGTGGTTAAGACACTAAACCTGATGACTGGAAGGTTGGCAGTTCGAGACTCAAGCGCTGCATGACAGAGTGAGCTCCTGTTTTTGTCCCAGCTTCTGCCAACCTAGGAGTCTGAAAGTAAGAAATCGCAAGTAGATAAATAGGTACCACTTTGGTGGGAAGTTAAACAGTGTTCTGTGTCTAGTCATGTCCACGAAAACATCAGCAGACGCAGAGAGCGCTGGCTCTTTGGCTGTAAACGGAGATGATCACCAAACACAATAGTTGGATATGACTGGCTTTCAAGCAAGGGCGACCTATCCATTTGCATTAGGTTTATAATTTAATTAATGAACTATGTTGCTAATTAAAATTAGATAATCCTATCCTGGTACTTACTAGAAGTATTCTGGGGAATACAAGATAAAAAATAGGCTTTCTATAATAAGAATTTGTGAATACTTTGTTGTTGTTGTTGCCTGGTTTGTGGCTTGTAAAATAGTCCGCTATCCTTGCTTTAGGTAGAAAAGAGAAAATAAATAGCAAACAAAAGGCTGCCAGTCACAAACTTTCTTGGGAGAATACTCGGTCCAGGTTCCTTGCCAGAAGCTTCTCATTTGCTGTGATCCTTCATATTCAAAGTTCCCTTGAAATTCAGCAAGTGTTATGATTAGAGGTGTTGCAAAATTTTGTTATGAATTTCTCAGATCTGCCGCTGTATAGCCAATACCACTTTCCCCCCCTTTCTGGCACTGATCCTTGCCAATGCGTATCTCAACTGAATAGAAATGTGTTAGCAAGACAGAGAAATATTGTGATATTCTCTTTCAGAAGAAAGATCACTGGAAATGTGTTGAATCTCTGCAACAATCTATTTCTCTTATGCTGGTTGCATTGAAGATGTAGCTGCAATCTCACAGATATGTATGTGGCATTAGTCCCATCAGGATTTGTTGTTGTTGTTGTTGTTCAGTCGCACAGTCGGTTCCGACCCTTTGCGACCCTATGGACCATTGTTCTCCAGGCACCTCTGTCCTCCACCATCCCCCTCAGCACTCCCAGTTCTGTGCCCATTGTGTCTACAATACCATCTAGCCATCTCATCTTTGGCCTCCCCCTTCTTCTTTTGCCCTCCACCTTTCCCAACATCAGGGCCTTCTCAAGTGAATCCTCCCTTCTCATTTGATGTCCAAAATACTTTAGCTTCGTCTTTACTATTAGCCCTTCCAATGAGCAGTCAGTGTTGATTTCTTCTAAGATTGACCTATTTGTTCTCCTCGCTGTCCAGGGTACTCTCAAAACTCTCCTCCAACACCACATTTCAAAGGCATCTATTCTTCTGCGTTCAGCTTTCCTAATTGTCCAGCTCTCACATCCGTACATTACCACTGGGAATACCATTGCTTTGACTATTCTAATTTTTGTTTGCAATGTGATGTCTCTGCTTTTCACTATGTTCCCCAGGTTTCTCATGGCTTGTCTCCCAAGAATCAGTCGCCTTTTTATTTCATGGCTGCAATCCCCATCTGCCGTAATCTTTGATCCCAGGAAAGTAAAATCTGTCACTGCTTCTACTTCTTCCCCATCTATTTTCCAGGAGCTGATTGGGCCTGTTGCCATTACCTTGGTTTTCTTGATATTGAGTCTCAAACCAGCTTTTGCACTCTCCTCCTTCAGCCCAATCAAGAGGTTCTTTAGGTCTTCCTCACTTTCTGCCATTAGGGTGGTATCGTCTGCATATCTCAGATTGTTTATGTTTCTCCCAGCAATTTTAATCCCATATTGTGATTCCTCCATCCCTGCATTTCGCATTATGTGCTCTGTGTATAGATTAAATAAGCAGGGTGATAAAATGCAGCCTTGTCTTACTCCTTTTCCTATTCCAAACCACTCTGTCATTCCGTGTTCTGTCCTAACTGTTGCTTCTTGGTTCATGTACAGATTTCTCAGGAGGCATATGATGTGCTCTGGTATTCCCATCTCTTTAATTACTTGCCACATCTTGTTGTGGTCCACACAGTCAAATGCCTTAGTGTAATCAATGAAACAAAAGTAAACTTGTTTCTGGTATTCCTTTGTTTTCTCCATGATCCAACGTATGTTGGCGATGTGGTCTCTAGTCCCCCTGCCTCTTCTGAAACCGGCCTGCACCTCTGGTAGTTCTCTCTCCACATGTTGCTGAAGTCTGTCCTGTATTATCTTGAGCATCACCTTGCTGGCGTGTGGGATGAGTGCAATTGTTCGGTAATTTGAGCATTCTTTGGCGTTGCCCTTTTTTGGGATTGGGACGTATACTGATCTTTTCCAATCCTGTGGCCACTGTTTTGTTTTCCAGATTTGCTGGCATATTGAGTGCAGTAATTTGACGCCATCATCTTTTAGCGCTTTGAAAAATTCGACTGGGATACCATCATATCCACTAGCTTTGTTGTTTGCAGTGCTCTTTAGGGCCTTTATAACTTCGCTCTCCAGGATGTCTGGCTCGAGTTCAGTTTTTTCATCATTGTGGTTATCAGGAGTGTTGAGGTCCTTTTTGTAGAGTTCCTCTGTGTACTCTTTCCATCTTTTCTTTATCTCTTCTGCATCAGCTAGCTCTTTTCCGTCTTTGTCCCTTATCATGGTCATTTTTGCTTTGAATGTTCCCTTTATTTCCCCGATTTTTCTGAAGAGATCTCTAGTCCTGCCTCTTTTGTTGTTTTCCTCCATTTCTTTGCACTGTTCTTTTAGGTAGTTTTCCTTATCTCTCCTTGCTTTTCTTTGAAATTCTGTGTTCAGAAGATTGTATTTTTTCCTTTCTCTTTTGACTTTCGCCTTCCTTCTTTCCTCTGCTATTTTAAGAGCCTCATCAGACAACCATTTTGCTTTCTTACGCTTCTTTTCTTTTGGTATGGTTTTCTTTGCTGCTTCCTGCATGATGTCCTTTATCTCTGTCCATAATTCTTCTGGCACTCTGTCTATTGCGTCCAGGCCATTATATCTGTTCATCACCTCCACCGTGTATTCTTTAGGGATGCTGTCTAGGTGATATCTGTCTGGTCTTCTTGTTTTCCCTATTTTCTTTAGTCTTAACCTGAATTTTGCGATCAGTAGGTTGTGATCTGAGCCACAGTCTGCTCCAGATCTTGTTTTTGCTGATTGTATGGAGGTTCTCCATCTTTGGCTGCAGAGTATGTAGTCAATTTGGTTTCGGTGTTGGCCATCTGGTGATGTCCATGTGTAAAGTCGCCTCTTGTGTTGCTGGAAGAGAGTGTTTGCTATGACCAGTGCGTTCTCTTGGCAGAACTCTATCAATCTTTGCCCTGCTTCGTTCTGTACTCCAAGACCAAACTTGCCTGTTATTCCCTCCACTTTTTGATTTCCTACTTTGGCATTCCAGTCTCCTAATATAATTTGGACATCATTTCTTGGTGTCTGTTCTATGAGGTGTTCTAGGTCCTCATAGAACTGGTCCACTGTGGCTTCATCTGCACTAGTGGTTGGTGCATAGACTTGGATTACGGTGATATTGAAAGGTTTGCCTTGAATTCTGACTGACATCATTCTGTCATTTTTGAGGTTATATCCCATTACTGCTTTTCTTACTCTCTTATTGACAATTATGGCTACTCCATGCCTTCTAAGGTTTTCTTGTCCACAGTAGTAGATATGATGGTTTCCAGAGCTGAATTCACCCATCCCTGTCCATTTGAGCTCACTGATGCCCAAGATGTCAATGCTTATTCTTTCCATCTCATTTTTTACCACTTCCAGTTTACCTTGGTTCATTGATCTCACATTCCATGTCCCTATGCAGTATTGCTCCTTACAACATTGCATTCCTCCTCCCCCCTTCCTGTCCCTCCCCTTTCTCCCCTCTGAGGTGTTAAGCATCCTGTATCACCTAGCCTGCCCTTTTGTTTTGCCTTTTGTTTTGGTCAATAGGGTTCTCTTGGCAAGATTTATGGCGTGGTTGCCGGTGTCTGCGCCATTTTTCTCTCCTCATACATTTTATCACAGTTTTTAAAGTTTAAAAACATTTAAGACAACATATTATCATGCATATTATCACACTTTAAAGCACAGTCTCTATGTCAGTTGCTATATTAAGTCATTTTAAAGTCTTTATGTGAGTTACTATATTAAGTCATCAACATTTCTGCATATTTAACTACTTATCCTTTGTATGGGGCTCTGAGTCTCACCCCCTGGTTTAACTCCTTTGCCTTCTTCCCTTCTGCCAATTGGACCTCTCCTTCGGCGCTTGGTTGTTTTCAGGGCTTGGAAAAGGCTCTCGTCGGGGCGACTGGCTGGCCTCTCCCCGCCCGGCTGGTCTTCCTCCTCCCTTGCCGGCCCGGCTGGAGATGGTGGGGACCGGCTCGGAAGGGCTCGCGTTGGGGCGACTGGCTGGCCTCTTGTTCTTATATTCATCAAAAAGGTGCTTTTGATCAAGCAGATTAAGAAATATGCTTTTATTATTGTTTGAACATATCTATCCAGGTAAAACCCGTTTGATCCTGCGCCAAAGCACACATTTCAGTTATTCAGAAAGCTGATTGGTGATTAATGCTATATTGTTTCACAGTAACTTCCTTAGGCCAAGCACAAAATGTAGCTCTATGAGAGAGAACATTCTTTGCATACAGAAAGTCCCAGGCCATGTTTGTGGCAGCCACAACTAGGGCAAGGAGAAGACAAAAATCATATCTCTAATGGGTGGGATCACTGCCATTTAAAGTTGACAATATTAGGATGGAAAGACCAAAGAGTTGACTCAGTATAATTTTTCTGTGCTTTTGTGGGTGAAAATGTGGTCTTCCAGATGCTACGAAACAGCAGTTTTCACCCTTCCCTCACCTAGGGCTCACTTAGGATTTAGTGTCAGTGTATGTCTGACATTCCTTAACCTTCCCATACCAGTAGGTTGATCCTCTGTGCCCTCATACACAAGTTATATATTTTATTTTGGGATGTATTTGTTTGGTTGGCCTGTTTTTGATTTGTTGTGTGTTTTGTTGCATTATTCCCAGAGTGGGAAATTTCCCAAATGGGCAGTATAAAAATGTAAATGTAAATAAATAAGCAAACAGAAAGGTATATTAAAAGGCCTATTTGAAGAGCATTGTCCACAAGTACATATACAGTAAAAACTTGCATAAAGAGTGCCTCGCTTAAAGACTAACTCACTTAAAGAGCAGAATTTTCTCTGAATGGTCGCCATGTTTAACAACTAAAACCAAACAAAAACTCACTTAACAACTAAATCGGGGTTTGCAATCCCCCCTACTAGAAGTCACAATCGGTAATTTACAGTGGTGTTTCACTTAAAGAGCTAACTCGCTTAAAGAGCAATCACGTGGAAGGCATTATGCTCCTTAAGCGAGGTACCACTGTATATGTATATGTTTGTATGTAGTTTTAAAATGTTTATATGCTAAGTTTTGTTTGTTTCTTCAACAAAGTGAATCCAAAATTGCTTCCAGAAGGGGGGAAAGTGTTAACATCATAGAATAAATAGAGATCAAGCACAATACCAATTTACGAATAAATCTGTTGGCTAACCCTATGTAAATATCAGGCACTGTGGTGACATTGCTAAATTAACAAGGCCAGGGAAGCAGTCACTTAAATTATAATGGGTTTTTTTAAAATTTAAAAGATATACAATATAAGTAAATAAATACAAAGTTCAAGCATAATAAATAATGATAAAACAAAATATTGTGTACATCCTCCACCTTCAGGAACCTTTAAAATATCCATTTTTCTTTCCCTTCATTCATTCTTTTTAGTTACTAAACCCCACTTTTCTCCAAAAATACTTTCTTTTATGCACTGGTGTCTGACCTTTCCTCTTAAACTGGACAAACTTTATAAAATCTCCCCATATAGCCTTAAAGCTATTCATATTTGACTATCCTTTTTTAAACTTTCATCTCACATATTAATTTATCACCAATAGATATATTTCCAGACTTCTTTATACCATATTTGTTGGGAACACAGGAGAAAAGCAGTCATTCAAAACTTTTGGGAAGAAAACATATTTTTTCAAATGGGAACTATGATGTTTCCTTAACAGAAAGAGTATCACAACTTTAAAAACCTCATTTTCATATAAGAAAGAAAGAAGTGGTTTGGGTCCAAGGTATATGAAAGACCTGATCTCCATTTATGAGCCTGTCTGGGTTTTAAGATTATCACAAGAGGACTGTTTCTCACCTCCACCACTGTCACACATATATTTGCTGGGAACACAAATAACTTCTCTGCCACTGCTCTTTAACTCTGGAACTGCCTAGAATAGGATGAAATTTCTAGATTAGTTGTATATAAATTTAAACAAACAAAAAGCTCCCTCAATAAGACAGGCTGACTCCCTCCTTGCTGTCCTTTGGCTTTCAGGCAAAGAGCATTCTTTTCAAGCAGGTTTTCTGTTAGTGACTGGCTGTCTAAGAGGAGCTTCTTAAAATGGCAATATTCTCTTGTTTATATAGTACATTGCTTTTGTGTACTAGTTTTTAAATATTATATTTGTTTATTCTTTTTTAAATACTGCAGTAAAGTATTATTTCAAGTTTTTAATGCCATTTGTTCTTTTTAAAATTGTCAGTAGCTTTGGGCTCTTTTTAGGAGAAAGGTAGGTATAAATATTTCATTTCACCTTTAACTTGTATCCCGCTTTATTCAGCCCGAAGGTGACTCAACGGGGCTAAACATTGGTGCATGACGTCTGCACAGCAGACGACAGCCAAAAAGTGAACATGAAACATATAATTCAAAATATACGAAAGAATACAATTAAAAATTACAATAAAAAGAATACATTTTAAAATATCAATACAAAATACATACAGCAAGCCCAGAAGGGCACAAGACGAAAGTCCTCAGTTGTTACTGCAACAGCAGTGGCAAGTGGACCCAATCTCCCAGAGTAGTGTTGGAGCTCGGGGGCGGTCGAGAGTCCTCCCGTGCATCGGTGGCGGCGGCTTTTCACCCCTCCAGCCAGGCATGGCATGGAGGGGGCGGTGGCGGGCGCAGGTGGCCCAAATCCCCTGGAGCAGTGTTGGAGCTCTGGGGTGGGCGAGAGTCCTCCCATGCGTCGGCGTCGGCTTTTCACCCCTCCAGCCAGGCACGGCTCGGAAATGGCAGTGATATGTAAAATATGTAAATATTTTACATAAACAAATAAATATTTTAAAAGAAAAGAGTTGCTCTATTCATTTAGGTACCATATAATCAGAAAGTGAAAAATTGGGATACAGCAGTTTCTTTGAAAGGTCAAAGTTCAGAGATAAATCTCCACTGACTCACAAAACTCACTGGATACACTTGAATAACTCCCAGGATTGTTGTTGAATTTTAAAAATAAATATAGAAATCATGACATTTTTAGAGGAAAGATAGGATAGCAATAGCAATTACACTTATATACTGCACTTTCCAGGGATCCAAGATCACTGCAGATGGTAATTGCAGCCATGAAATAAAGAGACACTTCTTGGAAGGTGTTATGTATGTATGTTTGCATGTTCATTGTACTGTAAAGGCAAGAATGTAACCACTCCAAATACAAGGTATCTCAGCTGTAAAGGAACGCGAGCAGGCAGCCCATAGAGGGCAGCTGCGAGCGTTCAGTCTCACATGGTTCACATTGCTCAATCACGGACAGCCGCGGGAAAACCTTCCCCGCATTCAGCAGCAGGAGAAAGATCTGCATTCAGCAGCAGGAGAAAGATCTGCATTCAGCAGCAGGAAAAGAGGCGTGCCTGGGCGAGGCCACGCCGGTAGCAGCCAATGAGCTACCGTGCTACAAGATTCAAATGTATAGGGCTACTGTATATATTGAGATGTATCACCGCTATTACCTCATGCTCCACCGGATCATCATGCAATAAACCTGTGTTAAGCCAACCCTACGGCTGTTCTGTTGTCTTTGGTCCCATACACTAAATTGGCGACGAAGGTGGGATGATGGCTGCCCACGGGACCAAGACATGCGCCGGCTACGAGATCAGGAAGCCGGGAGACTTGGAGCTGTTTGAGATAGACTTCAATGGAGCGCTGGTGGAGCTCGAAGTCTCAGATGAGGCCAAGAAGAGGGCCATCTTCGTCCGCATGCTCGGACACGAGACCAAGAGGACCTTGGTGGATCTGATCGCGCCGAGGAGGGTGAGCGACTTCAAGGCCACAGAGCTCCTGGCGGCGCTGCGCACCCACCTCCGGCCCGCAATAGCGATGTTCCCCGCTCGGAGCGCGTTCTGGAGGTGAGTCCAGGCGCCCGGGGAATCGGTCGCTGAGTTCGCCGCGGCCCTGCGGCTGGCCGCCGGCCCATGCAAGTGGGAGACCCCAGAAGTCACCCTCCGGGACTGCCTGCTCTGCGGTCTGAGGGATACCGAGACTCAGCGCGCGCTGATGAAACAGGAGCCGCCTCCCACGTGGCAACAAGTCCTCGACACGGCACAGGCCGCAGAGGCCACGACTGCCGGGGTGCAAGAGCTTCAGGACTGGCGCCCGAAACCCGCCAAGGCAGAGAGCTCAGTGCGCGCGGCCCGGCGAGTTTCGAACTCGTCCGCGGAGAGCGGCGACGACGAGGACGTCAGGAGGGTCCAGAGAGAGGGCCGGCGCTGCGACGGCTGCGGCGCCGCCCACGCCCACGCCGAATGCCCGTTCCGCAAGGCCGAGTGCCACAACTGCGGCCGGCGCGGGCACATCGCCAAGGTCTGCCGGAAACGGCGCGAGGCCAAGAGGAGTTCCCCAGACCACTCGGCGAGGCAGGACTGCACCACAAGGAGTTCTCCAGACCGCTCGGCGAGGCAGGACCGCACCACGAGGCCAAAGGACGGCACCCGGACCACGAGGACGCGGGACGGAGTAGGGCGCATCTCCGACGACAGCGAGGACGACGCTCCGGTTTGCAGCGTTTCCACGGAGCACCCCCGTTACTTCGTTGAGGTAGTAATACAAGGGGCCCCTGTTAGGATGGAGGTGGACTCGGGTTCTTCATACTCCATCATTTCCCAGGGAGAGTTCATGAAAATCGCCCCCCGCGTGCGGCCCAAGCTCAAAGCGTTGAGGGCCACACTGAAGGACGTGCAAGGGAACCGCATCCCAGTGTTGGGGGTTGGGAAGTTCCAGGTCCAGTTTAAAAAGCACACCGCAACGCTTCCCCTAGTCGTCCTCAAGGGAGGTAAATGCAGCCTCCTCGGGACTCAATGGTTCCAGCCCCTGGGGTTGTTCATTGGGGGGGTGCATGCCGTGGGAGCACACGCCGCCGGGACGGATCCAATACAGAGCGTGTGCGACGCGCACCCCGAGGTTTTCAAAAAGGCGCTCGGGAAATTCAAGGGCCCCCCAGTGACTTTCGACCTGGACCCTGGAGTACGTCCAATCAGACTTAAACCGCGCAGAGTGCCCTTCGCACTAAAAGACAAAATAGAGGCGGAGTTGGACAAATTGGTGGGCCAGGGGATTCTTGTCCCTGTTGATTCTGCGGAGTGGGAAACTCCAATTGTAACAGCACTCAAGGCCAACGGGGAGGTCCGCATATGCGCTGATTACAAGTGCACCATCAATAAGGCGATCCGCCCTAATGCGTATCCGGTGCCGGTAGTCAGCCACTTGTTGGCCAGGTTACACGGGGGGAGGTGTTTCGCTAAGCTCGACCTGGCCCAAGCCTACCAGCAACTCCCGGTGACCCCCGCCGCAGCTGCTGCGCAGACCATAGTCACCCACAAAGGGGCGTTCCAGGTATCGCGCCTCCAATTCGGTGTGAATTCGGCGCCCGGGATCTTCCAGTCACTCGTGGAACGCCTCCTGAAGGGGTTAGAGGGGGTGTTACCCTACTTTGATGACGTATTGATTACAGGGGGGAGCCGGGCCGAATTAGCAACAAGGTTGGGAAAGGTCCTGGCAATATTCGAAAAGGCGGGGTTGCGGTTGCGAAAAGACAAATGCGTTTTCTTCGCAACTGAGGTTGAGTTCCTAGGGTTCCGTGTTACTCCCGAGGGAATAAGGCCATCCCAATCCAAGGTGGCCGCCATCAAGAAGGCCCCTCGCCCCACCTCCAAGCCCGAGTTGCAGTCGTTCCTTGGACTGCTCAACTTTTACCACTCCTTCCTTCCGCGGAAGGCAGCAGTGGCGGAACCGCTACACAAATTGTTAAAAAAGGGCGAGGCATGGAAGTGGGGCGACGTCCAGGAGAAGGCTTTCAATGACCTGAAGCGACTCCTGGCATCAGATGCTGTACTGACCCACTTCAATCCCAAACGCCCAGTGGTCCTAATATGTGATGCATCCCCGGTGGGGGTGGGGGCGGTGTTATGCCACGTACTGGAGAACGGGAGGGAGGCCCCGATAGCGTTCTACTCTAGGTCCTTGTCCCAAGCGGAGAGAAACTATGCCCAGACAGACAGGGAAGCACTAGCGATAATTGCGGGGACCAAGAAATTTCATGATTTTGTGTACGGCCGCCCCTTCACCATAGTGACTGACCATAAGCCCTTGCTAGGCATTTTCACCGCAGATAAGCCCACACCCCAAATCCTGTCCCCGAGGATGCTCAGGTGGGCCATTTTTCTCAATGCGTATCAGCACGCGTTGGTATACCGGCCCGGAAAGGAGATCAGCCATGCGGACGCCCTGTCGAGGTCCCCCATTCCCCGGGATTGCTGCCACGTGGGCGAGAGGGACCACCAGGTCTTAATGATAGAGGTCCTAGACTCCCCTCCAGTAGTACCGGCCGACATCGCCAAAGCGACCGGCAAGGACAAAACGCTAGCTACAGTTTGCTCCTGGGTACAGAAAGGGTGGCCCGTGTCTTCCCCAGCAGCGGAATTCGACACATTTTTCAAAAAGAAACTAGAGTTGTCCCTAGAGAGGGGTTGCCTTTTGTGGGGACAGCGGGTAGTGATCCCCACGTCACTCCGGCCGAGGGTGCTTAAACTGCTGCACGTCAGCCACCCGGGGATCGTCTGCTCTAAGGCACTAGCCCGTAGTTACTTTTGGTGGCCCCAGCTAGACGCCGACATCGAACACATGGTCGGCACTTGCGAAGCGTGCCAAAGCTCCAGGCCAGAAGAGGCTCGCTTGCCACATAGGGAGTGGGACGCAGCAAGGGGGCCCTGGTCCCGGGTACACGTAGACTTTGCTGGCCCATTCAGGGGAACACTTTTCCTCCTTGTGGTGGACGCGTTCTCCAAGTGGTTGGAGGTCATTCCAGTCTCGAGCACCTCCTCGGCCACTACAATTAAACAGTTACGGAGGGTCTTTTCCACGTTCGGTTTACCCGACACCCTCGTCAGCGATAACGCTAGCTGTTTCACGTCCGCCGAGTTCGGGGTATTCATGGATCGCAATGCCATTCGGCACGTCACCTCCGCCCCCTTTCACCCGGCCACCAACGGCCAAGTAGAGCGCCTCGTGCGCACCACAAAAGACGCGCTGCAGCGCATGGGCCCCGGAGACCTCGACCTGCAATTGTGCCAATTCCTGCTAAGGTACAGGGTCACCCCATTGGCGTCAGGGTACTCCCCCGCGGAGCTGTTAATGCGCAGGAAGCTGGCCATGGTAATCTCCAAGCTAGACCCCACGAGAGTAGAGGACAAAGGGCGGAACATAGGGGTGGAACCCACAAAGAGTTTCAGCGTAGGCGCCCCGGTGCATTGCAGGAACTACGCCAACGCGGGGCCAGCCTGGGTGCCGGGCACCGTAATAGAACAAACCGGCCCCGTCTCATACCGCGTGGAGACCAGTACAGGCCTCCTGTGGAGGCGACACGCGGACCAACTCAGGCGCAGGGTCCCCGGAGAGCAAGACGAAGACGAAAATAGCCACGAATCAGCGTTAGGGTACTCCCCCACCCGTTTAGCCCAAGGGGGAGGAAAAGGGGGACATGGGTCCCCACCAAGGGGGGAGGAGAGGGAATCGATCCTCAGAGCTCTTTTGCGGGAGTTCGCGGTAGAAAGGAAGAGCCCCGACCTCACACATACCCCTCGGAAGTTTCCCCAAAACACAGATGCCCCTAGAAGTTTAGACGTTGATTTACAGTACCAGGGGGAGTTAGCGGAGTGGTCCCCCACCCGTCCTAGCGAAAAGAGGGGTTTCAGTTCAGCCCCTGGTACTTCCAGTCCCAGTAGCCCCTGTGAGTTAGAATGCAACATAGCGCCAATTTCCCGGAGACCGACACCCCCAAGACAGGAGGCAACAGCGAGTCCGCCCACCACAGTCTCAAGGTCCCCCGAGCGGGGAACAGAAGGTAGCAGAACCACAAGGGCGACCTCATCGGTTCCGCGGTTCACAATAGGAGGGTCCCCCGGGTCCGAGAGCAACAGGCAGGGGTTCACCTCCCAACTGTTCATTCCATTCCCATCCCCGGGCGCAAGGCAGGCACGGACGCCCCACAGAGCCTCTAACGAATCCCCGTTTCCCGTTGCAGGACAAGTACCCGCGGAGTCAGAGATCACTGGCTCTCCAGCACTAGGTCAGGCGCAAGCACGCCCCAAGCGCACGTGCGGCAAGCCACAATGGTTGCGGGACTTCGTCCCATCCTAGGGGGGAGGGATGTTATGTATGTATGTTTGCATGTTCATTGTACTGTAAAGGCAAGAATGTAACCACTCCAAATACAAGGTATCTCAGCTGTAAAGGAACGCGAGCAGGCAGCCCATAGAGGGCAGCTGCGAGCGTTCAGTTTCACATGGTTCACATTGCTCAATCACGGACAGCCGCGGGAAAACCTTCCCCGCATTCAGCAGCAGGAGAAAGATCTGCATTCAGCAGCAGGAGAAAGATCTGCATTCAGCAGCAGGAAAAGAGGCGTGCCTGGGCGAGGCCACGCCGGTAGCAGCCAATGAGCTACCGTGCTACAAGATTCAAATGTATAGGGCTACTGTATATATTGAGATGTATCACCGCTATTACCTCATGCTCCACCGGATCATCATGCAATAAACCTGTGTTAAGCCAACCCTACGGCTGTTCTGTTGTCTTTGGTCCCATACACTAAAGAAGGCAAGCTTTGAGAAACCTAGGTAGCATAATAAAGAGTAGAGACATCAACTTGTCTACAAAAGTCCACATAGTCAAAGCAATGGTATTCCCAGTAGTAATGTATGGCTGTGAAACCTGGACCATAAGGAAGGCTGAGCACAAAAGAATAGACGCCTTTGAATTGTGGTGTTGGAGGAGACTCTTGAGAGTCCCCTGGACTGCGAGGAGTACAGTCAAATCCTGGAAGAAATCAACCCTGACTGCTCATTGGAGGGATAAATACTGAAGATGAAGCTCAAGTATTTTGGCCACCAAATGAGAAGAGAAGACTCACTGGAGAAGGCCTTGATGCTGGGAAAGATAGAAGGAAAAAGGAGAAGAGGTCGCCAGAGCAAAAGGTGAATAGATGGCATTGTCGGTGCAATGGGTATAGATCTGACTGGGCTGAGGAGGATGGTGGAGTATAGAGGAGCCTAGCATGCGATGGTCCATAGGATCGCAAAGAGTCAGACTTGATTGTGCAACTGAACAACAACAATAGCTCTTAGAGCACTCTCTGGGCTATTCACAAAGTAATTAGCATTTTTGCTCCCAACGTAATGGGTACTCATCTTACCAACCTCAGAAAGATGGAAATCTGAGTCAACCTGGAGCCCATCAAAATCAAACTCAGATCATGAACAGTTTTGCCTGCAGTACTGCAATTTAACTGCTGCATTATGAGAGTATAAATATAGTAAATGAATTATTTTTTAATTCTTCTTTAGATGTAACAAGGCTCTGCAAAAAGAAGTTCAGGGTATTGCCTGGGGAAAGTTACTGATGGGAAATTCCTTATGTCCCCCCTCCCATAAGGAAACTGGACTGGAGATCGCTTCAAATAGAAGAGAAATGTCTAGTACCTATAGCTGTTCAAATAGAGAACTGTCCTCTGTAAAATAGGACAAATGGCCACCTTTGGGTGGAGGCCTCTGCCAAAGCTGTCAAGGATTGGGCTCACTGTTGCTTCTAGTGACAGGATTGGATTTGCAGCTCACATTTCTTCCTAGTGGCTCAAGGCAACATTTTGTCCTCTGTTGTGTATTAAGGCACATTTGCAAGTTCCACAGGCAGCGTCTTGCAAGGAGAAAATGGCGGTTTCCCACCATCCAAATTAGGAGCTAAAAGTGGTGCGAAATCTCCCTCTCTAAGTGCGCCCAGTATGCTAATCAGAGTCCTGTGATTGGTTACAGTTTTGGATCCTGTTCCCCATTGGTTAATACATATATATCGTGTTATGATTGGTTGGTTATGCTTGTCCGGCGGGTCACTACTTTGTATCAAGAAGCCATCTCCAGGGAGATACTATACAAGCCCCATGAGTAAACAAGGGTGGGGCCGGACCGGATCTATACTACCCATTCTCCACATGTAGCCAGTAAGTCTGGGTCTCCTCCACACGCTATCACTACTAGTGTAGCTTAGTCATTGCCAATCTTCTACAGCAGATTCCAGAGGGACTGATTTCGTGGGATTCGTATAGCCATCTCTGTGTCCAGAGCGCCTTGTAAGCTTTATATGAAACACAGTTTAATAAACGCCTGTTGCTGTTCTGTTCATCGTTGCCTTGACTATTGCTTATAAGGGCCTGACGCGACATCCTCAGAACAAAAATGTAAGTTTGTCTGGAGAACGATGATTGGACCAAGCAAAAGGCTAGCTCTGTCATTAGCAATGGGGCCCAACCACCACGGCACATGAAGTGCCGGATATTGCTCAGTATGATCTGTATATTATGTTAGTCTGATCTGCTGTTTCATTGCCCTCAACTGTATAATACTGTAATAAAAAGTCCTAAAAGTCCAAATCAGAGAAGAATATATAAATCTGCTTAATCTCTTTTAGGAATAAAGCCTATCAGGTAAACTCAAGTTATTTGTGTGATTAAGCTGGTTTCCCCCCAGTTAGCAATAAAATATTTTGGATGCTGAGACAGCTTGATGGATGATGTGATAAAGATCACCCAGAGTAACCTTGAAATATTGTTTTACATCATTTAATACACATGGATAGTGGCAACTGG
The DNA here is from genome assembly GCA_035047305.1 of Bradypodion pumilum. Taxonomy (NCBI): domain Eukaryota; kingdom Metazoa; phylum Chordata; class Lepidosauria; order Squamata; family Chamaeleonidae; genus Bradypodion; species Bradypodion pumilum. The sequence goes on from JAWDJD010000003.1 coordinate 329,318,614, forward strand.
CTGAACAAATCATCAGGTCTCCCATCCATCTTTATTGCTTTACATTAAGGCACAGATCCCTACTTACTTGCCAGATGGCAACTACAGCAGAATCTCAAGTTTTCATTGCAATATACAATATGATAATTGCCTCTTGAGGACAATGGAAAGCCAACCTGCATATTCCTTTTCAGCAGGTGACTTATTGCCAGTTACTAAATTGCTCATCTGTATGTAGCTAATTCAAATTCTGACAGAAGTGGCTAACTGATGTTCAGTCTAATTGTTTCTGGAGAGATCACCAGTGAAATGAACCACTGAAGAGAAGCACTCAGTACAAAAAGGTGAGGCAGAAATGCTATCTTCTTTTGCCCTATTTGCTGCCTCAGGATTTTAAGTTGGAAGCAAGCCAGAGATGTCTGGTTGGTTTTGAAGTCCAAGCCAGGGATATTTGCTCAGAGGTGTTCACAGAGGCTTACTCCCCAACCCCCTAAATAGTATGTAGAATTGTAATGTTAGTTTTAAGGCTGCACTGGAACTGTTGGAGAGACTGGATACAATTAAATATATGCTGTGGCAGAGTGTTAGTGTCATACAGAATGTCAGACCAGGAGTTAATAGATGTGGTTTCAAATCCATGTAAAATAATCACTGAACATAAAATATCTAAACAGCTCTATTGAGGTTTTGTTTGTTTATGTTTATGTTTATTCAATTTTATATCCCACCCTACTCAACACACGGCCGACTCAGGGCGGCTAACAACATATAAATGACCCTGGGACACCCTACAGGGTTTACATAAAGATACAATATTCAAATTATAATAATAAATACAATGTTATAAGTAAATACAGTATAAGGCAGGACAGTCAACAATACAAATAATACAAATATCAGCACCACATCAAAATAATATATCAATAATTACAATAGAATCACAAAGGATGGAAACATCACGTAATATAACAAAATTACCAAAGTACCAGATGCGCCAGGATCCAGGTGCGTGGCGGCAAAGTTCCTCCCGGCACCCCTCGCCTTTTAAGTCCTAGGTGAGGGGGCAAGGGCGGAGCCCCAGGATGCCGGCCAATGAAGTGGTCGGCAGGACCTCTTCGCCCTCGCTGGGGCCGAGCGCGTGGCAGCAAAGTTCCTCCCGGCACCCCTTGCCTTTTAAGTCCTAGGCGAGGGGGGGAGGTCGGAGCCCCAGGACGCCGGCCGATGGAGTGGCTGGCAGGACCTCTTCGCCCTCGCCGGGGCCGAGCGCGTGGCAGCAAAGTTCCTCCCGGCACCCCTCGCCTTTTAAGTCCTAGGCGAGGGGGGAGGGCAGAGCCCCAGGACGCCAGCCGATGGAGTGGCCGGCAGGACCTCTTCGCCCTTGCCGAGGCCAAGCGCGTGGCAGCAAAGTTCCTCCCGGCACCCCTCGCCTTTTAAGTCCTAGGTTGAGTGAAGTCAGAAGCAACTTGATAGCACATAACAAGTTCAAACATGGGGAAGAATATATGGGAGCAAAAAAACAATATCAGAATAAATCTGCACCGTAATGAAGAAACCACCTGAAAACAGGATGCAAAACTTAAAGTAAATTTATTCAACATCGTATTCTCCAAACTTTTATAAATTGTGATAATTTTATAAACATCCACCAACTTATTGGTTAGAATGTAAGCTGCCAGCAGTCGCCTTGGCAAGGGGGCAGTGATAAAAGTAGAACAAAATAAATAAATAAAACTACACTATTGCAAATTATTGACTATATTAGGTTTTATTTCTTAATCAAAATGTTTACAGTGTCTTAGCAGGCACTAACTCCAGAGAACCCTATGGACCAAAACGAAGGCAAAACAAAGGGACAAATTAGAGGAAACAGGATGCGCAGCACATTAGATGGAAAGAAAGGGATAGGCAGGAAAGGGGGAGGAGAAATACAGTGTTGTAAGAAACAATATTGCATGGGGACATGGAATGTAAGATCTATGAACCGAGGACAGCTGAAAGTAGTAAAACAGGAAATGGAAAGAATAAGCATTGACATCTTGGGAATCAGCGAGCTAAAATGGACAGGGATGGGTGAATTCAGCTCTGGAGACCATCAGATCTACTACTGTGGACGAGAAAACCTCTTTTTATTATTATTAATTTTCATCAGTTTTTACAGAAAAGAAAAATACCAATACATAAAAGAATATCACAACACAACAATTATTCTTAAAAGAAAAAAAAACTTCAAACATTATATATTCAGCATTAGTAGTGCTCCTTATTATATTATATTTAAACCTTTTTTGTTTATATATGTATATAACTACTACCTTCTAAATAACTACAAAATTAACATTATATCTAAGAGCACTAACCCTTCAATACAAAAAACAAAATAATACAAAAATACCCAGTGATATATACAAGTCTTGAGGATCACAGTCTAACAGTTCTAATATCTCCAAAAACTCATTTGTTGTGGTCCTGGTTTGCATCCTTTATCATCCGTTAATACAAATTCCACAAATGGTCTCTATATTTCCCAAAACTTATTTTCTTTCATTATACCTTTCTTAAAATTCAACTCCCATGTCAGTTTATCATCCAGTGTATCCACAATGGCCAAGCAGTGAAAATATCCAAAGTCAGAAAAAACTGCTTGAGGCAAATAAAATGCTAACAGTCTCTTTAATCAAATTATAAATTAATATTCTTCAAGATAGTTTGTATTATTTCATAGGTCATGTTCTCATCACAGACAAAGCAAATATTTCCAAAACGTCAATATAAATTCTTCAATATATGCATGTTTTTCTTCTTATAAATTTCACAATGAATATACAAGTTCCTTCAGTTTCCAAAAATAATGTACTTAGTTCCAAAATCTACCCGGTATATAAAGATTTTTCGAAAATTCTTCATCAGGAAATGCAATTCTGTGTAGGGTTAAAATAATAACATCATTGATTAACATTAAAGAAATTAACAATGTAACAGTAAGTATCAACTTTTCTTACCCATTTACGGAGCTCACCTAACTTCACGTTCAAATGGCCTCATTCGTTTATTCTTTTAGTGCCAAAGAGTGTTATTGGGACTGATTTGCGAACTATTAAAATACTATACTCAATTATAATTAATTCAACCTATGTTATTTTTACCCGACTTGTGGTTCTGATTCTGCACGTACTGTAGAACAAATCTTGAGAAACCACCTCCCCTCTCTTTATCGACTGTATTCAATCCGGAAGTGTCTCATGTTACAAAAAACATGTGTGCTCAATCTCCTGATTGAGTCCTCTCAGAAAAAGTGTTTGAAATCTATGTATATAATATGATTCTCTTCTCAACAGCAATTTGTCCAAATCCATCCTATTATACTGTTCTGATTTCACCGTCTCAATTATTACAAAGTTAAATTCATTGTCAGCGTGATCCCTTTCAATATAATGCTGTACCAGGGGTGCAAATGTGTTGCGGTTCCTTATTCTAATTCTATGTTCCACCAGCCTGGTCCTAATTGGCCATGACGTCTTTCCCACATAGAAAAGACGACACCCACATATCCATAGATATATATAGAACACTGTTTTGCAATTGGAAAATGAATGAAGTTTGTGTATTAAACCCAACTGAGGTATATCTTTTTCTTTAGTCTCCCAGGCAAATTTACAATAAGAACAATTCTGACACTTATAATGCCCTACTATAAGATCTGTTGATGGAGCCCTAAGAAGACTGTCACTGCACATCACCATGTTTCCAATGGTGCGCGTTCTCCTAAAACCTATCCTCGGATATTGTTCGCAACCGGGAATCTCCGCCACTAAATGCCAATGTCTCATAATTGACTTTCTAATCTGGTGGGCCAAAGGAGTGTAACCAAGAGACCAGGATAACTGTCTTCTTTCCATAGTTCCTTTTCTAGTAAAAAATTATTCCTGGGGGTACTTTCCACCTTCCACTGGGCTTCGCTAATAACATCAATAGGATAGGCCCTGGAGACTAATTTATTTCGTATTTCTATAGCAGACATCTCAAAATCTTTTTTCAATGTTGAATTTCGTTTGGCCCTAGCTAAGAGACTGTAAGGTATATTTCTTCTAAGATGACATGGATGAAACAATCTAAATTCTAGGTAAGCATTGCGATCTGTGGGCTTATTAAACAGTCACATGTTAATCTTGTGCTTAGTATCGATGAAAACCCATAGATCCAAGAATGGTATAGACAACCTATCAGCCTGTTGTGTAAAGTGCAAATGCTGGTTTACCCCTCCCAACCAGGACACAAAGTCTGTTAAAATCCTGAGGTCGCTAACAATGAAAAATAAATTGTCTATAAATCTTCTATAGACCACAATATATTTGTAGAATGGATTAACCATAGGGTTTAAAATGGTCATGATTTCAAATTCCGTCATTTTGATATTCACCACAGATGGCGCTATTGGACTCCCCATAGCCACCCCGCTTACTTGCAAACAGAATTCCCGTTCAAACCTGAAATAATTTTTCTCTAAACACAGATCTAATAGATCTAATATGAAATGTGTGGGAGGTCTTTGAACAGTTCTAGTATCCAAAGCTTTCTGTACCACCCTCCTCACCTCCTCCATCGGGATATTGGAATACAAAGATTCCACATCCAGAGTTATCAAACCTCCATTTTCTGGTACCTCCATGCCCTCTACCTGAGTTATAAAATCACTGGAATCCCGAATATATGACGGCGTAGCTTTGGCAAATGAATTTATATGATGATCTACAAATTTCGCAATAGGCTCTAAAATTGGATTAATGCCTGCTACGATTGGACGTCCAGGTGGGGCCTGTCCAGGTATCCTGGGTTTGTGTATCTTTGGTAAGATATGAAACAAAGGCACTTTAGGGTGTTCATTGTCTAATTATTCAAAGGTCTTATTGGCTATGTAATTCAATGCCACCCCCTCATATAATACAGTATGTATAACAGATGCAAAGTGTGTAGTGGAATCACCCCCCCAATTTTTGATAATATTTACTATCACTTAGTTGTCTAAATACCTCCTGCCTGTAATCCACTTTGTTTACAATTACAATCCCACCCCCCTTATCCGCCTGTTTAATTACAATCGAACCATCCCTGGCCAGATTCTCCAAAATTGGACTCCCCATAGCCACCCCGCTTACTTGCTATTGGACTTCCCAAAGCCACCCCGCTTACCTGACTCCAGTTTTAAGTCCATTTTTAAAATTCCTCCTGTTTCTTTTTCTATTTGTTACAATTCCACCACATATGTTCATATGTCCCAATATCTTTTTTACATCACCAACAAGTCTTTACCTTACTATTATCTATCTGGTGTAGTCTAACAGGAGTCAAGTACCACCTCCATAACATTTTATAATTATGTTCTTTTACTCTGACAAACAAACTTCTCATAATTCTTCTCTTCCACTTATTTTTCCAATTAATTTCAGAAATCCTTATATTTAAATCCTGTTCCCATTTCATTCTCAAGGTATTTTGTGAATTTTCATTTCTATTTAAAGTTTTATATATCTTACTTACTAATCCTTTTATCTGTATTTCTCCTTTCCTAATTTTACAAATTAAATCTTCAAATTCTGTTTTACTTCTTTCTAAACTTAATTCTTCCCTATACTTTTCATTCCATTTATTCACCAAAATTATTTGTAACCAATTTAATCTCATCTGTTTAAACAGTTCAGCTTTGTTCTTTATTATCACATTTCTTTATCCAATCCTTCAACTGAAACACATCATTTCCAGAAAGTAGATCCCTATTCCATCTATCTATTTTTAACGGAAATGTCTTAACATCATCCATATCCATAATTGGAGATACATCTGGTGCCAATTTCTTTTTCATATTCTTCCAAACATTTAACATTGCTCTTGTCATTTTGTTTTTACCTTAATTCTCTTCTCTTTATAAAAAAAAAAGCATTGCCATATTGTTCTAATTCTTTCATCTCAACTTCTCCCCGTAATATTTCATTCTTAGACAAAAATGTTACAATATTTTTACAACATTTTTTAAATGAAAAGCTCTATAGTAATTTTTAATATTAGGGAGACCTAGTCCACCTTCCTTCTGCGATAGGTACCACAAACTCTTTGGAGTCCTTGGTGTCCCCCCCCCCCCCCGTTACAGTAGCTATTTAATATTGTTACACAAACTCCTGGTGTCATCTGAACTGATGCAAAATGACAAATGAGAAATGTAGGAAGGAATAGAATTAAATCACACTAGCATCCCAATCTCCCAGTTTCCCATGCATCTTGACATACTAACACTAGTAATGAAATGTTCCAGTGAGACATACTTTGCACAAAGGATTAAGAGATATCACCATATAATGCTTCTTTACAACAAGCTGAGGAGCTTAGCAATGCCTTCTTCTGTGTTTTCCCCCACAAAAGAAAATGGAAAATGGATTCCAATACCTCCTCTGGATGAGGAGAATGTGGGTGGGAGAGGAAGGATTTTATTTCTTTATTCTCAATGCAGAATTCATAGTAGGAATAAAGACAATGAGTCTAGTATTCCATTCTAGCTATGAAAAGGAGGATTAGTAAAGGTATCAATTGCAATGCCACAAAATATAATTAACCAATTTAATTAACCAAAAGAACAGTGTGCAAGGATTGTTGGAAAAGGGCTGAATGCCTTTATGTTCTTTTATTGCAACATTTATGGCTTTGCAAGTGATGATAAAGGTAATCAAATCTCGTGCTTCAGAGCATACCTGTATATTGAAGAGTCGTTTTTCTTTCTTTTAAATGCAAAATCTGGCATTCCACAATAAACTGGAATCTCTGTTGTGTAATTGTAAATTTTGGAATCATTGGTTACTGGTCACAAGTAAATCTGATGCAGTGCCTGGTTGTTTTTAATAGCCTTGAAATCAGGATTCTCGTTCATACTGGAGGTGGATTAAGTGTAGAAGAAATATTTGCTGAACTCTCTGAGATATACCCTCCAGACACACATCCCTTCCACTACCACAACTAAAACATTGTAGGTTTCTTATGAAGAGACAATAGAAAAATAACTGTGTTTGGTGTCTAAGCCAATGCTTATCAGCTGTTACCTAAGAGAGTTGTTTGCCTTGCATATAAAATCCACTTCATTCAGGTACGACTTTATATCAGGGGTGGCCAAACTTTTTGGGCCATGGGCTGGTCATGTGGTTGAGTGTGCCGGTCACATGGCTCCTTCCACCCAGAAACAGAAGTAAAACATGCATGTGTGTGTGCGGAACGTGCCCGTGCATGCACAAAATGCTGCCGTAAATTAGCCGTGTCTGTCGTAAATGCGTTTGCAACAGCCGTAGGGCAGCATTCTACACGTGTGCAGGTGCTTTCTGTGCTCACGCATGCACATTTTATTTCCACTTCTGGAAGAGGTGAGGGCCAGATTAATTGGCACCATGGGCTGTAGTTTGGGCACCCCTGCTTTACATGAACAAGTGTGGTATACTAAGGTTATGGTTTCATAAGGTGACAATGAAATAAGTTTGAAAAAGTTCTTGGTGGCATAGAATACTTATTTAAAGTTTAGGAAGATTAATGTGCACAAGAAAGTCTGCAGAGCTGTCTTTTATCTTACTGTAGCACCTACTTGTATGACAGGTTATGATTTATTTTGGCCTATAGAACTCAATTGGAATCATTCACTCCTGTGAGAAAGAATAAAAATGCTGCAGTTTGAGGGGTACTTGAGCTGAAATCAGAAGCAATCTGAATGGTTGTCTATGAATTCAAATATGTACTGACCCAAGATGCTTTCCTGTCTGAAATAAAGAAAAACAATGCAATGGATGTTTATAAATGAGCTGGCTGTAGGAGTTAAGATTAGGCACAAGTAGGTCCTCACCCACCACCATCACCACCACCACCAGCCCAGTCAGAAGGATCTGACCTGAGAGATCTGTCAACACACAGATTTACTGGCAGAATTACTAAGATTTGCTGGCATAAGAGATGGCAAGGGGCAAAGAATGGGCAGGACAAGGGACGAAACAAGTTACTCCAGATCATAATGTCCTCCAGCTGAGAGACATAGCTAGCACATAATTAGGACTGGCCAAAGTAAAAGTAATTGCATTCTGATTATTTATTTATTTATTTATTTATTGTTAAATTTTTATACCGCCTACTCAGCCAAAGCCGACTCCGGGCGATTCACAACAGTGGGTAAAAACAGATAAAAACAAATAAAACAGATAAAAACCAGGAATAAGAACCCACCCCTAAAAAGAGAGGGGTGCAGGAACTGAAGAAACCATGGGGCAGGCATCCTCCCCTATATTAACCACCCAACGGAAGCCACCCCTCCACCTGCACCCCAAACTTGGCCCACCAGCCAGGTTTTTAGTTCTTTTCTAAAGGGCAACAACTCCGTCTGGAGACGCAGTTCCACAGGCAGGAGATTCCATTTATGCCGACTCTGTGCAGAGTTTCCTAGCTAGAGAGTGTAAGCAAAATATTATATATGAAATTTAACTTTATTGATGTATAAAGGAAAGTTTTAAAATGAACTACTAGAGGAAAACCCTCACTTGATTTAGCCTGTAACACAAAGCATTAAGTGGGAGAGAAAGACTTCATCACACTCTCTCTGCACTTTCCTGGTTAATGTTTAATTTTCACCACTAAGAACTAAGTGGTCACTCTGGGTTCAATGCAAAGAGCAGATAATCCTTATCATACCTGTCAGGTTTTGGGAAATTTCTGTCAAATAAGGGAAATTTCTCGGCCAAAATTGGAAACTGGATAGCTATGCTTATCCTGTGCGAACTCCACAGTCTAACTCCAGTCTAATTGCAGTCTAACTAATATGGGATGACGGCGGGAAAGAGTGTAAAATACGGGGGTTTGACAGAAATTTCCCGAAACTTGACAGGTATGATCCTTATCAATTGATTGTTCCCAATTTCAATCCAATGGCTGCTGGAGGCAACCTTTTGTGCTACAGTTGGGTTCAGTCTTGTAACCATTAATGAGCCAGTGTTTCACTAATCCCTTGGTGACAAAGCTCAGAAGAGAAAGGTCGAACGGCTCCGAGGATTGGGGATCCAGGGCACTGTGTGGTTCTGGTTTTCCTCATTTCTGAAGGGTCGGACCCAGTCGGTGTGGTTGGAGAGTGAGAGATCCAGTCCTAGGCCCCTCAAATGGGGGGTGCCTCAGGGCTCAGGGCTCTCTCCTCTCCTATTTAACATCTACATGAAGCCGCTGGGTGAGATCATTCATTCCCATGGGGTGCGGTACCATCAGTACACAGATGACACTCAGTTGTACATCTCGGCCCATGGGGACCCCAGTGATGCCATCAAAGTCCTTTCCAGGTGTCTGGAAGCTGTTGGGGTCTGGATGGGGGCTAACGGGCTACAACTGAATCCCAGCAAGACTGAGTGGCTATGGATAAGGGGTCCTGCGTTATCCCGGGAGCTACCATCTTTGGTTCTGGATGGGGCTATTTTGCCCCAGACAAACCCAGTGCGCAACTTGGGGGTCCTCCTGGATTCGCGGCTACTGCTAGAAGAACAGGTGGCGCATGTGACCAGGAGGGCTTTCGCCCAGCTTCGGGTGATTCGCCAGTTGCACCTGCTCCTGGACCGGGACTCCTTGCTCATGGTCACTCACGCTCTGGTCACCTCCAGACTAGATTATTGCAATGCACTCTACATGGGGCTGCCCTTGACGACCATTCGGAGGCTACAGCTGGTCCAGAATGCGGCAGCCTGGGTGTTGATGGGGTGTGGGCATTATGCCCATGCTTTGCCACAGCTCCAGGAGCTGCACTGGTTGCCAGTTTGTCTCAGGCTGCAATTCAAGGTGCTGGTTTTAACCTTTAAAGCCCTATATGGTAGTGGGCTGGGTTACCTAAGAGACCGCATCACGCTGAGGACGTCTGTCCATCCAACCAGGGCAGACTGGAGGGGCTCTCTAATCATTCCATCAGCCAGAGGGGCTCGCCTCTCTGGCACAAGGAGGAGAGCCTTCTCCATGTCTGCGCCGGCCCTCTGGAACCTCCTGGCAACAGAGCTACATCTCCGGATGGAATTGCTGCCTTCAGAAAAGAACTTAAAACCGGGCTGGCGGGTCAAGTGTGGGGTGCAGGTGGAAGGGTAACCTCCATTGGGTGGCTGGTGTAGAAGAACTCCCCATGGTGCCTTTGGATCCTGCATCCCTTGTTTTAGGGGGTGAGTAGCTTTAACGGTTTTTAACATGTTTTTTAAATTCTCATTGTGAACTGCCCTGAGTCAGCTTTGGCTGAGGAGGCAGTATATAAATTTGACAGTTAAATTAAATTAAATTAAATTAAATTAAATTAAATTAAATTAAATTCATACATTGATTTCTCTTTTCAATAAATGAATAGCTGTAACAAATGATTTGCGCTTCTTCTCAATTTTCTTCCAAGTGAACTGGGGTAAAGGCATTTTTTTTGCCTTGAGTTTAGAGGGATATTTAGCCTAAATAAACTGGGTTTCCTGTCTTTAAAGTATCAAGAGTACAGCACCCAGAAATGGCTTACCATTCCATTATACTGTGCATACTATGAGATTGTGTAGCTTGTCCAAGACCACAGAAGTGGGCTCTTCTGTGAGATACAGTGTGAATAGAGAGAGCCCCTAGGTTCTCCAACTCATTGAACTATTCACATAGGCAAAGGGCATTTCTAAGTAATTTCTAACCCCTCAAATTTGGGAGGGGTTTGGGCTTTAGCTGCCTAGTGTTACCTCATCTGTGCTCAGTAGGTATTGACTACATAAAACAACTGAATAGGCAGTTGAATCTCCAGCACTAGTGATAAGACAGTATGCTTCACCTCAGTTAAGACCAGCAGCTTAATTTAAGCAACACAACTTTTTTACTTCCAACATTATGTTAGTAAGAGAAATGAGTATTTTATGTATATTCAAAATATTTAAATTACAAAAACAAGACTTATTTGAATTTCATGTTTACCTGGGTTTCTCTATTATGATGTTTTCCAAAATGAATACTTGTATAATAGAATTATACAAGTATTGGTAGTCATGGTGACTCCTTGTCCCTGAGAGTCCAGAAATGTAGGCAGCTGGATCAATTCACATAAATAAATGAGGAGCAAGGTTTGTAAAGCTCTTAATTGTCTATTTGAGATTAAGCCATTCTCAAAAGACTTTCTATTGTGACAGCGATAGCATAAAACAATATACTGTTCCTAGGAAAATCACTTTCTTTCCCAGCTACCATGAGGACAAAAGCTAAACTCAGAGAACACAGAAAGCCCCAAAGGAGATGCAGATGATGTCTCAGCCCATTAAAAGAAAGTCTCAGGGCTTTTACTCTGTGAACTCTGTTCATTACTGTTCATTACTGACAAAATTAAGAAGGAAACTAAAACCAAAGGGGAAAATGAATAGAGAGTTTACCAATATATATGCACCATCTCAATCTGTCTAGTAAATTGACAGTTACTGCCAAAGGACAGAATAGTTAAGAACATAAGAACATAAGAACAGCCTTGCTGGAACAGGCCACAGCCCATCCAGTCCAGCATTCTGTCTCACACAGTGGCTCACCATTTCCTTCAGGGTATTCCCAAGCAGATGCCTTCACCTGCTTAGGATTCCCTGGAAATGGCATTGAGAGATATCCTGCCTATCTCTCCAACCCGGAGGTTGTCCTTAGGTAGCCATAATTATAGCCATTGATACCCTTGTCCTCCATGAACTTGTCTAATCCTTTCTTAAAGCTGTCAAGACTGACAGCTGTCACCACTTCTTCTGGCAGGGAGTTCCATAGACCAGTAATCCTCTGGGTGAAAAAGTACTTTCTCTTATTTGTTTGAGAACTAGTACCCAAAAGTTTCATGGAGTGTCCCCTAGTTCTAGTGTTATGCGATAGGGAAAACACCAGAGTCTAGGTCAGGCTGTCCCATTTCAAGGTCAAACTGGACAACATACCAAGCAAATATTTAGAGTAAGTACTCCATCAAATGATGAGATATGTCTGTTTGCCATAGCAGTGCCTTTCCTTTTGTTGTTCAGTCGCACAGTTGATTCCGACTCTTTGTGACCCTATGGACCATTGTTCTCCAGGCACCTCTGTCCTCCACCATCCTCTTCAGCCCTCCCAGTTTCTGTGCCCATTGTGACTACAATACCATCTAGGAGAGGGAAGACGGCAAGGGTATAAGCACAGGGGAGGGAAGTTAACACCCTAGGAGCAGGAGTCAAATGAATAAAAATAGCAATAATATTTATTAATATGAGTAAACAAGTGCGGCACCCCGGTAAAATAGACTGAAAGGAGAAAACAATTGGGATAAGGATCATAATGTCATGGCACATAAACTAATCATAAGTCACATACATCCAATGAATCATACAATATCCCTAAAGTGAATCCCGAGTACCCGTGGACAAGAGGATCTCAAATAATCAATGGAACCGCCGAAATTGTACCATCAATCTAATATCGAACAGTCATAAGATAATACAAGGTACAAGTCCGGTAAGCAACAAATATAAGTCCAATGTGGAATAAAGCCAGAAGATCCTGCCAAAAGGTCCAAGGGGGAGGATCCCAAAATAGTAACAAATCCGGGAGCCACGCCAAGAGAGTAAAGGTGTCGTTGCAGAAGGGGAAAGATCAATCGTCCATATCCTTCCGGTAAATGGATATATCGTAGTCCTTTGTCAAGACTCTGCAACAGTTAAACATAGTACACAAAACTAGTATACAAAAAAATATCTATCAATTAATACACTCTAACAGCACGGATATACAAAAATACATAAAGAGAAAAGAAGGGAAAGAATTACCTAGATCATCAATAAACGTGCTCAGCTGCCTTCAAAAGTATATTCCTACGAGGTCAGAGCGTTATCTGTAAATGTAGCTAGCCCAATATATAGGAAGGGTATATTCGAAGCTCACAATGCGCACCTGTAGATCGTCAAAGTGCCGATCTGCTGTAACACTTAAAGGCACAATGATTTCGAGAAGAGGAATAAGGAGAAACACAGGGAGGAAGAACTACAAAAAGGCTGAAAGATCATGTTCGTTGTTGAGACCTTTAGGAGCCAAGGTGGAAAACCGATGAATGTAGAAAGCTTCACGTTGTAATAAAAATCGTGTTTTATCTACATGATGGAACTTGTGAGGAATAAAAATTTCAAGTATGACCACTCGTATGTCTAAATGGGAATGTTTTTTCTCTTCGAAGTGGGCTACAAGAGGAGAGGTGGCAACATGGTGTCATATACGGGATTGATGTTCGCCAAGGCGGGTTTTCAAGGGTCTAGAAGATTGTCTGATGTACGCTAGTTGGCAAGGGCAGAGGATCATATACACGGAATCGGAAGTATTGCAATTGGAGAAGGAGGATAGTGCAAATTTGTAATCACTGCTGGGAATAGAGACCAGATTAGTAGTCCACATAAATTTACAGAAGTGACAATGTCCACAAGTGTGATGTCCCGCGGGCAGTCCAAGTGAGGGAAGGGGTTTAGATAAGCAGTCAGTTTTAGAAATAATAGCCGCAATAGATCTAGTCTTGCGGAATCCAATAATGGGTTTATTGTGGCAACCCGGGACCATGTCCACAATATGCCAATGTTTGTATATGACATTTTTAATTTTCTGTGCTAAAGGCGTGTAGTCCAGTGACCAGATGATCTTATTATCTGTGGAGTCTGCCCGGCGCTGGAATAAAGTATCACGGGGTCTAGATTTAGCTCGATTATAGGCGGATAATATGACCCGTTCGGGGTAGCCTCTATGGCGTAACGAACGCTGGATATTCAAAGCAGCCTGATGGAAATCCGATTCCCTAGATGAGTTGCGTTTCGCTCTCAGAAATAAATTGAAAGGAATATTGGATTTAAGGGAGTGGGAGTGGAATGATCGGTACTGCAAGTAGGCATGTCTGTCTGTAGGTTTTATTGAATAGTTTCATGTTGAGCTTATTATCAGAAATATAAATCTCAAGGTCTAAGAAGGGGATGGAATGCGAGTTCACAGAATGTGTAAAAGTCAAATGGTCATGAATAGAGTTAATCCAATGAACAAAATTGGTATAGCAGTGGGGTTGTCGAATACGAAAAATAAATCGTCAATGTATCGTTTATAAGTCAAAATGTGAGTAAAAAATGGATTGACATGAGGATCAAGAATATAGGTCCGATCAAAATTATTCATATAAATATTAGTCACCGATGGGGCAAAATTTGTTTAGCCAAATCTGAATGCAGAGCTATAATGCTACGTGCATTGCCAAGTACCTGGCACTGTTTGTTGGGGAGTAGTAGTCTATGTGTGCTGTTTTATTCCTGAGTTGATGAACACATGCATAGGCCACAGGTGTTTTAGAATTGACATTTAAATATAATTAGCTGAGGAGGCAATAACTCCATCCTTTTCTGTGTTACTCCCAATTTTTCCATTCTGGCATTCAAGACTGACGTAGGCTAATAGTGAAATACTAGCAGAGGACCCGGCATTGCCCGGGGGTACCCCACCCAGGCCAAGGAGAGACCTGGGCTCACCTCCCCCTCGTCCCCCCAACCCTGCTGCCTTAGCTTTCTGTCTGCTGTCATCATAGGTGCTCTCTCAGCCCCACCGTGAGGCGCCATCTCAGCCTGACTCTCTCAGCCACACCACCAACCTCCCCAGTGACTACAGTCAGTGGGTAGCCATCACAACCCGGCCCCTCCATCCTCCCGTGGGTTGTGTCAGGTGGAAGAGAGGCTCCATTTGGGTGGGTGGGCAGTGGACCCATTGGCGAGGTGGAGGCCTGTGGAAGGCAGCAGCCCAATCCTGTCCTCCACCTGCCCCCTGGGCATGGGTTCTCCCTTCCCCCCAAGGTGTGCCTCAGGAGTGCAGAGGAGCCATGTCACGGTGGCTGCCCGCCGACAGTAGTCGCTGGGGCGGGGGTGGCCGTAATGGCCATAATTGCCACTGTCCATACTGGCAGCTAGGCCATGCACCACCTGGAATGCCGGGCAGACTTTGCCACCTGTGTGGAATTTCGTGCATGCGCCACAGCTTGGAATGCCAGGCAGGGTTAGGTGCATGCGTGGATTCTCATGCATGCGCAGTCACCTCCCCTGGTCGTTTCTGCCAGCCGGGGTGTATGTGTTGCAGCCCATTTTCGGGGGCAAGAATCCCAAGGCAGGCTGCCAGTTACTCACGCCGGCCACCCCAGACTTTGAAGTTAGGCATGCACGCAGTTTCCAGCGCAATTGGTGCAGGGGTGTCATTTTGTATGAGGGAGCCCTGTGATGTCACAGAGCCCCAGATCTGGTCAGCTGGGAATTGGTTGAGCTGTGGCGATAACATCACAACTCCCCCGGTTGGCTTTTTTCCCCTTGCTTTTTCTCCTGTCAGTGAGGGCGTCCCCTTTGCGGATTGATTTAGGGGGTGTACCTCTCCCCATGGGGCTTGACACCCCCACTGTGAGCGTCTCTTTAGCCCAAGTTATGTATGTGCCGAGTTTCAGTGCAATCGGTGCAGGGGTGTGGATTTGTATAAGGAACATATAGCACCGGACCTTGATTTTAGTTATATAGATATTATGGTTGTTTTCCATGCCTTCTCCCTTGGGGGTGAAAAGGAACCAGTTTGGCTCTGTTAAGCAATGCAAAATACACTTTGGGCTTTGGATGCTGTATGAGTATTCCAAAGATTTGTTGTTCATATAAGGAAGGTTTTTTTTGTACAGGAACACAGAGGCAATTAACATCCTGCATCATTTAAGGGGCGGGGAGAGAGAAATATTGCAGAGCTCTGTAATGGCCACAGCATGTGCTGATTCTGCAGCATCTCCAAATATTAATAAATTGTGATCTATAAACGTGGGACAACCAATCTATAAGAGATAACAGAGACTTTTCTTTAAACTGCAGGGAGATTTATTTGTATGGCAAGCATTCTGCTACAGAGTGTACTTCTCTTTTCAACAGACAATCATATGGCACATAGCTTTGCTGCAACACATTGGAAAATGTTTCATTACTGTTTAGGGGATCACATTGTACTGACTCACTACCTGAAGGTCTAAAGCTAGTGATAATAAATCATTCATTCATGCATTCATATATCATCATTTCAATCTACCAGTTTTAAGATCTTGTTTTCCAAGTCACAGATAGGCTTAAATGCACATGTATATTTACAAAACCTGGTTTAAATATAACAGACAGCCTTATGGCACTATATCAAGTCTGTAATTCATTGCAAGAACATGCTGATGCAGAGACAAAGCTGAATTAGTTCCAGTGAAAAAATGCTTCAATGCTGTATTGAATAGTCAATTATTAAATACATAATGGGATCTGTGGTTAGCAGTGCACGGTGAATAACTACACTGTCTGCAGAATTTATTATGGAAAAAGAATCATATTGGGCAATATTTAAGGAGCAGACAATGAAAATGATTTTTGGAAACCTAAAAACTGTTCATTAGGTCTTTTTTATCTTTAGTTTGAATACGATTTTCTGTTTTTTTACACAGTTGTTACAAAAAGGCATTTAATTCCACACTTAAAAGACATAATTAAAGTAATTTGAGACACAGATATTCTTATGTTAACAAATTATCTCTAAAAAACAACATCTGTTTTTTCTTAGAAGATTCTTAGAACTAAAACTGAAAAAAGAGTAATTATATGTTAAGTGATGGGGAAATGTTATGGAATTCAACTGAATAATGAAGTATTATGTGTTAAGTGATAAGTTTATGGATGAATTATTTGATTACACAAATTGTTTTCTTTTTCTTTTTTTCTTTCTTTCTTCCTTTTTTTTTTGCAATACTACTTTGTTCCATAATAAAGTAAGAAAAACAAGAGGTAGCATGTTTTCTCCTCTCATTGAGACTATGTTGATCAGTCTTAATCAACCCTTCAAAATAAATTCAATACAAACCTAGAATGGCTAATTGGATCAACTAGATCTGTGAACTAAGAGTGGAATGATTGGGAACATGGCATAAAAGCATCAGTTCTGAAGACCTGAAATACAAAGAAGTTGGTCCACAGTCTTGACTTGAGATCACAGCCAGGACCACTTGGATTTGTACCTTTTATATTACCAAATATGGGTAATTTCTTTATTGGTAAAATATCAGAAACTGCTCTTCAAGCTGTACATCACAGGCCTCAGGGGTGGAGAAGACATAGGAAAGCCCTATATGGTAGAGGGCCAGGTTACCTAAGAGACCACATCGCCCTAAGGACGTCTATCCGTCCAACCAGAGCGGACCGGAGGGGCTCTCTAATTGTGCCATCAGCCAGGGGGGCTCGCCTCTCTGGCACAAGGAGGAGGGCCTTCTCCGTGTCTGCACCGGCCCTTTGGAACCTCCTGCCAGTAGAATTGTGCATCCAGACGGAGTTGCTGCCCTTTAGAAAAGAACTAAAAACCTGGCTGGCGGGCCAAGTTTGGGGTGCAGGGGGAGAGGTGGCTTCCGTTGGGTGGTTGGCATAGAGGATTATTCCTTCCCCACGGTTCCTTCAGTACCTGCACCCTTTTTAGGGGGTGGGTTCTTAATTCTGTTTTATCTGTTTTATCTATGATTGTGAACCGCCCTGAGTCGGCCTTGGTCGAGTGGGCGGTATAGAAATTCAACAATTAAATTAAATTAAATTAAAGTCCAAAAACCACGTTGCTGGATGCTGAATCTTCAGAATCTTCAGAAAGTTACAAAATTGGCAGTAAATTTAAAGAATCAATTTAAAGTGTGTTGTTTGGATCGAATTTCACCTTAGAGGGTGGAATGTCAATTGTCTTTCTCCATCTGGTAGGCAAATAAACAATCTCATCTCATTTTTTGATCAGGTAATCTCCTTGGTTACCTGATGGGAATGCTGTAGACATAATGTACAGTATCTTGATTTCAGCTCCATGGTAGCAGCTAACTAGGTATGGCCTGGGTAGCACACATTTTTTTAAATTGTGTCAGAAGCACACAAAGGTGCTTTCTGGGTTGAAATGATTTTTGCTGGAGGAACTCCACTCAGGGAACACCCAGATGATGCTCCTTTTATGTTCCCAAGATCTTTTCCCACCTAAGTGGCCCCTATTTATCTACTTGCAATTTCTTGCTTTCAAACTGCTAGGTTGGCAGGAGCTGGAACAGAGTGGGCGCTCATTCCATCATGAACTACGCGGGTCTTAAACTGCACGTGTTTAGTGTCTGTTCCAGGAGACATAGAAGGAGTCGCAGTATGGACTAACACAGGTTCATTGGTTGATGATCAGAACGAACATGTGGTAATGGCAGAGGTATCTCACATTATATACAGTGGTACAACACATTTGAACTTGGCTGCACGGCAGCTCATTGCCCGCTACCGGCGTGACGTCATCCGGGTCACGCCCATCTAAGGTGGTGGATCAGCAGTAGTTGTTTGCTGCGGGAAGTTCCCGCGGCTGCAGGTGATTTGAGGAATGATGACCATGTGAGTTGAACACTCGCAGCTGCCCTCTATAGGCAGCTTGCTCGCGTTCCTTTAACAGCTGGGTTACATTGTGATTGTGGCTGGGTTACATTCATACATTTCTTAAAGCAACATTGTACATACACAACATCCCTCCCCCCTAGGATGGGACGAAGTCCCTCAACCATTGTGGCTTGCCGCACGTGCGCCTGGGGCGAGCGGCCGCTTGGCTTAATACGGGGGAGCCTGGCTTTGCGGAGTCCTGTCCTGCAATGGAAAGGGGGGACTCGTTAGTGGCTCGGTGAGGGCTCTGTGGTAACCTTGCATTAGGGGAAGGGAATGGAATGAACAGTTGGGAAGTGAACTCCTGCCTACCGCTTGAGGAGCTAGGGGTCCCCCCAGCACGAATCTCGGGACTGACGAAGAGACCCTCGTGGTCTCGCCACTCCCCATACCCTGCCTGGGAGTGCCGGGGACTGTGGTGGTTGGACTTCCCCCCGATGCCTTTCTTGGGGGTGTTGGCCTCCGGGGAGCTGGAGCTATGGTGTATTCTAACACAAAAGGACTGGGGGGACTGGAGGTACCAGGGGCTGAACTGAAACCCCTCTTCTCACTAGGACGGGTGGGGGACCACTCCGCTACACCCCCCTGGTACCGTAACTCATAATCATCAAACTGACCCCTCTCTTCCAAAGTATCCTCCTCTGTGGCTGAGAACCGAGGATATGCCTTTGTATCCCCGGTTTCCGCCGTGTCTCCCCCTTGGGTAATGCGGGTGGGGGAGGACCCTAACGCTGAATCCCCTTCACTAGTGACCCGCCTTCTGAGTTGGTCGGCGTGCCTCCTCCAGAGTAGACCTGAGCTAGTCTCGACCCTGTAGGACACTGGCCCCATCTGCTCGATGACTGTCCCTGGGACCCACGCTGGCCCTGACGCCGCGTAGTTCCTGCAGTGAACCGGGTCCCCTGCTGAAAAACTTTTGGAGCTCCCTCCCCCTATATTTATGTTTCTCCCTTCATCCTCCACCCTGGACGGATCCATCCGGTCAAAAAGTGTTACCGGACGCCTCCTCATGAGGAGTTCGGCTGGGGAAAATCCTGAAGCTAAGGGGGTTGTCCTGTAGCAGATGAGGAACTGGCACAAGTGCAGGTTCAACTCGCCGGGACCCATGCGCCGCAGTGCGTCTTTCGTAGTGCGCACTTGGCGCTCTACCTGACCGTTTGTGCCGGGGTGAAAGGGGGCAGCGGTGATGTGCCTGATGGCGTTCCGTTCCATGAACGTCTTGAACTCTGCAGACGTGAAGGTACTAGCGTTATTGCTAACAAGGACGTCTGGCAGGCCGAAACAGGCAAAAAGCTTGCGCAACTGCTTGATGGTTGCGGCGGAGGAGGTGCTGTTCATAGGGATTACCTCCAACCACTTGGAATAGGAGTCGACTACCAATAGAAACAAGGACCCGCGAAAGGGGCCAGCGAAGTCGACATGGATCCGGGACCATGGCCCGCGGGCCGTATCCCATTCCCTATGGGGCAACCGGGACTCCTCGGGCCGAGAGCCCTGGCAGCTCTCGCACGTGCCCACTAAACGCTCTATGTCCCCGTCTATCTGGGGCCACCAAAAGAAACTCCTGGCCAGAGCCTTGGAGCGCACGATCCCGGGGTGACTGGTGTGCAATAGTCTCAGTACCTTGGCCCTCAGCTTCTCTGGGATAACTACTCGCTGGCCCCAGAGTAAGCAGCCCCTTTCCAGCGACAGCTCTACTCTGCGCCTAAAAAATGGTTTGAACTCTTCGTCCGGGGGGGGTCGTGGGCCAGCCCTTCCTAACCCAGGAACTAACTTGGGCCAGTATCTTGTCGGCCGCCGTGGCTTTGGCGAGGTCGGCCGGGACAATGGGGGGTGAGTCGAGAGACTCGATCAGTAGGACTTGGTGATCCTGCTCTACCTCGCATGTGGGGTCCCCTACACTTGGGAGGGGAGATCGGGACAGTGCGTCCGCATGGGAGATCTCCTTCCCTGGGCGATAGACCAGCTCATACTGGTAGGCGTTGAGGAAAATGGCCCAACGCAGCATTCTGGGGGATAGTATTTGCGGTGTGGGTTTGCCGGTAATGAAGATTCCCAAAAGTGGTTTGTGATCGGTCACTACCGTAAACTCGCGGCCGTATAGAAAGTCATGGAACTTTTTCGTTCCGGCGATGATGGCTAGGGCCTCCCTATCAGTTTGCGCGTAATTGCGCTCGGCATTTGAGAGGGACCTAGAGTAGTACGCTACCGGGGCTTCCCTCCCGCTTTCCAGCACGTGGCACAGGACCGCCCCCACCCCCACTGGGGACGCATCGCAGACCAAAACCACTGGTTTTTTCGGGTTGAAATGGGTCAGGACAGCGTTCGAGGACAGGAGTGACTTGAGCTCCTTGAATGCTCTCTCCTGCCTGTCCCCCCACTGCCAAACCGCGTCTTTTTTGAGCAGAGCATGCAGTGGCTCCGCGACCGATGCCTTCCGAGGCAGGAAGGTATGATAAAAATTTAGGAGCCCTAGAAATGACTGTAGCTCCGGTTTTGCGGTGGGGCGAGGGGCGTTCTTCACGGCTGCAACCTTTGACTCAGAGGGTTTGATCCCGTCCGGGGTTACCTTAAAACCTAGAAACTCAACCTCCCTCGCAAAGAATACACATTTGTCCCTCCTCAGTCGAAGGCCCGTCCTCTCGAACACTGAAAGGACCCCATCTAGCCTCTTTGCCAACTCTAATTCACTCCCCGCTGTTATCAACACGTCGTCGAAGTATGGGAGCACGCCTGGGAGCCCCTTTAAGAGGCATTCCACGAGGGATTGGAAAATTCCGGGGGCCGAATTCACGCCAAACTGAAGGCGCGTTACCTTAAACGCCCCCTTGTGCGTCACTATCGTTTGCGCGACGGCAGCAGCCGGGGTTACAGAGAGCTGCTGATACGCCTAAGCCAGATCTAACTTGGCGAAACACTTCCCCCCATGTAACGTGGCCAGCAACTGGCTGACCACGGGCACTGGATATGCATTTGGCCGAATGGCCTTGTTAATGGTACATTTATAGTCTGCACAAATCCTGACTTCCCTGTTCGACTTAAGGGCTGTAACAATCGGCGTTTCCCACTCCGCCGAGTCAACTGGAACCAAAATCCCCTGCCCCACCAATTTGTCCAGTTCCGCCTCGATCTTGTCCTTTAGGGCGAAAGGCACCCTCCTTGGTTTGAGGCGGATGGGCCGGATTTCTGGGTCCAGCTCGAAGGAAACCGGGGGCCCCTTGTATTTCCTGAGCCCCTTCTTGAAAACGTCCGGGT
Source organism: Bradypodion pumilum (assembly GCA_035047305.1). Taxonomy (NCBI): domain Eukaryota; kingdom Metazoa; phylum Chordata; class Lepidosauria; order Squamata; family Chamaeleonidae; genus Bradypodion; species Bradypodion pumilum. The sequence continues at coordinate 329,340,336 of JAWDJD010000003.1, forward strand.
GCGCGTTGCACACGTCCCACATTGGGTCAGTCTCGATGGCGTTAATGCCGGACAGTTCGATTCCCAGGGGAGCAAACCACTGCGTTCCCAAAAGGCAGCACCTCCCCCCTTTGAGGACCACTAAGGGCAGTTTCTCAGAGTAGCTCTTGAACTTCACCTTGAAATTCCCCACCCCCAACACTGGGATCCCGTTTCCCTGCACGTCCCGGAGGTGTGACCTCATGGCCCGCAGTTTGGGCCGCTTGTCTGGGGGAATACGCATGAACTCTTTTTGGGACAGGATGGAATAAGATGACCCCGAGTCTATCTCCATCCTCACTGGGACCCCTTGCAACAGTACCTCTACGAAAAACCACCGGTGCTCCAGGCCTTCCTCATCGTAGCTGGCTGCGACCTTCCTGGTGCCGGTCGCCTTCCGCTGGTGCGTCTGGGGATGGCTGGAACTCCTCTTGTCCTCGACTCGCCCGCGCCTGCATACTCGGGCGATGTGCCCCTTTCGGCCGCAGTTGTGACACTCGGCCTTTCGAAACGGGCACCTCGTGCGGTCGTGGGACGCCCCACAACCGTCGCAACGGCGGTCCTGCCGTTCTCGGGACTGCCGCTTCTCACCATGCTTCTTGATCCTCTGGACGTCGTCGTCCTCGCTGGAGTAGGGGTCCGCTGTTGTGGACGACTCCTCGGACGACGTTGGTGTGCCGGCGGGCGGCTTGGGGGCCTGCCAGGCTGTCTTCGCTGGTGTCCACCGGGCCGCCTGTACTGGTGACTTGGCCCGCTCGGACGCAGCCCCTCGGGACTTGAACAGCCTCACCCCGCTCCTGGCCTCCTCGGCTGCTTGGGCCTCCCGCAGCACCTCGTTGAACGTGAGGCGTTGGTCGCGGGTCATCAGCCTCCTCTGCAGCTCCTCGTCCCTCAGACCACACAACATGCGGTCACGGAGGGCCTGGTCTAGGTCGTCCCACTGGCAGTGGACCGCTGCAAGCCTGAGGGCCGCCGCGTAGGCGGACACGGATTCGCCCGGACGCTGGTCTCGCCTGTGGAACGCGACCCGTGCTGGGAAGATCGAGACGGGCGGCTGGAAATGCTCGCCCAGTCTCTCCAGGATACGGTCGATGGGGACCTCGTCTACCTTCCGGGGGGCCACCAGGGTCATCAGGATCCGCAGCATGGCCGGCCCCACTTGGGCCAGGAAGTGGGAGCGCATCTTCGCATCGTCGTCGACGCCCGCGGCTTCCATCGCGTGCCGAAACTGGCACTCGTAGAGCTCCCATTGTTCGGGCTCGCTCACATCGAACTGGTATGCCTTAACCTTGGGATTCGCCATCGATCCCATCCTCGTCGCCAATTTAGTGTCTGTTCCAGGAGACATAGAAGGAGTCGTAGTATGGACTAACACAGGTTTATTGGTTGATGATCAGAACGAACATGTGGTAATGGCGGAGGTATCTCACATTATATACAGTGGTACAACACATTTGAACTTGGCTGCACGGTAGCTCATTGGCCGCTACCGGCGTGACGTCATCCAGGTCACGCCCATCTAAGGTGGTGGATCAGCAGTAGTTGTTTGCTGCGGGAAGTTCCCGCGGCTGCAGGTGATTTGAGGAATGATGACCATGTGAGTTGAACACTTGCAGCTGCCCTCTATAGGCAGCTTGCTCGCGTTCCTTTAACAGCTGGGTTACATTGTGATTGTGGCTGGGTTACATTCATACATTTCTTAAAGCAACATTGTACATACACAACAACGTGTCAGGTGGATAGCACAAGTGTCAGGTACACAGTTGGTTACAACATCAAACTCCCAGAGTGCTTATTAATGACTCCTTCTTAAACTGGAAGGGATTAACAAGTGGTTTACCATAAGGCTTAGTCCTGGAAATGATGCTCTTCAACATTTTCAATAATAACTTGGAGAAAGGAGCACAGGAAATATATATCATATTTGTGGATGACTCAAAATTGGGCAGAATGCCTAATACTTTGGAAGACAGGAACAGAATTTAAAAAGATCTTGATAGGCTTGAACACTGGGCTGAAAACAACAGAATGAAATTTAACAGGGATAAGTTGAAAGTTCTACACCTAGGGGGAAAAATCTCAAATACATTGTTCTAAGATAGAGTGGCTCAAGTGGCTAAGACGCTGACTGGAAGGCAGCAGGTCAGCAGTTCGGTTCCCGAGCACTGCACGACGGAATGAGCTCCTGTCTTTGTCCCAGTTCCTGCCAACCTAGCAGTTCCAAAGCAAGAAATTGCAAGTAGATAAACAGGGACCATTTTGGTGGGAAGGTAAAACAGTGTTCCGTGTGCTCTGGTGTCTAGTCATGCCTGCCACATGACCACGGAAACATCTGCAGAAGCAGACAGTGCTTGCTCTTCAGCTTTGAAACAGAGATGAGCACTGAATCCTAAAGTCTGATACGACTAGCTTTCGAGCAAGGGAAACCTTTACCTTTACCTAAGATGGAGAATAATTGGTTCAGTAATACTATGTGCAAGAAAGATCTTGGAATTAATGCAGATCACAAGCTGAATATGAGTCAACAGAGCAATGTGGCTGCATAAAGGGCAAATGTTATTTTAGGCTGTATTAACAGATGTTTATTTCCAAGAATTCCCCTTTATTTTACACTCATTAGTCCAAATCCAAGGTCAAAAACCAGGAGCTGACAGGGGAACAAGGCTAGTCCAGCAGATGAGATGTAGTCCAAGCAGGCTAAGAGTTAAACAACCAAAGAAGCAACTGAAGCAGGGTACCCATGGAGGAAGAGCAGGAGGTTGCCATTGGCATTGTCAATATAGATTTGCTATGTAAAGCTTGGCATTTTTTTCATGCTGGCCACACAGGCATAATATTATGCATCAATTTTGGACAATTTTCTGGAGTTTTGAATCATGGACACAGAAGCACAACGTCCCACATTCATAAACCAGAGGTATTTTTTTTAAAAAGAATTAAATTATTAAAAGCATGTGATATTGTATATTTTAAATATGCAAGCCATTGGTAGCCCATGGTCTAAGTTGAGTGTAAAACCGCCCTTAGACAGACCATCCAACATCTATGGCGAAGAGTATAATCTTATGAAAGTTTACTTAGAATTGCCCTACTTGGTCATTAAACTTGCTCCTGAGTATGTTATATACAGGATGTTCAAGCTGATAACAAAGTTTTTTCTATAATTTTATATTGCTTCAAAATAATAAACCTATTCTAAGTTCTTAGCTCTCTCTCTGTGTGTGTGTGTATCTATATCTAACCTAAATTTAATAAAGTAGGTAAACTTTGACTTTGCCATAATATCTCAGATGTAATTTAGTTATTTATCAACTGCTGCATGTTGTTATGTCTGGTTTGTAATATTATTCTGTGCAGCAGTCTATATTTTTTAAAAAATTACTAGCTACCTTATTCCTAGTTATGCTATTTAAACATCCCTCTGGAAATTTCAAATACTCTAAGCAGCCAATGTATATCAAGCTAGAATAGGGGAGAATGTTACAGAACTTCACATCTTAGTGTTTTTCTGCGTATTATGGCTTAAATGTTCTAATTTTGGCTGACTTGCTTATATAATTCCTTTTCCTAGTAATGTTGGCCTGTGCTGAATATACAGTTAATAAAGTTTGACTTAATCTTTGAGAATTACAGCATTACTCTCATTTCCACATAGTTTCAGAGGCTGCTTCTATATATATTTAGAAGTTGCATTATTAATCAAAGCAGATCTCTTGGACAAAATCCAAAACACACCTCTCTCTCAAAGTGTAATAAAACCATATCAGTAAACAGATGGAGAATGTACTGATTTTTAACAATATATCTAAATCTGTCATTTTTGGGCAAAAAGATGAGATTCTGGGTGGATCAGTCCAAGTAAACATATAGCGCAGACCAGTTGACTTCACTGGCATTTCCACTTCCACAGTCCCACTGCTTTGAAGGTCCAAGTCTTACACCACACACCCTGCTTACATTGCAGGGTGGTTGATATTCACTCTCTACCTTTAAACCCACCCCCACCCCTTAATGTCCCCTGGCTGGTTCTCTTTACTCCAGTCATTTCATGTCCTTAGTGCAAGGATCTCTTTCAAAATGCTACAGACTTTTAGAATTGCCAAAATTAGGTTGAAGTTGGAGTCAACAGAGTTGACATATTCCTTCCCAGAGGTGGAAGACTCTATCTTTTTCTCCCTTGGATAAGTAGTTGTGAGATTGAGGTTCCAGGGTGGTAACATTTTTGGGGCTGATACGCCCTCACCTCGATCTCTGGGTTTCCTCAGGAACAAACACAGCCAGGGAACAGCATCTTCAGTAGTCTGATTTTTATTTAAGATGTAAAACACACAGAGCATTTATGAGCAAATAGTGCCAAAATAAGAAACCTAACTTGAAGCCAGCAGGGCTTCTGTCCTACCCCCAATAACCACCTGCATCCACCAAGTTTGGTGCGACACGAGTCATCTCCCCCATAGAAAGAAAAGCAGAAATCAGAATCAGCAAAAAGCCAGCGAACAGTGTGGTACATTGTGTATATATATCATTGCATCACTCCAAGACCCATTCTCCACCTTCCTCCTGTCCCTCACAGTTGTTACCCAATCCTGGCCCCTCCAGAGGTAAATTAGTGGTCCCACTCATTCTGTCACATCTCCACCCATCTTTCCCACTCCAAGCTAGCCTCTTCCCTCCGGATGGAATCTCTTCCGGATAAACTGGTTCAGACCAGAAGGCTCCCTTGTGTCTCTAACCTTCCTCCCCCCTTTCGACGCTACCTGGGTCTCCATGGGAAAGGTCTCCCCCTTCTCCTTCCCTGTGGGAGGGGCTACTCACTCCTGATCTTACAGTAGTTCACACTGTGTGCATGGGTTCTCAATGGAGCATTCTTGTGTGAGTCTGGTATAACTGTAGTAAGTCCTTGGGTGCCAAGGACTCTCATTGCATACTGCTGTCAGGATCAAACTCACAACTGTTGAACATCAGCCTCAAACACTTCCCCCTTCCCCTCCACTTCCCTCTTCTTCCCCTCCTTAAAGGTTCTCCTCCTTTCACAAAGATTCTCCTCCTTTCCTAGGATCTGTGGAGCTGTTGAACCAGTCTTTGCCAAGGGTTCATCTATCTTGAATAATGCCCTGATGAGAGGTGACAGACTTAGCACTCCAATATGGTACTCAAAGAGGCTGTGCAAGGACTCAAGGTCAACCTTGCCACTGGCTGAACGTAACCTACCACAGCCCCTTTCTCCACCAAGTAGGTCACACACTGTCATTCTCTACAACCTTAAGCCTCTAAAGTAAGTAATAATCAACATTAGCTTGCTGTTTTCCATTACCTAAAAGGTATAAGGTAGAAGACACAGATCCTTGCCATGTGTTGAAGGCCTCTCACACACAAGAACCCAGCTCACATTTAGAAGCTGACAGCAAATTTTTTTATCCAGTGATGGGGGTTTCTCAGAGCCACATACTCAAGTAATCAACCTGCAAATGAAAACTGTGATTGCTTCCCAATGATCCATCACAAAACAAGCATGGCAATTTTCTACATAGGCAGGTGAGAAAATATTGTGCTTGGAAGCACAGTTATTTTACCTCTTAAGTAAGCTTTGTTTTTAAATGTGAGGTAAGATGTTGATCTAATTTTATTTTTAATCATAGAACCAAATGTGGCTCAAATATTTTTATCATATTTGGATATGAACATGTTTTGTAAACCCACAAAATTAGCCCCATTAAAAGTTAGGTTGTGCAGTACAACCCTTTGCTAGGAAAATTCTAATAATAAACACCTACCCTATATATTTGACAATGTTTAAAGAGGACTATTTTGTATTTCACTCTATTTTGTCTTTTAGGTTCTGATATCTATGAATAAAGAAAGTATTTCTTTCTTTATTCATATCAGAGTATTGTATAATTTAAGATTATGGGGATATAACTAACCTGACAACCCTGAGGACTAATAGCCTTGGGTGCCAAAATCCACAGGGAAGGGTGGTGGTCTCCAAGTGGATTAATTCCCACTTCACTCCATCTTGATGGAGGGCAGCAGCTTCATCAATACTGGCCTGGGGCTGATGAGGACTTTGCCTGCCAAAAGGGCTCAGGACCAGAAAGTGACTTGCTGAACTGAATCAGTGGTATGGGTGTCATGCTGCGATGCAGAAGGCAAATGAAAGGCTACTGCATTATATTATCAGGACAGTCATCTTGGTGATCACCAATATTTGGATTCGGATTCGGAGTAAGAAGAAGAAGGATGAAACATAGGTAAAATTGGAAAAAAAATAAGAAGTTAAAATAATTAAACTATTTTTTACCCAGACTAATCTACTTCAATACTGTTATCTCAGCCATCTACTAGATCCTCTAGTGGGGGATAAATTACATGCACACAAATGGTGCATTGATTGATATAGCTAGTGGTGGCAGACTCTATCTTTTCTCTCCCTCAGATAAGTAGTTCACACTAATAAATCTTTCTCTTTACTGAAGACATCCTTGCACTGATTGTGTTGGTGATTCCAAACAGATTTATGGGAGAAGAGGAAAATGAAAAGAAGAGGACCAGCAAATATAGGGGGAGGGGTTTAGTAACAGATTGTAAGTTAGGAATGTAATTATTCCTTTCATTAGCACAGCATGAAGTAGAAAACATGGACAGCAAGATACATCAGACTAGTCTTAACCTTCTCTTGGCACATATACATCAGACTAGTCTTAACAAACACAGTCTCTTGGCACATACAGGCTAGCCTTTCTGTAGAAAAATGATGACTCTAGATGCATCTTTAGAAGAAAGAAGGGAAGTTTACTTCCATTGTCAGCTGAAGTTATAATCAGGCGAAAATAAAAAAACCAAGTTTTCTCACATGGATGTTTGGTTATCAAAAGGAAGGAGACAAACAAACAAAAGACAACAAACAAACTGGAAGAAGGGGCTGGCCAAATGAGAGAGACTGGAAAAACTTAACCATTACTAGGGGCAAGCTGTAAACAACTATAGGGTGTGCTGTTCCATCTGACACAAAGCATTAAGTCATTCAATATTGCAATTTCCCCAATAGGAAATGGGTGTTGAGAAGTTAGAGCTACCAAATATCTGCTGCTATGAAGGAAGAAAGGGAAAATGACATTTTCAAAAGACAGATGCAGTCCAGATTGTCTAAAGTTGACAGAAATTTCTTACTCCCTCCTCAATGATATTACTAGGATATAGCCACGTAGGCCAATGATGGTGAACCTTTTATAGACCAAGTGCCCAAACTGCAATCGAAATGAATGGCAGCAATTCCGTATGGAGCCGTAGCTCTATTGGCTGGAGAATTCTAAGAATTCCAAGCCATATAAATCAGTAGTGATTAAAATAAAATTAACATTGAAAGCTAAAATTCATTACAGCTGGTGATTAACCTGTCTCCTTTGTGAATGGTTCTCTCTAATTATCATTTTTGCCCCCAACATGCTGGGTACTCATTTTACCAGCCACAGTGGAATGCTGTCAGGATCAAACTCACAACATTTGGGCTGCAATAAAGCAGTTTAACCACTGCACCAGCAGGTCTTTTATAATATTTGAAGGGTCAAACTTTGGCATCTCTGGCTTAAACTGTTGAATCTAGCCAGGTAAAAGAAGTGTGGGCTGTTGAATGTTTCTCAGGAGCAGCTAGCTGCATAATAGAGAGGAGATGTTTAAAAATAGCCAGTGACAGAACTTTTTCAATGTTAGAAAGGAATTAATGGTGGGTGACAAAATTGTACCATACCTAGGGTGCCAAAATAATTTGAGAAGACTGTTAAGACCAACAGTGTTTAATTGGGGGGGGGCACTCTGACCAAAAAGCTAAAAACCTTTGTAACCTTGGTATATGTAGCTGTTGCTCACAAAGAACAAATCTCCTGAATGGCCCAGGCTAATTTAGAAAGGGAAATGGGAACAAGATAGCTGTAATTGAGAAAGTGATGCACCTTTCAGTGTGTTGCAGCAAGTCTGAGACAGTATGAATGAAAACTGAATGCTGCCAGAATTAGAATGGGACTAATCTCATATGATTTGCAAGAAGAGGCACCACAGGACTGAACACATGAAAGAAAAATGATTCACAGAATGACAATAAACTAGCTTTTTGAAAAGAGAAGGGGTGAAAATGAAGGGGAAGCAATTTAGACGTTTGGAAAAGAGTAAAATCTTATAACCTAGGTTTTGGCTGATCCAACAGCTATCAATAGATGCTGGCAGGATGTGTTCTCTTCTTTCCTTTCAATCCTGCCTGCTTCTAAGTCTGTTTTCCCATCTCCATATTAACATTCTCTGTTACTGTCTCTTCTCTTTGATGCATGTTCTTTCTCTCTTGTCCATAGTTCCATTCATAAGCTATTCCTGGAAGTACAGAAACCCTGGCACAGTGGTGAAGCATGTATTTGGTAAGCAGGGGGTCCTAGGCTCAGTTCCCAATTAGTTAGTCCTTGTGTGAGGGAAATTAATTCAATAAAAAACCAGGTTTTTTTAATTCACCAAAAGTCTCTTGCCTAATTAAATTTAATTTAGTTTTTTAATTTCTTTATCGCCCACTCAGGTACAGCCCGACTCAGAGCAGTTCTGCTATATAATGCAAATGGTGCATTTTTTTGGAGGCAAATTGCCCCAAGTCAAGAAATCTGCAAAGGCATTATTTGTTGCATTCTTAGCATAATATCTTCATCTGAGACAATTTGCCTGCAAAGCCTACACATTTCAAGTAGTTATGCAAGAGGATAATGACCATTCAATAGATGTATTCTACTACAGACTAACACTAGACTCAAGTTTTGGGAGCTAACTGCCAGTCAGCATAGATTACAACTGAGCCATGTGCAATCCTGGTGACAATCAATCAATCAATCAATCAATCAATCAATCAATCAATCAATCAATCCATCCATCAGCTAACTATGAAAAGGACAGCCAATGCCACAAACAAATATACAATTATCGGCATATGTTTCATAGAGATCAAAGTGTCATCTTTGAAGGCAAAACACCCATTTCAATCTGTTTTCAATTCCAGAAATCAACACAATCTCTCCCTAATCCTTTCCAAAAACCAAGCTAATATCAACCCAAATCTCTTCAAACACATGAAGGTAAAGGCCACCCTTGCTCGAAAGCCAGTTGAATCTGACTCTAGGGTTCAGTGCTCACCTGTGTTTCATAGCCAAAGAGCCAGCGCTGTCTGCTTCTCCAGATGTTTCCATGAACATGTGGCAGGTATGCCTAGTGCACTGAACACTACCTTCCCACCAAAGTGATCCCTATTAATCTACTTACAATTTCTTGCTTTCGAACTGCTAGGTTGGCAGGAGCTGGGACAGAGATGGGAGCTCACTCCATCATGCAGCACCCAGCAATCGAACTGCTGACCTCCTGCCTTCCACTCAGCATCTAAACCACTTGAGCCACTGCAGTCCAAAAACACACACACACACACACACACACACACATAAAAGATAGTACTAAAGCAGGCCAGTATGGTTCTATAAGTATGTAAGAAATAGGCCTTCTTTGATCAATTGTCATAGTCTCTATCAAAAGGGTATAGAGAAAGTTTCCCACACAGTAGTTAAAATTCAGTAACAAGTTACAGCCAGAGTGGCCCAATTTAATCATTGGAATTTATGGAGGAGTTTATTCAATGTGCTACTCTAATTGTAGGTTACTACTGTATTTTCACTCAATCTGTACACTTAGACTGAGCAGTGTGATCATCAATCAGAATAACTGATGCATCAACCAATAGCCTTGGTCACATAAGTATCTGATGGCCGAGATTCTGGCATGGTTGCTGTATTTGTCATATAGCATCTTCAAGGCTTGACAATTTTATTGACATATGCTTTTATGGGTCATGCCTTTGAAGCAGTGTTAGAGTATGTGAAAGATTAAGCCAACAAAAGTACTAAACATAAAGTTGCCATCAAGACTCTGGTTGTTTTAATTGTGCCCTAGAATGCTTTACATTTTGCCCAGCCACCTCTAATTCACTGAATTATTATTCATTAATATGATTATAGGGAGGTGCTAGTATCTTCAATGGAAAGCTCAAATACTAGTGGGATTTTTATTAAAATCACACTACCCATTACCAAGTGGAAGAAAGTGGAATCCAAAAATATAGAAGAATGCCAAATATGGACTTCCAGTTTGTCTGTACCATTACATCATTAATTTCATTGCCTTCTAATTCAGGAGAAAAAGAAAATACAGAATGGGAAGAATAAAGCCACAGTTTCATTAACTCTTTGAATATCTATAAACCATTACCTCAGGAGTGTGGGACTGCCAAAGCCAGGTTTCCTAAGAACTTCTTCTTTATTGTCTAATTTGCCATGTTTCTATGTGTTGCTACAACGTGGACCTCTTAATGAGGAAGAATATTCCATCATCCCTTGTTCCAACCGGCTCTGTATGTTAAAGGACTAGGATTCTGGCATATTCCCCAAATTTCCCCATTTTCTGTTGTTGAACTCCAGAACTGATGCAGTTGCTCCAAATTAGCACCTTTCAACATTATGGCAAAATATCATAATCTTAAATTGTCTACCCACATGGAAAACTAATGTTGCTGCTTCTCTGCAGGTTAGTTTTCTATGTGTTGGGAAGTTATGCCTTGGTTTTGGTCCCAGGAAACATTTGACTCTGTGGTCTGAAGTGTCAAAATCCAAAGACAGGCTTATCATTCCATTGCCAATTTGTAAAAACTAATTGTGTGTTGTCAAATCAATTCTGATTTATGATTACCTTTTCCAGGGGAGGGAGGGAGAGAGAGAACCCAGTATACTAAATACTGCAATAAATCTTGCTGATTCTGGCAATAGTGAGACTGTAGTCTCCAACCCGAAACATGATGGGTTCAGAAGATGATTTGCCATTAGAGTCTTCAAGAAAGTTCTTTTATAGGAAATGTCAAAATCTGAGCTTCTGAGAATTTCTCATAACATATTATCAATGCAAGAACTTGATCTGGATGACAAATGAAAATTAGTTTGTGATGTCATATATATTCTTACTGTTTTCTGCAAACTTTACTCATTCCTTAGATCAAATGCCCTAAAACAAAATACTGTACTGGCTGCCAGAAGTCTCTGCTATAACACAAAGAACAACAAGATCTTTCCAAGAGATCATACATTTTTTTCAGCATAGTTGGATCACTAATGCTTTTCGCCCCAGTTTTCCACTTTCCATTCAATGGTGGAAACATCCTTCTCCTCTTTGGATACTGTTCAAGAACGTCCAGGTGCATTTGTAGATGAAGGGAAAGAAAAGGCACCAATCATGCCTAGATATGATGATGCAGACCAGTGGCCACGCAGGAGACTATCATGCTGGAATCCTATGATTCAACCAATTTTCATAAGGCTTGTTTTGGAGGGTCTTTAACATTTTTGCTGCCCTTCTTTGGACATGTTCAAGTGTGTCCGTGTTCTTCCTAAACTATGTTGAAAACTCAACATGGTATTCCAGACTGTGTGACTGAAGCAGAGGAGAGCAATACTATTGCATACCTTGATCAGGGAATTATATTTCTGTTTATGTAGCCCAGAAATGCATTAATTGTTTTTAATTTTGCTGCCACACTACATGCTGACTCATATTTAGTTTTGGTCTACTAAGAGTGTTAGAACCTTTTCCCATGAAGTATGATCAAACCAGGTATCATCCACCTTGTATTTCTACATCTGATTTTTCCTGCTCAAGCAATATTTAAAAGTGGAAATATATTCCTTTTGAAATATATTTTGTTTCTGTTGGGTAAATTTCAAATCTCTTAACGGTCATCTCTAAACTTTCTGAGGTGTTAACTATAATATCTCTCCCTGCAAGCTTGGTGTCATCTGCAAATTTGATGAATATCCTCTCTACTCATTTATCCATAAACCATTTATGAAGGTGTTGAACAACAATGGGCCTAGAAAAAATAATCCTACACCATCTTACTTGTTTTCCAAATGAAAGGAGCCATTGCTGAACACTCTTTGAGAACTGTCAGTGAAATCCACCCAAGAGTAGCATTATCTAGTCCACATTCTAACAGCTTGTAAATATTACAGAAAGCTTGCCAAAAGCTTTGCTTTACTCAAGATGTACTTCATCCAGAGCATTTCCTGATCTACTAAGCTTGTACTTCTATCAAAAAGGGATATAAGGTGTCTTACTTCAGCACTGTTTTTCAGCCCTCTTTTCAAAGTACTAACAGACTGGTTCTTTAATTATTTGTTTAGTTTTGAGATATAAGGCCTTTCACAAGTTGGTATCTCAGTACATACTGGAGTGTCTTTCCTGGTTGAATCAGCCCTTGGTCTCTTGGTCCTCCCAGGCATTAGGGCTACAAGTACTCACCCTGAGAGAAGCCCATAGGGTTTGGGCCTTTTCGATGGTGCAACCATCAGCCTGGAATGCCCTGCAATAAAATGTGGACTTGGCCCCCTCTATACAGATTTTTCTTCATGAGCTGATGAAGGCAGATTTATTTAGGGAGGTTTTCCAAGGGTGTGTTATCTCTGTCTTCATGTGGACTGTGTGTAATTTGCTTCCTGAATGTTATATATCCCCCCACCATTGAGGCACCTCCCCTCCTGTTATTCTCCCCAACAGTCTTCCCTGCTCTATCCAGAAATACTCATCTTCGCCAATGAGTCAACATGTGACTAGCTGAGTCTCAGGCTGTTGTGTTTGCTATCCCAATAAGGCAACTAGTTTGCCCTTGCTGAGGGTATACCTTCCTGAATCCTAAGGCAAGAAATTAAAAATGGTACAGATATTACAGATCACTGAAGCAGATCCGCTTCCTCTCATTTCTTTTTACCAGTAACTCCTTCCCTTTAACCATTTGCTTTAAGTATTGCACACAAGCAAAATACTGAAACACATGCAAGCAAAACATATGCAAGCAGACCTCCAAACATCCCTGGGAAACAACCATCCTTAATACAAAAGACACAAGCTAACCTTGTTTTGTCTCTTCCACTAATCCAGTGTTAAATGTTCCTATTTAATCACTTCTGCTCATTATCTGCCAGAGATCAAAAGCAGTTTTTGTTAGAGAGTTTCAGATGGTTCGGCCCAATAACTCCAGATTCAGTCATTTATCTTTAAAGTCTTTTATTTCCACTGCCCACATGGTGGTCAGTGATGGTCTCTAGGGTCAGGATAGGGAATGGGTCAGCGGGTAAGCGAGGGTCCTTTAATAGGGTTAGGTGAGGTCAGAGGAGTAGGGTTACATAGGCAATGCATTGTGGTATATGTAGTTCAGGGCAGTGTGATGTTACATGTAACAGTTTTAGAGCTAGTCAGTGCTACTGATTGCAAAATTCAGGCTTAGACTAAAGAAAATAGGGAAAACAATTAGGCAGACAGGGATGACCTTGACAACATCCCTAAGGAATACACAGTGGCGGTGTAGAACAGATTTAATGGCTTAGACTTGATAGACAGAGTACCAAAAGAATTATGGACAGAGGCATGGGACATCATCTAGGAGGCAGCAAGGAAAACCATACCAAAAGAAAAGAAGTGTAAGAAAGCAAGGTTTTTGTTATGTATGTTAACTGTGTTTTCTGACAGGAGTGGAATTTATCTTTTCTCATGTATCTATTCTTATGCAAATAAGTGGATCGAAAAATGTGCACACTCTGTTAGCCAATGGGTTTGTTGTATTATTGTTACTGTTACTGTTGATAGTGTATATAAGTCCGAGTTTTGCCCCATCCAAACTGTGTTCAAACCCCACTAATAAAGAGCTGAATTTCACTACTTCATTCGTCTGCTTCTTCATTCTTTGAACACTAAAGTTGTTGTCTGATCATACCTGTCAACTTTTGGATTTAAAAATAAGAGAAATTTTGGCCACACCCCTCTGTGGGTGTGGCCAAATCTGTGAGTGTGGCCAAATATAGCCATGTGAATTTAAATAACCACCACTAACCAGAACTCTCCTACTACAATCTGGTGGGATGATGATGATTATGATGAAACACGCACACACATGCATACACACACACACACACACATGCCCCGTCCCAGCCCTTGCCCTTTCATCTCCATTTCCCTCCATCTTGCAGCAGCGGTTTTTCACGGCTCCTTTTTTTGGCAGGAAACTTCCTTCCCTATTCCTTCCCTCCCGCTTTTCTCCCTTCATCTTATCCCCCCTCCGGCCGACAATGGGCACCTCGACTGAGCTGGCAGAGCTGGAGCTCAGCCACCTCCTGGGCCGTCTGGAAGCCCCCTCCCTGGCTAACTTGGCCCGGAGCGCCGGGGCCAAAGGCAAAGCACCCCACTCCCGCGCCTCCATGACAGGAGTCTGAAGAGGAGGAGGAGGAAGGAGGAAGAAGGCGGCGCTCTGACTCCCCCCCTCAGCTCTTCTCGTCGTCTTTCTTCCCCGCCCTCTTTTCTCGGGAGTAAGCCCTGATGAAAGGTGTGCTCTTTCCTCCCGAGGAGACCCGCCTCACTTTTCTTGGGATCGAAGCCATCTTGTGCGCTGACTCCTGAGGAAAATCACCTCAGCTGGCACTGCCCTAGGCTTTTCCCGAGAGTAAAGCACATTGAAGGGCCTGCGCTTTCCTCCCCGAGGAGACCTGCCTCACACCACTTTCCCTAGGGTAGAAGTCTATTGCGTGCTGACTCCTGAGGAAAATCGCCTCAGCCGGCACTTCCCTAGGCCATGATCCTATACCTCCTCCGAGTAATAAAAGCTGGCCTCAGGCGGACCAACGCCCTGGACGAGGGCCCCTTTTCAAACACACACACACTTTTCAAGAATGTGGAAATCTCCAACCTCCTCCCTCCAATGTCAGCTCACAATGCCCATTTGCCATTGATGTGGGGGCTGGGGCTGATGGGAGCTGGAGTCCTCCCCACCCCCACGGACCTCTTGAGAGCAAAACGTCCACCTTTGCTTTCAGAAACCTTTGCAGTTATAAAGCCAAGTTAAATAATGTCTGCATATATGAAATATCGCTCACCTCTAGAGTAGACTCCCATCCCATGGTAACAGCAAAAATGAAGCAGCCTCCATGACCCATGTGGCAGGGGAAATGAAAGAGAAACTAACTACAGAACACCCCCACCACCTTCTCCCTCTCCTCTTCCACAAGCGAAAAGCCACACAGTGACCTCTGGTGGCTGGAAAAAGATACTGCAGCCTCGCATGTGAGGGCTCTGGTCAGGATTAAAAAAAACATACGGGGAAATATGGGGAAATTAATAAAACGGGAGGGGGTGGGGAGAGGGGTAAAAATAAGGGGGTTTCCTGGGGAAAACAGGATAGTTGACAGGTATGTGATGAGGCTCTTAAAATAGCAGATGAAAGAAGGAATGCAAAAGGCAAAGGAGAAAGGAAAAAATTCAACCAATTGAATACAGAATTTCAAAGAAAAGCAAGAAGAGATAAGGAAACCTACCTAAATGAACAATGCAAAGAAATAGAGGAAAACAACATAAGGGTAGGACTAGAGATCTTTTTTTTAAAAAACGGGGAAATCAAGGGAACATTTAAAGCAAAAATGACCATGATAAGAGACAAAGACGGAAAGGAGCTAGGTGATGCAGAAGAAAATAAGAAAAAATTGGAAAGAGTACACAGAGGAACTCTACAAAAAGGACCTCAATACTCCTGATAATCACAATCTATACCTATAAAATGGTGCGTTAACCATTGGAATGTGACAAAGGATGTTGCACCAGGCTCCACTAGCCCGTAATGGGCCTTGTTCACTCGCCCGAACCCGGTTCGCAGGTAACTGTCAGGTTGAAATTTGCGACCCGGGGGCAGGAGTCCCCCAGTCGCAAACAAAAAAAGGGAACTTCAATTCCCAACGCCTTGCGCCATGCTGCGCCAGAGCCAATCAGGCTAAGCGGTGTGGCAAAAGGAACGTTCGAAAACGCGCTGCGGCCAATCAAAAAAACCCGCAGGAAACAAACCGCTAAAGTATGCAAACACATGCAGGCAAAACTACAAGCCCCAGCGTCCTGTGCGCCATTAGCGCACAGAACGCTGAGGCGGCCGGTGCGCGAAAAATAAAACTTAAAAAAACAATGCCCACCGCCACTGCTATTCTTCCCCACGGGCCAGCCAGCATGGCCTGTGGGGAAAAAAATAAACCCCCCTGCCGCCGCTGCCCTTCCATTCGAAGGGCCAGCCGGCACCCAAAAAATTCAAGAACCCCCCCCCCCCCCGCAACTTCCCTTCTTCCCCACAGGCCAGCCAGCATGGCCCATGGGGAAAAAAAGGAAACCCCCCACCGCCGATGCCCTTCCTTCCCATGGGCCAGCCAGCATGGCCCGTGGGAAAGAAAGCCTCCCCACCATTGCCCTTCCTTTCCATGGGCCAGCCAGCATGGCCTGCAGGAAAGAAAGCCACCCCCCCCCACTGAAAAAATAAACACAAACCAAAAACATTCAAAACCACACAAAAATCCAAAAAAGAATCACAAAAACAATCAAAAAGAAACAAGAAAAAACACACAGACACCCCCTCCCCAAACAAAATCCCACCCCCCCCACCCCCCACCCCCAAAAACCCCAGAGAACTTACCAAAAGACGTCTTCCATCTATGAGGACCGGAACTCAAAAGAGAAAAGGAAGAGAAAACTTACCGGAAGCGACACCCAGAGGACAGAGGAGAACAATTGTAGAGAGGCAACAATTGAAGAGAGACAGAAAAGCTCACCACCCCCACCCAGAGGCCAAAAGAAAAAAACATTCAAAAATATTACAATTAATAAGATTAATTCCAAAATTAATCAAATAAGTTATAAAAACATTCAAAAATAAACACACTAATCTCAAAAATTACAGAAATCTCTTTTCACTCCAAAAAACCAAAACAAAAAATAAAAATGCGTAAAAATAAACATTTTAAAAACCATAATTAAATTTTAAACTAAATAATGTTAAATTAAATTAAATAAATTAAATTAAAATAAAATTTGCATACACATAAAACAAAAACGTTTGAAAACCAATTAAAAGAGCCCGGCACTGAGGAAGCTAGCATGCAAAAACAAACAAACAAACAAACAAAACCACTGGGAGCGAAAGTCCGCTGCAGGCGGACGCAGCGCCTTGAAGCCACAAAATCACAAAAACTTACAACACCATTTAAAACAGCCCAGCACCATTGGTTCAAGAAAAAAACCGAAGCCCTTTACTATCCAAAACAATTTTAAAAAGCCCGGCACCGCCGGGCAAAATATGCTAGTAATGAATAAATTGAACTTGAGCCAGATATCCTGGAGAGCGAAGTCATAAAGGCCCTAAAGAGCACTGCAAACAACAAAGCTAGTGGAGATGATGGTTCCCAGTTGAATTTTTCAAAGCTCTAAAAGATGATGGCGTCAAATTACTGCATTCAATATGCCAGCAGATTTGGAAAACACAACAATGGCCACAGGATTGGAAAAGATCAGTATATGTTCCAATCCCAAAAAAGGGTAATGCCAAAGAGTGTTCAAATTATCAAACAATTGTGCTCATCCCACACACTAGCAAGGTTATGTTCAAGATAATAAGGTGCAGGAGGGGGTGTTTCCTGCACCTTTAAAACATGCTTTGGTGCGCCCCCTCCTGAAGAAATCTTCCCTCGACCCAGCTGTCCTAACTAACTATAGGCCTGTCTCAAACCTCCCCTTTTTAGGGAAGGTGTTGGAGAAGGCAGTGGCGTGTCGGCTGCAGGGGGTACTGGATGAAGCGGATTATCTGGACCCTTTTCAGTCAGGATTCAGGCCTGGATATGGTACCGAGACGGCATTGGTCGCACTAATGGATGATCTCTGGCGGGAGCGGGACGGTGGTCATCCATCCGTCCTTGCTCTTCTTGACCTCTCAGCGGCTTTCGATACCGTTGACCACGGTATCCTTCTGGAACGGCTCCGAGGTTTGGGAATCCAGGGTACTGTGTGGTCCTGGTTTTCCTCATTTCTGAGGGGTCGGTCCCAGTCGGTGTGGTTGGAGAGTGAGAGGTCCAGTCCTAGGCCCCTCAAATGGGGGGTCCCTCAGGGCTCGGTGCTCTCTCCTCTCCTATTTAACATCTACATGAAACCGCTGGGTGAGATCATTCGTTCCCATGGGGTGCGGTACCATCAGTACGCGGATGACACTCAGTTGTACATCTCGGCCCATGGGGACCCCAGTGATGCCATCAAAGTCCTTTCCAGATGCCTGGAAGCTGTGGGGGTCTGGATGGGGGCTAACGGGCTACAACTGAATCCCAGCAAGACTGAGTGGCTATGGATAGGGGGTCCTGCGTTAATCCGGGAGTTACCATCGTTGGTTCTGGATGGGGCTATTTTGCCCCAGACAGACCCGGTGCGCAACTTGGGGGTCCTCCTGGATTCACGGCTACTGCTAGAAGAACAGGTGGCGGCTGTGACCAGGAGGGCTTTCGCCCAACTTCGGGTGATTCGCCAGTTGCGCCCACTCCTGGACCGGGACTCCTTGCTCATGGTCACCCATGCTCTGGTTACCTCCAGACTAGACTATTGCAATGCGCTCTACATGGGGCTGCCCTTGACGACCATTCGGAGGCTACAGCTGGTCCAAAATGCGGCTGCCCGGGTGGTGATGGGGTGTGGGCGTTATGCTCATGCTTCGCCACTGCTCCGGGAGCTGCACTGGTTGCCAGTATGTCTCCGGGTGCAATTCAAGGTGCTGGTTTTGACCTTTAAAGCCCTATATGGTAGTGGGCCAGGTTACCTAAGAGACCGCATCGCCCTGAGGACGTCTGTCCGTCCAACCAGAGCGGACCGGAGGGGCTCTCTAATTGTTCCATCAGCCAGAGGGGCTCGCCTCTCTGGCACAAGGAGGAGAGCCTTCTCCGTGTCTGCACCGGCCCTCTGGAACCTCCTGCCAACAGAATTACGTCTTCGGACGGAGTTGCTGCCTTTCAGAAGGGATCTTAAAACCTGGCTGGCAGGTCAAGTGTGGGGTGCGGGTGGAAGGGTAACCACCATGGGGTGGTTGGTGTAGAGGAACTCTTCCCCATGGTGCCTTTTCGATCCTGCAGCCCCTGCTTTTTAGGGGGTGGGTAGTCTTAACTTTTTTACTGTTTTAACTGTTTTTAGGATTATTAATATTGTCTGTAAACTCCTTGGGTTGCCCTGGGGTTACTTTTTATGTTGTTAGCCGCCCAGAGTCGGCCTTGTGTTGAGTGGGCGGGATATAAATTGAATAAATAATAATAATAATAATAATACAGGATAGACTTCAGCAGCACGTGGAGAGAGAATTACCTGAAGTGCAGACGGGGTTCTGAAGAGGCAGGGGGACAAGAGACCACATTGCCAACATACTTTGGACCATGGAGAAAACAAAGGAATATCAGAAACAAGCTTACTTCTGTTTCATTGAATACACCAAGGCCTTTGACTGTGTGGACCACAACAAAATGTGGCAAGTAATTAAAGAGATGGGGATACCAGAACACCTTATATCTGTACAAGAGTCAAGAAGCAACAGTTAGGACAAGATATGGAATGACAGAGTGGTTTGGAATAGGAAAAGTAGTAAGACAAGGCTACATTTTGTCACCCTGCTTATTCAACTTATATACAGAGCACATAATGTGTAATGCAGGATTGGACGTATCACAAGTTGGGATCAAAATTGCTGGGAGAAACATCAACAACATGAGATACACAGGTGATACTTCCTAATGGCAGAAAGTGAGGAAGACCTAAAGAAGCTCCAGATTAGGTTGAAAGAAGAGAGTGCAAAAGCTGGCTTGAGACTCAACATCAAGAAAACCAATATAATGGCAACAGGCCTTATCAGTCCCTTGAAAATAGATGGGGAAGAAGTAGAAGCAGTGACAGATTTTACTTTCTTAGGATCTAAGATCACTGCAGATGGGGATTGCAGCCATGAAATAAAAAGACGACTGATTCTGGGGAGACAAGCTATGAGAAACCTGGGGAACATAGTGAAAAGCAGAGACATCACCTTGAAAACAAAAATTCGCATAGTCAAAGCAATGGTATTCCTGGTGGTAATGTATGGTTGTGAGAGCGGGACTATTAGGAAAGCTGAGTGCAGAAGAATAGATGCCTTTGAGATGTGGTGTTGGAGGAGAGTTTTGTGAGTACCCTGGACAGTGAGGAGAACAAATAAGTCAATCCTGAAAGAAATCAACCCTGACTGCTCGTTAGAAGGTCAAATAGTAAAGATGAAGCTAAAGTACTTTGGACATCAAATGAAAAGAGAGGATTCACTTGAGAAAGTCTTGATGCTGGGAAAGGTGGAGGGCAAAAGAAGAAGGAGGCGGCCAAAAACGAGATGGCTAGATGGTATTTTAGATGTAATGGGCACAGAGCTGGGCAGGCTGAGGAAGATGGTGGAGGATAGAGGTGCCTGGCGGGCAATGGTCCATAGGGTTGCAAAAGGTCAGGATTGACTGTGCAACTGAACAACAAAAAGTGCTCATGGCTGTAGTTGAATCAGAGTATGGCATACCTGTCAACCTTCCCAGATGGGCAAGGTTTTCGGCACCGATTTGCGCCATTTCCTGCCCCGCGCTGCCGAAACCCCGGCATTTGGCAGTGGGGGAAAGGAGGTACTGCGCAGCCTTTCTGCGCAGGTTGCCTTCTACGCATGCGTAGAAGGGTTTTACGCTTGGGTAGAACCCTTCTACGCTTGCGTAGAACCCTTCTACGCATGCACAGAATGCTACACATGCATAGAAGGGGGCTACGCAAGCGTAAAACCTTCTATGCATGCATAGAAGGCGACCTGCGCAGAACTGTTCTGCGCAGGTCCCGGATTGGCCGGAGCCGTGGTTGACAGTATGGAGTATGGGCATATTGTTTAAAAAACTGAATAGCAGTCCACAAAACCCATTGCTGGAAATGAAAAAAAAACAACAACTGTATCTTCACAATAGAAGAATGTATGGGACCAAGTGCATTCCATAATTTGAGGGTGAAATGTGAAATCCCAAATAAGTATGCTTAGATCAAGAGGACATCAACAAGCTGCAGTATGCTTACAAAACCTTTTGGGATTTGCCCATATCTTTATTACAGGAAGGATCCTTATATTTGCTTGACTTCTAAAAAGTTCTGTTTATTTATACAAATTGTTGATAGCATGGTAGAAAATGCATCACTCAGTACATATTACTCAATGGGAAAGCACACTGTGTACAAACACTTCCTACATTTATACTTTGACATTCTAACTTTGCTTCAAATGTATATCAAAAATCTAGAAAAACTTCAAAAACTCCTGTACAGTTTTATCTTTAGAATAAATCCTTTGCAGGCGCACCCCCCAAAGAAAGACTCAGACACCGGTATATGGATAAAGGCATTGGGCCACTTTTATTGAATAATGCCCTAGTCCGAATTATAACTTTCAATTGGTGTATTCATCCAATTGTAATTCTTAAGACAAGCAGGCCGCAGTAACACTGGTAAGGTTCCTCCCAAAAATGCCAATGATAATTGGCTACAATGTAACCATTTGTATCAATTTGTTTGTTGACACAAACAAATTGTTGACCGGAGTCAATAAACTATCTACTGACCCCACCCTATGACGTGTATCCGTCAAATCACGAGGTGATGCATGCTGTAAAGCTCCTGCCATCACCCCTTGCCGGGTTCGTCGTTGACCGGCCAAAGCTATTATACCTGTACCTGTCTAAGTGTTGGCCAGTCAATTGCGAACCTGCCGGATACCTATGGGTCATCAATCTTTACCTTACCAGTGCTACCCGCCACACGGGGAGGCGTCTATGAAGACTCACCGCCCCCCCCCAGACCGTCAGCTCGGTCACCAGGCCTGCTTGCAAATCTTCAAGAAAGAGGTTCATACCTCTAGCCAACAGGTGGACCCCATCCCCTGCATAGAGATCATAATTTTGCAAACTAATCGTGGGGTGCCGGATGACCATCCCCAAACCCTTGTCTGACAAGAACCGGGCAACTGCCCTGTTCACCGAGCGGCGAGCGCGGTCAAGGGCATGGAGGTCAATACCTCCCCTGTATGTATGACGCGGTACGATGTCCAACCATAGCAGCCTTGTGTACGGCCACACATAATGCAAATAAGCTAGGTCACTGCAAATCGTGAATTTTAAGGAAAGGCCAGTGACCTGGGCAAGGTCATTGCCCCTGAGGTACAGTACAAGGACATCAGGCGGTTCAGCATCCATGATGGAAAACAGGAATGGCAACAGTTCCCGCCATCTCATTCCGCGCTTACTGTACCAACGTATATGTGCGGTTGCACGTAGTCCAAGCTGGGGTCCCCACTCTGTCGCCGCAGCATACTGCGCTGCCCAGTGCACGTAACTGTGGCCCACCAGCCATACTGCCACCGGTGTGCGGGGACACACAGGGTCTGTAAAAGAAGAAAAGAGAATAATGACTTAACTGGTACTCATGCCTGAAGTGGGCGAACATACAATGCAAAACGCATGGATCCCCATCTTCCCATTGGGCGTATATCAGCCTCAGAGTACCCAAATGCCGCCGCAGTGGATGCAGCACCTATCCTAAATGAATGGGTGCCGTAACGAGCACCGGGGAGGCCAACACTGGATAGTGCCATACAGGTCACCTTCCAAAATTGGAATTTAGTAAGGGGAGACCCATCCTGGTGGCAGAAAAATGGGCCAGGGTGCGCGCCACGCACTGCCAAGAACTCATGTAGGGCACCAACCGGACAGATGTCTGCAATGGAACATCGTAGCAGTCTAACTCCACTGCCTACGCCATGCTGATCAACCTTTGAGGACCGTATCCTCAACTGAGCCCACTCATTAGTGACATAGACATCGTCGAGTTCCAGTGCCCTACGAGTCGCATCCGCCTTAGACAGTAGTACCAACTCACTGATGCGCAGCGCTCCAAAGAAAGCCACCGTGGTGGCCGCTTGAAAAAGAGCCACCTCGTACCTATCATAGCACAAGTTATGCCAGCCTCGTACAAGGTGGGTCAGTACCTCTGGTGAAATTGGGTGGCGAGTGTCCAGGCGGCGGCCACGTTCCCGTGTCCACCCCTCCAAAACATGACGAATGCAGAAATCATTAACGCAGTCAGCAAAACCCCACACTTTGGCGATAAATGCCAGTGCCGACAGCCTGGATGCTATAGTACGAGGAGCCAAACCCTGACTGTGTAGATAAACCATAAATTGTAAAACCTGTTCAACTGGTATGGGCCACACTTCGGGCAACTGTAGGTGTACACAAAATATTCTAAATTGTAGAAAAGCATGTTGATACGCCTTACGCGTGTGAGGTGCCAAAGACATGCCGATCGCCCGGTTCACCTCTCCTCGCCAAATGTCCAAATCTCGGCCGGGAGTGGCGAGGGGAATTCCTCTGCTTCCGGAGCCAAGGCACGGAACGGGGGGATCTGCAGGCGGGATAAAGCATCAGCAATATCATTATTAATGCCTGGGACATGTCTGGCCTTAAACAGCACATTTAGGCGTAGGCTTCGTAACACAAACTGGCGAACCAACGCCATCACCCTGGGTGATTTAGACGTCTGAGCATTGACAATGTGCACCACTGCCGCATTGTCGCACCAAAAATGGACCACTGAGTCGGCCCACTCCTCGCCCCATAGCTTCAAAGCTCCCAGGATTGGAAGGAACTCAAGAAAGGTAAGATCGCGGAGGCCATCCGTGCCCCGCCATGCTGGAGGCCATTGGCCATAAGCCTACCTCCCCTCAAAATAAATCCCATATCCCAGGGAGCCGGAGGCATCCGACTGTACTTGGAATCTAGGGGAAACCAAAAGGTCTGATCTCCAGAAAGAGACCCCGTTAAATTCCCGTAGAAATGCGAGCCAAACCAAAAGGTCAGCCCACATGCCCCTGGTCAGTCGGACCCTATGGTGGCGCTTTAACAGGCCAGACATGGCGTCACATAGGCGCCGGGCAAATGCTCTGCTGGATGTAACCACCCGGCAGGCAAAGTTAAGATGGCCATGAAGTACCTGAAGCTCACGAAGTGACACTTTACGTTTGGCTAGCAATGCCAAAATCATCGCGGAGATCCGGGTGACCTTCTCAATGGGTAACCGGGATGCCTGTGTGACCGTGTCAATTTCAATACCCAGAAATGTGAGCGTAGTAGATGGGCCCTCGGTCTTTTCGGGCACTAAAGGGACACCCAGTTCCAGCATTAGTGTCTGAAATGTAGTGAGGAGACGCGTGAACGTGTCTGAGCCCCGTTCACCCCCGAACAAAAAGTCATCAAGGTAATGGGCTACAGACCGAGACCCAGACCTGCGAACAAAGGCCCATTGAAGAAAAGTGCTAAAACGATCGAATGCCGAACATGAAATAGAGCAGCCAAAAGGCATGGCCTTATCAACATAGAACTTCCCTTGGAATATAAAACCCAATAGCTCAAAGTCCCCAGGGTGCACTGGCAGCAATCGGAATGCCGATTTAATGTCACATTTTGCCAGGAGGGCACCGGGACCACAAGAGCGCACCATCCGTAGGGCTTGGTCAAATGACGTATATCTGACTGAAGGTCATCAGGAATAGCATCATTGACAGAAGAACCCGTCGGGTACGATAGATGGTGGATTAAACGGAATTCACCCGGGGTCTTTTCAGGTACTAGCCCCAGAGGGGAGACCTTCAGGTTAGGGAAAGGTGGTTCGGAAAAGGGGCCCGCTACTCTCCTGGCCTCTACCTCTTTGACAATACTCAGGGCAGCCACCCCCTCCTTACCCTTCAGGGAAACCAAATTGGGGGCATCTTGGGGTACCTGCACCCCTTTGAATGGGATACGAAAGCCCCACTGGAAACCCTCCAGGAGGTACCTCGCGTCCTCCCTCCTTGGATAAGTTGAGAGCCATCGCTCCAACATATACACATTAACTGGGGAGGGGGCCTTTTGACTGGCTAGCTCCATCAGCGGAAGCCCTGCCCGCTCCCTGTCCACCTCTACCTCTGCCCCGTGACCCACCAGCCCGCGGGCACGCGGAGGCGGCGTGGGGGCCAGCGCAAGAGGGACACTCATGTTTGTATCGACACTGTCGCTTATTGCACACGCCATTAGCTGAGAAGCTCCAACACAGCAAGCGGGCTGGAACCCCCTGCCCCGCCGGCTGGCGGGGAGCCTGTGTTGGAGCAGCTCACTGCACAGCATGGCCACAATGGTACCTATCCCCAGGCGCCGGACGCGTGGGGGTCATGTACAAGAGCCACAATTTTTGGCAGGGCTCGTCCCACCTCATCTCCGGGTGTAGGGCCACCCTCATTCTAAATTCCTCATCGTAAGCCAACCACGATGGGCCAGGGAAATCAACCATCGCCCTGTAAATATTGTCCAAGTATTGGACCATAGGAATGGCCAGATCAGGCCGGGCCCTAAGGTATACCGCCATAGAAATAAGATATGCCGGCAACCAGTTGGCCCAGGTGCGCGGTGGCTTACGACGACGAGACAGCTCCTTGTCTCTGTCATCCTGACCTTCTCTCTCTTCCTTAGTGGGCTCACGGTTCAATAGGGAGAATATATCCACGTACTCCCCTCGCCAAATCTTCTCCCTCGTGACCTGTGACAAATGATCACCAAGGGGCAAGGAATAACCAGCTGTCGGCAAAGCCGTCATCGGCACATTCTGTATAGAGGGCATATGCAGCGGGACCTGGACAGCCCCTGCGATGCTCGGCACTGCCCCAGAGGCAGAAACCCCCGCCCTTAACGAGGTGCCATTTTGAAACCATGGGGCACTGGGATAGGCTGGTAACTGATGCCCACTCACCTCGACTTGATGAGGCCAGGGCCACTGAACCCCACCACTGTAAGTGGGCTGTGATGTAGGTGCACTAAATTGAACCTGATACTCACTAGGTGCACCCCCGTGAACCGACCCCACCGGGGGTTCCGGCCCACAGCGGGCGTCGGAGCTCATGACCGGAATCGAGCTCTGGGACCACACCTGACTACTCCCAGTCTGCAAATCTGGACGAACGGGGAGCTACGAGACACCAGCTGGTGCCGGCCGGAGCGTCTCAAGCAGCTCAACCCAGCTGGCCGCCCGGTGAAGGAAGCGTTGCGGCCATCAAGGTAGCCGGGGCCAATGAAGGGGCCCCAGTGGAAAGAGTAGCACTCCCCTCCGTAGGAGGTTGTGCAATGCCCAAGGATGCTTCCAGCATTGCTAAACGTGCTAACAGAGCATCCACTGCCACAGAGCCCCCAGCATAATGCGGGCCGGGTGGGCTGGACGGCCCACTAGGCAGTTGAAAAGGTAACCCGAAAGGCGAGCCAGGGCCAGAATAGGGCCATGCCCAAAACTCCAGCCCATGAGGGGCCGGAGGAGGAGCGGGTTGGATACCCGCACCAGGCCCCCGCATGCTGCCCTGTCCCATGGCCGGTAACGGCGGGCCGAGGACCAAAGCCCCTGAGGGGCCGGCCTGTAGCTGCCCAGCTACCGAGCTGGAGCCCGGCTGCCAAGTGCCAGCCTGAGTAGCCCCACTGGTATCAGTGGGCAAGGCTGGCGCATTGCCCTGCCGCGGGGGCGCAGCCCTGGTCCTCCGACCCGATGGCTGGCCCCCGTCCGGCGCAGGGCCGGTAAAAGTTCTCTCCCTTGGTTGCGGCTTCATCGCTGGGGCCTTCCGCTTGGGAGCCATGTCTCCCTAGGAGAAGAAAAGCAGGATCCCTATCCAGGGATCGAACTCCTAGCGCTTAAGCAACACGGTAGCCAAGCAAACCAAGGCTCCACATGCGAAATCCTCCTTTCCCAGCCGGGAAAGAACTGCAAGGGCTCAATAGCCGAAGACTAAGAGGAAAAAACAGCGACGGAAAAAACCTCTCCTCTCCGTCGCTATTTCTAAAATGGCAGCTCGTCTGCCTCGTGGCCACCCCTTTTATAGAGGGGTGGCCACGCCCCCTAACTCACCCAGATGTCTGAGTCCGGGTGGGGGGGGCCGCAAAGAGCGCGGTGGCCATTTTGGCACCGCTCTTTCATTTGCTTTAAAGGGGAAATTTTGCTTGTTCTTGAAGATAGCTCTTATAGCCCATTTTTTTTTAAAAAAAGATCAAAAACTTCACTCTTGCAACTATAAAGTTGGGCATAATGCCTTTTATTGTAGCAATTCTTGAAAAGTGAAAAACACACACACAAAAACAGCAATAGTACTTGCCATACTAGAGAAATACTAGTGCAGGGTTTGCCAACATTTTTAAGTTGGGGGCCAGGTCATGCTCCCTCAGACAGTTCAGGGGGGTGGACCATCATAAACAATGTCATAAATATGTCTGCAGCCACTGTAAATACGTCCGTGGCCATTTCCAGTGGCAGTGGCAGTGGCAGCAGCGGCAGCAGTGGTGATTGAAGTGACGGTGGGGGCCTGATGATTTGGTGCCGCAGGCTGGATTCGGCCTGTGGGCCGTAGGTTGCCAACCTCTGTACTAAAGGAACTATAGGTAAATCAGAAAGGAGTCCATTTCATTTTCTTCTTATGTGGAATATGCTTTTTCTGATGAATGCTACTTTTTGCAAGTCCTTCTTGAAGCTGACAGAAGTTGTTTCCCTGTAATTGTGTGCAATTTATCAGAAATGTGGCCAGGCAACAATGAACATAATGCAATATATGAAGACGCTGCTAAGAGTAAGCATCTAATTCCAAGTAACTTTTGCTGAATTAACTTGGCCATATGAACTCACGTGGTCAGACAATGCAAGCGCGGCGCCAAAATGGCCGCCGCGCTCTTTGCGGGAGCCCCCCCCAGGAAGAAGGCATCCGGGTAGTTAGGGGCATGGCCAGCTCCCTTATAAAAGGGGTGGCCACGAGGCAGCCGAGCTGCCATTTTGCGAAGCGACGGAGCGGAGAAGTTTTTCCCTCTTACCTCCGTCGCTTTTACCTTCACCGGAAAGCCTTTTGGCTGCTGATCTTCCTCTTTTCGGCTTCCCTTAGGTCTGACTGAGATGCCTTCGAAGAAGAAGGCGGCCACGAGCGCGGCTCGGGCGGTGCGGCGGCGCAATCTGGGTCGGAGGACCGCGGCTGCGCCTTCCCACCAGCCGCCTTTGCCGGCTCCCACCGGGACCGGTGGGATGGGGTCTATTACCCCCTGGCCGGAGGCCGGGGACCCGAGCAGGGGTCCAGTATGGGCTGCGGCCCGCGGCCCACAAGCGGCGGACGCCGCTCCTGGTGCTCATTCTGGGCCTTCCTCCATCGGGGCCCAGCTCACTCCGGGGCCTTCCAGCCTTGGGGGGTGGTGCGGTCCCCTCCCTTGGCAGATGCCCACGCCGGCCCTGCCGGGCCTGGGTGTGGGGTCATGGCCTTATTCGGGTCCCGGGGTGCAAGGGCCTGTACCCACGCCCGTAACGGGCGGGCCGGCTGGCCCGTGGCCCCAGGCCAGTGTCGAGGCCTTGCTGGCCCGTGTGGCGGCACTTGAGGCTTCCCTTGCTCGGGCCAGCCACGCTGGTGCTCCTTTTGGGGTGCGCTTGGACGCGTCGTCTGCTGGGCAGCGGTGGGCGACGGGACGGGTCGAGCAGCTTGAGGCGCGTGGCGCGACTTCGGCCACTGCCTCGCAGCTCCCCGACCAACAGGCCGGCGCGGGTCAAGCTCCAGCGGCGAGCTCTACAGCGGTCGTGAGCTCCGACGCCCCCAGTGGGCCGGAACCCCCAGTGGGGGCGGCCCGCGGGGGTGCAGCATGTGAGTATGCGGTACAAGCTAGTGCACCTACACATGTGGCTACGTTGGGGGGGCTTTCCAATGGCCTTGGCCTCGCATGGGTGGTCCGGCGGTACAGCCACCGACGCACCAACAGGCGACGTCAACCACCACCCAGGGCCCCAGGGTGGGTAGCATTTCCTACCCTGTGGGGAATGTTTTGGGGGTGGCTGGGTTAGTTCAAGCCCCTTTCCAGATGCCCGCAGTTTCGGCTGTGCCTGTCTCGGCCTTGCCAACAGCGGGCTATTCCTTGCCACTGGGTGACCAGTTGGCACAGGCCACCAGAGAGAAAATATGGCGAGGGGAGTATGTTGATATCTTCTCACTCCTAAACAGGGAGCCCACCAAGGAAGAGAGGGAGGGGCAGGATGAGAAGGATAAGGAACAGGCACATCGTCGCAAGCTGCCACGGACGTGGGCCAACTGGCTGCCGGCTTACCTCATCTACATGGCGGTGTACCTGAGGGCCCGGCCGGATCTGGCAATTCCGATGGTCCAGTATTTGGACAATATCTACCTGGCGATGGTTGATTTTCCGGGCCCGTCGTGGTTGGCTTATGACGAGGAATTCCGTATGAGAATTCCCCTTCACCCTGAGATGAGGTGGGATGAGCCATGTCAGAGACTTTGGCTGCTGTACATGACGCCCACGCGCCCCGCACCAGGGGAAAGATACCATTGTGGACATGCGGTCCAGCAAGTGGCTCCAGCACAGGTTCCCCGCCAAGTGGCGGGGCAGGGGGTTCCAGCCCGACTGCTGTGCTGGGCTTTCTCGTCTAATGGTTCATGCAGTAAGAAGAATTGCAAGTACAGACATGAGTGTCCCACCTGTGCGGGCCCCCATGCAGCCTCTGCCTGTCCCAGGCCTGGAGGGACGCGGGGCAGAGGGAGGGGCGGACAGTGGGCTGGCAAGACTGCCGCTGATGGAGCTGGTTCACCGAAAGGCTCCCTCCCCAATTAATGTGGACATGCTGGAGCGTTGGCTCGCATTGTACCCGAAGGGGGAGGATGCAGATTATCTACTTCAGGGCTTTAGACAGGGGTTCCGTATCCCTTTCATGGGTGATAGGTCCCCTCAGGATGCCCCCAACCTTTTGTCCCTTAGGGGGAGGGAGGAAGTGGCTGCCACCAGCATTAATAAGGAGGTCAATGCGGGCAGGGTCGCTGGCCCTTTCCCTGCACCCCCGTTCACTAACCTCAAGGTATCGCCCCTGGGCTTGGTTCCCAAGAAGTCACCAGGCGAGTTTCGCCTAATCCATCACTTGTCCTACCCAGCCGGCCGATCGGTCAATGATGCTATCCCTGATGACCTTTGCTCAGTCAGGTATACATCTTTTGACCACGCGCTGCGCATGGTGCGCTCATGTGGCCCGGGTGCGCTGCTGGCTAAGTGCGACATTAAGTCGGCTTTTCGCCTCTTGCCAGTGCACCCGGGCGACTTTGAATTGCTGGGTTTCAAATTTTGGGGCGAATATTATTTTGATAAGGCCATGCCTTTTGGCTGTTCCATATCATGCTCGGCTTTCGAGCGTTTCAGTACCTTCCTAGAGTGGGCTTTCGTCCGCAGGTCAGGGTCCCGGTCTGTAGCCCATTACCTGGATGACTTTTTATTCGGGGGTGAACGGGGCTGGGACACGTGTACACGTCTCCTCAACACATTTCAGACACTAATGGAGGAACTCGGTGTCCCTTTGGCGCCCGAAAAGACCGAGGGCCCATCTACACAGCTAGTCTTCCTGGGGGTGGAGATTGACACGATAGCGCAGGCATCTAGGTTACCGCGGGATAGGGTGTCGAGGATAGTGGCCCTTATCTCAGACTTGTTGGCCAAGCGCAAGGCATCACTGAGGGACCTGCAGGTGCTGCATGGTCACCTTAATTTTGCCTGCAGAGTGGTGGCACCGGGCAGGGCTTTTGCCCGGCGCTTGTGCGACGCTATGGCAGGATTATCCAGGCCTCACCATAGGGTTAGGCTTACCCGGGGTATCAGGGCAGACATGCTTGTCTGGTTACAGTTCCTGAGGGACTTCAATGGGGTCTCATTTTGGAGGCATGACCTCCTGGCTT
Organism: Bradypodion pumilum; assembly: GCA_035047305.1. Classification (NCBI taxonomy): domain Eukaryota; kingdom Metazoa; phylum Chordata; class Lepidosauria; order Squamata; family Chamaeleonidae; genus Bradypodion; species Bradypodion pumilum. Next base: position 329,371,087 of record JAWDJD010000003.1, read on the forward strand.
CCCCTCAATTTCAGATTCAGTCTGATGCCTCGGGATCCCTGGGTTATGGGATGTACTTCAATGGGAAGTGGGCCTATGGTGGGTGGCCACCGGCCTGAGCAGGCACGGGCCGCCTGCGTGATCTCACGTATCTGGAATTTTTCCCTATCCTGGGTGCTTTGATGCTATGGGGCCAGGAGTGGTCCAACTCGGTCGTGCATTTCTGGTGTGACAATGCGGCCGTGGTCCACATTGTAAATGCACAGACTTCTAAATCGCCCAGGGTTATGGATGTAGTGCGCCAATTTGTGTTGCGCAGCCTGCGCCTCAACGTACTGTTCAGGGCCAGGCACGTCCCAGGGGTTAATAATGATATTGCTGACGCTTTGTCCCGCCTACAGATCTCCCGGTTCCGTGCCTTGGCCCCGGATGCAGAGGAATTTCCCTCGCCACTCCCGGAGGAGATATGGACCATTGGCAAGGAGAGGTGAACCGGGCGATTGGCCTGTCACTAGCCCCACGCACCCGTAAGGCATATCACCACGCAATTAATTCTTTCAGGGCATTTTGTACTCAATTTCAATTGCCAGTAACCTGGCCAATCCCGGTAACCCATGTTCTGCGGTTCATGGTTTACCTGCATTCTCAGGGCCTTGCACCTCGCACCATAGCATCCAAGCTTTCAGCGTTGGCTTTTATGGCCAAGGTGGGGGGTCATGTGGACAGCACCTCTGACTTCCGTGTGAGACATGTTTTGGAGGGGTGTTTGCGCGAGCGCGGGCGTTGCCCAGACGACCGCCACCCGATTTCCCCAGGGGTCCTTACCCAGTTGGCTCGGGGCTGGCCTTGCCTCTGTTTTGATGCATATGAGGCAGCCCTGTTCCATGCAGCCACAACGGTGGCATTTTTTGGAGCGCTCCGCATCAGCGAGCTTGTGATGCTGTCTAAGGCGGATGCAAGTCGTAGGGCACTGGAACTCGAGGATGTCTGTGTAGCCAAAGACTGGGCTCAGTTGAGGATACGTTCCTCTAAGACCGATCAGCATGGCGTCGGCAGTGGTGTGCAACTGCTACGGTGTTCTTTGGCAGACATCTGTCCGGTTGGTGCCCTACAGGAATTCCGGGCACTGCGTGGCACCCACCATGGCCCGTTTTTCTGTCACCAAGATGGGTCTCCCCTTACTAAATTTCAATTTTGGAGGGTGACGGGCAAAGCGCTGGCCAGTGTGGGCCTCCCAGGCGCCCGCTATGGCACTCATTCATTCCGTATAGGGGCGGCCTCGACCGCTGCGGCTTTTGGGTACTCAGGGGCTGACATACGTAGCATGGGACGGTGGGGATCGCAATGTTTTCAATTTTATGTGCGCCCACTCCCCCCGTGAGTACCGACCCGGTCACCTTACCTATTTTCCCTCATTTTTTCCTTTACAGACCCGGGGTGTCGTATTACACCGGTGACAGTATGGCTGGTGGGCCATAGCTACGTGCACAGGGCAGTGCGTTATGCTGCGGCGACAGAGTGGGGACCCCAACTGGGACTGGGTGCATACGCAAGTCTCACATGGCATGGTAAGCCTGGGATGTTATGGCGGGAGCTGCTGCCTTTCCTTTTTTCAGGCCTGAATGCTGACCCGCCTGACATTCTGATCATACACCTGGGGGGCAATGATTTGGGCCAGGTCACCGGCTTGTCGCTGAAGCATGCGATTTGCGAGGACCTCGCCTACCTGCATTACGTCTGGCCCGCCACAACCCTTGTTTGGTCAGGCATGGTCCCGCGCCATTCCTACAGAGGGGGCGTTGACCTCCTGGCCCTTGACCGTGCTAGACGCATGGTGAATAGGCCAGTGGCGCGTTTCCTTGTCGACAGGGCTTGGGGGAGGGTCAGTCGTCACCCCGCTATTAGCCTCCAAAGTTATGACTTGTATGCAGGGGATGGGGTCCATCTGTCGCGAGGAGGTATGGACCTCCTGTTGGGTGATTGGCGAGCAGGCCTGTTGACCGAGCTGACGGTCTGGGGGGGGGCGTCGAGCCTTCTTTGAAGCCCCTCCGTGTGGCGGGTAGCACTGGTAAGGTCAACATTATGACCCACAGGTATCCGGCAAGTTCGCAATTGACTGGACAACACTAGACAGTCATAAGTTGGTTAAACGTTGTCCGGTCAACGACGAACTAGGCCACGGGGTGATGGCTATAGCTAGACAGCATGCATCACCCCGTGATTTTACGGATACGCGTCAGAGGGTGGGGTCATTATTTAGATATTGACTACGGTCAACAATTTGTTTGCTGTCAACAAACAAATTGATACAAATGGATACATTGTAGCAATTGCCGTTGGCAATTTTGGGTGGTACCTTACCAGTGTTACTTCGGCCTGCTTGCCTTAAGAATTATGATTGGTTATTACCAATAGAAATTTATAATTTGGACTAGGGCATGAATCAATAAATGTGGCCCAATGCCGTTATCCACTTTCATTGGTGTCTGAGTCCTTTATTGGGGGGTGCGCCTGCAATGATAATATGTTGCACTTAGCTGATTGCAGAAAAACAGTGCTTTAGAAGACCTAAATAATGATTGTAGAAGCAATCAGATGGTTTTTCAATTATTATGGCGTATAAAAAATTACAATATTGTTTTATATATGCCATTCAGTGTTTAGAAGGAGAGAGGGAGGATAGACAGATCCACCTAGCAGTCTTCTTTAAGACACTGACTATCAGATCAATGCATATGTCACTTTACTGATCCAGTAAGTTCAGCTTTCCACAGAATTCCTAAAATAACCATCTGTGACCACTGTCTGGAGAACAACTAGTCATGGAATCACAGGCAGTTTGTGGATTGGCACAGGAGGTGCCTCACCATAAAATTATGGAGTAAGAATTTACTCCCAAGCTGCTTTTGAGTAGAATTCACTCATTTGCACATTTAACAGTATATACCAGGGGTCAGCAAATTTGGCTCTCCTGATGTTCTTGGATTTCAACTCCCAGAAACTCTGATCAGCAGGTATACTTGGGATTCTGGTAATTGAAGTCCAAGAACACCTGGAGAGCCAAGTTTGCTGACCCCTGGTATATACCAAAGACTGTCTGTCAGCTCAAATGCACTAATTTCAATTTAAGAATTGTTAAAGACGTAGAAATGAGGAGATTCATCAGGTAGTGGTAGAAAAATAAAGGTGAAACTCATTAGTATTACTAAAGTGATCTTTTTTTTAAAAAAACAACAACAACAACTACAGAATAGTTGGTCTAAAATGTCCTTCTTGATCCAGTGTCACCTCTCTCACTTGATTACAATCCTTTCCCAAAACCCACTGCTTTCATAAAATCCCTGCCATGACTCCTTAATTTCTGCACACCAGCCATGTGGAGGCCCAAGTATATTTATGGTTGTGTCTGTCACATTCTGTACCCAGTTGCCATCGTTACCTATTTCCCATTCTGCCCACTTCTTTCTTCTGTTGTCATTCTTGCTATCAAACTGAGATCACAACCTTAGGGTATATCCTGTCTTCTCTTATGTCACTCTGTAAAGCATGATATGTGTATACCAGTGGCACTGTATAAATAATTTAGAACCAAGGGATTGCTTGAAGAAGTCAATTCAACTGTAATAAAGTAAGATATTTTTCAGAGTAAATAAGTCCACCACTGCAGACTATAATACTTATGTGAGCCTAGTAGCATGTCTATTTTCCATCTCCTCTGTTTAGAACTGAAACACTTGAAATTCATTTCTGCCACTCACAGTATTTAGAATACTTCCTTCCGTGTCACCACCAGTTCAGATGTGTCCAATCAAACATTATGCACCTAAAGTCATTTTGCTTTCACTCACAGGTCTTCAAGGGGGTGGATTTACAGGCTAAACCTAATTGCTATTCCCAACCAGAGTAGCTCTATTGAATCCATGGTACCTGCATAAACTGTTAACTTCAAAACTCCTGTTTTTCAAGTTTGGTGTAGCTAGGAATAACAGCTGGATTTAGCTCACTATAATTGTATTTTCTCTGTGAAGATATACTTTTTCATGCTCTTTTTAAAAAAAATTCCTCTCTTCAGTTGGGACACATTTGATAATGCAGCATCAGTCACAGCAAAAGCTTAAAAATATATTTCCAGCAACTAAAAAAAGAAAAGAAGTTATGCTGATTTGTGTGATATTCACAGCATGTCACCACCTCTCCTGTACTAATACATTTAATATAAGTTAAAATCATAGAATGACTGAGTTGAAAGAGGGCTTTCAACCCCCTGCTCAATGCATGAATCCAAATCAAAGCAGATATGATAGATTGTTGTTCAATTCTCTCTTGAATGCCTCCAGTGTTGGAGTTCTCATCACCTCTCGAGGTAAAACAAAGCAAATCATGCTTATATTGCCTAATAGCACTTAGTGCACTCTCTGGGCGGTTCACAACTTAATAAGCATTTTGCCCCCAATATGCTGGGTACTCATCTTACCGACCTCAGAAGGATGGAAGGCGGAATTAACCTTGTGCCATTAACAGGAACGAACTCACAACCTTTTGGTTGCAGGACAGCAGTTTAATCACTGTGCCACAAGGTACTTGGTTCCACTGTTGTACTGTTCTAACCATTAAGACGTTTTTCCTGATATTCAGCTTATATCTGGTGTCCTTTAGTTTGAGCCCATTATTTCATTTCCTGCAACCTGGGATGACTAAGAACAGATCCTGTCCTCTCCTTTATGATTATCTTTCAGGCATTTGAAGAGTGCTATCATGTCCCCTCTCAGTCTCATTTTCTCAAGTTTAATCATGCCTAGTTCCTTCAGTCTTTCCTCATATGGCTTCTTTTCCAGTCCTCTGATCCTTCTTGTTGCCCTTTTCTGTACCTTCCCTAATTTGTTTGCAACTTTCTTAAAGTGAATTGTCCAGAAAGGGACAAAGTACTCTACCTGTAAATGTGGTCTAACTAGTGCTAAATAGTGGGGACCTAGTACCTCATGAGGCTGCCACTCGTTGTAGTTGCTCTAGGCTCATTTTGTCTGGAATGCACCAAATCAAAGCTTGGAAAAGTCATGTTTGGACTACAGCTTGCAAGATCTCTCACCAGCATGGTCAATGGCTACATGATTTTTTCCCCAAAGTCTGGGAACTGTAGTCAACAATTCCCAGCCCTGGCAAAGGTGGAAACTGTGTACATTATGTTCTGTGAACAGAATTATATGAGTTGTTTTACTGTTCTTGGATAGCACAGATGCATTATTTTCTAAGCTCTACAAATGGTTGCCAAAACCTATCTAAGAATACTTTATACAATATCAGTAGAACACTCTCTGTCTCTCTCAATTCCTTTTCTGTATTCATTCACTTATTTGTTTGTTTGTAAATTAAACTTGTAGAACCTTGATTACAAATGAATGGTTAGTTTTTCCACTGATGTACAGCACAACTATTTCACAATCGCATTACATACCTATCTGCTGGGCCCAGTTTGTCACCTGGTGACCAATCTTCTTATAATAAGTGCCCCAGTATTTACTTGGGCTGATGTTCATTCAGCAGCTATGCAAAGATTCATCAGGCCCATACTGGAAGACTTGTGACTTGTTAGTATTTACCAAAGCTGATATTCTGCAAGTCCTTAAGAGCTCAGGATCTTCTTCATATCACAGTGAGACATCATGTGAAGGTTTTGTGGAAATTTTGTGAACATTTTGGTACCTTTACGTGAACTGGCCCAGAAGTGTATATGGCTTGTATAATGATACTAACACATTAAGTTCAACTTGGCGGTAGACAGCCAAGACATATGTGCATGGTCCGGCAGCTATTGAATTCTGCACTAGTTACATCCATCAAAAACAGTGTAGTGATAGCACTACATGGAAAGCAATCTAAACCTGAAGTATTTAAATGTGTGGTTTATAGTTGCATTGTATTTAAACACTGTTCCAATGTGTGCATCTTTTTTTATTGAAATGCTCCCTAGGGGTAAGAGTAATTCCACCCAAGGTAGGTACCAGGCCTCCAAGTTGGGCAGATGGCCTCTCAAAAACTAAAACCTCCATCTTGTCAGGGTTCAGTTCCACCCTGTTAGCTCTTGTCCACTCCATATCAAGTCCAGACACTTGTCAATACGTCAGACCGCATCAACTGCAGATGATGAAAAGGAGAGATAGAGTTGAGTGTCATCCGCATATTGGAGACACCGAACCCCGAATCTCCTAATGACCTCTCCCAGAGGCTTCATGTAGATATTAAAAAACAACAAGATGATGATGAATGTCATCAAAAGGTATTGAGACTTTGATGTAAGAGTCTTATATTCTCTCTGTACTTCTTTGATGGTGGTTATTTTGAGGCAAGCAAGGCTGTTTCCATTCTATGATCAGAATCAAAGTCAACATGGAATGGATCTATATAATCAGTATCCTCAAAGAATGACTGCAACTGAATTGCTACTACCTTCCTCAGCATCTTGTCTAGAAAAAATGTATTCAGTAAACAAATAATGTATGTACAAGTAGCTGCCATAACTGGGTAACTTGCAGTTTATCAACAACAATTTCTGACCCTCAGTTATTTAAAACAGCAACAAAAAATAAACAAATCACAACAGCAAAAGATAAAAAATGTTGTAGCACCTTAAAGACATACATACATTTTAATTTGAGCTTTTGTGGATCAATTCAAGTCCACCTTGCCAGACATAAGATGAAAGCTCACATTTAAATACAGGAGTTAGTCTTTAAGGTGCCACAGCTTTTTTTTTGTTTACTCTCTGATAGGCTTGCACAAACTAACATGGTTACCACTTCAAAAATTGCAACAACAAAATGGCTGATAGTCTCATTGAATACTTTAAACACAGAAAGACTTGAGTACAAAACAGCAGATTTTCATGTGGAAAGTATGCAAGCAACATTCAGTTCTGGCACTCAGAAAGATTCTTAGGTTTAGAACTATTTTTTATAAATGTTTATTCCTTACACTGGGCTATAGCTGTTTGTTGTTGAGTTTCTAGTAAAAGAATAAATTGACCTCACAAGCCATAACTATACACATCCCTTCCATACTGAATTCACTGATGCTTACTTCTGAGTAGACATGCATAGGGTAAATATATTTACTTTCTATATCTAATGATGCTGAACTTTGAAAATGCAATCATTAGCTCATAAAAAAGTCTTATACAGTAAAACCTCACATAAAGAGCACCTCGCTTAGAGACTAACTTGCTTAAAGAGCAGAATTTTCTCTCAACGTTCGCCTCACTTAACAACTAAAACCAACCAAAAACTCGCTTAATAACTAAATCGGGGTTCACAATCCCCCCTACCAGAAGTCACAATTGGTCACTTAAAATTGGGGTTTTGCTTAAAGAGCAAACTCGCTTAAAGAGCAATCCCGTAGGACGCATTATGTTCTTTAAGCAAGGTACCACTTTATTTAAGGTGACCCAGATGAATTGAATGGATGAATTTCAACCTTGATTGTGATTTGCTTGTACCAGCAGAGGGAGCCTTAGAATAGAAATCTACCTTTTATAAATCTGCAATGTAATACAATGGTCTAACATGAGCAGTTCTGATTTCCATCTGTTTTCAGCATCATTATGTAATAAAAAAGATGACAAATTGCCCCTTTGTGTGGATTTATGTGAGAATGCTGATTGGAAATACTGATTTCACACATACCACACTTCCTTAGATGTTTCTTTTCCATGCACACTCAACTTAGCAACTAAACAGGAATCTATTTATCCAGTTAGTCAGGGAAGATCTATTTTGACCTGAAATTTTGGACTCCTACTTACACAACAGTGCAGAGTTGCTTTGATCATCAGCACTTTACACACAGAACAGAATTTTTTTATATATGTATCTGAAAAGAAGCCAAGCAGAAACTAAATATCTGTGGCTGGTTTAGTCATACCTGTCACATTTTTTTCTCATTAGAGAAGACACAGTAGTGTGACAAACTTGTCATTTTTCACCCTATGAAAGACAGCTTATTTCATTAGTTGCAGAAGCTGAGTGAACTTTTAGTAAAATACTTTGGGTTTTCTGTTTTTTCAGACCAAAAAAGAAGAAGATATGATACAATTGAGAGACATAGAACATGTGCATAACTTTCTTGCAACATAAAAATGGGGGGGGGGGGGGGGAGGGGAATAGCTTGCAATGTATGGGAAAATAAATTTGAATTGCATTGTAAAGTTCTAAGTGTGGAAAGGGTAGCATTGATTCTTTTAGGGCTTTTTTTTGGGGGGGGAGGAAGAACCATATATACCAAAAGCCAATCAACAACAATAGGAAGATAACATACCTTACAAAACATGAGACATAGGATATTTATGTTGCTAGTCAGAAAACCCCCCCAAATCCAGAAATCAGAAGTGATCCCCACAGACCTTTCCTAAACATCTCACACAATTAATCGCTTCCTCCATTCAGGAAGCAGGAGAATACTATATATTAGATGGATTGACTCAATAAAGGAAGATATGGCCTTAGGTTTATGTTATAAAATTTTAAAGTATTAATAACAAAGCAGTTCTTTATTCAAGTCCTTGATCATGTAATAGCAGAGAAGCAGTGAGAGACTCAGAAATTCTCCTACCGCCAAAGGCACACAGAAAACAAACATATTATAAAGTTTAACTCATTTTGAGGCATTGGTAAACTTCTACTTTTTAAGGTAGAACTTGTGGATTCTTCTCACACTCTGTCTTTGATGTGTCACAAATTCCTCATTTCTATTCTTCACACAATCAACTGTGTCCACTTCACATTAGTTTACTGACAAAAGCACATGTTACAGGCTTTAGCAAGCTTAAAGGTCACAATTGAGCAGATTTTTATTATTGCATTTAATATCAAACACAATATATTGATAAGTTATTGATGAATTTATAGTTAATGAAAATTATTTTTGACATTTACAAGAACTGCTGGTGATAGGACATTTTGAAGGCCAGTTATTCATAAAATCACCTTAACTAGGAGGATTTGACAGCACTTATTAACAGTAACCAATCAGACTGCATGCTTTGGATATTTGAATCCGTTGTTCTTTTGCCCATTCCAATAACCTTATGCTTATCACATACACACAACATACATTGTTTTCATCCTCTGTTGTTATAACATGAGTGCCACACCCTTTCTTTATACTCTAGTACAGTGGTACCTCAGACAAAGTCCGATTCGGATAAATTCGTGGTTTTCATGCACATGCATCACATAAAGTCCAAAACCGCTTAACAATGGACATTATCCGAGGTATTTGGTATAGGAAACTCGGATAAAGTCAATTTTTGGACATTATCCAGTGCATCGCCCATTTGATTCGGATAAAGTCCAAAATCGGATAAAGTCCAAACTTGTGGAACGGAGTTTGGACTTTACATAAGAACATAAGAACAGCCTTGCTGGAACAGGCCACAGCCCATCCAGTCCAGCATTCTGTCTCACACAGTGGCTCACCATTTCCTTCAGGGTATTCCCAAGCAGATGCCTTCACCTGCTTAGGATTCCCTGGAAATGATATTGAGAGATATCCTGCCTATCTCTCCAACCCGGAGATTGTCCTTAAGTATCCATTATTATAGCCATTGATACTCTTGTCCTCCATGAACTTGTCTAATCCTTTCTTAAAGCTGTCAAGACTGACAGCTGTCACCACTTCTTCTGGCAGGGAGTTTCATAGGCCAGTAATCCTCTGGGTGAAAAAGTACTTTCTCTTATTTGTTTGAGAACTAGTACCCAAAAGTTTCATGGAGTGTCCCCTAGTTCTAGTGTTATGCGATAGGGAAAACAGTTTTTCCTTATCTACTTTGTCCACACCGTGCATGATTTTATAAACTTCAATCAGGTCACCTCTTAGACGTCGTCGTTCAAGAGTGAAGAGGCCCAACCGTTGCAGCCTCAGATGGTAAGGAAGGTGTTCCAGTCCCCTAATCATTCTGGTTACCCTCCTCTGCACTTTTTCCAGCTCCATAATATCCTTCTGGAGGTATGGCGACCAGAACTGTACACAGTATTCCAGATGGGGCCTCACCATAGATTTATAAAGAGGCAAAATGACACTTGCTGACTTATTTTCTATACCCTTCCTAATGATCCCTAGCATTGAGTTTGCTTTTTTCACTGCTGAGGCACACTGGGTTGACACCTTCATTGAGCTGTCTACCAGGACACCAAGGTCCCTTTCCTGGTTTGTCGCAGAGAGTTCAGACCCCATCAGTTTATAAATGTAATTGGGGTTCTTTGCCCCAACATGCATCACTCTGCACTTACTAATGTTGAAACTCATTTGCCACTGTTTTGCTCACTCCCCCAGTGTCAAGAGATCCCTCTGGAGCTCCTCACAATCTCTCACAGTTTTCACTACCCTGTATAATTTAGTGTCATCAGCAAATTTGGCTACCTTGCTATTTACTCCTACCTCTAGATCATTTATGAAGAGGTTGAAAAGCAGGGGTCCCAGTACTGAACCTTGGGGGACCCCACTCTTTACTTCCCTCCACTTGGAGAAGTGTCCATTTAGTGCTACCCTCTGTTTCCTGTCCCTTAGCCAGTTGCTGATCCAGGACAAGACCTGTCCCTTTATTCCATGACTGGTAAGTTTATTCAAGAGCCTTTGGTGTGGGACCTTGTCAAAAGCCTTCTGAAAGTCCAGATAAACAATGTCAACTGGATCCCCCTTATCCACATGCTTATTGACACTCTCAAAAAATTCCAACAGATTAGTGAGGCATGATTTGCCTTTGCAAAAGCCATGTTGGCTCTCCTTTAGCAGCGCCTTCTCTTCTATGTGCCTATTAATTCTATCTTTTAGGATGGTTTCCATCATTTTACCTGGGACACATGTCAAACTGACAGGTCGGTAATTTCCTGGATCACCCCTGGATCCTGTTTTGAAAATTGGTGTTACATTCGCTACCTTCCAGTCATCAGGCACAAAGCCTGATTTGAGGGAAAGATTATATATTTTGGCTAGGAGATCAGCAATTTCATCTTTAAGTTCCCTGAGAACTCGTGGATGGATGCCATCTGGTCCTGGTGATTTGTTAGTGTTTAGTTTAACAAGACATGCAAGGACCTCCTCCCTGGTTATTTCTATCTGGCTTAATTCTTCGATTTCCCTCCCTACGAAGATAGGCTCTGTTTTGGGCATGTGGCCTCTGTCTTCTTCAGTGAATACTGAAGCAAAGAATTCATTGAGTCTCTCTGCAATCTCTGTTTCCTCTTTAATAACCCCTTGCCTTCCATTGTCATCTAATGGTCCAATGGCCTTCCTATTTGTGTTCTTACTTCTAATGTACTTAAAGAAGTCTTTGTTATTTCTCTGAGTATTTTTAGCTATACGCTCCTCAAAGTCTTGCTTTGCTTTCCTGATTGTTGCCTTGCATTTGTTCTGCCAGAATTTATGTTTCTGCCTGCTGTCCTCATTCGGACAAGCCTTCCATCTTCTAAATGAGCTTTTCTTGCTCCTGATCACTTCCCGAACAGCTCCTGTAAGCCACATTGGAGTCCTCTTGGACCTGGCAGTGCCCTTTTTCCTTTTGGGTATGCATTCCAATTGAGCCTCTGTTATTGTTTTTGTAAACAGCCTCCATGCCTCTTGGAGTGTTTGGACTCTCTCAATTTTCCCTTTCAGCTTCTTTTTTACTAGTTTCCTCAACTTCGGGAAATTTCCTTTTTGAAAATTTAAGGTCTCTGTGTTAGATTTTATCGGTGACTTGCGGTCTATGATCAAGTTAAACATAATTGAGTTGTGGTCACTGTTCCCTATTGGATCAGTCACATTAACATCTTGCACCAGATCCTGAGTATTACTCAGGATCAAGTCAAGGATTCTTGTACCTCTAGTTGGGTCTTCAACCATCTGTCCCAGGGAACAATCATTTAGCATATCTAGGAACTTTATCTCTTTATCATGTGCTGAACAACAGTTCACCCAGTCTATGTGAGGGTAATTGAAGTCCCCCATTATAACCAGGCTTCCCTTCTTGGATGCCTCCTTTACAACATTCTCCAACTGCCAGTCTCCCTCAAGAGTTTGATTCGGAGGCCGATAGTATATGCCTACTGTTAGACCATCCTTGTGGCCTGGTACTCTTACCCACAGAGCTTCTAATGGTGACTCCAAATCACCTAGATATTCTAATTCATACGATTTTATCACTTCTTTGACATACAAGGCCACACCACCTCCCATTTGCCCCTTCCTATCCTTCCTGTACAGTTTGTAGCCTGGGATAACTGTATCCCATTGGTTATCATCCGTCCACCCGCTTTCAGTGATACCAATAATATCAATATTCTTATCTATTGCTAAGTATTCCAGCTCCCCTATTTTGTTCCAGAGGCTTCTGGCATTTGTATACAAGCATTTATATATGCTTTTCTGACACAGTCTTTTGTGTCCAGTTGCATTGTTAGACTGCCTCTTGCATCCTACTGCTAGAATGCTAGTGACTAGCTCCTCGCTCTGCTCAGTAATTTTTGCATCCTCCTCACTACTCAAATACACACTTTCCCGAACCGGATGCTGCCCAGCTCCTGTCGGCTTTCCCCCAGTTATCAGTTTAAAAGCTGCTCTGCAGCCTTTTTGATGTTGAGTGCCAGCAATCTGGTCCCATCATGGTTCAAATGCAACCCATCCCTCCTGAACAGATTTGGCTTGTCCCAAAATGTTCTCCAGTTCCTGACAAATCTGAAACCCTCCTCTCGACACCACCGCCTCATCCACGCATTGAGGCTTCTGAGCTCTGCCTGCCTGGTAGGTCCTGCGCGAGGGACAGGCAGCACTTCTGAAAATGCTACCTTGGAAGTCCGGGACTTCAATCTTCTTCCTAACAACCTGAATTTGGCTTCCAGGACAGACCGCTTGGCCTTCCCAACATCATTGGTACCAACGTGTACCATGACAACTGGCTCATTCCCAGTTCTCTCTAACAATCTATCTAGATTTCTTGTGATGTCTGCAACTTTTGCACCTGGCAGGCAAGTCACCATACGGTTATCATGTGCATCACAAATCCATTTCTCTGTATTTCTAATTATTGAATCGCCTAGTACAAGGAGCCTCTCTCCTGCAATCTGTTCATCTACATGCACCTCATTAACCATATTAAGGGAGAGAACCTCAGTTTGTTCCTGTTGTTTACCTTCCTGGATCTCATCAAGTGTGATGAAGGAGAGATCATCACGTGGAACCAGTTGTTCCTCTGTGTGTTCCTCATCAGGTGTGATGAGGGAAAGAGCCTCAAATTTATTCTGTAATTTCAGACTCTCAGAGTGATCCCCTACTCTTCTCCTCCTTTGAGTCACATTCCTCCAACCATCTCCCTCCTGAGTTAGTGAAGGGCCTTCTCCCTCAGAACTGTGCCCTGTCTCTTCTTTGTCCAGCATAGTCTGCTCCGCTCTGTCCAAGAACAGCTCAAGCTCCTTAATTTGTTGATGGTTAGATATGCGGGCCTCTAGCTGCTGGACCTTCTCTTCTAGTAGTGCAACCAGCTTGCACTTGCTGCAAGTGTAGTTCTCCATATGCTTTGGCAAGAACACAAACATGGCACAAGTGTTGCAGGTAACTACAACTGTTCCCTCAGAATCCATTTTAACAAGTGCAGTATTCTGGGCCTCAAAAATGTACACGTTTACTACCTTTCTACCTAGTAAGACTATATTCTTCCTTTGTTACTAGTTTGCAATCTCGTGCACCATTAGGCGTGCGGGCCTCTAAAGCAGCTCTACTCCAACTGCAAAATTTACCAGTGCTCACTTCCTTTGTTTGGCTCTCCTCAGCAGCAGCTCTGCTTAAGAGCACATGCAGAGTCAAAAGGGCTGACCCTGAAAGAGCTCAGAGCTTTTAAAGGCTAGTGTGGCTCCGCCCCTATGAGTTCAGGGAAGGGCCTGGTGTGGCTCTGCCCCCTGCTTCTATAAGCTTCCAACTGCTTTCTCTGTTTGAACAGAGGTGGCTCTCAGCAGTTTAAATTATCAATTTGATTTAGTGGAGGCCTCTAAAGCAGCTCTACTCCAACTGCAAAACTTACCAGTGCTCACTTCCTTTGTTTGGCTCTCCTCAGCAGCAGCTCTGCTTAAGAGCACATGCAGAGTCAAAAGGGCTGACCCTGAAAGAGCTCAGAGCTTTTAAAGGCTAGTGTGGCTCCGCCCCTATGAGTCACAGTTCAGGGAAGGGCCTGGTGTGGCTCTGCCCCCTGCTTCTGGAAGCTTCTAACTGCTTTCTCTGTTTGAACAGAGGTGGCTCTCAGCAGTTTAAATTATCAATTTAATTTAGTGGAGGCCTCTAAAGCAGCTCTACTCCAACTGCAAAACTTACCAGTGCTCACTTCCTTTGTTTGGCTCTCCTCAGCAGCAGCTCTGCTTAAGAGCACATGCAGAGTCAAAATCTGAGGTTCTACTCTACTCCAATCTGAGTGACAAGAGTGGTAACATTTGTACATTCTGAGTTGCTTTTTTATTTTTTCTGATCAGATCAGTCCACCCTGTGTTTTGTAAAAATGGGTATTTACCACATAAGATACTGACTGACATATTTTAGGTCTTTTATATGATTTTAAACTTAGATATGATTATGAGAAGGCACAAAAGATAACTCTTGGACTGTACACTGTCTAAGACTTAGACCTTACACTGTGTAGCTGGTTTTTCTGAAAATGCAAGCAGGGTTGACAACAGAGAGGACACAAAGCAGCTTCTGCCATTTGCCTCACTCTCTCCATCTGGATGTTGCACAGATTGATTTTAGAATAGTATTTCTCAGCACTTGATCCTTCAGATGGTTTGGACCTAAACTTTCAGAAACTTTGCTTAACACTTCAAGTTAAGCCTCTTGCTTCCATGCTATATAAACACTAAACAAATTCTCCTGTCTCATATTATGGTTGTCAGTTAGGTTCTAGGTTCTTACATTTTGCTTTGGATTCAGCATTCTGAACTGAGGGTTGGGGTTTCCAAACACTTGCTCCAGATACACTTCCTTGACTAAAGTCCTCCACTGTCCTAACCTTCCACACTGAGCAGCTAAACTTTGGTCATTTCCGCTCTCAACAAGCTCAGGCACTTCCCCCCTCCCTGGTCAAGGTCCACAGTTCCTTAATCTCCATGCCCTACTTTGCTGGTCCTTTGGAAGCCCATCCATTTTTATAATGCCACCAATACATCCTGATACACTGGCCACCCAGCATGTCCTAGTAATGTTGCAACCACTGTTGCAAACAAGCTGTCAGACACTTGCCTCCTTAAAGGAGTGAAGACCTTCTTGTTTCCTTAGAAATCTGTCTACTGTATTAAAAATTAAGATATAAGTAGTCTCTGGACTAAATCAAGAATGGGAAACATGTGACTCATCAGGCGTTACTGGACTGCAACTCCTGCCAGTCCCAGATAGCATACCAATGATCATGGATCATAGGAATTACATTCCAACAGCAGCCAGAGGGTCATACAGTTCATTACCCCAGTCTAAATGTCCACTTCATATAATCTTGAGTATGTTTGGCTAAGCAGTTGTGACCTAGCTATAAATCAAACTCTGGTCAAATAAAGGTATGTAGGAGGTATGTAGGGAACAAGAAGCTTGGAAATCAATTTAAATTTAAACTGCATGATAAAGAATCTTGATATGTTTAATAAATAGCCAACTAGAAGTAGATACAATTGAAGGTTAGTTGTACTTTTAACATGCAGCTATTGATACCCTCCACAGGTACAGCAATCATTAAAATTTCCTGGCTATTTAAAAGGCAAATCAGACTACTTTAAAAGACTACTTTCTATTAGCAGAGTAGGCATCTTCTTCCCATATTTTATTTATCATATAAAGGTATTCATAGCATTTGTGGGATTGTAGTTCAGGCGACCTCTGTTAAGGCTTTGTCAACTAGAATAACTCGATTCCCTTTACTCCACTGTTGAAATGTTTTAAAGATGAACTTTGCCTGAACTGACTACCCTCAGACATTTTTAAATGCCATATTTGCCTTCAATAATGCCATTTAATTGATTTTTTTTAAAAAAGGCAAACAAATTAGATGGTTGCAGAATGACTAAAGCATATAACCTGCTTTCTTATATAATTATTGAGAAACCTGGTTAAGATGAACCTTGGAGCACTCTGAATTATTTTAAGAAAGCTGTGAGGTTTGAAAAGGTTCAGATAATCTTCCTTCTGTGACAGTTGGCAGCTCCCTTCCTACATCTTCCCATACTTCAGTTAAATCCCACGGGAAGATATTATCAGGGACTCATTCCACAGGACTTCTTCAGATTTGTAAGTGTGGGTAGGCAGAGAAGCCATAGAGTAACAAAGAGATGTGTAATCGAAAGAGAAAGAAAATCCAACATCCTATGTCTGCTATGTTGCAATGTTACAGTAAGCAGAAAGGTACAACCAAAAGAACTGCTTAAAGACTTCTGAGAATAAAGCAGAAAACCAGACTGGTGAAGGTGCTTAACCCCCAAATCCCCAGGTTTTGAGCCACTATTTCTCAGAAGACCTGTTCTCTTCTGGGCACCATAGACCTGTGGGGTGAGGTTAGAATGTCCTCTAGGGATGCTCAAAGGACCCCACTCACAAACATAAACAAAGGTCTTTATAAAGGTCTTGGCTATTATGTGTGCTTATTTGTAGCAAATATTACATCATTTGAATCAATAGTATTGATGTGCAAAATCAGGAGTATGTGTATTATTCTGGAGTAACTGAGAGGTGGTGTAAGGAGCCATTCTTTATCCATGGAATAGAGCAAAACAAGTCTCATATTTTGTATTCCATTTTAGTCATAGGGTTAAAAAGATGGTCAGCTATTTGCATTGAGGAAGTAAAAAACAGAAAGTGATACATGATATTGACAGACAGACAGACAGACAGACAGACAGACAGACAGACAGACAGACAGACAGACAGACAGACAGACAGACAGATAGTAATGGGCCTTTTTGACCTGTTCCAGCTATAGTGCAAAAAGAAAGACATGCATCTCTATTTAGATACTCTTTATGCATTTTGGAATTTTTTTATTTGTTTCTTTTTCACTCAGCTTTGTTTACTAAACTGAACAGAAATTATATTGCACTCTTAGAAATGAATGTGTAAATAATTATGGAAAGATCTGGCTTTTGGTGGCTAGGTCACAAAGTTAAGCACCTTTTGAGTAGACCCCATTGTGGGAAATGGTTAGTTTGGTTTAGTTTGGCTTAGTTTTTGATGGAGATTTGAAGATGTACAGATAATATCAGGAACAGAGCCTGTCAAAATGTCTTTTAAAAAGCACAGAATAGTTACTTCCAATCGATATGATCTTTATTTGAACATAGAAAGGAGGGCTGGGTTGGTGAGTGGCCTTTTGTACAGCAGTTTAAAGATAAATTCCATTAACTTCGTCTATGTTTTTTGTTGTGTTACAAGAAATGAGTTACTAATTTTAATTTAATATTTAATTTAATATTTCAATTTGTTCACCACCCACTCAGGGGGAATCCGACTCAGGGTGGCTCACATACTTAAACCCCCCCCCCCCACACACACACACACACATAAAAACAGATTAAAACCCCAAACCCACATTAAAAATCCCACCCACCCCGAGAGACAGAAAGAAGATAAATTTCATGATAAGAGCCAACGAGCAGGAGCCACATTGCCTTCAGGGCTCCACAACTGCCCCGCCAGCCAGGTCTTAAGTCCTTTCCTGAAGGACAGCAACTCCATCTACAGGCATAGTTCTACTGGTAGGAGGTTCCAAAGTGCCGGAGTGAACACTGAAAAGCCCTTTTTCTTGTGCCAGAGAGGTGGCCCCCCCCCTGGCTGATGGAACAATTAGAGAGCCCCTCTGGTCCACTCTGGTTGGACGGACAGATGTCCTCAGGGCGATGCGGTCTCTTAGGTATCCCGGCCCACTACCATATAGGGCTTTAAAGGTCATAGCCAGCACCTTGAATTGCACTTGGAGGCAAACCAGTAACCAGTGCAGCTCCCGGAGGAGTGGTGTAGGGAGTAAATTCCCCTTGTGACAGAGTCTTTGTAAACCATGATTATTGGATGTGATAGTCATTTCTCTTCACATTTAATCTAGAAACCACCTCAGTGTCTTATGACTACAATTCTGTGTGCACATATTTAGGACAGTGATGGCGAAGCTTTTAGAGACTGAGTGCCCAAACTGCAACCCAAAAACCCACTTATTTATTGCAAAGTGCCAACACAGCAACAGGGGAGGAAGTAAACACTCCCATTGGGCTGCTGGGCAGAGGGGCAGGGCAAACTGTGCTGGGGGAGGGAGGAAGCAGTCCCATTGGACTGGTGGGCAAAGGGGCGGGGTTAACTCTTTGTTGGGGTGATTGCATGGGTGCCCACAGAGAGGGCTCCAAGTGCCACCACTGATTTAGGAGTTAAGTGCCTTCAACATCTGAGGATGTATTTCTATGGCTCAAGTGGCTAAGATGCTGACTGGGAGGCGGAAGGTCAGCAGTTCGATTCCTGAGTACTGCAGGACGGAATGAGCTCCCGTCTTTGTCCCAGCTCCTGCCAACCTAGCAGTTCAAAAGCAAGAAATTGCAAGTAGATAAATAGGGACCACTTCGGTGGGAAGGTAACAGCATTCCGTGTGCTCCAGTATCTAGTCATGCCTGCCACATGACCACGGAAACGTCTGCAGAAGCAAACAACACTGGCTCTTCGGCTTTGAAACAGAGATGAGCACTGTACCCTTGAGTTGGATACAACTGGCTTTCGAGCAAAGGAAACCTTTTGCTTTTATGTAATACTGGGCTGTAATTACTACTGATCTGTGAGTGCCTTTTGACACATTTCAGAATTCATTATTTTTAATTGCTGACACTGTTGACTGAATGGTTTAAAAATGGAAACTTTGTAGATAATAATTATTAAACCTTTTGTTGGTATCGTTCCACCTAAAATCAGGGGAGAAGTAGCAGAGGACACCGAAAGAACTAAGCAAGAGAATGACCCTCAACATCCTCTGAATGGATGTGAGCCTCAAGTTCCAGGAAGATCTTTATGGCAAGAACAAACATTCTTGAGGATGCACAATAGCATCATGGTATACTTTGGAGAAGAGCTTGAGTAAGCTACTTATTTTGGACTTCAGCCCTCAAAATCTTGCAGCCAGCATATCTACTATCCAAAACAGTAACTTGTCTTAGCTCAACTCAGAAGTTAATTTCATCTTATTAATATACCTGGTAATATGGTCATTCTGCAAATGTCTTTTCTTGTACTGCTGTGAATGCTAGAAATAAATAGATACTCTGCCACTTAGAAATAACAAAACAGTAAAACTGTTCCTCAGGTGAACAGATTGATGGATGCAAAGATAAAATTGCAGATGAAAAAAGGTCTAAACAGTAGGAGACAATGTCATTGTAAAAATAAACCACATTTTTCAGTACTGTAAATCATATAGCTTAATGACCCTTCATATGTGTTTGGATGGGTTTGTGTGTCCTGCTTAGAAAACAGGATGAATTTCAGATCTTATGTCATACACAATGCTAGTAGACAAGATATTTGTACAAATAGTTATTTCAGTTTAACCATTTGTGGATCAATTTTTAATCAGTCCTAAATAACGTATGTATTCTTACTTTCACTTTCTGTGTTTTCAAGAGCTTTTGGTACTGCATAGCTCCTTTGAGGTCTTCAAACAACAACACAGTAGCAAGAAAGGGTAGTGGCTTTTTTTTTGGAAATGCTTGAATAGGGGTTTTCTTTTCTTTTCTCTGGATATTTTGTAGAAAATTATGTTATATTAACATAAAATTTCAATGAATGTGATCCACTTTCTGGAGAAATATTCAATATTTCTTTGAAAAGGTTTTTTCAAATTCAGTTTTAGGGCCATGAGTCACAAGGTGTATATCACTATATAAAATATGCCAGCCCTACTGTGGCCTTAGGAAGAAGGATTAATTTTAAAATATTAGTTGGGAGCAAATTCCAAATCTGTTATTTCCTTAGGGAGAGGGGCCATCTGTAGAGGAAAGCTTCTACTGCACTTGGAAAATCTCCCCTTGATTAGGACTCCTCAAAGATGAGGACCCAAGATCACAAAGAGCAGCTTCACATTCATTGATTGATTAGGTTTATGTAAAAAACCCATTAGTGCAAGCACATGAAGCAGACTCTCCCCTCTTCCAGACCATCTTTCTTCATAGCAGGCCGGTAGTAAGGCTAACATTATTTTCCCATTTAAATCTTTAAAAGTAAGCATTTTTATTATCAGACAAGGATTAGAATTTCACTAAAGCAGGAGTTCTCAACCTTTTAAAGCCAGGGGTCATGTCACACTCCTTTAGACAGCTTCGGGGGCTGGATGGCCATTTGGCTCTTCCTCCACCACATAGCACTTCCTGGTGTGGTGGAGGTGGTGGTGGGCCACATGAAATTGTGCCGTGGGCCGCATTCAGACCATGGGCCGCAGGTTTAGAATATCTGCACTAAAGTAAAAAAAAAGTATAGTGATACCTCAGATAAAGTCTGATTTGGATAAAGTCACAGTTTTCATGCACAAAAGGCCTCCTTCGCTGGACCAGGCAGACGGCTTCAAAGATTGCAACCCAACTCCAGCCATGGAGAACGGACACTGCCTTTCCTCCCAGCTGCCCTGACGCCGACGCCGCGGCTCGCCAACGCTCCCTGCTCGTTCCAGGAGCCCATACCACCAGCTCCCGGGATTTGAGGCAGGTGGGAGCCATTGCTTCTGCCTCCGCCCTCCCCACCTGGGGGGAAGAAAAGGAGACGCCGAAGCCGTGGCTCGCTAACGTTCCCTGCTCGTTCCGGGAGCCCATGCCACTGGCTCCCAGGATTTGAGGCAGGTGGGAGCCATCGCTTCTGCCTCCGCCCTCCCCACCTGGGGGGAAGAAAAAGGAGACGCCGACCGCCGTGGCTCGCCAACGCTCCCTGCTCGTTCCAGGAGCCCATGCCACCGGCTCCCAGGATTTGAGGCAGGTTGGAGCCATCGCTTCTGCCTCCGCCCTCTCCACCTGGGGGGAAGAAAAAGGAGACGCCGACGCCGCGGCTCTCCAATGCTCCCTGCTCATTCCAGGAGCCCATGCCACCGGCTCCCGGGATTTGAGGCAGGTGGGAGCCATCGCTTCTGCCTCCGCCCTCCCCACCTGGGGGGAAGAAAAAGGAGATGCCGACGCCGGGACTCGCCAGCGCTCCCTGCTCGTTCCGGGAGCCCATGCTTGTTGCTGGAACCAGGGGGGGGGATTGTGGATGGGGTGGGAAGAGAGAGAGTTGGTCCTGCCAGCCAGGAAGGAGGGGCAGCATTCCATCTAGGGAGGTTCCAGGGATCCATATAGGTGTTGTGACGGGCATGGGGCGGTATGGCGGGTACCGTGGGGCGGGCCGCACTCGGGGAATGCGGGTCCGATGTTTAAGTGTGGTCCCTCATTCCAGCCCTGCAGGTACATCTCTGGGCCCTGAGCAGCAGATCCAGAGTGACCCCGCCCTTAGGCTGCTGCTGGTGAATGCCAGATCGGTCTGTAATAAGGCCCCCCTGATCCAAGATGCTATCCAGGAGGAGCAGGTCGACCTGGCATGCATCACCGAAACCTGGCTGACACCTGAGGATGGAGTACCTCTTTCAGACATGTGTCCAGCTGGGTTCGGTATTTGGCACCAGCCTAGAGGTGAGGTGAGGGGCGGTGGTGTCGCCATTGTTGCCAGGGAGTCTTTGGGAATTGCTAGGGCCACTGCTCCACAAGTGTCTGGTTGTGAGGCCCTCTTTCTACGGTTGGGCCCCAAGGGTCAGTTGGGGATCTTACTCCTGTACCTGCCCCCTTGCAGGGTAAGGGATGCCCTGCCTGAGCTCCTCGAAGCCGCCTCGATGCTGGCGTTGGAGTTCCCGAGGCTTATGGTTCTGGGGGACTTCAATTTGCCATCATTGGGGATGGCTTCTGAGGTGGCAAGGGAGTTCATGGCTTCCATGGCAGCCATGGGCCTGACTCAGGTAGCTCGGGGTCCGACCAGGGGCAGTGGTCACATGCCAGACTTAGTTTTCTTGTCGGAGCAGTGGCAGAGTGATCTGAGATTACAGGATTTAGTCATCTCACCTGTGCCATGGTCAGATCACTATCTGGTGACTCTTGACTTTCTGGGGGCGACACTTCATCGTAGGGAGGCAGGGCCTATTAAAATGGCCCGCCCTTGGCAACTAATGGATCCAGATGGATTCCAGAGGGAACTGGGGGATGTTCCTCTGGATCGGCTACACGATTCACCCGAGGCACTTGTCGACCTGTGGAACAGGACGGCAACAGCAGCCTTGGATGAAATCGCGCCACTGCGGCCTCTCCACGCCCATGGGGTTAGGTCATCCCCGTGGTTCACAGATAAACTGCAGGAACTCAAACGGGCAAAGAGACGCCTAGAGCGCCGCTGGGTGAAGACCCAGGATGACTCCGATTGGACACTAGCTAGAGCTGCTATTAGGGCCTACCTAGTGGTGATGAGGGTGGTGAGGCAGCAATACTTCACCACCCTTATTGCCTCCACTGATAATCGCCCAGCCGCCCTGTTCCAGATAACCAGGTCCCTCCTCGGTAGGGGGAGATCGGTGCCCGGTTGGCAGGGTTCGGCTGAGGACTTTGCTGACCATCTGGTGGAGAAAATCGATCGGATTCGTTCAAGGCTGAATCCCGGCATGGATGGGGAGGGTCAGGGAGGCACCGGAGCACAGTCTTGCTGTACGATCTGGGATCAGTTTGATCCTGTTGTCCCTGATGAAGTGGACAGGCTCCTTGCAGCTGTGCGTGCCACTACATGTCCTTTGGACCCCTGTCCCACCTGGTTGGTGAAAGCCTCCAAGGTGGTGACAGGTGGCTGGGTTGGGGCGATAATAAATGTATCATTACGGGAGGGGGTATTTCCTGCACCGCTAAAACATGCTTTGGTGTGCCCCCTCCTGAAGAAAATATCCCTTGACCCAGCTGTCCTTAACAACTACAGGCCGGTTTCCAACCTGCCCTTTCTGGGTAAGGTTTTGGAGAAGGCGGTGGCGCGCCAGCTGCAGAGTGTCCTGGAGGAAGCGGATTATCTAGACCCCTTTCAATCAGGATTCAGGCCCGGGTATGGTACGGAGACGGCATTGGTCGCACTGATGGATGATCTCTGGCGGGAGTGGGACGGGGGTTATCCATCCGTCCTTGCTCTTCTTGACCTCTCAGCGGCCTTCGATACCGTCGAACACGGTATCCTTCTGGAACGGCTCAAAGGATTGGGGATCCAGGGCACTGTGTTGTCCTGGTTTCCCTCTTTTCTGGAGGGCCGTACCCAGTCGGTGTGGTTAGAGAGTGAGAGGTCCAGCCCTAGGCTCCTCAAGTATGGGGTGCCTCAGGGCTCGGTGCTCTCTCCTCTCCTATTTAACATCTACATGAAGCCACTGGGTGAGATCATTCGTTCCCACGGGGTGCGGTACCATCAGTACGCGGATGACACTCAGTTGTACATCTCGGCCCGTGGGGACCCCAGTGATGCTGTTGAAATCCTATCCGGATGCCTGGAGGCCATTGGGGTCTGAATGGGGGCCAATGGGCTTTGGCTGAATCACAGCAAGACAGAGTGGCTGTGGATAAGGGGCCCCATGTTATCCAGGGAGTTACCATCTTTGGTACTGGATGGGGCTGTTTTGCCCCAGACAGACCCAGTGCGCAACTTGGGGGTCCTTCTGGACTCGCGGCTGCTGCTAGAAGAACAAGTAGCGGCTGTGGCCAGGAGGGCTTTTGCCCAACTTCGGGTGATTCGCCAGTTGCGCATGCTCCTGGACCGGGGCTCCTTGCTTATGGTCACCCATGCTCTGGTCACTTCCCGACTAGATTATTGTAATGCGCTCTACATGGGGCTGCCCTTGACGACCATTCGGAGGCTGCAGCTGGTCCAGAATGCAGCAGCCCGGGTGGTGATGGGATGTGGGCGATATGCCCATGCCTCACCGCTACTTCGGGAGCTGCACTGGTTACCAGTTTGTCTCCAGGTGCAACTCAAGGTGCTGGTTTTGACCTTTAAAGCCCTATATGGCAGTGGGCCAGGATACCTTAGAGACCGCATCGTCCCAAGAGTGTCTGCCCGTCCAACCAGAGCGGACCCGAGGGGCTCTCTAATGGTGCCATCAGTTAGGGGTGCACATCTGTCCAGCACCCGAAGGAGGGCCTTCTCCGTGTCCGCACCAACTCTCTGGAACCTCCTGCCAACAGATCTAAGACTTCAAAGAGAATTGCTGCCCTTCAGGAAAGGATTGAAGACCTGGCTGGCAGGGCAGGTGTGGGGCCCAAATGGGAACACTGTCCCCGCCTGCTGGCTTATGTAAAGAATTAAGAACTCTCTCTTCTTCTTTTTATAGTGGGATGGGTGGGTGGGATATGGTTTTTTTTAAGTGGGTTGGATATGGGGCTTTTAAAGTGTTTTTATGTGTTTTTAGCACTTGTTGTAATGCCGCCCTGAGTCGGGTTCTGCCTGAGTGGGCGGCATATATAAATATGACTATTCAATTAAAATTAAATTAAAAAATGGATGTTATCTGAGGTATTTTGTATAGGAACCTCGGATAAAGTCCATTTTTGGACATTATCCGATGCATCGCCCATTTGATTCAGATAAAGTCCAAAATCGGATAAAGTCCAAACTTGTGGAACGGAGTTTGGACTTTATCCGAGGTTCTACTGTACCAGTATTTCATGGAATACCATGAAATAAGATATCATGGTAGTAGCAAAACTCAGTGGGAATCCAGAAGACCTTTTAAAAGATCATTTTTGACTGAAAAGTTGTCTTTTCATTGTTCTCCTGGCAGAATTCTGGGAGTTCTTACCCGTAGACAGTCAACATCTAATTTTATGCTCCGTAGCGGATATCTCCTAAAGAACTACAAAGCCCCAGAAAGCACTGCAGCACCTTTCCTTTTTTGTACATTAACAGGAAGCAAGGCCCTGTACAGTCATGCAATCTTGGAAATAGGCCCTAAGCAAAATGTATGTGTCTGTGGGCTGGAATTCCCAGAATTCTATCTGGAGAATTCTTGGAAAATTCTGGGAGTTGCAGTCCCAACAAACAAACAAGCAAGCAAATGAAGTGGAGGATATCTTCCTTTAATCAATGTAAAATCAGTTCAAAGCAATAGCAATGATATCTTTGCAAAGACCAAACTAGGTGGTCTCTGGATAATACACAATTATGCATCCATTTCTTTTTTATTACAAGTTATTTGGAACATGGGCAGGGTTACATTGCAGGCGCACCCCCCAATAAAGGACTCAGACACCAATGAAAGTGGATAACGGCATTGGGCCACATTTATTGATTCATGCCCTAGTCCAAATTATAAATTTCTATTGGTAATTGACCAATCATAATTCTTAAGGCAAGCAGGCCGAAGTAACACTGGTAAGGTACCACCCAAAATTGCCAACGGCAATTGCTACAATGTATCCATTTGTATCAATTTGTTTGTTGACCACAAACAAATTGTTGACCGTAGTCAATATCTAACTAATGACCCCACCCTCTGACGCGTATCCGTAAAATCACGGGGTGATGCATGCTGTCTAGCTATCGCCATCACCCCGTCGCCTAGTTCGTCGTTGACCGGACAACGTTTAACCAACTTATGCCTGTCTAGTGTTGTCCAGTCAATTGCGAACTTGCCGGATACCTGTGGGTCATAATGTTTACCTTACCAGTGCTACCCGCCACACGGAGGGGCTTCAAAGAAGGCTCGACGCCCCCCCCAGACCGTCAGCTCGGTCAACAGGCCTGCTCGCCAATCACCCAACAGGAGGTCCATACCTCCTCGCGACAGATGGACCCCATCCCCTGCATACAAGTCATAACTTTGGAGGCTAATAGCAGGGTGACGACTGACCCTCCCCCAAGCCCTGTCGACAAGGAAACGCGCCACTGCCCTATTCACCATGCGTCTAGCACGGTCAAGGGCCAGGAGGTCAACACCCCCTCTGTAGGAATGGTGCGGGACCATGTCCGACCAAACAAGGGTTGTGGCGGGCCAGACGTAATGCAGGTAGGCGAGGTCCTCGCAAATCGCATGCTTCAGCGACAAGCCGGTGACCTGGCCCTAATCATTGCCCCCCAGGTGTATGATCAGAATGTCAGGCGGGTCAGCATTCTGGCCTGAAAAAAGGAAAGGCAGCAGCTCCCGCCATAACATCCCGGGCTTACCATGCCATGTGAGACTTGCGTATGCACCCAGTC
This sequence comes from Bradypodion pumilum, assembly GCA_035047305.1. Taxonomy (NCBI): domain Eukaryota; kingdom Metazoa; phylum Chordata; class Lepidosauria; order Squamata; family Chamaeleonidae; genus Bradypodion; species Bradypodion pumilum. The sequence goes on from JAWDJD010000003.1 coordinate 329,397,304, forward strand.
CCAGTCGGGGTCCCCACTCTGTCACCGCAGCATAACGCGCTGCCCTGTGCACGTAGCTATTGCCCACCAGCCATACTGTCACCGGTGTAATACGACACCCCGGGTCTGTAAAGGAAAAATGAGGGAAAGTAGGTAAGGTGACTGGGTTGGTACTCACGGTGGGAGTGGGCGCACATAAAACTGAAAACATTGCGAACCCCACCGTCCCATGCTACGTATGTCAGCCCCTGAGTACCCAAAAGCAGCTGCGGTTGAGGCCGCCCCTATACGGAATGAATGAGTGCGATAGCGGGCACCTGGGAGGCCCACACTGGCCAGCGCTTTGCCCGTCACCTTCCAAAATTGAAATTTAGTAAGGGGAGACCCATCTTGGTGACAGAAAAACGGGCCATGGTGCGTGCCACGCAGTGCCAGGAATTCCTGTAGGGCACCAACCGGACAGATGTCTGCCAAAGAACACCGTAGCAGTCGCACACCACTGCCGACGCCATGCTGATCGGTCTTAGAGGAACGTATCCTCAACTGAGCCCAGTCTTTGGCTACACAGACATCCTCGAGTTCCAGTGCCCTACGACTTTCATCCGCCTTAGACAGCATCACAAGCTCGCTGATGCGGAGCGCTCCAAAAAATGCCACCGTTGTGGCTGCATGGAACAGGGCTGCCTCATATGCATCAAAACAGAGGCAAGGCCATCCCCGGGCCAACTGGGTAAGGACCCCTGGGGAAATCGGGTGGCGGTCGTCTGGGCAACGCCCGCGCTCGCGCACCCACCCCTCCAAAACATATCTCACACGGAAGTCAGAGGTGCTGTCCACATGACCCCCCACCTTGGCCATAAAAGCCAACGCTGAAAGCTTAGATGCTATGGTGCGAGGTGCAAGGCCCTGAGAATGCAGGTAAACCATGAACCGCAGAACATGGGTTACCGGGATCGGCCAGGTTCCTGGCAGTTGAAATTGAGTACAGAATGCCCTGAAAGAATTAATTGCGTGGTGATACGCCTTACGGGTGCGTGGCGCTAGCGACAGGCCAATCGCCCGGTTCACCTCTCCTTGCCAATGGTCCATATCTCCTCCGGGAGTGGCGAGGGAAATTCCTCCGCATCCGGGGCCAAGGCACGGAACCGGGAGATCTGTAGGCGGGACAAAGCGTCAGCAATATCATTATTAACCCCTGGGACATGCCTGGCCCTGAACAGTACGTTGAGGCGCAGGCTGCGCAACACAAATTGGCGCACTAGGTCCATAACCCTGGACGATTTGGAAGTCTGTGCATTTACAATGTGGACCACAGCAGCATTGTCACACCAGAAATGCACGACCGAGTTGGACCACTCCTGGCCCCATAGCATCAAAGCACCCAGGATAGGGAAAGATTCCAGATATGTGAGATCACGCAGGCGACCCGTGCCTGCCCAGGCCGGTGGCCACCCACCATAGGCCCACTTCCCATTGAAGTACATCCCATAACCCAGGGATCCCGAGGCATCAGACTGAATCTGAAATTGAGGGGAAGCCAGGAGGTCATGCCTCCAAAATGAGACCCCATTGAACTCCCTCAGGAACTGTAACCAGACAAGCATGTCTCCCCTGATACCCCGGGTAAGCCTAACCCTATGGTGAGGCCTGGATAATCCTGCCATAGCGTCGCACAAGCGCCGGGCAAAAGCCCTGCCCGGTGCGACCACTCTGCAGGCGAAATTAAGATGACCATGCAGCACCTGCAGTTCTCTCAGCGATGCCTTGCGCTTGGCCAACAAGTCCGAGATAAGGGCCACTATCCTTGACACCTTATCCCGCGGTAACCTAGATGCCTGCGCTATCGTGTCAATCTCCACCCCCAGGAAGACTAGCTGTGTAGATGGGCCCTCGGTCTTTTCGGGTGCTAAAGGGACACCGAGTTCCTCCATTAGCGTCTGAAATGTGTTGAGGAGACGTGTACACGTGTCCCAGCCCCGTTCACCCCCGAATAAAAAGTCATCCAGGTAATGGGCTACAGACCGGGACCCTGACCTGCGGACGAAAGCCCACTCTAGGAAGGTACTGAAACGCTCGAAAGCCGAGCATGATATGGAACAGCCAAAAGGCATGGCCTTATCAAAATAATATTCGCCCCGAAATTTGAAACCCAGCAATTCAAAGTCGCCCGGGTGCACTGGCAAGAGGCGAAAAGCCGACTTAATGTCGCACTAAGCCAGCAGCGCACCCGGGCCACAGGAGTGCACCATGCGCAGCGCGTGGTCAAAAGATGTATACCTGACTGAGCAAAGGTCGTCAGGGATAGCATCGTTGACCGATCGGCCGGCTGGGTAGGACAAATGATGGATAAGGCGAAACTCGCCTGGAGACTTCTTGGGAACCAAGCCCAGGGGCGATACCTTAAGGTTAGTGAACGGGGGTGCAGGGAAAGGGCCAGCGACCCTGCCCGCATTGACCTCTTTATTGATGCTGGCGGCAGCCACCTCCTCCCTCCCCCTAAGGGACAAAAGGTTGGGGCATCCTGAGGGGACCTGTCACCCATGAAAGGAATACGGAACCCCTGCCTAAAGCCCTGAAGGAGATAATCTGCATCTTCCCCCTTCGGGTACAATGCGAGCCAACGCTCCAACATGTCCACATTAATTGGGGAGGGAGCCTTTTGGTGAACCAGCTCCATCTGCGGCAGTCTTGCCAGCCCACTGTCCGCCCCTCCCTCTGCCCCGCGTCCCTCCAGGCCTGGGACAGGCAGAGGCTGCATGGGGGACCGCACAGGTGGGACACTCATGTCTGTACTTGCAGTTCTTCTTATTGCATGAACCATTAGACGAGAAAGTCCAGCACAGCAGGCAGGCTGGAACCCCCTGCCCCGCCACTTGGCGGGGAACCTGTGCTGGAGCCACTCGCTGGACCGCATGTCCACAATGGTATCTTTCCCCTGGCGCGGGGCGCGTGGGCGTCATGTACAGAAGCCAAAGCCTCTGGCATGGCTCATCCCACCTCATCTCCGGGTGCAGGGGAATTCGCATACGGAATTCCTCGTCATAAGCCAACCATGACGGGCCCGGAAAATCAACCATCGCCCGATAGATGTTGTCCAAATACTGGACCATCGGAATTGCCAAATCCGGCCGGGCCCTCAGGTACACCGCCATGTAGATGAGGTAAGCCGGCAGCCAGTTGGCCCACGTTCGTGGTGGCTTGCGACGACGTGCCTGTTCCTTATCCTTCTCATCCTGCCCCTCCCTCTCTTCCTTGGTGGGCTCCCTGTTTAGGAGTGAGAAGATATCTACATACTCCCCTCGCCATATTTTCTCTCTGGTGGCCTGTGCCAAGTGGTCACCCAGTGGCAAGGAATAGCCCGCTGTCGGCAAGGCCGAGACAGGCACAGCAGAGACTGCGGGCATCTGGAAAGGGGCTTGGACTAGCCCAGCCACCCCCAAAACATTCCCTACAGGGTAGGAAACGCTCCCCACCCCGGGGCCCTGGGTGGTGGTTGACGTCGCATGGTGGTGCATCAGTGGCTGTACCGCCGCACCACCCATGCGAGGCCAAGGCCATTGGAAAGCCCCCCCCCAACGTAGCCACATGTGTAGGTGCACTAGCTTGTACCGCATACTCACATGCTGCACCCCCGCGGGCCGCCCCCACCGGGGGTTCTGGCCCACTGGGGGCGTCGGAGCTCACGACCGCCGTAGAGCTCGTCGCCGGGGCCTGACCCGCGCTGGCCTGTTGGTTGGGGAGCTGCGAGGCAGTGGCCAAAGTCGCGCCACACGCCTCAAGCTGCTCGACCCGTCCCGTCGCCTGCCGCTGCCCAGCAGATGACGCTTCAAAGTGAACCCCAAAAGGAGCCCCAGCGTGGCTGGCCCGAGCAAGGGAAGCCTCGAGTGCCGCCACGCGGGCCAGTAAGGCCTCCACACTGGCATGGGGCCACGGGCCAGCCGGCCCACCCGTTACGGGCGTGGGTACAGGTCCTTGCACCCCGGGGCCCGAATATGGCCATGACCCCACACCCGGGCCCGGCAGGGCCGACGTAGGCACCTGCCAAGGGAGGGGACCACACCACCCCCCAAGGCTTGAAGGCCCCGGACTGAGCTGCGCCCCAATAGAGGGAGGCCCAGTAGAATGGGCACCAGGACCGGCGTTCACCGCTTGCGGGCCGCGGGCCGCAGCCCATGCTGGACCCCTGCTCGGGTCCCCAGCCTCCGGCCAGGGGGTAATAGACCCCATCCCACCGGTCCCGGTGGGTGCCGGCAAAGGCGGCTGGTGGGGAGGCGCAGCCGCGGTCCTCCGACCCAGATTGCGCCTCCGAACCGCCCGAGCCGCGCTCGCGGCTGCCTTCTTCTTCGAAGGCATCTCAGTCGGACCTAAGGGAAGCCGAAAAGAGGAAGGAGCAGCCAAAAGGCTTCCCAATCAAGGTAAAAGCGACGGAGTAAGAGGGAAAAACTTCTCCGCTCCGTCGCTTCGCAAAATGGCAGCTCGGCTGCCTCGTGGCCGCCCCTTTTATGAGGGAGCTGGCCACGCCCCCAACTACCCGGATGCCTTCGTCCTGTGGGGGGGCCCCCGCAAAGAGCGCGGCGGCCATTTTGGCGCCGCGCTTGCAATCTTTACAGAGCACACAGTAGCTGAAATCCTGTTGCTTAGCATAGTACATTGCAACTAGATTAGATCCATTGATTTAGTAGAGGTTTGGCGAGTCAACACCTCCATACATCTAATTGATTCAAACAGCCCTGCTCTAGTTGTGATTTTCTTTAGTGCAGTAAATTGCAACTGGAATTGACCAATTTGAACACTTTCCCCCAAAAGTCATTCATGCTTTTAGTTCTTGCTCCTCTGATGGTACTGTGAAATTTCTGTCCGTTGAGGAGTGTTGTAGTACTATGAAAAGTGACATTAACCCAAGGACTAAAAAGCCACAACTGCCTGTCTTATTTCATTGGGGACTTTACAGAACAAATTAAGCAAGGAAGCAGCTCCCTGCTTCATGGAGATAATGGCACCAAGAGTATGATGCAGCTTTAGGAAGTTAAGAGCCAGAAGATGAATCATAAAATCACACAGTTGGAAAGGAACTAAGTAGTCACATTTCTCCATAGGAAATCCTCTGTTGCAGCATCTCTGTGAGGTAATTATTATGTTGAGGCTTAAAATGTTCTGGTTAAAGAAAATTATCACCTTCCACGGTAGTCAGTTCATAACAAAACAGTAGAGACAGAACCTTAAACAGTGATAGGGGTTAAAACTTCACCTTTCCACTTGGGAATTAAAACTGAGGGGTTTAAGCCAAGTCTTCAGAGAAATAAAAAACCTACCTTTTCCAGAGAAGTAAATTGATATCAGTACTTTGTTATGTTTTCCTTGTTGGCATGTAACAGTGTCATGTAGGATCTTGTAGTTTCAAAAATTTGTGTGACTTTTCACTTTTTGTATGTTTTAAATTCCTTGATTCATCGATTGGCCAGACAATCAAGGGATGAATTCCTGCTGGTCGCAACTCACTTTCCATTCCTTTCGCTGCTGAACTCTTCTTCTCCAGGTTCAAGCAAAACTTTTAACAGTTGAGTCTTCCCATCTTTGGTGTGGGTGAGGCCTGTCAAGGGGTCTTTTTACTCCTCTGGGATACCACTCAGTAACTGCTGCTGTCCAACACTTGTCTGTCACCTTCAACATATTTCTGCAAAAACAGAAGACAAAACCAGCAGTTAGCTCCCTTGCTGCTCCCGATCAGTTGTGTAGTAAATTCAGAACTAATTAGAGGCAGGTCTTTTGAAAAGGAGATGGCTTTTCATCAGGCATGGCATGTTGTTTCGCCAGGTACACATCTTAGAAATGTGGGAGTGTTTTGATAATGCCAAAAAGCCCTTCTGCTATTGTTCAACATGCATTTCTAAGATGTGTACCTGGCAAAACAATGTGCCACGCCTGATGAAGAGGTTTTGGACCTTGAAAGCTTGTGTAACATTGTATTTTTGAGTGATCCAATAAAAGTATCACCTTCCTCCTGCATTTGCTGCAATTTTTATGTCAGAATTGGCCATCTGGAGAACCAAAGAGTATTTGCTTATACAGTATCTGTATTGTTAAGCCAGTTGGTAACAACAACACAACTCTTTAATAATGTGTAATGCAATGGATTATTTGCACAATGGGAACAGTGCTGCCAATCCTAACAGTCCATTGGCTGAGAAGATACAAAGTTCTCTTGAAATCTAATGATCTAAACTCTAAATTGTTTGATGGTAATGAGTTTATATATGCGATATGAACCAGCTGACTCTTTTACTCCTACTTATTTTATTGTATTCAATCAAAGACAAAACATTGCCTCAGCAGCAGTTTTAATATCCTTTGAAAAGTATAATATCCATATCACAAGTCTGCATTTTTATATCTATCTGACTACAAACTATTGTTTCATTTCCCATTATTTTGCATTTTCAAGGTATAATATTCTGATGGATCCTGGGATGTTTTGGGTTGACAAAGGGAACACTTTCATTTAACTTGCAATGCATTTGAATTTCTTTTCTTGTTGTTGCTCAGTTACACAGTCAATTCCAACCTTTTGCAACCCCATGGACAATTACACACCAGACACCTCTAACCTCCACCATCTTCCTCAACCCACCCAACTCTGTGCCCATTGCATCAACAATACCATTATTTTCATTATTTTTTTGATAAATACAATAGCCTTATTTAGATATAGAGTTTAGAAAAGTTAGTTTTGTGAGCAACAAATTTCAAAATCCTCAAGCATATTCTTGTTGGCCAGGGTTTGATGAGTCATTCTTCTTCTTTTGCCATATCTGAATCCAGATATTGGCGATCCTCATAGCAATCAGCCATGAAGACAGTCCTGAGAATAGACAGTCCTGTCTTCCCCATCGCAGCATGACACCCATACCACCGATCCAGTTCTGCGAGTCAGTTTCTGGTCCTGAGCCCTTTTGGCACACAAAGTCCTCCTCAGCCCCAGGCCAGTATTGATGAAGCTGCTGCCCTCCATCAAGATGGATTCAAGTGGGATTTAATCCACTTGGGGACCATCACCCTTCCCTGTGGACTTTGACACCCAATACTTAGTCCTTAGGCTTGCCAGTTAATTACCAGCCTGACACTCATTGTTGAGTCACTGGTAGTATGGTCTACCCTATTATCATAGCAGAATAACCTGGCCAGACTGGAGTCATAGTTCAATAAGATAACTTTCCTAAGCAATGATCTATTCAAACATTTAAATTAATCATTTGATGAAGAAGAGGGGAGACAATGTTATCAGTAGTGTCCTCTGCTTCTATGTTCCTCCTTTCCCATGAATTGGAGGCCAACATCTGTAGTGGGTTGTTTGTTCTATTTATGAAAGCTCCCTGTGTGACTCAAAACTTTGAAAAGCAGCATTTTAATTCATGCAAGGAGACCAGAGTAGAAGATCATGAAAAGTTTCATCATGTAATGATGTGGGTTTTTTTTTTTTTTTGGTTAGTCCTTCTCTTCAACTGTAACAAACTAATTTTTCATTTCTGGTCAAGTGACCACCTCCAGTTTTAAAGCAGGTTTTGGGCAATAGCAAAAAAACTACTGTCTTAATTAAAAACTAGATTGAGTCTTCATTTGATTTTAATATGGGCATTAATGATCATTTTGTAGTTAATGTCTTTACTCCACATAATAGAACCCTGGCACACAGGTCATCTGAAAGCAACTCAGCACAGTCTGTAAAGTATTTGGTGTACTTTTCCCTCTCTTTCCATCATGCATTATGGACTACAGTGTAATTTAAAATTATTCGTACACATTTCTATTTCCTGGCTTCAGTATTTTACAAAACCCATCTAAAATACCATAGTAATGTGAGCAGTTTTATGGAGCATTTCAGTGCACAGCAAGTGTAACAGGCTTTTAAACTGTAATGGAATCCTTCAAAGCAAAATGTGAAAAATGCTCCATTTTATTCATTTTCACATGTTTTTCTTCAAAATTGTACAATGATTTATAATGCTGCAGAGTGTTGGATATGTGCTCTTGGGTTGCCAATGGGTTATCAGTCTACCAGTTGGATGAGTTCAGTAGAGAATGTTTACTTATTGTTAGCAATGGGGGCCATAAGACTTATAGCTATAGCACAAGAGAAAAATCTCATGTGTAAGTGTCTATGCATAAATCTATACCAGCTATTAAACACAGTGATCTGAATCCATTTTACAGTGCCTTCCTAATGTAGTTTTACTGAAACAGTGGTAGATACTTGTGTGTTGACTCACCATTCAGCCACTGATTCAATGGGCCTACTGTGGCTAGGATTTGGTAATTGGATTTCAGTGTAATGGTTTCAATATTGTTAATTTAGTTTTTCTGAATAAATTACAAGCATATCTGTTCCATACAGAGCAGTGAGAAAGCAATCAGAGCTTGACAATTGAATGGTATATACCAATGATGGTGAACCTTTTAGAGTATGAGTGCCCAAACCGAGGGGCAGGATGAACTCTGTGCTGGGGGAAGGAGGAAGTACTCCCATTGGGCTTCTGGGCAGAGGGGTAGGTTGTACTCTGTTCTGGGGGAAGGAGGAAGCACTCCCACTGGTCTGCTGAGCATAGGGTCAGGGCGAACTCTGTGCTGGGGTGATGGCGTGCATGGCAACAGAGAGGGCTGGGAGTGCCATTTTTGGCATGTGTGCCATAGGGTCACCACCACTGGTATATACTGTATGGTGCCTGTAGGTGCTATGTGTTGTGTGCAACTGTCTTTTGTGCTGAGGTCTTCCAGGTCTTTCCAGCTTCATGGAATATATATTGATGTGAAAGCTGCCTATCCCCAAATGGATGGTTATCCTGAACTTGGAAGATATGTTGGGACATTAGAAACTGCTATTTCCTGGGAAGAAGTGGAAACTCATCCTTTAAAAGAAATCTGTTGGCATCAGAAAAAAGAGCCCCACCTGCCTTGCTTGGTTTTAAATTCCCCACTATAAGAAAACAAAACAAAAATAAAATAAAATAAAACACTGCAGCACTTTAAAGACTAACTGCTATATTTTTACTGTGAGCTTTCATGGATAAGTCCAATTCTTCAGACCACTTCCCCATTATAAAACCACTTTGGAAGAGTTTCAGCACCTAGGAGAGCTCTTACATACAGAAGCTGTGCCAAGCTTTTTCCTTCTACACAATAGCCATAGCATAAATTGGATATTTTCCTGCCACTCCAAGAAAAGCTGAACAGCTGAGCATGAAAGGCAAAGTTCAATCTGGCAGAGGAAACCAGAAGCTCTTCTTTCAGAATCGATTGCTCAGGTCCTAGTGAGAATGATGGAGTACACAGAAAGAGCCTCCTCAATGATTATGGTATTTTTGAACCACAATTGAGCATACCTCAGGTAACGGCAACCTTGTTGTGCTGGCTAATCCTTCTCACACTAGGTCAGGTGAATTCACCAAAAGATGGTTTCACTTTGGCAGTTTTATGTCTGGCCTAGACACACATCATGGAAATGTGCTGACAGCTTTGACTACAAATTCCAGAATCTCCCAGATGGCATTGATAATACTGCTGAAGAGGTCTGTGCATTAACTACTTTTATCAGATGTATTAATATCATTTTTGCTAAAAGGCTGGTGCAGAAAGCATAAACAATTGATTTAATCCAACGCAATAATGGACAAGATATGCAACTCATTATTTGGATTGTTAGTTATGACTTTTGGATCTGTGCTAGATCTGTTATAGCTACTGGCTATGATTCTTAAAGCATTAGCAAGAAGACTTCAGATCTGATTTTTCAGAAAGAAACTTCATAAGAAAATTGTATTTCATTTGGCTCTCATCATGTACATTACCTATTACTGTACCTATTAAGCTGAAAGCTGCAGCTGCTATGATATTGTCCAGGACTTTTTAGAACACAAAATTCTAGGACTCTTCAATTTTCACAAACCACCAACTCATTTCTGGGTAAAATGTAAAGAGTCTTGCCTTTAATTATTGTTTGAAAATCTCTACATATTTTGGAACAAGGATATCTTCACCAAGAGTCTATACAGCAGAGGAAGATAATTTCCTGGCCTACAGATATACAGAATCAATCATTGTAATGGCCTCTATGTGGGCTACCCTTGAGGCTGGTATGGAAACTTTAGCAGATACAAAATGTGGCTGCCAGGCTGTGGTTGGTATTGACTGATTTGACCATACTGTATCACGTCAGCCTTTGCTAGTCTTCATTGGTTGCCCGTTGCATTCTATGGCAGGTTCAAGGCATTGCTGGTGACCTATAAAGCCCTGAACAGTTTGAGTCCATGCTATCTTAGAGAGTGCCTCTATCTCAAAAATTATACCCAGAGAACCCAGATGCTTAAACTCCAAATGGTCACACCTAGGTAAAGGTAAAGGTCGCCCTTGCTCTAAAGCCAGTCGTATCTTACTCTAGGGTTCAGTGCTCATCTCTGTTTATAGCCAAAGAGCCAATGCTGTCTGCATCTGCAGATGTTTCTGTGTTTCTGAGATGAGTACATGGAACACTGTTTACCTTCCCACCAAAGTGGCCCCTATTTATCTACTTGCCATTTCTTGCTTTCAAACTGCTAGGTTGGCAGGAGCTGGGACAGAGATGGGAACTCACTCTGTCATGTAGCACCTGGGAATTGAACTCCAACCTTCCAGTCAGCAAGTTTAGCATCTTAACCATTTGAGCCACTGCAGTCCCACATCTAGAGATGAGAGTAAATCAGGGATCAAATCGAGAGCTTTCTCTGCCATGGCTTCACCCTCTGGAATGATTTCCCTTTGGAGATAAGATCACCCACATCGCCACCACCTTTTGATAAAACACTTTACAAGTAAATTTATAATAATAATAACCACAGCTTTATTGGTTGCAATAGTACAATCACTTGGCCTTGAACAGCGCACCAGATCCCAATATCAGGTGACCTATCAATTGATGAGGCTTTCCAAACCAATTATTGTGTAATCTCATGATGACAGAAATTGGTTCTCCTCAGCTTCAAGACTACTGAAAATACCATCTCCATCCTATATGAAGACCAAAGCACCCTCACCCCAGTTGGGGAATGCTCCTGCTAGTCCTCACATTAAGATCCCTCACACAATCGTAACCATCTATGGGTACATCTTGCTCCCAACCTCCTCACTGGATGCAGTGTTATGGCCCAAACTAGCCACACAATACTGAAATCACATGATAAAGCAGAGACAAGAACTAGTTGCTGATGATAAGGCATACCCAATTACTTGACCTACATTTCTTCTTTCATGTCTTGGTTAGAATAGTTTATAGAGTCACATGTATGTTTTTAGCTTCATCATTTTCACTTCTTGCAACTTTTTACCTCTATTCAGTGTATGAAGAGTGAGACAAGCTGGGTTTAGGTGCATTTTAGACAATCATTTTATTCTACTTTGTAGATTATAGGAAATGACTCAGGCCTTTTGGCAAGTCGTAGAATAGTTTGAAGAGACTTTCAATCATTCTTTACTCTGGCTTGCATTTGATCTTGAATCTTTCTGTGTATCTATTTACCATAGATTCCAATTTTTGACAACTATGGACATTTTACTGTTCTGATTCTTTGATAATAACCAGTTTCAGTTAATATACCTATAGCCATTGAAAGTAAAATACTGGTGTCCTGAATCTTATTTTTGTATTGTTCTATACACAGTTGTATCTCATTATATAGGACTATGACTTAAACCAGGGGTTCCCAACCTAAGGCCCACAGGTTGGATCTGGCCTATGTTGCCATTTTATGTGACCCCCCACCCCTCCAGAACAAAATGGCCACCCCTTTGAAGCTGTTGAGACAAAATGGCCACTCCCATCATGCAGGCAGTGCAAAACAACCGTCTGGCCCTCAAAGCTGACTGAGAGAGCATGACCCGGCCCCCAGCTTGAAAAGGTTGGGAACCCCAATTTAAACATTTCAAATTTGTTGTATCTAACACCTGAACTTTAATCTATTTTATAATACCACTGCATGTTTACAAAGCTGTGAATAAAACTACTTTAAAAGGATCCAAATTATAGTACAGTGTGGCAGATTCAACTACCTCATAAAAGTTTCTTTTTAAAATTTAGCATACTTAATTTTATATAGCTCTCTAAATTGTAGAACATTTTAAAGTCATTGTCCTCTGAATATTTATATACCATCTGGGGTCTAAACATTGAAACAAAAGAAGGATCCAGCAAGAAAAACAGCAACTTTGTGATAAAGAATGTTTGTAAAGGAATGTGGGAGGACATTATTTATTTGATGCAGATAAGAAATGTATGGTGTGTACCAGTTACTGCAGTACAAACTTACATTGTAAAACTAAATAGTTGATTGATTGTTTTAATTCCAATTAACACTCTGGAGAAACCTAAGGCAAAATCGTTCACATTAGTACTCAAAAGTTCTTCCAGCACAATGTACTACAGATAAACTGAGGAGAGTTAAAATGGGGACAAAGAGCTTTTGGTGCCAAAATCTGAAAAGCTGATTCACACTAATAATGGTATTGTTTCAGAAAGGTTAACAAAACATTTCACACACTCTTTGGTATACTTACCTTTCTCTTGAGAGAGAGGAAAACATTGGCTTCCTATGAAGATTAGTTCTTTCTTGTAAGAAAATCAAAACTTCAGAGATATGTCTATGGTTTCTGACCTTACTATCACCTCCACCAAAAGGAATGTGCACCCCAAAGAAGATCTACACAGCATCTTAAGGTGTGGGGTACTTTTTCCTTGCTGGGGTGAAGCAGAGACAGGCCCAGAGGCTGACAAAATGCCCATTGCCTCATGTTCAGGGTCGTGCTGACTTGGCAGTTATAATTTAGCTTCTAACTGATAATTTAAAGGGCCATGACACCTTGGCAGTTTCCGCTCCCGCTTCGGCTCCTCTTGCCGGGCTCCTCTCCGCCCTGTGGGAGAAAGTGCAAAGCGCTTTGGTAAAATTGCAGAGATAATAATAATACTAAGGCTTGGATTGAAAAACAAAACCAACATGAAATCATTATTATTATGTCCATGCGCTGCTGAAGCACTTTGGAATTTCTACCACAGGATGGAGGGGAGCCCAGCAAGAGGAGCCGAAGCAGGAGCGAAAACTGCTGAGGTGGCATGGCCCTTTAAATTATAAGATAGAAGTAGGGGTGTGCGACAACTCATCCTGGCATCTTGCTGAGCCAGCATAGGCCTGCTCATGTTGGTGGAAGGTCAAGAGCGCTGAGCTCATTTGAGAGAGCTCTGCCTGAACCTCAGCCTCTTTGACTGATTTGAGCACCAACAAGACTTCTGACTGTCGTGCTGAGTCATGGGCCAAGGATTTGCTTCTTCCAGCTTCAATCTGACTTCATGACTTGTTTATAACATTTAGTTTACTGCTTTTACTTAAACTCCTTATTGTTGATTTCTTGTTGAATTGGCTATCTGAAGGCAAAGAGAAGGTCCTGATGTCATTTTAGCAGTGTGGCTGCATCCGCCATTTTCTTGCCCCATTTTTACAGTTTGTTTGTTTGTTTGTTTGTTCGTTCATTCATTCATTCATCAAAGAGTTTTTAGGCAATCAATTAATCAGAACTCATTGGCAAAGGGGATATGTCCGTTTCCTCATGCTGGGGAAAGGGCAGGTTGCTCATCTTATTTAAGTGGGCTCAACTGAACCTCAGCCTCTTTGGCAGATTTGAGTGCTGACAACTGATCTGACTGCCAACCCTGTGGCCTAGAGTACTTAGTGGGTTGCCTTTAAGAGGCCAAATAGGATTTTTTTAGCCTTCTAGATTGGCGTTGGGAAGTAGGGTAGGTTTATTTTACCTATCCTATTCTAGGTTTTATTGAATTTTGGTTTTAGATGGGTGTGGTCACAAGGATATGGGCAAGGAGTGCTGGGTGGATGGGGTTTGTGGTGAATCCTTTTGGGCATCTATTGTTAAGGTGGCAGTTTTTGCCTGAAGCGAGTCATGTGAATCAGTTGGGCATACAGGGAACATCACAAGACACCTTTGGGGTGCATCCATCATTTGTTCCTATGAACTAAATTTGAGGTAATGGCCTCAAAGTTGTCTCCCCAAGTATTAGCTGGCCTGAGCAGTAGCTGATAAGGATCAGCATTGCACTGGGGCAAAGGTTCACCCACCTGATCCAGAGAGGGATGGAATAGCTTCTCCTGCTTCTGTACATGGTGTATAGCACTACCAGGCTCCAACACAGGTTAGGGGTTAATGTTTTAAATTCAATTGTGGCCCAAGCCTTTTGACCAAAGTTGAAGATGTCCTGCCTCTTTATTTTACTGGTGGGGAGGGAAATCCTCTCCCAGAGAGCGACACTTTAATGAGCAGTTTGTTAAACATTTTAGTAGTGGCAGGTATTCGAGTCTTTTAAAATACATAAACAACACATCAAGCACAAATTTTAGAATACAAAACCAGAAAGAGAAAACCAATAGGCAAATTGATACTTGGCAGACAATTCTATCCAAAAGAATATATATTGGGTATCTTTCCATAAGCTATAGATTACTAAACCAGGCCATCAGTTTACCAAATTGTTAATATCAGGAAGCTTTACTAATAGATGAGATTGCTAACCTTCAGGTCTATTCTGATTTTTGGTGGCCCTTTCCAGGGATTTCTAGCTAGCAGATATTCTGAGGTTGTTCACCCATTCTTCTGGGAGTGCTTTGAGACTAGAATTAGGCCATGACTTTATTTATGGGCATTATTAAATCAGAAAATTGAGAGTTATTTCTTTTGGTAGACACAATGGGGAACTGAACTCTCAATCCCTCCTAAACCACTGAGCTACCCAGCCAGCCTGTAATGTCTTATCTCATTTTACAATCCATGACATATAAGGCTAGTGATGTTACAACCAGTCAAAAACTATGATATAACACAACACCATCAGATAAACTGAACATATTATATTAGATTAAGAGGGGGGGATACAATTGAAATTAATTGTGCAATTTTTAAATATCAATTAAAATAAAGTGACATGTTTGGAACTGAAAATACTAGCTACCTGACTCCTGTCTTCACCTCTTGTGCTAAAGCATAGCCTGTTAGAGATCTCCTTCAGCTAATCTTCCTATCAAGGTTCCCGTCAGGTGATTAGGGTGTCGAATCATGGATGGAATTAAATTGCATATGGAGCCTATATGTATAGCATGGTACCTGATTTTGATCTTTGATGCCAGGGATTTGCAACCTATGGCCCGTGGTCCAGGTTCGGCCCATGGTGCCAATTAATCTAGCCCACAGTGAAGACCCAGGTGCCACCACCAGAGGTACCAAAAATGTGCTGGAAGTGGTGAAAACATGCCCAAAATGTGCTGGAAGCCCCCAAAACATGCCCAAAACATACCAGAAGCATGGAAAAGCCAGAAAAAAATAGCAGAAATGTACCCAAAACACATTAAAATGGCAAAAAATGCACCACCTCCACTCCTGCTGCCACAGGAAGCAGTGGAAGTGGTAAACAAAACCAAAACCACACCATGAATGCGGCCGCTGCCACAAGCACCAGAAGTGGTGGGAGGAACCATGCCTCTGGCCTGCACAGCTGCCTGAGGGAATGTGGTCTCACCCATGGCAGGAAAAGGTTGAGAATCCCTGTTTTATGCTAATATTTTAATGATGGGGGCATGGGTTGGCAACAGATGTGACAGCAGGGGAAGAGCCACAAAACACCATCCCAATCTTCTTGCACTGAAAAAGAATTGTGTGAGAGGAGAATGACTATAGGATTTTTGCATGATTAACTTGAACTTCCCAAATATCTGGCAGCTTCTTTGGGTTTCAAAGCAGGGAATAAAAGCTTATAATCATAAACTCTTTTATTTCCTAATCCCATGTATTTCAACATCACAAGAAAAGGATTTGAATCCTCCCAAATGTCTTCTCAGATTAAGTGGTACAAACAGTAGGGGAATTGGGGGAGATACAGAGAAAAACATTTGAATTTCCCAGCTATTAGGACCATACCAAAAGAAAAGAAGAGTAAGAAAGCAAAGTGGTTGTCTGATGAGGCTCTTAAAATAGCAGAGGAAAGAAGAAATGCAAAAGTCAAAGGAGAAAGGAAAAACTACAACCATTTGAACACAGAATCTCAAAGAAAAGCAAGGAGAGATAAGGAAAACTACCTAAAAGAACAGTGCAGAGAAATGGAGGAAAACAACAAAAGAGGCAGAACCAGAGATCTTTTCAAAAAAATTGGGGAAATCAAGGGAACATTTAAAGCAAAAATGACCATGATAAGGGACAAAGATGGAAAGGAGCTAGCTGATGCAGAAGAAATTAAGAAAATATGGAAAGAGTACACAGAGGAACTTTACAAAAAGGACCTCAACACTCCTGATAATCACAATGATGAAGAAATTGAACTTGAGCCAGACATCCTGGAGAGCGAAGTCATAAAGGCCCTAAAGAGCACTGCAAACAACAAAGCTAGTGGAGATGATGGTATCCCAGTTGAATTTTTCAAAGCGCTAAAAGATGACAATGTCAAATTACTGCATTCAATATGCCAGCAGATTTGGAAAACAAAACAGTGGCCACAGGATTGGAAAAGATCAGTATACGTCCCAATCCCAAAAAAGGGCAATGCCAAAGAATGTTCAAATTATCGAACAATCGCGCTCATCCCACATGCCAGCAAGGTGATGCTCAAGATAATACAGGATAGACTTCAGCAGCATGTGGAGAGAGAATTACCAGAGGTGCAGGCTGGTTTCAGAAGAGGCAGGGGGACTAGAGACCACATCGCCAACATACGCTGGATCATGGAGAAAACAAAGGAATACCAGAAACAAGTTTACTTTTGTTTTATTGACTACACTAAGGCATTTGACTGTGTGGACCACAACAAGATGTGGCAAGTAATTAAAGAGATGGGAATACCAGAGCACCTCATATGCCTCCTGAGAAATCTGTACATGAACCAAAAAGCAACAGTTAGGACAGAACATGGAATAACAGAGTGGTTTGGAATAGGAAAAGGAGTAAGACAAGGCTGCATTTTGTCACCATGCTTATTCAACCTATACACAGAGCACATAATGCGCAGTGCAGGGATGGAGGAATCACAATATGGGATTAAAATCGCTGGGAGAAACATCAATAATCTGAGATATGCAGACGATACCACCCTAAATGGCAGAAAGTGAGGAAGACCTAAAGAATCTCTTGATTGGGCTGAAGGAGGAGAGTGCAAAAGCTGTCTTGAGACTCAATATCAAGAAAACCAAGATAATGGCAACAGGCCCCATCAGTTCCTGGAAAATAGACGGGGAAGAAGTAGAAGCAGTGACAGATTTTACTTTCTTAGGATCAAAGATCACTGCAGATAGGGATTGCAGCCATGAAATAAAAAGGCGACTGATTCTTGGGAGACAAGCGATGAGAAACCTGGGGAACATAGTGAAAAGCAGAGACATTACATTGCAAACAAAAATTAGAATAGTCAAAGCAATGGTTTTCCCAGTAGTAATGTATGGATGTGAGAGCTGGACAATTAGGAAGGCTGAACGCAGAAGAATAGATGCCTTTGAAATGTGGTGTTGGAGGAGGGTTTTGAGAGTCCCCTGGACAGCGAGGAGAACAAATAGGTCAATCTTAGAAGAAATTAACCCTGACTGCTCATTGGAAGGTCAAATAGTAAAGATGAAGCTAAAATACTTTGGACATCAAATGAGAAGGGAGGATTCACTTGAGAAGGCATTGATGTTGGGAAAGGTAGAGGGGAAAAGAAGAAGGGGGAGGCCAAGGATGAGAAGGCTAGATGGTATTATAGACACAATGGGCACAGAGCTGGGAGGGCTGAGGGGGATGGTAGAGGACAGAGGCGCCTGGAGGAAAATGGTCCATGGGGTCGCAAAGGGTCGGAGTCGACTGTGCGACTGAACAACAACAACAAAAAGGACCATGAAGTCTTCAGCTAAATTCAGTCCCAAATTGGAGATTACGGATGGAATGTTTCTCATTTCTTCATTTGGAAGAATATATATGCAAGCATACAGAAGGTCTTGACAAGCTTAGCTTGTGCTCAGGTGGTGGAAAGCTTGGCCCATGATCTGAGGATCTCACCCTTATGAGTGGAGGAAACACCCATTAAATACCAAGGCAGCTGTGTTTTTGGAGCATCCTCCATACCCACACTTCACTATTTTAAGGTTTATGCTCATTCATGTGGCTAGAGGGATCAGAAAAGAATTTGTTCTTGTCTTCCATGAATACTTTATAGGAATTGGGGTGCACACCTCTCTTACACATGCTGCACATGCACACATGCACACACACATGCACACATGCACACATGCACACATGTGCGTGTGTGCACACACACACTGCTGATTTAAGAATGCCTGTAAATAAAGTCATAGTCTAATTCTAGCCCAAAAATTGTGCCTGCCTCTTTCTTGTCAATACAAAGCAATAACCTCACTCTTTATATTCTCCTAAAACTAAAACAAAACAGCGAGACCAATTTTTTCTTCCCATGTCTTTGGTCACCCTTATTCATGACAGAAATATTATCTTCATTGCCTTCAGTGCTTTTGCTATGCAGTCTGCAACAAAAGAAAAGATGTGATGGAGGGATAAATTAAGTTCTGTCACTTGTGACTAGAAAGTACATGAAGTTTAATAGTCTACAGAACTCATTTTTCTACTCTTCTTGTTTGCCTAATTTGTTAGATACACTTTCTCATGCTACAATTAATCTTATTCCCATTTATCTAGGAGTGAAAGCTACTGAAGATAACCAGTGTGGTGTAGTGGACAGCATAATGGACTAGGACTGAGGACAGCACAGTGAACTGATCTTCCCTACTCAGCCATGAAAACTCACATGAGGAGTGGAACTGGTAGAGCCACTCCTTAAATACTGGCTTTAACTTGCAAGCCCAATTAGGTACATAAGATCAACAACATCTACTGAACTCAGTGGGGCTGTTCACTTACTATATTCTGTGGTTTGGGTTAAAATGTTTTCCAAACCGGTAACCAAATTGTTGATGAGTAAAGGTGTAAGGTATAATTGGAGATTTCCACAGCAACTGCAATTTTTTTACGAAAAAAATGCAGGTTATTGATGAGGGGACTGATCCATTGGAGTACTTGAGCTTGCTGGACCTTGTTAAAGCAGGTTTGGAAGAGTGGGTAACACTTAGAAAAGACTTGTTGGAATTGGGGGCCATAAGAAGGGATTATGAGGGGGCAGATGCCGGTGGTGCTACGGGTGGAACCCCGCAGGGAAGAGAAGAAGAGGAATTGTCATTGATCATGGTGGAGGAGGAGGCAAGTAAGGAGCAGTGAGCAATGGGTTATGATGTAACAATCTTTTATATTATTTAAGAATGTAGAAAGGTGAGATGCGCGGTGCACTAATCTATACGCACATCTTTCATGTCCCCCCTCTCCCCTCTTTGGATATCAAAGGCATCTTTTTTTTTTCAAATAAAGTGGGGAGAGAGATATTGTGTGTTTTATGTATATTTTTGTTTTTTAGTGGTAAGGGGTTTGTGGTGGCACGCCTAATGGAGAGTTTGGAAGTCAGAAAAGGTGAAATTGTAATAAACTATGAGAAATATTAAAGTATTAACCTGGAATGTAAAGGGTACAGGTTCTGTTTTTAAGAGGAGGAGGTTGGAATTGGCTTTGAAGAATGCAAGCGCGGCGCCAAAATGGCCGCCGCGCTCTTTGCGGGAGCCCCCCCACAGGACGAAGGCATCCGGGTAGTTAGGGGCGTGGCCAGCTCCCTTATAAAAGGGGTGGCCACGAGGCAGCCGAGCTGCCATTTTGCGAAGCGACGGAGCGGAGAAGTTTTTCCCTCTTACCTCCGTCGCTTTTGCCTTAACTGGGAAGCCTTTTGGCTGCTGATTTTCTTCCTTCGGCTTCCCATAGGTTGGACTGAGATGCCTTCGAAGAAGAAGGCGGCCGCGAGCGCGGCTCGGGCGGTGCGGCGGCGCAATCCGGGTCGGAGGACCGCGGCTGCACCTTCCCTCCCGCCGCCTTTGCTGGCTCCCACCGGGACCGGTGGGATGGGGTCTATTACCCCCTGGCCGGAGGCCGGGGACCCGAGCAGGGGTCCAGTATGGGCTGCGGCCCGTGGCCCGCAAGCGGCGGACGCCGCTCCTGGTGCTCATTCTGGGCCTTCCTCCATCGGGGCCCAGCTCACTCCGGGACCTTCTAGCCTTGGGGGGTGGTGCGGTCCCCTCCCTTGGCAGATGCCCACGCCGGCCCTGCCGGGCCTGGGTGTGGGGTCATGGCCTTATTCGGGCCCCGGGGTGCAAGGGCCTGTACCCACGCCCGTAACGGGCGGGCCGGCTGGCCCATGGCCCCAGGCCAGTGTCGAGGCCTTGCTGGCCCGCGTGGCGGCACTTGAGGCTTCCCTTGCTCGGGCCAGCCACGCTGGCGCTCCTTTTGGGGTGCGCTTGGACACGTCGTCTGCTGGGCAGCGGCAGGCGACGGGAAGGGTCGAGCAGCTTGAGGCGCGTGGCGCGACTTCGGCCACTGCCTCGCAGCTCCCCGACCAACAGGCCGGCGCGGGTCAAGCTCCGGCAGTGAGCTCTACGGCGGTCGTGAGCTCCGACGCCCCCAGTGGGCCGGAACCCCCGGTGGGGGCGGCCCGCGGGGGTGCAGCATGTGAGTATGCAGTACAAACTAGTGCACCTACACATGTGGCTACGTTGGGGGGGGGCTTTCCAATGGCCTTGGCCTCGCATGGGTGGTCCGGCGGTACAGCCGCCAACGCACCAACAGGCGACGTCAACCACCACCCAGGGCCCCGGGGCGGGTAGCATTTCCTACCCTGTGGGGAATGTTTTGGGGGTGGCTGGGTTAGTTCAAGCCCCTTTCCAGGTGCCCGCAGTTTCTGCTGTGCCTGTCTCGGCCTTGCCAACAGCGGGCTATTCCTTGCCACTGGGTGACCATTTGGCACAGGCCACCAGAGAGAAAATATGGCGAGGGGAGTATGTTGATATCTTCTCACTCCTAAACAGGGAGCCCACCAAGGAAGAGAGGGAGGGGCAGGATGAGAAGGATAAGGAAGAGGCACGTCGTCGCAAGCCGCCACGGACGTGGGCCAACTGGCTGCCGGCTTACCTCATCTACATGGCGGTGTACCTGAGGGCCCGGCCGGATCTGGCAATTCCGATGGTCCAGTATTTGGACAATATCTACCGGGCGATGGTTGATTTTCCGGGCCCGTCGTGGTTGGCTTATGACGAGGAATTCCATATGAGAATTCCCCTGCACCCTGAGATGAGGTGGGATGAGCCATGTCAGAGACTTTGGCTGCTGTACATGACGCCCACGCGCCCCGCACCAGGGGAAAGATACCATTGTGGACATGCGGTCCAGCGAGTGGCTCCAGCACAGGTTCCCCGCCAAGTGGCGGGGCAGGGGGTTCCAGCCCGACTGCTGTGCTGGGCTTTCTCGTCTAATGGTTCATGCAGTAAGAAGAATTGCAAGTACAGACATGAGTGTCCCACCTGTGCGGGCCCCCATGCAGCCTCTGCCTGTCCCAGGCCTGGAGGGACGCGGGGCAGAGGGAGGGGCGGACAGTGGGCTGGCAAGACTGCCGCTGATGGAGCTGGTTCACCGAAAGGCTCCCTCCCCAATTAATGTGGACATGTTGGAGCATTGGCTCGCATTGTACCCGAAGGGGGAGGATGCAGATTATCTACTTCAGGGCTTTAGACAGGGGTTCCGTATCCCTTTCATGGGTGATAGGTCCCCTCAGGATGCCCCCAACCTTTTGTCCCTTAGGGGGAGGGAGGAAGTGGCTGCCGCCAGCATTAATAAGGAGGTCAATGCGGGCAGGGTCGCCGGCCCTTTCCCTGCACCCCCGTTCACTAACCTCAAGGTATCGCCCCTGGGCTTGGTTCCCAAGAAGTTACCAGGCGAGTTTCGCCTAATCCATCACTTGTCCTACCCAGCCGGCCGATCGGTCAATGATGCTATCCTGTGGCCCGGGTGCGCTGCTGGCCAAGTGCGACATTAAGTCGGCTTTTCGCCTCTTGCCAGTGCACCCGGGCGACTTTGAATTGCTGGGTTTCAAATTTCGGGGCGAATATTATTTTGATAAGGCCATGCCTTTTGGCTGTTCCATATCATGCTCGGCTTTCGAGCGTTTCAGTAACTTCCTAGAGTGGGCTTTCGTCCGCAGGTCAGGGTCCCGGTCTGTAGCCCATTACCTGGATGACTTTTTATTCGGGGGTGAACGGGGCTGGGACACGTGCACACGTCTCCTCAACACATTTCAGACGCTAATGGAGGAACTCGGTGTCCCTTCAGCACCCGAAAAGACCGAGGGCCCATCTACACAGCTAGTCTTCCTGGGGGTGGAGATTGACATGATAGCGCAGGCATCTAGGTTACCGCGGGATAAGGTGTCGAGGATAGTGGCCCTTATCTCGGACTTGTTGGCCAAGTGCAAGGCATCACTGAGGGAACTGCAGGTGCTGCATGGTCACCTTAATTTCGCCTGCAGAGTGGTGGCACCGGGCAGGGCTTTTGCCCGGCGCTTGTGCGACGCTATGGCAGGATTATCCAGGCCTCACCATAGGGTTAGGCTTACCCGGGGTATCAGGGCAGACATGCTTGTCTGGTTACAGTTCCTGAAGGACTTCAATGGGGTCTCATTTTGGAGGCATGACCTCCTGGCTTCCCCTCAATTTCAGATTCAGTCTGATGCCTCGGGATCCCTGGGTTATGGGATGTACTTCAATGGGAAGTGGGCCTATGGTGGGTGGCCACCGGCCTGGGCAGGCACGGGTCGCCTGCGTGATCTCACGTATCTGGAATTTTTCCCTATCCTGGGTGCTTTGATGCTATGGGGCCAGGAGTGGTCCAACTCGGTCGTGCATTTCTGGTGTGACAATGCGGCCGTGGTCCACATTGTAAATGCACAGACTTCTAAATCGCCCAGGGTTATGGGTCTAGTGCGCCAATTTGTGTTGCGCAGCCTGCGCCTCAACGTACTGTTCAGGGCCAGGCACGTCCCAGGGGTTAATAATGATATTGCTGACGCTTTGTCCCGCCTACAGATCTCCCGGTTCCGTGCCTTGGCCCCGGAAGCGGAGGAATTTCCCTCGCCACTCCCGGAGGAGATATGGACCATTGGCAAGGAGAGGTGAACCGGGCGATTGGCCTGTCACTAGCCCCACGCACCCGTAAGGCGTATCACCACGCGATTAATTCTTTCAGGGCATTTTGTACTCAATTTCAATTGCCAGTAACCTGGCCAATCCCGGTAACCCATGTTCTGCGGTTCATGGTTTACCTGCATTCTCAGGGCCTGGCACCTCGCACCATAGCATCCAAGCTTTCAGCATTGGCTTTCATGGCCAAGGTGGGGGGTCATGTGGACAGCACCTCTGACTTCCGTGTGAGACATGTTTTGGAGGGGTGGGTGCGCGAGCGCGGGCGTTGCCCGGACGACCGCCACCCGATTTCCCCAGGGGTCCTTACCTAGTTGGCTCGGGGCTGGCCTTGCCTCTGTTTTGATGCATATGAGGCAGCCCTGTTCCATGCAGCCACAACGGTGGCATTTTTTGGAGCGCTCCGCATCAGCGAGCTTGTGATGCTGTCTAAGGCGGATGCAAGTCGTAGGGCACTGGAACTCGAGGATGTCTGTGTAGCCAAAGACTGGGCTCAGTTGAGGATACGTTCCTCTAAGACCGATCAGCATGGCGTCGGCAGTGGTGTGCGACTGCTACGGTGTTCTTTGGCAGACATCTGTCCGGTTGGTGCCCTACAGGAATTCCTGGCACTGCGTGGCACGCACCATGGCCCGTTTTTCTGTCACCAAGATGGGTCTCCCCTTACTAAATTTCAATTTTGGAGGGTGACGGGCAAAGCACTGGCCAGTGTGGGCCTCCCAGGCGCCCGCTATGGCACTCATTCATTCCGTATAGGGGCGGCCTCGACCGCTGCGGCTTTTGGGTACTCAGGGGCTGACATACGTAGCATGGGACGGTGGGGATCGCAATGTTTTCAATTTTATGTGCGCCCACTCCCCCCGTGAGTACCGACCCGGTCACCTTACCTATTTCCCTCATTTTTTCCTTTACAGACCCGGGGTGTCGTATTACACCGGTGACAGTATGGCTGGTGGGCCATAGCTACGTGCACAGGGCAGCGCGTTATGCTGCGGCGACAGAGTGGGGACCCCAACTGGGACTGGGTGCATACGCAAGTCTCACATGGCATGGTAAGCCGGGGATGTTATGGCGGGAGCTGCTGCCTTTCCTTTTTTCAGGCCTGAATGCTGACCCGCCTAACATTCTGATCATACACCTGGGGGGCAATGATTTGGGCCAGGTCACCGGCTTGTCGCTGAAGCATGCGATTTGCGAGGACCTCGCCTACCTGCATTACGTCTGGCCCGCCACAACCCTTGTTTGGTCGGACATGGTCCCGCGCCATTCCTACAGAGGGGGCGTTGACCTCCTGGCCCTTGACCGCGCTAGACGCATGGTGAATAGGGCAGTGGCGCGTTTCCTTGTCAACGGGGCTTGGGGGAGGGTCAGTCGTCACCCCGCTATTCGCCTCCAAAGTTATGACTTGTATGCAGGGGATGGGGTCCATCTGTCGCGAGGAGGTATGGACCTCCTGTTGGGTGATTGGCGAGCAGGCCTGTTGACCGAGCTGACGGTCTGGGGGGGCGTCGAGCCTTCTTTGAAGCCCCTCCGTGTGGCGGGTAGCACTGGTAAGGTAAACATTATGACCCACAGGTATCCGGCAAGTTCGCAATTGACTGGACAACACTAGACAGGCATAAGTTGGTTAAACGTTGTCCGGTCAACGACGAACTAGGCGACGGGGTGATGGCTATAGCTAGACAGCATGCATCACCCCGTGATTTTACGGATATGCGTCAGAGGGTGGGGTCATTAGTTAGATATTGACTACGGACAACAATTTGTTTGTTGTCAACAAACAAATTGATACAAATTGATACATTGTAGCAATTGCCGTTGGCAATTTTGGGTGGTACCTTACCAGTGTTACTTCGGCCTGCTTGCCTTAAGAATTATGATTGGTTATTACCAATAGAAATTTATAATTCGGACTAGGGCATGAATCAATAAATGTGGCCCAATGCCGTTATCCACTTTCATTGGTGTCTGAGTCCTTTATTGGGGGGTGCGCCTGCAAAGATAGACCCGATATAGTGTTTTTACAGGAAACGCATCAAAAATCAAAGGACACAAACAAAAATTTTCTAGGATGGATACAACATTATGAAATGGCGTTTGGTACCTCAAAAGCAAGAGGAGTTGCAATTATGATTTCTAAAAGATTAGGATTTGAGATAACAAAAAGTGTTGTTGACCAAGAAGGTAGATATTTGATTGTGAGAGGAAAAATAGATGATGAGGAAATAATTTTGGTGAATATTTATGCTCCAAACGAACATCAAGCGGAATTTCTAGAAAAAGTTCGTAAAATTGTAGTGTTAGAAAAAGTGGCAAAGATGATTGTGGCTGGAGATTTTAATTTGATAAGGTCAAACTTAGATTGTACGAATCTAGCAAGGTGCGGAGTAGGTATGAAAGGGAATGTTTTAGATAACTGGATGGTTGCGATGGGATTGAAGGATTTTTGGAGAGAGATCAAGGGCTTGGAAAGGGCATACTCTTATTTTTCACATGTTCATGGGTCCTACTCTAGAATAGATTATGTATTTTTAACGGAAAACATGGTTAAAAATATTGAGGGAATTGAAATAGGAATTTTCAAGGAATCAGATCATGCTAAAGTACTTTTGGAACTGAGGACACAAAAGGATAACAGGAGAGGAAGAAGTTGGAGATATGATCCCAACTTATTCAAAGACCAAAAATGGAAAGAACAAATTACAGAAAGTTGGATGGAAAGTTGGCAGTGGAATGATAATGAAGAGGTAAATTTTAATGTGGTTTGGGATGCCATGAAGTCGGTTTTTAGAGGGGAAAGTATAAAGTTGGCAAGTACTAAGTATAGAAAGTATAATGTAGCACAGGAGGAAAAAGAAAAATAAATAAAACAATTACAGGAAGA
This sequence comes from Bradypodion pumilum, assembly GCA_035047305.1. Lineage (NCBI taxonomy): Eukaryota > Metazoa > Chordata > Lepidosauria > Squamata > Chamaeleonidae > Bradypodion > Bradypodion pumilum. The sequence goes on from JAWDJD010000003.1 coordinate 329,423,338, forward strand.
ACACTAAAAAAAGAAGGATTATTTTTTTTGCTAAATTACAAAGACTCAAGGCAGAATTATTGGGTAAGGATATAGAAAAAGTAAAAAGAGATTTGATATATTTAAATAGAGAGTATTTCGAATTTAGCAACAAAAATTCAAGATTATTAGCAAGAGCGGCTAAAGCTAAAAAGGAAAAAGGGAAATTGGGGTGTTGGTTAATAAACAAGGAATAAGGTGTAATAAGGTTAGTGATAAATGTAAAATTGTGAAGGATTTCTATCAAGCATTATATGCAAAAAAAAGAGATAGACGTTGGGAAGCTTAAAGGGATATTGGAGAGGCAGTTAGGAAATGGAATAAAGCAGGAACACCGGGACAAAATGGAAGAACAGGTTTCTGAGAAAGAGGTAAAAGAGGTAATTAGTGGCTTGAAGCTGGGGAGAGCCCCGGGAGATGATGGACTATCGACAGAGTTTTATAAGGAATTTAAAGATGTTGTGGTACCAAAGTTAGTAAAGTTATATAATTATATTTTAGATGGTGGACAAATCCCGACTTCATGGTATAGGACTACAATTGTTCAGCTGCCAAAAATGGGAAAGAATTTGGAAAAAGTGGAATCATATAGACCAATTTCTCTTATAAATCGGGATACCAAGATCTTCACAGTAATATTGGCTAATAGGTTAAATAAATTTATGGGAGAATATATAAATGTTGATCAAGTAGGTTTTTTAAAAGGTAGGCATATGGCCGATTTGACCAGGAGGGTGTTAGACTTAATTGATAATGTTAATCAAACGAAGGAAAAGGTGGGGTTAATATCTTTGGATATTTTTAAGGCATTTGATTCGTTACAATGGTCTTCGATTAAGGAAATAGTTAAAAGCTATGGATTCGGGGACAGATTTAGAAAGGTAATTGATTTATTATATCAAAAAGGGATTGCTGGGATCAGAGTAAATGAAGAGGTTACAGATGAGGTAAAGCTTGAGGCAGGCACTAGGCAGGGTTGTCCCTTGTCCCTTATCTTGTTTATTATGGCAATGGAAATTTTGGCTAAAAATATAAGGGAGGACTCAAGTATAGAAGGGATAATGGGTAATAAAGTGAGTATGTATGCAGATGATACGTTGTTAATGGTGAAACACCCAGAAAGGGCAATGGATAGGATCAAAGTGCAAATAGAGGATTTTGAGGCTATAACAGGATTGATGATAAATTGGGATAAATCGGAAATGATGTTGTGTAATATGGGGGAAGAGGAGAAGGAAAAGATGGCGGGGTTATCCAATATACAAATTAAAGATAAGTTGAAATATTTGGGGATAATTATTTCAAATAGATTGGAAGAACTTAAAAGATTGAACTATGACAGCTTGAAAGCAGAATTTAAGATTAGAATACAAAGTCTTCAGAAGTTGAAGCTGTCATGGTTTGGGAGGATTGCAATTTGCAAAATGATGTTGTTGCCGAGGATTAACTTCTTATTTGATGCACTTGCAATCCAATTGAAGGAAAAGGAAATCAATGAGTTTCAAAAGATGTTTAATAACTTTTGCAACGGAGGTAAAAAATCTAGATTGCCAAAGAAACGTTGGTATCTGCCTCAGAAAGAAGGGGGTTTGGGAATGCCAAATTTGTTAGCGTATTATCGAGCATTTCAAATTAAGAATGTTGTGAAGATCTTGGCAAGAGAAAAAGTAATTTGGGAGGAAATGGAGATGAAAGATTATAGGAATATTGGTAAAATGATTTTTTTTGGGAGCTAAGGTTAAAATGACAGGTACAAGCAATACTATGATGAGGGGACTCATGAAGGTATGGAAAAGATTAAAGAAGGATTTGGTTCCAGATGTCTCTCCAATTTTGGAAATGGCAGATATGGCATGTTTTCTGATAAAAATAGATTAAAAAATAAAGGAAATATTGGATAAAAATGAAGTTTCTTTGGTGAAAGAATGGTTAAGGATTTGTGGAGATGAAATTAAGAGGAAAAAACTGTTTGAACAGTTAAAATTGGATTGGTTTCAGATAATGAAGGTTGATAACTGGAATAAAAAATGTAGAAGAAAATTATGTATAGACAGAGAAAAGACTGAATTTGAGGAATTGGTTTTGAAAATTCGAAAAGGAGATAAAAGCATTAAGGGTCTAGTAAGTAAACTTTATGCTTTAATAAACAAGGGAAGTGATCCACAGGAAGAATTGAAATTGAAGTGGGAACAGGAATTGAATATAAAACTAGGAAATGATGAATGGAGAAATAAGTGGAAAAAGAGGATAATGAGAACTATGTTGTGGCAATGGTACCTGACACCACTGAGGTTACATCAGATTGACAATAAAAGGGAAAATTTATGTTGGAGATGTAAAGACACTGTTGGAACTTATGAACATATGTGGTGGAGTTGTAAAATGATAAATGATTTTGGAGAAGAATAGAAAGTGAGATAGGGGAAATAATGGGTAAGAAAATTAAGCTGGCATCAGGTACCATTATGCTAACAGATGTGGAAGGTATGTGTCTAAATAAGGAGGAAAAAGAGTTATTAGAAATAATGCTAACTACGGGTAGACAATGTATTGCTAGAAATTGGAAAAATGATGTAATTATACAGACGGGAGAATGGTAGAAGGAAATGTGGAATCTAGCATTGAATGATAAATTGACATGGGAGATAAAAGTAAAAAGGGATAAATTGAAGGAGAATAGATTTTGGAGTATTTGGAAGCCTTTCGTTGATCACTCCCTTACGGGTATGGAATGTTTTAGACCTGTACCATCTCAAAGTAGTTTTTGGAGATAATACAGAGACCAAACTCTCCAGGGCAATGTAAATATACACTGGGTGATTTGTAAACTGAAAATTTGGAGCTTGATAGTTGTTAACAAATAATTGTAATACTGAAAGTTTCTATGAAAGTTATAGTTATAGTATTAATTCTTAACGTGGATATTTAATAGTATGTGTACTATAACAGATAATAGTTCAACTATCATCTATGTGGCTATTTTTCATGAGGCTTATGTATTTTATATGATGTATTGTCATTTGTATGTTTGTAATTTTTTTAAAAAACGAATTAATAAAAAATAATAAAAAATAAAAATAAAATGTTTTCCAGTCTAGTTGTTGAGATCATGAAGTGTGTGTGTTATGTCTGTGCAAAGAACTAAAGTAGAAAATAAGAACTGAAACAAACTTGTATTGTGGAGAGTTTTCAAGCATCCTTTATTCCAGAATAATACTTCAGATTTCATAGTCCAATAATTTTTCTGCAGAGGTATTGGGATTATAGGCAGGTATTTAGGTGGCCATTGGAAGACTTTATTTAGAGCAATTATGTGGAGGAAGCAAAACTAATACAATAAACTCCCCCCTTCTTTCATCTATGTAAATGCACAGGTAACATTTAGATAATTTAGGCTTTTCATAGATACCTTATTTATCTAACAAGAAACAGATATGTCACTTTTGTTGACCATGAGCATTTCTAGTGTACAAAGATACAACCAGATATTGGAAAGTTGCTTTTAAAAAGTTTAATCCTTACAATGTTTAAAAAGTAGTTGATTGTTGTAGCTACCTGTATTCCTCTCAGCAAAAAAAAAAGGCAATACTTGTTCTTTTTGTATTTTGGTACTTATTAATGCTGTTTGTTACACTCTTTTTAACAGGACATTTAGTTCTCAATACTTTATGTTAATTTTTAAATATAGCTTTATGACAACCTTGCTACCAAAATGTAAAAAAATTTTTTCCCCAGACAACTATGTTATTTCCAACTGCTGGATAGAAGCCTATTTATATGGAAATCAGAATTACTTTTGTCAAGAATTAATTGTTATTTAGGTGAAAATTAAGCAAAGCATCTAGTTTTTTATTCCTGGCACTATAAACAGTAGGTAATGTTTCTGATCAAGCAGCCTTCACACCTTGGTACAATAAATTATCTTGACCTAGTTCTCATTGAAGTGTGATCGGTGCTATATCATATTGGAAGGGATGAGATTACATCATGCAATGCTGCTTTGCTTTTATTTAAACAAAAATCCTTACATAGAGAAAAGCTGAAGAAATATCCTTCACCTTGATGTTCAATGCTCTGTTTGAAGTGAATTGTTTTAGTTGGAGAAGGGATTTATTATGTGAGTTCTCACTCGAAATACAACATGATACAACTCAGACATAAGATTGCTTTGATCAACAGACCGTTGTGTTCCATGAGCAAAACAGTCTCATATGATGGTGAGGGTTTAGCACTTACCAAGAGAAAAAAAATCAGTTTTGTTCCATGAGCTTGTAGCACAAGCTTTTCTCCCTTTCCATTAACAAAAAAAAGTCAGTTATTACTCAACTTGCACAAATACATCTCTTTCTTGTGCAAAGAAGGTGGAAAGCAAACACTACACTTTCTCACCTTGAAATATTGGTAACAAGAGAGCTTATGACTCTTTGGCGTCAGTCCTTCCAGATGGCCATGAAACAATGCCAAATGCACCTCTTTACTGGTACAGCCTTTCATGAGCACACCAAAAGGATTTGCAGGGGCATAAGTCCTGCCCCACATGTGGAGTTACTTTCTGCCAATGGGCTACTGATTATGTAGTATCTCACAGCCTCTCAGTGACAAGCAGTATCCACTTGTTTTTTGAAGTAATTGTTGTACCCACCCATTGCTGCTAAATATTTTGCTGCTATGTCACTCAATTTATTCTACTGCAGACTTAAGGATCATATCCTGATCAGCCTATTGGGGGAGGGGAAACTATAATTTTAATATCAAATCCAAATCAAAGTGTTAATTTTTATGACTGGAATTCATTTTGAATGGCTAAAACTGATCTCTCTAAAGTATTCTCCTTGTAGTAAAGAGGAGGACAGTGACAACATGGACAGGCAAGCAAAGTTTATCTTTATAACAGTAAACAACACAAACAAGTAACACTATTATTATGAAAAACAACAACAAAAAGATATACTGTATTCTCCCAGTTCTGTGTGGGCAAATCCTCAGGCCAGAAACAGATGTTAGAGCTGACCTACGTTTAGAGAAAGATAATTCTTAATTATTACAAGAAATTCAGTGTCATAGCAGGGGTCCCTCTCACCTCTGGGAGTATGCAAATTAACTTGCTTTGTTTCATGATCAGTCTTCAGTACTTAAGTGCAGGTTTCCTTTGAAATCTGATTTCACAAATTAAAAAAAGACAGCCTCAATCACTTCTCTGCAACATTAAAATGCTTTTAGCTCTAATTATGTGCTGTCTCTAATATATTTTCTCAACTCACAACCTTCTGTTTGAAAACTAAGCAACAGAACCACAAATCGAAAAAGTAATTTTTCTTTATACTCAAACCATGACAAGAATCAGTAGACCGCATTATTAGTGGGTGCAGTAAGATCACACAAACTGAATACAAAGGACACCATAACTGAGTCACAACAACGTTACATCAGAATCTGTGCAATAATTATGGGAAACAATCTTCAAAGTACTGGTGAAAACACAAATGTGAAAGGGTAGTTGATAATGAGGATAAGATAGTTATGATCTTGTGGAACGTTAAGATCCAATCTAAAAGGGAGCTAAAACACAACACTCCAGACATTACTGTGGTTGAGAAAAATTTGGTTAAGCTGATTGATGTGGCAATCCCCAGTGACAGAAAAGAAAAAAAGATTGAAAAGATGATGAGATATTAGGATCTGAAAACTAAAGTACAACATTTCTGGAGGAAAGAGGGCAACAGTGATACTTATAGTGATAGGAGCACTGGAAACAACTGTAAAAAGGTTAAATAACCATCTGAATGAAATTGGCACTGATCAGATTGTGATAGAACAGTTGCAGAAAGCGCTACAAGGTATCAGCTACATTATCACATTGACTCTTAGGCCCAGGGCTAGAACCTGAGCAGTAGGGCTCCAACGCTCTGCTCTGACCACCTGGTGGATCATGTACATGTCCTCCTCCAGTCATGTCAAGTCAATTCTGCTTATGGATACCCTTTACTTGGGAATACATTTCAATGAAAAAACCAAGATCATGGCATCTGGCCTCATCACTCCATGGCAAGTAGAAGGGGAGGAAATGGAAACAGTGACAGATTTTACCTTCTTGAGATCTAAGATCACTGCAGATGGTGACTGCAGCCATGAAATAAAATAAAAACTCTTCTTGGGAGGCAAGCTGTGACAAACCTAGGCAGCATAATAAAAAGTAGAGACATCACCCTGCCAACAAAAGTCCACATAAAGCAATGGTCTTCCCAGTAGTAATGTATGGCTATGAGAACTGGACCATAAGGAAGGCTGAGCTCAGAAGAATAGACACCTTTGAACTGTGGTGCTGGAAGAGACTCTTGAGAGTCCCCTGGACTGCAAGGAGATCAAATCAGTCAATTCTGAAGGAAATCAACCCTTACTGCTCCTTAGAAGGACAAATATTGAAGATGAAGCTCAAGTACTTTGGCCACCAAATGAGAAGAGAGGACTCACTTGAGAAGGTCTTGATGCTGGGAAAGATCGAAGGTAAAAGGAGAAGGGGCAGAAGAGGATGAGGTGGATGGATGAAATCATTGACGCGATGGGTGTAGATATGGCCCATGCCCCACAGAGGGACTTCAATTCTCAGAAGACTAAGTCAGTACATTGGCTGATCAGTACTTTGGGGAACTGACTTAGTCCAAAAACCAAAGGTTAGGAAATACTGTTCTAGAGAGAGAGATAAGTGTATAAGTAAGTTATCAAGGATTGAGTAACTATGGGACTTTAGAAGTTGTTGAACTCCAAGTCCTACAATGCCTTACTCTTGATTGTGCTAGCTAAGGATGATGGGACTTAAAGTCCAACAAAATCTGGTGGTCTACAGGTGCTGCTTTATATGGTGGCCTATGCAACCTATTGCACTCCCATGGACAGTACAATTGGGCTAATAACTTATTCATAATTTTTTTAAAAAAATCAAACATTGGTATTTGCTAAGAGACAAGATTTACAGATGCATTACCATGAAACTTAGGCACTGCATTTTCTCCTTTTAATCGCATATACTAGGTCCAATTAATTGGAAAGCTCTTTTACCTCTATCAACATAATAAGAACAAATTGAACACAAATGTCACACATGAATAGAAATACAGAATCACATATTCATATTGGAAAGGTGATACCATTTAGTCAGATTTCTAACAAAGTTTCATTTTGGGAAAGACAACTGCAGCCTCTGCAGGTGATTCTGCTGATTCTTTGTCAAACATCAGTGCTAAGATTCTGCAAGAGGATTTGGATGAAATAGGAACAGTCTCAAAAGGTTCAAGGGCCTACCTTTCAAATGTATAAGGCAGAAAAAGATCAAAGCTTTGAAACTTTTTAGATTAAATACCTTTCCCAATCCTCTCCTTCACATGCACTTATTACAATATTTGGCTTTTAAAAACATTTAGTGAATAGCATCATAGGACTTGGATCTTGTTTCCTTTGCTAGTGCCTTCATGATTTGGGAGCAGTACCCTTACCAAGTCACTACCACCCTCCCAGCCCATCTAACAAATATCTCCTACCTTGCCTAAGCAAACTTATGTATTCTCATGTTTGATCTTGGCTCAGACTAGAAATCTTATTTTCTGAAGTTTAAAAGAAGTAGCTATGTTAGTCTGTGCATGCACATCAGGCAACAGAAAACAGCTAACTGCTATATGACCTTTCATGGATCAAGTCCACTGCACTAAATCTCATATTGAAATACAGTAAAACCCAGAGATGTGTAAAAAGTCTGTTCCATAGCTTTTTATGTAATATAGTTTTTTACGTAAAAAGTGGCATTCCCATAGGGATGCATTGAAGGAAAAAAACCACCAAACAGTCCTGACCAAAAATAATCAAAAATCAAAAATCAAATAAAAAATAATCAGCACAAAGGGAATGTCAACAGAGTCACCCCCCTACCTTTTCCATGCTGGTGCTGCTGCTTCCTCTTGAGTGGTTTGTCAGGCCATCAGGGGAATGGGAACTGCTGCCACCACCAGAGCTGATGCTGCCCCTGCTGCTTCTATCAGGACTGGTAGAGTGTGGGGGCATATCTGCTCAGTTCCACTCTTCGTCCAAGGTCCCCTATGGTGCACTTTAGCTGGAATGCATGTCAGATGAAGACCGCTTCAGTCTGTTCTTTGTCTGACGCATGTTCCCAGCTAAAGCATTCCTCAGGGGGATTTCAGACAAAAAGCGGAATGGAATGGACTTCATCCAATGTGCATTCCCAGCTAAAGTGTGCCATGGAGAAACCTTGGATGAAGAGTGGAACCAAGCAGATATGCCTCCCACACACTCACAGTGCCGGTAGAAGCAGCAGGGACTCTGGAAAATGCAGCAAAACTGCAGCAATTGTCGGCACTGCCTCTGCTGCCACCATGATAAGTGATGTCTTGCGACTTCTGGCGGTGGAGGCATGTGGCATGTGGTGGGATTGTAAAGTTTAAAATGGCATGGGGCTGCCATTTTAGAGTTTAAAATGGTGGTACTGCCATTTTAGACTTACAGGACACAAGGGAACACATTATCAGAGTCAGCCATTTTGACTCTGCATGTGCTCTTAAGCAGAGCTGCTGCTGAGGAGAGCCAAACAAAGGAAGTGAGCACTGGTAAGTTTTGCAGTTGGAGTAGAGCTGCTTTAGAGGCCCGCACGCCTAACGGTGCACGAGATTGCAAACTAGTAACAAAGGAAGAATATAGTCTTACTAGGTAGAAAGGTAGTAAACGTGTACATTTTTGAGGCCCAGAATACTGCACTTGTTAAAATGGATTCTGAGGGAACAGTTGTAGTTACCTGCAACACTTGTGCCATGTTTGTGTTCTTGCCAAAGCATATGGAGAACTACACTTGCAGCAAGTGCAAGTTGGTTGCACTACTAGAAGAGAAGGTCCAGCAGCTAGAGGCCCGCATATCTAACCACCAACAAATTAAGGAGCTTGAGCTGTTCTTGGACAGAGCGGAGCAGACTATGCTGGACAAAGAAGAGACAGGGCACAGTTCTGAGGGAGAAGACCCTTCACTAACTCAGGAGGGAGATGGTTGGAGGAATGTGACTCAAAGGAGGAGAAGAGTAGGGGATCACTCTGAGAGTCTGAAATTACAGAATAAATTTGAGGCTCTTTCCCTTATCACACCTGACGAGGAACACACAGAGGAACAGCTGGTTCCACCTGATGATCTCTCCTTCATCACACTTGATGAGATCCAGGAAGATGAACATCAGGAACAAACTGAGGTTCTCTCCCTTAATATGGTTGATGAGGTGCATGTAGATGAACAGATTGCAGGAGAGAGGCTCCTTGTACTAGGCGATTCAATAATTAGAAATACAGAGAAATGGATTTGTGATGCACATGATAACCGTATGGTGACTTGCCTGCCAGGTGCAAAAGTTGCAGACATCACAAGAAATCTAGATAGATTGTTAGAGAGAACTGGGAACGAGCCAGTTGTCATGGTACACGTTGGTACTAATGATGTTGGGAAGGCCAAGCGGTCTGTCCTGGAAGCCAAATTTAGGTTGTTAGGAAGAAGATTGAAGTCCCGGACTTCCAAGGTAGCATTTTCAGAAGTGCTGCCTGTCCCTCGCGCAGGACCTACCAGGCAGGCAGAGCTCAGAAGCCTCAATGCGTGGATGAGGCGGTGGTGTCGAGAGGAGGGCTTCAGATTTGTCAGGAACTGGAGAACATTTTGGGACAAGCCAAATCTGTTCAGGAGGGATGGGTTGCATTTAAACCATGATGGGACCAGATTGCTGGCACTCAACATCAAAAAGGCTGCAGAGCAGCTTTTAAACTGATAACTGGGGGAAAGCCGACAGGAGCTGGGCAGCATCCGGTTCGGGAAAGTGTGTACTTGAGTAGTGAGGAGGATGCAAAAATTACTGAGCAGAGCAAGGAGCAAGTCACTAGCATTCTAGCAGAAGGATGCAAGAGGCAATCTAACAATGCAACTGGACACAAAAGACTGTGTCAGAAATGCATATATAAATGCTTGTATACAAATGCCAGAAGCCTCCGGAACAAAATAGGGGAGCTGGAATACTTAGCAATAGATAAGAATATTGATATTATTGGTATCACTGAAACCTGGTGGACGGATGATAACCAATGGGATACAGTTATCCCAGGCTACAAACTGTACAGGAAGGATAGGAAGGGGCAAACAGGAGGTGGTGTAGCCTTGTATGTCAAAGAAGTGATAAAATCTTATGAATTGGAATATCTAGGTGATTTAGAGTCACCATTAGAAGCTCTGTGGGTAAGAGTAGCAGGCCACAAGGATGGTCTAACAGTAGGCATATACTATCGGCCTCCGACCCAAACTCTTGAGGGAGACTGGCAGTTGGAGAATGTTGTAAAGGAGGCATCCAGGAAGGGAAGCCTGGTTATAATGGGGGACTTCAATTACCCTCACATAGACTGGGTGAACTGTTGTTCAGCACATGATAAAGAGATAAAGTTCCTAGATATGCTCAATGATTGTTCCCTGGGACAGATGGTTGAAGACCCAACTAGAGGTACAAGAATCCTTGACTTGATCCTGAGTAATACTCAGGATCTGGTGCAAGATGTTAATGTGACTGATCCAATAGGGAACAGTGACCACAACTCAATTATGTTTAACTTGAACATAGACCGCAAGTCACTGATAAAATCTAACACAGAGACCTTAAATTTTCAAAAAGGAAATTTCCCAAAGTTGAGGAAACTAGTAAAAAAGAAGCTGAAAGGGAAAATTGAGAGAGTCCAAACACTCCAAGAGGCATGGAGGCTGTTTACAAAAACAATAACAGAGGCCCAATTGGAATGCATACCCAAAAGGAAAAAGGGCACTGCCAGGTCCAAGAGGACTCCAATGTGGCTTACAGGAGCTGTTCGGGAAGTGATCAAGAGCAAGAAAAGCTCATTTAGAAGATGGAAGGCTTGTCCAAATGAGGACAGCAGGCAGAAACATAAATTCTGGCAGAACAAATGCAAGGCAACAATCAGGAAAGCAAAGCAAGACTTTGAGGAGCGTATAGCTAAAAATACTCAGAGGAATAACAAAGACTTCTTTAAGTACATTAGAAGTAAGAACCCAACTAGGAAGGCCATTGGACCATTAGAAGACAATGGAAGGCAAGGGGTTATTAAAGAGGAAACAGAGATTGCAGAGAGACTCAATGAATTCTTTGCTTCAGTATTCACTGAAGAAGATAGAGACCACATGCCCAAAACAGAACCTATCTTCGTAGGGAGGGAAACCGAAGAATTAAGCAAGATAGAAATAACCAGGGAGGAGGTCCTTGCATGTCTTGTTAAACTAAACACTAACAAGTCACCAGGACCAGATGGCATCCATCCACGAGTTCTCAGGGAACTTAAAGATGAAATTGCTGATCTCCTAGCCAAAATATATAATATTTCCCTCAAATCAGGGTTTGTGCCTGATGACTGGAAGGTAGCGAATGTAACACCAATTTTCAAAAAAGATCCAGGGGTGATCCAGGAAATTACCGGCCTGTCAGTTTGACATGTGTCCCAGGTAAAGTGATGGAAACCATCCTAAAAGATAGAATTAATAGGTACATAGAAGAGGAGGCGCTGCTAAAGGAGAGCCAACATGGCTTTTGCAAGGGCAAATCATGCCTCACTAATCTGTTGGAATTTTTTGAGAGTGTCAACAAGCATGTGGATAAGGGGGATCCAGTTGACATTGTTTATCTGGACTTTCAGAAGGCTTTTGACAAGGTCCCACACCAAAGGCTCTTGAATAAACTTACCAGTCATGGAATAAAGGGACAGGTCTTGTCCTGGATCAGCAACTGGCTAAGGGACAGGAAACAGAGGGTAGCACTAAATGGACACTTCTCCAAGTGGAGGGAAGTAAAGAGTGGGGTCCCCCAAGGTTCAGTACTGGGACCCCTGCTTTTCAACCTCTTCATAAATGATCTAGAGGTAGGAGTAAAAAGCAAGGTAGCCAAATTTGCTGACGACACTAAATTATACAGGGTAGTGAAAACTGTGAGAGATTGTGAAGAGCTCCAGAGGGATCTCTTGACACTGGGGGAGTGGGCAAAACAGTGGCAAATGAGCTTCAACATCAGTAAGTGCAGAGTGATGCATGTTGGGGCAAAAAACCCCAATTACATTTATAAACTGATGGGGTCTGAACTCTCTGCTACAAACCAGGAAAGGGACCTTGGTGTCCTGGTGGACAGCTCAATGAAGGTGTCAACCCAGTGTGCCTCAGCAGTGAAAAAAGCAAACTCAATGTTAGGGATCATTAGGAAGGGTATAGAAAATAAGTCAGCAAGTGTCATTTTGCCTCTTTATAAATCTATGGTGAGGCCCCATCTGGAATACTGTGTACAGTTCTGGTCGCCATACCTCCAGAAGGATATTATGGAGTTGGAGAAAGTACAGAGGAGGGCAACCAGAATGATTAGGGGACTGGAACACCTTCCTTACCATCTGAGGCTGCAACGGTTGGGCCTTTTCACTCTTGAACGACGGCGTCTAAGAGGTGACCTGATTGAAGTTTATAAAATCATGCACGGTGTGGACAAAGTGGATAAGGAAAAACTGTTTTCCCTATCGCACAATACTAGAACTAGGGGACACTCCATGAAACTTTTGGGTACTAGTTCTCAAACAAATAAGAGAAAGTACTTTTTCACCCAGAGGATTACTGGTCTATGGAACTCCCTGCCAGAAGAAGTGGTGACAGCTGTCAGTCTTGACAGCTTTAAGAAAGGATTAGACAAGTTCATGGAGGACAAGGCTATCAATGGCTATAATTATGGCTACCTAAGGACAACCTCCGGGTTGGAGAGATAGGCAGGATATCTCTCAATGCCATTTCCAGGGAATCCTAAGCAGGTGAAGGCATCTCCTTGGGAATACCCTGAAGGAAATGGTGAGCCACTGTGTGAGACAGAATGCTGGACTGGATGGGTTGTGGCCTGTTCCAGCAAGGCTGTTCTTATGTTCTTATGTTCTTATGTTCATTATGTAAAATGATTTTTTTGCTTAAAACAGAATGCATTTCCCACAAAAAATCATTATGTAAATCATTTTTTGCATAAATCGATGCGTATGTAAATTGGGGTTTTACGGTATAGCATTTAGCCTAGAAGATGTCACATTGTATGTGCATGTGTCCCTCTTTTGCCTGACATTATCTGAAGAAATTTCTAAGGTTCAAGTCCAAAGAGACCTCCCTCATCCATCAATTCTACAGAAAAGTCCCTAATCGCCCGCAAGGAGAGTAAGGCCTTGCTGGGGGAGGGAGGAAGAACTCCCATTGGGCTGCTGGGCAGAAGGGTGGGGGGAACTCTGTGCTAGGAGAAGGGAAGACGCACTCCCATTAGACTGCTGGGCAGAGGGGCAAGGCATGTGCCCATGGAGATGACAGGTAGGGACTTACAGGCCACCTTGTATGTACCAATTACATCCCCAAAGAGGCTCCACCAGACCTTCAAGCAAGAGTGGACCTTGAGGGGACCACAGCTTGGATCTTTGTTGAACCTACCTTGCCTAGGAAGGTGGAAGAAGTGGTTAAGCAGCCACACAAAGTAACTATAAAGAGCATTGACCCCAGAACATAGAGGTGCAGGTGCCAGCTTGCTGTGAATGTCTAAAAGCCCAGAGAAATTTATTTGCTTGGTAGTCAGAGGAAGAAACTAAAGGGTTTCTCATGAACAGCAGGCCTTGAAGGTTGTGTTAACTATTTGCAGCTGAGTCCTGAAGGTGCCAATTATTATTAATTGAGGTTTCTAACACATTTAGTCACTGCATAGGAGAGATGAATTAGCTTAATTCTACCCTTTCAATATGAAGTGGTCCTGATCTGGAGAAGGATCCAGGTTTGCTTATGAGTGAAACAGAAATTGTTTCAGAACTTGTTATGGATTTGTTTGGATGTTCAGATTAACAGGACGTTAAGAAGACCAACAACTGCAGAAGTCTGTATGAGAAAGTTTTCTCCTTTGTGGCTCCCAGATGATGGAATCCATTGTCTTCACAATTATGGCTAATTTTCTATCATGCTGATTTTAAGGGCACACTACTTTTGTAATTGTCTTATATTATTGCTTACTTTATCTTGATGATTTTGCCAGTGTGCAGATGCAGTTTAATTTAATTGGTGGAGGTTGTGTTTGATATTGTTTGATTTTAATGATTCAGTGTTTGAAACTGCTTTACAGGTCACTCTCCATATCCCTGAGTTCAGTACCCATGGTTTCATTTATCCTTGGATCTAAAGCAGAGTTTCCCAACCTTGGGCTGCCAGGTGTTCTTGGACTTCAATTACCAGAGGCCCGGTCTAGATACATTTTGAAGGCCCTCTGGAACAATTTTGGAGACTGTACAAGAAAAAAACAACTTTCATATCTGAACTGCTTTTAATGAATAGCAATAATGACAATGACTTCTTTATTCAGAATATCAGCTTTAGTATGCCTCTAGAAGAACATGTGAATATAATTTAGGTGAAAGTAATATTTTCATTTTGCTTTTTCAGAATAACCTAATGTGAAGTTGGAAGTGAAAGCATAGCTAAAGTGTGTGAGAATGCATTTGAGATCAGCTTACTGGAAGCATTTTCCTTAGCAAATTAATTTTACATTGGGGTTACTTGCTGAATAAGGAGAGTCGAAAGTTGATAATTCCATCCTTCCCACTCCAAAACCCCTAAGGGGTGACCTGGTTCTTTTATAAAATCTCTTCATTTTAAATGATTAAATGCATTGTGAAGCACTATTAACTGCAACTTTTGTACTTTCCAGTTTGAAGTTAACATACTTTACTCTTCTTTATTATTTATTTAGTGTGCTTATATACCACTTTTCTTGTCTAATGACAACTCAAAGCGGTTTACAAAACAATTAAATAAATACAAAGCAAATCATAACTACGGGGGAGGGGAGGGGGGAAATACAACAAACATACAAAAATACAGTGCAAAATACAATAATAATGTGAGTCACAAAATACTTTACAAAAAAATATCAAAGTCACAGTAAGGTATAGCAATAATACAATTAATTGTTCGACTTATATGACGCCCCACTCGTTGGAAGTGACCTGGGCGGCTTACATGATGTCACAATTACAATCACAGACAATCATATTGCAAAACAAATATTTTTTTAAAAAACCAAACAATTACAAAATCACATCATTATAAAGCAACTCAACCGTAACCCACCCACTAAGTCTGTAGAACATGGATGGAGTCATTCGGCCCAAGGTTGCAGGCGTCCTTTTGAACCTTCCTGTGAACAAGGCTGGGAGGGAGAAAGATGTCATCTGCAGCAGCAGCTACCTCGAATCCCCAGCTGGTAATGTGGGGCTCTGGGGAGAGGCAGTGAAGTCCTACAGCCCATGGTTGCAGGCATCCTTTTGAACCCTTCCACGAACAAGGCTGGGAGGGGAAAAGATGTCGTCTGCAGCAGCTGCTGCCTCGAATCCCCGGCCGATGACGTGGGGCTCCGGGGAGAGGCAGTGGGGTTGCCAGGTGAGCAATGTTGTCAGGCAGGATTGTTGGTGGCAGGAGGCAGGAGAGCCGCTTTTGAGGCCATGGAAATGCAAGCCCCAGGTGTGGCCAGTTCTTTCCTTCCCACCTCCTCCTCCAGCCGGTCGCTGGGCGAGCTCTACAATGCCTCCAAGCCCCAGACTTTGGTGTTCTTCTTCCAATCTGCCTTAGAGTTAGGAGGTTCCATGTAACTGTTGATACATGTACAGGTATATAATTCTATCTGCATTTGTGTGAATGCATGGCATGCATTTAGATCTTGCAATGGGAAAATGTTATTTGTTGGATTAAACAGAAATTTGATCTTATTATTGATCTTTATTTAACACTAAACCATAGGCCAGAATTTTACTGGTAATATGTACTCTAGGACTCAGTGCTCATCTCTGTTTCAAAGCCGAAGAGCCAGTGTTGTCTGCTTCTGCAGACATTTCTGTGGTCATGTGGCAGGCATGACTAGACACCAGAGCGCACAGAATGCTATTACCTTCCCACCGAAGTGGTCCCTATTTATCTACTTGCAATTTCTTTTTTTCAAACTGCTAGGTTGGCAGGAGCTGGGACAAATATGGGAGCTCATTCTATCCTGCAGTACTCAGGAAAAGAACTGCTGACTTTGCAGGCGCACCCCCCCAATAAAGGACTCAGACACCAATGAAAGTGGATAACGGCATTGGGCCACATTTATTGATTCATGCCCTAGTCCGAATTATAAATTTCTATTGGTAATTGACCAATTATAATTCTTAAGGCAAGCAGGCCGAAGTAACACTGGTAAGGTACCACCCAAAATTGCCAACGGCAATTGTTACAATGTATCTATTTGTATCAATTTGTTTGTTGCCAACAAACAAATTGTTGACCGTAGTCAATATCTAACTAATGACCCCACCCTCTGACGCGTATCCGTAAAATCACGGGGTGGCTGTAGCCATCACCCCGTCGCCTGGTTCGTCGTTGACCAGACAACGTTTAACCAACTTATACCTGTCTAGTGTTGTCCAGTCAATTGCGAACCTGCCGGATACCTGTGGGTCATAAATGTTTACCTTACCAGTGCTACCCGCCCATGTGACCAAAGTCAACAGCAGCAACAGACAAACCCCTATATCAAACCATAGCAACAGTGTGGGATGGGCAAAAAAACCAGGACCCAAGAGCCAATTGTGAGTCCCAGCCAAAAATTCCCACCCGGCCCCGAAGCGACCAAAATATCACACTGTTAACTAGGGAGGGGGTGGAGGGGAAAAACTTCTCCGCTCCGTCGCTTCGCAAAATGGCAGCTCAGCTGCCTCGTGGCCGCCCCTTATATAAGGGTGCTGGCCACGCCCCCTAACTACCCGGATGTCTTCATCCGGTGGGGGGGGCCGCAAAGGGCACGGCGGCCATTTTGGCGCCACGCTTGCATTGCAGGCGCACCCCCCAATAAAGGACTCAGACACCAATGAAAGTGGATAACGGCATTGGGCCACATTTATTGATTCATGCCCTAGTCCGAATTATAAATTTCTATTGGTAATTGACCAATTATAATTCTTAAGGCAAGCAGGCCGAAGTAACACTGGTAAGGTACCACCCAAAATTGCCAACGGCAATTGTTACAATGTATCTATTTGTATCAATTTGTTTGTTGCCAACAAACAAATTGTTGACCGTAGTCAATATCTAACTAATGACCCCACCCTCTGACGCGTATCCGTAAAATCACGGGGTGATGCATGCTGTCTAGCTGTAGCCATCACCCCGTTGCCTGGTTCGTCGTTGACCAGACAACGTTTAACCAACTTATACCTGTCTAGTGTTGTCCAGTCAATTGCGAACCTGCCGGATACCTGTGGGTCATAAATGTTTACCTTACCAGTGCTACCCACCCATGTGACCAAAGTCAACAGCAGCAACAGACAAACCCCTATATCAAACCATAGCAACAGTGTGGGATGGGCGAAAAAACCAGGACCCAAGAGCCAATTGTGAGTCCCAGCCAAAAATTCCCACCCGGCCCCGAAGCGACCAAAATATCACACTGTTAACTAGGGAGGGGGTGGAGGGGAAAAACTTCTCCGCTCCGTCGCTTCGCAAAATGGCAGCTCGGCTGCCTCGTGGCCGCCCCTTATATAAGGGTGCTGGCCACGCCCCCTAACTACCCGGATGTCTTCGTCCGGTGGGGGGGCCCGCAAAGGGCACGGCGGACATTTTGGCGCCGCGCTTGCATTGCAGGCGCACCCCCCAATAAAGGACTCAGACACCAATGAAAGTGGATAACGGCATTGGGCCACATTTATTGATTCATGCCCTAGTCCGAATTATAAATTTCTATTGGTAATTGACCAATTATAATTCTTAAGGCAAGCAGGCCGAAGTAACACTGGTAAGGTACCACCCAAAATTGCCAACGGCAATTGTTACAATGTATCTATTTGTATCAATTTGTTTGTTGACAACAAACAAATTGTTGACCGTAGTCAATATCTAACTAATGACCCCACCCTCTGACGCGTATCCGTAAAATCACGGGGTGATGCATGCTGTCTAGCTGTAGCCATCACCCCGTCGCCTGGTTCGTCGTTGACCGGACAACATTTAACCAACTTATACCTGTCTAGTGTTGTCCAGTCAATTGCGAACCTGCCGGATACCTGTGGGTCATAAATGTTTACCTTACCAGTGCTACCCGCCACACGGGGAGGCTTCCCAGAAGGCTCACCGCCCCCCCCAGACCGTCAGCTCGGTCAACAGGCCTGCTCGCCAGTCCACTAACAAGAGGTCCATACCTCCCTGCGACAGATGGGCCCCATCCCCTGAGTAAAAGCTCGTAATTTTGCAGACTGATGTCGGGGAGGCGAATGACGCGTCCCCCACCTTTGTCGAAAAGGAACCGGGCAATAGCCCCGTTCACGGAGCATCGGCTCGGCCAAGAGCCTCGAGGCCGCACGCCCCCCTGTAAGCGTACCGCGGTATCGTGTCTGACCAATTGAGGGTTGTGGCAGGCCACACATAACGTGAGTGGGGCAGGTCACTGCAAATCGCAAGCTTCCGCGATAGGCCAGTGACCCGCCCTAAGCCATCGCCCCCAAGGTACATAACCAGGACATCCGGCGAGTCAGCATCCCTGATGTAGAAAAGGAATGGCAACAGTTCCCGCCATAACATGCCGCGCTTACCATAGCACCTGAGACATGCGGATGCACCCAGTCCCAGCCGGGGTCCCCACTCTGTCGCCGCAGCGAAACGCGCTGCCCTATGCAGCGTAACACGCTGCCCTGTGCAGCGTAACGCGCTGCCCTGTGCAGCGTAACGCGCTGCCCTGTGCAGCGTAACGCGCTGCCCTGTGCACATGGCTATGGCCCACCAGGCACACTGTCACGGGTGTAATACGACACCCAGGGTCTGTCAAGGAAAAAAAGGGGGGGGAGAAACAGTGCAGTGACTAAACTGGTACTCACAGTTGAAGAGGGCGAACACAAACTGAAAACATTGTGATCCCCACCCTCCCATGCAGCGCATGTCAGCCCCGGAGTACCCAAAAACAGCTGCAGTAGAAGCCGCCCCTATCCTGAATGAATGGGTGCCGCAATGAGCCCCAGGGAGGCCAACACTGGCTAGTGCCTACCGGCACCCTCCAAAATTGAAATTTAGTAAGGGGAGACCCATCTTGGTGACAGAAAAAACGGGCCATGGTGCGTGCCACGCAGTGCAAGGAACTCCCGTAGGGCACCAACCGGACAGATGTCTGCCAAAGAACACCGTAGCAGTCTTATTCCACTGCCTACGCCATGCTGATCCGTCTTAGAGGAGCGTATCCTCAACTGAGCCACATCTTTGGCCACATAGACATCTTCGAGTTCCAGTGCCCTACGACTAGCATCCGCCTTAGACAGCATCACAAACTCGCTGATGCGGAGCGCTCCAAAAAAGGCCACCGTTGTAGCCACATGAAACAAGGCTGCCTCATACCTAGCAAAACATAGGTCCTGCCAGCCCCGTGCCAGTTGGGTAAGAACCCCTGGGGAAATTGGGTGGCGGTCGTCTGGGCTACGCCCACGCTCCCGCACCCACCCCTCCAAAACGTGTCTCACACGGAAGTCAGCGGTACTGTCCGCATGTCCGCCTACTTTGGCCATAAAAGCCAGCGCTGACAGCCTGGATGCTATGGTTCGAGGTGGAAGGCCCTGGGAATGCAGGTCAACCAAGAATTGAAGTATATGGGCCACAGGGATAGGCCAGGTATCTGGCAGCCGGAATTGGGCACAGAACGCCCTGAAAGAATTGAATGCGTGTTGATACGCCTTACGCGTGCGTGGCGCTAACGACATGCTGATCGCCCGGTTCACCTCTCCTTGCCAAAGGTCCATATCTCGTCCGGGAGTGGCGAGGGAAATTCCTCTGCATCCGGGGCCAAGGCACGGAACCGGGAGATCTGCAGGCGGGACAAAGCGTCAGCGATATCATTATTGACCCCCGGGACATGCCTGGCCCGGAACATTACATTAAGGCGCAGGCTGCACAATACAAACTGGCGCACCAAGTCCATCACCCTGGGTGATTTGGAAGTCTGTGAGTTGACAATGTGGACAACGGCCGCATTGTCACACCAGAAACGAATGACCAAGTTGGCCCACTCATCACCCCATAGCATCAAGGCCCCCAGAATGGGAAAAAATTCCAGGTACGTGAGGTCCCGCAGGCGCCCCGTACCTGACCAGGCTGGTGGCCACCCACCATAGGCCCACTTCCCA
This sequence comes from Bradypodion pumilum, assembly GCA_035047305.1. Taxonomy (NCBI): domain Eukaryota; kingdom Metazoa; phylum Chordata; class Lepidosauria; order Squamata; family Chamaeleonidae; genus Bradypodion; species Bradypodion pumilum. The sequence continues at coordinate 329,443,618 of JAWDJD010000003.1, forward strand.
TTGAAGTACATCCCATAACCCAGGGACCCAGAGGCATCGGACTGTATCTGGAAACGAGGGGAAGCCAGAAGGTCAGACCTCCAAAATGACACCCCATTGAACTCCTTCAGGAACTGGAGCCAGATAAGCATATCTGCCTTAATGCCCTGGGTTAGTCTGACCCTATGGTGGGGCCTGGACAAGCCTGTCATGGCGTCGCACAAGCGCCGGGCAAATGCCCTGCCCGGTGCGACCACCCTGCAAGCAAAATTGAGATGACCATGCAACACCTGCAGATCCCGCAGTGATGCCTTGCGTTTAGCAAGCAAGTCTGAGATAAGGGCCACTATCCTTGACACCTTATCCCCTGGTAACCTAGAAGCCTGCGCTACCGTGTCAATCTCCACCCCCAAGAAGACTAGCTGTGTAGATGGGCCCTCGGTCTTTTCGGGCGCTAAAGGGACACCCAGTTCCTCCATTAGCGTCTGAAATGTGTTGAGGAGACGTGTGCACGTGTCCCAGCCCCGTTCACCCCCGAATAAAAAATCATCCAGGTAATGGGCTACAGACCGGGACCCAGACCTGCGGACAAAAGCCCACTGTAGGAAGGTGCTAAAATGCTCGAAGGCCGAGCACGATATGGAACAGCCAAAAGGCATGGCCTTATTGAAATAATATTCACCCCGGAACTTAAAACCCAGCAACTCAAAGTCACCCGGGTGAACCGGCAGGAGGCGAAAGGCAGACTTAATGTCGCACTTAGCCAACAGCGCACCCGGGCGACATGAGCGCACCATGCACAGCGCTTGGTCAAAAGATGTATACCTGACCGAGCAAAGGTCATCAGGGATAGCATCATTGACTGATCGGCCGGCTGGGTAGGACAAGTGATGGATCAGGCGGAACTCGCCCGGTGACTTCTTGGGCACCAAGCCCAAGGGTGACACTTTAAGGTTGGGGAACGGGGGTGCAGGGAAAGGGCCAGCGACCCTGCCCGCATCAACCTCCTTAGAAATGCTGGCGGCAGCCACCTCCTCCCTCCCCTTAAGGGACAAAAGGTTGGGGGCATCTTGGGGGGACCTATCACCCTGGAAAGGAATACGGAACCCCAGTCGAAAACCTTGAAGCAGGTAAACCGCATCTGCCCCCCTCGGGTACGATGCGAGCCAACGCTCCAGCATGTCCACATTAATTGGGGAGGGGGCCTTTCGGTGGACCAGCTCCCTCTGCGGCAGTCTTGCCAGCCCCTTGTCCGCCCCTACCTTTGCCCCGCACCCCTCCAGGCCTGGGGCAGGCGGAGGCCGCATGGGGGCCAGCACAAGAGGGACACTCATGCCTGTACCGGCAATTCTTCTTACTGCAGGAACCATTGGACGAGAAAGTCCAGCACAGCAGGCGGGCTGGAACCCCCTGCCCTGCCACCTGGCGGGGTATCTGTGCTGGGGCCGCTCGCTGGACCGCATGTCCACAATGGTATCTGTCCCCAGGCGCGGGGCGCGTGGGAGTCATATACAGAAGCCACAGCTTCTGGCAGGGCTCATCCCACCTCATCTCAGGGTGCAGGGGAATCCGCATACGGAATTCCTCGTCGTAAGCCAACCATGACGGGCCCGGGAAGTCGACCATCGCCCGGTAAATGTTGTCCAAATACTGGACCATCGGAATTGCCAAATCCGGCCGGGCCCTGAGATAGACCGCCATGTATATAAGGTACGCCGGCAACCAATTGGCCCACGTACGTGGCGGCTTACGACGACGTGCCTGTTCCTTATCCTTCTCATCCTGCCCCTCCCTCTCCTCTTTGGTGGGCTCTCTGTTAAGAAGGGAGAAGATGTCGACATACTCCCCATGCCAGATCTCCTCTTTGGTGGCCTGGGCCAAATGGTCCCCCAGGGGCAAGGAATACCCCGCTGTCGGCAATGCTGACACCGGCACAGTGGGAACCACGGGGATCTGAAAAGGAGCCTGGACCAACCCAGCCACCCCTAACACATTCCCGACTGAATAAGAGGTACCACCCACAACTGGGCCCTGGGTGAGCGGTGAAGTCGCCGGGTGGGACGTCGGCGACTGAACCGTCGCACCACCCATGCGAGGCCACAGCCACTGGAATGCCCCCCCCAACGTGGGTAGGTGTGTGGGTGCACTAGATTGAACCGCATACTCACATGCAGCACCCCCGCGGGCCGCCCCCACCGGGGGTTCCGGCCCGCTGGGGGCGTCGGAGCTCACGACCGCAATTGAGCTCATCGACGGGGCCTGACCAGCATCAGCCTGTTGAGTGGGGAGCTGCGAGGCAGTGGCTGAAGCCGGCCCACGCGCCTCGGACAGCTCGACCCTTCCTGCCGCCTGCCGCTGACCGGCAGACAACAGATCAACCTGCACCCCAAAAGTTAACCCTCGCGAGGGATGCCTCGAGGGCCGCAACGCGGGCCAGAAGGGCCTCAACACTAACGTAGCCCCCTAAGCCAAGTGGGGGCAAAGGGCCAGCCGGCCCACTGGGTGCAGGCGCCGGTCCATGTCCCTGGACCCCGGGGCCCTGCCAGGGGAGGGAACCCAGCCACCCCCCATGGCTGAAACCCCCCACAGGAAGCTGCGGACCCATGGAAGAAGGCCCCGCAGAATGGGCCGTGCCAGAGGCAGTGGCCACTGCTTGCGGGCCAGGGGCCGCGGTCCCAGCTGGGCTGGTACGCAGACCCCCGGCCTCGGGCCAAGGGGTAATTAACCCCATCCCACCGGTCCCGGTGGGCTCAGGCAAAGGAGGCTGCTGGGGAGGCGCAGCCGCGGTCCTCCGACCCGGCTGGCGCCTCCGCGCAGAACGAGCCGCATTCGCAGTCGCCTTCTTCTTCGAGGGCATAGCAGCTAACGATGGGAAGCGTAAAAGTCAAGAAAATCAGCAGCCAGAGGCTTCCCCGAGCAAGGCAAGAGCGACGGAGGTAAGAGAGAAAAACTTCTCCGCTCCGTCGCTTTGCAAAATGGCAGCTCGGCTGCCTCGTGGCCGCCCCTTATATAAGGGTGCTGGCCACGCCCCCTAACTACCCGGATGTCTTCGTCCGGTGGGGGGGGGGCCGCAAAGGGCGCGGCGGCCATTTTGGCGCCGCGCTTGCATTCTGCCTCCCAGTCAGCATCTTAGCCACTAGAGCTAATTGAGCAGCAGCTAATTGAGGAGATGCCAGTGTCCCAGTCTCATATGACTGATTGTACAGCCAATATGTATCCTAACACTTCATCAGTTAGCCAAAGCTAATTATGTAAAGCTTACATGATCATCAATAAGATTCAAGCCAAAGGCAAAGCACAGTGAATCTTGGACTCAGGTGCTACCAACTCATTTATTTTTTAGTACAGCTGCAAGGGCAAATTTGGAAGATTTCACTTTGTTTCCAGCTATCTATTCATACTGTCTATATCTGAATGTAGAAAATCTATAGTTACCATTGATTGTAATTCAGGAAAATAAGGTATCTTCAAATTAGCAGTAAATAACTTTGTTTCTGCATAATGAATGGTAAGTGGAAAACAAGGCGCAACAAATGGCAAGAGACATGGAGCAAGTTAAACCAATGCCTGATATTCTAAATAACTGTTTAGCATTATGCATAAATCACTGTTGTATGCTATGTCAGTTACATTCTGGCCTATCAATGACCACAAAACAATGCACAGATTCAGAACCACTAGATTATAAATTTAAAGTATTTGAAAAGTTGAATGTTTTCATAAAATAGTACTGTATTTTAAACTTCAGAATGAAAAAAGTGCCACTATTACTTAAGGAAACTACTATTTCCTTATGTCAGCAATCTGCTTTGCTGGGAGTAATTTCCGTTTAACTCTATTACATTTACTTCATAGGATTATACTGCCCAGAGTATAGGTCAGGCATTTCTAATCCATGTCCCTCAATCTTGGCTAGGTTTTGCTGACACTTGTCATCTGTAGTTTTAATTTTGAATCTAAAACCTGATTACCTATAAGTAGTGCATTATCAAATACAGTAATTAACTAATATTTTAATATATGCACAGTATTAAGAAGTGGTTTAGCAGTCATTCCTTTAGGTAGTGCTCTGGGACTATGTGTCCTGCTTAAGAGACCACAAGTGGCAGGGCACATAATCCCATCAATGACACATGTTTTGAATGATCTTGGGTGGGTCGTCTTTTGAAAGATGCAATGGGATTTAAGCCCTTTTGTGTATTGAGGCATATTTGCAAGTAGCGTGGGCAGCACCTTGCAAGAGGAAAATGGCAGTTTCCCGCCATACAAATTAGGATCTTAAAGTGGAGTGGAAACCCCCTGCACAGGATGCGCTAATTATGCTAATCCAAGCCCTGTGATTGGATACAGTTTTGGATCCTGTTCTTCATTGGTTAAGTACATATATTCCCTGGTATGATTGGTCAGTGGCGGTTATCCGGCAGGTCGCTACTTTGTATCAAGAAGCTACCACCGAGGAGACACTATATAAACCCCATAAGTAAACAAGGGTGGGGCTGGACCGGACTACACTTCCCACTCCATACAGGTAGCCAGATACGCGCTAAGCCTGGGTCTCCTCCATCATGCTACGCTTCAATGGTAGCTAGTATTTGCCAGTTATGGCAAGAGTCCGGAGGGACTGATTCCTTTGTGATTGTAGAGCCATCTCTGTGTCCGGAACATCTTGTAAACTCATCTCTAAAAGACTGTTGAATAATGACTTGTTGCTGTTTTGTTCATCGTTGTCTGGACTGGTGCTTATAAGGGCCGGACATAACAAGCCCACAAACCCTGGCTCTGCAGCCAGATGCCCCAAACAACTGAGCAAAATCATTTGTTCTGGGAAACATTGTATACACCCCTCCCCCAATACATCATCATCATCATCATCATCATCATCATCATCATCATCATCATCATCATCATCATCATCATCATCATCATCATCATCATCATCATCATCATCATCATCATCATTATTATGAATGCATATAGATTACAACAGAAAATTTCAGCACAAATACATAAATAAAAAATATCAACAAATGAATAAATAACATACAACAATTATCACTCATGATGTACAAAGGAATCTGCGGATTCCGCATGCGCAATTGGCACAAACTGCCCCTGGCAGAGGTTACACCGGCGAAGAAGGTTCCTGGTCACTGGCCCTTGCCAGTATGGAAATTGGGGAACAGATTAATAATCATAAGGGTTGATTCACCCACATCTGACCTGACCAGCGATTCCGCTGAGGGAAGCAAATCACTAAACTCCGTTACGTATTAAGCAATTACTCACTCGCAGTTAAACCTAATCCTTGGTGCAAATAGTGGCCATATTTACCCTGGTGTAAGCCCCGAACAATGGACTTCCCCTGTCAGTATTTGCCCTAGTTAATTAACTTCCCCAAGAGAGATTCCCCATTAACCCGGGTAAATGGGTGATGTGATTTTTCTGTCAGATGACGATTCTATCACCGTTGCCTTTTATTCCTATATATGCTGATGTTTTTCCCCACAATAAATCACTGGTCTTCGCTTCATCTTGCCTCATGTCGTTCCTTGACCAGTCTCCTCCGGGACCTCACGGCCGCCCCACGGCCCCAATCCAACAGGAATCTGTACCAATTCATAATGGATCATTCTAGTTATCTATTTTGTCCAAAATTTGCATGCTACAGGGTCGGGTTTTGTTTCTTCGTTAGTCAGTGAGAATTCTACAAATGGTTTCCATATATTCCAAAATCCCCTTTTACATATTAGACCCTTTTTTTGATTTAGTTCCATAGTTAGTTTCTCGTTCATTGCCAGTTGCCAAACATCACTGTACCAAAAACTGATAGTTGGAGGTGGTTCATTCTTCCAATTACTTGCAATTATTTTCCTGGCCACTACTAACAATGTAAGCAATAAATCGTTCATATTCTCATCCAGTTTTAATTCTTCAGTTTCCCCTAATAGTACTATTTTAGGACTGAAAACCAACACCATGTCCATAATTTTATTCACCTCCTCTTCAATCCTGTTCCAGAATTGTTTAATCCACTGGCATCCCCACCACATATGTAAGTAGGTGCACCTCTCTGCTTTACATCTCCAACAGAGGTCGGATTGTAATTTATTCATTTGACATAATCTAACTGGTGTAAAATACCATCGCCAGAGGATTTTGCTATTGTGTTCGTTTTCTTTAATGGATAATGACTTGTTTATTCTTTGTGACCACTTCCTATTCCAATTTTCCTCCTTAATTTTAATTCCTAAATCATTCTCCCATATTTCTCTTAAAGCTTGCTGAGAGCTTTTTTCTAAATACAGTTGGTAATATATTATACCTACAATACCCTGTATTTTCTTCCTCCCCGTTGGTAGTTTCCTGATGTTCCTGTCCCACTCATCCATTTGTATCCTTTGAAACCAATTAAGCCCAAGTTTGTCATATATTTCCTTTTTAATTCAATTATTGTTGCAATTATTGATCCATTCATCCAATAATAACATCTTACTTTTTAATAAAATTTCCCTTATCTCTTTCGAGGATCTCAACGGGCAACTTTTAACTTCTAATATTTCTAGGATAGGAGACCGATTAGGGGCCATGTTTGTCTTTAACTTTTTCCAAAAACTATATAGTGAAAGCTGGCTGCATAGCTCAGTGAGTTGAGTATCCGACTATGGATCCCGAGGTTGGGAGTTCAAGTCTCCACTGTGCATTCCAGAAGATCCAGCCCGTGTGGTCTTAGACAAGATGTACAGTCCCAGGGCACACCCAGAAAAAGGAAGATTAAACCACTTCTGAAAACTCTCTACCTATAAAATCCTGAAAAACATTTTCATAAGTTGACAGCACTCCCATTATTTGATTTGATTTTGAATTTATTTTTATATACCACTTTCCTTGTCTAACAGATGACCCAAAGCGGTTCACAATATAAAGAACATACAGAAATACAATATTACAGTAGTACAAGGCAAAAATATCATTTTACAAGAAAAAATGCAGAATTGCATAACATCATACAATAGGGGAACAATACAATTTCAGGGTACAATATCACAAATAACAAGTCAAAAAGGAGGGGGGGGGACATCAGAGCCATGGCTCGCTCAATTACCTTAAAGAGGACTTAACAAGGACTGAGCTCAACTACACATCGGAGCCGAGCTTCAAGTCCTCAGTAGCGTTAACCCCCGCGGCAAAAGCCAGACGGGGGGAGAAGGCTCAGAGAAGGCTCAGATAAGCTGCAACAGTGCGCAGCTTAAGTCCTCACCAAGGCACAGCTGGGCTGCTCACACCTCCCCCAACCGGCAAGGCTAAGGGAGGGAGCCGAGATGGAAACGGCAGCTCTGGAGGCTCCATGGCGGGGGCTTTTCATAGCCCCACTGGGACAAGGCACAGCTGGGCTGCTCTCACCTCCCCCAACTGGCAAGGTTGAGGAAGGGAGCCGAGATGGAAACGGCGGTTCCGGAGGCTCCATGGCGGGGGCTTTTCATAGCCCCACTGGGACTATTATACTTTAATAGAGGTGGCATACACAATGAATGTGTGAAAATAAACTTTGTGGGGTTTTTTTAAAATCACAAATTAAAGTGATATTTGGATGGGACAGACTTATGATAGAGTATATACAGGTAGAAATCATAAGTTGTGTTACCCCTCCCTGTTCTTAGAAGGGAGGAATTGCACTTCAGTGATTGGAACTTTAGAGTTTGATTCCCAAGTGAGCTCCATCTCTGTCCCAGCTCCTGCCAACCTAACAGTTCAAAAGCAAGAAATTACAAGTTGATAAATAGGGACCACTTTGGTGGAAAGGCAAATAGTGTTCCGTGATCTCTGGTGTTGAGGCATGTCTGCCACGTGTCCATGGAAGCATGCACAGACACAGACTATATTGGCTCTTTGGCTATAAACAGATGAGCATTGAACCCTAGAGTTGGATATGACTGGCATTCGAGCAAAGGCAACTTTTACCTCTCCCACTTTTGGTGATTCTTTTACAAGTCTGTTTTGTACCTGAGGACCAAAGTAGATTATAATTGGCAACTATGTATATAGGAGTGGCCAACTTTTTTGCACAGCAGGCCTGACTATGTCCCCAGAACAGCTGAGTGGGCCTGACCATGGAGTGGAAGTGGGCACATTTATGGCTGACTATGTTTAAGTCCAGACAACATTCTCCCAACTCCCAGCAACCCAGATCCAGCAGCTCCTTTCACTGCTGCTTGGAATGTTTTGTCTAATTTGCTATCTTTCTTCCCAGAGGAGACATTTCCAGTGGCTGAAGATGATGTGCATGTTTAGAGGAGCTGGGGATATGAGGTGTTATTTTGACCTTTACAATTATTAATTTTCCTTTGGTAGATGTATTTTCTAATCTTGGTTTCCTCTGCCTCATCTACACTCTTCCATCTTCCAATTAATGGAAGCATGTGCGCAGTTTGTCATCGTTAGGAAATATTTGTGGCTGGCCTGTGCCAAAACTTTAGAACCCCTATTTTAACATCTCTATCTCTTTTAGCAGTAGATAGGAGGTTTATACACAACAGCTACTGTTGATATGATGGGAATAGTTATAGTTATTTGTCAGTTGAATGGAAAACCACATATTCATGCTACAACACTGAGCACAATATCCAAGGTACATTATGGTGGTTTCAAAAGTGTCCAATACATTCTGTTTTGGCTTGAAGACCCTTGTATTCTGCACAGGATGGACAAAACAGCTGCCAGCAGTGGAAAAAGTCAAGGCTTTGTACAAGGATGTAGCTTCTACCAAGGAACTGATGACCAGCATAAATGAGAGCCAGAGTAAACCTTCTCCGCTTGGATCAATGAGATAAAACATGGCAGAGAGGTCAGAAGGTTTACTACATAAATGCTTTTATTTTGGAAACAAAAGGCTGATATGAGTCAAAAAGTTGATACTACTTGGGAAACTGAATGCTGTACTTGAAACTGAATACCTGATGATGAAGTGTCTCACACTTTTCTTGGTAAAATCTAGAGTATATACAAATATCTACCAAACTCTGTTCTGGGCTCAGATGACTAAGGTGCCATCTTTGATTTCTACGAGTACTTCTTTCTATTGAAGAAGGCTCTTTTTCTTTTCTTATTTATGCTCCGCCATTCTGAAGTACTCTCTTGTCTCTTACTTTTCCTTTATTTCTCTTTTTATATTTCATTCATCTCAACTGAGATAGGAGTTATCCGTGGACCTACCACATTGTGTGGCTATAGTTTTCTCATATAAAGCTGTGAAATGGCTAAAATGCTTCAGAATGAGGACGGACAGGAGCAAGGATTAGGGAATATATTTATTTAGCATTATTAGTTAATGTCTTCCTAAATACATTTGAACCAATAAGTCTATATTACTTTGCCCATCGGTTCTAGCCAATCTTATTCCTCTTTATGTAATTCATAAATTACATCCATTTTGCACAATGCTATACTATTTTGCACACTGCACATTTCTTTGCTACTTTGATTAGATTGCTTTAATTGTTTTACATTTCTCTTAATCTTTCACATTTCTCTGTTTTTTATTTTCTATCAATAATAGGTTTGATTTGTTTAAATTACAGTCTTGAATTTCCATTTCTTATTTCTGTTTCATTGTGGCCTACAGGACTGCAAATTCTAGACCCAAATTAACAAGGCAATGAACATGAGCATGAATGGCTCAAAGGAATTTCACACATTATCCATTAAATATGCACAGCCATCAAACAGAAGTTTGAATGCTGATTAGCTGGTTAATCTCATTCACCTTTGCCCACCAAGGTTTTCTATGTGGCATCAGGTCAGGCAAGATCTAGGGGACATGGAGGTTATGTTGCAGTAGTCTTTTATGATTCCATTCCCCTCACCACATGACACATCCTCAGTTTTTCAGGTTTGAAGCTATGTATCTGAAATTCGGAGTCCAGAACAGAATAGGGATTCTGTTGATATACCATAAACTCTGCTGTTCAACAGTCTCCCTTTCTTAATTAGCTGAGCTGATTTCTGGGGTGATATTGGTGTTTCTTTGACCTGGTGTACTGGGGGACTTCAACATTCCTGCAAAGGAGACTTTTTCAGAAGTGGCTCAGGACTACATGTCTCCTGCAACAACCATGAATCTGTCACAAATTGTATATGCTCCCACTCATGTTGCAAGGCAAACTTTAGACATGGTTTTCTGCAGTGGGGTAGATGTTGGTCATCTGGATATGGAGGAACTCTCTGTGTTTCCATTGTCCTAGATAGATAATTCTTCAGTGAGGTTTCCACTGGAACTCAAATCTTCTGCAGGGTTGGAGAATCAGTTAAGATGACCTGACCCAGGAAGCTGATAGATCCAAATGGTTCCCTGATGGTTCTTGGTGAGTTTCCTGTTGCCTTGGCAAGTCACTGTTGAAGCCCTGGTTGATTTATAGAATGGGGAGATTGCTTCTAAGTGTCCCATCCCTCAAAATAGAGTCAAAATGGCCCCTGATTTGCTGATGAAACAAGTCCGATGTAGACTAGGTCAGTGAGGGCGGAAAACTCAGAGTGAATATAACAGAGCATGGGCTAGGGTGCAATTGAAGGCCTATTTCATGGCATTTGTGGCACTGAAGAAGTCATACCTCTCTGCCATCATTGTGTCTAAACAGTGTCATTTGTTGGAGCTCTTCTATGTGGTCAAGGACCTATTACATTCTGTCCCAGAGGAAAAGAATGCAGAACATGCTTTAGAACATGGGGAAGAATTTGCACAATGATTTGTAGGCAAAATTGCTTGGTTTCACTCAGACCTGGGTGCTGTAGTTGATACAGGCCATGTGGATATAAGTATGGCCCCCATGTGCCCTCTGTTAATGGATAAGTTTTAGCTTTTGCAGCCTGTAATGTGGAAAGGGTCCTTGAAGAGGGAAGTGCTTCCATATGACTACTCGACCTTAACCCTTCCTGGCTTATAAAAGCTTCCAGAGGGGGACTGGCTGAGCAGGTAGAGAAGGGGTGAATGCCTTCTTGCAGCAGAGGAGGATCTGGGCATGTTTAAAAAAGGAAATTGTAAAACCATTATAAGATGGAAAAAAACAGTGATATTTTCAGAACTTTTTTCTGTTTTCCTGAAATCAGCCCAGTGGAAAAAAATGTGTGAGAAAATTGCATGAGAATAATTATTCACAACTCCAAATAAATTATTTCATCTTCACTGGATTTTATTGAAATTCTTTTCAGGACTATAGTCCACTTGAATGTATATGCCATACACTATCATCCTCATTCACCATGTTTCTCATCCTGTAAGAGGACCCACATTACATTAAGAGTACAAAAATGAGAAGACTTTCTGTTGATTATGCAGACATTCACAGAATAGAATTTTAATATTTCCTCCTTCAGTTTTCTTTGGATCAAAATCCTTCATAACTCTACTGTGAATATACCAGCAAGAGAGAAAAAGAAAGTCAAATTGATAACATAGTACTTTCAATAGTAACAGACATCACATTAAATGGAGCTGTAGTAAGCCATGGAAGCATTAACAGTAACATTGAATTAGAGGAAAAAATGTAGGAGAAAGTTCCAGTATTGTACTTCATGATATACTTGCAACATTGAGATTTTGGAAGATGTTTTCCTTATGTTGTTCATTTTATTGGGAAGCTGATTTGAAAAGGCTGGCTCTAATTAACATAATCTAGTTTTTATCTGTTAAAAAGGAGACTCAGGGTATGATTAGACTGGAAAATGAAATCAGAGTGAGTTGGCTCTGTAGTATTTTTATTGGGTTTAAGATTTTGAGTTACTGGCAGTATGGTCTATGCCATTACCATAGTGAAATAGGTGTGAAAGAATTAAGATATTAATTCTAATATTAATTCTGGTTTAAAAAGGAAAAATCATTTTCTCAGCTACTCTGTAAAGTTAAACAGATCAGATTGACCTAATCAATATAGAACATGATGACGAGGATAAAGTAAACAGAAGGCCTTGTGTCCACAAGCCCAGCACAGTTTGTACAGCTGACCGGGATTTCTTAGACTCAAGAAACCATAACGCTGAATAATATTTGTGTGACATGACATGAACAAATATTCTGAATGTTCTAATCTGAACTGCATGACAATGTCAAAAGATTAATTAATAATTTTGGCTTATCCCATAGTGATGAAATGTGTAGAAATTTCCTAATTTTATGCTATAAAAAGATGGCTCTGAAAATGTATTGTCATTCAGGGATTATTGGCTTGTTAAAGCGTCCCTGAATCTGTTTGGCCAAATAATAATAAATCTCTTATCTATCTTAGCTGGAATGTGGGTTTGTCTGGTTTTCATTCCACAACAATAGCAGGATAAACTGACCAGACAGGCAACCTGTGCAAATGTGACCTGTTTAACTGACCACATTCCTAAGCCACAATTGTCCTGTAGTCCAGAGTGGGATAAGTGAAAAAATACCCCTCTTCCACAAGCCAGAAGCCAGTCTAAAAAAATCCTATCCAGTCCCCAAAGGCAACACTAACACTCTAGGCACATGGAGGGCCATTGCAAACATGCAAAGAGGCCTGATCAGGACAGGGCAGGCCTTAAAACAAGCCTGTTACCCCACCCCGGACCTTCAAGTAGGAATGCTAGGTCATCCCAGTCTATTTCCTGCCTCTTCAGCCAGAAGGAACCAAAATCCTTCCTTCATTGCAGCTGAATGTAAAGCGAGAACATATGTTTTACTATTAAGTCAGGACTAAACAAACAAAAATAAAATCATTAGAGATGATGATTTTCAAAGGATTTCTTCCAGTTTTTAGTGAGTTTTTAAAAGACAGCTTGTTTTTAAAGGGGATTAGCAGTTGGATGTCTACTGCGAAATGCACTGATAAAAGGCTTTCAGTTTTAAAACTTGACCCTCCACTAAAGCAAGCAAACATACAAGAATCCAGCAGTTAATAGCATTTGGAAATGGATTCTTCCAAAATTTTGAAATATTTTTCAATGTTTTCTTAAACAGATGTTAATTTCCCAAACAGAGGAGAAAGTAGGGCTTTAAAATAAGTTTGGGAAAATATCCAAGTAATCTCAAGGCTTAGTTCAGTATCAAGTGACACAAAAGAGGGAGGAAAAATTGCTCTGTGTGGAAAAAACTCTTAAGGGACAAAAGCTAGCCCTGTTGTGTGCTGAAGTGAGGCAGCTGCTGCTTCAGGAATCATGGCAGGCTTCACTTCTTTGGCCACATGGACTGAGCAACACAAGGGTTCCAAACAATTTATGAAATAGTACATAATTTCATTCCATTTTTGTTATTATCAGCTATTTCTTTAATAATAGAGCAGCAGATTGCCTTTATGTGGACCATTACTTCATCATTACTTTGCACAGGACATTTTAGACATTTGGATACAGGCTGTGGTAAACAAAAGTCAAACTAACACATCAAGAGGTATCCTCAAGGCACGTAAATCTAACAATGCTGCTACTAATTGATGTATTGTCTTCTTCAAAGTACACTGTGGGATGCCAAGTGAATAGTTCCAACTGTGAAGATTTAATATTTTCTCTTCTCTCTCATCCCCTCTCTTCCTCTATGGCTCATCCATTTCACTGTTCCTTCCAAGTTGAGTCACATGTCTTTCTTTATTCGTGTCAGATGCATCACCAGCATATGATCACATACAAAGTTTAAATTAACACATTTAAAACAAAATAGAATTAAATGGACTAGATAACATCCACCCAATATCAGGCCACCTCAACAGCATTTCCTCTTGCCAACATAGGGTCCTCCTCAGTGCACATTAAGGGGCATCGTATGTATTGTGTCTTATTGGAGATAGTTTGATTTTCTCCACATTCACACAGTCTGTCATCTACAGGGAAACTCCACTTTCTCAGATTTGCCCTTGATCTTCCTACCCTGGCATGCAGTCTGTTTAAAGCTTTCCACACAGGCCATGGTTGTTCTTGGCCAGGCGATAGAGAGTCATGTGGTTCTGCCCAGTTATCTGGTAGCTCCTTGCTTGCCTTCCATAGTTCTAAGGCAGTCTGTGGGGGCTGGTTGTTCATGGGGGTCTTGATTTCATTCCCTGCTTTGGTGGTTAGTGATCAAATGGCAGGTGTGTTTCCAAGGATCTTTCCTTGACCCACTCTTTCTGAGAAGCAGTTTCTCAATGGAATTTTGATGGAGGGATGCCAGCTAAGTAATGCACTTTTTGTATTTGTGTTGGTTTTAGGCATCCTGTGACCAATCTCGCTGTTTCATTTAAGGCCGTATTTGCATGTTTTGATCTGTAACACACTGGGCTAGCATACTCTCCTACAGAGTAACATAAAGCTAGCACAGAGGTTCTTAATGTGTGTGGTTGGGCAGCCCATCTTGAGGGTCAGCCACACTGACCCTAATCAGTGGAGCCCCCCACAGGGATCTGTAGACCACAGGATGACAGCCTACTTTGCTAGGGCAAGAAATCTGTCTTAATGGTATCACCTCTCAGAGTTGACTCAGTATCCCTGCTATAAATTAGAGCTCAGAATCTTCTAGCATCACAAACATGCCATACAGAGGATTAATATCACAATGTTCAAAGCATTTAGTGTAGCCTCAAACCCAGTCCAGTAAATCTAAATCTATTCCTGGCTCCACAGTCTCTCTAAATCCACAAGAAACAAAATATCCACTTCAACAGCTGCTTAGATGTCCTTCTTTTTCCCCTGACCATATTTGAAAAACAATCATCATTACTACCTATAGCAATTAGCAATTACAACCACCTCATAGCACTTGTGTACTCTCTGAATCATTCTCAAACTGTAACTCCCACAACATCATTTACATGATTAATTGCCCTTGTGGCAAGCATTACATTGGACAAACAAGTAGACCAATTAAACAGAGGATATCAGAACACCGCTTGAGAACACGAGCCCAGCTCAAATCCGCACCACTGGTCAATCATTTCATGAGGATGAAACACACCAAAAATCAATTGCAATTTGTAGTGTTGGAGACCATTCCTCCTAGATCATTTGAAAAACCTAACATTACTAAACGTCTTTTACAAAGAGAAGCATTTTTTGTGCATAAATTAGGTACCTTGGAACCAAATGGTCTGAATAGCGAATTAGAATTGTCATGTTACCTTTAAATTTTTATCTAGCTTACTAACAATATACACAGCTCCATTAGGGGTAGGGACTGTATAAATGTGGTTTAGCTAGTGAAATGATTAACATCGTGAGCACAATGAATTCAACAGAGAGGCTATATACGACACGTGTTAAACTAACTAACTAAGGTAGTTATTGTTATTGTCATGAATCATGCTTTGTGATAGATCTGCTGTACAGTATTATGTTGTTGATGAAACGTCATTATTCATGTATATCTTTATTGTAGTGATCCTGAAGAAGATTCATCCGAATTGAAAAGTTGAAAGCAACTGGGACAGCTTTGATCATATTGATATACCTGGACAATAATGATTATTGATTTTTGAATTATTTTGACTACATTGAGAACTTTTAGTTAATCTTACGGGACATTAAAGGAGCGTTACTTTCATGTACAATATGAGAGCCTGTAATCCCACCATAGAGTTTTTTGAATTTTTTAAATTAATTGAACTTTTTGAGTTATGTTGAGATATATGACTTTGAATATCTTTTGAAAAATTATTTAAGAATATACATTTTTATTACCCAGAGACTGGCTATCAGTACTTCATCTGAGGACTTTAATATACACTTAGACATAGACCTATTATATATCATCATACCAGTTTCGAATTGCCTCAGACGGTTTCTTTTTGTCTTTTTCCTCTTTCTAGCCTGGCAAAAAAGTATTATTTGTACTGCACCTGTCACTCAGATGAAAATGAGGTAAAATCATGGAGGTATAATAAGGGGAGTTGTCATGACATCACAAATTTGAAGCCGACGAACATGAAAGACTGCCATGTTAGTTCGCCCAAAACATTGGCTAATGGTGCTTTGATTGTGTGGAGTCGTGAAAGTAGTTTGATTGACAATGCCAGCTTGCATTGTTTACAGGTGTACTAATCGTTTTGATGGTAGGTAAAATGAGTTCCCAGCATATCAGGGGGGAAAATGCTAATTAACTGGTGAACCACCCAGAGAGTACACTAAGCGCTATGAGGGGGTATGCAGGTGTAATTACTATCGTTAACTCCCTTTGATTTCAGGTAAATAAGGCTACCTCTTTTAAAAAAACACATTCCAGATTACAACATGGGCTGGCCACTGGCCCTGTGTGGATCTTTTAACTTGTGTGTGTGTGTGTGTAAGCAACAAACAAGAGCCACACAGTCAGGCGGCACCCAAGTACTTGTGAGCCTTAAATTATGCAGAAGTAAAATCCTCCTGCTTTCTGGCTGGGCACCTCACAAAGTTCAAACTTCTACCAGATGTCACTGCCCCAACTAAATAAGAGAAAGATCCGTAATAACCTAAAGAAGCTTATCAGAAGAGTAAAAACAAACAAACGTTGTGGCACCTTAAAGACTAACTGCTGTATTTTAATGTTAGCTTTTGTGGATCAAGTCCACTTCCTCAGAGATAAGGGCGAGATACTTCATGGCATCGATTTATGATACACATCAGGTACAGAGGCACACACAGACTAACACCACTTCTGAAGTTTCAACTAAAGGAGGCTGAAGGTGATGATTAGGAAAACTGAGGAGGACACACAAGAGGCCCAGGATCCAGGATACCGGTAACCCTTTTGCTGTACAATGTTGCTGTACAAGGGGGGCCTACCAACACTTTGGAGGCCCCCCTTCCTTTTCCTCCCTCAGGGGACTCATTTCAGCATCTAACCATGCTCCGAGACTTCTTGCCTACTCAAAAGCAGATTAGCCATAGCAGGCTCCATCTCCCGCTCCCCCTGCTATCACATCATTGATTGCTGTTGGTGATCAACTCGCTCTTCAGCTTCTCTTTGGTGAGCACCAACAGGTCCGACAGGAACTCAGGCATCGCCAGGCTCAGGCTCTTGTTGCTGGCCGCCTTCCTGAGAGAGACAGCGAGGAAAGGAAACTGGCCACCAACAAATAAGTGAAAGAAGGAGGGAGGAGGAGGGGCGAGAGGAAAGGAAAGGGAAGGAAGGAAGGAAGGAAGGAAGGAAGGAAGGAAGGAGGGGGCGGAAGGAACCATGGAGGTATAAGAACAAGAAGCAATCATAAACAGTAGTCTGCCTGCTAATGTTTTGGGCCATCTAATATGGTGGCAGGCCACGCCCACTGGCTTCAAAGCAACGTACAGCATGAAGTTTATAGTGCCATCTCTCCTTATTATACCTCCATGGGTAAAACAGTGTATGACATTCTGCCATTAAGCTTAAATTCAGCCTAGGAATAAATGACATATTTTGTGAAGATTACTTGTAATTGTTCCATGTTTCTTTTTTCACATTGATTCTGTTTTGCATTCAAATGACTGACACATTTCCCTTGGATTGTTCTCAATAGGAGGTGTAAAGGACATCATCTTGATCCTCATTTGGGACTCAAGATATCTTGGGTTGTCCCTGCACACATTAAATCTGAAATATGAGCCAGTGGGTAAGCACAATTGAATGTAATACAGAATTTGAATAAATAAATAAGAGATTGTAAGATGTTTGCATAATAAGCTGCATAAGCATCTAAATATCCTTTCCATGATAACACTTTTCATTGTTTACATCCAGTATTTTGAATAAATAAAGCAACAATAGACACTAGTTCCTACTGGTTTTCTATCTGTAATCTTGTAATGGCGGAACCTTGAATGCTGTAATAATAAGCTAGTTGGTCACTGTTTGAATTATTATATACATCTAATTTAATTTGAGGATACAAGTAATTCTGGTATTTCCAAAACACTGCATAACAATTTACCCTTGAAACATATTATTAAATAATTTGTCTGATACATCCCATATGAAGCAATTTTGAGATCAATTGTTTATAACTTGAAAGTTATGCAATGCTGAATATCTTTCCTGTAATTTGATGAGGCTTGAAAGTCCTTAATTTTGGCTGAGCTGCACTCTTTTCTATGCTGTTTGGAGTCTCTGGGTCAAAACAATCTGTATTTCTCCATTAGATAACATTAAAACAACAGGAAATCTTTATCCATAATTCATTAGATCTTCTTAATAGTTTCTTTACAATGCCATCCCTTCCCCCTCCCTTCTTCATTTCATTTCTTTTATGGCTATCCAATAAACATCATTTGTTATTTAGTTAATATCCGAATGCCTGTGTGTCACACTTGAGCTTTCAAAATTGCTGATGAACTTCTTCCTTAACCACATAGGCACTATTTATCTAATATGGCAGCCAAATACCCCTACTGCACTCACTCAGCACTTGTCTACATAGTGAAATACATCAGAATTTGCTCCTTGTATGCAGCACAGAATAATACAGTGAATTTGAAGTATTGTTTTGTGCCTCCATGATGGGAAGGCTGAATCAAATCTATCTATAGCTTATTTTCTCACAAAATGGATTTTTCCCTTTGCCAGTGAGGGCTTCTACTATTTTCAAGCTGGAATAATTTGATAGGACCTTTTACTCAGTGGTGTATTGCTCCAGGTTGCCACCGGATCCTGGGAACCGGTAGCGGAAATTTCCCCAGGCCATGCCCACTTGGCCAACCACACCCACCTCCCTACCCCAGGCCATGGTGTGGCCGGTCAAGTGGGCATGGCCCACAGAGTTAGCCATTCCCACAGAGTTAGCCAAGCTCAGGGTGGGGGTAGTAAAAATTTTTTTGCAGTGCATTACTGCTTTTACTGTATTGTGCAAACAGTTTTTTTTTCCAGTGTGTGAAAGGAGGGAGCATTGTGACATAATAAATTGGGTATGATATTTGAGGATTGCCGGGACACCCTCCTCTGTGTGCTGCCCCCAAATTTTTTTTTAAAAAAAGTTGGACATAAACAAGACTAGCCTTGATGCATTGTATTAATATACCAGAATAGTATTAGCCAGTTCTGTATTGGTGGTGGTGGTGGTGGTGGTGACCAAAGGGAAGGAACAGGACAGAAGGTTTAAACAAGTCTGCTCCTTCCCCTTTGCCTTGGCTCTTTTTTTCCCTTTCCTTAATGTAGAACCATCTGTCTGGCCAGGTTATCCTGGTATGGTAATAGAGTAAACCATACTGCTAGGAACTCAATGCCGGCAGTTAACTCAAGTCCATAGGAAATGGTGATAGTCCCCGAATGGATTAAATCCTACTTGAATCTATCTTGATGGAGGGCAGCAGCTTCATCAATCCTAGCCTGGGGCTGAGGAGGACTTTGTGTGCCAAAAGGGCTCATGACTAGAAAGTGATCTGTGGAATTAGATCAGTGGCATGGGTATCATGCTGTGATGCCAAAGGCAAATGGAAGTCCACTGCATTGTATTGCTCACCATGATGATAGCTAATATTCATAATTGGATATGGCACTTGAAGAAGTGCTGTGTTATGGTGGTAATGGTGAATTTCTCAGGGCATCATTTGATGATGTTAAACCAGGGTGCCTGGCATGATTTGGTTGAATCAGTTGGGTGCTTAGGGGACATCATGAACCATCTCTGCAGTATGTCCAACATCTGTACACATGAATAGTGTTGGAAAGAGCCATGTGGATACCTCCCCAAGTTAGCTGGTCTGAGTAGTAGCTGTCAAAGGTATAGCACTGTCTGGAGGCAAGAGATTTGCCCAGCTGGTCTGGAGAGGTGATAAGGAGTCTCCTGCTCAGGTATCTAGAATCACACTACCAGTCTCTCTGCAGGTCTGGAGATTAAATTTATTTAATAAGTGTAGCACAAGCCTTATATCAGAAATATATGTTCTGCTTCTTTATTTGACATGTGGGGAATAAATGGTTTTAGCCATGGAGCTGTTGGTGCTTAAACATCATACAAAGCAAAATATTACAGCTTTATGAGAAGATTTTTAAAAGCTGCAAAAAAAAAAATCAGGGGCTTTCACTCTTTGTCACTGTCAGTACCAACACAAGCTTTTTGTTATCTGGATGACAGGAAAAATGCCGGTATCATTAGTGCATCATCAGTTACTATGAGAGAACACATGGTCAACCTGTGAGACTCCTGCCAGTCATATTAGTTTACTAGACTCATCTGAAAGGTTTTTATTGGAAAAATTGGTGGTTTTCTTTCTTGCCACTCAGAGTGTGAAGGAGGCTTAAAGTATTGAGACCATCTGAAGCAAACTCTTTCCTACAAATGCTGTAGGTAGAAATTATGATGTGAGTCATGCTGAGAGACAGAAAAATGTGTCTCCTTTTAGATTTGATCTGGCATGGTTATTATGAGTTGTAATGGACAGTTGCCTGTTTCAGTCACCTGGAATGTGCTACACACTTGCCTTCCAAGGAAGTGATTACAACCACCTTGCTCCTGGCAGTGTTGTGTGAGGAGAACTTGAATATTGCAGCAGGATGTGAGTGGTTGTGTTTTATACTAGAAGCTTAGCAGCTGCTGTAAATCAGGACTTTTTGGTGTGT
Source organism: Bradypodion pumilum (assembly GCA_035047305.1). NCBI lineage: Eukaryota > Metazoa > Chordata > Lepidosauria > Squamata > Chamaeleonidae > Bradypodion > Bradypodion pumilum. The sequence goes on from JAWDJD010000003.1 coordinate 329,464,079, forward strand.
TTATGTTTCCGTCTGTCTGACTGATTTTTTTTTAAAAAAGCAAGCAAAATATAATACAAATACATGTTCTCCACTTCAGAGTAAAAATTGTATTACATTATTACTGTTGCTTTCCTCAGTTAAAACAATGCAAACAATTTCCTTTTGGGTTCATGTGCAGAATTATTCTTTGTTTCTAGCCTGTCCTCAACACCTCAGTTAGGTGATTGGCCTATTTACCATCTTCTGTAAAATATAACCATGGAACCTGGCTCTTTTGAGCTTCATCGTACATATTCTGAACATAATAGTCCAAAAGGTAGTATTTTTAAACCCAGACATCACTCTATAGCCCAATACACTATTCTGGTGATACGTCTGTAGTTTCCTTAACTGATATATAAATATGAAGGCTTTATTTGATATTTTTTGCTAACAATTGTTCTATTAGGGCCCCAAAGAACTCAGTTGTATTTTAAAAATTCTCCAAAACATTGGACTTTTTCTCTAATTGACTTTGATCAAAGGGATTGCATTAACAGTCCATTATATAAATCTTATTCATATTTGAAGATGTTACCCCAAAAGATGTGACCTTATCTTAAAACTAAGTGAAATTCATATAACTAACATTTGCCTATTTAGTCTTCACAATACCAGAAGGGAAACCAACCATCTGTACTGTTACTTTTTATTATCTTTTACAGAAACCAGAACATAGCAGTGAGAAGATGGTAAAACAAAGAGGAAGAAGGTGATTTACATGATCTGAATCATACAATACAATACAATTTTAATTTATATCCCGCCTTTCTCGGCCAAGGCTGACTCAAGGTGGCAACAACATATCAAAATCCATACAATGCAATATAACAACATAATAATACAGTAATACAAAGGTAAATCAATACAAAAATCAGTACAATAATAACATAACATAATATAATCAGCAATATGAAGTACAGTATCAGCAAAGAATTACAGTTAAAGTGCAACAATGGCAGCATAGAATGATGGAGTGGAGTAGAGAGGAGACGCGGCGCTTGGCAAGGCACGGCGCTCGGCATCTTCCTCCTCCTCTTCGGCATTATATTCTCAAGACAGTCATCATGGCAGATCGCCATGATGATCGGTAATATTCGGATACAGAAGAAGAAGAAGAAGAAGAAGAAGAAGAAGAAGAAGAAGAAGAAGAAGAAGAATGTTATGCTCATAAACAGAAACACAGGCATTACCTTTTAATACCTAGAATTCAACCTTCAAGGAACAGAATTGTCCCCCCCCCCCGAATAAAAGGAGAAAGGCTTTAATTGTATTGAAAAATAAAAGAAGGCCATGCATGTCTTTCATGGAATATAATTGAAAAATCTTCTCCTGGCTCCCTTTCAGAAATGCATTTACATCAGTCTAGAACTGAGATAATATATTGACTTTAGCATGAATATTTTATAACAAGAACAGATGGTGATGCACCTATGTGTGCGTGGATAGAGATGGGAGATAGAATCTGTTAATTTCCATTATAACTTGTTATTTAGAAGTGAAGTTGCCCATTCATCTGGGACTTAAGTGACTTCAGGTCTAAGCAGACATTTGGTGGGGAAGGCTGATGTGTTCTGACAGTAGGTTAGGAATAATTGTATCGGGGTTTTGGACAAGCAGCTCAAAGGGCCGGTACTTCTGCTCACATCATCCAGATGTATTATGACATGGAGGGGAAGGAATAATATGCCTGTTAGCTTTTCGTTGGCCTCTCTGAATTCAATGGAAGATACAAATGAATTGTTACATGCATTCACACTTGTGATCAGAAAATCAGATCACTTAAAAATACTATTCCATAATCAAAAAGAAAAATCGTCATCACAAAAAGAAGGGCATGGAAGACAAGGAGCATCAAAAAGGACTTTTCTTCTCCTCTTCTTTACTTTCTTTTACCTCTTCAGGTAATCTTTTAAGAAATGAGCCATCTGCCACAACCATTTTATTTAAAGAAGAAGGGAGGACAATAGATTTACCAATCAAAGCCTTTACCAAACATGAAGATTTAAGTTTATAAATACAATGCTAATAACAGCCTAGACTCAACTTCTACTAAAATAATTTTGGAGGGTATTTTTAATTCCAGCCACACCTGTGAAAAAAGACCACCCTGATGAAGAGTTGTACAGGACTCAAAAAGTAGCCTGTATTTGAGATTTTATTAGTTTGATAAATGTATCATCTGATAACCAGTGCTGGGCAGTACAAAGAGTGTCAGACACCAAAATCAGGAGGCTTAAGTTCAAATCCCTACTTGGGCACAGAAATCATGTGTGTGAAGGACAGATGGCCACCATAAGTGCAGTGTAGATGTTAAACAGCATGTCGGGTGGACCCAGAACATGGCATTACCAGTGTCCTGATGTCCAGCTGTAGCAATACTTTATGGAATTAGAGCTTAGTGCCTAAAACACTGATCCTTGAGAGATCTTACACAAGGATGCCATGGGTGCTGGTCTCAAACACTTTCTATTGGTTCTATAAAAATACAGTGATACCTCATACAACGTCCAAACTTGGTTCCACAAGTTTGGACTTTATAAGGATTTGGACTTTGTATGAGGCATGCAAAATCCTAGCTGCGATGCCTCATACAACATCCAAATCCTTCATACAACGTCATTTCCATAGAGATACATTGTACTGTAACAGCACAGACTTCAGGGCAAAGTCAAGGAAACAGACAGGAAACTGACAGAACTTTAAGAAATCATTATCTAAAGGCTAAAAACATTACAAAAACATATCAAACAACCCTGATTGTCCAAGAACCTGAAGAATGCTGCAAAAATCCCAGGAATGCTTCTAAAAATTCTGACAAAAAATTCGAAAAAATCCAAAATCGTGCTCAAAACCACTCCTAAACACTCTTTGCCTCATGCAAAACCCACAAGAGCAATGCATGCATGTGTCCTGCCTTTTATACTGCCCAGGCACAATGCAACCTGGGAAAACCCCAATTCCTCGTACAAAGTCACACGACTTAGTATGAGGCAACTTTTTTCAAGGAATTAGGCAATGTTGTATGAAGAGGACTTTGTATGAGGTATTACTGTACTCTTCTTTTGAGTAGACAGCATTTCTCACATGTTAAAAAGAGACATTCTGGGTGCCTGGAAAGTACTGCAAGATCTTTGTAGCAATGCTTATCATCCAACTACTAACCAGCATTTTTCATTTTCCTTGAGCGTTGGACCTTGACAATCTGCTACTCATGTTTTCAAGTTAACTATGATTTCAGCATCAAAGCAGGGACACTTAACCCTACTGATCTTCTATCAGTGTGCTTAGTGTTGCTTCTCCAAAGGTCAGCCGTCTCCAGTGCATGATGCTTGCACAAGCAAAATGCTTTACACAGCATGAATCTATTGCTTAACTACATTGACTCTTTTTGAGTGTTGATTGGAAAAGTTAAACTAGCCTATAATAATTAGCACAGCAGACAACTAGGCAATCCCAAGAAGAGTCATAAAAATGATTTAAGATCAAGTAAATTTTACTTACATCAAAAGAGGACGATGTAGATTTGTATTGCTGTGGTCTTCTAACAATGAGAGCAGCAATCTGCAATGTATTACTGTACTTTTTGAATATATATTTGTAGCATTTGGATCATTTCCACTCTGTTTCTGGAATTTTTTGCCACTTTTTTGCTGCATTCCAGCAGCTTGAAAGCAACATTCGGCACTTCTGAGGTGGTGGGGGAACTAACAGCTGATTGTCAGGGATGAGTTACCAGAGCTGGCCACTAGAAGCCACTGTTGGAAGTGTTGGGAAAGCATTGAAATGCGTTGTAAACCAATTACCGGTAATCCCTTCTGGAGCTCAGAAAAAGTGGGAGAAAACATTTTTTCTGTTCAATCTGTTCACATTTTTTTTAAAAAAACTTTATTTCCCTTTATTTCCCATTCCTGAGCTAGCACTGCTGAACATCTTTACTAATTCAATTTTTTGTTTTCTGTATGGTGATCTTATTTTTTATTTTTTATATTTCTATCCTAGTATGTAGACTGAAGGTGGCAAAGCAATGGAAGGTGGCCCCACCATATTAATAAATGGGTGGAATAAAAGATTTTGGGACATAACACTCTCTGATACATTGATTCACCAAGTTCAACAAACTGAGCGATTGTAAGGAAATTGAAATGGAGTCTTTAAAATTGATTCTGTTCATTCACTTTCCTTCCTCAGAGGGGGCGAATTCCTAGAGAAACCAGAGGGATGGAATTTGGCCTTGAAGCTGAAGTGCACATTCTTGTCCTCTGGAAATAGTCAAATAACTTTGGAATGTGAGAATGGAAGTGAAGATGATGACCACTGGAAGCTGGAATCTTATTGGATAAGAGAGAAAAAAGGTGGGACAAAGGAAAGAAGCTGGAGTTTTGTTAATCTTAGAGTAGAGAGAAACACCATGCCTTAAACTGAAGAGAGTAGACAGTAGAAAAATGTAACCTTAATGTAACCTTTAGATGGCTAGGCCAGGAAATAACTGTACTGTAGTTAATAATTCCTTTCTTGTTTTAACAATGGGCAATGGGGGAAATAATGAATGTTCCTTTTTATTTTTATAACATTTTGTATTCCTGATTTTTAATCTACATTTTTATGTATAATATGTCATGGTTTCCACATGCGATCTTGTCTTGATTTTAGATGACATTTGAGTCATGTAATTCTCTTAGGTTTGGAAAGCCAAATTTCATTGCAGAGCACATTGAAATGCCAGGCTGATAGCCTGACATGACAAATGATGCATAGATAAGATTAGAACTCTCTCCTAAGGGAGGAAGGAAAATGAGTGTCCAGCCTTGGACTTATTCCAGGGACATCTGTAGCCCCACAAGGGACTGAGTGACAGCTAGGTCAGCTGACACACCATGAGGGAGAAACGTCTCCACTCCTGTCAATCAAACTGATTGCCTGGACACCTGTTAGAATAGACCATTCCCAGAGAAAGCAAAGGTGGGGGCCATATGCAGAGCAGATGGCACCTGCTCCTGCAAATGGTCCTTGAAGACCTCACTCTTTCTCATGGGAAACACAGGTGCTTTCCCATGAGATTGCCATTAGGTCACCACATTCAAGGGCACCTTTTTCTTATAAAAAGAGCCCAATTTGAGCACTAAGCATGCACACTTTGGGAGCCAAGGGAAACTCTGGCCCCTCCACATAATAATCTTGAATGCAGTGGGAGCCCTTGTCGGTGGGCATCCCAAAATGACTCTTCGGTGCTAACGCTTAGCCATGAGGGGCTGAATTGCCCCTAGCCATGTAAGGGGGAAATTGCTAGGGAACTAGCAAGACTTTCAAGTTCATTTATTTGTTTTATTAGTTTGTGTTTTATGTAGCATAGATTTAGTTAAGATCTGTATCCTGTATCATGTTTCCTTGAAATAAATCTTCAAAAGCTAGTTGTGTGTGCCTGCCTTTGTAAAGAAGAAAAAGGAAACCCAGCAGAGCTGAAGTGGCTTCAATTTGTCCTCATTGCTTCCAGCCAGACGGAAAGAGGTGTCTCAGAAAGGGAGGGAGAGAGTGGCATCTCTAAGAAGCCTAGCTTCTTCTAAGTGATTAATATTACCTGCCATATGCAGAAGGCTACTCTGTCCCTGTCCCCAGCGAATTGGACTAGGGGGAGGCATGCTCATAGAGGCAAGCAGGTCGCAGGATCTAAGGTCCGCCCTGCCGGGTGTCCCCAAGAAAAATTCTGGGAACCCAATGAAGCCTTTGTGAGGCATGTTCCGCCCCCTACATCCCTGATATAATAAAGCTTTGACACTTTATATAAGACCTTTTGGACTTTTATTTGCTGCACAAGCTGGTCAGAGTTTTCCAGTTCCTTTTGAACCTTTTTGGCAACTGCTACTTACCTGATCTGGTTGGTTTGTAAGCATAAACAACCAGGGATTGAAATTTACCATAGATTTCCCTAGCCAGGAAATTACATACTCCGAAGCAGCAAAGGCCTTATGCTCGCGTCCTAAACAAATAGATACCTGTCAGGTGGAATGGATCCTGTGATAAAGGGATAATGGGCTATATTATCCTTACAGTGACAAAGATAGCATCCAATGCTTTTAAATTCAATTTGGTGCGGTTTATTTTGTAACTTGAACTTTCTGGAGAAAAGGTGCCACAAGCAAATGTTTTCAGACTTCATGATTCATTGATCTTCAACTCCTTTTCAGCAGAGCAGTGTTCTCACGTAAAAGAAACAGTTATGTTATTGATTCCATGGTGTTTACGAAATTTGGCTAGATTGATTAACATGGATCTCATAGCTGCAGGCAAGACAGATTCTGGATGTGCAGGATACTTCTATGCATTTTCTGTCTTTAATGCTGTGAATATTTTCTCTCTGGAGTGTGTTCAAAGGGAAATATGCTAATGCTGGTGTGCACTAACAACTGTTACACAGTTATCTCCAAATGGAGTGACATTAGCTGACCTTTTGAAGTTGACCTGAAGTTGTGGCTGCATTGTGATAATGGCAATCAACGCTACCACAGTGGTAAAGTACAGGCTGCACATGTTCTTATGTACCAATTATGCTTTAAGAGGTGGTGTTCTATAATTCAATGAAAATTCTCCACCCTACACCTTCCTGTGTAACAGAACCCCACAGCATTTCTTGAGGAAAATTATTTCTGATAGTACTTAATAGTAGCATTTTTCTCCCGAAGGAATGAAAGTACTTAAGTTAAAAGAAGGGAAATGATAAAATATTTGACCTTTGAAAAACCACATTTTGAGGTATCTTTTGTATTTGTCGAAATTTGCAACACATGTTTAAAATATAGATTAGGATAAAATATTCCAAAAGATAGTGCCATGTTTAGAAACACACTTATTTTTCAAGACACAGCTTCACCAATTTACTCATGAGAAGGATATACAATTGTATGGCCTATGCCACAAAATGTATGCAGATTTTACTGTACTATTGTATATTTCAGTATCTCCTTGGGTTTGTAAGTCCCAAAAGATATGCTAGAACTGGGACCAAGTATCTGACAATGGTTCTCTTTCATAACTATGACTCTGCCTCAACTCCGAACCCACACTCCTTTCCTTAGGAAATATTTTTCTTAAAATGATTTGCTGAAACTAATACCCTCCAACCACAAGGGGCTGATGTCCTTGAAAATATAGATGGGTTTTTATAAAAGTCCACAGAACAGCAATAATAATGTAGGACAATATTTTGTATGTTTTAAAAGTAAATAACAAAGTAGTATCTGTGTTAGCATATCAAACAAAAACAACTTTAAAACAAAAACAAAAAAACAAAAACATTGACAAACCTTAAACACTGTAATACACTATTTTAATGTGACTTTTCATGGATCAAGCCTAATTCCTGAAACATAAGAGTGAGATCACATGGCAAATACTTATACTTTATGTTTATACATGGTTCGAAAATTAGAAGACATTGGCTGGTTATAGGCATAGGTTGCAATTTGTGTGAGTCAATATGGCACTTTATATTGAGTAATAATGTAAGACCACAATTTGATATGGTTTATGAGCCCTTGACTAATAAATATTTGTTTGTTTGTTTATATAAATCTTTTTGTACAAGATGACACAGGACACTGAACAGACAAATTACAATAACTATATCTATACCTATAAATCTGTGTGTTAACAGTTGGAATGTGACAAAGGATGTTGCACCAGGCCCCACTAGCCCTGACCGAGCCTCCCTGCACTCACCCGAACCGGGTTCGCAGGTAACTGTCAGGTTGAGAAATGTGGCAGTGGGGCAGGAGCCCCCCAAACGTGAAAAAAGAAAAAGGACTTCAATTCCCAGCGTCCTTTGCACTGTGCAATCCCTCAGCCAATCAGGCTGAGGGATACGAGCACAGAGGAGGCTGGGAACGCGCACTGACTTAAAAAAAATGGTGGGAGCCAGAGGAAAGACTTTGAAAGACGCAGCTGGAGGGAGCCAGGAAAAGATAAGTGTTAGGTAAGGGTGAGGGGGTGGGTGAGGGAGGCAATGAAAGGTGCAGGGTCCAGAAGGGTTGGTTTCTTCTCTTTAAAAACGGAGTGTTGTTGTTGTTGTTGTTGTTGTTGTTGTTGTTGTTGTTGTTGTTGTTGTTGTTGTTGTTGTTGTTGTTGTTGTTGTTGTTGTTGTTGTTGTTGTTGTTTGGGGGGAAACGATCCCTTCTCTGCTGGGTCCCCTGGCTCTGGAAGGGTTGGGGGGACAGACCCCTTTTGTACCCCCAACCCTACCAAACCCAGTGGACCAAGAAGAGGAGATCGAATACACCCCCTCCCAAACACTCTGTTTTAAAAGAGAAGAAAGAGCTTGGTTTCTTCTCTTTAATAACGGGGTGTCCTGTGGGGGGAGGGAATCCCCTCTCTGCAGGGTCCCCTGGCTCTGGAAGGGTTGGGGGGACAATACACACACACACACACACACACACACACACCCCACACACACACACACACACACCACTCCTGCCTTGCCAGGAATTTTTAATGTGTGTGTTGGTGGTTGGAGTGGTATTGTATGGGTAGTGGTGGTTGTGCACACCCAAAACCACCCCTAACCACCAATACACCTCTTTTTTTACATAAATTACCAAAAAGAATTATCCCTTACAACACAATTTAAAACAGCCCGGCTCTTTACCAACATTAAGAAAAGAAAAAACCTTCCAAAACCATTTAAAACAGCCCGGCACCGCCTGGCAAAATCTGCTAGTAAATAATAAAATCAATTAAATACATAATGACAATAGGCAAGTTAAAAACAAATGTGTTAAGAGATATAGTGGGCCATAAAAATATGACTGAGGGATATAAAATAAGTATTGAGCCAGGGGGGGGGGGCAGACTACTGTACTATAAAAATACCATCTCTAAAAATTTCAGACTTTACTAGTTAACAAAATTTCTGAAGAGAGGGAGGCAGGTGGATGTAAGCAGGAAGAACATTCTAGTTCATTTGAGCCCCCACAAGAATGATGGTTCATTGATATAGCTTTCTGGGCCTATGTTGGGATGGGCACTCAAAGTCCTAACACCTGATAAGATGGGTGGTATAGGCAGAGTTTAATCAGAGGAGATGCTCAGTCAGGTACTAATATCCCAAGCAATGAAGGACTGTGTATGTTAGTACCAAAACTTTGAATCAGGTTCAGAAGTCAACAGGCAACTAGTGAGGCCAAATCGGGCAGATGTGGTCGATCTTTCAACCAACTGTCACTAAACTAGCCACTGCCTTCTGTAAATACTACAGTTTCTGAACCATCTTCAAGGGTAGCCCCATGTAGAGACCATTGCAGTAATCAATTCCTGAGATTACCTGTGGAGCCTCGTTCTGTAATATTTTTCCCTCCAGAATGGCAGCTTTCAAACCTCATGAAGAGTGTCAAAGGAGATGGAAATGATTTGAAACAGGTTTCTGTGTACAAATGTCTGATTTGTTTCCATTAATTCTTTTGCACAGAGATTGTCCCATTTTACCTAGGTAAATTGTGAGAGACTGGCAAAAGGTGGTCAAACAATATGAATCACGTATCCCCATTGCAGGTGGTGGCCTCTAGTGACCAGTTCTGGTAATGCACTCAAGGAAATGCATTTACAGTAGTACCTCGCTTTACTAGTTTTTCACAATATGAAACACCCTGGAGAACGCATTTAATCTGTAAAACAAGGTACCACTGTAATGTTATCACTAAAGCTTTCCCTGTGGTAATACAAGAGCCTGTCTGGGAAGAGGAATTGCATATAGTGTAGCTTATTTGCAAAACCAGTGAGATGACAAAATGGGTACAGACAAGGTGAAGCTTTCCAGATGATGTTGGTTTATAACTTCTACCATCCCTGACTACTGCCATGCTGTTGAGAATGAATGGAAGAAAGACTTCAACAACATCTGGAGGACAAAAGTTTTGCTTTCCTAGTGTAGAAAGACATATAACTATATCTCATATGATGAGCATAATCTATGGTGTCTAAATACATCCCAAAACATTTCTTTAATCATTATAACCTAATTTATTCACTGGTGAAATGAAAGGCCTTACTATATCATAATGTTAGTAAAGGTAAAGGTTTCCCTTGCTCGAAAGCCTGTCGTATCCAACTCTAGGATTCAGTGCTCATCTCTGTTTCAAAGCCGAAGAGCCAGTGCTGTCTGCTTCTGCAGATGTCTCCGTGGTCATGTGGTAGGCATGACTAGACACTGGAGTGCACGTAACGCTCTTTACCTTCCCACCAAAGTGGTCCCTATTTATCTATTTGCAATTTCTTGCTTTCGAACTGCTAGGTTGGCAGGAGCTGGGACAAAGACGGGAGCTCATTCCGTCCTGCAGTACTCGGGAATCGAACTGCTGACCTCCCACCTTCCAGTCAGTGTCTTAGCCACTTGAGCCACTGCAGTATGGTGTGAACTATATCAGTTCCCTGAGAACCCTATTATTAGAAGAAAGGTGGATCCCTTTAATTCCCAGCTTACCATGAAACTGGAATCCATGAACACAAAAGATTTAACTAGAGGCATGTTTTATATGTGCAAAGAGAGGTGAATGTAGTGATTCACAGGCAAGGCAATAGTATTTAGATGCCTTGAAACTCAACATTAAAAAACCAAGATCATGGCATCAGGCCCCATCAGTCCTTAGCAAAGAGAAGGAGAAGAAATGGAAGCAATGATGGACTTTACTTTCCTGGGATCTAAAAATCATTGAAGATGGTGACTGCAGCCATGAAATAAAAAAAATAATGTTTAGTCCTTGGGAGGCAAGCTATGACAAATCTAGGCAGCATAATAAAAAGTAAAGACATTACCCTGCCAACAAAGATCTGCATAGTTCTAGCCATGGTCTTCACAGTAGTAATTTATGGCTATGAGAGATAGACCATAAGGAAGGCTGAGTGCAGAAGAATAGATGCCTTCCAACTGTAGTGCTGGAGAAGACTTTTGAGAGTCCCCTGGACTGCAAGGTGATCAAATCAGTCAATCATAAAAGAAAACTGTTCTAAAGTAGAGATACTGAACCTGAAGCTCAAATACTTTGGACATCCAATGAAAAGACAGAACTCACTGAAGAAGGACCTGATGCTAGGAAAGAATGAAGGCAAAAGGAGAATGAGGTGCAGAGCAGTGCTGGGCATCAGCCAGTCCACCCCGATCTGTGCGGACCGGTAGTTGAGTTGGCTGGCCACGCCCCCTTCCAACCCCACCCCACCCACCTCTTCCTGGGATAGCGGCAACTGCATCGGCTCATTCTCCTCCAGTGGCTGCTGCTGCCTCCTTAAGACTAATAGGCTGTGGGTGCCGCTCAGGTGGTGGCGGAGGCAGCAGCGTGTGCAGATGGGGGAAGGGGAGGGAAATCTCATGCCACGCCACCCAGAGCAGCTCGTCAGCCTGCCCCCCAATGCTGCTCCTTCTAACAGCAGCAGAAGCAGCAGCACTGCAGCAGCACAACTTTTGCGATGCCCGGACCAAGTCCTGCAGTAAGAGAACTTCCTGCAGGATGTCTGTCTGGGCATTGTGAGAGTTACCCTGCTTGCATCGCACTGCCTGGACATTCCGCTGCCGGGGGAAGGGAAGAGCTTGCACCACGTTGCTTGAACCACCAGCCCGTATGCTGCCGCCGCTTCTTCCAGCAGCATTTGGGCTAGTCCAGGCAGCGCAGCACAAGCTCTTCCCCAAGTTCCCCGGCAGTAGGATGGCCAGGCAGTGCAAGTCTCGCGATGCCCAGACAGGAGGTCCAGAGATCGCGAGAGTTGTGCTGTTGCTAGAAGGAGCAATGGCGGGGGCAGGGGAGCTGCTCCAGGAGGCACGGTGTGAGCTCTCCTTCCCTTCCCCCATCCACACACCACCCCTGCCTCCACCACCGCATGAGCGGCACCAGCAGCCTCTTAAGGTCTGAACTCTCTGCAACAAACCAGGAAAGGGACCTTGGTGTCCTGGTGGACAACTCAATGAAGGTGTCAACCCAATGTGCCTCAGCAGTGAAAAAAGCAAACTCAATGCTAGGGATCATTAGGAAGGGTATAGAAAATAAGTCAGCAAGTGTCATTTTGCCTCTTTATAAATCTATGGTGAGGCCCCATCTGGAATACTGTGTACAGTTCTGGTCGCCATACTTCCAGAAGGAGTTGGAGAAAGTGCAGAGGAGGGCAACCAGAATGATTAGGGTACTGGAACACCTTCCTTACCATCTGAGGCTGCAACAGTTGGGCCTCTTCACTCTTGAACGACAGCATCTAAGAGGTGGCCTGATTGAAGTTTATAAAACCATGCACGGTGTGGACAAAGTAGATAAGGAAAAACTGTTTTCCCTATCGCATAACACTAGAACTAGGGGACACTCCATGAAACTTTTGGGTACTAGTTCTCAAACAAATAAGAGAAAGTACTTTTTCACCCAGAGGATTACTGGCCTATGGAACTCCCTGCCAGAAGAAGTGGTGATAGCTGTCAGTCTTGACAACTTCAAGAAAGGATTAGACAAGTTCATGGAGGACAAGGGTATCAACGGCTATAATTATGGATACCTAAAAACAACCTCCGGGTTGGAGAGATAGGCAGGATATCTCTCAATGCCATTTCCAGGGAATCCTAAGCAGGTGAAGGCATCTGCTTGGGAATAATACCCTGAAGCAAATGGTGAGCCACTGAGTGAGACAGAATGGGCTGGGCTGTGGCCTTTTCCAGCAAGGCTGTTCTTATGTTCTTAAGGAGGCTCCAGCAGCAGGAGGAGGAGGAAGAGCCGCTCTCCCAGGAGGAGGTGGGTGTGGTGGGGTGGGGAGTTAGTGGCAGCCACTAGAGGAGGACGAAGAAGAGGAGACGATCACGATGACAACGTGGCCGTGAGTCTCCACCTCTGTGTGTGTGTTGGTGGGGTTAAATGGGTGGGGGGGAGGGGGACAGGGTCTTCATGCCCACCACGGATTTCTAGGGATGACTAGACACCTCAGCGCCCGTCATCTGCCCTGGCTCCTGCCAAGTTCCAACCTAGCAGTTCGAAAGCAAGAAATTGCAAGTTGATAAAGAGGGACCACTTTGGTGGGAAGGTAAACAGCGTTCCGTGCATCTCAGGTGTCTAGTCATGCCTGCCACATGTCCAAGGAAGTGTCTGCAGATGCAGACAGCGCTGCCTCTTTGGCTATAAACAGAGATGAACCCTGAATTTCATTTAATTTGTAAACCCTAGAATCAGATACAACTGGCTTTTGCGTAAGGGCAACCTTTACCTTACCCAACATGCTTGGTAATCATTTTAGTGACTTTGGAAGGATGAGTCAACCGAGATTCCTGGTCAGGATTGAACTACAACCTTTAGATTGAAGCAGTAAATGTTTCCCTTGCTCAAAACCCAGTCATATCCCACACTAGGGTTCACGTTACTCATCTCTGTTTCAAAGCCAAAGAGCCAGTGCTGTCTGCTTCTGCAGACGTTTCTGTGGTCATGTGGCAGGCATGACTAGACACCGGAGTGCACGGAATGCTGTTACCTTCCCACCAAAGTGGTCCCTATTTATCTAATTGCAATTTCTTGCTTTTGAACTGCTAGTTTGGCAGGAGCTGGGACAAAGACAGGAGCTTGCTCCATCCAGCAGTATTCGAGTATTGAACTGCTGACCTGCCACCTTCCAGTCAGAGCCTTAGCCACTTGAGCCACTGCAGCTCAGTGGTTAAGAAGCTCACCTTGTTAGCTGGAAGGCTGACATGATGGTTTGAGCTCTCGTCTCTGTCCCAGCTCCTGGCAACCGCAAGTAGATAAATAGGGACCACTTCAGTGGGAAAGGTAACAACATTCTGGTGTCTAGTCATGCCTGCCACATGATCACAGAAATATTTATTTTTGTTTATTTATTTATATATATTCATATTTATATAGCCGCCCAACTCACAAAAACTCTGGGCGGCATACAATCTTAAAACCCTTAAAACAAGAATAACCCCATTAAAACAAATTACCCAGCTAAAACCCCCACACATTAAAAAGTGGAAGATTACTTTGATATTAAACCAACCAGCAGGTGGTTTAATCCAACATCTTCAGGACCCCACACCTGCCCCGCCAGCCTTGTTTTCAGATCTTTCCTGAAGGGCAGCAATTCCGTCTGCAGCCTTAGTTCCATAGGGAGGTTCCATAGGGCCAGAGCGGACACAGAGAAGGCCCTCCTTCTTGTGCTAGAGAGACAGACCCCTCTAGCAGATGGTACAAGCAGAGAGCCCCTCCGGTCTGCTCTGGTTGGATGGACAGAAGTTCTTGTTGTGATGCAGTGTCTCAGGTATCCTGGCCCACTGCCATATAGGACTTTAAAGGTAATGACCAGCACCTTGAATTGCACCCGGAGGCAAATTAGAAGTCAGTGCAGCTCCTGAAGCAGTGGTAAGGCGCGAGCATAACGCCCACACCCCATTACCATCTGAGCAGCCGCATTCTGGACCAACTGCAGCCTCCGGATGGTCATCAAGGGCAGCCCCATGTAGAGCGCATTGCAATAATCTAGTCTAGAGGTGACCAGAGCATGAGTGACCATGAATAAGGAGTCCCGGTGCGGGCGCAACTGGCGAATCACCCAAAGTTGGGCAAAAGCCCTCCTGGCCACGGCCACTACCTGATCTTCAAGCAGCAGTCGTGAGTCCAGGAGGACCCCCAAGTTGTGCACCGGATCTGTCTGGGGCAGACTAGCCCCATCCAAAACCAATGATGGTAGCTCCTGAGATAACACCGGGCCCCTAATCCATAGCCACTCAGTCTTGCCAGGGTTCAGTTGTAATCCGTTGTCCCCCATCCAGACCCCAACAGCTGCCAGGCACTCAGACAGGACTTTGACAGCATCACTGGGATCACCACGAGATGTACACTTGGGTGTCATCTGCGTACTGATGGTACCGTGCCCCGTGGCAATGGATGATCTCACCCAGCGGTTTCATGTAGATATTAAATAGGAGAGGAGACAGCAACATCTACAAACAGACAGTGCTGACTCTTTGGCTATAAACAGATGAGCACTGAACCCTAGAATCAGATATGACTGGTAGTTTTGGATCTAACAATAGATAAAGGTAAAGGTTGTCCTTGCTCAAAAGCCAGTCATATCTCACTATAGGGTGCAGTGCTCATCTCCATTTACAGCCAAAGAGCCAGTGCTGTCTGTGTTTGCAGATGTTTTCACGGGCAATGTGGCAGTCACATGCCCACAGATTAGGCCACACCCACCAATTAGGCAACACCCACTGATTAGGTCACACCCACCGATTAGATCACACCCACCGATTAGGTCACGCCCACAGTGTGGTAGTAAATATTTTGGGTGCCCATCACTGGTGCAGAGGATGAGATGGCTAGACAGTATCGTTGACCTGGTTGGTGGACTTCAGAGGATGGCGGATGATAGAGGAGCCTGGTGTGCTGTGGTCCATGGGGTCATGAAAGGTCGGACTTGAATGTGCGACTAAACAACAAGAACAAGAACAACAAACACAGACTTTTATTATGCATTTAATTTAACATATTTGTGCTAAACAACAATAATAATCTTTGTTCTTGTTCACATCTCAGTTTAGGTCCTGCACTGTATAATCTCTGATTAAGGACTATGTATTGATTATATGTATTGATGGATTTGTAGATAGTTCAGAAAGTTGGAGTTTCAAATTGCACTGAGTAATGTCAAACTATAAAGAAAGGTGGGAAAGAAAACCATTATAGTTCATTTTTAACCATTGTTTATCCAGTGTATATCTCCTGGAACTAGACAATGATTGAAATACAGTTTGAAATTTGATCTGCCCATTTACAAGATTGCAATCTGATTCATAAATACATACTTTTGAGGGAAATGCATTACTGAAACTGCATAAGCCTGCTTTAGTCAACAAGAAAAAGATTTGCACATTTAAAACTGTACACTAAAAGTTAGTACATTAAAAAAACATGAATGACAATTTGTGTGCATGTAGAATATTCCAACGCACATCCATGAGAACAAGCTCTGAGGTGAAAATTCGAAAACTTTAATGAAAGCATGTTTTGTTCATTTGCACATTTCTAGCTGTGAATGCAAACAAAATGTTAATCCCACTATCCCCAATATTTATGATAATAATAATCAGACAAAAAGCTTCTGCAGCCCACCAGTAACCTAGCATCAGAAAATCACTCATTTACACATTATTATCATCCAATTTCAAGAACTAAAAATTGACTTTACAATACTAAAAGAATTGCTGAATACAGGCAAATCATCATTTGGGTGAATAATTATTTTTTTTTGGTCTGGTTATTTTTATTTCTGTAACTCAGTTATCACTGTTACCCTTTGCTTCTCATGTACCCAATTGTAATGAAGATGAGAACTATGATTAAGTGACAAAGTCAGAAGCAAAATGGGAATTCTGATAGAATCAGTGCAATTCTATATTTGTCCATATACATCTTCTCAAAGTCCAATTGATTTCAGTGGTAAAATATGTACAAACTGAATCTGCACACTCATTCCACCATAGAATAGACCAGATATGGCAATGATTGATCCAGGTATTTCCAGATCTAGGTTCAAACAATTGTTTCTCTCACTTCAAAACTAGATAGTAGTTGGAATGAATATGCCTGCAAATATAAGCTAGAGAGATGCCGCATGGAGATCAAGGTTGTGAAAGGAGAGGAGAGGCTGTATGCTAATCAAAGCAATGTGCCAATGCTTCCCCCTGGAATTGGTTGCCTTGGGGGGCTATATCACCATTTTAGAACAATTAAAAACATCCAGTTTTCCTTATTAATATTATTCTCTCATCTTGTTTCTTTCTTCTAGTAGTTGCATCTGCACTCCCAGATGCCAGTACAGTTTATTAATTCAGAGTTTAGTTTTTATTTGCTATGTACAGATGGTACGCTTGGAGGTATGGAAAACAACATAGGCCTTGCCCTGAGAAACTGAGCAATTAAAGCTGCTTATGACATCAGTACTGCTAGATCACAGATTAACATGTTGCCAGGCAAACGTAGCTAGTTAGATTCCCCCAACCTCCATTTTAAAGCAGTATATTTCTTATTTGGTAATGTATGCATGCAATTAAGTCAGGAGAACAGCAAGGGTGAAATACAATAAGGGAAATAAAAAGATAAATCTAGGGATTGGATATAGATAAAAGCCTGATACGAGTACATTCCTCTGCACAGTCTGCTGTTATGTTTCCAAACATTGGTCTTTTAAACTGATTTCCTTCCTATGCTTTTTGTTATAGCATTGAGTCAACACTTACCTACAGTGTCCCCTTTTCTGTCATGACTCAATAGATGGTGCTAACCCTGGTTGACTTCTCACCTGACCTAGTCATGATATTTATCATGAGCGGCCTATATGTTTATTCTAACCTTTAACGTTATCTTTCACTTTAATTAGTTGAACCTGAGTTCACAGCTAAATGACCTACCACAAAACACTGGCAGGCTTTCTGTCATTCTTAATGCTTGAACAACATAGAATACAAAATTAGAGACTTAATGTTGCTGGTTCATGCAGCCTATGATTAAATGTGTATTTTGGTACATACAGTATTCTAATTTGAAATTTTTAATTTTAGATGGAAGCATTGATGAAATATTCTCATAGATCCCAGTAACTGATCAAATAGTAATGTATTAAAATATGCAGCTACCATTTAGAAAGCTTGTCACAACCGTCAAAGGAATGTAAATGGTTCTCTTTTGCATTCCTGTTGGATCAAATTTGTTTTGAGTCACATGAAGTTATAGTCTTCATCTGTGACTTCACATCAGTGAGAATGATCTTTACAAATGTTATGAGTTCATAATTCCACCTGTTTCCATTCCACCTGGCTGAAAACAATCAGCCAAAGATGATCAGATCTGAATGCACAGTGTTCATTGCAATCAAACATGAACTTTGATCTCTCACAAATCAACATTTAGAGAGGAAATATGATTCCCACGGACAGTAAACTCATCCTTGCTTAAATGCCTTCACAGTTACAGGCTTTCTGCTTGTTTGTTTATTAAGTTATTTCATGTCCTTCAAGATTTAGGTGGTTTATGAGGATAAGCAGATTAGAGATTAGACCTCAGGTAGGCCATTAGGAAAAGTACTTTAAAGACTGTGGGTACCATGATATCGTAGAAATGCTAAAAGCAATATAAACCCTTGAGTTAACAAACAAACATTCAAAATTGCCTACAAAGCATCAACTTGATAAATTTGGTTTCTGAACAGATGAGTGGTCCCACAATTTCAGAGAAATTTCACTAATACCGATTCAGAATTTTTTAAAATTATAAACATTGACTTTATTAACAAAATCATTAACTGACAGCAAATGCAAATGGGCTTACCTGTTAAATGTTGTTAGTAGCTTTTTTAAATGGCTTTATGCTATGAAAACACAGGCATTATGTAAAAAAGATTATTTATCATTCAAGTGTCCATTTATCCTAAACTACCCTAGATGAGGATGATAAATCATCAATTTACTTATGACTATATGGGGATGATTTGAGGTGAATAAACAGATTTTTTTGATGTTTATTAAAGCTTAACTCACACATTTTATGTATCTCTTATTAGAGGGATGACAATCTTTGACTTTCTTAGATGACTTCATGTCCATGAACTCCACTGAGCATTGCCATTTGTAGGGGATTGCGAATACGATAGTCCAAAACATATAGAGTATTTTAAAGTATAAAACACTTGTAAAAGTCTGGAAAACATGAAGAGATATATTTATAACTATAGTGGCCTGTCTCCTTAGGATAATGCAAACTACATAGGCAAACAAAGGAAATTAGCCGTGTGATCCATGCTCAAATCATAAAAACGTGCAATGTTTTGTATTTTTAGTGATCCAACCAAGGTATCGCCTTCTTCCTGCATTCTTTGAAAACTACATGGACACTGTTGTGGCAGGGGTGGGAAATCTTCTGTGGTCAAAGAGCTGCAAATGCCCATTGATGGACTTTTGAGCACATTTCCCATGATCTCCACCCCCATTTTGGAAGGGGGGGGTTCAAAGTGAAAGTAAAACCCTTGCACCATTTAGTGACCAGAAATATTTTTGGATGAAATTACATTTGGCATTGGGGCCCTTCAAACCATGGCTGAATTTCCTCCAGAGCCCCCTAGAGAGTGTGCAGAGACATTTTGAAGCAATTTGGACTTCCCTGATATTCACACACACACACACACACACACACACACACACACACACACACACACACACACACACACACACACACACACACACACACACAGAAAAAGGCAGACAGATAGACAGAGAAGTGTGTGTGGGTATCAGCATCCTCAGGGGGGCTACTGAAGGCCAATGCAAGTTTTGGGCCAAATGCTATATGGAGAACAAACAGTATAGACTGTAGCAGTGAAATGAGATGGATACTCAGTGACAGGTTTAGAATGAGAAGATTTCTACTCATGCTATGGTCTATTGGGCTACTATGGCTGCTTCCCTTTTGGTTTCTTTTTAAAAGGTATATATATATATATATATATATATATATATATATATATATATATATATATATATATATATATATATATATATATATATATATATATATATATATATATATATATATATATATATATATATATATATATATATATATATATATATATATATATATATATATATATATATATATATATATATTGGGCCCAAAGAGACTTAATGGTTAAGATGCGGAGCTTGAGGACTGGAAGGTCATCAGGTCAGCAGTTTGAGACCAAAGTGCTTGGCGACAGAGTGAGCTCCCATCGTCTGTCCCAGCTCCTGTCAACCTAGCAGTTTGAAAGCAAGAGATTGCAAGTACTGTAGATAAGTACTTTGGCAGGAAAGGTAACAGTGTTCTCTGCACTCCAGCACTTAGTCATGCCTCCCACATGGAAACATTTGGAGACACAGACAGCACTGGCTCTTTGGCTGTGAACAGAGATGAGCACCACCCCCTTGTCAGATATGACAGGCTGTCAAACAAGGGAGAACTTTACCTTTAGGTAAGGTCACCTTTGCTCAAAAGCCAGTCGTATCTGACTAGGGTTCAGTTTCCATCTCTGCAGATGTTTCCGTGGACATGTGGCAGGCATGCCTCAATGCCAGAGTGCATGGAATGCTGTTTACCTTCTCACCGAAGTGGTCCCTATGTATCTACTTGCAATTTCTTGCTTTTGAACTGCTAGGTTGTCAGGAGCTGGGACAGAGACGGGAGCTCACTCCATCATGCAGTACCCAGGAATTGACCTTCCAGTCAGTGAGTTCAGCGTCTTAACCACTTGAGCCACCACAGTCCCCATCCTTTACCTTTTCCTATGTATATTTTAATAACATGATAAATAGAAACAAATTTAAAAGGCTTTCTATACAAGAAAGAGTGGTCATATTTCAAAAGGTTTTTGGAATGTAGTCACTTTTCCATAATGTATAAAGTGGATAACACATTTATTTCACAGCATGGAGGCCATAGCAACACAGTGCAAGGAGGCATGAGTGACTGCCGGTCCCTGCAGAGAGTTTTGACTACATACAGCCCCAGAAGAATAAATGAGTTTGCCTGCCCCTTGGGGTACATGGCAGAAGCAGGCACTAGCTAAAACCCTTAACATGCAAGTCAGGCCTTGATGGCATTACCAGCCTCATATTTTCTTCCTTGTTTACAATCCTTGCTGAATGGCATTTTTCTTTTTCTAGCAATGTTGACCTCTAACTGAAAACACTCATTGCTACCTTCAGCAATTCAGAGGTCAGGGCAGAGTTTCTAATAATATGGATACAGACAAAGAGACAATATGGAAAGAATAGGAGAGGAGATAATAATACTGCTGATGGAGAAAAGAGTACTTACTTTTGACTACCTTACTAACAATACCTTGCCTTCTGGCAACTTTTCAAAACCACAAATGAAAGAGCAGCAACATTTTCCTGGGAGATGATTTGATGTTCAGTAATTTCAAAATAATAAGCAGCAAATTAATAACTATAAATTCAAATGTTTTACATTCATCTCAGTGATGTAATGTTCTGGGCAGAAAATGCATTCTGACAGAAACATTAAATGTAGAAGTCAGAGCTTTGGAATTACATGTCTGAATGGTGCATAAACAAATGTTGATACATAAAGGGACTTTGAAATGGGCTTTAAAGGCCCTTGTTCCCCCCCACCCCAATGATTTTACCTTGGACAGCTGTATTGTAGTTCATTTTATTATAAGCAGAGCTGGCATGGATAACTATATTTGAAGATGCCTATTATAAAACTCTTTTCAGGTACAAAATTGAATCATTTGGCTGAGATTTTCCATGACTAGTTTATGCTTCAGTGTGAACTTTTTTATTTTAAGAAAAACATGCTTGTGTTGTTTTTGAAAAGAGGCTAAGATAGCTGCTCTTTCTTACATATATCCAATGAAGGGCATATGGTTTCTACTCACTATACCAAAGATTTGAAAATAGCCCATGACTGTTCCACTGATAGCTCTCCTCCATTTGCTTGTTCCTGTCCAAAAGAGGAAAACAAGAAAGAGAGTAGGAATCTTAAATTGGAAAGGAACTAAAAAGTAGGGTTGTCCAAAAGTCTGGATTAGACCACTGATTTTTAATCCTCCAGTGTTGTTAAAACCAAAATGGTAAAATAAATCCAGAAGGATCTCTCCAAGATGTGACTGAGCAACAATATAAAGAAAGATGAGGATTGCATAAACGGATATTGGAAAGCCAAGGCTTTGGAGAAATCTTCTCCCTGTTATTTAGATCCTATATTGAAGATCCAGAGGTCAGACCTATAAACATATGGAGTGGAATAGACTTCAGACCAATGCAGTTATGAAATAAATGACAACCCTATCAAACTGAATGGAAGATAAGTATAAACATCATGAAATCTTTCTAAGTCTTTAGACTAGGAGCCCTGATCAACAGGTGTACTGACTTGGGCTTCTGGGAATTAAAGTTCAAAAATGCCTGGTGACACAAGGTTCAGAAACACTGAGCAATGGCTGCTAGATAGCTGGGAACCCAGTAAGTTTTAACAAGAGAATGATAGTACAGTATAGTAGAGTAGAATATAGTATTTGTCATTCTATTACATTTTGCTCCATAGTCAAAGTAGTACCTGTTTGGTACACTTCCCAATTAATGTACACTATGATTAAAGTAGTACTGATGCCAGTGCAATCCATGTATGGCTCCAAAATGGTAAAAAAATAGCCTATTATGGCTTAATAATAATTTTGTGTCAGAGATTACTCTGGGTTGAAAGATTTTTTGCTGGAGAAACTCTGCTCAGGGGACATCTGAATGAGGATCCCTTCATATCCCCAAGTGCAGCTCTCAGATATCTAAACCTGACCTTCCAGTCTCCAAGCTCAGCGTCTTAATCACTAAGCCACCAGGGGAGCTGCCTCCATTATAACATTATTACTGTGGACATAACAGCTAAAGGGATCACAGTCTGTGACAATGAAACATACCTTCAATTACACAAATCAATAGACACTTAGCTGTAAATTTGTAGTGCTTATCATTTCTTTGTATAGAGACCATTTAATATCACGAATCACCACTGCAGAGGATGAAATGACAGGTATGGCTAATTACACTGCATCACAAAAAAATAAACATTGTCTGCTACTTGGTTTAATCCATGTGTCCTATACTAAATCAAGTGTGCTGAATTCAAATGTGAAGTCTGATTCTGCCTAGGATGTCAGGATGGTAAGTAAGCAAATCTCACCCTCTTGGTTAGGTTCTTGTGTTGATCACGTGGGGTAAATTTGTTTAAAAAGTAGCAAAAATTGTCTGGTTTATTAACATAGCTGCGCCTACTCATCTTTAGCTCAAAACAGATTCACTATGGCCAAGCTGTACTATCCAATAAGATGGCTTTGCACTAGAAACAAGCCCTTGGTCCATCTCGTCTTATATACCTATTTCTGACATCAGCTCACTGACTTGCCCAGAGATTCCTGACCACTGCTGGAACCTGCATGCCATCAAGGGACATGATTCAGCTGAGGTGGCAGCAGGCATAGTAGTAGCTGCAACTGTTACAATGTTCCCATGTAAAAATACATTACCCAATACCGTTTGAACAGATTTAGCACACCTATAACTTAAAATCTATACATGATAGGCAAATTCTGAGTTCAGATCAGGAATCAGCATGCTTGACATCATATAAATCAGGTGTTATTCCCAGTAGCAAAATAGTTGTTGTGCAGTGTTACCAAGTAAATATTATGAAACAGGTATGTAAATTCCACTGCCTCATCTACACTAAAACTCTCCAAACAGCTTCCCATCAGGCAATACCGCCATTAGCTTGATATTTTGTGACTTCATTTTATTCATTCAAAAATTTACCACTGAAGTAAAAGAAGCTTTTGTGTGTGTGTGTGCGTGTGTGTGTGCGCGCGCACATGCCTGTGTGTCTATGTGTATTGACAGAGGATGGATTACAGCTCAAAGAACAAAGCAATTTCAAACTGTTAAGACCTTTCAGACCTGATGAATTTTCAAGCCCCAGTGAGAATGAGTCAAGAAGTACTAGGTTTTGTCTTCTGTAAGTTGTACACACATTTTCTGCACAAAATTAGGATGCTTTTCAGAAGTAAAGAAAACATGTGACAAGTACAGAAAAAATGGTTTGGCCAAAAAGAACTAAACAACCTCTCTGGTTGTGATCTTTAAAAGTCCTTGCAACAAAGAGCAGCCATTGTCATGTGGGACTATTTGCAATGTGTACTGAGGAGGACCTTATGTTGGCAAGAGGAAATGCTGTTAAAGTGGCCCAATATTGGGGAGATATGTCATCTAGCCCTTTTTAATTCTATTTTGGTTTTAGATGTGTTAATTTTAGCTTTGTATGTTACTATATGCTAGTGGTGCATCTGACACAAATAAAGAAAGAAGGGTTACAAGTGCATACTCATTAGTTTGTGTGCAAACAAAACCTTCTTCTTTCAAGTACAGTAATACCCTGCATAAGGTTAAAGCTTGGTTCTACAAGCTTTAACGTTATGTGGTTTTTAATGTTGTGTGATACAGTACTGTATCGCACAACTGTATATGTACTTCCCACGGCCCAGGGAGGGTGTCCAGCAACAGCAGGGGGTCCACAGCAGCACTGGCAGGACGCTTTGAGTTTGGAATGGCCAGGTGGAGTGTCTGGAAGCTGCCCTGGCTGGCGCAGGGTTCCTTCTGGCCCTTCTGAAGTCATAAGAACAGCCTTGCTGGAACAGGCCACAGCCCATCCAGTCCAGCATTCTGTCTCACACAGTGGCTCACCATTTCCTTCAGGGTATTCCCAAGGAGATGCCTTCACCTGCTTAGGATTCCCTGGAAATGGCATTGAGAGATATCCTGCCTATCTCTCCAACCCGGAGGTTGTCCTTAGGTAGCCATAATTATAGCCATTGATAGCCTTGTCCTCCATGAACTTGTCTAATCCTTTCTTAAAGCTGTCAAGACTGACAGCTGTCACCACTTCTTCTGGCAGGGAGTTCCATAGACCAGTAATCCTCTGGGTGAAAAAGTACTTTCTCTTATTTGTTTGAGAACTAGTACCCAAAAGTTTCATGGAGTGTCCCCTAGTTCTAGTGTTGTGCGATAGGGAAAACAGTTTTTCCTTATCCACTTTGTCCACACCGTGCATGATTTTATAAACTTCAATCAGGTCACCTCTTAGACGCCGTCGTTCAAGAGTGAAAAGGCCCAACCGTTGCAGCCTCAGATGGTCAAAGCAGAGGGTGAGCTCACGGTGGCCGCTTTGACTTTGGAAGGGCTGGGGGGGGACCCAGTGCCAGCCAGGGCAGCTTCTAGCCCCCCTGCCCTCAAAGTCAATGCAGCCACCGAGGGCTCACCCTCTGCCAGGATTGAGAGGCTATGAAGCCCGGGCTTGCATTCAGAGGAGCTCTGCCCGAGCTTTGTAGCCTCGGGTCCCAGCGGAGGGCGAGTTCACAAAGTGCCTTTTGGAGTGGCGAGGAGGGGCCCTTTCCCTTGTTGCCCCAAATGCCCTTTGCTATTGGCAACTTAAGGATTCTAACCACACACCCCCCAGATGATTTGACAGGTGCTGCGCATGCACCACGATGTTTTGTGTTGAAAGCAGCTGGGGGGGATTCCTTTACTGTAGCTGCTTTGAACACCACCCATGCTTCCCAGCTCTGCTTTGGCTGCTGTAGCTGCTTCAAACCCAAAGCAGAGGTGAGGAGCACGAGGGGCTGCACTCAAAGAAGCTATAGTAAAGGAATCTCTCCCCTCCTCCAGCTGCTTTGAACACAAAGCATCGCGGGTGTGCACAGTGCCTGTCAAATCAGCCTGGGGTGAGGGGAGAATCCTTAAGCTTCCAATTGCAAAGTGCATTTGGGACAATGAGGGAAAGGGTCCTCCTTTTGCTACATCAAAAGGCACTTTGTGTGGATCCCTTGGCAAAATCCCTCTTAGGGCAGACAGAGAGGACCTTCCTTTTGCTGCCTCAAAAGTGATTTTACCAACAGATGGATCGACCACTCGCCTGCCTCTTTGGAAAGGGCAGTGGGCATCTGACATGTGAAATCCCCGCTGCCTTTTCCAAAGAGGCAGGTGAGCGGTCGATCCGCCTGGCTCTTTGGAAAGGGCACTTCCCAGCTCCACCAGGGCTGGTCTCCATCTGGGAAGTACCTTCCCAGACGGAGACCAGCCGTGAGGGCTTTGGGGCAGTGATCTCCAGAGGAAATCTGCGGGAAAACATAATGAATCACACAATGTTAACTTAACATTGTGCGGTACAAATTTTCCCTCAGATTTCCTAACATTATCCGGGTTGAACGTTGTGCGGTGCAAACGCTAACCGGGGTATTACTGTAACTTGCTATCACAGAGACGGAGAGCAAAACAAGCTAGAGTGTACATGTCAAGACTGTACATGTGTACATGTACATGTGTGCACATGCCTGTATACATACATATACAAACATGCACTGCAAAAAGGAGAGGAAGAGATTTAGCCCCTCTACAAGTTATACCTTTGTAGTCTGAATATGTGATACAAGTTGCATCTGTGCCTTTAATCATCAGCTAAACATACTGAAAGGCAGTAGGAAGTTTTGTTTCTTCCAAAATAATTCTGCAAATTTAATGTCATCAGCCTTACACAGTGTAAATTACAGCAACAGGATTTCAGTTATTCTTTAGTTTGATCTTCCGTATTTTTGCAAATATTTCTGAGGTGCAATATCAGAATTGACTACTAGAAGGAAACAAGGAGTCTTTCCTTTCCTTTTATTTTCCTTTAGGGAAAGGATAATACAACACAATATTGTACAACACAAGTAATTATGTGAAAATGATAAGATGAATTTGGTTGTTGAGCTGTAATGAGTAATGCAACATATTCTTTTTGTAAACGTAACTTTCAGAGCCCTAGATGTCATCTATCAGTCCCTGCTCCCAATTCAGCCTTCTTATTTCCCTCTAGGTTTCGTGGCAATCATTACACTAGCTAAGGGGGAAAAGACAATCAATTGTTGTATCATTGTTCTAAAGAAGGGTTCTTAATGTTTTTTAGCTGTGGGCTGGACCACGCTCCCTCAGGACAGATTGGGTTTCCCCCACCATAAATGCTGCTGTAAAACAGATCTGTGGCTGTAGTAAATACGTTTACAACGGCTGAAAATAAGTCCGTGGCCGATTCCGGCTGTGCTGGCTGCTGCTGCAGAGGTGGGTGGAGCAAGGATGGAGCCAGATTACTATTTAGCACTGCAAGCCAGATATGGCCCATGGGTCATAGGTTAAGAATCTTGTTTATTGCTATTGGTTCTGAAAAATACTTGGTCCTAGTAGAGATGAAAACAGGTTTCTTGCTGTGGGTCAGTGCAACTTCTAATACTTTGGGTCTCCACTTATCATTAGTGTTGTTCACCTGAAATGAAAGAAAATGGAAAAATATGAAAACAGAGAAAACACATTTAATGGCCCCACCATATATACTGTTGCTAATTTGGGAATTCATAAAGATATCAATAAGATTTCTCATTCAGTTTTTTTATATAAATTCTAGAATCTCTAACTGCCAACTGTATTAGTAAATGTTACAAATAACTTTAAAGATGAGAGGTAATAGAGACAGTCGGAATCGACGGTGTGACTGAACAACAACAACAATAGAGATGGTGGTTGGGAATGGAAAACAGAAGAATTTTGTTGTTGTTGTTCAGTTGCACAGTTGACTCCAACTCTTTGTGACCCCATGGACCATTGTCTTCCAGGCTCCTCTGTCCTCCACCATCATCCTCAGCCTGCCCAGCCCTGTGCCCATTGTATCCACAAGACCATCTAGCCATCTCATCTTTGGCTATCCTTCTTTTGCCCTCCACCTTTCCCAGCATCAAGGCCTTCTCAAGTGAATCCTCCCTTCTCATTTGATGTCCAAAATACTTCAACTTCATCTTTACTATTTGACCTTCTAAGGAGCAGTCAGGGTTGATTTCTTCTAAGATTGAACTATACGTTCTCCTCGCTGTCCAGGGGACTTTCAAAATTCTCCTCCAACACCACATCTCAAAGGCATCTATTATTCTGTGCTCAGTCTTTCTAATGGTCCAGCTCTCACAACCATATATTACCACCGGGAAAACCATCGCTTTGACTATGCGGACTCTTGTTTGCAGTGAGATTTCTCTAATTTTAACTATGTTCCCCAGGTTTCTTATCGCTTGCCTCCCAAGAATCAGTCTCCTTTTTATTTCATGACTGCAATCCCCATCTGCAGTGACCTTAGATCCTAGGAAAGAATTTTTACAGCTAAAGAAAGAGATGTGGAGATGACACAATAAAAACACCAAATCTAGAATATTACAGAAGTACGTATGAAATAGAAATTAGAAAAGGTGAAGAAAAATGGTGGTCAAAACAATATAGAGCAATTGAAAAAATGAGAAAAGGCTCTGAGTGCCTCCTCTGGCATGCATGCCATAGGTTTGCCAACACTGATCTAGGCAGTAGCAAGCATGTTAGAGAATCAACATAATATTCACCACTAATTCTGTGATACATGATGTTAGGGTAAAATCATAATATGAAGTGAGTAAACTGAATATCAGTTGATAATAAAGATAATAGAGCTGCATAATTTATGATACCAGTTTTTGATATTGTATTGGAAATGCAGAAGCTTGAAAACAGAAATACAATATGGCTACAAAAATTGACTGAATAATATGTTTGCAAACCGACAGAAGTAAATAGAAATTGATTAATTAGATGTTCTGATGAATCTTTTCAATCAAATTTACCAAACAGGAATCATTCCTGAAATCAGGCCATCCTTTGCACATTACTTAAAAAGGATATGCAAAGGTTTGTAAAGACTTCAAAATGACCAAATTAATAGGCCATTTGTTTAAGGTTCTCTCAAACATAAGTGGTAGAATTTACAAACTGTGTAAAGAAGTTATTGTAAAATGAAGAATACAGACAGTTGCTTGCTTTTAATTGACTACATATCATTTAACAGTGTTTTACAGTATTCACCAGGATAAGATTATAGCTTCACTAGGGGGAAAAACCTTGACTCAAGATAGATTCACATAATTGGCAACATGTTCTATCCTCTAATCAAAGCTTCTTTGCTATGATAGTTATAATAAAAGTTGAAGATCAGAGAACATAGGAAGTGGATTATCATCTTGCCAATTCTTTTCAGTTTATATAATGAAAACATCTTTAACCAAGCACATGCAATGAAAAAGTTATCAACAATGTCCAAAAATATACAATTCAGTATTACTAGCTAAGAATTGCATTGCTCTGTGCAATGTCTGTGAGGAAGACCTTTGTCATAGTAAGGTGGTTTAGCATTGAATCCCTCAATGTTTCAGTATGCCCTTTGATGAGAATACTGTATTATTTTGCTGATGAGTAATCACTGATGTACAACAGAAGTCATGAGATATTACCTGGGAAAAGCATCAAATACATAGAAACTAACATTTTTTTTGTCCCTGAGAAAACATCAGTTGTTCCAGCCCAGGCAGAAACTCAAAGACTAGCCACTGAATGATAAGTATACCAAAAGTGGACAACTCTGGAATGTGTGCAGGTTGATATTTTTGGTTCTGTTACCACTTTTCCAATTGCTGAGATGCTCTCTGCTACCTTTTTGCCTGTGAGTGTAGACATCAAGAAAGTTGGCGGCTCCTAAATATGCTTGATGGACAGGTAGATCTATTGCTAGGATATTAGAAAATGTATCAATATTTGAGATGCCTTTTCACTGTGACTACATATGAAAAAAAGAAAAAGAAATGTGGGGCTTGTTGACAAATATAAGTATCTTGTAATTTGGATGAATAAACAAAGAGACCATAGCCAAGCAATAAATTTTATAACAGATTTTCTGGAATTGTGATATGATTACTGTAATATGTAACCAAAAACTAAAGATGTCTAGATGGAGTATGCAACCATAACAAGGTATATTTTAAAACAGTTTTATAGTGTAAACTATGCTATGGTAAGAGAAGTGTATGAAATATACCTCTATTATATAATGGACCTCCCCAGATCAAGATTTCTAATGCCCAGAAATACTGGCTGAAATCCTTTTGCTTAGTATAAGAATACTTTTCACTTTCATCTGATTCCTTGCCAGCAAATAAGGAGTCCCTGCCACAATTATTAGGGCTTCACAGGCCCAAAGGGTTGATCAACAGCAAGGATTTTTAATTGGTGGTTAGTAAAGGACTGAATGTTATATTTTTAGTAACCCTACTACTTTGCTCTCTTTTTCTGCCAAGAAACTCTTTTACATTTTACTGCTTAGTCAAGTTATTTTCAATCTGGCACATTTCTCTTACTTGTTACCATCCAAACATTTCACGTCTGAGTAGAGATGTGTCCCCAAAGTGCATTTGGCCGCTAAAGCTCATGCACACTTTCCAGCTGCAGGAGTGAACTTGCTAAAGCTTTCCGCCGCACCCCCATGTCTCCTGAGAACTGGAGATAAGGATGTATTTGAAGACAGGACAACACAATTTGGAATTTTAAATGCACATCTCCACAGAGGCTTTTTACATGAGAGAGCCAATGAAAGCATTAAAATACTAGATGGGTCAATTACCATATTATATGTTGTCTCATGCAACTGTCACATTCTAAATTTATACCTCATTGGGATACCACAAAGCAATACATTGAGAAAGAGAGAGAGAAAGAGATTTCTCAGATAATTTACACATTTACTAAAATCCTTGACATTTGCTTTGAATGTAAAATGCTTGGGGATGGAGATATTTAAGATTACTTCTACATACCTTTTTTTTGTGGTGCTCAGACAACACTGAATGTGGTCACCAAGTGTAAAATCACTACTGCTGATCAAATTATCTGGAATCAATAACATATTGTTCTAACTTTGCTAATACAAGCATTTGAATGTCCTTTTCACTGCAGCTTTGAATCTTCCAGTGGGAATATTTGTATTTTCATCTAGATAAATAAAGGAAGAAATCGGATGCCTGCATTTCTTCACAGATATTAAGTATCTTCTCTGTCTATATTGGGGCTGTGGCATGCTGGGTATTTTCCAAAGCATTTCATCAGAATCAAATTTGACAAGGGTAACTCAGAGAAACAAGGCATTTATAAATAGGCAAGACCAAATATACTTTTCCTCGTCCTAATTCACTCATTGCAAAGCCTTGGAATGAGATTATTATAACCAAACAGGTGGTTATGTCACTTGGGAGGCAGCACTATTGAGAATATGCCCGTGTTCAGTACTGCAGGTTACCAATTACAAATGTACATTGTTGATAACAAAAGCACATAGCTATGGTGTCTCCCTAGAAATGAGGACCATGAGCAGTAGACAAGATATTATTCATACATTGAATAATGATATACATTGTCATAGAATAATTGAGATGTAATGGGCCTATAAGGCCATCAAATCCAAGCCCCTGCTCAATGCAGGAATACAAATAAAATATATATTTCATAGATGGTTGTCTAATTTTATCTTGAGTGCCTCCAGGACTGGAGCAATCACTACCTCCCACTGCTTGTTTGTGTGATCTCTGTGCACAGTCCGTCTAGGATATTTTGAAATTACTGTTTTGTTGAAAAAGTCAATTAGGGCAGAGCCTCTTTACATATTCTCTTTTATTTTGCTAATTTGAGATAACACATTAAGAAAAAATGGCAGAAGAAGTTGTGCTTCTTTTTGAAAAATGGGCCTAGTTCACACATATGACCATGCAGGAATGGTTCTGTGTCAGGTATTATCTGTACCAAAATTTAGGCCTTGTCTATCACTTGATTTGTTTCTGGTAACTTGCTCAACTTTTTGAATTTTATATTTAGACTTCATGGATTTTCTATCCCAGTTTCTTAGCTTATTAAATGCTAAGATTGATTCTTCACGTGATTAGAATGACTCAGAGATATTTAGTTTTTTCGTTTCTAGAGTACATTTCTACATGTATGTGGATGCAGCATAAATTCAAATAGAAGGGACATTATTTGGCACGATTTGGCTTTTGAATCACAAATGCAGTGATATTACATAAAGAGCATTATGTGCTACCAAAAGAAAGGTGGCAGTGGCCTGTAACACCATTGCTGTCACCATCTACACCCACTGGAGAGCAGTCATCGAAGCAAGAGATGACTAGAGGACACTTTGCTGCAAATATATTAAAATGCAAATATCCTAAAATGCAATAGCCTTGCTATCTATTCTCTTAAAAGCACTGTCTGGCTTCTTGATGAAAAACAGTGTAAGTATAGCTAAAGAAAAACAAGCATCATCATTCTTGGACACAATTTCAAGCTTACTTTTCTTGTTGGAAGTCTCACTAAGACATTAGCTACCCATTTTTTCTGGCTGCTGTTAATATTAATATTAACATTATTAATATTTTTCTTCTTTCTTTTCTCTGTTTTATGAATCTCTTCTATATTGTTGAATGTTTTGTTAGGTGGGGTTTTAAGTTTAACCTATAAACTGACAAAACAAATAAATGAACAAACAAACAAATACTTTTGGGGCCACATGAGTATGGAAATTGCAATCAAGAAAGATCAAATGACAATATAGCATCTCTCTGACTAGCACTAGTGCTGTGGTATGATATTTTCATAAACTTGTAGTTATTCCACTTTCTAGATCAGAGATTCTCAACCTGTGGCCTTTGGGCTGGATGCAGCCCATGGCACCATTTCATGTGGCCCACCACCACCTGCACCACACCAAGAAGTGCCATGTGGTGGAAGAAGGGCACAAATAGCCATCCAGCCCCCGAAGGTTTCTGAGGGAGTGTGACATGGCCCCCAGTTTAAAAAGTTGAGAACTCCTGTTCTAGATGAATTACATACTGGACTTCAGTTTCCTTAAAATATGCTTTATTGTTCATTTTGATCTCTCCTTAATTGGACTCAATGAAAAACATCATTTTTTTCTTCAACACCATAAACATGCCCTCAAACCTAAAGCAAATAAGTCATCTGGTGTTCATTAAAGCAAGGAGATAATGGTTTCTGGTATTTTTCCCCTTCACACCAATTACTTCAATAATTTTTTCCTGTCAAAGAGCAATGTGAACTAGCTTTTTAGAAGGCACTTTCCACATATTTTCCCTTCAAGCAGTCCCAGATCACAGCTTCCTCCTGCAGCTTGGAGAACATGACAAGGCTTTTCTCAGAAGCTTGTCAAGCACTTAGCATTTTCTTGTCCCAAACGGTGCTCACTCTAGCGAAAGTGCAAACTGCTTGCTCCCAAAGGAACTGTAAACATTGCCTTTCTGGAAAACTCAGATGCTTTCCTTTCAGAGCTATGCAGGGAGTGCATCTATTTCTTATCCTAGTTGCTATTCTTCTACCGCCTTTCAGAGCTATGCAGGGAGTGCATCTATTTCTTATCCTAGTTGCTATTCTTCTACCGCTTTCATTTCTTTCCCTTTTTCTAGGAACAAAAATGAAATTTTTAAACTTAAATCATAGATGGCTGACATAATGGAGCAAGGGGTAAGACGTGAATATTTCATAAAGCTTCAGTTCCTTTGAGGGGGTTTCAAGGAAGACGTTCCTTTACATGGTACTACTGAAAATTATGAACGTATCTATTGCAGAGTAATGTGCCCCAGAATTGCAAATGCAAGCGCGGCGCCAAAATGGCAGCCGTGCTCTTTGCGGGGCCCCCCATCGGACGAAGGCATCCGGGTAGTTAGGGGGCGTGGCCAGCTCCCTTATAAAACGGGTGGCCATGAGGCAGCCGAGCTGCCATTTTGCGAAGCGACGGAGCGGAGACGTTTTTCCCTCTTACCTCCGTCGCTTTTGGCTTTTACCGGGAAGCCTTTTGGCTGCTGCATTCTCTCGTTTCGGCTTCCCATCGATTGGCTGAGAGGCCCGCGAAGAAGAAGGCGGCTGCGAGCGCGGCTCGTGTGGTTCGGAGGCGCAATCTGGGTCGGAAGACCGCGGCTGCGCCTCCCCAGCAGCCGCATTTGCTTGCACCCACCGGGACCGGTGGAATGGGGTCTATTCCCCCTGGCTAGAGGATGGTGGCCCACGCACGGGGCCAGTAGGGGCTGCGGCCCTCGGCCCGCAAGCGGTGGACACCTCTCCTGGTGTTGCCCATTCCGCTGGGCCTCCCTTTATAGGGGCGTAGCTCGCTCCGAGGCCTTTCAGCCTTGGGGGGTGGTCCGGTCCCCTTCCCTGGCAGGTTGCTACATCGGCCCTAACGGGCCCGGGTGTGGGGTTGTTGCCCTATTCGGGCCCCGGGGTGCAGGGACCTGTACCCATGCCTGTAGTAGGCGGGCCGGCTGGTCCTTTGCCCCATGTCAGCGTGGAAGCCTTATTGGCCCGCATTGCGGCCCTCGAGACATCCCTGGCCCGGGCTAGCCACTCTTGGTCTCCCTTTGGGGTTCGTTTCGACGCGTCGTCTGCTGGGCAGCGGCAGGCGACGGGACGGGTCGAGCTGCTTGAGGCGCGTGGCACGACCTGGGCCACTGCCTCGCAGCTCCCCATTCAACAGACCGGTGCGGGTCAGGCCCCATCGACGAGCTCGACGGCGGTTGTGAGCTCCGACGCCCCCAGTGGGCCGGAACCCCCGGTGGGGGCGGCCTACGGGGGTGCAGCACGTGAGTATGCGGTCCAAGCTAGTGCACCTACACACGTGGCCACGTTGGGGGGGGGGGGTTTCCAATGGCCTGGCCTCGCGCGGGTGGGGCGGCGGTCCAGCCGCTGACGCCCCACCTGGCGACGACATCTACCACTCAGGGCCCCGTGGTGGGGGGTGTTTTCTACCCTGTGGGGAATGTTTTGGGGGTGGCTGGGTTAGTACAGGCCCCCTTTCAGATGCCAGCAGTTCCTGTTGTGCCCGCGTCGGCCTTGCTGACGGCGGGGTATTCCTTACCGCTGGGTGTCCATTTGGCACAGACCACCAAAGAGAAGATCTGGCGGGGGGATTACGTGGATATCTTCTCACTCCTCAACAGAGGGCCCACCAAGGATTAGGGGGGGGGCAGGATGAGAAGGATAAGGAGCAGGCACGTCATAGCAAGCCACCACGTACATGGGCCGACTGGTTGCCGGCCTCCCTCATATACATGGCGGTGTACCTTAGGACCCGGCCGGATTTGGCAATTCCGATGGTCCAGTATTTGGACAACATCTACCGGGCGATGGTTGACTTTCCGGGCCCATCGTGGTTGGCTTATGATGTGTAATTCCATATGCGGATTCCCTGGCACCCCGACATTAGGTGGGTTGAGCCATGCCAGAGGCTGTGGCTTTTGTACATGACGCCCACGCACCCCGCGCCCGGGGAGACATACCATTGTGGACATGCGGTCCAGCGGGCGGCCCCAGCACAGGTCCACTGCCAGGGGGCGGGGGCGGGGGTTTCCAGCCCGCCTGCTGTGCTGGACTTTCTCGTCCAATGGTTCCTGCAATAGGAAGAATGGCAAATGCAGACATTAGTGTCCCCCCTGTGCTGGCCCCCATGCGGCCTCTGCCTCTCCCAGGCCTGGAGGGATGCGGGGCAGAGGGAGGGGTGGACAGGGGGCTGGCAAGACTGCCGCAGATGGATCTAGTTCATCAAAGGGCTCCCTCCCCAATTAATGTGGACATGTTGGGGCGCTGGCTCACATTGTACCAGAAGGGAGAGGATGCGGATATCTCCTTCAAGGTTTTAGGCAGGGGTTACGTATCCCTTTCATGGGTGATAGGTCCCCTCAGGATGCCCCCAATCTTTATCCCTTAGGGGGAGGGAGGAGGTGGCCCCTGCCAGCAATGATAAGGAGGTCTATGCGGGCAGGGTCGTTGGCCCTGTCCCTGCGCCCCCGTTCCGGGGAGCATATTATTGCAATGATGCCATGCCTTTTGGCTGTTCCAATTCGGGCTCGGCATTCGAGCGTTCCTCCATCTTCCTAGAGTGGGCTTTTGTACGCAGATCAGGGTCCCGGTCTGTAGCCCATTCCCTGGATGATTTTATTCGGGGCTGAACGGGGCTGGGACACGTCCACACGTCTCCTCAACACATTTCAGATGCTAATGGAGGAACTTGGTGTCCCTTTAGCGCCCGAAAAGACCGAGGGCCCACCTACACAGCTAGTATTCCTGGGGGTGGAGATTGACACAGTAGCGCAGGCTTCTAGGTTGCAGCGGGATAAGGTGTCAAAGCTAGTGGCCCTTATCTCGGACTTGCTGGCCAAGCGCATGGCATCACCGAGGGACCTGCTGGGGCTACATGGTCACCTCAATTTCGCTGGCAGGGTCGTCGCACCGGGCAGTGCATTTGCTAGGCGCTTGCGCGACATCATGGCAGGATTATCCAGGCCCCACCATAGGGTTAGACTTACCCAGGGTATCAGGGCAGACGTGCTTGTCTGGCTACAGATCCTGAGGGATTTCAATGGGGTGTCATTTTGGAGGTCTGAGCTCCTGGCTTCCCCTCGCTTTAAGATACAGTCCGATGCCTCGGGATCCCTGAGTTATGGGATGTACTTCAATTGGAAGTGGGCCTATGGTGGGTGGCCACCATCCTGGGCAGGCACGGGCCACCTGCGTGGTCTCACGTATCTGGAATTTTCCCTATCCTGGGTGCTTTGATGCTATGGGGCGAGGAGGGGGCCAACTCGGTTGTCCATTTTGGTGTGACAATGTGGCTGTTGTCCACATTGTCAATGCACAGACCTCTAAATCGCCCAGGGTTATGGACCCAGTGCGCCAGTTTGCGTTGCGCAGCCTGCGCCTCAACGTTCTTTTCAGGGCCAGGCATGTCCCAGGGGTTACTAATGATATTGCTGACGCTTTGTCCCGCATGCAGATCTCCCGGTTCCGTGCCTTGGCCCCGGATGCGGAGGAATTTCCCTCGCCACTCCCGGACGTGATATGGAACATTGGCAAGGAGAGGTGAACCGGGCGATTGGCCTGTCACTAGCGCCACGCACGCGTAAGGCGTATCACCATGCATTTAATTCTTTCAGAGCATTCTGTACCCAATTTCAAATGCCAGGAACCTGGCCGATCCCGGTAACCCATGTTCTGCGGTTCATGGTTTACCTGCATGCCCAGGGCCTTACACCTCGCACCATAGCATCTAAGCTGTCAGCGTTGGCTTTTATGGCCAAAGTGGGAGGTCATGTGGACAGTACCACTGACTTCCGTGTGAGACATGTTTTGGAGGGGTGGGTGCGCGCGCGTGGGCGTTGCCCGGACGACCGCCACCCGATTTCCCCAGGGGTTTTTACCCAATTGGCCCGGGGCTGGCCTGGCCTCTGTTTTGATAAGATGAGGCAGCCCATTTCATGCGGCTACAACGGTGGCCTTTTTTGGAGCGCTCCGCATCGGCGAGCTTGAGATGCTGTATAAGGCGGATGCAAGTCGTGGACAGCACCACTCACTTCCGTGTGAGACATGTTTTGGAGGGGTGGGTGCGCGCGCGTGGGCGTTGCCCGGATGACCGCCACCCAATTTCCCCAGGGGTTTTTACCCAATTGGCCCGGGGCTGGCCTGGCCTCTGTGTTGATAAGATGAGGCAGCCCATTTCATGGCCTTTTTTGGAGTGCTCCGCATCGGCGAGCTTGAGATGCTGTATAAGGCGGATGCAAGTCGTAGGGCACTGGAACTCGGAGATGTCTGTGTGAACAATATTCGGCTCAGTTGGGGATACGCTCCTCTAAAACGTATCAGCACGGCGTAGGCAGTGGAGTAGACTGCTACGATGTTCCTCGGCAGACATCTGTCCGGTTGGTGCCCTACAGGATTTCCTTTCACTGTGTGGCACGCACCATGGCCCGTTTTTCTGTCACCAAGGTGGGTCTTCTCTTACTAAATTTCAATTTTGGAGGGTGCCGGGAAGGCACTAGACAGTGTTGGCCCCTCTGGGGCTCGTTGCGGCACCCATTTGTTCAGGATAGGGGCGGCTTCTACTGCAGTTGTTTTTGGGTACTCCGGGGCTGAAATACGCCACACGGGAGGGTGGGGATCACAATGTTTTCAGTTTTGTGTTCGCCCTCTTCAACCGTGAGTACCAGTTTAGTCACTGCACTGTTTCTCCCCCCTTTTTTTCCTTGACAGACCCGGTGACAGTATGGCTGGTGGGCCGTAGCCACGTGCACAGGGCAGCGCGTTACGCTGCGGCGACAGAGTGGGGACCTCGACTGGGACTGGGTGCAGCCGCACGTCTCAGGTAGTATGGTAAGTGCGGCATGTTATGGCGGGAACTGTTGCCATTCCTTTTCTACATCAGGGATGCTGACTCGCCCGATGTCCTGGTTATGTACCTTGGGGGCGATGGCTTGGGGCAGGTCACTGGCCTATCGCAGAAGCTTGCGGTTTGCAGTGACCTGCCCTACTCACATCATGTGTGGCCTGCCACATCCCTCAATTGGTCGGACACGATACCGCGGTACGCTTACAAGGGGGCGTTCGGCCTCGAGGCTCTTGACTGAGCCGACCCTCCGTGAACAAGGCTATTGCCCGGTTCCTTTTCGACAAGGGCGGGGGACGCGTCATTAGCCTCCCCGGCGTCAGTCTGCAAAAATTACGAGCTTTACTCAGGGGATGGGGCCCATCTGTCGCAGGGAGGTATGGACCTCTGGTTAGTGGAATGGCGAGCAGGCCTGTCGACCGAGCTGACGGTCTTGGGGGGGGCGGTGAGCCTTTTGGGAAGCCTCCCCGTGTGGCGGGTATCACTGGTAAGGTAAACATTTATGACCCACAGGTATCCGGCAGGTTCGCAATTGACTGGACAACACTAGACAGGCATAAATTGGTTAAACGTTGTCCGGTCAACGACGAACCAGGCGACGGGGTGATGGCTACAGCTAGACAGCATGCATCACCCCGTGATTTCACGGATACGCGTCAGAGGGTGGGGTCATTAGTTAGATATTGACTACGGTCAACAATTTGTTTGTTGTCAACAAACAAATTGATACAAATAGATACATTGTAACAATTGCCGTTGGCAATTTTGGGTGGTACCTTACCAGTGTTACTTCGGCCTGCTTGCCTTAAAGAATTATGATTGGTCAATTACCAATAGAAATTTATAATTCGGACTAGGGCATGAATCAATAAATGTGGCCCAATGCCGTTATCCACTTTTACCAGTGTCTGAGTCCTTTATTGGGGGGTGCGCCTGCAATGCAAGCGCAGCGCCAAAATGGCAGCTGCGCTCTTTGCGGTCCCCCCCTCATCGGACGAAGGCATCCGGGTAGTTAGGGGGCGTGGCCAGCTCCCTTATAAAAGGTGTGGCCATGAGGCAGCCGAGCTGCCATTTTGCGAAGCGACGGAGCGGAGAAGTTTTTCCCCTCCACCCCCTCCCTAGTTAACAGTGTGATATTTTGGTCGCTTCGGGGCCGGGTGGGAATTTTTGGCTGGGACCCACAATTGGCTCTCGGGTCCTGGTTTTTTCGCCCATCCCACACTGTTGCTATGGTTTGATATAGGGGTTTTCTGTTGCTGCTGTTGACTTTGGTCACATGGGCGGGTATCACTGGTAAGGTAAACATTTATGACCCACAGGTATCCGGCAGGTTCGCAATTGACTGGACAACACTAGACAGGCATAAGTTGGTTAAACGTTGTCCGGTCAACGACGAACCAGGCGACGGGGTGATGGCTACAGCTAGACAGCATGCATCACCCCGTGATTTCACGGATACGCGTCAGAGGGTGGGGTCATTAGTTAGATATTGACTATGGTCAACAATTTGTTTGTTGTCAACAAACAAATTGATACAAATAGATACATTGTAACAATTGCCGTTGGCAATTTTGGGTGGTACCTTACCAGTGTTACTTCGGCCTGCTTGCCTTAAAGAATTATGATTGGTCAATTACCAATAGAAATTTATAATTTGGACTAGGGCATGAATCAATAAATGTGGCCCAATGCCGTTATCCACTTTTACCAGTGTCTGAGTCCTTTATTGGGGGGTGCGCCTGCAATGCAAGCGCGGCGCCAAAATGGCAGCTGCGCTCTTTGCGGTCCCCCCCTCATCGGACGAAGGCATCCGGGTAGTTAGGGGGTGTGGCCAGCTCCCTTATAAAAGGTGTGGCCATGAGGCAGCCGAGCTGCCATTTTGCGAAGCGACGGAGCGGAGAAGTTTTTCCCCTCCACCCCCTCCCTAGTTAACAGTGTGATATTTTGGTCGCTTCGGGGCCGGGTGGGAATTTTTGGCTGGGACCCACAATTGGCTCTCGGGTCCTGGTTTTTTCGCCCATCCCACACTGTTGCTATGGTTTGATATA
The DNA here is from genome assembly GCA_035047305.1 of Bradypodion pumilum. Classification (NCBI taxonomy): domain Eukaryota; kingdom Metazoa; phylum Chordata; class Lepidosauria; order Squamata; family Chamaeleonidae; genus Bradypodion; species Bradypodion pumilum. Next base: position 329,503,842 of record JAWDJD010000003.1, read on the forward strand.
GGGGTTTTCTGTTGCTGCTGTTGACTTTGGTCACATGGGCGGGTATCACTGGTAAGGTAAACATTTATGACCCACAGGTATCCGGCAGGTTCGCAATTGACTGGACAACACTAGACAGGCATAAGTTGGTTAAACGTTGTCCGGTCAACGACGAACCAGGCGACGGGGTGATGGCTACAGCTAGACAGCATGCATCACCCCGTGATTTCACGGATACGCGTCAGAGGGTGGGGTCATTAGTTAGATATTGACTATGGTCAGCAATTTGTTTGTTGTCAACAAACAAATTGATACAAATAGATACATTGTAACAATTGCCGTTGGCAATTTTGGGTGGTACCTTACCAGTGTTACTTCGGCCTGCTTGCCTTAAAGAATTATGATTGGTCAATTACCAATAGAAATTTATAATTCGGACTAAGGCATGAATCAATAAATGTGGCCCAATGCCGTTATCCACTTTTACCAGTGTCTGAGTCCTTTATTGGGGGGTGCGCCTGCAAATGGGCATTGGGATTAAGTCATAGTAAGTGACAATATATATTATTTCCTCAAAAGAATTTGACTTCAACTCTAAGAAAATATTTTTACTCATAATGGGCTTGTTATCCTTGCAGACAAGGAAACCTGGAACCGTCCATATGGCGGACATGCCCTATTCATGAAGGTGTCAGGTATAAACCCACAAACCTGGGAGGCAGCAGCCATAGATCGCCCACTTTGGTGCCAACTATTTGTGCTGCTACCGATCACTTTGAATGAGAACACCACAGACATGAAGAGGCTAAGCGACAAGTGCAGAAGCTTTGTCAAACTCAACCATACCATTCACCATCTATTCAATTCAATGTGAGTGGTTGCATGTTTCATGCCAGGATCGGCTTCCTGAGACACATCCATTGACAGAGAAAATGACTTCCAGGAAAAATGTATGCTCGGATACAAGTAGCCATTGCCGCCCTTACAGACAGTTTAGCAACAACCAGCTCCTCTCTCATTATCTTCGGGGCAGGGGGGAGGGTAGCAAGCTTGTGTCCAGAGGTACTTCTCTCTCTGAGATGGAATTGCCTCTGGCTGAATCTCTTGTGTTCCACAAGTTTGTAGCTTCCTTGGAACTCACCAGTTCCAGCTGCCAAGGCACCATCATCACCAGGCTCCTGCATTATTCCCTTCCCTTCCATTGCTAACTAGCTATGAAAATTTAAAGAAACACAGGATACACTAAGTTACTTAGAAAAATAGTTACACTCACACCATTAATTCAGTAGCAGAGAAATTTTAAAAACCCCTACAAAAATCCAATATATAAGTGCTATTTTGGGGCACATCACCACCTCTAATTTCAGTACTGTGCTTCATTCGTTTCTTTGGAGAACTATTTTTCTAACTGCTGAGGTTCTGAAAACATTGCAGTGTCAGCTGTTTTTAACAGTCCATTCAGGGAAATGGCCCATGCTGCCTGCGGGAATTGCTCACTCATGTGAGATCTGGACAGATCACAAAAAATGCCAGCCACTGAGAGGCCCTTGGAATCCAGCAGCTAGAAAGTGAAATTGCTGCAGAGATACTCATTAGGCATTCAGCTAAACCAGACTAGAGGAGCAGAGAAAGAGTGGGGGCAGGAGAAAGGTGGTTTTGGGAAGAAGGATGATATGGAAGCATGGGGGGATGGCTGCTGTGGAAAAGCAGTGGCTTAAAGGGGAAGTCCTGCTTTCCCTGCCTTGGGCAGCAGGAGATTATGGGCTGCCTCTCCTATCAACACTGAATGTGTTGGCTGTGGAAGCATTTATTACAGAGGCCATTGCAACTAATCTCTGTCTGATTATTTTATAATCTGTGGTTTGGTTCTACATTACTTAAATTCATTAACATCTCATAATGGGGTACACAGAAAGAGTCTACTTGAAGATTGTGGTACTTTTGAAACACAATCGGTCATACCCCACCATGTGCCAGCTAATCTTTCTCACACTAAGTCAGGTGAAGGGAACTACAGAATGAACTCCCCAAAGGTGGCTTCATTTTGGCAGTTTCACATCTGCCTTAGACATAAAAGAAGAACACATCCCATAATGGGGGAAAATAATCATAGGGAGTGACAGTGTGTGTTCTTTCCCCACTATTAGTGGATGTCAGTTCTAAAGAAGTATTTTATTTACTCATGTGAGACTATGTCTTACAATCTGTTCCCAGCAAGATATTCAATCCATTCTTCTCCCTGTGTATATCAATGATCTGAAACGGATATTGGCTTCATGTATATACTGAAGTCTATACTGAAGCCAGTAGTGTACCATTGCTTCATGTCAATACATACTATCTTATAGGATACCCTGCCGCATGTACAGTAGTTTACTAACATTTTCCAGACATTCTTATATATGTTTTCACTTGGAAGGGGAAAAAAACCAACAACCTCAGTTCATCAGCAGAGCTGATATTAGGTATTAGACACTGTTACTGCCAAAAAACAAACCCATCAGACATTTTCCATTTCAAATGTCATCATTTTATCCATTAAAAGAAAATTATACTTGCTAGTTTAATTTGTTGCCAAGATGCTATTTTATTACTCTTATTACAAATGATAGTGATAATAAAGGAACGTCCCTTTTCAACTAAGTCAGCTGTATCTCTGCAATTAGTATTCCTCTTCATCAAACCAAGTGGTTGTAAGATACCATTTGCTGAAGCATTCTCTCTTACTCAGTTTTTTCTTAAAACTGGGAGTTCTTCCATTCGTCTTAATATACTCTAGGGATGGCCAACCTTGGTGCTCCAGGTGTTCTTGACTTCAATTCCCAGAAGCCCAAGTAAGCACACCTGCTGATCAGGCCTTCTGGGAACTAAAGTCCAAGAACACCTGAGGCACCAAGGTTGGCCACCCCTGCTCTATTCAATTTCATATTTGACTCATTTACTGTAATGTAGACTGCATTGATCTATGGTGTATATGTATGTGTCTGTAATGAAGATAGGTAGGAAAGATTTAAACAGCAATACCATTCCTGCTTGGTCAATTTCATTCAGTAGTAAGATTGTGAGGGTGAAAGGAGGACTGAAAGGTATTGTGCTTATTAGCTACAAATCACAAGAAATAAATAGAATCTCCTTCATCACATGCAATATATATATATATATATATATATATATATATATATATATATATATATATATATATATATATATATATATATATATATATATATATATATATATATATATATATATATATATATATATATATATATATATATATATATATATATATATATATATATATATATATATATATATATATATATATATATATATATATATATATATCAGTAACATAGCCTCAATTCTGTTACAGGTGGCCACACGAAAGGAAGCAAGGAAAGCTACTACCAGACGAAGAGTATACATGGCTCTGGAATGACTTTCCATCTGAAACTAGAGCCACCCCTAGTTTACTGGCCTTTCAGAAAATGTTAGAAACCTTTTATTCTACCAGGCATTTTCTTCTTAGACTTTCCCTATCATTATGTTGCATCTTATGATTTGACCTGTCTAATTTTTTGACACAAACTTTAATCTGCAATAATGTGTATAATAAAATCATTTGGAATTTGGGTGCCATTAAGTACTTATAGATTCATGTTGGTTGGTTGTATTTTGTCTCATATTTGATTTTATATTAGATTATGTTTTTATTATTGCCCTTTGAGTGTTATCATTATGTGTCAATCAAGTCTACATGCGAAGAGCACATAGAGGAAAGGACCATTGCCTAGCTAGCTGTTTTGGGTAGCAAAAAAGATGGTGAAATTGAGTTTTGGTTATTCCAGCCAGAGTTGCAAATTGTAACCTGGTTCATTATTTACGAAATGAGAAAACACAATTTCTCCTTGTTGCTAAGTGGCAGGTTTTAAAAACCTCTCTGAGCCGAGTTTTCGTGCATTTCTGTAAATGCACTAATTTTAAAGCTGTGATAATTGCTGCGAAAAATGGAAACTTAAATAGGTTGTTTGTGCAGAGCAATCAGCCTGGCCTTTTGCATTTGATGTAGATGTGTGCTGAGGTTCAGAAAGGAAAAATGCAGTACAACTAAGAGTACTGGTGTCGATTTCTTTGGATCAGTCTACCACCGCCTTCAGAATCTATGAAGAGTGGTGAAAGAGGGGAGAGGTAGTTTATCAGGGTGTCAAACATGAAGAGAGAGTTTGAGAGCAAGAAGGTGTGGTATGTTACAATTGAAACGAAGCATACTGAAATAGAAATCCAGAACAGGTTAAATAAGATACAAGCGTACCAGAAAACAACAACCCTGAATGCTACTATTCAATCAGTTTACTATGTTTAGTTATTGTGTCCCACTCTTGTAAATGAAATGTTCTGGTTCATTGTTCAATGTTCTGCTACCTTAAGTCTGGTTTGGTAGGGGAGATTGTAGAACTCAGGCCTGTAAAGCTTGGTGGGTTCCCCTTTTTTCATGGTGGTGCTGAGGGGAAAAATTGTGGAGACACAAAAGACCGTGAGAAGCAAAGTTTGTTGCCAAGGGTGCATGCAGTCACAGAGACTAGAGACATTCTGTGCAAACCATGCAAATATCAAATATCTCATTCTAACACTGTAGTAGAGAACTCATCCAAGGACTTTAGAATCCTCAGTAGGTTGTCTTGAGATAGCTCAAAAACAACACACACACACACACACTCTCTCTCTCCCTCCCTATAATTCCACCACACAAGTTGTGTTGTCCCTTGCACATATTAGCTTTTAGAATGGTCAGGTTAGAATAATATGGAAATGTGACCTTTGTGTTTGGGCAGAGTCCAGATCCTGAAGCAACATTCCTGTGGAGAATTATTTCAGGTAAAAATGTATGGTAATTGAAGCTTGAATCATGGAAAGGGGAACACAATTTGATATTTCAATTCAGGCAGCATAATGTTTTCGGCTGGCCCAGCTGGGGACTTAATTGTAAGAACAAAATGTGTGTATGGCTGAAATAATCCAAAAACTGTAGGAGACTTCTGTCTGAATCTTATTAATTAGATCAATTTCAGTTTGGTTCCCATAGTTTTTTTTTGGGGGGGGGGGTTTAGGGTGCAATTATACAGAGGAGAATGTGAATTCACTCTCTTTCACTCACTGTACATCGCACAAGGGAATTCCATCTGTTTGATTTAAGGAGCCACACTTAAATTGAACTGCTTGCTTGCAGTACTACTTGAAGCAGAGGAGGTGGTGCTGTTCAAACGACTGCATTTATAAGCTGTGATTGCTCCTTTCTCTCTCAGTCTTCTCAATTGTTAGGTTAAAAAAACCTGTTCCTTTCAGAAATTTGATCTGCTGCCTAAAGGTGTTTAGAAACAAAGCAAAACATTCCAACAGGAATGTTGCCAATGGAAACACAACTTTTTAAAAGTGAGTCTTAGGAGACAGGTTTTTGTTGGAGAGTGTGTATGTGTGTTGGCACTGCCCTCTGTATGTGTGGATGTGTGTTGTGCATTGAGGCACATTTGCAAAGAAGCGTGGGAGTGTTCTTGCAAGAGGAAAATGGCGGTTTCCCACCATTCTAGCGAGAAGCCCAAAGTGGCGCGAAACACCTGTAAAAGGGCGCGCTCATCAGGTTAAACCAAGCCCTGTGATTGGTTACAGTTTTGGATCCTGTTCTCCATTGGTTAACTGAATATATTCCCTGTTATGATTGGTTAGTTACATTCGTCTGGCAGGTCGCTACTTTGTATCCAAGTGCCACCACCAGGGAGACACTATATAAGCCCCACGGGTAAACTAGGGTGGGGCTGGACCGGATCTATACTTCCTACACACCAGTTGGGTAGCCGGGTAGCGCTATGCCTAGGTTCCTCCACTGCTACACTTCATGGTAGCACATATATTGCCCAGAAATGGGTAAGAGTCTGGAGGGACTGAATACGCTGGGATTGTATAGCCATCTCAGGATCTGGAAGCCTTGTAAGCTCATCTCTATTTTGACTGTTGAATAAAGCCTGTTGCTGTTTTGTTACATCGTTGTCCTGGACTCGTGCTTATAAGGGCCGGATTCAACAGTGTGCTTGTCCTCCATCATGGGGTAAGAGGCAAGGGGGAAGGTGCAAGTGTGTGTACACATGTGCAGCTCATCCATCCTTTCTGCCTTAGTTCCAATGATCTCACATCTGAGTTGATGCGAAAAGATCCACATTTGTAAAAGTAGAAACCTCTCTAATGGAGGGGGATGGGGGAAACTATGAATGGGGATGGGACTCCAAGCTGTGTGGCCAAAAGAATAAAAATGTGAACCAGCCTGCCCCAAAACCACTGCTCTTGCTAATTTGGTCACCCATTGTGACAGCTTTGATCACCTTGGGGGATGACTATGGATCCAGAAACTGAAAATGGGTGGGTTATGTCCTTGTTGGTACTCCTGGGTAATTCACTAGTGTACAAGGATCATATACCGTATTTTTCGCCCTATAAGACGCTCCGGCATATAAGACGCACCCAATTTTAAAGGAGGAAAATCTAGAAAAAAAAGGTTCTGAACCAAATACTGTACTAAAAGGGAAGAAAAAAAACACATCTTTTCAGAAACCCCACATGTCCAGGTACAATAAAGCCACCACAAAAATACTCAAAGACAAAAACTACCTGCCCTAGTCAACCTCCAAGAGGAACAAAGGGCCGGGAGGGCACGATGCTTCACAGCAGCGGCGTCTTCGGAGCCACGGAAGGCTCCCTTTATCTCCCCGCCGATGGTGGGGGCGGGGAGAGCGCGGCTGCGGCAGCGTCTTCGGAGCCTCCTGGGCCAAGGAAGGCTCCCTTTATCTCCCCGCCGATGGTGGGGGCAGGGAGAGCGCGGCGGCGGCGGCGTCTTCGGCTCCCTCGGCCAGGGAGCCCTTTTAACCTCCCCGCCCAGTGGCAGGGGGCGGGGAGGGACGGCTTCGCGCGGCGGCGCGTCGTCGTCGTCGTCGTTGTCTTCGGCTCCCTCGGCCAGGGAGCCCTTTTAACCTCCCCGCCCGGTGGCAGGGAGGGACGGCTTCGCGCGGCGCGGCGCAGCGCGGCTCCCTTTATCTCCCCACCGATAAAGGGAGCCGCGCCGCGCCGCGCTGCGCGAAGCCGTCCCTCCCCGCCCCCTGCCACCGGGCGGGGAGGTTAAAAGGGCTCCCTCGGCCAGGGAGCCCTTTTAACCTCCCCGCCCGGTGGCAGGGAGGGACGGCTTCGCGCGGCTCGGCGCGGCTCGGCTCCCTTTATCTCTCCGCGATAAAGGGAGCCGCGCCGCGCCGCGCCACGCGAAGCCGTCCCTCCCCGCCCCCTGCCACCGGGCGGGGAGGTTAAAAGGGCTCCCTCGGCCAGGGAGCCCTTTTAACCTCCCCGCCCGGTGGCAGGGAGGGACGGCTTCGCGCGGCTCGGCGCGGCTCGGCTCCCTTTATCTCCCCGCCGATAAAGGGAGCCGCGCCGCGCCGCGAGAAGCCGTCCCTCCCCGCCCCCTGCCACCGGGCGGGGAGGTTAAAAGGGCTCCCTCGGCCAGGGAGCCCTTTTAACCTCCCTCGCCCGGTGGCAGGGGGCGGGGAGGGACGGCTTCGCGCGGCGCGGCGCGGCGCGGCTCCCTTTATCTCCCCGCCGATGGTGGGGGTGGGGAGAGCGCGGCTGCCGTATATTTGCCGTATAAGACGCACCAACTTTTTCCCCCAGTTTTGGGGAAGAAAAAGTGCGTCTTATACGGCGAAAAATACGGTAATATCTTATTACACCTTTAACTGCTACCAGACCATTTCTTATGTAATCTTCAAATCACTGTTTTATGAGATATTCAGAGGAAGGTCTTCTCCTTGCTCCCAATTCTATCGCAGACATGTTTTGTGAGGACACAAGAAAGGTCACATTCATTAACTAATGGAATTTCTTATCACATGAGACCAGAGTTCTGTCCTCCTTATAATCGCAAGAACAATTACCTTATATACCCCTCCATAGAGCTTAGTGCACTCTCTGGGCAGTTCACAAGTTAATTAGCATTTTGCCCACAACATGCTGTGTACTCATTTTACCAACCTTGGAAGGCTGAGTCAACCTTGATCCCCATCAGGATCAAACTCACAATATTTTGGCTACAGCACAGCAGTTTAACTACTGCACCACCCCGGCTCTTACAATTCTTTTGCTAGCAGTGTAAAATCTTCCCTTTTGGCATTTGACCTCTAAATGCCCTGATGGGATTGTACTTTTAGTAGGGGGATACAGCATATTTTTATCAGTTATTTTAAATATGTTTTCACTTGTTTTAGCTAATGATGTTTTTGGCATTCTTTGGGTTTAATTGTATTTAATCTTAATATCCTCATTTAATCTATACCTATAAAATGGTGCATTAACCGTTGGAATGTGACAAAGGATGTTTAGCCAGGCCCCACTAGCCCCGTCCGAGCCTCTGTTCACTCGCCCGAACGGGGTTCGCAGGTAACTGTCGGGTTGAAATTTGTGCCAGTGGGGCAGGAGCCTCCCGGACGCAAACAAAAAAAGGGAACTTTAATTCCCAACATTCCTTGTGCCGCGCCGCACCAGAGCTGAGCGGCGCAGGCAAAAGGAACGTTCAGAAACGCGCAGCGGCCAATCAAAAATAAGCTGCAGGAAAAAACAATTGCACTACCTAAAATTGCACATGCCAAACTACAAGCCCCAGCGTCCTGCGTGCCATGAGCGCGCAGAACGCTGAGCCAGCCGGTGCGCAAAAAATAAAAGTAACCCCCCCACTGCCGCTGCCCTTCCTTTCCATCGAGCATGGCCCGTGGAAAAGAAAGGTCCCCCCGCCCCTGCCTTTCCTTTCCATGGGCCAGGCATCGAGCCTGGCCCGTGAAAAAAAAGACCCCCCCCACCCGGCCTTTCCTTTCCATGGGCCAGGCTTCGAGCCTGGCCCATGGAAAAGAAAGACCCCCCGCCCCTAAAAAAGTAAACACAAAAACACAAACCAAAAACAGTCAAAAACACTCAAAATCAAAAAGACAAAAAGGAAACACAAAAACAGCCAAAAACAAACAAGAAAAAACACACACACACCCCAAACACAAAACAAACCCCCCAAAAAATTTTAAAATAAAACCAGAGAGCTTACCATGAGACGTCTTCACTCCATGACGACCGGAACTAAAATTAGAAAATAAAGAGAATACTTACCGGAAGAAGAATCCACACCCAGAGGACAGTAGAGAAAATTTCACAAAAAAATTAAAAAAATAAGTTTTCACTCAAAAAACCAAAACAAAACATCTAAACACAGTATGGAAACATTGATTTAAAAAAAACATATTCTTACACATTTTAAAAATTATTATCCAAGGCACAACTATTTTAAAAACACACACATAGTAACACATTATTTGGTTAAATACAATAATTATAAAAAATATATCATCCTTTCCTCTTTTGAAAAACCAAAAAACCAAAACAAAAAATAAAAAATCACAGTTTCTAACAGCCCATGCGTAAAAATAAAAATTTTAAAAACCACAATATAAAACTAACCTCATTTGCATTAAAAAAACCTTCCAAAACCATTTTAAAGAGCCCGGCACTGAGGAAGCCGGCGCGCAAAATAAATAAATAAACAACACACTGGAAGCGCAAGTCCGCTGCAGGCGGACACAGCACCTCAAAGCCACAAATTCACAAAACCTTTCAACACCATTTAAAACAGCCCGGCACCATTTGTTCAAGAAAAAAAACCTTCCCTATCCAAAACAATTTTAAAAAGCCCGGCACTGCCGGGCAAAATATGCTAGTGTGTATATAAAATAAGAGAAGGTAAAATGCCAATGATGCCTAACATACCATTACAAAGGCAAGGGAATGAAACACTGAATGTACATAAACTAGTTGATTTGTTAAAGATAGGGTCTCTACCTATCATTACTTTTTTGGAGACTTTTTTTGTACTAAATGCATTCATTATCGTTAAAGCAGGGGTTCCCAACCTAAGGATCATGGGCCGGATCTGGCCTGTGGTGCCATTTCATGTGGGGCCCCCAACTGTCAAAGGGCATATGAGAAACAAAAAGGGCCACACACTTTGAAGCTGTTAGGACAAAATGGCCACCCCCATCGTACAGGCAGGCAGTGGTGGGCATTTAAAAAAATCCTACCACACTGTGGGTGTGACCATGTGACTGGGTGGGCATGGCCTGTTGGCCATGTGACTGCTCTTCGCTATAGAGCTATGAAAATAGAATTCTCTTCTATTTTCATCACTTTTTAGCGAACCTCTGAAGCCATTTCCCCTTTGTCCAAGGCTTTTCCAGGGCTCTGTTTCACCACAAAGTGAAGTGGCTGGGGATGTGCTTTGGCATGAGACAGAGCCCAGGAAAAGCCTTGGCTTCAGAGGTTCGCTATAGAGTGATGAAAATAGAAGAGGATTTTATTTTCATAGCTCTATAGCAAAGAGCCACCTCTAAAGCCATTTCCCCCTTCCTTTAAGGCTTTTCCTGGGCTCAATTTCACCCGGAAGTACTTCCCCAACCACTCCGGAGTGGTCGGAGATGCGCTTTAGGGTGAAACAGAGCCCAGGAAAAGCTTTAGATGAAGGAGGAAATGGAGCCAGCCCCCTCAGAAGCCTCTTCTAGGAGGGGGTGGGGTGGGGAGGGGAGGGGAGGGGTGGGGCCAGCCACATTTACTACCAGTACGCACGTACTGGTGCGAACTTGCTGGTGCCCACCACTGCAGGCAGGGCAAAATGGCCGTCCAGCTCTCAAAGGTGACTGAGAGAGCATGACCTGGACCCTGGCTTGAAAAGGTTGGGAACCCCTGCTTTAAAGTGTAGAACTCTAGAAACTATATTATCTATATTTAAATGATTCAATCAATATTGCCTTTGCCACGAAGAAGCTTTTGTTTGATTATACAGAAACATATGAAATACAAAAAGGATTAAATTTATTAATTTTACAGCTGCCCAGGTTTTAATTATATTCTACTTTCAGATATTTGTACTGCAATGTCAGCTACACAGGATGTGCTTAAATTGGTTTAATTTGTTAGAATATATCAAGTAGTTTCAGTACAGGTTTTTTATTCTAATATTAGACTTCTATCTCCATTTTTCAGTAAATGCATTAGTTATTTAATATGACAGTAGAAAAAATGACTGCAGTGATAGTATCAAGAGAGAGGTTTGATCTTTTATTACTTTAGGTGTGGGGATAGGAGACAGCAACTCCAATTTTGCTGGTAAATTTTCAAAAAGCAAGTTGTCATACTAGGTGCAGCTGAGAACAGAGACTTTCGCATCTTTCTCAGAGTTATGAAAGTGCCATGGTAGAGGTGCCTTAGGAAAGGCACGTTCCCCCTCTTTTACCAGTTTTTTCATAGTTAACCTGAAACTTTGTCAATATAATAGTGGAAATAAATGGCCTTCCTGTTATTTTCATTTTATTTATTTATTTATTTATTTATTTATTCATTTATTTATTTATTTATTCAATTTGTATAGCCACCCCAGTCGACATGCGACTCTAGGCGGCGTACATAAAATCCCCAACATTTAAACTATAGAGACCCTTAAAATTCCTAAAACACTGAAAAACTACTTCTCACCCGCACCAATTAAAAATCTAATTAAAAACTATTAAAAGCATGAGTGAGCCTCCTCTAAATGAGCCAGTGGGGGTGGGGGTTGCTCCCTCTTCACCTCCCCACATCTGCCCTGCCAGCCAGGTTTTCAGCTCTTTCCTGAAGGGCAGCAGCTCCGTCTGGAGATGCAGTTCAACTGGCAGGAGGTTCCATAGGGCTGGAGTGGATATCGAAAAGGTACTTTTAAAGAGCCCCTCCGGTCCACTCTAGTGGGTTGGGCAGATGTCCTTGGGGTGATGCGGTCTCTTAAGTATCCTGGCCAACTACCATGTAGGGCTTTAAAGGTAATTACCAGCACCTTGAATTGCACCCGTAAGGCACAATGGCAACCAATGTAACTCCTGTAGCAGGAGTGAGGCATGGGCATAATGCCTGCATCCCATCACTACTTGGGCAGCTGCATTCTGAACCAGCTGCAGCCTCTGAATAGTCATCAAGGGCAGCCCTATGTAGAGCACATTACAATAATCCTCTCTTAACTCCTTGGAACAGTTCTTCCAAGGACATGCTACACCAGTCTCTCAGGTTCTTTAGGCATGAAGTCCACCTATGTCCAGGGCAGTACAAATGTACAAATGTACTATGTAAGGTACAAATTTCCCCAGTACAAAAAAATGGGGGCGTAGCTAATATGCCAATGCATTAACACACTTTCCTCGGAGCTCGCGCTTCTCAATGAGAAAAACAATGAGAAAATAAACATAGAGAAATACAAATCTTCAAAGATTGGCAAGAAGAAAGTTTATAGACCTCGTAACTGAAAAGGCCTGATCTGGAAGGTCGGAGTTTGGGAGCGTTTTGGCTGGGAGGCTAGCGGCGCAAGCGGCGGCCTTACCAGCTGAATCGCGGCGAACGGGACTGCCAGGAGATCGGGAGAAACAATGAAAATGTGAGTTGTTGAAAATCAAGACACGAATTTGGAAGTGGTGGCTGGCGCGGCTGAGGGGGTGAGAAGGAGAGTGAAAACGAAGGAAAAGCAAGTGTGTAAAGGAGCGAGGAGGAGTTAAGAGGGAGAGCGGGAGAGAGAAAGTTTGTGAAAGAAGATTAATGGCAGTGGTGAAGAAAGAAATCGAAAGTTAGAGTGACTGAAGACAGGAGGGAAACAACTGGAGACGGTTTCTGGAGCAATTTTTTGGAGTGTTGTGGAGAGTCTGAAAGGAAAGGAGAGAAGGAGAGGAGAAAGATAAAGAAGGAGAAGTGAAGGAACGGAGAGGGTTGCTGAAGGACGGGAGGTGTAAGAACAGAAGAAGTATGGAGGTTGGAGTGCTCGGAGGAGAAGGGAGGCGGGGCCCCCTTGGAAGCCGCAGCCGAGGCTGGGGACTAATGGCACAGTTGTAATTTTACTTCGTGGACCAAGCAGTTAAGTACCGAGTAACATAAACTCTTTAAATACCTTGGATTTCCCTCCTTCCTTTGCAGAACATTTTTTTCCTTTTTCTTTTGTAATTAATTTTTCAGACCCCTTGGACTCTTTTGTCCCTTTATGTTCTTTCTCTCTCTTTTTTTTTTTTTGCTTATTTGGGGTACCTGACTCTCCTTTCCCTGTTACCTTTGTTCTTCTTGGTTTTTTGATTTCAATTTGTTTTGCCTTCCTCCATCAAGATTTTGGACATACAGTTACTGGTTTTTGCAATTGTTTTTGGGCCTTCTTTTTCCCGCTTTTTGATGCATTGTTATTGTTTTGGTTAATACATGAAAATCTTCAATCAAGTTTTGGGCTTTTGAAATTATCAACCCTTTTTTTCATTGGATAACAGTAAAGCAGCAAAGCAGCAATGCAGTTTAGGAACATTTTTTCTTGGATTACAATCTTATTAATGGTTTGCTATACAGGAGCTGATCTGCTCTGTTTGGGCATAAAGTATAGGGACTAAAATAGGGGCTGAAAGCCTGAACTAATTGACATTAAAAACTGATTGAGAATCTGGATTTGGTGGAAATCAAGTAAGTGGACATTTGGATTATAAATTGAGTTGGATTTGAAGATTTGGTACACAGGACTTGAGCTTGGACATAATGTCAATGCAGATTGGGTTACAAAGTTACTAAAAATTTGGTTATTAGATATTAACCCACAATTAAGGCTTCGAACATAAGTGAATTGGGAAAAGCGAAGAGCTGGAATTGGAAGATAATAAAAGTTTGATTATATTGAAAGAATTGGTTGAAATTACAATGGATAAATTTGTGAAGGGAAAGGCGACAAAGGAAGAGGAGGTGGTGAAGCCTAAGAGGAAGGTGAAGGAGAAAAATTAAACTGAGGATACACCCCCATCATCTATATCATTGGAATCAGTATTATTGGATCAAACACAATTAATGGTTGAGATGAGTAAATTGTTTAAGAGATTAGATAAGATGGAGGATGCAAATGTGAAGGGTTTAGGGAAATGAAGGAACTAAGAGGGAAAGACAAAAATGAAATTATGGTGAAACAAGATAAAATGTACACAATGTTTCAGGATTTTGCCCACAAAGTTGATTTTACTTTTCAGAAGTTGGAAACATGTGTTAATTTGATGCAAAAGGATGTGAAATTGATGCAGGCTGAAGTGAAGGGGTTGCAAGAGGAAGATAAGGAAATCAAAATAAAGGTAGAAGGACAAGGGAAAAGGATAGACATGGTGGAAGAGATGATGAGGAAACAGAATATTGTGATACGCAATTTACCGGAGAAAACGCCAGACCATTTGAAAGAAAGAATAATTGATTGGCTGAATAATTTGAAAACGTGGAAAGATTATGTCAATGAAGACATTGCAAGTGTTTACAGATTGGGATCGAGAAGAGGGAGGAGTGTTCAAAGGAATGTCTTGGTTAAATTTGCAAATTGGGGTGATAAATTAAAGGTGATGGCTTTTTAAAAACAAGCTGGGTCTGGCACTTTAAAAATTGATGGAAATGATGTGGAAGTATACAACGATATTCCTGTGGATGAACGTGTTTGGCATTATAAAATGAAGCCTGTGACCAAGTTGTTGATTGCACATGGGATAAAATACAATTGGAGGTTCCCACAGCAATTAAGATTTTTCTACGACAAAAAAATGCATACAATTGATGCTGACACTGATGCACTATATTATCTTAGTACAATTGAAATGATAGATTTGTCTTCAAGAGAGGGATTGGCAATAAGAAAGGATTTGTTGGAATCAGGAGGCATAAGAAGAGAATATGGAGGTCAGGAGCAGGAGGGGGCAACAGGGGGGAGGGAGGAGGGGTCCAAAACTGATAATGTGGCAAAGGAAGGCTGAAGTATAAGGATGGAGGAATTTAAGGAGAGGCTGAGTGGTGTTAGGGAGGTCTTGGGATTGTATGTATAAAAGTGTAAAAAAGGAATTGTATTAATGAGAGTGTGCGTGGGCAGTTTGCGGCTTGCAGTTACATCTTTCACCTTCCCCCCTCCTCTCTTTGGTTGGCAAAGGCAGATTTTTCTTTAATATTGTAAAGGAAAAGGGTGGGGAGGGTAGAGTAGAATGTTTGTTGTGTTAGTTTTAGTTTTAGTAATGGGAATTGAGGTTGCACACTCATTGGAGAGATCAGAGATGACAGAAGTTTGCTTTTTGGTAAATTATGAGGAGTATTAAAGTAATATCCTGGAATGTGAAAGGTACAGGATCTCAAGTCAAGAGGAAAAGAATAGAATTAGCTTTAAGAAAGGACAGGCCGGATGTAGTCTTTTTGCAGGAGACCCATCAAAAATCTCAAGATGTGAATAAGATCTTTTTGAAAGGGATGCAATACTATGAGAAATCATTTGGTACCTCAAAGGCAAAGGGTGTGGCTACTTTAATTTCGACTAGGTTGGGCTTTGAGATGACAGGTAGTATCTCCGACACTGAGGGAAGATTCTTGATAGTAAAAGGGAAGATTGACTATGAGGAAATGGCTTTTGTGAATATATATGCCCCAAATGATCATCAAGAGGACTTTTTGGAGAAAATGTATAAAATATTGGTAAAAGAAAAAACAACAAGAATGATAGTAGCTGGGGACTTTAATCTAATTAGGTCAAATTTAGATTGTACAAATATTTTAAGAAGTGGAAAAGGGGTTAATTTTTTTTTTGGATAAATGGATGGAAGATATAGGATTGAAGGACACATGGAGAGAGCTTAAGGGATTGGAAATGGTTTATACTTATTTTTCGCACATTCATAACTCATACTCTAGAATAGACTACATATTCGTAACAGAAAATATGATTGGAAAGGTAGATGAGGTAGAAGTGGGAATATTCAAAGAATCGGATCATGCGAAAGTGTTGTTAGAAGTGGTGATTGAAAATATAAGAAAAACAAGGAGGAATTGGAGATACGACACTAAATTATATAAAGACCATAAATGTAAGGAACAAATATCTGAGAATTGGAAGGAAAGTTGGCAATGGAATGATATGATATGGAGGAGGTGAGTTTTAATCTAGTTTGGGATACCATGAAGTCGGTATTTAGAGGGGAGAGTATAAAGTTGGCAAGTTTTAGAAATATGCAACTCAAAGTGGAACAAGATAAAATTGAGAAGGAAATAAAACAGCTTCAAGAAAAACATACAAGGACCAAGGATAAGAAGGTTTTTGATAATATACAAAGATTGAAGACTGAACTGATAGGAAAGGACATAGAAAAAGTAAAACGAGACTTGGTGTATTTAAAAAGAGAATATTTTGAATTTAGCAATAAAAATTCAAAATTGTTAGCAAGGGCCGCAAAAGAAAAGATAGAAAAAAGAGAAGTTGAAACTTTGGTCAATAAGGACGGAATAAGATGTAATAAGATTGGAGATAAATGTAAAATTGTTAAAGATTTCTACCAGGAATTATATGCGAAAAAGAACATAGATATTCCAAAAATGAAAAAAACAATTGGAGAAACAAATAAATAATAAGATATCACAGGAACATAGGAACAGGATGGAAGAACGAATAACAGAAAAGGAAATAAAAGAGGTTATAGCTAGCTTAAAAACAGATAAAGCACCTGGAGAGGACGGATTACCAGCCAAGTTTTACAAGGAGTTTAAAGATATAGTGGTTCCAAAACTGAATAAGTTATATAACTATATATTAGAAGGAGGGCAAATCCTGACTTCATGGTATAGGACTATAATTATTCTGTTGCCAAAGCCAGGAAAAGATCTAGAAAAAAATTGAATCATACAGACCAATTTCATTAATAAACCAAGATGCCAAGATCTTCACAGCGATATTAGCTAATAGGTTGAATAGTTTTATGGGCACTTATATAAATGAGGACCAGGTGGGATTTTTGAAGGTTAGACATATGTCAGATTTGATAAGAAGAGTTTAAAATTTAATTGATAAGGTAGGACAAACAAAAGAGAAAGTCAGACTATTATCTTTGGATATTTTCAAGGCATTTGATTCTTTACAATGGGTAACAATTAAGGAGATAATTAAATGTTATGGATTTGGTGAAAAATTTAAGAAAAATTTAAGAAAAATTGGACAATTATATCAGCAAGGGAAAGCAGTAGTTAGGGTAAATGATGTAGTTACAAAGGAGGCAAAGCTAGAAGCAGGTACAAGGCAGGGTTGTCCTTTGTCTCCAATCTTATTTATTTTGGCAATGGAGATGTTGGCGAAGGAGGTAAGGGAAGACAAGGAGATAGACAGGGTTCTAGGTAACAAGATAAGTTTATATGCCGATGATACTTTAATAACAGTTAAACAACCTGGAAAGGCATTGGATAGAATACAACTGCAGCTGAAAATTTTTGAGGATATAATGGGTTTGAGAATAAACTGGGATAAATCTGAAATGATACTGTGTAATATGGGTAAAGAAGAACAGAAAAGGATAAAGGAAAAATGTAATTTATGAATTTACGTAAATTGAAAAAGGAAATTAAAGATAGAATACAACAATTGCAAAAATTGAAACTGTCATGGTTTGGAAGAATTGCAATATGTAAAATGATGTTGTTACCAAGAATTAATTTTTTATTTGATGCTCTTCCAATCCAATTGAACGATAAAGAAATTAAGGAGTTTCAAAAATTGATTAATAATTTTTGTAATGAGGGGAAAAGGCCCCGATTGGTTAATTTTTTTTGTATTTATCCCAGAAGGAAGGGGGATTAGGAATGCCAAACCTGGTGGCATATAATCGAGCTTTCCAAATTAAAAATATTGTGAGGATCCTGGCTAATGAAAAGGCAATTTGGGAAGAATTAGAAATGAAAGATTTTAAACATATTGGAAAAGTGGTCTTTTTAGAAGGCAATATGAGTAAAATGGTCACTAAAAATAGAATGATGAAGGCAACTTTGGGGGTATGGAAAAAAGTAAAAAGGGACATTTCCCCTAATTATAGAGTTGGAGGATATAGCAAATTTTCCAATAAAAATTGATAAAAGGGTCAAAGAAGTACTTGATAAGAATGAGGCATTCCTGCTGAGAGACTGGATACGGGCCTGTAAAGATAGAGAGAGGAAAATAAATTTGTATGGACAGTTGAAACTGAATTGGTTTCAGACAGGAATGGTTAATAGCTGGAATAGTAAATATTTGAATGAAGTTGGATTAGAAAGAGACAGGACTGAGTTTGAAGAACTGATTTGGAAAATAAAAAGGGGACAAAGTGGTATAAAGGGACTGGTTGGTAAAATATATAGAATGATAAATAAGGTAGGTAATCCACAAGAAGAACTAAGATTAAGCTGGGAACAAGATTTGAATATAAAAATAGAAGAACAGAATTGGAAAAATAAATAGAGGAAAAGAATTATGAGAACTATGTCAGTTAGAGTTAAGGAACATAACTATAAAATGCTGTGGAAATGGTATTTGACTCCAATGAGGTTACATCAGATAGATAAGAAAAAAGATAAAATGTGTTGGCATTGTAAGAAGGAAACGGGAACTTATGAACACATGTGGTGGAGATGTACTGTGGTAAAAAAAATTTGGAAGAAAATTGAATACGAGAAAACCGAAATTATGGGGGAGAAAATTAAATTGGGTCTTAGTACGATTATGTTGACAGAAGTGGAAAATATAAACCTGAGTAAGAATAAAAAGCAGTTATTGGAAATAATGTTGTCAACGGGAAGACAGTGTATCGCTAGAAAATGGAAAAATGAGGTAAATTTGAATATTGAGGAGTGGTATAAGGAAATGTGGGGCTTAGCATTGAATGATAAGTTGACATGGGAAATAAATTTTAAAAAGAGATTTGTTAAAGAGAATAGATTCTGGAATGTTTGGCAAGCTTTTGTGGATTACTCACTGAGGGGGAATAATTTGCAAAGAGCTGTACCTGATCACAAGATTTTTTGGGGAAAATCTCAATGAATATCTCCGAGCTCTCCAGTCCAATGTAAATAACACCGGGTGATTAGTATTTTATTTTTATTTTTGTTTATCTTCTTGTTGTTTTTTGTTTTGTCTTTATATTAGAAAACATTATTGGAAAATGAGGCATAGAAACCATACCTTATTGGTTTGATGTGGTTTCGATTTGTTGATGTTTAATTTTACATATATATGTAATTCTAGTTTTATATACGTAAGTTTCTTTATATTTGTAATTTTGATGTTCTTTTATTGTTTGTATTATTTTTGAAAATGTAATAAAAATTATTTTTTAAAAAAACAAAAAAATTACACAATTTCAGACACCACCACTAACAGATACCGTGCGGCAAAGTCCACAAGTGACAGAGCCCCAGCTCAATGCCTTCACTGAGGATCCCAGCAGCCTGCAGCCCTTGATCCCTCCTGGCCAGAGCGGGAGAGGGAAAGGCGGAGCCCCTGTCAGCTGCGGCATCAGTCCCGGGCAGTGGTCTTCAGCCCGCCCCCAGTGGCCAGGAGCCCTTTATACATCCCAGCAAAGGCGTTGGCAACTGCAGCTTTGGCGTCTGGAGCCCTCGGGGCCAGTCTTTTCACCCCTCCTGGGCTGGTAGGGGCTGGCCCCTAAACAGCTGAGCAGCAGCGGCAGCATCCGTAGCCTTCAGGGCTGGTCTTTTCACCCCTCCTGGGCTGGGAGGGGCTGGCCCCTGAACAGCTCAGTGGCAGCGGCAGCATCCGGAGGTTTCAGGGCCAGTCTTTTCACCCCTCCCGGACTGGGAGGGGCTGGCCCCTGAACAGCTGAGCGGTGGTGTCCGCAGCAGCAGTGTCCGGAGCCTTTGGGACCGGTCTTTTCACCACTCCTGGGCTGGGAGGGGCTTGCCCCTGAACAGCTGAGCAGCAGCGGCAGCGTCCGGAGCCTTTGGGGCTGGTCTTTTCACCCCTCCCAGGCTGGGAGGGGCTGGCCCCTAAACCCTATGTTGTGTAATTGGTAATAAATAGATCACACTAGACCACACCACAAGTTGTCCAAAATGCAAACTACAGTATATACCTTTATGATTCTTTCTTTATTAGTGTCAGAGGCACCAGCAGCCTATAATAACATACAAAGCTAACATTAAAATATCTAAAACAAAAAGGAATTAAATGGATTAGATGACATTAGCCCAATATCGGGCCACCTCAGCAGCATTTCCTCAACATAAGGTTCTCCTCAGTGCACACTGAAAGGCATCATGTGTATTGTATCATATGGGCAATTGTTTGCTCTTCTCCACATTCACACAGGCTACCATCTACAGGGAAACCCCACTTTCTCAGTCTGTTTAAAGCTTTCCACATAGGCCATGGTTGTTTGTTGCCAGGTGGTAGAGAATCATGTGGTTCTGCCCAGTTATCTGGTCGCTCCTTGCTTGCCTTCCAAAGTGCTAGGGCGATCTGTGGGGGCTGGTTGTTCGCGGGAGCAGAGGATATGAGGAAACTGTGCCTTGATTTCAGTCTCTGCTTTGGTGGTTGGTGATCAAATAGCAGGTATGTTTCTGAGGATTTTGCTTTTACCCACTCTTTCTCATCAAAGTGTTGGTGGAGGGATGCCAGCTAAATAATGTACTTTTGTATTGGAGATGGTTTTAGGCATCCTGTGACCAATCTCGCTGTTTGTGATCACACCCTTAGTTAGGTTCTCTGATGCCAGCTAAAACAGAAAAAGAAAAGCAAAAAAATATAAACTGTCTGGAATACCATAGTAATAGAATGAAATGCTTTTTCTGTTCGTGAAAACTATACCAAATATTTAGGTCTGATTGAAAGAACTGCAAAATAATTGAAATGTCAATACTTCTACTTTAGTGAAGTTGTAAAATTGCCTCCACACCTCATTGATCCAGATCTGAAAAGAGCTTGGCAAATAGACAAAAGGTTCAACTAAATGGAAGAAGTAAGGGAAAGAAAATTGCCTCCACACAAGAATTCATGTGTTTTGGTTCCAGTCATCTGTAATAAACCTGCAGTGTTTGAATTACTTTTAAGTAATTCAAAAGACTGATCCAGCTATCTGCCAGGCAGTAATTATTTTTCTTGCAAAGTATATTTCTCAAAAGCTAGAATAAGCTGTTCCTCATCCAAAAACTGACTGACTGAAGCAAACAAAAAGGATACTGTATTTGAGGCACTGACTCCAAGAAGGGTACCCCAAACATTTCTGACATTTTGCACATTTGCCACATATAGAGTTTTCAGACTGCTGAATCCTGGTGGCGCAGTGGTTAAACTGCTATCCTGCAAACTAAAAGGTTCCGAGTTCGAACTTGACCAGGGCCCAAGGTTGACTCAGCCTTCCATCTTTCTGTGGTTGGTAAAATGAGTACCCAGCATGTTGCGGGCAAAATGCTAATTAACTTGTGAACTGCCCAGAGAGTGCACTAAGTGCTATGGAGCAGTATATAAGTGTAATTACTTTGCTTTGCTTCATAGATCATATATTATTCTCTCTTTGCATAGTGGGATTAATCAAAAAGGAGTGAGACATTCTAAAAATTCAGTTTGCATTTGTTTTGTGATACTTTTAAACAACAAGCTCCTTCATATGTCTGTGTGTAGGTTTCTTTCACTCAAATACAGTTTACACATATTTATGTGCATATTTTTTCATGATTATTTCTAATGTGTGTAACCATTGATATCAACATGCTTCTGCATATTTAGAATTCTACATGTTTTCCCTGCATGTTTCTTGCTGTATTCCCCATTCATCCTGCTTTTGTTGTTGATATAATTCCGTGAACCATAGTAGAAGCTGAGAAATATACAGACTTCCAGCCATATAAGCTACATGCAGAATATCAGTTCAGTTTCCGCACATTGGTAGATTTTGTTTATAGATCATACAAATAGACACATATCTATATAGACATACAAGGGAATATTCTAAATATTTTTAGAATGCTCCATAAAAAGAGAGCAAATAAAGTGTGGCTGTTTTAAGGCAAAATCCTAATGCAGTGATGGTTAACGTTGGCACTCCAAGTATTCTTGAACTTCAATTCCCAGAAACCCTGATCAGCAGGAGTGCTGACTTGGGTTTCTGGTAATTGAAGTCCAATAACACCTGGAGGGCCAAGGTTCACCATCACTGTCTTAATATTTTTTATCTCTATTCTACTGTCTAGTAATAACTGATGGAACAATTATTATGGCATGGATGAGGCCTATAGTGATGGATACTAGCTGTAGTAACTTGTAGCCTTCCATATACAGGTACTTCTGGGTTTACACTTCCATGAGCCCCATCCAGGATGAGGTGTCATGGGAATTGCAACACAACATCTGAAATACTACAGGTTACCCACTTCTGCTCTAAGTTCCTTATATGATCTGTACTCATGATTGATGAATGCTTAGAAAAGTTCTTTTTCTGGACTACAAATCCTACAAGCCCCAGCTGTTGACAGGCCAAAGCCAGGAGATCTTTCCAAAGTCAGAGCAAGACAAGATCTGTTGTATAATCTTAGCAGAATGGTGCAGCTAGCATGTCCCAAAGGATTAAGGTTGAAGGTTTTGAAATGCAAGCCCCCCCCCTTAATTCCCCTCTTCCTTAGGTCCTAAACTAAAAATGTCCACGCACAGCTTTAGAAGAAGGAAAAATAATGTTTAGTAACTAGGTTTGTGCTCAAATACATCTGTTAGGTAGATGGCAAAAATAATAATAATACAGTGGTACCTTGGATAAAGTCCGATTTGGATAAAGTTCAATTGGGATAAAGTCGCGGTTTTCAAGCACACGCAATGCATTGCATGAAGTCCAAAACCACAAAAAATGGACGTTATCCGAGTTATTTAGTATAGGAACCTCAGATAAAGTCCATTTTTGGACATTATCTGATGCATCACCCATTTGATTAGGATAAAGTCCAAAATCGGATTAAGTCCAAACATGTGGAACGGAGTTTGGACTTTATCCAAGGTTCTACTGTATAGCAGTTCACGTCATCTTAATTGCAATAAAAAAGGAAGAACAATCTCTCAAGAAAATGATGGTTGCAAGAGGGTACTGAGTTACTAGCTTCCTGAGGCTAACTATTTGAGTCAGAAAGAGAACTAAATGGAACATCTGAACACTCAGAGAGAATCAGACTGTATTAGTACAAGTTACCATACACAGTTCAGTATACATACTAAGTGGAAAGCATTTGGATGGAAGACCTATCCCATGCTGATTGACCATTAGATTAAGCAACAGGCAATGACTAATGCTTGGCCCTTCTCATACCCATGTTATTATGTAAAACAAACACAAACTCAACAAGATTTTTGGGATTTAATCTGGGCCTGGGTGCGACAGCAGAGTTTAGCGGCAAGCTTTAGCGTCAGCAGAATGTGGCTGTTTGGTTTTCCTACACACCTGGACAGGCAGTAACTCACAAAGTCAGTTTCAAAGGAAAGGAAAAGCTTTACTTCAGCATGCATTTGAACAGCTTGTGATTATAACAGAAAAATAACAGATATGTCTCTGGTGTAAATAATATAAGCAGTAAACTTTCAACAGCTGACCTCAGCAAAGAGAGTCCATCAAGGCCAGTCTAAAGTAAACAAGAGATTGTTGTAGTAGAGCTTCGCTCTTGGCAAGTTTACAGTTCTCAGATAAGAAGCACATCTACATGCGTACACACACACAGTTTTGCAGAGGTTGTACTTACTGTGAAGAGTCCCGGCCCCTCCAAGGTTTGACAGGCAAGGTTTGACTGGCAAAGTTCCAGTCTCCAGCTTACAGCTTCCTGGATCAAGTGTGCTGAGTTCAGTGCATCTCAGCAAGGTTTACCAAGTATCCTGGCTTAGTCTTCCTCCAAGGTATGTTGGCCTTTCTGCAAGCAGTCAACAATGGTTCAGTCCTTCCAGGCAGTCAGCTCCATACAGACCAAACAGCTCAGCAGTAATAGTCAGGCACCTCAAAGTTGTCAGACAACCCAAAGGCTGAAAGAGTGGTAATTTCATAGTCGTCTTTCTGCAAAGTCACTCTCTAACTACAGTCAGCTGAACACAGGAAGCAGGAGCAGTTTAAAGGGACATGTATCTTATACAATACCATGACATGGGACAAATACCCTAACAAAGATTACACCCCAGATTCAGCAAGGGGTATTCTATGAGTTTTGTGCTTCCAATTGTTCAGCTGCTGTACAAGTACATACCTGAAGTTTTCAAAGAACTAAAATTTCATTATAATCTCCAAGTAGTAGTGGACTTTTAACAAAATAAATTGTGGGTACTGTGCTCTTCAGGAAGAAAGATGAAGGGCTTTCAGCAGTTTAATTAACACATTTCTGACAGTGATTAACAGATTATGATGAATAGGGTAATAATGGCTGTTTTAAGAAATCTGAAAGAGTGGAGGAATGGTGAATAGACATAGTGTAGAATGGAGAGGGGAAGATGGGGAAGCAAGAATGCCCACATCACAGAAGCAGCTGCATGTTTAGAAATGATAACCAAATTGGCAGCACACAGATCATTCAGAATACACAGCAAGAGACAAGGGAATGAGGTCAAATAGTGGTCTTGGTAAATGCCAGTCATCAATCATAAAATCTGGGAGTTCTGCCATGATCTGTACTCATTCTATATGCTGTATTTTTCTGTGTTAAAATTGTAAATCTGAAGAGTTCAGTGGACAATTTGTTGCCTTGGATATTCCTCCTTGAATATTTTGCATAATGGTGTTGGTTATTATTTTTTCTGTAGAGTTACATCTCTATTGTTAATGGTAGCAGAAACCATGATGCAAATCCCTGCTTTCACATTATGCTTTAGTATAATCTGTTATACACTGCTATGGTAATAATTGCCTTCAAAAGTCATTTAAATGTTCTTGCATGGTTCCTTAATATGTTCAAGCCTTATCTCATTTGACCACACGTTTTGGAAGGCTAAGCCTTCCAAACGTAGACTCTGATGCTGGAAAGAAAGTAAAAACCTGAACCATTTGATTTGGTGTCCAAAACCAATTTCATTAAAAGAATCTGGCAGGATGTCAGTACCTTGAAGCAGAGATGCTAAGTTGGCATTCAAATTATCCTATGCTTTGAGAGCAAATGGGGATATTTGCCAACATACTCTAGCTAGTATATTGAGTTTTCCAGCTTGGCCAGGAAAGCAATTTGGAATGATCTTCATATAGGATCCAAGGCAGAAATTGCCTTGGTGGAGTCCATTCATTTTGTGTATGTCAAAGTAATCAAATATGGAGGAAGCCAAGCCATAAAACTATGGGAATATAGGTTGGAACCCAGCTGCATTGTGAGCCTTTGATTTTCTCTGTTGAGATACCATATTCTTTTGAAATGTAGGGTATTCCTGGGTCATGGCGTTCCTTGTCCACTGTAATAGAGATGTAAATCCTAATACCTGTATGTTTTCATCATTGTTTTGATATGTGTACTTTCATGCTTTGGCATATTGCCTAGCAGAGTGACACACATGAAACAAATATGTAAGTTTGATATTTTAGTGATCCAATAAAACTATCACTTTGGTCCTTCACATGTATGAAAGTGAAGATTATAGTGTTGTTACTTGATTTGACCCTTGTTCGCATAGTTTTCTGGGATGTGCTGAAGTGAAACGGTGGGGGTAGCCATATATGTTGGAGCAACTCTCCTTGTGATGACACATACCATCAAGTCAGAACTAACTGAAAGCAACCTGAATAGGTAAGATATTTAAGGGTGGCTTTAATAGCATCACCTACCAGTGAGTTTCCATGGATGAACAGAGACTCAAACGCAGGTCTCCTGAGTTATCATCTATCACTGTTTGCTACATAACACAATGCCAATTTGAACCAAGCCTGCTGTTTGGATTCTCAATGAGAGGCATTCATTTTGTAGTTTCCCTCCATTTTTCTGTGAACTAAGGAGAACATGAACCAAGCTTCAGTGTAACTGCTGATTCTCATTTGTTTACATTGGAGGTCTTATCTAGTTATATACCCTGGTTATATAAATAATTAGGAGCATAAGTTGGGGAATGTGAAAGTAATTCAATAAATGTAATAATTTTAAAAATAACATTTTACTTCTTGTTGTAAAGAGGGTGTCATGATGCTCCTTTTAAAGCAATAAGCAGAAGTGGGAATCCTTTGCCCTACAGATTAATTTTGGCTACATTTTATAGCCAAGGTGTGATATTATGGGAGTTATAGCCAAAAATATCTGTTGCCTGGGCTGGTCTAACCTCATTTTCTCCCAAAGCCAGATTTTGAATGGGTTTTCTATTTTGTAAAAAAAAATGGGGAAAAGATAAAAACAAGCCCCATGGTGGAAGATAGACTTTCTGGCAGTTTGTGACCCCCTCCATCTTAAAACTGCAGCCTGAGTGTCTTGTCTTATAAGAACAAAGCATCTAATAATAGATTTCACAGGCATGAAGGAAATAGCATTAAAATCACTGGAATAGGCCCATCCCTTTAACCTCATCCACCAAGACGCCCCTTCTCTTCAGCAAAATATTTTAGTTTGAAATTGTTTTCCAGCTCAGTTTGCATATCAGACGAATTTGTGAAATCTGACCCTATGAACAGACAAACTTGTCATCTTCTCTTTTCAGGTGTGAATTTTAGAGACTGTAGCATTAATATAATACTGTTGAAAGATTGAAGGCCTCCAAAATAGTTCCAATAATAGGAGTTATCTTTCTTTTCTTTTATCATAGTCTATTTGTTGAGGATCTAATTGCATTGGTTGTGGTATGTAAAATCTTCAGACTGAAGAATACTGAATGCTAAAAATACATTATTATCCATAAACAGACTGATACTGACATGTGAGCTTAACACAGATCATTTCTTCACTAAATATAACTATGAAAATATTGGCTGAAGTATCTCTAGCAAATAGACTGTAGAGAAAGTGATTTGTCAATTGATCTGCACACTGTCCAAACTAGCTCTATCAATGGTGGAAAATTTCTCGCATTTCCTAAAGAAAATGTTCTAAAGAAAATGTTCCTGCTTGACAGCATGAACTTCAGCATAAATCACCACTTTCTTCTGCCTTTGATTCCATGGAGGGAAATAACAGATTTCAGAAGCTTGGACTTGAATTTTACAATGTAAGTCAATCAATTCACAATCTGGGAGATACAACACCAGAGACACAAGAGAACACTTCTTTACCCATTATGGATGTGTGTGACACTTCATTCCCTTTATTAAAAAAAAATTCCACCAGGAACCATTTATTTGAGCCTCTCTTTTTTACCACACTAGTTATATTTATTAGCAAACATGCTGATGTTAAAACCCAACAACAGAACAAGAGAGAACAGTTAGGAATACACTTGTTGTGTGTACAGTCCTTGCAGCATTCAAAGTAGTCTATAAAGTCATGGCAAATACATATTTTCATGCATCAGAATTTCCTGATATATTTGGTACTCATATCCCCCAAAATACCAAAATTTTAAGTCTCATTTTAAAAAAGGTTTTTGCACTCAACTGGTTGGAAATGAGTCAACATTTCTAATGAGTCACAAATTGGTAAAGTTGTGTTAGAAAGTTCAATGTGGTGCTATGTTCAATTTTTCTCCAACATTGGTCTGAAATCATAAACTAGGTGTGGTTTGCATCCCTCCAGATATTGTTGAACTGCAGTTCCAGTCAGTTCTCCAGCCATTATTAGTTGTGGTGACTAGAGCTGGTGGGAGTTGCCATCTAGTGACACGTGAAGGCACATTTGCCCAACTTTGCCTTCACCATAAATTACAAGAAAATAAACTGAACTGTGATAGAATAAAGTTGATTTAGAGTGATCTGATAAACACACATTAAATGAGAATTCTGAACACCTGGGATTACCTCATCTTGATCTCAATGAGACTGACATATTTTTTATGATTTTTCTCTATGGCTGTAATTCTAAGCTCAGTTGAATCCACTAGGATGTATGCTGGGTAAAATGCATTGAATTATACTGCACAATATGAACTCGAGGTAACTTATTTCCTTTAAGTAGTTTTCATTTTCATTTGAACATAGATAAGTTTTAAAGTGAATACTAACTGCCTCCTCAGTCAATTGCCAAAGAGTTCAGAGAACAGAACTGAAAAGCTAGACTGCTTACACCTTTATTAACACAACAATCATAATTCCATTACAGTATGCAAGCTTTTAAATTCTTCAGAATGTTTCATCAGGTTTGGTGGCAAAAAAATAACAGGTGGGGAAAGAGGTATAATATATTGTAGAATTGCTGAGAAGGATATAGCTTGCATGTAGATTTTCAATTTTGTTTTGTTCTGATGAGTCAATACTAGCTTTTATCAGCATGGTGTGCACATGTGGATAAAGTTGAATGTTTCTTTGCCATTGGACCTGTTGACAAGCTTTGAATTGGGAATCCTGCATTTTGAGAATGAACCCTAGCCTAGTGACTTTGGCTTAGGGTCACTTGTGTGCTATGACTCCAGAGACTTTTTCAGGCTTGGGAGTGAATAGTATACTGCTTCTTATTGTAAATGATGAGCCTTAGAAAATTATTAATAACCTAAACAGTGATCAGATTTCTGACTTGGCTTATGTATAGAACATCACTTTTCATTTGCCACACTAGATTTTCTTTCTGTCTTGAACTCCCAACTCAATGAATTGATCTTATGGAAACTAATGAAAAAAACATTCATTCAAGGTCTGTAATTGGGCACATCAAAGGTCTTTGTATATTAGGTTGTGAGGAACTCAAAGGCATCACAATAAGCATCCTGGTGTCTGTTGCGTATTTAAGACTTTAGTTCCTGTAAGATTTCATCACTGGTTATTGTGGGTGGGACAGATGGAGGTTGCTGCCTAAACATGTAAAGGACACCAGATTATCTACTTTTACTTGATCTTGTTGACTGCATCCCACTATCCCAGACCATTGACTGTACTGTTTGGGAATGATGGAAGCTTAAATACAACATGATCTAGAGAGCCAAATCCCTCTCTTAAAGAGAAAGATAATAATGCAGAAACATCTAAAACAATATAGTAAAGTTTGATATGAAAAATAAAATACTGGTTAAGAAATTTCAGTCTATTCACTCTTGAAAGAAAAATGGCTTCCTTCTTTAGATAGGGCTGATAGCAACTTTTGGTCAGGATAACATTTGCAACTATCTCAAGTAATCTGATATTCTGAAAGATGGGTTAACTTTGAAAGTTATTGTTCATATATACACATTTCACCGTGTACTATCCTCTGTCCATCATCTATTTGCTTCTTGAGCACAATTTCCCACTTACCTTAGCAGTCTTTTGCTGTTGGTTGGACAAGTGTCTGAAATACCTAAACATGAAGACCTTCAGATGATTAACTCATCTGTGTTTCTGAGCTTTATATTTTTGACACTGGACTGCAATATGAAACAATGGAACACAGGTCACTTTACTTCAATAAGTTACAAGTCCTGGGCAGGAGTTGTAAATCAGGAAGTCTTTCTGCAAGTTTCACTGCTGTGCTGGCATTTCTGGAATGCACAGAAAGCCCTCTATAAATTCACCTTCTAAAACCTGAAGAATTCATGAAGCTCCAAGGACCCATTGAAAAGTTTAAGATGTTTCAGCAAACCCCATAGTCCAGATGGAGCAAATGTTCTGATAACCTGAACATTATTGAAGACAAGGGCTGGTATGTATAAAAAATATGTGAGGTCTGCATACTGAATTACTATAATAAATTAATTCACTAAATTCTGCTTGCTTTTCTAAGGCTGATATATATCTAAAATGAACCATGTGTGTGTCTTTACTCAGAGACATGTACTTAAAATCTGTTCAGACTACAGATATTTACAGATGCAATCTTCTGTTGCTTTCTCTGGCCTCAGGGAAGTCTTATCTGAAAACCACTAGGCTATACCATTTGTGTATATAGTATGCTACAATCTCATTAAATTCAGGGGCATTGCCTTGAATCTGACAAAATAGATAATATTCTCTGCTAATTCCAGACCTGCTAAAACAGAGACTAGATGCCTACAAGGCTGTGATTCTAATTATGCTTCCAGTGCTACCACACAGAATATTTTGAGCAAACAAACTCAGTGGCTTTGTTTGAGAGAAAATCAATATTATTTAAAGAAAAAGCAAACATATTAAGACTATCTGATCAGTATTTTTCTTCTCTTTTTGTATCTCTTCTTGCTTGCAGCATATCTTTCCCTCCCTTTCTTATGCTATTTGTATTTTCCATTAGTGAATGCACTCACAATATACACCTTTGTCGGGATAATGCCCTAGATTGGTTACTATATTCATTTAAAAGCACTTTTTTGTTAGCTAGTAACTAACATCTTCCATTTTGTTTATCCAGGAAAGAACAGAAAAAGCAGCATTGTTGTAACAGACTCAGTTATCTGGACTGGTCTCTTCCATGTCATCTTTTTAACTTTGTTTTTTTAAGTGATCACATCGGAAATTTTTTGCTGTGCCTGTTTTAGTGTTACTAATAAAACACTAAAGCTAAAAGCCTTCTTGGGTCCAACCACATGCAGCTGTGATAACTCTTGATTGCAGAAAGAAGAAGCATTTTTCTAAAGCCTTATAAGCCAGCCAACAGTTTCTCTTTACTTAAGAGAGAAATAGAAAGAAAATGGTTACAAAGTAATTCCCTCAGCAGGTATAAAAGATCAAGAGAAGGAAGCAGTAAGAGAGGATGTGGAAGAAAAACAAATATTTATTGTAAAATATAGCTGTATGTAAATTGTCCATAGAACCACAGTAAGAAAGGTTTAGGTTGTTTTAGTGTATGAGAACCAAGACACAGGAAACAGCCAAGGGGCTGGGTTAACTCAGGTTTATTGCATGGTGGACAGAGGGAACATGAGGTAATGGCGGACGAACAGCTCTATATATGCAGTACTAACGTATTTGAATGTGGCTCCACGGTAGCCCATTGGCTACTGCCCGCGTGACGTCATGGCTGGTCACGCCCTTCTTGTCCAGGTGTAGGTAGCCGCGGGAAACTTCCCGCGCTGCGGCCTTTGATGGGTTTGAACCAAGAGAGCTTGGACGCTCGCTGTTGCCAACTGGTGGTCATTAGCTCGCGTCCTATTACAGGGTTTATAGTGATCAGCTGAAGGTTACATTGTTACCCGTAGGCAAGGTTACATTGGTTCAGATACATTGTTATCACATGTAGAAGGTTACACTATTAGAACACAACACTCCTCCCCCCTAGGATGAGACGAAGTCTCTCAGCCAAGATGGCTTACTTCGAACACGCTGGGGTCTCGGCGCGGGCTGTCCTGCCCCGGCTTCACTCCCTCCTCCTTGCTCCCTGGCTTCCTGCCCTGTAATCGGAGAGGATGACTCGTTAGTGGCTTGCCGCGGCTCTGCGGCTTTGTTGGGGGGTGTGTGCTTTGTTTGGGAAGAACCGGGGGCACTGGGGACTAACGAAAAACCCCTCTTCTCGCTTGGACGGGTGGGGGAACACTCCAAAAACCCCCCCCGGCTATCAAAATTAAAATCGTAATCGAATTCGGGGGACGCGGCAGCGGCGGCTGCAAACTCCTTTTCCCCCTCCCCGGGCTCGGATAGAGCTGATAGAACTGGCGTATCAAAAGGATATGAGCCGGGCTCACTGCTTTCCCCCCTGGCTGCGGACTGGTGTCCTACTCTGTCTCCCCCTTGAGCTAAACGGGTGGGGGAGAACCCTATCGCTGAATCTGGTTGCTGAGCCCCACTGATCGGCCCCTCACGCACTCGGCGCCGCAGTTGGTCAGCGTGCCTCCTCCAGAGAAGACCGGAGTTCGTTTCCACCCGATACGACACTGGTCCCGTCTGTTCTACTATCGTCCCTGGCACCCAGGCTGGGCCTGCGTTGGCATAGTTCCTGCAGTGTACAGGATCGCCTACGTCGAAACCTTTCGAGACTGCTAACCCTATGTTCTTCCCTTTGTCCTCGACCCTCGTCGGGTCTAACCTGGACAAAATCGTGGTCAGTTTCCTCCGCATCAGCAGCTCAGCCGGCGAGTATCCGGATGCTAAGGGGGTCACTCTGTACGCTAACAGAAATTGACAAACTTGGTGGTTTAGGTCCCCTGAGCCCATGCGCCGCAGCGCATCTTTTGTTGTGCGCACCAACCGTTCCACTTGGCCATTCGTGGCCGGGTGAAACGGTGCGGATGTGACGTGCCGAATTGCATTTGCCTCCATAAATGCCGCGAACTCAGCGGACGTGAAACAGCTAGCGTTATCGCTGACCAGAGTGTCGGGTAAACCGAACGTGGAAAAGACCCTCCTCAGCTGGCCAATGGTAGTGGCGGAGGATGTGCTCCTTACCGGAATGACCTCCAGCCACTTTGAGTACGCATCCACTACCAGGAGAAAAATGGTTCCTCGGAACGGGCCAGCAAAATCTACGTGCACCCTGGACCACGGTCCCCTTGCTGCGTCCCATTCCCTATGCGGGAGACGGGCTACCTCCGGCCGGGAGCCCTGACATGCCTCACAAGTGCCAATCATATGCTCTATGTCGGCGTCCAGCTGGGGCCACCAGAAATAACTCCGGGCCAGTGCCTTGGAACGGACGATCCCCGGGTGGCTGACGTGCAGCAACTTTAGTACCTTTGGTCGCAGGGACGTAGGAACCACCACCCGTTGGCCCCACAAGAGGCACCCCCTCTCTAATGACAATTCTATTCGCTTTCGAAAAAATGGGTCGAATTCCATGCTTGGGGATGACGCCGGCCACCCCTTCTGTACCCACGAGCATACTTTCTCCAGTGTTCTATCCTTTCCCGTTGCCTTGGCAATGTCGGCCGGTACTAATGGGGGTGAATCTAAGACCTCTATTAGCAATACCTGGCGGTCTCTCCCTACCCCTGCCTTCTGATCGTCCGACAAGGGCAACGGAGACCTTGAGAGTGCGTCTGCATGGCTGATCTCCTTCCCGGGCCGGTATTCCAACTCAAGTTGGTATGCGTTAAGAAAAATAGCCCACCGCAGCATTCTCGGGGACAGGATCTGCGGCGTGGGCTTATTTGCAGTGAAGATTCCTAACAGGGGCTTGTGATCAGTCACGATCTTGAACGGGCGACCATACAGAAAATCGTGAAATTTTTTGGTTCCCGCTACTATCGCTAATGCCTCCCTGTCGGTCTGTGCGTAATTCCGCTCTGCTTGGGACAGGGACCTTGAATAAAACGCTATCGGGGCCTCCCTTCCGTCGTTCAACACGTGGCAAAGCACCGCCCCCACCCCCACCGGGGATGCGTCGCAGACTAAAACTATTGGCCGTTTGGGATCGAAATGAGTTAGGATTGCCTCGGAAGTTAGGAGTTGCTTTAACTCTGTGAACGCCCTCTCTTGCTCGTCCCCCCACAGCCATTTTTCCTCTTTTTTAAGTAACTGATGGAGCGGTGCGGCAACAGACGCCTTCCGTGGAAGGAAGGTATGGTAGAAATTGAGAAGCCCCAGAAATGACTGCAGTTCGGTTTTGGATGTGGGGCGAGGAGCTTTCTTGATGGCGGCTACCTTAGATTTGGACGGCCTAATTCCCTCGGGCGTGACACGGAACCCTAAAAACTCAACCTCTGTTTCGAAAAATACACATTTGTCTTTTCTCAGTCGCAGCCCCGCCTTTTCGAACACGGTCAGAACTTTATCCAATCTATGTGCCAGCTCGGCCTTACTCCCCCCCGTTATCAACACGCCATCAAAGTATGGCAACACCCCCTCCAGCCCCTTCAGGAGGCGTTCCACGAGCGACTGAAAAAGGCCAGGTGCCGAGTTCACGCCGAACTGTAAACGCGACACCTGGAACGCCCCCTTATGTGTAACTATTGTTTGTGCCGCCGCTGTGGCGGGGGTTACGGGGAGTTGCTGGTAGGCCTGTGCTAAATCGAGCTTAGCGAAACATTTTCCCCCATTCAGCCTGGCCAGGAGGTGGCTGACCACCGGCACCGGGTATGCATTAGGGCGGATCGCCTTGTTAATTGTACACTTATAATCAGCGCAAATGCGCACCTCCCCGTTAGCCTTCAGAGCTGTTACAATTGGAGTCTCCCACTCCGCGGAATCCACAGGAACAAGAATCCCCTGACCCACCAGTTTGTCCAGTTCCGCCTCTATTTTGTCCTTTAGTGCAAACGGTACCCTGCGTGGTTTGAGTCTTATCGGGCGGACCTCCGGGTCTAGGTCGAAGGCTACAGGGGGTCCCTTGAACTTTCCCAGTCTACTTTTAAAAACGGCAGGGTGTGCGTCGCACACCGCTTGTATTGGGTCCACGCCCACGGCATGCACCCCCCCTATGAACAAACCTAACGGCTGGAACCATTGTGTCCCGAGGAGGCTACAACTCCCCCCTTTTAGCACCACTAGGGGAAGCTCCGCAGAATGTCTCTTAAAACGAACCCGGAATGTCCCGACCCCCAACACTGGAATGCTGTTCCCCTGTACGTCCCGTAGTGTGACCCTCAACGCTTTAAGTTTGGGCCGCACGTGGGGGTCGATTTTCAAGAACTCTCTCTGGCGAATTATAGAATAGGAGGACCCCGAGTCAACTTCCATCCTAATAGGGGTCCCTTGTACTAGTACCTCAACGAAGTAATGGGGCTGTCCCGCAGACACGCTGAACACAGGAGCGTCGCCTTCGCTGTCGTCCGAGATGCGGCCCACGCCGTCCTGCTTCCTCGTGGTCCGGGCGCCATCTTTGGACCTCGCTGGACGGTCCGGTCTGGCCGAACGGTCTTGTGACTGTCTCCGGCCCTCTTTCCTTTTCCTGCACGCCTTGGCGATGTGCCCCCGACGGCCGCAGTTGTAGCACTCGGTTTTTCTGAATGGGCACCTCACGCGCTCATGGGCCGCTCCGCAACCATCACAACGGCGCCCTCCCCTTCGGACCTTCTGGACCTCCTCGCCGTCGCTGCTTTCCGAAGACGACTTCGAGGTCCGTCGGGTTGCGTGCACCGACTGTCCGGACTTTCCGTGCGACGAGTTTTCCGCCTTGCCGGCCCTCGGACGCCACTCACGCCACTTGTGCATCTCATCCACTCCAGCATTCGTGGACTCCGCGGCTTCCGCGGCCTCTACAACCTCTGCCAGTGTGGGTGGCGGCTCCTTGTTCATCAGGCTGCGCTGCACTTCCTTGTCCTTCAGGCCACACAGAACTCCGTCCCTGAGGGCCATCTCTAAAAAGTGGTCCCATCTGCAGGGGGTGGCGGCTACTCTCATAGCTGTTACGAAGGCTTCTACCGACTCGTCCGGCGCTTGGACTCGCCTCCAAAACGCGCTCCGAGCGGGAAACATTGCCCTCGAGGGTCGGAAACGCTCACGCAGCAGTTTCATGATGTCATCGGTTTTGAACTCACCCATCTTCTTCGGTGCAATAATGCCCACCAGCGTTCGCTTGGTCTCCATCCCAAGCATGCGGG
Source organism: Bradypodion pumilum (assembly GCA_035047305.1). Taxonomy (NCBI): domain Eukaryota; kingdom Metazoa; phylum Chordata; class Lepidosauria; order Squamata; family Chamaeleonidae; genus Bradypodion; species Bradypodion pumilum. The sequence goes on from JAWDJD010000003.1 coordinate 329,539,171, forward strand.
TGAGGATGGCCCTCTTCCTTTCCTCGTCGTCTTCCTTGACTTTGAGTTCCACCAGTGCCGCCTGGAAGTCCATCTCAAAAAGCTCCCAGTCTTGCGGTTTGGTAATGTTGAACCCGCTCTGTGCCCTGGCTCCTTGGGGATCCATTATCCCACCTTCGTCGCCAATTTAGTGTATGAGAACCAAGACACAGGAAACAGCCAAGGGGCTGGGTTAACTCAGGTTTATTGCATGGTGGACAGAGGGAACATGAGGTAATGGCGGACGAACAGCTCTATATATGCAGTACTAACGTATTTGAATGTGGCTCCACGGTAGCCCATTGGCTACTGCCCGTGTGACGTCATGGCTGGTCACGCCCTTCTTGTCCAGGTGTAGGTAGCCGCGGGAAACTTCCCGCGCTGCGGCCTTTGATGGGTTTGAACCAAGAGAGCTTGGACGCTCGCTGTTGCCAACTGGTGGTCATTAGCTCGCGTCCTATTACAGGGTTTATAGTGATCAGCTGAAGGTTACATTGTTACCCGTAGGCAAGGTTACATTGGTTCAGATACATTGTTATCACATGTAGAAGGTTACACTATTAGAACACAACAGTTGTTCTCTTGGATTAGTCAGGTTTCAGCTATTAAGCCTGATGGAGTGTGTTTGTAGACCTGTAGTTTCCAAAATAACTATTCTGTTCAAAAGTGTATCAGAGAGTAAACAAAACAAAAGACAAAAAAATACTAACTTAAATACTAACTCCTGTACAGTATTTTAATGTTAGCTTTTGTGGACCAAGTCCACTTCATCAGACATAAGAGTGGATATCATGGAATACATGTCTACATTTCTGTATAGTAATGATTCTGAGCACTATTCTTTATGCAAAAAATATTGGACTCCTCTTTATTCAGTTCATTTGTGGTAACCAAACCTACCATATAAAATAGCTTGCAGAGAAATATACATTAAATGTTAAGTAGTCAGTCAGTCTTGCCTGTTTACAAATCATATGGCTGTAACTGAATACCTGTGCATCAATGTTAGAAAGAGCATCCTTGAAGACTGTGGTATTTTTAACCACAATTGGGCATACCCTGGTAATGGCAACCTTGTGTTGCTAGCTAATCTTTCTCATACAGGGTCAGGTGAAAGGAACTGCAGAATGAACTCACCAAAAGGTGTCTTCATTTTGGCCGTTTCATGTCTTGCCTAGAAACAGAAGAAGAAGAAAAATTTAGAAAGGGATCATTATAATAATAATAATTTTGTCAGGAAATATTCTGGGTTGAAAGGATTTTTGTGGGAGAAACTCTGCTCATGGGACACCCGAATGAGGCTCCTTTCATGTCCCCAAGAGCTGGGACAGAGACAGGTGCTCAATCCATCATGCAGTACCCCAGTTTTGAACTGCCAACTTGCTAGCCTTCCAGCTAACAAGGTGAGCTTCCTAACCACTGAGCCACTGAGCAACATTCATGGACAAAATCAATTGGTGGATTGATCTTTAGGCACCTATCCGATTTGTTCATCACATAAACTAAAACAGGCATCATTTTTCAAAGAGTAATTGAAAGTTCAGTATTTCATTTCAAATCATGAGAAGCAGCAATGCATTTTTATGTTCCCAACTGACATTTATTTTATCTTGGTCTAGACTAGACTGTTTCCGATGCTATAGAAAAGGGCTCAAATAGATTAAAAATGGTTTTCGGGCAAGACTAGCAATTTTATATATATATAAAAACAGAAAATGTGTGAGAGAACTTAGCTGTTGGATATTTTCCAGTAGACTCCATAAACAGGGATTCTAATTACAGAGATCTCATGTGCTTAACCCACTCACCCACCCACCCCAAAATCAATTGTATTTTCATATGTGTTTAAGTCAAATCAGAATTACTGTGATCAGATCAGGCCAGGAGAGAAAGCAGGTCAAGGCACCGGGCAACTCCGAGGAAGCCTCTCCCTGTCACCTGGGAGGGAAGAAAGGGGGGTGTCATCGGGGATCCCTGGCTTCCTTTGACCAACTGGATTCCCACCACCACCCTGCCTTGGTCCCATGCTGCTCTCGTTCTTCCCCTGAGCCGGGCTCCCCTCTCTGCTGAACTTAATGCATGGAAGGTTGGCAGGTAAACACCTTCTCAGCAATAGGTAAAAGGAAACCCAAACAAGCAGCCCTACCTGAGAGCTGGCACTTTTAGCTTGAAGCTATGGTCTTTCTGAAGGGAATCCATGCAGGAAAACCCAGACACTGTCCTGGGACTCGTCTCCCTCTCTGGCTTGGAGCCGTGGATTCAAATACACTCCCAGCTCAGCTCCTTGGTGGTGGTGGAGGAAGGAAAGATGGGGAGATGAAGGAGGCCAAGTGGGATGCACCACCACTCCTTGCCCCTCTTCAGCGGGGACACCCATGAAGGAAGCGGAGAGCCAAGGCGGGCAACCCGGGGCTCTGGAAGTTATAAGCAAATGCCCACATGAAGTCCTGCTGCAAAGTCCACATGGGGCTGCTTTAAGTCACCTTCGTGCCTTTTCCTCTCTCATGAGCTGGGAGGGAAAGGCTCAGAAAGAGAGGAGAGGCAAGCCAGACAAAAATCTTGGACTTTGGCAAGATTTTTATTGAACTGGGCGGGACAAGGATCCCAACCTTAAATCCAGGACAATCCCTAAAAAGGTATTGCTTTAGAAAAACTTAAAAATCCAGGAAGAACACAGCTGGGTTAAACTAGTGACTTATCCAGTTTAACATTCTGTTGCCACCTGTTGTCTACAATAAGCCAGCAGTCAGGACAGGTGAACAACACCCATTCACTTTCACAAGCTGCTTACCTGTTTCAGATGTGGTACTGGGAGGCATGTTGATGGAGGCACCTGAAATTGCTTTAATATATGGCCTGTCATAATTAAGGATGAGGGATCACCCTTGTAAATCTCTTGCTTTTAAAAACAAGGAAGGAAGTAAGTAGTAGATTAAATCAGTGCTTCAGTGAACAGATGAGGCAGTAATGTCTGTGAAGCAACTGCAAATTCCTCAGTTGAAACTGTGATGGAGTTGTGCCTTTTAAGTTCAAAACCTCTTGGTTCAATCAACACTGAGCAGTGGCTCAGTGGTTAAGAAGCTCACCTTGTTAGCTGGAAGGCTCAAGGCCCAGGTACTGCATGACAGATTGAGCACCCATGTCTTTCCCTGCACTTGGGGACATGAAAGGAGTCTCATTTGAGCATTTCCTATCAGAGTTTCTTCTGCAAAAATCTTTTCAACTCAGAATAATTTCTGACATGAAATTATTATTATAGTTCAAAACCTCTTCATTCAATCCACACAAAAATATGAGAATATCAAAAAAAAGCTAATGCTGCATTTCAAAACAAAACAAAATGGAAAGGACTTTTCTTTCATTGTGTACAATTATCATGGAAGAGGCCAACAGCAAAATAACGGAATGAAGAGGATGTGGGGATGGGTCTAATCAGAAGAAATATTTTAGAGGCTCTCTGCCAAGATTTGCTTTCTGCAATCCAGAATATAGTGGAGTATTCTGGGCATTTTAGGAAGAGATCAAAGCCAGGGAGAAAGCATAATCTAATGAGAGACATTTGGGCCTTGGGATAAAAGGAAGACTCTTACGAAAGGAAATGACAAGACTGCAATTAGAATCCCTCATCTGAACTGACAAAGGGTCTTAAAAACAAACAAAACAAGAACATAAATTCTGACATTCAGCCTAGCGGTGCCATCTTGAAGAAGGAAATTTGAACAGATCTGAGAGCAAATGAATGTCTTTTGAAACACACACAAAAGTATTAATGTGGACTCCTGTTTGAATCATAACAAGCAAATGGCCATGAAGCTTAATGTATTTGTTGTAAGTGCAAAGGAACAGACTTTCAAATCAAGCCTTTTATTTGAAGATTCATGGAAATCTAATTAGAGATTGGGTGCTAAAAGAAGCTTTTAAGTTGTGTGTATGTATGTATGTGTGTGTGTTAATAAAACATAGATGTCAATATCTAATACAGATTTCCAGGTTTATCTAATCAAATTAATCTGAACTTTCATGGGTTAGGTGGAACTCATTTTACACAGCTGCAGAAATAAAAGACAATTTCACCAAATTAAGCTGAGAAAGAGTTTATGGATTTAAAGCTATTACCAAAAAATGGGAGCTGCAATGCTCCAGAAACATAGGATTTATGGTGTACAGTGAGAGAGGACTGTTCCATTATTAAGACATATGTTGGGCTGATAACTACTGAGGATAAATTGCCTTAGAAATGGTGGCAATGTTTTGCCCAGAAACTGAAATGGGCTTGGATTTCATTTTGTTTTGTTTAATTTTCAAGGTATTCACTGTCTTTTAGCAAATGGAATATGTGTTGCACAATACTAAACAGGGACTGCAGTGGCTCAAGTGGCTAAGACGCTGACTGGGAAGCGGAAGGTCAGCAGTTCAATTCCCGAGTACTGCAGGACGGAAATGAGCTCCTGTCTTCGTCCCAGCTCCTGCCAGCTCCTAGCAGTTCGAAAGCAAGAAATTGCAAGTAGATAAATAGGGACCACTTCGGTGGGAAGGTAACAGTGTTCCGTGCACTCCGGTGTCTAGTCATGTCTGCCACATGACCACGGAAACGTCTGCAAAAGCAGACAATGCTGGCTCTTTGGCTTAGAAACAGAGATGAGCACTGTACCCTAGAGTTGGATACGACTGGCTTTCGAGCAAGGGAAACCTTTACCTTTACCTAATACTAAACAGTGAAAATATTTTAGTCCTGACTATTTCTGTAAGCCTACTTCCATTTTAATCAAAGTTAGCTTTATTTATTATATTGTTGTTATTGTTGATATATTGTATTTTCTGTAATCTGTATTTCTAATATTGCATTTTTGTATTCTTTGTAAGTCGCTTTGAGTCGTCCATTGGATTAAGGGAAGCAGGATATAAATAAAATTATTATTATTATTATTATTATTATTATTATTATTATTATTATTATTATTATTATTATTATTATTATTATTATTATTATTATTATTATTATTATTATTATTATTATTATTATTATTATATGCCCTCTTTCCCACTTGTAATTTGACAATGAAATTTTAATGGACTTCTGAAATGAATTGTGTCCATTTTCAGTCACTTCTTTGTGCATCTTGTCCAATGGTACTTAACCTTTGGGCTTCGAGTGTTTTAGACCTGAGCAACCTTAACCCCAAACCACCACTCCCATCACAGCTAACATTAAAAAAAAAACAACCTCTGGGGGTTGAAATCCAAAAAGATGGAGGAAAAGAAGGGTAACATCACTGTCACAGTAATTCTGCTGGCTTTTCAGCTGCTTTATTCATTCATTCAGTCAGTCAGTCAGTCCAAAATCAAACTTAAAAAAACATAAAAAGATAACAGAAATATTTTTGTTTAGATTAATTATTGCAGAAAGTACTGTAAAATGCAGAAAATTCATTCAAAAAGAAGGGCAGAATCAGCTCCTCCTCCTCCAGGTGCCGTATCTGTTCTGGATATTAGCTATTAACGAGATAGTCTTGTATCTAGGATAGTCTTATATCCTAGATTCAGCTAGGATAAAAATCCTGTTGAATCTCTTTAACCATTAATGGACATGCAATTAATAGATGGTATGTAGTAGTAGTAGTAGTAGTAGTAGTAGTAGTAGTAGTAGTAGTAGTAGTAGTAGTAGTAGAATCCCATGCTGTTTATTACCTGTCTCCGCCACTACAGCATATCGGTCAATGAGTTTCCTTGTTGTTTCTTCAGCAATAAGGTTTTACAGGGCCAGGTTGCTAACCCTCCACAGGCTTGGGGCTGGCAAAAGAGGAGTTAATAGATTATGCAAAACCATACAAAATTCAATAAGAAAATATGAAAGGAACCCTTCTTAATTTTGGGATGGTGTAAAGATTCCCTTTGTGAACCAGGTAATGGACTTGCTGCTCTGGTCCAGAAACCTTGCCATTATATGTTGAGGTCAGATAGGTCCACACAGCTCCATGCTTCTGTAACTTTGTGATTATATTATTATAATTTGCTCTATGTGTAGTTGCCCTTGAAGGTAATTGAGAATTTTCAAAATAGCTAAAATATGCCATGTCAGGAAATTAAAGGGTTTGTTTATTTATTTATTTTTAGGATTTGTATTTTTGCCCAATTCCAAAGACTCTGGGTGGCGTAAGGTAAAGGTAAAGTAAAGGTTTACATTGCTTGAAAGCCAGTCATATCCAACTCTAGGGTTCAGTACTCATCTCTGTTTCAAAGCCGAAGAGCCAGCGCTGTCTGCTTCTGCAGATGTTTCTGTGGTCATGTGGCAGGCATGACTAGACACCGGAGCACACAGAACGCTGTTACCTTCCCACCGAAGTGGTCTCTATTTATCTACTTGCAATTTCTTGATTTCGAACTGCTTGGTTGGCATACAGATATTAAAACCATCACTATTTTAAATTCACAATTAAAACCCCATTAAAAACTACCACAAAACATTCCCTACCCTCCCACCAGTTTAAAAAGAGGGAGAGAGCATTCTTAAATCATCCAGCAGGCTGGGGCCACAGCACTGCCTGTGCCCCACACATACTCTGCCAGCCAGGTTTTTAAACCTTTCCTGAAGGGCAGCAACTCCATCTGGAAATGCAACTCGGTCGGCAAGAGGTTCCATAGGGCTGGAGCAGACACTGAGGAGGCTCTCCTTCTAGTGCAAGAGCGACATGCCTCTCTAGCAGATGGAACAATTAGAGAGCCTGTCTGGTCCGCTCTGGTGGGATGGACAGATATGGACAGGTGATGCGGCCTCTTAGGTATCCTGGCCCACTACCATGTAGGGCTTTAAAGGTAATAATCTTTTGATCAAGTTAAAAAACAACCTCTTATGTTCAGATGAAACAAAATGAGGAATTTCACACTTTAAGCAACAGGAATCTTTCTGGCTTTGGAGTTAGCCATCTGACAACATCCTGGTGTAATCAGGAAAATACCACATTATATATTTAATATCAAAAGAGGAAGCAGAAACTGGGGAAAAAATGACCTGGATTGTGACTAGAATTTGTTTATCTAGTGAAAAAACCGTTTGGAGAGATATCTTGGCTAAGAAAAGAGTACAACCGTCGTATTTTCATAAAAGTCTTTATAGGTGTAAATATAGCCAGAAACGTAATAACTTAAAAAATTCCTCTATGGGTAGAAACAAAAACTATAGCTGATCGCTGGTAAATAGGAAAATAAGCCAAGATGAACAAAAATGAGCTGTACAAGCATGGAAGTGCACAGAAATAGCGATGTAGTTCTCTAAGTCGATACTAGTTATAGCGACTTTTCGAATAAGAAATATCTTCTTCAAGGAGATCTATACATAGAAATTACACATAAACAGAATGATTAACATGGCTGAATATAAATAACATAGGCACATAAAAATACAATGTATATACAGAATGAGAATACAAGCTTACCAACGTGTAATGCTGATTTCTTAAACCCGTGTCCTGCCTCCGCTCAAATTATTAGGTGCATATGGACGTTGAAAGGTGCATGAGAAACAGCTACCTTTATCACAGTTGAAAGCTGACTCATGTGTAGCTGATAGCTAAATTAGAGCTCACCCAGGTGATGAGGATTGTACTCCTACAGAAACGCTGCCAAGTCGAGCTCCTGGTTTAACCCATTAGGATACATTGTGTCGAGAAAATGAATGAAGAATGCTTCCCTTTGTCTCAATCTTTTGTAAATGTCACATCGTTCGAATAATTTTGGTCTAACAATCTCTAATACCACAAAACGGAAGTCCCTATCCGTATGGCGCTTTTCAATATAGTGAGAGACCAAAGGGGCTTCTTTAACCTGATGTCTGATTTTGGACCTATGTTCCGAAATCCGCTGTCTGAGGGGTCTGCTGGTAAGACCCACATAGCGCTTCTGACAAGGGCATTCCCACATGTAAATGACACATTTACTGGCACAACTTGAGAGTGATTGCAAGGTGAATATTAAACCCTTGTTGGGAACCTCAATTTCCTTAGTTTCCCAAGAAAATTGGCAAACCGTACACGAATGGCATTTGAAATGTCCTGTGGGAAGCAATTTATCAGTAGATTTATATCTAGCAGTATGATCTGATCGTACTAGCATATTACTGATAGATCGCGCTCTCCTAAACCCTATCAATGGTCTGTCCTTACAACCTGGAAGGTCTTGAACCAGATGCCAATGTTTATAGATTATATTCTTGACTCGGTTGGCCACTGGTGAATATTCAAAGGAGCACCTGATTAAATTGCCCCCACCTCGTTGTTTCCTATCGAACAAGCACTGTCTGGGAGTATCCCTGACTCGTTGGAATGCCGAATTAATGATATGCACGGTGGAGGGTCACATGAAATGGTGCCATGGGCCACATCTGGCCCACAGGCCACAGGTTGAGAATTCCTGGTTTATGCTTTCAGGCAGTGTCTTCTTGAAAGCATTAATCAAAAGTGATTAATTTGAATAAATACCCAATTTACAGATAAAAAGTGATTCTCTGAAAGAAGAAATATTCTCATTTAAGCCTCTTGAGGAAACCATGATGGGATCCATGGAACTGGCCCCATGGAATTAGTTGTAAAGGAACACCTTTCTATCTTTGGTATGTAAGTGGCTTATGTTGGAGTAAATTTAGTTGAAGAAAGGTAAATTTTATTATTTTAAATCTTGTTTTCTTTACCTATTCCAGCTGTGTGTGACTGTAGATGTTTTACTCCTTTTTACCTGTGTTTTGTCTTCTTCATGGAAGTAGCTGATCATATCTTCCCCATTTTGCATGAATGTAGTCATTTGGCTTTTCTCTCTTCCTTCTAAAACCCATGCTAGCAATTGGAACTGGATTTTTTTCCAAGGTAAATCTTGGTACTATTTCTAGCCCTTGACCTTATACGTCTACCAGGAAAATTGGTTATTAGAATATTTTTGCTTTTGATGAAGAATAGAAGAGGTGGTGGCATCTTTTTTAGAATTAAAAATCTAAGTTGGTTGATGGTCTAAGCCTTACATGTGTCCTCTGAATATCCCTCCTAGCATGGGATAAAGGAGCATGGAGAGGTGGGGAAAACATTCCAAAGCCAGACTGGTGTGAGTTTCTTTCACATGCGGCAATTAGGCTAACAATAGGTGCCTCCCATTGCAATCATATGATGTTTAAGTAAAGGTAAAGGTAAAGGTTTCCCTTGCTCGAAAGCCAGTCGTATCCGACTCTAGGGTGCAGTGCTCATCTCTGTTTCTAAGCCGAAGAGCCAGCGCTGTCTGCTTCTGCAGACGTTTCCGTGGTCATGTGGCAGGCATGACTAGACACCGGAGCGCACAGAACGCTGTTACCTTCCCACCGAAGTGGTCCCTATTTATCTACTTGCAATTTCTTGCTTTCGAACTGCTAGGTTGGCAGGAGCTGGGATGAAGACGGGAGCTCATTTCCGTCCTGCAGTACTCGGGAATCAAACTGCTGACCTTCCGCTTCCCAGTCAGCGTCTTAGCGACTTGAGCCACTGCACCAATTACACTGGCTGCCAATGGTTTCTCAGTTCAATTTAAAGTGGTTTAAAGGTATAAAATGTGCAGCTTTAAAACTCTGCATGGTTTGGAATCCACATGTCCCTATAGGCTCCTGCACCATATGAGATTGTCTGGGATTGTCTGTCATCTCTTTAAGATGCCAACTTTTAAAACTGTTTGGCTTAAATAAAAATAGGAAAAACATTTCATATTGCTGTCCTGATACTCTGAAGCATTCTTGCCTCCCTACAAAATATGATGTCCTCATAGATATTCAGGAAGGGAAAAAGGTTTAATTTGGGAGGAGATGCTCTGGCAGGCCTTTGGACATTGTAATTATTATTATTATTTGTTATTTTCAAATGATTTTAATTTTTATATTTTATCTGTTTTTTTAACCACTAATGTTAATTGTGTTTGATGTTGCATATTGTTGTGTTCAACTTGTTTTACTTGTTGTTTAAATAAAAGGTCACTGTTCTGAGCATTCTCAGAAAGAATAAATGGCGATAAGGATAGATAGATAGATTAGATAGATAGATAGCATTACCACAGCATTAGCTGTATTGCCTAAATAAAACATCTATTAAATGGATGGCCTTAGCAGTTGTGGTTGGGTGGCATTTTGAAGTTTCATTGAGCTTTGAAAGCCCTTAATACATCAGTTTAAATTTGTAAGTGGTTGTTCTGTTTTTTAATGATTTTTTAAAAATTGATTTATTTTACATAGTTGATTTTTATCATGGAAATACAGTGACATACTTAGGTTTTCCAGCATTCTTCCATCCACTTCTGGTAAGGCTAATTTGCCTAGCTTCAGTAAATTGTAGCTCACTAACCATGCTTCATTTAATTTGTTTTTTTCCTAAGGACCACAGATGTAAGCAATAATACTTTTCCCTGGGGAAAAATAGAATATAATGAGGTTAGCTTCAGACTAAATCATGGTTTATCAATGAGACAAAATTGTAATGGCTCATTCAAGTCCCATTCATTTCAGAGGATCAGCGCATGACAAACATATTGTGGATTCAATTTTGGTAAGTATGGAATGACAGACCTCCAAGAGGCTTTGAAGGTAAATGGCTGTACACCCTTCTCAATGAAGGGTGAAGTGTAGCTGGAGCATCCATAACTGATGACCATCCAATCATTGCTAACCTCCAGTTTGTTGTAATCCAGTTGTTTAAGTGGGTGTGGGAATTAGAAAAATACTGATCTTTCATTTGTAGTTCAACCTGTCCTTTTAAAAAATAATAGCAAGCCATCTTCTAAGAAAACGAGAGATCTTAGTCACATCAGTAATTTACAAAGTGTCCTGCTCTCAGCAAACATGATAAGCTGGCTGATTATTTGCATATCCTGAGTTCTTTTTAATTAGAAACATGGATTTTATTTTGATATGATGTTTGCCACAGTGATTATCAGTTATTCTCAGATGTTGACATGAAGTGTTATGCAACTCCTTCTGTTAAATTTGTTCTGACAAAAGAGTTACCTCCTGGATGTTGTGTCATTTCTCAGATTGATTAAAAAGACATTCCCTGCTATAAATAGTTAGGATGCTAAAGTTCTGGCTGGTTTGTTCCTTCAACCATTTAAAACATTCACCTTCTGTTAAACCAAGTCTTATTATTGGAAAGAGCATATATGCTTGAAGGCATCACAGGTGTCTTGGAATGCTGTTAAAAAGCGTACACACATGATAATGTGAAAGGCTAGAAAATATTTTCAGTGCACATTTTTGGAAAACTATAAGATGAAGAGATATCAGAATTTTTTTGCTTTTAGTCCATTCATGCTGGAATGTAGTACTGGTTTATATGTGCAGATTAGGTAGAACAGAACTTCAAACCATGCATTCTATGGTTCTGATCCCAGCTAATCAATATAATGAAAATATGAAACAAATTTACCGTAGGTGATATAATCTTCAAGGGAAGAGATGATGGGGATAGTGATGATGACACTTTAGCAATATCTTAGCATGGTAATTTATAGAATAAAACAGAGTAAGCCATGGGTTATCAGTGGGACAAAATTCCAATGGCTATTTTAAGTTCTTTTAAAATGTAGACCATTGTGCCAAATAGAGTTGCCATATGTCCTGATTTCCCGGGATTTTCGCGGGTGGAAGCAGTCCCAGCCAGTTCAACAAAAAACATGTAAAAATCCCAGAAATAAAGGGTTAATTTCATAGAGTCACTATTCCTAGAGAGAGAGGACAGAAAGTGAAGAGTTGTCCATTGCAAAATAAGTCCCTTCCTGTCTCCTGCTTTTCTCCTTCCAGAGGGAAATGGAGGCACCATGGGCTGTATTGCCGTTTCGGGCCCCTCCTTAGAACTTTATTCCAAGGGATCCTCATGTGGGGTTTTAAGGTGAGTCTACTTCAAGTGTGTGTGTGTGTGTGTAGGGGGGAGGGGAGGGGGTGACCTCAGGGGGAGAAAGGGTGGTTTAAAGAGTGACCCAAGAAATTTTAAAAAGGTAAAGGTCACCCTTGCTCGAAAGCCAGTCATATCCAACTCTAGGGTTCAGTGCTCATCTCTGCTTCATAGCTGAAGAGCCAGTGCTGACTGTGTCTGCAAAAGCTTCCATGGTCATGTGGCAGGCATGACTAGACATGGGAATGAACAGAATGCTGTTTACCTTCCCACCAAAGTGGTCCATATTTATCTACAGTACAGTACTTGCAATTTCTTGCTTTCAAACAGCTGGGTTGGCAGGAGCTGGGGCAGAGATGGGAAAAGAAATAAAAATAGTCTTGACAGCTTTAAGAAAGGATTAGACAAGTTCATGGAGGACAAGGGTATCAATGGCTATAATTATGGATGCTTAAGGACAACCTCGGGGTTGGAGAGATAGGCAGGATATCTCTCAATGCCATTTCCAGGGAATCCTAAGCAGGTGAAGGCATCTCCTTGGGAATACCCTGAAGAAAATGGTGAGCCACTGTGTGAGACAGAATGCTGGACTGGATGGGCTGTGGCCTGTTCCAGCAAGGCTGTTCTTATGTTCTTATGTTCTTAACCATAAAAGAATAATCTTTTGCAAGAAGAATCATATGGGAAACAACCTCTTGACTACAACTTTTTTAAAACTGATGATGGCTGCCCGCCCTGGACGCGGATTCTGTAGGGTCTCAGAACTGCAGTCTCTGTGACACATGCACAGTTTGAAGAATGCAATGATGTCACATGGCTGTCCCGGTGGGAGAGAATTATGGCAACCCTATGCCAGAAGCTTCATAAAAAAAGTTGGGTCTCAAGGAAGGATTTGAAATGGGAATGAGGTTAAGGGATATGGACCATCAAGGAAGAAAGGGCAGAATCTTTCAAGGGTGTGGATGATCTTTAGATAAGTATCATGGTACTAGATGAATGCAAATCATAAGTGGCCAGGTCAAGGTTATAAGCAGTAGCAGCTATAAAATGTATTTGATGTCAAGTCCTTATTATTGCAACATATTACCTAATTTAGTGGCTCTCAACTTTCTCTGTTATTTTAAACTCACAATCTATGACCATTGGCTATGTTTGATAGAGAGTTAGGACACTGAAATAAAAGAATATCTGGTGGACAAAGTGTTGAGAACCATTGGTCCATCCCAACTCCACATAAGCAGGTGATTTCCCTTTGCTTACATGGATCTGGGATGGATCAATGGAAATCTGCTTTATAATTTATTCCAGATTTCCCCCCCTGGAGAGTTAACCTGGAGAGTGAAGTCAAGTGGCCCCAGGAAAGAACTGCTAACAACAAAGCTAGTAGAGGTGAGGGTATTCCATTTGAGCTATTTAAAGCCCTAAAATATGATGCCATCAAGGGCTGCATTCAATATGCCAGTAAATTTGGAAAATGCCACACTGGCCACAGAATTGGAAAATGCCAGTTTACATTCCAATTCCAGAGAAGTTAAAGCCAGAGAATGTTCAAGTTGTTGTACAAGTATGCTCATTTCACATGCTAGCAAGATAATGCTCAAGATCCAACAAGCTAGGCTTCAGCAGTATGTAGATTGAGAACTGCAAGAAGAGTAAATTGGGTTCTGGAACTTTCCTCCAGAGTGCCTCTTGCTGTCACTTCTTCTCTATTGGTTAGAATCAAGTTAAGGATAGCTACTCTAGTTTCTTCCTCCACTTTTTTTAAAGAGAAAATTATCAGCCACAGAAGCCAAGATTTCCTGGAAGGGCCATATTTGGCAGAATTTATTTTCCAACAGATATCAGTGCAATTGAAATCTCCTAATATGACAACATCCATGCAATTTGTTTTTCAAACATTTCATCTGCATCTTCTTCTTTTTTGGAAGTTAGTAGTAGTCTCCAACTGCCATGTTCCTTTTGCTTCTGCCTAATTATGTTAATCCAAAATTTATCTTCCTATATTTTCCTTTCAATTTTTTCTGTTCTTTTTAAACAATTTACATCCTTCATTTGGACTGTATTCCAGTCATGGGAGACATCCCACCAGGCTTCAATTATCCCTATCAAGTCATATTTACCATCCTATACTAGGATTTACAATTCTTCTTGTTGTTTCTCATACTCTTGGCATTCATATACAGTACTAGCATATTTTGTCCGGCCTTGCCGGGCAGTTCTTTTGTATGTGTTTTTGGTTAGGGGTGGTTTCGGTGGTAGTGATTTGAATTTGTGGTTTTTTTTAAATTTGTTAAATTTGTTTTATTTTTTTAATTTGGATTTTAAAATAGTTTTTTTACTGTTTTATACTCTTCCGGCCTCTAGGCAGGGCTGTGATTAAGAGTACTGTGATTGTCTTTATTTATTCACTTCTGCTGCAGAGGCATGGAGGGAGGATGCCTTTTGTAAGTGTTCTTGATTTATTATTTTATTTTTATTTTATTTTGATTTTGGGGTGCTGGGCTGGGGGGGTTTAAGTAGAATGTTTCTACTTAACACCCCCAAAGTGTTTTTGCTTGTTCTTTTTGATTTTTTTCTGGATTTTAGATGTGTTTTATTGTTTTGGATATTTCTGGGTTTTTTTTCTTCATTTTTTCCGTATTTATTTTTGTAATTTGTGATATTATTGTTTTTTGAGTAAGGTATTTTCATGTTGTTATGTTGTAGATAGGTGTTTTTAGTGAGTTCATGGTTTTTTGTTAGCCTTTGGTATTTCAAGTATTTTTGTTAAGTTTGTTATTTATTGTTTTGTTGTTTACTGGGTTTATTTGAATTATTTGTTTATTTATATGTGTTGTATTATTTTTGATGGTTGGCGTTGTATTTAACTGTTTGGTTGTGGTTGTGGTTGTGTTTTGTGGGTTGAAGAATGGCCTGTCTGTCATTTCCTCTTTTCCCCATTGCTGTTTCAAAATCAGGTTTCGATGCAGCGATGGGGAAAAGGATGAGCCGGCAGTCAGCTCGTTCTTCATCTGGTAAGGTCATTAGGTTGGTTGGGTGAGAAGGAGGCAGAGAAGAGCTATCTGCTTTACAATGGTTCTCTCCTCTCGGCCTTTCCCCCCCTTGCTAACCTAACGGGAGATCGGCAGGCAATGATCCATCAGGGATGGCGCTCTTCCTTGCGGATTGCTGGCTGCTGCTTTTCTATTACCTTCACCGCTGTTTCGTGCTAGTTCTCGAAACAGTGGTGTGGGTAGTACAAAGGCAGCAGCCAGTCATTCGCCAGGGATGGTGCTTCCCCTGACGAAGTGCTGCCTGCTGCTGGCCCCCCCCCGGCTCAATTTACCTTGAGGCCGATAGTGGTCTTGCCGTGTCTTCAGCGGGGTAGCAGGGAGGAGAGGGAGTCCATCTTCTCCCCATTGCTCCAGGAAAGAAGGCCTGCGGTTGTCTCACCGTGGTTTTTTGCAGGTTTGGGTTAGCAAGGCCGTGAGGCGCTGATTCCGCCTGCGGCAGCCTTGCACTCCCATTGCATGAGGTGCTGCATCTGCCTTCGGCGGCCTTGCGTTCCCATTGCATGAAGCGTTATTTTATTTTATTTTTTGCGCACTGGCTTTTTCAACGTTCTACACGCTCGCGCCATTCAGCCTGATTGGCTGAAGTGGTCATGGTGCGGAGGACACTGGAAGTTGTAGTTTGATTTTTCTGTCTGTGTTCGTGGCACGGCTGCCCCACTGGCAGCTGCTGGACCCTTGCGGCGATGGTCGGTCAGCGTAAAGGGAAGTGTATGGGGCTCGGTATGGGATATTATGGACGGGTGCAGGCGTGTATACCGGATTCCAACGGTTAATGTCCCTCCTTATAGTTAAAGATATAGACACCAGAGATTGTGTGATTTTTGGCCTGCTCTCCTTCTTACACTTTCATGGATGTCATCATCATCATCATAATTATTAATTTCCATTAGAAGTGCTCAATCTGTTCCTCTTATTGTACAATCATCTTCATCTATTTTTACTCCTGAGTTTACATCTCCCACCTGTCCCTTTATAGAAAATTTTATTTTGCAATGTTCTGATTGTTAAAAGTCTTGCTTTTCTTCATTTTTCATAATATGATGATACTCTTCCATCAGCTAAGGATTATTGGCAGTAAAACTGGAATTTCTAAAAGCTCAAGTAATCAAGGGCCACAGTATATAAATATGTGTCAGTTTTATACAAATGATGGAAATCTGAAACTAGAAAAAAATGCAGAATACATATTTTACATGAAAAAGAATGGAGAACAGAATCTATGCCATTTATTGAATTATGTATCATGGTCTTTAACTACCGTATCATATTCACCAAAGTGACTGTGACATACATTAACATGTACTATTCATCTGAGGTTTTTGTAACAGGGAATACAACTACCGAAGACTGAATTTTAGTAAAGAAATGGTGGGGGCAGCGCTGAACCCTTTTTTCTACAAATGTTTGTAAGAAAGATACTTCCTTAAGGGTGCTCTTTGAAACGGAATGAATCATGAATGACAAACAAAATCAGGCTGACATTGGATAGATTTATAAGATGTCCAAATCTAAGTGACAAATCCTCTGAAGCAGAATGCAATGATTCGTTATACCAACTTTCTAGCAATTTAATTTAGAGGGACAGAGCCACAACCAGAGTGGTTCTAAAAAGTGTAGTTCTCATTGTTTTATACTTTTCCATTATACTGGAATCCCGACATACAAATGGTTTGACTTACAAAACAATCAAGATATTGTACAAATAGAAATCCTAGCTAAAAAAAATTTACATACACATTTTTAATAGGAAAAATTCGACATACAAAAAAAATACAGTGACATTCTAGTGGCCTCTTCTGGTAATGCAATGTGTTTTCAACATGCTGTACAAATTTTTGACATACAAATAACCTCTTGGAATGGAAAAAATCATATATACAGGTTTTACTGTACTTTAAAAAACCTGTCAAAGTTACAAAAGAATGGTGTTGTGTTTGAAGTAATGGAATGCCTTCATCCAGCTTTGCTGGTGAACCAGCTCCAGTCATATTTACATGGGAAATCTATGCTCTGCAAATGCCTGCATTAGATGACTACTGTATATTGGGTGGTCTTTACAGGTGTCTTTGCAGGCATGGCAGTTAATTCATCATCTGGTAGTCATGCTATTAATTGAACTAAGATTTAACTTTAGTTCTAGCCCACCTGCATTGCAGGCGCACCCCCCCAATAACGGACACAGACAACATTGAAAGTGGATAACAGCAAAGGGCCACATTTATTGATTCAATGCCCTAGTCCGAATTATAAATTTGTATTGGTAAAACGACCAATCATAATTCCTAAGGCAAGCAGGCCGAAGTAACACTGGTAAGGTACCACCCCAAAATTGCCAACGGCAATTGGTTACAATGTATCAAATTGTATCAATTTGTTTGTTAACAACAAACAAATTGTTGACCGTAGTCAATAACTAACTCATGACCCCACCCTCTGACGCGTATCCGTGAAATCACAGGGGTGATGCATGCTGGTTAGCAATCATCATCACCCCATCGCCTGATTCGTCGTTGACCGGACAACGTTTAACTACTTTATTCCTGTCTAGTGTTGTCCAGTCAATTGCGAACCTGCCGGATACTTGTGGGTCATACTGTTTACCTTACCAGTGCTACCCGCCACACGGAGGGGCTTCACAGAAGACCTGACGCCCCCCCCAGACCGTCAGCTCGGTCAACAGGCCTGCTCGCCAGTCACCCAACAGGAGGTCCATACCTCCTCGCGACAGATGGACCCCATCCCCTGCATACAAGTCACAATTTTGTAGACTAATATCGGGGTGATGACTAACCCGTCCCCAAGCCCTGGTGGTGAGAAACCGCGCCACTGCCTTATTGACCGCGCGCCTAGCTCGGTCAAGGGCCAGGAGGTTAACGCCCCCTCTGTAAGAGTGGCGCGGAACAATGTCCGACCAAACCAGGGCTGTGGCAGGCCAGACATAATGCAAGTAGGCGAGGTCCTCGCAAATCGCATGCTTGAGCGATAAGCCGGTGACCTGGCCCAAATCATTGCCCCCCAAGTGGATGATTAGAATGTCAGGCGGGTCAGCCCCCAGGCCAGAAAAAAGGAAAGGCCGCAGCTCCCGCCATACATCCCAGGCTTACCGTGCCATGAGAGACTGGCGTGGTCACCCAGTCCCAGTCGGGGTCCCCACTCTGTCGCCGCAGCGTAACGCGCTGCCCTGAGCACATAGCTGTGGCCCACCAGCCATACTGTCACCGGTGTAATACGACACCCAGGGTCTGTAAGAAAATTGAGAAAAATGAAGGTAAGGTGACTGGATTGGTACTCATGGCGGGAGTGGGCGCACATAAAACTGAAAACATTGTGAGCCCCACCTCCCCATGCTACGTATGTCAGCCCCAGAGTACCCAAAAGCAGCTGCTGTAGAGGCTGCGCCAATACGGAACGAATGTGTGCCATAACGGGCACCTGGTGGTCCCACCCTGGTGAGGGCTCTGGCTGTCACCTTCCAAAACTGAAATTTAGTAAGGGGAGACCCACCTTGGTGACAGAAAAACGGGCCGTGGTGCCAGCCACGCAGTGCCAGGTATTCATGTAGGGCACCAACCGGACAGATGTCTGCCAAAGAACACCGTAGCAGTCTTACTCCACTGCCTACGCCATGCTGATCTGTTTTGGAGGAGCGAATCCTCAACTGGGCCCAGTCTTTGGCAACATATACATCTCCGAGTTCCAGTGCCCTACCACTTGCATCCGCCTTAGACAGCATCACGAGTTCGCTGATGCGGAGCGCTCCAAAAAATGCCACCGTTGTGGCTGCATGAAAAAGGGCTGCCTCATAATGATCAAAACAGAGGCCTGGCCAGCCCCGGGCCAACTGGGTAAGAACCCCTGGGGAAATAGGGTGCCGGTCATCCGGGCAACGCCCGCGCTCGCGCACCCACCCCTCCAAAACGTGTCTCACACGGAAGTCAGAGGTGGTATCCACATGACCCCCTACTTTGGCCATAAAAGCCAACGCCGAGAGCTTGGATGCTATGGTGCGAGGTGCAAGGCCCTGTGCATGCAGGTGAACCATGAACCGCAGAACATGGTCCACCGGGATGGGCCAGGTCTCTGGCCATTGAAATCGAGTAGCAAAAGCCCTATACAAATTGAATGCTTGTTGATACGCCTTACGCGTGCGTGGCGCTAGTGACAGGCCAATCGCCCGGTTCACCTCTCCTTGCCAATAGTCCACATCTCGTCCGGGAGTGGCGAGGGAAATTCCTCCGCATCCGGGGCCAAGGCGCGGAACCGGGAGATCTGCAGGCGGGACAAAGCGTCAGCAATATCGTTATTAACCCCTGGGACATGCCTGGCCCTGAACAAGACGTTGAGGCGCAGGCAGCGCAGCACAAAATGGCGCACTAGATCCATGACCCTGGGCGATTTAGAAGTCTGTGCATTGACAATGTGCACCACGGCAGCATTGTCGCACCAGAAATGCACCACCGAATTAGCCCACTGTTCGCCCCATAGCATCAAAGCCCCCAGAATGGGAAAAAATTCCAGGTATGTGAGATCCCGCAGGCGACCTGTGCCTGCCCATGCCGGTGGCCACCCACCATAGGCCCACTTCCCATTGAAGTACATCCCATAACCCAGGGATCCTGAGGCATCAGACTGGATCTGGAAATTGGGGGATGCCAGGAGGTCAGACCTCCAAAATGAGACCCCATTAAACTCCCTCAGGAATTGCAACCAGACAAACATGTCTGCCCTGATACCCCGGGTAAGCCTGACTCTGTGGTGGGGCCTGGATAACCCTGCCATGGCGTCGCATAAGCGCCGGGCGAAAGCCCTGCCCGGTGCGACCACCCTGCAGGCAAAATTGAGGTGCCCATGTAGCACCTGCAGTTCCCTCAGGGATGCCTTACGCTTAGCCAGCAATTCCGAGATAAGGGTCACTATCCTGGACACCTTATCACCCGGTAACCTAGCAGCCTGTACTACTGTATCAATCTCAACCCCCAGGAATACTAGTTTGGTCGACGGGCCCTCGGTCTTTTCGGGCGCTAAAGGGACACCCAGTTCCTGCATTAGCGTCTGAAATGTATTGAGGAGACGTGCACACGTGTCCCAGCCCCGTTCACCCCCGAATAAAAAGTCATCCAGGTAATGGGCTACAGACCGGGACCCTGACCTGCGGACGAAAGCCCACTCTAGGAAGGTACTAAAACGCTCGAAAGCCGAGCATGATATGGAGCAGCCAAAAGGCATGGCCTTATCAAAATAATACTCCCCTTTAAATTTAAAACCCAGCAATTCAAAGTCGCCCGGGTGCACCGGCAAGAGGCGAAAAGCTGACTTAATGTCGCACTTGGCCAGCAAGGCACCCGGGCCACACGAGCGCACCATGCGCAGCGCATGGTCGAACGATGTATACCTGACCGAACAAAGGTCATCAGGTATCGCATCGTTGACCGATCGGCCGGCTGGGTAGGACAAATGATGAATAAGGCGAAACTCACCTAGGGACTTTTTAGGAACCAAACCCAATGGTGAAACCTTAAGGTTGGGAAAAGGGGGTGCGGGAAAAGGCCCGGCGACCCTGCCCGCGTCTAACTCCTTTTTAATGCTGGCCTCGGCTACCTCCTCCCTTCCTCTGAGGGATAAAAGGTTGGGAGCATCCTGAGGAGATCTATCACCCATAAAAGGGATACGAAATCCCTGCTTAAAACCTTGGATGAGGTACTCCCTGTCCTCTCCCCTTGGGTACGATGCGAGCCAGCGCTCCAGCATGTCCACCTTAATTGGGGAGGGGGCCTTTCGGAGAACTAGTTCCATCCGTGGCAGGCTTGCCAGCCCACTGTCCATCCCTCCCTCTGCCTCGCGCCCCCCCAGGCTTGGGACAAGCAGAGGCTGCATGGGGACCAGAACATGTGGGACACTCGTGCTTATACCTGCAGTTCTTCCGACTGCAGGAACCATTGGACGAGAAAGTCCAGCACAGCAGGCGGGCTGGAACCCCCTGCCCCGCCATTTGGCGGGTAACCTGCGCTGGAGCTGCTCGCTGGACCGCATGTCCACAATGGTATCTATCCCCCGGGGCAGGACGTGTGGGTGTCATATACAAGAGCCACAGTCTCTGGCACGGCTCATCCCATCTCATCTCGGGGTGCAGGGGAATCCTCATACGGAATTCCTCATCATATGCTAGCCATGAGGGGCCCGGGAAATCTACCATCGCCCTGTATATGTTGTCCAAATATTGGACCATGGGAATAGCTAGATCCGGCCGCGCCCTCAAATACACCGCCATGTATATCAAATAAGCGGGGAGCCAGTTAGCCCAGGTACGCGGCGGCTTACGGCGGCGTGCCTGCTCCTTGTCCTTCTCATCCTGACCCTCCCTTTCTTCCTTAGTGGGCTCTCTGTTCAGGAGTGAGAAGATATCCACGTACTCCCCTCGCCATATCTTTTCTCTGGTAGCCTGAGCCAAGTGATCACCCAATGGCAGGGAATACCCTGCCGTCGGCAAAGCCGAAAAGGGGATAGCTGGCCTACCCAAAGGGGCCTGAGTTAACCCTGCCACCCCAAGTACGTTCCCAGCAGTGTAAGAACCAATGCCCACCCCAGCGGGCATGGTGGCAGTAGTTGTCGCCGGGTGGGTCGCCAGCGGCGTAGCCCCTGCACCACCCGCGCGAGGCCAAGGCCACTGAAAGGTCCCCCCTATATTGGGAATGTGTGTGGATGTACTCGTTTGCACCATATACTCACATGCTGCACCCCCGCGGGCCGCCCCCAACGGGGGTTCCGGCCCACTGGGGGCGTCGGAGCTCACGACCGATGTAGAGCTCATCACCGGGGCTTGACCCGCGCCAGGTTGCTGGCTGGGGAGCTGCGAGGCAGTGGCCGGAGCCGCGCCACCCGCCTGCAGCAGCTCAACCCTCCCCGCCGGCCGTTGTCCTGCTGCCGATAGCGCCTCCAAAGGTACCCCGAAAGGGGCACCTGCCTGACTGGCCCGGGCCAAAGACTCCTCTAAGGCCGCAATACGGGCCAGTAAGGTGTCTACAGTAACCATGGGTAAAGAGCCGGCCGGCCCACCTGACCCTTGCATGGGGACAGTTCCCTGCACCCCATGGCCCAGATATGGCCATTGGCCAGGGCCGAAGCCCGGTAGGGCTGGTGAGGAAACCTGCCAAGGCGGGGCACCGGGCCACCCCCCAAGGCTAGAGGGCCCCGGGAGAGGCTGCGGCCCAGAAGTAGTCGGCCCAACGGGTTGGGCGGAAGGAGGAGCGGTGTCCACCGCTCGCGGGCCGCGGGCCGGAGCGCCCTCCGCGCCCGCACTCTGAACGGGCCAAGGTGCGATAGACCCCAAGCCACTAGCCCCGGCCGGGGATGGCAAAGGTGGCTGTTGAGGAGGCGGCACCACGGTCCTCCGACCTGGGTTGCGCCTCCTAACAGCCCGAGCTGAATTCGCAGCAGCCTTCTTTTTGGAAGGCATCTCGAGCAAAAAAGGGAAGCTAGCTAAGCAAAATCGACCCAAAAGGCTTCCCGGCAATACCAACGAGCGACGGAGGCGCAGGGGGAAAAACTTCTCCGCTCCGTCGCTGAGGCAAAATGGCAGCGCGGCTGCCTCGTGGCCACCCCTTTTATAAGGGAGCTGGCCACGCCCCTAACTACCCGGATTCTCTGTCCTGTGGGGGGGGGCCCCGCAAAGGGCGCGGCGGCCATTTTGGCGCCGCGCTTGCATTTGCATCTGACTCTACTTCGAAGTGCTGGCTTCAGAGTGTGCAGCTTTTTATTGTACAACTCAGGATCAAAGGATCCCAGTAATTGTTGTTGTACAGTTCAGGATTCCAGTAACTGTTTTCAATCGAACCTAGCTGAACCCTGGATACCAACAACTGAGGTTAATCTGAGTGGTGGTGACCTGATTATAAAATATTTAGCATCAGTTTGCCAATCTCTTTCTCTCTCCCTTTTTGGGAGTATAGTTCTAACATCCTGGTTGCATTGTATATTTGATGTTCACCTCTTTGTTGCATTTATGTGATTTTCTGATTAAACATTTTTACCATTTTTCTTTAGTATTGTTGTTGTTGTTCAGTCGCACAGTCGATTCCGACCCTTTGCGACCCTATAGACCATTGTTCTCCGGGCGCCTCTGTCCTCCACCATCCCCCTCAGCACTCCCAGTTCTGTACCCATTGTGTCTACAATCCCATCTAGCCATCTCATCTTTGGCCTCCCCCTTCTTCTTTTGCCCTCCACCTTTCCCAACATCAAGGCCTTCTCAAGCGAATCCTCCCTTCTCATTTGATGTCCAAAGTACTTTAGCTTCGTCTTTACTATTAGACCTTCCAATGAGCAGTCAGGGTTAATTTCTTCTAAGATTGACCTATTTGTTCTCCTCGCTGTCCAGGGCACTCTCAAAACCCTCCTCCAACACCACATTTCAAAGGCATCTATTCTTCTGCGTTCAGCCTTCCTAATTGTCCAGCTCTCACATCCATACATTACTACTGGGAAGACCATTGCTTTGACTATTCTAATTTTTGTTTTCAGTGTGATGTCTCTGCTTTTCACTATGTTCCCCAGGTTTCTCATTGCTTGTCTCCCAAGAATCAGTCGCCTTTTTATTTCATGGCTACAATCCCCATCTGCAGTGATCTTTGATCCTAAGAATGTAAAATCTGTCACTGCTTCTACTTCTTCCCCATCTATTTTCCAGGAACTGATGGGGCCTGTTGCCATTATCTTGGTTTTCTTGATATTGAGTCTCAGGCCAGCTTTTGCACTCTCCTCCTTCAATCCAATCAAGAGGTTCTTTAGGTCTTCCTCACTTTCTGCCATTAGGCTGGTATCGTCTGCATATCTCAGATTGTTGATGTTTCTCCCAGCAATTTTAATCCCATATTGTGATTCCTCCATCCCTGCATTGCGCATTATGTGCTCTGTGTATAGATTGAATAAACAGGGTGATAAAATGCAGCCTTGTCTTACTCCTTTTCCTATTCCAAACCACTCCGTCATTCCGTGTTCTGTCCTAACTGTTGCTTCTTGGTTCATGTACAGATTTCTCAGGAGACATATGAGGTGCTCTGGTATTCCCATCTCTTTAATTACTTGCCACATCTTGTTGTGGTCTACACAGTCAAATGCCTTAGTGTAGTCAATAAAACAAAAGTAAACTTGTTTCTGGTATTCCTTTGTTTTCTCCATGCTCCAACGTATGTTGGCAAT
This sequence comes from Bradypodion pumilum, assembly GCA_035047305.1. Classification (NCBI taxonomy): domain Eukaryota; kingdom Metazoa; phylum Chordata; class Lepidosauria; order Squamata; family Chamaeleonidae; genus Bradypodion; species Bradypodion pumilum. Next base: position 329,563,322 of record JAWDJD010000003.1, read on the forward strand.
GTGGTCTCTAGTCCCCCTACATATTCTGAAACCAGCCTGCACCTCTGGTAGTTCTCTCTCCACATGTTGTTGAAGTCTATCCTGTATTATCTTGAGCATCACCTTGCTGGCGTGTGGGATGAGTGCAATTTTTCGATAATTTGAGCATTCTTTGGCATTGCCCTTTTTTGGGATTGGGACGTATACTGATCTTTAGTATATGTGTGTATTTTTATAGAGTACAGTAGAACCCCACAAAATGAAAAAGCTCTGTTCCATGGAGCTCTTCGCTATGTGGTTTTTTCATTGTGTGGATCAAATGGGCGATACCTCCACATTCGTTATGCATGGTTCCACTGTATTTTACTCTACTACACCCAGGACCTTGTTGCAGAACTCATCGCAAATAAAGGTAAATTGCACAGCAGTTGCCCCTCTCTGGTGGTAATTTCTTATCCTTCACTCACACAACTGCTCATGAGCCCAGTTTTACATCCATTGAGGAAATTCACAATTGGTCTTCTGCTCCATGACTCCCCAAGAGGATTCTGCCCATTGTCTGTTTTGGAATAACTCATTGTAGGGAAGCGATATTTAAGTCCAATAATCTAAATCAGGGGAGCCCAAACTATGGCCTGGAGGCCAAATCCAGCCCCCGACACCAATTCATCTGTCCTACGAAGCTGGCGATATGAGGAAGGAAGAGTTGCCGAGCCTCCCAGGAGATTTAAGCATCATATGGGCATGTTTTACTTCCACTTCCAGGAGTCACAAAGGCTTCGCAGGCCGGATGAATTGATGTTGGGGGCTGGATCCAGCCCCTAGGTCATAGTGGCTGGCTCCCTGAACCACATGACCAGCCCATGGCTCAAAAAGTTTGGGCACCCCTGATCTAAATAATCAACTGTGCACTTCTTCAAAGGACAATTTAAGACCCTGAGTGCGAAGTCCACAGGAAAGGGTAATGATCCCCATGTCAAAAATCAAAATCAAATCACTTTATTACGGTCATTGACCAGCATGGTAAAAAGAGTTTAAGTACAGGAGATACAATCAAAATGTACCACAAACATATCTACTTGAGATGAAATAAAATAGAATAAAATCAGTTCTTAAAATTGGTGCATAGTTATTTTTTTCTTGTTATATTGTTAATGTGACTTTTATGTACTTCATTTCATTTTCATTTCAAGTTTAATTTCTATACTGCTTACTCACCCAGCGGGCAACTCAAAGCGGTGTACATAATAACAATAGGATAGTACAATAATACAGGTAAACATAACACAATAAATCAACAATACAATAATAAAGCAGGTTATTGATAGATATAACAAATGTATTGAGTTATATATCTAAGTTTACAAGTGGTTATATATTGAAAGTGATATATATGAAAGCCGCGCATATTTGATGAATCATAAATGGGGGGAAATGGGATTAGTTTAAAATGTTTACTTTTTCCCTCTTTTTCTTTTTTCATGTATTGTTCATGTATTGTAGAGTATATTGGTATTTTAGTATTGTATTTCATGAAAGGTATTGTATTTGATTACTTTTTTGTACTTGTTTGTTTTTACTTTTTTGTTTATTTTTTATCTTTCTTGTTGAAAACCAATAACAAATTATAAAATATAAAAAAATTGGTGCTAAATCCCACTTGAATCCAGAGGTTATGAGGAAGGCAGCAGCTTCATCAATACTGGCCTGGGGCTGATGAGGGCTTTGCATGCCAAAAGAGCTCAGGACCAAAAGGTGAATCACAAAACTGGATCAGTGGTACAGGTTATCATGATGTGATGCAGAAGGCAGATGAAAGGCCACTGCATAAAGTTCTCAGAACAGTCTTCATGACTGATCATCATGATGATTGCCTATATTCAGATTCAGATATGGTAGAAGAAGAACACTTCTTCAAAGGACAATTTTAAGGATGCATATAAGGGGGGGATAGACTGTGCGACTGAACAACAAATAAGGGGGAGAAATTTCTTGCTGTTTTACCTTGTATAATATTTCCCAACACCTTTAGCAAACTATATGCAGTGCAAATCTGAGCTAACTTGTTTTGGAAAACATTTTGGGACAGACAAAATTCTGATATCTTAGTTCAGGCACTTGATAGGTGATGGGTAACATACAGAATGTCTTGTGAAAACACAAGGATTGCATTGAAATGTATACGCTCCCCTATACATTATGGGTGTTTGGAAGCCAACCAGTCAATGTCTCAATAATGGGCACATAGATTGGAGTTGGCCTACCTTTTACCCTTTTGTGAAACTATAACTCACTTCATAAAGGGGTTTATCATGGCATCTGTTTATTTCTAATTATCTATGAAGATTCAATTCCTGCAAATGAGGAAACACAAAACAACAGCAACAACAATAATGCCAGCTCATATAGGCAGGAGGAGAAAGGCAAAAGTGACAGTCTGCTGAGCTGGGCATTTCATTTCATTTTAGTTGTCCCTCTTTATTCCAGCTGCTAGGAGAAAGCCCCCATCAGCTTTCTACAGCAATAACTGAAAAAAGGCTGGATTTCAAAGGGCAATGGACACAGTTTCCCTTGACTTCTTCTTAAAAGAAGAACAACACATTTCCCCTGTTTGTTCTGCCCCTGCCATTTCTGTTCCATGGATCTGAAATTACTAGTGCTGAAGGTACAAGACTTTGATGATGTAATCTATGACTTTGCAGAAGGAAAGTCATGAAAGTTTCATTTCTGTGGTAAAAAGCATGCTTTTTCATCATCTTCCTTAGTATTTATTTCTTTTAGTAAAGGTTTCCCTTGCTCAAATCCAGTTGTATGTGACTCTAGGGTTCAGTGCTCATCTATGTTTCAAAACCAAAGAGCCAGTGTTGTCTGCTTCTGCAGATGTTTCCGTGGTCATGTGGCAGGCATGACTAGACACTGGAGCGCACAGAACACTGTTTACCTTCCCACCAAAGTGGTCGCTATTTATCTACTTGCAATTTCTTGCTTTGCTGTACCCACACCCCAATAACGACGCGGACACAAATTCTTTGGATTGAAATTGGGCCACAATTACTTAATTCAAAATGGTCCTACCTTAACAACGGTTAAGGATCAAACGGGCCAAAATAGCACTGGTAAGGGGCAAATCCAATCAGAACCCTAATTAACTGCCTCTCACCACTTGTTACTGCGGTAACAGTTGAGAGTCTCCGTCAACAACCGGCTTCAGCGGAAACATGTTGTTGACCACTATGAGTGTTAAACTATATAAGTCATTTGGCTGGCCATACAAGTTTGGCTAACCTTGTCCTCACTATGGCCAACCAAATGGATTTGCCCTATTAAGTAATAATGCAGTTGCCCCTAACCAGTGCTATCCGCCACACGGGGAGGAGTTAATGACTCACCGCCCCACCATGACCGCAAACGGTCAACAGGCCCATTTGCAAGGCGGGCAGAAAGAGGTCCATGCCCCTTTCCGACAAATGCACTCCATCCTCATGGTACAGACAGCGGTCTTGTATCCTCAACAAAGGGTGTGGGACAACAGTCCCCAACATGTTGGCATACAGGAAATGGGCCACTGCCCAGTTGACTGACCTGCGGGCCCGGTCAACGCTGCAGGAGTCAATGTCGCCCCGGTAAGACACTCGTGGCACCATCTGGGACCACACGATCCGTACCCTTGGCCAGGACTAACCCAACAGGGCAAGATCTCTGCGTATGGCACATGCCAAGTCCAAACCTGTGACCTGAGCCAAATCATTGCCTCCCACGTGCACGACCAGGACATCCGGCGGACCTTGATAACTGATGGATCGGAGGAATGGGATCAATGCATGCCAACGCATTCCCCGGAAGCCGAACCATCGAAGCAGCGCCACTGCGCCAATGCCGAGGTGTGACCCCCATGGGGTGGACGCAGCATGGCGGGCCGCCCAGTATACATAGCTGTGCCTGACAATCCATACCCTCACAGGCATCCAGGCATGTACCGGAGCTGCAAGAAAAGAGAAAGAAAAATGCACGAGAAATGTGCTATTGGGAGAGAGGTCATATATACGAGCAGAATCGACCTGAATCCCACCTCCCCATGGCCCTAATAGCATCATTGCTGTAACCACATGCAGCCGCAGTGGACACCGCACCAATCCGGAAGGAATGGGTCCCGAAACAAACCCCTTTTAAATCCAACCTTGTCAAAGCCGCACAGGTCACCCGCCAAAACTGGTACCTGGTCAAAGGCTGAGCGTCCGAATGACAAAAAAGAGGTCCCTGCCATCCCCTGCGCACTGCCAAAAAGGCACCGAGGGCTCTGACCGGGCAGATAACTGGGTTGCTACACGTGTATAGCATGATGGTGCTGCCCTTGCCAAGTTGGTCAGTTTTGGAAAAATGAATGGATAGGCGCAACCATTCATGCATAACAGAGATATCATCCAGTTCCAATGCCCTGCGGGATGTATCACTGCGAGACCGAACCACTAGCAAGCTGACTCGAAGGGCAGCAAAGAAAGCCAGTGTGGTGGCTGCCTGGAACAAGCAGGCCTCATAATAATCCCTGCAGACCACCAGCCAAGCCCCAGCTAGTCGGTGTAACACATCAGGAGAAATTGGGCGTTGGCCCACCCTTCCAAAACACGCCGGATTCGAAAATCCGACGTTACATCTGCAATACCATTCACCTTGGCATAAAAGGCCAATGCTGAGAGATGGCTTGCAATGGTCCTAGGCGCCAAGCCACCAGTGTGTAGATGGACCATAAACCGCAATACATGATCAACAGGGAGAGGCCAAACGGCAGGGAGGCATGCCTCATGGCGGAACGCCTCGAAAGCCCTGTGTGTGACAGAGTACGCCTTACGGGTGCTGCTAGCCAGCGACAGACCGATGGCCCGGTTCACTTCGCCACACCAAACCTCCACATCTCGGCCGGGATTGGCAAAGGCCGGTCCTTGGCCTCCGGCACCAGGGTCCGGAACCGATCTATCTGTAGGTGAGACAAAGCATCAGCAATATCATTATTGATACCCGGGACGTGCCTAGCCTTAAACAATATGTTGAGGCACAATGCACACAACACGAAATAACGGACCATGGCCATCACTTTGGGGGAGCGAGACGTTTGGGAATTGATGATGTGGACAATGGCCGCGTTGTCACACCAAAAATGGATGACCGAATTGGCCCAGGCTTCACCCCATAGCAGGAGCGCCCCCAAAATAGGAAAGAATTCCAGGAAAGTAAGGTCCCTGAGTACGGCAGTGCCTGGCCATGACTCCGGCCATCTGCCATCTGCCATATGACCAATGACCGTCGAAGTATAGCCCGTAGCCAAACACTCCGGACGCATCTGACTGAACCTGGAACCTGGGGGTCACGATGCGCTCATCACGCCAGAACGACACCCCGTTAAAACCCGAGAGAAATCCCAAATACACCTGCAGGTCGTCCTGGGTGCCTCTGGTCAAACGAACCCGGTGGTGCTTTTTGGACAAGCCAACCATGGCGTCACACAGGCACCTGGCGAAAGCCCGACCGGGGGCGACGACCCTGCAAACGAAGTTGAGGTACCCATGTAGTACCTGAAGGTCATGGAGGGATGCCTTGCGTTTGAACAGCAAAGCCCGAATCGCCTCTGAAATGTGAGCTACCTTGTCAAGGGGCAACCTGGAAGTCTGGGCGATGGTGTCAATCTCAATCCCCAGGAAAACCAATTTGGTTGTGGGACCCTCAGTCTTTTCAGGAGCCAATGGCACCCCCAATCCGCCATGAGCTCCTGAAAGATGGCCAGCAGGCACGCACACTCATCCGTTTTGGCAGCGGCCCCGAACAAAAAATCATCCAGGTAATGTGATACAGAATCCACCCCCGAGCGGCGGGTGAAAACCCAATGCAGGAATGAACTGAAACATTCGAACGCCGAGCAAGAGACAGAGCATCCAAAGGGCATTGCCTTGTCCACAAAATATTGCCCCTGGAAACGAAAGCCTAGCAGCTCAAAATCATCGGGGTGAACAGGCAGGAGGCGAAAGGCTGACTTTATGTCACATTTGGCCATCAATGCCCCCCGGCCGCAGGCCCGGACCATGTTGAGTGCCTGATCGAACGACGCATACCGGACTGAACATAGCTCGTCTGGTATAGCGTGGTTCACTGATTTACCAGCTGGGTACGACAAATGGTGAATCAGATGAAATTCACCCGAAACCTTTTTTGGGGACCAAACCCAGGGGCGAGACCTTCACATTAGGGAAAGGAGGTGCATCAAAGGGCCCAGCAACCCAGCCCTCTTGCACCTCCTTGAATATCTTTTCCTTTGCAACGTGTTCCATCCCTTTTAAAGAAAGTAGATTAGGGGCATCTTGGGGCGAATGCACCCCCACGAAAGGGATGTGAAAACCCTCATAAAAACCCGCCCAGATGTAATCCACATCAACCCTCTTAGGATAGACGTGGAGCCAACGCGCCAAAACTTCCAGCTTGATCGGGGAGGGGGCCTTAGTTAGCCGCCACGGGGTCAGCGTTACCCCAGCCGGGGCTGTCCCCTGCCCCTACCTCACAACCCCCCTGATCTGGTGCAGGCAGTGGCCGGATGTGGCCCTGAGCAGACGGAACATTCATGCCTATACCTGCATTTTTTGCGGGAAAATCCAGCCGCAGATGAGTAGCTCCAGCACAACAGGCAGGCTGGAACCCCCTGTCCCGCCGAAAGGCGGGGTGATTGTGCAGGGCCAGGGCGCTGTACAGCATGGCCCGAATGGAACCAGTCACCGGTGGCCGAGCGGGATGGGGTCATATAATACAGCCACAAAAGCTGGTTGGGCTCGTCCCAGCGCATCTCCAGGTGAAGCACGGCCCACATACGAAATTCCTCATCATACACCAGCCACGATTGACCCAGGTAGTCCACATAAGCTCGATAAATAATGTCGAGGTATTGGAACAGGGGAATAGCTAGATCAGGACAAGCCCGTATAGAGACCACCGCATAGATCAGATATGCGGGCAACCAGTTGGCCCAGGTGCATGGAGGTTTGCGACGACGGGCCAACTTCTTGTCCCTATCATCCTCTTTCTCCTTCTCATCCCGCGTGGGCTCCCTGTTCAACAAGCTGAACAGGTCAACGTATTCCCTGCACCAGATCTTGTCTCTGGTGACAGGGAGCAGGTGATCGCCCAGGGGAAGCACAACCACGGCGGTGGGCAACGCTGACATAGAAACAGTATGGTACCCGGTATTGGTGGGTGGGCCGTAGGGCCAAACCGGGTAGGGAAGTTGCAAGCCAGCTGTTGCCGAGGCACTCTCCAACCCCCGGCCTGTGCCTGGGCTGCCATAATGGGCAGTACGGACGAGGCAACAGGCTGGGGAGCCTGAAGGGAGGGCCACGGCCAAGCAGTGGGTGCAGGCTGGGAATTGAGTTGTGAGGCAGTGTGTCTAACTTGACCGCCATACTCACCAGTCACTACCCCCCCTGCTGCCCCCACTGGGGGTTCCAGCAGGGCCGGGGCGCCGGAACTCACGAATGAAGTAGAGCTCTGACTGAGGCAAGGGCATTCTTCACCGGTACCGGAATGCCGCAGCGGCACGCCAGCAGCACTGGAAGGCACGCCACCAGCAGGCCTGGCTAGCAGAGCCGCTTCAAGGCGGGCCAGACGGGAGTCGACCGCGGAAGGCAGGTAGGCCTCTGGATTTGGGGCTAGCTGTGTGGCTGGGCAAGCGGCCCCGGCCCATGGCAGAAGCCCCACAGCCCGCTCCAAGGCCATGAAGCGAGCCTCAAATGTGGAGTGGGCCATGTCGCTGGGCATCGGAGGCATGGAAATTATAGTGAGCCTGGACGGTGCCAGCTGGATGGCTGGAGGGGGGGCTAAATGGGCTGATTGCACCGCAGCTGGGGCCCCAGCATAATACCCAGGGTCATCACGGATGGGACGGGTGCTGGGTTCCCTGCGTGCCCTTTGGCATGGTGGTGGTGCAGGTTGAGGCACCGGCGCAGGTGCCACCGTGTGCCTGCGTTGCGCCGCGCAAGGGCAGTGGGCCATAATGGTGCCACCTGAAGCGACCTTCTTTTTCGGCGCCAAACGCGCCAGGGGTGCAAAGTGGGGGGGCAAATATGGGCCCCGTTGGAGGGCCGCAGAGGAGGTGGCAGAATAGAGGCCCCACAAGTGAGGAGCTAAAAGTAGGCCAAAGGAGGGAGCTGAGGCCCACCGGCACGGCCCACTCCCGGGATGTGACTATGGGGTGCGGGCCAGGCAATGGGGATGAGCCGAAGCGAGGCCGTCAATGCTGGGGGCCCTTGCCACTGACCACCCACGGCCCTGGCACGTTCCCGGGCAGGCGCCGCAGGGGCCAAAGATGAGCGTGGCAGAGGTGCTGCAAGGATCCCCGGAGCGGGCCCACTCCAGGGCTCGCCGAAGTGAGCCGGCAAGGCTGGTGGCCCTTTCCGCTGCGACCCGTGGCCCCGGCCCATTCCCAGGTAGGAGCAGCAGGGGCCGAAGAGGAGCATGGCAAAGGCGCCGCGAGAATCCCCAGTGAGAGCCCGTTCCCGGGCAAACGACGGGGAGAAAGTCGGCTGGGCATGGAAACAAACGTTCCTGGGGCCCAGCCGAAGTTTAAAGAGAGGGGGCTGTTGGCCCGGCCACCCCTTATAAAGGGGAAGCCGGCCACGGCCCCTCTCCCTGCTGGCATGCCTGCACTTCAGGGGCAGGGCCAGCAAAGCGCACGGCAGCCATTTTGCCGCCGTGCATCCCTTTGAGCTAGGTTGAACTATAATGATACAGCACCTGGAGCTAAAGCCACTGCTAGGTTGGCAGGAGCTGGGACAAAGACGGGAGCTCATTCCGTCCTGCAGTATTCGGGAATCAAACTGCTGGCCTCCCACCTTACAGTCAGCGTCTTAGCCACTTGAGCCACTGCACTCCATGTGAATGCTGGATTCAACTTGAGGGATACATGGGTGTGCCACTTCATCCAACTAATGTCTCTTTGTTGTGTGTAGCGATGTCTGGCCGCTAGGGCGGCGTTAGGTCCCGGAGGAGACTGATCAATGACAACACGAGGCAACAGGAGCGAGATCAGATCAGTGGTTTATTGGGAAAATACATACACCTTATATAGATCAGAAGGCAGGTAGAAAAAACCATCACCCGAAAGTCAATCACATCACCTTGTTTACTCAGGTTAATTGGGAAACCTCTCAAAGGGGAAGTTAATTATTTCGGGCAAACACGGGACGAGGGAGACCATTGTTTTAGGGCTTAGACAGGGGTAAACATCTGCACTGTTTGCACCGGGGATTTTCCTTGGCCAGGAGATGAGTGTTTACCTGATCAGTCACTGGAGTTAGTGATTAGCCTACCTTGCAGAATCGTCGGTCAGGTCATGTAATTGGGTGAATCAAACCCTATATTTTATTCACCCCCCTTAATTTGTCTGCCCGCAGAGCCCGCAGCTCAAGGAGCGTCCTCCCGAAGCGGCCTCTGCAAGAGCCGTTTCCATGCCCGATGGGCATGGGGAAACCATATTTCCTCTTTCTGTTTTATTTCAGAACCTGACCGGCGATCTTGCGCAGGAGCGGCATCAGCTGTTGGTCGGGAATGACGTCACGGGGTTTCCTTCTGCGGTGACACTTCGAGATCAGCGGGGGAATACATTGAGCAAAACAGCAAACCGCAATGCCTAGTATGACTACCCCCACCACCACCTTGATCACTGTCTGAAGCCACCCCCAGGGGATCCACGACCACATCCATTTCCACAGGGAGCTCCACCAAGCCCCCCATGCAGAGCCTTCTGTGATGCCTGCTACTATGGTGTGGAGATCTGTGATCTGGCTTTGAATCTTACGAGAGTTGTCCGTAAGATTAAAGCAGCACATACCATGAAAAGACTCGCAGCCCAAGTGGTGCAACAATAAGAGGTAGTCGATAGCCGCCCGATTATCGAGAATGGCATGGCGAAGTTCCGCCTGCTCCTGATTGAGGAGCGCTATCGCTGAGGAGGTATGGTTGATGGCCTTTGCTAAGCCGCAAGCCAAGCGGCCGATCCTCTTTGCGTTGCCGACGGCTAAGCCGGGTACGCCAAAGATGCTGACTGCCAAGGAGAGGTACTCGGCAGGTCTCATTACTCTAAAGCTGCTTTCACAAGAGCTGTCTAACATGGTGGTGCGAGTGTGCCTTATGAGTGAGGGAACATGGGATACATTAGAAGCATTGGGAACGTCAGTGCTAGGGGCAATCATATCCTTAGTAGGAAGCAACAGGGTTAAGCGACTGATACAACATATAGAGTCTGTAATATTGGCAGGAATATAGTTAAACGTGTACTGGTTACAAGTGAAGAACCATCCGGATGGTAGGGTGATGTGTGCATACTTTGAACCAAGCGACACTGGGTTGTTGCAAGTCCAATTGCCGCTGCCTACATCGAGGCAACGGCGCCGGGCTCGGCCGGGTCCGGAGCAACCGTGTATCCGGCCGCAGGTAGAGTTCGGGCTGACCGCCACTCGAGGAGTGTGGAGAGTGGCCGCATCAGCCGGTAAAGTCATGGTTAGCCGCATCTCCCAACGAGCATATTCCGAGGAAGCTGATGGGATGTATGGGCTGAAGAGTCTCCTCACCAGCCAGTCCCCGTCCCGGGGGTGTGCGCCTGGAGCTTCACGTGCCGCGGCTTGCCCATCACCGCAATGCAGGAAAGGAGGTGCTGCTCCACGTGGGAAGCAGCCTCCCCTTTCTGCGCCGTCGCCCAAACGAACTGAGAAAAAGTGTCAATGCAGACATGCATGTATTGCCATCTGCCGAACTGCGGCACATGCGTGACGTCCATCTGCCATACCTGATTAGCCTCGGTCCCTCGTGGGTTGACCCCCCACGAGCCCCCCCCCCCGGTGCTCCTGCACAATGCTGACAAGAGCGGACTATGCCTTGGGCTTGAGAAAGCGGCAGATTGAACTGTCTGGCGAGTGCCTTGGCATTTTGGTGAAAAAAAGCATGACTTTGAATTGGAGTAGTAAAAACTCCCAAAACCGAACGTTGCTGAATTTCCTTTGCCGCCGCGTCCGCTCTGCTATTGCCCGCGGAAATCGGACCCGGTAGGTCTTGGTGACTTCGGATGTGGGCAATATAGAGCGGCTCCGTGCGGTTCCGCAAGTGAAATTGAGCAGTGAGAAACAGGCTAAGCAAGTTTTTGTCTATCGCGGGAGTGATGTAAGCTCCCGGTAGACTGTGGAGTAAATTCCTAACGTATAGACTGTCAGTAATGATGTTTAAGCGTTCCTTGGCGAAGGTGCGCAAGGCAAGGTTCACGGCCGCCAACTCCGCCCGCTGCGCGGACTTCTGTGGAAGAGTTAGCAGCGTGTGCCAAGCTTCGCCCTCCTGCCAAGTCAGGACACCATATGTGCGTCCCCCATCGGTAAAGACTGTTTTGGCCCCCTGAAGCGGGACCAGCGAAAGCAATTCGAACAAACTGACCGTTCCTGTCTGGAGTGAGACAAGTCTGGGGTCTTTGGGCAAATGGTATGCCAAGCTTCCAGTGAATCCTTCCAACGCTATCGGAAGCGAGTCACCTAGCTGCATCAACTGATGAATTTGTTCCTTGGTGAACGGGACTGTGATCTTAGCTAAATCGTGCCCAGAAATGTCCCTTGCTCTCAGCCTGCCATGGTAGATCACCGCGGAGACCAGTTCTTGGGGCGGAACAATGTTCTGAGAAGAGGTGTTAGGCAAGTATACCCACTCCACAATTTTCGCTCCCTTCTCTGAGTCTACTCCTAGCGCCCCAGTGAACATGGATCCTGACCGTACGACGTACAAATTCAGGATCGGGGCATATGGCCCCTGGGCGATCCTATCCACCCACCTCTGGCTGAGAACTTGGTTCACCTTCTCGAGCGCCAAGCGGCGTCTCGAGAGATTTTTATCCGGTCTGCCGGCTGCTTACCTAAGGTTAGCAGCGAGAAGAGCGGTTTTAGAAGATCCGTATCTAGACGAAAATACAGTCTGGCCCAATTGATATTCCCCAAAACGTGCTGCAACTCTACAAGGGTGACTGAGTCTTGTAAATTTATCTGAGGCAGAACTGGTGCTGCGAAAGAGCGGAGAAGCCGATGGCCCAAGTATGAGAAGGGCTCGGTTCTCTGCACCTTTTCCGGGGCAATGAGTAAGCCTTTGTCCCCCAGGCTGGCCTGGAGGTCAGAAAACATTTCGCTGCCGAGCTGCGGCAACGCTACTAAAATGTCGTCCATGAAGTGACAAACAATAGCTTTAGGGTAAAGGCTTCGGAACTTTGCCAGTGCGTCGTGAACATAAATTTGGCACAGGGTGGGCGAATTGAGCATGCCCTGTGGCAAGAATTTCCACGCGTAACGCTGCGTGGGCTCGCCGTGGTTCACGACCGGCACCGTAAAGGCGAACCTTTCCCGGTCCCTGGGGTCTAAGGGGATTGTATAAAAGCAATCCTTGAGATCTACGACTAGAATCTCCCACCCCTCGGGAATCATGTTCGGATTCGGGATGCCGCATTGGAGCGGACCCATTGGCTGAATACATTTATTGATCTCTCTGAGATCGTGGAGGAGTCGCCACTTCCCCGACTTCTTCTTAATAACAAAAATTGGCGAATTCCAGGGACTAGTGGACCGTTCTATGTGTCCTGCGTCTAGCTGTTCCTTAACTAGCTGCTTGAGGGCAACTAATTTCTCTCCCACTACCGGCCATTGTTCTACCCAGACCGGAGTGTCGGTGAGCCATTTAAGTGGCAACGCCATTACCCGAAGGTAAGCGTAGCACCGTACTGCTGCAGAATGTCTCGCCCCCAAAGATTGACGTGCACGTCAAGAATGTGCGGCCGAATTACCGCCGTGCCGTCAGCCCTTGGGATTGTGACTTCTACCCACTCTCGGCTCCTAAACGCTTCCTGAACGCCTCCTACCCCCCACACATCGGAGACCGGCTCAATGGCCCACTCCTTTGGCCACTGGCTCCTGCTTATCACTGTCACATCCGCTCCGGTATCGAGTAACCCTGAGAACACCCTTTTGTTCAAAAATACCTCGATAACGGGGCGCTGCTTCCACTCAATGTTGGTCTCCACTGTCGCTAAGACCTGGTATCCTTGCACTGCCTCACTCGCGCTCGAGCGGTCTGCTGAACCGGCCTCTGAGCTGTCCCTGAGCCTTCCCTGGCTGCCTGCTGGCGAGTGACAAGGAACCATGATCAGTTGCGCTAACGTGTCTCCCTTGTGGATAGTTTGGGGCAGGTGTGTCCAAAGCTGGACCTGGAGAATGCCTGAAAAATTCGAGTCAATGACTCCTGGAATTATAAAAATTCCGCGTGCTCCAGCTACACTACGGGGCAAAACTAAGCCTATGAAGCCTCTGGGCAGGGGTCCCATGTATTGGGTGTCGACTAGATAGACTGTGCCTGGCAGATCGCATGTAACGTCCGCCTGGCAAGTCAATTCTAGCCCTGTGCTGCCCTTGGGGCTGGCCTGTGCCCTCGCAGTGCCTGGAATGTGCCTGGAATCTAGTCTAAATCTGGGGAGTTCTGGTTCTGGGTGAAGGAAGCCTCTGTTTGGACTGGGGCCAGAGACGTGTCCGGATTCCGGTTTCCCGAACTCGGGCAATACCTGGCCCAATGGTAGCCTTTCTTGCACTTCGGGCAGGGGGTGTTCGGAGCCTTGGGACGGCCGGACTTTTGTCCGCCCCCCTTGGATCGGCACTCCCTAGCGAAGTGACCGACCTTGCCACAAGTGTGACATGCCCCTTTGCTCTTGCCATTAGGTCTTCTTCCTCCCTGCACCGCTGCCGCTAGTAGACCCATCTTGTAGGAGTCTGTGCCAACGTCGGAGCATGCTCGGATCATGTCCGTTAAGGTCAAGTCAGGGCGATTGCCCAGGGACTGCAAGACTTTACGGCAGTCCAAGTTGGCGTTGTCCTTGGCTAACTTAATCATGAGCTCTTGTTGGGCCTGCTCATTGTCAATCTGCCTGCTAATTGCTTCCTCCAGGCGATTGATGAAGTCCATATAGGGCTCTTGGGCTCCTTGCTTAATAGCGGTGTAGTTCTTGGCCGTTTTGCCAGACGCTGGGACCTTGAAGTATGCCCTATAGGCAGCTTCGGCTGACATTTCTAGGGTGGCGAGAGGCAAGTTGATTTGAGCGTTGATGGGCTCAAAGGCACCTGAACCATACAACTGGTCAGGGATTACCGCGCCTCCCATCCTGGCAATCAATCAATCAATCAATCAGTTTAATTTATATCCCGCCTTCCTCAGCCGAGACCAACTCGAGGCGGCTAACAACATAATCCAACAAAGTAACAATAAAAAGATAATACAGAGAAACAACAAGTTCAAAATGGACAACAATCCAGATAAGCATAATATCATAATACAAAAACTACACTACATAATTAGATCATAAAAATGCAATAAATATAATTATACTACAGCAAACCCAACATAGCAAGACCCCCATGTCCACTGGAGAACAGTCGTAGGAGCTACCACTCCCCCAACAGCTTGGGGAAGGAGGTCCACGTCTCAGTCTCAACATGAGCCAAGGCAGCCACAGCAAGGAGCCAAAGACGGCAATGGTCCTGGGGCGGCGGCAGTCCTGGGCCTGGCCCAGCGGCCCACGGCCCTTTATCTCCCGTGCAAGGGACGGGAGAGAAGGGCGGGGCCAGGTGGAGAGGCCGATGGAATGGCCCTCTCTTCGCCCCCACCGGGGCAGGACGCGCAGCGGCGGCAGGCTCACCCGGGCGCCCCTCGCCTTTTAAGTCCAAGGGCGAGGGGGAAGGCGGGGCCCGAGGACGCCGGCCAGGTGAGAGGCCGATGGCCGATGGAATGGCCCTCTCTTCGCCCCCACCGGGGCAGGACGCGCAGCGGCGGCAGGCTCACCTGGGCGCCCCTCGCCTTTTAAGTCCAAGGGCGAGGGGGAAGGCGGGGCCCGAGGACGCCGGCCAGGTGAGAGGCCGATGGCCGATGGAATGGCCCTCTCTTCGCCCCCACCGGGGCAGGACGTGCAGCGGCGGCAGGCTCACCCGGGCGCCCCTCGCCTTTTAAGTCCAAGGGCGAGGGGGAAGGCGGGGCCCGAGGACGCCGGCCAGGTGAGAGGCCGATGGCCGATGGAATGGCCCTCTCTTCGCCCCCACCGGGGCAGGACGCGCAGCGGCGGCAGGCTCACCTGGGCGCCCCTCGCCTTTTAAGTCCAAGGGCGAGGGGGAAGGCAGCCCGAGCTTGCGCCTCTAGGCGGAACTCGCTGTCCCAAATCATGTACTGGCTGGGGGTAAGCATCATCCTCATGACTGCTTTCCAATCGTGAGGAATCCACATGGTGGTTTCGCACACTTGCTGAAGCGTGCCCCTCGTAAAACGACTTTGGAGCCCTGTCTCTGAAATTGCTTTCCGTAAAGCCATGAGAAGCTTGTACGGGACTGGGGAGTGTACTACCTGCTGTGCGCCCGTGAGCGCGTCCATCTCCAAGCGGATGGGGCAAATCTGTCTAAGTTCAGCTAGCTGTTCAACTGACAATTCCCCCTTCTTAAGTTCTATCTCAGCTGTGCGCTGAAGGGCACTCTTCACGACTAGGGAACCTGGAGCTGTCAGAGAAGCGCCAGCGCCTCTCATTCCTTGCGTTCCCTCGGTGACGTCTGCAGCTGTCACCGCAGGGACGTTCCCTGCGCTACTCTGCCGATAGCTAATTGACGGATAGAGCGCCGTGGGCGCAGTTGGCTCGACTGGCTTGCCTGATGGCTCAACTAACGGGGGTTCTTTGGCCTCTACCCGGACTGGCTCGATCTGCTCTAAGAGTCTCCTACACTTCCTCCATGTGCGGACTATCCCTCCTGGGGCTTTCGGGGGTTGCTGAATGCAGTCTCCTATCTGATCCCAGAGCTTCAGGGTTAACGTACCCACTTCTGGGTAAAGTAGGCAGTGTTCCCTGAGGTACGCCAAAAGTCTCGCTAGTTCCCTGCTGTGAAAACGTAACTTAAAAACCCTGGCCAGGATTCTGAACTCCTCTTCCCGAGTTCTTTGGCTAGCGGAAGGACTTGGTCTATGAGAACAAGTCCCCATATTACCTGCGATTGGGTCTCTGGAAGATTCCTCCTCGGGACGAGTCGACGCGTCTTTGCAGGCAACAGGTTCGGGCGTCGGGTGTCTGGGGTAGACCTCGGAGCGTGGACCTTCTGCCACGGGCCCTTCTATCGGCCTCTGCGATGTCAGGGGCTCACAGCTGCCCTGAGCGGAACGCGTTTCCCTCTATGGCAAACCTCTCGAAAGCGGGGAGGAAGCAGTAGGAATGTCTCTCTGGAATGCCTCACGGCGGGCCGTTCTCTGTCCGGCTGGCTGCCGACCAGAGCGCCGCGCTATCCTCCGGGCTGGCGGGTCGCGGTTCAAGCGTGGAACCGGACCGCGGGGATCGCTACTCACGAGTAGACCTCTCCGGGGTCCTTTACTCACGAGTAAATCACGTCGGGGTCACCAGCTGTAGCGATGTCTGGCCGCTAGGGCAGCGTTAGGTCCCGGAGGAGACTGATCAATGACAACACGAGGCAACAGGAGCGAGATCAGATCAGTGGTTTTTTGGGAAAATACATACACCTTATATAGATCAGAAGGCAGGTAGAAAAAACCATCACCCGAAAGTCAATCACATCACCTTGTTTACTCAGGTTAATTGGGAAACCTCTCAAAGGGGAAGTTAATTATTTCGGGCAAACATGGGACGAGGGAGACCATTGTTTTAGGGCTTAGACAGGGGTAAACATCTGCACTGTTTGCACCGGGGATTTTCCTTGGCCAGGAGATGAGTGTTTACCTGATCAGTCACTGGAGTTAGTGATTAGCCTACCTTGCAGAATCGTCGGTCAGGTCATGTAATTGGGTGAATCAAACCCTATATTTTATTCACCCCCCTTAATTTGTCTGCCCGCAGAGCCCGCGGCTCAAGGAGCGTCCTCCCGAAGCGGCCTCTGCAAGAGCCGTTTCCATGCCCGATGGGCATGGGGAAACCATAGTTGTATTGCTTGGTTATGCCAGAAATGCACAAATACTTGGATTCCATTCAACTTTACATATTTGTCTAGAGGTGATTTGAACACCTCATCCCAGAGAAATTGCTGTGGAAGGTACAGATACAATGCATTTACTGCAACTTGTAAACAAGTGTGTTATAAATGGAACCCCATTCAAGCAAGGTTGTTTTTGGAATAATTTGTGGCAAATGGTAAAGAAAATGGAGGGACAATAATAGTGATACAGCACCTGGAGTTAAAGCCACTGGGAATGAAAACCCCACTGCCTCCTGATTTATTATAAGGTGGCCAGTTACCTCATAAGTTTGTTCCTGAGCAGAGATATTATTAACCAGCTTCCCAGAAGCCAGCAGCTGTGAAATAACAGTGCCCATTAAAGATACAGACAAGATGAACATGTTAGTTGTATTCATACACAGTTTAGTATATTTTAAAGTGTGTTTCTTATCTGCAGTTCTAAGATACTGAGCACAAAGCCATGAAAGCATGAGCTTGAAGCAGAAAATAGGAGCATTCTATACCACTACTAAGATGAAGGGAGGAGCTATTCTCTTTGGGTACTTTCATCAATCTATTTACGTTTAATTTTTGTATATCTACAGAAAACTCATCCAAAGCAGCAGTAGCTAAGATTACAACTCCCATCACTTTATGCCAAATAGAAATGAAAATTATGATGTGACACATCTGGAAATCATCAGGTTGGAAAACATTATTAGAAAACCTTTTTAAAATCAAATATATATATTTAAAATGTACTAGTAACTTATTCTGCATTTCTTTCAATGATCTTAATGTGCATATATGACTTTTGTCCGCCCCACTCCCCCCTCCTAACAACCCTGTTTAGTAAGTTAGGCTGAGACAGACAGAGTAGCATGGGTTTATACAGTTAGCTTCTTCTGAATTCAGTCAAGACGAGAACCAATCCAATATTGCAATTTTGCACTATACTGGCTATGTTTCATGTGTCCCACATTCTGCGGGTACAGCAACTGGGGAGTCACCAGGCAATACGTCTATGAATTTCAACTTTGTTTTTCTTCTCACAGGAGCTTTTATTAGAGAACAATGACACTTGTATACCACCTTATAACGCTTAATGTACTCTCTGGGCAGTTCAAAAAGTAATTAGCATTTTGCTCCCAACATGTTGGGTACTCATTTTACCAACCTTGGGAGAATGGAAGGCTAAGTCAACCTTTTTTCCATCAGGCTCAAACTCACAACATTTGGCTGCAGTATAGCAGTTTAACCACTGCATCAGCTGGGCTCATCCTCAGCTGCCCCTTCCTCACACTCCCAGGGAGTTGAATTTCTAGCACTAACTACCTGGATACTATCTGTCCAATTGGAGTCCCAGTTGACTTCATTGAGCCACCACCACCGCCATGCCAATTCCTGGGCCAGAGAAGCAGGAGGGAAGTGTAAGTGTCAAGCTAAGACACAGACCTTTTAGGGAGAATTGGTAAAATCATGTGACAGGGACCAGCCGATAGTCCATGTCAGTAGTCTAACCCAAATGGTGTCCAGGGGCATTGTCAGGCATAGAGAACATGGTGAAGGATGATGGATCATGTCATTGTTGCCATATGGTGTATGCTTGTGTGAAACTCTTAATAAAGAGAGCTGCTGGGAGAAGGAGACAAGAAAGGTAAGATGGAGGGAGAGAAACACTCTGAAGTACCCAGCTAGCAACCCACAAATCTCATCTCCTCATTCTTGGTTGGATCAAGAATCCCATGTAGTAGGCCGCAACAACAGAGAAGTCAGGGTCATGGCAGGCAGGTCAGGGTTTAGCCAGGCAGTCTGGAGTCAAGAAGGATGTCAGTCTTCACACAAGAGTTGTACCAATGCTGGCAGGCTGCAACAAGCTTGCTTATAAGGCTCCCAGCTAATCGGTATGAGCTGGGAGCTTTCTTTGGCGCTTTGCTCTAGCCTGCCTGTGTCTCAGGTGTAGCTGTTTCCTGGACCAATCCCTGACTTGAGGCTGATCACTGTCAGAGCCAGACTCCTGATCTGACAGGTCAGCTGCAAATAGACTTGGGCCAGGTGCAGGTTGAGATCCCTGGCTCAGGGCATTCTCGGGCTCGGGTGCAAGCATAACTGGGCTGGGCATCGGGAGTGTCCTCTGATCCAGGTCCTCTTCAGAGTTGAAGGAGGGCTAGATCACAACACAAAGCATGGTTGGAGAGGGTGCAGCGGCTCTCTTTGGGCAGCATAGATGCCAAGACGGGGGTGGTGTTGGATTAACTGGGGGCTGAGTTGCTGGAGACTTAAGTCTCTGGTACTTTACATGGCCAAACAGCCTAGGTGGGAACAGGTGGCTTCATATGTCCTCTACTCCTGCTTACATTTCTACAGAGGAATAAAACTGGGGTGGGGTCCGAGTGCTCCACTTCCTCTTCTTCTTTAACTGGCATATCCAGTATTGGCTATCCTCATGGTGATCAACCATGAAGATTACCCTGGGAACAACAATGCAATGGTCTTTCATTTGCCTTCCACATCGCAGTGCCACTGATCCAGTACCACAAGTCACTTTGTGGTCCTGAGACCTTTAGACCCACAAAGTTCTCATGAGACCCAGGCCAGTATTGATGAAGCTGCTGCCCAGGGTTGGCATCAAAAATTTCCAGGCCCGGTACACACACCCCACACATTTTGGCCACGCCCCTGTGGTTTTCTGCGGATGCGTGGTTTGTTTGTGCATGCATACATCAGTGGTTTCCTGGCACCGCCGGGCCCCCGTCATCTCCGGGCCCAGGATGGGAGTCCTGTTGCCCCGCCCCCTGATGCTGGCCCTGCTGCTGTCCTCCATCAAGACTGATTCAAGTGTGATTTAATCCATTGGGGATCCCCACCCTTCCCTGCAGACCTTGCCACCCAAGTCCTAATGGTTGTCAGGTTAATTAACTGCTGCCTGACACTTGGCGTTGAGTCATTGGCAGTATGGTCTACTCTATTACCATAGCAGGATACCTTGGCCAGACTGGTTCAACTTCCTCTCCCCAATATTACTTTCCTCTAATGTGGGTGACAATAACCCCAAGCCCTGAACATTAGCCCTCTTATTCCTTTGCCTTTCTTCCACTTGCAGTGGTACATCTGTACTGGCTGGGGCCTGGGGCCTCAGCTCCCTTGGGCCAGTGGGCTTGGGACAGGCAGTATCTGTGAGCACATGAGGTGACCCTTCACACTGTGCAATGCAAGAGTTGATTACGTTGTGTTGTATAAAGATTACTGACAGTAAAACTGCAATGTATAAATACACAAAGACATAGTAGTCTTTTTAAATAATATGAAAAATTATCTGGGAGCTTTCCAAAAGGATGGGAATCAGAAAGCAAATAACTAATTTTCGTGTTCAGGGAATGAAGAAGCAGATGAGTGAAGTAGTGAAATTCAGCTCTTTTTTAGTGGGGTTTGAACACAGTTTGGATGGGGCAAAACTCAGACTTATATACACTATAAACAGTAACAGTAACAATAATACAACAGAAAACACAGTTAACATACATAACACTAATGCAGTATACTTACGTGGTTACTTGATTGATCCATGTTTCATACATCAGGTTGATAGGGCAGATCGAAGCATCATCTTCCACTGTTCTGATCCCATGCCAGTCTTATCTAAGCCCTCAGGACTTTTACCCTTCCCATCCAGTTGCTGGCCTTCCTAGTGGTCACTTTATGTCAAGTGGTATCCATTCTGTGACAGCTTTTGTCCACCCGCCATCTTTGAAGAAGCCCACGTTCCCTTGCAGTTTATATATATATATTAAAGGGGAAAGGCTGGGGAATAGAATCTGGAAAATCTGAAGATCAGTGTTTCGGGCTATTTAGCTAAGTTGTTTTATTTAGCCAAACTAGCTGTAGAACATAATTGTATGAACATTTCATCTAAAGTTTTAGTGAAAAGTTGCTTCTGAAGGCTTTGGCCAGTATCCTGTTCAATATTTATATGCACAGAGTTCCAACTATGGAAACTGCTGCAGTGATCTGACAAGGCTCTGCATAGTTGATCCACTCCCAGTTGTCACAGCAGCTTCCACTGTCTGAGCTCTGTATGTGTAAATATTGAACAAGATCCTGGCCTCTGAGTTTTAGAGAAGATATGGAAATGCTTCCAGGGGGATTCTTGATCCTTTCTTGTACAGTATGCCTGTTTTTCAAAGCTGCTTTCATCCATGAGGGCAAAAGCCTGGAACCTCTTTGGAGGGTGTCCTGTGAATTCAAATGAATCTTGAACAAAATTGAGCAGATTTGGACAGATTTGATCAATGTGCAACTAAAACATAACTGCTAAAATGTTGGCCAAACTTGAATATGAACATTTATTAGCAGTTTAGATTTGGAAGGATAGTAACGGAAAAAGTCTCCCTTGATTGAAAGCCAGTCATGTCCAATTCTAGGGGGCGGTGCTCATCTCGGTTTGCAGCCAAAGACCCAATGGTATCTGCATCTGTAGACGATTCCGTGGACATGTGGCAGGTATGACGACAATGAAGCATTTGGAACACTGGTACCTTTACTGCCAAAGCAGTACCTATTTATATACTTGCAATTTTTTGTTTTTGAACTGCTAGGTTGGCAGAAGCTGAGACAGACAATGGAGCTCATTCTGACATGCAGCACTTCGGTCTCAAACTATTGACCTGCAGACCTTCCAGTCATCAAGATGAGCATCTGAACCACTAAGCCATACACAGATTCAAAATGTATGTTTTTTCAGGAACTTGGAAAATTCTCCCTGAGCCTCTTCATGTAAGGAAAACATTTGGGTAAGTAGAAAGGAGGGAAGTGAAGGTGTGCAGTTGTGATGGGTAGCTCTGCCTTGCAATCAGTGAATAAATGTATGAGGTTTCTCCAATCTCACCATTTTGGGGAGGGATTATGAAATAACACATTGTAGGCCTGATCCAATGTTTAATTATTTTCTACTAGCTCTGGCTTTCAAGAGCAAGAGTGCTAATTTAGTTTCAGGAGAATCTGAGGGAATGGAGGGGAGATAGCAGTAAACAGCAGATCTGTTTTGCATTCATCATAACTCCTTAATCCATGTGCTTGCACTTCTAAAACTGAGAAAGCTTATTTTCTACAGATAACTAACTATCTATGCCATGTTATTTTCATAGAAATGGCTTCCAAGTCCATGGAGAGAGAAAAAGGGGAGCAAATTGCTTTTCCTCTCACTGGAACATTGAACATGTCTCTTCAACTTAAACCTCTGTCCTGTCCTAAAATTGTTCTGGTTTCTTGGGATTACCTTCCATGTCATTTTTACATAAAGCAGAACACCACAAACACACAAACAATTAGGGGAGTTAGGAACATCTTTTTGGAAGCCCCAAACCCACAATGACTGATGGGGCGGGGGGGGGGATGTTCTGCACCAGTTCTTCTGAAACATAGCAGGCTTGGTCCTCTTAGAATAGCAAATCATTTCTGCAAACTCATCCAATTCTACCAAGAAATTTTAAAATTTGTTTGTTTGTTTTTTGAAGAGAAAAAAACAACAGTTTGAAAAGGCATGGAGCACAAAACCCCATGTACCCATTTTATGATGTTAAGGTAAAGGTAAAGGTTTCCCTTGCTCGAAAGCCAGTCATATCCGACTCTAAGGTGCAGTGCTCATCTCTGTTTCTAAGCCGAAGAGCCAGCATTGTCTGCTTCTGCAGATGTTTCCATGGTCATGTGGCAGGCATGACTAGACACCGGAGCACATGGAACGCTGTTACCTTCCCACCGAAGTGGTCCCTATTTATCTACTTGCAATTTCTTGCTTTCAAACTGCTAGGTTGGCAGGAGCTGGGACGAGGACGGGAGCTCATTTCCGTCCTACAGTACTCGGGAATCGAACTGCTGACCTTCCGCTTCCCAGTCAACGTCTTAGCAACTTGAGCCACTGTTAGACATCCATAATCTGTCTGGTCTATAGAGGTTGGTGAATATCCAGGTCCAACCAGGAGATGGGCATTACTATGCTGGCAGAATACTGGCCCATCTAGGAGAAGCATAAATAATTGTAAGGATAAAGATCTCTTCATCTGTCCTCTGACAGCCTGATCTCTCCCCATGTTCCTGCTCACCCCACACTAGCCTCTAGGACCAGCAGTGGCCTGTACCTTCCGAGTGGGGCAATTTCCCTATGACTTCCCCTGTACTCCACTTGGCTCTCCAGCTAGTTTAGGTATGCAGGATTCGGCTCCCAATGGCATATGGTCCAGTGCAGCTCCTTATTTCCAAATCAATAGACTCAAAGGATCTATATTTTATATGTTTTATTAAAGGTCTGTTAAGAATATGGTTATAGGATAGGAAATCAGACTTTGCAAACTAGTCATTTCAAGGTAAAAAGTAATAACACTTTTAATATGATTTTAATATGTATATGCTTTACTATGGTCCAAAATCTTGCGAGATTTCGGGAAGGTTCTGAACGAGGTGCACGAGACAGAGCTGTCAACGGTTCCAACAGTTTTTTTCCAACTGTCTGTTCTGATTGGAGATAACTAAGGAATGTAAGGGTGTGTTGTTTGCTCTGGTCACCTATTCTTATTCCGAATAAAGTTGTGTGTTTGGCCCATATTGCTGGCTGCTACCTATTATTTCCAGAACACTAAAAACACCCAGGCTGGAGAATGGTCCCAAGACCTAAGTTAACATGAGGCCAGGCACAGTCTCAGTCATTCAGCATCTACAATGTACCAGGGAGGAGTAAGGTGGTAATTTACACATCCTTTAAAAATCAAAGAATACTGATTCACATAAAAGTACATATGGCTGTTTATATTAACAAGTGCAAAATCTGATTTTTAATAATTTAAACAGAAGTATTTTGCATTCCATACAACTGGGGAACCTTGTGACTGTGCAGGACAACCTAATTTCTATCTAGTGGATGCTGTGGGTGGATGGTGCCTGGTCTTCCTCATTATAGTTCTTTATTTTTGAATCAGATCAACTTGACCTGGCAACCCATCAAGTAGATGACTCCTTCATAAGGAGACTTCTCAGATGGATTATTTGGTTCCCTGAAAGATTTTAAGTGATTGCCTGTGTACCAGTCTATGTATCTGAAAGTAATCTGATCTCTTCAAGACTTATCAAAAAGTCAGATAAGTCAATCAGATTATCTGATCTTTTTTCAAATATTTTCAAATGCATACTTCAAACTTGAATATTGCTTCTCTTTTATTTAGAACAAATTGCCTTCCAATAAAATAAAGTACAAGCGAGAAAAAATGGAACAGAAACAACTTGCCCTTTCATTTCTGGTCCAGGCTAGTTACTGCTGTTTCATAGTAATGGTATATGTATCTGGCATTAAGCAAGAGTAAGCACTCATATACTTTATTCATTTGAAGAGGAACATTGTCAGAATGTCTCTTTTATCTCAAATAATCATTCATCATCTGTGCAGGTAATCAATGTGATAATTACTGGACTAGATTTTAAACTGCTCTTTGTGTCAGATCTTGCTTAACTCCATTGGTTTCCATCAAGTTAGAGTCTTAGTCAGAAGTTTTAAATTGAATTCTGTGGCATTTTGCACATGAGAAACTGTCACAAAGATCCAGAAGGTCAAACTAATTTTCCTTTGAATGCTTATTGTATGCTTAAAACTGCCTGATATCTTGGTTTCAGCAGTGCTATTCATATTCTAAGATACAGCCTCAGATGCTTCTTCTGTGACAGAGGTTTTTGTGAAATATTTTCTAGAAAACTGTGATACAGTGAATCTAACAGAGAAGCAATTATTCTTGGTCTATCTTTTTATTTTTTATTTAACTGACCCTTTAACCCAATATACTGCAGTGCTTCTATGCACACTATATACAGTACTTAGTAATCATGGAACAATAAATATAAATGTGTGTATACACACAGACAGCAGGGTGTACTTTTGTTATGAACTGATAAGAAGGAAATAAGATTATTTATGAGAAATGTGAGAATTTTTCCTTTCTTTTCCTTTTTTAACTGAAAAAATAGAAATGTTAAAGTGTTGCTTTTCTGCAACACAACATAAGATTATGACGATAAGGTTAGCAGCTGCCATTTATTACCCTCTATTTTTGCTACAAAAGAATTCTAAGCAGCTTGTTGGATGGATGTATAGCATAGGTCACTCTCTGATTTGGTCAACTGCAGAGTGCTAAATTGGAAACTGTGTTTGTTTTAACAGTTGCTTGTCATTCCGCTCAAAAAGAAATATGTACCAATATTTTACAAAGTAAGAACTCCATTTCATCCCTACTGAACACTGCTGGATCACTCTGAAATTGCACAGAAATAGTTGTGATTAATCTCGTGCCAGGTTTTTAATTTATTGGGGGTGCATCATTTATTTACATATTGAATGTTGGTTTGTATCCCTATTTACAGAGACAAAATGCATTTACTCAAAGAATTACATCATCCTAAAAACCAAGTCATTTCTTTCTTAATAGAATGCATGCCTATAGCCAAGAAAAATGTAACCACTAAATACTGACATGTTATTACCAGAGTGAGGAAAGGAGACAGATACCCAAGAATGGTATAACACAATTCAAACACATTATTTCTGCTTTTCTTTGTCATTTGGCCATTAATATACATCTTGCTAAAAGGTTCATTTGCTTTAGTCAGTGTTGGATTGCCGGCCTACTTAATGCAGTCTATTTATTACAAAGCAGCATTAGTAACATAGAAACACTAACATAGAAATAAAATGATTTATAAATACTGATTGTAGATTGAATAAATGAATTGGAGACATTAGAAAAGCAAATTTGTTTAAATTTCAACACTACAATTTTCCAGCATTTGGAAATTAACAACAGTGGCATTAAATGAATAGGGGCCAGTTGTATGTGGGGTAGTGGATACAGAAACACAGTAATGAATTAGGACTCAGAAGATCTGTGTTCAATTTCCCAGCTGTGCCATGTGTGTATAGAACCACTCCTTAAATATCACACTTAAACTTGAAAGCCCTATTAGGGTCATCATAAAATAATTTTGACCTAGCGGCATATAACAACAGCTGTATGTGGGCACTGAAATGTATGCAAGCAACATTCTGTGTTATAAGTAGCCAGGAACTCTGTATCAGCCCTTGATAACTGTGTCTGATAGCATTCCCAGAATCACGTATTCCTCCCCTACTATTGTCCTGCTGCTATCTTCTACTGGAGCATCTTCCTCTCTTATCTAAATGGACTTACTCATTTGAGGTGGCACAATGTGTGAGGAGCTGATAGGCCACTTAGATATATCACACACACACACGCACGCACGCACGCATGCACGCACGCACGCACGCACGCACACACACACACACACACACACACACACACACACACAGGCAAAGGAAACAGGGCACTTCCTGGTCCTACCACATATGTCTATGAAGTTCTGAAGAGGAACGACCCTTTATCCTAAGAAGATGCCAATGATAGCTCAAAGTATTGAAAAAGAAAGCACAACTGAGGTGAAGCATTTGACCTAGCTGTAACAAAATGTTGAAACAATGACAGCTGGAGAAGACCCATGCCACAGTCGGATAAATACAACTCAAATATACACCAAGTTTGCTGAAGTCACCACACTTATTTCACCTTCTCTTTGTTCCTGTTCTCAGCTTTCAGCATTCCTTGCCTCCCAGTCTCCCAGTCTAACTGCTCTTTTGCTGACCTGACCTCAACTGTGTCACTTTGATACCTGAATGATTTGTGGACTTAGACGTCAGCCTCTGACCATTCACTGCATTATCCTGGAACTCTGGCAATGTCTCCACAGTTACTTGATTCGGACTAGTCTGGACATCCCTCACTTAGTGTGGCTCCTGTCTTCCTGGCACTTTGCACCATAGACCAGGACAGCAGGTCATACCACAGACATGCTGAATTAACCAGTCAATATGCTGCACATGAGAAAATGAAACTGGGAACTACAGAGAGACAGGTGGCAACAGGGCCATAGCCAGAGGGGGGCGGGCGAAAACCCTCCTGAGCTAACAGTGACACTGTTGCCCCTTCTGAATGCTTTTTGCCCCTCCTGAAACAATTTTTGCCCCCTCAAATCTAGAATTATGGCTATGGCCCTGGGTGGCAAGAGGGCAAGGGGTATGAGAATAGGATTAGATTCAGCACAACCTGCTGGAGCAGGTGGGGTTTAGCAGACATAGCCTTAAAAAAGGATGTATTTATTTGGTTGGTTTCTTTTTAATTTGCTGTGTGTTTTATTATGTTATTTTGATATTTATATGCACACACACACACACCCCAGAGTGGGAAATTTCTGAAATGGGTGGTATAAAAATGCAATCAATCAATCAATCAATTAGACACCTGATTATATTCAGACACAGGGTTTGATCTCCCTTCCCCACCCCCCAGATTGGTTCCTGAGAAGCATAAAATGTTAGAGGGGTGGGAGTCAAAAATATTTTTGTGTGTGAAGGGAATGTGAATTTAGTTCTGATACTTAAAAGTGGTGTGCTGTTCCTTAATTCTGTAAATGTGTCTGCTTCTTTTCTGGCTGGCTATTTTTTATAGTTCTAGTCAGTGGGGAGAAAGAACACATCAGATTCTGTAAGTTTAGAGCACTCTCAATAACCATGGTATGGTTTGTTGAATCACAGCTATTTCAAGCCTACATTAGACTTTCAATTTTGAATAAAACATGATAAATGAAAGTTAATGGCCATGTATGCAAAAAAAGAAAAAGAAAGAAAGGTTTGAGCAGAGTTCAGTGCTTTGTTTTAAAAATATCATTCAGTAAACATACCAGAGAATACAAATGGGTCCCTGCAATAAACACTTTAATGTAAACAGTTTCTGTTCATGTTTCCAGGTACTCTAGTTGATTGTTCCCCAACCTTCTACAGAAAGGAACTTCAATTCCCAGAAGCCTAAATCAGTACATTTGCTGATCAGGACTTTGGGGTATTGACTTAGGCTTCTGGGAAGTGAAGTCCAAAAACTAAGGGTTGGGAAACACTGCTCATTCTTCCTTCCTACACTGCTCTAGTTTATTCTTCCTTCCTCTCTGTTTTCCATCACATTTCCAATAGTCCATCAAGTATGATCACGTGGGCATGTAACTCACATTTTGAACAGCCTATGACATGGATCAGTGTGAACTATTTCCCAGGGATCACATGATGCACAAGGAATAGCACTCTAACCTATCTCTGATTTGTGTCCAAGTTGGACCTTTTTGCTTCACCTGTGCTTCTTCTACTTTTGGGGAGGCATGCCAGTATGCCACAATGGATGGAAGGCTTGCTTTAAGGAAGATCATTACAGTCTGACTCTTTCCAATGTGATCAGAATGCACTTTTCTAGCCATAAGTTGCACCCTCCCATGCTCTCTCCAGGTTTTCCACCTCTTATACTTCTTCTCTCCTTCATTTTGTTTTTTTTTCTTCAGGATGGTTTTTAAAAGAGTCCCCCACCACCACCACCACCTTTTTTCTTCTTCATCATCTTTTCTTTCAGGGATCCCTCTTCCTCTCTCCACACTTGTATTATTTTTACAAAGGACTTTTGGCGCACAAGCAAAATGCCAGCATTACTTAGGTCTGCTGATACATCTGGTTTTTTTGAATAGGATTTGTACAAGAAAGACAAGATTTGTGATCAGTACTGGAAGGAATGGTGTAGCTACCTAAAGTGTATTGGTTTTTTTAAATAAAAAAACAACAACAAAGTCTTTTACAGAAATTCTCTTTTATATTGCTTCTATTCATTATCAGTTATTAGAGCCGGCAACAGCATTTCTAGTTGTTTAAGCAATTTTTAACCATTCTGTCTGGATTGTTTTTGTCATAAATTGAAAGAAGTTCTGGACCACACTCAAAGGAGGCTGAAAATAGACTGCCTAAAGGACAAGACCAACTGATCATTTGTCAAGCCCTTGGAAGAAGTGACTGCAAGGTCAAGGACATGTTGAAGATAACGCCACTTCTTTCATGCTTAGATGATTTCACTCAAGGACTATTAGAACAAGAGCCTCTGCTTGCCACATACAGAAAGATATAGCCTCTTACAGTTGAGATCTAAACTGAATCTGTCTGTGTAAATCAGTAGCAAACCTCACTGAGAGTGCTAGATAAACAGATTGTTAGTCTAATTGTTTCAAAAAATACAAAACTTTTGCGGTGGCTAATGCTGTTGCTAGTTAGTTAACCTGGTATCCTTTTTGTATTCGCTGATTCTTTGGAATGGGCTGTGTTAGAATTTCTTGAATACTTAACAGTTAATTAGAAAATGCTCTCCAATCCTTAACACTTAATTGATTATGCATCACCATGATACAGTATAGAGTTTTAGTAATTGTGTGTGTGTGAATAAAATATGATTGGAAGTATTTAATTATATATGTGATTATGTAAGAGAGAGCAAAAGCCATCTAAAAAAACATGATTACCTCAGGGGAGATGAAATACAAAGATGTTGCTTAGAGCTAAAACCATAAAGTGCTGGGCATTTGTCATCTCTGCATTAGCCATTGACTCAAAAGTATTAATGATAAAAGCAGATAATAATACTAGTGTCTATGAGCAAAGGTGTCATTACCAGTGGGTAAATAATAGACACTATAAAACCATTTTAAACTTGTGTTTATATAAGAGAGCTCTGCGATTAAAGTTTTGAAAGAGCCACCAAGAATAAGGGCAGATATTGGAGCTCTACCCTTTTTTTAATCTTGTGTTTTATATATTTATTCCATTAGAATAACGTGTCTTTGGTAAGTGTGTAAAAAACCTTGTCATATACCTCTCCCTTTGCAACAGGTATCAAAGACATTAGCAGTGGAGCATTGATTTTGTTGCATGGAAGGCTGAATAGTACTGCATCATCAGGTAGGTATTCTGTGGCACTGTGTGGAACTACAGTACATGTTTGCAGTAATGTGGAAATCCAGAATTTACTACAGGTTAGGTATGAGATTGATTGTAACACGTGCCCAATTTACAACATTTTTTCCTATTGTAATCCATTGTGGGTAGATGTGCTCATTGCTGCCAGAAGCATGTCAGGGACGGAACATGATGTTATATGATGGGAACTTCATGCTCTTCACCACCTCCTGTTTTTTTCAAGCATTTCTCCCATTTTTAGGTTTTATATCACATTTTTGGTTTCCAATATACAAGACCACAGTACAATAGGAATATTAATCTGTACTTTTCTTCACTTATTAACTGTTCTTTAATATTCAAGGGAAAATCAACAATAGTGAGAGATGAGTGAACAGATTTCATTAAAAAGGTTAACTTGAAAAACCCTAAAAATGAAAAAGTCCAAGAAATGTTGTGTGAATAGGCTGCATTTGTGACCCCACTCTTTTAAAAAATTAACGGTCAGAGGGATAGTCTCAGAACTCCATAGTAATATGTTTACACTTTTAGAAAACAGAAAAATAGTAATTTTTATATAAAAAACACATTTGTTGTTTTTATGTGCTGTCAAGTTGTGTCTGACTTATGGTGAGTATATAAATTAACGATCTCCAAATTGTTGTCAATGATAGCCCTCATCAACTCTTGTTAATTCAAGCCTGTGGACACTTTTTAGAGGTCAATCCATCTCATATTTGGTCTTCTTTTTCTTGCTGTTGCCAAACTTTCCCAGCATTCTTGTATTTTTCACAGAATCATACCTTCTCACTCTTTTCCAAATGTGATAAAATATTGTGGACAACGCTGAGTGTTGGGTGGCAGTAAATAACCTGGCTCCCTAAAAGGGCCAACAGCTACAGGGAGATGAGCCCCTGTAGGTAGGGTGGTGTGGAGGAAATGTCACTGGAAATGACATTATGCAAATGTCCATTTCCAAATGCCTGGAAATTATCATTTGGCCCAACAGCAAAATGGGTGGAGGAAGAACCACTTATTCTGATTCCCAAAGGTCATGGAGGTGGAAGAGGCCATTCCAGATGGACTGGCTGTGAACGCGCACCTTGTCAATATCCTCAAGGCTGCAGCAGTCCATTGCAGTCACAGTGTTAAATCCTGCATGTCTCATTTCATACGTGCCACAGGAGATGGCTATGTGATCACAGTGTGTGAGTTACTTCGTGGCAAGCTGGGATCCACTTTAAACAAATTCACACCAATGGCATTTCTCCCGTTTCCTGGGGAAATGTAAACTCAGATACGAGTAGCAGCCAATGACGATTGTGGATGATTGTTTTATGGGGCTATATTGTATCCTATTGTGATTGAATTTTATGATTGAGTATATGTGTATTGAACTATGGAACTTTGTACTGTATATGGTATTTTTGCTCTGTCATTCGTATCTTATGTAAACCGCCTTGAGTTGGCCATTGGTCTGAGAATGGTGGTATATAAATATTAAAATGAAATGAAATGAAACAATCACAGTAATACAATTGTATTACTCAGCAGTCTTGATGTCACAGGTATATCAACAATTTTCTCAGCCATATGTGACTTTGTGATAAATAGCTGGATAAATAGGTAATGGCCTAATGTTTGATTTTATATGCTTGTCAAAATTTTATAGTTGCCCTTGATGAAAACACTGGGGATCATATGATTGTTTTCCAGGAATGAATACAGTATTTCTATTTAGTACTGTTTGGAAGCTCAATTACGTCTAGAAGGCCACAGTTCCTGAAATGCTTATTTTTGGAAGCACTTAAAATACATATCACTCCCACCTGCATCAGCAGATGGTTAACTCAGTGCTTAGAAAATATGATTTTCTTGGTACAGAAGTGGTCCTTCAAAGAAAGATGAGGAAATCTCATGCAGTGATTAAGAAAAGATGGAAAGAGTACACAGAGGAACTCTACAAGAAGGACCTAAACACCCCGATAATCACAATGATGAGAACATTGAACTTGAGCCAAACATCTTAAAGAGTGAAGTCAGAAAGGCCCTAAAAAGCACTTCAAACAACAAATCCAGTGGAGATGATAGTATTCCAGCTGAATTTTTCAAAGCCCTAAAAGATGATTGAATTAAACTATTGCATTCTATATGCCAGCAGATTTGGAAAACACAGCAATGGCCACAGGATTGGAAAAGATCAGCATACGTTCCAATCCCAAAAAAGGGTAATGCCAAAGAATGTTCAAATTATAGAACAATTGCACTCATCCCACACGCTAGCAAAGTTATGCTCAAGATAATACAGGATAGACTGCAGCAGCACATGGAGTGAGAACTACCAGCGGTGCAGGCTGGTTTCAGAAGAGGTAGGAGGACTAGAGACCACATTGCCAAAATACATTGGTTCATGGAGAAAACAAAGGAATATCAAAACAAGCCTACTTCTGTTTCATTGAGTACACCAAGGCCTTAGACTGTGTGGACCACAACAAAATGTGGCAAGTAATTAAAGAGATGAGAATACCAGAACACCTTATATGCCTCATGAGAAATCTGTACATGAGTCAAGAAGCAATAGTTAGGACAGAATACAGAATGACAGAGTGGTTTGGAATAGGAAAAGGAGTAAGACAAGGCTTGTCACCCTGCTTATTCAACTTATACACAGAACACATAATGTGCAATGCAGGGATGGACGAATCACAAGTTGGGATCAAAATTGCTGGGAGAAACATCAACAATTTGAGATATGCAGATGATACTATCCAAATGGCAGAAAGTGAGGAAGAACTAAAGAAAATCCTGCTTAGGATGAAAGAAGAAAGTGCAAAAGCTGGTTTAAGACTCAACATCAAGAAAACCAAGAAAATGGCAACAGGGCCTAACAGTCCCTGGAAAATAGATGGGGAAGAAGTAGAAGCAGTGACAGACTTTACTTTTCTAGGATCAAAGATCACTGCAGATGGTGATTGCAGCCATGAAATAAAAAGGAGACTGATTCTGGGAAGATAAGCTATGAGAAACTTGGGGAACATAGTCAAAAGTAGAGACATCAACTTACAAACAAAAATTTGTATAGTCAAAGCAATAGTATTTTCGGATGTGATGTATGGTTGTGAGAGCTGGACCATTAGGAAAGCTGAACACAGAAGAATAGATGCCTTTGAAATGTGGTGTTGTAGGATGTTATGTATGTTATCTGTGATTTCTGACAGGAGCGGAATGTATCTTTTCTCATGTATCTATTCTTATGCAAATAGGTGGATCGAAAATGTTCACACTCTGTTAGCCAATGGGCTTGTTGTATTATTGTTACTGTTTATAGTGTATATAAGTCTGACTTTTGCCCCATCCAAGCTGTGTTCAAACCCCACTAATACAGAGCTGAATTTCACTACTTCATTCGTCTGCTTCTTCATTCCTTGAACACTAAACTGGCGATGAGGATGGGATGGCGTCTCCACATGGCAGCAACATCAGCACATTTGACCCAGCACATCCAGAGAAATGGGCAACATACGAATGCCGATTCCGCCACGCAATGGCCTCGCAGAAGATCACCGACGAAGACCAGAAGCGCTCCTGTTTCCTCACTCAGTGCGGTTCTGAGACGCTTGAGCTGACAACACACCTCGTTCTCCCAAGGGACATGGATGTGGTGCTGCTCGCAGAAATCATGTCCGCACTGAGGAAACACCTGCAGCCAGAGGTCTTGATCTTCCTGGCCAGGATGGCCTTCCATAGAAGGGAGCAGTGACCTGGGGAGTCCATTGCAGACTACGCCGCTGCTCTGCGCATTGCTGCCACCCCGTGCAAGTGGGACAACATTGAAGAAGCACTCCGGGACCGTCTGCTGGCCAGCATGAGGGACGAAGATGCTCAATGTCGCCTCATGATCAGGAAGATGCTAACTTTCAAGGCTGTCCTAGAAGAGGCGGTAGTGTCTGAGGCCACATGGTCCAGCATCAAGCTTTTCCAGCATCGCCACTCCACCACCAGTGCCACCAACTCAGCTGTGCAAGCTCAGAAAAATTCATCTTCATCCTCCTCAGCATTGCCTGGTTCCACCTCTTCATCAGAGACCAGCGACACAGAGGGAGAAGTCCGAGCAGTCCGAAGAAAGCACCGAGAGCACCGTGATGATCGGGAGAAGAAATTCCTTTGCAAGTGTGATGGCTGCAGAGCCTGGCATGACCGCAGGAAGTGCCCCTTCCGCACCACAGAATGCCACAATGGCGGGCGATGAGGGCACATTGCTAAAGTATGCCGACAGTGAAAGAAAAGAACTCCAGCACCTGCATCCAAGAAGAGTCATCACCACAAAACGTCCATCCCCAAAGTGTCACCAGAGCAAGAGCCGTGCCAAGTGGGCATCGTCAGCGAGCGTTTCTTTGCAGACCTGAGCCTGCAGGACATCCCCTTCAAGAGGGAGGTGGATTCAGGTACTACCTTTTCCATAATCCCACAGCAGGAGTTTTTGAGAATTCCCCCTGCCTCTCGGCCCAAGCTCAAATCTTTTAAAGCTTCCCTCCAGGATGTGCAAGGTTGCCAGATTCCGGTCCTGGGGGTGGGAAATTTCTTGGTCAAATTCAAAAACATTTGCATCTCCTTGCCATTGGTAGGGCACTAACTGTCTTATTGGGACCCAATGGTTTAGGCCCCTGGGAATCCGGCTTTCTGGCATTCACGCAATAGACGCTGACCCAATCTGGGATGTTTGTGCTGCACATCCTGAGGTGTTCAAAAAAAGTTTAGGGTTATACAAAGGAACCCCTGTGGACTTTGAGCTTGACCCAAACGTCCATCCCATCCGGATGAAGCCATGCCGGGTACCCTTTGCATTAAAGGAGAAGATAGAAGTCGAGCTGGACAAATTAGTGGGGCAGGGCATCCTAGTGCCAGTGGATTCCGCAGAGTGGGAGACACCAATAGTGACTGCTTTGAAAAGTAACGGGGAGGTCAGGATATTATAATAATAATAATAATAATAATAATAATAATAATAATAATAATAATAATAATAATAATAATAATTATTATTATTATTATTATTATTATTATTATTATTATTATTATTATTATTATTATTATTATTATTATTTAATTTGTATCCTGCCCTACTCAGCTACAAGGCCGACTTAAGGCGGCTAACAACATATCAAATAAGATTCAATACAATAAGATCCAATACAACAAAAACAAAGATACAATATAACAATATAATATAATAAGCATAAGGCAGAAAATACAATACTGTAACAAAGTAACAATAGCAATTCAATACTACAATACACAATGCAACACGCACACACTCTGACCACAAAAGTCCAAGAGTGGGGAGTGATGATCCTGCCACCTCTAAGGTCTTTAAGTCCAGGCTGGAGGCGTTGGCGGGGCCCTGAGATGCCGACGAAGACAGTCAGCCCCAGCATCCATTGCTCCGGGACCTCTCCTCCCCGCAGAAGAGGCTGGAGACATCATCGAAAGACCTACCACCTCTACGGCCTTAGAGTCTTAGAGTCCTGGCCCAGAGGCCTTTTAGGCAAACTGTGCCCCAACAGTTTTAAACCCCTCCCGGGCTGGGGGGGGCTGGCCCCGGGAGCAGCTGCAGCAGCAGTGATGGCAGGTCTTCTGGCCAGCTGCATCCCAGCAGCTTCTTAACCCCTCCCAGGCTGGGTGGTGGGCTGGCACCAGGAGCAGCTGCAGCGACGGCAGGTCTTCTGGCCAGCCGTGTCCCGGTGGCATCTTAACCCATCCCAGGCTGGGAGGGGAGCTGGCTCCAGGATCAGCTGCAGTGATGGCGATGGCAGGTCTTCTGGCCAGCCGCGTCCTGGTGGCTTCTTAACCCCTCCCGGGCTGGGAGGAGGCCTGGCCCCGGGAGAAGCTGCAGCGGCTGTGACGGCAGGTCTTCTGGCCAGCCATGTCCCAGCAGCTTTGTAATCCCTCCCGGGAGAGGGGCTGGCCCCGGGAGCAGCTGCAGTGTGCTGACTACAAGTGTACCATCAATAAAGCTATTAGCCTGAACACATATCCTATGCCCGTGGTAAGCCACCTTCTTGCCTCCTTGCATGGAGGAAATTGCTTCACAAAACTTGACCTTACCCAGGCTTACCAACAATTGACTGTGTCTCCTGCTGCTGCCATAGCCCAGACCATAGTAATGCATAGGGGGGCATTCAAGATAACTAGACTACAATTCGGGGTGAATGCGGCCCCCAGAATATTTCAATCTCTTGGAGAACATATTTTAAAAGGGTTGCCCGGTGTCCTGCCATATTTTGACGATGTCCTGATCACCGCTAAGGCCACCGCCGAACTAGCGGCCAGGCTCAATCGAGTCCTCTCATGTTTTGAGAGGGCTGGTCTATGTCTCAGAAGAGACAAATGTGTGTTTTTGGCACAGGAAGTGGAGTTCCTGGGGTACCACATTACACCCCAAGGTATCATGCCCTCTGACTCCAAGGTGGCGGCCGTGCGAAATGCACCGAGGCCAAAATGTAAAGCCAAATTGCAATCATTTCTAGGATTGTTAAACTTCTATCACGCTTTTCTCCATCGCAAAGCTTCAGTTGCTGAACCATTACATCAGCTTCTTAAGAAAGATACTGTTTGGCACTGGGGCCATTGCCAGGAGAAAGCGTTCCTAGAACTTAAAAGGCTGCTATCTTCAGATGCTGTATTAACTCATGTTGATCCTAACAAGGAAGTTGTATTTGTGTGTGATGCATCCCCTGTGGGGGTGGGAGTTGTGTTATGCCATGTACTAAATGATGGGAGGGAAGTCCCTGTAGCATTCTATTCCCGTTCACTCTCAAAGCCTGAGAAAAATTACGCTCAGACAGACAGGGAGGCATTGGCAATCGTGGCTGGCACTAAGAAATTCCACAATTACCTTTATGGAAGACCTTTTACCATCATAACTGACCACAAGCCCCTCCTTGAAATCTTTGTGAACAGGAAGCCCACGCCTCAAATTCTGTCCCCAAGGATGTTGCATTGGGCAATTTTCCTAAATGCATATGATTTTACTTTGGTGCACAGGCCTGGCAAGAACATCAGCCATGCTGATTACCTGTCACGTTCTCCACTGCCAGGGGTTGGGGAAGCTGATTACGAGATCGAAAGCGACCACCAGGTCCTTATGCCACCAGGTCCTTATGATTGAGGCTTTCAGCTCGCCCCCACTTGTCCCCTCAGATAGAGCCAAGGCTATGGCCAAGGATGTAACATTGACTAAAGTAATGTCTTGGGTACAAAAAGGCTGGCCTGTCTCTCCTCTAGCTGAGGAATTCAGAACATTCCACTGCAAGCGTTTGGAACTGTCAGTGGAATGAGGTTGCCTTCTACAGGGCCAGTGGGTGGTCATTCCTGTCACTCTCAGGAAAAAGGCTTTACATCTACTTCACACAAGTCACCTAGGAATTGTCTGTTCCAAAGCCCTTGCCTGTAGCTACTTTTGATGGCCTCAACTGGACCAAGACATAGAACAAATGGTTGGCACTTGTGCCAGTTGTCAATCCTCTCGCCCAGAGCATTCCCACCTTCCCTCTCGGGAATGGGATTCTACTCGGGGCCCGTGTTCCAGGTTGCACATAGATTTTGCAGACCCATTTAAGGGTGCCCTATTTTTGTTGGTTGTAGATTCATTCTCTAAGTGGCTGAAAGTGATTAGGGTGCCTAATACCACTTCAGCCACCACAATAATGCACCTAAGTAGGCTGTTTGCAGCATTTGGACTTCCAGATGTGCTGGTGTCTGACAATGCGTCCACGTTCACATCTGCAGAATTCCAATCCTTCATGGAAAGGAATGCAATTAGGCACATCACTGCCACCCCATTCCACCCAGCCACCAATGGCCAGGTAGAGCGGCAGGTGCGCACAACTAAAAACGCGCTTCGGCGTATGGGTGAAGGGGATTTGGAGCTCCAGTTATATCAGTTTCTTATCACATATAGGCTCACCTCCTTGCCTCAGGGCTGTCCCCTGCTGAATTGCTCCAGTGAATGAAACTGTCATCCTTGCTGGACAGATTGGATCCCTCTAGGGTAGAGGACAAAGGCACAAATATAGCAATCCAACACCAGAAGGGTTTCTCATCCAGAGACCCTGTACATTGCCACAATTATGCAGCTGGTGGCCCTACGTGGGTGCCTGGGTTTGTGATCGATCAGACTGGTCCTGTTTCTTACATAATCGAAACAACCACTGGTCTGATCTGGAGGAGGCACGCGGATCAATTGAGACCCCGAGTACTGGACCCACAAGACGAATACAGACACTCAATGCTAGGGTTGGCCCCCACCCATTTAAACCCAGGGGGCAGAGGTAATAGTCTGCAGCAAGCCAACATTGACACAGAAGTGTCTTCTAGGAACCGATTTCAAGGGGAATTTGTGGAATGCTCCCCTATTTCAGCCAGGTGTACCCCTACACTGTCCCAGCCTAGCACTCTGGATTCCTTTATCAATGATGACCAATTTTGTTTGGAGTCGCCCTCCACTCTTAGTACACAGGAGGGACCCTGAGTTGTCTTATTCATCCACAGAATTAGATTTTGGTTTTGAGCGATCCCCTGCTCCTCCATCTGACAAACAGGGCTTTAATTTGGTTTTACAATCCTCCCCCTCTAGTCAATCCCTCACTCCAGTCAGGTCACCCATCCTACGAGCCCCTGAGCCAGCACAGCCAAGCGTCCGACCCAGAAGGGAAACTAGACTGCCATCCAGGTTAAAGGATTTTGTTTTTACGTAGGGGGGAAGAATGTTATGTATGTTAACTGTGTTTTCTGACAGGAGCAGAATGTATCTTTTCTCATGTATCTATTCTTATGCAAATAGGTGGATCGAAAATGTGCACACTCTGTTAGCCAATAGGCTTGTTGTATTATTGTTACTGTTACTGTTTATATGAGAGGAATGTATCTTTTCTCATGTATATATTCTTGTGCAAATAAGTGGATCGAAAATGTGCACACTCTGTTAGCCAATGGGCTTGTTGTATTATTGTTACTGTTACTGTTTATAGTGTATATAAGTCTGAGTTTTGCCCCATCCAAGCTGTGTTCAAACCCCACTAATAAAGATCTGAATTTCACTCCTTAATTAATCTGCTTCTTCATTCCTTGAACACTAAATAGGAGAGTTTTGAGAGTACCCTAGACAGCGAGGAGAATGAATAGGTCAATCTTAGAAGAAATCAACCCTGACTGCTCCTTAGAATGTCAAATAATAAAGATGAAGCTAAAGTACTTTGGGCATCAAATGAGAAGAGAGGATTCACTTGAGAAAGCCTTGATGCTGTGAATGGTTGAGGGCAAAAGAAGAAGGGGGCAGCCCAAAATGAGATGGCTAGATGGTATTGTAGACACAATGGGCACAGAGCTGGGCGGGTTGAGGAGGATGGTGGAGGACAGGGGTGCCTGGCGGGCAGTGGTCCATGGGGTCACAAAGGGTTAGAAGCGACTGTGCGACTGAACAACAAAAAATCAAATAATTTTTGCAGTAATATTTTTTTGTTTTTTTGCCCTAAATCTAAAGCCCTGTTACTAAGTACTGTCTTGGATAGGATTGCACAGGATCCATCAAGACAAGGTTAGCCAAGTTTTAATTCCTTCATGCCAAATCCAACTTCTAGTCTTGATTACAGTAAATCAACAGGATTTACACACATTTTGACAGTCATTGAGCAATTGTTTCAGGTTGTCTACCGTAGTAGGAAGTAGCAGTTGGATTTATTTATTTATTTATTTATCATTTCTATTTAGGCCAATAAATTCAATGGGACTCAATCTAGTAATATCTACCTTAATCTTTTGATTTCAGTAGAAGCAAAATACAAGTACGTGTTGCACAGTCGTCATTTTTGATCCGAGCAAGAGAGGGAGGTGACCTTCATCCCAATGGTATAATGATGCTCTTTGGAAAAGGCTGTGACCCTACTTGAATCACAACTGTACTGACATTTTCAGTCACAGTGAAATGATAGCTTTTGGTTGTCATGCCACAAGGTTTACTCTCTGAACCATCATAGGGCATGC
Organism: Bradypodion pumilum; assembly: GCA_035047305.1. Taxonomy (NCBI): domain Eukaryota; kingdom Metazoa; phylum Chordata; class Lepidosauria; order Squamata; family Chamaeleonidae; genus Bradypodion; species Bradypodion pumilum. The sequence goes on from JAWDJD010000003.1 coordinate 329,603,216, forward strand.
AGTGACCTTGTACTTTGTATAAAGGCTTTGCACCAATCTGAAACTATATTTCCAGTCCTTAGGCTTCATCCTTGTTCAGCCTCTGAATCTTCTGTCTATGTTGTTCCTTGTGATATATCTGTTTTTCGGTAGGGGAAGCTGCCAATTTTGAACAGTTCTGAAAGGAGTTGTTTGTGATAAATGCACAGTAGGTAGAATATAGGAATACATTTGTCATCATTCTGTTTTTACTTCTAATACTAATTAACATTTCTGATGGGGAAAAAGGATCACCAAACTCTGAAGGGGAAAACTAGCAAGCCAGTGGAAATTTTAGATTAAATAATAAAGAAGTCTGAAAAGTGTGGTTATTTGACAGTTTCTTCTAAAGAAAAACAAAAAATGCTTTTCTAATTTATTCATGTTGAGGTATAATAAATATAAGCCGTTAGCTTATGAATGGAATGGACACCGAATGAGAAATCTATCTAGAAATGTTGTAAGCCTGTGCTATATACAATTAAACTGAACTAACACATTTTAAGTCAAATTTGTCAACCCAGTTTCAAAAATTCCTATTGGATTCTTGTCCTTTCCACAGAACAAGCCTGCAAAATATGAAATGAGTAGGCACAATTATTTTTAGTGTCTATTTCATATCTATAATGCATCCCCCCCTCTCTTCTTCACTTTGGCTACTATTGGCTCCTCAGTATCTCCCTCCCATACCCATTTTATTTTCTTTAATTTATTGGTCATTTGGTTACATTTTCCCCTCCTCTCTGCACACTTTCTGACTTTTCTACATTAAGATACAACACTGGTAAGACTATTGTTGTTGTCATCATCTGTGGGATGAGATATGACAGTACATTATTTTCCTGAAAGTTTTTTTAAGGGATTATCCCTCATGGTTGAAATGATTGTATTTCTCCCAGTTTTGAATTACATAACTTGGGAAGGAAATATTTCATACTCCATTACTGCCATTCATTTTACAAGGTGCCCCTCTGAATAAAAATATATTGTTGTATTTAACTGGTAGAGATACTAATTCATGAACCTAATCTAATTATGCTTCCAGCAGATGCATTTTGTTTTGTTTCCTAATGTTAGTTTTGTAGCATAATGCCCTTGAATGTTTCATTATGTTATGGGTAACATTTTCACCACAGTATGTGGTCATGCTTCTTCACCTTTTGTTAATCTGTCTGGTGATGTAATTGTGACTATTCAGCTGCCAAGCAAAGGACTATCTTTTCATTCTTTAAAATCACATTGCACAGAGAAAATCAGACTAATAAACAAGTGTACATCAGGTCCAGAGTAACTGGGAAAATGAATAAAAATAGAACAGAAAAATAGAAACTGATAACGTGTGTATGTTTTGGGGATCAAAACATCATCTCAAAATGATATTTTCCTCAAATTCAACAATAACAACAACAACAACAACAACAACCTGACAAGGAGTTTCTGACTTATGGTGATCTCTTCCAGAGATTTCCAGGTATTGAATACTTAGAAGTGGTTAACTTCTCCCACTAGTTCAACCCCACATAGCTATTCCTTGAGACTCAAAGCACTTCTGCTCTACCATACTGGAATCTGATTCTCAAAATGTGGACACAGGATCTGTACTGTTGCAAAATACAGAACTGTAGGATCTGTAAGATCTGATCCAGCTATGGATGTATTAGTCCTATCTCCAGCAAAAATGCAGAGGCCATAAATACCTCCTTATCTTCTCAGGATACTTTAGTAAGGCCTGCCCTTCAAGCTTCATGAAACCAACACATGAGAGAAAAGCTTGTTATTTCTAACTGTTCTAAAGAAAGATGAACAGCTGCTTCTAATTTTATGTGTTTCATTTTGAGCTTTTTTTAGATTCCTCAGACCCTTGCTGACTCTCATTGAGGCTATACATTTGTATGTTTGTGGTACAATCATATGTGAATCTATTCAGAAGTAGCTTGTGGTGAATTCAGTGACGTTTTGTTGCAGTTATGTGCCATCATGTTGTTTCTGTCTTTCGGCAACTCTAAAAATTAATGATCTCCAAAAGTTTCTAGCGTTAACAGTATTAAATAGGTATTGCAAATGATAGTTTGTAGTTTTCTTCACTGAGCCAATCCATCTCACGATATCAATGGAGCTTAAGTAAAGGTTGCTCTTGCTCAAAAACCTGTTGTATCTGACTCGGGTTCGGTGCTTATCTCTGTTTATAGCCAAAGAGCCAGAACTCTCTGCACCTGAAGATGTTTCCATTGGCATGTGGCAGACATGACTAGACACCGGAGTGTATGGGATGCTGTTTACCTTCCCTCTGAAGTGGTACCTATTTATCTACTTGTAATTTGTTGCTTTTGAACTGCTCGGTTGGCAGGAGCTGGGACAGAGACTTACACTCATTCCATCTTACAGCATTTGGGCCTCAAACTGCTGACCTCCCGACCTTCTAGTCATCAAGTTCAGTGGCTTAACAACTAAGCCACCACAGTCCCTTACTTTCAAGTAGAAAGGTAAATTTTGGCATTGGAATTTTCCTTCCTTTGTGAAATATACACTATGTTGGATTTCTGTATTTTAAGTCTTAAAGGAGGTCAACACATGTTTTACATCATGTGCAATAAACATTTCAGTAGATCCTATATGTTGCTAAATCTGTAGTCTATCATTTTCTTAAGAAGAATTATCTAGTAATTGAATAGAAGGATAATGTAGGCACCCTAACCTGCATTCAAGGCTAGTGAAGTATGGCTAAGATAGAACAAGAGAGCTACTTCGTTAGTGAAATATATTCTGCTGATATACCAATAGTTATGTTCTGAAGACCTCAGTATGCTTGTATCACCATTTCTGTTTACACTGCTAGTACTCTCTGAACCAGAATAGCTCACCTTTGAATTGGGAAAACCCTATGGATCCACCAGACTCAAAGAACTATCATTCCAGCATCTACTCCCAAACCTAATCTAGCAGTTTTCCTTCCCACTAGATTCAGGTATATAGATGGAGATGAACCAGTGCAAAAGAAAGGGGTGGAGGTGGGGAGTCTTCCCACCTGGCTATTGTTAGTTGAAAATGATGTGCACATATCTATGGCTCTGTAGCATATACCCCCTCTGCCTACAAAGACAGGTTTATTTTGGTAATGACATCCTACAAAGAAATCTTCCCAAGGAAGTTTTTTTAAACACTGTTCTTCTACCCTTCGTTATCTTAAAAAAAACCAACCTAAAAACAACTGCAATTATATCAACATATTCTAACTAAAGATAGGAAAGGTGTAACTCTACACGGATATAGTCTATGATGTATCCTAGTGATCATTTAATTCCATAATGTCTATCTACAGTATTAGAAAGAGACTCAACTTGTGAATTATAATGTTAAATAAAATTACATTGTAATAAGTGAAAAATGAACAAATGGCTATTTTGAGACATACTTATGACATCTTGACGTATGATTCTCTGATAATATTGCATCCAAGATGTAAAATACAGCATTTCCTTTAGGTTTTGCAAGGAATTATTCCTCATTATGAACACATCATGCACTACAAATTTGGAGAGCCAGAAATAGAACAGATGTAAAACGTGTGCATGTTGAATAATCTCAGTGCTATTTTTGCCATATTATGAGTTTTGATATTTTAATATCTAAGATATTATTTTCAAAGTAGTTTAGCATAATGTTGTCCTCTTACATTTCTCTTACCCATTTTTTACTTCCTTTGATGTTTTAACTTTGTACTTCTAGAGCAAATTTTATACAAGATATGCACACCAAGGATAGCCCTTGGTGCAGTGATTGAACTGCTGTAAAGGTAAAGATCACCTTTGCTCGAAAGCCAGTCGTATCCGACTCTAGGGTTCAGTACTCATCTCTGTTTCATAGCTGAAGAAACGTTTTGCAGACGTTTCCGTGGTCATGTGGCAGGCATGACTAAACACTGCAGCCAAAAGCGTACCCAGCATTCTGAGGACAAAATGCTAATTACCTCGTGAACCACCCAGAGAGTACACTAAGTGCTATGGAGTGGTATACAAGTTATAAGTGTAATTGCTATTACTATTGCACACCAAGACTCAAACACACAAAATATGGGGGTATTTTCCATAAGCAAGTTCTAATTCAGGAATGCATCTCAAATACTCTCTTGCAAACTTTTTTTTGCATTGTAATGGAAGAAGGACCATTCTGTTTCAGCTTACCGCATAACTCAGTGATGAACCTTTCCTTTGAAAACAGGAAACTTCATATCCAAACATTGTCCTTTCTATCTTAGAAAGGATACTAAGAATATGATGGAGCTTAATGGGCTCTTTTCCCCTCTCAGGAGACAGTCTGGGAAAGATGTGTCCTCATGTCATTGAAACTGAAGCGCCACAACCTCCCCCTGAGCACTTCCTTGAGGACCCCCATCTGGGAGTTCTACTTTGTTCAGCACTCAAAAATATGACATCTCAAGTGCCTCAAGAAGCTTGCAGCCATCCAATGTAAATATCCAGTATGCTGAAGGGCCTAATGAGTCCCTTCAGTATACTGAATATTTTCATTTAACTTTTCTCTGCTCCTCTACAGAGGGGCAGGAAAAGTATAATTGTTTTACTCCCTTGTTGCAGTACAGCAGGGGTTCCCAAACTATGGCCCATGGGCTAAATCTGGCCCACAGCACCAAATCATCTGGCCTACATTGCCCCTTGCCATTCCCAGAAGCTGAAGTAAAACACGGCCAGGCATATGCAAAATGCTGCCATAAATGCACCCGTGGCTGTTGTAAACAAGTTTATGACAGCCATGGGTGCATTTTACAGAAGTGTTTTGTACAAGTGCAAGCATGTTTTACTTCCACTTCCAGTGGGAGGAACCATGTGACCGGCCTGCTCAACTACGTGACTGGCCCACAGTGCAAAAAGTTTGGGAACCCCTGCAGTGCAGGGTTGGTAAAGAGGGCGAAATAATTTTACCTGTTCTACCCTTTGCTTGCTAATGAGCTAGCTGTTTAAGGTTGCAGAGTTGTGGGGAAAAGGTTTCATTTGCCCACATGGTGAAGTGGCTCATCAGCCACTTTACCAAATGATCAAAAGGTCATTTGGGATGTTTAGATGGAGTTCCTCTAACAAACTGAAAATGAGTTAGCCCAGACTGTCTGAACACACTCTGAGGCTAGGAAGGGTCTTTGTCAAAAATGTTGGATGGCCAACACAGCCATGACCACTCATAAAGGAAGGATTTTGCACCGGCTGTATATGGATGGACATAAACTATATGGGAAACAATGAAAGAAATAGAATCATTTTTGCATATAGTCTGAATATTCAGCAATGACATTGCAATGGATTTTGGAATAGAAAAGTGTTCAACTTTATATGTGATTAAAGCAAAATTTGTTGAGTCAGAAAGAATACAGCTAGCAGTGGAAAGAACCACACAGAAGCTTGGATAGTATGAAAACAGTAAGTATCTGGAAAAAAGGAAGACTAGTGCAGAGGATTTAAGGAGAAAAAGAAAATACTGAAATTGAGCCTAAATGGTGGAATATCATAAAAGCGATAAATACCTGGGTGGTACTGGTGATAAGATATAGTGCCGATATTGTAGATTGGACGGTGACTGAGTGGATGATTTGGACCAGAGAACAAGGAAGTTGATGACTGCAAATCATGCTCTTCATCTGCAAAGTAATGTGGATATATTATATCTGTGACGGAAGGATAGAGAGTAAGGATTGCTGTAAATGAAACAATGGTGGAAGAGGAAAAAGTGGTATTTTGATGAATATGTTCAAAACATAAATTAGAGGATGTTGAATGAAGTTTCTAGGGAAGGCATTATTAAGACTGCTCAGATGAAATATGCATACAGGGAACAGATGTTAAAGGAATAGAATAAATGCTTGGAATAATAATCAGTTACATGCTCAATATATATATATATATATATAAATATTGAAGGTAAAATGGATAGGGCTAATTTGGCATGCAGAAATATGATTTCTTTTTTTAAAAAAAAAAGGAGACAGAAGGATTAACATTTGCTGCCCAAGAACAAGCACTAAGAACCAAACATAGTTAAAGCAAAAATTGCAAAAACAAAACAAAAACAAAAACTGGAACTGACAGTAAATTTAGACTTTGAAAATAAATACATACAGTGGACCACATTATCAGTGGGTGCAGTAGGTTTGTACAGACTGATTATGAAAGATACCATAACCGTGTTGCAGTAATGTTTCTCTGGAATTATGAAATATAATCTTCAAAGTACTGGTGGTAACATAAACCTGGAAATATGGTTGTGAATGAGAAAAAAATGATTAAGATCTTGTGTGACTTTTAGATCCAAACTAAAAGGTAGCTCAAACACAATAATCCAGAAAATACTGTCATTGGAAAAAAATTGATTAAGCTGTTTGATGTGGCAATCCCAGATGATGGTTAAGTGGAAGAAAGGGTGACTGAAAAGATTGAGATATCAGAACTTGAGAAGCGAAGTACAGCATCTCTGGGAGAAAAGAGCACCAGTGACACCAGTAGTGACAGGAGAGCTGGGAACAATCCTGAAAGGATTGAAAGAACAATGAATGTAATCAGCATTGATAAGATCACAATAGAGGAATTGCAGAGAGTAGCACTACTAGGCACCAGCTATGTTACTAGGTGATAACTCACTGACTTTTAGGTCCAGGGCTAGGACCCAAGCAGTGAGGTTCCAAAACTCCAGTCTGAACATCTGGTGGATAGCATACACCTTTGTTAATAATAATTGTGTGCCATTAAGTTGAATGACTGTGGTGGCTGAGTGGTTAAGAAAACAGCATTCAGTGCACTCCGGCCTCTAGTCATGCCTGCCACATGTCCACAGAAACATCTGCAGATGCAGACAGTGCTGACTCTTTGGCTATAAATGGAGATAAGCACCAAACCCTAGAGTTGGATATGACTGGCTTTTTGAGTAAGGGTGACCTGTCCTTTACCTACCATTAAGTTGATTCCAACTCAGGATTGGACAGAGGCTGCACATGTGCTTTCTTTTCTGCAGGCAACTTGAGCTCTAATTGGGGGGGAGGGGAGTCTTGGGAAGGATAAGGCCCCAGGGGAAATGTCTTCCAGAATCAGGCCATACCTGTCAAGTATCCCGGATTGGCCAGGATTTCCCATATTTCCACGCCGCTTCCTCCACTTTCCCACTATCATCCTGTAATTTGATCAGCGAGGAAAGTAGTTACTGTCCATGCATGTATCCACAGAACCATTCTGCGCATGCACAGAAAGGTTCTGCGCAGAAGGGATATGCGCAGGTCCCATATTTTTGACGGGTATGAATCAGGCAAAGGCAGACATAGATGGTTGTCTACACCAGTTGGTGAAGGAGTAGTGCCATAGAAAGATGCTGGTGCTAATTGGGAAATATTTTGCACTAAAGGAGAAGAGTTATTTCTTTGTCTCCAACTGGCACATCAGCTTCCTTTGCCTGAAGCAACTCCTGTTCCACTCCAGGCATGCAAGGCAAGTGAGAAGCTTGGTTGGAGAAGGCTAGCTGGGGAAGTTCAGAATTTGCTTTCCCTGTTTGTTTGCTTCAAGCCTCCAGCCAGATGCTTGTTTTCCACTCCTGCTTCCCATGAACTGGGAGGGACACTGGAGGTAACTGGGTTCCTGAATGAGGCAAAGGCACCTATGAGCCTGGTGAATTTAACTCAGCCCTTGGAGATTATGGGAAAGGGGACTGTAGAAGTGGAAGTTGCTGTTGAACTGTTAACAAAAGTTGTGAGCAAACAAAGTGACCATGTGACCTTGGAGTTTGTCACTTTGGAGGGATGCACACAGGGTTTTCTAGGCATAAATTACTCAGAAGAACTTTGTTTTCATCTAGGGGTGCTCTGGGACTATGTAACATGCCCAAGGCCATACAGTCTAAATTTGCTCTTAGGAGAAATGGTGGGTAATTAAATTCCCAACCCTGCTGCAACTCAATCAGCTATATAACCAATTACATCCACTGTGGCTTATTTTCCCCAAACAGAAATAAACTTCTTTAACTGAGAAATTCTGTCAATGGATGTGACTACAAATACCATTTTTTACCACTGGTTGTGGAATCTGTATTTTTAAAAATCCAGTTTCATTGTTGAAAGTATTGATGGAATTCAATAATATATGCAGTCTTACCACAGTTTACTGTTTTATCTATTTTCTCTTCCTTAATGTCCAAGACCAGCATGGCAATTAATACCAACAATCATACAAAATCAGTGCAGAGAGCCAAGATCCTACACTGTATCTGCTTCATAGGATTAATGCAGGACCAGAAATTCTATTAATTGGATTTATGACAGTAAGTAGTGCAGGTGAAAAAATAATCATGACCTGTCATCATCATCATAATCGGCTCATTTTAGAGTACAGACTTTTTGCCATTATTTCTTTCATCTAGCTGCCTGCAGGCTGACATATCATTAACTTACTATTTTAAAAAATAGTACAATTACTCCTTACAATTATTTCATGTTATCATGGCTATGTAGCTTGAAATATTTAACTTGTTACATACTTCATAATTAGCCTTCAAAACATTATTTGCATTGTACAAATTGGAAAAAATTTATTCTTTCCTTCCATCAAAATATGTAATGAATGGTTTATAATAAAGATTCTCAGGGAGAAAAACAATGCTTCCAAGCAATTCCTAAAATGAAATCAGGAAATTACGATTTTGCTGCAGTAAAAGAAGGAAAAAGGCCAAACCTGGCATTTACTAAAATCTTGACCAAGCTCATCTAGAGAAAGTATATAATACCATCAGTCTCTGATATGGGACCATAGCAAGGAACATTGAGAAATATTATTTCACCATATATAACAGCATCCAACTAAGAAAGGCAATGATTGGAAAAAAACATAATTATCACTGAGCCCCTTTATTTTTTTATTTTATTTTAAAGTCATATTTATATGTGCTGCCCACTCAGGTAGAACCCGACTCAGGGCGGCATTACAACAATTTCTAAAACACATAAAAACACTTTAAAAGCCCATATCCCACCCACTTTAAAAAGACCCACATCCCACCCACCCATCCCACCCCCTATAAGAAGAAGAAAAGAGAGGTCTCAATTGTTTACATAAGCCAGCAGGCGGGGACCGTGTTCCCATTCGGGCCCCACACCTGCCCTGCCAGCCAGGTCTTCAATCCTTTCCTGAAGGGCAGCAATTCTCTTTGAAGAAGAGAATTGGGGCTTAGGAAGAACAAGTAAAAAGCATTTGTTGTGCAAGTTGTATTAATTGTCAAATATAATATAATTTATGTGAAATTTGTGTATATATGCATAGATTATCCATACATATACCTGAGATGCATATGAATATATTTCTGACATATATATACCATACACATAATTCTGTGCACTCAAAGGCTTCTTTATTTACTAGAAATAAATAACTGAAATCACATTAAAAATGAGAGGAATCTTGAGTTATGCCCCTTTTATGTTTCACATATTTCTTCATGACCTGTCTTGTAAATATTAAGTAAGCCAATCAATTTTTATTGCTACTTAAGATACTAAATTAGCTTTCCATCTGCCAATTATTCTTATTTTTTTGTAAAATTTCTCCAGTCAGAAATAGAAATTCAAAATGTGATTGCTGTTCCTAAAATGATTGTATAGGTTTTCTTCATGAATGGAAGCAAACTAACAAATAAAGTTTTTCAGACCGAAAATTCTTATTTCACCTTCTTGACCAATAAAGAGAAGAGAAGGCATCAAGTGGTAGGAGAGAAATCTCTCAATCTAGTAGTTTTGGTTTAGTGAAGGGACTTTACTTATATTTATTGCCTTTATTTGCTTGCTTCCATTTCTCGGTTTACAAAAGAGGAGGCTATTTTTTAAAATGTTGCTATTTCCACCTCTTATGTGTGTGTGTGCAGATACTACCCCTGCTTGACAGATTTTTTAAAAAAAGAAGTTGTTTTGTAAATTGTTTTGTAAAATACATTTATTCTGTTAAAAGTGTGTATTTATTACTAGTATGAACTGTAAAACAGAAATATATGTTTGAAAACTATAAGTCCAAACAAGGAGATAGTATAAAAGGAACTGGGCTTTTAGCCAAAGAAGCCACATCAGAGGGAGAGGATGCACAAAATAGCTCCAGGTATGGCTACCTTGGCAATGCTGACATCACATAGTGACTGTAAAAATGGCTTTCTTTCTTTCTTTCTTTCTTTCTTTCTTTCTTTCTTTCTTATAATTCTATACTATGTAGAATATCAACATCAGGGAGTTCTACTGTAGATCACACCAGGCATAGATTTCAAGAACTTTAAATGTATTTTGGCTATGTGTTCATTCAAAGCCCTATACTGTTTAGGACAAGTATTTGCAATGTATGGCCCATGGGCCTAATTTGGCCTGTGGCACCAATTAATCTGGCCCATGGTGAGGATCCCGGAACTGTCGCAGCCATGGCCGCCACTACCAGGAGCACCAAAATGCACCACAAGCATGGAAAATGTGACAAAAATGCAGTGAAAATGCCACAAAAATGCAGCAAAGAAGCTACAAGCCTGGTGAAAATGCGGCCTCCTTGCTCTTGCCGCCATGGGTAGCAGAGAAAGGAGTGAAAAATCCAGAAAACATGCTGTCAATCCACCTGCCACCACTGCTGCCACCAGAAGTGGCAGAAGCAGCAGGAGGAACCACGCCTCTGCCCCCTCCACTTGTGTGAGGGGGTATGACTGGCCTGTGGTGCAAAAATTTTGCGAACCCCTGGTTTTGGACTTTATATGTTGGAGCACCTCTCCCACAGAATATCAGCCCACATCACCCACTCCTCACAAACATCGCAGCTCCTGGTGCTGACTCCGAGAATGGTGAGAAAGGCCTTGACTAGAAGAGCCTTCTCTATGGTGACACCAACATTTTGGAATATGTTGCCAGGTCTCACCTCTGAATGTTTTTAGAAAGTGGTTAAAATCTTCTAAGAAGCATTTAGAGATATCCTTTAACAGTCAACAAAGAGTTTGGCAACCTACAGCCCATAGGCTGAATCTAGACCATGGTGCCAAATCATCTGACTCCCACCCTCACTCCAACCGCCACCACTGCAGCTGCAGGAAGCAGTCATGGACACGCTTACGGTGGCTACAGACATTTTACAGCAGCCATAAACACATTTATGGCAGCGTTTATGGCAGGGGAACCACTAGTCCAGCCTCCTCAACTGTCTGAGGGAGTATGACCAACCCCCGACATAAAAGGTTTGCCAACCCCTGGTGTATGGTTTTGATTTTGTGTTTGATTTTTGAGTTATGGTTATTTGTATTTTTTAAAAAAACTGTTGTACACCACCCAGAGTGGGAGAATATTCCAGATGGTCAACCAGCAGATAGATAGATTAGACAGATAGATTAGACAGATAGATTAGATAGAGAGATAGACAGATATAAATAAAAAGGCACTCATGAGTTTGATGTTTTACTTATGAACTTTTCAATATGTTGGAGATGTTTTTTCTTTGCAGGCGCACCCCTCAAAGAAAGACTCAGACACCGGTATTGGATTAAAAGCATCGGGCCACTTTTATTGAATAATGCCCTAGTCCGAATTATCACTTTCAATTGGTGTATCATCCAATTGTAATTCTTTAAGGCAAGCAGGCCGCAGTAACACTGGTAAGGTTCCTCCCAAAATGCCAATGGAAATTGGGTGATGCAGGCTGTGCAGCTCCTGCCATCAGCCCTTGCATGGTTTGCCCTTGACCGGCCAATCCTATTCCCCTGTACCTATCTACGTGTTGGCCAGTCAATTGCGAACCTGCTGGAAACCTATGGGTCATAAATCTTTACCTTACCAGTGCTACCCGCCACATGGGGAGGAGTCCGTGATGACTCACCGCCCCCCCCCCCAGACCGTCAGCTCGGTCACCAGGCCTGCTTGCACATCCTCCAGAAAGAGGTTCAAACCTCTGGCCAACAGATGGACCCCATCTCTTGCATATAGACCAGAATCCTGCAAGCCTATCCTAGGATGTTGAATGGCTGTTCCAAAACCATTGTCAAAAAGGAACCGGGCGACAGCCCTGTTCACTGACCGTCGGGCATGGTCCAAACCACGGAGGTCAATGCCTCCCCTGTAACGGTGTCTCGGCACGATGTCAGACCATAGCAGCCGCGTGTATGGCCATAAGTGATGTAAAAAGGCCAGGTCACTGCACACCGACATTTTTAAAGAGGCCAGTGATCTGTCCGAGATCATTGCCGCTGAGGTGCAGAATCAAGACATCAGGCGGTCCAGCATCTCATGCCGCGCTTACCGTACCATCGCATATGTGCGGCTGCACGTAGCCCGAGATGGGTTCCCCACTCTGTCGCTGCAGCATACTGCGTGAACACACAGGGTCTGTAAAAGAAGGGAAAAAGGGGGATTAATGGCATTCGTGCAGTAAGGGGGCATATATATAAAGAAAAACGTGCGGACCCCCACCTGCCCATGCGACGTATATCAGCATCAGAGTACCCAAACGCAGCCACAGTTGAAGCAGCGCCTATCCTAAATGAATGGGTGCCGTAACGAGCCCCAGGGAGGCCGACACTGTGAAGTGCCATACCTTCCAAAACTGGAATTTGGTAAGGGGAGACCCATCCTGGTGGCAGAAAAATGGGCCAGGGTGCGTGCCACGAACTGCCAAAAACTCATGTAGGGCACCAACCGGACAGATGTCAGCAATCGTACACCGTAGCAGTCTGACACCACTGCCTACTCCGTGCTGATCGGCCTTTGAGGAACGAATCCTCAACTGGGCCAACTCCTGGGTAAGAAAGACATCGTCGAGTTCCAGTGCCCTATGAGACATGTCCCCCTTTGACAATGGGACCAGCTCACTGATACGGAGCGTTCCAAAAAAGGCTACGGTGGTAGCAGCATGAAAGAGGGCCTCCCCATACCTATCGTAACACAGGCTATACCAATCTTGTACAAGGTGCGTTAGAAACTCTGGTGAAACAGGGTGATGTGTGTCTGGGCGGCGGCCACGTTCACGTGTCTACCCTTCTAATACATGACGTATGCGGAAGTCATTCACGCAGTCAATGAAAACCCTCGCCTTAGCCACAAATGCCAAAGCTGAAAGCCTAGTGGCGATGGTGCGAGGGACTAACCCTAGATCATGAAGGTAAACCATGAACTGCAGAATCTGGTCGACCGGGATCGGCCACACTTTGGGCAACTGCCTTTGCCCACAAAAGTTCCGAAACTGTAGGAATGCATGTAGATATGCCTTATGCGTGCGAGGTGCCAAAGACATGCCGATCGCCCGGTTCACCTCTCCTTGCCAAATGTCCACATATCGGCCGGGAGTGGAGAGGGCAGTTCCTCTGCTTCTGGCGCCAAGGCACGGAATCGGGGGATCTGCAGGCGGGATAAAGCGTCAGCAATATCATTATCAATGCCTGGCACATGTCTGGCCCTGAAAAGCACATTAAGGCGTAAGGATCTCAAAACAAATTGGCGAACTAAGGCCATAACTCTGGGAAATTTGGATGTCTGGGCGTTGACAATGTGCACCACTGCAGCATTGTCACACCAAACGTGAACTACTGAATTAGCCCACCTATCCCCCCAGAGCATCAGGGCCCCCAAGATGGGGAAAAACTCAAGGAAAGTAAGATCGCGTAAACGATCTGTGCCTTGCCATGTCTGAGGCCATTGACCATAGGACCACCTTCCTTCAAAGTAAATCCCATAACCCAGGGAGCCGGAGGCATCCGACTGTACTTGGAAATGCGGGCTGAGCATAAGCTCCGATCTCCAGAAGGAGATGCCATTAAAATCCTGTAGGAATGTGAGCCAGACCGTAAGATCCGCCCATAAACCTCTGGTCAGCCGAACCCTGTGGTGGCGTTTTAAAAGGCCTGCCATGGCGTCACACAGATGCCTGGCAAAGGCCCTGCCCGGTGTTACTACCCTACAGGCAAAGTTGAGGTGGCCGTGAAGCACCTGCAACTCTCGGAGAGACACCTTACGCCTGGCAAGCATTGCCAGAATCGCATCAGAGATCCACATCACCTTTTCCATGGGCAACCTGGATGTCTGGGCGACAGTGTCAATCTCGATACCTAAAAAGGTGAGAGTGGTGGCTGGTCCCTCAGTCTTTTCAGGTGCCAGGGGAACACCAAGTTCCCGCATAAGCACCTGAAAAGTGGCGAGGAGATGAGCGCACATGTCCGTGCCCTGTTCCCCTCCGAACAAAAAGTCATCGAGGTAGTGGGCTACAGACTGGGACCCTGATCTACGAACAAAAGCCCAGTGAAGGAAGGTGCTAAATCGTTCGAAAGCCGAACATGAGATAGAACAGCCAAAAGGCATGGCCTTATCTACATAAAAACTGCCCCGAAAACGGAAATCTAACAGCTCAAAGTCGTCCGGGTGCACTGGCAACAATTGGAATGCCGATTTGATATCACACTTTGCCAGTAGCGCCCCAAGGCCACACAAGCGTACCATCTGCAAGGCCTGGTCAAAGGACGTATACCTGACCGAGCAAAGGTCATCAGGTATTGCATCATTGACCGAAGAACCCGCAGGGTAAGAAAGGTGGTGAATTAACCGAAATTCACCCGGGGACTTCTTAGGGACTAAACCCAAAGGTGACACCTTCAAGTTCGGGAATGGTGGGTCAGCAAATGGCCCAGCCACCCTCAGTGCAGTGACCTCCTTAGCTATAGATTGGGCAGCGATATCCTCATTACCCCTGAGGGAAATTAAGTTCGGGGCGTCCTGAGGCCTGCGTACCCCCTGAAATGGTATGCGGAAGCCAAATTGAAAACCCTCAAGTAGGTACTTCGCATCATCCCGTCTAGGATAAGCGGCAAGCCAATGCTTCAGCACCTGGACATTAATTGGGGAGGGGGCCTTTCTGATTGGTAGCACCATCAGAGGGAGCTCTGACTGCCCCCTGCCCACCCCTTCCTCTGCCTCGTGACCCACCAGCCCGCGGGCATGCGGAGGCGGCGTGAGGGCCAGAGCAAGAGGGGCACTCATGCCGGAACCGACACTGACGCTTGTTGCACACCCCACTGGCGGAGAAGCTCCAACACAGCAGGCACGCTGGAACCCCCTGCCCCACCGTCTGGCGGGGAACCTGTGTAGCAGCCGCCCGCTGGACGGCATGGCCACAATGGTACCGGTCACCAGGCGCCGGCCGCATGGGGGTCATGTACAAGAGCCACAATTGCTGGCAGGGCTCGTCCCACCTCATCTCAGGATGGAGGGCCACTCTCATCCTAAACTCCTCATCATAGGCCAACCATGACGGGCCAGGGAAATCCACCACCGCCCGGTAAATATCATCCAGGTATTGCACCATCGGAATGGCCAGGTCAGGGCGGGCCCTCAGGTATACCGCCATATAAATGAGATAGGCCAGTAACCAATTGGCCCAGGTGCGCGGTGGCTTACGACGACGGGACAACTCCTTGTCCCTATCGTCGTGCCCTTCCCTCTCTTCCTTAGTGGGCTCATGGTTTAGGAGGGAGAAAATGTCCACATATTCCCCCCTCCAAATCTTCTCCCTCGTGGCCTGGGAAAGATGGTCACCCAGGGGCAAGGAATAACTGGCCGTCAGTAGGGCCGCAGTTGGCACAGATTGAATCGAGGGTGCGCACAGTGGGCCCTGAACAACCCCTGAAACATTAGGCATACCCATAGGGGCAGTCACCCCTGTCATAACCGGGGGTTAATTGGGGAACCAAGAGTTAACGGGACAGTGCGGATACAACTGTCCACCCACAGTAACCTGTCGTGGCCATGGCCACTGTACCCCCCTCCCCAGTGTTGCTAGGTAGTGTCACTGGTGTACTTAATTGACCAGGATACTCACCCAGTGCATCCCCGTGGGCCACCCCCACTGGGGGTTCCGGCCCATGGCAGGCATCAGAGCTCACGATGGAGATCAAGCTCTGCATGCCGCTGCACCCCTGCCACGCAGGACTGGTCCCCTGCGGCAAGCCCCGTTGTGATGATCTGGCGGGGAGCTGCAAGGCGCCAGCTTGGGCTGGCCTGATGGCCTCAAGCAGCTCAACCCTGGTAGCAGCCTGCCGGACAGCGGTGGTCGATGTGTGGGCCGGAAATGCAGGATGTGCAAGCCAACCTTCGGAGGGTGGTGGGGCAATGCCCATTGATGCCTCCAGCACCGAAATGCGTGCAAGGAGGGCATCAACAGCCTCAGACCCACCTGGATAAGGTGGGGCGGGTGGGCCGGATGGCCCACCGGGCTATTGTGGCGGGACAAACCCGAATGAGGATCCCGGGCCTGAATAGGGCCATGACCAATAATCCGGCCCATGTGGGGCCGGGGGAATGGTGGGGCAGAAACCCGCACCAGGCCCAAGTCAGCCTCCCTGCCCAGAACCGAGCAAAGACCCTACAGGGGTAGGGATCCCAGAGGGGCCGGCTTGTGCCACCCCTGCCTGAACCCCGACATCCGGTGGGTAGGCAGAAGCCTGCCCGCCCGCATTGGTGGTAGTGGCTAAACCGGCCCTACCACCCGGTTGCAGGGGCGCCCCTGAGTCCTCTGGCCCAGGGGCGGCCCCCTAGATGAAGGGGGGTGGGCAGAGCCCTCCCCCTCAGCCGTGGCTTAGCAGCCGTCACCTTTCGCTTGGGAGCCATGTCTCCCAAGCAGAAGAATAAAGAAGAAAGGGGAAAATTCCCTTTTAAAAGAGAGCAAGGCGAAAGCCGGGGAGAAAGCGGCGGAGCAAACTTCTCCGCTCCGTCGCTTCCAAAATGGCAGCCGAGCTGCCTCGTGGCCACCCCTTTTAAAGAGGGTGGCCACGACCCCTAACTCACCCGGATATCTGAGTCTGGGTGGGGGGCCCGCAAAGAGCGTGGGGGCCATTTTGGCACCGCGCTTGCATTATCTATTTTTCCTGTTAAAAACTTTGCTGCTTAAATTGTTTAAAAAGATATATGCTTTTCAAAATGCCTTTCCAGGATGTAAGATTTTGCATTTCAAAACAGTATTGAGATGTTACTCCAAGTTCCTTATGGACTGGATTTTTGTGTTCTTATTTTGTGCCCCTATATCCAACTTTCATATTTTTAAGTACATGCCTGAAGATTTTCATGGATGTAAATTTCCATTAAGAATTTTGAACTTTCATGCTGCTTATATATTTTCAACATCTTTGAAGTACTTAAATGATTTTTTATATGTAAAGGCAATGTAGTTAATAAAGCTTGTAGAATAAGACGAGCAATTGTTAGTTATTTTTGCAGCATTGGCACTCAGTTGAAGTAAACTGACATGGAACTGAGGTGACATATGACCTTTCAGGATGTATATCCCATTGATAAGATTCCTTGTCAGCTGGGAATAGAATCTAGACATCTGAATTGTTCATGTCAGTCTGTTACATAGGAAACCCATTGCATTACTTCCAGAGCATCTTAAAAAAAAAACCCATCAAAAATCAAAACCTTCATAAGAGAGGCCACATCTCTGGAAACCTCTTCACAAGATTTCTCACAGAACAATGAAGAGTCCTGGGGTAACCTCATAAGCACAATAACATATAGCATTTTTTCATTGGGTTTTCCTCAAAAATAATTAATGATAATGATAGTCTATTCCAAATTAGATTTTTGGGAGTCAGAATCTCAGGCAACCTCCGGTCTCTAGCTCTTATTAGAACCAAACCCTTCTCCACTTGCTAGAACTCTGTGAGAAGAGCTATGTAAGAACTGACTTCTCCTAGAATCTACATCAGCAACAAAGGTTCCTGGATTTTATTTATTTTATTTATTTATTTTATAAATTTATACCCCGCCCTCCTGGTGAAAACACCACCCAGGGCAGCAACAACAGGTAAATACAATATAAAACAGCCAGAACATTTACAATTAAAATGCCTACACAACCGTCAATTTAAAAAGACAAGATTAAAAACAGCATAAAACTGGCTTTATACTTAAAAACTACCCTCACCCTCCCACCCCACACATTAAACCCAAAACAGAGAACAACAGAAGACTCTCCCATAGAAATTAGACAAGCCAGCGGGGCTGGGAAGTGGCGCCACACCTGCTGGCAAAGGTCTTCACCATTTTTCTAAAGGGGAGAAGTTCCATCTGAAGGCACACCTCTGGAGCTAGGAGGTTCCAAAGGGCTTGGGCAGACACGGAGAAGGCTCTCTTCCTGGTCCCAAATAGATGTGCTTCTTTCATTGATGGGACCAATACTGAGCCCCTCCTGTCTGCCCTGGTTGTGTTGGTTCATGTAAACCTCCTGCTCCAGCCCTAAAGGTATCCTGCTTTGGTTGCTTCCTTAGTTGTTTGAGTTCTGGCCTGCTTAGACTATATTTCCTCTTCTGGACTAGCCTTGTTTCCTTTCCTCTCCTAGATTTGACCTTGGACTTAGAGTGTGACTTGGATAGGGTTCACCTTTGACCTTCAGCTTGATTGCCCTGGGTCTTGTCCTGCTAGCTGGCCACCTAAGTCCTTGACTCTGATATTGAGTACTCCAAAAAATGAGTTAAGACTTTGGACCAATATTTTGGGTTCTGAGGACTGATAAAATTCCCAGTTTCAGACAATCAGTGCTCTGCACAAGTTGATTTCACTGCAGTCATAAGCAATAGTTTTCTATAAGCTCTGCCTGGGAGAAGAAATGGTATATCAACACAAAACATATTTAGTGTACTTCTGTAGAAAGTTTATTGTTCAAATCATGCAGGATTTCTACATTTCTTGCAGTGAAAAAAATATTTGTTTATGAAAGAGACCAATTAGAATATGAATCAATATTTAGGCTGGCATACGTGCAATGGTACAACTCAGGTAACTGATAGCTGCTGGTTAATGAGTTCCCAATTGGATTCCTAATTGTGTGCCAGTTGCATGGCCGCTCAACACTTTGCTAGAAATTCAGTAAGGGACTTTTCAGTAGTTATTTGCTGCTTCTTTAATTACCTGCTGTTTGCTCCTCTACGTAACTGTATATTACTGCACTTACTGCTGTATTGAACTGGATTCTGCCTATTCAATATGCAAAAACTATTTGTACTGAGATATTGAGTGAATTGAGCCACAACTTTATTCTGTGAAATCCTAATTAAGGATACTAATGCAACAACTTTCTACTATTGAATCAAATCATTTGCAAAATGTGAGTCTTCATAATATTCCTGGAAGAAAGCATTAGAACAATGCCAATAGTTCAACAGTGCACTCATTGTTTTTCTCCTCACTTGAATGTAATATGATGTAAGCAGCTAGCCTTAAATCATAGAGAAAGCATGCAGCAGAAATATATATTTAATACAATAGATTTTTAAACCAACACTTGTCTTTTCAATATCATTGTCAGAAAGAATGTGGAATGTGAAATTCCAACTCATTTAGCAGCAATCCTGTCACCTAGATCAGTTAATACTTCATTTAAAAATAAACTGCTAACTTACTTGTTTTAGGGCAGGGTGGCCAACTTTGGTGCCCCAGGTGTTCTTGGACTTCAGTTCCCAGAAGCCCTGATCAGCAGGTGTACTTACTTGGTCTTCTGGTAATTCTTTCTTTATTCATGTCAGATGCACCACCAGCATATAATAACATACATGCCTGTCAAGTTTTGGATTTGAAAATAAGGGAAATTTTGGGCACACCCCTCTGTGGGCATGGCCAAATCTATGGGTGTGGCCAAATATAGCCATGTGACTTGCTGGGCTCTAGTCATGCCTGCCACATGGCCATGAAAATATCTGCAAACACAGACAGCACTGGCTCTTTGGCTGTAAATGGAGATGAGCACTGCACCCTAGAGTTGGATACAACTGGCAGATTTTACTTTCTTAGGATCAAAGATCGCTGCAGATGGTGATTGCAGCCGTGAAATAAAAAGGCAACTGATGCTCGGGAAACAAGCTATGAGAAACCTGGGGAACATAGTTAAAAGTAGAGGCATCAGAAAAGAAGAGCGCAGAAAAATAGATGCCTTTGAAATGTGGTGTTAGAAATAGAAGAAATCAACCACGACTGCTCATTACGGGTCAAATAGTAAAGATGATGCTAATGTAATTTGGACATCAAATGAGGAGAGGATTCACTTGAGAAAACCTTGATGCTGGGAAAGGTGGAGGACAAAAGAAGGGGGTGGCCAAAAATAAGATGGCTAAATGGTATTGTAGATGCAATGGGCACAAAGCTGTGTGGGCCAAAGAACCCTTTTCCTATCTTCTTGGGGGACTTTTGTTTTCTTTTCTTTCTTGTTTACTCATTTTTAATTTTAAAAAAATTCTGGAAAGCAAAGAGCAGAATAGTAAACTAGCCCCCTAGGGTGAACTAGCCCTGCACGTGGCTAGACACCCCCCCCCCCAATTAGGGTGGAGGAGCAAGGGATTAATTCCCCCAAATTAACCAATCTATTTGTTCCTCACTGCAACCAATTGAAGCACCAACACCTGAGAATGTCAGATCCACCTTAAGGAAGGGAATTAGTAAAGTAAAAAGCAACCTCTGTAGTTTCCAAGCCTCCCAGCATCTGAGGAGTTAATCTCCATATATGAAATATCGCGCACCTAGAGTAGACTCCCGTCCCATGGTGGCTCCGACCAGCAGCAGGAAAAACGAAGCCTCCATGACCAAGTGGCAGGGAAATGGAAGATAAACTATAGAAGGCCCCACCACCACCTTCTCTCTCTCCTTCCATAAGCGAAAAGCCACAGCGACCTCTGGTGGCAGGAAAAACATAATGCAGCTTCGCTGTGAGAGTTCCGGTCAGGATTTTATTTAAAAAAAATAAGGGATATTACGGGGAAATTAATAAAATGGGAAGGGGGTGGGAAGAGGGTTAAAAACAAGGGTGTTTTCCTGGGGAAAACGGGATACTTGTCAGGTATGATAACATACAAAGCTAAAATTAACACAACTAAAAACAAAATAGAATAAAAAGGGCTAGATGATATCCTCCCAATATCAGGCCACATCAACATAATTTCCTCTTGCCAACATAAGGTCCTCCTCAGTGCACGTTGAGGGGCATTGTGTGCATTGTATAATATGGGAGATAGTTTGTACTTCTCCATATTCAAACAGGCTGTCATTTATGGGGAAACTCCACTTTCTCAGATTAGCCTTTGATCTTTCTACCCCTGCACACAGTCTATTTAAAGCTTTCCACACAGGCCAGGGTTCTTTTTGGTCAGGCGGTAGAGAGTCAGTTATCTGGTAGCTCCTTGCTCGCACTTTCTTGAAGCAATTTTGATGGAGAGATGCTAGCTTTCTGTACTTTCTGTACATGTTCTGTATTGGGGTTGGTTTTAGGCACCCCGTGACCAATCTCACTGTTTCATTTAGAGCCACATTCACCTTCCCTGCATGCTTTGATCTGCACCACACCACACTGGACTAACATACTCTTCTGAAGAATAACATAAAGCTAGTACAGAAATTCTTAAGGTGTGTGGTTGGCCACCCCAACTTGTGTCTGCTATTTTCCTCAGAATATTGTTCCTGGCAAAAACTTATGTTTGGTATTAAGGCAGTGAGTCTTGAAAGTGAGAGTTCGATCCAGGGTAACTCCCAGATATTTGGAGGGTGGGGGTGATGTTCATGCCTGGTGCCATTCTAAGTCACCTGCAGGCTTCTTGATGCCTCATGGTTTTTCAAATGAAAAGCACAGAGTTGAATTTTTAGGCAGTTTGGCTTCATTCAGTTGATTATCCCTAAAATATATAGCCATTAAATTCAAAGCCTCAGTCAGTTTTTTCTCAACAGCCTCAATGGTTGTGCACTGTTCAACAGTTACCAGGTCATCGGTGTAAAAAAAGCTCTTAGTGGCTTCTGGCAGTGGTTGACCATTAGTGTATATGTTAAAAAATATGGGGGCTATCACATTGCCCTCCATCGGTTGCATTGGCCTTGGAAATTGACAAAAAAATCTATGGCTCTCCAATCAACAGCCTATTATTTTTGTGAATTTAAAATCCTTTGTGATGTGGGAGACTTTCTTCAGCAAGGCTGCATGGTTGACTGTGTCATAAAATGCAGTGAGATCTATAAATACTATGCCTGTGATTTCCTTCAGTTCAAAACCATCTTCAGGTAATTGAAGTCCAGGAACACCTGGGATACCAAGGTTGGCCACCCTTGTTTTAGGGTAATAAGTCAAATTCCTGGTTATTAAAAATATTGTGCTCACACAAAATGCATTCAAACAGATATAGGTCCAACATAGATCAAGATGAGGAAACTGGGCTCAAACATAGATGGAAGATGGATGAAAGCAGGGATTGGTTGTCATATGGGTAGCAAGAATGTCCAAAGCTATGGCTTTAAAGGGGGAAGTGTTCTGTTTACGATCTGCTTTAGGCAGCAAATTATCTTGGGCAATTATATGTTCTACAGCAGAGCTTGGAAATAAGTCATTAAGTTTGATTTACTAAAATGCAATTTGTCAAGTTTTGATATTGTGGGCATAATGGCAGTATTTTTACATTTTATTACTATTTAATAGTTTCGATGTAACCTTAACAAAGTTTTCTCTCATTAATCATTGTTAATCATCACTGACTTGTGCCTTTCATTCTTAATTCTTACGGTACTAATGGAAAGTGAATGAGGGTGAAAGATATTACATGCCAGTCCAGGACTGGAAAAAGAAACATCTGTCTACAGTTGGGATTGAAAATCTGGTGTGGGGTAAAAAAATCCCTCTGATCACTAAATAATAAAGTGCCTATTGATTCTGTTCAATAGTGTGACCACTATTACATGTATAAGGGAATAAAAACAGAGACAGTGTTTATTAGGCAGTTGTCATGCAAAGTGTTTGTGTGTGTGGTTGGTTTTGAAAAACATGATGTGTACCTATGTTTTGCAATGAACTGCTCTAAGATACAGTTTTATGCTGCTTTTTAAACATATGTGTTGTGATGTTCTAAAAGATATTATGAATTAGTGTGTTTTGAGGCATATGGGTTTCCTGTCATTTTGTGTCTCAGTACTCAGCTGAGTGTGTTCAGTTTTGGCTTGCAATAATGTGCTTCACAAATGTCCACAGTGGATGTTACATGCTATGCAAGCATATGCCTTCTCCCTGGTCAGGTTCTCATTTGTACTTCCAGTCTATTCAACTGTTTCCACATTGGAACCTTGGCTTCATCATCCCATGGCTAAATTCTGTGATTTCCTGCTTAATCTGAGTATACATGTATCTCTCTTTGACACTAGCCACTCTCTTATCCATTAATTAGTGTGTGGCGCTTATTATTATTATTATTATTATTATTATTATTATTATTATTATT
Organism: Bradypodion pumilum; assembly: GCA_035047305.1. Taxonomy (NCBI): domain Eukaryota; kingdom Metazoa; phylum Chordata; class Lepidosauria; order Squamata; family Chamaeleonidae; genus Bradypodion; species Bradypodion pumilum. The sequence goes on from JAWDJD010000003.1 coordinate 329,626,499, forward strand.
ATTATTATTATTATTATTATTATTATTATTATTATTATTATTATTATTATTATTATTATTATTATTATTATTATTTGACTTGTATGCCGACCCACTTGCAAAGCGACTCTGGCCGGCTAACAAAGAGCAAAATAATTACAATTACAAAAAAGCATCCGGTGGCAGTGGCGGCGTAGGGGTTTTTATGGCCGGCCAGCCGCACAACTGCTGCTCCTCCCTACTCCTCCCTCCAGGTCAGGGCCAGCTGAGGGGGCATCCAGTGGCGGCGACAATGGTGGTTTTATGGCTGGCCAGCTGTGCAGCTGCTGCTCCTCGCTGCCCCTTCCTCCAGGCTGGGGCCGGACGAGGGGGCATCCAGTGGTGATGGCGGTGGTTTTATGGCCGGCCAGCCGTGCATTGCTCCTCCTCCAGGCGGGGGTCAGCTTTAATTGCAGAAGCTGCTGCAATGATCTGAAAAGTTGCTGGCTGTAACTAGGCATATAACTGGCACCTCATGACATTAATGTGACATCATTGACAATTGTATACATTTTGCATAGGATACTGTCTATTGATGGCACATGTCATGATGACATATTAATAAAACAATGTGGAAAACATGCCTAATCTTGTGCAGTAGTTCAAGGTTCCAGTGTCAGGTTCTGTCCTCATGGTATGTTGGGTGTGTTTCAATTACTATGTGTCATCTCCATCACAGTGATGACTCCTGTGGCCGGGGTAGAGAGGCCATTGTGGTAACGGGTGCCAGGACCATTCCACCGCTGGCACTCTGGGTCCCACCCCTTGTGGGGGCTCAAAAGGCTGCTGCAGCAGCAGGGCTTCACCACCGCCCTCAGACTCCTGCGGCTGAGGCAGAGAGGCCACCGTGGCAATGGGTGCCAGGACCACTCCACTACTGGCACCCTGGCCCATGCCCCTGGCCAGGGCTTAAAAGGCCACTGCGGCGGCAGGACTTCACCGCCACCCTCGGACTTCTGTGGCCAGGGCGGAAAAGCTGCCACGGCAACAGGAGGCAAGACCACTCCACCACTGGCACCCTGGGCCCTGCCCCTGCCCGGGGCTTAAAAGGCTGCTGCGGCGGCAGGACTTTGCCACCACCCTCTGGCTCTTGCGGGTGGGGTGGAGAGGCTGCCATGGCAATGGGTGCCAGGACCACCCCACCTCTGGCATCCTGGGCCCCACCCCTGGCCAGGGCTCAAAAGGCCGCTGCAGCAGTGAGCGGTAGGACTTCACTGCACCCCCACCCCTGAACTTACTTGTGGCTGGGGAAGAGAGGCTGCTGCAGTATTGTGATGTGGTATTGTTTGTATTGAATACTGTATATTGTTTGTATTGAATACTGTATCATTATTGTATATTGAGTATTGTGTATATTATATATTTGTATTGTTTTATATATATATATATATATATATATATATATATATATATATATATATATATATATATATATATATATATATATATATATATATATATATATATATATATATATATATATATATATATATATATATATATATATATATTGTATGATTGTTGTGTGAGCTTCCTGATTGGGCAGCATAAAAATGTGAAAATTAAATTAAATTAAGTTACATGGTGCAAAAGGAGCATGAATTACCACACTCCTCTTTACCTCCTGTCTGGCACTGGCATAAAGTGTTATCATGTGACTACAAATAGTCATATAAGACTGATGATGACATCAGCCACAAAGCAAAGTAATCACACTTATATACCACCCCACATAGCGCTTAGTGCACTCTTTGGGTGGTTCACAAGTTAATTAGCATTTTGTCCCCAACATGCTGGGTACTTATTTTACCAACCTCAGAAGGATGGAAGGCTGAGTCAACCTGGTCAGGATTGAACAAGCAACCTTTTGGTTGCTGTACAGCAGTTTAACCACTGCACTACTAGTGGTTAAACTTTCTTACTTTCTTTCATAAATTAAAAAAATCAAATACCACTTCTGAGTCATCATATCATATCATAGTTTTATTTATACCCCACTTCCCTCAACCAAAGGGTGACTTGAAGCGGCAACAATAACAGTGGCAAAGCAGTACAGAACAATGCAATAATACAAAGTAAATAAGTCAAACAAAATCAATAATACATATCAAATTCCTTAAATATACAATAAATACAGTAAAAAACACATCAGTACAAAATGATTCATATCGAAAACACAGGAGAGATAAGAGAACAACATCAAACCCCCCTCTATAGTCCAACCGCAGGTGTACCATCAAACTGAAAGCACCTAACTCCCTTTTTGCTGCGGCAGCAGCGGGGCAGCATCTCCAGCATCCTTTATACTCCCCACCCAGGAGGGCCAAGGGGAGGGGCACTGGGCGCAGCTTTCTCCCATCCCTAGGCCATTGACGTAAGCCCCGGGAGAGGCTCGCAAGTCCCCTGTACTGTGGAGAAGTCATGGAGGGCTGCAGGAAGAGGAGGTTTTCAGCTGTATGCAGCATAAGTTCTGCAACTAGAGTTCAACTACAGTGCTAATGCAAGCGCGGCGCCAAAATGGCCGCCGCGCCCTTTGCGGGCCCCCCCCCACAGGACAGAGAATCCGGGTAGTTAGGGGCGTGGCCAGCTCCCTTATAAAAGGGGTGGCCACGAGGCAGCCAAGCTGGCATTTTACCTCAGCGACGGAGCGGAGAAGTTTTTTCCCCTGCGTCTCCGTCGCTCGTTAGCTTACCGGGAAGCCTTTTGGTAGCGGTTCTGCCTTTCCGGCTTCCCTTTTTGCTCCGGTGGAGATGCCTTCGAAGAAGAAGGCGGCTTCGAGTTCAGCTCGCGTTGTTAGGAGGCGCAACCCAGGTCGGAGGACCGCGGTGCCGCCTCCTCAGCAGCCACCTTTGCCAGCCCCGGCCGGGGCCGGCGGAATGGGGTCTATTGCCCCTTGGCCCGGGGTGGGCGATCAGAGGGCGGGCGCGGAAGGGGTTCCGGCCCGCGGCCCACGAGCGGTGGACACCGCTCCTGCTCCTGCCCACTCTGTCGGGCCTACTCCTCTTGGGCTGCAGCCTCTCCCGGGGCCCTCTAGCCTTGGGGGGTGGTGCGGCCCCCTGCCTTGGCAGGTTTCTCCACCAACCCTGCCGGGCTTCGGTGCTGGCCAATGGCCATATGTGGGTCCCGGGGTACAGGGACCTGTACCCATGCCTGGGCCAGGCGGGCCGGCCGGCCCTTTGCCCATGGTCAACGTGGACACCTTGCTGGCCCGCATTGCGGCCCTGGAGGCGTCGTTGGCGCGGGCCAGTCAGGCGGGCGCCCCTTTCGGGGTTCCTTTTGAGACGCTGTCGGCTGGAGGACAACAGCCGGCGGGGAGGGTCGAGCTGCTGCAGGCGTGTGGCGCGGTTTCGGACACTGCCTCGCAGCTCCCCAGCCAGCAACCAGGTGCGGGTCAAGCCCCGGTGATGAGCTCTACATCGGTCGTGAGCTCCGACGCCCCCAGTGGGCCGGAACCCCCAGTGGGGGCGGCCCATGGGGGTGCAGCGTGTGAGTATACAGTGCAAGCGAGTACATCCACACACATTCCCAATCTAGGGGGGGCCTTTCAATGGCCTTGGCCTCGCGCGGGTGGTGCGGGGGCCACGCTGTCGGCGACCCACCCGGCAACAACGACTACCACCTTGGGCACTGGGGTGGGCATTGGTCCCTACACTACAGGGAATGTTCTGGGGGTGGCTGGATTAGTTCAGACCCCTTTTACCAGGCCGGCTGTCCCTTTTTCGGCCTTGCCGACGGCAGGGTATTCCTTGCCATTGGGTGATCACCTGGCACAGGCTACTAGGGAAAAGATATGGCGAGGGGAGTACGTAGATATCTTCTCACTCCTGAACAGAGAGCCCACCAAGGAGGAAAGGGAGGGTCAGGATGAGAAGGACAAGGAGCAGGCACGCCGCCGTAAGCCGCCGCGTACCTGGGACAACTGGCTCCCCGCTTATTTAATATACATGGCGGTATATTTGAGGGCGCGGCCGGATTTAGCTATTCCCATGGTCCAATATTTGGACAACATATATAGGGCGATGGTCGATTTTCCGGGCCCCTCATGGCTAGCATATGACGAGGAATTCCGTATGAGGATTCCCCTTCACCCCGAGATGAGATGGGATGAGCCGTGCCAGAGGCTTTGGCTTTTGTATATGACACCCACACGCCCTGCCCCGGGGGATAGATACCATTGCGGACATGCGGTCCAGCGAGCGGCTCCAGCGCAGGTTACCCGCCAGGCGGCGGGGCAGGGGGTTCCAGCCCGCCTGCTGTGCTGGACTTTCTCGTCAATTGGTTCCTGCAATCGAAAGAACTGCAGGTATAAGCATGAGTGTCCCACATGCTCTGGCCCCCACGCAGCCTCTGTTTGCCCCAAGCCTGGGGGGGCGCGAGGCAGAGGGAAGGGTGGACTGTGGGCTGGCAAGGCTGCCACGGATGGAGCTAGTTCTCCAAAAGGCTCCCTCCCCAATTAAGGTGGACATGCTGGAGCGCAGGCTCGCATCGTACCCGAAGGGGGAGGACAGGGAGTATATTCTTCAAGGTTTTAAGCAGGGATTTCGTATCCCTTTTGTGGGTGATAGGTCCCCTCAGGATGCTCCCAACCTTTTATCCCTTAGAGGAAGGGAGGAGGTGGCTGCGGCCAGCATTCAAAAGGAGTTAGTCGCGGGCAGGGTCGCTGGACCTTTCCCCGTACCCCCGTTTCCCAATCTTAAGGTCTCGCCACTGGGTTTGGTTCCCAAAAAGTCCCTAGGTGAGTTTCGCCTTATTCATCATTTTAAATTTAAGGGGGAATATTATTTTGATAAGGCCATGCCTTTTGGCTGCTCCATATCATGCTCGGCTTTCGAGCGTTTTAGTACCTTCCTAGAGTGGGCTTTCGCCCGCAGGTCAGGGTCCCGGTCTGTAGCCCATTACCTGGATGACTTTTTATTCGGGCGTGAACGGGGCTGGGACACGTGCGCACGTCTCCTCAACACATTTCAGACGCTAATGGAGGAACTTGGTGTCCCTTTAGCGCCCGAAAAGACCGAGGGCCCATCGACCAAGCTAGTATTCCTGGGGGTTGAGATTGACACAGTAGTGCAGGCTTCTAGGTTGCCGGGTGATAAGGTGTCCAGGATCGTGGCCCTTATCTTGGAATTGCTGGCCAAGCGTAAGGCATCACTGAGAGAACTTCAGGTGCTACATGGGCACCTTAATTTTGCTTGCAGGGTGGTCGCACCGGGCAGGGCTTTTGCCCGGCGCTTATGCGACGCCATGGCAGGGTTATCCAGGCCCCACCACAGAGTTAGGCTCACCCGGGGTATCAGGGCAGACATGTTCGTCTGGTTGCAATTCCTGAGGGAGTTTAATGGGGTCTCATTTTGGAGGTCTGACCTCCTGGCGTCCCCCAATTTCCAGATCCAGTCTGATGCCTCAGGATCCCTGGGTTATGGGATGTACTTCAATGGGAAGTGGGCCTGTGGTGGGTGGCCACCGGCATGGGCAGGCACAGGTCGCCTGCGGGATCTCACATACCTGGAATTTTTCCCCATTCTGGGGGCTTTGATGCTATGGGGCGAACAGTGGGCTAATTCGGTGGTGCATTTCTGGTGTGACAATGCTGCTGTTGTCCACATTGTCAATGCACAGACTTCCAAATCGCCCAGGGTCATGGACCTAGTGCGCCATTTTGTGCTGCGCTGCCTGCGCCTCAACGTTTTGTTCAGGGCCAGGCATGTCCCAGGGATTAATAATGATATTGCTGACGCTTTGTCCCGCCTGCAGATCTCCCGGTTCCGCGCCTTGGCCCCGGATGCGGAGGAATTTCCCTCGCCACTCCCGGACGAGATGTGGACTATTGGCAAGGAGAGGTGAACCGGGCGATTGGCCTGTCACTAGCGCCACGCACGCGTAAGGCGTATCAACAAGCATTCAATTCTTACAGGGCATTTGCTACTCAATTTCTCTTGCCAGAGACCTGGCCTATCCCGGTGGACCATGTTCTGCGGTTCATGGTTCACCTGCATGCACAGGGCCTTGCACCTCGCACCATAGCATCCAAGCTCTCGGCGTTGGCTTTTATGGCCAAAGTGGGAGGTCATGTGGATACCACCTCTGACTTCCGTGTGCGACATGTTTTGGAGGGGTGGGTGCGCGAGCGCGGGCGTTGCCCGGATGACCGGCACCCTATTTCCCCAGGGGTTCTTACCCAGTTGGCCCGGGGCTGGCCAGGCCTCTGTTTTGATCATTATGAGGCAGCCCTTTTTCACGCAGCCACAACGGTGGCATTTTTTGGAGCGCTCCGCGTCAGCGAACTCGTGATGCTGTCTAAGGTGGATGCAAGTGGTAGGGCACTGGAACTCGAAGATGTCTACGTAGCCAAAGACTGGGCCCAGTTGAGGATACGCTCCTCTAAAACAGATCAGCATGGCGTAGGCAGTGGTGTAAGACTGCTACGTTGTTCTTTGGCAGACATCTGTCCGGTTGGTGCCCTACAGGAATTCCTGGCACTGCGTGGCATGCACCACGGCCCGTTTTTCTGTCACCAAGATGGGTCTCCCCTTACTAAATTTCAGTTTTGGAAGGTGACAGCCAGAGCCCTCACCAGGGTGGGCCTACCAGGTGCCCGTTATGGCACACATTCGTTCCGGATTGGTGCAGCCTCTACAGCAGCTGCTTTTGGGTACTCTGGGGCTGACATACGCAGCATGGGAAGGTGGGGCTCGCAATGTTTTCAGTTTTATGTGCGCCCACTCCCGCCATGAGTACCAATCCAGTCACCTTACCGCCTTTTTTCTCAATTTTCTTACAGACCCTGGGTGTCGTATTACACCGGTGACAGTATGGCTGGTGGGCCACAGCTATGTGCACAGGGCAGCGCGTTACGCTGCGGCGACAGAATGGGGACCCCGACTGGGACTGGGTGACCACGCCAGTCTCGCATGGCATGGTAAGCCTGGGATGTTATGGCGGGAGCTGCGGCCTTTCCTTTTTTCTGGCCTGGGTGCTGACCCGCCTGACATTCTAATCATCCACCTGGGGGGCAATGATTTGGGCCAGGTCACCGGCTTATCGCTTAAGCATGCGATTTGCGAGGACCTCGCCTACTTGCATTATGTCTGGCCTGCCACAACCCTGGTTTGGTCGGACATTGTCCCGCGCCATTCTTACAGAGGGGGCGTTAACCTCCTGGCCCTTGACCGCGCTAGGCGCGCGGTCAATAAGGCAATGGCGCGGTTTCTTGCCAACAGGGCTTGGGGACGGGTTAGTCATCACCCCGATATTAGTCTACAAAATTATGACTTGTACGCAGGGGATGGGGTCCATCTGTCGCGAGGAGGTATGGACCTCCTGTTGGGTGATTGGCGAGCAGGCCTGTTGACCGAGCTGACGGTCTGGGGGGGGGGCGTCAGGTCTTCTTTGAAGCCCCTCCGTGTGGCGGGTAGCACTGGTAAGGTAAACAGTATGACCCACAAGTATCCGGCAGGTTCGCAATTGACTGGACAACACTAGACAGGAATAAATTAGTTAAACGTTGTCCGGTCAACGACGAACCAGGCGATGGGGTGATGACGATTGCTAACCAGCATGCATCACCCCTGTGATTTCACGGATACGCGTCAGAGGGTGGGGTCATAAGTTAGTTATTGACTACGGTCAACAATTTGTTTGTTGTCAACAAACAAATTGATACAAATTGATACATTGTAACCAATTGCCGTTGGCAATTTTGGGGTGGTACCTTACCAGTGTTACTTCGGCCTGCTTGCCTTAGGAATTACGATTGGTCGTTTTACCAATGCAAATTTATAATTCGGACTAGGGCATTGAATCAATAAATGTGGCCCTATGCTGTTATCCACTTTCAATGTTGTCTGTGTCCGTTATTGGGGGGGTGCGCCTGCAATGCAAGCGCGGCGCCAAAATGGCCGCCGCGCCCTTTGCGGGCCCCCCCCCACAGGACAGAGAATCCGGGTAGTTAGGGGCGTGGCCAGCTCCCTTATAAAAGGGGTGGCCACGAGGCAGCCAAGCTGCCATTTTACCTCAGCGACGGAGCGGAGAAGTTTTTTCCCCTCCACCCCCTCCCTAGTTAACAGTGTGATATTATGGTCGCTTCGGGGCCGGGTGGGAATTTTTGGTTGGGACCCATATTGGCTCCGGGTCCTGGCTTTTTTGCCCATCCCACACTGTTGCTATGGTTTGATATAGGGGGCTTTCTGTGTTCCTACTGTTGACTTTGGTCACATTGGCGGGTAGCACTGGTAAGGTAAACAGTATGACCCACAAGTATCCGGCAGGTTCGCAATTGACTGGACAACACTAGACAGGAATAAATTAGTTAAACGTTGTCCGGTCAACGACGAACCAGGCGATGGGGTGATGACGATTGCTAACCAGCATGCATCACCCCTGTGATTTCACGGATACGCGTCAGAGGGTGGGGTCATAAGTTAGTTATTGACTACGGTCAACAATTTGTTTGTTGTCAACAAACAAATTGATACAAATTGATACATTGTAACCAATTGCCGTTGGCAATTTTGGGGTGGTACCTTACCAGTGTTACTTCGGCCTGCTTGCCTTAGGAATTACGATTGGTCGTTTTACCAATGCAAATTTATAATTCGGACTAGGGCATTGAATCAATAAATGTGGCCCTATGCTGTTATCCACTTTCAATGTTGTCTGTGTCCGTTATTGGGGGGGTGCGCCTGCAAATAACAGTTGCCTTTTACTAACTAGGTGTAACATATCACTTGGAAATGCACAGAGATGCCAGACCTCAAAATAATTTAAAAACCTATCTATGGCAGTGTAAAATATTTTTTTTAACCGAACAGTAGTTCAACTACCTTGGTACAGTAGTTCATTTTGCTATTACATGGGCTCCATTTCTTTAGCAACTGATAGACTATTATGCCTGCTCTGCAGCCAGAACACACCAGGAGATCAGGAAAGTTTATGTACTTTATGAGAAGAAATGTTCAGCAGCTGACAAAACCAACCAGTGCTCCATAAACTATAACAAAACATAATTTTCCAAACCAAACCACACTCAGCATTTATGCTCTGTCTCCAGGTGAAAATTTCAGTTTGCTTAGAGAACTGGAAGGGTGAGGGATACAAGGAGGCAGGCAGGACTGACTGTGCACTGGTACATTTAGCTAGTTGCTTGAGGGTGAACTTGCAAGTAAGGTCAACAGGGCTGTGGTCTCAGAAAACACAGAATATTTTAGCATTCCAGCTTGGAAATCATCAGTCTAATTTCATTCATTATTAACTGTAGAGCAACTATAAATGGAACTAGACAAAATCTCCACCTTAGGAGGATATAGAAATTGGGGGCAGAAGGAGATTAGAACCTAAGAAATGTTGTAATCCACTCTTTATAATGAATAATTCATAAATGCATTTTCTCTATAGCATGGCATGACTACTGGGAATCAGTTTCTTTTAAACACTACCACTATGGTTGAAGGAAGCATAATTTCTGCAGAAGCTGGAGAAAGCTCAGCCTAACACATACAGGTACGGATGAAAATGTCTTGGAGAATAGATCATTCCCATGACTTTTACCTCCCTACCTTTCCTGCCACAGATTTTAACCTCATAATTCCTTCATCATAAAAACACTATGTCAGGGCACCATACAGCATTATATGTGACGATGAGTGGCAAGAACAGTAAGATGTAGGTTGCAGAAGAATGGATTGCCACAAGGAAATGCATTGTCTCCTTGACTGTATAATATATATACCTGTATAATATATATACCTGTATAATATATATATATATATATATATATATATATATATATATATATATATATATATATATATATATATATATATATATATATATATATATATATATATATATATATATATATATATATATATATATATATATATATATATATATATATATATATATATATATATATATATATATATATATATATATATATATATATATATACACACACACACACACACACACACACACACACACATGATCAACCAGTTCTTGACAATAATCTATGCATACAACACAGCAACGGCCAGGATCAAATTTTGACAAGACAGCTGGAAACCTCCACTTGAAAAATTAGGACAGTATTACACCATCCACCATTTGAAGCCTAACCCGAACAAGACTCAAGCAGTGGATGCCAACAGAACTAAGCAAGAGAATGACCCTCAACATCATCTGAATGGATATGTGCCTCATGTCCACTGACTCAGATTCAGGAAGAGGTTTAAGGGAAGAACAAACATTTTTGAGGGTAAGGTAAAGGTTGTCCTTGCTCGAAAGCCAGTCATATCCAACTCTAGGGTTCAGTGCTCTTCTCTGTTTATAGCCAAAGAGCCAGCGCTGTTTGTGTCTGCAGACATTTCCATGGTCATGTGACAGGTATGACTAGACATCAGTGTGCATGGAATGCTGTTTACCTTCCCACTGAAGTGGTATCTATTTATCTACTTTCAGTTTCTTGCTTTCAAACTGTTAGGTTGGCAGGAGCAGGAACAGAGATGGGAGCTCACTCCATCATGCAGCACTTGGATCTCAAACGACAGACCTTTGGATATGCCAGTCCCCTTCTTGAGTGTACACAAGAGCAAAATCAAATTAGCTTGTGCAACTATATGATTCACAGAAGAAATTGTTAACAATTAGAATTTAGGTGATTGAGATTCTTTGGTTCTCTGTCCTGCATTGAAAATAACATTAGATGCTACAATTGATCTTATACCATCAACTTGTAAGACAGCCCCACTAAATTCAGTGAGATTTTCTTTGGAGTAAAACTGTAATATTTCATTGAAAGTATTAATAAGTTGTGGTACTTCTGAGAAACAGAGTTTTGAGGTTTTTTATCCATTATTCTGTTGTACATTTCTTGTAAGCACACTAAAGTTTCTCCATAACAAACATACACAGGTAGATTGCACATTTTTTATTAACCTGCTGGAATTCCCCCCAAAGGATTCCTCCCCCCGCCCCATCTTCTTGATTGTGGAAAACAAAGATATTATTACAAATGTTATTTTGCCACCCTTGAAATTTTATCTGCTTCCACTGGCTTGTTATTTGTAGCATTCTGGTGGCAAATTATCACTTGCCAGATGACAGGAACTGCAGTTGTCAACCCCCATTTCTTGAAAGCATTTCATTGTTCTTGATTTGTTGGGTGTTGTGTTCTAATGGTTTTACCTTCCACAATGTATCTGAACCAATGTAACCTTGCCTATAGCAACAATGTAACCTTCAGCTGCATCATATGAACCCTGTAAGAGGACGCGAGCTAATGACCACCAGCTGGCAGCAGCGAGCGTCCAAGCTCCCTTGGTCCAAACTCATCAAAGGCAACAGCGCGGGAAGTTTTCCCGCCATCACCTACACCTGGACAAGAAGGGCGTGACCCGCAATGACGTCACGCAGACAGTAGCCAATGGGCTACCATGGAACCACGTTCAAATGTATTACTACTGTATATAAAGAGCTATCGATCCGCCATTACCTCATGTTCCCTCTGTCCACGATGCAATAAACCTGAGTTAACCCAGCCCGAGGCTGTGTCCTGTGTCTTGGTTTGCATACACCAAATTGGCGACGAAGGTGGGATTAATGGATCCCCACGGAACAGCCAGGGCACAGAGCGGGTTCAACATCACCAAACCGCAAGACTGGGAGCTGCTTGAGATGGACTTCCAGGCGGCACTGGTGGAACTCAAAGTCAAAGGAGACGATGAGGAGAGGAAGAGGGCCATCCTCACCAGAATGCTCGGGATGGAAACCAAGCGGACGCTGGTGGGCATCATCGCTCCGAAGAAGGTGAGCGAATTTAAGGCGGACGACATCATGAAGCTGCTGCGAGAGCGCTTCCGTCCCTCGAGGGCAATGTTTCCCGCTCGGAGCGCGTTTTGGAGGCGAGTCCAAGCGCCGGACGAGTCGGTTGAGGCATTCGTGGCCGCCATGAGGATAGCCGCCGCCCCCTGCAAATGGGACAACATCCTAGAGATGGCCCTCAGGGACGGCGTGCTGTGTGGCTTGAAAGACAAGGAGGTGCAGCGCAGCTTGATGAACAAGGAGCCGCCACCCACGCTGGCAGAGGTCGTAGAGGCCGCGGAAGCCGCAGAGTCCACGAATGCTGGAGTGGACGAGATGCACCAGTGGCGTGAGTGGCGTCCTAGAGCCGGCAAGGCGGAAAATTCGGTGCACGGGAAGTCCGGACAGGCGGTGCACGCACCTCGACGGGCCTCAAAGTCGTCTACGGAAGGCAGCGACGGCGAGGAGGTCCAGAAGGTCCGAAAGGGTGGTCGACGCTGCGATGGTTGCGGAGCGGCCCATGAGCGCGCGAGATGCCCATTCAGGAAGGCCGAGTGTTACACCTGCGGCCGTCGGGGGCACATCGCCAAGGCATGCAGAAAACGGAAGGAGGGCCGGAGGCAGTCACAAGACCGTTCGGCCAGACCGGACCGTCCAGCGAGGCCCAAAGATGGCGCCCAGACCACGAGGAAGCAGGATGGCATGGGCCGCGTCTCGGACGACAGCGAGGACGACGCCCCAGTGTTCAGCGTGTCCGCGGGACAGTCCCATTACTTCGTTGAGGTACTAGTACAAGGGGCCCCTATTAGGATGGAAATTGACTCGGGGTCCTCCTATTCTATAATTCCCCAGAAAGAGTTCTTGAAAATCGACCCCCACGTGCGGCCCAAACTTAAAACGTTGAGGTCCACGCTACGAGACGTACAGGGGAACAGCATTCCGGTGTTGGGGGTCGGGAAATTTCGGGTCAATTTTAAGAGACATTCTGCGGAACTGCCCCTAGTTGTCCTTAAGGGGGGAAGTTGTAGCCTCCTAGGGACGCAGTGGTTTCAGCCCTTAGGTTTGTTCATAGGGGGAGTGCATACAGTGGGGGTGGACCCAATACAAGCGGTTTGCGATGCGCATCCCGCCGTTTTTAAGAAAGGACTCGGAAAGTTCAAGGGACCCCCTGTAGCCTTCGACCTAGACCCGGAGGTCTGCCCGATAAGACTCAAACCGCGCAGGGTGCCGTTCGCACTCAAGGACAAGATAGAGGCGGAACTGGACAAACTGGTGGGCCAGGGGATTCTTATTCCTGTTGATTCCGCGGAGTGGGAAACTCCAATTGTAACGGCTCTAAAGGCTAACGGGGAGGTGCGCATTTGCGCTGATTATAAGTGTACAATTAACAAGGCGATCCGCCCTAATGCATACCCGGTGCCGGTGATCAGCCACCTTTTGGCCAGGCTGAATGGGGGAAAGTGTTTCGCTAAACTCGATTTGGCACAAGCCTATCAGCAACTTCCTGTGACCCCCGCCACGGCCGCGGCACAAACGATAGTTACACATAAAGGGGCGTTCCAGGTGTCGCGGTTACAGTTCGGCGTGAACTCGGCACCCGGCCTTTTTCAGTTGCTTGTGGAACGCCTCCTGAAGGGACTGGAGGGGGTGTTGCCTTATTTTGATGACGTGTTGATAACAGGGGGGAGTGAGGCTGAACTGGCAAAGAGATTGGACAAAGTACTAACCGTGTTCGAGAAAGCGGGGCTGAGACTGAGGAAGGACAAATGTGTTTTTTTCGAAACTGAGGTCGAGTTTTTAGGGTTCCGGATCACACCCGAGGGGATTAAGCCGTCTAAATCCAAAGTAGCAGCCATAAAGAAGGCCCCTCGCCCCACATCCAAAACCGAGCTACAGTCTTTCCTGGGGCTCCTCAATTTTTACCATACATTCCTCCCGCGGAAGGCGTCCGTGGCCGAACCGCTCCATCGGTTACTTAAAAAGGAGGAGACATGGATGTGGGGTGACGAGCACGAGAGGGCGTTCAAAGAACTAAAGCAACTCTTAACATCTGAGGCAATCCTGACGCATTTCGACCCCAAACGGCCAGTGGTCTTAGTCTGTGATGCATCCCCGGTGGGGGTGGGGGCGGTGCTTTGCCACGTGTTGGATGACGGAAGGGAGGCCCCGGTAGCGTTTTATTCAAGGTCCCTGTCCCAAGCGGAGCGCAATTACGCACAAACCGACAGGGAGGCATTAGCAATAGTAGCGGGAACCAAAAAATTTCACGATTTTTTGTATGGCCGCCCGTTCAAAATCGTGACTGATCACAAGCCACTGTTAGGGATTTTCACGGCAAGCAAGCCCACGCCGCAGATCCTGTCCCCGAGAATGCTGCGATGGGCTATTTTTCTCAACGCATACCAACATGAGTTGGAGTACCGGCCCGGAAAGGAGATCAGCCATGCTGATGCACTTTCGAGATCTCCTTTGCCCTTGTCGGACGACCAAAAGGCGAGAGTAGAAAGAGACCGCCAGGTGTTGCTAATTGAGGTCTTAGACGCACCCCCAATAGTACCAGCCGACATTGCTAGGGCGACAGGCAAGGACAGAACGCTGGAGAAAGTTAGTTCATGGGTACAGAAGGGGTGGCCGGCATCGTCCCCAAGCACAGAATTCGACCCATTTTTTCGGAAAAAGCTAGAGTTGTCCCTAGAGAGGGGGTGCCTTTTGTGGGGCCAACGGGTGGTGGTCCCTACGTCCCTGCGGCCGAGGGTGCTCGAACTGCTGCACGTCAGCCACCCGGGCATAGTTCGTTCAAAGGCGCTGGCCCGGAGTTACTTCTGGTGGCCACAGCTGGACGCGGACATTGAGCACATGGTCGGCACTTGTGAGGCATGCCAGGGATCCCGACCAGAGGCGGCCCGTCTTCCGCATAGGGAATGGGACACAGCAAGGGGGCCATGGTCCAGAGTGCACGTAGATTTCGCTGGCCCATTCCGAGGAACCATGTTTCTCCTGGTGGTGGATGCGTTCTCCAAGTGGCTGGAGGTTATCCCAGTAAAGAGCACGTCCTCCGCCACGACAATTAGCCAGCTAAGGAGAGTCTTTTCCACGTTCGGTTTACCCGACACTTTAGTCAGCGATAACGCTAGTTGTTTCACCTCCGCTGAGTTCGGGGCATTCATGGAGGCAAACGCCATTCGGCATGTCACATCCGCGCCGTTTCACCCGGCCACGAATGGCCAAGTGGAACGGCTGGTGCGTACAACAAAGGATGCGCTGCGGCGCATGGGCCCGGGGGACCTGAATCACCAAGTATGCCAGTTCCTCTTAGCGTATAGGGTGACCCCCTTAGCGTCAGGCTACTCGCCGGCAGAGCTCTTGATGCGGCGAAAACTGACCACGATCCTGTCCAGGCTAGACCCGACGAGAGTCGAGGATAAAGGGAAAAACATAGGGTTGGCAATCTCGAAAGGTTTCGCCGCCGGCGACCCTGTTCACTGCAGGAACTATTCCAGCGCAGGGCCAGCCTGGGTACCAGGGACGGTTGTAGAACAGACGGGGCCAGTGTCGTACCGGGTCGAGACTAACACCGGCCTCCTCTGGAGGAGGCACGCAGACCAACTGAGGCACCGAGTGAGTAGGCCAGTCAGTGGGGCTCAGCAACAGGATTCAGCGTTAGGGTTCTCCCCCACCCGCTTAACCCAAGGGGGAGACAGCAGCGGACAACAGTCCCAAGCAAGGGGGGAAGGCAGAAGCAGCGGCCCCGACTCATACCCTTTTGATACACCAGTCCTATCAGAGGCCGGGGAAGGGGGAGAGGAGTTCGCGACCGCTGCCCCCGAATGTAATTTTGATTTTGATTTTGCGAGCCAGGGGGGTTTTCAGGAGTGTTCCCCCACCCATCCAAGCGAGAAGAGGGGGTTTTCGTTAGCCCCCAGTGCCCCCGGTTCCTCCCTAAGAAAGAGCACACCTTCCAACAACGCCGCGGAGCCGCGGCAAGTCACTAACGAGTCTCCCTCTCCAATTACAGGACAGGAAACCAGGGGACAAAGAGAAGGTAGCAAACCCGGGGAAAGGCAGCCCGCATCGAGACCCCAGCGTGTTCGAAATAAGCCATCTTGGCTGAGAGACTTTGTCTCCTAGGGGGGGGGGAGTGTGTTTAAGTGTGGGCTCGAGACTTTGTCTCGTCCTAGGGGGGAGGGGTGTTGTGTTCTAATGGTTTTACCTTCCACAATGTATCTGAACCAATGTAACCTTGCCTATAGCAACAATGTAACCTTCAGCTGCATCATATGAACCCTGTAAGAGGACGCGAGCTAATGACCACCAGCTGGCAGCAGCGAGCGTCCAAGCTCCCTTGGTCCAAACTCATCAAAGGCAACAGCGCGGGAAGTTTTCCCGCCATCACCTACACCTGGACAAGAAGGGCGTGACCCGCAATGACGTCACGCAGACAGTAGCCAATGGGCTACCATGGAACCACGTTCAAATGTATTACTACTGTATATAAAGAGCTATCGATCCGCCATTACCTCATGTTCCCTCTGTCCACGATGCAATAAACCTGAGTTAACCCAGCCCGAGGCTGTGTCCTGTGTCTTGGTTTGCATACACCAAATTGGGTGTCGAGTTTTACTAGAAGCAGAAAGGCACTATTATATCCACATGCTTTCCATCTACCTTTGCACTTTTATCCAGTGATTCCTTTCTTCTTGTGGTTTGCAAGAATTGTGCTCAGATTTATGCATCATTCCTCATTTCATCACTTAGCCATACTATGCAGCTGTAGAATTATATCTGTAGCATATTACAATTATGTTTGTATGTATATAAATTTGTACATAAAAACATGTGGAATGTAATCTAGCAGGAGCAGGGTGGGAATCTTTGTTGGACACATCAGCAGAGCGAAAAGGAGATCTGAGGAGATGCAATGGAGAATTGGGAGCCACTCTTATGCTTTGGCAGGGACAACAGTCAGGAGTCTTTGAAGTAAAGAAAGCTCCCCTCCCCAACTTAGTCATCTGAAGAAGATAAGGTGCACTGGGAAATTCAGGATTGGCCCAGCCAGTTGATCTGTCTCCACCACAGCTTCAGCCTTTGCAAGGCCTGACCAAAGTTTCACCTTCCAGTCTCTTATCCTCAATGCTGGAGACACTGAGCAACATAAGGATTTTCAGGGAGGGCCAGTGGCACAGAAGGAGGTCCCTCTCACTTGCCTTTGCAAGCACTCTTTGAAAGGATTGACAAGAAGCTGGATTTATACACCCAACTTGTTTTGGAACTGCCGAGGACCCAAATGCAATTCACCTGAAGGGACTGTAATCAGAGGGTTATTGCCAAGAGTTCAGCCTTCTGAGGACAAGGGAGAAGGGCAGTTGAGGTGCATGTTATTCCTTCAGTAAATGTTGCTCTGTAGCATCAACCCAAACCAATGGAATTATTTTTGGGCGACCCCACCACCAAGCCCACAGCCACTAAAATAATAACATTAAAATGGCTTTTTTTTTACGTTTCCACTATAAATAACACATAAATCTTCACACCGTGCCTAGAAACATGCATCCAATCATTTGATGACTCCACCAACACAACTTTACAAGCCTAACTTTCCAATTGAACAAAACTAAAAATAGATTGCTTAGGTTCTTCATGAAGAATTTTTTTTAATGAGATGCTTGATTGGTGTCCCAATTGTATCTTTCAAAACAGCCAGGTCAGAATGTTTATTCTCTTCAATAATTGTAATAGTTCAACCTGGTATGGTGTATTCTGTTTTGGAAACTTAATAGATTCATTTTGTTGCCATCTTTGAAACAGCTAACTAAGTTCCATTATTTTCAGTTGGAGCCTGAAATCCATACATCACTGGATAGTGGTTATTGCTCATGTTCTTTCTGAACGTATCTGCTATAACATATGTAGAGTTCAAATGCAGGCAGATGAAACTGTGAAATCTATCTTAGAAACCCACTCTACATTAAAAAGAAAGGGAAAGAAGTGTCAAATAACATTGAAAATGAAATATTGTCCCCTTGCAATCTTTATATATGCCTACAAAACTTCCCTGACATATTTCCCTAACAATAAAGTAGAAGGTAGGTTGACTGATTGTTCCAAACAAAAAGCCAATGATTACACCAAGGTGTAAGGTAAAGTACTGCCCATCAGATGCCACATCCCCCCCCCCAAACAACAACTGCATCCTGCTATCAGAAAATCAACTGTTTGAAAATAGCTAGGAGAAAAAAGCAGCTTGATACCTCAAAAAATCAGCATAAATACACACACCATGATAATTCAAAGCCTAAATATCTGGGAGCAGAGATAACAAACAGCTGCTGAAAGATTAGTCAGTGTTTTTCACCAGGATACCTTCTTCCCTGCTGTATGGTACATGAACAAGGAAAACTATTTATAATAGGCAATCTGTATGTTAATTATTCTTCTAATTTTATTTTTCTAATTCTTATTTTGGCTAATCTAATTAAGAATTTGGGGAGTTCTGGTTCAAAAAGTAACTTTTACAAGTTCTGGGCTTATTCATTCTTATGTATTTCAGCAGTCTGGAAATACTTATCACATAATTACCACATGAGCTTGCATGGGTCTGTCTTAATCTGTGTTCCCTCTCTGTAGTGAATCATAATCACTCTTTAGGGTTTCAAACATATATTGTACAGCTTAGCTGGGATTTGCTTGGTATCAAATGTGTGATTATTTATATGTAAATCTTAAACTCCACCATTAAGTTTATATTATAGAGTGGAACATTATGAGTCTTATGAATCTAAATACTGGATACTCTTTGGGTATGAATTTGACTAAAGGTTTTTTTGTGCTTCTGCCCTGTAAATATATGTAACTAAACAAGGATTAGGTCTAGAGCCATGGTTCCCAACCTTTTTCAACAATGCCTCTAAACATCTCTATATAATCCTGATGCCCCCCTGTATCATATAATTCTTATTATTCAAAATGTGAACTCCTATTCATGTGGTGGAAGCTTAAAAGGCCATTAATTGTTAATAACTCATTCATGAATTGCCTTCCTTAAGAATCAAATTGCACCCCTGTGGGGCGTGTGCCCCCCATTGGGGACCACGGGTCTAAAGGCTTTCCTGAAAGGACATCATGCTTAAGGCAGCAATGTGTGTTTTAATCAGTGTGCTAGGTTTTACTTGTAGATTCTTGTTGCTTAGGAATGCAAATCATGAGTCTTAGGTGCTCATTCAAAAAAAGTATGCAGGTGTCAGGGTTTTCATCTGCATTTCATCTGCATACATGCATTTGAAGAAAAAGCTTTGAACCAACTTTGCCTGCTAAAGAATAAGAAATGCAAGCCTTAGTCACTCTAGGTTTTTCTGGAATAAAATTTTGGAAATATTGCACACTATGTTTTGAAATAATAAATAGAATGTATTGTATGAAACAAACCAAGAAGGCTGATGGTCTGCCTATTCTAGTAATGTCTGTTTTGACACAACACTTTCTCAAACCTCAGACAGAGGTCTTATCCATCACTATTACTTTGAGTTGAGATTCCAGGTGTTGCAACCATATATGTGCAAAATGTGTGCTCTGCCACTATGCTCTGCTCTGTTTTGACCAACATCTTTCTTTCTTTATTCTTGTCTGATGCACCACCAACATATAATGACATACAAAGCTAAAATTAACAAATCTAAAAAATAAATTAGAATTAAAAAGTACTAGATGACATCTGCCCAAAATATTGGGCTACTTCAACCGTATTTCCTCTTGCCAACATAAGGTCCTCCTCAGTGAATGTTGAGGGGCAACATTAAAACTAGCATGCCAAGTAAAGTTCTTTTCTTTCTTTATTCATGTCAGATGCACCATGCCATCGGCCCCGGGAGTGGAGATAGGTGGGAGCCGCCGGAGCCGCCGCCGGAGCCGCCGCAGCTGCCTTCGCTCTCCGGGCCCGCCCGCCCGGAGAGCAGAAAAGGACGACGACGATGACGGCCCCTCGAGGAGCTCCCTGTCTCACCCGGGAGCCCACGCCATCGGCCCCGGGAGTGGGGACAGAAGCAGCAGGACTTGGTCGCCGCCTCCGGTCTCCCCTGCGGATGGGGCGGAGAGACCTCTGCAACATCGGACACCACTTGAAAAGCCATGGAGGCGGCAGGACCTTCGTCACTGCCACTTTTTACTTTTGGACTTGTTGGGGCCGGAGAGAGATGTGTGAGATGTTATTGCATTACTGAGATGTTACTGTGTTACTGTATTCTATTATATTGTGTACTGTATTTTTCCTGTATTGTATCATTGTTTGATATGTTGTGAGCCGCCCTGAGTCGGCGTATGCTGAGTGGGCGGCATACAAATCAAATAAATGAATGAATGAATGAATGAACCACCAAGTAAAGTGATATTAAATGGGTAAAATTGAATTCATATGGCATATTGTCTACTGCTTCCAAATTGTTGTTAGCTCATGCATGTGAAGACAGACCATGTGAGGGCATATCTTTAACTTTGAACTTATTGCCTTCCTGTTTTTTCCAATAGAAAGGAAAACACTAAATTCGTTTGAAGCTAGTTTAAGCTGCTGGCCAACACTTGTCAACATGGGGGAATGGAGCAGTGTGAGACAGTGAATCCAGTACATTGTTTCCACACCAACACATCCTTTGGGTTGGTTAAACCAATGTCAGAACTTTCTATAGGTGAAGCAGAGGCCTTCATTCCTGGCAGGACCCCAAAATAAGTGCTCTGCTAACAGATAGACAATTCTACCCCCATCTTAATCATGACAGTCCAAAATTAAGATTATGGTGAGTATCGTATTATTTAGTAAGTTATAACATTGACATAATCGAAACATGTAGACCACAACATCAAATTCAAAGAAAGTATAATTCCTTCAGTACCATACCTTGCAAAAATTAGCACTTCTTCTTTTGTATATTTGTGTATTTTAGGAAAAGGGTCCTTCATGTTAATAGGATTTATAAATTTGATTTTAATTTGGATTTTACCCACTTGTCTTAAAAATAACATTATGCCTTTTGATTTAAGATCGAGAGATAGAGTAGCAAACTAGAGGATATAATAAACTTTGAGTAACAGCTATATCTTTTCCTTGCTTTCTTAGTTTTAAATAAACACTGGGGGACTGATCCTATTTGGCATCATAGGCAGGAGCATAATGGGAAGCTTTAAGATTTTGCTCCATTAACCAGACCTTCAACTTCAAATGTGAATTGGGTTCAGGGGGAAAATGCCCATAAAACATCTGAGAAACTCTTCAAGATTTCCCATTAATTTTCTTCATAGGAAATTAGTGGGTGGGATGGGTGGGTGGGATATGGGTCTTTTAAAGTCGGTGGGATATGGGTCTTTTAAAGTGTTTTTAATGTGTTTTTAGAACTTGTTGTAATGCCGTCCTGAGTCGGGTTCTGCCTGAGTGGGCGGCATATATAAATATGACTATTAAATTAAATTAAATTAAATTAAATTAAATTACCCTTGCACAGATAAATCTAGCTAAAAAAAGGAGGGAATTCCCCCCCCCCTCTGGTTTGCCACAAGAACAAGTTGTTGCAGCATTTGCATTTCTAACCCAGATTATGTTAAAGGTAAAGGTTTCCCTTGTTTGAAAGCCAGTCATATCCAACTCTAGGGTTCAGTGTTCATCTCTGTTTCAAAGCCAAAGAGCCAGCGCTGTCTGCTTCTGCAGATGTTTCCATGGTCATGTGGCAGGCATGACTAGACACTGGAGCGCAGATTATGTTAGTCATGCTATAATCCTATGGAAATAAAAAATTGACATACCCCATTGGTTTCAATTGGGGTAACACATGATTTGTTTTGGTTTTGTTCATACTTGTATACCTTCCAAAGAGAACCCAGATGGGCACAAAGGAACTGCTGGTTTGTCTTCTGGCGTTGGAAAAAAATGCACTTTCTCTTGTTAATAGCTTTGTTTTACAGTTGGGTGTTGTCCAGTTGTGAGAGGAGCAGCAAGGGGGAAATGCTGTGAAATCAGCTGTTACAGCTATTACAGAAAAAGACTAACAGGGAGGCACCTCCTGTTTATACTGGTGCAACCATTTACAGGCAAATGATTTGTGAGAAATCTAGAGAGTTGATGTGAGTTAACAAAGTGTTTGCCAATGGGCACCTGCCAGATATCTTTCAGGGCAAAATGATGATTGAAGGTGCAACCTGGCATGAGGCCAACAGAAGGTCCAGGTGGACAAGGCATGCAGTAAATTAAATTGGACAGAAGACTGTGTGTTTAGACAGCACATAAGTGCAGTAATTTGTCATCAGCACCTGGAGTACACATCTCATTTGTACAGGGTATGTGCTTGTATTAGCTGAGCAAGGATGTTCTAAAAAAAATTACAAGCAGGTTCACGAAACTCGTTCTTCTTTGATGAGGAATGGAAATATGCACTGACATCATTGGACTCCCTTCAGTGAGGAGGTTGCACTGCCAGAGTGGTGTGAGAAGCAAAGTAGAAGTAGGTTTTTCTCATGTTTTTGAACATGAAAGGGAAATATTTTTAAGAGATGCAATGAGATTCACAGAACGTTCACTGCACCCACACATATAGGCTCCCGATAGGGTGGTCAAGGTGAAGCTTTGTTTTAAGTAATACAAACGCTCTTGATCCATAACCAAACAAATGAATGAAGACATTTCTATATTTTATTAATGATGGTAAAGAAGTTTAAAAAACAAAAAAATAACAACAGAGGAGCTTGCATAGCAGTTTCAAAAAGTTGCAAGAGGTATCTAAAGTCATCTAGATCACATAATCAGTTAAAGTCTAAAGCAGAACTAATGCAGAGCAAATGCACACATAAAAACCACAATAAGTTACCTAGTACTTACACACTAGCACATGTCATGAACCTGAAGAAAGTTACATTATTTAAGTTACTTATTTTGTGTTTGTGAGGTTGAGAAACCATCCTGTGCCTTTTTAAAAGCTAACGTTAGGGAATGCACTCAGAAACATTCCTATGAAATACCAAAGAGATGACATCATTGGGATTAGTGCCCCTAGTGGACAGAAACACTTAAGTTAGAGACAGGGGATTCTCAAACTTTCACTTGACTGAAGGTAAACTCTTAATAAACAGTCATTCACCTTGCCAATGAGTTGGGAGGGGTGCCCAAGAAGGGGACCATCATGATCCAGACCCGACCTTCCCCGATGACACCTGAACTCCCAGAACTGGAAACAGGGGGATGGGAAACCTTGATAGATAATGATCAGTGGGTGAAGGCCTGAATGGAGGACGGGTGACCTTGACAGATAAGATAAGGATCTGGCCCCCACCTGTGGGAACCACTTTCCAAACCTGTGGGAACCCAAGACTTTCCCACAAGAACCACATTCCAGAGAGGAGAAATTCTGTATAAAAAAAACCTGGTTTTAGCTAGTTAGAAAGGAACATCTTCAGGACACTGGTCGCCTGTGATGGTCATCACCTTATCAAGAACAGCGATCTGGACATAGAAAATATTCGACCAGATGGGGTCAAAATAGGCCAACTCTTAGCAGATTTTGCATCAAGGTTGGGACTCTGTCTCACAGCAAGATAGAACACTAAGAAAACATAGCGTTTTTCTTATTTTAATAAATTTAGAGTTAGAGTAGGATAGGAACCCTACCGTGGGTTATACTAGTGAAAGTGTTTTTAGAATTATTAGTTGGTTTTTTAGTCTGTTTCCTGAAATGGATTATTTTTGAATTTCCATTATATCTTCAATAAATTTACAAAGATAACACCATGTCTTTGTTCTGTGAACCTGGATGGATTGGGTTCATGCGCCAAGAAAATGCAAATGCTGGGGAGTGTACCGCTGTGAACTGCTACTTTCCCATAAAGGAGTTCAGAGGACTTCCAGGGGGAGATCTGAGTGAGGCTTGAATTAAAAAGGCAAGACCGCCATTTTGTCCCAACAACAGGTGGTTGCTCAAGGCATACCTGTCAAGTTTTGGATTTGAAAATAAGGGAAATTTTGGCCACAGCCCTCTGTGGGTGTGGCCAAATCTGAGGGCGTGGCCAAATATAGCCTTGTGACTTGCTGGGCTCTAGTCATGTCTGCCACATGGCCATTAAAATGTCTGCAAACACAGACAGCACTGGCTCTTTGGCTGTAAATGGAGATGAGCACTGCATCCTAGAGTTGGACATCAAATGAGAAGAGAGGATTCACTTGAGAAAGCCTTGATGCTGGGAAAGGTGGAGGACAAAAGAAGGGGGTGGCCAAAAATAAAAAGGCTAGATGGTATTGTAGATGCAATGGTCACAAAGGTGTGTGGGCCAAAGATCTGAAAAGGGGGAGAGATATGAAAGTGGGAGGAGAAATACAGTGTTGCAGGGAACAATACTGCATAGGGACATGGAATGTGAGGTCTATGAATCAAGGAAAACTCCAAGTGGTTAAAATGAGATGGAAAGAATAAGCATTGACATCCTGGGCATCGGTGAGTTAAAATGGACAGGGATAGGTGAATTCAGCTCTGGAAACCATCATATCTACTACTGTGGGCAAGAAAACCTCAGAAAAAAATGGAGTAGCCATAATTGTCAACAAAAGAGTGAGGAAAGCAGTAATGGGATACAACATCAAAAATGATAGAACGATGTCAGTCAGAATCCAAGGCAAACCTTTCAATATCACTGTAATCCAAGTCTATGCACCAACCACTAGTGCAGATGAAGCCACAGTTGACCAGTTCTATGAGGACCTACAACACCTCATAGAACAGACACCAAGAAATGATGTCCACATTATCTTAGGAGATTGGAATGCCAAAGTAGGAAATAAAAAAGTAAATGGAATAACAGGCAAGTTTGGTCTTGGGACACAGAATGAAGCAGGGCAAAGATTGATAGATTTCTGCCAAGAGAATGCACTAGTCATAGCAAACACCCTCTTCCAGCAACACAAGAGGCGACTTTACACATGGACATCACCAGATGGCCAGCATTGAAACCAGATTGATTACATACTCTGCAGTCAAAGATGGAGAACCTCCATTCAGTCAGGAAAAACAAGACCTGGAGCAGACTGTGGCTCAGATCACAACCTACTGATTGCAAAATTCAGGCTTAGACTAAAGAAAATTGGGAAAACAATTAGACCAGACAGATATGACCTAGACAACATCCCTAAGGAATACACGATGGAGGTGAGGAACAGATTTAATGTCCTGTACCTGATAGACAGAGTACCAGAAAAATTATGGACAGAGATGCGGGACATCATGCAGGAGGCAGCAAGAGAAACCATACCAAAAGGAAAGAAGCGTAAGAAAGCAAATTGGTTGTCTGATGAGGCCCTTAAAATAGCAGAGGAAAGAAGGAATGCAAAAGTCCAAGGGGAAAGAAAAAAATACAACCACCTGAATACAGAATTTCAAGGAAAAGCAAGGAGAGATAAGGAAAACTACCTGAATGAACAGTGCAAAGAAATGGAGGAAAACAACAAAAGAGGCAGGACTAGAGATCTTTTCAAAAAAATGGGGATATCAAGGGAACATTTAAAGCAAAAATGACCATGATAATGGACAAAGATGGAAAGGAGTTAGCTGAAGCAGAAGAGATAAAAAAAATGGCAAGAGTACACAGAGGAACTCTACAAAAAGGACCTCAACACTCCTGATAATAACAATAATGAGAAATTTGAACTTGAAGCAGACATTCTGGAGAGCGAAGTCAGAAAGGCCCTAAAAAGCACTGCAAACAATAAAGCTAGTGGAAATGATGGTATCCCAGTTGAATTTTTCAAAGCCCTAAAAGATGATGGAATCAAACTACTGCATTCAATATGCCAGCAAATTTGGAAAACAAAACAGTGGCCACAGGACTGGAAAATATCAGGGTACGTTCCAATCCCAAAAAAAGGCAATGCCAAAGAATGCTCAAATTACCAAACAGTTGCACTCATCCCACATGCCAGCAAGGTGATGCTCAAGATAATACAGGATAGACTTCAACAATATGTGGAGAGAGAACTACCAGAGGTGCAGGCCGGTTTCAGAAGAGGCAGGGGGACTAGAGACCACATTGCCAACATACGTTGGATTATGGAGAAAACAAAAGAATACCAGAAACATGTCTACTTTTGTTTTAATGACTACACCAAGGCTTTTGACTGTGTGGACCACAACAAAATGTGGCAAGTAATTAAAGAGATGGGAATACCAAAACACCTCATATGTCTCATGAGAAATCTGTACACGAACCAAGAAGCAACAGTTAGGACAGAACACAGAATGACAGAGTGGTTTGGAATAGGAAAAGGAGTAAGACAAGGCTGCGTTTTATCACCCTGCTTATTCAATCTATACACAGAGCACATAATGCACTATGCAGGGATGGAGGAATCACAATATGGGATCAAAATTGCTGGGAGAAACATCAACAATTTGAGATATGCAGACGATACCACCCTAATGGCAGAAAGTGAGGAAGACCTAAAGAATCTCTTGATTGGATTGGAGGAGGAGAGTGCAAAAGCTGGCTTGAGACTTAATATCAAGAAAACCAAGATAATGGCAATAGGTCCGATCAGTCCCTGGAAAATAGATGGGGAAGAAGTAGAAGCAGTGACAGATTTTAGTTTCCTGGGATCTAAGATCACTGCAGATGGTGACTGTAGCCATGAAATAAAAAGACGACTGATTATGGGGAGACAAGCTATGAGAAACCTGGGGAATATAGTGAAAAGCAGAGACATTACCTTGAAAACAAAAATTTGCATAGTCAAAGCAATGGTATTCCCAGTGGTAATGTATGGGTGTAAGAGCTGGACCATTAGGAAGGCTGAGCGCAGAAGAATGGATGCCTTTGAGATGTGGTGTTGGAGGAGAGTCCTGAGAGTCCCTTGGACAGCAAAGAGAACAAATAGGTCAATACTGGAAGATATCAATCCTGACTATTCATTGGAGGGACAAATAGTGAAGATGAAGCTAAAGTACTTTGGACATCAAATGAGAAGGGAGGACTCACTTGAGAAGGCCTTGATGCTGGGAAAGGTGGAGGGCAAGAGAAGAAGGAGGCGTCCAAAGATGAGATGGATAGATGGTATTGTGGACACAATGGGCACAGAGCTTGGTGGGCTGAGGAGAATGGTGGAGGACAGAGGTGCCTGGAGAAAATGGTCCATGGGGTCGTAAAGGGTCAGAATCGACTGTGCGGCTGAACAACAACAAAAACTCTCATACAAAAAGCAGCTTCTTGCTCTAAAAATTGGCCGCTGTAGGAATCTATGACTGTGATGGCGACCCTTGGCACTCTAGATACGACTGGATTTCAAGCAAGGGAAACCTTTACCTTTAGCATATAGTGATCAAGCAACATCCTGCACGCCCCCTCCCAAGTTAACTCTAGAACAGAAACGGAACCCCCCTCTCTCTCATATAGTGATTGAGCACCATCCCCCACCCCCACCCCTCCCAGGTTAACTCTAGAACAGAAACGTAACCCCCCTCTCTCATATAGTGATCAAGCACCATCCCCCACCCCTCCCAGCCAGGAGGCAGGGCAGAAACAGCTCAATAAAGCATGAGAGTGAGAGAGAAGTCTCTACTCTGCCTCCAGACCAAGAGCTGATTTGCCCCTGCATATATGAAATATCACTCACCTCTAGAGTATACTCCCATCCCTAAGCCTCCATTTTGGCCATGTGGCAGGAGGAAAATGAAAGAGAAACTCAGAACGCCCCTCCTACCACCTTCTCGCTCCCTTTATAATGGGGGACATCAATTACCCTCACATAGACTGGGTGAACTTTTGTTCAGCACATGATAAAGAGACAAAGTTCCTAGATATGCTAAATGATTGTTCCCTGGAACAGATGGTTGAAGACCCAACTAGAGGTACAAGAATCCTTGACTTGATCCTGAGGAATACTCAGGATCTGGTGCAAGATGTTAATGTGACTGATCCAATAGGGAACAGTGACCACAACTCAATTATGTTTAACTTGATCATAGACTGCAAGTCACTGATAAAATCTAACACAGAGACCTTAAATTTGCAAAAAGGAAATTTCCCAAAGATGAGGAAACTAGTAAAAAAGAAGCTGAAAGGGAAAATTGAGAGAGTCCAAACACTCCAAGAGGCATGGTGGCTGTTTAGAAAAACAATAACAGAGGCCCAATTGGAATGCATACCCAAAAGGAAAAAGGAGACTGCCAGGTCCAAGAGGACTCCGATGTGGCTTACAGGAGCTGTTCGGGAAGTGATCAAGAGCAAGAAAAGCTCATTTGGAAGATGGAAGGCTTGTCCACATAGACACATAGAAGAGAAGGCGCTGCCAAAGGAGAGCCAACATGGCTTTTACAAGGGCAAATCATGCCTCACTAATCTGTTGGAATTTTTTGAGAGTGTCAACAAGCATGTGGATAAAGAGGGATCCAGTTGACATTGTTTATCTGGACTTTCAGAAGGCTTTTGACAAGGTCCCACACCAAAGGCTCTTGAATAAACTTATCAGTCGTGGAATCAAGGGACAGGTTTTGTCCTGGATCAGCAACTGGCTAAGGGACAGGAAACAGAGGGTAGCACTAAATGGACACTTCTCCAAGTGGAAGGAAGTAAAGAGTGGGGTCCCCCAAGGTTCAGTACTGGGACCCCTGCTTTTCAACCTCTTCATAAATGATCTAGAGGTAGAGGTAGGAGTAAAAAGCAAGGTAGCCAAATTTGCTGATGACACTAAATTATACAGGGTAGTGAAAACTGTGAGAGATTGTGAGGAGCTCCAGAGGGATCTCTTGACACTGGGGGAGAGGGCAAAACAGTGGCAAATGAACTTCAACATTAGTAAGTGCAGAGTGATGCATGTTGGGGCAAAAAAACCCAATTACATTTATAAACTGATGGGGTCTGCACTCTCTGCGACAAACCAGGAAAGGGACCTTGGTGTCCTGGTGGACAGCTCAATGAAGGTGTCAACCCAGTGTGCCTCAGCAGTGAAAAAAGCAAACTCAATGCTAGGGATCATTAGGAAGGGTATAGAAAATAAGTCAGCAAGTGTCATTTTGCCTCTTTATAAATCTATGGTGAGGCCCCATCTGGAATACTGTGTACAGTTCTGGTCGCCATACCTCCAGAAGGATATTATGGAGTTGGAGAAAGTGCAGAGGAGGGAAACCAGAATGATTAGGGGACAGGAACACCTTCCTTGCCATCTGAGGCTGCAACGGTTGGGCCTTTTCACTCTTGAACGACGGCGTCTAAGAGGTGACCTGATTGAAGTTTATAAAATCATGCACAGTGTGGACAAAGTAGATAAGGAAAAACAGCACAACACTAGAACTAGGGGACACTCGATGAAACTTTTGGGTACTAGTTCTCAAACAAATAAGAGAAAGTACTTTTTCACCCAGAGGATTACTAGTCTATGGAACTCCCTGCCAGAAGAAGTGGTGACAGCTGTCAGTCTTGACAGCTTTAAGAAAGGATTAGACAAGTTCATGGAGGACAAGGGTATCAATGGCTATAATTATTGATACTTAAGGACAACCTCGGGGTTGGAGAGATAGGCAGGATATCTCTCAATGCCATTTCCAGGGAATCCTAAGCAGGTGAAGGCATCTCCTTGAGAATACCCTGAAGGAAATGGTGAGCCACTGTGTGAGACAGAATGCTGGACTGGATGGGCTGTGGCCTGTTCCAGCAAGGCTGTTCTTATGTTCTTATGTTCCACTTCCACAAGCAAAAAGCCTGCCACACAGTGACCTCTGGTGGCCAGAAAAGCATACTGCAGCTTCGCCTGTGAGGGCTCCGGTCAGGATTTTTTTTTTTAAAAAAAAATAAGGGATATTACGGCAAAATTAATAAAACGGGAGGGGGCAGGAAGAGGGGTAAAAATAAGGTGTTTTCCCAGGAAAAACGGGATACTTGACAGGTGTGGCTCAAGGTCTTGTCCTCTTCGTCCTTGTGAGAGGGTCTCTCCAGTGGACTGATATCCGGCAGAGATGACCCTGGCATCCTCCCCTGTGAGAACCCCCCCCCCTGACAGCACTTCTTCAGCATAATATCAGTGCATAAACCTTCCACATAATCTCAGTGTATCCCTTACACAGCATAGAAGCGAATAAGCATAGCCTCTCCTGAGATAGAACTCAACTGAACAAAATGCCTTTTGATCTCATTTTTATATCTTAAATTTCAGTCTCTGGACTCTTCCAAAGATTTTCCCAATCAGGAATTGAGTCCTTTTAAACTTCATGAAAACAAGAGCAATTTCTGCCCAGTCACAGCTGCAATCATCTTCCTTAACACAGTACTGTGAAACAAGCTGAGCTAGCATTGAAGTTCATTCCCAGCCAAGATAAACTGCAGGTATCATTCCTTTCAGTTATGGCAAGCTTATCCTGTTTCTCCCAGTCAGCCCTTCCAAGACATTAACTATATAGCCTGATTTTCCAGAAGGCCACAAATCTCATTTCTCTCCAAATCCCCAAACTCTTGATAGCCCCTAGTAGCAGGAAAAATTCTGCCTTTGGAAGCAAACTCAGGGAGTGTCCATGGGTTCGAACTTTGCGCCCTCAGTGGCCAACATCTTCATGTGTTATTTTGACAGGACTTTCATTTTGGATCCGCGTGTTAATCCATTCTTTTCCAATATTCTATGCTACAAGAGGTACATAGATGATCTGTTCTTTATTTTCAGAGATCACACGGTTATTGATAATTTCTGTACTTGGATTAATACACAACATCAACAGCTTAAATTCACACACACTACAGATGCTTTTTCCATTCCGTTTTTAGATCTAACTATTTTTATTGATAACCATCACTTAAAGACTAAGCTTTACCATAAACCAACCGACTGGTTTGCTTACTTACAGTACACCTCCTTCCATCCGCACCATCTAAAGGCCAACATTCCATACAGTCTACTAGTTAGGGCCAAAAGGAATTCATCTCGAACCCATGATTACGCAAAAGCAGCTGCTAAAATTACCACTATCCTACATCGGAGAGGATATCCAAGTGACGTGATTAAATCTGCCAAACACAGGACAGACCTACGGACTAGGAACTCTTTACTTAATTATAATACTGATAGACAACGTACACGACCAGGGTTATTTTGGTCGGTAGATTACACCCCTATGGCCCAACGGATTAAACAAGTTATTTTAAAACATTGGCATATACTGGACTCTGTGCCAGGTTGCCAACATAGACCTATGATTGGGTTCAGAAGAACTAGGACCATAGCGAACTTCGTCTCACGAACTGACATCACAAGCTCCCATGAGGTACATCATCCAATAACCCGTGGTCATCACTCCTGTGGCCATTGTAAATACTGTGGCCACATGTGGACCACCAAGGAAGTATGTGTACCTAGCAGCAACTTCTCTCTCGTTCTGGATAGTTTCACAAATTGCAATTCTAAAGAAATCATATACATGTTAATTTGCAAATGTCAGTTGGCATATGTGGGACAGTCCAGGCGACCACTTAAGGTACGCCTGGGCGAGCATCTCTCTCGCATAAGGAACAACATCGTCAATGCTCCGCTTGTCAACCATTTCCTTCAAGAAAAACACACGGTTAAGGACATCAAGGCAGTTGTGTTGGAAACATTTAGGCAAAGTAGATTTCATACAGTTGATGTAGACCGATTCCTACTACAAAAAGAGGCGTATTATATCCATCGTTTTAATACCCTGGTACCACACGGGCTTAACACTGAGTGGGACCTCTCGGCATTTTTGTAAAGATGAAAAACACTGTTGTAACGTAGCAAGCACATGTTGCTTTAAATATCAAAGCAAAGACCACTATAATTACCGAGTAACTAAAATCACATGTCCCTTATTCTCCCAATGGTTATATATAGAGCATTTTTCAGCTAGCTCTTAACGCGTGCACACACGAAGAGATACGTCAGCAGAGGTGCGAGACGCGCGAGTTACTGAGTTCTAGGTATGTCATCTTTTTAGATTAAATTTAAATGGTCACATAGATGCTATTGTTAGATCTATCGATTTGATATGCATTTTTGGCGTGTTGTTTTACCATTCAGTATGTATTATACACCATTTAGTTATGTATTATACACCATGTATTCATATTATTGTAGACACTTGAGGAAGATTCGAAATGTCCATATACCGGAAGGGCATCGTGTTTTTGTCTACATAATTTTGTCCACCACCGCCTGATGCTCGTCACCTGGGAACCCTTGCATGGAGCAGGACTGCACTCCTCACCCCCGGTGCCAGCTTTAAGAGCAGAGTAGATCGTTTTCGACCACAGACTTTGAGAGACTGTACTTTGCTGTTACAACGCTTTACAATCAGACTTGCTGGTACTACGCTTTGCAACCACGTTTGTTAATTGACAACTTGGTACCATGGGGTTGAGGGTACATTTTCTAGTATCCCAGTGTGTCTTGTATGTTCGAGGTTCATGGCTGTATTGATTTGTGTTATTAGTGTGAGAGCATGACCCGCGAGTAGAATGTAATTATACTACACAGGGATTTTGTTAGCATTGGGTTATTTTCGCGTGAAGCTTGCACACTATACTTTTTGCCTTACATACCTCAGCATAGGACATACATGTGAATTTTTCCTTGTATTAAACCATCTGCATTTCAACATTTATATAGTTGGGAGTGTTATATTTCCTGCATTTCTCTTCGTTTGGAAGCAAAAGGTCAGATTGATTTGAATTGAATTCTGTGTCATGTAATCAAGAAAAAATAGATTCATCTGTTTTAAACCCACAACAAATTTCATGGCATTTGACTATGTAGTTGCGCTCTCTGTGTAAAGAAATCACTGGAAGCTAATTGTGTTTTGTAACATTTTAGTTCATTTACATCAAATATACATCAAAGAGAAGTTGCAGACGCGGCACAAATATATAATAATAGCTACATGCCATCCAGCTGACTTATGGTGACCCTTTTAAGTGTCTGAATATTTAGAAGTGATTTAAGCAGCCCCTTCTAAACAGGCTAAGTAGTCAAATCCTCTGCGATTTTCTTTCTGTTATCTCTCAGAAATGGATTTCTTCCAAAATGTTTCCCCTGTGTTTCTTGTCAGTCATTCACATCTAGCTTTCCTTCTTAGTCTGATTTGGCTAAGAGAGTATAGATTAATTATTTTGTTGAGCTATTGCTTATCTCTCTTGAGATATTTGTTTGCTACTTTCCTTTAAAAAAAGATGGGCCTGCCAACTTTGCCACTGGGTACTAAGAAACTTGGAGGCAATGAAGTCATAAGGCCAGAATAAGTTGGAAAAAATCTGAGAAAACTTACCACCACTAACTAAGGAACATTTACAGACATCTTGACCTTCCCCTTCAATTCCTGGATGAAATGTGCAAGTAATTTTCAGGACTCATTTGATAAAATAAATATTGAAGCACCAGATATGTTTCAAGGGCCATAGCCAAGATTCTAGATGAGAGGGGCGAATAATTTTTTTAGGAGGGGCAACAGTGACATGCACGTGCACACCACACTTGATGCCATGAAATCTCACCCTTATGTCTGACAAGCCTCCCTCTATATAGGACGCCCTTGCTCGAAAGTCAGTCGTATCCAACAGTGCATGGAATGCTGTTTACCTTCCCACCGAAATGGTCTCTATTTATCTACTTGCAATTTCTTGCTTTCGAACTGCTAGGTTGGCAGGAGCTGGGACATAGACTGAAGGTTTTGTGCGATGCCTGGTGCCTCGGTGCCGAGCTTGTGGCATAGCATCACTGGCAAGCCCCATCCTGGTCCCCCTCCCACAACCCCCTGCATGAAGGCTGACCTGAAGAATGCCTGGGTAGAGGCCGTCCGGAACCTGCTCTTGAAGAGAACCGAGCCACCGGCCCCTGGGTGAGAGCAATGCTGGGTCTGTGACTGGTTCAATCCCCAGCAGTCTTTTCCCCCTCAGATGGAAGGAGGCTGGAGCTGGGTCATCTAGTTGTGGGGGGGGGGGGCTGTACTGTTAGCTCAGGGTTTTTTTTGGGGGGGGGCTTGCTTCCCTGGCCCCCCTGGCTACGTCCTTGTATGTTTCAGTCCTTGAACCTGTTTGTAAAATGTGAGATGCCAGGGCTTTTGTTACAGTTAATATCCACCCATCTCTATCTAATGCTCTTAATTTTTAAAAGTCTAAGCAACAAGGCAGCAAATATTATAATTTTATGCAATAGCACAATTTACAGAAAATTTTCTCAAAAATGTGAGAACACTAATCAATACTGGTATAAATTATCTCACTATTTTGCAGGTTAGCAGCAACTTATTCTCACAAATAAAAATAAAATAAGCAAGAATGTACATTCCTAGTCTAGAATATGGTTCTTTTCTGATAGAATAATGCTGAGGAATGCCATACATGTAGTTCTATATAAAGAAATGAATGAAAAGATGCATATATATTATACATAAAACCTGAAGTTAGGTAATTTGTTTGGACAGAAAAATTTTCAAAACAGTAAATGTTAGAAATATAAAATGTTGTGTGGACAAAAAAAATGTGAATTTGCTATGCTAGTTGGTCAACTGGGTGAATTATATTCCAAAGAAGTTATCTGGAGGATTCTGGGAGTTGCTCTCTTGTTACTGAATTAGTGAGAATTAGAAATATGAAATTTTGCACATACTCTAATCCCAGTAATTAGATATGTTGTATCAGGACTGGCCATGCTGGTTTGAAGATTCTGGTGGGTTGTAGTACAAAGAAATTATGGCCAAAATCATTTTACTTAGCATAGTAAATCACACTATTGAATCAATGGGGATTTTAAAAAACAACTCCATCGATTCCATTGGATAGGTCAATTCTAAGTACAACTTCCTAATTTATGTAAATCACACTAGAGTGGGTTCATCTGAATTAAAGATAATTTATGGATCAGTTGGCTTACCAAATTATAGTGAGATTTATTATACTCAGCAACAGGATTTTGTCTTTTATTTCTATACCATGAGTACAGGGCTTTCTAATGGGGTGGACAAGTGCAGGAAAAAATCAAGAAGGGAAAGAAGAGATGTAGAACACTGGGGTGGGACTGATTGTTCCTGATTATGGTATGAGTGGAATGAATACTCAGATGAAAGATCCAGAGAGAGAAACCCGTATTAAAAATTGAGGGAAAGAATTTGGGAGGTAGAAGAGAGAAAGCACTATGGCAAGGGTGAAATTCATGTTTTTTTAAAAATCTGGCACATTTTCTAGTGTCTAATAAATATCTAAGTGAAAAAGTAGATCAAGTTATTCCATTGCTATTTTAGAGTTTACAAGAGAATTCATTCCATTCTGACTGGGAATAATCTCTGGAGTAGTTAACAAACACATATAGTATATGTTTGGAGCATGTTTCCTCCAATTTTCATATGTTGAGTCACAGATAGTGGGCATAATTCTGCTCTCTCTCTCTCTCTCTCTTTAACAAGAACCCCTCTGAGTACACAGAATGGGACAGTGCCTGAGAACTTCCCGAATTCAACAATACACATTCCTTTCCCCCATCTATATCTTTTTTCAATCTATATCAAATTAGTCAGTTGTGTCCATACCTGCACAGGCGGTCCCTTACAACACTGGCTATCTTGCTGGTAATCTTAACCTATAAAACCAAGGGTTAACTGTTGGAACTGGCTATAGGTTGCTATGCCTCGCCCTACTTGCCTGCACTCACCCTTCCTGCACACGGCGATCTGGGTCCGCAGGTCAACGAAGGATTGAGAAAACCGGCAGTGGGGCAACAGCCCCACAAACGCGAAAAAGGGAAACAACGTCACTTCCCAACATTCCTTGCGCCATGCCAGAGCCAATCAGGCTAAGAGGCTCTCACACGGCGCAGCGTTCGGAAACGCGCCGCAGCCAATCAAAAGAAAACCATTTTTAAAAAATGCAGCACAAACACAAAGCACCAACCCATAACTACAAGCCCTAGCGTCCTGCGCGCCATGAGCGTGCAGAACGCTGAGGAAGCCGGTGCCCAAAAAACAAAACAAAACCAAAAACACTGGGAGAGCAAGTCCACCATGCCGCGGGAACCAAAGCCCCCCTCCCCAATGGCGCCTAAAGCTCCCGATCGGGGTTTCCCCTTTAATATCACTGGGAGGGGGTGTTGTGCTCCCCCTCTCTACTGGCTCCCCTGGGGTTGGGAGGGTTGGGGGGACCAAAGGAGTCTGTCTCCCCAACCCTTCTGACTCCAGGCTACCTGGCAGAGAGGATATTCCCTTCCCCCCACACACACATGCCCCATATTAAAGAGAAGAAACCAAGCGGTTATTTCTCTTTAAAAACGGAGTTGGGGGAATCCCCCTCTCCGATGGCTCTCCTGGGTCTGGAAGGGTGGGGGAGACAGACAACTTTTGTCCACCCAACCCTCCCAAACCCAAGGAAGCCAGCGGAGAGGGGGATCACAACCCCCCCACTGATATTAAAGGGGAAACCCCAATTGAGATTTCCCTTTTAATATCAGAGGCTGGTCTGGATTCGATCCCCTCTCCTGGGTCCCATGAGTCTGGAAGGTTTGGGGGGACCAAAGGAGTCTGTCTCCCCAACCCTCCTGAACGACCTGCCAGAGAGGGGATTCCCTTCCCCACACACACACATATGCCCCATATTAAAGAGAAGAAACCAAGCGGTTACTTCTCTTTAAAAACGGAGTTGGGGGGGAATCCCCCTCTCCGATGGCTCTCCTGGGTCCGAAAGGGTGGGGGAGACAGACACCTTTTGTCCACCCAACCCTCCCAAACCCAAGAAAGCCAGCGGAGAGGGGGATCACACCCCCCCCACTGATATTAAAGGGGAAACCCCAATTGAGATTTCCCTTTTAAAATCAGAGGGTGGCCTGGATTCGATCTGCTCTCCTGGGTCCCATGAGTCTGGAAGGTTTGGGGGGACCAAAGGAGTCTGTCTCCCCAACCCTCCTGACCGACCTGCCAGAGAGGGGATTCCCTTCCCCACACACACACATACGCCCCATATTAAAGAGAAGAAACCAAGCGGTTACTTCTCTTTAAAAATGGAGTTGGGGGGGAATCCCCCTCTCCGATAGCTCTCCTGGGTCCGGAAGGGTGGGGGAGACAGACACCTTTTGTCCACCCAACCCTTCCAAACCCAAGGAAGCCAGCGGAGAGGGGGATCACAACCCCCTCCCACTGGTATTAAAGGGGAAACCCCAATTGAGATTTCCCTTTTAAAATCAGAGGGTGGCCTGGATTCGATCCCCTCTCCTGGGTCCCATGAGTCTGGAAGGTTTGGGGAGACAAAAGGGGTCTGCCCCCCCCCCAAGCCTTCCAGAGCCAGGGGAGACGGCAGAGAGGGGATCCCCCTTAGGACACCAAAAAGCACAAAAACAAACAATCAAAAACATCCAAAAATACACAAAAGCAAACAAAAATAACACCAAAAAACAATACAAAGTAAACAACAACAAACATTTCCAAACACACCCAGCACCCAGCCAAGCACCACAAAATCCAACCACCACCACCACCACAAATAAAGAAAAACAGCCAGCTCACCACCAGACGACCTCACACAACAACTACTGGAAAAGAAATGAATAAAGAAAGAGACTACTTACTGGAAGAAGCTCCACCCAGAGGCCACGAGAGAAAAAAACAGTCAAAATACAAGGTAACTCCTACCAGCACCACTTGCTGCCCACAATAGTAAAAAAAAAAAATCAAAAAGACACAACAGCCCCACACAAAAGGCCCCAAGAGTAAAAACAAGTAAAAACAAATAACACAAAATCACAATTTTACACAAATCAAAAACAGATGTCAATAAAATAAAATAAAAACTATTCAAAAATCCTGTACTGAATTTTTATCCAAATAAAAAACAAAAATATCAATACACAGTTTAAAAACATTTATTGTGAAAAACATGTACTTTCACATTTTTTAAATTATTACCTGTGGTACAACAATTTTTAAAAAAATACATACTAAAAATTATTGGGTTAAATATTTTTTTGGGAAAAAGTATATCATCCTTTATTCTTTTTTTCATCCACAAAACCAAAACACCAAACAAAACTCATCACTGTTTATAACAGGCCACCAAAGAAATTTGGATAAATAAAAATTTTAAAAATTTCAATTATAGACTAACCTCTTCTTTACAAACATTAACAACAACAAAAACTTTCCAACACCATTTAAAACAGCCCGGCAACACCGGGCAACCTCTGCTAGTCTCTTATATGCTTTCTATGTGGGGCTTCCCCTGACCCTGGTACAGAAACTTCAATGGGTACAAAATGCAGCAGCCAGGCTAATCACTGGGATGAAGAAATCCGAACATATCTCACTAAGGTTGGCAGGGCTGCACTGGTTGCTCGTTCCATGCCGTATCAGGTTTAAGGTGCTATTTTGGACACTTGGCAAAGTGTCTCCCTCTTAGAACATCATCCAGCTCCCGCATCACACGATCTTCCCAGACAGGTCAGCTTTGGGTGCCAATGGTGGCAGCGCCAATCCTATACAACTCGCTCCCGGTGGAATTGCATCAAGCCACTTGCTTACTGACATTTAGAAAGCAGCTAAAATGCCTTCTGTTTAGGGTGGCATTTAAAAAGATGTTGTCATCTGACTAGTCTGAGGTCTCTTGCTCTCCTCCCCCCTTTTAATTAGGCCCTGTAATTTTTTTAAAAAATTGTGTGGTTTTATGATGTTTTAAATATGTTGTTGGTAGCCACCCAGAGTGGGAAGGAAACCCTAGATGGGTGGGGTATAAGTGGAAGTCAACAACAACAACAGCAGCAGCAGCAGCAGCAGCAGCAGCAGCAGCAGCAACAACAACAACAACATGATGTCAGTTCATAGAAGTGATAAGAATACCATAGCCCAATGCCAAATGCTGAGCTACCAGGTTACAGACATTTGTGTTTGAACCAGTTTGCAACTAAATATTGATACTATTCTGTTATGCATATTTACATCCTTTCTCTATAGTGCATGCAAAAAGAGTTTAAAGCGTCCACTGTGCAACCTTCCTGGTGCAACAGATTGTCTGCTCTAGAGTAAAATACACTTCCTATCTGTGCCTTCTGGCCAAGCGTGCTCAATAATGCCATTTTTCTTTCTAAGGAAAATCAGAGGATTAGCAGCTGTTGCTATTAGGAAGAGGGATCAGACAGTAATTTATCAACTCTCATTTTATCCCACCCAGCAGCCGACGCTGGAAAAACCACACAAGTGGGCAGATGGAATATTATAATCTGGAAGCTCCTTCAGTCTTCAAATGCTTTTTCCACTCTTGAATTCTGCTGCTACTTCTGGATTGGGGTGGTGGTGGATGTGATTAGGGGAAAAGGGAGGTGAGGCTACCCCTTGTCTCTTGGTCACAACATCTGAGCAAAGGAAGAAAGCCTGAGCAGTTGCCTCCTAACCTCTCAATTCACCCTTTTCTCTGGGCAGTGCAGGGCAAGGAGTGGGACACCGAAAGAGCAGCCACCTCACTCTCTTGCTCACCTCTGCCCTTTCACAGGCTGGTAGAATGACAAGGATTGGGCCCAGTGAACTCAATCCATTCTACTGGACAAAGAATCAGATCAAAGAAACAAGTAGGCAAGGAAGCAAGCAGAGAGGTTTGTGCATTAGGCATGGCGAGCAAGATAGAAGGGAGAGCCTAGCAGCTTTTTGCCCACAGCACTCATTTTGTTCCTTCATTGCCTGTGACTAAAGAGTCCATGACTTCCCAAGGAGAGAAGGCATATGACTAAGTGAAGCCATCTCTCAGCTACTCTCAAGAAAAGGAAAAGTCCAGTGTTGAATGACAGGCAGGCCACCCTTCCCCTTCCTTTTTGGGTGGTTCCCTGGTTCAGGACAGGTAGCTTACCAAACCCCCATTGATCAAATGGACCCACTGTAGTGTGATTTACTATACTTAGCAATGGGATTTGTGTACCACGAGTACTGGGCTGACTAATGGGATGGACAAGTACAGAAAAAAAATACATTCCTGGCTCTTTGGCTCGCAGGGCAAAGATAACGCACTGCACCACCCAGAGGGGGATCGCAAGTGAGCTCAGGGTGATCTTGCCATCATCATCCCCATCTTGTGTGCTTCAAGTTGAACCAGTGGACCTGGCGGGCCACACTGTCTCGGGAGCACCTGGAGCTTAATCCTACCCAGCTTCAGCAGCCCGGGAAGGATGAATAAGACTGAGAGGAAGAAGTGGGAAGCCGCATGGCTTTCCCTGCCCAGCTCGGAGAACACCTCCCCCCAAAGCACTCTGATCTGGCATCTGTCTATTAGTAAGTGGGGGCTGTTGTGTGAATGCAGAGAGATACAGGCGAAACTCGGGAAAAGTAGAATATGGTGCAAATGTCCATTCATTTCACTTAAAAGATGAAACAAATATATGAGATACACTCACTACATGCAAAGTGAGAGATGTCATGCCTTAATTTGGTATAATTGGGATGATCATGGCATACAGCGTACATGAGATTATGTGATGCTTATGGGGTACATGAGATGGGGGGTGGTGTTTGGGGTTTTCATAAGCTGTAAGCCATAAGCACCAATATTATAACAAAGTAAAGCTTGAACTATCTTGCTTTGCATGCAATGAGTCTCTCTCTCATATATTTGTTTCACCTTTTAAGTTGCATTACTGAACTGAATGAACATTTGCACGGTATTTCTAATTTCCCGAGTTTCACCTGCACAGAATCGGGCTCATTTGCTGGTCTGCCCGATCACTCCCCGAAACATCATGTGCCAGGAGGGCTTAATGTTGCCCAACGACAAAGCCAAGAAAGTGGCTCCACGTTGGCAGTCCAAAGTTGGATCTGGACACGAAAGGAGAAGAAAAGTGGGCTTACGTTAGGGGTAGTTCTAGACCCCCCACCCTACCCGCACCCCGTCCGGAAGGGAGCTGAGGCCATATATACGCACACACTCACACCCCACACAAATCCCCGCTCCTCGCGCTTGCTCGTCTTCCTCATGAATATTCACGCCTTCCCCCTCCCCGTGACGTAGCAGCAGTCCCGCCGCCGTGAAAGCTGGTGGAGTGGAGCTGCTGCTCTCGGGTCCTGGCAGTCAAGCAAGTGAATGACTGACTGAGCAGCGGCGTCGGCGTCGGAATAGCAGCAGCAGCAGCAGCAGCAGCAGGCGCCGTGCACACCCCCCCCCGCCCTCTTTTGCCCGAGCGCCGAACAAGCAGGTGGAGAGAGAGCGCAGCCCTGAGTGAGACCACCTCGTCTTCGCGTGGGAGAGACGGGGCGGCCGAGGCGGCGGAGGTGGTGGTGCTGAAACGCCAACAAGGGCACGGAGAGGATGAGGCGGTGCCGGGAGTGGACGCTGCTCTGGCTGGGGCTGGGCAGCCTCCTTGCCGCCAAAGGTAGGCGAAGTGCCGCCTCTTCCCCTCCCCCCAAACCGGTCTCTCTCTCTCTTCCCCCCCTCTATCCCCCTCTTTTCTTTCTTGTGGGGAGCCGCGTGGGGCTGGGGGGGGGGTGTTTTGCGCGGCTGGCCGCTGGAGCAACTCCGAGGGTCCTGGAAGAAGAAGGCAGGAAGGCGGGCGGGTGCTGTTGTGTCTGTCCGCCTGGCTCGGGCGTGAGGCGTGGGGGACGGCTCGGCGGCCGCGACTGGGGTCTCGTGGGTTTGTGTGTGTGGGTGTTTCCCTCAGGGACAGCGTTTGTGGGGGAGTGTTTCCCTCGCCTCCTCCGCCCCCTTCGGAGGGAACCCTATAAGCAGGCCCCAAATTGCAGCGGCGGGCCGGCGGGCCGGAAGGCGTCTTCTGTCAGGCGCGAGCGCGCATGGGTTTTTTTTTTTGGGTGGGTGGGGTGGTGGGGTGGGGTGGTGGGGACTGGGGAGGGACTCCCTCCAGTGTCACCCGGCGCTGGGGAAAGTTTGAGGCGTCGTGAGAGGAAAAATAAAGAGGGCTAGAGGAGCGGCTGAGGATTTTATTTTTCCTTAGGGAGGGGGTGGGTAGGTGGGCTTGAACCTGCGGGGGGCACTTCCACGAACTGGGTTGGGTTTACTCAGAGCCTGGGATGAAGAAGCGCCGCGGTGGCGGCGGCCGTCCTACGAGACGGATGCGGCGCTGACCCCCTGGTTTGGGGGGGGGGGGCTTAAAACAGATTAGTTTGCTGAGCTAAAGGGCAGAGCGTGACTGCAAATTGTACGCCACCGGCAGGTTGGAGGGAACCCATCAGGATGCCACCACACACTGCCTGCTGGCTGTTTTTTATTTTTCATTTTTATTTTTTTAAAAAAATACCGATTAACCTACCCAGGAATCTGTATTACTGAGGTGGTATGGCAGGACCTCTGGCTGTAGAGGCAGGGTTGAAATAAATTGTCTGTAGCCATAGGGACAACTGTGTACACTGTGTACACACACACACTCTCTCAGACTCTCTCTCTCATTCTCTCCCACCCTCCCTCCCTCTCTCTCACACACACAGTCGTCCCAACAAGTTAAATATATATAACTTATATTGGGGATATATATATAAAACTGTTTGGACAACTGTGTACACTTGTGTTCTTCTCTCTGTGAGTGTATGCATGCATGCATGCACGCACACACGCGCACACACAGAAGAACACAATATCTATCTATCTATCTATCTATCTATCTATCTATCTATCTATCTATCTATCTATCTATCTATCTATCTATCTATCTATCTATCTATCTATCTATCTATCTATCTATCTATCTATCTCCCTATGGCTACAGACAATTTCTTTCATATACATATATGACATATAACAATTTTAATCTGTACCACGGGGCTTGTTGTTGTACAAAACAAATGCTATACGATGCATGTATCGTATAGCAATTTTCCCTATGGGATGCATCATACAACATTTTTTTGCTAAGTGGTTTTTCCCATTGAAAAATTGTTGTATGATTTTTTTCCATAGGGAAAATTATTGTGTGGGATGCCATTTCCCCCCAAAAAACCTAATTGTTATGCTATTTCGTTGCTATACGGGGCGATTGTTGTATGAGGTTCCACTTGTATATACTGTATATATAGAACTTGTTGCTTCATTTCGTCCATTATTTCAGTATAAAGCCCCATTGATTGTTGATTGTGCTGCCTACCAGACAATGATGTTTAGTCCCCTTAATTGTGGCAAGAATCATCCACAGTTAGTGAATATCTGTTTCACACTGGTGTTTTCGGTCCAGCTTAGTTCAAGAAAAAAAGCACCTTACAGCATTTCCTCAGAGTCATCATGTTATTCCAGAAGAAAGTGGTACTTGCTAGACAGAGTAAAGTAGATGAGGGAGGATTAATAGCCTCTCTTGTAGCAGTACACTCCAGATAATACCAAGGGACTTTTCAGTACTGTCTCTCTGATGGAATTATTTTGATCTTATACATTAGGGATTGTTGCTTCTTACCCAACCAAATTTACTGTAGAGCAACTGCCGTTCATCGTGACATCTGCAGTTTGCCTTGGCTTTTAACAATTAATTGATTTCTTTTCCTTGAGCATTCTTGTACTTGTGCTGTGAATCTTAAAGACAACAACTTAGTTTTGCTATGCACTGCTTTAAGTTTCTCTTCATGTTGAAATAGTTGTGTATTGAATGTGTATAATTGGCACTTGTATGCACATGAGGCACATTAGTAGAAACGTGGCAATCTGTGCCTTTGGAACCTGAAAAATACAGAAGGTCTTAGTTGCAGGGATGTGCAGGGATCTATGCTATTCTCTGTTATGTCAGACTTTGTGATTGGCAGTAAATTTGATTGCAGTATTGGTAACAGATGTGTAGGGCAGTTTACAGATAGTGCTGTTTATTGGTAGTTGTTCTTCTGTTATCGCCCTAAAATCTTCTCATTGTATCTCCTTCTGGCAAATGCATCAGTTTTGTTTGTAAGCTTTGGGGATGCATAATAGCTTAAAGGCTGGTACATCTAAATTCTTTGAAGAGTTTCGAATTCTATTTTACCACTGGAGGGCTGCAAAGTGCATTTTTAGACATCAACAGTTTTGTATAACCTGTAATGTTTGATATGAAAAGACTTTATAAACATTATAAAAATATGAGAACTATATTTAAAAATAGCAATTATGTTGCTTTCATTCCAAGTTTTCATTTTTAATGACAGATTTCTAAATGTTGGCAGTCTCTACCACTGTCAACAGATTTTTCCTCTATCAATTTTGTTTCCCCCCCCCTTAGATAGTTATATAGTGTATAAGAATTTTAGATTTTACGTTTCATAAATGGATGCTTTCATGTACAAAAGGGCATCTAAGTAAACCTATGTGAAAAAGTGCATTTTAGAGTACAGCCATATGTATATTGCCTTGCTTCTTTCTTTTGCAAGATACACAAGTATTGTGTATTAGGTGTGTTCTAAGACATCAATCCTAGACAACCTCTTTTTTCAAACTTTTTGGCAATTGCATTTAATTTTAACATAATATGTAATGATGATGATAACATTAACTTTGCAATTCTGCA
This sequence comes from Bradypodion pumilum, assembly GCA_035047305.1. Taxonomy (NCBI): domain Eukaryota; kingdom Metazoa; phylum Chordata; class Lepidosauria; order Squamata; family Chamaeleonidae; genus Bradypodion; species Bradypodion pumilum. The sequence goes on from JAWDJD010000003.1 coordinate 329,670,738, forward strand.
CACAAATGTGGTAACTACCTACAACATCATAATAAAAAAGTAATTATAATAATCTACTAATCAGTTATCATGAAAAGCAACAGACAGATTTCTAAAAAGTTTGTTGCTTGTGGAGAGAAAAGGCAAAATTTTATTTTTTTCATAAATGCTTTAGCCTGACCTACTGAAGAGAGTATATTACAGTGACGGCGAACCTTGGCATTCCTGGTGTTCTTGGACTTCAATTACCAGAAGCCCAAATCAGCACTCCTGCTGAGCACAGCTTCTGGGAATTGAAGTCCAAGATCATCTGGAGTGCCAAGGTTCGCTGTTACTGGTATATGGCATACATTACTGTGCATAAGTCTTAGGCCACCACTAGCTGGTTTTGGGGATATCCAATGGGTGATTGGGGGCACATAAGTCAGCTGTATTTCAGTGGTGTATCTTGCAAAAAAGGAGCAAGGCAATCTACTTCTTGATACAGGCTTCCTCCGCTTTGTTGGAAAAAGTAAAGACCAGCATCAGAAGGAAGATTCAGACAGCCAAGCAATTTCCCTACTAACTCTATAGTCTACTAAGCAGGACTGTATTTAGTTCATTGTATGCATTAGCAACCCTCACAAGGATCATTGCCTTGCTATGGCAAGGGAGCTTGTGTGGTTTGATGAGGCTATGGACTATGCCACGTAGGGCCACCCAAGATGGAAAGGGCATAGCAGAAAACTAAGGCTAATCACAATTCACCGGAGAAGAAAATGGCAACCCACTCCAGTATCCTTGTCAAGAAACCTCCATGGACAATATCAAAAGGCTAAGAGATATGATACCTGAAGATGAGGCCTTCAGGTCAGAAGGTGTCCAATATGCTACTGGGGAAGAGAAGAGGGCAAGTACTTGTCCTAGAAAGGATGAGGCCACTGGGCCAAAGATGAAAGGACACTCAGCTGTGGATGTGTCTTGATGGTGGAAGGAAAGTCCAAGACTGTAATGAACAATATTGCATAGGAACCTGGTATGTTATCAAATTATGTTGGACATAGTCAAACATGAAATGAGAGCTGGACCATAAAGAAGGCCGAGCGCAGAAGAATATATGCTTTTGAACTGTTGTGCTGGAGAGACTTTTGAAAGTCCCCTGGACAGCAAAGAGATCAAATCAGTAAATCCTAAAGGAAATAAATCCTGAGTGCTCCTTAAAAAGACAGATATTGAAGCTCAGATACTTTGGCTATCAAATGAGAAGGGAGGACTCACTGGAGAAGACCCTGGTGCTAGAAAAGATTGAAGACAGAAGGAGAAGGGGGATGTGAGAATGAGATTATTATAAAGCATCATCAATATGGTAGGTGTGGATCTGGGCAGACTCTGGAGGATGGCAGATGACAGAAGAGCCTGGCATGCAGTCCATGGGGTCATGAAGGGTCAGACATTACTACATGACTGAACAAAAAAGTGCATGGGCAAACATACAATCATAAGCATCACAGTCACAGATTAGTGAGGAATAAATATAATTGTGTACTTTGCTTATATAGGTAGAACATTGCAGGGTTTGTATATTCTGACCTGATTCGTAGAAGTATTTATATAGCATCACTAATGTCCATAGTACCTTAGGAGTAAATATAAGCAAAATAACAGAAAGCTGCATAAATGAAGTTATGGCTTATATGGCAATAAACTAGAAGATTTCTATGAATAACATTTCATCCTGTGCCCTCCAGATATATGTATGCAATGAGATCAAAATAACTGTGGAATGTTCTGTTGAAGACTGTCACTCTAGAGTTACTATGATCAATATAGCTAGATATGAAAAATGAATTGTGATTTTGGTATTTGATATTGAAGGAAGAACATCAAGTCTTGGTAATCTGGTAACCAAAATACCTGAGACATGCATGGCATGACTTGCATTTCCTGGTTATTTTAATGCAAGAAATCCTCATAGCAACACTTTCCTTCTTAGATGTGTGTGACCTTCCACTATGAGTCCTATTTCTTGCTTGGTAAGCTATTAAAAATCCTTGTGGGAGTTACTGAGCACTAGAAAACATCTGATATGATGTGTCAGTCCCTAAGGCAGTTTATAATATTTTGTATCAGAAATTGAAGATATAAGTCAAATCACTTATTTTAGTTTGCTTAAACTGCACTGTCTCCTGTGTCTTCTTTGTCAAAGTACAGATTACAAGGTTTCCCAAATAGTAACCTCAATTTTGCCTTATTTGTTTCAAAGAGATACTCTCCTTTAAGAGGATTATATTAAGACAATACCTGTAGATGAATTTACCTAGCAGAGGGCTCTTCCTTTGAAACAGTTAATGGCAAAATGCACTTCACCTTCTTAAAACAATCTATTTGGAAAATAGATTTTTTTCATTAGCAAACTGATTTGAAATGCAATTTGTTTTTTGTTTGTTTGTTAAACCATGGAATATTTATGCAACCTAAGGTGATACGATTTAAAATAAAGTATTACCTTTATAGTAATGAGATATGGACTAGGTGAAAATCAGGTATCTATAATTCTCCTCCAAGCTAGATTTGATCACTCTTTCTGATGAGATGTTTATAATATATCTCATAAAAATTTATTATTCTAGTCTCTTAAGCCCAGCCATCTGATCAAACTGCTTTAGAATGAGCACTGAAATCTTCCATAATGATCTCTCTCTCTCTCTTTTGCACTAATGAAATTATTTCTTGGTATAACTAAAAGTTGCCTGAAGCAGTTTTGAAATGAGTTGTTGGAACTATTTTCTGAAGCAGATTTTGATAATATAACACACACACAGCATTCTAAACTAAAGGAGTAGTTTTTCAAATCAGTGGAAGACCCCTTTATATCACATCCAAACATCATTGCTATATAGATCACACTGTAAAGTGGGAACAAAATAATTAATTCATGTTGGCAGTGCAATTTCCAAGGGTCTAATTGAATTCAGTTTTGCCAGTAATGGGAACAAGTGTTTGGCAATAGCATGGGGGTGGGGAGTGGGTTGTATTCAATTTATCTGGTGTTTGTCTACATCCAAGATTTGTGGCTCTATAATAGCCTTCCAAAGCCTGGTATCCTTCAGATGCTTCCTCTGCAGTTCATATCAGCCCAGATAATATAGCCAATGATAAAGTATCTCTGGAGCCAGTCTGAAGCATCTGGAGGATATCTATTTGGGAAAAGCTGATTTCTACCAAAGTCTTCAATGAGTGCCTGAGTGCTCACAGATAACATCATAGAAGGCTGAATGAAGAATCTGTTGAATTTAGCCCTACTCAACCATCCTTGAAGTCTGTCTTTTCTGTATGTGATGGGAGAGCAACTTTACCCTCTTCTCTGTGATGGCTTTTGAAATATAGAAATGACAGTCAGCAAAGACCCTTTGTAGACCCTCAGTGTGACCCAGAATCATATTTTTGTGTGTTTTTGCTCATGTCTTTAGGCTATCACTTTTGCATATTGAAGGCAATTAAAGAAGGGGTATGGGCAGGGGCAGGTGCTTCTCCTGCGGAGTATTCATCTCTTTGGGTGCTTGGTTCAGGCTCTTCAAATGAACAAATTAATGGTTATTAAAAAGACAGGAATTGGATACACTTGGAAGAATCCACCAGAGACCATTTTCTAGTATACTTTGCCCCCGTTTTGCTTCTTTCTTCTTTTATGCTTTCACTATTCTGTGATATAAGGGAGGAGAGGAGGGTAAATGATGAAAGAAATGGTAAAATATTATTGTCACATAAACTTTCCACCTGTCAGGTGAGACAAAAACAGGTTCAGATGCATATCCTTTACTGCTAAATAAGTTGACAATATCTATGTCCATCTGTTGTGGTTTTTAGAGGTATTTAAAATCCTCTTTGCTTTCTTTGGCTTTTAATTTAAAAGCATTTTTAAAATTACAAGATGGGCTTGTTTTAGTTTCAGATTTAATGATTTCACTCTTATTTTATTTGCAAGTAATTCTAGATTGTATGAGTTAGTTTTAAAGAGACTGAATTACATACTCTATATCAGTGATGGTGAGCCTTTTAGAGACTGAGTGCCCAAAATCAACAGGCTACCATCTGCGCTGCAGAGGGGCAGGGCGAACTCTGTGCAGGGGGGAGGGAGGAAGAATTCCCATTGGACTGCTGGGCTTGGTGAACACTGTGCTGGGGTGATGGTGTGCATGCCCACAGAGAGGGCTCTGAGTGCCCCCTCTGCCAGGTGTGACATAGGTTTGCCACCACTCCTGTATATTGACAACTACAGTGGGAAGTCTGCAGTCTTAAAAGAAATCTAAGAAAGATCTCTTTTCTCCCCCTCCCTTCCTTCTGTGCAGTCTTCAAGATACCCAAGTAGAGGAGTTTTTTTTAAAATGTAGGAAATATGGCCCTACAGAAACATGGTAGCCAGTAAGATATGAGTTGTTGGATCTGGGCCGCGAAGTGAGTTGTGCAAGCTGGATCAGAACCGCGAAGCGGCTGTTGGGTCCTGGAGGAGACTGGTCAAGTAACGACACACGAGGCAAGATGGAGCAAAGACCAGTGATTTAATGAAGACCAATCATCAGTATTTATCATGTTTAGGCTGCATGTAAAAGCATTGCGATACTGGCAGGTTTCACACATAATGTTTACACAAGTTAATTGGGGAAGTCTACAGGGGAAGTTAATTAACTAACTTAATTAACGGCAGGGGAAATACATTGTTCCGTGTTATCCGGGGTAAACAAGTGGCTAGTATTGGCTCTAGGGCTTAAAGTAATCCGCAGACGCGAGATTACCTATTACGTGCCTAGCGCGTTAGTCATTAGCTCTCTATTGTTCGAGCTGCTTGTCAGATCAGCTATTGATGAATTAAACTCTATCTAATATTCTGCTCCCCCAATTTCTGTCCCCTCAGGAACCCCTGGTAACGATGTGATCACCCATTACTGGGGTTCTGTCAGGGCCAGTTATGCCAATTGTGTGCGCGGATCCCACACTCCCCCTTTGTTTGTTTAATTGGACCTGACAGACGGCTCGACGTAGGAGCGGCATCAGCTGATGTGGAGTGAGGACATTCCGGGGTTCTCTCCATGGGGGACACCTTGACATCAGTGAGGGAATACATTGCATGAAACAACATACAGCTGTTCCCAGTATTGTCACCCCCACAACCACCTTGAGTGTCGTTTGTAGCCAACCTCATGGGAATCAGGACCATAACGAATCCCACCATGCCCACGTGGCATCTTCCTTGATATTTTTAACCAAGGTATGGAGGTCTGTGAGTTGACTCTGTACCTTGTGCGAGTTGTCCGTGAGGTTAAAGCAACACATGCCATGGACAGACTCGCAACCCAAATGATGTAACAGTAGGAGGTAATCGATAGCTGCTCGATTATCCAGTATGGCATGGTGAAGCTCCCTTTGCTCCTGATTAAGCAGCGCTATCGCCGAGGAGGTGTGGTTAATGGCTTTTGCCAAAGCGCAAGCCAATTGACCAATTCTCCAAGCGTTGCCTACAGCTAAGCCTGGCACGCCAAACAAGCTGACTGCTAATGAGACATACTCAGCTTTACTCAGAATTCTGATGTTGCTATCACATAAACTGTCTAACTGGGTGGCACGAGCGTGCTGTATGTGTGAAGGTACATTTATGCTTGGGGCAATCATGTCTCTAGTGGGAAGCAACAATGTCAAACAACTGATACAACAAAGGGAATCAGATACATTTGCAGGAATGTAGTTCCAAGTATACTGGTTACATGTAAAAAACCATCCTGAAGGCAAAGTAATGTGAGCATACATTGAATTAATAGTCTCTGGATTATTACAAGTCTAATTGCTGTTGCCGGGGTCGAAGCAACGGCGCTGTGGCCCTTCGACTGCGGAACAACTGGTCATGTGAGCACAAGTTGAGTTCGGGCTGGCCGCCATTCGGGGTGTGTACAGAGTGGCCGCATCAGCCGGTAGGACTTTCGTGACTTGAGTTCCCCAGTGGGCGTACGTTGAAAAGGCAGTTTTGTAAAACGGACCAAATATCCGCTTCACCAACCAGTCACCGTTCTTGATGCACGCATCTGGGGAGTGACACACCGGGATGAGACAAGTGCTCAGAATAGAGGCAGAAGTGGTGGTCTGCCTCAGGCAAAAATCGGACTGATTGATGAGGTTCGCCAATCTTTCCCAAACGTTGTACTGCAGCCGGGCAGAGAGATGTCTGCCTGGCATCAGGTTGTTGGCTTTCAGTGAAGCTGCTTGAACTCCACCCCCCGCAAGCAGGGAAAGGATCAAGATGATGGTGGTCATCATGGAATTAGCAGTAATCAGGGAAAAGGCTGCAATCAAGATGTTCTCCGGTGTCGGCTCCTTGTCCTCCCGCCGCCACCTCCTGGCACAGGGACTTTATTTATTTTATTTTATAAAATAAAATATATATATTTTATTTTTGGCCATCCCCCAGGTGATCTTCAGCGCTGTCATCTGCTGTCGTCGCCTCCTCCACTTGGCTCTTCCCGTCAGGGTTAATTCCTCCATCTCCAGTATTGGGTCCGGGAGTGCCTGGGTCCATGCCATTGGACTCGAAGTGAGGCTTGACACACCAGGCTGGAATCCAGATAATGCCTGTAGGAGACAAAATTGCAGCATACCCTCTTCCCCATGTTATGAGTGGCGCCGGGCCCTTCCAAGAAGGATCCGGTGGCACTCGGTAACGCACCATCGGCTGCGGGAGAGCCTCCCTGCGACGGAAATGCTTCTCCTGCGGAGTATAATCCGAAAAAACATTAAGGTGATTGTACGTAAACAATACCTTGTTCAGACAATGCTGTGCCTGACCCTGATTTTTGGGTAGGGTTAGTTCCCCCCTTTCTGTTTGTTTGTCAATGTAGGACTTGAGCGTCCGATTCACCCGCTCCACAATCGCTTGCCCTTGTGGATTGTATGGAACGCCAAAGGTATGCTTAATGTCCCAGGTGGCCATGAAGGTGGCCAGCTGCCTGGAGCTATAAGCCGGACCGTTATCGGTCTTCACGTGCTGTGGTTTGCCCATGGCCGTGAAGCAGGAAAGGAGATGCTGCTCCACATGGGAAGCTGTTTCTCCCTTCTGTGCTGTAGCCCAAACGAACTGTGAAAAAGTGTCAATGCAAACGTGCATGTACTGCCATCTGCCAAAATGTGGAATGTGTGTGACATCCATCTGCCGCACCTGGTTGGCCTCTGTCCCTCGTGGGTTAACCCCCCATGAGGGCCCCCTACCGCCCCTGCACAATGTGGACAGGAACGGACTATGCCCTGGACTTGGGAAAGTGGCAGGTTGAACTGCTGTGCGAGTGCTTTGGCATTTTGGTGGAAAAATGCATGACTCTGAATTGGAGTCATGAAGACTCCCAAGACTGACCTTTGCTAAATTTCCTTTGCGGCCGCATCCGCTCTGCTATTGCCCACAGAAATCGGTCCAGGCAAATCCTGGTGACTTCTGATGTGAGCGATATAGAGCGCTTCGGTGCGGTTCCGCAAATGAAATTGAGTCGTGAGGAAAAGACTTAGCAAGTTCTTGTCTATCACGGGAGTGATGTACGCTCCCGGTAGACTGTGAAGCAAATTCCTAACATACTGGCTGTCAGTAATTATGTTCAAGCGTTCTTTGGTAAAGGTGTGCAAAGCGAGGTTCACTGCTGCCAATTCCGCCCGCTGCGTGGATTTCTGCGGAAGAGTTAGAAGCGTGTGCCAAGCTTGGCCCTCCTGCCAAGTAAGAACACCATATGTACGACCCCATCAGTGAAAACTGTCCTAGCCCCCTGAAGTGGAACCAGGGACATTAACTCACACAAACTGACTGTCTGCATTTGAAGCGAGATGAGTCTGGGGTCTTTCGGCAAATGGTATGCCAAACATCCAGTGAATCCTTCCAATGCAATTGGAAGTGAGTACCAAGCTGCCTTAGCTGCTGAATCTGCTCTTTCGTGAATGGGACCACAGTTTTTGCTAAATCGTGCCCTGAGATGTCCCTTGCTCTCAGCCTTCCTCGGTAAATCACCGTGGAGACCAGTTCCTGTGGAGGAACGATGTTTCGGGAAGAGGTGTGTGGTAAATACACCTATTCCACGATAATTGCCCCCCGTTCAGAGTCTACCCCTAGAGCTCTGGTGAACATGGATCCTGTCCGGATGATGTACAGGTTTAGAATGGGAGCATATGGCCCCTGACTAATCCTGTCCATCCATCTCTGGCTGAGAACTTGGTTGACCTTTTCGAGAGTCAAGCGCGCCTCTCGAGGAATGTGTATCCAGTCTGCCGGCTGCTTACCTAGCGTTAACAGTGAGAAGAGCGGCTTTAGAAGGTCCGTATCTAGTCTAAAATACGGTCTGGCCCAATTGATATTCCCCAGAATCTGTTGCAATTTTACAAGGGTGACTGAATCCTTTAAGCTGATCTGCGGCAAAACTGGTGCTGTGAAAGAACGGAGAAGCCGATGGCCCAAGTATGAAAATGGCTCGGTTCTCTGAACTTTCTCCAGGGCAATGAGTAACCCTTTCCCCCCAGAGTGGCCTGGAGGTTTTTAAACATTTCGCTGCCGAGTTGCGGTGCTGTGACCAGGATGTCATCCATGAAATGACACACTAAGACTGTGGGATGAAGGTTTCGGAACTTTTCCAGTGAGTCGTGGGTGTCAATTTGGCACAGGGTGGGCGAGTTGAGCATCCCCTGTGGCAAATATTTCCACGCGTAACGTTGTGTGGGCTCTCTGTGGTTCACAACTGGCACTGTAAAAGCAAACCTTTCCCGATCCCTACATCTAAGGGAATGGTATAAAAACAGTCTTTTAAATCTACGACCAAGATCTCCTAACCCTCGGGGATCATGTTTGGATTTGGGATGCCGCATTGAAGTGGACCCATTGGCTGGATACATTTATTGATCTCTCTGAGATCGTGAAGGAGTCGCCACTTCCCCGACTTTTTCTTGATAACATATATGGGCGAATTCCAAGGACTGGTGGACTGTTCTATATGTCGTGCGTCTAGCTGTTCTTTCACCAGCTGTTTCAGGGTGACTAATTTCTCCCCTACTACCGGCCATTGTTCTACTCAGACTGGCGTGTTGGTAAGTCATTTAAGCGGTAAAGCCATTACCCGAAGGTAAGAGTGGCACAGTACTGCTGCAGAATGTCTCGCCCCCAAAGGTTGACGTGCACATCCAAAATGTGCAGCCGGATGACCGCTGTGCTGTCAGCTTCGGGGATCGTGACTTCTACCCAATTCTGGCTTCTAAACGTTTCCTGAACACTGCCTACCCCACACACATCGGAGACCGGCTCGAGAGCCCACTCACGTGGCCACTGGCTCTGGCTGACCACGCTGACGTCAGCTCCGGTATCTAATAGCCCGTCAAAAGGTTTTTTATTTAAAAATACCTTTATAACTGGCCGCCGCTTCCACTCTATGTTGGTTTCCACTTCCGCTAAGACCTGGTATCCTTGCACTGCCCCTTCTATGCTCGAGCGGTCTTCCGACCTGGACTCTGAGCTGTCCCTGAGCCTTTCCTGGCTGCCTGCTGGTGAGTGACAAGGAACCATGATCAGTTGCGCTAGCGTGTCTCCCTTGTATTCAAGGTTTGGAGTAGGTGTGTCCAGAGTTGAACCTGGAGTACACCCGAAAAATTGGAGCCAATGACTCCCGAAATTACAAGAATTCCTCACGTTCCTGCGATACTATGGGGCAAAACTAAACCTATGTAGCCTCTAGGAAGGGATCCCATGTACTGGGAATCGACCAGATAGACTGTGCCTGGCAAGTCACATGTGACTTCGGACTGGCAAGTCAAATCTAGTCCCGCACTGCCCTTAGGTCTGGCCCACGCCTCCGGAATGCAGGGAATGTGATCGGAATTTAATCCAGCTCTGGCTCTCCCAGAGCGATTGAGGTCTCTGTTTGGACCGGGGCCAGAGACAAGCCCGCACTCCGGTTTCCCAAATTCGGGCAGTTCCTGGCCCAGTGAAAGCCTTTATTGCATCGGGGACATGGGGTCGGAGCCTTGGGATGACCCGTATTCTGGCCGTTGCCCTTGGTGTGTCAGCATCCCTTAGCGAAATGACCGATCTTGCCACAATTGTGACATGCTCCTTTGGTCCTGTTTTTGGGTTTCCTACCACCTTGCACCGCCGCTGCTAACAGACCCATTTTGTAGGAATCTGTACCAACGTCGGCACAAGCCCTAATCATGTCCGTGAGAGTCAGATCAGGACGATTGCCCAGTGACTGGAAGATTTTACGGCAGTCAAGGTTGCCATTGTCTTTCACCAGCTTCATCATGAGCTCCTGTTGGGCTTGCTCATTGTCAATCTGTCTACTGACTGCTTCCTCCAGTCTATTGATAATGTCCATGTAGGACTCCTGGGCACCCTGTTTGACTGCTGTGTAATTTTTGGCTGCTTTGCCAGCTGCTGGGACCTTGAGATAAGCCCTGAAGGCTGTCTCAGCCGCCAAATGAAGGGTGGCGATTGGCAAGGTGATCTGCGTATCGATGGATTCGAACAGACCTGAACCATATAGCTGGTCAGGGATTACTGCTCCGACCATCCTTGCAGCCCCTGCCTGCGCTTCGAGGCAATACTCGCTGTCCTATAGCAAATACTGGCTGGGGTTGAGCATCATTCGCATGACGGGTTTCCAGTCGTATGGAATGAGCATTATAGTTTCGCACACTTGCTGAAGCGTGCCCCTAGTAAAGCGACTCTGAAGTCCTGTCTCTGTGATTGCCTCCGTATAGCCATAAGCAGCTTGTATGGAACTGGCGAATGGGTCGTTTGCTTCTGACCCATGAGGGCATGTACCTCTATGTGGACTGGGCATATCTGCCTAAGCTCAGCTAGTTCTTCTGCTGGCAACTCCCCTTTACTGGTTTCTTCCTCAACCATGCGCTGGAGGAAACTCTTGGTAGTCTGGGAACTTTTAACTGTCAGAGAACCGCCAGCACTTCTCATTCCATGCATTTCTTCAGTGACGTCTGCAGCTGTCACTGAGGGAAAGCTCCCTACACTACCCTGCTTGAGCTGAAATGACAGATAGAGAACCTTTGGGGCTGATGGCTCTGACTGCGCTGGGGGTTCCTGGGCCTCTATCCGGACTGGGTCTACCTCTGCTAAGAGCTTCCTACACTTGCTCCACATGCTGATTATGCTGGCTGGAGCTCTAGGTGCTTGCTGAATGCAGGCTCCTATCCTATCCCAAAGTTGGAGGTTAAGCATGCCTGTTTCTGGATAAAACAGACAATTTCCCCCCAAGTACACCAAAAGATCTGCTAACTGGGTGCTGTGAATGCATGTATGGTATACCCTGGCCAGGGCCTTGAACTCCATTAAGTGAGTTCTCTGGTTAGCGGCCGGACGTTGTCGCTGAGGACAAGTCCCCATATTACCTGCCGGTCCTTTGAAGTTTTCCTCCTCGGGACGAAGCGACGCGTCTGAGGTTAGGTAACAGGTCTGGCGTGATGAACCTCTGGGAACGAACTCGGAATGTGGGCTGCTGCCACAGGCCCTCTGTGGCCTCTGCGATGAAGTCAGGGTTTCACAGCCGACCCTGAGCGGAACGCGTTTCCGCTGAGCAAGCTGCCTCAGAGCTTTGGAGCGTGCTCTGCCTCTCTGGAATGCCTCACAGCGTAGCTGTCACTCAGATCGGATGGCTTTCTGACCAGAGCTGCCGCACTGTCCTCCGGGATGATTTGGACACGTTTCTGGTGTAGAACTGGACCGAGAAGATTGCTTACTCATGAGTAGATCACGTCGGGGTCACCATATGTTGGATCTGGGCCGCGAAGCGGGTTGCGCAAGCTGGATCGGAACCGCAAAGCAGCTGTTGGGTCCCGGAGGAGACTGGTCAAGTAACGACACACGAGGCAAGATGGAGAGAAGACCAGTGATTTAATGAATACCAATCATCAGTATTTACCATGTTTAGGCTGCATGTAAAAGCATTGCGATACTGGCAGGTTTCACACATAATGTTTACACAAGTTAATTGGGGAAGTCTACAGGGGAAGTTAATTAACTAACTTAAATAACTGCAGAAGAAATACATTGTTCCGTGTTATCTGGGGTAAACAAGTGGCTAGTATTGGCTCTAGGGCTTAAAGTAATCCTCAGATGCGAGATTACCTATTATGTGTTTAGTGCGTTAGTCATTAGCTCTCTATTGTTCGAGCTGCTTGTCAGATCAGCTATTGATGAATTAAACTCTATCTAATATTCTGCTCCCCCAATTTCTGTCCCCTCAGGAACCCCTGGTAACGATGTGATCACCCATTACCAGGGTTCTGTCAGGGCCAGTTATGCCAATTGTGTGCGCGGATCCCACAATGAGTTTCAACTTATTGGATGGTATAAAGAAGTCTGGAATATAGCTTTCAAAGGCAAATTGATTTGAGGGGGAAAGGTAAAAAAATGTACTGTAAAAAGAGAATAGATTTAAAGATATTTGGGAGATGTTATATAATTTACCCTGTGTGTGTGTGGGGGGGAGTTAAATGGCAGCACATGAAACAGTGTATTTTGGGAGAGAAGCAAGGTTTGGTAACTAAAAAAGATGAAATGATACAAATCTGATAACAAGCTATATATTGTTATGGTTTTTATTTTTATTATTTGCTTTTTATATTTTATGTGTGTATTTTTCTATGTGTTTTGAAAATGAAAATGATTTTTTTTAAAAAAATGTCTTAAATCAGAGCTATGTAGGGAGGCACACAAGGACATTTCTTTGTAGTTAAAGATTTCTTTTGTAACTTTGTTTCTCTCTGAACTCAAAGTTCTACAGTTTGATTTTTATTGATACTATGTTGCCATTGGTGGAAAAGATTTTTGTGACTTTTCTCTCTCTGTTTAGTCTGTTTGTGTAAAGTGCCAAGAGTGGTGAATTTTCCCCCACTAGATGGGTAGTATACAACATATTAAATAAATAAATAGAGTAAAGTCAAATGCATCTGAATTCAGTGTAAGAGAGTTTAAGGAATATAAAATTGGGGGAGGGGAAAAAGAGCTAATATTGGGGGGGGTTTGTTTGCTAATAAACATTTCAAGATGGTCTCTGTCCTTAAATGAACTTACATAATTTCAACACTGAACTGGCCTAAAGCTACTCTTCTACCTAGATATCTGCTGTGAGATTTGGATATACAGCAGTGGAAAAAATCCACATCATATTTATGCTATAAAGGCAGTTCTTTATCGACAATTTTAGGATATTAATTACATTAAACAGAATCCTGGAGCCCTAGGGCTTGCCAAGTCTAATGTACCAGGAACAATGAAGAGAACATTGCTTAACCCAGGGGTTGGCAACCTATGGATCCAGCCTTGTGGCACCAAATCATCTGGCCCGCCACCCTCACTCCTGCTGCTGCAGCTGCCAGAAGCAGCAGAAACAGCCATAACTGGGGATGCAGCTGTCATAACATGTTTGTGACAGTTGCAGACATGTTTTATGGCAGCATTTACCACCAGTCTGGCCCTCTCAACTGTCTTAGGGAATGTGACCCGGCCCCCGATTTAAAAAGGTTGCCGACTCCTAACTTAACCTGTTGAAGGAGTTTTTAAGGATGACAGCCTGGAAAGGCTTCGCCCTCCCCTTTCTATCATCTAGTTTTTTTCTGTTTCAGGTGTTGTTTAGGGGACATGATTACTACAGGCTCATGGCATGGAAAAGCCACCAATTGTTGTGTTGAAGTTCAGAATGCTAGCTGAAGTCTTAACTAATGTTGATATGAGACCACAATATTCTGTCCCCTAATTTTGGGTTTTTATCCTGAAAACTCAGGGAATCGGTAGCTACTGACCTGAAAATCCAGGTTAATTTTGACAGTTATGTGATTCCAGCCCCTCACTCCAGCATTATCAATAAAATATTGATCACATTGACAGTAGGAAAGCTTCTTATTCAATGGTTGAAATCCTATTGTTTAGTAAAAGAAAATTAATAACTCTCATTCCATTCCTAATTGGAAAATAGAGTCCTGGCTTTGATTTTCAGGAACAAACATCCATAGTGGCTTGGAACTTTTTATTTGTCCTTTAGAAAGGAACTGAAGGTTGCAAATTTTCTTCTGCTAAACAAAAGGATTTGAGAAAATGTCTCTAGTGTCTCAACAGATGGGTGCAGCCTCTCAGTATTATTGTAAGGTCGAGATCATCATAGTGTGGAAGATTTGAGAAATATAGCTTATTAATAAACCACTGCACTGTGGTTGGGCTACTTAGTCTGATCTATGATTCAATTCAATTCAAATTTAATTTATACCCCGCCTTTCTCTGACCGAGGCCGACTCAAGGCGGCACCAACATCTCAAACAATACAATATAATACAATACAATTAAAAAAGCAATATTCAAAGTCAAAATACAATACAAAATATCACATAAAAAATAAGCATAATATCATACATTACATTTCAAAAAATCACATCAAGAAAATAACATCTATACCTATAAATCTGTGCGTTAACTGTTGGAATGTGACAAAGGATGTTGTACCAGGCCCCACTAGCCCCGACCGAGCCTCCCTGCTCTCACCCGAACAGGGTTCACAGGTAACTGTCGGGTTGAGAAATGTGGCAGTGGGGCAGGAGCCCCCGAATGTGAACAAAGAAAAGGGACTTCAATTCCCAGCGTCCTTTGCACTGTGCAACCCCTCAGCCAATCAGGCTGAGGGATATGAGCACAGAGGAGGCTGGGAACACGCGCTGAGTTAAAAACAAACAAACGTGGGAGCCGGAGGGAAAGACTTTGAAAGACGCAGCTGGAGGGAGCCAGGAAAAGATAAGTGTTAGGTAAGGGTTAGGGGGTGGGTGAGGGAGGCAATGAAAGGTGCTGGGTCCAGAAGGGTCGGGGAGACAGACCCCTTTTGTCCCCCCAACCCTACCAAACCCAGGGGACCAGGGAGAGGAGATCGAATACACCCCCCCCATACACACACACACACTCCATTTTAAAAGAGAAGAAACCACTTGGTTTCTTCTCTTTAAAAACAGTGGTGTGTTTTTTTTTGGGGGGGGAATGATCCCCTCTCTGCTGGGTCCCCTGGCTCTGGAAGGGTTGGGGGGACAGACCCCGTTTGTCCCCCCCAACCCTACCAAACCCAGGGGATCAGGGAGAGGAGATCGAATACACCCCCCCACACACACACCCTCCACTTGGTTTCTTCTCTTTAAAAACGGAGTGGGGTTTTGTTTTTGTTTTTTTTGCGGGGGAGACGATCCCTTCTCTGCTGGGTCCCCTGGCTCTGGAAGGGTTGTGGGGGACAATATAAACACACACACACACACACACACACACACACACTGCTTCTCTCTCTCTCTCTCTCTCTCTCTCACTCACTCACACACACACACACACACACACACACACACACACACACCACTCCTGCCTTGCCAGGAATTTTTAATGTGTGTGTTGGTGGTTGGAGTGGTATTGTATGGGTAGTGGTGGTTGTGCACACCCAAAACCACCCCTAACCACCAACATACCTCTTTTTTACATAAATTACCAAAAAAAATTATCCCTTACAACACAATTTAAAACAGCCCAGCTCTTTACCAACATTAAGGGGAAAAAACCTTCCAAAACCATTTAAAACAGCCCGGCATCGCCGGGCAAAATGTGCTAGTACATTATGAAAACCACAAAAATCAACCTCAACCACCCAGCAGTCACAAAGGCACCCCACGATTCAAATGTTCGTGAGGGCAGCTGTGCTGGTGGTGATGGCTGAATGGTTCCCACATGCCTCTCCCCCCGCAGGGCTGGCAGGAAGAGGCAGCACGGCTCCAGCATCCCTGGAACTCCCCACCTGGTGGGGCCAAAGGGAGGGGCGCTGGGCACAGCAGCCTCCCACCCCATGACTGACAAATAGTCCCTGGGAGAGGCCCGGAGGTCCGGTGTCGGTGTGGATGGGAAGCTGTTTTTGGGGCCACGGAAAGGCGAGCCCCAGGTGTGGCCAGTTCTCTCCTCCCCGCCTCCTCCTCAGGCCGGTCGCCAGGCGAGCTCCACAGGGCCTCCAAACCCCAGCATCGGTGGTGTTGGATGCCTACCAGCCCAGCTGATAAATGATGACTACTTGATCTTGTTCAAATATGGTTTCAGAGAAGATAAAATTTATATTATAGTTCTGTCATGGCAGCTGAGCTTTGATCCAGTTCAATTGGAGCTTCTGATTCTCACTTCATGAAATGTTGTGGGATATATTGTGTTAAACAAATGAAAAACTACAACAAGCAAACCATATATCAGCACACAATATATCTGAATCCATAAACATTGTAAGCAGAGGATGGTGGAAAGGCATAATTTTAATTTTTAAAATATTTTATTTCTTACAAATAAACAACATAAGCAAACATAGAATACACAGAACAAATTGTAAGACAGAGCCGACTACAGCAGGGGATTCATACATAAAACCTTTTCAAACTTATTTGATTGCAACATGCAACCCTCAATAATAAAGTAATTTCATAACATCTTACATTTCCCCTTTGGACTTACTACAAGGAAAGAAAAACAAAAACAAAGCAAAACAGATTTTTAAAAGATAAACAGACTTCCTGCACCTTCCCTGAATTTTAATTTACATTCTATTATATGAACTTTTTAATAACCATATTATATACAGTGTAGTGATAGCGAACCTTGGTACTCCAGGTGTTCTTGAACTTCAATTCCCAGAAGCCCTGATCAGCAGGAGTGCTGACTTGGGCTGCTGGTAACACAAGGCCACAAAGAAATTGTATTGGAGACCATTTCATATGCATCTTTATAGCATTTTTCATGCTGATTTCAAATCTGTAAACCATTTTTCTCTAGCATGTCAAGTTTTTGTTTTATCAGCAATTATATATTTTTCTGGCTTTACTATAAGCCCTGCTGTGTGAGTTCATGCTCAGCGCTGGAAAACTAACATGATCCGAGCAGCCACAAGGCTAAGATCATTCCTAGGAGCCAGCTGTTTCTACCTAAACTGAAAAAACTTGAAAGCAAGCTTTTTTGCTCCTTTCAGTTCTCCCCGTTTTTGGGTAGAGTGTGCTCTATAATCAAGAAACACTGGCACATTGTAAATCACTTACCGGGATGCACCATCCCCCCTACGATAGGGTTGAGAAAATCTAGGGCCATCAAACAAATTGTAAGCTGCTCGGATCATGAATCCCATATTCCACCAGTCCGCCCGACTACAGTAGGTCATTTCAGATGTGGTGACTGCACCCACTGTTCTTTAGCATGGCAAACTAAAGTAGTATCTATAGCCAGCAGTAATTACTCTTTAAGATTGGAACAATTTTTTAACTGCAAAAGTTCGGGGTGCATTTATCTTTTGGTATGCACTTGTGATCTGGGCTATGTGGGGGTTACTGTTCATCAGGTTAAAACTAGGGTAGGGGAACATAGATCCAAGATACGTACGGGTAATTTATCAGCCCCCCTAGTTTATCATTTTTTGGAGATGAATCACAGTGACCATGACTTTAAGTTTGTTGTGCTGGAAACTCATAAACAAGAGCCCTTCTCGCGAGTAAATATGGAGACCATTCTGAGGCAAAGGGAATGTTACTTTATCTATCGTTTTAACACCTTGCACCCTTCAGGACTTAACATGGAAATTGATTACACATGTTTTTTGTAATCTCTGACAGAGCTGCAGCTGTCCGATTTCAGTGAGGCTTTAAATTAGAGTTAGTTCCCCATAATAAATATGAATAAATAGAATAAGAGGTCTGGGACGCAATATAAATATTTAATATCAAAAAACCACTATCTCGGAACAAGAATACACAGGTATTGAATGTTTAACTATCTATGAGTTTACATTACTGACTTATATTATCCTGTGGCAAATCCAAGATCTGTTGTATATAGTGTACATATGTGTATATATGTGTATATATGTTATAAGGAGATGAACATTAGTAATTGTTTATTACGTTTGATTTAGATCCCTGATGAAAAAGTTGAAAATTCCTATATCGGATGGAATTTGGATCTGTACTTTTATGATTCCAGTGAATTAAACTGATCATAGTTGT
This sequence comes from Bradypodion pumilum, assembly GCA_035047305.1. NCBI lineage: Eukaryota > Metazoa > Chordata > Lepidosauria > Squamata > Chamaeleonidae > Bradypodion > Bradypodion pumilum. The sequence continues at coordinate 329,688,759 of JAWDJD010000003.1, forward strand.
ATGAGCCGAGTCAAACAATTTTTTTCCTTCTTGCATGTATTAAAAGTATTACATATAGTTCTCCTCCATAGTAATTCCCAGCAGCCAATTGATATGTTTTTCACAAAATCATTTGCCCATTTTATCTTACAGTTTTTGACACTTTCAGATTCAGTTTCCAAATTCAAAAATAATTTGTAAAATCTTGCAATTTCTTTATCTTGTCTAGTAAAAATTTGCTTATCTAATTCTGTTTTATTTTCTAAAAATCTGTTCTGTTTTTTGTCTAATTTATATCTTTCCAAGGGCTTCATATAGTCAAATCAATTTAAAATTATTCCTTCTTCTAATCTCTCTTCAGTCTTTATCTTAATTCTCCTTTTTCGATAAAAGTCAAATCACTATATGTTAACCTCTTCCCGTCTTTGATAATTTTTCTTCTATAAAAAGCAAAGCCATATTTTGAGACTGACTCCTCTTTGGCCTTCAGTTCTTGTGATTCCATATTTACTCACTTATTAGATTCATGATGGCAATTTCAAATATCCACAGCTGTCTGCAACACCAGTGGAAACATTCCCCACCTCATTTCTGGGCTATTCCATTTTCTTCATTGTGGTTACTCTGAGGTGTGAAAGAGGCTTCCTGTTGGGCTTTACAGCATGTGAGCAGTTGCATCATTCTGATGTATAAGAATTAAGGGAATGTGGAACTTTGCAAGAATATTTAACAGTGGAAATGCTGGGACTTGCTTGCTGCAGAGCTATGGCCTCAGATTCATTGGGGAACTCAGGCCCATGGTGGTTATTTTGGACAACTGGGACAAGTCCTGGTATGCCACAGGGTCTGGCGCCCCCCAGAGGCAGGCAGAAGATAAAGTGTTTCACTGCTTCCATTTCTTACCCTTCTATTTTCCAGGGAGTGATGGAGCTACATGCCATAATCTTGATTTTTTTGGATGTTGAGTTTCAGGCCAGCTTTTGAACTCTCCTCTTTCACCCTCATCAAGAGACTCTTTAGTCTTCTTCACTTTCTGCCATTAGGGTATTATTATCTGCGCATCTCAGGTTGTTGATGTTTCTCCCAGAAATCTTCCCGCTTGTGCTTCATCCAGCCTTGCATTATGCATGATGTACTATGCATATGCTAAATAAGCAGTGTGACAATATACAGCCTTGTCGTACTTTTTTATTTATTTATTTATTTATTTATCATTCACATTTGTAAATGCCGCCCACTCAGGCAGAACCCGACTCAGGGCGGCCTATTCTAAACCAATCAGTACTTCTGTATCCTGCCCTAACTGTTGTTTCTTAATTAGCATACAGATTTCTCAGAAGACAGATGAGGTGGTCTGGTACTCCCGTCTCTTTAAGGACTTGCTACAGTTTATTGTGAGCCACACAATCAAAGGTCTTGGTGTAGTCAATGAAACAAAAGTAGACATTTTTCTGGGACTCCTTTGTTTTCTCCAAGATCCAGTGAATGTTGGCAATTTTGTCTCTAATTCCCCTGCCTCTTCGGAACCCAGCCTGTACTTCTGGAAGTTCTCAATCCACATACTGCTGAAGCCTAGCTTGTAAGATATTGAGCATGACCTTGCTAGCATGTGAGATAAATGCAATTGTGCAATGATTTGAGCATCCTTTGGCATTGCCCTTCTTTGGAATTGTAACATAGACTGACCTTTTCCAAATCTGTGGACTCTGCTGCATTTTCCAAATCTGCTGGCATATTAAATGCAGCAACTTAATTGGATCTTCTTTTAGGAGTTTAAATAGCTCAACTGGAATACCATCATCTCTTGTTAAACCATTATCTCTTGTTAAACCTACAGTTCATCCATAAGTGTGCTGGCTATGCTAAAAGGGCAGTGAATGTGAGGAGGGGGCAGAACCTATGGAGTTGGGTGTGGAGTGACCGAGGCCATGGTAGGGGCAGGGTTGGTGCATCGCAACACCCGCTCCATGGAAACAGCACCCTGCTTCTTCACAGGTTCCGGCTTGGGCGAAAATCGACTTGTGCCATTGTGTCACCACCCGGTGTCATACTTCTGCCGGGCTTTTTAAAATTGTGTTGGATAGTAAAGGGTTTCATTTTTTTTCTTGCACCAATGGTGCTGGGCTGTTTTAAATTGTGTTGTAAGGTTTTGTGGTTTTTTGCCTTCGAGGCGCTGCATCCAGTGGTGTTTTGTGTGTGTGTGTGTGTGTGTGTGTGCCGGCTTCCTTAGTGCCGGGCTGTTTAAAGTGGTTTTTGATGGTTTTTTTTAGTGGAAATGAATTTTGGATTATATTTTTAAAAATGTGTAAATATATGTTTTATTAAATTGAAGGTATTTTACAGTGGTTTTTTTGAAAATTTATTTATTAATCTGTGAATTATTTTTGATTTTTTGGATATTTTTGAATGTTTTTGGAATTGATTACCCTAATTTTTGGGATTTATTGAATTTTTTGGATTTATTGAATTTTTGGTAATATTTTGGATGTTTTTTCTCCTTTGGCCACTGGGTGGTGGTGTTGAGCAATTTTTTTGTATTGCTTCTTCCGGTGAGTCTCTTCTTCTCCTCATTTCAGTTCCGGTTTTCAAGGAGGCAAGACGTCTAATGGTAAGCTCTGTCCGTTTTCTTAAAGGGGGGTTGTTTTGGGTTGGGGGAATGTTCTGTGTCTGCTTATGGTTTTGGGTGGGGGTTTATGTGTGTTTCTTTTTGAATGTTTTTGGTTTTGGGTGGGGGTTTCTGTGTGTGCCTTTTTGAATGGTTTTTTTTTTTAGGATTTGAGGTGGGGGTCTCTGTGTGTGTGTTTTTTAAATATTTTTGGAGGTTTTTTTTGAATGTTTTTGATTTGTGTTTTGGGTATTTTCATGGGCCAGTCTTGATGGCTGGCCCGTGGAAATACCATCGCCGCTTCATGCAGCGTTTTTTTTGGGGGGGTATTACCGTGGCCCGGCGCTGGGTTGCGGTGTGTGTGTTTTTTGGGTGGGTGTTTGGCTCACCGCTTAATGCGGCTTTTGGGTGATGGTATTGCTGTGGCCCTGGCTTTTTTGGGGCTTGTGTGTTTGGGGGGTGGGGGTTTGCTTGCTGGCCTTTTTTCATTTTGTGTTTGTTTGCTGCCGCCACGGCGATTTTTGCAGCGGTTGGGGGGGGTTGAATTTTTTTCCAGCAAGTTTGTCTCTCTGGGCTCGTGGTGTCTTCGGCGGGGCAGCGTGGGGGAGAGGGTGTCCCTCTCTTCCCTGTTGCTCCATGAAAGATGGCCGGCGGGTTTGCATGTTATAGTGATTTCGGGGTTTGTTTTTTTTCTGGGCGCTGCATCTGCCTGCGGCGGACTTGCGGTTTTGTTTTTATTTTTCGCGCACCGGCTTGTTCAGCGTTCTGCACGCTCATGGCGCACAGGACGCTGGGGATTGTAGTTTGTCGTTTGTCTTTTCGGTTTGTGCGGCGGTTTTTTCCCTGCGGCTTTTTTTTGATTGGCCGCGGCGCGTTTCCGAACATTCCTTTTGCCGCGCTGCTCAGCCTGATTGGCTCTGGCGCGGCATGGCACCAGGAACGTTGGGAATTGAAGTTCCCTTTTTTTGTTTGCGACTGGGGGGGCTCCTGCCCCGGGTCGAAAATTTCAACCCAACAGTTACCTGCGAACCGGGTTCGGGCGAGTGAACGGAGGCCCATTACGGGCTAGTGGGGCCTGGTGCAACATCCTTTGTCACATTCCAACGGTTAACGCACCATTTTATAGGTATAGATGGTGACTGCAGACATGAAATAAAAATATGCTTATTTCTTGGGAGGCAATCTATGAGAATCCTAGGCAGCATAATAAAGAGAGACATCACCCTGCCAACAAACGTCCGCATAGTTGCCATTGTCTTTTTGTTTGGTTTACTCTCTGATGTGTGGCAGATGAATGTGTAATTGATAATATCAATTCTCTAAACTTGACTTACACCATTCATGTGTTGTTCACACATTTGTCACTTGATAATTTTATATGCATGTTTTGAAAAAGGTGTATCATGATTCAAATACATGAAGTGTAACTTTCCTAATTATAAATTAGAACTAACTGAAAACTTGTTAAGAGATGGTGACAACAAGACTGTAAAGGGTACTTAAATGAAAAGGTAGCTTTGAAATATAGGTTAAACTAGTTAAGGTGTCTTGAAGAAAAGTTGATTTAATGACTTCAGCTTAGTTTTTCAGAAATACTGCCAGGGTTAAGTTAAATATAGGGTGGAAGGCAGTTATATTTATGAGGTAGTTGAATAGTGATAGTGAATAGTGCGTAAGGCTTTTAAAGAAGACAGAGCTGACATATCCTAGCAACTGAAATGAAATAGCATTATATCTGCCACCATTATTATCCAAGATAAAACAGCCATTTAAAGGTTTTTGTTAATGCCACCCAGATCATCCAGTGAGAATTTAAGTGTAAAAGGTTTTCTGAAGTGTGCTTACACATGCCTTGCTGTTAATGTTAGTCTGTATTTTCTAAGACAGAGGTGCCCAAACTATGGCCCATGGGCCAGATCTGGCCTACGGTACTCTCACCTCTCCCTGAAGGTAAAATGCACATGCACGGGCACAGATCATGCCTGCACATACGTATATCACTTTAGTAAATGACCCACTGCTGTCATAAATGCATATACAACAGTTGCAGGTCATTTATGGCAGCGTTCTGCACATGTGCAGGCACGTTCTGTACCCGCACATGCACATTTTACTTCCACTTCCGGGTGGGAGGAACCACATGACCAGCACACATGACCACATGACCGGCCATGGCCTGATACATTTGGGCAACCCTGACCCAGAAAACAATATGTAAACCTTTTTAGGAAGACTGCAGTCAGCTATAAATATGTTAACTAGATAAGTAAATAAATATCTTAAAAGTGTGAAGGTTTTGACATAGAATAGAGCATTTGTTTTGTGACCAATCCTTTTCCCCATTACAGTTAAAGAGTCCATTATAATTCACTCCAACAAAATGAAGTAAAATGCCAAACAACATGTAACTCAACATTCTGGATAGGAGTTACTCTGACCAAATTAAAATCAAGCAATGTGAAATGGCTCCTTCATATTTCTCTTCTGCATCTTTATATAGAATGTTTAAATTAAGGTCTTTCTGTCTACCTTAAAAAGAGCTGTGCAGCTGTTTATATATATATATATATATATATATATATATATATATATATATATATATATATATATATATATATATATATATATATATATATATATATATATATATATATATATATATATATATATATATATATATATATATATATATATATATAATCTAAAAGTTATTTTCAGTCCTCGGTGAAAAAAGAATACAGAATTAGTTTAGTTTTCTAGCCATGATTATCATGTTCTTGTTCTGAATCTAACATTTGTTCATGTAGAACAGGGGTTCCCAACCTTTTCAAGCCGGGGGCTGGGTCATGCTCTCTCAGTCAGCTTCAAGGGTTGGACAGCCATTTTGCTCGGCCTGCAGCTTCGAGGGTTGGGCAGCCATTTTGCTCTGCCTGCAAGATGGGTCTGGTCATTTTGTCCCAACAGCTTCAAAGGGGGTGACCGTTTTGTTTCTTGAATGCCCTTGGAGGAGTGGGGGGCCACTTGATATGGTGCCATGGGTCAGATCTGGCCCTCGGGCCTTAGGCTGGGAACTCCTGATGTAGAAGCTTACAAGTATCCTTCTACTCGGATGTTACATATAACAAAAATAAAATAACATGGATTCCTGTAGGAATTTATTTCCACATGAAATATTTGAGGGAAGGAATAAAGCTTTTAATGTGGGCAAAACTGCTGCTGAGTATGTAAAAATGGAACGGAAATAGAACGGAAGGAAGGAAGAAAAAATGAAGTGAAAGGAAGGATGGAAGGAACAAAGGAAGGAAATGAAAAAAGGAAATGAAGAAATAAAAAAGGAAAGAAAGAAAAAGAAAAGAAGAGAGAGAGAGAAAGGGATGAAAGAAAGGAAGAAGGAAGGTATAGAAGGAGAAAAAGAAAGGAAGAAATAAAGAAAGGAGCAAAGGAGGGAAAAAAGCAAGGAAGGAAAGAGAGAAAAGAAAGAAAGAATAGGAAGGAAGGAATAAAGAAAGGAGGGAGGGAACAAAAAAGAAAGGAAAAGGAAGGAAAGAATGGGGAAGAAAGGAAAGGAAGAAGGAAAGAACAAATGAAAGAAGGGAATGAAAGAGGGGAAGGAAGGAAAAGAAAGGGAGGGAGGAATAGAAGGGAATGAAGGAAGAAGAGTGAAAAGGAATAAAGAAGGAAATAAAGGGAGTGAAAGGAAGAAAGAAGGAAAGGAAAGAATAGGAAAGGAAAGAGTGAGAAAAAGGAAGAAAGATGGAAAGAAAAGGGGAAAGTGGGGAAGGAAGGAAAATGAAGGAAGGATTAAAAGAAAGGGAGGGAGGAATTGAAGGGAAGGAAAAAAGAAAGGAAGCAATAGAAGGGAAGGAAGGAATTAGAAAAATAAAAAAGGAAATGAAAGAAAAATATCAAGTCAAGCTATACTGATTTTGTGACTCTTTTCAGGGTTTTTCTATTTAGTGGAGAAATACACAGAATATTTTTTTCCTATTTAAAACCCACTCTTTCTCCTCCTCCTCCTCCTTCCATGCCTCAATTTGTATCCCTCCTTATTAGGACCAACTACACTAACACACACAACACACACAATAGGGAAAAATACATTAACAGACATTTATTTAAAATACTGAAATTCATTTTCATAGATGGAGGGGGGTTGAGGCAGCCCTATTAGTCCCAAAATCTGCCTGGGAAAGAGATATTTAAAACTTTTTTAAAATGGGGGGTCCCTCATGAATCCCCCTCCCTCCCCCCAAAACGGCCCCCTGCCTCCCCCTTGCTGGAAAGTCAGGGGAAATCTATACTCCCAATGAGTCTTCATCATCATCTTCTTCCCACACCTGGGGGTCCCAAACCAGTCAAGCCACGAGAACCTGCTCTCCCCCACCCCCAAATGGTGCAGAGAAAGAGGGGGGCAGTCAAATGAAACCCCACCCCCACTGAAATAAGGATAAAAAGGGGAAACGGCAAGAAGTTCCGGGGCTGCAGGAAAGAAAGCGATGTGGAAATGTTTACCTTTGTTGCCTTGCCGAGGTGAAAGTCTCTCCCAAGTCCCAAATTATCCCAAGTCTGGAGGCTTGCCTGCAGGGAGCTCTGGGGGAGGAGACTGGACTGGTTGCCAGTCTCCACCCCAGAGCTCCATGCAGGCAAAAATACTGGAGAATACGGGGGTTATTAAAAATCGGGAGGCCAGCGGGCAGTTTGATTAAAGTACGTGATATTCCTGGCCATTCCAGGATACATGACAGGTCTGCTGTAAGGTGCAAATCATGTATGAATGTTTTTATTATCTTTAGCATTTAGCCAAGAATCTTTTAGCAGGATCTTACAATTTGCTCAAAAATCAGAGGTTAACATATGGCACAAACATGATCGTGTTTCATGCAGTAGATGAGTTTAATTCCAGTGTTCATTTTGCTTGTCATTTTAATTAGAGAAATTGTGGCCAGATGGCTAATATAATTTTCACAAGAAGGACCATAGATCAGAAAATGGCAAATGTCTCTGAGCAAATTCAAATCAGTAGGATTTGATGAAATTCACTCCAGGGTGCTAAAACTCTCAAATCAATTGAAAAATTGGACCAAGAAGTCATGAATAATAGATCAGAGTTTAGATAATTGTATAACAATATTTTCATGTTCTGTTGTCTTTTGAATAAATAGTATCCCCTGTGCTGCATATATTGTTGGCATAAATGCTAGAGTCAACTTTTGAGCACACAGAATATCTAAACATTTAACTATTATGTTTGTTTAAAAATGTCAGCTGTATTTCCTGCCTAATAAAAAATAGCCAGTCAATTTTGAGCCAGCCAGCCCTTAAAATGCAGTGCCTCTGTGTATAATGAGCCATGTATCAGGCCAGCATTAAACATTGCCATTGTTGTAGGATTAGATGAGAATAAAATCAAATTTTGTGGCAGAGTTTTGAATTTCTGGTAAAATCCTATTTATTTGTACAGTGGAACTGCAAAGACCCACAGAGGAGAATAGCTACAAGTCTCCCACAATCCACCCTTTCTCATTAACTGGCACTCAAAGTCTCAGTAACTGACTTGGAAACATTTGTAGGAGAAAGAATAAAAAACAATTCTTCTTTCACAGTTACTTAGTGTTTAAGACATGTGCCTGCTACTTTGTTTAAATTCAGATGTGGGAAGGAATTATTGGTTAGTGCTGGATAAATAGAAAGCCTTTTCCTAGTCCCTGTGATAGCGAACCTTGGCACTCCAGATGTTCTTGGACTTCAATTCTCAGAAGCTCAAGCCCCCGTGAAACCACACGAATGGGTTTACTGCGACTCATCCGGCCCATGCTGCCCTTGTTGCTCCTGGACATACCTGTCAACCGTGGCTCCGCAAAATACGGGACCTGCGCAGAACGGTTCTGCGCAGATCATCTTCTATGCATGCGTAGAAGGCTTTTACACTTGTGTAGAACCCTTCTATGCTTGCATAGAACCCTTCTACGCATGCGTAGAAGGCTTCTACAATCCCCTTCTGCGCAGATCGCCTTCTACGCATGCGTAGAAGGGTTCTACACACGCGTAGAAGGGTTCTACGCAAGCGTAGAAGGGTTCTACGCATGTGTAGAAGGCGATCTGCACAGAACCTCTCCCCCCCCCCCCGCTGCCAATTCCGGGGTTTTGGCAGCTGCGGGTGGGAAATGGCGCAAATCGGTGCCGAAAATTGGGAAATCCCGGCCAATCCGGGAAGGTTGATAGGTATGCTCCTGGAAGCAGAAGTAAAACGCGCCATCATGGCCCTAGTCCATAAAGCTCTCATTCAGTCATTCCTACTACAGGCTGCATGAGAGGCTGTTTTAAAAGTCCACCAAATTCATACTCCTCTGTATTTTGGTGGGATGGTTGGTGGTGTAGACTCAACTCTTGCATAGTCTATAGTTCTCAACAGAAGGAATTTTGTTAGCAGATAGTAATTGCTATTATCTAAAGAAATGGGACCAGCTACAGGTGTTCACTATTAACTGAAGTGATGCTTGTTTCTTGTATTAAAATACTCATATCAGAGCCAACATATGTTGCAGATTCTGCAATCCAGTGGAGCATGGTGCAGAATCATAAAGGGAAGGCTTTCCAAAGGGCAGGAGTGACTATTAATGAATGAGGAAGATAAACATTACACACAGGTTTTTATAGTTAATACTCAAGTCCTTTGAGTGACTACGCAATTGGGTAGTAGAAGCAGAGTAAAGTACATTAAGTGGTACCTCACTTAAAGAGCATAATGTGTTCCACTGGATTGCTCTTTAAGCGAGTTTGCTCTTTAAATGAAACACCATTGTAAGTTACCAATTGTGACTTCTGGTGTGTGTCTGTGTGTGTGTGTGTGTGGGGGGGGATTGTGAATCCCGAATTAGTTGTTAAGTGAGTTTTTGGTTGGTTTTATTTGTTAAGCGAGGTGACCATTCAGAGAAAATTCTGCTCTTTAAGTGAGTTAGTCTCTAAGCAAGGTGCTCTTTATGCAAGGTTTTACTGTATATTGTTGGGAGGCCTATTACAACATCTGCAATATTCTACGTCACTGGGGTTATCTAGGTGATGAACTTACTGATGAGGCTAAACCTTTAGTTGCATAGGAAGGAGGCATTATTATTTATTATAATACCTTTTCTTGTTGTTGTTCAGTCGCACAGTCGATTCCGACCCTTTGCGACCCTATGGACCATCGTTCTCCAGGCGCCTCTGTCCTCCACCATCCCCCTCAGTCCTCCCAGTTCTGTGCCCATTGTGTCTACAATACCATCTATCCATCTCATCCTTGGCCTCCCCCTTCTTCTTTTGCCCTCCACTTTTCCAAACATCACGGCCTTCTCAAGTGAATCCTCCCTTCTCATTTGATGCCTAAAGTACTTTAGCCTCATCTTTACTATTTGACCTTCCAATGAGCAGTCAGTGTTGATTTCTTCTAAGATTGACCTATTTGTTCTCCTCGCTGTCCAGGGTACCCTCAAAACTCTCCTCCAACACCACATTTCAAAGGCATCTATTCTTCTGCGTTCAGCTTTCCTAATTGTCCAGCTCTCACATCCGTACATTACCACTGGGAATACCATTGCTTTGACTATTCTAATTTTAGTTTTCATGGTGATGTCTCTGCTTTTCACTATGTTCCCCAGGTTTCTCATAGTTTGTCTCCCAAGAATCAGTCGCCTTTTTATTTCATGGCTGCAATCCCCATCTGCAGTGATCTTAGATCCTAAGAATGTAAAATCTGTCACTGCTTCTACTTCTTCCCCATCTATTTTCCAGGAACTGATCGGGCCTGTTGCCATTATCTTGGTTTTCTTGATATTGAGTCTCAAGCCAGCTTTTGCACTCTCTTCCTTCAAACCGATCAAGAGATTCTTTAGGTCTTCCTCACTTTCTGCCATTAGGGTGGTGTCGTCTGCATATCTCAGATTGTTGATGTTTCTCCCAGCAATTTTGATCCCATATTGTGATTCCTCCATCCCTGCATTGCGCATTATGTGCTCTGTGTATAAGTTGAATAAGCAGGGTGACAAAATGCAGCCTTGTCTTACTCCTTTTCCTATTCCAAACCACTCTGTCATTCCGTGTTCTGTCCTAACTGTTGCTTCTTGGTTCATGTACAGATTTCTCAGGAGGCATATGAGGTGCTCTGGTATTCCCATCTCTTTAATCACTTGCCACATCTTGTTGTGATCCACACAGTCAAATGCCTTAGTGTAGTCAATAAAGCAAAAGTAAACTTGTTTCTGGTATTCCTTTGTTTTCTCCATGATCCAACGTATGTTGGCAATGTGGTCTCTAGTCCCCCTGCCTCTTCTGAATCCAGCCTGCACCTCTGGTAATTCTCTTTCCACATGCTGCTGAAGCCTATCCTGTATTATCTTGAGCATCACCTTGCTGGCGTGTGGTATGAGCACAATTGTTCGATAATTTGAGCATTCTTTGGCATTGCCCTTTTTTGGGATTGGAACATATACTGATCTTTTCCAGTCCTGTGGCCACTGTTTTGTTTTCCAAATCTGCTGGCATATTGAGTGCAGTAATTTGATGCCATCATCTTTTAGAGCTTTGAAAAATTCAACTGGGATACCATCATCTCCACTAGCTTTGTTGTTTGCAGTGCTCTTTAGGGCCTTTCTGACTTCACTCTCCAGGATGTCTGGCTCAGGTTCAAATTCTTCATCATTGTGACTATCAGGAGTGTTGAGTTCCTTTTTGTAGAGTTCCTCTGTGTACTCTTTCCATCTTTTCTTAATCTCTTCTGCATCAGCTAGCTCCTTTCCGTCTTTGTCCCTTATCATATTCATTTTTGCTTTAAATGTTCCTTTGATTTCCCGGATTTTTTTGAAAAGGTCTCTGGTTCTGCCTCTTTTGTTGTTTTCCTCCATTTCTTTGCACTGTTCTTTTAGATAGTTTTCCTTATCTCTCCTTGCTTTTCTTTGAAATTCTGTGTTCAAAAGATTGTATTTTTTCCTTTCTCCTTTGACTTTTGTGTTCCTTCTTTCCTCTGCTATTTTAAGAGCCTCATCAGACAGCCACTTTGCTTTCTTACTCTTCTTTTCTTTTGGTATGGTTTTCTTTGCTGCTTCCTGCATGATGTCCCTCATCTCTGTCCATAATTCTTCTGGCACTCTATCTATTGAGTCTAAGCCATTGAATCTGCTCATCACCTCCACCGTGTATTCTTTAGGGATGCTGTCTAGGTGATATCTATCTGGTCTCTTTGTTTTCCCTATTTTCTTTAGTCTAAGCCTGAATTTTGAAATCAGTAGGTTGTGATCTGAGCCACAGTCTGCTCCAGGTCTTGTTTTTGCTGACTGTATGGAGGTTCTCCATCTTTGACTGCAGAGTATGTAGTCAATCTGGTTTCGGTGTTGGCCATCTGGTGATGTCCATGTGTAAAGTCGCCTCTTGTGTTGCTGGAAGAGGGTGTTTGCTATGACCAGTGCGTTCTCTTGGCAGAACTCTATCAATCTTTGCCCTGCTTCATTCTGTGTTCCAAGACCGAACTTGCCTGTTATTCCCTCCACTTTTTGATTGCCTACTTTGGCATTCCAGTCTCCTAAAATGATTTGGACATCATTTCTTGGTGTTTGTTCTATGAGGTGTTGTAAGTCCTCATAGAACTGGTCCACTGTGGCTTCATCTGCACCCGTGGTTGGTGCGTATATTTGGATCACAGTAACATTGAAGGGTTTGCCCTGAATTCTTACTGACATCATTCTGTCATTTTTGAGGTTGTATCCCATTACTGCTCTTCTCACTCTTTTATTGACAATTATGGCTACTCCATGTCTTCTAAGGTTTTCTTGTCTACAGTAGTAGATGTGATGGTTTCCAGAGCTGAATTCGCCCATCCCTGTCCATTTTAGCTCACTGATTCCCAAGATGTCAATGCTTATTCTTTCCATCTCATTTTTTACCACTTCCAGTTTACCTTGGTTCATTGATCTCACATTCCATGTCCCTATGCAGTATTGCTCCTTACAACATTGCATTCCTCCTCCCTCCTTCCTGTTCCTCCCCTTCCTCCACTCTGTGGTGTTAAGCATCCTGTATCACCTAGCCTGCTCCTTTGTTTTGCCTTTTGTTTTGGTCAATAGGGTTCTCTTGGCAAGCTTTGTGGCGTGGTTTGCCGGTTTCTACGCCATTTTTTTCCTCGCATCATACATCATATCACAGTTTTAAAAGTTTAAAACAGTTTAAAACAACATATTATCATGCATATTATCACACTCTAAAACACAGTCTCTATGTTAATTGCTATATTAAGTCAGTGTAAAGTCTCTATGTCAGTTGCTATATTAATTCAGCTACATTTTTCACATCAGCTACTTATCCTTGTGTCCTCACTCCCCAGGTGGGGTTGTTGTCTCTGGGCCCCTTGCTTCAGGGACATTGCAGTGGCGTCGACACCAAAAGAATCACAAGGGAGGTCTAGGACGCGGTAGAATACTTTAAAACTTTATAAATTGATTCAACACTATAGATCCCTCAAGAAAACTTCTAAAAAATCCTATATCGAAAGGGTTTTGGATCTTTTGTGTTACTTTGAGAAGATTTCTACAATAAACTATTGACAAACGGTTCCAGTGGTCTATACAGTACTACGTTTGTCCCCACAATCAGCTTTGTTTTTACCTGAATGAACCATGCATCTCTTTTATTCTTTAGTGAAGATGCTATTTTGGCTGTTAACCCAGTTCACATCAATGCAAACAGTCTTAAAGGGTCATGCTCTGCTCTGTTTTAAAGGATCAAGACAAATAATTCTGTTCAGTGTGGTACAGATGTTTTATCCTCTTAAAAGGAATCAAGCAGAGCTTTGCTGGCTTCTTGAACTTTTCCTAGTCCATAGAGAAATTGTGTGATTGCAAATATTTCTTTCCTTAGGTAGACGTAACAAGAGAACAGTTAATATGCATGGCAAACAGATTTAACATGCAGATATGATTTTGTTTATTGAAATAATACAGATTATAGGTGAAATAATTTTGTGTGCACACACACACAAAGAGGATTAATCAGAGGAATGGTAGGCTGTTGTTACGTACTTGTAGAGATTAAATATAATAAAAACTATCCAATGTTTCCCCCACAATATTTGAAGCAGTGTCATAGCTTGAAAAAATGTTAATTTATTAAATTTAAATTTATTAATTGTACTCTATGCTCCATTGTTCCAATGAGACCTAAATGCTGTTGTGTCAATAAGTATGTTCTATTTTCTCTCTGATGTGCATATGTATGTAACAATACGGTGCCTTACTCTTGAGTAATCCCTATTGTTCTTCTGAGTTGCAGCCCCCTGGCTGGACAACCCAGGCATCTAAATATGTGTAGATAAGGTAGTGTCGAGCCAAGTAACCACTCTAAGTCTCTTCAGGCATTTTATAAGTGTACTAGCACTTTTGTGTGTGTATGTGGTTTTTTTGTTGTTGTTAGGGGTGGTTTGGGTGGCGGTTACTTGGATTTTGTGGTTTTGGAATTTATTTGTTTTTTTATTTTATTTATTTTTTATTTTAAAAAAATTGACTGTTGGTTACTCTTCCGGCCTCTAGGTGGGGCTGTGATTAAGAGGGCGGTTGTCATTGTCTCTTCAGTTCTGCTGAGGAGGCGTGAAAGGAGAACATGTTTTGTAAGTTCTCTTGAGTTTTTATTTTATTTTTTATTTTGTTGCGATTTTGGGGTGCTGGGCTGGGGGCGTTAAGTAGAGTGTTTGTTTATTTAATTTAGTGTTTTGGCTTGGTGTTTAGTATTGTTTTTGGATTCTCTATGTGTTTTTTGGTTTTTATTTTTCTGGTTGTTATTTCCTATTTTCAATTTGTTCGTATTTATTTTTGTACGTTGTGTTGTTTTTGATTTTGAGTAAGGTTTTTTCGTGTTGTTGTTTTGTTGTAGATAGGTAATTATAGTGAGTTTTTCATGTTTTTTCATTAGCTTTTTGTATTTCGGATGTGTTTTGTGGTGTTTTTTGTTGATTGTTTTGTTGTTTACTTGTTTATTTTGTTTATTCGTTTGTGTTTGTATTTTTCAGGTTGGGTGTTCCTGGGAGGGGAGGGCGTTTTGGCTGGCGCCTGGGGTGGATGCAGGGCCGAAGGACCCTGCCACTGTCTCCTCCCCGGGCGAATGGGAAGTTTGCTGTGGGAGCCTTTGGTGCCCTTGCGTTCCCCACTGCCCGTGGAGGAGGCAGTGGCCAGGTCCTTCGGCCCTGTGTTCCCGGGTGAATGGGGAGTGTGCTGCGGGTGCCTTTGGCACCCTTGCATTTTCCACTGCCTGTGGAGGATGCATGGCTGAAGGATTGAGCCATTGTCTCCTCCCTGGGCTAATAGACCAGCCGGCAAAAGGTAAGGGGGGCAGGGATTGGGGGCAAGGTGGTGGGGTGGGCGGCAGCGGCGGTGGCGTGGTTACCGGGGCAGTGTCTCCCCCCTCCCTAACCCCCACCGATTGCACTTACCTTTTGCCAGCTGGGTCTTTAGAAGTTTTTTCCTCTCAGTGCAGTTTTTTTAAACCGCCGTGCTGGCTGCCTAATTGTCTGAGAGGTGGTGCAGCGCAGAGGATGCTGGGCCTGGTAGTTTTTTTTTGTTTGCTGCGTTCGTGGGGTGGTTGCCCCACTGGTGACTGCCGGACCCTTCCGGCGATGGTCGGTTGGGGTAAAGGTAAGTGCGGGTGACTCGGCATAGGATAGTAGGGACAGGTGTGAGCTGTATGCCAGATTCCAACGGTTAACATCCCTCCTTATAGGGAAAGATTGAAAGCATAGAAAGATTCAGGATACAGTCCAACAAAATAATAGGAAGCATTTCAAAGCAAGGAAATAAAGCAACCTGGTTCTCTAAGGGATAGCCCACAGGCCTCACTTCCTCTCAAGTTTCTACATCTTGGCAGCTTGAAGCACAGCATTCCCTAGAGTGTCTGTGTCGGCTTGCATGGGTTATATCTCCTCCTACAGGGTACACCTTTGGCCCTCCCCCTTAGGGATTCCAACCAATAATCTTACAGCAAGACATGTCAAACACACATTAGGTTTCATTTCACTAAAGCCACAAGGCTCATATTGTTTGCATTCCATTTTCTCCCACCCTGATCCTATGGGGCGCGGTACCATCAATACGTGGATGACACCCAAGTGTACATCTCATCTTGTGGTGATCCCAGTGATGCTGTCAAAGTCCTGTCTGAGAGCTGTTGGGGTCTGGATGAGGGACAATGGATTACAATTTAACCCTGACAAGACTGAGTGGCTTTGGGTCAGGGGCCCGGTGTTATCTCGGAAGCTACCATCCTTGGATCTGAACAGGATGTTTTTGCCCCAGACAGACCTGGTACGCAACTTGGGGGTCCTCCTGGACTCTTGGCTGCTGCTTGAAGACCAGGTGGCGGGCGTGGCCAGGAGGGCTTTTGCCCAACTTCAGGTGATTTGTCAGTTGCGTCCGCTCCTAGACCGGGACTCCTTACTCATGGTCACTCATGCTCTGGTCACCTCTAGACTAGATTACTGTAATGCGCTCTACACGGGGCTGCCCTTGATGACCATTCGGAGGCTGCAGTTGGTCCAGAATGCAGCTGCCCGGGTGGTGTTGGGGTGTGGGCATTATGCTCAGGCCTCACCACTGCTTCGGGAGCTGCACTGATTGCAAATTTTTCTCTGGGTGCAATTCAAGGTGCTGGTCATTACCTTTAAAGCCCTACATGCTATTTGGCTGGGATACCTAAGAGACCGCATTGTCCCGAGATTGTCTGCCCGACCAACCAGGGTGGACTGAAGGGGCTCTCTAATTGTGTCATCAGCTAGAGGGGCTCGCCTCTCTAGCACAAGAAGGAGGGTCTTCTCTGTGTCCTCCCCAGCTCTTTGGAATCTCCTGCCAGTGGAACTGAGGCAACAGACTGAACTGCTGCCCTTCAGGAAAGAACTGAAAACCTGGCTGGCGGAGCAGGTGTGGGGTGGTGGTGGAGAAATAACCCCTGCCTGATGGCTGGTTAAATAAGAGCCACCCTCCCTTCTTTAACATGTGCTGGTGGGTTTTTAACAGGGTTTTAAGGGAGTTACTGTTTTAAATGGGGTCTATTTATTAAGGGGGGTTGTAGTGTAAGCCGCCCAGAGTCCTTGTGATTGAGGCGGCTTTAGAAATTCAAACAAATAAATAAATAAACAAATTGCCATATTGAATGAGAATAAAGCACAGGGTATACTTATTTCCATTACAATGTATACTCATATGATTTTGATTGTCCTTAATTACATATGTCACAATTTTATGCCATTCATTTCACATTATCTCTGCTTATTTGAGACTGCTGAAATTAGTCCAAGATGAATTTTCTGTAATTGCTTGGCAACAAGGGTAATTTTATGGTATCCACCACATTTTAAAAGCCACATAATCCATAGTAATTCTTAATTAACTATACTATTTCATCTTTCTTGGTTCCCTCACCTCCAGATTTAATGTACCATCTGTAATAGTAATGCTCTAAACAAAAATGTTTCTTGATTCAACAATCATGAAATATAAGAAATGAACACAACAAGTTCATCTTAAAACTCAAATTGTATGATATTTTTGGGAAGACACGCTATTAGGCTGATTATAAGTATGACAGCATTATAAAGTCAAATAATCTGAGTTATTGTATGTCTTCTGAAAATAATAATCAGAAAACACAAAAAACACAAAGACACCCACCCAACTACACAGCAAAATAAATCACTAATAGCAATATAAAATATAGGCCTAGAAAGCAATCTTGTTTTTTAGCTTTACTGTGGTCTGGCTTCTTCAATAGTACTAAGTCCTATTATAAGTCTAAACTTCATCAAACTATAATTCAACTACTGTGTGACAGAGATATAATTAGCTTGCCACAAAGGTGTTTCTTGAATAAGGCACAACTGTTTCTTTGTTTTGTTGAACTAACATAGTTTTTAAAATCAGTAGTTGTGTCTATAATTTCTCTTTTTCAAAAATATTAGGACAACATTGCACATGATACAATTGGAAGGCCTGGTTTATCAACCCACCCCAATAGGAAATTACTGCAAATGCTGGACCTCTGATTAATATACTTAATTTGATTTATGTTCATAACTCATCCACATGGAACATTTTAAGATGCGTACTTCAATAAATACAGTGAATGGAGAAGAGTCCCAAGTGTCAAAAAGGTGGGGAAGGTAGTTGGAGTGTTTGGGAGGGACATTTATGGGCTGGGCTGGGCTGACTATCCGCCCTGAGTTGGGTTCGCCAGATTGGGTGGCATAAAAATTAAATTAAACTAAATTAAATTAAACTAAACACAAACCAATCATTCTTTCTAGTCCCTGAATTCATATAGAACTCTGCCTCTCTTTGCTCTGTGTTCTTTCCTTCTTTATGTCAGTCGCTTTTTTTTTTTGCTGTTTATCTATTTGGTTGGTTGCTAGCATGTATGCAATAAAGAAACCAGCATGTCTGTAATTTCACATAACTGTAATTAAAGAACCATTTTTAATTCTTTCTCCTACAAATATCTCAGAGTGAGTTAGTTATTGAGACTTTGAGTGCCAAACTTTGAGAAAGGGGTAGAACATGGGAGACTTATAACTGTTATCTTCTGTGCTTCTCTATATTTCTACTGTGCAGATAAAGGGAATTTTTACCAGAAATTCAAAACTCTGCAATATAAAGTACCAAGCAATAATAGGAAGATGGAGAGTTTGGAGAATGGACATGATTACCTACAATCTTAGCAGTTCATTTTATAAAGTACTAGCAAAGGTTGCCCGGCGTTGCCGGTCTGTTTTAAATGGTGTTGGAAAGTTTTTGTTGTTGTTGTTAATGTTTTTAAAGAAGAGGTTAGTCTACAATTGAAATTTTCAAAATTTTTATTTATACAATTTTTTTTGATGGCCTGTTATAAACTGTGATGAGTTTTGTTTGGTGTTTTAGTTTTGTGGATGAAAAAAAGAATAAAGGATGATATACTTTTTTGAAAAACTCTTGGAGTCTTTTGTGTGGGGCTATTGTGTCTTTTTGAATTTTTATTATTATTGTGGGCAGCAAGTGCTGCTGATAGGGGTTATCTTGTATTTTGACTGTTTTTTCTCTCTTGGCCTCTGGGTGGAGCTTCTTCCAGTAAGTAGTCTCTTTCTTTATTCATTTCTTTTCCAGTCGTTGTGGTATGAGGTTGTGTGGTGGTGAGTTGGCTGTTTTTCTTTATTTGGGGTGGTGGTGGTGTTTGGATTTTGTGGTGTTTGGCTGGGTGCTGGGTGAGTTTGGAAATGTTTGTTGTTGTTAACTTTTTTGGTGTTATTTTTGTTTGTTTTTGTGTATTTTTGAATGTTTTTGATTGTTTGCTTCTGTGTTTTTTGGTGTCCTATGGGGGGGATCCCCTCTCTGCCGTCTCCCCTGGCTCTGGAAGGCTTTGGGGGACAGACCCCTTTGTCTCCCAAACCTTCCAGACTCATGGGACCCAGGAGAGGGGATCGAATCCAGGCTACCCTCTGATATTAAAAGGGAAATCTCAATTGGGGATTCCCCTTTAATATCAGGGGGGTTGTGATCCCCCTCTCCGCTGGCTTCCTTGGGTTTGGGAGGGTTGGGTTGAGAAAATGGGTCTGTCTCCCCCACCCTTCCGGACCCAGGAGAGCCACCAAGAGGGGGATTCCCCCACCCCAACCTCCATTTTTAAAGAGAAGTAACCGCTTGGTTTCTTCTCTTTAATATGGGTCGTGTGTGTGTGTGTGTGGGGAGAGGGGAATCCCCTCTCTGCCAGGTCCCCTGGGGTCAGGAGGGTTAGGGAGACAGGCTCCTTTGGTCCCCCCAAACCTTCCAGACTCATGGGACCCAGGAGAGGGGATCGAATCCAGGCTACCCTCTGATATTAAAAGGGAAATCTCAATTGTGGTTTCCCCTTTAATATCAGTGGGGGGGGGGTTGTGATCCCCCTCTCCGCTGGCTTCCTTGGGTTTGGGAGGGTTGGGTGGACAAAAGGTGTCTGTCTCCCCCACCCTTCCGGACCCAGGAGAGCCATCAGAGAGGGGGATTCCCCCCCACTCCGTTTTTAAAGAGAAGTAACCGCTTGGTTTCTTCTCTTTAAAATGGTGTGTGTGTGTGTGTAAGGGGAATCCCCTCTCTGCCGGGTCCCCTGGGATTAGGAGGGTTGGGGAGACAGGCTCCTTTGGTCCCCCCAACCCTCTCAACCCCAGGGGAGCCAGTAGAGAGGGGGAGCACAACACCCCCGCCCCCACCCAGTGATATTAAAGGGGAAACTCCGATTAGGAGCTTCAGGCACCGATGGGGGGGGGGCTTTGGTTCCCGCGGCTTGTCGGACTTGCTCTCCCAGTGTTTTTGTTTTATTTTTTGGGTGCCGGCTTCCTCAGCGTTCTGCGCACTCATGGCGCGCAGGACGCTGGGGCTTGTAGTTATGGGTTTGTGCTTTGTGTTTGTGCTGCGTTTTTTAAAACGGTTTTCTTTTGATTGGCTGCGGCGCGTTTCTGAACGTTCATTGCGCTGCGCGAGAGCCTCTCAGCCTGATTGGCTCTGGTGGGGCGCGGCGCAAGGAATGTTGGGAAAGGAAGTTGTTTCCCTTTTTTCGCGTTTGTGGGGCTGTTGCCCCACTGCCGGTTTTCTCCATCCTTTGTTGACCTGCGGACCCAGATCGGCCGTTTGCACGAAGGGTGAGTGCAGGCAAGTAGGGCGAGGCATAGCAACCTATAGCCAGTTCCAACAGTTAACCCTTGGTTTTATAGGTTAAGATTTCATGAACTTTATATTGAATGGTAACTATAAGGGGCTGCAGAGTTACAGTCAACTTTGAACCCAGAGCGTCCTTCATGTTTACTTATTTATTTATTCAATTTTTAGGCCACCTTCCTCGCCTCAGCGACCCAAGGCAGCTTACATCAAATAAAACAACTTAGACAATTAAGCAATTATGTGTTCAGCAGACACATAGGGCAAGAATGAATTGCAGCCCTTTCTCACAATCTGCATATGCAGACTGTGTCTGAAAGAGTCACATTCACAGCATTAGCTGCCACTGAACCCTTAGTTTATGCCATGTGTCTGATACTTTCATTTCATGGAGAAGGATGCTCCCACTGACAATAAATGTCAACCTTCCAATGATCTTTGCATGGCATAGTGTGGTTGGTGTCTGATAAATGCAGTGATTTTTATTTTATTTGAGCCACGTATTCCTGTAACAAAGAACTGGTGGATTTTCCAGTTATGATGTTATTTTGCTAACAACAATATTTACAAAACTGGCATAGCATTATGGGACAGACTGCTATTGCCATATCTGATGCCCCTTATTATCTTCAGTTAGTGGAATTTTCATAAAGCATAAGAAAATCTTGTCCCTGAAGAACTAGGTGTAGACTTTAGTCCATCATTGGCTTTGGTGTTGATTAAGATTGCTGCTTAATTATAGTATCATTTCCATGGATCTTGATGTGAAGCTAAGTGTAGTCTTACAGGTTGATAGATGGGAATTAATCTAGTCTTGACAATTTGGAGAGATAATGAGACTTTAGTGACATTCAATATTAACTGATTGCTTAATCAACAAAGTTTTACTTATGATTTTTTTTAAATATAAAAATGCAGGTGCAATGAGAGCCTGTTAATCATTTCAGAATTAGTTATGCTAAATGGAAGCCTTAAAATCAATGGTTGTACCTTAAATTTAAAAGAAATCATTTTAATTGATGTTTGGCTTTCTAAGATTTTAAGGTTATGCAGATGACAGGTAACCAATTACTGATTCCCATCCTGTTTTTTCTGAGCTAGCTACTTTTTCTGCAGCTAACCCAACAAAGCTATGGCTTCCTAAATGATTTGATTGCTTAACGTTAGAAGATCTAGATGAGATATGTGTTCAGCCACCATAACTAATTTCTTTGTCTAAGATAGTTGAGATACTGGAACACCATTTTGTTCTACTTGTACACCAAATTTTAAAGAGCCATTAGATTAGATTTTTAATATGTACCCTGCCCTACTCATCTTGTAGGCCGACTCAGGGTGGCTTCCAACATAATTAAATATACAATATAACAAAACCAAAATATAAAAAGGATATCAGCAGACAGCAGCTAAAACAATACAATAGCAATATAATAATACAATAAACAGTATATATATATACACACAGCATAACAGATGCAATAAAAATATACAATACAATACAAAACAATTCAAATGCAAATCAGAGAAAAATACAATGAAATTATACATAATACATAATAAATTCACCAAAATACAATAAGCAAAGTATCAAAACATCAAATACAATAAAATTATACATAATAAAAGCACCATAATAAAATAAGCACAATTAGGCCACAGAACAGAACAAAACACCCTTGCCAGTCCATAGGGCCCAGGGAGCAGAACCCAGGGCTCGACGTTCATGAACGGAGCCCAAGGCTCAATGTACCTGATGGAGCCCATGTTCTATGCTCCACAGAGCCTGAGGATCAGTGTCCCTAACAAGAGGAGGGGCAGCCCCGGGAGCAGCTGTGGCAGCGGTGGCAGCAGGCCTTCGGCCGTCCACAACCCGTCAGCTTCTTCTTCCCTCCCAGACTGAGCAGGGGAGGTGGCCCCGGGAACAGCTGTCAATGTCTATAGTCTATACTAATGTCTATACTGATTTTCCTAACAACAGAAGGAGAGGGTAAACATTACTGTCCCTATTGTTGGGTGAGTGAGTCTAACAAGATTTAATGGAAAATATAATAATACTAGGAAAAGTTGGAGGCTACAGATAAAGAAGAGTAAATGTGAGATGAATTGAGTGATGGAAAGAAGTCTTTTAGACTACAAGACCAGAACAGGGATGTTATTGATAAGACCTTTTGAAGTCCATAATTTTTAAGACCACTGTAAGTCATATAGTTTTTATATGTATGAGTCCATTTCCATCTCAGTGTTAAAAGGGTACTGTTTAATGCCACGGAAGGGACATTATAACTGACAAAGAGATCTGAGTTAAATCTTAATCTTGGAGATGCTACTGGTATTATATTGGTTATCATATGACATCTTAGCCCTCTCATTAAGAAGATTGTATACATTGTTTAACAGTTCACCCAGGCTAAGAGAGCAGCTGTTATAATAACTAGAAATTAGCCAATATACCTTGCAGTACAGCGCTGGCTCTTTGGTTGTAAACAGAGATGAGCACTGAACCCCAGAGTCAGATATGACTGCCTTTTGAGCAAAGGTAACTTTTACCTTTTCCCTATAGCATAGATTCTCAACCTGTGCCAGATGCGGCCCACAGCACCATTTCATTAGACCCCCTACCGCCTCCGACACACCAGGAAGTGTTGCTAGCTCTCCTTTTGGAGGGGGTGGGAGGCTTTTTAATGTTTTAATGTTGATACTGTTTTATAAATGTTTTTATAATGATTTTATATGTGTTTTTAGGTTATTGATATGTTGTGAGCCGCCCTGAGTGGGAGGCATACAAATCAAATGAATGAATGAATGAATGAATGAATGAATGAATGAATGTGGTGGAGGAAGGGCAAAATGGCCATCCAGCCCCCAAAGCTATCTGAGAGAGCATGACCTGGACCCAGTCTTGAAAAGGTTGAGAACTCCTGCCTTATAGTTTTGGACTGCTGTTTGGATTACAACTTTCAGAGTCTTGGCTAGGCTTGTTGGGAACTGATTTTGGGAACTGCATTTCCCAAAAGTATTTTTAAAAGTTCTAACAGTGCTCCGTGCGCTCCGGTGTCCAGTCATGCCTGCCACATGACCACGGAAATGTATGCAGAAGCAGACAGCGATGGCTCTTCAGCTTTGAAACAGAGATGAGCACTGACCCCTAGAGTCGGATACAACTGGCTTTCGAACAAGGGAAACCTTTACCTTTAACCCATCCTAACTACCCTTGTTTCTCCATTGTCGGTTGCTTATTACTGTCCCTACAAATTCAGTTACTCATCTTCTAACCATCTAGGCAGCTGTTATGATCTAAAGGAGGGGTCGGCAACCTTTTTAGGTCAGGAGCCGGGTCATACTTCCTCAGACAGTTGAGGGAGCTCAACTGGTGGGGCCCCCACTGTAAGCGCTGCCATAAATGTATCCACAGCTGTCATAATCTCTTTCACGTCAGCCTTAAAATGAGCCCGTGGCTGATTCTGGCAACAGCAGCAGGAGCAAGGGTGCAGGCCACATGATTTGGTGCCATGGGCCAGATCTGGCCCTCAGCCCATAGGTTGCCAACCCCTGATCTAAAGGAATTTTATGATCATTGAATCTAAGGACTGAAGTTATCTAACGAGACCAGTTATATATATTAAAACAAGACACAATTGCAACGCTGGAGGAATTGATTAAAAGGAGTTATTTAATGGAAGAAAGGGGGAACCCAGAGAAAACAAAAGAGAAACACATGCAAAGCAAACTCATCCCAACCTTAGAACAGCAGACACTTGGTGTTTCAGGCAGCAGCTGTCTTAACAGACAGCTGACAGAGAGTAAAGGAGTCTCTCAGAAGGGCAAGATGCCCAAGTTCTGTTGAAGAAAGTAATTCTGAAATGAGCAAGCATTGAGTGTCACACCACCAGAACTGTTAGAAACATTGTAAGAATCCTGAATCGCCCCAGATTCTGCCTGTATGGACTTCAGACAAGTTTTGGACTTTTGTCCAAAAGAAAGAAATTCCCATGCCTGATGGAAGGTACCATGGGAGTTGAAAAGAGAATCAGTAGGAAATGTACTTTGTTTTTTCATGAGCCTCCATTGATTCTCATCTCAGTTTCTCCCACAAACATTGAATAAACTTACCAGTCATGGAATAAAGGGACAGGTCTTGTCCTGGATCAGCAACTGGCTAAGGGACAGGAAACAGAGGGTAGCACTAAATGGACACTTCTCCAAGTGGAGGGAAGTAAAGAGTGGGACCACTGCTTTTCAACCTCTTCATAAATGATCTAGAGGTAGGAGTGAAAAGCAAGGTAGCCAAATTTGCTGACGACACTAAATTATACAGGGTAGTGAAAACTGTGAGATTGTTAGGAGCTCCAGAGGGATCTCTTGACACTGGGGGAGTGGGCAAAACAGTGGCAAATGAGTTTCAACATTAGTAAGTACAGAGTGATGCATGTTGGGGCAAAGAACCCCAATTACATTTATAAACTGATGGGGTCTGAACTCTCTGCGACAAACCAGGAAAGGGACCTTGGTGTCCTGGTGGACAACTCAATGAAGGTGTCAACCCAGTGTGCCTCAGCAGTGAAAAAAGCAAACTCAATGCTAGGGATCATTAGGAAGGGTATAGAAAATAAGTCAGCAAGTGTCATTTTGCCTCTTTATAAATCTATGGTGAGGCCCCATCTGGAATACTGTGTACAGTTCTGGTCGCCATACCTCCAGAAGGATATTATGGAGCTGGAAAAAGTGCAGAGGAGGGCAACCAGAATGATTAGGTGACTGGAACACCTTCCTTACCATCTGAGGCTGCAACGGTTGGGCCTCTTCACTCTTGAACGACGACGTCTAAGAGGTGACCTGATTGAAGTTTATAAAATCATGCACGGTGTGGACAAAGTAGATAAGGAAAAACTGTTTTCCCTATCGCACAACACTAGAACTAGGGGACACTCCATGAAACTTTTGGGTACTAGTTCTCAAACAAATAAGAGAAAGTACTTTTTCACCCAGAGGATTA
The DNA here is from genome assembly GCA_035047305.1 of Bradypodion pumilum. Lineage (NCBI taxonomy): Eukaryota > Metazoa > Chordata > Lepidosauria > Squamata > Chamaeleonidae > Bradypodion > Bradypodion pumilum. The sequence continues at coordinate 329,714,002 of JAWDJD010000003.1, forward strand.
CTGGTCTATGGAACTTCCTGCCAGAAGAAGTGGTGACAGCTGTCAGTCTTGACAGCTTTAAGAAAGGATTAGACAAGTTCATGGAGGACAAGAGTATCAATGGCTATAATTATGGATACTTAAGGACAACCTCCGGGTTGGAGAGATAGGCAGGATATCTCTCAACATCATTTCCAGGGAATCCTAAGCAGGTGAAGGCATCTGCTTGGGAATACCCTGAAGGAAATGGTGAGCCACTGTGTGAGACAGAATGCTGGACTGGATGGGTGTGGCCTGTTCCAGCAAGGCTGTTCTTATGTTCTTATGTTCTTATAATAGATGCAAAAGATCCAAACCTTTGTGTATTACCTGTAATGAGCTTTATAAATCTTGTGGCTGTTATGTGCTGTCAAGTTACTTCAGACTTATACAAACCTTATAAATTAATAGGTTTCAAAAGGTCCTATTACAATCTCTGTCCTGTCCATGTCTTACAAGCTAAAGGCCACGACTTCTTTTATTAGTCACTATAAATCTTGCATTTCCCATATGTATGCCTCTCCGAACTAAAAACAGATCATCCAAATAAGAGGCAACTATTATATAGTACAAGGTACAGAATCACTACGAGTGATTTAGTTCATTCTAGGAAACATTGAGTTAGAAGTACCTATCCATTCAATGATGAATGTGTATGTTCTAAGAAACAGATTGTCAAATATCTGGTAAATATACATGGCATACATGTACTGTAGTATGTTATCCAAACCTGTACAATTCTACCTTCAGAACTTTCTATATTCTGCTAAGAAATTGGACTACCATATTGGGAACAACAATGTATATTGTCTAAGCATATTCTTCTAGTGCTGAAATGTAATTGATCCTTATTTTAGGCTTCTAGAAACTAATAATTTCAAAATCTATCATGATTATTGTGAGAAAAATATATTTTGCATGTACTCTCCCTCGAAGAAACTCAGGAGTATACATATAGCTCCTTTTATGCCACAGGTTCCCAACCTATGGCCCATGGGTCGGTCCTGGCCCATGTTGCCATTTCATGTGGCTCACTGCCCTCAGTCCTGTTGCCACTGCCAGAAGCGGCAGAAGCGCCAAAACAGCCAGAAAAATGCAGCCCTTGCTCCCGCCACCAGAGTTGGCGGAAGCAGCAAAACAACTGGAAACACACCGTAAATGCATCTGCGCCTGTTATAAGCACATTTATGACAGCTGCAGATGCATTTTATGGCAGCGTTTATGGTGGAGGGAACCACGTGTCCAGCCCACTCAGCTGTCTGAGTGGGCGTGGTCTAGCCCATAGCTGAAAAAAGGTTGAGAACCCCTGTTTTATACTTTTGAATTAGATTAAATAGTGTTCATGTGTGAAGCCAGTATACTATCTACTAAACTATACTGAATCTCTAAAAAGATATGATATGTCGGAGTTGGCCTTGTGTTGAGTGGGCGGGATATAAATTGAATAAATAAATAAATAAATAAATAAATAAATAAATGTTCCATGTTTAGTAGTATGCCGATTGAATAGTAGTATAATATTTATTGTTATATTTAATATAGAAGAACAGAATCTCTTACATTTTAAGTCACAATTAATATTTCACTAGATATTTCTATGTTAGATGTTTCCTGTTTTTGTATGTGCAAAGAACATCAAGGTTTTAATCTTCCAGAACTTATTATTTCTGAGTAATGGAAGACTTAACAGAGGTGAAAAGATTAATGTTCCCGTAAGGAACTACATTAGCAGTGATATTATATGAGAATGGTTTCTTTATACATGATCCCTGCCTAAAAAGTTGAGTTAATGTTGAGTGTCTACTCATTATGATTTTTTTAGAAGTTATAAAGGAAGAAATAACAACAGTGATCTGATATTCCTATGAAGGCGCTGCAGAACAAAGGTGCAGGACAATTATATATTAGTTAATATTGGAAAAGGCTTTCTGAGAAATGACTCTATATGTTGTTCATGTCTTGCAAAAGACTATGTATGCTTGGCACATTGCTTTTGTCAACAAACCAGCTGATTTGCCAATGAACCAGATTTTCTAACCAACTGTGATAAGATTATTTAAATTAAAATATTATGTTAATTGTAAAATGGGAAGATACTGGCCCTTTGGGACACATTCATATTAGTCAGTGCAAACTCCTGGCTCTTCTTCAACTATTTATTCCCCCTTTGCCATCAGTCTATCTGATTAATCCATAACATATGTGGTACAGAATACTAGCAGAAGTCAAGTCCTTTGACTAGAAAGCATCTTCATGATCTTGCTGCCAGGAACATAAATCCTAATTTCTGTTGTTGTCATGTTGTGGGGATCATAAACTACAAAAATTTCCTCCTCATCTGTAAAGATGTTGTGTGTCTACATTGCTCAAGCTTAGAACTAGGATCTCTAGGAAAATATTATTTTCCTTAAGGTCATCCTATCATTGCTGGGCATCCCCAAAGTCCCCTTTAATTAAAGAGAGAATGACACACTCTGCTTACAGTACTAGGCATGCTGCCCACTCCTTCTGCCTCTTTTCATTCTTCCAACTGCTCACTCGTTCAACTGTGCTGTGTCTCATACTGCTAGCGAAGTTCACCACAGGCTATCTGCTACTCCATTCTGCCTTCCAGTGCTGCCCAGATATCAATCCCCTCTCCAGTTTAACCTGTTCTCTGCTTCCCCAGTGCTGCTGATATTTTTCTACTGTCATTCCCCTCTGTTAATGTTCAATCAGTATGGTCATTCAGTTGTTTCCTAATTCCTAGGCATTCTTGTTGTTTGTGTGCACTCTTTTTGTGCCAGAGAACATAGGGTCTTGTGTTTTGTTTCACCTGTTTTTTTTTTTAAAAGGGGAAAATAATGACTGTATAATATTCATATTGATTGTAACAGACTGGATAGATGGACATTCTGAATTTTTAAAATTCCGAATTCTGAAACCAAAGGGCTGTAATTACAAATTCTGAATCTGAATTTGGTGTAGTGTACATCTTTGATTAAAAGGCACATCTCTTAAAAAGTAAATATGAAATAAAAATTTATTATCCTTTTATCATTTGTTCCCATGGGGTGCAGTACCATCAGTACACGGATGACACTCAGCTGTACATCTCGGCCCGTGGAGACTCCAGCAATGCTGTCAAAGTCCTATTGGGATGTCTGGAGGCTGTGGGGGTCTGGATGGGGGCCAACGGGTTACAGCTGAATCCTAGCAAGACTGAGTGGCTGTGGGTTCTGGGTCCTATGTTATTCGGGAGCTGCCATCCTTGGTCTTGGATGGGGTTTCTCTTCTCCAGACAGACCCAGTGCGCAACTTGGGGGTCCTGCTGGACTCTCGACTGCTACTAGAAGAGAAGGTGGCAGCTGTGGCCAGGAGGGCCTTCACACAACTTTGTGTGATACACCAGTTGTGCCCGCTCCTGGATAGTGACTCCTTGCTTACTGTCACACATGCTTTGGTCACCTCCAGACTGGACTATTGCAATGCGTTCTACATGGGGCTGCCCTGGTCGACCATTTGGAGGCTGCAGCTGGTCCAGAATGCAGTGGCCCAGGTAGTGATGGTACGTGGGCGTTATGCTCATGCCTCGCCCCTACTCCGGGAGCTGCACTGGTTACCAGTCTGCCTCCGGGTGCAATTCAAGGTGCTGGTTATGACCTTTAAAGCCCTATATGGTAGTGGGCCAGGACACCTAAGAGACCACATCACTCTAAGAACATCTGTCTGTCCAACCAGAGCACGCCGGAGAGGGTACCTGATTGTTCCATCGACCAGAGGGGCTCACCTCTCTGGCACAAGAAAAAGAGCCTTCTTCGTGTCCGCGCCAGCCCTTTGGAACCTCCTGCCAGTAGAGCTATGGCTGCAGATGGAGTTGCTGCCCTTCAGGAAAGGACTTAAGACCTGGCTGGCAGGGCAGGTATGGGGCCCTGAGGGCAATGTGGCTCCTGCCTGCTGGCTCGTACCATGAGATGCACCCTCTCTAGCCTGCATGGGGTGGGTGGGAGTTTTAAGGGGGTGGGCGTTTCTACTGTTTTTATTGTATGGTTTTTTTTAGTTTATGTAATCCGCCCCGAGTCGGGCTTGCCTGAGTGGGTGGCAAACAAGTCAAAAAAAATAAATTAAATAATTTAATAAACAGACCCAAATATAAAATATTTTAAGTGCTAACTCAGAAATCTGATATCTTGACAAACCTGCTCAGCTGACACGTGTGAGGCATCAACTGATACAACTCTCTGCTTTTTAATCTTTCCTGTCCTTTCTAGATATGTATGTAGCTGCATAATGACACAGATGAATCCACTGTCTGGATACTTCTGCAGTACAGTATGTCTCTCTGCAAACTTAATTTATATTACTTTCAGAAAGCAATCCCAGAACAACAGGCTGTTTTTGTTTTTGAAAGACACAAACAACTCCCCAGTGCTTACCTTGTTTATATGCAGTCTGTGCAGCAAAGCAGGCACTAGTAACATTTTGAGTGTTTTATATTAAAGTTTTATATGCATTAAATCCATACATGTGTACATTTGCTTAGCGTATACAAAAATAATTTTTGTTCTGTTCTCTGGATGAGATTGACGTGAGAAACCTTTCCTTCTCATGGAGTGAGAAAAATAATCTTCCTCATCTTCACATATGAAGACAAGTGAGTTTTTATATCCCTAATTCAGGCTGCATTTTGAGCATACAATTTGCTCTTGGATATCTGTGCTGCATTCCTTGTTTTTGAGAAAATATGAAGCAAATTATTTCTGCAATCTTTCAGATGTTTCCTGGTGTCTGGAGATGTAAGCAGCCAAAATTTTAAACCTAGTCATCTCTTTTTGCTGGTAATTTTCAGTACTATTAAGCATTTTAAGTCTTTTGTGCTCAAGCTGTTATACAAGTGTCCCCTAAAGTTGGCAAGAGAAGATACATTGCAGGCGCACCCCCCAAAGAAAGACTCAGACACCGGTATATGGATAAAGGCATCGGGCCACTTTTATTGAATAATGCCCTAGTCCGAATTATAACTTTCAGTTGGTGTAATCATCCAATTGTAATTCTTTAAGGCAAGCAGGCCGCAGTAACACTGGTAAGGTTCCTCCCAAAATGCCAATGGCAATTGGCTACATGTAACTATTTGTATCAATTTGTTTGTTGACACAAACAAATTGTTGACCGGAGTCAATAAACTATCTACTGACCCCACCCTATGACGTGTATCCGTTAAATATCAAGGTGATGCAGGCTGTAAAGCTCCTGCCATCACCCCTTGCCTGGTTCGCCCTTGACCGGCCAAACCTATTTCCCCTGTACCTGTCTACGTGTTGGCCAGTCAATTGCGAACCTGCCGGATACCTATGGGTCATAAATCTTTACCTTACCAGTGCTACCTGCCACACGGGGAGGCGTCCATGATGACTCACCGCCCCCCCCCCCCCAGACCGTCAGCTCGGTCACCAGGCCTGCTTGCATATCCACAAGAAAGAGGTTCATACCTCTGGCCGACAAGTGGACCCAATCTCCTGCATAGAGATCATAATCCTGCAAGCCTATCCTAGGGTGCCGGATGGCTGTCCCCAAGCCCTTGTCTGCCAGGAACCGGGCAACAGCCCTGTTCACCGAGTGGCGAGCGCGGTCAAGGGCATGGAGGTCAACACCTGCTATGTAAGTACGTCGCGGCACCATGTCCGACCATAGCAGCCGCGTGGACGGCCATACGTAATGCAAATAGGCTAGGTCCCTGCAAATCGTGAACTTTAAAGAGAGGCCAGTGACCTGGGCAAGGTCATTGCCACCGAGATGCAGGATGAGGACATCAGGCGGTCCAGCATCCCTGATGGTAAACAGGAATGGCAACAGTTCCCGCCATTTCATATCGTGCTTACCGTACCATCGCAAACGTGCGGTTGCACGTAGCCCGAGATGGGGTCCCCATTCTGTCGCCGCAGCATACTGCGCTGCCCAGTGCACGTAACTGTGGCCCACCAGCCATACTGCCACCAGGGTGTGTAAAAGAAGGAAAAAAGGAATAATGACATAACTGGTACTCACACATGGAGGGGGCGTACGTACAATGCAAAGCGCATGGATCCCCACCTACCCATCCTGCGTATATCAGCCTCAGAGTACCCAAACGCAGCCGCAGTAGAAGTGGCACCTATCCTAAATGAATGGGTGCCGTAACGAGCCCCAGGGAGGCCCACACTGGTAAGTGCCATGCCGGTCACCCTCCAAAACTGGAATTTAGTAAGGGGAGACCCATCCTGGTGGCAGAAAAACGGGCCAGGGTGCGTACCACGCACTGTCAAAAACTCATGTAGGGCACCAACCGGACAGATGTCTTCAATGGAACATCATAGCAGTCTGACTCCACTGCCTACGCCTTGCTGATCAACCTTTGAGGACCGTATCCTCAACTGAGCGCACTCTTGAGTAACATAGACATCGTCGAGTTCCAGTGCCCTACGAGACGCATCCGCCTTAGACAGTGGTACCAACTCACTGATGCGGAGCACTCCAAAGAAGGCTACAGTGGTAGCTGCGTGAAAAAGAGCCACTTCATACCTATCATAGCATAAGTTATGCCAGCCTCATGCAAGGTGGGTAAGAACCTCTGGTGAAATCGGGTGACGTGTGTCCTGGCGGCGGCCGCGTTCACGTGTCCACCCTTCCAAAACATGACGTATGCGGAAATCATTCACGCAGTTAGCGAAGCCCTGCACCTTGGACATAAATGCCAGTGCCGAAAGCCTAGAGGCTATCATACGGGGGACCAGCCCATGACCGTGAAGATAAACCATGTATTGCAAAATCTGGTCCACAGGTATTGGCCACACTTCGGGTAACCGTAGTTGCCCACAAAAGGTTCTAAATTGTATGAAAGCATGTTGATACGCCTTACGCGTGTGAGATGCCAAAGACATGCCGATCACCCGGTTTACCTCTCCTCGCCAAATGTCCAAATCTCGGCTGGGAGTGGCGAGGGGCATTCCTCTGCTTTGGGAGCCAAGGCTCGGAACCGGGAGATCTGCAGGCGGGATAAAGCATCAGCAATATCATTATTAATGCCTGGCACATGTCTGGCCTTGAACAGCACATTAAGGCGTAGGCTTCTCAAGACAAATTGACGGACCAATGCCATGACCCTGTGCACCACTGCAGCATTGTCACACCAAAAATGGACCACTGAGTTGACCCACTTATCGCCCCATAGCCTTAGTGCTCCCAAAATGGGGAAAAATTCCAGAAAAGTAAGATCGCGGAGATGATCTGTGCCCTGCCATGCGTGAGGCCATCGGCCATATGCCCACCTCCCTTCGAAATAGATCCCATAACCCAGAGAGCCGGAGGCATCCGACTGTACTTGAAATTTAGGGCAGACCATAAGATCCGATCTCCAAAAAGAGACCCCATTAAATTCCTGTAGGAATGTGAGCCAAACCGAAAGGTCTGCCTGTATACCCCTGGTGAGCCGGACCCTGTGGTGGCGTTTTAATAGGCCAGCCATGGCATCACACAGACGCCTGGCAAAAGCTCTGCCCGGTGTCACCACCCGGCGGGCAAAGTTGAGGTGGCCATGCAGTACCTGTAGCTCATGAAGGGACACCTTACGTTTAGAAATCAGTGCCCGAATTGCTGCAGAGATCCGGGCCACCTTGTCCACGGGTAACCTGGATGCCTGTGCGACAGTGTCAATTTCGATGCCTAAAAAGGTGAGCTTGGTGGCTGGGCCCTCGGTATTTTCAGGCGCCAAGGGGACACCCAGTTCCCGCATAAGGGCCTGAAATGTAGTAAGGAGACGCGTACATGTGTCCGAGCCCCGTTTACCCCCAAACAAAAAGTCATCGAGGTAATGGGCTACAGACCGGGACCCTGACCTGTGAACAAAGGCCTATTGAAGGAAAGTGCTAAATCGTTCGAATGCCAAACATGAAATAGAGCAGCCAAAAGGCATGGCCTTATCTACATAGAATTTCCCCCTAAAACGGAAACCCAACAGCTCAAAGTCCTCGGGGTGCACTGGCAATAATTGGAATGCCGATTTAATATCACACTTTGCCAGGAGGGCCCCGGGACCACAGGCATGTACCATCTGTAGGGCCTGATCAAACGACGTATACCTGACTGAGCAAAGGTCATCAGGAATAGCATCATTGACCGAGGAGCCCGCAGGGTAGGACAGATGGTGGATTAGGCGAAATTCACCTGGGTTCTTTTTAGGGACTAGCCCCAGAGGGGAGACCTTCAAGTTAGGGAATGGTGGTTCATTAAAGGGCCCTGCAACTCTCATAGCCTGCAACTCCTTAGCTATGCTTTGTGCAGCGACCTCCTCATTGCCCTTTAGACAAAGTAAGTTCGGGGCATCCTGCGGTCTCCGAACACCCCTAAATGGTATATGAAAGCCAAACTGGAAGCCTTCAAGCAGGTACCTCGCATCATCCCGTCCAGCATAAGCGGAAAGCCATTGTCCTAACATGGGGATATTAATTGGGGAGGGGGCCTTTTGCTTGGCCAGCACCATCAGAGGGAGCTCTGACCGCCCCTGCCCACCCCTACCTCTGCCTCGTGACCCACCAGCCCGCAGGCACACAGATGCGGCGTGAGGGCCAGAGCAAGAGGGACACTCGTGCCAGAAACGACACTGACGTTTGTTGCACATGCCGTTAGCTGAGAAGCTCCAACACAGCAGGCGGGCTGGAACCCCCTGCCCCGCTGGCTGGTGGGGAACCTGCGTCACAGCCGCCCGCTGTACGGCATGGCCACAATGGTACCTATCACCAGGCGCCGGACGCGTGGGAGTCATATACAAGAGCCACAATTGCTGGCAGGGCTCATCCCACCTCATCTCAGGATGTAGGGCCACCCTCATCCTAAATTCCTCATTGTAAGCCAACCACGACGGGCCAGGAAAATCAACCATCGCCCTATAAATATTGTCGAGGTATTGGACCATTGGAATGGCCAAATCAGGCTGGGCCCTCAGGTATACCGCCATATATATAAGATATGCCGGCTACCAATTGGCCCAGGTACGCGGTGGCTTACGGCGACGAGACAATTCTTTGTCCCGGTCATCCTGTCCCTCCCTCTTCTCCTTAGTGGGCTCATGATTCAGGAGGGAGAAAATATCAACATACTTCCCTCTCCAAATCTTATCCCTAGTAGCCTGTGAAAGATGATCACCCAGGGGGAGGGAATAACCAGCCATCGGCAGAGCTGCCGTCGGCACCTGTTGAATGAAGGGTATGTGCAGCGGGCCCTGATTAGCCCCTGCTACGCTTGGCACACCCCCGGGGGCGGACACCCCTTTCCTAACCGAGGGGCCATTTGGTAACCAGGAATTAACAGGGCAGTGTGGCCACTGTACCCCCCCCCAGGGTAACTGGACAGTGTCGGTGCACTAAATTGAACCGGATACTCACTAGTCGCACCCCTGTGAGCCGCCCCCACCGGGGGTTCTGGCCCACAGCGGGTGTTGGAGCTTGCGACAGACATCGAGCTCTGGGGCCACACCTGACTGCTCCCCACCGGCAAATTCGAACGTGCGGGGAGCTGCGAGGCGCCAGCTTGGGCTGGCCTGATGGCCTCAAGCAGCTCGACCCTGTTGGCGGCCCGCTGGAGAGTCACGGCCGACGTGTCTGAGACCGACGAAGGGGCCGTGATCGAAGCAGCAGTCAAACCCCCCTCGGGAGGTGGTTGGGCAATGCCCAGTGAAGCCTCTAGCACCAAAATACATGCAAGAAGGGCATCGAATGTCTCCGAGCCCCCAGTATAAGGTGGGCCGTGTGGGCCGGACGGCCCTGTGGCCAATTGCTGAGGGGGAAACCCAAATGGGGATCCAGGGCCTGAGTAGGGCCATGCCCAAAACTCCGGCCCATGGGGGCCCGGAGGAATGGTGGGGCGGAAACCGCCACCAAGTCTGAGTGGGCCACCCTGTACTGAACCAATGAAATCCCGTCCAGGGGCAGGGATGCCCGAGGAGCAAGCCTGAGCCGGCCCATCCTGGAGGCCTGTGCTGGGCTGACCAGTGGAAGCCTGCTTGGCCCCACTGGCAGCGGCGGGCAAGGCCGTCCCACTGCCAAGCTGAGGGGGTGCAGCCTGGCTGCCCCCCAGTAGCGGGAGGGGGCAGGAAAGCCCTTCCCCTCGGCCGTGGCTTGACCACCGGGGCCTTGCGCTTGGGAGCCATGGCTCCCGAAAAGCTAACGACGGATCCCTGGCAAGGGATCGATTCCTGTGCCCTGAGTACCGCCGGACCGAAGAGGAGCAAACTCCATTCAAGTTAAAGGTACGAAGGATGAAAAAGCAAGAAATGCGGCAGAGAAAACTTCTCCGCTCCGTCGCATTTCTAAAATGGCAGCTCGGCTGCCTCGTGGCCACCCCTTTTATAGAGGGGTGGCCATGCCCCCTAACTCACCCGGATGTCTGAGTCCGGGTGGGTGGGGGCTGCAAAGAGTGCGGCGGCCATTTTGGCGCCACACTTTCAATATATGTACATTATTATTCTGGGATGGTAATGGTCATGTGTGATGAAAGGTGTTCATACACTTAATGGTGCTTAATATTAATAATTTAGAATGAGCATTTTGAAAGTTTTACTTTTTGACTTTCTTTTGAAAATACTTTAACTCAATCTGATAGTTCATTTCAATTTTCATGGAAGGTATGGCCTAAGTGTTATTACTCTGGTTTTTTTAATAGAATACCAGGCATTAATGAAATGTCAATGAGTCTTCTGCAAGTTCAGTTCTTTAGTTCTATCTAATTAGAATTAAATGCTTTGAGAGGTAAGACAGACTAAATAAAAGAACAAAGAATTCATTCCCCAAAATCTTTTCTTGCATTTGCCAAATCAATTTTAATTAGCATCATAAAGATCTCCAGATTGTTCTTTGAAATGGAATTTTTATTCTTCTTTCCAGCAAAGTAAGATGTTGTTATACATTATTCTTTTGTAATGGACCACATCCTGGTTGACCAATTTCTAATACAAAAACAGCCTGCCTTTGAGTTTGAGGGTCATGTATCTCTTTTTTGTTGGACAGTTGGATAGTAATTGATTCCAAGGTTTACGAAACTGCTCTAATAAAAAAGTGTTTTTGTTCATTGTGCAACAATGTGAAGCACAATGTCTGTGGTAGTGAGTTTCAAACATTGTTTGTACCTTGTTTTCATTTTAAAAACCTTCACATTGACCTTTGTATTTATGTTGTTTTCTGAAAAGTAAGTTGTGTCCTTGTTATATCTTTGCTTATTGAAGAAAAGGTACTTCTTGTATTTTCTCCTCATTCTGCTTCATTCTCCACAAAATACTGTATGTCAGTTCTTCAAGCCACTTCTCCCCTAAGATTTACCCCAACATTACAAACAAGCAGGTAAAAGAACATTTGAATCTCTAACTTCTTTATTTAAAAGCAGGCCAATTTTTTATTGTATAAATTTATTTATTGTACCAAAAAATGAATCCACAAATAAAAGATTAATCTTTACAAAATGTTTCATTACTTGTCTGCTGCACCTGATCAATTACAGTATTAGATATTGGATATTCCAGGTTTGGAATTGATGTAAATATCAATTACTACATAATACAAAGCTAAGCACACAACATTTTTGCCTCATCGAGTGTGTCATTTATTTTGCACTGACCCCTAAATCAGCATTTTTAATTGGTTTGGGATGTATGACACATGTGTTGCTGATAACATACATGGCTTCCTCCACCAGAGGAGCAGCAGCAGCTTGACCTGTAGCCCTGGGAACTCATCATAGCAGCTATTGCCAACTTTTAAAAAACCTGTTTCCAATATAAAGATATGAAATTTCAAAGAGATATATAAAAATAAGATATTAAAATCAATTGTGGCGATCTCTTAATGTCTGGTGAAGATCACCACATGGGACAGCCATCAAGCAATGGGGTTTTTTCCCTCCTTTTCCCCCTCTTTTCTTTTCTGTCCCCTGCCTGCTGCTGCTGTTGCTTAGATTCATCTCTCTGCAGTTAACTGTAAACTGATGGTTTTCTCAGGCATTTGCTCTGAGAAGCCTTTTTGTAACACAAAAGTTCTCAACCTTTTAAAGCCAGGGGTCAGGTTATGCTCCCTCAGACAGCTTCGGGGGCTGGATGCCCATTTTGCCACATGGCACTTCCTGGTGTGGTGGAAGCAGTGGCGGGCTACATGAAATGGTGCCGTGGGCTGCATCCAGTCTACGGGCTGCAGGTTGAGAATCCCTGCTGTACCATTTCTCAATTTATATTCTCTGGCACTTCCCATTTTGATTTTTAAAATATATTTTTCTTCAAACTGTCATAACACTGAAATAGAAAGTTGGCCCCAATGACTCTTCCAATTTGGCAGTATCTAGAAGCAGGAGCAGGCAGGAGGGCAGAAAAGAAAGAAGGGATACAGCAAAGGGGTGTAGGAATCGGGGCCGCTAGGACGGCCGTTGGGTCCCGGAGGAGACTGATCAAGTAACGATACGAGGCAGTATGGAGCGAGATCAGATCAGTGGTTTATTGAGGGAAAAGCATCATCATATATAGATCAGAAGGCAATACAGGGAAGAACCGTCATCTGACAGAAAATCACATCACCCATTTACTCGGGTTAATGGGAAATCTCTCTAGGGGAAGTTAATTAACTCAGGCAAACACTGACAGGGGAAAACTATTGTCTGGGGCTTACACCGGGGTAAACATGGCTTCTATTTGCACCAAAGATTAGGCTGATCTGTGAGTCAGTAATTGCTTAATGGGTAACGGAGGTTAGCGATCTGCTCTCTCAGCAGAATCGCCGGTCAGGTTAGATGTGGGTGAATCAACCCTTATTATTAATCCATCCCCCTTAAATTCTGTGCCCGCAGAGCCCACGGGCCAGGAGTGTTCTCACTGAAATGGCCTCTGCGAGGGCCGTTCCATGCCAACTGGGCATGGGGAATCCGCATCTCCCCTTTTTCTATTGTTTAACAACCTGACAGGCGACTCTGCGCAAGATGGGCATCAGCTGATGAGCGGGAATGACACTTCGGCGTTCCCCCCATGAGGGACACCTCGAGAACAGTGAGAACAGTGAGGGAATACATTGCATGAAACAGCATCCTGCTATGCCTAGCACTATCACCCCCACGATTACTTGGAGCGTCGTCTGGAGCCACCCCCATGGAAGCCATGACCACAACGAACTCCACCAATCCCATATCAAACCCTGCTTAATGTTCTTGACTAGGGTGTGGAGGTCCGTGAGCTGGCTCTGGACCTTGCGTGAGTTGTCAGTGAGATTAAAGCAACACATGCCATGGACAGATTCGCAACCTAAGTGGTGCAATAACAGGAGATAGTCTATAGCCGCTCGATTGTCAAGAATGGCATGACGAAGCTCTGCCTGCTCCTGATTGAGCAGCGCTATCGCTGAGGATGTATGGTTAATGGCTTTCGCTAATCTGCAAGCCAATTGACCAATTCTCCGAGCGTTGCCGACGGCTAAGCCTGGCACGCCAAGTATGCTGACTGCCAGCGAGACTTATTCAGCTGGGCTAAGAACCCTGATGTTGCTATCACATGAGCTGTCTAGCTGAGTGGCACGAGTGTGTCTAACGGGTGCGGAAACATCTGAAACATTTGTGCTTGGGGTAATCATATCCTTGGTGGGGAGCAACAGTGTCAAACGACTAATGCAGCACATGGAATCTGATACATTTGCAGGAATGTAGTTCCAAGTATACTGGTTACATGTAAAGAACCAACCCGAAGGTAGGGTGACATGAGCATACATTGAGCCAAGTGTCTCTGGTTTATCACAAGTCCAATTGCTGCTGCCAGTGTCGAGGCAGCGGCGCTGAGTTCGGCCGACTGCGGTGCAGCCGACCATTCGAGCACAAGTAGAGTTCGGGCTGACCACCACTCGAGGAGTGTGGAGAGTGGCTGCGTCAGCCAGCAAAGTCATTGTCAGCTGCATTCCTCCCCAGTGAGCGTATGCTGTGAAGCTCACAGGGAGATGTGGGCCGAAAATCCGCTTCAGCAGTCAGTCGCCATCCCTGGCGCGTGCGTCCAAGGTGTGGCACACAGGGATGAGACAGGTGCCCAGAATTGAGGCAGAACCAATGTCCTGCTTCAGGCAAAAATCGGACTGGTTGACGAGACCCGCCAACCTTTCCCACAAGTTGTAGTGCATCCGGGCTGAAAATTCTTCGCCTGGCATCAAGCCGTTGGCCTGCAGTGAGACTGCCTGAACGCCTCCCCCCGCAAGTAGGGAGAGGATCAGGATGATGGTGACTGCCACCGTGTTGGCAGTAATCAGGGAAAAGACTGTAGCTACGATGTTCTCCAGCGTTGGCTCTCTCTCCTCGCGCTGGATGACGTTCTGGGCCTCATTGCAAAGAGCCTTGACCATCCCCCAGGTGATCTTCGGTGCTGTCATCTGTGGCCGCTTCCTCCGACGGGTCCTCTCGGTCAGAGTGAGGTCCTCCATCTCCGGGATCGGACTCGGGTCGGCCTGGGTCCACGCCATGTGGTTGCAAGTGAGGCTTGACACACCGAGCTGGAATCCAAACGACACCTGTAGGAGACATAACTGCAGCATACCCTCTTCCCCAGGTTACGAGTGGCGCCGGGCCCCTCCAGGAAGGGTCCGGTGGCACCCGGTATCGGACCATCGGTCGCGGGAGAGCTTCCGAACGGCGGAAGTGTTTCTCCTGTGGCGTGCAATCGGAAAAAAACATTAAGGTGATTGTATGTGAACAATACCTTATTCAGACAATGCTGTGCCTGACCCTGTGACTTGGGGAGGGCTGGTGGCTCCCCCCTTTCTGTTTGTTTGTCAATATAGGACTTGAGTGTCCGATTGACTCGTTCCACAATCGCTTGCCCCTGCGGATTGTAAGGAACGCCGAAGGTATGCTTGATATCCCAAGTGGCCATGAAGTTAGCTAACTGCCTAGAGCTGTAGGATGGCGCGTTATCGGTTTTCGCGTGCCGAGGTTTGCCCATCACCACGAAGCAGGCCAGAAGGTGTTGCTCCACGTGGGAAGCTGTCTCCCCTTTTTGCGCTGTCGCCCAGACGAATTGCGAAAAGGTATCGATGCAAACGTGCATGTACTGCCATCTGCCAAACTGCGGAACGTGAGTGACGTCCATTTGCCATACCTGGTTGGCCTCTGTCCCTCGTGGGTTGACCCCCCACGAGGGCCCCCCCGGTGCCCCTGCACAATGCTGGCAAGAGCGAACTATGCCTTGGGCTTGAGAAAGTGGCAGATTGAACTGTCTGGCGAGCGCTTTGGCATTCTGATGAAAGAATGCATGACTTTGGATTGGCGTAGTGAAAACTCCTAACACTGAATGTTGCTGAATTTCCTTTGCCACTGCGTCCGCTCTGCTATTGCCCGCAGAAATCGGACCCGGTAGGTCTTGGTGACTTCGGATGTGGGCAATATAGAGCGCTTCTGTGCGGTTTCGCAAATGAAATTGAGCAGTGAGAAACAAACTCAGCAAATTCTTGTCTATCGCGGGAGTGATGTATGCTCCCGGTAGACTGTGAAGCAAATTCCTGACATACTGACTGTCAGTAATGATGTTTAGGCACTCTTTGGCGAAGGTGCGCAAGGCAAGGTTCACCGCTGCCAACTCTGCCCGCTGCGCGGACTTCTGTGGAAGAGTTAACAGCGTGCGCCAAGCCTGGCCCTCCTGCCAAGTCAAGACACCATATGTGCGACCCCCATCCGTAAAAACTGTCCTGGCCCCCTGAAGTGGAACCAGCGAAAGCAATTCAAACAAGCTGACTGTCTGCGTCTGAAGGGAGACGAGTCTGGGGTCTTTCGGCAAATGGTATGCCAAGCATCCGGTGAATCCCTCCAGAGCTATTGGAAGCGAGTCACCAAGCTGCATCAATTGCTGAACCTGCTCTTTGGTGAACAGGACCACGATCTTTGCTAAGTCGTGCCCTGAAATATCCCTGGCTCTCAGCCTTCCGCGGTAAATCATCGCGGAGACCAATTCTTGGGGAGGAACGATGTTTCGGGAAGAGGTGTTCGGCAAGTACACCCATTCCACGATACTCGCTCCTTTCTCGGAATCTACTCCTAGGGCTCCGGTGAACATGGATCCTGCCCGAACTATGTACAAGTTCAGGATCGGGGCATATGGCCCCTGTGCAATCCTGTCCACCCACCTTTGGCTGAGAATTTGGTTGACTTTCTCGAGAGCCAAGCGTGCTTCTCGAGGAATTTGTATCCGGTCTGCCGGCTGCTTACCTAGCGTTAGCAGCGAGAAGAGCGGTTTCAAAAGATCCGTATCCAATCGGAAATACGGTCTGGCCCAATTAATGTTCCCTAAAACCTGCTGCAATTCTACCAGGGTGACTGAGTCCTGTAAATTGATCTGAGGCAAAACTGGTGCTGCAAAGGAACGGAGAAGCCGATGACCCAAGTATGAGAAGGGCTCAGTTCTCTGTACTTTCTCTGGGGCAATGAGTAAACCTTTCTCCCCCAGGCTGGCCTGGAGGTCAGTAAACATTTTGCTGCCGAGCTGCGGCACTGCGACCAACATGTCATCCATGAAATGGCATACTAAAGCCGTGGGATGAAGGCTTCGAAACTTTGGCAGTGCGTTGTGAACATAAATTTGGCACAGGGTGGGCGAGTTGAGCATGCCCTGTGGCAAAAATTTCCACGCGTAACGCAGCATGGGCTCACTGTGGTTCACAACCGGCACCGTAAAGGCAAACCTTTCCCTGTCCCTGGGGTCTAAGGGGATTGTGTAAAAGCAATCCTTGAGATCTACGACTAGGATCTCCCACCCCTCGGGAATCATATTTGGATTTGGGATGCCGCATTGAAGCGGACCCATTGGCTGTATACATTTATTGATCTCCCTGAGATCGTGGAGGAGTCGCCACTTCCCCGACTTCTTCTTAATCACAAAAATTGGCGAATTCCAAGGACTAGTGGACTGCTCTATGTGTCCTGCGTCTAGCTGTTCCTTGACCAGTTGCTTTAGGGCGACTAATTTCTCTCCCACTACCGGCCATTGTTCCACCCAGACCGGCGTATTGGTGAGCCATTTAAGTGGCAACGCCATTACCCGAAGGTAAGTGTAGCACCGTACTGCTGTAAAATGTCTCGCCCCCAAAGGTTGATATGCACATCCAGAATGTGCGGCCGAATGACCGCTCTGCCGTCAGCCTTTGGGATCGTGACTTCCACCCACTCCTGGCTTCTGAACGCTTCTTGGATGCCGCCTACCCCCCACACATCGGAGACCGGCTCAATGGCCCACTCCCGTGGCCACTGGCTTCGGCTGACCACGCTGACGTCAGCTCCGGTATCTAACAGCCCTGAGAATGATTTTTTGTTCAAAAATACCTCAATAACTGGTCGCTGTTTCCACTCAATGTTGGTCTCCACTGTCGCTAAGACTTGGTATCCTTGCACTGCCTCACTTGCGCTCGAGCGGTCTGCTGACCCGGACTCTGAGCTGTCCCTGAGCCTTCCCTGGCTATCTGCTGGAGAGTGACAAGGAACCATAATCAGTTGCGCTAATGTGTCTCCTTTGTGAATTGTCTGGGGTAAGTGCGTCCAAAGCTGAACTTGGAGAACGCCTGAAAAATTGGAGTCAATGACTCCCGGAATTACAAGAATTCCGCGTGCTCCTGCTACACTGCGAGGCAAAACTAAACCTATAAAGCCTTTGGGCAGGGGTCCCATGTACTGGGAGTCCACAAGATAGACTGTGCCTGGCAAGTCGCATGTGACGTCTGCCTGGCAAGTCAATTCTAGCCCTGTACTACCCTTGGGGCTGGCCTGTGCCTTCGCAATGCCTGGAATGTGAATGGAATCTAGTCTAGCTCTGGCGCGCCCAGAGCAAGGGATGTCTCTGCTTGGACCGGGGCCAGAGACGTGCCCGCGTTCCGGTTTCCCGAACTCGGACAATTCCTGGCCCAATGGTAGCCTCTCTTACACTTCGGACACGGGGTGTTTGGAGCCTTGGGACGGCCGGAATTTTGTCCGCTTCCCTTGGATCAGCACTCCCTAGCGAAGTGACCGACCTTGCCACAATTGTGACATGCTCCTTTGGGTCTGGGTTTCCTGCCTCCCTGCACCGCCGCTGCCAACAGACCCATCTTGTAGGATTCTGTGCCAACGTCGGCGCAAGCCCTGATCATGTCTGTGAGAGTCAAGTCGGGACGGTTGCCCAGTGACTGCAAGATTTTACGGCAGTCTAAATTGGCATTATCCTTGGCCAACTTCATCATGAGCTCTTGTTGGGCTTCCTCGTTATTGATCTGCCTACTGATCGCTTCCTCTAAGCGATTGATGAAGTCCATGTAGGGCTCCTGGGCTCCCTGTTTGACTGCGGTGTAGTTTTTAGCCACTTTGCCAGTTGCAGGAACCTTGAGAAATGCCTTGAAGGCAGCCTCGGCTGACATTTGGAGAGTGGCTAGTGGCAAGTTGGTCTGCGCATTGATGGATTCGAAGGCCCCTGACCCATATAACTGGTCAGGAAGTACTGCGCCTCCCATCCTGGCAGCCCTTGTCTGAGCCTCGAGGCGATACTCGCTGTTCCATAGTAAATACTGGCTGGGGTTGAGCATCATCCGCATGACGGCTTTCCAGTCGTGCGGGATGAACATGGTGTTCTCGCACACTTGCTGAAGCGTGCCCCTAGTGAAGCGACTCTGGAGTCCTGTCTCTGTGATGGCCTTCCGTATAGCCATGAGAAGCTTATACGGGACTGATGAATGAACTACCTGCTGGGCCCCTGTGAGGGCATCCATTTCCAAGCGAATTGGACAAATCTGACTAAGGTCAGCTAGCTCTTCTGCTGGCAATTCCCCCCTCTTAATTTCCTCCTCAACTGTGCGCTTAATGGCACTCTTGGTCTGGGAGCCTGTAACTGTCAGAGAAGCGCCTGCGCTCCTCATTCCATGCATTCCGTCGGTGACGTCTGCAGCTGTCACCGAGGGAAAGCTCCCTACACTACTCTGCCTAAACTGGAGTGACGGATAGAGCGCTGTGGGCGCCGATGGTTCGCCGGCGCTGGGGGTTCTTTGGCTTCTACCCGGACTGGATCTACCTCCGCTAAGAGCTTCCTACATTTGCCCCATGTGCGAATTACGCGCTCTGGAGCTTTCGGGGGTTGCTGAATGCAGTCTCCTATCTGATCCCAAAGTTGAAGGGTTAACGTACCTCCTTCTGGGTAAAGTAGGCAGTGTTCCCTTAGGTACACCAAAAGTCTCGCTAGTTCTCCGCTGTGAAACCTTAACTGAAACACCCTGGCCAGGATTTTGAACTCTTCCTCATGAGTTCTTTGGCTAGCGGACGGACGTTGCCGCTGAGGGCAAGTCCCCATATTACCTGCGAAGGGTCCTCCGAAGTTTCCTCCTCGGGACGAGTCGACGCGTCTCGGGCAAGTAATAGGTTTTGGCGACGATTCTCTGGGTAGAGCTCGGAGCGTGGCCACGTGCCACGGGCCCTCGGTGGCCTCTGCGCTGTCAGGGGTTCACAGCTGACCCTGAGGGGAACGCGTTTTTCCGTAACCGCAACGCCTCCGCGAAAGTCGGGAGCAAGCTGGAGGATGCCTCTTCGGTACTGCCCCGCCACTTGGGCCGTCTGCCCGATCGGCTGGCTTACCGACCGGGCTGCCGCGCTGTCCTCCGGGACGATTGGACGCGGTTCAAGCGCAGAACCGGACCGTGTGGATCGCTTACTATCGAGTAGATCACGTCGGGGTCACCAGGTGTAGGAATCGGGGCCGCTAGGACGGCCGTTGGGTCCCGGAGGAGACTGATCAAGTAACGATACGAGGCAGTATGGAGCGAGATCAGATCAGTGGTTTATTGAGGGAAAAGCATCATCATATATAGATCAGAAGGCAATACAGGGAAGAACCGTCATCTGACAGAAAATCACATCACCCATTTACTCGGGTTAATGGGAAATCTCTCTAGGGGAAGTTAATTAACTCGGGCAAACACTGACAGGGGAAAACTATTGTCTGGGGCTTACATCGGGGTAAACATGGCTTCTATTTGCACCAAAGATTAGGCTGATCTGTGAGTCAGTAATTGCTTAATGGGTAACGGAGGTTAGCGATCTGCTCTCTCAGCAGAATCGCCGGTCAGGTTAGATGTGGGTGAATCAACCCTTATTATTAATCCACCCCCTTAATTTCTGTGCCCGCAGAGCCCACGGCCCAGGAGCGTTCTCACTGAAATGGCCTCTGCAAGGGCCGTTCCATGCCAACTGGGCATGGGGAATCCGCAAAGGGGACTTCATGAGCTGTCCTGACAGCAGGAGAGGGGAAAGCCCTCTCAACTGAAGAGTCAATTTGGTGAAATGGTTTAATAAGCCAGTATAGTCCCATGTATCAATATACTACACAGGAAAAACCCAATCCTCCATTTCACAATGACTGCACACATCAACTCAAACACCATGTAAACTTAAATCAAGACATGCCCTGAATCAATTTCTTTCCTGTGAAACACTGAAGAGACACAGTTTGAGTTTCCAAGGAAGGTTGGTTATACAGGAAAAATGTCTACAGTATTACCTTTTCCTATTTTCCCTGTACCCATTAAACCAAAGGGAAGTTCACAGTGAAATCTGATCTCAGTTTCATAGCGTGTAAATGTTTCCTTAATATGATTTTTTAGACAACATCAAATTTTCCCCTCCTGCTTTTCATAACGATATCTGTATCTTGGAGGTACTGTATATTTTTGTGTTCTCTTTGATTGCCAGTAAAGGCATTAATTAAAGGCATTAATTTTGGAGTTTGCCGTATGGCCAACACATCTGCCCTTTTGTTTGTCTTATATTACCATGTGAGTCTCAGAAACAATTTGGTGTCAGTTGCTATTTTTATTTTTTTATTGAAATAGTATAAATATTTATTTTTTGCTCTTGTAATTTGGACTGCAGTGGCTCAAATGGCTAAGACTCTGACTGGAAGGCAGGAGGTCAGTAGTTTGATTCCCGAGTAATGCAGAACAGAATGAGCTCCCATCTTTGTCCCAGCTCCTGCCAACCTAGCAGTTCGAAAGCAAGAAATTGCAAGTAGATAAATAGGGACCACTTTGGTGGGAAGGTAAACAGTGTTCCATGCACTCTGATGTCTAGTCATGCCTGCCACATGACCATGGAAACATCTGCAGAAGCAGACAGCACTGGCTCTTCGGCTATGAAACAGAGATGAGCACTGAACCCTGGAGTCAGATATGACTGCCCTTTTGAGCAAGGGCAACCTTTACCTTTAATGATATGTCTTTGATGTTAACACTCCACCTTCTTCTGGATCTGCCTCATGTCCTTCTGCTCTTTTCACATAGGCCTTGTATGGTGTGGGATTCCAAGACATTATCTCCAAATGGGCAAACCACTTTGTTTGTTGTCTCTGTGTGTAGTTTAAGATTCGTTCAATTCCAATTATTTCCCTTGTAATCTCATTCCTGATTTTATTCCTTCTAGTCACTCCAGCAGCTTTCCTCAGGCATCTTATTTCTATGGTGATAAACTTTCATTTATGTTTTGTTGTAAGTGTCCATATTTGGCACTGGTAACATAAGATGGGAATAAATACAGTGGTACCTCACTTAAAGAGCATAATGCATTCCACGGGATTGCTCTTTAAGCAGATTTGCTCTTTAAGCAAAACACCATTTTGCTTAAGTGACCAATTGTGACTTCTGGTGGGTGGGATTGTGAACCCCGATTTAGTTGTTAAGCAAGTTTTTGGTTGGTTTTAGTTGTTAAACAAGGCGACCATTCAGAGAAAACTTTGCTTTTTAAGCGAGTTAGTCTCTAAGTGAGGCACTCTTTATGCGAGGTTTTACTGTATGTTCTGTATGAGGTTTTGCATGTGCTGGTGGGTAGTATTGTCTTATGTTGTATTTCTTTAGCACTACATATTTCCCTGTCACTTTTATTTTATGACTGACCCAGTAAATGATGCTCCTAAGTGATCAGCTGTAGGTGCTTGTAATACCATACAAATATGTGAACTACATTATTATCTAAAATTATTCCGCGGCTTTTCAATTTAATTGTTGTTTTGCACTGAACACCATTTTCTTTTTTTCCTCTTGTTTTAGAGTGGTATTTTTCTGCCATTCTGTTAATGCTCAAAGGCTGAACGAGATAATTTGCTGTTTATAATTAGTTGATTCCAACTGATAGCATTGTGAACACAGTAGAAAGAGACATAATGGATGACAGGGGAATAATAACTAATTTTCAAAGCTTTCTGTATTGAGTTTTCAAAAGCCACAAGTTGGATGCTTCAGTGCTTGATCTTCAATTTGATTCTAAAGTTTAGAATAAGCCTGACAATCAGATTTTTCTTTTGCCTTTAGAACACTTGGCAACAACTTGCTACCCGTATTATTACTTGATCAAGGAAGTTAACGCAAGCAACTGAAAATGTGCTACCCAAAAAGGAAGAAATGGGCTGCCACTACATGTATGGTAGAATGAGTAGTGACTTTGCTCACTGCTCATGATGCAAGCCCTGGTGCAGCTTTAAAAGGTGTGCTTTAGCACTGCTTTCAAACTATACCATGTCTTCCATTGTTGGCCAGCCAGTGCTGTGAGGTTTCTGAACTATTGACAGAGCCAGGGTTGGGGCTCAACAAGCAACAAAAGTGGAGCTACTGAAGCTGCCTCTTCAGGCAAGAACAGTATAACTGTCTGGAGAATGCTAGGGACACTTTCTTGGCACTGGCCAGTAGGTGACATTGTTCTTTCCTTGGGGGTGGGAGTGGGGGTGGAATAGGGAATCTCCAGTGGCTCCTTACCCCACTTCATGTCTAGTTGAGTGAATTTCTGCCCTTAACCTGGTATTATCAATGGTATCAGGAAGCTTCCCAGCACTGGCCAGTAGCATGGCTAGTGGCTACTCCATGTCCTTTAATGCAAGGAATTATATTAAAGCAAGACATATGAAGCAGTCGGTTTAGCACCTCTTTTCAGTTAACCTGCTTACTGTGTGTTTTCTGTAATGTCATGCCATGGTCATTTTAAAAAGTTGTACAATAAATGACTGGTTAATTTCCATGCACAAGAAGATTTTTCAAAGTTCCTTTGTATGGTCGGTGTTAGCATTAACTAGTGCAATAAATTATTGGTTAATTGCAAGTCTGTAAATTCAGTTCACCCCTTTCTTTCTTTCTTTTTGTAATGGACCATAATGTCAGTAAAACATTTTGACTAAATTCATTCTAACCTTTTCAGTGTTCAGTGGCATTTGCCTTAGAGTTACAAGTTGCCCAACTGGATTGTTTCCCTTTCATATTCACGTAGCATTCTAATACTTCTGCTTTCTAACCCAATCCAGCAATGGGGGGAAATGTAAATGAACATTCATGAAGAAAAAGAATTGTGGATAAAGTTGAGATACTGAATTTAAAGTCTGTTTAGCTGTGACCTAATTTTGTCTATCTCATGATCCATCACACAAGATGTTGTATGGAAAATAAGCAACAGAGAAAATTCAGCTGCTGGGTCTTCTTGTTCTCTTGGATGTCCATTACTTGTTCTTAAATAGCTGTTTCCGGAACTCTCAAAGTATATGGATACATTAATATTTTTCATTAATGATGTTATAAATATTGCCATCTGCTACATGAGATACTGACCTTTTAAATACACTGTGCAGTATCTTCATAGAGATTTTTGGAGGAAAAAGATACTATACAACACATCACAATCTTGCCTCTTTAAAATGTTTAATAAAACTTCTGGTAAAGTGTAACACAGAAGCATGTATCTATTCAGAAATAAGTCTTACTATGTGCAGTAAGTGAGGTAGCTAGGTATAATATTTCAGCTTCCTTATTATTATTAATAATTTTGTGTCAGAAATTATTCTGGGTTGAAAGGTTTTTTGCAGAAGAAACTGTGCTCAGAGAGTGCCCAGATGAGGCTCCGCTCCTTTCATATCCCCAAGAGCTAGGACAGAGAAGAGTGTTCAGTCTAGCATGCAGTACCCAGGTCTTGAACTGCTGACTTGCCAGCCTTCCAGCTAACAGAGTGAGCTTCTTAACCACTGAGCCACCGCAGCCCCAATAATTTCATATCAGAGATTACTCTGGGTTGAAAGGATTTTTGTGGGAGCCCACATTTTAAATTGATCCAGTACACTAATATTCATGTCTTTAAGATATACAGTAATTTGCATAGCTGCCCCAACCCAGTGTAGAACCAGGATATAGGAAGAGCTTAGAAAATGAAAGCGCGGCGCCAAAATGGCCACCACGCTCTTTGCACTCCCCCCCACCCGGACTCAGACATCCGGGGGAGTTAGGGGGCGTGGACACCCCTCTATAAAAGGGGTGGCCACGAGGCAGACGAGCTGCCATTTTAGAAATAGCGACGGAGAGGAGAAGTTTTCTCCGTCGCTGTTTGTCCGTACTCTTCGGCTCTTTAGCCCTTGATCCTTCCCGGCTGGGAAGGGAGGATTAGCACAGAGCCTTAGCTTGCTTTGCTCTGTGTTTTTGGCGCTAGGTTTTCGATCCCTGGAAAGGGATCCTGCTCTTTCTTGGAAGATATGCCTCCCAAACGGAAGGCCCCAGCGACGAAACCACGGCCCAAGGGGAGGACTTTGGCGGGCCCTGAGCAGGACGGGGGGCAGCCTTCAGGGGCTCCGGCTCTCAGCATGCAGTTGCCGGCCATGGGTCAGGACAGCGGGGGAGGGCCTGGTGCGGGCGCGCAACCCGTTCCTCCTCCGGCCCCTCATGGGCATGGCCCTATTCTGGCCCAGGCTCTCACTTCGGTGTTTCTTTTCAAATGCCTAGTGGGCCTTCCGGCCCACCCGGCCCGCCTTATGCTGGGGGATCTGTGGCAGTGGATTCTTTACTAGCACGTTTAGCTGTGCTAGAGGCATCCTTAGGGATTGCACAGCCCCCTATGGGAGGGGGCCCTTCTTCCTCTGCCGGGGGCACTTCGTGTCCACCGGCTACCACGACGGCTGCCGCACTGCACCAGGCGGCCAGCCGGGTTGAGCTGCTTGAGACGCTCCGGCCTGCGCCTGCCGGTGTCTCGCAGCTCCCTGTTCATCCAGAGCTGCAGACAGGGAGCAGTCAGGTGTGGCCCCAGAGCTCGATTCCAGTCGCGAGCTCCGACGCCCGCCGTGGGCTGGAACCCCCAGTGGGGGCGGCTCATGGGGGTGCACCTAGTGAGTATCAGGTTCAAATTAGTGCACTTACATCACAGACCACTTCCAGTGGTGGGGTTCAGTGGCCCTGGCCTCGTCAAGTCGAGGCGAGTGGGCATCAGTTGCCAGTCTATCCCAGTGCCCCTTGGTTTCAAAATGGCACCTCATTGAGGGTGGGGGTTTCCGCCCCCGGGGCAGTGCTGGGCACCACAGGGGCTGTCCAGGTCCCACTGCGTATGCCCCATATACCTAATGTGCCAGTGACGGCTTTGCCGATGGCTGGTTATTCCTTGCCCCTGGGTGATCATTTGTCCCAGGTCATGAGGGAAAAGATTTGGCGGGGGGAGTACGTGGATATATTCTCCCTATTGAACCGTGAGCCCACTAAGGA
This sequence comes from Bradypodion pumilum, assembly GCA_035047305.1. Lineage (NCBI taxonomy): Eukaryota > Metazoa > Chordata > Lepidosauria > Squamata > Chamaeleonidae > Bradypodion > Bradypodion pumilum. Next base: position 329,739,525 of record JAWDJD010000003.1, read on the forward strand.
GGAGAGAGAGGGACAGGACGACAGAGACAAAGAGCTGTCCCGCCGTCGTAAGCCACCGCGCACCTGGGCCAACTGGTTGCCGGCATATCTTATTTATATGGCGGTATACCTTAGGGCCCGGCCTGATCTGGCCATTCCTATGGTCCAATATTTGGACAATATTTACAGGGCGATGGTGGATTTCCCTGGCCCATCGTGGTTGGCTTACGATGAGGAATTTAGAATGAGGGTGCCACTACACCCGGAGATGAGATGGGATGAGCCCTGTCAAAAATTGTGGCTCTTGTACATGACCCCCACGCGTCCGGCGCCTGGGGATAGGTACCATTGTGGCCATGCCGTGCAGCGAGCTGCTCCAACACAGGCTCCCCGCCAGCTGGCGGGGCAGGGGGTTCCAGCCCGCTTGCTGTGTTGGAGCTTCTCGGCTAATGGCGTGTGCAATAAGCGGCAGTGCCGATACAAACACGAGTGTCCCTCTTGCGCTGGCCCCCATGCCGCCGCCGCGTGCCCGCGTGCCGGTGGATCACGGGGCAGAGGTAGAGGTGGACAGGGAGCGGGCAGAGCTTCTGCTGATGGAGTTAGCCAGTTAAAAGGCCCCCTCTCCAGTTAATGTGTATATGTTGGAGCGATGGCTCTCAACTTATCCAAGGAGGGAGGACTCGAGGTACCTCCTGGAGGGTTTCCAGTGGGGCTTCCGTATCCCATTCAAAGGAGTGCGGGGACCCCAAGATGCCCCCAATTTACTTTCTCTGAAGGGTAGGGAGGAGGTGGCTGCCCTGAGTATCGCCAAAGAGATAGAGGCCAAGAGGGTAGCGGGCCCCTTTTCTGTACCACCCTTCCATAACCTGAAGGTTTCCCCTCTGGGGTTGGTACCCAAAAAGGTCCCGGGGGAATTTCGTTTAATCCACCATTTATCGTACCCGGCGGGTTATTCTGTCAATGATGCTATTCCTGATGACTTTTGTTCAGTCAGGTATACGTCTTTTGACCAAGCCCTACGGATGGTGCGCTCTTGTGGCCCTGGTGCCCTCCTGGCAAAATGTGACATTAAATCGGCATTCCGATTACTGCCAGTGCACCCGGGGGACTTTGAGTTATTGGGTTTTAGATTTCAAGGGAAGTTTTATGTAGATAAGGCCACGCCTTTTGGCTGCTCTATTTCATGTTCAGCATTTGAACGTTTTAGCACCTTCCTTCAGTGGGCCTTTGTTCGCAGGTCCGGGTCTCGGTCTGTAGCCCATTACCTCGGTGACTTTTTGTTCAGGGGTGAACGGGGCTCGGACACGTGCATGCGTCTCCTCACTACATTTCAGACGCTAATGCGGGGACTGGGTGTCCCTTTAGCGCCCGAAAAGACCGAGGCCCCATCCACTACGCTCACATTTCTGGGTATTGAAATTGACACGGTCGCACAGGCATCCCGGTTACCCATTGACAAGGTCACCCGCATCTCCGCGATGATTTTGGCCTTGCTGGCCAAACGTAAAGTGTCACTTCGTGAGCTTCAGGTACTCCATGGCCATCTTAATTTTGCCTGCAGGGTGGTCATGCCCGGCAGAGCATTTGCTCGGCGCCTATGCGACGCCATGTCTGGCCTGTCAAAGCACCATCATACGGTCTGACTGACCAGGGGCATGAGGGCTGACCTTTTGGTTTGGCTTAAATTCCTGCGGGAATTCAATGGGGTCTCCTTTTGGAGATCCGACCTTTTAGTTTACCCTAGATTCCAGGTACAGTCGGATGCCTCTGGCTCCCTGGGATATGGGATTTACTTTGAGGGGAGGTGGGCTTACGGCCAATGGCCTCCAGCATGGCGGGGCATGGATCGCCTCCGCGATCTTACATTCCTTGAGTTCTTTCCAATCCTGGGAGCTTTGATGCTATGGGGTGAGGAGTGGGCCGACTCAGTGGTCCATTTCTGGTGTGACAATGCTGCGGTAGTGCACATTGTCAACGCTCAGACGTCTAAGTCACCTAGAGTGATGGCGTTGGTCCGCCAGTTTGTGTTACGCAGCCTACGCCTGAATGTGCTTTTTAAGGCCAGACATGTACCAGGTATCAATAATGATATTGCTGATGCTTTATCCCGCCTGCAGATCCCCCGGTTCTGCGCCTTGGCTCCGGAAGCAGAGGAATTCCCCTCGCCACTCCTGGCCGAGATTTGGACATTTGGCAAGGAGAGGTGAACCGGGCGATCGGCATGTCTTTGGCACCCCGCACGCGTAAGGCGTATCACCATGCTTTCGTTCAATTTAGAACCTTTTGTGTGCAACTTCAGTTGCCCGAAGTGTGGCCCATTCCAGTTGAACAAGTTTTACAATTTATGGTTTATTTACACAGTCAGGGCCTAGCTCCTCGCACTATAGCATCCAGGCTGTCGGCACTGACATTTATGGCCAAGGTGAGGGGTTTTTCAGACTGCGTGAATGATTTCCGCATACGACATGTTTTGGAGGGGTGGACACGGGAACGTGGCCGCCGTCCGGACACTTGCCACCCAATTTCACCGGGGGTGCTTACCCACCTTGCACAAGGCTGGCATAACCTGTGTTTTGATAGGTAGGAGGTGGCTCTTTTTCACGCGGCTACCACGGTGGCCTTCTTTGGAGCACTCCGCATCAGTGAGTTGGTACTACTGTCTAAGGTGGATGCGACTCGTAGGGCACTGGAACTCGACGATGTCTATGTCTCTAATGAGTGGGCTCAGTTGAGGATACGGTCCTCAAAAGGTGATCAGCACGGCATAGGCAGTGGAGTTAGACTGCTACGATGTACCATTGCAGACATCTGTCCGGTTGGTGCCCTACAGGAGTTCTTGGCAGTGCGTGGCAAGCACCCTGGCCCGTTTTTCTGCCACCAGGATGGGTCTCCCCTTACTAAATTTCAATTCTGGAAGGTGACCGGTATGGCACTATCCAGTGTTGGCCTCCCCGGGGCTCGTTACGGCACCCATTCGTTTAGGATAGGTGCCGCATCTACTGCGGCTGTATTTGGGTACTCTGAGGCTGATATACGCCGTATGGGAAGATGGGGATCTATGCGTTTTGCATTATATGTTCGCCCTCTTCCGGTGTGAGTACCAGTTAAGTCACTGTTCTCTTTCTTTCTTTCACAGACCCTGTGTGTCCCCGCACACCGGTGGCAGTATGGCTGGTGGGCCACAGTTACGTGCACTGGGCAGCGCAGTATGCTGCGGCGACAGAGTGGGGACCCCAGCTTGGACTGCGTGCAACCGCACGCATACATTGGTACGGTAGGCGCAGAATGAGATGGCAGGAACTGTTGCCATTCCTGTTTTCCATCAGGGATGCTGAACCGCCAGATGTCCTTGTACTGCATCTCGGGGGCAATGACCTCGGCCAGGTCATTGGCCTTTCTTTAAAATTCACGATTTGCAGTGACCTAGCTTATTTGCATTATGTGTGGCCGGCCACAAGGCTGCTATGGTTGGACATCATACCGCGTCATTCTTACAGGGGAGGTATTGACCTCCGTGCCCTTGACCGCGCTCGCCGCTCGGTGAACAGGGCTGTTGCCCGGTTCTTGGCAGACAAGGGTTTGGGGATGGTCATCCGACACCCTACCATTAGTTTACAAAATTATGATCTTTATGCAGGGGATGGGGTCCACCTGTCGGCTAGAGGAATGAACTTCTTTTTGGAAGATTTGCAAGCAGGCCTGGTGACCGAGCTTACGGTCTGGGGGGGGCGGTGAGTCTTCATTGAAGCCTCCCCGTGTGGCGGGTAGCACTGGTAAGGTAAATATTTATAACCCATAGGTATCCGGCAGGTTCGCAATTGACTGGCCAACACTTAGACAGGTACAGGTGTAATAACGTTGACCGGTCAATGACGAACCAGGCAAGGGGTGATGGCAGGAGCTTTTTAGCATGCATCACCCCTTGATTTGACGGATACACGTCAGAGGGTGGGGTCAGTAGATAGTTTATTGACTACGGTCAACAATTTGTTTGTGTCAACAAACAAATTGATACAAATGGATACATTGTAGCCAATTGCCATTGGCAATTTTGGGAGGAACCTTACCAGTGTTACTGCGGCCTGCTTGCCTTAAGAATTACAATTGGATGAATACCAATTGAAAGTTATCATTCAGACTAGGGCATTATTCAATAAAAGTGGCCCAATGCCTTTATACATATACCGGTGTCTGAGTCTTTTTTGGGGGGGTGTGCCTGCAATGAAAGCGCGGCGCCATAATGGCCACCACGCTCTTTGCGGGCCCCCCCACCTGGACTCAGACATCTGGGTGAGTTAGGGGGCGTGGCCACCCCTCTATAAAAGGGGTGGCCACGAGGCAGACGAGCTGCCATTTGACGGAGAGGAGAAGTTTTCCCCTCCACCCCTTCCCTAGTGACAGTGTGATATTTTGGTCGCTTCGGGGCCGGGTGGGAATTTTTGCCCTGAACCCACAATTGGCCCTTGGGTTCTGGCTTTTTTGCCCATCCCACACTGTTGCTAGTGTTTGATATAGGGGTTTTTCTTGACTTTGGTCACTTAGGCGGGTAGCACTGGTAAGGTAAATATTTATGACCTATAGGTATCCGGCAGGTTCGCAATTGACTGGCCAACACTTAGACAGGTACAGGTGTAATAACATTGACCAGTCAACGACGAACCAGGCAAGGGGTGATGGCAGGAGCTTTTCAGCATGCATCACCCCGTGATTTGACGGATACACATCAGAGGGTGGGGTCAGTAGATAGTTTATTGACTACGGTCAACAATTTGTTTGTGTCAACAAACAAATTGATACAAATGGATACATTGTAGCCAATTGCCATTGGCAATTTTGGGAGGAACCTTACCAGTGTTACTGCGGCCTGCTTGCCTTAAGAATTACAATTGGATGAATACCAATTGAAAGTTATAATTCGGACTAGGGCATTATTCAATAAAAGTGGCCCAATGCCTTTATCCATATACCGGTGTCTGAGTCTTTCTTTGGGGGGTGCACCTGCAAAGCATTGTGCTGTGTCATAAAATTTAACTGCCTTGATACAAATGGATAGTACAGATTCATTTTGGGATCTGATTCAACCATTAATCTTGCCATCATGTAATGTCTTCAGTAAAAACATAGACAAGAATCATTGGATATCATTGTTCATTTTAGTTTCTGATTAGTGTATGTTAATCTATGAGTTTTTAGTGTTTAATAAAATAAAAAAACTAAAAGAGTGACATATTCATTCCTTTGCACTTCCAGCTAGTCTAGGTTTTAAAACCTAGAGAGAAATGGAACTTTAAAAAAAACACATCAAGGTGTAAGATAATAATTAATTTAGTGCATGTGTTGATCTGAATATTATATGAAGTCACACTTGATCCAAAGTAAGATATTGCCAACCTGTGAATTTTAGCACTGCATTTGGGTTTTCTTATCAAATTTTTTTTTTGCCTTTACTTTTCATATGGTAGTCCCACTGACTGTTCTGTAGCCCTATGTAATCCTGAAAAGGAATTGTGGCACATAGCATTTTGTTAAATTGAACAATCTATTGTTAGGGAAAAGTGAAAATTGATGTTCAGATTTTATTGGATGGGAGAGCGGACTGGAGACCACACAAGCCCCAGGCTCATTTGTGTTATTGTGTTTTTATTGTCTGAACAAGTAATTGAAAATGAAGTTTTTTATTTGTCCCAGTGGACAAAAGGGGTAACCAGAAATGAGCTGAGGCTTTTCACAGGTACGATTAATTTGAAAGTTTATCTAAATCACAGCGGATAAGCTGAACTATGAAATAAAGGCACAACATAAAATAAATCAAAGGAAAATCAATGAATTTCTAGCAATATAATGCAATGATAAAATGAAAAGTGCAAAACAGAACAGTATGGATTTAACAGAATCAGAGGAACTTACACTTGTGCAAAATTAGCCACATTTAGCCCTTTTATAAAATAAATTTGGCCCAATCTTCCACCAGCCTTCTAGCTGAAGCTCAGTATGTTCAACAATCTTTGGCCTACACCTACCTATTCCAAGTAATAGTTTTATGAAGACTCAGAGGAATGCTCCGGGAAATTGATCCAGGAGAAATCTAATGGAAAAATCAGAAGGAAAAATGTAAAACCAAGCAGTAAAACAGCCAGTCACGCTGTTTATGAAACAAACCAGGCTGGTAATCCAGTCCATAGGCCATATATCTCATGGCCAGTCCAATTGACATTTCCGTAGGCTTCTGTACAGCGTGCCCTTGTACCCTAAAAGTATAACCTGATTAACAGCCATTCAGTCACATAATGTGCAGTGATAATGTGCATACCTGTCAAGTATCCCATTTTGGCCAGGATTTCCTGTAATTAACCGATCTTTCCCCCTCTTTCCTACCGCCATCCCATAATTGGAATGGCCTGGAAAGGGATCACTGCACATGCATACATGTGCAAAGGGGTTTCTGCACATGCGCAAAGGGTTTCTGTGAATGCGTGAATGCATGAAGGGGTTACTGTGCATGTGCTAACAGGTTACTGCGCATGTGTGCAACTTGACAGGTATGGATAATGTGGAGTTGGTCAATCCCTATACTACACCTTAAATTCTCTATTGCAAAAGAATGCTGGTTAAATACTCTGCCTGTGTATTCAACTAAATACAACATTCCCTAAAGTATGTCTCATTCGACCGCACACTGAAAATGGTGCTGGGCAGAAGGAGCCAACCCCTTTAATTGTCTTGGCTCCTCCCCAGCGTGACACCAATTTTGTGTGTCTCCCGGGGTGGGGACGCGAAAGCACATGCCTGGGCATTCACCCTGGCATGCATCCCTTCCTCAAAGCCTGTGTTCATCATGTGTTGTTCTGTATGTGTCTAAAAGCAGTGAAGCATTTGCCTTGTTTTTGAAATGTAGTACCCCTGAGAGCAAATAGAGTGATTGAACATGTACCTTAATTACCTCATGATCCTCCACTTTATGCACAGGAAAAGGTAACTAATCAGCAGGAATTTGGATATTTTTATTTAAACAGAAGTCTGGCAAGACCCCTGATGTTGGCACATGACAATTCTAGCCTTAGAAACCATCCTGTTGCTAACACTATAGATGATGTTTGGAATGGGCTGTGTTTATTAATAGTGTTATTGAATCATAACAAATTGGCCTTCTAGCTGTTTAGAAACTGGCAAAAAGAAATCTGACATGAGCAAGGGCAACAGTTAAAGTCAGCCCTAACAAAACAACATGGCCAAAGGATATTTCAATGTCCTTTTTCAATAATAGCTGAAACCTGTTAGCACAATTATGTATAAAGTGTAACTGACATCAGGGATTGCCATAAAAGAAGACATTTCAATAGGCATTATCTGTTGCACATCTTTTGTGTAAATGTACCACAGTATTTCAGCAATTTTGAGACAATGTATTTCAGTCTGAGTCCTGACCTTGTAGAAATTCTGTTCTCCACCCTCAGAGATGGGGTGAGATTAATGTTTGTATGAAATACTGAGCCATGAATCAGGGAGAATGGTTAGGCAGTCTTGACACTCTGACTTGTTTTGATGTTTGCAGATTGATATGACATTCTTTCATTCTTCCTATTACAGTTTCTCTTAAAGGCATATTTTAATTTAATTTAATTTAATTTTCGTGCTTATATACCGCTCACTCAGGCGAACCCGACTCAGGGCGGTTTACATATACTTCCATACACAACACTTGTTCATATGTGGACGGGTTTAGCTACCCTTTTAGTTTGCAGAAGATTGAAGACTGGAAGCTTGTGTTATAAGACTGGAAGCTTGTGCCGCCACCACACTTTCTGGCCTGGTGGGGGTGAAGAGAGGCCCTCCCGGCCACTCCACCAACTGGCATTCTTGCCCCCCCTTTCCCCTCCCCCTCAGACTTCAAAAGGCGAGGGGGAGCCGGACCAGCCATTGCCACCGTCGCACTTTCTGGCCCAGTGGGGGTGAAGAGAGGCCCTTCCGGCCACTCCACCGGCCAGCGTTCTTGGGCCCCGCCCTCCCCCTCAGACTTCAAAAGGCGAGGGGGAGCCAGACCAGCTATTGCCGCCGCCACGCTTTCCATTTTGATTTTGTAAATTGCTTTTGAATTATACTGTATTGTTATTGTACTGAATTTACTTTTTATGCTTCTTATTATTGTATTATTGTATTGTTTGTATTTGCATGTTGTAATGGCTGCCTTGAGTTGGCTTCGGCTGAGAAAGTGTGGGATATAAATTAAATTATTATTATTATTATTATTATTATTATTATTATTATTATTATTATTATTATTATTATTATTATTATTATTATTATTATTATTATTATTATTATTATTATTATTATTATTATTATTATTATTATTATTATTATTATTATTATTATTATTATTATTATTATTATTATTATTATTATTATTATAAAAGAAAGCAAGCAAGAAGGATGTTGACCTGTATAAATTGTGTTGAGCCTCAACAAGAGGAAGAACATCCTTAAGAAAATGGAGTTTACAGACCAATCAACTAAGTTCATGAGAACATGCAAATATTAGTAGGTTTGAGCAATGATAAAACTGCCAGCATGTCCCTTTTTGTAGACTCTCTATTGGTCTTTGAAATAATGAACTGAATGATAGATCTTTATTGTTACTGTCCTGCACAGAACAACGAGATTGAAAAACCACTTATTGACCCAACAAAACCTAAACAAATTACAATTATACAAAATTATCAACATACTCCCATCCCATATATACACATTTAATCCCTAAAAGCTCTAAAACTCTAAAAACTCTAAAACTCTAAAAACTATATACAGAAGCTCCCTCACAGACTGCATTTCACTGCATTCAAAGCCAGAACCGCTTTTGGGTAGAAACTATTTCTCAAGCGGCTGGTCCTGGGCTTTATGACCCTATACCTTCTTCTAGAAGGCAGAAGCTGAAATCATTTCTGGGGTGCGTACTATCTTGCGCAATCTCTATAGCTTTCTTATAACACCTGGAGGCATAGATTTGATCTAGAGTGCTCCGAATCAGCGAGCTGGTCCCATTTTCAAAGGGGGACGTCTCTCGTAGGGCACTGGAACTCGATGATGTCATTATCAACCAGGAGTGGGCCCAGTTGAGGATTCGCTCCTCAAAGGCCGATCAGCACGGAGTAGGCAGTGGTGTTAGACTGCTACGTTGCACGTTTGCTGACATCTGTCCGGTTGGTGCCCTACATGCATTTTTGGCAGTGCTTGTTACGCACCCTGGCCTGTTTTTCTGCCACCAGGATGGGTCTCCCCTTACCAAATTTCAGTTTTGGAGGGTGACCGGTATGGCACTTCACAGTGTCAGCCTCCGAGGGGCTCGTTACGGCACCCATTCATTCAGGATAGGCGCCGCTTCAACTGCGGCTGCATTTGGGTACTCTGAGGCTGCTATATGTCGGATGGGTAGGTGGGGGTCTGCGCGTTTTTCATTATATGTACGTCCCCTCACTGTATGAGTACCATTTATGTCCTTAATTCCCTTATTCTTCTTTTACAGACCCTGTGTGTCTACGCACACCGGTGGCAGTATGGCTGGTGGGCCATAGTTACGTGCACTGGGTGGCAGAATATGCTGCGGCGACAGAGTGGGGACCCCATCTCGGGCTGCGTGCAGCCGCACGTATGCGTTGGCATGGTATGCGCGGCATGAGATGGCGGGAACTGTTGCCATTCCTGATGTCCATCAGGGATGCTGGACCGCATGATGTACTGATTCTGCACCTCGGCGGCAATGATCTGGCACAGATCACTGGCCTTTCCTTTAAAATGTTGGCGTGCAGCGACCTGGCGTTTTTACATCATTTATGGCCGTACACATGGTTGCTATGGTCTGACATCGTGCCGAGACAGCGTTATAAAGTGATAATTCGGACTAGGGCATTATTCAATAAAAGTGGCCCAATGCCTTTAATCCAATACCGGTGTCTGAGTCTTTATTTGGGTGGGTGCGCCTGCAATGCAAGCGCGGTGCCAAAATGGCCGCCGCACTCTTTGCAGGCCCCCCCAACCAGACGCAGACATCCGGGATAGTTAGGGGGCGTGGCCACCCCTCCATAAAAGGGGTGGCCACGAGGCAGCCCAGCTGCCATTTTGCAAAGCGACGGAGCGGATAAGTTTTTTCCCTCCACCCCCTCCCTAGTGGACAGTGTGATTTTCTGGTCGCTTCGGGGCTGGGTGGGAATTTTTGCTTGAACCTACATTGGCCCTTTGGTTCTTGGCTTTTTCGCCCCTCCCACACTGTCGCTAGTGTTTGAGATACGGAGTAAGTTGACTTTGGTCACTTTCGGCGTGTAGCACTGGGTAAGGTAAAGATTTATGACCCATAGGTATCCGGCAGGTTCGCAATTTACTGGCCAACACGTAGATAGGTACAGGGGAAACAGGATTGGCCGGTCAAGGGCGAACCATGAAAGGGGTAATGTCAGGAGCTTCACAGCCTGAATCACCTTGATATTTGAACGGGTACACGTCATAGGGTGGGGTCAATAGATAGTATATTGACTCCGGTCAACAATTTTTTGTGTAAACAAACAAATTGATACAAATTGATACATGTAGCCAATTTCCATTGGCATTTAGGGTGGAACCTTACCAGTGCTACTGCGGCCTGCTTGCCTTAAAGAATTACAATTGGATGATATACCAAATGAAAGTGATAATTCGGACTAGGGCATTATTCAATAAAAGTGGCCCGATGCCTTTAATCCAATACCGGTGTCTGAGTCTTTATTTGGGTGGGTGTGCCTGCAATAGAATAGTGGACAAGATAAGATGGGACTTTGTTGCTCTAAACTTGGCTTTTTCTAACTGCCTCTATCAAGCTATTTTGAGGTTAGCTGTGCCTATGGAGATAAGGGTGTAATATCAAATGAGCACAAGATATTTTTTGGCATTGAGCAAGAGGAAGTAGCAAGACCTGGTTGAACTAAACGTAAGGCAATTCCTCTTAATAAAGAAGTCTTGAGGATTTTGAAGAAATTGAGTTAAAATACAGGAAGAAAAGAAGAGTAAAATGAAAACTGAAGCTCTATTATAAGCAAAATAAAACAGAAGATAATATATACTATAAATAAGACTATCACAAGTAAATTGTTTGATCATTCCTGTGACCGAGGTAGCCCTTTGAGGTATATCAGATGGATTTGGTTTGTAAAGTTTGATGATATTGAGGTTGATAATACAACATTTGGAATATAGAAACACTGAAAACCTATTGAAATAGAGTAAAATGAACAAAATAAGTCAACTATTCAAATAGGAAGCACAGTCACTAATCATCCAATACGTACAATGGTACTTCGCATAACGACCGCATCGTATAGCGAAAAATTTGTACAACCAAGCGTTCATTATGCAGTGACGATACCCCCACAATGAATTTTTTTTCTTTATGCAGGGTTTTTGGTAACCGGGGTATACCCGCTTAATGGGAACCCCGGTTAACGAACTTTTTTTCATTATGCAGGGTATCTCCCATAGGGAACCACATAATGAAAAAACCACATAGTGAAGAGCTCTGTGGAATGGAGTTTTTTTCCATTATGCAGAGGTTCTACTGTACAGTATCTTTACCTATAAAATCATACACCAGTCTTTGATGTCCAGCATGCATGCCCACACCCGGCCCAACCATCCCAAACCGAGCCGCCTACACTTACCTTACCTTCCTGTGAGGGTCACTGCAAGGGTCAGCCAGTCGCGAGTGGGGCAACCGCCCCATGAACGCGACCAGAAAAAACCTACCATTCCCAGTGTCCACCGTGCTGTGCCACCCCTCAGCCAATCAGGCTGAGGGATGCAAGTGTGAAAGAGGCCGGGAAAGTGCCGTGCACGAAGTTAAAAAACCGCCACCGCATCCAGGCCCCGGCTGCCAGGAATGAAGGCCAGCGCCAGCCCTGATGTGACTTTGCCGGGCTGTGGAGGGAAGAGGGAGGCCCTCTTCTATCCATGGAGCTGGCCCCGACACGCCTTCTTTCATGGAACAACAGGGAGAAGAGGGACTCCCCCTCCTCCCCACTACCACACTGAAGCCAAGCCGAGGCCGCTGACAGCCTCAAGGTAAGTTTAGGTGGGGGGAACAACAGGTAGCGCTTCGTCAGGGGAGGTGCACTCCCTGGAGGTGCACTTCCCCCTTTGTATTACCCACACTGCTATTTCAAGAACTAACTCAAAACAGCAGTGGGGGTAATAGAAAGGTGGTAGCCATCCATCCAAATGGGAGAGCGACTCCTCTGATGTATCACTGTCTGCTGCCTTTCTTTTTTCCCCATTAACTGTTATGAAGGTTCTTCAAAACAGTTAATGGGGAAAAAGAAAGGCAGCAGACAGTGATTCGTTACGGGAGTCACTCTTCCTATTATCCCCCACTGTTGTTTCGAGAACTAACATGAAACAGCTATGGGGTAAAAGAAAGGTGGCAGCCCGCCTTCCGCAAGGGAGAGCGAATCCCGTAACGAATCACTGTTTGCTGCCTTTCTTTTCCCCCCATTAACTGTTTCGAAGAACCTTCGAAACAGTTAAGGGGGGGAGCCAATCCACCCACACCCCAGGAGGGAAAGGGGGATAAAAACCTTACACCTCTCCCCTTCCCTTCCTACTCACCTGGACGCAGCTTCCTGAATGGCAGCTTTCTCTCTCTCTCTCTCTCTCTCTCTCTCTCTCTCTCACACACACAAACACACACCTGATGGACTGCATCTCTCTCTCTCTCTCACACACACACACACACCCCTGCTGGACTGCTTCTCTCTCTCTCTCTCTCTCTCTCTCTCTCACACACACACACACACATGCACGCACGCATGCGTGCACGCACGCACACACACACACACACACGCACGCACACACACGCACACACACACACACACACGACACCCCTGCCTCGCCAGGCAATTAATATCTGTGTGTTGGTGGTTGGGGTGGTTTTGGAGGTGCGTGTGTGCGCACACACCCCAAAACCACCCCAACCACCCACTCATAGATATTAACTGCCCGGCTTGCCAGGCACAAAAATGCTAGTACTGTATGATATATGCAAAGTCAGTGGTATGATGCTGTTCCAGTTCTAATATGCCCCATCAAGATTTAACTAAGCTACTTGCCTAATGATATCTTAAGCAATATAGAGCAGTAACTATACATATACAGTATGCGGTGGTTGAAGCATATGGGATATTAGAATCCATAGATATTTTAGCTTCTTTATATTGTTTCAGTGTATAAACCGGGGTGCCCAAAATTTTCAGGCTGTGTGCCAGTCGCATAGTTGAGCGGAAGTGGAAGTAAAACTGTGCAATTTCAATGGGTAACATCTTTAACTATGTCAAGGATTTGGTACAGGGATTATGAATGTTTTCAGGTTGCTGGCCTGACCACACCTCCTGAACCACAGGCCAGTCATGTGATTCCTCCCACTGGAAGTAGAAGTGAAACATGCCTGCACATGCTCAGAAGGAATTTATGGCAGCATTTTTCACATGCTCGACCATGTTTTACATCCACTTCCAGGAGCTGTGCGGGCAGCATGGGTCAGATGAATTGGCATCAGGGGCTGGGGCCAGCCCATGGGTCATAGGTTGAGGATGCCTGATTTAGTTGGTCTCATGTTATGTGAATGTAGATATGTTTATTCTCTACTTCCTTCAGCATATGATGGAAATTTTTCAGCATGTGTCTTAACTGAATCTGCATCAGATTTCATTTGCCAATTACACTTACTTTATATTTATTTACAAAATCTCTCCTGGTTTGAGATTTTCTCTCATGTGTGATAATGTAAGCATTATATCAAAGCATAAAAACATGTTCAGTAAAACCCCGGGTTATGACGGAGGTCCGTTCCAACAGCCTCTCTTGTAACCTGAAATTGTAAACCGAAACATCCACAGAGATGCATTGATTTTTTTTAAAAAAACAGTCCTAAATTGATAGTTGTAAACAAACAAACCGGGACTGAGTTTCCATAGGATTTGTCATTGTAAATCAAGGTGGTTGTAACAATTTATTATGAAATTTATTATGAAAAACAAACTTTGCATAAGGTTAAAAATACATGCTTAGTGGAAGTTTCAGTCTAATTCCTAGCTGTGACAACTCTGGTTTCATTCTTTTGATATATGCTTTCCTTTAATCCCCCCCCCATGTGTACAAAATAACAAATATGATTCCAAAATGAAGCTTTTGAAAGGGAACATTTTAAAAGAGTGTTAGAAGTGAAAGCAGCAGCAATGCTGTTTAACAGAAGGGAAGAGTCCAGCTGCTTAAAGCTACAGAATGTTTAACCATTATTAGACAGTGTGATTCTTTAAAGAAGTGAACTTTGAAATCCTGATGCTGCAACAGGGAAGGCACTGTCTTGTGTATTTACCCATTTGCTCAATTGCTGGTATGATGATTGCAGTAATGGACTGGAACCAAAGAGATCCAGTTTCTGCTTGACATCAAGCCAGGGCTTCCTGTACTATTTAGAGCAGTGGTTCCCAACCTTTTCTTGGTCATGTCCTGTTGGAATCTGATTCATGTAAAGATCTCTTCAATCAGTCAGCCTCATTAGCAGCAGTTTATATCCTCAGATCTTTTGAGGTAGAGACAGAAAAAACACGACTCCAGTCCTTGGCTGACAAACGATACTCATGCCTTCTCTTTATTCAGGCAGAGACCCTCAGAAACGAAACTTAAGCAAGCAATGTATATCAGAAACGAAACTTAACAGAGACAAAACTGAGGGCCCACAGCCAATCAGAAGTGTCAGAGCCCAAATAAGGAGAATACTTTTTCACTATTCTACGCATGCAAGCAAAGAGGCTTTTGGTTACAAAATGTGTCAGAGACAGGCAAGACAGAAACCAGATGCATTCCTACATGTCCTCCTTTTTCATTTAAATTTGAGAGAGGGACGGCTAATCATACCCCTGCATGTCATCATACTCCATAACTACTCCTCCATATACATCATCACTGTCCTCCTGGACATCGTACCCCTCTTGACTCCTGGTACCTTGTTCCGGAGGATGATACCTCATTGAGTACAATTGCCGTTGTGCAAAACTCGATGTCTCCCTTCTACGCAGTGGACATGTGTTACACATAAAAATAAGGTTAGGAATACAATTAATGCAAAAACACAAAGATATAAGGCAGATAATAATAATGAACCCATAAAAGAAAACTAGTCTAAGGACAGATAAATCAGGCAACCAAGAAGTCACCCAATTAAAGAGATTAACATCAGTGCGTACATTGTTAGTAATGCTCTCCTGTAAATTCTGAAGTTCTTTCTCAATAGTATTATTCAGATCCTGGAATTTTACCCGACATCCCTGGTTCCCGACCAGTTTACAAAATCCTCCGGATTTTGCTAACAGGTAATCTATGGCTAGTCTATCCTGCATTTGGTCTTGATGAAGCTCAGTGATTTCCATTTGAAGATCCCGTATGACCCTCCCTGTGGCATTGATTGATTTCTCCAGCCTATAGGTGAGTCCCAAAATGGACCTTCTATTCTCCTGGGAAATGACACCTGGGTATGATCCCAAGGTGAGTGCTCCAGTGATAGCACTCCCTATAGCTCTCCCCCAGGAGCTACCATCAGAAAGCTGAACATCGATTATCACTTCATCATTGCAACCAGAACCCATCGGGCCGGCAGCAGCTCTCCGGCGCCGTGCATGTGCCTGAGGCGGCATTTGCACCTGTACGGGTAAGGTAAAATAACCCAATGCTGCACATTGATATTGTCCTGGATGGAAATTCGTGGCAACTCCATTAAAAAAGAACCACATGTTAGGATCCTTGATTTGCCATCCATTGCAAATTGAACCACTATCTATAGCAGAATAATCAGGAGTAAACATAGGATACACATCATATAAATCTTCAATAGTAGTGTTAAACAAGGTATAATTAAGCTTATAAGAACTGTTATAACTACCCCATAACCAAAAATAATCATCACAACCCGTATAATTGCCTACACTCCGCAAAACCCTTTGTGCTTGAGTCCAGTACTTCCATTTACTATTCCAGACTCCAGAACTATGACAGCAGAAACAAAGTCCTTTAGTGTATTTCTTGAATGTCATGCTTCGCCAGCGGGTGTTGTTAAATTGTTCTGGGGGATTAGAGAAGAGTGTAGACCTCTCAACATTTTGCAAATGTCCAATAACCAACTCAGGCGGGTTGAACAATGCCGGAAGAAAGGCCATTTGAGACACTGCCAGTGGATGCTCATAGTATAACGTTGCATTCTTACCATGAACCTCAAACATATAGTTAGCATGACGAAGCCAAAAGTTGGGGTTGCCCCCATGAGGTATTGTTCTCACAGCTGGAAGCACAGTAAAAAAGAAAAGAACAAATGTCAGCACATTTAGTCTACTGGTGAACCACCATCCTGGAGCTGAGTAACCTTCTTCTCTCTCCATGGGCGGATTGCTCGAGCAGGAACCCTTCCACTCAGGATTCCCTTGTTGCCAATAAATGACCAATGGCTTAGGAAGACACTCCCCTAAGAAACAGGAGCATGCCCTGTTATTACTAGTACCATGTAACTAAACATGAAACATGCCTGATGTATAACACAAATGCAATATCACAAACCCATATACATGTGTAGGGTACTGACAACTCTTCCATGTACTTCTGAAGGTACCTTGAGATATGCAGTTTCATAAGGCAATACATAACATAAGCAAAGACAGGTCTTTCTCCTGCAAGAGAATAAGCAAACATTTAAGCATAAACAAAACATGAACATTTCTTTTCTTCCTTACATGAAGGAGGTCTGGTTGCATTTTAGAAAGCATTTCTCACTTCCCCAATTACATGAGTAAGGCATTAAATTTCTTCTTCTCCCACTGGTGTGAGCGAAAGAAGCATTCAATAACTTATAATCAGCATAGCATGGTAACTCAAATACAGTACAAATCTCATTAAAGCATTTCACACTCATAGCCTGAGCAGGTAGACAATTTCTTAAAAAAGGCTGTCAGGTTTTATAATGCAAACAAAGCCAATTCTTCTTTAAAGTCCACACAAACTTTTTTTCTTTTTAGTCCAATTAAAATGTCCAAATTAAAAGTCCAAATCTTGATTGAAGCTTCCTTAAACACCCTCTTCTCTCCAGCACAGTTCTTGGCATGGCAAAGGTTGAAATTAAGCCATAAATTAAGTCTCATTGAATTCACAAGACAATCCCACACAACCCCCCTTTTCAGCTTTTCAGGCAAACACACATTCCTTCATGCTCCAGCCACACCCATCTGCATTAAGGCAGGCGAAGAGGTGTGAAGGCACAAAGACTTCTCCAGAAGTTGCAAGTAATTTTCACACAGAAGAAAATCACAGGGAATTCCAAGTTGCTTTCCCTGCAATCCTGATGCTGAAACTTGGGACAGCTCACTCTGGATCTCTTTGTTTGAGGGTTGGGCAGTTCAAAATCAGCCAAAAACTGTATGTCTTCTCCCTCCTTGTATTTTTGCAACAGCCTGCTGTCCATACAGGCAGGATTCACGCCCCTTTTCCTCTGCATTTCTTTCATCTGCAGCTTCTGAATCTCAACTTTATGACAAACTGCATCTGTTAGTTTGTACTTGCACCCCTTTCTGGTCTTGGGCTTTGTGCATTCCTCCTTTGGGCCATCCTTCCATTTCTGCAGGATCTTCCTGCCCAAACGTGAGGTATCAAATTTACTGCTCAGCTTCTCCTGCTTTTGTGATGAGGGTTGCTTCATGGGGGGGCTGAGATCCCCTATGCTCTTTGAAACACACTCCTTGCTTCCTGCCACTCTGCATGCATTAACAGCTTCAATCTGCGATGAGGTCCCCACCATTTGTTCCCCATCAGCTGGCACTAGTTGTTTTCTAGACTCGGCAGGCAGTATTGCAGCAGAGAACAGGTCTTTTGTAGGGCTAAAAGTGCTTGATTGCTGCAAGGCAGGATATAATGTCCCATCTCCATTTCCACCTCCACCCCCATCAGGGGGCTGTTGTTTCTCATATGATGGAGGGGCAGTTGCCATAGCCCCCCCTTTGGCTGGAGGCAAAAGCTGTGGGAGGGGGCCAGCAAGCCTCTGAGAGAATAACATATTCTTTGGAGTGAGTCTCTGAAGGCAGTCTCTGACTTTCCCCCATGTAAATAATAT
Source organism: Bradypodion pumilum (assembly GCA_035047305.1). NCBI lineage: Eukaryota > Metazoa > Chordata > Lepidosauria > Squamata > Chamaeleonidae > Bradypodion > Bradypodion pumilum. Next base: position 329,757,667 of record JAWDJD010000003.1, read on the forward strand.
TGATTCAGAAATTCCATTATGCTTCTGCATTTCTCTCCCAATCTGTTTCCACTGTTGTAAGTCCAGACATTGATCATATTTAACCCAAGGACTGATTTTCCCTATAGCTTTAACTAGCTTTTGTATCTCGCTCTCATCAGCCTTTCGCCCATTGTTAATCAAAAGATCTGAGATATCTCTACAAAGTTCCTGCATTTGCGAAGAAAGCACACACCCCATGATAAAAAAAAATATTTTTCTTTTTCTTTCGTCACTCACCTAATGTGGGACCCAAAGTTGACTTTGGATGAATCTCGAGCGCTCGATTTATGACCTTCCCGGTCGTAGGTGAATGAAGACCTTGTCCCGGTCGATGAGGTGATAATTAGATGCTAATTGCTGAAGCAGAGTTCAAAGAAGGCTCTCTCATTGTAGTTCAAAGCCTCACACGGGGCACCACTTGTTGGAATCTGATTCATGTAAAGATCTCTTCAATCAGTCAGCCTCATTAGCAGCAGTTTATATCCTCAGATCTTTTGAGGTAGAGACAGAAAAAACACGACTCCAGTCCTTGGCTGACAAACGATACTCATGCCTTCTCTTTATTCAGGCAGAGACCCTCAGAAACGAAACTTAAGCAAGCAATGTATATCAGAAACGAAACTTAACAGAGACAAAACTGAGGGCCCACAGCCAATCAGAAGTGTCAGAGCCCAAATAAGGAGAATACTTTTTCACTATTCTACGCATGCAAGCAAAGAGGCTTTTGGTTACAAAATGTGTCAGAGACAGGCAAGACAGAAACCAGATGCATTCCTACAATGTCCTGCCTAAGCATCTCTAAAATCCTGACACACACACCCCCGGTGACATATAATTCTTATTATTCAAAATGTAAACTCCTATTCATGCGGAGGAACCCTAAAAGGCCATTAACTTGGTCTAAACAAGCTTCCAATTGCCCCCTTAAAAATCAAATTGCCCCCTGTGGGGCATGAGCCTCACATTGGGAAACAAGGATTTAGAGAAAGAGGAATTACCTGACCACAAGTCCTGGCAGCCATATATGACCTGGGAAAAATCTCCAGTGGTCTTGTGTACTATAGATAAAGCCAAACATAATTTTTTCTCTCCTCCCAACCCCTTGCCAGCTCTCCTACAGCTCTTGATATCTCAAGGATCCAATCCATTGTCTCAGCTTTTGGGCCTGAAATCTCAGTTCATCAGATTCTGCTGCTGACCCAGCAAACCTGTTCAGTATTCCCAAGAATGGGAATTCCTGGGAATGGGTTCAGAAAAGAAAATGTTTGCAGTGTTGTTGCAGTGTGAATGGTAGTACATTGGAGTGGTATGTAAATGACCTGTATAATTTGTATATGAGCATTTCTTGCAAAGTTTAAGGTGAGAGAGGGAAAGAAAGAGAAAGAAAACAAGGAGATGACTGAGAAACGCATTCAAGTTTAGCAAAATGAACATAACCAAGATAGTTTTGTTTAAAAGAGTACAGGGTTTCCACTTTCACAGAAAGCAAAGTGCCTTCCTCCATGACTGTTAGTGGAAAACTGCAGTTGCTTGGGACAGACATGAACTCTTTCACTGTTACAGTAAAGACATAAAATGAGATCAGTAGATAATAAACACACTGGAACTCTAAAATATAGTTAAATTACAGCTTATCACATTTTTTGCAACTCTTCTTTATGCTAGTTATTATCTAACTTGGGATGGGACCAAGAGAAGCAGATAAACCTGCAATCACCATGTTGGGCATTAACTAACTACAGAATGTGATTACTATATACTGTAACATATGACAGGATCATTTTCAATTTTTCTGTTCCCCACTATTGTACCTTTTTTTTACCCAGCTTGATGAATAATTATGAAAGATTCAGAAGCTTGCCTTCTGAGTAATATGCTGCTGGTGCAATAAAGGTACTATCCTACAAAAGAGCCCTGGTGGCGCAGTTGTTAAACTGCTGTACTGCAGCCAAAATGTTGTAGGTTCGATCCCAATTGTACTTGTCAACCTTCTGAGGTCAGTAAAATGAGTAGCTAGCATGTTAGGGGTGAAATGCTAATTAACTTGTGAACTGTCCAGAGAGTGCACTAAGTGCTATGGGGTGGTAAAGAAGTGTAATTGTTATTGCACATTGAATTTTTTATTTTAATCATGGATTTTATGACTAAGGTTTTTTTTATTGCATGAATTTGTCTCTATGGTATTAACTACCAGTATGGCCCATATTGCCAGACTTGTCCTTTTTGTTTTGTTTTGTTATGCCTATCTCCACATTTGATAAATGTTTAAAATCTATATGTGAATAATATAAATTTAGCAAAAAAACAATTCTTATGAACCAAACCGAGTTTTCTGCTCCATTAATGTTTGTCCCTTTGATTCTTATATCATTCAACCTCAGAGCACAAATGTTTGCCCTACAGCATCTATTCATTTTTAAATTGTTCTTGTGGAGCCAACAAGATAAACAGTATGAGCCTGCTCTTCAAGGATAATAAAATGTAATGCTCAGCATGACAGGAATCATTTAGGAAGAGATAAACAAAAACAAAATGAAGTATTTGCTTACAAAAGAGTTTTCTGGTTTACACTTAGGAACATATCTTCAGTTGTCTTTCACACAGACTGGATCATATTTTCAGCAATAATTTTCAGTTAATCTATGGTGCATTGCAGGCGCACCCCCCAAAGAAAGACTCAGACACCGGTATATGGATAAAGGCATTGGGCCACTTTTATTGAATAATGCCCTAGTCCGAATTATAACTTTCAATTGGTACTCATCCAATTATAATTCTTAAGGCAAGCAGGCCGCAGTAACACTGGTAAGGTTCCTCCCAAAATTGCCAACGGCAATTGGCTACAATGTATCCATTTGTATCAATTTGTTTGTTGACACAAACAAATTGTTGACCAGAGTCAATAAACTATCTACTGACCCCACTCTATGACGTGTATCCGTCAAATCACGGGGTGATGCATGCTGAAAAGCTCCTGCCATCACCCCTTGCCTGGTTCGTCGTTGACCGGTCAATGTTATTACACCTGTACCTGTCTAAGTGTTGGCCAGTCAATTGCGAACCTGCCGGATACCTATGGGTCATAAATATTTACCTTACCAGTGCTACCCGCCTAAGTGACCAAGTCAAGAGCAAGAAAACCCCTATATCAAACCTCAGCAACAGTGTGGGATGGGCAAAAAAGCCAGAACCCAAGGGCCAATTGTGGGTTCCAACCAAAAATTCCCACCCGGCCCCGAAGCGACCAAAATATCACACTGTTCACTAGGGAGGGGGTGGAGGGAAAACTTCTCCTCTCCATCGCTATTTTAAAATGGCAGCTCGGCTGCCTCGTGGCCACCCCTTTTATAGAGGGGTGGCCACGCCCCCTAACTCACCCGGATGTCTGAGTCCGGGTGGGGGGGGCCTGCAAAGAGCACGGCGGCCATTTTGGTGCCGCGCTTTCATTGCAGGCGCACCCCCCAAAGAAAGACTCAGACACCGGTATATGGATAAAGGCATTGGGCCACTTTTATTGAATAATGCCCTAGTCCGAATTATAACTTTCAATTGGTGTATTCATCCAATTGTAATTCTTAAGGCAAGCAGGCCGCAGTAACACTGGTAAGGTTCCTCCCAAAATTGCCAACCGCAATTGGCTACAATGTATCCATTTGTATCAATTTGTTTGTTGACACAAACAAATTGTTGACCGGAGTCAATAAACTATCTACTGACCCCACCCTATGACGTGTATCCGTCAAATCACGGGGTGATGCATGCTGAAAAGCTCCTGCCATCACCCCTTGCCTGGTTCGTCGTTGACCGGTCAACGTTATTACACCTGTACCTGTCTAAGTGTTGGCCAGTCAATTGCGAACCTGCCGGATACCTATGGGTCATAAATATTTACCTTACCAGTGCTACCCGCCACACGGGGACGCATCCATGATGACTCACCGCCCCCCCAAGACCGTCAGCTCGGTCGCCAGGCCTGCTTGCACCACACACAGAACGAGGTACATACCTCTAGCTGACAGGTGGACCCCTTCCCCTGCCTACCGGCAAAATTTTTGTAAGCCTACCCTCAGTTGTCCAATGGCTGTCTCCCAGCCATGCTCAGCAAGGGACTGAGCAACAGCCCTGTCCACTGACTGCCGGAACAGTCCGAACCACGGAGATCCACGTCTCCCCTAAATCGGTGTCTCGGCACGATGTCAGACCATAGCGACCGTGTGTAAGCCATACGTGATAAAAAACGCCAGGTCACAGCCCCTCGACAATTTAGTAACAGCAGTGATCCATATAAGATCGTCGCCACCGAGGTGCCTATGAAGAACATCGGGCGGTCCAGCATCCCCGACGGACATCAGGAATGGCAACAGTTCCCGCCCCCTTGTGCCGCGCATACCATACCATCGCATAAGTGCGGATGCACACAGCCCAAGTCGGGGTCCACTCTCTGTCGCCGCAGCATATACTGCTGCCCAGTGTACATAGCTGCGGCCCACCAGCCCCACTGCCACCGGTGTGTAGAGACACACAGGATCTGTAAAAGAGGAGAAGAGGTTAAGGTCATAACTAGGTACTCATACAGTGAGGGCACGTACATATAAGAAATTGCGCGTACACGCATGTCGGCCTCTGTGTACTCCCAACGTAGCCGTGATCAATGCAACGCCTATCCTAAATAAATGGGTGCCAAAACGGGCCCCCACACCGCAAAGCGCGGCAACGGTCACCCTCCGTAACCTTACTTTGGCAAGGGTAGACCTATCCTGGCGGCAGAAAAACAGGCTGGGGCGCGCAGCAGGCACTGTCGAAAATTCATGTAGGGCACCAACCGGACAGATGTCTCCAATAAAATTTTCGTAGCAGTCCAACTCCGCTGCCTATGCTGTGCTGAAAAACCTGTGAGGACCGTATCCCCACTTGAGCCCACTCATGTGTGACAGAGACATCGTCGAGTTCCAGCGCCCTACGAGACACATCCGCCTTACACAGGTGGTACCAACTCTGGCACCCACACACTGATGCGGAGCACTCCAAAAAGGCTACCGTGGTAGCTGCGTGGCCAAGAGCCACCTCACACCTATCTGAACATAAGTAATGCCAGCCTCGTGCAAGGTGGGTCAAAAAACCTGGGAACTAGAGTGACGCGTGTGTGGGCGGCGGACACGTTCCCGTGCTCGTCCCTCCCACACACGACGCATGAACGCATGGTGATATGCCTTACGCGTGCGAAGTGCCAATGACATCCCCGGTTCGCCTCTCCTCTCCAAACGTCCCAATCAGCCGGGAGTGGCAAGTGGAACTCCTCTGCCTCCGGAGTAAGGCCCGGAACCGGGGATCTGCAGGCGGGAGAAAGCAGCAGCAATGTCATTATTAATACCTGGAACATGTCTGGCTTAGAACAGCACATCTAGGCGTAGGCTTCTCAAACGGAATATACAAACTAATGTCATAACCCTGGGGGATTTGCATGTCTGGATGTTGCCAATATGCACCACTGCCGCATTGTCACACCCAAATTGGACCACTGAGTAGGCCCACTCATCGCCCCATAGCAGCAGTGCTCCCCAAAACGGGGAGAAACGCAAGGAAGATAAGATCGCGGAGGCGATCCGTGCCCCCACCCCCAGAGTAAACCGCCATAAGTCCGGGAGCCGGAGGTATCCGACCGTACTTGAAATCTAGGGCAGACCATCAGGTCTGATCTCCAGGAAGAGACCCCGTTAAAACCCAGGAGTAAATTGAGCCAGACCAGAGGGCCCACCCGTATGCCCCCGATCAGCCGGACCCTGTGTCGACGTTGTAACAGGTCAGCCATGGTGTCACACAGGCGCCTGGCCAATGCTCTGCCGGGTGTAACCACCCTGCAGGCAGAAGTAAGGTGACCATGAAGTAACTGTAGCTCACAAGGGGACACTTTATGCCTGGCAATCAATGCCAAAATCGCCGCAGAGATCCAAGCCACCTTGTTCATGGTTAACCCGGATGCCCGCGCGACAGAGTCGATTTAGAAATGTGAGCTTAGTAGCTGGGCCCTCGGTCTATTCAGGCGCCAAGGGGACACCCAGTTCCCACCTGAGTGTCTGAAATGTAATGAGGAGACGCGTGCACGTGTCCAAGCCCCGTTCACCCCCGAACCAAAAGTCGTCGAGGTAATGGGCTAGAGACCGAGACCCCTACCCGTGAGGAAAGGCCCACTGAACGAAAAACCCAATCGTTCGAGTGCTGAACATGTATTAACTCAGACAGAAGGGGTTGGCCTTATCTAAGTAAAATTCCCCTCAGGACCAAAAAACCCAATAGCTGCCCATCCGTCGGGTGCACTGGCAATAATCTGAAATCTGAGTACCTATCGCACTGTGCCCGAACAGCACCAGGACTGGGTGAGCGTGCCACCCATAGGGGCCGAACCCACTACGAGTACCTGACTGAGCGAGGTCATAGGAATGGAATCCCTGAATGGATAACCCACAGGGTAAGATAAATGGAGGACTAATGACATTCACCCCGGTCCTAGCTCGGTACGAGCCTCATAGGGTAGACAGTCGACTTAGGAAAGGTGGTTCCAAGAAGGGCCCCGCTACTCTCCTAGCCCCAACTCCCTCAGCTGTGCACAGTGGAGCCCCCTCTTCATTACCCTGCAAGGGAACCAGATTAGTAGCATCCTGGGACCCCCTAACACCCCTGAATGGAATACAAAAAGCTCCATGGAAAACCCTCCAGCAGGTACCCCGCCCCATCCCCTCTTGGATGAGCTGATTGCCATCCCTCCTGCCTGAGTACCCCCATTGGGGAGGGGGGGAAGCTGTGTCAAGGCTAGTTCTTTAGACGGAGCTCTGATCGCCCCTGTGCACCCCTACCTCTGCCCCGTAACCAACCAACCCGCGTGCACACGGAGGCGGCATAAGGGCCGGCGCAAAAGGTGCCACCAAGTCGGTAACGACACTGGCGCTTAGCACACACATCGCCAGCTGAGCAGGTCGAACACAGCAGGCGGGCTGGAATCCTCTGCCCGACCAGTTACCTGGACCTGTGTCTGAGCAGCCCGCTGCTCAGCATGACCACCATGGTACCTATCACCAGGCACCAGTCATGTGGGAGTGATGTACACAAGCGCAACTGCTGACAGTGGTCATCCCACCTCCTCTCATGGTATAGAGTCACCCTCATCCGCATTCCTCACCGGAAGCCAACTGCTATGGGCCCATCCAGTCAACCATCGCCCTGTCAATCCTAGCAATGGATGGAACCATCAGGATGTCCCAACCAGGCCGGGCCCTGCGGCATGCCACCATATATACCAGGTATGCCACCAACCAGTTGGCCCAAGGTGCGCGGTGACACATGACGATGGGACAGCTCTTTGTCTCAGTCGTCCCGTCCCTCTCTCTCCTCCGCAGTGGGCTCACAGTTCAATAGGGAGAATATCCACCTGTCCCCCTCCAGTCCTTACCCCCCATGACCTGCGGCAAATACTCATCCAGGGGCAAGTAATTACCAGCCGTCGGCAAAGGCATCGACGGCACATTCTGTATAAAGGGCAGACGCAGGAGGACCCGGACCGCCCCTGCGATGCTCAGCACTGTCCCGGGGGCGGACACCCCCCTCGTGGTGGCTTACTCCGGGGGGACAACTCTATGCCTCTGTCACCCTGTCGAATTCCCCCCTCCTCAGTGGGCTCCCGGTTCATAGGGAGAATATATCCACGTACTCCCCCCGCCAAATCTTTTCCCTCGTGATCAGGGACAACTGATCACCAAGGGGCCATGAATAATCAGCCGTCGGCAAGTCCGTCATTGGCACATGAGGTACACGGGGCATATGCAGCGGGACCTGGACAGCCTCTGCGATGCCCGGCACTGCCCCGGGGGCGGAAACCCCCACCCCCAATGTCGTGCCAGTATGCAACCAAAGGGTACTGGGATAGGCTGGCAACTGATGCCCACTCGCCTCAAATTGGCGAGGCCATGGCTACTGGACCCTGCCGCTGGAAGCGGACTGTGATGTGGGTGCATTAACTTGAACCATACTCACTAGGTGCACCCCCGTGAGCCGCCCCCACTGGGGGTTCCGGCCCACGGCGGGCGTCGGAGCTCGCGACCAGGAATCGAGCTCTGGAGCCACATCTGACCACTCCCCGGCTGGAGCGCAGGACGAACAGGGAGCTGCGAGACCGCGGCAGGCACGGCCGAAGTGTCTCAAGCAGCTCGAGCCGGCCGGCCGCCTGGTGAAGTGTGGCAGCCGTCGAGGTAACCGGCAGGCACGAAGGGCCCCCAGTATATAAGGAAGGGCCCCCTCCCACGGGGTTGTGCGTAATACCAATGGATGCCTCCAGCGCCGCACGGGACCCCCAGTATAAAGTGGGCCAGGTTGGCCGGACGGCCCGCTAAGCATCAGACCAGGATCCCCAATTTGGGAGCCCAGGCCTGAATAGGGGCATGCCCAAACTCTGGCCCATGAGGGGCTGGAGGGTAACCGTGCTGCGTGCCAGCACCAGACCCTCCCCCATTGTTCCGGCCCATGGCCATCCGCTGCGGGCCGAGGGCCGAAGCCCCAGAAGGGCTGGGCGAAGGCTGACAAGGCAAAGGCCAAGCAGCCTGCATCGCCCCACCGGTATCGGTGGGGGAAGAGCCCTGCAGCGTGGGCGCAGCCCTGGTCCTCCGACCCAAGGGCTGGCCACCACGCTGCGCAGGGCCAAAAGTCCTCCCCGTGGGCCGCAGCTTCGTCGCCGAGGCCCTCCGTTTGGGAGGCATATCGGAAGAAGCAGGATCCCTTTCTAGGGATCGAAAAGCACAAAAGGGACCGAGGAGCCAGCAAGCTCCGTGCGAAATCCTTCCTTCCCAGCCGGGAAGGACCAAGGGGGAAACAAACAGCAACGGAGAAAACTTCTCCTCTCCGTTGCTATTTTAAAATGGCAGCTCGGCTGCCTCGTGGCCACCCCTTTTATAGAGGGGTGGCCACGCCCCCTAACTCACCCGGATGTCTGAGTCCGGGTGGGGGCCCCCGCAAAGAGCACGGCGGCCATTTTGGCACCACGCTTTCATTCAGAATGTAACTGGATACATTATTCATTAAATAAATACCAGTATTTCTTTAATGAATACCTATAATTTCTTAGAGAAGAAAAGAGTGACGGTTCCCAAAGGCAATTAGCTCATATTTTTATATGTTTGATTATAAAGATTGCCCACTTTAAATCAGTTCACCAATATACTTTTAAAAGTTCTCTATTATATTTGCTTCAGGAAACTAGAAGCAGGGTCAACATATTGGACTTCTATAAATACCTCACATGTTGACAGTATTTGGAGTGACGGGGAAGGACTTTTCCAGCCTGGGGCAAATGTCTATCTATCCAGGATTAATCATAGTAGACATTTTTGAAGTGGTAGACGGTGTTACTCTGTGCAAGCATATCAGAGATTAAACAAAACAAAACAAAAAGACAAAAAAGTTAGTCTTTAAAGTGCCACAACATTTTTGTCTTTTTTTGTTTTGTTTTGTTTACCCTCTGACAGGATTAATCAGTAATCCTTCCAGTCTTTGATTTTTGAAGAAAGCCCTGTCTCTCTTAGTGCTGCATTATTTTTCTTATATCATTTTAAAATCTCTATCAGGGATGGCTGATAAATTCCTCATCTGCAACTGTTTTTGGCTGGTTAGGTTGTGTTTAAACCTCTGTTAATTCATTTATTTATTTAGTACAATTCTATACCACCCATTTGGGTGGTATCCCAGTCTGTGCAGTAAACAGACAGATAACAAATAACAACAAAACACACAACAGGTCAGACAAACAACTGACAAATGTATCACAAGCTAATAAAATAAAATAATTATTAAGGCATTTTGTAGCACTGTGAGCACACAGGAGTAACCTCTGCTGAGTTCCCATTGCAAATCTCCCACCAACACTACAACTAGAAACTAAACTGGAAGTCCAAGCTTCAGTAGCATTATTTGAATCTGGAGAGATACAGAATCCGGCTAATTTACTGCTATGCAGATTACTGCCAGTAACATGCACGAATGAGGACTTAAGTTTGGCCAATGACAAAGCGAAGAAAGTGGCTTCATTTTGTCAATCCAGAGTTTGATCGGGACATGAAAGAAGTAGCATTATTTCCTAGTTGAAGTTTACAGAAAACACTTCTCTTCATTGCCTCACTTTGCCTAGTGTTTTTCCTAATGTATAAAGAAGTGGCGGGAGGGGGGATGTATCTGATTGAAAAACACACTATTTCTGCCTGTCAATAGCTCACAGAAAAGGAGATTTGCACTGGGGAAACTGGAGGCACCTCTTTTAAACGTAGATTTCTCTCTCATCTTTTCCAAATTCAGGACCTGGGATTTGTTTGCATCTAATGCACATCTGTGTGGTCCATACAGATTAAGTTGAGTAAACTATAAACTTCCACTGTTGAGGGAGATGTACAATCATCACTGTAGAATCAATGTCAAGAGAATCCTATTTTCAGAGGTTGAATCTGCACAAGGAGAAGGTCTTGCTTGCTTGTAGGTTGTACGCATACCTGTCAACACCCTCTGTGGGTGTGGCCAAATCCATGAGCGTGGCCAAATATAGCCATGTCACTAGTCATGCCTGCCACATGGCCATGAAAATGTCTGCAAACACAGACAGCACTTGCTCTTTGGCTGTAAATGGAGATGATCACTGCACCCTAGAGTTGGATACGGCTGGCAGATTTTACTTTCTTAGGATCAAAGATCTGATGCTTGGGAAACAAGCTATGAGAAACCTGGGGAACATAGTGAAAAGTAGAGGCATCACCTTGCAAACAAAAAATTGCACAGTCAAAGCAATGGTATTCCCGGTGGTAATGTATGGGTGTGAGAGCTGGACCATTAGGAAAGCTGAGCGCAGAAAAATAGATGCCTTTGAAATGTAGTGTTAGAAATAGGTCGATCCTAGAAGAAATCAACCCTGACTGCTCATTAAAGGTCAAATAGTAAAAATGACACTAAAGTACTTTGGACATCAAATGAGAAGAGAGGATTCACTTAAGAAAGCCTTGATGCTGGGAATGGTGGAGGACAAAAGAAGGGGGTGGCCAAAAATAAAATGGCTAGATGGTATTGTAGATGCAATGGGCACAAAGCTGTGTGGGCCAAAGAACCCCTTCCCCATTTTCTTGGGGGACTTTTGTTTTGTTTTCTTTCTTGTTTGCTCAGTGGCTTAAGTGACTAAAATGCTGACTGGGACGCAGAAGGTCAGCAGTTCGATTCCCGAGTACTGCAGGACAGAATGAGCTCCCGTCTTTGTCCCAGCTCCTGCCATCCTAGCAGTTCGAAAGCAAGAAATTGCAAGTAGATAAATAGGGATCACTTTGGTGGGAAGGTAACAGCATTCCGTGCGCTCTGGTGTCTAGTCATGCCTGCCACATGACCACGGAAATGTCTGCAGACGCAGACAACACTGGCTCTTCGGCTTTGAAACAGAGATGAGCACTGAACCCTAGAGTCGGATATGATTGGCTTTTGAGCAAGGGCGACCCTTTACCTTTACCTAACTCAGATCCCCTTACACAACCGTGCAAGCACACACACACACCCCTCCCAAGTTAACTCTAGAACAGAAATGGAACAAACACACCCTCTCTCTCTCATATAGTGTAGGAATCTCTGACTGTGATGCCGAACCTTGGCACTCTAGAAATGACTGTCTTTCGAGCAAGGGAAACCTTTACCTTTAGCATATAGTAATGAAGCACATCCCCCCTCCCACCCCTCCCACGTTAACTCTAGAACAGAAACAGAAGGCAGGGCAGAAACAGCTCAATAAAGCATGAGAATGAGAGAAAAGTCTGTGCCCCCAGACCAAGAGCTGATTTGCCCCTGCATATATGAAATATTGCTCACCTCTGACTCCAGTCCCTCCAAGCATGGTGCTCCAACCAGCATCCATCTTGGCCATGTGGCAGGAGGAAAATGAAAGAGAAACCTACAGAATGCCCCCCCTCTCTCCCCTTCCACAAGCAAAAAGCCTGCCACACAGCCACAGCGACCTCTTGTGGCGGGAAAAAAACTGCAGCTTCGCCTGTGAGGGCTCTGGTCAGGATATTTGTTTTAAAAATAAGGGAAAGTACGGGGAAATTAATAAAACGGGAGGGGGCTGGAAGAGGGGTAAACATAAGGGGATTTCCTGGGTAAAATGGGATGGTTGACAGGTATGGTTGTACGTATGAGGAAGAATATTAGAATACTAGAAAACAATGTGTTTAGATACTAGAGTAAGGAGAAGTTAATCCTCTTCCGATGAGAAATATGATGATGGGGAAGGAGATAATTGCTAGGCATGTGAGTTTCATATTTTTTTTGGATTTCAGCTCTCAAGAATTCATCAGGAATTTTCCTGGCTGGAATTCTGGGAACTGCTGCCCAAAAATCAAAGTCTCAGAAGCAGGAATTAGGTGGGTGTGGTTAAACTCCATGGGAATTGTAAGGGATTAAGGCTCAAATTGTCTACCTGCCCAATTGCCTCTGTACAGGATGCCACTTAAAAAAACTCCAGCCAGCTAGCTATACTACCTTTATATAAATTTGAGAGTGTGATATATAATAGCTTAGTTGTGCAAGATATAGAGAATGAGCTTCCATGCAGAAGGTTCTTTTCTTCGGCAAGAGCAGTAGGCATGTATTCCCTTTTAATCACTGTTGATGCTTTAAATCTAAATCACAACCACAGTAAAATGAAAACAATTGGACATAGTGTTCACTAAGAAAACCCATCAATTTCAGTAGATAAATTCTAATTGGGAGTAAAGTTGAATTTAAAACTCTATGCTTGATCAATTTTGAAAGAAGCCTTGCTATATAAATTGGATTTTCTTTAAGAAATTTTGTAAGAATCCCCTTTTCAGCATCCCCTCCTAAAATAAGCCTAATTAATAAAGTTATGGATGAGTCTGAGTTTTAGCTGGGACCCATGTGCATGCATGAGTTTTAAGAGGCAAATGGAAATGCTTATCAATGTGTGTTTAAAAAGTGCCACTAAAATTAATGAAAGATGCTTAGCTTTGAAATCAAAGAAATTGTTATCAAATGTATAAAGACAGATTTATTCTCTAAGAAAAACCAAGGTGAAGTAATTCTTTTGATATTATCGGGCCATTTATAGCTTCAAAACATAAAAGGTCACTATGTCCTGTCTTGAATTTCAGCAGTGTTAAAATCTCCTAATGGAGAACCTGTTTCTGGTTATGTTGTACAATCCTGTCCTGTTTTCTCACCTTTTTGGTAAATGAAACTACATAGACAAGGTATTAATTATGTCTGTAAGTTACCCAGACTATTTTGATGGGGTTGATAGTGCATACACCATTAAATATAGTTTTTTTTTTTTAATTTTTTTTTTATTGAGTTTTTAATAGACATACAGAAAACGAAAGGAAAAAAAAACATTAACAATACATTAACGATACAATACACTAACAAATTCTTAATATCATGTTAACAAACATTACTATATGCTAGCACATAACAATATCTATACTCATTAACTGCTATTTAACCACCAAATATTAAAAACCATTATTTCAATATCCAAAATGATAAAAAAAAAAAACTTTCTGTACTAGCACTAATCTTTTTTAACAAATAATAATCACCCAGTGTATATATACAATGCCCGGAGAGTTTATTTTTTACTCAGTTCCAGAAGCTTCTTTGTGATGGTACTGGTCCTGAACTATCGCTTGCCATAATAGAGTGATCCACAAACGGTTTCCATATATTCCAAAATCTGTTCTCTTTTAAATTATCTCTTTTGACTTTAATCTCCCAGGTCAATTTATCATTCAGTGCTAAACTCCACATTTCTTTATACCACTCTCCAATCTGTATATCTATATCGTTTTTCCAATTTTTTGCTATACATTGTCTACCTGTTGTCAATATAATTTCCAATAGTTCTTTTTCCTCTTTATTTAAACCCAAACCTTCCACATTCGTTAAAAGAATGGTACCCGACACCAACTTAACACTTTTACCCAATATTTCATCACACTCATTTTCTATTCTTGCCCAAAAATCCCTTATTTTTTTGCAACTCCACCACATATGTTCATATGTTCCGTCATATTCTTTACATCTCCAACATAACTTATCTCTTTTGTTATCCATCTGGTAAAGTCTTAATGGTGTCAGGTACCATTGCCACAACATTTTGAAATTATGTTCTTTAATTCTTACAGACATTGTTCTCATAATTCTCTTTTTCCATTTGTTTTTCCATTCAATCTCCCCAATTTTTATATTCAAGTTTTGTTCCCACTTCCGTTTCAAGTCCTCCTGTGGATCTGCACCTCTATTCAATATATTATAGAGCTTGCTTACAAGACCTTTAGTACTGCTTTCCCCTTTTCTAATCTTCCTTACCAATTCCTCAAATTCTGTATGTACTCTATCTATCCCTATTTCTTTTTTATATTTTTTATTCCAATTATCCACCTTTAACTTCTGAAACCAGTTCAAATTTAAAATCTCAAACATTTTTTTCCGCTCGTCATCAACTTCACATGCTTTTAACCAATCCTTCAATAACAACCTCCCATTTTTATCCAATATTTCGATTTTTTCTTTATCTAATTTTATTGGGAAACACATCATATCAGTCAATTCCAAAATTGGAGAGAGATTCGGAACCATGTCTTTTTTTACCTTCTTCCATACCTCCATGAGACCTTTCATCATAGTATTGTTTGACCTTTTCACCTTATCCTTCATTCCCAAGAAAATCAAATTTCCAATATTTCTGTACTCTTTCATTTCCAATTGTTCCCAAATCACCTTTTCTCTTGCCAAGATCTTCACAACATTCCTGACTTGAAATGCTCGATAATATACTAGCAAATTAGGCATACCCAGACCCCCTTTTTTCTGAGACATATACCATAGTTTCTTTGGAAGCCTAGATTTTTTTCCTCCATTACAAAACCCATTAAACATTTTTTGAAACTCATTAATTTCTTTCTCTTTTAAATGGATCGCTAGTGTATCAAATAGAAAATTAATCTTTGGTAACAATATCATTTTACACATAGCAATCCTACCGAACCATGACAGCTTTAACTTCTGGAGTTCTTGTATTTTATTCTTAAATTCAATTCTTAAGCTGTCATAGTTCAATCGTTTAAGATCTTCTAATTTATTTGAAATAATTATCCCTAAATACTTCAGCTTCTCTTTAACTTGTATATTAAGTGTCGACACCATCCTACCCATCTCGCTCACTTTCAAATTACACAACATCAATTCAGACTTGTCCCAATTTATCTTTAATCCAGTTATAGCTTGAAATATTTGTAAATGATCTTTAATCCTATCCATTACCTGTTCCGGGTGCTTCACCATAAGCAATGTATCGTCTGCATACATACTCACTTTATTACCCATAATCCCTTCTATATTTGAGTCTTCCCTTATACTTTTAGCTAAAATCTCCATTGCCATTATGAACAAGATAGGGGATAAAGGACAACCCTGCCTAGTGCCCGCCTCTAGCTTTACCAGGTCCGTTAGCTCCTCATTCACTCTAACCTTAGCGTTTCCTTTTTGATATAGTAAATCTATAACCCTATTAAATTTATCCCCAAACCCATATTTTCTAACTATTTCCTTAATTGAAGACCACTGCAGTGAATCGAATGCCTTAAAAATATCCAATGATAGTAATCCCACTTTTTCCTTTGTTTGATTGACATTGTCTATTAAATCTAATACCCTTCTCGTCAAATCCGCCATGTGTCGTCCTTTTAAAAACCCAACTTGATCAACCTCTATATATTCCCCCATAAAACTATTTAAACGATTAGCCAATATTGCTGTGAAGATCTTCGCATCTTGGTTTATAAGCGAGATTGGTCTGTACGAATCCACTCTTTCCAAGTTCTTTCCAAGTTTTGGCAAAAGAACAATTGTGGTGTTATACCATGAGGTCGGAATTGATCCTCCATCCAATATATAATTGTATAATTTCACCAATTTCGGAACCACTACCTCTTTGAATTCTTTATAGAACTCTGTTGATAGTCCATCATCCCCCGGGGCTTTCCCTATCTTCAATCCACTTATTACCCCCCTAACCTCTTTATCAGTTATTTTTTCCTCCATTTTCTCCCTATGCTCTTGTTTTATCCCATTTCCTAACTACCTCTCCAATATCTTCTTAAGTTTTTCTTTATCTATTTCTTTTTTTGCATATAGTTCCTGGTAAAATTCTCTAACTATTTTACATTTATCGCTATTCTTATTACACCTTGAACCTTGCCTATCCACTAACACCCCAATTTCTCTCTTTTCCCTTTTAACCTTAGCTGCCCTTGCTAATAATTTTGAGTTCTTATTACTAAATTCAAAATATTCCCTATTTAAATAAATCAAATCTCGTTTAACTTTGTCTATATCTTTACCCATTACTTCTGCCTTAAGTCCTTGTAGTTTCAAAAAAATTTTTTTATCCTTACTATTTGCGTGTTCTACCTGTAATTGTTTTATTTCCCTTTCTTTTTCTGTGTACTCTGCTTTATTCTTTTTATATTTAAAGCTTGCCAATTTTATGCTTTCACCCCTAAATACCGACTTCATGGTATCCCACACAACATTAAAATTAACCTCATTATTATCGTTCCATTGCCAACTTTCTTTCCAACTTTCCATAATTAGCTCTTTACTTTTCTGATCTTTAAACAAATTAGGATCGTACCTCCAATTTCTGACTCTTTGAGTATTTTTTTGTACTTTCAATTCCAAATATACTTTAGCATGATCCGATTCCTTGATAATCCCAATTTCCGTGCCTTCTATATCCCCAATTAGGTTTTCCGAAAGAAAAACATAATCTATTCTCGAATAGGTCCCATGCACGTGAGAAAAAAATGAATATGCTCTTTCTAAACCTTTAAACTCTCTCCATGAGTCCTTCAAACCCGTAACTTTCATCCAATTATCCATCACCTTCCCTTTCACACCAATTCCACTTCTAGCTATATTTGTACAATCTAATCCTGACCTGATCAAATTAAAATCTCCAGCCACAATAGTTTTAGCAACATTTTCCAACTCCACTATTTTCCGAATTTTTTCGAGAAACACTGTTTGGTGGACATTCGGAGCATAAATATTTACCAACAAGATTTCCTCATCCTCCAATTTTCCTCTTAACAACAAGTACCTACCCTCCTGATCAGCAATCTTTTTTGTGATTTCAAATCCTAACTTTCTAGAAATCATAGTTGCCACCCCTCTTGCTTTGGATGTTCCAAACGCCATCTCATAGTGTTGCATCCAACCTAAAAAAAGTTTATTCGTATCTTTTGACTTCTGATGTGTCTCCTGTAAAAACAAAATATCTGGTCTATCTTTTTTCAACGCCAATTGCAACCTCCGTCTCTTGAGAACAGAACCTGTACCTTTCACATTCCATGATATTATTTTAATACTTCCCATATCCAATTTCTTCTTCTAACTTTAAACTCTCCATCGGGCGTGCCACCAACAACCCTACCACCATACCACTACATATAACACACATTTACAATCTCCCCACCTTCCAACGAAAAGTCGCCTCTGTCAACCAAAGAGGGGAGAGGGGGGACCTGCAAGACGCGCCCTACTGCCGGCGCTATGCGCTATTTGCCCATTCTACCTCTATTAAGTACTTAAGCTTGCTACTATCCAGATCTCATTGTTCCTTGCCTATCTCCTCTTCCACCATAATCAAAGACAGCTCCTCCTCCTCCTCCCCTCGCTGAGGTGTTCCACCTGTTGCCCCGCCAGCTTCCTCCCTCCTTTGTTCCCTTCCCAAAGCTCCAGAATCCATCATTTCCTTCTTAAGATTTTTCCATTCTTCTGAATCTGCTTGTACCAATCCCAACACACTCAAGTATTCCAATGGGTTAGTGCCTTCATCAATAACTTGCATTCTTTTTTCATAAAAGAAGCGCAATTGTTGTGGAGATCTCCAATTATACCTTATATTTTTACTCCTCAACAATTTAGTAACAGGCCTCATCTTATACCTCCAAGTTCTTTCTTTTAGTGAAATATCATTATAGACTTCAACCTCTGAACCATCAAATTTCAACGCATCAGAACCTGCTCTTTTCAGGTGAGCCATTACTTTTAGTTTATCTGCCCAGTTTGCAAATTTAACCAGCACATTTCTTTGTGCCATTCTCCCTCTTCTTGGACCCACCCGGAACACACTTCCTAAATCCTCCTGAACAAATTCCTTCCCCATTTTTAGACCATTTAACCATTGAACCACCCTCTCTCTTAACAAATCCGGAGTCCGTTCCGGTACCAGACGGATCAGAATATTCTGCTTTCTCATCAAATCTTCCACAGCATCAATCCTCATTTCTTGTTCCAACATTTTTAGCTTACAGTCCCGCACCACCTCCTGGGTCCCTTTTACTTCACTCTTTACAGTATCCACCTCAATTTGAACCACTTTCAGCATTCCCGCAAATTTGCTCAAATTTAAATCCATTTTTTTTGTATAATCATTCAATGTTGACATCATCTTTTCTTGCCCTTTAATTATTTCACTTCTATCTTTCACCCTTAAAGCCTCACTTTTCTCAAATTTTTGCATCAATTTGCCCATTTCCACCATAAGTTGCGTCTGGTCCATTGGTACTGCAGATATAGCTGATGGTTGAGCAGATGGTTGAGCAGATTCACCCACTGTTGTTTTTCCAGTCGTTTTAGACTTTACAACTTGCTCTTCCTCCTTCGCTTTTCCTCTTGTAGCTTTTTCCATGATAATCCACTGTATTTAAAACCCAATGTTGCAGATCGCTGTAACAATTTGTCAATATAGTAAGGCTTACAACACTGCAGTCATTGGTTCCACAGTTACAGCAGGAAAGTTCTTATGCCAACAGAAGGTACCAAAATACTGTAATCCACAACGATAGAACTAAAGGGAACAACTCTCCAACCAGGCAGATTAAAAAATAAAAGAAAAAAAAATTGTTGACCACAACAAATCCTTTCCCCCAAAGCCAGCGGACCAAACAAACGTCTTCCAGCCACAGAAAAAAGAAGGCTTCAGAGAAACAGTTAGCCCAGTTGTTGAGGGGGGGGGGGGCTCAGGAGGAAAAGAAAAATCCAGCTTCTGAGGATTTGGGGTGATGAGCAAGATGTTCCTCAATCCACACGGTAAAGAAACCAGCAATCAAAGCCATACATTCCTTCCTTTGAGATGGGTATTTATAGCATCATTCTTCAGCGAGTGCCTTAACTTTTAAGTGAGAAGAGGCCCCCCCTCTTCCCCCTCTTCCTGTAAGGAGCAAGCAGCTTAAGCAAAAGAAAAGAGAGAAAAAAAAAACTCCCACAGTTTCTCCAATATTCCAGCCCGGAGATGAGAGAGAGAGAAAAAAAAAAACAAAAATTAATCCACCTTTGTTGATATCAAAACGTGGCGCGGTCCTCTAGAGTATAGAAAAAAATCACAACCCTTGCACAGTCACTTTCGTTTTCCCAGACCGTCGCCATTTCAAGCCTCCAGCTTTTCCATTTCAAAGACTCAGCTCTCCTTTTTTTTCTTTAAAAGAAAAATCCCAACTAATTTTATAGCTTGCAACTGAGAATGTAGCTCCCCACAGGCACTTACATGCAAATTACTTCGCACTCAGGCTCCTCTTGCCCCTTTCAAAACCGATTCCAAACGCCTTCTCCACAATCTTGCTGATCCCGTTCCACAGCTCCAGCAGAAAAGCCACGACTGCCGCCGTAGCTTCCACCGCCAGAGAGTCACTCGAACTTCGATCAGCCAGCCCCAAAAGCTCACCAAACTTTCCACGGAGACAGGCAAGGATCTTATCTTTAGGCTTTGCCACTTTAAATTTTTTCTGTTCTGCTCCTTTCCATTGTTTACCACTTTGTTAAGCGCGAGCGTCCGAAACTAGATGTTACACAGCGGCCATCTTAGCCAGCCCCCACCATTAAATATAGTAATAGCAGTGCAACCTGTATTTTTTCAGAGAAAAAGTACAGTGGTACCTTGGTTTATGAATTTAATGCATTCTATGGGACGTTTCCTATTGCAAAAAAAAAATCGTAAACTGAAATGAGGTTCGGGGGCAGTGCTATAAACCTCCTCTGGTGCAATGCATCTTGGGGAAACTTGCTTCGTATTGTGAAAAAAAATTGTAAACTGAGGCATTATTTTCAATGGATTTTTATTTGCAAACAGAAAATTACATAAATCGAGGCATTCGTAAACCAAGGTACCACTCTACTGAAGCTCATGGGTTACAGTTTCTTGGGAGTTGATAGTGATTAAATTGTAATAAAGAGTACAGTAAAAGCTCACATAAAGAGTGCCTCACTTAGAGACTAACTTGCTTAAAGAGCAGAATTTTCTCTGAATGGTCACTTCGCTTAACAACTAAAACCAACCAAAAACTCGCTTAACAACTAAATCGGGGTTCACACTCCTTCCCCCCAGAAGTCACAATTGGTCACTTACAATGGTGTTTCACTTCAAGAGCAAACTTGCTTAAAGAGCAATCCTGTGGAACACTTTATGCTCTTTAAGCGAGGAACTACTGTATTGAAATACTGGACAAACATGCAATATCATTGTAATGATCTGCTGCTCATTATGGAACTTTTGCTAGAATGATAAGGGGATTTAGTTATCTGCTCTGTAATTTAAGGTATTTACCAATATCTTAAATTTAAACATTACCAATTCAAGGTAATGTCACATTATATTAAGTCATTATATTATTTATAATAATATAACCTCCCAGCGGCCGGGAGGTTTGCTGTTGCTGCAGGTCCTTGGAGTGTGGGGATCAGGTAAATCCAAAACCTTAAGGCAAATTTGTAGAAAAGGCCCTATAATAATAAACATAACTTACTTCAAACCAGAAAAACGTTGTTGCAGCTCTGTTTTGGCAAGGCAAAGAAAAGGTACTGGAACTGTATGGCTGTTTTAGTGGCTTAACCTACCTAGATAGTAGTTCTGAAGTGAAAATCATTTCATAAGGATGTCACCTTCTCCCTCCAAGTTGCACTAGTTGGCTCAGAATGTAAGCAGGTCTGTGTGAAGTTTACACTGGATGGTGATGATACATAGTTTGGCTTTCCCCCCTAATATCCATCAAATACCTTCAAGTTAAAATGTGAGCTTGTGATAGTTACTTACTGAATTTTTGTAGCATGCTTGCATATACCATACCTCAAAGAACTTCTCTGTCTTGCTCAATAAAATGACCTGTAATATTTTCACACTGCTTCTGTTCTTGTTCAAAATGCAATGTTAGAAAACAACTGATTCTGGCACGGACAAGATATTTCAGAGTTTTCTTCTTGAGAAAGAAAACAAAACACCAATTTTTTAGAGCAGGAAAAAATTTTCATTGCTACTTGCATGGGAGCAATTCATTCAGTAGAAACATCAGGCTTGTTTTCCTGACATGGGAGGAAAAACGTTTCCTAAATGTGGCTACACTCTCAACAAAATTTTATTAACATATTTTAATTGCCCCACCACTGATTATAGAAACACTTTCTATGAGAGTAATTGCTATAAAAGACAATTACAAAATGGTATGCTGATTGTGCATGTTGTTCAAGATGTACATTTTTAATTAGCTTGTGTGCACATTTAAAACTGCAGGCAATTTTGTTTAAAATCAGAAAGAAGTAGCAAATGGTAATATAAAATGAAAGGGATGTTTTGTATATTATTAAGTTTGCTTTATTCCGTTTAAATCAAATGACTTAGAACCAAAGCTTAGAATTTCTGTCTGTGCACAGTTATATCAGGAATGATCCTATGTTAGACTTCTACTAGCAGAATGTTAGAAACTAGTGCCATGATGGTGAACCTTTTAGAAACCGAGTGCCCAAGGAGGAGGAGGAAGCATGCGGGCAGGCACCGTGTGTGCCCACATTCCCATGTGACATCAATGGTGCACCTCTGGTGACATCACGTGGATGTGCTGCTTGAGGCGCACAGTGTTGTGATACACAGTCCTCATCAGACTCCAAAGATGACCTGGATCAGGAGGCACCTCCTATGCCCAGCTCAGTTCTGTCTGCACCTGAACCTGAGAATGTCCTGAACCAGGAAATTCAGCCTGCTTCTGGCTCAACTCTGTTTCCCCAGACAGATGACCTGTCAGATCAGAAGTCTGACTTTGACAGTGATCAGCCCTCAATTAGGGAAATATTCAGAAAGGAGCTACACCTGCGATACAAGCAGGCTAGAAGTAGTTACCAGAGATGGCTCCCAGCTGATAGTGATTAGCTGGGAAACAAGTTTGTTGCAGCATTCCAGCATCCGTACAATTCTTCAGTGCAAAGACTGATGCCCTGCTTCACTTCGGATACCTCTTGAGATTGCCTGCCTAGACCCTGACTTCTCTGCCAACCCTGACAGCACCCCTGAACTTTCTTTGGACTAGATGCTGCTTGAACTACCAGTAACCAGACCTTGGCTTGCTATTTGGACTTTGCTATCTGGAGTCTCCTTGAATAGACTCTCTTTGTAGTGCCGTTGTGCAGCGACCATGCCCACTGAGGTAGGTCAGCACACACAGGCGATGTCATGATCTTTGTATACAATCCAAAGATGAGGGCGAAGAATGGGAAAAGTAAACAAAAAGTTTTTAAAACAGCAGTCATACTCATAATGGAGATACCTGTATATAACTTTTTAAAAATAACTTTTCAAAGTTCAGTACTTATGAGTTTCTTCAGGAAATCTATCCTAAAGTCATTTCAGGTAAACATGCCATCAGCATCAGTTCTTAAACACTGTTTTAACAATGTAGAATTTTTTGAAGTGGTAGCAGTCTTAGTCTGTGCAAGCATATAGAGAGTAAACAAACAAAAAACAAACAAACAAAAATGCTGTGGCACCTTAAAGACTCACTCCTGTATTTTAATGTTAGCTTTCGTAGCTCTCGAGCTGTGCCTCAAGCCATAAAGCTTCCTCTATCAACTAGGAGATGTACAATGTCAGATGCATATCAGACTATTTATTTTGTAAACCTAACCAATCAAACTGTTTTACATCAGAGATTCACCTGACAAACTGATTAGATTTTATTACTGGTTGTAAATACTCATTGATTTACATGTCCATCTCCTGAACCAACCAAATTTGTACAACTACTTTGGGCTTCTATATGAATTGTATAAATTTATACCATGAAAATCCATTCTTATGTCTGATGAAGTGGACTTGGTCCACAAAAGCTAACATTAAAATACAGGAGTTAGTCTTTAAAGTGCCACAGCGATTTTTTGTCCTTTTTGTTTTGTTTACTCTCTGATATGTTTTAACAATATGAGGATTAATTGCAATATTCCACAGAGAAAGATAGTACATTTACCCTTTGTATAGAGGTAAAGATAATTCTTAGGAAGTGCAAACTAAAAATTAATAGCAGTATATGTTTGTAACATTATTATTTTTCTTCTCCCCTACCAGCTTGACTTTTCCTCGTCACTATCAACAAATTATATCATACACTACAATGCTTGAAAACATCAACTAGACTTCATTAGTAACAGTGCGAGACAATCCATAACCATTTATGTGTGTCAACATGGAGTATATCTGTGACATGTAGAACAATTCTTTGGAGTCTTTGAACTTTTAAAAGCTGAACAGATAAAATTATTTAGATAATTTATTTGTACAAAGTGGTACTACAAAGTATTGTATGTGTATCCCCTCAACTCTAACATCTACAGTATACTGTAAGTAAAAATGGCGAATGAAAATGTTATGGAAGACACATTTTGCACTTAATTCTTTCTTTTTATCCCCCACTGTGATGTATTATCAGTGCAAATGTGGTCTGCATGTTGGAATGCTTCTCTTCTAGCTTTTATCTACTCCTTTTTCATTTCATTCCCAGTTTTTCATTTCTTTCCTTCACTAATTTGTGAGCATCCTGTGTTCAGTCCACTTTGAATTGAGGATGTTTTCTTGCTTACCTGTTTGTGCAGGATGTATTCTAATAATGCCTAATCCCAATTCCAGTAATTTTTATAATTCTGCCATTAATTTCTAAAGTCAGTCCTCACTAATGCAACTGAGAATAGTAGTTTCTTAGTGTGAATCAGAAAGTGGCCTATTCAGCTTTTTGGGTGGGGTTCACTGTTTTAAGATTTTCTCTAAATTTATGGTTCTACAAACCTTGGGACGACCTCATGTTTGCTGTTAACTTCTTGTATATATGGTAATTATTGTTACTTTGCCTGAGTACTTCACAATGTCTAAGGTGGGATTTGAACATAAGATCAACAATTATAGTACCTCTGTTTGCATTATGCGTTACAGAGGACAGAGCCCGTCCTCAATTGTGGAAACCCTAAATTTGAATAGAGTTGGGAAAAAAGTGGTAACAGGTTAAAACAAGGACACAGTATATGGTTCTTTCAGTAATCTGTGTTCTGAATTGCAATAAGTCATGACATATGAATATTCTGCCAGAATCTTAAAGTGGGTTCTGGTGAGAGATTTTTAAAAAAATCTTTATTTATTATTCTATTTCTACAGTATACCAACCATTTGATTTAAATGTCTCTATGTGTGAACATAATAAATAAAACATATAAAATAAAGAGATATATGACATTGCTGATGTATTTCTGGGCTCTTTTCCAAGTGGAGAGGGAAGCAAGGGAGGGTGTCCTATGTTTGACATAGAATGGTGGATATGGAGAAGGAAGAAATGTGTTTGGTTTGGTGCAAAAATCAGCTGATAAAACTAAGTGGAAAGGGCCACAGATGGCTTTAAAAATAAGAACAAAAGAGCTTCTTTTGAATTTAAGGAGTAAAGAGGAAGAAAATGCAGGGACCTGTGGTGAGACATTGTAGCATTCAGAGTAGAAATATGGGAGAGTCCAGAGATAGGTAGGAACATGTTGGCTTACACGCTTTTGGTTGTAAACCAATAATGGCTCACTACTCTAATGGATTTAGAACAGTAGTTCCCAACCTTTTTTGGCCATGCCCCACCTAAGCAACTCTAAAATTCTGATGCCTCCCCTCCGTAACATATAATTCTTTTTCAAAAAGTAAACTTCTTTTCATGTGGAGGAAGCCTAAAAGGCCATTCACTGTTAATAACTCATTCTCAAATTGCCCGCCCCACCCCCTAAAAATCAAATCGCCTCCCTTAAAAATCAAATCACACCCACCCAACCTCGTGGGCCGTGTTGGGATCCATGGATTTAGAATATATACTTCATCTATTTAGGACTTTCTGCATTGGGAAAGGGGAATGTCCTCCTGAAGAAAAGGACTGAGCAGGATAATTACGATATGCTTCACATTCATGTGTTCTGATTTGCTGCAAAGCAAGCCGTTGTGTGGGAGAGAAGAGCCAGTTGCAGACAATGTCCATTCTGTTGTAGACAGGGGAGGGGGATCTGTTTCAGTTATTTCATTTCCTCTTTACCTAAACAGACTACTACCTGACTCTAAAGTGGATCTGTACTGCAGCCAAAATGGTGTGAGTTCAATCCTGACAGGGATCCAAGGTTGACTCAGCCTTCGATCCTTCTGATGTTGGTAAAATGGGTACCCAGCATTTTGGGGGGCAAAATATCAATTAACATTTGACTCACCCAGAGAGTGCATGTAGCGCTATGGGGTGGTATATAAGTATACATTGCTATTGCATACGAGAGGGGTAATCTTCATTGACTGCTCTTTCCCAGTAAAATAGTTCAAAGCAGGGAGGTGAGCTGAAATCCTCTCTTCTCAGTGATCTTGTAGAAATTTGGTGAGGTTGGGAGGGTTATATTTTGTCTCCATCCCAGAGTCTCAATAGCATAACTGTAGGCTGGAAAACTGCTTTAACTGTTAATGCTGGGATATGTTTTAAAATAGTGTTTCTTTTTTAGCTAGTCATCCTCAAACACAGAGACTGAACAAATGTTTCCAAACTCTGCATTATTTTAAGATGCTGGATTGGATCACAGCTGTTTAGTAAACCCCAACAGTCTTGTCTGAGCAGTGGCTGTAGTGTGTCAGAGGGCATGTAGACAGATGTATTTTTTACCTTGATTTCATCTCAAGGATTATGTATTGAGAGAAAAGGGAAATTAAAGCCTCCTCTGCCCCCGGTTTCTTACCTGACCGGCACCTGGAAGAGCCATGCCAGATTATGGTAAAGGTGGGTTTCCATCTAAATCGCTTGCTCAGAAGGGAAGCTAAAACTAATCTTCCATCTCAGTGGGAAAAGGGCAAGGGCTTTGCAGGACAAGTTTGCTTTCTGTTGTCCTTCTGCCTTTGGAAAAGAGATTCTGGTGTTCGGAGAGGGTTATATAAAATATTCAAGTCAGCCTTTTCATCTGTCCTGGTTTTCTGCTTCAGAAGGTCCGAAATATATTGCATGTTATATGACAATACTGTATTTCATAGTTAAGGTTTATCCACCATTTTCATTACATATAAAATTTTACATTGCCAAAGCTGGCAATGTAAGTATTTCTAATAATATGGAGCTAGATGCAATCCGAAATGGACATATATGTCAGACTGAATTAAGTAGATTATTGTATAAAGTTGGATGGGTCACAATAATTTTAGATGACATAGAAATATAAGGATTTTATGATTTGTTATTCATGATGGTAAAGGCTTTTAATGTTACTATTTCCCCAAAAATATTTTTCCCCTTTTCTTTAAATGATGCTCATGATAGCAACTTTTGCAGAGTGCAAGTACTTGAAAACATTAGGACTTGCAGAACCATATTTATAATATATGATGATTTCCTTGTTAGAGGGGCTTTGTTGATGAGTGAAATGGATTTTAGGCTAAATCCATAATAGAGTAAACCTGTTGAAATCAGGGAGGTTTATATTAGTGTCATCCAACAAGCAGTGTACATTTCAGTGGGTTTTCTTCAGTTGGGACCTGCCATTATGTAGCCCAGTGTGACCTAGCAAGGATAGCATAAGTTGTTCTCCTATAGTTGTTCCTCTGAAATTCCTTCTTTAAGATACACCTGTCTTTATATAGTTTTTTGGGGGGAAACAGAAGACAACAGAAGATGCATGGCAGCAAATCCAGATCAGTATCCATCCTGTTCCATGTTGAATCCCTTGATGTTTTAAAAAGACTGATACTGCACAACAATAGTTTTGCTACTGGGAATAACACATGTGATTTACATGATATCGAGTGTGCTGATTCCAAATCTGAACTTGCATATCACGTACAGATTTTAAGACATGCTATAGCTGTTCAAATGGTCTGTAATTGGGTAATGTATTTTTACATGGGAACATTATAACAGTTGCAGCTATCACTATGCCTGCTGCTGCCTCAGCTGAATCCCTTCCCCTGGTGGTATGCATGTTCCAGCAGTGGCCAGGCACGTCTAGGCAAGTCAGTGAGCTCATGTCAGAAATAGGTATACAGTGGTACCTCACTTAAAGAGCATAATGCATTCCATGGGATTGCTCTTTAAGCAAGTTGTGTAAGTGACCAATTGTGACTTCTGGTGAGGGGATTGTGAACCCCGATTTAGTTGTTAAGCAAGTTTTTGTTTGGTTTTAGTTGTTAAGCGAGGAGACTATTCAGAGACAATTCTGTTCTTTAAGCGAGTTAGTCTCTAAGCGAGGTGCTCTTTATGCAAGGTTTTACTGTATAAGGCAAGATGGACCAAGAGCTTATCTCTAGTGTGAAATCATCTTATTGGATAGTACAGCTAGGTCATAGTAAGTCTATTTTGAATTAATGATGAGTAGGTGCAGATGTGTTAATAAAGCAGACAATTTTTGCATCATTTGTGGCAAATATACCTCATGTAATCAACACAAGAACCTAACCAAGAGGGTGAGATTTGCTTACTCTAGATCCTGATGTGATAGGCAGAATTGGACTTCAGATTTGGATTCGGTGCACTTGATTTAGTAGACAACACTTGGATTAGACCAAGTAGCAGTGTGTGTGTGTGTGTGTGTGTGTGTGTCTATATCTCTATCTCTATCTCTATCTCTATCTCTATCTCTATCTCTATCTATCTATCTATCTATCTATCTATCTATCTATCTATCTATCTATCTATCTATCTATCTATCTATCTATCTATAAATTGCATTTAGTCACAGAACATTGTATTCCAACTTTATTCTACAGTTGTACCATCATAGTATTTTTAATATGGATGACTGGATTGCATAATATAAACAAGATGTGTTTATATTTTTGAAAACCCATTGTTGTTTATATATAAAAATAGGTTATATTAAATTATGTCCACTCTGCATCTCCCAAGTCAGGGAAACTTAAAAAACCTCTAAGTGTGGGATGAGTTTTTGTCATTCTCAGAAAGTCTTTCATGGGGATTTTTATTTGCTCCCAACTTTAATGATATTTCCAGTGCAGGAACAGATGTGAGAAGCTTTGCAATAATAGACATGCCCCTGATATTATCACATTTGATAAAAACTAAATCATTCTGAAATGCTTGTGTAAGGGAAGTGGTAGGCATTAGCTATTTAGCTAGAATGGAAAGCATAATGTACTGTAGCAAGAGTCAAAATTAAAGGTGACTTCTTAATCAGTGATTTCATTATAGCCTTCATATGTATCAGTTACTCAACATAATGAGCCTATCCATTGAGATACTACCTATCTGATGAGTGATGCATAGTAAGCTCAGTAGATTGCACTTGATTCAGTCAGAATAAATGGGCAGAAATGGGTTGGCAGGTTCCAATGGCTTGATTTGCACATGTGTTTTCCTTTCTCTAACATCCATATTTTTAAACCTCCCAT
This sequence comes from Bradypodion pumilum, assembly GCA_035047305.1. NCBI lineage: Eukaryota > Metazoa > Chordata > Lepidosauria > Squamata > Chamaeleonidae > Bradypodion > Bradypodion pumilum. The sequence goes on from JAWDJD010000003.1 coordinate 329,786,471, forward strand.
TCTTTTCACTTAGAATATTTTTTTAAAAAAATCTGAATTTTGGCATATTCTATAAAAAAGAGAAATACAATTATCCTTTCACTTACAGTAACCAAACTCAATGTGTGCAGGTATTTTCAATCCTATATAGATGGGTGTCCAAAATGAGGTGCTTTGAGTGGGAAATTGAGTCCATTTATTTATTATTAATTTTAGACATCACCTTTCCAGCAACCTACGGCCACCTACGGCAGAGAACAGAAAAAAACCCAACAACATTGAAGTATAGTGTTGTGTCCTAATAGTGTAACCTTCTACATGTGATATCAATGTATCTGAACCAATGTAACCTTGCCGATGAGTAACAATGTAACCTTCAGCTGTATCACATAAACCCTGTAATAGGACGCGAGCTAATGACCACCAGCTGGCAGCAGCGAGCGTCCAAGCTCTCTTGGTTCAAACCCATCAAAGACCGCAGCGCGGGAAGCTTCCCGCCGCTACCTACACCTGGACAAGAAGGGCGTGACCAGCCATGACGTCACGCGGACCAGTAGCCAACGGGCTACCGTGGAGCCACATTCAAATACGTTACCACCATATATATAGAGCTGTTCGTCCGCCATTACCTCATGTTCCCTCTGTCCACCATGCAATAAACCTGAGTTAACCCAGCCTTTGGCTGTGCCTTGTGTCTTGACTCTCATACACTAAATTGGCGACGAAGGTGGGATGATGGATCCCCACGGAGCCAGGACACAGAGCGGGTTCAACATCACCAAACCGCAAGACTGGGAGCTTTTTGAGATGGACTTCCAGGCGGCACTGGTGGAGCTCAAAGTCAAAGAAGACGACGAGGAAAGGAAGAGGGCCATCCTCACCCGCATGCTTGGGATGGAAACCAAGCGGACGCTGGTGGGCATCCTTGCACCGAAGAAGATGAGCGATTTCAAAGCCGGTGACATCATGAAAATGCTGCGTGAGCGTTTCCGACCCTCGAGGGCAATGTTTCCCGCTCGGAGTGCGTTTTGGAGGCGAGTTCAAGCGCCGGACGAGTCGGTAGAAGCCTTCGTAACGGCTATGAGGGTAGCCGCCGCCCCCTGCAAATGGGACCACATCCTAGAGATGGCCCTCAGGGACGGAGTGCTGTGTGGCCTGAAGGACAAGGAAGTACAGCGCAGCTTGATGAACAAGGAGCCACCACCCACACTGGAAGAGGTTGTAGAGGCCGCGGAAGCCGCGGAATCCACGAATGCTGGAGTGGACGAGATGCACAAGTGGCGTGAGTGGCGTCCGAGGGCCGGCAAAGCGGAAAACTCGTCGCACGGGAAGTCCGGTCAGTCGGTGCATGCAACCCGACCGACCTCGAAATCGTCTTCAGAAAGCAGCGATGGCGAGGAGGTCCAGAAGGTCCGGAGAGGCGGGCGCCGCTGCGATGGTTGCGGAGCGGCCCATGAGCGCGTGAAGTGCCCATTCAGGAAAGCCGAGTGTTTCAACTGTGGACGTCGGGGGCACATCGCCAAGGCGTGCAGGAAATGGAAAGAGGGCCGGAGACAGTCGCAAGACCGTTCAGCCAGACCGGACCGTCCAGCGAGGTCCAAAGATGGCGCCCGGGCCACGAGGAAGCAGGACGGCGTGGGCCGCATCTCGGACGACAGCGAGGGCGACGCTCCTGTGTTCAACGTGTCTGCGGGACAGCCCCATTACTTTGTTGAGGTACTAGTACAAGGGACCCCTATTAGGATGGAAGTTGACTCGGGGTCCTCCTATTCTATAATCCCCCAGAGAGAGTTCTTGAAAATCGACCCCCACGTGCGGCCCAAACTTAAAGCGTTGAGGGCCACACTACGGGACGTTCAGGGGAACAGCATTCCAGTGTTGGGGGTCGGAACGTTCCGGGTTCGCTTTAAGAGACATTCTGCGGAACTTCCCCTAGTGGTGCTAAAAGGGGGGAGTTGTAGCCTCCTCGGAACACAGTGGTTTCAGCCCTTAGGCCTGTTCATAGGGGGGGTGCATGCCGTAGGCGAGGACCCAATACAAGCAGTGTGTGACGCACACCCCGCCGTTTTTAAAAGTGGACTGGGAAAGTTCAAGGGACCCCCTGTAGCCTTCGACTTAGACCCGGAGGTCCGCCCGATAAGACTTAAACCGCGCAGGGTACCGTTCGCGCTTAAGGACAAAATAGAGGCGGAACTGGACAAACTGGTGGGTCAAGGAATTCTCGTTCCTGTGGATTCCGCGGAGTGGGAGACTCCAATTGTAACAGCACTGAAGGCTAACGGGGAGGTGCGCATTTGCGCTGATTATAAGTGTACCATTAATAAGGCAATCCGCCCTAATGCATACCCGGTGCCAGTGGTCAGCCACCTTCTGGCCAGGCTGAATGGGGGAAAGTGTTTCGCTAAACTCGATTTAGCACAGGCCTACCAGCAACTCCCGGTAACCCCCGCCACAGCGGCGGCACAAACAATAGTCACACATAAGGGGGCGTTCCAGGTGTCGAGGTTACAGTTCGGCGTGAACTCGGCACCTGGCATTTTTCAGTCGCTAGTGGAACGCCTCCTGAAGGGGCTGGAGGGGGTGTTGCCATATTTTGATGACGTGTTGATAACGGGGGGGGGGAGTAAGGCCGAGCTGGCTCACAGATTGGATAAGGTCCTGACCGTGTTCGAGAAAGCGGGGCTGCGACTGAGAAAAGACAAATGTGTATTTTTCGAAACAGAGGTTGAGTTTTTAGGGTTCCGTGTCACGCCCGAGGGAATTAGGCCGTCCAAATCTAAGGTAGCCGCCATTAAGAAAGCCCCTCGCCCCACTTCCAAAACCGAGCTTCAGTCATTTCTGGGGCTCCTCAATTTCTACCATACCTTCCTTCCACGGAAGGCGTCTGTTGCCGAGCCGCTCCATCGGCTACTTAAAAAAGAGGAAAAATGGCTGTGGGGTGACGAGCAAGAAAGAGCGTTCACAGAGTTAAAGCAACTCCTCACATCCGAGGCAATCCTGACTCATTTCGACCCCAAACGGCCCATAGTTTTGGTCTGCGATGCATCCCCGGTGGGGGTGGGGGCGGTGCTTTGCCACGTGTTAGACGACGGAAGGGAGGCCCCGATAGCGTTTTATTCAAGGTCCCTGTCCCAAGCAGAGCGGAATTACGCACAGACCGATAGGGAGGCACTAGCGATAGTAGCGGGAACCAAGAAATTTCACGATTTTCTGTATGGTCGGCCGTTCAAGATCGTTACTGATCATAAGCCCCTGTTAGGAATCTTCACTGCAAATAAGCCCACGCCACAGATCCTGTCCCCGAGGATGCTGCGGTGGGCTATTTTTCTTAACGCATATCAACATGAGTTAGAATACCGGCCAGGGAAGGAAATCAGCCATGCAGACGCGCTCTCACGGTCGCCGTTACCATTGTCGGACGACCAGAAGGCAGGGGTAAGAAGAGACCGCCAGGTATTGCTAATAGAGGTCTTGGAGTCACCCCCAATAGTACCGGCCGACATTGCCAGGGCGACCGGAAAGGATAGAACACTAGAGAAGGTATGCTCGTGGGTGCAGAAGGGGTGGCCGGCGTCATCCCCAGGCACGGAATTCGACCCATTCTTCCGAAAGCGAGTGGAGTTGTCTTTAGAGAGGGGGTGCCTTTTGTGGGGCCAACGGGTGGTGGTTCCTACGTCCCTGCGGCCGAAGGTGCTAAAGCTGTTGCACGTCAGCCACCCGGGAATCGTCCGTTCCAAGGCGTTGGCCCGGAGTTACTTCTGGTGGCCCCAGCTGGACGCCGACATAGAGCAGATGGTTGGCACTTGTGAGGCATGTCAATGCTCTCGACCGGAGGTGGCCCGCCTACCGCATAGGGAATGGGACGCAGCAAGGGGACCGTGGTCCAGGGTGCACGTAGATTTTGCTGGCCCATTCCGGGGAACCATGTTTCTCCTGGTGGTGGATGCATACTCAAAGTGGCTGGAGGTCATTCCGGTAAAGAGCACATCCTCCGCCACTACCATTCGCCAGCTAAGGAGGGTCTTTTCCACATTCGGCTTACCCGACACTTTGGTCAGCGATAACGCCAGTTGTTTCACGTCCGCTGAGTTCGCAGCATTCATGGAGGCAAATGCAATTCGGCATGTCACATCCGCGCCGTTTCACCCGGCCACGAATGGCCAAGTGGAACGGTTGGTGCGCACCACAAAAGATGCGCTGCGGCGCATGGGCTCGGGAGATCTAAATCACCAAGTTTGTCAATTTCTATTAGCGTACAGAGTGACCCCCTTAGCGTCTGGTTACTCGCCGGCTGAGCTGCTGATGCGGAGGAAACTGACCACGCTTTTGTCCAGGCTAGACCCGTCGAGGGTCGAGGACAAAGGGAAGAACATAGGGTTAGCGGTCTCGAAAGGTTTCGGCGTAGGCGATCCTGTACACTGCAGGAACTATGCCAACGCAGGCCCAGCCTGGGTGCCAGGGACGATAATAGAACAGACGGGGCCAGTGTCCTATCGGGTGGAAACTAGCACCGGCCTCCTCTGGAGGAGGCACGCTGACCAACTGAGGCACCGAGTGAGCGAGGGGCCGACCAGTGGGGCTCAGCGACAGGATTCAGTGATAGGGTTCTCCCCCACCCGTTTAGCCCAAGGGGGAGACAGGGGGGAAAGCAGCGAGCCCGACTCGTATCCTTTTGATACCCCAGTTCTATCCGAGCCCGGGGGGAGGGAAAAGGAGTGTGCGGCCGCCGCTGCCGCTTCCCCCGAATCCGATTTTGATTTTGATTTTGCTAGCCGGGGGGGTTTTTCGGAGTGTTCCCCCACCCATCCAAGCGAGAAGAGGGGTTTTTCGTTAGTCCCCAGTGCCCCCGGTTCTTCCCAAACAAAGCACACACCTCCCAACAAAGCCGCAGAGCCGCGGCAAACCACTAACAAGTCATCCTCTCCGATTGCAGGGCAGGAAGCCAGGGAGCAAGGAGGAGGGAGCGAAGCCGGGGCAGGGCAGCCCGCGCCGAGACCCCAGCGTGTTCGAAATAAGCCATCTTGGCTGAGAGACTTCGTCTCATCCTAGGGGGGAGGAGTGTTGTGTCCTAATAGTGTAACCTTCTACATGTGATATCAATGTATCTGAACCAATGTAACCTTGCCGATGAGTAACAATGTAACCTTCAGCTGTATCACATAAACCCTGTAATAGGACGCGAGCTAATGACCACCAGCTGGCAGCAGCGAGCGTCCAAGCTCTCTTGGTTCAAACCCATCAAAGACCGCAGCGCGGGAAGCTTCCCGCCGCTACCTACACCTGGACAAGAAGGGCGTGACCAGCCATGATGTCACGCGGACCAGTAGCCAACGGGCTACCGTGGAGCCACATTCAAATACGTTACCACCATATATATAGAGCTGTTCGTCCGCCATTACCTCATGTTCCCTCTGTCCACCATGCAATAAACCTGAGTTAACCCAGCCTTTGGCTGTGCCTTGTGTCTTGACTCTCATACACTAAATATACAATAGAATAAAATATCATGTGCAAAATATAAAATATACAAATTCCTAATTCAGTACTAAGGTGGTTGATACACAGGGCTTCAAAACTGTGAGTTTTAAAAGGCTAAGTGTAATAAATGGCTCAGGTTTGACTGTGGGTAGCACTCAGTCCTCACCCAAGCGACGCTCAGATTTGCTTTGGTAAGCGTGGCCTGGGAAGGGATCTCTGTTACGGAGAGCAGGGGCTAAAGAACTCTCCCAAGTGGCTTGAGAGTTATAAGGATAGTTGTCTGGTTGCCCCAGTGGCAATTTAATGTCCAACTCAGTCTAGTCATGCTTGCCACATGACCATGGAACCATCTGCAGAAGCAGACAACGCTGGCTCTTCAGCTTTGAAACAGAGATGAGCACTGCATCCTAGAGTTGGATACAACTGGCTTTTGAGCAAGGGAAACCTACTAGTTACTGATGCTTTCCCTTTTACTTTTAACTGTATTTTAGGGACATATTTGAATGAAATGCTTTATGTTTGACCCTATTCTCAAACTTACATGAGGGTTTCTTAAGTAATGGAAAACAACAAAAATAATAAGGAATGCAACATATAACACATTACATTTAAAAGAAACACATAATGAGTCTGCATGATAAATTACTTCTAAAAATGCTATAACATGTTGTAGAGCTAAATTCCTGACAAAATGTAACTTTCCAAGCTGTGGCTACTACTATCTTTTGTGTTAGAGCACCCCTGGCATAGTGGTTAAGACAAAACTCTGTTCATGATTTGAGTTTAATCCCAATTGCCTCAAAGTTGACTCAGCCTTCCATCCTTCCAAGATTGGTAAAATGAGTAACCAGCTTGTTTGGGGTAAAATGCTAATTATCTTGTGAATACGGATAGTGCTTAAAGCATTATGGAGGTATATTATTCTATTGCTTGCTATTCCTTAGATTGGCCTCTGAGACAGCCGCTGCTGACAGAATTTAAGGAAGAGTTATGTTGGTGCATTGCAGCCCTCTTGAATCTTATACTCAGAAGTGTCAGAGACCGGGGGTGCCCTGAGCTCTGCTGTGGGTAGAGCACGGAACTTCCCAAGCATGGCCTGGTGAAGGAGGAATGAGATAGCAATACTCTCCCGAGCAGCTGAGAGTACAATAGCTGATTCTCAAGTTGCCCCTGTGGCAATTTAATGTCCATGGGTAGATTAAGGATGGCCACTCCTTGCTGGACATGTTTTCCCGTGAGAACAGGGCCCATTGTTTCCCTTCTAATATGGGGTAGGCAGTGTGGCCTTGAATTGCTAAGGAGGAAGTGTGTGGGTATTGGCATACCTTCACTCATCTGAGAAATGGCTCCTTCCTTGTTGCAAAGCTTCTGGAATTCCTGAAGCTGGTTTCCTCCCTCTGCATTGCTTAGACATTTGCTCAGTGCGTGTGTATGTGCAATTCTAAGCCTTAGACATCCCAGTTGTATTTTGGGAGTTCTCAAGAATGACTTACAAAAAGTTATTCTTTTTGTAATTTTATTAGACAAAAATAGTAAAAGTCCAGAATATAGAAAAATAGTTTTGCATTATAAGTGCAGCTAGAGCCTATCTCCGCAGAGATAGGATTCTGAATAAGAATCAGAGTCTAGTATATTGCGGCTTCCAGCCACAACGAGTTCAGTTAGACATCATGGCAAACGGAATCCTAAGCATTTCTTGATCAAGATCGTTTTAGCATAATTGTTTACATTAACAACACTTCTTATAGGGTTTTCATGGGAACCATTGAAATTCAATGTGTGTCAATGTGATGATTGACAGTTAACAAAGCACCCCAAGAATATGGCCCAGGTCTGCACCTGGCTTCATATCTTGGATTGGAAATCCCCTTGTGGCGAGATTTTTCCCCCTATAACCGAAACATGGATGCAACTGTTTGCATTCCTGCTTGTTGTTCTCCTTGCACAGCAAAATGTTTTTCTGCTTGCTGCTTTCTCCGGTAGAGAGAAACACTGCATCTGCTGATTTGAGGCAGACTATTCAAAATGGATCCTAGCTGGCTGCTAGAAATGAACCTCATTTAAGCCTAAAACTAAGCAAAGCATGGCAATGTGAATACATATGAAACATCATGTTTAAATCACTTTAAATTTAAGACATCCCTATTTATGGAATCTAGACAAGAAGGTGCTTAAAATATTATCAAAAATTGTGCTTCCCTCTGTCAGGCACCCTTCCTGCACCTTCTCCAAAAGAGAAGGTAAGTGTCAAAGCAAATGTTTCATCACATTACAATATTCTTAACTCTCTTTAAAATTTATACATTCCGCATTTGGACACTATGTTTGTTAGGACAAGTCTAACTATTTCTGTAGTTTGGGAAATAGGTGGAGAGTGTGAATAAAGAAAACATGGCAGTGATTATATTGGCAAGTATATGTTTCATCTGGCAAGAGTCAGATCTGAATTTCAGTTAGTCGTTACAGTTTTGGAAGAAGGCTTATCACTGCTTCTTTGCACCAGAATGCATTGACAGATATAATTTGATATCAATAACAGTAACTAATTCTTTGCAATATCCATTTTGTGACTGACTCTGAACCTTACTATTGTATTTGTCCTTTCTGTTTCATGTATCATCCACTGACTGCTTTTAACTACAAAGCCTGTTTAAAAAGCTCTGCCTGACTTAGTGTTTTACACACATTTGCAGCACTTTGGTTTGCCCTTATAAAAATATTCTCCATGTGTGGATTTTGGAGATTTTTTCATCCTTATGGACTAACCTAGCTTTCATGGGTGATAAAACACTTCAATACATTTGAATGCTTAGTTTAGTGACATTTTGTGGTGGGCTGCCAAATTTTGGTACCCAGTGCAATGATGCTCTGAAGGCTAGCAAAATGTTTGCACCAAATGGGATGTTTCACAAGCTGGCAGTAGTTTCAGCAGTGTTGTGGTGGGTTCAGCTCCTAACAGATGTGAAGAACAAAACAAGGCCTCCAGAGTCGCTGATTTGTTTTAAAACATAACTGTCTTTCCTCAGGGTCTTTCTCTTTGGAGGAATAATTTTAAGCAGAACTTTTTGTCTCAGAAACTTCAGAAACTATTCTGATGATGTTGCACAGTTGAAAGGATCTAATCATATCTGTAAACCCATGAAGGTGAATAGTAAACCAGGCACACTATGTGTAATCTTTTTTCTGTTGCCTATTCCAATCAAAAGCAATGCTGCATATGCATGTCAGTCTTCTGCCTTTTCTGAACCTGATTAAGAGGTGACAGTATTTCAGCTTTGAGTCTGGAGTCCTTGCTTAATGAACCAGATGCCTCAAGGATGCCCCTTTGATCATTTTTCAAGATATAAATTGCTATTTATGTTTGCCTGGAATGTGATTCACCTGAAAAAAAAAGTGTCTCTTGATACATTTGACTTTGCCATAGGGTTGATTTTAAAAAATAAACCTTAATTTCTCTGCTGTTAGCTTAAAGCTTCTGCCTTCCCATTTTGGTAAGTATTGTGCTTTAATTATGTGCAGAACAGCAGTCACACAAATAGCTCTCTCCATCTTCTGGAGTGTTTGTCATATCCCTGGCTTTGTAACCAGTCTAAGATGCAGTAAATGGAAAAATCTGTTTAGAAATTTGCCTTTTATTTCTTTTGAAACATTTATATTATTTGCAAAAACAAGTTTTCAGGGAGGCTTAAAATAAAAGGGAGAAAAGTATAAATGAGAAAACTATAAGATCCAAATATAAATAAGCAGCATAAGATAATGCTTCCTACTCCCATTCCATCAACCCTGTTGAAGAAGATTTTATAATCAATAGGTCAGGCTATCCTGCTATGGTAACAGAGTAGACCATACTGCTAGTGTCTCAATGCTGAGTGTCAGATGGCTGTTAACTAACCTGACAACCCTGAGGACTAATGGCTTAAGTGCTGAAGATGGTGGTCCCCAAGTGGATTAAATCTCACTTGTATCCATTTTGATTGAGGGCAGCAGCTTCATCAATACTGGCCTGGGGCTGATGAGGACTTTGTGTGCCAAAAGGGGTCAGGACCAGAAAGTGACTCATGGAACTGAATCAGTGGTACGTGTGTCATGCTGTGATGCGGAAGGTGGATGAAAGGTCATTGCATTATATTTTCAGGACAGTCTTCATGGCTGAGTGCCATGATGATTGCCAAGATTTGGATTTGGATGTGGCAGAAGAAGAAGGATTGAAAGCTCCCCAGAGGTTTAGTCTGGAGCAGGTCATTATTCAAGAGCAATTAAGGCCATTTTGATAACAAACCATGACTTGAAACCAGACTGAAATTACTCCAATAAACAGCATAAACAGTTTTCCTCCAAGAATGTCTGAAACTAACTAGCTATCATTTCTTTGAAACCAACCTTCATTTTCTTCTCTTCTTTTCTGTTGGCTTAGGAGAGTTCATATTTTCATCCTGTGCTAAAACCTGCACACATTTTAATCATTTTTCCTATTTCCCCCCAAATTTATTCACCCATTTGCCTGATTTACATGATTTTCCCCCATTGAGTAATGAAGGTATGTGTGTGTTTTCAGTTATGTACAGTTTTAAAATTTTGACTTTAAAATGTGGAATGGATTTTCCCCCTAAAATTGGCCACACTTTTGTTTTGCCAAAATACCTTCTATGCCTTGCAAGTCTCAGAGTGAGATACATTTAATTTTGCAACAAATAATAAGTGGTATGAAAAGGCTATTGCGGAGGAGATCTTGGAGAAGAGGGTTTTCCTGCAGATGAGAACCTGGAGTTTGACGTTTCTGTTTTCCCAAATGGACTGTGGTAGAAACAATTCTGAGAGAACTGGAGGATTCATAGTAGTGGAAGTGGTGTTGGAGGAGAATGTATATATGCAGGTAGATGTAGAAGGGGAGAAAGGAAAGTGTTAAAAGAGTTGAAGAAAGGGATAGCATAACTAGGATTGGAGGAAGAAAAGGGTGAGGGATATAAAAGGTGTGCATGAGGAAAAAGGAGGAAGAGTGAGAAAGGTTTGCCTATATTTTTTTAAAGAAGATCCCAGGTTTGGGAAGCTGGTCCAAATGAAGGCGAGTTTTGGAAAAAATCTGCAGAGAGCCATCATACTTGATGAAAGAGAGCATAAGGAAAGAAGACACATAGAGTTGTGGCGGGTGAGACAATCAGGTGAATGAGAGACAGGCAGAGGCAAGTTAACAAGGTGTGTGTGTGCAACATGTCCCTCTTCCCAACACCATTTCATTTGATTTTAAAGAAAGACTAAAGAGACTATGAAGCTAGTTGATAATGGAGGAACTGTTCATCTCTATTTGTAGATAGCTGTAACACTTCATGAACACTTTATCATAAATATGTTATGTTGTTGTTGAATTATGTTACCTATTTAGAAGGATGTATTTGAACCATTATTTCAAGATCAAGGATGGCGGGCAGGCCATAGGTACTTTTGTTAAGACTTAAATCTAGTAAAAGTTTTTTTTAACCCTAGTGGCATGTCATTTCTCTAGGCGTGTGCGTGTGCGTGTGCATGCACACATGCATGTGTGCGTGCATATGCGTTCTTATTCCCATTCACCTTGAAAGTGGTATGAATTCTTTCTTTCTGGTTAGACCAGAGGTTCTCAACCTTTTCAAGCCGAGGGCCAGGTCACACTCTCCTTATAGTTTCAGGGGCTGGATGGTCATTTTGCCCTGCCTGCCACATATGGCACTTCCGGGTGTGGAGGAGGCATTGGGGGGGGGCACATGAAATGGTGTCACGGGCTGCATCCAGCCCCTGGGCTGTAGGTTGAGAACCCCTGGGTTAGACCTTCATTTATGCAGCTGTGAGTTTTATTAAGGCCCACTCCCCCAGAAAGCAGAAGTAAAGGCAAGCTTACAGCACTTCAGATTTGTTATCTATATAACACATTTTGTATATATGCTTTGTTTTAATGCTGGACTATTTGAAGAACAACTTATGTGCTGTACATGCTTTCTATACTGTATTATGATTTAATTGATGAGGCAACATAAACTGATAATTAGCTTTATACAGTTTCTTAGTTTACCTTCTTTAGTTGCGTTAATGTATATTCTCATCTTAGCTTATATTGGGCTGATTATTGCAAACTGGCTTCACTTTTTCTGAATGGCCATGGGACTGTGTGTTAAGATGGCTTCAGTCCAATTAATACTTATTACAGAGATTTTCCCTGTTGGTTTGGATGTCTTCGTAGGCTCTTCATTCCCTTTTCCTCACAGAAAAATACCATTGCTTTGTTAGACCAGGAAAGAAGAGTGCAATAACTGAATAAGTGGTAAAGTTACAGTAGGGAGAACGTTTCCCATTAAAAATGAAGGTTCAGGTGTCTGTTGCAAAAGCATAATATTTGTTCAATTAACAGACAAGATCATTGAACTAACAGCATGCAGCCGTTGAGCCCTCAGACCTTCCCTCCCTCCTTGGCTACGCCCACTGTGGCCGCCGCTCCCTCTGCGGCTCTAGAGCTCAGAGGGACGCCCGCCCGGGCGCTCGGAGGACCTGCAGGTGCCCCACCCTGTTGTCTTATTTCCAACTAGAGCTCAACTGTCCCTCCTTTTTGTGTTGTGTACTGCGGTATTCCTCCATTCCCTATTCCCTTTTTAGTCTTTTATGTGGGGTGGGAGTGGGAGGGTGGGAGTGGGAGGGTGGGTTGGTGGGTGGTCAAGTGAGGGTTTAAATCGGTTTTGTTATATTTTACTGTATTTTATCTGTTTTTACCATTGTGCGCCGCCCTGAGTCGGGTTTCCCCGAGTGGGTGGCATAAAAATCTAAGAATAAAAATAAATAAATAAATAAATAAATACATTTGCAATTAGCGTCTTTGTTGCTTTTAAGTGGCATAAAGCACAAATTTCTCAGGCAGATAGATCCTTATTTGACCACTGTAGAAACATATGCAAGGCCTTGCTATTGCAGTTCAGCTATTGCAATTTAATTTCTTATTGGCTATAAGTGTGTGTTTCAGAAATAGTACATCTAACTTTTATTTTATTGAAGAACTGGTAAAGGGCAATTAATTTATGACTGGAATTTAGATTGCCAAGCATCTTTGACTTTTTGTGAAAGATCCACAAAGGTGAGAGATGTGTTGTTTTGCTTCAGGAAAAAATAAAACTTGTCTTATTTGCATTTTTGCTTTTTCACTATTGTAAACCATCCAGATTGAGGAGGAATGTAGAGATAGATAATGGTGATGCAAACACCTTTTTTCCTTTTTAGATTATGTGTAGGGAAAATTTATATCAATATTAAGCATAATGTGGATTGCTAAGGCATAGGAAATGCATGCAATATAATGGCTTTTGAACCCTTGTTTGTTTATCTGTGCTTAAATATAGTTTCTCCACACACTATGCATTTTTCAAAAACTTTGAACAATAAGTTAGAAGAGACAAAGCTGGAATGGTTTTTCCAGGTCATTAAATTTTAACATTTCACATTTTCAAGTATTTGGCTATCAACATGGCATTACTTTTAATGAGAAAACTCAGACTGATTCTTTCCCAGCTGTCACAATCAAATAGGTTGACATTAAAGGGTATTGCAGATAATCAAGGAAGACAGCCACTAAAATACATTAATGACTATATAACATGTATTGGGTGTTACCAGTTACCAAGAAACAACATATCATTCTATTGGATAATGGCACATTTCCCACTAAACATCTTAGATAGGTAAAGGTAAAGGTTTCCCTTGCTCGAAAGCCAGTCGTATCCGACTCTAGGGTGCAGTGCTCATCTCTGTTTCTAAGCCGAAGAGCCAGCGTTGTCTGCTTCTGCAGACGTTTCCATGGTCATGTGGCAGGCATGACTAGACACCGGAGCGCACGGAACGCTGTTACCTTCCCACCGAAGTGGTCCCTATTTATCTACTTGCAATTTCTTGCTTTCGAACTGCTAGGTTGGCAGGAGCTGGGACGAAGACGGGAGCTCATTTCCGATAAAAATGTTTTAAAGCAGTAACACTCATGCTTACAAGTGTTAGTAATACACAACAGGTGGAAATGGTAAACTCTTGATGAACATGAAAATAAATTGATTTTATTTATATTTAGACTTATATTCCACCTATCTAAGGACAATGAAGAAAGTAGGAAAAACCATTAGGAGTTAGCTCTTCAGCAATGGACACATACAACATAAAATTGGACTGCCATCTGTCTCATCTGTTTTGATCTGGATTCTTGCATTGAGCAAGGCCCTTCCAACTCAATTATTATTATTCCAAGATATCCACTTGAACTTTCCGTTATTGGCAGAAACATTCATTCATTCATTTACCAATTTATTTGTTTGTTGCAGTTCAATATAATTACTACCTGGCTTGACCATGCTCTGACTATATCAATTTCTGATTGTATATCAGTAGTTAGAACCAGTTGGCATTTATATAAATGTCTTTATCTGGAAATCGTAAGAAAGATTTTTGTTGTAAAACTTTTGAAGGTTTTATCCTCTATCCTCCAGAGTGATAAATAAGATAGGCAGCTCAATGCTAAAAAAAGCTTCTCTGGCCATGATTATGTAGAAGCACTGTGCTAAAGACATGAGCCTTCCTTGCCATCATCACCATGGTCTCTAACTATGGATTTACTCTGTCATATTATGTCTGAGGTTTTTTTTAACCACTGTCCTCTATCTCTTGGCTAAATTATTTAATTGCTTTATTTCCTGAGAACTGCGGATCAGGAAGGAATTTTGGAAATTTTTGTACTGAAACTCCTTCCAAATAGGAAGCAGAACCTTGGCAAGTGGCTTTCTAAGAAACACACTTCAGGATGTCAGAAAGCCATCAGGAAAGAACACTCTTCCAGATTTAAAATATTACACTTGGCTGTTATGTCCCTGTTAAGCTTGAATGACAAAACTGGTCAAAGTCTTACTAGTTTTGACTGATTCATCAGCTATGTTCCTATCTGAACAAGTCAGTTTTTGATTATGCCCTTCACACAATGAAATAGTCATGTAATGCATGAGACTGCCTCTAAAGATGTTTTAGAAGTTTCAACTGTTGCATAGTGCAAATTCCCAGAAGCTTCCTTGGTACCTGGTGCATTTCTGGGTCTGACTTAAAGTGTTGATGATTACGTTCTAAATCACTAGCACTAAGTGGATCGACTTCAAGTTATTTCAAGGATTGCCTTCATCTTTATGAACTTACCCAGGGCTAAGTTTGGCCAGAGACAGATGAATTATATGTTCACAAATAAGACCAATCAGATCAATAAACAGAAAAGACAATGCCATTTTTTGTGGTTTTGTTATCTTTATGAATGCTCTTCCATGGAAAATATTTACCAGGAATCCTCCCTTGCTCATTTTAGTGGCCCTTAAACACTTGGATGTTTGAGTCTTTTTCAAATTAGTGCCAGGTTTTATGTTTAATATTTTATACTCTGCATTTTAAACCTGTTGCTGTTATTTTGAAATTGTGTTTGAATTTTACATTGCAATGTTATAAATAAATATTAAAATATGTTTTATTTAGAGTCTCCTTTCAACTCCATTACTGAGGAGCCTCCTCAAAGATTGTGGTATTTTTGAATCACAATCATGCGTAACTTGGGCATGGCCACCTTGTAGTGCCGGCTAATTTTTCTTGGACAAAGGAACTGCAGAATGAATTCACCAAAAGGTATCTTCATTCTGGCAGTTTAACATATGATCTAGATATGAAAAAAGAAGAACTCCATTATTCTTTAACTGACATCATAAGGGTTTTACTGCTTTAAGATAATGTAAATAAAACATAATGTAAATGAAATAATGAAACAATTGCAATAATGTAACAATAGTAATATATTTGTGACAGAAGAAACCTTAGCAGATCTTATATTTTTAGGTTATTAATTTACAACCCAGTACAAATTTCCAGATCCAAAGAATGTGCTGCCACGTATACTGTACCCAATGCGGTTGAGTTTGTGGAGGGTGTCTTTTGTTTATGACTATATGTTCACACTAAGAATGTAGGATTGCTGCTTCCAGTTAGTTTAGATCTATTGCTATTCAGTAAGCTGAATTTACTATAGCTGTGACTTCTTCTTCCGTGTCTAGACCAGATGTGAAACTTCCAAAAATGAAGCCACCTTTTGGGGAATTCATTCTGCATTTCCTTTCATATGACCTAGTGTGAAAAAGATTAGCTGACACAAGGTAGCCATTGCCCAGGGTATGCCCAATTGTGGTTCAAAAATACCACATTGAGGAGGCTCTTTGCAGGCGCACCCACCCAAATAAAGACTAAAGGCATCGGGCCACTTTTATTGAATAATGCTCTAGTCCGAATTATCACTTTCAATTGGTGTATCATCCAATTGTAACCCCTGAGACATTAGGCGTACCCATAGGGGCGGTTACCCCTGCAATAACTGGGGAATAATTGGGTAACCAGGAATTAACAGGACAGTGTGGATTAAACTGTCCTCCCACAGTAACTTGTCGTGGCCATGGCCACTGTACCCCTCCAGCAGTATTAGGTAGTGTCACTGGTGTGCTGACTTGACCAGTATACTCACTCGGTGCACCCCCATGGGCCGCCCCCACTGGGGGTTCCGGCCCACGGTGGGCGTCGGAGCTCGGGATGGGTATCGAGCTCTGCGTGCCGCTGCGCCCCTGCCAAGCAGGACCGGTCCGGCGGAAAGCCCTGTTGCAATGGCCTGATGGGGAGCTGTGAGGCGCCAGCTTGGGCTGGCCTGATGGCCTCGAGCAGCTCATCCCTATTAGCGGCCCGCTGGACAGCCGTGTCCGACGTGTGGGCCGGAACTGCAGGGTTTGCAAGCCCACCATCCGAAGGTGGTGGAGCAATGCCCATTGATGCCTCCAGCACCGAAATGTGTGCAAGGAGAGCATCGACAGTCTCAGACACACCGGGATAAGGTGGGCCGGATGGGCCGGATGTCCCACCGGGCAATTGGTGAGGGATAAGACCAAATGGCAATCCCTGGCCCGAATAGGGCCTTGCCCAGTAATCCGGCCCATGAGGGGCCGGAAGAATGGTGGGGCGGAAACCCGCACCGAGCCTAAGCGGGCCGCCATGCCCCGAGTCAGGCAAAGGCGCAGCAGGGGTAGGAACCCCAGAGGGGCAGGCCTGTGCCGCCCCGCCCGAGTCCCCAGACTGGGTGGGTAGGCAGAAGCCTGTTCGCCCACATTGGTGGCAGTGGGTACTAAAACCCCACCACCCACTTGTGCGGGTGCCGCCTGAGCCCTCCTTCCCGGTGGCAGCCCCCGAGAAGTTGAGGGGGTGGGCAGAGCCCTCCCCCTTGAACGTGGCCTAGGGGCCGGTGCCTTGCGCTTGGGTGCCATGGCCACCCAAGCGATCGCTTTTGGGGGAGGAAAAATTCCTTCGAGAAAGAACGGGGTGAAGCCGGGAAGGAAGTAGCGGAGCAAACTTCTCCGCTCCGTCGCTTCTAAAATGGCAGTGCGGCTGCCTCACGGCCACCCCTTTTAAAGAGAGGTGGCCACGCCCCCTAACTAACCTGGATGTCTGCGTCCGGGTGGGGGCCCCCCCGCAAAGAGCGCGGCAGCCATTTTGGCGCCGCGCTTGCATTCTGTATACTCCATAGCTGTGACTGACAATTGCTTTTTGAAATAATTCAGTGTTTTTCTTGAGATAAATAAGAACATCTGGGAGTCATCAGCTCTGAATGATAAAGGAACTATTAAGTGTAATTAATATTTTGAGGTAGATTTTGTCTGGATGGGGAAGTACTGTTTTACTTTCTGTCAAGGCTTTGATATTTGTGTGATTCTTTGCCAACAGATTATAGTATTTCTTTGAATTTCTTCTAATTATGTTTCTTATTGATCTGTGAGTTGCAGATAAGGTTAGATATAGTCAATTAACTATTACCCTCAGCAAAACCTATTTTAATTTAAAAACAGAATTCAATGCCCTAGGTTTAGATGGTTTGTGATAGAAGTAATGCACTTGACAGTTCTAAGCCAGAGGTGAATGTCTGCCTTTCTTTGTATCATTCAGTAGCCCGATTTGCTGTACTGAAAGGTTATAAAATTGGAGCATTTCATGTTTCAAAGGTATTGATTTTACTAATATGGTATGGGTAGTGAAAACAATATCTTCACATTGGAAACATGAATTATTACCTAGTACTTGATTCCAAGGCAAAGTTTATTTGACGGTGCAGATAAGTTTCCACTCACATATTCCGCTGAGCTGATAACTGATATGTTCAAGAAATTGGAAATTGATCTCTTAAAATAAATTGTTACTTTTATTAATTAATAATCAGGATTTAAAATAGCAGGACAATATTGATAGACCAGAAAAAGTTTTTTTGCCATGTAGACATAGAACTCTTTAGATTTGAGGGCAAGTTATCTCCAAGGTTTGCTAAGAGGCAGGAATGTCCTGTCCTCCCCCAGCCAGCATAACAAGTGAAAAAAGAATCTAAGAGGCCTTAAACAGTATTCTGTCTCTGTGGACAATGTCTGAAGCAATTTCATAGCTGCAGCAGTAAGTTTTATTTGGCTAATGCTGGGCAGAAGACCTAACCCAGTCAAGTGGCAAATGCAGAGAAGAAATCTACAGAGAAGAGGGAGTAAAAAAAGGAACTGAGGGAAGAAATATGGATAATCCCGTGCAAAAACTAAAACCTAATCACTGAAAGCCCAGAAAAGAGTGCAATCAGCCAAAGCAGTCTCTTTCACACTCAATTACGACTAAAGTAAGTCAAAGTGCAGTTTGAATAAGACAGTGTGCTGATCCTAACCTTGATAACACAGCTCTAAAATGAAGTGGGTAAAATGTGGTGTGCAAGAAAATACAAAGACCAAGGAGCATAACACAAAAAGCTATCTTCACACACTCTGGGATTCAAGAGTCCTAGAGAGGTCCCTTCCTTGCATTGGGACTGAATGAAGCTGTCAGGAGGGGAAACACACTTGTTTCCGCTCCATCTTAAATCACATCAGTATCCACCTTATGGATCCATCCTATTTGTCCCTTTAGCATCCATTTCTCTATGCTTATTATGTAATCCTTTGGATACCAGTTTTGTTTCTTTTTTGCAGTGTTCTGGATCAGTTGGGATCTGTACAAGAGCCAGGTTGTTGTTGTTGTTGTTTTTGTTTTACAAAGCAGTGGTTCAGCAAAAAAAAAAAAGTCAAGATACAACTGAAGCCAGTCTGTAGCCCTAATGCAAACTTCTTGTTGTTTTTCACACAAGGTTGAAGAATGGTAACATTCTTCTTCTCAGTGAGAATAGTGGAAAATGTCTTGGGGCTTCCAACAGAATCATCACATTAGTAAGAATGATGTCAAATTATATGTCCTCCCACCCACGCCAGATTGCACAGTTTGAGTCTATATTGTACACATTTGCCTAAATCAGGGCGATTCCTGATTTGTTTAAGAATATGAAGAAAATAATGGCTTCTTGAAATATTTCCTAAAAATTCAGTCCTTTTGTGCTTGCTCTACTTTTGTGTAATTTGCTTTGCAAAAGAGAAAAGAACCTATAAGTATGCATCAATTTGAGAGAGAAGGAGAGGAATCTTGGAGGTCCAGAAACTTCATTACCTATATTCCTTGTTAATGTTATATGTTTTCTCCTTACCCATTGCATTATTAATTTCATTATTGCATACTTGTAAGAGTCCTGGTAGCGCAGTGGTTAAACTGCTGTACTGCAGACAGAACATTGTGAGTTCAATCCTGATCAGGGCTCAAGGTTGACTCAGCCTTCCATCCTTCCAAGATCAATAAAATGTGTACCCAGCATGTTGGGGGCAAATGCTAATTACTCTGTGAACTGCCCAGAGAGTGCACTAAGTGCTATGGGGTAATATATAAGTATAATTGTTAATGCTATACTTGTTGCTTTTTAGTTCCTTTTCAGAAGAAAACCATCTTAAAAAGTAAGTTTAAAATATTTTAGCATGTCCTCCCAAAAGGAATGAGTAAACTAAACTGTAAACTTTACTTGTGATATGGGTGGGTGGGGGTGGGTTACTGTTTTCCTTTACAAAAGGAATGTTGTTATCACATCATTATTCCAAAATGTAATTTTACAAGTTAAAATACCACAAAAAGTAAAATGTTACAGGCAACTTGTAATACATTGCTTTCAGGTTGTAGTGTGGTCAAGTTGATGCTACAGCTCAGCAAGATGTCTATAAAAACATTCATCACTATGTTGGGGCCACTATGTTTAAATAGCATTTTAAATAAAGGAGTGGCCCACAAAACTACTTTAGTGTCACAGATATATGACATCAAGATTTATGGTCCAATGTTCCACTGCTTCTACCATATAATAAATAAGTGTTCAGTCACCAGACTTCAAGTATTGATACTGATTTGAAAGCATACAGTGTCAGTGTGGTTGTGATCCGAGTGGAAAATGTATTTAAAATCTAAACAACATAACTGTGAGCTTTGATTAGTAGTATAGGATAGAATAGGACGAGAAAGGATAGTATATATCAGGGGTTCCCAACCTATCGCCCGTGGACCTAATCTGGCCCATGGTGCCAGTTAATCGGGCCCATGGTGGGAACATAGGTACTGCCAGAAGCTCCCTGCCACCACCAGAAGTGCCCAAAACACAGCAGCAGCAGGCACAATCATGCCATTTTCCAGCTGCATTTGCAGCCTCCACCACATGACAGTGGGGGTGGAGGGACATTTTTACCGCGGTTTGTAAATTTTCCACCAATTTTTGTTGCATTTTGGCAGTGAAAACACAGCATTTTGGGCATTTCTAGGTTCGGTGGTGATAGGTGCAATCACACCTTTTCCTGCTGCTTTTGCAGCCTCCGCCACTTCCCATGGGGGTGGGGTGGGGCGAGGGACACTTTCACTGCATTTTGGTAATTTTTCACAATTCCAGTTGCAGATATTGACAGATAGTTGTATTAATTCATTTTCCTATCTTTAACATAAAAAAAGCATTTAGCAAGCAACAGTGGGGGATGGTACAGATGTATGACTTTGCTGAAAAAATGATAGAGTGCTGAAGACAGTACAGATGTAAATGTTTTATCAATAACATTTTTGTTTTCAATTTATACATTTGTGGTTTAGTTGAATAGGTGCTAGGAAACTGTGTGAACCAGTGAGAGTTGCAAGCAATTTACAAAGTCATTCTGTCAAGTCTAATTTCACAGTTTAGAAGCTTGTGAATATGGGTGTGAATATAAGTGAGAGGTTAACAGAAGGAAAGAGATAAATTTTCCAGGAAAAAATTAACAATGTAAGATACTGTGATTTGTTGACGCTAGTAAAAGCATCTACACAAACGATCATGTAATATATATTTGCTTCTGCTGGTAAAGCTCTTAAGGGAAGTAAATGGTTTTATGTTGAATTGAGATAAATGATAGTGTAACAAAATGTGGATGTAATCAGGGAAGGATGTTGTCAGAATATGTGTGTTTGTTAAGTAAAATACATAATTCCATTTACT
The DNA here is from genome assembly GCA_035047305.1 of Bradypodion pumilum. Classification (NCBI taxonomy): domain Eukaryota; kingdom Metazoa; phylum Chordata; class Lepidosauria; order Squamata; family Chamaeleonidae; genus Bradypodion; species Bradypodion pumilum. Next base: position 329,807,376 of record JAWDJD010000003.1, read on the forward strand.
ATTTTTTATCATGTCAGAAGCACACAAAAGTGCTTTCTAGGTTGAAAGGAGATTTGCTGGAGGAACTCCGCTCAGGGGACGCCCCAATGAGGCTCATTTATGTCCCCAGGGTCTTTTCCCACTGAAGTGATCCCTATTTATTTACTTGTAATTTCTTGCTTTCGAACTGCTAGGTTGGCAGGAGCTGGGACAGAGACGAGAACTCATTCCATCATGCAGTACTCAGGTCTTGAACTGCCAACTTGCTGACCTTCCAGCTAACAAGGTGAGCTTCCTAATCACAAACCACTGCTGTCCCTCCTTTACTACTCAATGGATATCTATACAAAGTAGAGCTTTATGTACTGATAAATTGCACAGTTAAGTAAGTTTTCTTTGTCTGGTTGCTTTTACTTTGGTGGCAAAGAAGACATTAAAGTCCAGGTGAAACATGTTCCCAGAAGCCTAAGTCAATTCCCCAAAGCATGGATTAGCCAATGTAATAATTTAGGCTTCTGGGAATTGAACTCCCCATGTGGTGCATGGGCCCCAAATTGGGATCCACTGGTTTACAGTAACTTATTCTTTTTAAAGATGTGTTGTTAATAATGAAATACCTCCCCTTTTCAAGCAAAGTGTAATTTCCCTCTTCCTATTTGCTCACAGTTGTGTTGGTTAGGACAGTAAAAGATCTTGTTTGCTTCCTGTTTCTCTTTAGCACTGATTGAAAAACTGCCCACAGTAATGGTTTCAATCAGCACTACAGAGAGAAAGGAAGGAAAAAAAAACATTTTACTGTTCTAATTGATACAGCACAACCAGTGGTGGGCACTGACCAGTTCACACCGGTTCGGCCCCCCAGTAAAATTGGCTGGCCCCTCCCCCTCCCGGCCCCTCCCCTTCCTCTACTCCTCCACCTCCAAGTCTGGAGCACATTGAGTCAATGGCCCGGGGAGGGGGGGTGGCGGCGGCCTGGCCATGGTGTGACCACCTCCCCTGGGGTTCCACTTCCCCTGCGCACCACACCGCCTTGGCTTCAGCCATCACCTGGCTGTCAGCATGAACTCCGCCTGGCAGGCACTGCTGCTGCTAGAAGCGGTGGTGGCATGTATGGTTGGGGGAAGGGGAGGAAGAAGCTCGCACTGCTTGGGCCAGCCTGAGTGCCGCCACCACCGCAAAGAGCAGCAGCCCTCAGCCATCTATCCGCCCAGCACAAACTCTACCCGGTAGACACTGCTGCTGCTAGAAGTGGCGGTGGTGGCGTGTGGGCTCCTCTGGCTAGCACAAGTTCCTCCCACCCCTTTCCCCCAGCTGCCCTTATTGCTGCCCTCCCAAGTGTGACTTGCAGCAGCCGCTTGAGGAGGAGGAGGAGGAGGAATAGGAGGAGAGCCGCTGCTGGCACTATTGGAGGGGGACCGATAGGGACCACTTCGTTGGGAAGGTAAACAGTGTTCTGTTTGTGTGTGTGGGGTGTTGTGCTGACCTGTCTGGGCCAGCAGGGTCACCGCATGGTGGCACTACAAAGCGAGTCTTGTTCAAGGATAGTCCAGATACCAGAGTCCAAAAGGCATGCCAAGGTCTGTTTATCGGTAGTCCAAGTCAGTAGTAAAATCCAAAGTGTGTCATGGTTGGCAGAGTAGTCAGGGTCACAGGAGGCAGTCTGGGATCAAGCAAGATGTCTGTCTTCGCACAACAGTTGTACCGATGCTGCCAGGCTTCAAGAGGCTTGCTTATAAGCCTCCCAGCTAATCGGTATCAGCTGGGAGCCTTCTTTGGTGCCTTGCCATGGCCTGCCTGCGTCTCAGGTGTATCTGTTTCCTAGCCCTCTCCCGGACTGAGTGCTGATCTCTGTCAGAGCCAGACTCCTGATCTGACAGGTCAGCTGCTGAGGAGAACAGACTTGGGCCAGGCGCAGGCTGAGGCCACTGGCTCAGGGCATCCTCAGGCTCAGGTGCAGGCAGAACTGGACTGGCATAGGGAGTGCCCCTTGATCCAGCTCATCTTCGGAATCAGAGGAGGGCTGGATCACAACAGGTGTGTGTGTGTGTGCGTGTGTGCGTGTGTGTGTGTGTGTGTGTGTAAGGGGAGCAATAGGGACCACTTCGTTGTGAAGGTAAACAGTAATGTGTGTGTGTGGGGTGGGGAGGGGAGGGGAGGGGAGGGGGAAGGGGAGCAATAGGGACCACTTTGTTGGGAAGGTAAACAGAGTTCTGTGGGGTGGGGGATGGGGGGACGCTTGGAGCCTCGGGAAGGGTCTGGGGAAGTTTAAGGGGGTTTTCCAGGGAGGAGGGAACAAGGGCCATGGAGTTCCCTGGACCAGTTAGTCTTTAACGTGCCACAAAGTTTTTGTCTTTTTCCCCTGATATGCTTGAAACACAGACTAACACGGCTACAATTTCAAAAGTTTTATTCTGTGCAAGCATATCAGAGAGTAAACAAAAGAAAAAGACAAAAACATTGTGGCACCTTAAAGACTAACTGCTGTCTTTTAATGTGAACTTTTGTGGATCAAGTACACTGGCTCTTTGGCTGTAATCAGAGATGAGCACTGAAACCTAGAGTTGGATATAACTGGCTTTCAAGCAAGGGCAACCTTTACCTTTACCTAATAACAAATGATCCCAGATTGGTATTCAGATTTGCTGTGAGGCTTTAGCCCTGTTTAGTTGCAAATGGTTAGTAAAGTTAAAGGTCGCCCTATCTCAAAAGCCAAACATATCCGACTCTAGGACTGCAGTGCTTATCTCTATTTACAGCCAAAGAGCCAGTGCTGTCTGTGTTTGCAGACGTTTTCATGGCCATGTGGCAGGCATGACTAGATCACCCACCCAGTCACATGGCTTCGGCCACAACGTAGGCTCCACCAACAACATAGGCTCCACCCACTGTGTGGTAGCGAAATTTTTGATGCCTACCACTGAGCACAACAATGAACAAATAGGAGGGGGGAAATCATGATTTCTTCGTCCTTCTGTCAGAGGACCTATGGAGGTGTTTAATTTGCTGTAATCATGAAGTGGTTTGTCATCCACTTCACAATACCAGCAACTAGGTTTCTGTTGCTGTTTGGAAGGGCGAGCAAACTAAATGTCATACACTGGGGGCACAATTTCTGTCTTCAATACAGCTTTATTTGAAAGAGATATGAAACTCTCCAGAGAGAGCCCTGAGCATCTCCATATTGATCCCCAGGGTAGTTATTAGTCCCATTTTGATGGACATAGTAGTACAGAATAAGTGTGCTGTTCTTGTCTTTTCCCCATAACAGAAAAAAGAGAACAGTTTTAATTTTGAAATCATGAAAATAATTCAAAATTGGTACCCAGAGGTCATTAGTTTGTGAGTTCTTTGGTCTTTGGTCCAAACAGATTTCTTAAGTATTGTTTCAGATTTGGCTGGTACAGTGTAAGGCAGGGGTGCCCAAACTATGATCCGGGGGCAGGATCCAGCCCATGGCACCAATTAATCCGGCCCATACCACCCACACCGTACCCAGAAGTGAAACGTACATGCACATGCACAGAGCACTGCCATAAATGACCTGTGTCTGTCGTAAACCTGCAATGGATTAAACACATTTATGACAGCCATGGGTCATTTACGGCAGCATTTTGCACATGCATGGGTGCATTCTGCACATTTGCATGCACATTTTACTTCTGCTTCCAGTGGGAGGAACCACGTGACTGGCATGCTGAACCACGTGACCGGCCCATGGCCCAAAAAGTTTGGGCACACCTGGTGTAAGGCATTTGTCCTTCACAACACTTAATTCTGAGGTATGGCTTATGTCCTGAAACTGCTTTCTGAGTTGCAGTTCAGTCTCTAAAAATATAAAATAATGATTTCACTCTCTGTAGCTATCACTCACCCTTGCCTCTTTTGAAAGGGTCAGCCCTAACTAAAGATGTCATTTTTATTTACTTGTCTATTTCTTTATTATTAATTAATTATTTTAATTTCATTTCAAATTCTATTTTTCTCGCTATCCAGGCACTCAATGCAATACACCCCTCTCCATGTTTTAGAGAAACGTGCAGCATTTTAAATTGTAAATTGGTATATTTAATGCACAGGTATGGCCTTCCCTGTCTTTTCTGTTCCTTTCTTCATTTATGTCAGTGTTTTATGGACATGTGGGCCCATATCAGACAGGGTTCACAACCTACTCAAAGCTCAATTCACAAACAATCTATTCTAGGTAGAGCTGTTCCTTTGTGTTTGTGTCGGAACTGACACCTGCTGTCACTGCTTCAGAGCAAATGTTCTCTTCTCTGACTTGAAATATATTGCAGTTTTGTCAAATATTGATGACCAATCTCTTTGAAGGAAAAGGGCCCCTGGTTTTTGTCTTCCACTTATCTCTATCATTTAATGATGTAGAAAACATAGCCAACAAGTTCAAACTATTACTTGAAAAAGAAAAGAAACAATACAATGTAGACAGAAATAGTGTTCTTTTCCTCACAACATTTTAAATCTTTCCACAAGGAAAACAATTCTCTTATTTTTGGATCACAAAGTAAAACAGATTTCAAATACAGTACTTGTATCTGATTCAGTAGTACATTAAATGAACTTACATTTATTAAAAGAAGAGGCGATAATTTCAAAAATAGAATTGAGAATGCCTCATAAGATTTAATGCAAAATACCTTTAAGCGGTGCTAAGTGAAATTGAACTATAGCATCTGGTTTGATTATATGACAGGGCTGAGCATTGGAGATACATGTTTGATTTTCACCATTGTTGGGTTCAGATGGGGGGAAAAACTTTTATATAGATATGTGTAAAAGCCATCTCAACATTGAAAGGACTATACCACTGAATTTTTTTTCAATGGAAGGAAAAATTCATCAACCCTATCTCAAAGGTGGCATTCTTTTTTTTAACATTGGTTTTTGTTGTAGCACAACTATTATTTTCTACAAGAATCTTTCTTTTTTTATTGCTTCTGAAAGAGGCAACAAAGATAACCAAGCTAATATTCTAAACTATTTTGCATTTTTCACAGTGCTCTGTGTCCCTTTTTTCCTGGTTCATTGGAATAAGCATAAAAATGTAAAAATTTGAAGAACATTCTGAAGGTTCATCTTTTATTTTTAGGGAATAAGAAAAAAATTAAAACATTAAAAATCTTCTAAGAAATAAAAGTGATAAAATTTTGCTAAGAACAAGTTTTTATTATATAGCATTAAGCACTTTCCCAAGAATATTGCAAATACAGTACAGTAGACCTTTGCATAACGACGTTAAAAACAAAACAAAACTGAAGGCACATTTATTAATCTTAAAGTGTGTGCAGTTTTTAGGACAGAGACCTAAGGCAGTTCAGTGCCCCAAGTAGAACATAATCACCTTCTCTGGGTTAGTAGATAGATAGAGAGAGAGAGAGATAAATCTTTATTGTCATTGTCCTGCATAGAACAATGAGTTCTCAAGTAGTGTTGCTAAACAATTTCTGTTGTTATGCGGGTTTCTATGGAGTTTCCTGCGTAACGACGTTTTGTCCGGATAATGAGGGTTATTTTAGCGGCGTTGTCCGGACAACGACTGCAGTGGCTCAAGTAGGTAAGACGCTGACTGGGAAGCGGAAGGTCAGCAGTTCGATTCCCGAGTACTGCAGGACGGAATGAGCTCCCGTCTTTGACCCAGCTCCTGCCAACCTAGCAGTTCGAAAGCAAGAAATTGCAAGTAGATAAATAGGGACCACTTTGGTGGGAAGGAAACAGCGTTCCGTGCGCTCCGGTGTCTAGTCATGCCTGCCACATGACCACGGAAACATCTGCAGAAGCAGACAGCGCTGGGCTGTTCGGCTTGGAAACAGAGATGAGCACTGCACCCTAGAGTCGGATACGACTGGCTTTCGAGCAAGGGAAACCTTTACCTTTACCGGACAACGACACTAAAAAAATTGTTATGCAGGGCAAAACGTGGCGCATAACGACTCGTTGTTAAGCGAAAATGATGCTATTCGAATACGTTGTTATGTGAGGGTTGATGTACTACATTTTAGAAGAGCCATTGTAGAAGCATTTGGTATTTTTGAAGAAAACTCTTACTGCTCTTTCCTTTTAACAAGTATGAAGAGGGAAGTATTTTGTCAGCTGCAGGGAATAGGTGAAGCTAGTGCTCTGCCATAATTTGGTCTTTCACTTTTCTGTTTCCTTCTTAGAAAGTCTTTTGGTAGTATTTCTGAGCTTACAGTAATATAGCAACATGGCTGAGCCTAATGCATTTTTTTTATTGCTTTTCATCTTCCGTGGCATTGACTTTTGATCACAATGCAGCTTCCCTTGCAACCCACCTTTCCTCATCTGAAAAGCCCTGTGGGAGTACTTACTTTACAACAATTCCCTCTGGATTTCAGCAAAGATTATTGTACAAGACAGGACATTTGCAAACATCTAGAGATAAGATATGAACCAGATTCCTAAAAATATTTCAGGATCCCCCTGGCATTTTGAAACGTTATCTGGAATACATTTTAAACCCAAACTGAAGTTCTAAAATACTTGTGAGAGAATTTTTCAAAACAGCAATAACATTCATACCTTAGAGTGAAATGTGAGCCCTACTCTGACTGGAATTAGATAACTGTTTCAAACGAAATATAATGTATTTTTGATCCATCATGTTATCCTTAATAATAATGGATATTTTCTCTTCACAATGTACAAGTCAACATCATAAAAGCCATTATATAATAAGACAAATGTCACAGTAATTGTATCGTGTATTGCACCTTTTATTCAAAAATTCATATGAACTTTCTTCCCTCTTCTGTCCAGCAAACAAATGATTATATTTCATACAATTCCTTTTTCGATAGCTATATTGTCTATATACCAAGGGACCACAAAAGACCACTAGGCAGACCCTGAAAATGATGGGATGAGCCGATGGTAAAGCTGTTTGGCCAGAGGTGCAAACAGAAGGCTAAGGATAGAACCTTTTGGATTTCAGTCTATTTGATAAGCGAAGACAAATCAATATTGGATATTGAATTGGATTTTGTCCATTCTTGACATGGACTAAATTGTTATAAAATCCATTCTTATAATTCATGAAAATATTTACTCAGGAGTTACAAAGTAGTAGGTGATGGAGATAACACTTTGGTTATGTTTCAAAGCAAGCATTGCATCTGTCACATCATATGTATTTTCACATCTCAGTTGTTTGTAAAATGAATTAACACTAATTTTGAACTTACTGCTAGTTTCCCCCTTGTACTTTCCTTTGTGGGATGCTGCTTAAAAATAGTAGATTTAGGTGTGTAATCTTCACTATGAAAAGGAAAGGATTTGGTGATATTTTATTTTCTATCACAAAATAATTGCTAACATTCTAAAAAGGGTGTGCTACATTTAAAACCTGTCTATCAAAGATACCTGATCAGTATAAGGTTGACTGAGCTTTATTAAGTAATTTATCTTCTAGGTACAGCCATACAGACAAAAATGTATGTTTCAATCCAGTGACTGAAATCCTATTACTCAGAGAAGTCACACTAGAGCAGTGATAGCAAACCTTTTAGAAATTGAATGTGCAAGGAAGCTTGCAGGAAGACACCACACATGCCCACCCACCATGTGATGTCACTGGGTATGTTTGCATGCACACCACTTGAGCTGCAGTGGTGACATGTGGCCCAACCCCCCATGGGGGCTGACCCCTGTGGGTGTGCCCCCCCCCTGCGGGTGCACCTGATCCCCACACATATGCACCCAACTCCTCCACTGCATGTGTCCAACCACTCCCCACATGCATACCCAACCCCACACACATGTACACTGCCACCACTTGGCCTCCTAGGAGGGGTGAGCGAGGGTGTTTGGTTGCTTCACCTTGCCCCTGCCACCATCTCCCAGGTGGGATTTCAGCCTCTCCTCTTGCCTCCCCATTGGCAGAGGGAGAGGGGTAAGTGGAGAAGGGGTGCTGACATTGCCACAGGCTGGGATGGGCAGGGTGGGTCTTACCCATGGCAGCATGCATGTCTACAGAATGGCCTCTGCATACCACCTCTGGCATGTGTGTCATAGGTTTACCACCACTGCAGTAGAGTGAGTGAGGATTTAGTGAATCAGTGGGCATTTGGTGAATCAGCTGAGCCATTAATTTCCATGGATTCAAATGAGCCTAGTCTACTTGTGAGTTACATTAGCATAAGTCCTTTTGAGTTCATGGAACTTATAGCAAAGTTGTCTCACCAAATCACCAGAGATTCATTGGGCCTTCTATGCTAAGCAGGATTTCATCCAATATGTAAAATGTATTCACAGCTTGGCTCACAACTTCTTGTCTGTCCTGTTTCAGGTTCTCTTTCTTGTAACTTTCCTTCTTTCAGGCCATTGCTTCTTATCCTGTTGCCTACTGTGCAAAAACTTGTGCCAGAGTGGGGGCGGGGAAATAATGGAATTGGAGGGAGTGTTTCTGTTACACTATGGAATTGGGCTTGTAAGCGCTCCATTTTTTCCATGTTATTCAAAGCAAAACAATTTCCTTGTTTGGGCAAGCAAAATAACCCTGCCTTCTTTGATTCACACATTGATGTGCTGAAGGAATTTGAGTGTGTCAGTGAAACTAAGAGCAATACTGTTAGGGGGCAGACTCCATTTTGTCCTCCTGACAAGGTTAACCAAGGAAGTATGGTCACAATTAAGACACCAGACTAAGATGCATCCATCCTCATCAAAGATAATGGTTTCATCAGTAGAAGAGAATAAATAGTTCCAGTGATGATAGGGATAGCAACTATCTGAAGGTGACATGACAGAAGAGGCAATGGCTAACCTTGTTATTACTGCACATAAGGTGGCAATAGCAAAGCACATTTCTTGTCTTGAAGGTAGGAGGCAATAGAAAACTACTGCTGATCTTTTCTTACTGTTAAAAACCTATGATGAAATGAGAAATAGTGCTTGCAGATGAGATTTCGTTTTGCTGTATTTTGGTGGTGTTTCATTCATAGGAACTGGAGAAGACTTGACAGCACATATCAGCAAGAATACTTGCCTCCTGGTCTACTTGTTTTTTGTCCTTGGAGACAGGTATTTTGTATACTGTACAGAAACTAACCATGTGGACTAAGCATACATTTTCAGTACATTTTGACTTTCCCCAAACCTGATATGGATATGGTTTGCTGACGACAACTCTGTCTTTCCCCCTAAAATTGGCATTACTGGTTGTCTTCTATCATCATAATCAAACCAGGGATTTCAATTAGGAACTGTTGCTGTAGGAACCCCTAAGTACAGTACTGAGTTTGCCCAGTTCACCAGAGAAAGGAGATGTGTTGTGGGGACTGATCTTAAATGCTAGGAAATCGTAGAAGTGCATGTGTAGTCTGCTGAGGGGAGAGGAAGAATTTTCTCTTTTCCTAAATAGAGGAAGAAATGTTATTTTTAAAAAAACTAAACAACTAAACTCTCCAACCTGGAGGTTGTCCTTAGGTATCCATAATTATAGCCATTGATACCCTTGTCTTCCATGAACTTGTCTTGAAGCTGTCAAGACTGACAGCTGTCAGCACTTCTTCTGGCAGGGAGTTCCATAGACCAGTGATCCTCTGTGTGAAAAAGTACTTTCTCTTATTTGTTTGAGAACTAGTACCCAAAAGTTTCATGGAGTGCCCCCTAGTTCTAGTGTTATGCAGTAGGGAAAACAGTTTTTCCTTACCTACTTTGTCCACACCATGCATGATTTTGTAAACTTCAGTCAGGTCACTTCTTAGATGCCATCATTCAAGAGTGAAGAGGCCCAACCGTTGCAACCTCAGATGGTAAGGAAGGTGTTCCAGTCCCCTAATCATTCTCGTTGCCCTCCTTTTCCAGCTCCATAATATCCTTCTGGAGGTATGGCGACCAGAACGGTACACAACATTCCAGATAGGGCCTCACCATAGATTTATAAAGAGGAAAAATGACACTTGCTGACTTATTTTCTATACCCTTCCTAATGATCCCTAGCATTGAGTTTGCTTTTTTCACTGCTGAGGCACACTGGGTTGACACCTTCATTGATCTGTCCACCAGGACACCAAAGTCCCTTTTCTGGTTTGTCGCAGAGTTCAGACCCCATCAGTTTATAAATGTAATTGTTGTTTTCCTTTGCCCCAACGTGCATAACTCTCCACTTACTAATGTTGAAGCTCATTTGCCACTGTTTTGCCCACTCCCCCAGTGTCAAGAGATCCCTCTGGAGCTCCTCACAATCTCTCACAGTTTTCACTACTGTAGTTTTAGTTTACTAAGCCTGGACACTGCATTACTTTATTATAGCAAATGTATAATAACAAAGAAGACAGGGATGATCATGAGGGGATCACAGTTTTGGTCACAACTACTGAATATGTTTTACTGAGGCTTCTTTAAATTTTGCACGGTAATGAAAATTTTGCACTTAAATCATTCTATGATCGTGATTAATGATTTTTGAATCTATACTGTTTTTTTTTTGTTTCTTTATAACAATTGCAAAATGGGTTTACACTGACCCATATTCTCTTTATGATTATGATTACAGCTTAGTTTTCACTTCTTCAACTTGCACTCAAATAAATAAGGACATTTTAGTAAAGTAATTTCAGCAAAATATGAAATTCCAATTCCACTTATTCTCAGAGTTTGGTAAATAAATTCATTAATCTCATTTTTGTAGAGATGACCTTTGATGTTACTGTAATGAGGAATCTGGAAGGACATACTAAGAGGTGTTAGGTTCTATGAAATGTAAAATGACACAAATTACTTTTATTGACTTGTCATATTCAGTATCAGTCCTTGGTTATTTACTACAATAGCTTGTAAGTTGCTGCCTATATATAACAGCTGGAGGCTTCCATTAAAATAAAAGTCTTAGCCCCAATTACTCTAGCAATTAGGTAATTAAAACAATTCACACCCCATAAAATGAACATATAACCAAGAATGTCAAAGTACAAGTTTATGAAATTCATTTGAACAGCATGTGTCTAGCAATGACCTTGGTAGACATGCTGAGCTTACCAATCAACAGGAAAGTCTTCAGTGCAATAGGAAAAGAGCTTATTTGAAACAGCAACTTGGGGAAACTTTCAGAGTCACTTGAGTTCAAGACAACTATATATATTTGCTTCAGTTTTGCCAGGTTCAAAATCAATTCAACGAACAAAGAATAGATGATACACAACTGAAGCTCATATTATCATGCCTCGAAAAAACAAGGGGAGGGGTACCCAAGCCGGCAAGCAGGTATTCACTGGGAAAAGCGCCATCCCTTGTGGAGACCTGACTCTCACCCTTGCCAATCCCCCGCCCTGCTTCAAGGCTGGCCACGAAACAGCAGAGGGGAATGCAAAAGCAGCCCTCACCCAGGCAGCACCCAACACCCACACGGTGAAGCAGTGCCCCCCCAAGCCCCGGCGAAGCTGGGCAAAATAGATAGTATTGACGTATTTGTGACTTGTTCATCAACTCCCAGTTGCAAGAAGCTCCAATTGTGAATCAATGGGCAGCGCTGCACCAACTTGTTGCTATGAAAAGCCAGAATTGTCCTTTATCAATGTATCTAAATTATACTGCTATGATGAATGCCATATTTTCTTCTTTCTTTCTCCTGAATTAGAGAAATCATAAATAATATCAATATGTAGCCCTCTGAAGTATTTGTTCTGTAAAGAGCTTTAGCAGTGGGGATATCATTCAAAAGTAATGAGCAACAAAGCAATCTGGGGGAAAATTGAATCGCATAATGTTAAAATCCTATGGGATGCATCGGATAATGTTTGCTATAGCCTGTGCCGGTTACAATGTATCTCTATAGAGTTTTAACATTATCCGAGGCATCCCATAGGATTTTAACGTTATCTGATGCATGCATCAGATAACGTTAAAAATCGGATAACACTAAGACTTGTCGAACCAAGTGTTAGGGTTATCCAAGGTTTTACTCTATTTGGATAAGTCATGATTAATCCACATGGCATAAAAATAAAGAAAATGTAAAATAAGAAATTCATTTTTAAAATTGTGAATGTTACAATTTTATATCAACAACCCATCAAGTAAATTAACAAACATTCATATAACTGTTAAAGACCAGAGTGAGAGCCTAAGACAGGTTTGTCGCAGAGAGTTCAGACCCCATCAGTTTATAAATGTAATTGGTTTTTTTTGCCCCAACATGCATCACTCTGCACTCACTAATGTTGAAGCTCATTTGCCACTGTTTTGCCCACTCCCCCAGTGCCAAGAGATCCTCACAATCTCTCACAGTTTTCACTACCCTGTATAATTTAGTGTCGTCAGCAAATTTGGCTACCTTGCTATTTACTCCTACTTCTAGATCATTTATGAAGAGGTTGAAAAGCAGGGGTCCCAGTACTGAACCTTGGGGGACCCCACTCTTTACTTCCCTCCACTTGGAGAAGTGTCCATTTAGTGCTACCCTCTGTTTCCTGTCCCTTAGCCAGTTGCTGATCTAGGACAAGACCTGTCCCTTTATTCCATGACTGGTAAGTTTATTCAAGAGCCTTTGGTGCAGGACCTTGTCAAAAGCCTTCTGAAAGTCCAGATAAACAATGTCAACTGGATCCCCTTTATCCACATGCTTGTTGATACTCTCAAAAAATTCCAACAGATTAGTGAGGCATGATTTCCCTTGCAAAAGCCATGTTGGCTCTCCTTTAGCAACGCCTTCTCATCTGTGTGCCTATTAATTCTATCTTTTAGGATGATTTCCATCACTTTACCTGGGTCACATGTCAAACTGACAGGTTGGTAATTTCCTGGATCACCCCTGGATACTTTTTTTGAAAATTGGTGTTACATTCTCTACCTTCCAGTTATCAGGCACAAAAGCCTGATTTGAGGGAAAGATTATATATTTTGGCTAGGAGATCAGCAATTTCATCTTTAAGTTCCCTGAGAACTCATGGATGGATGCCATCTGGTCCTGGTGATTTGTTAGCATTTAGTTTAACAAGACATGCAAGGACCTCCTCCCTGGTTATTTCTATCTGGCTTAATTCTTCGGTTTCTCTCCCTACGAAGATAGGCTCTGTTTTGGGCATGTGGTCTCTGTCTTCTTCAGTGAATACTGAAGCAAAGAATTCATTGAGTCTCTCTGCAATCTCTGTTTCCTCTTTAATAACCCCTTGCCTTCCATTGTCATCTAATGGTCCAATGGCCTTCCTAGTTGGGTTCTTACTTCTAATGTACTTAAAGAAGTCTTTGTTATTTCTCTGAGTATTTTTAGCTATACGCTCCTCAAAGTCTTGCTTTGCTTTCCTGATTGTTGCCTTGCATTTGTTCTGCCAGAATTTATGTTTCTGCCTGCTGTCCTCATTCAGACAAGCCTTCCATCTTCTAAATGAGCTTTTCTTGCTTTTGATCACTTACCAAACAGCTCCTGTAAGCCACAACACCGCCGGCTCCCCACCCCGACCTGCCTTGGTCAGGGGTGGGTGGGAGCATGCCTCAGCTGACCCGAGTTCCCGCCGCGGGGCTAGAAGAGCCGCCGCCGCCGAGCCGCCACAACACCGCCGGCTCCCCACCCCGACCTGCCGTGGTCAGGGGTGGGTGGGAGCATGCCTCAGCTGACCCGAGTTCCCGCCGCGGGGCTAGAAGAGCCGCCGCCGCCGAGCCGCCACAACACCGCCGGCTCCCCACCCCAACCTGCCTTGGTCAGGGGTGGGTGGGAGCATGCCTCAGCTGACCCGAGTTCCCGCCGCGGGGCTAGAAGAGCCGCTGCCGCCAAGCCGCCACAACACCGCCGGCTCCCCACCCCGACCTGCCGTGGTCAGGGGTGGGTGGGAGCATGCCTCAGCTGACCCGAGTTCCCGCCGCGGGGCTAGAAGAGCCGCCGCCGCCGAGCCGCCACAACACCGCCGGCTCCCCACCCCGACCTGCCTTGGTCAGGGGTGGGTGGGAGCATGCCTCAGCTGACCCGAGTTCCCGCCGTGGGGCTAGAAGAGCCGCCGCCGCTGCCGCCGAGCTGCCACAACACTGCCGGCTCCCCACCGCCGGCGTTCCTGGGACCCGCCTGCAGCTGCCTCCGGCCAGGACTTAAAAGGCCGTTGAGGCAGCGAGACTTTGCCGCCGCCCCCGGCCCTCCTGGCAGGGTGAAGGGACCCCTGCAGCGCCAAACGCAGAGACCACCGCCGGCGTTCCTGGGACCCGCCTCCAGCTGCCTTTGATTGCCTCTGGCCAGGATTTAAAGGCGGTTGAGGCAGTGAGACTCTGTTGCTATTCTTTTTGTATTGTATTATTGAGTTCTTGTTACTGTATCTCTGTATTTCTGTCCTTGCCCTATGCTATATTGTATTTTGTTTTTTGCAACATTGTATTTGCTATTGTATTTTTGCTATATTGTATTTTATTTGATGTGTTGTGAGCCGCCCTGAGTCGGCATGTGCTGAGAAGGGCGGCATATAAATCAAATAAATAATAATAATAATAATAATAATAATAATAATAATAATAATAATAATAATAATAATAATAATAATAATAATAATAATAATAATAATAATAATAATAATAATAATAATAATAATAATAATAATAATAATCGGAGTCCTCTTGGACCTGTCAGTGCCCTTTTTCCTTTTGGGTATGCATTCCAATTGGGCCTCTGTTATTGTTTTTGTAAACAGCCTCCATGCTTCTTGGAGTGTTTGGAGTCTCTCAATTTTCCCTTTCAGCTTGTTTTTTTCTAGTTTCCTCATTTTTGGGAAATTTCCTGGTGGACAACTCAATGAAGGTGTCAACCCAGTGTGCCTCAGCAGTGAAAAAAGCAAACTCAATGCTAGGGATCACTAGGAATGGTATAGAAAATAAATCAGCAAGTGTCATTTTGCCTCTCTATAAATCTATGGTGAGGCCCCATCTGGAATACTGTGTAAAGTTCTGGTCACCATATCTCCAGAAGGATATTATGGAGCTGGAAAAAGTGCAGAGGAGGGCAACCAGAATGATTAGGGGACTGGAACACCTTCCTTACCATCTGAGGCTGCAACGGTTGGACCTCTTCACTCTTGAACGACAGCGTCTATGAAGTGACCTGACTGAAGTTTACAAAATCATGCATTGTGTGGACAAAGTAGATAAGGAAAAACTGTTTTCCCTATCGCATAACACTAGAACTAGGGGGCACTCCATGAAACCTTTGGGTGCTAGTTCTCAAACAAATAAGAGAAAGTACTTTTTCACCCAGAGGATCACTGGTCTATGGAACTCTGTTGTAATGGTCCATTGGAGTCGAGGTGCTGAACTCAAGGAAGGCACGTGAGACTGAAGTATGATGGTAAAAGCCAGCCCCGATACCCCGGGGTGGTCTGTATTTATTGACTACAATCAAGAGCAATCACGTATACCCCTCGTGCAACTCTCATGACAGAAAGCTGCTACATGGCACTTGGCTGGTTGGGTTACACTTACCAGCCTGCATGCCTAGGTTAGCCATAAGCAGGCTTAATCAGCAGATACTGGCAAGACTTACTATTCCTGCCTTATCTTAAACTGGAAGACTGTGTACCTATGCATAGCTGTTTTGTCTAGCTGTGGTTAGTGTCTGCTCAGCCTTATCCGCGGACGTGAGCCAGACACCGTATGCTGTTTATGAGACCGTGGGTCTCTTAACTCCTGACACTTGTCCTAGTGCAGTTAAAGGTTCCAGCCAAGGGAAAAAATGGAGTCACTAATGCTCCCTACTGCTATAAGCTCGTACCCAATTTCCTTTATGGTAAAGTCCAGTTGGTCTTCAAAGCGGTGTTCTTGCTGAAAGAACCCATCGGGAAAGGTTGCTGTCCAATTAGTGACCCGGGCAAACCACAGAACTCCCTGCCAGAAGAAGTGGTGGCAGCTGGCAGTCTTGACTGCTTCAAGAAAGGATTAGTCAAGTTCATGGAGGACAAGTGTATCAATGGCTATAATTATGGATACCTAAGGACAACCTCTGGGTTGGAGAGATAGGCAGGATATCTCTCAATGCCATTTCCAGGGAATCCTAAGCAGGTGAAGGCATCTGCTTGGGAATAATACCCTGAAGCAAATGGTGAGCCACTGTGTGAGACAGAATGCTGGACTGGATGGGCTGTGGCCTGTCCCAGCAAGGCTGTTTTTATGTTCTTATGACAGAGATTGCCAACCTTTTAAAGTTGGGGACCAGGTCACGCCTCCTCAGACAGTTGAGGGGGTGGGACTGGTGGTCCTCCTGCCATTTACGGCTGCCATAAATGATCCTGCACCTGTCATAAATGCATTTATGAGGTCTGTGGACTCATTCACTGCTGCTGTAAATGCGTTTATGATGACCACGGATTCATTTACCGCTGTTCTAAATGTGTTTAAGATGGCTGTGGACTCATTTATGTCTATTTACCTTCTTAATGTTTCAGTGCAATTCTTCTATGGAAATTTCTTTTTTACCTTTCACTAAAAGTCATTTCAGATCATTTCTGCTTTCTGACAAGATAATGTCATCTGCATATCATAAATTTTTTGAAAGGTTCTTCCACCAATTTTCACTCCTCATTCATCTGAACCTAGTCCAGTTTTCTATATGCTATTATCTGTATTTAAATTGAACAGATAAGGGAATAAAATACGCACCTTATTATATAGGAAACCATTCTGTCTCTCTATAATTCAATAGTATTTTCTTGTCCAAAATACAGATTATGTCAGGAAAATTGAGTGTTGAATAACAACCGTTGTTTCCAGAATAATCGATAGTTTCTCATGATCCAAATAGTCAATGACTTAGCTGTTCTTCTGAAATTCTTTGTTGAGCTCTAGGAGCCAGCAGATATTTAGAATGTGAAATCGAGTGCCTCTTCTTCCCCCTCAGAATCTAGCTTGAACATTAAGCATTTCTTGTTTCATATAAGATAACAGCCTTTGTTGAAACACCTTAAGTATCCCTTTGCTTGCATGGGAAATTACAGCAATGATCTTACAAATGCTACACTCCTTGACATCTCCTTTCTTTGGGATTGGAATGTATATCAAGTTTTGCTAGCCAGTGGGCCATTGTAATTTTTTTCTTCATTTGCTGGCATATTCTTGTTAGGAATTTGAAAGATTCAGTCTCTGTGGCTTGAAATAGTTCTGTTGGTATCCTGTTTATGCTTGGTGATTTATTTCTTCCCAGGACTTTCAGCACAGCCTTCACTTTGCTTTCTAAAACTGCAGGTTTAGCAATGTTATTTTTCTAATTCCTTCAATTTACACCAAAAACACTCCAATGTTTGCTATTAATAGTTCATGGTTTATACCAGTGATGACAAACCTTGGCACTCCAACTTTTCTTGAACCTCACTTCCCAGAAGCCCTGATCAGCAGGAGTGCTGACATGGGTTTCTGGTTATTGAAGTCCAAGAACACCTAGAGTGCCAAGGTTCGCCATCACTGGTTTATACCATAGTCCATCTCTAATCATTTGCAGAAATAATAGAGCTTCTTTGTCTTCCACCTCTAATTACATAATTATCTCATTTTTAGTTTTGCCAAATAGAGTTGTCCATATGTGCATTCATCTATTCCAGTCCCTGATGCTTTCTAAAACTGAAATTGTTGGCTTCTTATAATTCAATAAGTAGGGCTTCAGTTTCATTTTGAAATCCTAGACTGAATTCTTTGACAGTGTTTGGTACTGTTTTAATTTCTGCTTTTGCATTCCAAGTTTTAGGATAGACAAAAAGCAAAATAAAAAATAACAGAAATATAGCCAAAATCTAAATGTAATTTTTAGCCATTGAAAGAATAATCTTTGATTAAGAACCTGCAGATTTAGTTAGTGAAGTGAAACCTGGAAGAAAATAAATCATGTCAAATAGATTGACAAGCAATAGAACTAATTCGAGCAGGAGACCAAATTTATCAAAATGCTAACAGGGATATAATAGCAATAAGGAAGACAAAAACAACACTTTGCAGATTAGAAATATTCAACATATATTTCAGCCATGAACAGCTATTTCTAAGGTTGCTGTAATTATTGAACCATCACATTAAATTCCCATATAAGGAAAATAATACTCAAGGGATTCTTTCCCACAGTAGTAGACATAATGATCACCTGAATTAAATTTGCCCATTCCCGTCCACTTTAGTTTGCTCATTCTCAGGATGTCAATGTTCAATTTTACCATCTCATGTTTGAGCATGTCCAGCTTACCTTGATTTATAGATCTTACATTCTAGGTTCCTATGCAATATTGTTCCTTAAGGCATTGGACTTTCCTTTCCCGACCAGACAAAACCACAGGTGAGTATTCGTTTGACTTTGGCCAAAAGAGTGGCTTCACTCTTTCTAGGGCTATCTGTACTTTCCCTTTGATCTTCCCCAATAGCATATTGGACACCTTCCAGCTTGGGATGCTCATCTTCCAGCATCTTCTCTTTTAGTCTTTTGATACTGTCCATGGGGTTTTCTTTGACAAAGATGCTGGAGTGGGTTGCCATTTCCTTCTCCATTGTACCACATTTATAATGCTTATTTTGTGGCATATATTCCCAAATAATCATTTATCATTAAAGCAGAATGAAAAGAAATGAAACAGTTTGGGCAAAAAATTTGAGCAAATTGTCAAAGTTGAGGAAATTGTCAAATAAATTGGTTTACCCGTTTAGAGAAAATGTCTTGGAATGGCATACTATATAAGGCATATGTTATAAGAGAAGAAGGACAAAGACCACAAGGCAGACCCAGAGGAAGGTGGAGAGGCAAAAACGAAATATATATTACAAGAACACCAAATAATGCTGGTGGAGGCTGCTAGAAGTGCCAGAGCAAGAGTCTTGTATCTCTTCGACACCTGAAGGGGTAAAAGAGGAAATAAAGAAGAAGAAGTAGAGAAGTCACAGTTATAGACATTCAGAACTTTCACTGATATTAGGAAACTGACACTCTTCCTTGCTTTGAAAATAACTGTGAAATATTATAACTGGCTAGATTATTGCAATGCGCTCTACATGGGGCTGCCCTTGACTACCATTTGGAGGCTACAGTTGGTGCAGAATGCAGCAGCCCGGGAGGTGATGGGGTGCAGGTGTTATGTTCGTGCCTCACCATTGCTTCGGGAGCTGCACTGGTTACCAGTTTGTCTCCAGGTGCAATTCAAGGTGCTGGTTTTGACCTTTAAAGCCCTACATGGTAGTGGGCCAGGATACCTAAGAGACCGCATCGTCCCAAGAGTGTCTGTCCATCCAACCAGAGCGGACTGGAGGGGCTCTCTAATTGTTCAATCTGCCAGAGGGGCTCGCCTCTCTGGCACATGAAGGAGGGCCTTTTCTGTGTCCGCACCAGCCTTGTGGAACCTTCTGCCAGTAGAGTTGTGGGAGCAGACGGAGCTGCTGCCTTTCAGAAGAGAATTAAAAATCTGGTTGGCGGGGCAGGTGTGGGGCTCAGATGGAAGAGTGGCCCCCGCCTGTTGGCTTATAAAATGAAGCCTCCCCATCTTTTTTAATGCGGGCAGTTTTAATGTGGTTAGTTTTTAATAGGTGGGTGGGTATGTTGGAGTTTTAATTGTTTTTAATATGTATGTTTTAATCCTGTTTTGAGCCGCCCTGAGTCAGGTTCGCCTGATTGGGTGGCATAGATGAGCTATAAATAAATTAAATAAATAAATATACTAAAAATAATGCCATACATTTTTCTCTCCCTTTCATGGGTCAGTCAAGATTGTTGATATAAGCAGCACTGCAGAAATCCATGTGCTAGGCAGAAATTCATGCTAGAATTATGAACATGAAATATTCAGTACTAATATTTCTCATGCAGCAATATCGGATGCGTTTCTTTGGTGTTCAGAAACTGGAGGTGACAACCAGCATAGTGAAATACAGCTCTTTTATTTCTGGGGTCTGAACACAACTTGGAGGGGAACAACGGAGACTTATATACACAATAAACAGCGGGAACAAATATTATTGGGTGATTTGAATACATATTACAAAGTACATGTACATTTGACAGTTCAGATCTGTGCTTCTCGGCATTTAAACTTTGCACACTCGAAGTTTTGTGATACTACGTGAGTTGCATGGTCCTTTGGCAGTTTGATTGCTCAAAATGTCACCAACACATTTATTCATACATAACAATTTCTGACTGTTCTTCTTGTTTAGAAATTTGGTGCACACAATGAGATTATTATTTTTAACACTATCAATTTATGTCAAACTGAGGTTTAATTCTAAAAGAAACTCTATTTTGCTTCTGACTGTGAATACCCAAATCCTTCTTTTGGCCTTCTTAGCATTTTAAATCTATGAAAAATGCTCTTGTAAAACACTAGTTAGAAGAAACAGTTGCCATAGAATATTAATAAAGTAGAAGAATTACTGACAGAATACCTCATTGGTAGGAGGAGTAAAAAGAAGTAAAAGAAGGACAATTCTGTTCATTGATTGTCTTGGTTCAAAATTTAAATGGAGGAAAAAACTCTGCTTCTAGGCCATGCCTATAGTATAGGAACTACCCCATGCTTGGCATTACTGCATTTTTGTTTCAGTATCATTCTTGCAGTGTGTCTAATATACCTCCAGACTTCGATAATACCACTGAGGTTTGGAAACATGAGATGCAATATTTCAATGTTTGCCTGCAACAGATTTTGATGTTGATGTCTTAATGTAATGCTTCTCTCCTGATTAGTAGGATGGCAGCTCATGCATTTTATATGCTGTGTAAATGCTATTTACCTAACCTCCGCCTGTGAACAGTAGGATGTGAATAATACAATTTATTGCCTGATTCACCTGTGCTGATTCTAGAAAAACCCATAATAAAGCAACTCATAAAGTGGTATGTTATTGCCTGGACTACTAGAGATCAGTTGATAACTAATTCAATTTCCAAATATGCAGGAAGACAGTGATATTTGTACACATGCTATTTCTATACAAAGTAGCTGTTTTATTGTGTTCTATTTAGTTATACTAATTTTTTTTTAAACAAAATAATTTCTCAACTATTTTTTTAACAAACCAGGAAATCTGACTTCAGTACAGTAGTTTAAGCTCATAGCAAGATATGATATAAAAAAGATGTTATCAAACTCCGACAAGTGTTTATGGTTTGTTTGTTTGTTTGCGTTGCTTGAAATTTTAGGATTTTTAGACTGCAACACTGTATTCACCTGACTGGTAGGGCTACACTTATGAACAATAAGTAAAGCATCCTGATTCTTTGATGTGTGATAATAGGGAGTGAAAGAATGAAGCTGTTCTTATATAAATATATGTATTTATTGTAAAATGAAATCTAGGAAAGTGTTTTTACAACTCACTCAAGCATTTGCTGGTCGTATCTGCTGGTGCTCACCATTTTGATTCTCTCAAAATGTCTCCAAACTTATGCCAGCAGGTGTGGGGTACAACTGGTACCAGAACCCAGCCCTGCTAGCTTACTTAGCCCTGCCCGGGTATCCTTATTTAGTCCTGCCTGGCTGTCCTTCTTTTTAAGCGGATTGGGGAGGTTTTATAATTTTTTTAGATAGTTTTATAGTATTCAGTTTTAATTAGCATTGGTTATAAGTTTTAACTGACATTGTGAGCCGCCCTGGGTTGCTTAGGTGAAAAAGGTGGTTATATAAATCCAACAAATAAATAAATAAATAAAATACTTGGAAAATCAAATGATGACTGCTAATTAGCAAGAATTAGTGAAGGTCTGCTGAGTGCCCCAATTAATTCACCTACTGCTTTCCCAGAATTGTGCATCCTGTGACTAGTGATGTGCAACTGACATAGTAGCATTTGGGCCTAGCTCCACATCTATCTACAAGTAAATAGTATTGAATTAAATTTCACCTATTCCCAAATAACTGTATGAGTCCCTACAATGGAATTCTTTCAATGCATTACTTTTTCTTGTCTAGTTCTCTTTAATTTTCATTAATTATAAGTAACATTATTTCCCTTTGAGAAGCAAAGTACATAAATACATGGGTGTGCATGAGATATGTGCATGCACATATACACACATACAAAATACAAAATAGCTGGTTGATTGTTTAAAAATACAGTAAAACCCCAGGTTACAATGGAGGTCCATTCCAACAGCCTCCACTGTAACCCAAAAAAATTGTAGACGAAACATCCATGGGATGCATTGAAAAATAAAAAATTGGTCCTGAATTGATCGTTGTAAACTGTGTGTGTGTGTGTGTGTGTGTGGGGGGGGGGGCAACATTAAAAATTTGTAAACCAGGATGGCATTTTCATAGGATTTGCTGTTGTAAACTGCAGCAAACTTAAACCGAGGCTGTTGTAACCTGGGGTTTTATTGTAGGTTTTAAAAAGGTCTTCTGGACTTTGTGCAAAATTTTCTTGCTGAAATCTCACTAAATACCTTGTCCTCTTGTTGAAGGAAAATACTTTTGTAGATTCTTACCTTGTCAGATGGAACCAATTAAGATTCACATCCCTATCCCTAGATATATCTCAACTGGATCACAATCTTAGTGGGATACAGTATCTTGTCTTTTGATTTGACTGTCTTGAAGGAATGCATTGTTAGACAATTAGAATTTACTTTCCTATTGTAACAGAAGACTGCTTCCATCTCAGTACCCAAGATAATGCTCATTCCAAGAATGCCTGATGCCAATCTAAATGCTCAAGTAGTGTAAATAGATTTTAAAGGTAGAACTATTTTTTACTCATAGAGAAGAAGGTAGAGTGGCTATATACAGATACATGAATACTGATACATTAATATTCTGGTGATTGGCTATACTGAAACATTAATACTTTAGTACCAAATCATGATTATATCATTTAAGATATATTTATCTTTGCATCATAAAAGCAGCTATTTTCAGGATTCATCAATAAACATTGCTTGAAAATTTCACAATTCAATAGCTTTTAAAATTACATATCTTCTGTTGTTCCACTATCTTAACTTTGCCTCAGTCATCCTCTTCTGTAATCTTTTCAGAGGTAAGGTGGGAAAGATGACATTTTAAAATAAAACAACTCTATCTTAATACTCTTGATGGATTCTATCATGCTAATGTAAAATAATATTGATGTCATAGTTAATATTTTATCCTCAGTACTGTCTGAAGTTTAAGAATGTGAAGTGTTGGTTACAGAATTATTCAGACTTTTATAAAGAATGTGGTCTGAATATTAGGTGATTTAATTTAGCAGAACAGGGCATTGCTACTGCTAGGTAAATGAGAATCAAAGTACATTTATGTGAGAAACCAAAATGCTACTTTTCAAAGTATGATAAAGGAAATAGCAGTAAATCGCCCTTTGTGTACTACTCGTAAGTGATAGATTTTGCATTCTGATCTGATCATAGACCTCTGTGCTATGCAGAAACCTGGATGTTTGGCTTAATCTGTAAATTCAGTGCTGGGCATCAGCCGGTCCGCCCCGGTCTGAGCGGACCAGTAGTAGACCTGGCTGGTCATGCACCCTTCCCACCCAGCCCACCTCTTCCCGGGAGAGCGGACAACCCAACGGCATCGGCTCTTCCTTCTCCTCCAGAGCGGCTACTGCTGCCTCCTTAATAGGCTACGGGTGCCGCCCAGGTGGTGGTGGAGGTGGCGGCGTGTGTGTGCCTGCCTGGCCCTGGGGAAAGGGGAGGGGGAGCTGATGTCGCGCCAACCAGAGCAGCTTCCTGCCGCCGCCGCTCCTTCCCTCCTTCTAGTAGCAGCAGCAGCAACTTTCGTGATGCCTGGACCTAGTCCTGCAGGAAGAGAACTTCCTGCAGGATGTCTGTCTGACTCTGGGCATTGTGAGAGTTGCCCTGCTTGTGCCATGCTGCCTGGACACCTCTTGCAATGCCCAGACAGACATCCTGCAGGAAGTTCTCTTCCTGCAGGACTAGGTCCAGGCATCATGAAAGTTGCTGCTGCTAGAAGGAGGCAAGGAGCGGTGGCGGTGGGGGCGAGCGAGCTGCTCTGGGTGGTGCGACATCAACTCCCCCTCCCCTTCCCCCAGGGCCAGGCGTGCACATGCTGCCACCTCCACCACAATCCGAGCGGCACCTGCAGGCTATTTAGGAGGTAGCAGCAGCCGCTCTGAAGGAGGAGAAGGAAGGAAGAGCCATCATCACTCTTGGGAGGAGGTGGATGGGATTGGGAAGCAGCAGCAGGCGCTGTGCTGGAGGACTAGAGGAGGAGGAGGGAAAGCCAAAGCCGTCATATGAGCACTCCTTCCTCTCCTCCGTGGGCTGGGGGGGGCCAGGAGGAAGAGGAAGGAGCAGCCCGACGTGGCGCCTTCTGGGTGTGTCTTTTTGTTTTGTTTACTCCCCCTCTGTGTGTGTGTGCACACGCGTGCGCGTAGGGGAGCAGAGGCTAAAGGGATTTCCCAGGGGGTGGTGGAGGGGGAATGTGTGTGTATGTGTTTTGTGTGTGTGTGTGTGTGTTTGTGTGTGTTTGTTTGTGTGTGTGTGTAGGGGAGCAGAAGCTAAAGGGATTTCCCAGGGTGGGGGGAAAGGGGAATGAGGACCGTGAAGCTCCCTAAACAGCAGTGAGTTTTTAAGGTGCCACAACATTTTTGTGTTTTTGTTTTGTTTACCTCCTGATCTGCTTGCACAGAATAAAACTTTAGAATTGGTAGCCATTTTATTCTGTGCAAGCATATCAGAGAGTAAAAAAAAAAATGTTGTGGCACCTTAAAGACTCACTGCTGCTTTGAGGTAGACTGCAACTTGCCCAGAGAGCTCCACGGTAAAACAGAGATGACCACTGGACCCTAGAGTTGGATATGACTGGTTTTCAAGCAAGAGATACCTTTACCTTGCTCAAAAGCCAGTCGTATCCCACACTAGAGTTCAGGTTGTTCATCTCTGTTTCAAAGCCGAAGAGCCAGCGCTGTCTGCTTCTGCAGATGTTTCCATGGTCATGTGGCAGGCATGGCTAGACACTGGAGTGCACAGAACACTGTTTACCTTCCCACCAAAGTGGTCCCTATCTATCCACTTGCAATTTCTTGCTTTCGAACTGCTAGGTTGGCAGGAACTGGGACAGAGACGGAAGCTCACTCCAATGTCCAGCACTTGGGTCTCCAACTGCTGACTTGCCACCATCCAGTCAGAGCCTTAGCCACTTGAACACAGTGGTTAAGAAGCTTGCCTTGTTAGCTGGATGGCCAACATGACCGTTTGAGCTCCCGTCTCTGTCCCAGATCCTGGCAACCGCAAGTTGATAAATAGGAACCACTTTGGTGGGAAAGGTAACAACATTCTGGTGTCTAGTCATGCCTGCCACATGTCCACAGAAACATTTACAAACAGACAGTGCTGACTCTTTGACTATAAACAGATGAGTACCGAACCCTAGAGTCAGATACGACTGGCAGCTTTGGATCTAACAATAGGTAAAGGTAAAGGCTGCCCTTGCTCAAAAGCCAGTCGTATCTGACTCTAGGGTGCAGTGCTCATCTCCATTTACAGCCAAAGAGCCAGTGCTGTCTATGTTTGCAGATGTTTTTATGGTGGCAGGCATGACTAGATTGGCCACCCAGTCACATGCCTACTGATTAGGCCACACCCACCAGTTAGGCCATGCCCACCAGTTAGGTCACGCTTACGGTGTGGTAGTAAAAAATTTTTGGTGCCCATCACTGTGTAAATTTTATTATATGTATAAAGGTAAAGGTCACCATTGCTCAAAAGTTAGTTGTATCCAACTCTAGGGTTCAGTGCTCATCTCTGTTTATAGCTGAAGAGTCAGCACTGTCTGAGTTTATAGATGTTTCCATGGACATGTGGCAGGCATGGCTAGACATAGAAGCACATGAAACACTGTTTACCTTCCCACTGAAGTGATCCCTATTTATCTACTTGCAATATCTTGCTTTTGAACTGCTAGGTTGGCAGGAGCTGGGACAGAGACGGGTGCTCATTCTGTCCTTAGTCGGGTTTTTTAACTGCTGACGTTCCGTCTCCCAGTCAGCATCTTAACAATTTGAGCCACTGCAATCCCTATATGTATAAAAGGAATCTCTCTCCCCCAAAATAAATAAATAAAAATCTTAAAGGAAGATTATATTTCCAGAATAAGTGTTGGTTTTGTTGCAACTGCATGCTGCTAATTTCCTCTCTCTGTGAATTTGGTCTGACCACAAGACCACATTGCAGGTTCAGGCCAGGAGTTTATGCAGCCAAGTGTTGGGTTTAAGAGAGCCCTGGATAAGCTGTTCTCTGTTTCCCCAGCAATCACTGAGTTCCTGGAGTGTACAGAGTGAGGAGAAATTTTTGAAATGGTACCTGGTTAGTTTGTGTTTCATGCTTATCAGAGTGAGGTGAGATTAATTGCCAGACTACAGACGAGCCATTTACTCTGTCTTCTGGGAACATCCAGGAATGTAGAGGTTTCTGGATAATTTCTGGGTGAGTCCCAAGACTGATGATTAATGTGTTTTTCCCTCTCCTTCAGGAATTAGAATTGACGGTCACTTTCTGTTGTGTTCTGTAAAGCTGTGCCTTTAACAATGTACCTTTGCCATGTGTTATCAATGTAACCTTTCTGTGTGCAACATTATAACCATCAGCTGTATCAATGTAAACCTGATAAGGGGACGCGAGCTAGTGACCACCAGATGGCAGTAGCGAGCGTCCAGCTCTCATGGCTCAGATTCACCTGGTTCAGCAGCGCGGGAAGATTCCCCGCCACCTCTTCACCTGGTCAAGAAGGGCGTGACCTTCTACGACGTCACGCAGGCAGCAACCAATAGTCTGTCGACGAGCCACATTCAAATGTATAGCCAGCTGTATATATTGAGCTACCCATCCGCCATTACCACATGTTCCTCCGGATCATCATGCAATAAACCTGTGTTAAGCCAACCCTTCAGCTGTTTCATTGTCTTTGGTCCCGTACACTAAATTGGCGACGAAGGTGGGATATGGCAGCCCACGGGACCAAGACATGCGCCGGTTTCGAAATCAGGAAACCGGGCGACTGGGAGATCTTCGAGATGGACTTCCAGGCAGCACTGATTGAGTCCGAAGTCACGGAAGAGGCAAAGAAAAGGGCCATCTTCACCAGGATGCTCGGACAAGAAACCAAGAGGACCTTGGTGGACCTGATTGCACCGAGGAGGGTGAGCGAATTCAAGGCCAAGGAACTCATGCAGATGCTGTGTGAGCACGTCCGGCCCGCCACGGCGATATATCCCGCTCGGAGTGCGTTCTGGAGGCGAGTCCAAGCGCCCGGGGAGATAGTCGCCGCATTCGTGGCGGCCCTGCGGCTGGCGGCCGGCCCGTGCAAATGGGAGAATGCCGAAATCACCCTCCGGGATTGTGTGCTGTGTGGCCTGAACGACGCCGAGACCCAGCGCACATTAATGAACCAAGAGCCGCCTCCCACGTTGCAGGAGGTCGTCAGAGTGGCCCAGGCCGCAGAAGCTACAAAGGCCGGGGTCCAAGAACTCCAGGACTGGCGGCCGAAGTCGAGCAAGGCAGAGGCTCCGGTACAGGCGGCCCGGCGAACTTCGAGGTCGTCCACAGAGAGCAGCGACGACGAGGACGTCCGGAGGGTCCGGAAGGAGAGCCGGCGATGCGACGGCTCTGGAGTGGCCCATGACCGCGTAAGGTGCCCCTTCCGGAAGGCCGAGTGCCACAACTGCGGCCGCCGCAGGCACATCGCCAAGGTGTGCAGGAAGAAGCGCGAGACCCGGAGGAGCTCCGCAGACCGTTCCGCGGGACAAGACCGCCCAACGAGACCCAAGGACGGCGCCCAGGCCACGCGGAAGCAGGACAGCATGGGCCGCATCTCCGACGCCAGCGAGGACAACGCCCCAGTGTTCAGTGTGTCTGCAGGACACCCCCGCTACTTTGTTGAGGTACTAGTCCAAGGGGTTCCCATTAGGATGGAAATTGACTTGGGGTCCTCATATTCAATTATTTCCCAGAGGGAGTTTTTGGGAATTGCCCCCCACAAGCGACCCAAGCTCAAAGCATTGAGGTCCACACTACGGGACGTGCAAGGGAACAGCATTCCAGTGTTGGGGGTCGGAGAATTTCAGGTCAAATTCAAGGAGCACGCCGCGTCCCTTCCCCTAGTCGTGCTCAAAGGGGGAGATTGCAGCCTCCTCGGGACTCAATGGTTCCAGCCCCTGGGGTTGTTTATTGGGGGGGGGTGCACGCCGTTGGGATGCATGCCGTTGGGACTGATCCAATTCAGGAGGTGTGCGAGGCGCACCCTGAAGTTTTCAAAAAAGGACTGGGGAAATTCAAGGGGCCCCCAGTGACTTTCGACCTGGACCCGGAGGTCCGCCCAATTCGCCTTAAACCACGCAGGGTGCCGTTCGCACTTAAGGACAAGATAGAGGCGGAACTGGACAAGTTGGTGGGCCAGGGGATCCTTGTGCCTGTAGATTCTGCGGAGTGGGAAACTCCAATTGTAACCGCACTAAAGGCCAATGGGGAGGTCCGCATATGCGCCGACTACAAGTGCACCATCAACAAGGCGATCCGCCCGAATGCATATCCGGTGCCGGTAGTCAGCCATCTGCTGGCCAGGTTACACGGGGGAAAGTGTTTCGCTAAGCTCGACTTAGCACAGGCCTACCAGCAGCTTACGGTGTCCCCTGCCGCAGCTGCCGTGCAGACCATAGTCACCCATAAGGGGGCGTTCCAGGTGACGCGCCTCCAGTTTGGCGTGAATTCGGCGCCTGGAGTTTTCCAGTCATTCGTGGAACGCCTCCTGAAGGGATTGGAGGGGGTGTTGCCTTATTTTGATGACGTGTTAATAACGGGGGGGGGGAGTCGGGTTGAATTGGCCAAGAGGTTGGGGAAGGTCCTGACAATATTCGAAAAAGCGGGGCTGAGACTGCGGAAGGACAAATGCGTCTTCTTCGCAACCGAGGTTGAGTTCCTAGGGTTTTGTGTGACTCCTGAGGGAATAAAACCATCCAAGTCCAAGGTGGCAGCCATTAAGAAAGCCCCCCGCCCCACCTCCAAGCCCGAGCTGCAGTCGTTCCTAGGGCTGCTCAACTTTTACCACTCCTTCCTCCCCCGGAAGGCAGCGGTGGCTGAACCGCTACACAAACTGCTAAAGAAAGACCAGGCATGGAAGTGGGGCGATGACCAGGAAAGGGCATTTAGTGAGCTAAAAAGCCTCCTAGCGTCCGATGCCATACTGACCCACTTCAACCCCAAACGCCCAGTAGTCCTGACCTGTGATGCATCTCCAGTGGGGGTGGGGGCGGTGCTGTGCCACGTGTTGGAGAACGGAAGGGAGGCCCCGATAGCATTTTACTCCAGGTCCCTGTCCCAAGCGGAGAGAAACTACGCACAGACAGACAGGGAGGCACTAGCAATAGTCGCAGGGACGAAAAAATTCACGATTTCCTGTACGGCCGCCCCTTCACCATTGTAACAGACCACAAGCCCCTGCTAGGCATCTTTACCGCAGATAAGCCCACCCCACAGATCCTGTCTCCGAGGATGCTCAGGTGGGCCATTTTTCTCAACGCGTATCAGCACGCGTTGGTCTACCGGCCCGGGAAAGAGATCAGCCATGCGGATGCTCTATCTAGGTCTCCCCTCCCCCTAACGCCCAGCCAGGTGAGCAAGGGGGAGTGGGACCATCAGGTTCTCATGATAGAGGTACTGGATTCGCCCCCCGTAGTGCCCGCCGACATTGCCAAAGCGACAGAGAAGGACAAGACGTTAGTGGCAGTAAGCTCCTGGGTGCAGAAAGGGTGGCCCGCGTCATCCCCAGCGGAGGAGTTCGCTCCATTTTTCAGAAAAAAGCTAGAACTGTCCCTAGAGAGGGGGTGCCTCTTGTGGGGGCAGCGGGTGGTGATTCCCACTTCCCTTCGGCCGCGGGTGCTCAAACTGCTGCACGTCAGCCACCCCGGCATCGTGCGATCCAAGGCGCTGGCCCGGAGTTACTTTTGGTGGCCCCAGCTGGACGCCGACATTGAGCACATGGTCGGCACTTGTGAAAGTTGCCAATGCTCCAGACCAGAGGAGGCCCGCCTTCCCCACAGGGAATGGGACGCGGCTAAGGGGCCGTGGTCCCGGGTGCACGTTGATTTCGCGGGCCCGTTCAGAGGCACCCTGTTCCTTCTTGTAGTGGACGCTTTCTCCAAATGGTTGGAGGTTATCCCAGTCACGAGCACCTCCTCGGCCCAGACCATTAGGCATTTGCGGAGGCTCTTTTCCACGTTCGGCATACCCGACACATTAATTAGCGACAACGCTAGTTGTTTCACGTCCTCCGAGTTTAGGGCATTCATGGAGATTAACGCCGTTCGGCATATCACCTCCGCCCCGTTTCACCCAGCCACTAATGGCCAAGTAGAGCGCCTCGTCCGCACCACGAAGGACGCGTTGCGGCGCATGGGCCCAGGGGATCTGAACCTACAAGTGTGTCAGTTTCTGCTAGGGTACAGGGTGACCCCATTGGCGTCAGGATACTCCCCCGCAGAGCTCTTGATGCGCAGGAAACTGACCACCATCCTTACTAGGCTAGACCCCACGAGGGTAGAGGACAAAGGAAGGAACATCAGGCTGGAGGCCACAAAGAGTTTCAGTGTAGGCGCCCCCGTGCATTGCAGGAATTACGCCAGCACGGGCCCAGCCTGGGTGCCGGGCGTAGTTGTGGAACAAACCGGCCCCGTGTCGTACCGCGTGGAAACCAATACAGGACTCCTGTGGAGGCGGCACGCGGACCAGCTCTGACGCAGGGTCTCCGATGAGCAGGGCACAGACCAAGCAGAGAAAAAGTCAGCGTTAGGGTTCTCCCCCACCCGTTCAGCCCAAGGGGGAGGGAAGGGGGACCACGGGCCCCCACCAAGGGGGGAGGAGGATATCCTCGTAGATACCCTGGGGGATCTTTCCGAGGAGGAGGAACCCGACCCCATACATATCTCGCGGAAGGTCCCCACAAATGCGGATACCCCTACTAAGTTAGATTTTGGTTTTCAGAACCGGGGGGGGGGTTCGGAGTGGTCCCCCACCCATCCAAGCGAGAAGAGGGGTTTTTCGTTAGCCCCGACTGCCCCCGGTCTGCCCACAATGGAGTTTTTCCCTTCCCCTAAGGCCGCCAGACAGCGGCAAGCCACTAACAAGTCTCCCTCTCCCATTTCAGGACAAGGGACCAGGGAACAAAGCAATAACGCCCCCGGGGGGGGCAGCCCTCGTCACGGCCCAAACGCACATGCAACAAGCCATCTTGGCTGAGAGACTTCGTCTCATCCTAGGGGGGAGGGATGTTGTGTTCTGTAAAGCTGTGCCTTTAACAATGTACCTTTGCCATGTGTTATCAATGTAACCTTTCTGTGTGCAACATTATAACCATCAGCTGTATCAATGTAAACCTGATAAGGGGACGCAAGCTAGTGACCACCAGATGGCAGTAGCAAGCGTCCAGCTCTCATGGCTCAGATTCACCTGGTTCAGCTGCGCGGGAAGATTCCCCGCCACCTCTTCACCTGGTCAAGAAGGGCGTGACCTTCTACGACGTCACGCAGGCAGCAACCAATAGTCTGTCGACGAGCCACATTCAAATGTATAGCCAGCTGTATATATTGAGCTACCCATCCGCCATTACCACATGTTCCTCCGGATCATCATGCAATAAACCTGTGTTAAGCCAACCCTTCGGCTGTTTCATTGTCTTTGGTCCCTTACACTAAACTTTCTAAGTCATAGGTGGACAACTTCCAGTAGTAGAAAAAAAATACATGCCCCAAACCTCTTCTTAGGGCCTTGATTGGCTGCACTCATTTGTCTAAAACAGGTGGTGAAAAGTGACTCAGATGGCCAGTTCAGTCCTGGAGGTTTCTCGGGGCACAGGGGGCCATTTTGCATCCAACATTTCTCCTTAGTGTTGAGGGCATCATGGTCATACCATGTGAGTCATACTTTGTCCATTTGTGTTCCAGGTCTTGAAGCTTCTTCTCTATGAATAAATGAAGCAGCTTTACATCTGCACTTGTATCTGATTTGGATATGAGATGTAGCAGATAAGAAAACAAGTAGCCTCACTAAAATTGTAGGTCCATCAAAGAGGGGAGAAGTTGTACCATTCAAAGAATGATTAAATGTGGTAAGCTTGTTGGGACAGGAACAAGTGTGGATGGGCCGTGTTACTAATTGGCTACAACCTTTCCCGATTGGTTCGTCTGGCTAGAACACGGGCTGGAGACCACCTGGGCTATGCTGGAAAGGAAATTGGGTAAACACTAATAGTAATAGATAGCAATAGAGACTCCATATTGCCCTGGTTGGAAGCACTGAAAGGAGTAGGACAAAAGTCACCCAAATGTCACCATGCCTAGTAAACAGCACACAGTATCTCACTCAAATCCACGGAGACACTAAGCTGCAACTAGACCAAACAGTTAAGCATAGGAGCCCGGAGTTTACAAGGACTCTGAGATAGGACGAGAACAGTGAGTCTCACTACATCTGCTGATTAGTCTCCATATGGGGAACCTAGGCACACAGTACTTTCTTAGTAACTTTCTTAGGTTGGCAAATGTAACTTGGCCAGCAAAATGCTACGTAAGCAAGCTTTCTGTGATAGGGGTCATGCACGATCTGTGCACAAGTGATCGAGAATGCAAGTCAATAAATACAGACCACCCGACTTGATCGGGGCTGACTTTTCCACCGCACCTCCGTCTCCCGTGCCTTCCTTGTGCCCAGTGGCTCCGATCCTCCGGGGGGGGGGACCATTGCAACAAACAAGAATACCTTACAGAGATAGTGATGAGGCATTCTCCTGTTCTGCTCTCCACCTCTCTTTTGATATAGAAAGAAAAATAGCAGGATAGCTACAGTGGCCACAATCATATTTCTGTTACATAACTATGATTTTGCTACATTGGAGGCCAATGTTTAAAAGTGTTGAACTGACAGTCATTGGCCAACCTGGTTTTCTTTCTTGCTAGTACCAGGGATGTAAAATTTTATAATAATTGACTTGTATATCCCCGGAATCCCTTTGACAATGGTTGCTTCTGAGTATGCACTAGAAAATTAATCTGATTCCCCATTTTCAACAAAACTAACCTGAAAATGCTTCTAAAGGGGCCAAAATTATACTTGTATTTGAAAAATACAAATGTATTTGACTGCTAGAAGATGATTATAAAGGAACATTAAGAAGTAGACTATCTCTATGTGGAGAGGATTCTCACCAGATATCAGTGAGCCACAGGTCAACCAGGGCTTTAGCAGGATCAACAAGTCCTCAAGAGTCAGCAGGAAGCCATTCAGATCCATTAGCCTCCTGGGTAGATCATTTTAACTGCCTTGCCCCTGAAGAAATGCAGAGATCTTGTGACTCTATACTTCACTATGATCTGTCAATGAGAATAAAAATATTGAGAGTCAATCCATAGCTAGATCATGGTCATCCAACCCAACACAGAAAACCAGGTCCAGAATGTATCTTGCCACATAATTGAAGCCAGATAAGACTTGGGACACATCTATAGTCATCACGGAGGATATGGTTGCTTTACAGAGGTGACATTTAGCCTACAATAGGGAAAACAGTAGACTATGTGAAAAAGGAATCTGTCTCCTTGTTCCTGCAAACAATGGAGAAGAGGCTTGTAAACAAATCTCTGAGTTCCGATGCTGCTCCTTAACTTGGAAATTGTAACTTTCAAATATAACCTGAAAGTATACTATC
The DNA here is from genome assembly GCA_035047305.1 of Bradypodion pumilum. NCBI lineage: Eukaryota > Metazoa > Chordata > Lepidosauria > Squamata > Chamaeleonidae > Bradypodion > Bradypodion pumilum. The sequence goes on from JAWDJD010000003.1 coordinate 329,840,969, forward strand.
TTAATGGATGAAGTAAAATAATGGCATGCCAAAACATCTTGTAAAACAAAAGAAAGCAAAAGTGGTTCAGAGCCACAGGTACAAGAGGGTTGCTGTCATTGTGGAACAATTATAATGTAATTATGTGAAATGGTAATTTGAGTCCCAGCAAGTAATAGTAGTTCATAAAATAGCTTGCTGATCTTAAGAGGCAATTATTCTATGTGGAAATGCCTTCTGTTTCTCTTGAGCAACTTCAAGAAAAGAAAAGCTTATGATTTGACACAGCAGACAGGTAACAACATCAGACTTGCAAGAAAGAGCAGAAATTTAGGAACAACACCAAATTCCAGGGGGAAATATTGTGAATGGGATTGGGTCAGACACATATGAAAGTAGTGTACAGCTTTGCAGATCAAGACTAATCAAGATCTGTTATGTACCATGGACTTTTGTGAAAAATCAACATGTTAGAAAGCAGGCAGTATGTTGTTGAAGTTAGAGAGATTTTGAAAAGAGTGAGGTAGACTTATTATCAAGGAATTGAGAAGAATTAAGTGAACTTGAAGAGATACAAAGTCTGCATGCTACACCCTCTTTATGGTTTTTATAAATAAATATTTTCTTATTTAACATTCCTGCTTAAACCAGGCAAGTGGTTCTGTTCCATGAATCTTCTCAATATCTGCCTGTGTACAAAATGCTCCTTATGATGTGGCAATATAGATTGGCCATTTGGGTATTTTGGACTCCAACTCCCTGAGTTCTCCAAGAATTCCTCATGCAGAATTCTGGGAGTTCCAGTTTGTTCACAGATTCACACAGATACCTTCAGATGCACCTATGTTTTGCTCATGTGGAGAAGGACCTAGGTTGAATGCTTCATGGTCTTGCTCTAGCTTAGCTTTTCAATATTGGAAGACAAAGATATGGCAGCTAGTATGAAAGGTTACATAGTGAGACATTCCAGAAGGGATATCTCTAAGTATGGCAATGCAAGACATCTAGGATATACCACTTTGGGCAAGAGTATTCTACATAAGAGTAAGCTTCATTCTGACATGGTAAGGAAATTTGGTACATAGGAGTGCTGCTACTACTGTTTGCAACAGCAGCAAGATAACAAAATTGTAAAGGTTGTTTTGTGGTAATTCCCCACTCCACTTGTTTCTTGGAAGGACAAATATTGAAGATGAAGCTCAAGTACTTTAGCCACCAAATGAGAAGAAAGGACTCACTCGAGAAGGCCTTGATGCCAGCGTATTGCAGGGCACCATGAGAAGGTGCTGGACAGGGAGTGGTGGGGCCACCTATTTGGGGGTTGTGGTGAATCCCATACATTGCTATTGGTGCCCCAGGGCACTGGTGGTTAGGGTGGGGTGGGACAAAGACCGATTGCCTGATATACCAGCATGTGCCTGCTGGGAAAGATTGAAGGCAAAAGGAGAATGGGGCAGCAGAGGATTAAATGGCTAGATGGCATTGTTGATGCAATGGGTGTAGAGCTGAGCGGGCTGTGGAGGATGGTGGAGGATAGGTTACCTGGCATGCAGTAGTCCATGGGGTTGCAAAGGGTTGGATTCGACTATGTGACTGAACAAGAAGAAGTTGGGCTTGCCTGAGTGGGCGACGAACAAGTTGAAAATTAAATTAAACAACAACCACATCATATCAAGCTGTGCCAGTTTGAAGTTATTGAACTTGCCCAATATGTTTTGACCTTCACTTCCACCTCTTTCCACCTTCCATGAATTTGGAGAGAGAAAGGGGATACTCAGATCAGTGCTTCCTGTGTGCTGATAAATGCAGCTGCACCTCTAGTATTACTATGGTTCTAATGTCTAGATTGCATTGAATGGTTCCTATGATATGTGACTCTGTAGTAATTTATAGCAAATTCACAACAGATTGTACTGAATATCCTTCAGGAAAGAAGGTCATTAGGCCAACACTTGAGGGTGGCTTGCCCTGTTTGAAAAGTGTGAGCGCTGTCAACAGCCATATTACGCCTAAGGGTAACTGCTTCTGGTGTGGTTCTTTCTGTGTAGCTGAGAGTTGCTTTGATCTACACAATCTTAAATTGCTACCTGTGGTTGCAGAAAATAATGCCACATTACTTTTATTATTGTACATGTGCAACTAGTCTTTATAAATAAATGAGGAGTTTATTCCACTGAATGTTGTAATGCCCTGCCCCATTTGGCTCTGTATGGAGTCATGTGAAATTTGAAAACAGAAATCAATGAATTTCCAGATTTGCAAGATGTTATTCGAGAGAAAAATGTGCATAGCAACATGCCAACATACTTTCTTTATTATTGAGTCTGTGTGTCCACAAATACATACAGCTATAATGCCCCCAAAAGCACACTTTTTTAAAAAAATGTGCACAATGAAGTCTAGTATCTCCAGAACTGGTATGGGATGAACTTTGTGGCAGGTTCATGGGAACTTCAACAAGATTGGCTTGATAAATCCATCTGTCCCTACTAACCTGACTTACATTACTATATTGTTTAGCAGTCTGAAATGTTTCTTTCCTTCTGTTAATTCCTGGAGAAGGCAGGTATAGGCCTGTAGATGTTGTGTCACTGTGGGATAGTGAATGATTACATGCAATTACTGTTCCTTGTCTATAGGATTTGTAGTACAGTACTTGGTATCATTTACCATATGCTGCTAGTTCAGACAACATTGATTTATTTGAAAGTGAAGAGCATGAGGCTTCAAAAAGTATGTTACATTTTTTAGCATGGATAACATCATCCTGTTGGCTCTACTTTGTCTTATGAAAAATGATGAGGATACTGTCTAGAGACATAAGTATGCTGCATATGAAATAGTCTCTAAAGAGTTAATACATGCATTTTGCTGGAAGCTGTGTTTTCACCTCTGTTCACAACTAAGTTCACACACTATTGAAAGAACAAGCAATTAGCTAACATTCTTTCCACATAATGCCATGGGATTCTAATAAGTAATAACCCGTTTCGTACACCAACTCTGAATACTGTCTGTTCATGTCTTATTTTTGTCACTGGTAACTGCAATTTGCTTATTGACAGATGATGTATGAATAATCTGCCAAATTCTTGGCTCTAAAAATGTGGGAATAGGGTTAGCGTTATGTTCAGAAGAGTTTTTCATAGAAACAAATGTTGCAAAAATATTCTTCACCTTAGCCTTAGGTAGTGATCTGTTTGACCTCTCTACATGTCTTTTCCGTACTCAATTCAATGAATGAGAATTTACTATATACCTGAAGAATCACCTACATCTACCCCATAAGTCTTTTCTTAAAGCTACCTAAATAAAGATAAAATTAAGAAGATGAAAGTGACCCTGATGTGCAAATGCTGAGCGATGATTCAAGAACACACATGGTGGAGTAAAACTCTTTTGTTGAAAGAGACCAATAAAGAAGAGAACTTTTAACCACAGTTTCAGAATTTGCGAGATTGGTTGTCCTTTACTAATGAAGTCAGAGGTTGTTTTTTTTGTTCCCTTGCTTTTTGTGTAATGCAAACTCACACACTCTATTCTGATAGTAAAAACAAACTATGGTAGCAAACAAAAATTCACATGTAATTTGCAGTGTAATAAAATTCCCACTTCTTTCAGCAAAATTGGTATTCAGCCAGATATTTATCCAATTTTTCTAGCAAGGCAATATATCTCAAAACATATTCCCACTCATTTTTATATACTGAATTGCCTGCTGGATAGCTTAGTGAGCTAGGAGCCAGAGGTTAGAATTTTGATTTTTGAGTGGGCATCCCAGAAGACCCAAACTTTATGACCTGGGCAAGTTGCACAGTCCCAGGATGCCTCCAGAAGAAGAAAATGGTAAACCATTCCTGACTACTCTCTATCTAGAAAACACTATTTTGAAGAAGGGGCTAAAACTCACCAGAATTTTTATAATCACTGTGTTTGTTTGCTCTACTTTTTGTATATCATCCTTGGGGTATCCCAAGCCAAAAAAAAAAAAACAATAGAGTGTGTGCTGGGAAAAGATAAGGAGATTTCTTTGGAACCTTTTCATCCTACTTTAAGAGTCAAAAACACTATTAAGGTCAACTTTCCTATTTTAATTATAAACTTCCATTATTGAAGCAGAACACTAGATTTTATAATATATATTTTTTATTCTTTTATTCAAAGAATTAAAGGAATTGTCTGCTCTGAAGCTTGTTGTGATTCCTCTTATTTTCACAAGGAATTGAGACATTGGATTTTTTAGGTCAAAATAGCCTTCAGAATACAGTCTTGAGAAAATTTTGTTGTTGTTGTTCAGTCGCACAGTCGATTCCGACCCTCTGCGACCCCACGGACCATTTTCCTCCAGGCGCCTCTGTCCTCCAGCATCCCCCTCAGCCCTCCCAGCACTGTGCCCATTGCATCCACAATACCATCTAGCCATCTCATCTTTGGGCGCCCCCTTCTCCTTTTGCCCTCCACCTTTTCCAACATCAAGGCCTTCTCAAGTGAATCCTCCCTTCTCATTTGATGTCCAAAGTACTTTAGCCTCATCTTTACTATTTGACCTTCCAATGAGCAATCAGGGTTGATTTCTTCTAAGATTGACCTATTTGTTCTCCTCGCTGTCCAGGGTACTCTCAAAACTCTCCTCCAACACCACATCTCAAAGGCATCTATTCTTCTGCGTTCGGCTTTCCTAATTGTCCAGCTCTCGCATCCATACATTACCACTGGGAATACCATTGCTTTGACTATTCTGATTTTTGTTTTCAAGGTGATGTCTCTGCTTTTCACTATGTTCCCCAGGTTTCTCATTGCTTGTCTTCCGAGAATCAGTTGCCTTTTTATATCATGGCTGCAATCCCCATCTGCAGTGATCTTTGATCCCAAGAATGTAAAATCTGTCACTGCTTCTACCTCTTCCCCATCTATTCTCCAGGAACTGATTGGGCCTGTTGCCATTATCTTGGTTTTCTTGATATTGAGTCTCAAGCTAGCTTTTGCACTCTCCTCCTTCAGCCCAATCAAGAGATTCTTTAGGTCTTCCTCACTTTCTGCCATTAGGGTGGTATCGTCCGCATATCTCAAATTGTTGATGTTTCTCCCCGCAATTTTGATCCCATATTGTGATTCCTCCATTCCTGCATTGCACATTATGTGCTCTGTGTATAAGTTGAATAAGCAGGGTGACAAAATGCAGCCTTGTCTTACTCCTTTTCCTATTCCAAACCACTCTGTCCTTTCGTGTTCTGTCCTTACTGTTGCTTCTTGATTCATGTACAGATTTCTCAGGAGGCATATAAGGTGCTCTGGTATTCCCATCTCTTTAATTACTTGCCACATCTTGTGGTCCACACAGTCAAATGCCTTAGTGTAGTCAATAAAACAAAAGTATACTTGTTTCTGGTATTCCTTTGTTTTCTCCATGATCCAACGTATGTTGGCAATGTGGTCTCTAGTCCCCCTGCCTTTTCTGAAACCCACCTGCACCTCTGGTAATTCTCTCTCCACATGCTGCTGAAGCCTATCCTGTATTATCTTGAGCATCACCTTGCTGACATGTGGGATGAGCGCAATTGTTCGGTAATTTGAACATTCTTTGGCATTGCCCTTTTTTGGGATTGGAATGTATACTGATCTTTTCCAATCCTGTGGCCACTGTTTTGTTTTCTAATCTGCTGACATATTGAGTGCAGTAATTTGACACCATCATCCTTTAGCACTTTGAAGAACTGGGATACCATCATCTCCACTAGCTTTATTGTTTGCAGTGCTCTTTAGGGCCTTTATGACTTCGTTCTCCAAGATGTCTGGCTCAAGTTCAAATTTCTCATTATTGTTATTATCAGGAGTGTTGAGGTCCTTTTTGTAGAGTTCCTCTGTGCATTCTTTCTATCTTTTCTTAATCTCTTCTGCATCAGCTAGCTCCTTTCCGTCTTTGTCCCTTATCATGGCCATTTTTGCTTTAAATGTTCCCTTAATTTCCCCGATCTTTTTGAAAAGATCTTTAGTCCTGCCTCTTTTGTTGTTTTCCTCCATTTCTTGGCACTGTTCTTTTAGGTAGTTTTCCTTGTCTCTCCTTGCTTTTCTTTGGAATTCTGTGTTCAAATGATTGTATTTCCTCCTTTCTCCTTTGACTTTTGTGTTCCTTCTTTCTTCTGCTATTCTAAGAGCCTTATCAGGGACAACCACTTTGCCTTCTTACGCTTCTTTTCTTTTGGTATGGTTTTATTTGCTGCTTCCTGCATGATGTCCCTCATCTTTGTCCATAATTCCTCTGACACTCTGTCTATCGAGTCTAAGCCATTATATCTATTCATCACCTCCACTGTGTATTCTTTCGGGATGTTGTCTAGGTGGTATCTGTCTGGTCTCCTTGTTTTCCCTATTTTCTTTAGTCTGAGCCTGAATTTTGCGATCAGCAGGTTGTGATCTGAGCCACAGTCTGCTCCAGGTCTTGTTTTTGCTGACTGTATGGAGGTTCTCCATCTTTGGCTGCAGAGTATGTAGTCAATCTGGTTTCGGTGTTGGCCATCTTGTGATGTCCATGTGTAAAGTCGCCTCTTGTGTTGCTGGAAGAGAGTGTTTGCTATGACCAGTGCGTTCTCTTGGCAGAACTCTATCAATATTTGCCCTGCTTCATTCTGTGTTCCAAGACCAAACTTGCCGGTTATTCCCTCCACTTTTTTATTTCCTACTTTGGCATTCCAATCTCCTAAGAAGATTTGGTGTCTGTTCTATGAGGTGTTCTAGGTCCTCATAGAACTGGTCCACTGTGGCTTCATCTGCACTAGTGGTTTGTGCGTATATTTGGATCACAGTGACATTGAAAGGTTTGCCTTGGATTCTGACTGACATCATTCTGTCATTTTTGAGGTTGTATCCCATTACTGCTTTTCCCACTCTTTTATTGACGATTATGACAACTCCATTTCTTCTAAGGTTTTCTTGTCCGCAGTAGTAGATATGATGGTTTCCTGAGCTGAATTCGCCCATCCCTGTCCATTTTAACTCACTGATGCCCAAGATGTCAATGCTTATTCTTTCCATCTAATTTTTTACCACTTCCAGTTTACCTTGGTTCATTGATCTCACATTCCATGTCCCTATGCAGTATTGTTCCTTGCAACATTAGATTTCTCCCCCCCTTTCCTGTCCTTCCCCTTCCTCCACTCTGTTGTGCTAAGCATCCTGTATCATCTAGCCTGCCCCTCTGTTTTGCCTTTTGTTTTGGTCAATAGGGTTCTCTTGGCAAGCTTTATGGCGTGGTTTGCAGTTTCTACGCCATTTTACGCCATTTTTCTCCCATCATACATTTTATCACAGTTTTAAACTTTAAACAGTTTAAACAACATATTATGCATATTATCACACTCTAAAACACAGTCTCTATGTCAGTTGCTATATTAAGTCAGTGTAAAGTCTCTATGTCAGTTGTTATATTAATTCAGTCTCTATGTCAGTTGCTATATTAATTCAGCTACATTATTGTCTATCAGTTACTTATTCTTTACATGGGCCTCCTGCCCCTTGGCTTTCCTCCTTTGCGTTCTTCCCTTCTGCCACGTGATCTTCTTCTCCAGCACTCGGCTGGCAGCAGGAGGTGGTGATGGGTGGATGCTTTCCCGCCACCTGCCTGGTCCTTTTCACCCTCGGCTGGGGTGATCTCGCGGCTGCCCCTGGCCTCAGCAGCCTTGCGGCGGCAGTGGCAATGGCGGTGGTGGCCTCCTCCTCTTCATCCCCGGCTGGGGGTGGTGGTGTCCAGGGCTCCAAGGATCCTCATGCCGCCGGCGATGGCTGGCTTCACCGCGAGGCTGATCCTCCTCCTCTTCACCCCCGGCTGGGGGTGGTGGTGGTGTCCGGGGCTCCGAGGAACCTCATGGCAATGGCTGGCCTCACCGCGAGGCTGATCCTCCTCCTCTTCACCCCCGGCTGCTGCTGGTGGTGGTGTTTGGGGCTCCGAGGAACCTCGCGCCGCCGGTGATGGCTGGCTTCACCGCGAGGCTGATCCATCTCCTCTTCACCCCCGGCTGGGGGTGGTGGTGATGTCCGGGGCTCCGAGGAAGCTCACGGCAATGGCTGGCCTTGCCGCGAGGCTGATCCTCCTCCTCTTCACCCCCGGCTGCTGGTGGTGGTGGTGTTCGGGGCTCCGAGGATCCTCACGGTGCCTGCGATGGCTGGCCTCGCCGCGAGGCTGATCCTCCTCCTCTTCACCCCCGGCTGGGGGTGGGGGTGGTGTCTGGGGCTCCGAGGACCCTTGCGGTGCCGGCGATGGCTGGCTATTTTTGCAGATCCTCTTACGCTAATCTGAACACTTACTAGATATGCTAAATGATTGTTCCCTGGGACAGATGGTTGAAGACCCAACTAGAGGTACAAGAATCCTTGACTTGATCCTGAGTAATACTCAGGATCTGGTGCAAGATGTTAATGTGACTGATCCAATAGGGAACAGTGACCACAACTCAATTATGTTTAACTTGATCATAGACTGCAAGTCACTGATAAAATCTAACACAGAGACCTTACATTTTGAAAAAGGAAATTTCCCAAAGATGAGGAAACTAGTAAAAAAGAAACTGAAATGGAAAATTGAGAGAGTCCAAACACTCCAAGAGGCATGGAGGTTGTTTACAAAAACAATAACAGAGGCCCAATTGGAATGCATACCCAAAAGGAAAAAGGGCACTGCCAGTTCCAAGAGGACTCCGATGTGGCTTACAGGAGCTGTTCGGGAAGTGATCAAGAGCAAGAAAAGCTCATTTAGAAGATGGAAGGCTTGTCCGAATGAGGACAGCAGGCAGAAACATAAATTCTGGCAGAACAAATGCAAGGCAACAATCAGGAAAGCAAACAAGACTTTGAGGAGCGTATAGCTAAAAATACTCAGAGAAATAACAAAGACTTCTTTAAGTACATTAGAAGTAAGAACCCAACTAGGAAGGCCATTGGACCATTAGATGACAATGGAAGGCAAGGGGTTATTAAAGAGGAAACAGAGATTGCAGAGAGACTCAATGAATTCTTTGCTTCAGTATTCACTGAAGAAGACAGAGACCACATGCCCAAAACAGAGCCTATCTTCGTAGGGAGGGAAACCGAAGAATTAAGCAAGATAGAAATAACCAGGGAGGAGGTCCTTGCATGTCTTGTTAAGCTAAACACTAACAAATCACCAGGACCAGATGGCATCCATCCACGAGTTCTCAGGGAACTTAAAGATGAAATTGCTGATCTCCTAGCCAAAATATATAATCTTTCCCTCAAATCAGGCTTTGTGCCTGATGACTGGAAGGTAGCGAATGTAACACCAATTTTCAAAAAAGGATCCAGGGGTGATCCAGGAAATTACCGACCTGTCAGTTTGACATGTGTCCCAGGTAAAGTGATGGAAACCATCCTAAAAGATAGAATTAGAAGGCGCTGCAAGGGCAAATCATGCCTCACTAATCTGTTGGAATTTTTTGAGAGTGTCAACAAGCATGTGGATAAGGGGGATCCAGTTGACATTGTTTATCTGGACTTTCAGAAGGCTTTTGACAAGGTCCCACAACAAAGGCTCTTGAATAAACTTACCAGTCATGGAATAAAGGGACAGGTCTTGTCCTGGATCAGCAACTGGCTAAGGGACAGGAAACAGAGGGTAGCACTAAATGGACACTTCTCCAAGTGGAGGGAAGTAAAGAGTGGGATCCCCCAAGGTTCAGTACTGGGACCCCTGCTTTTCAACCTCTTCATAAATCATCTAGAGCTAGGAGTAAAAAGCAAGGTAGCCAAATTTGCTGACGACACTAAATTATACAGGGTAGTGAAAACTGTGAGAGATTGTGAGGAGCTCCAGAGGGATCTCTTGACACTGGGGGAGTGGGCTAAACAGTGGCAAATGAGCTTCAACATTAGTAAGTGCAGAGTGATGCATGTATGGGCAAAAAAAAACAATTACATTTATAAACTGATAGGGTCTGAACTCTCTGCAACAAACCAGTTAAGGGACCTTGATGTCCTGGTGGACAGCTCAACGAAGATGTCAACCCAGTGTGCCTCAGTAGTGAAAAAAGCAAACTCAATGTTAGGGATCATTAGGAAGGGTATAGAAAATAAGTCAGCAAGTGTCATTTTGCCTCTTTATAAATCTATGGTGAGGCCCCATCTGGAATACTGTGTACAGTTCTGGTCGCCATACCTCCAGAAGGATATTATGGAGTTGGAGAAAGTACAGAGGAGGGCAACCAGAATGATTAGGGGACTGGAACACCTTCCTTACCATCTGAGGATGCAACAGTTGGGCCTTTTCACTCTTGAACGACGGCGTCTAAGAGGTGACCTGATTGAAGTTTATAAAATCATGCACGGTGTGGACAAAGTAGATAAGGAAAAACTGTTTTCCCTATCACACAACACTAGAACTAGGGGACACTCGATGAAACTTTTGGGTACTAGTTCTCAAACAAATAAGAGAAAGTACTTCTTCACCCAGAGGATTACTGGTCTATGGAACTTCCTGCCAGAAGAAGTGGTGACAGCTGTCAGTCTTGACAGCTTTAAGAAAGGATTAGACAAGTTCATGGAGGACAAGGGTATCAATGGCTATAATTATGGATACTTAAGGACAATCTCGGGGTTGGAGAGATAGGCAGGATATCTCTCAATGCCATTTCCAGGGAATCCTAAGCAGGTGAAGGCATCTCCTTGGGAATACCCTGAAGGAAATGGTGAGCCACTGTGTGAGACAGAATGCTGGACTGGATGGGCTGTGGCCTGTTCCAGCAAGGCTGTTCTTATGTTCTTATATTCTTATGTTCTTATGTTCTTACTGACCCAGCAGATAAATTCACTAAAGGTGCATCTCAAAGCTACATATACCTCAAGGTGTGTCTTTTCAGAACCCAAGGAAGAGAAGTTTTGTTGAACTTTGGGTCCATACAATGCATAGTGAAGAGATTTAGTTTAAAATTCAGGATGTGTGAACCATTATGCTTCACTGACACAATTACGTTTGGTTCAACAAAAGCAGCCAGCTTTTTCTTATCCATAGTACAGTTTCAATTTTTGCAATTGCAGAGTGGGGAATATTCCTTATCAATAAGAGCTTGTGCATATAAATTGATTGGATTGCCCCTTCTGGAACTTAAATATTAGATAAGAAATAAATGTCCCTGAGACAAAATGTTTTGAAGAAGTTATCCTTGAATTGGAGTTTCTTATGATGGAATTTTAAAGATGTTTTATATTGAATGTTTTTATGGTGATTGTGAGCTGCCCGGAGTCGCTTCAACGAGGGAGCAGCAATAGAAACCCAATTAAACAAACCAACAAACCAACAAACAAATAAATATACAGCTTTTAAAAAATTCACAGACATATGCATTGGCAAATGTAATGGTATATCTGACATGACATTATTTCTCTGAGCTGTGCTTAGTCACAATGTGTCACAGATTTGATTTAAATTCAACTTATTTTCAGAGCATCTTAGAACTGTATAATAACTGAGTTGGAAGTTTATTCAGGTAGTTGCCTTTTAACAATGGATGTTTCTTCTCTGTACACGAATGTTCTACTTGACGAAGCCAGGCAATTAGCGGTGGATGCCCTATCCGCACGCCACAATGGTGATCCTCCCACACACTTCCTACTTGATCTCCTAGATATTGTTCTTGACCATAACTTTTTTCATTTTGACAATACCATTTATTTACAGATCAAAGGAGTCGCCATGGGGTCATCCATTGTGCCCACCCTAGCGAATATGTACATGATCGGGTTTGAACACACATTTATCCTGGATTCAGAAAACAATCCATTTTACAATCACTTTTTGACCTACCATAGGTATATTGATGATCTTTTTTTCCTTTTAGATTCGTCTGATTGTGTGAGCTCCTTTTTCCCATTGGATTAACCAACTGAATTGTCATTTAAAATTCATGTCTCAGTTTGATTCATATTCGATTCATTCCTCGACCTCTCTGTTTATATTGCTAACAATAGACTTTATACTAAGCTGTATCGCAAGCCGACTGATAAAAATACATATTTACATTATAGTTCCTTTCATCCGGCTCACATAAAAAATAACATACTAACTGGACTCCTTTTGCGAGCCAAGAGAAATTCTTCATGTGAGCATGATTTTGTTTATGCTCACATGAACAAAGAGACTAACATTAAAACTTTTCTGTCTCAGCGAGGTTACCCGGAGAGTGTGATTGATCGATCTTTCAGTAAAGTTAAATCTATTCACCGTAGAGCACTCTTAGAGAAAAGGGACTCAGAGGCTCATTCCAATAGAAATCATTTCTCTCTTTATTACTCTTTTTTGGCAACGGATATCAAACATATCATTTTACGGCACTGGCACATTCTTGATGACGTGCCACTCTGCACTGAGAAACCTTGGGTTGACTTCAAATGAACTAAGTCTTTGCACAATTTCCTAACCAGTACTGATCTTAAAGCAACCCCTACTTCTCAATTTAGCAAACCCAGAGGACACTTTCATTGCCACAATTGCTCAGTGTGTAAATTTACATCGGATGTTACTTCCATTAATATTCCTGGCACTGAGTTCGTACATCATATGTATAATTTAGCAACATGTAAATCCAAAAATGTCATTTATATCTGGATATGTCCTTGTGACCTCATTTACATCGGTGTCACTAGTCAAAATTTGAATACTCATATAATTCAGCATTATTCTCGGATCAGAAGTCACACTCCTAAGGCACCTTTAGTTGAACATTATATCAAGAAAGAACACACTGATAATCAATTTACTTTCTTTGCCTTAGAGACCATCAAACATAGACCTTTTGATAAATTTGATATTAATAGGAGACTCCTTCAGAGGGAATCATTCTATATTCATAAATTCCGGGCTCTTGAACCTCATGGGTTAAATCATGACATTGAGTTTTCTTCTTTTCTTTAACTATCTGATAAGTCACTCCCTTCTGTAACTCTAATGAGCTACATCTGCCTCTCCTTATGGGGTATATTTACCTCTAGGTAACCATACCTAAGCTAACGTCATGAGCACATATGAATTACACTTTGAGGCTCCGACGCTCATTACATTTACAACACTAGAAAGCTTTGGTATGTATTTTACACTTTCCATTGAGCTTACTGTTCCTTGTCTTTCATGGTATTTTACTTCAATGTCTGGCTTCTGTAAGTTTGTATGTGTAATAGTAAGTGTAAGTGTAATAGTAAGTGTATTAGTAAGTGCATTAGTAAGTGCAATAGTATATACCATTGTGATTAGTAGTTCTATTGTTTGTATATTATATTCAGATTTCCTGATGAAAGTATGACCTGGAAGGTTGCATTAACCGGAATCAACTTTGAAATCACTAAAATCACTCCTTGAATCTGCATATTGACAGTTGGTTATAATAAGATTACTTTGATGCAAGAGTGCTATTGTTATTACTGATTTTTGATTTTCCATCTGTGAAATATTCATTTTGAACCTGATGCAAGGATTTTATGTTTCATTATAAAAACTTTATAATATTTTTTAAATTAATCGTATTCATCGCCTCAAGCGGTTTTTTTGTACTGTTGCTTGTTCCACACAGTTTGGCCCATTTTGCATTCCTGTAACTTGAGGCTGCTCTTCTGTGTCTTGCACTCTGGAATGATTGAGAACAGATACTACCCCTCCTTGTTATGACTTTATTTTGAGTATTTGAATAGTGCTATCAGTTCTCCTCTTAGTATCCTTTTCTCAAGGATGAAAATACCTAGTTCTTTGTTTTTCTTCATAGGGATTGGTTTCAAGTCATCCCTGTGGCCCTCATCCTCCTTGTTGCCTTCCTATGAACTTTTTCCAGTTTGTTGGCATCCTTCTTAAGTGTGGAATTCAGAACTGGACACTGTACTCTCACTGTGGTCTTATTAGTGTCAAATATAGGAGGACTAGTACTTCATGGATTTTGGAAAATATATTTATGTTAATGCAATCTAAAATTGCATTTGCCTTTTTTTGCAGCCACATCACACTGTTGACTCATATTTAGCTCATGGTCTCCAACATTCCAAGATTTTTCTTGCTTACAGAATTACTGAGACAATTTTGCAACTGTGCATTTGGGTTTTCTTCTTCTAGGCATAGAACTTTGCACTTATCCCTGCTAAATTTCATTCTGTGTTTTCAGCCCAGTGTTCAAGTCTATCAAAATATTTTTGAATTCTGTTTCTGTCTTCCAAAGTATTAGCTGTTCAACCCAATTTTGTGTCATCTTCAAAACTGATAAATATTCCCTGCACTCCTTCATCCAAGTCATTAATGAAAATGTTGAAGAGCACCAGGACCAGGATTGAGCCGCGTGGTACCCTGATTGTTACTCTCTCCTATTTTGAGAAGGCGCCATTAATAAGCACTCTCTTTTAACTGTCATATGACTGCAAAACAGATTATGATAATTAAATTACTTATTCCTATATTATTACCTTGCCCAATTGATTCTCTTGAAGTGGTCTTCTCAACTTTGATATACCTTTTCCCTTTACAGCTGAGCTCTTAATCAAAAAGTGCAGCTTAGCTTTAAAAAAAGTTCAGTGTTTGTCAATGACAGAATTTACTGTTTGTGATTTTCAGAAAATACTTAGCTCCTAGCTGATGGAAATTCTTGTGGGATTTGATGGTAAACTGGAGCTCAGTCATCCATCCACTAAATCTAATTGAGTTCTGGTATTTACAGTTGGTGGGATAATAAAATTTCTTTTTACAAAGTTGTGTGGCTTAGATAGCATTTAAGCTCTAGCACATCAAATTTAGTTATCATTAGAAATATTTTAATAATGTTTTGAAAATTCCAGGAATAGTGCTTGCTCTATTAATGTAGCATTATCTATACAAAAGTAGTGTATGCGTAAAATAGTCCTAAAATATTCTGTGTTTAAAGTAGTGTTTACTTGAGGATACATAGTAAATGCCAAGCAAAGTTATGCATGGCATTGTATGTTTGGAAGGCATTTTTAAAATTACTCTGCAATGTTTAAGAAGGGTTGGTTCTGGAAAGGATGTTCGTCTAGCCTCTTTGACACAGGTAAAAAAAAAAGTAGAGATTGCTTCTTAATTTTGTAAATGCTTCTGTTCATATGCAGAATAAAATATTTAACAAATTTGCCTTATTCCCTTGAATTTATCTTCTCCACAGAATATTTTATGAAACATAAGTAGAGGGAAAGCATTCACTGTCAAATAATTTTTGTAGTTTCTACTATACTGATTAAATAGTTGAAGAGTCCAGCTGACTTTTAAAAAATATGCATATATTTTGTGCATTACCCGTGACCATTTGGTTTGCCCTAATAATTATTGCTGCTTTGATTGCACAAATATTTAGCTGCATTCTTGCTGTTTAACATTGTTCCAACAGAGAAGAAAAATACAGTGAAATAATGTACTCCCTATTTCCCTCCAGATGGGCTGAAAAGACGGATAAAAACACAAAACCAAAAACCAAGCAAAAAATAACTTTTACTATTTAGGATTTATAAGCAAATGCAATAAGCCTCTTCCAAAAATATCCCGTCAAATGCCTCTTAAACTTCCAAAACTGCTCTTTAAATTGTTACTTTTGAAAGTAACTAAATTTTACTCCTTAGACCTAAGTAACTCAGGTGTTTTATATATATAATAAATATATGTGCCAATCTAGACAGACAATTTTTTTAAAAAAAATTAAATGAATAGCTGTATCACATCAACAGCGATCTAACACAGGGGTCAGCAAACCTGGCTCTCCAGGTGTTCTTGAACTTCAGTTACCAGAAGCTCAAGACAGTACACCTGCTGATCAGGGCTTCTGGGAATTGAAGTTCAAAAACATCTGGAGAGCCATGTTTGCTGACCCCTAATCTAACAGATGGGGGAAAAAAAGACATTTCATTTCTCTTGTCCATTCATAAATGGACTACTCATTAAGACTAGAGTAGATCCATTATTATTGTCCTCCCTCCATCCTCACAGAGAAGAGCCTATTTCCACCAGGGAAAAACTATGAAGGCTTCCCACTAAAAGTCCAACTAACCCCTGAAAAGGTCCCTAAACTAATAAAAAGTACAAAGTAAAACTCTAACCTCTATTTGGGGACTAATTACAATACCTTACATTACAAATAGAGATGTAAAATTTCCGATAACTTTGAATGGAGGGAAAAAACCCAGGAGCTTTTTTTTGGGGGGGAGGGGGGACTCAGAAAATTCGAGAAAATTGGGGAAATACTATTTCTTTGTAATTTATGCAAGTTACATTCAGATTTTTTATTTTATATGTGTATAAACAGTACAAGAAATGCATATTTGGTAAAGATTAATATGTAATAAAATGTGTTTTTCATATATAAGAAATTAAAAAATACTTTTAGCACTTTCTGCAAGTGAAAACATTTGGTTGTGCAGCACATGGTTTAAATTTGCTATTTCATTATGTAATGAAGTTAAAGGCAATTGACAGTGATGCACTGTTGAAATTTTTAATACCCACTTGGTGGGTGTGGCTATCTGTGGCTATCTGTGGGCATGGCTGTGGGCATGGCCTCAACCCCCCTGCCCCACCCCCTAAGAAAACAAAAGAAAGAAACCTACCTTCTTCACTCGCAGAGAGGATGGAGGAGTCCCAAAGCAGCGGCTATTCTGGGAGGTGAGCGGGGCTGCTTGGTGGGCTGGTGCTGGCCGTCGGCACTGCTGGGAGGTGAGTGGGTTGGGTTGGTGGCCTGACGCCAGCTGGACTCCTCTCCCAGTGCTGCCAGAAACACATCCCATTTGCCTCGCCCAGGGCCGAAGGTGCGCTTTTATCTCCGCACTTCCTATGTGCCTTCGATCCTGGGCGAGGCAAATGGGACGCGTTTCCAGCGGCGCTGGGAGGGGGAGGCTGAGAGGTAGGCATAGCCGTCAAAGTTGGCATGGCCTGAAATTTTTACTACCGGTTGAGTAGAACCGGTCAGAACCGGCCACAGTACAACACTGGCAAAGGAAGATCTTCAGTCAAATGCTATGAAAATTATCAATTTTTAAAAGAAACATCACATCGTTCAACAAACTTTTATGAGCATTCAAAAGGAGAAAAATAAAAGGGTCTTGGAAGAATTCTGCAAGGACACTGTAACTAACATCTGGTACTAGATGGGAAGGAATAACGATAATGCTGAAAAGTCTCCTGGACAGAAAGGAAGCTCTGCAAGTAACTTTTATTCAAGATGGTTTGCCACTCGATAAACAAATAAGTAAGATTATTTTTGATAATGGTGTAAACTGGGCTCATATAGTATCTACAGCTGCTCTTCTGAAACCCATAACTACTGCTATAGCAAGAATAGAATGTGATAACACACGTTTGTCCCAGGTACCTGAAATGTTTGCTGAAATAACAAAGGAAAATAACAGGACCTGGAGGACTGTTAGTAAAATGAAAAAGAATAGGGCCAAACGGTATAACTTGAGAAGGAAGGAGCAAAAACAAAAATGTCCCGTTGTAAAGGGGTTGCTCCTTAAAGATACGGGCAGTGTGGTCTGATTTCATTAGAATGTTGCTAAAAGTTTTAGTCTTTCTAAATCCAATAATTGGCTTTTCTTTACATCCAGGAAGTTCCTGGACTATGTGCCAGATTTTATAAATGGTTCGTTTGATTTTTTTGTGCTAGAGGTGCCTGGAGGGTGGTGGTCCATGGAGGGCAAATGGTCAGAATTGACTGTGTGACTGAAGAACAACAAGTGAAGCTGGTTCAGTTGACATTTAATCTGCTACATCTTGAAGATTTATACTGATGACATATTTTGATCTGGATGCATGGAAAAGAAGCCTTAAAGAAATTCCTCCATGATTTCAATAATTTTCATCCAAATTTTAAACTCAGGTTGGACCAGTTAACCCAAGAAGGAAATTTCCTGGACACCACTGTGAAACAAAAATCTCAGTACAAACTATATCACAAACTCATGGATCGATTCACCTACCTGCATTCCTCCACCTTCCTTTGAGAACACTCAACAAAATCCATTGTCTTCAGCCAAGCCCTCAGGTAAAACCGCATCTGCTCAGACCCACGAGACAGAGGCAGCAAGCTGAAAGATCTAGAAAATTCATTTCTCAGACTACAATATCAATCCAATATGGTGAAAGAACAAATCAACAGGACATAAGAACATAAGAACATAAGAACAGCCTTGCTGGAACAGGCCACAGCCCATCCAGTCCAGCATTCTGTCTCACACAGTGGCTCACCATTTCCTTCAGGGTATTCCCAAGGAGATGCCTTCACCTGCTTAGGATTCCCTGGAAATGGCATTGAGAGAGATCCTGCCTATCTCTCCAACCCGGAGGTTGTCCTTTGGTAGCCATAATTATAGCCATTGATAGCCTTGTCCTCCATGAACTTGTCTAATCCTTTCTTAAAGCTGTCAAGACTGACAGCTGTCACCACTTCTTCTGGCAGGGAGTTCCATAGACCAGTAATCCTCTGGGTGAAAAAGTACTTTCTCTTATTTGTTTGAGAACTAGTACCCAAAAGTTTCATGGAGTGTCCCCTAGTTCTAGTGTTGTGCGATAGGGAAAACAGTTTTTCCTTATCCACTTTGTCCACACCGTGCATGATTTTATAAACTTCAATCAGGTCACCTCTTAGACGCCGTCGTTCAAGAGTGAAAAGGCCCAACCGTTGCAGCCTCAGATGGTAAGGAAGGTGTTCCAGTCCCCTAATCATTCTGGTTGCCCTCCTCTGTACTTTCTCCAACTCCATAATATCCTTCTGGAGGTATGGCGACCAGAACTGTACACAGTATTCCAGATGGGGCCTCACCATAGATTTATAAAGAGGCAAAATAACACTTGCTGACTTATTTTCTATACCCTTCCTAATGATCCCTAACATTGAGTTTGCTTTTTTCACTGCTGAGGCACACTGGGTTGACACCTTCATTGAGCTGTCCACCAGGACACCAAGGTCCCTTTCCTGGTTTGTCGCAGAGAGTTCAGACCCCATCAGTTTATAAATGTAATTGGGGTTCTTTGCCCCAACATGCATCACTCTGCACTTACTAATGTTGAAGCTCATTTGCCACTGTTTTGCCCACCCCCCCAGTGTCAAGAGATCCCTCTGGAGCTCCTCACAATCTCTCACAGTTTTCACTACCCTGTATAATTTAGTGTCGTCAGCAAATTTGGCTACCTTGCTTTTTACTCCTACCTCTAGATCATTTATGAAGAGGACAAGATGAATACCTAGACACAACTTACTGCAACACAGGCTCAGAAGATAAATCAATTGAACAATGCTGGTTGTCACTTTCAGCAGACAACTTCTTCTTCTATATCTAGGCCTGACCTGAAACTGCCAAAATGAAGGCATCTTTTGGTGAGTTCATTCTGCAGCTGATTTTGCCTGACCCAGTGTGAGAAAGATTAGCCAGCAACACAAGGTTGCCATTACCAGGGTACACCTGATTGTGGTTCAAAATACTACAGTCTTTTAGGAGGCTCATTCTATGTATCCCAGCCCATATCTAAAATCTCTCACATGCATAATGAAAGATCTCCACCAAAATCTTCACTCACCAAAGCTCTTGGTGACAGATCTTTACTTGCTTACAGATAGCCACCAATCACAAGCAACTATTGACACACAACATACTATGCAACAGTGAAGCAGAGATGAGAAAAATTGATGCTTAATCTGAATATTACTATGGAAATGCTTATATTGGTAGATTATTTGTTACTAAAGATCCTGTACATTCCATAGATATATTGTCTTTGAGATTTCATTTATTGGAATTTTTCTATTTCATTATTAAAATAACCTACTTTATATAATTCTGCTTCTATATTAAATGAAAGGAATAATAATAATAATAATAATAATAATAATAATAATAATAATAATAATAATAATAATAATAATAATAATAATAATAATAATAATAATAATAATAATAATAATAATAATAATAATAATAATAATAATAATAATAATAATAATAATTCTGTACACTTTGTTTTCTTCTTGTGCAAAATATATGAAGGATATTCAGAAGGAGAAAAATCATTCATGCATAACAAGTTACCTGATTCACACAACATATGAGTTATCTGTGACAGACTTTACAGGCTGAATGGTCAAGGTTTTGTTGTTCAGTCGCACAGTCGATTCCGTCCCTTTGCGAACCCATGGACCATTTTCCTCCTGGCACCTCTGTCCTCCACCATCTTCCTCAGCCCGCCCAACTCTGTCAAGGACTTAAATAGTGCTCTGAAGGCTTAGTTCATGGATTATCTAATGACTTGACAATTGGCAAGCCTGGAAGAAGACCAGGAAGGTTGGTTAATTACTGCACCTTGATATCTGAGTCTGATCAATTCAGAAGGAATTTGCCTCCCTCCCTTCTTGAGTTAATTCCCAGAGAACAGAAAATAATTGATCTCACTTTGTATAAATGAAAGGGAGAAGAGCTACTAAAGGATTGAAGCTTGGCAGTAAATCTTACGGCTGCTGCAACTCGTTTTGTCATGACATGGATGCAGAGATACAGATTAGCAGCTGAACAAAGATTTGTTCCAATTATTCAGCAAGTATGTGATTATACTCCAGTACAATTTAACATTAAATAATGAATACCAATCAGGATTCTTCTGTTATTACCAGTTGTAAAAAGCCACACTGATTTGTAAACTTATCTGTTATACCAACCAACCATTGAATACCTCTGTACTTGATATGTATAAATTAACACCATGAAGTCTCACACTTATTCCTGATGAAGTGGACTTCTCCACAAAAGCTAACATTATAATACAGTGGTACCTCGGATAAAGTCAGATTCAGATAAAGTCGCGGTTTTCATGCACACGTGATGCATTGCATAAAGTCCAAAACTGCTAAAAATGGACGTTATCCGAGGTATTTGGTATAGGAACCTTGGATAAAGCCCATTTTTTGGACATTATCCGATGCATCGCCCCTTTGAGTCTGATAAAGTCCAAAATCGGATAAAGTCCAAACTTGTGGAACGGAGTTTGGACTTTATTCGAGGTTCTACTGTACTGCAGTTAGTCTTTAAGGCAGGGGTTCCCAACCTTTTCAAGGGCTGGACAGCCATTTTGCCTTGCCTGCACGATGGAGGTGGCTATTTTGTCCCAACAGCTTCAAAGGCTGCGTGGCTGGTGGACTACAAAAATCTGGCACTGCCACCACCGCCACCAGACACTCCCTTAGCCAGACTCGGCCTGGAGGGAAGAGGACATGGGTGGTGGGGTTGAGCTGGCAATGTTTTTTGTATTTTTTGAAGTGTTTGTTGGGATGGGTTGATGCTTTGCAATGGTGGGTGGGATATTTGTTGAAATGCTTCTGATAAAGTATGTCGAAATGCCTTTGAGATGTTTCTGCGATTGTTATTTTGCAATTGTAACTATGCTATTGTGTTTCCTTGTCAGCCACCCAGAGTTGCTCTGCGAGTGGGGTGGCATACAAATTGAAAAATTAAATTTAATTAAAATTAAATTAAATCACCACCAGTCAAATTCTGATTTATTGGCAGATGGGTAAACATTCAAACCATTCTGCAAACTAAACTTTAAATTTCACTGAAATAAATGGATACATCCATAGATCTAACCTGTGATGAGAATGAGGGCTTGCGATCTGTATTGTATTCTCTGTTATGGGCACAATATTGTGCTGAAATCTCTGGTATAGTAGTTCAGAATTTTCTTGGCTAACATAATAACTTGTGAATTAGTCCTGAAAATTGTCATTGGAATACAACTAGAATACCCTTGAATACCTTTGACAGAGATAATATATTTGTTTAATTGTGTGAACAGCAGGCTACATGAGTCAGTACGGGAAACTGGGCCATTTAGATGAATGAAATAAATAAATGGTTTTAAAAATAAACTTTTCCTAATCAAGACTAGGCATTTTAATATTTTCAGTATTGAGCTCTGTAAAATATATGAATTAACTTCCAGTTGTTTACTCTATTTCACAATAGCAATTCATGATATTGATAAGAAATGTAACATATTTTTGATAAATAAATAAAATAATCTTAATCTATTTGCTAGATCCCAAATCCTGAGTAGTGGGATGAATAGGCTTGTTAAATCAATACTAGTGTAAGCCCCATTGAGTCTGTGTGTCTTCTTTTGTTGGGGCTATCAGTTGGCTTTAGCCCTATATTCCACATTTCCAAGCATTTCTGTTATCCATGTTTGTTTTAAAGTTGGTTACTTTCCAAGTCAATATTGTTAAGAAAGGTAGAATATGTATGTTGTCAGTCGCCAAACATAATGCATCCATTTGCAGAGTAAGAGATCATTTGAGATCTAAACCTTATAGTAATATTTGTGATACAGTGATATTTAGAGTTAATTACACCTATAGCTGTAAATAATATCATCTTGCCATATTTGTTGGTGCATCACTTGCTAAAATTCAGATTTCCTTCCCACAAATGACATTGTAGCTTGCATTATTGATGTCCTTTAGATTTCATTATACTGTTTATGAGCCATCAGTGATGATTCCCATTGTAATGAATCCTTATTCTAACCTTGCTCAGTTCAAAAACTATTATTCCTACTAGTTGATATTAATGTCTGAAGTATTCCTAGTTGGTGGATTTGCTCCACTGCATTTTATAAATGCCCGTACTGATTAGAACTTTTATTTTTCATAATGATCCAGTAATATAATGATAATGCAAGTAATAGCCCATACCTAATGATTTCTTGTCCAAGGACTAAAATAATTAATGTAATATATTTAATGCCGAGCTCTGGAAGAATTGTTAGGTTAGAGCATTTACTTGTGCATTTTATTACCCATGGGGTAATAAAAGTGGGCAGTTTCTAGTAAGGTGTCAGTATGAGAAAAATTCTTGCATTTAAGTCAACCATTTGGTAATAGCACAGCTGCAGAATCTTGTTCATTAGATCCACAAGATATAGGCAGATAAATAAACACCTATAAAGCAGGGGGAAAGAGGGGGAAATTATGGAAATTGCTTGTGTCCTTTATTCACTTAGGTAAAACAAACAAATAAACAAAAAGACACTTTCATTATTTTGGAACACCATATAAACTGCGTACAGAACTACATTTGGCCACAAAATATTGAACCAGTTTCTGGAGTAGCATCACAACCATCTTTTCTATTGGTATCATTATTAAGTAGCAAAAGCCGCATGTCTGCTGGGACCTTGGGACACCATTGTGGATAGCCTCAATCACATATTCACAAATTCAGTTTCCGCCCCATCTAATCCAATCTTCTGTGCCACTGAGTTTTAATGCAAAAATTATTATGATACAAAAGTGTTAGCAGAAGATTCAAAAGTAATGGTGGGAACACAGGGGTAGTGGTATATACTGTATACATCTATGCACAGATATTAGGTGTAAAATGTAGAAAGATTTGCCTTAGAGTTTGGAAAAGCTATGAGGTAGACATTACTATACAGAAATAAAAGAGGATGGTGTTCCTATACTTAAATTGTTATGTTCCAGAGGAAATCTTGGGAAGTAGAGCTTTCCTCAGCTCTTTGCCTACCAAAATTCACATCTCTGCGTATTGATGAAAAGATGCAGTCTCTTTGTGTCTGACTACCTTTTATAAGTGGGCAGAAAGAAGTAGTCAGGCTCCAAGTTATGTAAAAGAAATCTCCTTTTTAAGCCTACCTGTGTTAAATTGTGTGTTAGCTCCCCCCCCCCCCGCTGCTGTTTTTGTTATCTTGTTGTATTAATTTGTAAGCCACCCTGAATTGCCATGACATGGCGAGTAGGCGGCTATATAAATTTGATAAATAAATAAATATTCAAAGCCTTTTTCTCCATTCCATAACCCAAACAAGTGTGTTGGGTGGGGACACAAATAAGGTCCTTCTCTGTTGTTGTTCCCCTTGGCAGGCCAATCTATTTGTAGAATTATAATGCTTTTGCAATTTACTGGAGTACTTATATATGACAGATGAAGGAATTAATTGGTACAAACAATGCTAGTTTATTGAAACAGATATCTTTATGATTAATAATAATATCAAGGCAATTCTGATTCATGATTGCCCTTTTCAGGGCTTTCCAGTTAGAGAATACAAAAAAGGGGTTTAGCATTCTCTCTTTTTTTAGAGAGACTATGCATCTTGCTCATGACCATATAGACTGGTTGTCATCGCAGGAGACACAGTGGGGAATCAAACTCCAAACCTCCTAAAAATAGCACAATGCTTTTAAGCAACTAGCAACCGGCAATACTTTACCCTACAAACAAACTTAGGTTAATGCCTAAGATTTCACTTTAAAAAATAATGTTTCAAGCTGTGTAAGGTTGTGATTGTCATATATAACCTATAAAAATATACTGTAAAGCAGGGGTTCACAACCATGCCCGTGGTGGGGAGATATTTTACTGGGACAGACAGGCGCACGCTGCTGCTCATACCTTAAAGGGAAACACCACCTCAGCATTTTCCACTTTGGTTCCTCTCACCAGACTCCGCTCTGCTCTGTGGGAGAAAGCCTGAAGCACTTCAGACAGCTTTGGCAGCTTCTCCTGAGGGCCGGATGGCCATTTTGTCACAACAGCTTCAAAGGGGATGACCATTTTGTTTCTTGAATGCCCTTGGAGGGGTGGGGACACATGAAATGGCACCACAGGCCGGATTCGGCTCGTGGGCCTTAGGTTGGAAACCCCCGCTGTAAAGAAATCTGTAATTTTCAAAGGAAAGTGTGTTTGCTTGAATGAATTCGTAAGCCATACATTTATAGTTTAAACAACAATTTTTATAGTCTAAAGCTCATTCATGTCTCATAAAAATAGCAAGAAATTTGGGGGCCAATGTATCTGAAAACTTTTATTTGGGGAGGGGGGCTGGGAAAAGGGAAAATATGGCTGTCCGCTCTACTTTCTACAGGTATAATATGTCCTCAACTGTAAGTTTAATGAGTTGGTTGCTGACCATGGAAAGCATGCTACATTTGAGAAAATAGACTGGCCCTGATTGGCCAACATGGTTCAGGGGAAGGGACTGCAGCAGATTGGATCAAAGATCAAGATTTTTTCCTTTGGTCTGCCAAAGTTGTATTTAAGTAGTTAAGAGCCAATCTTTAGATTTTGTGATGTATTATTTGTGGATATATAAGCACAGTCTTTGTTAGGTATGACTTTTGGCCAGTATCCTATTGCTTAGCTCTTCTGATAGAACAGGAGTGATGTCGTTGGCCAGATTGCATAAAGCACGCAGTTTGTTTCAAGTGCATATGTCTGTATGCATGAGCATGCACCACTGGGCTATGGAACTCCCTGCCAGAAGAAGTGGTGACAGCTGTCAGTCTTGACAGCTTGAAGAAAGGATTAGACAAGTTCATGGAGGACAAAGGGTATCAATGGCTATAATTATGGATACCTAAGGACAACCTCTGGGTTGGAGAGATAGGCAGGATATCTCTCAATGCCATTTCCAGGGAATCCTAAGCAGGTGAAGGCATCTGCTTGGGAATAATACCCTGAAGCAAATGGTGAGACAGAATGCTGGACTGTGTGAGACAGAATGCTGGACTGGATGGGCAGTGGCCTGTTCCAGCAAGGCTATTCTTATGTTTATGGTTACAAATGTTTTCTTAGAACATTAGACAACATTGTGGTAACTTAATATGAGAAGAATATTCTTTTAATATGCAGCAATCATCAATAAAGTAGAAGCATGAACTTCTGAAATACCTCAGAGAGTGATTTTTTTCTGACATAAGTGCATCACAATCAGAAACTCAGAAATATTGCAAAAAATTGGAACTAAAGTTTATTTCTGTAAAAATACCACCCTAGCTTTTGTAGGGGTCATTTATACTGTTTATCTCTTTTTATGACTGCATTTCTGAATCAGGTTATAGATGTGTGGTGTGATTTTTTTGCCACTAATTTCTGACAGCAGCTACAAAAGTTAATAGAACAAGGTAAGCTGACATTCTTTCCACCATTTTTTATTGTTTTTTTTTAAACTGAAAGTTAGTTGGTGCTTCTTTTCTGAATTCTGTCACCCTCTCCAAACACAAAATGCTGAATAAATACAGATAAAGCCATACGTAAGTAAAGAGGCAAAGCTAGCAGACTGTGTTTGGACTGGAACAATGAAAACCAAACGATAACTTTGCAGTGAACAAACTGTAAAATATGTAATTATCTTCTGTTCTGTTCTCAGTCATTTTGAGACAGACTTATGAAATAAAATTAGCTATGGCATATATCCCCACTAGCAGATTTTGCCCGGCGGTGCCGGGCTGTTTTAAATGGTTTTGGAAGTTTTTTTTTCTTAATGTTGGTAAAGAGCTGGGCTGTTTTAAATTGTGTTGTAAGGGATAATTCTTTTTGGTAATTTATGTAAAAAAGAGGTGTGTTGGTGGTTAGGGGTGGTTTTGGGTGTGCACAACCACCACTACCCATACAATACCACTCCAACCACCAACACACACATTAAAAATTCCTGGCAAGGCAGGAGTGGTGTGTGTGTGTGTGTGTGTGTGTGTGTGTGTGTGTGTGAGAGAGAGAGAGAGAGAGAGAGAGAGAGAGAGAGAGAGAAGCAGAGTGTGTGTGTGTGTGTGTGTGTGTGTATTGTCCCCCCAACCCTTCCAGAGCCGGGGGACCCTGCAGAGAGGGGATTCCCTCCCCCCACAGGACACCCTGTTATTAAAGAGAAGAAACTAAGCTCTTTCTTCTCTTTTAAAACAGAGTGTTTAGGAGGGGGTGTATTCGATCTCCTCTTCCTGGTCCACTGGGTTTGGTAGGGTTGGGGGTACAAAAGGGGTCTGTCCCCCCAACCCTTCCAGAGCCAGGGGACCCAGCAGAGAGGGGATCATCCCCCCCCCAAAAAAACTCCGTTTTTAAAGAGAAGAAACCAAGTGGTTTCTTCTCTTTTAAAATGGAGTGTGTGTGTGTGTGTGTGGTGTATTCGATCTCCTCTCCCTGGTCCCCTGGGTTTGGTAGGGTTGGGGGGACAAAAGGGGTCTGTCCCCCCAACCCTTCTGGACCCAGCACCTTTCGTTGCCTCCCTCAACCACCCCCTAACCCTTACCTAACCCTTATCTTTTCCTGGCTCCCTCCAGCTGCATCTTTCAAAGTCTTTCCCTCTGGCTCCCACCATTTTGTTTTTTTTTTAAAGTCAGCACGCGTTCCCAGCCTCCTCTGTGCTCGTATCCCTCAGCCTGATTGGCTGAGGGGTTGCACTGTGCAAAGGACGCTGGGAATTGAAGTCCTTTTACTTTATTCACGTTCGGGGGGCTCCTGCCCCACTGCCACATTTCTCAACCCGACAGTTACCTGCGAACCCGGTTCGGGTGAGTGCAGAGAGGCTCGGTCGGGGCTAGTGGGGCCTGGTGCAACATCCTTTGTCACATTCCAACGGTTAATGCACAGATTTATAGGTATAGATAAATGACAATGTTGTGAATTCAATTCAATTCAATTCAGTTTTTAATTTGTACCCCGACCTACTCAGCTTGTAGGCCGACTCAGGGTGGCTTCCAACATAATTAAAGTACTGAGTGCACAAGAAGCACTGTGCTATTAACAGTGCAATCTAATACATGTTTTAGACAGATGGGTACCTCCACTGAAGTGTGCAGCTGCCATGCAGGAGATCTCTGCTGCCCCTTCCTGGACATCCCTTTAGTTGGAGGGCCCAAATTGGGGCTTGCTATTTTTTTGGGGGAGGGGAGCATATGCCTTAAAGGTGGCTTACATCCCTTTAAGAGATCCTTTTGCAAGGCGTAAAAGGAAAAGTTAATCCCAGTGTTTTTAATGAAGCTTGCTCTCTAGTAACTGTGTTTAGAACTACACTGTAAGAATGGTAACTACAGTTGGGGAAGAGTTGTGATGGGCTATTTACACATTTGAAACTAGAGTTAATGATGGTGAAGTCAAAACTGTACAGTTTGCATAATGGCATACCTGTCAACTTTTGGATTTGAAAATAAGGGAAATTTTGGCCCCACCCCTCTGTGGGTGTGGCAAAATCTGTGGGTATGGCCAAATATAGCCATGTGACTTATAAGAACATAAGAACATAAGAGCAGCCTTGCTGGAACAGGCCACAGCCCATCCAGTCCAGCATTCTGTCTCACACAGTGGCTCACCATTTCCTTCAGGGTATTCCCAAGCAGATGCCTTCACCTGCTTAGGATTCCCTGGAAATGATATTGAGAGATATCCTGCCTATCTCTCCAACCCGGAGGTTGTCCTTAAGTATCCATAATTATAACCATTGATACTCTTGTCCTCCATGAACTTGTCTAATCCTTTCTTAAAGCTGTCAAGACTGACAGCTGTCACCACTTCTTCTGGCAGGGAGTTCCATAGACCAGTAATCCTCTGGGTGAAAAAGTACTTTCTCTTATTTGTTTGAGAACTAGTACCCAAAAGTTTCATGGAGTGTCCCCTAGTTCT
Source organism: Bradypodion pumilum (assembly GCA_035047305.1). Lineage (NCBI taxonomy): Eukaryota > Metazoa > Chordata > Lepidosauria > Squamata > Chamaeleonidae > Bradypodion > Bradypodion pumilum. The sequence continues at coordinate 329,869,376 of JAWDJD010000003.1, forward strand.
AGTGTTATGCGATAGGGAAAACAGTTTTTCCTTATCTACTTTGTCCACACCGTACATGATTTTATAAACTTCAATCAGGTCACCTCTTAGACGTCGTCGTTCAAGAGTGAAGAGGCCCAACCGTTGCAGCCTCAGATGGTAAGGAAGGTGTTCCAGTCCCCTAATCATTCTGGTTGCCCTCCTCTGCACTTTTTCCAGCTCCATAATATCCTTCTGGAGGTATGGCGACCAGAACTGTACACAGTATTCCAGATGGGGCCTCACCATAGATTTATAAAGAGGCAAAATGACACTTGCTGACTTATTTTCTATACCCTTCCTAATGATCCCTAGCATTGAGTTTGCTTTTTTCACTGCTGAGGCACACTGGGTTGACACCTTCATTGAGTTGTCCACCAGGACACCAAGGTCCCTTTCCTGGTGACTTGCTGGGCTCTAGTCATGCCTGCCACATGGCCATGAAAATGTCTGCAAACACAGACAGCACTGGCTCTTTGGCTGTAAATGGAGATGAGCACTGCACCCTAGAGTTGGATATGACTGGCAGATTTTACTTTCTTAGAATCAAAGATCTCTGCAGATGGTGATTGCAGCCGTGAAATAAAAAGGTGACTGATGCTTGGGAAACAAACTATGGGGAACATAGTTAAAAGTAGAAGCATCACCTTGCAAACAAAAAATTGCATAGTCAAAGCAATGGTATTCCCGGTGGTAATGTATGGGTGTGAGAGCTGGACCATTAGGAAAGCTGAGCGCAGAAGAATAGATGCCTTTGAAATGTGGTGTTAGAAATAGGTCAATCCTAGAAGAAATCAACCCTGACTGCTCATTAAAGGTCAAATAGTAAAGATGACGCTAAAGTACTTTGGACATCAAATGAGAAGAGAGGATTCACTTGAGAAGGCCTTGATGCTGGGAAAGGTGGAGGACAAAAGAAGGGGGTGGCCAAAAATAAGATGGCTAGATGGTATTGTAGATGCAATGGGCACAAAGCTGTGTGGACCAAATAACCCTTTCCCCATCTTCTTGGGGGAGTTTTGTTTTCTTTCTTGTTTACTCAGTGGCTTAAGTGACTAAGATGCTGACTGGGAGGCAGAAGGTCAGCAGTTTGATTCCCGAGTACTGCAGGACAGAATGAGCTCCCATCTTTGTCCCAGCTCCTGCCATCCTAGCAGTTGAAAACAAGAAATTGCAAGTAGATAAATAGGGACCACTTTGTTGGGAAGGCAACAGCATTCTGTGCACTCTGGTGTCCAGTCATGCCTGCCACATGACCATGGAAATGTCTGCAGACTCAGACAACGCTGGCTCTTCGGCTTTGAAACAGAGATGAGTACTGAACTTTAGAGTCAGATACGACTGGCTTTCGAGCAAGGAAAACCTTTACCTTACTCCTTTTTTAATTAAATTTTTTTCCTGGGAAGCAAAGAAAGTGTGGAATAGTAAACCAGCCCCCTAGGGTAACCAACTGCTTGTAAGCAGTTAACTCTAGAACAGAAACGAACCCCCCCCCCCCGTTTCTCTCTCTCTCTCTCTCATATAGTGATCAGGCACCACCCCCACCCCTCCCAAGTTAATTCTAGAACAGAAACAACCCCCCTCTCATATAGTGATCAAGCAACGTTTTCCCCCCTCCCAAGTTAATTCTAGAACAGAAACGTACCCCCCTCCCTCTCTCTCATATAGTGATCAAGCAACGAAATCCTCCAGCCAGGAGGCAGGGCAGAAACAGCTCAATAAACCATGAGAGTGAGAGACCAAGAGCTGATTTGCCCCTGCATATATGCAATATCGCTCACCTTGAGTAGACTCCCCGTGCATCCCATGGTGGCTCAGACCAGCTCAGCAGCAAAAATGAAGCGAAGCCTCCATTGACCATGTGGCCGGGAATCTACAACAGCCCCCTCCCACCACCTTTTCTCTCTCCTTTCACAAGCGAAAAGCCTGCCACACAGCGGCCTCTGGTGGCAGGAAAAATATACTGCAGCTTCGCCTGTGAGGGCTCCAGTCAGGATTATTTTTTTAAAAAAAATAAGGGATATTAATAAAACGGGAGGGGGCGGGAAGAGGGGTAAAAATAAGGGGTTTTCCCGGGGGAAACGGGATAGTTGACAGGTATGTAATGGTAGGCCTTTGTTTTTTCTACCACACCTTTCCTCGTCTACTACATCTTTACACAAATCATAAAGGAAGAAATTCCCAAAGGAAGGATCCAGAGATTCAATGATAGTGGAATTAGGCTAATGTGCCATGTAGTACTTATATAACATCCAAGTGGGACAAAGGTAATGGTATCAAGATAATGGCCCTGACTGCATGTCAAGGGAAATTTACATGTAGTTTGGCAGATATATCTTCAATTTTCTTTATATACAAGTTTTAATAGTGACTTATTTTAAATGTACTTAACCTTCCCATATAATAGACTTCTGGAAGAAATGCATGAACAGAACAGTTACTTCATCTGAACTACAGATCAAATCTGTTTAGCTGCAATAATTATTTCTAGCAGTGGCTGTAATTGCTTTGTTTGCTGTAGTATGATGTAACTAGAGTAGTCCCATTGGTATCAATGGACCTTATGGAGGGGTTGACTTACCAAGTCCTTGTGGATTCAGTGGATCTGTCCTAGTGCAATTTACTACACCAAACAAAAGGAATACAGCCAAAATGTAGATAATTTTGTCACACAGACAAACATTCTATCTAGCACAAGGTCTAGGACAAAAGTTGCTAAAATTACTGTAGTTCAGTTGAAATTAATTTATCTAAAAAGTGTTTCAAGAACAGAATCATTTTAAAATTAGCTATCATGTTTATGCAGCTTCTGCAGAAGTACTGATATCAGCCAGCTTTGATCATATTCATTAAAAGTGGTTATATAATGCAGAAATAGTTTTTCATGATTGAATGAAACCTTCTGAGTAACATTTGCATTTTGGGTACATATTTCTCTTCCGAGTGGGTTTGTGGAATCTATGTAGTATCAATGTAAGCAAGGTCTAGAAATCAGCTATAAATACAATGATAGAATCAACTTGTATATGAGAATGCATTTCCCCCCTGAAGCATGGAAAATATCATTGGCATGAATTTGTTTAAGGTGGATCCTAGCTTGCCATGAAGTGACCCACATACTATGATCTCAGAGCCATCCCCTGCGGAGCACATGAAATGAGACATGCAGGATTCAACACCGGGACTGCAATGGACTGCCGCAGCCTTGAGGATATTGACAAGGTGTGCCATCATATCATACCTGTCAAGTATCCCGGATTGGCCGGGATTTCCTGTATTTCAGCACTCGTTCCTCTAATTTCCCGCCGCCAGCTGCCGCCATCCCATAATTTGACCAGTGGGGGAAGTAGTTATTGTGCATGGGTTCTGCGCAGAAGGGTCCTGCGCATGCACAGAAGAGTCACATGCAGAAGGGTCCTGCGCATGCACAGAAGCGTCATGTGCATGCACAGAAGGGTTCTGTGCAGAAGAGTTCTGCGCATGCACAGAAGGAATTGTTGCTGCGCATGCACAGCCAGGCCATAGCAATTTCCGGATTTTCCAGAGCCGCCCTCGACATCACAGCCGGTCCATCTGGCATGGCCTCTTCTGCCTCTATAATGGTTCGGGATCAGAGTTCCTCCTCTGCTCATTTTGCCATTGGGCCCCAATATGATGGTTTCCAGTGGCATTTCCTCCACTGAAGGGACCATCACCCCAGCTAAAGGGGCTCATCTCCCCCATATTCATTGGCCCCTTTAGGGAGTCAGGTTAGTTAACCACCATCTGACACTTGGCGTTCTGCTGGCTGTACAGTCTACTTCATTACCATAGCCGCTTTGGGTCACTTAGCCGCTTTGGGTCACTCTCGAGCGAGGGAAGCGGGATATAAATATTTTAAATAAATAAATTAAATAAACAAATAGCGGGATGTCTGGCCAGACATTACATGTTCTTATAGAATAAGAGAAATAGAAAGTAGTAGTGGGGTCACTAACAATTCACTAGTTATTCTTTAGGTCCAGAAGAGAGTGCTTGACAGTACAATGTAGAGATGATTCCATGGCTGTCTGAGTTCTTGACCCTTTCCCTGTCTTGGAAGCTCAGTTGCCTGACATGATTTGCATCCTTTGCTCCAGCTATTGAATTTGAGGCTCATTTCTGAATGTTGTATTCATAAGATTGAAAGTATCTGGGGAACATTTGAAAACATATTTGGGAATGCTGTAGCCTTTCTTTTTCTGATGATGACACCAGCGTTTTATTTATTAGCATCCCATCAATGTTCTAGTTACTTCCTACATGCTAATTTCCATTAATTAAGATGTATTACACATTTAGAAGGTGTGTTAACTCCGTTATTGATTCATTTTCTGTGTGTGCTTACATCATAGGTTAAAAAATGTCAAGCATGCCTGAAATAGTTATTTCTAGAATGAACTGTGATCACTGACAAATGTGCTCTTGGAGGATATGCATACTTCAGCTCTTATGGTCTAATGTAATGTGAAAATTGACTGTAGTAATATATTATATGTAGTAGTATCATATCTGCATTAGCCATTCAGTTGCAAACAAAGCACATGTACAGAAAGGCATTCAAGAGCTTATCTGTCTGGGATGTATTCCTTTGTTTACAGTTAGTGTCCAATGTTTGTTCAACCCAATTAAAATGTTTTTTAAACAAATATGTATATATGCAAGAGTAATTAGAAGTTATTTTAAAGCACTCAACCAAATTGCACATTCTAGATGTTTATTAGAAGCCCTTACAGTTTCTTTTTATGTGCTTATTTCTGTTGCTTAGACATTGTATGCATTCATTTATTAAATCATTCATTTATTCTGTATATAATTGTTCCCTTCTTAAAAATGTTAGACTGGGTAACAATAATATTAAAACAACCATACATAATGTATGTTAGATAAACTAGTAAGAAAACCAATAAGCATTAGGAGAGGTAATAGACTGTAGCACAACAAACCACTGAGGTGGATGCATAAAAACGTACATCTAATGCTGGTGCCAATGTGCCCGTATTGTATATTTGTCACTGAGCATAAGTTTTGGGGGCATGACAATTTTTGGTTCTGATGTCACCAACAGAAACACACTCTTCCTTGTAATGGTATCATAAAATGGTTTTGTCAACTTCTCAGCCCCAATAGATCATCTCAGATAGGATGATAGAGATAGATGTATTTTTTCAATATATGAATTGCAAGTTGTTGAAAGTTTTACATTTGAACATTACCACACTGACTTTAACCCAGATGCAATCAAGCAAATGATCTAGCCATTCCAATATTAACTTACATGCTGTTATTTGAAGACTGTCAGCATTCCGGAAAATGCATTTTCATCATTTACAAGATCAGTCCACTGTAAAGCACACTATAAATACAGTGGAACCTCGTATAATGAAAATAATTGGTGCCACAAGGAACTTTGTTATACAATTTATTTCGTTGTATGATGCATGTATCATACAATGAAAATCCCTATGGGATGCATCGTACAACAAAAATCTCTATGGGAAAAATCATACAAAGAAAAATATTTGTTGTATGATGTATCCCATAGAGATTTTTATTGTACGATGCAACATTCCCCCCCCCCCCATACTCTTCGTTGTACGATTTTTTCATAGTATGATGTATTCATTATCTGAGGTTCCACTGTACTCCAGACAAGTGATTAGTGGATGTGAACAATCTCTCTCTCTCCATGAATAGGAGGAATTAAATTAGTGTTCAGCTGACTCGGCATCTGCACAAACTCACATGACTCACAACTTCTATCAACATACTTGTGACATTTCCACTCAGATGTCATGACATCCTATAGCTTTATATACATTATAAAGACATGAGCAGAATGGACTATTGTAGAACATCATAGCAAACCTTCTGAAGAATTTGTACTGGCTGCCATAGCCATAATTGTCTTGGTGTTCAACAGAAGGTCTTCAATGCCACTTTGTTGTTGTTCAGTTGCACAGTCGAATCCAACCCTTTATGATCCCATGAACGACCGCACACCAGGCTCCTCTGCCATCCTCCATAGTTCACCCAGATCTACACTGACAGTGTCAATGATGTCATCTAGCTTTCTCATGCTCTGCCTTCTCCTTCTTTCCCAGTTTCCTTCTCCTTCTTTCCCAGTTTCAGGGCCTTCTCCAATGAGTCCTCTCTTCTCATTATCATGAAAGCAAGAAATTGCAAGTAGATAAACAGGGACCACTTTGGTGGGAAGGTAACAGCATTCTGTGCACTCCTGTGTTCTGAAGGCAACAGATCATTTCATGTCCTACGGTGCTATCTGCCACTTTTTACATCAGCTCTCATAAAATTTCATGCCTGCCACATGTCCATGGAAAACGTCTGCAGAAGCAGACAGCGCTGGCTCTTTGGCTTTGAAATAGAGATGAGCACTGCACCCTAGAGTCAGATACGACTGGCTTTCGAGCAAGGGAAACCTTTACCTTTACTAAATAGGGACCACTTTGGTGGGAAGGTAACAGCGTTCTGTGCACTCCGGTGTTTAGTCATGCCTGCCACATGACCATGGAAATGTCTGCAGCAGCAGACACAGCTCTGGCTCTTTCGGCTTTGAAACAGAGATGACCACTGCGGATACGACTGGCTTTCGAGCAAGGGTGATGCAATGGGCACAAAGCAATGTAGATGCAATGGGCACAAAGCTGTGTGGGCCAAAGAACCCTTTCCCCATCTTCTTGGGGGACTTTTGTTTTGTTTTATTTCTTGTTTACTCATTTTTATTTTTATTTTTTCCTGGGAAGCAAAGTGCAGAATAGTAAACCAGCCCCCTAGGGTTACCAACTGCTTGTAAGCAGCTTGGCTTTAATGAACTAGCCCTGCACATAGCTAGACACCCCCCCCCCATTAGGGTGGAGGAGCAAGGGATTAATCCCCCCAAATTAACCAATCTATTTGTTCCTCACTGCAACCAGTTGAAGCACCAATACCTGAGAATGTCAGATCCAGCTTAAGGAAGGGAATTAGTAAATAAGTAAAAAGCAACCTCTGTAGTTTCCAAGCCTCCCAGCAGCTGAGGAGTTAATATCCCTCCAGATGGTTTGTTAGAAGGTGGGGTGCTCTCTCTCTCTCATATAGTGATCAAGCAACATTCCGCCCTCCTAAGTTAAATCTGGAACAGAAATAAAATCCTCCAGCCAGGAGGCAGGGCAGAAACAGCTCAATAAACCATGAGAGTGAGAGAGAAGTCTCTGCCCCCAGACCAAGAGCTGGTTTGCCCCTGCATATATGAAATATCGCTCACCTAGAGTAGACTGACTCCTGCCCCATGGTGGCTCCCACCAGCAGCAGCAGCAAAAACGAAGCCTCCATGACCATGTGGTAGGGAAATGAAAGAGAAACTACAGGGCCCCCACCACCACCTTCTCTCTCCCCTTCCACAAGCGAAAAGTCACACAGCGGCCTCTGGTTGCAGGAAAAACATACTGCAGCTTCGCCCGTGAGGGCTCCGGTCAGGATTTGTTTTCCCCCCAAAAAATAAGGGATATTACGGGGAAATTAATAAAATGGGAGGAGCGGGAAGAGGAGTAAAAATAAGGGGTTTTCGTGGGAAAAACGGGATACTTGACAGGTGTGGTAAGGAATCCCGATGTAGGAGCAGGCATAACTGGCATACAACACGAAGTTATTCAAAAGCCCTCCTGGCCACGACTGCCACCTGCTCCTCAAGCAGGAGTCGTGAGTTGTTAGCTGGATGGTCTGCAAATCAGCAGTTTGAGACTCATGCTGGATTGAGTGCCCGTCTCTGTCCCAGCTCCTGCCAACCTAGCAGTTCAAAAGAAAGAAATTGCAAGTAGATAAACAGGTACCACTTCACCAGGAAAAGTAGCAGTGTCCTGTGCACTCCAGTATCTAGTCATGCCTGCCACATGACCATGAAAATGTCTGCAGATGCAGAGAGTGCTCTCTCTTTGGTTGTAAACAGAGATTAGCACTACCCCCAGACAGTCGGACATGACTGGCTTTCAAGCAAGGGAGACATTTGCCTTTATAATTGCTTAAAATACATCAGAAAAATAAGTAAAGAACAGCAGTGATAAAAGCCAAGGTACAATATAGAAAAGTTCGCATCAACCAAGGACAAACATCTGTGTATTCATAACCTATGTTGTTATGAGTTGTAATCATCCAGTGCTATCAGAATACAGCATAGTAAAGATATTGATTTGGTAAACAATGAAATAAAAGAACAGCGCACTTACATCAGGAAACATACTACAGAACTTGACGGAAATCGTGACATTTTGAATAACCATCTGCTTTTGCCAAATAGTTTTTATCAAGAATTTTGATACAAATAGTTAGAGAGAGTTTCCAACTGCCATTAATATCAAGAATTCATTGTGTCTATTGCAGATGTTTTATTTCCATGATCATTAGAATTTCTCAGAAATGGGGGTTTGGCTAAGATGGCCGCTGTGTAACATCTAGTTTCGGACGCTCGCGCTCAACAAAGTGGTGAACGATGTGAAGGAGCGGAATAGAAAATTTTTCAAGTGGTAAAGCTTAAAGTTAAGATCCTTGCCTGTCTCCTTGGAAAGTTTGCTGAGCTTTTGAAGCTGGATGATCGAAGTTCGGGAGGTTTTTCTGGGCGGTGGAGCTGTGACGGCAGTCGCGGCTTTCCCGCTGGAGAGCCGAGGAACGGGATCAGCGAGAGGAGAAGGCTATGGAACTGGTTTTGGAAGTGGCAAAAAGCGGCTGGAGCGAAGGCAATTTGTGTGTAAGTGCCTGAAGGGAGCTACATTCTTAGCTATAAGCTATAAAATCGGCTGAGTTTTTTCAGAAGAAAAAGAAGGGGAGGAAGAGCTGGAGGTACTGTAATGGCGACGGCCAGGGAAAACGAAAGTGATCGTGTATAGACTGTGGTTTTTTTTTCTACATACCAGAGGACCGCGCCACATTCTGAAATCAATAAGGCGGATTAATTTTCCTTTCTCTTTTTTTTTTTCACCTCCTCTCTGGTCTGGAAAAGAGGAGAGCTGTGCGAGTTTGTTTTTTTCTCTCTCTTCTCTTCTGCCTAAACTGCCTGCTCATTTAGGGAAGAGGGGGAAGAGGGGGGGCCTCTTCTCACTACAAAGTTAAGGCACTCGCTGGAAAAGGGTGTTTTGATTATCCACTTCAAAGGAAGGATTATGTGGCTTTGATTGAAGGGTTCCATTACTGTGTGGATTACAAATAGCTTCTCAACTTCTCACCTTAACCCCTTGGTGGCTGGATTTCTCTTTCCTTCTGAGCTCCCCCCCCCCTCAGCAACCTGATTAACTGTTGTTCTGAAGCCTTTTTGCTGTGGTTGGAAGACGTCATTTGACTGCTGGCTTTGTGGGAAAGGATTATTTGTGGTTAACAAGTTTTACTTTTAAACTGCCTGTTTGGAGAGCTGTTTTCTTTTGTTTTCCTTTGTTCCATCGTTGTGGATTACAGTAAATTTTGGATCTTCTGCTGACATAAGAACTTGACGGTTGTATTGGTGGAACCTATGGCTGCAGTGTAGTAAGCCTTACTATATTGGAATTGTTACAGCGATCTGCAACATTGGGTTTGAAATATATTACATCACTATGGATAAAGGTACGAGAGCGAAAGCAAAAGAAGAAGAACAGGTTGTAAAACCTAAGAAGATTGAAAAAGCACCAATGGATGAATCTGTTCAGCCAACAGCTCTGCCCACAGTGTCATTGGACCAGACTCAAATTATGGTGGAAATTGGCAAGTTGTTGCAAAAAATGGAGAAAAATGAGGCTTCAAGGGTGAAAGATAAAAATGAAATGTTTAAAAGGCAAGAAAAGATGATGTCAACACTGACAGATTATACCAAAAAGGTGGACTTAAGTTTGAATAAATTTGAGGGAATGCTGAAAGTGGTTCAAATCGAGGTGGATGCGGTAAAGAAGGAAGTAAAAGGGACTCAGGAGGTGGTGCGGGACAGTAAGTTAAAACTGCAGGAACAAGAAATGAGGATAGATGCTGTCGAAGACATGATGAGAAAGCAGAACATTTTGATCCGTCAGGTACCGGAACGCACTCCGGATCTGTTAAGAGAGAGGGTGGTTCAGTGGTTAAATGGTTTAAAAATGGGGAAGGAATTTGTTCAAGAGGATTTAGGAAGTGTATTCCGGGTGGGTCCAAGAAGAGGGAGAGTGGCTCAAAGAAATGTGTTGGTTAAATTTGCAAATTGGGCAGATAAATTAAAAGTAATGGCTCATCTGAAAAGTGTTGGTTCAGACGCGTTGAAATTTGATGGCTCAGATGTAGAAGTCTACAATGATATTTCACTAAAAGAAAGAACATGGAGATATAAGATGAGGCCTGTTACTAAATTATTGATGGGTAAAAATATAAGGTATAATTGGAGATTTCCACAACAATTGCGCTTTTTCTATGATAAAAGAATGCAAGTTATTGATGAAGGCATTAATCCATTGGAATATCTGAGTTTGTTGGGATTGGTACAAGTAGATTCAGAAGAATGGAAAAATCTTAAGAAGGAAATGATGGATTCTGGAGCTTTGGGGAGGGAATATGGGAGGGAGGAGTCCGGTGGGGCAACAGGTGGAACACCACAACGAGGGGAGGAGGAGGAGGAGCCGTCTTTGATTATGATGGAGGAGGAGATAGGTAAGGAAGGATGAGCATTAGATAGTAGTAATCTTAATTAGCTAATAGAGGTAGAATGGGTAAGTAGCGCATAGCGCCGGCAGTAGGGCGCATCTTGCAGGTCCCCCCTCTCCCCTCTTTGGTTGACAGAGGCGACTTTTCGTTGGAAGGTGGGGAGAGTGAAAAATGTGTGTTTTATGTAGTGGGTATGGTGAAGGGTTTTTGGTGGCACGCCCGATGGAGAGTTTAAAGTTGGGAGAAGAATTTGGTTATGGATAGTATTAAAATAATATCGTGGAATGTGAAAGGTACAGGCTCTGTTCTTAAGAGACGGAGGTTGGAATCGGCGTTGAAAAAAGATAGACCAGATATTTTATTTTTACAGGAAACACATCAGAAATCAAAAGATACGAATAAACTTTATCTGAGTTGGATGCAACACTATGAGATGGCGTTTGGAACATCTAAAGCAAGAGGGGTGGCAACTATGATTTCTAGGAAGTTAGGATTTGAAATCACAAAAAAGATTGCTGATCAAGAGGGTAGGTATCTGTTGTTAAGAGGAAAATTGGAGGATGAGGAAATATTGTTGGTAAATATTTATGCTCCGAATGACCACCAAGTAGTGTTTCTTGAAAAAATTCGGAAAATAGTGGAGGGGGAAAATGTTGCAAAAATTATTGTGGCTGGTGATTTTAATTTGATCAGGTCAGGAATGGATTGCACAAACATAGCTAGAAGTGGAATGGGTGTGAAAGGGAAGGCGATGGACAAATGGATGAAAGTTATGGGTTTGAAGGATTCGTGGAGAGAGTTTAAAGGCTTGGAAAGGGCATATTCCTTTTTTTCGCATGTACATGGGACCTACTCGAGAATAGATTATGTTTTTCTGTCGGAAAATTTAATTGGGGATATAGAAAGTACGGAAATTGGGATTATTAAGGAATCGGATCATGCTAAAGTATATCTGGAATTGAAAGCACCAAAAAATATTCAAAGAGTTAGAAATTGGAGGTACGATCCTAATTTGTTCAAAGATCAGAAAAGCAAAGAGGCAATTATGGAAAGTTGGAAAGAAAGTTGGCAATGGAATGATAATAATGAGGTTGATTTTAATATTGTATGGGATACCATGAAGTCAGTTTTTAGGGGGGAAAGCATAAAAGTGGCAAGCCTTAAATATAAAAGGTATAAAGCAGAACACATAGAAAAAGAAAGGGAAATAAAACAATTACAGGAAGAACACGTAAAGAGTAAAGATAAAAAAATTCTCTTGAAACTACAAGGACTCAAGGCAGAAGTAATGGGTAAAGATATTGATAAAGTTAAACGAGATCTGATTTATTTAAATAGAGAATATTTTGAATTTAGTAATAAGAACTCAAAACTATTAGCAAGAGCAGCTAAGGTTAAAAGGGAAAAAAGAGAAATTGGGGTGTTAGTTGACAGGCAAGGTTCAAGGTGTAATAAGAATAGCGATAAATGTAAAATAGTTAGGGAATTTTACCAGGTGTTATATGCAGAAAAAGAAATAGATAGGGAAAAGCTTAAAAGGATATTGGAGAGGCAGTTAGGGAATGGGATAAAGCAAGAGCATAGGGAGAAAATGGAGGAAAAGATAACTGATAAAGAGGTTAAGGGGGTAATAAGCGGATTGAAGATAGGGAAAGCCCCGGGGGAGGATGGATTATCAACAGAGTTTTACAAAGAATTTAAAGAGGTGGTGGTCCCGAAATTGGTGAAGTTATATAATTATATATTAGATGGAGGATCAATCCCGACTTCATGGTATAACACTACAATTGTTCTTTTGCCAAAACCTGGTAAGAATTTGGAAAGAGTGGATTCGTACAGACCAATTTCGCTTATAAATCAAGATGCGAAGATCTTCACGGCAATATTGGCTAACCGTTTAAATAGTTTTATGGGGGAATATATAAATGTTGATCAAGTTGGGTTTCTAAAAGGACGACACATGGCGGATTTGACTAGAAGGGTATTAGATTTAATAGACAGTGTTAATCAAACAAAGGAAAAAGTGGGATTACTATCATTGGATATTTTTAAGGCATTTGATTCATTGCAGTGGTCTTCAATTAAGGAAATAGTTAAAAAATATGGGTTTGGAGATAAATTTAATAGGGTTATAGATTTACTATATCAAAAAGGAAATGCCAGGGTTAGAGTAAACGAGGAGCTCACGGATGTGGTAAAGCTAGAGGCAGGTACTAGGCAGGGTTGCCCATTATCTCCTATTTTGTTTATAATGGCAATGGAGATTTTAGCTAAAAGTATAAGGGAGGATTTAAATATAGAGGGGATTATGGGTAATAAAGTGAGCATGTACGCTGATGATACATTGCTTATGGTGAAGCACCCCGAACAGGTAATGGACAGGATTAAAGATCATCTACAAGTATTTCAAGCTATAACAGGATTAAAGATAAACTGGGATAAATCTGAATTGATGTTGTGTAATTTGAAATTGAGCGAGATGGGTAGGACGGTGTCGACACTTAATATACAAATCAAAGATAAGTTGAAGTATTTAGGGATAACTATTTCAAACAAATTAGAAGAACTTAAACGATTGAATTATGACAGCTTGAGAATTGAATTTAGGAATAAAATACGAGAACTTCAGAAGTTAAAGCTGTCATGGTTTGGAAGGATTGCTATGTGTAAAATGATACTGTTACCAAAGATTAACTTTTTATTTGACACGCTCGCGATCCATTTAAAAGAGAAAGAAATCAATGAGTTTCAAAAAATGTTTAATGACTTTTGTAATGGAGGAAAAAAATCTAGGCTTCCAAAGAAATTATGGTATTTGTCTCAGAAAAAAGGGGGGTTGGGTATGCCAAACCTCTTAGCATATTATCGAGCATTTCAAGTCAAGAATGTTGTGAAGATCTTGGCAAGAGAAAAGGTAATTTGGGAACAATTGGAAATGAAAGAATACAGAAATATTGGAAACTTGAATTTTCTGGGAATGAAAGATAAGGCGAAAAGGTCAAATAATACTATGATGAAAGGTCTCATGGAGGTGTGGAAGAAGGTAAAAAAAGATATGGTTCCGAATCTCTCCCCAATCTTGGAATTGACTGATATGATGTGTTTCCCAATAAAATTAGATAAAGAAAAAATAGAAATATTGGATAAAAATGGGACGTTGTTATTGAAGGATTGGTTAAAAGCATGTGATGTTGATGCCGAGCGGAAAAAAATGTTTGAGATATTAAACTTGAATTGGTTTCAGAAGTTAAAGGTGGACAACTGGAATAAAAAATATAAAAGAGAACTAGGATCAGATAGAGTACTTACGGAATTTGAGGAATTGGTAAGGAAGATTAGAAAAGGCGAAAGTAGTATTAAGGGTTTTGTAAGTAAGCTTTATAATATATTGAATAGAGGTGCAGATCCACAGGAGGATTTGAAACGGAAGTGGGAACAAAATTTGAATATAAAAATTGGGGAGACTGAATGGAAAAATAAATGGAAAAAGAGAATTATGAGAACAATGTCTGTAAGAATTAAAGAACATAATTTCAAGATGTTGTGGCAATGGTACCTGACACCATTAAGACTTTACCAGATGGATAATAAAAGAGATAAGTTATGTTGGAGATGTAAAGAATTTGATGGAACATATGAACATATGTGGTGGAGTTGTAAAAAAATAAGGGATTTTTGGGGAAAAATAGAAAATGAATTTGGTGAAATATTGGGTAAAAATGTTAAGTTGGTGTCGGGTACTATTCTTTTAACGAATGTGGAAGATCTGGGTTTAAACAAGGAGGAAAAAGAACTACTGGAAATTGTATTGACAACGGGTAGACAATGTATAGCCAGAAATTGGAAAAACGATGTAGATATTCAGGTTGGAGAATGGTATAAAGAAATGTGGAGTTTAGCATTGAACGATAAATTGACATGGGAGATTAAAGTCAAAAGAGATAATTTAAAAGAGAATAGATTCTGGAATATATGGAAACCGTTCGTGGATCACTCTATTATGGCAGGTGATAGTTCAGGACCAGTACCATCTCAAAGAAGTTTCTGGACTTGAGTTAAAAATAAACTCTCCGGGCATTGTATATATTCACAGGGTGTTTTTTTTTTTATTGGTTAAAAAGATTAGTGGTAGTACAGAAAGTTTTTTTTTCTATTATTTTGGATTTTGAAATAAAGGTTCTTAATATTTGGTGGTTAAATAGTAGTTAATGAATATAGATATTGTTATGTGCTACCATATAGTAATGTTTGTTAGTATGATATTATGGACTCGTTAGTGTAATGTACTGTTAATGTATTGTTAATGTTTTCTTTTCTTTTTTCTGTATGTTTATTAAAGATTTAATAAAAAATTTAAAAAAAAAAGAATTTCTCAGAAATAAACTACAGAAAGGGAGGTACAGAAACGTATTTACATATGTGGTGGGGATGCGAATACATTATCAAATTTTGGAAGCAAATACAAAAGGGATTGGAGAAAATTATTGAGGTTGCAGTTAATTTAAACCCCAAAATAGCATTGTTAGGGGAGGTTGATGATATTAATATGGATAAGGACAAGAAAATTGTTGATTATATTGTTGTCAGTGGGAAGACAATTAATTGCAAGTGAATGGAAAAATAAATTTGTGATAAGCAAGGACAGATGGTACAAGGAGGTTTGACAGTTAGCTTTAAATGATAAATTAACATCAGAATTAAAGGTAAAGAAAGGAATGACAACGCACAATGTGTTTTGGGAAATTTGGAAGCCTTTCATAATGTATGCATTGACAAGTGAAGATAGGTTTAAGCCATGCCAAGAAATGTATAAATTTTGGGAAAAATAAAAGATGAATTAACACAGAGAAGGAATAATGCATATTCCAACATGTATAGCACAGGGGTGGGGGATGAGTGGGTATAGGTAAAGTATAAAGGAGACTGTATAGTCACTTTAAAGGAAAAGGAGGAAATACAAGGTATGTTAAATTGGAAGATTTGACCTTTTTTTGGTTTGGTAAAGTCTGGTATATTTATGGGGTTTTTTTGTGTTCATTATATGTTTTTTTAATAAGTAAATCAATACAAAATTGAAATAAAAAAAGGAAAGGGAGGAAATGGGAAAATGACTTGCCCAACTACATTCTATATTACCTAACTGCACAAAGCCCTAATTACTATGCAACTAGACTATATTGTTGCATATTTTACAGATACTGAGAGGAGTTGGATTTGACAAGAGCATGCAGGAGATAAGAAAGCATTTTGAGAGTGCAGTACCAGGAACAAAGGTCACACTGTTAAGAATAAAGACTAAGCCATTTAAGATGTGTCACAACTTAGTCTGAAGTTTGTAGGTATATAGTGGTGGGGAAAATATTCTTGACAGATATCTTTCATGAAATAGGTGAAAGAGTGAACTGTACGTAGCAGCATACTAAAGAGTCAAAAATTTTTATTGTGAAAAAAAGTCAGAGTTTCCATCAAAGCCAGTCCAGCATATTTGAAATACAGCAGCAAATAATACCCAAGTCATTTTGAGGCCTGAGACAGAAAATCTCTCTTCCACACATCGTTCTCTTCTTTCATGACAGTAGAAATAGAATGATAATTCCAACCTTTAACTGCCAAGGCAGAAGGAAGTCAGTATAGTTGAAAATAAGGCACTCCTTCTCTTCTGTGCCTTTCCCAATCTATACCTATAAATCCAAGGGTTAACCATTGAAATGTAACAAAGGCTCCCACACCCATCCACACTATCCTGTACTGAGCCTCCTGCACTCGTCCGAACCCGGTACGGAGGTTACTGAAGGGTTGAGAAATGTGCCAGTGGGGCAAGAGCCCCACGAACGCGAACAAAGGGAAACAACTTCAATTCCCAATGTTCTCTGCGCCGTGCCATGCCACAGCCAATCAGGCTGAGAGGTGCGAGCAAAAAGAACATTGGGAAACGTGGAGCGGCCAATTCGAGCTGCAGAAAAAACCGCCGCACGAAAGCAAACCACAAATGCAAAACTACAAGTCCCAGCATCCTGCGTGCCATGAGCGTGCAGAACGCTGAGAAAGCCAGCGCGTGAAAAATAAAATTACAAAACACAATGGGAGAAAAAAGTCCACAGCAGGCAGATGCAACACCTCACAGCCATGCAAAACAAAAAGCCACAAAACGCCACCGTGAGACACCTGCCGTTCTTTTTCCCCAGAGCAATGGGGAGAAGAGGGACTCCCTCTCCTCCACGCTACCCCACCAAAGACATGGTGAGACCACTGCCGGCCTCAAGGAAAGTTGAGCCGGGGTGGATGACTAGCTGATGCCTTTGTACTTCCAAATACAAAAGCAACAGCCAGCAATCCGGAAGGAAGAGCACCACCCCTTACGGATCACTGCCTGCCAATCTCCGGTTAGATAAGCCAGGAGAAAAAGGAGACAGAGAGGAGAGAACCATCTTTAGGCACAGATAGCGCTTCTCTGCTTCCTCTTTCTCCCCCGACCTACCTATCAAACCTTCCTGGGAGAAGAATGAAACCAACATTCAAAGCAGCAATGGGGAAAAGAGGAACCGACAGGCAGCCCATTCTTCACGCTAAAGTAACCACCAAAAACAAACACCAAAATTAATAAAAAATAATAAAACAAAAATAAATCAATAAACCACAAAGTACACAAACAAAAACATCCACAATAATACAAAACCCCATACAAAACACCTAACTACAACACGAAAAACCCACAAATTACACAAACAACAACTAATTACACAAATAAACAATGAAATAAGAAAAATTAAACGAAATCAGAAATAACCAAACCAGTTAAACAAACCTAAAAAACTCAACCAAAACAAAAAAGAACAAACAGAAACACCTCCCAACCCACCACCACAAAAGCAAAATAAAGAAAAACCCCAGAAGAAAGAAAACCAGACAACTCACCAGCACATCCTCCCTCCAGTACGACCGGAACAGAAATGAAGAAACAAAGACGACTTACTGGAAGCAGCCCCACCCAGAGGCCAGGAGAGAAAAAACAGTGAAACTAAAACAAAACCACTAGCAGCCCCACATGTAGAGCAGAATAGTAAAAATAACTCAAAAAGACACAACAGTCTCACCTAGAGGCCACAAGAGTAAAAACAAGTCAAAAACATAATAAATCAAAAGTTTACACAAATCACAAACATATTTAAAAATAAAAATAAAAAGATTTATAACATCCTGTGTTTAGTTTTAACTCAAATAAAAACCCAAAACATTTAAACACAGTTTAAAAACATTGAATGTAAAAAACACGTACTTTCACATTTTTTAAAATATTACCTACGGTACAACTATAAAAAAACCCACAAACTAAAACATTATTTGGTTAAATAAAACAATTTGAAAAAAATATATCATCCTTTGTTATTTTTTTAATCCACAAAAAAAACCCCAAAAGCTGATCACAGTTTATAACAGCCCGGCATTGCCGGGAAAACTATGCCAGTTTTTTTTTTAAAAAAAAACTGGCATCTTCTTCATTGTGAGCTTAATTGTATGTAGTTGCTGCTAAGAAATCTGATAATCAAGATCTACTTGCCAAGTAAAAAATTATATATTTTGCATACAAAACCCCTGATTTCTCCAAGGAGGTGGAGAAAGACTGTTATCATAGACATTCCTAATAATGAGCTAAATGGAGGTGTATCAATAGTCTCAATAGTCTGAGAAGGCAGAAGAAAACTTTCTCTGCTGTTGTATTTATGACAATGAAATTAAAGCTGTGTTATTATTTATGTCAGGAGTTATCAACCTTTAGAAACCGGGGACTGGGTCACACTCCCTCAGACAACTTTGGGGGCCAGACAGCCATTTTGCCTTTCCTCTACCGCATGGCATTTTCTGGTTTGGTGGAGGCAGGGGAGCACACAAAATGGTGCCAAGGGCCACATCCAGCCCACGGGCCACATGTTGATAATCCCTGATTCGTGTGTTAGGTTATTCCTTAGCCAAAATATTCAGTTTCCTCCCCTGCTAACATTCTAAGAAGTCTGCACTTGTTCTTTTCGGAAAAGGGGCACATTTCAGAACTTTTACAGGAAGGGTGGACTAACCTTTAATACAGTGTTTCCCACCTTTTGGTTTTTGGACTTCAATTCCCAGAAGCCTAAATCAATTCTCCAAAGCACTGATCAGCCAATATATTGACTTAGACTTCTGGGAATTGAAGCCCCCCATGGACTGTGTGCCCCATGTTGGGAACCACTGCTTTAAAAGGTTCTTTCTTAACCAAGAAAACCTACCACTTTGAGAGGCATTTCCATCTTATTTTGGTCAGAATATCCCATGGAACTTATGCTATACAGTGTCATGATCTGTCAAGATTTCCAGAAACATTTTTTTTCAGGGCAAGGAGGGAGAAGGTCTTCCTTTAAGACATTTCTGCCATCAAAAAGGACTATAATTATATCTAATCAAAAGTATGTCTGAATTTTTATTTAAAGCTATTGATGAATATTTCATATATTTTAATTAGTCTTTTTTAGATCTGATAGTAGGTGAAAATGAATGAATAACTCCTAGTTATGTGCATGAATGGAGGAGGGAGGGTTACATGTGAGACATGGAGAAGATTTTAAATTGATGAGGATGGTTCAGCCAAAACTGGGCATTACGTGTACACTTAACCACAGTATTCTGTTTATGTGTGATGTTAATTATGTTTAGCTATTATCTTATGTGGGGACTGCAGTGGCTCAAGTGGCTAAGATGCTGACTGGATGGTGACAGGTCAGCAATTTGATACCCGCATACTTTGTTTTTGTTGTTGTTCAGTCGCACAGTCGATTCCGACCCTTTGCGACCCTATGGACCATCTTTCTCCAGGCACCCCTGTCCTCCACCATCCCCCTCAGTCCTCCCAGTTCTGTGCCCGTTGTGTCTATAATACCATCTATCCATCTCATCCTTGGCCTCCCCCTTCTTCTTCTGCCCTCCACCTTTCCCAACATCACGGCCTTCTCAAGTGAATCCTCCCTTCTCATTTGATGCCCAAAGTACTTTAGCCTCATCTTTACTATTTGACCTTCCAATGAGCAGTCAGTGTTGATTTCTTCTAAGATTGACCTATTTGTTCTCCTCGCTGTCCAAGGTACCCTCAAAACTCTCCTCCAACACCACATTTCAAAGGCATCTATTCTTCTGCGTTCAGCTTTCCTAATTGTCCAGCTCTCACATCCGTACATTACCACTGGGAATACCATTGCTTTGACTATTCTAATTTTTGTTTTCAAGGTGATGTCTCTGCTTTTCACTATGTTCCCCAGGTTTCTCATGGCTTGTCTCCCTAGAATCAGCCGCCTCTTTATTTCATGGCTGCACTCCCCATCTTCAGTGATCTTAGATCCTAAGAAAGTAAAATCTGTCACTGCTTCTACTTCTTCCCCGTCTATTTTCCAGGAACTGATCGGGCCTGTTGCCATTATCTTGGTTTTCTTGATATTGAGTCTCAAGCCAGCTTTTGCACTCTCTTCCTTCAAACCGATCAAGAGATTCTTTAGGTCTTCCTCATTTTCTGCCATTAGGGTGGTGTCGTCTGCATATCTCAGATTGTTGATGTTTCTCCCAGCAATTTTGATCCCATATTGTGATTCCTCCATCCCTGCATTGCGCATTATGTGCTCTGTGTATAGGTTGAATAAGCAGGGTGACAGAATGCAGCCTTGTCTTACTCCTTTTCCTATTCCAAACCACTCTGTCATTCCGTGTTCTGTCCTAACTGTTGCTTCTTGGTTCATGTACAGATTTCTCAGGAGGCATATGAGGTGCTCTGGTATTCCCATCTCTTTAATCACTTGCCACATCTTGTTGTGATCCACACAATCAAATGCCTTAGTGTAGTCAATAAAGCAAAAGTAAACTTGTTTCTGGTATTCCTTTGTTTTCTCCATGATCCAACGTATGTTGGCAATGTGGTCTCTAGTCCCCCTGCCTCTTCTGAAACCAGCCTGCACCTCTGGTAATTCTCTTTCCACATGCTGCTGAAGTCTATCCTGTATTATCTTGAGCATCACCTTGCTAGCGTGTGGGATGAGCGCAATTGTTCGATAATTTGAACATTCTTTGGCATTGCCCTTTTTTGGGATTGGAACATATACTGATCTTTTCCAGTCCTGTGGCCACTGTTTTGTTTTCCAAATCTGCTGGCATATTGAATGCAGTAATTTGATGCCATCATCTTTTAGAGCTTTGAAAAATTCAACTGGATACTGCATACTGCAAACTGCATACTGCAGGAGGGAATATGCTCCCATCTTTGTCCCAGCTCCTGCCAACCTAGCAGTTCGAGAGGAAGAAATTGCAAGTAGATAAATAGGGACCACTTCGTGGGAAGGTAAACAGCGTTCCGTGCGCTCCAGTGTCTAGTCATGCCTGCCACATGACCACAGAAACATCTGTAACAGACAACACTGGCTCTTCGGCTATGGAACAAAGATGCACACTGAACCCTAGAGTTGGATATGACTGGCTTTCAAGCAAGGGTGACCTTTACCTTACCTTATTATCTTATGTGAGGAAGAAAGTAACTCATAGAATATTGTCACGAATTGTGGTAAAAAAAATAATAGCATGAAATAATATAAGCTGCAACAACTTGATTCTGCCAAGAAGGAAGCCTCCTTCTAGAGTGCAAACAGATGGGTCACCATGGGATTTAAAGGAGGTATCTGGGAATAGATACTAATTAATGAAAGTGTATTTAGCCCAGCAAGTCAATTCCATTCAGCAGTGGAATCTTGTACTTTTCATGGAGATTGAGAAAATGGGCAGATCTCCTCCTGAACCCTTCTTTCCTTTCAGTGTATGGAACTGGGCAATAATCTTTCTCTCTGTGTATTTGTAAAACACAAAGCAAGTTCTTTTCCTGACTTAATTAGTAATACTTCTGAGTTAATTTAATTAGTAATACTTCTGAGTTCCCTGGAAGTGAAGCAGCAGTAATTGCAACAGAAGTAATTCTATATTTGATACTAATAATAGCTGTAGAAAACAGTGGTGCACAAGCAAGCTTGAAATGTTAATGAAATATGAACATTTCTCAAGAGATATGCCACCTTAAAGATTTATAGATTTGTTACAGTGTGAATTTTCATATATTGTAATCTACTTCCTCAGACACATGTAATAGTTGGAATATATTATTTGGTTACATGTTTATATACACAGAGAACATTGTAGAGGCATTGTGAGATGGAAAGAGGGTAACAGTTGTACTTCATCTTCTTCCATATCTACAGGTAGGCCAGATATGGAACTGCCAAAACGAAGCCACCTTTTGATTAATTCATTCTGCAGTTCCTTTTGCCTGAGCTAGTATGAGAAAGATTAGCCAGCACAAAATTGCCATTCCCTGGGATATGCCCAACTGTGTTTAAAAAATACCACATGCTTCAAGGAGGCTCTTTCTGTGAACCACCATCAGTGTGCTCGTTTAAATAAAGTGGGAGCTCAGCTGTATCCAACATAGGATTTCTTCTATCACTTAACTGGAATCCAGCAGTAGTCCCAACAAGCATCCCAAAAAGGTGCTTCAGATTGCTTGAAAACTCTCTTGAGCATGTTTTCAGGAAAAAGGAAGTATTAAGAGGAGAGGATGGATGGAAGGTTTGGATGTTGTTGTGAGCATCAAATTGGAATAAGGCTATAATAAGCTACATGAAAAAAAGAATAAACCAATATGCTGATGAGATCTGTTTACTTTCTTTCTAGTGAACAAACACAAGCCATGGATTGAAACATCTTATCATGGAGTTATTACTGAAAACAATGACACAGTTATTTTGGATCCTCCACTGGTTGCTCTGGATAAAGATGCTCCTGTTCCATTTGCAGGTAGAAAAATAATTAATAAAGTGTATCTGATTATATTAAGTGATTTAAATATTAAATGTGTCCTTTTGGTTGTATGAAGTATACATATATTCATACCTGTAAAGTGCGGCTCCGGACAATACGGGACCTGCGCAGAACCGTTATGCGTAGGTCGCTTCTACACATGCATAGAAGCCTTCTACACATGCGTAGAATAGACCTGTGCAGAACCGTTCTGCGTAGGTCACTTCTAAGCATGCGTAGAAGCCTTCTACACATCCCCGTCTGTGCAGAACCCTTCTATGCATGTGTAGAAGGGTTCTACGCATGCATAGAAGGGACCTGCGCAGTAGGGATGCACACTAACTACTTTTCTCCCGCCAATTTATGGGATGACGGTGGCTCTGGGCAGGAAATGAAGAAAAGCGGCGCAAAATTACAGGAAAACCCGGCCAATACAGTATACTTGACAGGTATGCATATATTATGCCAGTAGTATTTTACAAAAATGCTATGCTTCAAGGTTATGTTTTCAGAAATGGGTTGTTTTTCTGAATTGTTGTATATTCATAATATTAAAAAAGAAGACTATAAGCAAAGTAATTTGTAATGCAGCAAGTTGCTTTGGTTTGCTTAGTTTGCTTGATTGTTTGACTGTAAAGCTGATCAATTGTAAACTGAGAGTTTGTGTTAAGTAAATTGTCAATTATGATTGCCTAGACTTTAATTTATTCCAACTTGAGGAATACTTTACTGGCATTTGCATTCCATTTAAGGTTGGTTTTCCCCCCAAATTGACTGAACCCAGACAGGAACTGCTTATGGGTTTCTAGTAAGTTTGTTTATGCTATGTTGTGTTTTGGGATCAAGGAGACAGCGGAGGCTTGATTCATGAAGAGGCATAGGGCAAGATAGCCTGGACGGAGTTTATTAGGAATAACAGGACAAAGAAATTCCAGAGAAGAGTATGCAATATATCCCTATTGGTTACCTGCGATAGCATAAGGTTACATAATTGGCTAAATATCAGCATGCCTGCCTCGTGCTCACCTTGCTGATTGGTCAGACAGCTGCGTGTTGGCTAACTGACTGCGTGCCATCCCTGGGTATAGTAGGGAGGGCCAGAAGGCCTTGAGTAATGGTCAGAGGCCCAAACTGGGGGCCTCTAAGTTACGGCATAAACAGATGAGGCAGGAGAACGATCACCCACGATTTATGACCATGGTTTGCCATGAGCCACAGCGATCGTGCTGTGAACACCCTCACAATGCTAGACCAGGGATTCTTACCTGCGGCCTGTAGGCTAGATACGGCCTGTGGCACCATTTCATATGGCCCCCAACTGTCTCCACCACACCAGGAAGTGTCATGTGGTAGAGGAAGGGCAAAATGGCCATCCAGCCCTCAAAGTTGTCTGAGGGAATGTGACCCAACCACTGGCTTAAAAAGGTTGAGAACTCTTGTGCAAGACATCTGTTAACAGAAAGTTTTTACACTATATATGTTATCATATAGTTAGCAAAATTTATCAGATTTTGTTTCAAAAGATATTTTGCTTGTTTTTTTCTGTCACAATAAAGAATATTTAAAAAGATAACATAAAATATTTTCTGAAATTTAAAGTTAGAGAAATGAATCACTCATTAAATGTATAAACATTGAAATTCATATGGAGTTGTCTTTAGGATTTGTGCTACCACCAAGTACATGACCTCTTTCCAAGAAGAATTTCTAATAACACTATTTACAAAAATAAAAATAAACAATGTTTTACAAGCCTAAAATCAATATCCTAATGATGCTAGCTGCCAGCATAATGGATCTTGTTGCTATTTAATGAGTCACTACTTGTATTTCTTGTCACCAGTTACACAGGGAATTCCCAGTGGTGAACCATTCATTATTAGTTCACCATGTCGGGAGGTTCTCACTCTTTCAGACTAAACTACTCTGTGCTATTCTACAGAAAGCAGTCTAAAAGATTTATAGTGCTGGGGCAGATGTAAAAAATACTCTTCACAGAGGTTTCTTTTGCTAATTGACTCTGTAGCAAACAGCATTTTGAGATTCACTGTACCTCTGTTTGTTCAGCTATAGCTGACAAATTAAAACTAGCAATGTGGGATTTATGAGAATGTTCTTCTTTAACCCAAACACTGCTCTTTACGCTGCCTCCCCTCCGATGGCACTTTGTAAATCTAGCTTTCTTGAAAGATAAATAATTACCTCAGTTCAGAGAAGGTTCCGTCAGGCTGATAAGACTTCTCAAAACAAAACTCACTGAGGCCTTCTTTTCTCCCCTGCCGGATTTCTCCCTTCCCTTCAAAACCTTTAATTTATGGTTATGCTAGATCCTTAGATTTGGTTATGCTAGATCCTTAGATTTCTCCTCTTTCAAGGCTTGGAGGAGAACAAAATAAGCCACTACTATCTTCTTCAAATATAGCAGCTTTTTTGCTAACAAAATAGAGGTAGATTAATATGCGGATAAA
Source organism: Bradypodion pumilum (assembly GCA_035047305.1). Classification (NCBI taxonomy): domain Eukaryota; kingdom Metazoa; phylum Chordata; class Lepidosauria; order Squamata; family Chamaeleonidae; genus Bradypodion; species Bradypodion pumilum. Next base: position 329,894,362 of record JAWDJD010000003.1, read on the forward strand.
ATAGACATTTTAAAATACAAATCATAAAACAAACAGGAATAACTAAGCTAACTAAATAGACTAAGTATGGGGCCAAAGAGACCCCCCCATAGGATATTAGACTGGCATTGGCTAATCCTAAGGTAAAAGAAAAATGGACAGTATCTCACTGGGCTAGAGATCACTGACCCCCCTCTTCTTTTAAAGAGAAAAAGGCTTGGGTTTTTATACCATTTTCCTCCTCACACCCACCATTTCAAAAATGTGAAAATTCCCAATTATGTCATCTAAGAGACAGTCAGACTGGACATCAAGGTGTCCAGCTGCAACTTTGCACCTGTGTAGTACGTGATGTTGTGTTTATCTAAATGTTCCATCTCCGTTATCTTCTGAGATGGATCTATCTGTCAGATTCCCAGACTTCTGTCCTTGAATCTGTGGCGTCAATGTGAGTGGTGAAAGAGATCAAACTAACACCTGGGTATGCAACTAGCTAATAACTGGCATTATTTCATAAAGCAGTAAATTAGCTAAGCATTCCTAACATCACACAGTAAAATAATGAGAATACATGTCTTCCTTTGAATTGCCCATGACACACCACTGAGATGTTTTCTGTTGCACTTACAACAATGTAAATAATAGATAAGATTCTGATCTGTTGATTTCAAACTCTAAATCTATCAGGTGTCTTGAGTGTCTACTTCAGGGGTGCCTATTTTAACTGGTAGAAATGGTTCCAATGTGAACTATAGTATGTACCCAGAATATAGAGAATATATACAGTATTCAATTTTTTTTTGCCACAACTATAGCTGAAATTCTGTTTCTTACTGTTGTAAGTTACACTAAAATAGGCCCATTGAATCTGTGGGAATATAGAGAATCAACTCCTCTGTATATTGCATTTATTCACTAGGGCCTATTCTAGTTGCAAGAAAAGGCGAAAAAAGCCTCCTTGTAGATTGTGGTATTTTTGAACCACAATTGACCATACCCGGGCAAAAGCCACCTTGTGCTGACTAATCTTTCTCATACTAGGCCAGGCTTCATTTTGGCAGTTTTCACGTCTGGCCTAGACAAGGAAGAAGAAGAACCAGTGGAATTTATGGAAAAGCTGAGTTAACAAATTTTCACTGATTGACTGCATCTTCTTTAGTGCAACTTACTACACTAAGCAACAAAATTTCAGCCTATACATATATTTATATATAGTCCAGCAAATGAATTTTAGAGATTTAAAATTATAAGATATTTAGAATTTCTGCCACCATTGCCTGTACTAATTTATCTCATTTCCTTTCTCATTTGAATTCTTTACTCTTTTCTTTTAATTGATTCACTGTTGGACTCTATAATGACTAAATTTCACATTACTGTTTTTCTCAGGTTTTTGTCTTCATTAAACTGATGAGCTCATTTAACCTCAATTGCTAGATCTCAAATCTACTCTAAATTTTATCATCCCTTTTATTGATTATTTGGTAAATATTATAATATAGTATCGGGGGGGGGGACTATAGCGTCTTTCTGGAATGAATAAATGAACCACATCTGATTTTTTGTATTGATTTGCTTATGGCCCTTTTTATACGCCTATAGAAAGTTGCTATTCTAGATATAGGATCTACAGCTTTAACACAATGGATAACCAGGTTCCACCAGTGTTCCCTGCCTTGCTATAGTACAGTTTCAGGTCCATAAGAGTGTGCAGCCATGCTGATGAAGGGGAAGGTTTTGGGACCAATCAAGATGATCTTTGAGACTTCTGGGATGGACCTAGAAGGACTTCCTTTTGTCAGCCCCTTAAACCAGGCATTCACAACCTCCAGCCCACGGGCTTAATTGGGCCTATGTATAACATTAATCCAGCCCTCGGTGAAAACCTGGGCACCACTAGACCTGCCCCCCCCCACTTGCCGGAAATTGCAACACATCACTTATTGGAGTGGCAGCAGTGGGGATCGTGTGGAGTTTCCATGGCTTTGGACAGCCTCTGCCATTGCCCACAGTGGCAGGAGGCTTTTCGGAGTAATTTCGCTCTGTTTGGATAATTGTCTGAAGCAGCAGCAGAGGCTCTGTAAGAAGCTGGAAAGATGGCGCAGTGGCTGCTGCCAATGATGACAAAAACATAAGTCCAGAGAGCAACTGCACCTCCGCCCCCCGCCCCCACCTGTGTGTGTGTGTGGGGGCATGTCTGGCCCATGGTCCAATAACATTGATGAAAGTCCCTCCATATTGCAAAGGGACATTGCTCTCCCCAAATTTGAAGAATAAGCAATGCACATTTTAAAGATACAATGATGGAAACACAGTAACTGTTGCTTTGTGGCATGAGCTAGCAAAAATAGCAGCATCACATTGGTTATTTGTGTCTTTGGGAACAATCAGTCTGTTCTTTTGTGCTTGTTGTGGGTATAAAAATGAGTAGATAGTAATTGTGCAAAGAGATATTTTACATCAACTGCAATAAACATGATGAGGGAAGTTTTGTCTCTTGATATTACTCAGAAATAAAGATCACTAGTGCAGGTTGGAGATGCCACAGCAGTTTGTTTTGAGGTGGGGGTGGGGTGAGAAGGGAGAGTCTCTGTGGCAGTCAAGTTTTTTTCATGTACCAAAGTACAATACAGTATCTGTATTATCTGTCTTGAACCTACTATTAATTAGTTGCCTTTGGACAAGGCCAGAAGGTAAACAGCACTCGTGTGTCTAGTCATGCGTACCACATGACCATGGAAATGCCTGCAGACAGAGACAGCATTGGCTCTTTGGCTATAAATGGAGATGATCACCACACTCTTGAGTCGGACATGACTGGCTTTCAAGTAAGGCTGACCTTTACCTTTACCTAAGCATAGAGCCAGGTTTTATTTTGTTGTTTGTTTTATAATGTTGATTTTATTTGTCTATGCACTGCCCAGACTAGGAATTATTCCAGGAGGGTGGTATAAAATTGTAATAAATAAATAAATATAATATAAATTACTCAATTCATATTGGGCCCCTCTTGTGGGAAGTAAAGGAATATTTCCATTTTGCACCCAACTCAGATCAAGATTAGGTCCCTGTATCTTCAACTAGCATAGTTGAAATGAACAGAGGCTTTGTTTTTACTTTGTATATACCAGGTATGGGAAACAAGACATGGATCTAGACTAGAGCATTTTAGGGGGTGAAAGTTCCAATACTTCTACAAGTCAGGGTCATAGAATTCTACCTTCTCAACTTATTTAGTATGTTCTTCTTTCATTATTTATGTCAGAAGTGCCACAATACAATGAATAAAATGCAAGATAAAATTAGGCATTAACTACACAAACACATATAAAATACAGTACAATAAAGCTATGAAGATTAGGTAGCTATATCAGATATTCTTCTCTCAATAACTGTCATCATCATTTGGGACAGCATGTGACAAATCTTTTATACCACATGTTGAGAGACAGAGTATGCTTACATCGGTGTGTCATCATCTGTTCTCCACACAAAGAATTGCATTAGTACAGGATCCCAATTTTCTTAGGTTCACCTTTGTTCTGTTCTTCTTCTGTGTCTAGGCCAGAGGTAAAACCTCCCACCTTTTGGTAAGTTTATGCTGCAGTTCTTTTCACCTGACCTAGTGTGAGAAAGATTAGCTGGCATAAAGTGGCTATGGCCTGGTTACGCCTGATCATGGTTCAAAAATATCACAATCCTCGCAGAGGCTCTTTCTGTGTACCCCACCTAGATTCTGTTAATGTGAGTCCATAGATTATTAAGTGACTCCCAGATCACCCAGTTCTCCCTGTGACAAGGGACCAAATTCTTGTGGGATTCCATCCATTATAAGTGGTAGGTAATTCTTTCTTTCAGCATCATTTTGTGTGTGTGTGTGTGTTTTGCTGTTATGCTTGGTGATGACCCCCTTTTAATACTTGGTCCTAGTTTGCAATGAAGTCCTAGGGAGGAAGAATCCCCACTCACACATATACACACACTTCCCCTGTTAGCCTTTTCAGTGATATCCAGTATGACAACAGCAGAAAAATGAAAATTGGTGAGTTAACAATGTATGATATGATTAACGGTATACAGGTTTGCTCAAGTAGTAAATAATGGAAGAAAACAATAATATTTGGGAAAGCTGTGTAAGGATTATGATGAGGCCCAGCACAAGTAATTGTGAATATAGTATTCATTTCTTATGCCAATGGTTTCCCTTTTATGTGGCAGTGGAGACTTAAATGAAAATCTCTAAAATGTCTGTGCTCATTGATATTCATTGAGAAGTGCAGTTGGGACAGCTGAGAGCAAATGGACTGTATTAGTTAACTCTTCTTGGCAAAATAACTATAGTGAGTTGAGTGAACACTGGCACCAATTCAGAGCCAGGTTTTATTATCTTGTATAGCTATTCTGTGCTGTCTGTAATCACATGACAGTAATCAAAGGCCAGATGTCACTGATGAACCTTGACAACATATATAAACTAATTACTTTTTTAATGCTCTATTATCTTGGTTATGCTTGGAAGAAAGTGCAAAAAAGTGTTGTGGAATGTAAATATTGGTGGCTTTCAAAACAGCAACAAATCGCATGCCAAGTTTTCTCTCAGGGTGACATTTATTTCAAAGATATTTAATTGTTTTAGCATTTGCTTGTGGCTTAAAGGGATTATAATAGTCCACTGATAGTACAAATATTTATTTATTTATTTATTGGACACGTTTAAGAACTTTCCTGATGACAATAACCTCAATGTAGTGTTCTCATGTGCAAAGTAATGATTTTGCTGGCAACTATCCTATGCTAATGGCATAAGCCTTCTCTCTCTCTCTCTCTTGCTAATAGAAAAAAGTCTTGTTCCCATGTTCTCTTCTTCCTCTCTCAATAACATCAGTTATACTCATATTGTATTTCTTAGTGGATCATGGGGATACTAATGATATAAAAAGATCAATAAAACAAATGGTACCAATTTTTCTAAATTTAAAATTCCTTTGAGACCACTGACCATGGTTCTGTGATATATTTCTGTATTCAACATCAGAGAAACTCACATTTTCTTCCTATCTTCTTTCCACTTCAGCCCTTGATGGTTGAACCAAAAAGCTTCTCTGTAGGTTTCTAGATTCCTTGAGGGAAGGCTATAGCGTTCATGTGTAGCTATAAAAAAGGAGGGAGGCTGCCGACTTACTCTGCTGGAAAAGAGGTATTCAGTGGAAATATATCATTAGATCATGGCCAATATAGAATTATGCTCCTAATGAATTAATACTTTAGAACAAAAAGGAGGCTTTATGAAAAGAAAAATATAATGGGTACACCATCAGGACCTCATATCTATACCACTCAAACAAAATACACTTGTTCTCTTGGAGTGGATGAGCCCAATAAAGGGTAAGCTATAATGATAGCTGTAAGCCCTTGCTTGGCATCATGTTCTTTCAGTACCCCAGTTCACTTTTATCCTAGTACTGCCCTGGGAGTTCAAAACCATATAAACCACAAAGCTAGGCAGAGGGAATCAATTTGCCTATTTCACAAGAGTATTTTTGTCACCACACCCACTAAAAATGTCAACATATCCAGTAACTGGTCATGGAAAGACCTGGATATAAATACTGCTACCCTCAGAGCCAAAAAATCTAGTCAATAGCTTGAAATGATTATTCTATTATATTAAAAGGAAAGGAAAATAAAAGGGCATACCTGTCAACCGCAGCTCCGGACAATCCGGGACCTGTGCAGAACGGTTCTGTGCAGGTCGCTTTTTACACATGTGTAAAAGCCTTCTATGCATGTGTAAAACCAGCTTGTGCAGAACCGTTCTGTGCAGCTCGCTTCTACGCATGCGTAGAAGGCTTTACGTATGCGTAGAAGGCTTCTACGATCCCCTTCTGTACAGAAGCCTTCTATGCATGCGTAGAAGGGTTCTACGCAAGCATAGAAGGGTTCTACGCATGCGTAAAAGCCTTCTACGCATGCGTAGAAGCGACCTGCGCAGAAGGGCCTTTCCCCTCGCTGCCAAATTCCGGGGTTTCGGCAGCGATTTGGTGGGAATTGACGAAAATTGGTGCCGAAAAACGGGAAATCCCGGCCAATCTGGGAAGGTTGACAGGTATGGAAAAGGGGGGAAGGTAAGAATGAAAAAGGCAAGAATTTCCACACAGATACAATTTCCCCCCAAAATAATGCAGCAAAGTATAGATGCAGAATTATGAATACTTCTGGATAACCCACCAGAAAATAACAAAACTAGATAGCCTATACATACTTACACCTTGATAGAGAGATACCCTAAGTTAATTCTGGGACACATCCCTTCCCAGCACAGCAGCAAAAATGGCAGAAGGACAGTAGATTCACCCAACATTCTTTCTAAGAGGAGCTACACGTGATTAAGCTACATATCAAACCTGTGGTGCATGCTTAAATTGGTCTTTTTCATTTTGGAGAATAAGCAGTTGTGGGGTCACAGTTGGAACACACACACACACACACACACACACACACACACACACACACACACACACACACACACACACACACATAGAGCAAACTGTATTTTTGTACTAATGTGACAAAGATGAAGTGATTTATTTTTTGCTTTTAAAAAATTGGTTGTAAAAGAACACCCTGGAATTCAAACTGAGGAAACTAAGAAGCTGATAATCCATAATCCATATCCTTCACTTGGTCCCCTCCAGTCTGCATGATTATGGCCAAGGTCAGAGTTCCAGGCACCCTTTCACTCTTGACCTACTTCACAGGATTGTTGTGCAGATAAAATGGAAAGGCAGAAGAAAATGATGCATGCTATCCTGAGCTTCTTGAAGAAAGGTGAAATATAAATGTAATTAATAATTAGCAATAATGTGTTAATCCTGTTGGCTGTGTATCTGCATATAAGGTGGAAGTTGGCGGAGCTTTCTAATTATTCTTCTCCTGTGTCTAGTAATAATACCAAACACACCCGGAACAATTACGAGTGAACAAAATTTAATATTCAAGCTGAAAGTTGTGAGATATAAAAATAGTGTCACACTGAACTACTGCTTGAGGGGTCTAGAAACCATCATAATGTATACCCATACATGTACAACACTATATTTCGGGATACCACACCGAATCTATAACATGCAAAAAGGGACAGTATCAAAAGGAGTACCCCTCCCCTCTCCTTCAAACGAAACTGAGTGAGCCGAAAAGGTACAAGTTTCAAGCGACAATGATTTGAAGTTCCAGCATAACAACACGTTCGTGTAAGCAAAGTCAATATATAGTTTCCCTCCGGTATGGCGACATTTCGGAGACTTCCTCAGAGTCTATCGGAATAATCTTTCTGGCGCGTGAACCTCATGGGTTTATTCTTATTGTGTTCTCGCGTATCCCGGAGGGACATCAGTTTTTAACGGACTTTGCATCCTCCTTCTCTGGGTTGAGCCGATGTGTCTTCTACCTGATGTGTCACGTTCCGTGCCGTTCAGCTACGCAGATAAAGACTCTGAAACTATATATTGACTTTGCTTACACGAACGTGTTGTTATGCTGGAACTTCAAATCATTGTCGCTTGAAACTTGTACCTTTTCGGCTCACTCAGTTTCGTTTGAAGGAGAGGGGAGGGGTACTCCTTTTGATACTGTCCCTTTTTGCATGTTATAGATTCGGTGTGGTATCCCGAAATATAGTGTTGTACATGTATGGGTATACATTATGATGGTTTCTAGACCCCTCAAGCAGTAGTTCAGTGTGACACTATTTTTATATCTCACAACTTTCAGCTTGAATATTAAATTTTGTTCACTCGTGATTGTTCCGGGTGTGTTTGGTATTATTACTGCATTATATTACACCCCGGCCGTCTTTTTTGATCTCCTGTGTCTAGGCCAGATGTGAAACTGCCAAAATGAAGGCACCTTTTGGTGAGTCAATTCTGCAGTTTCTTTTTTCTGACCTACTCAGAGAAAAATTAGCCAGCAACAAAAGGTTGACATTACCAGGGCACACCTGATTGTGGTTCAAAAATACTACAATCTTCAAGGAGGCACTTTTTAATGAGGCACCATTAATCATAGGGTTTGTGTGCCAGCCACACATCCAATACAAACATGGCACCTCATTATTAGACATAATTCATTGCAATGACTTCTCTGTCCTCCCCACCACATGCAACAATAACCAAAATGATTCTGTCTAGATCTTCATTTTTGTATATTATATTGAAATAGTATGGCTATATAATAATTCCTGAAATCGTGTTCCTGTCAGTTATGATGGGTTAGGCTGATGACATATTCAGCAGTGGTGATTTTGTTTCAAAATTAAATATTTCCAATTTCTTCACTGACAATTCTGGAGCTCCCATGAAATCACTTTCATTGTTGAGAAGCTGTTGAGAGTCACAGGACATTGAAGACCACTGGTAAAGTCATTCCACAGGCAACAATTTTTGATTATTAAAGACATTCCCTTTAATAAGTGGCCCCCAATGTAATGAAAGTGATGGCCTCAGAACCTTCAGGGGGGAAATCAGAAATATTTAATTCTGGAAAAATCACCACTGCTGATATTGACACCGTCAATCAGCTACAGGATTTCAGCCAATATATTATTTTTGTACTGTTTAAATATTTTGCTTAAATTTCTCAATATTAATAACAAATGAAAAAGTTGGAATTTGGTGAGAGTGTATCAATTGTAAACTCTTTGTTTTCACAGTTCAAATGTTTTTTTTAAACTGTTTATCCAGTAATGAGTGCAACTGATATATACGATCTGCTTTGTGGAAAGTAAGATATCTAAAATCATTACTAAGCATGCATTGAAACTAACATTACTGTTTGGGATATGCTGGTCAGAATTCTCTTGCATTTTACGATACATAGAAGGGCAATGAGTCAGCATTTTTCACAGTTTTCTGTTCAGCACATGATCAGCTGTGCATTGGGGGTACAGCCAGGGCATAACAAATAGACAGAAAGATAATTATCATCTCTTGTGCATTTGCTGTGATTGCCTATCACAGCAGGATTATGACTACTATATTTTAGTAAATCATGGCTGGCTTTTTAAAACAGTCCATTTAGCAAGTGATTTATTTTATTCGTAAACCTCTCAACACTACCTTTTCTGACAACATTTTCACTGCTATAGTGAAAGGTACAGTTGGAGAGCTTCCAGATATTTTAATAAACAACAACAAAAAAGCTGTGAGCCAAGACAACAAAAGTGAACATTTTATTTAATGTTGAATTGGTAGGATAGGGGGAAAATGAATTATAGCATTCTGGAACAGTGCAATAGGAAAGTTGGGTATAAAATAAAATATCACAAATTTTCCCTTTGATAATCTTGGAGTTTAAAACAGAGTAGAAGCTCAGATTAAGAATGATACAGTCCTTTGCGCGGATTCTAGTACAACCAACAACAACAACAAAATCAATGAAGTTATAAAAGAAAGAGCTCCTTAATCACCTCCCTGTAACTGCAAAATATATGAATGAGTGCCCTTAGCACTATGGGGTGGTATATAAATTGGAATAATAATAATAATAATATTTTTTATTAAATCCACCAAATATCATACAAAATTTTATCTGTCCTCAACTCACCAGTCATAAATGTATTAGATATCTCACTTTGTATTCCAATATGGTGAAGGTGTCTGCTTGGGAATACCCTGAAGCAAATGGTGAGCCACTGTGTGAGACAAAATGCTGGACTGGACGGGCTGTGGCCTGTTCCAGCATGGCTGTTCTTATGTTCTTAATATGTGTATGTATTTATTAACATGTATATGTCTGATGAAGTTGACTCTACTTCCAAAGATCATGAAATACAGTAAGGCTTTTAAATTACAGATGAATGTATTTAACTGTAGCTTGTTGGTTTACATATCTGGCTGGAGAACCAGAGCTTGAGAGTTGATTCTCCAGTGTGGCTACCAAGAAAAGAGTCAGCCTCTGTAGCCATGTGAAAGCTGCACAGTCCTAGGGTGCTCCTAGAAGAAGAAAACAGTAAACCACTTCTGAGTATTCTTTACAATGGAACCCTGGGTTACATTAATCCGTTCCACGTGGTTTTCCTTATTGCAAACAACAACAACAACAACAACCCTGCATCATGAAGCATGAGTCTATTGTGCCCGGGTGCAGTGCTATATACCCCCCCAGGCACAATGCACCCTGGGGAAATCTGTTCTGTATCGCAATATATTTGTGTATGGTGGTGGGGCATTATTTTCTATGGATTCCGTTCTGTGTCATGAGTTTTCTGTTATGTCAGGCATCTGTAACCTTGGAAAAGGTTTCCATAAGTTGGAATTGATATGATGGGGCACACAATTATTATATTTAATATTTATTATGTAATTATATTTTTTGGAGCAAGCACAGCTTTAGAGCTTACAGTTTGAAAATGTTTGATTTGTCTAGTTTATTGGTTGGAATACTGTTTGTTTAGCTTCATGCCCATGATCGTGATGATGTCAGCAGTAGCAAATTGCTACTGAAGAAAGGCTTTCTTTGTATATTAAAGGGTGGTCATGGCTTCCTTGCATAGTGTACAAGTTGTGAAATCAATTTTAATCATTAGTGATTTGCCTTCAGCCAGTAGCAATTAGCTGTTGCTCCTTTCATGTGATGCTGTCGTTGTGACTTTCTATGTTAAGCAACAAGATTTGTAGCAGAACGGAAAGAAGTGAAGCTATTGTAACAATGGAATTAAATATACCTGTACATAAGCTTTGGTTAATATTCTAGCTGTGTCATGCTAGGCCATCTGAAGTTTCTAAATACATTCCAATGGCTACATAAAATATCTTATAAGAGATCAAATAAGATGTATGTAAGGCAACCCAAGGCCCTTCTGATATTACATGGTCTCCACATTTGAGACATATCAAATACTTGACCATGGTCTGAGGCTTAAACCCTGTAATCTTGTGGAAAGACAAGCTCCTGACCTGGCAACCATAACTGATATTTTGCTGAATTGAAAAGCTTTGAAAATACATAATGCATTCTACTGCTGTTAAAGACTAAAATATATCTAGTTATGTAGCATTTAAACATAAAGAATGATGTTCTCAGAAATAAGGTATATATAACTTTTAATTAAGTTTTACAAGTCTTGTGTTGCATATCACCAGACATTATTAGTAACTCTTGGTAATGCAAGTGAAGTGTCTGTTTCATGTCTGACTGGAATATTAGAATTAGAATTAGAATTCTTTATTGGTCAAGTGTGCTATAACACACCAGGAATTTGTCTTTGGTACATATGCTCCCCCTAATGATATATTTGCACGTTTGGGGGGAAATCACTACAATTATAGGGGAGGATTAACTAATTAACACACTAGATTGTGTTTTTGTGAAATATGTTGAATTAATTGTCCTAGGAGAAATAACAGGGAATTTTAGAAATGTATCAAAAGATCGAAGAAAAAGAACCACTCTTTTTTGCAGCAACTAATCTGTTTGAATATCAAATGTAGCAGACTGAAGAGGATAATCAAAACTGTTATAGGCAATGTTTTTCCCCAGATGTTCAACTTCCTTTAAAAAGTAAAGCCCACTATATTTAATACTTTGAGAATGAAAAGGCAGCAACCTATTTTCTGACTGTATTTATTTTGTGCTATTGTTCAAGGTAAGAAATGACCCCAGATTCCACTATTGCTAGGTTTCTGCTCTTATTAAATATACATGCCTGTGCTACATGGAAATAAAGAAGACTTTCAAAGATAAGGTTAAGCACTTTAAGCTGCTATTTCAGAGTGTCCTTGGTTAAAGGCTTGTCTGATGAATAGTGTGTTATACTTTTGGGTCACTTAAGGTGGCTTTGCTTCTAGATAGAAAAATAATGAGTTTCTGCTGTTGGCTATATCAGTGTTCATATATATTCCATTTTATATAACACATATTGCAGAAAAATCAAATCAGATGGAAAAGTAGGACTGTTAATATATATGTATAAAACACATAAAACACATTTTATCAGACACATGATTTCAGGCAGTTTTTTTTAAAAAATAAATAAAGATAGAGTCAGATCCAGGAAGAGCTGTATAGCAAAAACAACCACTCATGAGGGTATGCAAGAGAAAATCGAATTAGAAGATTAAGGAAGGAGTAGTGGTTGAGATGGCTAGATGGAATTGTTGACAAAGTGGGTGTAGAACTGAGTGGGCTGCAGAGGATGGTGGAGGATAGGCGTGCCTGGCATGGGGTCCATGGGGTCACAAAGGGTTGGACCTGACTGTGCAACTGAACAATAACAAAATAGTTGAGGAACATGACCTCCCCTACATCACCTGGATGACCCTTTATAGGCTGAGGGTTGGAGTCCCTAAATGCAAGACTTACATGCTCAAGGGTGAGGGGCATTGCTGGCAGACAACAACACACTGTGTGAATATGGAGGGATTCAGAATCTGGCTAATTTACAGGTCTGCCCATTACTACCATAATGACGGGCTGCAAGTGAATGAAGGGAATGCAGAGGATGCATGGGATTGGTTCCTTGATCTACTGGAACAACTAGGCTTATAATCCATGCATTAAATGAAGGAGCTTGTAATCCATAAAGGTTTACTGTATATACTCAAGTATAAGCCAAGTTTTTTAGCCCATAAATGAGCCCCCAAAAAGGGACATGGCTTATACTCGGGTTAATGACCAAGACCGCACCGGATTGAGACAATTTAATTAATTTTACCATATTTTCATGTATTTTGATTATTGAAACTCACTATCAGCTGCTACATTTCCCACCCTTGCCTTATACTTGGGTCAATCTATTTTCCTGATTTTTCAGGTCAAAATTAGGTGCCTCGGCTTATATTCGGGTCAGCTTATACTCGACTATACACAGTATGTTACAACAAATCTGTTGATTTTAAAGTTGCTGTAGACTTAATTTATTGAAATAAACTAAAACTATGACATTGAAAACTGAATCAGATTCTCAATTGAGACATAAAATAGCCTTCCAGTAATGTAATAGATCACCTAATGTGTCCAACAGTTAGCTTCATTAATATGCTTTTATAGAATGTCTGTAGTACCTGCATTTCTCTTAATAAGAACATAAGAAGGCTTAAGGAGTGTAAAAAGGCATATAAGAAACATAAATTTTCAGGGTGGGGGTGGGAGTGGGGGGGTTAAATCATGATTCAATACTAATCCTAATTAGAACAGACTTACCAATTAGAACAGACTTACAGATTAGAACAGACTTACTGTACTTAGGTCAAAGGAGTAATATATGTACGTAACTATAAGATTAAATGTATGTGAATTGAAAATGTCATGAACATTTAGAGTAACATACAAAGAACACATAACATAAATTGTAAGTTTCAGTTAGTATTTTTATTAGATAACACAAGAAGAAACTATAATGTATGTTCAGTAAAAAAAAATCAATGTTTGCTTATATAAAGCTTGCTGTTGTCAAAGAAAATGATGAATTTATGCTGGGTTATATTCAATATTTTTTAAACAACCCAGGTTTACAGCTTAGTAAAAGGCAAGAATTCTTCTTGCACATTTTCTGTTATGTGCAGAAGACCTAGTTTAAATTTTGAACTTTTGAGTATGGTGTCAACACCTTTTAAAGAGATTAGCACTGATCAGGAATGAATGAATTTTTTATCAGGCAAACCAAAATAAGTAACTGCTCTCAGATCTGGGCAGAGAGTGAGAACATAAATTCAAGGCACAGGAATTAATATTTCAGCATTTAGCACTTAGATGTTGTATGTTGCTTTTCCAGTGACAGTGAAAACCTGATTCTAAAGGGTAGAAAAGGTTGTCTGTGCATGTTTCTTTTAATTCATTAAAAGAGATGCTTTGGTAATTGCATTTTTCCACTCGTCTTTCTAACCTATCAAATATTTTATGTTGCATTAAATATGAAATGGTTAAATTATTCAGTTCTTACATATCCTCAAATTATTTTGACCGATATTTTTCACAGTTGAAGATAGCAATTACAGGTGATATATTAATTAATTAATTTGCTAAATCTCTGAATCTTTACATATTTTCCTCTTTTTGGAGACCTCTGATATGTTATATCATGGATGAGAGCAAAGCATGTTAGCTTTGAGTTTCATTTTGTCATAAATCCACATCAATTTGCTATTTGATATATATTTCCAATAGGATTGCAATTTTGCATGAGGGCTTGACTCTTTGCAAACAGATTTTCTCATCTACCCAGGCTCTCAAGCATATCTGACATATGTTTATTTCCCCCTCAGAAATATTATCCCTTAATAAAATTCAAGCTCATCATAAGATACTTCACAAATAAATTGTCATCTAGAACAAGGGTCCCCAACCATTGGTTTTTGTACTTCAATTCCCAAAAGCCTAAGTCAATTCTCCAAAGCACTGATCAGCCAATGTACTGACTTAGGCTTCTGGGAATTGAAGTCCAAAACCTGAAGGTTGGGTTCTAGATGATGTAGTTTTACTTCCTAAGTGCCCTAAGCATAGGTCATATAACACTACTACTACTACTACTACTACTACTACTACTACTACTACTACTACTACTACTACTACTACTACTACTACTACTACTATGTCTAGGCCAGATGTGAACCTGCCAAAATGAAGGCACCTTTTGTTGAGTTCATTCTGCATTTCTTTTCACCTGACAGTGTGAGAAAGATTAACCGGTAACACAAGGCTAAAAATAACTTTTGTTCATTATATCAGAGAATAAACAAAACAAAACAAAAAGCATTGTAGCACCTTAAAGACTAGCTGTTAAATTTTAATGTGAGCTTTTGTGGATCAACTCCTCTTTGTCAGTCATGGGAGTGGGACTTCATGGCATCAATTTATATAAATCAGGTACAGAGACACAGAGTGATCGATCAGCATGATAGATAAGTATACAAATCAATATGGCTTTTTACAACTGGCAGAAGCAGATGATCTCTGACAGTTATTCAGATTAGCTGTAAATTTCCCCTTTTCAATTGCAAATAGTAAGAAGATACGAAACAAACATCTGCCATTTATTCATTATTTTGAAATAATAATTATATATTATTACAGTTGAAGAAGATGGATAACTGAAGCTACATGTTCATGTCAGCCAAAATTCTTATAGTTTAGGAATATATTTCAGTACATTTTTAAAAGTTAACTATTACTTAACTATTACTTAACTTGCAACTTGTAAGATGTTGCGAGACTGTAACTCCTAACACTACTCAGCATTGGCTTTGCTGGCTGGGTCTGCGGGGATCCGCAGTGAAACAATACTTGGAGAGTCACAAGTTGGTCATCTTGCTTTTAACCATTGAAATCATTACAAAACTGACTGAGAATACAGTACTTCTGTTTTTTAAATAACCCGAGATTAAATAGAAACAAGCTGTTTCATTAACTAACTAGATGAAGCTTTACCTTAAAAAACTACATCTGCCTCTTTGATAATGAAGAATGCATAAAATAAGCATGAACTAAATGTTTATTTTTTTAAATAAATACTCAAAATAGTTCAGGAGTGAACCTAGAAATTTGCAAGAGAAAAGCATTAGAATATAGAATATAATGAAATGAAAGCACTGGTAGTTCTTGCTTTTCCTCAACTGACCTTTTGTTATGTATAGTTTTGCTCAAGTATTTTTGGAAAGCATTGTTAAGAACATTGTTTTACTTTTCAAAGCACTTACCACATATACTTGTACAATTTCTATTTGAGGGAGCACTCACTGTTACTATTTTTCCATTTTGATTATGCTTTATTAATGACACTCTCCATTTGAATAGAGCCTGACTGTACCATTCTCATGCCCTGTCAAGTTTCCCCAATCCTATTAAATGATTTTTAAAAAGATTATCATTTGGATGAAGTATACTGTGCCCTGTAAAGGAAGAATCCTTGAGCATTGTGGCTTGCTTTCAGTTGCAGTAAACTTGCAATAACTAGCAGAAGAGTCTCTGTCAGCAGATGTTGGAAGGGAATAACATATTACAGTTTCCATTCAAAATTCAAGATAGCATTATTGCATCTCAGGTCTAAAAACACTATCTAGAAACAATTATTGTGTACAACATGTGTCAATGAGACTATGCATCATTTTTGGGAGCTGTTTCTTAAATGTCCCAATGAAATCCTGGATTGCCAGAATGAAGCCACTTACTTGTCTTTGTCATTGGCCAAACATACAGGTAAGTCCTCATCGGTGAATGTTTCTGGCAGTAATTGGCAGACCAGTAAATGAGCCAAATTCTGTAACTCTCCACATTCATACACCGTGTTGTTGTCAGCCAGCAGCCCCCACTTCAGCATGTTGGTCTTAAGTTTAGGCACTCCAACTCTCAGCCTATTCAGAGTCCTCCAAGTGACATAAGGGAGGTTGAGTTCCTCAGCTATATTATCCTTTAATGTTGTTTCTTGTCCAGTGAGCTCCTTCCTCTTTCTTCTAATTTGGTTTTGCTCTTGCATACCCTCAAGAATGTTTATTCTTGCTATAAAGCATTTCCTGGATCTGAGCTGGTGGATTTGAGGCTCATGTCCATTCAGAGGATTTCAAGGGTCATTCTCCTGCTTAGTTCTCTCAGTGTTTGCTGCTACTTCTCTCCTTATCTTAGGTGGAGTGATACAAACAAGAGGATACATTTTCTCAACTAGCACATGTTTGAGGCATCCTATCACTATGCACATGGCTTCATTAACAACAATGTCAATTTGTTTTATGTGTGTGGATGTGGTCCATACTGGAGCAGAATACTCATGGCCAAAGCTGATGTACACAGCATGCATTGTTGAATTCCCATTAATAGTTTATGAGTTTCCTGGTGGTGGTGTTCCTTTTACTAACATTGGTGTTTGTATTTTGGAAGTCCTGCTTAAAAGAGATTGTACTGTCAAGCATCACACCAAGATATTTTGGTGCTGAACAATGCTGTAATCGGTTCCATTGTCATGTAACATCCAACTCAACCCTTGCCCCTCAGTTTCAAAAGTGAAAAGCACACTCTTAAGTCTTGCTTGGATTAGGCTTCAAATTTTTGATGTTGTAATTCTGTCCTAATTCTTAAGTGCTCCGGTAAGTTTTTCAGCTATCTCATCAAAGCTTGATCCTTGAATGGCCATAGATTGGGGTCGCTAACCTTTTTAAGTTGGGAGCTGGGTCATGCTCCTCCAGACAGTTGAGAGGACTAGACTGGTGGACTCCTGCCATAAACACTGTCGTAAACACATCCACGGCTGTCATAAACACATTCACAGTAGCCGTAAGCATGTCCGCTTCTGGTGGCAGCAGCAGCAGTGGTTGGAGCGAAAGTATCGCACACTGTAGTTAGATAAATGAAAGCTACTCCCATAATTCATTTTCTTTCGAAGCCATCCTCAATGTGTTACATAAAATTAAGGATTTGACCACATCATGACCTCCCCAGCCTGAAGACTGCTTGCTCCTTCATGATATTTCCATCAATAAATTCAGACATACAATTGTAAAACATCCGTTCTTATCTATACCTATAAAATTGTGTGTTAACCGCTGGAATGTGACAAAGGATGTTGCACCAGGCCCCACTAGCCTGTAATGGGCCTCCGTTCACTCGCCCAAACCCGGTTTGCAGGTAACTGTCGGGTTGAAATTTTCGACCCGGGGGCAGGAGCCCCCCAGTCGCAAACAAAAAAGGGAACTTCAATTCCCAACGTTCCTTGCGCCGCGCCGTGACAGAGCCAATCAGGCTGAGCGGCACGACAAAAGGAACGTTCAGAAACGCGCCGTGGCCAATAAAAACAAAGCCGCAGGAAACAAACCGCTAAAGTAAGCAAACACACGCAGGCAAAACTACAAGCCCCAACGTCCTGGGTGCCATTAGTGCACAGAACGCTGAGGCGGCTGGCGCGCAAAAAATAAAAGTTAAAAAAGCCCGCCGCCGCTGCCCTTCTTCCCCACGGGCCAGCCAGCATGGCCCGCGGGGGAAAAAAGGAACCCCCCCCCCGCCGGTGCCCTTCTTCCCCACGGACCAGCCAGCATGGCCCGTGGAGAAGAAAGCAAACCGCCCCCAAGCCCTTCTTCCCCACGGGCCAGCCAGCATGGCCCGTGGAGAAGAAAGCAAACCCCCCCAAGCCCTTCTTCCCCACGGGCCAGCCAGCATGGTCCGTGGAGAAGAAAGCAAAAAAAAAAAAAAAACAACGCCCCCACCCAAGCCCTTCTTCCCCATGGTCCAGCAAGCATGGCCCGCGGGGAAAAAAGCCACTAAAAAAGTTAACCCCAAAAAACAAACCAAAAACAATCAAAAACACTCAAAAATCCAAAAAGAAAACACAAACACAGCCAAAAACAAACAATAAAAAACACACAGACCCCCCCCCCAAAATTTCCAAACCCCCCCCCCCCAAAAATCTGAGAGCCTACCAACAGATGTCTTGACTTCATGACCACCGGAACTCAAATGAGCAAAGAAAGGAAACACTTACCGGAAGCACCCAGAGGACAGAAGAGAAGAATTGTAGAGAGGAAGCAAAGCTCACCACCCCCACCCAGAGGCCACAAGAGAAAAAACATTCAAAAATATTTCAAAATAAAAGATTAATTCCCAAACAAATCAAATAAGTTAGCCAAAAATTCAAAAATATTCACACTAATCTCAAAAAATACCAAAAAAACCATAAATCACTTTTCACTCAAAAAACCTAAAACACCAAAACAAAAAATTAAAAATGCGTAAAAATAAAGATTTAAAAAACAAAAATAAATTTTAAATTTTAAAAAATAAATTAAATCAAATAAATTACAATAAAATTTGCATAAACCAAAATTAAATTTTAAATAAAAATTTTAAAATAAAAAAATTAAAATAAAATTTGCATAAACAAAAAACAAAAACCTTCAAAAACCAATTTAAAGAGCCCGGCACTAAGGAAGCCAGCGCACAAAAAATAAAAATAAAACACACACTGGGAGCGCAAGTCCGCCGCAGGCGGACGCAGCGCCTCAAAGCCACAAAACCACAAAACCTTTCAACACCATTTAAAACAGCCCAGCACCATTTGTAAAAAAAAAACCTGAAACCCTTTACTATCCAACACAATTTTTAAAAGCCCGGCACCGCCGGGCAAAATATGCTAGTGCTTTATAAAGGTGGCAAAAGAGTGATACTGGTTCTGCTACATTTCTAGCCCTATCTTCCATTTGAAAATGGGAAATTAGATTTAATGTCTCTATGTAGTTGTAGGATGCTATAGTGCAATCTTCCCCATCTATCTGATGAGTAGATCACAAACCACAATTTTTCTTCTGCACCCCATTTTGTTGTAGGAGTAAAATAAATTTTGTGACAGAAATTACTCTGGGTTGAAAGGATTTTTGCTGGAGAAACTCTGCTCAGGATATTTCAGAATGAGGCTCCTTTCATGGCCCCAAGATCTGTCATGCAGTACTCAGGTATTGAACCCCGACCTTCCAGTCTTCAAGCTTAGCACTTTAACCAGTAAGCCACCACAGTGCTGCTGGTTGTAGGAGTGTACGGGCATGAATATGAATGATCGCTGGTATTATTCTCACTAGGCAATGAAGAAAAACATATTTGCCTCATCAGGGCCTAAGAAGTCATTGTAATTTTCAGAGGAATATAAGAAGCAAAATATTTGAGAGAGACTCATTGGGAAATAATATTCTAGAGACTTTCATTATAATGCTCCATCTGGTGTCAGCAGATCCTCTTGCTCTGAATTCAATACCCTTTTTTTTTCTATTGAAGGGAACACCTCATGTTTTAAATTTGTTTCATGACCAGTACTAGTGTTGAGTTATGGGAACATTGGTCTGGAATCTGTGAGACTGATTAATTTTCAAAGAAGGAATAAGCTTACTGTTACAAGATGGAACCGGCATTTTCCTTCCCTCTAACAAAAAAATGCTTTAATACCATATAAAATGGTATCAGAACTGAAGTCAGCAATGGCACAGTATTCTGGTGTCCCACAGAATGAGTACACATCAATGATGCTATGGCAAATTGTAACTTTGATCCAGGGAGAAAGATGGAATGTTCAGGTAAGAGGGATCAATAGTTTTAGTAAAAAGCAGGTGAATATAGTATTAACAAATCTTCATATTATCTAGGAAATGTATGTAGTTGATTCCCAAATGATTACCAATAAGAAATCAGTACTATAATTCTTGAAAACTTCATTGCTTATTAAATAAAAGTCTAATTAAATCAAAGTCAACATGAGGCCATTATTTTAGGTCTCCATATTAAATAGGCTAACACAATTTTTCAGAAGAATTTGTATAGAATATTTTCTCTGTAGTGCAGGTAATGCTATAATATCGTAGTTTCTTTTCTTTCTAATTCAATCAGTTATAATTACCTTTTTATCTGAACAAATGATGAGAAATCATAATTAACCAATATGAATATAAATGTAATTGCCATGTTAATCTGAGCAGGACAGTTTTTGTTTTTGTTTGTGTTAGGAGTTTTATCATTTTTCCCCAAATGATAAGAACATTGATTTTGTAAATGAAGACCACATACTAATTTTTCTCTTTAGTCCATGTTGGTCTAGAAAAAACAATGACAGTTCTTTCTTTCAGTCCTTCTTGGAAGTCACAAATTTATCTGTCAAATGTTTATTTTGGCAATATGCAGCCAGAAAAGAAAGAAGATGAGAAATTATTTTTTATCATTATTATACTTATTACTTAGAATGATATCCTTGTTGAAATCTGGCAGTTTTTTTTTTTAGTATGAACTGTTTGTCGATTTTCAGTTGTGTACTGTATATTAAATATGTTATTGTACTATGTTATGACATTATTTTGTGAACTGCTTTTGGGATTTTCCTTGGGAAAGTATTATGTTGTGATTAAATATGAAAATAAGAAAATGATTACTTTTTTGTCATTTGAGCAGTATGTCTACATAACTCTTGTATAATGTCTTCTTTTTATACTGAGAGCGTTTGCAGACTGTCTCTTATGGGGAGGTC
This sequence comes from Bradypodion pumilum, assembly GCA_035047305.1. Taxonomy (NCBI): domain Eukaryota; kingdom Metazoa; phylum Chordata; class Lepidosauria; order Squamata; family Chamaeleonidae; genus Bradypodion; species Bradypodion pumilum. The sequence goes on from JAWDJD010000003.1 coordinate 329,915,318, forward strand.
TGGAATTGTTTTTGTGGTTGCTTGAGGATGAGTCTAAATTACATTTTGACCACTCCCTCATCTTAACAATGCAAGCAACCTTTGCCTGTATGATGAGCTATTTTACCCTACAGGCAAATGAAAAAAATCCCTGTTCCTCTGTAGAAGTGTATGGAAAGTATAATCATTTCCCATCTCCTAGCTGATCATCATAGTACTAGATTGATTAGGACCATTAAAAAATCCTTTTTTTGCCTGTAGTGTTAATCAAAACTGCAGTTCCTGATCAGCACTATATGGGGGGGAAAAGAAATTTTATTTGTTGGCAGTAGAAAAAGCCTTTGATGGCTGCAAAACTGTTCCTAGCACGCACAGGTGCTGGGAATGGTATGCATTGAAGTGTTACAAATAGGTAGAAAAAGAGCATGGGGGGGGGAGGGCATTCCAGCATCCACAACTGGCAGACTCTGGAGGCATGGCTGACCCCCCAAAACCCCAATGAGCAAGCTAAATGCCCTGTCTGGACATGTTCTGAGTGTGATAATCCTGACTAGTATAACCAAATGAGATTATTGTGGCAGCATCTATTCAACACTGAAAGTAACCTTCATGATATTGTTATTTTTTAAGCTGATAAAGACTAACTTCTAATTAGTTTACTTCTTCTTTCGTGTCTCGATCAAACCCTGGACTGCCAAAATGAAGCCACATTCTTGGCTTTGTCATTGGCAAAACTTAAGTTTACTTAAAATAAATTTATTACTTTATAATATACCAATTTCCTGTTTTTAATTAAAACAGTTTTAAAACTATGAATAGTAATACAAAAAGTGATTAACATCTCCTTTTCCTCTTTGTGTAAGGACATTATTTAAGGGAAAAATGTTAATTAAGGGTAAAAATAGATTTGCAAATGGCAATCTGATGGTATTTTGCTATGGTATCTTTCTTTTTAATATAAAATTATAAATGAGACATAGAAATAAATGAATCAGATTACAGGAAAAAATAAGTTTATAGAATAAAGGATTTATCCATTTTAATCTTCCAGGATTCCTGGCCCTACTTTTTGATAAACTCCTTAGACACCAGAAATAACTGAACCTGATAAATGTTTTAGTTTCAATTGCAGTCCTGTTCAAGCACAGTCTGTTCTGTTGAGTTTGCTACCAGTCAGGTTTTCTCTATCTCTGGCAGCCGCAATATGACAGGGACTTCTAAATATGGCATCAAAGTGTTGGCAGCCTTGGTTTCCAGCCTGTGCTAAGGACATTTGGATAATTTCATCCCTTAGTTATCTTTTATCTCAGTAGCAATTGCCTCATCATCTTTCTCTGCTTACTCACAAGGCCAGGCATAGAACAACTGCAGTCTTGTTGGTTTCTAGTAGTATTTCCATCTGGCATTTCCTCCAGCATTCTTCATTCCATTAGTTTCTCTTATTTCTCTTGCACTTCTATCACTCTCTTGTCTATGGCTAGCTTTAACCAGGCCTGTGCTGGCCATTTGGGGCACAGGGACAAGTCCTGTTGCGCCCCAGTGACTGGCACCCCCCAGAGGTTGGCAGAAGTAATAATAATAATAATAATAATAATTTTAATTTGTACCCCGCCCCTCTCAGCACATGGCCGACTCTGGGCGGCATTACAACATAATCAAATACACAATATACAGTCAAAATATAAACAAAACCAACAGTAAGTACAATACAGGTAATACAAATAAATTACACTAGAATTCTCTACAAAATGGCAATTTCTACAATGTTAACAATACAACATTATCGCGTTTAATACAGACCCAAACATAAACACGATCCCTCAACTACTAATGTCCCCAAAACATAACCCCATAGCTCATAGGTCCCTAACAAAGCCAAAGAAGAGGACGATCCAGTCCCAAACAAATAGTAAAGATACAGTGTAAACCCAGAAACACAAATAAATTACAGGTACAATAGAAATTTCCACAAAGTGGCAATTCTCAGTTACAAAATACAATAATACAAAAACACAATATAGGCAATATAAAGTGTGACTGCACTACAGCCACACTAACAACATCAACTGTCACACACACTCAATCCAACCCCGCCAGCAGATAAAAATACAAAAATGAAAGTTCTAGTGCCTCACACAGCTTTTTTAAAGTCCTGGCCGGAGGCGAGTGATGAAAGGTGGGCCCGAGGTGCAGCGGTGGCGACATTCGGCATCTTCACTGCGGGCCCCGCCTGCCAAAAACTGCTGAGGTGGCAGCGGCAGCAGCAGGATCTCTGGTGCCTCCAGCGCCTTTTAAACTCCCCGCCCGATGGCCAAGGGGAGGGGCGCTGGGCGCAGCTGTTTCTCCTCCCAGAGCCGGTGGCAAGGGCTCTGGGAGTGGCTCAGGCAGCAGTCCCAGTTTGGCGGCAGCAGCAGGATCTCTGGTGCCTCCAGCGCCTTTTAAACTCCCCGCCCGATGGCCAAGGGGAGGGGCGCTGGGCGCAGCTGTTTCTCCTCCCAGAGCCGGTGGCAAGGGCTCTGGGAGTGGCTCAGGCAGCAGTCCCAGTTTGGCGGCAGCAGCAGGATCTCTGGTGCCTCCAGCGCCTTTTAAACTCCCCGCCCGATGGCCAAGGGGAGGGGCGCTGGGCGCAGCTGTTTCTCCTCCCGGAGCCGGTGGCAAGGGCTCTGGGAGTGGCTCAGGCAGCAGTCCCAGTTTGGCGGCAGCAGCAGGATCTCTGGTGCCTCCAGCGCCTTTTAAACTCCCCGCCCGATGGCCAAGGGGAGGGGCGCTGGGCGCAGCTGTTTCTCCTCCCGGAGCCGGTGGCAAGGGCTCTGGGAGTGGCTCAGGCAGCAGTCCCAGTTTGGCGGCAGCAGCAGCAGCAGGATCTCTGGTGCCTCCAGCGCCTTTTAAACTCCCCGCCCGATGGCCAAGGGGAGGGGCGCTGGGCGCAGCTGTTTCTCCTCCCAGAGCCGGTGGCAAGGGCTCTGGGAGTGGCTCAGGCAGCAGTCCCAGTTTGGCGGCAGCAGCCGCCAAACTGTATGTCACCTGGTGGCTACAATCCAAGTATGTCACCTGGTGGCTACAATCCATGACATCATGCAGTACCCCCCATAGGCACAGCCCCCTACCTCCCTGTCCAGCACTCTTTTAGCGTAGTCAGCATGCCCCTGGCTTTAACGTACTTTCCTTAATCACTTGAAACTCATAAAATCTGCAGCATTAACAAAAGCTGTGTAGTTCCCTGTGTTTTGAACGCTCGACCAGGCGCTGGCTTACAGTAGGCATGTACCGATCCTTTAGGCTACGATAATTTCCTTTATCCCGCACACTCCCAGTGCAGCCTAAGGTCGCCTCACTGTACCGCTTCCCAATCGGCTTCAAAGAACTCCACCTGTCGCTTACAGGGAGTATGCAGTGGTTTAGTATATTGGTAGCATGTGAGGGCATGTGAGGGCATAGAGCAAAGCACTTGGATATAGCCTGATAAACTGACATCCACTCAGTTGATATTACTCACAAAGAGTTTTATTTTCCATTAGCATCTGAAAAAGAACAAAGACAAAGTACAAAGGACACTTTTCCAAGGACACTTCCTAGCTGAACTTGCGAGTTAGCACAATGTTTCTTTGACCATTGTGTGGAAGAATTTTAGACCTTGATATGGGGCCCCACTAATCTTCTTCCCCAGAACGTCTTACCCTAAACATATGTATCTCTTTTTGTACTAACTCCCTGGCCATCTGAAGCCAGGCATTCTTATCTGAAGTACGTTAGTGAAATGTGACAGAGATTCATCATGCAACTGTAGTTCCTTTGTTAGAACAGTAGGATTGCTGATTCAAAGTATAACCAGGTTTTATGATAAATACTAGCTGTAAAATAAATGAGACAACCATCTCACTTTGGACCCTCCAAGAAGTTTGTGAGTCTCATTACTTTTCCACCACTGTGGTACGCAGATCGCAACATATATCTAAAAACAACTTACACTATATTATAACTATATACATCAATGAAAATGAACATTAGATTTTCTTTCTATGATATAATCTTGTTTTTGGTCCCCAGTGTTTTCACTATTTCACCATGAATTTACAATTAAAAAATAGATGGCAACTTTTTCATGTCTTTTTGATCACTTTCTTTTAAGAATTCAGTTCTTCTCTTTCACTTCCTTCATATTTAATTTTATTTGGGCAAATCCTGCTATTAGAGTAATATCAGTTACTGTTAATTCAGCCATAGCTTAGGAGATTCCAGCAACTAGCTGACAGTGGTGCTAAGTAGATTTATTTTAAAAAGCAAGCACTTTCAACCACATAGACGAGCGTGGTTGGCCTACCTTCCATCTGACTCTGAAGTTTCAAAGGGGAAGAAGCAGAACTGCCAGCTGGGTGAGATAGCTCGATAAACTATGTTCTTTAATTCAACTGTCCTGTTTAGCTTTTTATGGAACTATTTTCATTCTATTTCATTTAGAGCAAGCTTCTTTACAGTATACATCTTTACAGTATAAGATCCTTAACTCATAAGTTTGATTCATAAATTCATAAATTCAGTTACTCTTTAAAGTAAATTTTGATTTGTTGCGACTTGGGAATTTGTTAAATGAAAGTAATGTTTTCTCTCTGTGCCAGCTGGCATAGAAATCTTGCTGGCAAGTCCAGGCACAGATACATTCCAGAAAAATATTTTCCAGATGGTTTTTAATAATTGAGAAAGTGATGTTTAAAGGGCTGAATGTAACACCTTTTATTCTGTTGTATTTATTCTAACTTTTGTCTTTTTCGATTTGGATAAAAGCAAAGGTACACTGACCTGTATCCTGAATGTTTTCATTTAAATAAATGCCATGTCAATGGTTATTCATATACACGTGTAGTTAAATAAATGGAAAATGAACTTTTGTTATCTTTATTGCCTCACTAATAATGCAAAAGAATATACACCGATAAACAATTTATGCATGTATGCTGGGTTATAAATGTCATTGGTTTTTTGTAGGGTTTTGTGGCAATGAATCTGGAATTAGAGATTTCATTGGATATGGAATAGGATTTTGCTGTGTCTAAGCATTTGGGCATAAGGAACTTCTACCATATCAAGGTCATCTAACGGTGAGAGAAATCTTTAAATGTGACAGTTAGTGAAATAAACTTGTGATAGGAGGGGTGGTTAGAAGCCCTTGCTCCTAACTAAGAGTGCAGCTACATTATCACCTAGGAGCAGTCTAACCTGGACAATTTTGGAACAGTAGCACCTGATTAGATCATTCTAATCAAACCCCACTATTCAGAATTAAATATTAAAAAGTGGCTTAATAAGGAAGCCGCGTCTGGATATTGGCTAATTATTCACTTCCCCTGCTTAGCAGAGGGCAGGGAAGTGAAAAAAATTGAGACTATCATTGATGTGATATGTCAGTTATAAAAAATTGTTTTCTTTGCCTCCTCAAGTTTCAGTGGAATAATATAGGCAATCACACATTCAGAAAACATGTTTGCTTTTTAAAAATGTATTATATTTATAACAACAAAAGTTAGATACATTTTTAACAACAAACGCAAAAGTTTGGAACCAAAAAACTCTATAAACACTAAAAACAATACAATTATACAAAATATGCCCCTACTTCTAGAACCATTTAGGGATATGGCCAATTTCCCCTCTATTTATAGAGCCTCATTCACCTTCCAGAACTGTGTTGATTCATGCAAAAGGATTTATTAATACAAAATTAATAAATCCTCAAATATTTGATTTTTCTAAAGAAATACTGGATACAATTAATACATATGGATGGGATGTAATGTTCAAACAATGTAATGTAGTCAAGGTTTTTCAGTGCACTCCCAATTCCATAAGGAGGCTACAGACCAGGTCAAACTCCTGTTTAGCTGATCTCTAAGGTAGAGATATGAAGAGTTGTGACTACCTCTTTTCTCTAGAAAACAAGTCAAAACATCTCCCCACTAGAGGGACAAAAGAAACATTTGAGAAAAAAGGAACTGGCATTAGCAGCTCTAGGAATAGCAATCTGAAGTTGAAGAAGTTGAAGAAGAATTAGCACTGGTCAATCAGTCAGCTTAGGAAGTTGTAAAGTAAAGAATGATCTAATAAACCTTAGGAAGTCATTTTCCTCCATTCTATTCCAAGTATGCTTCTTCTTTAATGTAAGCTTAGTGGCACCCAGTCACTACCAATGTATATAATAGGCAAATCTAATGATATTTGTGGCATACTTTGTTGTTTTTACTAATGAACTTGTCAAAATCTAAAAAAAGAACAGAACAGAAAAATTGATGCAGCAGTATCAGACCATATGTACTGTCTCACTATTGCCATTGTCTAGGTTCCAGAAAGATGAGCTGCTTCTTAGTCAAATGTGTATCTGACTAAACAGTTTTTCTCTAGATCATGTACTAATCTAGAGTAATGCAAAGCTGAATGCCAAGAAATATTGTCATTTGTTACACCAGCTGCTTACTGTTTAATCATTTTGAATGAAAAAGGCAGAAAAATGTGTCAATGCTCATTTTCAAGTGTGAATAGATCAAGTTGTAATCCATTTAAATTTATTCTGCGATACAAATTTTGAAATTATTATTGCTGATTATTAAATATAGTGGCAATATAACCTGTAATTTGACAGAACAATCCAATTGCAGAATAATAAACTAGCAGAAGGCTCTTACTTTTCTTCCAAAAATCCACACTATCAATTCTTGTGTCACTACGCATTTCCCTCTTCTTAGGCTATCTTGATTACTCGATCTTTACTTATATTAACCATGGCCACCATTATGTGGTGATGGTCAAAATTTAATTTGCTAACATTTTCAGAACTTTTAAGGTATTAAACCCATTTGCCTCGAACTCTCACCAAATAGTTTTTTCTGAGATAGCTAAAATGTAGCAGTAGAATTTAGAGTTTAAACATTGAGATACCTGATACACAAGGCATTAAATGATAGCATACAACCAGGCTTCTTCTTTAACGTATAACTACTGTTTGCATGGACTGAGGAGGGAAGTTAATGATATGATTCATTCATGTCATTAACAGCTCATAATAATAGTATACAGGCATTAATTTCCAAATGAATTGTGTGCAATTCTGTTTAACTCTCTGAAGCATGTACATCACTTCAAAGAAAACTTGCAAAAATAATGTGCTGTGGTGATACTTTTTAATGCCAATTAAAGAGGCACAGACATTTTGTGCAAACCTTTGGAGTGAAAAACATCTCTTCGTGGTGTTAGAAAAAAAGCAGCAGAGTGAAGCACAATGTGAAAGCAATTTAGTCTCTGTGTTGTCTTAAGTAGCCCCTAGATATGCTGGGAATAGGAAAGGCCAAGAAAAGTGTTTCTGGGGGTTCTTTTCTTGATGTTCATCCCTCTGAGATAAACTCAAACTACACAAATCAGTGTTTATTTCCTAGTCCATTTGGGACTTGATGATCAGAGTCAGGTTCACAATTGTCTAATAACAACCATTAAAGCATTAACAGATGCTCATTCAAGACTATCACAGCATTCATTTGAATGAAGAAGAATTTAAAATACCTCCCCAAGAAAAACATGATACCTAAACATGGTCTGAATAAGACTTTTAAAGCCACTGTCTTTGCAGAAGATGCCATCTTAGATGCAATTTAGCACAAACCGCTGCAATCATTGTATACTTTAGCACTGGAAGGCAGACAACAGGGTAAAAATAATCTCATATTTGCTTCTTTTAATTTAATTTAATTTTAATTTGTCATATTTATATATGCCGCCCACTCAGGCAGAACCCAACTCAGGGCGGCATTACAACAAGTTCTAAAAACACATAAAAACACTTTAAAAGACCATATCCCACCCACTTTAAAAGACCCATATCCCACCCTCACCCACCCACCCATCTCACCCACTATAAAAAAAAGAAGAGAGAGTTCTTAATTGTTTACATAAGCCATCAGGAAGGGACCGTGTTCCCATTAGGGCCCCCCCACACCTGCCCTGCCAGCCAGGTCTTCAATCCTTTCCTGAAGGGCAGCAATTCTCTTTGGAGTCTTGGATCTGTTGGCAGGAGGTTCCAGAGAGTTGGTGCGGACACGGAGAAGGCCCTCCTTCGGGTGCTAGATAGATGTGCACCCCTAGTTGATGGCACTATTAGAGAGCCCCTCCGGTCCGCTCTGGTTGGATGGGCAGAAACTCTTGGGACAATGCGGTCTCTAAGGTATCCTGGCCCACTGCCATATAGGGCTTTAAAGGTCAAAACCAGCACCTTGAATTGCACCCGGAGACAAACTGGTAACCAGTGCAGCTCCCGAAGTAGCAGTGAGGCGCGGGCATATTGTCCGCATCCCATCACCACCCAGGCTGCCGCATTCTGGACCAGCTGCAGCCTCCGAATGGTCGTCAAGGGCAGCCCCATGTAGAGCGCATTACAATAATCTAGTCGGGAAGTGACCAGAGCGTGGGTGACCATAAGCAAGGAGCGTATGGAACTGGCGAATCACCCGAAGTTTATTTATTTAGTATGCTTATATACCGCTTTACTAGTCTATTGACAACTCAAAGCGTTTTACAAAACAATCAGATAAATACAAAGCAAATCATAAGTACGGGGGAAGGGGAGGAGGAAGGGGAGGGAAAATACAACAACATACAGAAATAACAGTGCAAAATACCATAAATAATACAAGTCAAAATAAACTTTACAAAAAAATCAAGTCAAGTCAATAATACAATTAATTGTTCAACTTACAAATACAAAAATCACATCATTATAAAGCAACACAACCTAAACCCACTGACTGAGTCCAAAAACATGGAAGAAGTCCTTCAGCCCATGGTTGCGGGCAGCCTTTTGACCCCCCCCTAACAAGGCTGGGAGAGAAAGAGATGTCCGCAGCCTGTGGCAGTTCTTTATCCTTCCCAGGCAGGGAGGGGCTGGCCCCAAAGACAGCTGTGCCAGCAGTGGAGTCCTTGGTGGGCCGGTGAGTTGGGCCAGCAGTTCTTTATCCTTCCCAGGCAGGGAGAGGCTGGTCCCAAAGACAGCTGTGCCAGCAGTGGAGTCCTTGGTGGGCCGGTGAGTTGGGCCAGAAGTTCTTTATCCCTCCCGGGTGGGAGGGGCTGGCCCCAAACTCAGCTATGCCGGCAGTGGAGTCCTTGGTGGGCCGGTGAGTTGGGCCAGCAGTTCTTTATCCTTCCCAGGCAGGGAGGGGCTGGCCCCAAAGACAGCTGTGCCGGCAGTGGAGTCCTTGGTGGGCCGGTGAGTTGGGCCAACAGTTCTTTATCCTTCCCAGGCAGGGAGGGGCTGGCCCCAAAGACAGCTGTGCCGGCAGTTGAGTCCTTGGTTGGGCAAAAGCCCTCCTGGCCATAGCCGCTACCTGTTCTTCTAGCAGCAGCCATGAGTCCAGAAGGACCCCCAAGTTGCGCACTGGGTCTGTCTGGGGCAAAACAGCCCCATCCAGTACCAAAGATGGTAGCTCCCTGGATAACACGGAGCCCCTTATCCATAGTCACTCTGTCTTGCTGGGATTCAGCCAAAGCCCATTGGCCCCCATCCAGACCCCAATGGCCTCCAGGCATCCGGATAGGTTTTCAACGGCATCACTGGGGTCCCCATGGGCTGAGATGTACAACTGGGTATCATCCACATACTGATGGTACTGCACCCCGTGGGAACGAATGATCTCACCCAGTGGCTTCATGGAGATGTTAAATAGGAGAGGAGAGAGCACCGAGCCCTGAGACACCCCATACTTGAGGAGCCTAGGGCTGGAGCTCTCACTCTCCAACCAAACCGACTGGGTACGGCCCTCCAGAAAAGAAGAAAACCAGGACAACACAGTGCCCTGGATCCCCAGTCCTTTGAGCCGTTCCAGAAGGATACAGTGGTCGACGGTATCGAAGGCTGCTGAGAGGTCAAGAAGAGCAAGGACAGACGGATAACCCCCATCCCGCTCCCACCAGAGATCATCCATCAGTGCGACCAATGCCGTCTCCGTACCATACCCGGGCCTGAATTTGGGGCAGCAAGTTATTTGGTGAGTCTCTGAAACCATTTCTTCTTGAGGCCATAGATAAAATGAGAGATTTCCCATCCATCCATAGAAGAGAGACCAAGGTATGCAGATAGAGTTCCTTTTCTGGTTCAAGACAGCAATTTAAATGTAGGTACTTTAGAGGAACAAAGTCTCAGAGAAGACAGACCAGCCAGGTAGTGCAAGGTGGTCACAAACCTTCTAACTCTTTCCAGCCCAGTCTTAGTTTGTATCTTCATCTCAAATGGAATTCACTTCTATCTCCTCACTTGAGTGGTAGACATCCCCAAACAAACTTTGGCTAGATCAAACAAGGCCTGTATAACTTATTGCTATTTCACTTCAGGCAGAGTCATTTCTTGGTGGTACAATTCACCATGGGTATGTCCACTTCAGCATAGTTTCAGGACCAATGCCCCTCCTTTGGATATTTGTAAAACAGCCACTTGGAAAACTCAGTCTTCCTTTATCCATCATTACTGACTGGACATTTAGATGCAGATTCCTCCAACAGGTTGTTCCACCGTATGAAATCTCATCTTTCTGTTTTGAAGACAAGGAAAAACTGTTTTCCCTATCACACAACACGAGAACTAGGGGGCACTTCCTGAAACTTTTGAGTACTAGTTCTCAAACAAATAAGAGAAAGTACTTTTTCACCCAGAGGATTACTGGTCTATGGAACTCCCTGCCAGAAGAAGTGGTGACAGCTGTCAGTCTTGACAGCTTTAAGAAAGGATTAGACAAGTTCATGGAGGACAAGGGTATCAATGGCTATAATTATGGATACTTAAGGACAACCTCCGGGTTGGAGAGATAGGCAGGATATCTCTCAATGCCATTTCCAGGGAATCCTACAGGTGAAGGCATCTGCTTGGGAATACCCTGAAGCAAATGGTGAGCCACTGTGTGAGACAGAATGCTGGACTGGATGGGCTGTGGCCTGTTCCAGCAAGGCTGTTCTTATGTTCTTAAGAAGTGTTCATGACCCAACTACTACAAACTTTGTTGTGATCCAGCCCTCCTCTGATTCTGAAGAGGACCTAGATCAGGGGGCACTCCCAATTCTGCCTACACCGGAGCCCAATGATGCCCTGAGCCAGGGATCTCAGCCTGCATCTGGCCCAAGTCTGCTTTCCCTGGCAGCTGATCTGTCAAATCAGGAGTCTGGCTCTGACAGTGATCAGCCCTCAGTCAGGGAGAGGTCCAGGTAACCAGGGGTGTGCTGTGCACCTTGGGAAGGGGTTCGGCAGAAAGTGATAGGGTTTTTTTGGGGGAAGAAATCCCATATATCCCCATTACCTCTGCCTACCTCTGGGAGGACCAGTTGCTGGGGCACACCGGGATGAGTCCCTGTATCCCTGTGGGCCAGATCATCACTGCAGGAAACAGCTACACCTGAGGCAGACTAGAGTGAAGTACCGAAGAAGGCTCTCAGCTGATACCGATTAGCTGGAAGGCTTATAAGCAAGCTTCTTGCAGCTTGCCAGCATTGGTACATCTCTTGTGCGAAGACTGACATCCTGCAAGACTCCAGACAGCCTGCCTAGATCCTGACAGCCTGCCGTGACCCTGACTTCTTTGCCAACCCTAACAATGGCCCTGGACACCCTTTGGATTACACTACTGACTTGGTCTACTGGTAAACTGACCTTGGCTTGCCTTTTGGACTTTGCTATCTGAACTATCCTCGAACAAGACTCTCTGTGTAGTGCCACCATGTGGTGACCGTGCCTGCCTGGGTGGGTCAGCACAAGCTTGGGCATAGAATGACATTATTTCTCTCCCAGGTGAAAAGGTACTACAGCTAGAGTAATCTTGTAGGTTGAGTCTCAGGGAAAAGTAAAGACAACTGTCTTCTGGGCCCAAATCACCTAGTTCCGCTGTTGTTGCAGTTCCTGTTCCTGTTCTTTTTTAAGAGTAGGCTTGGAGACAGGACTAAAATGCTGCATTGCCTTCTCCACTATAGGGAGCCAGTCACTCCAGAAAAAAAGGCTGGACATCAGTTCCTGTTTCCATTTAGATAATGGAAGGTGCAAGCCTTGTTTATGGCCTGTTGGATTGTAGATTTCAGTTTGCTTTTTCCTGAATTATTTTAAAGGGTTTAAATTGTTTTATAATTGTTTTACATTGCTTTTATAGTCTGCAGCTCCTCTCTGTGACCTTGATATAGAGCAAGATAAAGCTAATAAAAACAATATAACTGCAATTATGTAAATCCTCATAACTTGCTTTGATGCTAGAGGTTTAAAAATCATGTAATAAGCTAAATCTTGCACAATCCAAAGCAAATGAAGCCTTCTACAGTTACATGATACATAAAAAAGTAAAATAACACTTCAGATGCAGGAGTCAATAAATAGGTGGGCGGAATTTATTTAACCAGAACTGTGAAGAGGAGACTGTTTCTACCGTCTAAACCTGCACTAAATCTCATATGAAAGGCCTTCTCAGCCTGGTTGAGTGACAATTTCAAAAATCCCTCCCATCATGTTATCGTCAGTGTAGGTAGTTCTTCCCCAAATCTTACGCTTTCAAGGCTTTGAAATAAATTAGATCAACTTGTAAAGCAGGGGTGGCACAAACTATGGCCCATGGGCCAGATCCAGCTGCCGACGCCAATTCATCTGGTCCGTGCCACCTGCGCTGCTCCTGGAAATGGAAGTAAAATATGCTCATGCATGTGCAGAATGCTGCCATAAATGCACCCACGACTATCGTAAATACTGAACTACCTGACTGGCCCGTGACCCAGAAAGTTTGGCCACCCCTGTTGTAATGGATAAACTCTGTCACAGATTGACAAAATGTGATTAAATTAACAGACATTAGTGATACCCTTCCTGCCAACCTAGGCCAGCTGGAACAACAACAACAGGCATCAGGGCAGACTTCAACACCGGTGTCCTGAGCCCTCCCTTCCTCCTGCTCCCTCTGCCTTGGCCTTGAGCAGGGGCTTAAAGGGAGGCTATGCTGGAGGGGCTTCTCCATTGCCTGGGACTCTGGAGGCCAGCTGGAACAACAACTGCAGGCATCAGGGCAGACTTCAACACCGGCGTCCTGAGCCCTCCCTTCCTCCTCCTCCCTCTGCCTTGGCCTTGAGCAGGGGCTTAAAGGGAGGCTATGCTGGAGGGGCTTCTCCATTGCCTGGGACTCTGGAAGACAGCTGGAACAACTGCAGGTATCAAGGCAGCCTCCAACACCGGCATCCTGAGCCCTCCCTTCCTCCTCCTCCCTATGCCTTGAGTGGAGGAGGCGGGGAGTTGAAAGTTCTACGGCCCACTGGGGGCGATGGGGGGAGATATGGGCCAAAAGGGGGGAGGAGATGGTGGAGGGAGGGAGGGAGAGTTAGAAGGATTGAGGGACTTTAGTGTAAGGGACCAAAGACAATGAAACAGCCGAAGGGTTGGCTTAACACAGGTTTATTGCATGATGATCCGGAGGAACATGTGGTAATGGCGGATGAGTAGCTCAATATATACAGCTGGCTATACATTTGAATGTGGCTCGTCGACAGACTATTGGTTGCTGCCTGCGTGACGTCGTAGGAGGTCACGCCCTTCTTGACCAGGTGTAAAGGTGACGGGGAATCTTCCCGCGCTGCTGAACCAGGTGAATCTGAGCCATGAGAGCTGGACGCTCGCTACTGCCCTCTGGTGGTCACTAGCTCGCGTCCCCTTATCAGGTTTACATTGATACAGCTGATGGTTATAATGTTGCACACAGAAAGGTTACATTGATAACACATGGCAAAGGTACGTTGTTAAAGGCACAGCTTTACAGAACACAACATCGACTAACTTGCCTGCCAGGGAATAGCAGCAGCAGTCTGTCTGGGGCTGGCTTGGAGGTCCATGGGGATAAAATTAAGGTGACGATTCGAGATGTCTTTGAAAAGCCGGCCCACCGCAGTCGCTACTGTGGGTGGAATGTCTCACCCCAGTTGAGGGTTCAAGGTAGATTTGGAAGAATGCCCCATCACTTCCATCACCGCCGGAGCTTTGCGGAGGGTGGGGGGGGGAGTGGGGGCGGCGGTTTTATATGGGGGTGGGAGGGAGGGAGAGACTGCCTGGACAGCCAGGAAGGAGAGGCAGCATTCTGTCCAAGGCAATCAGGGAGGCTCCGGGGGCCAATATAGAGGTTGTGATGGGCATGGGGCGATATATCGGGTACCGAGGGGCGGGCCGCACTCGGGGAATGCGGGGCAGATGCTTAGTATCTGTCCCTCATTCCAGCCCCCCGGTTACACCTCTAGGTCCTGAGCAGCTGACCCAGGGTGACCCCACCCTTAGGCTGCTGCTGCTGAATGCCAGGTCGGTATGTAATAAGGCCCCCCGATACAAGATTCCATTATGGGGAAGCGGGCCGACCTGGCATGTATCACTGAGACCTGGCTGAGACCAGAGGATGGGGTTCCTCTGTCTGAAATGTGTCCACCTGGGTTCAGTATTTGGCACCAGCCTAGGGATGAGGGTAAGGGCGGTGGCGTTGCCATCATAGCCAGGGAGTCACTGGGAGTCGCCAGGGCTACCGCTCCACAAATTCTGGGTTGTGAGGCCCTGCTTCTGCGTCTGGGCTCTAAGGGTCAGTTGGGAGTCTTACTCCTGTACCTGCCCCCTTGCAGGGTAAGGGGCTCCCTGCCTGAGCTCCTCGAGGCCGTCTCAGCGTTGACGTTGGAGTTCCCTAGACTGATGGTTCTGGGGGACTTCAATTTGCCTTCGCTGGGGACTGGCTCCGAGGGTGGCTCAGGAGTTCATGGCTTCCATGGCAGCTATGGACCTGATTCAGGTAATTCAGGGCCCGACCAGGGGCAGTGGCCACACACCAGATTTAATCTTTTTGTCGGAGCGGTGGCAGAGTGATCTGAGACTATGGAAATTAGACATAACACCTGTGCCATGGTCAGATCATTATTTGGTGGCTCTAGACTTCCTGGGTGCGATGCTTCATCGTAGGGAGGCAGGGCCTATTAGAATGGCCCGCCCCCGGCAACTAATGGATCCTGATGGATTCCAGAGGGAACTGGGGGATTTCCCTCTGGATCAGCAACACGATTCGCCCGAGGCGCTGGTTGACCTATGGAACAGGATGACAACAGCGGCCTTGGATTAAATCGCACCACTACGGCCTCTCAGAGCTCATGGAGCTAGTTCATCTCCGTGGTTCACAGATGAACTGCGGGAGCTCAAACAGGCAAAGAGACGCCTAGAGCGCTGCTGGGTGAAGACCCAGAGAGACTCCGATTGGACACTAGCTAGAGCCGCTATTAGGGCCTATCTAGTGGCGATGGAGGTGGTGAGGTGGCAATACTTCACCACCCTTATTGCCTCTGCTGATAATCGCCCAGCCACCCTGTTCCGGGTTACCAGGTCTCTCCTTGGTAGGGGGACCCTGGTGCCTGGTTGGCAGGGGTCGGCTGAGGACTTTGCTGACCATCTAGTGGAGAAAATCGATCGGATTCGCTCGGGGTTTAATCCTGGCGTGGATGGGGAGAGTCCGGAGGGAGCTGGAGAACAGTCTTACCATACCATCTGGGACCAGTTTGATCCAGTTGCCCCTGATGAAGTGGACAGGCTCCTTGCAGCTGTGCGCGCCACTACCTGCCCATTGGACCCCTGTCCCACCTGGTTGGTGAAAGCCTCCAAGGCGGTGACAGGTGGCTGGGTTGGGGCTATGATCAATGCATCATTGCAGGAGGGGGTGTTTCCTGCACCTTTAAAACATGCCTTGGTGCGCCCCCTCTTGAAGAAACCTTCCCTCGACCCAGCTGTCCTAACCAACTATAGGCCTGTCTCCAACCTCCCCTTTTTAGGGAAGGTGTTGGAGAAGGCAGTGGTGCGTCGGCTGCAGGGGGTACTGGATGAAGCGGATTACCTGGACCCCTTTCAGTCAGGATTCAGGCCTGGATATGGTACCGAGACGGCATTGGTCGCACTGATGGATGATCTCTGGCGGGAGCGGGATGGTGGTCACCCATCCGTCCTTGCTCTCAGTGGCTTTCGATACCGTTGACCACGGTATCCTTCTGGAACGGCTCCGAGGATTGGGAATCCAGGGCACTGTGTGGTCCTGGTTTTCCTCATTTCTGAGGGGTCGGACCCAGTCGGTGTGGTTGGAGAGTGAGAGGTCCAGTCCTAGGCCCCTCAAATGGGGGGTGCCTCAGGTCTCGGTGCTCTCTCCTCTCCTATTTAACATCTACATGAAGCCGCTGGGTGAGATCATTCGTTCCCATGGGGTGCGGTACCATCAGTACGCGGATGACACTCAGTTGTACATCTCGGCCCATGGGGACCCCAGTGATGCCGTCAAAGTCCTTTCCAGGTGCCTGGAAGCTGTTGGGGTCTGGATGGGGGCTAACGGGCTACAACTGAATCCCAGCAAGACTGAGTGGCTATGGATAAGGGGTCCTGCGTTAACCCGGGAGCTACCATCTTTGGTTCTGGATGGGGCTATTTTGCCCCAGACAGACCCGGTGCGCAACTTGGGGGTCCTCCTGGATTCGCGGCTACTGCTATAAGAATATGTGGCGGCTGTGACCAGGAGGGCTTTCGCCCAACTTCGGGTGATTCGCCAGTTGCGCCCACTCCTGGACCGGGACTCCTTGCTCATGGTCACTCACGCTCTGGTCACCTCCAGACTAGATTATTGCAATGCGCTCTACATGGGGCTGCCCTTGACAACCATTTGGAGGCTACAGCTGGTACAGAATGCGGCAGCCCGGGTGGTGATGGGGTGTGGGCGTTATGCCCGTGCTTTGCCACTGCTCCGGGAGCTGCACTGGTTGCCAGTTTGTCTCCGGGTGCAATTCAAGGTGCTGGTTTTGACCTTTAAAGCCCTATATGGTAGTGGGCCGGGTTACCTAAGAGATCGCATCACCCTGAGGACGTCTGTCCGTCCAACCAGAGCGGAACGGAGGGGCTCTCTAATTGTTCCATCAGCCAGGGGGGCTCGCCTCTCTGGCACAAGGAGGAGAGCCTTCTCTGTGTCTGCACCGGCCCTCTGGAACCTCCTACCAACAGAGCTACGTCTCCGGACGGAATTGCTACCTTTCAGAAAAGAACTTAAAACCTGGCTGGCGGGTCAAGTGTGGGGTGCAGGTGGAAGGGTAACCTCCATTGGGTGGTTGGTGTAGAAGAACTCCTCCCCATGGTGCCTTTGGATCCTGCACCCCTTGTTTTTAGGGGGTGGGTAGTTTTAACTGTTTTTAACATGTGTTTTTTAATTTTTATTGTGAACCGCCCTGAGTTGGCTTTGGCTGAGTGAGCGGTATATAAATGTGACAATTAAATTAAATTAAATTAAGAAATTGCAAGTAAATAGGGACCACTTTGGTGGGAAGGTAAACAGTGTTCTGTGCGCTCCGGTGTCTAGTCATGCCTGCCACATGACCACGGAAACATTGACAGAAGCAGACAGCACTGGTTCTTTGGCTATAAAACAGAGATGAGCACTGAACCCTAGAGTTGGATATGACTGGCTTTCAAGCAAGGGTGATCTTTACCTTTACCTTTACTTAGTGATACCCTACTAAAAACCTAAGCCCTATCATCCCACTCTGTTTAGTATGGAGCAGTTGAAATATCCCTACAATATAGTAAAAATTGGACAAAAAAGGAAGAGTGGACAGGCAACTGGGTGCCAGAAATTAAAAACAAAACCACAGGATGTAACAAGGAGGACATGTTTCTGTTCCAAATGTTTCTCTACCTATACACAAATAGTATGGGAATGAAAACATACAGTGTGTCCATACAGAGTCCAGAATATTTGTTACAAAACTTTGCACTTGCTCCACATGCCAGTACTGGATAGTGGATTTCAAAAAGTTGCTTGAATCTTCTGTTTTACTTTTGCTGTAGTTAAATATGATATAATTTAAAGATTCATTTACAGTAAATTATGGTTCATTAAACATGCCCATAACAAAGTAGATGATACATGCATTTCATTTTATGTTTTTCGTAATTATAAGCTACATAATTATTTGTAAAATCACTTGGTAGTATATAGTTTAATCTGGGCTTCTTTTGAGCTTCTTCATGGTAATAGTATTTTGGGTTATGGAGCCACTAATTTTGCTTTAACATGTAAATGAGATAATTTTTATTTGATGAGACAATATGTGTTTGGATGGGCAAACTGCCAGGATGATATACATATTGTTAATTAACTCTTCCTATCTTCTTTTATATGTATCATTAATTAACTCTTCCTGTCTTCTTTTATACATGGAAATCTCAACTCAGAAATAATAATCAACTAGCTTTTCATCTTCTCCCTAATTTCCAGTCCCTAGATAGCCATCATGTGGCCCAAAGATTACATGAAGCCTTCCCCCATATTTTTTTTAAGCTCTGAAAAATTAACAGCCTGGCTTCTCAATAACTGTTTCTCTTCTATGCTGGCAATTTTGTGTTTATTTTCATGTATTTAAACCTATTTAGCAAGTAAATGTTGTTTATTGCTTTTTCCTCTTTTTTAAAAAAATAGTTGTTCTGGGCCTCAATTGACTTAATTAAATGAGGAAGAATTCAATAGTAATAATTTTTCTGGAATATTACTTCTTTTCCTATTAACTGGTGACTTGTTTCATCAGTTAGGAAACTTTTTTGGCATCAAAGAATATGATTCTCTGATGACTAAAATGTTTTCAATGCTTAAGCAATGTAATATAAAATTGCAGATATCTCCAATTAATAGGAAATGAAGCTAGGAAATAATGAATCCTACTGAAGGCTTTCTCGTGTATTTAAGGCAATTAAGGTATCTTAACCTATAAAACCAAGGGTTAACCATTGGAACTTGCTATAGGTTCCTAATCCTTGCCCTAATGACCCGCACCCACCATTCGTGCACACGGCCAAACTGGGTCCGCAGGTCAACGAAGGATTGAGAAAACCGGCAGTGGGGCAACAGCCCCACAAACGCGAAAAAAGGGAAACAACTTCATTTACCAAAGTTCTTTGTTCCGCGCCGCGCCACAGCCAATCAGGCTGAGGTGCGACCACAAAGAACATTGTGAAACGCACTGCGGCCAATCAAAATCAAGCCGTGGGAAAAAATGCACCACAACCACAAATCACAAACCCATAACTACAAGCCCTAGAGTCCTGCGTGACATGAGCGCACAGAACGCTGAGGAAGCCGGTGCCCGAAAATTTAAAAATACCTAACCGCCTCACAGCCACGCAAACATCAACCGCCCCTTTTCTTTCCCTCACCCATAACTACAAGCCCCAGAGTCCTGCGTGACATGAGCACGCAGAATGCTGAGGAAGCTAGCACCCGAAAATTAAAAAAAACTCACCGCCTCACAGCCACGCAAACACCAACCGCCCCTTTTCTTTCCCTCACCAATGGCACCTGAAGGTCCCGACTGGAGTTTCCCCTTTAATATCAGTAGGTGAGGGGTGGCCATCCCCCTCTCTGCTGGCTCTCCTGGGGTTGGGAGGTTTGGGGGGGACAAAAGGGGTATGTCAACCCTTCTGGACCCATGAGACCAGAGAGAGAGGATCAATTCCCCCCCTCCTAAAAAAATCCGTCTTTAAAGAGAAGAAACCAAGCCGTTTCTTCTCTTTAAAAATGGAGTTTTTTTTTATTTGGAGGGGGTGGAATCGATCCTCTCTCCCTGGTCTTTTGGGTCCAGAAGGGTTGGGGGGACATACCCCTTTTGTCCCCCAAACCTCCCAACCCCAGGGG
Source organism: Bradypodion pumilum (assembly GCA_035047305.1). NCBI lineage: Eukaryota > Metazoa > Chordata > Lepidosauria > Squamata > Chamaeleonidae > Bradypodion > Bradypodion pumilum. The sequence continues at coordinate 329,935,012 of JAWDJD010000003.1, forward strand.
AGCCAGCGGAGAGGGGGGTTGCAACCCCCACCAACTGATATTAAAGGGGAAACCCCGATCTACTTTCACGACTCCACACAATCAAAGCACCATAACACAATAGAGCCCCCCTCCCCGCCACCTAGCCCACTCTTCCTAACCCCCACTGACCATGCCCCCACCCCACCGCCTAGCCCACCCTTCCTAACCCCCAATGACCACGCCCCCTCCCCACCACCTAGCCCACCCTTCCTAACCCCCAATGACCATGCCCCCTCCCCACCACCTAGCCCACCCTTCCTAACCCCCAATGACCACACACCCTCCCCTCCACCTAGCCCACCCTTCCTAACCCCCAACAACCACGTCTCCCTCCACACCACCTAGCCCACCCTTCCTAACCCCCAATGACCACGCCCCCCTCCCCACCACCTGGCCCATCCTTCCTAACCCCCAATGATCATGCCCCACTCCCCACCACCTTGCCCACCTTTCCTAACCCCCAACAACCATGCCCCCTCCCCACCACCAAATAAATAAATATTTTTTTAAAAATTACTAAAAACAGTCAAAAACATCCTAAAATACACAAAAACAAACAAAAACAACACCAAAAAACAATACAAAGTAAACAAAAACACAATCAAAAACAAAACAAACAGACAAAAAAAACCACAAATTCCAACACACACACACAAAAGAAAGAAAACAAGCAAACTTACCAAAAGATGTCCTACCTTCATGAGGACCAGAAAAGAAATGAATAAAGAAAGAGACTAATTACCAGAAAAAGCTCCACCCAGAGGCCAGGAGAGAAAAAACAGTCAAAATAGAAAAAAAACCCTACCAGAACCACCTGCTGGCCACAATAGTAAAAACAATTCAAAAATACAAAACAGCCCCAAACAAAAGGCCACAAGAGTAAAAACAAATCAAAAACATAACACAAATTCACAATTTTACACAAAAGGTCACACCAATAAAAACAAGTCAAAAAAATTACACTAAAACACACTTTAACACAAATCACAAACATATGTCAATAAAATACAATAGAAACTTTTAAAAATCCTGTGCTGAGTTTTAACTCAAATTAAAACCAAAAACATCTAAACACATTTTAAAAACATTGAATGTAAAAAAACCATTTACTTTTACATTATTAAAATTATTACCTACGGTACAACTAATTAAAAAATTCAAAAAGCTAAAACATTATTCGCTTACATAAAACAATTTCAAAAAATTATGTCATACTTTGTTCTTTTATTAATCCTCAAAAAAGCAGATCACAGTTAATAACAGCCAAGCCAAAAAATTTTTACATAAATAAACATTTTAAAAATTACAATTACAGACTAAGCAATTTTTTAAAAACTTTAACACAATTTAACCTTCCAACACAATTTAAAACAGCCCGGTAATGCCGGGCAACCTCTGCTAGTTAAGGTATGAAACTGCATCCTTACACTCAAAAGGAAAGGCAGTAAACATTGCTTGCTTGCTAAATAACTTAATATCATACGAAATTGCTGGTGAAAAAATATTAAAAAATGACTGGGAAGCTGCACTACTAAGTGTTGGTGGCAGAGATGAAACTCCTGGGTTGCCAAACAAAATGAAAATTGTTCCTCACGTTCCCCAGAATTTCCCACCCCTAGTCTTGCACCAAAAAGGACCCATGAAGCTATGGTGGACAACATTTTGTTCTATACGTTTTGTGGTTTACAATTTCAGGATACCCTGCCATCTTCAATTCTAACTTGGGATGATATCGCTTTGGGTCTTCTTCTTCTTTTGTGTCCTGATCAGACCCTGGACTGCCAAAATGAAGCCACTTCCATTGCTTTGTCATTGTCCATCGGTGCATGTCTCTGGCAGCAATCAGCATACCAGCAAACGGGCTGGACTCTGTGTCTCTCCCCATTCACACCATATGTTGTTGTCCACCTGAAGTCCCCACTTGAGTGTGTTGGCCTTGCCTTTAGAGACTCCAACCCTCAGCCTATTCAGGGTCCTCCAGGTGATGTAGGGGAGATTGAGGTCTTCAGCTATATCCACCTTTAATGATGTTCTTTTCCCAGTGAGCTCCTTCCTCCATCTTCTAATTTGTTTTTGCTCTTGTGTACCCTTAAGAATGTTAGTTCTTGGCACAAAGCTCTTCCTGGATGTGAGCTGGCGTACCTTAGGCTCATATCCATTCAGAGGGTATCGAGGGTCATTCTCTTGCTTAGTTCTACCAGCATCTGCTGCTTCTTCTCACCTGATCTTAGATGGAGCAATACCAACAAGGGGGTACATCTTCTCAACTGGTGTAGGTTTAAGGCATCCTGTCACTAACCACATGGCTTCATTAACAGCATGACTTCATTAACATTGTTGACTTTGAGTCAACAATAGAGGAACAGGATATAGAACTGTATCCTCATAGCTTCAGAAAACATTATCCCTGACATGTGGTAAACAAGCACATTATCTGACATTTTCATCCTTGATCTTCTAAGTTCCATACAAATAACTGCATTTTTTAAATATGCATTTTTGCCTTCTTGGTCTTAAAAATGATATGCAGAAACATAGTCTTACTCTTATTTACATAGTCTTACTCTCCTTTTTTTTTATAAAAAAAATAATTTTTTATTAAATTTTAACAAACATACAGAAAAGAAAAACAATAACAATACAATACAATATTACATCAAATTCGTAAGAGATAGCACATGATACTAATTGAACTGATTATTTGCCATATAACCCACAATATTAAATACCCACATTATGAATTATTACTATAACCATAACAATCATAAAAATTTCAGTGCTACAACTAATTTTTTATTTCTTTACATCACCCTGTGAATATATTCACATCACCCTGTGAATATATACAATGCCCGGAGAGTTTAGTATCTGTATCATCTCCAAAAACCTCTTTGAGATGTTACAGGTCCAAAACTGTCCCTTGCCATAAAAGAGTGATCCACAAACGGCTTCCAAATACTCCAGAACCTATTTTCTTTTAATTTATCCCTTTTTACTTTAATCTCCCATGTCAGTTTGTCATTCAATGATAAGCTCCACATTTCCTTATACCACTCTCCAATCTGTATAACTACATCATTTTTCAAATTTCTGGCTATACATTCTCTACCTGTAGTTAATATAATTTCCAATAATTCTTTTTCCTCCTTATTCAAACCCATGCCTTCCACATTTGTTAATAGGATGGTACCTGACACCAGCTTAATTCTTTAACCCATTATTTCCCCAATCTCTCCTTCTATTCTTCTCCAAAAATCATTTATTTTTTTACAACTCCACCACATATGTTCATATGTTCCAACCGTTTCTTTGCATCTCCAACATAAATTATCCCTTTTATTATCCATCTGATGAAGCCTTAGTGGTGTCAAGTACCATTGCCACAACATTTTAAAATTATGTTCCTTAATTCTTACTGACATTGTTCTCATTATCCTCTTTTTCCATTTGTTTCTCCATTCAACCTCTCCTACTTTTATATTCAGATTTTGTTCCCACTTCCGTTTCAAATTGTCTTGTGGATCTATACCCTTATTCTATATGATGTAAAGTTTGCTTACTAGACCCTTAATATTCTTTTCCCCTCTTCTAATCGATCTATACCCTTATTCAATATGATGTAAAGTTTGCTTACTAGACCCTTAATATTCTTTTCCCCTCTTCTAATCTTTAATACCAATTCTTCAAATTCGGTCTTTGTTCTATCTATCCCTACTTCCCTTCTATATTTTTTATTCCAATCATTAACCTTCAGTTTCTGAAACCAGTCCAGTTTTAACTTTTCAAATATTTTTTTCCTCTTATTTTCATCATCACATACTTTTAACCAGTCCTTCAATAAAGAAATTTCATTTTTGTCCAATATTTCCTTTTTTTCCTTATCTATTTTTATCGGAAAACACACCATATCAGTCAATTCCAAAATTGGAGAGAGATTTGGGACCATATCTTTCTTTACTCTTTTCCACACCTCCATGAGGCCTCTCATCATAGTATTGCTTGTCTTTATCGGTTTATCCTTTATTCCCAAAAAGATCATTTTGCCAATATTCCTGTATTCTTTCATCTCTAATTCCTCCCAAATTGCCTTTTCTCTTGCCAAGATCTTCACGACATTCTTAATTTGGAATGCTCGATAGTATGCTAACAAATTTGGCATACCCAAACCCCCTTCTTTCTGAGATAAGTCCCAAAACTTCTTTGGAAGTCTAGATTTTTTACCTCCATTACAAAAATTATTAAACATCTTTTGAAACTCATTAATTTCCTTCTCCTTCAAATGGATCGCAAGTGCATCAAATAGAAAATTAATCTTTGGCAGCAATATCATTTTGCAAATTGCAATCCTCCCGAAACATGACAAATTCAGCTTCTGAAACTCTTGTAATTTACTCTTAAATTCTACTTTCAAACTGTCATAATTCAATCATTTAAATTTTTCCAATTTATTTGAAATAGTTATCCCCAAATATTTCAACTTTTCTTTAATCTGTATATTGAGTGTCCCCACTATCCTTCCCATCTCATTTACCCCCATATTGCACAGCATCAGTTCTGATTTATCCCAATTTATCATCAGTCCGGTTATAGCTTCAAATACCTGTAGTTGATCTTTAATCCTATCCATTACCATTTACTCTCCTTTTTATAATTTATGTTGCATGTGTGAATACAGTCCACAGATAAATAAAAATGCTACTTTTGCACAGATATCATAAATGAACATATTTTTTTAAATAACCTGAAATGATTAAAAGGGAAATCAGGCACTGAATACAGTAATTAAAGACTAATTAAAAGGGAAAAAAATTCTTTTTTTGTATCAGAATGTTGAGCAATTTAAAATTATGGATTAATATGAAATAAAGATACAAGTGAAAAAATTACAATGATCAGAAATAACAATATTGCTGTTTATTTATTTATTAGTCACATTTGTATTACCGCCCACTCGGCAAGCAATTCTGGGCTGAGTACAACAATTATATCATGAACTACATAAATCCCACTTGAAAACTATAGAAAACTTTAAACCAATAAAAACCCTATTAAAAATACAATAAAAATTTAGCCTGACAACTAAAAAGAGCGAGGAAGTGATATTTCTATATCAGCCAGCAGGTGTGGGTCACCACATCCCAGTGCCCCACACCTGCTTTGCCAGCCAGGTTTTTAGTCCTTTCCTGAAGGGCAGCAACTCCGTCTGGAGTCGGAGCTCTTATTGTCAAGAGGTTCCATAGGGCTGGAACAGACACAGAGAAGGCACAGTAAGAGAGCCTCTCCATTCCGCTCTGGTGGGACGGACAGATGTTCTCGGGGTGATGCAGTCTCTTAAGTATCCTGGCCCACTAACATGCAGGGCTTTAAAGGTCATCACCAGTACCTTGAATTGCACCTGGAGGCACACTGGTAACTAGTGCAGCTCCTGAAGCAGTGGCGAGGAATGAGCATAATGCCTGCACCCTTTCACCACCTGGGCAGGCACATTTTGGACCAGTTGCAGCCTCTGAATGGTCATCAAGGGCAGCCCCATGTAGAGCGCATTACAATATTCCAGTCTGGAGGTGACCAGATGATGCGTGGCCATGAGCAAGGAGTCTGATATAGGAGCGAGCTTAACTGGTGTATGACACAAAGTTGTGCAAAAGCCCTCCTGGCCGCGACTGCAACCTGCTCATCGAGCAAGAGTCGCGAGTCCAGGAGAACCCCCAGATTATGCACTGGGTCTGTTTGGGGCCAGATAGGTAAAGGTAAAGGTTTCCCTTGCTCGAAAGCCAGTTGTATCCGACTCTAGGGTTCAGTGCTCATCTATGTCTCAAAGCCAAAGAGCCAGCACTATCTGCTTCTGCAGGTTTCCATGGTCATGTGGCAGGCATGACTAGACACCGGAGTGCACAGAATGCTGTTACCTTCCCACCGAAGTGGTCCCTATTTACTTGCAATTTCTTGTTTTTGAACTGGTAGGTTGGCAGGAGCTGGGACAAAGGCGGGAGCTCATTCCGTCCTGCAGTACTCGGGACTCGAACTTCTGACCTTCTGCCTCCCAATCAGCATCTTAGCCACTTGAGCCAATACAGTCCTATTGGGGCCAGATATCTTGCCTGTTTATTAGATTTTATTCTGTATTTGTAGTAGGACATCAATTGCATCCATATAAATAGTGCATTGATTGCATTTCTCCACATTCACAGAATTTATTTCTTGTATCTAACTAGTACCATTTTACTTAATTATTCTTTGATCTTCTGACTTCATTTTGAAGTCTGTTAAGTGAGTGCCAGATGGCTCAGCCAGAAATTTGTCCTAGTAGGAGGCACTCTTTTGCATTCATCCGTTCAGCAAAGTGTCTTGTAAAAAATGAACAGGTAAAATTGTATCAGCACTTAGCCATGACAGACAATATGAAAAAGGTGTTCTTCCCTGCTGTCTCAGTAAGTAGTATCAACTAGATGGTGTAATATTTTATTCTCATTGTTCAGAATGGGATATTCACAAGAGGAATATTGTTCGAAATGGGAAGGAATAGAGAAGCCATGTTAGAAGATATAGCACTGAGGTCACTTCACAGTTATTCATTGTGTGACATTTTCATTGGACTGTAGAATTGCTTCAAAAAGAATCCTCAATTAGTAACATTACTGGTTTTTATTTTCTCTGTGTTTTGACAATATATCATATCTCACACTGTTACCATCTGACGATAAATTATATTTTTATGTGTTCAGCTACCACTCTTTTAGGGGACCTGCTGTTAAAGCAGTTCACAGAAAGATCTAGGGTATAATTTATTCGGTGTTTATTACCAGCTGTTGTACACCTCTGAACAAAATTATTGGGTTTTATTGGGTAGTTTTAAGTGGTTTGAGTCACTGCGTGAATGCAGGAAAATATCAAATGCAGGATTGTTAAATATCATAATAACTATGTGGTTTTGATTTGCAGATAATGATGGGAAATTGGTGATTAAATTTCATACAATTGAAGCTACCTATTGAGCTAACAGTTCTCCCTAGTGAGTAGTAAAGTCAGCTTGCATTGAATAAATCAGAAAGTTCCACTCCTTTTTTGTTTCTCACAATGTAGAAATGTCAGCAGAAACAAACATATAGTTTATATTTTCATATTTTTTTAACTCAGAGCCACAAAAAAGAGATTAAAATAAATTTTAATAAATTAAAAATGCATTATTTGAATGGAAAATAAGATTGGGAAATGCAGAGTGGTTTACTGTGACATAGCAAGAGAAATCATTATGATGTCAAATGATTATGATGTCAAAGAACACAGTGCAATAAGTTCAAAGACCTTTTCCTTTTACAGACCAGTTGACCAGATCTTTTCAGTTATTCAAGATTATTGTCATTTATTCCCTTCTATATAAAAAAACTGAAAGCAGAACAAAGTTTTCTTTCACTCAGTAGTGAGAAATTAACCGTAGTTTAGTAGAAGGACGCGCGGCCTGGGCGACTGCCTGGGCCGCACGCTTTGCGCTCTCTGGAGGGAGACAGACAAAGATGACGTGGTGGCCGGGGAGGAGATGAGCCCATAAAAGGGGTCAGCTCCCGGCCTCGGCAGCCATTGTACAGCTGCCATCCGATGAGGAGCATTTTACCCACCATCCCTCCCTATGCACTAGTGTGACTTGTTGGTCGTTTCATTGGGCCGTACGGGAATTTTTGCCAGGGACCTCCGCAATGGCAATAGAAGGTCCCTGTTTTTTCACCCCTCCCACACTGGTGCAGCACAGCTGCCTAACGGAGGATGGGTACTGTTAATTTCGGTCACTTTAGGCGGGTTGCACGGGAATGGGAAGGAACTGTCAACACGCTGAGTTAATGGGTTAGGATATAAACACAGGCTACCGGTAACTAATTAGGACCAAAAGGTAGTCTACATCAAACAAGGTTGGAGAATGGAGCCATATGGAAGCCCAGTGGCTTCGTAATGGAATGGAAACAAATAAAGATGGTAACAAGAAATAGAATATGTGAACGGTTTAACTCGGAATAGACAAAGCTCCTTCCCGTGCTACCCCGCAGTGCAGAACAGAATGTTGCCACTGTAAGCAAATGTCAATAAAGTGGCCAAATTCATAACCAAACCACGCTGTCGTCTCCTTATTGGGGTGGGTACACAAAGTGCTGTTTTCTCATTCTAGATGACAAGTTGTGAATTATTTTCTCATTACCAGTTTTACCTACAAGTAATGGAATTTGATTCTCCCCAACCAGCACTTATAGGTGAGAGTTCATGTTTTCCACATTGTATTACTGATGGGTTAGAATTTTATTTCTGTTTAGCTTTGATCATAGTTCAATTTATGAAGAGATACAGAATCTGGCTCATTTGCTGGTCTTCAATTTACTACCAAAAACTACCCAATGGGAACTTAATTTTGACCAATGACAAAGCCAAGAAAGTGGCTTCATTTTGGCAGTTCAACGTTTAATCTGGACACAAAAGAAGAAGACGACAGTTTAACAAACATTTGCAAAATTCTAGTTCGGGAGAAAGATAACTGGACAGATTTTCTCATTTCTGATCACTGTAGAAGAGACACTCTGTAGTTTCATAGAAATTAATGAAGAAAATGTGAATGGGTAAAAAAAACCAAAAAATAAATAAAAGAGGCTTTCCTTTTCATAAAACTCTACCATTAAGGTGGTATGGTAGTATTGTATTTTGAGTACATTCTCATATTTTATTCTAAGAAATTCTCGAAATTTAACAGAAAATATTTTTCATACATTTTAAACAAATTAGCTAATAATTCTCTACATTAAGGTAATTACAAGATCTGTGGTTATCCCCATATCTACCTGCATCCTGCCAACAGGTATAATCAGTCTAAGTGTAATGTAATACTATATTATAATGAAGCTGAAATATCTTATTCAAGATTGAGGCTAGTTTGGTAGCACTCTCCTTTGTTTTTGTCATTTTTGAAGATAGTTGGTTATGGATATATGTTTTTGTTTGTCTCATCTTTGTGGGCAAGGAATTAAAACATCCTTCTTAGGATGAAAATAAATTTTGTGACATTCATTGTGCAACAAAGTGAAACTCATTCATTTCATCTGGTTGTGCTCACTGAGTACATTGCCCCAGACTAGATTGAGTACTGCTGTATTTCATAACTTGAAGTACTTGTTTGGATGAGTTGGTTGCATCCTGCTTAATAAATAGCCAATCCTTCTGTTTCTTCTCTGGGGGTCTGTATGTTTTTGACTTCAAAAACTTTAGAAACATTTTAAATAAATTACACATAGCTTGAGAGGAGGAGCTCTTTTGCTCAAGGTGAAGAATCCTATAAAGCTGTATAATTTTCCCCAGGACAGTTTTTCCTTCTGCTGTAACAGTCTAAATTAGGGGTTCACAAACTTTTCCTGCCGCGGGTCAGACACCTGGTAGAGTGGGCTGGCCATTTGGTTCCTCCCACTGTAAAATTTGTCTGTGGCTGTCATAAACATGTTTATGACAGCTGTGGGTGCTTTTACGGCAGCATTTATGACAGTTGTGGGTGCATTTACGCATGTGTGAATGTGTTTTATGGCTGTCATAAATGCACCCACTTCCGCTTTCGGGAGCAGCGAGGGTGGCTGCAGGCCACATGAAATGGTGCTGTGGGCCAGGTCTGGCTCACGGGCCGTAGTTCAGCCACCCTGCTCTAAATGATCATTTTGCCATCTATTGTTCTTTGTGTAGAGATTATAGGAACTTCTGTATTTTCCAACAGGAAGGGATATACTGTTCAACATGGAGGAAGACCAAGAGGTTTTCTTCACAATGAGGTGGTTAATTTTAAGGCATGTGAGAAGATCATTATTTGAAAATTCCTGAAGTTTAACTGTGTGTAACTCTTCATCTGCATTATAGGTTCAAGTCAAAATACTTCAAAGTTTTCTTTTAACTCTGCATTCTGGTTATTGATTAGATAACTCCACAATGAAAAGTCTAACATGTTGCATTGGTTGTTTTAAATATTCCAGTTAGTATTGGAAAAGAATTCAGATATGTCCCTTGGTGGAAGACTTGCAGAAGAGGAGACACGGTGACCTTCATAAGGACACAGATTTGTTGAGGGAAGAAAAAGTTCTTGGAAATATTTTGAGTTTTAGCTTATACAAATCACATGGGATCATGTAGTCCACTTCCTGACATAGGATCTCCATACTAATTCAGAACTACATATGGAATCAATTGCTGTTAATACAGTACTTTCTCTTGTCTCCCATTGACTCACTGTTAATTAGGCACAGAGGTACTCATTATACAGGTGGACTGTCTGTACAAATTTGAACACGATGGAGCAAATTAGATTTTTCTGATGTTGAGATACTGCAGGGTAGAGCAAACAACTTCTGTTCACTTCTGGGGAAGAACAACACCATGGTATATAATTTGCAATTGTAATGTTAAAAATGTCGGCTAGCAACTTGAAATAAGAAAAAGGGAAATCAAGTGTAGCATAGTAGACCGAGGTACTGGAAACTAAAGAGAAGTTGAATGGCGGTGGAATGCTCCATTAAAGCCATCTTAGAGGTGTTGTTGTTGTTCAGTCGCACAGTCAATTCCGACCCTTTGCGACCCTATAGACCATTGTTCTCCAGGCGCCTCTGTCCTCCACCATCCCCCTCAGCACTCCCAGTTCTGTACCCATTGTGTCTACAATCCCATCTAGCCATCTCATCTTTGGCCTCCCCCTTCTTCTTTTGCCCTCCACCTTTCCCAACATCAAGGCCATCATGTCCCAAGAGTGTCTGCCCGTCCAACCAGAGCGGACCGGAGGGGCTCTCTAATGGTGCCATCAGTTAGGGGTGCACATCTATCCAGCACCCGAAGGAGGGCCTTCTCCGTGTCCGCACCGACTCTCTGGAACCTCCTGCCAACAGATCTAAGACTTCAAAGAGAATTGCTGCCCTTCAGGAAAGGATTGAAGACCTGGCTGGCGGGGCAGGTGTGGGGCCCGAATGGGAACACGGTCCCCGCCTGCTGGCTTACGTAAAGAATTAAGAACTCTCCCTTCTTCTTTTTATAGTGGGTGGGATGGGTGGGTGGGATATGGGTTTTTTTAAAGTGGGTGGGATATGGGGCTTTTAAAGTGTTTTTATGTGTTTTTAGAACTTGTTGTAATGCCGCCCTGAGTCGGGTTCTGCCTGAGTGGGCGGCATATATAAATATGACTATAAATAAATAAATAAATAAATAAATAAACAAACAAACAAATAAATAAATAAATAAATAAATAAATAAATAAGGCCTTCTCAAGCGAATCCTCCCTTCTCATTTGATGTCCAAAGTACTTTAGCTTCGTCTTTACTATTAGACCTTCCAATGAGCAGTCAGGGTTGATTTCTTCTAAGATTGACCTATTTGTTCTCCTCATTGTCCAGGGTACTCTCAAAACTCTCCTCCAACACCACATCTCAAAGGCATCTATTCTTCTGCGTTCAGCTTTCCTTATTGTCCAGCTCTCGCATCCGTACATTACCACTGGGAATACCATTGCTTTGACTATTCTAATTTTTGTTTGTAATGTGATATCTCTGCTTTTCACTATGTTCCCCAGGTTTCTCATGGCTTGTTTCCCAAGAATAATTCGCCTTTTTATTTCATGGCTGCAATCTCCATCTGCAGTGATCTTTGATCCTAAGAATGTAAAATATGTCACTGCTTCTACTTCTTCCCCATCTAATTTCCAGGAACTGATGGGGCCTGTTGCCATTATCTTGGTTTTCTTGATATTGAGTCTCAGGCCAGCTTTTGCACTCTCCTCCTTCAATCCAATCAAGAGGTTCTTTAGGTCTTCCTCACTTTCTGCCATTAGGGTGGTATCGTCTGCATATCTCAGATTGTTGATGTTTCTCCCAGCAATTTTAATCCCATATTGTGATTCCTCCATCCCTGCATTGCGCATTATGTGCTCTGTGTATAGATTGAATAAACAGGGTGATAAAATGCAGCCTTGTCTTACTCCTTTTCCTATTCCAAACCACTCCGTCATTCCGTGTTCTGTCCTAACTGTTGCTTCTTGGTTCATGTACAGATTTCTCAGGAGACATATGAGGTGCTCTGGTATTCCCATCTCTTTAATTACTTGCCACATCTTGTTGTGGTCTACACAGTCAAATGCCTTAGTGTAGTCAATAAAACAAAAGTAAACTTGTTTCTGGTATTCCTTTGTTTTCTCCATGATCCAATGTATGTTGGCAATGTGGTCTCTAGTCCCCCTACCTCTTCTGAAACCGGCCTGCACCTCTGGTAGTTCTCTCTCCACATGTTGTTGAAGTCTATCCTGTATTATCTTGAGCATCACCTTGCTGGCGTGTGGGATGAGTGCAATTGTTCGATAATTTGAGCATTCTTTGGCATTGCCCTTTTTTGGGATTGGGACATATACTGATCTTTTCCAATCCTGTGGCCACTGTTTTGTTTTCCAAATTTGCTGGCATATTGAATGTAGTAATTTGACGCCATCATCTTTTAGAGCTTTTTGGTGTATGCAAACCAAGACACAGGACACAGCCTCGGGCTGGGTTAACTCAGGTTTATTGCATCGTGGACAGAGGGAACATGAGGTAATGGCGGATCGATAGCTCTTTATATACAGTGGTAATACATTTGAACGTGGTGCCATGGTAGCCCATTGGCTACTGTCTGCGTGACGTCATTGCGGGTCACGCCCTTCTTGTCCAGGTGTAGATGGTGGCGGGAAAACTTCCCGCGCTGTTGCCTTTGATGAGTTCGGACCAAGAGAGCTTGGACGCTCGCTGCTGCCAGCTGGTGGTCATTAGCTCGCGTCCTATTACAGGGTTTATATGATACAGCTGAAGGTTACATTGTTGCTATAGGCAAGGTTACATTGGCTCAGATACATTGTAATCCATGTGTAAGATAAAACCATCAGAACACAACACCCCTCCCCCCTAGGACGAGACAAAGTCTCGAGCCCACACTTGACACACTCCCCCCCCTTAGGAGACAAAGTCTCTCAGCCAAGATGGCTTATTTCGAACACGCTGGGGTCTCGATGCGGGCTGCCTCTCCCCGGGTTTGCTACCTTCTCTTTGTCCCCTGGTTTCCTGTCCTGTAATTGGAGAGGGAGACTCGTTAGTGACTTGCCGCGGCTCCGCGGCGTTGTTGGGAGGTGTGCTCTTTCTTAGGGAGGAACCGGGGGCACTGGGGGCTAACGAAAAACCCCTCTTCTCGCTTGGATGGGTGGGGGAACACTCCTGATAACCCCCCCGGTTCGCAAAATCAAAATCAAAATTACAATCGGGGGCAGCGGTCGCGAACTCCTCTCCCCCTTCCCCGGCCCCTGATAGGACTGGCGTATCAAAAGGATATGAGTTGGGGCCGCTGCTTCTGCCTTCCCCCCTTGCTTGGGACTGTTGTCCACTGCTGTCTCCCCCTTGGGTTAAGCGGGTGGGGGAGAACCCTAACGCTGAATCCTGTTGCTGAGCTCCACTGACTGGCCCACTCACTCGGTGCCTCAGTTGGTCTGCGTGCCTCCTCCAGAGGAGGCCGGTGCTAGTCTCGACCCGGTACGACACTGGCCCCGTCTGTTCTACAACCGTCCCTGGTACCCAGGCTGGCCCTGCGCTGGAATAGTTCCTGCAGTGAACAGGGTCACCGGCGGCGAAACCTTTCGAGACTGCCAACCCTATGTTTTTCCCTTTATCCTCGACTCTCGTCGGGTCTAGCCTGGACAGGATCGTGGTCAGTTTTCGCCGCATCAAGAGCTCTGCCGGCGAGTAGCCTGACGCTAAGGGGGTTACCCTATACGCTAAGAGGAACTGGCAAACTTGGTGATTCAGGTCCCCCGGGCCCATGCGCCGCAGCGCCTCCTTTGTTGTACGCACCAGCCGTTCCACTTGGCCATTCGTGGCCGGGTGAAACGGTGCGGATGTGACATGCCGAATGGCGTTTGCCTCCATGAATGCTCCGAACTCAGCGGAGGTGAAACAACTAGCGTTATCGCTGACTAAAGTGTCGGGTAAACCGAACGTGGAAAAGACTCTCCTTAGCTGGCTAATTGTCGTGGCGGAGGACGTGCTCTTTACTGGGATAACCTCCAGCCACTTGGAGAACGCATCTACCACCAGGAGAAACATGGTTCCTCGGAATGGGCCAGCGAAATCCACGTGCACTCTGGACCATGGCCCCCTTGCTGTGTCCCACTCCCTATGCGGGAGACGGGCCGCCTCAGGTCGGGATCCCTGGCAAGCCTCGCAAGTGCCGACCATGTGCTCAATGTCCGCGTCCAGCTGTGGCCACCAGAAGTAACTCCGGGCCAGCGCCTTTGAACGAACTATGCCCGGGTGGCTGACGTGCAGCAGTTCGAGCACCCTCGTCCGCAGGGGCGTAGGGACCACCACCCGTTGGCCCCACAGAAGGCACCCCCTCTCTAGGGACAACTCTAGCTTTTTCCTAAAGAATGGGTCGAACTCTGTACTCGGGGACGAAGCCGGCCACCCCTTCTGCACCCATGAACTAACTTTTTCCAGCGTCCTGTCCTTGCCTGTCGCCCTAGCAATGTCGGCTGGTACTATTGGGGGTGCGTCTAAAACCTCAATTAGCAACACCTGGCGGTCTCTTTCTGCTCTCGCCTTTTGGTCGTCCGACAAGGGCAAAGGGGATCTCGAAAGCGCATCAGCATGGCTGATCTCCTTTCCGGGCCGGTACTCCAACTCATGTTGGTACGCGTTGAGGAAAATAGCCCATCGCAGCATTCTCGGGGACAGGATCTGCGGCGTGGGCTTGCTTGCCGTGAAAATCCCTAACAGTGGCTTGTGATCGGTCACGATTTTGAACGGGCGGCCATACAAAAAATCGTGAAATTTTTTGGTCCCCGCTACTATTGCTAACGCCTCCCTGTCGGTTTGTGCGTAATTTCGCTCTGCTTGGGACAGGGACCTCGAGTAAAACGCTACCGGGGCTTCCCTTCCGTCCTCCAACACGTGGCAAAGCACCGCCCCCACCCCCACCGGGGATGCATCACAAACTAGGACCACTGGCCGTTTGGGGTCGAAGTGCGTCAGGATTGCCTCAGATGTTAGGAGTTGCTTTAGCTCTTTGAACGCCCTCTCGTGCTCGTCACCCCACATCCATGTCTCCTCCTTTTTAAGTAACCGATGGAGCAGTTCGGCCACGGACGCCTTCCGCGGGAGGAATGTATGGTAAAAATTGAGGAGCCCCAGGAAGGACTGTAGCTCGGTTTTGGATGTGGGGCGAGGGGCCTTTTTAATGGCTGCTACTTTGGATTTAGACGGTTTAATCCCCTCGGGTGTGATCCGGAACCCTAAAAACTCGACCTCGGTTTCGAAAAAGACACATTTGTCCTTCCTCAATCTCAGCCCCGCTTTCTCGAACACGGTCAATACTTTGTCCAACCTCTTTGCCAGTTCAGCCTCACTCCCCCCTGTTATCAACACGTCATCAAAATAAGGCAACACCCCCTCTAGTCCCTTCAGGAGGCGTTCCACAAGCGACTGAAAAAGGCCGGGTGCCGAGTTCACGCCAAACTGTAACCGCGACACCTGGAACGCTCCTTTATGTGTAACTATCGTTTGTGCCGCGGCCGTGGCGGGGGTCACAGGAAGTTGCTGATAGGCTTGTGCCAAATCGAGTTTGGCGAAACACTTTCCCCCATTCAGCCTGGCCAAAAGGTGGCTGATCACTGGCACCGGGTATGCATTAGGGCGGATCGCCTTGTTAATTGTACACTTATAATCAGCGCAAATGCGCACCTCCCCGTTAGCCTTTAGAGCCGTTACAATTGGAGTTTCCCACTCCGCGGAATCAACAGGAATAAGAATCCCCTGGCCCACCAGTTTGTCCAGTTCCGCCTCTATCTTGTCCTTGAGTGCGAACGGCACCCTGCGCGGTTTGAGTCTTATCGGGCGGACCTCCGGGTCTATGTCGAAAGCTACAGGGGGTCCCTTGAACTTTCCGAGTCCTTTCTTAAAAACGGCGGGATGCGCATCGCAAACCGCTTGTATTGGGTCCCCCCCCACGGTATGCACTCCCCCTATGAACAAACCTAAGGGCTGAAACCACTGTGTCCCTAGGAGGCTACAGCTTCCCCCCTTGAGGACAACTAGGGGCAGTTCCGCAGAATGTCTCTTAAAATTGACCCGAAATTTCCCGACCCCCAACACCGGAATGCTGTTCCCCTGCACGTCTCGTAGCGTGGACCTCAACGCTTTAAGTTTGGGCCGCACGTGGGGGTCGATTTTCAAAAACTCTTTCTGGGGAATTATAGAATAGGAGGACCCCGAGTCAATTTCCATCTTAATAGGGGCCCCTTGTACTAATACCTCAACGAAGTAATGGGACTGTCCCGCGGACACGCTGAACACTGGGGCGTCGTCCTCGCTGTCGTCCGAGACGCGGCCCACGCCATCCTGCTTCCTCGTGGTCTGGGCGCCATCTTTGGGCCTCGCTGGACGGTCCGGTCTGGCCGCACGGTCTTGTGACTGCCTCCGGCCCTCCTTCCGTTTTCTGCATGCCTTGGCGATGTGCCCCCGACGGCCGCAGGTGTAACACTCGGCCTTCCTGAACGGGCATCTCGCGCGCTCATGGGCCGCTCCGCAACCCTCGCAGCGTCGACCACCCTTTCGGACCTTCTGGACCTCCTCGCCGTCGCTGCCTTCCGTAGACGACTTTGAGGCCCGTCGAGTTGCGTGCACCGACTGTCCGGACTTCCCGTGCACCGAATTCTCCGCCTTGCCGGCTCTAGGACGCCACTCACGCCACTGGTGCATCTCGTCCACTCCAGCATTCGTGGACTCTGCGGCTTCCGCGGCCTCTACGACCTCTGCCAGCGTGGGTGGCGGTTCCTTATTCATCAAGCTGCGCTGTACCTCCTTGTCTTTCAGGCCACACAACACGCCGTCCCTGAGGGCCATCTCCAGGATGTCGCCCCATTTACAGGGGGCGGCGGCTATCCTCATGGCGGCCACGAATGCCTCAACCGACTCATCCGGCGCTTGGACTCGCCTCCAAAACGCGCTCCGAGCGGGAAACATTGCCCTCGAGGGGCAGAACCGCTCTCGCAGCAGCTTCATGATGTCACCCGCCTTAAATTCGCTCACCTTCTTCGGAGCGATTATGCCCACCAGCGTCCGCTTGGTTTCCATCCCGAGCATTCTGGTGAGGATGGCCCTCTTCCTCTCCTCGTCGTCTTCTTTGACTCTGAGTTCCACCAGTGCCGCCTGGAAGTCCATCTCTAGCAGCTCCCAGTCTTGCGGTTTGGTGATGTTGAACCCGCTCTGTGCCCTGGCTGTTCCGTGGGGATCCATCATCCCACCTTCGTCGCCAATTTGGTGTATGCAAACCAAGACACAGGACACAGCCTCGGGCTGGGTTAACTCAGGTTTATTGCATCGTGGACAGAGGGAACATGAGGTAATGGCGGATCGATAGCTCTTTATATACAGTGGTAATACATTTGAACGTGGTGCCATGGTAGCCCATTGGCTACTGTCTGCGTGACGTCATTGCGGGTCACGCCCTTCTTGTCCAGGTGTAGATGGTGGCGGGAAAACTTCCCGCGCTGTTGCCTTTGATGAGTTCGGACCAAGAGAGCTTGGACGCTCGCTGCTGCCAGCTGGTGGTCATTAGCTCGCGTCCTATTACAGGGTTTATATGATACAGCTGAAGGTTACATTGTTGCTATAGGCAAGGTTACATTGGCTCAGATACATTGTAATCCATGTGTAAGATAAAACCATCAGAACACAACAGCTTTGAAAAATTCCACTGGGATACCATCATCTCCACTAGCTTTGCTGTTTGCAGTGCTCTTTAGGGCCTTTATGACTTCGCTCTCCAGAATGTCTGGCTCAAGTTCAATTTTTTCATCATTGTGATTATCAGGAGTGTTGAGGTCCTTTTTGTAAAGTTCCTCTGTGTACTCTTTCCATCTTTTCTTAATCTCTTCTGCATCAGCTAGCTCTTTTCCGTCTTTGTCCCTTATCATGGTCATTTTTGCTTTAAATGTTCCCTTTATTTCCCCAATTTTTCTGAAGAGATCTCTAGTCCTTCCTCTTTTGTTGTTTTCCTCCATTTCTTTGCACTGTTCTTTTAGGTAGTTTTCCTTATCTCTCCTTGCTTTTCTTTGAAATTCTGTGTTCAAAAGATTGTATTTTTTCCTTTCTCTTTTGACTTTTGTATTCCTTCTTTCCTCTGCTATTTTAAGTCTCATCAGACAACCATTTTGCTTTCTTATGCTTCTTTTCTTTTGGTATGGTTTTCTTTGCTGCTTCCTGCATGATGTCCCTTATCTCTGTCCATAGTTCTTCTGGCACTCTGTCTATTGAGTCTAGGCCATTATATCTGTTCATCACCTCCACCGTGTATTCTTTAGGGATACTTTCTAGGTGATATCTGTCTGGTCTCCTTGCTTTCCCTATTTTCTTTAGTCTTAACCTGAATTTTGCGATCAGTAGGTTGTGATCTGAGCCACAGTCTGCTCCGGGTCTTGTTTTTGCTGACTGTATGGAGGTTCTCCATCTTTGGCTGCAGAGTATGTAGTCAATTTGGTTTCGGTGTTGGCCATCTGGTGATGTCCATGTGTAAAGTC
This sequence comes from Bradypodion pumilum, assembly GCA_035047305.1. Lineage (NCBI taxonomy): Eukaryota > Metazoa > Chordata > Lepidosauria > Squamata > Chamaeleonidae > Bradypodion > Bradypodion pumilum. Next base: position 329,953,619 of record JAWDJD010000003.1, read on the forward strand.
GCCTCTTGTGTTGCTGGAAGAGAGTGTTTGCTATGACCAGTGCGTTCTCTTGGCAGAACTCTATCAATCTTTGCCCTGCTTCATTCTGTACTCCAAGACCAAATTTGCCTGTTATTCCCTCCACTTTTTGATTTCCTACTTTGGCATTCCAGTCTCCTAATATAATTTGGACATCATTTCTTGGTGTCTGTTCTATGAGGTGTTCTAGGTCCTCATAGATCTGGTCCATTGTGGCTTCATCTGCACCAGTGGTTGGTGCGTATATTTGAATCACAGTGACATTGAAGGGTTTGCCTTGAATCTGACTGACATCATTCTGTCATTTTTGAGGTTATATCCCATTACTGCTTTTCTCACTCTTTTATTGACAATTATGGCTACTCCATTTCTTCTAAGGTTTTCTTGCCCACAGTAGTAGATATGATGGTTTCCAGAGCTGAATTCACCCATCCCTGTCCATTTTAGCTCACTGATGCCCAAGATGTCAATGCTTATTCTTTCCATCTCATTTTTTACCACTTCCAGTTTACCTTGGTTCATTGATATCACATTCCATGTCCCTATTTAATTGTACTTGATATATACTTGTATATGTTATTTGAATTTTGTGGGTGGGATATTCTGATAATGCTACTGTGTAATATTGCATTTATATTAATAGTGACTGTGATTTGTTATTGTTAGTTTTTTTTGGTATTTTCTTAATATGCTGCTTTCTATTTGAACTGTATTTATTTGCATTTAACTATATGATATGTTTGTTATACTTTGGTTTTATTATATTGTATATTTGATTATGTTGGAAGCCGCTCTGAGTCGGCCTATAGGTTGAGATGGGCGGGGTACAAATTAAAAATCTAATCTAATCTAATCTATGCAGTATTGTTCCTTGCAACATTGCATTTCTCCTCCCCCTTTCCTGTCCCTCCCCTTCCTCCACTCTGTGGTGTTAAGCATCCTGTATCACCTAGCCTGCCCCTTTGTTTTGCCTTTTGTTTTGGTCAATAGGGTTCTCTTGGCACGTTTTGTGGCGTGGTTTGCCGGTTTCTACGCCATTTTTCCCCCTCATACAGTTTATCACAGTTTTAAACAGTGTAGAACATTTTAAACAACATATTATCATGCATATTATTACACTTTAAACACAGTCTCTATGTCAGTTGCTATATTAAGTCGGCATAAAGTCTTTATGTGAGTTATTATATTAAGTCATCAAAATTTTGGCATATCAGCTACTTATCCTTTGCATGGGGCTCTGAGTCTTGCCCCCTGGTTTTCCTCCTCTGCCTTCTTCCCTTCTGTCAATTGGTCCTCTCCTTCGGCACGCGGTTTGTGCCAGGCAGCTGGGGATGGTTGCGCCCGGGCTCGGAAGGGCTCGCGGTGGGGCGAATGGCTGGCCTCCCCCCGCCCGGCTGGTCCTCCTCCTCTTCCCTGGCCCGGCTGGGGATGGTGGCGCCCGGGTTCGGAAGGGCTCGTGGTGGGGCGAATGGCTGGCCTCCCCCCGCCCACCTGGTCCTCCTCCTCTTCCCTGACCCGGCTGGGGCTGGTTGCGCCCGGGCTCGGAAGGGCTCGCGGTGGGGCGAATGGCTGGCCTCCCCCCGCCCGGCTGGTCCTCCTCCTCTTCCCTGGCCCGGCTGGGGATAGTGGCGCCCGGGCTCGGAAGGGCTCGCGGTGGGGAGAATGGCTGGCCTCCCCCTGCCCGGCTGGTCCTCCTCCTCTTCCCTGGCCCGGCTGGGGATGGTGGCGCCCGGGCTCTGAAGGGCTCGTGGTGGGGTGAATGGCTGGCCTCCCCCCGCCCGGCTGGTCCTCCTCCTCTTCCCTGGCCCGGCTGGGGATGGTTGCGCCCGGGCTCGGAAGGTACTGGTCCCCTTTTATTCAGCACTAGTACTGTGTCCAGTTCTGAAAACCACACTTTAAGAAGGATGCCAACAAACTGGAACAAGTTAAAAGGAGGGCATTAGGGTTGATTAGGGGACTGGAAACCAAGCCCTATGAGGGAAGACTAAAGAACTGGGCATGTTTTGCTTTGAGAAAAGTAGACTGAGAGAGGATATGATAACACATTTCAAATACTTGAACAATAGTCTTAAACAGTAGGGGCATGATCTGTTTTCAATCATCCCATATTGAATTTAGCCAAGGGCCCAAAATTGTCACTAGTATTTCTGACAAAGTCTTTGAAACACGAGTTGTGTTTCCGAAAATATGGACATTGACTCTAATACATTAACATTATTGATGCACATGTTGGATTTCATATAGTCATAGCATAACTGAGTTGAAATAGGCTATGAGGCAATCAGTTCCAAACCCCTGCTCTATGCAGGAATCCAAATAAAAGCAGATCTGTTTTTATATGTTTTTAATTGCTGTATGCTGCCCTGAGTTGGGTTCACCTGAGTGGGTGGCATAAAAATTTAAAAATTAAATTATATTAAATTTTCCAATTTTATCTGCATTGGAATGCTCACCACCTCTCAAGGCAATTGATTCCTTTCCTGTACCAATTTAACAGTTAAGAAGCTTTTCCTGATATTCAACCTACATCTGGGTTCCTGTAACCTGAACTCATTTTTTCATTTGAGTTTCTCAATATAGCAAGAGAGCTTTTTTAAAAATCAAAAGGAAGAACACTGCAAATAACAATAATTTTGTGTCAGAAATTATTCCGGGTTGAAAAGATTTTTACGGAAGAAACTCTGCTCAGGGAACACCCAAATGAGGCTCCTTTCATGTCCCCAAGAGCTGGTACAGAGACAGGTGTTCAATCCGTCATGCAGTATCCAGGTCTTGAACTGCTGACTTGCCAGCCTTCCAGCTAACAAGGTGAGCTGCTTAACCACTGAGCCACCGCAGTCCCTTAGTAACAGCTTCTCCGGTGGCTTAGTGGTTAAGACAGTGAGCTGGAGACTGAAAGGTTGGGTTTCGATACCCGAGAGATGCACTTGGGGACATGAAAGGAGCCTCATTCGGGTGTCCCCTGAGCAGAGTTACTCCAGCAAAAATCCTGTCTAACACTGCAAATGCAGCTGCTTATATATCACCCTATAATGATAAAGCAGTCTTTGGACAATTTACAAACAAATTATGCTGGTTATTCATTTTACAAACCTCAGAATGATGGAAGGCTTCTGCCCATTGGCTCATGAGCTGAGTTTTGGCTTCAGGAAGTGGATACCTTGGCAAATATTTGTTACATTGTTAGTGTCAACTTACAATTTTCGTCAACCTACAGTTTCATAATCAAGAAGCATCTGATTACTTGGAGTTAATTCAGGGACAGCTTGTATGTTGAAATGTAGACTACTTTGGTCATGAGCTATCTATGAATTCAGACCTCTTTGAGACTCATTTCTGTGCATCTGCTTTCATTACAGCCCAGATTAACTGAACACTGTATCATCAAAGCCACCCTTCTATTAAATGTGGAGGGGAAGCTAGAAACCTGTACACATAAAGGAAAAGGAAGGATATTTTATCACTCTTAAATATTTCCCTGGAAAAAAATTTAAGTTAGAGAAAATTAGAAAATAGGAGACATATTGCTCAGTGTAACATCATAATTTCTGGTTCTTACGGCAACCCCATGTAATTATAAGAAATTCTAACATTAGCATTTCTGAAATCCTGTTTCTCTAAGTGCAGAATGAGATGGAAAAAAGAAACAAATAGCAATTCCAATGAAGAATTAAAAAGAGAAAGAAAGAAATTAAAATAACCAAGAGCCAAAGTGCTACCATTTAAATGGAAATAACCTAGACTTGACTAGCCAACCATTCAAACCATTTCAGGGTCCCAAGTTAAGCAGCAATTTCAACAGACTGCTGCAAGATGTTTCTTAAATTACATAGGGAATACTCCAGCTGTTATCATGCTATCCATTTTGTATCTTAATAAGAAAATATATTAAAGGTACTGTAGAATAATTGCTGCAATTTGAAATATGCCTGAATGAAAATAAAGATTGCTGGGTGATACATATGTTGAAGGAGAATAATTTGTCATATGGCAGCTCTTAAAAGCAAATGGAAAGAAATGTGGCTGTTTGCCAGATATATTTTATGCCTGAATCAAAGAATTTTACTGAAGTTATTTTAAGTCAGACCCTGAAGTAAAGACCTAATGGGTTTAGGGGAAGTAAAATGTCTTTCAGTCCACATGATTTTGCTGACCAATGTTTTAAGACAGAACTTCCAAAATTCAAATATGTAACACTAGTTAGTAACTATGACAGTTTATGTAACTGGTGAAAACAAGATCAGATAATGGTAAATAGTAAGAATTGGAAGTTGTTCAAGATAGGCATAATTAATTGTGTGCTGTCATTTCTAATATATGATTAATCTTCTTAGATGGTTTCTAAGTATGCTGTACTCAGACATAGTTCATCATCCTCTTCTTCTGAGGGTACTGAGGTCATATAACATGCTCAAAGCCACAAAAATAGATGTTTCTCATAGAAGGCACAGTGGGCAATCAAACTCCCAGCTTCTGATTCTGCAGTCAGGTTCTCCAAGACAAATATAGTATAGACAAGTTTTTGTTTGTTTGTTTGTTAAAAAAATTAGAAATTGCTTGTGTTCAAGTTGGACATAGGCAATCATAGATAGTGTTCACTATTGGACATGACATGTTATATAAGAACAGCCTTGCTGGAACAGGCCACAGCCCATCCAGTCCAGCATTCTGTCTCACACAGTGGCTCACCATTTCCTTCAGGATATTATTCCCAAGGAGATGCCTTCACCTCCTTAGGATTCCCTGGAAATGGCATTGAGAGATATCCTGCCTATCTCTCCAACCCCGAGGTTGTCCTTAAGTATCCATAATTATAGCCATTGATACCCGTGTCCTCCATGAACTTGTCTAATCCTTTTTTAAAGCTGTCGAGACTGACAGCTGTCACCACTTCTTCTGGCAGGGTGTTCCATAGACCAGTGATCCTCTGGGTGAAAAAGTACTTTCTCTTATTTGTTTGAGAACTAGTACCCAAAAGTTTCATTGAGTGTCCCCTAGTTCTAGTGTTGTGCGATAGGGAAAACAGTTTTTCCTTATCTACTTTGTCCACACCGTGCATGATTTTATAAACTTCAATCAGGTGACCTCTTAGACGTCGTCGCTCAAGAGTGAAAAGGCCCAACCGTTGCAGCCTCAGATGGGAAGGAAGGTGTTCCAGTCCCCTAATCATTCTGGTTGCCCTCCTCTGCACTTTCTCCAACTCCATAATATCCTTCTGGAGGTATGGCGACCAGAACTATACACAGTATTCCAGATGGGGCCTCACCATAGATTTATAAAGAGGCAAAATGACACTTGCTGACTTATTTTCTATACCCTTCCTAATGATCCCTGTCATTGAGTTTGCTTTTTTCACTGCTGAGGCACACTGGGTTGACACCTTCATTGAGCTCTTGTCCACCAGGACACCAAGGTCCCTTTCCTGGTTTGTCGCAGAGAGTTCAGACCCCATCAGTTTATAAATGTAATTGGGGTTTTTTGCCCCAACATGCATCACTCTGCACTTACTAGTGTTGAAGCTCATTTGCCACTGTTTTACCCACTCCCCCAGTGTCAAGAGATCCCTCTGGAGCTCCTCACAATCTCTCACAGTTTTCACTACCCTGTATAATTTAGTGTCGTCAGCAAATTTGGCTACCTTGCTATTTACTCCTACCTCTAGATCATTTATGAAGAGGTTGAAAAGCAGGGGTCCCAGTACTGAACCTTGGGGGACCCCACTCTTTACTTCCCTCCACTTGGAGAAGTGTCCATTTAGTGCTACCCTCTGTTTCCTGTCCTTTAGACAGTTGCTGATCCAGGACAAGACCTGTCCCTTTATTCCATGTCTGGCAAGTTTATTCAAGAGCCTTTGGTGTGGGACCTTGTCAAAAGCCTTCTGAAAGTCCAGATAAACAATGTCAACTGGATCCCCCTTATCCACATGCTTGATGACACTCTCAAAAAATTCCAAAAGATTAGTGAGGCATGATTTGCCCTTGCAAAAGCCATGTTGGCTCTCCTTTAGCAGCACCTTCTCTTCTATGTGCCTATTAATTCTATCTTTTAGGATGGTTTCCAACACTTTACCTGGGACACATGTCAAACTGACAGGTCGGTAATTTCCTGGATCACCCCTTGATCCTTTTTTGAAAATTGGTGTTACATTCGCTACCTTCCAGTCATCAGGCACAAACCCTGATTTGAGAGAAATATATATTTTGGCCAGGAGATCAGCAATTTCATCTTTAAGTTCCCTGAGAACTCATGGATGGATGCCATCTGGTCCTGGTGATTTGTTAGTGTTTAGCTTAACAAGTCTTGCAAGGACCTCCTCCCTGGTCATTTCTATCTTGCTTAATTCTTCGGTTTCCCTCCCTACGAAGATAGGCTCTGTTTTGGGCATGTGGTCTCTGTCTTCTTCAGTGAATACTGCAGCAAAGAATTCATTGAGTCTCTCTGCAGTCTTGCTTTGCTTTCCTGATTGTTGCCTTGCATTTGTTCTGCCAGAATCTATGTTTCTGCCTGCTGTCCTCATTCGGACAAGCCTTCCATCTTCTAAATGAGCTTTTCTTGCTCTTGATCACTTCCCGAACAGCTCCTGTAAGCCACATCGGAGTCCTCTTGGACTTGGCAGTGCCCTTTTTCCTTTTGGGTATGCATTCCAATTGGGCCTCTGTTATTGTTTTTGTAAACAGCCTCCATGCCTCTTGGAGTGTTTGGACTCTCTCAATTTTCCCTTTCAGCTTCTTTTTTTACTAGTTTCCTCATCTTTGGGAAATTTCCTTTTTGAAAATTTAAGGTATCTGTGTTAGATTTTATCAGTGACTTGCAGTCTATGATCAAGTTAAACATAATTGAGTTGTGGCCACTGTTCCCTTTTGGATCAGTCACATTAACATCTTGCACCAGATCCTGAGTATTACTCAGGATCAAGTCAAGGATTCTTGTACCTCTAGTTGGGTCTTCAACCATCTGTCCCAGGGAACAATCATTTAGCATATCTAGGAACTTTATCTCTTTATCATGTGCTGAACAGCAGTTCACCCACTCTATGTGAGGGTAATTGAAGTCCCCCATTATAACCAGGCTTCCCTTCTTCGATGCCTCCTTTACAACATTCTCCAACTGTCAGTCTCCCTCAGGAGTTTGGGTCGGAGGCTGATAGTATATGCCTACTGTTAGACCATCCTTGTGGCCTGGTACTCTTACCCACAGAGCTTCTAATGGTGACTCCAAATCACCTAGATATTCCAATTCATACGATTTTATCACTTCTTTGACATACAGGGCTACACCACCTCCCGTTTGCCCCTTCCTATCCTTCCTGTACAGTTTGTAGCCTGGGATAACTGTATCCCATTGGTTATCATCCGTCCACCAGGTTTCAGTGATACCAATAATATCAATATTCTTATCTATTGCTAAGTATTCCAGCTCCCCTATTTTGTTCCGGAGGCTTCTGGCATTTGTATACAAGCATTTATATATGCTTTCCTGATACAGTCTTTTGAGTCCAGTTGCATTGTTAGACTGCCTCTTGCCTCTTGCATATATTATGCTTTATAAGATATTTTTAATAAGAACCAGTGATAATGTAGTGGTACATAAGAAGTTGTTTTATTCTGTGTCATACTATTTCACCATATAGTCTCATATTGTTAACTCTTATTAGTAGGAGATTTCCAATGTTTTCACACAAAATTGTTTCCTGCTCAGTTTGGGGAACTCTCGTATTTTTCCTGGTGAAAATGAGGTCCTTTTTGTCCCCGGTAGGAATGAGAGCTTAACCAGAGATGAAATGAGGCTTTTCCAGTTACAATTAATAGAAAAGTTTATTTAAATTACAGCAGATAAATAAAGATTAAAATCTATGAAATGAAGGCACAGAATAAAAGAAATCACAAGAAAATCAATGAATTACAATGCAATTATAAGACATCTGTCACAGCAAACTAAGGCTCAGGGCCCCAGAACAGTCAAAATCTGCAAGCATGAAATTACATGAGAAAAAGTGAGCTGAAAAACATGTGAGTGTGCTTGAGTGTGTATGTAAGTCTCTTCTCTCAAGCAGCATTCCAGTTGTACCCCTAACCTTCAGTTCTGTATTGGTATATGGCAAAGCCCTGAGTGAGAAAGATGCACTGCCTTTTTACTCCCAGAGGATAAATAATCTGTTCAATAGCATTTTATCAGTACAATCTGGGCCTTCTGCCACTAAAAGTAACCCACCTTGTAGCCTGTTTATTTTTAAAAAATGCTCTGAGATGTTTCTGTATTATGATAATGTGGTACCTTGTAATTGTAACTATATATTTTGCATCTTTGTTAGCTGCCCAGAGTCGCTTTGTGAGTGAGGCACCATACAAGTATAATAATAATAATAATAATAATAATAATAATAATAATAATAATAATAATAATAATAATAATAATAATAATAATAATAATAATAATAATAATTAATGATAATTAATGATGATGATGATGATGATGATGATGATGATGATGATGATGATGATGATCCTTTGTCTTCAGCTCTATGAGAGCCTTGTTGACAAACCTGTATCGCTTTCTGCTCATTCCATTGTGCAAAAGTTCAAGCTAGGATAAATCCTCAGCCCTTATTTGCCAACAGGAAACAGTCATTCATGTTTATGAAACAAATCAAAGTTTTCTTCCATGCCATTCCATAGGCAGCCCATTTCTGAGTTTTGCAATCCAGTCCACAGGCCTCATATCTGCAGTCCAGGCCAGTCCAGGCCAGTCCATATGCCCACAGATGCCTGTACTCTGAAAGTAGGACCTTATTAACACCGTGGTTGTCTCTCTTCCAAGTATTAAGTAGGCCAGACCAGTGGTGGGCTCCAGTAGGTTTGGACAGGTTTGGGAGAACCGGTAGTAAAACTGGCTGCCCCCCCTGCTCTGCCCTGCCCCCCTCCTCCTCTCACCTTACTATGGACATGACGCCAACATCCTTGCTGCTGGGTCCAGGCGCCTGGAGTGGGGTGAGGCTGCGCCAGCAGTTACTCTGCTGCACTTACTCTTTAAAGGAAAATTAGAGCATCGAAGTGTAATTGTTAACTAATAGTCTGACAAAGTGGACTCGATCCACAAAAGCTTACATTAAAATATAGCAGTTTAACCACGCTCACCCAATCACCTGGCCATGCCCACAGATTTGGCCACACCCACAGAGTTGGCCACATCCACAGAGTTCGCCATGGCTACAGTGTGGTATTACTTTACTTTTGAAACCCATTACTTGGCAACCATTTATTGAATTCGCAGGTAGCAGAGGAGACGGGAGCAGTCCAGTACCGGAAATCTATAAATTTTGGAAATAACGAAAAGACGTGTACACTGCATCCACATATGGTGAATTAATAATTTTTTATGTTGTTATTAATTGGTTAAGAAATGGTAAATAGGATAATTATGAATAGCAATATTGGTCTAAAGTTATGACTGGTCTTGTAATTTAGAGGGGAAATACAATCCCCAGGGTCCTGCACGCCGTGAGTGCGCAGAACTCTGGGAAAGCCGGCGTGGCCAAAATAAAAATAAAAAACGCACAGCCACACAGCCCTGGTAACAAAAGCACACCCACCCACCGCTGGGCTTCCTTACCGTGGGCCGCCCAGGGAGGCCAGCCCCTGGTGAGGAAAGCCCAGCCACCCACCCCGCCGCTGGGCTTCCTTACCACGGGCCGCAAGCCAGCCCCCGGTAAGGCTCACAGCGACACAGCCCCCGGTAATGAAAGCACCCCCCGCCACTGGGCTTCCTTACTGCGGGCCGCCCAGGGAATCCAGCCCCCAGTAAGGAAAGCCCACCACCACCACCCCGCCACTGGGCTTCCTTACTGCGGGCCAGAAGCCAGCCCCCAGGAAGGAAAGCCCACACACACCCCGACGCTGGGATTCCCCCCCAAACAAAAACAAAAATGGCGTGGGGATTTTTGCAGTCCAGCCACCAAGGCCGAGCCGCGAAGCCTCCACCCCCACCAAAACAAACAAACCAACAAACACAATGGGGGGATTCCCTCGGGCCGGCGGCGTGGATATTCCAACGTGGCCGGCCTGTGAAAATATCCCCAACCTACCACCACATGGTATTTCAATGAGCCAGCCAGCCACCGAGGTCGGCCCACAGAAATACCCACACCAAAATCACAAACAAGAACATTCCACAAAAATCAAAAACAATAATACACATAAAAATTAGACACAAAAACATCCACAAACAAAAAAAAATAAACAAGGACAAACACAACCCCCCACCCCCCACAAATCCCAACACCACCACCCCTAACAGAAAACAGCACACACCTTACACGTCCAGCCTCAACGAGGTCCACAACTGAAATGACAAAATAACAGGAAGAATACACAGGCCAGGACATAGTCAAAATTAGAAAATTATGCAACAGCACCACCCAGTGGCCACAGGAAAAATGACACTCAATGAATTCAAATTAATCTCCAAGAATTTAAAAAAGGGAAATTAGTTTTAAAAACATTCAAAAATATCCAAACAAAAAAATTATTCAAACATAAATAAATAAGAACACACTAAAAGAAAAACCAAACATCTAAACACAGTCAAAAACATTGAATTTAAAAAAACATACACTTACACATTTTTAAAAAATTCTTATCCAAGGTACACCTATTACCAAAAACCATATAGTAACACATTATTTTTAAAAATGCCATTATTGAAAAAAAAATTATATCAACCTTTCCTCTTTTTAAAATCCATTTTTTATAACAGTTTAAAACACTACCTACGTATAAAAAAACATTATTTTTTAAAAATAACATAACTCATTTAAATACACATACAACAAAAAACATCCAACACCATTTTTCATATTTAAAAAAAAACCAAAAAAAGCCCGGCAACGCCGGGCAACCCTTGCTAGTACAAGATAAAACAAGACCATAGATGGGTTTCTTTATAAGTCAACAGTAGTGTATTGCAAAAAGTCCTGCTTCAAAAGACAGTGATGGAAGACCTCTCATAACTTTGGGTGTCACTGCCTCCCCAAATGAATTAAATTGTAACATTATAAAAATAGAATGTTATTTCAAAGAAACCTTTCCAAAAAATAGCATGACAGGGAAATGCTGCATGTAAGAGGTCTTTTTCTAGAAAACAATGGACGATGTAATGAAATCATCATTGAATACAACTGAATTGACAAAAGTGTGATCCTGACTTTCCTTTTTCTTTTGTGGTAGAAAGCATAAACATAGTGTGTAAGCAAAATGTAAAAATGTTAATTTAATAATTAAAACTCCCTGCATTATTATTATTATTATTATTATTATTATTATTATTATTATTATTATTATTATTATTATTATTATTATTATTATTATTGAGTTTTATTTCTATCCTGCTTTCCTGACACAAGTGCCACTCAAAGCGGCTTACAACATATATAAATACAATAAAAAGAGCAAGATATACAATAGAATACAAAAGGCAATACACAATACAATCAAAACATCAAATTATGCAAAAAATACAATACAGAATAAACAATATACAATACTATATAATAGGAATACAATACATATAAGCATAATATCAGACATAAGATTACAATTAGGAGGAAAAGTCACATAAAAAAATAACACGTACATTATAAAAATTACAGAATTAACCTCAACCACCCAGCAGCCACAAAGGTGCCCAATGGTTCAAAAGACCATAAGGGCAGCTGCGTCGGCAGCAGTGGTTCCCACCTGTCACTCCCCTAATGGAGAACGAGTCCCAGAGAGGGCAGAAGACAAAAGTCCTAAAATAAGCGACTTTGGTCCCCCGAGCAATGGTGTGGCTGTGGGGTGAGCGCGGGCCTCTCTGTGGTGGCAGCGGCGGCTTTTCACCCCTCCAGCCAGGTGTGGCTCGGAGGGGGCAGCGGCGGGTGCAGGTGGGCTCAATCCCCGAGCGATGGTGTGGCTGCGGGGTGAGCGTGGGCCTCTCTGTGGTGGCGGCGGCGGCTTTTCACCCCTCCAGTCAGGCGTGGCTCGGAGGGGGCAGTGGCAGCGGCGGGCGCAGGTGGGCCCAATCCCTGAGTGATGGCATGGCTGCGGGGTGAGCGCAGGCCTCTCTGCAGCGGCAGCGGCAGCTTTTCACCCCTCCAGCCAGCTGTGGCTCGGAGGGGGCGGCGGCAGCGGCGGGCACAGGTGGGCTCAATCCCCGAGCGATGGCGTGGCTGCGGGGTGAGCGCGGGCCTCTCTGCGGCGGCGGTGGCGGCAGTGGCAGCTTTCCACCCCTCCAGCCAGGCGTGGCTCGGAGGGGGCGGCGGCAGCGGCAGGCGCAGGTGGGCTCAATCCCCGAGCGATGGTGTAGCTGCGGGGTGCATACAAGGAATAGTAAGAGATGTGTGCATTTAGGATGTAGTGAGAGTTAAGGGGTGGGTGGTGAGTGGGAGGAAATAAATAAATAAATATGTGATTAATAGTTTTCCTTTCCTGTTGTATATTAGAAACAGGAAAGTGGAAAAAGAATGACAGTAACATCTAAAGTGAACCAGCTGCATTGCATTCAAACACATTCTTTTCAAGAAGTGCTTAACTTGGGAGAAGATTGCTGCCCTGTGTAGGGGGAGGGGAGAAAATGCAATAAAGTAAACAATGAAGAACTATTTGTCACTCAGAGCTTTATTGCAAAGCATTACTGTGTCAAATGATCCAAGCAGAACATTTATGTTAATTAAATTGACCATAAACTAGAGGCTTTGCTAATGTTTTATTTCACCTTTCTGCTGGGACTGACTATTAAAGTATTTTGGCACAGAGACTCCTTTCATTAGAAATAAACAACTTTATCAAAAGGCTCCCTTTGGATGTGGATGGAAAATTCAGAACTGTTTTATTTCCAAACCAATACAGAAGATACACATGATTTGTATATTTTCTGAATGTGAAATCCTGTCCTATTTTAACTATAAGACTAGTAGGAATCATCAAATGGACCCAGGTAGTGGCTAAGACACTGACTGAATGATGGCAGGTTAGCTGTTCAATACCCGAATACTGCTGGATGGTAATAGCTCCCATCTTTGCCCCAGCTCCTGCCAACCTAGCAGTTCGAAAGCAAGAAATTGCAAGTAGATAAATAAGGATCACTTTGGTGGAAAGGTAAACAGTGCACTCCAGTGCTGTGGCATGCCGGTCACAGGACCATGGAAGAGCAGACAGCACTGGCTCTTCGGCTATGAAACAGAGATGACGAGCACTGAAACCTAGAGTCAGATATGACTGGCTTTCGAGCAAGGGTGACCTTTACCTTTACCTAATTTATCTTTAATAAAAAGGGAGAGGTGCATTCATTGCTATCCTATTTGTAAGTTTCATAACAGTGTGATGAAATGCAGAACTAAAACAACTGTGACTTGCAACAAAATTCAGCAAGATAGTGGCTGACATCCTGTTACTCTTACTCAGGAATTCTCAACCTTTTAAACCCAGGGGCCAGGTCACACTTCCCCAGACAGCTTTGGGTGCCAGACAGCCATTTTGCCCTTCCTCCACCACATGGCACTTCCTGTTGTGGTGGAGGCAGTAGAAGGTCACATGAAATGGCGCAGGTTGATAATCCCTGCTCTAACTTTGCTATATAAGGCTGATGATGTCATTAGCCTTATGCTGTGTTAGTTACAGCCCTGGGATTTCAGCTCTCACGTTGCTGTATTCAGGGATGTGCTGGGCACCATGGGAGGATGCTGGCCAGAGGTGAGGGGCAGTGACCAAGTGATGTGGGAGAAGACTGTCCCCGGGCACCGCTTGGTTGCTGCCCCTCGCTTGCTCCGCCCAGCGTGCGGCACCTTAGAATAAACCATTGCTCCAAGCTGAAGTAGGGAGCTTGGAGCAATAGCTTAATCAAAAGTGCAGCGCACCAGGCAGATAAAGCAATAATAAAATTATCATTTGTGCCCTAGGGCACCAGAGGTGAGGGTGCACCGAGATGTATCCCCCTGTCCCGATGGCCCACCCCATGCCTGGCTGTATTTGCTGGTATAAGTTACAGGTTTAAAGCTAGACTGCTCTTTCTCATATGCCTATTCAGTCACATCTTTTTCAAGATATTTGATTCTGTGTACCATTCCCATAGAATTTTTTTAACCTCTGGCTGTCAATATTCTATTTTTACTAAGAAGTATACTACTTGTTCCTCTGTTTATGTCCATTCACATTTTGGATTATAACATTTTTTGTTAGAAACTATTTTTTAATCAATTACTCTAAGGGAGAGTTAATTAGATGTAAAGTGGATGTTAAGTAATAAAACTCTCTCATTGTACTTGGTAGTCCTGACTCAAACTGAAGCAATATAAACTTAATTATTATCATTAAAAAGTAGAGCAGTCATTGCATGGTGCGCCTTTAGTACTTTGGATTTCAGCATGCTCAACCCTTGTTGGGGCTGGGCTGTCATGAAATAGGCAAGATGTTTCTATTGTATGAACAATTTTATAAAGATGACCTCCTCCAGCATAATAATAATTGTCTGCGATCAAGTCATTTCTGGCTTATGCTGACCTTTTCCAGATAGAGAATATTTACCTTTCCCTTCTTCTGGGGACATTCTGGTGACCGTACAGTTTCCCCATGACCAGACAGAGTGGCTCTTCTCTTGTGAAGCACAGTGGGAAATCACTGAGTGATCTAGCCAGTTGACATCCTCAAAACTCCCCTCAGTTTGGATGAGCTTCATAGTCTTCTGTATAAGTTAATCACATTAAATGGGTATGTGTTTGTGATGTGCCATCAAGTCAGAACCAATTTATAGTGACCCTAATAAGGCTTTCAAGGTAGTGAGTTTCCCATGGCCATGTACAAATTCAGAACTATCCATTCTCAAAGCAATACATTGTTGTGAGGGCCTCTCAGTTTCGCACCCTTTAGTCTAAATTCAGCGCTTCCCTGGTACCCCTATTTCCCTCTGTTGATTCGTGGCCCAGGCTGAGGCGTTCCGCTCTCCATGCATTTTACCACTGGCACGGACCTCAAACCCTGTTAACTGGGAAGATGGCAAACCCACTTCCTAGCAGGATTCGTGGTAGCAGTGATGTTGGCTAAGCAATTGTCCCATGTATATTGCCAACTCCCAAATTAACCACATAAACACAGAGAGTGAGAGTCTGGCCCTGGGAAAGGGACCTAGCGTAAAAAGTAACTTTTACCTTCAAAGGTGGAATGTCCCGCTGATAAAGTTTCCCAGCCCGATGAAAGTGAAAGCAACCTCCCTTTTTGGATTCATGGGAGTAACTACTTATCTCCAAGTTAATGTCCCCTTTGAGCATTTTTGCTACTCACGGTTATGTTGGTATGTATGTGCAGCCTTATCCCCAGCATGCAAACCTGTTATCAGTTATCCGGCGAAAACTCCTCTTCTTCTCCAGCAAAGACACACAACTCTGAGCTTGCCTTTTGAGATTTTATTGAAGCATAGTTTTCATCCATAATAAGCAGGATAAGGAAGAACTAATCTATTTCTACTCTAACTTAAAATGTAAGAAAATAATAAAGAGAAATAGCTAACCTCATTAGCTTGTAAATTACGGGCTTTAATAGCCCTCATTTGAGACGTTGATTTTTCATGGTTTTGGTTGAGGGTAAGATAGGCTCCCGCCTATCTGAGGAAAGGTTCCTTTCGAGGCTTAAAACCCCTGATCTTATATACCTTTTTCTCCTACTCACACCTTCCTCTAGAATGTTAAAGTTATAAGATGTTTTGACTATTGTCATGTTTATTTCAAATTCTCAGGTGTTTGTATCTTACCTCATTCTCATTCCCCGGATTCCCCTTTTGATTGGCATCCCTCTTCTCAAGCACGTGCTAATGTGTGGAGTGTGCTGAGTGTATTGGAATGTTAATGATGTGAATGCCTTCTCTCTACTTGAGTTAGCCTGTCTCAACCTTAAAGAGAATATAAAAACTACAGTGTAACTTAAATGAATATAAAGTAATTCAAAGAAAAGTTATGACCCCTAAGGAGTTTCATGACATACATGAGGCGCTATTCAATTTATTTTCCAAAAACTTTTACAAACAAGTGCTGGCTTCCAACATAAATCATTGCCCTTAGTTGTTATGCATTCTTACCTTTGTAGACTTCTCTGTTTCTGCCAAATAGAGGTAATGCTGCAAGGTAACTTGGCAAAGAAAAATGTAATCTAATAGGAGGAGGATTTAGTTCTGACATTTGCCATGTACAGCATCAGTGGAAACTATTTACTCTTGTAGGAATATCATGTATCCAGTGTAGTGTTTATGAATTCCTTATATGTCTGCTACTTCATAAACATGCAGTGTGGCAGCTCACTGTGCCAAAGGTCACTGATATACATGGAATAGAAACATAAGAGTAGTTGTTCTGTGGTAAAATACACTTCTATTGGCATTTCTGTTTTCCCATAATGTTCAATTCTCACTTGTTACCAGAGTTGAGAGTTATGTGTTTTCACAATGTCTTGCGGATCAGATATGTTATGCTTGGTACCAACCCAATCAAAAAATTATACATAGACAGTTTGAAAATGTAGGTATTTAATAACATTTCTCCAAATTATTCTATCATGGGCAGCATCCTATTGTTGAGTGACATTATTGTTGGCATAAGTACAGCATGTAAACTGAAACACCAATTTGCCATCAATTAACAAGTTGCCGTTTGTATCCCTTGCCATACACTAACTCATGTGTCTGGCACACAATAAAGCAACTGGTTGACTAGCATCAATTATGTGGCCCATTGTTTTCCCATATTTTATCCTCATAACTAGATCATATGGTTCTAGGCCACCTAATGAATTTCATGGCTTAATAGAGATTGGTACCTGACTGTTTCTCAGTCCAAGATGAATCACTACACCGTGACAGCTCAAAAGAGGGTCCAAGGGATTACACTATGCAATAATGTACATGTCATGTTGGAAAAAGTGGCCTCTCCTATTCTCTCTTGCTTTATTTTTTTGCACAACAGCCAAAATAAATTCTACAATACAACTTAGTAGCTACATTTAGTTAGCTCTTTGTCTATTCTAGAATTTACTGTTTCAACCTTATAATAAACTGGCACATACACATCAAATACTGTATTTTTAATGTGTCAGATGTCAGTCAAACAAAGGTACCGAAAAAGCTCTTCAAGAGTGGTGACTCATCCCCCTCACTGCTCTTAAATAACTGGAGGGAACTGTGCCTTATGGTGGTATTCTTTGTATTTATAATGTTTACTTCATACAGTGACACTGATGTACAATGACAATTTAATTTAAGGTAAAATGGGTTAGCATTTTCTATATTTTAGGCAAACCTATTTTCAGAACTTCCCCTTAGAATGGGTAAAACAATATTGTGGTTACAGCATCAGCTGTGTTTGTGTTTGTATTAACTAGTGTAGTGCTTTCTGTTGTGGAAGAAGCAATAGTATTGATAAATACCATACAAGAAGTGAATTTAAAATGCTGTCAGAGAGGCCACGATTCCCATCCAAGAGTACATATGGAAAGTACTGTACCACTGGTTTCACCTTGAAAAATAGGAAGGTTAACCAGAAGATTGTGTTTATTTTATTTGTAATTGACATTCTTTTAACAAACAAGTAGTAATGGAATATATAATTGAATTACACTGTTGACTAATTTTATTTTAATTATTTTGTTTGCAACATACTGCTTTTCTAATATTGCACTCTGTGACTTAATACATTGGAAGGCTGATAGCAAGTGACAGTGTAAGGAATATAATTTATCTAGAGCAGCTTCATCACAGCTATTGATTGAATGCCTTAGTATTCAACTCACAGCCACTGTAAATAATGAGAGTGAAAATTAAGGCAGCTGTGTGGTTGGTTAGAAAATGCATCATTAATGTGGAACAAATATGTGTGTACATATTATTCTTCTATGTCAAACATCTTTAGGGCTATTTTTAAAGGAATGATTCACATGAGCTTCCAAACAATGAAGTCATGCTAATTTTCCTATGAGGGAATAGAAAGTGATGTCTCTTGAATATTTAAATTAAGCTCCAATCTACCGTAGTAACACAAAAAAATAAATACTGTCTGCTACTTGGTCTAATCCATGTGTCCTCTACTAAATCAAGTGGGCTGAATCCAAATCTGAAGTCCAATTCTGCCTAGAACATCAGGATCTTAAGTCAGCCAATCTTACCCTCTTGGTTAGGTTCTTGCATTGATCACGCGATATATATTTGCCACAATAGAATAGAATATAATAAAAATTTATTGTCATTGTCCCCTTGCAGGAGCAATGAATTTTCTTGGTTACCATATCAACTCAGATAAGGTGCTCCACATAATTTAAAACAGCTGCAAAACACTAATTAAAACAGTACAATACAGTACAATATAACAAATAAAATAAGATGACTTCAGAGTCCAGAGTTTCCATTTAAGGCCAAAATTGCTCTAGAGAAGAAACTATGAGTAAAATGGCAAAAGAAAAGCTAAATATCTCAGATAAATAAATACATGGGAAATATGGCTGTAAACAACATCTGCTGAATCCATGCTTCAGTAATATTTGCTTGTTCCAGTTATGAAATTGAAATGTTTCATAACAAAGTTTCTTTTCTATTTTGTTGTAGCAGTTTATTTGGCCTGGGGGGAGGGGGACTGTCTTAGACCAGAGACTGACCTCTGTTTCCTTTCTGCTATGACATGGCTCTCTATTTTCCTTTTGAGAATGTAACATCTGGTATGCACAATGCTTTCATTATGTGGCACAGTGTCCTTTGCTTTTGCTAAACAGCTATCACATTATAATACAGTATTTCCCAAGCCTTTTCAAGTTGCAACCCTCTTTTATAATTGCTAAGTTACCTGAAGTCCCATTATATTTGCAAAAAAGGCATTTTAATGGAGTAAAGAAAACACATTAAAATAGATTAAAAACAGCCCAACATGGCTGATTTACCATACCAATCATCTCAAAAAATGATGGTGCCTCTCTAGGCTTATCCCTCTCCCTTTTAATTAACACAGTGTAGCATTACTCTGGTGACCCCTAAAAAAACACTTTGCAACACCCTTGGGATGTGCAATCCACAGTTTGAAATTCATGTTTTAGTAGCAGCAACTAGACAAACAGTATAAGCTTTCACTATCTCTCTTTGTTTCTGTCATCCATTCTGATACATCTATTATGGAAACCCTCACAACAATGCTAGCTGAGAAAATCCTGACCTACCAGATTGGCAAGAATTCTGTTAACTCAAATGTATTGGTATTGAACGGTTTCAAAATGCAGGTGTTTCTTTGTTCATGTTAACTTTTCCCTCTAGCTCCGAAAAGGGCATAATAATGAATCCTCCTTTATTTGTCAGCTTTAGTTCTGCTTTGAAACAGAGATGAGCACTGAACCCTAGAGTCGGATACGACTGGCTTTCGAGCAAGGGAAACCTTTACCTTAGTTCTTCATACCTGTAATGAATCTATCAATATGAACACAAATACAGCTGGCATTCTTCTTTGTGCATAAAGTCCAGCCAAAAATGGTGGAATTTTGGCATATCGCAAATAAATCTGAGGCACTCAGACAGTTTAATATAAAGACATGCTTAATGTATGTCAAATATTTGTTGCAAATAATGAACATCCCAACCTCTTGCCTCCTACAAGAAAATTAAGAGGCTAAGATTTTAGTACTGAATTTCATTAAGTAATAATGAGTATACTTTTATTGCATTACAGCTGTACAAAAGGAGGGGAAATATGGCAACAGAGAATGTGCCTAGCATAATTTGCTTAATGAAGCATAGTATAATTATGACCAAAGAGCTCAATTGAAATGTAGGAATAGAAGAAAAACAATTTATAATTGTTTGATCGAGTTTTGAACACTAGTTCATTAAATTGCACAGAACTTTTGAAAACAACAAAGGAATCTACAGCATGCCAATATTTCAGAACACATAGAGGCTTTTATGTCTTATCTTCACTGTTATTTGCAGAAAGTTTCTATTTAACATTGTTCCAATCCCAAGTGGTAGTATATTGTGCAAAATTGTATTTTAGTCCTGTAAAGTAATACCTTCCATATATAAAAACTCATGAAAGGAGAGTGGAAGAATCAATATAGAACTATTGAAGCAACTATAAAATGGTGTTACAAGTTGGTACATCTGTGCAGAAGGTAATCAACTTTGCTTTTCAATATTTCAGCTTTGTATCTTTTTGTTCAATATATCTCTTCTTAGACAGGATTGCTAAATGTGGTTTATTCACTGTGCCATGTATTTAGCATGAGGCATTTGTTAAGTTTATTTTGTCAATCAGCTTTTAGAGGGGGAAACATGTCTACATCGGCAAAAAAAACACCATTCTTACAGAGATAACCCTGAAACCTAGTTCTTTAAAATTCTTCCAAATATTATAACTAACTTATAAATTACAAATGTTTCTCAGCATCAGGAAGATTAAATTCATTAATATCATCATGATTTCAAGACTGTCCTTCTTTTGATTTTTGAACTTTAACCAAATGACTATTGTAATTTCACTACTTAAGTTGAAACCTATAAATATGATAATATTCTGAAATACTTAAAAATATAAGAACAGCCTTGCTGGAACAGGCCACGGCCCATCCAGTCCAGCATTCTGTCTCACACAGTGGCTCACCACTTGCTTCAGGGTATTATTCCCAAGCAGATGCCTTCACCTGTTTAGGATTCCCTGGAAATGGCATTGAGAGATATCCTGCCTATCTCTCCAACTTTAGGTATCCATAATTATAGTTAGTGATACCCTTGTCCTCCATGAACTTGTCTAATCATTTCTTAAAGCTGTTAAGACAGCTGTCACCACTTCTTCTGGCAGGGAGTTCCATAGACCAGTGGTCCTCTGGGTGAAAAAGTACTTTCTCTTATTTGTTTGAGAACTAGTACCCAAAAGTTTCATGACGTGCCCCCTAGTTCTAGTGTTGTGCAATAGGGAAAACAGTTTTTCCTTATCTACTTTGTCCACACCGTGCATGATTTTATAAACTTCAATCGGGTCACCTCTTAGATGCTGTCGTTCAAGAGTGAAGAGGCCCAACCGTTGCAGCCTCAGATGGTAAGGAAGGTGTTCCAGTCCCCTAACATACCTGTCAAGTTTTGGATTTTGAAATAAGGGAAATTTCCCAACAAATACGGGATACATGACAGCTATGCTTATCCTTTGCTGTCCTCCAATTGCGGCAATAGGGCATTGCAGTCTAATTAACATGGGATGACAGCATGGAAGAGGGTAAAATAAGGGGTTTTCCCGGCCAATATGGGATACTTGACAGCTATGTCCCCTAATCATTCTCGTTGCCCTCTACTGCACTTTTTCCAGCTCCATAATATCCTTCTGGAAGTATGGCGACCAGAACTGTACACAGTATTCCAGATGGGGCCTAACTATAGATTTATAAAGAGGCAAAATGACACTTGCTTACTTATTTTCTATACCCTTCCTAATGATCCCTAGCATTGAGTTTGCTTTTTTCACTGCTGAGCACACTGGGTTGACTCCTTCATTGAGTTGTACACCAGAAAATTTCCCAAAAATGAGGAAACTAGTAAAAAACAAGCTGAAAGGGAAAGCATGGAGGCTGTTTACAAAAACAATTACAGAGGCACAATTGGAATGCATACCCAAAGAAAAGGGCACTGCCAGGAAAAGCTCATTTAGAAGATGGAAGGCTTGTCCAAATGAGGACAGCAGGCAGAAACATAAATTATGACAGAACAAATGCAAGGCAACAATCAGGAAAGCAAAGCAAGACTAGCATTGAGTTTGCTTTTTTCTCTGCTGAGGCACACTGGGTTGACACCTTCATTGAGCTGTCCACCAGGACACCAAGGTCCCTTTCCTGGTTTGTTGCAGAGAGTTCAGACCCCATCAGTTTATAAATGTAATTGGTTTTTTTCCCCCAAACGTGCATCACTCTGCACTTACTAGCATTGAAGCTCATTTGCCACTGTTTTGCCCACTCCCCCAGTGTCAAGAGATCCCTCTGGAGCTCCTCACAATCTCTCACAGTTTTCACTACCCTGTATAATTTAGTGTTGTCAGCAAATTTGGCTACCTTGCTATTTATTCCTACTTCTAAATCATTTATGAAGAGGTTGAAAAGCAGGGGTCCCAGTACTGAACCTTGGGGGACCCCATTCTTTACCTCCCTCCACTTGGAAAAGTGTCCATTTAGTGCTACCCTCTGTTTCCTGTCCCTTAGCCAGTTGCTGATCCAGGACAAGACCTGTCCCTTTATTCCATGACTGGTAAGTTTATTCAAGAGCCTTTGGTGCCGGACCTTGTCAAAAGCCTTCTGAAAGTCCAGATAAACAATGTCGACTGGATCCCCCTTATCCACATGCTTGTTGACACTCAAAAAATTCCAACAGATTAGTGAAGCATGATTTGCCCTTGCAAAAGCCCTGTTGGCTCTCCTTTAGCAGCGCCTCCTCTTCTATGTGCCTATCAATTCTATCTTTTAGGATGGTTTCCATCACTTTGCCTGGGACACATCCAGTAATTTCCTGGATCACCCCTGGATCCTTTTTTAAACATTGGTGTTACATTCACTATCTTCCAGTCATCAGGCATAAAGCCTGGTTTGAGGGAAAGATTATATATTTTGGCTGGGAGATCAGCAATTTCATCTTTAAGTTCCCTGAGAAGTCGTGGATGGATGCCATCTGGTCCTGGTGATTTGTTAGCATTTAGTTTAACAAGACATGCAAGGACGTCCTCCCTGGTTATTTCCATCTGGCTGAATTCTTCGATTTCCCTCCCTATGAAGATAGGCTCTGTTTTGGGCATGTGGTCTCTGTCTTCTTCAGTGAATACTGAAACAAAGAATTCATTCAGTCTCCCTGCAATCTCTGTTTCCTCTTTAATAAGCCCTTGACTTCCATTGTCATCTAATGGTCCAATGGCCTTCCTAGTTGGGTTCTTACTTCTAATGTACTTAAAGAAGTCTTTGTTATTTCTCTGAGTTTTTTTAGCTATACACTCCTCAAAGTCTTGCTTTGCTTTCCTGATTGTTGCCTTGCATTTGTTCTGCCATAATTTATGTTTCTGCCTGCTGTCCTCATTCGGACAAGCCTTCCATCTTCTAAGTGAGCTTTTCTTGCTTTTAATCACTTACCAAACAGCTCCTGTAAACCACATCGGTGTACTCTTGGACCTGGCAGTGCCCTTTTTTGGGGGGTATGCATTCCAATTGGGCCTCTGTTATTGTTTTTGTAAACAATATTTTGTTATTTTGTTTTTTTATGCCTTTGGAGTGTTTGGACTCTATCAATTTTCCCTTTCAGATTCTTTTTTACTATTTTCCTCATCTCTGGGAAATTTCCTTTTTGAAAATTTAAGGTCTCTGTGTTAGATTTTATCAGTGACTTGCAGTCTATAATCAAGTTAAACATAATTGAGTTGTGGTCACTGTTCCCTATTGGATCAGTCACATTAACATTTTGAACCAGATCCTGAGTATTACTCAGGATCAAGTCAAGGATTCTTGTACCTCTAGTTGGGTCTTCAACCATCTGTCCCTGGGAACAATCATTTAGCATATCTAGGAACTTTATCTCTTTATCATGTGCTGAACAACAGTTCACCCAGTCTATGTGAGGGTAATTGAAGTCCTCCATTATAACCAGGCTTCCCTGCTTGGATGCCTCCTTTACAACATTCTCCAACTGCTAGTCTCCCTCAGGAGTTTGGGTCGGAGGCCGATAGCATATGCCTACTGTTAGACCATCCTTGTGGCCTGGTACTCTTACCCACAGAGTTTCTAATGGTGACTCCAGATCACCTAGATATTCCAATTCATACGGTTTTATCACTTCTTTGACATACACCTCCCATTTGCCCCTTCCTATCCTTCCTGTACAGTTTGTAGCCTGGGATAACTGTATCCCATTGGTTATCATCCATCCACCAGGTTTCAGTGATGGCAATGATACCAATATGTTTATCTATTGCTAATTATTCCAGCTCCCCTATTTTGTTCTGGAGGCTTCTGTTGAATTGTTAGACTGCCTCTTGCATCCTTCTACTAGAGTGCTGGTGACTAGCTCCTCGCTCTGCTCAGTAATTTTTGCATCCTCCTCACTACTCAAGTACACACTTTCCTGAACCGGATGCTGCCCAGCTCCTGTCGGCTTTCCCCCAGTTATCAGTTTAAAAGCTGCTCCGCAGCCTTCTTGATGTTGAGTGCCAGCAATCTGGTCCCATCATGGTTCAAGTGCAACCCATCCCTCCTGAACAGATTTGGCTTGTCCCAAAATGTTTTCCAGTTCCTGACAAATCTGAAGCCCACCTCTTGACACCACCACCTCATCCATGCATTGAGGCTTCTGAGCTCTGGCTGCCTCGTAGGTCCTGTATGAGGAACAGGCAGCACTTCTGAAAATGCTACCTTGGAAGTCCAGGACTTCAATCTTCTTCCTATATAATATATAATTCCATTGTTGTTGTTGTTGTTGTTGTTGTTGTTCAGTTGCACAGTTGGTTCCGACCCTTTGCGACCCTATGGACCATTGTTCTCCAGATGCCTCTGTCCTCCACCATCCCCGTCAGCCCTCCCAGCTCTGTGCCCATTGTGTCCACAATACCATCTAGCCATCTCATCCTTGGCCTCCCCCTTCTTCTTTTGCCCTCCACCTTTCCCAACATCAATGCCTTCTCAAGTGAATCCTCCCTTCTCATTTGATGTCCAAAGTATTTTAGCTTCATCTTTACTATTTGTCCTTCCAATGAGCAGTCAGGATTGATTTCTTCTAAGATTGACCTATTTGTTCTCCTCGCTGTCCAGGGGACTCTCAAAACCCTCCTCCAACACCACATTTCAAAGGCTATTCTTCTGCATTCAACCTTCCTAATTGTCCAGCTCTCACATCCATACATTACCACTGGGAAAACCATTGCTTTGACTATTCTAATTTTTGTTTGCAATGTGATGTCTCTGCTTTTCACTATGTTCCCCAGGTTTCTCATTGCTTGTCTCCCAAGAATCAGTCGCCTTTTTATTTCATGGCTACAATCCCCATCTGCAGTGATCTTTGATCCTAAGAAAGTAAAATCTGTCACTGCTTCTACTTCTTCCCCGTCTATTTTCCAGGAACTGATTGGGCCTGTTCCCATTATCTTGGTTTTCTTGATATTTAGTCTCAGGCCAGCTTTTGCATTCTCCTCCTTCAGCCCTATCAAGAGATTCTTTAGGTCTTCCTCACTTTCTGCCATTAGGGAGGTATCGTCTGCATATCTCAGATTGTTGATGTTTCTCCCAGCGATTTTAATCCCATATTGTGATTCCTCCATCCCTGCACTGCGCATTATGTGCTCTGTGTATAGGTTGAATAGGCATGGTGACAAAATGCAGCCTTGTCTTACTCCTTTCCTAATCCAAACCACTCTGTCATTCCGGGTTCTGTCCTAACTGTTGCTTCTTGGTTCATGTACAGATTTCTCAGGAGGCATATGAGGTGCTCTGGTATTCCCATCTCTTTAATTACTTGCCACATCTTGTTGTGGTCCACACAGTCAGATGCCTTAGTGTAGTCAATAAAACAAAAGTAAACTTGTTTCTGGTATTCCTTTGTTTTCTCCATGATCCAGCGTATGTTGGCGATGTGGTCTCTAGTCCCCCTGCCTCTTCTGAAACCGGCCTGCACCTCTGGTAATTCTCTCTCCACATGCTGCTGAAGTCTATCCTGTATTATCTTGAGCATCACCTTGCTGGCATGTGGGATGAGCGCTATTGTTCGATAATTTGAACATTCTTTGGCATTGCCCTTTTTTGGGATTGGGACGTATACTGATCTTTTCCAATCCTGTGGCCACTGTTTTGTTTTCCAAATCTGCTGGCATATTGAATGCAGTAATTTGACGCCATCATCTTTTAGCGCTTTGAAAAATTCAACTGGGATACCATCATCTCCACTAGCTTTGTTGTTTGCAGTGCTCTTTAGGGCCTTTATGACTTCGCTCTCCAGGATGTCTGGCTCAAGTTCAACTTCTTCATCATTGTGATTTTCAGAAGTGTTGAGGTCCTTTTTGTAAAGTTCCTCTGTGTACTCTTTCCATCTTTTCTTAATTTCTTCTGCATCAGCTAGCTCCTTTCCGTCTTTGTCCCTTATCATGGTCATTTTTGCTTTAAATGTTCCCTTAATTTCCCCGATTTTTTTGAAAAGATCTCTGGTTCTGCGTCTTTTCTTGTTTTCCTCCATTTCTCTGCACTGTTCTTTTAGGTAGTTTTCCTTGTCTCTCCTTGCTTTTCTTTGAAATTCTGTGTTCAAATGATTGTAGTTTTTCCTTTCTCCTTTGGCTTTTGCGTTCCTTCTTTCCTCTGCTATTTTAAGAGCCTCGTCTGAGCCACAATCTGCTCCAGGTCTTGTTTTTGCTGACTGTATGGAGGTTCTCCATCTTTGGCTGCAGAGTATGTAGTCAATCTGGTTTCGGTGTTCGCCATCTGGTGATGTCCATGTGTAAAGTCGCTTCTTGTGTTGCTGGAAGAGAGTGTTTGCTATGACCAGTGCGTTTTCTTGTCAGAACTCTATCAATCTTTGCCCTGCTTCATTCTGTGTTCCAAGACCAAATTTGCCTGTTATTCCCTCCACTTTTTGATTTCCTACTTTGGCATTCCAGTCTCCTAATATAATTTGGACATCATTTCTTGGTGTCTGTTCTATGAGGTGTTCTAGGTCTTCATAGAACTGGTCCATTGTGGCTTCATCTGCACCAGTGGTTAGTGCGTATATTTGGATCACAGTGACATTGAAAGGTTTGCCTTGAAATCTGACTGACATCATTCTGTCATTTTTGAGATTGTATCCCATTACTGCTTTTCTCACTCTTTTATTGACAATTATGGCTACTCCATTTCTTCTAAGGTTTTCTTGCCCACAGTAGTAGATATGATGGTTTCCAGAGCTGAATTCACCCATCCCTGTCCATTTGAGCTCACTGATGCCTAAGATGTCAATGCTTATTCTTTCCATCTTACTTTTTACCACTTCCAGTTTACTTTGGTTCATTGATCTCACATTCCATGTCCCTATGTAGTATTGTTCCTTGCAACATTGCATTTCCCCTCCCCCTTTCCTGTCCCTCCCCTTCTTCCCCTCTGTGGTGTTAAGCATCATGTATCACCTAGCCTGCTCCTTTGTTTTGCCTTTTGTTTTGGTCAATAGGGTTCTCTTGGCAAGCTGTGTGGCGTGGTTTGCCGGTGTCTACGCCATTTTTCTCTCCTCATACATTTTATCACAGTTTTTAAAAGTTTAAAACATTTAAGACAACATATTATCATGCATATTATCACACTTTAAAACACAGTCTCTATGTCAGTTTCTATGTTTAGTCAGTATAAAGTCTCTATGTCAGTTGCTATATTAAGTGTTCTACATTTGCATATCAGCTACTTATCCTTTGCCTGGGACTCTGAGTCTCGCCCCCTGCTTTTCCTCCTCTGCCCTCTTCCCTTCTGTCATTTGGTCTTCTCCTGGCCTCTTCGCCGCTCGCCCGGCTCTCCTCCTCCTCTTCCCCCCCGGCTGGGGGTGGCTGCCCGGCGGCGGCGGCTGGCCCTTTTGCCGCTCACCCGGCTCTCCTCCTCCTCTTCCCCCCCCCCGGCTGGGGGTGGCTGCCCGGCGGCGGCGGCAGCTGGCCCTTTTGCCGCTCACCCGGCTCCCCTACTCCTCTTCCCCCCCACCGGCTGGGGGTGGCTGCCCGCCGGCGGTGGCGGTTGGCCTCTTTGCCGCTCGCCTGGCTCTCCTCCTCCTCTTCACCCCCCGGCTGGGGGTGGCTGCCCGGCGGCGGCGGCTGGCCTCTTCGCCGCTCGCCCGGCTCTCCTCCTCCTCTTCACCCCCTATATATAATATATAATTCCGTATCTATGAACTTCCATTGTCTTATCATTTGAGACTACTGCATATAACAGAGGACAACTAAACTAAATGATGGTTCCCTAGTGACATGTTTGATAGTACTCCGTTTCTATTTGCAGGTGCGAAAACCATTATAAGCTCATGAAATGGCTTTTAGCACTGGAAAAGTCAGTGAAGCAGCACAGCAATGAAATGAACACTGTACTTTGAAGTTCATGAACTTAAACATTGCCAATAGTCAGAATGATTGTATCTAAAAAGAACAAGGATCTTGTGACTACACCAGTAAGATGTAAAAATTGATAACGTTAAATCAGTGGTTCTGAAAGACATTTTGTTATTGTTGTTGGCTCAAAAATCCAAACTTGCTCAATGCTAATACACACATACTGTACATGTTTACAGAGCAATCACAGACATCTATATAGCAGAGAGGCCTAATAAATTTGTGACTTGAAGAGTACCATTTATACTCAAGCATAAGCCAAGCTTTTAACCCAAAAAATGAGGTCCAAAAGCGGGGCATGGCTTATATACGGGTCAACAACAATGAGGGTCTAAAAATATGTTTTTGAGTGATTCAGTAGTTTAAAAGTAAGCTTTGGCACTTCTGCAGCAAAACAGCTGAGGTGCAATTACCACAATCATGATTTTCCATAAGAACACATTCAAAATTATTTTTTTCTATGCTGAAGTTTGTTTTCAATTCATTCCTATGGAAAACCACAGATGAAGAAAGAAGCTCTGCAATGCAATTGCTTCTTACTTCCAAACTAATGTGGGGGGAAAAAGGATTTCACTTATTTTTGTGTCTTTGTCCTTGCTCTGACCAAGATGGAGGGGAAAGCCATGCTTCTTGCAAGAGACTAGGCTAGAGCAACACTCCCTGCCTCAGTGCAATTGACCTGCCTACCCACTTCCCCTGCAGCACCACCATTGGTTGGGTGGTGTAAATACATTAAAAATGCACTAAATTAATGTGCTGACCCATCCGGGCAAGCACAGTCACCACACGGTGGCGCTACACAGCGATTCTTGTTCAAGGATAGTACAGATACCAAAGTCCAAAACGCAAGCCAAGGTCTGTTTACTGGTAGTCCAAGTCAGTAGTCAAATTCAAAGGGTGTCCACGGGCATCGTCAGGGTTGGCAGAGTAGTCAGGGTCACAGCAGGCAGTCTAGGATCAAGCAGGACATCGGTTTTCGCATAAGAGTTGTACCAATGCTGGCAGGCTGCAAGAGGCTTGCTTATCAAGCTGGGAGCCTTCTTTGGTACCTTGCCCTGGCCTGCCTGTGTCTCAGGTGTATCTGTTTCCTAGCCCTCTCCCAGACTAAGGGCTGATTCCTGTCAGAGCTTCTGGGGGCGAACAGACTTGGGCCAGGCGCAGGCTGAGACCCCTGGCTCAGCATCCTCAGGCTCGGGTGCAGGCAGAACCAGACTGGGCATAGGGAGTGCCCCCCTCCCCCTGATCCAGCTCATCTTCAGAGTCAGAGGAGGGCTGGATCACAATGATTAATTAATTTTACTGTATTTTCATGCATTTTAATTATAGAAACTCACTATCAGCGGCTGCATTTCCTACTCTTGGCTTATACTCGTGTCAATCTATTTTCCTGGGTTTTCATGTCAAAATCAGGTACCTCAGCTTATATTCGGGTCAGCTTATACTCGAGTATATAGGGGTAAACATCCAGTTCAGTTATATTTCTGAGAAATAAAATGAAAGAAACCTGCTTCTGTTTTTGAAGGCATGATCATAGCTTAGTGGGAAATTCAATTCTTTTTGTTCAGACATAATTTCAAGCATTTTGGAAGGATCCACTGTTTGAGATTCTTGATGCAGGGGAGATTATTTTTATTGATCTGAATGAACAGAATATCTGTAGTGGGAAACCTTCAAATGTAGCATTCAATGGTGGGCAACAACAATTCCCATCACATCCATCTTATTTGTTACATAGATGATCTTCCAGTCCAAAGTGGGACCATATCTCATCCTCGCTGCATACTCTCATGTGCATTAAACAATACTTCTCCCACAAACCCAGACCGATTAATTTAACCAAGCCTCTATGGAGAAATCATCACAGTTCTCAAGTTTCCAAGTGTGTTTAGAGACATGTTCAGGAGGCAGATCAGGCAAAGATTCAGGGAGCCTGCTGAGCAAGATATAGAAGTCTGGGGAATGAAAAGAAAAAAGACAGCTCTAGTGAATCCTGGATGTGGAATTCTCTCCACTTGAAGGGCAATAGAGCCTTATGTGACTTGTCAAGAGTGGGTAATCCAACTTTAGAGCTATGGGTGTGGGTAATCCCCACATTATCTCAAGAAATGTTGTTGAGACATAATTGAAAGGGTAGGAAGAATTGACATGAAGCAATAGAAAGATAAAAGTACATAATGGGACTAGACTTTGTATTTATCAGGAATGTCTAAGGAACAAATATAGCTTTGTCCAGAGGAGGAACCAACACTGATTTAGGTCTTGGTAATGGCCATCTCTGAAGGCTAAGATTCTGGTCATAATCCTTATTTCCAAATAAATGGAGGGCTTTGTATTGAATAACTGAAGCACGAAGAAACACTGCCAAAAATTCCTAGTTTGTAATTTCCCAAGCATTATGTAGGGAGGTTTTATGACTGACCCATGTGCTAGACATTTGTCTAGAGACAAAAATTTGGAAAGAATACTACAAAGCTTCTTATGGATGTGGATGTACAAACAAATAGACCAATTTTGCTAACCATGCCTCAAATGCTGCAAATCATAAAAACCAGGGGGCAATCTTTTGCCTCTCCTGTTGATATCTACATCTTTTTAAAGAATAGTTTTTGATATTGTGGGGCCATTGGAAGAAATTTTAATGGACAAAGGCAGCTAGTTTGAGTCAACTGTTACAACAGACATGGAAATCCTTGGGAATCAAGCTACTGAGAACTTCTGTATGCCACCCTCAAAAAAGTGTGACAATTTTTTTAAAAAAATCCCTTAATGGAATGTTGAGGAATCCTATCAGTAAAAAAGCACTAGAAATATTATAAGCTGTTGGGCCTCTAATGTTCAGCATGAAAGACATATACTAGTCCTCCATTGGTTTTCCTCCCTTTGAACCATTCTATGGTAAAAGGCCAAGGGAGATCCTAGACCTAGTACGGGAGCACTGAGAAGAAGGAACAGACAGTTCTAAATCATACAGTTTGTGTTAGATATAAGAGAACATCTAAGAGAAGCTGCTGCATTGGCTTAGGAGACATTATCCAAAACCCAAGAGGAACAGAAACAGATACTGTATACAAGTAACCCTTCACAGGTCCTTTCAGCTCTCAAACTTTAGCAGTAGAGATGATCTTTGGCTGTTAAAGGCTTCCCTTGACAAGAGAAAAGAACCTAGAGATGAAATCATTAAATAAACAACGGGACTATGCGGGTCTACAACTTTGTCGTCCTGCCGGGTTTTGAAGGCAGGCAAGGCTTGTTTCTTTGGTGTCTCTGGTCACTGTCTGAGATGTGGGTGGGGTGGGGTGGGGGTGGGGGGGATTGGTATATTGTACATTGTTAAGTACATTAAGTTTTGTTCTGTTACGTTGTGATTCTATGGTATATTTATTTTGTACTGATTTGTAATTTTGTAACTTGTAATTTGCAATTGTATGCAATTGTATTTTGTGTGTTGTTTATATTGTTATATTGTATTTCATTTGTTATACTGTATTTGATTTATCTGTTGTAAACCGCCCTGAGTCAGCCCTGGTCGAGTAGGGCGGGGTATAAATCGAATAAATAAATAAATAAATAAATAAATAAAATAATAAAATAATAACTTGCTGCCTCTGTTCAGTAGGATGACTGTGTGGGTAGGCATTCAAAGAGTACAAAGTGCTTTGCAAGCTTTTTTAAAAAAAGAATGTTTTATAAATGATAGCATTATTTTTAAGATTTTGTGTCCTGTAGTCTTACTGAATATGGCTCAGTAGATCAGTTGTGGATTTCAGATAAATTAGTTTGTTTGTGTATGTATGTATGTATGTTGGAAGTTTGAATCTATCACAATTCCATGGGACTACATGCCTTTCTATTTTGATGGCTCTGGGCAGGCTAAATAGATGGAAGAATTTATACCTATTTTTGAGTACTTTATACTTAAGAAATTCTAAAAAGGTGGCCATAAGTCAGAATTGTGTTAAAGTCACATAAATAATTCTTACGTTATTCTATAACTTTTCCTGTGAAATTACATTTCTCTCAAGAATATCTTCTTAGACCACTGATTAGCATATGGGCAGATATTAAATGACAATTTTACTAATATGATGCCTTATCCCTGTGGTACCATCTTTGGGCAAGTGCTCCTTTTGTACTTTAATGTTCCTGGCTGGACTGGAAATTTTATATCTGAAAAGTAGTGATTTATAAGTGTCCTTTGATGTCATATTTTATCAATGAATCAAGGTCACTAAATCCTGTAACCTGCATGAGGTGGCCTTCCAATATCTGGTTGGCACAGTCAAGCTTTTCATCTCTTTGAAGTACTGTTTTTATTCATTTTTATGAGCAGTCATTTTTCATCTACAGAGAAAAGAGCTAGAATAAAATAGCAACTTTGTATTTATTGATAAAAAATTAAGCTGTGGTGAACAGAGTGAAGTTGGGTTACATAGGGAAGGAATTACCCCAAAGTCACATAAGAACTTTACACATCCAGAATGGAACAGTTAGCTCAAACCCTTACCGGAGAAAAATAAAAGTGAACTAGTAAATATGAAGGCTGTTATTGCCTATTATTATCAATCAGATTATTTTAAAATTTGAAGTAAGCTTTTTAAAAGTCCATCTTTTAAATATGGAGATCTTACTCAAAGTGTTGAGTATTTTAGAGCAACCCCAGCGTGCAATGGGTTCTTAATGTTAATTTATACCTGACTAATGAATAGAAAAGTCTTTTCTCTTCCAGCCTCTAGGGCTGGGGTGGCCAAACCTTTTACATTGCAGGCCTGACCACACCCCTGGACAGCTGAGTGGGCCAGACCATGCCCCCACAAAAAGGAAGCAGGCACATTTATGGCTGTCATAAATGTGCCCACTTCCTCATTTATGATAGCCGTGCACACATTTTTGCATGTGCAGGACCTTTTTATGCCTGATGTAAATGTGCACACTTCCACCTCCAGGTACAGTGGAGGTAGTGATGGGCCAGATGGGATTGCATCGCGGACTGGAGCCAGCCAGCCCATGGACCATAGTTTGGGAACCCCTGCTCTAGGGTCACCTTACAAGTTTTTTTAAAAAATGTAAGCCCTCTTTCTTGTTGTTAATTTTGCCTTACAAGAAGAAGCGTGTATGTGTAAGATCATCATTTTGTTTGAGTACACGGCATCCTTTTCTGAAAAGACTTTAACAAAACAGAGCACATGTTTATCTCTCTGAATCAATTGTAAGTAAAGAACTATTTTTGTTATCTTCCAAAACATTGTGTGGAATGTGTTTAATTGCTGGGCTAAAAACTGGGGATGAAAAGCCTTGGAGTACTTGTGATTAAAACTGGAACTACTTGTAAAACTGTCCCGTTATATTGCTGCATAAAAACCTAACCCAGAAATGAGGCAGGATGAATTTTGGGGTTTTCACTGTTTTTCCAAGAGCCCTACCATAGTGGCAGCAACAATTATAGACATGACACAGATTCTTGCCATGTGAAACATTTTGCACAAACACAAGAAAAAGGAGGAGACTGGGGGACACTATTGTAATAAATTTAATACATATAGAAAGTCTTTTGGAAAATCTTTTTCTTTCTTCCTTTTTGTTGCAATCATGGGAGGGAGACAGTGTATAATATTCTACATCCAATACCCAGAATTCCAAGCCTACTTAGAATACATGGAAGCTTTTTGCATTTATATCCCCTATGGTGGCCCGCGGGGAGCCAGGGGCCACCAGGTTGCCTAAGGAGGGGTGAACCAGCCCAGGTCGGAGACGAAGCAGGTCAATACTCCTGTGCCGATCATTGCAGGCGCACCCACCCAAAGAAAGACTCAGACACCAGTATTGGATTAAAGGCATTGGGCCACTTTTATTGAATAATGCCCTAGTCTGAATTATCACTTTCAATTGGTGTATCATCCAATTGTAATTCTTTAAAGCAAGCAGGCCGCAGTAGCACTGGTAAGGTTCCACCCTAAATGCCAATGGAAATTGGCTACATGTATTAATTTGTATCAATTTGTTTGTTGACACAAACAAATTATTGACTGGAGTCAATATACTGACCCCACCCTATGACGTGTATCCGTTCAAATATCAAGGTGATGCAGGCTGTGAAGCTCCTGACATCACCCCTTTCATAGTTTGCCCTTGACCGGCCAAACCTGTTTCCCCTGTACCTATCTACGTGTTGGCCAGTCAATTGCGAACCTGCCGGATACCTATGTGTCATAAATCTTTATCTTACCCAGTGCTACCTGCCACACGGGGAGGCGTCCATGATGCCTCACCGCCCCCCCAGACCATCAGCTCGGTCACCAGGCCTGCTTGCACCTCCTCCAGAAAGAGGTACATACCTCTAGCCGACAGGTGGACCCCATATCCTGCCTATAGGTCAAAATTTTTGCAAGCCTATCCTCAGATGTCTACTGGCTGTCGCCAAGCCATGCTCAGCAAGGAACAGCCCTGTCCACTGACCGCCGGGGACGGTCCAAACCACGGAGATCCATGTCTCCCCTAAAATGGTGACTCGGCATGATGTTAGGCCATAGCAACCGCGTGTACGGCCATAAATGATGTAAAAATGCCAGGTCACTGCACCTCGACATTTTAAGGAAAGGTCAGTGATCCGTGTGAGATCATCGCTGCCGAGGTGCAGAATAAGAACATCAGGCAGTCCAGCATCCCTGATGGACATCAGGAATGGCAACAGTTCCCGCCCTCTCATGCCGCGCATACCATACCACCGCATACGTGTGGATGCACGCAGCCCAAGCTGGGGTCCACACTCTGTCACCCCACTGCCACCGGTGTGCGGAGACACACAGGATCTGTAAAAGAGGAGAAGAGGTTAAGGACATAACTAGGTACTCATACAGTGAGGGGACGTACATATAAGGAAAATACGCGCACACCCCCACGTGCCCACACATATCCGCCTCCGAGTACCCAAACGCAGCTGCGGTCAATGCGACGCCTATCCTGAATGAATGGGTGCCATAACGGGCCCCACACTGTGAAGCGCGGTACCGGTCACCCTCCAGAACTTCAATTTGGTAAGGGGAGACCCATCCTGGTGGCAGAAAAACAGGCCAGGGCACGCAGCAGGCACTGCCAATTGCATGTAGGGCACCAACCGGAACGATGTCAGCAAATGTATGTCATAGCAGTATACACCACTGCCCACTCCATGCTGATCGGCCTTTGAGGGATGAATCCCCAACTGAGCCCACTCTTGGTTTATATAGACATCTTCTAGTTCCAGTGCCCTACAACACACGTCCCCCGTTGACCATGGGACCAGCTCGCTGAGTCGTCGAGCTCCAGAAAAAAGCTACAGCGGTAGCTGCATGAAAAGAGACTCCTCCTACCTACTGCAACATTGTCTATGCCAACCTCGTGCAAGGTGGGTCAGAATATCTGTGAGAATAGGGCGACGTGTGTCGGGCGGCGGCCACGTACACGTGTCCATCCTTCCAATACATGGCGTATTCAGAAGACCCTCACATAGTAAGGAAAGCCCCGTGCCTTGGCCATGAATATCAAGGCTTAAAGCCTGGTGGCTATGGTGTGTGGAGCCAACCCCAGATCATAAGGGCGGACTATACATCATAAAACCTAGTCGACCAATGTCGGCCACATTTTGGGCAATTGCCTTTGCCCACAAAAGGCTCTAAAGTGAAGGAGTGGATGTTGATGCACCGTGCGCGTGCGAGTTGCCAAGACATGCCATTTGCCTGGTTCACGTCTCCTTGCCAAATGACCATATCTCAGCCAAGAGTGGAGAGGGTAGCTCCCAAGCGTTTGGAGCCCAGTCACGGAACCGGGAGATCTGCAGGCGGGATAAAGCATCAGCAATATCGTTATAAATGCCTGGCACATGTTTAGCCCTAAGGAGCGCCTTAAAGCGCATGGACCCAAGAACAATATGCGAGCTGAGGCCATGACTCTGGGGGATTTAGATGTTTGGGCATTGACAATGTGCACCACCGCAGCATTGCCACACCAAAAGCGAAGCACAGAATCAGGCCACCTGTCCCCCCAGAGCATAAAGGGTACCCAGAATTGAGAAAAATTTTCAGAAATGTAAGATCACGTAAGCGATCCGTGCACTGCCATCCCTGGGGCCAATGACCATAGGCACACTGTCAATTAAATCCCCCACCCAGGGAGCCTTCGTCAGTGAAGGGACGAACAGACAGAGAAAATTGGGCAAACCCCCACCTGCCCATGCAACATATGTCAGGCTCCGGGCACCCAAACGCAGCTGCAGCTGATGCGGCGCCCAACCGGAAGGAATGGGTACCAATTCTAGTTCAGTCAGGGTAGACCCGGCTTGGTAGCAGATGACAGGCCAGGGCGTGAACCACGTGCTGCCACAAACACCTGTGGGGGAGCAACCGGACATATGGCAGCGCCAGGCCAGTACCCTCTTCCGGCTGATCGGCCCTTGAGGAGTGAAGCTTCCCCAGAGCCCACTCCTGATCGAGCAACCCATAATCTAGTGCCAGTGCCCTGCAAAACATGTCCCCTGTTGAAGATGGTAGCAGCTAACTCAATCTGAGAGCTCCAGATCAAGGCACAAAGGTGGTTGCCAGAAAGTGGACTCTCCGCACGGGGCATAAGCGCTGCCACGTAGGAGTCACATATATTAACTACAAGTGCTAGCAGGGCTCATCGCTGGCATCTCAGGGTGAAGGGCCGCCCTTCACCCTGGCATCTCAGGGTGAAGGGCTGTCTTGACCTAGGCTAACCATGATGGGCCAGGGAAAATAACCACAGCCCGGCAATCATTGTCCAAGCACTGGACCATTGGAATGGCCAAATCAGGACGGGCCCTTATATATCCTGCCATGGATGCCCAATAGGCCGGTAACCAATTGGCCCCATAGGGAGGCAGCTTGCGGCGACGGGGCAACTCCTTGACCCTGTCGTCCTGCCCCTCAATGCCCTAATCAGTGTGTTCACGTTGCAGGAGGGGGAAAATGTGAATATATTCCCCAAGCCACAGAGTCTAGCTAATAGCCCGGGTCAAATGGTCACCCAGGGGCATAGAGTAACCGGCCGTCGGCAGAACCATCGTTGGCACGGATTGGAGTGGGTAAACACATAATCGGCCCTTCAGGCCCAGAGAAATTAAGGAAAAGCATAGGGGCGGTCACCCCAGTAAGAACCAGAGTGTAATTGGCCTGTTGCGACCATGGCCACTATGCCACACACACACACCCCAGCGTGATGAGCTAGTGTCACAGGTGTGCTGATTTGACCAGGATACTCACTTGGTGCACCCCCACGAGTTCCGGCCCGTGGTGGGCGTCGGAGTTCGCGATGTCCATCTAGCTCCGTGTTCACGTGTGTCCAGGCTGGATGGGGAGCCGCGAGGCGCCAGCCTACGCTGGCCTGATGGCCTCCTGCAGCTCAACCCTGTTGGCGGCCCGCTGCGCAGCCATGGCCGGCATGTGGGCCGGAACCACTGAGTTGGCGCACCCACCATCCGAAGGTGGTAGAGCAATGACCATTGATGCCTCCAGTGCCGAATTGCGGGCAGGGGAGCATCCACAGCATCTAACCCACCAGGATAAGGTGGGCCGGATGGGCCTGATGGCCCCACTGGGTAATTGATGCGGAATAACCCATGTGGTAATCCCCGGCCATAATAGGGGCATGCCCAGTAATCCAGCCCATGAGGGGCAGGAATGACGGCAGGGCAGAAACCCGCACCATGCCCAAGTGGGCCGCTATGCCCAAGCAGGGCAAAGAAGCAGTGGGGGTAAGAACTCCAGTGGAGCAGGCCTGTGCCGCCCCCCGCCCGAGCCCTCAACCTGTGCTCATTGGTGGTAGTGAGTCCTATAACCCCACCACCCACCTGCGGGGGTGCCGCCCGAGCCCTCCGGCCTGGTGGCACTCCCAAAAAAGTAGAGGGGTGGGCTGAGCCCCCCGCCAAGCACGACCAAGGGGGTCGGTCAAGTATTCCGTCCTGCAGTACTTCGGAATCGAACCGCTGACCTTCTGGCTGCCAGTCAGCCTCTTAGCCACCGGAGCCACTGCAGTCCAGGGAAACCTCCGATCAAGGAGATGTAAAAGAGAGAGACCCATAAATATTTCTCTCTCTGGAAATCCTAGTAAAATGAGAAAGAGCAAATCAAGCCTCTTGAAAAGAGGCAAGCAGGGAAGCGACGGAGCTTCTAAAATTGCAGCCAGGCTGCCTCGTGGCCACCCCTTTTAAAGATGGTGGCCACACCCCCTAACTAACCCGGATGTCTGAGTCCGGGTGGGTGGGGCCCCCGCAAAGAGTGTGGCGGCCATTTTGGCGCCGCGCTTGCAGTAGTGGGATCGTGACTGTGAATAGTCGCGGCCGATCAGTATTGGGATTGCCCCTGTGAATAGTCGTGGCAGCGTAGCCTGAACAACACAGCGAGACCCAGGCTCTACCGACTGAGCTAGCCAGGCGCTGTGGCGTGCACCTGTAATCCCGTGACTTGGGAGGCTGAGGCTGGTAGATCACTTGAGCTCAGGAGTTCTGGGCTGCCATGGGCTATGCTGATCAGGTGTCCACTCTCATTCTTGATCCAGCCAAGATTGAGGAGACGAGATTTGTGGTTTGCTAGTTGGGTACTTCAGAGTGTTTCTCTCCCTCCATCTTACCTAGGAAGGTGAGGTGGAGGGAGGGAAACACTCTGTAGTACCCAGCTAGCAACCCAGAAATCTCGTCTCCTCATTCTTGGCTGGATCAAGAATCCCATGTAGTAGGCTGCAACAATCCCCCTCCTCCAAATATGCATGCTACATGAATTCATGCAATACATCTTATATATCATTTGACCTCAAGTATGCGTATTGGAATAGCAAGTTAGAAAGCCTTTAATATTTAAGAAACATTCTATAACTTGTGTCAAAGGCAACATATATACATTTAAAATATTACAGAATGAAAGACATATGGTGGTAATTGTTTTCTAATATTATCCCTCTAATTAATGCAATTGTTAAAAATACAGACAACATTGAAATTTTAAAAATTCTAACTACCACAGCACAGCAATATACTTTTACTAATAGTCCCACATTCAATGATCAATTAATTTTCTTCCAAGGCATTTATACTGTAATTTCTATGCAAAGCATTTCAGAGAGCTCATGTACAATGGATAATGAGGTCATTTGAAGTATATGAACTCATTGTACTTTTAAAAAGAGATGCAACATTTCTCCTTCTACAAGGGGGTACATGCAGAACATATTAGGCCTTGCAAATTAGCTACCTAGTCTTATTCATATATTTAAGAGGTAGACAATAAGATTATATTTTGCCTGGAGAAAGCCTAAATCGTAAGAATAATGTCTTTTCAACTATAAGCTAATTATATTATCATTAATTCTGTGTTCTTTCCTCGTCCCTTTCAGCCTACGCCTGTGTATAATTGATTCACTTAAGAAGGAAGGAACATGAGCTTTATAAACGCAAATATGCTACAATATTCTACTTATGGAATATTAGAAATAATACTGTACAATGGCCAAGTGTTCTTTTAGAAGCAATACTGATGGTTTTAAAAATACACAGACACACTCAACACATTCGCCAATTGTCTGTGATTGAGAGGCAAGATTGCCCCCTTGTTGAATCTGCTGATGGATCTGTTTCCATCAATAGATATATTACCAATTGGTTTCTAGCTTACCGTATATTGTTGTTGTTGTTCACTCGTACAGTCGATTCTGACCCTTTGCGACCCCATGGACCATTTTCCTCCAGGCACTTCTGTCCTCCACCATTCTCCTCAGCCCGCCAAGCTCTGTGCCCATTGTGTCCACAATACCATCTATCCATCTCATCTTTGGATGCCCCCTTCTTCTCTTTCCCTCCACCTTTCCCAGCATCAAGGCCTTCTCAAGTGAGTCCTCCCTTCTCATTTGATGTCCAAAGTACTTTAGCTTCATCTTCCCTATTTGTCCCTCAAATGAACAGTCAGGATTGATTTCCTCCAGTATTGACCTATTTGTTCTCTTTGCTGTCCAAGGGACTCTCAGGACTCTCCTCCAACACCATATCTCAAATGCATCCATTCTTCTGCGCTCAGCCTTCCTAATGGTCCAGCTCTCACATCCATACATTACCACTGGGAATACCATTGCTTTGTCTATGCAAGTTTTTGTTTTCAAGGTGATGTCTCTGCTTTTCACTATATTCCCCAGGTTTCTCATAGCGTGTCTCCCCTTAATCAGTCATCTTTTTATTTCATGGCTACAGTCTCCATCTGCAGTGATCTTAGATCCCAGGAAAGTAAAATCTCTCACTGCTTCTACTTCTTCCCCATCTATTTTCCAGGGTCTGATTGGACCTGTTGCCATTATCTTGGTTTTCTTGATATTAAGTCTCAAGCCAGCTTTTGCACTCTCCTCCTTCAATCCAATCAAGAGGTTCTTTAGGTCTTCCTCACTTTCTGCCATTAGGGTGGTATCGTCTGCATACCTCAAATTGTTGATGTTTCTCCCAGCAATTTTGATCCCATATTGTGATTCCTCCATCCCTGCATTGCACATTATGTGCTCTGTGTATAGATTGAATAAGCAGGATGATAAAATGCAGCCTTGTCTTACTCCTTTCCCTATTCCAAACCACTCCATCATTCCGTGTTCTGTCCTAACTGTTGCTTCTTGGTTCGTGTACAGATTTCTCAGGTGGCATATGAGGTGCTCTGGTATTTCCATCTCTTTAATTACTTGTCACATTTTGTTGTGGTCCACACAGTCAAAAGCCTTGGTATAGTCAATAAAACAAAAGTAGACTTGTTTCTGGTATTCTTTTGTTTTCTCCATGAGCCAACGTATGTTGGCAATGTAGTCTCTAGTCCCCCTGCCTCTTCTGAAACTGGCCTGCACCTCTGGTAATTCTCTCTCCACATGTTGCTGCAGCCTATCCTGTATTATCTTGAGCATCACCTTGCTGGCATGTGGGATGAGCGCAATTGTTCGGTAATTTGAGCATTCTTTGGCATTGCCTTTTTTGGGGATTGGAACGTACACTGATATTTTCCAGTCCTGTGGCCACTGTTTTGTTTTCCAAATTTGCTGGCATATTGAATGCAGTAGTTTGATTCCATCATCTTTTAGGGCTTTGAAAAATTCAACTGGGATACCATCATCTCCACTAGCTTTGTTGTTTGCAGTGCTTTTTAGGGCCTTTCTGACTTCACTCTCCATAATGTCTGGTTCAAGTTCAAATTTCTCATTATTGTTATTATCAGGAGTGTTGAGGTCCTTTTTGTAGAGTTCCTCTGTGTACTCTTGCCATCTTTTAAAAATTTCTTCTGCTTCAGCTAACTCCTTTCCATCTTTGTCCCTTATCATGGTCATTTTTGCTTTAAATGTTCCCTTGATTTCCCCAATATTTTTGAAAAGATCTCTAGTCTTGCCTCTTTTGTTGTTTCCCCCCATTTCTTTGCACTGTTCGTTCAGGTAGTTTTCCTTATCTGTCCTTGCTTTTCTTTGAAATTCTGTATTCAGGTGGTTGTATTTTTTTCTTTCTCCTTGGACTTTTGCATTCCTTCTTTTCTCTGCTATTTTAAGGGCCTCATCAGACAACCTCTTTGCTTTCTTATGCTTCTTTTCTTTTGGTATGATTTCTCTTGCTGCATCCTTCATGATGTCCCGCGTCTCTGTCCATAATTCTTCTGGTACTCTGTCTATCATGTACAGGACATTAAATCTGTTCATGACCTCCACCAAGTATTCTTTAGGGATGTTGTGTAGGGCATATCTGTCTGGTCTAATTGTTTTCCCCATTTTCTTTAGTCTAAGCCTGAATTTTGTGATCAGTAGGTTGTGATCTGAGCCACAGTCTGCTCCAGGTCTTGTTTTTGCTGACTGAATGGAGGTTCTCCATCTTTCACTGCAGAGTATGTAATCAATCTGGTTTCGATGCTGGCCATCTGGTGATGTCCATGTGTAAAGTCGCCTCTTGTGTTGCTGGAAGAGGGTGTTTGCTATGACTAGTGTGTTCTCCTGGCAGAACTCTATCAATCTTTGCCCTGCTTCATTCTGTGTCCCAAGACCAAACTTGCCTGTTATTCCATTTACTTTTTGATTTCCTACTTTGGCATTCCAATCTCCTAAGATAATGTGGACATCATTTCTTGGTGTCTGTTCTATAAGGTGTTGTAGGTCCTCATAGAACTGGTAAACTGTGGCTTCATCTGCACTAGTGGTTGGTGCATAGACTTGGATTACAGTGATATTGAAAGGTTTGCCTTGGATTCTGACT
Organism: Bradypodion pumilum; assembly: GCA_035047305.1. Taxonomy (NCBI): domain Eukaryota; kingdom Metazoa; phylum Chordata; class Lepidosauria; order Squamata; family Chamaeleonidae; genus Bradypodion; species Bradypodion pumilum. Next base: position 329,995,978 of record JAWDJD010000003.1, read on the forward strand.
TACATCATTCTATCATTTTTGATGTTGTATCCCATTACTGCTTTCCTCACTCTTTTGTTGACAATTATGGCTACTCGATTTTTTCTGAGGTTTTCTTGCCCACAGTAGTAGATATGATGGTTTCCAGAGCTGAATTCACCCATCCCTGTCCATTTTAACTCACTGATGCCCAGGATGTCAATGCTTATTCTTTCCATCTCGTTTTTAACCACTTCCAGTTTTCCTTGATTCATAGACCTCACATTCCATGTCCCTATGCAGTATTGTTCCCTGCAACACTGTATTTCTCCTCCCCCTTTCAAGTCCCTCCCCCTTTTCACATCTGCTGTGCTGAGCATCCCCTTGTTTTGCCTTTTGTTTTGGTCCATAGGGTTCTGTTGGCAAACTTTGTGGTGTGCCTTGCCTCTACGCACACCACAAATGCCTCTACGCCATTTTCCTCTTCCCATCACACATGTTATCACAGTTTAAACAGTTTTAAAACAAAGTATTATCATGCACAATATCACAGTTTATCACATAGTATCAAAGTAAAAGTTGGACTAATTAATGAAAGGGAAAGAGAGAAAGAAAAAGTCCACTATATCAAGTCTCTATGTAAGTCAGTTTCTTGTACAGTCTCTATGTCAGTTGCTATAAGCCATCTACGTTTAGTCAGCTATATTATTTCATTTTGATTACTTATCCTTTATCCAAGTATAAACTGAGTTTTTTAGCCCCCAAAATGAGGTCCAAAAAGGGGACTCGGCTTATACACGGGTTAACAACCAAGAGGGTATAAAATATGAGATTTTATTTTGAGTTATTCATCACTTTAAATGTAAAATTCAGGACTTCTACCATGAAAGAATCTGAGGTGCAGTTACACAACTGGCCACAAGAGGGCACAAATTGCAATTTTCCATTAGGATACATTGAAAATTAAGTTCTCCTATTCTGAAGTTTGTTTTCAATTAATTCCTATGGAAAAACACAGATGAAAAAAAAGCTCTATATTACAATTGTGTCTCCCTTTTAAACTGTTGGGGGAAAAGAAAGGATTTCACTTACTGGTACCTTCTGTCTTTGTCTCTGCTCTGCACAAGATGGAGGAGAAAGCCATGCTTCTTCCTTGCAGGGGGAGCAAGAGGCTAGGCTAGAGCAACACTTCTTGCCTCAGTGCAATTGACCTGCCCACCCACCCACTTCACCTGCAGTACCACAACTGGTGGGTGGTGCAAATACAGTTTTAAAAATTACTAAATTTTACTGTATTTTCTTGTATTTTAATTATTGAAGCTCACTAGCAGCTGCTGCATTTCCCACTCTCGGTTTATACTCAGGTCAATCTATTAAAATTAGGTACCACGGCTTATATTCGGGTCAGTTTATGTTCAAGTATATACGGTAGTATATACGGTAAGTTAATCATGCTTTGGTCTCATTGGAATCAGTGTGGAAACTCTTTAGAAAATTGTTGGTTTGCATGAGTAGTTTTGCTACTTACCACTCCTCTTGCTGATTTTGCACAAAAATACAAAATTCATTTGTACAAAGAAGTCCTTTTTAATGTAGGTTTTTATTCTTCAGAGTGCTGATCTTCTCATAGATCGAACTGGCACACACAGAACATTTGGTTCTTGTTATGATAGAATTTTTATGATAGATTTGTGACAATATTATAGAAAAATATTTCAGGGAAATATTTCAGGATTGCAATAAAATAATACAGTATTTAATTGGAAATGACAAATTTCAGGGAAATGAATGGAATGCTATCTTTTGAAATTTTGAACAAAAAAAAACAATTTCCCTTTTTGGAGAAATTACCTGTGCAGTTTAAAGAAAAATTAATTGGAACTGTGACAGATTTTTAAGTCATTTGGCACCATTTTGAATAAGACAACAGAAAAGACAAAGAGGGTACAAGACAAAATTTAAATGGAAATCTAGGGGAAAACATATTCCCTCCCCAACTAGCAATAAAGAGACAAGACACAGTGAAATGGATTAAAACTTTGGTCATGACTTTATTTAAATTGAATTCCCTTTTCTACAATGCTGCCTAGGGTGGTATTTAACCCTAGTGCCAAAGCAGGTGGACCATGCCTGCCATCTCCTTTGTAGCTGAGCTGGATGAATCCTGGGCAATGCTACCACCCTCCAGTCTTGTCCAAGCCAGTCCAATTGTGGAAGCCTCCCTGTGACTATCTCCAACCCAGTTCACATGTGGCTAATATGGGGCCTCAGAAGGTCCTCACTTGAGCCCCTGTATTACACAATTTGTAGAACCCAGATCATGCTCCCAATCTCCTAATTATACCCTGGGAGGACTCACCACTAACCCCCAATACTTGCCACTAAGACCCAATTGTGACCTGTATTACAATGGTACCACCCTATGATCAGCTCTTAATGCCCCTTCAGGATGTAGAATTCCCTCTCCTCTCCAGCTACAAAGTGAGGGATCCACAAATGAGGTGAGATTGGGCATCCAGGCAAATTGCAAGAGATCCAAGATGCGTTATCTAAGCAACAATAAAACCTAACCTTTTTGAATGCAACAAGTTTATTAAATATAGAATAGCAGATTTTATAACAATAACTATTCAAATGAATTTTATATAACTTATTGTTATATTACTGCTATGCTTTAAAAAACTAATAAATTATTCTAGTCAGTAATAGGGCAGGAACAAAGGTGGAACCCTTTCTATCCTCACAGATGCAGATGAACCATTTCTGAAGATCAAAATAGGACTTAAACCATGAGTGAATCTGTCTATCCATCTCAGTTTACCCAGATGTTTTCCCATCCTAACTTTCAATGCTGCAGTTTGACATGAAGTATATTCGGCCATGCCCTCAGATAACCAGCGAGTTCAACTTCCAGGTGAAAACACACTTACATTGGTGACTGTGAAAGATCTCAACCATTCTTTTTATTTCTGAACTACACAGTGGTGGGATCAGCTGTTATAGGAAATGTCAGAAAAACAATGATTAATATGTCAAAATTAGAGATAGTGATGCTGGTCAGCATCTGCTGAGTCAAGTATCTTGGGAGATACAGAAGAAACTACTGTTTCATTTCCTTGTGGACTACCATGTTGCCATGTTTTATGGCAGTGTGTGAACCCACCACCCAAAGACGTCTGTTTCATTTCCCCACTCAAGTAAATAGAAGCCACAGAGCTTCATATTTCCATAACTTGAAAGATGGACTTGGAGTCTGCAATGGATGTTGGTATCTGAATCTCCTGAGCCAAACTGGGACCCTATTTGAAGTGTTGAATTAGCATCCAAACTCAATTGGGAAACTCTTGCACAGCCCTAGTGTTTAGCATGATGCCAGATGTTATTTTTCATGTAAAAAGGAAAAAGATGGCTATGTCTTGGAAACACAATCATGTGTTTTTATCAAAATGTAATCTGACTGCAATCTTTCATTATATATATTTGGATCATTTTGCCTACACCTTAGGAACTGTGGTGGTTCAAGTGGTTAAATGAACTTGAGGACTGGAAGGTTAGTAGGTCAGCAGTTTGAGACCAGAGTACTGCATCGAATGGGCTCCTGTCTCTGTCCCAGCTTCTGCCAACCTAGCAGTTCAAAAGAAAGAAATTGCAAATAGATAAATAGGTACCAATTCAGTGGGAAGGTAAACAGCATTCTGTGAACTCTGGTGTTGAGGCATGCCTGCCTCATGTTCATGGAAATGCTTGCAGACGCAGGCAGCACTCGCTCTTTGGCTGTAAACAGAGATGAGCACTGAACTCTAGAGTCGGATATGACTGGCTTTAGAGCAAGGACAACTTTTACCTTTACCTACATCTTAAAAACAGAGGTTTTGTAGTTTCCTCATTAGATATTCTGTAGTAGAAGAAGAATAAGCAGACAGATCACCTATTATAAATAAGTTGTCCTTCTTCATGTACCATACAGCAGAAGAAGAAGGTATCCTGGTGAAAAACACTGACTAATCTTTTAGCAGCTGTTTGTTATCTCTGCTCCCAGATATTTAGGCTTTGAATTATCACAATGTTTTTGAGCTGTCAAGCTGCATTTTCTCCTAGATTTTTTCAGTCTGTTGATACTCTGATAGCAAAACACAATTTTAGTTTTTTGGGCGTGACATCTGTTGGGCAGTATTTACCTTACTCCTTGGTGTAATCTTTGGCTTTTTGCTTTGTATAATCTGCCAACCTTCCTGCTGTTTTATTGTTTGGAGAATATGTCAGGAAAATTTTGCAGGAAAATATAAAGACTACAAGGGGACAAAACTTTATTTCTGATGTTATTTTACATTTCTTCTCCTTTTTTTTAAAAAAAAAAATGAAAACTGGTTTTCTAAGGCAAGCTTCACAGTTCCATTTGCCAACAACTGAACTCTACATATAGCTGAGATGTTCAGCAACAACATGATCAATAACTGCTATCCAGTGATGTATGGATTTCAGGCTCCAGCTGAACACAGAACAATGGTGGAATTTAGTTACTACAGCTGGATTGGCATATCTATTTGAAAGGTAGCAATAAAAATTACTCCATTGTCTTTCAAAAACAACAACAACAGTCTGTCAGTTGACTTATTACATTTCATGAACAGTTCTGAGTTTGCTGTTCTGGAAGATACAATTGGAACACCAATCAAACATCACATGCAAAAATATATTTTTTCTCAATCAAGAACCGAAGCAATCTATTTTAAGTTTTGTTCAATTGAAAAATTAGGTATGTGAAGTGGTGTTGGTAAGGTCAACTTGCTTGAAAAAAATGAGAACATGTGTTTCTAGACACTGAGTGTGAAGATCCATGTGCCATTTACAATGGAAAGATTCAAAATAGTCATTTTAATACCTTTTGGTGACTTTGGGATACATCAGTTTTGCTCCTGCCTGCTTAATTTTTACAAGGTCACCCTTGCTTGAAAGCCAGTCCTATCCGACTCTAGGGTTCAGTGTTCACCTCTGTTTATATCCAAAGAGCCAGCACTATCTGCATTTGCAGACATTTCCGTGGACATGTGGTAGGCATGCCTAGACACTGAAGTGCATGGAACGCTGTTTACCTTCTCACCAAAGTGGTACCTATTTATCTACTTGCAATTTCTTGCTTTCAAACTGCTAGGTTGGCAGTAGCTGGGACAGAGACAGGCACTCATTCCATTATGCAGTACTTGGGTTTTGAACTGCTGACCTCCCGCCTCCCAGTCAGCGACTTAACCACTTGAACCACTGCAGTCCATGAACTATCCATTACTGTCCATGTACAAAACATTTCTGTTTCATTAGTGCTTGTTGAATTTGATAAAATCTAAACTGTTGCATTCTGTTGCTGTTTTATTCATTTTAGACAATATATACAGTATATGCCTAAATTGCTCCTGCATATCTATATTCAAGAAATGCATTAATGTAAAGCAATGTAAATGTCCAACTTGTGCAGGGAAAATATATGAAAATATAACCTGTTGCATTGGTAGATGAACATGATTTTATGTAAGGATTTATATTCAATACATGTGACCACAGTTGCAATATGTTGCAAATGCAGTACTACAGCTGTTTAGTGTGGATTTATGATGAAATGAGGATTGATGCAGAAAATGTGAACACAATTTTTGCAAAACATGATTGGAAGGAATCACTTGATAAAAGTAGATCCCTGGCAGAAAAGTGGAGATAAAATGTGTGGGTACAATAGTGTCTTTCTTGCTTTGGTAAATCTCGAGACCCAAACCCCCCCAAAACCCAAAATAGGGCAGTAAAATGCCTTCAAGAAATGGGACTGCAATGGACTGCTGCAACCTTGAGGATATGGACAGGGTGCACCTTCATAGCCAGTCCATCTGGCATGGCCTCTTCCACCTCCATGACTGTTGGGAATCAGAGTTCCTCCTCTGCTCATTTTGCCATTGGGCCCATTTGCCTTGGATCCATTTTAGGAATCCAGGCGGACCATCCACCATTACCATTTGAAGATAAAGGAACTGCTAAGCTTGACGAAAAGGTCATTAGGCCAATCCACATTGGAATGCTATCTTCTATCTTCCATTTCCCAAAGACCATGTGGAAGAAACCCATTTCATCACACACGGTCTCTACCAGAGTGGACAGTATGTACAAATTGCTAGGTGATGATGTGGAGTTTCTACAGGCCCATCCTCTGCTGAACTCCATGGTCATCAAAGCTTCGCAGAACAAAATTGCTATAAGCTGTTTCCCAATCCCGTCATCTTTAGAAGGGAAGAAGCTTGATGCCTTCTGCTGTAAGGTCTACATGGTAGCCTCCTTATCTCTTCGAGCAGCAAGCTATGCAACCACGATAGGTTCGTATAACTCCGAACTCTGGGAGAAAGCCAAATCCTTCCTGCCTAAACAGCCTGCTGAAGCTTTGCTGAATCTGACCTGTACTTGTTAGCCCCACTCAATGGTTCTGGGAATTACTTAGGACTTTGGAATCTGTCAAGTGCTTACACAATTTATTGTTCTAGACATTTGTCTGAGTTTCACTATGCCAGGACTCTGTTGAGATTTTCCTCTGAATCATAGAGATTATTCAGTTTCCCAGAATAAACAAACAAGCACGAATGAATGAATGAATGAACGAATGAATGAATCTAAGTCATACCTTCATTTCATGTCCCTTGTTCTGTGCAGGATACTGTTGAATACCTTAGTTGGTGAATGTTGTGTAGGGAAAATGGCATTTTACAAAGCTTACTCTAACAGTCCTATGCATTTCTTCTGTCCTTTTGAGGACAGAATACCTGTGAGGGAACTATGTCATTCAGTGCAGGAACTGCAATAACTCTGTGGCATTTCTAACTCCCCTACCCCCATCCCCACCCCCCACCCCCACAAAAACCAAAGTCTATGAACTTTCGGGGGGGGGGAGATAAACATCAACATAGAGAAACTGTGCTGCAAGGGGAGATTTTTTTTTTGCCCTCATCAGATTTTCTTCAACTGCAAGATGCTATAAGATTCACAGCCTTGCAAAACTAACTTCACTCAAGCCTATGTTTGTTGCAGCCTGTGTCTATGTCTCTGGGCAAAATGACCATGTCCTCTCATGCCCTCTCACAATGTCCACACTGTTATTGTTATTTTGGCTCTTCTGCAGGAAGAATACATCAAGCACAACAGTTTTTCTAGTTAATGGATTTGACTGCTGAGCCAGCAGAAGTGCATTTCTTCTGACTGATGTAGTCTTTATCTTTCTTTTTCTTCTTCTTCTTCTCCCCTCCCCCTCTCCATCCTCCCCCTCAAGTGCCATTTCTGATTCCAAATATTGGCTATCATCATGGCAATCAGACATGAAGATTTTCCTGGGAACAATTTAATCCAGTGGCCTTCCATTTGTCTTCCACATTGCAGTGTGACACTCATACCACTGATCCAATCCCATGGGTCACTTTCTGTTCCTGAGCCCTTTTGGCCCACAAAGTCCTCATCACCCCCAGGCTGATATTGATAAAGCTGCTGCCCTCCATCAAGATAGATTCAAGTCAGATTTAATCCACTTGGGGACCACCACCCTTCCTTGTGGATTTCACCATCAAAGGCCGTTAGTCCTCAGGGTTGTCAGGTTAGTTAACCACCGCCTGACAATCAGCATTGAGTCTTGGCAGTATGTTCTACTCTATTTACCATAGCCTGGCCAGGATAACCTGGCCATTTGAAAAAGTCTTTTGCATAATTCTGGCTCTTGCAGGTGCTGAATCCTTGAGTTCAATTTGCATTGTTAGCTCCATTTTTCTGCCCTTTCCAAACCTCACATTTCAGATTTAACTAACAAAGTGATTTTAACATTACTGTATTTTTCTGAGTCTTAGTAGTGAAATGATCCAGGATATTTTTTTAAAATATGAAAGTACACTTCATCACCATGTATTATTTAAGCAAAATCTAATTCACTCTTATCTTGCCAAGAAAACAATTTAAAATATTTATGACAAAGTCATGTGAAAAATAAATTACAAATATTTTCATTCCATTTACTAAATGTGATTGTTTTCATCCTTATTTTTGTACCCTGCATTGGTGTTGAAATCTGCTTAGGACATCAATGTTGAGAAGCAGCATACAAAGACAGGTTATTTTATATTGAATGCTCTATGAGTATGAATAATAATTAATTTACACATTTCTTTTCAATATTTACACTTGGTTGGCATTCATAGGAAAAGCAACTGAAGATTAGATTTTTTTTTTGACATTCTTCATTATTTATGTCCTGGCAGCGATGTATTGATCTGTCCATATGTACAAGCATCTGTAACTCAGTTGATACATATGTTTGACCAGAGTGTACGTACCAACACATATGAAAATCACCGACCACAATGCTTCGTCCATTGGTGCCAAACATCCTTTTGCTGAGTAGGGAGGATGTGTTTGATAATGTTCCTCTGTGGGATTACAAACCCATCGTTATCAGAATTATAGCTGTGTGCAAATAAGTTTTCACGTTCTCCACCCTATTTGTATGAAATAGATATGGAAGACAACTTCTCCAAATTTCTCCAAGGGAAGGAGAAATTGTCCAGCAGTTTCTCAAAGACAAGACTCACTGTTAGCAGTGGCTATAGGTTGATTTTTCCTATTCTAAACCAATTGGTTGTTTTATATCAAATCCTAAAAGTCACTTGTTCAGCCACATACAGGTTTCTCAGAAGGCAGGTGAGGTGGTCTGGTAATCTCATTTCTTCAAGGACTTGCCCCAGTTTGTTGTGATCCACACAATCCAATTAACCTTTAAAAACCTAGATGGTTTAGGTCCTGGCTGTCTTTTGGAATGCCTGTCTCATTAAGATCTTGTCTGGACATGAATATCTTTAGGGAAAGCACTCTTAAAAATACAACAGTTTTAGAAGCCTGCCTAACAAGCACACGAGAAAGGGTTTTCTCCTCTATGGCTCCCAGACTATGAAATTGCAGTCTGTTTCCACTCTGACTGATTCTGGCTGAAACCATGGGTCTATCTACCCCATGATTGTTGATTGATTAGCATTGGATCTCCAGACCTTCAGGCATGATTTTTTTCCAGCCATACCTGGAGTTGCCACGAATCAAACTTCTGACTTTCTGTATGCTAAATATGTGCTTTGTCACTCTCAACCCTTAATAGTTGCCACTGTGCTACTAAATGTCAGTGATGTGGGACTAGCTGGCAGAGATCAGCAGAGTAGAGATCAGGCCAGAGACATAGCAGGAAGATTCACCCAAAACATTCCACCACCAGAACCTCTAACATGGCTACTACATGTCATTTTATATGATGTTTGTCAGGCAGACTAAAATGATCTGGCTCCTTCTTAGTCATGTGTCATGATGTCTTGTTTTAACAATTATCTTTCCACTTGGCTAATCCAGGGAAAATTGACACCGAATAGGCCATTTGAACTAAAGAGGAAGAAGATTGGTAGACCATTCTAGTTTGTTTGCTTCCCCAGACATCATACAGTTCTTTTAAGATCCAAACCAAATAACCTGATCTAATCTTGATGGAGGTGATACCATTTACTGGGGTATTAATGTCTTTTACATAATTTTGATATTGCTAGAGCCATATGCCTATCATTTCCTCCTGGTGGCTTCATTCAGTTACTAACCTATAGTTGTCCTTAGCCTAACAGGTTTTCCATTTAAAATGGTCTGTGTCATGCAAATGCATACATTGGCCAAAACGAATCTGTACATGGGGGTTGTGTAGAACTTGCCAGTTGGTAACATAGAGTTATAAGCAACTTCAAGCCATCTGTGATCTACTTTGAAAAATATATGTATTTTATAATACAATCACTATGTAGTGGCCTGTTGCATGTTTAAAATACAGTAATACCTTGGATAACAAATGCATCAGATAATGGTAAAATCACATAACGAAGTGAAATTTTGAATTTTTTTGATTTGGATAACTTTATTTTAGCGTTATCTGATGCATCATGTTTGACTCACCAGCCCTCCAGGAAGGGAACCAGCCATGTGCATGGCCACTTCCCTTCCCGGAGGGACGGTGGGTGAGTGCAGAGACACCCTCCTGCCTTCCAGAAAGGAAACTGGCCAGGCGTGTGGCTGCTTCCCTTCCTGGAGGGCCAGCGGGTGAGTGCAGAGTCACCCGCCGGCCCTCTGGGAAGGGAACTGGCCAGGCGCATGTCTGCTTCCCTTCCTGGAGGGGCGGAGGGTGAGTGGAGAGACACCCACCGGCCATCCAGGAACATAAGAACAGCCTTGCTGGAACAGGCCACAGCCCATCCAGTCCAGCATTCTGTCTCACACAGTGGCTCACCTTTTCCTTCAGGGTATTCCCAAGGAGATGCCTTCACCTGCTTAGGATTCCCTGGAAATGGCATTGAGATATATCCTGCCTATCTCTTCAACCTCGAGGTTGTCCTTAAGTATCCATAATTATAGCCATTGATACCCTTGTCCTCCATGAACTAGTCTAATCCTTTCTTAAAGCTGTCAAGACTGACAGCAGTCACCACTTCTTCTGGCAGGGATTTCCATAGACCAGTAATCCTCTGGGTGAAAAAGTACTTTCTCTTATTTGTTTGAGAACTAGTACCCAAAAGTTTCATGGAGTGTCCCCTAGGTAAAGGTAAAGGTTTCCCTTGCTCGAAAGCCAGTCGTATCCGACTCTAGGGTGCAGTGCTCATCTCTGTTTCTAAGCCGAAGAGCCAGCGCTGTCTGCTTCTGCAGACGTTTCCGTGGTCATGTGGCAGGCATGACTAGACACCGGAGCGCACAGAACGCTGTTACCTTCCCACCGAAGTGGTCCCTATTTATCTACTTGCAATTTCTTGCTTTCGAACTGCTAGGTTGGCAGGAGCTGGGATGAAGACGGGAGCTCATTTCCGTCCTGCAGTACTCGGGAATCGAACTGCTGACCTTCCGCTTCCCAGTCAGCGTCTTAGCGACTTGAGCCACTGCAGTTCTGTTAGTTCTAGTGTTATGCGATAGGGAAAACAGTTTTTCCTTGTCTACTTTGTCCACACCGTGCATGATTTTATAAACTTCAATCAGGTCACCTCTTAGACACCGTCGTTCAAGAGTGAAAAGGCCCAACCGTTGCAGCCTCAGATGGTAAGGAAGGTGTTCCAGTCCCCTAATCATTTTGGTTGCCCTCCTCTGCACTTTTTCCAACTCCATAATATCCTTCTGGAGGTATGGCGACCAGAACTGTACACAGTATTCCAGATGGGGCCTCACCATAGATTTATAAAGAGGCAAAATGACACTTGCTGACTTATTTTCTATACCATGGCTGCTTCCCTTCCTGGAGGGGTGGTGGGTGAGTGCACAGACACCTGCCAGTCCTCTGGTAAGGGAACCAGCCAAGCCCATGGCCACTTCCCTTCCCTGAGGGGCAGCAGGTGAGCGCAGATGCATCTCCGAGGTGCCCTAGCTGTTTCGAGGCTTGAATCAAAACAGCGAGGGCACCACTGGAGATCCAAGCCCCAAAGCCGGCAGAGCTCCTGTCCACCTGGGAAGCACCTTGGGGCTTGGATCTCTTCACGCCTGCCTCCTTGTTGATCACCAGGTTGCTTTCAGAGGAGGGAGCTGAGTGGGTCGGCTGACTCCTCTGAATTCAACCCGAGGATCAGACACTCTGACCAGCTTGCTTTCGGAGGAGGTAGCTGAGCAAGTCAACTGCCTCCTCTAAAAGCAACCCAGTCAGAGTGTTGATCCCCAGGTTGCTTTCATAGGAGGTAGCTGAGCAGGTAGGCTGCCTCCTCTGAAAGCAACCCAGGATCAGACACTCTGACTGGCTTGCTTTCAGAGGAAGTAGCTGAGTGAGTCGGCTGCCTCCTCTGAAAGCAACCCAGTCGGAGTGTTGATCCCCAGGTTGCTTTCAGAGGAGGTAGATGAGCAAGTTGACTGCCTCCTCTGAAAGCAACCCATTCGGAGCATTGATCCCCAGGTTGCTTTTGGAGGAGGTTGCTGAGCGGGTCGGCAGTCTCCTCTGAAAGCAACCCAGTGATCTGACGCTGTAATGCCCAGCTTGGTTTGGGGGGAAACGGGTGGGCTAACTTGCCCCCAGCTTCCCCCAAAGGAACCTGGCTTTTTAAAAATATTGTGCAATAAATGTATCGCATAACTTTAAAAATCGGATAACGCTAAGAGTCGTGGAACCAAGGTTTAGCGTTATCTGAAGTATTACTGTTCGTATCTTATACAGACAAGCTAAGTGTGCTGCATGAAGTTGACAGGTGTCAGGCTCTGGTCCTTAATCTCAGGAAATGGGACTCTTTCAACAATTTGACAATCCTAATGAAACAAAGCAGCATATTTCTGTAAAATAATGTTCATTGCTAAATATTATTTTTGAAGGCAATAAAAGAAGTGTTCTAAGTTCCTAACTATCCTTCTATCACCAAAGAGTGGAAAAACAAATTGACAGCAATAGATTTCTGCTTAAAAGGTGATAGAAAGAAGGGAGTCAGAGGGTGGAAGAAATAATAGGCTGTGAGAACAGATACAGCAGGACAAGAGGAGTGAAGTGGAAAAAGAAAAATGTGAGAACATCAAGAATACAATGGAAGAGAACACAAATACAAAATGGAATGGTCCTGATGCCCCACTGAAATAGAAAAAATATTCCTCTTAGGTGTAAAGCTATCTTACCTAACTGTCTAACCTAACAGCTAGGGGCAGGTACAAGTGTATTAAAAAGACTAGTTTTGAAATGTTGGGCATTGCTCAGAAACAGAGAAATAGAAAAGTTTGAATCATTTGATTTGGAGAAGACTTTCCACTAAAGAAACTTCAAGCCTAGTTTAACAATATAGATCACAGATATTGTGATAGTTGAGCAGGAAGTGCAGGGCCATAGCCAGGGGGTGGCAAGTGCGGGTATTGCCCACACTCAGTTAGCAGTTAGCCCACCCTCAAACTCCCGGCTGCTTATATATGTAACATTGTTGCCCATCCTGAAAAAATATTCACCCAACCACATCTAGAATCCTGGCTACGGCCCTGAGGAAGGGTTTGGTTGTGTTTGCAGTAAAACAGTTATTTACCACTTTATATATTGCTGAACTGACTAAAGAGAAATAGTTATTTGCTTTGGAGTCCTTATTGAAGGGTGTGTTAAAAATTGTACAATTCCCCTTTTGTTTTGTGGATGATTGTTTTTTGTTTGTTTGTTTGTTTACACATGATTGCAACATAAGAACATAAGAACAGTCTTGGTGGAACAAGCCACAGCCCATCCAGTCCAGCATTCTGTCTCACACAGTGGCTCACCATTTCCTTCAGGGTATTCCCAAGCAGATGCCTTTACCTGCTTAATAGCAAGGAACCTACAGCTATTAAATTTAACCCACAGTCTTCAAGTGCCTTATAACAATTAATATTTCAGAGTGCTGTAAACTAAACTATACCCATTTATACTGTCTATAGTATACAAAATTATTCTTTTAGATGGCTTTTGAGTACTTCAAATAAACAGCATATATTTCTTTCCTTTTTTCAATCATGGCATTTTTTTCTGGACCTAAATTGCCTTTCAGAAATACTATAAAATGCATTGTATTTTATAGGTCTCTTAACAACCAACTTATTACTGCCATTATTATTACAGGACTTTAAACAAAACAAAGTCTGTCACAATTTCCTGCCATGAACCTTTGGGACTCTCACTGATATTTTTTCTGCATTATCATTCATTGGTGCATGGCTGAATGAGTAAGTCTTCATACAAATGTCCCTGCATACCTTACAGTATAATTGACCTTTGTGGAGCATTGTATGAAAAGTGTGAATGAGACTAAGACTTAAAACTTCTGAGATATATAACCTTTTAGATTTTTATATATATCAAGTGTTTTTAAACATAGGTAGATTCTAGAAAATATTCTTTTGACAATGGCTATATCATCCACCTTAAGGTTCCAGACTAAAACCCTAGAATAATCCTGAAAATGTCTTGATGATAAATTAGGACGTGTTGTTTAAGGAATTATTGCATTTAAGCACATAAAAGGCACTCTTGTTCAGGAACATTAGTACTACAATTATCAGTTTAAGAACAGAAGTATATATACATTTTATTGTATTTTTCTACAGAAGCTAAAAAGGCTGCTCAGCTGCTATTAAATATAAGTTAAAATAGGAACTACTGTGCCATACCTTTGGTGTTGAATTATAGTTTATGTTAAATTTAGGAACATTTTTCTATGCAGGAAATCTTTACTTCAAACATGTTCAACCCTGTATTTTATGTGGTGATCACTCTTGGTTAGTGCCTGCAATTCTGTATAAATGAAAGGGGTTGGTTTACATTTAGGTATGTATTATTGGTTTAGTAACCTATAATATAAGTGTTCTGCAGGACTTCTTAAAATCTAACCAGAGGGTGAGCAAACTTGCAATTTGAGTAGGCTATGGCACAGAGAGATCCCCAAATCCAGAGGAGGCATCTTTCATGAGCTATTTTTTTAGTTATTCAGGTATAATAGAAAAAGAGTGTATTAGAAACAACAACAGAAAGCAGACATTTAACAAAATGAACACATGGCAAAATGGATTATTTATGTAAGAGGTTTGTTGCTGATTTTCACTAAACTACTGCCTTTTAAAGTAAAGGATAGAGAGATAAATAAAATTTGTCCTCCAACAGTCTTGATATTGCTGGCATTGGTGATTCCATCTGTACTTCTTTCCTTGTGAGAAACTTCCAAGATCTTGTATTTTCTGTTGTTGCTGCTGTTCAAATAAGTGTCATGCCCGCATAGAAGCCAGGATATCAGGAAAAATATGATGTCAGTTTCCCATCTCTTGTTTTGTAAAGAATGAACCTACTATCTCCTCTTATAAAATTAGTTAATGGTTGAAGCCGTTGCCAATATCTTCTTCCCATTCCTTGAGCAATTTTCCAATTTTCAGGACTCTTAGTCCAGTGGTGGTGAACCTATGGCATGCATGCCAGAGAGGGCACTCCCAGCCCTTTCTCTTGGAATGCATGCCGTGGCTTCCTCCCTCCCCCCAGCACAGAGTTTACCCTGCCCCTCTGCCCAGCTGCCCAATGGGAGTGCTTCCTCTTTCCCCCAACACAGAGTTTGCCCCACACCTCTGTTTGGGCACTCAGTCTCTAAAAGGTTCGCCACCACTGTCTTGGTCTGTCTACAGAAACATGAGGTCTATTTCACAGAGCTGCCTGCAGATAGTACATAGAAAGCAAAGAAGTGGTAGAAATTATTTGGACATGGGGATGTAATGGGAAAAAGTACTATGCAAAGCAAGATAAAAACTGTGTAGTACCATAACAACATTTCTAATATTTAAGTTGCAATTTATGCTGCTGTTTTTGGTACAATGAAATGAAAATATTGAGCATTTGGGAGAAAAGAAAATATTCTATGCTATCTTTCACAGGCTTGTGAGAGATGAGCTGGGTGTAATTCAAAAATAGAAAAGAAACAGGGAGAAGACAAGAGAAAAGAAAACAATAGAAGCCTATACAGGCAGATGCTGTGAATCATGGATTTCTAGAAAGAAGTTTTAAACATTGACAAATGAGAATTACCTTTGGAAGGAATAACTCTGTATTTACTTGCCTTGGAAATAAGCTACTGGCCTGATCAAGCATAAGCCCTAAGTTAAATAGCTCTTACTCTGAGGTGAACACACAGAGTAAATTCATATGTTTCTATTGATTAGGAAGACCACTTCGCATTGCAATGGGATTTTGGTAATGATATTAAATAATTTACTGCTGTAAGATTTTTCCTGAGATGAGGAAGTAAAGTACTGTATCTTTATTTCATACCCCCCCCCAAAAAAAAAACAACCCACAAGTTTTTAAGTAGACTATTGTGTTAGTCTATTGTAGCAAAACAAAACAGAAATGTTGAATAGTTCAGTGGTTTGATGGTGGGAGTTCAATTTGCAACTGTGCCTCCTTGACAGGGGATGAGCTTGATGACCCACTGAGTCCAGTTTTAAAATTATTATTAAGTCTATTATTTAAACAAAACCCACATGTTAAAATACAAACAGATTCTGTTTGTTGTAAACTACTGCTTGTGAGATTTAAGGAAAGGACTTCCATGCATCAAAGCAAAATATTGTATACTTTCCTGGGAATAAGTTCCACTGAACTGAAATAAACTTATTTCTGAGTAAACATAAACTGAAATGCATATTACTCTGTTTCCAGTTTAGTGGTAAGTAAATTGTCCTTGGCTATACCTATATTTCCCATATACATATTGCTTGCTGAAGCAATTTGCGCTATGGACAAACCTCTCTATGTAAATTATTAAAATTATTATTAAAGGATATTAGATGATTTTTCTTAACTTGTTTCAAAAAGTGCATTTAAAGGAACATAGCAGAGAACAATTCTCTTCAAGAAAACAAGAAACTAACAAACTCAAAATAGCTGCAACAAACATTATTTTTCCATTTGGGCATCATTTTCCATATTGATGCATTGATATGGATCATTACACCAATATTCCCTTGACTGCACATTGCTCAGACATACCTCTTACAAATTCATACCTGACCCCATTTTCAACTGTGAAGTGGTAGTGGTTAAATATTAGAGAAATACATATCCATTGTAGGCCTAGGAGTTTCTAACCCTTGTTTAATGTCTTCTTATTTTCACATCTTCTTTCTTCTTGAATCTTGTAAGATTCATGTACCCTGTGATGTGCAATCACTGTAATTTAACCTTATTATATTACTTATACCAAAAATGGCAGAAAGTGAAGAAGACCTAAAGAGCCTCTGGATGAGGGTGACAGCTGGTCTGAAACTCAACATAAAAAAAACCAAGCAAACAAACATAAAAACAACAACCCATTTGGCCTCGTCACTCCCTGGCAAATAGAAGGGAAAGAAATAGAAGCAGTGACATACTTTACCTTCTTGGGATCTAAGATCACTGCAGAAAAGAGGACTCACTGGAGAAGAGCCTGGTGGTAGGAAAGATTTAAGGTAAAAGGAGAAGGGGGCGGCAAAGGATGATATGGCTAGATGGCATCATTGATGTAGTGGGCAGAATGTGGAGAATGGCAGATGACAGAGGAGCCTGGTGTGCTGTGGTCCATGGTGCCACAAACAGCTGGACTCGACTGTGCAACTGAACAATACCTCCCCCCCCCAAAAAAAAAACAACAGCAGGAGAATATTTGATGAACTTACTCTCATTTTAGCATTTTAACATAACATAAGAACAGTTTTGCTGGAACAGGCCACAGCCCATCCAGTCCAGCATTCTGTCTCACACAGTGGCTCACCATTTGCTTCAGGGTATTATTCCCAAGCAGATGCCTTCACCTGCTTAGAAATGGCATTGAGAGATATCCTGCCTATCTCTCCAACCCAGAGGTTGTCCTTAGGTATCCATAATTATAGCCATTGATACCCTTGTCCTCCATGAACTTGTCTAATCCTTTTTTAAAGCTGTCAAGACTGACAGCTGATACCACTTCTTCTGGCAGGGAGTTCCATAGACCAGTGATCCTCTGAGTGAAAAAGTACTTTCTCTTATTTGTTTGAGAACTAGTACCCAAAAGTTTCATGGAATTCCCCCTAGTTCTAGTGCAATAGGGAAAATAGTTTTTCCTTATCTTCATGAGTCTAACTCATGCAGGATCTTTTGTTGTTTTATGCCATCAAGTTATCGCTGACTTATGACAATTCTATGAATGCGTGATCTTTACAATGGAATGTCTTTACCAACCCTGCTCAGCTCTTGCACTACCCAGGCCATAGCTTCTCCAATGGAGTTGACCAATTTTGTGTTTGGTCTTCCTCATATCTTACTGCCTTCTACCTTTCCCAGCATTATTGTCCTTTCCAGAAAATATTGCCTTCTTGTGATGTGATATACCCAAAGTATGAAAGTCTCATTTTGGCCATTTTTGTCTCCAGAGATAGTTCAGGGTTGATTTACTTTTAGACTCACTTGTGCATCTTTCTAGCAGTCAAGGGTATCTGCAAGCTCTCCTCCAGCACTATAAGTCAAACGAATAATCTCTTTCTTGTCAGATTTCTTTACAGTCCAGCTTTCACTCTCATAAATAGTAATTAGGAATACAAGCATGTGAATTATCTTGGTTTTGGTCTCGAATAAGCAAAATTACACTGGATGATCTTTTAAAATCCATTCATTGCTGGCCTTCTGAGTCTCAGTCTTCCTCTGATTTCTAGGCTGCAGTCTGCCTTTGGATTAATGATTGAACCAAGGATACAAAATATTTCACTATCTCCATTTCTTCATTGTCAGAACTAAAATTGTGGAGTTCTGTAGACATGATTTTTGTCTTCCTGATGTTCACCTCTCATCCTGCATTTGTACTTTCTTCTTTCATTTTCAACAGAAGCTGTTTCAAGTCATTGCTTCTTTTGCTAGAACCTACTGCTGTCTCTGACCTCTCGACCTACTATTGTGAAGCTAAGTTCACAACAGTAGGCTCATTTTCTTCACAGACAAGTTTAGGAAAAATATTATATGTTTAAAATAAAGAAATACTGGGCAAATAAAGAAACACTGTTTCTCACAGGCACAAGGCATTTATGAAACAGAACCATCAAAAATGAGATATGGCAGCAATTGGTAGAACTTCACTTAAAGCTAGAAATCTGATTTAAAAGATTTGCAGTACTTTGTTTAGCATTCACCAGTTTCAGCAACAGGAAGCTCAAGAAAGGAAGACATCAGCCCATTAGCCCCATGATGGCAAACCTATGGCACACATGCCCAAGGTGACACACAGAGCCAATTCAGTGGGCACACACTAACTGAATTCCCACCCAGGAGGTATGGCCAGACATCCCCCTCCTACCTAGGAGACGGGGAGACAGTGTGCACACACGCTGCTCCTCTTCTTTGGAGGGGTGTCTCATTGCCTCACTTCTCCTCCAGGTAAGGATTTCAGCCTCACAAGTGGCGGAGTCAGGCAGGTGGTGGTGGGATTCTGGGTGGTGGTGGGGTGATGCGCAGCTTTGTCCGAAGATTGATGGAGTAGCAGTACCTTCACACAGGGCGCTGCTACCACATCCATCTTCAGAGAAGGCCACGCTGGGTTTTCTGGGGGGTGGGGGTGGCAGCATGGCTTTGTCAGAAGACCGATGTGGTAGCAGCACCTTTGGGCCCCCATCCCTCCTTTTTGGGCACTTGGCCCCAAAACGGTTCACCACCACTGCACTAGCCCAACAAAGCTGCCTCTTGCTGAGATAAAATGTTCACTGGGCAAGGGTTACTAGATGTGAAACTCAAAAGTCATGCCCTAAAAGTCAAAGGTTTCTTTGTTTTTATGCTTTAGAAATCCTCACCAACCTGTCTTTGGAATGAGTCAGTTTCAATCAATTAATTCATAATTTATGTCTTGAACTTTTAGCTCTAGAGAAGGTGAAATAATTACACAATATAGAAGGGACAATGTACATATTGAGAAAAACCCCAAGATTAAAACAAGTGACAACATCTCGCTTAAAAAATTAGGCAGTATTCTGCCAATTTAGACACTGAATTCTTTAATGAGCTCCCAGCAGAGAAGAGTTGAGGTGAAACATTCTAAATGGGATACATATGGCATAGACAAAAACATTCTGCTCCAAATATGAGTTGCAACTATTTCCATTACATTTTAGAATATCAGTCTGTTCTCACTCTGAATTCACAATGAAGACATGGAATCTGCTTTCTGTAAGTATGGAATCAAATTTCTACTCACCCATGAATTTACAGAGTTGACTCTTACCCTCAATTCCCCTGTACAAAATAAGAAGATTAATGGTGTACCACATAGAGGTACTGTAAAATAAATGACAGATGAGGAGTATAATAGAGTAAGCAAGGCACATTTTATTCCCACTGAAATCAAAGAGACATTGGTGCTTAACTATGCGCTTAAGTCAAATTGATTTCATTTTCAGTGGGATTTAGGCAGCCTAATGCTCTGGAGATTGTGTTTCAAGAGCTGCTTGGAGTAGCATCCTCAGCCCAGTGGAAGATGGAGATGGAAGTGCATTTTTTATTTCTAATAGGTAGCTGTACACCTGAATGCAGCCTTTTCCCATTCAGGAAGAAGATACAAAATGCTTTACATGCACTTTGCATAATGAACATACATGTCCCCTTTATCTGTACCCAGAGGAGAAATGCTCAAAGATCTGATATTTATAGTTGGAAAATAAATTAGGAATGGTTGCACTTTCCATGCTATAATAATTTTGACAGCTGTACAGAATCATTGAAATGTAGAGATCAAAGCATGCAAAGCAAGTGGATGTAGTCCTAAATGAAACAGTGAGATTGGTCACAGGACGTCTAAAACCAGCCCCAATACAAAAATTGCATCACTTAGCTGGCATCCCCCCACCAAAATTTCACCAAGAAAGTGTAGAAATCTGATTCATGTCTCAATCAGTCTCATGAAGTAGCAGTTTATATCATCAGATCTTTTAAGATAGAAACTTCAGAGTCCACGAAGTCCAGCTTCATTAGGCTCAGTAGGAAGGGAAACAGATAGAGAGAAAAGCAAACACACACGCTGGTCTTTTGGCTGAACAAAGGAAACTAATGCCTTCTCTTTATTCAAGCAGAGAGTCTCAGAAACGAAACCTATTCAAGCAGAGTATACCAGAAACGAAACTTAACAGTAACAAAACTCAGGGCATACAGCCAATCAGAAGTGTCAGAGCCCAAATAAGGAGAAGAAAGGAGAATTCTTTTTCACTATTCTACGCATGCCCAAAATCTAGCGTTGTCTCTCAGTAAGCAAAGAGGCTTTTGTTTACAAAATGTGTCAGAAGACAGCCTGACAGAATCCAGATGCATTCCTACATGTCCTCCTTTTTCATTTAAATTTGAGAGAGGGACGGCTAATCATACCACTGCATGTCATCATACTCCATAACTACTCCTCCATATACATCACTGTCCTCCTGGACATCGTATCCCTCCTGACTCATGGTACCTTGTTCCGGAGGATGATACCTCATTGAGTACAATTGCCGTCGTGCAAAGCGTTACACATAGAAATAAGATTAGGAATACAAGTAATGCAAAAATACAAAGGTATAAAGCAGATAATAATAATAAACCCATAAAAGAAAACTTGTCTAAGGACAGATAAATCAGGCAACCAAGAAGTCACCCAATCAAAGAGATTAACATCAGTGTGTACATTGTTAGTAATTCTCTCCTGTAAATTCTGAAGTTCTTTCTCAATAGTATTATTCAGATCCTGGAATTTTACCCGACATCCCTGGTTCCCGACCAGTTTACAAAATCCTCCGGATTTTGCTAACAGGTAATCTATGACCCATCGGGCCGGCAGCAGTTCTCCGGCGCCGTGCATCTGCCCGAGGCGGCATTTGTACTTGTACGGGTAAGGTAAAATAACCCAATGCTGCACATTGATATTGTCCTGGATGGAAATTCGTGGCAACTCCATTAAAAAAGAACCACATGTTAGGATCCTTGATTCGCCATCCATTGCAAATTGAACCACTATCTATAGCAGAATAATCAGGAGTAAACATAGGAAACACATCATATATATCTTCAATAGTAGTGTTAAACAAGGTATAATTAAGCTTATAAGAACTGTTATAACTACCCCATAACCAAAAATAATCATCACAACCCGTATAATTGCCTACACTCCGCAAAACCCTTTGTGCTTGAGTCCAGTGCTTCCATTTACTATTCCAGACTCCAGAACTATGACAGCAGAAACAAAGTCCTTTAGTGTATTTCTTGAATGTCATGCTTCGCCAGCGGGTGTTGTTAAATTGTTCTGGAGGATTAGAGAAGAGTGTAGATCTATCAAGATGTTGCAAATGTCCAATAACCAACTCTGGCGTGTTGAACAATGCCGGAAGAAAGGCCATTTGAGACACTGCCAGAGGATGCCCATAGTATAACGTTGCATTCTTACCATGAACCTCAAACATATAGTTAGCATGACGAATCCAAAAGTTGGGGTTGCCCCCATGAGGTATTGTTCTTACAGCTGGAAGCACAGTAAGAAAGAAAACAAATGTCAGCAAATTTAGTCTACTGGTGAACCACCATCCTGGAGCTGAGTAACCTTCTTCTCTCTCCATGGGCGGATCGCTCGAGCAGGAATCCTTCCACTCAGGATTCCCTTGTTGCCAATAAATGACCAATGGCTTAGGAAGACACTCCCCTAAGAAACAGGAGCATGCCCTGTTATTACTAGTACCATGTAACTAAACATGAAACATGAGTGACATATAACACAAATGCAATATCACAAACCCATATACATGTGTAGGGTACTGAAACTCTGCCATGTACTTCTGAAGGTACCTTGAGATATGCAGTTTCATAAGACAAAATATAACATAAGCAAAGACAGGTCTTTCTCCTGCAAGAGAATAAGCAAACATTTAAGCATAAACAAAACATGAACATTTCTTTTCTTCCTTACATGAAGGAGGTCCAGTTGCATTTTAGAAAGCATTTCTCACTTCCCCAATTACATGAGTAAGGCATTAAATTTCTTCTTCTCCCACTGGTGTGAGTGAAAGAAGCATTCAATAACTTATAATCAGCATAGCATGGTAACTCAAATACAGTACAAATCTCATTAAAGCATTTCACACTCATAGCATGAGCAGGTTGCTTAAAAAAGGTTTTCAGGTTTTAAAATGCAAACAAAGCCAATTCTTCTTTACAGTCCACACAAACTTTTTTTCTTTTTAGTCCAATTAAAATGTCCAAATTAAAAGTCCAAATCTTGATTGAAGCTTCCTTAAACATTCTCTCCTCTCCAGCACAGTTCTTGGCATGGCAAAGGTTGAAATTAAGCCATAAATTAAGTCTCACTGACTTCACAAGACAATCCCACACAACCCCCCTTTTCAGCTTTTCTGGCACACACACATTCCTTTATGCTCCAGCCACCCCCATCTGCATTAAGGCAGGCGAAGAGGTGTGAAGGCACAAAGAACTTCTCCAGAAGTTGCAAGTAATTTTCACACAGAAGAAAATCACAGGGAATTCCAAGTTGCTTTCCCTGCAATCCTGATGCCTGAAACTTGGAACAGCTCACTCTGGATCTCTTTGTTTGAGGGTTGGGCAGTTCAAAATCAGCCAAAAACTGTATGTCTTCTTCCTCCTTGTATTTTTGCAACAGCCTGCTGTCCATCGAGGAAATATTCACCCCCCTCTTCCTCTGTATTTCTTTCATCTCCAGCATCTGATTCTCAACCTTATGACAAACTGCATCTGTTAGTTTGTACTTGCACCCCTTTTTTGTCTTGGGTTTTGTGCGTTCCTCCTTTGGGCCATCCTTCCATTTCTGCAGGATCTTCCTGCCCAAACGTGAGGTATCAAATTTACTACTCAGCTTCTCCTGCTTTTATGATGAGGGTTGCTTCAAGGGGGGGCTGAGATCTCCTATGCTGCTCTTTGAAACACACTTCTTGCTTCCTGCCACTCTGCATGCATTAATAGCTTCAATCTGTGATGAGGTCCCCACCATTTGTTCCCCATCAGCTGGCACTAGCTGTTTTTTAGACTCGGCAGGCAGTATTGCAGCAGAGAACAGGTCTTTTGTAGGGCTAAAAGTGCTTGATTGCTGCAAGGCAGGATATAATGTCCCATCTCCTTTTCCACCTCCACCCCCATCAGGGGGCTGTTGTTTCTCATATGATGGAGGAGCAGTTGCCATAGCTCCTCCCTTGTCTGGTGGCAAAAGCTTTGGGAGGGGGCCATCAAGCCTCTGAGAGAATAACATATTCTTTGGAGTGAGTCTCTGAAGGCAGTCTCTGACTTCCTCCCATGTAAATAATATTGATATAGGAATTCCATTATGCTTCTGCATTTCTCTCCCAATCTGTTTCCACTGTTTTAAGTCCAGACATTGATCATATTTAACCCAAGGACTGATTTTTTCTATAGCTTTAACCAGCTGCTGTATCTTCTTCTCATCAGCCTTTCGCCCATTGTTAATCAAAAGATCTGAGATATCTTTACAAAGTTCATTCATTTGCGACGCCATCACACATCCCATAATTCAAAAAAATAATATTTTTCTTCACTCACCTAATGTGGGACCCAATGTAAAATTGGATGAATTTTGAGCGCTCAATTTATGACCTTCCTCCGATCTGACCTTTTGCCTGGTCGTAGGTGAATGAGACCTTCCCCGGTCGCCAATTATGAGGTGTTAATTGCTGAAGCAGAGTTCAAAGAAGGCTCTCTCATTGTAGTTCAAAGCGTCACACGGAGCGCCACTTGTAGAAATCTGATTCATGTCTCAATCAGTCTCATGAAGTAGCAGTTTATATCATCAGATCTTTTAAGATAGAAACTTCAGAGTCCACGAAGTCCAGCTTCATTAGGCTCAGTAGGAAGGGAAACAGATAGAGAGAAAAGCAAACACACACGCTGGTCTTTTGGCTGAACAAAGGAAACTAATGCCTTCTCTTTATTCAAGCAGAGAGTCTCAGAAACGAAACTTATTCAAGCAGAGTATACCAGAAACGAAACTTAACAGAAACAAAACTCAGGGCATACAGCCAATCAGAAGTGTCAGAGCCCAAATAAGGAGAAGAAAGGAGAATTCTTTTTCACTATTCTACGCATGCCCAAAATCTAGCGTTGTCTCTCAGTAAGCAAAGAGGCTTTTGTTTACAAAATGTGTCAGAAGACAGCCTGACAGAATCCAGATGCATTCCTACAAGAAAGTACTGCTCAGAAAGACTGGGTAAAAGCAAAATCCTCCGAAACACACCTGCTGTTTGATTATCACCAACCACCAAAGCAGAGACTGAAATCAAGGGACAGTTTCCTCATAACCTCTGCCCCCTTTTAACAAACAGCCCCTAGACCACCCTAGAATGAGGGAAGGTGAGCAAGGAGCTACCAGATAACTGGGTAGAACCACAAAATTCTCTACCACCTGGCCAAGAACAACCATGGCCTGTTTGGAAAGCTTTAAACATACTGCATGTCGGGGTAGGAAGATCAAGGGCTAATCTGAGAAATTGGGGTTTCCCTGGAGTATGGGAGTTAATTTGTATTTCTCTCACTGTATTATCATAAGTTAATACCTCCAGGCTTATGAACCTTAAAAACAAAAACAACAGCAACAAAAGAACTTTTGCAATGATTCACAAATGTTAATTTTCCTCTTGGATATGACTCATATGGGGAACTCTACAAAATATTTAACAGCATTGACTTCAGAATGGTTTCCATCTTTTAAAGAGGTTTTTGGTATGAATTGGTAACTTTTGATACTTTGTGATGATACCATGTGAAGATCTTGTTTTCCTCTTACAACTAGTAAGTTTTAAACACAGGGAAGAAAATCAATACACGTTAGGACTGTGCACAGATTCCTCAATCCACTACAATCCAAATCAGATCCCATTTTATTATTTTAGATAGAGACCCAATTTGACACAACATTCCCTAGTTTATTT
The DNA here is from genome assembly GCA_035047305.1 of Bradypodion pumilum. Lineage (NCBI taxonomy): Eukaryota > Metazoa > Chordata > Lepidosauria > Squamata > Chamaeleonidae > Bradypodion > Bradypodion pumilum. Next base: position 330,021,391 of record JAWDJD010000003.1, read on the forward strand.
CCAATCTAATTTGGCCAAGGGTCTAGACCTGTATGTTGTTTATGTTTATATTTATTCAACTTATACCCCACCCTACTCAACACATGGCCGACTCAGGGCGGCTAACAACATATAAATGACCCCATGGCAACCCAAGGGGCTTGCATATAGGATACAATGTTCAAAATACAATTATAAATACAATGTTTCAAGTAAATACAATAAAGCCCAAGATCTAATATTACAAATTACAATATAAGGTAAAATAATAATGCAAAACCCACAAAAACCCCTGCCTTTGAGGGGGATATCAATCCATACAATATAACAATAGCATAGTAATACAAAAATAGATTCAGTACAATAAGCAGACAATAATACAATATCACATTCAGGAAAAAAACCACAATATCAATTCATCACATAATAAATAAGTAATCAATATTAACAAAATCCCCAGGGGATGGAGTACAGCTCACATCCCATATAGTGCCCAGCCCAACATCCCCAGCTGCGGCAACAGCAGCCTGTCTCTGTCTCCCTGCCCCTCCCCCCCACTCTCACCATAGACCAGGGGAGAGAGCCGAGGTGGTGTGTCGGCTTCAGCGTCTTGGCGGCAGCAGCTTCTAAAGTCCCCGCCGAGAATAAGGCACAGCTGGGTCGATGCTCCCATCTCCCCTGACCGACTTGGCCCGGGGAGAGAACCGCAGGTGGCTCCCATCCTGGGCTGATGGCGGGGACCCAGGAGAGCTTTGGCGTGGCGTCTTTCTCTTTCTCTCTTGTTTGGCTGCTCATTCTTACCGGTTCAGGCATAAATATTTTTCCTGCTGGAGTTTAGGTTGAGTAAGGGAGTGAAACCTCTGTTCATGTGCTCTACATGGGGCTGCCCTTGATGACCATTCGGAGACTGCAGCTGGTCCAGAATGTGGTGGCATGGGTGGTGAAGAAGTGTGGACGATATGCCCACACCTTGCCACTACTTCGGGAGCTGCACTGGCTACCAGTTTGCCTCCGGGTGCAATTCAAGGTGCTAGTTTTGACCTTTCAAGCCCTATATGGTAGTGGGCTAGGATACCTTAGAGACCGTATCACCCCAAGAGTGTCTGCCCATCCAACTAGAGTGGATCGTAGGGGCTCTCTAGTTCTGCCATCAACTAGAGGGGCACATCTATCTAGTACCCGAAGGACTTCTCCGTGTCTGCACCAGCCTCCTCTGAAACCTCCTGCCAACAAATCTAAGACTACAAACAGAATTGCTGACCTTTGGGAAAGGTGTGAAGACCTGGCTGGTAGGGCAGGTGTGGGGCCCTAATGGGAATACGGTCCCCGCCTGTTGGCTCACAATAAAATAGCAATCAGGAGCCCTCTCTGTCTCTTTTTTACAGTGGTTGGGGTGGTTGGTTGGGATAACTAGGGGTTTTATGTGTTTTATATGTTTTTAAAAGTTGTTGTAATGCCACCCTGAGTCGGGTTCACCTGAGTGGCGTATAAATGTGAATATTATTAAATTAAATTAAATTACATTACATTAAATTACATTAATTAACAAGTTTGTATCAGTTACTGCCAGGAATAAGGCCCCAACCCAGTCAAAGCAAGTGACAAACAGAAAAAGAAGAAAGCCCTAAAATGTGTACAGAAAACAAGTTAAATTTGGAGTCGATGAGGAAGACGGGCCCTACTCTCCTAAAACTAATAGAAGCCTTAACACTGAAAACCCAGAAAAGAAAGGAAGTCACACTCACCTCATAGTAAAAGTGTAAGTAAAACTACATGAGCCAAAGAAGAAGCAGTGAACACCTGAGCAAAATTCAATATGCAAGACAATATAGTACTAGCCCCACACTCTCAGCAGTTGGAGTGTGCAGGTGAGGCAGTCAGTCTATGAAGTTCACTTCTTTCCTCTTTCTTGTTTCTCACATCACTTCAGACACAAATTTGTATGGTATTTTACCCTTCCCCCCATCAACATACATATTAACAATGCTAACCCTCCGAATGCATCCCCCCCCCCTGAAAAAAAAGCAACCCGGAACTTCATCAGAAATGCATCAGGACTATTTGCTTTGATCCAAAATGTGTCTGAGTTAACATAAACAAACCCAATTCAACCTGGGATTCAGCATTCAACCAAAACCTTTGCCAAAACAAATCTATGGTGTGTGTGTGTGTGTGTGTGTGTGTGTGTGTGTGTGTGTGTGTGTGTGTGTGTGTGTGTGTGATAGTGGACACATTTTTAATGTTCATGCTTTTTGATGGTCAAATTGCCATAAGCACCTGTCTAATTCTGCACTGCATAAAGAACACCCTCCTGCTGCACATCTTGAATGAGCTGTAGTGATTAGGAAGTGTGTCAGTTCTTTTTTTTAAAAAATTTTTTATTAAGTTTTTAATAAACATACAAAAAAGAAAAGAAAACATTAACAATACGTTAACAATACAATACACTAACAAATCCATAGTATCTTACTAACAAACATTACTGTATGTTAGCACATAACAATATCTATACTCATTAATTACTATTTAACTACCAAATATTAAGAGCCATTGTTTCAAAGTCCAAAATAATAGAAAAAAAATTTTTTTTCTGTACTACCACAAATCTTTTTCACAAATAATAATCACCCTGTGAATATGTACAATGCCCGGAGAGTTTATTTTCTACTCAACTCCAAAAACATCTTTGAAATGGTACTGGTCCTGAACTATCATTTGCCATAATAGAGTGATCCACGAACGGTTTCCATATATTCCAAAATCTATTCTCTTTTAAATTATCTCTTTTGACTTTAATCTCCCATGTCAATTTATCGTTCAATGCTAAACTCCGCATTTCTTTATACCATTCTCCAATCTGTATATCTACATCGTTTTTCCAATTTCTAGCTATACATTGTCTACCCGTTGTCAGTGCGATTTCCAATAATTTTTTTTCCTCCTTGTTTAAACCCAAGCCTTCCACATTCGTTAAAAGAATAGTACCCGACACCAACTTAACACTTTTACCCAATATTTCACCAAACTCATTTTCTATTCTTCCCCAAAAATCCCTTATTTTTTTACAACTCCACCACATATGTTCGTATGTTCCATCAATTTCTTTACATCTCCAACATAACTTATCTCTTTTATTATCCATCTGGTAAAGTCTTAATGGTGTCAGGTACCATTGCCACAACATTTTAAAATTATGTTCTTTAATTCTTACAGACATTGTTCTCATAATCCTCTTTTTCCATTTATTTTTCCATTCAATCTCCCCGATCTTTATATTCAAATTTTGTTCCCACTTCCGTTTCAAGTCCTCCTGTGGATCTGCACCTCTATTCAGTATATTATAAAGCTTGCTTACAAGACCTTTAATACTGCTTTCCCCTTTTCTAATCTTCCTTACCAATTCCTCAAATTCCGTATGTATTCTATCTATCCCTATTTCTCTTTTATATTTTTTATTCCAATTGTCCACCTTTAACTTCTGAAACCAATTCAGATTTAATATCTCAAACATTTTTTTCCGCTCGGCATCAACATCACACGCTTTTAACCAATCCTTCAATAACAACGTCCCATTTTTATCCAATATTTCCATTTTTTCTTTGTCTAATTTTATTGGGAAACACATCATATAGTCAATTCCAAAATTGGAGAGAGATTCGGAACCATATCTTTTTTTACCTTCTTCCACACCTCCATGAGACCTTTCATCATAAAATTATTTGACCTTTTCACCTTATCCTTCATTCCCAAAAAAATCAAGTTTCCAATATTTCTATACTCTTTCATTTCCAATTGTTCCCAAATTACCTTTTCTCTTGCCAAGATCTTCACAACATTCTTAACTTGAAATGCTCGGTAATATAATAACAAATTTGGCATACCCAAACCCCCTTTTTTCTGAGACCAATACCATAATTTCTTTGGAAGCCTAGATTTTTTACCTCCATTACAAAAACCATTAAACATTTTTTGAAACTCATTAATTTCTTTCTCTTTTAAGTGGATCGCTAGTGTATCGAATAAAAAGTTAATCTTTGGTAACAATATCATTTTACACATGGCAATCCTTCCGAACCATGACAGTTTTAACTTCTGAAGTTCTTGTATTTTATTCTTAAATTCAATTCTCAAGCTGTCATAATTCAATCGTTTGAGTTCTTCTAATTTATTTGAAATGATTATCCCCAAATACTTCAGCTTATCTTTGATTTGTATATTAAGTGTCGACACCGTGCTACCCATCTCGCTTGGTTTCAAATTGCACAACATCAATTCAGATTTGTCCCAGTTTATCTTTAATCCAGTTATAGCTTGAAATACTTGTAGATGATCTTTAATCCTATCCATCACCTGCTCCGGGTGCTTCACCATAAGCAATGTATCATCTGCATACATACTCACTTTATTACCCATAATCCCTTCTATATTTGAATCCTCCCTTATACTTTTAGCTAAAATCTCCATTGCCATTATAAACAAGATAGGAGATAATGGGCAACCCTGCCTAGTACCAGCCTCTAGCTTTACCACATCCGTAAGCTCCTCGTTTACTCTAACCTTGGCATTTCCTTTTTGATATAGTAAATCTATAACCCTGTTAAATTTATCCCCGAACCCATATTTTCTAACTATTTCCTTAATTGAAGACCACTGCAATGAATCAAATGCCTTAAAAATATCCAATGATAGTAATCCCACTTTTTCCTTTGTTTGATTAACATTGTCTATTAAATCTAATACCCTTCTAGTCAAATCCGCCATGTGTCGTCCTTTTAGAAACCCAACTTGATCAACATTTATATATTCCCCCATAAAACTATTTAAACGGTTAGCCAATATTGCCGTGAAGATCTTCGCATCTTGATTTATAAGCGAAATTGGTCTGTACGAATCCACTCTTTCCAAATTCTTACCAGATTTTGGCAAAAGAACAATTGTAGTGTTATACCATGAGTCAGTTCTTTTAAAATAGTGATAAATGATCTTTCCATCCATGTTAATTTAAACATGATCAGTATTTCTCTCCTATTCAGTTTCCAAATGCACATGCCTTTGCGCTGTAGTCTATACTATGGGTTGCCCAAACTTTGCAGGATGTGGGCTGGTCATGTGGTTCAGCAGCCAGCCATGTTTTTCCTCCCATTGGATGTGGAAGTAAAAATGCACCTGTGCATGTGCCTAACACTGCTGTAAATGCATCCATAGCCAGATAGAAAGGCGCTGCTTACTGGATCCGGCCCACAGGCCATAGTTTGGGCACCACTGCTCTACTACAATACTTCTAGCATTATTGAACTATGTCACAACAAACTTCTTTCAATAAATTTCTAAAATTTTCTAATTTTAAATATTGCATGCTATACCCATACTATTAGTTCAACATGGTGGCTATGATAGTTGTTCTATAAATCTAATAGAAACCCTACTTATTAATATGTTTGTTTTTTTCTCCAGCTTACAAAATATTTCTAGCACAGCATCTTTTTTCTTATCTTTGACACTCTTCCACAATGCTTTCCTACTTTTGTTTCTGATATCCTATTGAAGGCTACCTGCTCTTACATCTGAGGTCATACTGTTCTTTGCAATTCAGTGTCATCGACTTCTTCATACTGATGTTTCTCCTATTTCTCAAAGTTTTGCTCATGATTTCTAACAGGTCAACCTTTCCTTGTTTGAATTATGCTTAGTTTTAGCAGCATGACACATTTCAATTGTTCCCCCAATAGGAGTACTGTAAGCTCCAAATGTACAGCTGTCAGATGGCAGTTTGAAGTTACTAGAACTGTATGTGGTATCTTTTCAGGCAATTCAAAGATTCTTAAGAATTATATACAGTAGTTATGTTTTTGAAGGTCAGGTTGAGGAAGAATTTGAAAATATACATTCTGACCTTTCTTGACCACTGTTCACAAAAAGGATTTTCACCTTCTGCTTGCTTCCATACTTCATGTTCCAACTTTTTCAACTTAATAAACTGTAACTGAAGCTGTGTTCCCCAAGAATTGTTGTCTTGCTATGACGACAGGGATTGTGTAGTTCAATTAAGCTATGGGGTATGCCATGTAGGGCCACCCAAGATGGGCAGGCCATAGTGGAGAACCACTGGCAAAGTAAATGGCAACCAATTCCTGTATCCTTGCCAAGCAATCCCCGTGTATAAAAAGGCTAAAAGATATGATGCCAGAATATAAGCCACTCATATCAGAAGGTGTCCAATATGCTATTGGAAATAGTGAGGGCAAGTACCAGTAGCCCCAGAAAGAATGAAGTGGCTGGGCCAAAGCTGAAAGGATGCTCAGCTGTGGATGTGTCTGACAATGAAAGGAAATTCCGAAGCTCTAAAGAACAATATTGCCTAGGGACCTGGAATGTAAGATCTATGAATCAAGATAAACTGGGTGGGTCAAACATGAGATGGCAAGACCAAACATCAACATCCCGAGAATCAGTGAACAAAAGTGGATAGGTAAAGGTAAAGGTCTCCTTTTGCTCGAAATCCAGTCACGTTTGACTCTAGTCTCATCTCCATTTACAGTCAAAGAGCCAGAGCTGTCTGAGTCTACAGACATTTCCATGGTCATGTGGCATGCATGACCAGATGCTGGAGCACACGGAATGCTATTACTTTTCCTACCAAAGTGGTACCTGCTTACTTACTTGAATTTTTTTGCTTTTGAACAGCTCATCAAGTTCAGTGTTCTAACCACTAAGCCACCAAATATCCTGAATTGAAATGGACAAATTTAACTCAGGTGACCATTATATATGTGGGCAAGAATTCCTTAGAACAAATGGAGTGCCCTTATAATCAATAGAAGAGTGAGCAAAGCAGTAATGGGATACAATCCCAAACAATGACAGAATGATCTCAGTTAAAATCCAAGGCAAACCATTCAACATGAAAGTAATCCAAGTCTATGCTCCAACCACTGTTACAGAAGAGGCTGATGTCTGTTTGTGGTAGTTTTGGAGAAGGTAAATATCAGATCAGTTTCTCTGGACAAGAAAAAGAACATTTAAGAACATAAGAACAGCCTTGCTGGAACAGGCCACAGCCCATCCAGTCCAGCATTCTGTCTCACACAGTGGCTCACCATTTCCTTCAGGGTATTCCCAAGGAGATGCCTTCACCTGCTTAGGATTCCCTGGAAATTTAAAAATCAATTTCAAAATACCGTAAGTAAAATACATCTTGTATTGTTTTGCATGGGGCATCTTATTACTCAATAATATCTTTGAGAATAAGGGAATGCTATGAAGCAGAATGGAGCCCATGATCACTCTAATACAGTAACAGAGATTTACCTTTATCGAGTAATGGGGAACACTGTCATACCAATGTAAATACCACATCTCCTCACTGCAAGACACCAAAATTTCTTTTCATCAGTCTTGGAGAGTTTTTGAATTCTTTTGAAATTGAAGATCTGCATCAGTCACCAATACAGAAATATATACAAAGTAAAACATGAACTGCTCCTGAACTTTCCAACCAAATGAAGATTTGCACCTGGGATTCCCATGACCAACACTATTCTGCCAGTAGGTTTACTACATATATTTTCTAGCACGTTGCCTAAATTTCAGAGTGCAATGATTTCCCTCCCCCCCATGAGACATTCTTAGCATAGTTTAAACCCTATTACTTTCCTTTGTGCCACGTCTCCCATATTGCTTTTTGTAGCTGGAAGCTATTCCTTCTTGTCCTTGCACTCAGCAAGCCTAGGCAGTAATTTGTCAGTTCCATTGTACTGAAGTTCCAAGAATTCCCTTACGGGCTGGCTATCAAGGCAAATGCCTGGTGCTGAATGTGATGGAATGATGTTTGTAAGTCATTTCACACAGCTGAATTGTGTAGTAAAAAGAAGTATTTCAAAAAACATTTCCCCCCAGCCTGCTTTTTGCTCTTGGGTACTGTGGACTGAAAATATATTCTCAGCAATTTTTTCCCTCATGACAGGCAGATTCCCAAGTACATCTCTGGCACAAAGCAGTGAATTTCGTACTGAACACCTTTCATCAAACAAGTTCCTGCAGCATTCAGCAGTTGTTCCTGGCAGTGGATATCTCAATCACAGATTAGTTTAACTTAATGACTACCTGAGTGCTAAATTCAATTGTTGATGTTTCGGCATTATATTGAAGACCTGTGGGAAACAGTTGCAGATTTATATTGCTTTCTAATACTGAAGGTTTTTAAATTGTTGGTGCAATTTCCTCGCTATATTCATACACTAATCTTATGCAGATAATTTCAACATCATCTCAGTGAGTAACAAATGGACCATTTAAATTACTTGTGCATGGCTTATCTTAATGGTTCATGCCAAATAGATACATAGGTGAGGGAACAAATAAAAACCCAACAATTCACCCAGCAATCTGATTATTTCTGGGAATCAAGACAACAAAGTCTTTGGAAATGATCACTAACAGCAGATCCAGTGACAATTATAGCTGACCTCTTGTCCATTTGTTGAAAGCATTTAGCACATAGAAAGCAAATTGGAACACACAGAAGGAGCAGCTATATAGCTTGAAAAGATCAGATGACCTTGTGAGCAACCTCTGTAGATAATACACTGGAGCTGTCTGGTTAATACACTACTGCTGCACTTTGGATTGACATATGTGAAAAGAGGGAACTGAAAATATAAAAAATGGATAAATCCTGACCTCCAGCATGAGGTCATTCTAAAGCAGGAGTTCTCAACCTTTTTAAACCGGTGGCCCAGGTCACGCTCCCTCAGACAGCTTCAGGAGCCGGACAGCCACCTTCCACCACATGGCACTTCCTGGTGTGGTAGAGGCAGTGGGGGCCCCACATGAAATGGTGCTGTGGCCCCATCCTGCCCACGGGCTGCAGGTTGAGAATCCCTTGTTTTAAAGCTATATGTGATAGCACAATTTATATATATATGCCAGTAGGTTTACTACTGCCCCAAACATGCTGTTTCTAGATCCACAGGTGGTGTGAACAGTACATAAGGAAGCATGCCCCAAAACATGGGGCAACTGGGACGACTCCATCATACAACATACCTGTACATTGTGGGGAGGGGGATGAACTAGCCTGTCCCAAATGGCATGGAGAGCAGACTATATATGCCTGTCTGGAAAGGCTCTCAGCTTTGGCAAACACAGCCTTCTAAAGGTTCTTCAGTCCTGCATGGTTTCTCTTCAGCACAAGAGTGAGGCAACACTCACTCTGTCTTGATTTCTGCATTTTACACACAATATCTATCGAAACTGATGTTCATTAAACTATTCACACAGAACAAGGGAGCACAAAAGTAATGGGTCAAAAAGACACAAACAACCCATCTAGTTCTGTTTAATTCACGAAATAAATTATCACACTTTATCTAGTTTTATAGAAATATGCAAAAATCAATTTCTAAAGAATTCAAAAACTCTCCAAGACTGTCTTGTAGCAACAAAATGTGGTATTTGTGTTTGTATGACAGTGTTCCCCGTTACTTATGGGCTCCATTCTGCTTCATTCCCTTATTCTCAAATATATTGTTTAGTAAAAAGATGCCACATGCAAAATACAAGATGTCTTTTACTGAGAAATTGGTCAGATACTTACCTTCTCCAAAACTATCACATTAGCCTTACATTCATCTCTAGTCATTCCAGGACCAGATCTTTGCTGGTTAGATTTACACACACACACACACACACACACACACACACACACACACACACACACACACACACACACACACACACACTCCATTTGTCTGTTGTAGCAATGTAATTTGCAGCCATATGGTTCTCCAAGCAATGATGGCATTGCTGTTTCTTCTCCCAGAAGAATATGGAATGGAAGTTAATCTGCAGTTGCTTATCTCTGATGCATGAAACTGTTATTCACATTGCTTATTTTAAGACTATTCCCAAATGTCTGCAGAAATACTGAATTTCCATTTAAAACCTGACCCAGGGGGACAATCCACTTAATATCCTCCATACTTGTATTAGGTTTCTGCAGTTTGGTTTGTAGCACATTCAAATCCCTACCCCCCCTATCTCTCACACACAACACATAGTCTCATCTGAGGCAAAATACAACAAGGGCACCATTCCCATAGCTTGCTGGTCTGGTGAAATCTAGAAGTATGCTGTGATAAATAATATATTATATAATATTCAGCAGGTTCAGCATCTCATTTCCTAAGGCCAAATATTTTGTCTTTAGAATTGCAAATCAGCTGAAATTGTGTTGTTTATAGACAACACATTTATTCCCTATAGCCTCAGTTTCAAGTCTAATTGTAGTTTATCCATGTGAATGTATCTCTTAATAATTGGAAGACAAGCATCTTTATTCCCTTGAGTTAAGGATTGATTCTGCTTATTGATATAGTTATTATAGTTATTACTGAATTTCAACACACCTTGCTTAAGAAGCAGCCATGTGGAATAATTTTTTGTTTGGCTATTCAGACTTGAAATAAAATGAGTGATATGTACAAACAGAAAGCCTTGCAATGTGCATATAATCCCAGGAAAGGGGAAGGAATAAAGATACTCCTTTTTCCTCAGAAATACTCCATCTTTCTATGTCAAATTCTCTTTTTTTCACCACCTAGTCAGGGGGATTTTCTAAAAGCCTATAAGACCTCCAGAGGGAAATAAGAGCTAGAATCATCCCAGCCCTCATGCTTTTAGATATTTATTTACTAATGGACAAAAGCTTGCTTCTCCATATGTTGATGCAAATTATAAAATTCCCATATAAATTTTGTTTTGTTTTTTGCAATAGTTTCTCTTCAAGTCTAGCTACTGTTTATTGTTGTATATCCAATGGAAGGTTCTGTCATGAAAGTGGAAACACATGGGGGAACCATTATGTGCTGATGTTTAATCAGTGGGAAGAATTGTCATGTGACAATGCCTTCTAGTTTAATGTCTAGAACAGGTGGACAATCTTTGACATTCCAGTTGTTGACGCTTGAACTTTAAGAGGGCAGTAATAATAAGGTATTATGGGAGTTGCCATCTCAAATACTTGAGAGCCAGATCTTCCTAGACATGGTCCCTCTGTTCTTCCAGAATTCAGAGTGCAGAAAGAAAACCGCAATCATGACTGCTTTGATACCTGTGTTTTCTAATTAATAATTTTGGACATAATTATCAAAAACATCCTTCTCATTTTAGGGGAACAACAAAAAGGAAAACTTCAGAACAATCTAGTTATAAAATCCAGCAGATTATGTTTATTTGATTTATACTCCGCCCAATTCAGCACATGGCCGATTCAGGGCGGCTAACAACAAATAAATAACCCCAAGGTAACCCAAGGGGTTTACATACAGAATACAAAACTCAAATACAATAATAAATACAATACTCAAAATTCAAATACAATAATAAATACAATACTCAAAATGCTGTTACAAATAGATACAAATTCAGAGGTACAATATATAAAACAAATATAATAGCTACAAAATATACAATACAAATTATGCAATAAGACACCGTTATATAATGAAATAACAAATAACAAAATAAGTATCGCAAAGTCCTCGGCCACCTAATGTCCATGACAGAACCCATGCTTAATGACCGTGATGGAGCCCCATGGCTCAAATGTCCTCAGCAGAGTCAGGGAAAGCCTGGCCTTGGCATAGCTGCTATGCTCTAGCATTCTTTTAAAGCCCTCCTGGTGGGCAGGGCCGGGGGGGGGGGAGGAGAAAAGCCAGTGTTTTGAAGCTGGCATTTTGAAGGTGTTCCTTGGCTCCCTCAAGCCCCGACCGGGCTGGGGAGCGAACCGGCAGGCAGAGGAGCAGTCCGGTTGGGGCCGGTGCTGGTGTTTTGAAGCCACGCCAGGCCCCCCCCAGGTGTTCCTTGGCTCCCTCGAGCCCCGACCAGGCTGGGGAGCAAACCAGCAGGCAGTTCTCTTTATATTGCATTCATTGCCTTTCTCAGATCTTCCAAATGCTACATTTGAGGCAGTCACTGTAGGTACATTTTGCTCATCATATAGCAGTTTTCTCAATGCCCTGCAGCAAATACAGTGATACCTCATACCTCATACAATGTCCAAACGTGGTTCCACAAGTTTGGACTTTATACGGATTTGGACTTTGTATGAGCCATGCAAAATCCTAGCCGTGATGCCTCATACAACATCCAAATGCTTGCCGCGATGCCTCGTACAACGTCATTTCCATAGAGAAAAATTGTACTGTAACAGCACAGACGTCAGGGCAAAGTCAAGAAAACAGACAGGAAACTGACAGAACTTTAAGAAATCATTGTCTAAAGGCTAAATACATTACAAAAACATGTCAAACAAACCTGATTTTAGGGGACAAACCATACAAAAAGTTTTTAACTTTTGAAAATTTTATGACGTGCAGGTTTAAAAGTTAACATGTCCCATCATGCAGCACAGTGTTAATCTGCAGCCATGCGGCCGATCATCCATTTTGTACAAGCTACTGTAAACAATTACTGGATAGAAACAAGGACATAATGGATGCCACATGTCCCATCATGCAGTACAGTGTTAAGCATCCAAACAGCAGCAAACACCAAACAATTGCCCACTCCATCAAACAGTGCCCCCCCCCAAAGACCAACATAAGAAAAATTATGGAGCATGCAATCTGTTTTTAAAAACCACAGCAGCAAACACAAAACAATCCAAAATCGTGCTCAAAACCACTCCTAAACACTCTTCACCTCATGCAAAACCCACAACAGCAATGCATGCATGCATCCTGCCTTTTATACTGCCCAGGCACAATGCAACCTGGGGGAAAACCCAATGCCTCATACAAAGTCGCAGTGACTTTGTACGAGGCAACTTTTTTCAAGGAATAAGGTGATGTTGTATGAATTTGATGTTGTACGAAGCGGACTTTGTATGAGGTATTACTGTATGAGGGAGAACAGTGATATCTCTAGCTCTTGCGAAATATTAAAGTTAGTGTTGTGCCATATATTTTCCAAGTTTATATCCCCACAACTTTTCATTTGTTCTAGCTCATTCTCACAGCACCTTGTAATTTCTTTAAAATATATTTTTGATGTTGAAATAACATTATACAGTGGACAAAGGTGCTGTTCTTGCTTTTCCCTTCTGATACTTAACTTTTAATCATCCTGAAACTTTCTTGCCTGCACACACTTCCCTCATACAAAAAAGTGTTATGAGACGAATAACTGAATGACATCTTCCCTTGAGCTGCAAGTAAAATATGAAAAGGGGTGGGGGGTTACTGACTGCCTCACTGGTGTTTGGACTTTCTCCTCCTCCTCCTCCTCATCTTCTTCTGTATCAAAATCCAAATATTGGCAATCATCATGGTGATCAGCCATGAAGACTAACCTGAGAATATAATGCAGTGGCCTTTCATCTGCCTTCTGCATCTCAGCGTGAGACCCATACCACTGATCTAGTTCCATGAGTAACTTCTGGTCCTGAGCCCTTTGGCCACATAAAGTCCTCCTCAACCCCAGGCCAGTATTGATGAAGCTGCTGCCCTCTATCAAGGTGGATTTGAGTGGGATTTAATCCACTTGAGGACCATCACCCTTCCTTGTGTACTTTGGCCTCCAAGGCTGTTAGTCCTCAGGATTGTCATGTTAGTTAACTGGAAGACATATCCTTTAACCATCTCTCATTTGGAGTAAGAAGATTATTCTGAACTTCAACCATAAGAACTTGTTGGGAACATCTTTGAAATTCTCTTTGTAGGAAGTTTCAGTTTTATTAAATTCCTAAGAAATGCTGAAGATTTCTCATGGGATAAATGGATGATATAGCATTAGCTTGTTTATCAACTAGATGCATTATCTGAATTCCAGTCAAACAGAGGCTGAGGCTGAATTATTTATATCTAAATTTAAAATGCCCCTGCTCAAACATTCCTATGTGAAGTGAAATTATTTTCTTTTTTATGCCTTACTTGCATATCTTAGTAAAAAGTGAAGAATAATATCAAAGAATGTAAAGAAACAAGCAAAGGAAAAACTAACAAAAGCTTTTGAAATCTGCCTTCTGCCAAGCTTCTTGAGGTTCTCCACCAGCAGAATGTTTATCAGTGTGATGATATTGAAATAAAAATTAGCAATAGCACTTATGTACTGCTTCATAATGCTTAAAGCACTCTTGGAGTGGTTCACAAGATAATTAACATTTTGCCTCCAACAAGCTGAGTCCTTTTTTAACCATGCTTGAAAAAATGGAAGGTTTAGTCAACTCAAATCATGAACAGAGTTTTGTCTAAGCTTAATCACTGCACCTCAGGAACTCTGACCTGCATTTGAAAAGTGCAAATAAGCATTTTTCATGTCATGCACAATATTTTTGAAAGGGAAGCCATAAACCAGGAGATGTACTACCTAGCTAATAGATTTGGTATGTACTTAATGTGCATCATAATGATTTAACTGAATGCTGAGGAAGAGAATTAATTGTTCTGCAATGTGGACAGTGCATTAACATCCATTCTGTTCTTAGAATGCTGGCATCACAGTGTCTACTGAAAGCTGGAATGCTTAACATCTATATTGCCTACAAATGGAATAAGACTGCTGGTTATTATTGAGGTAGAGCAATCTAAGATAATCAGAATAAGACTCTTTCTGAATATTTCCTTAGTAGTGTTTGTTATACACTGTAGTTACAATTTTTTTTTTTTGGCACACAGCGAACCTTCCTTCTGGGATATACATTCTCACTTATCTCATCCTCACAGCGAAAGTTGAAGAAGCACAAAATTATTATTCTGGCATTATGAGGTGGCAAGGTGTTTTCCGTACTCTGATAAAAGAAAATAAATCGGAGGATTTTGGTGCAAATTAAACAACATTTTCAATTTTTGATGCAGGAAAAAATGTTTAGACAGATGTGGCAGAAAATTACAAACGTGTTTTCTCCTTCCTTGCCAGTGAATATAAAGTAACAACAAACTAAATTGCAATTTCCTATTGTTTTTGTAATTTTTATGTCTACTCTACCTGTGATGCCTGCCTAGTGGTAGGGCAAGGAGAAATCCTCTCTGTCACATTTTTATGCTCTGATATCTGTATTAGATATCTTTAGAATTAAATTGCCAGTTGGCATTGAATTCTAGAAAATCGGTGTCTCTGAATAACAGAGCTATTATGGTAAACATAGGTAAAAGAGGTACACGTCTATTACTCTATATAGTGAAGTGCAAGAACAATAATTTTTTTAGTAGGAATCTTCACTCTTATCTTTCTGCCCATCAGTTTTTGCCATCATTTGGCAAAATCAATCTTATGAATAACTTAATGTATCAGACCATTCCGCTTTATGTAGGTATTTTAACCTTAAATATAGCCATAGATGTGTATGTGTATATATACAATCTGTCCAGTATAGTTGTCTCTAGTTATTAGTGTCAGAATCCTCTTACTCACAAGTAGCACATTGGCCTCATTGTAATGGGATCCCACCTGATACTGCCTGCTCTCCTGGGTAGACAGTCCAGGCTTTTTAAAGCTTGCCTTCTCACTCCTGTTCTGGATCTAGGTGGTAAGCAAGGTTGCTCATACGAAATCAATTAGTGTAGATAAAGTAGTAATGAGCCATGTTAACACTCCCGTTATCTTCAGATAATTCAAAAGTATATTGTAATCAGAGTAAGTTACAGAAGAAAGTTCATCAGAAAGCATATCAAAATAAAGAAAGCTGCTTTGGGGGGAAAGCCTAGCACACATACCCCTTCCTGGCTTAAGCATCTACATGATTGCAGTTCTCCCTTAGCTCCAAGCATTGGGTCCAAGAGAGTTTCTTGGTCCCCACGTTCTGGGTTTTGTCTCCTCCCTCAGGGTCCACCTCTTTGCCATTCCCCTAAAGGAATCTAGCCAATGATCACACAGTATAACATGTCCATCACACATTAGGCTCCATCTCTTCCAACTCACAATGCCAGCATGTTTACACATTCCAATCCCTTTGGTAATTTCTAAAGGGTCTCCCACGCATTGAAAGCTCCATCTTGGATGAGGCTAAAAGCAGGGCACAAATTCTGCCCTGACAGTTAGATGGTATAGATTTTTTTTTCCTGCAAAGTATATATAAGGTCACACTATATTCTCTTGTCACTATTATAGGTCCTCAACGCACTAAGCAAAGTATTATGTGAAATGCTTGACTGGAGAAGCAAATGGGAACTCATATTTGTTTAAATTAAGCAAAATTGCACAATAATGCAAATAACATTTTAACACAAATCATGGACATTTTACAAACTGATTATAGTTGCTGCTTTATAGCATAGAATTTCAGGATTTAAAACATTGCAGGAATTGAACAGATTAGCGATTTGTTCTGAGATTGCTGTGTCTGCTTCATGTTTTAAGAGGAAAATACTAGTTCTGTTTTGAGACCATTTATGCAAATTACACAGATGTTAATGGAAAAATATAGTGCTGCTTCTTGTGTTTTCATCTGGAGGCGAGGAATCTAGTGAGGCTTCAAGATTCCTCATCAACATCTTTTGTCAAGTCAAGGCAGTGTAAATAAGTAAAAATGAAGAAATTACTAAGTATTCTTTATCTTCCTAGTCACATATACACCAGAAATTGAGATGTGTTAGATGAATTTACTCAAGCTATAGTTTTATATTTTCTGTTTCTGTTGCATAACCATAGCATGTATCATCTGTCTTCTTTAACCAAATGGTGTGTTCTGCATTGACATTTTAAAACGGGTTCCCAACCCCCGGCCCACAGTCCTAATCTGGCCAGTGCATATCAGCGCCTGGGATTCCAGTGGGGAACCAGGAAGTCAGCCATGGTCGTGCTCTAGCTGCTGAAGCACAGTTGAGAAGCGATGGAAAAATCCCAAAACTGGATCAAACATATTTTAAAGAGCCTCTCACCCCCCTGGAAAGTGGTGGAGCCTGTTCAAGAACCCGCTAAAATGGTGCAATTCCCACTGCCAATGATGACGATGATGATAAAAACTCAAGTAGTGGACACAGCCACGCCTCATGCTCCCACAGCTGAGCATGGTGGCAGGAACTCTCCCCTTGTGAGACAACATTGGAAGCCTCTGCCCTAAAAGAAGAGTTTATAGTCTTTTTTTCTTTATAACATTTTTCTTAGTGCAAAGTATATTTAAAAGTTGAATTTTCGATAGTTTTAGCTCCACTTACCTGTATGTTTTTGAATCTGGAAGTAATGGATGTTCAGAGACAGGGATAAGGACAGAGCACATCATAGGGAATCAGTTAAAAAGAAAATTCTCTTGGCTGGAGGATTTTAAAAACTTTACAGTTCTCAAGTTGAAAAAGAATAGTACACATTAGGCCTGTCTACAAGTTCTGGACACATACCAGTTTCAAGGATGGAATGAGGTATTTGTGTTGATTTTAGATACTGTCCTATTTGCATTTGCATTGATTATATTATTTTTTGAAAATGATTATTTTGTTGTACTGCTCTGAGTACTTCTAGCAGATAAGCAGGATATTTACGTTGCTGTGGATGTTACTATACTTATGTAAGAAATCTTACAACAAGATTCCTTAAGTAAGTCAGGATCAAGAGACAAACCATTTGAAACACAGCATCATGCTAGACTAGTCTTAGGAATCATTTGACTTCAAGACCTTTAGGTCATGCTTGGGTTGAATGACAAAATGAGGGATTTTTCATATTGTCATAATAAGGTTCAATAATAACTGATCATAAAGGGGGAAAGAGGTTCTTTAGTCTCACTAATGACATGATCAGAACATTGTTAGACAAAAAACAGACAGACTGCATTCCTTGAAAAATTATTTCCTGGTTTATTAGAGCTTTGTTTTACAGATTTATTCACTCATTGAAAAAATTAGAATTATCAGTGGGAAAATAGACCTGGAAGGTTTTTTTCTCCCTCACTACTGTGTGCTGCAGCTAATAAAATATAATGCTGTTCTACCCCATATAAACACAATTATGATTCAGGTGAGACAATGGAATCTGGCCACATTAATCTTTATAGACAAGGAACCTAAAAACCTGAAACTGTTCTTGTATTATTGGTGAAAAAGCTCCCAAGTGGCCGAACACGTCAAGGTTGTTGTTGCTCAGAGTTTCAGATGCCAAAAGCATGTAAATGAAGAAGAAGGTTTGTTTGTTTATTCACCAATGAAAAAAAAGGTAAACATCTATATAAGGCTATTAACACTTTTTAAAAAAGAAATACACAGGCAACTTGTGCAGGCAAAGAGTAATTTGTCCTTCCCATGACATTCATTTTGGTATGTTTCTATTAATGGTCAGTCTGCTTTAGTGATTTCAGTTTCTGACTTGCTTTTGGGGGTGGGGGTGGGAGGCTTCCCAATAAATTCATGGGATTCAATCTAATTTATACTAATTTATGCTTTAAGAAGAATTATGTGTTTAAGAACATGTACACAATTTCTAACAAAGAAAATAGCCTAAGAGGGCAAGATAGACTAAGAACAAGCAATAATGCAGTGTTTGGGAATGACTAGAAATGAACCACATCTCATTACTAGGGAACCTAAGATGAGCAAAAATCTGACTGTCACAGTAGAGTGACTGGGTTTGTTTGTTTTCCAATAGTATGACACTCCATTCCTGATATTAGTGTTGGAAAACCCTCTCCCACCAGGTGAATAGGAGGAGGGAGACTTTTCTTCAGCACCCTTCCTGGCCTTACCAACCACCTCCTCCAGCACCTTCTTTTCTTTTCCTGGCTGGCTCCTTTCTCTCCACAACTGTATATCATCCAACCTCACCGTGTCAACTTCTAGCCTCACAGCAGCAACCCTTTGCTGGCACACAAACACAACACACACACACACACACACACACACACACACACACACACACACACACACACACACACACACACACACACACACACACACACACACACACACACACACACACACACACCAGTAAAGAGATGGAGGTGGTACTTTGGTATAAACAACGGGTCACTTTATTAATTAGAGCAAGAACATTGCAATGGGACAGTAGTGCGGGTGAGAATGGAGAGGACGGGTAGCCAATGACACCGGGAGCAAAAGACAATGGACCAAACACACCGGAGTCCAATAATAACCCACACATGGTGGCTGAAATGGATAAGGCTTACCAATAAGCCATCACCGGTGGAAGGTTGCTACAGAAGCCTTGTGGCACACTCCTAGATGATACCATTCCAGCTCCTGCAACAACCCCAGCCCATACCCGATGGGAACTATGAATTTAATTTAGGATACACCTGCACTAACCGCCCAAAGTGACCATGGCAGGAAGAAAAATCTCAAAGAAACACTCATCCTGGTACAACAGTGTGGGGTGGGCTAAAACACCCATGACACCCGGGCCAATAGGGCATTGAGGCCAAAATTCCCACCCGGCCCCAAAGTGACCAAATACGCACTGTTCACAGGGAGGGAGGGAGAAGCTTCTCCGGAGGAAGGAAGAAATGTCAGATGACTGGGCTGGGAGGAGCCACCCCTTATAAAGAGGTGCTGGCTCCTCCCAGCCCTACTGGTGAGAAACAAGGGCACATTTTCATCTCTTTGGTGGGGGAGTGGCAAAGCGCGCATCCGACAGAGGGCCTGTCGGCGTGTGGCCATTGCCGGCACCCCCCCCCCCAGTAAAAAGATAGAGGCACTACAATGGTATAAACAACGGGCCACTTTATTAATTAGAGCAAGAACATTACACTGGGACAGCAGTGTGGGTAAGAATGGAGAGGAGGGGTAGTCAATGACACTGGGAGCAAAAGTCTATGGACCAAACACACTGAAGTCCAATAATAAGCCACACATGATGGCTGAGATGAATATGGCTTACCGATAAGCCATCACCAGTAGAAGGTTGCTACAGAAGCCTTGTGGCACACCCCTAGATGATACCATTCCAGCTCCTGCGACAACCCCAGCCCATACCCGATGGGAACAATGAATTTAATTAAGGATACACCCACACTAACTACCACACAGGGGAGAAGCAATGACCCCGACCTACCCCAGCCCGGCCACGGTCAGGGGGACCCAGTGCAATGCGGAGAGGTGAGCCCACAGCTCAGCAGAAGAAGAAGGCAGGGTATGCCAGAGGCAGGAACTGGGAGGCCAGGCAACTGGTGGGCAGAACCTGTGAGGGAACAAATTGGAATAAAAAGAAGAAACAAATTTAGGCACAAGATGGAAATCAAGTTGCCTGGGCAACCGAAGAAAGAGAGGTAGCAGCACTGGAATGAGTAGCAGTAGCAAGGGTGCGGGCCAGAGCCCATGCCGCGGCAGTAGAGCAGGCCGACGACAAGGAAGGGCAGGAGGTGGTGCCGTGGTTGCAGAGGTAGACCAGGCACTCACGTTATATCAGCACTGTTTTTTTGGCACAATGGCTTTGGGCTGCAAACTCCCAGCAATAAGTGTGTGGCCCAGAGGCTCGGGAGCAGGCAGGGTAGGAGGAGGAGCAGGTTGCTGGACCAGGTGGCCACAGTCGTACCTGTCCCCAAGGGACAGACGGGACAGAGTCATATACTGGAGCCACAGGTTCTGGTTAGGTTCATCCCATTGCATGTTGGGTCAGATTGCAGCCTGCATGCAGAAGTTCTGGATGTAAGACAACCATACGTCACCCGGGAAGTCAACGTGGGCACGGTAAATCAGGTCGAGGTATTGTAGGAGGGGAAGGGCAAGGGCCGGACAGGACCGGATGGCGACGCCAGCATAAATAAGATAGGCGGAAAGCCAGTTAGCCCACGTTTGTGGGTGCTTCCTGCGCTGAACCATCTCCTTATTGGAGTTATCCATCTTGTCAAAGTCGGCCTTATGACACTCATGGTTAAGGAGGCCAAAAAGGTTGACATATTCACCCCAGATGTTTTTATCCCTGGTGGACTGTAGGAGATGATCACCCAAGGGTAGGGCAGTGTCACTAGGGGGAGGGCCTCCCAGGGGATATTGCCCCAGTCTGGGCCTACTTGGCCAGAATGAGGCTAGGCATAGGAAAGGTGCTAGGGCGCAGTTGCGGGAACGGAAGGATGGGGCCAGGCAGGGGGGTCCCCCCGTAACCATATGAAACACTTGTGGGTGCAGACAGCCCCTGCTGATGCCAGGGCCAGTCATACTGGGACAGAGGCACAGGGCTCGAAGTCGGTGCATTAAATTGTACCGGGTACTCACAGTGGCCCATAAGGCTGGGCCCAGCAGAATTGATGGAAGCCGTAGAAACATCGGGAGAGGAGGAAACTGCAGGGCACTCTGGGGCTGCTGCCCCTCCCTGGGGAGGCCCTCCCTGGAGGTCTTGTCGGTTGCAATGGGGCACCCCTGGGGGGGGCTGGTGGGCTTCACCGCCCAGGGAGAAAGAATCAGGAGGAGGAGGCAGCACTGAGGCCTCAAGTGCCGCCAACCTGGAGAGGAGAGAGGTGGCGAGGGCACGCCACCCAGGCTCGGCCTCATCCGGGGCAGGGAGTGCTGGGAGCGAAGCCGGAGGCTGTGCGGGGTGTGCAGCCGAGAGTTGAGCCAAAACCGGGCAGCTCGGGCCCTGTCAGGAATCAGCGGGTGGATGCAGGAGCATCCTTCCGCGGAGCATGGGGACCTGCGAGCAGGAGCCATGCAGGTAAGTAGGCAGAGGTTTGCATGGCAAGCGGGACCCAGACGGATCCCGTGAGGCATGCAGGAGAGGTTCTGACCGAAAGAAGCAGAAGCTTCTCCGGAGGAAGGAAGAAATGCTGGATGGCCGGGCTGGGAGGAGCCACCCCTTATAAAGAGGTGCTGGCTCCTCCCAGCCCTACCAGCAGGAAACAAGGGTGCATTCTCATCTCTTTGGTGGGGAAGCGGCAAAGCGCGCATCTGACAGAGGGCCTGTCGGTGTGCGGCCATTCTTTAAGAGCCTCCAGTGGCTCTTTCCCCCACTTTTCTGGAGGGTACTCCACAGAGGCTTCAAAAGCTAAGGTAACCTCTGCATCTACACTATTCCAATCCACTGGACAACTGTGGGTCAGGAACCCCAGAGGATTGGGGTTCCCTGGAACAATAGGCCATTCTGGACCTGTATTGCTGATCACACATTCCCTTCAAGGGGCATCCTGGGTTATGCAGCTTGCCCATGACTCCATCGCCTAGTTTTTCTTCAGGAGGCACAGAGAGAAATTGAACTTCTAACCTTTGGCTCTTCAGCTTCTTACCTAAACCACTGAGCTATCCAGCCAGCACCTGTTAGCTAAAGACTAAATATTCTAAAATCTGACCCAATAAAACAGGATGTGTTCATCACAACTAATTTAAGTATCACTGATTTCACCTAAGTAGGATGAATTTTAAATTTGCCCTTTTGTTACCTTAAAGCTGCATTTTACTATTGTAGGTCACCTAGAGTTTTTAAGTGGAAATGGAAATTCAACAGTGCAATGTCATATTATAATTGAATAACATATTTTTCACATACAGTACTGTGTGTTATCTTTCTGAGCACACAAAATTTGGCTATTGCCTCTTCTATGCTATTACCCTGGAAGTGAAGAGCTCACAGCATTCCTTTTTTAAAATTTACTTACCACTGAAAATACCGGAAGATAACACAATGGGATGTTTTCTCCTCAGCAGAATTGGGGTGGGGGGCATGAGGGAGAGGAGAAAAGAACAAGCTATTTCTATGTTGTCTATTACAGTATATGATTATGCTTCAACCTACTCTCGGATTATAAATGCAGGGAACTGTAGTGAGCTTACATTTACATTAGCTTCTCAGTTGTGATCAATATTTAAAAATCAGTTAAATACTAAAGTTATGTTTATGCTCATGAACTGTAATTTTTTCATGCATTTTCTATGTGATGCCAACATAAAGAACACTTTTCAAATAAAGGTCATGGAGTTCCTGGTTGTTATATAAAGGGCATAACACTCCCAGATTTTTTTTACTGGCTTTCATTATAGTTACTGAGAGAGCCAATATTAACAAGAAGGAGGTGAAAAGTGAATTATTTTAGCTTTCATTTGCATTGGCCAACTTAGTTAATGTCATAGACAGCATAACTGCAGAACCAGTTCTCATCTTAAATATTTCTTTTACAACCAAACCATACCACTGTTTGCTAAAAATAGTCCCAGATGAATTAAGGGGATTTATCTCCAAGCAGTTGTACCCAGTACTGCAGTTTTAAATCATATTTCCCATGATTGTTTAATCAAAAGTATATTCCACATATGTTCAGCTATGATCTAGCAGGGTACTTCCATATCCAAAACTGGCAGAAGGAAAAATTGTTTCCCCCCCCCCTCTTCTCCTATTCCGGTCCACTAAGGCAACAAAAATATGCTCCACTAGTTTACATGTCCTCTGGGACAGGTGTTTAGGGAGTGTTGGTATTGTAGCAGGGAGCAGAATCATGGATTCTGGTGGAAGCAAGAAAGAATGGAACTAGTTTGTCCCCCTCCCCTTCCCTATCCACAGAGGATATCCTCCAAGATCTTCCATGGATACAGTACAGTACTTGAAACCACTGAAAGCAGCAAACACCATATTGCAGCTCACATAACTGAGACATACAAGCAGGGGGTGCAGCAAATGTCTCCATCAGTCTTTCACATCTGCTTAGGAAACGATTCCCCTAGAACCCTGGTGGCTAACCTTGGCAGTCCAACTGTTCTTCGACTTCAATTACCAGATGCCCCTCCTGCCAATTTAGCAGTTCCAAAGCAAGAAATTGCAAGTAGGTAAAATAGGTACTATTTCAGTGGGAAAAGATCTTGGGGACATGAAAGGAGCTTCATTCAGGCATCCCCTGAGCAGAGTTTCTCCAGCAAAAATCCTTTCAACCCAGAATAATTTCTGACACGAAATTATCATCATCATAGTTTAATTTATATCCCACTTCCCTCACCTAAATGTGACCTGAAGCGGCAAACAGCAATAAAAAGAAACAATGCAATAAGTAGCTAAAATACAGAGTAAATAAATACATAATGTGCACAAAATCCAAAAATACAAGTACAGTAATTACAATAAAAATATAGTAAACCTGACAGTGGCAAAAACATATAAATCAATACACCCCAGTCCCCAAAATAGTCCCAAAGTCATAAAACAAGAAACCTGCTGCCACTGTTGAGCCCAAAGTCCAAGCCAGCAGCATAGAGAGGGTGGTGAGGGAACCCGGGAGCTGATGAAAATCAGTTCATGTCGGCTCCCACCTGTCTCGTATCCCAGGAGCCGATGGCGTGGGCCCCTGGGATGAGCAGGGAGCACTGACATGCAGTGGCGGTGTCTCCTCTTCTGCCCTCTGGGCGTGGCAGGGCCAGGGGGCAGAGGCAGCGGTGGCAGCTCCTACCTGCCTCGTATCCTGGGAGCCAATGGCATGGGCCTCCCTGGACAAGCGGGGAGTGCTGGAGTGCATATCCTCTTCTACCCTCTGGACAGGGTGGGCCCAGGGGGCAGCGGCAGTGGCTCCCACCTGCCTTGTATCCCAGGAGCCGATGGTGTGGCCCCCCAGGACAAGCAGGGAGAGCTGGCGTGAAGCGTGCAGCAGCAGCAGTGGCTCCTCTTCTACCCTACCAGAAGCCCAAGTAAGCACTTCTGGGAATTGAAGTTCCAGAACAGCTGGAGTGCTAAGGTTAACCATCACTGCCCTTGAAACACAAGCTGCTCCCTCTCAACATTACATTGCAGATAGTGGCCACCTCTGTTAATGCACCTTGGAAATACATACATACATACATACATACATACATACGTACATACATACATACGTACGTACATATATACATACATACATACATACATACATACATACATACATACATACATACATACATACATACATACATACATACATACATAGTATATTTCATGGATTTTTTATTGAATATTTTTGGACTTTTTTTACTGAAACATGTGGATACAGAAGGCAAACTGTATACAGTACAGTACTATTAAAACTAGCAGATAAATAATAAATTTCATGTCAGAAATTACTCTGGGTTGAAAGGATTTGCTGGAGAAACTCCGCTCAGGAGATGCCCGAATGGGGCTCCTTTCATGTCCCCAAGATCCATTGTGCAGCACTTGGGTATCAAACCCTGACCTTCCAGTCTTCAAGCTCAGCATCTTAACCACTAAGCCACCGCAGTGCTGCAAAACTAGCAGATAAAACAGTTCTAAACACATTTAAAACAATAGTTCTGAGAACCCCTCTTAGGCAGCTTGTCTCTAAGAGAAGAGTGTGTGGAGATTTTAGTGTGTTTAAAATAATTTATCTCTGGCCTGAATTTCTTTCCCTTGCATAAACTATAAATTTCTGCTTTAAGCTAAAAACTATTTTCTCCTCTTCAGAAATAGAATCATATGAACTTAAATCACTATTTTAGTGGAACCCAGAGTAACAGAGTAGCTCCAAGACTTTTGATTAGCAGGAAAACTGTCATCTGCTGCCCCCTCAAGCTTCTGTTCAGGGTTAGCCATACTACTCACAAAAGATTAGGCGGAAATAGATGTTATTGATGATTTAACTGTGGAAGCTGTCATGATGAGCAGCAGCACTCCAGAATTTCATAATAGGCCACTGGCTTAAATTTAAGAATAAAATTAGCTAGATTGAATAAAGATTCATGTTTGATCAAACTAACTTTCTCCAAGTCTAGACCATCATTTCCATATAAATCTACATCTCCAGATCCACAATGTTTGCATCTGTTGTGGGAACAGTTTGTGTACTGTCCATAAATCCAATGGCATTTATTTGAATGAGGGAATTTAGCCAAACTGTGATGGAATGCTTCCAACAAAGATTTCTTCTTTTGGCTCCTAATCATTATGGTCTGAG
This sequence comes from Bradypodion pumilum, assembly GCA_035047305.1. NCBI lineage: Eukaryota > Metazoa > Chordata > Lepidosauria > Squamata > Chamaeleonidae > Bradypodion > Bradypodion pumilum. The sequence goes on from JAWDJD010000003.1 coordinate 330,047,165, forward strand.
GCATCTGTCTACATAATGTACTTCATTAACTGTGACTTCTGTCAGGAGTCTTTGATACTTACAATGCCATCGAGGTTGACATGGTTTTGCAGAGATGGGGGGGGGGCAGTTCTCAATTCACAGCAAGCACACAGTCACCTTAGGTGGCTCAAATAAGAAAGGATGCTAGTAAAGCAGTCTCAAGATTGCTTATGACATAGTGAATGTGTCCTCATTATGTTCAGAATGCACCATTCTGTATTGGTTCATGGCATTCCTTCTGTACAGTATATGTGGGTTTGAAAACATGACTAGTATGGATGTGATGACTGATCATGAATCTTCTGATGTGTTTATATATCAGGGATAAAGTAAAGGAAATAAGCAAAAGGGGCACTGGTTAATAAACTTTACTATGTAAAAATAGCACAATCAGTATTTCAGACTTGCCAATGATTAAATCAGATCAAACCAATATTATCACCAATAAACAGGCAACAAAGTAGGCATTCTTCAGTGAACTCCTCTTGGAAGCTGGCAAGTGCTATTTTAATAAACCCGGTAATCCTTTTTGGCTCATTGAAACCAAACATTCAGCTAATGAAAGTGGCTACAGATGCAGGATTAGCTACCATGATGACCCCATCAAGAAACTGAGGAACAGTAGAGTGTGAGACTTGGAATCCATCTTCAATAAGGCCTGAGTTTGTGAGAAAATGGCTTATCTGTGTGTGGCCATTGGGTTACTGCTCAACAATGAAAGCAGCAACCCTTTGTGTCTTATCTCATGAGAAGAGCCCTCTCAAGGTCAGGCTATCAGGCTGGCTTAGCACATTCTTTATTAAAGAACTAATTTCAGCTGGTTTTGGGAGGGGACATCAGCCTTCTTAAGTTCTGCAAAAAAAGAATTGAATCTGTTTAGCTGTCTATTTGACTGTTTGGATTTTGATGCAAGGGGTACAGAAGTTACATTGCATAGCTAAGCTTACTTGATGAAATAACACTATGTTTACCTGTTATCTTGTCTAGCTGTTACTTGGAAATGCACTCTATGCATACTGTGAAGCTATGCAACCTTCTGTGTTAAATATTAAATGCCACCCCCCAGTTATTTTCCTGTGTGATCTGCTTAATTGCTTTTTGAACTTTTCTAGAATGTCGAACTAGTTTTACCTTGTTCTTTTTTTCACTTTTATTTAAATAAATATGAAGATTTTCTACATTTCCAGAGCAGGTTACTGAGTAAATCCAAGTCTGACCCCTTGTATGCCTACTGAGAAAGCTCTGGTTTAGTCTATATAGTGGCTGTACTACCTTTTGTGTCTAGTGTACTAGGTAAAGTGCACAGGTTCGTGGATTTTTAGCTTCCTGGAGAGCACAGAAAAGTCACAGCAAGACTGTGTCCTGGGAACTGAGGTTTCAAGGTAAATTATGCTACCAGTGCCATAGGCCATAATGCCTACCAACTTTCATTTGAACTCAGAAGGGACATATATGTAACCCCAATGATACAGACTTATTCTGAAGTCCTTTACAATGATGGAACCACATTCAGATTTCATGTCAGGTTAAGAATAGCAACCCTCAACTATTTTTGTTGCTCTGACACCTACCTGTCAAAAATGAATTTTTTTATCATATATAGTCCAGCATTTATAAAAACCAAAGTAATGGGGGGGGGGGGAGAGAACACAATGTTTGTTTTTGTTGTTCTGCATTCAAGGTAGTATTGAAGTATCTCTTTCAGATACAGTTATATGTAAAGGAATGTGAAAGTATATACTGTACTACAATAAACTATATATAAGTATACTGTACTTTTAAAAAAAAGCAAAGTAAGCCAACTCATTAAGACACCAATGGAAAGCTTTGTTGTGGTTTAAATAGTTTTAATATCAATAATACCAAATGAGCCCAGACTAACAATATAACATTATTGTGTGATTAAATATAGAGTGCAATAATAAAATGGGATGCTGTTATTTATTATTACTGCTATTTTCTCATGTTCAGTGTCAGTAATCTGGTGTTCTGTATTCTGTGTATTCTTTTCCCAGTGTCTGAGGAGTTTCGTTTAAACCTGCAAATGCCAAGTGATAATCTAACTTCTTATCTTCTCTCCCAGGCCTGCATTTTATCCACGTTAACAACATCACCATCCACTTTATCAAACAGACATTAAGCCTTGACTTTATCTTTGCCTCTTTTCTCTTCTTTGCTCACTACATATTCAGTTCATCACAAACTATTTTCTCTTCCTCCTTTATGACCTTGTAAAAATACTATGTTCTCCTCATTATAATGGTGAGCATTCTACTTCGCATCTGCTCATCTCTCACCTCTTCTTTCTCCTTTATCTCCTGTTGTTTTACTGTAATCCCCTAATCTCTGTTGACAGAATTATTCACCTCTCTCTTACTCTGTTTGTGTCATAACATATTCAACTTTTTGGAAAACTATTAATGTCAGCATACTTAGTCTTATAAAACAAGACGTAATGCATATATTTACTAGAGAGAGTGACAGCCAGCTTTATGCAGTGACTAAAATTATGCAGTGGAAAACATGTGAGGTATAGAAACAAAATGATTGCTTTCCATACCAGCATTGCTGGACTAAAGATGAGGAAACCCACTGGGAAGGGAATGACCTGCATTGTTTTGTCAAACACACACATTACGAATAGCTTTGAAAGTGTGCCATAAGCAATGGGCTAGGTAATAACCCTTCATGGGCATCAGATCTAGCTGAGATATGGGTGGTTGAATGTCAATTTAATGATGGTAACAGAGTATAAAAAGACTGATATTTGATCAGAAGTACTTTACAGTGGCATACAAATGGGAAATATGACTTTTGGATGTCTACCCATATGATGATCCAAACACAGCCATATGAGAAGAAAACAGATTATAGTATAACAAAAGCTCACCTGAAAAGTCTTTTTTTGACATTTTTGTCCCTACATCATCCTATGCTTCCTCTAGTTAGAAAAATGTGGTTTTTCTGTTCTCCAAAGCATAAAAACAGATGTGAATGAATTCTTAGTTTGTTTAGTACTGTGGCTTTCTTCAACATGCTGGCTAGCTTTCTTCTGGCCATTATGCTAATATTGGGTTTTGATAGGGATTTTAACAAACTCTTTGGGATGGTTTGGGGTGGATTGGAATGGGTTAGTCCAATCTTGTGCATGTATGTTCTGTGCTGGATCGGGCCAATCAGCCCCAACCTGCTCCCTTTTGAGATTCCATCAGGGAGTTCTACTAAATTGTTATGCTGTATTTTAATAGGAAATACCTTATGTTCAAGCTGGATTCAGAAAAAATAGAGACACTAGAGATAATAAACTTACAGCCAAAATAACAGAAACAAATCCTTGGTCATCCAGTATGTTTGTATGTGTTGAAACACAGAATGTCACATTGTGTCTTTTATTCAACATAAAGGCTTATCTTTATGCATCAAAGATATCAGTGTACATCAAAAAAATATAGGCATGTTTTCAATACAATCCAGAAACCTGGCAATTTGTGAGTTTATTTTGGAATATTTGTAACATGACAGTGTTGGAGACTAGCAACAGGTCCAATCAGTGCCTGGAAAATAGATGGGGAAGAAGTAGAAGCAGTGACAGATTTACTTTTTTAGTATTTAAGATCACTGCAGATGGTGACTGTAGCCATGAAATAAAAAGACGGCTGATTATGGGAAGAAAAGCTATGAGAAACCTGGGGAATACAGTGAAAAGCAGAGACATTACCTTGAAAACAAAAAATCGCATAGTCAAAGCAATGGTATTCCCGGTGGTAATGTATGGGTATGAGAGCTGGACCATTAGGAAAGCTGAGCTCAGAAGAATAGATGCCTTTGAAATGTGGTGTTGGAGGAGAGTCCTGAGAGTCTACCTGGACAGCAAAGAGAACAAATAGGTCAATATTAAAGAATGACTGTTCATTGGAGGGACAAATAGTGAAGATGAAGCTTATAGGGATGTCATGGGGAACACCCTGGTATTGTAAATAATTCATTATATGTGGTACTTTAGCTTTAAGAGTAACTTACTGAACTGTGGACAGGTGATGGTAATGATGGAATGAATCAGCATTTGTCACTGCATAAAATAGAGCCGAGTAGTTTGCTTCTTTGCTCTGGATTTAATCTTGTAGCCACGCTGCCTGAATGCTCTGGATTTAAACTGGTAGCCATGCTGCCTGAATGCTCTTGGACTAACCTTGATGTCATGCTGCTGCACATGGACTTTATTCCTTAATGCTCTTGGACTTTATTCCATGAAGCTGTACTGATGTTCTGCCGAACTATGCCACCAGAAGCTCTTATGAAAATAGCTTGAGTCAGCGATCTCAAGCCAAGACGTCCCTTGCTGGTGTGTTCTTAGAAGGATGTTTTCTGGACTATAACGCAGAACACTGAGGTTCGTTCTCTAATGCTTATCTACAAGTACTGTGGTTTAATAGAGAACTAAAAACTGACTGGATTGCAGCAAGAAGGACTGTGTTCCAGGTAATCATCTGTTCTTCTTAGGGTACTGTTTTGCATACCTGAAAGGGAAGAAGCTGCTGGCTATATGGTGACTCTCCAGGACAGAGAGAGTGCCAGCGTAGCGTTATAAAAGACTTTAAATATATTTGTCGTGCAAACCGGGACTGAGTTTGTTTGCCATATTCTGCAAGCCAGCCAGGGAAGAGCTAGTCTGCAGCATGATTTTTTGCTGTGTGCATGTACTTACTAAGAAACTGAAAGACTGAGTTTGTTTGCATAGTTATTCACAGATAAGATTCTACTGTTTATGGTTCTTTTCATCACCACCTCTGCTGAGTAAAAGCACTGTTGAACTCAGCCTTTGCTGTCATTGACTGGGAGAAAAACAAACGGGCACCTCTGCTGTCGCTCATAGTTAACCACTACACTCTGCTAGACTTGAAATCAGCACCCAGCACACAACCATTTCCCTATCAGAAACTAAAGTACTTTGGACATCAAATGAGAAGGGAGGACTTACTTGAGAAGGCCTTGATGCTGGGAAAGGTGGAGGGCAAGAGAAGAAGGGCGCATCCAAAGATGAGATGGCTGGATGGCATTGTGGGCACAATGGGCACAGAGCTGGGCAGGCTCAGGAGGATGGTGGAGTACAGAAGTGCCTGGAGGAAAATGGTCCATGGGGTCGCAAAGGGTCGGAATCAACTGTGCGACTGAACAACAAGTGTTGGAGAAACAAATGCATTAGCAATATTAAATTCACATGAGTGTTTGTACACAATCTCTCTCCCTCAGTCTCAAACACTGTTCTATAGTCATATGTAAGGAATGCATTGCACTTCTTCTTTTCATACACAATGGCTGAGAGCTGACATCCTGGTGGGGTTTTTAGTGCATTAAGTCACACTAAAGGAGACCTGTTGAATAAGTAAGGATTGGATGAATAAACCTTTTTTCAGTCTAGAAAATGAATGAAATACTTCTGTGTTACTTGAAACAAAGATGTTATGAACTTTGTTCACAGTCAAGCCTATGTGAAAGTAAGGTTGACTAGACTTATTTTCATGTAATTCTCCTTGCCTGTTAAATAAACTGTATCATAGCACCTTCCTTCATCTGAAATTATCATATCTGAATTTATTGTACCTTCCAAAGCATATTCTATAATAACTAGCAGCCTGGTACTGATCTATTTGTTTATGAAGTTGAAATGCAAGCGCGGCACCAAAATGGCCGCTGCGCTCTTTGCGGGGGCCCCACCCACCCGGACTCTGACATCCGGGTTAGTTAGGGGGCGTGGCCACCCTCTTTAAAAGGGGTGGCCACGAGGCAGTCTGGCTGCCATTTTAGAAGCGATGGAGCGGAGAAGTTTTTGCCCCGTCGCTTCCTCCCAGCTCTTTTCTTGCCTCTTTGCAAGAGGCTCGATTTTGCTTTCCTCCCCTGCTAGCCTCTGTTCGAGGCTTCTGTTTCGCTTTGTTTGCTTGCTAGCCTCTGTTCGAGGCTTCTTTCTTTTTTTCTCGCATCTTTGCAAGAGGCTCGATTTGCCCTTTGTTTCAGCAATGATTCCCGTGGAGAGAGACATTTATGGGTCTCTCTCTTTTGAGTCTCCTTCAATCGGAGGTTTTCCTTTCTCACAGCACCAGACTGCAGTGGCTCAAGTGGCTAAGAGGCTGACTGGCAGGCAGAAAGTCAGCGGTTCGATTCCGGAGTACTGCAGAACGGAATGCTTCACTGTTCCTTCGGGGGGGGGGCTCAGCCCACCCCCTCTATTTTTCAGAGTTCCATCGGGCCGGAGGGCTTGGATGGCAACCCCGCAGGTCCAATGAGCCGAGGCTGAGGGCTCGGGCGGGGGGTGGCACAGGCCTGCCCCACTGGGGTTCTTACCCCCGCTGCTTATTTGCCTGGCTTGGGCATCGCGGCCCACTTGGGCACGGTGCGGGTTTCCGCCCCGCCGTCATTCCGGCCCCTCACGGGCCGGATTACTAGGCATACCCCTATTATTGCCGGGGATTACCATGGGTTATCCCGTATCAATTACCTGGTGGGGCCATCCGGCCCATCCGGCCCACCTTGTCCTGGTGGGTTCGATGCTGCGGATGCTCCCTTGCCTGCAATTTGGCAATGGAAGCATCAATGGTCATTGATCCACCACCTTGGATGGTGGGCGCGCCAACTCGGCGGTTCCGGCCCACATGCCGGCCATGGCTGCGCAGTGGGCCGCCAACAGGGTTGAGCTGCCGGAGGCCATCAGGCCAGCGTAGGCTGGTGCCTCGCGGCTCCCCATTTGGCCTGGACCCACGGGAACACGGAGCTGGATGGACATCGCGAACTCGGACGCTCATCGCGGGCCGGAACCCCCAGTGGGAGCGGCTCGTGGGGGTGCACCGAGTGAGTATCCTGGTCAAATCAGCACACCTGTCACACTAGTGCATCACGCTGGGGGGTATAGTGGCCATGGTTGCAACAGGCCAATTACACTCTGGTTCTTACTGGGGTGATCCCCCTCTGCTTTTCCTTAATTTCTCTGGGCCTGTAGGGCCGGTTATGTGTTTATCCACTCCAATCTGTGCCAACGGTGGTTCTGCCGATGGCCAGTTGCTCTATCCCCCTGGGTGATCATTTGTCCTGGGCTATTAGCTAGACTCTGTGGTATGGGGATTATATTCACATTTTCCCCCTCCCGCAATGTGAACACACTGGTTAGGGCATTAGGGGCAGGACAACAGGGTCAAGGAGTTGCCCCGTCGCCGTGACCTGCCTCCCTATGGGGGCCAATTGGTTACCTGCCTATTGGGCATCCATGGCAGTATATATGTTGGCCCGTCCTGATTTGGCCATTCCAATGGTCCAGTGCTTGGACAATGATTGCCGGGCCGTGGTTGTTTTCCCTGGCCCGTCATGGTTAGCCTAGGTCAAGACATTAGCCTTAGGGCGGCCCTTCACCCTGAGATGCCAGCGATGAGCCCTGCTAGCACTTGTAGTTACTATATGTGACTCTTACGTGGCAACGCTTATGCCCCGAGCGGAGAGTCCACTTTCGGGCAACCACCTTTGTGCCTCGATCTGGAGCTCTCAGATTGAGTTAGCTGCTACCATCTTCAATGGGGGACATGTTTTGCAGGGTACTGGCCCCAGATTATGGGTTGCTCGATCAGGAGTGGGCTCTGGTGAGGCTTCGCTCCTCAAGGGTCGATCAGCCGGAAGAGGGTACTAGCCTGGCGCTGTCCGGTTGCTCCCACAGGTGTTTGTGGCAGCACGTGGTGCACGCCCTGGCCTGTCGTCTGCTACCAAGCCGGGTCTACCCTGACTGAACTAGAATTGGTACCCATTCCTTCCGGTTGGGCGCCGCATCAGCTGCAGCTGCGTTTGGGTGCCCGGAGCCTGACATATCTTGCATAGGCAAGTGTGGATTCGCCCAATTTTCTCTGTCTGTTCGTCCCTTCACTGAATGAGTGCCTTGTTCTGCCCTCTATTTCCCCTCCTTATTTTACAGACCCTGTGTGTTTCCGCACACTGGTAGTAGTGTGGCTTGTGGGCCACGACTCTGTGCACTGGAGCGGCGCAGTATGCTGCTTCATCAGAATGGGGACCCCATCTCGGGCTACGCGTAACCACGCGTATGCAGTGGTATGGTGTGCACAGCATAGAGGTGGCGGAAACTGTTGACATTCCTGATGTCCATTGGGGATGCTGGGCTGCCACATGTTTTAATTCTGCACCTCGGAGGCGGTGATCTTGCACGGATTGCTGGCCCGGACTTAAAGACTTCCGAGTGCAGTGACCTAGCGTTTCTTTGCCATTTATGGCCGTCTACACGATTGCTATGGTCATACATCATGCCGGTGCAATATCATAGGCGAGACTTTGACCCAGCAATCGGACCATGCCCAACGGGTCAGTGAACAAGGCTATTGCCTGGTTCCTTGCCTGGAATGGCTCGTGGACAGCCATTTCTCGTCTGGGGATAGGATTACAGGAATTTAGCCTGTATTCTGGAGATGGGGTTCACCTGTCAACAAGTCGAGGCACCTCTCTTTTGAATAACATGCAAGAAGGCCAGGTGACCGAATTGTCGGTCAAGGGGAGCGGCCCCTGCTGCAATGTGGCAATGTTGCCAAGTGGAAGGTGCCTCTCTGGAGTCATGGCCTCAGCTCGCCTATTGTTCTCGGGTCCATGCGCTTTAAGGCACTCCTTAGGGCTAAACATGTGCCAGGCATTTATAACGATATTGCTGATGCTTTATCCCGCCTGCAGATCTCCCGGTTCCGTGGCTGGGCTCCAGACGCTTGGGAACTACCCCTACACTCCTGGCTGAGATATGGTCATTTGGCAAGGAGACGGGAACCGGGCGAGTGGCATGTCTTGGCAACTCACACGCGCACGGCGCATCAGCATCCACTCCTTTACTTTAGAGCCTTTTGTGGGCAAAAGGCAATTACCCAAAATGTGGCCGACATTGGTCGACTAGGTTTTATAATGTCTACTCAGCCCTTATGATCTGGGGTTGGCTCCACGCACCATAGCCACCTGGCTTTACACCTTGATATTCATGGCCAAGGCACGGGACTTTTCAGACTATGCAAGGGTCATCTACATACGCCGTGTATTGGGAGGGTGGACATGTGTACGTGGCCGCCGCCCGGACACATGTCGCCCTATTCTCACTGATATTCTGACCCACCTTGCACGAGGTTGGCATAGATGATGTTGCAGTAGGCAGGAGGAGTCTCTTTTCATGTAGCTACCGCTGTAGCCTTTTTTTCTGGAGCTCGACGACTCAGTGAGCTGATCCCATGGTCAAAAGGGGACGTGTTTTGTAGGGCACTGGAACTCGAAGATGTCTATATCAACCAAGAGTGGGCTCAGTTGGGGATTCGTCCCTCGAAGGCCGATCAGCATGGAGTGGGCAGTGGTGTATACTGCTATGACGTACATATGCTGACATCGTTCTGGTTGGTGCCCTACATGCAATTGGCAGTGACTGCTGCCGCCCTGGCCTGTTTTTTCTGCCACCAGGATTGGTCTCCCCTTACCAAATTTAAGTTCTGGATGGTGACCGGTAACACGCTTCACAGTGTGGGGCCCGTTATGGCACCCATTCATTCAGGATAGGCGTCGCATTGACCGCAGCAGCTTTTGGGTACTCGGAGGCGGATATATGTGGGTGCGTGGGTGTGTGTGCGTATTTTCCTTATATGTACGTCCCCTCACTGTATGAGTACCTAGTTATGTCCTTAACCCCTTCTTTTTTACAGATCCTGTGTGTCTCTGCACACCGGTGGCAGTGGGGCTGGAGGGCCGCAGCTATGTACACTGGGCGGCAGTATATGCTGCGGCGACAGAGTGTGGACCCCAGCTTGGGCTGCGTGCATCCACACGTATGCGGTGGTATGGTATGCGCGGCATGAGAGGGCGGGAACTGTTGCCATTCCTGATGTCCATCAGGGATGCTGGACCGCCTGATGTTCTTATTCTGCACCTCGGAGGTGATGATCTCACACGGATCAATGACCTTTCCTTAAAATGTTGAGGTGCAGTGACCTGGCTTTTTTACATAATTTATGGCCGTACAGCTGTTGCTATGGTCTAACATCGTGCCGAGACACCATTTTAGGGGAGACATGGATCTCCGTGGTTTGGACCATCCCCGGCGGTCAGTGAACAGGGCTGTTGCCTGGTTCCTCGCTGAGATTGGCTTGGGGACAGCCAGTAGACATCTGAGGATAGGCTTGCGAAAGTTTTGACCTATAGGCAGGATATGGGGTCCACCTGTCAGCTAGAGGTATGTACCTCTTTCTGGAGTAGGTGCAAGCAGGCCTGGTGACCGAGCTGATGGTCTGGGGGAGGGGCGTGAGTCATCATGGACGCCTCCCCATGTGGCGGGTAGCACTGGGTAAGGTAAAGATTTATGACACATAGGTATCCGGCAGGTTCACAATTGACTGGCCAACACGTAGATAGGTACAGGGGAAGCAGGTTTGGCCGGTCAAGGGCAAACTATGAAAGGGGTGATGTCAGGAGCTTCACAGCCTGCATCACCTTGATATTTGAACGGATACACGTCATAGGGTGGGGTCAGTATATTGACTCCAGTCAATAATTTGTTTGTGTCAACAAACAAATTGATACAAATTGATACATGTAGCCAATTTTCATTGGCATTTAGGGTGGAACCTTACCAGTGCTACTGCGGCCTGCTTGCCTTAAAGAATTACAATTGGATGATACACCAATTGAAAGTGATAATTCGGACTAGGGCATTATTCAATAAAAGTGGCCTGATGCCTTTAATCCAATACCGGTGTCTGAGTCTTCTTTGGGTGGGTGCGCCTGCAAAGAGGAAGGACAAGAAAAGGAAGACCACAATGAGGATTTCAACACCATGTGTTATACTGATATGACAAAGAATGATTCAAGGTTTTAAATAAAGACCTTCTGAATACAGAGTAAAAGTTAAGCATAGAATAATTTGGTGTGCTATCTGCTAACAGAAGTTGTAAAACACATTATGTAAATGTTGCATAGGACGATAGTTGCATGTTAGCACTCACTTCTTCAGCACTTATTAATATGTGGCAACATAGCACTTTGCTGTGTTGCCATATATAAATAAAAAGGTATATAAACACATCTAAAAGCATTGCTTTCTGCTGAGCACCAACATGTAAGATCTGCTTGCATATGAAAGAGCAACATAAGTGAAGGTGTTAAAAATTTGCAGTGCTGTTTGTTCACCTTCCACACTGCAAATCCCTGTATAGACAGCAACAGCGATTAGACATAGGTATAGTAAAACCATGTTAAAGAACCTGTCTGATGTTGTGAACTTATTTTTTGGATATAGTTTATCTTGTTGTTTAGCTGGTATAAATTTTGGACTAAAACCATAACATGCTTCCTCTATTATGTACCTATTCATATTTCTTTTCTGATCCTGACAAAAACTATTAAATAAAAACTAGTAGAAGTCTTGGTGCAATCGCTGCATAAATTTTGGAGAATGGTCTGTTTTCATAGAAATGAAACTTGATTTTAATATTTAAATAGCAGTATATAAAATGCAGGCACAGGGACTGGGAGTACTTCAGTCAAGTGTTGCCTATTATAGCATTTTCACATTAATATAATACCTCTCTTGGAAAAAGCACACCACATACACTTAGCATATTTTCCACTATATGATAGTCAATATCAAATCATTCCCTAGGATCTAAGATTAAAAGACCAGAAGTAATCTTTAAGTCCTTCTCTTACTGGGTTTGTTTCACTACAAGGGAGAGGGGAAAAGGCAGCTTGTGTTTTTTCTGTCAGAAGCTGGAATGTGCTATTCAGTAATGTACATAGAGTTGGCCTCTTTCACCATGGAGATGTACCAGATAGTCATTTTCTTGCTGTCAAGATAAAAAAAATACATGACTTTTTCATTTTTTCTGCTCATATACTATAAAAATATATTTCCCCTAGAGGTGTGCAGATTTTTTTTTGGACTACAATCCCTAGAATTTCTAAAACAACAGTTGCCTGAAGAATTCTAGGGGCTGTCATCCAACCCTCCCACCCACCCACCCACCCACCCAAATCTGTGCACTTATTTTTTGGCAAGAAGCATGTGGTTGTATTACTAAATCATTGAAAGAGTTTGGCTCAATGGCCATGTGAAAACAAATTAGTAGTGATAAATATGAGTAGTCAAAGTATTGTATTGTATTGTTAGACTTATATGCCACCCCACTCGCAAAGCGACTATGTGTAATCAGTATTCTTTTTTAGAACTATCAAGTATATAAAATAGTAAACAATGAATGATTCCAAAATGTGCATGTCATATAATTTCCCTCATGAGATACTTCTCCATGTTGGAAGAAGCAACTTTCACCACAGAGGGCACTGCTGCATATTCTCAGGGTGTTCTATTTCAAAAATTAGAATGCTGACACCAGGAAAGCAAAATTTGACTAAAGACAGAGTGTGGCCGGTGTACCACTCACTTACACTTTGATCTTGCTTCTACAATGTCTCATTTCTACCATCTGCTTACACATGGCTTTTCCACATCTGTAATTCCTTTGTCTTCTGCCAGACTGATGATCAAAGAAATGGCTGGAGGAAAGGGGCTAAACAGCTTTGGCTGATCTCAGGCATATATTTCTTCCAAATCAACTAAAATAGGTTTAGATTTTTAGTTATTTTGTTTCTGCCTCCAGTTTCAGTGACTCTTCAGTAGAGGAGTGCTTTTAAAAAAATTCAAAACTAAAACATTCAAAGAAGCTGTATATTACAATGCTTCAAGTTCAAACCTCTCTTCCTGAACTAACAGGAACTGCATGGATCTTACCCAGAGTATAAAATTAGATTACAGAAAAAATACTAAGTATTCTTACATTATTTTGTTTGCCGATGTTAATTCAGCAGTTGGCTCTCACCATTACATTTCAATCTGTTCTGATGGTAGGAGTGAGAGTTGCTAATAAATAATCATACATGAGGTCAGGGAAGAGGTGGATGGAGAGAAATAAAAAGCAGTCTCGCAGATTGCTCATTCTCTCCTTCAGCAAGTCTTTCATCTTAAAAAGAACTCATGTGCATTAGAGCTCTGCAATTCTTTAAAAAATCTGTAAAGGCTAGGTTTGATTTTTTTAAGAAGGAGTAATGACTAGTAGAGTGAAATGAGATGTATGTTTAGCCTACATATAAAAGCGCACTGCTATTCCTCTTTCATCTATCTCATGCTGTCCCTAAAAGAGACATGATAATTTCTTTTAGGGAGCTTTTCTAGAATGTCTACATCAGATTGACAGTAATATAAAAATGAAGAAAAAAAATACAATTTAGCTTTGTGTAGATGTACCAAAGGACATTTTACAAATCATGATACAGTACAGCACATTAGCGAAATGGCCTAATTTTCAAGTTTGCATCTTCGTATACTGTATATTCAGGACAATGTTAATTGTGGCAAAAAATAAGTTCTGGTAGTGTTTAGAATAACAATGCTTATTCATAAATTGTTTTGTCAAGAATTTCCAGAAGTAGCTGTGTTAGTCTGTTTCAACAGTAATGGGAGGGGGGTCCCACAGAAGTGTAGCAGGAGTTACTTTACAACTGAGGAGTTAAATAATGTTTGTCACACTCCCCACTCCAGTCAGCAACACTGACTTGATTGCTGGATTTAATTTAATTTAATTTAATTTAATTTAATTTAATTTAATTTAATTTAATTTAATTTAATTTAATTTAATTTAATTTAATTTAATTGTTCAACTTGTATGCCACCCCACTCGCATAGCAACTCTGGGCAGTTGACAAAAAAAATTACAGAATATCACAACATCTTACAATAATACAATAATGCAACAGTAAAAATAATTCAGAAACAATGTATATAATATTATTAAAAACTCAACCCCCCACAACTGAAGGAAGAAGTCCAGAGTGTCAGCAGGATTTACATTTTTGTGGCCGTGGAACAGCTGCTCCCACTTCCCTCTGGCCAGCTGGGCCGAGGAAAGGAGTCCGGGACTTCGGTGTCGGTGGTGTTTTTGTGGCTTCTTCCCTCTGGCTGGCTGGGCCAAGGGAAGAAGTCTGGGACGTCGGCAGGGCAGCGTTTTTGTGGCTGCGGGACAGCTGCTCCCACCTCCCTCTGGCCAGATTGGCTGGATTGTGCTACAATACTCGTGTGCATGTTATTTTTCTTTTTGCTGTTTTGTAGAAAATCAAGTTAGTGCCAAGCATATTCCATATCTCCATAAAGAAACCCGCAAAAGACTAATTTATTTTATGTTTATATTCATTTACATTATACTCTTCAATTTTTTTTGTTGTTTTAAAACACGAAGACATGAAAGGAAAATGTAAGATGAATGAATATAAACAAAGAATAAATTGGTTTTTTAAATGTTCTTTAAAGGAGCTATGAAATACCATATGTTTATATTGGGTTTATATTGCCTACATTGAAAATGCAACTACTGTACTGTCCAAGCATTCTGATTTTTCTTACTACTTATTTGACTTAAATTAAACTAGGTTTTCTTCTCTCTCTTTTTGGTTTGGCCATAAGAAGTATTATTAATTCATTGAAAGTATTAATTAGAGCTGTACACAGGCCTCCACATCTTATTACAAGAAACCAGACTGATGCTTGCCTGCACCTTTTGGTGACACTCCAATCTGATCAAAACATGTGTATTTCTGCAGGCTGTGAAAAAAACTCCATTCCCCAAAATGTGGTAGTGCAACTGTATGACAAAATCAAACATTGGATGGTGCAGACTGAACTGAAGTCTGCAAGGCTAGGTGATTTATTTACTGATATTTTTATTTTGAACAATCACCTGAAGAAAGCTTTGTTGCTAACCTGCAGGGAAGGGAGTAAGTCAGGTACTTCAAAAGGCCAAGTTTATTCAAATGACAACATAATTTATTGTCTAAGTATGACTTCCTGAGGCTGACTGGGTAGTTCAATTAGTTAGGTACTGCTTCTGGTTGAGAAGCCAGCGGTTAGGAGTTTGATTCCCACTGTGTGTCCCAAGAGAAAAGCCAGTCTTTGTGGCTTTGGGTAAGCTGCACAGTCCCTGAGCATTCCCCTAAAGAAGGGAATAGTAAACCATTTCTTAGTATACTCTGTCTAGAAAGCCCTGGAAAGGGTTGCCATAAGTCAGAGGTGACTTGGTGGCACATATTTATTATTAAGTATGATTTTCTACTTAATGTTTTAATCTAAACTTCATAATTTGATATAGGTGTGAACATATATTTTGCATGTACAATCTCCCAGGGTTTATTTCTAATATCTCCAGATAAAATTAGGATTTTTTCCTATTTGGATAGACTCTCTCATTATAGTCAATACTGAACAAGACATAGACTCTATGTAAAACAACTTATTTCCTGGAATAAATGACTTTGTTTGAGTGTGTAGAAAATCCAGGCTAGTCTGAGGCATACAGATGCCATAAAACAGTATTAAATCCAGTCTGTTTTTGTTTTGTTTTTTAAAAAAAGCTTTACACAGGAAAGGGTAGCCTACATTTTGGTAACACCAATGGCTACAGTCAAGATGGTCACATAATACTGTAGTCTTCATATAAAGACACAAAGCAAGGAAAATTCTTATAAACTGTTTCTTTTTTTATCACTTAAATACTCTTCACCCAAACACAAAGGAATTGTCATGGCTATTTTTCAACAACTGTGGATGGTAATAAACAGAAGAGGGTATCTTGTAGACAGGGCCACCATCAGAAATTTCTGTGCCCCATCCTGAGCAATCATATTGCCCCCCCCCCACACACACACACACTATGGCCGGCAGCAGCAGGGCCCCTGTCAGCTCTGGGCCCTATACGGCAGTATTGGTAGTACTGCCCTGATGGTGGCCCTGCTTGTAAACAGAGGTATAAAAACATCCTATAGCAGTTCTCAACCTTTTAAAACCAGGGGCCGAGCCACACTTCCTCAGAAAGCTTCGAGGACCAGATGGCCATTTTGCTCTTCCTCCACCACATGGCACTTCCTGGTGTGGTGAAGGGCCACATGAAATGGTGGAGGAAAGAGCAAAAAACCATACAAACGGTTTTTTGCTCTTTCTTCCAGTCACACCGTTTGGCCCCATTCACCTTTTTTCCCAGATGAAATGGTACCACGGGCCTCATTTGGCCTGTGGGCTGCAGGTTGAGAATCCCTGTCCTATTGTCATTCCTCCATCTAGGCAATATTCTATTCTGACTAGTAATGACTTTCTACAGTGTTAAAAGCAAGTATCTTATACATCAGCTGCTACTTAGGAACGTCGGTTGCCCTGGATGGTTCACAAGATAATTAGCATTTTGCCCTAAAAGAATCCCATGAATTCTTTGTAAAACATACAATTCTGTTTTTAATTTGTTTACTTTTCATTATTCTTTTTGTTTTTTCTTCTTTAATAGTCTATTGGCATCCATTGTTGGGAATAGGCCTACCCCTTCCGCTTCTACAAATTTCTGCTTTGGATTATTCTAACTCATGACGGTCCTCCTGTACTTATCTTTTATAATCATCCATCCATCTAATTTGTGGTATATTTATATCCTTTCTCTGATCTAAAGACACAAGTGATGGTGCCATAAATTGCTCTGCATCAGTACTCTGAAGAACAAGAAATGAGAAGAGACCAGTGTGTGTGTGTGTGTGTGGGGGGGGGGGATTGTTATGTACGTAGGCTTGGACTCACTGTGATGTTTGGATAAGGCATGGAGCTACTGCCATGGCTCTGAAGTATTGTTGCATTGGCTGTGTCAACAGGAGCATAGGGCTTGGTTTGTTTGTTTTTTAATTACTCTGGCTGCGAGCCTTTCACATGCCTTGCAGCACTTTAAGTTCTGGAAAACATCCCCTTGTTTCTGCATGGGATGCAAGCCCTAGTTTGAATGGTAGAAACCACTACAGCTGCCTAGAACTGTGTTGTCAACTTGGAAATTCCACACACATTCAGGCTCTTGAATCTAGTTATCAGATTTTGCCAGGATTCCCATTATGCCAGTTTTCTCAAAATCAGCTTTCCTAGAAACAATGCCGACAGTGAGAAATTCCTACCTCCTTTTCCTGACAGATTAATCTTAAATAATGTTTCAGTTAAAGTCTGAAACAAATGTTTTATCCATAGCTCTAGTGCAATTTTAACATTAAAGCTGAACATTCAGTGGCTTTGTCAGAAAAAACAAAGGATAGAATAAATACTTTAGTAAAGAATTATGATGACGAGTTATGCTATAGAGAAAAGTACACTGTACAAATAACACATATTTTATGCTTTCAGAGAGAAGCATTCTAATACAGTACAAGTTTCCAAAGTGTCACTCTATTTGAAACAGAGAAAGGAAATGAATATAGTAGAAAGCATTGCCATATGGGAAAAATCAATTGGTACACATGAATGGGATTTCAAGTGAAATTAATGAGTCACATTGTCTGACATGCTTTTCAAGTGAGATTGAATCAATGTAGTTATTAACAGAATAATTAATTTTCACAGTAATTGACAGGTGATGCTTGAGCTGTCATTAGTTTGTTCATTTATGTGCAAGGCTGCTCACAAGTGAGTGGGGAATGATTTTAGTTAAGTGTTTGTCCATAAAGTGAATAAAGTGAAAGTTAAAGATCTGGAAGGTTATTTCAGACTAAATCATTTGCTCAGACGTTAGTCAATATTTGTCAAATAAGAATTTTGTTGTATTTTGTGACCTCTCAATCTCCTTGGTGGTGGTTATCATAGTCAGGCAGAGTCCCCAGAATAATGATGGTGACATGAGATCCATCAAACAGTCAAACAATATCTCTTTGTTATTGGCAGCAGATAAAGGGACACCATCCCTTCTGCTGATAGTTAAAAAAGCAATTGCCTCTCTTATACAGTTAGCATCCAGAGAAGTCTCCGCTGAGTTTTAGAATTGCTTCTGGGCTTAATAGAGGACACTTTTTTGTTGTTGTTTATGGAATATAGCAGTATATGTGTATATTGGTACAACTGCTGATTTACACTATTCCCTTTGGGAAAATTATGGTGACCTCCCTGAGAAAGTAAAAAAGTTGCATTTTAGTCAAAACATATAGGGTTAGAATGATTGATGTTGTTGGTCTAGTGCTGAGCAGCCACAAGGCTATCAATACCCCACATTACAAAATTACAACACAATTTTTTAATTATTATTTTTTTTGCAGAAGAAAGACCACAACTCCGTTGATTACATGGGCATTTGCCACTGATGGCAGGGTCAAGCTAATAGATCCCCAAGCCATGACCCTGCCTCAATTCCCCTTTAGGAGATTCCCTTAACAACCCGGACTCCTGCTTCCCATCCTCATACCACCTGGATCCAACCCCAGTGCCAAAAGAATTGTGACAAAGGCAATAAGATACTTGGTACAAACCAATAACCCCAAATTTCCAGTCAACAAACTATAACTTGTACTACCATAAAGCAAAGAAAGGTGAAGGTAGGGGGAACCAGCCAGCCAGGAGTCTGGCTGGAGCAGGTTCCCTGCTCCAGGTTGTCATCGTTGGCTGCAACTTGTATCTGAGAATGCATTTTTTTTTAAGCAGGAAAAATGCCACTGGCGTGAATTTGTTTAAAGTGTATCCCAGCTTGCCATGAAGTGACCCACACACTATGATCATGGAGCCATCTCCTGTGGCACATATGAAATGAGACATGCAGGATTTAACACCGGAACTGCAAAGGACTGCCACAGCCTTAAGGATATGGACAAAGTGCACCTTCACAGCCAGTCCATCTGGCTCCAGGTATGTGTAGGGCAAGCAGACAGATTAAGTCTTTTGTCTTCTAGTCTGCCTGCCTAAATTGAATTTCCCTGCTGGTCAATGTGAAGATGGCAGGGGGGAAACTCTCCCCTGCCAGTCAGTGGAAAGCCAGTGGAGGGTGGGGATCACCTGCTGCTGCCCTTCCAGTTTTCCAAGTTATCAGGAGGATTTATGTGGGATCCACCCTGCTGGCTGAGTCCCACAGTTTTTTGCAGCCCCAGGACTGCTGCTCTGGCCACAATAGTACACCCCAAGATAAGCCTGGATCCTCGTTTTTCATACCAACTTTCAGAACTATTTTATGGTTTTTCATGCCACCAAGAAAGTAGACCCTATTCTTCCCCAAGACAATGCTGGGCTTCTCTCCCCTCGATCTTCTGTACATGATGCTCAGGCTGACAAATCACAGGCATAACAATGTCATACCCTTTGGAAGCTATTCTTTTTCTTCAAGTGCCATATCCAATTCCAAATTACAGGTACAGTATTGGCTATCATCATGGTGTTCAGCCATGAAGATTGTCCTGGGAAGAATACAATGTAGTGGTCTTCCATTTGCCATCCTCATTGCAGTGTGACACCCATACACTGATTGAGTTTTGTGAGTCACATTCTGGTCATCATTGGTTCCAGGACAGTATCAATGCTGCTGCCCTCCATCAAGATGGAGTCAAGTAGGATTTAATCCACTTGAGGACCATCACCCTTTCCTGTGGACTTCACTACCTCAGGGTTATCAGGTTAGTTAACCACACCTGACAATTAGTGTTGGGTCACTGGCAGTATGGTCTACTCTGTTGCCATAGCAGGATAACCTGGCCAGACTCATTGGAAGCTATGGAACATGATTTTAAAGGTGAAATTGTGTATTTTGGAATTTTAATGCCAGAGGCCCCAGATATCACAGTATTTATATGTTCTTAGCTTTCATGTTTTCTTTTTTAAAAAAGTACAAGGAATTAGTAGGCTAACACGTAGTTTAACAATAAATAGTTTAGGTGACTGCCGTGGCTTAAGTGGTTAAGATGCTGACTAGAAAGTGGAAGGTCAGCAGATCAAAACCCGAGTACTACATAACAGAATGAGTGCCCATCTCTGTCCCAGCTGCTGCCAACCTAGCAGTTCAAAAGTAAGAAATTGCAAGTAGATAAATAGGTACCACTTCGGTGGGAAGATAAACAGTGTTCCATGCACTTCAGTGTATAGGCATGCCTGCCACATGCCCATGGAAACATATGCAAAATGCAGACAGCGCTGGCTCTTCAGCTATAAACAGAGATGAGCACTGAACACTAGAATCAGATACGACTGGCTTTTGAGCAAGGGTGACCTTTACCTTTAACAACCTACAGAATGCTAGCCAGATGTGTTAACGTGATCATTAAGCATAAAACAGCTCCTTCAAAGTTACATTGATGTCATGAGTGGATAAAATATTACAAACATCAGCCATTGGTAGCTATTGGTCATTGGTCATGGGAGAATATCAGTGTTCATTTTGCAGGTGGTATTCCCCCTGCTTACACTAAAGCCCACTCATGGCAAGAGCTTTTAGATGACTATAATATTCCTAGAGGAAAATCAGTGATTATGATGGAGGCATCTCAGCAGCTTGAAACAGAATTGAACAAATTCATGGAAGATGAATTTCTTCCAAGGGCTTTTCACCATGACTGATGTTGAAAACACCATGATTAGGAAGCTATACGAATAATGGTTGATGGGGGAAAAGAGAGAAGGTTGATTATTTCATGATATGTAGGACTAGTGGAGAGTACACTGTTGGATGATCCACTGGAGCTCTTAGATTAAACTAGGGAATTGACTCCAAATGAAGTAATGTTGTTGCTATGAGACAGCCTGAAGGAGAACAAAGAAACTAATGAAACAAAGAGGCATACATGTCTGTGGAATAAAAAGAGCAGAAAAGAAACTAGTTGCCCTTAGATGAGTTTAAAAGAAAAACCTTGTTTGCTGTTCATGTCACTTATATTTGCCCTCAGTGATTTATTTAAAGAAATAGTCTGTTTGAACTAGGAAGGTGGTTTGAATAGTAAAGATAGATATATTTTCATTCTTTGAACTCTTATAGCAAGTAGAAACATCAGTAAGTTCTGCAATACAAAAATCTGCACTTGGTTGGAAGTTTTACCCCAACACTCCTAGGGAGAGAAAGAACACAAATGAAAAACACCAAGGCTTGTCCGGCTGCCTAGTATAGATGCCCTTTTTGTGGCCTCATCACCACTCATAAATACTTTGGGAAGATATGGTTCTCACTGTCATGTGCAAAGCCTACACATGCACAGGACACTTTTCCACTTTTGACTTGTCCCTGACTCTATGAAGAATTTAATGATCATGAGGGTGGAGTAGGTTATTTACAGCTCTGACATTAATAATACAGTACCTGAATATTGCTACAGCTATTTCCTGTAATGGAGTCACCACTTGGAATTTTATTTTTGAAAAATACCTCTTTTTTTGTTTCTCATTTCTTTATAATGTCAATAACTGTGGTTAACTGTGACAGACCACCAAGTTCAGGGTGTCCCACTCTAACCAGTCAGACACACTAACCTGTTAATCTTGGATTGGATGAGCCCAGGAGATTGAACATGTTGATGGTTAATGAATCTATCTGTCCTTGTAATCTTCCAACACTCTAGTCTGACTCAACTCAGCATTACTTCCAGGAAGTTCTAAAAGTACAGTATTCATAGAATCATAGAGTAATTGAGATGGAAAGGGCCTACAAGACCACCAAGTCCAACCCCCTCACCTGCTCAGTGCAGGAATCCAAGTCAAAGCAGATGTGACAGATGGAGTCCAATTCTCTCTTAAATGCCTCCAACAATGGAGCACTCATCTCCTCAGTTCCATTGTCATTCTGCTCTAACTGTTAAGAAGTGCAGTTATTAGGTGTTTTTTATCCACATGCAAACCCTGCAAATTAGAACTGCCACAATTCCACAAAATATACAAACTCCTAGTAGAATGGTCAAGGCAAGATCTAGTTTATAAGTGCCATAGAACCTGTTAGCCTAAAAATTCAGACAACTCAAAGCAGAAAATTTTATATTTTATAAAAGTTAGCGGAAAAGTTGTGAAAACTGACCATGCTGTATAATTATGTTATTTCTATAAACTTGAAGAAAAACAGGTCCCATTTCTTAACAGCTCTTTTCCAGCAGAGGAGTAATCTCTGCATTACAGATCTCACTGAGGTGAGTTGTGCATAAAGCATTAAAATTGCTATTGCTATAGAAACCATGTATAAGTATTATGTTGAAAAAGAAAAGAATTTAAAGGTAAATATCACCCTTGCTCAATAGTCAGTCGTATCTGACTCTAGGGTTCAGTGTTCAAACATAAATGATTTGTGGAAAAATAAGACCATATGTGAATGATTTAACTCTGTCTTTATAGATCTGAAAAAAATTAAGGATTATTCAGTTCTGTGATTATCAAAACATATACAATTGCTCAAATAGTAATATCAAAACAAAATTCCATGTTAATAGCAATATTTCACATTTAAAATTCATTAAAACCTGATATGTAATGCCGTTTTGGTAAGTTGCATTTCTCTAGACTTATTTATTGTAAACTAACTGCATGTATTCTTATTGGCTTTGTTTGCCAGCTGAAAATGAACATGAACATTTGAGATGAAAATTAATGGCAGTAAGTTGGCTGTTCTGGTTCAAAAGTATGTGTTGCCAAATACATGTTAAGGAACACCAAATAATTATTGAAAATTAATTATTTGTAGATTGGCCACAAAAAAAAATCTATTGAAGCATGCATCTGTTTTCTGCATACTTTTGATCGACTACCAGAAGTTTATGAATTGTTCACTGATATCTTCTGAGGAGGATGGTGGAAGATAGGGATGTCTGACATGCAATGGTCCATGGGGTAGCAAAGGATCATACTCGACTGCGACTGAACAACAACAACAAAATCTTCTTATTAGTTTTCACTGCTGAAAATAATACTGAAATTCCTTTTGAAGGCGCACCCCCCAAAGAAAGACTCAGACACCGGTATATGGATAAAGGCATTGGGCCACTTTTATTGAATAATGCCCTAGTCCGAATTATAACTTTCAATTGGTGTATTCATCCAATTGTAATTCTTTAAGGCAAGCAGGCCGCAGTAACACTGGTAAGGTTCCTCCCAAAATGCCAATGGCAATTGGCTACATGTAACTATTTGTATCAATTTGTTTGTTGACACAAACAAATTGTTGGCCGGAGTCAATAAACTATCTACTGACCCCACCCTATGATGTGTATCCGTTAAATCTCAAGGTGATGCAGGCTGTTAAGCTCCTGCCATCACCCCTTGCCTGGTTCGTCGTTGACCAGCCAAAGCTATTACCCCTGTATCTGTCTAAGTGTTGACCAGTCAATTGTGAACCTGCCGGATACCTATGGGTCATAAATCTTTACCTTACCAGTGCTACCTGCCACATGGGGAGGCATCTATGATGACTCACGCCCCCCCCCCCCCTCAGACCGTCAGCTCGGTCACCAGGCCTGCTTGCAAATCTTCCAGAAAGAGGTTCATACCTCTATCCGACAGGTGGACCCCATCCACTGCATAGAGATCGTAATTTTGCAAACTTATCCTGGGATGCCGGATGGCCGTCCCCAAACCCTTGTCTGTCAAGAATCAGGCAACAGCCCTGTTCACCGAGCGGCGAGCGCGGTCAAGGGCACGGAGGTCAATACCTCCCCTGTAATTATGTTGCGGCACGATGTCCGACCATAGCAGCCGTGTGGACGGCCAAACATAATGCAAATAGGCTAGGTCACTGCAGATCGTGAATTTTAAGGAAAGGCCAGTGACCTGGGCAAGGTCATTGCCACCGAGGTGCAGTACAAGGACATGAGGCGGTTCAGCATCCCTGATGGAAAACAGGAATGGCAACAGTTCCCTTCCATCTCATTCCGTGCTTACTGTACCAACGCATACGTGCGGTTGCATGTAGTCCAAGCTGGGGTCCCCACTCTGTCGCCGCAGCATACTGTGCTGCCCAGTGCACGTAACTGTGGCCCACCAGCCATACTGCCACCGGTGTGCGGGTACACACAGGGTCTGTAAAAGAAGAAAAGAGAAGAATGACTTAACTGGTACTCATACCTGAAGTGGGCGGACGTACAATGCAAAACGCATGGATCCCCATCTTCCCATCCGGCGTATATCAGCCTCAGAGTACCCAAATGCAGCCGCAGTTAATGCAGCCGCAGTTGATGCAGCGCCTATCCTAAATGAATGGGTGCCGTAACGAGCCCCGGGGAGGCCAACACTGGTTAGTGCCATACCGGTCACCTTCCAAAATTGGAATTTAGTCAGGGGAGACCCATCCTGGTGGCAGAAAAATGGGCCAGGGTGCGCGCCACACACTGCCAAAAACTCATGTAGGGCACCAACCGGACAGATGTCTTCAATGGAACATCGTAGCAGTCTAACTCCACTGCCTACGCCGTGCTGATCAACCTTTGAGGACCGTATCCTCAACTGAGCCCACTCCTTAGTGACATAGACATCGTCGAGTTCCAGTGCCCTACGAGTTGCATCCGCCTTAGACAGTGGTACTAACTCACTGATGCGGAGCGCTCCAAAGAAGGCCACCATGGTAGCCACGTGAAAAAGAACCACCTCATACCTATCATAACATAAGTTATGACAGCCTCGTGCAAGGTGGGTCAGGACCTCTGGTGCAATCGGGTGACGAGTGTCCGGGCGGCGGCCACGTTCCCGTGTCCACCCCTCCAAAACATGACGTATGCGGAAATCATTCATGCAGTCAGCGAAGCCCCTCACTTTGGCCATAAATGCCAGGGCCGACAGCCTGGATGCTATAGTACGAGGAGCCAGACCCTGACTGTGAAGATAGACCTTAAATTGTAAAACCTGTTCTACTGGTGTGGGCCACACTTCGGGTAACTGTAGTTGCTCACAAAAGGTTCTAAATTGTACAAAAGCATGTTGATACACCTTACGCGTGCGAGGTGCCAATGACATGCCGATCGCCCGGTTCACCTCTCCTCGCCAAACGTCCAAATCTCGGCCGGGAGTGGTGAGGGAAATTCCTCTGCTTCCGGAGCCAAGGCACGGAACCGGGGGATCTGCAGGCGGGATAAAGCATCAGCAATATCATTATTAATGCCTGGTACATGTCTGGCCTTAAACAGCACATTGAGGAGTAGGCTCCTTAACACGAATTGACGAACCGATGCCATAACCCTAGGTGATTTGGACGTCTGAGCGTTGACTATGTGCACCACTGCCGCATTGTCACACCAAAAATGGACCACTGAGTTGGCCCACTCCTCGCCCCATAGCATCAAAGCTCCCAGGATGGGAAGGAACTCGAGGAAGGTAAGATCGCGGAGGCGATCCGTGCCAAGCCATGCGTGAGGCCATCGGCCGTAAACCCACCTCCCCTCAAAATAAATCCCATATACCAGGGAGCCGGAGGCATCCGACTGTACTTGAAATCTAGGGCAGACCATAAGGTCTGATCTCCAGAAAGAGACCCCATTAAAATCCCATAGGAATGTAAGCCAAACCGAAAGGTCCGCCCGTATGCCCCTGGTCAGTCGGACCCTGTGCTGGCGCTTTAACAGGCCGGCCATGGCGTCACACAGGCGCCAGGCAAATGCTCTGCCAGGTGTCACCACCCTGCAGGCAAAGTTAAGATGGCCATGAAGTACCTGCAGCTCACGAAGGGACACTTTACGTTTGGCCATCAATGCCAAAATCGTCGCGGAGATCCGGGTGACCTTATCCATGGGTAACCTGGATGCCTGTGCAACCGTGTCAATTTCAATTCCTAGAAAAGTGAGCTTAGTAGCTGGGCCCTCGGTCTTTTCGGGTGCTAAGGGGACACCCAGTTCCCGCATTAGCGTCTGAAATGTAGTGAGGAGACGCGTGCACGTGTCCGAGCCCCGTTCACCCCCGAACAAAAAGTCATCGAGGTAATGGGCTACAGACCGAGACCCTGACCTGCAAACAAAGGCCCTCTGAAGAAAAGTGCTAAAACGTTCGAATGCTGAACATGAAATAGAGCAGCCGAAAGGCATGGCCTTATCTACATAAAACTTCCCTTGGAATCTAAAACCCAACAGCTCAAAGCCCCCTGGGTGCACTGGCAGTAATTGGAATGCCAATTTAATGTCACATTTTGCCAGGAGGGCACTGGGACCACATGAGCGTACCATCCGTAGGGCCTGGTCAAACGACGTGTATCTGACCGAACAAAGGTCATCAGGAATCGCATCATTGACCGAAGAACCCACAGGGTATGATAGATGGTGGATTAAACGAAATTCACCTGGGGTCTTCTTAGGTACTAACCCCAGAGGGGAGACCTTCAAGTTAGGGAAAGGTGGTTCAGAGAAGGGGCCCGCTACCCTCATAGACTCCACTTCTTTAGCAATGCTCAGTGCAGCTACCTCCTCATTGCCTTTCAAGGAAATTAAATTAGGGGCATCTTGGGGTCCTCGAACCCCCCTGAATGGAATACGAAAGCCCCACTGGAAACCCTCCAGTAGGTACCTCTCATCCTCCCTTTTTGGATAAGCTGAGAGCCATCGCTCCAGCATATACACATTAACAGGGGAGGGGGCCTTTTGAGTGGCTAGCTCCGTCAGAGGAAGCCCTGACCGCCCCCTGTCCACCTCTACCTCTGCCCCATGACCCACCAGCCCGCGGGCACGCGGAGGCGGCGTGGGGGCCAGCACAAGAGGGACACTCATGTTGGAAACGACACTGTCGCTTATTGCACACATAGATGAGAAGCTCCAACACAGCAAGTGGGCTGGAACCCCGTGCCCCGCCGGCTGGCAGGGAGCCTGTGTTGGAGCAGCTCACTGCACAGCATGGCCACAATGGTACCTATCCCCAGGCGCCGGACGCATGGGAGTCATGTACAAGAGCCACAATTTCTGGCAGGGCTCATCCCACCTCATCTCGGGGTGTAGGGCCACCCTCATTCTAAATTCCTCATCATAAGTCAACCACAACGGGCCAGGGAAATCAACCATCGCCCTATAAATATTGTCCAAGTATTGGATCATCGGAATGGCCAGGTCAGGCCGGGCCCTCAGGTATACCGCCATATATATAAGATATGCCGGCAACCAGTTGGCCCAGGTGCGCGGTGGCTTACGACGACGGGACAGCTCTTTGTCTCTGTCGTCCTGTCCCTCCCTCTCTTCCTTGGTGGGCTCACGGTTCAATAGGGAGAATATATCCACGTACTCCCCTCGCCAAATCTTATCCCACGTGACCTGTGACAAATGATCACCCAGGGGCAAGGAATAACCAGCCATCGGTAAAGCCATCGACAGCACATTCTGTATAGAGGGTATACGTTGCGGGACCTGAACAGCCCCTGCGATGCTTGGCACGGCCCCAGGGGCGGACACCCCCACCCTGAACGAGGGACCATTTTGGAACCAGGGGTTACTGGGATAATGTGATAACTGCTGCCCACCCACATCAAGTTGACGCGGCCAGGGCCACTGACCCCCCCCCCAGTGTAAGTGGACAGTGGTGGTGGTGCACTAAATTGAACCTGATACTCACTAGTCGCACCCCCGTGAGCCACCCCCACCGGGGGTTCCGGCCCACGGTGGGCATCGGAGCTCGCGACCGGAATCGAGCTCTGGGACCACCCCTGGCTGCTCCCAGCCTGTACATCAGGTCGGACGGGGAGCTGCGAGGCACCAGCCGGTGCTGGCTGGATAGTCTCAAGCAGCTCGACCCAGTTGGCCGCCCGCTGAAGCATCATGGCCGGCAGGTTGGCCGGGGTCAATAAAGGGGCCCCCGTTGAAGAAGCGGTAGCGCCCCTCTCAGAAGGTGGCTGGGCAATGGCCAAAGATGCTTCCAGCACTGCTATACATGCTGTCAAAGCATCCACTGCCTCAGAGCCCCCAGTATAAGGTGGGCCGGGTGGGCCGGACGGCCCACTAGGCAGTTGGTGAAAAGGCAACCCAAAAGGGGAGCCAGGGCCAGAATAGGGCCATGCCCAGAAATCAGGCCTATGGGGGGCTGGAAGAGCTGTGGGGCGGACACCCGCACCAGGCCCCCCTGGGCCAGCCTGTCCCAGGCCCTGCAAAGGTGCGCTCAGGGCCGAAGCCCCCGAGGGGCCAGCCTGCACCTGCCCAGCCATGAAGCTGGCACCCGGCTGCCAAGTGGTAGCCTGACCGGCCCCACTGGTACCAGTAGGCAAGGTCCTATCACTGCCCTGCCGTGGGGGCGCAGCCCTGGTCCTTCGACCCAAAGGCTGGCCCCCATCCGATGAAGGGCCGGGAAGAGCCCTTCCCCTCGGCCGCGGCTTCAGTGCTGGGGCCTTTCGCTTGGGAGCCATGTCTCCCTAAAAGAATATGAGTCGCCGAAGGATCCCTATCCAGGGATCGAGCTCCTGCTTTGAAGTACCACGGTAGCCAAGAGGTAAATCTAAAACCGCTCTGGGTACGAGGTCTTTCCCTTTTCCCAGCCGGGAATCGAACGCGCAGACCTCTAGAGACCTGCAAGGCTTTATAGCCACCGAACCCACGGTTAAAGAGAAAACACGACGGAGAAAACTTCTCCTCTCCGTCGCAATTCTAAAATGGCAGCTCGGCTGCCTCGTGGCCACCCCTTTTATAGAGGGGTGGCCACGTCCCCTAACTCACCCGGATGTCTGAGTCCGGGTGGGGGCCCCCCGCAAAGAGCGTGGCGGCCATTTTGGCACCGCGCTTTCATTCTGATAAGAAAGAGAAAGAATGAGAAATGGAGAAAAGGAGAGTTTATTTTTAACACTATAGGGAAATAGATGATGAGAGAAAGTATTCCTTAGAGTTGGGATGAGTGAATTTCACTTCAGGCACTTGGCTGACTTTTTTTTAATTAAAAAAAAGTATTTGATGTAAGATAATTTGTAGAGATTAATAACACAGGAAATATTTATTGAAGAATGGAAATGGCTATCTAAAGTCAGATGATTAATTTAGATGACTCCTGGGCATCTGTGACATTATATCAGCAGCACCACTATATTACCCATTGACCCACATCTTTATAGTATAACTTTTGAAGAAGAATTGCTCAAGTTAAGAACTTACTATAGACCAGGGGTGGCCAACTTTTTTGCACTGCAGGCCTGACCAAGCCACCAGAACAGCTGAGTGGGCCAGACCACACAGTCCAAAAGCAGAAATGGGCGTATTTACGGCTGACGTAAATGCTCCCACTTCCACGTTTACATCAGCCGCGGGCGCGTTTGTGCAGGTGCAGGTGCATTTTATGGCTACTGTAAACATGCCCGCTTCCACTTCCAGGTGTGGGCTGGATTGAATGACATCGGGGCCTGGGCTGGCTCATGGGCCATAGGTTAGGAACCCCTGCTATAGACAGTAGCTGAAATCCAGTAGCATAATTTATGCTACATAAAACTGATGAATCAACAGGCATGGCAATTTTATAGAAATTAAACATTTCCAATTCCGTATCCCCCATAAGGTCCTGGGTCTCCCTTGGGACCTCTGTCATGGGGAAGCAGTTGGGTGACACATGACTAGGAGGAAGTAATTAGTTTCCAAAAATTGCTGCTACTGGTAAAAATATCCTGCCAGTGACCATTTTCAGAAAGTAAACAACTTTCTTCTATCTCATAGCCCACAGCAGCTCACTCACAACAGAAAGGGATTCCATGAGAATCTTGATACTTTTGGGGACAAACTGAAATGTTTAAATTATGCTGCTGGATTGCAGCCCCTGTCTGTTGCTTATTAAGGTAGAAGCACAAGGAGGGAAAGAGGGATAAAAGTCTAACTGATGTACTTCTATCATACTTTGTGTGTGCAGAAGATGACTTTTAGAAAGGAGAAATTCTTCTACCTACAGCCAAGATTCTAAAAAATAAAATAAAAATTAAACTAATGCACTTGTCTCCACTCCTGCAAGACACATTTATATTAACATTATTCAGAATATCTGACATCTATCTTGAAACCCCTATGCAGAGCAGTTCCTGCATAAGGTAGAAGAATGTGTGGAATAGGGAAGTGATTGTGAATAATAGTCCTAACCACCATCTCTACCATAAAGTCAGAAGAAAGCTTTTATTGACTTGAATTTACGAAGTGCTTGTGCATTTATTTTTGTGGGAAGCTTGCCTCTCATTCAGATTGAACACTGCATGTGTGAGGTCATTAGGAGTGGGTCAACTGCATTCAATCCCATATCTATTAGCAACTGTTTTTTGCAGGGCTCACATCACAGTCTATAACAGACATTCTGCACTGTAACAACAGGTGTGCAGGTATAACTCGTGGCTTCTGGCTGATGTGGGAAAAGAATTCTTGTACATACATGCACAACACATGGGAACATTCTGTTTCTCAGCCTTGGTGCTGACAGTTCAAACCAAAATCAAAACAATCACACTTATATACCTCCCCATAGTGCTTAGTGCACTCTCTGGGCAGTTCACAAGTTAATTAGCATTTTACCCCCAACATGCTAGGTACTCATTTTACTGACCTTGGAAGGATGGAAGGCTGAGGTAAACTTGAGTCCTGGTCAGGATCAAACTCACAACCTTTTGGTTGCAGTACAGTAGTTAACCACTGTGCTACCAGGGCTCCTCATGAAGTTCCATGAAGAAGGCTAATGATCAGAGATTTGTCACAGAAATGAAGTATAAAATCCAGCTGCTTCTCTCAATATATCCTTTTGTAAGGTTATCCTACAGTAACCTATCTGAAGGATGCTTTCATGCTTTCATTCATTCATTCATTCATTCATCTCCAGCATGGGTTGATTCTTTTTCTGCTAGCAAGCATTAGAGGCTTGCCATTATCAGAGTGTGTCAGTGTTTTCATTTTAATACCTCACCCTATATGTTATTAGGCTAAATTGTGGCACTCAAAATGAATTTTGAACCTGATCCTTATCAAGGTTTAGTACAAATCCATCACTGGATATAGGCAGCTTACATTCATTTCCTGCTCTGCTGTTTGTCTATGTGATGTGGAGGAGACAGTAAGCATGTATCGAAATGGGTGGTATTTTTCAACTATTCCAAGAGCTATCTGTCAAGGTTTATATTATGTTTCTTTAAAAACAACCCAGATTAGCTAAAGCAGTACATGACTTCTGTAGCGTGAATTTATGAAATGATGATTTGTTGTGTTAACAAAACAGGCAGGGATCCATATACAGCTGTATTATTGATAAACTGGTCATTGCTTTCCTAGTAAATTGATTTTTTCCTTTTGCTTTCTTCAATTTGAATTAATATGTAAACAATTGTCTCTGTCTGCTAAAGTGTTAGGCTGCAAACCTCAGTTGTCTGAACTGGGATCTGACATGTTACAATGTTAACTTGTTTTCTTTTGGAATTACATTTCCTTGCTGTGGGTGGGGGGGATGTTATAGCAGTCTAGAAAGCCTGAGATGTATGCATCATGTCTGCTTGAAAGTTAGCATTGAAAAATCAAATACTGAGAGTCTAAGATCATTGTTGTTATGTGGTGTTAGGTCATTTCTGACTTTTGGCAACCCTATGAAAAATAGATTTCCAAAAAGTCCTGTCCTAAAAAAACCTGCTCAGCTTCTGCAGACCCAAGACTGTGGCTTCCCTTAAAGAGTCAATCCATCACATGTTTGATCTTTCTATTTTTCTGCTGTCTTCCACCTTTCTCAGCATTATTGTCTTTTCCAGCAAATCTTGCATTCTCATGACATGTCCAAAGTAGGACAGACTCAGTTTCATCATTTTTACCTCCGGAGACAAACTGCCTCCTGGTGGTTCAGGCTTGAATTGCTCCAGGAACTCCTTGTTTGTGTTTTTGGCAATCCAATTTATCTACAAGGAATCGATCCACACTATATCAGTCTTCTCAAAGAAGTGTATAAGGCAGGGGTTCCCAACCTATGTCCTGTGGGCCTAATCTGGTCCATGGCCCTAATTAATCTGGGTGACAGAGGGAATCTAGGCACTGCTGAAGCTTCCCCCACCTCCAGAAGTGCCAAAACACAATGCCATGGGAAACGGTGGGGGCTACAAAAACTGGAAGTGCAAAAATGCCGGTTTCCATGGAGGTGGAGGCAATCACAGTGTTTTTTCAGCTGCTTTGGCAGCCCCCGCCAGTTCATGTGGTGGCAGGAGGGTATGAGGAGCATTTTCACTCCATTTTTGTAATTTGTTGCCACATTTTCACATTTCTGCTGTCTGCTGCGGTATGACTTTTTTTGGCTACTTTGGCAGCCTCTCCTGCTTCCTGTGGTGGGGAGAGGGTATGAGGAGCATTTTTGTTCCATTTCTGCAATTTTTTGCTGACCCAGAAGTGCCGAAAATGAGGCAAAAACTTACAAAAATTGAGCAAAAATGCTCCACATACATTCCCACTGCCACGGGAAGTGGTGTCAACTGCCAAGGCAGACAGAAAACACTGTGTCACTGTCACTGTGGACACTGGAAGTGCCAAAACACCATGATTTTGCTGCGAAAGTTCTGCAGAAAATTTTTAAAATAGAGTGAAAATGCTCTGCATACCCTCCTACTGCCACGGGAAACAGTGAAGGCTGCCAAATCAGCTGAAAAAAAATCATGCTGCTCTGGGCACCAGAAGCAGTGGGAGGAACCATGGCTCTGGCTGCGCAACTGTAAGTTGGGGGCGGGTCTGACCCATGGCAGGAAAAGGTTGGGTACCCCTGGTATAAGGGATGTACAACACAAATCACTTTATTTCAGAAACCAATAAAGATCCCTATAAAAAGAGGTCCATCAGGGAGGATATGGGAGTAAAAGGGAATTCGTATAAATGGAGAGTACTTATCCCATCTTCATTTTGCTGATGATATAGTGCTAATATCAGAATCAGTAGAAGAAGCACAGAATATGCTCCAAGAGTTAGATGCAGAAAGTTGAAAGATCAGCCTGAAGAGTAATATGTCAAAAATGAAATACTGTATATATACAGAGTGCCTCTAGAAATGCTGTAGATATGTGGAAATGAGATAGTAGAAGTTGATTTGTATATACTTTGGGCAAGAGGTTAGCCTAACAAAAGAAATTTCAAGAAGAAGGCAGGCAGCATGGGCAATTTGTTCTTCTCCACAGTCATACAGGCTCTTATCTACTGGGAAACCCCACTTTCTCAGATTAGCCCTTGATCATCCTACCCCAGTATGCAGTCTGTTTAAAGCTTTCCACAAACACCATGGTTGTTCTTGGCCAGGCCATAGAGAATTGTGTGGTTCTGACCAATTGTCTGTTAGCTCCTTGCTTGCCTTCCAAAGTTCTAGGGTGGTCTATTTCAGCGTTCTATTTCAGTGATCAGGCTATTTCAGCAACCAGGTGTTCCCTGGGCAATGGTGGCAACACTGATTGTCAATGGCCAATCCTTTCAACCCAGAAACACCTCTTTTGAGCCTCATTTGAGTAAATTAACATTAGAGATATGCAATGTTTCAGCTGAATCCTGAAGATTTGTCTCTTTAATTAAATTGATGACACAGTATGCTGTCAATTAGTGGTAGCAACACATTTCATTTAAAGTCCTTTTTAAAAAAACTATTTAGAATTACATTATTATATTTGTAGAAAAACCAAATCCAACAGATAATTTATTTAGATTATGAAAATATAACATAATATCATTATACAGTAAAAGATTATTTTGACATTTTTAGTACAGTTTATATTATTTATCTTGTATAATTTATCATAATAAAAACTTATAATTACATTTCAGGAAGTCAGTCATGTCTTGTTTGGCTGTACTGGGTAGTAGTTGAAACTAAGAATGAAAACACACAGCATTAGAATTAATTGCAGTTGTCTTTATTGTCTCTTCTTAAAACTGATGAGGTTGTCAGGCAAAATGTTCAAATAATGTTTAATCACCAGACATTCTGTGTAAGTGGATAGTTGAACTGTAATATGTAAGGAATAAATAGTTTCATCAATAACAGTAATGCAAATGGCACTTTACTTCCAATAATATGAAACATTAATAGAAATCTTACAGTAAATTCCTTTTGTAGAAAAGATCATTATTCTGCAAAAAGTGATAGTAAATTTTTTGGTAGTGTCTGAATAGGACTCAGTGTTCATCTATCACACTGTCTTTTTCCCCAAATAAAAGGTGCATTAACCGTTCATTTGATTCAAAAAAGGCTTTGTGTTTATTGTGTAAATTCCTAAAGGACAAAATAAGATTTGCTGTTAAAGATAAAGCCGCAAACCTGAGAATATGCTCACATACTGTTTAAAATAGAGAGATCGTCAGTTAGACTCAAATCTCCTATTAACTACATCCAAGGACATTGAAGAAACTGGCTGAAAAGATCTCACAACCACTATCTATCATTTTCTTGATATTATGGAGGATGGGTTAAATGCCAGATGATTGCAGGTGGGCTAATATTGTTTCTGTCTTCAAAAAAGGCAAAAAGGAGGAGCTTGGGAACTATAGATTAGTCACCCTACAACAATCTCAGAGAAATTTCTGGAGCATATTATAAAGTGGTTGTTCAGAAAGCACCTTGACAACAACCCAATATAGAAGCCAACATGGATTTGTCAAGAACAAATAATGCCAGACTAATCTTATCTTATTTTTCCATTCAGCTATTTTCCTTAGTAGATGGTAGGAATGCTGTAGATGTAATATGTCTTGACTTCCGCAAAGCTTTTAACAAAGTGCTCCATAATCTGATTACCAAACTAACTAGGTATGGCCTAAATAGCACAAGTGTGAGGTGGATAAACAGTTGGTTACAGAATAATACTCAGAAAGTTCTTATCAATGGTTCCTTTTCAAACTGGGAGAGATAAGTAGTGGGCTGCCACAAGGCTCAGTCCTGGGCCTGGTGCTCTTCAGCATTTTCATAACTTTGATGGCTTGGATGAAGGAATGAAGAGAATGCTTATCTTTTTGCACATGACACAAAAATGGTTAGAATAGCTAATATCTTGGAAGAAAGGAACAGAATTCAAAAAAATCTCAATAGACTTGAACACTGCTGAAACAACATTTAAAAGGGATAAGTGCAAAGTTCTACACCTGGGGAAATAAACCAAATGCCCAGTTACAAGATCTGGGATATTTGGTTCAGTAAAACTAGAAGCCAACTGTGCAATGTGGCTACAAAACAGTGAAATTTATTTATTTATTTAAATTTATATTGCCGCCCACTCACTAGCGACTCATGGCAGTTTACAAACAATACATTGCATTACAATATGTTGATTGAGTCTCAGGGGGAGGGGCAGCAAATTCCTCAACTGGCCCTGGCTTCTTCTTCCCCTGGCCATTGGTGTGGGCTCAGGGGGAGGGGCAGCCAAGTCCTCAACCAGCCCTGGCTTCTCCCTCCCCCCCATTTTAGGCTACATTAGATTAGATTTGGCCTAGGTCTGGGCACCAGACTTTATGAAGGATGCTAATACTGAAACAGGTTTAGAGAAGGTCAACAAGGCTGATGAGGGGACTAGAACCCAAGTTGTATAATGAAAGAACTGGGCAGGTTTAGCCTTTAGAAAATATTATTGATATGGAATATAACATTTTTCAAATACTTGAAATATAATCATAAGGAGGAGGGACATGCACTGTTCTCAATCATCCCAGAGAGCAGGACACATAATAATGTACTGAAACTACAGGAAGCCTGATATATGCTAAATATCAGGAAAAAACATCTTAACTGTTAGAGCAGTATGATAATGAAACCAATTACTTTGAAAGGTGGTGAGAGTTCCAACACTGGAAGCATTCAAGTGAAAATTCGATAACCATCTGTCAGATCTGCTCTGTTTTGGATTCTTGCATTGATCAGGAGGTTGGACTCAGTGGCCTCATAGGCCGCTTCCTACTCAGTGATTCTATGATTCTAAATAGAAGTATGTGACTGGCTAATTAAACCAGTTACGCAGATATTGATTTCTGAGCAAAATAGTCATTTCTGCAGGCAGCACATAACCAAGTCTGCATTATCAGGTACCTGGAATGTGGGTAGATTTGCAAATTTAAGACAGGCAAAGCCAACTCATTAGAGTGAACAAATGTTGTGTTTATGATGAAATATCAGTACAGCTACAATGAATACTTGCTGAAGGTTGTAGCAGATGTTCAGGACATGCTTGGGCGCAAGCACAGTATTCCCACATCCTGTCTTGGTCATCTGTTTCCCCTCCCCGCAAACTATCACAGATTGTTGTGATATTTTTAAAGAGGCAAATTAGCTAAGGGGATTGATTGATTGAGGACCAGATTGTTCTGGTAGGAGCATTCAGAGGATTTTAAAGAATTCCATCCAATATTTGCAGGGAATGCAAAAATAAAAAGCTATAGTGCAAGACTTTGAATGTAGTGAAAATGTGGAGATGCTTTTTCATTTTAAGAGGTCTAATGGATTAGTAGTGAAGAATGTAAAAAGCTATGCTGAATCATTCTTTTCACTATAACCACCCTGTGCAAATATCAAAGCCAAGAAAGGCATTTGTTCTTGCACACAACAATGAGGAAAACACAAGATAATTGTTCTTACATTGTGAGAGGATAAATTATATAGTGACATCTCAATAAGATAAAAAAATGGTAAAATAAAAAAGAAAAAGTGGGGTTTGCACAAAGTCGGCAAAATTGCACAAATAATACTTTAAAGCAAATACAGTATCAGAAAATCATCCAAAGTGACATTGGTTACTGTGTTGCATATACAGTAGAACCTCGGATAACATCCAAACTCCATTCCATGGAGTTGGCCGCTATGCTATTTGGACATTATGCGGTTTCTATGGGGAGATGCCTCACATAAAGTCCAAAAAATTGTCAAAAGCGGACATGCAAAACAGTGGGGGAAACTCCATCAGCTGCAGGTTTTGCCTTCCAGCATGGTCCGGGCAGGTGGGGGTGTGTGGGTCGTAAACAGCCCCAATTGACTCCCCTGAGCCTTAGAGAGGCACCCACACTGCCTCTGCCCACTCCCAGCAAAAGGACAACATGATC
This sequence comes from Bradypodion pumilum, assembly GCA_035047305.1. Classification (NCBI taxonomy): domain Eukaryota; kingdom Metazoa; phylum Chordata; class Lepidosauria; order Squamata; family Chamaeleonidae; genus Bradypodion; species Bradypodion pumilum. The sequence goes on from JAWDJD010000003.1 coordinate 330,083,960, forward strand.
CCCTACCTTTCCAGCTGGTTGAGGATGAAAAAATTGCTGTAGGGTCTGTGCTTCCTGCTCTCAGGCTCCATAGCAGCATTAAGGAGGCTGGAAGGACCTATTCAGCGAAAACACCACCTTTCTAGGACCTTCCAGAGCCGAGCAACAAATGAAAATAATGGCGGCTGCCATTTTTGGAAAGAGAAAAAACAAAAATCAAAATCAAAAATCAAACCCATGTGCCTAAAGGAAAGAACATGAGCTTGGCCCACCTAATTAGCATACAGCCAATTAGAGCCCAGGGTTAGTGTAAACATTCCCTGGTTCCCATAACAAGTGTCTTGTGATCCCAGGCCATGGATTGTTGACATAACGGACATTCCAGAACTGGGAAGAAAGACTAAACAAATGAGGAAGCATGGAGAAGATTCTACAAGCTACTCGACTTGATAAGCACAGCAGAGGCCTTTGCAAAGAGCAAAGCTACATTCTAAAACAGTTTAAAAACCAAAGAGACTCCATGTTGAATAACTTGTGACCCAGACTGTCACACCCTGGCTGTTGGTGTGGATTCAAGGGTGGGGAGCCTCAGCCTACCACATCTTCATCTTCACCCCCTGGCTGTTGGTGTGGGCTCAGAGGATAGCGAAGACATTTATTTGTCTTTTTTACCTTGCAAAGCACTCTGAAACAGTAGTTTGAGAGTATGGGCCATAAACCACACCCCTTTCATGTTTTCAGCCCAAAGTGCTGCTATCATGTTTGCTCCATTGTCTGTGACAGATTGTACCTTTCTGTAGCTAGACTCCATTGCTACAGCATATTCCTCAGATCATCTTGAATGTTGTGAGCTCTGTGACTGCTCATCATCACAGCAACATTCAACAGGGCTCACGTGTATCTTGAACTTGCATTTTGCCCTATGCTCCACACCAGTGTCCTGACAGGGAGTGATAGATGCCACTTGTATCATGGACCACCTTTGCCCTGGCCAACTACTGCTGTACCTGATGTGTGACACTGAAACACAAATATGACACCTTCCTGTAGCTAAGGGTTGTTCAAGTTGGTGATTGATGGAGTGCCCATTGTGCAACAAACCTATGGAAACCAGTGTTCTCTACCAGAGAAAATGGCTGGTCATCCAGAACTATCATCTCCACCTTGGTGAAAAGCAATCCTGGTATTTCTACTTTTGAAGAAGCCCTTTTACTACACCCTTCCAAACTCATCCAGGGTCGCCTGGAACTTATTCTTGAGATGTGGTTCTGGCATTTGCAACTTCCCAGCTCTTGCTCTTTGCCCAGCCCATTTACCTGAATGCTTACACAGAATACAAAAGCAGTGTAAACAAAGCTTACATTAATAGACTAATTGGTGTTGCCTTCTAATATTGTAACATTGCAAGGCGATTGAGCATCTGTTTCACACTGTTGAAAATGCTTCCAGATTATTTATTTCTTGGGAGCTCCTGTTTTTGACTGCATGTTCCTAACAGGGTTTGCTAACTTGTCATCTCTTGTAGTTCTGGCAATTGGTGGGGAAGTGCATCTGGAGGCACAAGGGTGTTTTCAAATATTTTCTCCACAAAAGTAACAGTACAGTTGTTTCCCAAGCTGACAGTGTAAGCCTATAGCAGGCATGCCCAAACTATGGCCTGTGGGCTGGATAGTCCCCTGAAGACATTCCATTAGGCCCACAACACCCTTGCCAAACCAGGAAGTGAGTACAGACACTTATGCACAGGTGCGGACATGTCTGTATTCACTTCCTGGTTTGGCATGGATGTGCTCATGCATGCGCAGAAGCATCCAAACCAAACCAGGAAGTGAATATAGACGCACATGTGCAAAAAACATGCTCTGTTCTGGGGGCATGGTCTGACCTGCTCAGCATGATCAAGCCCCTGGCCCAAAAGTTTGGGCACCCCTAGACCATAGGGTAGGTGGCAAACAAATGCCTCCATCTTATGCTGGAAAGAATAGGGGATGTTTGTGCAGAAACATGTGCAAGTAACTACATAAATGCACACACATTGTGCACTGAGGGTGCAACCTTACTTACTCATGGACCATTCCTGCTGCATGGAGTTAAACTCCCGTCACTTTTTCTATCTGGTCATATCAGATAGAACAAGAACTTGAAGAAGTTATTTTTGGAGGATTTCTGGCTTCTACAGAAGAAGAGGAAGAAGTTGTTACTGTTTCGATTGTTGGACTAGACATGCCTTTCTTTAGAAATCTTCCCCCTACTCCCAGCTGGGCACTCAGCTTGCCATCTGGACCTGTCAGTATTGTCTGCAAACATTTGGGACTGAGTGACAGCAATTCTGCCTGAGATGTTAAACAACGACTAAAATAATTATGGCTTTACTGCTAAGTATCATCTTCTCTCTTATGATTCCAATGTTGCCTAGTAGGCTATTAAGTAATTTACTAAGCTGTAAAGTGCTGACTTTTCCACTGATCTGGAAAACCAAATGCACTTAGAGTGCTATGGTACTCCTGATCATCATAAACATTTTATTCAGGCTTTAAAAATAACCCTGGATCTGTTCACTTCAGCAAAATATTGTTGCTGTTTGTTATTTTTAAAACTTGTCATAATTATGTTAGTAGTAACCGCAGTTAGAGCAGAGCAATAAACTATACCGAATGTCACCAAGATCATTTAGGACTAAGCACTATATAATATGAGCTTCTTACATTGCAAAGTCTCAGTCTCAACAAGTGCAAATAAATACAGTCTGAAATAAAACCTCATTTACATATTCCAGCTTCATGATGGATCATAGTATTAATTTCTGAGGAAACAAAACAATAATATTCAGTGAGTTCAACCATCCACAAATCAACTGAATAAATGTACATTCTTGTCATGGCAAAGAAGTACAATTTCTAGATGTTGTAAATGACTGGGCCCTTGAACCATCCAAAGAGGAAATGCCCTTGGATTGATGCTGCCCAGGACTTCCTGTGAGATGTGAATGTAATTGAGTTGTTTGGAAACAGTGACAACAGATTCTATCTACATGGAATTCCAGCACAGTTCTGTAAAAGCTGTGTGACATTGGCCTATTATTTACTTCTGAAACTCACTTTTTCTTGTTATTTTCTAGAACTCAAAAAGTACCTAACGTATTTTTCTTTTACTTTAAATTAGATCTGATCAAATAATTGAAACACAATATCCCTGCCATCACAAACGCTGCCAGTAGTCTAACATTTTGTGTTTTCTCGAAAGCAAGAAATTGCAAGTAGATAAACAGGGACCACTTCAGTGGGAAAAGATCTTGGGGACATGAAAGGAGCCTCATTCAGGCATCCCCTGAGCAGAGTTTATCCAGACAAAATCCTTTGAACCCAAAATAATTTCTGACATGAAATTATTATCATAATTATTTACTTATTTACTCCTGTCCGGGTGTCCTTTTTTAAGGGGATTGGGGAGGTTTTATGGACATTTTTAGATAGTTTTATAGTATTTGGTATTAATTAGTATTGGGTATGGATTTTAACTGATGTTGTGAGATGCCTTGGGCCGCTTAGGCGAAAAGGGTGGTTATATAAATCCAATAAATAAATAAATAAATAAATAAATAAATACATACATACATACATACATACATACATACATACATACATACATAAACAAACAAACAAATAAATAAATAAATAAATAAATAAATAAATAAATAAATAAATAAATAAATAAATAAATAAATAAATAGTTTTCCAGTAAAGCGTTGTCTGTGGTCCAGGAGTTTCTTCCCACAAAGAAACATGTCATCCTATTTAATTTAATAAGCATATAACTGACCTTGAAAGTTTTCTTATGTATGGTTTAGTAAAGGGTAAGGGTAAAGGTTTCCCTTGCTCGAAAGCCAGTCGTATCTGACACTAGAGTTTAGTGCTCATCTCTGTTTCAAAGCCGAAGAGCCAGCGCTGTCTGCTTCTGCAGATGTTTCCATGGTCATGTGGCAGGCATTACTAAACACTGAAGCGCACAGAACGCTGTTACCTTCCCACCAAAGTGGTCCCTATTTATCTACTTGCAATTTCGCGACCGGCCAGGCGGCGGGAGAGGTCGCGATCCTCCACCGCCGCCGCCGCGAGGAGGCTGCCCGCGGCAAGGAGCAGCCGCAGGACCACCCCAGCCGGGGGTGAGGAGGACCGGCCAGGCGGCGGGAGAGGTCGCGATCCTCCACCGCCGCCGCCGCGAGGAGGCTGCCCGCGGCCAGGAGCAGCCGCGGGACCACCCCAGCCGGGGGTGAGGAGGACCGGCCAGGCGGCGGGAGAGGTCGCGATCCTCCACCGCCGCCGCCGCGAGGAGGCTGCCCGCGGCAAGGAGCAGCCGCAGGACCACCCCAGCCGGGGGTGAGGAGGACCAGCCAGGCGGCGGGAGAGGTCGCGATCCTCCACCGCCGCCGCCGCGAGGAGGCTGCCCGCGGCAAGGAGCAGCCGCAGGACCACCCCAGCCGGGGGTGAGGAGGACCGGCCAGGCGGCGGGAAAAGTCACCATCCACCGCCGCCGCCACCGTGAGGAGGCTACCCGCGGCCAGGAGCAGCCGCGAGACCACCCCAGCCGGTGGTGAAGAAGACCAGGCAGGCGGCGGAAAAAAGTCACCATCCACCACCGCCGCCAGAGGCAGAGGAAGAGGAACAGCTGACCCACGGGGAAAACATCCACTGCTCGCCACTGCGATGTCACGGGAGCAAGGGGCCCAGAGACAACAACCCCACCTGGGGAGTGAGGACACAAGGATAAGTAGCTGATGTGGAAAATGTAGCGGAATTAATATAGCAACTGACATAGAGACTTTACACTGACTTAATATAGCAATTAACATAGAGACTGTGTTTTAGAGTGTGATAAGTATGCATGATAATATGTTGTTTAAACTGTTTTAAATTTTTTAAACTGTGATATGATGTATGATGCGAGAAAAAACATGGCGTAGAAACCGGCAAACCACGCCACAAAGCTTGCCAAGAGAACCCTATTGACCAAAACAAAAGGCAAAACAAAGGGGCAAACAAAGGGGCAGGCTAGGTGATACAGGATGCTTAACACCACAGAGTGGAGGAAGGGGAGGGACAGGAAGGAGGGAGGAGGAATGCAATGTTGTAAGGAGCAATACTGCATAGGGACATGGAATGTGAGATCAATGAACCAAGGTAAACTAGAAGTGGTAAAAAATGAGATGGAAAGAATAAGCATTGACATCTTGGGCATCAGTGAGCTAAAATGGACAGGGATGGGTGAATTCAGCTCTGGAAACCATCACATCTACTACTGTGGACAAGAAAACCTTAGAAGGCATGGAGTAGCCATAATTGTCAATAAAAGAGTGAGAAGAGCAGTAATGGGATACAACCTCAAAAATGACAGAATGATGTCAGTAAGAATTCAGGGCAAACCCTTCAATGTTACTGTGATCCAAACATACGCACCAACCACGGGTGCAGATGAAGCCACAGTGGACCAGTTCTATGAGGACTTACAACACCTCATAGAACAAACACCAAGAAATGATGTCCAAATTATTTTAGGAGACTGGAATGCCAAAGTAGGCAATCAAAAAGTGGAGGGAATAACAGGCAAGTTCGGTCTTGGAACACAGAATGAAGCAGGGCAAAGACTGATAGAGTTCTGCCAAGAGAACGCACTGGTCATAGCAAACACCCTCTTCCAGCAACACAAGAGGCGACTTTACACATGGACATCACCAGATGGCCAACACCGAAACCAGATTGATTACATACTCTGCAGCCAAAGATGGAGAACCTCCATACAGTCAGCAAAAACAAGACCTGGAGCAGACTGTGGCTCAGATCACAACCTACTGATTGCAAAATTCAGGCTTAGACTAAAGAAAATAAGGAAAACAAAGAGACCAGACAGATATCACCTAGATAGCATCCCTAAAGAATACACTGTGGAGGTGATGAACAGATTCAATGGCTTAGACTCAATAGACAGAGTGCCAGAAGAATTATGGACAGAGATGAGGGACATCATGCAGGAAGCAGCAAAGAAAACCATACCAAAAGAAAAGAAGAGTAAGAAAGCAAAGTGGTTGTCTGATGAGGCTCTTAAAATAGCAGAGGAAAGAAGGAATGCAAAAGTCAAAGGAGAAAGGAAAAAATACAATCTTTTGAACACAGAATTTCAAAGAAAAGCAAGGAGAGATAAGGAAAACTACCTAAAAGAACAGTGCAAAGAAATGGAGGAAAACAACAAAAGAGGCAGAACCAGAGACCTTTTCAAAAAAATCCAGGAAATCAAGGGAACATTTAAAGCAAAAATGAACATGATAAGGGACAAAGACGGAAAGGAGCTAGCTGATGCAGAAGAAATTAAGAAAAGATGGAAAGAGTACACAGAGGAACTCTACAAAAAGGAACTCAACACTCCTGATAGTCACAATGATGAAGATTTTGAACCTGAGCCAGATATCCTGGAGAGTGAAGTCAGAAAGGCCCTAAAGAGCACTGCAAACAACAAAGCTAGTGGAGATGATGGTATCCCAGTTGAATTTTTCAAAGCTTTAAAAGATGATGGCATCAAATTACTGCATTCAATATGCCAGCAGATTTGGAAAACAAAACAGTGGCCACAGGACTGGAAAAGATCAGTATATGTTCCAATCCCAAAAAAGGGCAATGCCAAAGAATGCTCAAATTATCGAACAATTGCGCTCATCCCACACGCCAGCAAGGTGATGCTCAAGATAATACAGGATAGACTTCAGCAGCATGTGGAAAGAGAACTACCAGAGGTGCAGGCTGGTTTCAGAAGAGGCAGGGGGACTAGAGACCACATTGCCAACATACGCTGGATCATGGAGAAAACAAAGGAATACCAGAAACAAGTTTACTTTTGCTTTATTGATTACACTAAGGCCTTTGATTGTGTGGACCACAACAAGATGTGGCAAGTGATTAAAGAGATGGGAATACCAGAGCACCTCATATGCCTCCTGAGAAATCTGTACAGGAACCAAGAAGCAACAGTTAGGACAGAACACGGAATGACAGAGTGGTTTGGAATAGGAAAAGGAGTAAGACAAGGCTGCATTTTGTCACCCTGCTTATTCAACTTATACACAGAGCACATAATGCGCAACGCAGGGATGGAGGAATCACAATATGGGATTAAAATTGCTGGGAGAAACATCAACAATCTGAGATATGCAGACGACACCACCTTAATGGCAGAAAGTGAGGAAGACCTAAAGAATCTCTTGATCGGATTGAAGGAGGAGAGTGCAAAAGCTGGCTTGAGACTCAATATCAAGAAAACCAAGATAATGGCAACAGGCCCGATCAGTTCCTGGAGAATAGATGGGGAAGAAGTAGAAGCAGTGACAGATTTTACATTCTTAGGATCTAAGATCACTGCAGATGGAGATTGCAGCCATGAAATAAAAAGGCGACTGATTCTTGGGAGACAAGCCATGAAAAACCTGGGGAACATGGTGAAAAGCAGAGACATCACCTTGAAAACAAAAATTAGAATAGTCAAAGCAATGGTATTCCCAGTGGTAATGTACGGATGTGAGAGCTGGACAATTAGGAAAGCTGAACGCAGAAGAATAGATGCCTTTGAAATGTGGTGCTGGAGGAGAGTTTTGAGGGTACCCTGGACAGCGAGGAGAACAAATAGGTCAATCTTAGAAGAAATCAACACTGACTGCTCATTGGAAGGTCAAATAGTAAAGATGAGGCTAAAGTACTTTGGGCATCAAATGAGAAGGGAGGATTCACTTGAGAAGGCCATGATGTTGGGAAAGGTGGAGGGCAAAAGAAGAAGGGGGAGGCCAAGGATGAGATGGATAGATGGTATTGTAGACACAATGGGCACAGAACTGGGAGGACTGAGGGGGATGGTGGAGGACAGAGGTGCCTGGAGAACGATGGTCCATAGGGTCGCAAAGGGTCGGAATCGACTGTGCGACTGAACAACAACAACAACAATTTCTTGCTTTCAATCTGCTAGGTTGGCAGGACCTGGGACAAAGACGGGAGCTCATTCCATCCTGCAGTACTTGGGAATCGAACTGCTGACCTTCCGCCTCCCAGTCAGCGTCTTATGGAAATATGTATCCAATTTTTTTAATACTATATTTTTATTTATTGCCCTGCATCTTATTTGGTATGCCTGCTGACACAACACTACTAGCATAAATCTATTAAATTAAATTAAATTAAATTAAGCTAAGAAGATACAAGTCCATGATACAAGTGAGCTAAGAAATCTTGGCACACATTCGTCATGTGACTTAGTGTGCAGTAGCTAATCCCTACTTGATAAATTGCTGCGGCCTGTTTGCTCAGTAAAACCTGTAAGCGTGTAAAGATGTAACATAAGTAAGTTTACAGCATTTGTACCAGTTCCTGAAACTTATCAAAATATCTCGCTGTGGTAGTGATACTTCTTTGGATAAACAACAAGCTATGATTGAGTGCATTATTGTATTAAATACAAATTGAAAGCTATTAATGATATATTACTGCTAGAACAGAGATATTGTGGGCATTTTTGTTTTAATGTAATTGAACAATATCATTATTATTCAACTTGAGTAATCAACCAGTCAAGGAAGAGCAAAGCAAAGATCCCTTGTGTAGCTGCTTCATCACACTATTGACCAACAAAGCAATTAAACAAGTTCATCTATAACAAAGCATGGTTTGTTGTTCGGGAATTGAAGAGAAGCAGCCAGCATGAAAGGGCCAAACACAGCTTTATTGTAAACAAACCGAACATGAACAGCAATGGTGCAACAGCTCCTTATATACACTGTACAATGGATTCATTTGGGCAGGAAACAATATGATTGGTTAGGAGAGGAGTAGGGTGATTGTCGGGTTACCGGACCTGAGTGAAGACTTCGGGTATCTTGTTAGAAAGGGCGGGAACGCAGGTCCCACAATAGTTCAGTACCAAGAAGAAGACAAAATGGAAGATCACCCCAATCCCATAATAACAATTACACAACGTTACAGCAATAATTAAAGTTACATACACAACACATGGCATAGCACATAGGCAGGATACCCAACTGAATGAGGGCCAAGGAACTGTGGCTGACTTTAGATATGACTGAGACACTTTTCAGTTATTCATCTGGCCAGTTACATGGTATCTAGTTTGTTCTGTTGCACTGGTACTAATGAACCAAGCCTGTAGTTTGGTGTGCTCTTAGATCCATCATTGTCAATGGAGGCACAAATGGTCTCCGTGACTTGAGGCATCTTTTATTAGCTCAAGCCAAGTATGGCCCTACCTGCTAGCTACAGTTAAAAAAATGAAATTAGTGCTGTCAAATTGTTAGGCCTTCAAATTTCCCAAATGTTTTATATTGCCATGAAGGAAGCTCTATTTCCCCCCTTTCCTTGTCAAGTCCCCTTAGAATTTCTTTTGCCAATATTTTTCAGCCTACTATAATACTGCACTGTGGCCAAGGATCTTCCTAGCTTCCTTGTCACTAACATACCTGTCAAGTTTGGGGTTTAAAAACAAGGAAAATTTTGGCCACTCCCCTCTGTGGGTGTGGCCAAATCTGTGGGTGTGACCAAATCTGGCCGTGTGACTTGCTGGGCTCTAGTCATGCCTGCCACATGACCATGAAAACGTCTGCAAACACAGACAGCACTGGCTGTTTGGCTGTAAATGGAGATTAGCACTGCACCCTAGAGTCAGGTACGACTGGCTTTCGAGCAAGGGCAACCTTTACCTTTACCTATTGTTACAGCCAATGCTGCCTGTCATATCTGACTCTAGGGTTCAATGCTAATTTCTGTTTATAGCCAAAGAGCCAGCACTGCCTGTTTGTAGATGTTTCTGTGGACATGTGGCAGGCATGACTAGACACCAGAATGTTGTTACCTTTCCCACCAAAGTGATCTCTATTTATCTACTTGTAATTTCTTGCTTTTGAACTGCTAGGTTGCCAGGAGCAGGGACAGAGATGGGAGCTCAAACCGTCATGTCGGCCTTCCAGCTAACAATGCGGGCTTCTTAACCACTGAGCTGCAGTGGCTCAAGTGGCTAAGGTGCTGACTGGAAGGTGACCTGAGTTCTTCAGGATGGAGTGAGCTTCTGCCTCTGTCCCAGCTCCTGCCAACCTAGCAGTTCAAAAGCAAGAAAATTTAGGGAAACAAATAGGGTATCTGGATTACTCCAAGCCCCTTCCCCTCTTCTTATCCCAGGAAGATAAGCAACAGGAACAAACTGAGGTTCTCTCCCTTAATATGGTTGATGAGGTGCATGTAGATGAACAGATTGCAGGAGAGAGGCTCCTTGTACTAGGCGATTCAATAATTAGAAATACAGAGAAATGGATTTGTGATGCACATGATAACCGTATGGTGACTTGCCTGCCAGGTGCAAAAGTTGCAGACATCACAAAAAATCTAGATAGATTGTTAGAGAGAACTGGGAACGAGCCAGTTGTCATGGTACACGTTGGTACCAATGATGTTGGGAAGTCCAAGCGGTCTGTCCTGGAAGCCAAATTCAGGTTGTTAGGAAGAAGATTGAAGTCCCGGACTTCGAAGGTAGCATTTTCAGAAGTACTGCCTGTCCCTCGCACAGGACCTACCAGGCAGGCAGAGCTCAGAAGCCTCAATGCATGGATGAGGCAATGGTGTCGAGAGGAGGGCTTCAGATTTGTCAGGAACTGGAGAACATTTTGGGACAAGCCAAATCTGTTCAGGAGGGATGGGTTGCATTTGAACCATGATGGGACCAGATTTCTGGCACCCAACATCAAAAAGGCTGCAGAGCAGCTTTTAAACTGATAACTGGGGGAAAGCCGACAGGAGCTGGGCAGCATCCAGTTCGGGAAATTGTGTACTTGAGTAGTGAGGAGGATGCAAAAATTACTGAGCAGAGCAAGGAGCTAGTCACCAGCACTCTAGCAGAAGGATGCAAGAGGCAGTCTAACAATGTAACTGGACTCAAAAGACTGTATCAGAAAAGCATATATAAATGCTTGTATACAAATGCCAGAAGCCTCCAGAACAAAATAGGTGAGCTGGAATACTTAGCAATAGATAAGAATATTGATATTATTGGTATCACTGAAACCTGGTGGATGGATGATAACCAATGGGATACAGTTATCCCAAGCTACAAACTGTACAGGAAGGATAGGAAGGGGCAAACGGGAGGTGGTGTAGCCTTGTATGTCAAAGAAGTGATAAAATCGTATGAATTGGAATATCTAGGTGATTTGGAGTCACCATTAGAAGCTCTGTGGGTAAGAGTACCAGGCCACAAGGATGGTCTAACAGTAGAGATATACTATCGGCCTCCGACCCAAACTCTTGAGGGAGACTGGCAGTTGGAGAATGTTGTAAAGGAAGCATCCAAGAAGGGAAGCCTGGTTATAATGGGGGACTTCAATTACCCTCACATAGACTGGGTGAACTGTGGTTCAGCACATGATAAAGAGACAAAGTTCCTAGATATGCTAAATGATTGTTCCCTGGGACAGATGGTTGAAGACCCAACTAGAGGTACAAGAATCCTTGACTTGATCCTGAGTAATACTCAGGATCTGGTGCAAGATGTTAATGTGACTGATGCAATAGGGAACAGTGACCACAACTCAATTATGTTTAACTTGATCATAGACCACAAGTCACTGATAAAATCTAACACAGAGACCTTAAATTTTCAAAAAGGAAATTTCCCAAAGATGAGGAAACTAGTAAAAAAGAAGATGAAAGGGAAAATTGAGAGAGTCCAAACACCCCAAGAGGCATGGAGGCTGTTTACAAAAACAGTAACAGAGGCCCAATTGGAATGCATACCCAAAAGGAAAAAGGGCACTGCCAGGTCCAAGAGAACACCGATGTGGCTTACAGGAGCTGTTTGGTAAGTGATCAAAAGCAAGAAAAGCTCATTTAGAAGATGGAAGGCTTGTCCGAATGAGGACAGCAGGCAGAAACATAAATTCTGGCAGAACAAATACAAGGCAACAATCAGAAAAGCAAAGCAAGACTTTGAGGAGCGTATAGCTAAAAATACTCAGAGAAATAACAAAGACTTCTTTAAGTACATTAGAAGTAAGAACCCAACTAGGAAGGCCATTGGACCATTAGATGACAATGGAAGGCAAGGGGTTATTAAAGAGGAAACAGAGATTGCAGAGAGTCTCAATGAATTCTTTGCTTCAGTATTCACTGAAGAAGACAGAGACCTCATGCCCAAAACAGAGCCTACCTTCGTAGGGAGGGAGAGCGAAGAATTAAGCAAGATAGAAGAAATAACCAGGGAGGAGGTCCTTGCATGTCTTGTTAAGCTAAACACTAACAAATCACCAGGACCAGATGGCATCCATCCACAACTTCTTAGGGAACTTAAAGATGAAATTGCTGATCTCCTAGCCAAAATATATAATATTTCCCTCAAATCAGGCTTTGTGCCTGATGACTGGAAGGTAGCGAATGTAACACCAATTTTCAAAAAAGGATCCAGGGGTGATCCAGGAAATTACCGACCTGTCAGTTTGACATGTGTCCCAGGTAAAGTGATGGATACCATCCTAAAAGATAGAATTAATAGGCACATAGAAGAGAAGGTGCTGCTAAAGGAGAGCCAACATGGCTTTTACAATGGCAAATCATGCCTCACTAATCTGTTGGAATTTTTGAGAGTGTCAACAAGCATGTGGATAAGGGGGATCCAGTTGACATTGTTTATCTGGACTTTCAGAAGGCTTTTGACAAGGTCCCACACCAAAGGCTCTTGAATAAACTTACCAGTCATGGAATAAAAGGACAGGTCTTGTCCTGGATCAGCAACCGGCTAAGGGACAGGAAACAGAGGGTAGCACTAAATGGACACTTCTCCAAGTGGAGGGAAGTAAAGAGTGGAGTCCCCCAAGGTTCAGTACTAGGATCCCTGCTTTTCAACCTCTTCATAAATGATCTAGAGGTAGGAGTAAAAAGCAAGGTAGTCAAATTTGCTGATGACACTAAATTATACATGGTAGTGAAAACTGTGAGAGATTGTGAGGAGCTCCAGAGGGATCTCTTGACACTGGGGGAGTGGGCAGAACAGTGGCAAATGAGCTTCAACATTAGTAAGTGCAGAGTGATGCATGTTGGGGCAAAAAAACCCAATTACATTTATAAACTGATGGGGTCTGAACTCTCTGTGACAAACCAGGAAAGGGACCTTGGTGTCCTCGTGGACAGTTCAATGAAGGTGTCAACCCAGTGTGCCTCAGCAGTGAAAAAAGCAAACTCAATGCTAGGGATCATTAGAAAGGGTGTAAAAAATAAGTCAGCAAGTGTCATTTTTTTCTCTTTATAAATCTATGGTGAGGCCCCATCTGGAATACTGTGTACAGTTCTGGTCACCATACCTCCAGAAGGATAATATGGAGCTGGAAAAAGTGCAGAGGAGGGCAACCAAAATGATTAGGGGACTGGAACACCTTCCTTACCATCTGAGGCTGCAATGGTTGGGCCTCCTCACTCTTGAATGACGGCGTCTAAGAGGTGACCTGATTGAGTTTATAAAATCATGCATGGTATGGACAAAGTAGAGAAGGAAAAACTGTTTTCCCTATCGCATAACACTAGAACTAGGGGACACTTGATGAAACTTTTGGGTACTAGTTCTCAAACAAATAAGAGAAAGTACTTTTTCACCCAGAGGATTACTGGCCTATGGAACTCCCTGCCAGAAGAAGTGGTGACTGCTGTCAGTCTTGACAGCTTTAAGAAAGGATTAGACAAGTTCATGGAGGACAAGTGTATCAATGGCTATAATTATGGATACTTAAGGACAACCTCCGGGTTGGAGAGATAGGCAGGATATCTCTCAATGCCATTTCCAGGGAATCCTAAGCAGGTGAAGGCATCTCCTTGGGAATACCCTGAAGGAAATGGTGAGCCACTTTGTGAGACAGAATGCTCGACTGGATGGGCTGTGGCCTGTTCCAGCAAGGCTGTTCTTATGTTCTTGTGTTCTTCTGTTCTTCTTGTTTGTTTAAGCTTGAGTCCCACCAACCTAGTGGGACCTCCATCTCACCACACAGAAGTGGCTCATCTTCTTCTGCCTCTTTCCTCCCATCTCGGGCCTTATTTTTTCACCCTCAGGCATCTCTTTCCCTAGGGTCTACCTTATGTTTATCAGACCACCACCTCATGATGTCATTACTTATACTCTCACTGTTATTTTTGCAGTTCTGAAGACATGTTACCTGTTTTATATTGAAATTTGTCTGTTTGAGTGATGATTAATCTATACAAAATGCATTCAAACCATGTTTCACATTCGACTTTATATAACTGCAATTAGATAAATAGGGATCACTTTGGTGGGAAGGTAGTCATGCCTGCCACATGACCATGGGAATGTCTGCAGAAGCAGACAGCACTGGCACTTCAGCTTTGAAACAAAGATGAGCACTGAACCCTAGAGTCAGATACAACTGGCTTTCAAGCAAGGTAAAGGTAAAGTTATCTCTTGCTTGAAAGCCAGTCATATCCAACTCTAGGGTTCAGTGGCCATCTCTGTTTAACCTGGTCTGGACCCTGGACCCTCACCCACACCCACCCACCCACCCACCCACCCACCCACACAAAGGCGAGTCTCTCTCTCTCTCTCTCTCTCACACACACACAAACACACACAGAGCAAACTAAGCAAAACAAAAAGACAGAGAGACTGACTTACACACACACAGGAAAGTAAATGAAACAAAAAGATATAGACTTATCCAGAAGGGGCAAGCACCGGGGCATCCATGCTGGCCCTCCCTAGCCCAGGGACAGCCACGTCAGGCAGCTCTTTTCTTCCTTTCCCCCCTCCCCTCGCACGGGCCCATGGAGGAGGAGTCAAAGGAACGGAAGCAGAGCGATGAAGACCCTGCCCCAAACCAACTTCTCTCTCCCCTTCCACAAGCGAAAAGCCACAGCAGCCTCTGGTGGCAGGAAAAAAACTGCAGCTTTGGGATATTTTTTTTAAAAATGTGATATTATGGGAAATTAATAAAATGGGAAGGGGGCAGGAAGAGGGGTAAAAATACAGGGTTTTCCCGGCCAATAAGGGATACTTGACAGGTCTGGTCACTAATCTATTTGGTGTGTAACTTCCCTGACAGCCAACACCATTTAATTTGAACAACTCTTGTGGAAGTAGTACTCTTATTATTTCATCTCCTTTGCCTTAATCAAAGTGTGAGAAGCTGAGGGTGGGGATAGGAGCTACCAGCTACCTCAAAGATTTTAATTTTAATTTAATTTAATTTTTACACTTATATGCCACCCACTCAGGGAAACCTGACTCAGGGTGGCTCACATGGCAAAATAATCAACATACACAGTTACAATACACAATAGAGACCATAAGCAAAATAAATATACAATAACACAATGTACTGATACCCCGGTAAACCCCAGCATCACTTCAGCCCTCCGGCGAGTCCTCAGCCCATGGCTGCGGGCGTCCCTTTAACTCTCCGGCCATGATAATTGTGCCACATTTGTACCACATTTGTAAATAGTCTTTGGTCACATTATAAATAAAGGGAGCACATCAATCTTAAAGCTCATCATGGAGGATTTCTCCAAAAAAATTCCATATCAAGTCTACTGGGAGGCATGGGGTGAGGGAAGATGTCCCAGGTCATCCAAAGATGTCCCCATCACAAACTTTTCAATCAGTTCTAATATTTTATTATATAGGACTAGCCACCCTCTTTTTCACTCAGTTATCCATTTAAAAGGTAGGTTTGAATATTAAGGACATTACTGTATATAACAAACAATACAATTTTGTCTGTAAACATGACCAGTAATAAAGAACATGATGTACCCTCTACAAATCTAGCTCTTCATATGAAATAATGGTGATGTGACCTTCAGCTAACATGGTTTGCTTTTTCTATAAATAGATAGTGTGAAAAGCATTTGTGACCTGCCAGGTGTTCAATATGTTACAAAGTTAAACTAAATTAAGCACAGTACAGATTAAATGAGTTATGTATCCTAAAGTCAGAATTAGTTTAAAGCAAGCCTAATAAGGCTTCCAAGGTAACTGGATATTCAAGGAATGATTTTCCAATTCCACTAACCCTGGGGAGTTTCTATGTAGGGATTTGAACCTTGGTCTCCAGAGTCCTAGTTCATCCCTCTATCCACTACACCACACCAGGAACCAAAGATTCAATACTTGGGAGATATTATGAATCTTCCTCAACTCTCATTTTTATTCCTCCTGAAGTTAATAAGTAGCATTGTACCTGGCTCACATAAAATCAGAAAAATGATGAGGGTGTTCTGAAATAAACTTTAGAAAACATCACAATTTGCCTTTATCAAATTGTTTCTATATGGAAAGCTGCCAGGCTGCAGTTTCTGAGAACACCGTATTACACAAAAATGTGCTGTGGGGTCAATACAGTAATAAAAACAAAACCCAGAAAACCATGATTTGTATTGACTGATGTTCCTTCGGTGAGGAAACTTCATTACCACAAAGCACAAGAAGGCTTATTTTCTTGAATTTAGTAAATGAGATTTCTCCATTTTACTATTGTACTTACCTATCAATATTACACTGAAGTATAAGAAAAGATATTAAACTAAAATGAAACTGAAGCCAATGATATTAAAACTATGAAATGAAAGCTACCACTGTAGCTTAAAAGATGACATAATTACTGAAAGTTTTATTTACGGTATACAGTTGGGTAGACACATTTTAGAACTGCAAAGAAAACTTTGAAGATTGAACTTTGGCTTCATTATGGATCTATTGTCTCATAAACTGTGCAGAATAACCAGAAGCAAAAACTTGAAAAATTAACCCTAGATCAACCTAGCATTATTTTCTACAATTAGTTTGTCATGGTATAATATGAGAAATCTTCTTGTGAATAGGAAATAGGTTTTGAAAAATGAGAAACAGCCCTCGAAAATAAATTGTTCCTGTAATGGAAGGAATGCAAGGAAGTGAAACTGATACAGCTTTACATGTATAATCACAGTGCCAGCCAATATTCTATTTTGTACTTCTGGCAGTATAATAAAAGTGATATCACTACTAGTGGCAGGTTGCAATTAATTAAAGATTTGGGTTGTATAAAACTTTTCCTCATTGCATGTGAGTTGCATGTGATCAGAAATTGAAACAGCAATTAGTGGTAAATATAGCTTTCTCTTGTCCTCAGTACACCAACTGATGCATAGTCACCCAATGACTTTCATATATAACAGGGGTTCTCAACCTACAGCCACTGGGTGAGATCATCCGATCCCATGGGGTGTGGTACCATCAGTACGCAGATGACACAAAGTTGTACATCTCGGCCCATGGGGACCCAAGTGTTGCTGTCAAGGTCCTGTCCGGGTGCCTGGAGGTTGTAGGGGTCTGGATGGGAGCCAACAGGTTGCAGCTGAACCCTAACAAGAGTGAGTGCCTGTGGGTGCGGGGTCCCGCACTATCCCGGGAGCTGCCATCCTTGGTCTTGGATGGGGCTACTCTGCCCCAGACAGACCCAGTGCGCAACATGGGGGTCCTCCTGGATGTGTGACTGCTGCTGTAAGAGCAGGTGGCGGCCGTGACCAGGAGGGCCTTTGCACAACTCTATGTAATTCGCCAGTTGTGCCCGCTTCGGGATAGGGATTCCTTGCTCATGGTCACACATGCTGTTGTCACCTCCAGACTTGATTATTGTAATGCACTTTACATGGGGCTGCCCTTGACGAACATTCAGAGGTTGCAGCTGGTCCAGAATGCAGCATCTCGAGTAGTGATGGGATGCGGGCGGTATGCTCTTGCCTCACCTCTGCTCCGGGAGCTGCACTGATTACCAGTTTGCATCTGGGTGCAATTCAAGGTGCCGCTAATGACCTTCATGGTAGTGGGCCAGGTTACCTAAGAGACCGCATCGCCCTAAGAGAGTCTGCTCATCCTACCAGGGCAGACCGGAGGGACTTCCTCAGTGTTCCATTGGCTAGAGGGGCTTGCCTCTCTAGCACAAGGATGAGGGCCTTCTCCGTGTCTGCCCCAACCCTGTGGAACCTCCTCCCAGTAGAATTAAGACTGCAGTCAGAATTGCTGCCTTTTAGGAAAGGGTTGAAAACCTGGCTGGCAGGGCAAGTCTGGGGGGCCGACGGGGTGCTGACTCCCACTCGTTGGCTCTGTTAGAGTTATATTCCCTCTTACTGAGTGTGGGGAGGGGAGGGTCTTTTTAGATATGGGATGTTTTTTAAATGGTCTTTTATTGCTGTTTTTTATGGTTTTTAAAAATATTTTTATGTGATTGTGCGCCGCCCTGAGTTGCCCTAGGGGAAGAGGGCAGGATATAAGTTCAAATAAATAAATAAATATAAATATAAACATGGATCTCTCAACTCCCAGTGTAGTACATGTAACACTGATATATGAGAGGAAGTAACAGTGGCAGAAAATATAAGCCACCACCAAGCAGGTTACATTTTAGTAAAGATGAAGATCGGTGAAAATGAGACCAAGCAAGACCTATCCTAAAGCACAACTTCAGTCTTATATACTGAAACCTAAGCAACAGACTCTCAAATTGACCCAAATTGCCACACACTTTTGACTCAAGCACATGGGTAGTTATGTGATTTTCTTATAACTTCAGAATAGGCTTACAACAAACAGTAAAACCGTAATACTAATTTTTTGTATGCTCTTTGCAGGCGCACCCCCCAAAGAAAGACTCAGACACCGGTATATGGATAAAGGCATCGGGCCACTTTTATTGAATAATGCCCTAGTCCAAATTATAACTTTCAATTGGTGTAATCATCCAATTGTAATTCTTTAAGGCAAGCAGGCTGCAGTAACACTGGTAAGGTTCCTCCCAAAATGCCAATGGCAATTGTCTACATGTAACTATTTGTATCAATTTGTTTGTTGACACAAACAAATTGTTGACCGGAGTCAATAAACTATCTACTGACCCCACCCTATGACGTGTATCCGTTAAATATCAAGGTGTTGCAGGCTGTGAAGCTCCTGCCATCACCCCTTGCCTGGTTCGCCCTTGACCGGCCAAACCTATTTCCCCTGTACCTGTCTACGTGTTGGCCAGTCAATTGCGAACCTGCCGGATACCTATGGGTCATAAATCTTTACCTTACCAGTGCTACCAGCCACACGGGGAGGTGTCCATGATGACTCACCGCCCCCCCCCCCTCAGACCGTCAGCTCGGTCACCAGGCCTGCTTGCATATCCTCAAGAAAGAGGTTCATACCTCTGGCCGGCAAGTGGACCCCATCTCCTGCATAGAGATCGTAATCCTGCAAGCCTCTCCTAGGATGCCGAATGGCTGTCCCCAAGCCCTTGTCTGCAAGGAACCGGGGAACAGCCCTGTTCACCGACCGACGAGCGCGGTCAAGGGCACGGAGGTCAATGCCTCCCCTGTAAGTCTGTCGCGGCACAATGTCCGACCATAGCAGCTCCGTGGACGGCCATACATAATGTAGATAGGCTAGGTCACTGCAAATCATGAATTTTAAAGAGAGGACAGTGACCTGTGCGAGATCATTGCCACCAAGGTATAGGACAAGGACATCAGGCGGTCCAGCATCCCTGATGGAAAACAGGAATGGCAACAGTTCCAGCCATCTCATTCCGCGCTTACCGTACCATCGCATACGTGTGGCTGCACGTAGCCCAAGATGGGGTCCCCACTCTGTCGCCTCTGCATACTGCGCTGCCCAGTGCATGTAACTGTGGCCCACCAGCCACACTGCCACTGGTGTGCGTGGACACACAGGGTCTGCAAAAGAAGAAAAAAGGGACAATGACATAACTGGTACTCATGCATGGAGGGGGCGTACATATAATGCAAAGCGCATGGATCCCCATCTGCCCATCCGGCGTGTATCAGCCTCAGAGTACCCAAACGCAGCCGCAGTGGACGCAGCACCTATCCTAAATGAATGGGTGCCGTAACGAGCCCCAGGGAGGCCAACACTGTGAAGCGCCGTAACGGTCACCTTCCAAAACTGGAATTTAGTAAGGGGAGACCCATCCTGGTGGCAGAAAAAAGGGCCAGGGTGCGTACCACGCACTGCCAAAAACTCATGTAGGGCACCAACCGGACAGATGTCTTCAATGGAACATTGTAGCAGTCTGACTCCACTGCCTACGCCATGCTGATCAACCTTTGAGGACCGTATCCTCAACTGAGCCTACTCGTGTGTAACATAGACATCGTCGAGTTCCAGTGCCCTACGAGATGCATCCGCCTTAGACAATGGTACCAACTCACTGATGCGGAGCGCTCCAAAGAAGGCTACAGTGGTAGCTGCATGAAAAAGAGCCACCTCGTACCTATCATAACATAAGTTATGCCAGCCTCGTGCGAGATGGGTAAGAACATCTGGTGCAATCGGGTGACGTGTGTCCGGGCGGCAGCCACGTTCACGTGTCCACCCTTCCAAAACATGACGTATGCGGAAGTCATTCACGCAGTCAGCGAAGCCCCGTGCCTTGGCCATAAATGCCAGTGCCGAAATCCTAGAGGCTATAGTACGGGGAGCCAACCCCGACCGTGAAGATAAACCATGTATTGTAAAATCTGGTCTACTGGTATTGGCCACGCTTCAGGTAACTGTAGTCGCCCACAAAAGGCTCTAAATTGTATGAAAGCATGTTGGTACGCCTTATGCGTGTGAGGTGCCAAAGACATGCCGATCGCCCAGTTCACCTCTCCTCGCCAAATGTCCAAATCTCTGCCGGGAGTGGAGAGGGAAATTCCTCTGCTTCTGGAGCCAAGGCACGGAACCGGGAGATCTGCAGACGGGATAAAGCATCGGCAATATCATTATTAATGCCTGGCACATGTCTGGCCCTGAACAGCACATTGAGGCGTAGGGTTCTCAAAACAAATTGACGAACCAATGCCATGACCCTAGGGGATTTGGACATCTGGGTGTTAACAATGTGCACCACTGCCACATTGTCACACCAAAAATGGACCACTGAATTGGCCCACTTATCGCCCCATAGCATTAGTGCCCCCTAAGTGGGGAAAAAATCCAGGAAAGTAAGGTCGCGTAGGCGATCCGTGCCCTGCCATACGTGAGGCCATCGGCCATATGCCCACTGCCCCTCAAAATAAATCCCATAACCCAGAGAGCCGGAGGCATCCGACTGTACTTGAAATT
Organism: Bradypodion pumilum; assembly: GCA_035047305.1. Lineage (NCBI taxonomy): Eukaryota > Metazoa > Chordata > Lepidosauria > Squamata > Chamaeleonidae > Bradypodion > Bradypodion pumilum. The sequence goes on from JAWDJD010000003.1 coordinate 330,105,116, forward strand.
TAGGGCAGACCATAAGGTCTGATCTCCAAAAAGAGACCCCCGTTGAAATCCTGGAAGAATGTGAGCCAAACCGAAAGGTCTGCCCGTATACCCCTGGTCAGCCGGACCCTGTGGTGGCGTTTTAATAGGCCAGCCATGGCGTCACACAGATACCTGGCAAAAGCTCTGCCCGGGGTCACCACCCTGCAGGCAAAATTGAGGTGGCTGTGAAGGACCTGTAGCTCACGAAGAGACACTTTACGCTTGGCAATCAGTGCCAGAATCGCCGCGGAGATCCGAGTCACCTTATCCATGGGTAACCTGGATGCCTGTGCGACAGTGTCAATTTCGATACCTAAAAAGGTGAGCGTGATGGCTCGGCCCTCAGTCTTTTCAGGCGCTAAGGGGGCACCCAGTTCCCGCATAAGCGCCTGAAATGTATTAAGGAGACGCGTACACATGTCCGAGCCCTGTTCACCCCCGAACAAAAAGTCATCAAGATAGTGGGCTACAGACCGGGATCCTGACCTGCGAACAAAGGCCCATTGAAGGAAAGTGCTAAAGCGTTCGAATGCCGATCATGAAATAGAACAGCCAAAAGGCATAGCCTTATCTACGTAGAACCTTCCTCGGAAACGAAAACCCAACAGCTCAAAGTCAGCGGGGTGCACTGGCAGTAATCGGAATGCCGATTTGATATCGCACTTAGCCAGGAGCGCCCCGGGACCACAGGAGCGTACCATCTGTAGGGCCTGATCAAATGACGTATACCTGACCGAGCAAAGGTCATCAGGAATCGCATCATTGACCAAGGAACCCGCAGGGTAAGATAGATGGTGAATTAAACGAAATTCACCTGGGGTCTTTTTCGGGTCTAGCCCCAGAGGAGAGACCTTCAAGTTAGGGAATGGTGGTTCAGTAAAGGGCCCAGCAACTCTCATAGCATTCACTTCCTTAGCTATGCTTTGTGCAGCGACCTCCTCATTACCCTTCAGAGAAAGTAAGTTCGGGGCATCCTGCGATCCCTGAACACCCCTAAATGGTATACGAAAACCAAACTGGAAACCTTCTAACAGGTACCTCGCATCATCCCGTCTAGGATAAGCGGAAAGCCATTGATCCAGCATATGGATATTAATTGGGGAGGGGGCCTTTTGCGTGGCCAGCACTGTCAGAGGGAGCTCTGACCACCCCGTGCCCACCCCTACCTCTGCCTCGTGACCCACCAGCCCGCTGGCACGCGGAGGCAGCATGAGGGCCAGAGCAAGAGGGACCCTCGTGTTGGAAACAACACTGACGCTTGTTGCACACGCCGCTAGCTGAGAAGCTCCAACACAGCAGGCGGGCTGGAACCCCCTGCCCCGCCGGCTGGCGGGGAACTTGCGTCGCAGCAGCCCGCTGCACGGCATGGCTGCAATGGTACCTATCACGAGGCGTCGGCCGCGTGGGAGTCATATATAAGAGCCACAATTGCTGGCAGGGCTCATCCCACCTCATCTCAGGATGTAGGGCCACTCTCATCCTGAATTCTTCGTCGTAAGCCAACCACGATGAGCCAGGAAAATCAACCATCGCCCTATAAATATTGTCGAGGTATTGCACCATCGGAATGGCCAAATCAGGCCAGGCCCTCAGGTATACCACCATATATATGAGGTATACCAGCAACCAGTTGGCCCAGGTGCACGGTGGCTTACGACAACGGGACAACTCCTTGTCCCTGTCATCCTGTCCCTCCCTCTCTTCCTTGGTGGGCTCACAATTCAAGAGGGAGAAAATATCAACATACTCCCCTCGCCAAATCTTTTCCCTTGTGGCCTGTGATAGATGATCACCCAGGGGCAAGGAATAACCAGCCGTCGACAAAGCCGTCATCGGCACGTTCTGGATGGAGGGTATGCGCAGTGGGCCCTGAATAGCCCCTGCAACACCTGGCATACCCACAAGGGCGGACACCCCTGCCCTAACTGGGGGACCATTTGTCAACCACAAGTTAACAGGGCAGTGCGGATACAACTGCCCACCCACAGTAACCTGCCTCGGCAATGGCCACTGCACCTCCCCAGTGTAACTGGACAGTGTCACTGGTGCACTCAATTGAACCGGATACTTACTAGTCGCACCCCCGTGAGCCGCCCCTCACTGGGGGTTCCGGCCCACGGCAGGCGGCGGAGCTCGTGACAGGCCTCAAGCTCTGGGGCCACACCTGACCGGTCCCCACCGGCAAATCCGATCATGTGGGGAGCTGCGAGGCGCCAGCTTGGGCTGGCCTGATGGCCTCGAGCAGCTCGACCCTGTTGATGGCCCGCTGGAGAGTCACAGCCGACGTGTTTGCCGGGATCGATGAAAGGGCCGTAATTGAAGCAGTGGCTAAGCCACCATTGGAAGGCGGTGGGGCAATGCCCATTGATGCTTCTAGCACTGAAATGCGTGCGAGAAGCGCATCAACGGTGTCCGAGCCCCCTGTATAAGGTGGACCGGACGGGCCGGACGGCCCACTGGGCAGTTGCTGAAGGGGAAACCCGAATGGGGATCCCGGGCCCGAATAGGGCCATGCCCAAAATTCCGGCCCATGGGGGGCCGGAGGAATGGTGGGGTGGAAACCCACACCAGGCCCACATGGGCCACCCTGTCCCGGGCCATGAAAATGCCCTCCAGGGGCAGGGATCCCCAAGGGGCCAGCCTGTGCCAGCCCCACCTGGAAGCTTGTGCCAGGCTGACAGGCAGAAGCCTGGTCAGCGATATTGGCAGCAGTGGGCAAAGCCATCCCACTGCCCTGCTGCGGGGGTGCCGCCCGAGCCTTCCGACCCGATGGCTGTCCCCCGGAGGAAGAGGGGGTAGGCAAAGACCTCCCCCGCAGGCGCGGCTTGGCAGCCGGAGCCTTGCGCTTGGGAGCCATGTCACCCAAGCCAAAGATAAGCTGCCCCCAAATCGATCCCTGGCCAGGGATCCGAATCACGATCCTGTGCCCTGAGTACCGCAGTAGCAAAGAGCAAAGGAACTCCGATTGGAAAGCTAAAGGTAAGCGAAGGGCAGAGAAAAACGCGGTGGAGCAAACTTCTCCACTCCGTCGCGTTCTAAAATGGCAGCTCGGCTGCCTCGTGGCCACCCCTTTTATAGAGGAGTGGCCACGCCCCCTAACTACCCGGATGTCTGAGTCCGGGGGGGGGGCAAAGAGCGCGGTGGCCATTTTGGCGCCGCGCTTTCATTGGATGAAGAACAGTAACATTCTGTGTTAAAATGTTCAACTACCAAGTAAGAAAACACAATTTGCATTTCCAAGATATTATCATACAGTGAAACACTAAGAATGGATTCTGATTTATTTTTAAACAGAACTTGGATTTTATTCTAACAAAGAGTGTCTGGGAAAGATACAAAAAAAAAAGGAGTATGGGAAGGTTCTGAGAAGAATTTGATTATTTAGATCCATTCGAATCCGTCTTTAGACTTGGTTATTAGACAGAAGTACAGTAAAACCTTGCACAAAGAGTGCCTTGCTTAGAGACTAACTCGCTTAAAAAGCAGAATTTTCTCTGAATGGTCACCTCGCTTAACAACTAAAACCAACCAAAAACTCACTTAACAACTAAGTTCACAATTCCCCCCCACCCCCACCAGAAGTCACAATTGGTCACTTACAGTGGTGTTTCGTTTAAAGAACAAACTCACTTAAAGAGCAATCCCATGGAACACATTATGCTCTTTAAGCGAGGTACCACTGTAGATTTTCTTCTTCTTGGTGGGAACTAGAGAGGGAGAATGTTTCACTGTTGGACCTTTCAGCAGCTTTCAAGACCATGCCTTTGATCATGGTATCTTCTGAACTGTCCCTCTAGGATGGATCTTGGAGGCTGTGGCTTTCGTCTTTCCTGGAAGAGTGAACTCAGAAGGAGATGCTGGGAACTCTTGTTTGATGCCTGGCTTCTGATGCCCCCCAGGGTTCTTTTTTTTTTTGGCTGTGTATGCTGTCTAATGTTTACTTGAAACCACTGGAAGAGGTTGCCCAGAGGTTTGGAGTTGGTAACAGAACTATACTGATGGCATTCAGTTCAAATTCTATTTTCTGTTCAGCTCCAAGGAAACTGCCTGAAATCCTAGGTTCATAGTTTCAAAATATTGCTTGATTAATCCTTGAGCCAGGAAGCCCAGGATTCAGCTGTGGTCAGCAGTGCATTTGCACAGTTGATGCTAGTGCAGTAACTGTGCATATTGGTTGAGATGTCCAATTTGGCTAAAGTGACACATGACTCAGTTACATCCCATTTGGATAATCCCAGTGCATTCTATTTGCAGTTGCTTTAGAAGACTGTTCAGAAACTTCAGAATGCTGCAGCCAGACTGTCGACCAGTTCTAGATATACGGAGTATATAACTGCTCTGTCACAGCACCGCCATTGGCTACTGGTCTACTTCACAGCCCAATTCAAACTGATGAGTATGATCTATAAAGCTCTATACAATTTGTGCCCAGATTATCTGATGAACCTTATTTCCCCTTACAACCATCCCTTGGTCTTCCAAGGAGACTTTCCTGCCAGTCCTATCACTTCTACAGATATTGTGAGAGGGAACCAAAAGAAGACCTCTTCATTGTCTGTTCCAGGTTATGTAATGCAAGGGTAGATTGTCCCCATCCTGTATTTTCATTGATAAATTGAACCCTTTTTAAATCTTATCATATAGGTGTCCAATGGTTACTGCTTTTATGTCCTCTTTAAGCTATTTTTGATGTTTTTTTTACATCTTTAGTATTACCATGTTTAAAAGCTTTTTAATGATTTAGGTGTTTTATTTTCTTGATGTGTGAGCCACTTGGAGTCCCACCACCAGGGGGGAAAACTGTATAAAAGTAAAATAAACAAATAAAAGAATTTGTGTACAGAAATCTCACCTCTTCACTGAGTGTCTTCTTCTATAGTTTTCATAGTCTTTAGTAGATGCCAATGATTTCTGTTTTAAAAAACTGACAAGCCATCTTCTTGTATCAATGAAGTGAAAGGGAAAAGCCTAGGAGTCTAAACATTTTAGCAATGTGCTTAGTATATTTTTGGAACATTTTCCTTTATCATGAGCAGTAAAGCTGTTCTTTGGCATTAATTGGTAAGTGTCACCTACAGCTATATTCAGAAATCTTGACACATTCTCCACTTGAGTGTTAGACAGCTGTGGATATAATAATGCTCACTGCCATTCAAGCAGCAGCAAATACACAGACTGCCTGATGACCATTTAATCTATGTTCTGTTTATCCTTTACAGGTGAAATATGTGCTTTTAAAATCCATGGACAAGAAATGCCCTTTGAAGCAGTCGTGCTGAACAAGACATCTGGAGAAGGTCGTCTTCGAGCAAGACGTCCAATTGACTGTGAACTGCAGAAGGAATACACATTTATCATCCAGGCATATGACTGTGGTGAAGGGCCTAGTGGAACAAACTGGAAGAAATCTCACAAGTGAGTGGCAACTGGGAGGCTAAGCACAAGCTGTGGCAGGCATTTACAGTTCAGGCCCACATTCCCCTTGGATTGCTGTACTGGTCAATGCTACTGGAAGGAAGATGAAAACAAAATGGTTTTTCACAGGAGTTGATTGTTCTGTTTATTATTTTTGCTTGTTCTAGCTACTGGCACTGGGCCTCTTTTAGTAGGGTCGGTTGAAATAGGAAATAGAGCTACACAAGAGTTTGATTGAAAATAATACTGTCATTTCTTGGTATACATGGACAGAACTATCTGATGTGCTAAAAGTCTGCCCAGGGCAATTATAGGATCAGCATTTAACATTAACATTTTTGTTACTTCTACAGTTCCAAGGAGACTAGTCTTGGCCTTTCAAATGTTTTTCAGTTTTTGCAATCTTCCACGATTGGCTTTGTTGGCTAGGATGGCTAGAATATATAGTTCATAGTGCTTAATTTTCTGGGGCCATGGTGGCTTAATGGTTAAGATGCTGGGCTTGATGGCTGGAAAGTCAGCCGTTCAAAACCAAAGTGCTGCACAACTGAGTGAGCTCCCTACCAAGCTACCAGTTTGAAAGCAAATAGATAATTGGTACTGTCTCAGCAGGAAAAGCAAAATTTTCCATGCACTCTGGTGTCTAGTCATGCCTGCCACGTGACCACAGAAATGTCTGTAGACACAGACAGCACTGGCTGTAAATGGAGATGAGCAGCAGACCCTAGAGTTGGGCACAGTTGGCTTTCAAGCAAGGGAGACCTTTGCTTAATGTTAATTTTTAATTATATATTATTTATTCTAACTCTTTCCAGGATTTTCTACATATAGAATATTCAGAAGTGTCTTCCATTTTTATATCTTGGGCTTGCTGGACCATACAATCTGGCTGTTCTCCTAAATGCATGAGAGAGAATTGAACTCATGATTCCTGGCTCCACAGCTAGATGCTCCACTTCACTGAGCTATCAGGCAATAAACGATTGCCCATCCCTCAAGGAATAAGATAACAATTACTTTTTTGTAATTTTTTAAAAAATAAACTAATAAAATGGTAGTCTACTGTAATATTTGTCTTACCCCCAAATGCTCTATCGCCAGACATCTTTTCTTATTTTCCCTAAATGAACTTCCTAGCTACAGTAATCCAATTGATTTAATCTAGTTCTGTCTCAATCTACTTCTGTGCAGATGATGAAAGTTTTGATTGTGTATAAGCTAACCAGAAATAATTTTTCAGGATTTAGGAGCTTCTTTCATTTGTCCCAGACACCCAGCAACTGCAGATTTTCAGATTGCTATAAATGATTCATGAGAAAATGTTCTGCAAGAAATCAGGAAGAAACAATGGCCAAACGGAGCTTGACTTAAGAAAAACCCGAAGAGACCGTTTGTGGCAATATATTCACAATAAAGGTCTTCCAATGTGTAATTCCACTTATACATTCAAGATATCAGGATGTACTTTTCTCTGGTTTCCTCTTCTGAAATGATATTCAAAATAATATCAGTGAGTTAAGAGTTTGGGAGTTCCATTCCATTTCCACTGTGCCTTCCAGAAAGGCCAGGCTGCTTTGCCTTGAGCAAACTGCACAATCTCATGCTATAGAAAGAACATCATTGCAGGCGCACCCCCCAATAAAGGACTCAGACACTGGTAAAAGTGGATAACGGCATTGGGCCACATTTATTGATTCATGCCCTAGTCCGAATTATAAATTTCTATTGGTAATTGACCAATCATAATTCTTTAAGGCAAGCAGGCCGAAGTAACACTGGTAAAGTACCACCCAAAATTGCCAACGGCAATTGTTACAATGTATCTATTTGTATCAATTTGTTTGTTGACAACAAACAAATTGTTGACCGTAGTCAATATCTAACTAATGACCCCACCCTCTGACGCGTATCCGTGAAATCACGGGGTGATGCATGCTGTCTAGCTGTAGCCATCACCCCGTCGCCTGGTTCGTCGTTGACCAGACAACGTTTAACCAACTTATGCCTGTCTAGTGTTGTCCAGTCAATTGCGAACCTGCCGGATACCTGTGGGTCATAAATGTTTACCTTACCAGTGATACCCGCCACACGGGGAGGCTTCCCAAAAGGCTCACCGCCCCACCCAAGACCGTCAGCTCGGTCGACAGGCCTGCTCGCCATTCCACTAACCAGAGGTCCATACCTCCCTGCGACAGATGGGCCCCATCCCCTGAGTAAAGCTCGTAATTTTGTAGACTGACACCGGGGAGGCTAATGACGCGTCCCCCCTTGTCGAAAAGGAACCGGGCAATAGCCCCGTTCACGGAGCGTCGGCTCAGTCAAGAGCCTCGAGGCCGAACGCCCCCCTGTAAGCGTACCGCGGTATCGTGTCCAACCAATTGAGGGATGTGGCAGGCCACACATGATGTGAATAGGGCAGGTCACTGCAAACCGCAAGCTTCTGCGATAGGCCAGTGACCTGCCCCAAGCCATCGCCCCCAAGGTACATAACCAGGACATCGGGCGAGTCAGCATCCCTGATGTAGAAAAGGAATGGCAACAGTTCCCGCCATAACATGCCGCGCTTACCATACTACCTGAGACGTGCGGCTGCACCTAGTCCCAGTCGGGGTCCCCACTCTGTCGCCGCAGCGTAACGCGCTGCCCTGTGCAGCGTAACGCGCTGCCCTGTGCACGTGGCTACGGCCCACCAGCCATACTGTCACCGGTGTAAAACGACACCCAGGGTCTGTCAAGGAAAAAAGGAGGGTGAGAAACAGTGCAGTGACTAAACTGGTACTCACGGTTGAAGAGGGCGAACACAAAACTGAAAACATTGTGATCCCCACCCTCCCGCGCGGCGTATTTCAGCCCCGGAGTACCCAAAAACAACTGCAGTAGAAGCCGCCCCTATCCTGAACGAATGGGTGCCGCAACGAGCCCCAGAGGGGCCAACACTGTCCAGTGCCTACCCGGCACCCTCCAAATTGAAATTTAGTAAGAGAAGACCCACCTTGGTGACAGAAAAACGGGCCATGGTGCGTGCCACACAGTGCAAGGAAATCCTGTAGGGCACCAACCGGACAGATGTCTGCCGAGGAACATCGTAGCAGTCTACTCCACTGCCTACGCCGTGCTGATACGTTTTAGAGGAGCGTATCCCCCAACTGAGCCCAATATTGTCCACACAGACATCTCCGCGTTGCAGTGCCCTATGACTTGCATCCGCCTTATACAGCATCTCAAGCTCGCCGATGCGGAGCACTCCAAAAAAGGCCACCGTTGTAGCCGCATGAAATGGGCTGCCTCATCTTATCAAAACAGAGGCCAGGCCAGCCCCGGGCCAATTGGGTAAAAAACCCCTGGGGAAATCGGGTGGCGGTCGTCCGGGCAACGCCCACGCGCGCGCACCCACCCCTCCAAAACATGTCTCACAGGGAAGTCAGCGGTGCTGTCCACGTGACCTCCCACTTTGGCCATAAAAACCAACACTGACAGCTTAGATGCTATGGTGCGAGGTGCAAGGCCCTGGGCATGCAGGTAAACCATGAACCGCAGAACATGGGTTACCGGGATCGGCCAGGTTCCTGGCATTTGAAATTGGGTACAGAATGCTCTGAAAGAATTAAATGCGTGGTGATACGCCTTACGCGTGCGTGGCGCTAGTGACAGGCCAATCGCCCGGTTCACCTCTCCTTGCCAATGTTCCATATCTCGTCCGGGAGTGGCGAGGGAAATTCCTCCACATCCGGGGCCAAGGCACGGAACCGGGAGATCTGCAGGCGGGACAAAGCGTCAGCAATATCATTAGTAACCCCTGGGACATGCCTGGCCCTGAAAAGAACGTTGAGGCGCAGGCTGCGCAACGCAAACTGGCGCACTAGGTCCATAAACCTGGGCGATTTAGAGGTCTGTGCATTGACAATGTGGACAACAGCCGCATTGTAACACCAAAATGGACAACCGGGTTGGCCCACTCCTCGCCCCATAGCATCAAAGCACCCAGGATAGGGAAAATTCCAGATACGGACCAGCACGTCTGCCCTGATACCCCGGGTAAGTCTGACCCTATGGTGGGGCCTGGATAATCCTGCCATGGCATTGCGCAAGCGCCGAGCAATTGCCCTGCCCAGTGCAACGACCCTGCCAGCGAAATTGAGGTGACCATGTAGCACCAGCAGTTCCCTCAGTGATGCCATGCGCTTGGCCAGCAAGTCCGAGATAAGGGCCACTAGCTTTGACACCTTATCCCGCTGCAACCTAGAAGCCTGCGCTACCATGTCAATCTCCACCCCCAGAAATACTAGCTGTGTAGGAGGGCCCTCGGTCTTTTCGGGCGCTAAAGGGACACCAAGTTCCTCCATTAGCGTCTGAAATGTGTTGAGGAGACGTGTGGACGTGTCCCAGCCCCGTTCAGCCCCGAATAAAATCATCCAGGGAATAGGCTACAGACCGGGACCCTGATCTGCGAACAAAAGCCCACTCTAGGAAGGTGGAGAAACGCTCGAATGCCAAGCCTGAATTGGAAGAGCCAAAAGGCATGGCACCATTGAAATAATATGCTCCCCGGAACGGGGGCGCAGGGACAGGGCCAACGACCCAGCCCGCATAGACCTCCTTATCATTGCTGGCAGCAGCCACCTCCTCCCTCCCCCTGAGGGATAAAGATTGGGGGCATCCTGAGGGGACCTATCACCCATGCAAGGGATACGTAACCCCTGCCTAAAACCCTGAAGGAGATATCCGCATCCTCTCCCTTCGGGTACAATGTGAGCCAGCGCTCCAACATGTCCACATTAAATGGGGAGGGAGCACTTCGGTGAACTGATCCATCTGCGGCAGTCTTGGCCGCCCCCTGTCCACCCCTCCCTCTGCCCCGCGTCCCTCCAGGCCTGGGACAGGCAGAGGCCGCATGGGGCCAGCACAGGGGGGACACTAATGTCTGTATTTGCCATTCTTCCTATTGCAGGAACCGTTGGACGAGAAAGTCCAGCGCAGCAGGCGGGCTGGAACCCCCTGCCCCGCCCCCTGGCAGTGGACCTGTGCTGGGGCCGCCCGCTGGACTGCATGTCCACCATGGTATCTCTCCCCGGGCGCGGGGCGCGTGGGTGTCATGTACAAAAGCCACAGCCTCTGTCATGGCTCATCCCACCTAATCTCGGGGTGCCGGGGAATCCGCATATGGAATTACACGTCATAAGCCAACCACGATGGGCCCTGAAAGTCAACCATCGCCCGGTAGATGTTGTCCAAATACTGGACCATCGGAATTGCCAAAACCGGCCGGGCCCTAAGGTACACCGCCATGTATATGAGGTAGGCCGGCAACCAGTCGGCCCACATACGTGGTGGCTCGCGGCGACGTGCCTGCTCCTTATCCTTCTCATCCTGCCCCCCTCCTACTCCTTGGTGGGCCCTCTGTTGAGGAGTGAGAAGATATCCACGTACTCCCCCCGCCAGATCTTCTCTTTGGTGGTCTGTGCCAAATGGTCACCCAGCGGTAAGGAATACCCCGCCGTCAGCAAGGCCAACACAGGCACAGCAGGAACTGCTGGCATCTGAAAGGGGGCCTGTACTAACCCAGCCACCCCCAAAACCTCCCCCACAGGGTAGAAAACACCCCCCACCACGGGGCCCTGGGTGGTAGTTGTCGTCACCAGGTGGGGCGCCGGCGGCTGGGCCGCCGCCTCACCCGCGCGAGGCCAAGGCCATTGAAACCCCCCCCCAACGTGGCCACGTGTGTAGGTGCACTAGCTTGGACCGCATACTCACATGCTGCACCCCCGTAGGCCGCCCACACCGGGGGTTCCGGCCCACTGGGGGCGTCGGAGCTCACAACCGCCGTCGAGCTCGTCGATGGGGCCTGACCCGCACCGGTCCGTTGAATGGGGAACTGCGAGGCAGTGGCCTAGGTCGTGCCATGCGCCTCAAGCAGCTCGACCCGTCCCGTCGCCTGCCGCTGCCCAGCAGACGACGCGTCGAAACGAACCCCAAAGGGAGCCCAAGAGTGGCTAGCCCGGGCCAGGGATGCCTCGAGGGCCGCAACGCGGGCCAATAAGGCTTCCACGCTGACATGGGGCAAAGGGCCAGCCGGCCCGCCTACTACAGGCATGGGTACAGGTCCCTGCACCCCAGGGCCTGAATAGGGCCACAACCCCACACCCGGGCCCGTTAGGGCCGATGTAGCAACCTGCCAGGGAAGGGGACCAGACCACCCCCCAAGGCTGGAAGGCCTCGGAGCGAGCTGCGCTCCTATAAAGGAAGGGGCAACACCAGGAGAGGTGTCCACCGCTTACGGGCCAAGGGCCGCAGCCCCTACTGGCCCCGTGCGTGGGCCCCCATCCTCTGGCCAGGGAATAGACCCCACTCCACCGGTCCCGGTGGGTGCAGGCAAAGGCGGCTGCTGGGGAGGCGCAGCCGCGGTCCTCCGACCCTGATTGCGCCTCCGAACCGCACGAGCCGCGCTCGCAGCCGCCTTCTCCTTCGCGGGCCTCTCAGCCAATCGATGGGAAGCCGAAAACGAGAGAATTCAGCGGCCAAAAGGCTTCCCGGTAAAAGTAAAAGTGACGGAGGTAAGAGGGGAAAAACTTCTCCGCTCCGTCGCTTCGCAAAATGGCAGCTCGGCTGCCTCATGGCCACCCCTTTTATAAGGGAGCTGGCCACGCCCCCTAACTACCCAGATGCCTTCGTCCGATGGGGGGGCCGCAAAGAGCGCGGCTGCCATTTTGGCGCCGCGCTTGCATTCTCAGCAGGTTCTCTGCCACCTCCAAGCCAGGATGGAAGGCCCTTCACCTGTCAGTGGGAGACAGGGAGAGATGGGGGCTGGGGCTGAACTATTGAGCACCTCATGATCTGGCCTCCACCCTCCCTCGGTTGTCCAACTTCATCTCCTCAGTGGCATTGTTGTTCCTCAAGGCATTGATGATGGGTGACTCCAACATTCATGCAGAAGGGGTGCTTGTTCTGCTTTTTTCCAACTGTACCAAATTGCTCAGTTGCATTCCTACTTGGACAGGCGGTCCCTCATAACATTAGCTATCTCACTGGTAGTCTCACTTGATTACTGTAATACTCTCTACATGGGGCTTCCCTTGTTCCTGACATGGAGGCTTTAACGGGTGCAAAATGCAGCAGCCAGGCTGTTTACTGGAGTGAGAAAATTTGGTCACATCTCCCCAAACTTGGCAGGGCTGTATTGGATAAACCATTCCTTTCCCTATCAGGTACAATGTGTTAGTTCCATCTTTTAAGACCCTAAATGGTTTGGGACCTTCCTACCTGGTGGAACATCTTCCCCTCAGGACATCAGCCCACAATCATTCACTTGTCTCAGATGGAACAGCTCCAGGTGCTTACCCCAAGATTGCCAAGAAAGGCTGTGACTCAGAAAAGAGCCTTTTTGGTGGCGGCACCAACTTTGTGGAACTCTTTCAGTTGAGCTGCACCAGGTTCCCTGTTTATATTTTTTTAAAACAGCTAAAATCATTCCTTTTTAAAGAGGCTTTTAAGAATATATTGCCAATGGACGAGCGTTAAGGGTTTTATTTTATTTCTCTCTGTTGCCAATAGGATTTTTGTGTGACTTTTTAATATGTGGGTTTTGTGTTGTTAGCTGCCCAGAGTGAGAAAATCTCCTAGATGAGTGGGGTATAAATGAAATAAATAATATAATATTAATAATAAAAATGAATGATAAACCAGTTCTGAATACTCTCTACATAAAAAACTATGGATAATCAGAATTGACTTGACAACATACAATTATATTATTAATTATATTAATACACAAAAAAGTTTAAATATAAAATCAAGGTTTGAAAGAAATTTTTCTATTTGTTGCATTTATAAAAATAATTTTATGTTGGGATAATTGTTCTAAATCTTATGATACCTTGAGAAAGTTTGATTAAAGCTGGAACTCTTGGGAGGTCATCAAAATAATAATGACTTTAATGATTGCATCTTTACCTAGCAGAATGATAGCGGACAAAAATATTAATTAAGGTTCATTAAAAACTGATTCTGCTATATTTGCACTTAAAATGCTCGTGGCTTGACCTGAAAAGCACTTGCCTTCATTTTAAAGATAATTCTTCAGTGTTTTTATAGTATGTTTTGGTGATGGCAAAATAGTGCATCAGTTTAAAAGAAGCAGAAAGAAAGTCTGTCTGGAATTCTTCTTACTACTGTTGACATCTTTTGTGTATAGAGGTCGCTAACTTCATTTTCAAAAAGACACTATCCATCAGCATTGACAAGTCTGGGCTAGAATATCAACTCAATATAAGGTAGTTTCCTATATTGCTAATAAATTCTTCTAACATAGCCTCCTTGAGGGCACGGATTTTAATTTTCCAAGCTGCTGCTTACATTGTCTTTCGCAATAATGTTTGAATCTTTGGCATTCCCCACACTCCATTGTCTCCCTTTTTATTTACACTAAACCTGTACTTGATCTTCATTATGGCAATTAAACATAAACATATAGCTACTCTTTATGAGGAAGAAAAGCCATCACGCTCTGTGATAGGTTTGAAAAATGAATGCATATTTGCCTTGTTGTATGAGAATCAGATGCTTCTTTCTTCTTGTTTCAGGGCAGTGGTTCATATCCAGGTAAAGGATGTGAATGAGTTTGCACCCACTTTTAAAGAAACTTCTTATAAAGCTACTGTGACAGAAGGAAAAATCTATGACAGCATATTGCAAGTGGAAGCCATGGATGAGGACTGCTCTCCTCAGTATAGCCAAATATGCAATTATGAAATTGTCACTACCAGTGTGCCATTTGCCATTGACAGAAATGGTGAGTGTTTCCTATTGAACATTTATGCCTTTTGGAGCTGTGGCTTGAGTGATACATTTCTGAAGAGCAATGTGGGGTGGTTAATGTATTTATTTTTCTAATTTTCCTTAAAGTTACCAGTGGGTTTTAAAAAACATTTTTAATCTAGCTTCTGTATTACTTAGATTGCATAGTTCATGTTGAACATCTCTCAAGAATTTTTTAAATATTTACAACATTTATGCTTTATAAATCATATAGGAAATTTACTGTATGATCCCCTTCCAAAGAAAGAAAATGAATATATACAGATGGTGCCAAAAATGTATACACATTGACCAAAATGTCTACTTGTATTGCTGGGCATACCATTTCAATTTCTTCCCAAAGTACAGCCAGGGTAGCCAGTTTTGAGAGAACATCATACTACACATTGATATCATAATTCAATTCAATTTAGAAAAGTAATACATGGATAATAGCTCTCAAAATGTGTATGCATTTTGGTACCCTCTGTTTTAATATTAACCATTTCCTTACTATACTGTATATCTACAACATGTTTAAGGACTTTCCAGAAAAAAATATTTTGCTTAGGTTTCCACTCCTACACATAAACATGCTGTTATTCCTTTGGAATATCTTTTCAAAAATATCTTTCATCAAAAGAGCTCTATTCCTCTGCCGCGTACTGCAGAATTATGTCATACTTAAGCTATATTTGAAGCCTATGAACATTCATTTTTTCTTTGTCAGCACATTGCCTGAATTTCTTCCTTTCTTTGAGAGATTTTCAGAGGATGTGGATTGACTAGTAAAAGTAGTAGCATGGGACAGATTGTGTCATTGTGACCAGCCCCATGTCTTTTTGTGCTTGCTTCACAAAGGGAAAGGCACAAATTGTGTACTGACACAGATTGTTCAAAATGTACTAAACGATTATGGGGGAAAGTCCTGCTCGATATTTTGGGATTGTTGTTGGAACTCTCTCAGGGGTCTGGTAAATCCTTGACAACCTGTTGCACCATATTAAGATGGCCTGTTCTGCCCTAAATCTTAGCTGCAGTGTCCTCCCACTACCACAACATCTCTACTGTGTATGTTAAGAAAAGCATTGTGTCACAAAGACTAGAATTTTCAAAAGGGGAAGACTCTAACCACTACAGGTAACACTACTAGGTGGCACAAATAATACAGGGTATTGTTCCCACCAATTGCAATCCAATTGTTATCATTGGATTGGAAATGTAAATTAATGACCCATCATGACAAAGAGTGGAAGCAACTTTACTGTAACAATATGTGGTAGGCAGGAGCTAGAGTGGAGTCTCTGAAAATAGCAACCACATTATTCATACCTGTCAAGTTTTGGATTTGAAAATAAGGGAAATTTTCCGGCCAAAACGGGAAACTTGACAGCTATGTTTATCCTGTGCAGCCCTCCAGTGGCGGCATTAGGGCATTAAAGTCTAATAAATATGGGAGGATGGCGGGAAAGAGGGCAAAATATGTGAGTTTCCCATGCAATACAGGCCATTTGACAGCTATGCTTTATTGGCAATTGATCTGCAACATTCCTGAGAAAAGTCCACCAAAGTCACCTTGGTTTTTTAAACAATGCTTGTAAAAGTGGGGATACCAGTAATAAAGACATTGAAAGTCAGGAGAGTAAAATCTTTCCAGAAGACTTGGAAGTTACTTGTAACTATGTTAAGAGAGGTTTAATGCATACCATGTCACAGTTGATAAAGTCTTAGAACAACAGGAAACAATATAGAAACAGATGTTCATTTTTGTCAATGGACAAATACAAACAATAGGGTTATAAGAATTTACATTGGAAGTAGAATTTTCAATAGCTGTTCTTACTTTTGTTTTCACCGATGTCAGCTCATGATCTGTAGTTAGTGGTGCCTAACTTCACATAAGGAATGTGAACAATACTCACTAAATTCCTAATTCTCAGTTTAAGAATATGGGATAAAATTTGCTGGGAGAAACATCAACAATTTGAGATATGCAGACAATACCACCCTAATGGCAGAAAGTGAGGAAGATTTAAAAAAGCTACTGATTAGGTTGAAAGAAGAGAGTGCAAAAGCTGGCCTGAGACTTAACATCAAGAAAACCAAGATAATGGCAACAGGCCCTGTCAGCACCTGGAAAGTAGATGGGGAAGAAGTAGAAGCAGTGACAGATTTTACTTTTTTGGGATCTAGGATCACTGCAGATGGTGACTGCAGCCATGAAATAAAGAGGCGACTGATTCTAGGGAGACAAGCCATGAGAAACCTGGGGAACATAGTGAAAAGTAGAAACATCATCTTGCAAACAAAAATCCGTATAGTCAAAGCAATGGTATTCCCGGTGGTAATGTATGGATGTGAGAGCTGGATCATTAGGAAGGTTGAGCGCAGAAGAATAAACGCCTTTGAGATGTGGTGTTGGAGGAGAGTTTTGAGAGTACCCTGGACAGCGAGGAGAACAAATAGGTCAATCTTAGAAGAAATCAACCCTGACTGCTCCTTAGAAGGTCAAATAGTAAAGATGAAGCTGAAGTACTTTGGACACCAAATGAGAAGAGAGGATTCACTTGAGAAAGCCTTGATGCTAGGAAAGGTAGAGGGCAAAAGAAAAAGGGGACAGCCAAGGATGAGATGGCTGGATGGCATTGTGGACGCAGCGGGCACCGAGCTGAACGGGCTGAGGAGGATGGTGGAAGACAGGGAGATCAATGGTCCATAGGGTCGCAAAGGGTCAGAATCGACTGTGCGACTGAACAACAACAACAGTTTAAGATGACTTGACATTTTGTAACATTTCAGTGAGAAATTCCCAGGTCCTATGCAAGATTCACTGTCTCCCAAGTGAGAAAAGAGTGTTTCTCTTTGCCAAAATGCCTTCAATTAAGAACATAAGAACAGCCTTGCTGGAACAGGTCACATCCTATCCAGTCCAGCATTCTGTCTCACACAATGGCTCACCATTTGCTTCAAGGTATTCCCAAGCAGATGTCTGGAAATGGCATTGAGACATATCCTGCCTATCTCTCCAATCCGGAGGTTGTCCTTAGGTGTTAGGTCCTTAGACATAACACCAGCCTCTGCCCCTCCTCCCTTTGCCAGGAGGTCGTTGGGACCACCCTCACCATCGGCGTCCCGGGCTTCCGCCTCCCTGCGGGGGGCTCAAAAGGCTGGCGGCCATGGATGAACTTCCACCGCCACCATGGAGACACCTGCGACCAGTTTGGAGCTCGCTGGGACCACCCCACCATCGGTGTCCCGGGCTCCCCATCCCTGCGGGGGGCTCAAAAGGCTGGCAGCTGTGGAAGAACTTCCACCACCACCCTGGAGACACCTGCGGCCAGTTTGGAGCTCACCGGGACCATCCCACCATCGGCATCCCAGGCTCCCGCCTCCCTGCGGGGTCTCAAAAGGCCAGCAGCCATGACAGGATTTCCACCGCGCCCTGGAGACACCTGCGGCCAGTCGGAGATTGCTGGGACCACCCCACCATTGGCGTCCCAGGCTCCTGACTCCCTGCGGGGGGCCCAAAGGGCCGGCGGCCGCGGCGGAATTTCCACCGCAGCTCTGGAGACACCTGCAGCCAATCAGAGCTTGTTGGGACCACCTCCACCATCAGTGTCCTGTACTCCCACCTCCATGTGGGGGTCTCAAAATGCCGGCGGTCACACCGGAATTTCCACCACTGCCCTGGAGACTCTTGCCGCCAGTCGGAACTAGCCGGGACCATCAACACGGGTAGAGAGACTGAGAGGGTATGTTTTAAGTGGGTTAGGGAGGGAGGGAGGGAGGGAGAGATGGCCCTGCCAGACAGGAAGATGGGGCGACACTCCGTCTGGGTTAATGGTGGAGGTTCCAGGGGCCCATTTAGAGGTTGTGACGGGCATGGGGCATTATAGCGGGAACCGCGGGGCGGGCCGCACTCGGGGAACGCGGGACCGATGCTTAGTATCTGTCCCGCATTCTGGCTCCCCAGTTGCACTCTAGGTCCAGAGCAGCTGATCCAGGGTGACCCCACCCTTAGGCTGCTTCTGATGAATGCCAGGTCGGTCTGTAGTAAGGCGCCCCTAATACAAGATTCGATTCTGGGGGAGAGGGCCGACCTGGCATGCATCACTGAGACCTGGCTAAGACCAGAGGATGGGGTGCCTCTATCAGAGATGTGTCCGGCCGGGTTCGGTGTTTGGCACCAGCCTAGGGATGAGGGCAAGGGCAGTGGTGTTGCCATTATAGCCAGGGAGTCACTGGGAGTCACCAGGGCCACTGCTCCACAAATTCTGGGTTGTGAGGCCCTGCTCCTGCGGCTGGGCCCAAAGGGTCAGTTGGGGATCCTACTCCTGTACCTGCCCCCTTGCAGGGTAAGGGACACCCTGCCAGGGCTCCTCGAGGCTGTCTCAGCATTGGCGTTGGAGTTCCCTAGGCTGATGGTTTGGGGGACTTCAATTTGCCTTCGCTGGGGTCCGGTTCCGGGGTGGCTCAGGAGTTCATGGCTTCCATGGCAACTATGGACCTGGCTCAGGTAATTCGGGGCCCTACCAGGGGCAGTGGCCACACACCAGATTTAGTCTTTTTGTCGGAGCGGTGGCAGAGTGATCTGAGTTTACAGAAGCTAGACATAACACCTGTGCCATGGTCAGATCACTATCTGGTGGCTCTAGACTTTCTGGGGGTGACACTTCATTGTAGGGAGGCAGGGTCTATTAAAGTTGCCCGCCCCCGGCAACTGATGGATCCGGATGGATTCTAGAGGGAACTGGGGGATTTTCCCCTGTATCGGCAACACGATTCTCCCGAGGCACTTGTTGACCTGTGGTGTGGGTTGACGACAGTTGCCTTGGATGTAATCGCTCCACTACGGCCTCTCAGAGCCCGTGAAGCTAGGTCATCCCCGTGGTTCACGGAAGAACTATGGGAGCTCAAATGGGCAAAGAGACGCCTTGAGCGCCGCTGGGTGAAGACCAGGAACGATTACGATTGGACACTAGCTACAGCCGCTATTAGGGCCTACCTAGTGGCGATGGGGGTGGTGAGGAAGCAATACTTCACCTCCCTTATTGCCTCTGCTGATAATCGCCCAGCCACCCTGTTTCGGGTGACCAGGTCACTCCTTGGTAGGGGGGCCTGTGCCTGGTTGGCAGGGATCGGCTGAGGACTGCTGACCATCTGGTGGAGAAAATCGATCGGATTCGCTCAGGGTTTAATCTTGGCATGGATGGGGAGGGTCAGGGGGGAGCCAGTGCACAGTCTTGCTGTGTTATCTGGGATCGGTTTGATCCTGTTGCCCCAGATGAAGTGGACAGGCTCCCTGCGGCGGTCCATGCCAGTAATTGTCTATTGGATCCCTGTTCCGCCTGGCTGGTAAAAGCCTCCAAGACGGTGACAGGTGGCTGGGTCGAGGCTATAAGTAATGCATCTTTTCGGGAGGGGATATTTCCTGCACCGTTGAAACATGTTTGGTGCGCCCCCTCCTGAAGAAGCCATCCCTCGATCCAGCAGTCATGACCAACTACAGACCTGTTTCCAACCTTCCCTTTTTGGGGAAAGTATTGGAAAGGGCAGTGGCGCGTCAGTTGCAGGAGGTACTGGATGAAGTGGAATATCTGGACCACTTCCAGTCAGAGTTCAGACCTGGATATGGTACTGAGACTGCATTGGTCGCGCTGATGGATGATCCCTGGCGAGAGTGGGATGACGGTCATCCATCTGTCCTTGCTCTTCTTGACCTTTCAGAGGCTTTCGATACCGTCGACCATGGTATCCTTCTGGAACGGCTCCAAGGATTGGGGATCCAGGGCACTGTGTGGTCCTGGTTTTCCTCATTTCTGAGGGGCCGGACCCAGTCGGTTTGGTTGGAGAGGGATAAAAGACCGGCCACAGCCCCGCAGACGCCGGGACGCGCTGCCTGACCCTCTGGCCCGACATCGCCAGAGGACGAACAGGCATCAGCTGTGGCGGTCGGGCGGTGGAGTTCGGCTCCCGCCCTCCCTTCTCCGGATCCTGCTTCCCCCGGAGAGGGATAAAAGACCGGCCGCAGCCCCGAAGACGCCAGGACGCGCTGCCTGACCCTCTGGCCCGACATCGCCAGAGGACGAACAGGCATCAGCTGTGGCGGTCAGGCGGTGGAGTTCGGCTCCCGCCCTCCCTTCTCCGGGTCCTGCTTCCCCCGGAGAGGGATAAAAGACCGGCCGCAGCCCCGAAGACGCCGGGACGCGCTGCCTGACCCTCTGGCCCGACATCGCCAGAAGACGAACAGGCATCAGCTGTGGCGGTCGGGCGGTGGAGTTCGGCTCCCGCCCTCCCTTCTCTGGGTCCTGCTTCCCCCGGAGAGGGATAAAAGACCGGCCGCAGCCCCGAAGACGCCGGGACGCGCTGCCTGACCCTCTGGCCCGACATCGCCAGAGGACGAACAGGCATCAGCTGTGGCGGTCGGGCGGTGGAGTTCGGCTCCCGCCCTCCCTTCTCCGGGTCCTGCTTCCCCCGGAGAGGGATAAAAGACCGGCCGCAGCCCCGAAGACGCCGGGACGCGCTGCCTGACCCTCTGGCCCGACATCGCCAGAGGACGAACAGGCATCAGCGGTGGCGGGCGGGCGGTGGAGTTAGGCTCCTGCCCTCCCTTCTCCGGGCCCTGCTTCCCCCGGAGAGGGATAAAAGACCGGCCGCAGCCCCGAAGACGCCGGGACGTGTTGCCTCAACCCTCTGGCCCACAACATTGCCAGAGGATGTACTTTGAGTGTTGGTTCATTGGACTGTTTCGTTTAATTGTGTTGGCTTATTGTCCTAAGTGTTATGTATCTATTTTTATTGTATCTTTCACTTTCCTGCTGCTGGCTGCATTACAGTCAGCATGCACCAATGTTAACCGCTTAGAGTTTGCTTTGGTAAAGTGAAGCGGTATACAAGAATAAAGTGAAATGAAATGAAATGAAATGAAAGTCCAGTCCTAAGTCCCTAAAATATGGGGTGCCTCAGGGCTCGGTACTCTCTCCTCTCCTATTTAACATCTACATGAAGCTGCTGGGTGAGATCATCCGTTCCCACGGGGTGCGGTACCATCAATACGTGGATGATACACAGTTGTACATCTCGGTCCGTGGGGACTCCAGTGATGCAGTCAAAGTCCTTTCCAGTTGTCTGGAGGTGGTTGGGGTCTGGATGGGGGCAAATGGGTTACAGCTGAATCCTAGTAAAACTGAGTGGCTGTGGATGGGGGGTCCTGTGTTATCCCGGGAGCTACCATCTTTGGTTTTGGATGGGGCTATTTTGCCCCAGACCGACCCGGTGCGCAACTTGGGGGTCCTCCTGGATTCGCGGCTGCTGCTAGAAGAACAGGTGGCGGCTGTGGCCAGGAGGGCCTTCGCCCAACTTCGGGTGATTCGCCAGTTGCGCGCGCTCCTGGACCAGGACTCTTTGCTCATGGTCACTCATGCTCTGGTGACCTCCAGACTAGATTATTGTAATGCACTCTACATGGGGCTGCCCTTGATGACCATTCGGAGGCTGCAGCTGGTTCAGAATGCGGCGGCCCAGGTGGTGATGGGGTGTGGACGTTATGCCCATGCCTCACCACTGCTGTAGGAGCTGCACTGGTTACCCATTTGCCTCCAGGTGCAATTCAAGGTTCTGGTTTTGACCTTTAAAGCCCTATATGGTAGTGGGCCAGGTTACCTTAGAGACTGCATCGCCCTAAGGACGTCTGTCTGTCCAACCAAAGTGGACTGGAGGGGCTCTCTAATAGTGCCATCAGCCAGTGGGGCTCGCCTCTCTGGCACAAGGAGGAGAGCCTTCTCTGTGTCCGCACCAGCCCTTTGGAACCTCCTGCCTGTGGAACTGCGTCTCCAGACGGAGTTGTTGCCCTTTAGAAAAGACCTAAAAACCTGGCTGGCGGGTCAAGTTTGGGGTGCAGGTGGAGGGGTGGCTTCCGTTGGGTGGCTAATATAGGGGAGGATGCCTGCCCCATGGTTTCTTCAGTTCCTGCACCCCTCTCTTTTTAGGGGTGGGTTCTTATTGCTGGTTTTTATCTGTTTTATTTGTTTTTAGCTGTTTTTACCCACTGTTGTGAACCGCCCGGAGTCAGCTTTGGCTGAGTGGGCGGTATACTTTTTTTACAATAAATAAATAAATAAATATCCATAATTATAGCCATTGATACCCTTTTCCTCCATGATCTTGTCTAATCCTTTCTTAAAGCTGTCAAGACTGTCAGGGAGTTCCATAGACAAAGTGATCCTCTGGGTGAAAAAGTACTTTCTCTTATTTGTTTGAGAACTAGTACCCAAAAGTTTCATGGAGTGCCCCTTAGTTCTAGTGTT